>OX375834.1:17500-5017500 GCA_947359405.1 Antitype chi | reverse complement strand
GAGAGAAACGACGCAGCGGCGGACCAATCACAACGCTCCAAAACCAGAGTGTAGATCGAACGCGGGGAGAGGGGATACCCGGGAGGGAGGCGAAGGGGGTGGGGTGACGCTTGTTGATTATTGAGAAAATATAAACGAAAATAAAACAAATATAAAATAAGTTACCTACCACAACTATGTACCACCTAAGATTTTATTATTATTTTCATATAGCATATGATTTAGATTAAATTTATCATAAATAATAATAATAATAAAATTAAGTACTTAAACGAAAGGTTTCGATTCGAAACCTTTTCCTGCGCTCACGTTATTTAGTAAAATTGTCATCATAAATTCTTCTCTAATTCTATGTTGTTTATTATGTGTAAACAAACATTGTTATTGTGATGTACTAAACACCACCATCATAGCCAACGTTATTAATTTCTATCTGTTACTTAGGTAAATTACGACAAGATTTTGTACTACTCAATTATTGTTGGTCATATTATATACGTATAAACATACATACATAAATAAAACTTTGCGTTTTAGCGCGCCCTAGTGTAGTTAGTCATGTCAATAATACTTCGTGTGTACCTACATCTTCATAGGTTTTAAATCTCCTGCCTTACAGTACACATGTTTGTAATGTAATCAAGTAAAGCGAGTGCATGAGGTAGGTAGGTAGGTAGGTAGGTAGGTAGGTAGGTACGTTTTTGTTTGACGACAACACCGATAAAGAAACTGTCTTTTTATATATTTGACGAATCATATTGTGGCCCTGAAAAGGGCCTTTTGTTTTGAATGCATACGAGCGGAGAGCATCGCGCAATCGACATGATATCGAAATACGCGTGCGGGGGCGCACTCGCACGAAGCACCACGTTCTTCTTCAGACGTCGCGGCACCACGTTTAAGCCTTCTTCTCGGTCTTCTTGGGCAGTAGCACTGCCTGGATGTTCGGCAGCACACCACCTTGAGCGATCGTCACACCGGAGAGCAGCTTGTTCAACTCCTCGTCGTTGCGGATGGCCAATTGAAGATGACGCGGGATGATCCTGGTCTTCTTGTTGTCCCTCGCTGCGTTTCCGGCCAACTCGAGGACCTCAGCAGCCAGATACTCCATCACGGCGGCCAAGTAGACGGGAGCGCCGGCACCCACGCGCTCTGCGTAGTTTCCGTTACGCAGCAGCCTGTGAATACGACCCACAGGGAACTGGAGACCAGCACGGTTGGAACGGGACTTTGCCTTTCCCTTCACCTTGCCACCTTTGCCGCGACCAGACATAATTGAAAGGTTTGTTTATAGAACAACTCACGAAAATAACGAAACACGCGTACAGAAGTGCGCGCGCCGAAAGAATCTAGTTATAATGCCGTCACCGGACTCGTCCGCGATATTTATACGTGCGCCGAGTGGCGGTGTGAGCGGGAGGGGTGCACAGTTATCGAAACGTAATACACAAAACGCGCAAGCGCGTTCACGTACACTGCACCATGGATATGGGGTGGTTAGAGTTTTGACACAGTTACTACAGAATTAATGAACTTTTCTTTTCTTTTTTTTTTTTTTTTTTTCTTTAAGTTTTTCACGTAGGTAGGTAGGTACCTACTCCAACGTGATATACTAGCGTCTACCTATATATATATATACCTACATATTTTTTAATTTTTTTTAATTATCAAACTTAAATATAATGTGCCTGCCAAGTTTCCTTATTTACCCCATTCTTTAGTTATAGGGTATATTGTAAGCGTTAATTGTAAACTAGGTACATTAGTTACCTTTGTAGATATTAAGACTGTTTATGCTTCCTATAAGTTGCATCATTGTGTGGAATATTGAAATTGTATTACTTAGGTGGATTGATTGATAGGTAGGTAGGTAGGTAGGTAGGTAGGTAGGTACGGTCTATCAGTACGTATAGATCGTATTTCTATTAGTGTTCATGTTATGATTATGTTTTTTTTTTTTTTTTTTTTTTTTTACGTTTTTGACTATCTGTATTAAAGAAACGAATATTGTCAATATTCATGATAGTATTGTTAGCCCTGAAAAGGGCTTTTTGGTGTGGTGAGCGCATGGACGCGCGCTAAGCATCTCGGTGCCGCCGTCCGTGGTGGTTTCTTCTTCTTCTGATGAATCACTTTGGTGACGAGCTCGAGACACGTCGAGCGCGTTCCGCACCCTCCTTCCCGAGGACGATAGACGCGTACGTACCGCGTGCGCGCGGTCGGACGAGATGATGAAAACAAACGCACAAACAACATAGCGCACGAGCGCGACTCTCACTACAGTGTACTGTATACAGTAATAACATAGGTACATACCGACATACAAACAGTAGTAGTTTAAGACGCGCACGCACACTTGTCACTATCACTCATCAGCTGCTGCTGCTGCTGCTGCTGTTGTTGCTGTTGTCGTATCGATGGTGAGCAGATAAGTAGGTGTTGGTGGCGGTCTGGTCAGCCGACTCTGCTGCGCCGCTGTCGTCGTCGTCGTCGTCGTCGCCGTCGCGGGTGTGACGCGAACGCGACCGTAGCTTACTTCTTAGCGGCGGACGCTTTCTTGGCTGCCGGCTTAGATTTGGGTGTAGCCGCGGCCTTCTTGGGTTTAGGCGCTTTAGGTTTCTTGGTCGGCGGCTTCGCGGTCTTCTTAGCCTTGGGAGCGGCGCCTCCCTTCGCCTTCGCGGGCGCGGCGGCCTTCTTGGGCGTCGGCTTCTTCTTAGCGGCGGCGGCCTTCTTGTCCTTGGCGGCGGCGGCGGCGGCCGATGCCTTGGACTTTGAAGGTGAACCGGAGGCTGCGGAGGCGGCCGCGGCTGCTGCCTTCTTGGTCTTGGCGCCGGCCGCAGAGGCGGTAGCCTTCTTCGCTTTCGCGGCGGCGGCGGGCGCCTTGCCGGCGGCCTTGCCAGCGGCGCCGGCGGGTTTCTTGGCCGCGGACGATTTCGACTCGAGCTTGAACGAACCGGAGGCGCCCTTGCCCTTGGTCTGGATCAGTGCGCCAGATTCGACGGCGCTCTTCAGATATTTTCTGATGAACGGAGCCAGTTTCTCCGCGTCGACCTTGTACTGCGCGGCGATGTACTTCTTGATAGCCTGCAGGGAAGATCCGCTGCGCTCCTTCATCTCCTTGATGGCGCTGTTGACCATCTCAGATGTTTTGGGATGGGTCGGCTTCGCCTTCGGTTTCTTCGCGGCACCGGCGCCGCCGGCCTGCCTCGCCGCCTTCTTCGCTGGTGTAGCGGGCGCTGGTGCCTCGGTAGCAACTGCGGTGTCAGCCATTGTATTATTAATATTGATGATAGACTTCACACAAAACACACACACTGTGAGAAATTAATTAGGTAGGTAAGTATATAAGGATAGAGACTTAGATGTCGCCACTTATAGGTTACAAGAATTTCGTATACGTACGCTCACGTACGACGGAACTTTACCGTAACGAGCGCCGTGATGTTGCGGGACGTTTTCTCGTATGAACGCTTGAAAGTTTTCACTAACACGTATCTAATAAAATTAATAAAAAGAATGGTTAACGCCACTTAGTGCAACGGGTTGCGACGGTTTCGGATAGGTCATGAAGTTGACGATGCCGGTGTTCGGATTCCGGGAGCGTGAGACGCGCGTTCGGCCGGTGGCGTAGGTTTATTTTGACGACTGAGTAGGAAGCGTAGGTCGGGTCGCGTTCAAAACGTTATTTTCTCTATAAAAGTGATAGTTAGTGCCGATCGAGGTCGACGCGTCAACAAGGAGGATATCGAGCTTGTGTGGTAACAGGACTCCGTCGATATCACACAGTCTCGCGAAGGTATTATCGACCTAAAAGTGAAGCGTCGTAAAACACCGCGACCGCCGAACTGTTAAGGACGGACGACTCCGTACAGGACGTGCAACCTATTAATATAGTGATATTAAAAGACCACAGTGCCCTTCGAGGAGTTGACAGTGTACAGATTGGTATGATCGCATCAGAAAGCGTGTTAAGTAATGTGTAAAACTACAATAGACCGTCGCGGCCGCGTACTCGTCCGGGCGGCGAGCGGGCGCGCCAGCAGTAGGCAACGCCCGTGGCTGGGCCCGCGTACCGCATCCTCTTAGCACAGTAAGTAAGTAGGCTGCCTGCGATACAGCCACGTATAATAAAATAATAATTTATGACTAGTAGAAACACGCGAACGAAAAACAAAAAAAAAAAATTAAAAGAAATCCCTCATAAGATGCGATCAAAATTGCCATAATAATAACACGACATAAACAAACGGCACGCGCACCGAGAAGCGATCATACGAACAGGTATCTATCATTCATACATACTAGCTAGGTAGGTAGATGTTCTACAAGAACGTAAGTCTTGTATCGAATATTACGGTAGGTAGGTAGGTACCTAGCTAATAATGTTTTCGGTCGGTATACACCTCAGTCAGTGCGTAGAGCAACATTAGGCACCTACTATGTAGTTACCTACACAAGTAAGGGCATTATAATGTATGTAGGTAAGTATTTCAATATAAAGCTAACAGTAAAAAAAAACTGATTTATCTATAATAGAATTACTATACATATTTATCGTAGTTAGGTAGGTACGTAGCACTGGAGTGTATTTATTGGTAACGAGTTGAACGAATGTCACTAGCAGTGACTACTGTATAGGTGGTCTAGGTAATTCAGTGAGTGAGTTAGTAGGTAGGTAGGTAGGTTGGCTAGTAAGTAAGTACGTTTTTTAGACAATTCCACTCAAGAAACATTTAATAAAATCGAATCATATGCGGCCCTGAAAAGGGCCTTTTTTATGAGCGCGTCTATATACGCGTGGTTGAACGGTATGATTATGTTCCCAACAAACACAACACACACACGTCCACCACAGTATGTAGAGCTGGTTGCGCCGCAGGCAGGCAACGCGTACACGCGGGGGATGTGCACTCGTTTAACCGCCGAAACCGTACAGGGTGCGACCCTGGCGCTTCAGAGCGTAGACGACGTCCATGGCGGTGACGGTCTTCCTCTTGGCGTGCTCGGTGTAAGTGACGGCGTCGCGAATAACGTTCTCTAGGAACACTTTAAGCACACCGCGAGTCTCCTCGTAGATCAGACCGGAGATACGTTTCACTCCGCCTCTGCGCGCCAGACGACGGATGGCGGGCTTCGTGATACCTTGGATGTTATCACGAAGTACCTTCCTGTGACGCTTGGCTCCTCCTTTTCCCAGACCCTTTCCTCCCTTACCGCGACCGGTCATCTTCTTTGCAGTGGGGTTTCAAAACACACGATAAAAACAAACAGCACGGGTGCGCGCACACGAACGACTCGAGCGACTGTGTGAATTTTAAAACCGGCCGGTCTCCTTATATTTATAGTAAACGTGGAGCTCAGCGGGCGGGGGCCAGAAACGGGAGGTGCGCGGGGCGAGGCGAGCCGACCCTCGACGCTGGTTGGTCGATGGGACGAATAGAACTTGAGTACTAAACTTATTAATAAGTAGATAACAATCGAAAAACAAAAAAAAAAACAAAAAAAATGCTTCCAATAAGCAAGTACTTATCACACGAGTAATAATTACTTCAAAAACACCATATAAATACCATGAACCTAGTTTGAACGATAGGTAAAATCGAATGCATTATAATGGACTATTTAATTTTATTCCTTTCATTCTGTTATGATAGTGTATAGGTATGAAACTGACTATATCCTGTACTGCGTGTCTCTCTAGTGAACCAAAGTACGTTTCGAATCAACCATGTAAGTTATCATAGTAGGAATATAAATAGATGTAGATAAATTATCATATTTAATATAATAATATGTAGATCATGCATATTGTAGATGTGTAGGTAGGTAGGTAGGTAGGTAGGTAAGTAACGTTTTATTTTTGACGTCTGATATAAAGAAACATTTTATATTCTGATACATATGTGGCCCTGAAAAGGGCCTTTTATGTGAACTAACGCACAGCCACAGCCACAGACACGATGCACTGCACGAAGGCAGTCTACGTGTATTGTGTGACGTCAGCAGCAGTTTTAAGCGCGTTCGCCTCTGATCCTGCGCGCCAACTGGATGTCCTTGGGCATGATGGTGACGCGCTTCGCGTGAATCGCGCACAGGTTGGTGTCTTCGAAGAGACCGACGAGATAAGCTTCGCTAGCCTCCTGCAGCGCCATAACAGCGGAGCTCTGGAAACGGAGATCGGTCTTGAAATCCTGTGCGATCTCACGCACGAGACGCTGGAACGGAAGCTTGCGGATCAGCAGTTCGGTACTCTTCTGGTAGCGACGAATCTCACGGAGGGCCACAGTGCCGGGCCTGTAGCGATGGGGCTTCTTAACGCCACCGGTGGCCGGTGCGCTCTTGCGCGCCGCCTTGGTGGCGAGCTGTTTCCTCGGTGCCTTACCACCGGTGGATTTGCGAGCGGTCTGCTTAGTACGCGCCATTGTAAACAACCAACAACACGAAACGAGAGATAGATAATAAAATCAATCAACTGAAAATTCTATAGATACACGCAACGGACGCGCGCGGACCTACACACTTCGAACGTACGAGAGAGAATAAAAACGAATCGTTTTTTTTTTTTTTTTTTTTTTTTTTTTTTTTTTTTGTTGGGCATCTCGCAGTTGGCCTTGAGAGGCCGTGACTGCTCAACCGGGCTTTCCTGGGGCTGCCATTAAGAAGTTAATCTTAACGCCTCCAGCCAGGGCTTACAAACTAAAATTTACAAACTAAGCGACTGCACGCTGAGGGCACCCCCTGTGGGGTACGAACCTCGGCTCAGGGCGTCACTGATAGGGGGACAGCTATCTCTATTGGGGACAGGCTGGATCGAAAGATTGGCATTATTATTATTAGGTGGGGAATTTAAAGCTACTGGCTCAGCTGCGGCGCGGGCTGGCGCTTCAACGAGCAAGGGTCGGTCGGGGGTCTCGACGTTAGGCGCCGATACTACTAGGGGTCTTCGCGGGGCGCGAGGACCTCGGCGGCGAGGTCGGAAGGACGATTTTGTGCGGTGTGTGCGAACTGTACTGGTGGCCCTATTGCTTTCCTGGAGGAGAGTAATGTGGTCGTCTGGGTCGGTGAGGACATGTCTCGGCCGTCGGACAGAGCTAATCCTACTGGGGACATAAGTGGCGGCCTTCACAATCAAGGGATTGCGGTGAATTTCGGCTTTATCGAAGAAACGCTTCGCGGTGCGTTTCATGAATTGACTGACCGTGGGGATTTTCAGATCGAGATGGAGGATCTCGTTCCGAACGAACCAAGGGGCGCCTGTGGCTTGCCGGAGGAATCGGTTCTGTAGGGTCTGCATCCTATGGATGAATCGGGGGTTCGCGTGCGCAAAGATTGCACACGCATACGTCATGATGGGCCTTATACACGCCGTGTAAATCCGCAACTTGCACTTTAGTGACAACTTGCTACGTGCATTTAGAACAGAATGTAACCTGCCGAGAGCGAAGGCGGCGCGTGAGCGCGCCTTCTTTATGTGCTCTGCGAAGGAGAGATGCTGATCCATGGTCACACCAAGGTATTTGGCTCGCTTCTCCCAAGGGATAGGCTTGCCGAACAAAGAGATGGGACGGGGGGGCTCAGGTCTAATGCGTCGCGGTCTCGTAAAGAGGACTGCTTGGCTTTTATCCGGATTTATGTCGATCCGCCACTTTCGAAACCACGCGCCAAGGACGTTGACGGTGGTTTGGAGAGTGGCGGCTATCGCGTCCTGACTTTTCCCAGTGTAGTAGATGGCTGTGTCGTCTGCGAACAGTGCCAACTGTGCCTTTCTACTTTTGGGGATATCGCTCGTGAATAGAGTGAATATGAGCGGGGACAACACCGCGCCCTGAGGGACGCCGGCGCGAATGGGATGGGGAGACGAGATCGCCCCTTCGATGCGATAGCGAAAGGTGCGGTTCGACAGAAAGTCTCGTAAGATGAGCACGAGACGGTCTGGCACACCGAGACGGTACAGCTTGTAAATCAAGCCGTTGTGCCAGACCTTGTCGAAGGCTTTCGCTATGTCGAAAAATACTGCACCGGTTATCGTACCGCGCTGGAAGCCAGCGCTTATATGTTCTACGATACGGTGGACCTGTTGCACACAACAATGTTGGTTACGGAAACCGAACTGTTCGTTGGGTATGAGGCCTTTTGTCTCGGCGTAATTTCTGAGTCGCTTATAAATAAGTCTCTCATAGATCTTGCCGAGACTACTCAGTAAACTGATGGGGCGGTAGCTCGTGGGCTCGGATTTGGGCTTGCCCGGCTTCGGGATACCGATAACCGTGGCCTGCTTCCATGCATCGGGGAATATATTATTACTCAAGGCACCATTGAAGATGGTGGTCAAGAGCATGATCAGGTGGGCGGGCAGCATCTGGAGCACCTTATTGGTGATTCCGTCAGCGCCGGGGGCCTTGCGGGGTTTCAGACCTTTGATGACCTCGTGTACTTCGTCCGGGGTGACGAGAGGTAATGGGTCATCAGGGTCTTCGACGGGCGGGAGGGAGGTTCTACGTTCGACTTCAGCGTCCACCTCAGCGAGATGAGCTTGGTCTACTGGTTGAGAACTGGGAGTGCATTGAGCCTCTAGACTGGCGGCTAGACATTCGGCCTTGTCAATGTCGTCGAAGGCAACGGTGCCATCGGGACGGGTCAGGGGGGGCATGGAAGCTACTTCTTTGGATTTGAGTTTCCTCTGAAGTTGCCAGAAAGCTAGGTGGGTCGGCTCTAGGTCGCTCAGCATCTTGTCCCAGCCCGCGTCCCGCAGCTCCGACATGCGTGTCTTTACAGCTCGCTGTAAATAGCGCATGTGGGCTTTGTTGGCGGCGCAGGGAAAGTTGCTGTAGGCACGAACAGACGCGTTCTTCTCATTCAGCAGTTCGCGTACATCGTCCGGCAGCTTCCAGCGGGGGTCTTCCCCCACCGGAACCCGCCTCGAACTTTCGTCCAGGACAGATTGTACGTGACCCGTGAATGAGTCGATCGCGGCCGTTGTGTCGGCGAGTGAGTCGAAACGATCGGGTATAGAGTCCAAGTGGGCGGACGTGTTGGCTTTCAGCGAATCGCTTACTTGCCTCCAGTCCGTTACCAGTTTGGTGAGGGGCGGTAGGTCAGGATCTGGGAGACCCGTCCGGGGGGCCAGATGCATGACTACGGGGCGATGATCAGAACTGAGCTCGTTCATTGCTTCTATGGAATTCAACCGGAGGTTGATTCGCTGCAGAATGGCAATGTCGAGTACATCAGGGGTATGATTAACATCGTGGGGATAGTGGGTAGGCGACATCGGGGCGATGACGTCAAAGTTCAGGCGCGAGCAGAGGTTGAACAATTGTCGCCCTCTGGTCGAAACCCGAGAACTGTTCCACGCGGGGTGTTTCGCGTTGAGATCGCCCGCTATGATAACGGACTCACTCATTCCTAGTAGGAGCGCGATATCGTTTGCGATTAGATTGAAGTCCTCCGAGTGGGACTGGGGAGGGAGATAAGCTGAGACTAGGGTGATAGGCTGATGGCCAGTCATGCCTAGTCTGCAGACCGAGACTTCTAATCGGGCCAGGGTTGGCGGATCCATAGGGATGCAGTATAGGGACTTTTGGTAGTAGATGAGAGTTCCGCCCCGATGGCAACGTGACCTGTCGTTGCGCACTACGCGGTAGTTTGCAATTTTCGGGTCACGGTTGCAGGGTTTAAGGAACGTCTCCTGTACTAATAGTATGTCTAAGTGATGGTCGCGGAGGAAAGTGGCGATCTCATCACGTTGGCCAGTTATGCCATTGGCGTTATATGTACCTAATTTCAGGGATCGGATCTTTAGACGAGAAACAACCGTGTTAGACATTATGGTGCCTAGGTTGGTTGGATCTAATCATGACTAACGCTTGCGTAATATCTGGGTACGCTTCGTATATGGCATATACCTGGAGGAGGTTGCCGGCCTTGGTGGCTGCGTCGACTTCCTGCGCCATCCGTTGGGCACGGGGGGTGCAGAAAGTCAGGAACGCGCTGTCGAGTATACTATACGCGACGGACGGGGTCATGGCCACGGGGCCGTTACCGGTTGCGGGGGGAGCGGCTTGACGCGCCGCGGGGCGCGCAGCGGGGTTCGCGGCGGCGGCGACGGGGGCGGCGGTCGCGAGAGAGTACGGGGACGGGGTAGTCAGCGCGGGAGCGCCGGTACGCGGGTCCATAAGCGGAGGGATAGGCGCGGGGGTGGGCCTGGATGAACCCATCGCAGGGAATGCCTGCTGATGGTTCAGACGGTTCCAGGGGCTAGGTCTCTGGGGACAGAGACGGTCAGGGAGGGCCGCGGAGGGAGCTTCCCTTTGCTGACGGGCGTCTGCACGCTTCGCCAGCCTGGGAGAGGAGGACTTGGGTGCTTTAGAGCAGCCCCTATAGTTCGCGGGATGACCTGATTCACCGCAAAGCACGCAGCTCGGGGGCTCCGTGCAGAGGGTGCGGTCCTTGGGACGCGGGCAATCTGCCGTACTGTGCACTCCGAGGCACTTAACGCAACGGGGGGTCGCGTAGCAGTGCGACTGCGAGTGTCCGTACAGTTGACACCTATGGCATTGGCCGACGATCCCCGACTTGCGGGGCTTTTCGATCCGGATACCGGATAGATGACAGACTGTACGGACGTTGAAGATCGGGTTATGGCCTTCTGAAGGAGGGCAGACAACGAGTACCATGTCGAATGGTACTCCGCGGCGGGCACGGTGCATGCGGTGCACTTCGAGTACGGGGACGTTCTGGGATTCAAGGTCGGCCTTGATCTCCTCAGTCGCGATCTCCATCGGGACCTTCTTTATGACAACTCGTGTCTGTCGGTCTTCGGGAAGGGAGTAGGTGTGGAACGACACACCTCTATAGCGGAGAAGTTTAGTGAGCGCCCGATAATCGTTCGCGGTCGGGACGGTCACTTTTATACCCTGCTGGGTAGCCTTAGCACTGGTGTAGCCGATACGCTGCTCGGCACACCATTTGGACACATCAGTCCACTTGCCCTTTTCCTGAATGAACAGGGGTGGGGGCGCGGCCACCTTCTTACCCGCTGCGGTGCGGGGCGCGACGACTGGGGCGGTACTCTGCTGTGAGGCAGGCGCGGTCGCGGTGGGGGTGGCGGCTGGAAGAGCCCTTTGGGTCGGAGTGGGGGTGGGGACCGCGGCGGAGGTCGACGGGGTCGGGGGGCTCTGGGAGAGGGACGCGGAATCGTCCTCGAGGGCGATCATTTTGGCAGCTTGCTCGGAGCTTTGCTTGCCCTTCTTGCGTTTCCCTTTCCTACCTCCGGCAGCAACGACCTCGTAGTCGTCCTCGGAGGAGGGATGGGACACGGGAGCTACGGGAGCGATCGCGACGGTCGCGACGGGAGTCGGTTCGGCTACGGGCTCGACCGCGGGCTCTGAAGGAGCGTCCTCCGCATCCATCGCGTCTGACTCGGAGTCAGAGACGGTGGTTGCCGGGGATAGCGGTGAATCGGACTCGGACTGGCCGCTCTTTAGGAGATTGGCCAAGACTGCCGGCAGAGGCTGCGGCGCGGGCGGGGGGTTGAGCCCTGCATTGATTAACGCGCGGAATTCGGGGTTCCTGGCGTTCGCATGGAGCGTCGCCCAAAACTTGGCGTTCGGGACGGTGTCCATGATGGACTAGTAGGGGGGTGCCTACTCTCTGCTCATATGGAGCGAGCCTATCAAACAATAACTCCTAATAATCCTAACGACTAAGTCCCCGGGTGGGATGCCCGGGGATGTGTGGCACTCCCTGCCGGGTGCAGGCAGGGAGGTGAGTACCTAAGGTGAGCCCTAAGCTTGTAAACCTGTTGCCAATCTTAATGTGCAACAGGGCCCTGTGAGTCTAGCGCGAGGGGTGTAGACACACCCCAAAGACACTAGGTGAGTAGCTGTGGAAGCAAGACTGTCACCAGTACCGACTAGGAGATCCCCCAAGGCCGGTGGTCTGGGACCCGTCCAATTCACTGCCTAGCCCTGAAGGGGTTTCGGCGGGTGTGTTGGGTCAACACCCTCTCGGATTCGTTGGCACCGTGAGGTTTCAACCGAGAACCACGAAACTGTGGATTTTACCCAGAAGGGGCCAAGTGAATTTACTTGACGACTCTAATTAGAGAAACAGTATTGCCTTGAAAAAGACAGTTTTTAATATCAATTAACGACTGTATTGTCTTTCAAATACAATGGCTAATTAATGCAGCCGGGGCGACTGCGATGCGTCACTGCGGGGCGCAGTGAGACGGGCGAGCGGCGGGAGGGTGAGTCACGCAGCAGGTGGGAGCACAATTAACACGTCCGCTCGGGGTGAGCGTCACGGGCTAAATTGAATGAAAAAAAACGAATCGCGCTCGCTCGATGTATTTATAGTAAAGCGACGTAGCGGGCATGAGCGCGCTCGCCCGCCCCCTGCGCGCCGCCTCTAGTACAACGAGCTAACTAAAATTGTTTTTAACAATGAATTTATTTAAAATACGCATCATATCACTTTTTAAATGTATGTTATTCGTAGGTTTAATGAATTTACCTTATTTTATTTATTTATTTTTATTTACCCACATAAACATAATGCTCTGATTAGGTTGTCGGGACCTACACAGAGAGAGTATTATGTAGGTAAATTACATTGAAACTAGGTAAGTACTTGTGTAACCCGTTGTCATTATTGATGTGTTTAATAAATGATTTGGAATTCATTCACGGTTTTTCCTATGCTAAGACACTGCTACTTCAATCTCATTTCGCTATAGTTTACGCGGCAAGTTTTATGTTAGTTTCGTCTAACTAACTAGTAGGTAGTTAGGTAGGTAGGTAGGTAGGTAGGTAATTCGGGTAGGTAGATCTATTTAATAATAAGCCTGGCATAATGTCCTCATTCAATTCGTCGGTATGATACAAACTTATTATAGTTTGTTTGTATGTATGTAACGTTTTGACTGTCATCCAATTTAAAGAAACGTGAATTTATCACATGAACATATTTGTGGCCCTGAAAAGGGCCTTTTGTTTTGACTCCTGCCATCGCCATCCCACGGTGCGCGTGCGCGTCCAGACGTTTGTCGCGGTTTGTGTCTCGTAGCACGTGCATCGTGCGCGTCTCGTACGTACATACATGACGCACAGCGGGTGGGTACTATGTGTATGTATGCACATTACGACGACACTAACACAATTAACACGCACCACAATCGACAAGACACACGAACAAGCGCACTGGGTTGCAACACACTGTACACAAACACGAGGCGGCGTTGAGACGGAGCGTCGCGTCGGCGGCTCTTGCTAGCCTACCGATCGCTCACTCACTCACTCACTTGGAGCTGGTGTATTTGGTGACGGCCTTGGTGCCTTCACTGACGGCGTGCTTGGCGAGCTCGCCGGGCAGCAGGAGCCTGACGGACGTCTGCACCTCCCTGGACGTGATGGTCGACCTCTTGTTGTAGTGGGCGAGACGGGAAGCTTCGGCGGCGATACGCTCGAAGATGTCGTTCACGAACGAGTTCATGATAGACATGGCCTTGCTGGAGATACCGGTGTCGGGGTGCACCTGCTTCAGCACCTTGTAGATGTAGATGGCGTAACTCTCCTTCCTCTTGTGCTTCTTCTTCTTCTTGTCGGTCTTTGAGATGTTCTTCTGGGCTTTGCCAGACTTCTTGGCGGCTTTACCACTTGTCTTGGGCGGCATTATGAGATTTTTATGAGTACACGTACTACCGAAACGGAGTTCAGTAACAGTATAAATCAAGTCACGTTTTTTTTTTTTTTTTTTTTTTTTTTTTTTTTGTTGGGCATCTCGCAGTTGGCCTTGAGAGGCCGTGACTGCTTAACCGGTCATTCCTGGGGCTGCCATTAAGAAACTAATCTTAACGCCTCCAGCCAGGGCCAAGTCACGCCGGTAACAGTTGTATTTATAGTAACGCTCGCGGCTCACAGTTGCGGCAAGCGGTGAGAGAAACGACGCAGCGGCGGACCAATCACAACGCTCCAAAACCAGAGTGTAGATCGAACGCGGGGAGAGGGGATACCCGGGAGGGAGGCGAAGGGGGTGGGGTGACGCTTGTTGATTATTGAGAAAATATAAACGAAAATAAAACAAATATAAAATAAGTTACCTACCACAACTATGTACCACCTAAGATTTTATTATTATTTTCATATAGCATATGATTTAGATTAAATTTATCATAAATAATAATAATAATAAAATTAAGTACTTAAACGAAAGGTTTCGATTCGAAACCTTTTCCTGCGCTCACGTTATTTAGTAAAATTGTCATCATAAATTCTTCTCTAATTCTATGTTGTTTATTATGTGTAAACAAACATTGTTATTGTGATGTACTAAACACCACCATCATAGCCAACGTTATTAATTTCTATCTGTTACTTAGGTAAATTACGACAAGATTTTGTACTACTCAATTATTGTTGGTCATATTATATACGTATAAACATACATACATAAATAAAACTTTGCGTTTTAGCGCGCCCTAGTGTAGTTAGTCATGTCAATAATACTTCGTGTGTACCTACATCTTCATAGGTTTTAAATCTCCTGCCTTACAGTACACATGTTTGTAATGTAATCAAGTAAAGCGAGTGCATGAGGTAGGTAGGTAGGTAGGTAGGTAGGTAGGTAGGTACGTTTTTGTTTGACGACAACACCGATAAAGAAACTGTCTTTTTATATATTTGACGAATCATATTGTGGCCCTGAAAAGGGCCTTTTGTTTTGAATGCATACGAGCGGAGAGCATCGCGCAATCGACATGATATCGAAATACGCGTGCGGGGGCGCACTCGCACGAAGCACCACGTTCTTCTTCAGACGTCGCGGCACCACGTTTAAGCCTTCTTCTCGGTCTTCTTGGGCAGTAGCACTGCCTGGATGTTCGGCAGCACACCACCTTGAGCGATCGTCACACCGGAGAGCAGCTTGTTCAACTCCTCGTCGTTGCGGATGGCCAATTGAAGATGACGCGGGATGATCCTGGTCTTCTTGTTGTCCCTCGCTGCGTTTCCGGCCAACTCGAGGACCTCAGCAGCCAGATACTCCATCACGGCGGCCAAGTAGACGGGAGCGCCGGCACCCACGCGCTCTGCGTAGTTTCCGTTACGCAGCAGCCTGTGAATACGACCCACAGGGAACTGGAGACCAGCACGGTTGGAACGGGACTTTGCCTTTCCCTTCACCTTGCCACCTTTGCCGCGACCAGACATAATTGAAAGGTTTGTTTATAGAACAACTCACGAAAATAACGAAACACGCGTACAGAAGTGCGCGCGCCGAAAGAATCTAGTTATAATGCCGTCACCGGACTCGTCCGCGATATTTATACGTGCGCCGAGTGGCGGTGTGAGCGGGAGGGGTGCACAGTTATCGAAACGTAATACACAAAACGCGCAAGCGCGTTCACGTACACTGCACCATGGATATGGGGTGGTTAGAGTTTTGACACAGTTACTACAGAATTAATGAACTTTTCTTTTCTTTTTTTTTTTTTTTTTTTCTTTAAGTTTTTCACGTAGGTAGGTAGGTACCTACTCCAACGTGATATACTAGCGTCTACCTATATATATATATACCTACATATTTTTTAATTTTTTTTAATTATCAAACTTAAATATAATGTGCCTGCCAAGTTTCCTTATTTACCCCATTCTTTAGTTATAGGGTATATTGTAAGCGTTAATTGTAAACTAGGTACATTAGTTACCTTTGTAGATATTAAGACTGTTTATGCTTCCTATAAGTTGCATCATTGTGTGGAATATTGAAATTGTATTACTTAGGTGGATTGATTGATAGGTAGGTAGGTAGGTAGGTAGGTAGGTAGGTACGGTCTATCAGTACGTATAGATCGTATTTCTATTAGTGTTCATGTTATGATTATGTTTTTTTTTTTTTTTTTTTTTTTTTACGTTTTTGACTATCTGTATTAAAGAAACGAATATTGTCAATATTCATGATAGTATTGTTAGCCCTGAAAAGGGCTTTTTGGTGTGGTGAGCGCATGGACGCGCGCTAAGCATCTCGGTGCCGCCGTCCGTGGTGGTTTCTTCTTCTTCTGATGAATCACTTTGGTGACGAGCTCGAGACACGTCGAGCGCGTTCCGCACCCTCCTTCCCGAGGACGATAGACGCGTACGTACCGCGTGCGCGCGGTCGGACGAGATGATGAAAACAAACGCACAAACAACATAGCGCACGAGCGCGACTCTCACTACAGTGTACTGTATACAGTAATAACATAGGTACATACCGACATACAAACAGTAGTAGTTTAAGACGCGCACGCACACTTGTCACTATCACTCATCAGCTGCTGCTGCTGCTGCTGCTGTTGTTGCTGTTGTCGTATCGATGGTGAGCAGATAAGTAGGTGTTGGTGGCGGTCTGGTCAGCCGACTCTGCTGCGCCGCTGTCGTCGTCGTCGTCGTCGTCGCCGTCGCGGGTGTGACGCGAACGCGACCGTAGCTTACTTCTTAGCGGCGGACGCTTTCTTGGCTGCCGGCTTAGATTTGGGTGTAGCCGCGGCCTTCTTGGGTTTAGGCGCTTTAGGTTTCTTGGTCGGCGGCTTCGCGGTCTTCTTAGCCTTGGGAGCGGCGCCTCCCTTCGCCTTCGCGGGCGCGGCGGCCTTCTTGGGCGTCGGCTTCTTCTTAGCGGCGGCGGCCTTCTTGTCCTTGGCGGCGGCGGCGGCGGCCGATGCCTTGGACTTTGAAGGTGAACCGGAGGCTGCGGAGGCGGCCGCGGCTGCTGCCTTCTTGGTCTTGGCGCCGGCCGCAGAGGCGGTAGCCTTCTTCGCTTTCGCGGCGGCGGCGGGCGCCTTGCCGGCGGCCTTGCCAGCGGCGCCGGCGGGTTTCTTGGCCGCGGACGATTTCGACTCGAGCTTGAACGAACCGGAGGCGCCCTTGCCCTTGGTCTGGATCAGTGCGCCAGATTCGACGGCGCTCTTCAGATATTTTCTGATGAACGGAGCCAGTTTCTCCGCGTCGACCTTGTACTGCGCGGCGATGTACTTCTTGATAGCCTGCAGGGAAGATCCGCTGCGCTCCTTCATCTCCTTGATGGCGCTGTTGACCATCTCAGATGTTTTGGGATGGGTCGGCTTCGCCTTCGGTTTCTTCGCGGCACCGGCGCCGCCGGCCTGCCTCGCCGCCTTCTTCGCTGGTGTAGCGGGCGCTGGTGCCTCGGTAGCAACTGCGGTGTCAGCCATTGTATTATTAATATTGATGATAGACTTCACACAAAACACACACACTGTGAGAAATTAATTAGGTAGGTAAGTATATAAGGATAGAGACTTAGATGTCGCCACTTATAGGTTACAAGAATTTCGTATACGTACGCTCACGTACGACGGAACTTTACCGTAACGAGCGCCGTGATGTTGCGGGACGTTTTCTCGTATGAACGCTTGAAAGTTTTCACTAACACGTATCTAATAAAATTAATAAAAAGAATGGTTAACGCCACTTAGTGCAACGGGTTGCGACGGTTTCGGATAGGTCATGAAGTTGACGATGCCGGTGTTCGGATTCCGGGAGCGTGAGACGCGCGTTCGGCCGGTGGCGTAGGTTTATTTTGACGACTGAGTAGGAAGCGTAGGTCGGGTCGCGTTCAAAACGTTATTTTCTCTATAAAAGTGATAGTTAGTGCCGATCGAGGTCGACGCGTCAACAAGGAGGATATCGAGCTTGTGTGGTAACAGGACTCCGTCGATATCACACAGTCTCGCGAAGGTATTATCGACCTAAAAGTGAAGCGTCGTAAAACACCGCGACCGCCGAACTGTTAAGGACGGACGACTCCGTACAGGACGTGCAACCTATTAATATAGTGATATTAAAAGACCACAGTGCCCTTCGAGGAGTTGACAGTGTACAGATTGGTATGATCGCATCAGAAAGCGTGTTAAGTAATGTGTAAAACTACAATAGACCGTCGCGGCCGCGTACTCGTCCGGGCGGCGAGCGGGCGCGCCAGCAGTAGGCAACGCCCGTGGCTGGGCCCGCGTACCGCATCCTCTTAGCACAGTAAGTAAGTAGGCTGCCTGCGATACAGCCACGTATAATAAAATAATAATTTATGACTAGTAGAAACACGCGAACGAAAAACAAAAAAAAAAAATTAAAAGAAATCCCTCATAAGATGCGATCAAAATTGCCATAATAATAACACGACATAAACAAACGGCACGCGCACCGAGAAGCGATCATACGAACAGGTATCTATCATTCATACATACTAGCTAGGTAGGTAGATGTTCTACAAGAACGTAAGTCTTGTATCGAATATTACGGTAGGTAGGTAGGTACCTAGCTAATAATGTTTTCGGTCGGTATACACCTCAGTCAGTGCGTAGAGCAACATTAGGCACCTACTATGTAGTTACCTACACAAGTAAGGGCATTATAATGTATGTAGGTAAGTATTTCAATATAAAGCTAACAGTAAAAAAAAACTGATTTATCTATAATAGAATTACTATACATATTTATCGTAGTTAGGTAGGTACGTAGCACTGGAGTGTATTTATTGGTAACGAGTTGAACGAATGTCACTAGCAGTGACTACTGTATAGGTGGTCTAGGTAATTCAGTGAGTGAGTTAGTAGGTAGGTAGGTAGGTTGGCTAGTAAGTAAGTACGTTTTTTAGACAATTCCACTCAAGAAACATTTAATAAAATCGAATCATATGCGGCCCTGAAAAGGGCCTTTTTTATGAGCGCGTCTATATACGCGTGGTTGAACGGTATGATTATGTTCCCAACAAACACAACACACACACGTCCACCACAGTATGTAGAGCTGGTTGCGCCGCAGGCAGGCAACGCGTACACGCGGGGGATGTGCACTCGTTTAACCGCCGAAACCGTACAGGGTGCGACCCTGGCGCTTCAGAGCGTAGACGACGTCCATGGCGGTGACGGTCTTCCTCTTGGCGTGCTCGGTGTAAGTGACGGCGTCGCGAATAACGTTCTCTAGGAACACTTTAAGCACACCGCGAGTCTCCTCGTAGATCAGACCGGAGATACGTTTCACTCCGCCTCTGCGCGCCAGACGACGGATGGCGGGCTTCGTGATACCTTGGATGTTATCACGAAGTACCTTCCTGTGACGCTTGGCTCCTCCTTTTCCCAGACCCTTTCCTCCCTTACCGCGACCGGTCATCTTCTTTGCAGTGGGGTTTCAAAACACACGATAAAAACAAACAGCACGGGTGCGCGCACACGAACGACTCGAGCGACTGTGTGAATTTTAAAACCGGCCGGTCTCCTTATATTTATAGTAAACGTGGAGCTCAGCGGGCGGGGGCCAGAAACGGGAGGTGCGCGGGGCGAGGCGAGCCGACCCTCGACGCTGGTTGGTCGATGGGACGAATAGAACTTGAGTACTAAACTTATTAATAAGTAGATAACAATCGAAAAACAAAAAAAAAAACAAAAAAAATGCTTCCAATAAGCAAGTACTTATCACACGAGTAATAATTACTTCAAAAACACCATATAAATACCATGAACCTAGTTTGAACGATAGGTAAAATCGAATGCATTATAATGGACTATTTAATTTTATTCCTTTCATTCTGTTATGATAGTGTATAGGTATGAAACTGACTATATCCTGTACTGCGTGTCTCTCTAGTGAACCAAAGTACGTTTCGAATCAACCATGTAAGTTATCATAGTAGGAATATAAATAGATGTAGATAAATTATCATATTTAATATAATAATATGTAGATCATGCATATTGTAGATGTGTAGGTAGGTAGGTAGGTAGGTAGGTAAGTAACGTTTTATTTTTGACGTCTGATATAAAGAAACATTTTATATTCTGATACATATGTGGCCCTGAAAAGGGCCTTTTATGTGAACTAACGCACAGCCACAGCCACAGACACGATGCACTGCACGAAGGCAGTCTACGTGTATTGTGTGACGTCAGCAGCAGTTTTAAGCGCGTTCGCCTCTGATCCTGCGCGCCAACTGGATGTCCTTGGGCATGATGGTGACGCGCTTCGCGTGAATCGCGCACAGGTTGGTGTCTTCGAAGAGACCGACGAGATAAGCTTCGCTAGCCTCCTGCAGCGCCATAACAGCGGAGCTCTGGAAACGGAGATCGGTCTTGAAATCCTGTGCGATCTCACGCACGAGACGCTGGAACGGAAGCTTGCGGATCAGCAGTTCGGTACTCTTCTGGTAGCGACGAATCTCACGGAGGGCCACAGTGCCGGGCCTGTAGCGATGGGGCTTCTTAACGCCACCGGTGGCCGGTGCGCTCTTGCGCGCCGCCTTGGTGGCGAGCTGTTTCCTCGGTGCCTTACCACCGGTGGATTTGCGAGCGGTCTGCTTAGTACGCGCCATTGTAAACAACCAACAACACGAAACGAGAGATAGATAATAAAATCAATCAACTGAAAATTCTATAGATACACGCAACGGACGCGCGCGGACCTACACACTTCGAACGTACGAGAGAGAATAAAAACGAATCGTTTTTTTTTTTTTTTTTTTTTTTTTTTTTTTTTTTTGTTGGGCATCTCGCAGTTGGCCTTGAGAGGCCGTGACTGCTCAACCGGGCTTTCCTGGGGCTGCCATTAAGAAGTTAATCTTAACGCCTCCAGCCAGGGCTTACAAACTAAAATTTACAAACTAAGCGACTGCACGCTGAGGGCACCCCCTGTGGGGTACGAACCTCGGCTCAGGGCGTCACTGATAGGGGGACAGCTATCTCTATTGGGGACAGGCTGGATCGAAAGATTGGCATTATTATTATTAGGTGGGGAATTTAAAGCTACTGGCTCAGCTGCGGCGCGGGCTGGCGCTTCAACGAGCAAGGGTCGGTCGGGGGTCTCGACGTTAGGCGCCGATACTACTAGGGGTCTTCGCGGGGCGCGAGGACCTCGGCGGCGAGGTCGGAAGGACGATTTTGTGCGGTGTGTGCGAACTGTACTGGTGGCCCTATTGCTTTCCTGGAGGAGAGTAATGTGGTCGTCTGGGTCGGTGAGGACATGTCTCGGCCGTCGGACAGAGCTAATCCTACTGGGGACATAAGTGGCGGCCTTCACAATCAAGGGATTGCGGTGAATTTCGGCTTTATCGAAGAAACGCTTCGCGGTGCGTTTCATGAATTGACTGACCGTGGGGATTTTCAGATCGAGATGGAGGATCTCGTTCCGAACGAACCAAGGGGCGCCTGTGGCTTGCCGGAGGAATCGGTTCTGTAGGGTCTGCATCCTATGGATGAATCGGGGGTTCGCGTGCGCAAAGATTGCACACGCATACGTCATGATGGGCCTTATACACGCCGTGTAAATCCGCAACTTGCACTTTAGTGACAACTTGCTACGTGCATTTAGAACAGAATGTAACCTGCCGAGAGCGAAGGCGGCGCGTGAGCGCGCCTTCTTTATGTGCTCTGCGAAGGAGAGATGCTGATCCATGGTCACACCAAGGTATTTGGCTCGCTTCTCCCAAGGGATAGGCTTGCCGAACAAAGAGATGGGACGGGGGGGCTCAGGTCTAATGCGTCGCGGTCTCGTAAAGAGGACTGCTTGGCTTTTATCCGGATTTATGTCGATCCGCCACTTTCGAAACCACGCGCCAAGGACGTTGACGGTGGTTTGGAGAGTGGCGGCTATCGCGTCCTGACTTTTCCCAGTGTAGTAGATGGCTGTGTCGTCTGCGAACAGTGCCAACTGTGCCTTTCTACTTTTGGGGATATCGCTCGTGAATAGAGTGAATATGAGCGGGGACAACACCGCGCCCTGAGGGACGCCGGCGCGAATGGGATGGGGAGACGAGATCGCCCCTTCGATGCGATAGCGAAAGGTGCGGTTCGACAGAAAGTCTCGTAAGATGAGCACGAGACGGTCTGGCACACCGAGACGGTACAGCTTGTAAATCAAGCCGTTGTGCCAGACCTTGTCGAAGGCTTTCGCTATGTCGAAAAATACTGCACCGGTTATCGTACCGCGCTGGAAGCCAGCGCTTATATGTTCTACGATACGGTGGACCTGTTGCACACAACAATGTTGGTTACGGAAACCGAACTGTTCGTTGGGTATGAGGCCTTTTGTCTCGGCGTAATTTCTGAGTCGCTTATAAATAAGTCTCTCATAGATCTTGCCGAGACTACTCAGTAAACTGATGGGGCGGTAGCTCGTGGGCTCGGATTTGGGCTTGCCCGGCTTCGGGATACCGATAACCGTGGCCTGCTTCCATGCATCGGGGAATATATTATTACTCAAGGCACCATTGAAGATGGTGGTCAAGAGCATGATCAGGTGGGCGGGCAGCATCTGGAGCACCTTATTGGTGATTCCGTCAGCGCCGGGGGCCTTGCGGGGTTTCAGACCTTTGATGACCTCGTGTACTTCGTCCGGGGTGACGAGAGGTAATGGGTCATCAGGGTCTTCGACGGGCGGGAGGGAGGTTCTACGTTCGACTTCAGCGTCCACCTCAGCGAGATGAGCTTGGTCTACTGGTTGAGAACTGGGAGTGCATTGAGCCTCTAGACTGGCGGCTAGACATTCGGCCTTGTCAATGTCGTCGAAGGCAACGGTGCCATCGGGACGGGTCAGGGGGGGCATGGAAGCTACTTCTTTGGATTTGAGTTTCCTCTGAAGTTGCCAGAAAGCTAGGTGGGTCGGCTCTAGGTCGCTCAGCATCTTGTCCCAGCCCGCGTCCCGCAGCTCCGACATGCGTGTCTTTACAGCTCGCTGTAAATAGCGCATGTGGGCTTTGTTGGCGGCGCAGGGAAAGTTGCTGTAGGCACGAACAGACGCGTTCTTCTCATTCAGCAGTTCGCGTACATCGTCCGGCAGCTTCCAGCGGGGGTCTTCCCCCACCGGAACCCGCCTCGAACTTTCGTCCAGGACAGATTGTACGTGACCCGTGAATGAGTCGATCGCGGCCGTTGTGTCGGCGAGTGAGTCGAAACGATCGGGTATAGAGTCCAAGTGGGCGGACGTGTTGGCTTTCAGCGAATCGCTTACTTGCCTCCAGTCCGTTACCAGTTTGGTGAGGGGCGGTAGGTCAGGATCTGGGAGACCCGTCCGGGGGGCCAGATGCATGACTACGGGGCGATGATCAGAACTGAGCTCGTTCATTGCTTCTATGGAATTCAACCGGAGGTTGATTCGCTGCAGAATGGCAATGTCGAGTACATCAGGGGTATGATTAACATCGTGGGGATAGTGGGTAGGCGACATCGGGGCGATGACGTCAAAGTTCAGGCGCGAGCAGAGGTTGAACAATTGTCGCCCTCTGGTCGAAACCCGAGAACTGTTCCACGCGGGGTGTTTCGCGTTGAGATCGCCCGCTATGATAACGGACTCACTCATTCCTAGTAGGAGCGCGATATCGTTTGCGATTAGATTGAAGTCCTCCGAGTGGGACTGGGGAGGGAGATAAGCTGAGACTAGGGTGATAGGCTGATGGCCAGTCATGCCTAGTCTGCAGACCGAGACTTCTAATCGGGCCAGGGTTGGCGGATCCATAGGGATGCAGTATAGGGACTTTTGGTAGTAGATGAGAGTTCCGCCCCGATGGCAACGTGACCTGTCGTTGCGCACTACGCGGTAGTTTGCAATTTTCGGGTCACGGTTGCAGGGTTTAAGGAACGTCTCCTGTACTAATAGTATGTCTAAGTGATGGTCGCGGAGGAAAGTGGCGATCTCATCACGTTGGCCAGTTATGCCATTGGCGTTATATGTACCTAATTTCAGGGATCGGATCTTTAGACGAGAAACAACCGTGTTAGACATTATGGTGCCTAGGTTGGTTGGATCTAATCATGACTAACGCTTGCGTAATATCTGGGTACGCTTCGTATATGGCATATACCTGGAGGAGGTTGCCGGCCTTGGTGGCTGCGTCGACTTCCTGCGCCATCCGTTGGGCACGGGGGGTGCAGAAAGTCAGGAACGCGCTGTCGAGTATACTATACGCGACGGACGGGGTCATGGCCACGGGGCCGTTACCGGTTGCGGGGGGAGCGGCTTGACGCGCCGCGGGGCGCGCAGCGGGGTTCGCGGCGGCGGCGACGGGGGCGGCGGTCGCGAGAGAGTACGGGGACGGGGTAGTCAGCGCGGGAGCGCCGGTACGCGGGTCCATAAGCGGAGGGATAGGCGCGGGGGTGGGCCTGGATGAACCCATCGCAGGGAATGCCTGCTGATGGTTCAGACGGTTCCAGGGGCTAGGTCTCTGGGGACAGAGACGGTCAGGGAGGGCCGCGGAGGGAGCTTCCCTTTGCTGACGGGCGTCTGCACGCTTCGCCAGCCTGGGAGAGGAGGACTTGGGTGCTTTAGAGCAGCCCCTATAGTTCGCGGGATGACCTGATTCACCGCAAAGCACGCAGCTCGGGGGCTCCGTGCAGAGGGTGCGGTCCTTGGGACGCGGGCAATCTGCCGTACTGTGCACTCCGAGGCACTTAACGCAACGGGGGGTCGCGTAGCAGTGCGACTGCGAGTGTCCGTACAGTTGACACCTATGGCATTGGCCGACGATCCCCGACTTGCGGGGCTTTTCGATCCGGATACCGGATAGATGACAGACTGTACGGACGTTGAAGATCGGGTTATGGCCTTCTGAAGGAGGGCAGACAACGAGTACCATGTCGAATGGTACTCCGCGGCGGGCACGGTGCATGCGGTGCACTTCGAGTACGGGGACGTTCTGGGATTCAAGGTCGGCCTTGATCTCCTCAGTCGCGATCTCCATCGGGACCTTCTTTATGACAACTCGTGTCTGTCGGTCTTCGGGAAGGGAGTAGGTGTGGAACGACACACCTCTATAGCGGAGAAGTTTAGTGAGCGCCCGATAATCGTTCGCGGTCGGGACGGTCACTTTTATACCCTGCTGGGTAGCCTTAGCACTGGTGTAGCCGATACGCTGCTCGGCACACCATTTGGACACATCAGTCCACTTGCCCTTTTCCTGAATGAACAGGGGTGGGGGCGCGGCCACCTTCTTACCCGCTGCGGTGCGGGGCGCGACGACTGGGGCGGTACTCTGCTGTGAGGCAGGCGCGGTCGCGGTGGGGGTGGCGGCTGGAAGAGCCCTTTGGGTCGGAGTGGGGGTGGGGACCGCGGCGGAGGTCGACGGGGTCGGGGGGCTCTGGGAGAGGGACGCGGAATCGTCCTCGAGGGCGATCATTTTGGCAGCTTGCTCGGAGCTTTGCTTGCCCTTCTTGCGTTTCCCTTTCCTACCTCCGGCAGCAACGACCTCGTAGTCGTCCTCGGAGGAGGGATGGGACACGGGAGCTACGGGAGCGATCGCGACGGTCGCGACGGGAGTCGGTTCGGCTACGGGCTCGACCGCGGGCTCTGAAGGAGCGTCCTCCGCATCCATCGCGTCTGACTCGGAGTCAGAGACGGTGGTTGCCGGGGATAGCGGTGAATCGGACTCGGACTGGCCGCTCTTTAGGAGATTGGCCAAGACTGCCGGCAGAGGCTGCGGCGCGGGCGGGGGGTTGAGCCCTGCATTGATTAACGCGCGGAATTCGGGGTTCCTGGCGTTCGCATGGAGCGTCGCCCAAAACTTGGCGTTCGGGACGGTGTCCATGATGGACTAGTAGGGGGGTGCCTACTCTCTGCTCATATGGAGCGAGCCTATCAAACAATAACTCCTAATAATCCTAACGACTAAGTCCCCGGGTGGGATGCCCGGGGATGTGTGGCACTCCCTGCCGGGTGCAGGCAGGGAGGTGAGTACCTAAGGTGAGCCCTAAGCTTGTAAACCTGTTGCCAATCTTAATGTGCAACAGGGCCCTGTGAGTCTAGCGCGAGGGGTGTAGACACACCCCAAAGACACTAGGTGAGTAGCTGTGGAAGCAAGACTGTCACCAGTACCGACTAGGAGATCCCCCAAGGCCGGTGGTCTGGGACCCGTCCAATTCACTGCCTAGCCCTGAAGGGGTTTCGGCGGGTGTGTTGGGTCAACACCCTCTCGGATTCGTTGGCACCGTGAGGTTTCAACCGAGAACCACGAAACTGTGGATTTTACCCAGAAGGGGCCAAGTGAATTTACTTGACGACTCTAATTAGAGAAACAGTATTGCCTTGAAAAAGACAGTTTTTAATATCAATTAACGACTGTATTGTCTTTCAAATACAATGGCTAATTAATGCAGCCGGGGCGACTGCGATGCGTCACTGCGGGGCGCAGTGAGACGGGCGAGCGGCGGGAGGGTGAGTCACGCAGCAGGTGGGAGCACAATTAACACGTCCGCTCGGGGTGAGCGTCACGGGCTAAATTGAATGAAAAAAAACGAATCGCGCTCGCTCGATGTATTTATAGTAAAGCGACGTAGCGGGCATGAGCGCGCTCGCCCGCCCCCTGCGCGCCGCCTCTAGTACAACGAGCTAACTAAAATTGTTTTTAACAATGAATTTATTTAAAATACGCATCATATCACTTTTTAAATGTATGTTATTCGTAGGTTTAATGAATTTACCTTATTTTATTTATTTATTTTTATTTACCCACATAAACATAATGCTCTGATTAGGTTGTCGGGACCTACACAGAGAGAGTATTATGTAGGTAAATTACATTGAAACTAGGTAAGTACTTGTGTAACCCGTTGTCATTATTGATGTGTTTAATAAATGATTTGGAATTCATTCACGGTTTTTCCTATGCTAAGACACTGCTACTTCAATCTCATTTCGCTATAGTTTACGCGGCAAGTTTTATGTTAGTTTCGTCTAACTAACTAGTAGGTAGTTAGGTAGGTAGGTAGGTAGGTAGGTAATTCGGGTAGGTAGATCTATTTAATAATAAGCCTGGCATAATGTCCTCATTCAATTCGTCGGTATGATACAAACTTATTATAGTTTGTTTGTATGTATGTAACGTTTTGACTGTCATCCAATTTAAAGAAACGTGAATTTATCACATGAACATATTTGTGGCCCTGAAAAGGGCCTTTTGTTTTGACTCCTGCCATCGCCATCCCACGGTGCGCGTGCGCGTCCAGACGTTTGTCGCGGTTTGTGTCTCGTAGCACGTGCATCGTGCGCGTCTCGTACGTACATACATGACGCACAGCGGGTGGGTACTATGTGTATGTATGCACATTACGACGACACTAACACAATTAACACGCACCACAATCGACAAGACACACGAACAAGCGCACTGGGTTGCAACACACTGTACACAAACACGAGGCGGCGTTGAGACGGAGCGTCGCGTCGGCGGCTCTTGCTAGCCTACCGATCGCTCACTCACTCACTCACTTGGAGCTGGTGTATTTGGTGACGGCCTTGGTGCCTTCACTGACGGCGTGCTTGGCGAGCTCGCCGGGCAGCAGGAGCCTGACGGACGTCTGCACCTCCCTGGACGTGATGGTCGACCTCTTGTTGTAGTGGGCGAGACGGGAAGCTTCGGCGGCGATACGCTCGAAGATGTCGTTCACGAACGAGTTCATGATAGACATGGCCTTGCTGGAGATACCGGTGTCGGGGTGCACCTGCTTCAGCACCTTGTAGATGTAGATGGCGTAACTCTCCTTCCTCTTGTGCTTCTTCTTCTTCTTGTCGGTCTTTGAGATGTTCTTCTGGGCTTTGCCAGACTTCTTGGCGGCTTTACCACTTGTCTTGGGCGGCATTATGAGATTTTTATGAGTACACGTACTACCGAAACGGAGTTCAGTAACAGTATAAATCAAGTCACGCCGGTAACAGTTGTATTTATAGTAACGCTCGCGGCTCACAGTTGCGGCAAGCGGTGAGAGAAACGACGCAGCGGCGGACCAATCACAACGCTCCAAAACCAGAGTGTAGATCGAACGCGGGGAGAGGGGATACCCGGGAGGGAGGCGAAGGGGGTGGGGTGACGCTTGTTGATTATTGAGAAAATATAAACGAAAATAAAACAAATATAAAATAAGTTACCTACCACAACTATGTACCACCTAAGATTTTATTATTATTTTCATATAGCATATGATTTAGATTAAATTTATCATAAATAATAATAATAATAAAATTAAGTACTTAAACGAAAGGTTTCGATTCGAAACCTTTTCCTGCGCTCACGTTATTTAGTAAAATTGTCATCATAAATTCTTCTCTAATTCTATGTTGTTTATTATGTGTAAACAAACATTGTTATTGTGATGTACTAAACACCACCATCATAGCCAACGTTATTAATTTCTATCTGTTACTTAGGTAAATTACGACAAGATTTTGTACTACTCAATTATTGTTGGTCATATTATATACGTATAAACATACATACATAAATAAAACTTTGCGTTTTAGCGCGCCCTAGTGTAGTTAGTCATGTCAATAATACTTCGTGTGTACCTACATCTTCATAGGTTTTAAATCTCCTGCCTTACAGTACACATGTTTGTAATGTAATCAAGTAAAGCGAGTGCATGAGGTAGGTAGGTAGGTAGGTAGGTAGGTAGGTAGGTACGTTTTTGTTTGACGACAACACCGATAAAGAAACTGTCTTTTTATATATTTGACGAATCATATTGTGGCCCTGAAAAGGGCCTTTTGTTTTGAATGCATACGAGCGGAGAGCATCGCGCAATCGACATGATATCGAAATACGCGTGCGGGGGCGCACTCGCACGAAGCACCACGTTCTTCTTCAGACGTCGCGGCACCACGTTTAAGCCTTCTTCTCGGTCTTCTTGGGCAGTAGCACTGCCTGGATGTTCGGCAGCACACCACCTTGAGCGATCGTCACACCGGAGAGCAGCTTGTTCAACTCCTCGTCGTTGCGGATGGCCAATTGAAGATGACGCGGGATGATCCTGGTCTTCTTGTTGTCCCTCGCTGCGTTTCCGGCCAACTCGAGGACCTCAGCAGCCAGATACTCCATCACGGCGGCCAAGTAGACGGGAGCGCCGGCACCCACGCGCTCTGCGTAGTTTCCGTTACGCAGCAGCCTGTGAATACGACCCACAGGGAACTGGAGACCAGCACGGTTGGAACGGGACTTTGCCTTTCCCTTCACCTTGCCACCTTTGCCGCGACCAGACATAATTGAAAGGTTTGTTTATAGAACAACTCACGAAAATAACGAAACACGCGTACAGAAGTGCGCGCGCCGAAAGAATCTAGTTATAATGCCGTCACCGGACTCGTCCGCGATATTTATACGTGCGCCGAGTGGCGGTGTGAGCGGGAGGGGTGCACAGTTATCGAAACGTAATACACAAAACGCGCAAGCGCGTTCACGTACACTGCACCATGGATATGGGGTGGTTAGAGTTTTGACACAGTTACTACAGAATTAATGAACTTTTCTTTTCTTTTTTTTTTTTTTTTTTTCTTTAAGTTTTTCACGTAGGTAGGTAGGTACCTACTCCAACGTGATATACTAGCGTCTACCTATATATATATATACCTACATATTTTTTAATTTTTTTTAATTATCAAACTTAAATATAATGTGCCTGCCAAGTTTCCTTATTTACCCCATTCTTTAGTTATAGGGTATATTGTAAGCGTTAATTGTAAACTAGGTACATTAGTTACCTTTGTAGATATTAAGACTGTTTATGCTTCCTATAAGTTGCATCATTGTGTGGAATATTGAAATTGTATTACTTAGGTGGATTGATTGATAGGTAGGTAGGTAGGTAGGTAGGTAGGTAGGTACGGTCTATCAGTACGTATAGATCGTATTTCTATTAGTGTTCATGTTATGATTATGTTTTTTTTTTTTTTTTTTTTTTTTTACGTTTTTGACTATCTGTATTAAAGAAACGAATATTGTCAATATTCATGATAGTATTGTTAGCCCTGAAAAGGGCTTTTTGGTGTGGTGAGCGCATGGACGCGCGCTAAGCATCTCGGTGCCGCCGTCCGTGGTGGTTTCTTCTTCTTCTGATGAATCACTTTGGTGACGAGCTCGAGACACGTCGAGCGCGTTCCGCACCCTCCTTCCCGAGGACGATAGACGCGTACGTACCGCGTGCGCGCGGTCGGACGAGATGATGAAAACAAACGCACAAACAACATAGCGCACGAGCGCGACTCTCACTACAGTGTACTGTATACAGTAATAACATAGGTACATACCGACATACAAACAGTAGTAGTTTAAGACGCGCACGCACACTTGTCACTATCACTCATCAGCTGCTGCTGCTGCTGCTGCTGTTGTTGCTGTTGTCGTATCGATGGTGAGCAGATAAGTAGGTGTTGGTGGCGGTCTGGTCAGCCGACTCTGCTGCGCCGCTGTCGTCGTCGTCGTCGTCGTCGCCGTCGCGGGTGTGACGCGAACGCGACCGTAGCTTACTTCTTAGCGGCGGACGCTTTCTTGGCTGCCGGCTTAGATTTGGGTGTAGCCGCGGCCTTCTTGGGTTTAGGCGCTTTAGGTTTCTTGGTCGGCGGCTTCGCGGTCTTCTTAGCCTTGGGAGCGGCGCCTCCCTTCGCCTTCGCGGGCGCGGCGGCCTTCTTGGGCGTCGGCTTCTTCTTAGCGGCGGCGGCCTTCTTGTCCTTGGCGGCGGCGGCGGCGGCCGATGCCTTGGACTTTGAAGGTGAACCGGAGGCTGCGGAGGCGGCCGCGGCTGCTGCCTTCTTGGTCTTGGCGCCGGCCGCAGAGGCGGTAGCCTTCTTCGCTTTCGCGGCGGCGGCGGGCGCCTTGCCGGCGGCCTTGCCAGCGGCGCCGGCGGGTTTCTTGGCCGCGGACGATTTCGACTCGAGCTTGAACGAACCGGAGGCGCCCTTGCCCTTGGTCTGGATCAGTGCGCCAGATTCGACGGCGCTCTTCAGATATTTTCTGATGAACGGAGCCAGTTTCTCCGCGTCGACCTTGTACTGCGCGGCGATGTACTTCTTGATAGCCTGCAGGGAAGATCCGCTGCGCTCCTTCATCTCCTTGATGGCGCTGTTGACCATCTCAGATGTTTTGGGATGGGTCGGCTTCGCCTTCGGTTTCTTCGCGGCACCGGCGCCGCCGGCCTGCCTCGCCGCCTTCTTCGCTGGTGTAGCGGGCGCTGGTGCCTCGGTAGCAACTGCGGTGTCAGCCATTGTATTATTAATATTGATGATAGACTTCACACAAAACACACACACTGTGAGAAATTAATTAGGTAGGTAAGTATATAAGGATAGAGACTTAGATGTCGCCACTTATAGGTTACAAGAATTTCGTATACGTACGCTCACGTACGACGGAACTTTACCGTAACGAGCGCCGTGATGTTGCGGGACGTTTTCTCGTATGAACGCTTGAAAGTTTTCACTAACACGTATCTAATAAAATTAATAAAAAGAATGGTTAACGCCACTTAGTGCAACGGGTTGCGACGGTTTCGGATAGGTCATGAAGTTGACGATGCCGGTGTTCGGATTCCGGGAGCGTGAGACGCGCGTTCGGCCGGTGGCGTAGGTTTATTTTGACGACTGAGTAGGAAGCGTAGGTCGGGTCGCGTTCAAAACGTTATTTTCTCTATAAAAGTGATAGTTAGTGCCGATCGAGGTCGACGCGTCAACAAGGAGGATATCGAGCTTGTGTGGTAACAGGACTCCGTCGATATCACACAGTCTCGCGAAGGTATTATCGACCTAAAAGTGAAGCGTCGTAAAACACCGCGACCGCCGAACTGTTAAGGACGGACGACTCCGTACAGGACGTGCAACCTATTAATATAGTGATATTAAAAGACCACAGTGCCCTTCGAGGAGTTGACAGTGTACAGATTGGTATGATCGCATCAGAAAGCGTGTTAAGTAATGTGTAAAACTACAATAGACCGTCGCGGCCGCGTACTCGTCCGGGCGGCGAGCGGGCGCGCCAGCAGTAGGCAACGCCCGTGGCTGGGCCCGCGTACCGCATCCTCTTAGCACAGTAAGTAAGTAGGCTGCCTGCGATACAGCCACGTATAATAAAATAATAATTTATGACTAGTAGAAACACGCGAACGAAAAACAAAAAAAAAAAATTAAAAGAAATCCCTCATAAGATGCGATCAAAATTGCCATAATAATAACACGACATAAACAAACGGCACGCGCACCGAGAAGCGATCATACGAACAGGTATCTATCATTCATACATACTAGCTAGGTAGGTAGATGTTCTACAAGAACGTAAGTCTTGTATCGAATATTACGGTAGGTAGGTAGGTACCTAGCTAATAATGTTTTCGGTCGGTATACACCTCAGTCAGTGCGTAGAGCAACATTAGGCACCTACTATGTAGTTACCTACACAAGTAAGGGCATTATAATGTATGTAGGTAAGTATTTCAATATAAAGCTAACAGTAAAAAAAAACTGATTTATCTATAATAGAATTACTATACATATTTATCGTAGTTAGGTAGGTACGTAGCACTGGAGTGTATTTATTGGTAACGAGTTGAACGAATGTCACTAGCAGTGACTACTGTATAGGTGGTCTAGGTAATTCAGTGAGTGAGTTAGTAGGTAGGTAGGTAGGTTGGCTAGTAAGTAAGTACGTTTTTTAGACAATTCCACTCAAGAAACATTTAATAAAATCGAATCATATGCGGCCCTGAAAAGGGCCTTTTTTATGAGCGCGTCTATATACGCGTGGTTGAACGGTATGATTATGTTCCCAACAAACACAACACACACACGTCCACCACAGTATGTAGAGCTGGTTGCGCCGCAGGCAGGCAACGCGTACACGCGGGGGATGTGCACTCGTTTAACCGCCGAAACCGTACAGGGTGCGACCCTGGCGCTTCAGAGCGTAGACGACGTCCATGGCGGTGACGGTCTTCCTCTTGGCGTGCTCGGTGTAAGTGACGGCGTCGCGAATAACGTTCTCTAGGAACACTTTAAGCACACCGCGAGTCTCCTCGTAGATCAGACCGGAGATACGTTTCACTCCGCCTCTGCGCGCCAGACGACGGATGGCGGGCTTCGTGATACCTTGGATGTTATCACGAAGTACCTTCCTGTGACGCTTGGCTCCTCCTTTTCCCAGACCCTTTCCTCCCTTACCGCGACCGGTCATCTTCTTTGCAGTGGGGTTTCAAAACACACGATAAAAACAAACAGCACGGGTGCGCGCACACGAACGACTCGAGCGACTGTGTGAATTTTAAAACCGGCCGGTCTCCTTATATTTATAGTAAACGTGGAGCTCAGCGGGCGGGGGCCAGAAACGGGAGGTGCGCGGGGCGAGGCGAGCCGACCCTCGACGCTGGTTGGTCGATGGGACGAATAGAACTTGAGTACTAAACTTATTAATAAGTAGATAACAATCGAAAAACAAAAAAAAAAACAAAAAAAATGCTTCCAATAAGCAAGTACTTATCACACGAGTAATAATTACTTCAAAAACACCATATAAATACCATGAACCTAGTTTGAACGATAGGTAAAATCGAATGCATTATAATGGACTATTTAATTTTATTCCTTTCATTCTGTTATGATAGTGTATAGGTATGAAACTGACTATATCCTGTACTGCGTGTCTCTCTAGTGAACCAAAGTACGTTTCGAATCAACCATGTAAGTTATCATAGTAGGAATATAAATAGATGTAGATAAATTATCATATTTAATATAATAATATGTAGATCATGCATATTGTAGATGTGTAGGTAGGTAGGTAGGTAGGTAGGTAAGTAACGTTTTATTTTTGACGTCTGATATAAAGAAACATTTTATATTCTGATACATATGTGGCCCTGAAAAGGGCCTTTTATGTGAACTAACGCACAGCCACAGCCACAGACACGATGCACTGCACGAAGGCAGTCTACGTGTATTGTGTGACGTCAGCAGCAGTTTTAAGCGCGTTCGCCTCTGATCCTGCGCGCCAACTGGATGTCCTTGGGCATGATGGTGACGCGCTTCGCGTGAATCGCGCACAGGTTGGTGTCTTCGAAGAGACCGACGAGATAAGCTTCGCTAGCCTCCTGCAGCGCCATAACAGCGGAGCTCTGGAAACGGAGATCGGTCTTGAAATCCTGTGCGATCTCACGCACGAGACGCTGGAACGGAAGCTTGCGGATCAGCAGTTCGGTACTCTTCTGGTAGCGACGAATCTCACGGAGGGCCACAGTGCCGGGCCTGTAGCGATGGGGCTTCTTAACGCCACCGGTGGCCGGTGCGCTCTTGCGCGCCGCCTTGGTGGCGAGCTGTTTCCTCGGTGCCTTACCACCGGTGGATTTGCGAGCGGTCTGCTTAGTACGCGCCATTGTAAACAACCAACAACACGAAACGAGAGATAGATAATAAAATCAATCAACTGAAAATTCTATAGATACACGCAACGGACGCGCGCGGACCTACACACTTCGAACGTACGAGAGAGAATAAAAACGAATCGTTTTTTTTTTTTTTTTTTTTTTTTTTTTTTTTTTTTTTTTTTTTTTTTTTTTGTTGGGCATCTCGCAGTTGGCCTTGAGAGGCCATGACTGCTCAACCGGGCTTTCCTGGGGCTGCCATTAAGAAGTTAATCTTAACGCCTCCAGCCAGGGCTTACAAACTAAAATTTACAAACTAAGCGACTGCACGCTGAGGGCACCCCCTGTGGGGTACGAACCTCGGCTCAGGGCGTCACTGATAGGGGGACAGCTATCTCTATTGGGGACAGGCTGGATCGAAAAATTGGCATTATTATTATTAGGTGGGGAATTTAAAGCTACTGGCTCAGCTGCGGCGCGGGCTGGCGCTTCAACGAGCAAGGGTCGGTCGGGGGTCTCGACGTTAGGCGCCGATACTATTAGGGGTCTTCGCGGGGCGCGAGGACCTCGGCGGCGAGGTCGGAAGGACGATTTTGTGCGGTGTGTGCGAACTGTACTGGTGGCCCTATTGCTTTCCTGGAGGAGAGTAATGTGGTCGTCTGGGTCGGTGAGGACATGTCTCGGCCGTCGGACAGAGCTAATCCTACTGGGGACATAAGTGGCGGCCTTCACAATCAAGGGATTGCGGTGAATTTCGGCTTTATCGAAGAAACGCTTCGCGGTGCGTTTCATGAATTGACTGACCGTGGGGATTTTCAGATCGAGATGGAGGATCTCGTTCCGAACGAACCAAGGGGCGCCTGTGGCTTGCCGGAGGAATCGGTTCTGAAAAACGAATCGCGCTCGCTCGATGTATTTATAGTAAAGCGACGTAGCGGGCATGAGCGCGCTCGCCCGCCCCCTGCGCGCCGCCTCTAGTACAACGAGCTAACTAAAATTGTTTTTAACAATGAATTTATTTAAAATACGCATCATATCACTTTTTAAATGTATGTTATTCGTAGGTTTAATGAATTTACCTTATTTTATTTATTTATTTTTATTTACCCACATAAACATAATGCTCTGATTAGGTTGTCGGGACCTACACAGAGAGAGTATTATGTAGGTAAATTACATTGAAACTAGGTAAGTACTTGTGTAACCCGTTGTCATTATTGATGTGTTTAATAAATGATTTGGAATTCATTCACGGTTTTTCCTATGCTAAGACACTGCTACTTCAATCTCATTTCGCTATAGTTTACGCGGCAAGTTTTATGTTAGTTTCGTCTAACTAACTAGTAGGTAGTTAGGTAGGTAGGTAGGTAGGTAGGTAATTCGGGTAGGTAGATCTATTTAATAATAAGCCTGGCATAATGTCCTCATTCAATTCGTCGGTATGATACAAACTTATTATAGTTTGTTTGTATGTATGTAACGTTTTGACTGTCATCCAATTTAAAGAAACGTGAATTTATCACATGAACATATTTGTGGCCCTGAAAAGGGCCTTTTGTTTTGACTCCTGCCATCGCCATCCCACGGTGCGCGTGCGCGTCCAGACGTTTGTCGCGGTTTGTGTCTCGTAGCACGTGCATCGTGCGCGTCTCGTACGTACATACATGACGCACAGCGGGTGGGTACTATGTGTATGTATGCACATTACGACGACACTAACACAATTAACACGCACCACAATCGACAAGACACACGAACAAGCGCACTGGGTTGCAACACACTGTACACAAACACGAGGCGGCGTTGAGACGGAGCGTCGCGTCGGCGGCTCTTGCTAGCCTACCGATCGCTCACTCACTCACTCACTTGGAGCTGGTGTATTTGGTGACGGCCTTGGTGCCTTCACTGACGGCGTGCTTGGCGAGCTCGCCGGGCAGCAGGAGCCTGACGGACGTCTGCACCTCCCTGGACGTGATGGTCGACCTCTTGTTGTAGTGGGCGAGACGGGAAGCTTCGGCGGCGATACGCTCGAAGATGTCGTTCACGAACGAGTTCATGATAGACATGGCCTTGCTGGAGATACCGGTGTCGGGGTGCACCTGCTTCAGCACCTTGTAGATGTAGATGGCGTAACTCTCCTTCCTCTTGTGCTTCTTCTTCTTCTTGTCGGTCTTTGAGATGTTCTTCTGGGCTTTGCCAGACTTCTTGGCGGCTTTACCACTTGTCTTGGGCGGCATTATGAGATTTTTATGAGTACACGTACTACCGAAACGGAGTTCAGTAACAGTATAAATCAAGTCACGTTTTTTTTTTTTTTTTTTTTTTTTTTTTTTGTTGGGCATCTCGCAGTTGGCCTTGAGAGGCCGTGACTGCTCAACCGGGCTTTCCTGGGGCTGCCATTAAGAAGTTAATCTTAACGCCTCCAGCCAGGGCTTACAAACTAAAATTTACAAACTAAGCGACTGCACGCTGAGGGCACCCCCTGTGGGGTACGAACCTCGGCTCAGGGCGTCACTGATAGGGGGACAGCTATCTCTATTGGGGACAGGCTGGATCGAAAGATTGGCATTATTATTATTAGGTGGGGAATTTAAAGCTACTGGCTCAGCTGCGGCGCGGGCTGGCGCTTCAACGAGCAAGGGTCGGTCGGGGGTCTCGACGTTAGGCGCCGATACTACTAGGGGTCTTCGCGGGGCGCGAGGACCTCGGCGGCGAGGTCGGAAGGACGATTTTGTGCGGTGTGTGCGAACTGTACTGGTGGCCCTATTGCTTTCCTGGAGGAGAGTAATGTGGTCGTCTGGGTCGGTGAGGACATGTCTCGGCCGTCGGACAGAGCTAATCCTACTGGGGACATAAGTGGCGGCCTTCACAATCAAGGGATTGCGGTGAATTTCGGCTTTATCGAAGAAACGCTTCGCGGTGCGTTTCATGAATTGACTGACCGTGGGGATTTTCAGATCGAGATGGAGGATCTCGTTCCGAACGAACCAAGGGGCGCCTGTGGCTTGCCGGAGGAATCGGTTCTGTAGGGTCTGCATCCTATGGATGAATCGGGGGTTCGCGTGCGCAAAGATTGCACACGCATACGTCATGATGGGCCTTATACACGCCGTGTAAATCCGCAACTTGCACTTTAGTGACAACTTGCTACGTGCATTTAGAACAGAATGTAACCTGCCGAGAGCGAAGGCGGCGCGTGAGCGCGCCTTCTTTATGTGCTCTGCGAAGGAGAGATGCTGATCCATGGTCACACCAAGGTATTTGGCTCGCTTCTCCCAAGGGATAGGCTTGCCGAACAAAGAGATGGGACGGGGGGGCTCAGGTCTAATGCGTCGCGGTCTCGTAAAGAGGACTGCTTGGCTTTTATCCGGATTTATGTCGATCCGCCACTTTCGAAACCACGCGCCAAGGACGTTGACGGTGGTTTGGAGAGTGGCGGCTATCGCGTCCTGACTTTTCCCAGTGTAGTAGATGGCTGTGTCGTCTGCGAACAGTGCCAACTGTGCCTTTCTACTTTTGGGGATATCGCTCGTGAATAGAGTGAATATGAGCGGGGACAACACCGCGCCCTGAGGGACGCCGGCGCGAATGGGATGGGGAGACGAGATCGCCCCTTCGATGCGATAGCGAAAGGTGCGGTTCGACAGAAAGTCTCGTAAGATGAGCACGAGACGGTCTGGCACACCGAGACGGTACAGCTTGTAAATCAAGCCGTTGTGCCAGACCTTGTCGAAGGCTTTCGCTATGTCGAAAAATACTGCACCGGTTATCGTACCGCGCTGGAAGCCAGCGCTTATATGTTCTACGATACGGTGGACCTGTTGCACACAACAATGTTGGTTACGGAAACCGAACTGTTCGTTGGGTATGAGGCCTTTTGTCTCGGCGTAATTTCTGAGTCGCTTATAAATAAGTCTCTCATAGATCTTGCCGAGACTACTCAGTAAACTGATGGGGCGGTAGCTCGTGGGCTCGGATTTGGGCTTGCCCGGCTTCGGGATACCGATAACCGTGGCCTGCTTCCATGCATCGGGGAATATATTATTACTCAAGGCACCATTGAAGATGGTGGTCAAGAGCATGATCAGGTGGGCGGGCAGCATCTGGAGCACCTTATTGGTGATTCCGTCAGCGCCGGGGGCCTTGCGGGGTTTCAGACCTTTGATGACCTCGTGTACTTCGTCCGGGGTGACGAGAGGTAATGGGTCATCAGGGTCTTCGACGGGCGGGAGGGAGGTTCTACGTTCGACTTCAGCGTCCACCTCAGCGAGATGAGCTTGGTCTACTGGTTGAGAACTGGGAGTGCATTGAGCCTCTAGACTGGCGGCTAGACATTCGGCCTTGTCAATGTCGTCGAAGGCAACGGTGCCATCGGGACGGGTCAGGGGGGGCATGGAAGCTACTTCTTTGGATTTGAGTTTCCTCTGAAGTTGCCAGAAAGCTAGGTGGGTCGGCTCTAGGTCGCTCAGCATCTTGTCCCAGCCCGCGTCCCGCAGCTCCGACATGCGTGTCTTTACAGCTCGCTGTAAATAGCGCATGTGGGCTTTGTTGGCGGCGCAGGGAAAGTTGCTGTAGGCACGAACAGACGCGTTCTTCTCATTCAGCAGTTCGCGTACATCGTCCGGCAGCTTCCAGCGGGGGTCTTCCCCCACCGGAACCCGCCTCGAACTTTCGTCCAGGACAGATTGTACGTGACCCGTGAATGAGTCGATCGCGGCCGTTGTGTCGGCGAGTGAGTCGAAACGATCGGGTATAGAGTCCAAGTGGGCGGACGTGTTGGCTTTCAGCGAATCGCTTACTTGCCTCCAGTCCGTTACCAGTTTGGTGAGGGGCGGTAGGTCAGGATCTGGGAGACCCGTCCGGGGGGCCAGATGCATGACTACGGGGCGATGATCAGAACTGAGCTCGTTCATTGCTTCTATGGAATTCAACCGGAGGTTGATTCGCTGCAGAATGGCAATGTCGAGTACATCAGGGGTATGATTAACATCGTGGGGATAGTGGGTAGGCGACATCGGGGCGATGACGTCAAAGTTCAGGCGCGAGCAGAGGTTGAACAATTGTCGCCCTCTGGTCGAAACCCGAGAACTGTTCCACGCGGGGTGTTTCGCGTTGAGATCGCCCGCTATGATAACGGACTCACTCATTCCTAGTAGGAGCGCGATATCGTTTGCGATTAGATTGAAGTCCTCCGAGTGGGACTGGGGAGGGAGATAAGCTGAGACTAGGGTGATAGGCTGATGGCCAGTCATGCCTAGTCTGCAGACCGAGACTTCTAATCGGGCCAGGGTTGGCGGATCCATAGGGATGCAGTATAGGGACTTTTGGTAGTAGATGAGAGTTCCGCCCCGATGGCAACGTGACCTGTCGTTGCGCACTACGCGGTAGTTTGCAATTTTCGGGTCACGGTTGCAGGGTTTAAGGAACGTCTCCTGTACTAATAGTATGTCTAAGTGATGGTCGCGGAGGAAAGTGGCGATCTCATCACGTTGGCCAGTTATGCCATTGGCGTTATATGTACCTAATTTCAGGGATCGGATCTTTAGACGAGAAACAACCGTGTTAGACATTATGGTGCCTAGGTTGGTTGGATCTAATCATGACTAACGCTTGCGTAATATCTGGGTACGCTTCGTATATGGCATATACCTGGAGGAGGTTGCCGGCCTTGGTGGCTGCGTCGACTTCCTGCGCCATCCGTTGGGCACGGGGGGTGCAGAAAGTCAGGAACGCGCTGTCGAGTATACTATACGCGACGGACGGGGTCATGGCCACGGGGCCGTTACCGGTTGCGGGGGGAGCGGCTTGACGCGCCGCGGGGCGCGCAGCGGGGTTCGCGGCGGCGGCGACGGGGGCGGCGGTCGCGAGAGAGTACGGGGACGGGGTAGTCAGCGCGGGAGCGCCGGTACGCGGGTCCATAAGCGGAGGGATAGGCGCGGGGGTGGGCCTGGATGAACCCATCGCAGGGAATGCCTGCTGATGGTTCAGACGGTTCCAGGGGCTAGGTCTCTGGGGACAGAGACGGTCAGGGAGGGCCGCGGAGGGAGCTTCCCTTTGCTGACGGGCGTCTGCACGCTTCGCCAGCCTGGGAGAGGAGGACTTGGGTGCTTTAGAGCAGCCCCTATAGTTCGCGGGATGACCTGATTCACCGCAAAGCACGCAGCTCGGGGGCTCCGTGCAGAGGGTGCGGTCCTTGGGACGCGGGCAATCTGCCGTACTGTGCACTCCGAGGCACTTAACGCAACGGGGGGTCGCGTAGCAGTGCGACTGCGAGTGTCCGTACAGTTGACACCTATGGCATTGGCCGACGATCCCCGACTTGCGGGGCTTTTCGATCCGGATACCGGATAGATGACAGACTGTACGGACGTTGAAGATCGGGTTATGGCCTTCTGAAGGAGGGCAGACAACGAGTACCATGTCGAATGGTACTCCGCGGCGGGCACGGTGCATGCGGTGCACTTCGAGTACGGGGACGTTCTGGGATTCAAGGTCGGCCTTGATCTCCTCAGTCGCGATCTCCATCGGGACCTTCTTTATGACAACTCGTGTCTGTCGGTCTTCGGGAAGGGAGTAGGTGTGGAACGACACACCTCTATAGCGGAGAAGTTTAGTGAGCGCCCGATAATCGTTCGCGGTCGGGACGGTCACTTTTATACCCTGCTGGGTAGCCTTAGCACTGGTGTAGCCGATACGCTGCTCGGCACACCATTTGGACACATCAGTCCACTTGCCCTTTTCCTGAATGAACAGGGGTGGGGGCGCGGCCACCTTCTTACCCGCTGCGGTGCGGGGCGCGACGACTGGGGCGGTACTCTGCTGTGAGGCAGGCGCGGTCGCGGTGGGGGTGGCGGCTGGAAGAGCCCTTTGGGTCGGAGTGGGGGTGGGGACCGCGGCGGAGGTCGACGGGGTCGGGGGGCTCTGGGAGAGGGACGCGGAATCGTCCTCGAGGGCGATCATTTTGGCAGCTTGCTCGGAGCTTTGCTTGCCCTTCTTGCGTTTCCCTTTCCTACCTCCGGCAGCAACGACCTCGTAGTCGTCCTCGGAGGAGGGATGGGACACGGGAGCTACGGGAGCGATCGCGACGGTCGCGACGGGAGTCGGTTCGGCTACGGGCTCGACCGCGGGCTCTGAAGGAGCGTCCTCCGCATCCATCGCGTCTGACTCGGAGTCAGAGACGGTGGTTGCCGGGGATAGCGGTGAATCGGACTCGGACTGGCCGCTCTTTAGGAGATTGGCCAAGACTGCCGGCAGAGGCTGCGGCGCGGGCGGGGGGTTGAGCCCTGCATTGATTAACGCGCGGAATTCGGGGTTCCTGGCGTTCGCATGGAGCGTCGCCCAAAACTTGGCGTTCGGGACGGTGTCCATGATGGACTAGTAGGGGGGTGCCTACTCTCTGCTCATATGGAGCGAGCCTATCAAACAATAACTCCTAATAATCCTAACGACTAAGTCCCCGGGTGGGATGCCCGGGGATGTGTGGCACTCCCTGCCGGGTGCAGGCAGGGAGGTGAGTACCTAAGGTGAGCCCTAAGCTTGTAAACCTGTTGCCAATCTTAATGTGCAACAGGGCCCTGTGAGTCTAGCGCGAGGGGTGTAGACACACCCCAAAGACACTAGGTGAGTAGCTGTGGAAGCAAGACTGTCACCAGTACCGACTAGGAGATCCCCCAAGGCCGGTGGTCTGGGACCCGTCCAATTCACTGCCTAGCCCTGAAGGGGTTTCGGCGGGTGTGTTGGGTCAACACCCTCTCGGATTCGTTGGCACCGTGAGGTTTCAACCGAGAACCACGAAACTGTGGATTTTACCCAGAAGGGGCCAAGTGAATTTACTTGACGACTCTAATTAGAGAAACAGTATTGCCTTGAAAAAGACAGTTTTTAATATCAATTAACGACTGTATTGTCTTTCAAATACAATGGCTAATTAATGCAGCCGGGGCGACTGCGATGCGTCACTGCGGGGCGCAGTGAGACGGGCGAGCGGCGGGAGGGTGAGTCACGCAGCAGGTGGGAGCACAATTAACACGTCCGCTCGGGGTGAGCGTCACGGGCTAAATTGATCAAGTCACGCCGGTAACAGTTGTATTTATAGTAACGCTCGCGGCTCACAGTTGCGGCAAGCGGTGAGAGAAACGACGCAGCGGCGGACCAATCACAACGCTCCAAAACCAGAGTGTAGATCGAACGCGGGGAGAGGGGATACCCGGGAGGGAGGCGAAGGGGGTGGGGTGACGCTTGTTGATTATTGAGAAAATATAAACGAAAATAAAACAAATATAAAATAAGTTACCTACCACAACTATGTACCACCTAAGATTTTATTATTATTTTCATATAGCATATGATTTAGATTAAATTTATCATAAATAATAATAATAATAAAATTAAGTACTTAAACGAAAGGTTTCGATTCGAAACCTTTTCCTGCGCTCACGTTATTTAGTAAAATTGTCATCATAAATTCTTCTCTAATTCTATGTTGTTTATTATGTGTAAACAAACATTGTTATTGTGATGTACTAAACACCACCATCATAGCCAACGTTATTAATTTCTATCTGTTACTTAGGTAAATTACGACAAGATTTTGTACTACTCAATTATTGTTGGTCATATTATATACTGTGCCGGACGGGCGTGATCGCATGGATGCGAAGGGTGTGTAGGGAGGGTGTAAATCTCCCAGTCCACGCGGCGCTGACGTCCTGCACCGATAGATTCCAGATATCTTCAGGGTGGCTACCTTCTTCCGTTCTTCATGTTACCATACCAACGTTTTTGACATTCTGCCCCCTAAGAAACAGTTTCCAGACATTCGTCTAGGAAAGGGGGTGTTTTTTGACTATTTACTGAAGGGGTTACTTTACCTGATTAATAACACAAGTTTTTTATAATTCTTCAGGAAGCAATTTCGGAACACTACTTTGACTATATCTATATATTTAAGTTAATTAAAGATTTAAATAAGAATCTTGCCGATGACTACAAATTACTCGAAATTACATGTTTACTATCGTACTATGAATCTTTACCGTAACGAGGACCGCTAATTACTTCCTGTTTTAAAGTTTTATTTGTTCTAAGTTCTATTATAGTTTTGTCGGAAATAAGCATATAACACGTTAATTTATTAAAGTACATATGGCATGTTACATATCCCTGAATTCCCCACAAAATTCCCCATCTCCTGAGATATCCATATTTACTATATCTTTCTATACTGAAAGAATATTTCGAGAAAACCGAAAAAATCTGAAAAATGTTACTAAATTTTATTTTGTAAGTTGTTTTTCTCGAAAACTAGTGAAGCTATGCGAAATCTAATTATAGATATCTCAGGCTGGTCTATAGACCTACAACAATCTGATATTTAAAACCTTACATCTATAGTATTCAGGGCGTGACGCGCCCTGAAAGAGGGTTAACAAAAAACATAAATCTTAAATATCGCTTAACTAAAGCAACACGACATACAAACTCAATTAAGTGGGCTTTATATTAAATTTACGATATTAAAAGTTAGGTCCAGGGCTAGGTCTCGGTACTAGGTTACCTGGACGCACTATAAAACTATAATCACGGCTATATAGCCCACTCAAATGAGGTTTGCAGAGGTGGTACTTACGGTTTTTTCTATACTAGGCACTTATTCACCACTGTTATTGGTTTAACTATCACTCTTATCACTATGAATTTAAGTTAATGTCAAAAACAAACTAAAACACTATGTAGTGACGCATCGTCGCGAACATCTCTCCCGCCGTGCAGTGCAGTGACGACTCGTAGCGATGTCGGTGCGGCGCTGCATAGCACCGGTGAGCGGCGACCGGAGTCGCGGCGCTCGCCACCGCGACGCCTGTTGTCACGCCGCCCGCCGCTGCGATGCTCGCTGCCTCGGCTCTTGTCGCCGGGGCGCTCACCGCCACGACGCTCTGCTGTTGCTCCACCGCTGCGGCGCTCGCCGCCAGGGCGGTCGCCGCCACGGCGCTTGCCACCCGGGCGCTCGCCACCCGAGCGCTCGCCGCGTCGGCGCTCGCCACCAGGGCGCTCGCCGCCTCGGCGCTCGTCACCATGGCTATTTGGGTAGTGGGACGAGTTTCTTCACCGGACGCTTCAAGGTGCCGCCGGCAGTGCGCACCTCAGCGGTCCGGACTTCTCCATCGGCCCCGGGAAACAGGGCAACTATACGGCCTCGCGGCCACGTATTGCGAGGCAGCTGGCCGTCTGCGATGAGTATGGGGTCGCCCACCTGCAGTTCGGGCCCGCGGGTGCGCGGCTCCCGCCGGTTTTGAAGCTCCGGCAGGTACTCCCTGACCCAGCGACGCCAGAACATATCAGCGAGTATCTGGGATCGTCGCCAGAGTCTCTTGCTGTCCACGTCTCGCTCGGTGAACACGCCGGGTGATGGTAGTCTCGCCGATCCACCGAGTAGGAAGTGGTTCGGTGTGATCGACTCGTCGTCTTCGCTGTCTACAGACACATGTGTTAGTGGCCGGCTGTTTACAGTGTACTCTGCCTCACACAACAGTGTGGACAACACCTCTTCGTGCGGATGTTTTTCGAGGAGCACAGTGCACAGCGCGGACTTCACGCAGCGAACAAGGCGCTCCCAGGCGCCTCCCATGAATGGCGCTGATGGCGTTATGAAGCGCCACACGACGCCTCGGCGACTGGCCTCCTCTCGGAAGGCCTCTCGGAGCTCCTTGTCGGCACCGTGCATGTTGGTACCGTTATCGGAGTGTATCTCGGCGGGGCAGCCCCGACGAGCAGCGAAGCGGCGCAGCGCCAGTATGGCGGCGTCTGCGCTGAGGCTGGCGGCGATCTCGAGGTGGACGGCTCTGGTGGTGAGGCACGTGAATAGGGCTACGTACCTCTTCTGACGCTGTCGTCCGACGGTTACGGACAGTGGGCCGAAATAGTCTAGCCCGGTGTATGTGAACGGCCGCTGGTGATGTGCCAGGCGCGTCCTCGGATGGTCGCCGGTCGCAGGCACGGTTGGTTGCGCCTTGCGAATGCGACATTGCAGACATCGTGACAGCACCTTCTTTGCGGTTGGTCGCATCTTTACGACCCAATAGTGCTGTCGGACCTCGTTGATAGTGAGCTCTGTCCCACTATGCTGCAGGCTACGGTGTGTCCAGTCTATGTATAACTGGGTGATGTGATGGTCGCCGTGTAGTATCGGCGGACGCTTCACATCGTCTGCTATTTCTTCGGTAGCGGCTATACGGCTTCTCAGTCGTATAACGCCATCTGTGACTTCTATTTGTAGCGGCCGCAGTCGACTGTCCTTGTCCAACGTCTTCTGTTCTCGCAGTCTAGCGATTTCTAGTGCGAACGATTGCTGCTGCACGGCCTGCACCAGTAGCTTCTCGGCTTCGTGGAGAAACTCTGCTTCTATGATCTGTTTCTTTTCTTGAGAATCAGTCGTTTTCACTGCTCGCTTCGGGGGAGGGGGCGCCGTTTTCTTCTGTTTACGCCAGTCAGGATCCTGTTCAGCGTTCCTCCTGGTTCTTTTGTAGAACGTTTTCTCTTTCGTTGCTCTACATAAAGATATGAAGCGTAGAACGCTTGCCGTCGCACGGAGTAGTCGTTCCCACCTAGAGAACCTTGCTGGATCCGGTATGGCTTCTGTAAGCTTTCGGTTATCGGCTTCTTCGACGGCGGTGAGCGTTCTCTCTTCCCCTGTCTCCTCTGTGATTGGAGGGCTCTCTGACGGCCATGACGACGGTTCTCCGTACAGGAAGTCGGGACCACGATACCACTCATGTTGTGAGTTAAAGTGGCGTGGTACGTCACGAGTAGCTATGTCGGCGATATTCATTTTCGTAGGTACCCATCGCCATTCTTCGATTCTGCTATTCTCTTCTATAGCAGCTATGCGATGAGCTACGAAAGGCTTGTATACTCGCGCTCCTCTTCTTATCCACGTCAGTATGGTCTTACTGTCTGACCAATACGTCACCGATGCGGGCTTGATGTCGTGCTCACGTATAACAGCTGCGGCTACGCGGGTTCCCATCACCGCTGCCTGCAGCTCGAGGCGCGGTATTGACTGCAGCTTTAGTGGAGCTACCTTCGCCTTTGCCATGACGAGGCTGACTCGCTGCTGACCATCTGTTGCTGTGGTTCGCCAGTACACTGCCGTCGCGTACGCCATCTCGCTCGCGTCGGTAAACACATGAACCTGTGTCTCTATAGCTTCGCTGTACCCCGGGTAGCATCTTGGTATGCTGACTTCTCCGAGCTGTAGTAAATGCTGTATCCAACTTTTCCATTGAGTCGCTAAGTCTTGGTCTAGCGACTGATCCCAATCGACTCCTCGCCTCCATGCCTCTTGCAGTATTTGCTTGGCTCGAATGGTTACTGGTGAAGCGAGTCCGAGCGGGTCGTACAGTGACATCACTATCTTGAGCGCCTCTCTTTTAGTGGGCGCCTCTTTTTCTAATATGCCTTTTGGTAGGCGTGCAAGCGTCAGGTTGAAGCCCAACGTATCTTCACTCGGTCTCCATATCAGGCCGAGTATCTTCTCTGTGTCATCTGTATTTCCGATACTGACAATTTCAGTTCGGATCTGTGTCGGATCTATGTTTTCTATTAACTCTGTGCTGTTCGACACCCATTTTCTGAGTTCAAACTTCGCCTGTAGGTGAATATTTTTCACTGTTGTTGCAATGCGCGTCGCTTCTTCGACGGTCTTGTAACTATCGAGGTAATCATCCATATAGTGATTCTGTATTATGGCTTCCACTGCATCTGGATGCTCATCTATATGCCTTTTCGCGTTCCAATTCTTCGCGAAAATGGCCATGCACGGCGAGCTTGCCGCGCCGAATATGATGGACGTCATACGGTATTCTTCTGGCGCTCCCTCTCTTTTATTGCCTCTCCACAGGTACCGGAGCGCGTCTCTATCCTGACTTCGCACTTTCACCTGCATAAACATCTCCGCTATGTCACCAGAGATGGCTATGCAGTGTCTGCGGAACCTCATCATGACGCCGGGCAGTGACTGTAGTAAGTCCGGTCCAGTGAGAAGGAAGTCGTTGAGTGACAGTCCTCTCGATTTGGCAGCTGCGTCATGCACGATGCGGAGTTTTTTGGGCTTCATGGGGTTGAACACGTCGAAATGTGGTAGGTACCAAGTCCTACCCGGTGTGCTCGTCTTGGGCGCCTTCTCTGCGTATCCCTTTTGTACGAGAGAGTCCATCTGTTCTGTGTATCTATCTCGAAGAGCCGGTTTGCTATCGAGTTTCTTCTCTATTGAGACAAGCCTCTTGAGAGCCGTCCCGTAACTATCGGGCATTTCTATGCTTTCATTCTTCCACAGCATGGCTGTTTCTATATGTCCATCTTCTAACTGTTGAGTGTGACGACTCAAGATATCTTCTGCTTTCTTCTCGGGGTCGGAGTCTGGCCGTCTCGGGTTGATGACCAGCGATTCTAAGGCGAAGAACTTGCGAAGCTGTTCGTCTATGTCTTCATCGCCCGCTATGATTCGGTTGCAGTAGTGCACCTGCTGACCCAGAATTCTGGTGTGCGCACCGTGTAGAGCCCAGCCCATCGTTGTGAGTGACGCGACAGGTTGATTCTTCGGACCTCTGCGGATCTCACTGGCCAATAACAGATGCCAGTTATCTTGACCGATGAGTATTTTCGGCGCGCCAGTGTCGTATATCAGCTGTTGCCTCAGGTCATCCAGATGTTTGCAGTGTGCGACGTCTTCTTCACTGACGGTTTGTGGAGCGAGGTTTAGCTTCGGTATGGTGCGCGCTCTGAACGGCACCTTATTCTTCAGTTCGCTCGCGAGTGTGACCGTGATTCTTCGTGAACTTGGAGTGTCGATCATGGTGTTACCGATCGCACCTATCTTCAGAGGGTCGATTCGGCCTTCTGCCCCGACTTGCTTCGCTACGTCCTCGTCGATCAAGGAAACGGTTGATCCATCATCGAGAAGTGCGAATGTGGACACTTCTCCCGCCGGTCCAATCACTCTGACCGGTACCATCTTGAGGTAAGCGTGACTTGAAGTCGTTCTTGAGCTGGCCACTGTTTCCTTCGACTCCACGTTGTTCGACTGCTCCTGAGTAACGGGTTTTTCGACACCCTCTGCAGCGGGCTTCTTGTTATAATGAAGAAGCTGATGGTGCGTAGCTGTACACCCCTTTACGTCACACTTCTTCGTCTTGCATGTGTGACCAGGACGACGTGTGCGCAGGCAACGGAAACACAGGCTGAACTTCTTAGCGAGCTCCCATCTCTTGTCGCTGGATCCCTCCTTGAACTTCTTGCACTCGAGAGTGTGATGTCCGTCTTTCTCACAGATGCGGCATTTCTTATCGGATTTGTCCACAGCTGTGTGGGTCCTCTGGGTGACACGCTTGCTCGAGGTTGCCTCAGTAGGGCCGATGTTCTCAGGCGGAGCGAACGCACTGCAGAAACGAGCTTGCTCTGTGATGAACTCGCTGAAGAGTGTGAGGTCTGGCAGCGATTGGTGTTTCTCTGTGTACGTTCTGTACCACTGTACACGTAGGGAGTTCGGTAGCTTCTCGGTCAGCAACCGCATCAGCTCAGCATTGATCAGGTAGTGATCTTTCTTCAGCGCGCGCAGAGTGACCACACCGCTTCTGACTCTGCTTGCAAAGTTGCAAATGTCCTTGGGTGCTTCGCCGCAGCGCGGCAATCCTCGCAGTCTGTCTGTTTCTGCTTGAGCTATTGAATCTGGACGGCCGAACTGCAGCTCTAATTCCCTCATGATGTCATCTGGCTTTGCATGTCCGATGAGTTCTGAGCTCACTGTCTCTAGCGCTCGTCCCCGCAGGCTTCTTCTAAGCCTTGCTGTGTTTTCAACATCGTTGAAATATCTTCGAGTTGTCTCGTAGATGGCACGAAATGAAAGCCATTCTGTATGGGCCCCATTGAAGTTCGGTAAGGTCATGATGACCTTCGACGCCGAGGGGTGGTTCGGTGTCCACTGTTCTGTTTTCCTGTCGGCTAGCGACGCTATAGCGGACGTCAGCTCCGTTATGAAAGGACGGAGTGAGTCTTCCCCTTTGGCTTCTGTTCCCTTTGGTGGGATTCGATTGTTCACTTCATTCACTGTAGGATGCGACAACGGTACTTGCTTATCGAGATCCACTATAGTTTCGAAGTCCACAGGGGGGGGCGGTGCCTCATGGCCTATATTACTATTGTCCCCCTCGGCGGCGTTGGCTCTCTTCTCCGGCTCAGGCTTCGGCGCCTCTTCAAGCCAGGAGCGCACGTACTCATCGTTCGAGTCTCTGTCATCCATATAGCCGTCGGAATCTTCTTCCTCGGCTCTTTGAAGTGCTAATTGAGCAAGTTCCAACTTAATCTTCAGTAAGTCTTCACGTGCTCTTGAAATTTTCTTATTTGGCCGCGTCGTCCTATCTGTAGTCGACTGCGGCCTGCTATGTTCGGTACGGGCGTCACCCCGGGTAGTCATCGGTAAGTTTCGGCTGTACGTCTCATCTAGTGTTTCCCTTCTGTCTGCAGGCTTCAATGTTCTAACTGAAGATTGCAACGTTCTATCTGATTGCTTCAACGTTCTATCTGAAGATTGCAACGTTCTATCTGAAGATCCCTCTCTTCTGGTTCCCTTCTTAACTGTAGATGGCTGTTCCATCTCTTCGGACCGTGCTCGTGCAGGTAAGTCTTCACTTCTCCGCGAAACAAGGGGGCGCTGCTGTGGCGGGTCGGTCCCTTCAGTGGTGGAGGGTGAACGCGGCGATTGCTCGTAGCAGATGGCCGGAATACCGTGTCTTCTGCTCACCTCCACTGTCCATGCTTTAGGGGCCCTGCCTTGTGATCTTGTTACCGGCATGTTGACTTCGGTATGCGGGTCTCGAATCTTCTATCTTCGAAGGTCAGTATTCAATCTTCAAATTGAATTCAGTATCTTCAAAGTTCAATCTTGAATCTTCAAGGCGGATCTCGACCGAATAAATTCTTCTAAACTGGTGTTCAAATCTTCAAACTGGATTCCAAAAATCCGGATCTTCAAAGTCAAATTTCAAAACCAGTTTCCAAAAAAAACCGGATTCCAAATCCGAATCTTCAAACCGGATCTCAAAACGGATCTTCAACGGAATCTTCAAACCGGATCTCAAACCGGATCTTCAACGGAATCTTCAAACCGGATCTCAAACCGGATCTTCAACGGAATCTTCAAACCGGATCTCAAACCGGATCTTCAACGGAATCTTCAAACCGGATCTCAAACCGGATCTTCAACGGAATCTTCAAACCGGATCTCAAACCGGATCTTCAACGGAATCTTCAAACCGGATCTCAAACCGGATCTTCAACGGAATCTTCAAACTTCAAATCTTCTATGTTGAAAGATAATCCTTCAGGAACAAAGCTTCAGGTCCGGGAATGATCTTCGGGAACGGGGCTCCAGGTCCGGGAACAAATCTTCGGAAATAAGACTTCAGGTTCCGGGAACAAATCTTCGGATATAAGACTTCAGGTTCCGGGAACAAAGCTTCAGGAACGGGAGTAACTCGTCAGTCATAAGTCTTCAGGCTTCTGATAACTTCCTCTTGAATAAGGTTTCAGTCTCTGACGTCACTCTTCCTTCATAAGTCTTCAGCTATCCAGACATGTCCCGGACGGGTCCACATGTATCCCTCCTGAAGAAATCCGGCTCGCAAGGACCAGCAGATGTGCCGGACGGGCGTGATCGCATGGATGCGAAGGGTGTGTAGGGAGGGTGTAAATCTCCCAGTCCACGCGGCGCTGACGTCCTGCACCGATAGATTCCAGATATCTTCAGGGTGGCTACCTTCTTCCGTTCTTCATGTTACCATACCAACGTTTTTGACATTCTGCCCCCTAAGAAACAGTTTCCAGACATTCGTCTAGGAAAGGGGGTGTTTTTTGACTATTTACTGAAGGGGTTACTTTACCTGATTAATAACACAAGTTTTTTATAATTCTTCAGGAAGCAATTTCGGAACACTACTTTGACTATATCTATATATTTAAGTTAATTAAAGATTTAAATAAGAATCTTGCCGATGACTACAAATTACTCGAAATTACATGTTTACTATCGTACTATGAATCTTTACCGTAACGAGGACCGCTAATTACTTCCTGTTTTAAAGTTTTATTTGTTCTAAGTTCTATTATAGTTTTGTCGGAAATAAGCATATAACACGTTAATTTATTAAAGTACATATGGCATGTTACATATCCCTGAATTCCCCACAAAATTCCCCATCTCCTGAGATATCCATATTTACTATATCTTTCTATACTGAAAGAATATTTCGAGAAAACCGAAAAAATCTGAAAAATGTTACTAAATTTTATTTTGTAAGTTGTTTTTCTCGAAAACTAGTGAAGCTATGCGAAATCTAATTATAGATATCTCAGGCTGGTCTATAGACCTACAACAATCTGATATTTAAAACCTTACATCTATAGTATTCAGGGCGTGACGCGCCCTGAAAGAGGGTTAACAAAAAACATAAATCTTAAATATCGCTTAACTAAAGCAACACGACATACAAACTCAATTAAGTGGGCTTTATATTAAATTTACGATATTAAAAGTTAGGTCCAGGGCTAGGTCTCGGTACTAGGTTACCTGGACGCACTATAAAACTATAATCACGGCTATATAGCCCACTCAAATGAGGTTTGCAGAGGTGGTACTTACGGTTTTTTCTATACTAGGCACTTATTCACCACTGTTATTGGTTTAACTATCACTCTTATCACTATGAATTTAAGTTAATGTCAAAAACAAACTAAAACACTATGTAGTGACGCATCGTCGCGAACATATACGTATAAACATACATACATAAATAAAACTTTGCGTTTTAGCGCGCCCTAGTGTAGTTAGTCATGTCAATAATACTTCGTGTGTACCTACATCTTCATAGGTTTTAAATCTCCTGCCTTACAGTACACATGTTTGTAATGTAATCAAGTAAAGCGAGTGCATGAGGTAGGTAGGTAGGTAGGTAGGTAGGTAGGTAGGTACGTTTTTGTTTGACGACAACACCGATAAAGAAACTGTCTTTTTATATATTTGACGAATCATATTGTGGCCCTGAAAAGGGCCTTTTGTTTTGAATGCATACGAGCGGAGAGCATCGCGCAATCGACATGATATCGAAATACGCGTGCGGGGGCGCACTCGCACGAAGCACCACGTTCTTCTTCAGACGTCGCGGCACCACGTTTAAGCCTTCTTCTCGGTCTTCTTGGGCAGTAGCACTGCCTGGATGTTCGGCAGCACACCACCTTGAGCGATCGTCACACCGGAGAGCAGCTTGTTCAACTCCTCGTCGTTGCGGATGGCCAATTGAAGATGACGCGGGATGATCCTGGTCTTCTTGTTGTCCCTCGCTGCGTTTCCGGCCAACTCGAGGACCTCAGCAGCCAGATACTCCATCACGGCGGCCAAGTAGACGGGAGCGCCGGCACCCACGCGCTCTGCGTAGTTTCCGTTACGCAGCAGCCTGTGAATACGACCCACAGGGAACTGGAGACCAGCACGGTTGGAACGGGACTTTGCCTTTCCCTTCACCTTGCCACCTTTGCCGCGACCAGACATAATTGAAAGGTTTGTTTATAGAACAACTCACGAAAATAACGAAACACGCGTACAGAAGTGCGCGCGCCGAAAGAATCTAGTTATAATGCCGTCACCGGACTCGTCCGCGATATTTATACGTGCGCCGAGTGGCGGTGTGAGCGGGAGGGGTGCACAGTTATCGAAACGTAATACACAAAACGCGCAAGCGCGTTCACGTACACTGCACCATGGATATGGGGTGGTTAGAGTTTTGACACAGTTACTACAGAATTAATGAACTTTTCTTTTCTTTTTTTTTTTTTTTTTTTCTTTAAGTTTTTCACGTAGGTAGGTAGGTACCTACTCCAACGTGATATACTAGCGTCTACCTATATATATATATACCTACATATTTTTTAATTTTTTTTAATTATCAAACTTAAATATAATGTGCCTGCCAAGTTTCCTTATTTACCCCATTCTTTAGTTATAGGGTATATTGTAAGCGTTAATTGTAAACTAGGTACATTAGTTACCTTTGTAGATATTAAGACTGTTTATGCTTCCTATAAGTTGCATCATTGTGTGGAATATTGAAATTGTATTACTTAGGTGGATTGATTGATAGGTAGGTAGGTAGGTAGGTAGGTAGGTAGGTACGGTCTATCAGTACGTATAGATCGTATTTCTATTAGTGTTCATGTTATGATTATGTTTTTTTTTTTTTTTTTTTTTTTTTACGTTTTTGACTATCTGTATTAAAGAAACGAATATTGTCAATATTCATGATAGTATTGTTAGCCCTGAAAAGGGCTTTTTGGTGTGGTGAGCGCATGGACGCGCGCTAAGCATCTCGGTGCCGCCGTCCGTGGTGGTTTCTTCTTCTTCTGATGAATCACTTTGGTGACGAGCTCGAGACACGTCGAGCGCGTTCCGCACCCTCCTTCCCGAGGACGATAGACGCGTACGTACCGCGTGCGCGCGGTCGGACGAGATGATGAAAACAAACGCACAAACAACATAGCGCACGAGCGCGACTCTCACTACAGTGTACTGTATACAGTAATAACATAGGTACATACCGACATACAAACAGTAGTAGTTTAAGACGCGCACGCACACTTGTCACTATCACTCATCAGCTGCTGCTGCTGCTGCTGCTGTTGTTGCTGTTGTCGTATCGATGGTGAGCAGATAAGTAGGTGTTGGTGGCGGTCTGGTCAGCCGACTCTGCTGCGCCGCTGTCGTCGTCGTCGTCGTCGTCGCCGTCGCGGGTGTGACGCGAACGCGACCGTAGCTTACTTCTTAGCGGCGGACGCTTTCTTGGCTGCCGGCTTAGATTTGGGTGTAGCCGCGGCCTTCTTGGGTTTAGGCGCTTTAGGTTTCTTGGTCGGCGGCTTCGCGGTCTTCTTAGCCTTGGGAGCGGCGCCTCCCTTCGCCTTCGCGGGCGCGGCGGCCTTCTTGGGCGTCGGCTTCTTCTTAGCGGCGGCGGCCTTCTTGTCCTTGGCGGCGGCGGCGGCGGCCGATGCCTTGGACTTTGAAGGTGAACCGGAGGCTGCGGAGGCGGCCGCGGCTGCTGCCTTCTTGGTCTTGGCGCCGGCCGCAGAGGCGGTAGCCTTCTTCGCTTTCGCGGCGGCGGCGGGCGCCTTGCCGGCGGCCTTGCCAGCGGCGCCGGCGGGTTTCTTGGCCGCGGACGATTTCGACTCGAGCTTGAACGAACCGGAGGCGCCCTTGCCCTTGGTCTGGATCAGTGCGCCAGATTCGACGGCGCTCTTCAGATATTTTCTGATGAACGGAGCCAGTTTCTCCGCGTCGACCTTGTACTGCGCGGCGATGTACTTCTTGATAGCCTGCAGGGAAGATCCGCTGCGCTCCTTCATCTCCTTGATGGCGCTGTTGACCATCTCAGATGTTTTGGGATGGGTCGGCTTCGCCTTCGGTTTCTTCGCGGCACCGGCGCCGCCGGCCTGCCTCGCCGCCTTCTTCGCTGGTGTAGCGGGCGCTGGTGCCTCGGTAGCAACTGCGGTGTCAGCCATTGTATTATTAATATTGATGATAGACTTCACACAAAACACACACACTGTGAGAAATTAATTAGGTAGGTAAGTATATAAGGATAGAGACTTAGATGTCGCCACTTATAGGTTACAAGAATTTCGTATACGTACGCTCACGTACGACGGAACTTTACCGTAACGAGCGCCGTGATGTTGCGGGACGTTTTCTCGTATGAACGCTTGAAAGTTTTCACTAACACGTATCTAATAAAATTAATAAAAAGAATGGTTAACGCCACTTAGTGCAACGGGTTGCGACGGTTTCGGATAGGTCATGAAGTTGACGATGCCGGTGTTCGGATTCCGGGAGCGTGAGACGCGCGTTCGGCCGGTGGCGTAGGTTTATTTTGACGACTGAGTAGGAAGCGTAGGTCGGGTCGCGTTCAAAACGTTATTTTCTCTATAAAAGTGATAGTTAGTGCCGATCGAGGTCGACGCGTCAACAAGGAGGATATCGAGCTTGTGTGGTAACAGGACTCCGTCGATATCACACAGTCTCGCGAAGGTATTATCGACCTAAAAGTGAAGCGTCGTAAAACACCGCGACCGCCGAACTGTTAAGGACGGACGACTCCGTACAGGACGTGCAACCTATTAATATAGTGATATTAAAAGACCACAGTGCCCTTCGAGGAGTTGACAGTGTACAGATTGGTATGATCGCATCAGAAAGCGTGTTAAGTAATGTGTAAAACTACAATAGACCGTCGCGGCCGCGTACTCGTCCGGGCGGCGAGCGGGCGCGCCAGCAGTAGGCAACGCCCGTGGCTGGGCCCGCGTACCGCATCCTCTTAGCACAGTAAGTAAGTAGGCTGCCTGCGATACAGCCACGTATAATAAAATAATAATTTATGACTAGTAGAAACACGCGAACGAAAAACAAAAAAAAAAAATTAAAAGAAATCCCTCATAAGATGCGATCAAAATTGCCATAATAATAACACGACATAAACAAACGGCACGCGCACCGAGAAGCGATCATACGAACAGGTATCTATCATTCATACATACTAGCTAGGTAGGTAGATGTTCTACAAGAACGTAAGTCTTGTATCGAATATTACGGTAGGTAGGTAGGTACCTAGCTAATAATGTTTTCGGTCGGTATACACCTCAGTCAGTGCGTAGAGCAACATTAGGCACCTACTATGTAGTTACCTACACAAGTAAGGGCATTATAATGTATGTAGGTAAGTATTTCAATATAAAGCTAACAGTAAAAAAAAACTGATTTATCTATAATAGAATTACTATACATATTTATCGTAGTTAGGTAGGTACGTAGCACTGGAGTGTATTTATTGGTAACGAGTTGAACGAATGTCACTAGCAGTGACTACTGTATAGGTGGTCTAGGTAATTCAGTGAGTGAGTTAGTAGGTAGGTAGGTAGGTTGGCTAGTAAGTAAGTACGTTTTTTAGACAATTCCACTCAAGAAACATTTAATAAAATCGAATCATATGCGGCCCTGAAAAGGGCCTTTTTTATGAGCGCGTCTATATACGCGTGGTTGAACGGTATGATTATGTTCCCAACAAACACAACACACACACGTCCACCACAGTATGTAGAGCTGGTTGCGCCGCAGGCAGGCAACGCGTACACGCGGGGGATGTGCACTCGTTTAACCGCCGAAACCGTACAGGGTGCGACCCTGGCGCTTCAGAGCGTAGACGACGTCCATGGCGGTGACGGTCTTCCTCTTGGCGTGCTCGGTGTAAGTGACGGCGTCGCGAATAACGTTCTCTAGGAACACTTTAAGCACACCGCGAGTCTCCTCGTAGATCAGACCGGAGATACGTTTCACTCCGCCTCTGCGCGCCAGACGACGGATGGCGGGCTTCGTGATACCTTGGATGTTATCACGAAGTACCTTCCTGTGACGCTTGGCTCCTCCTTTTCCCAGACCCTTTCCTCCCTTACCGCGACCGGTCATCTTCTTTGCAGTGGGGTTTCAAAACACACGATAAAAACAAACAGCACGGGTGCGCGCACACGAACGACTCGAGCGACTGTGTGAATTTTAAAACAGTGTTTGGACGTCTCTGCGCCCCCGAAGGGGGCGCGAGGAATCGGTTTCGGGGCTTTTTGGCCCCATGACCGAGGCGTTTTGCTCTCGGTCCCCAGAATTGGGGACCCGTCTTGTGGTTTCCCCCCCCCCCTCTCCCCGGGGGGGGAGGGGGGTGGGGGGTGCTCTTCAATGCACACCTATCCGCTTGGGGGGGGGGGCGGGTTGCCTCCTCCCTAGCGATTTGGGTGTGTTTTTGGGGGTGTGACTGTAGGAGCGCCCTAATGCTTCTCGGCGCCCGTGCGACCTGGCCCCTGCCGGGTGAGATCCCTAGTTCCCTAGGGAAGGCCCAGCAAAGGCCGATCTAGCATCAGGGCGTCGGTTTGTTTGGCGCTCGCCTACAGTGGGTGCTTTCCCCGTTCCCAGCGACGCGACCGGGTCTAGCCAGTGGCGCCGCAGGTCGCGGGGCGTGGTGGTGTGTCGGGCGACTTGTGTTGTGTGTGCGTCGCTCGTGTGGTAATTCTGTGTGTTTTGCGACTGTGGCGTAGTGCTTGTGTGTGCCGCGCTCGTTGCGCCTATGTTAACTTAGGCGCCGCATGCGCAGCGGTGTCGAGTAGGTAGTGTGGAGTCTATTTGTGCGGGAAAGTCGCGTGTAGCAAGGATGCGACTTACCCGGGCGTCCTGTCCGGTTGCGCGACGTCTGCGACGGTGTCGGCAATGAGGTCGCGCGGGAATCTCTTGTAGTCGGGTGGTCGCGCGTGCCACGGCGCGATGTCCTGAATGTGTAGATGCTCGGAGTGTGCGGCACGCGCGAACATCCCCTTCGCCAGTCTCGCGCTGAAATCGTCGATGCTCTCGACGCGCAAGTCCCTGTGGATGATGTCATTCCTCACGTACCGAGGAGCTTTTACGATTTGACGCAGCGTGTAATTTTGCTGCGTTCTTAGCTTCTTCTTGTGCTTCTCGGCCGTGAGGGCGAGCCAAGCTGGGGCGGCGTAGGTAAGCTGTGGACGCACATAGGTCTTGTAAATCCCCAGCTTGACTCGCGTGGAGAGGCGCGACGAGAGCACCGGGCGAAGCAGGTGCCGGGTGACCTTTGCCCGGGCTACCGTGTCGCAGACGTGCGGGCCCATGGTGAGCCGATTGTCAAGTGTGACCCCCAAGTACTTGGCGGTCTTGGTCCACTTGACCTCGGTCCCCATGAGCTCAAGGCTCGGTGGGTATAGTCGGCCTCGTGCCGTGACTATGATCGCCTGCGTTTTACCTGCGTTCACCGACAGTCTCCACTTGCGGAGCCAGTCGGGAAGGTCGTCCAGGGCGCGCTGCATTTTGACGGCCGCGTGATCCGCATTAAGCGACGTAGTAATGTACGCGGCGTCGTCAGCATACAGCGCGAGCTTCGCAGTGTGCGTGGCGGGTATGTCGTCGGTGTACACAGAGTACAACGCAGGCGATACGCAGCTCCCCTGCGGCACCCCCGCGGTGACGGGGCGTGCGCTGGAGAGCTCGTTCTCCACCGAGACCTTGATAGTCCTGTCCTGTAGGAAGGAGGAGACCACCTGTATCAAGCGACGGGGCGCTGTGGTGTGTGTGAGCTTGTAAATTAGGCCGGCGTGCCAGACCCGGTCGAATGCCTTCTCCATGTCGAGGAATACTGCTGCGGCGTATTCCCTCCTATTGACGGCCGCCGTTAGGAGGTGCAGTACCCTCGACAACTGGAGCGTCGTGCTGTGCTCGGCCCGGAAACCGAATTGTTCCGGGCGCGGTGTGACGTGCGGCGACAGATGGCGCAGTAGTAGCTTTTCGAACACCTTGGAGGTGGTCGATAGAAGCGTGATCGGCCGGTAGCTTTCGGGTTTGAGGACGTTTTTCCCCGGCTTGGGCAGCATGATGACCTTCCCCACCTTCCAGCTGGTGGGGAAGGCCCCGGTGCGGAGTATGCCGTTGTATAGGCGAGTCAGGGCCGCCACTGCTTTCTGTGGCAGGTGGCGCAGTGCGGCGTTTGTTATACCGTCCGCACCGGGAGCTTTTTTGGTTTTCAGCTGCCTTATTGTCCCCAGCACTTGTCCCGGGGAGAAAAAGATGGGATCCTCATCCTGGGCTACCGGCGTCTTGAAGTACTCTCCAAGGTGCCGTTCGACCTCCGCTACGTGGTCGTGCGCGTCTGTCGGGTTAGGCGAGAATTGACGCTCCAGATGGGTGGCGAATATTTCGGCCCGGTCGGCCGCCGTGTAACGGAGCGCCCCGTCGCTGTTTAGCAGCGGGCGCACCGGGGCTGGGGTATTCTTGAGGCGTCTACAGATACGGTGTACCGACGACCAGTCACTGTCTGCCTCATCCAGTTGTCTCTCCCAGCCCTCAGATGAACGCGCCTGTATCTCGGCCTTCACTTTGTCCGTGATGTTGTTCAGCTGGGTTTTGAGAGAGGGGCATCTTGTCTGTTGCCACCGCTTGCGAAGCCGCCTTTTGTCGGCGATCATGTTCGCAATGTATGCTGGGAGCGGTTTGTATCGGCCCTGGTTTGTTGTGGCCGTGCATGTCGCCGCTTGCAAGGCGTCTTGCATGCAGGCGGTGACCCCCTCTGCCAGCTCGTTCACTTCTGTGACGTTCGTGACAGGCCGAGTGGGTATGGTGGCCTCCATCCTTTCCCTAAATGTGGTCCAATCCATGTGTCGACGTGGCGCTGGATGGGCAACTCGGGTGGTGTGCTCGGATAGACTGACGAGCACGGGCTGGTGGTCCGACTTCAGCTCGTCGTCTAGCACTTCCTGCGCGATCTGGCAGGTGAGGCCTCTGTGGACAGTAATGTCCAGGACATCTGGCGTCTGGTTTGGTGCGTCCGGGTAGTGTGTGGGCACCTCCGGCCCGAGCACGTCGTACCCGCGGGCCTCTGCGTCTGCGAAGAGCCGTCTGCCGGCTGCATTCGTGGTGCAGCTGTTCCACGCTGGGTGCTTGCAGTTAAGGTCGCCGGCTATGATGGTGGGTTGCGGCGACGCGAGTAGAGCGTGTATGTCGGCGATATTTAGTTGATCGGCCGGCGGCTTGTACGCCGCATACACGTGAAGATCGTTGCCGGCGACATGTAGTTTTACTCCCAGCGCGGTTAAGCTGCTGAGCGTGATGGGTGGGAGTTCCTGGTGGACGACTCTTCGTTTCACCAGTACTGCCAGACCGCGGTAGCACCTGTTGTTGGACGAGAATTGCCCATCCATCCTGTAGATGATATAGCCCGGGAATCGGACTGTGTCCGCCGGGCCCAGGAACGTCTCGCTGATGAGCGCCACGTCGATGTCCTGTTCCTGGAGAAGCGGACGGAGGAGCGCGACCTTGTCTCTGAGGCCGCGGGCGTTCCAATGTACCATCCTCACCGGTTTAAGCATTTCTGCTAAGCATAACTATCTCTGTCATGCCGGTGAGGACGGCTTGCATAGGGTCCTGTCCCCTGCTGAGCGCCAGCAGGATGTCCTGGAGGACCCTCAACGCGGCCTCTATTATCGTCATGTTGCTCACCCCGGGGGTCGTGGTGTTATTACCTCCCCCGGGTGCGCCCGCCGACAAGGAATTTACCTGCGGCGGCCGCATTTCTCTATTGCTACTAGGAGCCGAGAAAACCCCAATGTTATTGTGGCCTGCCCGGCTCCCTTTCGCTAATGCGGCGTGATGGAATGCGGCTGGGTTTGTGTCGTCATTCGCCGCAGGTGGCCTTGTCGCGACTCGCGCGCACGCGCCGCTCTCCGCTCGTTGATTAGTCGGCGGGCGAGACAGGTCGGCCTTGTGAGTCGTAGGCTCCGCCCCTTTGTGGGCGGGGCGTGGCGGCTTAGCTTGTTTCTCGGTTGTTGTTGGTACCTTGTGTTCAGTGGACGGTTGGCTCACCGAGTCCTGGCGTTCGATGCCCGGTGGCCGGTTTCTGTTTCGATTTTTCCTACCGCCACGCCTGCTCTTCCTCCGTCCGGAGGAGGTGGTGGCCGTTCCGCGCGCTGGTGCGTCATTTGCGGCTGCCATCAGAGTAGACGACTGGGCTTCGCCAGTCGGTGTCGGCAGTAGCGGCCTCTCAGCGGCTGTGTTGGGCCGGCGCGCGACGACGCCGGTGATGGCAACCGTGCCCGCTCGCTTGTTGCGCACCTCCTTGCGCATTACTGGGCATCTTACGTGGTTGGCGGGGTGCTCCCCCCCGCAGTTGACGCAGGTGGCGGGTTCCTCTCTCGGTCGAGGGCAGTCTCTGGCCGCGTGACCTTCGCCGCACCTGACGCAAGCGATTGGGCGGTGACACTGCACAGACGAGTGCCTAAACTTTTGGCACCTGTGGCACTGTGCAGGTCCCTGTCTACCACGCCAGGCTTCTATTTTAACTCCGGGCATGCATAGGAGTTCTTTAACTTCATAGATGCCCGGGAGTAGGTCGGGTGTCTTCTTTAGCACAGCGTGGTAGATACAGCCGGGCCGTCCTTGGCGCGCATTTATGGCGCGGACGTACTCCGGCTGGAATCCCAGCGCGCGGAGGTCCTCCTCGATGTCGTCCGGTTTTGTGTCCACCGGCAGCCCCCTGATGGCCACCTTGACGCTTCTCTCCGCTGGCAGCGAATAAGAGAACCACGGCACGTTCTCTTCTTTTTCTAGTTCGGTCAGGTAACTCTGTACCTGCCGATACTCTACGTCGGATTGGGGGGTGAATTTCACCCCCTCCCCGAATGGCCGCGCGTTTGGGGCTCGTCCCAGTTTATCCTTGAGGGCGCGGAAATGTCGCGCCCACTGGGGAAGTTTCTCAACTACCAGCGGAGGGTAGCGGGATTTTTTATTTTTCTTTTCCTCCCCCTTGCCAGGAGGGGCAGTGGGGAGGGGGGCTGCGATGAATTTTAAAACCGGCCGGTCTCCTTATATTTATAGTAAACGTGGAGCTCAGCGGGCGGGGGCCAGAAACGGGAGGTGCGCGGGGCGAGGCGAGCCGACCCTCGACGCTGGTTGGTCGATGGGACGAATAGAACTTGAGTACTAAACTTATTAATAAGTAGATAACAATCGAAAAACAAAAAAAAAAACAAAAAAAATGCTTCCAATAAGCAAGTACTTATCACACGAGTAATAATTACTTCAAAAACACCATATAAATACCATGAACCTAGTTTGAACGATAGGTAAAATCGAATGCATTATAATGGACTATTTAATTTTATTCCTTTCATTCTGTTATGATAGTGTATAGGTATGAAACTGACTATATCCTGTACTGCGTGTCTCTCTAGTGAACCAAAGTACGTTTCGAATCAACCATGTAAGTTATCATAGTAGGAATATAAATAGATGTAGATAAATTATCATATTTAATATAATAATATGTAGATCATGCATATTGTAGATGTGTAGGTAGGTAGGTAGGTAGGTAGGTAAGTAACGTTTTATTTTTGACGTCTGATATAAAGAAACATTTTATATTCTGATACATATGTGGCCCTGAAAAGGGCCTTTTATGTGAACTAACGCACAGCCACAGCCACAGACACGATGCACTGCACGAAGGCAGTCTACGTGTATTGTGTGACGTCAGCAGCAGTTTTAAGCGCGTTCGCCTCTGATCCTGCGCGCCAACTGGATGTCCTTGGGCATGATGGTGACGCGCTTCGCGTGAATCGCGCACAGGTTGGTGTCTTCGAAGAGACCGACGAGATAAGCTTCGCTAGCCTCCTGCAGCGCCATAACAGCGGAGCTCTGGAAACGGAGATCGGTCTTGAAATCCTGTGCGATCTCACGCACGAGACGCTGGAACGGAAGCTTGCGGATCAGCAGTTCGGTACTCTTCTGGTAGCGACGAATCTCACGGAGGGCCACAGTGCCGGGCCTGTAGCGATGGGGCTTCTTAACGCCACCGGTGGCCGGTGCGCTCTTGCGCGCCGCCTTGGTGGCGAGCTGTTTCCTCGGTGCCTTACCACCGGTGGATTTGCGAGCGGTCTGCTTAGTACGCGCCATTGTAAACAACCAACAACACGAAACGAGAGATAGATAATAAAATCAATCAACTGAAAATTCTATAGATACACGCAACGGACGCGCGCGGACCTACACACTTCGAACGTACGAGAGAGAATAAAAACGAATCGCGCTCGCTCGATGTATTTATAGTAAAGCGACGTAGCGGGCATGAGCGCGCTCGCCCGCCCCCTGCGCGCCGCCTCTAGTACAACGAGCTAACTAAAATTGTTTTTAACAATGAATTTATTTAAAATACGCATCATATCACTTTTTAAATGTATGTTATTCGTAGGTTTAATGAATTTACCTTATTTTATTTATTTATTTTTATTTACCCACATAAACATAATGCTCTGATTAGGTTGTCGGGACCTACACAGAGAGAGTATTATGTAGGTAAATTACATTGAAACTAGGTAAGTACTTGTGTAACCCGTTGTCATTATTGATGTGTTTAATAAATGATTTGGAATTCATTCACGGTTTTTCCTATGCTAAGACACTGCTACTTCAATCTCATTTCGCTATAGTTTACGCGGCAAGTTTTATGTTAGTTTCGTCTAACTAACTAGTAGGTAGTTAGGTAGGTAGGTAGGTAGGTAGGTAATTCGGGTAGGTAGATCTATTTAATAATAAGCCTGGCATAATGTCCTCATTCAATTCGTCGGTATGATACAAACTTATTATAGTTTGTTTGTATGTATGTAACGTTTTGACTGTCATCCAATTTAAAGAAACGTGAATTTATCACATGAACATATTTGTGGCCCTGAAAAGGGCCTTTTGTTTTGACTCCTGCCATCGCCATCCCACGGTGCGCGTGCGCGTCCAGACGTTTGTCGCGGTTTGTGTCTCGTAGCACGTGCATCGTGCGCGTCTCGTACGTACATACATGACGCACAGCGGGTGGGTACTATGTGTATGTATGCACATTACGACGACACTAACACAATTAACACGCACCACAATCGACAAGACACACGAACAAGCGCACTGGGTTGCAACACACTGTACACAAACACGAGGCGGCGTTGAGACGGAGCGTCGCGTCGGCGGCTCTTGCTAGCCTACCGATCGCTCACTCACTCACTCACTTGGAGCTGGTGTATTTGGTGACGGCCTTGGTGCCTTCACTGACGGCGTGCTTGGCGAGCTCGCCGGGCAGCAGGAGCCTGACGGACGTCTGCACCTCCCTGGACGTGATGGTCGACCTCTTGTTGTAGTGGGCGAGACGGGAAGCTTCGGCGGCGATACGCTCGAAGATGTCGTTCACGAACGAGTTCATGATAGACATGGCCTTGCTGGAGATACCGGTGTCGGGGTGCACCTGCTTCAGCACCTTGTAGATGTAGATGGCGTAACTCTCCTTCCTCTTGTGCTTCTTCTTCTTCTTGTCGGTCTTTGAGATGTTCTTCTGGGCTTTGCCAGACTTCTTGGCGGCTTTACCACTTGTCTTGGGCGGCATTATGAGATTTTTATGAGTACACGTACTACCGAAACGGAGTTCAGTAACAGTATAAATCAAGTCACGCCGGTAACAGTTGTATTTATAGTAACGCTCGCGGCTCACAGTTGCGGCAAGCGGTGAGAGAAACGACGCAGCGGCGGACCAATCACAACGCTCCAAAACCAGAGTGTAGATCGAACGCGGGGAGAGGGGATACCCGGGAGGGAGGCGAAGGGGGTGGGGTGACGCTTGTTGATTATTGAGAAAATATAAACGAAAATAAAACAAATATAAAATAAGTTACCTACCACAACTATGTACCACCTAAGATTTTATTATTATTTTCATATAGCATATGATTTAGATTAAATTTATCATAAATAATAATAATAATAAAATTAAGTACTTAAACGAAAGGTTTCGATTCGAAACCTTTTCCTGCGCTCACGTTATTTAGTAAAATTGTCATCATAAATTCTTCTCTAATTCTATGTTGTTTATTATGTGTAAACAAACATTGTTATTGTGATGTACTAAACACCACCATCATAGCCAACGTTATTAATTTCTATCTGTTACTTAGGTAAATTACGACAAGATTTTGTACTACTCAATTATTGTTGGTCATATTATATACGTATAAACATACATACATAAATAAAACTTTGCGTTTTAGCGCGCCCTAGTGTAGTTAGTCATGTCAATAATACTTCGTGTGTACCTACATCTTCATAGGTTTTAAATCTCCTGCCTTACAGTACACATGTTTGTAATGTAATCAAGTAAAGCGAGTGCATGAGGTAGGTAGGTAGGTAGGTAGGTAGGTAGGTAGGTACGTTTTTGTTTGACGACAACACCGATAAAGAAACTGTCTTTTTATATATTTGACGAATCATATTGTGGCCCTGAAAAGGGCCTTTTGTTTTGAATGCATACGAGCGGAGAGCATCGCGCAATCGACATGATATCGAAATACGCGTGCGGGGGCGCACTCGCACGAAGCACCACGTTCTTCTTCAGACGTCGCGGCACCACGTTTAAGCCTTCTTCTCGGTCTTCTTGGGCAGTAGCACTGCCTGGATGTTCGGCAGCACACCACCTTGAGCGATCGTCACACCGGAGAGCAGCTTGTTCAACTCCTCGTCGTTGCGGATGGCCAATTGAAGATGACGCGGGATGATCCTGGTCTTCTTGTTGTCCCTCGCTGCGTTTCCGGCCAACTCGAGGACCTCAGCAGCCAGATACTCCATCACGGCGGCCAAGTAGACGGGAGCGCCGGCACCCACGCGCTCTGCGTAGTTTCCGTTACGCAGCAGCCTGTGAATACGACCCACAGGGAACTGGAGACCAGCACGGTTGGAACGGGACTTTGCCTTTCCCTTCACCTTGCCACCTTTGCCGCGACCAGACATAATTGAAAGGTTTGTTTATAGAACAACTCACGAAAATAACGAAACACGCGTACAGAAGTGCGCGCGCCGAAAGAATCTAGTTATAATGCCGTCACCGGACTCGTCCGCGATATTTATACGTGCGCCGAGTGGCGGTGTGAGCGGGAGGGGTGCACAGTTATCGAAACGTAATACACAAAACGCGCAAGCGCGTTCACGTACACTGCACCATGGATATGGGGTGGTTAGAGTTTTGACACAGTTACTACAGAATTAATGAACTTTTCTTTTCTTTTTTTTTTTTTTTTTTTCTTTAAGTTTTTCACGTAGGTAGGTAGGTACCTACTCCAACGTGATATACTAGCGTCTACCTATATATATATATACCTACATATTTTTTAATTTTTTTTAATTATCAAACTTAAATATAATGTGCCTGCCAAGTTTCCTTATTTACCCCATTCTTTAGTTATAGGGTATATTGTAAGCGTTAATTGTAAACTAGGTACATTAGTTACCTTTGTAGATATTAAGACTGTTTATGCTTCCTATAAGTTGCATCATTGTGTGGAATATTGAAATTGTATTACTTAGGTGGATTGATTGATAGGTAGGTAGGTAGGTAGGTAGGTAGGTAGGTACGGTCTATCAGTACGTATAGATCGTATTTCTATTAGTGTTCATGTTATGATTATGTTTTTTTTTTTTTTTTTTTTTTTTTACGTTTTTGACTATCTGTATTAAAGAAACGAATATTGTCAATATTCATGATAGTATTGTTAGCCCTGAAAAGGGCTTTTTGGTGTGGTGAGCGCATGGACGCGCGCTAAGCATCTCGGTGCCGCCGTCCGTGGTGGTTTCTTCTTCTTCTGATGAATCACTTTGGTGACGAGCTCGAGACACGTCGAGCGCGTTCCGCACCCTCCTTCCCGAGGACGATAGACGCGTACGTACCGCGTGCGCGCGGTCGGACGAGATGATGAAAACAAACGCACAAACAACATAGCGCACGAGCGCGACTCTCACTACAGTGTACTGTATACAGTAATAACATAGGTACATACCGACATACAAACAGTAGTAGTTTAAGACGCGCACGCACACTTGTCACTATCACTCATCAGCTGCTGCTGCTGCTGCTGCTGTTGTTGCTGTTGTCGTATCGATGGTGAGCAGATAAGTAGGTGTTGGTGGCGGTCTGGTCAGCCGACTCTGCTGCGCCGCTGTCGTCGTCGTCGTCGTCGTCGCCGTCGCGGGTGTGACGCGAACGCGACCGTAGCTTACTTCTTAGCGGCGGACGCTTTCTTGGCTGCCGGCTTAGATTTGGGTGTAGCCGCGGCCTTCTTGGGTTTAGGCGCTTTAGGTTTCTTGGTCGGCGGCTTCGCGGTCTTCTTAGCCTTGGGAGCGGCGCCTCCCTTCGCCTTCGCGGGCGCGGCGGCCTTCTTGGGCGTCGGCTTCTTCTTAGCGGCGGCGGCCTTCTTGTCCTTGGCGGCGGCGGCGGCGGCCGATGCCTTGGACTTTGAAGGTGAACCGGAGGCTGCGGAGGCGGCCGCGGCTGCTGCCTTCTTGGTCTTGGCGCCGGCCGCAGAGGCGGTAGCCTTCTTCGCTTTCGCGGCGGCGGCGGGCGCCTTGCCGGCGGCCTTGCCAGCGGCGCCGGCGGGTTTCTTGGCCGCGGACGATTTCGACTCGAGCTTGAACGAACCGGAGGCGCCCTTGCCCTTGGTCTGGATCAGTGCGCCAGATTCGACGGCGCTCTTCAGATATTTTCTGATGAACGGAGCCAGTTTCTCCGCGTCGACCTTGTACTGCGCGGCGATGTACTTCTTGATAGCCTGCAGGGAAGATCCGCTGCGCTCCTTCATCTCCTTGATGGCGCTGTTGACCATCTCAGATGTTTTGGGATGGGTCGGCTTCGCCTTCGGTTTCTTCGCGGCACCGGCGCCGCCGGCCTGCCTCGCCGCCTTCTTCGCTGGTGTAGCGGGCGCTGGTGCCTCGGTAGCAACTGCGGTGTCAGCCATTGTATTATTAATATTGATGATAGACTTCACACAAAACACACACACTGTGAGAAATTAATTAGGTAGGTAAGTATATAAGGATAGAGACTTAGATGTCGCCACTTATAGGTTACAAGAATTTCGTATACGTACGCTCACGTACGACGGAACTTTACCGTAACGAGCGCCGTGATGTTGCGGGACGTTTTCTCGTATGAACGCTTGAAAGTTTTCACTAACACGTATCTAATAAAATTAATAAAAAGAATGGTTAACGCCACTTAGTGCAACGGGTTGCGACGGTTTCGGATAGGTCATGAAGTTGACGATGCCGGTGTTCGGATTCCGGGAGCGTGAGACGCGCGTTCGGCCGGTGGCGTAGGTTTATTTTGACGACTGAGTAGGAAGCGTAGGTCGGGTCGCGTTCAAAACGTTATTTTCTCTATAAAAGTGATAGTTAGTGCCGATCGAGGTCGACGCGTCAACAAGGAGGATATCGAGCTTGTGTGGTAACAGGACTCCGTCGATATCACACAGTCTCGCGAAGGTATTATCGACCTAAAAGTGAAGCGTCGTAAAACACCGCGACCGCCGAACTGTTAAGGACGGACGACTCCGTACAGGACGTGCAACCTATTAATATAGTGATATTAAAAGACCACAGTGCCCTTCGAGGAGTTGACAGTGTACAGATTGGTATGATCGCATCAGAAAGCGTGTTAAGTAATGTGTAAAACTACAATAGACCGTCGCGGCCGCGTACTCGTCCGGGCGGCGAGCGGGCGCGCCAGCAGTAGGCAACGCCCGTGGCTGGGCCCGCGTACCGCATCCTCTTAGCACAGTAAGTAAGTAGGCTGCCTGCGATACAGCCACGTATAATAAAATAATAATTTATGACTAGTAGAAACACGCGAACGAAAAACAAAAAAAAAAAATTAAAAGAAATCCCTCATAAGATGCGATCAAAATTGCCATAATAATAACACGACATAAACAAACGGCACGCGCACCGAGAAGCGATCATACGAACAGGTATCTATCATTCATACATACTAGCTAGGTAGGTAGATGTTCTACAAGAACGTAAGTCTTGTATCGAATATTACGGTAGGTAGGTAGGTACCTAGCTAATAATGTTTTCGGTCGGTATACACCTCAGTCAGTGCGTAGAGCAACATTAGGCACCTACTATGTAGTTACCTACACAAGTAAGGGCATTATAATGTATGTAGGTAAGTATTTCAATATAAAGCTAACAGTAAAAAAAAACTGATTTATCTATAATAGAATTACTATACATATTTATCGTAGTTAGGTAGGTACGTAGCACTGGAGTGTATTTATTGGTAACGAGTTGAACGAATGTCACTAGCAGTGACTACTGTATAGGTGGTCTAGGTAATTCAGTGAGTGAGTTAGTAGGTAGGTAGGTAGGTTGGCTAGTAAGTAAGTACGTTTTTTAGACAATTCCACTCAAGAAACATTTAATAAAATCGAATCATATGCGGCCCTGAAAAGGGCCTTTTTTATGAGCGCGTCTATATACGCGTGGTTGAACGGTATGATTATGTTCCCAACAAACACAACACACACACGTCCACCACAGTATGTAGAGCTGGTTGCGCCGCAGGCAGGCAACGCGTACACGCGGGGGATGTGCACTCGTTTAACCGCCGAAACCGTACAGGGTGCGACCCTGGCGCTTCAGAGCGTAGACGACGTCCATGGCGGTGACGGTCTTCCTCTTGGCGTGCTCGGTGTAAGTGACGGCGTCGCGAATAACGTTCTCTAGGAACACTTTAAGCACACCGCGAGTCTCCTCGTAGATCAGACCGGAGATACGTTTCACTCCGCCTCTGCGCGCCAGACGACGGATGGCGGGCTTCGTGATACCTTGGATGTTATCACGAAGTACCTTCCTGTGACGCTTGGCTCCTCCTTTTCCCAGACCCTTTCCTCCCTTACCGCGACCGGTCATCTTCTTTGCAGTGGGGTTTCAAAACACACGATAAAAACAAACAGCACGGGTGCGCGCACACGAACGACTCGAGCGACTGTGTGAATTTTAAAACCGTTTTTTTTTTTTTTTTTTTTTTTTTTGTTGGGCATCTCGCAGTTGGCCTTGAGAGGCCATGACTGCTCAACCGGGCTTTCCTGGGGCTGCCATTAAGAAGTTAATCTTAACGCCTCCAGCCAGGGCTTACAAACTAAAATTTACAAACTAAGCGACTGCACGCTGAGGGCACCCCCTGTGGGGTACGAACCTCGGCTCAGGGCGTCACTGATAGGGGGACAGCTATCTCTATTGGGGACAGGCTGGATCGAAAAATTGGCATTATTATTATTAGGTGGGGAATTTAAAGCTACTGGCTCAGCTGCGGCGCGGGCTGGCGCTTCAACGAGCAAGGGTCGGTCGGGGGTCTCGACGTTAGGCGCCGATACTACTAGGGGTCTTCGCGGGGCGCGAGGACCTCGGCGGCGAGGTCGGAAGGACGATTTTGTGCGGTGTGTGCGAACTGTACTGGTGGCCCTATTGCTTTCCTGGAGGAGAGTAATGTGGTCGTCTGGGTCGGTGAGGACATGTCTCGGCCGTCGGACAGAGCTAATCCTACTGGGGACATAAGTGGCGGCCTTCACAATCAAGGGATTGCGGTGAATTTCGGCTTTATCGAAGAAACGCTTCGCGGTGCGTTTCATGAATTGACTGACCGTGGGGATTTTCAGATCGAGATGGAGGATCTCGTTCCGAACGAACCAAGGGGCGCCTGTGGCTTGCCGGAGGAATCGGTTCTGTAGGGTCTGCATCCTATGGATGAATCGGGGGTTCGCGTGCGCAAAGATTGCACACGCATACGTCATGATGGGCCTTATACACGCCGTGTAAATCCGCAACTTGCACTTTAGTGACAACTTGCTACGTGCATTTAGAACAGAATGTAACCTGCCGAGAGCGAAGGCGGCGCGTGAGCGCGCCTTCTTTATGTGCTCTGCGAAGGAGAGATGCTGATCCATGGTCACACCAAGGTATTTGGCTCGCTTCTCCCAAGGGATAGGCTTGCCGAACAAAGAGATGGGACGGGGGGGCTCAGGTCTAATGCGTCGCGGTCTCGTAAAGAGGACTGCTTGGCTTTTATCCGGATTTATGTCGATCCGCCACTTTCGAAACCACGCGCCAAGGACGTTGACGGTGGTTTGGAGAGTGGCGGCTATCGCGTCCTGACTTTTCCCAGTGTAGTAGATGGCTGTGTCGTCTGCGAACAGTGCCAACTGTGCCTTTCTACTTTTGGGGATATCGCTCGTGAATAGAGTGAATATGAGCGGGGACAACACCGCGCCCTGAGGGACGCCGGCGCGAATGGGATGGGGAGACGAGATCGCCCCTTCGATGCGATAGCGAAAGGTGCGGTTCGACAGAAAGTCTCGTAAGATGAGCACGAGACGGTCTGGCACACCGAGACGGTACAGCTTGTAAATCAAGCCGTTGTGCCAGACCTTGTCGAAGGCTTTCGCTATGTCGAAAAATACTGCACCGGTTATCGTACCGCGCTGGAAGCCAGCGCTTATATGTTCTACGATACGGTGGACCTGTTGCACACAACAATGTTGGTTACGGAAACCGAACTGTTCGTTGGGTATGAGGCCTTTTGTCTCGGCGTAATTTCTGAGTCGCTTATAAATAAGTCTCTCATAGATCTTGCCGAGACTACTCAGTAAACTGATGGGGCGGTAGCTCGTGGGCTCGGATTTGGGCTTGCCCGGCTTCGGGATACCGATAACCGTGGCCTGCTTCCATGCATCGGGGAATATATTATTACTCAAGGCACCATTGAAGATGGTGGTCAAGAGCATGATCAGGTGGGCGGGCAGCATCTGGAGCACCTTATTGGTGATTCCGTCAGCGCCGGGGGCCTTGCGGGGTTTCAGACCTTTGATGACCTCGTGTACTTCGTCCGGGGTGACGAGAGGTAATGGGTCATCAGGGTCTTCGACGGGCGGGAGGGAGGTTCTACGTTCGACTTCAGCGTCCACCTCAGCGAGATGAGCTTGGTCTACTGGTTGAGAACTGGGAGTGCATTGAGCCTCTAGACTGGCGGCTAGACATTCGGCCTTGTCAATGTCGTCGAAGGCAACGGTGCCATCGGGACGGGTCAGGGGGGGCATGGAAGCTACTTCTTTGGATTTGAGTTTCCTCTGAAGTTGCCAGAAAGCTAGGTGGGTCGGCTCTAGGTCGCTCAGCATCTTGTCCCAGCCCGCGTCCCGCAGCTCCGACATGCGTGTCTTTACAGCTCGCTGTAAATAGCGCATGTGGGCTTTGTTGGCGGCGCAGGGAAAGTTGCTGTAGGCACGAACAGACGCGTTCTTCTCATTCAGCAGTTCGCGTACGTCGTCCGGCAGCTTCCAGCGGGGGTCTTCCCCCACCGGAACCCGCCTCGAACTTTCGTCCAGGACAGATTGTACGTGACCCGTGAATGAGTCGATCGCGGCCGTTGTGTCGGCGAGTGAGTCGAAACGATCGGGTATAGGGTCCAAGTGGGCGGACGTGTTGGCTTTCAGCGAATCGCTTACTTGCCTCCAGTCCGTTACCAGTTTGGTGAGGGGCGGTAGGTCAGGATCTGGGAGACCCGTCCGGGGGGCCAGATGCATGACTACGGGGCGATGATCAGAACTGAGCTCGTTCATTGCTTCTATGGAATTCAACCGGAGGTTGATTCGCTGCAGAATGGCAATGTCGAGTACATCAGGGGTATGATTAACATCGTGGGGATAGTGGGTAGGCGACATCGGGGCGATGACGTCAAAGTTCAGGCGCGAGCAGAGGTTGAACAATTGTCGCCCTCTGGTCGAAACCCGAGAACTGTTCCACGCGGGGTGTTTCGCGTTGAGATCGCCCGCTATGATAACGGACTCACTCATTCCTAGTAGGAGCGCGATATCGTTTGCGATTAGATTGAAGTCCTCCGAGTGGGACTGGGGAGGGAGATAAGCTGAGACTAGGGTGATAGGCTGATGGCCAGTCATGCCTAGTCTGCAGACCGAGACTTCTAATCGGGCCAGGGTTGGCGGATCCATAGGGATGCAGTATAGGGACTTTTGGTAGTAGATGAGAGTTCCGCCCCGATGGCAACGTGACCTGTCGTTGCGCACTACGCGGTAGTTTGCAATTTTCGGGTCACGGTTGCAGGGTTTAAGGAACGTCTCCTGTACTAATAGTATGTCTAAGTGATGGTCGCGGAGGAAAGTGGCGATCTCATCACGTTGGCCAGTTATGCCATTGGCGTTATATGTACCTAATTTTAGGGATCGGATCTTTAGACGAGAAACAACCGTGTTAGACATTATGGTGCCTAGGTTGGTTGGATCTAATCATGACTAACGCTTGCGTAATATCTGGGTACGCTTCGTATATGGCATATACCTGGAGGAGGTTGCCGGCCTTGGTGGCTGCGTCGACTTCCTGCGCCATCCGTTGGGCACGGGGGGTGCAGAAAGTCAGGAACGCGCTGTCGAGTATACTATACGCGACGGACGGGGTCATGGCCACGGGGCCGTTACCGGTTGCGGGGGGGGCGGCTTGACGCGCCGCGGGGCGCGCAGCGGGGTTCGCGGCGGCGGCGACGGGGGCGGCGGTCGCGAGAGAGTACGGGGACGGGGTAGTCAGCGCGGGAGCGCCGGTACGCGGGTCCATAAGCGGAGGGATAGGCGCGGGGGTGGGCCTGGATGAACCCATCGCAGGGAATGCCTGCTGATGGTTCAGACGGTTCCAGGGGCTAGGTCTCTGGGGACAGAGACGGTCAGGGAGGGCCGCGGAGGGAGCTTCCCTTTGCTGACGGGCGTCTGCACGCTTCGCCAGCCTGGGAGAGGAGGACTTGGGTGCTTTAGAGCAGCCCCTATAGTTCGCGGGATGACCTGATTCACCGCAAAGCACGCAGCTCGGGGGCTCCGTGCAGAGGGTGCGGTCTTTGGGACGCGGGCAATCTGCCGTACTGTGCACTCCGAGGCACTTAACGCAACGGGGGGTCGCGTAGCAGTGCGACTGCGAGTGTCCGTACAGTTGACACCTATGGCATTGGCCGACGATCCCCGACTTGCGGGGCTTTTCGATCCGGATACCGGATAGATGACAGACTGTACGGACGTTGAAGATCGGGTTATGGCCTTCTGAAGGAGGGCAGACAACGAGTACCATGTCGAATGGTACTCCGCGGCGGGCACGGTGCATGCGGTGCACTTCGAGTACGGGGACGTTCTGGGATTCAAGGTCGGCCTTGATCTCCTCAGTCGCGATCTCCATCGGGACCTTCTTTATGACAACTCGTGTCTGTCGGTCTTCGGGAAGGGAGTAGGTGTGGAACGACACACCTCTATAGCGGAGAAGTTTAGTGAGCGCCCGATAATCGTTCGCGGTCGGGACGGTCACTTTTATACCCTGCTGGGTAGCCTTAGCACTGGTGTAGCCGATACGCTGCTCGGCACACCATTTGGACACATCAGTCCACTTGCCCTTTTCCTGAATGAACAGGGGTGGGGGCGCGGCCACCTTCTTACCCGCTGCGGTGCGGGGCGCGACGACTGGGGCGGTACTCTGCTGTGAGGCAGGCGCGGTCGCGGTGGGGGTGGCGGCTGGAAGAGCCCTTTGGGTCGGAGTGGGGGTGGGGACCGCGGCGGAGGTCGACGGGGTCGGGGGGCTCTGGGAGAGGGACGCGGAATCGTCCTCGAGGGCGATCATTTTGGCAGCTTGCTCGGAGCTTTGCTTGCCCTTCTTACGTTTCCCTTTCCTACCTCCGGCAGCAACGACCTCGTAGTCGTCCTCGGAGGAGGGATGGGATACGGGAGCTACGGGAGCGGGAGCGATCGCGACGGGTATGGGTTCGGGCACGGGCACGGCCTCGGGCTCGAGTTCGGGCTCAGAGGGAGCATCCTCGGCGTCCATCGAGCTGCAGTCAGACTCGGCGTCGGAAAACGCGGGGGAGGTCGTGGGCTCAGATCGCATTTCATTGAAATGCTTGGCCAAAGCGGGCGGAAGCGTCGAATTAAGAGTCCGTTCGACTCTGGCGCGGAATTCGTGGCTCTTTCCGAACGTAGCCAATGTCGCCCAGAAGGCGTCATCGGGTTCGTCCATTTCGAGCAGCGGGAGGTAGGGAACCTACTTTACGCTCATATGGAGCGAGCCTATCAAAATAACTCCTAACAATCCTAACGTCTAAGTCCCCGGGTGGGATGCCCGGGGATGTGTGGCACTCCCTGCCGGGTGCAGGCAGGGAGGTGAGTACCTAAGGTGAGCCCTAAGCTTGTAAACCTGTTGCCAATCTTAATGTGCAACAGGGCCCTGTGAGTCTAGCGCGAGGGGTGTAGACACACCCCAAAGACACTAGGTGAGTAGCTGTGGAAGCAAGACTGTCACCAGTACCGACTAGGAGATCCCCCAAGGCCGGTGGTCTGGGACCCGTCCAATTCACTGCCTAGCCCTGAAGGGGTTTCGGCGGGTGTGTTGGGTCAACACCCTCTCGGATTCGTTGGCACCGTGAGGTTTCAACCGAGAACCACGAAACTGTGGATTTTACCCAGAAGGGGCCAAGTGAATTTACTTGACGACTCTAATTAGAGAAACAGTATTGCCTTGAAAAAGACAGTTTTTAATATCAATTAACGACTGTATTGTCTTTCAAATACAATGGCTAATTAATGCAGCCGGGGCGGCTGCGATGCGTCACTGCGGGGCGCAGTGAGACGGGCGAGCGGCGGGAGGGTGAGTCACGCAGCAGGTGGGAGCACAATTAACACGTCCGCTCGGGGTGAGCGTCACGGGCTGATTTTTGATTTTAAAACCGGCCGGTCTCCTTATATTTATAGTAAACGTGGAGCTCAGCGGGCGGGGGCCAGAAACGGGAGGTGCGCGGGGCGAGGCGAGCCGACCCTCGACGCTGGTTGGTCGATGGGACGAATAGAACTTGAGTACTAAACTTATTAATAAGTAGATAACAATCGAAAAACAAAAAAAAAAAAAAAAAAAAAACAAAAAAAAATGCTTCCAATAAGCAAGTACTTATCACACGAGTAATAATTACTTCAAAAACACCATATAAATACCATGAACCTAGTTTGAACGATAGGTAAAATCGAATGCATTATAATGGACTATTTAATTTTATTCCTTTCATTCTGTTATGATAGTGTATAGGTATGAAACTGACTATATCCTGTACTGCGTGTCTCTCTAGTGAACCAAAGTACGTTTCGAATCAACCATGTAAGTTATCATAGTAGGAATATAAATAGATGTAGATAAATTATCATATTTAATATAATAATATGTAGATCATGCATATTGTAGATGTGTAGGTAGGTAGGTAGGTAGGTAGGTAAGTAACGTTTTATTTTTGACGTCTGATATAAAGAAACATTTTATATTCTGATACATATGTGGCCCTGAAAAGGGCCTTTTATGTGAACTAACGCACAGCCACAGCCACAGACACGATGCACTGCACGAAGGCAGTCTACGTGTATTGTGTGACGTCAGCAGCAGTTTTAAGCGCGTTCGCCTCTGATCCTGCGCGCCAACTGGATGTCCTTGGGCATGATGGTGACGCGCTTCGCGTGAATCGCGCACAGGTTGGTGTCTTCGAAGAGACCGACGAGATAAGCTTCGCTAGCCTCCTGCAGCGCCATAACAGCGGAGCTCTGGAAACGGAGATCGGTCTTGAAATCCTGTGCGATCTCACGCACGAGACGCTGGAACGGAAGCTTGCGGATCAGCAGTTCGGTACTCTTCTGGTAGCGACGAATCTCACGGAGGGCCACAGTGCCGGGCCTGTAGCGATGGGGCTTCTTAACGCCACCGGTGGCCGGTGCGCTCTTGCGCGCCGCCTTGGTGGCGAGCTGTTTCCTCGGTGCCTTACCACCGGTGGATTTGCGAGCGGTCTGCTTAGTACGCGCCATTGTAAACAACCAACAACACGAAACGAGAGATAGATAATAAAATCAATCAACTGAAAATTCTATAGATACACGCAACGGACGCGCGCGGACCTACACACTTCGAACGTACGAGAGAGAATAAAAACGAATCGCGCTCGCTCGATGTATTTATAGTAAAGCGACGTAGCGGGCATGAGCGCGCTCGCCCGCCCCCTGCGCGCCGCCTCTAGTACAACGAGCTAACTAAAATTGTTTTTAACAATGAATTTATTTAAAATACGCATCATATCACTTTTTAAATGTATGTTATTCGTAGGTTTAATGAATTTACCTTATTTTATTTATTTATTTTTATTTACCCACATAAACATAATGCTCTGATTAGGTTGTCGGGACCTACACAGAGAGAGTATTATGTAGGTAAATTACATTGAAACTAGGTAAGTACTTGTGTAACCCGTTGTCATTATTGATGTGTTTAATAAATGATTTGGAATTCATTCACGGTTTTTCCTATGCTAAGACACTGCTACTTCAATCTCATTTCGCTATAGTTTATGCGATGAGCTACGAAAGGCTTGTATACTCGCGCTCCTCTTCTTATCCACGTCAGTATGGTCTTACTGTCTGACCAATACGTCACCGATGCGGGCTTGATGTCGTGCTCACGTATAACAGCTGCGGCTACGCGGGTTCCCATCACCGCTGCCTGCAGCTCGAGGCGCGGTATTGACTGCAGCTTTAGTGGAGCTACCTTCGCCTTTGCCATGACGAGGCTGACTCGCTGCTGACCATCTGTTGCTGTGGTTCGCCAGTACACTGCCGTCGCGTACGCCATCTCGCTCGCGTCGGTAAACACATGAACCTGTGTCTCTATAGCTTCGCTGTACCCCGGGTAGCATCTTGGTATGCTGACTTCTCCGAGCTGTAGTAAATGCTGTATCCAACTTTTCCATTGAGTCGCTAAGTCTTGGTCTAGCGACTGATCCCAATCGACTCCTCGCCTCCATGCCTCTTGCAGTATTTGCTTGGCTCGAATGGTTACTGGTGAAGCGAGTCCGAGCGGGTCGTACAGTGACATCACTATCTTGAGCGCCTCTCTTTTAGTGGGCGCCTCTTTTTCTAATATGCCTTTTGGTAGGCGTGCAAGCGTCAGGTTGAAGCCCAACGTATCTTCACTCGGTCTCCATATCAGGCCGAGTATCTTCTCTGTGTCATCTGTATTTCCGATACTGACAATTTCAGTTCGGATCTGTGTCGGATCTATGTTTTCTATTAACTCTGTGCTGTTCGACACCCATTTTCTGAGTTCAAACTTCGCCTGTAGGTGAATATTTTTCACTGTTGTTGCAATGCGCGTCGCTTCTTCGACGGTCTTGTAACTATCGAGGTAATCATCCATATAGTGATTCTGTATTATGGCTTCCACTGCATCTGGATGCTCATCTATATGCCTTTTCGCGTTCCAATTCTTCGCGAAAATGGCCATGCACGGCGAGCTTGCCGCGCCGAATATGATGGACGTCATACGGTATTCTTCTGGCGCTCCCTCTCTTTTATTGCCTCTCCACAGGTACCGGAGCGCGTCTCTATCCTGACTTCGCACTTTCACCTGCATAAACATCTCCGCTATGTCACCAGAGATGGCTATGCAGTGTCTGCGGAACCTCATCATGACGCCGGGCAGTGACTGTAGTAAGTCCGGTCCAGTGAGAAGGAAGTCGTTGAGTGACAGTCCTCTCGATTTGGCAGCTGCGTCATGCACGATGCGGAGTTTTTTGGGCTTCATGGGGTTGAACACGTCGAAATGTGGTAGGTACCAAGTCCTACCCGGTGTGCTCGTCTTGGGCGCCTTCTCTGCGTATCCCTTTTGTACGAGAGAGTCCATCTGTTCTGTGTATCTATCTCGAAGAGCCGGTTTGCTATCGAGTTTCTTCTCTATTGAGACAAGCCTCTTGAGAGCCGTCCCGTAACTATCGGGCATTTCTATGCTTTCATTCTTCCACAGCATGGCTGTTTCTATATGTCCATCTTCTAACTGTTGAGTGTGACGACTCAAGATATCTTCTGCTTTCTTCTCGGGGTCGGAGTCTGGCCGTCTCGGGTTGATGACCAGCGATTCTAAGGCGAAGAACTTGCGAAGCTGTTCGTCTATGTCTTCATCGCCCGCTATGATTCGGTTGCAGTAGTGCACCTGCTGACCCAGAATTCTGGTGTGCGCACCGTGTAGAGCCCAGCCCATCGTTGTGAGTGACGCGACAGGTTGATTCTTCGGACCTCTGCGGATCTCACTGGCCAATAACAGATGCCAGTTATCTTGACCGATGAGTATTTTCGGCGCGCCAGTGTCGTATATCAGCTGTTGCCTCAGGTCATCCAGATGTTTGCAGTGTGCGACGTCTTCTTCACTGACGGTTTGTGGAGCGAGGTTTAGCTTCGGTATGGTGCGCGCTCTGAACGGCACCTTATTCTTCAGTTCGCTCGCGAGTGTGACCGTGATTCTTCGTGAACTTGGAGTGTCGATCATGGTGTTACCGATCGCACCTATCTTCAGAGGGTCGATTCGGCCTTCTGCCCCGACTTGCTTCGCTACGTCCTCGTCGATCAAGGAAACGGTTGATCCATCATCGAGAAGTGCGAATGTGGACACTTCTCCCGCCGGTCCAATCACTCTGACCGGTACCATCTTGAGGTAAGCGTGACTTGAAGTCGTTCTTGAGCTGGCCACTGTTTCCTTCGACTCCACGTTGTTCGACTGCTCCTGAGTAACGGGTTTTTCGACACCCTCTGCAGCGGGCTTCTTGTTATAATGAAGAAGCTGATGGTGCGTAGCTGTACACCCCTTTACGTCACACTTCTTCGTCTTGCATGTGTGACCAGGACGACGTGTGCGCAGGCAACGGAAACACAGGCTGAACTTCTTAGCGAGCTCCCATCTCTTGTCGCTGGATCCCTCCTTGAACTTCTTGCACTCGAGAGTGTGATGTCCGTCTTTCTCACAGATGCGGCATTTCTTATCGGATTTGTCCACAGCTGTGTGGGTCCTCTGGGTGACACGCTTGCTCGAGGTTGCCTCAGTAGGGCCGATGTTCTCAGGCGGAGCGAACGCACTGCAGAAACGAGCTTGCTCTGTGATGAACTCGCTGAAGAGTGTGAGGTCTGGCAGCGATTGGTGTTTCTCTGTGTACGTTCTGTACCACTGTACACGTAGGGAGTTCGGTAGCTTCTCGGTCAGCAACCGCATCAGCTCAGCATTGATCAGGTAGTGATCTTTCTTCAGCGCGCGCAGAGTGACCACACCGCTTCTGACTCTGCTTGCAAAGTTGCAAATGTCCTTGGGTGCTTCGCCGCAGCGCGGCAATCCTCGCAGTCTGTCTGTTTCTGCTTGAGCTATTGAATCTGGACGGCCGAACTGCAGCTCTAATTCCCTCATGATGTCATCTGGCTTTGCATGTCCGATGAGTTCTGAGCTCACTGTCTCTAGCGCTCGTCCCCGCAGGCTTCTTCTAAGCCTTGCTGTGTTTTCAACATCGTTGAAATATCTTCGAGTTGTCTCGTAGATGGCACGAAATGAAAGCCATTCTGTATGGGCCCCATTGAAGTTCGGTAAGGTCATGATGACCTTCGACGCCGAGGGGTGGTTCGGTGTCCACTGTTCTGTTTTCCTGTCGGCTAGCGACGCTATAGCGGACGTCAGCTCCGTTATGAAAGGACGGAGTGAGTCTTCCCCTTTGGCTTCTGTTCCCTTTGGTGGGATTCGATTGTTCACTTCATTCACTGTAGGATGCGACAACGGTACTTGCTTATCGAGATCCACTATAGTTTCGAAGTCCACAGGGGGGGGCGGTGCCTCATGGCCTATATTACTATTGTCCCCCTCGGCGGCGTTGGCTCTCTTCTCCGGCTCAGGCTTCGGCGCCTCTTCAAGCCAGGAGCGCACGTACTCATCGTTCGAGTCTCTGTCATCCATATAGCCGTCGGAATCTTCTTCCTCGGCTCTTTGAAGTGCTAATTGAGCAAGTTCCAACTTAATCTTCAGTAAGTCTTCACGTGCTCTTGAAATTTTCTTATTTGGCCGCGTCGTCCTATCTGTAGTCGACTGCGGCCTGCTATGTTCGGTACGGGCGTCACCCCGGGTAGTCATCGGTAAGTTTCGGCTGTACGTCTCATCTAGTGTTTCCCTTCTGTCTGCAGGCTTCAATGTTCTAACTGAAGATTGCAACGTTCTATCTGATTGCTTCAACGTTCTATCTGAAGATTGCAACGTTCTATCTGAAGATCCCTCTCTTCTGGTTCCCTTCTTAACTGTAGATGGCTGTTCCATCTCTTCGGACCGTGCTCGTGCAGGTAAGTCTTCACTTCTCCGCGAAACAAGGGGGCGCTGCTGTGGCGGGTCGGTCCCTTCAGTGGTGGAGGGTGAACGCGGCGATTGCTCGTAGCAGATGGCCGGAATACCGTGTCTTCTGCTCACCTCCACTGTCCATGCTTTAGGGGCCCTGCCTTGTGATCTTGTTACCGGCATGTTGACTTCGGTATGCGGGTCTCGAATCTTCTATCTTCGAAGGTCAGTATTCAATCTTCAAATTGAATTCAGTATCTTCAAAGTTCAATCTTGAATCTTCAAGGCGGATCTCGACCGAATAAATTCTTCTAAACTGGTGTTCAAATCTTCAAACTGGATTCCAAAAATCCGGATCTTCAAAGTCAAATTTCAAAACCAGTTTCCAAAAAAAACCGGATTCCAAATCCGAATCTTCAAACCGGATCTCAAAACGGATCTTCAACGGAATCTTCAAACCGGATCTCAAACCGGATCTTCAACGGAATCTTCAAACCGGATCTCAAACCGGATCTTCAACGGAATCTTCAAACCGGATCTCAAACCGGATCTTCAACGGAATCTTCAAACCGGATCTCAAACCGGATCTTCAACGGAATCTTCAAACCGGATCTCAAACCGGATCTTCAACGGAATCTTCAAACCGGATCTCAAACCGGATCTTCAACGGAATCTTCAAACTTCAAATCTTCTATGTTGAAAGATAATCCTTCAGGAACAAAGCTTCAGGTCCGGGAATGATCTTCGGGAACGGGGCTCCAGGTCCGGGAACAAATCTTCGGAAATAAGACTTCAGGTTCCGGGAACAAATCTTCGGATATAAGACTTCAGGTTCCGGGAACAAAGCTTCAGGAACGGGAGTAACTCGTCAGTCATAAGTCTTCAGGCTTCTGATAACTTCCTCTTGAATAAGGTTTCAGTCTCTGACGTCACTCTTCCTTCATAAGTCTTCAGCTATCCAGACATGTCCCGGACGGGTCCACATGTATCCCTCCTGAAGAAATCCGGCTCGCAAGGACCAGCAGATGTGCCGGACGGGCGTGATCGCATGGATGCGAAGGGTGTGTAGGGAGGGTGTAAATCTCCCAGTCCACGCGGCGCTGACGTCCTGCACCGATAGATTCCAGATATCTTCAGGGTGGCTACCTTCTTCCGTTCTTCATGTTACCATACCAACGTTTTTGACATTCTGCCCCCTAAGAAACAGTTTCCAGACATTCGTCTAGGAAAGGGGGTGTTTTTTGACTATTTACTGAAGGGGTTACTTTACCTGATTAATAACACAAGTTTTTTATAATTCTTCAGGAAGCAATTTCGGAACACTACTTTGACTATATCTATATATTTAAGTTAATTAAAGATTTAAATAAGAATCTTGCCGATGACTACAAATTACTCGAAATTACATGTTTACTATCGTACTATGAATCTTTACCGTAACGAGGACCGCTAATTACTTCCTGTTTTAAAGTTTTATTTGTTCTAAGTTCTATTATAGTTTTGTCGGAAATAAGCATATAACACGTTAATTTATTAAAGTACATATGGCATGTTACATATCCCTGAATTCCCCACAAAATTCCCCATCTCCTGAGATATCCATATTTACTATATCTTTCTATACTGAAAGAATATTTCGAGAAAACCGAAAAAATCTGAAAAATGTTACTAAATTTTATTTTGTAAGTTGTTTTTCTCGAAAACTAGTGAAGCTATGCGAAATCTAATTATAGATATCTCAGGCTGGTCTATAGACCTACAACAATCTGATATTTAAAACCTTACATCTATAGTATTCAGGGCGTGACGCGCCCTGAAAGAGGGTTAACAAAAAACATAAATCTTAAATATCGCTTAACTAAAGCAACACGACATACAAACTCAATTAAGTGGGCTTTATATTAAATTTACGATATTAAAAGTTAGGTCCAGGGCTAGGTCTCGGTACTAGGTTACCTGGACGCACTATAAAACTATAATCACGGCTATATAGCCCACTCAAATGAGGTTTGCAGAGGTGGTACTTACGGTTTTTTCTATACTAGGCACTTATTCACCACTGTTATTGGTTTAACTATCACTCTTATCACTATGAATTTAAGTTAATGTCAAAAACAAACTAAAACACTATGTAGTGACGCATCGTCGCGAACATATACGTATAAACATACATACATAAATAAAACTTTGCGTTTTAGCGCGCCCTAGTGTAGTTAGTCATGTCAATAATACTTCGTGTGTACCTACATCTTCATAGGTTTTAAATCTCCTGCCTTACAGTACACATGTTTGTAATGTAATCAAGTAAAGCGAGTGCATGAGGTAGGTAGGTAGGTAGGTAGGTAGGTAGGTAGGTACGTTTTTGTTTGACGACAACACCGATAAAGAAACTGTCTTTTTATATATTTGACGAATCATATTGTGGCCCTGAAAAGGGCCTTTTGTTTTGAATGCATACGAGCGGAGAGCATCGCGCAATCGACATGATATCGAAATACGCGTGCGGGGGCGCACTCGCACGAAGCACCACGTTCTTCTTCAGACGTCGCGGCACCACGTTTAAGCCTTCTTCTCGGTCTTCTTGGGCAGTAGCACTGCCTGGATGTTCGGCAGCACACCACCTTGAGCGATCGTCACACCGGAGAGCAGCTTGTTCAACTCCTCGTCGTTGCGGATGGCCAATTGAAGATGACGCGGGATGATCCTGGTCTTCTTGTTGTCCCTCGCTGCGTTTCCGGCCAACTCGAGGACCTCAGCAGCCAGATACTCCATCACGGCGGCCAAGTAGACGGGAGCGCCGGCACCCACGCGCTCTGCGTAGTTTCCGTTACGCAGCAGCCTGTGAATACGACCCACAGGGAACTGGAGACCAGCACGGTTGGAACGGGACTTTGCCTTTCCCTTCACCTTGCCACCTTTGCCGCGACCAGACATAATTGAAAGGTTTGTTTATAGAACAACTCACGAAAATAACGAAACACGCGTACAGAAGTGCGCGCGCCGAAAGAATCTAGTTATAATGCCGTCACCGGACTCGTCCGCGATATTTATACGTGCGCCGAGTGGCGGTGTGAGCGGGAGGGGTGCACAGTTATCGAAACGTAATACACAAAACGCGCAAGCGCGTTCACGTACACTGCACCATGGATATGGGGTGGTTAGAGTTTTGACACAGTTACTACAGAATTAATGAACTTTTCTTTTCTTTTTTTTTTTTTTTTTTTCTTTAAGTTTTTCACGTAGGTAGGTAGGTACCTACTCCAACGTGATATACTAGCGTCTACCTATATATATATATACCTACATATTTTTTAATTTTTTTTAATTATCAAACTTAAATATAATGTGCCTGCCAAGTTTCCTTATTTACCCCATTCTTTAGTTATAGGGTATATTGTAAGCGTTAATTGTAAACTAGGTACATTAGTTACCTTTGTAGATATTAAGACTGTTTATGCTTCCTATAAGTTGCATCATTGTGTGGAATATTGAAATTGTATTACTTAGGTGGATTGATTGATAGGTAGGTAGGTAGGTAGGTAGGTAGGTAGGTACGGTCTATCAGTACGTATAGATCGTATTTCTATTAGTGTTCATGTTATGATTATGTTTTTTTTTTTTTTTTTTTTTTTTTACGTTTTTGACTATCTGTATTAAAGAAACGAATATTGTCAATATTCATGATAGTATTGTTAGCCCTGAAAAGGGCTTTTTGGTGTGGTGAGCGCATGGACGCGCGCTAAGCATCTCGGTGCCGCCGTCCGTGGTGGTTTCTTCTTCTTCTGATGAATCACTTTGGTGACGAGCTCGAGACACGTCGAGCGCGTTCCGCACCCTCCTTCCCGAGGACGATAGACGCGTACGTACCGCGTGCGCGCGGTCGGACGAGATGATGAAAACAAACGCACAAACAACATAGCGCACGAGCGCGACTCTCACTACAGTGTACTGTATACAGTAATAACATAGGTACATACCGACATACAAACAGTAGTAGTTTAAGACGCGCACGCACACTTGTCACTATCACTCATCAGCTGCTGCTGCTGCTGCTGCTGTTGTTGCTGTTGTCGTATCGATGGTGAGCAGATAAGTAGGTGTTGGTGGCGGTCTGGTCAGCCGACTCTGCTGCGCCGCTGTCGTCGTCGTCGTCGTCGTCGCCGTCGCGGGTGTGACGCGAACGCGACCGTAGCTTACTTCTTAGCGGCGGACGCTTTCTTGGCTGCCGGCTTAGATTTGGGTGTAGCCGCGGCCTTCTTGGGTTTAGGCGCTTTAGGTTTCTTGGTCGGCGGCTTCGCGGTCTTCTTAGCCTTGGGAGCGGCGCCTCCCTTCGCCTTCGCGGGCGCGGCGGCCTTCTTGGGCGTCGGCTTCTTCTTAGCGGCGGCGGCCTTCTTGTCCTTGGCGGCGGCGGCGGCGGCCGATGCCTTGGACTTTGAAGGTGAACCGGAGGCTGCGGAGGCGGCCGCGGCTGCTGCCTTCTTGGTCTTGGCGCCGGCCGCAGAGGCGGTAGCCTTCTTCGCTTTCGCGGCGGCGGCGGGCGCCTTGCCGGCGGCCTTGCCAGCGGCGCCGGCGGGTTTCTTGGCCGCGGACGATTTCGACTCGAGCTTGAACGAACCGGAGGCGCCCTTGCCCTTGGTCTGGATCAGTGCGCCAGATTCGACGGCGCTCTTCAGATATTTTCTGATGAACGGAGCCAGTTTCTCCGCGTCGACCTTGTACTGCGCGGCGATGTACTTCTTGATAGCCTGCAGGGAAGATCCGCTGCGCTCCTTCATCTCCTTGATGGCGCTGTTGACCATCTCAGATGTTTTGGGATGGGTCGGCTTCGCCTTCGGTTTCTTCGCGGCACCGGCGCCGCCGGCCTGCCTCGCCGCCTTCTTCGCTGGTGTAGCGGGCGCTGGTGCCTCGGTAGCAACTGCGGTGTCAGCCATTGTATTATTAATATTGATGATAGACTTCACACAAAACACACACACTGTGAGAAATTAATTAGGTAGGTAAGTATATAAGGATAGAGACTTAGATGTCGCCACTTATAGGTTACAAGAATTTCGTATACGTACGCTCACGTACGACGGAACTTTACCGTAACGAGCGCCGTGATGTTGCGGGACGTTTTCTCGTATGAACGCTTGAAAGTTTTCACTAACACGTATCTAATAAAATTAATAAAAAGAATGGTTAACGCCACTTAGTGCAACGGGTTGCGACGGTTTCGGATAGGTCATGAAGTTGACGATGCCGGTGTTCGGATTCCGGGAGCGTGAGACGCGCGTTCGGCCGGTGGCGTAGGTTTATTTTGACGACTGAGTAGGAAGCGTAGGTCGGGTCGCGTTCAAAACGTTATTTTCTCTATAAAAGTGATAGTTAGTGCCGATCGAGGTCGACGCGTCAACAAGGAGGATATCGAGCTTGTGTGGTAACAGGACTCCGTCGATATCACACAGTCTCGCGAAGGTATTATCGACCTAAAAGTGAAGCGTCGTAAAACACCGCGACCGCCGAACTGTTAAGGACGGACGACTCCGTACAGGACGTGCAACCTATTAATATAGTGATATTAAAAGACCACAGTGCCCTTCGAGGAGTTGACAGTGTACAGATTGGTATGATCGCATCAGAAAGCGTGTTAAGTAATGTGTAAAACTACAATAGACCGTCGCGGCCGCGTACTCGTCCGGGCGGCGAGCGGGCGCGCCAGCAGTAGGCAACGCCCGTGGCTGGGCCCGCGTACCGCATCCTCTTAGCACAGTAAGTAAGTAGGCTGCCTGCGATACAGCCACGTATAATAAAATAATAATTTATGACTAGTAGAAACACGCGAACGAAAAACAAAAAAAAAAAATTAAAAGAAATCCCTCATAAGATGCGATCAAAATTGCCATAATAATAACACGACATAAACAAACGGCACGCGCACCGAGAAGCGATCATACGAACAGGTATCTATCATTCATACATACTAGCTAGGTAGGTAGATGTTCTACAAGAACGTAAGTCTTGTATCGAATATTACGGTAGGTAGGTAGGTACCTAGCTAATAATGTTTTCGGTCGGTATACACCTCAGTCAGTGCGTAGAGCAACATTAGGCACCTACTATGTAGTTACCTACACAAGTAAGGGCATTATAATGTATGTAGGTAAGTATTTCAATATAAAGCTAACAGTAAAAAAAAACTGATTTATCTATAATAGAATTACTATACATATTTATCGTAGTTAGGTAGGTACGTAGCACTGGAGTGTATTTATTGGTAACGAGTTGAACGAATGTCACTAGCAGTGACTACTGTATAGGTGGTCTAGGTAATTCAGTGAGTGAGTTAGTAGGTAGGTAGGTAGGTTGGCTAGTAAGTAAGTACGTTTTTTAGACAATTCCACTCAAGAAACATTTAATAAAATCGAATCATATGCGGCCCTGAAAAGGGCCTTTTTTATGAGCGCGTCTATATACGCGTGGTTGAACGGTATGATTATGTTCCCAACAAACACAACACACACACGTCCACCACAGTATGTAGAGCTGGTTGCGCCGCAGGCAGGCAACGCGTACACGCGGGGGATGTGCACTCGTTTAACCGCCGAAACCGTACAGGGTGCGACCCTGGCGCTTCAGAGCGTAGACGACGTCCATGGCGGTGACGGTCTTCCTCTTGGCGTGCTCGGTGTAAGTGACGGCGTCGCGAATAACGTTCTCTAGGAACACTTTAAGCACACCGCGAGTCTCCTCGTAGATCAGACCGGAGATACGTTTCACTCCGCCTCTGCGCGCCAGACGACGGATGGCGGGCTTCGTGATACCTTGGATGTTATCACGAAGTACCTTCCTGTGACGCTTGGCTCCTCCTTTTCCCAGACCCTTTCCTCCCTTACCGCGACCGGTCATCTTCTTTGCAGTGGGGTTTCAAAACACACGATAAAAACAAACAGCACGGGTGCGCGCACACGAACGACTCGAGCGACTGTGTGAATTTTAAAACCGGCCGGTCTCCTTATATTTATAGTAAACGTGGAGCTCAGCGGGCGGGGGCCAGAAACGGGAGGTGCGCGGGGCGAGGCGAGCCGACCCTCGACGCTGGTTGGTCGATGGGACGAATAGAACTTGAGTACTAAACTTATTAATAAGTAGATAACAATCGAAAAACAAAAAAAAAAACAAAAAAAATGCTTCCAATAAGCAAGTACTTATCACACGAGTAATAATTACTTCAAAAACACCATATAAATACCATGAACCTAGTTTGAACGATAGGTAAAATCGAATGCATTATAATGGACTATTTAATTTTATTCCTTTCATTCTGTTATGATAGTGTATAGGTATGAAACTGACTATATCCTGTACTGCGTGTCTCTCTAGTGAACCAAAGTACGTTTCGAATCAACCATGTAAGTTATCATAGTAGGAATATAAATAGATGTAGATAAATTATCATATTTAATATAATAATATGTAGATCATGCATATTGTAGATGTGTAGGTAGGTAGGTAGGTAGGTAGGTAAGTAACGTTTTATTTTTGACGTCTGATATAAAGAAACATTTTATATTCTGATACATATGTGGCCCTGAAAAGGGCCTTTTATGTGAACTAACGCACAGCCACAGCCACAGACACGATGCACTGCACGAAGGCAGTCTACGTGTATTGTGTGACGTCAGCAGCAGTTTTAAGCGCGTTCGCCTCTGATCCTGCGCGCCAACTGGATGTCCTTGGGCATGATGGTGACGCGCTTCGCGTGAATCGCGCACAGGTTGGTGTCTTCGAAGAGACCGACGAGATAAGCTTCGCTAGCCTCCTGCAGCGCCATAACAGCGGAGCTCTGGAAACGGAGATCGGTCTTGAAATCCTGTGCGATCTCACGCACGAGACGCTGGAACGGAAGCTTGCGGATCAGCAGTTCGGTACTCTTCTGGTAGCGACGAATCTCACGGAGGGCCACAGTGCCGGGCCTGTAGCGATGGGGCTTCTTAACGCCACCGGTGGCCGGTGCGCTCTTGCGCGCCGCCTTGGTGGCGAGCTGTTTCCTCGGTGCCTTACCACCGGTGGATTTGCGAGCGGTCTGCTTAGTACGCGCCATTGTAAACAACCAACAACACGAAACGAGAGATAGATAATAAAATCAATCAACTGAAAATTCTATAGATACACGCAACGGACGCGCGCGGACCTACACACTTCGAACGTACGAGAGAGAATAAAAACGAATCGCGCTCGCTCGATGTATTTATAGTAAAGCGACGTAGCGGGCATGAGCGCGCTCGCCCGCCCCCTGCGCGCCGCCTCTAGTACAACGAGCTAACTAAAATTGTTTTTAACAATGAATTTATTTAAAATACGCATCATATCACTTTTTAAATGTATGTTATTCGTAGGTTTAATGAATTTACCTTATTTTATTTATTTATTTTTATTTACCCACATAAACATAATGCTCTGATTAGGTTGTCGGGACCTACACAGAGAGAGTATTATGTAGGTAAATTACATTGAAACTAGGTAAGTACTTGTGTAACCCGTTGTCATTATTGATGTGTTTAATAAATGATTTGGAATTCATTCACGGTTTTTCCTATGCTAAGACACTGCTACTTCAATCTCATTTCGCTATAGTTTACGCGGCAAGTTTTATGTTAGTTTCGTCTAACTAACTAGTAGGTAGTTAGGTAGGTAGGTAGGTAGGTAGGTAATTCGGGTAGGTAGATCTATTTAATAATAAGCCTGGCATAATGTCCTCATTCAATTCGTCGGTATGATACAAACTTATTATAGTTTGTTTGTATGTATGTAACGTTTTGACTGTCATCCAATTTAAAGAAACGTGAATTTATCACATGAACATATTTGTGGCCCTGAAAAGGGCCTTTTGTTTTGACTCCTGCCATCGCCATCCCACGGTGCGCGTGCGCGTCCAGACGTTTGTCGCGGTTTGTGTCTCGTAGCACGTGCATCGTGCGCGTCTCGTACGTACATACATGACGCACAGCGGGTGGGTACTATGTGTATGTATGCACATTACGACGACACTAACACAATTAACACGCACCACAATCGACAAGACACACGAACAAGCGCACTGGGTTGCAACACACTGTACACAAACACGAGGCGGCGTTGAGACGGAGCGTCGCGTCGGCGGCTCTTGCTAGCCTACCGATCGCTCACTCACTCACTCACTTGGAGCTGGTGTATTTGGTGACGGCCTTGGTGCCTTCACTGACGGCGTGCTTGGCGAGCTCGCCGGGCAGCAGGAGCCTGACGGACGTCTGCACCTCCCTGGACGTGATGGTCGACCTCTTGTTGTAGTGGGCGAGACGGGAAGCTTCGGCGGCGATACGCTCGAAGATGTCGTTCACGAACGAGTTCATGATAGACATGGCCTTGCTGGAGATACCGGTGTCGGGGTGCACCTGCTTCAGCACCTTGTAGATGTAGATGGCGTAACTCTCCTTCCTCTTGTGCTTCTTCTTCTTCTTGTCGGTCTTTGAGATGTTCTTCTGGGCTTTGCCAGACTTCTTGGCGGCTTTACCACTTGTCTTGGGCGGCATTATGAGATTTTTATGAGTACACGTACTACCGAAACGGAGTTCAGTAACAGTATAAATCAAGTCACGTTTTTTTTTTTTTTTTTTTTTTTTTTTTTTTTTGTTGGGCATCTCGCAGTTGGCCTTGAGAGGCCGTGACTGCTTAACCGGTCATTCCTGGGGCTGCCATTAAGAAGTTAATCTTAACGCCTCCAGCCAGGGCTTACAAACTAAAATTTACAAACTAAGCGACTGCACGCTGAGGGCACCCCCTGTGGGGTACGAACCTCGGCTCAGGGCGTCACTGATAGGGGGACAGCTATCTCTATTGGGGACAGGCTGGATCGAAAAATTGGCATTATTATTATTAGGTGGGGAATTTAAAGCTACTGGCTCAGCTGCGGCGCGGGCTGGCGCTTCAACGAGCAAGGGTCGGTCGGGGGTCTCGACGTTAGGCGCCGATACTACTAGGGGTCTTCGCGGGGCGCGAGGACCTCGGCGGCGAGGTCGGAAGGACGATTTTGTGCGGTGTGTGCGAACTGTACTGGTGGCCCTATTGCTTTCCTGGAGGAGAGTAATGTGGTCGTCTGGGTCGGTGAGGACATGTCTCGGCCGTCGGACAGAGCTAATCCTACTGGGGACATAAGTGGCGGCCTTCACAATCAAGGGATTGCGGTGAATTTCGGCTTTATCGAAGAAACGCTTCGCGGTGCGTTTCATGAATTGACTGACCGTGGGGATTTTCAGATCGAGATGGAGGATCTCGTTCCGAACGAACCAAGGGGCGCCTGTGGCTTGCCGGAGGAATCGGTTCTGTAGGGTCTGCATCCTATGGATGAATCGGGGGTTCGCGTGCGCAAAGATTGCACACGCATACGTCATGATGGGCCTTATACACGCCGTGTAAATCCGCAACTTGCACTTTAGTGACAACTTGCTACGTGCATTTAGAACAGAATGTAACCTGCCGAGAGCGAAGGCGGCGCGTGAGCGCGCCTTCTTTATGTGCTCTGCGAAGGAGAGATGCTGATCCATGGTCACACCAAGGTATTTGGCTCGCTTCTCCCAAGGGATAGGCTTGCCGAACAAAGAGATGGGACGGGGGGGCTCAGGTCTAATGCGTCGCGGTCTCGTAAAGAGGACTGCTTGGCTTTTATCCGGATTTATGTCGATCCGCCACTTTCGAAACCACGCGCCAAGGACGTTGACGGTGGTTTGGAGAGTGGCGGCTATCGCGTCCTGACTTTTCCCAGTGTAGTAGATGGCTGTGTCGTCTGCGAACAGTGCCAACTGTGCCTTTCTACTTTTGGGGATATCGCTCGTGAATAGAGTGAATATGAGCGGGGACAACACCGCGCCCTGAGGGACGCCGGCGCGAATGGGATGGGGAGACGAGATCGCCCCTTCGATGCGATAGCGAAAGGTGCGGTTCGACAGAAAGTCTCGTAAGATGAGCACGAGACGGTCTGGCACACCGAGACGGTACAGCTTGTAAATCAAGCCGTTGTGCCAGACCTTGTCGAAGGCTTTCGCTATGTCGAAAAATACTGCACCGGTTATCGTACCGCGCTGGAAGCCAGCGCTTATATGTTCTACGATACGGTGGACCTGTTGCACACAACAATGTTGGTTACGGAAACCGAACTGTTCGTTGGGTATGAGGCCTTTTGTCTCGGCGTAATTTCTGAGTCGCTTATAAATAAGTCTCTCATAGATCTTGCCGAGACTACTCAGTAAACTGATGGGGCGGTAGCTCGTGGGCTCGGATTTGGGCTTGCCCGGTTTCGGGATACCGATAACCGTGGCCTGCTTCCATGCATCGGGGAATATATTATTACTCAAGGCACCATTGAAGATGGTGGTCAAGAGCATGATCAGGTGGGCGGGCAGCATCTGGAGCACCTTATTGGTGATTCCGTCAGCGCCGGGGGCCTTGCGGGGTTTCAGACCTTTGATGACCTCGTGTACTTCGTCCGGGGTGACGAGAGGTAATGGGTCATCAGGGTCTTCGACGGGCGGGAGGGAGGTTCTACGTTCGACTTCAGCGTCCACCTCAGCGAGATGAGCTTGGTCTACTGGTTGAGAACTGGGAGTGCATTGAGCCTCTAGACTGGCGGCTAGACATTCGGCCTTGTCAATGTCGTCGAAGGCAACGGTGCCATCGGGACGGGTCAGGGGGGGCATGGAAGCTACTTCTTTGGATTTGAGTTTCCTCTGAAGTTGCCAGAAAGCTAGGTGGGTCGGCTCTAGGTCGCTCAGCATCTTGTCCCAGCCCGCGTCCCGCAGCTCCGACATGCGTGTCTTTACAGCTCGCTGTAAATAGCGCATGTGGGCTTTGTTGGCGGCGCAGGGAAAGTTGCTGTAGGCACGAACAGACGCGTTCTTCTCATTCAGCAGTTCGCGTACATCGTCCGGCAGCTTCCAGCGGGGGTCTTCCCCCACCGGAACCCGCCTCGAACTTTCGTCCAGGACAGATTGTACGTGACCCGTGAATGAGTCGATCGCGGCCGTTGTGTCGGCGAGTGAGTCGAAACGATCGGGTATAGAGTCCAAGTGGGCGGACGTGTTGGCTTTCAGCGAATCGCTTACTTGCCTCCAGTCCGTTACCAGTTTGGTGAGGGGCGGTAGGTCAGGATCTGGGAGACCCGTCCGGGGGGCCAGATGCATGACTACGGGGCGATGATCAGAACTGAGCTCGTTCATTGCTTCTATGGAATTCAACCGGAGGTTGATTCGCTGCAGAATGGCAATGTCGAGTACATCAGGGGTATGATTAACATCGTGGGGATAGTGGGTAGGCGACATCGGGGCGATGACGTCAAAATTCAGGCGCGAGCAGAGGTTGAACAATTGTCGCCCTCTGGTCGAAACCCGAGAACTGTTCCACGCGGGGTGTTTCGCGTTGAGATCGCCCGCTATGATAACGGACTCACTCATTCCTAGTAGGAGCGCGATATCGTTTGCGATTAGATTGAAGTCCTCCGAGTGGGACTGGGGAGGGAGATAAGCTGAGACTAGGGTGATAGGCTGATGGCCAGTCATGCCTAGTCTGCAGACCGAGACTTCTAATCGGGCCAGGGTTGGCGGATCCATAGGGATGCAGTATAGGGACTTTTGGTAGTAGATGAGAGTTCCGCCCCGATGGCAACGTGACCTGTCGTTGCGCACTACGCGGTAGTTTGCAATTTTCGGGTCACGGTTGCAGGGTTTAAGGAACGTCTCCTGTACTAATAGTATGTCTAAGTGATGGTCGCGGAGGAAAGTGGCGATCTCATCACGTTGGCCAGTTATGCCATTGGCGTTATATGTACCTAATTTTAGGGATCGGATCTTTAGACGAGAAACAACCGTGTTAGACATTATGGTGCCTAGGTTGGTTGGATCTAATCATGACTAACGCTTGCGTAATATCTGGGTACGCTTCGTATATGGCATATACCTGGAGGAGGTTGCCGGCCTTGGTGGCTGCGTCGACTTCCTGCGCCATCCGTTGGGCACGGGGGGTGCAGAAAGTCAGGAACGCGCTGTCGAGTATACTATACGCGACGGACGGGGTCATGGCCACGGGGCCGTTACCGGTTGCGGGGGGAGCGGCTTGACGCGCCGCGGGGCGCGCAGCGGGGTTCGCGGCGGCGGCGACGGGGGCGGCGGTCGCGAGAGAGTACGGGGACGGGGTAGTCAGCGCGGGAGCGCCGGTACGCGGGTCCATAAGCGGAGGGATAGGCGCGGGGGTGGGCCTGGATGAACCCATCGCAGGGAATGCCTGCTGATGGTTCAGACGGTTCCAGGGGCTAGGTCTCTGGGGACAGAGACGGTCAGGGAGGGCCGCGGAGGGAGCTTCCCTTTGCTGACGGGCGTCTGCACGCTTCGCCAGCCTGGGAGAGGAGGACTTGGGTGCTTTAGAGCAGCCCCTATAGTTCGCGGGATGACCTGATTCACCGCAAAGCACGCAGCTCGGGGGCTCCGTGCAGAGGGTGCGGTCTTTGGGACGCGGGCAATCTGCCGTACTGTGCACTCCGAGGCACTTAACGCAACGTGGGGTCGCGTAGCAGTGCGACTGCGAGTGTCCGTACAGTTGACACCTATGGCATTGGCCGACGATCCCCGACTTGCGGGGCTTTTCGATCCGGATACCGGATAGATGACAGACTGTACGGACGTTGAAGATCGGGTTATGGCCTTCTGAAGGAGGGCAGACAACGAGTACCATGTCGAATGGTACTCCGCGGCGGGCACGGTGCATGCGGTGCACTTCGAGTACGGGGACGTTCTGGGATTCAAGGTCGGCCTTGATCTCCTCAGTCGCGATCTCCATCGGGACCTTCTTTATGACAACTCGTGTCTGTCGGTCTTCGGGAAGGGAGTAGGTGTGGAACGACACACCTCTATAGCGGAGAAGTTTAGTGAGCGCCCGATAATCGTTCGCGGTCGGGACGGTCACTTTTATACCCTGCTGGGTAGCCTTAGCACTGGTGTAGCCGATACGCTGCTCGGCACACCATTTGGACACATCAGTCCACTTGCCCTTTTCCTGAATGAACAGGGGTGGGGGCGCGGCCACCTTCTTACCCGCTGCGGTGCGGGGCGCGACGACTGGGGCGGTACTCTGCTGTGAGGCAGGCGCGGTCGCGGTGGGGGTGGCGGCTGGAAGAGCCCTTTGGGTCGGAGTGGGGGTGGGGACCGCGGCGGAGGTCGACGGGGTCGGGGGGCTCTGGGAGAGGGACGCGGAATCGTCCTCGAGGGCGATCATTTTGGCAGCTTGCTCGGAGCTTTGCTTGCCCTTCTTACGTTTCCCTTTCCTATCAAGTCACGCCGGTAACAGTTGTATTTATAGTAACGCTCGCGGCTCACAGTTGCGGCAAGCGGTGAGAGAAACGACGCAGCGGCGGACCAATCACAACGCTCCAAAACCAGAGTGTAGATCGAACGCGGGGAGAGGGGATACCCGGGAGGGAGGCGAAGGGGGTGGGGTGACGCTTGTTGATTATTGAGAAAATATAAACGAAAATAAAACAAATATAAAATAAGTTACCTACCACAACTATGTACCACCTAAGATTTTATTATTATTTTCATATAGCATATGATTTAGATTAAATTTATCATAAATAATAATAATAATAAAATTAAGTACTTAAACGAAAGGTTTCGATTCGAAACCTTTTCCTGCGCTCACGTTATTTAGTAAAATTGTCATCATAAATTCTTCTCTAATTCTATGTTGTTTATTATGTGTAAACAAACATTGTTATTGTGATGTACTAAACACCACCATCATAGCCAACGTTATTAATTTCTATCTGTTACTTAGGTAAATTACGACAAGATTTTGTACTACTCAATTATTGTTGGTCATATTATATACGTATAAACATACATACATAAATAAAACTTTGCGTTTTAGCGCGCCCTAGTGTAGTTAGTCATGTCAATAATACTTCGTGTGTACCTACATCTTCATAGGTTTTAAATCTCCTGCCTTACAGTACACATGTTTGTAATGTAATCAAGTAAAGCGAGTGCATGAGGTAGGTAGGTAGGTAGGTAGGTAGGTAGGTAGGTACGTTTTTGTTTGACGACAACACCGATAAAGAAACTGTCTTTTTATATATTTGACGAATCATATTGTGGCCCTGAAAAGGGCCTTTTGTTTTGAATGCATACGAGCGGAGAGCATCGCGCAATCGACATGATATCGAAATACGCGTGCGGGGGCGCACTCGCACGAAGCACCACGTTCTTCTTCAGACGTCGCGGCACCACGTTTAAGCCTTCTTCTCGGTCTTCTTGGGCAGTAGCACTGCCTGGATGTTCGGCAGCACACCACCTTGAGCGATCGTCACACCGGAGAGCAGCTTGTTCAACTCCTCGTCGTTGCGGATGGCCAATTGAAGATGACGCGGGATGATCCTGGTCTTCTTGTTGTCCCTCGCTGCGTTTCCGGCCAACTCGAGGACCTCAGCAGCCAGATACTCCATCACGGCGGCCAAGTAGACGGGAGCGCCGGCACCCACGCGCTCTGCGTAGTTTCCGTTACGCAGCAGCCTGTGAATACGACCCACAGGGAACTGGAGACCAGCACGGTTGGAACGGGACTTTGCCTTTCCCTTCACCTTGCCACCTTTGCCGCGACCAGACATAATTGAAAGGTTTGTTTATAGAACAACTCACGAAAATAACGAAACACGCGTACAGAAGTGCGCGCGCCGAAAGAATCTAGTTATAATGCCGTCACCGGACTCGTCCGCGATATTTATACGTGCGCCGAGTGGCGGTGTGAGCGGGAGGGGTGCACAGTTATCGAAACGTAATACACAAAACGCGCAAGCGCGTTCACGTACACTGCACCATGGATATGGGGTGGTTAGAGTTTTGACACAGTTACTACAGAATTAATGAACTTTTCTTTTCTTTTTTTTTTTTTTTTTTTTCTTTAAGTTTTTCACGTAGGTAGGTAGGTACCTACTCCAACGTGATATACTAGCGTCTACCTATATATATATATACCTACATATTTTTTAATTTTTTTTAATTATCAAACTTAAATATAATGTGCCTGCCAAGTTTCCTTATTTACCCCATTCTTTAGTTATAGGGTATATTGTAAGCGTTAATTGTAAACTAGGTACATTAGTTACCTTTGTAGATATTAAGACTGTTTATGCTTCCTATAAGTTGCATCATTGTGTGGAATATTGAAATTGTATTACTTAGGTGGATTGATTGATAGGTAGGTAGGTAGGTAGGTAGGTAGGTAGGTAGGTAGGTAGGTAGGTAGGTAGGTAGGTACGGTCTATCAGTACGTATAGATCGTATTTCTATTAGTGTTCATGTTATGATTATGTTTTTTTTTTTTTTTTTTTTTTTTACGTTTTTGACTATCTGTATTAAAGAAACGAATATTGTCAATATTCATGATAGTATTGTTAGCCCTGAAAAGGGCTTTTTGGTGTGGTGAGCGCATGGACGCGCGCTAAGCATCTCGGTGCCGCCGTCCGTGGTGGTTTCTTCTTCTTCTGATGAATCACTTTGGTGACGAGCTCGAGACACGTCGAGCGCGTTCCGCACCCTCCTTCCCGAGGACGATAGACGCGTACGTACCGCGTGCGCGCGGTCGGACGAGATGATGAAAACAAACGCACAAACAACATAGCGCACGAGCGCGACTCTCACTACAGTGTACTGTATACAGTAATAACATAGGTACATACCGACATACAAACAGTAGTAGTTTAAGACGCGCACGCACACTTGTCACTATCACTCATCAGCTGCTGCTGCTGCTGCTGCTGTTGTTGCTGTTGTCGTATCGATGGTGAGCAGATAAGTAGGTGTTGGTGGCGGTCTGGTCAGCCGACTCTGCTGCGCCGCTGTCGTCGTCGTCGTCGTCGTCGCCGTCGCGGGTGTGACGCGAACGCGACCGTAGCTTACTTCTTAGCGGCGGACGCTTTCTTGGCTGCCGGCTTAGATTTGGGTGTAGCCGCGGCCTTCTTGGGTTTAGGCGCTTTAGGTTTCTTGGTCGGCGGCTTCGCGGTCTTCTTAGCCTTGGGAGCGGCGCCTCCCTTCGCCTTCGCGGGCGCGGCGGCCTTCTTGGGCGTCGGCTTCTTCTTAGCGGCGGCGGCCTTCTTGTCCTTGGCGGCGGCGGCGGCGGCCGATGCCTTGGACTTTGAAGGTGAACCGGAGGCTGCGGAGGCGGCCGCGGCTGCTGCCTTCTTGGTCTTGGCGCCGGCCGCAGAGGCGGTAGCCTTCTTCGCTTTCGCGGCGGCGGCGGGCGCCTTGCCGGCGGCCTTGCCAGCGGCGCCGGCGGGTTTCTTGGCCGCGGACGATTTCGACTCGAGCTTGAACGAACCGGAGGCGCCCTTGCCCTTGGTCTGGATCAGTGCGCCAGATTCGACGGCGCTCTTCAGATATTTTCTGATGAACGGAGCCAGTTTCTCCGCGTCGACCTTGTACTGCGCGGCGATGTACTTCTTGATAGCCTGCAGGGAAGATCCGCTGCGCTCCTTCATCTCCTTGATGGCGCTGTTGACCATCTCAGATGTTTTGGGATGGGTCGGCTTCGCCTTCGGTTTCTTCGCAGCACCGGCGCCGCCGGCCTGCCTCGCCGCCTTCTTCGCTGGTGTAGCGGGCGCTGGTGCCTCGGTAGCAACTGCGGTGTCAGCCATTGTATTATTAATATTGATGATAGACTTCACACAAAACACACACACTGTGAGAAATTAATTAGGTAGGTAAGTATATAAGGATAGAGACTTAGATGTCGCCACTTATAGGTTACAAGAATTTCGTATACGTACGCTCACGTACGACGGAACTTTACCGTAACGAGCGCCGTGATGTTGCGGGACGTTTTCTCGTATGAACGCTTGAAAGTTTTCACTAACACGTATCTAATAAAATTAATAAAAAGAATGGTTAACGCCACTTAGTGCAACGGGTTGCGACGGTTTCGGATAGGTCATGAAGTTGACGATGCCGGTGTTCGGATTCCGGGAGCGTGAGACGCGCGTTCGGCCGGTGGCGTAGGTTTATTTTGACGACTGAGTAGGAAGCGTAGGTCGGGTCGCGTTCAAAACGTTATTTTCTCTATAAAAGTGATAGTTAGTGCCGATCGAGGTCGACGCGTCAACAAGGAGGATATCGAGCTTGTGTGGTAACAGGACTCCGTCGATATCACACAGTCTCGCGAAGGTATTATCGACCTAAAAGTGAAGCGTCGTAAAACACCGCGACCGCCGAACTGTTAAGGACGGACGACTCCGTACAGGACGTGCAACCTATTAATATAGTGATATTAAAAGACCACAGTGCCCTTCGAGGAGTTGACAGTGTACAGATTGGTATGATCGCATCAGAAAGCGTGTTAAGTAATGTGTAAAACTACAATAGACCGTCGCGGCCGCGTACTCGTCCGGGCGGCGAGCGGGCGCGCCAGCAGTAGGCAACGCCCGTGGCTGGGCCCGCGTACCGCATCCTCTTAGCACAGTAAGTAAGTAGGCTGCCTGCGATACAGCCACGTATAATAAAATAATAATTTATGACTAGTAGAAACACGCGAACGAAAAACAAAAAAAAAAAATTAAAAGAAATCCCTCATAAGATGCGATCAAAATTGCCATAATAATAACACGACATAAACAAACGGCACGCGCACCGAGAAGCGATCATACGAACAGGTATCTATCATTCATACATACTAGCTAGGTAGGTAGATGTTCTACAAGAACGTAAGTCTTGTATCGAATATTACGGTAGGTAGGTACCTAGCTAATAATGTTTTCGGTCGGTATACACCTCAGTCAGTGCGTAGAGCAACATTAGGCACCTACTATGTAGTTACCTACACAAGTAAGGGCATTATAATGTATGTAGGTAAGTATTTCAATATAAAGCTAACAGTAAAAAAAAACTGATTTATCTATAATAGAATTACTATACATATTTATCGTAGTTAGGTAGGTACGTAGCACTGGAGTGTATTTATTGGTAACGAGTTGAACGAATGTCACTAGCAGTGACTACTGTATAGGTGGTCTAGGTAATTCAGTGAGTGAGTTAGTAGGTAGGTAGGTAGGTAGGTAGGTTGGCTAGTAAGTAAGTACGTTTTTTAGACAATTCCACTCAAGAAACATTTAATAAAATCGAATCATATGCGGCCCTGAAAAGGGCCTTTTTTATGAGCGCGTCTATATACGCGTGGTTGAACGGTATGATTATGTTCCCAACAAACACAACACACACACGTCCACCACAGTATGTAGAGCTGGTTGCGCCGCAGGCAGGCAACGCGTACACGCGGGGGATGTGCACTCGTTTAACCGCCGAAACCGTACAGGGTGCGACCCTGGCGCTTCAGAGCGTAGACGACGTCCATGGCGGTGACGGTCTTCCTCTTGGCGTGCTCGGTGTAAGTGACGGCGTCGCGAATAACGTTCTCTAGGAACACTTTAAGCACACCGCGAGTCTCCTCGTAGATCAGACCGGAGATACGTTTCACTCCGCCTCTGCGCGCCAGACGACGGATGGCGGGCTTCGTGATACCTTGGATGTTATCACGAAGTACCTTCCTGTGACGCTTGGCTCCTCCTTTTCCCAGACCCTTTCCTCCCTTACCGCGACCGGTCATCTTCTTTGCAGTGGGGTTTCAAAACACACGATAAAAACAAACAGCACGGGTGCGCGCACACGAACGACTCGAGCGACTGTGTGAATTTTAAAACAGTGTTTGGACGTCTCTGCGCCCCCGAAGGGGGCGCGAGGAATCGGTTTCGGGGCTTTTTGGCCCCATGACCGAGGCGTTTTGCTCTCGGTTCCCAGAATTGGGGACCCGTCTTGTGGTTTCCCCCCCCCCTCTCCCCGGGGGGGAGGGGGGTGGGGGGTGCTCTTCAATGCACACCTATCCGCCTGGGGGGGGGGCGGGTTGCCTCCTCCCTAGCGATTTGGGTGTGTTTTTGGGGGTGTGACTGTAGGAGCGCCCTAATGCTTCTCGGCGCCCGTGCGACCTGGCCCCTGCCGGGTGAGATCCCTAGTTCCCTAGGGAAGGCCCAGCAAAGGCCGATCTAGCATCAGGGCGTCGGTTTGTTTGGCGCTCGCCTACAGTGGGTGCTTTCCCCGTTCCCAGCGACGCGACCGGGTCTAGCCAGTGGCGCCGCAGGTCGCGGGGCGTGGTGGTGTGTCGGGCGACTTGTGTTGTGTGTGCGTCGCTCGTGTGGTAATTCTGTGTGTTTTGCGACTGTGGCGTAGTGCTTGTGTGTGCCGCGCTCGTTGCGCCTATGTTAACTTAGGCGCCGCATGCGCAGCGGTGTCGAGTAGGTAGTGTGGAGTCTATTTGTGCGGGAAAGTCGCGTGTAGCAAGGATGCGACTTACCCGGGCGTCCTGTCCGGTTGCGCGACGTCTGCGACGGTGTCGGCAATGAGGTCGCGCGGGAATCTCTTGTAGTCGGGTGGTCGCGCGTGCCACGGCGCGATGTCCTGAATGTGTAGATGCTCGGAGTGTGCGGCACGCGCGAACATCCCCTTCGCCAGTCTCGCGCTGAAATCGTCGATGCTCTCGACGCGCAAGTCCCTGTGGATGATGTCATTCCTCACGTACCGAGGAGCTTTCACAATTTGACGCAGCGTGTAGTTTTGCTGCGTTCTTAGCTTCTTCTTGTGCTTCTCGGCCGTGAGGGCGAGCCAAGCTGGGGCGGCGTAGGTAAGCTGTGGGCGCACATAGGTCTTGTAAATCCCCAGCTTGACTCGCGTGGAGAGGCGCGACGAGAGCACCGGGCGAAGCAGGTGCCGGGTGACCTTTGCCCGGGCTACCGTGTCGCAGACGTGCGGGCCCATGGTGAGCCGATTGTCAAGTGTGACCCCCAAGTACTTGGCGGTCTTGGTCCACTTGACCTCGGTCCCCATGAGCTCAAGGCTCGGTGGGTATAGTCGGCCTCGTGCCGTGACTATGATCGCCTGCGTTTTACCTGCGTTCACCGACAGTCTCCACTTGCGGAGCCAGTCGGGAAGGTCGTCCAGGGCGCGCTGCATTTTGACGGCCGCGTGATCCGCATTAAGCGACGTAGTAATGTACGCGGCGTCGTCAGCATACAGCGCGAGCTTCGCAGTGTGCGTGGCGGGTATGTCGTCGGTGTACACAGAGTACAACGCAGGCGATACGCAGCTCCCCTGCGGCACCCCCGCGGTGACGGGGCGTGCGCTGGAGAGCTCGTTCTCCACCGAGACCTTGATAGTCCTGTCCTGTAGGAAGGAGGAGACCACCTGTATCAAGCGACGGGGCGCTGTGGTGTGTGTGAGCTTGTAAATTAGGCCGGCGTGCCAGACCCGGTCGAATGCCTTCTCCATGTCGAGGAATACTGCTGCGGCGTATTCCCTCCTATTGACGGCCGCCGTTAGGAGGTGCAGTACCCTCGACAACTGGAGCGTCGTGCTGTGCTCGGCCCGGAAACCGAATTGTTCCGGGCGCGGTGTGACGTGCGGCGACAGATGGCGCAGTAGTAGCTTTTCGAACACCTTGGAGGTGGTCGATAGAAGCGTGATCGGCCGGTAGCTTTCGGGTTTGAGGACGTTTTTCCCCGGCTTGGGCAGCATGATGACCTTCCCCACCTTCCAGCTGGTGGGGAAGGCCCCGGTGCGGAGTATGCCGTTGTATAGGCGAGTCAGGGCCGCCACTGCTTTCTGTGGCAGGTGGCGCAGTGCGGCGTTTGTTATACCGTCCGCACCGGGAGCTTTTTTGGTTTTCAGCTGCCTTATTGTCCCCAGCACTTGTCCCGGGGAGAAAAAGATGGGATCCTCATCCTGGGCTACCGGCGTCTTGAAGTACTCTCCAAGGTGCCGTTCGACCTCCGCTACGTGGTCGTGCGCGTCTGTCGGGTTAGGCGAGAATTGACGCTCCAGATGGGTGGCGAATATTTCGGCCCGGTCGGCCGCCGTGTAACGGAGCGCCCCGTCGCTGTTTAGCAGCGGGCGCACCGGGGCTGGGGTATTCTTGAGGCGTCTACAGATACGGTGTACCGACGACCAGTCACTGTCTGCCTCATCCAGTTGTCTCTCCCAGCCCTCAGATGAACGCGCCTGTATCTCGGCCTTCACTTTGTCCGTGATGTTGTTCAGCTGGGTTTTGAGAGAGGGGCATCTTGTCTGTTGCCACCGCTTGCGAAGCCGCCTTTTGTCGGCGATCATGTTCGCAATGTATGCTGGGAGCGGTTTGTATCGGCCCTGGTTTGTTGTGGCCGTGCATGTCGCCGCTTGCAAGGCGTCTTGCATGCAGGCGGTGACCCCCTCTGCCAGCTCGTTCACTTCTGTGACGTTCGTGACAGGCCGAGTGGGTATGGTGGCCTCCATCCTTTCCCTAAATGTGGTCCAATCCATGTGTCGACGTGGCGCTGGATGGGCAACTCGGGTGGTGTGCTCGGATAGACTGACGAGCACGGGCTGGTGGTCCGACTTCAGCTCGTCGTCTAGCACTTCCTGCGCGATCTGGCAGGTGAGGCCTCTGTGGACAGTAATGTCCAGGACATCTGGCGTCTGGTTTGGTGCGTCCGGGTAGTGTGTGGGCACCTCCGGCCCGAGCACGTCGTACCCGCGGGCCTCTGCGTCTGCGAAGAGCCGTCTGCCGGCTGCATTCGTGGTGCAGCTGTTCCACGCTGGGTGCTTGCAGTTAAGGTCGCCGGCTATGATGGTGGGTTGCGGCGACGCGAGTAGAGCGTGTATGTCGGCGATATTTAGTTGATCGGCCGGCGGCTTGTACGCCGCATACACGTGAAGATCGTTGCCGGCGACATGTAGTTTTACTCCCAGCGCGGTTAAGCTGCTGAGCGTGATGGGTGGGAGTTCCTGGTGGACGACTCTTCGTTTCACCAGTACTGCCAGACCGCGGTAGCACCTGTTGTTGGACGAGAATTGCCCATCCATCCTGTAGATGATATAGCCCGGGAATCGGACTGTGTCCGCCGGGCCCAGGAACGTCTCGCTGATGAGCGCCACGTCGATGTCCTGTTCCTGGAGAAGCGGACGGAGGAGCGCGACCTTGTCTCTGAGGCCGCGGGCGTTCCAATGTACCATCCTCACCGGTTTAAGCATTTCTGCTAAGCATAACTATCTCTGTCATGCCGGTGAGGACGGCTTGCATAGGGTCCTGTCCCCTGCTGAGCGCCAGCAGGATGTCCTGGAGGACCCTCAACGCGGCCTCTATTATCGTCATGTTGCTCACCCCGGGGGTCGTGGTGTTATTACCTCCCCCGGGTGCGCCCGCCGACAAGGAATTTACCTGCGGCGGCCGCATTTCTCTATTGCTACTAGGAGCCGAGAAAACCCCAATGTTATTGTGGCCTGCCCGGCTCCCTTTCGCTAATGCGGCGTGATGGAATGCGGCTGGGTTTGTGTCGTCATTCGCCGCAGGTGGCCTTGTCGCGACTCGCGCGCACGCGCCGCTCTCCGCTCGTTGATTAGTCGGCGGGCGAGACAGGTCGGCCTTGTGAGTCGTAGGCTCCGCCCCATTGTGGGCGGGGCGTGGCGGCTTAGCTTGTTTCTCGGTTGTTGTTGGTACCTTGTGTTCAGTGGACGGTTGGCTCACCGAGTCCTGGCGTTCGATGCCCGGTGGCCGGTTTCTGTTTCGATTTTTCCTACCGCCACGCCTGCTCTTCCTCCGTCCGGAGGAGGTGGTGGCCGTTCCGCGCGCTGGTGCGTCATTTGCGGCTGCCATCAGAGTAGACGACTGGGCTTCGCCAGTCGGTGTCGGCAGTAGCGGCCTCTCAGCGGCTGTGTTGGGCCGGCGCGCGACGACGCCGGTGATGGCAACCGTGCCCGCTCGCTTGTTGCGCACCTCCTTGCGCATTACTGGGCATCTTACGTGGTTGGCGGGGTGCTCCCCCCCGCAGTTGACGCAGGTGGCGGGTTCCTCTCTCGGTCGAGGGCAGTCTCTGGCCGCGTGACCTTCGCCGCACCTGACGCAAGCGATTGGGCGGTGACACTGCACAGACGAGTGCCTAAACTTTTGGCACCTGTGGCACTGTGCAGGTCCCTGTCTACCACGCCAGGCTTCTATTTTAACTCCGGGCATGCATAGGAGTTCTTTAACTTCATAGATGCCCGGGAGTAGGTCGGGTGTCTTCTTTAGCACAGCGTGGTAGATACAGCCGGGCCGTCCTTGGCGCGCATTTATGGCGCGGACGTACTCCGGCTGGAATCCCAGCGCGCGGAGGTCCTCCTCGATGTCGTCCGGTTTTGTGTCCACCGGCAGCCCCCTGATGGCCACCTTGACGCTTCTCTCCGCTGGCAGCGAATAAGAGAACCACGGCACGTTCTCTTCTTTTTCTAGTTCGGTCAGGTAACTCTGTACCTGCCGATACTCTACGTCGGATTGGGGGGTGAATTTCACCCCCTCCCCGAATGGCCGCGCGTTTGGGGCTCGTCCCAGTTTATCCTTGAGGGCGCGGAAATGTCGCGCCCACTGGGGAAGTTTCTCAACTACCAGCGGAGGGTAGCGGGATTTTTTATTTTTCTTTTCCTCCCCCTTGCCAGGAGGGGCAGTGGGGAGGGGGGCTGCGGGGATTGTAGTCCTTGGCGGGGTGCCCTGTATCCGCGTCACGTCCGAGAACGAGACTTGCGGGTCTCTCCGGGGCGCTAGGGCGGCCGTCACACAGGGGCGTTTTGCCTCTTCCTCAGCCTCGTCCGGGCTGCGCTGCCTTCGCTGCGCTGCGCGGGGAGGTGGGGGGTCCCTTAGGAGCAGATCCGCACCCAAATCAAACGTTGCTGTGGGTTTGGTTGAAGCTGGCGATGGTGGTGTCGTGAGCTGCGTCGCGAGCTGTGTCGCCGCGGGTATGTTGGGCAGGGACGTGCTGGGTCCCCACCGTCTCTCCTGGCTGGGTCTGGTTCTTAGGAACCCCCTGCTTGGTTGCTGTTGATGTTGATGTTGGTGTTGGGTGGAGCGGCCTTGATCCATCATGGATTCGGTGCTCCCCATGCTTCCGGCGCTGGATGCGCCGTAGGCCGATCTCTCGGACGCGATCGAATCGTCCGAGCCACCATATGGTGAAAATAGTGCTTGCGGCATGGGCGACGCCGGTGCTGAGCCCCTTGGAGCCAGCGGCGACCCGCACGGGCTCTGCGAGCTGTGTGCGATCGGCGGCGAGCGGCCGACCGTTGGTCGTGGAAAGTTTTCGTAGCTGTCGCGATAGTTGCTGGTCATCGTGCCAGTCATGCCGCCGCGGTGACTCACCGTTTCGTCGAGTGGCGTACGTGACCTGGGGGGTCGCTCCGTCTCGCTTGCGCGCGGTGGTGCTCTCTCGCTTGCCCTCGCGCGCGCGGCGTTGCTACGCGCGTTCTCGCTCGCACTCGGTGCGCGGGTTGGTGCCGTCTCGCTTGCGCGCGGAGCGGCGGGGGCACGACTCGAACGTTCTACACCTGTCCGTTGCTCTGCGCGTGAGTCATACCTAACGGTCGGCGGCGAGTGAGCGGTCGGTACGAAGGTCGTTGGTGTTCTTTGTTTATAGTCGATCAGCTGTTCTGACAGCTGATCGACTGTGGATGTGCTAGTGTGGTGATGTTTTTGGTGGCTAGGTGGTGCAGATCTGATGCAGGCTGTCTTTATTGCCGCGGCTGGCGGATTACCGCGATCACCGGGCGTGCCTCGGGACACGGGCGCTGGGCGCACGGCTTGGGTGCGGCGCGCGGGCGCTGGTCCGGGCACGTTCATGGGCACGGGCCTAAACTGTTGCCTAATTACCTGGCTTGGTGGCGGAGGCGGTGTAGGTGGCGGCTGTCGATCCGGCGGGGAGGATGACGGGGAGGCGGGTGCTGCGAGGTGCTGCGTCGTCCGCCGTTGTTGTTGCTGCGTCTGCTGGTGCTGGCCATGCTGGCCGCTCTCGGCGCTGTTTTTCTCAGGGTCTCGTGCTTGGTGTTGTGGGCCCTGAGAGGAGCCTTCTGGGGAGCGCCCCGTGGGGGGCATCCCTGCGATTGCGCGACGGTCGCGACCCTGGTGTGCGAGCACACCGGATGCAGTCGGCCGTTTTCCACTGTACTCGCGACGTTGCCTATTGCTAAGCAGCGGCGCGGGCACTGTGGGGTTCGGAATGGGTCCGAGCGATTTGGAAAAACTAGTACTGTTGGTGGACGTTACTGTGCGTAGGCGCGCGGCAAATCCGTGAATTTTAAAACCGGCCGGTCTCCTTATATTTATAGTAAACGTGGAGCTCAGCGGGCGGGGGCCAGAAACGGGAGGTGCGCGGGGCGAGGCGAGCCGACCCTCGACGCTGGTTGGTCGATGGGACGAATAGAACTTGAGTACTAAACTTATTAATAAGTAGATAACAATCGAAAAACAAAAAAAAAAAAAACAAAAAAAATGCTTCCAATAAGCAAGTACTTATCACACGAGTAATAATTACTTCAAAAACACCATATAAATACCATGAACCTAGTTTGAACGATAGGTAAAATCGAATGCATTATAATGGACTATTTAATTTTATTCCTTTCATTCTGTTATGATAGTGTATAGGTATGAAACTGACTATATCCTGTACTGCGTGTCTCTCTAGTGAACCAAAGTACGTTTCGAATCAACCATGTAAGTTATCATAGTAGGAATATAAATAGATGTAGATAAATTATCATATTTAATATAATAATATGTAGATCATGCATATTGTAGATGTGTAGGTAGGTAGGTAGGTAAGTAACGTTTTATTTTTGACGTCTGATATAAAGAAACATTTTATATTCTGATACATATGTGGCCCTGAAAAGGGCCTTTTATGTGAACTAACGCACAGCCACAGCCACAGACACGATGCACTGCACGAAGGCAGTCTACGTGTATTGTGTGACGTCAGCAGCAGTTTTAAGCGCGTTCGCCTCTGATCCTGCGCGCCAACTGGATGTCCTTGGGCATGATGGTGACGCGCTTCGCGTGAATCGCGCACAGGTTGGTGTCTTCGAAGAGACCGACGAGATAAGCTTCGCTAGCCTCCTGCAGCGCCATAACAGCGGAGCTCTGGAAACGGAGATCGGTCTTGAAATCCTGTGCGATCTCACGCACGAGACGCTGGAACGGAAGCTTGCGGATCAGCAGTTCGGTACTCTTCTGGTAGCGACGAATCTCACGGAGGGCCACAGTGCCGGGCCTGTAGCGATGGGGCTTCTTAACGCCACCGGTGGCCGGTGCGCTCTTGCGCGCCGCCTTGGTGGCGAGCTGTTTCCTCGGTGCCTTACCACCGGTGGATTTGCGAGCGGTCTGCTTAGTACGCGCCATTGTAAACAACCAACAACACGAAACGAGAGATAGATAATAAAATCAATCAACTGAAAATTCTATAGATACACGCAACGGACGCGCGCGGACCTACACACTTCGAACGTACGAGAGAGAATAAAAACGAATCGCGCTCGCTCGATGTATTTATAGTAAAGCGACGTAGCGGGCATGAGCGCGCTCGCCCGCCCCCTGCGCGCCGCCTCTAGTACAACGAGCTAACTAAAATTGTTTTTAACAATGAATTTATTTAAAATACGCATCATATCACTTTTTAAATGTATGTTATTCGTAGGTTTAATGAATTTACCTTATTTTATTTATTTATTTTTATTTACCCACATAAACATAATGCTCTGATTAGGTTGTCGGGACCTACACAGAGAGAGTATTATGTAGGTAAATTACATTGAAACTAGGTAAGTACTTGTGTAACCCGTTGTCATTATTGATGTGTTTAATAAATGATTTGGAATTCATTCACGGTTTTTCCTATGCTAAGACACTGCTACTTCAATCTCATTTCGCTATAGTTTACGCGGCAAGTTTTATGTTAGTTTCGTCTAACTAACTAGTAGGTAGTTAGGTAGGTAGGTAGGTAGGTAGGTAATTCGGGTAGGTAGATCTATTTAATAATAAGCCTGGCATAATGTCCTCATTCAATTCGTCGGTATGATACAAACTTATTATAGTTTGTTTGTATGTATGTAACGTTTTGACTGTCATCCAATTTAAAGAAACGTGAATTTATCACATGAACATATTTGTGGCCCTGAAAAGGGCCTTTTGTTTTGACTCCTGCCATCGCCATCCCACGGTGCGCGTGCGCGTCCAGACGTTTGTCGCGGTTTGTGTCTCGTAGCACGTGCATCGTGCGCGTCTCGTACGTACATACATGACGCACAGCGGGTGGGTACTATGTGTATGTATGCACATTACGACGACACTAACACAATTAACACGCACCACAATCGACAAGACACACGAACAAGCGCACTGGGTTGCAACACACTGTACACAAACACGAGGCGGCGTTGAGACGGAGCGTCGCGTCGGCGGCTCTTGCTAGCCTACCGATCGCTCACTCACTCACTCACTTGGAGCTGGTGTATTTGGTGACGGCCTTGGTGCCTTCACTGACGGCGTGCTTGGCGAGCTCGCCGGGCAGCAGGAGCCTGACGGACGTCTGCACCTCCCTGGACGTGATGGTCGACCTCTTGTTGTAGTGGGCGAGACGGGAAGCTTCGGCGGCGATACGCTCGAAGATGTCGTTCACGAACGAGTTCATGATAGACATGGCCTTGCTGGAGATACCGGTGTCGGGGTGCACCTGCTTCAGCACCTTGTAGATGTAGATGGCGTAACTCTCCTTCCTCTTGTGCTTCTTCTTCTTCTTGTCGGTCTTTGAGATGTTCTTCTGGGCTTTGCCAGACTTCTTGGCGGCTTTACCACTTGTCTTGGGCGGCATTATGAGATTTTTATGAGTACACGTACTACCGAAACGGAGTTCAGTAACAGTATAAATCAAGTCGTCGTAGTCGTCGCAGCGACCCCGTAAGGGGGCGCGGCAAGCGGTGTCGGGGCATCGCCCCCTGCCCGCGGATGCAATACAGAGGCCCGTAAAGACGGGCCTATCATTTTGCTTGCCACAATGGGCTACCAGAGTTCATTGGCTCGCGCGGCTAAAAAGCAACTGCGAACCCATGTGAGTGGCTGCTGAAGTGTCTCTGTGAGCGCGCCACGGCGTTGGGTTCAACGCCGCTTTCTTCTCGACACCCCGGCGGTCAGACACCGCCAGGTGAGACCCCCGGTTTCCCGGGGGAGGCCCAGCGGATGCCGACCAGCGACGAGGATGTCATTCGACGCTCCCACAGAGTAGGTGAGTGGCACCCGCCCGTTCCGTTCGCAGAGCTAGCCGCTTGCGGTCCGGGCTAAGGCGCCGTCATGTGTGTGTGGGCGGCATTGTACTGTGTTACGCCGCCCAGTGTCTACGCAAGAGACGCGGGCCCGCCCGCGAATCTACGTGTGTGTGGTTGCGCTTGTGCAGTAGTGCTTGTCTGTTTTGCGTTGCGTGACTCGCCTATATTAACCTAGCACGCGCCTCGCCGCGCGGTGTGCAATAGTGATTGTGGAGTCTATTTGTCACGAGAGGGCCGCGTGTTACCTGAGTGCAGCCCACTCGGAAGTCAATCCGGGGGGGTGGAGGCACTGACGTCCGCGATCAGGTCGCGAGGCAGTGGCCTATGGTCGGGAGGGCGCGCGTGCCAGGGTGCAATCTGCTTGACGTGTGGCCAGGCAGATGCGTCCGCACGCGCGTATATCCTTACCGCTAGGTGCCGCGCAAACTCATCCAGGCCCTCGATCCCGAGGTCCCGCTGGATTACGTCGTTCCTCACGAAGTGAGGAGCGTCTACAATGGTCCGCAACGCAAGATGTTGTTGCGCGCGGAGCAGCTTCCGGCTCGACACACTTGTGCAAACGAACCAGGCGGGGGCGGCGTACGTCAATATTGGACGTACGTACATTTTGTACACGCCCAATTTGACGCGCACCGGGAGGCGGGACGAGAGCACTGGTCGGAGGAGGTTGCGGGCAACCCTGCCTTGGCCTGCGACTCTGCGGACGTGTGGCCCCATGGTGAGCCGACGGTCTATGGAGACCCCCAGGTATTTCACCCGGGGGGACCACGCGACCTCGGCCCCTTGCAGCTTCAAGGGTGGTGGGAGAGGCGCGAAGCCGGTGACCATCGCCTCCGTCTTACCCACGTTCACCGACAGTCACCACTTGGACAACCACTCGGGATGGAGATCGAGCGCGCGCTGCATCTTGACCGCCGCGTACTTCGCATTAAGCGATGTAGTGATGTACGCGGCGTCGTCGGCGTACAGCGCGAGCATAGCGTCCGGAGTGGTGGGGATGTCGTCGGTGTAACGCGAGTAACACGCCGGCGAGACGCAGCTGCCTTGCGGTACGCCCGCTAACACCGGCCGGGCGCTTAAGAGCGCCCCTTCGACCACCACCCTGAAAGTCCTGTTGGCAAGAAAAGTGGAGACCACCTTGACGACGCGACGGGGCGCGTCCGTGGTGGCCATCTTATAGATGAGGCCGTCATGCCACACGCGGTCGAAGGCCTTCTCCATGTCGAGAAGTACTGCCACCGAGTATTCCTTCTTGTTCAGTGCTGCTGTGAGGTGATGCAGTACCCTCGACAGCTGGAGCGTCGTGCTATGTTCCGCCCGGAAACCGAATTGCTCCGGGCGTGGCGAAATGTGCGGCTTGAGGTGTCGCAGCAGGAGTGCTTCGAACACCTTAGAGACTGTCGGCAGCAAGGTAATTGGCCGATAGCTCTCCGGCTTCAGGGTATTCTTCCCCGCCTTGGGCAGCATTATGACGCGCCCCTCCTTCCACGAGGCAGGGAAGGATCCGGTGCGCAGTATCGCCGTAAACAGGCGCGCCAGCGCCGCTACCATACGGTACGGCAGATGGCGCAGTACTGTATTGGTGTTACCGTCCGCACCGGGGGCCTTTCTGGGCTTCGTCCTTAGGATGGCGCGTCTAACTGCGCCAGGCGAGAAGAATACAGGGTCTTCATCGGGAGCTATCGGCGTTGCGAAGTAGTCTCTAAGATGTTTCTCGACCACTGCGACATGCTCTGCATCGCTGGTCGGGTTTGGGCGGAACTGACGCTCCAGGTGCTCGGCGAAGACCTCCGCCCGGTCCTCCGCTACGTACTTGAGCGCCCCGTCGCTGTTGAGCAGAGGGCGCACCGGGGCTGGGGTATTTGTTAGTTGGCGGCACAATTTGTGCAGGGACGGCCAGCTGTCCGCCGCTTCCTGGATCCTCTCTTCCCAGCCCGCGGCGGTGTGTGCCTGAAGTGCGGCCTTCACCTTATCCGCGAGACGGTTGAGCTGCGTCTTCATCGTGGGGCATCTCGTTTGCTGCCACTGCTTGCGTAGGCGCCTCTTCACGGCGATCATTGCGTTAATATGCGCTGGCAGGGGCGGCAATAGCACTCTCCCCTGCGGCTGTGTAACGGTCGCCGCTTCCAAGGCGTTTTGTACGCAAGCAGTGACTTCCTCCGCCGTCTGGTCCACGTCCGCGGATGAGGCGATGGGCCGAGTCGGCGTGGTGGTCTCCACTTTTTCTGCGAATAACGTCCAATCCGTGGATCGACGTGGCGCTATAGGAGGCAGTCGGGCCGGCACGCCCGATAGGACGACGAGCACCGGTTGATGGTCCGATCTTAGCTCGTCGTCGATCACCTGCTGCGTGATCTGGCAGCGTAGCCCTCTATGGACCACGATGTCCAGCACGTCCGGCATGTACCGTGTGGTATCAGGGTAATGGGTGGGGGTCTCTGGGCCGGACACCGTGTACCCGAAGGCTTCCGCGTCCGCGAAAAGCCGCCTCCCCCCGGTATTCATTTTAATAGAATTCCACGCTGGTTGCGAACAGTTTAAGTCGCCGGCAAGGATGGCTGCGTTTGGTGTAGAGGTTACAAGCGCCCGCAACTCCAGTAAGTCCAGATGGGACGCGGGCGGCTTGTAACACGCGTAGATGTTGATGTCCTCACCGGCAACGTGCAGTTGGACACCCAGCGCGTAGAAGCTGTTTAACGACGGCGGGGGGAGCTCTTGGTGGACGACTCTCCGCCTCACCAGTACTGCCAGACCACGGTACCGGGCGTGAAGTGCCAACTGCTCGTCCTTCCTGTAGCAGACGAACCCGGGGAACCTGACCCTATCCTCGGGCCCCAGGTGCGTCTCGCTTATCAGCGCCACGTCGATATTTTGTACCCTCAGGAGATGGCGGAGGGGGGCGACCTTATCCCTAAAGCCGCGGGCATTCCAGTGCATCATCCTCAACGGCCTAGCCATGGTAGAGGGTGAGTAAAGTGGCCAGGCCGTCAAGGATGACGGTCTCTATATCCTGTCCCTGCCTGATGGCCTTTATTAGGTCCATCAGCAGCTGGATAGCGCAGGCTGTGAACTCTTTTTTGGTGGTGTCAGCGCCGGCGGCGCCACCACTTGGTAGGCTTTGGTTCAGGGTTTTTGCCCGTCCTAGTTCGTTTCCTAGCCGTGGCGCCGTGCCGGCGCCAGCAGTTTGGGTTTTGGCCTCGTTTGTTCTTTCGGGTACGCTTCTTCTTGATTCCACAGCCTGCGCCCCGCTGGAGACAGGGGCGGCCGTAGGGACCTCTACCTAGGTCGCAGCGGGGGGTTCGGGCTTCTTTCCCTTCTTCCTCCCCCGCTTCTCTTCTTTTTCCACCCCCGCTTAGAGGAGGAGGCTTTACTCCTATCTGTGGGCCCGTTCGCTGGCGCCATAAGCGTCACGCTCTTGGGCCCTTCTGGCTCCTCAATTTCCCGCCTCTCGGAGGCCACTGTGGGCCGGCGAGTGGTGGCGGTTATGGCGGCAGGTCCCGCCCGCTTGTTCTGCAACTCCGCCTGGAACACGGGGCACTTTATATTGCACGCGGGGTGCGGGCCACCGCAGTTGCCGCAGGTGGCCGGCTCCTCCCGCGGGCGCGGGCAGTCTCGTGCCGCGTGTTCCCCGCCGCATCGCACGCAAGCGAGCGGGCGGTGACACTGATGCGAGCTATGTCTGAATCGCTGGCACCGGTGGCACTGTGCGGGCCCACGCTTCCCTCTCCAGGCCTCTATCTTCACCCCCCGCATTAACATAAATACGGAGGTGTCGTATATGGCCCGGACGTCGGGGGTCTTCTTGAGTATTGCGTGGAACACGCAGCCGGGTCTTCCTTGCGCCCCCTTTATGTGGCGCACGTACTCCGGCTGGTATCCCAACGCTAGGAGCTCCTCCTCTATTTCCTTAGGGTCCGTGTCGGCTGGTAGGCCCCGGATCGCCACCTTTAAATTTCGCTCCGCCGGCAGCGAATAGGCGAACCAGGATACCCCACTGGCCTTTTCCAGGCCAGTCAGGTACCTTTGGACCAGTCTGTACTCGTCCTCGGTTTCGGGGGTGAATCTCACCCCCCCTCCGTAGGGACGAGCGTTTGGAGGCCGGCCCAGCTTGGCGCTGATGGCCCGGAAGTGGGTGGCCCAATTTGGAAGCGTCTCCACCACCAGCGGAGGGAATCGCGGTTTCTTGGGTTTCTTTGCCACCTGCGGCTTTGGCGACGTCGACGTCGCAGCGCCTGCAGGGGCAGTGGAGGTCGTGGCAGTGGGTTGAACAGGGGGGGGTGATAAACGTGCACTTACCCCTGTTGTTGTCCTTGGTGGCAGTGGTGATGACGGCTGCGACTGAGGGGGCGAGCGGCGCGTCGCTTCAGCGAATGTGGGCGACGTCGGCGAGCCCCGGCTCCGTGGCGCGCTATCGCGCTGAGGCCGCGGCGGGGCGAGGCAGTACCTCTTCGCCTCCTCTACATCACCTCCGGAGCTCCTTCTTCGCCGCTGAGGCCTGGGCTCGAGTTGGAACTCGTAGTCAAACCCCAGCATCGGGGCAGGTGAAGTGACCGGGTTGGTTTTGCCGGCTCTCGGTCCGCCGGCAGGGGGCCGCATGCCGGATCGCGGGGTCGTGTCTCCAGACACGTCGTCACGACCGGACGCGACCGAGTCCAGTGAGGCTAGCGACATGCTCGATCCCGCCCGGGATGAGCATGCCGACAGCATGGCCGGCGAGTCGAGACCGGCTGTCCGTGGGGGCGCCGGCGATGCTGATGCTGGCGCAGGCGGCGCCAGTCGCGCCGGGTAAAAGAGCGGGCCAGCACTGGCCGGCCTCTCGGGGTCCGCTGTCGTCGGTCCCGCCGGCGGAGGGCGGGGGGGTCGTCGGGCGGTGGTGCTGTGCGGCGCTGTCTCCGCTCGGGGCAGCTTTGGTGACTCTGATGATAGGGCCTCGGTCGCCGGCGGCGACGCGAAGCGCGGCGGCGGCGCAGTAGTGCGCGCAGGGGGCACGCGAGGGCGCGCAGAGGGTGCGGGGTGCGCGGGGTGCGCTTGCGTCACTCGTTGCGCAAGCGGCGCCTGGTGCACAGGCGCTGCACGGTGCGCAGGCGGTGCGGGGGGCGCACGCCGCGCGTGATGATGCCCCGACGACACAGAATGTGCGGAGGGTACGGGGGGCGCGGGCGGCGCGTGGTGTGCAGGAGGCGTGCGGCGCGCAGTTGGCGCGCTGGGCACGGGCGGCACGGTATGCGACGGCGCTGCGGAGCGCATCGCCGGCGCAGCGGAGCGCACAGCGGGTACGGGAGCAAGCACGGGCGGTGCTGCGGCGCGCGGCCTGCATTCGCGGCAGGTACCGGCACCTGTAAAGGCACGGGCCGGAACGCCGCGGGGCGGACCGGCACCGCGTGCCGGCTCGACGACGGCGTCGACGCAACACGCGCAGGCGCCGATGACGTCGGTGGGCCGGCAGACGCAGCTTGGCTCGTCGTCTCCCCCACTCTTCTGCTTGCTCCTTCTCTCCCCTTCTTGGAGGTCTTCACTTTCTGGGGCGGCTGTCCCGCCGGTGGTGCACCGGACGACGCACCGCCGATATTCGGCAGCGACATCGCCCGATCCAGCACCGGCCGGTCTTCTTCGGGCCCGGCATCGCGGCCCAGTGAGCCGCGCTTGCTGGGCTGAGACATCACGGGGGCGGGGCCTCCGCGACCGCAGCGGTGAATATTCACGGGGCTGCTACTTTGCTCCCCCTGTGCTCGCGCGCGGCCTGCTAAGCAACCTGCGTGAGCACAACGGGAACGGTTAAAATTTGGCGGTCCGCGCGGAACAACACAACACAACTTTTTACAAGAATTCGCTGTGGTAGCCACAAGCCAATCCGAATGGTCGCGCGTTTGGGGCTCGTCACAGTTTATTTTCCTCCCCCTTGCCAGGAGGGGCAGAGGGGGGGGCTGCGGGGTTTGTGGTCCTTGGTGGGGTGCCCTGTTTCCGCGTCGCGTCCGAAAACGAGATTTGCGGGTCTCTCCGGGGTGACAGGGCAGCCGCCACGCAGGGGCGCTTGGCCTCTTCCTCCACCTCGTCCAGGCTGCACTGCCTTCGCTGCGCGGCGCGGGGAGGTGGGGGGTCCCTGAGGAGCAGATCTGCACCCAGATCGAAGGTAGTTGTTGGAGCTGGCGATGGTGGTGCGTGAGCTGTGCCGCCGCGGGGATGTTGGGCAGGGACGTGCTGGGTCCCCACCGTCTCTCCTGGCTGGGCCTGGGTCTCAGGAACCCCCTGTTCGGTTGCTGGTGCTGGTGCTGGGTTGAGCGGCCCTGGTCCATCATAGACTCGACGCTCCCCGCGCTTCCGGCGCTGGAGGCACTGTGTGCCGATCTCTAGCTCGGACGCGATCGAAGCGTCCGAGCCTCCATACGGTGAGTAGAGTGCCTGCGGCATGGGCGACGCCGGTGCTGAGCCCTTTGGTGCCGGCGGAGACACGCAAGGACTCTGCGAGCTGTGTTCGATCAGCGGCGAGCGGGCGACCGTTGGTAGCGGAAAGTTTCCATAATTTTTGCTTGTCATGCCGCCGCAGTGACTCACCGTTGGGTCGAGTGGCGTACGTGACCTGGGGGCACGCTCCGTCTCGCTTGCGCGCGGTGGTGCTCTCTTGTTGCTACGGTTGCTACGCGCGCTCTCGCTCGCACTCGGTGGCGCGCGGGTTGACGCCGTCTCGCTTGCGCGCGGAACGGGGGTACGACTCGAATGTTCCTCCTGCGACCGTTGGTCGGCGCGTGAGTCATATCAAGTATAGACACCAATGCACGCGTAGAAGCTATATTAAATAGGTATTAGATCGATATATAAAGGTTAAGGGTATAAAAAGGTAAGGGTAAGTAGGTAACAGGGAATTCACAAGGAAAAATGGGCACTTAGCTGCATTGGCCGAGGCTGCGGTGCGATGCTGAATGCTGTTCGCTAACCGGCGCGGCAGTGGCTGCAATGGCTGGTGCACCTCCAGTGAACCCAGGTATAATGCTTGATTCAGGTAAAAGTAGCTGCGGCGCAATGGCTATACCGACAGCGCGTGGTCGCGGTGATCGAACTTGTTTTTCGCCAAAGTTGCAGGTTTTGTCGTAGGTCGCCAGATGTTGGGGCTTCAGTGGACTTCAATGAAACTCCCGTATCGAGGTATGGTTGTTTTAATTAGGTTTAACTATAATTTACATGGAATGTATAAGGAGCGTACAAGTTCGCGACAGTGGTGAAAATTGCGACTGAAGATATAACATTTATGACGGTATTTGTATAATAAAATCCATACGGCGCCTGACACTTTTAAAATAGCATAATGCGACACACACACAACACTGAACATCTTCACAAGTAACGTGCAGGCGTTAACACAATGTTAAGCCCACACTTCTATTCAAAGTCATTTTATTTGATCCAGGCATGCTGCGTTGAATTCCGTCCATTTCGTAGGTGGATTGTCGAATCCGCTGTTTTACAAAAAAACTGATAGGGTTTTCAAAACAGATCCGTTATGTAAAACAGCTAGAGAACGTTCAACTGTTTTACCAGTACCCGGCACGATTCAGGGCTATGCTCAGAGATAGTTTGTGTTTATATTGTTGATGTGCCTTAATAATAAATAAATAGTAGTATTTTAGGAACCTACTTAGTATTTTATGTACTGAGAGACTTGTGGCTAAGTACCTAATAACTACACTAAGCTACGCTTGCCGCGGTTGGTCAGTAGATGGGCGACCGTCTTTGCATATCGAGACCCCTCCGTGCCTCGGGAAGCATGTCAAGCCGTTGGTCCCGGCTATCATTCGTAGATCTTTGGCAATCGTTACGGGTCGTCAGAAGCCCGAAAGCCTGACAACCAGACTTACTAAGTGGCATCGTATTACCCAGTAACTGGGTTGTGGAGGTCAGATAGGCAGTCGCTCCATGTAAAATACTAGTATTCAGCTGCGTCCGGTTTGACTGCAAGCTGGCCCTAACAGATTTGGTTAATGGCTAGGAAGATGATGATTCTATAGTGTTTTTTTAATATTTCAATACCTCTGTCAAATACAAGAAAGTAAATGAATAGAAAAAGGTCTAAACATCTAAAATAGACACCAGCCTTTTAAGTCTTCCTCTATTTGTGTTTGATGTCTATTTCATTATGAGTACAGGGATAAAATCCGGAATGAGGTGATTCGGCAGAGAACTGAAGTTGTAAGCTGAAGTGGCAATGAGCCGATCACATTTACCATAGAACCGATGACCGCTCTTGAGTGGAGACCGCGAATTGGCAAACGTCAGACGCTCTCAGACCAGGTGGAGCAACGATCTTCACAGGGTGACTGGTACCTGGATTACAGTTGCCGAAAATCGAGCTGAATGGCGTGTAATTGGAGAGGCCTATGTCCAGCAGTGGATTTCTGTAGACTGATGACGATTACAATAATCTCTAAGATGCAGCGACGTAGTGTAGTTACATATATTCGGTATTCATTCGGCTCGTGCCGATCAGAAACCTCCGGTGAGGAAATAATAATACCATTAGCTTTAGAGAAACTGATTGATATAATCTCTATGAGTATATACTTCTGTGAAGGTGGTGACTGTGTTAATGTTGCATTCGTTTGAGCCCCTCGGTGCTGTGGACACGATGCCTCTGAGGTAGTAGCGAGTTATGCCACGTTCAGTCTCTGGGAAGGTCAGTCCGCCTCCACTGTCACCTTTGCAGACTGCCGCCGTTCCTGGGATGGTAAGGAAAGGCATTTAAATTTTTGCTAAGCTAGTGTAAGCTGGATCGCACGTTTTAACGCGACGAAATTTTATCGCGTACTGGATTCGCGTCGGTTGCATAAGAAGTTTCCCTTCAAAAAGTGTGTGGAGTCCCTCCGCGCGGAAGAAGTGAAACCGACTCACTCTCTTTCTCTCTCCTAATTTCTACTTTTGTTTATTTTTCTTTCTCTCTCCCTCGGTTGCGTAAACGTTTCACGCAACCAAACTCAAACTCAAAGCATTTATTTCAAATAAACCAATTACAGGCACTTTTGAATTGTCAAGGCTCGGTGAGGTAGAAAGATGAAGCTAGTTGCCCATTCCAAAGCGTAGGTACCTATGGAGAAGAACGGACAAGAAACTCCATGGACCTCCATGAACCTTGTTGGCAGTCGCATAAGAAGTTTCACTTCAAAAATACACTATTAGACACTCACATCTTACACTGCTATTCTCAACAGCTAGGCGCCCACGCACAATGGTCCATCTAAAAGATTAAGTGCGAGAACCAAACCCTCAAACATAGAACGGAGAGTAAGTCTTTTTTTTTCACCTTTAAATGGCGCACTTTTCGAGGATAAGAGCGTCAATTTTTGGAGTTCTTCAGGTCAGAGTGTCGTCTTGGGGCCACTATGAAAAAAATACTTTGAAAAATTTCGCGACCAATTTCGAGGTAGCGCTCGCCGGCCGCTGCCGCGGCACCGCTCGCTACGCTCGCTCGGCTCGCGCGTAGTAGGTCACAGTTCTAACCTAACCTAACCTATGGATATCTTTGCAGGTACACACCGCTATCAATAAAATTAAAGAAGACGCTTTAATTAATAAAAACAAAAAACCAATTCATATAATTAGGGACTGCGAAGCAAGCACTCCCTCAAGTAAGGTACAACGACACTCTGACCAAAAAACAAAATTTTTCTAAATCCTCGCTCCATAGTGCCCCTAAGGCTACACTCCAACCGTTCTTCATCATCATCCTATAATATTCCCACTACTGGGGCACAGGCCTCCTCTCTGTGAGAGAGAATAGGCTCTAATCCACCACGCGGGCCCAGTGCGGGTTGGTAGACGCCACATGTCTTCGAATTTTTGGTTCTATGACATGCCGGTTTCCTCACGATGGTTGAGAGGAAATAATTTACACAAAAGTAAAGTATCTGCTTGCATGGGATCGAATCCATGACCTACAAATCTGTCGGCCGTTACCTCTGGGCCACTACTATTTACTTAAGGCCCATAGTACCCTCATCTCCCATCTGAATGCTAAAGCACGACTGCCCCCCGCGCCCGCGCAGGGCACCTCTGAGCCTTTATCTCAAAATGGGGATATTCCTTGGCAAATGTTGATTAATTTACAATTGTGCTCTAGCGATTCTGTGGTACCTCTATCTATTTTTCAGTGTATTTTTTTTTTTTCAAATAACGAAGCCGTTTAGTAGGAGTATGGAATAGAAGCCAAAATATTGTGTGTTGGAAAATATTTTTTTACAGCAAAAGTATTAACCATACAAAAAAAGTACTTCGGGCAAAATGATCTATATGAATCTATAGCAAAATCATATATTTTTCAAATCTTCAAGACAAGCCGTTAATGAGCAGTACGGTTCATAAAGTGACCGTGTTACGCTACCAAACGGGACTTAGGCCCTTAAATAACGTATTATCGGTACCTCTAATAGCAATTTTTTGGTATTCTTCCCTATTAATAGTGTAATTTGTAAATATTGTAACCTGTTTCGTCCAAATGACATTTGACGTAAACACTTCATTTCCCCGCCGATATCTAACAGCTGGCATGTTTACGACCTTACTCACAAAAAAAACTTTTTCCAAAAAAAAACAACCGACTTCCAAAAAAACACTACAAAGTGAAAAATAACTTTAATTTCGGAAGTCGGTGTCTTTGGAGCTGTATTTGAATTTTTTGTCACCGCCTTCCGAAATTAAAGTTATTTTTCACTTTGTAGTGTTTTTTTGGAAGTCGGTTGTTTTTTTTTGGAAAAAGTTTTTATTTTTCACTTTTTAGTGGTTCACATGTGTGCTTACCCCTTCACAGCATACCGGCGTGATGTTATGTTATGAACTGGTGTAAGCAATAGACAGACATGAGATTTCAGCAATCCCAGTCCATTTGCTATCATTTATTGAGGAGTTCCGTTGCCTATCTCCAAAGTTCTTCATCAGATCTTCACCAAATTGAAATGAGACCACTACGAGAAAGTACTCTTCCAAAAAATACCTAAATCGCTTCGTGTGCCTATAAAATTTGAAGAGTTCTCTCTATTTCTCCAGGATTCCATCATCAGATCCTGACTTGATGATCATGGGACCATCTGGAAAGTATACCCTTTCAAACAAAAAAAACAAAATCCAAATCGGTCCAGCCATCTTCGAGTAATCGGGGAACATACATAAAAAAAAAAAAAAAAAAAAAAAAAAAAAAAAAAAAAAAAAAAAAGGTCCCGACGAATTGATAACCTCCTCCTTTTTGAAGTCGGTTAAAAAGGTCCACTCGAGTTTTTAAAGAGTAACCGTGGAGTTTTCTTGCCGGCTTTTCTCCATAGGAAACGAATAATTGGAACAGGGAACTTTCTGACGTTTCTTTAGTGCCCATGTAGGTTTATGAGAAGCACATGCGACAAGCACAGAACCGGTTGAAGTGGCAGAGCTTTGGGGAAGGTCTATGTCCAGTAGTGGACGTCTTTCGGCTGAAATGATGATGTAGGTTTTTATCAAACAAAATATTTGAATTTAGATTTCTGAATGTCAATTACCGTTATTATACCCGGCGCATATTTTGTCCCCGGTGATGTTCTCCGTAAAATTCTGCGGCGTGATGCGTATACACTCCTCAATGGACACAACCGGTAGTTGCGCCACCTTCAGAATGGGGGAAGCTGGCGCGTTAGCTCCTGTCAAACCCCAGCCAGCGACCTGAAAGTGATGTTTTGGATGTACTCATCAAATAGCCTAGTCATGTCATTCTAAATTAATCTATACTAATAAAATAAAGCTGACAAGATTGTATTTTTTACCCGACTGCCCCAGAGGGGGTTAAGATTTTAGAGTGTATGTATGTGGATTTCTTTGTCGCCCCCTGTAGCCTTTACGACTTGATGGATTTTAGTTTGAGAAGCGTCGTTAGATTTATCTCAATTGTAAGAGTGACACTGTAAAATTTTGAAAATTAAAATGGCGCCATATTATTTGATTTTTTTCTCAAAACCTATCTTTAATCATTCTTGTAAGACTAACACTATTATTATATTCACGATTTCAGTTATCCTATTGTTATTAATTGTACCGTTGGCGAGTGTTAAGTAATGTGTGTATCCGCCATAATATTTGTTCACTAATGTGTGTATCCGCCATACTATTTTTTAATCTATACAACACTTGAAAATTTAATTGAAATAAAAGAAATAATGGCGAGAGGTCCGTATTTCCGTAATAAAACAAGTGGTGTCTTTTAATTGAGTCCTAAGAGGTATTAGAGGTATCTTCGATCCTACAAAATATTTAAATACGTGGACAAGTCGTTCACAGAGAGTATCTGTCAGCAGTCATAGACACGGTAAGCAGTATTGTATTTTTCGCCTGGTAACATTGACAGATACCCGCCACTAGAGTAGTAATCGAGTAATGTAATGAATAGTGTTTGGCTGTTTGACGTTTGACACTTTTCCCACCATTATTTGAATGCTGTCAGTTGTTGACTGGCACGGCACTCACTTGATATCGAACCGTCGAATAGAGCGTTGATATTTTGCTGTGAGAAATAAATCCAAGAATATCTTTACAATCGTTGTTTAATTTCTGAGTTTAGGTCGAGTTCCTACATTCTTAATCTTAAAATTAAGACTCTTATATGTTTACTAATAATGAGGCAAATACTTACCTCATAGCTTTGTATAGTATACCCTCCCATAAGGAAGTAGCTATCACAGGCAATATTAGCTTACGAATCTATTTACTTATGTACCCAATATGGCAATAAAAAATGCTATCATTGATAGGCAAAACGACTCGTTTTTACACGCTTTATATTAGCTTCACTTGTATGTTTGTATGTAACCGACTCCTTTGAGCGCGATTTTGACCCACTTTAAACGGTCAGATTTCATTTAAACTTTGTAAACTTGTCGAGGACCGATGACAATTCAATAATTTAAAAAAAAAATGAGAAAAAAAAACACGTTTTTGTAGTTAGCAGAACTAAAAAAATTTAAATAAATAATAGTTTAAAAAACTAAAAAACACGCTTTAAAAACCAAACTAAAAAAGGAGAAAATAATTTAATTCAATTAAAAAGCGTGGGGTGCTTGACATTAATTGATTATAAAAATACCTCAAAAAGCACCCCACGCTTTTTAATTGAATTAAATTATTTTCTCCTTTTTTAGTTTGGTTTTTAAAGCGTGTTTTTTAGTTTTTTAAACTATTATTTTTGTTTATATGAACCGAAGATTAGAGCGTACAGATCTCCCGCTTTGAAGTGTATTTGAGGTTGCAGTGTAATTATTTCTTTATAGGCCCTACACTTCTGTTCTGTGCTTCGTTTCCTTACCTTCCCCAAGTTCCCCGGCTGCAGCTGTTGCTTATTGAAATAAACTTCGAAGTCCAAACACACTGGCCTGACGTAGGTGTAATACACGAACGGCGTCTCCAGGATCAGGACCGCTATGTCATGTTGATAGTTTGCGCTGACGCCTTGGTAGTAGGGCGAGACTTCGATGGACTTTATCTGTGGAAGTATAATTTAGACCGTGGATGGATGACCATCTTTACTCACCAAGACCCATCCGTGCCTCGGAAAGCACGTTATGCCGTTGGTCCCGACTAACATACATAGATCTGTGATAGTCGTTACGGTTCGTCAGAAGCCCGACAGTCTAATAACCAGTCTTTTACCAAATTTAATGGTATCGTATTACCCAGTAACTGAGTTGTGGAGGTCAGATAGGCAGTCGCTCCATGTAAAATACTAGTATTCAGCTGCATTCAGGTAGACTGGATGCCGACCCCGACATAGTTGGGAAAAGGCTAGACAGATGATGATTTTGTGAAAAGCGAATAGTCGCTTAAAACAAAAGAAAAAAGAAAAAAAGAATAAAAAAAAAAAAAAAGAAAAAAAAAAGAAAAAAAAAATAAGAAAAAAAGAAAAAGAAAAGAAAAGAAAAAGAAATAAAAAAAAGAAAATAAGAAAAAAGAAAATAAGAAAAAAGAAAAAAGATAAAAAATAAAAAAAAATAAGAGAATAATTTTCATATTCATAGGAATATGAAAATTATTCTCTTATTTCACTCTATCTTCGAAGCAGTGGTGGTCCAGTGGTAACGGCCGCGACTTACGAGTTGTAGGTCGAAGGTTCAAACCCAGACACGCTTTAGTTTGTGTAAATTATTTCAACACCACTGCTCTCAACACGGTGAAGGAAAGCATCGTGATGAAACCGGCACGTCCTAAAACCTAGGAATTTCCGAAGACAATGGCAAACGTCAACCACAAGCGGTAGCGTCGCCCAATCGCAATAACATACCGCACTTCCGTAGTGACTACAGCCAAGCCACACTTTTTTGTACCAAAATGGGTTGCTCTGCGGCCAATTGGCTTTAATCTTACCTCAGATTTCTGTGCGTCCTTGTCTTCTTCATTATCCCATTCCCTGAACTGCTTGCCAGTGGCCACTGCGTAGTTGGCAGGATCAGACATTGCAAAGCAGTGTGCAGCTAGAAATGTACGTTCAATATCACCATCTGTTTACAGTCGTTCCACAGTTATACCTCAGTCAGTGCAACCCAACAGCAACCTTATTGAAATGAGATATGAAAACATGCACAGTTAGACAACCACATCTTACACAGATATTCAGCATTGAGAATCCAACAGAGTGCATCCCAGTGCGTTAAAAAAACACATTATCCAGGGTGGATTTACTGTGAAAGTGGAACAGGAATGAGGAAAATGTCGTGAGGAAAGTTTTGACAAGGTGTAAAAATTATTGGAATCAATTCAGTTATTTATTCTGAACAAACTATATCGCAAACTATATTGTTTCGCATATACTAAAAATAATGTCGTAAAAGCTTCTTGGACCTAACCAACTCACCAGTAATGACAATGCTGTTAGAAACAATGGATCCTCCGCAGATATGCTCGTAGTAGTTCTTTTTCTCGGTAGGTTTCTTATAGATAGCGACGTGCCACGGCAGTTCTCCTCTGATCGCGTCTGTAGCACCCCAGATCAGCTTCTCAGCAGCTGCAGTTACGCGACCACACTCTGAAGAGAAGCAACCAGCTTTGAGAACTAATACCTTCACCAAGACCAAGAGAACGTAGTCATGGTATACTGTGACTAGAGAATATAATCCCGAGCATGTCTTACAATGGCCGGGGCTATCCCGGGATCAGACTATGTCGTTTCTAATTGGACTGAAATGAAAAAAAAACTTAAGCAATTTCTTTAACAAAAATTTAGTATTGTTGCACAACACAAATCACAATTTAATAAGAAAAGAAAAAAGACAAAAAAAAACAACTATAGTACTTTTGGAAGAAATAAAAAATCTATTTAGAATTTCGAAAATACAATCGCAGAAATATTCGCTTCCAATGTTTATTGCTAACATAAACAGCAGCTGAAAACGCTCGCTAGGGTTCTACACTGGTTAGAGGAATCTCTATAACTGACATAATTATTGTTGTGATTATAACTTTTAGTCCCTTCTTTTAACACTAGAACATCACTATGGTCCGTATTACAGAACGTTCCTCAAGTACAGTTTGATCTGCAATCAGTCGATCACAGTTTAAGTATAGAATCAATACTTGAGCATCGTTCTTATTCCAGAACGGTAATTAATCTATACTCAGTTAAATCGAGACTCAAATCGAGCCTCAAGCAGAGATGTCTACTGTCTATGCATCAGCCTGTTTTCGTTTACGATTTAAAAAAATTACCAAGTTTGTTCTGTCTCTTCACTGGATCAGAAATAATAAAATATACTTTAAGTACCCAATTATTTAGGAAATTAGCGTTATTTTTTCCGGTCTCGAATAGTAGAATCAGTACAATGAAATGCCCCATTTATTGAAGTATCTTATGGTCATTTTGTATGCAAAAATGTTTAGCTTAAAAGACTCTTAACTAAGTCCGTAAATAGGTATGCTATTTAAAAGGTTAGTATGTCAATGTCAATAATGAATGCACCGCTACTAAAATACATGATCAGCAGCGTTGCCGTTAGCGTACATTTTACACATTTGACGTACCTTTTAAGCCTCCCCTGCCTCCCATGTGCAATGTGTAATGGGGTCCATTTTACGTACCTTTTCAACTTATCCAAAATTTGAAACCGCCGCCAAAACGAGAAAACGAGATAGGTATTCGCTCCTAAGTACCGGTGGCCTGTGAAGTCACAGACCTACGCAATGTAGGAATAGGAATTAGATCTGTCTCGCTGACTTAAATCCTAACATAGCCGAGATATCTCCAGCTCTCTTTGTAGAAGTTCGTGACAGCATAGACTCTGACTGCAATGGTAGGTCATCACAATATTTAAAAACTCGATAACGAAACAGAAACTGACATAATATATAAAAATCTATGCTCAAGCGCGGTCTCGACCACACTTGGGTGATTACAGATCCAATCAATGCTTGGGTTCGATTCACGAACTGAGTAACGATCTAAAATAAAGCCAAACTCAGCTAAACTATGATCAGTGAATCTGTGCTTGAGGAACGTTCTAAAATTAAAACCAGGCTCAAAACTAGTTTTAAACAGAGATCAATGCTTGAGTTTTCTTCTGTAATACGGACCGTATAGTTAAATGGACTTCACTATACCTGTGTGTAAAACTATTTTTAGCTATGCTTTCTATTTTGCTTGTTTACTCTATGGTGAATCTCTATTAAAACCGCATTTGTTAAAAGTAGTTTAATCGTTTTAATTAATAAATACAACAATTATATAAATTAATAATAAAATTTTAGATTAATTAATCAGACTTATTATCTCTGGTTGTTCTCGTCTGGCTGACGGCGAATACTTGCACAGGCATAACCAAGTAGCCAAGATTATTCAACAGCAACTTGCTTTGCAATATAAACTTGTGGATTCCGAGGTACTGTATTACAAGTATGTGCCCGACCCAGTTCTCGAAAATGACCATGTCACGTTGTACTGGGACCGGTCTATCATTACTGACAGGACTATTGTAGCCAATAAGCCTGTTATAGTGGTGATAGACCGGTTAGTGCGGCGCGCAATGATAATAATCGATGTTACCATTCCACATGACGGGAACCTCGTGAAAGCTGAGAAAGAGAAACAGATTAAATATCTTGACTTAGCACACGAGGTTGTTGACATGTGGAATGTGAACTCGGCTGTCATTGTTCCGATTGTCGTATCAGCCAATGGACTGATGACCGAAAGCCTCGATCAACATCTCTCGAGGCTCTCGTTAGGCAGTTGGGTCAAAGGCCTGATTCAGAAGGCAGTACTCCTCGATACGGCTCGCATCTTGAGGAGGTTCCTGTCTCTGACGCTTGGACCCTGCTCCCGATACCAGCGGATCACAATTTTTTATATTTTTAAATGTTTTTTATAAGGTTATTTTATAAAAATATTTAAAAATGTATTGTAATAAATAAGTAGTTAAATGAATAAACGAAATTTTAGATTAAATTAATAATTAATAAAATGTTACCTTAGACTATACTAAAATCTGTTGCTGTGCCCGACAGGGTCCACGATTGTTACAACAAATGTTTACTTACCACCTAAGCATATACATTGTGGAATGCAATAAATGATTGAGTATTGAGGAATAGACATGATATAAACATATTATACTTACGTATATGCTGTTTCTATGTGATATCCATGAATTCTCAAACTCATTTCACGTCGAATTCCTACTCCTATTTATTTTGTACTTGTACTTCAGGATCTAGGGATTTGTCGGTATGTAATAAATGCTATTACAGACTATTTTACCAAACCGTTGGTCTTCTAATTTTAGGTAGCTCTAGAGTCAATTTTACTGGTCCATTAATATATTCTAGGCAAGGTCATTATTTATTTATTTATTTAATACTTCACGCACAGAAATGTACAGAGGCGGACTTAATGCCAAAGGCATTTTCTACCAGTCGACCTTTGGGTGATGCAGAGACAAACAGTGGTAGGTGCAATTACTCGTGTTTTCACAACAGACAGACAGACAGACTTCGGAATGCAAACTAGACCTGTTTGTGGCAATACCGAAAATCCCAAGATTAGTCAAGTATAGTCTCGGGATTTTTAGGTTCAGAAAACGGCTGGGATCGCGGGATTGTATAAAAATACAAAGGGAAAGAAAGGGATAAAAGAATTAGAATTTCCTAATGAAAGAAAAAACTTTTCCAAAAGACATCAACGCGCGATTCATCCGTGTGCTCGTTCATCCAACCACCATTTTAAATAGACCCCTGCGGTGGCTCATAATCTGATTAAATTAAAAAAAACTAAGAAACTTGTGAATTGTATCGTCGAGCTAGTAGATTATTATTTTTGACGCTTTGACACTTCTATATAATATATATATTATATGTACATATATACACAGTATACATATAGCTCATGGGAAGTTTGCGGTGACGATGACGCGAGTTCCATGATTTTTGTTCACCCAAAAAGTGCTCAACGCGCCTAAAGAAGTTTTCACTTCAAAAAAGTTAAAAGTCGGTTAAAATTAGTTTTGGTCATACCTGGTCTGCACGTAACATAACGGTTCCATTTTCCATTGTCCTGACATGTCATAGTACGGAGGAGTTCACTCGAGCCATAATTAGGAGCGTTACATTCGGGATTGACGAGTGTCCCCGAAGGCTCCAACAGATTGCAGACGCGGTAGCCATTGGTTCCGGGGACCTTGCAATAATAGTTGACCGAGACATCAGGTTCCAGCCTGCAAAATGCTGGGGAAGACAAAATGTGGTTAAAAAGAATTAAAAGAAATGGTACGATGATGGTTTTGTTCATGAATTTGGTGGATGGGAATACTCCGTAGCAATTGATGGTATAGAGGTATGAGGAACAGGGTGTAAAGTTAGCTCATACCCTATTGAAAAGGGAGGATCCTCCGACCAGACGGGTGTTGTGTCTGGTGGGCAACTGCCCGACGGTTGGTGTCGGGATGTTGTACCTATCCAAATCGCGCGGTAAACTTTAACTGCGCGATCTAGGATTTCTATGGCGTGCGTCTTGCGTAGTTCGCCTATGGCATTGTAGATGGCGCCACTTCTCTTTTTGTAATTTTAGATATTGTTGCGAAGTATTTTTCTGTAGTGCCGCTACAATGGTATATCATGGTGACAAACAAGCTAAGTTTTCTTCAAGTACATTCATAGCACAGAGGGGCTTGTGGGTAAGTCATAACAGTTGCACAGATCAATCCATCAGGTTTAGTTACACCTTTACATATCACGACCCTTCCGTGCCTTGGAAAGCACGTTAAGCCGTTGCGCGTTGATCCGGCTGTAATTCGTGGATCTTTGACAGTCGTTACGTGTCGTCAGAAGCCCGAGTCTGACAGCCAGTCTTAGCAAGGGGTATCGTATTACCCAGTAACTAGGTTGTGGAGGTCAGAAAGGCAGTCGCTTCATGTAAAATACTGGTATTCAGCTGCATCCAGTTAGACTGGAAGCTGACACTAACATAGTTGGGAAAAGGCTAGGCAGATGAGGCAGATGATGATTAGTTTTCAATATCGATAGTTCGCTATTCAACACGTGGGTAAAGTATTGCCAGCTAATTTAATTTGAACCCGCATAATAGTATGTAGCGGCACTACAGAAAAATACTTCGCAACAATATCTATGAATGCAAAAAGCGAAGTGGCGCCATCTACAACGCCACAGGCGAACTACGCAAAGATGCACGTCATAGGAATCCTAGATCGCGCAGTTAAAGTTTACCGCGCGATTGGCATAGGTACAACATCCCGACATCAACCGTCGGGCAGTTGCCCACCAGACACAACACCCGTCTGGTCGGAGGATCCTCACTTTACCAATAGAGTATGAGTGAACTTTACACCCTGTTCCTCATACCTCTATAAGTAGACTAATAGCCAGTTTTTTTTTAAATCTTTATTTAATTAGGGACTTTTATAACCGCATTGCGTATGACAGTCCCATCGTACCCTAAATACAGTGCTTCTAATTACATTTGGGCCATGAACCTGAACTTAAACTCCGCATCATCACCATTTGGTTGGCACAGAATTTTATGAAATGTGCCTGTTGGGGGGTTTATATCCAGAATTATTTAAATAAAAAGCTTCCGATGATTTAAGAGCTGTATTCCGTGCAAAGACAAGATGAAGAAGAAAAAGTAACAAAAGTTGTTCAAATGGTAGAGGTACTTATAAAATAAATCTTAATAGCTAAACGTTCAAGCAGTGAGACGTATTGGCGCATTATTGCTCAAGAAACTTGAACAGGCGTTTAAGTAAAAAAACGTTAGTATTCTAAACAGTGCCCATATCAAGTCGGTTCAACCTCAAGGCCCCAAACAGATCATTTCTCTGAGACTCATATCGAACACATCCATCAACAAGTGATGTAAGTCCACAACTCCACAGTCTTCGTCATCATGAACGCAATCTTATTACATGGAATGTGTCCAGATCGGAGTCTATATAAGCTATAACAATAAATTTTCTACTCAAATTACTATTGATAAACCAGGGCACACGAAAAGGCTGACCCTGCATGGTCTTATACCAGATACCATTTACCAAAGAGCATTTGTCAAAATATTCCTACCAATCATCGTTACACTTATTTTTGAATTTATGTAAAACTTCTGCATAATCTAGCGTTATTTTAGTTACTTTACCATTTTTAGCTGCATATTTTGCCAGTATGTCAGCCCAACCATATGTATTTGTAGACTGTAACTAGCGATAATAATATGACTTTATTGTATGGCAGCCACATTATACATATAAAACTTCCCTGTACACAACAACGTCACATTTGTAGTTTTGCTCTCAACAGCCTAAATATACAAAGAGAACAGCACCCTAATTGCGTAACACGCGATTAATCATAATCGGTTTAATTTTGACAGTTCAATAATAAGCATTGCGTTATTTACGTTGTTGAGCAGACACATTTTTCGAACGTATGAAGCAATGGTTTAGTCATCTGTTTCAAAACGAAACCGATTATGATTAATCGTGAGTTACGCAATTAGGGTGCTGGACTGGTGTCGCGGGAGCAATTGACGTACAGTTGTCCGTATGAGAAGCAGTTAGTTCTGAGGTCGAAATCCGTAGCCATCATAATATTAGTAAAGCTGAAGAGTTTGTTTTTTAAATACATTTGAAATCGCTATCTCTGGAACTACCAGCCTCAGACAAAAGCTAGTTTTGAATGAAAATACATTTCTGGTTTTGTTGAATTAATAAAATTAGTTGATTACATCACATTAACAATTACATTAAATTACAACACAGCACAGCCGATTCCGACACCGCCACAACATCGGCGGTCAGATTTTCGCATACGTTTAGTACCTACTAAACGCTTTTACATAGAGCTGTTATTGTCACCTATGTTATCGCAGACAGTGACTGACACCGATATATCGGCGAAGACGCAGTTCAAGGTGAGAGAACCGGCCATTCTTTCACTTGAACACGCTTATTCGCACTGCCGACTTCGAGACGTCGATACTTACTATACTGAGATCGTTAGGTGAGTCACAATGGTTATCGATATATTCACCAATATCATAGGGCCGATAATAATTATATAGGTTTCGAATCGAAATGTGTATAGCTGCCGAAGTGCCGACATATTGGTATCGGTAACTTACAGGACACTTGCCCTACACAGGGCATTGTAAGTAATATTTTTAGTTCTACCATACCGAACCTATGTAAGTAAAAAAATATTCAGTTGATCAACTGCAATCTATGTTATACTGTGGCATGGATTTTCCGCTAAATGGTTGACAGTGCATCGTAAATAAATACATCGCGATGCATTTAGGGGAGGTGGAGGTAGGGTTTCTAAGGCCCACAGGCCGGAACAACCTAGCCATAACGTTGTGCAGAAAGCCTCGATTTTTTGGTTCTTAATTTTAAATTATGAAGTGCCAAACTATATGTCAAAGTTTTTGTTGAACAAAGCAAGCACATTAGCGCCTTCAAAGTTGTTTTGTGGCAACATCATTAAATTAATAAAATCATTAGGTGAGTAAGATTAAATATCTTGGTCACTGGGTCACCGATGACGCATCGGATGATATGGACATTGAGAGGGAACGAAGGGCGCTGTCCGTGCGGTGTAATATGCTCGCTCGTAGGTTCGCACGTTGTACAAGAGACGTAAAAATTACTTTATTCAAGTCGTACTGCCAGACACTGTACACGTGCGGGCTGTGGGTGAATTATACGCATCGCGCGTATAGTGCCCTTCGCGTCCAATATAACAATACCTTCAGGGGAATGCTGGGGCTGCCGCGGTGGTGCAGTGCATCTGCCATGTTCGCAGAAGCGCGCACACAGGATTTCTTCGCTGTGATGCGCACGCGCTGCGCTTCTTTATTGAGTCGGATGCGGATCACCTCTAACGTTCTCCTGAAGACCTTATCTGAACGGTGGGATTCACCAATGCTGCAGGTGTGGATGGGGTGGCACTCTCTTCGCAACAGGAGATGAGTGGTTCTCCATTCATGCCCGTTTAGTTTTAATATTTTGCGTACTAACATTAGTTTTTAAGACTGTAATACTAACAAAATGGAACCTGATTTCCGAATTAAACGATTATTATTATTATTATTTTGTTTACTATTTGTTTTTCTCGGCCTAGCCGGGTAAACCTGATGGCACGGGCCTAAGCCAAGTGTCCAGCAGTGGGGTTAAGGGTAGGAGTAATATTATGAGTAGACTGTGTGTTACTGGAAACTATATTTGCGTGGGAGTATTGATGCAAGGTGTCAGACTCACATTGAAGAAATTTTCTAACTAACCTGCATGTGTTAAGAATCACTGCCTTCTGCAGCAGGTGGTAGGTGTTAGACGGCAGGTTGAGGGAACTAAGGGACTGATGAAGCTGTTTAGGAATTACTCCTGTTGTAGATAGCACTATGGGGATTATTGTGACTTTTTGCAGATGCCAAAGTCGAGTTATTTCGTCCTTTAGTTCGGTGTATTTAGATAATTTTTCAGCTATTGTAGTCTGTAAGTTATGCGTATTTGGCACAGCAATGTCTATAAGGAACCCTTTTTTATTTATTTTATCAATTAATGTGATGTCGGGTCTGTTAAAGTGGATTGTGCGGTCTGTAAGTATGGCTCTGTCGAAGTACAGTTTTGTTGTAGGGTTCTCTAAAACCGTTTCAGGGTTATATTTATAATAAGGTACTATAGTGTCTATATGTTTGTATTTATGAGCTAGTTTTTGGTGTATGACGTTGGCAACTTGATCATGTCGATGTTTGTAGTCTGTCTGGGCTATTGATTTGCAGGCACCGGTAATATGTTGGATTGTCTCTGGGGAACTATTGCATTTTCTACAAGTATCGGTTGCCAAATTTTTTATTATGTATTTTCTGTAGTTCTTAGTCTCAATTACTTGGTCTTGAATTGCAAGCATGAACCCTTCAGTCTCCGGGAATAGTTCGCCTCGATTTAACCACGCGTTCGATGCATCTTTGTCGACATTTAATTGGCATAAATCTTGGCGATGTCTCCCGTGTAGAGACTTCTGGGTCCATTCTTGACATTTGGTTCTGTCGTCAATTACTTTCTCATTTTTTTGTTCTGTAGTTGCTTTTAAATTAAGAGGTGTAAAGTGTTGGTCATTAAGTGCTATTAGTTTGTGGAGTTGGGAAGATTCAGTTTTGGCAAAGAAGTATTGTCTAAGAGCTGTGATCTGTCTGTTGTGTAAGTTTAGGATATCTATAAGTCCTCTGCCTCCTTCTTTTCTTGGTAACGTTAACCTTTGTATACAAGATCTTGGGTGATGTTTGCGAAATTTAGTCATTGTTGTGTTGATTTTCCGTTGTAGGTTTATGAGCTCAGTTTTGGTCCAGTTTATTATCCCGAATGAATAGGTGAGCACAGGTATAGCAAATGTGTTAATTGCTTTTATGTTGTTTCGCGAATACAGTTGTGTTTTTAATATTGTATTGAGTCGGTGTTGAAATTGTTGTTTAAGTTTTTGTTTAGTATCTTTGTAGTGTATCTGACGAGATTGATCGTAACCTAAGTATTTATAAGTGTCAGGTTCATCCAATGGCTCTATTCGTTCGCCTGTACCTAAGGTGTATTGGTGATGGTAGTTCTGGCCTGCTCTAACTGAATTTATTTTGCATTTATCTATGCCGAACTCCATTTTAATGTCATTTGTGAATGTTTCTGTTAGGTTAGCTAGTTCGTTAAGTTGACTCTCGGTTTCTGCATAAAGCTTTATATCATCCATATACAGTAAATGATTTAAAATGTATTTCTGTGGGTTAGTTTGTCGGTCGGTAGCAGTAGAATTTAAAGGGATTCCTAATGAGGTAGCGTTTAGTATTTTAGATAAGGGATTTAGAGCGAGGCAGAACCACAGTGGGCTGAGTGCATCTCCTTGGAAGATTCCTCTCTGTATTTTAATTGGGCTAGAATCTGTGGTTTCGGTTGGGGTAGTGAGTCTTAATACTGTACACCAAGTTGACATTATAGTCTTCAGAAACGTAACTATTGTTGGGTTTATTTTGTAAATTTCTAAAACTTGCAATAGCCATGAATGGGGAACAGAATCATACGCTTTCTTGTAATCAATATACATGGTGAATAAATCAGTTTTAGATTTCTGAACTCTTTTTAATATAACGGAATCAATGATTAGTTGTTCTTTGCAGCCTTGACTATATTTTCGGCATCCTTTTTGCTGTTCGGCTAAGATGTTGTTGGTGTCAATGTGTTCGTATATAATTTCGGATATGCAGGATGTGATGATTTTATACAAAGTCTGTAAGCATGTAATAGGTCTATATTTAGCTGGGTTAGAGAGGTCATTGCGATCTTTCGGTATCATGTAAGTTGTGCCAGACGTTACATAAGGAGGTATTATTTTAGGATCTTGGATGAAGTTGTTTATAAAATTATATAAATAACAATGAGCTGCTGTGAATTTTTTGTACCAGTAACTATGGATGTGGTCTGACCCAGGTGCTTTCCAATTATGTAGGCGAGTTAGAACTTTATGAAATATTTGTGGGGAGACATGCTCAAATGCCATTGTCTGAATGTTTATGTTATTTGATAATTCTGCTTGTATCCACTCGGCTTGGGCGTTATGATGAATAGGTTGTTCCCATATGCCTGCCCAGAAGTTTTGTAAGGCCTCTGGGTTAGGAGTGTTAAGCTCATCATCATTTGGGTTGCTATTTTGGACGTTAACTGCTGCTTCTTTGATATTGCGATAAAAAAGTTTTTCGTTTTGCATGAATTGATTATTTTGTTGTTTTCTTAAAGTGCAAGCTTTATATCTTTGGAGACGGCCTGTTACAACTGAGAGTTTTTGTTTAAGTGTAGCTAGTGTGTGTGCTGCTTGTGTGTTTGGTTCTTCGTGTACGGTATGAATTCGAAATTGTCTTATAATTTTGTTTACATGTTTATTTAATTTTCTACTTCTACTGCCGTTAATGAATTGTGTCATTCTACCTATTTTTGAACGTAAATCGTTAACTTTTTGTTCGAGTCGTCTTCGCCATTTTGGTTTGAATTCTGTTTTTGTACCTCGGGTTATTTCTCTTTGTTCGAGTGTTATCTTGGCTCCGTTGACCTTAGCAACAGTCCATGCCGCACAATATATAATGGTCTGGAATGAGTGAAAGTCTGTATCGTTGTTATTTTTTTCAGGGAGAATGATTTTGTTTAGGTAGCTAATTATTCTTGCAAGATTTTTAGATGGTTTTTGTTTTGGAATATAACTTCTATTCGTAGGGCTAGTGTCTTTGTAAAATTGGAATGCTAGTTGGAAAGAATCTTCTATTACTGGGTCCCTTTCTAAATTAATTTGCTGGTTAGTTATTTCTGTGTTACCCGGTGTTTGTATATTAGATGTTAGTTCTTCTATAGAGTTTATGTCAATGTTATTTGTTAACTGGGTATTAGTGTTGTTGATATTTCTAATAACTGCTATCGATTCATTATTGTAATTGCGTGTGTTATCTGTACCTAGTTCTTCCAATATCTCTGACTTTAATGAATTTAATTTCTCGTCACTTAAGTACTGATTGTTTATTATCGCTCTCCTCTGATCGGCTATTCGTTGTTCACTGAGGTGAGCAAGTGAAGGGAATTGATTAATGAAGTCTTCGTACATAGGTTTTCGGTATGTAGTTTCATTCGTGCCTAAAGCTGTAACTCTATAATATGAACGCATTATAGCTTCATTGTGTTCACTCGTCCATCTCATTCGGGTCTGTGTTCTATTTTGTGTGTTATGTGTCTCTAGTGTTGTAGGTTGTGTTGGTGTAAATACTAGCTGTCTAAGTTTGCTTGAGCTTTGTGACTGCAGGGTAAAATGGTTTAACTGTAGTTGATCTAACTCGTCTTTTACTTCGTTTTGTAATTCATCTATTGTTTTTTGTGGTAGTAATTTATTATTTATTATAGCTCTACGTTGGTCTCCTATTCTCTGTCGACTAACCTGCATATTCGGGAATTTTTCTGTAAATTTTAGATGGAGTGGTTCGAGATAAGTTCTTCTGTCTGTATCTAGTGAAGTTAATTGAAGATAAGTGCGCAGTATGAACTTGTTCATTTCAGGTGTCCATCGTCTGCGCGTAGTAGGAGTACTTGTAGTGGGTGCAAGCTCAGAGTCAAGGTTGACATCTTGCACAACACTACCAAGCGTACTGGTGGTGGACAAGCTAGCTGTTCTTCTTGTCATGTAGGAGGGGCGAGTAGAAGGGATGGATGAGAATAATGAAATGGTATCATCGCCCGTGGAATCGGCTGTGGCTTCTACGCAGTGAGCCCGCCTGTTCAACTCACTGCGACCAGCTGTAACAATTTTTTCGGTGGGAGCCCGCTTGCTCAACTCCTCACCGCCGATGGTTCGCATGCTGTGGCACCTAGCATCGGCTCCAGATGCGCCCCGGCGCTCCCCGGGAAGCGACCGTAAATTATATATTCTTTTATTACTCATCTCCATAAAGGGTTACCCTTCCTTGTTAGCCGCGTAAGTTTTTTGTACAGATGAAGGTACAGTACGCGTGTCCGCCCCCCACGTAGCTAGGTGTTCAGCTTGGACGTAAGGTTGGATTTTAGGGGGCTTATTATTATTATTATTATTAGCCATAATGTGGCATTAATTTTTATCTTTGTGCAACTGGGTCAAAGTAATTGACATTACGAAAAACAAAACATTGAATTAGATCCTTTGCCATGTAAAACTGATGATAATGACTTTAAGTGACTTTATGTGTTATTGTATGTTATTTATTACTGTTAATTGAACATCATAATTACTTTTTATTTTATTTTTATTACCGAAATGTATTGTATTGTGTTAGTTAATACTTCGTAAAAATATTAGTTTCGTTAATTATGTGTTATGTATGTTAAATTATTTTCATTAACTCAACAGCAAACCAACATTGTGCTTTGCAGTGCCCTGACAGCGTTCATGTACAAAAACCGAGAGCAAATAAAAAATTAAAAAAAAAGAAAATGTGCCACGCAACTGGCCGGATTAAAAAATAAAACACTCACGAACACACTTTTGTTTTTGTATGGGTATAAACCAGGTTCCGTCCAGGCAGTATGGCGCGGCATCTCCGACCACTCCATATCCATATTCACAAGAGATATTCAATTGCGCGTACTCCAAGCCTTGGCCAGGGGTTGCGGACGGAGAGTTGCTCGCCACATAGGTACCGTGCTCAGGGTACGGTGGTAACACACAATTCCCTGTGACAGTTGCCATACTGAAAAAAAAATGGTACTGAATTAATGGCATAGACTAAAGACGCCTATTGCTGTGTACAGTTAGTTCCAAAAGTATCTGAAGATGTTGTACACAAACCGTGTTCAGGTTTTTTTTTTTTCACAAAAAAAGTTTCTTAAACAATTAATTGTGTTGGGAACCTCGTTTTAGGCAAACAATGCCTGTGTTAGGGGACTCCGCTCTTCCATTTCAACTTCATTCAAAACTTTAAGTCGCACTGAGATGTAAAATTAAGGCAACTAAACTACTGTTACGTTTTGTATTTTGGAAATTCGTAAAAAATATCTATTTAAATTCCACGAAAAATTATAAAAACAGCTGTTTGATTACGAGTAGGAATGGACCTTCGAATGATGTTTTTTTTGCTTGGTTTGTTTACGTTGTATTACTTTTCGATATCGATACCCAATACGTGGGTAAAGTATTGCCAGTTAATTTAATTTGACTCTGCAGTTCAGTGTTGACTAGTCTCTCCTATAAGGAACACAGTATCTTACGTCGTTGTAGTGTGGGTTGGACGGGCTGGCTTCATTTTGGTGCACAGTTCAACCGTCTCGTCAGAACCATCTAGGCAGTCTTGTTCCTGAAAAAATAACAATTGCTCGTCAGTTACAAATCAAGCATCATGCTCATCATCACATACATTATCAGCCTGTAATGGCCCTACTGCTGAGACAGGCCTCCTCTCTGTGAGACGGAGTGAGTCCTTATCCACCACGCGGGCCCAGTGCGGGTTGGTAGATGTCACATGCCTTTGAATTTTTGGTTCTAGCACATGCCGCTTCCTCACGAAGTTTTCCATCGCCGTTTTGAGAGCAGTGGTGATGAAATAATTTACACTAAGTAAAGCGCCTGTGGGTTCAAACCTGCGACCTAAAACTAACATAGATTCATCATCAGCCAACAATAGTCCCACATTATGGGCTGATTATTTATGTATGTAATATGGTTGTGTTGGATCATTAAGTTCCCTTCAAAATGGTTGAATCGAATGGTGCTGATCTATACGTCATGTTCGTGAACGGGCGCCGCCAGTAGGGACTGGTCATCTCTTAACTGCCACTCCTTATTTTAATGTCAGAATTTTTATTTTAGTTTTGTTTTAATATCGGGCGCGTTTAGTTCCATGTGGCGCCGGACGTAAAATAATAGCACCATCCCATTTCTTCCCGTGGCGCGTGGGTGTCGTAGAATGCGCCATTTTTCACTGCTAGCACGTTTTCTTCCGTAACAGCCGTCTAAGGGCGACCACTTCCTTCTTCATGCCCCAAAGTTAGTCGACCGCGCTTGAATCCGTTATACCAACGATACATGGTTGCCGTAGAAGGGCCTTCATCCATGAATGCCATTTGAAGTCTATCGTACGATTCGTCCGGTTTCAGGCGGCATTTGAAATCGTAAAAAATCATAGCGCGAATATGTTTCCGGCGCAAATCCATTTTTTATGAGACACGATATTTTAAATTAGCTCGCAAACAATGTGGAAGGAAATTTTGAAATTGGAACGTACCTATTTTTACTAACAAACTAGCTGACCCGACAGACGTTGTCCTGTCTTAACTATGAATATTGAGTTCGCATTATAAAAAAAAAAATTGGGGTGGACCACCCTTAACATTTAGGGGTATGAAAAATAGATGTTGGCCGATTCTCAGACCTACCCGATAAGCACACGAACTTTTATCAAAATTGGTTCAGCCGTTTTGGAGGAGTAAGGTAACTAACATTGTGACACGATAATTTTATATACAGGTTGAAATTGAAAACATGCGACAAACCGAAATGGGAGATTGTACTCATCATTATGAACAACTTTTACTAAGGGACCAATGATGCAATCGCGAAAAAAAAACATCTGTTCCCTACATATATGTTCGCATAACTCGTCAAAATGTAGGGAACAGCTGTTTTTTTTTTTGCGATTGCATCATTGGTCCCTCAGTAAAAGTTGTTCATAATGATGAGTACAATCTCCCATTACGGTTTGTCGCATGTTTTCAATTTCAACCTGTATAAGATAATCATATTTTCAAAATAAATTATAACTGGCCAGTCTCTCATAAATAAAAACTTTTTTCGCAAAACTTTCTGAGTGGCCTGGTATTATGATTTCAAAGAGTGTCCGTGGATTATCTTGCCCGTTCGCCTCCATAGGTACCTACTACGCTTTGGAATGGGCCACTAGCTTTATCTGTCTGACTGACCAGCCCCTTGGCAATTCAAAAGGGCCTGTAATTTGGTTTAAAGCTTCTTCAAACAGGCGCGACGTGAAAGCACGACGCGACTCTCGTAGAACAATTTCTATGAAGACTTCATGCAAATTGGTCTAAAAGTGTCGCGACGCGTTGTTGCGTCGCGTCTGTTTGAAGAAGCTTTTATCCTACTAATATCATAAATGTGCAAGTTTGTATGTTTAGATGTTTGGATGTTTGTTACTATTAAATACACATTTTGAATAAGTAGAATTATATAATTTATTAAGATAGACAATGAATGGTCAATGTCACACGTCGTCAACATGACAGGAGTGCATTCTAGGTGGCCAGTATATAACAGTTACTTACCGCATTACAAGTAAGAGTTCGATCAATACAGGCACCGTACGCGCACTGAAACCCTTGCTTCCCACATTCCGCGGCCCCACAGTCTTCGGTCTCGTCGGACTCGTCCTGACAGTCCGCGAACCCGTCGCAGTGTTTCGTTATAGATATCAGCTCGCCATCCAGACATGAGAACATGTCACTAGAAAAATATATTGGGTAAGTATGAGGCAGAATCTACAACGCTACATGCGAACTACGCATCGATGACCTGACGTCACACAGATTCTGCATCGCGCAATCAAAGTTTACCGCGCAACTCGTATATGTAGGGTGACTAGTAATTAGTGACCGATAATTAAACACATGATTTTACTCATTATAACAAACGACTTTCCCAAAGAAACAATTTTTTTTATCTATCTTATTGACCCCAATTTTATTACCCCAATAGAATATTGAGTACTGTTCTGTGTAAGGACGTTACACTACGAAATGAAACATTAATGGGAGCTTAAATTCGTGTTTCCACGTGTAGTTAAAATTTTATATTAAAAAAAAAAAAACAACCGACTTCCAAAAAAAACACTACAAAGTGAAAAATAACTTTAATTTCGGAAGTCGGTGTCTTGTCTTTGGAGCTGTATTTGAATTTTTTGTAACCGCCTTCCGAAATTAAAGTTATTTTTACTTTGTAGTGTTTTTTTTGGAAGTCGGTTGTTTTTTTTTTGGAAAAAGTTTTTATTTTTCACTTTTTAGTGGTTCACATGTGCTTACCCCTTCACAGCATACCGGCGTGATGTTATGTTATGAACTGGTGTAAGCAATAGACAGAGATGAGATTTCAGCAATCCCAGTCCATTTGCTATCATTTATTGAGGAGTTCCGTTGCCTATCTCCAAAGTTCTTCATCAAATCTTCACCAAATTGAAATGAGACCACTCCGAGAAAGTACTCTTCCAAAAAATAACTAAATCGCTTCGTGTGCCCATAAAATTTGAAGAGTTCTCTCTATTTCTCCAGGTTCCCATCATCAGATCCTGACTTGATGATCATGGGACCACCTGGGAAGTATACCCTTTCAAACAAAAAAAAACAAAATCCAAATCGGTCCAGCCATCTTCGAGTAATCGGGGAACATACATAAAAAAAAAAAAAAGGTTCCGACGAATTGATAACCTCCTCCTTTTTGAAGTCGGTTAAAAATCTGTCCGTCAAATTGTGAACTGGTATCAAGACGGATAGTACGTTGCGTTATTATTAAATAGTCAAGTAACCGCCACTAACTTGGAAGTAGCGCTCGTCGGCCGTTACCGCGGCACCGCTCGCTACGCTCGCTCGGCTCGCGCGCGGTTGGTTACAAATCTAACCTAACCTATTCGGTCGGTAAGCAGTATGGTGCAGTTCACAATTTATCAACAGTTAGATAGATTATAAACAAACGGTGTTCACAATCTTACGGTGGTATATACAACGTCCCGACTTCAACCGTGGGGCAGTAGCCCACCAGACACAACACCCGTCTGGTCGGAGGATCCTCCCTTTTCTATTGAGTATGAATGAACTTTACACCCTGCGTGGCGAACTCTGCTTGCGCGATGCAGGATTTATCGTGACGTCAGCGTAATTCATAGTTCGCACGTGGCTTTGTAGATGCCACTACAATAGGTTCGTCCCCTATCATTTCTGAGTCCTCGTCCGGAGAATTCAAGCAATATTATAATTTAATAATGTTGTAAATTGCTTACCGCGAGCACAGGCTGGCATGCTCATCGCTTCCGTCAGGGCAGTGGTTAAAGCCGTCGCACCTGTGTTCAAAGGCTACACACGTACCGTCTAAGCACTTCGATCTGGAAAACAAAAAGGCAGAATTAATAGGGGCAAATCTAGATATACAAATAAATAAAATTTTAAGTGTCTTTTTGTAATGACAAAATAACAGCTTCTTACTAAATGCATACGGTATAGGGAAGAAGAGAAGGTACCTACACGGTACTTATACCAAAAAATAATAGTTTAAAAAACTAAAAAACACGCTTTAAAAACACAACTAAAAAAGGAGAAAATAATTTAATTCAATTAAAAAGCGTGGGGTGCTTTTTGAGGTATTTTTATAATCACTTACTGTCAAGCACCCCACGCTTTTTAATTGAATTAAATTATTTTCTCCTTTTTTAGTTTGGTTTTTAAAGTGTGTTTTTTAGTTTTTTAAACTATTATTTATTTTCAATTTTTTAGTTCTGCTAACTACAAAAACAAGTTTTTTTTTTCTCATTTTTTTTTAAATTATTGAATTGTCATCGGTCCTCGACAAGTTTACAAAGTTTCAATGAAATCTGACCGTTTAAAGTGGGTCAAAATCGCGCTCAAAGGAGTCGGTTACATACAAACAAACAAACTAACAAACAAACATACAAGTGAAGCTAATATAAAGCGTGTAAAAAGAAGGGTTTTTTTTGTCTGTCTACTCGTTCCGGCTAATCTTCGAAACGGCTGGACCGATATTGACAACTTTCACTAGCAGATAGCTTATGCTGGGACACTAGGCCTCCTCTCGATGAGTGGCAGTGGGAGTGAGAGTTTCAATTCTTAACTCTCTCTCTCTCTTATTCTTAATTTTTCTTTCATTTGTGGTGCGCGTACCAACATGCTACCTGCATCTGGTGATGGAAGAAAGCTTTTTTCCACAGGATGTGGTATTCCGCCGCTTTCGCGGACAAGTGCCACCGGACCGCACAAAGACTTAGTGCAAATAAGTGATACTAACATAATTTTAAGTTTTATTTATTAATACAAATTGTTATTATAATATGTATATTTAGGCTAAGGTATTTATCTATGGGTCATTGTAACCTGACAATAAATGGTTTATTATTATTTATTATTATTATTAACTGCTGCAGCTGCAGCATGGGTTTCCTCACGATGACAACAAAAATTCTACGCTAGCACTAATGTGCTGCAATCATGCTTACAGTGTTTGCGTCGATGTCCCTTCCATCCTGTATAGTACTTGAAACACAAGATAGACCTTCAAAGCGTAGATTACGTAGATTAGATTTCGTACTTACCCCTCACATGACGTCTGTCTTTTGTATCTCCCATGAGAAACTGTATCTTCCGTCAGGTTTCTGGAAAAAAAAAGGTAAGGTAAAAAAGGCTTAAATAGAGGTATAAAAATAAAATTAAAATTAAAGGCTTTTAAAGAGGTATGAGGAAGTGGTGTAAAGTTCACTCATACTCTATGGAAAAGAGATGATCCTCCGACCGGACGGGTGTTGTCTGTTGGACGACTGCCTGACGGTTGTTTTTTTTACACGCTTTGTATGTTTGTATGTTTGTTTGTAACCGACTCCTTTGGACTTAATTTTGATCCACTCTAAACGGCCAGATTTCATTTCATTTTTGTAGACTTAACGAGGACCGATGACAATTCAATAATTTAAATAAACTGAAAAGTCACGATTTTGTAGTTAACAGAACTAAAAAAATGAAAATAAATAACAGATAAAAAAATCTAAAAAACACGCTTTAAAAACCAAACTAAAAAGCAGAAAATAATTTCAAAAAGCGTGAAATGCTTGATATTAATTGATTATAAAAATACCTCAAAAAGCATCCCACGCTTTTTACACGCTTTATATTAGCTTCACTTGTATGTTTGTTTGTATGTAACCGACTCCTTTGAGCGCGATTTTGACCCACTTTAAACGGTCAGATTTCATTGAAACTTTGTAAACTTGTCGAGGACCGATGATAATTCAATAATTTAAAAAAAAATGAGAAAAAAAAAGAACACGTTTTGGTAGTTAGCAGAACTAAAAATAGAAAATAAATTATAGTTAAAAAAACTAAAAAACACGCTTTAAAAACCAAACTAAAACAGGAGAAAATAATTTAATTCAATTAAAAAGCGTGGGGTGCTTGACATTAATTGATTATAAAAATACCTCAAAAAGCACCCCACGCGTTTTAATTGAATTAAATTATTTTCTCCTTTTTTAGTTTGGTTTTTAAAGCGTGTTTTTTAAACTATTATTTATTTGAAATTATTTTCTGCTTTTTTAGTTTGGTTTTTAAAGCGTGTTTTTTTTATTTTTTATCTATTTTTTTTGTGTATAGCTACTCGTAGTTGACCTTGAGAGGCAGTGACTACTAAACCGGACTTTCCTGTGGTTGCCTTAAGAAAACTTAAAGCCTCCAGCCAGGGGCTTAAAACTACTTAAACTAAGCGACTGCACGCTGAGGGCACCCCCTGCGGGGTACGGGCCTCGGCATTGGGCGTCACTGGTAGGGGGACAGCACGTTGGGACAGGCTGGATCAAATCATCATTATTATTATCAATCGGGGAATTTAACTCTCCAGGTTCAGCTGCGGCGCGGGCTGGAACTTCAACGACCAAGGGTCGGTGGGGGTCGGACAGTTGATGACGGGACGTTGTATATTAGCAGTCGCCCGGTAAAATCTGATTACGCGATGCAGGATTTGTGTGACGTCAGGTCTTTGATGCGTAGTTCGCATATGGTGTCGTGGATGCCGCCACACTTTCATTATATCTACAAAGAATTATCTGCCTAGCTATTTCCCAACTATGTGGTCTGCTTCCAGTCCTACTGGATGTAGCTGAATACCAGAATTTTACAACAAGTAATTGCAGAAAGATCTGCACAACCTAGTTACTGGGTACCACGATACCCTTTATATACTGGTTGTAGCTGTGTAACTTGCATCAAGCGACAAACGCGCGTCTCCTGTTTCCGTCCGTCGCGGTGTCTTTTGTTTTCTTGGGAATGGCATTTGCCAGATCAACGTAGGAGGTTGTCGGCTGCTTAACCGGACTTGCCTGTAGGAGCGCCTCAATAAATTAGGGCTCCAGCCAGTACTTAAAATCTATAAACTAAGCAACTACACGGCAAGGGCTCCCCTATGGGGTACCACCTCACCTTACCGCACCTCACCGCACCTCGGCATAGGGCGACGCTGGGAGAGGGCAGCAAGGGACGGCCTGGATGAGAATTATTTAGGGGCGAATTTTACGCTACAGGCTCAGCGGTGAGAGCTGGCTCGTGCAAGGGTCAGGTTGGACATGGATTGTGCCGTCGCAGCAGGCCTCGGTGGTGAGGTGGAAAGGACGGTATGTGTTTGTTTTGGACATACTACTTTCCTGAAGGAGCGTTGTATCGTCGTCGGGAATGAAAAGGGTAAGCCTCGGTCAGAGCACGCTTGCAAGTCGCTCAACGGCAGCACACAGCACAGCACACCTCGTCATAACCACCTCTGATCAGCCATTGTGAAATCACGTCATTGAATTAATTAAGGGTTACGAGCCGTATGCAGTTTATAGCAACAGTTTCCTAGCATCATATTGTCGCACAGTTTACCGCTACGACAACCATGGAAGCCGAGGAATTGAGGTGACAACATTTCAATGGAGAATGCTACTTATGCGACGTGTGGGATCCCCTAAAACACTACTCTCATTTCTTTCTCCACAGTCGCTGTTGACACGTGATGATTGAGAGTGTAGCTGAGATTGTACAATCAGTTTGAAAGGAAAAGTACTTACGATTTGTTACTTGAATAGCAGAGTGCTTCATCGGAGCCATCAGGACAGTCCCAATGGGTATCACACACTGCACCAGCTCTGATGCATGTCCCATCGAGACACGTGAATTCGCTTGCTCTGGAATGTAGAGAGGGCTTTTATTATGGGCAAGTCGTCATCACCAGCCTTAAGCAGTGGCTTTGCTAGACATAGCATAATCAGACTAGATAATGTCCCTGCTGCTGCGACACAAGCCTTTTTTCATTGAAAGGACGTGGGTAATCCACCACGCGGGCCCATTGCGGTTTGGTAGATATCCCATGTCTTCGACTTTTTAGTCTTGGGAGATGCCGATTTCTTCACGATGTTTTCCTTCACCGTTTTGAGAGCAGTGGTGATGTAACAATTTACACAATGCCAGCTCGTAAATTGCCACTCTGTCACCACTGCCCTACATACTAATTTGCAATGCTCTCACTACTAGAGATACTCCTCTCGTTTTGTTCGCAATTAAGTCGGTCTTCGGTAACTCTTATTCAGCCTATGAAGATCGTCACTCCGCATAGCCTAGAGGCGTCTTATTTTTTTTTTAGGTGAAAGTAGTGGCCTATAATTTTATGGTAACAGTGAATGACATCAACTCAACCTATCGCAGTCCACTGCTGGAGATATGCATCTCCCTGTTTGTGCCCTAACAACCGGTTTTCTGGTTTTCGCATCCAGTCAGCCCTAGCCACCTTTTTAAACGCACCCACAATACAGGAGAAATTCCTAGTGTGGGGCAACGTTTTTAAAAAAAAAAAAAAAAAAAGTAGTCAGCCCATCAACGTTTTTGGTTTTACTTGAGTGTAGATTTCATTTGCTCGCAGAACGTATGGCCGATGGCGTCAGAAGGTTCTGGAGTGGCGACCACGTACTGGAAGACGTAGCGTTAAAAGGCCTCCCACAAGGTGGACCGATGACCTGGTGAAGGCCGCAGGAATCCGCTGGATGCGAGAAGCACAGAACTAGTCGAAATGGCGGTACTTGGGGGGGGGGGCTACGTCCAGTAGTAGACGTTTTTCGGCTGAAATGATGAGTTTTCATTTGTTTTTGTTGATATGTTGGCGTGTCCAAGCAGATCATATGGCAAATAATATAATTAACTGTTTCGTGTTTCATAATGTTAATTACTTTGCATATGTATAGAATAAAGTTCTTCTAATTTAACAGACAGCTGTGCTGCTGGAGAGTTTGTTGCGCCACTTCATCTTCCCAGCTAAACTCCCTTAACCGCTTCCACTAGGAAGCGGTTAAGGGCGATTTCGAAGATTGTGTTGAAGTGCTGATTCTCAGCCTAGTTTGAATAAATGTCTTTTGTCTTAGAATCGAAAATTCGAAGACATGTGACATCTACCAACCCGTACTGGCCCGCGTGGTGGATAATGGCCCACCCCCTTTCACAGAGAGGAGTATGGGCAGAGTCCCAGCAGTGGGGACATTTTAGGCTCTTGATGATTTTGGATTTTGGATCTAGTTGGGGCGTGTCTCCAATAAAGGTATCGTCTGCTCCTACAGCCATCAGTACTTTGAAAGACGTTGCAGGCTTACTTTACTGCCTCTTAAGTTTACCAAGTAGGATCTATCCAAACTCCCTTGCATGAACGCGCGACGTTAAGGGGTTTAAAAAAAAAATCCCCTTAACGTCGCGCGTTCATGCAAGGGCGTTAAGGGGTTAAACTATTATTAACCCTATGTATTTGTCAATCGAGGTATATTTCATACGATAACTATTTTGTAAATTCTTTGAATGTTCGAGTGCACAAAACGGTCGTTGACCTCCGCGCGATATGAAGTTTGAGTTTCAATATTATGAAAATGTTAAGTAGGATTCCCATAAAATAATTTATGATAAATCATAACACGGGAACAAACACACTTTCAACCACTTGATCACATGATCTGACCAAGATTATGTCTGGACTTTAAAAGAGACTGTGACCTCTGAGTTTGTTTCGGCCTTTCTTCTCAGAGTAGTCAGTTATGAAACGGCGACCTCATCTATAGTTTTAAAAATATGATTGACGTGTAAAAGTGTTTGTACAAAACTACTTACAGGAATAAAATCATTTATAATTAATTAATCATTTATCATCTGCCAGGGGTGCGGGTTGTTCGAAAGAGATACCGTCGCCCCTGGCACACAGGCAGCTGAGGGAACACGGGTGGGTTTTAGTCAGTAAAAGTCTGACACGCCCTCCTGCTCCTCCCAGAGCGGGAGAAGTTATTTGATGATTTCCCACACTCAAAAAAAAAAAAATATCATTATAAGAATCCAAATATGTTTTACCTGCAAGTCCAAATCGAAGCAAGATTCCTGATGACTGAACTAGCGGCTGGCGATATGGCTGAAATATTCAGAATTAACCTTTTCGTGAAATATTCGTTCAATGGGATTAAATCAACTTATAGGGTTGTATTTATGATTTTAATGACTGTAAATCTGTAAAACCTTAATATCTGTCCCCGTAAATAAAATTCATTAAATTTCTAAAGCTGCCCTGGCGGTTAACTTATAAATACTGGAAAGGGTCCATTCAAGTATTACGTAAGCACATTTTTTGCAATTATTAATCCCCCCCCCTCGTCAGCAAAAGTAAGCAAAGCTCTTACACCCCCCCCCCCCCCCTCCCATGCTCACGTGAACATTGGTACAGACGCCAGTACATCAAGCTCCCCCAAACTGGCGAATTGAACATGAAACTTATGCTTATGTCATAAAGTCGAAAATCTATCAAAGAAATTTGACAAATTGGGGTGGGGTGGCTTGATGTGCTGGCGTCTGTACATGCATAATTATTTCAATGTGTTCTGGTTTATTTATTGAGTCATGAGCAGCAATTATAAGTCTAGATAAGGAATAGACTTGGACTAGAGGACTTCAACGCATATAATATTTATTTAAGCAAATTTTATTGAGATGGTATTCAGTTATTACTCGTATAATGTTTACCTACTTATATATTAACGAACAAGACAAACTTCTTTTAAAATTTTGGTATACCTATTAATTCAAATTAACAGTCTTCACTCAAGTCTTTGATGACACTGGATGTTTGCTGTTCAATGTTGTGTGTCGGCTCACTTTCTTGTGATTTTGGAATATCGTCATCATTTTCTTCGAGCCATTAATAAACAAGTACCTAGGGTTGACATGTATGTGCTCAAACCAAAATCAAATAAATTTTGTAGAAAATCCAAAAAAGTAAAAAAATAAATACTGCTGACGCAATCACCATCTAGAACCCCATCCCATATGTCATCAAAAATAAGAAAAGCAAAGACTCCGCTTCCCGTAGTGCTTACGTAATACTTGAATGGCGCCAAATGTATAAATTTATGTATTGTATCGTAGTGCATTCGAATTTGTTAGTTAATACTTTAGTTGCTTACATAATCAAACTATAAAGTTCCCACCGGTTCCCCCGGGACACAGGCCTCCTCTCTGTTTGTGGAAGTTGCCCGTAATCCACCACGTGAGCCCTGTGCGGGTTTGTAGACGTCACGGCATATTTTCGCACATGAATACCAGGATCTCCTCTGTTGGCTGCCCACAACGCCATCTAGCGACGCCAAGCGCACCTAGCGCACCAATCGCGATGCAACGGTGGCGCCATCTCGATGATCGGCGCGGAAGTCAATCCGAAGCGACGCGCGCGCCCCGGTCGCGATGTGTTTTAAATATTTAATTAAGCATTATGTTATAGAAGAACAATATACACTTTGAAGATCAGCTGTCTCGTGGTTTGATTTAAAAATCCATAAGAAGCCCTAACATAATGGTCCTTCCGAGCCAAATTATGAAGAGTTAAGAAAAGGAGTTTGTATCTGGGTTGAATTCAAGAAGTCGTCGCATAAATATACGAAAGAAGAAATTTCACCCGCCATTGCACGAACACGTGGTAACGAGTCTCAAGACGTCGAGTGGATTCGAGGAGTGGCAGGTCTGAGTGTCCCATCCATTTCCCCATCCTATTTCTCGGTCTGTTCTAATATTCGTGCTGTATTCCTCCTAGTTGTTGAGCAGCGGTGCCCAGCCAGCCGGTCCCGACAGCCTGAGAAGTTCTCTCGCGGGTCTGCGCGGGCGGCACGTGGCGTGTCCCTAACTTACAGGAAGGATTACAGTGAGTACTCTTGTGTTCTTATTTTCCCTTAAAATGAGTGAAGCTAAGATGTCGGAACTTGTTAAGAAAAGATCAGTGGTCAAAGGTCGATTAACGATGTTGGAAAATTATATTAAAAGATGTACATGCCCGCTAAGTGAACAACAATTAATAGAGTTACAGTTACGTATGGATAACAGTTCGAGTTTGTTACATAGTTATACCGAGTTACAAGGTTTAATTGAGGAAAATGCAGACGAGCTCGATCTTCCAAAACAATTGGAAAACCGAGACCGTTTTGAAGATCAATATTATAAGACAGTAGCTACAGGCAAACTCATGCTGCAGAAAGAGGTTCCTGAAGATAATAATGTGGTCACTAAAAGCAAAATATGTGTAAAGTTACCGGACATAAAAATACCTACCTTTGACGGCTCGTACGATCGCTGGTTGGAGTTTAAGAATTCTTATTGTAGTATGATCCATGAGCGTGAGGATTTAGATTGTATACAAAAGTTCCATTATTTACGGTCGTCATTAACGAATAGTGCGTCGCAAGTCATTAGTGCATTGGAATTTACGGCCAGCAACTACTCTCACGCATGGGAGCTACTAGAGAATCGGTACAACAACTTACGGCTGTTGCAACACAACCACGTCAAGTCCCTTTACGCGATTCCTTCTTTACATAAAGAATCAGCTTCACAATTAAGGAAACTTATAGACACTGTGCTAAGAAACCTACGTGCGCTTTCCTCACTGGGGGAACAAACGCATGCGTGGGACACGTTGGTTATTTATTTGGTTGTTTCAAAGTTGGATCCCAGTACAGAACGTGAATGGGAACAATATCAGGGTACACTTTATAATGCTAACACCAAGCCGCCGTTCGTGAAGTTAGATGATTTACTTAAGTTTCTCAAGGACAGGGCAGATATGTTAGATATTATAAAGGTAAATCACAGTAAACATTCACACGACAACAAAAGTAGTGAACAATCACAAATAAAAAAACAAGCTACTAATAGTTACGTCGCTACAAGTTCTGGTGATAATAATAATAAGTCTAAAACAAATAAGCGTAGCCCGCGCGTGTGTGTAATGTGCAGAGGTAATCATTCCCTTTATACGTGTTCTAAGTTTATTAATTTACCTATTCAAGAGAGGATTAACTTAGTGAACACAACCAATATTTGTAAGAATTGTTTACGTTCAGGCCATGCGGTACAAGATTGCAAATTCGGCCCGTGTAGGCTTTGTAATCTTGAGAAGCATAATAGTTTGATACATGTCGATGGCGGAGACGACGTAAACGTGGTAGGTGCGAATAATACACAGTCGCAGCCGGTAACCACTAACGTTCCTACTGTCTCAACTTCGTTGCATTCGTCAGCTGAGAATACCGATACGCTATGTAAACAAACATCATACTCTGTGCTACCTACGGTTCTGCTGTCCACAGCGCTAGTGGATATTGCAGATAATGAAAATAAATATCATACTGCACGCGTGCTTCTCGATAATGGTAGCCAACAATGTTTTATTAGGAAATCTTTATGCGATAAGCTAAATGCACCTTTATTACAGTCCACTTGTCAAGTTACCGGTGTGGGTCATTCGATCGCGAATTCTACCCACACTTGTAAAATATTATTACGTTCGAAAGTTAAGAATTATCGTACTAACATTGAATGTTTAGTATTGCCGTGTATTACGAATAGGCTACCGGCATTTAATATAAACATAAATAATATTAGAATCCCGGACAATATTCAACTAGCTGACCCGACCTTTCATTCGCCGTCGGATATTGATATCCTGATAGGTGCTGATAAGTTTTGGGATTTGTTGATTGACGGTAAACTTAGGTTAAAAAATGGACCGTATCTACAAAATACTCAGCTAGGGTGGATAATGTCTGGACCTTTGTATAATAATAATAATGGCCTGCGCATTAATCAGGTTCAGTGCAATTATTCACAAGGTTTAGATGCTCAATTAAAACAATTTTGGGAACTCGAAGAGATTCCCAACGTTGGGAACATACTTAGTGCCGACGAGCAAAAATGCGAGAATATTTTCGTTGAAACGACAACACGTACTCGTCAAGGTCAATTCTCAGTGCGTATCCCGCTTAAAGAATCGCCAACGGTTCTCGGAGAAAGTTACAGTGCAGCTAAAAAACGTTTGTTTTCGCTTGAACGAAAGTTTACTCGGTTGCCGGAATTTAGGGAAAAATATATTAATTTCATGAATGAATACGAAAAGCTCGGTCACATGAGTCGCATAGATACATACGGGTCACCTCACTATTTCTTACCGCATCACGGTGTTATGAATGAAAACAGTAGTACAACTAAACTGCGCACAGTGTTCGATGCTAACGCAGCGACATCTACAGGTAAGTCGTTGAACAGTATTCAGTTTATTGGGCCGCCACTTCAGAACGACATTTTTTCCATGCTATTACGCTTTAGACAGTATAAACACGTAGCATGTGCCGACGTGGAAAAAATGTACCGCCAAATATTAATACAACCAGATCAACGTGAATTACAATTAATCTTGTGGCGTAAAAATCCATCGGACCCAATAGGTATATATCGCCTTAATACCGTTACGTACGGCACGGCGTCAGCGCCTTATCTGAGTATGAGGTGTCTAAACCAACTAGCACGTGAATGTGAGGATGAACAGGTAGCTAAAGTGATTAGAGATGACTTTTACGTAGATGATGTGTTATTAGGTAATAATGATTTAAATAGTTTATTAGATATGTGTGATAAGGTCACTAATACTTTAAAATCAGCGTGTCTTCCATTACGTAAATGGATATTTAATCTGGATATTACTGCTCATGACATATCAAAAAGATTGGCATTAGGAGATCAGTGTCAAAATAAAACTTTAGGTATGGGCTGGTTTAATAAAAGTGATGAATTACATTTTACATCCCGGGTAATAATTAATAATACGAACCCATTAACTAAACGTACAATGTTATCGGTAATAGCGCAGGTGTATGATCCGTTGGGTATGCTAGCACCGGCAATAATAATAGCAAAAATTGTTATGCAAAAGTTATGGTTGTGTAAAATAAATTGGGACGATCCGGTTCCTAATGATGTAGTGTTATCTTGGGATAAATTTATTACTTCATTACACAGTTTACACACATTACGAATACCGCGCTATGTCATGAGTCCTCACACACAATACATAGAATTACATATCTTTAGTGACGCGTCGCAGTGTGCATATGGCGCATGCGCTTATGTGCGTACATACTCTGATCACTCGCCTGTTACTACTAAGTTACTTTGTGCCAAAAGTAAGGTCGCGCCATTAAAACCGACTAGTATACCGCGGTTAGAATTATGCGGTGCGTTGATCGGCGCACGGTTATATAAAAAGGTAATAAATTCATTACGATTGACCTTTTATAAAGTTGTCTTTTGGACAGATTCCACCATCGTCCTTGGGTGGCTTCGAATGTCCCCTCACTCATTAAAAACCTTTGTTCAAAATAGAGTAGTAGAAATAAATGAAATTACCAGTAATGCTATATGGTCGCATGTAGGTACTAAAAATAATCCAGCAGACTTAGTCTCACGTGGTCTCAGCCTGGACACGCTCAATGACTGTAGCCAGTGGTGGTACGGACCACCATTCCTGCAGAGTCATGATGTGATGTGGTCGCAGCAGGGCTCAACATCGCTTTCAAATTACGCTGGTGACCTACCAGAACTAAAAACACAAACTACTGCATTGGTTTGTGACGTCACAAAAAACAAAAACCTTGTCATTTGTTTTGAACGGTTCTCTTCGTACAACCGTTTGAGACGTGCATGTGCATACGTGGTACGTTTTATTCATAATTTACGCACACCACGACACGATCGCACAGTTGGGCCGTTATCTCTTAATGAGTTGTGTGCGTCAACACAAATGTTAACGCGACTTGCACAACAAGAATCGTTCCCTAACGAATATATTAATTTGAAAAATAAGCTGCCATTACACACAAAGAGTGCGATCGCTAGCCTTAATATATTCTTAGATAGCCATAATATCATCAGAGTGGGCGGACGCCTAAGTAACGCGCCTAACTTCGAGTACGATAAAAAGCACCCGAGCTTATTATGTTGTAAACATCGATTAACATTATTACTGTTTCAGCATTTACATAATAAACTTCTCCATGCTGGCCCCCAACTTCTGTTGGCTACTATGCGTGAGAGTTGGTGGCCATTAGGGGGGAGAAATTTGGCCAGAAAGGTGGTTCATCAGTGCGTCCGCTGTACACGACTTAAGGGCAAGACCGTTTCCCCAATCATGGGAAACCTGCCTGCAGAGCGGTTGGAACCGGGTTTTCCCTTCATTCGTTGTGGGGTGGACTATGCTGGACCCGTATCGGTGCTAAACCGCAAAGGTAGGGGGGCTAAGCTAGAAAAAGGATATATTTGCCTATTTGTTTGTTTTATTACTCGAGCCATCCACCTCGAATTAGTCAGTACCCTTTCTGCACATGAGTACATACTAGCACTCAAAAGATTTATATCCCGTCGTGGTAAACCGGCTCAAATTTTCTCGGATAACGGGACAAATTTTATTGGAGCCATGAAAGAGGTTAAGTTAATGTTCAACGAGCATTCACATCAAATTATTGACCACTTCTCCAACGATGACATACAGTTTAAATTTATACCGCCTTATGCTCCTCATTTTGGGGGATTATGGGAAGCAGGAGTTAAATCCTGTAAACACCACCTTAGGCGTATCATGGGTACCGCTAATCTAACGTACGAGGAGTTCAGCACGGTGTTATCACAGATTGAAGCCGTCCTGAATTCCCGTCCAATGTGTCCTATGTCCTCAGACCCACATGACCTTCTTCCACTTAGTCCGGCACACTTCCTCATCGGACGGCCGCTCCTCGCGCCAGCCGGAAAGGACCTGACGGAAGAGCCGATCACTCGCCTGACGCGGTTCCAGAGAGTGGAACACATGAGGCAGCAGTTTTGGAAGCGTTGGTCGACCGACTACATTTCGGAGCTTCAGATGAGGACCAAGTGGAAGACGCATAACCAGGACTTAGCCCTGAATACCCTTGCCGTCATTAAGGAGGACCACTCACCACCTCTTAAATGGCGCATGGGCAGAATTGTAAAAGTGTTCACAGGACCGGATGGTGTGGGCCGTGTTGCTGAACTCAAAACAGCAACGGGCTCTGTGATGCGAGCGTTCACCAAAATCTGCCCACTCCCAGTGCCAGCGGCGACTAGTGGTGGCATCCAGGAGGTCAGCACCGCCGGCGAAGCAGCTCTCCAGTGTTGAAACCTGAGGATTTCAAGGCGGCCGGCATGTTGGCTGCCCACAACGCCATCTAGCGACGCCAAGCGCACCTAGCGCACCAATCGCGATGCAACGGTGGCGCCATCTCGATGATCGGCGCGGAAGTCAATCCGAAGCGACGCGCGCGCCCCGGTCGCGATGTGTTTTAAATATTTAATTAAGCATTATGTTATAGAAGAACAATATACACTTTGAAGATCAGCTGTCTCGTGGTTTGATTTAAAAATCCATAAGAAGCCCTAACACCTCCCTTCCTTCTCCTTTTTTTTGAGGTTGCGAAATCATCAAATAACTTCTTCCGCTCTGGGTGGAGTGGCAGGGCGTGTTAGAGTTTTACTGACTAAAACCCACCCGTGTTCCTTCAGTTGCCTGTGTGCCAGGGGCCACGGTGTCTCTTTCGAACAACCCGCACCCCTGGCAGGCATCGGCCCTTGCGGACCCCACCAGTTGGTGCTGACATCTCTTTGGGGCGCGCGTGGAACACAACGCGCCGTCGACCCGGGCTTGGTTCTTACCGGACAGAGAGCTACCCATTACTCGCCGTCCGTAAGTCCGGGCCTACGGTGGCCGGGAACCAGCGTGGGATTCCCGACGCCCAAAGCGTCTCCTACGACGGCTAGGCCCGGTAGGGTTCCTCTCCTTGTTCTGTTTTTTTTTTTTGCTAAATTTTAACGTATTTATTTACTGCTTTTACCAGTATTGATGAGAAAATTAATATCGTATCAGAGAGTAGCTAACGCCCACACTATCTATCAGATTGATGGATGGTGGATGGATTTGTTACTTTTTCACGCAAAAACTACTGAATGAATTTGGATGAAATTCGGCACACAGATAGTTTATAACCTAGATTAACACATAGGGTACTTTTATCCCGGTAGTACGATCCCGTGGGATCATTTTCCACTTCCACCCGGGCAAAGGCGCTAGCAAAAGCAAGCATTGTTATAATGGAAAGTGTTGTTTCTTCCTTGTAAACTCTGTATTTTGGTGTGACATTCGTCATTATTTATAAAAAAAAGAATGTTGTTAATAAAAAAAGAATGTTGTTAATAAAAAAAGAATGTTGTTAATAAAAAAAGAATGTTGTTAATAAAAAAGAATGTTGTTAATAAAAAAGAATGTTGTTAATAAAAAAAGAATGTTGTTAATAAAAAAAGAATGTTGTTAATAAATGTAGATAAAATAAAGATGTTGAATATCGTAATAAAATACGTTAACATTATTTTGTGGGTTTAAGAAAATAATAGACTGAGTAGACAAAATACTCTTTAATATTTAATCAAATAAACAGCATCAACATATCATAAAATCAGAGGGGCAATTAACGTTCACAGTCTGATCTCAGTCTCAATCTGTCAAAAATACACTTCTAGTTTCCATAAATTAAAAAAAAATACATTTGATTGTCAACGATATGAGACCGACTAGATTATGAACGTTTTTAATTACGAGAATATTGGCCTTCTAATGGGTAAACTCATTTTGAATAAAATTAATATTATATTTATTTATTAGGGGCAAAAACAGTTACATGCTACAAAATACGGAGAAATACTTAAACTAAGATTTACCAATCATGTAACCCACACCATTGTCCACGATTTAACTAAAGGTTAAAAGAAGTGCTGAAGACCAGTGATTAAAAAAAACAATAGTCGCTGCCATAATATTGCTGTGTTACTTATAAGTTGTGTAAGCATAATAAAATACAAGGAAAACTAATCGAAACTAACTAAACGGTCAGCTGAGAACGCAGACTCACCGAAACCGGTTCACCGGCTTCCGAGATCGTGACGAAATTAAATTGGTACTTTTATTTTTTTGCTTAATAAATTACCTAATCTCTTTGAAAACACAAGTTAATTTACGTAGTTTGAGCGTTGACTTCAATTACTGAGTTAGACCATGTTCGAACGTAAAAATATCGCTGCAGGGTTTTATTGCGCACTTGATTTTCACCCTCGGTGTAAAACTGAGCATTGAGAATCCAACAGAGTGCATCCCAGCTAGAGAATACAATCCCGGGATCCCAAATCCCGGGATCTCAGCACCCTAATTGCATAACACGCGATTAATCGTAATCGGTTTCATTTTGACAGTTCAGCAATATTCATTGCGTTATTTACGTTGCTGAGCAGACACATTTTTCGAACATATGAAGCAATGGTTTAGCCATCCGTTTCAAAACGAAACAAATTATGATGAATCGTGAGTTACGCAATTAGGGTGCAGGATCCCGGCCGTTTTCTGACCCCGAAAATCCCGAGACTGTACTTGGCTAATCTCGTGATTTTCGGGATTGCCACAAAGAGGCCTAGTTTGCATTCCGTAGTCCGTTGCGCCTTAACAATGACCTTGCCTAGAATATGTTAATAGACCAGTCACTTTACTCTAGACTAAAACTAGGAGCTAAAAGGCTGGAATAATAGTCTATAAGAGCATTTATTACATAGAGACAAAAAAAAATACCCTTAGATACGCCTTACGATACGTACTACTTAGATACAGCTCTAATAATAATTATGTCTGTAGTAGAACTTTAAAAAAAAACATTTAAGCATTCAAACTAGGCTGAGACAATTCTTACTTAACAATAGTTTTTTTTTCTTTTCTTACTATATTGTGATTTATGTAGTGCAACAACATTTAAATAAAATTAAGAAATTATTCAAGTTTCTTTTTTCATTTCAGTCCAAGTAGACACCACATAGTATACTATCCACTTGGTATCAATAAAAGTCTGAGTCTTGCTCCAGCGGGAGAAGTTATTTGATGATTTCCCACCCCCAAAAAATAAAAATAAAATTTTTGGCTGCTTAACCGGAATTACCTGTGGCTACCTCAATAAATTAAGGCTACTAACCAGAGCTAAAAAGTTAAAACTAAAGCGACTGCTCGCTAAGGGCACCCCCTGTGGGGTACGAACCTCGGCTTAGGGCATCGCTGGTAGAGAGCCGCAAAATGACCCGAAATGATTATTATTTAGGGTCGTATTTAAGGCTCAGCGGCGTGGGCTGGCTCGAGCAAGGGGCGGGACGGATATTGATTGGGACGTCGTCGTCGCGGCGGGCTTCAGCGGTGGGGACAGAAGAAAGGGCGTTTATTTGAATAGAATAGAACATTATAATTATTCTTTACTAGCGACAGCTATTACTCACTACAGGAATATTTGGACGATAATTCTATGGTTACTGCTTCAGAAAATTGTACATAATCTCACCTATTTTGACGATTTAGAATTTTATTTGACATTATTATGGCATGTAACTTTATTCTATTTGACATTTAATTAAATTGATTCTATTTTCTGCAATTTGTATTGATATGCATGTACCTATTAAAATTGTTTTTATATAAATTCGACAATGTTAATTAAATATATTTGTACGCCTTTGGGCAAAACATGGAGGATCTACCTATCTGTAACATCTCGCAAACTATTGTAATTTGACCTATGTTTACAAATAAAGCTTTCTGATTTCTGATTTCCGCCCAAAGGTTTCGCACGTATGTACACTGACTTATACTGTACATGAGCGCGATTTCGCACGCGTGTGCAGAGTATTGTGTCAGTGTGATGGAGGTCATTTAACTATAGAATGTCTTTTTATGTAATGTTGCCGTCTTTTCATAAGCCAGCACAAATCTTGTCTAAATGTTGTTACGGGAAAGGGTTACATATAATTTTAAATCTGTGATATCTTCTAATATATTCGTGCTAATGATATACTGTAAAGGGCAATTTTGATCTACATTAAATCCACAACGTATTTAACGTTTTTAATTGGATGAGAATTCATATTGTATTGTTTAAAATAGCTTCGTAACCAACCCATTATTGTTTTGTAATACGTAAAAGATTAAAACGGTTACTGTGAGTTATCCTTACGACAATTCTGTGGTAGACGCAAGCACATCAAGCTACTCCACACTGTCAAATTTTCTCAATTGAACATAAACCTTATGCCTATGCAATAAAGTTGAAAATTTATCAAAGAAATTTGACAGATTGGGGTAACTTGATGCGTCTGTGCATTATTATAATGTATCTCGTAAGGTTTAGCCAGCGTTAGCAGTGTAAGCGTCTAAAATATGTTTTTAAAGATATCATTACAAATCTTTGAAATTCTCGGATTTTCTCTACTTTATTAAACATATTATTATTTTATAAATTATCGGATGATGTTCTCTAAATAATAGTGCAAACCGTATCAAAATCCGTTGTGTCGATTTTAAGAAGTAAGCGGAGGAACAGACACGATTGTTTTTTTGGATTGACGTCTCGCAAGTCAAACTAGGAGGTTGTCGGTTCCCCCCGGTGGGTTCCCGCATCGTCGTTGCGGGGGGCTCAGTAGCCGTGGCTTCCGCACCCACGGTGAAGCGAAGAGGAACCCGAGGAGGGGCCGCTCGTCAGGGCTTTTTCCGCTAAGCCGACGACGTGGCGGCCAACCAGTAGGTTGCGGTGCCGCAGGGCGGCATCGCAACTGAGGCGGGCGCGATGTCGTATGGGAGGCATCGTGGCTGGGGGTTGCGGGCCGCGGCGGGAGAGGAGTGGTGTATGGAGAGCGCCACTTTCCTCACCTTCCGCGGCCTGGACGGAGCCGCCATCTTTAGATGGCAGACGCGTTGGGGCCGCAGGGGAGGAGGAGTGTCGGTATTGCGTAGGCCACTCTCCCTATCCCCTGCGGCCGAAAAGTGGTAAGCGGTGGGGCCACTTTCCCTACCTGCCGCAGGGGAACCAAGGGTGCCATACACGGGTTCCTTTGGCGCCCATGCGCTATTTGGTCCCTGGGGTGGTCACGGCGTGCCATGTGTTCTGGTGCGCCGGTGATGGGGGTAACTCCCTAGAGAAGAGTCCGGTAATGGATAGCCGCGGCGGGTTCGCGGATGGCTTCCGCGTTCTCGTGTTCCCGCCACAAGCGGCACTGGAGGACACCGTGGAGTTTTAGTGGGTTAGAGTCCCACATAACTGCGCTATCTCCCCGTGGTAGCGCAGTATGCATGAGCATTTCTCCACGTAAAAAAAAGGAGGTTATCGGCTGCTTAACCGGACTTGCCTGTGGCTACCTTATTGAATTGAAGCCTCCAGCCAGGGCTTAAAAACTTAAAACTAAGCGAATCTACGGTAAGGGTAACCCCTGTGGGGTACGTACTTAAGTACGTACGACTAAGGGCGTCACTGGAAGAGGACTGGATTAGAACGATTAATATTTAGGGACGAATTTAAAGCTACAGGGTCAGCGACGTGGGATGACTCGAGGAAGAAGAAGAAGGGACGGAACGTACATTGATTGGGACGTCACCACTTGTCTCTAAATATGGTCACCTATCACCGTTTTTTTTTTTTAATCTAAAGCATAAATACAGCTGTTTAACGGTAAAGCTATCAAACCAGTTATCCTATATTTGAGGAATAAAAAAATGTTTATTCCTTAAATATCTTATATGGGAGATTGGCCGGAGAAGGAAACCCACAAGGAACAGTGTGAAGATTTGGTTATTTTTTGCCCAGCTGTGTGACAAAACAAAATAATAAAAAATAAAATTTTAACCCCCAACGCAAAAACGACGGGGTGTTATAAGTTTGACGTGTCTGTGTGTGTGGGTCTGTCTGTGGCATCGTAGCTCCCGACCGGATGAACCGATTTTGATTTTGTTTGAAAGATTCATTAGTCGGGAGTGTTCTTAGACATGTTTTATCAAAATCGGTTCAGCCGTTTCAAAATGATCAGCTCTTTCCTGGTTGATGAAGGGATTTGAGCATCTTCCACGGGTCTGATCAAGTCGAAATTTGGTATTCTATTACTTCAATGATATTAGACCAACAAAGTAACCTTGAACTGATGCTGGAGCATAATCTGTAATTTCCAGGATACCCAAGTTACTCACCAACAAACAACAGAAGTATCGTGTTTGGGCTCATTCAAAGGTCTCAATGAATAGGTTTTAGATAAATGGTGATCAGGACAAGGAATGAGGTTAAATTAGTAAAAAACTTTACTGTGGGAAACATACGCAACGCTGCGCAGATTTAAGCGAGACATTAAGTTTAAAAAGTAGGAAATAAAAGTTAAATTAAAAATTAAAAAACCCTCGACCCAAACAAAAACACTAAAAAGTAAAAGAATATATTTATTGGCCTTATAAGTTGTAGGTAATATTTTGATCAAGGCATTGTCAAGTCGGGGGACGGTCAATGCAAACGCCAAATAGAGTTGGCCTAGCATTTTCATTAGCCGTCCCTCGAATTGACAGTCATCATCATCATTTCCGCCGAAAGACGTCCACTGCTGGACATAAGCCATGCTTACTTAACAATGCCATGATCAAAAACTTAAAAGGGCAAAAAAATTTTTTTTTTTACTTTTTAGAGTTTTTGTTTGGATCGGAGATTTTTTTCACTACCGTTTTATTTTTGTTTGTAAAAAACAAATAAAAACTCACCACAAGCAATTAAAACTACATAACACACAAACATTTTCTAAAACACTCACTTATTTCACTATTTGGCACTCATTTTTACGAACTCTAAGACTTGTTTGGTAAGATCTACGAGTATGCGCGACCCATCCGCCTCGAGCAATCTTTTTTACACGACTGCGCGACGCAAAGGTAATGTGTTTATCAGCCTATGTATGTAGGTACTCGTATCTTTGTTGCTTCAGAGACCAAATCGCATCTTTAGAATTATAGAGACCTAATGCGAAATTAGCCGCAAGCAAAATTATTTCGAATTATTAGAATTATTAGAGCCTATTTTGGTTGCGGCTAATTTCGCATTAGGTCTCTATAATTCTAAAGATGCTAAATGTGCTGTGGGCCGGTTTAGACGATTCTTACGTGAATCGATCCGTCTTAACCTTGTCTATTCTATTCTATTTTTATTTAATGGCAATTAAAGCCGATGTCAACTACTCTGCCACTGTCTAAAGTGAATTAGAAAAGCAAGTGTGCATGATAAACGTCCGAAAAAAAAAAATCTGGAGACACAAGTAAAATTCTTCGATTGATACAGTTGAACACAATGTAGATCTTGATTGATTAGTATGGGACTGAAACAAACACAAAATAAATATCTAAGTAATAAAATTGTTAAAACAACCTTGTCAGTCTCACATGTTGACTCGACAGTGATCAAAATTTAATATGGCAATTACTAGACGCCATATTGTGCAACGGAAAAAAAAGTCGATGAACTATGTCAACGAGTGTATCGCTGCATTAGCTGCATAGGTTTTTGAAAATCATTGCTAACTGTAGGCACCTTCCTTATGCCTAACTTGATTTGTCACGGGAGTTACTACGGATGTTTTGGCGATTAAATTAAAGCACTGATTGATTTAATACAGTATACTTATTTATTCCCGAAATCCCAAAACTAATAGGAGCACACCGATCGGCCAGCGCGCAGTAACTGGCGATCGCCCATTCACACTTCTCTTTCATACTACAAACCGCCGACGCATAACATTCATGCTTACATTGTCCCTACAGTACGTTTCCACAATCATTTTCCATTTTGAATGACTATTTAGGATCTATAACGGTTTAAAGTTGTTCAGCAAGCATTCTCAATTCAATTTTCAACACAATACATTAAAGTGGTGGATAAAGCGTGTATTCCCAATCGTATCATTGCCGTCGTCCCACTGGTGGGACGAATGGACGAATTTTTAGTTTTTTAAACTATTATTTTAGTAGACCGTTTTGTGTACACCCCACGCTTTTAATTGAATTAAATTATTTTCTCCTTTTTTAGTTTGGTTTTTAAAGCGTGTTTTTTAGTTTTTTAAACTATTATTTATTTTCTATTTTTTAGTTCTGCTAACTACAAAAACGTGATGTTTTTATCATTTTTTTTCATTTTTCTCAATTTTTTTTTTATTAGATATTGAATTGTCATCGGTCCTCGATAAGTTTACTTTCAATGAATTCTGACCGTTTGAAGTGGGTCAAACTCGCGCTCTAAGGAGTCGGTTACATACAAACAAACATACAAGTGAAGCTAATATAATAGTTAAAAAAACTAAAAAACACGCTTTAAAAACCAAACTAAAAAAGGAGAAAATAATTTAATTCAATTAAAAAGCGTGGGGTGCTTTTTGAGGTATTTTTATAATCACTTACTGTCAAGCACCCCACGCTTTTTAATTGAATTAAATTATTTTCTCCTTTTTTAGTTTGGTTTTTAAAGCGTGTTTTTTTAGTTTTTTAAATTATTATTTATTTTCTATTTTTTAGTTCTGCTAACTACAAAAACATGTTTTTTTTTCTCAATTTTTTTTTTTAAATTATTGAATTGTCATCGGTCCTCGACAAGTTTACAAAGTTTCAATGAAATCTGACCGTTTAAAGTGGGTCAAAATCGCGCTCAAAGGAGTCGGTTACATACAAATATACAAGTGAAGCTAATACATATAAAGCGTGTAAAAAGTGCGCGTCGCATCGCGTCTCGGTATGAACTGACCCTTACTCTTTTAAAATGTTTTACAATATTTTACATACGTTAATTATATAATTATATGTGAAAACGATGCACTTAGAATAACATTACCACAATAGGTAAAAACGTCTAGGACCCTGGGGTGGGTCCCCAGATAAAACAAACACATTTTAAAATATTAATTAAAAAATAGTTTATTGACCAAAATAATTATTCTTACATTTCCTTAAAACTGATACCTACAAATAATGTACTCCCAAAATAACCGATATAAAAGCGTAACGTTAATATTTTGGGTGTAGATATTTTTTTTGTTTTTATTTATATTATTTTAATTTATGGACTCCACAATAAGTCGAGCCTGTCTCGTGTGGTCCTTGAAAGTACTACCTTAGGGCACAAGTTTCTGTTTAGATTGACCGACATGACTGAAATTCCGTCGGGAGAATATTATTGTTATTAGTAGCTCAGTCTGTCAGACAGTCTGTTATTCAGTCTGTCAGTCAGTCTGTCAGTCAGTCTGTCAGTCAGTTTGTCAGTCAGTCTTTTAGTCAGTCTGTCAGTCAGTTTTTCAGTCAGTCTGTTAGTCAGTATGTCAGTCAGTCTGTCAGTCAGTTTGTCAGTCAGTCTTTTAGTCAGTCTGTCAGTCAGTCTGTCAGTTAGTTTGTCAGTCAGTCTTTTAGTCAGTCTGATAGTCAGACTGTCAGTCAGTCTGTTAGTCAGTCTGTTAGACAGTCTGTTAGATAGTATGTTAGTCAGTCTATCAGACAGTCTATTATTCAGGCTGTCAGACAGCTTGTTATTCAGTCTATTAGACAGTCTGTTAGTCAGTCTGTCAGACAGTCTTTTAGTCAGTCTGTCAGACAGTCTGTTAGTTAGTCTGTGAATCAGTCTGTCAGTCAGTTTGTCAGACAGTCTGTCAGTCGGTCTGTTAGTCAGTCTATCAGATAGTCTGTTAGACATTCTGTCAGTCAGTCTATTAGACAGTCTGTTAGTCAGTCAGTTAGTCAGTCTATCAGTCACTCTGTTAGACAATTTGTCCGTTAGCCTACCAGTCTGGCTAGATCTCAGGGGTAAATCTGCCAGTGCCACACCTTATAAGGCGTCCTGCCATCCCGTTATGCGAGGTGGTAACGATGTCGCAAGGTGCTCAATAATAAAATCCTTATGTTTAAATATATCAGTTAATCCTATGAAGTCTGATGGGGCACATTGTTGTTCCATCCTAGGTGCTGTGGATATGACGCCTCGTAAGAAGTAACGAACAACGCCTCGTTGGTCTTCGGGGAATGCGAGACCAGAACCGCTGTTGCCGACACAAATATAGGTACCTGTGGGCGTGAAAATTGTAGGATAAGTCATTAAAGTAATTTATTTGACCTATTTATGCCTATAATTGACCTCGCATGTTTTGTCTTTACATTATAGTAAAGTGGAATGGTGTACATCTCGCAATTAAACCTAGGACGTTGTCGGCTGCTTATCCGGACTTGCCTGTGGTTGCCTTAATAAATTAAGGCCTCCAGCTTTACTACACGGTGTAGGCACCCCCTGTGGGGAACAGACCTCGGCTTATGGCGTCGCTCTGGCTCTTAGCAAATTATCATTTAGGGACGAATTTAATTTGAATTTAAAAGCTACAGTTCAACGGCGCGGGCTGGCTCAAGTAAGGGTCTGGGGCGGACATGGATTGGGACCTCGCGGAGGGCCTAGGCGGCGAAGAGTAAGGACGACTGTCAGTGGCTGTGTATTTTGAGAGATTTGTAGTGTCGTTGGGAATGGAAATCTATGGGATCTATAGATGAATAATTTAAATATAAAAACATTGTCTCACTATTTTTCCGACCGGCGCAGAACTTGTCATCAGTGATATAAGTTTTGAAGGATGGAGGTGCTATCTTCAGGCACTTCGAAATTGGTATGTAAGGGATCCTCTGGACTTGCAACCGCGTGTATTCCGCGGTGCCCTTGTCGCTGTTGTAAGGAAACACGCCCACCTGAAGACCAGAAAGATTATTTTATAAACGACTTCAAAAGGGTTTTTTATGTTTGTTACATCAGAAGACAGCAGGCTTAGCACGTGCCCTGGGCCTCAATTCTGCTAATACAATAGTGTCAGAATGGTCTATCATTGATTTCATAATTGTTGATTTTGACAAGTTTGGTAATCTACTAATAAAACGGCGTCATTATGACTTTCCAATGGTCAGCCGCTGACACTCCATTGAAAGAAATGGCATTTATTGGTAATCTCGTACATCATGACAAATGAATGACTGACTTAATTTACGAACTTCCTATTACTTTAGATTGCTTGTAACACTAATAAATAATATGTAAAAATATATATAAATGAAATCTGGCATGAATAAATGTTAAAATATAGTAGGTAGTAGTTTTACGAAAAACATTTCTACTAACGAGTTCTATAATAATGGCAATACGAAACTGCCATTATGACACAATTCTATTAAGAGACCATTGACCGACCAATGATCGACCAGTATGAATTTAGCAGATTACGAACTTTTAGCAAAATGACAAATGAATGACAATGGGATCGTGTTGGAATGACGAATTTATAAAAATAGCAGACCAAGGTTGTTTTGTCGACGGAAGAATAGGCAAAAATTACTTTCCGTTTAGCAGTACGACCGACGGCAGGAAAGTAGAAAGAGTCAACTGCAGTTTTTACGAAATTCACTCTTTTAGTAGTAATTCGACTCAGGATTCCAATTTTTTTTCTGTTCCAAACGAATCATAATTTTGTAGATAACCGTAACAACTCTGTGGCCGTCGAGTAGAAAGTTTGTTGTCAGTGTGATTTTGACAGTTTGGGAAGAAAACTTTCGTCTGAAATAGTCAACAAATAAAACGACCTAAACAAAGATCGTTGGAAACGAAAGGCAAATTGACAGATTGTAGAAGGTTTTCTACGGTACGATGTCAAAAATGGAGAAACGAAATGTCACTTTTTATAGAAAGAGCTATGTTTATTCTTCGTAGAAATAGAAAGCGTCATACTGTCTGCAGGCTTAGCATGACGCTTTCTATTTCTACTCTACCGTAGAATAGAAATCGCTTGTCTACATTCCTCGGTACAACACTGTCAACTGTCAACTCGGAAACGTCATTTTTGTCTACTTGTCCGCCGACCAAACGCTTCGCTACGGTTCTCATGCTAAGCTGTAGAAAATTTGCCTGTCTACATGGAACGTAATTTTTGTCTACTCTTTCGTCGATAAAACAGTACTCGAGTCAAGCCAGCAGGCCGTTCCTGTCTTGACGTAGTAAACGTCATTTACGTCGAAGAAAAACCTCTTAATCTGTCAAATGGTTCCTACCGTGCCCAAGTTACCCTCCGTCAAATGCTTCTTGTGGAATTTGGAGTCAAAGTCCAGGCAAACCGGATGCAACTTCATGGAGTATGAGAGAGCTTGGGTCAGTATAACCAGGGCTATGTCATGCTGGAAGTTAGTCTCCATTCCTTGAAAGTAGTCGGTTGTCTTCACGTCTTGCACCTGCCGGAAATTCTCTTTTAAATTAATAATAAAAACAAACATTTATTTTCAGGTAACAAAGACCCATAGAAAAATACCTTAACCTTACCTAAACATAAAATAACAAATGTGTTAGTAAATAAAAATTGAAACTATGTTAGTAACACTAACTTGCACTAAGTCTTTGTGCGTTCCGGTGGCACTCAAAATGTGTGTCCGTATGGATTGAGGCGCCATGTCTCATATTTAAACGCGGGTACTACCAATATTTAGTAGTACATTTTTTCTTGGAAGTCATCAAATAACTTCTCCCGTTCTGGGTGGAGCAGGAGGGCGACGCGACGGTATCTCTTTCGAACAACCCGCACCTCTGGCAGATGTAGAACATGTCAGTAAACTCATATCAGAGCACGAAGACGGCTCAGCGGCCTACTATACAGGGTCAAATTAAATTAGCTGCCAATACTTTACCCATGTGTTGTTGGGTATCCATATCAAAAACTCATCATAATCTGCCTAGCCAGCTCAGCTTTTAATGAAACACGAAACGGCCAAGCTACATATTTTGACTAAGGTGTAGGGTTTGTGAAGTTAGGGCTTGTAGAGTTAGGGCGTGTACAGTTAGAAGCTTGGCTCTACATGAGATCTGATAACTTTTTGACAGTGAGAGCCATAATGGTTCGTACTGTCAAAAAGTCTCGTCTTGGCAACATTTTACATGAAATTGTTTTTGGTAGTAATTTTCTTGGGATTATATTAACGGGTTCATTGACTTAGAGAAAAAAATACATGCAGTCATGTATATGTGTCATGTGTCATGTGTGTGTGTCGTGTCATGTATGTGTGTCATGTGTGTGTGTCATGTGTGTGTGTGTGTGTGTGTAATTCAACTGTCAAAAATTTGCGCCAATAGACAATCTAATATTGCCGCCATCGGCTGTCAAAGATACCTTGTCCCTAAAACCACTATATCTGTATAGCTTGTTTAAGGTCGTCTGGTCTACCACAGGAACTACTTACAGAAAACTTCTCTGGGTTATTATTCCAAGTGTTCAAACCAGTATGGGCGAACACAACGTATCCTGAAGTTCTGGTCTTCGCCTCAACAGAGTTCCAGAAACAATGGGCAGCTGAAATGATAAATATGGTCAGGACTTTCTGAAGCAAACAATTATTTATAAAGCAATCGAGGCGGCCCATTGGCCATCCAAAAAGTTAACATAAATATTAAAATAGTAGTTAAAAAACCTAAAAAAAAACATGGTTTAAAATCCAAACTAAAAGTGTAGAAAATAATTTAATTCAATTTAAAAGCGTGGGGTGCTTGATATTAATTTAAAAAAAATATACTTCAAAATGCAGACCACGCTTTTGTTTAAATTATTTTCTACTTTTTTAGTTTGGTTTTAAAAGCGTGTTTTTTAGTTTTATTAAAACTATTATTTATTTTCAATTTTTAGTTCGGCTACCTACAAAAGCGTGATTTATTGTTTTTTTTTTTTGGCCAGCTTCATGGAACAAAACGAAATTATTGAATTGTCATCGGTCCTTGATAAGTGCGCAAAGTTTCAAAATCAATCTGACGGCGACGTTTTGATGGGGGTAAAAATGACGTTCAAAGATTCCGTTACATAGATACATAGATGGATTCATAGATAATAACAAGCTAATAAAACCTTGTTAAAAACTTTACCTGATATTACAATATTGGGGCTTATAATCGTTCCTCCACAAATCGTTTTGTAGCTGGTAACTCGTAGACCATTTTGTGTACTTGTATCTTCCGCTTGTATATGTACATACCACGGCAAGGTGGCATTGTCTGACTGTCTGCCACATTCTGCGGAGAAATTACAAGCTTTTTATAAAACATCTTCATCTGTCTAGGACTTAGGGATGTTCGGGTGGGCTTTCCAGAATAACCGGATGCTGCTGACAACTAGGTAGTATTTTACATGGAGCTACTGCATAACTGACGGTCACAACCCAGTTACTGGGTAACACGATACCCCTTGGTAAGTCTGGTTGTCAGACTTTCGGGCTTCTGACGATCCGTAACGACTGTCAAAGATCCACGAATGACAGCCGTGACCAACGGCTTAACGTGCTTTCCGAGACACGGAGGGGGCTTGGTGTGTAAAGATGGTCACCCATCTACGGATCAACCGCGGCAAGTGTAACTTAACCTGATCGATCGAACCCTGTGGCTGTTTATTACTTAGCCACAAGGCCCCGGTCTAAACGGTCACACAGGAAGATACGAGAAACCACTTTGTTATGATGTATAGATTATTCATCTAGATAACGATAAAATTATCTCACAGCAATGTGGTATCGGGACCAAAAGTAGCCTATGACCTTCATCCATGTCCTTGCCAAATCTTTTAGAAATCTGTCCAGTAGTTTAGGTGTAAAAAGGTAACATACAGAGATAGTTATTTTCGATTTTATAATAAAAGTAAGTATGAATGTACAGTCCCGGACTTTAATTGATAAGCCACTATTAATCTTTCCAATTTTGCAGTTATAAACATTCACGAGATTACACGATTAAACGCGAACTTAAACCACATGCTCGTAAACAAGATGACAAATTACTTATAATTGGAAATAGTCTTATCCATAGAGGTTGACTAATACATTGTCAATGATAAATCAATACACTGTTGCATAAGTTTATCCAATCTATTTGATACTGACCTCCTTTGAATAAGAGCTTATTAAATACTCGTTATTTCTGAAAATCTATCCAAAGACAGTGACAGTTGAAATGTCAGAGACGATAATTTTGAATTTTGGTGAATCGTAGCCGTAACTATTTTTGTTTATATGCAACAGTTATCATATTTGTCATGAACGTGTCTTGGACGCTACGCGTTCGGATAAAATCGTGGGTGCGAATTTTTCCGATGTCGAAATGACTAATCATAACGTTACCATCGCTACGCTAAAACAATTGTTGCTAGGTTACGGTTGCTAGCCCTGCAATCGGTTGACTTTGGGTCGTCACTCTGGACTATGTACGAGTATAACCGACTAAACCCGATTTGCATTACACGGCTAAAATGGGAATTGTGGCAAGTGGCTTATCAATTAAAGTCCGTGACTGTACCTGGGGTACATTGAGCCACATAGTCCCAGGTCACATTGCCGCATCGCATCAGAGGCATGGCCGCTGGATTATAGTAGCCAATGCGGCACTCGGGCTTGACGGAGGTCCCCAGAGGCTCGTACACGGCGCAGGGCCCAAACCTTTCAGCACCTGGTCTTTTACACGAGTATATTACGCTTGGATGTTCCTGCAGGTAGCAGACGGCTGAAAAATAAAATAGTTTATCATCATATTATTTTCCACTCAATGTAGACACTTCTTCTTCACCGTGTCGATGATTCCAATTGTTAGTTTTAAATAAGCTTTGACCAGAATTCAGCTGCCTCGATAGCGTTATCATTCGTCTTACAAAGGTCCTCGCATTGCAGGTGTTAGTGCATAGTGGAGCACTCCCACCTGTCCAAGTTGTGCTGGTAGCGGCCCACCTGGCTTCTTAGACGATTAAGAGATTTCCAGGTGAGCTACGGCATTTGGACACAGACAGACTCTAAATTAACGGTTCAATGAAGTATACAGGGTATAACAGAAACCCTATTGCTATCCTTAAGCACTAAAGATAACAGCTGGTATAGAATCACTATACATAGTTTCAGCTCGAATATAAATACTCTAAGAATTGATACCAAATTTTCGTTTTCATAAGTTTCTTAAATTCAAATCATAACAAACTTTCCACGCTACTTGCTAATATCACGATAAATCTCTTCCGAGTGATGTGCTTATTTCAATTTGAAAAGTACGGTTTCTGATATCAATGTATTAAGAATTCTCATAACTTCCGAGCATTTAGAGATAGGATTAAAAAACCCTTCCAATAGCGTTTCATATCATCCAAAGAAGCCGTTCCCTTGGTATATATATACCCTTTCCGTTACACGTTGTATAGGCTACACATTAAGCTATACATTTACAGTATAAGCTGATCTCGCATTGTATCGGATTGCCGTACAGTGCGGGATCAGCGTAATCCGTAAATGTATAGCTTGATGTGTAGATGTTACATCAATCAATCTCGCCCAACTATATTGGGGTCGGTTTCCATTCTTACCGGATACAGCTGAACGCACTTTGTACGAAAGCCTGTCTGACCTCCATAATCCAGTAACTGGGTAACACGATAACCCATGGTAAGACGGGTTGTCAGACTTCTGGGCTTCCGACTACCAATAAAGCCTGCCAAGGATCTACGAATGACTGCCAGAACTATCAGTATAGCGGGCTTTCCAAGGCACAAGAGGGTCTTGATATGTAATGGAACAGTTCACAGTACGTTAGAAACTCCGACCCAGACAACTCCATTACTATCCTTCAGGAAAGCAATAGGGCCACCAGTACAGTTCGCACACACCGTACAAAATCGTCATTCCGACCTCGCCGCCGAGGTGCTCGCGCCTCGCGAAGACCCCTAGTATCGGCGCCTAACGTCGAGACCCCCGACCGACCCTTGCTCGTTGAAGCGCCAGCCCGCGCCGCAGCTGAGCCAGTAGCTTTAAATTCCCCAATAGTGATAGCTGTCCCCCTATCAGTGACGCCCTGAGCCGAGGTCCGTACCCCACAGGGGGTGCCCTCAGTGTGCAGTCGCTTAGTTTGTAAGCCCTGGCTGGAGGCGTTAAGAGTAAATTCTTAATGGCAGCCCCAGGAAAGCCCGGTTGAGCAGTCACGGCCTCTCAAGGCCAACTGCGAGATGCCCAACAAAAAAAAAAAAAAGTACATTAGAAAACAATAAAACTAAGTAACCAGATTTTTTTTGGGATTATTATAACGCACGTCAATCTATGAGGTTGTCGGCTGTTTAACCGGACCTACCTGTGGCTACCTTAATAAATTAAGGCCTCCAGCCATGGCTTAAAGAACTTAAAACTAGAGCGACTACACGCTGAGGGCACCCCCTGTGGGATACGAACCCCGGCTTAGGGCGTCGCTGGGGGTAGGACAGCAAGATGGGACTGGTTGGATCAGCTGTACTTTAAAAATCTCACCGTGATAAGTTGGGTGAAGTGAGCTTTAAGTGAGCTGTCATTAGTATCAATCCTTAGTGCCAGATGGAATGACAGCTCACTTCACCTAAGTTCTCCGGCTGAGATTTTAACAGAATAGATCGGCTGATATTATAAGTGAAATTACAGGTTAGAACTCACGGACACACACCGGCATCGTGGTGGACCACTCGCCCAGGATACATAGCACGACATTGTTGCCGAAAACGCTGTGGAAGGGGTAGCAGCTCACATTGAGGTAGACGTACTCAGCTTCGTCTCCAGGATTGGCTGTGGGGTCCCCGGCTACTTCATAGAAGCCAGAGTCGGGATATGGTGGGAGGATACACTTCGTAGACCTGTCGAAAAGACAATACCCGCGACTGTATTCCTCGCAGGCGTTTCACATTATAACAGTATTTTGTAAAAGTCCACTACACTGAATTGAACGTATATCTAAACTATGTTCCGTGTAGTGCCGGACGTAAAAGAATAGCATCATCCCATTTCTTCCAGTGGGTGTCGTAGAAGGCCACTAAGGGACTTACTAGAGAATGAGCAGTAGCGTTATCTATGCATTTTACCACCATACTGCGATCGCCAACCAGCCTGCCAAGCGTGGCGATTATGGCAAAACCCCCCCTTTTGGGGGAGGCGTATGTCCAGCTGTGGACGTCTTTCGGCTGAAATGACGATGATGATCTAAACGATACCTACTATCTAGATACTTTTAATAATATTATAAAGCTGAAGAGTTTGTTTGGTTGAACGCGCAAATCTCAGGAACTATTGGTTCGAATTGAAACATTATTTTAGTGTTGGATAGCCCATTTATTTATATAGGCTATATATAACCATCACACTAGTACCTTAGGGACCAATCAAAAAGGAAAAAGGTCACGAATACTAAGTACTCGCCTGGGCAGCCGATTCGATGCGACCAACGGGGTGGGTCTTGCGACGCTGACTAAGTTGCGGGAAGAAGTCTTAAATAAAACGCACACTATGCAGCCAAGCATATTAAAGGTTCGGGGATTAGATCGCTGACAAAAAATAGCCAGACTGCTCTATCAATAACCAGGCTACACTGTCAAAACGCAGGTTGCACAGACAATAGTCAGAGGCTGCACTGTCAATAACCAGACTGCACCATCAAAAGGCAGGTTGCACAGACAATAGTCAGAGGCTGCACTGTCAATAACCAGACTGCACCATCAAAAGGCAGGTTGCACAGACAATAGTCAGAGGCTGCACTGTCAATAACCAGACTGCACCATCAAAAGGCAGGTTGCACAGACAATAGTCAGAGGCTGCACTGTCAATAACCAGACTGCACCATCAAAAGGCAGGTTGCACAGACAATAGTCAGAGGCTGCACTGTCAATAACCAGACTGCACCATCAAAAGGCAGGTTGCACAGACAATAGTCAGAGGCTGCACTGTCAATAACCAGACTGCACCATCAAAAGGCAGGTTGCACGGACAATAGTCAGAGGCTGCACTGTCAATAACCAGACTGCACCATCAAAAGGCAGGTTGCACAGACAATAGTCAGAGGCTGCACTGTCAATAACCAGACTGCACCATCAAAAGGCAGGTTGCATGGACAATAGTCAGAGGCTGCACTGTCAATAACCAGACTGCACCATCAAAAGGTAGGTTGCACAGACAATAGTCAGAGGCTGCACTGTCAATAACCAGACTGCACCATCAAAAGGCAGGTTGCACGGACAATAGTCAGAGGCTGCACTGTCAATAACCAGACTGCACCATCAAAAGGCAGGTTGCACAGACAATAGTCAGAGGCTGCACTGTCAATAACCAGACTGCACCATCAAAAGGCAGGTTGCACAGACAATAGTCAGAGGCTGCACTGTCAATAACCAGACTGCACCATCAAAAGGCAGGTTGCACAGACAATAGTCAGAGGCTGCACTGTCAATAACCAGACTGCACCATCAAAAGGCAGGTTGCACGGACAATAGTCAGAGGCTGCACTGTCAATAACCAGACTGCACCATCAAAAGGCAGGTTGCACAGACAATAGTCAGAGGCTGCACTGTCAATAACCAGACTGCACCATCAAAAGGCAGGTTGCACGGACAATAGTCAGAGGCTGCACTGTCAATAACCAGACTGCACCATCAAAAGGCAGGTTGCACGGACAATAGTCAGAGGCTGCACTGTCAATAACCAGACTGCACCATCAAAAGGCAGGTTGCACAGACAATAGTCAGAGGCTGCACTGTCAATAACCAGACTGCACCTTCAAAAGGCAGGTTGCACAGACAATAGTCAGGCTGCTCTATCAATAACTAGGCTACACTGTCAAAAGGCAGGTTGCAAAGACAATAGCCAAGCTGCAAAGTCAATAACCAGACTGCACAGTAAATAACCAGGCTGCACAAATCAAACTCGTTCATGTTCATGTATCCTCATAGCTTAGTTTCTGTAAGAACTTACCTTTTTTCAATACTATGTACTTGGCTTGCTGAAGCCACGGCTGCGACTGCAATAGTGAAATAATATAATTTATTTCCATATTCGATGACTCGATAAGTCATAATTTTAATAAAGGTTCTTAAATGCGTCAATCAACTTGACTTAAGGGCCTAAGTCCCGTTTGGTAGCGTAACACGGTCACTTTATGAACCCTACTGCTCATTATCGGGTTGTCTTGAAGATTTGAAAAATATATGATTTTGCTGTAGATTCACATAAATCATTTTGCCGAAGGTACTTTTTTTATGGTTAATACTATTGCTGTAAAAAATATTTTCCAACACGCAATATTTTGGCTTCTATTCCATACTCCTACTAAACGGCTTCGTTGTTTGGAAAAAAAACACACTAAAAAATAGATAGTTAGAGGTACCACAGAATCGCTAGAGCACAATTGTAAATTAATCAACATTTGCCAAGGAATATCCCCATTTTGAGATAAAGCCTCAGAGGTGCCCTGCGCGGGCGCGGGCGGCAGTCGTGCTTTAGCATTCAGACGGGAGATGAGGATACTATGGGCCTTAATAAATTTTTGGCGGTTAGCTTAATCAGCCAATAATGTTCCCACCGCTGGGACACAGGCCTCCTCTTTGTGAGAGGGAGTGGGCCGTAATCCACCACGCGGGCTCAGTGCAGGTTGGTGGGTGACACGTGTCATCGAAATTTTGGTTCTAGTACATGCCGATTTCCTACTATAGATCAGCGTTAGGTTAGCGGAGGATCTACTATGCTTCATTATTGGTGAAGATACAAGTCTTAATGTTAACCAATAAGGATCCGTAAATTATAGGAATCAGCCCAGTCTCACTTGATTGTTAATTAATGATATAAATAACTTAAGGTGAATGCGCAGTGGTAGACCGCGAAATTCAAATTTTGTTACGTTTTTTGCAATTTTCAGGTGAGTGTCAGCTTGTTACTTGATCAAAATATGATTTGCGACTATAACATGTACGTATTTACAGATTTATAATCATTAGAATCAATAATACATCTTTCTAAGCTAGATTTGTTCCATAAGAACAAATTTCTTATGGAAAAGTGCTTGTGGAAGAAATCTAACTTATAGAGATATATTAGACATTCTAATGACTATAATTCTGTAAACACGTACCTGTTATATTCGCAAATCACATTTTGATCAGGATACAACCTGATACTGACTTGAAAATTGCAAAAACGTAAGAAAATTTGAATTTCGCGGTCTACCACTGCGCATTCACCTTAAGAGCGTTCTCCCCACGCGGGCTGGCAACGGCGCATTTATGGAGGTTTTTCGTGATTATTTCTTTAAAAAACAAACAAAAGTAAACATTTTTTCAGTCATGCACTAGATCGTTGGTATTTTCAAGTTTGTACGCAATTTTTTTACAATCATTTCTGTATTTACGTATAAAAATCGACATACCGTCAATTATTTTCTATTACTAAGTACGATTAAATGTTTTTATTAAAGAGTAAAGGTTCAAAATAATTATAAATACCAATGATCTAGTGGTTGGGTGAAAATAAATTTACTTTTGTTGGTATTTAATAAAATAATCACGAAAAACAACTATAAATGCGTTGTTGCCAGCCCGCATGGAATGAACACTTTCAACAATTTTGCCCACATTTCTTCAGTTATGTTCAAGTCCCACGTATAGGGGGCGAGCCTATTACCATCACCGGGCTAAAATCCAAAATCCTTGCTGCTACTGAGAAATTCCTAATAAAAAACCCAGTAACACTTCGCTCAACCTGGGCATAGAAGCAAGGACGCCATGCTCAACAGCAGCGGTTCCGACCACTGGACCAACGAGGCATTTTTAACATTAATTATCTTCATACATTCAGAGGCCGTATACGAAATTTTCTCGCATAATTTTAACGTCTTTATGGGATGAAAAAAATACAATGTATTGTTGTGAAAGCCATCTAAACAATGAATGAATAACTTTTTACCATTAAAAAAATATTTAAGTTAGTCGAATTTTAGAGAAAATGGGCAATGAATTGGTTTTGATTTCAGCTACTCAGAAGTCTTCTTCAAAAAAATAAAACAACAGAAATAAGCTACAGTTCAAGATCAACTCATTTCCTGAAAAATTAATTGCAAAAAATAATAATTAAAAGAATTGGCAGTAAATAATCTTTCAAAACAACCTTAATCTCGCGTTATAATTTTCGACAAATATTTAAAAGGAGCTCATTCTTTAGATAATAATTGAAACGATCTTTCATGTTTTGCATTAAAACTAATATACGCGCAGTATTTTAATAGTAAAAGTAAGTCTTATAAATCAAGTGAATTAGCCAAATCTACGAAATTTCGTATACGGCCTCTTTAAACTAACCAAGTTTAAGAACAAAACTTACCAAACAACAAAAGCAGGACCTGCTTGTAACCGGTCTTAGAAAACATCTTTCTAGCACAAGGAATCGATTAAAAAAACATTAAATATCTATTAAAATCATAGAGACTTTGCCACTTCTATTAACAACAACAAAAAACAGTTTTTGTTCTTTAAACGTCACTTCGAATTAGAACGGTACGCGGTGTCTCGTTCCATTTTCGAATCTACAATTACTATAGAACAAATGAGTTCGTTTTCGAATTGTAGTTTTTTGTAGTTTAAAGAACAGTACTGTAATTATTATCTGTGTTATTAGAGTAGGTAGCTCTATACGATGCACGGTACACAACTGAGGCTAAGTTTTATAATATGTGCGTTTATTAATTTTTTTCCTGTTTAACATTTTTCCTTATTTCAATGCGTTTGATTTTGCTTGGTATGGAGTCATTTTGTCTTGTTTACTGTTAGGTTTCCAACTAGTGTTTGCATGTAAATTTTAATTTAATTGTTATCCTTTGTTATACAGAACCCGGTTCATAACAAATGATTAATTATGGAATTCAATCGTTTGTTACGAGATTATTATTCTAAAACTTTGAATATAGGTGTTTGTACTATGGAGGTATGAGGAACAGGGTGTAAAGTTCACTCAACCTTCATAGAAAAGGGAGGATCCTCCCTTTGCCCTTTTCCGCCTCACTGTCTTTCTTATCACTGTGTCACCATCATATAGGTGTGTTTCCATTAACTGTGGCGGAGATGAGCGGAGATAGATTTGTAACACAAAATGAAAGTAAGAAATCTTAAAAAAATATGTAATAATAAAAAAAAAAACATAATAACACACATAAAAACAAACGTCAACAATTTAAACATGAAGAAAGAACAGAAAAATAAATACAAAGGTGATGCTTAGATCTATAGAAATGTGTTCCCGCATACAGACCTGCGATAGGAAAGTTCTTAGATACTTATAGCGATGTGGGCAACGTATGTCAGGAGTAGAAAATAAACCAAATACGTACAAGCAAAAACCAGTCACTAAATTAGGACATAATATTTAAACAAGATTTCTAAGCTGCGATTAATAAACTAAACAAAAAAAAACATGATTTTGTACTTTTTGGGTGACTTTCAGTGCCAAAGTCGGATCTCTGCTGAGCACTCTTACCACCCGCTGGCCTGCCTTCACCTAGGTCGATACTAAAACTGGTTATGCTTATGTTAGGCCATTTGCACATCGCGATGATCAGGATTGTAGTTTAGAACCGTATGGACAGTGGAACGTTGTCGTGTGATCCCAACTTTTTGTCGAAAAATACTGTGCTGATTGGTGCCGATCATCGCCGTGTGAACTGTGGCTGTTTTTAAAATGGTATCTTGTATTTGACCTGGAGAGGTCGTGACTACTTAACTGGACTATCCTGTGGATGCCTTAAGCGAATTTGTTGGTTTAAAAAGGAAGTCAGGGATTGCGTAGTTTCCGGATACGTATTTTAATGCTTTTGATCATATGTGGCCAGATTATTTGGCGGTATTGATTTCATTAGCTATTATAGAATTTCCCACTTATATTTAAGTAAAAATAAAAAAAAAACAGTCTTTGATTCATAAACGTCGTCACTTCAAATTGTAACGGTGCGCGGTATCTCGTTACATTTTCGAATCTGCTATTACTTTAAAACAAATGAGTTCGTTTACGAACGATTTCGTTAGCCATTTTCCTGGCGCGGGTGGAAGGTACCGGTGAACACATTAAAATCATTTAAGGGATTGCGGTCGACCACGGGGTTGGTTGCAGCTAGAGGGCACTACTAAAGCGGCGGAAGTGGCTTTTAGAGCCAGCGCGAGTTTAATTGAGGGCGCGGAGATGTGGAAGCGGGGCCTATCAGAGCAGGGATGGGTGGGGTAATGGGGTTCCGGACGCCAAAGCTGGAAAAGTCTGTTGGTGATTGAGATAAGTTCAAGGACTATGTTTCTGAGGACTTAGTCACTCGGGAAGCTTGGCAGAGGCAATTGGTTGGGTTTGGGTCCTATTGCTGATGGGCGTCTACAGTTGTGTTGAGGAACACCATTTTGGGGCTTTCGAGCAGCCCCGGTAGTTTGCCGGAGGCCCGAACTCTCCACAAAGCACACAACTCGGTGGTGCATAGCGAGTGGTCCTTAGGCCGGGGACAGACGGCAGTGACACTGGTGAAGGGTGATTTTATGGGAGTGGTAAGCTGGAGCAAAAAGTGCTTACTAAGTCCAGCTCACGTAATTCCTGGACGCTGTCATAAATAAAATCAAAATTACTTATAAAGTCATTTGTGAGCCAACTATTGAATGAATCTATTTCGCGGTTTGCTACTTCGATATCAGTCTGTTTTTACTGCAATCAATTAAAAAGAACGTCGGTTTTTTGAAAAGGGTTTCGTGCAAAACAAAACAAAACTGCATGTTTTCTAACTTATTGAGGAAACAATCTGCCAAGGAAAGAGAGTCACTATCCCAAGACTGCTGGTTATCTATCATAGAATTAAAAGTAAAAATGTCTAATCTACAGTTAAAAAATACATTAAAAATGCGTGAATGATAGTGCCAACGGGTTTCTGATACTCCGGGCATACGGCGGTCAGCTGTTTCCTTCAGAAGGTTGGATCGTTTAGTTGATTTGTTGGAAAACCGAACAATACTATTTACGTGTCCAAAAAGAGTTTACAGTTCCATTGCCATGGGGCATGCATCGCGAATTTTCGCTTGTACTCCACCGTGGTCACCAGACATACATAACTGCCGCGCCGCGATGCCCTGCTGGCTAGACCGGACATTGGTGTAGTTGATCTTGTGATCACTACACATCTTGGAAATCTGTCCATTTGGATTTCTCCTAAATGGACAAAGGGGGCGGGGGGGGGCTTCTTAGTCCCCGAAGCGGGTGGACTAATCTTAGGGCTAGGCGGACTTGCCTGAGAAGAGGCAGGAGGTGGGGTGGGTTGTGGGTGGATGAGTGGGAGGTGGAAGGAGCAGTCGTCTTCCGAGAACGAGGTGGAGCAGGCGTCCTCAGCGTCTGCGAGTGGGACTGAGGTTTCCATGCTCTCAGACTTCTGAAAAGGGCAGGGAGTAGTGTGATATGCAGCTATGGTGCGTCGATTGTCTTGGGGACAATAGGTTATTTTATTGTAAGGTTCTTATGGAGTTTTATGGCGCAGGCTGTGAACTCACTTCTGGTCATCTTAACGCCGCTAGCGCTGCCGCTCTGTCGGGTATTTGCTGGAACCGTCTGTCCCGGTGTTACGGCTGCTTGATGCTGCGCTATGCTAGCGCTCGAAGTCGCTGCCTTCTGTCCCTGTTTCACAGCCTGCAACTCGCATAAGGCAGGAGCGGCCATTGGGACCTCTTCCGGGGTCGCTGTGGGGGTTTGGGCTTTCTATCCTTCCCTTCCTCCCGCGTCCCTTCTTCCTCCGCCTAGAGGAGGAAGCTTGCGTCCTGTTTGTGGGCCCATTCGCTGCCGCCATAAGCGTTACGCTCTTGGGCCCGTCTGGCTCCTCTAAGTCGCGTCTCTCGGTGGCCACTGGGGGCCGGCGAGTTGTGGCGGTAGGTCCCGCCCGCTTGAACCTAATCTCCGCCTGGAACACAGGGCACTTGAAGTTGCACGCGGGGTGCGGGCCACCGCAGTTTGCGCAGGTGGCCGGCTATTCCCGCGGGCGCGGGCAGTCTCGCGCCGCGTGTTCGCAAGCGAGCTGGCGGTGGCACTGGTGCGACCTGTTCCTGAAGCACTGGCACCGGTGACACTGTGCGGGCCTACGCTTCCCTCTCCAGGCCTCATCTTCACCCCCCGCATCAGCATGAATACGGAGGTATTGTAGATGGCCCGGACGTCAGGGGTCTTCGTAATTATTGCGTGGAATACGCAACCGGGTCTTCCTTGCGCCCCCTTTATATGACGCACGTACTCCGGTTGGTACCCCAACGCTCTGAGCTCCTCCTCGATCTCCTTTGGGTCCGTGTCCGCAGGCTTGAGGTTATGCTCCGCCCATAGGGAGTACGCGAACCATGACACGCCGCTGTCCTTTTCCAGGCCGGTCAGATAACGCTGGACCAGCCTGTACTCATCCTCGGCGTCGGGGGTGGACCTCACCCCCCCCCCCCCTTCCCACCCCATAGAGACGAGTGTTAGTAGGCCAGCCCAGCTTGGCGCTAATGGCCCGGAAGTGGGCGGCCCAGTTTGGCAGCGTCCTAACCATCAGCGGAGGGTAACGCAGCTTCTTTATTTTCTTCGTCGCCACCTGCGGCTTCGGCGATGTCGCCGCCGCGACGCCTGTGGTGGCGGTGGAGGTCGTGGCAGTGGGTTCGACAAGGAGAAACTGGCGAACTTATCCCTGCGGCTCCTGGTAAAGGTGGCTGCGTCGGAGGAGGCGAGTGGCACCCCGCGTCGGCAATCGTAGGCGACGCTGGCGTGCCCCGACCCCGCAGTGCGGTATCTCTTCATCTCCTTCTCTTCTCCTCCGGAGCTCCTTTTTCGCCGCTGGGGTCTGGACTCGAGTTGGAACTTGTAGAGAAACCCCAGCGACGGGGTAGGAAAAGCCGGTGTGGTTTCGCCGGTTTTCGATCCCCCAGCGGTGGACTTCGTGCCGGATCGCGGGGTCGTGTCTTGATGGCGTCGACGATGCTGGCGCTAGTGGCGTCGGGGGCTGAAGTTGTATGAAGCTGGCCCAGCTCAGGACAGCTTCAGTGTAGCTGGTGCCGGAACTTCAGTCGAAGTGCGGTGGCGGTGCGGCGAAGCGCGTGGGAGGCACGCGGATTGCACAGGCGACGCGGGTTGCGCGGGCGGTGCTGGGTGTGTGGGCAGCGAGGCGGAGCGCGCAGTCGGCGCAGCGGAGCGCACGGGTGAGGATGTGGGGACGCGCGCGAGTGGCGCTGCGGCGCGTGCTTGCGGTGCGTGGCTCGAATTCGCGGCATCGCGGCGGCTCGAATGGGCACGGGCCGGAACGCCGCGGGGTGGACGGGCGCCAATGACGTCAGACGTCGGCGTCTCCCATCCTCTTCTTCCCTTCTTCTTCTCCGTTGTTGTAGTGGGTCTTCTGGGCGGCAGTCCAGTCGGCGGTGCACGAGACGACGCGTCGCCGATGTTCGGCAGCGACGTCGCCCGGTCCAGCCCCAGCCGATCCTTTTCAGGCCCGGCATCGCGGCCCAAAGAGCCGCGCTTGCCGGGCTTCGACATCACGGGGACTAGGCCTCCGCGACCGCAGCGGTGAGTTACTCATGGGGCTGCTTCGGGTGCTCCCCCTATGTTCTGGATTTTACGCAACCTGTGCAAACACAAAGGGAACGGTTAAAATGGCGGTCCGCACGAGATTACACTGATTGTCCAAAGAAAGATTAGCCAGTTTGGGTCACGAGCTAATCCTCCTGCTGTTATACCAGTGTTTGGACGTCTCTGCACCCCCGCAAGGGGCGCGAGGAGTTGGTTTCGGGGCTTTCGGCCCCATGACCGAGGGGTGGTTCTCTCGGTCCCCAGCAATGGGGACCCGTCTTGTGGTTCCCCCCCCCCTCCCCGGGGGGAGGGGGTGGGGGGTGCTCTTCTTCGCACACCTATCCGCCTGGGGGGGGGGTTGCCTCCCCCTTAGCGTATTGGGGTGTGTTTTTGGGGGTGTGACTGTAGGAGCGCCCTAATGCTTCTCGGCGCCCGTGCGACCTGACCCCTGCCGGGTGAGATCCCTAGTTCCCTAGGGAAGGCCCAGCAAAGGCCGATCTAGCAACAGGGCGTCGGTTTGTTTGACGCTCGCCTACAGTGGGTGCTTTCCCCGTTCCCAGCGACGCGACCGGGTCTAGCCAGTGGCGCCGCAGGTCGCGGGGCGTGGTGATGTGTCGGGCGACTTGTGTTGCGTGTGTCGCTCGTGTAGTAATTCTGTGTGTTTTTGCGAATGTGGCGTAGTGTTTGTGTGGGCCCTGCTCGTTGCGCCTATGTTAACTTAGGCGCCGCATGCGCGGCGGTGTCGAGTAGGTAGTGTGGAGTCTATTGAGCGGGAAAGTCGCGTGTAATGGGTGCATGGGCGACTTACCCGGGCGTCGAGTCCGGTTGCGCGACGTCTGCAACGAGGTCGCGCGGGAAGCGCTTGTAGTTAGGCGGCCACGCGTGCCATGGCGCGATGTCCTTTATGTGATGGTGTTCGGAGTCTGCGGCACGCGCGAACATCCCCTTTGCCAGTCTCGCGCTGAAGTCTTCGATGCTCTCGACGCGCAGGTCTCTATGGATGACGCCGTTCCTCACGTACCGAGGAGCTTTTACAATCTGACGCAGCGCGTAGTTTTGCTGCGTCCTGAGTTTCTTCTTGTGCTTCTCGGCCGTGAGAGCGAGCCAAGCTGGGCCGGCATAGGTGATCTGCGGTCCCACGTAGGTTTTATATATACCCAGCTTGACTCGCGTGGAGAGGCGCGACGAGAGCACCGGGCGAAGTAGGTGCCGAGTGACCTTTGCCCGGGCTACCGTGTCGCAGACGTGCGGGCCCATGCAGAGCCGATTGTCAAGTGTGACCCCCAAATATTTGGCGGTCTTGGTCCACTTGACCTCGGTCCCCATGAGCTCAAGGCTCGGTGGGTATAGTCGGCCGCGTGCCGTGACTATGATCGCCTGCGTTTTACCTGCATTCACCGACAGTCTCCACTTGCTGAGCCAATCGGGAAGGTCGTCCAAAGCGCGCTGCATTTTGACGGCCGCGTGGTCCGCATTGAGCGACGTCGTGATGTACGCGGCATCGTCAGCGTACAGCGCGAGCTTTGCTGTATTCGTGGCGGGTATGTCGTCGGTGTACACAGAGTACAACGCAGGCGAGACACAGCTCCCCTGCGGCACCCCCGCGGTGACGGGGCGTGCGCTGGAGAGCCCGTTCTCCACCGAGACCTTGATCTTCCTGTCCTGGAGGAATGAGGAGACCACCTGTATCAAGCGACGGGGCGCTGTGGTGAGCGTGAGCTTGTAGATCAGGCCGGCGTGCCAGACCCGGTCGAATGCCTTTTCCATGTCGAGGAATACTGCTGCGGCGTATTCCCTCCTGTTGACAGCCGCCGTGAGGAGGTTCCTGCTGTTATAATTAGGAGTGAGATGTATTTATAATGACAGCTAAATATAACTGGTATCTGATGATAACAGAATGTAACTGTGGTAAACAAACTGAAATAACAGCTACTGTTCCTCGTCGAAATAATAAAATCCTTTACACACGACAGTCACACATTTTCTCTAATCATGCTTATGACAGCTTAGTTAGAATGAGATAAACTGATACTGTTTCACCCTGTTACATCGTCACAAGCTCTTTCCTTTTCTCGCATAGGTGTAGCACCCTTAGATAGAAAGAGAAGTACCTACTATATGTATATGTACATGGAAAAGGAACAGGCGGAACAGATATGCGATTATAGCTGTAGTTATAATATTAAGTATGGAAGTAGACATTAAAAGTACCTTCAGGTTATGACAGCTGTAGCGTCGAACACTCATTTCGACGACGTGCATTGATTGATCGTCAATCGTCCTCTACCTCACTTCGTACAACATTCTTCCGACTTCGAGATCACTCAGCTCAGCATAATCTTGTCACATTTGTGTCAGTAAAACTGTGAAATATATCAATCATATCATCATTATAACATTAATATATCTGTGTGTGTGTGTGTGTGTGTGTGTGTGTCGTCACAACACCCCCTGGTCCTTGAATTTGTATATATATATTAAATATATATCATAGTAGATATGTATGCATGTATATGTATTATTCGTTAATAACCTATTTATGTAATATTATTTATACCTATTTCATTACGATATTTTTACACGCTTTATATTAGCTTCACTTGTATGTTTGTTTGTTTGTATGAAACCGACTCCTTTTTTATTTTTTTTGGTTGGGAAATCGTCAAATAATTTCTCCCGCTCTGGGTGGAGCGGGAGGGAGTGTCAGACTTTTACTGACTAAAACCCACCCGTGTTCCCTCAGTTGCCTGTGTGCCAGGGGCCGCGGTATCTCTTTCGGACAACCCACACCCCTGGCAGAAACCGACTCCTTTGAGCGCGATTTTAACCCACTTTAAATGGTCAGATTTCATTGAAACTTTGTAAACTTGTCGAGGATCGATGACAATTCAATAATTTAAAAAAAAAATGAGAAAAAAAAAACGTTTTTGTAGTTAGCAGAACTAAAAATAGAAAATAAATAATAGTTTGAAAAACTAAAAAACACGCTTTAAAAACCAAACTAAAAAAGGAGAAAATAATTTAATTCAATTAAAAAGCGTGGGGTGCTTGACATTAATTGATTATAAAAATTCATTTTCAACCTTAGGAAGGAAATATGACCATGTGTCGAGCTATAGGTCTGAGCTCAAATGGATGCCCATTCGCCAAAGAAGAAGTTTGCGCGCTTTGACTACGCTTTTCTCCTTTCTGAACTCTCCTACACCTCCATCTTATCTTGTGTCTCATTTCCAATATCTATATTCTTCTCACACTAAGAATCTGCGTTCTTCTAACAATCTTCTTTTACTCTGTCCTTCTCACACTTCCAACTTTGTTCATTTTTCCTTTCATATTCAGTCCATTCTTCTTTGGAATGCGCTTCCTCTCGATATAAGGACGGCTACCAGTCGGTATGCATTTAAGCGGAAATTGCAGAGTTATTTTCATAACGAATAGCGTAGAGTCATCTAAATTCCTCTTTCCCTTGAGAATGTATTTATTTATATATATATATATATGTATCTATATATAATAGGTAAATATATATTATAGTAGAACGTATGTGTATTATTAGTATATAAACTATTTAGGTACCAATCTTATTTATTATTCATTATGATACAATTTTTATAGTTTTTTTTTTTCAATCATTGTTCCTTTCAACCTAAGCACCTGCCATCTAATCTCTTCACCACCCTTGGTTGACTGGTAGAGAATGCCTAAGGCATTAAGTCCGCCTTTGTACCTTTTTGTGTGCGAGAAGTTTAAATAAATAAATAAAAATACCTCAAAAAGCCACACCGATCAAAATCGTCCTTCCGACCTCGCCGCCGAGGTCCTCGCGCCCCGCGAAGACCCCTCGTAGTATCGGCGCCTAACGTCGAGACCCCCGACCGACACTTGCTCGTTGAAGCGCCAGCCCGCGCCGCAGCTGAGCCAGTAGCTTTAAATTCCCCTAATAAAAATAATGCCAATATTTCGATCCAGCCTGTCCCCAATAGTGATAGCTGTCCCCCTATCAGTGATGCCCTGAGCCGAGGTCCGTACCCCACAGGGGGTGCCCTCAGCGTGCAGTCGCTTAGTTTTTAAATTTTAGTTTGTAAGCCCTGGCTGGAGGCGTTAAGAGTAAAATCTTAATGGCAGCCCCAGGAAAGCCCGGTTGAGCAGTCACGGCCTCTCAAGGTCAACTGCGAGATGCCCAACAAAAAAAAAAAAAACCTCAAAAAGCACCCCACGCTTTTTAATTGAATTAAATTATTTTCTCCTTTTTTAGTTTGGTTTTTAAAGCGTGTTTTTTAGTTTTTTAAACTATTATTTTTTATAGTTTATTTTTGACACGCTTTATATTAATTAGCTTTTTGTTTGTATGTAACCGACTCCTTAGAGCGCGATTTTGACCCACTTTAAACGGTCAGATTTCATTTAAACTTTGTAAACTTATCGAGGACTGATGACAATATTCAATAATTTAAAAAAAAATTGAGAAAAATGAAAAAAAAAAGTTTTTGTAGTTAGCAGAACTAAAAAAATTAAAATAAATAATAGTTTAAAAAAACTAAAAAATACGCTTTAAAAACCAAACTAAAAAAGGACACAATAATTTAATTCAATTAAAAAGCGTGGGGTGCTTTTTGAGGTATTTTTATAATCAATTAATGTCAAACACCCCACGCTTTTTAATTGAATTTAATTATTTTCTTCTTTTTTAGTTTGGTTTTTAAAGCGTGTTTTGTAGTTTTTTAAACTATTATTTATTTTCTATTTTTTAGTTCTGCTAACTACAAAAACGTGATTTTATTTTTTCCTGTTTTTTTCATTTTTCTCAATTTTTTTGAAAATTATTGAATTGTCATCGGTCCACGATAAGTTTACAAAGTTTCAATGAAATCTGACCGTTTAAAGTGGGTCAAAATCGCGCTCTAAGAGGTCGGTTACATACAAACAAAGAAACATACAAGTGAAGCTAATATAAAGCGTGTAAAAACAGGTAGGTAATTTTATTAATAACAATAAGAAAATCTTGTCAGCCAGACGACCAGTCACCACATGCAGCACCCGTTCACGAGCACAACGCATATTTTGAGTAAAATAACAAAACTAAAAGGGACTCACGAAATGTAAGCTTCAAAATGTCGTTTCTCTTTTCAGGTAAGACAAGGTAAAATGTTTAAAGCATAGTGATTAATAAAAAATCCTGCTTTCAGAGCATCACAATTAGTTTCAGTGTGGATTGGTAGATATCAAGATAACTGCGGAATGTTCGAATTTTTGGTTCTAGGACATCCCGGTTTCCTCACAATGTTTTCCTTCACAGTTTTGAGAGCAGTGATAATGAAACAATTTACACAAAGTGCGCAATACTTTGTCTCTGTCTGGGTACGAACCCACGGCCTATTGACTCATAAAACAGAGCGGATACCTCCGGGCCACCACTGATTCTTCGTTACAAAAACCCACCCAGTGTATGTTTTTAATGTTAAATGATTTATTTTTGTGAGGTATTTTCTGGTGTACTGCACTAAAGCATAAGTATAGATAAACTGTGAAAAACCAAGTTATGTATTTCTGCGACTGCAACCGAAAACATCCCATACCCCTCTGATACCATGGTGGTGGTTATTAGTACATGATTCTGAACCGCTGCGTAAAATTTTTCGTCGGTTATAAAAAAAAAAAATCTGCAATACATTTTGTACGCGTAAGTATTACACTTTTGTGTGATTTTTTTTTGTAACTGACGATAGCTTTCTGCGCTATGTGTAGAATTATATGCTGAATTCATGGTTTCAGTTAGCTTGTCGATGTCTCTGCCACACTGTATAACACACGGATAAAATGCACGGGTTGACTTGCACACACATCAATACGTTATAATTTTAAACTATTCTAATTTTAGGTACTTACCTATATTTAGCGCAAATTCTGATGTCTGCTGGACTTTTAACAAACTATAGAATAATGTTATGAAAATACTATCATTAAGATCACAGTGGAAAGGCTGAACTTGGACTCAAATTACTTGCGAAATGAAGCAGGAAAAAGTAAGTCGTACCTTCAGAAAAAATATAAACATTTGAAGGTAGAGGATGAAATACTTTTAAAACTAAAGTATTAGTTTAATACCTAGTTTTTTTGCTTACATACCAAAATACTTATTCATAATTTTATTCTACTTAGGAAAGCAACAAAAAAAAACATAAAATTTTCGAAATAAAATATGTGAACGCCATCTATGTCTTACTGACCGAACTAAACGCTGATTTGTGGATAATTATAAATATGAAAAGTTTGCATAGCGTTGGGCTAACTTCAGAGATCTAAATTCAAAAGTAGACTGCAACAGGCATTAATGAAACGTACAGGCCACAAAATAAACCATATTAGGCTTTGCCTTTGGAATCAACATCAACATAAACAACCAAAGTATACAGTTGATCAACAGTACCTACGGAAGAAAAAGAACGCTAGGTGTTGAAAAAAATTGTAGGCTCAGTACTGCGATACCTTTGCCTATACTTTGAATTATTTTTTGACGTTGCAACTTATGTAAGTTGTTACTTTGTCGCTTACACTTATATTGTCATCCTTTTCATATCGCACGTGTCGTAACTTCCTGTTGATTGTTCTAGAAAATTCTAAACCTAGAATGTTCTAATAAATCTGGCAACGTCGCATTAATTTCCGGGAGCGTTTGTATGTATTGTAATGGTGGTACCAGACATTAGGATTTTGATTATTTTGAACCGACTTTACAAAAGGAAGTGCGGTTATGCGTTTTATGTTTTAAAAAATATTTATAAACTTCTCGTTTAGTTGGATGGTATTGCTGACTGCAAAGGACATTTAAATTATATTGATACGATTTATCTAAAATACTACCTTCGAAATTAAAACTTTGCAAATATTGCTAACTTGACATTCTTAAAATAAAAAGCGTTTTAATTTTGTTCGTGTTGTTTTATTTTTGATTTTTTTTTCTAGGTCAAAGCCAAAAGAACACGGTGTACCTAAATGCTTGCTAGACAGACGCGCTTCGACAAAACAAAATTATTTTCATATTAATCCTGGATGTAATAGTATCTGGATGTATTCGTAATTTGTATTAATTAGCTTAAAATTATGTATAAAAGATACATCTTTAACCACACATATTGTAAATTAAAGTCATTTTCGTGTCTGTTCATGTGACCGCGTTGCTCTTATAAACTACGAAACGGATATTGATGCGGATTTCACTGTAATTTAGTTTAGACTTAGAGCATTTTTTCGTCTATACAGCATTAATAGACTTACGTAATATTAAAGAAATCTCGATGTGTTATTAAGTCGTAAAAACCGTGTGGAGCAGGGGTGGATCGCTAGTTATAAAACAAAACTGAAAAAAGTAAATTATTACACAACTATTTACACTAGGTACCTACTAAAGTAAAGAACTAACTAACTAATATGCAATTTGCAAAATAAATTGTGTTTTCCCATTCTCAAATTTCTCAAATAAACGTTACATAATAAATACGGAATAGTTAAAAATCCAAACGTCTGGTACCGGCATTACATTTTTTTCCTTGTAATTGTGGGCATTTCTACATATTTTCTTGACGAATGAAGGTAGTCGTAACAAGGTGTCGATTTTGCTTGCGCTATGTTGCCACTCTTTCATTTCCGACAACCCAGCGTAGCGTCCATTGCTGAAAAAACCTTATTTCATTAAAATGGTTAATTTCTTGTTAATTATTGGTGTTCTGTGCTAAAACGAAACAGTATTGATGTTATTATTGGTAAGTAACTAATTTAAATCTATAAAACAGTTGTAAATTAAGATTTTTGTTTGAAATTCGAAACGTACCTATCCTCGGGTGACGCCATTATCCAAGGTTTCTTTTTTCAAAATGTACCGGACGGGCGTGATCGCATGGATGCGAAGGGTGTGTAGGGAGGGTGTAAATCTCCCAGTCCACGCGGCGCTGACGTCCTGCACCGATAGATTCCAGATATCTTCAGGGTGGCTACCTTCTTCCGTTCTTCATGTTACCATACCAACGTTTTTGACATTCTGCCCCCTAAGAAACAGTTTCCAGACATTCGTCTAGGAAAGGGGGTGTTTTTTGACTATTTACTGAAGGGGTTACTTTACCTGATTAATAACACAAGTTTTTTATAATTCTTCAGGAAGCAATTTCGGAACACTACTTTGACTATATCTATATATTTAAGTTAATTAAAGATTTAAATAAGAATCTTGCCGATGACTACAAATTACTCGAAATTACATGTTTACTATCGTACTATGAATCTTTACCGTAACGAGGACCGCTAATTACTTCCTGTTTTAAAGTTTTATTTGTTCTAAGTTCTATTATAGTTTTGTCGGAAATAAGCATATAACACGTTAATTTATTAAAGTACATATGGCATGTTACATATCCCTGAATTCCCCACAAAATTCCCCATCTCCTGAGATATCCATATTTACTATATCTTTCTATACTGAAAGAATATTTCGAGAAAAACCGAAAAAATCTGAAAAATGTTACTAAACTTTATTTTGTAAGTTGTTTTTCTCGAAAACTAGTGAAGCTATGCGAAATCTAATTATAGATATCTCAGGCTGGTCTATAGACCTACAACAATCTGATATTTAAAACCTTACATCTATAGTATTCAGGGCGTGACGCGCCCTGAAAGAGGGTTAACAAAAAACATAAATCTTAAATATCGCTTAACTAAAGCAACACGACATACAAACTCAATTAAGTGGGTTTTATATTAAATTTACGATATTAAAAGTTAGGTCCAGGGCTAGGTCTCGGTACTAGGTTACCTGGACGCACTATAAAACTATAATCACGGCTATATAGCCCACTCAAATGAGGTTTGCAGAGGTGGTACTTACGGTTTTTTCTATACTAGGCACTTATTCACCACTGTTATTGGTTTAACTATCACTCTTATCACTATGAATTTAAGTTAATGTCAAAAACAAACTAAAACACTATGTAGTGACGCATCGTCGCGAACATCTCTCCCGCCGTGCAGTGCAGTGACGACTCGTAGCGATGTCGGTGCGGCGCTGCATAGCACCGGTGAGCGGCGACCGGAGTCGCGGCGCTCGCCACCGCGACGCCTGTTGTCACGCCGCCCGCCGCTGCGATGCTCGCTGCCTCGGCTCTTGTCGCCGGGGCGCTCACCGCCACGACGCTCTGCTGTTGCTTCGCCGCTGCGGCGCTCGCCGCCAGGGCGGTCGCCGCCACGGCGCTTGCCACCCGGGCGCTCGCCACCCGAGCGCTCGCCGCGTCGGCGCTCGCCACCAGGGCGCTCGCCGCCTCGGCGCTCGTCACCATGGCTATTTGGGTAGTGGGACGAGTTTCTTCACCGGACGCTTCAAGGTGCCGCCGGCAGTGCGCACCTCAGCGGTCCGGACTTCTCCATCGGCCCCGGGAAACAGGGCAACTATACGGCCTCGCGGCCACGTGTTGCGAGGCAGCTGGCCGTCTGCGATGAGTATGGGGTCGCCCACCTGCAGTTCGGGCCCGCGGGTGCGCGGCTCCCGCCGGTTTTGAAGCTCCGGCAGGTACTCCCTGACCCAGCGACGCCAGAACATATCAGCGAGTATCTGGGATCGTCGCCAGAGTCTCTTGCTGTCCACGTCTCGCTCGGTGAACACGCCGGGTGATGGTAGTCTCGCCGATCCACCGAGTAGGAAGTGGTTCGGTGTGATCGACTCGTCGTCTTCGCTGTCTACAGACACATGTGTTAGTGGCCGGCTGTTTACAGTGTACTCTGCCTCACACAACAGTGTGGACAACACCTCTTCGTGCGGATGTTTTTCGAGGAGCACAGTGCACAGCGCGGACTTCACGCAGCGAACAAGGCGCTCCCAGGCGCCTCCCATGAATGGCGCTGATGGCGTTATGAAGCGCCACACGACGCCTCGGCGACTGGCCTCCTCTCGGAAGGCCTCTCGGAGCTCCTTGTCGGCACCGTGCATGTTGGTACCGTTATCGGAGTGTATCTCGGCGGGGCAGCCCCGACGAGCAGCGAAGCGGCGCAGCGCCAGTATGGCGGCGTCTGCGCTGAGGCTGGCGGCGATCTCGAGGTGGACGGCTCTGGTGGTGAGGCACGTGAATAGGGCTACGTACCTCTTCTGACGCTGTCGTCCGACGGTTACGGACAGTGGGCCGAAATAGTCTAGCCCGGTGTATGTGAACGGCCGCTGGTGATGTGCCAGGCGCGTCCTCGGATGGTCGCCGGTCGCAGGCACGGTTGGTTGCGCCTTGCGAATGCGACATTGCAGACATCGTGACAGCACCTTCTTTGCGGTTGGTCGCATCTTTACGACCCAATAGTGCTGTCGGACCTCGTTGATAGTGAGCTCTGTCCCACTATGCTGCAGGCTACGGTGTGTCCAGTCTATGTATAACTGGGTGATGTGATGGTCGCCGTGTAGTATCGGCGGACGCTTCACATCGTCTGCTATTTCTTCGGTAGCGGCTATACGGCTTCTCAGTCGTATAACGCCATCTGTGACTTCTATTTGTAGCGGCCGCAGTCGACTGTCCTTGTCCAACGTCTTCTGTTCTCGCAGTCTAGCGATTTCTAGTGCGAACGATTGCTGCTGCACGGCCTGCACCAGTAGCTTCTCGGCTTCGTGGAGAAACTCTGCTTCTATGATCTGTTTCTTTTCTTGAGAATCAGTCGTTTTCACTGCTCGCTTCGGGGGAGGGGGCGCCGTTTTCTTCTGTTTACGCCAGTCAGGATCCTGTTCAGCGTTCCTCCTGGTTCTTTTGTAGAACGTTTTCTCTTTCGTTGCTCTACATAAAGATATGAAGCGTAGAACGCTTGCCGTCGCACGGAGTAGTCGTTCCCACCTAGAGAACCTTGCTGGATCCGGTATGGCTTCTGTAAGCTTTCGGTTATCGGCTTCTTCGACGGCGGTGAGCGTTCTCTCTTCCCCTGTCTCCTCTGTGATTGGAGGGCTCTCTGACGGCCATGACGACGGTTCTCCGTACAGGAAGTCGGGACCACGATACCACTCATGTTGTGAGTTAAAGTGGCGTGGTACGTCACGAGTAGCTATGTCGGCGATATTCATTTTCGTAGGTACCCATCGCCATTCTTCGATTCTGCTATTCTCTTCTATAGCAGCTATGCGATGAGCTACGAAAGGCTTGTATATTCGCGCTCCTCTTCTTATCCACGTCAGTATGGTCTTACTGTCTGACCAATACGTCACCGATGCGGGCTTGATGTCGTGCTCACGTATAACAGCTGCGGCTACGCGGGTTCCCATCACCGCTGCCTGCAGCTCGAGGCGCGGTATTGACTGCAGCTTTAGTGGAGCTACCTTCGCCTTTGCCATGACGAGGCTGACTCGCTGCTGACCATCTGTTGCTGTGGTTCGCCAGTACACTGCCGTCGCGTACGCCATCTCGCTCGCGTCGGTAAACACATGAACCTGTGTCTCTATAGCTTCGCTGTACCCCGGGTAGCATCTTGGTATGCTGACTTCTCCGAGCTGTAGTAAATGCTGTATCCAACTTTTCCATTGAGTCGCTAAGTCTTGGTCTAGCGACTGATCCCAATCGACTCCTCGCCTCCATGCCTCTTGCAGTATTTGCTTGGCTCGAATGGTTACTGGTGAAGCGAGTCCGAGCGGGTCGTACAGTGACATCACTATCTTGAGCGCCTCTCTTTTAGTGGGCGCCTCTTTTTCTAATATGCCTTTTGGTAGGCGTGCAAGCGTCAGGTTGAAGCCCAACGTATCTTCACTCGGTCTCCATATCAGGCCGAGTATCTTCTCTGTGTCATCTGTATTTCCGATACTGACAATTTCAGTTCGGATCTGTGTCGGATCTATGTTTTCTATTAACTCTGTGCTGTTCGACACCCATTTTCTGAGTTCAAACTTCGCCTGTAGGTGAATATTTTTCACTGTTGTTGCAATGCGCGTCGCTTCTTCGACGGTCTTGTAACTATCGAGGTAATCATCCATATAGTGATTCTGTATTATGGCTTCCACTGCATCTGGATGCTCATCTATATGCCTTTTCGCGTTCCAATTCTTCGCGAAAATGGCCATGCACGGCGAGCTTGCCGCGCCGAATATGATGGACGTCATACGGTATTCTTCTGGCGCTCCCTCTCTTTTATTGCCTCTCCACAGGTACCGGAGCGCGTCTCTATCCTGACTTCGCACTTTCACCTGCATAAACATCTCCGCTATGTCACCAGAGATGGCTATGCAGTGCCTGCGGAATCTCATCATGACGCCGGGCAGTGACTGTAGTAAGTCCGGTCCAGTGAGAAGGAAGTCGTTGAGTGACAGTCCTCTCGATTTGGCAGCTGCGTCATGCACGATGCGGAGTTTTTTGGGCTTCATGGGGTTGAACACGTCGAAATGTGGTAGGTACCAAGTCCTACCCGGTGTGCTCGTCTTGGGCGCCTTCTCTGCGTATCCCTTTTGTACGAGAGAGTCCATCTGTTCTGTGTATCTATCTCGAAGAGCCGGTTTGCTATCGAGTTTCTTCTCTATTGAGACAAGCCTCTTGAGAGCCGTCCCGTAACTATCGGGCATTTCTATGCTTTCATTCTTCCACAGCATGGCTGTTTCTATATGTCCATCTTCTAACTGTTGAGTGTGACGACTCAAGATATCTTCTGCTTTCTTCTCGGGGTCGGAGTCTGGCCGTCTCGGGTTGATGACCAGCGATTCTAAGGCGAAGAACTTGCGAAGCTGTTCGTCTATGTCTTCATCGCCCGCTATGATTCGGTTGCAGTAGTGCACCTGCTGACCCAGAATTCTGGTGTGCGCACCGTGTAGAGTCCAGCCCATCGTTGTGAGTGACGCGACAGGTTGATTCTTCGGACCTCTGCGGATCTCACTGGCCAATAATAGATGCCAGTTATCTTGACCGATGAGTATTTTCGGCGCGCCAGTGTCGTATATCAGCTGTTGCCTCAGGTCATCCAGATGTTTGCAGTTTGCGACGTCTTCTTCACTGACAGTTTGCGGAGCGAGGTTTAGCTTCGGTATGGTGCGCGCTCTGAACGGCACCTTATTCTTCAGTTCGCTCGCGAGTGTGACCGTGATTCTTCGTGAACTTGGAGTGTCGATCATGGTGTTACCGATCGCACCTATCTTCAGAGGGTCGATTCGGCCTTCTGCCCCGACTTGCTTCGCTACGTCCTCGTCGATCAAGGAAACGGTTGATCCATCATCGAGAAGTGCGAATGTGGACACTTCTCCCGCCGGTCCAATCACTCTGACCGGTACCATCTTGAGGTAAGCGTGACTTGAAGTCGTTCTTGAGCTGGCCACTGTTTCCTTCGACTCCACGTTGTTCGACTGCTCCTGAGTAACGGGTTTTTCGACACCCTCTGCAGCGGGCTTCTTGTTATAATGAAGAAGCTGATGGTGCGTAGCTGTACACCCCTTTACGTCACACTTCTTCGTCTTGCATGTGTGACCAGGACGACGTGTGCGCAGGCAACGGAAACACAGGCTGAACTTCTTAGCGAGCTCCCATCTCTTGTCGCTGGATCCCTCCTTGAACTTCTTGCACTCGAGAGTGTGATGTCCGTCTTTCTCACAGATGCGGCATTTCTTATCGGATTTGTCCACAGCTGTGTGGGTCCTCTGGGTGACACGCTTGCTCGAGGTTGCCTCAGTAGGGCCGATGTTCTCAGGCGGAGCGAACGCACTGCAGAAACGAGCTTGCTCTGTGATGAACTCGCTGAAGAGTGTGAGGTCTGGCAGCGACTGGTGTTTCTCTGTGTACGTTCTGTACCACTGTACACGTAGGGAGTTCGGTAGCTTCTCGGTCAGCAACCGCATCAGCTCAGCATTGATCAGGTAGTGATCTTTCTTCAGCGCGCGCAGAGTGACCACACCGCTTCTGACTCTGCTTGCAAAGTTGCAAATGTCCTTGGGTGCTTCGCCGCAGCGCGGCAATCCTCGCAGTCTGTCTGTTTCTGCTTGAGCTATTGAATCTGGACGGCCGAACTGCAGCTCTAATTCCCTCATGATGTCATCTGGCTTTGCATGTCCGATGAGTTCTGAGCTCACTGTCTCTAGCGCTCGTCCCCGCAGGCTTCTTCTAAGCCTTGCTGTGTTTTCAACATCGTTGAAATATCTTCGAGTTGTCTCGTAGATGGCACGAAATGAAAGCCATTCTGTATGGGCCCCATTGAAGTTCGGTAAGGTCATGATGACCTTCGACGCCGAGGGGTGGTTCGGTGTCCACTGTTCTGTTTTCCTGTCGGCTAGCGACGCTATAGCGGACGTCAGCTCCGTTATGAAAGGACGGAGTGAGTCTTCCCCTTTGGCTTCTGTTCCCTTTGGTGGGATTCGATTGTTCACTTCATTCACTGTAGGATGCGACAACGGTACTTGCTTATCGAGATCCACTATAGTTTCGAAGTCCACAGGGGGGGGCGGTGCCTCATGGCCTATATTACTATTGTCCCCCTCGGCGGCGTTGGCTCTCTTCTCCGGCTCAGGCTTCGGCGCCTCTTCAAGCCAGGAGCGCACGTACTCATCGTTCGAGTCTCTGTCATCCATATAGCCGTCGGAATCTTCTTCCTCGGCTCTTTGAAGTGCTAATTGAGCAAGTTCCAACTTAATCTTCAGTAAGTCTTCACGTGCTCTTGAAATTTTCTTATTTGGCCGCGTCGTCCTATCTGTAGTCGACTGCGGCCTGCTATGTTCGGTACGGGCGTCACCCCGGGTAGTCATCGGTAAGTTTCGGCTGTACGTCTCATCTAGTGTTTCCCTTCTGTCTGCAGGCTTCAATGTTCTAACTGAAGATTGCAACGTTCTATCTGATTGTTTCAACGTTCTATCTGAAGATTGCAACGTTCTATCTGAAGATCCCTCTCTTCTGGTTCCCTTCTTAACTGTAGATGGCTGTTCCATCTCTTCGGACCGTGCTCGTGCAGGTAAGTCTTCACTTCTCCGCGAAACAAGGGGGCGCTGCTGTGGCGGGTCGGTCCCTTCAGTGGTGGAGGGTGAACGCGGCGATTGCTCGTAGCAGATGGCCGGAATACCGTGTCTTCTGCTCACCTCCACTGTCCATGCTTTAGGGGCCCTGCCTTGTGATCTTGTTACCGGCATGTTGACTTCGGTATGCGGGTCTCGAATCTTCTATCTTCGAAGGTCAGTATTCAATCTTCAAATTGAATTCAGTATCTTCAAAGTTCAATCTTGAATCTTCAAGGCGGATCTCGACCGAATAAATTCTTCTAAACTGGTGTTCAAATCTTCAAACTGGATTCCAAAAATCCGGATCTTCAAAGTCAAATTTCAAAACCAGTTTCCAAAAAAAACCGGATTCCAAATCCGAATCTTCAAACCGGATCTCAAAACGGATCTTCAACGGAATCTTCAAACCGGATCTCAAACCGGATCTTCAACGGAATCTTCAAACCGGATCTCAAACCGGATCTTCAACGGAATCTTCAAACCGGATCTCAAACCGGATCTTCAACGGAATCTTCAAACCGGATCTCAAACCGGATCTTCAACGGAATCTTCAAACCGGATCTCAAACCGGATCTTCAACGGAATCTTCAAACCGGATCTCAAACCGGATCTTCAACGGAATCTTCAAACCGGATCTCAAACCGGATCTTCAACGGAATCTTCAAACCGGATCTCAAACCGGATCTTCAACGGAATCTTCAAACTTCAAATCTTCTATGTTGAAAGATAATCCTTCAGGAACAAAGCTTCAGGTCCGGGAACGATCTTCGGGAACGGGGCTCCAGGTCTGGGAACAAATCTTCGGAAATAAGACTTCAGGTTCCGGGAACAAATCTTCGGATATAAGACTTCAGGTTCCGGGAACAAAGCTTCAGGAACGGGAGTAACTCGTCAGTCATAAGTCTTCAGGCTTCTGATAACTTCCTCTTGAATAAGGTTTCAGTCTCTGACGTCACTCTTCCTTCATAAGTCTTCAGCTATCCAGACATGTCCCGGACGGGTCCACATGTATCCCTCCTGAAGAAATCCGGCTCGCAAGGACCAGCAGATGTACCGGACGGGCGTGATCGCATGGATGCGAAGGGTGTGTAGGGAGGGTGTAAATCTCCCAGTCCACGCGGCGCTGACGTCCTGCACCGATAGATTCCAGATATCTTCAGGGTGGCTACCTTCTTCCGTTCTTCATGTTACCATACCAACGTTTTTGACATTCTGCCCCCTAAGAAACAGTTTCCAGACATTCGTCTAGGAAAGGGGGTGTTTTTTGACTATTTACTGAAGGGGTTACTTTACCTGATTAATAACACAAGTTTTTTATAATTCTTCAGGAAGCAATTTCGGAACACTACTTTGACTATATCTATATATTTAAGTTAATTAAAGATTTAAATAAGAATCTTGCCGATGACTACAAATTACTCGAAATTACATGTTTACTATCGTACTATGAATCTTTACCGTAACGAGGACCGCTAATTACTTCCTGTTTTAAAGTTTTATTTGTTCTAAGTTCTATTATAGTTTTGTCGGAAATAAGCATATAACACGTTAATTTATTAAAGTACATATGGCATGTTACATATCCCTGAATTCCCCACAAAATTCCCCATCTCCTGAGATATCCATATTTACTATATCTTTCTATACTGAAAGAATATTTCGAGAAAAACCGAAAAAATCTGAAAAATGTTACTAAACTTTATTTTGTAAGTTGTTTTTCTCGAAAACTAGTGAAGCTATGCGAAATCTAATTATAGATATCTCAGGCTGGTCTATAGACCTACAACAATCTGATATTTAAAACCTTACATCTATAGTATTCAGGGCGTGACGCGCCCTGAAAGAGGGTTAACAAAAAACATAAATCTTAAATATCGCTTAACTAAAGCAACACGACATACAAACTCAATTAAGTGGGTTTTATATTAAATTTACGATATTAAAAGTTAGGTCCAGGGCTAGGTCTCGGTACTAGGTTACCTGGACGCACTATAAAACTATAATCACGGCTATATAGCCCACTCAAATGAGGTTTGCAGAGGTGGTACTTACGGTTTTTTCTATACTAGGCACTTATTCACCACTGTTATTGGTTTAACTATCACTCTTATCACTATGAATTTAAGTTAATGTCAAAAACAAACTAAAACACTATGTAGTGACGCATCGTCGCGAACACAAAAAGTAGTTCTTAATGTAGAACACAACGCCACTTCATCTGTATATTGATGTGCATACACTTGCTGGTTAATAGTATAATTATTTAAATCTATAAAACAGTTGTAAATTAAGATTTTTGTTTGAAATTCGAAACGTGTCCTTGGGTGACGCCATTATCCAAGGTTTCTTTTTCAAAAAGTAGTTCTTATTGTAGAACGCAACGCCTCTTCATTTGTATGTTAATGTGCATACACTTGCTGGTTATTAGTATAATTATTTAAATCTATAAAACAGTTGTAAATTAGGATTTTTGTTTGAAATTCGAAACGTGTCTTAGGGTGACGCCATTATCCAATCATTCTTTTTTCAAATTTAGAACGCAAAGTCTCTTCATGTGTCTGCTGGTGTGCAACTTAGTTGGTTTATAGTGAAACTAACTTACAGTAACCAATTTATACGACTTTATAAAGAGAAAACTTGTATATACGCGTTGAACGATTTTGGTAGGGTACGCGTCACCGACATGCTAATGTTAACTATAATATATTTGCGTGTATTCGTTTTAAGTTTTCCCAGTCTGTAGTGCCCACGGAAGAAATCAGTTCTGTGGCAGTTCCCATGACATGACTGCCATTTTTTTTTATGTTAAATTGTCAATCCTTTTGGAACTGTCGTGGTCCAGTGGTAACAGTCATGACTTCGAAGTTTTAGGTCATTCTAAATTAACGCGAACGAAGCTGCGGGCAAAAGCTAGTTCAGAAATAATTTAGTAGGTACTTGCTAGAATCTATAAATTTCTTTTGTTTTTTCAGAGCGTGTCGTTCAACGAAGACTGCCGAGTTTTACCGAGCGTTGCCGAGTCCAATTCACGAACACTCCTTCCGGATATCAGCATGTCTAGCCAAGATCCCTTGGGAAGCAAAGGTTAGGTTCCAGGGTGTGATACTTACTGCGCCATTAGAGCTTCAGGACAAATTCGAAGAAATTCAACAGAAACACAACTTGGAACGTGATGCAGGTAAATTACTGAAATTATTTTCTTTTGTTTCTTTCAGGGTTTTGTTTTAGGTGTTAAAGCCCTCTAAGTAGTACAATTAACCTGCAAAAAGCAAAACACATTAGAATATTTGAATTTCGCGCGCTACCGTAGCGAGTTTTCCTATATGCTGAGTATCAAATTTTTCTAAACCATGAAGCAATTAATTAGGAATTTCTTGATTGTGATTCAAAGTCCACACAAATAGTTCCATAGTAAAGCACACCGCACAAACGCGCCTCCAAACGTCAGAGCTGCCTTGCTTCGGATTGGCCGCTTGTTGAATGTATAATGAATTTATTTGAACTACGAACCAATCAGGCGCCACCTCTCACCACGCGAATGTAAAAGTTTGAATTTTCGAAACAACAATCTGAACAATCAAAACTTCACTTTTTCTCGTCCGGTGCGCGAGCGCTGATAGAGCTCGTGATGATATTTTGTATTTTTAAAAGGCGCCTACACGGTATATTTATACTGGAGCAGTTTGAATCAATACACCCAGTATCCCAAATATGAAGTTGGAGTTAACTACATATTAAACACATTGGCCCTTCTGAGCCGGATCCAGATCTGATGAAAATGGGTTAGGTGCGCATTAAAGGTACCTACGGCTCGACCTTAGGCCAGATATTCCGATTCCACTTCACGTCCTCCATTTCCACTGTATATTATACAGGAAAAGTTTTTAACCTATTCCTGTATTCCTGTCTTTTGTAATCTTATCTGTGTAAGTAAAAACTTACTATAGTGCTAAAAACTTGTTCCAGATGCAGTTAGCTGTTAAGTAACCAGGTTGCTGATGGCATGCTCAACTCTGCCGCGATCGATCGCGAAGTACATACACCTGTTGTATCTGCGTGTGCCACCTGCGGCACATTCGCCTTTAACGACTGGAAACCGTGAGTACTCTATGTTATTCACCCGCCAAAATGAGATGGCAAAGAATTGTGTGTCGGACTGTCGGACCACGCACAATGAAGGGTTCCGTTGGGAGTTGGGATTATTTAATCTCAAGAACAAACTTAACATTGATGTTGAAAAACATGTTCTCCAATTAATTCAAACTGCAAATGTAAGTTTGTACTTATGAAAATGACCATGTTAATATTTTAAGTGTATAGTTACTTGAGGTTTTGCTGTAATCTATTTATTTATTTATTAGGTTCACCAACAATTGTTTACACTGGTATTATGCTTAATATAACATGTAACATAAATAATGTACTAGTGTAACAATCACTTATAGGTAAACTCCGCATGATCTAGGTACATATAAGAATTATTTTCTGTACTTTTTCCAAATTTTTGACTCAGCAGTTTCGGAGAACGGCAGTAATGGTCCTATGTTCATTTGTTTTCTTATATAACTTTAGATTTATCATAATATTTTTTTTTATTGATACCCTCTAAAGGCCGATCCTTCTGCTCACAACTGGGCATAAATCTGGACTCCAAGCTGCTACTGAGAAAATTAGCCTTTACTGATATTCATTACTACTTAAAACGTAGGTATTGGTTTTGTTCAGAAGTAATTAAATTAGTTTATTTTATAGGTGCCTAGAAGAAACCTAGACGGTTTGCAAGTACTTTCATGAACGCGTCAAACACGTGAACAGCTCACAGATGGTCCAAGCAAAACAAATGACTGTCAAGAAAGATGGTCATCACAGCTGACAACAGACACATCAGTAAGTTGATTTTTTTGGTCATTCTTCCTGATGTTCGCTTATAATTACAATTAATTGTACCTACATCACATGTACTGCAAATAGGTTGTTAATTTTTTAGGATAGCTGCGTCACGCTTTTTTTACCTCATAAGTTTTGGCCCAGTGGGAATACTGCGATAAAAAGTATCATAAGTCTTAATCCAGGTCATGGTCTTCCCATAATATTCCAAATTTAATCCAAAATTCATTCAGCCATTTTGGCACGAAGTTGTAACAAACAAACATACAATTATACCAAATCTTTACTCATTACCATAAAAAAAATACCATTTATTTCAGGAAAAACCCATATTACAAATTAAAATAAATTCAAATTTCACAATGCTACCACGGAAAAAAAAAATGTCATTAACATAATAAAAATCCAAAATAAAAAGTCACAGAATTGGAAATGGAATTGAATAATAAAAATTATAATGGAATATATTTAATCGAATTGAAATGTTAGTTTCATTTCAGCCAAAAGATTTATTTTTTATTCTTTATTATTATAAGGGATTTTTATCCACACGGATATGCCAACCCCATTGTACCTTATTAACTATTATACTCTTATGTATAATAACTTTATACGAGTACAAACCCCCTTATTCATGGCAGTATATGCGCCCTCACGGCCTTAGTCGCCGCGGGAGACGCCCTGGGCGTCGGGAATGCCAGGCTGGTTCCCGGCCACCGTAGGCGCGGGCTTGCGGACGGCGAGTAATGGGTAGCTCGCTGTCCGGTAAGAACCAAGCCCGGGTCGACGGCGCGTTGTGTTCCACGCGCGCCTCAAAGATTTCTCAGCACCAACTGGTAGGGTCTGCTAAGGCCGATGCCTGCCAGAGGTGTGGGTTGTTCGAAAGAGATACCGCGGCCAATGACACACAGGCAACTGAGGGAACACGGGTGGGTTTTAGTCAGTAAAAGTCTGACACGCCCTCCTGCTACACCCAGAGCGGGAGAAGTTATTTGATGATTTCCCACCCAAAAAAAAAAATCTTTGCAATCGCTGATCTAGGATTTGCTAAAACATTCTGAGTTATCCCAATGTCCAATATGTTTAATTTAAATTCTCTGATCAATAATTCTCTTTGACTCATGCTCTTTACACATTCCATCAGCCGAAAGACGTTCACAGAACCTCTCACAACTACCGGTCTGCCGATGCTTATTTGTATACAACTAGACATAAAATAAACATCTCTTTTCTGGATTTCAGGAACCATACTTCTGTATCCAGCATCGATTGCTGTCTGCCTCATCATCGTCAGCTACCTCCAATACCGGCTTCGAGTGCTCCGCTAACAGATGGCTGCACCGCCACGTCACACATTAAGGGAGTCTTAAATTAGTCCTACAAACTTATCTGACTCTGTTGCTTAAAGTGGAACTAACGAAAACACTATGAAAATTTAAAACGTCTGTAATTTTTTGTCCAGTAACAGCACTGCGGTGACCGAGCCAGATGTGCTTGAGGTAATGTAGGTATAGCGCTACAAGGGTTTTTGGCGCGGAGTCAAAAATGGAACTAACGCCGCCATCTTGTTTTTCGCAAAAAAATTTCACAAATGTTTGCCAACAGCGCCACCCTGCCCATGTCATTCGTGCGCCATACGATCCTTGTGGCAGTATACTTCTTGTGCCTGACTAAAAGTAACCTAAAGGATATGTTCATTAGACCCAGAAAGAAACGTTTCATTATTGTACATCTTTTCTTTTTATATTGTGTCTAGCAAGCATAGAGTGCATTTTTAAATGACTGCCAAAAAAAGGAGTGTTTGTGTTTACTTTTCAGGGTTCATGTATGTGTTTCTTTATTCTATCATAAGTTCTGAACGCCTGGACCGATTATTTATTTGTATTTTTGACTTCTTGGTAATTTTGTATTTTAGGGCAGCCGTTTTATATTTTCAATTATTTTGTTTTTAATTGTGTGTGGTAAACCATACAAATATTTATCATTTCTTGTTCAATATCTACTAACTAGATTATGACAAAATTAGACACTATTATAGTGTTTACTTGTTAGAGCGAGCACCAAAAACGTTGAACAATGCGTTACTTTTGAGATTTTTTTGCATTATAAACAGGAAAGGTGAGAATATCTGTTAAATATGCGGGGAGTCAGGTGTTGTAGGCGGTGGTGACGGTGTTCCCGTTTACGAAAGTATTTAATTAAAACCAGTAATATTGTTTGTAAATCACTATATTGTACACGGTTAAAACACGGTTATCAATCAATATAGGAAATCACACAAAGCACTTTATAAGGTAATTAAACACACAAAAGAGTCAGGTTAATCACACGACTTATAGTCAGTAATAGCGAAGGAATAAGATAAATTACACAGTCATACACAATAGTGTATTAGGATATTATAATATATTATTATATTATAATAATATCCTAAGTTATAAGACTTGTTAATTGGCTAGCTAGATTTATGATACTTCGCGACTTAATAGTGAACAGCGGAGTCACTATTTCACATTCACTTGTTGACTTGAGGACTAAATGATGACTACTGAAGGTTATGAGGTAACTCTTCTTAGCACTGGTAGCAACACTTGTATAAACTTTTTTTTTGCCGGGCATCTCGCAGTTGGCCTTGAGAGGCCGTGACTGCTTAACCGGGCTTTAGTTGTATAAACTATACTCGATTGTCGCGACGCCCCCGCAGACGGGCGTGGCAGGCGGTGTCAGGGCATCGCCCCCTGACCGCGGTCGCTCTCCGTGGCCTGTTAACACAAGCCCGTCATTGTGTCTGCCATACAATGGGCTTCCAGAGTCCATGGGCTCGCGCAGCATATATGCAGTCGCGAGCCCATGTGAGTGGCCGCTGAAGTGCCTCTGTGAGCGCGCCACGGCGTTGGATTGGTGCTCCCCCTGTGCTCGCACGGTCTCCTAAGCAACCTGTGCAAACACAAAGGGAACGGTTAAAATTTTGCGGTCCGCACGGAACTAATAACAACTGTTATTCAACGAATTAACTGTTAGGCCACGAGCTAATCCTCTGCCTCTTGGATCGTAGTCGTCGCAGCGACCCCGTAAGGGGGCGCGGCAAGCGGTGTCGGGGCATCGCCCCCTGCCCGCGGATGCAATACTGAGGCCCGTAAAGACGGGCCTATCATTTTGTTTGCCACAATGGGCTTCCAAAGTCCATGGGCTCGCGCGGCTAAAAAGCAACTGCGAACCCATGTGAGTGGCTGCTGAAGTTTCTCTGTGAGCGCGCCACGGCGTTGGATTCAACGCCGCTTTCTTCTCGACACCCCGGCGGTCAGATACCGCCAGGTGAGACCCCCGGTTTCCCGGGGGAAGCCCAGCGGATGCCGACCAGCGACGAGGATGTCATTCGACGCTCCCACAGAGTAGGTGAGTGGCACCCGCCCGTTCCGTTCGCAGAGCTAGCCGTTTGCGGTCCGGGCTAAGGCGCCGTCATGTGTGTGTGGGCGGCATTGTACTGTGTTACGCCGCCCAGTGTCTACGCAAGAGACGCGCGCGAATCTACGTGTGTGTGGTTGCGCTTGTGCAGTAGTGCTTGTCTGTTTTGCGTTGCGTGACTCGCCTATATTAACCTAGCACGCGCCACGCCGCGCGGTGTGCACTAGTGATTGTGGAGTCTATTTGTCACGAGTGGGCCGCGTGTAACCTGAATGCAGCCCACTCGGAAGTCAATCCGGGGGGGTGGAGGCACTGACGTCCGCGATCAGGTCGCGAGGCAGTGGCCTATGGTCGGGAGGGCGCGCGTGCCAGGGTGCAATCTGCTTGACGTGAGGCCAGGCAGATGCGTCCGCACGCGCGTACAGCCTCACCGCTAGGTGCCGCACAAACTCATCTAGGCCCTCGATCCCGAGGTCTCGCTGGATTACGTCGTTCCTCACGAAGTGAGGAGCGTCTACAATGGTCCGCAACGCAAGATGTTGCGCGCGGAGCAGCTTCCGGCTCGACTCACTTGTGAGGACGAACCAGGCAGGGGCGGCGTACGTCAATATTGGGCGTACGTACATTTTGTACACGCCCAATTTGACGCGCACCGGGAGGCGGGACGAGAGCACCCGGTTCCCCGGCAACCCGGGGAACCTGACCCTATCCTCGGGCCCCAGGTGCGTCTCGCTTATCAGCGCCACGTCGATATTTTGTACCCTCAGGAGATGGCGGAGGGGGGCGACCTTATCCCTATGGCCGCGGGCATTCCAGTGTATTATCCTCAACGGCCTAGCCATGGTAGAGGGTGAGTAAAGTGGCCAGGCCGTCAAGGATGACGGTCTCTATATCCTGTCCCTGCCTGATGGCCTTTATTAGGTCCATCAGCAGCTGGATCGCGCAGGCTGTGAACTCTTTTTTGGTGGTGTCAGCGCCGGCGGCGCCACCACTAGGTAGGCTTTGGTTCAGGGTTTTTGCCCGTCCTAGTTCGTTTCCTAGCCGCGGCGCCGTGCCGGCGCCAGCAGTTTGGGTTTTGGCCTCATTTATTCTTTCGGGTACTCTTCCTGAATCCACAGCCTGCGCCCCGCTGGAGACAGGGGCGGCCGTAGGGACCTCTTCCAAGGTCGCAGCGGGGGGTTCGGGCTTCTTTCCCTTCTTTCTCCCCCCGCTTCTTCTCTTTTTCCCCCCCCCGCTTAGAGGAGGAGACTTTACTCCTATCTGTGGGCCCGTTCGCTGCCGCCATAAGCGTCGTGCTCTTGGGCCCTTCTGGCTCCTCTATTTCCCGCCTTTCGGGTGCCCCTGGGGGCCGGCGAGTGGCGGTGGTTATGGCGGCAGGTCCCGCCCGCTTGTTTCGGATTTCTGCCTGAAACACGGGACACTTTATATTGCACGCAGGGTGCGGGCCACCGCAGTTGGCGCAGGTGGCCGGCTCCTCCCGCGAGCGTGGGCAGTCACGTGCCGCGTGTTCCCCGCCGCATCGTACGCAGGCGAGCGGGCGGTGACATTGGTGCGAGCTGTGCCTGAAACGCTGACACCGGTGGCACTGTGCGGGCGGGCCCACGCTTCCCTCTCCAGGCCTCTATTTTCACCCCGCGCATCAACATGAATACCGAGGTGTCATAGATGGCCCGGACGTCGGGGGTCCTCTTTATAACTGCGTGGAACACGCAGCCGGGTCTTCCTTGCGCCCCCTTAATGTGGCGCACGTACTCCGGCTCGTATCCCATCGCTTTGAGCTCCTCCTCAATGTCCTTGGGGTCCGTGTCTGCAGGGAGTCCCCTTATGGCGATTTTTAGGTTCCGCTCCGCCGGCAGGGAGTACGCGAACCAAGAAACTCCGCTGTCCTTCTCTAGGCCGGTCAGATACCGCTGGACCAGCCTATACTCGTCCTCGGAGTCGGGGGTGAACCTCACCCCCCCACCGTAGGGACGGGCGTTTGGGGGCCGGCCCAGCTTGGCACTAATGGCCCGGAAATGGGCGGCCCAATTTGGCAGCGTCTCCACCACCAGCGGGGGGAAACGCGGCTTCTTCCCTTTCTTTGCCTCTGCTTGTGGCTTTGGCGACGTCGCCGCCGTGGCGCCTGTAGCAGCGGCAGAGGTCGTGGCCAGTTGGGTGTCAATAGATGTCAGGGGACTTACCCCTGCTGCTCTCGGAGATGGCTGCTTCGGAGGAGGTGAGCGACGCGCCGCGTCAGCAAACGTGGGCGATGCCGGCGTGCCTCGGTCCCGCGGGGCGCTGTCGCGCTGTGGCCGCGGGGGGTCGAGGCAGTACCGTTTCGCCTCCTCCTCTTCGTCTCCGGAACTCCTTCTTCGTCGCTATGGTCTGGGCACGAGCTGAAACTCGTAGTCGAACCCCAGCGACGGGGTTGGTGAGAAAGCCGGAGAGGTTGTGCCGGCTCTCGCTCCCCCAGCTGAGGGCCGCATATCGGCTCGCGGCGTCGTGTCTCCAGACACGTCGTGGCGACCGGACGCGGCCGACCCCATTGAGGCCATCGACATGCTCGATCCCGCCCGGGACGAGCATGCCGACAGCATGGCAGGGGAGTCGAGACCGGCGGTCCGTGGGGGCGCCGGCGATGCTGGCGCAAATGGCGCCGGGCGCACCGGGCGAAAGAATGGTCCGGCGCTGGCCGGCCTCTCTTGATCTACCGCCGTCGGGCTCGCCAGCAGGAGGCGGGGGTCCCGCCTGGCGGCGCTGCTGCCCGGAGCTGGCCCAGCTCGGGACAGCTTCGGTGTCGGTGGTGCTGCGGGTCTCATCTCAGGCGGCGATGCAAAGCGTGGAGGCGGCGCTGGGGAGCGCGCTGTGGGTGCACGTGAGCGTGCAGAGGGCGCAGGATGCATGGGGGGCGCGTGCGCCGCGCGATTTGCGGGCAGCGCGGCATGCGCGGTCGCCGCGCGCTGCGCAGGCGGCGCAGGATGCGCCGTCGCCGCGCGATGCGCAGGCGGCGAGGTGGGCGCGGGTGATGCGGCGTATGCGGGGGGCGCGGGCGGCGAGCGGTGCGCACGTGGCGCAACACGCACGGACTGCGCGGGGGGCGCGAGCGGCGCTACGGTGCGCGCAACTGGCGCAGCGGAGCGCACAGCGGGTACGGGAGCACGCGCGAGCGGCGCTGCGGCGTGCGCTTGCAGCGCACGGCCCGAGCTCGCGGCGGGCACCGGTGCCTGTGTGGGCACGGGCCGGAACGACGCGGGGCGGACCGGCACCGCATGCCGGCTCGAAGACGGCGTCGGCGCAACACGCGCAGGCGCCGACGACGTCGGTGGGCCGACAGACGCAGCTTGGCTCGGTGTCTCCCCCCTCTTCTTTCGCCTCCTCTTCCTCCCTTCGTTACTTCTGGGGCTTCAGTTTTTCTTGGCGGCCGTCCCGCCGGTGGTGTGCTGGTCGACGTATCGCCAATGTTTGGCAACGACGTCGCCCGGTCCAGCACCGGCCGATCCTCTTCGGGCCCGGCACCGCGGCCCAGAGAGCCGCGCTTGCCGGGCTGTGACATCACGGGGGCAGGGGGCCTCCGCGACCGCAGCGGTGTGTGCACACCGGGCTGCTACTTTGCTCCCCCTGTGCTCGCGCGGCCTGCTAAGCAACCTGCGTGAGCACAACGGGAACGGGTTAAAATTTGGCGGTCCGCGCGGAACAACACAACACAACTTTTCACAAGAATTAGCTGTGGTAGCCACAAGCCAATCCTCTGCCTCTTGGCCCGAAATGGCCCGCATTATATACAATTTGGTTAAGAGCTCTAGCCAATCACAGAATAGCACAAATCCCGCCCACTGGGCGTCAGCCAGTAACAAAGCAGTAAATTTCTCGGTACACTTAAGCTTTAGTACGACGAAACTATACCGTAGTGAGAACCGCTTTCACATATTCTGCGCACGTAGCTTAGGTGTGTCGAGCCTTTACCGTAAGGGGAACCTTTATTAAATTATAATTATTTACAGTATTTCTCTGCATAAGCAGAGAAATACTATAGTAAATAAAAAGTAGCAAAGTAGTAAAGTAGTATGAAATATTATAGTATAAACTATAATATTTCACACATAATCACTCGTTAATAAAGTCTTTCTCGCACATTAAAACACTCAGATTATAGTCTTTCACAGTTCGAATCACTTTATATACACAAGGCTCGGCGTCCGTTACAGTTCTCCCCCCGGCGCAGCTCGCGTAGCCTCTTCTATCTTCATGATGACGACGAGCTTGTTCACGGGGCGCCGGAAAACGCCTGTTCTGGTGCGCACCTCGACGACTCTGATGCTGCCATCCGGCCCGCGATGTGTGCGCTCGACGATCCCCATCGGCCAGGTGTTCCGGGGCAGGGTATTGTCGACCACGAGGACCACGTCACCGTCTTGTATTGGACGCACGTTGTTCTGCAGCTCGCCGCGCGGTACCAGAGTGGGTAGGTACTCGCGCAGCCAGCGTTGCCAAAAGTTATCAGCGAGTGCTTGACTAACTCGCCATGTTCGTCGGTCGGCCTCGTCGCAAGGGTCCCGTCGATGGCAGTCCCCCTGACGACCCCAGTAGGAAGTGGTTGGGGGTCAGGGCCTCTGGGTCGCTGGGGTTCACGCTGACGTGGGTCAATGGCCTCGCATTGACGGAGAACTCGGCTTCGGTAAGTAGAGTTCTCAGGATTTCTTCTGTCGGCGCCTTCTCTCGTAGCGTGACGCTGAGGGCCGCTTTCACGGAGCGCATCATTCTCTCCCACGCGCTGCCTTGATTAGGTGTGCCAGGAGGTATGAAGCGCCACTCCATACGGCGCTGTAGCCCTTCGTCTTGTAGGCCAGGCATCCATTCGCAAGAGTGCGCCCCACCTCTTTTCTCGACGGCGCCCTATCTTGACCGTCAATGGCCCGAAGTAATCCACCTCGCAGTTGGTGATCAGGCGGTGGAACGGGTCAAGGCGGGCGCGCGGCAGATCCCCCGTAGCTGGTGTCTGCGGCGTGCCTCGCCGCCTCTTACAGAAGGCACAGTTCTTCTCGACAGCGCGTACCGTGGGTCGCAAATGGATGACCCAGGATGATTGGTCGTTTAGTCTCGGTGGGTGCGGAGGAGGCCTCGATTCGGCCTCGTAGCTTAAGGATGCCGTCTTCTAGCACTGGATCCAGACGGTACAGTCGGCTCGTCTTGGTTATCGGACGGGCGGACCGGATGTTCGTGATGTCTTCGCTGAAACTCTTCTCTTATATGCTTCTCTTCTCTTCTTGTGCTTGACGGATCAGCTCGGCTTCAGCACGTTGAATGTGGCGATGCTCCATGGTCGTTGCTCTTCGCCGGCAGATGTCGGTGAAGGCGATTGCCCGTGCGGCGGCCCTTACTAAAACTTCGTACCTGTAGAAGCGGGTAGGGTTAGGCAACCAACTGTCCTTCTCTGTCTTCTCGTTGATATGCAGGACTTCTTCTTCTTCCGGCCCGTCGGTTGCTGCTGTAGGCCACTGCTCCTCTGGTAGTAGCAGGAAGGCCCCTGGAACCACCGGTCCGTTGCGCTGATGGGTGTGTCGACTAGCCGTGTGGCATCGTCGGCTATGTTGTGGGCGGTGGGTAGCCAACGCCATTCTTCTTTCTGGGTCAGCTCCGCGATCTCTCCCAGCCGGTGCGCAACGAAGGGCATGTAGCGTCGCACGTCGTGGTGGATCCAATGCACCACAGTAGATGAGTCGGTCCAGTAGGTCGTCTGGCCGACGCTGACTCGATGCTCCTTCCTTATAGTGTTAGCGAGTCTTGCTTCGATGACAGCGGCCTGCAGCTCTAGCCGTGGTATGGTCTGGGCTCGGCGAGGCGCTACCTTAGCTTTGGCGGCTACCAAAACGATGTTCAGTCTTCCGTCGACGTTCCTTATCCTCCAGTAGGCTACGGTCGCGTAGGCTTGTTCACTGGCGTCGCACAGGATATGAAGATCGATGCGTTCGTACCTTTGTCTTATGTAGCACCTTGGTAGTCGAAGTTGGGCGAGCTCGGGGAGCCGTGCTAGCCAGGACGCGAAGAGTTCGTTCTCTTCATCTGGGATCTGCTCGTCCCACGTCGTCTGTAGTCTCCACAAGCTCTGCAGTATTATCGTCGACCGTATAGTGTAGTGACTCAGCAATCCCAGTGGGTCGTAGATAGACATCACCGCGCTGAGCGCTTCTCGTTTGGTCGGCGCGCGGGTTCTCGTTCTTACTTTGGCTGGAACTCGGTTCATTGATGTATTGAATCCCAGCTCGTCTCGTTCCGCGTTCCAGTACAGCCCAAGTATTTTGTTCTCAGGTTGTTCTCCTCCCAGTTGGTTGGGGAAGGTAGCGTGTAGCTCCTGGAGCACGTCGCGCAGCACTGTCGGGTTGCTGGAGCTCCATCCTCGTAGCGTGAAGCTCGCGTGTGCGTGTACAGCCCGTGTCTCGTCGACCGCCTTGCGTGCTTCCTCTGCGCTTTCATAGCTTGCCACCAGATCATCCATGTAATGACTCTCCTTTATCGCTTCTAACGCTCGCGGGTACTCCTGCCCATATACGTCCGCGTTGTGGTTGCGTACATAGTGGGCCATGTACGGGGAGCTCGCAGCGCCGAAGATCATGCTGGTCATCTTGTACTTCCTTGGATGTCGTTCTCGTTCGTCGCCTCGCCACAGGAACTGTTGCGCCGGTTGATCCTCCGGCCTTATTCTGATCCTCAGGAACATCTCTTGCACGTCCGCTGTGATGACTACTCCTTTTTCTCAGAATCAGAACAGGATCCCGGGCAGTGACAGCAGCAGGTCGGGTCCCTCCAACAGTTCGTCGTTCAGGCACACCCCGTTGCTCTTGGCCGCCGCGTCAAATACAAGTCTATGCTTACCGGGTTTGTTCGGGTTTTGCACGGTGAAGTGCGGCAGACACCAGCAGCCGGCGCTCGCTTCTTCGGTTCCGTCGCACGGCGTTGCGTACCCCTTGCTTACGAGGTTGTCGTTCTGCCTGGAGTACTCAGCTGCGAACCTGGGGTCGGCGTCCATTTTCTGTTCAATCTTCTTCAACCGGCGCGGCGTAGCGCTTGATTGTAGCTCGGAGGCATGGTGATGTCGTCTCGTCGCCACGGCAGTCCGACTTCATATCCGGTGTCGATCTTCTTTGTGGTTTTCTTGACTATGTCGACAGCCCGTTGATCCGCTTCCTTAACTCTCGGATTTCCTTGTATGCCGAGCGCGTCGATCTTGAAGTGAGCTTCAACTAATTCGTGAAGTTCTTGGCTGCTTGTTCCCGTCGTTCGTTCGGGCTCGTAAATGTGCAGCACGTTTCCTTCTTGCTGGATGACCTTTCGTGGCGCTGTTCCTTGCACCACCCATCCTAGCTGAGTTCTTGATGCGGCCGGTTGATCGGGACGGCCGACTCTTAGCTCGCGGGACACGATACACTCCCAGTGATCAGTTCCCACCAGGAGCCCGGGGCGTGTCAGTTCGTAAAACACCTCTTCCGGTGTCAGGTCCTTAAGATGCTCGTAGTCCAATAGGGCGTGAGGGATTGATTGTTGATGCAGTCGGACATTCGTCATAGTCCTTGCTCTGACCTTGTAACCATAGTTGCTCTTCAGCCCTTTGACATGTATGTTCACCAGTTGACTTTCCATCTCTTGCTGCGACATGTTGACCCCGTTCAAATGTAAAGGTTGTGTCGGTCCTTCTGCTCCGATGCTTGCTGCCAACTCTTCATCTACGAGGGTGATAGTGGCTCCCTCATCCAGGAGAGCGTGGGTTTTCACCTCCCCCCGTGGTCCGGAGATGATGACACCAAGATGAGGATACATACAATAGGTATACACAGGTAAGTACAGGTAGGCAGGTACACACGGCACATACTGGCAGCTAAAGTTTATTATTTCAATGGGGCTTTGCTTACATAGATAGGTAGGCCCGTAATCTATCTTAATGTTTATTGGGCTTCGCCAACATTCCGCCCCCTGTAAAAGGGTTCAACCGTCTTACAAAATACGCGGCGCGCGGCGGTCTGTGGGAAGCACAATAACTTTGGCTACGGGCCGACGCCGGACCCCATTGTTCGTTCTGACATCTACCACACGGATGATGCCATCACTGCCATGGTACACTGCCTTAATTACTCCCTTCGTCCACACACTTCGTGGTTTACTACCACGTTACCGATACACACGTTTGGCACATTATTTTCCCACTTTTCCCGACGTTGAAGCGTAGGTAGATATTCTCGCAGCCAGCGCCGCCAGAACATATCGGCGAGCGCGTTCACGCGCCGCCACTGCCGGCGGGAGTCGATCTCTTCAGCGTCGCTCGGTGCAAACGGAGTACTCCCGGACGCAGTGCCCAGGAGCAGATGATTCGGCGTCAGGACCACAGGCTGGTTGTGGTCGTCGTATACGTAGCTTAGAGGCCGACTGTTTATGATCAGCTCGGCCTCAGTTAGGAGGGTGTATAAGACCTCCTCACGAGGGGCACGCTCCTTGAGCGTGCTACGAAGTGCGTTCTTGACGGATCTCACCAGGTGCTCCCAGCAGCCGCCCATGTGTGGGGCTGCTGGAGGATTGAAGTGCCACTCGATGCCTTGGTTGACAGCCTCGTCCCTTATCTGACCTTGGTTAAGGTCTTTCAGGGCGGTTCGAAGCTCGGTGTTGGCCCCGATGAAGTTGGTACCCTGGTCAGAGTACAGATGCACTGGTTGCCCGCGGCGCGCTATGTGGCGCCGCAAGGCTAGTATGGCGGAGTCGGCGCTTAGGGAAGCGGCCAACTCTAGGTGGACGGCGCGCGTGGTGAGGCAGGTAAATAGTACTCCCCACCTCTTTTCGCGCCGTCGCCCGATCGTTATTTCCATCAGGCCGAAGTAGTCCACCCCCACTCGCACAAAGGCCCGCCGTGAAGGTTCTAGCCTCGCGAGTGGCAGGTCGCCCATCTTTGGTGGGGCGGCATGGGCTCTGCTGATACAGCAAAGCTGACAATTTGCGACCACTGTCTTTACTGAGGACCTAACTTTAGTCACCCAGTATTTCTCTCGTGGATTGTTGACGACTGTTTCGTGGTTCGCATGTAAAGCCATGGCATGGTAATGTGCTATTAGCTTTCTTGTCAGAGAGTGACGACCCTCTAGGATTTTGGGGTGCATCTCATTGAATGTGAGTACTTCACAGGCACTCAGGCGGCCTCTTACTCGCAGCAACCCGTCGTCGGCTATCATATTCATATTCATAACTTTATTTGCATTCCATAATGTTGAAAGGTCTTACAATTGGCTTAAAGCTAAGGTACAATTACGGACCCTGTAGGGCACAGCAAAAAGTAAATTCTAAAATTAATTCTAAAAAAAATTATAATAATAAGAAACAAATTACATTCAACAATTTTTAAACCGACGACGCTGTCGGTGCGATCGACGGTGAGCCGGGTGCCATTTCGGTCGGCACCCCTGAGTCTGCTTCCAATTCTCGAAGGCTTAAAGCTAAGGTACAATTACGGACCCTGTAGGGCACAGCAAAAAGTAAATTCTAAAATTAATTTAAAAAAAAATAATAATAATAAGAAACAAATTACATTCAACAATTTTTAAACCGACGACGCTGTCGGTGCGATCGACGGTGAGCCGGGTGCCACATTTCGGTCGGCACCCCTGAGTCAGCTTCCAATTCTCGTCGTTTATTCATCTCCGCCTCCAACTTGCGCAGCTTGCTTCTCGTTGTAACCGCGCTGTGTTCACTCATTTTTCTTTTTCTCAGCAAATCCGGCGCTCGAAGGACCAAAATTGTAGGATATTCAGGTGCAGGGTGGACATGCCGAGAATAGAAACAACGTTTTATGACTAACTTCACTTATATTCACATTTCTTCAAGGTGTCATTACACGAGTACACAGCGATGTTTACAGCGCTGCGGGCGGAGGAAGACTGCCCGTTGGCAGTGTCTGGACGTCTCTGCGCCCCCGAAGGGGGCGCGAGGAATCGGTTTCGGGGCTTTTGGCCCCATGACCGAGGGGTTTTTCTCTCAGTCTCCAGAATTGGGGACTCGTCTTGTGGGTCCCCCCCCCTCTCCCCGGGGGGAGAGGGTGGGGGGTGCTCTTCTTCGCACACCTATCCGCTTGGGGGGGGGGGTTGCCTCCCCCTCAGCGAGTTTGGGTGTGTTTTTGGGGGTGAGACTGTAGGAGCGCCCTAATGCTTCTCGGCGCCCGTGCGACCTGGCCCCTGCCGGGTGAGATCCCTAGTTCCCTAGGGAAGGCCCAGCAAAGGCCGATCAAGCATCAGGGCGTCGGTTTGTTTGGCGCTCACCTACAGTGGGTGCTTTCCCCGTTCCCAGCGACGCGACCGGGTCTAGCCAGTGGCGCCGCAGGTCGCGGGGCGTGGTGGTGTGTCGGGCGACTTGTGTTGTGTGTGCGTCGCTCGTGTGGTAATTCTGTGTTTTTGCGAATGTGGCGTAATGTTTGTGTGTGCCGCGCTCGTTGCGCCTATGTTAACTTAGGCGCCGCATGCGCGGCGGTGTCGAGTAGGTAGTGTGGAGTCTATTACTGCCCGTTGGGCCGCAGGGCGGCTATATTTATAGTCGTCGACACAGTTTTGAGCGCGCTTATGTTTCTTACAATTTGACTGCTAAAACTGAGTCGGTCTCTTCATTCTTTTACATGACAATAAATCAATATTTACAAACATGTATTGACTACTTAATTTTACCTAATGATAGTACTTAGTACCTAATTAGGTTTGTTGCGCTTCCCGACGTGAGTATTTACAAAACTTTAGGATTCCTAACACCCCACCTCTTTTCGCGCCGTCGCCCGATCGTTATTTCCATCAGGCCGAAGTAGTCCACCCCCACTCGCACAAAGGCCCGCCGTGAAGGTTCTAGCCTCGCGAGTGGCAGGTCGCCCATCTTTGGTGGGGCGGCATGGGCTCTGCTGATACAGCAAAGCTGACAATTTGCGACCACTGTCTTTACTGAGGACCTAACTTTAGTCACCCAGTATTTCTCTCGTGGATTGTTGACGACTGTTTCGTGGTTCGCATGTAAAGCCATGGCATGGTAATGTGCTATTAGCTTTCTTGTCAGAGAGTGACGACCCTCTAGGATTTTGGGGTGCATCTCATTGAATGTGAGTACTTCACAGGCACTCAGGCGGCCTCTTACTCGCAGCAACCCGTCGTCGGCTATCATATTCATAACTTTATTTGCATTCCATAATGTTGAAAGGTCTTACAATTGGCTTAAAGCTAAGGTACAATTACGGACCCTGTAGGGCACAGCAAAAAGTAAATTCTAAAATTAATTCTAAAAAAAATTATAATAATAAGAAACAAATTACATTCAACAATTTTTAAACCTACGACGCTGTCGGTGCGATCGACGGTGAGCCGGGTGCCATTTCGGTCGGCACCCCTGAGTCTGCTTCCAATTCTCGAAGGCTTAAAGCTAAGGTACAATTACGGACCCTGTAGGGCACAGCAAAAAGTAAATTCTAAAATTAATAAAAAAAAAAAAAAAATAATAAGAAACAAATTACATTCAACAATTTTTAAACCGACGACGCTGTCGGTGCGATCGACGGTGAGCCGGGTGCCATTTCGGTCGGCACCCCTGAGTCTGCTTCCAATTCTCGACGTTTATTCATCTCCGCCTCCAACTTGCGCAGCTTGCTTCTCGTTGTAATCGCGCTGTGTTCACTCATTTTTCTTTTTTCTCAGCAAATCCGGCTCTCGAAGGACCAAAATGGTAGGATGTTCAGGTGCAGGGTGGACATGCCGAGAATAGAAACAACGTTTTATGACTAACTTCACTTATATTCACATTTCTTCAAGGTGTCATTACACGAGTACACAGCGATGTTTACAGCGCTGCGGGCGGAGGAAGACTGCCCGTTGGCAGTGTCTGGACGTCTCTGCGCCCCCGAAGGGGGCGCGAGGAATCGGTTTCGGGGCTTTTGGCCCCATGACCGAGGGGTTTTTCTCTCAGTCCCCAGAATTGGGGACTCGTCTTGTGGGTTCCCCCCCCCTCTCCCCGGGGGGAGAGGGTGGGGGGTGCTCTTCTTCGCACACCTATCCGCTTGGGGGGGGGGGGGTTGCCTCCCCCTCAGCGAGTTTGGGTGTGTTTTTGGGGGTGTGACTGTAGGAGCGCCCTAATGCTTCTCGGCGCCCGTGCGACCTGGCCCCTGCCGGGTGAGATCCCTAGTTCCCTAGGGAAGGCCCAGCAAAGGCCGATCAAGCATCAGGGCGTCGGTTTGTTTGGCGCTCACCTACAGTGGGTGCTTTCCCCGTTCCCAGCGACGCGACCGGGTCTAGCCAGTGGCGCCGCAGGTCGCGGGGCGTGGTGGTGTGTCGGGCGACTTGTGTTGTGTGTGCGTCGCTCGTGTGGTAACTCTGTGTGTTATTGCGAATGTGGAGTAGTGTTTGTGTGGGCCGCGTGCGTTGCGCCTATGTTAACTTAGGCGCCGCATGCGCGGCGGTGTCGAGTAGGTAGTGTAGAGTCTATTGAGCGGGAAAGTCGCGTATAGCGAGTAGGCGACTTACCCGGGCGTCAAGTCCGGTTGCGCGACGTCTGCGACGAGGTCGCGCGGGAAGCGTTTGTAGTCAGGCGGACGCGCGTGCCACGGCGCGATGTCTTTAATGTGGAGGTGCTCGGAGTATGGGGCATGCGCGAACATCCCCTTCGCCATTCTCTATGGATGACGTCATTCCTCACGTACCGAGGAGCTTTTACTATCTGACGCAGCGCGTAGTTCTGCTGCGTCCTGAGTTTCTTTCTGTGCTGCTCGGCCGTGAGGGCGAGCCAAGCTGGGGCGGCGTAGGTGAGCTGTGGTCGCACGTAGGTCTTGTATATCCCCAGCTTGACCCGCGTGGAGAGGGCGACGAGAGCACCGGGCGAAGTAGGTGCCGAGTGACCTTTGCCCGGGCTACCGTGTCGCAGACGTGCGGGCCCATGGTGAGCCGATTGTCAAGTGTGACCCCCAAGTACTTGGCGGTCTTTTTCCACTTGACCTCGGTCCCCATGGGCTCAAGGCTCGGTGGGTATAGTCGGCCACGTGCCGTGACTATGATTGCCTGCGTTTTACCTGCATTCACCGACAGTCTCCACTTGCTGAGCCAGTCGGGAAGGTCGTCCAGGGTGCGCTGCATTTTGACGGCCGCGTGGTCCGCATTGAGCGACGTAGTAATGTACGCGGCATCGTCAGCGTACAGCGCGAGCTTCGCTGTGTTCGTGGCGGGTATGTCGTCGGTGTACACAGAGTACAACGCAGGCGAGACACAGCTCCCCTGCGGCACCCCCGCGGTGACGGGGCGTGCGCTGGAGAGCTCGTTCTCCACCGAGACCTTGATCGTCCTGTCCTCGAGGAAGGAGGAGACCACCTGTATCAAGCGACGGGGTGCTGTGGTGAGTGTGAGCTTATAAATCAGGCCGGCGTGCCAGACCCGGTCGAATGCCTTTTCCATGTCGAGGAATACTGCTGCGGCGTATTCCCTCCTGTTGACGGCCGCCGTAAGGAGGTGCAGTACCCTCGACAGCTGGAGCGTCGTGCTGTGCTCGGCCCGGAAACCGAACTGTTCCGGGCGCGGTGTGATGTGCGGCGACAGATGGCGCAGCAGTAGTTTTTCAAACACCTTGGAGGTGGTGGACAGAAGTGTGATCGGCCGGTAGCTTTCGGGTTTAAGGACGTTTTTCCCGGGCTTGGGCAGCATGATGACCTTTCCCACCTTCCAGCTGGTGGGGAAGGCCCCGGTGCGGAGTATGCCGTTGTACAGACGAGTCAGCGCCGCCACTGCTTTCTGTGGCAGGTGGCGTAGTGCGGCGTTTGTTATACGGTCCGCACCGGGTGCTTTTTTGATTTTTAGCTGTCTTATTGCCCCCAGCACTTGGCCCGGGGAGAAGAAGATGGGGTCCTCATCCTGAGGTACCGGCGTCTTGAAGTACTCTCCAAGGTGTCGTTCAACCTCTGCGACGTGGTCGTGCGCGTCCGTCGGGTTTGGCGAGAATTGACGCTCCAGGTGGATGGCGAATATTTCGGCCCGGTCGGCCGCCGTGGATCGAAGCGCCCCGTCGCTGTTTAGCAGCGGGCGCACCGGGGCTGGGGTGTTCTTTAGGCGTCTGCATATTCTATGTCCTGTCCCCTGCTGAGTGCCAGCAGGATGTCCTGAAGGACCCTCAACGCGGCCTCTATTATTGTGATGTTTCTCACCCCGGGGGTCGTGGTGTTATTACCTCCCCCGGGTGCGCCCGCCGACAAGGAATTTACCTGCGGCGGCCGCATTTCTCTAATGCTACTGGGAGCCGAGAAAACCCCAATGTTATTGTGGCCTGCCCGGCTCCCGTTCGCTAATGCGGCGCTAATTATGAGGGCTGAAGCCGGAGGATGCAAAGAAACCCAAGTTATTCTTAAGATTAGTTTAATTAGTTAAAATTACAATACTAGGTAGTCTAATGTAGGTGATAATTGGTCGATGGTTGTACCAAGAATGCTTAAACGGAAACTAGTGTCGAGCTTCGGTCACACGGTCTGTTCTCACGAAATATGCTGCGTCGATGTCTAGTGTAAGTTTAGAAGGTGGTACTGTCCGTATCTCACACCGTCTCGGCGCCATGTAGTCGCGACGGTCCTTGTGTTACACCGTAGCGTAACATCTCTCCCCGTAGAACAGTAACTATTTGTTAACTGCCGTTAAAAATGTTACTGTAGGATTATTCGGGTCAATTCTTATTTCAGCAGGGCGTATATTCCTTCTGGGTTCGGTTTGAGCATGTGTGTTCTGGGCTGCATGTGTGTCCCGGGCTGCATGTGTGTCCTGGGCTGCATGTGTGTCCCGGGCTGCATGTGTGTCCTGGGCTGCATGTGTGTCCTGGGCTGCATCTGTTCCAGTGGATGTGGTATCAGTCTTCTTACCTTTATTTCTCGCATAAAATCGCCGGTACGTCAAGATAATAGTAAGTATACCTGCACTTAGTAGTAATAGGTATATAGGTATGGTAGTATGATAAATGCTGTCATCGGAGATCTGGTTGAGTCTTACTGGAGGCTGCACGGATACTTTCTTGTAACTATCATGGAGACTCTCTAGGTTAATTGAGTTGAGCTGTACCATTGATTCTTCCGTTCTTGATATAGTTTTCAGGTCCGGTGGTGATTGAATTTTAAGTACTTGTCCTCTAATTTGGTCGTTATAGTTAGCGATGGTGAACTCCGTCGTTTTTATGAAGCAGTCTTTCGGTATCGTAGCCAGGTAACTTCCTTGAAGTGTTCTGAATTGTTCCTGTCTACAGGATGTCTGTACTCTTGTTGGGGCCGGAAAACTTAGTGTATAGTGCCTTTCGTCAAGTTGTTCTAGGGCTTGCTTGTGTAAGATGATTGATGTCAATTTGCAGGAGTTGAGATGCTGTTGAGTGATGAGCTGTTGTACGCAATCTGGTTTATCCATAATTTTGTATCCAATTTTTTCTTCGCAGAGGTACGACGAGCTCAGCTTCGGACATTCTGTCTCTATGTACATAGAATATAATCCATGAATCGCTATGTAAGGTGAGGAAGGGATGAGGGCCAAATTATTTTTGTTAGGAACAATGGACAACTTGTATAGGATATAGGTTTTTGGTAAGGCAATCGGCACCTTTATGACTATAACTATTTTGTTATCAGTATAATATGATCCTAACTTTAAAATATTATAATATTCTCGAAGATCAATATCAATGATTTCCTCTTTTGAATATAATAACCCTAATTTACTTAACATATTCTTAAGATTAACTAAACTAATCGTAGAATGGGTAGCACTTGAGGCACGTATAAATGCTATCATGAATTCAATTTTATTCAATTCGTCTGATAATGTCTCTATATTATCGTTTGAAATAAAAAGGTGCTGCGCAATATGGGCAATGGTGACTAAATCTGCTTGTTTGGAGATATCCTGACTTATAACATGGTTAAGTTTTTTTGCAATTATATTTTGATTCTCCATGATATTTTTTAGTACATTAGCGTGCTTTAACATCCATTCCTTAGTTAAACTTATGTGACTATTAAATTCCGTTTCTAGTTTATTGTCGTTACTTTCTAAAACTTGGATGGCATTATTATATTTCATTGCATCTGTGTAATCTAAATTGCCTGAAATACTCTTGATAATTGATCCTAAACCATCAATGAGTCCTCGTTTAATTCGACTAGGCTTAAAACTTTCTAACTGTAAGGATACCTTTTCAAGTTTGTCCGCGAGATAAGTAATATGGGGTTCATATAGAAAAGATGTCTTATTGTTAACTAATATCCTAAATTCACTTAACTGTAACTTAACTAAATCGATCTTTGACTGAATGTCTTCCAGATCGATGTGAAGGAGGAAAGAATGATAATGGGATATAACTTTTGCTGTTCCCATTTTAAAAGGAAGTAGTCCGGGTCCGTCTTCTAGAGGCTCAAGTAATATGTCCTCCGCTCGGACCAGGTATAGCGGTATCATCAGTAGTATCCTGAAACAATTGTTTCGTGTTAGGTGTTCTTTTAAGACGTGATTTGGCAACGGGGCCACGTTTCTTTTTGGTGTAAATGTGAATAGGTAGATTAGCCAATACTGTGTCGTGTGTGTAGCGGGGTGCAAGTTTCTGTCTGCTAGCTAATGGGTTCTTAACAAATACCTGTTGGTCTGGTTCGTATTCCTTTTCCGGCTCTCTATCTTTGTTCCTATTCTCTACTAACTCCGTACGCTTATGCAGAGATGTTTTATTAATAACCTCGTATACCTTGGACATCTTATCTCGATGCTCTTGCATGTATTGTTGAAGCAAGTGCACGGATAAATCTATATCTAAGGGGTCGCGGGGGTCCGTATGACCAGTGACTACTTCTAGTGGTCTACATTTTGTAAAACTGTGTATGCTACTGTTATACGCCAGTATAGCGTATGTCATAAGATTAACAATCGGTTCACTATGGTGTTGCAATTTTAAAATCCTTAAATGCTCTAGCAGCGTGGAATGTAGGCGTTCTACCATCCCGTTATCATTGGGAGTATGGGCCATAGTCTTATGATGGTGAATCCTATGAACTCGGGTAAATTCTGTAAACAACTGGTTGGTAAATTCGGGCCCTTGATCTGTAACTATTGATATGGGAACCCCGTGATGAGAGCAAAATTTAAAAAATGCTTGAACTACGCTAACCGCTGTGCCGTCTCTAAGATGGTATGCCTGGGCGTATTTAGAAAAAACGTCGATTATGGTGAGATATTTCTCGTTTTGAGCGGTGAACAAATCGAGGTGAATTCTATCAAAAGGTTTTGACGGTGGTGGAACTATGCAAAATTTTTGCGTAATTGGGTTTCGGTCATATTTGGCTTGCCCACAGATATCGCAATCATTTATGTATTTTGAAATTTGTTCTCTCATCTTAGGCCAATAGAACTTACGGGACAGGGCTAGATAACACTCACTAACACCGCGATGATTCGTTTTACCTTCGTGGTATTTCCGAATAACTTCTTGCTGTTTCAAATATTCCTTTACATTTTCTACTTCGACTTTCGATAAAACGAGATTAATAGCAGAGCTCTTGAACTTTTCTTGGATTATCGGAATTACTTTATACATTGCTAATGGGGGGTGTATTATGATACCTGTTTTAACTTTAGGGTTTACAAACTCTTGAATGGCGTGTATTACATCCTCTTCAAGATTAGACTCTGAGAGTTGAATAGAAGTGCGAGTATGAGTCTCAAATGGCTTAGAAACTGCTGGATGTTTTTTAATATCTCCTACTACTGTAAAGCATATTTGCCTATTGAACTTATTCAAGGGCTCATCTGAAATTGGTATTTCTAAGATTGGATTTTCAACACTGGTATGGGCTGTGAGTGTGGAGGAGCCGGCTAGAGATGGTGGTTTCTCAGATACGTTGACTTCTACAGAGCTAGTTTCCTCATTATTAATTTCGACACGTGACAATGCATCTGCATTTGTATTACTTTTACCCTGTTTGTAGATTACTGAATAATTATATTCACTAAGCTTAAGCCTCCAACGAGTTAATCTCGAGCCGGGTTCTTTCAAACTCATAATCCACTGGAGTGGCTTGTGATCTGTAATAATTTTGAATTTGCGTCCGAACAAATAGGGTCTAAAATATTTAGTGGCCCAAACTATAGCTAAAAGCTCTTTCTCTATTGTACTGTAATTTATCTCGCTAGTGTTCAACGTACGCGAAGCGTAGGCTATTGGCTTGTCTGACCCAACCGGTCCCTGTGAGAGTATGGCTCCTAATGCTAAATTTGATGCGTCTGTTGTAAGTAGAAAATCTTTATTAAAATCGGGATATTGAAGAATCGGATCATTAGTTAGCAATGTTTTACATATTTTAAAACAATTTACATAATTAGTATCATCATACATTATTTTCGCCCCTTTTTTTAGACACTGAGTCATTGGTTTAGTGATTTTCGCGAAATCGGGGATGAACTTCCTGTAATAGCCTACTAGCCCTAGAAATCTTTTGATTTCTGTAGCGGTCTTAGGAATTGGAAATCTCTGAATAGCTATGATTTTATCAGGGTTCGGTTTTATGCCGTCTTTAGTGATTATGTGTCCAAGATAGGCCGTTTCTAGTTTTAAGAACTCTGACTTATCCATCTGGATTTTAAAGTTAGAGTCTCTCAGTCTTTTAAAAACTTTCTCTAAATTAACAATATGCTCCTGTAAACTGGTGCTAAACACGATTATGTCGTCTAAATATACTAAGCAGATAGAATTTTGAAGGCCTCTAAGAACATGGTCCATGACCCTTTGAAAAGTCGATGGTGAATTTTTTAATCCCATCGGCATACGTAAGAATTCAAAATGGCCATGCTCTACATTAAATGCGGTTTTTTGAATATCATTTGGGCTCATCTCAACCTGGTAAAACCCACTCGCTAGGTCGAGGGTTGTGAAATATTGACAATTTCCTAATTTATCTAAAACATCTGAAATATTGGGGATTGGGTACTTATCATCAATAGTCTTTTCGTTAAGTTTTCTGAAGTCTACTACAATTCGCCATTTGGTATTACCTGATGCGTCGGCCTTCTTTGGAACTATCCAAATAGGTGAACTCCAAGCAGATTCTGAAGGACGAATTATCCCTTGTTCCAACATTTTTACAATTTGACTGCGAACCTCTTCGCGATGTATGAACGGATATCTATAAGTTTTAGTATGAACCGGGATTTCATCCGTAGTGTGGATGCTATGTTTTATTTTATCAGTAAAAGTAAGTGGTTCGTCTTCTATGTAAAATACATCATCGTATTGTGAAACTAAAGATTTTAAATTAGCTCGCTCTTCTTCATTTAGATGATCAGTGCGTAGCCGAGATAATACTTCCTTTACACGGGGTGAAGATAGTTGTTTGGTACACCCTAAATTATTTATCTCTGCCCTAACGGGTTCGTACATGGAAAAAATTAAATCATTAGATGTCGGATTTGAAACTTCTAAATAACCACGATTATCCTTGACGCTAGTGATACATTCGTTTATGTGACAATTTGAAATAACTTGATCGGGAATTAAAGCATCACCATCTCGTATGTTAATTGGAACTTTAACTAACTTTGAAGAATTCGCTGGAATCACATCTTCATAAAGATTGCAATTACGTGAGTTATACATTGCTATCGAATTAACCGCGTTTTTCGTTATTAATTTGCTGTTCTTGAGATCAATATTCGATTCCCATTTATTTAAAAGATCTAATCCAATCAAACCGTCAAAGTAATCATGAAATTTATAAATATAGAACGTTAAGTCGCTGACGTCATTGAACTCCTGAAAACAAGGTAAGTTAATTGAATAATCATTACGGCTGGTGGCATGCACATTTGTTACCTCAAAAGGGTCATAATTGCAAGGTAAGTAAGAGTAGTACCTTTTTACAGCTTCAGGACTAATAAATGATTGGTTCGCCCCGGTGTCAATAAGCAGTTTTAGTGGTGGTTTTGAAATTTCTACGTAAGGTAGGTAACGCTGTGTGTGTAGGTTAAGTTCTATTTTAATTCGCTTATAGTCGGTCCCTTCTGAAAATCCTCCTTGCTAGGAGACGCCGAATTTACAGAAGGTTTTTCCTCGATGGTTATAGAGTTTACATCTGGACTTGCGGCTGGTGGCTGATTCGCGGCCGCGTCATAGTAAGTAAAGTCAGGTTGATCGTACATAACATACATATACTCTTCAGGGCTACAATCGTAGTAAGGCTCATACATATAGGGATATTCATAGCACTCGTTAAGATTCATTTCCCTGCTTTTAAAATAGTTAGAAGGGGGTGGATTGCCCTGCCTGGACCAATCATGACCGCGAATTGGCATTGGTCTTGGTATGAAATGGGATATACCACTCATAGGTTTCGGTGTATCATTCGGACTTGGTCCTTTGGGTGAATTCTTAAATGCATTATGTTGCGGATTATAATTGAAAGGACGAGCGCCAAGCACTTGCTGCGTGTGCGATGGCCCTTGGAATTGTTGAAGTTGATTAAAACCTGGTCTCCACATTTGCGGTGAACGTTGCGGTGGCATAGCGATAATTGGTCTGGAAGGACCGGGCGTGTTAAAATTAAATGGCTTCTGCATAGGCATAGCAACATGTGGTATGACATGATTAAATGGTTTCAATGGAAAATTAGGTAACTGAGGTGGTGGTTTCTTAACCGGCAAATGTTCATTACGTTGTTGTAAATAGAGGGTGTTCATCTCCTCATGAACGAACTCTAGCGCTTTTTCGATCGTGTCTGGTCGCATGCATCTAATACGTGATCCTAGAGGCTCCCGAAGGCCTCGCAGGTAAGATTGGAGGGTTAACTTTTTATAGAGAGAACGCTTTGAGTCTATTGTACTTTGAACTGTTTCGTGCAACGTAACGTAAGTGATGATAGTGGCAAATAAAGTTTGACACTTTTCGTAATATTCTTGAGGTGTAGAAGAGCCTTGAGTTAATAGTGCCATGTCATTATAAAGCGAGGTCTCATCTCGTTGATCAGAAAAATTGTTCACTAATGAATTACGTATGCCTTCCCAGTTTTCCGGAACGCCGTTAGTGTTAATCAAACGTGCTGCAGGTCCGGTGACCTTATTAACCCTTAATTTGGCAAGACAAAAAAAGTCGTAGTAGGAAGATGCCGTTAATATATTGTGTTTATATGCATTAAAAACACACGGGAAAAATAAAATAAAAAATCTTGCCTGAAGGGTTTCCTGAAAACACAACGTTAAGTATACTCAACAAAATGTGATGATTAACAAAATTAAGTCTTATGTAAGTGTTGTGTATACTTTACAAATCCAGCTTACCAACACTTTTAAATTAAACAAAATGTAGGTATATTAAAAAAGAAATATTTATTGAAAAAAACGTTTACATGCATTAAGGATGGTTAATTATGGTGATAATTAGTGACATAGCCTAACGTTACAGTTTATACAAAAACGGTAGTAAAACCTTTTTTACAGTATGCACATCGACCATATTCCTTACCATGCTCAGGGAAATGGTCGATAGTGTCATATTTTATGTCATTTACAGGCCTGGGATGGTTAGGTTTTTTATTTTACCTTCAGGGTTTAAATCTTTGATTATAGTTTTATCTACATTCCTTCCTTTGTGAAGTAATGCTCTATAAATTTAGAGCCGATTTTTTTTCAAATGTTTAACCTTTTTAACTCTTTTTCGTGTGGTATCTCGCCTGTACAATAACCAGGCATTGTTGACGCTGATGTGTCTAGTAACTGCGAAAATATAGAAAGATACGCAGCTCTTCAACAGTTAAATTTATTGATCAGCCCGTCGTCTGCAGAGAATACATATTTGAAGATAGGGAAATTTCGTCAAATAGATCTTCAGAAAAGAAATCGGTGAAATAATTGAATGCATTCTTTCCATCTGGAAGGGGGCTTTCAAATGTATCAGGATCTGATTCGGCACGATGGAGGAAACGACCATAAGACCATTTGAACTTGAGTTCAATTTTCTTCTTGGGTATACGTCGAGGTTGTCTGGATCCGTTCAAGTTGGCTGTGTTATGTCCCCGACCTTATGCTCTTGTACCTACTACGTGTTGGCTGCAGCGTACAAGCCAACATTTGTGTTGTGGAGAATCACTTACCTAATTGAGAATGAACGATGTGGTCACCGAAGGTATATTTGACATAAGAGACAATGTTGGCAACTAACAAATAGATGATAACATGTCATTGCTTAGATGTTGTAGTTCGGTGTTATTGGCTTCATCAAGATTGAAGTCAGCAAGAAGTGGAATGGAAATGTTCGGATTTTCTACATCATCGGAGGAATCCAGAAGATTTAGCCCCATTAGTGAAGATGTAACTGAAGGGGCTTCAGACGACTCTGATAAGTGGCGTTCATAGTGACTGAATACGTCTGCTTCATTTTCAGAGCTTGATTCCCCGCTCACTTCTGAAGGAACGTTTTCTTCGGGTACTAGGGCAAGGATATGCCTTGATCTTGAATTCTGAAATAATAGATATTTGCAGGCACCCAAGCAAGGAACAGACAAAAATAACACGCCACATCCATAAATAACGTGCAAAAAACAGTTAGCAGGTACTAGCGTGAAAGGCGTGAAAATTAAGTATTAGTTGCATTATTCCACACAAAAAAAAACTAAAATTAACTTTAGGTGCATATAAATTAAGTTTAGTTTGAAATAACGAAAACCTATTGGAAAGGTCATAAAAATATATTTTTTTAATGGAAACTGAACTTAATAGTAATGTGCTAAAGTCGATTTTTCAAAACCATGTAAAAATATTGATATTTTTATAATCCAATTTTAAAATAAAATACATGTCATGCCTTTGAGCCAAAGCAAAATTTGCATTTTATTCCCAAAAACCATTCCCACAAAAAAGCTGATCAAACCGATATAAACTCCTTGAACCATTGTTTCAATAAATCTCAACATGCAGATTTGTTGAGTATACTCTACATGCACTGTTCGCACAAGATTACTCACCACCGGATTTTGTTGAGTATACTTAACTATCATGTTTACTGATTTGTCGTGTTCTTATCCACGTGAGAAACGGATTGTAAATATTTTTTTCGTATTGATTACACATTTAAAAAATTGAAATAAGTAACGTATTTATCAAAATTAGACCGAAAACCGACAAAAATAAATATTTACCTGTAAAGCTCGCAGAGCGCGTTGTCTCGTCGCCATTTTTGTTCACTAATGTCAAGTAAAATGTTGACAGGAGGGTAAAATACTTTTTCCTACTAAATAATATTAATATTCAAGCGTTTTTAGCCTACAAAATTATAAACCACAGAAGAAAATTTGAGGTCTAGATTTTTTTATTTGTAACGTTGAGTATACTCAACGAAACCAAATTAAGGGTTAAGGATACCATTCAAAAGCGCTAGGTTTATTAATTCATTGCCTGGCTCATTTGACACATAAGCATTAACTAACTGGTCACATAGGTTGATAAATCTAGTAAGAACATTCGTGTTCCCATCAAACTCGGGGACTATACGCAAAGCTTTATATATATCATCTATTGTCGTCATTTCTATTAGAGGTTCTTTGTATTCACTAATATCTAATTGCCTAACCGAATCTAATAAGTTTGACCTCGATGGTCTGTCTAACTTAGTGGTCCTCGATTGCCTTGGATGGAAAATCTTGGAAACTTATATTAACACAGTAAGGATAAAAGGAAGCAACTCAAGAACTATTCTAGAGTACTTACATAAACATAACTGGTCCCTCTGCGGTATCTATGTCTTGATACACCTCCTGGCCGCAGCTCCTGTAGATTCGGATACTCGTTCGGTGCTTGGTAGCCACCCGGGTGACTCGCGAGTCGCGTATTTCGATCCTAGCAATTTATTCTCGCGAACCGGCCCGCGAGTATCCTACCGACTGCGCCAATTATGAGGGCTGAAGCCGGAGGATGCAAAGAAACCCAAGTTATTCTTAAGATTAGTTTAATTAGTTAAAATTACAATACTAGGTAGTCTAATGTAGGTGATAATTGGTCGATGGTTGTACCAAGAATGCTTAAACGGAAACTAGTGTCGAGCTTCGGTCACACGGTCTGTTCTCACGAAATATGCTGCGTCGATGTCTAGTGTAAGTTTAGAAGGTGTACTGTCCGTATATCACACCGTCTCGGCGCCATGTAGTCGCGACGGTCCTTGTGTTACACCGTAGCGTAACACGCTATGGAATGCGGCTGAGCTTGTACCGTTACTCGCCGCAGGTGGCCTTGTCGTGACGCGCGCGCACGCACCGCTTGTCGCTCGCTGTTTGGTCGGCGGGCGAGAAAGGTCGGCCTTGTGAGTTGTAGGCTCCACCCCCAAGTGGGCGGGGCGTGGCGGCTTAGCTAGGTTCACCGTTATCTCAGGTCCTTATGCTCCGCGGTTTGTTGGCTCACCGAGTCTTGGCGTTCGATGCCTGGTGGCCGGTTTCGGTTTCTGTTTTTCCTGCCGCCACGCCTGTTCTTCCTCCGTCCGGAGGAGGTGGTGGCCGTCCCGCGCGCTGGAGCGTCGTTTGCGGCTGCCATCAGTGTGGTCGACTGGGCTTCGCCAGTCGGTGTCGGCAGTAGCGGCCTCTCAGCGGCTGTGTTGGGCCGGCGCGCGACGACGCCGGTGATGGCAACCGTGCCCGCTCGCTTGTTGCGCACCTCCTTGCGAATTACGCACCTTACATGGTTGGCGGGGTGCTCCCCCCCGCCAGGTGACGCAGGTGTCGGGCTCCTCTCTGGGTCGCGGGCAATCTCGGGCCGCGTGACCTTCGCCGCACCTGACACAAGCGATCGGGCGGTGACACTGCACAGACGACTACGACTGCCTAAACTTTTGGCACCTGTGGCACTGTGCAGGTCCCTGTCTACCACGCCAGGCTTCTATTTTGACTCCGGGCATGCACAGAAGTTCTTTGACTTCGTAGATGCCCGGAAGTAGGTTCGGTGTTTTCTTCAACACGGCGTGGTAGATGCAGCCGGGCCGTCCTTGGCGCGCATTTATGGCGCGGACGTACTCCGGCTGGAATCCCAGCGCGCGGAGGTCCTCCTCGATGTCGTCCGGGGCTGTGTCCACCGGCAACCTCCTGATGGCCACCTTGTGGCTTCTCTCCGCGGGTAGTGAGTACGAGAACCACGGCACGTTCTCCTCCTTTTCTAGTTCCGTCAGGTAGCTCTATACCTGACGGTATTCTGTATCTGATTGGGGGGTCAATTTCACCCCCTCGTCGGATGGTCGCGCGTTTGGGGCGCGTCCCAGTTTGTCCTTGAGGGTGCGAAAGTGTCGCGCCCACTGGGGAAGTTTCTCGACTACCAGCGAAGGGTAGCAGGGCTTCTTTGTTTTCTTTTCCTCCCCCTTGGGCAGAGGGAGGGGGGGCTGCGGGGTTTGTGGTCCTTGGTGGGGTGCCCTGTTTCCGCGTCACGTCCAAAAACGAGACTTACGGGTCTAAATACGGAGGTGTCGTATATGGCCCGGACGTCGGGGGTCTTCTTAAGTATTGCGTGGAACAAACAGCCGGGTCTTCCTTGCGCCCCCTTTATGTGGCGCACGTACTCCGGCTGGTATCCCAACGCTAGGAGCTCCTCCTCTATTTCCTTTGGTTCTGTGTCAGCCGGTAGGCCCCGGATCGCCACCTTTAAGTTTCGCTCCACCGGCAGCGAATAAGCGAACCAGGATACCCCACTGTCCTTTTCCAGGCCAGTCAGGTGCCTTTGGACCAGCCTGTACTCGTCCTCGGTTTCGGGGGTGAATCTCACCCCCCCTCCGTAGGGACGAGCGTTTGGGGGCCGGCCCAGCTTGGCGCTGATGGCCCGGAAGTGGGTGGCCCAGTTGGGAAGCGTCTCCACTACCAGCGGAGGAAAACGCAGTTTCTTTGGTTTCTTTGCCACCTGCGGCTTCGGCGACGTCGACGTCGCGGCGCCTGCAGGGGCATCCCCCCGTCTCCCTCCGCTAAGGTCCTGCCCGCCTTTCGGCATACGGACCTTTTGGAGACACCCTCTGACAGTTGTAAGACTGCCAGAGGGTGCTTTGAAGACTCCATCTCTCTGTTGTCAGTTTTATCAATTTCAAGACCCCCATATGGGGCATTTACGTCACATTACGTGACTCCGCGCCCGAGCAGCCCCCTCTGCATCTCAGGCTTGCCAGCTGTCTCGTCCCTCCATGGACTCCAGGTCTTTTCTCTTGGTGTGGCACCTGTGTGCAAACGATTTCAGACGCGAAAAGCCTTCTGCGCTGGACACCAGATCCCAGTGGTACACCGGGCCCACCTCGTCCCTGCACCAGTCCCCCAGCATAGCCTCCCTCTCGTCAACGTACAGAGTGCAGTCCCACAGGACATGGTCCCGAGTTTCATCCGCCAGCCCACAATAGCATTTAGCAATGTCGCACAGCGCCATTGCGTGTAGGCGGCTCCTGAAACTCCCATGTCCTGTTAGGATCTGTGACGTGACATAATCGGGTTCGACCCAACCCATCGCCAAAGGTGCCGTAACGTCCGGAAAGAAGGCAAACAGCTCTCTCCCGTCTTCGGAAGATTGCCATCGCTCCTGCCACTGACCAACGACCTCCGCTCTCACCTTCCCAATTGCCGCCTTGCGCTCCCTGCTGACCATTCTGGAACACTCCTGCGCGACTCGTCCCGCGCGGCAGACCTCCAGGTCGGCCGGAAGCACTCCCGCGAGCACAGGCAACGCTGCGATGCTGACCGACCTGTACGCCTTCGTCAGTAGAATAAGTGCCGGGCGTTGCGTGCGGAGCAGCGTACTCCACACTACATGTCGCTCTGAACTCCGCCACCATACGGCCGCAGCATATGTAACGATAGCCACATAGGTCCCTGAGTACAGGACCTTTAGGGCGCGATACCAAACGCCCCAGGAAGATGCCGATACTCTCGACATCTTCCCGAAGGCGTTCACCTGCAGGGGCATTCCCTCCAACCTTCCCATGGCCCGTCCAACGTTCGTTATATGGGCCGAAACGTGGGGCGGCTGCGGACATATAGCACCCTTGGCAATCTTATTTAGTCGGTCCGCAGGCGCTTCTTGATCCCGTACAAGTTGTCACCATGTGTGTCCCTAAAGCAATTCTCCCGTAAACGGGTATGCACGAAACACAGACATGCTTCGTCGTCGCTGTATGCTGTTGTACCTGTGAACAAGATGGTTAATCCCTCTCTCTCTCCTTCTCTTTTTTTTTTGTTTCATTTTCAGTTTTTTTTCTCTTTTTTTTGTATCCTGACCCCGTTGCGTGTTCTTTTGCAACTAGCTCTGTTGCGTGTTCTTTTGCAACTACTACTCCAGTTGTGTGTTCTTTTACAACTAGCTTGGTTGCGTGTTCTTTTGCAACTACTATCCCGGTTGTGTGTTCTTTTACAACCCACAATCACTCCTCTCTCCTCTCCTTTCCGCTCCATCGAGCTCTTAAACTTTCTCACACAGTTGGTATTTCAACCCCTTCTTCCTCTCGCTCCATTGCGCTCCGGGTGGCGTGCCACGTGTGCGCGAACTCTTTCAGTCGGTCAAAGTTCGCCGGTGAACTTACTAGGTCGCCGTAATAGACCGGTCCGGCCTCCGCGCGGCTAATCCCATCCATCATCTTGCATCTAGCTTCCTCATACACTGGGCAGCACATGCTGCAGGTCTTCCTCATCCATACCACAGTAGCACATACTCTCCTCGCATAGCTTCATATCGTACAGCCTTTTCCTAAAACACCCATGTCCCGTGAGGATCTGGGACAGCTGGTGGTCTGGCACAATCCAGTGCGACTCAACTCGGGTTGCCACGTCCGGGAAGAAACGGAACAGCTCCCGTCCTTTCTCTTCACTCATCCATCTCTTTTGCCAGGTATCCATCGCCTCATTCAGGATTTCACGCCTGCGTAGGGCCAACACCCGTCTCCGCAATCCCGGCTCGACCTGTGCCTCAGCCGCGGTCCTACGCTCCTCAGCAAACCATCAAAGCGGGTGTTAAATTATGCGGGGAGTCAGGTGTTGTAGGCGGTGGTGACGGTGTTCCCGATCACGAAAGTATTCAATTAAAAGAGGTATTAAGTTTGTAAATCACTATATTGGCACACGGTTATTACACGTTTATCGACAATACATAGAAATACACAATTAAGCACTTAATACAGTTTAAAACAATCAGATAACACACACACACGGGAATTATGGTTATAGCAAAAGTAATCAGATGAATAGTAATGATCACACAATAAAGTCACACACAGTTTAAAACACACAAAGAATAAGAGTAATATCCTAAGTTATAATACTGTTTTACTGGAAAGCTAGTTATAGGGTACTTCGCGACTTAATAGTGCACAGCGGAGCCACTATTACGTAATTACTTGTTCACTTGAGGACTAGATGATGACTACTGAAGGTTATGAGGTAACTCTTCTAAGCACTGGTAGTAACATTCTGACAAACTAATTTCTACGGAGCCTTATATAGCTTTACACATCGTTGTAAGTTGCGGTAAGCCCCGCCTCCAAACATTTACAAAATACCAATCATGTCAAGGAGGCGGGACCTAAATGGTCAGGCGTAGTCTGTTTTTCAGCAGACACGTCGAAACCTGCTCCCGATTCCAACCAGAATCTTCCATACGACCGTGGGAAAATAACGATTTCATGGTCAAACCTCCGTGCGTCACAGTTCGCATGGAAGATTCCTTTGTAGCAGGTTCCGACTTGTATTACGTGCCTACCATACATCACGCTATTGGAAATAGGTAGGGTAGGCAGGCAAATGGGTACATATTTAGGTGTATATCCACAATAGATATACACAGGTAGACAGGTACACTCAGGTAGGTACATTACTTGGCAGGTAAAATTTAATAGTTTGTAATGGGGTTCTGTTAACATAGCTATGTAGGCCCGTAACTTACATGCATGTTATTGGGCTTCGCTAACATTCCACCCCCCTGTAAAAGGGTTCAACCGTCTTACAAAACTTGGTCTGTAGGAAGCACAATAACTTTGTTTACGGGCCGACGCAGAACCCCACTATTTGTTCTGACATCTATAACACGGATGATGCCATCACTGCCATGGTACACTGCCTTAATTACACCCTTCGTCCACACACTTCGTGGTTTATTAATGTCGACAATCACTATTACGTCACTGACACACACATTTGGCACATTGTTCGCCCACTTTTCCCGACGTTGAAGCGTAGGTAGAATTTCTTCAGCGTCGCTCGGTGAAACGGAGTACTCCCAGACACAGTGCCCAGGAGCAGATGATTCGGTGGTCAGGACCACAAGCTGGTTGTGGTTGTCGTACACGTAGCTTAATATGGCCGGCTGTTTGTAGTCAGCTCGGCCTCAGTGAGGAGGGTGTAAAGGACCTCCTCACAAGGAACACGCTCCTTGAGCGTACTGCAGCAGCAGATGAGCACGGGCAGGCCTTTTAGACTGGCGGCCCGCTCGTCCTCGAAGCTGTCTCCTCAGGACAACTTTTAAGGCAGTTGTGAGCCTCCTCCTGGGTCTCGCAGACCCAGTTCCGCAGTCGACCGACGTTTGCTACGTTGGCCGATGAAGATTAGCACATGCGCTATGACGCGTTGTATGCGCGCCCGTACTAAGCGCTTTAAATGGTTGAATGGCGCCACAGATGCTGCTGTGGCGTGGACCCGCTGAATGCGAACAAAGTCCACTTCGGTAGTCGACCGATGTTTGCCACATCGGCCGATGAAGCTCGGTGCGTGCGCTATGACGCGTTGTAAGCGCGCCCGTAATAAGCGCTCGCAGCTGATGAATGGGGCCACAGGCGTGGCTGTGGCGTGGACCCGCATAACGCGAACAAAGTCCACTTCCGTAGGCGACCGATGTTTGCCACATCGGCCGATGAAGATCGGCTCGTGCGCTATGACGCGTTGTAAGCGCGCCCGTAATAAGCGCACGGAGCTGGTGAATGGGGCCACAGACGCGGCTGTGGCGTGGACCCGCGTAACGCGAACAAAGTCCACTTCTGGTGTCGACCGATGTTTGCCACAACGGCCGATGAAGATCGGCTCGTGCGCTATGACGCGTTGTAAGCGCGCCCGTAATAAGCGCTCGATGCCGGTAAATGTGGCCACAGACGCGGCTGTAGTGTGGACCCGCGTAACGCGAACAAAGTCCACTCCCGGCGCCTCAGCCTCAGGAGACCCCGGCGACCGCACCTGTGGGTCACACGAAAACAAGGGGCCCGAAAGCCACTCTGCGTGGTCGTCGGGCCAACACAAATGGGTAGCCCTGTCAGCTGGGTTATCCTGGGAAGGTACCCAGCGCCAGTCGCCTCTATCTGACAAATTATCTAATAAGATTCTTAACAGAATGTCAGCGATATCCCCCGAGAAAGCAATGGGGCCTATCCTGACCTTTATTAATAAACCGAGTACCGAATTCAATAAGTCGGGCCCGGTAAGTAGGTTATTATTTAAATACGTACCATGTGACGTAGCGGCCGCGTCAAACACTAGACGTAGCGTCCCCGGTTTGTTCGAGTTAACAACTCCGACTTGTGGTAAATACCAAACCGGCGAGCTATTTAAATTACTCTCTAATGTAAGCGCGTAACGCTCGTCTAATAACCTATTCACTTGTGCTGAGTAAGCCTCAGTGAAACTAGCGTCTTTACGCATACGCTTCTCTATATCATACAGTCGCTGGCGGGCCTGTTTATAATTGTTAGGCAACTGAACCTTATCGTGTTTCCACATCAGGCCCACCTCCCATTGTGACTGGTCAGGCGTACGTTGGCTAGTGCTGTCTAACACAGCTACTGCCCTCTCGATATCTTTATGCTTTCTAGTGCTTTCGGAGATGCCTAGTGCTTCCAGCTCGAACTGGGACTTTACTAGGTCATGTAGGTCGGGGAGGGAAACAGTCATGCAATTTACGTTTTCATTATCTAGGTTAATGTTATAAAACGGTCCATGAATGACCCAACCTAGCTGAGTTAATGAGGCAACTGGCTTACCGGATTTTCCACGGCGGATGTCCTGGCTGACAAGTAGCTCCCAGTTGTCCTGTCCTAGTAACAGCAGCGGCTTGGCTCCCCTCATTTCCACGCAACCCAAGTCACTTAGGTGCGCGTTGTCGTTTATTAACGACTTCGTCACTGTTTGCATTGGCAGATTGATATCTTTTATTGTACGACACTGTATATTATGGCACTGTCCATTAGGACCTTTTACGCGCACTTGTACTACTCGCGAAGTAGAGTCTGTCACACTGTAGCCACCCGCGGTTTTTATTGTCAGAGGAACACACGGACCTGCTAGGTTGGTGGCGAGCGAACTATCGATCAGTGACACGGTCGCTCCATCGTCCAATAAAGCGTAGCACCGCTCGTCGTCACTTATCGTCACTGGCACTATCTTTAATAGCGCAGTCGCCCGCCATTCACCTATGTTAGTCACACTTTCCGTTTTGGTATCTTGAGGTTTTCCCTCTTGTTCCCTCTGTTGCTTATCCGCATGTAATAATAGGTGGTGCCCGAAACCACATTTCTTGCATCTACTGGCGCGACAGAATCTCTTGGGATGCTTTCCAAATAGGCACTTGAAGCAGGTATTCTGCCCTTTAATTGCTTCCCAACGTTGTTGAATGGTGAGTTTCTTAAACACCTCACATTCCTCCACTTTATGCTTCCGTTGACATATTACGCATTCTTCTGGAGCGGTAGTCTCGTCGCTCTGCGTGTTCACTCTCTGTGTCAACGGAGGCCTGCTGCTGGCCGCGCGCGCACTGTTTATTGGTCGGGACTGTCCTGTCCCGCCGAACTTCTGTTGTTGCCTGGCAGGGGGCTTTGATGGCTCGGGCTCGAACATGTTCGCTTGCATGTAATAAGATGTCGAGCGTGCCAAAGTTATCAAGAACTGAGATAACATTTCCAGGTTTGGAGACACTCTTAAGTCCACCCCCTGCGCACTATTCAACCCCATGGCGAAGTCCCCATATTGCGCGCGTTGTATGGGCGTCAGTTTACCCAGCAGTTCATTCACAAGCTGCGGGTTATTTATATAGCCGTCAGCCCGAATATTCTTTAATAGTGACACACAATTTCGCACCGTTGACGAGAATTTCCCCAGCTCCCGGCAACTCTCCGTCACTCTGGGTAAATCTCGTACTTTCTTAATCGCATATTCTAGCACTAAGGTCGGATGACCAAACTCTTCCTCAAGCGCATGCATTATTTCTGAGGGATCAGTTGACGTTCGTAACAAGTCTTCAACTGATACTTTTGCATCGCCCTGTAATGAGGATTTTAATCGTGCTAGGTTTTCGTGCGGTTTGAAACTATACAGCTGTGACGTTTCCCAGTACATATTTCGATATGAAATCCAGTCGGCTGGGTCACCATTAAAATACGGCAATTCATATGCCTGTCTTGGTACCGGTCGTGGTCGTGCCAGGCTCGTGATCGCCTCTGCCAGTTTGTCGAACTTATCTCGGCTTCTGTCCCCAGATGATTCTCTCCTTCTTTCTCTATCATCCTCTCCGTACTGCATCTGCCGCCGTGTGACCGACTCGAGCGTTTCTACCCGAGGCACACTTGCGACCGGAGTGGTAAAGATGGGATAACTACTGGGCATATTAAACCTTACGCCTCCCGACGAAACTGGCATGTAATCGTACCTTGGCGTATTTGGTACCGTTAGGTTAGGTAACGGTACAGACGCGGATTGCCTCGGTACTTGCGACACGTTTTCGTTATGCGACACTGACGACACACGGTAATTATTACTATCACGATTCACTGTACTTACGTGATTTACGTGGTTTTCCGATGCTTCACGGGGCGCGGCCTCTTCAACAGGCGCGCCTGACACAGCTGACGAACCCAACACTGAATTTAACCGGGGCACTTGGGGTGTTTTACTCACCCATTCTTCGACGCGCTGTGTCGTACTCACATCGGAGTGCGAGCCATCACTCTCATTAGCCGCCTCTATTTCGGCTAGATCTGCTTCCACTCTCTTCTTTATGAGGTTCTCCTTTTCTCGTACGGTATCTCTCGCTACTTTTTCTCTCAGCTGTACCAACTCGCGCTCAGCCTCGTATTCGACCCTTTTTCTTAGGTAATCGACACTTTTCCGGCTATTTCTTGATGACGCTTTACTACGCGGCGAGGTATGGCGATCTTTCGCGGCTGTCTGTCTGGTCGGCCCTTCTGGCGCTATGCTATGGTCGATTACTCGGCCTCCCGTCAGAGGGATGTTACAGGCAGACGTTGATGCCATCGTTGGCGCTATGGACGGAGATCCTGGAGCCCTCTCAGAGGGAATGCCTGAGTCAGAGACGACGTCCTCTAATCTACGTGAACTCATTTCTTGAGCTAGCTTCCTGACTTTGCTGCGTGTGGTAATTTCGCTTTTATTGCTCATGATTTAATTGAATACTTTCTAATTGAACCTGATCCGGCTCGATAGGACCAAAATGTTAAATAATGCGGGGAGTCAGGTGTTGTAGGCGGTGGTGACGGTGTTCCCGATCACGAAAGTATTCAATTAAAAGAGGTATTAAGTTTGTAAATCACTATATTGGCACACGGTTATTACACGTTTATCGACAATACATAGAAATACACAATTAAGCACTTAATACAGTTTAAAACAATCAGATAACACACACACACGGGAATTATGGTTATAGCAAAAGTAATCAGATGAATAGTAATGATCACACAATAAAGTCACACACAGTTTAAAACACACAAAGAATAAGAGTAATATCCTAAGTTATAATACTGTTTTACTGGAAAGCTAGTTATAGGGTACTTCGCGACTTAATAGTGCACAGCGGAGCCACTATTACGTAATTACTTGTTCACTTGAGGACTAGATGATGACTACTGAAGGTTATGAGGTAACTCTTCTAAGCACTGGTAGTAACATTCTGACAAACTAATTTCTACGGAGCCTTATATAGCTTTACACATCGTTGTAAGTTGCGGTAAGCCCCGCCTCCAAACATTTACAAAATACCAATCATGTCAAGGAGGCGGGACCTAAATGGTCAGGCGTAGTCTGTTTTTCAGCAGACACGTCGAAACCTGCTCCCGATTCCAACCAGAATCTTCCATACGACCGTGGGAAAATAACGATTTCATGGTCAAACCTCCGTGCGTCACAGTTCGCATGGAAGATTCCTTTGTAGCAGGTTCCGACTTGTATTACGTGCCTACCATACATCACGCTATTGGAAATAGGTAGGGTAGGCAGGCAAATGGGTACATATTTAGGTGTATATCCACAATAGATATACACAGGTAGACAGGTACACTCAGGTAGGTACATTACTTGGCAGGTAAAATTTAATAGTTTGTAATGGGGTTCTGTTAACATAGCTATGTAGGCCCGTAACTTACATGCATGTTATTGGGCTTCGCTAACAGCGGGCCAGCACTGGCCGGCCTCTCGAGGTCCGCTGTCGTCGGTCCCGCTGGCGGTTTCGTCGGGCGGTGGAGCTGTGCGGCGCTGTCCCCGCTCGGGGCAACTCGGCTCGCAACACGCGCAGGCGCCGATGACGTCGGTGGGCTGGCAGACGCAGCTTGGCTCGTCGTCTCCCCCACTCTTCTGCTTGCTCCTTCTCTTCCCTTCTTGGACGTCTTTACTCTTTGGGGCGGCTGTCCCGCCGGTGGTGTACCGGACGACGTACCGCCGATATTCGGCAGCGACATCGCCCGGTCCAGCACCGGCCGGTCTTCTTCGGGCCCGGCATCACGGCCCAGTGAGCCGCGCTTGCCGGGCTGAGACATCACGGGGGCGGGGCCTCCGCGACCGCAGCGGTGAATGTTCACCGGGCTGCACTGGTGCTCTCCCCCTGTGCTCGCACGGTCTCCTAAGCAACCTGTGCAAACACAAAGGGAACGGTTAACATTTTGCGGTCCGCACGAAACTAATAACAACTGTTATTCAACGAATTAGCTGTTAGGCCACGAGCTAATCCAGAGCGCTCAGGTCGTCGAGTAATCGCAGCGACCCCGTAAGGGGGCGCGGCAGGCGGTATCGGGGCATCGCCCCCTGACCGCGGCAGCTATACAGTGGCCCGTAAAGACGGGCCAATCATTGTGTCAGCCTTCCACAGGGCTTACAGCTTCCGTAGCTGCTGCTCCTCACTCCCTAGGTGCAGGCGTCGTCCCAGGCGGCAGTCGTCATCCCAGCAGGTGACCGTCACGCAACGGGGGATCCGGGCACCACCCCAGTTCAACCCCTGCGGTCGGTCTCCCGCTCTGGGCGGTCCCGCTTGGGGTCCTGAAGCCGACCGCCAGCCCGGTGACGCCTCGAGCAGCAGCTGTGGTCTTATCGGTTGAAGCGGCCCAGCTCGGACCAGCTTCTGTGTCCAGTCCAGAGGTTGGTGGCTTCGGTCGCGGGCGGCGACGCGGGGCGGTGTGGCACGTGTGGCGAGGCGGCAGCGCGACAGAGCGCACAGGGGGCGCGCCAAGGGCGCGGGGCTGCGCGTGCGCGGGCCGCGCGATGCGTGTACGCACCGCGCGGCGACCGCACAGGCTCTGGTCCGGTGTTGTGCAGGGGCTTCGGTAGCGGCCGGCGCGGCAGAGCGCGCGCGGCTCCGAAGCTTGCGGGGGGAGCGGAGGGGGGGCACATGGTGCGCCGCCTCCCATCCGTCCGGTCTTCTCTTGGGCTTCATTGCGAAGCGCCCCAGGTCAAATCCAGTGGGGCTGCTGCTCGTGGACTCGGCACCCCCGGCGGTCAAGTCACCGCCGGGTGAGACCCCCATCCCTCAATAGGGGAGGCCCAGCGGATGACGACCAGCGACAGGGGGTGCCGTGCGTGGCGGCACCGGCGGGCGCAGCGATAGGGGCTGCGGCACGCGGGGCGGCGCCACATACACGAACACTCCCTCCAACCTTCCCATGGCCCTTCCAACGTTCGTTATATGGGCCGAAACCTGGGGCGGCTGCGGACATATAGCACCCTTGGCAATCTTATTTAGTCGGTCCGCAGGCGCTTCTTGATCCCGTACAAGTTCTCGCCATGTGTGTCCCTAAGCAATTCTCCCGTATACGGGTATGCACGAAACAGACATGCTTCGTCGTCGCTGCACGCTGTCGTATCTGCGAACAAAATGGTTAGTTTCTCCCTCTCTCTCTCTTCCTTTTTTTTTTTTTTTTTTTTGTTGCGTGTTCTTCTACATACACGAACAGCAGCAGGCAGCTCCGGGAGTATCGGGCTGACCCATTCGGGTCAGCTTCGGCCGTCTTGCCATCGCCCGCGGCGCACGGGCAGCGCGAGGGAGCGCAGGCGCCATGCGGGGCGCGGGCGGCGCGGGGGTGCGCGGCATCGGTGGGTGCGCGGGCGGCGTGCGGTGCGTGATCGGCGCATCGCACGGGCGGCGCGGGTTTGTCCGGGCAGCGCAACGGTGCGCGCATCGGCGCAGCGGAGCGCACGGTAGCGACGGGGACGCGACGGGCGGCGCTGCGCCGCGCGTTTGCGGTGCCGGAACGCCTCGGGGCGGACGGGCACATTCCATATGAGTCAGCCGATTATCTTGGGCTCTGTAAGAAGTATAATCTGCTACCACTGGTAGATCGACGTAAAATTGCACACTATTCTTGCTGAAAATCCTAAATATTAATATTGATAACCCTGAACTATTGTCAAAATTTTATTTTAATGTGCCCAGTAAGACGCTTCGTTTTAATCCACTCATACGTGTACCTTATACATCCTCGAATTATAGGCAGGACAGTTATATTTAAGGACCGACCGAAGGTTCGGTTCCGGTTTCGGCTAGTTTTGGCCCAAAAATCTAGTTTCGGCCACAGTTTCGGTTTCGGCTAATAATTGGCCGAATCTTCGGCCCCGCCGAAACTAGGTGTTCGTGAATTGTCGCGCATCATTCGGCTAAATTCGAGTGAGTGAGTGAACGTGATTGCCGGTTGAGTTCGCTAGCCGGCGCGATTGTGATGATTTAAGGTTATGTGGTTTTTCTCGCGCAAACATTATTAGGTAATAGTATATTTTATATCGAGGGACTAGACGACAATATCTATTATGTCTTTTGCTCTTTGCTCGACGTCAAACTCTTCACTGTCACTGGACATTCTTAATAAATTTATTTAAAACCGAACAAATTTACACTTGACAAAAATTCAGAAATTTTCGCGGTCAGTTTTTTCATCTAAACCAGTCACAGATTAACAATTTAAAACACCTGGCGCCACATTCTTTGTGGAAAAACCATGGAACTAAAACCCTCAACATTTTCGCAATGAAGATGGTCCAAACTCCACAGATAATAGTATATTTACTGGCTGTTTGAGTTTGTCTATGTCACATGAAGGAAATTAAAAAACCTAATTACTTTTCACTCCCTAGAGACTAAAGTGGTCACTTTAGTCCCGCTTCGTAGGGCTATATTGGCGTACTTTTAGAGCATGAGAAGTGAAAAAGTACTTGATTGTCGTACAAAATATACTCATCTTTATTGAGACTGATAAATATTAATTAAGTATCACTGATAATTAATTATAATGGTAAGATAATTCTTCAAATACTAAGTTAAATACTAGATCTCATTAAAAAATAACAACACAAGTTATCAAATCATTAAGACTATTGTAAACATCAGTAATTAATGTTGATTTTTGAAAAAGTTTGAGAAATATGTTGATTGTGTTTTTTTTATTTAAATTGTTAATTTTACAAATAAAGAACCATTTTTGTTTCATACTTTAATTGTTGCATTTTATTTTCTTACACGTGTTAACTGTCTATACTATATGCGTAAAAATACAAAAGATTTAACATGCTATAAAAATTAAAATAAGTTTTGGTTTCGGTTTCGGCCGAAACTGGGACCAAGACCGAAGGTTCGGTTTCGGTTTCGGCTGAAAATCCTGTTTCGGTCGGACACTAGTCATATTGTGTGCGCAAGCAGGAATTTCAATGATATATGCAAGGAATATAATTTTGATCCATTCACAATTAGTGTGAATTCGGCCAGAAGGTCCCTAAGCCTTAAATTTTTCAAGTAGGCGGTTATATTATATGTTTTTTATTTTGTCTATTGTTTTAGTCATATAATTACATACTTAGTATTTATATTATTCTTCTCTATTTATTAAGGCGATGTGTTTTATCTTTTCTTTGTTTTTGTGGTCGCAGCATTAATTATTATTATAATACTTCTATACGTGAGGATTTGTAATTGGTTTTCTTGTCTGTTTTTATTAGTTGTAAGTCCTCCATGTTCTTAAATAAATAATATTGCTTACTAGTCTTATAGGCTAGAAACATATTACAAACTGTAGTGTGTTTCGTGTTAAATAAAGATTTATGGATAAGATTATATTAACCACTAATTTATTTTCGATAAATTTGTGTGGACGGACAATCTTGCCTTTTATTCTTAGTAATTTGTTATTCTGTTTGGTATAAAGGCCGATTCCAATCAAACCGATCATCGCACCAACACGCAACGGTTGCGTTTATTTTGTTGAGCGAACCCAAACGTGTGGTGGCGCCGACAGAGGGCGCAAACTCGCAAGCGCTTTCTGTCGTCGCCTAAATGATTGAAGGTTTTTTTTTTAGGTGAAATCGATCGCTTTGGTTAGGGCGCTGTGGTACGAGTCTAGAATAATGCTTAATGTTTTTTGTTTTTCAAATTGTTTAAATTATAAGAATGGTTGGTTGCATTTATGTATTTATTATGTTTGAATGTTGAAATAAAATATAGTTGTTGTTAAAGTTGTCGATGTTTGAATGTTGAAATAAAATATAGTTGTTGTTAAAGTTGTCGTTTTATTTTGTATGTGAACTGCTTTTACTCACTGATTTTTCATTTGGTCCTGGGTTCGATTCCCAGGTCGGGGAAAGTGACATTGCCTATTGCCATCAACCGGATACAAATCCAGACTCTGGCTGCTACTGAGAAAATCTATATAGAAAATCCCAATTGTACTTTGCCCGACCTGGAAATCGAACCGAGGACCTCATGCTCATCAACAGCGGTTGCGATCATGGACAAAATGTGGTGTCCGTTTCGACTGCTCGGCCACTATGTCGTAGAAAAAAAAAACTTATGTCAGCATTTCGAAGGAATTTGTAAAAGATGAACAGTGAAAACCGCAAATTCGAAGAGTCAATAATCAGAAAGTTATGTGGGTTTAACCGTGGCCGCGCAGTCCGCATGAATTCAACTGCGCGGCCACCAGTTCTCTTAAACGGAGCGTTGTAAAAGTCTAATTCCTTTTGCTAATCACTGACAGGATTTCGAAGAAAATGTAGATCATAAAAATAATGCCCTACTGTCTGTAGTTCACGACCTACATCACTCCAAAGTTTGGCCGCGCAGTCCGCACAAAGCGAACCGCGCGGCCACCAGTTCTCTTAAACGGAGCGTTGTAAAAGTCTAAGTTTTTTTGCTAATCACTGATAGGATTTCGAAGAAAAAATACATTGTAAAAATATAGCTCTAAAGTTTGGACTTCTCGTTCCACAACACTCACGTAATGGCGAACCGCGCGGCCACGTGTTTCTTAAAGTGGAGCTTAAACGGAGCTTGGTACAGGTGTCTTTCTTTTTGCTAATCACTGATACGATTTCGAAGAATTTGTAAACATCATGAATGAAGTTCTAATGTTTGAAAATCGCGAGTTACAGAACTTATACCCTGTAACTAGAGTTAAAAGAAGGGTGACCATGATTTACGATGCGCTGACGAGATATTCCCATATAAGACGTTTTCATTGTCACGTATATTTCTATACTTTTTATCGTAACATGCAAATAGTTTTAGTCTTTTGGTTTGAAATTGAGTAGAGAAGCTAATTAAAAGGATATAAAGAAAAAAATGTCATCGATTGATTTATATTTCTATTTCTTAAGTAATAGATAAAACATAATATTACTATAAACTATAAATCACATAATTTAAAAATCACAATTCGTTTTCATATTTATAATTACAATTTAAAAAATAATTGCTTATTTTCGTTGTTGTAACGATTAAGATCATAACTATATAAGCTAAAAAAAGTAGCTTATTTAAAAACTACACTAGATATACGAGAGCAACATCATGTACCTATATAACATAAAATTATAAGTTTGTAAGTAGATAAAGTTTTATTAAAGTATACTTTAAATCACCTAATTCAACAATCACAGTTCGTTTTCATATTGCAATCAGAATTTAAAAACAAAATCTGACTTACGATAACAACAACATTTCTAAAACTTAAAATTATACAACTTACACCTACCTACCAATCACAGTTTAATTTGTTATTGTACTTACAATTACAATTTAATCAAGAAATAACGACCTACGTTTTTGTATCGATTAACATCATAATATTTTTATTACAAACAAATCAGTCATACTATAATCGTTATAGCAAAACTTACTACGATAAAATCACAAAATATTCCTATACCATGTAAATCACAGTGAATTTCGATATAAGCCTACTATTATCTAACATTTAACAAGTCTCTATATAATAAAAATCTAATTTTAGCTCCACTTTAGAGCAAAATTCTCACCTATTATCATGTAACTTAACTACCAATAAGACCATAAGTTAAATTGTGCAGTGTTATGGGCTGCACTGAACTTTCATGAGTTTTGTTTCGGTTGTCGTCATAACATAACCATTGGTCGTCGATTAAGCAATGACACTTGTAATGACCGATATTGCCAACACATGGAAGAACATACTCTAACGCACCTATCAACTTGAATGTTTTACGTTCCGTTATTTTTATATAACGTGGTATTTCATTAAGTATAATGTTTTGAGTACCATTTAAATCAAATAAAATAATATTATTTAATTTGTATTCGTATTTAATGCTTTTGTTATTGCATTCTAAACAATGTTTTAATTCTAAATTATCGATAACGATGGCGTCTTCTAAGCTTCTGATACCAAACATGTTAATAATATCGAAATTGAGAGAAAGAAACACAATGAATCTTGTTACATTTTTCTCATTACAAAAAGGCGTAATACATTTTTTACTTCTTTCTGCACTAAACAAGAAATCAAAAAGTATATGCTCAAACACAAAAGCCATATTACAATTACATTCGTAATAATTGTTTTTTTTTTGGTAATAGAGTGAAACAATGTTTTCTCTTAGCTTATATGCTTCCTTTTCATTTTGATTTTGGGCTAATATATTAATAAAATCACGAATTAAACTATTTTCACAAGAGTTGAAGACTTCGCGAATATAATTGTTTGTTTGGTATCCATGTGCCAGCATAAAAAACACAGAATCAAACGCGCAGGTGTTTAAAACATTTTGTTTAGATTCGATTACATTTCCATTTTTTTAAAATAAGATTGAAGTAGATGTTATTTTATGAGTTTCATATCCCTCACCCTTCCAATTTTCGGTATACGAGGGCTCCTCAGCAAATATCGAGTCGGAAGTGAATGTCACGGCAGCATTTTTTATTCTTTTCTTTATGCTAATGCTTTTAACTCGCTTTAACTTTCGTTTTCGGGATTTAGAACTAATATTGTGTGGAATATCATTCAGACTCTTCAAACTAACTTTGGTTTCTCCTTGCAGAAAATTGTAATGAATATTCAAAAACTCATCAATATTATATTTGTGAGTACGAGTCTCAAATAACAAATGCTTTAGTGTTTTGAAGTAACTCTCTACTGAGGAGGATGTAGGCGACTTATTTTGTGTATCATACTGTTGTGTATGTGTGCGTGTGCCTACGCACCGTTAAGTATGTAAGCCAATAAACGTCAGTGCGTTACTAGCAAGCAGTAGTTTCACTCGTCTGTCCTCATACTTAACATTGGCGACGAGTACCCACGTAAAGAAAAAGTAAAAATGGCCGGCACAGTTTATGGTCTTTTATCAGTGTTTGATCACAATGTACAGTCTTGGGAGACTTACAAGTGCCGCATTAAACAATGGTATGTGGCTAACGACATCACCGGAACGAGTGATCCTACAGGAACAAAGCGACGAGCTATCTTGCTGAGCGCACTCGCGGATAGCACACACAAGTTGGCGACGGATCTCGCGTTGCCAAAGCAGCTGCAGGACGTACCGTATGATGACGTACTTAAGCTTTTGGACGAGCATTTCAGTCCAAAGCGGTGTGGGTTCGGTGAACGGTACAAGTTTTACGCGGCTACGCAACAAGAGGGGGAGACGTATGCACAATGGGCCGCGAGGTTACGAGGTCTGACGGCGCACTGCGGGTTCTCTAACGTGGAAGAAGCCCTACGGGACAAATTCGTCATGGGAATGTTGCCGGGATCTGACAGAGAGAAGCTTTTCTCGAAAGATCTTGCGGCCCTAACATTAGCAAAGGCGATAGGGTTAGCGGAGAACGCGCGGAGTGCACGTGCGGCAGCGGGCGCCGGGGCGCAAGCCGCGCCGCACGATCAGCTGTTCAAGATTGCGCGGGCGACAGAGTCGGCGACCTCATCGCATCGAGAGGCTGCGCCTAGTTCGGGAGTTAAAGTGCAGTGTCAAGTGTGCGGCTATCATAATCACGAAACATCACAGTGTCGGTTCGCGAAGGCGAAATGTAGGAAATGCAATGCCACGGGGCATCTACGTAAGATGTGCAAAAAAATTAATTATGTCGAATCGAGAGCTGTGGACGAAAGCGACGACGACGGTGAGTGTTTTAATATTCGATCATTAAAAGGGGAACCGATGATAGAAACCGTATCGATCTCGGGAATCGAATTAAAATTCGAGATTGATAGCGGTTCGGCCGTAACAGCAATTTCTAAGGAAACGTATGTAACATATTTTAGTAATGTACCATTGTCGATGACTAGCAAACGTTTATTTTCATATACGGGTGATAAAATTGTTTGTGAGGGTACAGCACAGTTACAAGTTAGTTATGCGAACGCATCGCATGTACTGTGTGTTTATGTTGTACGAGACGGTGGGCCGCCAATCCTCGGTCGCGATTTTATTTCCAAATTTGGGTTAGAATTGTTGCCGATAAGATATTGTGACCAAATAGATAACAACGATTTATTTGTAACATTGAAATGCCGTTATCCATCCGTCTTTTCGGATAAATTAGGATTATTTAATAAATTTAAAGTCAAATTACAGTTAAAGGAAGATGCAAAGCCAGTATTTGTTAGGGCTCGACCGATGGCTTACGCTTTAAAAAGTCATTGTAGATAAAGAGATAGATCGCCTAGTAGGGTTAGGAGTATTAAAACCGGTCGATCACGCGCGGTATGCGTCACCGATCGTACCTGTGTTGAAGCAAAATGGATCTATACGTATATGCACCGATTTTTCTACCGGTGTAAACAAACAGTTAATTATCGATCAGTATCCATTGCCAACAGTAACTGAACTTTTTTCTAAGTTGTATGGGGGACAGCAGTTCACCAAATTGGACCTGTCAAATGCTTACAACCAATTTATGTTAGATGACGAGTCACAAGAAATAACTTGTATAAATACGCATAGAGGACTTTTCAAACAAACGCGCCTATGTTTTGGTATTGCGAGCGCGCCAGCTGTGTTCCAGCGCGCGATGGAGGGCGTGCTGGCTGGCGTGCCCGGCACACTCTGTATGCTCGACGATATTTTGATAACCGGGAAAACGAAATCGGAGCACCTGGATAGATTACATCAAGTGTTGCTCAAATTACAAGACGCGGGACTTACGTTACAAAAAGAAAAGTGCGTATTTTTCAAAGACGAGGTCAATTATTTAGGTTACGTGATAAATAAAGATGGGCTACATAAATCGCCACAGAAAATAAAAGCCATGATGGAAGCACCGGTGCCGGCTAATGTAAATCAATTACAGTCATATTTGGGGTTGGTTAATTATTACAGAAGTTTTGTTCCTAACGCGTCTTCGATCTTATGCCCATTGTATGAGTTGTTAAAAAAGGGTACCAGGTGGTGTTGGACACGAGAACACGATGAAGCGTTCACCACTATTAAGACATGTTTAGCGTCAGATCAAGTTCTAGCCCATTTTAACCCTGACGCAACTATTATTTTAACAGTCGATGCATCACCGGTCGGTCTTTCTGCAATATTATCGCAAGCGGAACCGGATAGGTCTGAGAGGCCGATATCTTTTGCATCGAGAACGCTTAACGCTGCGGAGAAACGTTACTCGCAGATTCAAAAGGAAGCGACCGCTATTATTTTTGGGGTTAGGCGCTTTCATCAATATTTATACGGCAGATCGGTACCGTTTATTCTCCGGACCGATCATAAGCCACTATTGTCGATTTTCGGACCGCATCGTGGTATACCGGAAGTTTCAGCAAACAGACTTCAGAGATACGCACTGTTTTTGAGCGGTTACAATTATCAAATAGAATATGTGCGTAGCGCTAATAACAGTGCGGATTTCTTATCTCGCGCTTGCCTGCCCGAGGGGGCGGGTGAGGACAGGGAGGGTGTGCTGGGCATCGACGCGACGTTGCCCGATCTGGATCGCGCGTCGTACATTAATTTTGTGGTGGAAGGTAGTCTACCAGTAACGTTAAAAATATTACGCGAGGCGACATCTGCAGATGTAACTTTGCGTAAGGTGGTGCATTTTGTGTTGAACGGATGGCCTAGGAAAATGCTTAGTGATGGTTTGACGCCGTATCATGCGTGTAGGACGCAATTGTCTTATGAAAATGGTTGTGTTATGCGGGGACACAAAGTTGTAATACCCGAAAAATTACAAACAAAAATTCTAATGGAATTGCATCAATCCCATTTAGGTATTGTGAAGACAAAGGCGGAAGCGCGAGCGAGGTTTTGGTTTCCGGGAATAGACTCTGCTTTAGAGCGTTTAATAGGATCGTGTGACGTGTGCATGCAACTACGACCATCACCGGCGCGGGCGCCGATTGCGCACTGGGAATATCCTCCAACGCCATTTTACCGGGTACATATTGATTTTCTGGGGCCTATTAACGGTAACACCTTTTTAGTGGTAGTGGATGCTTATACCAAGTGGGTTGAGGTTTATAACATGAGGTGCAGTACTTCTACTCCAGCAACAATTGACAGGTTATATGATTTTATGTCAAGAGTTGGTATTCCGCATACACTGGTTAGCGACAATGGTACATCATTCACGTCACATGACTTTGAGGCTTTTTGTAGGGTGAACGGAATTTCACATGTGACGTCACCAACATACCACGCGGCCAGTAACGGACAGGCGGAAAGTTATGTTAAGATAGTGAAGAAGGGTATCAAAACAAGCTTGTTAAGTGGTAATGGGCCGCGAAATTTAAATAACAAACTTTTAAAATTCTTGTTTGACTACAGAAATTCCGTTCACTCAATAACCGGGTCTTCTCCTGCTGAGTTGGTCTATGGTCGGAAGCTTAGAACGCGTCTTGATCTATTGAAGCCCGAATCACCGTCGCCTTCATCCACGGCTCTTGCTAATATGGTTCAACGTAAACAGTGTTCGCAAAATAAGACGGGCGGACATAACACTCAAGTTTTTGCCACCGGTGACATAGTTTATTATAAAAAACATACAGTTAATGGAAAATACACTTGGTGCAAAGGGAAAGTCATTAAAAAAATCGGTAAAGTGTTGTATGTAATAAAAGACAATGAAACTTCAAAGATATTAAAGAAACATAAAAATCAAATAATAATGTATAAAGGCGACGATTGCTTTGACCACACAGACGTGGATATAGACCTAGGAGAGATAAGTGGTGCCCCACCGACAGAGACGCAGATTCCAGAACAGATGCACCCACCGGGCACTAGTGAAGGAAGTGTAGACACGACAAAGGCTACAGATACATGGATAGGCCAGTACGACCAGGCAAAAGCAGCTACACCCCAAGGTACACCACCAGTTGTTGACACACGGACAACAACACCAGAGGATTCCGGAGAGGACGAGGAGTACCAGGAGGCTTTACCTGGCTCTCCCAGCACTGCACATTCTGTAGAATCGCCACCGCAGCAACAGGCAAGTGAGCCTGTGCCTACACCACGGTCTAAACGCAATCGGCCTAAAGTCAACTACAAATTGTTCTATTAAAACGTATGTCTAGCTATAAGTAGCACCTTTTGGTTGTTTAGTTGTTGTAAATTGTATTTCTAAACTAAAGGGAGGAATGTTGTGTATGTGTGCGTGTGCCTACGCACCGTTAAGTATGTAAGCCAATAAACGTCAGTGCGTTACTAGCAAGCAGTAGTTTCACTCGTCTGTCCTCATACTTAACACATACAAAGGACACATTACGTTACTCCACAATGGAAGCTTGATTAGCAATCTTCTCAAAGTTGATGTTAGGTGGGGCAGATAATATTTGTTGCGTGTTTCAGTCGGCGTCTGAAATAAGCTTTCTTGTTGCTCAACGATCTCATCAAACCAATACATTATATTATCTTCCTCAATTATTAAGGTATCGTGATAGAAAGTTTCTCTTTCACCGCCATATTCGGGGACCGGATCTTCCGTAGCGAATAATCTCTCCTTCATATTTTGCATTGCTAAGTCCCAAGCTTTATTAGTAGTGTTATAGTATTTGTAAGTGCATATTTTGACCATATTTGAAACTATCATTTTGACTTCATCAAAACTTTCAGATCTTTTTATCAATAAAATACATCGAATAAAAAACATTTTAATTGGAGTATCCACGTTTTGAAAACAAGGTAAATTGTAAACATTTTTAATAAAATGGCTGGTGTCTAACCTAAGAAAAACTTCTGGTAAGTTTACACTAAGTTTTCTCAACACTAAGAATGATTGTCTCAGATAGTTTTTCACTGTTATAGATGTTGTAAAAGCATCTACATTTGCAGCAATCAAAGCAGACGAGTCGTCAGTTACAACTTCGTTAGGAGCGGTATGTATTTCCTTATACCATCTTTTTAACCAGGATGATATGGAATCTGCAGTATGAGTGTCCGCTATCATTTGAAATATCGCTTGAGATTTTATCGTTTTTGAAGTTAGCATACAAACGTATAGAAAGAGTCGCTTAGTTAATGTTGATCCATCAGGAAGTTTTATTGGGTGAAAGAAAGATCCCGTGGCGTCTATAGTGATAGTTACTTCCTGTGGATTTTTTTCTAAAAAATCTTTGTAGAATTGATTTTGTTCTTCAGACCAATAATACATGTAAAAATTCGGGACAAGTTTTATTTCGCGAATCAAATTTTTAAAACTTGGCAACATTGACATCATAAGTAGGCTTAAAATGGGATTGGCATGCAAACGATTACTTTGTCTCTTCTCGTGCTTTATTTTCCGAAGAGCGTTCATTGTAGGAAGTATGGGAGGGATTGCATTATCTTTATACTTAATAACTTTTGAAGCTATTTCTTTATGAATTACTGTGGCAGATTTGTACTGTAATTTCTTTGCAAGTTGATTTCTTTTGTATGGTGACATCTTAGATTTCAGTTTTGGATTATGCGGAACTAAGTTATCTGTATTAAAAATTGTACATTTTATAGTTGCTGTTTTGTCTGTTAACTTTTCGCTACATATTTCTACAGTGCAGCTGCATTGTGTGCATTTCCCTTTTATTTTCACATTATCTTCTGAGTCAATTAATTTATTCTTGAAAGTCCACGTGCAAGGTCGTCTCGAGTACTGCCATATTTTTTCTTTGAGTAGATTGCTCCACTTGAACTTAAGCAATGTTTTGTATTTCTTGTGTGTCGATGTAGTTTTTAGATCTCGTCTTATATAACGAACAGAAATTGGTTCTACTTTTTTCCACTCATGCTCATCTAGTAAGAAAGAAAATTGATTTGTATGCTTATCATTAATTTCACTTTTTGTCGTTGAAGATGTCGTGCTCCGACACGATGGAGAAGATAAAGAACTTTCTGTCGTCGTACTTATATCAAAAACTTTATTGTAATTTCTCTTTAGCCACGAGTACAACGCAAGCGGTGACATATCGTGATTTATTTCTTCTGAGATAGTATGAAATATAGGATCATTATATTTAATTTTTGTGTTTATGCAGTCTGTGGAATATTTTATAAATATTTTTTTTAGCTTGTCTTCGTTGACTCTCAGTTTACGTCCTTTTCTACCCATCGTTCTGAAAAAAAATGCGATGTATTAGTGGTAAGAAGTGGTCCTCCGGCCAGCTACGGTAACAACGCGAGCTTTGACGCGAGTTTGCCGCTTTAGTGGAAGTCTGCCGCGGACGAACATTTCCTAGGAAGTTTTATATTTGGTATCTATTTGTTTATTCCTTTAATATAATATCGAATTCATATGAGTTTCAATCCTTTTGGCAATGTATTTCGAGGGCTTAGAATTGACCTACCGAATAGGTAAAACATTTTTTTATGATAATGGTTATAATGTTGCATTAAATTTAACATATTATCCACTGTATTCAACTTTCAATTTAACAATACCCACCTTAAACTGTAGGCATGCAATAAAGAATTGGGAATTACACGCATGTTCCAATACATTACATTTTATTAATGTTTTGAATAAGTACTTACCGCTTGATTGATAAAACTTCCTTGTGTGATAAAAGCAACAGTATTAAAGACAATTAGTATAGTCACAATACAATCCTATGAAATAACTATGAACTATCTAACACTGCACTGATAAACACGGGCGCACTCTGTAACAACCGAGACTGAATAAAAACACTATACAGAGTCAAGCTCCGCGGGGCAGGGCGGGACCCCTCCCCGCTGATATTGTAGCCATTTTGGGAGTCGCTACAGACGCAACTGGGTAGGTGCTTACCTATACTCTCGAATGAAAACATACCAACGCAAGCGCACAGTGACTTTTTTAGGAAGTTATTTAAAACAGCTTACATCTTGGATATGAAACGCATGGACTACTGCAATAGGTAAACGTCATCATTATAAAATAATTAAGTTTTATAAATAAACACTTTAGGAAGATATTATATTTTTGGCATTCCTTTCATTCGCAGACAGGACAGATGTTTCATATAATTTAATAATTTAACTAATATTATAAACGTGAAAGGTTGTAATAATGTGTGTGTGTGTGTGTGTGTTTGTTGCTCTCACGCAACAACTACTGAACGGATTTTTCTGAAACTTTGCAGTAAAATAGCTTACATGTCAGAATAACACATGTGCTATAATTTATATAGATATAGTGTACATTTTTCAAAATATCACGATAAATAAAAAATTAAAATGTAAAGTATGAAAAATCTGTCTTTTGCGAGCTAGCTTTTATTTTACCCTATACTTTTTTTTGAGGCATCCTACTTCCTACTAATATTATAAACGTGAAAGTTTGTAATAAAGTGTGTGTGTGTTTGCGCAACTACTACTGAACAGGTTTATAAAAACGTTTAAATACGCGCGGGCGAAGTACTTCGAACGTTGTACATCACGTTAGAAACATCAAAAATAACAGCCCCTATTTAATGGATTTTATTATTATACATATAAACCTTCCTCTTCTATCACTATCTATTAAAAAAACCGCATTAAAATCTATACATAGGGATATAGGGAGGGACAGAAAAAGCGACTTTGTATATTGTGTAGTGATGATATATTTATACTATGATATTGAAATGGAAAAAAGCCTGGATTCACACACTATAAATCTTGGTCACCCTATTTTTTCCTTCGATTATAGGTTTTAAGTTCTGTAGGTCTTGTAGTTCTTAATTATAGGATTTATTTATACTGTCTACATATTCTTCGAAATGGTGTCAGTAATTAGCAAAAAGAATGGGACTTCTACTAAGCTCCGTGTAAGGTCTATTAAAAAAAACTCGTGGCCGCGCGGTTCGCTTTGTGCGGACTGCGCGGCCAAACTTTGGAGTGATGTAGGTCGTGAACTACAGACAGTAGGGCATTATTTTTATGATCTACATTTTCTTCGAAATCCTGTCAGTGATTAGCAAAAGGAATTAGACTTTTACAACGCTCCGTTTAAGAGAACTGGTGGCCGCGCAGTTGAATTCATGCGGACTGCGCGGCCACGGTTAAACCCACATAACTTTCTGATTATTGACTCTTCGAATTTGCGGTTTTCACTGTTCATCTTTTACAAATTCCTTCGAAATGCTGACATAAGTTTTTTTTTTCTACGACATAGTGGCCGAGCAGTCGAAACGGACATAAAATGTGTGCGTAGTCCCAGCGGAAAAGTGTCGAATTTCAGTTTAGCAGATATTTAGTGTATGACGTCGTGTAATTGTGTGTGGTAAATAAAAATTTGTGCATCCAGCCATTGAGGAGCTATTCAACAAAAACTGATTCCGCTGGGACTACGTCATCCCAGCGGCACTTTTTTTAAAAAATGGACGTAGAAGAAAAAAAAATCATTCAATAATTAGTGTGTAACGAGAGGTAAATGTGTATGTTTAAATGAAATTTGTGTGTCAATAGACTGCGGACTTGCGGAGATAATCAAGTTGCCGCTGCGCTGACGTTTTGCTATTTGATGAAAACCATATAAAGCAGTTTAGTGTACAGTTGTAATTTTTTACACACGTTGCTTTGAATTTGTGTATATAGTGTGTGAAAACAGAATTTGGAAAAAATATACCGTTCAGAAGATATACACGTAAAAGTAAAATAAGGTTTTTAGGTCCAAGTACTTAAAATAGGAAGTCTAGAGCCTAACTTATAACGTTTATTTGTTTCTTGTAAGGGTCTACAATGTCTTGCCAAGTTTCATTTATGTGCTCTTTGTAATTAATGAGCAATGGCATAATTTACTACGACTGGACCGCTATATTTTTAACATCCGATTGTAGGATTTTTTATTGGAAAAGAAGAATACAAAATATGCAGATATTTAGTGTATTAATGCAACTATTCACGCGTAAAATTTCAGCTCATTACACTAAATAATTAAAGAGATATAATCAAAATGCTAGAACAACCGCAAAACGTGGATAAACCGACCAAGTTTGAGAGGCTACGAAAAAGCGGGCCTGCAGTATATAGAGCTAACGTTCTACATTTTCCAGTGTTATGTGACCATGTGACCATTATTGAATCGGTACAGGTGGGCACACAATTCTTGAACAAGTAACTAATAACTTTCGTGATTAAACTAGTAAGTCACTTGTTTTTTCCTAAACTTACGAAATGGTTACAATAATAATTACATCTGTATTAACAAATGCATTTATTTGTCAGAATATTACAAAAATTTGTAACAGTAGGTAATTATTATGTCCTTAATATTCTGCTGCTTCCAGCGTACACATATTTTGATGTTACACGGTACAATAGACATACTAATAATTATTAGTAAAAAAACATTATTTTTTATTACTAAATGGGCCTGCTCTTGACCTCGATCACACCTGTTGGAAAGCGATTGACGAGGTCTATGACGGATCAAAAAAATATTAACACCAGTAGTCTTTTCAAACGTCAAACGGTATAAATCTACCTTCATAATTGAGTCAATTATTACTGATCTGCGATTGTATGATATATTTGTTGCTGTAAACGCTCGAACGAGAAGACCAACTCCCGAAAATGTACTAGTAAAACCTAAGAGTTACTTACCTACAAAGGTACATAATATGGCTTTTACAGTAGGCAATATATTTGTTATTTATATTTCATAAAAGAACTGATTCTTTGTATCAATGTTATTATTACTTTCTCTAATGTTGTTTTATTTTATTAGTCATTGGTGCCGATTCTGGTGGCACAAAATTCTCTAAACTAAACTAAAAATCACCAAAATTTAGTTTATTCCTGTCAAACGACGATTTCCCATTCTGAAATTGACTAAAGTGACACAACTTAACTATATTTTAGTTTGACAGCACTAAGATTGCACTGAATTATTAATTTAGTGAAGATGGTAATTTTGCTATTCTGAGTTTGTCGTTTTTCACCAAAAATTTTGACTATATTAATTTTTCTAACTAAATCTGACTATTTTTAATCGCGATTAAAAAAGTGTGGAATAAAACTAGTGGTCATGAACTAAAATTCACACCAACACTTCGACTTCAGGTGCAAAAACAGTATTGAATCTTTTTTTTTCTTTTTGCTTATATCTCGAAAATGGTGTGTCCTATCGCAAAAATGATGATAATTTGGACCCCCTTTAATGAACCCATAAGCCCCATAATCTCAACATGTAGGTAATTTTTTATTTATTTTTTTCATACAAAAAGTGAAAAATTCCATATTAAAAACGTCGAGGCTGGCCCCTGCGCACGCTTCATTCAGCTCTTAAAAAAATCATTGCGTAGGGCACACAAGTACCACTTTGCGAAGTCAAAAGAAAAAAAATATCACCTGCAGGCTTGCTACGACAACCGTAGAGAAGCGTTTTGTCGACAGAAAACAAGACAAAAATGACGTTTCCGTGTAGACAGTTGTCAGTTTTTCACCGAGAAATGTAGACAAGCGATTTCTATTCTACAGTAGAGTAGAAATAGAAAGCGTCATGCGTGGGTGTAATATTTTGCGTACTAACATTAGTTTTTAAGACTGTAATACTAACAAAATGGAACCTGATTTCCGAAATAAACGATTATTTATTTATTTAAGCCTGCTGGAGTCGCGATTGTCAAATTCGATTTTAGTTGTGTCAAAATTATTTTTAAGTTTAGAGATTTTTTTTTGCAGAATAGCTTTAAGATTCTCATAGCCAAAAGTAAGGAATTTTAGTGATAGTTTAGTTAGTTTAGTTCGGTGTACAAGAGAATCGGCACCATTAGCTAACTAATAAATATTTTTAATAGTACAAAGTTAATACAGTGTTTTATTTTCTGCTAAACTATTATGTACGCACCTGTACGAAACTAATAAATATATTAACGATACTATACTGGAAAATGTAGAACGTTAGCTCTATATACTGCAGGCCCGCTTTTTCGTAGCCTCTCAAACTTGGTCGGTTTATCCACGTTTTGCGGTTGTTCTAGCATTTTGATTATATCTCTTTAATTATTTAGTGTAATGAGCTGAAATTTTACGCGTGAATAGTTGCATTAATACACTAAATATCTGCATATTTTGTATTCTTCTTTTCCAATAAAAAATCCTACAATCGGATGTCAAAAATATAGCGGTCCAGTCGTAGTAAATTATGCCATTGCTCATTAATTACAAAGAGCACATAAATGAAACTTGGCAAGACATTGTAGACCCTTACAAGAAACAAATAAACGTTATAAGTTAGGCTCTAGACTTCCTATTTTAAGTACTTGGACCTAAAAACCTTATTTTACTTTTACGTGTATATCTTCTGAACGGTATATTTTTTCCAAATTCTGTTTTCACACACTATATACACAAATTCAAAGCAACGTGTGTAAAAAATTACAACTGTACACTAAACTGCTTTATATGGTTTTCATCAAATAGCAAAACGTCAGCGCAGCGGCAACTTGATTATCTCCGCAGTCTATTGACACACAAATTTCATTTAAACATACACATTTACCTCTCGTTACACACTAATTATTGAATGATTTTTTTTTCTTCTACGTCCATTTTTTAAAAAAAGTGCCGCTGGGATGACGTAGTCCCAGCGGAATCAGTTTTTGTTGAATAGCTCCTCAATGGCTGGATGCACAAATTTTTATTTACCACACACAATTACACGACGTCATACACTAAATATCTGCTAAACTAAAATTACGAAATTCGACACTTTTCCGCTGGGACTACGCACACGACAAAATACATAGGTATTTAAACAAAATCATTTGAGGCAAATCACATCCTTTCTATTTTATTTTATTTAACCATTTATGCACACACATAAACAGACAAGAAAGAAACAGAAAAATACGTACCTACATAGGTAATGCTTATTTCTACAGAAATCTCTTCCTGCAATAGGAGAGAAAATAACAGAGATGTAAACAACGCGTGTAATAATAGTAGAAGGGAAATCATAAAATTAAACTCTAATTTAAATATAGGTACACACATTATATGAGAATATATATATACAAACATACATCTAAAGTAAATATCATTATAATATATATAAAATTATAATGTAATTTAAATAATATAAATATAATATATGCAATTATGACAAAGTGGAGAGATAGTGTTCTTTCACTCTTCTTTTGAATACTGCTACAGTTTGGCAGTCCCTAATGTCAGGCGGAAGTGAATTCCATAACCGGACCGCGTGCACAGTGAAGGAGTAGGAGTAGAAGTCGGTTGAGTGGAGAGGGGACTTGAGGAGATTTCTAAGATGCGATGCGAAAAGGTCGGGCGTAGGAGAAGCGATCCCGCAGAATAGAATGGGGTTTTAGGGTTGTGAAGAATGTTAAATAGCAAACACAATATCCGAGAGTTTCTGCGTAGTCGAATAGGGAGCCACTTGAGGATCTTGCGATCTTGGATCTTCTAACGAAACCTGATGGTATTTTTTAAGGTTAAAAACAAAACGAATGCAGATATTTTGCTCCTCGGTGGCATCCAAATAACAGGCATCAGCGTAGTCAATGATGGGCTGTATAAGAGTTTGAGCAAGGGAGATTTTGGTGATCGAGGGCAGGAAGGTCTGGAGGCATTTTAACGAATGGAACGTGTAGTGTACTTTGCGACTAGCTTTTATTATTTGTATTTAAAGTCGCCTACAACTGCGCGGCCAAACTTTGGAGTGATGTAGGTCGTGAACTACAGACAGTAGGGCATTATTTTTATGATCTACATTTTCTTCGAAATCCTGTCAGTGATTAGCAAAAGGAATTAGACTTTTACAACGCTCCGTTTAAGAGAACTGGTGGCCGCGCAGTTGAATTCATGCGGACTGCGCGGCCACGGTTAAACCCACATAACTTTCTGATTATTGACTCTTCGAATTTGCGGTTTTCACTGTTCATCTTTTACAAATTCCTTCGAAATGCTGACATAAGTTTTTTTTTTCTACGACATAGTGGCCGAGCAGTCGAAACGGACATAAAATGTGTGCGTAGTCCCAGCGGAAAAGTGTCGAATTTCAGTTTAGCAGATATTTAGTGTATGACGTCGTGTAATTGTGTGTGGTAAATAAAAATTTGTGCATCCAGCCATTGAGGAGCTATTCAACAAAAACTGATTCCGCTGGGACTACGTCATCCCAGCGGCACTTTTTTTAAAAAATGGACTGGAATTAAAAATATTTATTAGTTACCTTACCGGACTGCGAGCTACCCATTACTCGCCGCCCGATAGCCCGCGCCTACGGTGGCTGGGAATCAGCCTGGGATTACACCAAAATGGGGAAATTGTGTGGCTTTAAGGTAATCTTGCCAAAATCCCTACTTCATTATTATAAATGCGAAAGTAGCTGTGTCTTTCGGTCTGTTACGCTTTCACACCTAAGCCGCGGAACCAATCGTCATAAAATTTGGCAGAGATATAGCCTGGGATAGCGTTGCCAGGCGTCCGGATAAAGCCGGACACAGTCAGGCTTTTTGGTTGCGTGTGCGGCCAAATTATACGGTGTCCGACCTGTCCGGCTTTTGTTAGGCTTTTTAAATTTGACAATTTTTTTTTACATTTGCCATGTGTTGGTTTCTACTTCGCCTATTGTATCGCTAGCGCAAGCGAGCGGGGAAGCACTGTTCATAATAAACAAGACTGATTCATAAAATGTTGTTGTTGTTTTTTTTTTTTTTTGGGCTTTGGCTTCGCACGGTTTGTGCATTTAGCCAGTGTCAAGTAATTTTTCTTTTTGATAAGTAAATGGCCCGATATCGGGCACGAAGTTACATAAAAGTCATAGTCGTCTTTAGTCAGTCAAGACAAAGTTATTGTAAAGCGGTAGCAACTTTACAACAACCTAACATGAGTTTTTGGGGGAACACGAAAAGTCCACGTTAGTCACTTATTTTCACCTTCACTACACTTGTGCACACACATATAAATAAATTGAATAATTCACTACCAAAATTATACAATTTAATTCGCTATTTCACTAAATTTCATGAAAATGAAAATTCGTTCGACATGTTCCAACCCGATCCCGCCAAAAACTCTGTTGTTGTTGTTGTTTCAATGTTTAAATGATAAAAACGGCTTGTTTTACTTTTTTTTTAAATTATAGCGTTATACTAAGACTAAAAAAAGAAGGGTGTCCGGCCTTTCTACCCAAATGTCCGGCTAAACAGACTGGTCTGTCCGGCATTATGTCCGGATATGAAGAAGGACCTAGTCTACTTTTAGGCAAAAGCTATTTGACAGTTTGGAGTAGCTTGATGTGCTGGCGTCTCCTTAATGATATTATGATGACATTAGTAATGATTCAACTAAAAGATGGTTATAATTTAAGGAGACTGGTTATCCACATCGGCCATTATTGATGACTTCGACTTTAGATGCTGCTGCAGACGCCCTAGAAGCCAATTACAACCAAAAGCATGTGGCTGTCAGAGTCGCCATTGAAAATATGTTTGGGAAGCTGAACAATAGATGGCGCTGTCTAAACAAAGATAGAGTGCTACACTACAAGCCTTGTAAATGTGCCGGAATATAATTCAAGCCTGCTGCGTTCTACATAAAATTGACATTGATTGGAACGTAGTACCGGGATAAAAAGTATCCAAAATCAAAATCAAAAGTCATTTATTCAAACTAGGCTGAGAGTCAGCTCTTTTTGAACGTCAAAATAAAATTACATAAGACAGTCCCGCCAAAACGCCCGCCCTTCACCACTTCCTAGTGCTTTAGCTGGGAAGAAGTAGCGGAACAAACTCCCCAGCAGCACAGCTGTCTGTTAAGTTAGAAGAACTTCATTCTATACAATACTAAGTAATAAAAATTACGAAACACAAAAAAAGAAACATAAAATTTGCCATATGTCAGCTAGCACACGCCAATATACCATCAAAAATTGAAAACTAAAAATAATAGAAAATTAAAATAAAACGTAAACAGAACTTCCAATCTAAATAAAAGCCTCCAGGTATAAAGGGCATGCCCGCTTACATATGCAATTCTGTATTATGCAAATATAGCTATAACTTAAAGTAACAAAAGTTAAACTAGGACCTCTGGACTAAAATTAATAAAAACTTAATACAATTAACAATAACAAAACCATGGCCATCCTATATGTTAATCCAGCACCCTAATTGCGTAACACGCGATTAATCATAATCGGTTTCATTTTGACAGTTCAACAATATTCATTACGTTATTTACGTTGTTGAGCAGACACATTTTTCGAACGTATGAAGCAATGGTTTAGCCATCTGTTTCAAAACGAAACAAATTATGATTAATCGTGAGTTACGCAATTAGGGTGCAGGTTATAAACTATCTGCTTGCCAATTTTCATCCAAATCAGTTAAGACGTTTTTGGATGATTGAGTAACAAACATCCAAACATCTAAACATACAAACTGTCACATTTATAATATTTTATAGTACAATAAGGAAAACATTTATAATAATTAATAAGACACAAAGTATGTGTCTTTTTAATGTACTGACGCCAGCACAATAAGCTACTCCAATCTGTCAAATTTCTTTGATTGATTTTCAACTTTATAACGTAAGTGTAAGGTTCATGTTCAATGGGAAAAAATTGTCTGTTTGGGGTAGCTTGATGTGCTGGCGTCTGTACATATATCAGTATGTGCAACTGTTTATAGGAAAATAGTTGCTATGACGTTGTTTCCATTCCGATGAGTCGTCTTGGTGTCATTATTGTAAAGAAAGCCGCGCAAGGCGCTGGGTCGCGCAAAATCTTACAAAACCGCCATAATTTTAGTGATATGTGTGCAAAATAGTGAAATAAGTCAGAGTTCATAAAAATGTTTGTGTCTAATGTAGTTTTACTTGCTTTTGGTAAGTTTTTTATTGTTTAATAAAACAAAAGCAAACAAATTACCTAGTGATAAACATTTTTTTTAAATCATTCTTTATTTGTCCCAAATTGAATTGTGCTGAACACATCTGCCGTATGTCAGACGATCAATGGGCCAAACTTACGACCCAATGGGTCCCGCTTAGTGGCGAACGACATCGCGGCAGGCCCAGACGGAGATGGGGGGATGAGCTGGACTCCTTTATAAAGACTGGTCATTGACAGCTCTGGACAGAGTGGTGGAAAGAGCGTAGGGATGCCTTCACGCAGCTGTGAATAATCTATACTGTCCCACAGATGGGCAAAGGTCGCCCCTTTAACTTCCCACGCCTTCTCCAGCCAATCTCCTGTGAAAGATATTTGTGGAACCAGCCATGTGTGAAGCCACCTAAAGGATATCTGGTTTGACTACTTTTGTTAAGAACATACATGTCAATACACTATGGCTTATGCTATAAATAAAAAAAGACCGAAGATCGGAAAACCGGGTCATAACAAAACAAAATCAAATGACATATATACAAACAATCTATAGTCAGTGCACATTTCACGAATGAAATTGAACGAGAACCAAATCAGCACTTTTAAACCTCGTTCTAGAGCTGCCGTCACTGTCAATAATTTAGACACTGACAGCTCTTAACCGCGGTTTTAAAAATGTTAAACGCGTTCAGTTTTATTGGTGTAATTCGCCCTGAAAGTCAGCACTTTTTGAAGGTCAAACGTCCATAAGACAGTCCCCCAAAACGCCCGCCGTTCACCACTTCCTAGTGCTTTAGCTGGGAAGAAGAAATGGCGCAACAGACGTTGGTACGATTCGACTGATTGGGTTTCGCCCACAAAATTAGTAACTTCATTCTGTAATACCGGTCAGTGGTCAGGCAGGTTGTCTATAAAATATCGTTTTAGTAACAAGACGGTCCATCACACCGATCAAAATCGTCCTTCCGACCTCGCCGCCGAGGTCCTCGCGCCCCGCGAAGACCCCTAGTAGTATCGGCGCCTAACGTCGAGACCCCCGACCGACCCTTGCTCGTTGAAGCGCCAGCCCGCGCCGCAGCTGAGCCAGTAGCTTTAAATTCCCCCCTTTAATAATAATGATGCCAATTCGATCCAGCCTGTCCCCAATAGCGATAGCTGTCCCCCTATCAGTGACGCCCTGAGCCGAGGTCCGTACCCCACAGGGGGTGCCCTCAGCGTGCAGTCGCTTAGTTTATAAATTTAGTTTGTAAGCCCTGGCTGGAGGCATTAAGTGTAAAATCTTAATGGCAGCCCCAGGAATGACCGGTTTTGAGCAGTCACGGCCTCTCTCTCAAAAAAAAAAAACAAGACGGTCCATTGTGCACCATAGATAAGATAAAACTTCTACTTTTATAATTCAATACCTTTTGCCAGCCGTAGAGGTCGAAAATTATCCCGCGGGAACGTACTACCGAGATGAAAATATCTTATATGTTATCCAGGTTATAAAAGTATGTGTGTGCCAAATTTCATCCAAATCCGTTCAGCCGTTGTTGCGTGATTGAGTAACTATAATATAAAGTTTGTACAGATATTTACATAATTTAAAAACTTTAACTCAAAGCATTCATTTCAATGAAACCATTTACAGGCACTTTTGAATTGTCAAAAATTGGATCAGTTGGAAAGTTGAAGCTAGTTGCCCATTCCAAAACGTAGATCTCTATTGTAAGGAAACCCCAACAGGAACAGGCCGTAGTTGAATAATAATATACAACAGTAATTCGTAATGGTCTTATATTATACTTCTCAGGCATATACGAGAATCAATACAATTAATACCTTGACATCAGCTACTTATCAAATCTAACACTACCTATCGCTTCTAGAGCCAAATTTCCCGCCCGCCACCAGCCAGGCGTTCCGTTCACCCCCGTGAATCCCTTCAATCTTCTTTAGCGGGAAAATTGAGTTCTCTGATTGGTTCCCGCTATTTTGCGTCAACCAATCACAGAGCGACCACGAATACAAGCGAAGGTAAAGTTGCCAACATAAAATATTAAAGTGAAAAGTATTAATTAGTACAAATATATCAATAAAAATTGTCGATTAGCAAAATCAAAATTCACTAACCCTAACAATCGACCGTCCTGACAACGTGTGCGTCCCCGCACACGACACCAGGTGGAACCCTAACAATCGGAACGCTGCTGGCAGGGGTTTCTAAGTTATTAGATATATATTATTGTATTGTTACGCGCTAAAGCTAAAGTAATTCGTTACCACTAGCGCCATCTAGTATCGAGTAGCAGAATTAATCGAGTCAAGATCTATCTAGCAAGTTCGATAAAAGAATCTTCTAGAGTTATCAACATCTGCTCAGTCGGGGCCGGTATGTACTCGAAGATTCTAGATGATTCGATTCCCGAATGTTCTGTGGCTCTATAAAAAGGCGGGAACGGATCGGGATCGGGGTAGTATTGAATAAGCGATAGAGGCGAGAACATTTGAAGCAATCTTCAGTGCGATTTAAAGTGATTAATAGTGAAATTGTTTATTGTAATTAGTGTGTTTGATTAAAGTGTCGATTTTGGTAATTTTTATTGGCAGTTTTTAATTGTCACGAACCCGAAGCTCGTAACAATTGGTGTCAGAAGTGGGATTAAAATCATGCCGATTTTACCTAAAGACGACACGGAGGGTATCCGTACCCGGAGTCAACGCCAGCAGGAGACGGATCAGAGGCGATTTGGTGGAGAACTGCCACAGACGTCGGAGGATCAGCTACCGGCCACGGAGGCCGGCCCGTCCACAGCTGCTCCGGCATTATCAGCGCCAGATTTTGCTGCTCTGATGATGATTCTGCAGGAGCAGGCCCGCCGACAGGAGGAACAGGCTCGCCGACAGGAGGAACAGGCTCGCCGACAGGAGGAACAGGCTCGCCGACAGGAGGAACAGGCTCGCCGACAGGAGGAACAGGCTCGTCGGCTGGAAGAACAGCTCCAACGGGATAAGGAGGAGCAGGCGCGCCGCCAGGAAGAGCAGATGCTCCTCATGAAGGACCTTCACGCAGCCTTCGGGAAAGATATGAAGGAGGTGAAGGAGAAGGTTGCCCAGCATGACAACCGCCTGTCAGAAGCTGAAACTCGGATCAGCAAGTTTAGTGACGTCATTGCTGATGTGAAGCAGGAATTGGGTAACCTTAAACTTGGGGATGGAATCGCAGCTCCCGTAGCTACAACACCTTCGCTACGTGGATTCAAAGTGCCGCCGTACGACGGGACTTCTTCCTGGTCGGCCTACAAAATTCAGTTCGCGGCTGTCATGAAGGCGAACGGGTGGAATAACAGTCAGGCCATGACTGCCCTCACCCTAGGACTGCGCGACCAGGCTTTAAATGTTCTGGAAGCTCTCGGTAAGGAAGTGACTTACGAGCAGCTCCTTGAGGCATTGGAGGCTAGATATGGCGACGCTCACCTGGAACACGTGTTTCGTGCGCAGCTCAAGGATCGTGTGCAACGCAGTAACGAAAACCTGCAGCAGTGGGCCCTTGAAGTGGAGAAGCTGGTTCGTAAAGCTTACCAGTCCGTACCTGCACTTATTGATGGGAACCTGGTGCAGGCATTCATCGACGGCATCCGCGACCTTGAAGTTAGAGCTGCTGTGAGGCTCGGTCACCACGGGACGCTTAAGGACGCCTTGGCCCATGCACTGGAGGTGGAAGCTGTGCGGCAGGATCATCGTTCCCATCGCGTCAGGGAGGTTGTAGCGGCTACAGTTCGCGACCGTAATAAAGGATACGGCCCTAGGTGCTACGGCTGTGGAGAAAGGGGCCACCTTCGATCCAGTTGCCCTAAGCGAATTGCAGAAAGGGAAGATGGCCGGTCTGCAGAGGGTAGTGCGGCTAACAGCACTGCCCAGCAGCAGCAGCAGCAGGGAAACGAGTAATAGCCAGGACTGCGGGGCGGGTGCTGGCTGATGTTCAAAGAGCCCCAAGGATTTCGATCACACAAACCCATGACGGGAACAGCTTAATCATCAAGGGCGAGGTCAACGGAACGCCTTGTAAGCTAACCATTGATACTGGAGCTTCTCGTACGGTCGTCAGTTCCCAAGTTATAAGTCGGCTCCTTGGGGACTCCGCATACAACCGAGAACGCATTAATTTGGTGACAGCCACCGGTCAGCGCATACCCGTCCATGGAGAAAAGGAGATGGAGTTGAAGCTAGGCAACAGGATCTACCTGCATAATGTCATCGTGGCTGATATAACGGACGATTGCATCCTGGGCCTTGACTTTATGAGGAAGAATTGCTGCGAGATTGATGTCAAGCAAGGAGTTATGAAATGTGGGCAAGAGGAACTTTTTATGGAAGGGGCTTTACCAGGGAATGTGTATAGCCTTAAGAAGATTGTTCTTCCTCCGAGATCAGAAACGACTGTGCCGGTTAGTCTTCCTCGGAATTCTGGGCAAAGTCATCGTTGTGTACTCGTGGAAAGGGTAGATAATGACCTTCCATGGAAAGTGGCACGAACTTTGGTCAGAGCCACCGACATCTCAGGAGTACGTGTGCTGAATCTTTGTGACCAGGAACAGATTATTGAAAAAGGCACACTGATTGGTACTTGCGAGGAAGTGGATTGGTTGCGTCGATGCCAATATCTATCGACTGGGACCCCGAGCAAGGATGCACAAACAAGAGTGACCACACTTTTAGAAGACTCTCGCAGCGCTCTGTCGCAAAATGAAATGGCTAAGGCAAAGAAGATGTTACTCAAGTACGCCGAAGTTTTCTCTTCAAACAATGCTGACATTGGGAAAACTGGTTTAGTTCAACACAAAATAAACACAGGAGAGGAGTTGCCTATCCGTCAGCGGCCAAGGAGATTACCGGTAGCGCGTGAAAAGGAAGTGGAAACCATGATTGAGGGAATGGTGAAGGAAGGTGTTATTGAACCTTCATCTAGTCCATGGTGTTCACCTGTAGTGCTGGTAAGGAAGAAAGACGGCAGCATGCGGTTTTGTGTTGACTATCGTCGTCTGAATGACGTTACGAAGAAAGACAGCTACCCTTTGCCAAGAATTGATGACACGCTGGACATGCTTACTGGAGTAAAGTGGTTTAGCACGCTGGACCTGAAAAGTGGCTACTGGCAAGTTGAAATTGACCCTAAGGACAAGGAGAAAACAGCATTCTCGACAGGAAAGGGTCTGTGGCAATTTAAAGTAATGCCGTTTGGATTATGCAACGCTCCGGCAACGTTTGAAAGGCTGATGGAACTTGTACTAACCAAGTTACTTGGCGATGCCTGTTTGGTCTACTTGGATGACATCATCATTGTAGGCCGTACGTTTGAAGAACACCTTCAAAACCTGGAACGCGTGCTCATTAAGATCCAGAGTGCCAACCTCAAGTTAAGTCCGAAGAAATGTTCACTATTCAAACGGCAAGTTAGCTTTTTGGGGTATGTAGTGTCGGAAGAAGGTATCCGCACGGATCCAGAAAAGATCGCCGCTGTCAAGGATTGGCCAGTTCCAAAAGACAAGACGCAGGTCAGAGCATTTTTAGGGTTGTGCTCTTATTATCGGCGATTTGTTAAGAACTTTGCGGATATAGCCAAACCCCTGCATAAGCTAACCGAGGAGAAGCGACATTTCTGCTGGGATGAAAGTTGCGACATCGCATTCCAGGAGTTAAAGGACCGACTGTGCAAAACACCTATTTTGGGGTACCCTGATGCAGGCAAGGAATTCATAGTTGACACAGGCGCAAGTGACATAGGACTTGGTGGTGTGTTGTCTCAACGGAATGGTGATCAAGAGGTTGTGATAGCGTACTTCAGCAAGTCGTTGTCAAAGCCGGAAAGGAACTATTGTGTCACGAGACGGGAATTGCTTGCTGTGGTAAAGTCATTGCAGCATTTTAGCAAATACCTTCTGGGGCGGAAATTCCACTTACGAACCGACCATGCTGCACTGAAATGGCTATTGCAGTTCAAAAATCCAGAAGGACAAGTTGCGAGATGGATTGAGCTACTGCAGGAATACGACTTTGTGGTCGAACATCGCAGCGGGAAATCTCATGGCAACGCAGATGCATTGTCAAGAAGACCTTGTCCTGAAGACTGCAAGCATTGTACTAGGCAAGAGGGTAAGGAAGTGGTACCTGTGAGGATGCTCAGGACAGACCTCGGCAACGAGTGGAAGGAAAGCCTACAACGTGCACAGCAGGAAGATTCGGACATCAAGCCGATTCTGGAGTGGATGAAGGCCAGAGCTCCTAAGCCCAGGTGGAGCGACGTCTCAGCAATGAGTTCGATCACAAAGAGCTATTGGGCCCAATGGGACAGCTTGGTGATTCAGGATGGAGTCCTGTGCCGCAAATGGGAAAATGCTCGGGGAAACAGCTGTCATTTGCAAATGGTTGTCCCAAAAGCTCAAGTACCGGATGTTCTACAGCTGTACCATAATGGTTGTTCAGGAGGTCATCTGGGAGTAAAACGAACTCTACTGAAGATACGAGAACGGTTTTACTGGATCCACTGCCGGGACGATGTCGAGGACTGGTGTCGCAAATGTACCAGTTGTGCAGCTGTAAAGGGACCTCAGACTCGTAGTAGAGGTGCATTGAAGTTGTACAATGTTGGTGCACCATGGGAAAGGATAGCCCTTGACGTTGCGGGGCCGTTTCCGGAAAGTGAAGGTGGTAACAAGTATTTCATGGTTGTGATGGATTACTTCACTAAGTGGCCGGAAGTCTTCGCCATTCCAAATCAAGAAGCTTCGACAGTTGCAGATAAATTAGTTCATGAAGTCTTCTGTCGTTTTGGAGTACCTTTAGAGATTCACAGTGATCAAGGAAGGAATTTTGAGTCCCAAATATTCCAGGAAACTTGTCGAGTTATGGGTACTCATAAAACAAGAACAACTTCTTACCACCCACAATCGGATGGAATGGTGGAACGATTTAATCAGACATTAGAGAGGTACCTAGCAAAAGTTGTGGAAAATCGGCAACGGGATTGGGACAAACACATACAACCTTTTTTGTTGTCGTATCGAAGCGCTGTTCACGAAAGTACATCGGTGACACCAGCTTTCGCAAACTTTGGAAGAGAATTACGGCTGCCTGCAGACCTGATCACCGGAATACCACCTGATGCCCCACGCAGTATAACCGATTATGCGAACGACTTGCGGAACAAGATGAACGACATTTATGAGCACGTCAGACAATCAGGCCAGCAAATGTCTGAAAAGATGAAAACCCGTTATGACCGCAAAATGAACAATAAAGGGTTTGACGAAGGTTCACTAGTGTGGTTGCACAATCCAGTCCGCAGCAAAGGGAAATCTCCTAAGCTTCAAGCTAAATGGGACGGACCGTACTGGATTGTGACAAAGATCAATGACGTAACGTACCGGATACAGAAAGGTGCAAGAGGTACTCCTAAGATCGTCCATGTGGATCGACTGGCGCGTTACTATGGGGCCGAAAATGCTCGGGACGAGCATGTCTTAGGAGGGGGCAGTGTTACGCGCTAAAGCTAAAGTAATTCGTTACCACTAGCGCCATCTAGTATCGAGTAGCAGAATTAATCGAGTCAAGATCTATCTAGCAAGTTCGATAAAAGAATCTTCTAGAGTTATCAACATCTGCTCAGTCGGGGCCGGTATGTACTCGAAGATTCTAGATGATTCGATTCCCGAATGTTCTGTGGCTCTATAAAAAGGCGGGAACGGATCGGGATCGGGGTAGTATTGAATAAGCGATAGAGGCGAGAACATTTGAAGCAATCTTCAGTGCGATTTAAAGTGATTAATAGTGAAATTGTTTATTGTAATTAGTGTGTTTGATTAAAGTGTCGATTTTGGTAATTTTTATTGGCAGTTTTTAATTGTCACGAACCCGAAGCTCGTAACAGTATGAATATAAAATTACAACAGTAGGTGACCACCACCTGATCAAAGTACCTATGGCTCGTTAATCAGCTTTCCCAGAAATTGCGGCTAAATGTGTAATACGACTAGTTTAACAAATATGTTTCATATAAATTAGGTATAAGTTCAATAAGGTATAATTATATAAATGCAACAGTTCATTGGGTTGATAACTGATAATAATAACTTGACTATACACCTGTCAAGGAACGTTAATTACAAATCAACTTATTAGGTTTTTACATCAATATATAAACATTTTTTTATTTCATCCAGCGGTCCAGTGATATCTAGTATAATTTCTATAAATAAATTTCGCTTTGAGTTGGATCAGAAAACAACAATCGACTTACATATATTCTATCACTTACAATTAAACTTTGCTTTGGGATCCGAACGATCGATTAATCGGTTTACCCATCTTCGAATTACTAACCCGAACGATCGATTTTTCGGGGCCTAACCGACACCTAAAAGTCGATCGATACAATTCAACTTTACTTTGGGTTCCGAACGATCGATTAATCGGTTTACCCATCATCGAATTACCAACCCGAACGATCGATTTTTCGGGGGCCTAACTGACACCTACAAGACGATCGATTTACTTGTGGTAGCCAGTAGGAAATTTGTTGAATCAGGTCACGATCCGATCGATTCTCGTGCCCGATCTGAAACAATGTATGATGCGCATCTGTAGTTAAGTGTCTCTAGAAATGTGTCTAACACCATAAAAATTGGGAAAATTACAATAACATTATCAAATTATTGTTCAGTTTGATCCTCATCGTCCGTGCAACTGGTATCCGAATTATTCACCTCTAGGGCCGCAATGTGTATCCATGGCATCATACGGTCTGCTGCCACGGTTGTGGGCCGTTTGTTTTGCATGCTGGCCAAACCCGGAACCGGTGCTACCTTATATCTGTCTCTACCTAAGACTTTGGTAACACGGTAGGGCCCCATAAACGAGGGCATGAGCTTTTTACTTTGTCCGTTATTATTGAAACAAGTCTTAGTTATTTTGACGAGTTCACCTTCGACATATATCCGGGCGGGCACCCTATCCCTATCATATGCCTGCTTTTGCTTAACCTGCTCGTTATCAATCCTTTTCTTAACCTCCTCTCGAATAGCGGTAATTTCACAGTTTTCGCGAGAGTCTCCGGTAACTTCGTTAAGAATCGGATTTATTTCGCTATTCATACTAGCTCCAAATAGTACCTCTGACGGCGTCCTACCAGTGGTTTTCTGAACAGTATTATTTAAGCCCCACTGAATTTTCCCTAAGTGACTATCCCAATCCTTTTCGCCGTATTTAACAGTCATCGCTTTCAATGAGTCGAGAATTGTACGGTTGTAACGTTCGACTTGGCCATTTGACCTCGGACTGGCTACTGTATTAAGAATATGCTTAATTCCTTTGTCTAGGCAGAATCGATTAAAAGCATGAGATGTAAAGGAGGTACCACGATCGCTTACAAGGCGATCAGGGACCCTAAATGTAAAAAATATATCTTCGAGAACTTTAATTGCATTCAAACTATTGGTATTTCTAACGGGTTTGATAAAACAAAATTTGGTGAAAGCTTCTACAACTACAAATAAGTAAGTATAGCCTCTCTTTGACTTCACAAAAGGCCCGAGATGGTCAACATGCACCGTATGAAATGGTACTTCTATTTTAGTGATGGGATGGAGCAGACCCTCTTGTGTTTTAGTCTTGCTCTTTGCATATGCACATTCAATGCATGAACCAACATATTTTTTTACAAACTTGGGCATTTTGCTAAACCAATATTGTTTCTTTATTCTTTCGAGAGTCTTTTCCACCCCAAAATGGCCAATATCGTCATGGTTCATTCGGCACACTTGCCACCTCGCACCTTTTGGTACCACCCAACGAACGTTATTTTTATCATTACCTATACAACGAAACAATTTGTTATCCTTGACCACAAAATTATCTTTTATGTATCGGAGTTCTTTCTCGTTAAGACTATCATTTAAAATGTTTTTAATTCTACAGAGTTCGGTGTCTCCAATCTGGAGCGTATGTAACCAATCCTCGCTACTGATCGACATAACTGAAAATTGGTCGTCGGGACTCTCTCCTGAACTCTGGACTGGATTACGGGACAGCGCATCCACATGGCCCATCTTTATACCTGCTCTATACTCAACTGAACATTGAAACTCTTGTAGTAAAAGCCACCAGCGTGCGATCCTCGGTATTAGGTCTCGTTTCGAGAACGTAGATCGTAGAGCACTACAGTCTGTAACGATCCTAAATGATTTCCCTAGCAGATAAACCCTAAACTTTCGCAAGGAACAGACTACTGCTAGGGTTTCAAGCTCATACGAATGAAAATTTTTCTCTTCAGGAGAGGTTTGTCGACTGTAGTAAGCTACTGGACGGAAAGGATCATTTCCTTCGGAGCGCTGCAATAATATACCCCCAATACCTAATTTGCTTGCGTCGGTGTGGAGCTCGGTCTCTGCTGCAGGATTATATATTGCAAGAATGGGCCTGTCAACCAACTTAGATTTCAAGACTTCGAAAGCCTCTTCTTGACTATCACCCCATGTCCATGCGGTGTCCTTTTTTAGCAACTTACTGAGAGGCAAGGCAATTCGGGCAAAATCCTGGATGAATTTGCGGAAATAACTAGCCAGACCAAGGAACTGGCGTATATTGTGGACATTCTCAGGTCGTGGAAAATTCATGACACTAATTATTTTTTTATCACCTGGCCTAACCCCAGCTGCACTGATTTCGTAACCAAGATAATCGATTTTGTCCCGTAAGAAGTCGCATTTGGAAAGATTCAAAGTGAGATGTGCTTTCTCCAGAACTTGCAATACCTCCTCAAGCCGTACCAGACATTCATTAAAGTCCTTACCAAAAATAAGGACATCATCAATATAAGCAGTTGCCTTGTTGAAGCGAGCTGACCCTAATATTGAATTCATCATCCGCTGGAAAACAGCCGGTGCGTTAGCCAAACCAAACGGCATGCGGTTAAACTCGTACTGTCCGTCTGGCGTGACAAACGAGGTGAGGTGTCTGCTCTGTTCTGAAATTGGCAGTTGGTAATAACCTGACGCAAGGTCGAGCGAAATGAAACAAGCCTGGCCAGTAAGACGTGCTATCTCGTCTTCGATGATGGGCATAGGATAGCGCTCTTTCACCGTGATAGAATTAAGCATACGGTAATCGATACACATTCGAAACGACCCATCCTTTTTGCGCACGAGTAGAATTGGACTTGCGTACGCTGAGGTGGACTCCCTTACTATCCCAGCATCCAGCATCTCCTTCACCATTGACCGTACCTTCTCACGTTCATGATGCGACAACCTATATGGGCGATAGACAACAGGGCGTTCACTATTTAACTCTATATTCATTTCGGTCACGTTGGTACAACCTAGGTCCCTAAGAGACGATGCGAAGCAACGATGGTATTTTTTTAGCAACACAAACAATCTCTGTTTAACGTCTTCTGGCACCTTATCACCGACACGAATCAGATTCTCATCAAACTCGCCCTCAATCGCCAAAGGGATTTCTGGTGGTTCGACAACTAACCTACTAACAATCTCTACTCGCTTTGCGCGACATAAAACTAAATTATTTGTGATACAGCAGGAACTCGAACATGGAAACACAGTTACATAGACACGGCTACTTTCACAGCGATAGAGACCACCACAGACAAAGTACTGTTTATTTGGTTTCCCAGCGACTACATTCCTCAAGAGAATGCTGCCACACGTGGAGGGTTCAATCCATGCCTTCACTGAAGCTGCACCGTAAAGCTCTACCAATCCTGTTGCCCTAATCTTAAGAGAGGACTCTGTTAGATCCAGATCTGGATGTGGCATTTCATTGCCAATGTTGATAAATTGTAGCCTAGATACATCCTTATAAACTATGATGTGAGGTTGTTCGGTGTAGGACTGCCCTATAAGCGCGGATTTCTCTAACAAATTATCACATACAACCTTGCATGGAACTTGAGCATTGACGCCATCCACCCCAATGTTCAATAACAACCCTCCTAGTGACTCTACTATACCGTTTCCAAACCCTTTCAATAATGATGGTATGTGATCGTGGGTCAAGCCTAACTCATTAACTACAGACTCCTTTATAAGCGTGACTTCGCTCCCGAAATCTACAAAGGCTTGCTGAAACGTACCGTAAATTTCCACATCCTTCATAAATTTCGAGTTCGGGTGCGAGTTGCGTCCTTGACTGGCTACATCAATACACATGGCTTTTGGAATATTACCACTGGGTTTTACGACGTTATTTTCTATTTGCGAGTAACAGCTATTAACGGTATGCCCTACTTTGTTGCATTTTGTACATTTTATAAGCGGTTTCGGACAATGTAAGAAGCTGTGACCCCTTTCTCGACAATTGTAACATCCATGGAATGAACCCGACTTAGCACCCGATCTTTGACTAGGCTGACCATTAGGGGTATTAGAGTGATCGTTTTTGTTCTTGGTATGGTTTCGATCGAAATGCTGATAAGAATCTCTGCTGCTCATCAAAAATTGCAAGAGCTGATCGGGATGAGAGGACCGTAAAGCTAGAGCACCTGATTTGAGAGTCCTATCACTGATCCCATGAATGATACAATCTACCGCTCGTTTGTCAACTATGTCACATTGGTTAAGTAAAGCCAATTTTTCATAAAAATAAACCTCTATAGGTTCATTATACCTACTCCTTCTTTTAAGCATCTCCTCCAAGGCCTGACCGTAGTTTTGTTCGCAAGGGAAGGCCTTTATTAACTTTTCTTGCCATTCTTGCCAGTTGAACAAAACCGAGTTTAAACCTTCATACCATATTTTGGCGAGGCCTTGAAGTTTTTGCATAGCAAAGTGAACAATAGTTTTGTCATCCCAACTGTACACACTAGCACACTCATTGACTTTCTTGAGCCATACATCAATTCGTTGGTTTTTCGTAGATGGATCAAAATTAGGCAGTATGTTCAAGTGATCAATTTTCTGAAAGGACCGTGTGTCTCGAGCGGGTTGAGATGCCAAACTATCTTTCAAACATTTAAAGACATCAACAATATATTTTTTAGATACAGATGGGCTACGTGACCTTTTCAAGTGTCCTATGACGCTACGATGTTCAGCATGAGAGCCATCACCGCCGTGCCAATTGGTTTCTGCTCGCCGCCGTTGATGGTCGAGTGTCCCGCTGCGATGGCTGCGACTGCGGTTGCTATGCTGGGTGGCGTGTGGCGACGATGTGCGCCGCGCGCTGCATCGGCTGCGACTCCGGTTGTAGGTCTTGGCATGTAGAAGGCGCTCCCGTTCTTGTACCAGCTGCCTCTCCAGGAGCTTGACTCGTTGATGACTCGAATCCAGTTCTTGATCCCGGTTGCGACATGGGCTGCGAGTTCGCAACCGACTCCGACTGTGGTCTCTCACCCGGCTCCTACTTCGATGCTCCATCGCGTAGGGCGTCTCAAGTCGTCGATGACTGGATTCCCTGCTTGGGCGCCTAGATGTCCCATCCATGGTGCAAGAGCTCAAAAGAGAAAAGAAAAGAAAATATTAACCTTAGCTTTTGATCTAAAAGGTTGGTCAGTGGGTCGTCTTACGGGCGAATTTATCTTAAATCATTGGAATCAAATCTGGAATATCTTAGTGAATATATACGTAGATATTTAATTCGAATATTCGTGACAACATTTCAAAACATTACTGTCCATAAAACTGAGATATTATTGAGCTAATATGGCAAGCAATCTTACTAAAATGTTTGAAGGTATATCGTAAAAACGGTTCATACTATTTAAACTGATATTAATGCAAATAAATATATAAAAAAAAAAACAGTATAACACAAAATTAACAAACATAAAATATCCATGCGTTTACTCGGTATCAGATTGTTATAACGTAAAGTTAGAGTGTACACCATAGATATCCATCCGTGGTGTACACAATCATGATTATGTAAAATAGAAAAAATCGTTGAATCTTTTATCTCTTCTATGTAATTGTTAAGCAGACTGACTTTTAAGGTTTATTTACAACAAAATACACCAAAATGAAATCATGTTATCAATCAGTGGCTATCGACAAAGAAATAAAAATAATTGAGAATTAATGGGCGTGTACTTACGTGAGATAACGTTGCTATACCACTTCTGAAATGTAAGGAAACCCCAACAGGAACAGGCCGTAGTTGAATAATAATATACAACAGTAATTCGTAATGGTCTTATATTATACTTCTCAGGCATATACGAGAATCAATACAATTAATACCTTGACATCAGCTACTTATCAAATCTAACACTACCTATCGCTTCTAGAGCCAAATTTCCCGCCCGCCACCAGCCAGGCGTTCCGTTCACCCCCGTGAATCCCTTCAATCTTCTTTAGCGGGAAAATTGAGTTCTCTGATTGGTTCCCGCTATTTTGCGTCAACCAATCACAGAGCGACCACGAATACAAGCGAAGGTAAAGTTGCCAACATAAAATATTAAAGTGAAAAGTATTAATTAGTACAAATATATCAATAAAAATTGTCGATTAGCAAAATCAAAATTCACTAACCCTAACTCTATGGGGAAGAACGGGCAAGAAACTCCAAGGACACTCTTTTAAATCAAGTTATGTATTACAAAATCTTGGAAACATTATTCTTGTTGCTTCTATATGTGAGAACAATGTAAAAAAATACAAAATAAACAATTCTAAATGTAAGATTGAAAATAAGCCCCGCCGTAACACGCGATTAATCATAATCGGTTTCATTTTGACAGTTCAACAATATTCATTGCGTTATTTACGTTGTTGAGCAGACACATTTTTCGAACATATGAAGCAATGGTTTAACCTTCTGTTTCAAAATGAAACAAATTATGATTCATCGTGAGTTACGCAATGAGGGTGCCGGAGTGCCGATAGAAGTGAAAACTTGAACAATTACGTGTGTATTTTTTTTAATCGTCAATACAGGATTTCACATTGGGTCCTTGGGTTCTGATAGCTCTGTAAAAATGATAAACGAGCGATCGACTTCAGCCATTAAAAGTACACACACACAGCACACAGATTTTTACGATAAAAATACAAAGTGAAAGAAAGGGATAAAAGAATTATAATTTCCTAACGAAAGAAAGGGACTTTTCCAAAAGACATCAACGCGCGACTCATCCGTGTGCTCGTTCACCTAACCACCATTTTGAATAGACCCTTGTGGTGGCTCATAATCTGATAAAATAAAATAAAAACCAAGTAACTTGTGAATTGTATCGTCGAGCTAGTAGATTATTATTTTTGACGCTTTGACACTTCTATATAATATATATATTTTATGTACAGTCACGGACTTTAATTGATAAGCCACTTGCCACAGTCGGTTATACTCGTACATGTCCACAGTGACGACCCAAAGTCAACCAATTGCAGGGCTAGCAACCGTAACCTAGCAAAAATTGTTTTAGCGTAGCGATAGTAACGATATGATTCATTTCGACATCGGAAAAACTCGCATCCACGATTTTATCCGAACGCGTAGCGTCCAAGAGACGTTCATGACAAATATGATAACTGTTGCATATAAACATAAATAGTTACGGCTACGATTCACCAAAATTCGAAATGATCGTCTCTGACATTTCAACAGTCACTGTCTTTTTTTTTTGCGTTTTGGCTTCGCACGGTTTGTGCATTTAGCCAGTGTCAAGTAAATTTTCTTTTCGATCAAGTAAATGGCCCGATATCGGGCACGAAGGTACGAAACAGTCATAGTCGACTTTAGTTAGTCAAATCAAAGTTATTGTAAAGCGGTAGTAACTTTACAACAACCTAATAGGAGTTTTTGGGGGGAACACGCAAAGTCCACGTTAGTCACTTATTTTCACCTTCACTATACTTGTGCACTCACACGTAACTAAATTGAATAATTCACTACCAAAATTATACAATTTAATTCGCTATTTCACTAAATTTCATGAAAATGAAAATTCGTGCGACATGTTCCAACGCGATCCCGCCAAAAACTCGTTCAGTCACTGTCTTTGGATAGTTTTTCAGAAATAACGAGTATTTAATAAGCTCTTATTCAAAGGAGATCCGTATCAAATAGATTGGATAAACTTATGCAATAGTGTATTGATTTATCATTGAGGTACAATTTATTAGTCAACCTCTATAGATATGACTATTTCCGATTATAAGTAATTTGTCATCTTGTTTACGAGCATGCGGTTTAAGTTCGTGTTTAATCGTGTAATCTCGTGAATGTAACTGCAAAACTGGAAAGTTTAATAGTGGCTTATCAATGAAACTCCCGGACTGTACATATATACACAGTATACATATAGCTCATGGGAAGTGTGTGGTGACGATGACGCGAGTTCCATGATTTTTGTTCACCCAATAAGTGCTCAACGCGCCTAAAGAAGTTTTCACTTCAAAAATAAAAAAGGGAAGCATCAGGGGCGCAGCCTCCAGACAACTGGATTCCTTTCGGCTTCCCTTTGGAAGAAACATTCTTCTTAGTGTCTACTATTGCCAAACAATATGTAAACCTGTGTGTATCAAATCACATTACAGATATTTCATACTAGCTTAAAACATCATTTAAGATGTCAAAACATTACAAAAATGCCATTTTTTATATCTAAACCAAGAATTCCGACCATGGCTGCCGTAAAATTTAGAAAAAGTAAAGGAATTACTGAACTTTGATGTTATCTAGAGTTTACGAGAATTGAACAATTTTATCAAAGTCAAAGTCAGCATTTATTTCAAATAGGCACTTTTGAACGTCAACATTTACATTAAAATAGAATTTATTCTAGTCGCCCCTGCCAAAATGTAGTTTCGTATGGAGAAGAATGGGCAAGAAACTCCACCGTTACTCTTTTAAAATGTTTCAAGTACAATATTTACATTCATTATATGATTATGTGTGAAAACGATACACCCAGAATAAACTTACCATACCAAAATAGGTAAACAGAATCAAATTGAAGCAATACAGATAAATTAATTCTGTGATAGATACATGGTGTTCACACATTTACAAACATTGTAAAAGTAAGTTTAAGTACGATTTTCCTACAATAACAAGTAATGAGTCAGTGTGTGAGTTAAAGTAATCACTGAGTATAAATCAATGTCATAAATATAATTAATTATACAATTCAATTAGCAACCAGTTTGATTTTGTCTAGACTCTAGATTGTCCTATGGAGCAGGACCAGCATGTTTCCAAGCATTCTTATCTTGGATATAATCCTCTAATTTGTAATTTGTAATATCTTCGGCTTCCCTTTAATAAAAAATGTAGCTTCGACACTGGGAAGCATCTCTTCCAAATTTTTAAATTTTGAACTAGTTTGCCCAGGTGGCTCTGGAGCAGGACCAGCATTAAGCCAAGCATTTTTAACTAGGATATAATCATGTAACTTCTAATATGCTTGTCTACATAGTGTGCGTTTAATGCATAATTAAAATTTCTTTTTATTTAAGTAGTTCAAGAATATCAACTGGTATTTTATTATAACATTTTACACAGTACCCCATAAAAGAAGTGTGTACTTTAGCCAATCTAAAACGTGGTGGATCAAATTTGTTCTTATTTCTAGCATTAAAATTGTGCCTGTCACTTAACTTACTAAAAAGATGTAAACTTTTCCGAGCATACATAATGTTTTCATAGATATATTGATAAGGTACCGTCATGGTGTTAATTTTTTTTAATAGTTCACTTAGAGATTCGCGTCTGCGGTGGTTGTAGATGGCTCTGACAGCCCTCTTTTGCAGAATAGAGATCGACTCAATATCCGCAGCCCGTCCCCATAGCAAAATACCGTAAGACATGATGCTATGAAAGTAACTAAAATAGACCAGTCTCGCGGTATCCAGATCATCCAAACAGCGTAAGCGGCAGAACTTGCCGTGCAAGTGATGTTAAGTGAGGAACCCACTGTAGCTTTGAGTCGAGCGTGATCCCCAGGAAAACCGCCTGTTCGACGAATTCTAGTATCTCCTAATTCAATACAACGCAACGTGACATTCACTACTTCTAACACCAAATTATTTACAAAATCCTTGTGAAATACTGGTTAATAATAATAAATAATAAAAAACTTTATTGCAGACCACATGATCCATAAAAACACAACAATAAATAAGTGCCACTAAAAACTTTAAATTTAGATTAAAGAAGAAAAATAATATACAATTACAATTAAATAGTAAATAGCATACATACACACACAAACTCACGCCTTTCATGTCTTGCACATAAATAGGCACATAAATTTTACATAAGATATAACGTCAATACATTTTGACATTATTTACACTAACCCAGAGATTAGCGACATAACTCTCCCAAATCTCCCACATCGGTGGGAAATGTACTGCCCACCCTGAAAGTAAAAATATCTACTAATTTTGGTTTTAAAAAAGGTAATTATGTGGGCAAATAATTAAAATACCAATTTATTTTTGTCATGATCTCGAAAGCCGCTGAACCGGTCTCGATGCGACTGAGTATCAAGCAGGTTCTCAGCAGACCGTCTCGTATGTTTTAATGAATTTTCCTTGTATTTGAATAGGTATATACTTACTTATGTTTTATTTTTTAAACAATATAACAATACTAGGTTTTGCCACGGGTTTCACCCGCGTGGAGGTCAAAAAATTGGTATGTTTAGATACCTACTTATTTGAATGTTTGTTACTCAATCATACAAACACGGCTACACGGATTTGGATGAAATTTAGCACACAGCTATACTCCATTTACAATGGCATTAGACAGAAGTAAAAAAAGGTTCTTTTTAATGTACACTTTGTAACCAAATTATATTAAACGTGTTGCAGTTACGATTAATGCCAAAAAAAATAAAGTGTCAATGCTAAAAACCTAAAAGAAGCAGGAGTGAACAACACCGAGTAACTAAATTAGCTGATGACGACGAAGTTTTACCAACGTATTGTGGGTCGTAAGTTGTTATTTAAAATAAAGTACCTATTGTATAAAAATATATATATTTCCTTTTAATCTTAAATTTAAATCATCGCGTGATTGTTTCTTTCATACATTCGTTTTGTTGTAGGTTTGTAATATGTGATGAAGATGTTGTTATAAATAGAACATTATTTAAAATAAAAATTACTTTTACTTCGTTTATCTCAGTATTTAGTACTGTCTTAAATCTACCTAAAAAGTTAGAACTTATCTTTGAAGAAAATGTTTTGCACTCCTGCTTTTACGAGCCTCTTTTTTCTAAAGCTATAATAAATGCAGTATAGATTATAATCTGGATTAACACATAAGATACGTTTTATACCGGTAGTACGTTCTCGAAGGATATTTACTAAACCTGACGCGGGCGACACCGCTGAAAAAACAGAAGCTAGTATAGGACAATACGAGGTCAGATTATAATGTTTTTTTCGTATATTGCATCTCGTAGTTGACCTTGAGAGGTCGTAACTACTTAGTCGGACTATCCTGTGGCTGTCTTAATCGGACTTACAGCCTACAGCCAGGGGTGGATTTCTTAAATTACTAAGCGACTGCACGGTAAGGGCGCCCCCTGTGGCGTACGGACCTCGGCTTAGGGCATCGCTGAAAGAGGGCAGCAAGGGGCTTCCTGGATCGGACTGACGTCGAGCAAGGGTTGGGGCAACAGATTACACTGTGCAAATGCACAGCTTGATGTTTCGTCCTGAAGGTACCCAGTACTGTGCTGACAATGACTACATAATGAAGTTTTATTCTGTATGTTTCAGCCATTTCGTCAGCCGTGAGTTCAGCCGTCAAGAATCTTGCTTCGATTTCGACTTGCAGGTAAATTATTATGTTAATTACCTCAATACAACGGACTTGTTACGACTTTCGGCCTTCTGAAAGGGGCCCGAAAGTCTAATATATTTGTAGGTAGGAATCCGCTGGATGCGGGAAGCACAGAACTGGTCGACGTGGCAGATCTTAGGGAGGCCTATGTCCAGCAGTGGACGTCTTTCAGCTAAAATGATGTAGGTGGTTAAAATTCACTTTTGAACGTTTTTCACCTGAAATACAAAATTTTTGTTGAGCATAATTTTCAGTAACGCCATAGTTAGCTAGGACACTTCGGCCGTACGCCTAGCGTATATAGACACTTTAAAACATACAAATTTTCTTTGTTCTACGTACTTCATAAGTACCTACCAAAATCTACATAAGCAAACCAAGTTTGCATACAATCGTCATATCTTTGCATCCAGGTGACGCATTTTGACGCTGTTTTCAGCTAAGTTATTCCTAATTAGGCTACCTATGACCATCTGACTAGTAATATTTGACGAAAAAGCGAAAAAAATTACTTTACTAGAAAATACAATTGAATCTAAGTGTCTACCCTTCCAAAACGGTAATAAAGTGTGGAAAAAAAGGGGCAAGAAACTTCAAGATTTTAAAAGAGTAGGTACCTACAGCTGCCAAATGAAATAAGTAGTCTGGGTCGTCTGATATAGGTAGTTGAAGTTTATTTAAGAAACCGGTGGATGTTACCAAGTAAAACCCCACTGTTCCTTCTATTGTCTACGATATAAAAAATAATAGTTTAAACTATTATTTATTTTCTATTTTTTAGTTCTGCTAACTACAAAAACGTGTTTTTTTTTTCTCAGTTTTTTTTTAAATTATTGAATTGTCATCGGTCCTCGACAAGTTTACAAAGTTTCAATGAAATCTGACCGTTTAAAGTGGGTCAAAATCGCGCTCAAATGAGTCGGTTACATACAAACATACAAGTGAAGCTAATATAAAACGTGTAAAAATAAAATAAAAATAATAGTTTAAAAAACTAAAAAACACGCTTTAAAAACCAAACTAAAAAAGGAGAAAATAATTTAATTTAATTAAAAAGCGTGGGGTGCTTTTTGAGGTATTTTTATAATCAATTAATGTCAAGCACCCCACGCTTTTTAATTGAATTAAATTATTTTCTCCTTTTTTAGTTTGGTTTTTAAAGCGTCTTTTTTTATTTTAAAACTATTATTTATTTTCTATTTTTTAGTTCTGCTAACTACAAAAACGTGTTTTTTTTCTCATTTTTTTTTAAATTATTGTATTGTCATCGGTCCTCGACAAGTTTACAAAGTTTCAATGAAATCTGACCGTTTAAAGTGGGTCAAAATCGCGCTCAAAGGAGTCGGTTACATACAAACAAACAAACATACAAGTGAAGCTAATATAAAGCGTGTAAAAATAACACTTTTCAGTGTATTTAGTCGTAAATGAACGAACGACGGGGTTACAGGGTTTATTATATTATTATTTTTTTAAAGAGGGGAAACTACCGAAGTTGATTACAGATGCATCTAGCAGCGACCACGACGACGAAGACACTGTCTGTTGTCGTGCATACCCGAGACCGGGACAACTGCTTTAGGGACACACATGACTTTAACTTGTACGGGATCAAGAAGCACCTACGGACCGACAAAATAATATTGCCAAGGGTGCTATGTCCGCAGCCGCCCCACGCTTCGGCCCATATAATGAACGTTTTAAGGGCCATGGGAAGGTTGAAGAGTTTTCCTTGTATTACCTACCATGTGTCGTATCATGCTCCCCCGACTGACATCAGCCGCCACCCTATTCTAAAATGATGATAAATGAGCCGTCAGTAGAGTAAATCCCTATGATGACATAACACTTCGCCCCGGTATCAAGTCTTCACGGTGAGATTTTTGCTGAATAGACCAGCTGCTCGTCATGCCTAGCGAGCCCCATTACCAAGTGCGGCCGATCCCATGACCGCACTTCCATCTATTAAGGCGCGCATACTGCATGCCACCTCTTTGAGCCTGAGTGCTCGACGACGACACAGCCTCAAATACGCCACCCACAGACGGTCCTCCTTATGGTGGCCGGAGATCGGGCACTTCTCACTTATATAACGGTGGCCTTGTTTCCGCCTCAATGTGCCTAATTATACCTCATATTTTAATATAATCTATCTACATTCCAGAGCAAGCGAGTTCACTTGTCTAGACGGCACATGCATCAGAGCTCGTGCTGTGTGTGATACCAACTGGGACTGTCCTGATGGCTCCGACGAAGAATCCTGCTATTCAAGCACCAGCTCGTACGTACCTCCTCCTTTCAAACTGATTGTATCTACAATATTACCCCGTGGCTAGGAGCTGCACGCTCAAACGACGCGCGTTTGAGCGTCGCATAAGTAGGATTTGCCAAGCGAAAGCATACCCTATCCGTTCCAGACGACGCTACAACCCCTTCTCCAGGAAAGTACTAAGTCCTCCAAAACGCTTAGGAAAAACAAACACAGACCGCTGTCCTTTCGTCCTCGACACCGAGGACCTCCGCGAAGCCCCAATCCATGTCCGACCCGACCCTTGCTCGAGCCAACCCGCGCCGCTAAGCCTGTAGCTTTAAATTCGTCCCTAAATAATTCCGATGTAACCCCCAGCGACGCCCTAAGCCGAGGCCCACGTGAGGTGCCCTTATTAGCGGGGCTTAGCGTGTAGTCCCTTAGTTTATAACTTTTTAAGCTCTGCCTTAATTTTTAGATGCACCTACAAGTAAGCCCGGCTAAGCAGCCGACAACCTTCTAATTTTACCAGAAAATTTTCCAAAAACAAAACAGGCCACGAGTCACCAGTGTAGCTTGAAGCTAGTGTAATCCCACAGCCACAATCAGTCTAAGTGGTATCGTGTTACCGAGTAATTAGGTTGTGCAGATCTTGTGACGGCTACTTCATGTAACATACTGGTATTCAGCTGCATCCAGTTAGATTGGAAGCTGACCCCAACATGGTTGAGAGATAGCCGGCAGATAATTCTTTGTAGATTTAATGAAAGCCATTTTTTGTCCACCTTACCTTTCTTTTTCCAGAAACCTGACAGAAGATACAGTTTCTCATGAGAGATACAAAAGACAGACGTCATGTGAGTAAGTGGAAAATGTAATCTATGTAAGCTACGCCTTGAAGGTCTATCCAATGTCCCAATGCAGAAACCACAGAACGCCATCTGTTACGATCCTTTTTTTGGGTGGGAAATCATCAAATAACTACTCCCGCTCTGGGTGGAGCAGGAGGGCGTCTCAGACTTTTACTGACTAAATCCCACCCGTGTTCCCTCAGTTGCCTGTGTGCCAGGGGCCGCGGTGTCTCATCCGAACAACCCGCACCCCTGGCAGGCATCGGCCTTTGCGGACCCCACCAATCTGTTACGATCGTTAAATAATACTTTTGCCTCGTTTACGTTCATCCATCTGGTCATACACACACGCCAGTTGCGAGTACACGCACCTGACCATTCTGAAGAACATAACTAATAATGTCACATTTTGTCCTTTTAGGGCGTCCCCTCCCATCGTTACCGCTAATATTTTTGCCTGTTCGTTTTCCAGATTATACCAGTGGCAGTGTTTAGCCGGGACGTGCATAGCCATGGACAAGAAGTGCGACGGCAAGATAGACTGTCCTGACAAAAGCGATGAGTCTCACGCACAATGCAGGAATATCGTGTGAGCTATTTACAACCTTATTATGATTAAGAAAAGCCTGAAAATTAAAATCAAAGGTCATTTATTCAAACTAGGCTGAAGGTTAGCACTTTTTATAGGTCTTTAGAAAAGACAGTCTCTCAAAACACCCACCACTTCCTAGTACTTTCGCTGGAAAGAAGAAGTGGTGCAACCAACAATCTCTCCGGCAGCATAGCTGTCTGTTAAGTTAGACGAACTTGATTCTAAACAATAGTAAGTAATTCACATTACGAAACACAAAACATTAATCAAATTATTTGCCATAATTATGTCAGTTGGCACACGCAATCCTGCTAAAATAACGTTGAAAACTATACTCAAGCATAAATAAATACTAAAAATGTCATTTCCCACGGCAGGGCAAAGTCTTCTCTACTCTCTTTCCACTTCAAACCTGCTAAGGACCAGTTCTTGTTGAAGTAGTTCAGTTCCGTCTGAGCCTACCGCGATGTCGCTTGTCTTAAGAGGTTTCCAAATTGTCTCTCTTCCAGAGTTAATTTCCTCTGAGCTGTACTTAATAAAGGCCGAATTTGGAGCTACTGTAAGACACTTTTACACGTAAATTATTGCATTTATCGATTAGGTACATCACATCTTACATCAGAGGAAATTAACTCTGGAAGAGAGACTATTGCGGGCCCAGTGCCAATTGGTAGATACCAGTATCTACCAACTGGCACTGGGCCCGCGTGGGTGCATTACAGTCCTCTTCCTCTCATTGACAGGAGACCTGTGTCCTGGGAACATTATATAAGCTGATGATTATACATTCCCGTGGGATATTTTCTGACCTTGACACGGGAGAAGCTTCTGGAAAAGCAGAAGCTAGTAGGTATATCTTCTTGCTCTTAGCGTGTTGATAGCAATCTAAATACAGTCAGCTTAGAATTTAGCTACGAGTTTGGCACTATCAGCAGCGTCCATCAAACCCTGCAGCCTGCAGACAACAGGAGATACTGGACACGATATTAAGTGCCCCATTGTTTGTAGGACAGGAGGCCAGATAAGCACTCGAGAGAGGACTCATACTTGACTCATAGAGCAAGAGGAGGCCTGTGTCCCAGCAGTAGGAACATAGGCTATATATAACTAAAGGGTATCCCGTTAGTAACTGGGTTGCGGAGGCCGCTCCATGACTTGTGATACTTCAAAAATATTTAATTCCAAAACATTTCTCCGGCAGATGTCATAGCAACTTGTTCAGGTGTACGTACGGCGCATGCGTGGACGGCACGGCTCCTTGCAACAATATCGTGGAGTGTGCTGACCAGTCCGACGAACTATTGCCCAAGTGTCGGAAAGACAATAGACTTAGCAAGTAAGTCCGTAAAGCCCTACAAGGTCAGACTGGCGCTTGACCAAAATCGGTACCTATTAACGTTGTATCGCCGTTTTGTAACAAGAAATGGAGTGCGCTTGAGCCATGTGCTCGAAGAAAGAAAAAAGAAAGAAAGAAAAATGTTTATTCTGCACAAACAAAACGCACATTACAAAAAATAAAATAAAATAAGAAACACGACAAAAAGCCAAAAAGCCCCGTATTCAACTTGTAAAAGTTACGAAGCGAGCGTTCGCCGCGTCTTGTGAAATGTATATCGACGTTTTGAAACCCCAGGCTCGCCTTGAATGATACTTTATAAAGTGCACTTGATGTGGGAATGGGAATATCGGGAATTGGATCAAAAGTTGGGCCATTATCCCCCAGCGGGGCCATAGGAAATGTTAAAAATCCGTGTCGCTCTCCACCAGTGGTGGCCAAACAAGTGGTGGACATCGGGAATAATCGCATTTCTATTTTTTCTTCCTGTAGTTCGTTACCGAGGTAAAATAAGTTTGAAAAAATATCAGCATATTAGAAAGTTTCTTTGACGAGAGAGTCCCTTAGACCCAAACATTGTTCATTTTTACCGATGGAAAATTACATGGGGCGTAGTTACCTACTGCTGGATTTTTGTACTTTAATACCAATATTCTCTTCTAGTGGCAAGTTCCGATGTGTGGATGGCAATGTCATCCCAGCGTCAGACCACTGCGACGGGGTCCCGAACTGTCCGGATGGGTCTGACGAGACGGTCCAAGCGTGCGCGGGTCTGAGATGTCCTACACACCTGTTCCAGTGCGCGTACGGCGCGTGCGTTGACCAGGGCGCTGATTGTAATGGAGTAAGTGTTCATAAAGTTATTGATTCATTTCGATCCAGCCCATCCTTTGCTGCCCTCTTCCAGTGATGCCCTAAGCCGTGATCCGTACCCCACAGGGGTGCCCTTAGCGTGTAATCGCTTAGTCTTCGTTTTTAAGCCCTGGCTGGAGGCCTTAATTTATTAAGGTAGCCACAGGCAAGTCCGATTAAGCAGCTGACAAAACACTAGCTCTAAAAAACATTGTCTCTATAGAGCGATAATTTTTTCAATTTTTTTTGTGTTTTCGTCCAACGTTTGCTTAACACGGTACGAACGATGGATTTCAGATCAGATAGGAAAGCACCCTAATTGCGTAACATTGATATGTTAACGTACGTACCTAATCAAATGAATACTGCCAACCGACCAACCGGCCGCGTCCTAACCAAAGCAATCGTCACGCGAACACACGTACGCTTCGTCGCGACCAATCGCTTTGGTTAAGATGCGGGGACATACAGACAAACGGAGATATAATTGGTAAGGAATGATGCTGTGAATGACGTTAGTTTGTAATAATTGAACGATGTCGTTTGATTTGTAACTGACAATACGTGACGCCACAAATTGTAATTTTTTCAGCTTAAGGAGTGCGCAGACGGTTCTGACGAGTCGGTTGAACTGTGCAACTTAATGTTACCAGCCGGTCCAGCCAACACTATAACGACGTAAGATATTGTGTTCCTTAGTGTAAAGGGAGGCTACATAAGACTGAACTTTGGTCTATTCCAAAAGTTTCTGACATAAATGTAAAAAAAGGATCAGAAAATGTCCCTGTGGAAGCCAATTTGATTATTTCACATCATTGTTTTTTTTTAAACCCAAGATGCAGTCTCGAACCAAACCGTAACTCATGTAACACCTTTTATACCATGTTTTATGCAAATAAATAAACAAAACAACCGACTTCAAAAAAAACACTACAAAGTGAAAAATAACTTTAATTTCGGAAGTCGGTGTCTTTGGAGCTGTATTTGAATTTAAAGTTATTTTTCACTTTGTAGTGTTTTTTTGGAAGTCGGTTGTTTTTTTTTTTGGAAAAAGTTTTTATTTTTCACTTTTTAGTGGTTCACATGTGCTTACCCCTTCACAGCGTACCGGCGTGATGTTATGTTATGAACTGGTGTAAACAATAGACAGACATGCGATTTCGGCAATCCCAGTCCATTTGCTATCATTTATTGAGGAGTTCCGTTGCCTATCTCCGAAGTTCTTCATCAGATCTTCACCAAATAAATTGAAATGGGACCACTACGAGAAAGTACTCTTCCAAAAAATACCTTAATCGCTTTGTGTGCCTATAAAATTTGAAGAGTTCTCTCTATTTCTCCAGGATCCCATCATCAGATCCTGACTTGATGATCATGGGACCACCTGGGAAGTATACCCTTTCAAACAAAAAAAACAAAATCCAAATCGGTCCAGCCATCCTCGAGTAATCGGGGAACATACATAAAAAAAAAAAAAAAAAAGTTTCCGACGAATTGATAACCTCCTCCTTTTTGAAGTCGGTTAAAAATGTACATAATATGTAGTTATTTAAATTTGTTTGGCCCAAAATTCAGCAACGCGAATACGGTTCGCTGATGCAGCCATTAGGTCCTCACGTGTGCAGGTAATAGGACATGCGGTGCAAGATGGGAGGTAAGCCATAGTCCATGGAGAGACGCCGCACACACACCGGAGATCTGAACCGTCCATGCATCCCCACGTGTAGAGGTTGTCCTTGCTGCGACCTACTTGGATTCGAAGTCTATTTAAGGTTTTCCAAGTAGGCTTAAGTAGTTCTTGCCAAAGATTGCGTCTACCTGTGGAGGGTTTGAGAATTGTAACTTATATTTGCCAATGCAAATATAAGTTACATTTCTCAATGCTGTAAGTTCAAAATCCAGTGTGCGCAAAAATCCTGCTGAGATTTTATTACGTTCGTGTGTGTGTCGACTTAGTCTATGCCATTAAATCAGGACCATCTTCCTTCCTCAGCAAACCAACAGTATCTGGGAAGTGTGTGCTGCCACCGTACCCTGAGCACGGCACCTATGTGGCGAGCAACGCCCCGTACGCAACCCCTGGGCAGGGCTTGGAGTACGCGCAATTGAATGTCTCTTGTGAATCTGGATACGGAGTAGTCGGCCATGCCGCGCCATACTGCCTGGACGGGAGGTGGTACATACCCATACAAAAATGTGTTCGTGAGTGTTTTATTTTTATTTTATTTACTCGTGGATTTTTTAACATACTAGCTGATCCGTGGATCCGTGCCCAAATCGTTGGACGATAAACATTTTTACTTGTGATGAAATTATGATTGTGGTTCGGTTTGTACTGAGTTTGTGACTTAAATATAAAATTTAGACATATATTATGGTGTCGGTGAGTTTTTTGTAGGCATTATCAAGCTCTACAACTTTTCTCTGGAACTCAATCATACATCTCTCATCGTTAAGGCAGCGTTCGTAAGAAACGTTTTCGTTCGACCGTTTTTTCTCAGACTTACTTTGGAAATCCGACTAGTACGAAAAATTCTTTTAATTTTTCGGGTTAATTTATAGCCTATGACACTCACACATAATGTGGCTTTCTATTGGTAATTGAAATTTCAAAATCGGTTCAGTAGATCCCGAGATTACCCTCTACAACCTAACAAACTCACAATCTTTACCTCTTTTTAGTATTAGTAGGTATAGATAGTATAGAAGAGACGCTATTTCCGTAATTTTAAGAACGTTCACAGTCTGATCACAGTCTCAATCTGTCATATATTAAGTTTCCAAACATTGTGGACAAGTTTTTGACATTACCGTGTCGCTGAGATGAGATTGCGACTATTAATATTTGATTTGATCTTAATGAACGTTTTTAATTACGAGAATTGGGTCTGCAGCTATCTTCTAGTGAAAGTCCCGTCAAAATTCGTCCAGTCGTTTCGGAGATTATCCGGAACAAACAGACACCAAAAATTTAAAAATTAGTTTTTTTGCTATTAGCACCAAATATACTTTACTATATGAATTTTGGGCTACAAAAAGGATGAATGAAAAGCAATAGATTGCAGAGGAATGTGTGATGTGACACGAATGGATAGAATAAGAAATGAGTACATAAGAGGAAGTCTGAAAGTGGCACCGACCGAAAAGTTGTGTGGAAATCGGTTGTCATGGTATGGGCATGTGATACGGAGGAATGAGGAAAATGTAATGAGGAAAGTTTTGAGTATGGTTATCGATGGCTATACGAGTACGGGGAGACCAAATAACGATGGATGGACTGTGTCAATGAAGATATGGTTAGAAAGGGTGTGACTACGGAATACTAAAATTTAGGTCCGCAGATACGGATCCGGATACGGATAATTGGTGGCAAGATCTGCGGATACGGATACCGATCTTAACTTTCTTACTCAATCGGTGTCGGTGCGCGTGACCTTGATACGATAGTTGACGCCGCTTGACGTTTTGCGTGACAGAACATGTTTCGACTTGCGTTGTGCGATTCTTTCTTTTGTTTTGTTTATAGTATAGTGTGACACTGAGCAGCATAGGTAGATAACGTTTGTGTTTGATGTACGAGTTAAAAAAATGTCTACAAAGAAGTTTAGTAGTGCAAAAATGTAACGGATATGGATACAGATATTTTTTCTCCGGCGGATATTAGCGGATACAGATACGGATATCCGGAACGTCACTAGTTACAACATTTATGAATTACTAACTTATGCCCGCGGTTTCGCCCCTTTGGAATTCATAAATTATCCTACGGGGACGTAAGTAGGTAGTACCGGTATGAAAAGTAACTTATGTGCTAATTTAGGCAATAAACTATCTATGTGCCAAATGTTATTGAAATCCGTTCAGATATTTTTGCATGATTGGGTAACAAACATCCAAACTTTCACATAACGTCACGCCTTGTTTGCCTGAACGGATTCGGTTGAAATTTGACACTCGGATATACCATGACCTGGTAGAACATAGGCCATATTTCGGCAATACGTTTCTGTGGGATTGGTGTCTGAAATGGTTTGGAAGAAAGATCCACACAGATTGACTGGACCTGTCCAGTCAGTGTACGCATTTATCAGTAATCATGCAGCTCTTCAATACTTACAACAATTTCCTCTTCCCCAGCATTCTGCCGACTGGATCCCGATATCTCGGTCACCTATTACTGCCAAGTCCCCGGGTTTAATGGTCACCGTATCTGCAATCTGTCCGAACCTTCGGGGACGGTCGTCAAGCCCGAATGTAATACGCCTAATTACCGCTCGAGAGATCTACTACTTTCTATGACATGTCAAAGCGATGGAAGATGGAATCGTATCATTAAATGCAGACCAGGTATGATCAAAACCAATTTTCATTTATAATCAGCACTTTTTGAACGTCAAAATTACATAAGATAGTCTCCCAAAACGCCCGCTCTTCACCGTTTCCTGGTGCTTTCGCTGGGAAGATGTGACGCAACAAACTCCCCAGCAGCACAACTGTCTATTCAGTTAGAAATAACCTGGCTCTATACAATAGTAAGTAATTAACTTTACGAAACAGAAAAACATTTATTAAATTATTGGCCATATTATGTAAGCTATCATCGTCATATGTCTAGACATTTTTATCAGCCTATACCAGTCCACTACTGGACATAGGCCTCTCCAATTGCACGCCATTCAGCTCGATTCTCGGCAACTCTCATCGAACTCCTACCAGCCACCCTGCGGTGATCGTCGCTCCACCTGGCCTGTGGGCGTCCTATCTTACGTTTGCCGATTCGCGGTCTCCACTCAAGAACACGTCCACTACTGCAACGGCTAATACGGGTGGCCTATTGCCACTTCAGCTTGCTAATTCTGTAAGCTATGTCGATAACTTTGACTCTCGGCCGGATCATGTCATTCCGGATTCTTTCAGAGATACTCCAAGCATAGCCCGTTCTGTAGCTCGCTGAACGACTTTAAATTTATGAACCAGTCGTACCGTGAGCGTCCACGTTTCGGCTCTTAATTTTTAGTTGATGTATACTCACGTTTTACAATAAATATATTCTATTATCTATGATTTTCAAATGATACTAACAAAATCGGCAAAAAAAAAATTTGGCCTGCCCTGGCGCTTCCACCTGAACTCTGATTTGCATCACTGTCAAAATCACAGTGCCAGCGCCATTATTTTCGTTACAATAGCGTTTTGGACAGGTTGCCGCCGTCAGAGATAAATTAACTGTGACAGGATCACGTTACAGTGTACTGTGACTACTTTCTTTGGTCTTAATAGTCAACGTATCATTTCTCAAAGCTGGTTGCTTCTCTTCAGAGTGTGGCCGCGTAACTCCGAACGCTGAGGGCTTGATCTGGGGTGGTAAGGAAGCGATCCGAGGAGAACTACCGTGGCATGTCGCTATCTACAGGAAACCTACCCAGAAAAAAAACTACTACGAGCAGATCTGCGGAGGATCCTTAGTTTCGACTAGCATTGTCATTACTGGTGAGTTGGTTAGATCTAGTAATTGGAAGGTTATATGCTCCTGAAATAGCATAAACAGTCTTTAATATTCCCATTGCTGGCACTCAAGCTTCCTCTCGCTGAGAAGAAGTGAGCTGTAATCCATCACGTGGGCCCAGTGCGGGTTAGTGTAGATGTCACGTGTCTTCAAATATTATGGCCTCAAAAAGTATGAAACCACAAATATTGTCATCTTAAAGCCTTGGTCGTATGCCTCCTAAGCTTATTTTAACAGTGGTAAGTCATTATAAGCTTTAGAGCAAAGCGGCATAGACGACAGCTTTCAAATGAGAATATTATTTTCTTGTCTTAAATGCTTTATGAGTGTGAGTTTTCAGTTTTATTTTACGTCTGATTTTGCGTCACTGTAAGGTGCAGCGCAGACGACACAGTTTTTGTGCGATCAAGTCTGTGGCGCACAAAATGTCTGCATGGCATGCACAAAGTCTGTCGCGGATTTCACGCAGACTCAAAGCACACGACGCACATTTTCGATCATTCTGTCGGCAGAACTGTAGGGACATAGACAAAAAAATACGTAGACGTGAGAGATGTCCAAACAGGAGCGGAATAAATATTACAGCACACTTCTTCCCACAATTTTCTTTTTAAATGTAAAAAAAAAGTAAATCATGGTATTCTGCCTTAGAAGTATCATAAATAGCTGGTCTGTTTTGTATTATCGATGTCTAGCGCCATGGTATTATACCGCGTACGTTATGTCCCCCACTAACGAGTGCAGACTGCATTCATTGCATACTAAAAGTATGCGCCGTCTGCGTTAGCGCGCGTTGAAGCAAACGTTCTATTTTTTTCGCGCACTTTTAGTGCGGCGCGATCTGCCAGAATGTCACGGATTTTTTGTGAGTCGGACTTTTTGCGTGTTGTATGCGTTACTGCATATAATTGCTTCAATTCTATTTTCACAGACTAAAAAGTCCGTCGCGGAAAGTCTGTCGTCACAAAGATCTCTATTCTCGTTGCGATAAGGTTGCTGATGGGTTGTGTGAAACGACTGTAGATATTAATATGGTGATATTGAACCCAAATTTCTAGCCGCCCATTGCTTTGCACTGCCTGATCCTGCCAACTACGCAGTGGCCACCGCCAAGCTGTTCAGGGAATGGGACCATAAAGAAGACAAGGACGCACAGAAATCTGAGGTAAGATTAAAGTCAAGTGCAATGGGCCTCAGCACAACGCATTTGCGTTGTGCTGAGGCCCATTGCACTTGACTTTAATCGACGAGACTTTAAACGATGCCTCGAGCCACATCGCACTTTTTTGTATGCAAATGCATACAAAAAAGTGCGATGTGGCTCGAGGTATCGTCACTGCGGTGCGCCATTGCGATTGGGTGCTCTATTGCCCTTTGGATGACTGTTAACCTTCTAATAAGGCCCAATAAAGATTAGTTGAATTTAATTCCATTCACATAATCGACCAGGAGGTTATAATTCAATTCAGTAGGTACTTTATTTCTACCCAGCTTGACCCTAAGGTTTTTATAACTTACTTTTAGGTCAAGTTTTCATGAATGTGGTGTGATTTTTTTAAAATTTGACTTCCACAAAGACACAAATCGTAGACGTCACCAATAAAAACACTACAAAGTGAAAAATAACTTTAATTTCGGAAGTCGGTGACTTCGGATATGTACCTAAGTATTTTAATTTATTGTCACTGCTTTCCGAAATAAAAATTATTTTATCACTTTGTAGTGTTTTTCAGGAACTCTGATGTTATTTTTGTTGGAAAAAGTTTATGTTTTTCACTTTTTATCCATAGTACCTATCCCACACCAATTCGAAATTTCATCATCTTTGGGGTCAAAACAATGCATATTAATTATGCTATAGCAGCAATCGCAGTTGATTTGCTGTAATTTTTTGATGAGTCCCGTTGTCTTTCTCCGAAACGCATCATCAGATCTATATGATTTTAATGGGACCATTTCGGCCACAATTTCGGCATAAACTCCTTTCGAACAAAAAAAACCTTTTTTTGTGAGCAAGGTCGTAAACATGCCAACTGTCAGATATCGGCGGGGAATTGAAGTGTTTACGTCATATGTCATCCGGGCGAAACAGGTTAAACTTCTCTGTCTACGGGTTAAACAGTCGTTTATTTGTTTTAATACTTATTATAATACATTTTTAAATAATTTTATAAAGGAAACAATATTTTTTTTATAAAATAGTGGTCCGCAAGTATCGGGAGCAGGGTCCAAGCTACCGGTTAGGGCTGCAGAAACAGGAACCTCCTCACGATGCGAGCCGTATCGACGAATACTGCCTTCCGAATCAGGCGCGTTAACCGATCTATCACCACTATATCTGGCTTACTGGCTACAGTAGTATTATCAGTAATTAGTTAATGATAAACCGATCCAATTACAACGTGACATGGTAAATTTTTTTATCACTAAATTGGCCTGCTCTTGGCCTCGATCACGCCTGATGGAGAAATCATTTTCGAGAACTGGATCTGGCACATACTTGTAATACGGTACCTCAAAATCCATAAGTTTATATTGCAAAGCAAGCTGCTGGTGAATAATCCTGGCTACTTGGTTATACCTGTGCAAGTACTCGCCGTTAACCAGACGAGATAACCAGAGATAATGATGTCTTTATTATTATTATTCCACAGATAAAGTCCATCGAACTCTCGCCCTACTACCAAGGCGTTCGCGCGAATTTCCAACATGACATAGCGGTCCTGATCCTGGAGACTGCGTTCAAGTATTACACCTACGTCAGGCCAGTGTGTTTGGACTTCGAAAATGATTTTAATAGGCGACAGCTGCAGCCGGGGAACTTGGGGAAGGTAAGAAAACGGAGCACAGAACAGAAGTGTCGTAGGGCCTAGATAAAGCAAGAATTACACTGGAACCTCAGATTTTAATTTGTAATTTTATGATTTTCCTTCTACTGTTATTACACGCGTTGTCTACATCTCTGTTATCTTCTCTCCTATCGCAGGTGTGCTAGAAGAGATTTCTGTAGAAATAAGCATTACCTTTGTACGTATTTGTCTGTTCCTTTCTTCTTGTCTGTTTATATGTGTGTGCATAAATGGTTAAATAAATAAATAAACTTCAGAGTGGAATATCAATCAATCAATTAAATCAGCCTATCGTAGTCCACTGCTGGACATAGGCATAGACATCCAGTCTGTTCCAGTCAGTTTCTTCAGGTCGTCGGTCCTTCTAGCTGGGGGGCGTCCCACGCTACGCTTGCCGATACGTGGTCTCCACTCCAGGACTCGTCTGCTCCACTGCCCATCGGTCCTTCGCCACTTTAGTTTGCTTACTCTGCACGCTGTGTCGGTGACTCTGGTTCTTTTCCGGATAGTGAAATTTCTGATTTTATTCTTCAAAGAAACTCCGAGCATAGCCAGCTCCATAGCGCACTAAGCGATCATGAATTCGTGGAGTGGAAGATCGGTAAACTCTAATCGACGTTCACATGAACGTAATAATATCGCGACAGGATATTTTCGCGCACTCGATCCTCGACGCTCTGCTTAGCGCCGAGAGATGAAAATCGAATATTGTGTTTTTTTTTATGGACTGAGATGCACTCTGTTGGATTCTCAATTCTCGGTTCAACACGGAGAGTTCAAAATCCAGTGGGCGATAAAATCCCGCTGCGATGTTAGAACGTCGTGTCAACTTAGCCCTCTGGGTTCCGTAGGCGCAGGCTTGCGGACGGCGAGTAATGGGTAGCTCGCTGTCCGGTAATGACCAAGCCCGGGTCGACCGCGCGTTGTGTTCCACGCGCGCCTCAAAGTGATGTCAGCACCAACTGGTGGGGTCCGCAAGGGCCGATGCCTGCCAGGGGTGCAGGTTGTTCGAGAGAGATACTGCGGCCCCTGGCACACAGGCAACTGAAGGACACGGGTGGGTTTTAGTCAGTAAAACTCTGACACGCTATTATTTGATGATATAACAAACTTAAAAAAAAAACCCCGCTGGGTTCGGTAAACAACTACATCCAACGAAGCTCACACATCTGTGTTAACAGTTGCATACTTACAGTTACCGATGAGACAGTACACAGATGGTCACAGTACCTAAATCTCCAATACTTGACAAAATTAAAATAGTAGGTCATTCATTAGATCATAATTGAAATGATCTTTCATGTTGTGCATTAAAACTTGCAGAAATACAGTATTTTAACCGTAAAATCACGTAAATCAGAGAAATCAGAAAAAAATCGTATAGGTACGGCCTCTTAAATGCAAAAGGAATTATTCAAAACCGATTGGTAGTTCCAGAGATTAGCTTGTTCAAATATACAAATCTTCAGCTTTATTATACTAACTTCCGCCCGCGGCTTCGCCCGCATGGAAGTCGGAAATTATGCCGCGGGAACGTACTACCGGGATAATAAGTATCTTATGTGTTAATCTAGGTTATAATCTATCTGTGTGCCAAGTTTCAACCAAATCAGTTCAGCCGTTTTTGCGTGAAAGAGTAACAAACATGCACACATACTTACAAACTTTCGCGCTTTATTAGTAGGATCCTCACTAATATTATAAATGCGAAAGTAACTCTTTAAGTCTGTCTGTCTGTTACGCTTTCATGCCTAAACCGCTGAACCGATAGTCATGAAATTTGGCAGATATAATGGAGAAAGGACATAGGCTACTTTTTTACGCGATAACCGACATCTACGCGTGCGCAGCCGCGAGCAAAAACTAGTTAAGTATAGATTAAAGTTTAGATTGATATGACTAGGATACCTACTTGGTGAGTGCATCCAAAAAACGTTTTCAGGTCGCGGGTTGGGGTTTGACAGCAGAAAACGGGCCTCGTTCTCCAATTCTGAAGGTGGTGGAATTACCCATCGTGTCCACTCAGGAGTGCATACGCATCACGCCGCCAACTTTTACAGAGAACATCACCGGGGACAAGATATGCGCCGGGTATAACAACGGTAAGGGATGAAATTTTAAAAACAAAATTCAATATTGTTTACCTACTGAGTGCTCTCCAAATGCGAAGTACGTAGCTCGAAGCACCGGGCGTTTCTTACTCCGCGTCACTTCGGACATTAGATTAGTCCGGATCCCGAACGAAGAATGAATGACAATTATGTATATGTTTTGTCCAAAAAATAAAAAAGAATTTGACACTTGATGCAGCGGGATCTACAAAGCCACATGCGAACTACGCAGCACACTGACGTCATACAAAATCGTAAATCGTGCAAGCAGACTTTACCGCTCAATTAGTATAAATATACAAAGTCCCGACATCAATAATTCGGTACCGACTCTAATGACCCCATTACCCTCCTTCAAGAAAGATGTACCCACCAGTACTATATACAAACACAAACGATCGTCATTCCGACCTCGCCACCGAGGTCCTTGCGCCCCGCGAAGACCCCGATTAAATTTAATAATCCCCCCCGACTCTTGTTGGACGAAGTGCCAGCCCGCGCCGTAGCTGAGCCTTTAGCTTAAATTCTTATAATAATAATAATTCTAAAAGCGGTACTCCTGGACACGGCTCGCATTGTTAGGAGGTTCCTCTCTCTGGAGCCCTGACCGCCGCCGGTAGCTTGGACGTTGTTCCCGATACCGGTGGGCTACTATTTTTTATATTTTTAAATGTTTTATATTTGTATACTAATAATAGGTCTTTACCTATGAAATTGCCGTTTTGTATGAAAAAAATTAAACGAATTTTTTTCATGTATTTTTTATTTGTATTAATCGAAGTAATCACCCATGCAATCAATGCATCTTTGCCATCGCAGTGGCAGTTTATTGATGCCCTTCTTAAAGAAATCAGCTGGACGGGAGGCAACAAATTCTTCAAAGGCATTTTGTACTGCCTCTCGGGTATTGAATTTTTTTCCCGCCAAGAAGTTATCCAAATTCTGGAAAAAGTAGTAGTCTGTAGGCGCAAGGTCTGGTGAGTAGGGCGGATGACGGAGAGCTTCCTACCCCAGTTCTTGCAACTTGGAGACCGTCTGCTGTGCAGTATGAGGTCGCGCGTTGTCGTGCAGGAGCAGCGGAGACGAGCGATTGACCAATGCTGGTTGGAGATGTGCCAGCTTCTCCATCATTGTGTTCAGTTCTTCACAGTACACATCTGCAGTAATGCTCACCCCGTTTGGTAAGAAGCTGTGATGAATCACACCGGCGCTAGACCACCAAACAGTGACCATCACTTTTCTAGGGGTAAGTTTTCGTTTAGGGCATTGTTTAGGTGCTGAACCAGGATCCAACTAACTTGCTGAGCGCTTGCGGTTATCAAACAGAATCCATTTTTCATCGCAGGTAACAATGCGGTTCAAAATTCCTTCATTTGTGTGTCTGTTGAGCAGTGCAAGGCACGTCTCGACGCGTAGGGGAAGGTGGGGGAATTGCGGACGCTTAAGCGAAATCATAAATAAAACTCAAACTTTTAATAATAATCAGTCTTTCTTTATTAATTATTAAACTATATTTGTTAACCTATCAAATCAACATTAATTATTATATGAGATCAATCAACATTAATTAAATTTTTACGAAAAACAAAAACCTTCTTGTCCGTAATTACCCTTAGCTCTTGGGGTAAATACGGACTATTGCTGGGTTAATTGCGGACGACATGGGGTATTTACGGATGAGGTTCCATTTCATTTGCAGAGTTCACAAATGTAGCCTCTTGAAGAAGACCCAGCACTGCAATTCTCATGTGCCCAATTCTTACATTCTGAACACATAATCCAATCTTCGGTGGGTGGGTCACAATACTTTTCTTGGCAATAAATGCAGAAATATTCATGATTTTCTTTTTCACATTCAAAATTATTTAAGTTTCTTAAACCTTTTGGTCGTTTTTCTTTAGTATTTTTTGGTTTCTTATTTAAAGTTTTGGTCTTTTCTTGTTCTAGGTTCTTTCTCTTCCTTTCTATTTTCTTTTGTTCTTTTTGCTCTAAGTTTTCTTTTTCCGGTGTGCTGGTAAAAATAATGGAATGTTTTTTTTTAACTAATCGTTTTGTACGAGATGGTTTTAGGGTTGGTACTTGCACTACATCACTAAGTGGTACTGAGGGAGATGGACAAGTTTGACTTGTTATACTTTGATTAGCACCAGTTTCACTAACATCGCCCACTAATGCCGACGTAGGTATTGTTTCATTTAAATCTTCAAAGTTTGCGTCAATATTGGGAAATATTTCTTGAGGTTCTATTAGATTATAAATATTTTCATTGACAGCATCACAGTCAACTTGAGATTCATTCTGAGACTCATTTTGGCTTGGATTGTTAGTATTTGTTTGTATCTGTTGTTCAAGAAGAGAATCTGATGTAACTATATCCCCAAAACTTTCAAAGGTGTTTTTGAATTTATCTTGATCCATTGGACAAATTCCAGCAGACTTAAAGCCATTCATAGCTTTTTCAGTGCTTGTGGTTCTATTAAAAGCCTTTGTATAAAGGCCTACAACATCATATGCCGTAATTTTGGTGCCTGGATGGTTGACCATGAAGGATTCACATTCTCTGTTATATGCCGTTTTTAGTGGACCATGGAAAGTTAAATCTAAAGGTTGCATTCTATGGGATGTGTGAGGTGGTAACGTCAAAACATGAATAAAATTCTTGCGACAAAACTCATGAGCTCTCAAACTAACGTGGCTTTCATGGTTGTCCAGTATTAATAAAATAGGATCATCTGCAGATGGTTTTGCAAATGCCTTGAAATGTTGAAGCCAATCAACAAAAATTGACTCTGTTATCCAGCCTGAATCAGAAACACAAGCTACCATGTTACTATTACTATCCTTCATAAGCAGTGCATTCATTCGCTTTCGTTTAAATATAAAAAATGGGGGAACGTATGTGCCTGCAGCATTGAAACAATTTATAACTGTTGTCAAGGAACCACGTTCTGCGCTGGTACATTTGCCTACTTGTTTTAATCCTTTTGGTGCGAGAATCCTGGAATTTCGTTGTACAGTACTAATCCCAGTTTCATCAACATTGTAGATTGAATTCGATTTAAATTGGTGCTTTAACATGAGTGTTTTTAAATTTTCAAAAAATATATCCGTTTCTTCATGATTAAATGCTGTGATTCTATTTATTGAAGTAGCTTCTGGTCTTCGAAGTGATATATGGGGGTGTCTCGCCATAAAATTATAATACCAATCTATACCTGCCATTTTGGTATCTTTATTGAAGTTATTTGGTATGTTATTAACAGTGGCAAAATCAAATGCTATTTTTCTTAGGGTAGGAATAGTTATCCCAAAGAAGGCTTTGCAAGATTTTAATATGAATTCAACCAGTTCTTTTTCTTGAGATTCATTAAATACTGACTTCTTACCTCTTTTTGGCATGGTACTAACACAGGCTTTTTGCACTTGATCGAAAAAGGTCGCTCTGGGAATGCCATACTTCTCTGCCACCTGTCGAAAAGGAGTCTTCTTTTCTTTAATTTCTTGCACAGCTTTTTGTAAAGTTTCTATGGTATAGGCTGGTTCTTTTTTCCTAATATATTTTCGAGGCATCTGGAATATAAAAATAACGTAAAAAAATAGGTTAAGATCAATAATGGGGTAAAAACGGACGTCCGTATTTACCCCAGGCCATTTGTCCGCAATTGACCCAAACGAGTTAGAAAAAGTATAATAACAAAATTTTTAGGTTAATAAAATTTATCAAGGCAAACGATTGTACTTTTTACTCGTCATTAATATCGCAATCGACAGAAAATATGACTTTTTACTGACACTTTAATCTTTTTGAATAACACTCAAAATAGTAAACATCAAAAATTACATCAAAATCACAAAAAATGTTAAAATTCAATTACCTTGAAGCGTGTGCGCAGCCGCCTGTCGGGAATGTTTGGAGGACACTAAAGATGTCGGAACGTAATGCGTGATCGCGGCGGCGGGACGCGGGTGGCGGGGATAAAGTAGATATATGTGAGTCCGTATTTACCCCGCGTCCGCAATTCCCCCATCGTCCCCTACTTCGCGCTGACGATCATTGAGTTCGTGGGGCACCCATTTGTCAAGCTTTTTTACCTTGCCAATTTGACGCAAATGGACCAATATTGTTTTGACGCTAACGTCGAAAGCTGCTGCTAATTCAGCCGTAGATTGTGTATCATCAGCTTCCACAATCGCCTTTAATTCGTCATTGTCGACCAAAGTCTTCGGACGACCGCGAGGTTCATTTTTCAGGTCGAAATTTCCAGAACGGAAGCGAGCAAACCAATAACAGGTGGTGCGTTGGTTTGTAGTGTTAGCTCCGTAAACGTCGTTGATGTTGCGTGCCGCTTGTGCCGCGTTGCTGCCACGACGGTACTCATATTCCATAATTACTCGAATTTTTAACGTATCCATGATGACGAAAAAGATTGAAATGCGATGAAAATGTAACACTAATCAATAAACAAATGACTACTTTTCGAAAAAAAAATCCATGTTTTTAAAATAAAATTAATTTGAAATTAGAATTCTTACCCAAACAAAAATTATTTCGATTTGAAATGGCCAGTACTGCAAAACGGCAATTTCATAGGTAAAGACCTAATATTTAATAAATAATAGTTTAAAAAACTAAAAAACACGCTTTAAAAACCTAACTAAAAAAGGAGAAAATAATTTAATTCAATTAAAAAGCGTGGGGTGCTTTTTGAGGTATTTGTATAATCAATTAATGTCAAGCACCCCACGCTTTTTAATTGAATTAAATTATTTTCTCCTTTTTTAGTTAGGTTTTTAAAGCGTGTTTTTTAGTTTTTTAAACTATTATTTATTTTCTATTTTTTAGTTCTGCTAACTACAAAAACGTGTTTTTTTATCTATTTTTTTTAAAATTATTGAATTGTCATCGGTCCTCGACAAGTTTACAAAGTTTCAATGAAATCTGACCGCTTAAAGTGGGTCAAAATCGCGCTCAAAGGAGTCGGTTACATACAAACATACAAACAAACAAACCAACAAACATACAAGTGAAGCTAATATAAAGCGTGTAAAATAAACCAATACGTACATCATTACAAATAATTCTGGTCTCATATGCCCAGTATCTACGGGTCCGTTTAAACCTAAACATTAACCCTCTTGTTTATAATTATAAACGTTGCTTAAAGTTAAGAGATGTTTAAACTTCAATAATGTATGGTTAATCAGTCGCTAATCATTACTTAACTTAAAGCAAAGTTTATAAAAAACGGCTACCAGAACCAAGGAAGGCCGCAGGTGCGCAAATTACCCACGGAGAGTTACATACTGACATACTGACATACAAGTGAAGCTAATATAAAGCGTGTAAAAATGTAATTTATATGTTGAAGATAAAGGAAATAATTCTAATATGATCCAGCCTGTCCCGACTTGCTGTCCGCCCATCAGTGACGCCGAGCCGAGGTCCGTACACCACAGAGGGTGCCCTCAGCGTGCAGTCGCTTAGCAATATCTAGCTATAGCTTTGAGTTCGCTTAATGCAGCCACAGGATAGTCCGGAAAAGTAGTCACGACCTCTCAAGGTCAACTACGAGATATACAAAAAAAAAGCAATCGTTCGACAGTAGCCCACCAGACACCCCGTCTGGTCGGAGGATGCTCCCTATTCTATAGAGGATGAGTGAACTTAGCACCCTGTTCTTCATACCACCATAGGTTTGACAGTTCAACTACTTTCGAACAGGTATTTTAGCTGAGGGACTTAGCTAGTTAAACACGAAAAAAACGAAATTGAAAAGGTTTTTTCTCCCCATTCCAGGTACGGCAGCAGTGTGCAGAGGTGACAGTGGGGGCGGACTGTCCTTCCCAGAGACTGAACGCGGCACAACTCGCTACTACCTCAGAGGCATCGTGTCCACAGCACCGAAGGGCTCACACGAATGCAACATTAACACAGTCACCACCTTCACAGAAGTATATACTCATAGAGATTATATCAATCAGTTTCTCTAAAGCCAATTAGGGGTGAAAGGACGAGAAAAATGCCACGGATGGGATCCGAGGAGGCAGTAAGCACGGGAGGATCGTAACATTTTTTATTACAACATTTATAAAATGTATTTGTTTTGTATTCAATTAATTTATGTTACCTACCAGAGTAGATACATACATTAAGCAAAAAAAAATATCAAGATTTGAACGCATTTGTAAGAAAACGATATCGTCCAGTTTTTTATCGCATCCGGGAGGTCCCCACCTCCCCAGTATGGCGAACCAATCTCTTGGGCGGAAACGAGCTAAATACCAAGGTGTGATCCTTGACCACCACCTTACCTTCAGGAAGCACATAAACGCGCCTCGTTCGCGCACCTCTTTCGCTCTTAGTAGGCTCCATTTTATATTGAACGCCCGCAGCAAGCCACTCAAGTGCAAACTGCGGATTTACATTACTGTCATCCGTCCTTCCACGCAATGAGAATCTTCACTTAGATCTCAAAATGGCCACCGTTCAGCAGTTCATGAAACACCTCTCTCAGCGTTTCCTCGACTTGCTTAGCAGCCCAATCCCCCGATTGCGATGGCTGCCCAACTGCCCACCCTACTACCGCATTAGTAGGATTCACCGACCGAGGCATCCTTTCACTATTCGCGTCGAAACCTCGCCCAGGAGAGTAGTAAGACCACTAGTACTGTTCGAAAGTACAAAATCCAAATATATCAAATCAATTCAAAATATTTTATTTCACATAAGCCTGCATGGGCACTTATGAAACGTCAGAAGCTAGGTGCACGGTTCCAATTTGTCGTTTTCTATGGAAAAGAGCCGGCAAGAAACTCCACGGTTACTCTTTTAAAAATAATTGGCTTTTACAATGTTTTCAAATTAGTGATAATAGGTATGGGAGGACAGTGCAGGCCAGTCAATAAGTACCAGGTACTTAGAGGAATAACCTAGCTGTGGCTACATCAGTCAACTGCCTTATTTTTCTTACTGCGTAAGCTGCTGAGCTTAATCTGTTTGAAAGAGCTCTAATGTGGGCATGTCCTTCACCACAAAATCCTCACCAACACATAGCTATAACTTCGGAATCATAATGCGACTATTTTTTTTAACCTTGGTGACTATTTATTGACAATTTTTTGGCGTTCTCAAAATTGATTTTCATGAAGTTTTCAAAGGTGAGTATTGTGGCGAAGGACACGCAAAAACGGCTGAACGGATTTCGATGTTTGGCACGCAAAATAGGATACTTTTTATCCAGGTACCTAGTACTTTCCCTTGGCATAATTTCCACGCGGGCGGAGCCGCGCGCAAAAGCTAGCATGGAATATTAAGCCTTTTTCTTCATCTACATCAGTGAACTTTTTTTCAGGAAAAGCTAGATACATCTCCATTAAAACAAAACGTGTATCTATCACTTTATTCATTACTAGCGTCATACATAACATACAACAAATAAATAATAACAGGCATCTCGTTATGTACATAAAAGAAAAACTAAAAAAATAAAATAAAAAATAACTTTTTATTTTCCAAAAAAAATAATTTAATTAATTAACATGATCATTTTACTTAAGTATATATTATACTGTAACTTGGTAATATAAATCACAATTTACTACACATACATAACATACTGTGTGGCGGCGTTTGGAAAGTGGTAACGTCGCGCGTTAGCCATATAGGATCCATACGACCCATATGGCCCTAGTTAGACCATAATATCATGTCTCAATATCATTTTAAAATTATTCATACATAGAGGAAGAACTAGGATTGCTGTTAGAACCACCATTATGTACTTTCAGTAATTACTTTTTATATATTTATATAATTACGACCTTTTGTTCCCAATTCAATCATTTGGCGGATCATCTGATAGCAAATGGCCACCGCCGCCTGTGGATGCAATACCAGAGACATATAGTAGCCTTGCCATCTTAGACACATAGCTGTTATGTCTCATTTACCTTTACTAACACCAACATATCGCTACCTCACTCTTCCCATCCAAACCAAGTTATATATTATTCCATTTACAATCGTTTTCGGGTACTCTGCCTACCCCTTAGGTAAATACAGGCTTGATGTTTCATTAGAATAGTATTAGCAGCAACCCCAACCTTTATAACGCGCGACGTATAATAAACTACCTATAAATGTTCTAAGTTCACTTTTGTTTTGCTTCTTCGGCCTCGAGCCTCTTGCGCATCGATTCTGGCATCTCTGCGGGTGGGGGGCGGGGCATGCGGAGCCAGACCTGCAAGAAAGATGCAAGATAAGTGAGTAGGTGTGGGTGGAAAGGGTGTCCGGGGGTATGGAGGGTGTGTTCTCATTGTAGGTGTGTCTACATGGTTCTGTCAGTAGGAACAATTGGTAAATTATTATAATCATTGAGGTTTTTATTTTAAATGGCAACTTGGCAAAAGATACTGATGGGTGTGCGTTTTTTTGTCTTATGTCATTTGACATTCAGAGTGCTGATACTCAGCCTAACTTGAATAAATGTTTTTATTTTTTATTTTAACACCCCAATTCTCAAACTACAGTTGATGATATTAGTGTGTGTCACTACGATATACACTCAGGGTGTCAAGGATATTGACGCGCAAACCTAGTGTAGACACTTATCACCAGTTATCAAAAAAAAATCTTCTGTTTGATAGAACAGTGCATATATTAATTCCATACATTTTGACTGTGTACTTACACAGTCTGTGTATCTACAATCGAAATAGGTATATAGCACAGCTATTTCTTTTTTAAACCGAAAAAATATTAACGTAGGGATTTTAAAATCATATACTGAATCCACGGTTAAAGGTTGCGCGTCGATGCCACCCTATATTTCAACATGAGATTCAGTAGCAACTTAATTGACTGGTGAAAATCCTGCTGTAAGCTTCAATATTTTTTTGTTATAGCACTGTAATTCATACTGAAATGATTAATTTCAGAATTCAAGCTGTCTGTATCACTGCTGGTGCCATTCCTAATTTGACGTACACACGCAAGTATTAAAATCGCAGCGGGAATTTTTCGCGCACATAGATTTTCAACTCTAGGTGTTGAACCGAGCATTGAAAATTCAATGGAGTGCATCTCAGCCCATCGCAAATCGAACAGTGTGTTTTACTGTTTCATTTCCCACTCTCGGCGGAAAACAGTGCGATGTGAACTTGGGCTAATGCAAGTTTTGACCAATCTCCAACAAAGGAGGTTCCGTGTTCCGTCTCTATCAAAATTATCTTTAATAAATAATGTGTTACCTTGACAGCATCATAGATGAACCATTGCAGAGCAGTGAGGGTACCGATCATGATGATCCTGGGGCCGAGACCCTTCCAAACACCGGCCATACCGAGTTTGCCAATGATGCTTCCTACTGTGGCGGTCTTGTCCTGTAAATTCATGAAGATATTGTTATAGAGAAATCGTTCAATATTATTCCATCAAATTAAATCATCAGAAATTTATTAATCTCTTCGTTCGTTTCGTTTACGTATCAATGAACGTTTTAAAACGAATAACATAATAATTAAATAGACAAGAGATTAGATTTTTTGTATGTACATAATATATGTTTGGTATGTTTCACGCTAAAACGACTGAACGGATGTGGATGAAATTTGTGGAACATGGGTAGACTATAACCTGGATTAGGACATAGGATATTCTTATCCCGATATTCCCAAAGGATCGAGAGTTACGCGATTGAAATGCGTGATACAGCTACATTAAATAATCGATCTTTTATACAACCAGTAACATAATTAACGCAAGACCTCATACACCCCAATTAGAGTATTGAGTTAAAAGCATAATACGATGACCAAAACTATTTTTTTAAAAGCTAACTGATATTATTTAGAAAAACGTGTCGACCAAGCATTATTTTATGCATTTAAAATTGAGTCTTATTTTTTCTGAAATAAGATTGAATTTTCTTTGGCTCAATTAGTGGTAGGTATGGCAAAATACATGATTAAAAAAAAACTTTTATTAAAAGTTACTGAAATCGATTCAGTAATCAATTAGGAACAAACTTCTTTCAGGTCTTGCGTCCATTCTGCTACACCTTGTATTATGATATTCGATATTATTACTCAATTCTGGGTTGAGCTAAATTAATCTGCTTTTGTCCATAAAATGTTGTAACATTATTTTTGTTATTTAATACAATAAAGAATAAGAATGTCTGATAATGTAACTACAATGCATTGTACTCGAACATTCAATAATATTAATTACGCTGTCAAGTTGGTATATTTTTACTATCTCGAAGTTATTTTTTATTAATAACCTCCAAAATTCTCCGAATTGGAATTGTAAGAATTTTACGGAAAGGGCCGGTTACTGCCCTCGTGATAACTGCTGTGATTGGCTAACTGATATAACCAACTACCAATCAAATCACTTGACAGTCTGTCTGATATTCGAAATTCGAACGTGTTCTGTTAAATTCAGACGCTGATCGACTGTCTGTTGTAGACTCCAACAACTTTTTTTGAATTTGTTCCATATATTTAAACTCCTTCGACATTCAAACTCTTTGCTCGTAGAATGGCCCATGGTGTACATACCTGGTTGAGCTTGGAGACCACGGTGTCGGCGGGATGGGAGACGATGGCGCAGAACACACCAGCGATGTACCCGGCCGCGAATGTGACGATCAGCTGCTCGCCCTTCGTGCACTGTTCACGGGGCTTGGGGACGACGAACTGTTGACAAAAAGATATCATATTTTAATATCTATATAATAATAAGTACGTGAAGCAAAAACTTTGTGCCCCTTTTAAAAAATGTTACTCGGACGGAAGAGTATGAAGTTTAGAATGTTTAAAGTTTATATCCCGTATGGAGTGCAGAAAACTAATATTATTTATGTAATAATACATTAAGTTTTAAATTATTTATGGTTTATTTCGACCAATGGGCGACCAGTAAATATAATCAGCCTATGACGTTCCCATTGCAGGCGCAGTGCGGGTTTGTAGATGTCACATGACTTCGAATTTTTGGGTCTAGGATTATGGCGGTTTTCTAACGATGTTTTTCTTCAACGTTTTGAGAGGAGTAGTGATGAAATTATTTTCATATAATAAAGCGCCCGCATGGGATCGCACCCGCGACCTACAACTCTTAAGTTACCACAGGATCACCAGTACTCTCATGTTTTAATATTTACTTATTTAGTAATAATTAATTGTTACGCAAATTGACGCCCTACGTCAAAATGCCGCGTTATAGCCATTTTATACAACTGTCAATGAATGACTGTTGTGATTTACGAACAATATGACAATATACAAACAACATACGGGCAATATCGACAGATTATACGGACAATTTGTGTTAGTTGTCGTTATAATAAACAATTAATTTAAAATTAGAATTAAGAATTTTAGGGCTGGTTTTTGAATTGAGAATTCTAAGTTAAGGACGTGTTTACCTCTTTTTTGGAATGGCTTTAGATGACGCCTGCAAAATTCAATCCGCAGGCATTAAAGGAATGCTAAGTTCTGAACTGAACTTCAAATATTCCAATCAGAATTCGGCTGTATGTTTATTCCTGGTTTAAAAAAGTGTAGAACTTACCTTGTACAAAAGTTCAACGGTCTTCTCGAAGCAGGCGAACTTCATCATGGTGTAAGGGATCTGCCTACCCCATAGAGGCGCGAGTCCCTTGTACAGGGTGCCGTAGCCCTCATTCTGGACCATCTTGGGCCATGCTTCACGGAGTGTGCTGGCGAAACCAGGCATAGTCTGGATTCTGACCTGGGAAGAGGTGGTATGGGGTCAGTATTATGCTGTTTTTTGAGGAAGGTGGATGGACAATCGTCATAGTTACCTAGCACTTATACATATCAGAATACACTTTTATAGGCAAAACTTATATTAAAATACACTTTTATAGACTAAATTTATACTAGAATACACTTTTATTGACCAAACTTTTATTTAAATACACTTTTAAAGACCAAAGTAATATTAGAGTACACTTGTATAGACCAATAAGACCAATATATTACAACTATTTTGGAAGTGATGGTAAAGATATTGAAGGATAAGTATTTTTAGAGTATGCATTTGTATTGAAAAAATTGTGAGACATTTTTGTTCGTCAAAGTTTTTAGCGCCAGAAATGTCAATTTAATTTGTACTTTAGTATATCTACTATTATATTTGCTCTAATAATTTACATTGTCTCCACCATTTCCATTCACCAAAATCATTAAGTATTTTATAGCCTTGGTTCCCTATAAGTTGTGGATTTTATGATTCCTAAGCCCTCAGATCTCATAATCTCATGTTCACTGGGCACCTCCACCACGCGAACGGTCACGCAGCGCGAACGCTGAGTGACGTATGACGTCACTGACACGGCCGCAAGGCAGCATCCCTCGAGCGCGTTTTGTCGTCATCGGGCAATTTTTTATTGTTAAAATAATAATAAAACCTCAATTTTTGGACTCGTTAAAAAGCCATTTTAAGGTGAATGCGCAGTGGTAGAGCGCGAAATTCAAACTTTGTTACGTTTTTTGCAATTTTCAGGTGAGTGTCAGCTTGTTACTTGATCAAAATATGATTTGCGACTATAACATGTACGTATTTACAGATTATAATTATTAGAATCAATAATACATCTTTCTAAGTTAGATTTGTTCCATAAGAACAAATTTCTTATGGAAAAGTGCTTGTGGAAGAAATCTAACTTATAAGAGATATATTAGACATTCTAATGACTTAGTTCTGTAAACACGTACCTGTTATATTCGCAAATCACATTTTGATCAGGATACAACCTGATACTGACCTGAAAATTGCAAAAACGTAAGAAAATTTGAATTTCGCGGTCTACCACTGCGCATTCACCTTAACTCTGTCTTATTACAAAACAAGGTTTCTCTTCAGAATCAGCTTAAAACCATAGAGCCATTATTGAATTTTGAACTTTATTCTGACAGCAGTGTTCATAATACACATTGACAACTTATTACCAAACTATTGTCGTGATCTTTGATTTCATCATTATCACTGTGGCAAAAATGCCAAAGTACAGATTAATTATATTGTTATAAACTTAAAAGTATTTTCATAGTGGAAACTGAATGTATTATTGTACTTTGGCAACACTTAGTAATAACAATTATAATATTATCATTATTTCTGGGTGGATGTCATGCTTGGAAACATGCTGGTCCTGCTCCATAGGACAAACTAAAGTCTAGACAAAATCAAATTGGTTGCTAACTGAATTGTATAATTAATTATATTTATGACATTGATTTACACTCAGTGATTACTTTAACTCACACACTGACTTATTTATTACTTGTTAATATTCTAGGAAAATCTTACACTTACTTTTACAATGTTTGTAAATACAATATGTGAGGACCATGAATCAATCATCAAAGAATTAATTTATCTGTATTTCTTCAATTTCATTCTTTTTACCTATTTTGGTATAGCAATTTTATTCTGGGTGCATTGTTTTCACACATAATTATACATGTATAATGAATTGTTAAATATTGTACTTAAAACATTTTAAATGAGTGACGGTGGAGTTTCTTGCCCATTCTTCTCCATACGAAACTACATTTTGGAAGGGGCGACTAGAATCAATTCTATTTTAATGTAAATGTTGACGTTCAAAAGTGCGTGACTTTGACTTTGAAAATGGCAACTTTTAGTGTAAAGGCAGTCGTTGTTGGATTGTGAAAGTGTACAGTAGTAAGATTAAAAGTATTGAAATAATACAGTTTATAAATTTAAATGAAAGAAATCGCGACACTACATTGTCAGTTTTGTTTATAGAACTGTATTAGATCATGGTTCATATTGCAAAAACTGGCTCAATAGTTTGAACCATGTGAATAAAAACCCTGTTTTGTGATAACGCTGTAAAACGCCATTAAATTAACTAGCAAAACTTCCCGTCAACGTTGTGACAGATATAGATATTAAATGAGATACTTCGTCAATTAATTTATCTTAAAATGGTAACTTTTAGTGCAAAGGCATTCGTTGTTGGATTGTGAAAGTGTACAGTAGTAAGATTAAAAGTATTGAAATAATACAGTTAATAAATTTAAATGAAAGAAATCGCGACACTACATTGTCAGTTTTGTTTATAGAACTGTATTAGATCACGGTTCATATTGCAAAAACTGGCTCAATAGTTTGAACCATATGAATAAAAACCCTGTTTTGTAATAACTCTGTAAAACTCCACTAAATTAACTAGCAAAACTTCCCGTCAACGTTGTGACAGATATAGATATAAATGAGATACCCGCTATGACTGAGAAGATTCGCCAATTAATTTATTTTGAACGTGTTAATTCATAATTCTTACCTTAGCGGCCTCAAGAGGTGAAAGCGCGATGTCAGCGAAGAACTCGGCAGTCGCAGACGCAGCGAGGTACACACCAGTACGGTAGGTATACGCCGTCTCCTCATCCAGAAGGCCATTGTACGTCACTTTGAAGACTTCATATAGACCGAACTTGCAGAGACCCTGAGAGAGATAAAAATAGCGTTAGTAACTGTGGGTGAGAGAGAAGGAAGATTTGGAGGAGTTGCAAGTCTCATAGGTTTTTTTGTCTTCAGCTGAATTCACTTTTCAGTAGGAACAATTGGATGTTTGTTTTAATCATTGGTGGTGTAACTGGACATGTATACGTGCCACACGCCTCTGTACAAGCCTAGATAGAATCCAGGCGATATTCATCTTTACACAGTATAAAACAAAGTCGCTTTTCATGTCTGTACGCTTAGATCTTTTAAACTTCGCAGCGGATTTTAATGTAATTGCATCAGTAGACAGAGTGATTCAAGAGGAAGGTTTATTTGGAGAATACACTGGCCGTAAACATGCATTTAAATTTTACATTTTCAAAGGAAAATGACGATTTTAGGCCCTGAATGGCACAAGGGATTGGTTTCACTAAAAAAATATATTATTATTTTACTCATATCTTCCACGTATTCATTCGTTGGTGCAAGTTGGTTATTATTTTTCAATAATATTAAATATTAAAACGACTAAACTAATGCAACAGAATGCAACTTGAATAAAAATATTTTCAAAATGTTGCCTTTACAGAAAAAAAAGGCAGTTAATTAATCGGAATAATTATTAGTGATCGTTTTAGTTAATAATATTCAAAGCCAAAGCTATTTTTTCTAAAAGAAAATGAATGAAATGTAATGTAAACTACAAAAATCCCTTTCGATAATTGTTATTAATTCTATCTGTTGATTCTAGTGATTTTTTGAAAAAAATATTTATAATCGATTTATCGATTTATTTTTTATTTTTTATGGCAACACCAAGTCTACTTGTCAGCTACCGGAATACGTAAATGTCAAAATCATTGCTTGTTTGTTTTCCATTGCTTACTGGCGACTTGTGTTTATTTCGGTTTATTGACTACTTTTGCTCATGAATACTGACTCCGACGATTCTCCTATACCTGACGACCACGGCTTGATTATGGATTCTGCTCCTGCTACTCATGACGACACTGGCGACAATTTGGATTTGGTTGTAGACGCTTCGACTGACGAACCCGGCATTCACTCTGGACCTAGTTGTTCACAACAACAGTTATCATCTACTGCTGTAAGTGGTGATCTACGTTGTGTAAACTGCGGTTTGAATGTGTCCAGAATGCGAAGACATACTCTGGAAATCTCTGAAGTTCGAAATCTTATACAACGATGGATTGGCCAGGTAAATAATAATATACGTATTTTTTAGAAACCTTTATTTAATAATACTATTTTAAAAGTATTATAAGTGCTGACTTTATAATTTCTTTCATCTTTTCTTTTAGGTACAAGTTTCCAGTGATAATGTAGTGTGCCATGCATGTTGGACCAATGCTTGGAATGAGATACGACATCCAACAAGATCTGAGCCAGTTGTTGGCCATGTAAATGTATGTATCAGCTGTGGCACATCACTTTTAAGGAAACGATCACATACATTGAATACAAACACTGCCCGTGAAGCTGCTATTAGAAATATGGTTGCCCAACAGATAGCACCTCGTCAGGTAATATATCTTTTAATTATAATCCTAATGTCATTTTATCTTAAAGAATTGTGTAAATGTGTAATTATTTCTATAAAAAAAAAAAAAAGAATTTAGTATATATTAGTAGTACATGAGCTGTTTGTTTTTTATTGCAGTTGACAAGAACAACGCTTCTCTGTCACACCTGTTGGCGAAGGATTGACAGAGCAGCATCACGTTCTGCTTTAGAACGCGAACCTGAAGCTACAATGCACAGTCCACATCTTGAAGCTGAAGCAGACCCCGTGGCTCCTACACTAGCAGAAGAAAGAAATGCAGATTTGACTCATAGTAATCAGATACTGATGTCAAATTATATACGGGCTCCGAGTACACAGCGGCAATGTTTTTTCCCTGGTTGCAATGGTGTCGAAAGACTTTTAGTTCCATCATCGCTACGCGTAAGTTTACTTTGCGATTACAATTACTATGTGCCTTTAGACTGTAGGATCTGCTCATATCACTTAACCAGTAATTCATGGGATTTGTTATTACAATCAATATTAAATCCTATTAGAACATTTAGCTCAGAGCAAATGGATGAGCTACTTTCTTTACTGAAAGATAATATGGTAATGCATTTAGATTTTGAAAATATTCAAACTATGCCAGATCATATTGTTCACTATTATTTAGGCTTTTATAAACAACAATTTGAACAAATTCTCGCAGAAGTCCCAAGACTATCAGGCAGGCATAGAGGATCTTTTGCACTTGCAGCCTATTTGATGAAATTGAGGACAGGGGATAGCAATGAGCGTATTGCTGCTTTATTACGAGTGCCCAGGAGCACACTAGAATCATTGATGAACACAGCTCGTGAAATAATGCACCAGGACTTTGTTCCTAGAAACCTCGGTTTAAACCATATTACTAGAGAAGATATCTCTCAAAGGAATCTAATAATTCCTAATGGTCTTTTTGGAGGGGCAAATAGAACACCCATCGTAATTGCTGATGGCACATATGTGTATATAGAAAAAAGCTCTAATTACTGGTATCAAAAAAAAACCTACTCATTACATAAATACCGGAATTTAGTTAAACCGTTTTTGTTTGTATGCAGCGATGGATATATTATTGATATATTTGGTCCCTATCCTGCAACAACGACTGACGCTGATATAATTAATAAAGAATTTTCTAATGAAAATAGCCCTTGCCGACGATTTTTCCAACCAGGGGATGTATTTATTTTGGACAGAGGCTTTAGGGATTCATTAGTATTATTAGAAAATTGTGGTTACGATGCACATGTGCCCTTGTCCCTTGAAGAGGGTGAGACACAACTTTCCACTAGGGACGCTAATAAGACAAGAGCAGTCACATTATGTCGATGGGTAGTGGAATCGGTAAATGGCATTTTTAAAACTAGGTTCAAAATATTTAGGCAAGCATTTTTCAACAGGGCTTCTAAGCACATTATGGTCGATTTTTCTGTGGCTGGTGCTCTTATTAACAAGTACCACTTGAGAGTACAGGATAGAGAAGATGCAGCTCAAATACTGCAAATAGTTAACCAAAATATGTATAAAAATAATGATTTGGCTGATTATGTACGGGTTCACAACCTTAATAGAAGTAGGGCAGATTTCCAAAACATTACTGTTCATAATGACAATGTAAGAGAATTCCCTACTTTAAATATAAATGAATTAATATTGATTGCCTGTGGGACTTACCAACTTAAGCAAGCTCGCTCATATTATGGCGAGCACATAAGATTTAATGGAACATACCGTATTGAAGTGTGCACTAATAGTAGAAATAGAATTCTCAATGGCACTATATTTGGACAAAACTATTCACTGGTGAGGGCCAGAATCGCCAGTCGTCATGTTAGTCGCAAAGTATACTTCGTGTACATTTTAGTCAGCACTGTTGACACAGGCCGTGCAGCAGTACAGCAGTACTGCTGTAACTGTATTGTTGGCCGCCGTACTGTAGGATGCTGTGCCCACGTCATGACCGTGATATGGTATTTAGGATGGGCACGGCATCAGAATAATATTTTTCCACCGGCACAATTTTTAGATGATGTTTTGGTGATATATGATGATGATGAACAACATGAATAAATATGTAAAACTACAATGTGTTTTATGTTATTTCACCCACAGTTAATTATAAATATGTTCATTAATAAATTAAAATAATATTATTTTGATATTGCACATTACTAGTGTTGATGAATTCATAAAACCTTTAATAACTTTCAAATGCTAAGTTTTTTTCAAATAGTTTCTTTTACTAATTGATTATTGGAATTGTTCCCTATTATTATCATGAACTTTTGGGTGCACCGTGGGCCTAAATTACTATGGTGACTTGGCATTCCCCTTTCGCGCGTAATTTGACGAAAACGCTGGGCGCAGTGGACGCCATATTGCCCTGTGGGTATGACGTCAGTATGCTAAAAACAAATGCGCTGATATTTTATATGACAATTGTTTATAATTTAAAAACTGAGTTAATAGTCTACATAACGTTAGTTTGCTGTTCCTGAATGCAAAACATTATTTAAATAAAAATTACTTTGACTACGAAAATAATAAAAGTACAAAGTTGTTCAATTGACACGCCGTATGACGTAATAACATGGCGGCTACTATTTCATGGTGTTCAAAAACAGATTAAATAAACTGAAATCTTTGAATTCAATTAAAAAAAATATTTTGTTATTTCATGAACTAAAAACTAACTTTTTCCGACTGCATTTTACCTAAGCTATCACAATAATATATTTTTTTCTCATATAGAGTAAAATACCCTATTCCCAGGTCGGGCAGTGTTATTGGGTTTTTTTGAAATTTCTTCAGCATCCTGGAGTCTGGCTTTATACCTGATTCGTGGCAAAAGGGTCGCCCCCTATTACATGGGGCTTAAAAATAACTGGCGAAATGTGGGTGTACTAAAGAAACACCGCTGCTCTTCCCTTCACGGAAACAAAGCGTGATGTTCTGACGTTATCATACCTGGAGCGAGTATCCAATGAAGGTGGGTGCCCAACCCTTGGCGAGTCCCCTCATGCCCTCTTCGGCAACGGAAACCCTGAAGCCGTTGACGACATTCTTGTACTTGTCAGGGTCTACCTGCAGACGGCACTTGACCAGGTCGAGGGGTACTACGGCTGTGTGGGTGATACCTGAAGTAAAAAGGGTTGGAATTAGTTCTGGAGGTAACATACACTTACACATACATCATCATCATCATCATATCAGCCGAAAGACGCCCACTGCTGGACATAAGCCTCCCCCAAAAGGGGGGATTTGCCATAATCGCCACGCATGGCAGGCGAGTTGGCGATCGCAGTATGGTGGTCAAATTCATAGAGAACGCTGCTGCCCATTCTCTAGTAAGTCCCTTAGTCGCCTTCTACGACACCCATGGGAAGAAATGGGATAGTTCTATTCTTTTATGTCCGGCACCACACGGAACCCACCCATACTTAATTAGCTTATAATGTACCCACTGCTGAGACACAGGCTTCATCTCTGTGACAGGGAGTTGGCCGCGAAATCCACCACGAGTCACATGTCTTCAAGTGTTTTGTTCTAGGACATGCCGGTTTCCTCACGATGTTTTCCTTCACCGCATTGAGAGCAGTGATGATGAAATAATTTAAAGAAAGTAAACCCACCAAACTACTCGCAAATCGCGGACATTACCACTGGACCATCACAGATCTCCTGGGGGTGATACTTTATCATAATCGGCCTATAATATTTCCACTGCTAGGGGCCATTCAAGTATTACGTAAGCAGTTTTTAGCAATTATTGACCCCCCCCCCCCCACTCGTCAGTAAAAGTAAGCAAAGCTCTTACTCCCCCTCCAATGCTCACGTAAACATTGGTAGCAGACACCCAACGTGTCTACTCACTTTCTTGTGATTTTGATATATTGTCATCGTTTTCTTCGAGCTATTCATAGACAAGTAGGGTTATACTATGTGTTCAAACCAAAATCGACTAAATTTTGTAGAAAATCCAAAAGTTAATAAATAAATTCTGCTGACGTAATCACCATCCAGACCCCCCATCCCCCATGTCATCAAAAATAAGCAAAGCAAAGACCCCCCCGCCCCCCTGTAGTGCTTACGTAATACTTGAATGGCCCCCCCTAGGACTTAGCCGACGTTCAGCCGTACATAATGATATCGCAGCAGGATTGTTTTGCGCACTGGATCAGGTGGCCTACTCTCTAACTGCGTCAACGAAGATAAGGGCCCGTTCGAAACTTCTTAGTGAATCCTACAGCCAATTAACTAACTTTTTTGGACGGGCAAAAACATATCGGGAGTAGGGACAGCTGTCAAATCGTGTTGTTATTCATTCTTAGTTCGGGCTCCAAACTTATCTTCTGTCCGTAAGTGATACGGGGTTGGAAACGCCCGTTACTTCGACCGAAACGACGGACTTCGTGCTTAGAGAGTAGGCCCCCTGGATATTAAAAGCGTCCGTAAAATAAACATACAGAAATTAAAATAAGCCGTGGCAGCTAAGAGATGATCAACGTCCCTACTGATGGCGCCCGTTCACTAACATGACGTATGGATCAGCACCATTCAGCTCAACCATTTTGAAGGGAGGTTTAGTAATAGAGTCCCGTTGGCATCATCTGCCTAGCCTTTTCTGTTGGGGTCGGCTTCCAGTCTAACCGGATGCAGCTGATTCGCCTGCCTTCCTGACCTCCACAACCCAATTACTGGGTAATACGATACCCCTTGGTAAGACTGGATGTCAGACTTTCGGGCTTCTGACGACCCGTAACGACTGCCAAAGATCCACAGACAGCCGGGACCAACGGCTTAACGTGCTTTCCGAGGCACAGAGGGGTCTTGGTATGTAAAGATGGTCACCCATCCACGGACCAACCGTGTCAAGCGTAGCTTAACCTGATCGATCGACCCGTGCGACTGTTACTACTTAACCACAAGCCCTTCGTTGGCACCCTTTGAGTATGACGCCCTAAAAACGCTTACTTCACCGCTTAAAATATTAGTCCCGTCATTATGGTACACTCAAGATATGAATATTTTAACGTATCACGATTTGTTCACGTGATTGTAATCATTCATTATGATATCAAATTACGATAAAGCAGTTACGTAACACTTAAAAATATGTCACTTTCAGTACATTACAAAATATTTTTTTATCAGTAATTATCTTAGCGTTTGTGTTAATTACAATCGAATGCAGACTAAATTCGATAAATTGCATGTTAATCGGACGATAATGTGCCCACTGCTGGGACACAGGCCTCCTCTTTGTGAGAGGGAGTGGGCCGTTATCAGCCACGCGGGCTCAGTGCGCGTTGGTAGATGTCACATGTCTTCGAATTGTTGGTTCTATGACATGCTTCCTCACGATGTTTTCCTTCACCGTTTTGAGAGCAGTGGTGATGAAATAATTTACACTAAGTATGGGGCATATCTGGGTCCGAATCTATCACCTAACAGGCTACAACTAAGTTGCGGCCGTTACCATTGAGCCCCACTGCACTCACCGCCTTAAAATTATATCTTTCCTGTTTTCTTTTTTAATAAACTTTGAATTACAAATTTTAAAAGCCACGCCGTACATTTCTGAAGCATTGGTACCAATGTTCAGTCAAACATTGGCCCAAGTCTCGTGATCAATACAAGCTTGTGAATTCACTGGCATTGGCCCAAGATAGTGTGACGTAAGATTCTGTAGTTCCGTAGTCGGAACAACTACTAGCGGTCTAAATTCTAGTCAGATCTCGATTCAACTTATTAGTATTTGCCGTTTCAATTGAAACCAATTTATTGCAGAGACATGATTCCATGATTGTAATAAAGACTCATCATCATCACTCTCAACTATGTTTGGGCCGGCTTCCAGTTTGACCGGCTTTTAGGAGCTTAGACCGGACTCCGACTGGATTTCATTCGAGACCGGATTTATCATCGCCAAAGCAAAATCCATTATACAATTCATTGCACTCCTAGTATTAGGCCACTTAACAAAAACGTTGAAAGAATTTTCTCACTAATGAAATCTCACTAGACAGAAAAAATGGGGTGGTCCAATCTGACGGCCGAGTCGACCCCAGCACACGCTCATTGGTCTGACCAAAATGATGTCTGGACTCAAAACTCAAAGCATTTATTTCAATTAAACCATTTACAGGCACTTATGAATTGTCAAAAAGTCGACCAGTTGGAAGTTGAAGCTAGTTGCCCATTCCAAAACGTAGATCGCTAGGAGAAGAACGGGCAAGAAACTCCAAGGAAAGAAAGACAGAAAGAAAGAAAAAGTATTTATTGGACTCGCACAGGAATAACACTAACTTAACTACAACACAATACAATTATTAAACGGACACTCTTTTAAATCATGTTAGGTATTACGAAATCTTGGGAACATTATTCTTGTTGCTTCTATATGTAAAAAAATATTAGATTTAAAATAAGCCATGGAAGTTAAGAGATGACCAGTCTCAACCGACGGCGCCCGTTCACGAACTTGACGCGAGGATCAGCACCATCCAGCTCAATTTATAAGAGACTGTGACCTCTGAGTTTGTTTCGGCCTTTCTTCTCAGAGTAGTCAGATAGGAAACGCATGCCTCATCTAGTTTTTTAAATATGACTGACGTGTAAGTACCGTACAAACTACTTACTGAAATAAAAGCAATTATCATAGCCTTGATTAATCGACTGCCTCGTTTGTCTAGTGCTCGCAACCGCAACTGTCAGGCACGAGGACCTGGTTTATATTCCCAGGTCGGGCAAAGTGATATTGGATTTTTCTATCTGGAATTTCTCATTAGCAGGCCGGAGTCTGGATTGATGGGAATAGAACTGCCCCCTAATACATGGGACTTACACATAACTGGCGAAATGTGGGTTTACACCTCTTTCGAAACCTTCGAGGAAACAAAGCGTGATGTTATGATTGATCGACCCGTGAAGCTGTCACTAGCCACGAGGCCCCCGGCTGAGATGATGAGTAAGTAAGATTTTAAAATGTATACAGGGTGTCCGGTATTTAATGGATAACCTTGAAATGGTTCATGGTAGAACTATTGGCCATTCAGAAAAAACATGTTTTGTTTCTGTAAAAAAAAATCCAACAAAAAACAACCGACTTCCGAAAAAAACATTACAAAGTGAAAAATAACTTTAATTTAGAAAGTCGGTGTCTTTGGATATGTATTTTAATTTTTGTCACCGCCTTCTGAAATTTAAAGTTATTTTTCACTTTGTAGTGTTTTTTCGGAAGTCGATTGTTTTTGTGTTGAATTTTTTTTACAGATTAAATACAAATGATTTTTTTTTCTGAATGGCCATTAGTTCTACCATGAACCATTTCAAGGTTATCCATTAATTACCGGACACCCTGTACAGTGTGAGTGTGTGTGTCGTTGAGTGATAAAGACGTAGCTTAGACTGCGTCCCCACGTGTGGAATATGACCATTGACCTCACAGATACCAGAACGCGCCTGCGTACCAGTCTGCTAGGTACGGTAAGTGTCAGATATTTGTGTAAGCATATTCAGTCTTATAATGTTCCCACTGCATTAAGACACAGGCTTCTTCTTTTCAAGACAGGGTGGGCCGTAATCCCTGGGTCACTACCTATTACGGTTAAAATGACTTTCCAATTTAATAATTTTGTAATATTAATTGTTAAGTGTTTGGAAAATATGTTGTAATTTATGTGTAAACTAGATTCGGCCCGCGGCTTTGCCCGCGTGGAGGTCGGAACCTAGGTTATAATCTATCTGTGTGCCCAATTTCATCCAAATCCGCTCAGCCGTTTTTGTGAGAAAGAGTTACAAACATCCATCCATCTATCCATCCATACTTACAAACTTTCGCGTTTATAATATTAGTAAGGATTTTGCATGCCTATGTGACGGCAGAGCATGGAGAACATTATAAAATATTGTGTAACATCTATACCCCTTACCCATCTTGGCAAAAAATGTATGATTTGATTCGATTTGATTTGATTTCAGTCAGCTATTTATGCTCTTGAATGTACCATCTCGGACACTGCCGCTCGTCCGTTTTGTAACCTTATTGATTGAGGCATAAGGGTCAAAAATGATCCACCGCTATTTTCCGCGAATGTATTGATCGCGGTATGTAGTACGTTGCAGGGCCACGGTAACTCTTTCGATCAAATCCGCGACCCTGGCAAGCATCGGCCCTAGCGGACCCTTTCTGTTACTGCTAACATCTCTATGAGGCGCGCGTGGAACACAACGCGCCATCGACCCGGCGCGCGGTGTTTAAAAATTTGCGCTTGAATGCACTCTGTTGAATTCACAATGCTCGGTTCACCATGAGGATAAAGGTGTGTTTTCTAGATGTTTTTGCTTGAAACAACTTTACGATTATACCTACAGGCTGGCTATAATTACTTGAATACATTCGAACTGTCAGATTAGTTTAGAATAATCAAGACTGCACTAAAGTGTTTCCGTTACCAGGGACCTTTAGCGGTTCCACAGTATTTATTTATGTAAGAATTGCTTCATAAGTTTCTTTGCAATCTTCAATCCATTTGATAATAATATTAATTTATATAATCTTACATAAACTTGCAAATTATTTAGATAATTTGCAAGTTTAAGGTACGGTTAAGGTTAGCTTTAGAGCTAACCTTAACCGTGATTGAAGACGTTTTGGCGCTAAAAGTAGATAATGTCAAGCACAGATTATAAATATCAGCTGTTATCACTGCTCTACATTATCTTTGGGTTGGGCAAGGAGGATATAAATAATGTAGGTGAATGTTAAAACATAGGGCTGTGCATCAAATAATAATTTTATGCACCATTTTTTCATAAGCATTTATCTGCGCAATATCAGGCGTCGCTCGTTACAAATAGACTTCTTTGATTTGATTAGTCGAATACCTAAACACGAAACACAATTAAATTTCGTGGGCTTTCGGCGCTTAGCCCAAGAATTGATCCTGAAAAGGGTGTGTTTACACTTTGGGAAATATTTTAGTGTATTGCTTCTTAGAACAGGCTTCTTCATAAAGGGGTCTTAATAATATTGTATGCATTTGAATTTTTCGTTCTAGTTTTACTGAGTACCTATAGTTCAATGTACACACAACATTTGTTGAGTACTGACCTTTGGCTCCCTGCCACATATACTAGCCCTGACAGATGTTCTCTATTTAAAGACACAAACAAAAAATAAAACAATAATTTGAATAATAATAGGGAATTCTAAATACAACCAGTGTCATTTACAAGTACAACGTCTATAAACTGACGCATTTATCTATGGCGTATCAAGATGGCGCGCAGCGCCACTTTCTATGAGAACCCGTCAAAAATCTGTCGAATTCAATACACTTTAGTTTAGTTCCTTATTTTGCCACATGTACAAAAATGTTTGCGAGATAACAAGAACTGTGTATGTACGTACGCGTTAAGTTCATCTATAGTGATGTTAGTTAAGTGTAGCTAATGACATCGCGACACATTGAAGGCGAGGCCGTTACGTGACATTGGATCGATTCTCCCGGAAGAAAAGATAGGGCGTGGTCTTCAGTGTCTTCTCTAGACATAACTTCGAAATTCAAACGGTGTTTCGTGAAATCACGATGATTGCCCGACAACGGCGTAGCAAAACTGGGGTTATGATTTTGATCGGTATGTGTGTATGTATGTATGTGGGTGGGTATGTATGTTCATCTATTGTCTCATAACTTCTAAACTGCTAATCATAATTTGACAAATGAGGTGTTGTTGGAAGAGTCTTGATCGTCCGCTGGTTATATAGTATACGTCACATTAAATCTATACATCTATACATATAATAAAATTGTAGAAAAGTGGTGTCTGTACAATCGAAATATATAAAAAAAAAGTAGCAGGGGTTGTTATTATATCGATGCTGAACCCGAGATTGTAATTAATTTTTTTTTTGTCTGTTTGTCTGTTTGTCTGTGTGTTTGTGCACGCTAATATCAGAAACGGCTTATTCGATTTAGATGCGGTTTTCACTAATATATTGTAGTAAGCTTCACTTAACATTTAGTGTTTATTTCATGTCAATCGGTTCATAAATAAAAAAGGTAAGTCAATTTAAAGAATCACGGCGAACATTTGTTAATCATTCATCCCCGATGGCCATACGTCAAATATCGTATACAGAGAAGCATTACTGTAAAGTAAATTTTTTGCTACCCAAACGACGGTATATTATTATGTAATTCAAAATATGCTGCCCAAAAAGTCACTATTCCACGCGGACGAAGTCGCGGGCACAGCTAGTTAAGAATATGGCGCCCTCTAGGGGACATATAAGTGATGACCTAAATTATACACAAATACGGAGTATACGACCACGGCTTTTAAATTACTATATTTCCTATTTCCTTGTTTCATACTTTTTATGCCTTGATAACACGTACCGAGCAAACGGGCTTATTCTCGACCGAGTACTCGGTACGTATAAACTTAGCGCCGAGCGCTCGGCCGAACGAAGCGGCGAGATAGTAGCTCGGCTCCCGTTCTACGTACTAGGTAGAGTGTCCAACCTCCCGCTTCCCCGCACTGTCTCGCTGGCTCACTCGGCAGGTCTGAACGTGCACTTGGCCATTTCAAAACATGTGTGAACAGCTACTCGCTTACATCACTGTCTCGGCCGAGAAACATTTTACTGTCTCGTCTGTTTATTCGGTACGTGTGATCAAGGCATTAGGTGTAATTTTTCAGTAGACGGGTTTTAGCTATTGAATTGACTTTGCTTTCGAAGTGTGCGGTCAACTTGAGTGACGTTCAAAGTGTAGTTTCAGGACCATGCCACCTGGCTCTTTCCTCACTATTCTAAATTTTTCCTCACTGTTCTAAAAAATGTTGTAAGGTTAAAAAACACAGTATCAGCTGGCCTCGTATTTCTATTGAACCGTTCACGAGCCCTGGAGCCGCTTTACGTGAAATTAATCTGTGAATGAAGCACTGACTTAATCGGATCCGAAAACAAAACGACTTAGGCGTCGAAGTATTCGTCCGCATCGCTGTCATCAGGAAACGTGCCACAAGACTGGCAGCATTGCACCGTTGAATGGCAATGCTAAATCTTTGGCCAATAATATTCGGATCCTAATATTAATAGGATTGACATTGCCATGAAGTGACATACGGCTCCGCGCAGACCGATAACAGGGCAGAGGAATTTTAGAGACATGAAATTTTTTATACTTTGTTGTAATAAAGAGTAAAGTTGTATTAATTCCCCAAGGGCCACGGAGGGCGCTTGAGAGCAGTGTTGGCCCAGGTAACGGTCCCGACGGTACGGTTACGAGTGTCGGTGATGGTTACGAACCCAGACAGGCGCTGTACTTTGTGTAAATTATTTCATCACCACTGCTCTCAAAACCATGGAGGAAGATATCGAGAGGAAACCGGCATGTCTTAGAACCAAAACTTCGTAGACATGTGTGTGACACACATCTATTAACCCACATTGCGCCCGTGTGATAGATTCTGCTCCATTCGTTTTTCACAGAGAGGCCTATGTCCCAGCAGTGGGAACCTTGTACTGATTATGCTAGAAGAAATGGCTATAACACAGCAATTTGTTTAAAGAACTAAAAAACACGCTTTAAAAACCAAACTAAAAATGGAGAAAATAATTTAATTCTTTTAAAAGCGTGGGGTGCTTTTTGAGGTATTTTTATAATCAATTAATGTCAAGCACCCCACCCCACGCTTTTTAATTGAATTATATTATTTTCTCCTTTTTTAGTTTGGTTTTTAAAGCGTGTTTTTTAAACTAATATTTATTTCTATTTTTTAGTTCTGCTAACTACAAAAAAAGTGATATTTTTTTATTATTATTTTTCTCATTTTTTTATAATTATTGAATTGACATCGGTCCTCGATAAGTTTACAAAGTTTCAATGAAATCTGACCGTTTAAAGTGGGTCAAAAACGCGCTCTAAGGAATCGGTTACATACAAACAAACATACAAGTGAAGCTAATATAAAGCGTGTAAAATAAATCTATTTACAGAATCATTTATCATTGAACTTACCGCAAGACAGGACACCTCCAAGACCGCACAGGGCGAAGTATTTGGGGGAGGCGAACTCGCAAGAGTCGCCTTGGACCACAGCCGCAGCAGCCATACCGCTCTGTATGGGAACAAGTACATAATATCTATTAATTGCTAGCTTTTACTCGGCAAGAAATTATTCCACGGTATGGTACTAATGTGATAAAAAGTATCCTATGTGATTTTTCGTGTGCCCAATTGTATTCCAAACCGTACAGCCGTTAAGGCTTGGAAAGGTAGAAGTCAGACAGACAGTTATTTTCGCATTTATAATATTACGGCTTCGCCCGAGTGGATATCGGTTCTCGCGTAAAAAAAGTAGCCTTGCCCTTCTCCATATCCCTGGCTATATCTCTGCCAAATTTCATGACAATCGGTTCAGCGGTTTAGGCGTGAAAGCGTAACAGACTGACAGACAGATAAAGAATTACTTTCGCATTTATAATATTAGTAGGAAAGTAGGGATAGACGAAACAGAACCTCATTTTCCTTAAACTAAGGTTCGTATTCGTATGAATTGCTAAGCCCACGTGGCACGGATGTAAAAATATAGGGTTTTTTGCGCACTGAATCTTGTTCGAATATGGTCTAACTTTGCTAGGCAAAGTCAAGTCAAATCTCTATCAAAGTTTATCAAAGGACATGTGACCACTCGATATAATTTTATTCTATAATAATAAAAGGCCACAAATTTGTTTCTTCCGTCAGTTGTTTTCGTAAAGATGACGTAATCACAATCGATCATGGATTCGTGATAAGAAACCGTAGTTACTAAGTCAGGGAACTACTTAAACGAATCGATTAATACAATATTCAAGGAAATAAACGACTACGCGACGTATTGAGAAGGAATTAGGAATCAAATTCCTCGAACTTAACAGACAGCTGTGCTGCAGGGAAGTTTGTTGCGCCACTTCTTTGCGCGATTTGGGGGGACTGTGTCTTATGTAATTTTAACATTAAAAAAGTGCTGATTCTCAGCCTATTTCGATTAAATTACTTTAGATTTTGATTTGGAATTGCGGTTGCCCTCAACCACTCCGCCATCGAAGCAATCAAGGCTTATAACCTCCTAAGGGTTGCCATAATGAGTATATAATGAGTAATGAGTATAATTCCATGTTTAAATGAATGTGGAAAGAAATTGTCACAAGTTTTATGGGAGGGTTTTATTCTCAAGCCGGGCGAAGTGCCATTCGTTTTTCCGTCTGGGATTTCTTAATAGGAGTCCGTAGTATTTGTGCTGGTTGACGGCAACAGTCTCACCTCCTGACTCAAAACAGAACAGGCGAAATGTGGGTGTGCATACTAGGTATAGAGGGCTTGCGGAAAGGCTTCCAGCGCGTCACCAACTGCCATGGCTCGCCTGTAAATCTTTTAATCGACTAAGAACTGGGCCACTGCCGGAACAACTTGGTCAGGTGGGGTACTCCAATGAGATACAGTACGACTGTGGAGCCATATCGCAAACTATGCCCACCTCTTGTCGTGCTCTCTGTACATTCACACCTGCACTATGGAAGATTGGAAGACCTTTGCGAGGCTAACGATAACGCTGTCAAAGTGGAAGAATTCTGGTCAAAGCTTGTTTACAACCAACAATTGGAATCATCGAAACAACAAAGAATAAGATAGGTACAGCTCTGCCTTAATCTTCGGGGTAAAAGGCGTAATGTTGTCTTTTCCATACTATTATTATAAAAGCGAAAGAAAGTAACTGTCTGTCTGGTACCTTTTCACGCCTAAGCCACTCAACCGATCGTTATGCAATTTGACACGATACCTTGGGACCTGAAAACGGCGCGGTTGGCGCAGTGGTTAAGCGATTGACTGCTGCGCTGCGTGTCGCGGGTTCGATTCCCGCCCGGAACATATATTTGTATGACCTGCAAATAGTTGTTCCGGGTCTGGCTGTTTGTGTATCTGAGTTTTAAATGTTTGTAAACGCTCCACAATACAGGAGAAATTCCTAGTGTGGGGCAACAATAAAAAAAAAAAAGAAGGACATAGCCACATAGGAAACTTTTCATCCAGGATCTAGGATTGTATCTTTTTCGTTAAGCCCTCAGCTCTCATAATCTATGGTCACAGGGCAACTGCAGCCGCATCGCACGCGCCGGCCACGTGTCAGTGTTGCCACGACAAGACGACGTGAGTGCGGCGTCGACGCGACGCGCACGACACGACCGCCCCCCTCCGGCATGAGTTCTCATCATCGGGCAGGAGACATTTTGCTGAATGATTTAAGGTCTCTGCAGACGAAGTAGCAAGATGCTTCGACAAGTTTTTTGCAGTGAAATTCCTAGAAATACAGGGTGGCGATCTAGTCACCTGCATCCGTCAAGGATTCTACCCGTCCTACTGAACAAATTTTTCTACAAAAGCCATATCTGATTTAAAATAAACTCTTAATTCGATCCAGCCGGTCCCTTGCTGAATCAAGGTCCGTACGATGCACAAACACGCATGTCGTCTCAATTTCAAGGTGAAGAAGTGTTAATTGGATTTATACTCTGTTCATTTTAATATGATCATTATGACCAGAGATCGGATATTCGGATGCATATTCACCTAAAGTTGAGATGTTGGCTAACATGGAATGCGCTTTTGTATCGAAAAAGTCTTAATTTAGGTAAGTAATTTGTTTATTTTTTGTTTTAACTAATACAAACCACCCCTCCTCCAGTACATACACATATTTGTATCGGGTTAAACATTAATTTTAAATTAATACACATCTGAATAGTTATGCAATCCAAGAATCCCGGGGTTTTTAATAATTTATAAAGCCGGTTCCATACTTCCATAGCTAAAAATTATCTTTAGGTAAATATGCATCCGAATATCCGATTTCTAATTATGACACTCACAAAAATAAGCAGTTCTCTTTATGTTTATTATAATAAGTAAACTAGATCTTCTCTAATTGGGCTTAATTAGTTCTGGGCTATGTCCAGCAGTGGATGTCTTATGGCTGAAATGGTGATGAGTTCTTTTGATTATTATTGAAAAACTTACTTCCTTGTTTTCCGAAACTACATCGATTCGCATCATACACGTTAAATTCGATAATTGACGTGATTTCTAGCTACGATTTTCGAAATCTGTGAATGCAGTGAGCTATTACTAAAAAATGTAGGACAGTCTTCTTAGAATGTTTTCCTGTATCTACAACATGAAATATACCTCTTCCCCGTCTCAAAAATCCACCCTGTTTGGTATACTATAATTATGTGCGCTCAGCACAATTTTACTGCAATTTTATTGTTATGTTTATTGTTCTCTTTCTTTTTTTATATGTTTGTTGCTGTTGTGTTGTGTCTGTGTCGAATAAATGTTTTCTATTCTATTCTATAATTTCAGCCGAAAGACGTCCACTGCTGGAAATAGGCCTCTCCCAAAAGGGGGGTTTTGCCATAATCGCCACGCTTGTCAGACGGGTTGGCGTTCGCAGTATGGTGGTAAAATGCATAGAGAATACTGCTGCCCATTTTCTAGTAGTGTGTCAACATGAGTCACACAAAATGAACACGAGTATAATCAGCAAAATATAGTGTTGTTACATTACCTGTTCGATGGCCGGTGTGAGTTCCGTAGCCTGACACTGCGCAGGTGTCAGAGGGCTGCGGAATGGCGAGTTCCGCGCCAGATCTGCTAAGGACGAGAACATTATTCTGAAACAACAAACAATACTATTATTTAAAGTACGGGCAAGTCGCAAAATCACGTACCTGGACATAGCTTATGTCCAAGTGCGTTGTGCAGCTGCCTTGGCTTACCTGCAGGCTTAGCATGACGCTTTCTATTTCTACGAAAAATAGACAGTGCTTTTTCAATACAAAGTGACATTTCGATTCTACATTTTTAGACATTGCACAGTAGATAACCTTCTACAATCTGTCATTTTGTCTTTCGTTTCTAACTATCTTTTCTAGGTCCATATAAATGTAGACCATTCCAGAAGAATATTTCTTGCCATACTGTCAAAATCACACTGACAATAAACTTTCTACTCGACGGCCACAAAGTATTTAAGATTATCTCCAAAATCATGATTAGTTTAGAACGCATAACTGTGATAATTTATAGAAAAACATAGCTATCTTCTCCTATTGTACATCATTTAGCTAATAGTCATGTCTATTCTTCTGTCGACAAATCGGTGCTCGTGCTAAGCCCGCTGGAGGTCTTTAAGTGGACGGTCTTGAAGTACTAAGGTGCAGTAGACATACATTTAAGTCAGTCAGTTCTAGAGTTCTTTTTTATGGTTTTGGGATATTTAAACATAACTGGTGCACATCTGCCAAATGTTCCTCCATGATAATTTATTTTCTCATGTCATGCTCAGTATTAATTAAGTTAGCTTGTGATCAGTCCAGTTTTTGGCTATGACCACATCTCAACACATATTAGGCACTCTTTATGTAGATCAAAGGTTGGATTCACACCACACACTACATTATTGATGCAGAAGAGCTATAAAACCTTCATTGTAACTTAGTCTACAGAATTAGCTGGTTGGTTATAAACTGGGTCAATCAATATCTTTCATAGAGAAGAGAGTATTGACCCTGTGTCAATTTTAAAGACAGAATAATTTGTTTTTTCTTTTTGATTCTTTCTTCTTTGATCACTTTACATTATCATGTTGTGGTTATTATATTTGGTTATTTAGGAAATGGTTGATGAAAAGGGATGTTTTATGAACAAATATTATTGATGTTTTTCATGATTATTTTAGGTTAAAAGTATTTTATGTAACGTTACTTGATGTAGGCAGAATTTAAAAGTTTTTTTGTATGCCAGAAGAAACCTATGACGACCCACTGACGAAAATGTAGTATACATAGATTATACAACATGCTCCATGCAGGGCTTTTGGCCTATAAACCACAACAATAAAAGTTATACTTAATTTAGTAATATTATGAATTAACCGGTAGTCCTTACTTTGATTCCTTGGTAGTTAAAATGAATTGTAATATCCATTTCAGAAGTATACAGGAAATACTGCACAGATAGTGATTCCTGATATAGGGCTACTGTTCAGTTACAAAAATTATTCAACAAAATTATTTAATAATTTCGGTTCAGAAATACGTCACATTTCAAGAATTATTACGAAACAGTCGAAAATCAATGCCAGTGTCATGTATGACAGCGTACAGATGAAGGTTAGGTAACGAAAATTAAAGATTTTCATATGTTTTACGATTAAATTCTCCAGAAATTAACGCAAAAATGGAAATAATTTTTGCAAAAAAATCACTAATAGTCTCAGAAACACGTAAGCATAGACTGCGGAACTTTTTAAAAAAAATCAATACCGCCTAAACCGAGCGTGTCAGTTTCAGCCGACGAGATTCGATTGTTAGCACTATAAAGCTACTTGATGTCAATGCAGATTTTTTATCCTCAATTTGTTAATGAAATAGAATACCTATCAAAATAAGATATGGAGCAAGGTCACGTGCAAACATAATTTCATTATCGTTACGTAAGGGAAACACCACCGAGATATTTTTCCAGTGAGCACTGTAAAGTGCCTCCTCAAAAGGTATTCTGAAATAAAATGCCTTGCTAGACGATAAGAGAAAAATTAAATAATAGCTTCCATAACTTACATGTTTTAAATCCGATCGAAACTACTCAACACACCGTGAACACACCGCACCGCACCTGACGCACAGTGCTAAAGGAAACAGCAATGACAATGCCAGTGCCATAACGGATGTTACATAATCAAGTGTACATTTTTAATAATGGCAATACTGTTCCACTAATGTCATAACGATTAAAAAATGGCAATGGTAAGGTTGATAGAGTACAGAGTGATTTAGTGCCCCAAAATTTCCAAACATTTTAATTTTCTTTTATCTCAATCAGATTAAGCAGACTGAACTGTGTGCCACATTGACCGTCTAAGGTCTCCCTTATGTAAAAAAAGAACTGTTATCGCTTCGGTGGAGTGCCAGCACGGAAGAGAATCTCTTCCGTGAGTGCCAGCCTTAGTCCTCCTTCGCACTGGGAGACCATGACCACGAGTTTGGTACCATTAACCGATTTTTACGTTACCTTAGTAGTAAACACATCTGAGTTGAACTTAGCAAGGGAATTCTGGGTTTAGGTACTATAAGTGGGCCTTTGGGAAAAACAGGAGTGATGTTGTGTAGTAAACCGTTGCGTGAGTTGCGTCACTGTGATCGAAGTCGTAGTTGCCCAATGTGTGTGGCCTCTTGATAGTTTGGTACCTAGTTAGGTACAGTATGCGGTGATAATGAAACTCGAGATTAAACGCTCACGCTGAACATTATGTCATTATTTAATATATTCATCTTCTTAAATATAAAAATGAATCCCTATTTCCCTTGGTCACGGTTTCACACGTGAACGGCTGGACCAATTTAGCTAATTCTTTTTTGTTGTGTTTCTTATGGTCAGGAGATTATTGGTAGAGTTCTTATGGTCAGAGTTCTTAGGGAAGAAAAAGTGAAAGTTGCGAGTAACATTAGACAATTTAAGAAAACTTAACGACTATAATTAACTTTTCTAATATTAGGTATACCAATGCGAATTCAATATTCATAGATAAGACAGGACAAAGTCTGTCGGGTCAGTTTGTTTACAATAAAATATAGATGTTACACAATGCGATCGACAGCAGGAATGACAGGTCTGTTAGGAAAAAACTCCATAGCAACGGTACATATATGTCATGCTCTGTGATGCATGCAAACTCTAACACTCCTCCTCATCACTAGCATAATCGCTATAATAAACCGAATGAGGATCTCAATTCATTAAGCCTTGGTCCAGCTAAACTCTTAGTTAACATATCTGCCTCCATGTGGGCACTTGGACGGTATTCTATTTTTTTAACTTCCTTCAACTGTCATATGAAACGTAATTTCGTATCAATGTGTTTTGTCTTAGAGCCTACCATAGGATTTTTAGCCTGAGTATCATTGTATATTTTGACTATGGGTTGCCTCCATTATGATATGTCATTTATCAGTAGTCTTAGATGAATTGCTTCCTTAGCAGCTTCAGCCACACACGTGTACTCTGCTTCAGCCGTTGATAAGGCTACACACTTTTGTTTTCTACTTTCCCAGCTAACGGGAGCACCAGCGAGTTTGAAACAGTAGCTACTGTACGATCGCCGATCTATCGCACAATATGCAAAATCTGCATCAGCTTGTCCATACAAATCCATTTCCATTTTCTTGTAACATGGGCCCATGCCTTTTGACCCTTTTAAGTAACGGAGTACACGTTTCGCGCTCTTAAAATGTTCCTCTCCAAAACAACTGTTGAACTGTGACAAATAACTCACACTGAACATTATATCAGGCCTGGTGGCCACGGCTAAATACATCCGTGTGTCAATCAATTGCTGTTAGGGTAATCTTGCATCACACTTTTCATTTTTCTGTAATTTGAGGTTGAATTCCCTAAGTGTAACCGTTGGCTTGCAGTCTTCCATGTTAAATTTCTTTAACACCTTTTCAATATATCGTTCTTGAAATAATTTGATTTGGTCTCCTCCTTGCCTTTTAATATGCATTCCTAGAAGTTGTTCAGGCTCTCCTAGATCCTTCATTTCGAATTTTTCATTGAGCATCTTTTTAATTTGGTTTCACAGGAGTAAGCTATTAACAGATCATCTACGTAGATTGCTATCAACATTTTAGCTCCTCCTTTCTTTAATATATACACGCAAGGATCAGCTTCTGATGGGATTAATCCCATTTTTTCTAGTTCGCTACTCAGTTTCAGGTACCATTGTCGACCTGACTTCTTCAAGCCGTAGAGTGCTTTTTCGAGATGACATACTTTCTCTCCTTTTATGTTCTTCAAATCCTATAACATTTTTATAGCTTTATGGAACAGTTTTAAATCATTGGTTACCACTTTCTTCCACCATTATTTCTGCCACATATTCTTCCAAGTTATCTGGCATCTCCATTGCTATTTTCTTATCTAACACGCCATTTAGGTAAGCTGTCGTGACATCCATTTGGTTAAGTTTCAATTCCTCTTCCACAGCTACAGCAATGACACTTCTAATTGAACTTAGCTTTGCAACGGGAGAATATATTTTGTCTCACTCACAAAATCCTCTTGCAACTAGTTTCGCTTTCTTTACCTCTGTGTTTTTAGGACCAATTTTCTTTTTCAAAATCATTTTGAAATCTACAAGATTCATTTGTTTCTCTCGTTTTGCGGTATTCCACGTACCATTCTTTACGTGTGCTCTGATTTCTGCTTTTATGGCACCATGCCAGTACCTTTCATCTAGGGAGATCTATACGAAGAAGAAGAATAGGGCTTCTTCTTCTTCGCATAGAAACATATTATTGGTAGTCGTTTCCTCGTCGCTTCTGCCTTTCATCTCATAATCTTTAGCCCATACTGGCAATTGTTTTTTTCTTTGAGATTGTGTTCTGCTATTGGCATGATCATTAATTAGTTCACTTTCAGTTGCTTCATATTATTCATGATGTTCGACTACTTCATTAACATTTTCATTAAATTCATCAAGTGCATAATTGAACTTGTCTCCGAACACATAGTGTGGTGGAGCATCAAGCCGTGTCAATGATGGGGTTTCATACTTCGTCGAAGAACTAGGTATTGCATCAGATTTTGGCGATTTATGTTTAATATTTACATCGATTTTTATATTCTCGGTTGTTTCTTCTTCTTGCTTCCTTTAAGGTTTTATATTAATTGTATTCATATTTTCCCTTGTTTCTTCAAAATTTGAGCAGTTCTTTCCGTAAAACATGGCATTTACAAATTTTACGTCTCTGCTTATTATGAATTCTTTTGAATCAGGAATGAAGATGCGGTACCCTCTGGCACATTTTGTGTATCCAACAAATACTCCTTCGGTAGATCGAGGAGCAAATTTCCATCCTTTTTTAGGTCCTTTCCTTAGGACAAACGCTTTTTGACCGAATATATGTAGGTGTCTTGCATATGGTTCACGACCAATCCATTTTTGGAAGGGGGGTCCGTCCATTCAGGGCTTTAGTTGGACATCTATTCGTTACATAATTTGCTGTATGAATGGCATTTGCCCACAGCTCCTCTGGAACTCTTGATTCAAGCGTAAGGCATCTCACCTTCTCAACCAATGTCCGATTTTTACGCTCTGCAAGTCCATTACTTTGAGTATATAGGGTGACGTTAGTCTGTGCTGCATTCCACGTTGCATTAAATAATCATTGAAATTTCTATTAATGTACTCGGTACCATTGTCCGATTGTAGAAATTTAATTTTATGCTTTAATGCATTATCCACCATGTTTTTGTATTCTGGAATATCTGGAATACTGAACTTTTATTTTTCATAAAATATACGCAACAATATCTTGTAAAATCATCAGTAAAAGTCACAAAGTATCTTAATCCAGCATGAGTTTCAACTTGCATAGGTCCACGCACGTCAGTATGAATAATTTCGAGTGGCTCTCTTGTCTTTATACCGTCTGAGGTATTAAATGATAAGCTCGTAATTTTTCCTTTAAGACATGTTTCACAGTCTCCCAATTTTTCCTTTTCTTTAATGTCTAATCCTTTAATTAGTTCTTTCTTGGGTGCTGCTTTTAGGTCAGATTCATTTAGATGTCCAAGTCTCTTGTGCCACTTCATAATGTTTGTGTCTTCTTCTACTGCATTCGCCTTTTCTACTTCGTCAAATCTCATGTAGTACAAATCATTCTCTCTATTTGCCTTGAGAATAATCTTGCCGTTACTATCCTTTATTAATGCCTGATTTTCTGGAATACTACAGTGTATCTATTATCAGTGATTTTTCCAACTGAAATTAGGTTCATCACAGTTCAGGTACATATAGAGCATAATTTATGTCGTATTGTCTATTCTTTACTCTTATTGTAATTTTTCCACTGCCTTTTACTTGAGTGACATACTGAGGCCCTAGTGTGAGTTTCATTTAATCATCTCGATCAAACGCATCGAGCGCGTTTAGCGTTCCTATTGGTCCTGGATCGGTGACGGACCAATTGGAGCGCCGAACGCGCTCGATGCGTTTGATCGAGATGGTTAAATGAAACTCACACTAAAGGCCCGGATCGGAAGCTAGTTTTAATGTTCGAAACTCACTGTTTATGGTGTCAAATTTCTCCACATCTCCACACATGTGAGATGTACATCCGCTGTCGAGGCACCAAATATTTTTCTTTAAATGGTTCGCAGACGTTAGGCAAATTAGTTGCACACAAAAACTTCCACGATTTGAGTTATTATCACTAAATCCAGCTCTCGCTTGGCATTCAGAAGTCTTATGTCCCTTTCTTTTGCATCTGAACTTGAAGGTTCTTTTATTGTTATTTCCTTGTCTCTTATTTCTGCTATAAAAAGCATCTTCCGCATCATATCTATTGCTGCTGTGCTTTCTGGCTTCACTTTCCTCAATTATTTTAATTTTTAAAGTATCTGGACTTGGCAAACTGTCTCTAGTTTCGATGGCAATCCTGAAATCTTCGAAACTTTGTGGCAGGCTATACAGTATCATAATACTTAATAGTTCTGAACGGATTTCCACACCAATTGTTGCTAGTTTGTCAACTACATCCATGAAATTGCGTGATCCTGCACATCATCTTTTTCAGTCATTTTCTTCAGATCAAGCTGTTTATGCAAAGTTGCTTTTCGCCCGGGTCCCGAACTTTGATGAATAGACTTTAGCTTGGCCCAAACGTCTTTAGATTTTTTACAGCCAGTTACCTGCTTGAGCTGAGGTGGAGACATCAATAGCATGATATCCGCCCGAGCCATCGTGTCCCTTTTTAGGAACTTCTCAGTCTCTTCCGCATTCGCGTTCACGTATAGTTTTGCAGCTCCGCTCGCGTATTCCCATAGCTCATTTTTATGAGGATGGCCTCAGCCTGTACGCAGCAGGTATCATAGTTAGTTTTAGTAAGTGGTGCTATACGATACAATGACGACATCGGTCCTCGAGTAAACCACGCTCTGCTACCAATTGATAGTTTGGTACCTAGTTAGGTACAGTATGCGGTTATAATGAAACTCGAGATTAAACGCTCACGCTGAACATTATGTCATTATTTAATATATTCATTAACAATAAAGTATAGATGTTACACAATGCGATCGACAGAAGGAATCCCTATATAAAAAAGTACTCTGTGCTATATAAAAATGTACTCTGTGGAAGGAATGACATGTCTGTTAGGAAAAAACTCCATAGCAACAGTTCATGTCATCCAAAGAGATTATAGGTACTTTGTGATGCATGCAAACTTTAACACCTCTCAGGATTCCTATACAGTTTCTAATAAGATATTTAACCTATATGAAGTTTAAAGTAAAACTTCATGTATGTTGAATATCTAGCTTAAAACTACTCTGTGCCAGCCTCTGTCTGTCACACATTTGTCACACATCTCAAATACAAACAGGCTATAGAAAGTTTTTATGTGAATGCATACTCATATAAACACCCAAAATGTTTAAACAATATCAAAAGTGTGAAACATAAATAAGGACAGGATCCAAAAATGTCAGTTATGGTTGAGTTTTAAAACGGTATCCATTCAATTCACATGTTTTGCAATAAAAAGGAACAATCATCATGTACGTCTCCACCAAGGCGGGTTTTAGAGAGCCTCTCAGTCAGAGATATAGCCAAAGCCAGAGCCGACTGTTTTCCGAATTTGCTGAGCTCGCGGAAGGGCTCGCTAAGCTCACGAAAGGGCTCGCTAAGCTCACGAAAGGGCTTGGTAAGCCCCACCCTGTCTGGCCAACACGTAAGCGACCGAGATGATTGCAGTCTAAACGTACATCGTAGTTCTCATCGGAAGTTCTTGGTAAGCCCCTCCATGTCTGGCGAACACTTAAGTGATCGAGATGATTGCAATCTAGGTGTATATCGCTCATCACAAAACCAATGGCCAGAAAGTAGTGGAACGCGTCCACAAAGTCGCAAGCAATCAAAAACCTGTGCACCACTATGCGCAGAAGTATCAGCTATGTTTGATGAAATCAAACATTGTCGAGACGCGATTGGGGCACTCGCCCAAGAAGCACAAAGCATTATTAGTGCTGCATCGGGGTTTCTAGACGATTGTGTATGTGAAAAGTCAGACCAAACAAAAAAGAAACATAAAAAGGTAAACAGTAAAAGCTGCTGTCTACCAACATCCGGGAAAAAAGGTAGCAACAGAGACACGTGTTGTGCGCCATCATGGTTGAACGGTTGCGTCTGCGATGAAGCAGAAACAAAAAAGCAAAATAAATCAAAGAATGTAAGAGCAACGGAGAGTAAACATTCCTGCCAGAAAATATATGAGAAGAAAAGTAGCAACAAAAAAATAACCACGGCAGACAGTAGAAGCTGTTGTCAGAATAAAAGTAGTGCCAAAGACTCATGCTGTGTTTTTAATGCACCCAAGGATCTTGCCGATTGCGTCTGTGTGGAAGATATGCAAAAGCAACAAAAGGTGGAAAAGACAAGCACTTGTTGCAGCTGTCAGAAAACAATCGAGAAAAAAACTAGTGATAAGAGCACCTGTTGTATTCCACCAGAAACTGCTGAAGATTGCGCCTATGATAGAGCAATGAAAAAGCGAGATAAACAGGAGAAAAAGACAGACTGCAAGAAATGCTGTCAGCAAACGGTAGAGAAAAAAGGTAATGACAAGGACACTTGTTGTGTTCCACCATTAGTCGCTGACGAGTGCTCCTGTGATGCAGAAATGAAAAAGCGAAAAAAACAGGAGAAAAAGACAGACTGCAAAAAATGCTGTGAGCAAGCGGTGGAGAAAAAAGGTAGTGACAAGGACACCTGTTGTGTTCCACCAGTAACTGCTGAAGATTGCGCCTATGATAGAGCAATGAAAAAGCGAAATAAACAGGAGAAAAAGACAGACTGCAAGAAATGCTGTCAGCAAACGGTAGAGAAAAAAGGTAATGACAAGGACACTTGTTGTGTTCCACCATTAGTCGCTGACGAGTGCTCCTGTGATGCAGAAATGAAAAAGCGAAAAAAACAGGAGAAAAAGACAGACTGCAAAAAATGCTGTGAGCAAGCGGTGGAGAAAAAAGGTAGTGACAAGGACACCTGTTGTGTTCCACCAGTAACTGCTAAAGATTGCGCATATGATAGAGCAATGAAAAAGCGAAATAAAAAGGAGAAAAAGACAGACTGCAAGAAATGCTGTCAGCAAACGGTAGAGAAAAAAGATAATTACAAGGACACTTGTTGTGTTCCACCATTAGTCGCTGACGAGTGCTCCTGTGATGCAGAAATGAAAAAGCGAAAAAATCAGGAGAAAAAGACAGACTGCAAAAAATGCTGTGAGCAAACGGTAGAGAAAAAAGGTAGTGATAAGGACACCTGTTGTGTTCCACCAGTAATCGCTGACGATTGCGTCTGTGATGCAGAAATGAATAAAAACTGCTGTCCCAAAATGTCCGGAAAGAAAAGCAATGAGAAAGACACATGTGTTTGTATTGCAACCAAGGATCTTGATAATTGCGTCTATGAGGAACACATCAAAAAGAAAAATAATAAGGTAATTATATCAGACAGCAAAAACAGTTGTCAGAGAGTGTTAGGGGAAAAAACTAGCAACAAGGAAACATGTTGTGTTAGACCAGCAGTTATTGACGATTGGGCCGGTGAAGGAGCAGAGCAGAAAAAGCAATGTTCTAAAAAAAATCAGTCGGTCTCTGCAGCGATGTCACATGGCATACCTTCTAGTGCCGAGAACACATGTACATGTTGCTTCCCGCCGGCGTATGGACAATATTTTGATTGCACGGGCCAAATTAGTGGCAGCTGCCAGTGCGATAAAAATAACTAGTTTCAAAAATTTTATGTAGGTAAATTTGATAGTTATCGCATGTAATAATTTAAACATTTTATTTTACAATAAGAAGCAATACAAAGTACCCACATGTTATTAAGCACTGCGTTTTATTTAGAACTAGCTTTTACCCGCAACTTCATACGCGTGGACTTTAGAATCAAGTAGATAATCATTTTTTTTGATAATATATAGCCTATTTTTTAAGTTAGACCTCTTGGAATACATCATTGAAAACTGCATTCAATTCCATGCAGTAGTTTTTGCGTGATGCGGTAACAAACATACAGACAGACAAAAATTCTAAAAACCGTTGTTTTGGCTTCTGTTGCTCTAATAAAGACCCCCATACTATTTTTTCTTCAATATCTTTAATGTACAGACATCGGCCTGTTACAATTTTATTATATGTATCGATTCAACAGCTCTGCAACGCGGCGTTGGTTGCCGCCTCAGTAAAAGCTGTAAAACCACATATCAGCTGGCTTTTGTCACAATGCTTGATACACACACAGCGACTAGCAGCTTTTTTTTATAACATCTCGCAGGTCAACCTAGGAGATTGTCGGCTGCTTAACCGGACTTGGCTGCCTTAATAAATTAAGGACTCCATCTAGTACTTAAAATTTAAAAGTAAGCGGCTACACGGTAAGGGCATCTCCTGTGAGTTAAGGAGTTGGGCTTAGGGCGTCGCTGGCAGCAAGGGACGGGGTGGATGGGAATGACAGCGACTGGCTAGCATTTAATAACTAATTTTATAGCGCGCTCCATCCGTCGTGCCTCCTGCTCCAGTTATCTCTTGAACTAAGTTTGTGGTGGCATGGTCCTCCGGTTCGAACTTTATGTTGGAATACGGAAAAGGAGAGAAAAATGGATAAGATCTTTTGCGAATTCGTTAAAATTTAAAATTAATCGGACTTGCGATTGCAGTCAAATGAAACACCTTGGGAAAAATAAATATGTTTTGTCTCCTGGTAACATTGTGTAAGCTGTTACATAAATGCAAGCAAAAGTACAGACGCCAGCACATCAAGCTACCCTAATCTGTCAAATTTCTTTGATACATTTTCAACTTTATTACAATACATTAAGGTTCATGTTCAATTGGGAAAATTTGACAGTTTGGGATAGCTTGACCTGCTGGCGTCTGTACATACATACAATCCGTTCACACATGGTTCACCACTGATTTTGTGTCACTGTCAAAATTAAAGTGATCTTTGCCGTCTTATTGCTACGTTTGTTTTTGGGTTGCTGCCACTAAAGAGTCTGTCAATAGCACAGTTACGCTGTGATCTTCAATCTCGGAACGTGCACGACGAAGGGTCTGCCATCTGGTGGCGCAAATCCGAAGTTTTTTCGCAATCATTACTTGAAATTGACACTTCGCGTTACAAAATAATCTAACTAAAGAAGTGAAAAAATCATAAAAGTGAAAAAGTGTTGTTGTGTTTCTGTATGTTCGAAAACTTCAAAGAAAAATAAAAATGAATCAAATTCTAAACGTTCTTCTTCGTGATTTTTTTTTAATCTTTAATAAAAGGGGTTTTTATCCACACGGATACGTCAACCCCATTGTTCCTTATACTCTATTTACACACAACTATAAACCTATAATTATACTATATTTTACTACACTATTATACACCACCACCATACATACCTATAAACTAACAAATAGAAAAGGGAATCATTGCCTAGACTTCTGAATTAAACCACAAATTATACGTTTAGTCCTTTCTGATTTAGGGTATGCCAAAATATTTTGGATAAGTCCGACATCCCACATATTTAATTTAAACTCCCTAGCCAAAGATTCCCTTTCATCTTTGTTCTTAACACATTCAAGCAAACTTTGCCGATGGAAAGTGGCCAGAACGAAGCCTTAGAGCTAACTCCTAGTTAAACATTTATCATCAAACCAGTGTTCCCATTCGTGATAACCGACAAAAGTTGATAAATACAGTAAGAAAACATGTGTAATTATGAGTTTCAAAACATTTCGAAATTACATAATGTTATTTGTAAAAACAGCGAAATTTTGTATGTAGTACTACTATTCAATACAAACAAATCTGTGAGTAAACATAACTTCAAATCATTTTAGTTAGTTTTAGTTATAGGATATCTGGAGAATTTATAAAGTAAATTAAAGCACACATATGCTTAAATTTTACACGCTTTATTTTTATTAGCTTCACTTGTATATTTGTTTGTATGTTTGTATGTAACCGACTCCTTTGACCGCGATTTTGACCCACTTTAAACGGACAGATTTCATTGAAACTTTATAAACTTGTCGAGGACCGATGACAATTCAATAATTTAAAAAAAAAATGAGAAAAAAAACACGTTTTTGTAGTTAGCAGAACTAAAAAGTAGAAAATAAATAATAGTTTAAAAAACTAAAAACACGCTTTAAAAACCAAACTAAAAAAGGAGAAAATAATTTAATTCAATTAAAAAGCGTGGGGTGCTTTCTGAGGTATTTTTATAATCAATTAATGTCAAGCACCCCACGCTTTTTAATTGAATTAAATTATTTTCTCCTTTTTTAGTTTGGTTTTTAAAGCGTGTTTTTTAGTTTTTTAAACTATTTTTCAGATAAGCTTGCCTTACATTTGCAATTTGCTCTTCTAATATTTCTATTGCAATCAAGCTGAAAACAAGGCGATATGAACATAAATAATAATATAGACAAAATATTTACGTGCAAAATGAGATCAGAAAATACTTTACAGTTATTTTGACATCATAAACGTTAGAAATCGTTGTTTGAGCTACAATTTTGCCAGTTATTACTGCATTTTCATGATTCATAACTGTTTGTTCTTTTTTTTCATGCCCGGACTTGAAGAGGTTTTGGCCTTTTGACTTATTCTGACCACGCTGACTATCATTACGGAACCCATATTTTTTTTCATCATTAAAAATGATTTAAATATAACGTGAAGTTTTTGGCGGGATCGCGTTGGAACATGTCGCACGAATTTTCATTTTCATTAAATTTAGTGAAATAGCGAATTAAATTGTATAATTTTGGTAGTGAATTATTCAATTTAGTTACGTGTGAGTGCACAAGTGTAGTGAAGGTGAAAATAAGTGACTAACCCCCAAAAACTCCTACTAGGTTGTTGTAAAGTTACTACCGCTTTACAATAACTTTGATTTGACTAACTAAAATCGACCATGACTGTTTCGTAACTTCGTGCCCGATGTCGGGGCATTTACTTGATCGAAAAGAAAAATTACTTGACACTGGCTAAATGCACAAACCGTGCGAAGCCAAAACAAAAAAAAAATTAATGTAAACATTGACGGCAACATTAGGACACATCTATAAAATTTCTTTTTGGACCATACCGTGCCGCTCGTGTCGATTTGTGCTGCCAAACTATAGTTCGTGCAAGTTCCTTGAAGTCCTGCCATCTTATCTGTTCAGTTGACAGCGTCGCTAGTGGAGATTGAAACAATTGTGTTGTTGAGTTAGTTTTCAGGGGTTAATTGTAGTTAAAATTTTGCCCACCTGAACAGCTAAGTTGGTGGCACTATATGATAAAGTTGTTAAATTGCTGCTATCAGAGGTAAAATAACTGTGAACGGACCATAGTGCCTCGCTATATTATATTACCTCATCATTCATTATTGCCAGGCTGCAAGGTGAAATTCATAGAAACATCACCAACATCCGTAGACTGGATGGAAGATGGGGGAAGAAAATGCTGGAGTGGAGACCACGGAGAGGACGGAGGAATGTGGGAAGACAACCGACTAGGTGGATAGACGATCTCATTAAAGTGGCCGGAAGAAACTGGATAGCCATGACACAAAACCGCCAAAAGTGGAGAGATTTGGAAGAGACCTACACTCAGCATAGGGTGGCCAAGGGTTGAAGGAGAAGGTGAAATTGAAGTTTTTTGAATCTAGTTAAATCACATACATAGTTAAATAAATGCATGGTCGACCTTGAAGGTCGCACTAGACAGTTTTTTCATAAACGCGTTTTAATAATACTCTGTGCCTAGATCTGCCAACTCTTGTCACCCATCTAGTGTCAAATACTCGTCAAATACTGGCATTTTAAGTAAATAAACAAAGAGAACACTTAAGTAAAATGCTTCAAAATTTGATATCAAAAGCGTGCAAAATTATAAATAGGAGCCAAATCCAAAAGTAATGGTTTAGTTTTTACTCATTGTCCATTTTACTCCCATGCCCTGCAAGAAGACGAAACAACCCCTCCCAAAGCCAAAATGCACGCTATCATCACGGCGTCCCTTAGAGACCGTGCCAATCCAAGATTTACGACAGCCTACTGTCGTTTGTGTTGCGAGTTCGAAACAGGTCTTCGAGCAAAGCACTTCACAATCTGATTCGTGCAGTTGCGATGATGATGTTTGCACTCCAGGTACATGTTGCGTTCCAGGTACATGTTGCGGGTTAGATCCACAATGTGAAGAAGGCTATACATCGCGTCGAGAACAAGAACTGGAAATCTGTGTACCAAACTGCCAAGTTAATGAAGTAGAAGCTATGATTGATGAAATACGAAATTGCCGAGAAATTATTCGGACACTAGCCCTAGAAGCAATGGACATCCTCCACCCGGAAAATTTGCAGCAATACAAACAGAACGTCCCACCTCAGCAAGGCCCGAAAAATGAAATACCTGAACCTAGAATTTGTTCAGGTTTGGAAGGCCAATCCGCGACTCCATTATTTGCAAAACCTCCCACGCTAAAGAAGTCACCTTTACTTTCAAAAAAATCGTCAAGCCCTGTTGCCCAAAATGCTTGTCAGATAAACGACAGGGGTTTATGTCAAAAAGCAGTCAGAAAGAAACCTAGTAACTGCACCTGCGACGGAGAGAAAAAGCAAGACGTCGACTGCCGCTGCGACGAGACAATGAAGAAAACAACATTAGGATTGACACACAGTGAATGTAGTTGCGACGGAAAGAAAATTAAAAAGGTTGACTGCAAGTGCGACGAAAACCCAGAAACTAAATCAGACTGCAAGACTTTACTTCTGAAAACATTCGGGAAGAAACCGAGTGAATGTAGTCGCGAAGGAGAGAAAAAGAAAAAGATTGACTGCAGGTGTGACGAGACAATTGACAAAAAAACATTAGCATCGAAACCTAGTGAATGTGGTTGCGATGGAAAGAAAATGACAGAAGCTGACTGCAAGTGCGACGAAAATCCCGAAACTAAAACAGACTGCAAGACTTTACTTCTGAAAACATTCGGGAAGAAACCTAGTGAATGTAGTCGCGACGGAGAGAAAAAGAAAAAGATTGACTGCAGGTGCGACGAGACAATTGACGAAAAAACATTAGCATTGAAACCTAGTGAATGTGGTTGCGATGGAAAGAAAATGACAGAAGCTGACTGCAAATGTTACGAAAACCCAGAAACTAAATCAGACTGCAAGACTTTAATTCTGAAAACATTCGGGAAGAAACCGAGTGAATGTAGTCGCGACGGAGAGAAAAAGAAAAAAATTGACTGCAGGTGTGACGAGACAATTGACAAAAAAACATTAGCATCGAAACCTAGTGAATGTGGTTGCGATGGAAAGAAAATGCCAGAAGCTGACTGCAAATGTTACGAAAACCCAGAAACTAAATCAGACTGCAAGACTTTACTTCTGAAAACATTCGGGAAGAAACCGAGTGAATGTAGTCGCGACGGAGAGAAAAAGAAAAAGATTGACTGCAGGTGTGACGAGACAATTGACAAAAAAACATTAGCATCGAAACCTAGTGAATGTGGTTGCGATGGAAAGAAAATGCCAGAAGCTGACTGCAAGTGTTACGAAAAACCAGAAACTAAAACCGACTGCAAGACTTTAATTCTGAAAACATTCGGGAAGAAATCTAGTGATTGTATCTGCAACGGAAAGCAAAAAAAGGAAGACTGCAAGTGCGAGACGATGAAGAAGCAAAAAAGAGGAAATAAAACAGACCCCAAGAGTTTCTTACAGAAAACATTCGGATGGATAAATTGTGACACCGCTCCGGTTGTTAAAAACGATTGCGTCTGTGATAATAAAGAAATGCAAAATCAAAATAAAGGGGCGTGTGCCATGCCTAAATGTGCGGCGAAAACTTGTATGTGCCGTTTCCCGCCTACGTATAGCCAATATTTTAATTGCACTGGCCATGTGAGTGGTAATTGCCATTGTGATAAAAATGCCTAGTTCAAATATTACAATGTACATAATTATTATGTTGTGTGTTTTATTTAGGACTAGCCGCAGTGTAACGTGAGGCTAGATAAAAAACTTTTCTCACAACTTGTGATATCTTACATAAGTAAATACAAATATTAGTAGCCTTCCTTAAAATCTAGGCTACGTATTTAAGGATTTGTTAGTCTTATAGAACTAACCCGTCCCCCGGACAAACTCACAAACTGATTTTTGTTTGTCATAAAATTAATGGTGTAGTCACCATTCATCACACCACACAACCACGTTTTTGACATCCGATGAAGAAACACGGAAGCAAGCAATCCTGAGACGAACTGACATCACGTTTTGACAATTTTTAAAGAAACAGGAGTATCAGGACTGCTGAGCCCACACGCCGTTATCGTGTTCTTCAGGAACACCAGGGTAGCCCAGCTTCGGTTCGCGGCGTCCTCCATCTTCTATCGCCGCGCCCGATAAGTTCACTACTTACCCTGTCATGTTCACACGACGGTAGCTGCCTCGAAATGGAAGCGCGGATTGCTAGGCACCCATACTTATGCCTTCGGCGCGAACGCCGCGACAAACAAAACCCAGGCGACACCGTGCGGAATTCATTCGACAACATTGTGCTATTACGTGATTGGTTAAAAATGCGTTAATATTATTCGTGAAATTTTTGTGAGATTTTTATTTAATTTAATGTAGGTACTTAGATGTTTTTATTGGTTAGGTCATATATTGTAATAGTATATAAGTCGCGTTATTTTATTAAATAGATGCTCATTCACATTCATACATCAACATGTGTTTTCTTTAACTTTCTGATACATCCTAAGTCACTAAAGTCACTAAAATGGTAAAAGATAGCGAGCCCGCGAGCCGTCTCTTTCTTGAGAACTGGTGGGCAATTTATCTCATATGGTCACAGTCACATTGAGAACTATGTTTAGTGCTTGCTTAGCTCTTTTGCAAACGGTACTTCATTTTTTTATCTTTCCTGGTAACATTGTTCTATGAATGCGATAGTGGCGCCTCCGTTTTTATTTTGACAAGTTTTGAGGTGTTCTCTTCCTCAAAAAGAATAAACAACAACAAATTCTTATGTTTAATTATTTTATTAACTTAATCTTTTTTTTTCTTTTTGGTCGAACGTCATTTTTCCTGCCTTCGTTTTGGCCCTTGGATCTCCTTGGTGCCACTAATCTGACTTTCTTCTCAATGGTTGCAGCCGGTATAGGGCTTGGATCACTTTGTATTCTCACTTTACGGAAACGAGAACGAGACGAGCGAGTCCCAGGATAACTCATAGCTGTAAAATTAAAATTATATAGTTCAGGCACCGCCCCACCGCCGGCGATTAACGAAAAGCGAGTAGACTTAGCAACTAAAATAAGTTCGCAGTGATTGCGCGATGGCGCGGTGTCAAGTCGGTATACATACGTAGGAGTATGTGTACCAAGTGTGAGTCTCTCAGCTAGTGTTCTTCACGCCTAGCGAGCGTCGCTGAGCGAGTTCCCTATTTGATAGCTCTTGTCGCCACGACAGACTAATACTTATTATTTATGTGTATCTTTTCCAAAATGTCAAATTTTCCCAATTGAACATGAACCTTATGTTTTAGTGTTAAAGTTGAAAATCTATCAAAGAAATTTGACAGATTGGGGTAGCTTGATGTGCTGGCCTCTGTACAATCGTTTGTACGTTTCTTGAGCGAGAAAATCGTTGATAGCTAGTCACTCCTTAATCGGTTATGGAACAAGTGCCTAAATCCCTGATCTAGGATTTGGTCTACCGCGATTGCTTTTAAGACAATGACTTGGAAAATAATATTTGTATTTCACAGGCTGCCTTAGAGCATAGCATAAGCATAAGCGTTATCAGACTTTACTGGTCTCATTGCTGGGACACAGGTCTCTCGGTGAGAGGGAGTGGGCCGTAATCCAACACGTGAGCCCACTGCGGAGTGGTAGATATGCAATGTCTTCGAATTTTTGTTCTAGAACATGACCACGGAATTAAATAATTTAAGCAACGTAAAGTACCCGTTTGGGTTCGAGCAAAAAAAATTCCACAAACCGGATTTTGGAGTGCAAGGTGGTTTCAGTTCTGTAGGGCTGGCGACCTCACGAACCTTGTATCGTGGAGACATAGGCGAACATTTACGGGTATGTTGTTTTACCAACGCGGATTTTACTGAAAGATTAAAAGTACGATTATTAGTTACAGTAGGTATCTTTGTTGTTATGTTCGGAAAATTAAAAAAGTTTAAGGCAATGCCCATTTGTTATTGACTTACGTTTCACTAATTACCCCCCGACAAATTAGATTGGCCTTAAAACAAAATACGATCATCATAGTTAATCATTTCAGACGAAAAACATTCCTGGCTGAAGTGAAAATAGATGTCTCCCAAGCATAGCAGCACCCTAATTGCGTAACTCACGATTCATCATAATTTGTTTCGTTTTGAAACAGATGACTAAACCATTGCTTCATATGTTCGAAAAATGTGTCTGCTCAACAACGTAAATAACGCAATGAATATTGTTGAACTGTCATAATAAAACCGATTATGATTAATCGCATGTTACGCAATTCGGGTGCAGGTCTACGTTGCCCGTAATCAGCGGCTTGTCACGATCTTATGACATCAATGTTCTTTTTATGGGTCTACGTTTAGTGTGCCAGTGTGCCTAGAACTTTTCGATCCCATGGGCCTAAAATGTCCTGTGAACGTTTTGCATCACAATAAAATATGTGGTTCTAAAACCTCTATTCCCGTTTAAAACTCACCGCAAATCTTTTCCAACCGCTCTCTCAGTGGTTTCATCATATACTTCACAGGATTTACTTTACTATCATTTATGAATCCATATTGGGTCATATCTATTGAGGCTGTTTTTCTATAGCATATCTTTTGAATAAAATCTTTAGTATTTGTTGACATGGCAATTTTTTGAATGGCATGGGGCTCTTTTGGTTTCCCAGAGTTGGCGCGACTGCGTAAGTTGACTTCACCGTCTTCGGAAAATGATTTCATTTTCCTATTATTTCTCATGAATAGTAGGCCTCCCACAAGTTAGATCGAAGACCTGTGATTGTCGCGATTATACTTAATATATTGAATTTGAACACAGGACTGGTCGATGTAGTGACGCTTGGGGAGGCCTATGTCCAGCAAGGGACGTCTTTCGGCTTAAATGAATATTTATCTGATACAAGCTGATTACAACTTGGGATTTTGTGACATTTTGAAGCACAGAGTACTTTTTAATGTACATGTCAAAGAGCAAAATAATAGTAATGGGAGATCTATATTTTGAAGTTTTAGAAATTAAAGGACAAAAAGTCAAAAGATTATGTGAAATCTCATTGTGATAAAAATTTAGTTTTCTATGGGTAAAACAAGAACTATTCACATTTTCTTTTGCATTACTTATTTATTTCAAGTGGACATTTTGGTAATCCCATCCATCTACAAAAGAGTTTATGCCAACATTATAAATGAAATTAACCAACATTGGCAACACTGTCACATGACTGACATGACATGAGTATGAGAGGAGAGATTTTGATTTTGACATTGACATATCACCTCTTCTGCGAACGGATTACGCCGCGATTACGCGATTTAATTTTCAAAAAGTCGCTAAGAAAGTTAAAAAATACAATTATGTCTACTTTACACGAAGCTTTGACGCCCATTTCTTGGCTGGCAGGACGTTGGGCTACCAAGGAAGGTCGGGGCACGTATCCTAACATCCCTGATTTCCAATACCATGAAGAGTTGGAATTTTCTTGTATCGGTACGTAAGTGGAAAAGAATTTAATTTCTACCAAGGTTTTTATTTAGTAAAAGTATTATACAATAGAAAACTTGCCCTAAGTAGCTTTATTGATATTATTTGTTATCATTTAATCTAAAATTATATTAAAATAAGGTGCCAAAGTATTAATTTTGGTAAAAGAAACAGACTAAGTAAAGAAAAGTTTCGTAAATTTTATTTGCACAAATGTTGCACATAAATGAATTAAACACATTTCATGAATATTAAATGAGAATACAAAAACTACCTACTTGTCTAAAAAACCTGCAACAAGAAGAAATAAGTTTCATTGCACTCATAATATTACAGAACTGCTATAAAAATTATAGCTTATAGCATTATCTGCCTAGTCTTTGCCCAATTGTGTTGGGTTTGACTTCCAGTCTTTCTGGATGCAGTTGAATACCAGCATGTTACATGAAGGGACTTCCTATCTGACCTCCACAACCTAGTTACTGGATAATACAATACCCCTTTGCTTTCCGAGGCTCATGTGCTGTTAAACTGCCCGGTGGTCGCTAATTACAGGGCAAAATACTTCAGTAACCCAGGTACCCTACATGAGATAGTCAGCAATATCAAGGCGTTGCTGACCTTTCTCGAGGAGCTGGGGTGGATCGAATAACCGATTCTCCAACCCGTACGCAAAATATGCGCTTTGACGTGAAGTTGCGGACAACAGCCCGTTTTACCTATCCAAAGAAAATTCGTACCCATGTCAATACTATCTTTAATTTCATGGTAGAACCATACTAATTTAATTCCTATAATTCCAGGTCAGCCAATGTTTAACTTCATATCAAAATCGAAGCATCCTGAGAAGCAGACCCCGATGCACCAAGAGCGCGGCTTCTTACGCATCAAGCCTGGCTCCAACGAGCTGGCGTTCACGGTCAGTCACAACTTTGGGCTCACATCCCTTGAAGAAGGCACATGTGACGTAGAAAACAAACAGTTGACCGTTGAAACTGTTAGCTTAGCTCGGATATCGTTTGCAAAGCCACCGTTTGTGAAGAAAATTAAGCGTAATATTAAGTTGTTGGCGCCTGATATGTTGGAAGTTGTGCTGTTTATGGAGACCGATAATACTCCGCTGACTGAGCATTTGAAAGCTGTTTATAAGAGAGTGGAGGGCTAAATATGTATTACAATACAGTAAGGCCTTGCTAGTCGGTACAGGCAGAACAAAAAGACCTTAGCAGATCATCAAGGCAACCCGATAGCGTTCTTCAATATTTCAATAGTATCACAACAAGTTTTTAAAATCCACGTTGCTGATTCTTCCATAATTTTTTAATTAAGCATGCTTTAACTGACACCCAGCAGTTAACCGCACACCAAACTGTAGCCGCAGTACAACTATTTTCTTAATGTCCCTCGGGATTAATCGCATTTCCGAATACAAACGAGTTAAAAGAGTATTAACAACACTATAATTATACTTAATAATACGGGCTGTTGTCCGCAACTCCACGTCAAAGCGCGTATTTTGCGTACGGGTGGAAGAATCGGTTATTTGATTCACCCCAGCTCCTCGAAAAAGGCCAGCAACGCCTTGGTGTTGCTGACAATCTCACGTAGGGTTACCGAAGTATTTTGCCCTGTAATTAGCGACCACCGGGCAGTTTTACAGCACATGAGCCGCTGTCTCGTCGTCTTCTATGCAGGCCCTGCACAGCGGACTGTCTGTTACCCCTATGACAAAGAGATGTTTGTTAAATGACCCATGGCCAATTACAGCTGCTGTAACTGTACGCAGCTGTGGTTTAGTTAAACGGAGAACTTGTTTCGTGAGGCGGGCATCGAACGCAGGAAGTGTGTCCTAGGCCTGCCTGCACTCACTTAGGTCCAACCATATTTTGTGATGTTGATCCCTGGTTCGTTTCGTTACCAGAGTGCGTAGATACCCGAAGGAGAGTGGTGCAATGGGTTCTGGTCCCACTGGTGTCATGCTCGACCCTATATACTTCCAAGTTGATTGAGAGAGTTCGGTCTGCACCAAGTGCAAAGGGCAACTGATAGAATCCGATGACTGACGAAACACGAAGTTTGCCGAGGGCCATTAAGAAAATAGTTGTACTGTAACTGACTGATGACTCGGCCAGCCCGTGTGAAATGCCCTCCGAAAACCCTACGAATGCCCCCACTACGCCCTGGTCGTCCGCCCGGATTGCCGTGTTCACCGGTCAGTTAGGCCTTACTGTAATATTATCAGTGGCTGATCCATGCTTAGCTCAGGGGTTCAATTTTCTACCTTATCGCAGTTATGGTGCATTTAATTATTTACCCACTTTCATCAGCCGAGCATTTTTTCAAGTATGTAGGTGTCAGCTTCCAGCAGCTGAATACCTGTATTGTACACACAGCAACTACCTACAACCACAACCCAGTTACTGGTCAAAACGATGATAACCCACTTTATATTACCACCCACTTTTTTTTTGTTGTTTTGATTGTAGTAGTAGGTAACATCGCATTGGCGCACAGCCGTTAGGGTGGCATGTACGAAATTTTAAATAAATAAATAGTAAATATTTGACCCACAGGCAAAGGAACATCGAATACTATTTTCTAGTGCTATTTTTATTATTTATATAAGTGTAGGTTTGTAACAATAGTGATATTCTTTAAATACTGATTTCTTAGTGATATTTAATTAAGTATTTAGTTCCTATTTATTTATTTGTGAGCCTAAGAGACATTATTCTTACCGAATTTATATTATATACTCTGAAATAAAGACTGAATGAATACAAGTTTTTGTATAGCATATAATTGAAATTTATGAAAAGACAAAATGGCAAACTTGAACTTTACAGCACCACAGGCGATTTGCTAACGCAGTTTATTTATCGTGTAGTGGATATTCGACGCATTGCGAGAGTGGAAAATGCAACAGTATATTTTTTGGACGCCTTGGGATCCATTTTTTTCGAATTCTCAATGCTCGGCTCAACACAGAGTTGTAAACAGTACGCGATAAAAAATCGCCCTGGGCTTAGAGTAAATAGTTTGTCTTTCTTTTTCTATGTTTCGGCCTATGGTAGGCCGAAACATAACCGAAAGTAAAAATAGTAAACCAACTACTTACGTAACAAGAAGATAGGCCGCCTATCTTCTTGTTACGTAACTAGTTGGGTTACTATTTTTACCCGACTGCAAGTGTTATGTTTTTGACCCCAGAATTTTGTTATAACTTTACTATTTCCGCATTTGTTACTTATAAACACTTTTTTTGTCTTTAATAAAGTATTTCTTCTGGACAGCAGCTTTTTATTAACTTTTATCGTTCTCTCAGAATACAATGCCCTACGGAGAATTCTCTTCTTGGGACACTGTTTGGATTCTCAGTTCCCACGCGACGTTGATCGACATCGCCCGACATCTCACGCGACTCATGTCGTGGAACATTTATCCCCTAGTCAATAAGAGGCCTCGTGTAATAAATGAGGCGTTTGCGAAATATCTTAAAAGTATTCGGGCTGCTACTGAGGATTTCCATAATGTAAAATGGAATTACACTCCAAATGACCAGGATGCTACGCTCACCAGTTGACCAACGACACTATCAGATAGCGGGCCAAACAACATGTAGCTATCGATAAGCTCAGCAGTGGACTGCAGGATAAACTGATCATGATCGATTTGAGGCCGACGCGCTTAAATTCCAAGCGCGATTGTCACTGTCAGACATATGTCAACCTTATGGTAGACAAAATAAAGTTGAAAATAAATAAACTTTCATCAGTACGAGAGCGCAAAGCACTGCACATCTCACAGGCTAGAGTCAGATTATTTATTTCCGATTTTATTTCAGAGAAAACAATGTTGATATTTGTTTGGCAGTGACAACGCAACCCTGATGATGAACCTGAGGTGTTGTCAGCCTAGGTGTGTCATACGTAGGTATGACACACCTAGGCTGACAACACCTCAGGTTATGATAGGCTGGCGTCACCTCAACTGCTTAGTCTTTTACCAAATATGATGGGGTCAGGTTCCAGTAAAACCGGATGCAGCTGTATATCAGTAGGTATTTTTTTTGACAGCTGCCCCACGGTCCCAACGCCGGCGATTAACGATAAGAGAGGAGGGATAGCAACTGTAACTAGGCGAGGAGGGATTTCCCGCTGGCATGCGAATTATGTACCATCTAAGCGAAAGGGTCAGTTCATACAGAACGGCAAAAAGAAGGCCAAGCAATTTACTGACTCCATTGAAAATAGGACCGTATTTCCGTAGTATTTCCGTAGTTAATTGACGGCATTTTATGCTCGGCGACTCGGTCGCTCTCGGTTTGAATTACGGCCAGAGAAGGCTCGTGCTTGCGTGAGTATTTTTCTGGTGTGACCCAAAGGGATGCGCCAAAAATAAAACCTATAGCAGGTGGAGCACTCGGAGCGAGCAACAAGCGATGCGTTGCTTGCTTCTTTTCCCGTACTGACTGCACGAATGCTCGCTTTGTCATTTAGTTACAATACACCCTGGAGGCGCGTGGGGCTAATTTAGTAGACTGTATTTGCGTTGCGGAACAAAACGATTGACAAACGCTTGGCGATAGTTATTTTCGAGTCGCGGGGGCGTAAGATAATAGAAAACAACCCGAAAAATAATTAGGGAAGGAAGCACAAACCTTTTACGGGAACCACGTGTTAGCGTCGTCTGTGCACCGGTTCACTTTTCACTGTTCCTGGACAGTTGAGCTTCAAGTTACTGTCCTCACACATTAAACAAAAACAGTTGATTATTAAGTCTTATTACAAAGTTTTCAATATCTTCAAGCGGGGCAGCCGACGCCACTGCGTGCGCGTTGCGTTTCAATCCGGCACCCTAATTGCGTAACTCACAATTAATCATAATCTGTTTCGTTTTGAAACAGAGTGCTAAACCATTGCTTCATAGTTTCGAAAAATGTGTCTCCTCAACAACGTAAATAACGCAATGTATATTGTTGAACTGTCAAAATGAAACCGATTATGATTAATCGCGTGTTACGCAATTAGAGTGCTGAAGTGATGTTCGCGACAACTGGCGGGCCAAATACAAGTCTAATCTTCTTATTCACTCGCGAAGTATGTGCGAGAAAGGGATGGGGTCTAGGAAAGCGTATGTCAAACAAATTTTGAACGTTGGTGCAACCACACCCCGTAACGCCGGTCAGTATCCACCTTTACATGGAGCGACTTCCTAACTGACCTCCACGACCGGTCAATAGGTTAGCCCACGTTCGCGCCGCGTCGCGCGGACGTAAAAATATCGCAGCGTGTTATTCCCACTCGCTTCGACGCATTAGTAGCATCTGGGTGCATCGTTTTCACACACAATTACCTATATAATGAATATACTATGTTAAATATTGTGCTTAAAACATTTTAAAAGAGTAACGGTGGAGTTTCTTGCCCATTCTTCTCCATACGAAACTACATTTTGGAAGGAGTGACTAGAATCAATTCTCTTTTAATGTAAATCTTGACGTTCAAAAGTGACTTTTAAGTGCCTATTTGAAATAAATGCTTGGACTTTGCGCTCTCGTTGGATTCTCAATAAATCCTGTGTGCGATAAAATCCCGATGCTATTTTGTTACGTCTGTGAACGTGGGCTTAGGCACAGCTAGGCTGCCAAAAAATAATTAAACAAATAACTGTATTTAATTAATCTTTATTTAAAATACCCTAATCACTAATGATTTTCCTATAACGTGATAACGAAGACATCGACACAATGTGTAGACCACAAATACAAAACAACATATTAAACTTAAAAATATAGTAAATATTTTAATAGTTTCGACTACTTCATTTTAATAGTCATGTCGCCTATACAATGCACAGGTTTTAATAATTTTACTAAATAAAAACTAAAATCGTTTTCCTTTTTAATAACACTCTTTTATTATCTTCACTTGTATGTTTGTAAACATGTTTGTTTGTAACCGACTCCTTTGGACTTGATTTTGACCCACTTCAAACGGTCCTGATTTCATTTAAACTTTGTAGACTTATCGAGGACCGATGACAATTCAATAAATTAAAATGTAAAAAAAAAACTGAATAATCACGCTTTTGTAGTTAGCAGAACTAAAAAATAGAAATTAAATAATAGATAAAAAAAAACACGCTTAAAAACCAAACTAAAAAAGCAGAAAATAATTTAATAAAAGCGTGGGGTGCTTGATTTAATAATTGATTATAAAAATACCTCAAAAAGCAACCCACGCTTTTTTTTAAATTATTTTCTGCTATTTTAGTTTATTTTTTAAAGCGTGTTTTATTATATCTTTTATTTATTATTACATTTTTCTAAAAACGAATGTTAAAAAAGAAATAGGAGGTAAATTCTGTCGAATTTTTTTTTTTTTTTTGTGTCCGGGAAATACAACTGTCAAAGAATGACGGCTATGATTTGAATATGCAGACAATTGTTATTAGTCAATTTCCTTTAAATTTCATTTCCCGGACGTTATATTCTTAAATTTCGTAATACATACAGTATGTTAGGTCAAACGAGGGACATACTTTAAGGGGGGCGTGGTACTCATGAAAATATATAACTTTTAATATGGAGTAGACACAAAAATATAAAGAAAAAATTTGCTGTTCTCTAGATTTCGTCCAGTTATGCGAACATAAATGTATAGAGCGGCTGGTTTTCTTTTCGCGATTTCAGTGTTGGTCCCTTAGTAAAAGTTGTTCATTTTCTTGAGTACTACACTCCCTTAAAGTATGTCCCTAGTTTAGCCTAACACACTGTAGATACGTGTTTCTTCACATGTTTCAGGTTTCCCGGATTGGTTGTGGGGTCAAGCGGAGCGCCGTTCAAATTTAGAACTGGCCACGTGATCAGCTCACGGTGCTCCATCTCATAAGTTGATCATGGTGAAAGCTCCGTTTGACACCGAAACGATTCGCACCCAAAATGGAAACCTGATCAAATCGCTCATATTTCGTGTACGCTGGCTCATAACTGCTTTACCATCCTCAGGTTGAATGTCAAAAGTGATAATACAATTAGACGTAATGAGGTCCAGAATACAATAATTTTGAATACTTTTATTAATGAGATTAACAATGTAACATATCCTAATTATTATATATTATTATTATTGCTTCCACACTTGGCTTCATGCAAAAAAATAATGTGTACAAATAAATAAGCAATGGAGTTTTAAATACATTAATGTGTTTAGAGGCTAATTCACAATGTCAACCATAAGTTTAAAAATCTTATGGAAAAATACTTTGGGAGTAGATTTTTTGTTCACCAACTACTTACAGTAGAATATTGCTATCTTCTACTAACTGGCAGCGCTAGAAAAAGACAGCGACACTTTAGAGCTGTCAAACTAGATAACATCGAAATGAATGTAAAAGCACGCAGTTAAATTTTCAACCCTCAGCTTAGCTTCAGAAAGTTCAAATCCAACAGTGCGATTTTATTTAGTAGTTCAACTGTTAAGCTAGGATTTCCTAGGACTGCGGTGGCCGCCACATAGCCAATTTACCGTAACTGAAACGTTACTCATGAAGTAAGTCAGTGTGCTTTCATAAATATTTTTTTAACACCGAAAGTAAAGTTAAACGTCAAATCCTGATGCCGTTATTTTCATGACAGATGTCCCTGCGGCCTAATGACAGCTGTCACTGCGTATCTAGGAGATCGTAGCGGGTGTCGCGATAGAGATAACAACAAGTAAGTTGGTTGGTACACAACTGAATCAGCACCATTACAAAAGTTACTAAAAATATGTATATTATATTTCTATTGAAAATCTGATCAGCTAGCTAATTGCTGAACACACTAACAGTATCAGTGGCTTTCATTTTGACAGTTCAACGACATTCATTGCGTTAATTATGCTGCCGAGCAGACACGTTTCTCGGACATATGAAGCAATGGATTACATGCTTCAAAATGGTTCAGATTGTGTTAGAAAGTGTGTTAAGCAATTATGGTGCTCTAAGGAATATTTGGATATATGTATACAAGGTGTAACAGAATGGACGCAAGACCTGAAAGTAGTTTGTTCCTAATTGACTACTGAATCGGTTTCAGTAACTTTTAATACAAGTATTTTTTTATTAAATTATGTATTTTGCCATACCTACCACTGATTGAGCCAAAGAAAATTCAATCTTATAGCACAAGAAATAAGACTAAATTTTAAATGCATAAAGTAATGCTTGGGTCGACACGTTTTTCTTAATAATATCAGTTAGCTATAAAAAAAAATAGTGTTGGTCATCGTATTATGCTTTTAACTCAATACTCTAATTGGGGTGTATGAGGTCTTGCGTTAATTATGTTACTCGTTGTATATGAATCATGAATCAATTCTACCTGGTTACTTTTAAATTGCTTTCTGTTACACTTATGGAAGACCAGTCAATCTATTCAAGCCAAATGAATACCATTTTTGCTACCCATATTTTGTTACTTTCACACGTTTTCATTAGAACATTCACATATTATAATATTATTGACTACGCGACCTATTTAATTATAAACTGTATGCTCACGTTCACATGGCGTTGAACAGTATACGATAGGTTGCACGTCTGTATAGTATTTTTATGTCACATCATATCGGACCATACTTTGGGATCATGCGGCAGCTTAATATCATCAACTGTGGGATGATCACAAAATCTGCCGTAAAAAATGTTCAGTACAACGCCGTGTGAACGACCTCTAAGTTGTGTCTTCATCTGCAAATATAACTTTGCTATGGGACCAATTTTGAAACATTGATATTTCAGACTTGTACCAAGTCAAAATTTGTTCATATTTTTTGATGTAATTGAAATATTTGCAGATGACAACCACACTGATGTATCCTCATAATGTACAGCCAAGCACACGTCAATAGGAATATTTTTACTTCGAAAATAGCTCTTACTCCTAAAAAATAAGAGCGCTTTTAAAGTTAAATTGTTACTATGGACTGGTGATTGACTGTTCGAAAGAAGAACGCGGCGCTTTCAGAGGCCGCACCCAGTTTTAATTGTCTTGGTCAGGATATATTAGGTACTATTTTAACAATGTGGCGGTTACATTTAGGATGGGAACATACTTGCAACACTCGACGCGATATGAGTTTTCATGGCGTCGGGTGTCACAAGCTTGCTAGCCTATGTTCTCGTAAAAATACATAGATACAAAAATACATGTTATTAATGGAAGTAATGTTAATATATTCGTAATATTCTAACTAATACCGTAGTGTATCTATTTATTACATACAATGGTGGTTCAAATCTTTTAATTTTCAAATTAAAACCCCTAATGTTGTAAAAAATTCGAATTTTGATTTACATTCTCATTTCAAAATACAACAAGCATTTATGTATTCCCCTGAAAGCGTATGGTGCACACACATTCCACTTGGTATGAGTCCAACTAACCTCCAGACTTAAACCATTAAACGAACATAAATCCAGTATGCAGTATGGAGGAAAACATATAAACATTATATTATACTTGGCTAGTTATATATTTACTGATATTATAATTTGACTGTATTCATGGGCACTGCAAATAACATGACATATTGCCTTCATAGATAAATAATTATCTATGAAGGTAATATGTCATGGTATTTCTGGGTGAATTATTCAAAAAAGTTAACACCTCTTTTATTATACAGGGTGATTGGAAGATGGGTGCAAAGCTTTAAGGTGAAGATAGTATAGACAATTTAGAACCATTTAAGCCATGGTTGTCTTAGACGAAGTCTTACCAATTTTTTTTTTTTTTTAATAAGGTTTAAAAGACGTATTGTACAATTTTTTTATTTTTTCTGAGCTTTAAATGTCTGTAAAAAAAAATTCTAATGACACAGAAGCCTAAAACATGTTTTGCTTGATTGCTTACACATTAATTAAATAAATAAAAAATTAATTCATTTATCATTCAATTTGGCCATAATTATGCAGTTTACATTAAATTTTGAGAATTTCCGAAAAAAAACTTAAAAATTTGGTTAAAAATATTTGGTAAGACTTCGTCTAAGACAACCATGGCTTAAATGGTTCTAAATTGTCTGTACTATCTTCGCCTTAAAGCACCCATCTTCCAATCACCCTGTATAACTTTTAGAAACAAAGTCTAGTCAGCTGGCTTTGTCACGTTTATTTTATACGTCTTTTTGTAACCCAGTAACTGGGTTGTGGCGCTCCATGTAAAATACTGGTATTAAGGTGCATCCAATTAGCCTGGAAGGCGACCCCAGCATAGTTGGGGAAAGAATATATTAATTATTTTATTTTTTATTTCAGACAAATTAAGTCCAAAAAGAGTAGGCAGACGATCATCATGACTAAGATTTACTTTTTTAAATAACACACGCAAAGTTATAACAAATATTTGGTGCTGTATTGGTTAAGTGCTACAATAATAATTATCAAAATGTTTGCTAACTGAAAATATATATTCTATTCATATTTATTTCTGTGAATTATACGCTAATGTACATTGAAGTCGATATTAATAAATGTTACTTAGCACAATTATTAGCGTTATTCCTGTCTCTGTCGCACAGCTGTCAAGCTACAAGTGCAAGATAGAGACGGGAATATATCTTAGGCAAAGCACATTAACATTAATTAACTTCGGCCTGAGTGCCTTACAGCTATTAAGGGAGGAGCTCTCTCGTTAGTCGTCATAAAGCGCAGTTCGGCAATTAAAGGCTCCTGCTAACAGGCGCAACGCAACTCACATAGAACAATTTCTATGAAAACTTCATGGAAATTGTTTTAAGTTTGCTGCATTACCACAGCACAATATTTTCTTCACTTTACTAGCGTTAATTGCTGAAGCAGCGCTTTCGTCACAAGCATACCCTTAATACGCTATACGCTTTGCCAAAACTCTCTCATTTTTCTTAAAGACTGAAAAATACTACATTTACTGTCAAATGTTGTGATTGATGGACCGAAATAATAGCAGCCAATCAAATCATTTCGCCATGACATTTGACATTAATGTCTTCTTAGCTCTCAGCAGCCGGATGTCAATGTACTTTAACTATTATATACTCTTAAATATAAACAATGTGTATATGATGTAGAAACGTCTAGCTAATCGTATCCTTCGGTAATCTATTATCGCGAATGTATATAAGGCTATAATATAATCAGGATATACTGCTTTTATATATTATGTATAAGGCTATTATAATATAATCAGGATATTTCTAAGGCTTTTCACTAACGGCAGCACTATTTATTTTTTCCAAGAATTTGAAAACCTATAAGTATGGGTGAAAATGAAAACTTTAATACAGGATTTGAGGAGTTATCATAGAGTATAGAGTATTACAAGAAGAGTAGTTAAAGATAACATCACGCTTGCTTTCCGCGTAGGTGTGGACAGGTAATAGAACATACACATTTCGCCAGTTCCATTATAAACCAGACGAAAGGTACTAACACACATTTGAAACTATCAAAGTGGGATGTGCAGTCAACCGCATAACATCTACAATCTCTGTTCCATAATAATGTATTAATGTGTAGCCACAAGTGCAAGTAACACATTGGTTACTTAATTAATTATCTACACAATGATATCGTATTCATAATAATCAGCCTATAATGTTCCCAGTGATGGGACACATGCCTACTCTCTGTGAGAGAGAGTGAGACCATAATCCAATCCCCAGGCCCAGTGCAGATTGGTAGATGTCAAATCTCTTAGAACTTTTGGTTCTAGGACATGCCGGTTTCCTCACGATGTTTTCCTTCACCGTTTTGAGAGCAGTGGTGAATGAAATAATATACAGAAAGTAAAGTGCCTGCTTGGGTACGAATCCACAACCTACAACACATAAGTCGGTGCCGTAACCACTGAGCCATCCACTGCTCTTATATCAATATCGTATTATGAAACACAGGTTGTAGACAATCAAATGAATTCGTGTAGAAATATTTTTGAAGCTGATCTCTCACTATACCTTATAGGAGAAATAAAGGCGTGTTAAGAGAATATTTCGACGGCTAACAATCAAGACCTCTTTACTCAATATCAAAAAAATTGCAGCAGAAACAAAAACCTTCTAATTGTGAGAAATATAGTTCATTTGAATTTAGTGTATTAATGCTTTAAGAAAAGGAGATTTTTGCTATTATGTGAAATAGAATAATTAAGAGGAAAAGTAGTAGTAGGTCTTGGTAGTTAACCGTCGATTTTCGCTACAAGTCATTGTCATTGCACAGACTGCTACAAAGTTTTAAGAAAAGAAGAGAAGTGTTAAGAATTGCTGCATAAATATTGTTGTAAAAAATTATTAATTACGTTAACTCTAGGCTGTTTTAGTAACTTTATCATCACTATTGCTTACATGACATCATAAGATATTGAGATAACCGTTTGTAATAAATTCCATACGTGTTGGAAGCATTACGCCCTTTGTACACGGCACGGTTTCTTTACAGTACGCCGTAGAAAAAACGCGTTCGTCAACAAGCTTCCATAGTAATCCATGCAAAACTAACGACCGTGCCAACACACGGCGAATACACTGTAGTTTTTCACGGCAAGAAATACGTGTGTGTACAAAGGGCATTACGGTGCTCTTCCGAAGGCGACCCACCGCAACCGCAAACTGCAGCGGCAACATCACCCAATGGCAATGACACGACTGGTGTCTATGTAACTCTCTCTCTCTGTTGTACTGCGATATGGCAAGCGGAGTGCGAGAGACACAGGTGTAGTTCGCGGTATCGCGACTATGTAGCCGTAAGCATATTAAATCGGTATTTTTTTTGGGTGGGAAATCATCAAATAACTTCTCCCGCTCTGGGTGGAGCAGGAGGGCGTGTCAGACTTTTACTGACTAAAACCCACCCACGTTCCTACAGTTGCCTGTGTGCCAGGGGCCACGGTATCTCTTTCGAACAACCCGCACCCCCGGCAGAATACGGTAACAGTTGGAAATGCCACCATCTATGGAAGCATTTTTCATAGAGTTACAAAAAAACCCGTCGTGTCGCTGCGGCTTGTCTATGCGCTTGGCGTTTGCTGTGGCCTTGCAAGAGCACATTTGAGCAACATTTACAGTGTGGTACAAGACCACAGTTACGAGATTTCAACCGAAATACTACCATACAAATTGAGATCGATCTAAACAGTCACAATTTTTTTTCATCCCAATTTTTCATAACTGTGTATCTGTCAACGTCAAAATATTGAGATGATGGCTGCATTGGTAGCGTCAGTAAAAATATTTTATACGAAAATAATAGTGCAGACGACCCGGGAGTGCAGACCGTACTAGTAGGCGTTAACGGTGAGGTTAGAAGGAAAGCTGGCGGGTGAATTCAATCTTGTGACAGCTCGGCTTATACTGACGTATCAGTTTTTAAACGTTTCTCTAGAAATCATTGTTGCTCCGGTCCTCGTAAGCAATAGGTATTGAGACCGTAACATCCACACACAGCACGGATTTTGGTCAGCTCAAACGGTTATAAAGGTACAACTCGCCATGTATGGTAGCTTTTAGGTCACGCGGGTATTTATAAAAAAAATGTCCAGAGACAAGGCAATCATTTTTGGCCTGCGTATACACTTACTGTAACTGATAATTCAAAGAAAATACTTATAAATATTGAGGTTACAATATAAAATGTAAACATGTCCCACATTGCCCAATAATGTTTCATAAATGTCCCACGGTGTGGTAAAAAGTTTCAAAAATGTCCCAACAGTATTCAAATGTGTCAAACTGTTTTACATAAGCTATATATTAACTAATCGGCTTTAGCTTTTTGCTTGAAATTGCTGACGTTTTTATGCTCTAGTAATGCACTGAGATAATTTCCCTTGTCTATGCTATTTTAATGATCAGTAAAATGGATACAAAATCTTATAATATAATTCTTCTCACTGAATTTCAAAGTGGACTAAGGCAAGCACATATCTTGCCAACACCAACTTGTTTTCATAAATAATCTTTGCTCTTCCTATTGCCGAATTCCTACAACTTATTATCTTCGCCTTAAAAATCTTCATAGCATTGCTTATGAGACTATGATCCTTTATGAAGTTTTTATAGGTTAAATTGCTTTCAATGTTTACAAACTCGTAACCAATATTTTTACTTTTATAGTCTCCTGAATAAAGCATGACCCTTCATCGCAAGTAAACCAGAAGTACTGCAAACATGCAGCAAATGTGCTGAATCAAGCAAGATGGCCGCGGCCAGATGAAGCATTATTTTCTTAACATTCTGAACAGATTTAGAATTGGTTACACTATTTGGGCAACAAAGCGATCAACAAGCCCATAGTTTATACAATTTGTTACTAAATATATATTATAATGTTTGAGCTGTAACTTAGTTTAGTAAGGTCATAGCAAAGTATGTGCTCACCCTAACATACTCACTAAAAATTACTCTATTATCTTGCAAATGAAGAAGATAAACTCCATACCAATTGTTAGCAGACGAGAACTCCTGTCCTCAAAGCGGACGCTAAAAGAACAGTGTCTACATTTGTGACAATATCAAACAAAGTAGTGCGGCTTCCTTGCAACGATTCCATATTCTTGTAATGCCGGAGCTAAGTCCTCCATGGTCATTACATACTTCTTTTCTTTTGGTCCCTTCTGGTTTTTGGAGGTCTGCGTTATTTGGCTAGAGGTCCGCATCTTGCAGTGTTGGAGGGCATCGTTGGCGATGTCGGACAGGAATTTCTGAGATGCCAGCGCTATGAGACGGATCAATCTGGAATGTTACAAGTATTATGTTAGTTTTTGTGGAGTTATTAAGGGGAACCTAGACGCGGGCTCGAACTCACTTGTGGGCCTGGCCAAAAATCACGCTGTCTCACCAGGCTTCGTGTCCGACAGAGACAGTATCAGTGATGAGCAGTTAGACGCTAGTCTACACGCACAACATTATTGAGTGAGATGCAGGATCATTTATAGTAAAAAATTCGCGAAAAAATTCAGAGTGCTTTGGAAGATCGGGTTTTATGAAAAAGCCAATGCATAAATCAATGACCAATAAAGTTTATTGAACTTTCAATAATTGAACTTTTCAATAATTGAACTTTGTCTCTCAACTTGGTTTTAGAGATTTTACACTTCTTTTAGTACTTACACGCCCAAAGTTAAGTAAAATAAGCAAGAAAAACTAATCTTTGTTGGCTCCTAACTTTTTAATGGGTTTTTATTTTAGTATTCTGTTTCCGTACAGACATAATGAGACAAAACAATGTCATATTTTACTTTGGATGTGCCATGTCACACAGTGGAGTAAAACACTCCCGAAGTTTGTATGGAAAAAATGTGGACTAGGTTCACCTTAAAAGACAGTGTTAAAAATAAGTATAATATAACATCACCCCTTGTTAGTTTGAACGGTTGTGCAGAGGTGTATATAGTACAGTACACCTAAATTTCGCCAGTTATGTTTAAGTCTCATGTAATAGGGGGAGCCTATCGCCATCAACCGGGCACTTATCAAGACTGGGCTGCTACTGAGAAATTCCAGATAGCAAAACCCAATAACACTTTGCTCGACCTGGGATGATGATGAAGATGATGATAGGAATCCCTTTTCCGCTGATTCCCATTCGGTCCGTTGTGCGTGGGGATTCTGGCTAACAGAGCCAGCCTAGCTCCGCCCAAAGGCATAGAAGCTTCCTGGGAGCTTCGGAGCGACCTCATTGTTCCGACAATTTCTTCACGTTGAGGCTCGACCTGGGAGTTGAACCCAGGAACTCGTGTTCAGAAGTAACATGACTGTTGAGGCAGTAAAAATAAGTATATTTTTATTTTTCATATATTGGTCGTCTTAGCAATATCTACTCTGGAAAGCTTAGAAGGCTATGATGCATGGGGCTGACATAAATATACAGTTATCAAGAGTTGCTGAACTCACATAAATATTGGAAAATAGTCATTTAAATTGCAGTAAAAAAAATATGTAATTGTAATATTGTAAATTCCCATTGTATAATAGCTCAATTAGCATAACTTAATCAATAGTTATGCCTATTAACCATGTCAAAACCTAATTTGTGATGACCCTCATCAAATAATTCAGTGTTCTAACTGCTTTTACAAACATTTTCCTTAAAAATGACTGCTTCGTGTCCTAAAATGTAAGGACTTGGATAAAGCCCACAGGATAACCATGAAGTACTTATTGTAATTAGTAGTTTAAGATTATTTTTTTAGGAAACAAGATTGTTTATCTGTCACCATGTATCTGTCAGATTATCAAAAAAAGAATAAATGAGTTATCCAGCCAGATGGGGTAACATCTTTTCCTGCTTTTCTAAATGGTAAGTCATGGATGTAATTATTTGTATGCAGGCCAAAATCGACTAGAAAAATTATGACAAGTTTGCAAAGATATGTAGTGTGTGTAGAAGTATAAATTAATGATTTTCAATGATCTATGCACTTTCTGATGATTAGTGGAAAGATAAAAACAGTTACCTTGGATCCTGGGACTCGAAACCAGACATATTCAGGTAATGTGCAACCACTGAGTCAGGTATTGACGGATTGTAGTTCTCAAGTTGGAGGAGAAAGTCGCTCAGAGCGTGGCCAGCGCTTGTGTCGTCGTCCATACCGACCGACGGAGAGCCCATGCGACTCATCTGCATGGCGCTGTCAACAATTACATCTAAATTTTAATAAATAAACAAAAACTAAACTTCAGGAACACACATTTTTACTTACTCAGCACAGATAATGTAGAAATTTTTCAACAGACAGTTCAATGTCATTGAAGAATGAGGTTGGTCAGCCTGATTACGTTTTGTTTTTGTAAGCATTTCTCATTTTCATTTGACCAAGTTAAAGTGGTTTATAAATTAAAAACAGTTTCAGGTATGATAAAACATCATAAAAATTCTTCAAATTAGTAGCCTTAATAGAAAAAAAAAGTCAAAATTGTCTAAAATGGTATGAAATTGAACGTCTGTCATTTGATTCTCAGCAGTAATTAAACGCAAATTGTGCACGTCATTAGTGTGTTTCCATACTTTGATGGTTTTCCTTAATATTGTAATTATTCTAAAAATAAGGGTAAGAATTTTGCTAATCATAATATTTAAAATAGCTTCTTAGTTTGATTTGAAGATCTAATTCATTTAAAAATCTTATTCATATTTGGTTCTTCATCATTTCATAATTTTACATACTTGCTTACTCAGCAAAGTCCCAAATCATACCGTCTAATGATTTTGTTAATAATGCATTTGTAAAATATTTTCGCAAAATGATTTTTAGAATGATTACCCTCCAGTAATTGCAAGTGTAACATTAAAAAACGACCGATTTATTTTTAGAAATCAGTGGAAATTACATGTATCGCGCTGACCACCCTGACCTCGTGGTGCTTTTCCGTGTGGTTGGCAACATCTGCCCCTTCCTTCCTTCTTTTACGCCGCTCCTCCGGGCAGAACTGCGAGAGAACGTGATCGATCGAATTTCAAAAAAGGCACACACCTACCCCCTGTGCTCCCGAGATCACGAAATTACTCTAAATCTCCTGATTTTAAATTCAGGGGTTCGTGTTTCGTGATTTATTCCATTCCGTGTGTGTAGATTCCACCTCGACCCGTGAGGTAATTACCAAGTGAGCACCCACCTATTAACAAAATGTCGAACCTCGCTGATCCGGTCGCGTTCGCGAAAGATTTCATCGCTGGCGGTGTCTCCGCCGCAGTCTCCAAGACCGCCGTCGCGCCCATCGAGCGCGTCAAGCTGCTGCTGCAGGTCCAGCATGTCAGCAAGCAGATCACGGCTGACCAGCGCTACAAGGGTATCGTCGATGCCTTCGTCCGCATTCCCAAGGAGCAGGGGCCCCTGTCCTTCTGGCGTGGTAACATGGCCAACGTCATCAGGTACTTCCCCACCCAGGCGCTGAACTTCGCCTTCAAGGACAAGTACAAGCAGGTGTTCCTCGGAGGCGTAGACAAGAACACTCAGTTCTGGCGCTATTTCGCTGGTAACCTGGCGTCCGGTGGTGCCGCCGGTGCTACCTCCCTGTGCTTCGTGTACCCCCTCGACTTCGCGCGTACCCGTCTCGCCGCCGACGTAGGAAAGGCCGACGCGCGCGAGTACAAGGGTCTCTTCGACTGCATCGGCAAGATCTTCAAGTCTGACGGTCTCGGCGGTCTCTACAGAGGTTTCGGAGTGTCCGTGCAAGGTATCATCATCTACCGTGCCGCGTACTTCGGCTTCTACGACACAGCCCGTGGCATGCTGCCCGACCCCAAGAACACACCGCTCGTCATCAGCTGGGCCATCGCGCAGGCTGTCACCACCGTCGCGGGTATCATCTCGTATCCCTTCGACACGGTCCGTAGGCGCATGATGATGCAGTCTGGCCGCGCCAAGGCCGACATCCTCTACAAGAGCACCATCCACTGCTGGGCCACCATCGCCAAGACAGAGGGCTCCGGCGCCTTCTTCAAGGGAGCCTTCTCCAACGTCCTCAGAGGAACTGGAGGCGCTTTCGTGCTTGTGTTATACGATGAGATCAAGAAGCTTCTCTAAATCTAATGTAAGAATTGTTACCATAATTACAATTAATTGTGATTCCAAATCACCTCTGATAGCCACTCCCTTAAATCATGTATTATTAGACGCGGAATTAACCTAGTAACTTATTTTAGTTAAATAAAAGCGTTATACACCAATTCCAACATGTATTTTGTTTTATTAAATTATTAGGTATTACGTAATGCTTGGCTACACCTCGCTGAAAAGTTACATAATCGCATTCATGTAGACCTTGTGTAGAGTTCTGAAGTTTCTTCTAAATATATTTTGCCTGTGATCATCACTCATTCAGCCAGTGTGTTATGTAACAACCTCATTTCATGTTTGAGGCCAAGGTTGAGAGTGTACCTCTAGTAAATAACATTGTCATAACTGTTGGAATAGACTTCATAAAGTGAATATATTGTGAGAATATTAGATTTTCACTTGTTATTGTGGTTATTTAATCAATACTTAAAACCTATGTGGCATTGGGAGTGAAACCTTGTACGTAAAGAAGTGATCTACGCAGAACGCTGTAAAAAATCATGTTGAAAAGCTGTGGAATCCAAAATCATGTGATTGGAGAGCTGTTATGTAACCAGTATGATGTGCTCTATGTGTGCATGGTGACCTAGTAGGAATTTAATTTTAGTTCACTTTTAAAAAGTGCTATGCAATGTAGTTCAATCCACATTTATAACATCATTATGTAACATTGTGTTACTAGGAGCAGGTTCACGGAAACAACGGACCTGTCAAACATCTTTCTTGCTCGGTGTGAGTTTTTTGGTGTGAAAAACTCACACTTGAGTTTATTATTCTAGAAAATAAATGTTAAATAAATATTTTTTGCCTTTCATTACCATTTTACCTAATAGACATTGTGAAAACCTTAGAACACAGATTTTAAATATTATACACCTGCATACTTCTGAGTAACAGATTAATAATTACATTCACAAATGATTACCTAAGTACATTTCCTAATTGTCAAGTCTCCTCCCCATTGATTAGAAGTATAAGCCACTAATAGTGACCAGCTGATTTTGACCTTTCCTGTTAAAATTCAAATTGGGAAAACCAGGAAAACAAATGAGAGTAATATTGGACTGGATAGGTACACATTTTTAATTAATTAATTTACCGAGTATAATACAATAAAATTATGATCAATCAAATCTGGGGAAATACCTAATACAACCTCCAGTAGGTAAGGTAAACTATTAATAGAAAGATGAGTGAGACAAAAACTGGGCAGGCAGTGATATTCTCTCTTCTAATTCATTCACGATAAAAGTTTAATTAGCGGGGTTAGCCATTATACTACACACATTTTCTCATGATGACGTAGCAATACACGTCAAATGAGTGACGTAATTTAAAGCTGTTACGTGATCGGTGATCACGAGCGAATGTAGTGACCGATGTTAGATAAACATCCATTGAAATTGGAGTAGGTAACTACATTACATTCAAAATGCAGCCGTGATTGACCCGCAGACCGGAGCACGTGAATGGATCAATACACGACATGACAACGCTACGAAAAGTAAGTAAAAACCTAAAAATAGGCAGGTAACTTAACGAGGAATAGAACATTCCAAGCAAGTCGCCGATTCGTTAGTCATTGACAGACATATTCGTTGGTTAGATTACGTAATTTTCTTACGTACATAATTCCGCGAAGTAAGTTCAAGGATACGGTAGGTATCGTTGTCTATCTGATAAATTATAATTTAAGCTACTTATGTACCTACTTATAATTACATAGGTACCTAGTGAATAATCATAGGATGATTGATAGTACCTACCTTTGCCCTTTTATTACTTATCTGTTAATAAAATAAAGGAACTTAATTGTTATCTATGATCTATGAAAAATGACAACTAATAGGTGTGTCAACTTGGAGTAGTTATCATCCAGAACAAATTTTTACGTTACCGATGGAGCCAGAACCTTTAAAAATAGAATAGAATATAACTAATTTTTAGGTTATTTATTGATGAAACGAGCCATCGCGCTAACAAAGCTTCATAACGTGAACTCGCTTATGGGGCAATTAAATTAAACTCTTCATAGATAAGCATAATCACATTTTATTTGACTTAGTTATTGTTAAACTAAAAATGAAATAAGTAGGAAGTCTTGTACTTAGATATTTATGCGCCTGTAACATATGAACCCGATTACAAGGAGCTCTGTAAAAAAGCAGTAAAATCAGTGCTGCCAACTCGTCTAAGCAAAAACGCGCTGTTAGCTCTTTAAAAAAGCGCTAGAAAGCGCTAAATGGTCGCTGTCCCACTCACTCTTGTAATTTTGTTTGTAGTTGGTTTTTTTTTTATATAAGGGGAGATCCATTTTTATTATAGTCTAACTGCACAACTCGTAAAATTGAATTAGAATAACAGAAGGAAAGTTATAAATTACTTTGGAACAATAGAATGTGAAACGAAGTTAGCTACAAATTACAAAATAGTTAGCGAGGAATCCTCAACTCATAGACTAAGATACCAACCTATGAAACATATCAGCTAGTTAAAAACAAAATGCGATTCGTTCCGTGTTACGCACATCACAGAATAAATAATAGTAGATGTGCATATCATAACATGATTTCAAAAAGCGCTAGATTAAGCGCTAGGCGCTAAAACGCGCTATTGAACAAAAAAAGCGCTAGATCTGGCGCTGAAAGCGCTAAGTTGGCAGCACTGAGTAAAATACTTTCCTTAGCCAAAAAAAGTATGCACCACACTTGAATCATGTTCTAAAAATATATAAAGGAAAGAGACCTCTACTGTAGAATTCATAAATCAATACCGCAGAGTTAAATGACAGTTACTGAAATCCAAACTAAAATCGACTTAAACTGCTAGAAGGTCAAGTTCAAAATCTAATGGCTAGTTACAACCGGTCGAAATGAGTGGCTAAATTGCAGACCAGCTAATGTCGTGTAGACTATGAATTACTGATTCATCGCGTATATTCAACGCGTGTATGCGTGTAATGAGTAACACGTGTTATGTTATGTATAACTTCTGTAATAGTTCTAGTCCACGATACCCTGTTGGCTACATTTTGCAATTTATTGTTATGGTGTATATTCATAAACGATGATTAAAGTGGAATGATGTGTAAACGTCAAAAATGTATGGTAACAGACGCTAATACTTTTATTATTAAGGGGGCTCTGGCCATCTTGGATTCTGGGCTATTTTGTACACATACATACTATGATTCGATTTTATAATAAATGAAACGGTATTAAAAATCGTATGTTTTTTACCTTTTAAAGTCTTTAAACTATGTAGGTGTGTGCTGAATAAACAACAAAAGATTTTTTGGATTTCGTAATAACAATCTTAAAATCTGCCAAAGACAATATTGCTATATTTTACTTGGCAGGCACTGATCACAGGGTCGGTCCAAGTATTGATTATGTTTTCTTTCTAGGTCAAATCGTAGCCGTACTGCCGTAGATAGCTATTATAAGGCTTATAGATCTAACCTTAGATGGGGAATAGAGCAGTTATTTACAACAAACTTAGATATTCAGCGGTTAAAGGTTGTTGCTAGGCAGTTTTAGATCCTGTCTGTGCCTCTCAATGCCATTCAACGTCATAATATTGAAGTGACAATCATGATGTACAGACGCCAGCACATCAAGCTACCCCAAAGTACATACTTCTACACAATGAATGGTCCAGGGAATATTATCATAATCGTCACGCCTAGCTGTCATCGCGTTCGTCATATTTTGTGACATGCTTTGATTGGTTTTTTCAAATGATTCAGCAATACAGAGGGCATTGACCTCTGATTTAACGATTAACGTTACTCAAGCGTTATTGATTCGATGCCTTATGGCTTGCTACAGGAGAGTAAACTTAACTAACTAACTTGATTAGAAAGGAATCGTGACAAAATAAAATGAATAACATGAACTTGATACCTAATTTTCTTTACAATATTATGTATAGCGGCCCAATTTTATCTTTGTCGTTAATAGCGGCTTTCGTTTTATGGGAAAAAGCAACTATCAAACTGCCTGCCTTGACTGACTGGTTGTCAGAATTTTGGGTTTGTAACTACCCGTAACGACTGTCAAAGCTCTAAGAATGACAGCCCGGACCAAGGGTCTAACGTACTTTCTAATATACCTATACCTAAATGTACTGGATGGTCACCTATCCACGAACCGACCGTGTCAACCGTAGCTTAACCTTTGATCGACCCATGTGGCTCAGTACATAAAAATTTCATTCCTGATTTATGCGTCTGCCGCTTGTCTACCGAGATTACCGAACAGGGTATATATGTTCTGTGTTACCGAAGCGATAAAATATATTCTGCCAAATTCAGTAAAAGTTAGATCACACTTGACCCCGCGACAAGGCTTGCATTGCCTCAGCAAAACATCAACCGCACGTCCGCACGTCCATAATGATTTTGACAGCGCCTTTATCTCGTCGCTTTAAGGGTGGTTTTCGTAGTTCAAGTTACTATTGTCATGTGATTGTTCGTTCTACAGTTCTCGCACGATCCGGCACCAACCGACTTTCTTTATTCGTTAAACCAACGGACGTCAGCGCAGCTGAGTCATGGGCTAATTATCGAACTTATCACCCTAAACATAAGGCAGATAGTTCGATAAATGGTTTTATTTTGTAAGGTGTACCTTTACCTGCGTATTATAGAGGTTTAGGCACGGTTTAATGTTCCTATATGTGTATAAATATCCGGTGATATAATGATACAATGCTGTGGCTGTTGGGAGTACCTGGGATTATATTTAATATCGCTTGTATGCAATTTGGTCTGCAGTTTATTTTCAATTTAACTTGTAGTCAGCAAGATTATTTCCAGGATACACAGGGAACAGTCAAACAGGGGATAGGTATGTTGGTCACAATTCGGAGTTGATTCATTTTACCCTAGCGAGGTTCATGACTCTCCTCGATTATTGAAATCAGGACCTCCCAAATCATCTAAGCTGTCGATAGCCAACCAATGATTTATTTGTTTAATGGTTTTTGAAAATGAGGCTGATGAATGTACTTGAGCCAAGCTAAAAGAAATAAAAAACAGTCTATGGTCCTCAATTTAGGTGCACCTTGCGGTGTAGATTAGATATTTGAGTCAACGGGACCTTCTTTCCAAATCTTGGAGTGCGACTGCATCTGGTTTTGTAGCGTTATGTACAGACGCTAGCACATCAAGCTACCCCAATCTGTAAAATTTCTTTGATAGATTTTCATCTTTATTGCATAAGCATAAGGTTCATGTTCAATTGACAAAATTTGACAGTTTGGGGTAGCTTGATGTGCTGGCGTCTGTACTTTAGGCCTCGGGTTCCGTGACGTCACGCAGGGTACGCCACAGCTGTTCGAGGCATGGCAGCTGGGGTGCGACTCGGTGCGAGCGAACATAGACCATTTTTTTTAAAGGCAGCGAACTTTTTTTGTAAGCCTTTCCTATGTTAAAGAGCAAACTGGGATAATTCTTGCCTCGGATTGTATGGGGATAAGTTTTTGTGAGCATCATTTTATTTGTTTACAAGCTTGAAAACAGGAAGTCTTGATTGTCTCGACAACAAAATGGTCCAAGGCCCGCGTTTAGCATTGTTAAAATGATGTACTACTCAGTACACTGAGGTTCTAAATTTAAAGACGACTTGGCGCCAATCGCAGTTGGGGCATAGACTTCCTCATGCTTTTTTATCGCGGCACGTGAAACGTCAGTACCGTGATGATCGAAAAGGTGACCCCCATTATTTTTTAAAATCAAATAAGCTTGACTTCCCATTCTAAAATCCGTTTGTATATTCTTGGAATTTTAACCGTTAAACGTAAACGTCAAAGGTTTACCTTACAAAAGATGAGAATTTAACAGGAAAACATTAATTATTTATTCGGCGCTGTAATAACTAAGAAGAGCTTGAGGCCGCCCTTTATTTTCCCTGTAATTTGCATTGTTATTTGATAAATAAATAAATAGGACAAATTGACTAAGGAAAATATAGAAATCTTACTTGACTGTAAATAATGTTACACCGTTGGGCGATGAAAATAAGTTATCAGTTAACGTTTTTATAAATAATACAACCTTCCAAGCTCAGTAGCCAAGAGAATCCTTATTTATTCTTTATGGTCATCAAATTTCCTTAATAAGTACCTACGCCTGTTAGTGCGTGGCTGCCAAGAATCTTATCTATATAGCTCTATGATATCGCTTCAGTGAATTGCAGACATACCTACCTATTATAGCCACTTAAACTTTTATTGGTTGACGGAAGCCAAAACACTATTGGAAATAGTTGTTTTCGTAACGCATCGAACTATGAACTAAAAGTGACATGTAACATAAGCAAAATCAGCCTATAAAGTTCCCACTGCTGAGACACAGGACACAGGGACACAGGTAATCCACCATGTAATACGTGCTCAGTGCGGGTTGGTAGATGTCACTTGTCATCGGTCTGGAATTTTGCGCGGTTTATGACAATTCACTCGTCCCTATTACTATGGATGGGACTCTGGCGAAATGTGGGTATATTATCGGTACAGTATGTACATTTCTGCCTATCTCTTCGGGGAATACTATGTCATATTATGTTCCAGGTATCAGCTGATCCTAAATTGCAAAAAGTTTTCTTTGCTGATTGTTTGAATAGTCATTTAATTTGTCATAGAATCAGCAAAGAAAACATTTTGCAAATTGGGATCAGCTGATACCAGCACCCTAATTGCGTAACACGCGATTAATCGTAATCGGTTTAATTTTGACAGTTCAACAATATTCAATGCGTTATTTACGTTGTTGAGCAGACACATTTTTCGAACATATGAAGCAATGGTTTAGCCATCTGTTTCAAAACGAAACAGATTATGATTATAGTGAGTTACGAAATTAGGGTGCTGGGACAACAGAATTTTCATTCATCTTTCTCCTGCTTTTAACCCAATTTATTTGGGATCGGCGTAACATTTATTTTTCTCCACACTTCTCTATTAGTTAGTCCTCATATCCGTAGTTAGACATCAGTCGACACAAAATGAATTTATAAATGTTGCACTCCATTTCTTTCATTGAAATAATTATGTTAGAGACATATCTACGCCCTCTCGTAATCTTGTCTAGACTCGGAATGCCGTGTCCCCGACATCCCTTAGTTACGTAACGTTAACGTGTTACGTAAAGTTATTGCGGAACTGCGGACTTTGCCCTTTCTGCCGTAGTAGATACTCTAAATTTGTATTTTTTTGTCGACAGTCTACTATGGCGTAACGTACGTAGCTCAGCTTTTGGAAAAACAAAACAAATGAATGCGCTGCTATGCTTTGATAGTTCTGTCACGCCGACTTTTTTTTTTTTTATTGCTTACCTAACAATAATTATTTAGTAAGAAAGACAGAAAATACGCGTAAGTACGAAATTGCGGAAAAAACATGACGCAAAAAAGAACAAGTTGGTGGAAAATATGCGTCACATACACGCAAAACGGCCATCGCTCAGCATATAGTGCAAATTGCGCTGTGACACTGCAAGACAGAGCCACACACCGCGCTGGTACTCAGCGACAGCGAGCGTTATTTAAAAAAATAATAATATTGCGAACAAACCTCCACCGATTTAGATTCTGCAATATTTTGGCCTGCCTAGAGACAGGCAGACGCCATGATGAAGAACTTCTCTACAGTTCTTGATTCAAACTCAAACTCAAACTCAAAGCATTTATTTCAAATAAACCAATTACAGGCACTTTTGAATTGTCAAGGTCGGTGAGATAGGAAGATGAAGCTAGATGCCCATTCCAAAACGTAGATCTCTATGGAGAAGAACGGGCAAGAAACTCCATGGACACTCTTTTAAAATTATGATTTTGTTACAAACAGTTGGTTACATCATTATGTTGAAATTATCAATGTGAGAACGATGTAAAAAGACGTGCATATTATAAGCGTCCGTAATTAAAACAAAACAAAAATAAAATAACAATTTAGAAATTAAAATAAGCCGTGGGAGCTAAGAGATGACCAGTCCCTACTGGCGGCGCCCGTTCACGAACATGACGTATGGATCAGCACCATTCAGCTCAACCATTTTGAAGGGAACTTAATGATCCAACACACACGCCACCACCAGCGAGACATTTGAGTGAGCATGACATACTCTCAGCTGCCAGGGCACATTCAAGTCAATGAAAGACGTACCCTGTAAATGTTAGCTATATAGTAAGGACATAGTGCTCACACATATGCTATGCAATTATACAATACTAAAAGGTTGAATTTATACAATGCAAATGTATCTAGCTTTTACAGTCTTCAGCAGCTCCAACAATGTTTACAATTGCTATTCAATTTAGTTTAAGGTACCTTGTCGAGCAGGACAAGCAACGTTTAGCCAAGCATTTTTGTCAGCGATGTAATCCCCCAACTTATAATAAGCATGGCTGCATAGTGTGCGTTTTATACAAGATTTAAATTTCGTTTCATTCAATTGGAGTATGTGGGGAGGTATTTTATTGTAACATTTTAAACAGTACCCCACGAAGGATGAATCTACTTTAGCCAGTCTGAAGCCTGGTTGAACTAATTGGTCCCTATTTCTAGTCCTAATGGTGTGTCTTTCACCTCTTTTACTGAAAAGATTTAGGTTTTTCCTGACGTACATGATGTTCTCATAGATATATTGACAAGGTACCGTCATGATATTAATAACTTTGAACAGTTCTCTTAGAGAATCCCGCCTACGGAGGCCATATATTGCTCTAATGGCTCTTTTCTGCAGAATAAAAATAGACTCGATATCTGCAGCCCGTCCCCATAGTAAAATACCGTAAGACATGATACTATGAAAGTAACTGAAATAGACTAGCCTCGCGGTTTCTACATTTGTGAATTGACGGATTTTTCTCACAGCATAAGCTGCTGAACTTAGCCGTCCTGCAAGAGCTGTTAAATGAGGACTCCACTGTAGCCTTGAGTCGAGCGTGATCCCTAGGAAAACAGTTTGATCGACGAATTCTAGTTTCTCTTTATTCAATACTATGTCACAGTCAGTACTTTTGACATTTGGTAAAGCAAATCTTATGCATTTCGTTTTTTTGCCATTTAATACTAAATTATTAGCAGTGAACCAATTCTGTATCAGCAGTAGGGCGTTATTTACGTCGTCAAGATTTGATGCACGTCTATTTATTTTAAAAATTAAAGATGTATCGTCAGCAAATAACACCATTTGTGGTTGTTTTTTTAATAAATGGGGGAGATCATTAATATATACTAAAAAGAGGAAAGGACCTAATATTGAGCCTTGTGGAACACCCATTTTTATTTTTAAACCAATTGAATTGACACCATTTATATGAACTTTTTGCTGTCTATCACATAAATAAGATTTTACTAGACTGAGCGCAAGTTTACCTAGTCCGTAATGCTCAAGTTTTAAGAGCAAGGTTTCGTGATTAACGCAATCAAATGCTTTGGAGAGGTCACAAAATATTCCAATGGCATCCTGGGCCTCCTCCCAAGCTGTAAATATGTGTTTTAACAAGGTAACACCGGCGTCAGTTGTACAACGTCCTTTGGTGAAACCATATTGCTGACCGTGTAAGATTTTGTTGGTGTTAAAATGACTAAGCATTTGATTAAGCATTATCTTTTCGAACACCTTGCTGAATACCGGCAGCACGGACACTGGTCTATAATTATTGGCGTCTTTGCTGTCCCCAGTTTTGAATAGTGGTATAACCTTACTATATTTCATTAAATCCGGGAAGACTCCTTGATCCACACACAAATTAAATATTAAAGCTAAGTATGGTGCTATGGTCTCGATTATGGATGTACAAACTTTTATAGACATTCCCCATAGATCTTCGGTCAATTTGATTTTGATTTGCCGAAAAGATTTTAAGACTATCATAGGGTTTATGTGCTTAAATTGAAATTCACGAATAACTCATGAAGTCATGACACTCCACAGATTTCTACGGCCTTCACAAGGGCATGAATCCGCTGGATGCGAGAAGCATAGAACCGGTCGAAGCGGCGGCGGCGGTGCTTTGGGCTGTGTCCTGCAGTCTGCAGTGCACGTATTTCGCGCATTCCTGGCTATTTCATTAAATGGGAAAGTAATTCAACGGTATTAAGGCCCATAGTATCCTCATCTCCCGTTTGTATGCTAAAGCACGACTGCCGCCCGCGCCCGCGCATAGCACCTCTGAGCCTTTATCTCAAAATGGGGATATTCCTTTGATTAATTTACAATTGTGCTTCGGCGATTCTGTGGTACCTCTAACTATCTATTTTTCAGTGTATTTTTTTTTTCCAAATAACGAAGCCGTTTAGTAGGAGTATGGAATAGAAGCCAAAATATTGCGTGTTGGAAAATATTTTTTACAGCAAAAGTATTAACCATACAAAAAAAGTACTTCGGGCAAAATGATCTAAATGAATCTATAGCAAAATCTTATATTTTTCAAATCTTCAAGACAAGCCGTTAATGAGCAGTACGGTTCATAAAGTGACCGTGTTACGCTACCAAACGGGACGTAGGCCCTTAATGAACTTTTTTTTTTAAATGTTTATAATTCTGTAAAGCCACATAAAGGAAGATCGAAAAAATTTCTTTGTCATCTTCGGAAAGTCATTCAGTTATGACTACTTAAGACAGATGACGTCATAAAATAAAAATACGTTACTTTAGGTAAGAGCGCCGGCGCCGGTAGCGTCAGCTTATCAGCTTATCTTTGACATTGAGGTTCGGAATTTGTAAAAAGTTTTGATAATTAACTAGACACTCTGTGATAACGTGAAACGTGACTAAATGGTTATAATAAGTTTATAGGCAGGCACATAGTAAAGCATAATTCATTTGCCTTTATCCCAATTTTATTTGGAGTGGGCTCAACATGTCTCTTTGTTCCCTAGTTTTTATTAGTCGTCACTTCAGGGTTGTTACTACTTGACACACCCTTTCTATCCATATCATCTTTCACACAGACCACACAGTCACTCAATCGTTTCTTTGGTCATCCCCTACTCTGTAAGAACGAAATCCGTTGTTTCGGCCGAACTTACGAGCGTTTCCTACTCTTTAGCTCCTTCGGACATAAGATTAGTTAGTGGCCCGAAGTAAGAATGAATGAAAACAGGATTTGACAGTTGTCCTTACTTCCGATGTGTTTTTGCCCGGCCGAAAAAGTTAGTTGATCGGGAGAAGGGTTCATTCCTAAGTATCGAACTAATTTCGGATGGACCCGTATTTTCGTTGACGGATTTAAAGACTAGGCAAGGAGTTCGATTAAACAGCGCATTTGAATTTCGAAATTATTACAGTTGTTCTCTGTGCGTTGTCTGTTGGCAACCGGAACTATTTCATGCTACAGATTCTACAGATAGTTCTCATAATCCTGGTTTAAATGATGGATAGCCCAGATTTGCTTTATCTCGTATATATCAATAAGAGTCGTAGATAAACGTTGAGGACCTCGTTCGTCTCCGCTGACACTGACGGCCAGTTATTTTTATCCGTAGGGCCGAGTTAAAATTGTACGATCAGCTGATTGGAGAGTTCTGGCATTGGTTCATCAGAATAGACATGGCGGACGTGTGTTTTTTTAGCTGTCATTTGAGAAAACATGCGCGTGGAATGGTCTCTCTGATTAAAATGAAATTATCTGAAATTAAAATTATCATTAAAAAGTAAATATGTATTAATAAATATTATTATTAAAATTATCTGAAATTAAATTAAATACTTACAGTTTGTTGGTAAGCGTATCCTGTGAGCGCATCACATAGAGACCGGCTGCAGGCTTAGCATGACGCTTCCTATTTCTACTCTACCGTAGAATAGAAATCGCTTGTTTACCTTTCTCGGTTAAAAACTGTCAATTGTCTACACGGAAACGTCACTTTTGTCTACTCTTCCGTCGACAAAACGCTTCTCTACGGTTCTTGTGCTAAGCCTGCAGGATTTAAATGCATTTTTTTTTGCACAGAAAACTGGTGGGTAAATCTGAAAGTGCTTTATTCTATATACCAAAGATTTATGAACACCGACGGTCAGGTCAGCTCAGCTAGGAAATATTACCATAAAATATGGTAAAAAAATACTGTTGCACTAAATTTTCTATCGCCAAAAATAATTAAATCAGGATTTTTCGTGATGGTCCTAGCTCCAAGATAGAAGATTTAGGGAAACCAAGCTTTATCATTGTTATGTTACGATAGAATGGATGAATTATTATTGTCCACAAAGTAGAACAAACTATAACAAGAAAGTCTAGCAGTACCTACACCGAATCGTAAAAAGGTCTGTCTAGTAAACTAGATAGAACGTAGTATTTTAATATCAGTCGCCGATCTGAATCGATACGATACTTAGAAGGGGTCATGACCTATCGGCCCACGAGGAAGCTACATCACAAATAAAATACGCGTAGTAGGAAGGAGCTATACAACCTCTTTGCTATATTATCTGCGCAGTAAATTGCTATTTAACCTCTGTGACTTGAGGAGGGTTTAACTGGTTTTATCCTCTTTTGTCAAAGACTCTTTGGCGAGGTAAGGGGAGTGAACTAGCCTGTATTGTTGGTCAGAGTGTGTGTGAATGGTCATGTACGATGTAATTAAACACTATCGAGGACTAAGCATTTTTACATTAGGTAATATTTATAATTATGTTTTAGAAGGCTTTTTGTGGTTTTCAGATAAAATACATTCGTATAATGGTTCGAAAATATACAAGAACATATAGAAATTTGAGAAAAGGTAAACGTTACATGCCGTACTTCTCCTATAATAATGATGATTTGAACAAGGCAGTATCAGACGTTAAATCTAAATAAAAACTTTTCCAAAAAAAAACAACCGACTTCCAAAAAACCACTACAAAGTGAAAAATAACTTTAATTTCGGAAGTCGGTGTCTTTGGAGGTGTATTTGAATTTTTTGTCACCGCCTTCCGAAATTAAAGTTATTTTTCACTTTGTAGTGGTTTTTTGGAAGTCGGTTGTTTTTTTTTGGAAAAAGTTTTTATTTTTCACTTTTTAGTGGTTCACATATGTGCTTACCCCTTCACAGCATACCGGCGTGATGTTATGTTATAAAGTGGTATAAGCAATAGACAGACATGAGATTTCAGCAATCCCAGTCCATTTGCTATTATTTATTGAGGAGTTCCGTTGCCTATCTCCAAAGTTCTTCATCAGATCTTCACCAAATTGAAATGAGACCACTAGGAGAAAGTACTCTTCCAAAAAATAGCTAAATCGCTTCGTGTGCCTATAAAATTTGAAGAGTTCTCTCTATTTCTCCAGGATCCCATCATCAGATCCTGACTTGATGATCATGGGACCACCTGGGAAGTATACCCTTTCAAACAAAAAAAACAAAATCCAAATCGGTCCAGCCATCTTCGAGTAATCGGGGAACATATATAAAAAAAAAAATAAAAAAAAAAAAAAAAAAGGTTCCGACGAATTGATAACCTCCTCCTTTTTGAAGTCGGTTAAAAACTGTCTACCAGAGAACAACTGGTAAAAACTGTCTACAGCGGAACAGAAATATGGCGTCCCCAAAATTTTATTTTAATTAAAACAATCGTGGTCCTTGGTGGCAATTTATTTTCAATCAATTATAATGTTTGTTTACTAAAAAGCACCTTGATAAAACTACACGTCTGAAAAAAAAATCCAAATGTATAAAAAAACGCCAATTAGCTGAGATTTTCCCTTTCAGCAAACATTTTTATGGGCGAAATGAACCATCGACATTTACGTAACTTTTCATGACCAAAAATGTTCATACGCGACGCCAAGGTCATTCGACTGATAAAATATAACTGAATACTGATAAAAAGTTTACTAATCTTGTAATAATAGGTGAGTGAAGATATGACCTAGATAGCGTTCCGCATTGCGCCAGAATATTTGGCAGACTAAATAAGGAACCATTGAATCTTACATAACCTCTTTACGCACGAACATATGACATTTTAAAATAAAAGATGGCGGAAATGCGAGGTCGTTAGCATGTGCGTCATGGTGTTTCGACGTTTGAATTTCTCAACTATCTTTTTGATCACGAAACTGGCGGGTCTGCACAGGTCGATCGATTACGCTTGCCGCGGTTGGTCCGAGTTATAGGTGATCTTTACATACCAAGCCCCCTCGAAAAGCACGTGAATGCGTTGGTCCGGCTGTCATTCCTGGATCTTTGGCAGTCGTTACGGGCCGTCAGAAGCCCGAAAGTTTGACAACCAGTCTTACCTACTGGGTTGTGGAGGTAGGCTTTCCTTACTTCGTTCATGAGCTATACGAGAGAAAAACACAGCCTCTGGGGAACACCCATCTTATAAGATATCGGTCAAAAGAAGTCATTAGCACCTATATAGGAAGCAACGTCATAGTTTCTAGAAAATAATTGTCGTAACGCGGTAGTCAAGGCCGCTGTGTGAACGGTGGAGGTCAACATAATTATCATCACTTTAGCTAAACATTATCAACATCATTCGCTACAAGTTCACTGCTGAATATAGTAGCTCCTTACCGAAGTTTGTTGGTATTTCCGAAGTTAACACTTGAAGACTTCCCTAATAAAGCTACTATTAGGGGAAGTCTTCACGTGTTGACTAAATACAGGGTGGTGCGAACGCTAGCGGTAACACTGCAGATCGTAGAGCAACTTATATGCGCCATTAGTAAAATAGTGTCAAGGGCCCCACGGGTTTTTATGGGGTTTTACGGGTTCTACTGACTTTTTCTTTCGTCGAAAAAAAGAGACTAAGCACTATGAAATGGTGAAGGGCGGGCGTTTTGGGGGACTGTTGTGGCGGCCATAAACAATGTCACATGAGAACTACGCAAGACTTCACGTCACACAAATCCTGCATCGCGCAATCAGAGTTTACCGCCCGGCTCGCATAGATACAACATCCCGACATCAACCGTCGGGCAGTTGCCCACCAGACGCAACACCCGTCTGGACTCAGGATCCTTCCTTTCTATGGAGGATGAGTGAACGTTACACCCTGTTCCTCATACCCCTATATTGTCTTATGTAATTTTGACGTTCAAAAAGTGCTGACTCTCAGCCTAGTTTGAATAAATGATTTTTTATTTTCATTTCAGCGCATACTAAATACATCTAGCAAAGTCACTACTGGGACACGGATCTCTCTGCAAGTGGGAGCGAGCCATGATCCACAGGTGTAGTGCGCGTTGGGGGATGTCACATCACATCGAAGTATTGGTCCTAATAGGTCGATGACATTGCATGTTTCCTCACGATGGTTTCCTACACTGTTATGAGAGTAGTTGGCAGTAGTCTTCCTGAAATGTTACGTGGAAATCGGTTAGCACAATATAGGCATATTGTCATGCGGAGAAATGAGGATAATATGGTATGGAGCGGCCAGAAAGTTGGTGACTACTGATTGACAGCTAATTATTATATGGATAAATTAGGACGAAGAAAACCAAAAAAAAAAATGGGATAACCGAAGGAGACAATTAATGATGTTGGTACCGCATTGGACACCATTTGCAAATCTGACATGACTTGCAAATCTTTTCAACACAACATGCCACGAAGACAGATGAAGATCTCCCGTCATATTTAAACGCGTGTGCAACATTGAATTGAATAAGGTGAAAATATCTCTACGTTTATGGTTCTAAAAATAGTCGCTACAATATTTTCCCGCAAGGTGACTGAATCCAAGGCGAACGTAATCGTAAATGATAAAGAAAACTGTAGCTAGTATTTATACTTAGGTAATGTAGGTACAGTGCATTGTATTATGTAATCAATTTATTGTTGTTGGCTAGGTAACCGCTTCATTGACCACAATATCGTCAATGCTTGCGGTTAAGTCAAGACACACTAACAATAGTAATGGCATTTTGACAGTTCAGCAACATTAGACAAATTTTTCGAAAAAAAATGTGAAGCAATGGATTAGCAATATCTTTCAAAATTATTCAGATTGTGATTGATTGTGAGTTACACAATTTCTGGTCCGCTTGCCGTGGTTGGTCTGTGGATGAAAGACCATCTATAATTACCCCCAGTGCCTCGGAAAGCATGTTAAGCGGTTGGTCCAGCTGTCATTCGTGGATCTATGACAGTAGTTAAGGCCCGTAGTATCCTCATCTCCCGTTTGTATGCTAAAGCACGACTGCCGCCCGCGCCCGCGCAGGGCACCTCTGAGCCTTTATCTCAAAATGGGGATATTCCTTTGATTAATTTACAATTGTGCTTCGGCGATTCTGTGGTACCTCTAACTATCTATTTTTCAGTTTATTTTTTTTTCCAAATAACGAAGCCGTTTAGTAGGAGTATGGAATAGAAGCCAAAATATTGGGTGTTGGAAAATATTTTTTACAGCAAAAGTATTAACCATACAAAAAAAGTACTTCGGGCAAAATGATCTATATGAATCTATAGCAAAATCATATATTTTTCAAATCTTCAAGACAAGCCGTTAATGAGCAGTACGGTTCATAAAGTGACCGTGTTACGCTACCAAACGGGACGTAGGCCCTGAAGGGTCGTCAGAAGCCTGAAAATTTGACCACCAGTCTCACCAAGGGGTATCGTATAATCGTATTACGCAGTAGCTGGATTGTGGAGGTCAGATAGGCAGTCGCTTCATGTAAAATCCTGGTATCCAGCTGCATCCGGTTAGACTGGAAGCCGACCCTAAATATTTGTCCAAATGATGTAGTGTGAAAGACAAAGTTTAACTACTTAAATACCAGAAGCGATAAAAGTATTTATTTTGATATAAGGATCAAATTGTGACTACCAAATGTGCATTAAAATAAATTATTTATGCTTCACTATTTTGGCGATAATGACTTACACATAAAAGATAGATATATACCTACAGGGTGTCCCGAAACTCAACGTCAAGCGGGTACGGGGCAATAAGCTAGGTTGTACCAGTTCTAGCAAAAATAAAAAAATATAGTAATTTTTTTTTTAAAGACAAGGCCTCAAAGTTTCGTGATAAAACGTTTTTAACCATGACTTAATTAAACTTATTTTTTTTGTACTAGACTTACAATATTAATGATTGGTTTTGAGACTGCAATCACTGTTATTTAGGATTACATTAAAAAAAAACACTGAACAATTTAGAAATTTGTGATCACAGTACCTAAATATCTGATCTAGGGTATTGATTTTCAACATTTTCAAAAGAATACCTATTATCACTTAACCAAGTAACATGGATTTTATTTTTTATTTTTGCTAGAACTGGTACAACCTAGCTTATTGCCCCGTACCCGCTTGACGTTGAGTTTCGGGACGTCCTGTATATGCTGTCGCGGGCTTTTTTGTAGGACTATTTAAGATAAAAAATTGCAGTATACATTATTTCCATTATACTCCTCTGTTTGTACGTAGATCGGCTGGTTCGTGAACTCAGCGGCACTATGGTAGGCTGTTTCATTGACGGAACACTCGTCAATAACATAAGCTACGCCGATGACATGGTGCTGCTGGCCCCATCAATCAGCGCCCTCAGGAAACTCACGTCCATTTGTGAGCGAAATACGGAGGCCCAGGGCCTCAGATATAATTTAAAAAAAAATAGTTTAAAAAACTAAAAAACACGCTTTAAAAACCGAACTAAAAAAACCTTTTTTAGTTTGGTTTTTAAAGCGTGTTTTTTTAGCTTTTTATACTATTATTTATTTTCTATTTTTTAGTTCTGCTAACTACAAAAACGTGATTTTTTTCCTTTTTTTCATTTTTCTCAATTTTTTTTTTAAATTATTAAATAGTCATCGGTCCTCGATAAGTTTACAAGTTTCAATGAAATCTGACCGTTTAAAGTGGGTCAAAATAGCGTCCAAAGGAGTCGGTTACAAACAAAAAAACATACAAGTGATGCTAATATAAAGCGTGTAAAAAGAGCAAGTGTGTGTTGTTTCAGGCAGGCACTAAATACAATCGTGAAGGGCCGCCTGTCACACTCAGTGGGACTGCATTAGAGTGGGTAGAATCCTACAAATATCATTGGGTTACTGCAACCCAGACGGATAGTGTTGACATGGAGAGGTAGTGTAGAGCGCTGTCTCCTGACTGACAGCGCTCTATGTTGGTCCGTAGGTTTGCAAGGGCATACTGCCAATCATTTTACACCTGCAGTCTTATCGACTATACGCAGAGGGCTTACAGCGCCTTACGTGTCCAGTACTTCAACGCTTACAGGGCGCTGTTGGGGTTGCCACGACACTGTAGCGCATCATGGATATTCACAGAGGCACGTATAGACGACTTTTACGCAATCGTGCGAAAGCGTGTCGCCTCTCTGATGCGGCGGGTGCGGGGCAGCCCCAACAGCCTCTTGGTCACCGTGGCCAACAGTGCGGATGGTCTTATGCTCAGGCACTGGACCAAGACACAAGTATTTCCTTCAATCCGTGACTTCCTACTTACTTGACACTTATCGTTATATTTTGGACAATTCACACAAAATCTTCATAAATTATAGCCCATGTGTTATTCTGATGTATAAGCTATGTTATTGTACAGTTTCATTAAAATCCATTCAGCCGTTTTTGCGTGAAAGAGTAACAAACATCCATACATCCGTACATACAAACTTTCGCGTTTATAATATGAGCAAGGATTCCCAGAATCCAATACTACAATACTACTACTACAATATATCTTCAGCTTTTATTTTCCAGGCCCATCTTTTGAACCGATACTTAAGCTCATTGACCCCACAGCTAATTTAACCCGTATTCAGCCAACACGCCTCGACCCGTCCTGTTACGTCACATAGCTACGTCCGTATGACGCAATAGTATTGATTTTCTTACTTACGTCAGTCGTAAGTAGGTTACGGAGGAAAGTCCGGAACAGAGCTGTAAAGGAAACTTCAGTAACTTTCAGGGATCGTGTACTAAACCAAATTTTATTGTTCACTGTTTTTTAACTCGTATCGAATTTAAAAAAAGAAAAATTGTATTTCAAGGGGTTACCATGGCGCTTCGACCTTAAAGAGTTACATGTTCTATTCCCGTTGCCAATTTGTCTTATCAATCAAATATTCCGTGCAAGTTCATATTATACCTTGCATCTCTTCCGGATCAGGGATCTTTGCCAACACGTGCACTACTTGATGACATTATAGTTATTATCAGACTGTGCGTTGAAAAAAACGTTAGAAAATTTGAATTTCGCGATCTTTTGTCGTTATTTATTTTCCTAGGAATCAGGCCTCCTCTCACAGAGAGGGAGTGTAGTCCACCACGCAGGCCCAGTAAGGCGCGGCGGGTTAATTGTGTAACACACAACACACTAACAGTAGGCATGGCTTTCATTTTGACAGTTCAACAACATGCATTGCGTTATTTACGTTGTGGTGCAGACACATTTTTTAACGGAAGAAAAAAACGGAGGAGGTTCTCAAGTCGACGCGTATATTATTTATTTTTTATTTTTATGTATGACCACGTATAACTTCTAACAGAGTAGGCCGATTTTGATTTTTTTTTAAATATTGGAAAGGGTATCCCCGAAGCTAAGTATTAAAAAGTGTTCAAAATGTAATTTCCCATAAGAAAACATGGCAGCATTCTTTTTGAGTCGGCACTTTACTTTTCAGTTACGAAATGAATGATGTATTTTTACATGAACATAGAATGGTGACACAATAGGCGTCTTACCGCTAAAAGCGTTGAGACAATAAAAATAAAATTGTCCATTCAATGTAGTAGTCGGACGACTTTAACGCGAGGGTTCTTCGCACAGAGGCCACGGCGCAGATCGATCGGCAGTCAGTCGGCAAACGATGTTACTTACTTACTTACATAACTGTGGGTGGATAACCGCTGCTAGGTTTTCCTTCACAAATGTTTCATTCTGAATTCTTTCTTTTTCTTTAGAATACATCAGCAAAAAAACCAGTGTCATTCTCTAAACACCACTTTGCACAGACATATAAAATTATGTCTGTGCCACTTTATAATTCGAACGAGGTTGAGGTGTGAATCTATAAAAACAAATGAATGAGTTTGTTTTCGATTTGTGTGCGGTCCCTTGAGTGAGGATCCAAGTGAGTGTTACAGCCAATAACCAATTTTGAATAGCCCCATACTAGTGATGTGGCCAATTCTGAATCTAAGCACCTATTGATGTCTTCATTCATACTAGTCTACATTTAATTATAATTTTTATCATGCCAATGCTGTCATTGATTACGTAGCTTTTCATGCTTTTCCTAGAGTAAAAATAAAACAAATCAACTCAATATTTTATATTTAAACTATAAAAACAATAAATGATAATTTTAAATATATGAATTATTTTTATTTTAATATTTATTATTGGAAATTTAATTTTTATTTCTAAACATAAACATTTATTATGTTTAGCAAAAGCATAGCATAGCATAATCAGGCGGAGATTTCTTGAAAACGGTCAAAAAGGTGGTTTTTAAAGCAGTGTATCTCTTTAACCGTAAATAAAAATGAAAGCAAAAAAAAAAGATATTTTCAAGTCTTTTTTGAATAAAGTGATCGAACTGAAAACATAATTTACAGATCGGTCGGATTCCCTAATGTTGCGAAGGTGGATGCAGCTCCACGCTGAATTTTAAGTTTTTAATAGTAATTGTATCTGTACTAAAACTAGAGGATAAGCAAAATTGTTGCTAACCCTATGCACTTTTTCTGAAAAAAAATCTATTCTATTCTTATGCATCAAAAAAATCATCAAAGTCACCTCATAATTATCTTTAAAAGCAGTTTATCCCTTCAATAACAATTATAATTATAATTAAAAATATACCATAAAATTTCAAATGCCAAACTGCATTCAGTGATGGATTATTTATTATTAAATAGTTAATAACTAATTTGATATGGTTTTATTTGCATTTTTACGACATACGCTTGCTCATTTATTATTCGAATTTATTACAACAGATTTTATCCCGTATCGGATTGCAATAAAAACTATTAGCTCTCATAACGACACTATTTATAGTTAACATGACCCCACTGCTGGGACACAGACCTCCTCTCTGTCAGAGGGAGTCGGCCGTAATCCGCCACGCGGCACCAATGGGGGTTGGGCAACTCCTAATCAGCCAGAAAGAAAGACAATGCACTTCTTTCTGAGCTAAACCATAAGTTCACCCAAGTCTTAATACATACATACATACATAAACACACTCCTTCTCATAGGCTCCTCTCGTAGGCAGAAACTATACACCTTCCTTTGCCTCGTTTTCGTTCAGACATCGGACATTCACGCACGCCCGGTTGCAAGTAATACACACCTGAGGGCAATTCTCGTAATTTTAAGAACGTTCACAGTCTGATCTCAGTGTCAATCTGTCAAAAATACCTCTATTTTTCATACATTTTTGACATTTGGTTGTCGCTGAGATGAGACTGCGACTATATTTTGAACGTTTTAATTACGAGAATTGGCCTTCTGACCTATCTGGAGTACATCACCAATAAGGTCACTATACTTTAGGCTAGGGCCGGCGCTACTGGCGCTACCGGCGTGGTCGCTATCTGTCCATCTAGATTTTCCCGGCGTTTCTACACACATCCTGTCTCGTAAAGACGTTTTGTTAGTGTTAATCTTACAATTATATTCTCAACAATTTAAAAAACTTTTTCCAAAAAAAAAACAACCGACTTCCAAAAAAACACTACAAAGTGAAAAATAACTTTTTTCGGAAGTCGGTGTCTTTGGAGCTGTATTTGAGTTTTTTGTCACCGCCTTCCGAAGAAAAGTTATTTTTCACTTTGTAGTGTTTTTTTGGAAGTCGGTTGTTTTTTTTTTGGAAAAAGTTTTTATTTTTCACTTTTTAGTGGTTCACATGTGCTTACCCCTTCACAGCGTACCGGCGTGATGTCATGTTATGAACTGGTGTAAACAATAGACAGACATGCGATTTCGGCAATCCCAGTCCATTTGCTATCATTTATTGAGGAGTTCCGTTGCCTATCTCCGAAGTTCTTCATCAGATCGTCACCAAATTGAAATGGGACCACTACGAGAAAGTACTCTTCCAAAAAATACCTAAATCGCTTTGTGTGCCTATAAAATTTGAAGAGTTCTCTCTATTTCTCCAGGATCCTATCATCAGATCCTGACTTGATGATCATGGGACCACCTGGGAAGTATACCCTTTCAAACAAAAAAAACAAAATCCAAATCGGTCCAGCCATCTTCGAGTAATCGGGGAACATACATAAAAAAAAAAAAAAAGGTTCCGACGAATTGATAACCTCCTCCTTTTTGAAGTCGGTTAAAAATGAAACTTGTCACTCACTTGCGCCGAGTTACCAAGCTGAAGCGGCCTTCGGACTATTACACGTATTTTTCTCGTTACTTACATAACTATATCAGCTGTTATGTGTATTGGCTGTGGCTTGGCTATTGACGCCTGTAACGAACGGCCAATATTGGCCACACTTCAACGATTGTTAATTACCTACATAGTAACCTGGGTGGCTAAATGAATGTTTTTTTTCAGACACGCTTTTCAGTAAGGATATAAAAAACTTTTTCCAAAAAAACACTACAAAGTGAAAAATAACTTTAATTTCGGAAGTCGGTGACTGGTGACATGAAAATTTTAATACTACATATCCAAAGGCACAGACTTCTTCGTCTTTTTGGAAGTCGGTTAAGTATTATTTTTTTGGAAAAAGTTTTTACTTTTCCCTTTTTAGATAAAGTACCTACCCCACACCAATTCGAAATGTCATCATCCTTGGGGTAAAAATAAAAACAATGCATATTTATGCGATAACGCTGTCAAGCTGGCGATGTTTGTATAGAGTTTCCGAGGATCGATTTCGAGTGAAATTCCGTTCGATCTGCTAGGCTATAGATGAGTAGAATTCTTCAATCTTCTTCTGAACTTACATAACCAAACTCCTTATATTTAAAAAAAATTGACCCACGAGACGTGACCTTGAGCTACATAGAAACCCAAAGCCACGCGTAGAATAGTTGGCGTGCGTCCAAGCGACGCGCGCGCGTCTTCTAGTATTAATACGGGACACAATTCGACTTGCCCTTTCTTATGTAACAGGCGATGCGTGATTTGTTCTTGACATCCCGAATAGTTTCAAGTGCGCAGACGCTTGCCAGCGGGCGGTGTTCCGTTTTTGAGTCCTTGATGAGTTGGGTTTTGTGATGTTGGTATGAAGATTGTTCCTAATTCAAGTGTGGTCTTCTACTTCGTGTTTCTAGTTTGATTTCACTGGTTAGTGGATTAGTACCCCTACTAGTTAGAAAAAAAAGTGATTCTTTTGTCTCTGAATTTCCGCTAAAATTCTCCTTCTAAAGGCAAAGTAAGTTTTTTTTAATTGACGATGTGGACGATGTGGTTAACTTGGCGAGACATCTGTTGTTAAAATAAATACCTAATTTCGTGCACTTTGTGTACCATGTATCCCTGAACCCTTTGTTATTATTATTAGGTAAGTAATAAATAACAGCTAGTAATAATAGTAGTAGTTATAGGTAGCTACGCTTACCGCAGTTGGTCCGGGGAAGGGTGACCATCTTTACATACCAAGACCCCTGCGTATCTTGGAGAGCATGATACGCTGTCGGTCCCGGCTGTCATTCGTGGATCTTTGACAGTCGTTGCGGGTAGTGAGAAGCCTGAAAATCTGACAACTAAGTCTTACCAAGGACTATCGTGTGGTATTAAGTCTCCTGGACACAGGTGCGACGCGTTCTTGGTAGAGCAATTTCCATGAAGTTTTCGTAGAAATTGTTCTACGAGAGTCGCGCCGCGCCTGTTCGAAGGAGCATTTTTACCGAATACGTAAATGGCTTGCAGAGGTCAGATAGGCAGTCGCTCCATGTAACATAGGTACTGGTATTCAGATGCATCCGGTTAGACTGGAAGCTGACACCAACATTGCTGTGAAAAGGCTAAGTAGATTATGATGTCGTAAAAGTATTAAATAAGTTATTATTACCGCATCCCATTATTGCCTATCGCCAATCCGCATCATAATAACTTATCTAAATTCACGTGTATCGATGTGCTATCAAAAATAAATTGATCACGTGATGCTATAAATTTTCATTGTAGTAAGTATAGATACCAATTTGATAGTGACACGATCTACAATATTATCATCAGTATCACAGACAATATTTTTATTGGGTAACCAAACTCAATCTAAAAAAACCTTTTAATTTATTTATCTGCTCCAAATCAAGCATCCTAGACGTAAGCAAAAAGGCTGAAATGAGACTGGGCAGGTCACGTCAACGGCATGCACGATGATCGTTGGGCCACCGTCTCCACACAGTGGGTGCTTGAGGATGGACGGCGCCGCGAGTTCGGCCCAAGAGGTGCTGAGACGACATAGACGCGTATTGCAAGGATTGGATCGAGGTGACCCTGGAAAAGGATGCCTGGAAAGATTTGTGGAAGGCCTTTGCTCAGCAATAGCAAACAGAGTCAGTCCACACTGTTCCAATGCTGACTAAAGGCTTTGCGTTTTAGAGAAATAGTTATCTATCAAAAAAACCCTTTTGCTGTGCCCTAACAGGGTCTTCAACGGCTCTTAGCGCTAAGCCTTTTGCTAAAATCTTTGTTTTTACCTTGTGGAACGCAATTAAATTATTATGAAAAACATTTAACAGTTTATGTTATGTATTTGTGTACATTGTCATGTGGTCTTGGTGCTCCACGACCTGATCCCACCATCGCCCTTTTACTACCGTAGGTACTACCAGACCTAGGTACTGCAGGGCACCATCCAACCATGCAGTTGGCCATTCCATTTATTATGCGCTCAGCCGAAGCTGAACTTCAAAGCAAGAGTGAACATTCAGGCATCTTCTTTGAACGCTCATCATAGATCTCATCCATCGCTTTCCATCAGGCGTGATCGCGGCAAAGAGCTCAAAACGGTAAAGGAAAACATCGTGAGGAAACCGCGGCATCTCCTAGAACCATAAATTCGAAGACATGTCACATCAACCAATAAGCACAGGGCTCGCGTGGTAATTAACAGCCCGTTCCCTCTCTAAGAGAGAAGGCCTGTGTCCCAACAGTGGGAATATTATAGGCTGGTTATTCTATATACTTACTTACAAGGGACTTTAACATAACTGAAATAAATAATAGTTTAAAAAACTAAAAAACACGCTTTAAAAACCAAACTAAAAAAGGAGAAAATAATTTAATTCAATTAAAAAGCGTGGGGTGCTTTTTGAGGTATTTTCATAATCAATTAATGTCAAGCATCCCACGCTTTTTAATTGAATTAAATTAATTTCTCCTTTTTTAGTTTGGTTTTTAAAGCGTGTTTTTTAGTTTTTTAAACTATTATTTATTTTCTATTTTTTAGTTCTGCTAACTACAAAAACGTGTTTTTTTTTCTCAATTTTCTTTTAAATTATTGAATTGTCATCGGTCTTCGATAAGTTTACAAAGTTTCAATGAAATCTGGCCATTTAAAGTGGGTCAAAATCGCGCTCTAAGGAGTCGGTTACACACAAACAAACATAAAAGTGAAGCTAATATATAGCGTGTAAAAACTGAGTAGGATACTATAGATACCTATAGGTACCTACATCTCTACCTACTCCGCCGAGGAATATAGGCGTGATGTTGTTTTGTTTGTGTGTGTCTACAGTAGAATTTGAGTCTTCAATGGCAGGTATAATGAATGGGAACGGTCAGTTATAATACCCGTTGGTAATTGAGTAATTGGATCTTCGGTATGCGGTGATAGATCTACGTACGGTTAAGGCGAAGAGGTCATGTGTTAAATTCTCCATTTGAACCTGGTTTGGCCTGGCCTGGAAGTCTACCCAGGATATGCAGTAGTATGTAGTTAATTGGTAACATTACTGAAATTAGGGTAACTTGCACAAAATCTACTTTTATCCCCATACTTCCCCCTTTAGGATTGTTTTTAAGCAACTTCAAAAAGGAGGAGGTTTTCACTTCTTCTGTATCTTCAGGATGCCATCTGTCTCCCTCTCCTTGCCAAATTTTATCGAAATATGTTCAGCCGTTTTAACGTGAAAGCGTAACAAACATCGCTAAACATGGATATTAGTATATTTAGAGCCATCTTTCCTGATTAGTGCCGACACTCTTGCTTGCCACTGTTTACGACTTCAAAATAAACCACTAACGATTGTCAGGTGTAGTACGGTCTAACAATTCTCGTAATTAACCTAGTGACGTCGGCGTAGGACTAATTTACGATCTTCTCTAAAATGTCAGAAGTCTTTGAACCGTAGGTACGTTGCGTCTGTGACCGTGCAGTTGTTTTATTTATTATCAAAACAAAATAAAATGTTGGTGTAAACAAGCTCGCTTCAGTCGCCTGGTTAGATACTCTTCCAACTAACCGATTTAGGGGAATTAAAAAGAGCGTCTTATCAACGAAGTTATCGAGACGAAGTCGGAAAGAAGGTGGCGTGGACTTATACGATAGTTAATTTAAAATCCTGAGTGACAGAAAAAGAGTGATGTCCCAGTGATATCGCCCCCGATTTAAGAGTAGGTTGTGCGTGTGAACCCATGCAGGCCTCGTGTCCACTGCTCTCAAAACTGCAGGAAAACATCGTGAAGAAACCGGCATGAATAGAAAGAATAGAAAACATTTATTCGACACAGACACAACACAACAGCAACAAACATATAAAAAAAACGAAAGAGAACAATAATAAACATAACAATAAAATTGCAGTAAAATTGTGCTGAGCGTGTCCATACCGAAAGGGTTACCATCTCAGCATTTGCTGGGCGTTAGACACCCAGCACTGGTTTTCAGTTGGCACCCCGCAGTGACACACGGACGCAGGCAAATAAAATAGATACATACCTACTTGAATATTAGTAAAAAAAATGTTTATGAATACGTAAATAAATAGTATAAAAGATTTTTTTGTGTGCTACTCAGTTCAGAGACTTTTCAAGACATGTCCTAGATCCAAAGATTTGAAGACATCTGACATGTACCAACCCGCACTGGTCCGTCGTCGGTAGTTCATTCCTCACACCCCACACACAGATAGGAGGCCTGCTGTGTCTCAGCAGTGAGGACGCTTAGAGTTAGCTAAGCACAGGCGACTCTTTCTGGGGAAGAACCGAGAGTGCAGCATAAGATATGCGAAGCCACGGCTACGAGACTTAGGCTCATAATCTGCCTACCCTTTTCCGGAATATATTGGGGTCGGCTTCCAGTCTGATCTGATGCAGCTGAATACCAGTATTTTACAAGAAACAACTGCCTATCTGACCTCCTCAACCCAGTCACTGCGTAGTACGACACTCCTTGGTAAGACTCAGACTGGATGTCAGACTTTCGGGCTTCCGTAAAGACTGTCAAAGATCTACAAATGATATTCGGGACCATCGGTTATACGTGCTTTCCGGGGCACAGAGAGCTTTTGATATTTTGGTTTATTGGACGGTCAACGATCCACGGACCTGTGAATGTAGCAATAAAATATTCTGGCAGTACTCTCTATGGTTAACTGGCAATGGTGTGTAATGGCGGACGCTCATCTCATAATAATATGTGTACTTAATTTGCAAGTTGTTCTTTATTTAAACGCTAAAGATCCAAAATATCTGTGTTCTTTTTCCAAAACCTAATAAAAGGACCGACCTCGGCAAGCGTTACTTAGCCTTAATAAACCCGTGCGGCTGCCACGAGCCGTATGAACGTATCGTACAAATATAAAAATATCTACTCTCTTTATAAACCCACAACTTACGTTAAATGATGTAGTTACGTAGATACGTTAGCGCAGGCGTCTATTTTTACAACGCACGTGATTTTAAATAATCGTTTTTGTTGCAGTACGGCTGCCCAGTAGCCTCGTGACAAAAAAGAAACTATTTGGCTGACAAATATTAGGTCTTTACCTATGAAATTGCCGTTTTGCAGTACTGGCCATTTCAAATCAAAATAATTTTTGTTTGGGTAAGAATTCTAATTTCAAATTAATTTTGTTTTAAAAACATGGATTTTTTTTTCCAAAAGTAGTCATTTGTTTATTGATTAGTGTTACATTTTCATCGCATTTCAATCTTTTTCGTCATCATGGATACGTTAAAAATTCGAGTAATTATGGAATATGAGTACCGTCGTGGCAGCAACGCGGCACAAGCGGCACGCAACATCAACGACGTTTACGGAGCTAACACTACAAACCAACGCACCACCTGTTATTGGTTTGCTCGCTTCCGTTCTGGAAATTTCGACCTGAAAAATGAACCTCGCGGTCGTCCGAAGACTTTGGTCGACAATGACGAATTAAAGGCGATTGTGGAAGCTGATGATACACAATCTACGGCTGAATTAGCAGCAGCTTTCGACGTTAGCGTCAAAACAATATTGGTCCATTTGCGTCAAATTGGCAAGGTAAAAAAGCTTGACAAATGGGTGCCCCACGAACTCAATGATCGTCAGCGCGAAGTACGCGTCGAGACGTGCCTTGCACTGCTCAACAGACACACAAATGAAGGAATTTTGAACCGCATTGTTACCTGCGATGAAAAATGGATTCTGTTTGATAACCGCAAGCGCTCAGCAAGTTGGTTGGATCCTGGTTCAGCACCTAAACAATGCCCTAAACGAAAACTTACCCCTAGAAAAGTGATGGTCACTGTTTGGTGGTCTAGCGCCGGTGTGATTCATCACAGCTTCTTACCAAACGGGGTGAGCATTACTGCAGATGTGTACTGTGAAGAACTGAACACAATGATGGAGAAGCTGGCACATCTCCAACCAGCATTGGTCAATCGCTCGTCTCCGCTGCTCCTGCACGACAACGCGCGACCTCATACTGCACAGCAGACGGTCTCCAAGTTGCAAGAACTGGGGTTGGAAGCTCTCCGTCATCCGCCCTACTCACCAGACCTTGCGCTTACAGACTACTACTTTTTCCAGAATTTGGATAACTTCTTGGCGGGAAAAAAATTCAATACCCGAGAGGCAGTACAAAATGCCTTTGAAGAATTTGTTGCCTCCCGTCCAGCTGATTTCTTTAAGAAGGGCATCAATAAACTGCCACTGCGATGGCAAAGATGCATTGATTGCATGGGTGATTACTTCGATTAATACAAATAAAAAATACATGAAAAAAATTCGTTTAAATTTTTTCATACAAAACGGCAATTTCATAGGTAAAGACCTATTATATATCGACTGTCTCAATGGTGCGCTTCCTGTAAATAAACCTTCAAGCTAAAAATTTTTAAGGTTCCGTACCCAAAGAATGCCAGGGCACTATTAGTAAAGCTGTACGTCCGTCATCTTTAGAACTGTAATAGGTAGACACTTGATTTTTTAACAGAGTAAGAAAAAATCAATACTTATCTACAACTAAAACAAAAAACTTAAAAATCCCCAGACCCATACAAAAACTCTAAAAAGTAAAAAAGAAATATAAATTATTGGCCTTATAAGTCGTAGGTAATATTTTGATCAAGGCATTGTCAAGTCGAGGGATGGCTAATGAAAATGCTAGGCCTCCTCTGTTTGGCGTTTTCATTGACCTCGTCGTTTTTGCGTCGGGGGTTAAAAAAGGAGTAAGCAAAAGGATCATACCAGGTGGCGTTTTATATTTCAACCCATCTCTTGCTGCCCTTTTCCAGGGATGCCCTAAGTCGAGATTCGTACCATACCCCACAAGGGGTGCCCTTAGAGAGTAGTTTTAAGGTTTTAAGGGGCTTAGATGAGCTAAATGCAAGTTTTATAACGCCTAAAAAATGATGATCCCCTGGCTGTAGGACCCCACTTTTATAGTAACCACAGGCAAGTCTGGTTAAGCATCGGACGACCTCATAGGTTGACCTTCATAATCAACCTATAATGTTCCCACTGTCGGGACACAGGCCCCTTCTCTGTGAAGTGGGCAGTAATCCACCACGCGGGCCCAATGCGGGTTGGTAGATGTGACATGTCTTCGAATTTTTGGTTCTAGGACATGCCGGTTTCCTCACGATGTTTTCAGTCGCCGTTTTGAGAGCAGTGGTTATGAAATCATTTGCAATGTTAATTTTTATTCTTTTTATTATATTTTTTTTTTACAATGTCTGACATATTCTCGTCATTATTTGACATTATACATCAATTTTACTACTATTTATTATTAGTGATTGTCATCGAAATCATGTCACTTGGTTCAAATAGATTCATTTTATATAGGTAGATTCTTTTACATATTGTGAATGAGAGAACGTTGTAGGCCTTAGAGACTAGATGTAGACGTTTTTCTATTCTGTATTTTGATTCCTCTAAGTACCTGGTACTTATTGACTGGCCTGCACTGTCCTCCCATACCTATTATCACTGTAATTTGAAAACATTGTAAAAGCCAATTATTTTTAAAAGAGTAACCGTGGAGTTTCTTGCCGGCTCTTCTCCATAGGAAACGACAAATTGGAACCGTGCACCTAGCTTCTGACGTTTCATAAGTGCCCATGCAGGCTTATGTGAAATAAAATATTTTGATTTTGATTTTACACAAAGTAAATCGCCTGTCTGGGGTCGAACCGACGATCTACAACTCGTCAGTCGCGGTCGTTACCACTGGGTCACCGCTGCTCTAGGCTCATACGTAGACAGACCTGCGAGATGTCAATCCCAAAAACAAAGGCGTTTGTTTTTTTTTGGCGGGATCGCGCTGGAACATGTCGCACGAATTTTCATTTTCATGAAATTTAGTGAAATAGCGAATTAAATTGTATAATTTTGGTAGTGAATTATTCAATTTAGTTACGTGTGAGTGCACAAGTGTAGTGAAGGTGAAAATAAGTGACTAACGTGGACTTTTCGTGTTCCCCCCAAAAACTACTACTAGGTTGTTGTAAAGTTACTACCGCTTTACAATAACTTTGATTTGACTGACTAAAGACGACTATGAATGTTTCGTAACTTCGTGCCCGATATCGGACCATATACTTGATCGAAAAGAAAAATTACTTGACACTGGCTAAATGTACAAACCGTGCGAAGCCAAAACCCCAAAAAAAAAAACAAAGGCGTTCTGTAATTTCTGCCTACCCAAGGCTTAACTTTATGTAGGTATGTATATACTATATGTGTACCTACTACTAAGTATTGCCGCTATAACACCATATTAAAATAAAAATAAAATAAAGTTAAAAATTTACGGGGTAACCTTTACCCATACCCATAGAAGAAATGTATTTTTTTCGGCGTTTTTTTCAAGAAATACAAACTTATTGTCTATGAGTCAACATTCATTCAATTCAAACTACGAAATCCTTCACTGTAGGTACGTGGTCTGACCCCGACACGCACTTGGCCGGTTTTATTTCTATTAGTTCCATTTTTCGCCGCATCTCAAGTTATATTGGGCAATTAACAGTTTTGTGACTAAATTAGAGTGGAATGTGTGTACGGCGAGGTTTCCATAATCGTGCTATGGGCGGTCAAGGACGCCTTTCCCTAAATACTCCATCCATGGGCTATTTTAAGCATGTCTGTCTTTGGTTCATGATTCATATTTCGGTGTTCCCTTTCTGAAGACATTTTAATACTCACGTGACTTAGTGAGTTTTGCACCAGAAGACTACCATACCATACCACACCATAGAAAAAATCAAAGACATGTGATTTCTAACAGCTTGAACTGCGCCCGTGTGGTGGATCACGGTCAACAGTGCATCGGTGGCATCGTTATAGCTGCTATGTTATCTGCTGTGTATGTAAGAGACTAATCGTGATATAATTTACTCGCCCGAAATTATTCGAGCCAATATTTGGTATGAAGTAAAGGAGTAAGAAAAAAAACGGTAAACAACAAATAAACTGAAATAAATTTATTTATCTACAATAAAATTAGAGGATTTTATACACACGTATTACAGAATTATTCATTGGAATGATAGACCATAGACAAGCGTTCAACTTTTATTTCACAAGAGTTTTTAATACTGGCAATAACTGGATACTTTCGACCAATGCCTTTTGATTTCGCTTATTTTATTATATTCATGTTTGAATTGATAAAGGTTTACATAAAGTTTAGTTATATAGAATAGTTTTAGAGTACAATTCGACACAAACTTTTAACACTTAATCTAAGGGATGAAGGGTGCTTATTCTCCGCAATTTTACGCGCCCATTTTGTTGCCCTGTAACAAAAATAAAACACCGTTAATATTCAAAATCAGGTAGAGAGCAGAGAGAGCAGTGGTGGGTGTCCCAGTGGAAACAGCCGTGGCTTCTGACTACCCCGTCAAATGATCAAAGCGTTCGTCGACCTTCGAACGACCCATACGGTTGTTATTAATTAACATACAACAAAAAATTGTCACTTTAAAATACGTCATATTAGCATGTAAGATGTAAAATATAATTATCCGCAAACACGACACACAAACCATTTACATCGTCCAAAATATCCTGATCTTCAGGGGTGGCGCTAGTTTCAAAGAAAAACCGTCGTCGAAACGTCTAACTCAGTACATTTTTAACTTAGTTCCACATTTCGCCACAGTCAAGATAAGATGGGTGGTCCACCACGTGACATTATTTTAATGTGATGTGTGTCAGACATGAACGTGATATTTGACCTTGGCCTTAGAGATAGGAGCGATAACAAGAAATAGGTTTCGTTTACCTAATATAGAGCAGTATAAGATGCGTAAAATGACTTTTTCTTACTTCCCGGACAAACTCCGTCACAAAGAGTACGACTTGAGAGATTTATTTATTTACTAGCTTCGTTTCCATGGTAATGCACTACCAGGATAAAAAGTGTCTTGTGTTAATCCAGGTTATGACCTATATGTGTGCCAAATTTCATCCAAATCCGTTCAGCTCTTTTTGCGTGATTAGGTAATAAACATCCAAATATCCGAACATCTAAACATAAATAAATAATAGTTTAAAAAACTAAAAAAACACGCTTTAAAAACCAAACTAAAAAAGGAGAAAATAATTTAATTCAATTAAAAAGCGTGGGGTGCTTTTTGAGGTATTTTTTTAATCAATTAATGTCAAGCACCCCACGCTTTTTAATTGAATTAAATTATTTTCTCCTTTTTAGTTTGGTTTTTAAAGCGTGTTTTTTAGTTTTTTAAACTATTATTTATTTTCTATTTTTTAGTTCTGCTAAGTACAAAAACGTGTTTTTTTTTCTCATTTTTTTTTAATTATTGAATTGTCATGGGTCCTCGACAAGTTTACAAAGTTTCAATGAAATCTGACCGTTTAAAGTGGGTCAAAATCGCGCTCAAAGGAGTCGGTTACATACAAACATACACACCAACAAACAAACATACAAGTGAAGCTAATATAAAGCGTGTAAAAACTTTCTCATTTATGATATCAGTAGGATACAACTTGCAGAGTAATGGAGAGGGCTATGCCCGGAGTTTCCCTACGTGATCGAATCAGGAATGAAAAGATCCGTAGGAGAACCAAGGCAACCGACATAGCCCGAAGAATTGCCAAACTTAGTGGCAGTGGGCAGGGCACATTGCTCGCAGAACAGATGGCCGATGGGGCCGGAAAGTTCTGGAGTGGCGACCGCGTACCGGAAGACGTTGAGTGGGAAGGCCTCTTACAACGTGGACCGATGAGCTTGTAAAGGCCGCAGGAATCAGCTGGATGTGGGAAGCACAAGACCGGTCGAAGTGGAGGAGCTTGGGGGAGGCCTATGTCCTGCTGTGGACGTCTTTTGGCTGAAATTATTATGATGATGATAAGGATACACCTTAGCCTAGTTACGCTGATATCGTGAGTTTACTTTTATGACTGTATGTGATATGGACATTTCCCGCAGATACAATTTTGTTACATTTTGTCAGCGAACAGGTCCACATCTTGAGTTATTACGATCGAATTGAGGAGCGTAAGAGTACGTCGAGTTGTTGCATTTCTTGTGGCACTAAGGAGAAGTCATCATTATCCTAATTTCAGCCGAAAACCGTCCACTGCTGGACAAAGGCCTCCCCCAAATTCCCCGTAGCCTAGAGTAGGCGGGCACTAGGCGCCGTTTTGGTGTAGTCCTTGTAATTTTTTGGGTGGCCATAATCGCCACGATGGCAGGCGGATTGGCGATAGCAGTATGGTGGTAAAAGGCATAGAGATTGCTGCTGCATGCTCTGGCAACTAAGAGACTTAGCCCGTAATAGGCTATTACGACACCCACAGGAAAAAATGGGATGGTGCAAGCGTTGTCAGGCGTCCGGTTAAAGCCGGACTGACTCCGGCCTTTAGGTTGCGTGTGCGGCCAAATTAGTGGCCTATTCCAGCTGTAGTTATGCTTTTTAAATTTGATAATATTTTGGAGTATTCAATGATTAATAATAAAGAAGACTGATTCATCCAATTTTATTGATGTTTCATTATAATTTAAGAAGATATTATGGTAAATGTTAAAGGAGTGTCCGGCCCTTTTACCCAAGTGTCCGGCTATACTGGCTGGTCTGTCCGGTTATAAGACCCTAGATCAAGATGGTGCTATTCTTTATGTGCGGCACTGATATAAAGATCCTAGTAATATTATAAATGTGAAAGTTTGTAGGTGTGTAGATGTTTGTTAGTCAATCACGCAAAAACGGCTGCACGGATTTGGATGAAATGTGGTACACAGATAGTTTATAACCTGGATTAACACATAGGGTATTTTTTATCCCGGTGGTACGATCCCGTGGGATAATATCCGACCTGCACGCGGGCGAAGCCGCTGGCGAAAGCTAGTGTACAATAATTAAAGCGAAATCAGGGAAATGAAGGCACGAGTAATAATAACTAATTAGTAGGCCATTGAGATAAGTAAACACAATATATTCCGATGCGCAGTGACACATTGGACACGCCCATTATATTGCTATCTACTGCACACAGAGCCGGATCTACAAATGTAATGTATTCTGGGTGCAAAGACTAACACGTCTGCCATTTTGCTCATCGGTGCATATGTTACCGGCCAAACCCGATTTCAGGCCAAACTAGTTTGTCCTAGGCCCAACTGGTTTCTAGCTTGATTAGCCATTTCGTTAAGGCCCATAGTATCCTCATCTCCCGTTTGTATGCAAAATCACGACTGCCCCCCGCGCCCGCGCAGGGCACCTCTGAGCCTTTATCTCAAAATGGAGATATTCCTTTAATTAATTTACAATTGTGCTTCGGCGGAAGGAAAATATTGTGAGAAAACGTTCTAAAGTGTTTTTTTTTTAAACAGAAGCCTTTTTTTTTGTTTTGGCTTCGCACGGTTTGTGCATTTAGCCAGTGTCAAGTAATTTTTCTTTTCGATCAAGTAAATGGCCCGATATCGGGCACGAAGTTACAAAAAAGTCATAGTCGTCTTTAGTCAGTCAAGTCCAGTCAAGTCAAATTTATTGTAAAGCGGTAGCAACTTTACAACAACTTAGTAGGAGTTTTTGGGGGGAACACGAAAAGTCCACGTTAGTCACTTATTTTCACCTTCACTACACTTGTGCACTCACACGTAACTAAATTGAATAATTCACTACCAAAATTATACAATTTAATTCGCTATTTCACTAAATTTAATGAAAATGAAAATTCGTGCGACATGTTCCAACGCGATCCCGCCAAAAACTCAAAACAGAAGACTTATTTTAATGTTTATTGACAGGTGTCAAACTCCTACACAAAACACTTGAAATGTCAGATTAGTATCTCGATTTAAAAAACGAACTTTAGAACCAAAAATTCAGAGACAAGTGCCATACACACAACTGCACTATGCCTTCGAGCTGGATTACTGCCTACTCCTTCAAGAGATGAGCCCTGCGTCCTGTGTCCCAGCAGTGAGCAAATGGGCTTAAAATCTAAGCAAAGCTTGAACGCGGGCAGAACCAGTTTAATGGGAGTTTCCTGTGGTCTTCACAATATGTGTATAAGGTATAAGCTGGATGCGAGAAGCACAGAGCCGGTCGAACAGGCGATGCTTAGGTGAGGCTTATGTCCAGCAGTGGACATCTTTCGCCTGAAATGACGATGATACATACGATTCCGGCATCGTAAAACCCTCCATATATTTCGAGAAATTGACAAACTGTTGACGAGTTCATACCGTCAAAAAGATTGGCAAGCAATACAATTCCGTTCATTTTACGTCCATTTAGTAATAATTTACCGTTCTGATACGCATAATTGTCAAGAAAATAATTGGTCACCGTGTTAATAGGTTATTATGATAAACGATAATGTGGACGTGTACTCAGTTTATCTAAAAGTTGACGCAATACACTTTACTTTTAATTGTGTAATGCAGGTAAATGATAAGGCATTATTCGCCCATTCGCTCTCTTTACATGCATTAAAAGAACAACCAACTTCCGAAGAAACACAAAGTGCAAAATAACTTTAATTTCGGAAGACGGTGTCTTTGGATATGTATTTTAATTTTAGGTCACCGACTTCACCGTATTAACGACGCTAACACAAAAACTACCGAAGCAAAGTTAATAAAATTTATATGGGACCACCCCTGAAGCATACCAATTGACAGAGATATCGCGGAAATAACATACAATAAAAATAATAGTTTAAAAAACTAAAAAACACGCTTTAAAAACGAAACTAAAAAAGGAGAAAATAATTTAATTCAATTAAAAAGCGTGGGGTGCTTTTTGAGGTATTTTTATAATCACTTAATGTCAAGCACCCCACGCTTTTTAATTGAATTGAATTATTTTCTCCTTTTTTAGTTTGGTTTTTAAAGCGTGTTTTTTAGTTTTTTAAACTATTATTTATTTTCTATTTTTTAGTTCTGCTAACTACAAAATCTTTTTTTTTCTCATTTTTTTTTTAAATTATTGAATTGTCATCGGTCCTCGACAAGTTTACAAAGTTTCAATGAAATCTGACCGTTTAAAGTGGCTCAAAATCGCGCTCAAAGGAGTCGGTTACATACAAAGAAGCAAACAAGCATACAAGTGGAGCTAATATAAAGCGTGTAAAAAAACATACAGACTAATTGAGATCCTCCTCCTTTTTGAAGTCGAGAAATAGTCCTCCACAATCTAACCGAATGCAGCTGAATACCAGTATTTTACATGGAGCAACTGCCTCTGACATCCACACCCTGATGCATAATCAAATCGGCCTATAACGTTCCCACTGTCGGGACACAGGCCTCTTCGCTGTGAAGTGGGCAGTAATCCACCACGCGGGCCCAATGCGGGTTGGTAGATGTGACATATCATCGAATTTTTGGTTCGAGGACATGCCGGTTTCCTCACGATGTTTTCCTTCACCGTTTTGAAAGCAGTGGTGATGAAATAATTTACACTAAGTAAAACAGTAGTTATTGTAAGGAGGATAAATCGATTAAAAATAAATTTATTAATTACAATGTCATCAAGTAATGCATGTCTTAGCAAAGCTTACTCTCATCCGGAAGAGATGCAAGGTACGCATGAACGTGCACGGAATATTTTATTGATAAAACAAATTGGCAACACGATTAGAAAAATTAAGTCATAAAAACATAAATAAGGTACAAAGCGCCATCTATTGGTAAAGAGTGTAAGTAAAATCGACGTCACGTGTGGTCACGTGATAAAAAGTCATCGTAAGGAGCGTTATGGCGGTAAATTCTTAACAACGAAAAATAAATTTGATTTAAATCTTTTTTAATTGAGAAAATGGATAAAAATCTGTATTAATTTCCCTTGGTCACGCACGGCATCACACGTGAACGGCTGAACCAATTTTGCTAATAATTATTTTTGTTTGTAATTGCCAGGAAGTTCTTATGAAAGAAAAAAATAAAAACGTATTATGTACAGACGCCAGCAAATCAAGCTACCCCAAATAGTCAAATTTTCCCAATTGAACATGAACCTTATGACGATGTCATAAAGTTGAAAATACATCAAAGAAATTTGACAGATTGGGGTAGCTTGATGTGCTGGCGTCTGTACCGTGTTTTTGGCAAATAAAGATATTCAATTAATTAATTTACGGTTTGACCCTGAATGACGACGTCAAGGCAAATCGTACAAGTTCCACAAGGAAAAATATTCAATATTTCTTATTATAATTGTACACCCTAGACACGTTTTTTTATTTAGACCAACTTTATTTATTCTGGGTATAAAACTAACAAACCTAGGGCTTACTCCCCAAGCAAAGTCCGTAGTTTCGACCGAAGTTACGGGCGTCTCCTACTCAGTATCACCAACGTACATAAGATTAGTTCGGGGCCAGAACTAAGAATGAATGGCACCACGATTGAACAGATGACCCCACTCCCGATGTGTATCGGGCCTGTCCGAAAAGTTAATTAACCGGCTTTAGGATTTACTTCAAAACTTCGAACTAGCGTCGGACGTGCCCGTATCTTTGTTGAGGCAATTAGAGAGTAGGGGCAAGGGTTAGGAATCCCACCAGAAAGATGACTTAAGTATATCACACGGAGAGCTGCCACGCTAAAATGGAATTGGGCTGGACCCATCTGCCGCATGTCAGACGATCAATGTGCAGGGCTCTTAAGGTGAACCTAATGGAACTGTCTGACATGGCACATCCAAGTAAAATATGATATCGTTTTGTCTCATTATTAATATTGTCTGCACGGAAACAGAATACTAAAATAAAAACCCATTACAAAGTTAGGAGCCAACAAAGATTCGTTTTTCTTGCTAATTTTACTTAATTTTGGGCGTGTTTAAGTAATAAAAGAAGTGTAACATCTCCAAAACCAAGTCGGTATCGAAAAGTTCAATAAACTTTTTTGGTCATTGTTGTTTTTGTTTCATAAAACCCGATGTTCCAAAGAACTTTTCTTAATTTTTTCGAGATTTTTTTACTATAAATGATCCTGCATCTCACTCAATAACGTTGTACGTGTAGCCTAGCGTCTAACTGCTCATCACTGATACTATCTCTGTCGGACATGAAGCCTGGTGAGACAGCGTGATTTTTAGCCAGGCCCACCAGTGAGTTCGAGCCCGCGACTAGGTTCCCCTTAATAACAAGCAACATCGCGGCAGGCCCTGACGGAGATGGCAGGATGAGCAGACTCCTTCAACAAGGACAGCAAGAGAGCAGCTTTAAACAGATAAAATTGGAAAGATAGTGGCCTGGCCTTTGCCCAGCAGTGAGACCTCTTAAGCTTTCAATAATATTTTTTTCCACCATCTAAAACAACAATGAAGATTCTATTATAAAGAGGGGAGCAGTGGTGTCCAAGCGGTAACGGCGCTCAAAAAAAACGCTCTTAAGGCGCCGCGGCGCGGCGACTTAAGAGCGTTTATTCTGAAAGTTGGCAACGTCCGTCGCAAATGGCTGTCAAATATTTACCTGTTTTTATTAATTTGTTAATATTACTGTATGGAAGTATGAAATATCGTTAACTAGTGACCTAAAATATGAATAATGATTTGCAATTATAACACTAAATTTGATGTTGTAACCGCTTTAGGTGTAAAAACGGCATTCGGAAAATTTCAAAGTTCTTTTTTTACATCTGAAACTAAATATTCGGTGTTAAGATATTAATTAATGCATTTCATATTCAATATTTTAGGTCACTAGTTAGCAATATTTCATATTTCCATACAGTAATATCGCCAAATTAATCAAAACAGTGAAATATTTGACAGCTATTTGCGACGTTGCCCATTTTCAGAATAAACGCTCTTAAGAGTTGTAGGTAGTATATTTGAACTCAGACAGGCTACTTGGAGTAAATTATTTCATCAACACTGCTCTCAAACGGTGAGGGAAAACTGCATGTTGAATGTTAAGCAGTAAGTGATCTACTGGCTCCTAAAATAGAGGTACTCTAACCTAGCTCCGAATGGGCACGCCACGATAGCGGCGGTAAGTCCCCTCTTTGAGGAGTGGCTTGAGAGGCGGCACAGCGTCTTTACCTTCCGCCTGACGCAGGTCCTCACCGGACACGATTGTTTCGGGAGGTTCCTGTTTTGGATAAGGCGGGAGGAAACGCCCGGGTGTTTCCACTGCGAAGATCGCCCTGAGGACACGGTGGAGCATACGGTGGAAGTCTGCTCGGCTTGGGCGGAGCACCGCCGTGTCCTCGTGGAGGTGATCGGCAGCGGCGATCTCTCGCGTCCGGCCCTGGTCCAAGCCATGGTACGGAGCAAGAGTGCATGGTTAGCCGTCACCTACTTCTGCGAAGCAGTAATGCTCGCGAAGAGGGAGGCGGCGCACATGAGGGAGAGGCAGTATATGCGCCCTCACGGCCGTAGTCGCCGCGGGAGACGCCCTGGGCGTCGGGAATCCCAGGCTGATTCCCGGCCACCGTAGGCGCGGGCTTGCGGACGGCGAGTAATGGGTAGCTCGCTGTCTGGTAAGGACCAAGCCCGGGTCGACGGCGCGTTGTGTTCCACGCGCGCCTCAAAGAGATGTCAGCACCAACTGGTGGGGTCCGCAAGGGCCGATGCCTGCCAGGGGTGCGGGTTGTTCGAAAGAGATACCGCGGCCCCTGGCACACAGGCAACTGAGAGAACACGGGTGGGTTTTATTCAGTAAAAGTCTGACACGCCCTCCTGCTCCACCCAGAGCGGGAGAAGCTATTTGATGATTTTCTACCCAAAAAAAAAAACCTAGCTCCGAAGCCGGTCTCACATTTTTCTGTAACCTGTTTTTATGGCATTAAAGAAATGTATATTTATTTACTAAGCTATGCTTACGGCTTGCCCTCTTTCATACAGCTATACTCTATAGTATACGTAACCATGCAGCTTGATGCCCATTCCCATCTCGCTCTATACGAGTATGTAAACAACTTGTAAGACCTTTACACATTCAAACGTGCGACGCTCTAATCGATCTATCACTACTATGTCCGGCTTATTGGCAACAATAGTCCGGTCAGTGATGATGGATCGATCCCAATACAATGTGATAGTGCCATTTTCGAGAACTGGGTCGGGCACATACCTATAGTAGAGTACTTCCGAGTCCACAAGACTGTATTTCAGAGCAAGTTTGCTGGATAATCCTGGCTACAAGGTTGTGCCTATGCAAGTAGTCTCCGTTAGCCAGACGAGAACAGCCAGAAATAATGTGTCGGATTGGTTCCCCCGGACGGTGGCATGCCCGACAGATGTCAACCGTGCCATCCTTCACAATATATTTCCGGTAGTTGTTCGACATCATAACTTCGTCCATAATTGCAAAGACAAAACCTTCGGTTTCTCCAAAGAGATCACCGAATCGTAACCAGGATACGGACGCTAAGAAGTCTACATCGGGTCCATGTAGGACCCGGTAAATAATATTTTCATATTTCGTTTATTCAATTAATTACATATTATTTAAAAAAAAACCTAGCATTCAATTATTAATCTTAATATATATAAATCTCGTGTCACAATGTTTGTTCTCAATGGACTCCTAAACCACTTAACCGATTATAATAAAATTCGCACACCATGTGCAGTTCGATCCAACTTGAGAGATAGGATAGTTTAAATCTCAAATTATAGTCGCAATTTTAATTTATTGCTAATTATTTGTCTGTTATTATTTGACAGTCACAATTATCTGTTAACTCCAAATGATTCTAACAGATGTCGATACCTTTCGACTGGGTTCAGTAAGTAATCAATAGATGGCGCTGTGTTAAAAGTACCAACGTTTCACATAAGCTACAATTTAATGGCATAACCAGCACGTGTTGAATGCGAATTAAATCTTAATATATATGACAGGACAACGTCTGTCGGGACAGCTAGTAATAATTATTTTCATTATTATAAAATTATGTTATTATTTATGTCATCATATTTTCATATTTATATTTGACTAGCTGACCTGGCGAACTTCGTACCGCCAATTAAAGTTGCCTGTTATTAAATATTACTTATAAGTTTACACTTTCTCTGGATTTCTGAATACATGGAAAAATAAATTTCTGAACGCACGCATAAAATGTTTGGCAACTAGGAACAATTTGTATGTGAAAATAAAATTGTTGCTATTTCGATTTTCCATGCAATTTTTCCATAATTTCTCAACATTTAAACCTTCCCGTGACTGCCACAAATATATCAAAATCAAAATAAGCCAAATTGATCCAGCCTTTCTCGAGTTTTAGTGAGACTAACGAACAGCAATTCATTTTTATATACTTATATACAGAGATGTAACTTATCTAAGATACAAGTATCTGAAATACAGATACAAGATACAAAATACGTATCTTGTATCTATATTTCAGATACTTTTTTGAAATTCATTTTGTATCTTGTATTTAAATACCTGTTGTTTGGTATCTTAGTATTTTGTAGATACTATGTTTGCTAAAATACTTTTAGTAATTGATGAACAATAGCGAATGAGTGATTAACTCTTTGAAGAACTAGTTTTACTTAAGTCTCAATTAAAACCTTAAAAATATAATATTATGTTGTGTAACGTTTGCGCAATGAACGCGATTTACATGTAAAAAAATAAACATTCATTAATAAAAATGGTTTTTTTTTACAACAGTATCTTATCTATAAAAAGTATTCGAAAGATACGTACTTTATATCTAGTATTTCAGATACCATTACAGAAAGTTATTTGCATCTGGTATCTGAAATACTTAATTTAAAAGTATTTTGCATTTTGTATTCCAGATACTTTATTTAAGGTATCTTGTACATCTCTGCTTATATAGAAGATTTTCTATATTCGTAAACTGCTTCAAGAATCGAATAGACAGATTAAACATCTCCAAGCTTTTCGATACACATGCATCAGCTAATTAGCTGCTAGTGTTTCTAACCAAATATAATACATTACGAATACTCACCCAAGTACGTGACATCCAGATGAGTGTTTCGTTGTTAAGTCTGGGTCCGATGAGAGGGTTCATTTGCGCCATGTACGCACAGAGCCAGCTGAAATACACAAGTAGGAAATGTTTAATATTAAAACGAAGCCTGTGATTTTATTTTTAAGTAATAGAAGTGGACAAACGTTTTGCCCAGCAATGGGACAGTACAGGTTAAATAAAAATAAATACATGTAAACACATTGTTTGTTATTAATAAGTTTGTCTTTGTTTTCTGATTCTTCTTGAACTATCTCTAAATTCAATAAACATACATACAGGATTGATACCACTCACATGACCTAGTTCTAAGTGTATTTCGCTTTTATGAACTGATTAGAAAAGATATTACTCTATTCTATGGTCGCAGATCATTTCTGGGGTAACTCAAATCACGAGGGCACTCAATGAAGGTAATCAAGTGCCTACAACCAGGTTTTTATCCCCATGACTCATTTTGGTCTCAAAAACCTTGTAAAATGACAAAATACTTACAATAACCAGCATGTAGCAGCAGTTAGCATCAAAACCACCTGGATAATCCTGGAATAGAGCAACGAAATTCAGGTTTTATTCTTGGAATTGGCAAAAATAATTTTGAGTAGGCAGGCGCAATAACTTACCCTCTGTTTGGTCCTTTAGGGGCAAAGAAGGGGCAAACAATACCCACAATACCCCACAGCACGGTGAATACGACGATGGGAACGAAGGAGGCACCCATTTTGAGATATTATTTAGATAGAATCCTAAATTAAAAAATCTCAAACAAACATCAGCTGCGTAAAAATGGTGGACACGCTGATTATGTTGGTAGCACTGACGTCGATAGTCATATGACATTCCGACGTTTCGTTTATGCTATTTGTAGACATTTTTTATTGTTAAGAGCAGGGCATAAAAGTGTTGTGCAAAGGTTTTTAAAATCGAAAACTCATATTTAATTATGTTATAGGCGTAAATTAATTATGTTTTCAATATAATAATCACTCATTTTTAATAAGAAATGATTTTAGGCATAAGACAACAAGACCAGTGCACACCTCACCGTCTCGTCTTTTTACTCTATATTTTAATGTAGTCTTTGTTCTAATTGTGACCATTCGTGTTGTTGTTGTGAAATGGAGATAAAAACTACCACTTGCTCAATTCAGATGTCACTGCTGTCGGACGTCCAAGAATTTGAAAGCTAGCTGTCACTATCCATAGGTACATGTTTTGTTAATAAAAATAATTTTGATCAAGGTCAAGAACATGCCCAAGCATCAAAAAAAAAATTGTTACATTACTGTTACGCAGCTATTGACTGCAAAAAACGGGTGTAAGGTGGTAAACGCCTACTTTTTTCCTTAGCTCGTCTTTTAATAGTGCTACACTGCAAGTCCGATACATAATTATCTAGTTTTCGTTTAATTTGTGATCGATACAAAAGTAAACTCAAACAAAACAGTGGCGATAAGTAGACGTTGAATTGTGCTGCCACCTATGACGAAGCTTTCAGTTTTTAACACCATTATGTAATTTTGATGGACGTAACGCCAATTTGTTGTACACTGAATAACGATAAAATGTGGAATTTACGACGAATAAATCGCCATTTCAACCCTTTAGGTAATTGATAGTAAGTTGGAGTCACAGACATAGTTGGAGTGGTGACGTAGTGATACTATGGTTTGCGAAGGCCATAAAGCTTACAGCATTTAACCCACAGACATAATTTAACCTATCTAAGACTAAAAATAGTTTCATTTAAAAAAGTTTGTTGTCTTTTACAACAACAATCTAATCATAGACTAAGACGAAACACAACAAAAAAAAACCTAGAAGACACTTTTTCTATTTTCTACGAATCTAAATTTTTAAGATTTTTACGATCACATTTTATAATATAGACACTAAAATGAGAGCAGCAAAACGACCAAAAGCCCACAAAAAGCCGTCTAGACACGAACGAATAAATAAGAAAAGATACAAAACCACGTCAAACAAAAGTTGGAGTTGGAAAGATGACTTGTCCGGACTATTTATTGATGATATTAATGAAGCCATTCGTACAAAAGTCAGTATTAAGTTAACTCCTTGAATGTGCATCAGTAAAATCCAGTTTACTTTTGCTTTCTAGTCAATCTGACCTGTCTCAGTCTATCTTCTGCTTACCGTTTATTAGTCAGGGAGCAAATGAGCCCGGTCACTATCTTAGACTGAATGAAACACTTCCTTATAGTGCATGGTAGAAGGTTAGCACATATTTGAGCGGGCCACACCGCAACGTAACGCATATTGTAAATCATCGGACTTTTTGTGTTTGAATGCGATATTATACGCTGCGGCCCGATGCAACTATAAGCTAGCTCATAAGACTGAGTGCAGACAGCGGGGCAATAATATTTTGAGCACTTTTTCATTTATTTTATAGAAACAAGCCTAAGTCATCACAGAACTCTTTCAAAACTTTTTCTTTTTTTGTTTGATTCTGAAGAAATCTCGGCGAACAGAAGGAAAAGGATGTTGGAAACTCGTGCCTAAAGACTCCTGTGAAGTTTACAAGGATCGCAAAAGACGTTCAGCGGCTCGTAAAAGACCAGACTTAAGTTCTGAAGAAATTTCAAATGACACCGAAAGCCGCATGGAGGAAGATAAAAAGGAAAATAAGAAAAAGCTCCGTAAGAAAAACACTAAGAAAAATATTCAAGGCAAGAAGCCGCAAGCTAAAAATAAGGGCAAAAAAAGGTTAGGTTGTAATTTGGTTGATATAACTTTGAAAAGCTCCACACCCCAATTGCGAAACACTTTTCACACTCATATCCTAAGGATTTTGATGGAAATGCCTAATTTACTGCTTCGTATGCTTTAAAAAATCGTCTGCTCGGCAGTGGAAATAACGCAATGAATGTTGTTGAATTGTTAAAATGAAGGGCATTTCAATTGTACTGCATACATACATAAACTCACACCTTTTTCTCATGCCGCGGCCACACTACGGTCAACGTCAATGCCCAGCATCGCGATAAACAACGCGGTAAACTTTCCGATAATTAAAGCGATAAATTTAGTGGCCACACTGGACCGCCACCCGAGTTATCGCCTAACGTCAAATGGCAATGTGAATGCCGTTGTAAAATTTTCGCGATAAAATGTGGCTACACCTACGGTTAACGCCCAACATCGCGATAGTCAATGGCATTTCTCGTTGGTGTGGCCGCGGCTTAATAGTAAGTAGACAGAACTACAGAATGCTAACTGCTACGATCCTTATTTTTGCCTCGTTTATGTGCATGCATCTGGTCATACACGAACTCCTCGCCGGTTGCGACTACTAAGGACCTGCACCCTAATTGCGTAACTCACAATTAATCATAATCTGTTTCGCTTTGAAACAGAGTGCTAAACCATTGCATCATATGTTCGTAAAATGTTTCTGCTCAATAACGTTAATAACGCAATGAACTGACAAAATGAAACAGATTATGAATTTATGATTGACGGTGAATTACGCAAAATTCTATGATTCTAAGATATCTGAGTTTCTGATCCTCAGTAATCTTATAAACGCTCTCTAGCCCGATAATAAAAAAAGCCTTTTTATTTGCAGATCCACGTCGTATTCTATTTCAGCGTACTCGTCCACATCTCAATCGACTTGTTACACCGATAAATCGTATTATGGATAATTGTTCATGATAAATTAATCGTCTAAAATGCATCTATTTGTTTAATTTTTAACCGACTTCAAAAAAGGAGGAGGTTCTCAATTCGACTGTATTTTTTTTTATTTTTGTTAGCTCAGAAATTTCGACTGGGTGAACCGATTTTGGTAAATATTTGAAAGCTGGTGCTTCCCGTGTGGCCCCATTTAATTTTCATAAAGATCTGATGATGCGTTTCGGAGACAGACAACTGAACTCTTCAAAAAATTACAGCAAATCAACCGCGATTACTGCGATCGCATAAATATGCATTATTTTGACCCCAAGGATGATGAAATTTCGAATTGGTGTGGGGTAGGCGCTATAACTAAAAAGTGAAAAATAACTTTAATTTCGCAAGGCGATGACATAAAATTAAAATACATATCCAAAGTCACCGACTTCCGAAATTAAAGTTATTTTCCACTAGTGTTTTTCCGGAAGTCCGTTGTTTTTTTTTTTTGGAAAAAGTTTTTTCTCCTGATAGATTTTGTAAGCCTCTTATCCTTTAGGAAATAAAAGGGACAACATTGTTTTGGCCTCGGCAACAGCTTTTTGTGTTGCGAACAGATAACATAATATCACGGCTTAAAAAATTACTGAAGGGTTAGGCAGAAAGGAAGAGGCGTTTATGTCTCGTGTCTGTTTTCGCTGCTCGAATTGATGACAGATCCACAAGAGTTTGGATTTTTTAGTGATATATAGTCGGTAAAAAATGGTTGTCTGTAAAGTCGGTTTACAGACGATAATTTTACGTGATAACGTCATAAGAAAACATAGATGAAAAATTGCATACCTACTTTTAAGAATTGAATTGAATTATTATCACTGAATTATCATTGTTTTGTATAATACAAAGGAGTTAATTGAAAAACATATTTTTTTTTCAATAAATTAACATTTATTTGCACTCTTTTTTTTTACATGTGTGATATTTAAGGTCCTCCAATCTGCGTTATTCTGTTAAGGATAGGACGATGATAGGAAAAGTAGGAAATCAAGGGGAGTGTTTCAAGTGTAATGTGCCTTGAAAAAGGCAAATCGATGGTTGTTCGTCTCAGCGTTGTTGACTCAGGGGACAATTTGGTTAACATCATCGACGTTCTCGGCACTATCTTCTCCTAACAACCGTTGGACAAACGCTGCTCTTGATTCTTCTTCTTGCAAATTACTGATATCGTTTTGCAAAATAATCATTGTCGTCAAATAATTAAATAATAATAATCTTGATCAACAATCTCTGACATTTCGTTGCGAAACTGTACGTAAAGTAGAACCATTTCTCGTTTATAATTGACAGTTTTATCAATATTGTAGCGTCTGTATCGTATAACTTGTCCGAGCAGTCGTCTGCGATATTCCTTTAGTGCTCTTGACGTCCTCGCTTCAGGTAGAGCTTCGGAATCTTCATTATCATCCACGTGCACGTCGTCTTCTTCGTCAACTAAATCATTAGCGTTAGCATACCACGAAGCAAACTCAGCCAAATACACTTGTTCTAAAGATGCAGGTCGTTCTTCAAATCGCTGTATTAGGTTTTTGGTCCAAATATCAGTGCTGTCTCCATCGATGCCTTCGCGGTTCATTTGTTGACGACGACGCTTGCGGCAGCATTGTCTTTCTGTCTGCCACACCGTCGGGATGTACAGAACTTGACTACTTGTCTCACTCATTGGTTGTCGTAGTAGATACCATGCTGCTTCTTGCGCTGACATCTCAACTGCGTTAAGCAGTTTGATACTTAACGCTTTCAATTGGCCTGTGTAGTCCTGGTCGGGATGCTCTTGCATCATCGTGGTAGGCTCACGACGTAGGTTACCCATTCCACGGGCTGATTTATTTACATACTCTACGACATACTCTGCGCAGCTGTACTCATCCAAGATGAACTGAATGTCGATGTTAGAGTTGACTTCACCGGCAAGGTACGGATTGAACGTGTTTGTCATAAATTCTTCGAAGTTTTGTTTGAACACCAAAGCCGGTCTATGCAACGTTGAACGCACAATTTAATTTAATTTTTAATTTATTTATTTATTTCAGACATAAAATTAGTCCATAGTTTCCTAAACACATTCAAGCATAAACAATTTTTAAAATATAGAATAGATAAAAATAAAAATACATATTTGATTAACTAAATTTAAAATATTCACCCAAAAATATAATAAAAATTGTAAAAAAACTTATAAAAATGTCAGAATTATATAAAAATTAAATGTATATTATAAAATTGTCAAAATAACTAAAAACAAATACTTAAAGATTATATATATAAATTGCAAAGAAAACAAAATGGTAACTACTTAAAAAATTACCTGCCCCACGCCTGATATACGGGTGCATGTAAGGCCTGCCAGTGCCGCATAAAAGGCCCATCCAACCTATTGGCTACAACGGTAAGAAGACTGTTGCCGCTGCCCCGCACTCTACTCGCAATTGAGGTCGCCCTCTTGCGCATGCTGGCATAAAAACAGTCAATGCGGACGCTCGCGAACATTCCCGATGCGCTGCAGAAGCGAGGCAGCCGCAGCAGCGCCCTCAGCGCGTTATTATATTGAACGCGGAGAGCGCTGTACGATTTCTGCAAATATGACACCCACAGACTACTCGTATAAAAAGATGTGCAGTAGGCTCGAAACAAGGTGATCTTCACATCCCTGGAGCTACGGGCGAACCTGCGGGCAATCATATTCGCCCTCACCGACAGCGCCCTCCTTTCTCGCTCAATATCCGCGTCGTCCTTCAGGTCGGACGTCAAAATATGGCCCAGATACTTAAACATATCTACCCGCTCTAAGGGCACCCCACATAGCCTTACTGGTGGAACTTCAGTCGGACACTTAGAACCCGCATTGAAAACCATAAGCTCGCTCTTTTTGACGTTATATTTTAGGCCATGTGTATGAGCGTACGTTTCACAAATGCTTAATAGTTCTCTGAGTCCCCCTATTGACGCGCTCAGTAGCACCATATCATCAGCATAGCTGATGTTGTTAAAGCAAACATCATCAACATAGCATCCAACATGGCGGCTACTGAGCTCGGCAACAAGTCCATCGATGTACAGATTGAAGAGCGTTGGTGAGCTCAATCCTCCCTGCCTCACCCCGCACTCCAGCCTGTACGAGTCCGACAGAGCTCCCGACCATTTAACATTATTGACCTGGTTCCCATACCAGTGCTGGAAGATTTTAACTACTTCAGGCGCCACTTGCCTATCGAGCAACTTTTTCCACAGCACTTTGTACGAAACCAGGTCAAACGCTCTGGACAGATCAAGGAAGCAGGCGTAAACAGGCGTGCTGCGATCCGTATAATATCTGACTGCATGCTTTAAACTCAGTATAGCACTATCCGTGGAGAGTTTGGGCCTGAACCCAAACTGGTTGTCGTGCAAAGTTATTATATTGTTTAACTGAGCATTAAGCATGCTGTCAAATACCTTCGCGATGACTGTCGCTAATGAGATCGGTCTGTAATTGGTTTTGTCAGATATATCACCTGTTCTATTCTTAACAATTGGTACTACGACCGTCCTCATCAGATCGTCCGGCAAGTACGAATGACGAAGGCAGAACGTGAACAGCATGGCCAAAACACGTGGCAGATGGGGACCTGCATTCTGTAGGTGCTCGATGCTCAGTCCGTCATGTCCTGGAGACTTACCCCTGGTCATACAACCTACGGTCTTAGCTATGTCCGCAGCTGAGAACTTAACACTTGGTTCCAAGACAGTACACTGTGACTCAGCAACGACCACCTCAGGGAGTGGAATACTGCTTGGCTCGACACAAAACTGGGATTTAAAAACATTGGCAATATTCCTTTCAGCAGACACGCCATCGACGCTCACTGGCAAACCAGGTCTAAGGTTGTGCTTTTTTGTAGACTTCCAGAAGCCCCGAAAGTCTTTTTTAGTGTGCAACTTAGCTAAGATGTCCATCTGAATTTGGTCTTGGTGATTCTGGCACCACCTTAATTTGGATTTAAAGATCCTACGAGAGTCACACATTTCCTCATAAGTCGTGCCAGACGTTGGTTTGCCACAATTAAGCCACACATTAAACTTAAGCCTAGCGTACGAGTGAGCCCCGCTGACGTGTTTATTCCAACCCACCACGCGCTTCGGCCCCCTGCTAATGACTCCCGTCGCCCTGCTGACAATGGCGGCCTCCCTTAGAGCTGTTACTACATCCCGATATAGGCAATCAATTATTAGATTGTGGTCCGAATCACTACACATACGATCACAACAATTAGACAATATGCTAGGGAAGTCAATATTTCGCAATCGCCGATGACATTCTTGCCGGTAGGTGCAGACAGCATCTGAGCTTTTTTCTCCCCACACAACTAAGTTGTCGTAGGACATACTCTGCTTTACTTTCGGCCGAATTAAATTGATATCGCATTCGATCAACAATGGGTAGTGATCCGACCACATAACATCATACTTAACGCTAACATTACGAACAGTTTTCAGAGCCGATTCTGTACAGAGACAATGATCAAGCCATCGCCTAGCCCCGTTACAGTCACTGACATACGTGTACGTGTTCGACGTCAATCCTAGCCTGTCTACATCAACGCATGAAAAGTGATTATCACTACAGTAGTTTAACAAGTCCGTAAAAAATAATCCACGCGGATGCGCGTTAAAGTCACCAAGGCAATAAACCGCCTCCACATCACTACTGTCCACGATCGCACTTACAAGTCCTAAACAATGTGAGAATTCCGGCAGGTTACTCACTGCATCCGTGGGCATGTAAACACTCATCACAATTAAAGGTCTTTCACTCGTATCAACACGAATCGCGCACACTCTCGAGCTATTACTCGGAACGACCGACACATCACTGAATGCACTTTTTCGCCATAGCAGAGCCACCCCTCCATAGGGCCGCCCACGCAGCATGCCAGCAGACGTGTCAACGGCTGACGTCCCCGTGCTGCTGAAGTCACCATGAATGGTGCTCAGGAACGGCAGCTCCTCCGGCAGCAGCCAGCACTCCTGAAGCGCTATTATGTCACACGTTGCGCACAGTTCACGTACGCCCTCAACAGAACGCTTGACACTTTTACAATTAAAGCTGGCAAATCGTAACAAACTATTATCAGTCATTGTTGTTGTTTACAGAGCCGACTTTAAGCGAGTACTCATCCTTACGTCTTTGACTATAATGCACAAAACGTCTAAGGGCCGATTTTTCAATCCTCAGATAAAAGTACCAATAGCTAACTAGAGAGTAAAGTTATTAGACTCTTTATTCGTCGGTTAAGTGGTTGTCAATTTTTCAAATGATATTTAACCAAGGAATAACTAACCGACCAAATATCTCATCTGTGAAAACGCTAACTTCAGAGAGGTGAAACAAATATACAGAATAAGCGAATGTTAGAACGGGACGGACTAAACGTGATTCAAACAGATGGCAGCGTCGTCATTTCACTTTTCAAAACGTTACGAGGTTGTAAGTTTGACAGTGTGGTGTTTTTATTTGTGATTTCTGAATTGATAATAATGGAAAACAAAAAGAGGGAGCGTTCAGCAAACTTTAGTAATGCTGAGGTTCAATAAAATTATTTATGAGTTTAGTAGAGAGGTTTAAGAAAATAATATAAAATTAAAAGAACACAAATACACTGGTTTCTGAAACAAAATGTATTTTTTTAGTAGGTAAGGTACCGTGCTTAATTAATTACGTTGTGCAAGTCAATACCAATAAACATATGTGTTCAAGCTTATAAAAACTGATCTTTGTGTCTTGCTCTTAATTTTATCTTTTACCAACAACAGCAAATATTGCACTGATACTTTGGTAAGTCTGAATCGACGATGGAATTCTGTTAAATCCCACGCGTTAAACTGTTCGACCCTCGGTCTTACAATTCTTTCTTTTCGTTCACTTGGGTTAACATATTCATTTATTATGGCTTCTTCCTCAATTGCCATGTCGTTAAAACTATCAAAATATCCATTTCTTTATAAACCACGAAGACTAACCTCAAATTTAGTAACGTCAAAGTCATTTAACAATGGAATAAGCGGTTAACTGGCCGTCAAAGAGGCAAATAGATTTATTCCTCAGTTAAGTGAATTATTCGACCAATAAAGCCTATCTGACGATTGAACAACAGACTTTTTTGCTATCTATCGAATAAACCCTATCTGTCTGTTTAACTGAGGATTGAAAAATCGGCCCTAAATATTATATTTTGTGGCCAGATGTTTTCAGCCAAAAATGCAGGTACTTTGGATTCCGGTATAAAAAACTTGTACGCATCATAGTCAACCTTCTTTCGTATCGATAGTTTTTCCAATTTAACTATCTCACGGGTTTTTAATTCAATGTGCTTTATGATGTCAGCTGGAAGTGAATCTTTATGCACATTCGTGATAAACATGGGTACTTTCTTTTCAGCAGCTTTAAAGCACCCTACTGTGTCTTTAGCAACCCCCGCTTTCCCTGCGTAACGGTAGTTTTGCTTCGATTTACGATGCGTTGCAACGATCCATCCATCATTATCCATTATCGGCAAAACATCACCGCACTGTGGCACTTGTTTACTATCCGAGTTCGACTGTGACGTAACATCCACAGCTGTTTGCACGGGCGACGGCGAGCGAGCCCGCGTCACAGAACCCACTGATAACGGCCGATCCTTCGCAACATACCCACCACTGTCAATACGCGGACTTTGTTTACCGGCAATATGAACCGAGAGTTTTGCGACACCTCCTTGATTTTTCGGACTTCCCACTGCATTATTGGATGCCTCCAGACTCCTGTATGACGAGTTACCAAGAGTTATATCTCCATTGCCGCTCCCTCGTTTCAAATTCACACACTGGTCGTTCCGTGCATGCTCGATCAACGAACCAAACTTGAGGTCGTACTGAAGATCCATCTTAAGTTTCTCCAATTGATCTAACGTGACACTTGTTGACTTCAGCTCTCGCACCTCATCCTTGAGCAAGGTAAGATCCTTTAGCAACTTAGTCACATCCAAGTGATCAAATGTAATTGGGGGTAAGTTGTCAAGGTGCCGCGCGACGAAAATTGGGATCACGTCAGGGTCAGTAGACTTGAACAGGCCAATTATATCGGCTAAGTCACGGTGTTCTTTCCCCTTATGCTTCCGTTTGATATTCCTTTTGTTAGTCGGAACAGATTCAAAAAGTAACGCCTTTGATTGTGTCAATGTCGAGGTATGAAACGTAAGTCAAACCATTAGCACTAGGAAACTCATCCATGTATGCGTATCGACGTTCACCAAGAGAGGTACGCAGTTCCTTGGCTTTCTGTTGTAGCGTTTGGCGGCGTCCATCAGATTGAGGTATCTGAACGAGTACACAGGTCGTGGGCATAGGCCAATACGGGATCCCGAATCTGCAAGTAGTCTCGCCTCGCTTTGTGCAAGTGAAAGTATGTTTGTGTATCTGTTTGGCATAGATATAATTGTTTGGCACATCATCTCGAGCAACCGAACTTAATTTTTCCACGAGATCGATGGTTCTTGGCATATTTTCCGACACGGTCTCACGTGGGTCGTCGTTCAACCACAATAAAATCTGTGCGTGTGGGCTTCCTCGATGCTGGAACTCAATACGAAGGAAGTAATCTTCAACGAAATACTTGCAGAACGGATTGTAAGACTGTTTGGATTTCAGCATTTTCATCAAGGATCCAACTAGCTTGTAGAAGTATATGCAGCACGTAACAGGATCGTCGCTCACTAAAGTACAGCGCTCAGAAGTGTTGAGATCTTTTGCTATTTTTCCTGGATATTTTTTTCTGAGTTTGAGAAGTATGGTGAGCAGTTTCATCTAGGGTATTTCGTTGGCGCTTATAGTGAGGAAGACGGTTGGTTTACCAAGTTGACGAATTATTGTAAAGTGGTCTCGTTTGCGAGAGGCCCAGTATTGGACGGAGTTTGGTACCGTCTTCATGAATGCGAGGTTTTGTATGACATATTCTTTCAGAAATTCTGTGTCCTCTAACATACGTCGCGTAACATTCTCTGTAACATAACAATGCGACCATGGCAAAACGTGCTGTAAATTCATGGCAGGCATGGCTCCGCGTCTGTCACGACGTCGTATCTCACTGGTCGCTATCATGTACAGTGTTACTGAAACTCCTATGTTGAATAGACGTGGCTCTCCGAAGTATATCGATGGAAATGACAACTCTTCTGCATGATGGTCATAAATGATGTTGAGAGGTGTTGCCTGATGTGCTGGTGCGATATTGAGACAATCTTGTTCGTTCCACATCATGGTACATATGTTGTCTTGAAGCGAAAATCTCAGATTCAGGCGTGTTTTCAGCGGAGATATTTTCTATACGGTTGGACGGATGTCATCGAGAAACGGCACAGTAGGATGCAGTCTCGACAAATCCACGTTGATTTCGTACAAACGATATAATAGAGACCTCTGCAGTACAGTTAGCCACGCACTGATTGTACTTTTTGACATGTATCCGCTGATGTAGACTGATTTGTGGGCAAGGTTTCGCTTGATGTGTCTTGACGTCGTCCTCATTTAATTGGCGCGGCAAACATTTTACCATCTCTTGTCCGTGTACCATATACTGGTACGTTAATCACTTGCCCTATGATTCCATAAGAGAAATCATGGCGCAGACGACGCACTTGCATAAATGGCAGACGTGGCGATATCAATCGTTCACTGATGGGATCCAACGGCGGCGGCGGTAGGCCTGGTGGTTGGTCTGGATATGACAATCCATTAACTTTTGCTAGGGGCGGGATCGATTTTTTGTTTAGTGAACGTTTGCAAGTATTGCAAACCATTTCATATTCTTCTCTGCACAGTCGTCGATTTTCTTTGATAAACCATTTCGAGATCACCTCCAGCTGTGCCGCAGTGATGGGTTTGATGTCATTCTTGAACCACAGTCTGTCGCAAACCGAACAAGCGTAGCCAAAATCGTTGTCCAGTAAAGTTGATTTGAATCTCATGGTCGAGGATGCTCATTTGGTGTTCCAGGTAGATTTTGCCTGTTGTACTTCAACTTCATCAGAAGAAGTACCTAGTTGAACAGTGATTTGTGCTGGTTCTGCTGCTGAATTTTGATGTTGTTGGTGTGTGAGCTGTCGTTGAGTACCAGTTTGGACGTCGTTAGAACGAGAAGAGGATGCAGTAGTCGATTCTAATGAACCACTGACAAGAGCTGCATTAGCAGCTGTGCGTAGCCTGCAGTTGCACTGTCTTTCGGCATCCGATTTCCTCGCAGCTATCGCCTGTGCAAGAGTTCTGGATGCTGCTATACGCTCTCTGTACTCACGTTGTTTCTGTGCCTTTTGGAGCAGCGATTGATGGTGGCTCAGCGAATAGCGTTGCAGACGTGGATGCGGCAGCGTCTTGTGCCTCAAGGAGTAATGTACTCACGGAGCCACTACCTAGTGGCAGATCCGTGAGATCCAAAGGTTCGTCAGGTTGGTCTGCTACGGATTTTTGTTTTTGGTTGCAAATCATCAAATAACTTCTCCCGCTCTGGGTGGAGCAGGAGGGTGTGTCAGACTTTTACTGACTAAAACCCACCCGTGTTCCATTAGTTGCCTGTGTGCCAAGGGCCGCGGTATCTCTTACGAACAACCCGGACCCCTGGCAGGCATCGGCCCTTACGGACCCCACCAGTTGGTGCTGACATCTCTTTGAGGCGCGCGTGGAACACAACGCGCCGTCGACCCGGGCTTGGTCCTTACCGGGCAGCGAGGATGGTCTGCTATGGTGTGATTGTAAGCGGTTCTGCAAAAGAAATTGTTAATAATCTGGTCAATGGATCAATCACCACAGAGTACTTTGTAATATGTCAATCACAGAACAGAATACGGAGTACAATACACAAAGAGTACAGTATATTGACTATACAATTATACATACTTTAGACTGGATGCGTCACTTTCAACTTTTTTTTAAATGTTGCCAGGCAATATTTTGGGTTTTTAATTATGTATTTGACGGGAATATCTATCTGACCATAGAGTTAAATTATTGCAGACGATGTAAGACAATAAAGATACAAACCGCGTGAATCGGGTTGGTTCCCAGGGACCCAACGGCTAGTGTTTAAATATAATCACGAACAATTAGTTAAAGAAATAAACTGAAATCAAATCAATGTCAATAAATTGTTAATTTGAAATTACGAAATTGGACAAATAAATATTTTTTTTCTTTTAAAAAGCCACAGTTCACGTGTAGGTTGTGTGCTGCCGCTGTCTCTCTTCTACTTGGACGCATCGGCCGATGGAGTGGAAGAGAGATAGATGCGTCACAAGTCGAACGCTTAGGCCGATCGTGCCTCTCTATCGCTTGTCCCGCGCTTTCGCTTGCACGGTCGGCTCAGGCTATACGTAGGCAGAGAAATGCTATCTCCGTCTACGGATTTATAAGACGTTATCACGTCAAAGTAACAATAAAAGACTTTTTGGATGTATCCATCGCCAATAAAAATCTGGCCTCTTGTATGCTAGAAGAAAAAAATATTCCCAGTAGGTATTGTCAATATGACATGTTTGGATATGGTAGCAAAATTTTTTAGTTAAATATTATAAAAAATCTTAGTTATTACAGTAGCAATATGTGTTATTTGCAATGCTTTCTAAATGTCTGATACAGTGAGTGTAGACTACGCCATCGTTCTTATTTGGCTAGCGATTTGTTCCTTGTATACAACTCTATTAACGGTTACTGCTCTCAGTGTGGTTTGGATCCTGTAAGTTATTTGATTCGCTATACATTCATAAGGTAGATACTACAGAACGCCATGTGTTCGGTGGTGCAAAGTGCAATCCTTTTATTATAGGTAGTTTTGATAAACTTCATCCACAATATCTGGTTACACGAGAGTAAGTAGTAACTTATTAAGCTGGTCATAAGTCAGAGTAAGTAAAAACAAGCGCAATTTGCAGCCCCATCGCACCGCATCAAATTCAATTTATGAGGGAGGTTATTTAACGGAAACGACCTTTCTAGTTTTAACGTTTATTGAAAGTATACACAAAAGTTCACTCATATAAACACTGGAAACGAAAACCCTAAGTAACAATTACGGTGATACGACGTAGCCGCGTGGCGAATTGCACGAGAATTAACATACGCGTCTACGCAGTAAGCGTATGGGCAGCGGACTGGTACGCACTACGCACTATTGCGCAGTGCCATGCGCGTTTGACGCAATGGTCCGGCTAGGGAAAGAGACAGAATTTAGTCCCTGTATCGTGGCGGCACGCGACTGCGGGTCGCTCGCATAGTACGCATTTGTAATTGGTTTGCTACAAATTGCAATACAAAAAGAGTGCGGTGCGACCCGCGTTTAGTATAATAAGGTACATAAAAAATGTATTAAAGAGATGAGAAAATTTGATGCATTGCGTTGCAGTTCACCTAAACTTTTGAATTATGTATATTGCAAAAACATGTTTGCAGATTTTATTGATTATAAGACTTTACCGTACATACATTCAGATAAATGGATGAAGCAAGCGATAAAGTGCGGTATTCTTGGAATGGTTAACAAACGTTGCAGAATTAATACGAGGTCCAAGAATTCTGTGTGAATATCCATGGGAGGAAATGTGCTACAGTATGCTTACAATGGTTAGGAAACTTGCATAGCGAAAAAGACACTGCTACCGATTCCTACGGAATTTATGCACAATGTTTTAGTATTTCAAGTAGTTGGTAAAACTGGTATTTATTTATCTTTCTTCACGTTATGTGGTCACATTTTATAAAGGTCATGATAAAATCTAGCAACACTGCATGACTAAAAATCCTCATATTCAGTGGTTAGAAAAGCCGTGTGTAAAAACACTTATTTCAAATCATAAACTGTCAAAGTCAAATTTTGAACAAACTCACGCAGCCGTTGTGTTTTGAAATCATATTGTTTGAAAATAAACAATAATTTTAAGTTAATTCAAAGAAACGCTAACTGTGTGAAGTGATGAGTTAAATGCGGGTTTTAGTTAGCCGTAGGTAACGAACTAAGTGATAAAATGGATGATACACACCAAAGCAGGGTGTCCGATGCTGCGGCAGCGGCAACGTAAGTTTGAATTTGACTCAATTTATTGCTACATAGGACAGGACCCATAAGGTCTGCACCCACAGGTGGTACGACATGGCAAGGGATATTCATTCGACGACAAGAAATATATCTTAGCAAAATGACAGTAAAATTAAAATTTCAATGGTAAAGCGTATGCAATGCTCAGAGTTTCCCTACGTGATCGAATCAGGAATGAAGAGATCCGCAGGAGAACCAAGGCAACTGACATAGCCCGAAATATTGCCAAACTTAAGTGGCAGTGGGCAGGGCACATTGCTCGCAGAACAGATGGCCGAAAGGCTCTAGAGTGGCGACCGTGTACTGGAAGACGTAGAGTGGGAAGGCCTCCCACAAGGTGGACTGATGACCTTATGACGGCCGCGGGAATCCGATGGATGTGGGAAACACAGAACCGGTCGAAGTGGAGTAGTCTGGGGGAGGCCTATGTCCAGCAGTGGACGTCTTTCGGCTGAAATAATGATGATGATAAAGCCTAAGGTCAGGTTATCGTTATTGTCAGAATGTGCTTGCATGTAGTGATGCTGAAGGGTCCCCTCTGATGTGGCTTGCTGCCAGTGGGTGCAGGCCCCAAAAGAGTCAGTTAAATCTTTATATGATTCAACTCCGACTCTAAGACGACCCACTGATTGATTCAATGAGAATATAATGAAGCTAGAAGTACCACAATTTCACTTTTATAATGTTATTTAAAACTCTTCACTAACAATATAACTAATGCTTCTAGCAAGATTGGAAAAAAATTAGTTTTATTTTTTATTTTATAAAACATACAGTTCAAATTGTTGTAAACAAGTGTTTTTTTGTTCTTTTTGGTTTAGGGCATTATTTCAAATTAATTAGACCTATAATATTTCATTTCTAGATTAGATCTTTTTAAATTCGCCATGGATAAACATTTATTTGTATGTTGCATATCTCTAATCAATACTGAATGCTTAACATTCACCCTGTATGTTCTAACTAATGTTGATTTTTAAATTGGGTGACATAGGGTTTTTCTTATTGGGACTATACCGGTGCGGAATTACCTATGAACTATGAATTCTATTCTATAAATAGGGGAAACACCAATATTTATATTTAAATGAGGGGAATAACGCATTGTGACCGGATGTGTGAGTAAACGTGGCAAAAGTGGTATGTAAGGATCGGAATTGGTGGCGCTCTGTAGTTTTCTGCCTACCTCCATGGGAGGAAGGCGTGTGTTTTAATTTAATCGACCTATGATAATGTGTATATTTTAGTACAATAGATATTTGCACACCTATTAAGGTAAGATATAGTCATAAGAACTTTTATTATTGTATGGATCACCTGATGTAAATACCCATATTCAAGCAAATAAATGATTTGATTTGAACCACTAGTCCATTGAATTACTTTCTTTCGACAGCCGACACTAGGTGCTTTGTTAACTTCTAATTATAATAAGTCCACTTCTGTTCATTTTTATTTTTTTTATTGCTGAATGGGCCTGCTCTTGACCTCGATCATGTTTGATCGAAAGCGGTTAATGAGATGGAACAAACTGGCTCAGAAGATGCTTGTTCACTCTTGCTTTGAAGGCAGATGGGTTAATTGTGGACGCAGGCAGAGAGTTCTTCACTTTGGCTGTTGCGCATAATCAGAGGCGTAACTAGGGTGGGGCAGGCAGGGCACGAGCCCTGGGCGCTGTAGCATGTTGATTGAAGAAAACCACATCTTTGCTACATAATACGTTTAGTTTTGCTATAGTTGATTAAAAAAACCCCTAAGATATAAAAATAAAAAGGTGAAAATTTATGTTAAAAAAACTGTAGATAAGAATTAGATGCCGAGTGAAATTTAGTGGAAAATTGTATGGTTTAAAAAGAAAAAAAAACGTAAATTATTTTGGTACACGACCTATCAAGCGATTGCAATCGATTAAATCTAGGCTTATGCAGGCAAAAGTACGTTTGCTTTAGGATAGCGTGCCTCTTTGTAGTATTATCTAGAATACGCATATTATCTTACTTAAAAAAAACAAACTGACAGTTTAGTACATTACACTATTAATAATTTGTAGATACGATTAGGTAGTCCGGAAAATACAGGTCGGTGCAGTGAGCTAGACGGGTGAATGAAAGAGTAGCTGGGGTTAAGTGGCTGCTGTGCCTACGCCTGGTCTTCAGGCGCGTCAGGATCTCGGGCAAGAGCGCGCCGACCGACGTAGGTCAAGGCGAACCACGCCGTTATTAATAAGCCCGTGGGGAAAACCGAAATTCGGCTTGTATGGTGATGTCCAATTAATGTCGAAGAAAACACTTATTCGCACAACGGAAACAGCTTTTTATTGTTGCTGTACCTACTTTTATCTCAAGTAATCATAAACGCTCTCAAAATTTTGGTGTATTGGGTAAAAAAAAAAAATCGTACCACTGACATACAAAAACGTACATGGCTTCGAAATCTGCAGTGCGAAATGTCAGAAAAAAAATAATCCGCGATATGTTTATCAGATTCGAAGTTTAAAATGTGATCAAAAGAAATGAGGAGAATTTTCTTAAAAAGGAAAGTTTTTAATCGTAACGGATTTAGGCTACAGCGCCTATCGAAGGCGCGAAAAGTTGCTAATTATTTAATTTAGAAATAAAAAATATATCAATAAACTATTTCATACTGTTATATTTTTTACCGCCGACGCAAAAACGACGGGGGTGTTATAAGTTTGACGTGTGTGTCTGTGTCATCGTAGCTCCCGAAAGGATGAACAGATTTTGTTTTTTTTTTTTTGAAATCCGAAGAGCTACTTGAATTTATTGTGCAGTGGGGATGAAAGCGTAGTTCCGAATCTGCCCATTTTTATTCAAAGTCTGCTTATAATTGTAGTATTGCAAGTTGTGAGCGATTTTTAAACAAGTTGAAATAAGAAAAAAAAAGAAAGATAAAGAAAAAAAGAAAAGAAAGATTATGCGACCTAGCTTTGCAGACCTAGAAGATAATTTATGAAGGGGCGCAAATGTGATGCGTGCCCTAGGCGCTATTTTTAACCGACTTCAAAAAGGAGGAGGTTATCAATTCGTCGGAACCTTTTTTTTTTTTATTTTTTTTATTATGTATGTTCCCCGATTACTCGAAGATGGCTGGACCGATTTGGATTTTGTTTTTTTTGTTTGAAAGGGTATACTTCCCAGGTGGTCCCATGATCATCAAGTCAGGATCTGATGATGGGATCCTGGAGAAATAGAGAGAACTCTTCAAATTTTATAGGCACACGAAGCAATTTAGGTATTTTTTGGAAGAGTACTTTCTCGTAGTGGTCCCATTTCAATTTGGTGAAGATCTGATGAAGAACTTCGGAGATAGGCAACGGAACTCCTCAATAAATGATAGCAAATGGACTGGGATTGCCGAAATCGCATGTCTGTCTATTGTTTACACCAGTTCATAACATAACATCACGCCGGTACGCTGTGAAGGGGTAAGCACATGTGAACCACTAAAAAGTGAAAAATAAAAACTTTTTCCAAAAAAAAACAACCGACTTCCAAAAAAACACTACAAAGTGAAAAATAACTTTTTTCGGAAGGCGGTGACAAAAAACTCAAATACAGCTCCAAAGACACCGACTTCCGAAAAAAGTTATTTTTCACTTTGTAGTGTTTTTTTGGAAGTCGGTTGTTTTTTTTTTGGAAAAGTTTTTTCTATTGGTACGCCCCTGCGCATAATGAATGTGGAGGAGTGTGTGCTTGAATATTAATTAAGTAAATAAATATGGAAATACTATCGTCTGCGAAATTTCTTGTTCTTCAGACCCACCAAGTCAAACCGCATCGCTGTCCGCTCTATTTCTACGGTTTTGCTTTGCGACTTGCGTTCTTTTTTACTCTCATTTTTGCTCGGCTCCTAAAGGTCCTGGCGCGATGTTAAATAGCCTATTCCCTCCCTCAAGAATATTGTACTATCATATGCAAAAATATTTTTTCAATTCCGACTGGTAGCTCCAGTGATTAGCGGGTTCTAATAAACAAACTCTTCAGCTTTATTTATTTATTTATTTAAACTTCTCGCACACAAAAAAGGTACAAAGGCGGACTTAATGCCTTAGGCATTCTCTACCAGTCAACCAAGGGTGGTGTAGAGATTAGATGGCAGGTGCTTTGGATGAGAGGAATGATGAAAAAACCTATAAAATATATCATAATGAATTATAAATAATATTACATAAATAGGTTACTAACTAATAATACACATACATGCATACATATCTACTATAATATATACTTAATATAATATATATATATATAAATGTACAAATTCAAGGGACAGAGGTGTTGAGACGACTCTACTATTAGTATGGATTAAGCAGTAAAAGTGTGAAATCTCTTGCTTAATAATGAAGTTACATCAAATTCATAATTTTGAAATAAAATTATTATTTATGTAGCTTTTAAGACCATGGAGAGTAAGGATGCAGCTGGATCCCAGTATTTTACATGGAGCGACTGCCTATCTGACCTCCACGACTCAGTAAGACTGGTTGTCAGACTTTACAAACAACCTGACTCTGACCTTCAAATTGCAAAAAACTGATAAAAATTTTAATATTGCCGGCTACTTTAGTGCATCCACCTTAACTACTTCCTGCGTTGTCCTAACATTATTACATTAATGTTTACAGTAGGAAGCGCCGCTCTTCGATACTGAAAAGTCAACGGCCTGCCCGCACACCCTTCTCGGATTTGGAGTTTAATGTGGCGACGCCCACAGACACTGGCAAGAGTCGACGAGTCAGCTTCTCAAAGAGGACTGGTGTTGCGTAAGTATATCTAGCTGTGTTTTTATAAAATACAGTTTTGAAAGGCATGGATAACTTCCAATTATAATTAGAGCTTCATTGATCGCATTATGTCTGAACTTCAGAGACTGACCTCTGAGATTGTTTCGGTCTTTCTTCACAGAGTAATCAGATAGAAAACACCGACCTCATCTAGTTTTAAAGATAAGATTTACGTGAAAAAGTGTTTATACAAACCTACTTACAGTAATAAAATCATTTATCTTGATTTTAGAGATTGTTTTATGATATAGTAGAAAAGGGGTGGAGTGGGATAAACCCCCTGCAGTGGGATGATTCAGGCTGATATATTTTTATTTTATGATTTACAATAATAAACCTTACAATCAGAGTCATAAAATTCAAAACTTTATAAGCATAAACCTAGCTTATGGCTAGTTTTAATTTTTTTATACTCCATTTGAAATAAGATTACACATTTAAACAATCTTTTTTTACAGTCCGTTCAACCGATTTTGACTTCTATTCCGTAGCCATAAGGATGGCATTAAAAGCAAAAAATTGGTTACAATGCCAACTGTTTACTGTAGAAGCCATTTATCATGCTACCAACGCAATAGAGGTCAAAATCAATTGAACGGACTGTAAAAAAGGTTTATTGAAATGTGTAATCTTATTTCAAATTTAATAAAACAATCTAAGAATGTATAGTGTAGACTAGTCAACTTTTTGTCGCCATAACTTGCCAACATTTCTGTTCACAGCGAATTCGTAAAGAACGAAGGCACAACTACGTGGAAAAACTTTTACGAAGAACATAACAAATCTCTAGAATCATCCACCAACGATTCCGAAGCTAACGCGTCCCGTCAGCCTGTCGGCCATCTTGGGAAGAGAATCATCGATCAACAATTCGAAGAAGTCGAGGCCGTTGACTTTATCAGCGGTCTCGCCAATGGATCACTTAACAATGTGAATTTTTCTCAGCAACTGGCCTCCCTCGAGTGCACAGGGGAGCGACAATTAACAGCACCTCACAACAAATTCGAACTTAGTGCCTTCACTGAACAGAGCAAACTATTCGGCAATGATTTCACCGCCCCACAGATCGGTGAGAATTCTGGCCGAATCGATGTCAACTTCTCAGCCATACAGCAGGTTGAAAAAGACGATTTAGATGAAATGAAAAAGGATTTTGAGAGAGGATCTAATAATGCGGGCTGTCACGAGCCGTTTAGAGATGCACAGGACACGTCTGAGTATATAGAGTTTGATCTGAATATGACGAATGTTGTCAAATATAATGAGGATATGTCCATCGTTCACAGCCCGGTACACGATAATGACGATATGTCCATTACGGATACTGTTCATAGCCCGGTACACGATGTGTCTAAAAGTGTATCAATTGACAAGAAAGTTAGCTTGAAGAACGACTGGGTTGCGGATAAAGAAAACATAGCTATCAACCCTTATGCTGCGCCTTGTGAGTCCAATTTCGCTGTCAACGAAGAACCCGATCAAGTATTAGTCTTTGACGGCAAACAGTTAACATTACAGCCAGATATACCTGAAAAAGATAAAAAATATAGACAGACTCTCTTGCCTGATTCTCCAGCAGAAACGCCACAAAGGAAAACAATGGTTTTTAACATTAATGATGATTTACCGAACTTTGTCGATGATATGCTTAACTTTAAATGCGAAAACTCTGGCTTTGTCGGTTTTCAAGAGATTCAAAAAGAAGAAGATGAAATATCAGATACTATAACCGATATTAACCCTAAAAGAAAGACAATTCTCGATACCACAAGGAATGTATCTATGACACAGGGTTTACCTACGACTATTGTCTGTCAAACTGCTGTTATAAGCAATGATGGCTTTATCGGTTTTCAAGAGATTAAAAAAGAAGAAGATGAAATATCAGATACTAAAACTGATATTAAACCTAAAAGAAATACAATTCTCGATACCACAGGGAATGTATCTATGACACAGGCTTTACCTACGAATATTATCTGTCAAACTGCTGGTATAAGCAATGATGTCAAAGAACCTAACAAAACTATTGTGTTTAATAAAAGTATAAGTAATAATACAGTGACTGAAACAGTACCCGTGAAACTTTTGAGCAGTAGTAGAAGTATGCCTGAACGCTGTCTGACTTTAGCGTATGAGGACGATGCAGGGGATATTTCAATCACACAGGCAGTTCCTTCAAATATACTGGTTAATATAGGAACCTACAACAAACAGAAAACTATAGTATTTGACAGTGATGAAGACAATATATCCATTACACAAGCTATATCATCGAATATCTTTGAGGAGGCAAGTAGAAGAAAAACTATAGTTTTCGATGTTGATGGTGGCAATGTGTCTTTCACACAAGCGTTGCCTGCAAACATTATGCTCCCAGAGAAGCAAACACAGGAAAAACGGCGGACTATCATATATGAAAATGATACTGGGGATATTTCAGTCACACAGGCGATTCCTACTAATGTTATTCTGAATAATGAACCAAATCCCGAAAAACGACGAACGGTTGTGTATGCAGACGATACTGGTAATATTTCTGTAACGCAAGCGTTACCATCAAATATTATACTCGAAAGAGTTCAAATAGATCACACTAAAGAAAATAATGAAGCTGCCATAATTCCCAAACAGTCCTTATCGAATACCACCACTGCCAAAGACAGTGATGCTTCTAGACGTAGTACTATTGTCTATGAAAATGACACAGGGAATATATCTATTACACAGGCTATACCTACTCAACTTATACCCGGTTATAGCGAAGAAAAACCTTTCGATGCCTTTAATACATCTAGAAAACCGAGAAATAGAAAAAGAACAACAATTGTCTATGATAATGACGAAGGCGATATCTCTATGACTGAAGCTATACCCGCTAACATAATAGAAGAGGCAATACATAAAAGGAAAACTATTACCTTTGATGAGGACGAAGCTAAAGTTTCTATGTCTCGAGCTATATCCACGAACGTTTTTCTCTTAGACAAACTAGATTCTGCAGTAGACTGTATTACAAAACCTGAAGATATTAAAGAAGATAAGGATAAAATAATTGATTATAAAGTTTATGAAGAAGATACTCTGAATCCAATGGGAGACTACTGGCTAGATGATCAAAAGTCAATTGTGTTTAATGCAGACGACTTGAATTCTGATATGTCAATGACCATGGCAATACCAAAAGTCAGGCAGAGTCTACGAGAAACAGAAAAACGAAAAACCGTAAGTTATGAAAACGAAAGCTGTGACATCTCAATTACGAATCCGATTCCAGTTGAATTGATAACTTTTGGAACAGAACTGTTGCAGAAAGCCAAAACCTCTACAATTGATGTCACTGAGCCAGAGCAGCCTGATTCGCAGTCAGATGTCACTGAGCCAGAGCAGTCTAATCCGCAGTCAGATGTGATCGTGATGCAAGCCTCGACGCCCAATAGCAAGCCTTCACTGCATTCTATACCCGAACAAAATGATTTGAAAAAACCCTTGTATACTATACACAGTAATGTGACCAATGAATCGAAAGAGACGTTATCAGTCGACGTTGGCGAGGAAGACGTCAGTGCAAGCGCATCGCTCTTACATCCAAGATTAGAACAGAAATCAAATCAGTTGAATTTAATGAGTTGTTCTAAAACGAATGGAGACAACGTTTCTGAGGGTGAAGGTGACGCAATGATACAGACAGATAGTGAAGAAAAACATACATCAGTCCCTTCTCTACTCGCCATGTCTACCAATAGTGTAGACAGCGGCACAGAAGATAAAAACATCACGGCTCGTATGGACTCAAATCCTTCTTCTGATAACTTGAAGCAAGAGACAGATATCAATACTTCTAATGAAAGTATGTTTTATATTACGAAAGATAACGATTGTGATGCACAGCCAGACACAGAAGTGGAGAAGACAGAAGGAGAGGGAGAGAAGGAGGGAAAGAGTACAAAGCCTCTAGCACTAACATTTAATGAATCGCCTATATTACAACTTGAGTACAAAGAAGAGGAACCAGTAGAAAACGAGGATCAACAACTGAAGCTAAGAGAACCACAAAGTGATGTGTCAGAAAAGAATGATTATTCGAACAGATTGTTCGAAAATGTCGTTCGTTCAGAGTTGGAAGATGTTGTGGAAAAAGATGACAATACAAAGTATACGAAGGAAGGTCATAACTCCAATAATTCTAACGAAACTCAAGAATTGCTTGATATGATTAGCAATTTTACTGATAGCAGAGATGATAATGACGATGATATAGAGTCGGTTGCCTTAAAGCTTAAACGTCATAGCGAGGTGACAGAGCCTAAGACACTCAGCTTCGCACCTAACAGACAATCCATAGCCTTGAGTAGGGAGGACTTCTTGAATAACATTTCAATGGCGCAAGCAGCGTTACAGAAGTCCAGACTAGCTCTAGATGACAGTGACTGTCCCGACGAAGATACGAGAGACGCATCCGCAGATATATCCAAAAAATCAGGTCGAACAAGCAATGAAGTCGTCAAAACGTTACAATTTGACGACGAATCGATCAGCGACACGAGCCTCAAATATGAAACGAAATACACACCGCTGAAGAAAACAGCGTTCGGTGAAACGTCGTACATGAACGAAACTAAAGGAAAAGTCATTCCGACATACCTAAAAGATGTTTCCGATGGTATTAAAGAACTTATGCTAGATCTGGTCAAACCGATGAACGACAATCTACCTTTTGAGAGCGTAGTCGATAAAGACTTAACTAAAGTACCGTCTACGCAGAGCACACAGATACAAGCTAACTTAGTCACATCCAGTCAGGTAGACTTGGATTGCGAGATTCTATGCAACACTGAAACTAATACGGATGCAGATAAAGCTAAATCTCTAACCGGTTCCCTTAATAAGACCAGATCTCGAGCGTTGCGAAGTCCGGTCAAGTTTTCAGGAATTTCTTCAGAAATATCTTCAGAAATCTCGTCAGAATCTGACGTTCCTAATCCAGAGAACAAGATTTCGAAGTTGACCTCAGATACTCCTGAACCAGCTCTTCTCGACGTGCTGGTTTTCGATCACCTGAATCCATTGAACAATATTCTCCTTACCCCAATAAATTATTCCGGTGTGCACAGTTATAATCCGAACCAATCTGAAGACACTCTCTGTGATAACGAGCGCAGACGGTCTACGAATAAATTAAATATTGCATCCAAAAAGAATGCCTTAGAAGTGGAAACTGTGACCACCGCACAATTCCGAGCGGCAACTCGGACGATACAAGAAGCGCTCGATGAAACAAAGCAAGAAGATGTATATGTCTTCAAGAAACTAAACGACCAATTTAGCCTACAATCTACGTCTTCAAGCAGAAATATTTCTATTGACCCATCAATACAAGCTCTTTCAACGCAACTCAAAGACGATCAGGTCAACACTATGATAGCTATGAAAGTGAATAAAGAGTTGCTTGAAGCGAGTTCGTCGCTAACATTAGTTGATGACGCGTTAGACGGTGATGGAAGACTGTCTCCAGACAACGAATATGACAACCACAGGATAAAATTCTCCAGATCGAATCTTGTTGACATAGAAGAACAAGCAGTGGAGATTGATAATAGTGCTATGTCTCCAGAAAGCGCTTTGAGTGAACCTATGGAAAGTCTGAACTCACTGGTAAATAAAACAAATACAACAGGGAAGAAACGAATTTATAGTCCGTCAACAGATAAGTATAGACAATTTCAGCCTTCGGTAGAAGTTACTCCGAGACCTTTTACTAAAATTCAGAAAATTTCAAACAGCCCGAATCTAAAGAAAGTAACAATTGAAAGAATGAAACTTATAGAAGTCTCATCGATATCAAAAAACAAATCTACGCATAACATGGCGCCTGAGAAAGACGTTACGGAAACGAACGTTCGAAGTAGCAAACAGAATGCTCACACATCGGACGTCAGCGAACAGAAGTCACCGAAAGCCAAACAGACACAGCAAGGGCAGACAATCACTGTACATCAATTATTGACCGATTACCACAAGTTAGACAGTGACTTCAAACATATTTCAGAGAAGCAGTTGCTCGTAGATTTAAATTTGAACCCGAAATCTGAATGTTTCATGGCTTTTTCACGATCTGACGCGTCTTTTACGAGCAGTAAGAATCTGAATGCGATGAAAGATGTCCATAGTACGTCGACAACGGACTGTCAGTCGCCCCATCAGTCATCGGCCATGATGCAGGGCATGCCGTCCCAGATGGACTGGCATCCCGAATTGATGTGTGAACCCAGCTCCAATGTCTACCGTTCTGATTCTGGTGTCAATGTGGTCGCCAAGATTGACATGCTGCCTTTTATGGGGTGAGTGAATATTTTACCGCTGTTGCTCAGCATAAACTACTACTTCTATTTAGATTGGAAGTTCTGTTTACGTTTATTTTTTATTTTTATTATTTTTAGTTTTCAATTTTTGATGGTATATTGGCGTGTGCTAGTTGACATATGGCAATTTTTTTTTTTTTTGTATTTCGTTATTTTAATTACCTATTATTGTATAGAATCAAGTTCTTCTAACTTAACAGACAGCTGTGCTGCTGGGGAGTTTGTTGCTCTACTTCTTCTTCCCAGCTAAAGCACTAGGAAGTGGTGAAGGGCGGGCGTGCTGGGGGACTGTCTTATGTAATTTTATTTTGACGTTTAAAAAGAGCTGACTCTCAGCTTAGTTTGAATAAATGACTTTTGATTTTTTTTTAAACATTTCGCGCGCTGAGACTCAATATTCAATGCACTGCTTAGGACCGAGACTTGATATTCGAACACTGTGTTTTTTCGACGCGCTGATACTCGCTCGCGTTGCTCTCTGTGATTCTCAATTCTCAGGTCAACACAGAGATTTGAAAGTCCGGTGCGTGAAAACATCCCACCGGGATTTGAATGCCGACTTACGTCCTGGGTCCGATTCCCAGGCCGGGCTAAGTGTTTATTTATTTATTTAACCATTTATGCACACACATATAAACAGACAAGAAGAAAGGAACAGAAAAATACGTACATAGGTAATGCTTATTTCTACAGAAATCTCTTCCAGCACACTTGCGATAGGAGAGAAGATAACAGAAATGTAGACAACGCGTGTAATAACAGTAGAAGGAAAATCATAAAATTACAAATTAAACTCTAATTTAAAAATATACACACATAATATGAGAATATATATACATACTAATATTAGGTCTTTACCTATGAAATTGCCGTTTTGCAGTACTGGCCATTTCAAATCAAAATAATTTTTGTTTGGGTAAGAATTCTAATTTCAAATTAATTTTATTTTAAAAACATGGATTTTTTTTTCCAAAAGTAGTCATTTGTTTATTGATTAGTGTTACATTTTCATCGCATTTCAATCTTTTTCGTCATCATGGATACGTTAAAAATTCGAGTAATTATGGAATATGAGTACCGTCGTGGCAGCAACGCGGCACAAGCGGCACGCAACATCAACGACGTTTACGGAGCTAACACTACAAACCAACGCACCACCTGTTATTGGTTTGCTCGCTTCCGTTCTGGAAATTTCGACCTGAAAAATGAACCTCGCGGTCGTCCGAAGACTTTGGTCGACAATGACGAATTAAAGGCGATTGTGGAAGCTGATGATACACAATCTACGACTGAATTAGCAGCAGCTTTCGACGTTAGCGTCAAAACAATATTGGTCCATTTGCGTCAAATTGGCAAGGTAAAAAAGCTTGACAAATGGGTGCCCCACGAACTCAATGATCGTCAGCGCGAAGTACGCGTCGAGACGTGCCTTGCACTGCTCAACAGACACACAAATGAAGGAATTTTGAACCGCATTGTTACCTGCGATGAAAAATGGATTCTGTTTGATAACCGCAAGCGCTCAGCAAGTTGGTTGGATCCTGGTTCAGCACCTAAACAATGCCCTAAACGAAAACTTACCCCTAGAAAAGTGATGGTCACTGTTTGGTGGTCTAGCGCCGGTGTGATTCATCACAGCTTCTTACCAAACGGGGTGAGCATTACTGCAGATGTGTACTGTGAAAAACTGAACACAATGATGGAGAAGCTGGCACATCTCCAACCAGCATTGGTCAATCGCTCGTCTCCGCTGCTCCTGCACGACAACGCGCGACCTCATACTGCACAGCAGACGGTCTCCAAGTTGCAAGAACTGGGGTTGGAAGCTCTCCGTCATCCGCCCTACTCACCAGACCTTGCGCCTACAGACTACTACTTTTTCCAGAATTTGGATAACTTCTTGGCGGGAAAAAAATTCAATACCCGCCGAGAGGCAGTACAAAATGCCTTTGAAGAATTTGTTGCCTCCCGTCCAGCTGATTTCTTTAAGAAGGGCATCAATAAACTGCCACTGCGATGGAAAAGATGCATTGATTGCATGGGTGATTACTTCGATTAATACAAATAAAAAATACATGAAAAAAATTCGTTTAAATTTTTTCATACAAAACGGCAATTTCATAGGTAAAGACCTATTATACATACATACTTCTAAAATAAATATCACTAAAATATATAAAATTATAATGTAATTTAATTAATAAATACATAAGCAATTATGACAAAGTGGAGGGATAGTGTTCTTTCACTGTGTTATTGTTTTTATTTTTTTAAATAAAAACTTCTTTAGGCGCGTTGAGCAATTTTTGGGTGATCAAAAATCATGGAACTCGCGTCATCGACACCGAACGCTTGAGCACACGGATGAGACGCGCGTTGATGTCTTATTATAAGTCCCTTTTCTTTCTTTAGAAAATTCAAATTATTTTATCCCTTTCTTTCATTAGGAAATTCTAATTATTTTATCCCTTTCTTTCATTAGGAAATTCTAATTATTTTATCCCTTTCTTTCATTAGGAAATTCTAATTATTTTATCCCTTTCTTTCATTAGGAAATTCTAATTATTTTATCACTTTCTTTCATTAGGAAATTCTAATTATTTTATCCCTTTCTTTCCCTTTGTATTTTTATCGTCATAATCTGTGCTGTTACTTTTGATGGCTGCAGTCGATCGCTCGTTTATAATTTTTTTCCGAGAGCAATCAGGACCCAAGAACCCAATGTGCAATCCTGTATTGACGATTAAAAAAATACGATATAGATGTTATTTTGTGAATATTTTATTATGAATTCATTGGTTTATAGGACTTGAGGTTCGAATCCTAGGTCTGATTAAGAGGGGAAAAGAACGGTGCTTAAAAAATACTTACGCTTGTGTCAACCAATAGAATGTCTCGAAAGAGGTTACGTTATTTCACTGACTCGGTCTAGTGGTCGCTAAGGCAACGGCTGAGCTTGGGGTCTTAAGAATGATTCCCCGGATAGGAAAATTGTTATTAAGATTTTCCATACAAAATTCTCAAAAACAGCCCGGAGTCTGCAATCTATGTACACACGGCTACACATCAAGCTATACATTTCCAGTTTACGCTGATCTCGCACTGTACGGAAATCCTATACAATGCGAGATCAGCTTATACTGGAAATTTATAGCTTGATGTGTAGCCGTGTGTACAATGGCCTCGCCCCATATAACACATAGCACAAAAATCTAAATCTCTAGACATTTCTTCTAATTAGGCTGTGAATCAGCACTTTTCGAACCAGCAGATTGAACAGTATAGGCAGATCATGTATCTCATCATCTGCTTAGCCTTTTCGCAACTACGTTAGGGTCTGCTTCCAGTCTAACCGGATGCAGCTGAATACAAGTATTTTACATGGAGCGTCTGCCTATCTGACTGCCTCCACAACCCAGTAACTGGGTAATATGATACCCCTTGGTAAGACTGGTTGTCAGACTTTCGGGTTTCTGACGACCCGTAACGACTGATTATGTATGTATGCAACATAACTAGCTTAGCTTTTGCCAGCGGCTTCGCCCGCGCGGTACTTTCATCCCCTATTTAACTCCCTTAGGGGTTGAATTTCGAAAAAACATTCCTTATTCCTTATCTACATTATAAAGGGAACCTCTGTGCAAAATTTCAGCTTTCTAGGTCCAAGGGTTTGGGCTGGGCGTTGATGAGTCAATCAGTCAGGATTTTTATTTATTTCCTAGCTGACCCGACAGACGTTGTCCTTTTTTTTTTTTTTTACGTGGAGAAATGCTCATGCATACTGCGCTACCACGGGGAGATAGCGCAGTTATGTGGGACTCTAACCCACTAAAACTCCACGGTGTCCTCCAGTGCCGCTTATGGCGGGAACACGGGAACGCGAAAGCCATCCGCGAACCCGCCGCGGCTGTCCGTCACCGGACCCTCCTCTTGGGGGAATGACCCCCATCACCGGCGCACCAGAACACACGGCACGCCGGACCACCCCGGGCACCAGACAGCGCATGGGTGCCAAACGACCCCGTGTATGGCACCCTTGGTCCCCCTGCGGCGGGTCAGGATAGTGGCCCCGCCGCCTACCACTTTTCGGCCGCAGGGGATAGGGAGAGCGGCCTACGCAATACCGACACTCCTCCTCCCTTGCGGGCCCACCGCGTCCGCCATCTAACGATGGCAGCTCCGTCCAGACCGCGGAAGGTGAGGAAAGTGGCGATCTCCATACACCACTCCTCTCCCGCCGCGGCCCACTACCCCCAGCACCAGTTGCTATGCCGCCCCGCGGCACCGCAACTGGTTGGCCGCTACGTCGTCGGCTTAGCGGACAAAGCCCTGACGAGCGGCCCCTCCTCGGGTTCCTCTTCGCTTCACCGTGGGTGGGGAAAACCACGGCTACTGAGCCCCCCCGCAACGACAATGCGGGAACCCACCGGGGGGGGACAGACGTTGTCCTGCCTTAACTATGAATATTGAATTCGCATTGTTATTATAGCGGCACTACAGAAAAATACTTCGCAACAATATCTAAAAACACAAAAAAAGAAAAGTGGCGCCATCTACAATGCCACAGGCGAACTACGCAAGACTCACGTCACACAAATTCTGCATCGCAGGTTTTTGCGCCGTACCCGCTTGACGTAGAGTTTCGGGACACCCTGTATAGATAGATAGATATAGATATCAAACATTACATTACATTCATGCACTTCATAGCCTGAAACACAGGTTCAACCTAGTTCAGGCAATAAGCAACTGTGTTCTATTTTAATTGTTAAGATGCTTTGTAAATGTGCTCCTTTTTATAAATAAACGATTATTATATTATTACAGGAGCCATGAATGCGAATGGGAGTCATCACCGACCGATATATGGTCATTCCGTCTGTTACACGGCCGGTTGAGACTGACGGCACGACTTGCGCACAGACTTGACAACTCGACGAGGACACGAGTTCGTGGGGACACTCGCGTGCTGGATATCGCGGTGGAGACTGTGCAGCATGGTATGTAACACTCTAGCCTAGCTTGAGACTCACAGCTTTTATTTATATGTACCGATTTCAGATTGTGCAGATAAATTGAACGTTCCTATTGTCTCCACACGCCTCCGATATCGGCGTCAATTTCAATTCTCTGCAGATGCTCACGCAAGAAAACATGTTATCCACGGTGGAAGATGATAACGCACTTGCGATATTAGGCCTGGTTATGTGTTTAAAGAAAAAAAAAGCGCAGAGTGTTAAGACTGGCCAATGAAAAATAAGTTATTTTCTCATACCAACTTATTACATGAGCTGAAATTCGCTCCGAAAGATTGGCATAATTATTTGAGGATGAATGAGGAGGCATACTTAAATCTGCTGGCTTTAGTTACTCCACTAATAAAGAAACAAAACACTGTAATGAGAGAAGCAATAAGTCCTCATGAAATATTATCTGCTACACTGCGATTTTTAGCCACAGGTCGTTCCTACGAATGTATGATTTTTTCTACAATAATATCATCGCAAGCTCACACTGCGTGCGCATACAAGCGAGCTCCGTGAAGTACTGCCAAAATGTGCGATCGCCATCCACACGCGACGATAAAACTGTGCAAATGCAATCGACAACTATTTATCTAATATAAATTGCAACAGCCACCGGTGAACGATCATCTGCAAAGATTTTTCATACACGCGATCGATAAATCTGCGCAAATCGGTTTGCACAGATTAATGGCTACGATATATCGTTACATGTGTAGCAGGCATTACGAAAAATAATTAGTGATGCGACGCATTATTGTTTTTATTGAAAATAATAAATATTTTAACTAACAAACACGACTCCTTCTCTTATAGACTTACACCTTACATACACTTATTGGCATCGGAGTTAATTTTAAATAAATAATTAAATATGCATCTGAATAGTTATGCAATCCTAATAATTTAGTAGTCGCTTCCATACTAGTTATGCATTCCGGGTTTTTTTTTTTCAAAATATATACAGGGTGTTAAAGAAATTGCGTGCCATAGCTTCAGGGTGAGTTCAGTACCTGTAAAAAATAAATACCTTTAAAAAAAAAAAGTAAAACCGAAAATTATCTGATGAACCTAATGTAGTACTTACCTACGAATTAAATAGCAATCGTTTAGAATTGATTAAAAAGTTGCTTAGAATAAGTTTTTATTTTGTTTAAATACTAATTAATAATTTCCTAGAGTTACGTACTTACTATCGAACGCAATGAAATACCTACGCCCGAACACTTCGATAACGCCGGATGAAGGATAGGTAACTAGGTACAGACGCCTGCACCTCAAGCTACCCCAAACTGTCAAATTTTCCCAATTGAATATTAACCTTTTGTTTATGTAATAGAGTTGAAAATCTATCAAAGAAATTTAACAGATTGGGGTAGCTTGATGTGCTGGTGTCTGTACGTAAATTACAATTCCAAGTATTTCTTTTTCCTACTTTAGCGTGCTTATCTCCTTCAAAATGAAAACCGAAAATTTTTAATTTTTCTTGGTTTCCTTTATCGATACTAAACCTACCCCTAAGCTATGGCACGCAATTCTTTTAACAGCCTGTATTATAAGAAGCCGCTTCAATACTTTCATAACTAAAAATTAACTTTAAGTAAATAATAGGTCTTTACCTATGAAATTGCCGTTTTGTATGAAAAAATTTAAACGAATTTTTTTCATGTATTTTTTATTTGTATTAATCGAAGTAATCACCCATGCAATCAACGCATCTTTGCCATCGCAGTGGCAGTTTATTGATGCCCTTCTTAAAGAAATCAGCTGGACGGGAGGCAACAAATTCTTCAAAGGCATTTTGTACTGCCTCTCGGGTATTGAATTTTTTTCCTGCCAAGAAGTTATCCAAATTCTGGAAAAAGTAGTAGGCTGTAGGCGCAAGGTCTGGTGAGTAGGGCGGATGACGGAGAGCTTCCAACCCCAGTTCTTGCAACTTGGAGACCGTCTGCTGTGCAGTATGAGGTCGCGCGTTGTCGTGCAGGAGCAGCGGAGACGAGCGATTGACCAATGCTGGTTGGAGATGTGCCAGCTTCTCCATCATTGTGTTCAGTTCTTCACAGTACACATCTGCAGTAATGCTCACCCCGTTTGGTAAGAAGCTGTGATGAATCACACCGGCGCTAGACCACCAAACAGTGACCATCACTTTTCTAGGGGTAAGTTTTCGTTTAGGGCATTGTTTAGGTGCTGAACCAGGATCCAACCAACTTGCTGAGCGCTTGCGGTTATCAAACAGAATCCATTTTTCATCGCAGGTAACAATGCGGTTCAAAATTCCTTCATTTGTGTGTCTGTTGAGCAGTGCAAGGCACGTCTCGACGCGTACTTCGCGCTGACGATCATTGAGTTCGTGGGGCACCCATTTGTCAAGCTTTTTTACCTTGCCAATTTGACGCAAATGGACCAATATTGTTTTGACGCTAACGTCGAAAGCTGCTGCTAATTCAGCCGTAGATTGTGTATCATCAGCTTCCACAATCGCCTTTAATTCGTCATTGTCGACCAAAGTCTTCGGACGACCGCGAGGTTCATTTTTCAGGTCGAAATTTCCAGAACGGAAGCGAGCAAACCAATAACAGGTGGTGCGTTGGTTTGTAGTGTTAGCTCCGTAAACGTCGTTGATGTTGCGTGCCGCTTGTGCCGCGTTGCTGCCACGACGGTACTCATATTCCATAATTACTCGAATTTTTAACGTATCCATGATGACGAAAAAGATTGAAATGCGATGAAAATGTAACACTAATCAATAAACAAATGACTACTTTTGGAAAAAAAAATCCATGTTTTTAAAATAAAATTAATTTGAAATTAGAATTCTTACCCAAACAAAAATTATTTTCATTTGAAATGGCCAGTACTGCAAAACGGCAATTTCATAGGTAAAGACCTAATATGTATCCGAATATCCGATCCCTAGTCAAAATGTACAATTGTTATTCCATTTCAGATCGCAAGAATCCCGTAGCCACAATGACCGTGCGCTTCGCGTGTGAGACCATGCGGTACATGGTGTCACGCTCGTTGCGCTCAACGTGTTACGCGAGTGACGTCCCACCGCTGTTGCGACGTTGCGCGGCTGTTGCGCGCGTCGCGTTGCGTTGGGGACGCGCTATGCATGACGCGAAGCTGCATCTAGCTTATACGCTGGATAATGACGGGAATCTTTCGTTGAAGGTATGTGATAATGTTTATTTATTTAACCATTTCATTTATGCACACACATATAAACAGACAAGATTAAAGGAACAGAAAAATACGTATCGTATCTCTTCCAGCACACCTACGATAGGAGAGAACATAGAAAGAGATGTAGACAACGTGTGTAATACGAGTAGTAGAAGGGAAAACATTAATTAAATTATCATCATCATTTCAGCCGAAAGACGTCCACTGCTGGACATAGGCCTCCCCCAAGCTCCTCCATTTCGACCGGTTCTGTGCTTCCCGCATCTAGCGGGCTCCTGCGGCCTTCACAAGGTCATCGGTCCACCTTGTGGGAGGCCTTCCAATTTTACGTCTTCCGGTACGCGGTCACCACTCCAGAACCTTCCAGCCCCATCGGCCATTTGTTCTGCGAGCAATGTGCCCTGCCCACTGCCACTTAAGTTTGGCAATTCTTCGAGCTATGTCGGTTACCGTGGTTCTCCTGCGGATCTCTTCATTCCTGATTCGATCACGCAGAGAAACTCCAAGCATAGCCCTCTCCATTGCCCTTTGGGTGACTTTAAGCCTTCTTATGAGGCCCATTGTGACCACCAGGAATAAATATCACTGAAATAGAATAAAATGTTAATATATTACTATAATTTTAGCCTAGTAGCCTATCGTAAAGGTCGAGACTTAGGACTGGTAGGTCGTAACTTCAAACCCAGACACGCGCTTTATTATTAAGAAAACCGTGTTGACCCAAGCATAACTTAATGCATTTAAAATTGAGTTTTAAGTCATTGAAATAAGTTTGAATTTTCTTAGGCTCAATCGGGGCAGCAGTAGGTATGGCAAAATACATAATTTTTGAAAAGAATACTCATTTTAAAAGTTACTGAAATTGGTTCAGTAATCAATAAGGAACAAACTACTTTCAGGTCTTGCGTCTAGTCTTTTGTGTCCTTACATAATAAAAAAAAAGTAGCTTTTCATGTTTGTACGCTTAGATCTTTTAAACTACGCAACGGATTTTAATGCGGTTGCGGGTGAGGAAGGTTTATATGTACAACTATCTGTGCCCGCGACTTCAACCGCGCGGAATAGTTATTTTTTTTAATGATTAAATAAAAATAAATTAAAATTCTAAAATAAAAGTAGCCTAAGTTACTCCTTATAACATCAGCTATCTGCTAATGAACGTCTCTTCAAAATCAGTCCAGCCGTTTCAGAGATTAGCCGGAACAAACAGACAGACAGACAAAAATTGAAAAACATTTTATTTTGGTATATGTACCGTGTATACATCCATATATGCATTTAGTAAAAAGCGGTTATTTTAATATTACAAACAAACACTCCAATTTTATTTATCTGTATGTATGTATGTAGGGTGGTGTGGACGACCGAAAACTACACGCTTGACTTCTTATTAACTTCTTTTAATTAATACATTTTTTAACTTCTTACAATTTTATAGACGTCTTAACATCTCAATAGCTCGCTCGCCTCTCTCTTCTCCCTCCCACACATAGTCTCGCATTCACTCATCGCTGCGTTCATATTCTGCTTATTTTCTTAAAATTATGATGCATTCTGAATTAACATCCTACATGTATGTATAGATACACCGACCGCCAGGCGGGCGAAGCTTCTGTCAATAAACTACTCTTGTTAAATAATGTAATATTATATTTTGTCCAGGTCGCCAACATCCCGCTGCGGTCCGTGTGGGAGGTGACGCTGCGCATCGAGCTGGTGCTGGACGACAACCGCGGCGTGCCGTGGCCGCGCGCGGGCTGCGTGCGCGTGGCGCGCGTGGTGAGCGACGTGCTCGTGCCCGACGCCGACGTGCGCCGCGCGCTGGCGCACACGCCGCGCGACTGGGGCCACGCGCCCCGGTCTATCTGGTCAGATGTGCAGCTTGCGCGTGTCTTATTTATTTCAAAATCAAAAGTCATTTATTCAAACTAGGCTGAGAGTCAGCACTTTTTGAACATTACATAAGGCAGTCTCCAAAAAAACGCCCACCCTTCACCACTTCCTAGTGCTTTAGCTGGGAAGAAGAAGTGGCGCAACAAACTCCCCAGCAGCACCGCTGTCTGTTAAGTTGGAAGAACTTGATTCTATACAATATTTTATTTTATTTATTTCTATACAAATTTATTTAGGATCTCCAACAAAGGATACACATTATACATGACAGTAGTAATAAGGTTCTGTTACGTGTGCTCCTTCAATTACAGGAGACCACAGCTTTCACATATAATCAAGCGTAACCACGATTAAAATAGGGAAAACAATGATGAATGATGAAAAGTAAATGATGAAATTAGAGGATATAATTACGATGGTGTAAACAGGATAAAACATAAAAATACAGAAAATAAAAATTAACTAAGATAGACTAGCACTTTTTTAACACGCTTTTATTAGTTTCACCTGTATACGGGCTCAAATTAAATTAGCTGGAAATACTTTACCCACGTGTTGACCATCGATATCGAAAACTCATCATTATCTGCCGAGCCTTTTCCCAACTATGTTAGGGTCGGCTTCCAGTCTAACCGGACGCAGCTGAATACCAGTATTTTACATGAAGCGACTGCCTATCTGACCTCCACAACCCAGTTGCTGGGTAACACGATACCCCCTGTTAAGGTGAACCTAGTCCACATTTTTTGTATACAAACTTCGGGAGTGTTTTACTCCACTGTCTGACATGGCACATCCAAAGTATATCAAAGTCAAAGCATTTATTTCAAATAGGCACTTAAAAGGCACTTTTGAACGTCAACAAATATGACAAATATGATATCGTTTTGTCTCATTATTAATATTGTCTGCACGGAAACAGAATACTAAAATAAAAACCCATTAAAAAGTTAGGAACCAACAAAGATTCGTTTTTTCATCTAATTTTACTTAACTTTGGGCGTATCTAAGTAATAAAAGAAATGTAAAATCTCCAAAATCAAGTCTGTACCGACAAAGTTCAATTATCGAAAAGTTCAATAAACTTTATTGCTAATTGATCTATGTAGTGGTTTTTTCATAAAACCCGATCTTCCGAAGGTCTTTTCTTAATTTTTTACGCGCCTGTTGTACTATAAATGATCCAGCATCTCACTCAATAACGTTGTGCGTGTAGACTAGCGTCTAACTGCTCATCACTGATACTACCTCTGTCGGACACTGTCTGGTGAGACAGCGTGCTCCTTAAGGTGAATAGACCGCGAAATTCAAATTTTCTTACGTTTTTGCAATTTTCAGGTCAGTATCAGGTTGTCCTGATCAAAATGTGATTTGCGAATATAACAGGTACGTGTTTACAGAATTATAGTCATTAGAATGTCTAATAATGTCTTATAAGTTAGATTTCTTCCACAAGCACTTTTCCATAAGAAATTTGTTCTTATGGAACAAATATAACTTAGAAAGATGTATTATTGATTCTAATGATAATATAAATCTGTAAATACGTACATGTTATAGTCGCAAATCATATTTTGATCAAGTAACAAGCTGACACTCACCTGAAAATTGCAAAAAACGTAACAAAATTTGAATTTCGCGCTCTACCACTGCGCATTCACCTTAAGTTATAATGATAAAGTGGTGAGATAATCTTCTTTCACTCTTTTGGTAAATACTGCAACAGTTTTAATAACATTACCCTTTTTTTCCACAGGAGAATGTTCAGATATTTAAAACACAAAACGAGAGACGACGACCTCCTGCTAGCGTGATAAGAAGTCTGTGTGTACCGTAAATGTATTGTTAATATAGATTATATACTTCACAATCGAGCTCTCAAGTCATTGCAGGGTCCAGTATTGAAACCACATACAATGTGTAATAGAATAAACGAAAGTCCTGAAAGTAATTGACTACTGAATCGATATCAGTAACCTTTGTCTTAATATGTCGATAGAAATCTAAATACAGTCAGCCCATTTGGCTACGGGCTTAGCACTTTCAACTTCCATCAACTCCTGTAGCCATTGTTCACAAACAAGACAAGAAATGTGTTGCTGTCCCACAGGACCGCCCCACATTTCTGCCGTCCTTTAACTAGAAAGGCGTTATCCCTCGCTTGGTCAATTTTTACTTTTTAGTAGAATCAAAGAGAGTTCAAAATTCTCTATTTTTCTGTCTAACAAACATTTTTACAATAGAAATAGTTCTCATGATATGAAAAGTTTGTAAGCCGTTAAGTAACATAATTTTGGATGATTCCATCACGTGGAAGCGTCTAAACCCACACTTCTTAGCTAAATGTACTTTAAAATACGTTAACTGCCGGATGAAATTATTATTATCTATACTCTATTTGAAATAAGATTAGACATTTAACTAAACCTTTTTTACAGTCCAATCAAACGATTTTGACTTCTATTGCGTTAGTGGCATAACAAATGACAGCTGCAGTAAACAGTTGGTATTGTAACTACTTTTTTTGCTTTTAATGCCATCCTTATGCCTACGGTATAGAAGTCAGAATCGGTTGAACGGACTGTAAAAAAGGTTTGTTTAAATGTCTAATCTTATTTCAAATGGAGTATAGTGTCTATTGATGTGTCCTAGTCCTACAATCACTGACGTATCACAGTTTTTAAGAAATAACGATTTGCGCGTTTTTTTGCCATTTTCTCGGAAACAACTTTTAGGGCTTATCGCCTTTCTAGTTAAAGGACGGCAGTTTTATACTCCAGGGTGGAGACATCTGTGAATCTCCACCTCAGCAGGTTTTCTTTACTTCGGCCTACCTGAGTCCGGAGTCTATTCAAAGACTTCCAGTGAAGCCAAAGCAACTGATGTCCAGGTGCGAGATTATCAGCAGGTGGAACGAATGGGTTTGGTAGGGAACCACCATCTTGCTTAACCTTTTCTTAGTAACCTTGAATATAGGTATCTCTTAAAAAAAAAATGTATTTCGTCTTACTGACCGTCTATTGAGCCGAAGAAAATTAAATCTTATTCTAAGACAATAAGACTAAATTTTAAAAGCATGAAGTACTATTAGTGACAACACAATTTTCTTAATAATAACAGTTATTCTTTTAAAAATTAGTTTTAGTCGGACTTTATGGATTAAGTTAACTGAAATAAATGAATTTGATTTTATTTATTTTTGAAAAGTTCTAAAATGCTAAGAAAACACAAAAAAACACTCAATTTTTTATCTAGTCGATTAGTGCAATTGAAATGCATATAAATTTTACATTTTCATATTTCGCGCGTAATTTGACGTAGTAGACGCCATATTGGTCTGTGGGTATGACGTCAGTTTGCTGAGTAAACAAATGTTCTGATATTTTGTAACATAATTGCTTATAATTAAAAAAATGAGTTATTATTCTACTTATCGTTGGTTTGCTGTCCCCGAATGTAAGATATCTATATACATATATATAAATGAATCCCTATTTCACTTGGTCACGGCTGGACCAATTTTGCTAATTCTTTTTTTGTGGTGTTTGTTAATGTCCTGACAAACACAACAAAAAAATCTTATGAAAGAAAAAAAAGTTGCGTTTAACATATATTATACATATATAATGCGAATTCCATACTCATTGTTAAGACAGGACAGCGTCTGTCGGGTCAGCAAGTTAATTCAATAAAAATTACTGGTTACGAAAATAATAAAAGTACAAAGTTGTTCAGTTGATTAATTTATTTAGCGGTATGACGTAATAACATGGCGGCTACTATTACATGGTGTTCAAAAACACATTAAAAAAAACTGAAATCTTTAAATTGAATTTTATAATGTATTTTGTTGAACTAAAACTAACATTTTCCGACTGCTTTTTGCATAACCTATCTCAATAAAATATTTTTAAGTATTTTTTCTTATAAAGTAAAATACCCTATTATGTATGTTACACGTTGTATGTGATTTCCATACTGCATATATAAAAAACCAGCCCAGTTCTCTTACAAAGAAAGCACCAGCATTGATCACCACAGCTGCCAGCTGCTTCATCTCACGGGAACGTAGTACCGGAATCCGTTCAGCTGTTTTTGAGTGATTGAGTAACAACCAAACATTTAAACATAAAAACTTTAACATTTATAAAAAGTAGGATAGTATGATAAGTTTTCGTCACGATATTTTTTCTTCACCGATGTCAGTGATCAATACGTGTCTAAGTAAGTGCCTTCTCTGTATAAGAACAGGCCTTTGCCCAACACTGGGAATATAATAGGCTAGTATTAAACTTCAGTGGACAGGGGCACTCCTCTAAATTGCTCAATTTAAATGAACAGGAAGCCTAGCAATAGTTTATTCTATAATCGCTAGCTTAATAATAACTTTAAAGAGTTCGTTAGTATTGGCTCAAATAATTTTGTACATTCTGTGGTCCATAATTTCGTTTATCAGTATTTTTTTAAGAGTTCCGTATTCAAATTCGTGTTTCTAATTAATGTTATTTCCATTTAAACAAATATAAACCTTAAATATTGTAAATTAAGTTGATTTTCAGAATGATTAGTGCTATTGAAAATGTCATAAAAATGATATTGAAGTTGTAACTTTTTAAGTGGGTTTTAAAATTGTTTTCCAAAGGAATGTGTATTCCGGGTTTAAAGCTGGATGTGACATATATTCAATAGTAACGTAGGGAAAAACAGTTACAGCATTTTAAATCTTAATATAACTAACATAAGGAAATTTTTAGTAAATAATGGTAGACGAAATTTATGGCTCATTGTATTTATGGTTGTATTGTCTTGTTCTATGGAGGGAGGGGGGCGGAGTTATATGTAAACCTTATCTCTATAATTGACTGAAAAAATTCCGATGTTATAATTTATGTACTTAGGACTTCTAGCGTGCCCCTTATTAGCTCAAAGGTCAAGTAATTAAAACAATTACTTTTCTGTTGTTCCCGACCTCAAGAACATCGCATATAATATGAGAGGGGAATGCAAATTTTTACTTTAAAACGAGGTACAGTTCTCAATCGAAGTGTCATGCCGTCTCTTTTACTTTATGCTGTTTTGTTGAGACGGAATAACTCTTAAAAACGTTTTAAAGTTAGGTTTCGTTAATGAAAAGAATTGGCCTAGATCTTCATATAATTTAAGTGTTGGTAGATAGCCCCCCGCCCTTTCTCCACTCGCCATATTGGGCCACGATCTGATGCAAAAATATTGTGACGGGATTTTAACGCGCTCTCGATATTCAACTCTCGGTGTTAGACCGAGCATTCAAAATCCAACAAAACGCATCGAAAACACACTGTCCCATTTTGCGTTGCAAATCTCGCCGCGATGTTATTATCTACTTCTGTGTATTGTGGACATATCCCTATTGATATTATAAATGTGAAAGTAACTCTGTCTGTCGGTTACGCTTTCACGCCTAAACCGCTGAACCGATCGTCATGAAATTTGGCAGAGATATAGCCTGGAATATAGAGAAGGACATAGACTACTTTTTTACTCCGTAACCGAAATCCACGCGGGCAGAATCTAGTTATCAATAAATGAATAAAAATACTCGAGCATTTGTCAAGAATTGTCGTTTCCTATAGACATTGTGCTGTTGTCTTCAACTCCACTTCCAAACGCGTTTTTTGTTTATTTGTTAAAACTATGTATAGTCGTCTTACACAACGTTTTTAATGCTGTTTTATGATCCATGAATATTATAATTATATAGTTATTTTGTCATTTTAATCTGTGTTTTATTTAATTTTGCTGTTCGTTCAGCACTGCCAGCTGACTGTTGTAGCTGCTATGGCCAATCAATTATCTTATGATATTATTAAGTACAATTATTGTATATTATTATGCGCGAATAGTGTCATTTCATTTAGAGTAAATTACACTATTCGCGGGTTTGTGTATATCGGGTGTAAAATAATAGTTTAAAAAACTAAAAAACACGCTTTAAAAACCAAACTAAAAAAGGAGAAAATAATTTAATTCAATTAAAAAGCGTGGGGTGTTTTTTTGAGGTATTTTTATAATCACTTAATGTCAAGCACCCCACGATTTTTAATTGAATTACTTAAATTATTTTTTTAGTTTGGTTTTTAAAGCGTGTTTTTTAAACTATTTTTTATTTTCTATTTTTAGTTCTGCTAACTACAAAAACGTGATTTTTTTCCCTTTTTTTAAAATTTTTCTTAATTTTTTATTTTTATAATTGAATTGTCATCGGTTCTCAATAAGTTTACAAAGTTTCAATAAAAACTGATCGTTAAAAGTGGGTCAAAATCGCGCTCTAAGGAGTCGGTTACATACAAACGAAGCCGAGAGTCACTTGCACCCCCCGTCAGTATAATTTTCGTTTTTCTACTGGACCATACCTGGGAAACTTCTAATTACGGAAATATTGAACGTCAATATTCCAACTTTTACTGACTTTTTTTTTACGAAAAAATGTTTTTAATGATAAAATACAACTTTATATACCCCCTTGGCCCCTGTATCGTTGGGCACGCCACGATAGCGGCGGTAAGTCCCCTCTTTGAGGAGAGGCTTGAGGCGACACGGCGCGCGGCGTCCTCGCCTTCCGCCTGACGCAGATCCTCACCGGACACGGTTGTTTCGGGAGGTTCCTGTTTCGGAAAAGGCGGGAGGAAACGCCCTGGTGTTTCCACTGCAAAGATCGCCCTGAGGACACGGTAGAGATCTGCCCGGCTTGGGCGGAGCACCGCCGTGTCCTCGTAGAGGCGATTGGCGGCGCCGATCTCTCGCGTCCGGCCCTGGTCCAGGCCATGGTACGAAGCGAGAGTGCATGGGCAGCCGCCACCTCCTGCGAAGCAGTAATGCTCGCAAAGAGGGAGGCGGCGCACATGAGGGAGAGGCAGTATATGCGCCCTCACGGCCTTAGTCGGCGCAGGAGACGCCCTGGGCGTCGGGAATCCCAGGCTGATTCCCGGATAACGTAGGCGCGGGCTTGCGGACGGCGACTAATGGATAGCTCGTTGTCCGGTAAGGACCAAGCCCGAATCGACGGCGCGTTGTGTTCCACGCGCGCCTCAAAGATATGTCAGCATCAACTGATGGGGCTCTCAAGGGCCGATGCCTGCCAGGGGTGCGGGTTGTTTGAAAGACGGGTGTTTTGCGTACGTTATATTGCGCACTACCGCAAACAGTAAATTTTGACATCAAAAAGTCGTTTCCGAGCAATTATTTTTGTGCAATGTTACTTAGTTTGATGTACAGAAATCGTAGTTGACGGCTGTGATCTGTCTTTTTACTCCCTGTATGTGTATAGGGATGAGGGTGGCTGTGTGTGTGTGTGTTCTGTGCGTGTGTGGGTAGATGAGTGTGTGTGTTTAGAGAAACGAGTCAGTTAATTTGTATTGCATTTCAGCAGAAAGACTTCCACTGCTGGACATAAGCCTGCCCCAAAGGGGGGTTTGCCATAATCGCCACGCTTGGCAGGCGGGTTGGCGATCGCAGTATAGTGGTAAAATGCATAGAGAACGCTGCTGTAATTCATTCATTGTCTAGTAAGTCCCTTACGGCCGTATACTGAAACGTCACTCAAATATTTAAGGGCTGCTTAAATGTTTGAGCAGCTTTTTAGTCGCCTTATACGACACCCACGGGAAAAAATAGGATGGTGCTATTCTTTACGTTTGGCAACACACAGAACCATTACAATCCATCCCTACTTAATAGTCTGTCTGTCTGTCTGTTACGCTTTCACTCCTAAACCGCTGAACCGATCGTCATGAAATTTGGCAGAGATATAGCCTGGGATATGGAGAAGGACATATGCTACTTTTTTACGCGATAACCGACAACCACGCGAGCGGAGCTGCGGGCAAAAGCTAGTACATACATACACATTACAAAATTTAATACCGAACAAAAAGGACAAAATAACAACAAAATTAATTAGCACACATCAATTTTTTCCTAAGACAAGCAGACGATCTCTTCGCCAGTTCCTTATTGGTCGCGCCGCTCAGCCAGCGACCATCCACCTTCCGTCGCGTGGACCAGATCTCCACCACCGGCCGGGAACTGAGAGCGTTGCCTAACTTGCTGATTATGTTGTACGTACTGCTTGGTCTGATTATCTGAGGGTATGAGAAAGATAGGATATAGAGGGCTAAGTAACAGTTGTACGGGTCGATCGCTTGCTGCAGTTTGGTCGGTGGATGAGCGACTATGTTTACATACCAAAGCCCCTGCGTGCCTCGGAAAGAAAAGAAAGAAAGAAAAAAACGTTCATTTGCGGTAAACATGACGCAAAAAGAAAAGAAACAAAAAAATAAATAAGAAAAGGTTGAGGGAAACATGCGTCACATCCACGCAAAACGGCTATCACTCAGCATTATGCTGCGACCCTATGCAAGACGGAGCCCCAGCGCTGGTGTTCAGGGACAGCCGGCTTTGACGTAATGACGTCACCCGGTGCATTAAACAATTATTAGGAAACTACTGGTACAGCAAACTAATAGAAAAATTATATAAATTTTATGTTAAAGTGATAGAATAATTATACTAAAAAGGAATATAAAAAAGAAAATGGAAATAGACCATACATGCTACGACAATATCATCCTCAATAAGCTGTTTGTCCCGGCTGTCATTCGTAAATCTTTGACAGCCGTTACGGGTCGTTTGAACCCCGAAAGAACCAGTTTTGCCAATGCAATACGCCTTGGTAAGACAATGACTGGCGAAATATAATTATAAACACTGCAGTAGTGGCACAGTTGTATCGGCCCGAATTACGAGTTGTTGTGAGTTCGAATCCGGGCAGGCACTATACTTTTTGTATTTAATTTCATCACCACTGCTCACAAAACGGTGAAGGAAAACATGGTGAGGTAACCGGCATGTCCTAGAAAGAAAAAATTGAAGACAATGTGACATCTACCAACCCACATTGGGCCCGCGTGGTAGATTACGGCCCATCCCCTCTCACAGAGGAGGCCTGCGTCCCTGCAGTGGGAGCAAGGTTGATTACGATAGATCACCTCTCATCCCCCCCCCCCCCCCTCCGGGGAATATAGCAGTAATACTACCTGCAGTATACCTATATTTACTTATATTTGAATAAATATTTAAAACACCACTCATGTAATTGCACCTACCACTGTTTGTCTCTGCATCACCCAAAGGTCGACTGGTAGAAAATGCTTTTGGCATTAAGTCCGCCTCTGTACATTTTCTGTGCGTGAAGTATTAAATAAATAAATATTATGGAATGTCTAAAGTGCTCACTCTGCCAAAGACAACGTTGCGTAGATCCAGCTGTGGCAGTGGTTTGAATGTTATGTTGAAGATGCCGCACATCTCATCGTCTACTGTTACTCGCATTGACAGCAAACCTGTGCGTGCAAATACAACTCGTGGTATTGACAATTGAAATGGTAATAATCTTATAAAACCATGTTTGTACCGATCGCGAACTAAGGCCCTGGTAATTTTAAATGTACTCGTCGTATTGTCGTTAAGAGCGATAATAGTTCTTACTGCAAACCGATACGGGTTAAAATCTGTTGTAATAAATTCGAACAATAAATGAGCAAGCATTGTCGTAAAAATGCAAACAAAATCGTATAAAATTAGACTTAACTATTTAATAATAAATAATACATCACTAGATGCAGTTTGGCATTTGGAATTTTATGGTATATTTTTAATTATAATTTATATTTGTTATTGAAGGGATAAACTGGTTTTAAAGATAATTAAGAGGTGACTTTGATATTTTTTTTGCTGCTTTATAGTATGTTTAATTATGTTTTGAGTTCCATCACTATGCAAAAAAGGACTTGAAAATATAAATTTTTTTGCTTTCAAAATTATTTACGGTTAAAGAGATACACTGGTCACTTTTCACAACTATGTTGGGGTCGGCTTCCAGTCTGACCGGATGCAGCTGAATACCAGTACTTTACATGGAGCGACTGCCTATCTGACCTCCACAACCCAGTTACTGGGTAATACGATACCCCTTGGTAAGACTGGCTGTCAGACTTTCGGGCTTCTGACGACCCGTAACGACTATCAAAGATCTACAAATGACAGCCGGGACCAACGGTTTAACGTGCTTTCCGAGGCACGGAGGGGTCTTGGTATGTAAAGATGATCACCCATCCACGGGCCAACCGCGACAAACGTGGCTTAACCTGATCGATCGACCCGTGCGGCTGTGAAAACTTAACCACAAGCCAGCCCCTTCGAGTTGTGTGTTCCAAAACTAGATCGTTGTCTATGATTCTGAATTCAAGTTAGATATATTACAAAGTCATTGATCGTAGGCGGTAACGTGATGTCTCAATGACGGAAACAAGAACTTAATACAGGGTAACTTGATCGGTTAGTATTTAAGTAAATAAAAGAATAATTTACAAAATCAAAAAACCCGACTGCTTAAAAAGTGAACTTATTAAAAAAGATGGAAACAAGAAACTTGTTTTAAAAGGATGACTATCTATTAGACTGAATACTGTAGGCAATCTCATGCAGTCGGAGGCATCTTCTTAAATTTAACAATAAAGACCTTTATTGCCTCCGACTGCATGAGATTGATTGTATTCAGTCTAATAGTCATCCTTTTAAAACAAGTTTTTTGTTTCCATCTTTTTAATTAAAGTTTACTTTTAGACAGCCGGGTTTTTTGATTTTGTAAATTCGTGATATTATTTCACAGTATGTTTGACGATAATGAGACCTACGAGTATTTATGAAACCCTTTGTTTTGACACCCCACTCAATAGGTAGGTATAGAGAAAAAAAAACAATATGGCGCCAAAAATCGGCCATATTTTTTTTCAATTTTGATATACCCAGTGTCACTCTCACAACGGCACCTCTCAAGCTGACATCGATCAAGCTGTTTAGGCTACAGAGACACTCGAAAAACATAACGTCTTTCTAGCGCAGTCGGGTAAAAGTCAAGCAATCAATTCAGCCTATCGCCGTCCACTGCTATGATATAGGCCTCTCCCAGGGTGCGCTACCACACTCTGTCCTCCGCCTTCTGCATCTAGTCTGTCCCAGCCACTTTCGAGTCATCGGTATTGGTAATTAACGTAAAATATAACTTAATTGCAACTAGACTGACGACCTTCGCAGGATAGCCAAAAGCAGCGTGATGAGAGTAGCTGAGGAGCAAGTTAAAGTGGCGAGTGATTGGAGAGGTCCAGCAGACGACGACTGTAGGCTGATGATAAACGAATATGTATTACCAACCAGGCATCGAATGAGGGTAATGGTAGTTTTCAGCACCGATGGGCACGTCTCGGCCTCGTTGCGCGTAGCAACCGAACCCGTTGTTGCAGATCACGTCTCCACCGCTCCAGTATAGGTGAGGAACTTTCCTTAACAAAGAGTTGTAGAGTGTTACATGCTTCATTGAGTACAGATATTATCGGCGAGTAATGGCTAGCTCGCTGTTCGGTAAGGACCAAGCCCGGGTCGACGGCGCATTGTGTTCCACGCGCGCCTCAAAGAGATATCAGCACAAACTGGTGGGGTCCGCAAGGGCTGATGCCTCCCAGGGGTGCGGGTTGTTCGAAAGAGATTTTGTTGCCCCTGGCACACAGGCAACTGAGGGAACACGGGCGGGTTTTAGTCAGTAAAAGTCTGACACGCCCTCCTGCTCCACCCAGAGCGGGAGAAGTTATTTGATGATTTCCAACCCAAAAAAAAAGTACAGATATTATGCAGGTAGGTAATCCTATACCTTGGTATTCCTGTCGTCAAGAGTTGCTGTTTTTCAGTTTGATGGGTAATGTGCGTCTAGAGGCCCGATGTATTTTATACCAGCTGCGTCGGTGTTATCGGCGTAATTGTAATAAAAGTACCATGAAAATCAAACCACTTTAATAAACTTCTCTTTTTGCACAAGAAGGTACAACGCCCTAGAGATGAAGTGGTTCTGTTCTTCAAAAAAGTTAATAAGATGTGTAGGCACCTGCAAACTGTTCTCGACAGTTGCCACAAACTGTCTCGCCATGAGACTGGACACAGGTGAACAGAACAAGCCTGGTTTCGAAAAGGCTTCAGTACCGTAAACCGCATCCACTGTGCGACAAATTGTACAAGTAAACCAGTAGATACAATCAGCAGTTGTGTCTGGCCATATTTTGATTTTGACGCCGATGACGCCGATAAAAAATTGGCAGTGGAAGCGTGGCTGTAATTACCGGCGACGTGTGCCATGCATATTGTGCACAGAGTACTTTTAACTATACTGAAAATATTGTGTACCTACCGGTGTAGCTATTACTTACAACTTAATTTTTGGGATGCCAAAGATGCTGCGATGATTCATAGTGCACTTACCATTATTAAGACCCTACTTGATTCATTTTTATCATCGAATAACATTGTGAAAATGTATGAACATCTAATAGTTATTAAAACAATAAAAAAAACCACGTCATCAACAAAAAATTTAATCAAAATAACAACGTCACAATAAAAAAATCACAAAGCAAATTCATTTGGTTCCTCATCAGTTCTCCATCAGTACCTCTGCCGAGAAGTCGAAGGCACATTGGTATTCTCCCGCCTTTCCTCTGAAAACTGGTTCACAGCGAGGCAATACTTCTCAGAGTGATAGGTCCTAGAAATCTGCGATAGTAAAGGACTCCCATGAGGCGAATTTAGCCAAAGCGACGCACTGCCCGTCTGCCCGACCATAGCTATAAAAGCTATCAACATTCTTGTGTTCAGCAGACCACGTTGTATATGCGGTTGTTTCAGCAAAGTCTGTAGGATCAGACCATCAGGTAATCCATTGACTAGTTCGAAGATGCTAGAACCTCTTTCCCCGATGAGATACGACGCAGCAGCAGGCACGTTGCAGCCCGTAAAACGCAGCGCTTTGTCAGCCTCTTCGTACGTAAACCCAATGTCTTTCAAGGCGCCAATCGCTTCGGGACTTGGTGGTTCGGCAATCTTGTTCCTCCATTCCCGGAACTTCTCCAAGAATCGTTGTAAATGTTCCGCTCGACGGTACAACTCGTTTCCGTCTGTTTTACGAACTCCAGGAGTGTCATCCATCGCCGTGTAATCTGTTATGTTGAGCCTCGCTGCTATATCTTCGGGAGTAACGACCTGGATGACGGCTGGTTGGGACCGCTGCGGCTCGTCTAAAGCTGCCGTCAGTTGGGCCAGTGTCATTTCGTAATTCCTGCCTGAAGCGGCGAGTCGAGCTCCCGCCTCTATCAAGGATATTAAAATCTTCCTTAACTCATAAGACAATTCGTTGGTCGATAAAAGAGACTGGAGATTCGGCTGTCGTATCGTGCTCGCAGGAGTTGGTAACGAAGCTGTGGCTGCTGCGATGGTCCCATGTTGAGGTGCCCTAACCGTACCGAGGTCCCATAAAGTCCCAGCTTCGGGCAGTCTTCTCTCAACAAGTAAGAGCTCTTCTTGCATCATGACCTGCTCTTGGGAAAGCGTTAAGAAATCATGGAGAGTTGTAGTATCGAAGACGCGTACGATCTTGTAGCGACTGGCGCCAGTTTCTCCAGTTGGATAGAAAAAATCAATCGCGCGGTTTTTAACTTCCTCAATAAGAGTGTCTTCGGAGAAATATGCTGTGAATGTTTGACCCTCAGGGCTGACGACTTTAATAAAGATCTCATTAGCCCCGGTGATCCCCGAATCGGAAACCAACATCTTTCAACGCTTTCTCGTCAAAGCCCTCCAAGAGTGAAAGGTCAATGATCTTCATAGAAATCAGAATGAGGAATAATGCTATGCTGCTAAAAAATGTTGCGAGACACCAAATGAGTTTGAGCATAATTTTGGCATTTTGTTTACAGTTTTGACAGAATTTTTGACGTTTCTTTTGTTTTTAAACGTAGATACATGGTTTTTATGTAGGTTTTATTGGGTGTAAAAAAAAAATTTGAAAAAGGTTCTAAGTATATCATGCTCAAGGTCCTCGTCGTAAATTAAAAAAAAAAACCTATTGTGTATCCATTTTTCACAACAGTCTAAGATGCCTTAACATCTCATCATCTCCCTAGCCTTATCCCAACTATCTTGAGGTCGGCTTCCAGCCTAACCGGATGCAGCTGCATACCAGTATTTTATATGGAACGACTGCCTATCTGACCTCGACAACCCTGTTACTGGGTAAAACGATACGTACCCCTTGGTAAGATTGGGTTGTCAGATTTTAGGTGTTAAGATGGCTTAACGCCGCAAATACAAAAATTTGGTTCGTACTTCTCGAAAATAAAAGCTACCCTGAATGCTACCATAACGGCAAGCGGTGTTGGAATGGCAGAGATTAACGCAGCTTTACTAGCCGTACATTATAGTCTCTACTACTGGGATTTCTTACCGGTCACAGTCAAAACAGCGGTCTTACCTGAAGAAGCAAGTGTTCACATAGCCATATCCGTGAGAGTCTCCGTCCACCAGCTCCAGGAACAGACGACACGTGTTAGGACACATGTCAGTGAACAGCTCCACGCATATCTCGCCCATCACTGCGCCGTCTTGCACACCTAGCTTTAGGTACACCCTGTATGAAGTCACGGATCCTCTATGAGAGATTTCTGAAGACCTCAAGAATGATCATAGTATTTATGATGAGTAGGTAGTGCTTAAGATATTTATATTTTCTTAAGGGCGCACCGAAGGATTTGCGTAAATAATTGAGTTTGTTTGATCCCTTGCTACATCGTTATTTTAATATTACTTACTATATTATCTATGCAAATAATAAATGTAAGAATTTAAGGATTCACTCTCAGTTCAGTAATACGAATCCTTACTTGTAGATTCCTCGATGGAAAAAAAACAAAGTTAGCTACCTGAAAACAAAATAAACCCTAGGGGTTAATTACGTCGTAAATAATTCACGGAAGGTCATCAGTTTTTTTTTTTATAATAACAAAACTACATGTCTTTCTTCTCTCTCTCTAGGAAGGTCTCATAAGTTAAACTTATGTTTAGGTACAAGTAGCGGCCCTTTAAGCCTGATGAGATACCTGCGGTTTGTCTTTCAGCCTGTCTGTACATACTTCAAGCCTTCATTAAGATTTAAATCCGATGCCGTACAATATATTTTTCGACTTTATCCATATCGTTCCACCAGCGCCCATCGCTCTCCAATTTCAATTTATTAATAAAATAAAAAAACAAATTGGGTAGGTAGGTAATCTATGAACGTTCCTTACCTTGGCCTCTTCACGTCCGGCGCAGCCTTAAAGGCCAGGTCTTCCATCTCCTCATGAGGGACTGGCGGAAACAGCACGAACGTGGCACTGGCTTGCTCCACAATCTTGCGTTTATTTTCCCTCCAATCGCGGGACAGTTCTGCAGTTGTGTCTACGCGCGCATTCTGGTCAGAGGATAGTTAAATAGCTAATAGATGTTCTGGACTTCTTGAATGTACCTTTACTACGGGAATACCTTACTAACATCATCATTTTCTGCTTATCCTTTTCGTAACTATGTTAGGTTCGGCTTCCAGTCTAACCGAATGCCGCTGAATACCAGTACACCCAGTACATGGAGCGACTCTCTATCTAACCTCCACAAAAAAGTTACTGGGCAACAAGATACCCATTAGTAAGGCTGGCCGATAGATTTTAGGGACTACCCGTAACAGCTTGTCTTGACTGTTTTTTTTTTCGGGTGTTTTTTTTTGCTCAGTTCGGTATAGTCTCTTTTTAACCGACTTCAAAAAAAGGAGGAGGTTCTCAATTCATGTTTTTTTTTTGTTTTTCAGCTCAGAACTTTCGACTGGGTGAACCGATTTAGATGATTCTTTTTTTATTTGATAGCTGTTGCTTTCCGTGTAGTCCAATTTGGTCCAGTTCTGACAATGGCTACTACCTATAACTAAACTGTAAAAAGTAAAAACTTTTTCCAAAAAAAAAACAACCGACTTCCGATAATAAAGTTATTTTTCACTTTGTAGTCTTTTTTCGGAATTCGGATGTTTTTTTTTGGAAATTATTTCGTTTCCTTTTATTTTTGTGTTGTCATTAAACAACAAAATGTGTGTCTAAGTATTACGGGAGGACACTTGCTTCTGGAACACAGTTACAATTAGCGCAGGAGTCAGATAATTCTACAATTTGGTATGCAACTTGTTTCATGTTATTTAATATTTTATGTATTTATTTAATACTTCACAAGGTCATCGTTCCACCCTGTGGGAGGTCTTCCCACTCTACGTCTTTCGATACGCGGTCGCCACGGGAAGGGCGAAGGCCGCGGCAATTCGCTGGATGTGGGAAGCACAAGATCGGTCGAAGTGGAGGAGCCTGGGGGAGACCTATGTCCAGCAGTGGACATCTTTCAGCTGAAATGATGATGATGATGATAATTTAATGCTTACCATGCTCACTATTCGCTTATACAGTGTGAGATTTTCTCTCCTTGTTTTCTTGTGGAAGTCTACTCTGTGCTGGTAATATTGCATGACGGGAAAAGGCTTCTTGTGCCAACGACAATCCACTCGGCCCTGTGAAGTACACAGCTCTTCCTTAAGGTTTTCAACATTAACATAGCCTTAGGTGTGTGCGGAGAAATAGACCTACAAGTTAAATTGCCAGCACGCTTAGCACGAGAACCGTAGAGATGCGTTTTGTCGACGGAAGAGTAGACAAAAATGACAATTGATAGTTTTGTACCGAGAAATGTAGAAAAGCGATTTTTATTTTACGGTAGAGTAGAAATAGAAAGCATCATGCTAAGCCTGCAGGAGTGCACCGAACGTGGTCTACGTTCACATAGACGTAAAAATACCGCGGTGGGATTATTTCGCGCCTGGATTTGCAACGCACTGATTAAGGGCCTAAGTCCCGTTTGGTAGCGTAACACGGTCACTTTATGAACCGTACTGCTCATTAACGGCTTGTCTTGAAGATTGTTGAAAAATATATGATTTTGCTATAGATTCATATAGATCATTTTGCCGAGGGTACTTTTTTTGTATTGTTAATACTTTTGCTGTAAAAAAATATTTTCCAACACGCAATATTTTGGCTTCTATTCCATACTCCTACTAAACGGCTTCGTTATTTGGAAAAAAAAAACACTGAAAAATAGATAGTTAGAGGTACCACAGAATCGCTAGAGAACAATTGTAAATTGATCAACATTTGCCAAGGAATATCCCCATTTTGAGATAAAGGCTCAGAGGTGCCCTGCGCGGGCGCGGGCGGCTGTCGTGCTTTAGCATTCAGACGGGAGATGAGGATTCTATGGGCCTTAACGCCGAGAGTTTAAAATCGAACAGTGTGTTATTTCGACGTGCCGGGATGCACTCTGTTGGATTCTCAATGCTCGGCTTAACACCGAGAGTTCAAAATCCAGCGCGTGTTAAGATCCCGCCGTCTGAAGTGCGCTATTCGTTGCGCAGTACCTCACACGCCCCGCTGACGCGTGAATTTGTTTCTGCGCAACGACCCGTCTATGGTTCCGAGCCGCCATAGAGCTTAAATCGGGTTGTAGCATGGCATAGCATAATCAGCCTATAATGATCCCACTGTTGGGACAGGCCTCCTCTCTGGAAGAGGGCGTGTTGTTTTTATTCTATTTTGTAAGTAAATTTTGTTCAAATTTGTTTTGTTTTGTTAACATTTAGAAAGAATAATTTGTTTAAGAACAATTTTTTTTCTTTTAATTTAGGTACATAGCTTTTAATTTGTGGAAGCTTGTAAATGGCAACTTAAGCGCTACATGTTATTATTTACCTAGATATTAGACTGTAAGCTTTCTGAAGAATAAATTAATAATGATATGCCGGTTTCCTCATCATGTTTTCCTTCACCGTTTTGAGAGCAGTGGTGATTTAATTATTTACACAAAGTAAAGTGGCTGTTTGGGTTCCAATCCACGACCTTACGTCAGTGTACCCTTCCACATTTGACCCGTCTGCCTACAAATCTAGAGTGAACAGCCATCTTCTGGGCCCGCTCGTTCCATAATAGACCTCATCCATCTCTTTCCATCAGGCGTATTCAAAGTCATTAGCAGGCCAATTCAGGAAATAAAAAAAAACTTGAGAGGTGTCAAGGGGCACCCGGATGGAACGAAGTTAAAAAAAGAAATTAATAAAATAATCAAAATAATATAAAAGACGAAATGAAAATATCTGGCTTGCTTTCTATAAGAGAGCTAGAGACAGACAGAGAAACATGTTAAACGCCGTACGGCTTACAATTAGCAAAAAGTGTCGTTACAACTTTTCGTATGATTTTTTTCCGTCTAGCCCCCTTTCACAACGCGCGATAAGGAACTTCGTTCCAAAAAATATGCAATCATGGGGACTGCTAGCAGAAGAGAAAACTTAAAACTTTGGAAAACACAACACGTCACATTAGTTTGTCAGTGTCGCGGTCACATTAGCATGTCGGTGACGCAACTCTACCAAAAATCGCTCAATGCGGCTAAAGAAGTTATCACTCCAATAAAAAACCACTTACCCCCATATAATGCGCCCGCTTGATGCTTATCAGCAGCTGTAAATTCTGTATAAACAGAGTATCGAGGTGGTGGCGCCATTCTTCTAGCTTGCGAACCTTGGTCACCGGGTCGTACCGTGGAGGGGATGAGTCTATTCTCGCTGGGACGTGGGCATACTGGAATGTTAGCAGGTCGAACAGGCCATAGTTTCATCATCATTATCATTTCAGCCGAAAGATGTCCACTGCTGGACATAAGCCTCCCCTAAAAGGGAGGGTTTGCCATAATCGCCACGCTTGGCAGGCGGGTTGGCGATCGCAGTATGGTGGTAAAATGCTTAGGAAACGCTGCTGCCCCTTCTGTAGTGAGAAATGGGATAGTGCTATTCTTTACGACCGGCAACACACGGATTTCTGTACCATATAATGTTCCCACTGCTGGGACACAGGCCTCATCTCTTCCAGAGGCAGTGGTACCAGGATGGGTTACCCTCCTTTAATCTTTACATACAAAAACCCCTCCGTGCCTCGGAAAACTAGTTAAGCTGATGGTCTCGGTTGTCATTCGTGGATCTTTGACAGTCGAGGCTTGTGACGAGAAGCTCGAAAGTCTAACAACCAGTCTTCGTGTATAACCAGTATCGTGTTACCCAGTAACTGGGTTGTGGGAACAGAAAGGCAGCCGCTCCATGTAGTGTACTTGTATTCAGCCACAACCGATTGGACTGGCAGCCAGCCGACCCAACATCGTTGAGAAAACGCTATGCAGATGGTGATGTAGTATATTATTAGTGATATATTTTTTATTTTAATATAATATTAGAATAATGAACAAATATATAAAATAATAAATAATAGTTTAAAAAACTAAAAAACACGCTTTAAAAACCAAACTAAAAAAGGAGAAAATAATTTAATTCAATTAAAAAGCGTGGGGTGCTTTTTGAGGTATTTTTATAATCACTTAATGTCAAGCACCCCACGCTTTTTAATTGAATTAAATTATTTTCTCCTTTTTACACGCTTTATATTAGCTTCACTTGTATGTTTGTTTGTTTGTATGTAACCGACTCCTTTGAGCGCGATTTTGACCCACTTTAAACGGTCAGATTTCATTGAAACTTTGTAAACTTATCGAGGACTGATGAGAAGACCGATGATGGTGTGGCGGGAGGAAACGCACTGCAAAGATCACCCTGAGGACACGGTGGAGGTCTGCCCGGCTTGGGCGGAGCACCGCCGTGTCCTCGTGGAGGCGATCGGCGGCGCCGATCTCTCGCGTCCGGCCCTGGTCCAGGCCATGGTACGGAGCGAGAGTGCATGGGCAGCCGTCACCTCCTACTGCGAAGCAGTAATGAATTAAATTATAATTCAATTAAAAGCGTGGGGGGGTGCTTGACATTAATTGATTATAAAAATACCTAAAAAAGCACCCCACGCTTTTTAATTGAATTCAATTATTTTCTCCTTTTTAGTTTGGTTTTTAAAGCGTGTTTTTTAGTTTTTTAAACTATTATTTATTTTCTATTTTTTAGTTCTGCTAACTACAAAAACGTGTTTTTTTTTCTCTCAATTTTTTTTTAAATTATTGAATTGTCATCGGTCCTCGACAAGTTTACAAAGTTTCAATGAAATCTGACCGTTTAAAGTGGGTCAAAATCGCGCTCAAAGGAGTCGGTTACATACAAACAAACAAACATACAAGTGACGTGTAAAAAGGGAAAAACTCACTGGGCATCAAAGAATTCTTCCGCATCGCTGTCAGTGGGAAAAGTGCCCAAAAGGCTGGCAGCGTTGCCACGTTGGATGGCAATGCTGATTCTTTGAGCTAAGAATTGGCCAGTCCTTTGGTCACGTGAAGATTCGAGCAACCGCTTGGCGATGTCTCGAAATACTCGATGAGCACTCGGACCCCACGGCCCTAGTGTTTCAACCCCAAACGGCTCAAACATATAGAGCTCCCAATAATGTTGTTATGTTAGTGATATTAATTTTAAACCAGCAGCTACAATCATACCTTATGTACTCGTTTTATCTTAACTTCATCATCAGACTCAACCTCAGGTGGCGGAGAAGAATATTTTCCTTCGTCATGAGCTTTTGCTTTCAAAATAGCGTCTACTAGAGTCATTTTACATCAGGAATTTTGCAGAAAAATATTAAAGAAAACCAGAAATTAGTGGGGTTTTTGATTAAATCTATGTGGCTTTGTTATTTTTGTCATTGTGACAAATATGCGGCATTAATGTTTTCTCGCAATCTCAGACTAGCGGGGTAATTGCGTCACACACTACTCATTAGTAACAATGGCTTTCATTACGTTGTTGAGTAGCCAAATTTTTCGAACATTACGAAGCGATGGATTAGCAATATCGTTTCGTTGCGATTGATAGTGTTTTAAGTTCTGTTTGTTTTTATTGTTTATTTCTGCTTGAGTTTGGTATAATGGCGTGTGTTAACTGACATAGTGGCAAATATTTTATGTTATGTGTTTCGAAACGTTAATTACGTTACCTACCATTGTATAGAATCAAGTTCAGATGAACTTGATTCCTCCACTTCTACCGGTCTTGTGCTTCACACATCCAGCGGATTCCCGCGGCTTTCACAAGATCACCAGTCCACCTTGTGGGAGACCTTCCCACTCTACGTCTTGTAATACGCGGTCGCCACTCCAGAACCTTTCGGCCCCATCGGCCATCTGTTCTGCAAGCAATGTGCCCTGCCCACTGTCACTTAAGTTTGGCAATTCTTCGGGCTATGTCGGTTACCTTGGTTCTCTTACGGATCTCTTCATTCCTGATTCGATCACTTAGGGAAACTCCAAACATAACCCTCTCCATTGCCCTTTGGGAGACTTTAAGCCTTCTGCTAAGGCCCATAATGGACTATTGGAAATGAAATTAAAGACAGACATTTGCGTAGAAAAAGTTATTTTATTTTTAAATAAAATATTGCACAAACACATTATATCACAAAAAATACATAGCGTCGATAGTTGTGCTTCATTTATAATACTGATGGAATTAGCTAAAGCAATATAAAACTAAAAAATAAAACATCACTGGAATGCGTCGACTAGCTAGATGGGCATTCCTCTAAATACATATTTTTCGCCGCCATTTAAAAAATTTAAATTAATACATGGGACTTAAATATAACTAAACTCCATTTGGAATAAGATTAGACATTTAACTTTTAACCGCTTGCGTCGGATTAATCCGACAAATATTTTCGGGTCCATTTCACCAGGGTCGTATATTTACAACCAAAATACTACAGCTCGTTTAATCTGCTTTTTTTTATTAATTACGCTGTATTCTATCAAAAACATGGTTATATTAGTTAAATAAGTAACCATTTGCAATTTCATACACTTTAGTCTCTTAATTAGAAGTCTAGTAAGTATTGCACATCCCTCTTTGTTGTAGGTATTTATTTTTCGATTCACTGTGCCGGGCGCTGGGGGCACGACAACTGGGCCTCAAGTCTGCTATTACAATAGTGTCAGAATGGTCTATCATTGATTTCATAATTGTTGATTTTGACAAGTTTGGTAATCTACTAATAAAATGGCGTCATTATGACTTTCCAATGGTCAGCCACTGACACTCCATTGAAAGAAATGGCATATAATGGTAATCTCATACATCATGACAAATGAATGACTGACTTAATTTACGAACTTGCTACTACTTTAGATTGCTTATAACACTAATAAATAACATGTAAAAATATATATAAATGAAATCTGCCATGAATAAATGCTCAAAAGTAGTAGTTTTTCGAAAATCATTTCTACTAACGAGTTTTATAATAATGGCAATACAAAAATGCCATTATGACACAATTCTATTACCAGACCATTGACCGACCAATGATTGACCATTATGAATTTAGCAGATTACGAACTTTTAGCAAAATGACAAATGAATGACAATGGGATCGTGTTGGAATGACGAATTTATAAAAATAGCAGACTAAGGCCCGATATGAAGTCGGGCGGTTAAAGGGTTAAATAAAGTTTATTTAAATGTCTAATCTTATTCATTCATATTTACTCTTCGCGTGAAGTTTATTTAAATGTCTATAATCTTATTCCAAACGGAGTTTAGTTAAAATCAGTTGAACGGACTGTAAAAAAGGTTTAATCTTTTTTACAGTTCGTTTAATTGATTTTGATTTCTATTGCTTTGGTAGCATGATAAATGCCATCTGCAGTAAACAGTTGTTATTGTAACCACTTTTTTGCCTTTAATGACATTCTTATGCGTACGGAATAGAAGTCAAAATCGGTTGTCGGTAAAAAAGGTTTGTTTAAATGTCTAATCTTATTTCAAATGGAGTATAGCGAAATGTGGGTGTGCCTAAAGGGTACACCTGTGCTTAACCCTTTGTGAAATATAGCCGTGATGTTGAATTACGTGAATATTTAACTACAAAGTAAACATTTAAATGGAGATCTATATTTTATTAGAATTCATTGAAAACCAATATCACAATCAAGCGTGCATAAAATCATGGAATTGTGTTAATTCGTATGTTTTTTTTTTAAATAACATTAGTTTCTAAAATAAAAATAAAAATCATTAAAATGTTTAATAAAAATAATAATTTAATCACAATTTTGTTTGAGAGCCATTAATATTAAAATAATTCCTAAACTTTTTTTTTTCTTGGCATGTGCGCATTTTTTTTTATTTCGTATTGTAGGTACTTTATCGAGAAGAATATACTGAATTATATTTTTTTTTGATTATACTGTTATTATATTTTAAATAGTATAAAAATACCCATTTCTACTATAGTGGCTTGTTACATTTACCTCCTAATAAGTTCCCGTTAAATCTGTCAGATAATTATAAACAAAATCTAATTCAATTTGTAATGTATATCTGAGGGACAATTCTCGTAATTTTAAGAATGTTCACAGTCTGATCTCAGTCTTAATCTGTCAAAAATACCTCTCTGCGTTACCATATTGCCGCCCTTACGGGTGAGGCACATCTGAATGACCTATACCTCATTTGTTATAGCTTTAGAAAAAAGAGGTTCGTAGAAGCAGGAGTGCAAAACATTTTATTTCAAAGTTAAGTTCTAACTTTTTTAGGTAGATTTAAGACAGTACTAAATACCGATATAAACGAAGTAAAAGTAATGTTTATTTTAGACAATGTTCTATTTACAATAACATCTTCATCACACATTACAAACCTACAACAAAACGAATGAATGAAACAAACAATCACATGATGATTTAAATCTAATTAAGGTTATAAGAAAATAAAATACTTACTATATTTTTTACAATACTTTATTTTAAATAACAACTTACGACCCACAATACGTTTGGTAAAACTTCGTCGTCATAAACTAATTTAGTTACTCGGTGTTTTTCACTCCTGCTTCTTTTAGGTCTTTAGCATTGACACTTTAATTTTTTTGGCATAAATCGTAATGCATAATAATCGTACTGCAACACCTTTAATATAATTTTGTTACGAAGTGTACATTAAAAAGAACCTTTTTTAACTTCTGTCTAATGCTAGTAAATGGAGTATAGTTTCCATACATTTTTGACAAGTTTTTGACATTTGATTGTCGCTGAGATGAGACTGTGACTAGATTGTGAACGTTTTTAAAAACGAGAATTGGCCTTCTGGTGTCTATCCAGACATTGAAACAGGCCACAAAGTCTTCAAACTTTTACTATAATTGCGCTAAGAGATCGACACATAAACGGAGCTATTCCGTTTATATAAAATCAAAAATATCAACATCCACCTTAGTGTGGATTCTCGGTTTCTAAAGTAAGCCGGAAAGTCTGACAGCCAGTCTTACCAAGGGGTATCGTGTTACCCAGTAACTGGGTAGTAGACGCCAGATAGGCAGTCGCTCCATGTACTGGTATTTAGCTGTCCGATGACTGGAAGCGAAGCCCAACTGTAAGCCGTATCCACCTTGGGGGGTAGATAAATGGAATGACCCCATACAGGGTACATTAATCTGATAATTATTATGTAATACCTATATTTTTTTAAAGTTAATTTCCCTTCTAAAACATATTACAAAATTCATTCCTCATTCTGTGCTTTAAACACCACATATAAATAACATAATAATATCGTGGTGCTATTATCTAAAGTTCATTTCGAATCTCAAGTGACACTGTCACTTCAACAGCGAACTTATTTATTTTCATAATTAATCATTGTGGAATTACAAGACACTGTTCGAATAAGAAATCATTACTGTGCCCTATACTACAAAACTTTACATGTCTCCCACATTGAACCAGTCTGTCTTCAAATCAAGAGTGAACAGGCATCTTCTGGGCACGCTCGTTTCATCATCCATCGCTTTCCATGAGGCGTGATCGAGGTCAAGAACAGGCATATTCAACAATAAAAAAAAGTCTACAATTCTACAAAATTGCAAACATATTAGAAAAAATTGCGTAACACAGGAATTACACACAATTATGTATGAGCATTCATTGCGTTATTTACGCTGTTGAACTAACAAGTTCCACAAACATATGAAGCAATAGACTAGCGACTTCCTTCAAAATCTTTAGGACTGTGATCGAAAGTCTGTCACGCAAGTAGGGTGCAGCATGATGTAACATTACTCGTCATGCTCCCTCTGGCTACTGCCGCTGTCGCAGCGCGGTGTGTGGGCGCGGCACGGCGGATGTGTGCGGGCGCGCCAGGCGGGTGGAAGGCCGGCTACTGACGGTGCCGTACGACAGGTAACGGTCCGACAGGTCGGGGGGGTCCATCTGGACATACACGAGACATATTTTAATTTACGTAAAATAATAAATAAATAGAGACATTATACAGAGTGTAAGGGAAACGCTTCCCAAAACGAAGACAGGTGATAGGGCTAGTGATTCTTGATACAGTACCATAATCTAGTTTCTTTTTTAAAAAAAAATACCTATTTTTTTTGCATTTTTGTACATTATGAACCATTATTTAAGATTAAACACATAAATAAAAAATACAACCTAGCAAGCAATGTATTCAAAATAAAAATCAATTGCTATGCTCACGCATAACCGCGCTCGATAACCCCAAGTCTAGGCGACGACTTTAAGTTTAGGCATTCTTTGTAAAGCACCTCCAAAATAGAATAAGTAGAAACGATTACAGAAGGGTCAGACGTTTTAAATTGATGGAAAATAACCAATTTAAGGCGAAAGGTTATTGTTATCCGTTTGCATTTAGGTTGTATATAATATAACCGATGTTCTGGCTTCGGAAGCGTTCCCCTTACACCCTGTATACAAGGTGAACGTGTTACAGAATAAACGCAAGTCCTGAAAATAGTTAGTTCCTAATTGACACCTGTAACAGTAACTTTTTAAATAGCTATTTTCTTTTTTCAAAAATTGTGTGTTTGACATACTGACCGCCGCGCCGGTTGAGCCGAAGAAAATTAAATTTTATTCAAAGGCAACAAGACTCAATTTTAAATGCATAAAGTAGTGCTAGTCCACACATTTTTTTCTAAATAATAACCACCTAAGCTTTAAAAAAAGGTATTGGTCAAGTGGTCAACTATATTCAATTTTATTTCACACTAACGCGTTGAATAAATTCCAGACCATGGTATGCTAAGACAGACCCCAGAGGTCTAACAGTGTGCTTTGTATAAGGACAAAAACTTGTTCAAATATTTTTCAAAATTCAAATACAGCTCCAAAGACACCGACTTCCGAAATTAAAGTTATTTTTCACTTTGTAGTGTTTTTTTGGAAGTCGGTTGTTTTTTTTTGGAAAAAGTTTTTTAAATAAATAAATGTAAGAAAACCTTGCTTGTATTTGTCTCATAGTCGTAAAAGCCAATCAGACGTCAAAGTTGACGGTGGTGACTTTTGAAGGAATCTCAAGATAGTGTAAAAGAAACATTCGATAGACTTTTATATTTTATATTATTTTTTCATTGTTGTTAAGACATAAAACACCTAAATTAAAGGCATTAAATGTTGTTTCTTTTGTTCTACACGTGAGTGAATCTTTTGTTAGCAGATACGTAATTTTAGTTTTAAATGTTGTAAATAAATCTTTTGTTCTAAAATACGTCTTTGTTTTATGATTGCCAAGTAATCAAGAGTATAATACCATTATATAAATATTATACATTTAACTCAACTACCAAACTCTAATGTGGTGTAGGTAATACATACGTGTTTAGCATGAGTTTGCTGCCCCACGTTGTGATTGGGCGCGCTCATATTATTGCCGGTGTACGCCACGCACTTCACTTGCCACTCGCCCAGCTGCTCGTTCCAGTGCACGTACTGTTCTATAAGAGCCTGTAAGCATAGTATATAAATCATTAGTTCATAATAAATAACTTGTTTGAGTTTTTTTCTGTATGTGTGTCCCACACAAAGAGCGAAATTATATGGGAATTAAATTAAGTAGCCAAAACATGTCCGCTGGATGCGCAAGCACAGCATCGGTCGAACGGGTGTTGCTTGCGGTGAGTGGTCGTCTTGCTGACCATGGTTTTGTCATTTGTTATTAGTAATTAACTGTTTATTTATTTTACTCCGAAGGTCCTAGCTTAAGGAGAACTTAGTCGCGGGCTCGAACTCACTGGTGGGCCTGGCTAAAAATCACGCTATCTCACCAGGCTTCGTGTCCGACAGAGATAGTATCAGTGATAAGCAGTTAGACGCTAGTCTACACGCACAACGTTATTGAGTGAGATACAGGATCATTTATAGTAAAAAAATCGCGAAAAAATTAAAAGAAGTCCGTTGGAAGATCGGGTTTTATGAAAAAGCCAATGCATAAATCAATGACCAATAAAGTTTGTTGAACTTTTCGATAATTCGAAATAAGACGGGTGTTGTGTCTGGTGGGCGACTGCCTGACGGTTGATGTCGGGACGTTGTATATATGTCAGTTTCGTGGTAAACTCTGACTGCGCGATGTAGGATTTCTGTGACGTCCAGACGCGTAGTTCGCATGTGGCATTATAGATGGCTGTAGTGCCGCTGCAGGTGACCACCTTTACATACCAAGACCCCTCCGTGCGTCGGAAACCACGTTAAGCCGTTGATCCCGGCTGTCATTCATGGACCTTTGACAGTCGCTACCGAATCGTCAGCAAGAAGCCTGAAAGTCTGACCACCAGTCACCAGTTCTATGTCTGCACTGCTTTTTCAGGGAACCCAAGCAAAGATGTCGTGTTATAAAACGCATCGTGATATTATTACAATAAACAGTATTTCATTTACGTGATTTTACAGCGAAAATACTGTATTTCTATAAGTTTTAATGCACCAAATGAAAGATCGTTTCAATTATGATCAAATGTAGGTATGGGTATAGTGTGACCATTAGTGCTGTGCACTCCCTGAGGTATGCGCGCGGCGAGACGGGGGGGAGAATCGGCTGCTGCGCTCTGTCAGTGCGCCGTCAACGCTCGTGGCGGCAGGTAGTGTTATCTGTATCGGACTGTCTATGTCAGACGCACATGGGATAAATATTCAAAGATGGGTCGTGCATTATCTCGTGATATGAAGACTGTAATTTTTAAGGTGGCTGAATATTTTAAGAAAAGAAAAGCAGACAAAGAAAGCTTTGAATTTAAAAATGATGTGAATATTGCCAAAATCGTTGCGGAGGCTACGGGGTACAGCAAAAGAACCGTGCATAATGTGATTTCTGCGGGTTATTCATCAATTGAAAATTCAAGCCAATTAAAATTTCAATCGCCAAAAAAACCAAAAGTTCTAAAGCAAAAACACGTTGTGGATGATTTTGACCTTGGAGTAATCAGAAGAAAAATTCATCAGTTTTACGAAGTTGAAAAAAAATTACCAAGTGTCCGTAAGTTACTATCAAGTTTGAGAAAGGATGGCATATTGAATTGTGGACAGGAATATTTAAGACAGCTTTTACACAAAATGGGCTACCGTTTCAAAAAATGCAAATCAAAGAGACATCTCCTTATAGAGCAGCCTAATATTACAGTGTGGCGGAAAAAATATCTTACACAAATCAGAAATTACAGAACGCAAAACCGCAACATATATTTTCTTGATGAAACATACATCAACGCCAGTCACCATGCCAGCAAATGTTGGCAATCATCGTCAGAACCCGGAATTCATGCTGATATTGGGAAAGGACGGCGATTGGTAATTCTCCACGCTGGGTGTCGAAATGGCTTAGTGGATGATGCATTGACCATATTCAAATCAGATGCTAGAACCGGTGACTATCATGGAGATATGAGCGGACCTACTTTTTATAAGTGGGTAGATGAAAAGTTAAAAGATAAATTGCTGCCGAATTCTGTGGTTGTAATGGACAACGCGTCTTACCACAGCGTTCAGATTGAGAAGAAACCAACCATATCAAGCCTCAAAAGTGAAATGCAGAACTGGTTGCTACGCCATAATGTAGAATTTTCAGGAACCATGACAAAGGGTCAACTGCTACTTCTTATCAAAAATACACAAAAAGAACCCGTGTATAGAATTGACGAACTCCTGAAAGCCAGTGGACACACTGTTCTGCGTTTACGTCCGTATCATCCAGATTTAAATCCAATAGAGTTGGTCTGGGCTGATATTAAAAACAACATAGCCCACAACTATATTAATTCTTCTCTAGACGAAAAGATAATCGTATTGGATAAATTGTTTTCGGAATTCACGGCGGAAAAATGGCAGAGATGCGACGATCATGTCCAGAAAAATGAAAATGATTACTGGAGTCGCGATGGTAGGTTCGATAATGTTATCGATTCATTCATAATAAATTTGCAAGACTCTGATTCAAGTTCCGGTGGCGAAGTGGAAAATGAAGATGATGACGAAATCGAAGATGAAGTTGAATCAGAATCTATGTCAGAATAACTTTCGTTAGAATATATAATTGTTTGTAAATATAAAAAAATTTCAATATCACTTGCATATTTTTAATAAAATATGAGTATATTTAGGTTACATTTTAATCAACTAAGTAAGTATAATATATTACAGATAGATAGCCTCCGACTATCGTCCCACCACAAGTCTTGCCTTAGAAATGCAAACTGATATCGTAAGATCTGTCCGAGATGTATCGATCTCATGTGAACTCATGCACTTTTTTCTTCGCCTCCCACCTCGCCGCGCATACCTCAGGGAGTGCACAGCACTAATGGCCACACTATAGTATCACTTTTAGTGTATCAAATCGTATCTATGTATCGGTTTAGAATATCGGATATCGTATCTATATATTTCAGTATCTATATATTGGCTGAATCAGTGTGGAACTCGGAAACAAAAGTGGTACTGTGATTTTTAGGTTTCGGTTTTGTTCAACTCATATGTATCTTATCTACATACATGCATGTATTTTATTTGTAACTGTATACTAGAAATCAGTGAATGTATTTTTTGGTAGTGTTGATAATATGACACTGAAATGAAACTAGTACAGTCGTTCGGTTTTTTAGATTTACATTTTTATCAATTATTTTATCAGTGAATTGAACTTTCCTTCATACTTTTCTCAGGCTTAGGACTGACTGCATTACTAAAATAAGCAAATAAATAAATAAGAATATCTGAATATCATAGATCATGCGATACGATATCGGTTTATTGTGTTGTTCTGCGACTCATCGCGCTATATTCGCGGATATCTGATATATAGATTCAGTGCCGTCCGATTTATAGGTATTGGATATTGTGCCGATACATAGATATTGTATCTATATACGATTTGTATCGCCCACTCCTAATCAAATGAATTAGCTACTTTTTTTGTATATTGCATTTTGATTAATCGACGTCAAACCGGCGACTGTTTTGTGATTTTTGCTGTAAGAGGTTTAGAATATCACATATTTACGAATCGTTTTAACATCTACCTGGTACTCCTTCGGTATATAAGAGTCCAGCACAAGATCAGCCAGCTGTATCTCCCTCTTCAGAGCCCTCACACTGTCGAGGATTCCCTCCATCTCCCTCTGCTGCTCGCGCTGTTGGTCTGCCAACTCTGCTTTGGCGGAGTTTAAGAGTTGTACTGCTCGCTTCAATTTCCGTGTCTTGGCTGCATTCTCTTCTTGAAGACTGGAGTAACGTTCTTCTAGATCTAAGCGTTCGGCCTGTGAAGGATGGGTTTTGTTAAGCTGATTTTAAACTAGCTGTGTTTGATGGCAAAATTTTGAGTTGAGCTCCATGATTGCTGATAAATTGCGTGCACTGATTGGACAGGTCCACTCAATCTTTGTGGTTCTTTCCTCAAAAGACCATTTCAGACACCAATCTATATGGTAGTCACATGATCTGACCAAGATTGTCTGGTATTTAATTATGTATTTAAATTTTTTGTCTCCGCCTTCCGAAATTAAAGTTATTTTTCACTTTGTAGTGTTTTTTTTTGTTGGAAGTTTTCTTTTTTTTTTCTTTCACTTTTTAGTTATGGTATACACCAATTTGAAATTTCATCCCTGGGTTCAAAACAATGCATATTTATGCGATAGCAGCATACGCGGTTGATTTGCTGTCATTTTTTAAGAGTTCCGTTGTCTGTCTCCGAAACGAATCATCAGATCTATACGAAATTTATATGGGACCATTTCGGAATAACCCCCTTTCAAACAACAAAAGAATTTTGCAAATCCGTCTATATATGACGGAGTTATGCCCGAACATACATGACAATATTTTTTTTTTAAACATGTCGAATTGATAACCTCCTTTTTTTTGAAGTCGGTTAATAAAATCAGTAAACATTTTATCAAAGTAAGAACATGTTTGAAACGCTTTAATAATGGAAAGATGAAAATTATTTACACTGAGCCACTATTCACTGCTCCTAATTAATTTATGATATGATTAACACAGGATATTATTTTATTCAGTGCGCAAACTGTAACCATGAATTCAGCATATCATTCTAAGCCCCCTGGCGTAGAAACTTTTCTTCGGTTATAAAAAAAAAAAATCCGGTGTTCCATACATTTTGACCGCGTACTACACTTTTCTATAAAACAGCGGATTTTGTTTTGTATAACCGACAAAAATATGCTGAATTCCTGGTTACAGTTTGCGTACTGGTTGAAATTTTATCCTGTATACACAAAGTGTTATAAAATGTATAATACTGCTACAGCTAATACAGTAATATACAGTGTCATCTGCAACTGACCTCTTTCTTCTGGAGATCTTCTTGCAGCCTCAGTTCGTTGAGTTTCCTCAACTCGAGCTCCCTGGCCGCTTGTTCCAGAAGTCTTCTCTGAGCATCAGCCTTGTCCAGAAGGTTCTCTCCACCGACCAGGACCTTGGATTCCAGGCGTTGAAGTTTGTCTTTCAGTTCTTCTTGTTGTTTTCTAGAAAATAGGATTCGAATAAGATTAATTAAATTACAGAGGCAATTAAACTACTACATGGATACGTTCTCTTACAGAATTATAAATATTATTAGATAATTCTAGGAAGCCATTTGTGTTATGGTCACGAATTATATTTTGTTGTTCAACATACAGTCTGACATTGACCAGCAAATTACAGAAAACGTAAGAAAATATGGATTTCGCGAGCTACCGGGGCGATTCCACCAATACCCCTTACTTCACACATATTATCTTAGATTATTTTTAGTGACTGCGCCAGAAGGAGGGTTATGTTTTTCGAGTGTATGTGTATGTATGTGGATTTCTTTGGCATAAAAAAGATGGAAATAAGAAACTTGTTTTAAAAGGATGACTATTATTGGACTGAATACTATAAGCAATCTCATGCAGTCAGAGGCAATAAAGGTGGTTATTGTTACATTTAAGAATATGCCTCCGACTGCATGAGATTTCTTTCAGATTTCTTTCCATCTTTTTTTAATTAAAATTCACTTTTTACTCAGTCGGGTTTTTGATTTTGTAAATTATTATCCTTTATTTCTGTATCTGTCCGTAACATCACAACGGGCCCATTCAGAATACCAGCGCTGCGACACTTTTTAAATGTCGCAGCATCATGCTGAGATAGGGGTCTTTTAGCCTCGTGCAGGACTTTGACATTGACGCTTCCCCCATAAATTGATACTGGCTATTGAAACCCCTTCTTTTGTAGACTACTAAGATACGATGTACTCACTTGGTTCTCTGCAGCTCCGCCTTCTTCTCCTCGAGGACCTTGCGCGCCAGATGAGCCTTCTCTCGATTCAACTTCTCCTGGACGAAAAGCATAACACTATAGATTCTGTTACATTAAGATTAATGCCGCGGTTAGCCCGTGGATGGGTGACCATCTTTACACACCGAGAACCCTCCGTGCCTCGGAAAGCACGTTAAGCCGAGGTTGGTTTACAGTCGGTTAGAAAGCATGACCAGTACAGTACCGCTGGCCCAGTTAAGGGGCTATTACAATAGATAATTAATTGTGTCTCATTAGCCGGTAGTTGATCAGTCAAGCTGTTTGTCCCGACGATCGTTCGTGGATCTTTGACAGCCGTTACGAGTCGTCAGAACTCCGAAAGAACCAGTCTTACCAACGCCTTGGTAAGACTGGATTTCCCTATGTTGGGGTCAGCTTCCAGTCTAACCAGATGCAGCTTAACACTAGTATTTCACATGGAGCGATTTTATTTGGACAAGACGAAAGTCATGTACAATTCGCACGTCTTGCCGAGTCCAAGCCACATCGAACGGCCGGTCCTCGAAGTTGTGAAGGAATATGTCTACCTAGGGTAAGTCATCCAGCTTGGCAGGCACAACTTTGAGAAAGAAGCCGACAGGAGGATCCAGTTGGGCTGGGCATCGTTTGGAAAACTTCGTCAAGTCTTCTCGTCGCCAATACCGCAATGTTTGAAGACTAAGGTCTTCAACCAGTGCGTCCTGCCCGTGATGACATACGGTGCCGAAACGTGGACACTGACAGTTGGGCTGGTCCACAAATTTAAAGTCACTCAGCGCGCTATGGAGCGGGCAATGCTTGGGGTTTCATTGAAGGATAAAATCAGAAACGAAGTTATCCGGAAAAGGACTGGAGTTACCGACATAGCTTGCAGAGTAAGTAGGTTTAAGTGGCAGTGGGCTGGCCATGTTTGTCGAAGGACCGATGGCCGATGGAACAGACGAGTCCTGGAGTGGAGGCCGCGTATCGGCAAGCGTAGTGTGGGACGCCTCCCAGCTAGGTGGACCGACGAACTTAAAAAGGTGGCAAGGTCAGACTGGATACGGAAGGCGGAAGACAGGGTGCTGTGTCGCAGCATGGGAGAGACTGCCTATCTGACCTCCATAACTCAGTTGTGGTTAAAGAATCTTTATTTACTCAAAAGAAATTCACTACAAATTTCACTTAATGAGAAATATTTTAACTATAATATAATAATGCTGATATTCGTGAGCAAAGCTAGTATGACACGCACAAAACAAGTACCCAATAAATAAAGACAACAATTCCAATAACGTACATAACAAGACATTGAAGGTAGCAGCAAAAGATTCATGTGGTGGTATTCAGTTGGTATTCAGTTAATGGTGGTAAGACTAGATGGCAGATTTTCGGGCTTCTGACTACCCAGAACTTACTAAAAGCATATAATACTTCTGTTACCTTTTCCTCTCTTCTCAGCTTCCTTCTCGTCTTCTTCTCTAACGGGTCGAGCTCGTCTGACTCGGGTTCTGTTAGAGTGTCGTCTGATAATTCCTCTTCGGAGAGTTCCTCTTCTTCGCCTTCTTCTTCTACCTCTTCTGTGGAGCGGGATATAAGATTATTCATCAGCATCATATCAGCCGAAAGACGTCCACTGCTGGACATAAGCCTCCCCCAAAAGGGGGGATTTCATTTGCCATAATCGCTACGCTTGGCAGGCGGGTTGGCGATCGCAGTATGGTGGTCAAATGCATAGAGAACGCTGCTGCCCATTCTCTAGTAAGTCCCTTAGTCGCCTTCTACGACACACATGGGAAGAAATGGGATGGTGCTATTCTTTTACGTCCGGCACCACACGGAACACGGATTATTATGAGAAGATTATCTACTTATAGAATTCGGAAATGTTTTGACAATATCATTTGGACTCGCAAAACAAATAACTTAATATTTTCAGCATTATGAGCGTACATTGCACGCTTGGTAATTTGATTTAACTCAATAAGATAATGACGAAAAACCCGCTTGAAATCCGACGTTGCCCGCCCGTGCCGGGTGAACTTTTTTAAACAAATCATATATCTATTTCTGTATATTATAAAAATATTTTTAATTTATATAGGTATAGTGCAAATATCCATTTTATTTTGTATTCTTTTTGACATTATTTTATTCACAGTTTGTTTCGGCCTTTCTTCTCAGAGTAGTCAGATAGGAAACGCCGGCCTCATCTAGTTTTAAAAATATGATTAGTCTTAAAAAAGTGTTTGTACAAACCTACTTACAGAGATAAAATTGAACAAGACATTTCACGTGAACAGAAACTAGTTGTTTTTATATACGCCAGCACATCAAGCGACTCCAAACTGTCAAATGTCTTTGATAGATTTTAAACTTTATGTCAAATGAATAAGGTTCATGTTCAATTGGGAAAATTTGACAGTTTGGGGAAGCTTGATGTGCTGGTGTCTGAGCTGCTGTTGGTGTATTAAATTAATACAGATGAAAGACAGAATCCCTACTAATATTATAAATGCGAAAGTAACTGTCTGTCTGTTACGCTTTCACCCCTAAACCACTGAACCGATCGTCATGAAATTTGGCAGAGATAAAGCCTGGGATATGGAGAAGGACAAAGGCTGGTTTTTTACGCGATAATCGACCTCCACGCGGCAGGCGGAGCGTCGGGCAAAAGCAAGTGAAATTAATAAATGAAAGATGACGGAGAATTATATTCATAAATACATAGGTTTAGCGCTAAATGTATTTTGTGAAGCCTTAGTAATTAGAAAATAGAGACGTAATATATTCTTTTCACTTCTCATGCTCTAAAAGTACGCCAATATAGCCCTACGAAGCGGGACTAAAGTGACCACTTTAGTCCTTAGGGAGTAAAAAGTAAGTAGTATTTTAATTTCCTTCATGTGACATAGACAAACTCAAACAGTGTGGAGTGTGGACCATCTTCATTGCGAAAATGTTGAGAGTTTTAGTTCTATGGTTTTTGTCAAGGTGGCGCCATGTGTTTTAAATTGTTAATCTGTGACTGGTTTTGAAGAAAAAACTGACCGCGAAAATTTCAGAGTTTTTGTCGAGTGTAAATTTGTTCGGCTTTAAATAAATTTATTAAGAATATCCAGTGACAGTTGTGGTATATTATGTTCCTTGGTGAAGAGTTTGACGTCAAGCAAAGAGCAAAAGACATTCCTAATAGATATTGTGATTTTTATTTTAATAAGTAATATTTATTAGGTAAGTACATGTTTTTGTACTAAATTGACTATTTTTCTCGCACTCAAAGTGAAAAGTACAGTTTGCACCTCGATACTAAACGCCAACTTAATATACCCTCGGTTTCATTGACTCCGTCGCACGCTCGGGAGTCAAACCACCTCTGGTATATTATGGCTTCAATTAGTCCCTCGTTATAAAATATACTATTATAATGTTCTTACCATTAGTGCATTCGTCCAGTTGTTTCTTGAGCTGATCAATCTCTTGTTGGAATCTGTAACAAAAATTAAAAAAGGTACTTTTCTAGATAGATTCGTAAAGAAGATTTTATTGGTGAAGCTATTCGTAATGCTTTGATCGTCATTCTACATTATTTTATTTGTAAAAGTATGTGTTTAACTGGCCTTATACAGGATAAGTTTTTAACCAGTGCGCAAACTGTAACCATGAATTCAGCATATCATTCTAGATCACCCCCCCCGTGCTGAAAATTTTCGTCGGTTATACAAAAAAAAAACTGCTGTTTCATACAAAACTGCAATAGGTACCTACGCGGCCAAAAAGTATGGAACAGCAAATTATTTTTTTTTGTGTAACCGACGAAAAATTTCTGCGCTGGGGCTCTAGAATGATAAGCTGAATTCATAGTTACAGTTTGCGCACTGGTTAAAAACTTATCCTGTATCATTAAAGTGAGAAGATCTGACGATGTGATACAGGTGATACTTTGAATCTATATACAGGGTGATTGGAAGATGGGTGCAAAGCTTTAAGGTGAAGATAGTATAGACAATTTAGAACCATTTAAGCCATGGTTGTCTTAGACGAAGTCTTACCAATTTTTTTTTTTTTAATAAGGTTTAAAAGACGTATTGTACAATTTTTTTATTTTTTCTGAGCTTTAAATGTCTGTAAAAAAATGTCTAATGACACAGAAGCCTAAAACATGTTTTGCTTGATTTCTTACACATTACTTTAATTAAATAAATAAAAAATGAATTCATTTACCATTCAATTTGGCCATAATTATGCAGTTTACATTAAATTTTGAGAATTTCCGAAAAAAAAACTTAAAAATTTGGTTAAAAATATTTGGTAAGACTTCGTCTAAGACAACCATGGCTTAAATGGTTCTAAATTGTCTGTACTATCTTCGCCTTAAAGCTTTGCACCCATCTTCCAATCATCCTGTATATTTCTTCTCGCAGGTCAACTTAAGAGGTTGTCAGCTGCTTAATCGGACTTGCCTGTGGCCTCAATAAATTAAGGCCTCCAGCCACGGTTTAGCAAACTTAAGAACTCACCCTCTTACTAATAAACATAGAAAAAAGTTACACCAGCAGGTTTAGCATGACGCTTTCTATTTCTACTCTACCGTAGAATAGTTATCGCATGTCCACATTTCTCGGTACAAAACTGTCAATTGTCTACACGGAAACGTCATTTTTGTCTACTTTTCCGTCGACAAAACGCTTCTCTACTGTTCTCGTGCTAAGCCAGCAATAAAAAAGGAATAACCATACATTGTCATAGGTTTAAACTTGGAATAACTATATTCTGTGTTAATTAGAAAGAGGGTATGCGACTACACGCTAAGGGCACCCCCTGTGAGGTACGGACCTCGGCTTAGCGCGCCGCTTGGCTGGAACGGATTAAGGATTTTTTTTGAAGAGAAAGATTCTTTAGGCGATTTGAGCACTTTTTGGGTGAACAAAAATCATGGAACTCGCGTCATCGTCACTGAACAAAAAAAAACTCACGAAAAATTCACAATTCACTACACATTAAGTACACTAATCTACAAGAAAACTCATAAAGAACTAAATATACTCGATTGCAATAAATTTAAACTAAAGCTAAGGTTATGGAATGGCTACTTGGACAGGACTATGCACAAACTGAATCACTACTCAAATACATTTCCAAAGTTTTGCACTTATATTCCTTCACATATAACACTCACACTCACTACTCTCATACAAAAACTCACTACACATACATCATAAACACATCCCCACACCCATTCGACCCTTTCATTACATAGTTTAATTGATATTTTATATTATTTTTCCCTATCTTTCCTTTGTCTTAGAATTAAATATGTTTAAAAACTCAATCATACTGTTGGTACGAACAATAGGTTGGCACAGTTCGCAGTTGTATAATCCCTTTTTTATGTAACCTCACAGCTGAACACTGTCTCTTAAGATACAGGTTATCCTAGTTTGAGAGGCAGAGCTCACAATATCTGTATACAGACTTCTGCAGCGTAGTTAGCATCTTGTTAAACAGTGTATGTATACTAATGTATGTTTCTTTGAGACAATAAACTATATTAATATTATTTTTTATTTTTTTTCACTTCTATCGGCAGTCCCCAAAGACTGTCCCGCATGTTTTTTTTTTATCACTGAATGGGCTAGCCGGTCTAATCCCTAAGCACGAAATCCGTAGTTTCAGGCAAAGTTACAGGCGTTTTCTACTCCGTATCACTTACAAACATTGAACTACTTTAGAGCCCAAACTAAGACCTCAATTTGACAGTTGTCCCTCTAGCGTTCCTTTGTTTACCCATTCGAAAAATTGAATTTGTCATTTGGTTTGACGGACATAGAGAAGAGACACCCAGCTCTTGACTTCTGTAAAGGTCACGTGAAGTAGAAACCTTACCTAGTCAGCAGTGCGTCTCCAGGCTCGCTGTTAACATGCGTCTTATTCTCGATGTTCTTGGCGCGGTTGGCGTAGCGTAAAGTACTAATCGTTTCCACGTAGTTTGTGTCTGCTGGTCCAATTGTTGCTATCTGTGGACGAATTGAAATAAATAATTTAAAAAAAATTAAGAGGTACTTTCGTAGTAAGAAAATCAAAAGTCATTTATTCAAACTAGGCAAAGAGTCAGCACTTTTTGTCAAAATTACATAAGACAGCGCTTTTTGTCAAAATTACATCAGACAGCACTTTTTGTCAAAATTACATAAGACAGCACTTTTTGTCAAAATTACAACGTCAAAATTACATAAGACAGTCCCCAAAAACGCCCACCCTTCACTACTTCCTAGTGCTTTAGCTGGGAAGAGGAAATCAAATTCATTTATTTAGCTTACACATAGTTCTTAAATATACAAAGTGGTTTTACATCGTATGAAATTTTCACCAACAGGAGACTTACACAGATTAAGCAGCGGGTCCCAAACTAGACACAGCCTGTATCTTGGTTCAAGTTAATAATCCTGCTAGCGCAAGATTAATACAGAATTGCCTTATGATTTTTTAAATTTTAAGTGGCGGAACAGCAGCACATCTGTCTGTTAAGTTGGAAGAACATGATTCTATACAATAATAGGTAAGTACTCGTAATTACATTCAACAATAAGTAAATGAAAGAATCATTAATAAAAAATAAAAGTATGAATGGTTGGTGGTGGTTTAATTTCTTCCACCTATAATTAATATTTTAGTGCTACACGAGTAATTAACTAGGCAGTAAAAAACCATTATATAAAAATGCACAATTCATCTTGCTTCCAGTCAAACCAGGGGGCCGATTCTACTAACAAATTTGTTAAAAAAACGCAATAGAACCGCAACCGAATCACCACTTTTAAGCGTTTTCGCATTCTACTAAAATGAACAACGGTCCAGCTGCGACACAGCTGCGGTTACGTTTTAGTTACGCCAACGATCGATTGAAACAATGTCAAAACCTATTCTACTAACAAAATCGAACATGAGCGTGACGTTTACTATAGGACAAAGTTAATGATAAAATTATGATCATTATGTCTTTTAATTATAGAAAATACTTTTAGTGCCACATATTCGTGTTTAGTAACATTTTTAGATTCAACTTTTTTCTTTGTGGTATTAATAAAACATATTATTTTGGCATGTTGGTAACGCGAGTAATCCGCTGTGTTCCCGCTACAGTTCAGTTGCAATTCGTTTTAAGTTTAGTTTCCATTTTGCTTATAAAATAGTAGAATGACTTTTTATGTAACTATCGAACGGCGATCGAAATCAAACTGTTGTGGAAACACAATTTAACGTGAAACGTTGCAAATTAGTAGAATCGGCCCCCAGATCCAGCTGAATACCAGTATTTTACATGGAGCGACTGCCCATCTGACCTTCGGGCGACTGACTCCAGAATTTCACGAGGGTTTTCAGGCGACTGACTCCCGTATCTTCGAGTTTTCGGGAGACTGACTCCAGAATTTCACGAGGGATTTCGGGCGACTGACTCCAGAATCTCACAAGCGTTTTCGGGCGACTGACTCCCGAATCTTCGAGAGTTTTCGGGCGACTGACTACAGAATCTCACAAGTATTTTCGGGCGACCGACTAATCACACTAGTTTTTTCGGGAGACTGACTCCAGAATATCCCAAGAGTTTTTGGGCGACTGACTAGTGAATTGCTAAGTCTTGCTAAGGCCAAAGACCGTTGCGCGCCCAGTACCGCGAGAGCGAGAAAGTAGCCTATCTTTCTCCCTTTCCAACTTAGAACAAAAATCTTAGTGCTTCTTACCATGACAGTCTTGGAGTTGCCCCCGAGCGAATCCTGCAGCAGCCGGGTGAGCTTGGAGTTCCTGTACGGGATGTGGGTGGACTTGCCGTCCACCAGCGCGGAGATCACGTTGCCCAGCACTGAGAGGGACTGGTTTATCTTCGTCGCTTCCTTGAGCCGGGTGCCTGTGGCTTGTGTCTTGCTTTGGCGTTCTGAACCCTGTGGGGGAAGAGATAGAGATTAAATTAATTACTGACTTTGCAAAAATAAAAGTCTTAGATAGAGTTCTTGGGTGTTTAAAAATTTTGCAGATATTTCACCGTTGAATTTAACTTTGGTAGCCAGCATTGCAAGCGATAATTTTAATTAAAAAACTTGAGAGGCGTCAAGGGACACCCGGATGGAACGAAGTTCCAGTACTTGCCGCCAGTACTTGCCGCCAGTACTTGCTTGAAGCACTGGCCGCCAGTACTTGCTTGAAGCACTGGCCGCCAGTAGCTGCTGCCAGTACTTGCCTCTAGCACTGGCCGCCAGTACTTGCCGCCAGTACTTGCCGCCAGTACTTGCCGCCGCCAGAGAGAGAGAGAGAGAGAGAGAGAGAGAGATGCACATGCCGCACAGCTTACAATAGCTTACTATAGCAAAAAGTGTCGTGACAACTTTTCGTAAGAATTTTTTCCGTCTAGCCCCCTTTCACAACGCGCGATAAGGAACTTCGTTCCAAAACTACATCTCGTGTTGGATAGATTTTCCGTGAACTGTGGCTGATAGGTACTCCCTTGTTAAATTAGTCATTAGGTAAGAGTAATTTTATTTTCTTTTTAATTATTCAATAAAATTTTTGGTGTAATGACTTATTTGCCAACCAAAAAAGAACCTTACCGCCAAGTCAACAAGGTGCAGTTTCCCCATCTTGACATGCATCTTGTTGTCGTTCCCCCGCTTGCTACTCTCCACAGTAATAGAGAATATCGCGTGAGATCGGGAACTCTCGGTATTCATCGCCGTGGCTCCGATGTGACGGTTTTTGTTGCCGACCGCCATTATCTTTTCGAGTTCATCTGCGTTGTGGACTACGTAGCCTGGGAAGCGAATTGTGTGGTTAAATATAAAAGCTGTGTTTTTAAAGGGGTTGGCAGAGATACCAGTTATGCTATAGGGTCCATGTCTATTTTACAGTAACCTGGAAGAAATTTAACTTCCAGGCTGTATAATCAGCCTACAATGTTCCCGGTTCCCACTGCTGGGACACAGGCCTCATCTCAGTAAGAGGGAGTGGGCCGTAATCCACCACGCAGTCCAGTGCGGCTTGGTAGATGTGACATGTCTTCGAATTTTTGGTTCTATGGCATGACGGTTTCCTCACGATGTTTTCCTTCACCGTTTTGAGAGCAGTGGTGATGAAATTATTTACACAAAGTGAAGCGCCTGACTGGGTTCGAACGCACGACCTACAACTCGTAAGTCGCGGCCGTCACCACTAAGCCACCACAGCTCTTTGTTCCAGTTTGTATACTTTTTTATACTAGTTACTAAACTCAATTACTAGCTAACAAACTATACAACGAGTAACATAATTAACGCAAGACCTCATACACCCCAATTAGAGTATTGAGTTAAAAGCATAATACGAAGACCGAAACTATTTTTTTTACGCTAACTGATATTAAGAAAAACGTGTCGACTCAAGCATTACTTTATGCATTTAAAATTGAGTCTTATTTCTTCTACAATAAGATTGAATTTTCTTTGGCTCAATCAGAGGTAGGTATGGCAAAATACATTAAAAAAATACTTATATTAACAGTTACTGAAATCGATTCAGTAGTCAATTAGGAACAAACTACTTTCAGGTCTTGCGTCCATTCTGTTACACCTTGTATATAAATATCAACATTCTCACTATTTAAGTACTACTCGTTACTATTTTTATTTATTTTATCTGACACAAATTTATTTTATTTAAGTAGGTATGCATACACGCGTCTCGTTGCAGTATTGGTATTAAAGCTGAATTACATCCGTCACCTCTCACGTCAGGTCCAGTTGAAAACCAGCGTCAGGCACTAGTTGTCGGGCATTTATGCTGAACTGGGCCTTTTTAGCGCAGCCGTGAGGCACACTTTGACGCACTTCACACTTTTTGTTGGTTTTTTAATTTTATTATTTTGGTGTATATGTGTGCCTTTTTAATCTGTGCTAAATAAATGTATTTTCTTTCTTTCTTTCAGTCTGCGATACTTCGAATTTCTTATTGAAAACCCCTAATGGCACTACCAGACTTTGGGGCTTCGAACCTAGGGCAGCTCAATAGTTGGGTTCCAAAATCCTCAAATTAGGCAGAGTCCTTGTGGCCTTCCATTAAGAATTTCTTAAAAGCAGCCAGTTGCACGAACTTGCGCTCTGTTAATGGCAATGTTAGGCTCGGACTTAACCGAACTGACTAAAAGGACTCGTGGTCAAGTAATAACAGTTGCACGGTCAGGTTAAGCTACGCTGGTCACGGCCGGTACGCGGATGGGTGACCATCTTTATATACCGAGACCTCTCCGTGCTTCGAAAAGCACGTTAATCTGTTGGTCCCAGCTGTCATACTTGGATCTTTGATTTTTGGCTTCGTTTGTTACGACTATTTCGACTATTTGTCAAATTTTCTTGATTCTGTCGACCTGGGGATATCCAGTAATTGGGTTGTGAAGGTCAGGTAGGTAGTCGCTTCGTGAAATAACTATGCTGGTATTCAGCTGTATTCGGTAAGACTGGAAGCCAACCCCAAAGGCAGGCAGATTGACATTGTTTTTACACGCTTTATATTAGCTTCACTTGTATGTTTGTTTGTTTGTATGTATGTTTGTATGTAACCGACTCCTTAGAGCGCGATTTTGACCCACTTTAAACGGTCAGATTTCATTGAAACTTTGTAAACTTATCGAGGACCGATGACAATTCAATAATTTTTTTTTTTTTTGAAAAAAATGAAAAAAAGAACACGTTTTTGTAGTTAGCAGAACTAAAAAATGGAAAATAAATAATAGTTTAAAAAACTAAAAAAACACGCTTTAAAAACCAAACTAAAAAAGGAGAAAATAATTTAATTCAATTAAAAAGCGTGGGGTGCTTGACATTAAGTGATTATAAAAATACCTCAAAAAGCACCCCACGCTTTTTAATTGAATTGAATTATTTTCTCCTTTTTTAGTTTGGTTTTTAAAGCGTGTTTTTTAGTTTTTTAACTATACTTTTTGATTTGGAATATAGCATTATGATTTGCTAAAACACGCGTTTTCTTTTAGAAGAAAGTATTTGTATGACAGTTACAAAATGTACAACAAACTACTTTCAACTTTTATCTCCACCATTACAAGCCTATGTACATACCTGTCAAGTCCTTGACGAACACGCCGATATCAGGCCGCTCCTTGACCTCGAGGCTCTGGTGAGGGTTGTTGCCGAGGAGGTCGCGAACTTCTTCGTTGTAGATCTCCAGATACGTCACGCAGACTAAGAACCTGAGCAACAATGAAGATATACGTACATAAACTCAAGCCTTTTACCTATGGGAGTAGGCAGAAACTACATACAAGTAGGTCGCAGTTAAGGCCCATAGTATCCTCATCTCCCGTTTGTATGCTAAAGCACGACTGTCGCCCGCGCCCGCGCAGGGCACCTCTGAGCCTTTATCTCAAAATGGGGATATTCCTTTGATTAATTTACAATTGTGCTTCGGCGATTCTGTGGTACCTCTAACAATCTATTTTTCAGTGTATTTTTTTTTCCAAATAACGAAGCCGTTTAGTAGGAGTATGGAATAGAAGCCAAAATATTGCGTGTTGGAAAATATTTTTACAGCAAAAGTATTAACCATACAAAAAAAGTACTTCGGGCAAAATGATCTAGGTATATGAATCTATAGCAAAATCATATATTTTTCAAATCTTCAAGACAAGCCGTTAATGAGCAGTACGGTTCATAAAGTGACCGTGTTACGCTACCAAACGGGACGTAGGCCCTTAAGCTATTTAGTACTTTAAGGAACACAAAAATCACTACAAAGTGAAAAATAACTTTAATTTCGGCTGTCGTTGACTTTGGATAATATGTTTTTTTTTTTGGTCACCGCCTTCCGAAATCAAAGTTATTTTTCACTTTTTAGTGTTTTTCCGGAAGTCGGTTGTTTATTTTTGGAAAAAGTATTTATTTTTCACTATTTAGTTATAGTACCTACGCCACGCCAATTCGAAATTTCATTATCCTTGGTCAAAACAATGCATATTTATGCGATAGCAGCAATCGCGGTTGATTTGCTGTAATTATTTGAAGAGTTCTGTTGTAAACACGCACGGCAACAGTTCATTAAACTACTATTATAGACTAGGCTGGATTTTTCGGGTGAATAAACGGAATAACCGTTCTTGGTCAGCAACTGCAGGCTTAGCATGACGCTTTCTATTTCTACGAAGAATAGACAGTGCTTTTTCAATACAAAGTGACATTTAGTTTCTCCATTTTTGACATCGCACCGTAGATATCCTTCTACAATCTGTCATTTTGTTTTCCGTTTCTAACGATCTTTGTCTAGGTCCTTACAAATGTAGACTATTTCAGAAGAATATTTCTTCCCAAACTGTCAAAATCACACTGACAACAAACTTTCTACTCGACGGCCAAAAAGTATATACGATTATCTACAAAATCATGATTCGTTTAGAACGCATAAGTGTGATAATTAATAGAAAAACATAGCTATCTTCTCCTATTGTACATCATTTAGTTAATAGTCATGTCTATTCTTCCGTGGACAAATCGGTGCGCGTGCTAAGCTTGCTGTAGTGTAAATGTGGTGCTGTCCCACAAACAATGGGGCACTTAATATCTTGTCCAGCGTGTCCAGTTGTCTGCGCACTACAGGAGTTGATGGACGCTGCTGCAAAATGGTAGCCAAATTCTGGGCTGACTGTATTTAGATTACTTTCGACACGCTAAGAAGAATACATAAAAACAAAGGAATTTGCCTCAAATAGCACAAAGAAAAGCCCTCGTCCCCTCATCCCTTAATAACTCTCCGGATCGATGGACGACCGCAGTCGTCCTGTCGTCGAGGTGACCTAGTTGTGACTTAGTTACAGGACAGATATTGCAAGCGAGAATTATACTTGCATGTCGTTCGAATTGTGGTGAAAAAAGAGAACCAAAGGGGTAATTAAGAACACACTAACAGTGATGGCTTTCATTCTGACAGTTCAACAATATTCATTGCGTTTTTTACGTTGTTGAGTAGACCAATTTTTCGAAGCAATGTATTAGCAATTTCATTAAAAATAATTTAGATTCTGATTGTTATTGTATTACGCAATTAGGGTGCTGAAATCAAGAATGTTGTTTGAAACAAAATTATCTTTAACTAGCGACCCGCCCCGGCCTTGTGAAGGCCGCAGGAGTCTGCTAGATGCGGGAAGCACAGAACCGGTCGAAGTGGCGGAGCTTGGGAAAGGCCTATGACCAGCAGTGGACGTCTTTCGGCTGAAATGATGATAATGAGCGACCCACCCCTGCCTCGGGTGGTTTTTACTACTTGACAAAAAAATAAGATTTCTTAAATATGAGTAATTATTGCACTAACACAAATTTTCCGGAATAAATTCTTTTTTTAGTGAAAATCACATGAAAATAATTTTGATGTTTAAAAAAACTAGGCAGACTAACAGGCAGACACGAAAAGCGACTTTGTTTTATACGTTTTATAGAAGACTATAAATTTTAAATAGCCTATAATCTACCTCAAGAATTGGGCTTTCAAATGTATATTTAAGGATTTATAACCGACTTCAAAAAGAAGGAGGTTATCAATTCGACATTTTTATATGTTTTTTTTTATTTATTTTAAGGCATAACTCTGTCATTTAAAGACGGATTTGATAAATTTTTCTTTTGCTCGAAAGAGGTTTATTGCGAAACGGTCCCATTTCAATTTCATATAGATTTGATGATGCGTTTCGGGGACAGACAATGGAACTCTTCAAAAAATGACAGCAAACAAACCGCGATTGCTGCTATCGCATGAATATCACGGATATCATGGATATCTATGCATGAATATGCATTGTTTTGACCCCAAGGATGATGACATGTCGAATTGTGAGGGGTAGGTACTATAAATAAAAAGTGAATTTTAAAAACTAAAAAAAAATACAATCGCCTTCCAAAAAAACACTACAAAGTGAAAATTAACTTTAATTTCGGAAGGCGGTGACAAAAACTTAAATAATATACATATCCTAAGTCACCGACTTCCGAAATTAAAGTAATTTTTCAGTTTGTAGTGTTTTTTTAGAAGTCTATTGTATTTTTATTTTAGTATTTTTTTCGAAATTTTGTCAAATGCGTATGGTAGTTCCAGAGATTACCCCTACATATCAAACTTACAAACAAACTTTACCTCTTTAAAATATTACTTATTATTATAGATAAAAAGTGGCGGATTGGCGAACTTTCAAGAACCTGCGATCTACAGATAGTTACTTACTTCTCATCCTCCTTAGCTTTAGCAATATGGCTGAAGATATGCGCGAAGGAGTTCGGAATGATCCCCCGCAACTCCGGCGCAGTATTACTACCGGCCATAGTGTACGTCTTGCCAGTACCGGTCTGTCCGTACGCGAAGATGGTACCGTTGTAGCCTTTCAGGACTTCTTCTACGATTGGTGACGCTGTTTGTACGTAGATGTCCATCTGGGGAGGGAAAGAGAAGTTTCTGGTGAGATTTTAAGGTGTATAGGCAATTTTTTTTTATGAATGTCATCTCGTAGTTCAACCTATGAGGTTGTCATCTGCTTAATCGGTATTGAATGTGATAATCTTAATAAATTAAGATTACAAGCTAGGGCTTAAAAACTTAAAACTAGAGCGACTGCTCGCTAAGGGGGTACAGACCTCGGCTTAGGGCATTGCTGGTAGAGGGCAGCAAGAGACAAACTGAATCGGACTAATTATTATAAGGGGACGTGCTTAATACTACAGGTTCAGCGGCGCGGGCTAGCTCGAGCCAGAAAAAATGCCACATCCTAGCTTTTAAAAGCTAGGTTATCAATACGACATGTTTTTTTTAATGTATACATACTCAGGCTATAACGTTCACACTGCAGGGACACAGGCCTCCTCTCCGTGAGAAGGAGTGGGCCGTAATCCACCACGCGGACCTAGTGCGTAGTTGTAGATAACTACAAAAGCGTGATACCTATTTCATTTTTTTTTTTCAATTTTTTTCTTGCAGAAATTATTGAACTGTCATCGGTCGTCGATAAGTCTAAAAAGTTAAAATGAAATCTGACCGTTTGAAGTGGGTCAAAATCAAGTCCAAAAAAGAGTCAATTATAGACAAACATACAGGTGAAGCTAATAAAAGCGTGTTAATAAAAACTAAAATACACATCCAAAGACACCGATTTTGGGCACGCCACGATAGCGGCGGTAAGTCCCCTCTTTGAGGAGTGGCTTGAGAGACGGCATGGCGTCCTCACCTTCCGCCTGACGCAGGTCCTCACCGGACACGGTTGTTTCGGGAGGTTCCTGTTTCGCATAAGGCGGGAGGAAACGCCCGGGTGTTTCCAATGCGAAGATCGCCCTGAGGACACGGTGGAGCATACGGTGGAGGTCAGCCCAGCTTGGGCGGAGCACCGCCGTGTCCTTGTGGAGGCGATCGGCAGCGGCGATCTCTCGCGTCCAACCCTGATCCAGGCCATGGTACGGAGCGAGAGTGCATGGGTAGCCGTCACCTCGTTCTGCGAAGCAGTAATGCTCGCGAATAGGGAGGCGGCGCACGTGAGGGAGAGGCAGTATATGCGCCCTCACGGCCGTAGTCGCCGCGGGACACGCCCTGGGCGTCGGGAATCCCAGGCTGATTCCCGGCCACCGTAGGCGCGGGCTTGCGGACGGCGAGTAATGGGTAGCTCGCTGTCCGGTAAGGACCAAGCCCGGGTCGACAGCGCGTTGTGTTCCACGCGCGCCTGAAAGAGATGTCAGCACCAACTGGTGGGGTCCGCAAGGGCCGATGCCTGCCAGGGGTGCGGGTTGTTCGAAAGAGGTACCGCGGCCCCTGGCACACAGGCAACTGAGGGAACACGGGTGGGTTTTAGTCAGTAAAAGTTGGACACGCCCTCCTACTCCACCCAGAGCGGGAGAAGTTATTTGAAGATTCCCTACCCAAAAAATACCTATACATTATTATACACATACATAGATAATTATACACCTAATTATACATCTAATAATTTTATAATAATATAAAAACTTTTTCCAAAAAAAAAACAACCGACTTCCAAAAAAACACTACAAAGTGAAAAATAACTTTAATTTCGGAAGTCGGTGTCTTTGGAGCTGTATTTGAATTTTTTGTCACCGCCTTCCGAAATTAAAGTTATTTTTCACTTTGTAGTGTTTTTTTGGAAGTCGGTTGTTTTTTTTTTGGAAAAAGTTTTTATTTTTCACTTTTTAGTGGTTCACATGTGCTTACACCTTCACAGCATACTGGCGTGATGTTATGTTATGAACTGGTGTAAGCAATAGACAGAGATGAGATTTCAGCAATCCCAGTCCATTTGCTATCATTTATTGAGGAGTTCCGTTGCATATCTCCGAAGTTCTTCATCAGATCTTCACCAAATTGAAATGGAACCACTCTGAGAAAGTACTCTTCCAAAAAATACCTAAATCGCTTTGTGTGCCTATAAAATTTGAAGAGTTCTCTCCATTTCTCCAGGATCCCATCATCAGATCCTGACTTGATGATCATGGGACCACCTGGGAACTATACCCTTTCAAAAAAAAAACCAAAATTCAAATCGGTCCAGCCATCTTCGAGTAATCGGGGAACATACATAAAAAAAAAAAAGGTTCCGACGAATTGATAACCTCCTCCTTTTTGAAGTCGGTTAAAAATGAATTGATTTGCTTGAATTTGTACGTAGCTCTCTTCCGCTCTCCTAATTTTGCTGTGCGCGACAGGGTCCAAATTGATCTCATATGTAAAACACATGGAATGCAATAAAGAATTGAGTATTGAATTCGTACCCACGATTTACAACTCGTGAGTCCCGGCTACTGGGACCACCATTGTTCCCAATGTGCTGGTTATACGTTCCATCTGCCTACGACCTAATATCTGCCTACTGCCGAAAGGTTTACTTTATCTACTTCAAACCTCTGCCTACCTCGCCAAGGAATACCAGCGTAATATCATGGTATTTTAATGAGCAGAGCAACAGAAATAGATTGTATTTCATTGACATCGCCCACACCAATCGTTCGAACCGGGTTACTGGGTCATCCATCCGAGGGGACCAACGCCCCTTTGGCCACTAGGATACGTATGTATAGCAGAGCGGATTTTTAAATGAAGTATTAGATTTTGCCAGCGACTTCGCCCGTGTTTAGGTCAGAAATTAACTCCGCGGGAACGCATTACCGGGATGAAAAGTACCCTATGTGTTAATTCAGGTTATAAACTATCTGTGTGCCAAATTTCATCCTAATCCGTTCAGTCGTTTTTGCGTGATTGAGTAACAAACATAAGCCCGCCTTTGTACCTTTTTTGTGTGCGAGAAGTTTAAATAAATAATAAATAAAGTAGGAAGTAGGATGAATCTATTTTTAAAATGAATCCTATTTCCGAATCAGATCGACCGTTGCAAGAGTTCTGTTTTTAAATGATTCACGGCTGAATCACCAGCATCACTGGCTGGATGCATTTTCTTTTCCGTTTAATAAATATACCTATCTGAATGACCGAACCTTGCTCGGTATTATTTTATTCTTTTTCTAAAAATGAAATCTAGCTAGATCGATTTATCGCCCCCGAAACCCCTGCATCCTAAATAGAGGTTCATAAGCATTCGAAATGCTATCGTGTCGAAAATTACACATTTCGATAACCTGATTTGCCTTGCCCCCGATACCGACAGCAAACCACAGTCGGAAGAATAGCGGTCGTTTAATTTAATTTAAACTGACCAAATTTTCGTGCTTGTATTTGTTAACAACGTCTATATGACTACTACGTTAACATTGATTGATGTTCGATTCGATATGGAAGCGTGTTGAATGGTTGTGAATAGTTGCTGGACTCCTCCGCATTGACATTTTAAGTCGGTTATAAAAAAAAAATGCTGTTCCATACGTTTTGACCGCGTAGGTATTGCTCTATTGACGAAAACAGCAGATTTTTTTTTAAACGTCTACTAATGTTTATACGTTCCAGAATAATTTAGCTTCTACTGGATCCATGGTATCAGATTGATATAGTTTGTAGTTAGTTAGTTAGTTGAAACCACGGAAGAGAAAAAACATGGAATTGCAAAGTAGGCGTGGCACGCGTGCCACAATTAAGCGTTGTTACGCTAACTTGGTCCCAGTCGTGTTCTAACATCGCGTCGAGTTGCTAGTCCCGCGACAAATTTATTTTTCCGTAGCTATACCGTATTGTTCCATTTTGGAGCGCAAAAATGATAGTAGGAGAATAAATCTTAAAAATTGAGGTGTTTCGTACCATCGATATGTACGGTTTTATTTATTTTCTAATAAAATTTTAGTTAATTTCAATTTATTTCTGGTTAAAATCAACCTTACATGATTAAAATAAAGTTTATTTTAGATTGATTGTATTCTCTATTTCATTCTGGAAAGTACTTCGCTACTCAATTAGTGATGCAGTCGGGTCGGATGTTGGTTTTATCGATGGATATCGATAAAACAAAATTAGTCATTTAATATTTATTGCAAAATAACATTACAATACCACTATAGGTCGCTTAACATTCATACACGAAATTTATTTTAAGAAGTGTATTATGTTGCATAGATGCTTTATAGCAAAAATGTAATCAAACTTTTACATAATAACGCAATTATTATAATTTTAATGATGCCTGAGACGTTGCATTGCATTGACTAATCGGTCATTTCGGTGTGTAAGATCATTCAGTCATCAAACCGCCTCAATGACAGTACAACAAATATTTCAACGCCACTCCAGTGCCACTGAACAGTTCACCGTTTTCGAAAATCATTAAGTTTTTTAATCAAGTCAGTTATCATGTTTTATTATTATCACTTAAAAATATGGATTGAATTGAAATTAAATTAAACACAGTAATATTTTTTTCTCCTGTTCATTGTTTTATTGGTATTGTTTTCAATAGTATTATTTTTATTTCAGTTATTTATTTTATTTTCAAATAACACTACGTTATTCTTCCTACAGTTTTATTAGAGAACTCTCAAACAAGACACCCAATTTTTTGTTTAATTCAAAAAAAATATCCATCGATATCGATAATGTAATTAAAATTCAATGCATGTGCGGCATTGGTCGAGTAGCAATAGATATCGACCTATGACGCGAATGTCGACCTTATTTTTATGCCAATTAAGTTTAAAATTGGGACCACTGAGAATACTGCCATCTATGGTCGAGTAGCGGAATTTACTCGGCAATCGAATCTAGTTTGACTTTAGATTACAAAACGTTGTAAATACTTTCTGAGCTAAAGTAAAATAAATCCTATCTACAGAGCCTGAAGGTTTATTTCCAGATGTAGGATCTATGGCTTATGCTAGTTTTGACTAAAACTAAAACGACAAATCAAACGAATTGTTTATTTGTAGTGCAATATATGATGATCGGAATATGTGTGTGAGTTTGGCGACAACGGTTCCTATAGTAATTTTGTTGCATTGCAGTTCCACCTGTTTTTTCTCTTCCGTGGTTGAAACCTTAATATAGTTTGTTCAGAATAAGTAACTGAATCGATTCCAATAATTTTTACACCATGTTATATTTTTTCCCAAAAAAGTTTTGCGGTGGATTTTTTTTGTAGCGCCAGCACATCAAGCTACGTCAATCTGTCAAATTTCTTTGATAGATTTTCAACTTTATTGCCAAACTATAAGGTTCATGTTCAATTGGGAAAAATGTACAGTTTGGGATAGCTTGATGTGCTGGCGTCTGTAGATAGATTCTTTACATAAAAAATCATTTTCCAAAAAAAAAAAAAAATTACAAAGTGAAAAATAACTTTAATTTCGGAAGTCGGTGAATGAGGATATGTTTTTTTTTAATTTTTTGTCACCGCCTTCCGAAATTACAGTTATTTTTTAATTTGTAGTGTTTTTCCGGAAGTCGGTTGTTTTTTTTTTGGAAAAAGTTATTAAGTATTTTTAACTTTTTAGTTATAGTACGTCTACCTCACACCAATTCGAAATGTCATCATCCTTGGGGTCAAAACAATGCATATTTATGAGATAGCAGCAATCGCGGTTGATTTGCTGTAATTTTTTTAAGAGTTCCGTTCATCATCAGATATGAAATTTTAATGGGACCACACGGGAAGCACCAGCTTTCAAATAATAAAAAAAATCATCAAAACCTGTTGACCCAGTCGAAAGTTCTGAGCTTACAAAAATAAAATAAAAATACAGTCGAATTGAGAACCTCCTCCTTTTTTTTTAAGTCGGTTAAAAATCCTATATATAGGTACCAACAACAGAATACAGTGCAGCATTGATCATAATTATGTACGTAGGTTGTGTAAGCAAATATGTACATAAATGTATGCAGTATATACTCTATTCATTGCCACACTATGTACAAAGATAATTATGTACTCGAAAACACGGAAGTATCTATGTAATTATTATTCAGTTATTACACACTTCCTGACATTGTAAAATTGCTATCCATTTTAAATGTAAGATACATTCTCCCTTCTGATGTTCCCCGCCCAGTTAACATTCCTTATCTATTATCTCTAGCCCATACACCTGCAGTTAAAATCCTTTATAAATTCATTAGCATTAATGAAATCCAGTTATAGTCGATATTTCTATTTACATATTTATATAGGTACTTACTGAATGTTCTAACACTTATTTTGTGACGTTTTACATTTACTAACCAAAAATGTTTTGTCCTTTTTTAGCATGGGGATCCATGGATGCCACCGCTACAAACACTGATCAATAGTCGTGTAACAGTTTACGATCATTACTTTCTCATACCTTGACATTGGCAAAATCATCGAACGTTACCGATGGAGCCAGAACCTTTAAAAATAGAATAGAATGTAAGATACTACAACATAACATCACGCTTTGTTTACCCAAACGGATGGGCAGAGGTGTACCGTACCTACCTACCTATAGTTAGAGAATACAATCCCAAGTTCCCGAATCCCGGGATCCCGGGATCCCGGCTGTTTTCTGACCCCGAAAATCCCGAGATTGTACTTAGATAATCTCGAAATTTTCGGGATTGCCAACAGGCCTAGTTTGCATTCCGTACTCCGTTGCGCCTTGACAATGATCTTGCCCAGTGGCGTAACTACAGGGTGGCAAGTCGGCAAAATGCCACGGGCCCCCAGCCGGAAGGGGCCCCCGGTCAGAGGAGAATCCCAACTCCCAACATTTATTATTAAACTCTTTCAAGTAAAAGTGTATAAATATGTCTTATAAAATAAAAAAATACTCTTATTGTTGGTTCTGCTTCTTTATATTGGAGGGGGGGGGGGGGGGGGGGGCATCCGATGAATTTGCCACGGGCTTCGAACGGTATACTTACGCCACTGATCTTGCCTTGAGTATATTAAAAGACCAGTCACTTAGTCACTTTACTCTAGAGCTACTTATAACTAGAAGCTAAAAGGCTGGAAAAATTACATAAAGACAAAAAACATCCCTTATATGGCCTTACGATACGTACTAAACCAGGCCCTAATAATATGTTTGCTGTAGAACTTACAAAAAAAAGTAATTTAAGTATTCAAACTAGGCTGAGACAATTCTTACGTAACTATAGTTTTTTTTTTGTTTTTTCTTTTCTTACTTTATTGTGATTTGTGTTGTGCAACAATATTAAAAACATTTTTTAAGAATTCAAGTATTTTTTTTTTCATTTCAGTCTAACTAGACTGTATAATCCCGGGATAATCTCGGGATCCCGGGATTACGCATCATAAATCCCGTAGTCCCGGGATTGAAAAATATGCTCGGGATTGTATTCTCTAGTCCCATGTCACAAAGGGGGCGGCCTATTGCCGTCAATCGGGCACAAACTCAAGACTCCGGGCTGATATTCAGAAATTCCAAACAGAAAAACCCAATACCATTTTTCCCCACTGCTCCCCCCGCAAAGCTCGTGGCTATAAAGAAAACGAACCGGACTGATGATGACAGCTTCATGACAGTGCAAAGGAGAAAGCGCCGACAGAGTAGCTGTAAGAACCGCTGCGGCAAGGCTCCTGCGGAGCTCAACAAAAAGCTGCGTGCTGCGAAGCCGAATACCCCGGTGTATATTTTCCCGTCTCCACTATACCGACGCGGAAGACATCGTGAAGTACGTGCGCCAAAGGCTGAATTACGCGCCGAGAGTGCAGCTGCTGGAGTCGCATCGCAACGTCAACTTTAAGAATAGAATAGAATAGGTCTTTATTTGCTTAGAATGTAGGTACATACAAATAAGTTGTTAAATTAAATAATAAGATCCGTACATTCTGCCTTAATATAGCATGCAGTGAAACGTTGGTATTTTTAACACAGCGCCATCTATTGATTACTTACTCAACCCAGTCAACAGATACCGCCATCTGTTAGAATCATTTGGAGTTAACAGATAATTGTGACTATCAAATAATAACAGACAAATAATTAGCAATAAATTAAAATTGCGACTATAATTTGAGATTTAAACTATCCTATCTCTCAAGTTGGATCGAACTGCACATGGTGTGCGAATTTTATTATAATCGGTTAAGTGGTTTAGGAGTCCATTGAGAACAAACATTGTGACACGAGATTTATATATATTAAGAAGATAAAATTATTACAGAAAATCATCATTTAAGAAATCCTGCACAGAATAATAACATTTGTCGACAAGGAATTCTGTGAAACGTTTGTGAGCATACCAACCAACATGCTACCTGCATCTGGTGATGGAAGAAAGGTTTTGGCCACAGGATGTGGTATTCCGCCGCTTTCGCGGACAAGTGCCACCGGAACGCACAAAGACTTGAGCAAATACGGATACTAACATCGTTTTTTTACTAACACAAATTGTTATTATAATAGTATGTATATTTATGTTAAGGCGTATTTATATATGGGTCTTTGTAACCTGAAAATAAATGGTTTATTTTTATTATGCATGTGATTTTTTTTGGGTGGGAAATCTTCAAATAACTTCTCCCGCTCTGGGTGGAGCAAGAGGGCGGGTCAGACTTTTACTGACTAGAACCCACGCGTGTTCCCTCAGTTGCCTGTGTGCCAGGGGCCGTGGTATCTCTTTCGAACAACCCGCACCTCTGATGTATGCATCATGTATACAACCTACAACGGGATCCTATTACTAATCCTCGGCCCCGCTGTCCGTCCCTCCGTCTGACTGTCAGCGGGCTGTATCTCATGATCCTTAAAAGGTAGACAGTTGTAATTTTTACAGAATGTGTATTTCTGTTGCCGCTATACCAAGAAATAATAATAACAGTGGCACTCTGTGAGTGCCGACAGAAGTGAAAACTTGAACAATTACGTGTATTTTTTTAACAGTGTCACGAGTTCAATTGTTTTTTCCCATCACAAAAAATGCCCAACGCGCCTAAAAATGTTTTCACTTCTGTTCAATACAATGTGAACATAAATATTTGATATTCTGAATTATTATAGATTAATGTAATTCGTTGCAATAATCTATAATAATTTAGAATCAAATTCAATGATTTTGTTAAGTTTAATTATATTTATGTGTGCAACATTAACGTGCACTAAAAAAAGGTATTAAGACGTGTGGCAAGACACGTTTTTTCTTAATGACTTTGTAAAAATTACCGAGTGAACGACCATTGGTTTTTCTCTATTTTAAATAAAATTGAAATCTATATTTTTTAATGTCTCTCTTTGTTTTATTCCAAACACTTCAAATTCGTAGGTACAGAGGTGTCGGTAACAGTAACAGTGTCGTGAGTTCAATGGTTTCTTCCCATATCGAAAAATGCCAACATGCATGTGTATCTTTGTACGTACATACACAATATATATACATACTTTATACAGAGGTGTCGGTAACGGTGACAGTGTCCCGAGTTTAATTGTTTCTTCCCCATCTCAAAAAATGCCCAACACGCCTAAAGAAGTTTTCACTTCAAAATTAAATATTAAACGGCCTCCATACATGAAACGTTTTTTGCCTTTTGCGGAACACTACGTGTGCGAGTACGACTCGCAGTTGGTCGGTTTTATGGATCACCCTGCAATTAATTACAATTCAACGTAAAAAACAAAGCGTGGAATACATCTTCAAGTCTTCAAACGAAGCATTAAAATAATTTCTATCACAACACAACACTGTCATATGTCCTTGATACTAGCATTGGCTACTGTTTCTGACGAAACGATGACAGAAACGCGACGTTGCCGCACCGTCGTATTACGTTGTAGCAAACGTAAGCCGCAGGACGGCAACGGCGCTCGGTGGCGCTATTTTTCCTTCATTTTTCAGCGAAGGTTTTTGCTCGACAACAATTTGTACAAATTCTATTCTTGATGCAATTTTGGCGTAGATTGAGAGATTTTTATTTTTACGTATATTGTAAGTGGAAATCGAAATTGTCGGAGGAAAGTTTTGAGTATAAATGACGATGGCTATAACAGTAGGGAAATACCAAAGAACCGATGGATGGACTGTGAGAAAGATGATATGGTAATTGATAATTGCAGAGGTATTTTCTTAACAAATAGCGTAGACTCGTCTCAACACCTCTGTCCCTTGAATTTGTATACTTATATAAATTATATATTATAGTAGATATGTATGCATGTATGTGTATTATTAGTTAATAACCTATTTATGTAATATTATTTATAATTCATTATGATATATTTTATAGTTCTTTTTTCATCATTGATCCTCTCATCCAAAGCACCTGCCATCTAATCTCTGCACCACCCTTGGTTGACTGGTAGAGAATGCCTAAGGCATTAAGTCCGCCTTTGTACCTTTTTGTGTGCGAGAAGTTTAAATAAATAAATATGGATAGAAAAGTACTGTTGTCAATGTCACAGAATGGGCATCTGGGGGCCTACTCCCTAAACACGAAGTCCGTCGTTTCGGTCGAAGTAACGGGCGTTTCCAACTCCGTATCACTTACGGACAGAAGATTAGTTTGGAGCCCGAACTAAGAATGAATGACAACACGATTTGACAGCTGTCCCTACTCCCGATGTGTTCTTGCCTGTCCACAAAAGTTAGTTAATTGGTTGTAAAATTCACTAAGAATTTCCGAACTACTTTCGGACGGGCCCGTATCTTCGTTGACGGAGTTAGAGAGTAGGCCCCCTGATGCGGAGGAATGACGAAAATATCGAGAGGAATTTTGAGTATGGATGTAGATGGCTATAAGACGAGGGAAAGACCAGAGAAACGATGGATGGACTGTTTGAAAGATTATATGGTTAGAATGGTAGTAGAAGTATGGTAGAAAAAGAAACATGGCGCCGACCTCAAAAAAATTTCACTATACTCCATTTGAAATAAGATTAGACATAACTAAACCTTTTTTACAGTCCGATCAACCGATTTTGACTTCTATTGCGTTAGTGGCATAACAAATGGCAGCTGCAGTAAACAATAATTGGTATTGTAACTACTTTTTTGAAGTGAAACTTCTTAAGCGACTTCCAACAAGGTTGCGTTAAACGTTTAACGCCAAGGGAGAGAGAAAGAAAGATACACAAATGTAGAAAGTAGGAGAGAGAAAGAGAGCGAGTCGGTTTTTGAAGTGAAACTTCTTATGCGACTTCCAACAAGGTTGCGTTAAACGTTTAATGCTAAAGGTTGCGTTAAACGTTTAACGCAACCGAGGGAGAGAGAAAAAAAGATACACAAAAGTAGAAAGTAGGAGAGAGAAAGAGAGTGAGTCGGTTTCACTTCTTCCGCGCGGAGGGACTCCACGCACTTTTTTTGCTGTTAATGCCATCCTTATGCCTACGGTATAGAAGTCAGAATCGGTTGAACTGACTGTAAAACTTATTTCAAATGGAGTATAAGGGCCAAAGAGAATGATGACGATAAATATAGAAAAAAATTACCAAATAGTCACGTTGTTAAATTCTGTTATCAGAAGTGCAAAATTGGGTTATTTTTATCAGCAAACTGTAGTTACGATTATGACTAACAGAACTTCCTATTGTTAACTGAATATTTCCGCATCAATTTTGTCAATTTAGAACTCGTCGCAGTACAATAATTATTCATTTATGACAGCCACCAAGGGAACACGGCTATTAGCACTGCCCTTGGCCCATTAATAAGTAATTTCTGTTTGTTCTTATTAGCACAGACAGGAAAATGTTGCTGAATACCGCTACCCAAAATATACAGGAAAAGTTTTTATTCAGTGTGCAAACTGTAACCATGAATTCAGCATATCATTCCAGACCCCCAAGCGCAGAAATTTTTCGTAGGTTTTACAAAAAAAAAAAATCAGCTGTTTCATAGAAAAGTGCAATACCTACGCGGTCAAAATGTATGGAACAGCTGTTTTTTTTTAAATTGAATAACCGACGAAAAATTTCTGTGCTGGGGGGTCTAGAATGATATGCTGAATTCATGGTTACAGTTTGCGCACTGGATAAAAACTTTTCCTGTATCTCAAAATCGCCTACCTAGCCTCTTCCCAACTATGTCGCGGTCGGCTTCCAATCTGAATCCCAGTACTTTACATGGAGCGGCTGCCTATCTGACCTCCACAACCCAATTCCTGGGTAACACGATACCCCTTGGTAAGACTGGTTGTCAGACTTTCGGGCTTCTGACGACCCTTAACGACTGTCGAAGTTCCACGAATGACAACCGGGACTAACGGCTTAACGTGCTTTCCGAGGCACGGAGGGGTCTTGGTATGTAATAAATAATAGTTTAAAAAACTAAAAAACACGCTTTAAAAACCAAAAAAAAGGAGAAAACAATTTAATTCAATTAAAAAGCATGGGGTGCTTTTTGAGGTATTTTTATAATCACTTAATGTCATCGGTCCTCGATAAGTTTACAAAGTTTAAATGAAATCTGACCGTTTAAAGTGGGTCAAAATCGCGCCCTAAGGAGTCGGTTACAAACATACAAGTGAAGCTAATATAAAACGTGTAAAATAGTAACCCATCCACGGACCAACCGCGGCTAGCGTAGCTTAACCTGATCGATCGACCCGTGCGACTCTTACCAAGGGGTATCGTATTACCCAGTTACTGGGTTTTGGAGGTCAGATAGGCAGTCTCTCCATGTAAAATACTGGGATTCAGCTGCATCCGGTTAGACTGGAAGCTGACCCCACCATGGATGGGATAAGGTTAGGCAGATTCAGATAGACAGGTTTATTGCAACAAAGGTGAAATGTCTCATTTGCCTGTAATTACACCGACACTACCTACCATTCGGTATACAGGCTGTCCAGTAAATAGTACGACATAGTGCAGGGGGTGATAGCTTCGTTCAATACCTACCAAAAAAACTTAATATAATGTTCCGCAAAATGTTACGGATTTACAGTCATACAAAATTCATTTTCCTCCAAAAATCCTTTTCTAGTATTTTTTTTTCAATTAAATAATAATAATAATAATTAATAATTTCTAATAATTAATAAATTAATTTTAATTAATTATTAATTATTATTAATTAAATCATTTTTGATTAGTTACTCTACTCAATGATAAGTCTTTTTGTATCAAAACAGGAATGTTTTCAAGAAATACTATTATTTGTTAAAATTTTCACTGAACAATTTTCTTATCGCTTAACACTATAACTGTAAATCCGTAAGTAACATTTTGCGGAACATATATTAAGTTTTTTTGGTAGATATTAACCGAAGCTATCACCCCCTGCACTATGTCGTACTATTTACTGGACACCCTGTATATTCTGTTTTTACTATTCCGTAGGTATATTTGAAACTACGCAGTGAAATGTGAACACACGCGTTATGCAATTCCATACTACTCACATTACCTTTATAGTTGGATTGGATTTAGATTGCTATCTCGTAGCACCCCTAGGCGGCTGCAGTCTCATTAGACACCATCTACATTACCTACATTAGGTATTCGGCTTCTAAAAAGAATTCGCGTAACCAATATTTTTATAGGATCTTTTTGCTCACTTCTTCAAAAAAAGTTATAGTTCCATTCGATTTTGAATTATAAAAAAAAGAGGTTAAAGTTGTATTTAGCAAACCAACAATAAATCACTAACCACTGTATAACTCGTTATATCGAACGACCAATATGTTAAGTTTCTCATTGTTCTTTTGAGAAATAAATTTCTTTAAACCGAATTGAAATTTTGGCGTAAGCAACTTACTTTTTTTTTGGGTGGGAAAGCATAAAATACTTTTCCCGGTCTGAGTGGAGCACGAGGGCGTGTCAGAGTTTTACTGACTAAAACCCACCCGTGTTCCTTCAGTTGCCTGTGTGCCAGGGGCCGCGGTATCTCTTTCGAACAACCCGCACCTGGCAGGAAGCAACTAGCTTCATCTTTCTACCTCACCGACCTTTACAATTCAAAAGTGCCTGTTATTGGTTAATTTAAAATTAATGCTTTGAGTTTGAGTTTTAAGTTTGAGCAAAACTTTGGAAATATTCTGACTTTGCAACTTTTTTTAACCCACTTCAAAAAGGAGGTTATCAATTCGAAATTTTTATGTATGTTCAGGCAAGTATAGACGGATTTGTAAAATTCTTTTTTTGTTCGAAAGAGATTTATTCCAAAATGGTCCCATTTAAAAATCATATAGATCTGATGATGAGTTTCGCAGACAGACAACGGAACTCTTCAAAAATGACAGCAAATCAACCGCGATTGCTGCTATCGCATAAATATGCATTGTCGACCCCAAGGATGACGCAATTTTGAATTGGTGTGTACTATATAACTAAAAAGTGAAAAATAAAACCCTTTTTCAAAAAAAAAAACAGCCGACTTCCGGAAAAACACTACAAAGTGAAAAATAACTTTAATTTCGGAAGTCGGTGTCTATGGATATGTATTTAAAATTTTTGTCACCGCCTTCCGAAATTAAAGTTATTTTTCACTTTGTAGTGTTTTCCTGAAGCCGGTTGTTTTTCTTTTTTTGAAAAAAATTTTATAATGGTCAGTGGCACTCGCCGGCCGCTGCCGCTGCACCGCTCACTCTGCTCGTGCAGTTTTAACTTAACATAACCTAATCTTTTATTGCAAGTATCAACATTATATTTAACTCTAAATAGTTCCGATTACTGGTAGCCTACTAAAATATATTCGCTCTAAATAAAAGTTATGCCAAACGAAATTATGAGGAATATTAACTTTGCCAAATAAAATTCTGCCAGCTTAAAAGTATGCCATTGTAAATTCGGACATTTATACGTTCGGCTAAACAATTATTATACTAAATAATTTTTTTTGCCTTAAAATATTCGTATAAACAAGATTATGCCAAGTGTGTTATGCCAAATAAATTTCGGAGCATCATGATTCTGCCAGATAGAGGGAAAAAAGCGTGAGTTTATGTATGTATCAATAAAGCTGTAAGTTATTAGTTTTCTGTGACCTATGCAAAAAGAAAACTAAAGTACCATGTAAATCTGTTTTGAAACAAAGAAAAATTTATTCCAACCGGATGAATCGACGACCTAAATGGGTATCTGGGGCAAGTTGCAGAGGGGGCGGGGGATCCAACCAATGTAAGTAGACCTAGGTACCTAATGAAGAAACTTGGGAAGTCTTTGTCCGACCGTGGACTGCGATTGGCTGATGTGTAACTGCCTCAAGATTCATGGGCATACGCTTTAGGTAGTCAGCGACCAGTCATCATGGATTCTGACCCCCAAAAGTTATACATAATTATTTTGCTGTTTCATACATTTTGAACGCGAGTTATGCGCCATCCATAAATTACGTCACATAAATTTTATGGTTTTTTGACTCCCCTCCATGTCACAGGTGGTCACACTTGTGAAACCCCCTATCCCCTTGTGTGACATCATAAAAATCAAGGATTTGAGTCAACACGATAAAAAGATATTATGAGCAAATTTAGATTTTCGCGAAAACTTGTAAGTACCAAAATTTTCAACTTTTCTTATTTTTCGGAATTTTCCCTTTACTTGTGCTGTAAGATCTTGCTTTTAACCAAAATTGTCAATTCTAGGTCAACTGGAAGTATCCTATAGGTTTTGGGTCGAAAACCTATATGGTAGTTCCCGATAACCTATAATCACGAAATTTGGCAAAAAGTAAGGTCTTACAGCACAAATAAAGGAAAAATTCCAAAAAATAAAAAGTTGAAAATGAAAGGGTGTCATACATACATAGTTGACGCTAGTTAAATTTGTACGGATACCACGGTGGGCGAGTCTGACTCGCAGCTGTTCGGTTATTTATTTATTATTTATTTAACCATTTATGCACACACATATAAACAGACAAGAAGAAAGGAACAGAAAAATACGTACAAAGGTAATGCTTATTTCTACAGAAATCTCTTCCAGCACATCATGCAGCAGCATCGTCAGCATTCTTTATGTTTTTATTTGAATTTAAAATAATCTACCTCATAAATGTAGATTACGTTAGTAATATTTTAAGTTTTTGGTTTACATATAAGTTCCGAGTTTTAGTATTCTAGATTTTAACATGTTACGTCACAAAGCTTTTGACCCCCCCTGTCCCTTGTCACACTGTCACATTTCGTTGACCCCCTCCCCCTCTTAACGTGTGACTTAATTAATGGATGGCCCCTTATTACACTTTTCTATGAAACAGATGTTATTTTTTTTGATAACACTGTGTAAACCACTACTTACTATGTACACTAAGGGCTGATTTTTCAATAGTCAGATAACTTTTATATGAAGAATAAATCTGACATTTTGGCATATTTTCTATACAAAAGCTGTCAAACCGACATATTTATTTCTCAGATAAAAGTTATCTGACTATTGAAAAATCAGTCTAAAAGTGTATTAAAAACGTATTATCTAGCTAACGCAAAACCTACTCAAACAAAGTTGGTATGCCTCACCTTAACTTTGCACCGCACAAAATCGTCCTTCCGACCTCGCCGCCGAGGTACTCGCGCCCCGCGAAGACCCCTAGTAGTATCGGCGCCTAACGTCGAGACCCCCGACCGACTCTTGCTCGTTGAAGCGCCAGCCCGCGCCGCAGCTGAGCCAGTAGCTTTAAATTCCCCCTCTAATAATAATAATGCCAATATTTCGATCCAGCCTGTCCCCAATGTTGATAGCTGTCCCCCTATCAGTGACGCCCTGAGCCGAGGTCCGTACCCCACAGGGGGTGCCCTCAGCGTGCAGTCACTTAGCATGTAAATTTTAGTTTGTAAGCCCTGGCTGGAGGCGTTAAAATTAACTTCTTAATGGCAGCCCCAGAAAAGCCCGGTTGAGCAGTCACGGCCTCTCAAGGCCAACTGCGAGATGCCCTATATAAAAAAAAAAACCTTAACTTTGCTTGGGCCACCCATATAAAAAAAGAAAAAAAAAGAAAGAAGAATTGTTTATTCTGCACAAACAAAACGCACATTATAAAAAAAAGACAAAATGCACACATACAAAGTAGCCAAAACCCACGTATTCAAATAGAAAGAGATTACAATTTTTTACATTGCTTGTTAATGTCAGGGCTAGTGACCAAAGACAATAGACATGGATCTGCGTTACGACACTGCCAGTTATAAATAATAATAACGGTAGTTTTGGACCGAATTCACTGAAAACTGCCGAAGACATCGCGAAACATACATTAAAAACAAAATATACAGACGAATTGAGAACTTCCTTCTTTTTGACGTCGATTAAAAACTCATGACAGATCTGCTAACATAAATAAACATTGCATTTCAATACAAGTAATGTGCTACCTACTATTATAAAAGTAATGATCAAGCCATCTACAGCTAAAAACTATGTCATATCAGGTCGCGGCCTCACACCCTCTAGCCCCAACCCCCAGGGGGGTGTAGGTGCGGGATGCGGGGTTGCAGTGAATCCACTTGGGCATTCAGGTTATTAGGTCATCCCGGTGTTGGCGCATTTTAGCTATAGCCCTACAATCGTTAGAGATAGTGTTATATGCTATTTGTTATAACATCACGCCTGTGACCCCGAAAGGTTAAGCAAACTTGTACCTATATTTCGCCAGTTATGTAAAAGTCTCATGTAATGATGTAATAGGGGGCAAACCAATGACACTTTTCCCGACCTAAGAATCGAAACCAGCACCTCATGCTCTGAAGTGGCGCTTCCAACCACTAGGCCAATGAGACAGTCTGTTGCTATTTGTGATGCAATGTAAATCTGCATTATAGAAATATTTTCTAGGAACACCTCATGCTCTGAAGTGGCGCTTCCGACCACTAGGCCAATGAGACAGTCTATTGCTATTTGTGATGCAATGTAAATCTGCATTATAGAAATCTTTTGTAGGAGCACCTCCTGCTCTAAAGTGGCACTTCCGACCACTAGGCTAATGAGACAGTCTTACTATTTGTGATGCAATGTAAATCTGCATTATAGAAATCTTTTGTAGGAGCACCTCATGCTCTGAAGTGGCGCTTCCGACCACTAGGCAAATAAGACAGTCTATTGCTATTTGTGATGCAATGTAAATCTGCATTATAGAAATCTTTTCTAGGAGCACCTAATGCTCTGAAGTGGCGCTTCCGACCACTAGGCCAATGAGACAGTCTATTGCTATTTGTGATGCGTAAATCTGCATTATAGAAATATTTTCTAGGAGCACCTCATGCTCTGAAGTGGCGCTTCCGACCACTAGGCAAATAAGACAGTCTATTGCTATTTGTGATGCAATGTAAATCTGCATTATAGAAATCTTTTGTAGGCAACCGGCTATCTTTTAAAACAATGAGGCTATTAAGACTATAGCTCGACTTTTAATTGTATTCAGTAACTTGACAGTTCAAAGAAAAATAATGTTGCCATACTAAAACTAATAGTGTTGAGATAGTGAAGGATTTTCCGTAAAGATCGAATGATAAAAATGCTTTCATTTTAAATAATCTGTCAATCCCGCTAATTAATAGTCCCCATTCGTGAAAGAAGTGCAATGCACTGTGTAATGCCAAATAACGCTGCATCATTGCAATCTTTTGTTAGCTTCCAGCCTATTTTGTGAATAGTGAGTATCGGGACCAGATCCAACAACGATGGCTACATTCTAGTTCAAAATCAAAAGTAATTTATTCAAACTAGGCTGACCATCAACACAACAATGTCAAAATTACAGAAAACAGGCCTCGAAATGCCCGGTTGTCATATTTTATGCCAAATCATGAAATAGACATACATGATACAGCTAACAAACTAGATCTCAAGACCCTGGACTAGTTTCCACAGCTCAAGGGTGTCTCAGGGCTGTTTACTTGAGCATAGTACTCAGGCACATAGCAACTGAAAATCAATAAGGCTGACCTGATAACCTACTTGTCTTCTACAACAATTCGTTCACGATTTGTTGTTTTCGTGGCAAAAGACGTGGTACTAACTAACTCTTTGAAAGATAACCAAGGAATTTAGATGTGCAAACTGTAACCATGAATTCAGCATATCATTCTAGACCCCCAGCGCAGAAATTTTTCGTCGGTTTTACAAAAAAAAATCAGTTGTTTCATAGAAAAGTGCCATACCTACGCGGTTAAAATGTATGGAACAGCTGTTTTTTGTTTTTGTATAACCGACGAAAAATTTCTTAGCTGGGTGTCTAGAACGGTATGCTGAATTCATGGTTGAAGTTTGCGCACTGAATAAAAACTTTTCCTGTTTACGACAAAGTGGTTTATAAACGTGGCTTACAAGACCAATTAAGTATGGTTAAACAGACGATATTCATGATTTAACGCTTACGCAATGCTTAAGCATAATCAGACAATAATCTTCCCACTGGGCCTTAATTAATCCACCACACGGGCCTTAGCTGGCGGTAACTTGCCTAGGTCTAGTCCTTCACGGCCTTGTGTGTTATCAATTTAATACTCGCCCTGCACCCTAATTGGGTAACACACTCAATCAAAATCTGAATAATTTTAAAGGATATTTATTGCTTAACCATTGCTTCATAAATTTTATGAAAAACTAGCTGACCCGGCAAACTTCGTACCGCCGATAAAAGCTTTCTGAACTTTTTGTGAGACTAACAAACGTCAATATTTTTTTATATTAGGTCTTTACCTATGAAATTGCCGTTTTGCAGTACTGGCCATTTCAAATCAAAATAATTTTTGTTTGGGTAAGAATTCTAATTTCAAATTAATTTTATTTTAAAAACATGGATTTTTTTTTCCAAAAGTAGTCATTTGTTTATTGATTAGTGTTACATTTTCATCGCATTTCTATCTTTTTCGTCATCATGGATACGTTAAAAATTCGAGTAATTATGGAATATGAGTACCGTCGTGGCAGCAACGCGGCACAAGCGGCACGCAACATCAACGACGTTTACGGAGCTAACACTACAAACCAACGCACCACCTGTTATTGGTTTGCTCGCTTCCGTTCTGGAAATTTCGACCTGAAAAATGAACCTCGCGGTCGTCCGAAGACTTTGGTCGACAATGACGAATTAAAGGCGATTGTGGAAGCTGATGATACACAATCTACGGCTGAATTAGCAGCAGCTTTCGACGTTAGCGTCAAAACAATATTGGTCCATTTGCGTCAAATTGGCAAGGTGAAAAAGCTTGACAAATGGGTGCCCCACGAACTCAATGATCGTCAGCGCGAAGTACGCGTCGAGACGTGCCTTGCACTGCTCAACAGACACACAAATCAAGGAATTTTGAACCGCATTGTTACCTGCGATGAAAAATGGATTCTGTTTGATAACCGCAAGCGCTCAGCAAGTTGGTTGGATCCTGGTTCAGCACCTAAACAATGCCCTAAACGAAAACTTACCCCTAGAAAAGTGATGGTCACTGTTTGGTGGTCTAGCGCCGGTGTGATTCATCACAGCTTCTTACCAAACGGGGTGAGCATTACTGCAGATGTGTACTGTGAAGAACTGAACACAATGATGGAGAAGCTGGCACATCTCCAACCAGCATTGGTCAATCGCTCGTCTCCGCTGCTCCTGCACGACAACGCGCGACCTCATACTGCACAGCAGACGGTCTCCAAGTTGCAAGAACTGGGGTTGGAAGCTCTCCGTCATCCGCCCTACTCACCAGACCTTGCGCCTACAGACTACTACTTTTTCCAGAATTTGGATAACTTCTTGGCGGGAAAAAAATTCAATACCCGAGAGGCAGTACAAAATGCCTTTGAAGAATTTGTTGCCTCCCGTCCAGCTGATTTCTTTAAGAAGGGCATCAATAAACTGCCACTGCGATGGCAAAGATGCATTGATTGCATGGGTGATTACTTCGATTAATACAAATAAAAAATACATGAAAAAAATTCGTTTAAATTTTTTCATACAAAACGGCAATTTCATAGGTAAAGACCTATTATTATAGATTCTCTTTATTTTCTCACCGTTTAAACCTTCCCTGGACTACCAAAAATATTTCAAAACCAAAATTAGCCAAATCGGTCCAGCCGTTCTCGAGTTTTAGCGAGACTAACGAACAGCAATTCATTTTTATATATATATAGAAGATTTGTCGTAAATAACGTAATGGCTGTTGTTAAACTGTCAAAATGAACGCCATTCCTACTGTTTAGTGTGTTTCGCAACTATCCCGCTGCCGTCTGTGCCCTGCAGCTGCAAAACTGCAGCCTTTGAGACCCCTACGCAACCTCCGAAGATTCCGTGAAAGTGGCCATCAAAATCGAATACACTGCCGTGCCGTAGTTACGAGGCGAGGCATACGATGTAGAAGACAAACGTCAGAAGCCTTCAAAACTACTAAAATCGATCAAGAATCCGCAAGTCGTCAATAATTCAGCGACAGCTGCAGTGGTCCCCTAGTTCCTTTTGTACAAACTCAAAAAAACTCAAACTCAAAGCATTTATTTCAAATAAACCAATTACAGGCACTTTTGAATTGTCAAGGTCGGTGAGATAGGAAGATGAAGCTAGTTGCCCATTCCAAAACGTAGATCTCTATGGAGAAGAACGGGCAAGAAACTCCATGGACACTCTTTTAAAATCATGATTTTGTTACAAACAGTTGATTACATCATTATGTTGAAATTATCAATGTGAGAACGATGTAAAAAGACGTGCACATTATAAGCGTCCGTAATTAAAACAAAACAAAAATAACAATTTAGAAATTAAAAATTACATGGCGCCATATTGCTGGAAAATCATTACGGGCTAGGAATTACTGCGGCTGCGGCAGTATAGGCCTTGTGGGGATCATTATTGCAAAGATGTTAGTACCTAATAATAACATGGTGTTCTAGTATTGAAATGGAGAGAGGTTCAGGATCAAGTACTGAATCCGGTACCAGCTGTTGCGCGTCGTTTCCACGCTGTATACTTCGATCGCCTATTCATCTGCCAACTGTACTGTTTCTGTAAGATTATTTTCAGTAGTACCTACTAAGGTATGTTTGAGATTAATTGAGACTTGAGACGTGTCACCGTTTGCCATTAATTAAATGGGATTTATAACCTCTCCTCTCACCTCTTTCTCACCATATCTTTCACACATAGTTCAAAGTCAATCAGAAAAAAAGTCATTCAATTAAAAAGTGTGGGGTGCTTTTTGAGGTATTTAAGCCTCCCACGCTTTTTAATTTATTTAAATTATTTTCTCCTTTTTTAGTTTGGTTTTTAAAGCGTGTTTTTTAGTTTGGTTTTTAAAGCGTGTTTTTTAGTTTTTTTAAACTATTATTTATTTTCAATTTTTTAGTTCTGCTAACTACAAAAAGCGTGATTTTTCAGTTTTTTTTTTTAATTATCGAATTGTCACCGGTCCTCGATAAGTCTACAAAGTTTAAATGAAACCTGACCGTTTAAAGTGGGTCAAAATCGCGCTCTAAGGAGTCGGTTACATACAAACAAACACACAAGTGAAGCTAATATAAAGCATGTAAAAACTACAAAAAAGTAGATCTTTTAAAGACTTATTATAAAAAAAAATATTTTCAAGGCCAAAGGAAGGGTACAATCGACACAGCACGCACCACTGACTTCGTCTGCAGACACCCTAGTTCTATGAAACTAGATTGCTCGTACAAAGGGGACTCTGTTTCTATAGAGCTCTATACTATAGATTATTCACAACTCTATAGGGCTCTATGGCGTTTTGAATAAAAACGAAACAATGTTTGACTCAGCTGCCTTACATCCTGCGAGACGGAGGGGTCTGCACAAAGGGTGGTCTGATCTACAAACAGCCAGTTTGATTTTGGCGAATCAAAACTTGTATGCTTTAATAGGGTATTTTACTCTATATGAGAAAAAATCGAAAAATATATTATTGAGATAGCTTAGGCAAAATGCAGTCGGAAAATGTTAGTTTTAGTTCATGAAATAACAAAATAAATTTTAAAATTCAATTCAAAGATTTCAGTTTTTTTATCTGTTTTTGAACACCATGAAATACTTAGTAGCCGCCATGTTATTACGTCATGCCGCTGTTTAAACTAATCAACTGAATAACTTTGTACTTTTATTATTTTCATAACCAAAGTAATTTTTATTTAAATAATATTTTGCATTCAGGAACACACGCATGCTTACACCAGTTCATAACATAAAATCACGCCGGTATGCTGTGAAGGGGTAAGCACATGTGCACCACTAAAAAGTGAAAAATAAAAACTTTTTCCAAAAAAAAACAACCGACTTCCAAAAAAACACTACAAAGTGAAAAATAACTTTAATTTCGGAAGTCGGTGTCTTTGGAGCTGTATTTGAATTTTTTGTCACCGCCTTCCGAAATTAAAGTTATTTTTCACTTTGTAGTGTTTTTTGGAAGTCGGTTGTTTTTTTTTTTGGAAAAAGTTTTTATTTTTCACTTTTTAGTGGTGCACATGTGCTTACCCCTTCACAGCATACCGGCGTGATTTTATGGTATGAACTGGTGTAAGCAATAGACAGAGATGAGATTTCAGCAATCCCAGTCCATTTGCTATCATTTATTGAGGAGTTCCGTTGCCTATCTCCAAAGTTCTTCATCAAATCTTCACCAAATTGAAATGAGACCACTACGAGAAAGTATTCTTCCAAAAAAATACCTAAATCGCTTTGTGTGCCTATAAAATTTGAAGAGTTCTCTCTATTTCTCCAGGATCCCATCATCAGATCCTGACTTGATGATCATGGGACCACCTGGGAAGTATACCCTTTCAAACAAAAAAAACAAAATCCAAATCGGTCCAGCCATCTTCGAGTAATCGGGGAAAATACATAAAAAAAAACAAAAAAAAAAAGGTTCCGACGAATTGATAACCTCCTCCTTTTTGAAGTCGGTTAAAAATATAGTATAATGTAAGTATTTATTTCTGCTATCTAATCAAACGCGAATAAACGCAGTTCTTTGTTCAGTCTATGAATCAGTTCGTAGTCTAAGGGTTACTATAAGCATCGGTTGTCGACCCGAAGTACTTATATTCGTTTCAAGCCACTATGAAAGTCCAGCGTGGTAATAGCGTATCTGTAGAAATGGTTTTAATTTTAACAGTTGAACAACTGATCCAGGTTCTGATTGATAGTGTGTTAAGAGCCCTGACACAGCCAGAACGCGTCGCGGCAGACCCCGAAGAAGATGGCGGAAAGAGCTGCAGGCTGAGCACAAGAACCGTAGACAATGGTTTTGTCATCGGAAGAGTAGACAAGCGATTCCTATTCTACACTAGAGTAGAAATAGAACGCGTCATGCTAAGCCTGCAGGGGTCCAGTTAAGCATTGATGTTGGAAGTTCTAGGGGCAGCTTTGCCTAGCAGTGGGATGATGCGAGCTAACAGTAACAGTGTTCCGCAATTAGGGTGCAGGTTATTTCAGTGTATTTTCCCCGATGTTACAAAGATGCTTCCCTCAAATGAAGACCTTAAAATACCCAGTACATCTTTCCCAATTAAAACATCAAAATTATCATCTTTATTGTCATAAAATCCAACTAGATATACCAATAAACTAATTGAATATATATTCGAAGCCATTCTAGGCGTGGCAAGGGCGCCTTGGCTAAATGGGGCAGTGGGGCCGCGCGCATGCGTACTCAGTGCTGCGCTATTGATCCACTGCAAGGCACGCCAACTAACGTGACTGTACCGGACTGTATGTACTTACGTATGTTGGTCCTAGGGGGCGGAATTTGTACCCACTGCCTGTAGTCTGGACATGGATGTATTTTTGTTCCATTTTCTGTGTTTTCCAAGGGTTTGGGGTAAGTGTGGGTACGGACGGGGGACGGTACGTGAATTTTAGTCAGGATTTTCTTTGTTGATGCGCTGTTGTCGATTTTAACTGATGATAAATTACGTTTAGTAATAATCTAAGGGTATGTTTAAACTGTTGAGTGTAACAACGGTAATTTGTTTTTTTTTTTTTTTAAGCAAGGTATATAAGAATAAATGCCAGTCCTGCAAGTCGACAATCAAACAATCAACTTCGACAATCAACTTCAATCGACTTCGGTAACTTTTAAAATGGTTTTTTTTTTTCAAAAATGTATGTTTTGCCATACCTACCTCCGATTTACCCAAAGTTTAATCTTATTTCTACGCAATAAGACAGAATTTTAAATGCATAAAGTAGTTGTTAGGGTCAACACGATTTTCTTAATAATTAGAGGAAATGTAGTAATTGCATTATTATCCTTTTAACTCAATACTCTAATTGGGGTGTATGAGGTCTTGCGTTAATTATGTTACATGTAATGTTGTATACTACATACTTATATCCTTACATAGTGTAAAACAAAGTCGCTTTTCATGTCTGTACGTACGCTTAGATCTTTTAAACTACGCAACGGATTTTAATACGTTTTTCGTCAATAGATAGAGCAGTTCAAGAAGATTTATAATTAACTAGCTTCCACCCGCGGCTTCGCCCGCATGGAAGTCGGAAATTATCCCGCGGGAACGTACTACCGGGATAATAAGTATCCTATGTGTTAATCTAGGTTATAATCCATCTGTGTGCCAAATTTCATCCAAATCCGTTCAGCCATTTTTGCGTGAAAGAGTAACAAACATCCATCCATCCATACTTTTAAACTTTCGCGTTTATAATATTAGTAGGATCTATAAAACAAAGTGCCTCGCCGATTTTGTCTGTCTGTTTGCGATAAACTCAAAAACGACTAAACGGATTTTCATGCGGTTTTCATCAATAGACAAGAGTGATTCATGAGGAAGGTTTCATCATCATCATAATCAGTAGAGGGAGTGGACCGTAATCCACGCGGGCCCAATGCGGGTTGATAGATGTCACATATCTTCGACTTTTTGGTTCTAGGACATGCCGGTTTCCTCAACATGTTTTCCTTCACCGTTTTGAGAGCAGTAGTGATGAAATATTTTAGGGGCCATTCAAGTAGCAGTAGTAATACGTAAGCAGATTTTTGCATTTATTGATCCCCCCCCCCTCCCCCTCGTCAGCAAAAGTAAGCAAAGCTCTTACCCCCCCCCCCCCTCGCATGCTCACGTAAACATTGGTAGCAGACACACAACTTGTCTGCTCACTCTCGTGTGATTTTGGTATATTGTCTTCGTTTTCTTCGAGCCATTCATAGACAAGTAGGGTTGCCATAAGTGTCCAAACCAAAATCGACTAAATTTTGTAGAAAATCTAAAAGTTAATAAATAAATTATGCTGACGTAATCACCATCCAGACCCCCATCCTCCATGTCATCAAAAATAAGCAAAGCAAAGACCCCCGCCCCCCTGTAGTGCTTTCGTAATACTTGAATGGATCCTTACACAAAGTAAAGCACCAGTCTGGATTCGAACCTACGACCTACATCTCGGAAGTCGCGTCAATTACCACTGGGCCACCACTGCTCAGGAAGGTGGAAGGTTTAAGTGTATAATAATTTGCTAAGGTTTTGTGTAACTATAATGTTTTGCGGTTGTTCATATTTGATTTGATTCATTATGAAGATACTGAAGCGCTATTGCGAACCACAAATTAACTCACTCATTTCTCTCTACACACACACTCACCTACCCACACACGCATGACACACACGCAAACCCACTCTCAAACACACACCTGCACCTTAATATTGTTTACTTGTTTTATCTTATTTTTAATTTGTATTTTCTGTCTATTTTTTTTTTTTTTACCTTTATTTTTTATTTTACCTTGCTATGGAAGAGCGGAGTCTCCTAATACAGGCATTGTTTGCTTAAAAGGAGGCTCCAATCAGTAACGTGTTACATAAATATAGTTAGGTACGCAATAAACATTTTTTTTTTTTAATAATTTAACTGTTTTGATGTTGCACGACTCGACTAATTAATTAATTAAGTCTTATTATTTTATTTTTATTTTGTTCGTTTGATTTGTAAATCGCTGTAACCAACATTGTCAACGTAGTACTTGTAACTAGATGTATATATGTGGGAGCTTGTAATTTAGCAAATTTTCTTGCCTACAAATGATTTTTAGTTTGTTATTAGTCTGTAAGCTTTCTGTAATAATAAATAAATAAATAATTGTTAAATAAGGGCAAAGCGCCGCTGGCTATAGCTAGTATTGTATATTTAGGCCGTATCTGCTATAATTATAGCTTCTTGTTTTTTTTTCCATTACCTCAGTCCGATTCAGTTTGTCTCTTGTTGCCCTCAGCAATGCCCTAAGCCCACAAGGGGTGCCCTTAGCGAGCAGTCGCTCTAGTTTTAAGTTTTTTAAGCCCTAGCTGGTAGTCTTAATTTATTAAGAACTAGCTGACCCGACAGACGTTGTCCTGTCTTAACTATGAATATATGTTACACGCAACTTTCTTATTTCTTTGTTTCATAAGAACCTTCTCCTAACAATAACAAACACAACAAAAAAAGAATTAGCAAAATTGGTCCAGCCGTTCACGTGTGATGCCGTGACCAAGGGAAATAGGGATTTATTTTTATATATATAGATATCACAGGCAAGTCCGGTTAAGCAACCTCATAGGTTGAACAGCGAGATGTCATTCCCAAAAAAAAACATTTCTTTTGTCAATTGACTGTTAAGTCTAGAAATATATTCCAGAACATATATTCTATGATACAAGTTACAAATAGATATAATTTCAGTGTGTCAAATGTGATACTGATAACTTGTATTTTAGTATAACAACGACTCGGTAATTACTGGTACGCTATAGACTTCTATGTAGGTAACAAATAGCTCTTTGTTCCAATGGAAATCGATAAGAGACTCTTTGATACATGGACGAATTTGATACGCTAAATTAATCGTGTTATTGGCGCATAATTGTACAGACGTCAGCACATCTAGCTATAAAAAACAGTAAAATTTTCCCAATTAAATATGAACCTTATTTTTTTGTAATAAAGTTGAAAAACTATCAAAGTAATTTGTTAGATCGAGGTAACTTTATGTGCTGGCCCCTCTGCTCTGTACCTTTAATATTATTTGATTATTTTCAATTACAATGTGTAATATTATTTATAATTCATTATGATATATTTTATAGGTTTTTCATCATTCCTCTCATCCAAAGCACCTGCCATCTAATCTCTGCACCACCCTTGGTTGACTGGTAGAGAATGTCTCAGGCATTAAGTCCGCCTTTGTACCTTTTTTGTGTGCGAGAAGTTTAAATAAATAAATAAATAAAATAATATTATTAATGCAAGAGCTACAACCTAATTACGAGTATTGAGTAAAAAGCATAATACAATGACCAACACTTAAATTTTTTAAAGCTTACTATTTATTACGAAAATCGTTTTAAACCTAGCATTACTTTATACATTTAAAATTTAATCTTATTGTATAAACATAAGATTTATTTTTCTTTGTCTCAATGCGCGGTCAGTATGGCAAACTACACACATTTTGAAAAATATACCTAAATGAAAAGTAACTGAAATCTATTCAATAGTTGATTATGAAAAAACTACTTGTAAGACTTGCATTTATTCTATTACACCTTGTATACAGGGTGCCCCCCACCCTGTATACAAGGTGTAATAAAATAAACAAACCAGCAGTTGTTTTTACCCGACTGCGCTAGAAGGAGGGTTATGTTTTTTGAGTGTATGTATGTATGTGGATTTCTTTGGCACGCTCTGTAGCCTAAACGGCTTGATCGATTTCAGCATGAAAGGCGTCTTAATTGTGAGTGACACTTGGTATATCAAAATTAAAAGAAAAACAATGGCCGATTTTTGGCGCCATATTGTCTTCAATTTTTTTTTTCTCAATACCTATTGAGTGGGGTATCAAATTAAAGGGTTTCATATATAGGTCTCATTAACGTCAAAAATAATTATATTAATTAACTAAAAACTGTGAAAAAAAATACAAATTAAAAAAATCCGACTGCCTAAAAAGTGAATTTTATTTAAAAAAGATGGAAACAAGAAACTTGTTTTAAAATGACGACAATTACACTGAATACTATAAGCAATCTCATGCAGTCAGAGGTATCTAGAGAATCGTTTTGTCGACGGAAGAGTAGACAAAATAATAGATAAAAAAACTAAAAAACGCGCACAATAACTTGCGAAATGTGGGTGTACAGTCGAGTTCATTAATATATTGGCACTGCCAAGGATTCAAAATATTGTGAGCGTTGGATAGCCCAATAAATTCTATAGAACCTATAGATCAAAAATATGACTTCATATGAACGGTTAAATAATATATGCTGTCCATTAATTAGGCAATAAAATGAAAAATTAAGAGAAAAAGCAGACACATATTAATGAATCTAAATCTTGACCACAATTTAATTATGCTTATAGTTATCACAATATTATGAATATTAACTTATATACAATATTATGAACGTTTTTGACGTTCATATATTTTTGAAGCCTGAAAGGGCCAATATATTAATGAACTCGACTGTACTATAGATACACTTATGCCCCACCCTTCGGGGAAACTAGGCGTGATGTTAAGTTAACGTACTACAGTGTAACTGAGTTATTAACGGACAATTTTCTTTGTAGTTCTGCATAATTTTTTATTAATTAATTATTGTTCTACAGGACTGTTACGTATTATTATTTATGACCTGTAATTTTAATGTTTGTTTGTTTATATAACTTTGACCACAATTTTTATGTGTTAATGTCAATTTTATTTAATGTAGGTAGGTATAATGTAATAATTTAGTTAATGTTTAAATGTGAATTGAAAATTTTTAACAATTTTATTTAATGAAAATGTTTGCATGCCGAATGGTGCAATATGGCAGAACTCTTTATTGTGATACCTACAACTACTTATATATTACCCATATTTGCAAATAAATTCTATTCTATTCTATGTTATCTAACTAAAATAATAGTTTAAAAAACACGCTTTAAAAACCAAACTAAAAAAGGAGAAAATAATTTAATTCAATTAAAAAGCGTGGGGTGCTTGACATTAATTGATTATAAAAATACCTCAAAAAGCACCCCACGCTTTTTAATTGAATTAAATTATTTTCTCCTTTTTTAGTTTGGTTTTTAAAGCGTGTTTTTTAAACTATTATTTATTTTCTATTTTTTAGTCTGCTAACTACAAAACGTGTTTTTTTTCCCATTTTTTTTTTTAAATTAGTAAATTGTCATCGGTCCTCGACAAGTTTACAAAGTTTCAATGAAATCTGACCGTTTAAAGTGGGTCAAAATCGCGCTCAAAGATTACCCACGGAGAGTTACATACTGACATACTGACATACAAGTGAAGCTAATATAAAGCGTGTAAAAAAAACAGTTAAAACATCTGCCTAACCAAAACTACATCCGGTACTATTAAATAATGTACTAAGTAAAGATTAGGAACGTAATATCAAACATTCATACGGGAAGGTGTAATGTAACTAAACGTAGTATAGTCAGCAGTGTCGCGTGTCGCTTAACCTCGGGTTTCGCTCGATATGCAATGCATGATAAATGAACCGACTATGTATGTACAGACGCCAGCACATCACGCTATTTCAAACTGTCAATTTTTCCCAACTGAACATGAACCTTATTCCTTTGTTTTAAAGTTGAAAAACTATCAAAGAAATTTGACAGATTGGGGTAGCTTGATGTCTGCGTTGACAGACGTCACGATTTTGGCGGGACGTCCCGATTTTTAGCCCGAAATTGAATGTCCCGCGCGGGACAGGGTTGGTCCCGCTTTTCGAGATTGCTCGACGGTGCGGTTATGAGTATAGTAAAGTAACGTATTTTCGTTAAAGTTCATTTTTACGACTTTCATCATGGTAAACTTAATTAGGAACTCAAAAAGATAAGTAATAATAAAGTCGGTGAATAATAAATAATAGTTTAAAAAAAAATGAGAAAAATAAACACGTTTTTGTAGTTAATTGAATTAAATTATTTTCTCCTTTCTTAGTTTGGTTTTTAAAGCGTGTTTTTTAGTTTTTTAAACTATTATTAATTTTCTATTTTTTAGTTCTGCTAACTACAAAAGCGGGAATTTTTCAGTTTTTTTTTGTTTCCTTAATTTTTTTTCATTTTTCTCTATTTAAAAAAAAATGATTGAATTGTCATCGGTCCTCGATAAGTTTACAAAGTTTAAATGAAATCTGATCGTTTAAAGTGGGTCAAAATCGCGCCCTAAGGAGTCGGTTACAAACATACAAATAAACATACAAGTGAAGCTAATATAAAGCGTGTAAAAACACGACTGATTATTTACGTTATTTTATTATATCCCGCTTTTTCACTCGAAAAGTTTATAATCCCATTTTCCTGAAAAAAAAAAAAAAATGGCAACGCTGCTCGATGTGCTGGCGGCTGTACAATATTTTGTTTCTATTCAGATTTACAAGCTGTAACAGAATAAACGCAATACCTGAAAGTAGGTTGTTCATAATTGACTACTGAATCGATTCAGTAACTTTTAATATGGGTATTTTTTTGTATATTTTGCCATACCTTCCGCCGATTGAGACAAAGAAAATTCAATCTTATCTCAAGGCAATAAGACTCAATTTTAAATGCATAAAGTAATGCAGGGTAAAAAAATAGTTTTGGTCATTGTATTATGCTTTTAACACAATACTCTAATTGGGGCGTATGAGGTCTTGCGTTAATTATGTTACAAGTTGTATACGCAAATATTATAATCCGGTATGTTTTATTTATGGACAAACTAGCGAAAAGTTTAATTAATTTTGTACCAATTGTAGGCCCAAAAAAACGCTGGACGCATTTTGAAGGATTTTGCTAATCGATTGTTTCTAAGTTCGAAAAATGTGTCTGCTCTAAAACGTAAATAACGTAATTAATGTTGTTAAACTGTCAAAATGAATATGGTATACCTACTTATAATTAACACCAACGACATCCCTATTTTATGTCCAGGCTAATCACTGTCCATTCCAAGGTTGCCTGGAAGTGATCGCTGACGGCGATAAAGCCGCCCATTGTACATTTTGTAGTTTTCATTGTTTTTTGATATGTATTTATTAAGTTTATATAAATCCTTACTAATATTATAAATGCGAAAGTAACTCTAGTCTGTCAGTTGCGCTTTCACGCCAAAACTACTGAACCGATTTAAATGAAATTTGGTACACAGATAGTCTAGAGCCTGAGAAAGGACATGGGCTACTTTAATGCGAAAAAAGGGTTGTAAGGGATTGAAAGGGAGGGATGAAAAGTTATATAGAAGTATCGTCATTTTTAGAGCTAGAAGCTTGAAACTTATTTTCTAGGCTGTTGATTCGACATAAATAAATATGACATTCAAAGTTTGTAAAAATTTTACCCTCAAGGGTGTAAAATAACAATAGGGAATAGGGGATGAAAGTTTGTTTGGAAATATGTAAGGTTTATGTGAATGTTTTATAAGTTTGTGACAAGAGACAACGACCCTAAGACACTATTCCCCGCGGACGAAGTCGCGGGCACAGCTAGTAAATAATAAATTAGTCAGTGTGTTAAGAAATTACCATCACACGATCAGACCAAGATTACGGCTAGACTTTAAAAGAGACTGACCTCTGAGTTTGTTTCGGCCTTTCTTCTCAGAGTAGTCAGATAGGAAACGCCGACCTCATCAAGTTTTAAAATATGATTTGACGTGTAAAATTGTTTGTACAAACCTACTTACAGAAATAAAATCCTTATAATTTACCCCACACATAATTTTAGGCCTTTATCTTTTATTTGGATTCACGGGATGTTCAAGTTAAATAAGTACCTATGTATTGTATTTTGGACATAAGCCCCTTATTTATAAACGTTGCTTAAACTAATGATTAGCGGCTATTTAACCATATGTTTTTGGCGTTTAAACACCTCTTAACTTTAATCACCGTTTCTAAATAAGAGGGATAATGTCTACCTAAAGTTGATCTTTTGTAAAGTAATTATAATTATGCATTCAAGTTTTGTTATTTCAAAATTAACCCGATATGAATAGAGTTCACCCCTGTGAATATTAAGAGCATTTGTGTGTAGTCAACTTGTATTAATTTGCTCGCATCTGGTCAAACTAGGAGCTGACCCCAATATATTCGAGACATAGTTGACTAGTTCTTTATAATAACTCAAATATTACTATTTGATTTGATTCGTTTGACAGGGGCGATTTGATTCGTGCATCATGCACAATATGAAACATACCTACATACTGACTATTCGTTGAATTCAACCAAGAACAGACGCCAGCACGTTCCCAAGTTTTTGTAATACGTAACATGATTAAAAAGAGTGTCCATGGAGTTTCTTGCCCGTTCTTCTCCATAGAGATCTACGTTTTGGAATGGGCAATTAGCTTCAACTTTCCAACTGGCCGACTTTTTGACAATTCAAAAGTGCCTGTAAATGGTTTAATTGAAATAAATGCTTTGAGTTTGAATTTTCAGTTTGAGTTTGCACAATAAGCTATCACAAACTATCAAATTTTCCCAATGGAACATGAACGTTATTCTTTAGTGATAAAGTTGAAAATCTATCAAATAAATTTGACAGATTGCGGCAGCTTGATGTGCTGGCGTCTGTACATGAACAAACGATTTAATATTCAAAGAGACAAAGGACCAAAAGTCGCAATTTCAAAATGGCGAACCTTGTCCACAAGCACAGTTTTCACGCCACAAGCTATGAAGAAGTAAAAAATTTAAACGATACTGTCACGGTCCTAAAATTACTAAGTAAATTGCATAAATTCATCCCTTATTTAAAAGTTTGATGAAAGTAAAAAAAAAAACTGAGATAATGAAGATCGTCATGCAATCTGTCACCAGTCATTTTGTAATTATATACTACCTACCTATTTATACCAAATAAATGTCAGGAATAAACAGAATAAACGCTTGATGTTAACCTTTCGACCGCCACAGTCATGTACTGATGACAAACCAAAATGTGCCCAGCACGCCACAGTCACGACTATATGACAGACTTATACGTTAAGGCCCATAGTATCCTCATCTCCCGTTTGTATGGTAAAGCACGACTGCCGCCCGACCTCTGAGCCTTTATCTCAAAATGGGGATATTCCTTTGATTAATTTACAATTGTGCTTCGGCGATTCTGTGGTAGTGGTACCTCTAACTATCTATTTTTCAGTGTATTTTTTTCCAAATAACGAAGCCGTTTAGTAGGAGTATGGAATAGAAGCCAAAATATTGCGTGTTGGAAAATATTTTTTTACAGCAAAAGTATTAACCATACAAAAAAAGTACTTCGGGCAAAATGATCTATATGAATCTATAGCAAAATCATATATTTTTCAAATCTTCAAGACAAGCCGTTAATGAGCAGTAGGGTTCATAAAGTGACCGTGTTACGCTACCAAATGGGACGTAGGCCCTTAATAAAGCCGTTTGGCGCCGAGGGCACGTTTTTGTTTTTTTGACGTGGCGGTTAAAAGGTTAAATAGAAAAAAGACTAAATAAATCAGCAATCTGCATCTCCCACTGCAATCTAAAAAAAAAGTGCATTCATTTCAACAGAAACAGAGTTGTGTTGAGCATTAGTGGTGCTGGTCCTTCAGTCCGAGAAGCATACATATCATGGCATAATACAGGAATGGAGCTAAAAAGAGAATGACATACACATACAAAGGAAATGTGACCTAATTACAGTTATTAAAAAGCTTTGTTTACAATACAATGGTTGGTTGTAATTTACTATAAAAACTGCTGTTTGTATTCACCAACAAGGCTACATATGTATATACTTAATTAAATTGATAGAAGACAAAGAAAAAATCCTAAAATTACGAGATACGATTCTTCAGGTCTTCATCCAGCGGTTGTCATCAACTCCCCGATGCACTACATTATACTTCTTAATGTCTTCTAATACAGCCAGCGCGGTATAAACAGACAAAAGTCTACGCGCGACGTATTACAAGATGCATTAAGAATCTTACGTCACAGACACAGCTCTGATATATTCCAGAACTGTAAGAAACGTTACAACATCATTCGAGTAACGTTTTCATTCTATTTTAGTTTTCGTAAACTACGTGATGTTGACAGACGAAAATGAAATTGGCGTGAAGGAAAAACTCTATGGTGTTGAAATTGTAACCCGACTTTTGTTTTTCTTTGTTAAGATGGATCCTTTTGTTGTTCGGTCTATCTACCCATTATATAGTTAGAAGTCAGAGCCTAACAATAATAATTGTCATTCGTGAAAGCACTTCGAAGCCGTCGCTTGGTTGTGGAATATTGGAAATCAATGATTGGTAAGTAGGTCAACTCATAAAAAAACTAGGACGCGGCACGTGCCGCATAACAGGCCACAAGAGAGGCGACTATAAAAAAATAATTCAAGACTGACCTAAATACAGACACTTGAATACACTTTTCGTTACACAAAACAAAAATTCATGCAAAATATTTAAATAACACAAGTTTTTCAAGCAAATTCTGCATTTAAAACTGCTCTAAAACCCAACTAACGCAAAATATTCCCACAGAAATAATAAAAAAAAAACACGATAACACAATAAAAAATATTACAACAAAGTCTTCGTTATCTTCTTCCACCGATTCTTCTTTAATGATGTTTAGAACACAGATCTAACCCACCATTCGACAAGACTGAAGCGATAGGCAGCGCCAGTCAAGACGAAAGATGGACTAGACCCATGTAATTGTCAAAAATCTTCTTTTCTTGCTGTTATTGTTACTAAGTACACGACAAAATACACTGAAATACTACAGTAGAGACTTTACATCACTGCAGGAATATTGTACGATATTATTTTGACGGTAGTGCTCCCGACGAGCTCGCGGTGCGACTGGGGTTAAGAGCGCAATACGACTGGTAACAGGTTGCACGATGATCGGCAGCATTCGGATTTTTATGTGGCGTTCGGGCTCGGGTCGTGGCCTAGTTTCGCGGTACCCGCCCCGGGATCTCCTCCACCCCGTTGCATGAGATATTATTTACGCTATAGAATACTATAGTACTGTATTATGCGATAAAAATTGCAACTAGAGGGGTCTATACAGTTTTTTCCATAGACATCTTTTGTTATACGGACGTTTTAACTGGTTTGCTTCAGAAAAAACTGCAACAAATTATTTTCCCGACTATATTTTCAGACGATTGAAACATCAGCCCTAAAAAAAATAACTTAAGGTCCTAGAAAAATTGGCTTTTTGTCAAAGAAAATGTGAGAATAGTTGACTGCTACTGTGTTACTGTGAAAATACGTCACATGAACAGCTGTTTAGACCAATATAAAGAGACTTACTAATTGTAGCATAAATTAACTAGCCTTGAGAATTAATTATTACAACAATGACGACACTGTTGGCTTGCTTCACTACAGTAGAAGCTTCCGGTTGACTTATCAGCCAGTTTTATACAAATTGTGTTTTACTTACTGAATTTGTTTGGTAGATACTCGACTTCTTCCTAGTTAGTGTGGGCGATTTGGGGACTGACTTCATGTAATTTGACTTTCAAAAAGTGCTGATAATAACCAGCCTAGTTTGGATTAATGTCTTTTTTTGAGCACCAAGAACGATATCTAATAGAACGATTTACAGTATACACATGATCTGACCAAGATTCTGTATGAACTTCAAAAGAGATTCTGACTGAGTTTGTTACGGTCTTTCTTCTCAGAGTAGCCACATAAGGAACACCGAGCTCATCTAAATAGTTTTAACAACATAATTTATTTTGACCTATAACTGTGTCAAAACTTTGTTACGGAAATAAAATCATTAACTTATCATCATTTACGAGCTGAAAAGAGTAAATTGAAAAATCAAAAACCCTAATGCGTAAGGTGAACTTTAAAAAGATGGACACAAGAAATTTTCATCTTAAGAGGTTAGCTTTTAAAATGAATGCTATAATACAATCTCAAGCAGTCGGAGGCAATATTATGAAGGTCTTCATTGTTAAATTTATGAAGCTGAACTCCCGACTTATTTCTAAAAGGACCCATAATTTTACTAGAATAATCAACCCATAATGTTCCCACTGCTGGAACACCGGTCTCCTCTCGGTGAGAAGAAAATGGGCCGTAATCTACAACGCAGGCCCAATGCGGGTTGGTAAATGTCACATGTCTTCGAATTTTTGGTTCTAGGACAAGCCGGTTTCCTCACGATGTTTTCCTTCACTATTTTGAGACCAGTGGGTTCGAACCTGCGACTACCAACTCGTAAGTCGCGGCTGTTACCATTTGGCCACCACTGCATTTTCCTACACAACACAAAATCGTGGAACATTCCAATTCCCTTTCCGGGATAGCAACAAAGGAAAAGAGAGTTCTATCTCTGAGTTACTCATCGACGAAAATAGAAGTGACGTCAATATTATAAGGCTAATGTTACAGATCGACTAAGTGACTTTCTTTTACTGCTTGCCTATAGTGAAGTGACGCCATGGCTTTGTAAATGAAACTAGGTTGATACTCTTGTTCTATAGAACTTGATTAGGGAAGATGTGGTAAGGTGGACCACCAAAAGAAATTTACGTTTTTTGTAATTAGCAAGTCAGTGTCAGATTATTACGTTGAAAAAATAATAGTTTAAAACAACACGCTTTAAAAACCAAACTAAAAAAGTAGACATTAATTTAATTCTATTAAAAAGCGTGGGGTGCTTTTTGATGTATTTTTATAATCAATTAATGTCAAGCACCCCACGCATTTTAATAGAATTAAATTATTTTCTACTTTTTCGTTTGGTTTTAAAGCGTGTTTTTTAGTTTTTTTAAAACTATTTTATTTTTAATTTTTTTAGTTCTGCTAACTACAAAAGCGTATTTTTTCAGTTTTTTTTTTTTGTTTATTGAATTGTCATCGGTCCTCGATAAGTCTACAAAGTTTAAATGAAATCTGACCGTTTGGAGTGGGTCAAAATCAAGTCCAAAAAAGGAGTCGGTTACAAAGTAACATACAGGTGAAGCTAATAAAATCGTGTTAAAAAGTATTATTTACGACCAATAACATATATTAATTTAGAGAATTATTATCATACAAAAACATCGCGTCATACTAAACCGATCACGTTCGAATCTTATCTATTTGAATACGGAAAAATCGACCATATTTAACGGTTAAAACGAGAAAGAAAGAAAAATTGCCAGTTGCCAGTGATTTCTACGTTCTGATAGGTTAATTTTAATTAACGCAACGGAATCACCGTCATTCATTGGTTGGTTTTGTTCAATGTTCTTCTAGGACATGCCGGTTTCCTCACGATGTTTTCCTTCACCGTTTTGAGAACAGTGATGGTGAAAGTATTTACAGAAGGTAACGCGCCTGTTTGTGTTTGAACCCACGATCTACAATTTCGAAGTCGATTACCATACCACTGCGCCACTACTGCTGTTAAAACATACATTAAGTCTGCCTCTGTACATTAGTGTGCTTAAAATCCCTACATTCCCTACTAGTATTATACGTCTGTTACGCTTTCACGCCTAAACCGCTGAACCGATCGTCATGAAATTTGGCAGAGATATAGCCTGGAATATGGAGAAGGACATAAGGCTACATTTTTACGCGATAACCGACATCTTTCAGTTAGTATTAAATAAATAATCCAATAAGCAACCAATGCTTTATTATTGAACAATGTATGGCTCTGTGATAATTAAGTTAGAAAGGACTACAGGAATTACTGAAACGATAGATGCGTTATATGAATTTGCTAGTAGGATATACGAGTACTACACAGTACGATTTCCACCGAAATCTATAATTGTACGCAAGGTAGTGGGGTGGGGGGTTTCAAATCGATCAATCAACATTTAAATGTTTGTTGTACTGCAGTCTGTAATGACGATTATTATGAAACAGTAATGCGACAGTCGTCGGCCTTGTGATCGAGTCTACGGATATCGATTGGTCCTTATTTCGGTACGAAACGATGGGCTAAGTTTTTATTACTTTTTACAGAGTGGATTGGAAAGAACGTAGAATGTTTACTAACTACCCAGATACTAATTTGACAGGTTTAAATGTCAAACTCCTATTGGATACAGTTACGAAGCCGAGGGGCAGACTGAAGAGCCGTAAAAGGTTTGGCAAGTCGACCATCCCACTATATGACAGTGGCTCTAGTGCGGCACGATTGAAATTATGGCTTCTCCAACTTTGTTGAGCCCGCAGAAAGGTTTCCACCAACTTCCATGGCTCACCTGAAAATTTCTTAATCGACTAAGAAGCCAGGTGAGCCACTGCAGTCACAACTTGAACAGGTGGGGGTACTCCGATGAGCTGCAGCGCGAATGTGGAACCACATGCCTCAAACTATGCCTCACCTCTTGTCGTGCTCTCAGTGCACTAGCATCTGCACTATGAAACCTTTTCGAGGCTATCGATAACCCTGCCGAAGTGGCTGAATTCTGGTCGAAGCTTATTTATTATAAACTAACAAAAGGAATCATCGATACCTCGAGGAAGAAGAAGCGTAGTAAAAATGCTAACACAAAAGACGTGAAATGTCAGATAAGTATTTGGAATTCACTTTTTACATCGTAAATGGATGATCAAAGTACAATGTTGGACTAAGGGAAAAGATTGCTATTAAGTAATTTACTAATATTTTATAAATTCGACAGAAAAAAGCAAATAAATTGGCGCTGACCTTTTGGAGAATCGATTACCATTTTTGAGTGTGAATTAGCAATTAATTAGTACTAAGTTTAGCCTTCAAAATGAGATCCTAGATTTTTTTGATGACCTCAATCAGGCCTGGTGGTAAGCAATGAAGGAGGTCTATGTATGGTGTATTCATAAGCGTGATGTTACGTTAGTTGAATTTACACTGTTTTTAGGCACATTGAGAAAACGTGATAAATGCTGCACGGGTTAAAAACGGCTTATGTTTAACTTACCACCAGATATAGTAACATATAACAGACAAAAATAGTAAATGATCACCAAAATTAAACCCGCATCTTAATGTAAAATTATAACCAAAGTTTTAACATCTCGCTATCCTGTTTAGGCAAAATGACTCCAAATAAACTAACCTAACCAACCTAACAATGACAGTGGTTTATTTAGATAGAAATAGTGCATTAATTTGCTCGCTAAGATTTGGTGATCATTTACTACATTTGGTGTTCGAATACAATAAAGTGCAGTCGTGACTAAAATAGCTAGTACTGTTGTAATTTTAGACTTTATTTTTCTGGTGTCAAGTTTATATTTTTGGTAAAAGAACTAAGGGTATCAAAGCATGGTGGTCATTATACAGGGTGATTGGAAGATGGGTGCAAAGCTTTAAGGTGAAGATAGTATAGACAATTTAGAACCATTTAAGCCATGGTTGTCTTAGACGAAGTCTTACCAATTTTTTTTTTTTAATAAGGTTTAAAAGACGTATTGTACAATTTTTTTATTTTTTCTGAGCTTTAAATGTCTGTAAAAAAAATGTCTAATGACATAGAAGCCTAAAACATGTTTTGCTTGATTGCTTACACATTACTTTAATTAAATAAATAAAAAATGAATTCATTTATCATTCAATTTGGCCATAATTATGCAGTTTACATTAAATTTTGAGAATTTCCGAAAAAAAACTTAAAAATTTGGTTAAAAATATTTGGTAAGACTTCGTCTAAGACAACCATGGCTTAAATGGTTCTAAATTGTCTGTACTATCTTCGCCTTAAAGCTTTGCACCCATCTTCCAATCACCCTGTATATAACCCCGTTAAAAACTGCACATTTTATATAAAAACACTGACGTAAAATGCTGAAACTGTACTACCAAAGGTAGTTATATCGACTTGATAACACATTCAAGAGCGGTTACACACGGCGACTGTCGCAGCGATATAACTGAGTCGTCTGCGTCACACATTCACAATACCTGCATTCTAAGGGGTGTATTCATAAACGATGATTAAAGTTAAGAGATGTTTAAACGTCAAAAATTTAAGGTTAATCAGTCGCTAATCATTATTTAACTTTAAGCAGCGTTTATAAATAAGGGGGTAATTGCGTAACACATTATTCATCACAATCTGAATAATTTTGAAGAATATTGCTAATCCATTTAAATTAACAGCATAGTGTTTTTTTACAGCATTTAGCCCATATTAAAAAACAGACTTATGTATAGGTCCCAATGTCAGATTATAAAACAAAGGCAGATAGACCGCGCGGAACACCAAAGTGAGACCAAAAAAAAAAAACAACCGACTTCCAAAAAAACACTACAAAGTGAAAAATAACTTTAATTTCGGAAGTCGGTGTCTTTGGAGCTGTATTTGAATTTTTTGTCACCGCCTTCCGAAATTAAAGTTATTTTTCACTTTGTAGTGTTTTTTTGGAAGTCGGTTGTTTTTTTTTTGGAAAAAGATTTTATTTTTCACTTTGTAGTGGTTCACATGTGCTTACCCCTTCACAGCGTACCGGCGTGATGTTATGTTATGAACTGGTGTAAACAATAGACAGACATGCGATTTCGGCAATCCCAGTCCATTTGCTATCATTTATTGAGGAGTTCCGTTGCCTATCTCCAAATTTCTTCATCAAATCTTCACCAAATTGAAATGAAATCACTACGAGAAAGTACTCTTCCAAAAAAATACCTAAATCGCTTTGGGTGCCTATAAAATTTGAAGAGTTCTCTCTATTTCTCCAGGATCCCATCATCAGATCCTGACTTGATGATCATGGGACCACCTGGGAAGTATACCCTTTCAAACAAAAAAAACAAAATCCAAATCGGTCCAGCCATCTTCGAGTAATCGGGGAACATACATAAAAAAAAAAAAAAAAGGTTCCGACGAATTGATAACCTCCTCCTTTTTGAAGTCGGTTAAAAACAAAATCGTCGCATTGTATGTTACATTCAATGCGACGCTTTAGTATTTGGTTTTTTGGCTTCACTCTTGGTGTTCCGCGCGGTCTATCTACCTTTGTTTTATCATCTGAGGTCCCAATGGTCTTCATCATAATCACCTATACTGTACCCACTGCTGTTTGGGCACAGACTGCTGGTTGTTAGATGTCAAATGTCTTCGAAGTTTTGGTTCTAGGACATGCTGGTTTCCTCAAAATGTTTTCCTTCACCGTTTTGAGAGCAGTGATGATGTAATCATTTACACAGTAAACCTGTAAACTGTCAGGGTTCGAACCTCCAACTCGTAAGTTACAGCCGTTACAACGGGGCCACCACTACTCAAACGTCATAGTCTTCAAAAATACATAAATTCTTTTGTAATTTTGTGTTCTTGCCAAGGTGAACAGAAATTCAGTGCAAAAATATAGGGTCTGCTAGGTAGCAAGAGACAACCCTCAAAATGCTGTTACTGGAGCGTATTTCAAGTCTTGCATCATATCCAATGCTTGTTCGAAACCATCGTCTGCTCAACAACGTAAATAACGCAATCAATGTTGTTAAACTGCCAAAATGAAAGTGTTAGTGTATTACGCAATTACTCCGTTGGTTAAAGTAAGCAACGTAAAAGTTGATGGCTTCTAACGCTACTGCGTCGGCAGACAGTCGCCGTATGCAACTTCTTAAGATGACGTCACGGTCTAGTCTCTGCTCCTAAGGACCAAAATAAAAACATACCTGGCTAGTATTGCTGTCGAAGACCGCATCGTAAGCGTACACCCTCGGAGGCTCGGCAGCTGTGACGTTGTTCTTCGTCACAGCCACGGTATTGTTCTGGCCGTCGACGGAGACGCAGCTGTAAGAACCGTCCAGCTTCTCACGCTGGTCCATCGGACGGACGCGCACGACCACGCGTACATTCTCGACGGTAGAAGCTGCCAGCTCCGCGTCCTAAAGGACAAGGAGAAAAATGACTTTATAAAAATCTAACTGCATTAATGGGGTCTAGATTATTGGTATGCCCCCTTCATGGGGCGTTGACGACGTCATGCCTAGCATTTCCCCAACCATATTGGGGTTGACTTCTATTGTAACTGGCAGCAGCTGAGCAACTGTCTATCTGACTTTGTCAACCCAGCTACTGGGTACCACGATACCCCTTGGCAAGACTGATTTTCCTCGACAGAGTGTGTAGGCGTGTTGTATACTGATAGAGCTAATAGAGGTGAACGAGCATTTAACCTTGCTCTCTAGTGTGAAATATTTGACACTGTTCAATTTTGTATTGCAACATTCAAGAAGTTTTTTGTTTGAATCTTTTTGAGTTAATGGCGTTCCGGGTGGTTCCGGACGTAAAAGAATAGCACCATCCCATTTCTTCCCGTGGGTGTCGTAGAAGGCGACTAAGGGACTTACTAGAGAATGGGCAGCAGCATTCTCTATGCATTTTACCACCATACTGCGATCGCCAACCCGCCTGCCAAGCGTGACGATTATGGCAAAACCCCCCTTTTGGGGGAGGCCTATGTCCAGCAGTGGACGTCTTTCGGCTGTAATGATGATGATGATGATGAATGGCGTAGCATTTTTTTTTAAAGGAACGATACCCCTTGTATTTTATTTATTTTGAAGAGCAATTCTTTGATCAGTGCAAACTATTTTTATACTATTACTAGCTGACCCGACAGTCGTTGTCCTGTCTTAACTATGAATATTGAAACCGCATTAGTATAATATTAGAAAAGTTGATACGATCGTTAAGTTTTCTAATGTTACGCGCAACTTTCTTATAAAAAAAAAATCATAAGAACCTTCTCCTGACATTAACAAACACAACAAAAAAAGAATTAGCAAAATTGGTCCAGCCGTTCACGTGTGATGCCGTGACCAAGGAAAATAGGGATTAATTTTTATATAGAAGACTATTATGGGTCGTAGTGTGCTGAATTGGTGGAATTTGGACTGGACACCAGTCAAAATCAAGATGGACGATGCTGGAAGTACTTAAATAAAAATACTATATTCCACTGTCAAATGTAGCAAGTACTGAAGCCTACTTAGCCTAAAGTCGTGTACCTGATCTTGACCGAAACAGTTCTACAAACAGCTTCGCACATATCAAGGTCGTGTTAGCCGCAATTCGGAATATCGATGGCTGTAATTGCATTGCACGATTGCACTTTCTTATATGCTTACTTTTAACTGATTTTAATTATGGGAAAAAATAACGATTGTAAGCCTGGAATGGAAAGACGATCCACTGACCAAAATAACTTAAGGCCTTACGTCCCGTTTGGTAGCGTAACACGGTCACTTTATGAACCCTACTGCTCATTAACGGCTTGTCTTGAAGATTTGAAAAATATATGATTTTGCTATAGATTCATATAGATAATTTTGCCCGAAGTACTTTTGTTGTATGGTTAATACTTTTGCTGTAAAAAAATATTTTCCAACACGCAATATTTGGGCTTCTATTCCATACTCCTACTAAACGGCTACGTTATTTGGAAAAAAAAAATACACTGAAAAATAGATAGTTAGAGGTACCACAGAATCGCCGAAGCACAATTGTAAATTAATCAAAGGAATATCACCATTTTGAGATAAAGGCTCAGAGGTGCCCTGCGCGGGCGCGGGCGGCAGTCGTGCTTTAGCATACAAACGGGAGATGAGGATACTATGGGCCTTAAGGGGAAAGCCACAAGTTTTGTTCTTTGTGTCTGAATGCAGTTTCTATACGGGTGGAAGGGACATCGACGCGCAAACTGTAGCTACGAATTCAGCACATGATCCAAGACCCAAAGCTTCGAAAATGCTCCTCGGTTAACAAAAAAATCAGCTGTTACATATAAAATTGCAATATACGCGGTCAAAATGTATGGAATAGCATTTTTTTTTAAATAACCAGCAATAAATTTCTATGCTAGGGGGAATCATTTACTGAATTCCTGTTAAATGCTGCCGTTATTATTCTCTTGTAAAGAGCGCATTCCATAAACTTGTGAGATAGCATCACACTCTCAAATACAAAATATTCAGCTATTTTCAAGGCTATATGTTTTTGCTTTTGAATTGTGCAAGAACCAACTTGATGTCTCCGATTCTTAACAATGTAATTATTGTGAGCAGTTCTCACTGAATAGATTAATGACGTAGATAGAAGTCATCCAAGGTTAGGACTTCACGAAGATGGCGGAATCAATGAAACAATTAACGAAATTAATGGTAATAACATACGACTGGGATGGATTCAAAAGGACAAAACCAATGGGAATTGATCAAAGGATCTTTCTGCCCACAACTTCGTCCGCGGAGAACTTTTGTCTTAACAGATTTAGACAAAAAAAAAAGATAGTGAGGTGGTGTAAGAATGAACGAAATTGAATGAACTTGAAATAATGTAGATACTTACATGCAATTTTTATTTATTTTAAATTTAATAACTTGTCTTTTAAACATGTTATGCACTATTAAAAATTGTAGAATTTGTTATTGTATATTCCGAACTATAACACTACTACTTTGTTGATGGTTTGCAACCATTGCAAGAAACGCAACCTGTTAACTATGGATTCAGTACATGATTCTGAACCCCTGTACATTGAAATTAAGTACAGTCTCACTTCTCTGAGAGGGCCGTTAACTACTAATGAGGACTAAAGTTCGACTTTTAATTGTATTCAGTAACTTTACAGTTCAAAGAAAAATAATGTTACCATACTAAAACGAATAGTGTTGGGGTAGTGAACGATTTTGCGGAAAGAACAAGTGATAAAATGGTTTAAATTTAAATTAAACCATTTTTATCATTCATTATAAAACTTAAAAAATTATTTTGTAACATGTAGAATAAAAGAGAATACAAAATTCTAAAATTTTTAATAGTGCACATCATGTTTTTCAGAAAAGTTATTAAATTTAAAATAAAAAAAATTGCATGTAAGTACATTATTTCAAGTTCATTCAATTTCGTTCATCGTTACACCACCTCACTATCTTTTTTTGGTCAAAATCACCCTTCAACTGTCAAATTACTGAATACAATAATTAAAAGTTAAACTATAGTTGGGTCGGGAAGTGCCTATTTCATTGCAAACAAAAGTGATGGTTGTTAAGGAATGCAGTCTTTATTAGTACTCTATGGTTGTGTTGCCTAGCAACACTTACTGTTGATGAAGGTAATTCACAATTTTAACATACATTTTGGACTACGGTTGAAACTGCCTTGACTGCTTGATATTTCAAATATTAACATGTTGACTGTCCCATCTATTTTGAGTAATTTTGTGGTACGTCAAATAGTTTTTTTTTATAAACTGCTTTTTTATGTTCCTAAGGGGCTAATATGTTGTTGACTGCCTAATTATAGAGGCCTGAATTTCATTCAGCATGAATTGCATGTAATGCACAAATGTCAAAGCCAGACTAAAAATGCATTACATGTAATGCACTGACAGTTAACATGTTAAACATGGTAGTTGAGTGTCTTACGGGTGAGGCTATGCTTAGTGGGAAGTAGTCATTCGATGCTGATTAGTAAAACTTCTAAATATATTCAGGAAAAATCTACCTATTTAAATAAACCACCCACCTACCTATTTACATGATTTAACTTACAATCGACAGTCACAAGCTTTTCTCTATTCATGCTTATGACAGTTACCTTAGTTAGAATGAGATAGAAACTGTTACACTGTGATACCCTGTTACATCATCACAAGCTCTTTCCTTGTTTCGTATAGGTGTTGCACCTTAGTTAGAAAGAGAAGTACCTACTTTGTGTACATGGAACAGGAGGAACAGATATTCGATTTTAACTGTTACAACGCACTCCTAGTATAGGCTGTAGTGATGGGTCATTGACGGTTTATCCTTTAATGTAACATCAACGTTGCTTTACGTTCGTCAACTAGTTAAATTCGTCAACGAGTTAACGTGCAACGAATGTTGACTTACAACGTAAACCGTTCATTCACTGAACGGTTTTTATGCGACACTGTGACGTTCAACAATTCTTTTATTGGTATACTTTTCTTAAAAGAAATATTTCAAAAATCAACTCTTGTGTACGTTACTTAGAGTTCAAATTCTACGACATGACCGTCGCTCGGAATATATGAAGTTATTATCAACGTAAGTTTTTTGCTTAGTTGGTTAGGTACGTTTGCAAATTTAGTTTAGTTGATAACTAAATGAGTTATATTCATAAACCTCGTTGACAAATTCAACTAGTTGATTCTTAAACAGTTACATTAATACATTGACAGGCGTTCAACGGTTGATTCAACTAGTTCTTTGATTCAACGCCCATCACTAATAGGCTGACTTGTCATTGTACATAAAGACTATACAATGCAAGGTCAGCTTAAACTGGAAATGTATGGCTTGATATGTAGCCATGAGTACATAATATAATGGCTAAGAAGATGGATGTTCTATTTAGGACCTGTTCGCTCAGCTATGGGCTAAGGCAATAGGAAAGAGGGCTGAATACCTCTACACATAATGTAGCTAAATTTTAATTATCATCAAGAATCATAACTATCAATTTTAGCTCCCGTTTTTTATTATTTCACGGCAAACAATAGGTAGATAAGAGAATAATAGTAACTAGGTACTTTTAAACCTGACGCGAGCGTCTAAAAATACCGAATCCACGAAACGCGGGCGGTAGTCACGTATGGTACGGTTGGGCTTCAAAATTATACATAAAAAGAGTTCGGAATACTTTTCTCTGCAAACCTATGGAAAATTCAAGCAACTTTTAACTGAAAATGCCAAGCAGATGGCAGAATACATTACGAAACGGCTAATGCGTAATTTCGTAGGTACATAGACACACCACTCGAGGTGAAATGACCCTGACACGAATTAAACTATGACTCACCTTCCGAACTAGCACGATTGAACTAAAAAATGAATAGATGAAGCTAATTTAGGAAAATGAACAAAGAGAATTTAGTCTAAACCAAAAAACAATTCAAAATCGATAAAATCGGAGTTCCAATAGGATTAAAATTCCGGAAATCACATGATAACGTGGTACTTACGGGCATTTTTCTCGAATTCAGGGGCCGTTATCAGGAATACATGTAATTTGTTGCGTTAAACAGGGAAGAGCTGCGTCTTTTGTTTGTCGAATATTGCAAAAATCAATACTGACGACCTACTTTTTCGTTTGATTTCTTTGGCGAACGAAATGGAAATGACATGACGTTTTCATTTAATGTTGCCAGTAGCGTCGGTAAAATTAACTACCATTCTTAAAATCAACAAAGCACTTCCGGTTGAAAGGGTTTCTCCTTTGTTCAGAAAATTAAGATAATATTATTTTTCGGTTTTGCCACCCTTTATACATTTCATTGAACATATTATATCGAACACAAATATTTGAACGACTGTTCTATAAGTTCTATTACCTTAATGGAATCATCGAAACGAAGAAAAATAATGCGTAACTAGACCCACAGTCGGTCTAATACTTTATTGGTTAAAGATTTTTTTTTAAATTATTTATCACACGTTCAGCTTTTGACAGCGGCATCGCCCGCGTAGAGGTCGAAAATTATTCCACGGGAACGTATTACCGGGATAAAAAATCCTATGTGTTAATCCAGGCTATACATATAATCTATATGTGTGCCAAATTTCATACAAATCCATTCAGCTGTGGTTGCGTGATGGAGTAACAAACATCCAAACATCTAAATATCCAAACGTACAAACTTTCACATTTATAATATTAGTAGGATTAGGAAGTAGAATAAGTAATAATAATCATTTGCTTTCACATGTCACCCACTCTATTTTAACTTTTTGGTGATAAGCAGAGCATTGAGTATCTTAATTCGACTCTGCCTGATACATAATTATGTAAGTACATATTTGCTTGTGACCGTTTGTGAGCTTGAGTTACATTTCTTCACATAATTATGATTTATAAATCCAAATATAAGCAATATTTTGTTTTCCAAGAATTGCACATTTAATTGAATTCAACATGTATTGTTTTGATTTAAATATTTAGACTCCGTCCAATTTCTTTGCTGCAGTCTATAAAGATAACAGCAAAGTACTCAAAATAGCTTCAGATAGGCAGTCGCTCCATGTAAATGGTATTCAGCTGCATCCCTCAAATTCTCAACTTAGTTCGGAAAAGTCTGGGCAGATTGATTGGGTTGGGTCGTGTGGGAAGATTGCAGATTTGATTCCCATCCCATTCCATCTATACCTTCCCTATCGTCAATAAGTTTAAAAATGAGCTCTTTGCAACGAACTTGGTAGAAAATACACATTCTACTAAAACATTTTGCATCTTGCAATATTAAGGAGGCAAAATTTGAGAAGAACGTTTTATTGAGAATATTATTTTTACAATTTGTTGAGTTTTATTTGCATGAATGAGAAATAATAGTAGATAAACATCAGTAATGAAAAGATTGTAGAAAGTTGTTTTGGCTAATTTGTAATTTGCAACATTTGCACTATCTAAAAAAAGATTTGCAGAACTGGCCACCCACAATCAACAAGGAACGTCAAACACTGCCGATGTTTATTTTTATTAAAAAGAGTAACAATAATTTAGTTTCTTCATGGCTTATTTGTTCATGATTATAAAATTAAATAAATCAGATGATAATTAACAAGTGTTTTAACGAAAAATGTCGACGGAATTGGAAGAAAACGGGATCCATATTGAGTCTGTTGACGTCAGTGAAAAAGTGAAAGAAACTCAAGAAAATGGATCAATGGTTGAAACTAATTGTGATTCTGGGCTGGACACGTTAGATTCTTGTTCTGCCGCGTTCCCAGCCTCTGACTCCGAAGTATCCCCGATAAAAAATATATTAGGCGATGATTTCCGCAATGGATCGTCGACCGACAGTCTTTCAAATGAAAGTAGTCTTTCCAGTCCAGGGTCTGAGGACGGCGTTCCTGATAATTTATGTTTCGAATTTCCGCAAAAAACTGATATCGATTTAGCCAAAGAATTGATTATAAATTGTATAGAGAATATGAATGTAAGTGATAGACAAGGAAACATTGAGCAAAATGTTGAAATTACTGATTATAAAGAAGCAGATTATACTAATATTAATAGGCCTCTTACTACCTCGACCGTAAGCTTGAACGAACATAAGTTAACAGAAAACAATGTCATGTGCAAATCACCTTTCAGCAAAAGTGCTGAAAATATTTCAAACATATCTTATAACAAACCAAATGAAAATGCTAGTTTAAATTCTAGTGACAAAGAATTAAATGCTGACAAGATTCTCTCACAATTCGCCAGCCAGAAATCTAAAGCTAGCGCTGTACAGAAAATACCAGAAAACACAGCTCATACAGATCTTAAATACACAAGAATTCCAAAAGAATTGTTATCACAAGATATTGGTAGCATAGTGAAAAATGTTCATGGAATTTTTTCCTCTGTAAGTGGTAGCTTGAAAAGTGCTTACACACACAGAACCGTATATGCTCAAAAACCAGTTAAAAATGCCAAAAATCTACCCAATGGTAAAGTTATGAATGATATATTTGAGGATGAGAATATGGACCAAAAGACCGAGGTCTCTGATAAGCCAGAAACAACTGACGATCAAGAAATAATTCCAAATTCAAATGCAGAAGTAGCAGTAACAAAATCATCTGATTCGGAAACTTCAGAGCCTCATGATACCAAAAAGGATGTATTGCGGTTTCAAATAGAGACTTTAGAACGAGTACTGGCTGAACAGAGAAAGGAGAATTTTTCTTTGAGGGATAGAGTCAAGCAACAGTGTGATGAGCTGCAGCAAAAAGATTCAACTTTCAAAGAGTTGGAAGTTAAATTAGATATGGTGTGTATATGTCTTTCTATCTATCTAACCTGTTTTGTTGCCCTGCAGCAAGTATTTATACCTATCCTTTACATTTTTATTTTAATGCGAACCAGCGTAGCTATTCACAACCATTTGATACGTTTCCATACAAAATCGAACATCAATCAACGTTATCGTAGGAGTCCTATAATTGCCGTTCACAAATCAAAAACCCGAAAATGTTGACAATTTAAATAAAATAGACAACCGCAGTTTTCACATTTCAATATGTGTTTGTTTCCATAGGATTTTATGCTTTTGCACCTAAATTATAATAATAATAATAAAGCCATTTATTCAACAGTATGTAATACAATTTCTTTAATATCGAAGTTATATAAATTCTAGGTTGTCGTCTGCTGATTGCCAATCGGCAAAGGCCTCTTTCAACCTTTTCCACTCATTTCAGTCCTTGGCAATCCGGCTCCAGTAAAAAAAAATTGGACCACTCATACACTTGCTAAAGTCTGGTTTTTCATAGAGAAACCACACTTTAGCAACTGTTTAGATGTTCGATAACTTTTATGAATAAGGCCGTTAGAATATATAAAATTTGTAAAAAAAATATTGTTAGCGATTTCATTATACAGAATTGTTTTTTAGTCACCGTCCAAATTTTTCAGGGTGATAGTACCCGTGAAATTGAACAACTTTCTCCAAGGAACATGGGTCGAAATATGAAAAAAAAATCGGACCTCCCATACAAAATCGACCAGCTAACTATTGATTTTGCATGGGAGGTAAACAAATCAGCCTGTATATTCCTAATCCTGTTTGCTCTATTCATGTGGCTATTTCATAACATAACTAGTTACTTCTAAGAAGGAACACATAACTATATAAAAATCTGGAAAATCAAATTGTTTTTAATTATATGACCACAACTGTATATGTATTGCAAATTGACCCTCCGGGCGGGTCACCGGTATTCTGTTTGCATCCTGAGTGAGCTTCAGGAGGGCTCCCGCCATCCCACATGCGACTTGCACAGAACTTGTTAAAAACTCCTTCACAATAATTCTTCGTTTAACCAAACTTCTTTGCACAAATCTTATCTCTCAGATGGGCAAACGCGTAGACCATGCAGAGCGTGAGAAAGACGCAGCAGTGATGCGGTATGCTAGCGTTGAATGCGCTGCAATTGAAGCGAAGCGGGCAGCTGAGAACGCTGCCAAGGCGGAGAAGGCTGCCCAGCTGGAGGTGGAACTTTTGAATGGAAAGCTCAGGTCAGCACACGCGGAGAAGCAGAGGATTTGTCAGATGTATGATGATAAGGTGTGCAATATTTTATGATTTTTATTTTTCTAGCACTTTAAACAGTCTGATTAAGATTCAAATTACAAAAACTAGCTGAAAGGTTTAAAGCCTTAAGAAAAGTTAGAAATTGTTTTGTATTTAGAAGGTATAAGTTCTTTTTTGTTCAATTACAGTGTCACGAACTGATGAACAGTGAACGAGAACTGGCGAAATTTCGCGAAGATATGCGGGAACTAGACGGACGCCTGAAATGGACGCAGAGCAAGTTGCGTGTTGAAATGGATGCTTATAAGGTAAGAATCATTCCCGGCCACCGTAGGCGCGCTCCCGTGCCAATCCAATACACTGTAACTTTTGAAAACTACATGTGAGATACTGTAAGCTTTGTTACAGTTTTTCAGCATGTTTAAACGTTAATTTGAACGTTATACAGTGTTTTTATTTAGCCATATCTTGCACAATATACATTGAATGAAAAAATTGTTGCTCAGGGGTACTAAACAGACATAAAGAAACTGATTGGGCGTAGTTCTAAAACACTAAAAGTTGAGTTACAGTCTTTTGGACTGGCACGGGAGCGCGGGCTTGCGGACGGCGAGTAATAGGTAGCTCGCTGTCCGGTAAGGACCAAGCCCGGGTCGACGGCGGGTTGTTTCACGCGCGCCTCAATGAGATGTCAGCACCAACTGGTGGGGTCCGCAAGGGCCGAAGCCTGCCAGGGGTGCGGGTTGTTCGAAAGAGATACCGCGGCCCCTGGCACACAGGCAACTGAGGGAACACGGGTGAGTTTTAATCAGTAAAAGTCTGACACGCCCTCCTGCTCCACCCAGAGCGAGAGAAGTTATTTGATGATGATGTGAATAATCTTCTATTTCAGTTGAGTAAACAAAAATATGTAATTTAAGTAAAAACCTAACTAAGTGTGTGCTCGTGTCTCGTGTGTGCTAAGTCATTAATTCCTTGGCATTACTTGTCAGTCTGTCCTATATTTCATGCAAACGAATTTTGCTTCAGTTGAGCGGAATTAATCCTTATTTATTCAAATTAAATTGAGAATGAGCATTTTCTGAAGGTCAAAAGTTATAAAAGATATCAATACGCCTAGCCTTCACCACTTCCTAGCAAGATTTTGTTAATTCAAGCAATTTTAATGCCATCGGCTAGTAAATAGAGTTCACAATCGCTATCAATGTCCTCACGACCACAACGCGTCTTACTTATGAACCACAAATTAAATTGTCTGATTTCTTAACTCTAGTTGAATTTTCAAACAACACTTAACATTAAAATAACCTGTCGCTACCTTGAAGTGACTGAGACACAATGACATCATAATCAGCTTATAATACGCCCACTGCTGGGACACAGGCGTTGTCTCTGTGAGAGGGGGTTGGCCACGTAATTTACCACATGGGCGCAGTGCGGGTAGATGTCAAATGTCTTCGACTGTTTGGTTCTAAGTAGTGATGTACCGACTAGTCACCGATTAGTGGGATGACAAAATTTTTGACCTACACGCAGGCGAAACCGCTGGCAAATGGTCGTAAGCTATTTTTTATTTTTTTTGTTGGGCATCTCGCAGTTGGCCTTGAGAGGCCGTGACTGCTCAACCGGGCTTTCCTGGGGCTGCCATTAAGAATTTAATCTAAACGCCTCCAGCCAGGGCTTACAAACTAAAATTTATAAACTAAGCGACTGCACGCTGAGGACACCCCCTGTGGGGTACGGGCCTCGGCTCAGGGCGTCATTGATAGGGGGACAGCTATCATTGGGGACAGGCTGGATCAAAATATTGGCATTATTATTGATCGGGGAATGTAGTAAGCTATATTTTATGATTTTCTTTAATAGGATGCTTCAGAACGCGCCGAGAAATTAACACAGCAGGTGATCGAATTAGAAGCGGCTAAAGAAGCCGCTACTGCTAACGCTACTGACTCTGCTAGGGCCAAGCAATTAGGTAAGCTACTTATTTACTTTCATTTAGGTGATACGACTGATGAAACGACGACCTGTGGCAAAAAGAAATGCGTAAAAACGGCTTAACCGGTTTTGATAGAACATGTCTATGAACACTCCCGACTAATTCACCTTTCAAACAAAAAGAAACAAAATCAAAACAACACACACACACCACACACACAATTTTTTTTGCACTGGGGGGGGCGGTTTAGAATGATTATATGCTGAATTCATGGTTACAGTTTGCGCACTGAATAAAAACTTTTCCTGTATAGGACCACCCCTGAGGCATACTCTTTAGAGAAGGAGAAAGATTTTTGAAATCGATCCACAATAGCCGGAGTTATCGTGGAACATACACCCCTTTTAGAAGTCGGTTAAATTCAGGTCAATTGCGAGTTGAACTCGCTCGCTGGATTCATTCTTTTGCTCTAATCTCAATTTATTTTACCAAATACATTTTTCTCTCATCTCACAGGCATTCTAGAAAACGCGGATTACAAAAAAAAAAAAAAATATGTACAGACGCCAGCACATCAAGCTACCCCAAATCAGTCAAATTTCTTTGATAGATTTTCAACTTTATTACATAATTATAAGATTCATGTTCAATTGGGAAAATTTGAGGTTCATCAGTTTGGGGTAGCTTGATGTGCTGGCGTCTGTACATTCGTTTTTAGTTATTTTACACATATTATCTTATTTTTATTTATTATTTTATTTCTGTATCTGTCCGTGACATCACAGTGGGCCCTATTAGAATACCAGTGCTGGGACACTTATTTTTAAATGTTCGCTGCATCATGCTGAGATAGGGGCCTTTTGGTCTCGTACAGGACTTAATTTTTTTATTAAAAAAAAAAAAATGTTAAGCATATTGTGTAGTTATGTTTGTGATATGCGAGTGCGAGTCTAATAAATACATTTTCTTTTTACGCGCTTTATACATATTAACTTCACTTGTATGTTTGTTTGTTTGTATTTTTGTAACCGACTTCTTAGGGCGCGATTTTGACCCACTTTAAACGGTCAGATTTCATTTAAACTTTGTAAACTTATCAAGGACCGATGACAATTCAATAATTTAAAAAAAAAATAGAGAAAAAAAAGAAAAAAACTGAAAACATCACGCTTTTGTAGTTAGCAGAACTGAAAAATAGAAAATAAATAATAGTTTAAAAAACTAAAAAACACGCTTTAAAACCAAACTAAAAAAGGAGAAAATAATTTAATTCAATTAAAAAGCGTGGGGTGCTTGACATTAATTGATTATAAAAATACCTCAAAAAGCACCCCACGCCTTTTAATTGAATTAAATTATTTTCTCCTTTCTTAGTTTGGTTTTTAAAGCGAGTTTTTTTAAACTATTATTTATTTTATTTCTTTATAAACGGTTGCAGCATTGTACGTTTACGAGCTAACATTATATTTTTATTTACAGAAGCGGAACTAAAAGAAATCCAAGCAACACTAATCCTATGTCGTCACGAACGTGACGATTTAGAACGACGCCTAACATCGACCACACAACAATTGGACGCTTGTACGCGGGAGAGAGACACTGCTAGCGCCGCTCTCGCTCGCTCCACGGCTGAAGTGAGTGACGTCATCGAAAACGGTTCATCATCACCATCATCTGCCCAGTCTTTTTCCACCTCTGTTGGGGTTGACTTTCAGTCTGACCGAATGCAACTGAATACAACGCAACAACAACAATACACATACAACGCTTACACGCTTATACAATTTTACATGGAGTGACTGGGGTGCGGGTTGTTCGAAAGAGATACCGTCGCCCCTGGCACACAGGTAACTGAAGGAACACGGGTGGGTTTTAGTCAGTAAAAGTCTGACACGACGAGCGGGAGAAGTTTTTTGACGATTTCCCAACCAAAAAAAAAGTGGAAGAAAGGAAAGAAAGAAAAAGTATGTATTGTGATTCGCACACGATAGCACATCAAGCTACCCCAATCTGTCAAATTTCTTCGATAGATTTTCAACTTTATGACATAAGTATAAGGTTCATGTTCAATTAGTAAAATTTGACAGTTTGGGGTAGCTTGATGAGCTGGCGTCTGTACTAAACTAAACACACAATCGTACAAAAATTATAAAAAACAAACTTTGAAGTAAAAAAATAAAACAGAAAGTCCTGCGCGAGGCCAAAAGGCTCCTACCTCAGCATGATGGACTGCCTATCCTCCAAAACCCAGTTACTGGGTAACACTATACCCCTTGGTAAGACTGGTTGGCAGACTTTCGGGGTTCTGACGACCCGTAACGACTGTCAAAGATACATGATGGACTGCCTATCCTCCAAACGCCAGTTACTGGGTAACACTATACCCCTTGGTAAGACTGGTTGTCAGACTTTCGGGCTTCTGACGACACGTAACGACTGTCAAAGATTCAAGAATGACAACCGGGACCAAGAACGGTTTTTTTTTTCGGCTTGGGAATTTATCAAATAACTTCTCTCGCTCTGGGTGGAGCAGGAGGGCGTGTCAGACTTTTACTGAGTAAAACCCACCCGTGTTCCCTCAGTTGCCTGTGTGCCAGGGCCGCGGTATCTCTTTCGAACAACCCGCAGTCCTGGCAGGCATCGGGCCTTGCGGACCCCACCAGTCGGTGACTAAGAACGGTTATTCGGTTTATTCACTCGAAAAATCCAGCCGAAGTCTATAATAGTAGTTTAATAAAGTTGTATATTAAGGGTAGCCATTGTGTGGCCTGTAGCTACGTAATAATAGCCGCACGGGTCGATCGAACAGGTTAAGCTACGCTTGCCGCGGCTGATCGGTGGATGGGTGACCATCTTTACATACCAAGACCCCTCCATGCCTCGGAAAGCACGTTAAGCCGTTGGTCCCGTCTGTCATTTGTGGATCTTTGACTGTCGTTACTGGGTATCGTGTTACCCAGTAACTGGATTCTGGAGGATAGGCAGTCACTCCATGCAAAATATTGGTAGTCAGCTGCATTCGGTTAAATGGAAGCAGACTCCAAAATAGTTGAGAAAGGGCTAGCCAGATATGATGAATGGGGGTGTCCATATCTGTTTCTGCAAGTTCTGCGCATAGACAAGATGTCACAGAATGAACGCAAGTTTGTTCATAATTGACTACTGAATCGATTTCAGTAATTTTTTCAAGAGTTTTTTTTTTAAAGCTATGTACCTATTTTGCCATCCCTACCGCCGATCGAGCTAAAGAAAATTCAACTTTATCTTAAGGCAATAAGACTCAAATTTAAATGTACAAAGTAATACTAGGGTCTACACGTTTTTTTTTTAATATCAACAGCTTTAAAAAGTTTTATTTTTTAACTCAATAGGTACTCTAATTGGGATGTACGAGGTCTTGCGTTAATTATATTACATGTTGTATTTGTGATCTGTCAGCTGATAAGTAAAACCACCGTTACGATTGGATGCTAGTTTATTAGTGATGGCGGCACTACGTAAATGGTGCAGGCACGCACACATAGGTACTATAGTACCTAAAGGGTTCTAGGTACAAATAAAATATAGAATAGAGTTTAACTTTGTGTATTTAAATAAGTTAAGACTTTAACAAGGCCGCGCCTAATATAATTATTAAATATATTTCCTTTAGGACAAATCTTATCCTATTCTCGTTGACGGATAGAATCCTAGTCCCATCATCTTGATAGTTCAAATGTGACAGTCATTCCATTACCGGCCTGTATTAACATAAAGGTTGCATTCTATAAGCAACAAACCTTTACAGTACTTACATACATACATACACATCAATTTGTTAATCTAATAATTGTGTCTTTGGTAGGTGGAACGTCTGAAGGAGAGTAATCTTCGTTTGGAAGAGGAGGCGGCGGAGTTAGCAGCATTGAGGGCTAAAGCAGCGCTGGCAGATACACTTAGTGCACAGTTGCAGAGGTACGAGTTCTTAATCCGCATAAAATGTTCCCACTGCTGGGACCTAAAGTTTGTTTCCCTCAAATATGGCGAGGGGGGTAGTGGCTGATCTTTGGGTTATGCTCGTGGTGACTGGTCGTCTTGCTAGCCATAGTTTTGTTATTGTTAATTGTATTAAGTTTTTATTAATTTTAGTCCAGAGGTCCTAGTTTAACTTTTGTTACTTCAAGTTATAGCTATGCGGGCATGTCCTTTGTGCCTGGAGGCTTTTATTTAGATTGTAAGTTCAGTTTACGTCTTATTTAAAAATAAAAAATCTACTTGAGTACCTATAATTTTAAATGTTTTGATGGTATATTGGCGTGTGCTAGCTGACATATGGCAAATTTAATGTATTTTTTTTGTGTTTCGTAATGTTAATTACCTATTATTGTATAGAATCAAGTTCTTCTAACTTGACAGACAGCTGTGCTGCTGTACAGTTTCTTGTGCTACTTCTTCTTCCCAGCTAAAGTACTAGGAAGTGGTGAAGGGCGGGCGTGCTGGGGAACTGTCTTATGTAATTTTGACGTTCAAAAAGAGATGACTCTCAGCCTTGAATAAATGACTTTCGATTTTGATTCACCACGCGGGCCCAGTGCGGGTTGGTACATGTCACATGTCTTCGAATTATTGGTTCTTGGACATGTCGGTTTCCTCACAATGTTTTCCTTCACCGTATTGAGAGCAGTAGTATGTATTTTTTTATTATTAATATGGTACTTAGTAATAAACGCGGAATAAAGTTATACTAGGAATAAACATAAATTTGTCTGCTTGGGTTCGAACCAAGTGTTTGTTTTGGCCTTTCGTCTCAGAGTAGACAGATAGGGAACGCTCGTCGGTTATACAAAAATAAAACAGCTGTTCCATACATTTTGACCGCGTAGGTTGCACTTTTCTACGAAACATCTGATTTCTTTTGTGTAAAATCGACGAAACATTTCTTCGCTGGGGGGGTCTAGAATGGTATGCTGAATTCATGGTTAAAGTTTGCGCACTGATTAAAAACGTTTCCTGTATACAAGAATTATTGTTCGTTTAAAGGTACGCGCGTTACGTCCAGCACTGGGTTAATACCCACATTAGGATTTAAATAATTGTATAATATACTAACACTAGTTTCATAAGTTGTACTCTACTAACATCTATGGATTATTTTTCAGTCTGAAATAAAAAGTTTTTATTTTATTTTATTTATTTATTTTTTATTAGATAGTATCATTGCACAAAATGACGGTTCCTTATCGGCGCGGTTATTTTTCTTCTCCAACAGAGAATCAGAGCGAGCATCGCAAGCAGAAGAAGCGCTGTCAGTGGAGCGTGCGGTGGCCGAGACGTGCGGGCGGCGCGAGGCCGGCGCGCTGGAGCACGCGGCCAGGCTCACGGCCGCGCACGTGGCCCTCAGTGCCGCCGCCGGCCGGCACGAGGCAGAGGTATCGTGTCGCCATAATAGGGTATTTTGAAGTGGAAACTTCTTTAGGCGCGCTGGGCATTTTTTGAGATGGGAAAAATAATTGTACTCGCGACACCGTTACCGACACCTCTGTTTTTTGGTAGAGGTATTTCAATAATTTAAATCTCAAAATATAGGTTTTGGTCCAGAACGAATATTCCAATATTGGAATGATGAAATGAAATGATTTCAGTTTTTTTTATCTGCTTTTGAACACCATGAAATAGTAGCCGCCATATTATGACGTCATACGGCGTGTCAATTGAACAACTTTGTACTTTTATTATTTTCATAACCAAAGTAGTTTTTATTTGAATAATTTTTGGCATTCAGGAATAGAAAACCAACGATTAGTAGAATAATAACTATTTTTTTTCAATTATGAACAATTATCATACAAAATATCAGCGCATTTGTTTACTTAGCAAACTCACGTCATACCCACAGAGCAATATGGCGTCCACTTAGTTCAGCATTTTTATTGCACGAATCGATTAAATAAAAATGTTGTGTTTTTTTAGTGGTTTATTAGCACTTTAGCATCTAATTAGGACACTTTTCAAAAATGGGTGTACTTATCATCGTCATTTCAGCCGAAACGTCATGATAAAGCCTGCTGGTCGAAAAATATTTCTATTTATATTCTTTCTGTAAAAAATCCTACAGATGACATGATGATGATGATGGGACTCCCTTTTCCGTACTTAGACTCTCATTCGGTCCGTTGTGCGTGGGGATTCTGGCTAACAAAGCCAGCCTAGCTCCGCCCAAAAGCACAGAAGCTTCCTGGGAGCTTCACAGGCTTCGCGGAGCGACCTCATTGTTCCGAAGGTTTCTTTACGTTGAGAAGCCACGGCCTCGCATTCCAGGATGACGTGGGCGACTGATTCCTCGGCATCAAGGCAGCCTCTCTAAGCGGGCTGTCTGTGGCGCCTATATTATAAAGATGTTTGTTAAGGGGGTTATGGCCCGTAATTGTTCCTATGATTATTCTAAGATTTTTTTACTCAAGCTGAGAAGATTTTTGGTTAATCGCGGGTGTACAATAGGGTATTACACACATTTTTGGAAAGTGTCTTATTTGGATTCTAGAGCCCTAATAAACTAAATAAAAAAAATAATCGATTAGTGGCATAAAAATGCATTAAAATTTTGCATTTTCAAATTTCGCGCGTAATTTGACGAAAACGCTGGACGCAGTAGACGCCATATTTCTCCGTGGGTATGACGTCAGTTTGCTAAAAACAAATGCGCTGATATTTTGTATAACAATTGTTTATAATTTTAAAAAAATAGTTATTTTCTACTTATCGTTGGTTTGCTGTTTCTTATTGCAAAATATTAAGTAAATGAAAATTACTTTGGTTAAGAAAATAATAAAAGTACAAAGTTGCTCAGTTGACATGCCGTATGACGAAATAACATGGCGGCTACTATTTCATGGTGTTCAAAAACAGATTAAAAAAACTGAAATCTTTAAATTGTATTTTAAAATTTATTTTGAGTTTTCATAAACTAAAACTAACATTTTCCGACTGCATTTTGCCTAAGCTATCTCAATAATATATTTTTAGATTTTTTCTCGTATCGATTAAAATACCCTATTGGTAAAGCCAATTTTGACTGTCTACAGTCTGTGTTGTTCACAACAGCAGTATCACAGGTTAGCTTACTGTTAACCTGTTTCAATTACCAGGACGATAAATATTTATATTTATACTAGCTGACCGGAGAGACGTTGTCCTGCCTGAACAGCGCCACCTATCGGGTCAAATTGTTAATCTTTCGAATCCACTTGAAAACACAAAAAAAATCATCAAAATCGGTCCAGCTGTTTAGCGGGAGTTCAGTCAATTCACACGCTCAGAAGAATTATATGTATAAAGATTCTTCGCGTAAACATCCTACCGATAACATCAACTTCTAATTTCACATTTACAGGCGCGAGCATTGGGAGCCGACAACGCGTCGCTTCGAGAACGGATAGTCACGCTCGAAGGAGAGTGCACGCGACTACATGCTGCCTTAGCCGAGGAGACTGATAGGAGGAATAAGGAGAATAGGGTGCTGGCTAGAAAGGTGGGTGTACTTGTGTATCATCACGCTGTATGGCCTGAAGGCGTGGGTAGATGTGTATTAGGTGCACACAGATTTCGCCTGAGCTCACTAATAGTATAAAGATTTGTTTTTTTTTTTATCAATCACGCAAAAACGGTTGAACGGATTCGGATGAAATTTGGCACACAGATAGTTTATAACCTGGGTTGGGACATAGGATACTTCCCTATCCCGTTAATTCGTTCCCGTGGGACAACTGCCGACCTTAACGAGGATGAGGCCGCGAGCAAAAGCTATACTCCATTTGAAATAAGATTAGACATTTAAACAATCCTTTTTTACAGTCCTTTCAACCGATTCTGACTTCTATACCGTAGGCATAAGGATGGCATTAAAAACAAAAAAGTAGTTACAATACCAACTATTTACTGCAGCTGCCATTTGTCATGCCACCAACGCAATAGAAGTCAAAATCGGTTGATGGGACTGTAAAAAAGTTTTAGTTAAATGTCTAATCTTATTTCAAATGGAGTATAGTATGTTATAAGCAGAGATCGGATATTCGGATGTATATTGACCTAAAGATAATTTTTTGCTATGAAAGTATGGAAGCGGCTTTATAAATTATTTGTAATATTTATTTAAAACCCCGGGATTCTTTGATTGCATAATTATTCAGATGTGTATTAATTTAAAATTAATGTTTAACCCGATACAAATATGTGTATGTACTGGAGGAGGGGTGGTTTGTATTAGTTAAAACAAAAAATAAACAAATTACTTACCTAAATTAAGACTTTTTCGATATAAAAGCGTATTCCATGTTAGCCAACATCTCAACTTTAGGTGAATATGCATCCGAATATCCGATCTCTGGTTATAAAGAGTTCGAGGCTAATTATTTACCACTAACAGACACAAGTTCAGATAACATGACTGGCAGCCAAGAAAACAAAAAGACTATTTGCCTCGTTTCACTGGTCTTTAAATTTGTACCATACGGGGGCAATCCAAAAAACCTAATGATAACGAAATCGGGGGATACAGTTTGGCGTTGTAGTTCCGAATCTATCCTCTACATCCAAAATCAAATTATACCACTGGATAGCTAAAGGATCAAAGAATTCATTACGATAAACGAGAACAGTGACGCATCGCGCGCGGTGGAAGGAAAAGCGCCGCCATTTTGAGGTTATTTTGCTGCGTAACGAGATTTGCAATTAGTATAACTTTGGACTCTGAGAAGCTACGATGTTCGTTTAAGTTTTATATTGTAACGCAATAATTATTTTTTTCATTGCTTTTATCCTAAATACATAAATAAAAATATTTTATTTCTAAAATATAACCCATTACATAAACGTATTCACGTACAACACGGCCGTGTCCATGACACAGCCACACCCCATTTTTATTAATTTTTTGGATTTTTTTAGACACGGTGAAACAGCGCCCTAAAAGCGTAACACACTATTAATCACAATCTGAATCATTTTGAAGGATATTGCTAATCCATTGCTTCATATGTTCGAAAAAAAAAATCTGCTCAATAACGTGGATAACGCAATGAATGTTGTTGAACTGTCAAAATCAAAGCCATTCTTACTGTTAGTGTCGTAGGTCCTAGGAATTTAAAAGACCTAGGAAGATAACTGAGGGGAAAGATTTTTAATTATATCGAAAAAAAAAATCTTTATAAAAACTCTTTTAATATTTTTTCCAGGTGGCGGAGTTAACAGAAGAGGTAGCAGAAGCGAGCAAGAAGCTGGAGTGGGAGAAGGGAGAGAACGGTGTGCTCAAGAAGAAACATTCTAGTGCCATAAAGGTATGTTGTTAACCTTTTAACCGCTGGCGTCGGATTAATCTGAAAAATATTTTCGGGTCCATTTCGCCAGGGTCGTATATTTACGACCAAAATACCAGAGCTCGTTTAATCTGCTTTTTTATTTAATTACGCTGTATTCTATCAAAAGGATGTTTATATTAGTTAAATAGTTAAATAAGTAATCATTTAATATTTGATACACTTTAGTCTCTTAATTAGAAGTCTAGTACGTATTGCACATCCCTCTTTGTTGTACGTATTTATTTTTCGATTCACTGTGCCGGGCGCTGGGGGCACGACAACTGATATGAAGTCGGGCGGTAAAGGGTTAATTCTAGAAGGCTTCCCGGTCTACTCCTTGGTACGCAATGGTCTCAGTAGCACCATGAAACATGAAGCTTCAGGGGCAAATCTTGAGGTTTGTACGCACTGGGACTACAGCTTAGTACGGCTGTCCTCCCAATTGCGTACAGTATGGCTACGTTGGAGACAATTGAGCCTAGTACCTGTCAGTGATCTAAGACCCAACTGACTATCAACCTAGCCAATAGGTTTCACTTAGCACCCGAGTTATCCCTACGCCCTAACCTACCATACAAACCACACCGAACGTGAGTCACGTTGGCTTACGAGAGGGAAGCCTGTTACAAGGAGACCTACGGTAACAGACGGAATTTGGGAAGGAATTCGGGTTTGTGTACGTCGTGCAATGTACACAGGATATGGTTTTCTTACTGCCGATCCCACAGACTCATAGGATCGTTGCTGGCTAAAGGTGTCTTGGCCACAGTAAGAGGAGGTTGTAGGAGATGAATCACACTCGACTCCAGCTTGATGACTGATTTATTACAATAATTAACTTAATTATTTACAAGTTTTGTGGTCAATACACATTGATAGCTATTTCTATGTGTATTGTGTGTGTATCGAGCCGATGAGGCGAAGATCTCAGTAGGTCACTTTTTAGCGCTGACGCTGTGATGCTATTGCATGTTCATGGTTGAACAAGGTTCATTCGATTAATCGAATCTGATCATTTGCTTCTTTGCGAGTGTTATTTCTTTTACAAATCAAATCAAAAGTAATTTATTCAAACTAGGCTGAGAGTCAGCACTTTTTAAACAAGTAGGTAGCGGTGCCGTTTGGACGGCATCTCAACTGAGCCGGGCCGCGATGTCGTATGGGAGGCGTGGGGGTTAAAGGCTGCGGGGTCAGGAGTGCCGGTTTCTGAGCAGCGCTCTTCCCTTCCGTTGGGTGCATGGGAGGAGTGTCGGTATAGCGTTGGCCGCTCTCCTTCCCCCTCCCAGCCGAAATCTAGTCGGCGGCGGTGCACGGCCACGGGGGCATGCGCGTTCCCGTGTTCCCGCCACAAGCGGCACTGGGGCACACCGTAGAGTTTTAGTGGGTTAGAGTCCCACATAACTGCGCTATCTCTCCGTCCTAGCGCAATATGGATGAGCATTCTCCACTTTAAGAAAAAAAAAATAGTAAAATAAATAAAAAGATAATTTACCCATGACAATAATAAAACCTTGGTCAACAAGAAGATCAGTCACCGTTTCAAACTTTCTATGAGTTTGCCCCGTTTCCTAATTTGATTACAGACAGGTCAATCCAATCATGACATCCTACTTAATATTATAAATATGAGAGTTTGTATGTTTGGACGTTTGTTACTCAATCACACAAAAACGGCTGAACGGATTTGGATGAAATTTGGCACACAGATAGATTATGGGTTGGTTGGGTGAGTATGGGTATGGGATTATGGGTTTTAAATGTTTGTAAACGCACCCACAATACAGGAGAAATTCCTAGTGTGGGGCAACGTTTTTTAAATAAATAAATTATAATGTGGATTAACACATAATAGAATATTTTTAATCCCGGTTTTACGTTCCCGTGGGATAAACTTCGAGACCACACACGGGCGAAGCCGCGAGCAAAAACAAGTGGCAAATAAACTTATCTAGAATAGGGTATTTTCCAATTTATTAAAAACTATTCTAATTTTAAGATTGGGACGAAATATGTAACAGAAAAATAAAAGTAAATTGATTTATAGCCATTTTCACGATTTAAATCAAATTTATTTTTCGTTGTTTTGAATTTACCGCCAAAACGCTCCTTACTATGACTTTTTATCACGTGACCACACGTGACGTCAACTTTGTGTAAGCTAAAGTAGTTAGTAAGTAAACAAGTGAATGTCGAGTTTATAATTAACAAGATTTTTAATGGATAGAAAGTGATATTACTGGGGTGCGGTGGCTCTTTGCACAAATACTTCTGAAACTGCGCCAAACTAAGTATTTGTACTGGTGCTGTTTACAAAATGCTGACGTCACGATGTCATGTGATAAAAAGTCATCGTAAAGAGCGTTTTGGCGGTAAATTCAAAACAACGAAAAATAAATTTTTAATTGAGAAAATTGACATAAATAAATTTGTTTTTATTTTTCTGTTAAATATATCGTTCGAATCTTCAAATTAAAATAGTTTTGATTAAATTGGAAAATACCCTATTAATAAGAGACTGAAATCTGATGCATTTACTTTCAGGAATTAAACCGCGAGCTACAGCGCGCTATGAAGCGGTGTGAGCAGCTTGAAGCGAAGTTACCGCAACAACTGGCGACAGCTACGAGGACAGGCGAGTACTTTATCAGTAATGTCATTGAATAGCTTAACCATAAACGTAAAAACAACAACCGATTTCCAAAAAAAAAAATTACAAAGTGAAGTTAACTTTAATTTCGGAAGTCGGTGACTTTGGATATGTATTTTATTTCGTTCGCTCCCGATTACACTTGCGTGCACGAAAGTTGTACCCTTTGTTTTTGTTTACTTTTTGTTACGAATTTTTGTTTAAATTTTAACTATTTTAATTTACATAATTTTTTTATATTTAATATTTTTTATTAAGTAAATATTTTAAATTAATTTTAAATTTTATTTTTAACACCTAATAAATGTCACGAATTCCTCTCCTTTCTTTAACTTCATGATTAAAAATAAATGAGAGCAATAACCATAGAATAATGACAAGCAATAAAAGTGACCACTTTTTTGTTCCACTAAGTGCTCGATGCGCGAACTTACCCCCACTACGCCAAAACGTTGCCAAGTTACGTGCCGGGGACTGTACATTACACAAACCAACACTAATAGGGTATTTTACTCTATACGAGAAAAAATCTAAAAATATATTATTAAGATAGCTTAGGCAAAATGCAGTCGGAAAATGTTAGTTTTAGTTCATGAAACAACAAAATAAATTTTAAAATATAATTTAAAGATTTCAGTTTTTTTAATCTGTGTTTGAACACCATGAAATAGTAGTCGCCATGTTATTTCGTAATACGGCATGTCAACTGAGCAACTTTGTACGTTTATTATTTTCGTAACCAAAGTAATTTTTATTTAAATAATATTTTGCATTCAGGTACATCAAACCAACGCTAAGTAGTAAAATAACTCATTTTTTTAATTATAAACTATTGCCATACAAAATATCAGCGCATTTGTTTTTAGCAAACTGACGTCATACCCACAGAGCAATATGGCTTCTACTGCGTCCAGCGTTTTTGAAAAATTACGCGCGAAATTTGAAAATGTAAAATTTAAATGCATTTTTATGGCACTAATCGATTATATAAAAATGTTGTGTTTTTTTGAGTGGTTTATTAGCACTCTAGAATCGAATTAAGACACTTTAAAAAAATGAGTGTAATACCCTATTATCATTATTGCAACAGGTTCAGTCTCATCATTAAGTAGCGGAGAAAGTGCAGCTCACGAAGACAGACTTCATAACGGACACAGTGACGCATTACCAGACATACAGGTATGTGCACGAATACCCTATTTAATATTACATTCTATTATCATCATCTGCCTGCCTTTTCCCAACTATGTTATGGTCGGCTCCCAGTCTAACCGGATGCAGCTGAATACCAGTATTTTACATGGAGCGACTGCTTATCTGACCTCTACAACGCTGATACTGTTCCACACGATAGATTTTTTTAGAGTAATTAAGTCAAAGGCTAGCTGCGCCCCGCGGTTTCACCCGCATAAGTCGCGGTCCCGTGGGAATAACAGGATAAAAAATCTAAAGTCATTTATTCATACTAGGCTGAGAGTCAGCTCTTTTTGAACGTCAATATTACATAAGACAGTCCCCCGGCACGCCCGCCCTTCACCACTTCCTAGTGCTTTAGCTGGGAAGAAGTGGCGCAACAAACTCCTCAGCAGCACAGCTGTCTGTTAAGTTAGAAGAACTTGAATCACAAAAAAAAACATTAAATTTGCCTTATGTCAGCTAAAACTATCCTATTTCTAAACTAAAGCTAAACTACAGCTAAAACTATCCTATTTCCTAACCTAGGTCTTGGTCTACTCATGTACCAAATTTCATCTAGATAAATCCGTTCAGCAGCGTTCCGTTTGCCTTTTAATAAATAGCCTTTCGGGCCCATTTCATGTTTTTCTGTCATCCGTGTATCTAGTGAGTGAAATAACTGCCTCTAACTTTTATTTCCGTCATTTTGTAGTTTAATTTCAGCATGCTAAAGAAACAGCATTAAATTTTAATAAAAAAAAAAAAAAGTAAAAGAGTTGTGGACATAAAATCAATTCAGATAGTACTTACTAATTCCATGCTTAAAATCGAATGAACTAAACGGAAGTTCCGTTTCATTCATTCGATTTTACGCAAGCCGATGTTGCCATGATAAAAATGATTTGTTTTTTTTTACTTGCTCTATCGATCGGTCTCTCGTCGCGAGTTAGAGAAGTGTCAAATCAATCAAATTGCTTTTTCGACTTTCGACAAACCAAGATTGAGGGCATTCTCTACCAGGATATCTTTTTATCCGGATATTCCGCCAGGAGTGATGATACCGCTAGGCGCACCTAGTAACTAATATTTCTTACTAATTTTCACGCATACCTCAGGAACGAACGACCACGGTAAGAAATAATAATAAATACTCTCTTTTATTTTTATTTCACAGATCAAGTTTCCAAGTGTTTTTAATAGACTATTCCCCAAGGTTAGATAAATGGCCTTTTTAATTTATTAAGATACAATTGGTGTAGATTTTCTGTAATTTGTTTATAAATGTAATGTTTTTGAGTTTTTATTCAAAAGTCATCATTTTCTTTGTTTTTTTTTTTTGTTGAAATTATAGACACATCTCTATTAGTTGTCTTCTTAGTGTTCACTTGCTAACATACGTATTTTCTGATCATGTCATCTTTCACAGCCCACTCTCTTTCACAGAGAGGTCTGTGTTCCAACAGTGGGCACATTATAGGCTGATTATTTTATTTATTTATTAAAACTGAATGCACAAGTAAAAAGACTGTACAAAGGCGGACTTAATCCCTGAAGCATTTTCTACCAGTCAACCTTGGGGTGATGCAGAGAGAAAACATGGCCGGTGCAACATAGGGGATAGGTTACTCCAAAAATAATAAAATTTTATACTAATACATAGATACATACATACATACCTTATCCATTCATAGCTTTTTTTTTTTTCATTCTTTGCAAATTTATCTCTGTTAGAATCTTTTGTTCCACGCTTCAGAACAGTGGTTATTCCGACTTATTTTATTTTTTTGTTCAATTTGTATCACCCTACGTTTTGGTTGAAACCTGATGTGTAATTACGTACCACACTAACAGTAGGAATGCCTTTCATTTTGACAGTTCGACAATATTATTTGCATTATTTACGTTGTTATCGAAAGATGTAATCGAAGTTAGAACATGTAGATTCCGATTAAGTGAGATTGGAAGGTTCCGACCACACTTCTTCCTAAATTGTCAAAAATCGTGATACAAAAATCATCGTAAGAAGCGTTTTGGTGGTAAATTCAAAACAACGAAAAATTAATTCGATTTTAATTGAGAAAATGGATATAAATATTTTTTTATATTTTTCTGTTAAATATTTTGTCCTAATCTTCAAATTTAAATCGTTTTTAATAAATTGGAAAATGCCCTATTAAGGTGCTGTCTTTATGGCTTTCTTCCTACCTCAGGGAGGAGGCCTAGGTCCCAGCAATGGAAACATTACTGACTGTTCTATGTTCTACATTCTAGGTCCGCGAACCCGACCGTCAAACTTTAATCGAGCGCATAGTATCCTTGCAAAGAGCGGCCGCACGTCGTGCAGAGCGTTGCGAGTTCCTGGAGGAACATTCTAGACAGCTCACAGCCGAGCTAAGGGCGAAGGCCCGTCTGCTGAGACACCTCCTGTGCGAGATGCCCGCAGGCGCCGTCGGTTCCAGCCGCAGGGATGACAACAAGGTAAGATAGAGTAAAAAAAACCGGTCAAGTGAAAGTCGAACTCGTGCGCCGAGGGTTCCGTACCTACCCATTATACCGCCATAATAAAAAAGATATGGGCAAATTTAGATTTTCGCGAAAACTTGCAAAAGCAAGGTCTTACAGCACAAATAAAGTAAACTTTCCAAAAAATAAAAAATAAATGAAAATTAAGGTAAAATTTGGTACTTACAAGTTTTCGCGAAAATCTAAATTTGCCCATATCTTTTTATCATGTTGACTCAGGACCTTGATTTTTATACACCTAATAGGGACTATAGACCTCAGTATCTGGTATAAATTTCAACTTGCTAGGTCCATCCGTTCCTGAGAAAATCGGTGGTGACACACGGACAGACAGACGGACAAGAGAGTGATCTTATAAGGGTTCCTTTTTTACCTTTTGAGGTACAGAACCCTAAAAAGAGCTAATTTGATTCACGCACCGAAAATTACAAGCAATACAAAAAAAAAACAAATGAAAACCCGGGCCAAAAAGGCGTGTGTCTCAGTATAGTGCTGCGAATAAATGTCTAATTGTTGATGAATGTAAAATTATACTAATAATTTAATAATGCCTTATCCCACAAACCCTAAACCTCGATTAAAACAGTTTGCAACAGAAGTTTTATTTGCCAATAATCGGGAAAACATTACATTTAACCGATTATTTGAAATGCTCTAAGTTACTTCTATCGCTGACTGTAATATAAATTTTACAAAACTGTTTTGCTAATACCTGAATAAAATTAAATCTTTTTTGAAAAAAATTACCTATTGTATAACAAAATGTTATTAAATATTATTAATACTGTTCCCTTGTTCATGCTGCTATATAGAAACGGAAGCTAACCAAGGTAAAATTCAAATCATGTGTTTTCTGTAACCTTTTATATTATTTATAATATCCTAACATAAAATAATAAAGTATCATAAACAAAAGAAAAAAAAATATATTTATTAGCCTGTATAAATATCATTTGATTTATTCCAGCCTGTATAAATATCATTTGATTTATTCCAGCCTGTATAAATATCATTTGATTTATTCCAGCCTGTATAAATATCATTTGATTTATTCCAGCCTGTATAAATATCATTTGATTTATTCCCAGCCTGTATAAATATAATTTGATTTATTTCACCCTGTATAAATATCATTTGATTTATTTCACCCTGAATAAATATCATTTGGTTTATTCCAGCCTGTATAAATATAATTTGATTTATTTCACCCTGAATAAATATAATTTGATTTATTTTACCCTGAATAAATATCATTTAACTTAATCATACCTTACAAATATCATTTGATTTAAGTCAACTTGTATAATTAGATCGCGAAGTAGATGTTGTATTTGTCTACTTTTATAATAATTATGTTGTAAAAAGAAATTTGTCAAGACGATCGAGATTTACAAATTACAACTAGAAGCGTTGCTGTCATTCGATGCAATATTTATGCGAAAATACGAACGTGTGAACATTGACCATGCCTTAATGAGCAATGTAACCTTTTTGGTATGTCACCGTAAGATTGTTTGATTGCTCGCGAAGAGGGCGGCGGCGCACGTGAGGGAGAGGCAGTATATGCGCCCTCACGGCCGTAGTCGCCGCGGGAGACGCCCTGGGCGTCGGGAATCCCAGGCTGATTCCCGGCCACCGTAGGCGCGGGCTTGCGGACGGCGAGTAATGGGTAGCTCGCTGTCCGGTAAGGGCCAAGCCCGGGTCGACGGCGCGTTGTGTTCCACGCGCGCCTCAAAGAGATGTCAGCACCAAATGGGGGGGTCCGCAAGGGCCGATGCCTGCCACAGGTGCGGGTTGTTCGAAAGAGATATCGCGGCCCCTGGCACACAGGCAACTGAGGGAACACGGGTGGAAAAGTTCTGGAGTAGCGACCGCGCACTGGAAGACGTAAAGTTAGAAGGCCTCCCACAAGGTGGACCGATGACCTTGTGAGGGCCACAAGAGTCCGCTGGATGCGGGAAGCACAGAACCGGTCGAAGTGGCGGAGATTAGGGAAGGTCTATGTCCAGCAGTGGACGTCTTTCGGCTGAAATGATGAAGATGATGATAAAACATTATTGAAGATAGTTTTTTTTTGTTAAGAATCACATCTCGTAGGTCAACCTTTAAGGTCGGCTGCTTACCCTGACTTGCCTGTGGCTACCTTAATAAATTTAGGCTTGGAGATAGCAAAGTTCTATCTTTATATCAATTAAACCATATTACAGAAAGAAATAGCGCGTCTGGGCGGTGGCGCGATGGCCGCGGTATGGGGCGGCGACCCTAATGGAATGACGGCCGAGCTGTCACTTGAGATGAACCGGCGCCTGCAAGCTGTGTTAGAAGATACACTACTTAAGAACATTACGCTTAAGGTAAGTACTTAAACGTGCTCGTCTTCAAATCACAAGTAATAATACAGGATATTTTTTAACCAGTGCGCAGACTGTAACCATAAATTCAGCATATCATTCTAGACATTTCCTTAAAGAGGAGACGTGCACTCGGGCCCCATGATCCGAGCGTTTCGACCCCAAACGGCTCAAAGCCGTAGTTAACCATAAGGTTACGGTATTTACGCCGCTTGAGGGTCTCAACAGACGCAGCAGCGGCACCAGCACAGCCCGCCATGCTAGGAACATGAGACCAGAGAGAAATAGCATTGCCATTCAACGTGGCAATGCTGCCAGTCTTCTGGGCACGTTTCCTGATGACAGCGATGCGGAGGAATACTTCGACGCCTAAGTGTCCTTTTGTTTTTGTATTTATTTGTTGAGTTAGTTTAAATTTTTTATTCTGGACCCCCCAGCGCACAAAAAAATTTCGTTGGTTATACAAAAAAAAGGATCTGTGCTATACATTTTGACCGCGTAGGTATTGCACTTTTCTATGAAACAGCTGATTTTATTTTTTGTATAACCGACGAAAATTTCTATTAATTCATTTAATTATTAGTATTTAATTCTTTACATTCCTATATTAATTTTAGAATGATAATCAGTATTCGTTATTGATAAGTTTTCGGCTTCTCTCTTAGAAAAATTGACACCTCGCCGCTGGTAAGTATCCACTGCTTTATATGGGTAAGTATCCCGCAGGAACTAACCGTGATCTAAATTATACCATACGCTGGTGTTTAAGTTATTATTCCTCCTAGATCGTGATCTGTGTTCCGTTGCTTGAGATCGTGTGAAGTTGTGAGAACACAGCTGGAACTTGATAAATCTCAATTTAAAATTTCGCTGGGGGGTCTAGAATGATATGCTGAATTCATAGTTACAGTTTGCGCACTGGATATAAACTATTCCTGTAAACAATCATCATCATCGTTCATAGCCCGATTTCAGCCACTGCTGGGGCATTTTTTGGCCGCTCTTTTCTTGTGCCTGCCTCATCCAGGTTTGGCCTGCGATGGCAACAATGTGGTCCTCCCATCTCGCCGCCGGACGACCAACATCTCAACTTCTAGTCCTTGAACACCACTCTGTCACAGCCCTACTCAACCTGTCATCGATGAGCCTCGCCAGATGTTCTGCCCAACTCCATTTGAGTTCCATATTTTGTTTATTTTTTTTATTTCCAAAACACTTCGAGTATTACAAACGTGATTTAAGCCACACGACGAAAACCTCTCAGGGTTTATCAGCACCCTAATTGCGTAACTCACGATTCATAATAATTTGTTTCGTTTTAAAACCGATGGCTAAACCATTGCTTCATGTGTTCGAAAAATGTGTCTGCCCAGCAACGTAAATAACGCAGTGAATATTGTTGAACTATCAAAATGAAACCGATTATGATTAATCGCGTGTTACGCAATTAGGGTGCTGTTGATGGCGAGCCGCTCATTTCAATAAAAACACAAAAAAAAAATATTAACAATTGTACACGAGAGTTTGACAAAAAACAGTATAACACTAGACATAAGACAATATTAAAAAAAAGAAGAAAAAACAACAACAAGCAATAATAACTACATTGAGAAATGTTGTGCAAGGAAACATTTTGATTTATACTTATAACTTTTCGAATTAGTTTTGTAAAGCGTTTGCAAGTCTTCTGGAAGTTTATTTAGAAATAAATAATAGTTTAAAAAACTAAAAAACACGCTTTAAAAACCAAACTAAAAAAGCAGAAAATAATTTAATTCAATTAAAAAGCGTGGGGTGCTTTTTGAGGTATTTTTATAATCAATTAATGTCAAGCACCCCACGCTTTTTAATTGAATTAAATTATTTTCTGCTTTTTAGTTTGGTTTTTAAAGCGTGTTATTTAGTTTTTTAAACTATTATTTATTTTCTATTTTTTAGTTCGGCTAACTACAAAAACGTTTTTTTTTTCTCAATTTTTTTTTTAAATTATTGAATTGTCATCGGTCCTCGACAAGTTTACAAAGTTTCAATGAAATCTGACCGTTTAAAGTGGGTCAAAATCGCGCTCAAAGGAGTCGGTTACATACAAACAAACAAACCAACTAGCATACAAGTGAAGCTAATATAAAGCGTAACTTAAAGCAAAGTTTATAAAAAACGGCTACCAGAACCAAGGAAGGCCGCAGGCGCGCAAATTACCCACGGAAAGTTACATACTGACATACAAGTGAAGCTAATATAAAGCGTGTAAAAATGGTACTAAATATTCTGCAACCCTCATACCGTACCGTACACATTATAATATTTTGGTAGGATGTATTTATTTTTAAGTGGCATCGTTCTCAGAAAGTCAGGTCTTGTTTGTTCTGTTAGCAGCTCAGGTCTATTGACTTCCGCGAGAGTTGAAAACTACTAATTACGCCCTACTATAATACAAAAGTCGCAGAATGAAACGAATTTGCGCTTTATTAATATATTTGTCACCGTATGATTGTGAACAGGGGCCATTCAAGTATTACGTAAGCACTACAGGGGGGCGGGGGGGTCTTTGCTTTGCTTATTTTTGATGACATGGGGCATGGGGGTTTGGATGGTGATTACGTCAGCAGAATTTATTTATTAACTTTTAGATTTTCTACAAAATTTTGTCGATTTTGGTTTGAACACATATGGCACAATGTTCACAATCTTTCGACAGTTCACAATCTCGCAAGATAGATTATAATCTAACGGTATTTACAATTGTACGGTGACATAATTATCCATTATGTGAAAGACGTCCACTGCTGGACATAGGCCTCCCCCAAGCCCCGCCACTTAGGCCGGGTCTTCCCGCATCCACCGGATGCTTGCGGACTTCACAAGGTCATCGGTCCACCTTATGGGAGGCCTTCCAACTCTACGTCTTCCGGTACGCGGTCGCCACTCCAGAACCTTTCGGTCCCATCAGCCTATGTCCATTTTTTAAATTTATAAATGCGATAGTGATTTTATTTGTTACGGTTTTAGACTAATAGGGCTGAATGGGTTTGGATCAATTTAGGCACATGGATAGACTATGACCTGGGTTAGCACACAAGATACTTTTTAACCCGATATTCAAACGGGTTCAAGACTTATCAAAATCAAAAGTCATTTATTCAAATTAGGCTGAGAATCAGCAATTTTTGAACGTCAAAATACATAAGACAGTCCCCCCAAAAACGCCCACCCGTCACCACTTCCTAGTGCTTTAGCTGGGAAGAAGAAGTGGCGCAACAAACTCCCCAGCAGCACAGCTATCTGTTTAGTCGGATAGACTTGGTTCTATACATACATATACAAAGTAATATAAACATTACGAGACACAGAGCATTAATTAAATAATTAGTCATACATATGTCAGCCAGCCATGCCAATATACCAACAAATAAAATGAAAACTTAACTCGAGCACAAAGCGGGTGAAACCGCGGGGCACACCTAGTAAATAATATAATTTACTTTTTTTTTTCTTCAGGAAAACATGGACACACTGGGCGCCGAGATCTCGCGACTAAAAGAACAATCGAAAGTAAACGAGCCTAAATGAACTAAATTATGATAAATATAAAATTTAAGTGAAATCACATGATTCCAATGTTATTATTATAATGGATTTACATTCCAGAATATGCCAATGATAAAAATTAGGGCTTAAATGTTATTCCTTTTGGTCACCATTTTTGAAAACGCATTTTTGATTTTGCTAAATATCATTCCGTTTTACTCTTGTTTTCTAAAAAAAAAAAATTGAATGAAATCTGTCATAAAAAATAATTTCACGACATGTTGTGGTCAGCTCCCAGTCTAACCGGTTGCAGCTGAATACCAGTAATTTTCATGAGTGACTGCCTGTCTCTGCCTTTTTTATTATGGTACTCATACACGGTGCTTGTCTATGCAATGTTTTTATTTTCTTAATTAATTTACTTGTATAGAAAAAATGGCGACCATATAGGTTATTTCGAAGCTTCCACGATCTAAAAAATTATAATTAAATCAATAAAATGATTTTATGTTGAAATTATTTATTAAATAACATTTGAATTTACTATGAAATTATAGTACACGTTTTTAATGACTTAAATTATTATTGCAATTTCAGCAATATTTTGTTATGTGTAAAAATACTTCCGTGACTGAAAATTATATGCTGGGATGCGCTAAACTAGCCCGCGAAATTCCTTATGTTCTAATCTAAAATGTTTTGTAAAACATATTTATGATTTGTACAAGGTGTAACTTAAATAACACACAACCTCTGAAGGGGTTATTGTACTCATAATTATTAACAACTTTTACTATGGGGCCAAACCTGAAATCGCGAAAAAAAATCAGCTGTTTCTTTTTTTTTTTTTGGCTGGGAAATCATCAAATAACTTCTCCCGCTCTGGGTGGAGCGGGAAGGCGTGTCAGACTTACTGACTAAAACCCACCTGTGTTCCCTCAGTTGCCTGTGTGCCAGGGGCCGCGGTATCTCTTTCGAACAACCCGCACCCCTGGCAGGCATCGGCCCTTGCGGACCCCACTAGTTGGTGCTGACATCTCTTTGAGGCGCGCGTAGAACACAATGCACCGTCGGCCCGGGCTTGGTCCTTACACTTGCATTTACATAACTCGTCAAAATGTAAGGATTTTTTTTTCGCGATTTCAGATTTGGTCCCATAGTAAGTTGTTGGTAATAATGAGTACAATAACCAGAGATCGGATATTCGGATGCATATTCACCTAAAGTTGAGATGTTGGCTAACATGGAATGCACTTTTGTATCGAAAAAGTCTTAATTTAGGTATGTAATTTGTTTATTTTTTGTTTTAACTAATACAAACCAGCCCTCCTCCAGTACATACACATATTGGTATCGGGTTAAACATTAATTTTAAATTAATACACATCTGAATAGTTATGCAATCCAAGAATCCCGGGGTTTTTAATAAATATTACAAATAATTTATAAACCCGCTTCCATACTTTCATAGCTAAAAATTATCTTTAGGTAAATATGCATCTGAATATCCGATCTCTGACAATAACCCCTTCAAAGGTTACGCCTTCTTTATTCCCCATGATTTATAAAACATATGAGTTCTCTTAGACTTATTTTGATTTGTTTAAGAAACGTTGCTTAAAACTAAATCATAATTAACCACACATTTTTGACGTTTAAACGTTTCTTAACTTTAAGCAACGTTTATAAATAAACGGGTTTATTTGTAAAAAAAAAAATACTTTAAATTAATTCTAATTAAAAATACCCGTGACATTTCGAATGAAATTGTAAATAAGTTTTGTTTTTATTCTACCGGACTTTAGTTTAAATGTACTGTATTATATTATTGTTAAATTATTTTCATGTAATTATTATTAATTATCATTTAATCTCTACTATTTTAGTTTCTGATCGACCGAAAAGGAACGAATTTATCCTATTTCCAACTACTTATTAATATTATAAATGTGAAAGTGTATGTTTGGATATTTGTTACTCAATAACTCAAAAACGGCTGAACGGATTTCGATAAAATTTGGCACACAGATAGTTTATTACCTGGATTTTTTTTATCCCGGTTGTACAGTCAGCGTCAAAAATATCGGGACGAACAGACTGTTCAAAATGATCTCAACAACTAAGAAAATTAAACTTTGACACAATCGGATAAAGTTCTCGTCAGAATGACAGTTGCCGTGTACTGTCTTCATTCTGAAACATGCCTTGTGTCATTGACTTAATTTTTAATTTTTATAGTTGTTTATACCCCATTTATTATAGCTTTAGAAAAAAGAGGCTCATAGAAGCAGGAGTGCAAAACATTTCATTTCAAAGTTAAGTTTTAACTTTTTTAGGTAGATTTAAGACAGTACTAAATACTGAGATAAACGAAGTAAAAGTAATGTTTATTTTAATAATGTTCTAATTACAATAACATCTTCATCACACATTACAAACCTACAACAAAACGAATGAATGAAACAAACAATCACATGATGATTTAAATCTAATTAAGATTATAAGGAAGTAAAATACATATTTTTTTACAATACTTTATTTTAAATAACAACTTACGACCCACAATTCGTTGGTAAAACTTCGTCGTCATCAGCTAATTTAGTTACTCGGTGTTGTTCACTCCTGCTTCTTTTAGGTTTTTAGCATTGACACTTTAATTTTTTTGGCATTAATCGTAACTGCAACACGTTTAATGTAATTTTGTTACGAAGTGTACATTAAAAAGAACCTTTTTTAACTTCTGTCTAATGCTATTTCAAATGGAGTATAGATCATTTTGAACATTTTGTCAGTTCGTCCCGATATTATTGACGCTGACTACATTCCCGTGGGATGATTTTGGGCCTCCACGCGAGCGATTACGCTGGTAAGATCTAGTCTGGTATAATGTTCGTGTAGTATAAATATAGCTCTGGCTATACTTACGCGGAATGTGTTATTGGAAGAATCAAAATCAAGTCATGTATTCAAACAAGGCAGAACTTATCAGCACTTTTGAGCTTCATAATTACATAAGACAGTTCCCCAAAACGCCCGCCCTTCACTACTTAAACTCCATTTGAAAATTTACAGTCCCTTCAACCGATTTTGACTTCTATTCCGTAGGCATAAGTTCATACTAAACACACATTAAAAGCAAAAAAGTGGTTTCAATACCAACTGTTTACTGCAGATGCAAATGTATCATGCCACCAACGCAATAGAAATCAAAATCAATTGAACGGACTGTAAAAAAGGTTTATTTAAATGTCTAATCTTTTCGTTTGATAATATCTGACTGAAACGCAAATATTCAATCAACTCTAATACATTTCGGTCGATTTCTATTTTCTGTAACCGCCTATTGTACTGGTCTATTTCGTTTAATTTTACTTTCTTGTCTATGATCTATTAGTACTTATAGTTCAAATGCTGTGTCATACTGTTAAAATGTATGTTTGATAGATTTTGTAAATTTTCGGGGCGGTTTTGGGAGACATACCTTGAGTTTTTAGACGACAATTACAGTAGAATCTCGATTATCCGGAAATCATTTGACGGCGCACCGAGACATGTTACGACAAGTTTATTCCCGCCTTCGACGTGTAGGTACTCCCACTCTCATTTGTTTGCGCGATAATGTTTCTTATTGTTTCATTTTATTTGACAGCGTTCAACTGATAGGTTGTCTTTTTAATTATTGTTTGATTTGACTTTAAAATCGATTATCCGGAATACCCCTGGTTTTATTTGATTCGGATAATAGACATTCTACTGTATCTTTAGCATGCCTACATCGTTTCCACTGCTGGGACACAGACCTTAAGACAGGGAGTGGGAATCTGGGTGTCTGGAATCCACCACGCAAACCCAGTGCAGGTTTGGAGATGTTTTCTGTCTCAACTTTACACCTTACTGCTGCATTCTGAGATTGTTTACTAAACAATAAAAAAAAAATCATTTACTTGTATTAGCTGGCGAAATGTGGGTGTATTACCTACATCTCTGCCTAAGGGTTCCGTACTACCGTACATATTTGACACTAAACATATTTAAAATAAAATAAAAAATAACGTTTCTTGTATGTGTACCCACCCCGTTGTAAGTTGTTTTATAGAATTTCGTTTCACATAAAAAAATCTCATATTTTCGTTTCATCATATCAAATATTCTTTTTCCATGACAAATCAAATATTTTTTTTTCCTTATATTGTTTATTTAATAAAAAAAACTTGTTACCAAGAATAACATTTTATCAAGTGACAGTTTCTATACGTTTCAATTCAAGCGGGCATGAAGCGTGCAAGCAAGCATGCAGCGTGCAAGCGAGCATGCAACATGCAGCAGGCATGGTTTCTGTCACGGCTCCGGCGCTGCGGAACTCCGGCGGTCCCACGCGAGCTTATCGTTGCAGATGGTATTGACCAGCGAGCGTTAAAACCACCTGCTCCTCAACTCGCGGGCCGCCTCGCCCCTCCGCGCCTACGCGTATTTAAATTACACTCTAGGGCAAATAAGACTACGTGGAGTGGGTTTTGAAGCGATTCGTTTCTGTCACTAACTTTTGTAGCACAACATTTTGACTTTTTAACGTCTATTTTATAAACATTTCTGTTGTAATAAAATATAATGGAAAAAAACCGAACAAACAGTATTCGTTAAAAAATAATTCTACTGTTTGATAAGTTTGTTAAACAAAATAATGTGATTAAAAATACATTGAATTGTATTCCTGTGAATATGATTCATTCAAGTAAATAATCTTTGAAACAATAATATTCAAAATAAAAATACAACGAGATATTATATGAAACATTTTCTGGGAAACGAAATTCTATGAAATTTCTGTCTGCGAAACAAGGGAACACCGTACCCCACCCCCTTTAATTTTCTATTTTATTTTGTCTTTAAAGCAGCAATATAAATACACACTATGAACATTTCATTATAAATAGTATACCTATTACGGTTCGATAGTCAGCTGACAGACAACGGTGGCTTAATAGTAGAACGAGTATGTTTCGAAAAACCGCTTCGAAAATATGTAAATTATGATAAAATTGTTGACAAAATGTAAACTCTATATTATGAAAATAAATTGTAATTATTTTTTGGTTTTGTAAGTATTGTTTGTGCTATCTCATAGTTTATGTATTGTTTGTTTATATTACACTGTGGTTTAAACAAAAATGTACGTACGCTTCTCTCGTCAAACGATGAATATGTGAATAGCTATGTCGTGATCTTAAAATGTATAGATAGAAAATAGCATGCATAATCAGATGAGACACAGGCCTCCTGTCTGCGCGAGGGAGTGGGCCGTCAACCACCACGCGAGCCCAGTGCAGGTTGGTAGATGTCAGATGTCTTCGAATTTTTGGTAGAACCAACATGATATTTTGCGAGATGTGGCAATGAAATAATAGGGCATTCTACTATCGTTGAAAAAGTACTTCAAAATGTAGATTTTCCTAATAAAAAGCCACAAAAAAAAATATTTCGGCAAAATAAACACGCTTTCTGGCCATAAAATTAAATTAAATTTTAAACCTTTTTTTCATCCCCGCAAAAACGCTGTCAGCCATTTTGGTGACGTAATATTGGTAAAAACAACAGTCGTGTATGTACGACCGGCACTCATTCAACGTTAACAGCTATAAATATTTAGTGTTTTTTTGGGAAAATAATGAATTCAATAAAGGTACAAATGAAATGCACTGACGAAAGAACACAATTATTACTCCTTGAAGTTAAAGTTGATAGATATGTACCTAGCTGTTTACACTGAACTGACAGTTTTTGCCTATAATTATGACGTCACACCATGGCTGCTCGTGTTTTAGGTCACGTGATATACAGATTAAAAATAACGACTTTTGATTTTAATACAATAAAATAATAATGTGCTTTTATGACTGCAAATCACAATATTTAAGTATATTTCTGCATAAATTTTAATTTTTATCAAATTTCATCATTTATTTTTCACTACCGAAAGTACCCTATTTACAAAAACGAATGTGCCAGTCTGACTTCCAACCGACGATCTACCTACCACTCGTAAGTAAGGGGCAGTTTAACACTAGGCCATCACGGCTCCTTGAAATGAAATAGCTATAATACGGCAGATTTAGGAAGTGTCTCAATCTGCTGAACCATTTACTTTCTTTGACTGTACATGAAGTATCGTCATGGGGAAGGCAGATATATACAAGGTGTAACAGAATGGACGCAAGACCTGAAAGTAGTTTGTTCTTAATTTACTACTGAATCAATTTCAGTAACTTAAAATATAAGTATTAAAAAAAAAATTGCCATACTTACCACTGATTGAGCCAAAGAAAATTCAAGCTTATTCCAGAAGAAATAAGACTCAATTTTAAATGCATAAAGTAATGCTTGGGTCGACACGTTTTTCTTAATAATATCAGTTAGCTTTAAAAAAAATGTTTTGGTCATCGTATTATGCTTTAAACTCAATACTCTAATTGGGGTGTATGAGGTCTTGCGTTAATTATGTTACTCGTTGTGTATAAGCGTGTTATAGGACTTTTATCATAGTGTTATATAAAGGAAAATGTCTGTATGTTAATGTGACTATGATACCTCAATTTGGTGTCTATAGTAACGACTAGCTCTCGATCAAAATATCATGTATTTATTGTAAAGTATTATTGTGCGCGCTTTATATGTACCGATGATATGTAATTATTGTTTCCTTTATTTCAATAAATACACATATAAATTACATTTTTAAATATTAGAATATAAAATCATTAAAAAAAATGAAATATATAAATTATTATTTTTATAAAAAGCCTGTAAGTGATGCACTGTAGGGGAAATGCCTTTACTTTCCTTCTACATGTCTGTTTAAAGCTGCTAGGGACAAGTTCTTGTTGAAGGAGTCTAACTCATCCCCCCATCTCCGTCTCGGACTGCCGCGATGTCGCTTGCCATTAAGATGGACCCAGTGGGTCATAAGTTGGCCCATTGGTCGTCTGACATGCGGCAGATGTGTCCAGCACAATTCCATTTTAGATATATATACAGGGTGTAACAAAAACCCTATTGCTATCCTTAAGCACTAGATAACGAAGCAAAGATAACAGCTGGTTTAGAATCACTATACATAGTTTCGGCTCCAAATAAAATACTCTAAGAATTGATACCAAATTTTCGGTTTCGTATGTTTCTTAAATTCAAATCATAACACGTGTCACCGCACTACGTAGGTCAATAACGTTACGTGCCAATAACATGATAAATCTCTTCCGATTGATGTTTTTGTTTCAGTTTGTTCTGGTATCAATGTATTAAAAATTCTCTTAACTTCCGAACATGTAGAGATAGGATTAAAAAACCCTTCCAATATCGTTTGATATCATTCAAAGAAGCCGTGCCCTTGATATGTATATGTTACCGACCAAACTAGTTTGTCCTAGGCCAAACAAACTTATCCTACGCGTGATATGTCGCAGCCAACTAGCTTAATATTAGCCATTTCGTTAACAGCCTTTGAAGTAACGCACGCTGGCCGCTGCCGCGGCGCCGCTCGCTTCGCTCGCTCGGCTCGCGCGCTTTTGGTCACAGTTCTAACCTGACCCATTTAATCGGCGTGCCCCGGCTTAATAAACCAGTTTGGCCTAGGACAAACTAGTTTGGCCTGAAATCGGGTTTGGCCGGTAACATACATACCCTTTCCGTTACACGTTGTATAATTAAAAGAAAAAAAAATCTTCCATTCTTACATCTTATTATCATCATCTGCTTAGCATTTTCACAACTATGTTGGGGTCAGCTTCCAGTCTTACCGGATGCAGCTGAATACCAGTATTTTACATGGACCAACTGCCTATCAGTTACTTGGGTAATACTGGTTGTCAGACTTTCGGCTTTCCAACGACCCGTAATGGCTGTCAAAGATCCACGAATGACAGCTTGGACTAACGGCTTAACGTGCTTTCTGAGACACGGCATCCCGGTAATATGGAGCAGGCCATAATCCACCACGACGGCCCAGTGCGGGTTGGTAGATGTCACATTTATATTCGAATTATTGTTCTAGAACATTCCGGTTTCCTCACGATGTCTTCCTTCACCGTTTTGAGAGCATTGGTGATGAAATAATTTATACAAATTACGACTTGTAAGTCGCCGTACTGGGCCTCCACTTGTAAAGCATGGTACACATAATTAATCTTAAAAAAATCTTTCTGTAGTCGGTACGTATATAACGCGTAGACATTGTATTGTAAATTAAGAGATTATTATTATCGTAATATTGTTGTGAAGTGGGAATTTTATGCGACTAGCGACCGTTGTGTTGTATTGTATCAAATATATTTTCAGCATTCTTTACTTGTTTCATTTTACAACTTATACAGGGTCAAATTAAATTATTTATTTAAACTTCTCGCACACAAAAAGGTACAAAGGCGGACTTAATGCCTTAGGCATTCTCTACCAGTCAACCAAGGGTGGTGCAGAGATTAGATGGCAGGTGCTTTGGTTGAAAGGAACAATGATTGAAAAAAACTATACAAATTGTATCATAATGAATAATAAATAAGATTGGTACCTAAATGGTTTATATACTTACAATATTCTTCTTTATATATTTATAATTAGCTGGCATTATGGGCATTGACCTTTACCCTCCGAATTAAGATTTTTTTTCCATTACCTTTCCATATCGATACCCAACACGTAGTAAAGGTATTGCCAGCTAATTTAATTTAACCCTTTTTTATCATCTTAACTCTGAAATAATATTATAAAGGGAAATCATTTGATGTTTTCTCTACATATATTAGTTATATGATGAGATTGGCACATGGGTACTATGTAGACATGGGCGAAGTAGCTCACTGAAAAGAAAAAGAGCGATTAGCTCTTTCACTCTAAAGAGCTATATCACTCTTCTAGCTCACTAGCTCTTCTATAGCTCAGTGACACAGACGCCAAGACGCCGACTGTTAGCTCAATTGACTCACGCCGCACGCGCGTCGAAGGAGACGGGTCGGCTCGCTCAATAGTCATTATCAATAGCTCTTTGGAAGTTTGGAGTTAATTAAATAAGTTTTTCTGTTTGTTATTTTATGACTTTACGTAAATACGCAAAAAAATAAACAATGCTTTAAAGCTATGGCCATAAAGATAGATTTACAGTGATTTACGTCGTATGATAGTCTACAATGAGGTATTATATCGAAGAGCTATTGTTGGAAGACCGAAATATTCCGAAGCGAACCGAATGAGCCGTTCGGCCGCTGACTTCGGTCGGTCATCGGTGTCTCGCTGAAGTACTGACAGTCTAAGAGCTAACTGAGCTAGTGATCTACTTAGCGAACGAGTGAGTGAGCGAGAGCGACGTCCATCAAAAAGAGCTAGCTCTTTTCTATCACTCGCTCACGAGCTACCCATGTCTAGTACTATGTGTAGACCATGACTTATAGCATAAGTACCCTATAATGTTCCCACTGCTGACTGCTGCTGGGTGACAGGCCTCCTCCGGTGAGAAGAACGATTGGGCCGTAATCAACCACGCGGGCCCAGTGCGGCGCGGGTGGATATCACAGTGAGAGGCGTAACTAGGGTGGGGCAGGTAGGGTACGAACACTGGGCGCCTATTGAAGAGGGGCGCGAAAAGTCGCCAATTATTACATTGAAAAATACTTCAATAAACCATTTCATACTAAGGTCTTTACCTATGAAATTGCCGTTTTGCAGTACTGGCCATTTCAAATCAAAATAATTTTTGTTTGAGTAAGAATTCTAATTTCAAATTAATTTTATTTTAAAAACATGGATTTTTTTTCCAAAAGTAGTCATTTGTTTATTGATTAGTGTTACATTTTCATCGCATTTCAATCTTTTTCGTCATCATGGATACGTTAAAAATTCGAGTAATTATGGAATATGAGTACCGTCGTGGCAGCAACGCGGCACAAGCGGCACGCAACATCAACGACGTTTACGGAGCTAACACTACAAACCAACGCACCACCTGTTATTGGTTTGCTCGCTTCCGTTCTGGAAATTTCGACCTGAAAAATGAACCTCGCGGTCGTCCGAAGACTTTGGTCGACAATGACGAATTAAAGGCGATTGTGGAAGCTGATGATACACAATCTACGGCTGAATTAGCAGCAGCTTTCGACGTTAGCGTCAAAACAATATTGGTCCATTTGCGTCAAATTGGCAAGGTAAAAAAGCTTGACAAATGGGTGCCCCATGAACTCAATGATAGTCAGCGCGAAGTACGCGTCGAGACGTGCCTTGCACTGCTCAACAGACACACAAAAGAAGGAATTTTGAACCGCATTGTTACCTGCGATGAAAAATGGATTCTGTTTGATAACCGCAAGCGCTCAGCAAGTTGGTTGGATCCTGGTTCAGCACCTAAACAATGCCCTAAACGAAAACTTACCCCTAGAAAAGTGATGGTCACTGTTTGGTGGTCTAGCGCCGGTGTGGTTCATCACAGCTTCTTACCAAACGGGGTGAGCATTACTGCAGATGTGTACTGTGAAGAACTGAACACAATGATGGAGAAGCTGGCACATCTCCAACCAGCATTGGTCAATCGCTCGTCTCCGCTGCTCCTGCACGACAACGCGCGACCTCATACTGCACAGCAGACGGTCTCCAAGTTGCAAGAACTGGGGTTGGAAGCTCTCCGTCATCCGCCCTACTCACCAGACCTTGCGCCTACAGACTACTACTTTTTCCAGAATTTGGATAACTTCTTGGCGGGAAAAAAATTCAATACCCGAGAGGCAGTACAAAATGCCTTTGAAGAATTTGTTGCCTCCCGTCCAGCTGATTTCTTTAAGAAGGGCATCAATAAACTGCCACTGCGATGGCAAAGATGCATTGATTGCATGGGTGAATACTTCGATTAATACAAATAAAAAATACATGAAAAAAATTCGTTTAAATTTTTTCAAACAAAACGGCAATTTCATAGGTAAAGACCTATTATCTAATAAATTTGGAGAGCTACTTGAATTTATTGTTCAGTATGGAAATAAAAGCGTATTTCCAAATCTGCCCATTTCTATTCAAATTCTGCTTAAAATTGCAGTATTGCAAGTTGTGAGCGATTTTTTTAATTACCTACCACCTTCGTTATTGAAGCCTATAATTGGTCAAGAAATATTACCTATGCGACCTAGCTTTGCTCAGTGTAGACCGTGAAGATAATTTACGAATGGGCGCAAATGTGATGCGTGCCCTAGGCGCCACTTGTAGTAGGTACAGTCGCCAGCACATCAACGTTATCCCAAACTGTAAAATTTTCCCAATTGAACCTTATGCTTTTGTAATAAAGTTGAAAAACTATCAAAGAAATTTGACAGATTGGGGTAGCTTGATGTGCTGGCCTCTGTACTATTGGTATGCCCCTGCAGCTTAGCACGAGCAAAGATTTATCGACGGAAGAATAGACATGACTATTAACTAAATGATGTACAATAGGAAGAGATAGCTATGTTTTTCTATTAATTATCACAGATATGCGTTCTAAACGAATCATGATTGTGTAGATTTCTTTATACTATGTGGCTGTCGAGTAGGTATACAGTTTTTTGTCAGTGTGATTTTGACAGTTTGGGAAGAAATATTCTTCTGAAATAGTCTACATTTATAAGAACCTAGACAAAGATCGTTAGAAACGGAAGACAAAATGACAGATTGTAGAAGGATATCTACGGTGCTATGTCAAAAATGGAGAAAGGAAATGTCACTTAGTATTGAAAAAGCACTGTCTATTCTCCGTAGAAATAGAAAGCCTCATGCTAAGCCTGCTGATCACAGTGTCTTGAAGAGAAATGGGTAGTATCCTACAGGTGGTATGAGGACTAAAACAGTGACTAAAACTTCATTAATAGTGGACTGTATTACAAGAATTAGATTTTAGGGGTAACAAAACGGTCAACTAGATTTGAACCGGCGAGAAAAAGGAGTTTATATTATGTGTGTGTGCTGTCGTTCGGACGATGACGCAGTGCCGAGCCCCTATATAAAAAGTACTCTGTGGCCGAGCCGTCCGGTGCGCGCCCGCTGCTCGAGGGCCCCCTCCGCCACCGCAGCTTCCCCTCGGTCGCCCGGCGCGGCGTTATATTCTCGACAGTCTTCTTTGGTTCTAGAACATGCCGGTTTCTTCACGTTTTTCTTACCGGTCTGAGCGCAGTGGTGATAAAATTATTTACGCTAAGTAAAGCGACTGTCTGGGTTCGAAGACGTTAGTCGGGGCCATTACCACTGGACCAACAGTTCTCTTAATAAGTGTGAATTAATAGGAATATTGTATAAAAAGAAAACGAATTCCGTAAGAAAATAAAAACTTAATTATATTTATTCAAAATCACTTTTTAAAATCACAGTCATTTATACTTTAAATAACAAACAAAAAAAATCATGAAATATTTATATTTATTTATTTTTCAGCACCATCATTGGGTTTTTGATGTCAAACGCTGAAATCAGGTCCTGGAATGAGAAATAATATACAGCGTTAAGTTCTCGCCAATTGGGGCGAATCGCACGCGGGACGCACACTTTCGCTCGACCCTAAAAATATCTAAAAATTAATAATATTTTTAATTCTTGGTTTTGAACCGAGCATTGAGAACCCGACATAGTGCAGTGCGATTGAGTCTCAGCGCTTCGAAATAACTCTGTTTGATTTTCAACTCTCGTAGCTAAAAAGTGCGTTTAAGGTGAATCTTGTCGACATTTTTTCCATACAAACTTCAGGAATGTATTACTCCACTGTTTGACAATGTACATCAAAAATTGAACATGGTATGGTTTTGTCTCATTATTAATATTGTCTGTACGGAAACAGAATACTAAAATAAAAAGTTATGAGCCAACAAAGATTCGTTTTTCTTGCTAATTTAACCTATTTTTGGGCGTCTTTGAAGTGTAAAATCTCTAAAACCAAGTCGGTATCAAAAAAGCTCAAATATCAAAAAGTTCAATAAACTTTATTGGTCATTGATTTATGCCTTGGTTTTTTCATAAAACCCGATCTTCCGAAGGACATTTCTTAATTTTTTACGCGCCTGTTTTAGTATAAATGATCCTGATCTCACTCTATAACGCTGTGCGTGTAGACTATCGTCTAACTGCTCATCACTGATACTATCTTTGTCGGACACGAAGCTTGGTGAGATAGCGTGATTTTTAGCCAAACCCACCAGTGAGTTCGAGCCCGCGACTAGGTTCCCCTTAAGATGCGAGATTTATTAACAGAGAAGTGTTATTATAATATAAATGAGTTTTTGAATGACACTATTTGACATTTTTATTTTCTTTATTAAATTTTATATTTTCCTTAATTTTTGTGACATTTTATGATTAGTTTATTCTACTGAATTATTATTGTTTATGACTGACCATTGTGTATTTGGATTGAAGTGCCTTTAGTAATTTAGTTATTATTTTGTAATGAAAAAAAAAAAAAAAAGATTTTTTGTTTTGTTTTGTAAATTTTCTAAATTTGTACGCCATAGGGGTGAAACATGTACGTACAAAATATTAATATTGTGACATCCTGCATGCTTAATTTGCATGTATACACATGTTTTGACAAATAAAACTATCTTTATCTTTAAAACTGCTTTGGAAGATCGGGTTTTATGAAAAAGCCCATGCATAAATCAATTACCAATAATTCGGACGAATTCTTTGATGCCCAGTGAGCTTTTCCCTTTTTACTTTATATACTTGTTCATAATTCTAATTTTACTATAAGTTTTAGCATCTTTTGAATAAATAAGCACAAATAAAATTACCAATAAAGTTTGTTGAACTTATCGGTAATTGAACTCTGTCGGTACCAACTTGATTTTGGAGATTTTACACTTCTTTTATTACTTAAACACGCCCAAACTTTAGTAAAATTAGCAAGAAAAACTAATCTTTGTTGGCTCCTAAACTTTTTAATGGGTTTTTATTTTAGTATTCTGTTTTCGTACAGACAATATTAATAATGAGACAAAACGAAATCATATTTTACTTTGGATGTGCCATGTCAGACAGTGGAGTAAAACACTCCCGAAGTTTTGTATGCAAATAAATAATAGTTTAAAAAACTAAAAAACGCGCTTTAAAAACCAAACTAAAAAGGGAAAAAATAATTTAATTCAATTAAAAAGCGTGGGGTGCTTTTTGAGGTATTTTTATAATCACTGAATGTAAACCCCACGCTTTTTAATTGAATTAAATTATTTTCTCCATTTTTACTTTGGTTTTTAAAGCGTGTTTTTTAGTTTTTTAAACTATTATTTATCTTTTATTTTTTAGTTCTGCTAACTACAAAAACGTGTTTTTTTTATCTCAATTTTTTTTTTTAATTATTGAATTGTCATCGGCCCTAGACAAGTTTACAAAGTTTCAATGAAATCTGACCGTTTAAAGTGGGTCAAAATCGCGCTCAAAGGAGTCGGTTACATACAAACAAACATACAAGTGAAGCTAATATAAAGCGTGTAAAAATGTGGACTAGGTTCACCTTAAGATTTGTGAATAGAATGCCACAAACCTGCCAGCGCTGCATATCTATAGATACAATGAACTGCTTCTCATCGGACACGTCGACACGCTTCGTCTGCATTGTAGACAACGGCGTTATGAACGGAAGTCCATACTCTTCATCTGGAACAGTGTGTCGAATTAGGTCATCATCTCATCTGCCCAGCCTGTTGGGGTCGGCTCCCTATGCCTATCAGACCTCCATAACCCAGTTACTAGTTAACCCGTGTTCCCTCAGTTGCCTGTGTGCCAGGGGCGACGGTATCTCTTTCGAACAGCCCGCACCCCTGGCAGCCATCGGCCCTTGCGGACCCCACCAGTTCAGCGCACCAGGACACATGGCACGCCGTGACCACCCCAGGAACCAAGTAGCATAAGGGCCCCAGATGACTCCATGTCTGGCACCCTTGGTCCCCCTGCGACGGGTCAGCGCAGTGGCCCCGCCGCCTACCACTTTTCGGCCTATGCCCCTTGCTAAGACTGGTGGTGTGTCAAATTAGGTATTTACCTTAATCTACTTCTTCCACAGGTTAGCTTCAGAACGCTTTTAATATTAATTAGCTCTTGCCAGCAGCTTCGCCCGCGCTGAACTTTCATCCCCTATTTAACTCCCTTAGGGGTTGAATTTCGAAAAATCCTTCCTTGTTCCTTGTCTACATTATAAAGGGAACCTCTGTGCAAAATTTCAGCTTTTTAGGTCCAAGGGTTTGGGCTGGGCGTTGATGAGTCAGTCAGTCAGGACTTTTCTTTTTATTTATATACATGGTGTTTGGTAGAACGGTGAACATACGAAAAAAGGTGGATAGGTGGGGTCATCTGCTACTTACTCAGCCCTAATCTATTTGGCCCTGACCACTGGATATTTAAAAAAAAATTGTTTTTGTTTTCTTCTAGTTTCACCACTTTCTTAACTTTAAAGTGTAATTTTTATTAAAAATGGGTTCTTTTTTTTAATGCAAGTTGAAATTAAGATTTAAGTATTTTTTACATCTTTCTGTAAGTTTGAGGACTCATAACTTTTTTTCTAGCTAACATCTGAATAAAGCAATAATATTAAAAACAAAAATATTGCCTGTTTTACCCATTTCTTATAAAAATTACACTTTAAAGTTAAGAAAGTGGTGAAACTAGAAGAAAGCAAAAATTTTCTTTTTAAATATCCAGGGGGCCAGGGCCAAATAAATTAGGGCTGAGTAAGTAGCAGATGACCCCATCTATCCACCATTTTCGTATGTTCGACGTTCTGCCAAACAACCTGTAGATAGATTGATTACAAACACACAGATGTTCAAAAAATTACCACGAGAAATAAAATCCGCTATAAGTTTACAAATATTTAAAACTCGGTTAAGATCTTTTATTATTGACAAAATTTAAGTCCGGCCCCGGTTTATGTTTTTAACTTATCCGTTAGATTTTTTGATTCGCATGAAATTTTCGCTGCTACCTTCAATGTCTTGTTATGTACGTTAATTATTGTTGTCTTCATTTATTAGGTACTTGTTTTGCGCGTGTCATACTAGCTCTGCTCACGAATGTCATCATTACTATATATTATAGTTAAAATATTTGTCATTAAGTGAAATTTGTAGTAAATAAGGTTTAATTTAGTTTTATTTAATTTTAATAAGGTTTCTTTGGTACACATAGCTACAGTAGAACACTGACTCCTAGATCACAGGGTTCCCCTGGGAGACAGGGTTTTTCACTATTTGTGCAGCCTTTTCTCAAAAACTAATGTTACTTACCTAAGTGAAATGTATTGTGGTATTGTTTACAAAGGTTTTTGGTGTCAATAAAGTTATTTTATTTTATTTATTATTTTTAATTTATTTTGAGTAAATGAAGATTCTTTAACCACAACTAAATAAAAAATGGTTAAATAATAGCGTATTAGCCTACATCCTTGTGAATGTCGACTTATGCTAAACCCCAATTAGAGTAGGTATTGACTTAAAAGCACAATAAAATAACCAAAACGATACTTTTTAACCACTTCAAAAAAAGTAGGAGGTTCTCAATAGGGTATTTTCCAATTTCTTAAAAGCTATTCTAATTTGTATATTGGGACGAAATATGTAACAGAAAAATAAAAGTAAATTGGTTTATACCCATTTTCTCAATTAAAAACGATTTAAATCAAATTTATTTTTCGTTGTTTTGAATTTACCGCCAAAACACTCCTTGCGATGACTTTTTATCACGTGACGACACGTGACGTCAACGTGAAGAAATCCTCGGAACAATGAGGTCGCTCCGCGAAGCCTGTGAAGCTCCCAGGAAGCTTCTGTACTTTTGGGCGGAGTTAGGCTGGCTTTGTTAGCCAGAATCCCCACGCACAACGGACCGAATGGGAGTCTACGTGCGGAAAAGGGACTCCCATCATCATCAATATTGACCCGAATATCCGATCTCTACTTATGACTTACCCAAAGTAACAGAGATCAGCCCATCCCTGACCAGAAAAGACACATGGTAGATGTTTTCCACACTCTTACTGAAGCTGCCGGGATCCAGCACGGTGTGGAAGTAGCTCAGCGGCTTATGGTGCAGCTTGTACCACTTGCTGATGAAGCGGAACACGCGCGCTACCATATGGGAGCCTTCTTCTGTCTTATCTAGTCTGTAGGAGAAGAAGGTGGGTTATTATTAAGGGGGAAGCCGGTAAAGAAAAAAAACTTATTTTTTTTACAATTGCTGGTCAGTTTTGTATTTTGAACAAAATATGATTCGTGACTGTAACAAGTATGTATTTATAGACTTATCTAATACCTTTAAGGTGAACCTAGTCCACATTTTTTGCATACAAACTTCGGGAGTGTTTTACTCCACTGTCTGACATGGCACATCCAAAGTAAAATATGATATCGTTTTGTCTCATTATTAATATTGTCTGTACGGAAACAGAATACTAAAATAAAACCCATTAAAAAGTTAGGAGCCAACAAAGATTCGTTTTTCTTGCTAATTTTACTTAACTTTGGGCGTGTTTAAGTAATAAAAGAAGTGTAAAACCTCCAAAACCAAGTCGGTACCGACAAAGTTCAATTATTATCGAAAAGTTCAATAAACTTTATTGGTCATTGATTTATGCATTGGGTTTTTCATAAAACCCGATCTTCCAATGGACTTGACTTAATTTTTTCGCGAATTATTTACTATAAATGATCCAGCATCTCACTCAATAACGTTGTGCGTGTAGACTAGCGTCTAACTGCTCATCACTGATACTATCTCTGTCGGACACGAAACCTGGTGAGACAGCGTGATTTTTAGGCAGGCCCACCAGTGAGTTCGAGCCCGTGACTAGGTTCCCCTTAAACGAGCAATTCTTGTTTACAGGAAAAGTTTTATTCAGTGCGCAAACTGTAACCATGAATTTAGCATATCGTCTAGACCCCCAGTGCAGATTTTTTTTGTCGGTTTTACAAAAACAAATCAGCTGTGTCATAGAAAAGTGCAATACCTACGCGTTCAAAATGTATGGAACAGCTGTTTTTTTTTTGTATATCCGACAAAAATAATCTGCACTGGGGAGTCTAGACTGATATGCTGAAATCATGGTTACAGTTTGCGCACTGAATAAAAACTTTTCTTGTACATATATTCTGAATCTCGGAAACGGCTCCAACGATTTTCATGAAATTTAGTATGCAGCGGGTTTCGGGGGCGATAAATCGATCTAGCTAGGTTTCATTTTTGGAAAACGTCAAACCAAAAGAAATAAATAATAGTTTAAAAAACTAAAAAACACGCTTTAAAAACCAAACTAAAAAAGGAGAAAATAATTTAATTCAATTAAAAAGCGTGGGGTGCTTTTTGAGGTATTTTTATAATCAATTATAGTCAAGCACCCCACGCTTTTTAATTGAATTAAATTATTTTCTCCTTTTTTAGTTTGGTTTTTAAAGCGTGTTTGTTAGTTTTTTAAACTATTATTTATTTTCTATTTTTTAGTAAGTACTGCTAACTACAAAAATGTGATATATTTTTTTTCTCATTTTTTTTTAAATTATTGAATTGTCATCGGTCCTCGACAAGTTTACAAAGTTTCAATGAAATCTGACCGTTTAAAGTGGGTCAAAATCGCGCTCAAAGATTCCGTTACATACATACATACAACCCGAGCTAATATAAAGCGTGTAAATTATTTATTAGTGAGAATAAAATAATTATTTTTAAATATTATAAATACGGGGAATCAGAGTTCGATTTCGGAGAGGGAGCCTGAGAAACGGCTACCAGAACCAAGGAAGGCCGCAGGCGCGCAAATTACCCACGGAGAGTTACATACTGACATACTGACATACAAGTGAAGCTAATATAAAGCGTGTAAAAACCCAGCGAAGCTCGGTCATCCAGATATTATTCATTAAAATCATTAACACAATCTTCTAAGCCCCTTCATTCTTCTAATGGCCTCTGCCCCCTATTCAGCTGCATCTGGTTAGACTGGAAACCGACCCCAACATGGTTAAGATACGGTTAGGCAGATAATTATGAGTTAATACATAGGTACGTGTTACGGTCACGAATCATAATATGTTCAACATTGAGATTGACACAGACCAGCAAATTGAAAAAAAAACGCAAAAAACTTGGAAAGTCGCGGGCTACAAAACGAAATCTTCTATAAAGATAAATAAAATTGGAGTGTCTGTTTGTAATATTAAAATAACCGCTTTTTACTAAATGCATATGGATGTACCCTATTTCTTCTCGTGGGTGTCGTAGAAGGCGACTAAGGGATTTACTAGAGAATGGGCAGCAGCGTTCTCTATGCATTTTACCACCATACTGCGATCGCCAACCCGCCTGCCAAGCGTGGCGATTATGGCAAAACACCCCTTTTGGGGGAGGCCTATGTCCAGCAGTGGACGTCTTTCGGCTGAAATGATGATGATGATATGGATACATACACGGTACATATACCAAAATATATATTTTTAAAATTTTTGTCTGTCTGTCTGCTTGTTCCGGCTAATCTCTGAAACGGCTCGACCGATTTTGACGGGACTTTCACTTGCAGATAGCTGATGTAATAAGAAGTAACTTAGGCTACTTTTATTTTAGACATTTTATTTATTTTTATTAATATATACTTTTTTGTTAAATTCCATGCAGACGAAGTCGGCACAGCTAGTATTGTGTGAAGTATGTAAATAAACTTTAATTTACACAAGCATAAAATTTATATTTGTTACCCGCTAGCGCCCCAGCACGCGTACCATATAAATAAAATAAAAAAAAACAAGGATTTGAACATGGAACAGTACTAACTTCTCAACCTTCTCGGGCTCCTTCAGCTGCGCCAGCTGTTGCTTCTCGACCTGCTTGCGCACGCGCACGGGGCGCTGCGCGACGGGCGTGAACGTGCCGAACACGTGCGCGACCACGGGGACCTCTTGTGGGAACGAAAAGTGCCAGAAGTCTGGGTTCTCGGCCTGAAATGTGACGGTTTAAAAATACAGCTGGTCTGTAACGCCGTGCATTAATAGACTTACTTAAGTTACGAGTATAGTATATATGTTACCGGCCAAACCCGATTTCAGGCCAAACTAGTTTGCATTAACACTTTCGATGCCAGCACCCAGGGTATGGGTCGAAAAATCATTCGTTCGTGTGCAACAACTCGCATCCGAATCGTCGCTTTAAGTAGCTATTGATGACTTCTGTTCATGCCCAGGACCCGACTAGCGAGACTACTTATAGCAACGACTCGGATGCGAGTTGTGGGCACACGAACGAATTATTTTTCATGGCATCGAAAGTGTTAAGCCGGGGCACCCCGATTAAATGGGTTAGGTTAGGTTAGAACTGTGACCAAAAGGGCGCGAGCCGAGCGAGCGCAGCGAGCGGTGCCGCGGCAGCGGCCAGCGAGCATTACTTCCAAAGGCTGTTAACGAAACGGCTAATTAAGCTAGTTGGCTGCGACATATCACGCGTAGGATTAAGTCTGTTTGGCCTAGGACAAACTAGTTTGGCCTGAAATTGGGTTTGGCCGGTAACACTCGGCTCGCGCCCTTTTGGTCACAGTTCTAACCTAACCTAACCCATTTAATAATAAACCAGTTTGGCCTAGGACAAACTAGTTTGGCCTGAAATTGGGTTTGGCCGGTAACATATATATATACTTATAATAATATAATATTAAATAAAAGTTTTTATTGTTTCTCATACAATTGTTTTAAAGCACAAAATTGAGTGATGACCTAAAGCACAGAAACGTGGTCGCTCACAATGGGCCATATCAGAAGGTTTAAAGTCACCCAAAGGGCAATGGAGAGGACTATGCTCGGAGTTTCCCCACGTGATCAAATCAGGATTGAAGAAATCCGCAGGAGAACCAAGGCAATCAACATAGCCCGAAGAATTGCCACACTTAAGTGGCAGTGGGCAGGCATATTGCTCGCAGAACAGATGGCCGATGGGGCCGAAAAGTTCTGCAGTGGCGACTTCGCACAGGAAGACGTAAAGTTGGAAGGCCTCCCACAAGGTGGACCGATGACTTTGTGAGGGCCGCAGGAGTCCGCTGGATGCGGGAAGCACAGAACCGGTCGAAATAGCATATGTCCAGCAGTGGACGTCTTTCGGCTGAAGTGATGATGACGATGAGTGAAAAAATGGACTATTTCAGTCATGGAAAAGCGTGACTTAAGGGGGACACTAGTCGCGGGATCGAACTCACTGGTGGGCCTGGCTAAAAATCACGCTGTCTTACCAAGCATCGCGTCCGACAGACGTAGTATCAGTGATGAGCAGGTAGACGCTAGTCTACACGCACAACGTTATTGAGTGAGGTGCAGGATCATTTATTTATAGTGAGACAGGCGCGAAAAAAATTAAGAAAAGTCTTTCGGAATATCGAGTTTTATGAAAAAACCACAGCATAAATCAATGATTAATAAAGTTTATTGAACTTTTTGATATTTGAGCTTAGTCAGTACCGACTTGGTTTCGGAGATTTTACACTTCTTTTTATTACTTAAACATGCCCAAAGTTAAGTAAAATTAGCAAGAAAAACGAATCTTTGTTGGCTTATAACTTTTTAATAGATTTTTATATTAGTATTCTGTTTCCGCACAGACAATAAGTATTAATAATGAGACAAACCCATACCATGTTTAATTTTTGTTGTATATTGTCGAACAGTGGAGTAATACACTCCCGAAGTTTGTGTAGAAAAAATGTCGACTAGATTCACCTTAAGTGCGAGTTTAGGTAACGCAGTGTTATAAATAAACATATAAATAACTTACGATATGGCGCGCTAGCTCATGCTTGTCGTATGTATTGACGTTTCCGCTAACGGCTTCTGAACATCGGAGTGTGACGTCACTGGCGGCGCGAAGCACCCGGGAATCTAGGTAGCCTTCCCCTGAAAGTGTTACCAACGATTTAGCTATAACATCACGCCTATATTCATACGGCGCGTTGTGTTCCACGCGCGCCTCAAAGAGATGTCAGCATCACCTGATGGGGTCCGCAAGGGCCGATGCCTGCCAGGGGTGCGGGTTGTTAGAAAGAGACACCGTGGCCCCTGGCACACAGGTAACACGGGTGGGTTTTAGTCAGTAAAAGTCTGACACGCTCTCCTGCTCCACCCAGAGCGGGAGAAGTTATTTGATGATTTCCCACCCAAAAAAAAAAGTACGTCTATATTAATATGAGGAATAGGCATGCGAGAGGTTGACTGGTTGTATAGAATCAAGTTCTTCTAGCTGAAGAGACACCTCTGCTACTGTGGAGTTTGTTGCGCCACTTCTTCTTCTCAGCTAAAGCAATAGGTAGAGAAAAGCGGGCGTTTTCGGGAACTTTCTTATGTAATTTTAACGTTCAATAAGTAATAGCTCTTAGCCTAGTTTGAATAAACGACTTGTTTTGTACCGAAAGCCTTTTAAAAGTACCCAATCTTATGAACAACAATGCGAATGAAATTTTATGGATATTGGAATACTATTTATTAGGTTTTTTAGATATTAGCCTTGGAAAAGTTTACGCCCAGCAGTGGGTAAATCAGTGGAGGAAAACATCGTGATAGTGCGGGTTGATAGATGTCACATGTCTTCGATTTTTTTGTTCTAGCTAGGACATGCCGATTTCCTCACGATATCTTCCTTCACCGTTTTGGGAGCAGTGCTGTTGAAATAATTTACAGAAAGTAAAACGTCGGTCAGGGGTCGTTTGACACGTAAACATTATTACGTTGTTTCATAATCCTGAATTAATATTTATTTTTCTTTGCACATCTTAATTAATTGTAACATTTTTGTAATCACACCTAGAACTATTTTATGTGGGATACACTCCCATGCCAATCCAATACACTCTAACTTTTGAAAACTACATGTGAGATACTGTAAGCTTTGTTACAGTTTTTCAGCATGTCTAAACCTTAATTTGAACGTTAAAGAGTGTTTTTAGTTAGCCATATCTTGCACAATATACATTGAATGAAAAAATTGTTGCTCACGGGTACTAAACAGACATAAAGAAACTGATTGGGCGTAGTTAAGCTAAAACACTAAAAGTTGAATTACAGTCTTTTGGACTGGCACGGGAGTACATTGAGTGTACCACCTTTATAAGACAACTAAAATGGAAGAGTGCAGAAAGATAATATTATTGATTTTTGTTGATAAAAATTTAAATGACTTATGGTCCAAATTAGACCTCTAGGCGACCACTAGTAAACACAAATTCATTACCTGGATGTCTAACTCTCTCCTCGACGGCTCCTTCGTTATGCAGGTCCTTAGCTTCCTTCACTACTTGCGAGGTCATGTCCATGCACTCCAAATTGTTAGCCGCTTCATCTTCTGTAATTCACATAAGTACATAACACAGGCTGCTCTGCCGTCCTTTAACTAGAAAGGCGTTAACTCTCACTTGGTAAATTTTTACTTTTTAATAGAATCTAAGAGAGTTCAAAATTCTCTATCTTTCTATCTAACAAATATTTTTACAATACAAATAGGTCCCAAAATATGAAAAGTTTGCAGGCCGTTAACTGGAAAGGATTCTTTAGGATAAACATAAAGAAATATCACTTGATGTGTCCTACTAACAGTAACTTAAGTATTACAGTTTTGAAGAAATAACGATTCGCACGTTTTTTGCCATTTTCTCGGAAAAAACTTTTAGGGCTTAACACCTTACTAGTTAAAGGACAGCAGTGCTGTCCAACTCCACATCAAAGTATTTTGCGTACAGCTGTATTTGATACAATGCTCCGTTTACAATAGCATTAGAAGGTTGTTTTTAATGTACACTTCGTAACAAAATTACATTTAACGTGTTGCAGTTACGATTAATGCCAAATATATTAAAATTTATTTAAATATTAGCTGTCACACTTTATTCTAATCATGTGTAACTATTTATCTTATGAAATTTTTCATTTACATATATAATTATTTCATTTCAATTTAAAATTAAAGTGTCAATGCTAAAAACCAAAAGAAGCCACCAAGCCAGAAGAGTGAAAAATACCGAGTAACTAAATTTGCTGATGACGACGAATTTTTACCAACGTATTGTGGGTCGTAAGTTTTTATTTAAAAAAAAGTATAGTAAAGAAAAAAGAATATGTCCTTTAATCCTAATTAGATTTAAATCGTCATGAGATTGTTTTGTTGTAGGTTTGTAATGTGTGATGAAGATGTTATTATAAATAGAACATTATTTAAAATAAAATTACTTTTACTTCGTTTAATCTCAGTATTTAGTACTGTCCTAAATCTAACTAAAAAAGTTATAACTTAACTTTGATATAAAATGTTTTGCACTCCTGCTTCTGCGAGCCTCTTTTTTCTAAAGCTATAATAAATGGAGTATAAGTGAAATAATAACAGTTACATGAGTTGATTTTCAGACCATATAAGAAACACGACATTGCGTGCCAAAACAAAGGTCATGGACAATTACCCAGAAAGCTGCTCAGCTTAAGTCTGCTACATGTCAGATGACAAATGGGCAAAAAGTACCACTGATTGGGCCTCACTAAACGCGCAATGCCAGACACGGCAGGCCGAGACGTCAGATTATGTCTGCAGCTTCCTACTTAGGTATGAAATCTATTCACAACTTGCCAAATAGGCGACTGCCGGTGACGCAAGTGTTCTTGAGGCTTTACAAAGCCTTGAGGCGGTGGAAACCTCTCTTCCCACAGTTTACTTTAATCTTTGGGTGGCCAGTCTTAGATCGCCAGAAATATCTAGACTACTAACATACCTAATATTAATTCACCTACCAATTCGTTAAGCCGTCTCAGACAAAAACATCTATAACGTCAATTTTATTTTGGTTTTTAGTACATTCCTTGCTCCTAGTGGATACAAGCACGTAGTCATAGAGAATGCAGGAAATGCACGGGCACTATATTTTACCATCGTATGGCTAAGTTTATGGATTCTAAAATAAGTTTATTTAAAGACATAAGTATCTATTATCTTACCGACAGTAGACAGGTCTTCGAGTAAGCTTCTGTATCTTAGTTTTCTCACATAACTCCCCGACATTCTGGTCTGCGAAAGCGTATCGTTTCTTAAAGACATCTTTGATGATTTCTTTGGTAGCTAAACACTTTTCTAAAGTTTTGTTTTCTTAGTTTTCAATTTTTCATCACAACATTCAGCTACACCGCCCGCTTTTAGTTGGTTGACAATGACAACCACAGAACATATATACTCTAGGGAGATGACAACTGACAAGTTAGTTCGAAAACGATATCCTACAATCCCCTTTTGAAACTATAACAGAAATAATTAAATGAAAAAACTTCTTAAATTGTTAAATAGTTTTTTTAATCTTTTTTAGGAATAATAATGATTTAGAAATCGCTTTTTAAACGAGTCTTATAGCCTAAAAAAACATTTTTTAACGGAAAAAGTTGAATAAGGTTTAGTTACAGAACGTACCCACCAAGATATGAACGATGCATTCCGAATAACGTTAATATCGATTTGAGCGTGCTCACACCCGTTCCGATAGGCGTGCGCGTCATAACGATGGCTAGACTCGCCACCTAATCAAATAAGAAGTGTGTATGTCACCGTATGATTGTGAACACTGTTAGATTATAATTTATAATCTATCTTACGAGATTATAAACTGTCGATAAATTGTGAACTGCACCATACTGCTTACCGACCGAATAGGTTAGGTTAGGTTAGAATTGCAACCAAACGCGCGCGAGCCGAGCGAGCGTAGCGAGCGTTGCCGTGGCAGTGGCCGGCGAGCGCTACTTCCAAGTTAGTGGTAGTTACTTGACTATTTAGTAATAGCGCAAGGTACCTACTATCCGTCTTGGTACCAGTTCACAATCTCGCGAGATAGATTATAATCTAACGGTATTTACAATTTCACGGTGACGTATACAAGTTATATTAAACAGGTTTTAACGCACTATTAGCGCGATCACGAGCGTTCCGTATTGTTGACTAGCTTTTAGCTGTCATAATCGTGATGTCTCAATAATTTATAATTCGGAAAGCAGCCTTAGGCTTAGGTGGGAATACTCCCTCAACGTCAAACGACGTCAAACAACCTTGTATTTTTATTTTTTATTTGTAATATTGCCAGCCTCCAGCCTGAGTTCTTAGTAGATTTCAGATTCTACTAAGAACTTCAGATTGTTCAAAAATTTCAAGCCTCAACTACTCAATAAACTCTCTGAGATAGCTCGCGAAAATATAATTGTCTTCGGTTTTTGCAATTTACAGGTCAGTGTCAGGCCATTTTTCTTACGCTCAATCAACATATTTTTAGATTCACGACCATGCCATAATTATGATCACTAGTGGTCGCCCAGTGGCCAAAATTCGACCGTAGATCATTTAGAACTTATGTATTTCTAACTAGCTTCCACCCGCGGCTTCGCCCACGTCGAGATCGGAAATTATTCCACGGGAACGTACTACCGGGAAAAAAGTATCCTTTGTGTTAATTTGGGTTATAATCTGTGAGCCAGATTTCATCCAAATCCGTTCAGCCGTTTTTGCGTGATTGAGTAACAATCATCCAAACATCTTCACAAACTTTCACATTTGTAATATTAGTTTTAGTAGGAAGTAGGATTGAGACCGAGAAGTAAAACCTGCCGCCGTATATTACATTTGTGGACTACGAGAAAGCCTTCGACTCCATCGAAATATGGTTTTGGCCTCTCTGCAACGATGTCAAATTGACTGGCGCTACATCGAAGTGTTGAGCTGCTTGTATGACGCTGTCACGATGACTGTCCGGATCTAGGATCAGAAAACCAAGGCCATCCAACTGCTCACTGCTCACTTACTCCTCGTAAATCAGGGGGATCTGATATCCCCAAAACTGTTTTCCAATGCGTTGGAGGACATTTTCAAGACCCTGGACTGGACCTGACAGGGTATTAACGTAAACGGCGAGTGCATACATCTCACACCTTCGCTTTGCCGATGACATCGTAATAATGGCAGAGACGCCCAGAACAGTTAGACCAGATGCTGCATAGCCAGAATTTGGACTAGACGAAAGTCATGTACACCTCACACGTCTTGCTGAGTCCAATCCATATCGAAAGGTCGCTTCTCGAAGTTGTGATGGAGTATGTCTACTTAGGGCAAGTCATCCAGCTCGGTAGACATAACTTTGAGAAAGAAGCCAATAGAAGGATCTAGTTGGTTTGGGTAGCGTTTGGGAAACTTCGTCAGGTCTTCGCGTCGACTATACTGCAATGTCTGAAATCCAAGGTCTTTAACCAGTGCATCCTGCCCGTAATGACATACGGTGACGAAACGTGGACACTGACCACAAATCCACAAATAGCCACAAATTCAAGTTCGCTCAGAGGGCTATGGAGCGGGCTATGCTCAGAGTTTCATTGAAGGATAAAATCAGAAATAAAATTATCCCGAAAAGAACCGGAGTTACCAACATAGCTTGCAGAATAAGCAAGTTGAAGTGGCAGTGAATTGGCCACGTCTGTCGAAGGACCAATAGCTGGTGGAGCAGACCAGTCCTGGAGTGGAGACCGCGTATCGGCAAGCGTAGTGTGGGACGCCTCTCAGCTAGATGGACCGACGACCTTAAGAATGTGGCTGGGACAGACTGTATGCGGAAGGCAGAGGGCAGGGCGTTGTGATGCAGCTTGGGAGAAGCCTATGTCCAGCAGTGGACTGCGATAGGATTGATTGATATTTCTAATTTTTTTTTTATAAAAAACAATTTTATTTTCTGCACTCCTTCTCCATATAAACTTTAACCGTGCCAAATTTCATACTCCTCCGTCCGCGTTATTTTCGTAAAAAGGGATACGAAGGTTTTGCTTCACGTATTAATATATTTGTCGAAATAAATTAGAATATGTGACCGAGAATGGATTTTCAACTTAAAACGAAAAAGAAGCTTCGGCTTTTGCCTTAATTTCGGTCGAAAACGAAAATGATTTAGACATTAAAAAATATTAATATTTCCGCTGTATGCGTGAATGCAATGTGATGACAAAGCACAAAATAACTCGCTTTACAACTTCAAAACAAAATCGCGTCTGTTGTCAACTACGAGTAAACTCGATTCACCCCGAAGGTAGCCGAATGTTACTGCCTCACCGGATATTGCTGAGTTTTACGAAGTACTCCGAATGACGTGCGAACTTCGGCTGGTTTCAGCTATGCAATTTTTGAGATATCCTCATGTCTGTCAACCTAGAAACGTCAGTTTACAAAATAATAAAAAAAGAACTAAACTGACATTTTATTCGTAACCATAACCAAAAAAAATAATAGTAGCAAATTATTCTCTGTCATGGCATCCCTAGAGTAAAATTTTGTTGTAGGAGTGCGCGGTTTAAAGACAAAACGTTGCATTTCAACGAATTTAGTTCTAATAAAATAAATATTTTTATAGTAATATGTACAATAATCTATTATTATATTAGTGTAAATAAAAAATTGGCATTTAGTAGTCGAGTCCTGTCAGTACGGTACAAGTGACAAAGTTGTTAATCAGTGAGGTTAGAAATTACAAACATTTTGTGAATTTAAATGGATTCAGGGCCAGCACAAGAGGTAACTGAGCTGCTGCGACAATGGGAGGAACAGCATACGACAGCCAACTTCGACCCAATACCAACTTTGACGAGGTAGGTCATTTGTTTTGATAATATTGCGAAAAAAATTGAATTAGCACATTTATTGTTTGCCGTATGCTTACACATGTGGCTATGCGATTTCAATTTAAAAATAGAAGTCATAACCACGTAACATCTAGTAACAATGTGCAATAAGTATTCATAAGTTCGTCATGAACTTTTGATTACTTTGAAACTAATCAGGAAGTGCAACTTTTAATTGCATTTGGCTCTGCAATGGGCCTATTTCTTAAACCATATCGCAAAAAACATTAAAACCCAATTAATGACATAATTTAGTGTGATAATCTCATTTTGTTATTGATTGGAATATAATAGTTGTTGCACTGATTCATTAAAAAAAAAAACAAGTTCTGTTGACCAATGATTAGTGTTGCCACCTTACTTTTTAAAGAGGGGTTTTTAACGTACCCAAACAGACCAAAATGTTTAAATCAGGATGTAAAAAAAAGGTTAGAAAAATATGAAATCCAATAATATTCACAAATAAAAATTAGCAACCAGATACCTATTTAATTTTCTTGTAGTAAGTAGGTTGGTGCTCATTAATTTAACTGCCCTGCATTGTATTGGATTGCCAATACACTGTAACTTTTGAAAACCACATGTGAGATACTGTAAGCTTTGTTACAATTTTTAAGCATGTTTAAACGTTAATTTGAACATTAAACAGTGTTTTTTAGGTTGCCTTATTCTTGCACAATATACAAAGAGTGAAAAAATTGTTGCTCAGGGGCACTAAACAGACTTAAAGAAACTGATTGGGCGTTGTTAAGCTAAAACACTAACGGCCTTATTCATAAAAAGTTATCGAACATCTAAACAGTTGCTAAAGTCTGGTTTTCAAAGAGAAATCAGACTTTAGCAACTGTTTAGATGTTCAATAACTTTTTATGAATAAGGCCGTAAAAGTTGAGTTACAGTCTTTTGGAGGAATGATGATGCTACAGCTGTGGGAGTTATGGGTTGCGGTTGATCACGGATGTTGATTGCCGTTGTTTCTAATTAGATAAGAGTATTTAATAATGCATCCTCTCTTTTTTAGTAACCCCATGAGGTAATATTGTTGAGAGCAACAGGTACATTTTATTCGCCGTTTAATAATATAAGCCGACTGCCTCTCTAAAAGTTGAGGCCTGTCATCTAGCAACTTGCACTGTGCCCGTGTGGCAAAGCTCACTCCCTCTGATGATGATGATGATGATGATAGGACTCCCTTTTCTCACGTAGACTCCCATTCAGTCCGTTGTGGGGATTCTGGCTAATAAAGCCAGCCTAGGTCCGCCCAAAAGCACAGAAGCTTCCTGGGAGCTTCACAGGCTTCGCGGAGTGACCTCACTTTTCCGAGGATTTCTTCACGTTGAGAGGCCACGGCCTCGCATTCCAGGATGACGTGGGCGGCTTATCCCTCAGCGTCAAGGCAGCCTCTGCAAAGCGGGCTGTCTGTGGTGCCTATATTATAAAGATGTTTGTTAAGGGGCTTATGGCCCGTAATTGTTCCTATGATTATTCTAAGGCTCACTCCCTCTACAAAAGAGGAGGCCATTTAGCTATCCATGCTATTTTCCACAAGTGTAATTAATTTAAATAATCAATGTAAACAAAACTTTATAATTTCGAAGGGATGACAGGTAGCCAAATACATTCTAAATCGCCAGAATACATAGAAATTATATCATGAGGTAAAATTTCCTCTTCATAGATTGTAATAACTGTCTTGCAAAATGAAAATGAGGGTGTTTACATGTACCTACATATGTTTTTATTAAACAAGAACATAAGACAGCTACATTATGTAATAGAAATACATAAGAAACTTAATTCATAGCGCTGTACGCAGATTACCATTAATAAATAAAACTTTGAATTCACTAGTTGAACTGTACATGCATGACAGTTATACTAATAATTATAAAAACAAAAATAATTAATTTAAAAACAAAAAATTAGCTCAAGTGACTCATACAAATGGCTACAAAACCCTTTCAAAGAGCATGTAAATATATCTATGTGTTCAAATGCTTGATTGTAGGTTGCTGCCATTCTGCAAACTGCTGAATATACACCAGTCTTAGATCACCAGGTACCTACTGCAAAGAATTTGCCTTCACGCACCTGCCGTTCTATGGACAGTTCTGGGGACTGCAGTTCTAGCACAAAAGATAATTCAAATCAATACAATCAAATTTGCCATTAACAATGTTACACCTCTGTCTCCCTTTTAATGAAATACAAGTTTGAACAAGATTTTACTTGTTGCACAATTTGATTAAAAGACACATTTCAAAATATTATGAAATACTTTTTTAAGTAAAGATAAAGGCTCCCGGGACACGACGGTGCGATGCGATTCTGGTAGAAAATTTTCCATGAAGTATTCAAGGAAATTGTTTTACTAGATATGGCACTGCAACGTGGTTCTTACAATGGGCCTTATAAGAAGGCTGAAATTCACCAAAAAGGCAATGGAGAAGGCTATGCTTGGAGTTTCCCTACGCGAAATGAAGAGACCCGTAGGAGAACCAAGGTAACCGACAGCCCGAAGAATTGCCTAACTTAAGTGGCAGTGGGCAGGGAACATTGTTTGCAGAACAGATGGCCGATAGGGCCAGAAGGTTCTGGAGTGGTGACCGCGTACTGGAAGACGTAGCGTTGGAAGGCCTCCCACAAGATGGACCGATGACCTGGTGAAGGCTGCAGGAATCCGCTGGTTTCGAGAAGCACAGAACCGGTCGAAATGGCGGTGCTTGGGGGAGGCCTTTGTCCAGCAGTGGACGTCTTTCGGCTGAAATGATGATGAGAATCGCATCGCGCGTGTCTGCGGGGCTTTTAATAATAATAATAATCACTTTATTATCAGGCAACTAAGGCCCATAGATAAAATACACAAAAATAATCTTAAACAATAATAACAAACTAATACATATTAATAAACAGCTTAAAACTATAACTAAACACGTAAAGTTGTCGGCATCGTGTTTTGCTGCGAGGTGTCTCGTATCCGTCCCCGGAAACGTCGATATACGACACCTTTCGGCCAAAAGTCCTCTTTCAAGCAGTGCTGTAGATGGTGCGTTGGAACTCGTACCACGAATGACTTAAAGTTGACGTCGTGGCGCAATTCCAACCTTTCGACCCTCAGAGTCCAGTTGGTCTTCACTTTCAAGTACTGCACAACTTCCTCAATCTTCGTGGAATGATGCAGACGTGAAATGTACAGCTGCGTCGTAGGTACAGCAGGGCGCAGCAACATGCTGGGTCCACTCGGTGCGGTACCGTACAAGTTACGAGAGCAGTGCTTCTTCTTCTTCTTTTCTACCTTCGTGAAACCCTCATCAACTAGGCCGGTTCTTGGCAAGGAGCTACGGACCGCAGTCAGGGCAGGTTGAGTACCCTTTTTCAGGTATTCCCCTTTTCCGGTTTGTTGCTTAGGTTGCGACGCACTAGAGTCATACCGTGCCGTGTATATTTTTTATGACTGTTGTAGGTTTTCTTTTTTTTTTTATTTGTAGTTTATAGTCATGCTATCATTAACGATAACTTTCTAATCTATTAGATATTGAAATGCTTTCTCATTGTTTACATTTTTTTTTTTGATAATATGAATGATAATGAAATAAAATAAATAATGATAGGATTTATCACCAGAGATCGGATATTCGGATGCATATTTACCTAAAGATAATTATTAGCTATGAAAGTATGGAAGCGGCTTTATAAATTATTTTTATTAAAAACCCCAGGATTATTGGATCGCATAACTATTCAGATGTGTATTAATTTAAAATTAATGTTTAACCCGATACAAATATGTGTATGTACTGGAGGAGGGGTGGTTTGTTTAAATTCAAATTGGGTGTTTTTATGACACCAACTAATTTGATAGTAGATAGAAATATGCCTTGCATTGAAGACTAATCGAAACTTAACATTGCTCTTCTTGAAGGTATATAGGGAGAAATACAAAAAGAATTTGTCAAATCCTGGTAGTTCCAGAGAATACCCCTGTACAAACAAACAAACAAATTTTACCTATTTATAATATTTGAGGTGGACTGTTTATAGGGGATGTTGAATTAAAACTTCTTTCGTTCTTATTGTTCTTTATTCTTCTGGAGCTGGAGACCGACTGTGTCTCGGCCCAAGATGGGCCGTCTTATAAACAATTCTTGTTAAGGAGAACGTAGTCGCGGGCTCGAACTCACTGGTGGGCCTGGCTAAAAATCACGCTGTCTCACCAGGCTTCGTGTCCGACAGAGATAGTATCAGTAATGAGCAGTTAGACGCTAGTCTACACGCACAACGTTATTGAGTGAGATGCAGGATCATTTATAGTACAAATCTCGCGAAATAATTAAGAAAAGTCCTTTGGAAGGTCGGGTTTTATTAAAAAGCCAATGCATAAATCATTGACCAATAAAGTTTATTGAACTTTTCGACAATTGAACTTTGTCGGTACCGACTTGGCTTTGGAGATTTTACACTTCTTTTATTACTTAAACACGCCCAAAGTTAAGTAAAATTTGCAAGTAAAACGAATCTTTGTTGGCTCCTAACTTTTCAATGGGTTTTATTTTAGTATTCTGTTTCCGTACAGACAATATTAATAATGTGACAAAACGATATCATATTTTACTTTGGATGTGCCATGTCAGACAGTGGAGTAAAACACTCCCGAAGTTTGTATGCAAAAAATGTGGACTAGGTTCACCTTAAGTGCTACAGCCAATCACAGGGCAGCACAATTCCCGCTAAGTGCGCCAACCAATCACAGGGCAGCAAAATGTACGGCGAAACTTTACCGCAATGAGGACCTTTATACAAATCTAATTATTTACAGTATTGTGCCTGCTTATACCCTATTTTTTTACACATATTCACTCATAATAAAGTCTCTTACGTATTCTAAAACACTTTGATTATAGTTTTTCACAGTTAAAAGCACTTTAACATTCACAAGGCTTGGCGTCTATTACAAAATTAGTATATAGGTAAATCTAAATGAGCATTTATGAAACGTTAGAAGCTAGGTGCACGGTTCCAATCGGTTGTCTTTTATGGAGAAGAGCCGGCAAGAAACTCCATGACTACTCTTTTACACGCTTTATATTAGCTTCACTTGTATGTTTGTATATAAACGACTCCTTAGAGCGCGATTTTGACTCACTTTAAACGGTCAGATTTCATTGAAACTTTGTAAACTTATCGAGGACCGATGAGAATTCAATAGTTTTAAAAAAAATTGAGAAAAATGAAAAAAAAACACGTTTTTGTAGTTAGCAGAACTAAAACATAGAAAATAAATAATAGTTTAAAAAACACGCTTTAAAAACCAAACTAAAAAAGTGAGAAAATAATTTAATTCAATTAAAAGCGTGGGGTGCTTGACATTAATTGATTATAAAAATACCTCAAAAAGCACCCCACGCTTTTTTAGTTTGGTTTTTAAAGCGTGTTTTTTAGTTTTATAAACTACTATTTATTAAAAATAATTGGCTTTTACAATATTTTAAAATTGCCGTTTTAATAGGTATGGGTAGAGGGGTGTATGTGTACTATACAAGCCTGCCACCCCCTTTAGGTGGCAGGTGTGATGTTATATTGAAGAAGAGCGGAACCACCTAATACAAGCAAATATTTGCTTAAAAGACTTTTTAAATTTTTGTATAGGAAACATAAAGTAATTTTTATTTCAAAATTCTTCCCGTTTAAATTAGTTGAAATAGATACTTACCTGCCTTACCTGCATTCCGGTGCGCGTTCCGCGAGTCCGTCATACAGGGTAGTTGGTATTCCTGGTTTTGTTAAAATATTCTTTCAAAATTCACGTTTTTCACCTGAAAAACAAAATTTTTTGTTCAGCACAATTTTCAGTAACGCCATAGTTCGCTAGATCGCGCGGAGACGCGTCTTTCGACACCTCGCCCGTGCGCCTAGCGTACATAGACACTTTAATACAAAGAATTTTCCTTTGTTCTATATCACTCGTAAGTACAAAAATCTACATAACCAAACCAAGTTTGCATACAATCGTCATATCTTTGCTTCCAGGTGACGCATTTTGACGCTGTTTTCAGCTAAGTTGTTCCTAATTAGGCTACCTAAGACCATCTGACTACTAATATTTGACGAAAACACGAAAAAAAATTCTCCAAAAGACTCCAAATTTAACAATGTAATTTACATAAGTCGATGAAATAAACATTTATTTTTATTTTTTCTTGTTTACATAATTAGCCTATACTGTTCCCACTGCTGGGACACAGGTCTCCTTTCTGTGAGAGGAAGTGAGCCATAAGCCACTACCCGGGCCCAGTGCGGGTTGGTTGATGTCACATGTCTTGGATTTTTTTAGTCTACTTAGGCCATCCAAGACATGTCTGTTTCCTCTCGATGTTTTCCGTTTGAGAGCAGTGGTGATGTAATAAATTATATAAAGTACGTAATGTGCCTTATTGGGTTCGAACCCACGGCCTATAGACACGTAAGTCCGCCATTACTTCTGGGCCACCACTGTTCACTCTGTTTTTTTTGTTTGTAGCTAGTAAAAATGTTTAAAACAGAATTAGTTAAACACTACACACAATATAGCAGATTTTGCCCACATCAGTCAAGTGTCAAAAGGTTATCTTTACCTACGCCGGAAAGAAATGAAATCAAATTTCCTCATTAAATATGCGTTAAATATCTCTTAAACTTTAGTGTTATCAACAAAAGTAAAACTTAAATAATATTGTTATTTATGCGTATGAAATACCACACTACACAACAGATAATATTAAAAACTAGCTGTGCCCGCGACTTCGTCCGCGTGGAATAGTGACTTTTTGGGCAGCATATTTTGAATTACATAATAATATACCGTCGTTTGGGTAGCAAAAAATTTACTTTACAGTAATGCTTCTCTGTATACGATATTTGACGTATGGCCATCGCGGCGCGGCTCTCAGCGCGCTTTATATAGCCACGGACGCGCAGGCGCGAGGCGTGTACGTACTCGGATAGAATACCTTAAACCGCATCTAAATCGAATAAGCCGTTTCTGATATTAGCGTGCACAAACACACAGACAAACAGACAAACCGACAAACAGACAAAAAAAAAATTAATTACAATCTCGGGTTCGGCATCGATATAATAACAACCCTTGCTACTTTTTTTTTATATATTTCGATTGTACAGACACCACTTTTCTACAATTTTATTATATGTATAGATATAACAGGCAGAAGTGTGTATTATTCGCCATTTATTTTGAAAATAACGGTTGCCCGCCACTTCGGCTGCGTTCCAGGATGAAAAGTAGTCTATTTCTTTGCCCAGGTCATGATCTATCTGTGTAGACATTGTCTAGTTTAAAGCTGCACGCCCCTCCACTGCTGGTTGCATACACATTTCAAATGTTTGCATAGAAAATTTTGAGGAGGGGCGTCCAGTTTTAAATTAGACGATCTCTACTAAATTTCAACCAAACCCGTTCAGCCGTTTTAGTTTATACTGTTGGTGACGTTGGTATAACTTTTTCAGGATATCCGAAATAATAGAAGCGGAGACCGAAAACTTTATGAAAAAGGATCCAGACCCGTTTGATGAGCGTCACCCGTCGCGCACAGACCCCGAGTGTGCGCTGGGACACGCTCTGAAGGTCATGTTCAAGAAGGATAACTTTATGACAAAGGTAACTATAAACTGTGTCTCTTCGATGACGTATTTTGACAGCCGTAGACACGTAGCATGGTCTGGAAAGGCTTATGATACTCAGGGCCGGGTGGAAGGAGAACGCGCTTAAGGCAGAGCATCGGAAAGATGTTCAGATGCAGCGGCGAGGTGTCATTTTTTCTAAGAGAGAAACCGAAGCGAAGTTGGCTTTAACTTACTAACTTATCAATAAAAAATACTTACTATCAATCTAAAATTAATATTGGAATGTAAAGAATTAAATACAATAAAATTGAACAGCTGAAAACCAAATAAATTGTGCAAAATTCCTACATTTCGTTCTCGCTGACGCATTTTTCTGTATCTGTCTCTGTCATAACCCGTTGTACAGCGGCTTGCTCTCGTCCATATCAAGCGGTGCCACGTGACCTAAAGTGACATCATTACGGGATCGCTACTGTATGAATTTTTAGTTCCCGATTATGACGTTTTGGCGCCCGGCTATTTTAGAACATTTTTTTTTTTGTAATACTTGGCTAAAAATAACCGATTTTGTTGTTTGAATGTTATGGTGAATTAAATACCCGTAGTGTAACTATATTTCTTGACAATAGTAGCCTCTATTAACGTGTCATATTTTAATAGCGATAGAGTTGCCGATGCGTATCCCCGAAGGGAAGCCGGTATGAATCGTGTTATATGTTACTTTCGCCAATGGTCAGATGCAATCAAGAGGGCTGTTGGAGGCAGCGTCTACTGAGCGGTCCACACTGCAAAAGATCGCATTACTTGAATACGCGTACGTGGTCGCGATCCTCAGCACTACTACTACCAAAATCAAAATCAAAATATTTTATTTCACATAAGCCTGCATGGGCACTTATGAAAAGTCAGAAGCTAGGTGTACGGTTCCAATTTGTCGTTTCCTATGGAGAAGAGCCGGCAAGAAACTCCACGGTTACTCTTTTAAAAATAATTGGCTTTTACAATGTTTTCAAATTACAGTGATAATAGGTATGGGAGGACAGTGCAGGCCAGTCAATAAGTACCAGGTACTTAGAGGAATGAAAATAAAGAATAGAAAAACGTCTACAAATCTAGTCTCTAAGGCCTAACCGCCTAGGCCTTTACCGTGTCCTCTTCTGCTTCTTCGTCGTTCCTTGAGGCTATGTTGAACATAATTAGGAAAAATCTAGACAGATGAGTTTGAGAGCTCACTGCTCATGCCTTCTTTATATGAGAAGAGCGTCTTTTGTCCGGCTTCACTTGTGACTTGTGAATTGTACTAAAATGTTAATTTTTCTTGTATTTCTAGCTAGTAAATGACTACGTTCGCGACACGTACTACTCCCGTCAGAACGTGACGGGTCGCGACGTGCACAAACTGAACGTGGCTGCTTGCAGACTGACCCTGGACCTCATGCCGGGCCTGGAGATGAGCGTCGTGTTCCAGGTGAGCCAATATATGGAGGAGGACCCGAAAGGGGGAGTGCCTAGTGGTATTAGAGGCCGTAGGTTCTCGGTAGGTCCCATTTCTTCTATGGAACATGACGTAATAGAACAAATTGAGAAAATATTGTTCCTATTTGTGCTATAGAACTACATACTAGCTTTTGCTCCTGTTTTTATTTGTCTGTGAATGCACAGAACTAAATGGTAATCGCTTTTCCCAAATCCATCCATGATGAGATATATAAGACGTGAATGACATTAATCACTGACGTTAATACCAGGTACAGTTCACTATCAAAAAAATTAAACTACTCGCTACATAATATTATAGATTATGCCGACGCCTGCTATTTGGATGCTACTGAGGAGCTATTAAACAAGCTTGAGCGCCTGCAAAACCTGTGCATTCGCTTTGTTTTCGGTCTTCGAAAGTATGACCACGTTTCTCACCTTCGTAAGGAACTCAAGTGGCTCCCTATCCGCTTTCGCAGGAACACTCGGATTTTATGTCTCCTTTTCAACATCTTACATAACCCTTCTTATCCTTCCTACCTGCGTGAGCGTTTTTCTTACGCTCGTCCTAGCGACGCACCGTGTAGATCTCATCTTAGATCCCTCCTTAAATCCCATCCCCATAAAACTAGTTATTATTCTTATTCTTTCTCTGTCCATGCTGTAAGATTGTGGAACTCACTTCCGCCTAGCATTCGTGACTTGAAAACCATTTCACTATTTAAATGTCGAGTAAAAGAGCATTACCTTTCCTCTTGATTGTTTATGTATTATAATAATTGTTTATATATTTTATCAATATGTATTTATTTAAGTATATGTTAATTTCCTGCATTATAATATGTGTAAGTATATTATATTTTAGTTTAAGACGTCACATGTTCATATTTTCTCTTCTTGTTCTCACACACTATTGTCTACATTTCTTTTTCATTTCTCCTTTCGCAGGTCTGCTGGAAGAAATTTCTATAGAAATAAGTACCTTTGTACTCAATTGTTTGTTTATGCTGTATTTGTATGTATTTTACTGTGTGTACATAAATAATAAAATAAATAAATAAATATTTTTATTTTGAAAAATAAAATAAAGTAAATAAATTTCTGTCGGTGAGTAACCATCTAATCATCAATGTCACTAAGACAAGTGGTAGCAAATCATTCTCGAGTGGCCAGTTTACATATCAACTTCAAGACGTTTATATCAAATCAAATCAAATAAAAAGTCATTTATTCAAACTAGGCTGAGAGTCACCTCTTTTTGAACGTCAAAATAAAATTACATAAGACAGTCCCCCCAAAACGCCCGCCCTTCACCACTTCCTAGTGCTTTAGCTGGGAAGAAGAAGTAGCGGAACAAACTCCCCAGCAGCACAGCTGTCTGTTAAGTTAGAAGAACTTAATTCTATACAATAATAGGTAATAAAAATTAAGAAACACAAAAAAAAAATAACATAAAATTTGCCATGTGTCAGCTAGCACACGCCAATATACCATCAAAAATTGAAAACTAAAAATAATAGAAAATTAAAATAAAACGTAAACAGAACTTCCAATCTAAATAATAGCCTTCAGGCATAAAGGGCATGCCCGCTTACATATGCAATTCTGCATTATGCAAATATACTTAGTTTGTTCTATGAAACAATTTGAGACAAAAAGTACAAACTGTTCTATAGTACAAATAGGGACACTATTTTCTCAATTTGTTCTATTATGTCATGTTCCATAGAACAAATGGGACCTACTGCAGGTTCTCAACCCGTCAGGCGTTTTAATTTGTGTAAATTATTTCATCACTTGCTCTCAAATCGGTGAAATAGAATATCGTGAGGAAACTGGCATGTCCTACAACCAAAAATTCGAAGACATGTGAGTATGACATCTACCAAGGGGCCATCCATAATTACGTCACATATATTTTATGGTTTTTTGACACCCTGCCCGTCCTTGTCACAGGTGGTCACACTTGTGAAACCCCCTCCCCCCTTGTGTGATGTCACATATTTTTAAATTTTATACTTAGAAGTACATAATTAAATTAAAACAGCAGTTTTTCCATTTGATTTAAATTATAAATAATCTTTAATAAAATTAACATAAAGTCAAATATTTAACATACTGGTGATATTAATATGTGACGTCACAAAGCTTTTGACCTGTCCCAGTCCCTTGTCACACAATGTCACATTTCGTTGACCCCCTCCCCCTCCTTAACGTGTGATGTAATTTATGGATGGCCCCCAACTCATACTGGGCCCGTGGTGGATTACTACGCACTACTTCCTCTTATTTCTGCCTGTTATAAGCATGATTTTTTGCAGGAGTAAGTCCTTCTTGCTAGAGTGCTCCAAGTGTTCGCATACGTGCCCTTTGATGGTTTCATATCGACTCGGTTAAAATTAAAAATAAAGGAGCAGCAAATTAAAAATAAATAAATAATAATCATTCAACAGTAACAGTTGGCGCGTCAAACTCAAAACTCTAAACTCATAGCATTTATTTAAATTAAACCATTTACAGGCACTTTTGAACTGTAAAAATAATAGTTCAAAAAACTAAAAAAACACGCTTTAAAAACCAAACTTAAAAAGTAGAAAATAATTTAATTCAATTAAAAAGCGTGGGGTGCTTTTTGAGGTATTTTTATAATCAATTAATGTCAAGCTGCCCACGCTTTTTAATTGAATTACATTATTTTCTACTTTTTTAGTTTGGTTTTTAAAGCGTGTTTTTAGTTTTAAAACTATTATTTTTAAGCGAGATTTTTTCAGTTTTTTTTTCCTTTATTTTTTCAATTTTTTTTTAAATTATTGAATTGTCATCGGTCCTCGATAAGTTTACAATGTTTAAATGAATTCTGACCGATTAAAGTGGGTCAAAATCGCGCCCTAAGGAGTTGGTTACAAACATACAAACAAACATACAAGTGAAGCTAATACAAAACGTGTAAAAAGTCGATCAGTTGGAAAGTTGAAGCTAGTTGCCCATTCCAAAACGTAGATCTCTATGGAGAAGAACGGGCAAGATCCATGGACACTCTTTTAAATCATGTAAGGTATTACAAAATCTTGGGAACATTATTCTTGTTGCTTCTATATGTGAGAACAATTGTTGCGATACTTCTTCCCAGCTAAAGCACTAGGAAGTGGTGAAGAGCGGGCGTTTTGGGGGGACTGTCTTATGTAATTTTGACGTTCAAAAACAGCTGACTCTCAGCCTAGTTTGAATAAATGACTTGATTTTGATTTTGAAAGAATGTAAAAAAAAATATAAACAATTCTAAATATAAGATTTAAAATAAGCCATGGAAGTTAGGAGATGACCAGTTTCAACCGACGGCGCCCGTTCACGAACTTGACGCGTGGATCGATCGCGTCGATGTTAAACTCTGTATTTCCACAGATTATACACATATTCTGCAGATTCTCCCGCCCTGGATGCGGGCAGCATAGTTCCGCTCGCTGTGGCACACAGAAACGACATTTCATCATAATTTTAGCCATAACAGAGCCACAGCTGCACATCATAGGCTTGTAGCGGCACTACAGAAAAATACTTCGCAACAATATCTCAAAATACAAAAAGAGAATTGGCGCCATCTACGATGCCACAGGCGAACTACGCAAAGACGCACGTCATAGAAATCCTAGATCGCGCAGTTAGAGTTTACCGCGCGATTGGCATAGGTACAACATACCGACATCAACCGCCGGGCAGTTGCCCACCAGACACAACACCCGTCTGGTCGGAGGATCCTTCCTTTTCTATAGAGTATGAGTGGACTTTACACCCTGTTCCCCATACCTCTATAGGCTTTCCGAAAGCCTATGATGTCCAGCAGTGGCTCTGTTATGGCCAAAATTATGATGAAATGTCGTTTCTTGTAAGAGTTTTGAATAAATTTTAATGATAGTTAAAATTTAAATATTTATTTATTTATTTATTTATTCATTTACACATACAATTTTTTTTTTTTTTTTTTTTTATATTAAAATCCCTGTCTTTGTTGCCAGGACAACGAGGCTCTAATCCATCGCCTAGTGAACTGGGCGACAAACTCAGCAGAACCCCTGCAATGTTACGCGACCGGGCTGCTGGCAGCCGCCATGGAAGTGCAAGAGATAGCTACTAACTTTAGGTAAGAATGCATTTTATTGTAAGTGCCGTGTCACAAAGGCTGCGAAGCCGCAATAGAAAGAAAGAAAGAAAAAACGTTTATTTGCGGTAAACATGACGCAAAAAGAAAAGGAACACAAAAAATAAATGAGAAAAGGTTGAGGGAAGCATGTGTCACATCCACGCAAAACGGCTATCACTCAGCATTATGCTGCGACCCTATGCAAGACAAAGCCCCAGCGCTGGTTTTCAGGGACAGCCGGCTTTGACGTAATGACGTCACCCGGTGCATTAAACAATAGCTTATTATTTTCCGAGTGACTAATAACTTAAAAGTCGACTAAATGTTTGCAACAAATAAAATAACTTGACAGCGATTAAATATTTTCGCGACTATTATATTATGTAAGGTTCAAAATTAAAGGTGTTATAAAAACTAAAAACTAGCAGCTGCGTTTAGGTAGCAAATAAACTATACCAGTCAAATAAAATATTAGGCGAGGAGCTATAAATAATGACTTGGCGACTAATAATGTTAGTAGGGTGGCAAAGATAATATATTACCAGTCTAGTTAGAGTAGGTTATTATTCTCGTTTATTCATTTAAATACATATTAAGTTACATTTTTAAATATTTTTCTAAAACAACCTTATAAAAAACATTTAAAAATATAAAAAAATAGTGGCCCATCGGCATCAGGAGCAGGGTCCAAGATGTCGGTGGTCAGGGCTCTAGAGAAAGGAACCTCCTGACTATGCGTGCCGTGTCTAGGAGTACTGCTTTCTGAATCAAACCCTTGATCCAGCCGCGCAATGAGAGCCTCCTGAGGTGTTGGTCGAGGCTCTTCGCTATTAGGCCATTTACTGTAACGATTATCGGTACAATGATTGCTGAGTCCACGTCCCACATGTCGACAACCTCGTGAGCTAAGTCAAGATACTTGATTTTCTTATCTTGCTCAGCTTTCACGAGATAGTTATAGTTAGAGTAGGTTATTATTATTTTTAATGGTTAGGTTAGGTTAGGTTAAAACTGTGATTTCCTACGCACGAGCCGAGCGAGCGAAGCGAGCGGTGCCGCGGTAGCGGCCGGCGAGTGCCAGAAACGACTAGATTATATAGAAAATCTAAACCTGCCCTAATAATACAATAATAATATATTATTTATGAATGCCCATTTTCTATTTAATTTTCGCCATTAAGTTTCCGCTTAGATATTAATTCTGTTCCCAAAAGAAAAACTTGATGCTAGTTTAAATTAAAACGGAGCTTATTACTGATATATTAATATGCTACCTATTACTTATTACGATACTCCTTATTAGCTGCCAACCCATTATATATGGTACCCACTCTATTTTTTTTAAAAACCTATATTCATTTTACTTAGTTGCCGCATTAAATACATGCCTTAAACAATTATTAGTAAACTACTGGTATAGCGAACTAATAGAAAAGTTATATAAATTTTATGTTAATGTGATAGAATATGTATGGCTTCGTAAAGTACTGTAAGAGTTCTGCCGAACTCCCACAGTACCGGGATTAAGGTATCTATGAATAAAATACGTGGTAACGTTTTAATTGTATAACTCCACGTTTATTTCAAGAAATCAGAAGTTTACAGCAACGCGCCTGACATAGGAATAATCCATCTACCGGAACAAAAAACCTGTGTCAAAGTTTTTCCTTCTAAATATAAAACTTTCTGACTGTTCGAACGTAGACAGCCCAATCATTGGCTGTTAGTTACGTGAGGTTCTTCAGTTAGTGAACAACGTCTACAGTACGTACCCCACTCACTGGCGGCGAACGCTCTAAGGGAAGCCGAAGCCTGTGGCGAGACGGTGCTTCCCCACCAAACCCGTTCGTTCCACCTGATGAAAATCTCGCACCTGGATATGAGTTTCCTTGGCATCACTGGAAGTCTTTAATTAGACTCCGGACTCAGGTAGGCTGAAGTAAAGAGAACCTGCTAAGGTGGAGATTCACAGATGACTCCGGGTTACAGTGTAAATGTGTTGCTGTACCACAAACAATGGGGCACTTAATATCTTGTCCAGCGTGTCCTGCTGTCTGTGTACTACAGGAGTTGATGGACGCTGCTGAAAGTGCCAAACTTGTAGCCAAATTCTGGGCTGACTGTCAACGCTGGGCGGACGAAATCTTACCACTGTAAGTTTACATGTAAAAATCTAATATTAATTATTTGTTTCAGGGACTTAAATGCAATGTTAGTACCATTGATGTTAAGGAGGCTACATGTTTTAAGAGAGGACAAAGTAAGTAACATTCCTTCACTTAACATCGCGCCCCTATTCCACTACGGGCTAGGCAGAGTAACATCGGAGATGGTGGGCAATGTTCCTTACAGCAGGCTTAGCGTGATGCTTTGTATTTCTACGAAGAATAGACACAGCTCTTTCTATGCAAAGTGACATTTCGTTTCTCCATTTTTGACATCGCATTGTAGAAATCCTTATACAATCTGTCATTTTGTCTTTCGTTTCTAACGATCCTTGTCTTTTTTTATGTAGACTTATTCCGAAGAAAGTTTTCTATCAGAAACTGTCAAAATCACACTGACAACTGACAGTTGTGACAGTGACTCGCAAAATAGATAATTTTAAAACTAACGGTATTTAGAATTTTACGGTTACATATTTTTTTTAGTGTTTAATGTTTATTGTATTTAAATTTCTTAATAAATATACGTCTGCCGTATGTCAAACGATCATTGGGCCAACTTACGACCCAGTGGGTCCCGCTTAGTGGCAAACGACATCGCGGCAGGCCCATACGGAGATGAGGGGGTGAGCTGGACTCCTTTAGTAAAGATTGCTCCTCGACAGCTCTGGACAAAGAGAGGTGGAAAAAGAGTAGGGGACCTTCGCCCAGCAGTGGGACTTTAGTGGCTAATAAAAAAAAAAATCGTTACTAAAATTATAAACGCGAAAGTTTGTATGGATGTTTGTTGCTCTTTCACGCAAAAACTAATGAATGTATTTGGATGAAATTTGCCACGCAGATAGATTATAACCTAGATTAACACATAGGATACTTTTTATCCCGGTAGTACGTTCCCACGGGAGTATTTCCGACTTCCACGAGGGCGAAACCATGGACGGAAGCTAGTATTACATATTTATATTGTAATGTATGTGTTTATCCTTTACCGCAGAACAATCAAAATGCTGTAACTCCACCGAATCAGACGCGGCATTTTGCGCGATTTGATAAAAAGAGAAATAATGATATCAAGTGCAACGGCCCCAGTAAGGAGAAGAAAGGTATGTTTACAAATAAACCCCCTTATTTATAAACGTTAATTAAAGTTAAGTAATGATTAGTGATTGTTTAACCATACATTTTTGATGTTTAAACATCTCTTAACTTTAAAAAAAAATATTTCAGGCTAAACCCATAATACAAATCAAAATAAAATAAAATACAATTAAATTTAAAAATGCTGCCATAGAAAACAATAAAATGTCATTAACTGAAAATTAAATCAAATAAAATCACAGAATTGGAATAAAATAATATGTCACAAAATTGAAATTTTAATATAATGTCAAATTGAACGTTCACAGAGTTAAAGTCAAAAAATATATATATGTCCAAAGTCAAAAATATATAAATGTGCAGGCACTTCTACTACTTTAAGCATCGTTTATATATATTTTTTTTATGCCTTCAATTAACAACAACAGTGTAGCCCTGGCTCTTTTACACACAGCTACACATCAAGCTATACATTTCCAGTTTACGTTGATCTCGCACTGTACGGAAATCCTATACAATGCTAGATCAGCTTATACTGGAAATGTATAGCTTGATGTGTAGCCGTATGTACTAGGAATTCCTGTATTTTTTTATTTTTTTTCAACGTTGCCCCACACCTGTGTCCTGTATTGTGGGTGCGTTTACAAACATTTAAACTCACATACACAAACAGCCAGACCCGAAACAACTACTTGTAGGTCATACAAATATTGGTTCCGTTCGGGAATCGAACCCGCGACACGCAGCACAGCAGTCAATCGCTTAGCTACTGCGCCAATCGTGCCGTCGAAGTATCACAAGAGCCATACCAAATAAAAGGGCTAATGTTTAAATTTATTTAAGTCTAAATTATTATTAGTTACGGACCTATAAAAGTATGAGGAACGGGGTGTAAAGTCCACTCATACTTTATAGAAAAGGGAGGATCCTCCGACCAGACGGGTGTTGTGTCTGGTGGGCAACTGCCCGACGGTCGATGTCGGGATGTTGTATCTATGCGAGTCGCGCGGTAAACTTTGATTGCGCGATGCAGGATTTGTGTGACGTGAAGTCTTGCGTAGTTCGCATATGGCATTGTAGATGGCGCCACGTTACTTTTTGTGTTTTTCAAGTCTTTGATTTTTTGTAGTTCGCATGTGGCGTTGTAGATGGCCGCCACAGACCTATAGGCAGCCTTACTATAAGGCTTCCATTTGAGTTCAAGTCTCCAAACCCAACTTTTTAAGAACATTCATAACGCGCGGGCTGGCAACGTCGCATTTCAAGTGGTTTTTGTGATTATCTCATTAAGCTTAAATCAAAGTACAATATTTTTTCAGCCAAGCACTAAATCGTTTGTATAATATTGTACAGTCAGCGTCAATAATATAGGGACGAACTGACTGTTCATAATGATCTGAACTCAGATCTAAATTAAATACTAACTCAATGACACAAGAAATGTTTTAGAATGAAGACAGTATACGATAACTCTCATTCTGACAAGAACTTTATTCTATTGAAATAAAGTTTAATTTTCTTAGTTGTTGAGATTATTTTGAACAGTCTGTTCGTCCCGTTATTTTTGACGCTGACTGTACCCTGTTGCCGTTCCACCATTTATGGTATTCTCCCCTTACAGACCGTGTCAAAGACGAAGGAGGAGGGGGTGACATGCTAGTGGACGAATCACCCCCCCACGCCAGCAAGGACCCCGGGACGCCCGTTAAAAATTGTAATAGTAAGTTATTGACATTCAAATAAACTAGTAAATTATAGGAAAAGTTTTTATTCAGTGCGCAAACTGTAACCACGAATTCAACATATCATTCTAGAGACCCCAGCGCAGAAATTTATGGTTGGTTATACAAAAAAAAATATAACTGTTCCATACATTTTGATCGCGTAGGTATTGCACTTTTCTATGAAACAGCTGATTTTTTTTTTATAAAACCGACCAAAAATTACTGATATGCTGAACTCAATATTCATAGTTAAGACAGGACAACGTCTGTCGGGTCAGCTAATATCGTTATAAAAAACACATACTTCCAGTAGCCAAATATTTTTTATTTTTCTCATAAAGGTTTGCCCTGTAAGGATGCAATTTCTGCAAAAACGTGAAAACCCAAAAGTGTCGATTACTGCAGATACAATTAGCACGGCAGTATTAGCGCACGATTATCTGATCAGTGTTAATAACATTGTATACCCGTATCAGGTCCAGCGAACGCGTGCTCGCCCCCCTCCCAGTGGGGCATGATGTCGCCCCCCCCTCGCCCCCCGCCGCTACATCAGCACGAGACATCTTCCAACTCCAGCTGGGCAGAGATGGAGACGTATGTTATAGGTAAGTTACTGTTATGGCATCATGGCCAATATTGGGCCCCAAAGGACGTTCAAAAATCAAAATATTTTATTTCACACAAACCTGCATGGGCACTTATGAAACGTCAGAAGCTAGGTGCACGGTTCCAATTTGTCGCTTCCTATGGAGAAGAGCCGGCAAGAAAGTCAACGGTTACTCTTTTAAAAATAATAGGGTATTACACTCATTTTTGAAAAGTGTCTTAATTAGATTCTAGAGTCCTAATAAACCACTAAAAAAACACAACATTTTTATTTAATCGATTAGTGTAGTAGTAAATTTTACATTTTCAAATTTCGCGCGTAATTTGACGAAAACGCTGGACGCAGTAGACGCCATATTGCCCTGTGGGTATGACGTCAGTTTGCTAAAAACAAATGCGCTGATATTTTGTATGACAATTGTTTATAATTAAAAAAAATAGTTATTTTTCTACTTATCGTTGGTTTGCTGTTCCTGAATGCAAAATATGATTTAAATAAAAAATACTTTGATTACCAAAATATAAAAGTACAAAGTTGCTCAGTTGACATGCCGTATGACGAAATAACATGGCGGCTACTATTCCATGGTGTTCAAAAACAGATTAAAAAAACTGAAATCTTTAAATTGAATTTTAAAATTTATTTTGTTGTTACATGAACTAAAACTAACATTTTCCGACTGCATTTTGCCTAAGCTATCTCAATAATATATTTTTAGATTTTGTCTCGTATATAGTAAAATACCCTATTGGCTTTTACAATGTTTTCAAATTACAGTGATAATAGGTATGGGAGGACAGTGCAGGCCTGTCAATAAGTACCAGGTACTTAGAGGAATGAAAATACAGAATAGAAAATCGTCTACAAATCTAGTCTGTAAGGCCTACAACGTTCTCTCATTCACAATATCTAAAAGAATCTACTTATATAAAATGAGCCTATTTGAACCAAGTGACATGATTTCCATGACAATCACTAGTAATAAATTGCTCTGCGCCCATACATTGTTTGCCCTGAAACCCAGAGCATCGGAAAATTATGTGTTGTATTGTCGTTCATTAGTTAAATTCCTATTAATATGTTGTTTTTATCAATCCGAAGTAAAACTTGATCTACGAAAACCACCCTTACTGCTACGAAATAAAAGCGCCGTCAACATGAACGCGAACAGAAAATCGTCATGAACTAAACAAGACCTCGTCCATCATACACATTTCTGTCACTTAGCAAGGTGGTCGTGGAGTTAGTAGTAAAGTGAGCACTGGACGGACTAGCTGCAGAATAGGTAGTATCAGATTTTGAGGTTATAATCGAACCAAGAATATTATTGTTTTTTAACCGACTTCAAAAAGGAAGAGGTTATCAATTCGTCGGGACCTTTTTTTTAATTTTTTTATTTTTTATTTTTTTATTTTTTTTTATGTATGTTCCCCGATTACTCGAAGATGGCTGGACCGATTTGGATTTTGTTTTTTTTGTTTGAAAGGGTATACTTCCCAGATGGTCCCATGATCATCAAGTCAGGATCTGATGATGGAATCCTGGAGAAATAGAGAGAACTCTTCAAATTTTATAGGCACACGAAGCGATTTAGGTATTTTTTGGAAGAGTACTTTCTCGTAGTGGTCTCATTTCAATTTGGTGAAGATCTGATGAAGAACTTTGGAGATAGGCAACGGAACTCCTCAATAAATGATAGCAAATGGACTGGGATTGCTGAAATCTCATGTCTGTCTATTGCTTACACCAGTTCATAACATAACATCACGCCGGTATGCTGTGAAGGGGTAAGCACATGTGAACCACTAAAAAGTGAAAAATAAAAACTTTTTCCAAAAAAAAACAACCGACTTCCAAAAAAACACTACAAAGTGAAAAATAACTTTAATTTCGGAAGGCGGTGACAAAAAATTCAAATACAGCTCCAAAGACACCGACTTCCGAAATTAAAGTTATTTTTCACTTTGTAGTGTTTTTTTGGAAGTCTGTTGTTTTTTTTTGGAAAAAGTTTTTATTATAACTCCGTGATTTTTAAGTAATTGAAAAATAATATCCTAATGCATTTAGCTATTTTTAGTACCTTCCCCAGATAATTTGGTATGCAGTTGTTTATTTATTTATTAGGAAACTCAACAGCTTATAATTAATTCACATGAGTTATGAAAAACAAATATCTCTTAAGCCAATAACAGAGTTTCACGACATTTATAGAGCTAGGCTAGCTAGAAGTAGCGAAAGAAAAAAGAAAAACCTTATACAAATGCAGCTATCAAAAAAGGTAAACAAAAAAGAACGACTGTTGACACATTGCTACATTAAGATTGGAAGATACAAGTATGTTGGTGGGTACTAACCCAAATACTATGACTATCTTAACAAAAGGAAAAACAACGGAAAAATAACATAAAACAAAATATTGTATTGTATTGTAGTTGTTCTAAATAAAGCCTATGTGTATGTAAGTGCAACGTATAAATGCATAGAATCTATCATACTTACCTGCTTTATTTATTTATTTAATTATTTATGTACACACAGTAAAATACAAATACAGCATAAAAAAACAATTGAGTACAAAGGTACTGCTTATTTCTATAGAAATTTCTTCCAGCAGACCTGCGAAAGGAGAAATGAAAAAGAAATGCTTTATTAGTCTTGTCCATATATTATTATCAGAGGTCGGAATTAGGTAGAGTTATTTATGTACTTACACTGATTTCATACAACGAAGGAATAAAGTGAATATGTCCCGAATCCCGGGATTAATTTTGAAGAGCAGAAGAATCCCGTGATCTATTAAATAAAAAGTTTTTTACTTTTACACAATTTAAACGACTGCACGCGCATCTTTGCCAAATTTCTATCTCTGAGGTTTTTATTTGTAATATTGTTGATAATATCAACATTTCGATGCAAGTACATAAATAACTCTACCTAAATCCGACCTCTGATTATTATACTCTATTTATTTATTTATTTATTTAAACTTCTCGCACACAAAAAAGCTACAAAGGCGGACTTAATGCCTTAGGGGGCGTCCATTAATTACGTGAGTAAATTTTGGCGATTTTTCGACCCCCACCCCCGCTCTTGTGAGATGTCGTGAGATTTGGCTCGACCCTCCCCCCCTCCCCATAATCTCACGTGAGATATCTCAAATACGTGGTTTTAGTGTAAAAACGTTAATCTGTGCTTATTTGCGTTGGTTTATGCATTGCATTTGGCTGACTTGGCTGGGCGGTGGCGGTTTAACCATCGAGGAAGTACTGTGCTACTTTGTGGCATTCGCATAACTGCGATAAATATTATTTTGTAAGATTTTGCCATATGGGTGGAAAAACATGTTTCACATGATTTAACCCGGTTATCTCGTAATGTTACATTGTTTCTTTGCGGGAAAAAATATAAATTACGTGATATTACCAAGACCCCCCCTCTCCCCCACGTGAGATTGAGTGAGATTCGACTCGACCCCCTCCCACCCCTAAACACCTCACGTAATTAATGGACGCCCCCTTAGGCATTCTCTACCAGTCAACCAAGGGTGGTGCAGAGATTAGATGGCAGGTGCTTTGGATGAGAGGAATGATAAAAAACCTATAAAATATATCATAATGAATTATAAATTATTATTATTATTAAAAGCCTGTGATGTCCCACTGCAGGGCAAAGGCCTCTCTACCCTCCTTCCACTTCTCTCGGTTTAATCCTGCTAGTGACCAGTTCTTGTTGAAGGAGTCCAGCTCATCCCGCCATCTCCGTCCGGATGTCGGCTCAGGGCGGTGGCTAATGAACGTCTAGCACGTCAAAGGTGGCGCCCATGGGCCTAGTCAGGTGGTCCACTGTACACCCACCAACTCGCACTAGACAAGCGCGGTGGGTTAATTTGTCTAAACCCCTACTCTCTCATGAATTATAAATAATATTACATAAATAGGTTATTAACTAATAACACACATACATGCATACATATCTACTATAATCTATGTAATTGACAGAGTGAGAGACTGACAAGTGACAACTGACCATTTAGTGATATCAAAAATAGGGGTGCCAAGTACGATACTAAACGTAATTTCCTAAGATCTACTATGGCCATACGTTACAAACAGTACTGTCAAAAAAATCGAAACGATTACAATTGATTGGGCATCCCTAATCTTTTTCCACACGACATGTCGTTTGGCGAAGATGGCGGCGATTAATGATATTAGTCGCATATAATTCTTTGTAATGTTAATTTTGGCATGCACCTAGTCCGGAAAAGTATTTGCAATTAATTTAATAAAATCGACAATTAATTATCGTGTATGTCCGATGCTTTTATTGCACAGGGCGATTCTGGACATTGTTCTATTTAACGCATTGTCAACGTAAAGTTTCGACCACTAATGCCGGGGGCCACACAAACGGGAAACGCCGTTGAATATCGCGATTTTGTACGCTAACCGTAGGTACAAATTATCGCGATAATTTTACAACGTCATTCACATTGCCATTTGACGTTAGGCGATAACTCGGTGGGCATTGACGTTGACCATTCAAGTGTGGCCACTGAATTTATCGCTATCTTTACCGCGTTGCTTATCGCGATTGGCATTGACGTTGATCGTTACTGTGGCCCCAGCATATGAGATCACTGGTATTAATAAATTAATTTTTGTCTGCAGGCAATATTCAAATACACCCACCAACTGATGCAACTAAACAAATGCTCATACTTAGATACTTGACGCCAATGGGAGAGTACCAGGAGGTAAGCTAATTATTTGATCACTGATCTCTAGTCGTAATATAGAATAGAGTCACTTAGTACAGACGCCAGCACATCAAGCTACCCCAATCTGTCAAATTTCTGTGATAGATTTTCAACTTTATCACAAAAGATATAAGGTTCATGTTCAATTGGGAAAATTTGACAGTTTGGGATAGTTTGATGTGCGAGCGTCTGTACCAAATCCTCTCATAATAATAATAATGAAAAAACTTGTACTAAGTATTTCATGGAATTCTTTAATGGATAGGTGTGGTCCCATATAAATTTTATTAACTTTGCTTGGGTAGATTTTGCGTTTGCTTCGTGAATACGCTTTTAATCCACTTGGTGTTCCTTGATAATGTGCTAATACTTCTCGACACTGGTATTCACTGGTTTCTTGTGGTGCCGGACGTAAAAGAATAGCACCATCCTATTTGTACCCGTGGGTGTCGTACCAGACGACTAAGTGGCTTACCAGAGAATGGGCAGCCGCATTCTCTATGCATTTGACCACCATATTGCGATCGCCAACTCGCCTGCCAAGCGTGGCGATTACGGCAATCCCCTCCCCGTTTGGAGGAGGCCTATTTCCTGCGGTGGACGTCTTCGGCTGAAATTGTGACTGGTGTTCACATTGCAAGTACTGGTATACAAATTGGTTACGGTCACCAAAAGACGTAAGTAACCAGACGGTCGTAGAATATATTTGAAGTACTGCCTGGGGTTCGGGTTGTTCGAAAGAGATACCGCAGCCCCTGGCACACAGGCAACTGAGGGAACACGGGTAGGTTTTAGTCAGTAAAAGTCTGACACGCCCTCCCGCATCACCCAGAGCGGGAGAAGTTATTTGATGATTTCCCACCCAAAAAAAAAAAAAACAAAAGTATAGTGAGAAACCGATCAATGTATTCGAATGGTTAATTAATAGAAAGCAAACAGTTCATTTAACAAATTGAATTACATCAGAAAATATCCATTGATTTCTTACTAAATTTTTAATATACCCGACGACCCTGGTTATTTATCTCTTTTGGTGACTGTACTCAACAAAAAAGTGAACAATAAAAAACTATTTTTTACAAAAAAAAAAACAAGTTTTCCAAAAAAAATCGGAAGTTGGAGGCAAAAAATTTAAATACAGATCCAAATCGACTTTGGAAATTAAAGTAATTTTTCACTTAGTAGTGTTTTTAACACGCTTTTATTACCTTCACCTGTATGTTTGTTTGTTTGTTTGTAACCGACTCCTTTTTTGGACTTGATTTTGACCCACTTCAAACGGTCAGATTTCATTTAAACTTTGTAGACTTATAAAAATAAACTGAAAAATTACGCTTTTAGCAGAACAAAAAAATAGAAAATAAATAATAGTTTAAAAAAACAAAAAAACACGCTTTAAAAACCAAACTAAAAAGTAGAAAAGAAAATAATTTAATTCTATTAAAAACGTGTGGTGCTTGATATTAATTGATTTTAAAAATACCTCAAGAAGCACCCTACGCTTTTTAATAGAATTAAATTATTTTAGACTTTTTTTAGTTTGGTTTTTAATGCGTGTTTTTTAGTTAAAAAAAAATTGTATGTTTTTTTTTTGTTGGAAAAATCTTTTTTATTTTTAGAGTTGTAAATATTAATTCTAACCATCGATTTGTCCCCAGTTCCTATCGCACGTGTTCGAACAGAACGCCCTCGGTCTGATCATGGGCTACTTGAACGTGCGCGAGTCGCGAGATTCGCGCCTCGCCTTCGAAGCGCTCAAGTACCTAGCGGCGCTGCTGTGTCACAAGAAGTTCTCCATCGATTTCATTAATATGGGCGGCCTGCAGGTTAGTTTATACGTATTACCTTGTGATCATGATTACAACTAACTGAGAGCAATGGCGGCCCAGTGGTGAAAACTGCGACTTAGGAGTTGTGGGTGGTAGGTGCGAACCATAGAGAAGAGTTAATTATAAGGTCTATTTATACAAGGTGTAACAGAATAGACGCAAGACCTGAAAGTAGTTTGTTCCTGATTGACTACTGAATCGATATCAGTAACTCTTAATATTAGTTTTTTTTTTTTAATTATGTATTTTGCCATACCTACCTACCACTGATTGAGCCAAAGAAAATTCAATCTTATTTCTGAAGATATAAGACTCACTTTTAAATGCACAAAGTAATGCTTGGGTCGACACGTTTTACTTTTTTTTTTTATTTTTTTTTTATTTTTTTTCTTAACAAAAAGCGCCTTCATCCTCTCTCCTATAAAAATTAACTTTGCTGTGCCCGACAGGGTCCATAATTGATTCGATGTTATAATATCATACCAACTGTTTTATGTACACATTATGGAATGCATTAAAGTATTGAGTATTGAGTACTTAATAATATCAGTTAGCTTAAAAAAAATAGTTTTGATCATCGTATTATGCTTTTAACTCAATACTCTATTTGGGGTGTATGAGGTCTTGCGTTAATTATGTTACTCGTTGTATAAAATCACAAAGTGCCACGTAAAAATGATTTTTATGGTAGGCGCACTGCATCTTTCACAATACCCGTCTTATTAAACCAAGCACCTACAGACATTCGCGACTCAATGAACAGGAAAAACGTAAAACACAAGCTCAAAGAATATTACCACTCCATTTTACCTTAATTTCACAGTAGCACATTGAGTAATTCCAGACCATGGCATGCTAAGACAGACCCAGAGGTCTAATAGTGTGCCTTGTATAATTATAAGAACAAAAACCTGTGTTTTTAGATAAATCTATACATATAATAAAATTGTAGAAAAGTGGTGTCTGTACAATCGAAATATATAAAAAAAAGTAGCAGGGGTTGTTATTATATCGATGCTGAACCCGAGATTGTAATTTTTTTTTTTGTCTGTTTGTCGGTTTGTCTGTTTGTCTGTGTGTTTGTGCACGCTAATATCAGAAACGGCTTATTCGATTTAGATGCGGTTTTCACTAATATATTGTAGTAAGCTTCACTTAACATTTAGTGTTTATTTCATGTCAATCGGTTCATAAATAAAAAAAGTTATGTCAATTTAAAGAATCACGGCGAACATTTGTTAATCATTCATCCCCGATGGCCATAAGTCAAATATCGTATACAGAGAAGTATTACTGTAAAGTAAATTTTTTGCTACCCAAACGACGGTATATTATTATGTAATTCAAAATATGCTGCCCAAAAAGTCACTATTCCACGCGGACGAAGTCGCGGGCACAGCTAGTATTTATTTATTCTTACACGAAATATCTGAAGGGGTCATTGTGACAAGTACAGACACCAACACATCAAGCTATCCCTAACTGTTAAATTTTCCCAATGAGGGTGTTCTGAAATGATGTTCACTAGGTGGCAGCACTGAGACGTCAGGTCCAGGCACTAGAGATGATGAATATAACCATCAACCATTAAATTTAACTAATATTTAAAATTAACCATGATATTCAATAAATAAAATTAACATTAACGAATAAAAATATCATATCAACTTCTTCGGCGCAAAATTGGCAAGGACGAATATTTCTCTGTCTCGCTCGAACAACGCGCTGTCTCTCGCTCGCTCGGGTTGACCTTCGGAGCGGCAACGCAGTGTCGTCAGTGTCGTAGAAATATTTATTCCGTTACGTGCATTCAATTGTATGTTCTATCTTTGTTACGTTAAAACACATTTACTGTTGGGGATATTTTATTCTAAAGAAAGTTGTTGATATTTTTAACCAATATTTCGGTCGGTTAATGGTTGATTTTTGATATAAGTTTATTTTATTAGTTAGTTTTGATATTTTACTCAAATAACAAAGTCGCGTCGTTGCGTTGTTGTTGTTTTTTTTGTTTTACAAAATGCCGAGACGAAATAATATTCGATTATCTAATCGAGATAAATGCTAGTCAGTCCTAAGCCTGTTAAAGTATGAAGGGAAGTTTAACTTAACAATTTCAACATGCATTAGTTAATAGAATATTCAACTTTTCAACATGTTGCAGATACTTGAATAAAAATATTAACTAATATTTTCAACCAATAAAAATATCGATATTTTTATTTAACCATTAACCAATAAACAAATTTCAACCAATATTCTCATCTCTACCAGGCACCTGTCAAAAGTGTCAAAGCCGTGAATGATTGAATGACTGATTCCAGAATGGAACGAATGACATCAAATATTTTAAGTTCATTGTCGAACCGGAAGACCTCTAGTCAAAGTGGCTGGTGGAATGAAAAGTTTTGAACGAAGTTGGATGATTAATAACATTTTCTTTTCACTAGTTTTCGATATCGATCGTAAACGTGGGTAAAGTATTGCCAGCTAAATGTGTGTACCTTCTATAGAAATTCTTGGAAGTCCCGCGACCATCGGTAGCGGCGACGGGCGTATCGATATGCCTGTACTACCTAGCTTACTGCGAGGACGCGATGGAACGGGTGTGTCTACTGCCGAGGAGGACGCTCGCTGATCTGGTCAAGTAAGGACATTTAAATCAATAAACCCTTTATTAAATAAATAAAAAAAAAAACATTTATTTCAGGTCTTTAACCCATATAAAATTAAAAAGGAATTTTACAATAGTTACACACATTTTACACTCATTGTTGAAAAGTGTCTTAATTAAATTCTAGAGTGCTAATAAACCACTAAAAAAAACACAAATTTTTTATTTAATCGATTAGTGCCATAAAAATGCATTTAAATTTTACATTTTCAAACTTCGCGCGTAATTTGACAAAAACGCTGGACGCAGTAGACGCCATATTGGTCTGTGGGTATGACGTCAATTTGCTAAAAACAAATGCGCTGATATTTTGTATGACAATTGTTTATAGTTTAAAAAATGAGTTATTTTACTACTTAGCGTTGGTTTGCTGTTCCTGAATGCAAAATATTATTTAAATAAAAATTACTTAGGTTACGAAAATAATAAAAGCTCAGTTGACATGCCGTATGACGAAATAACATGGCGACTACTATTTCATGGTGTTCAAACACAGATTTAAAAAACTGAAATCTTTAAATTGTATTTTTCATGAACTAAAACTAATATTTTCCGACTGCATTTTGCCTAAACTATCTCAATAATATATTTTTAGATTTTTTCTCGTATAGAGTAAAATACTATATATACTTTATATGTTACATACTATTACATACAGATTAAGAGACATACAAAATGGGCTTGGCAATGGCTTTATGTATCTGGGCTTGTAGCTAAGTAATAACAGCCGCACGGGTCGATCGATCAAGTTAAGCTACGCTTGCCGCGGTTGGTCCGTGGATGGTTGACCGTCTTTACATGCCAAGACACCTCCGTGCCTCGGAAAGCACGTTAAACCGTTGATCTCGGCTGTCATTCGTGAATCTTTGACAGTCGTTACAGGTCGTCAGAAGCCTGAAAGTCTGACAACCAGTCTTACTAAGGGGTATCGTGTTACCCAGTAACTGAGTTGTGGAGGTCAGATAATTAATTCATTCATTAGAATAGATTCATTTTATATAGGTAGATTCTTTTACATATTGTGAATGAGAGAACGTTGGAGGCATTAGAGACTAGATTTGTAGACGTTTTTCTATTCTGTATTTTCATTCCTCTAAGTACCTGGTACTTATTGACTGGCCTGCACTGTCCTCCCATACCTATTATCACTGTAATTTGAAAACATTGTAAAATCCAATTATTTTTAAAAAGAGTAACCGTGGAGTTTCTTGCCGGCTCTTCTCCATAGGAAACGACAAATTGGAACCGTGCACCTAGCTTCTGACGTTTCATAAGTGCCCATGCAGGTTTATGTGAAATAAAATATTTTGATTTTTGATTTTACATAGGCAGTCGCTCCATATAAAATACTTGTATTCTGCTGCATCCGGTTAGACTGGAGGCCGACCTCAACATAGTTGTGAAAATGCTAGGCAGATGATGAAACCCTTTATGTATGCACTAGCCTCTACCAGCAGCTTCGCTCGCATGTACAGTCCCGGGCTTTAATTGATAAGCCACTATTAATCTTTCCAATTTTGCAGTTTTATACATTCACGAGATTACACGAATAAACACGAACTTAAACCGCATGCTCATAAACAAGATGACAAATTACTTAAAATCGGAAATAGTCTTATCCATAGAGGTTGGCTAACAAATTGTCAATGATAAATCAATACACTGTTGCATAAGTTTATCCAATCTATTTGATACTGACCTCCTTTGATTATGAGCTCATTAAATACTCGTTATTTCTGAAAACCTATCCAAAGACAGTGACAGTTGAAATGTCACAGACGATCATTTCGAATTTTGGTGAATCGTAGCCATAGCTATTTTTGTTTATATGCAACAGTTATCATATTTGTCATGAACGTCTGTTGGACGCTACGCGTTCGGATAAAATCGTGGGTGCGAATTTTTCCAATGTCGAAATGACTAATCATAACGTTACCATCGCTACGCTAAAACAATTGTTGCTAGGTTACGGTTGCTAGCCCTGCAATTGGTTGACTTTGGGTCGTCACTCTGGACATGTACGAGTATAACCGACTAAACCCGATTTGCATTACACGGCTAAAATAGGAACTGTGGCAAGTGGCTTATCAATTAAAGTCCGTGACTGTACATAGGTCGGTGTATTATACATATAACCCTTCCTCTTGAATCACTCTGTCTATTGTTGAAAACCGCATTAAAATCTGTTGCGTAGTTTAAAAGATCTAAGCGTACAAACATGAAAAGCGACTTTGTTTTATACTATTACTCGTTCAGTATTATTTATATACAAACTATAAAAAGAAAAATGTTTTTACTACTTTACACGCCAATATTGCAATTTCATGGCGCGAAGCGTTTGTTAATGAATAAAAATAAAAATAAAAAACTAGCAAGAAAAACTAACCTTCAAAAAAATACTTCCTAACTAATTAATAATAAATGGTGTGGTGTGAGTTAATTTCTCAGTAAAGACTGAATCCTCGTTATTGAGAAATAAACTCTTTAATTTTGATTTTAACATTCGACAGAGTTCGAGTCGTCGACATCAATTTTATAAACCGACTTTAAAATAGGGATATGATTGACAACGCACCTATCGCACATATTGGCATCTTGTTCTTTTCATGTAATTAGTTTTTATCTCATCGTACTTTGTATGTTGTGTTATGTCTTTTGTGTGCACCAAATAAACGATCTGTCTGTTTATCTATCTATCACCTGCAATGATTCAGAGGGTCAATGCCCATATTATTATGCACGTTCACAGAATCTTAAGGTGAACAAATGAGTTATGAACTCTATGAAGCCGGTGAAGGGAGCACGTAGTTTGTCCTTATTTCTAGTATTAATATTATGAATAACACTGTTTTTAGTGTATATTTTGTCCATTGAATATGTCCAAATCATGTACAAAAGACAGTTTATTAAAACTTCTGCTTGCACCGATCAGAAATGAATTCTGCCTGTATGCGGACTTGGAACATGCAACGAAGCTAGGTTTGCGAAACATTTTGCAGTGTGTAACTAATGTGTGTGTTCACAGATACGCGCTCTGGCTACTTGAGTGTTCGCACGACTCCGGCAGATGTCACGCCACCATGTTCTTCGGACTGTCCTTCCAGTTCCGGGTCATCCTTGAGGAGTTTGATCATCAGGTGAGTTACACTTAACTAAAAATTACATGTTGGATGGTAAAATTGTCGGATCTCGTTTTTTATAACTGCTTTTTTACCCGACTGCCAAGGAAGGTTGAATTTCTTTATTAGCTCGTGTCTTCTAAACGGCTGCATTGATTTCTACAGTTATCGTTATATTCGTCTCATAAATCCAAGTGTCCTTAGATAGGTGTTTGAAAAAACAAAACAACATGGCGGATTTTTGGCGCGAAATAGTAATACAGTCTGAGTTAAACCGAAGTAGTACTGTTTATTTTAATTTTGTTTTTTATTTTCGATCTTATTTCGGTCTTTGTAGTGCATTACTTTTAACACTTTGACAGCCGATCACGTAGTCAGCTCGTGATGTGCTGAATATGTGATCTACTTTCATACAGTTTGTTCAAAAATCACGAATTCAACTCGTGATCGTCGCGGGGTGTTATTATGCAGTTATATTGTTTTTTTTTGCATACAGTTAATTTTCTAATCATCATCATCATCATTTCAGCCGAAACACGTCCACTGCTGGACATAGGCCTCCCCCAAGCTCCGATTTGTAATATATCAGTAATAATAATATGTTTTTTAATTATACCTTTAAAATAGAAAATTTGTATTGTTGTAAAGTTGTATTGTTTGTAAGAGTTTTTTTTTGTTTTTGCACCCTACTTACAGTTAATTTTGTAATAAAACTATAATAATTAATGATAATATGTTTTTAATTATAGTTTTTTAAATATATAATACTTAAAAGAAAGAAATAAAAAATATGTATACAGCACTTAGTTATTAAAAAAAATCTTACAATATTAAAAAAAAATGCCCGGCGTACCAGGAATGCGTGCTAAAAACCGGCCGGCTGTCAAAGTATTAATTGTCTTTTTTTTACGGTCGTGTTTTTGATTTCTTAAATTATGTATCTCTTTTATAAACGAAAACTATTGTAACTCTCATCATAACCAGCGTCAGGCACAGTTGTGTGCCTTTTTAGTCTGTGCTAATTAAATGTATTTTCTTTCTTTATTTCCTTCTCATAAATACATATGTTTTCAACAGGATGGCCTCCGCAAGCTCTACAACGTAATCTCCACCCTGCCCATCCTCAGCGCGGACGACGACGAGTCCCGCGTGTCCGAGGACGAGACCTGTGCCGCGCGCCAGATCGTGCGACACGTGTGTGTCGCGCTGCGCAGGTATTTACGGCTTACAGGAAGAAAAACTATTTATGGAGACTCGCTCAGGAAGTTAAACTACACAAATAATAAATAAACACACAAAAAATAAAATAAAAAGTCCTGTACAAGACCAAAAACAACTAAACTTAACTTTAACAAACATTAACTTAACAAACAGATGTGCTTTTGGTGATTTTGTTCCGCTACTTCTTCTTCCCAGCTAAAGCACTAGGAAGTGGTGAAGGGTGGGCGTTTTGGGGGGGACTGTCTTATGTATTTTGACGTTCGAAAAGTGCTGATTCTCAGCCTAATTTGAATCTATACATATAATAAAATTGTAACAGGCCGATGTCTGTACATTAAAGATATTGAAGAAAAAATAGTATGGGGTCTTTATTAGAGCAACAGAAGCCAAAACAACGGTTTTTAGAATTTTTGTCTGTCTGTATGTTTGTTACCGCATCACGCAAAAACCACTGCATGGAATTGAATGCAGTTTTCAATGATGTATTCCGAGAGGTCTAACTTAAAAAATAGGCTATATATTATCAAAAAAAATGATTATCTACTTGATTCTAAAGTCCACGCGTATGAAGTCGCGGGCAAAAGCTAGTACAAAAATAAAATGAAAACTTAACTCGAGCACAAAAAAAATAAATAAAGCATAATACCAAATTAAGACCCTCTGGTATAAAGGGCGTGATAGCTTACAGATGCAATGCTGGATAATGTTCACATAGCTGTTACTACCCCGAGTTACAACTCGAGGCCACAAATGATAACCTTAACTAAATAAACCATATTGATTCCTGGTGTGTTTGTGTAGGTACTTGGAAGCTCATCTACGGTTACGTGCCGCGCAAGTGGCGCGACAACAAGGTGACAATGTTCCCGAACCACCGCCTTACAAGGTAACTATTGATTACTGCTATTTAGTATCTCTTGAAGTGAATCCATTAATTTTCGTAGAAAAAAATTCAAAATCAATGGAATAGGACGATTTTTTTGATGCCCGGTGATTCTTTTCTCGCTGTTTCTGTTATATAGGAAACGTTTTTATTCAGTGCGCAAACTTTAACCATGAATTCAGCATACCATTCTAGATCACCCAGCGAAGAAATTTTTCGTCGGTTTTACAAAAAAAATCAGCTGTTTCATAGAAAAGTGCAAAACCTACGCGGTAAAAATGTATGGAACAGCTGTTTTTTTTTTGTATAGCCGACGAAAAATTTCTGCGCTGGGGACTCTAGAGTCTAATTATTCTAGAGTCCCCAGCGCAGAAATTTATTATATAATTTATTTCAGAACAAGCAATACAACAACCATGAATTCAACATATTAATGCTGAATTCATGGTTGTTGTATTGCTTGTTCAATACTGGTCGGGTCTTGATCCATTCCGGCCTCTTATAGGGCCCTTTGAAAATTCCAGAACCTTCTATCGTAGAAGCATCTAGAATGTTAGCATACATATTGGCCCCGACTGAACAAATGTCGATAGTTCTAGAAAGATCTTGACTCAATTGATACTAGATGGCGCTAGTAGTAACTAATCCAGACAATAATTGTTACGCGTAATAATATTTTGCACTTTTTAGTTGTGGTAACTATGCTATACAAATTCGTATACCTTCACTTGCTAACTACGTCAAAATATTGATGGCGAATCATTAAGCTATTGACCGCTTAGTTTTATATCGACTGATATGCCCCCAGCGCAAGGAATAGGGTCGTGCATTGAAATAAAACTAAGAACGAATATCGGTTTTCACTCGTATAAATATGACGGGGGCGGCACGGGCACAAAGACATTTGTCGTATTATTAAAGTGAAACTTTTATTACATCGTCTCAAACTTTTTCGTCTGTGTGTTGCATGTCGCGTGACGTGTCGCGTGACGGTCGGCCGCGGAGTAGGGATAAAGTGAAAGGCGCTCGTCAGAGCAGCCGAGGCCAATATGGCGGCGCCTATAGTTCGCATCAGCTGACCGTGTAGTTTTTAGTTAAATGTCTATAATGTGAAAAAAAGTTTCACTTTTACGGTGGTTTCATAAAACCACACAAGTTTTTTAATCCGACTGGGACGGTTAAAGGGTTGATTCCTATATTTGTTCTCCACAGGCCTCAAAATCGTCCCCCGAAGAAGTCCAAGAGCAGATAGAGCTCCTCCAGAGCGTGGCGTGCTCCCGCTGGCCGGCCGTGGACGAGCTGTTGGAGTTGGGCGGCGTGGCGCTACTGCTGCACGTCACCAACCTGGCGCTGGAGTGGAACTTTAACGGCAGGTATTGCATTAACACTAGTCATGTGCCGGATCATTTAAAAAAACCGGCCAAGTGCGAGTCCGACTCGCGCACGAAGGGTTCCGTACCGTTATTTATAAAAAAGATCATGTCTGTTGTATGGGAGCCCCCTTAAATATTAATTTTATTCTGTTTTTTAGTATTTGTTGTTATAGCGGCAACAGAAATACATCGTCTGTGAAAATTTTTACTGTCTAATTATCACGGTGGTGACAGTCGGACAGACAGACAGACAGACGGACGCACAGCGGAGTCTTAGTAATAGGGTCCCGTTTTACCCTTTGGGTACGGAACCCTGAAAATGTAGATCTACACATACGGATCCGGATAATTGGTGTCAAGATCCGCAGATACGGATACGAATCTTAAATTTCTTACTCAATCGGGGCCTTATTCATAAAAGTTATCGAACATCTAAACAGTTGCTAAAGTGTAGTTTTTCTATGAAAAACCAGACTTTAGCAAGTGTTTAGATGTTCGATAACTTTTTATGAATAAGGCCGTCGCTGTCAGTGCACGTGACCTAGAAACAATAGTTGACGCCACTTGACGCTTTGCGTGACAGAACATGTTTCGACTTGCGTTGCGCGGGTCTTTCTTTTGTTTTGTCTTTAGTTTAGTGTGTCACTGAGCAGCATAGATAACGTTTGTTTGTTGTACGAGATATAAAAATGTCTACTAAAAAGTTTAGTAGTGCAATTTGGTATGATTAATAAGGTAAAAGATCCGTCAAAAATGTTACGGATACGGATCTTTATTCTACCGCGGATATCCACGGATACGGATATCCGGAACATCACTAATTAACACAGATAGATCAACAAAGCGTGGTCATGTGGTCATTAATAAAAAAAATGTTAATCATTAGGAATGTACTGACACCAGCACATCAAGCTACCCTAAACTTTAAAATTTTCCCAATAGGACTTGAACCTTATTTCCATGTAATAAAGATGAAAATCTATCAAAGAAATTTGACAGATTGGGGTAGCTTGATGTGCTGGTGTCTGTACAACAGTGGAGCTACGTCTGCCAATAAAACTGCTATGCAGATTGGCGGAGGTACATGTAACCTTAAATAACATGTTTTCTGTGAATAAACACTTTTTTTTTCATCTTTATTAAAGAAAAGACTACGTACTAGGTCTTTAAAGACAAGGAAGTTTGGCATTAACTCCTTCTGCACATGTGGCTTCCTTTGTACTGCATTAACAGCATAACTATGTAAATGTCTATTAACTGTTCCCAAATTACAATGTAAATTTTTATTCTTTTTACAATGTTTGACATATTCTTGTCATAATTTGACTTTATACATCTACAATTCTTATATCAACTCTTAATTAGTGGTTATCATGAAAATCATGTCATTTGTTTTAAATAGGTTTTTATAAATTTTATTTATGTATATAAGAATAAGAATAATTTATTTAGCAAAAAGAAGTAATACAATGCATGTTACGTTATTATGACATTTGTGCACAATTTTGGTCTACATTTCTCGGTTAAAAACTGTCAACTGTCTACATGGAAACGTCATTTTCGTCTACTCTTCCGTCAACAAAACGCTTCTCTACGATTTTCGTGCTAAGCCTGCAGGCGTGATCGAGGCCAAGCGCAAAAAAAAAACAGTAAATTAATAATACAAAGTAAAGTACCTGTCCAATTTTTCTAAGAAAGAAGCCGAAGCGAAGCCGGTTTCAAAGACTCGACTATTGAAGACGCTATTGACGTGCCATTTTTCAAAAGCGGTAGAGATGCGAATCACCGAAGGGAAGCCGGTATGAATCGTGTTATTTTATTTTATTTATTTTATTTTTATTTTTATATCTTAAGAAAACTTACAGCTAGGATACAGATAGTTGACCGTTAGCGAAAGAAGGCCAATTAAAAGTTTTCACTGACAAAATTAGGGTAAGCACAAGAAACAGCAGACAGGCAAGCAAAAGTAAGAATAAGTTAACACTCGAAGACAATAAAATTAAGAAAAGACTGAACAGGTTTTAGTGATCTTCAAAGAATTTGTTACATAGTATTTTTTTAAGTTTAGGAACACTGGTGGAGAATAAGTCAAGATCATCAACACTCTGACACATCGAGTTGTATGCCCTGCTGGCTCTTATCATATAAGAGTTTTGTCGATATATGCACCGCACAGAGGGAACAAACAGAGGTTGATGATTCCTTAAGGTGAAAGATGGAACACGCAGCCCAATTTTGCTCATCAATTCAGCACAGTTGGTTGAACCATTTGCCAAATTGAACAAGAATACCATGTCGGCAATTTTTCTCCGCTCAATTAGCGGAAGAATGTGAAACTTCTTGCAGCGGCTGTAATAATTAGGCAAACACGTTTTGGATTTAAACTGAATGTACCTCAAGAATTTCTTTTGAATACTTTCGATGCGATTGACGTAAGTATTATAAATAGGATTCCATACTGGAGAGCAGTATTCGAGATGACTGCGCACAAAAGCACAATAAAGAATTTTGAGTGTTTTGATATTTTTAAAGTCGGCCGATATCCTCATAATAAAACCTAGTGCCTTTGAGGCTTTTTTAACAATATTGTGTGTGTTATATGGTGCTTTCGCCACTGCTGTCTGGGTGTGCCTACCCAGGCACATCCAGACAGGCACTAATAGGATAATGATGACCCCATCATTATCCTACTAATATTATAAATATGAAAGTTTGTATGACTGGAATTGTAGATGTTTGGATGTTTGCTACTCAATCACGCGAAAACGGCTGAATGGATTTGAATGAAATTTGGCAGACAGATAGTTTATATCCTGGATTAAGGCACTTGTCTCACCGGCAACGATTAACGAGTAACGAGTAGAGTTAGAACTAGAAACGAGTTAGCGAGACGCGGGGAGCGAGTGCGTAGTTCCGATATTTGTGTAGCTCGGCTATAAGCGAGTGTGCGAGTGAAGCGGGCGATTACTCGCATCACTCGCTCGCGGCAGTCAAGCGTACAGTCAGTCTTGCAGCCTCATACGCGATTCACGTGAGTTCTAATCGCTTGGCGAGTATCGCCGCGCGAGTGTTATCTTTCATAGCTCTTGTCGCTCAGCGACAAACTAGTGAAGCGAGTGCTCGCCGGCAGTGTGAACAGTCAGCGATTAACTGTTTGTATATGCGTCTCTTTTGTTCACACAGAAAGTATATCTATTGTACGTTTCTTGAGCGAGAAAATAGCCGATAGTTAGTCGTTTTCTCGTCGTTGGTGGGACAACTGCCTAATACATAGGATACTTTTTATCCCAATAATAAACTTAATTAGGAAAAAAATGGCAGGGCAACACGATCAAAAGATACGGCGGAATAATGCAATTCGGAACTTTGTCGCCCTTATAATAAAGCTCATCTTAAGATAAACCAGTATGTGAGCATGCCTGATATTTTCTCTAAAACTCCATGCAATTCGGAACTCTATCGCCCCTACAATAAATGTAATTCTCCCCAGATCAGAGACAGTGCGATCTGCATTAGACGTGATCTCTGTTTGCTGTGTGGCGCCCCGAGTACAATTGTTATTGACTGAAAAATTGGATTTGAAGGACGCTGAGATGACGACTGGAGTCAATATTGTGCTAGGTAAGTAAATTTGTTTACATAGTACATAGAATAAATATAGTTCTTAATTCAATAAAATAGTAATTAAAAACATTTAAAAAAAAAACCATACAAAAAGAAAAATATCTTTAATAGGGTATTTTCCAATTTATTAAAAACTATTCTAAGTTGAAGATTGGGACGAAATATGTCACAGAAAAATAAAAGTAAATTGATATATATCCATTTTCTCATTAAAAACGATTTAAATCAAATTTATTATTCGTTGTTTTGAATTTACCGCCAAATCGCTCCTTACGATGATTTTCTGTCACGTGACCACACGTGACGTCAACTTTGCATAAACTAAAGTAGTTAGTAAGTAAACAAGTGAATGTCGAGTTTTTAATTAACAAGATTTTTAATGGACAGAAAGTGATATTACTGGCGTGCGGTGCCTCTGTGCACAAATACTTCGAAAACTGAGCCAAACAAGTATTTTTACCGGTGCCGTTTACACAAAGCTGACGTCACGATGTCACGTGATAAAAAAGTAATCGTAAGGAGCGTTTTGGCGGTAAATTCAAAACAAGGAAAAATAACTTTGATTTTAATTGAGAAAATGGATAGAAATATATTTATTTAAATTTTTCTGTTAAATATATCGTCCTGATCTTCAAATTAAAATAGTTTTTATTAAATTGGAAAATACCCTATTTCGGGATTTTTAATTTTTGGCACCGACTACCGAAATTAAACTTGTAAGTATAACGGGAAATCGGGATGCCAGGCTGTTGCATCTGATTGCTGATTCGTGACCTCGTTAGCACGGGAATCCACAGTGGGCGTTAAACTTCAGGAAACATTGAAATAAATACACTGTAGCGTTGACTGTTCACTATTTTAAGTATACAGACACTTAAAATTACTTAAACAATTAAGGATTGCAGTAATAATTCACAATTTAGAGCCAATGGGTTTGCGAGTGACCACCACGTGCATTGCCTGTCATCAATTGCATGAATTGACACGACGTCGCCCGCCATTACAGGCGCAACTCCATTCGGTGTTTCCCGCTCTTAAATAAATTTTAAGCATTTTAAGCATTTTTCGTCAGTTCACAATCTCGCGGGATAGATTATAATCTGACGGTATTCACAATTTTACGGTGGCATATACAGGAAAAGTTTTTATCCATTGCTCAAACTGTAACTATGAATTCAGCATATCATTCTAGACCCCCCAGCGAAGAAATTTTTCGTCGGTTATACAAAAAAAAAACAGCAGTTCCATACATTTTGACCTCGTAGGTATTGCACTTTTCTATGAAACAGCTGTTTTTTTTTTGAATAACCGACGAAAAATTTCTGCGCTGGGGTGTCTAGAATGATGTGCTGAATAAGAACTTTTCCTGTATACGTAAAAATGTGTATGCTCAACATACAAATTCGAGCATATGAAGCGACGGATTTGCAATATTCTTCAAAATGATTCAGATTGTTATTGATCGTGTGTTAAGCAATTTGGGTGCTGCTTACTGCTTTGCGCTTATTTTTAATATATTTTGACCTACTCTCATATTATAAAATTCGAATTATAAACTTCAAAATAAGTTTATATCTACATACTTTAAAAACTCAATACTGAAAAAGTAGAAAAATATTATAACACTTTTTTCTGTAACAAAACAATGTTATTTATAACATTTTTATTAATATAATACAGGGCAAATCCAAGAATTTTATATCACCAAGGAGTTTCCATCATTTTTTTTAAATATCATTACATAACTGTTTCTTACGCTTTTAACTTAGATCTTATATTTAGTAAATTCCATCCTAATGTATGAGAGTAGATAAAGTAGAGTATGAAACTGCACATAACTTTACTCCGTTTGAAATAAGATTAGACATTTAAAATAAATCTTTTTAACCGTCTTCAAAAAAAGGAGGAGATTCTCTATTTGACTGTATTTTTTTTTCAATGTTTGTTGGCTCAGAACTTTCGACTGGGTGAACCGATTTTGATAATTGTTATATAAAAATGATGATGCGTTTCGGAGACAGACAACTGAACTCTTTAAAAAATTATAGCAATTCAACCGCGATTGCTGCGATCGCATAAATTGTTTTGACCAAGGATGATGAAATTTCGAATTGGTGTGGGTTAGGTACTATAACTAAAAAGTGAAAAATAACTTATTTCGGAAGGCGGTGACAAAAAACTCAAATACGTATCCAAAGTCACCGACTTCCGAAATTAAACTAATTTTTCACTTTTTAGTGTTTTTTAATAGTCCGTTCAACTGATTTTGACTTCTATTGCGTTGGTAGCATGATAAATAGCATCTGCAGTAAACAGTTGGTATTGTTACGACTTTTTTGCTTTTAATGCTATCCTTATGCGTAGGGAATAGAAGTCAAAATCGGTTGAGCGGCCTGTAAAAAAAGGTTTGTTTAAATGTCTTATCTTATTTCAAATGTCTTAAAACAACTCATTAGGCAACAGTTTCATAAACTTATTATAGCAAATTTCTAGGCTCAGATTTTGTTGTTTGTGTTGCTTAATTGTATTTTGTAGAATGTATTTCTTGAGTAAAGTAGTGGGTGAGTAATAATAGTAATACAGATGTGTTGGCAGGCGTCGCGGACGGCGAGGTCGTGCCGGAGCCCGACGTGCAGAAGGCCGCGCTTAACGTGCTCGTCAACTGTGTGTGCGCGCCCGTGCATCGAGTGAGTACTCAGCGTTATGTACAGGCTGGCGGGGACTTCGCCTAAACGCTCCTCCTGCAGGCTTAGCACGAGAACCGTTTTATCGACGGAAGAGTAGACAAAAATGACGTTTTGTACCGAGAAATGTAAACAAGCGATTTCTATTCTACGGTAGAGTAGAAATAGAAAGCGTCATGTTAAGCCTACAGGAGAGCAGCAAGCTAACCATCGTAATCATCATCATTTCAGCCGAAAGACGTCCACTGCTGGACATAGGTCTCGCACAAGCTCCGCCACTTTGACTGGTTCTGTGCTTCCCGCATCCAGGGGATTCTTGAGGCTTTAAGAAGGTCATCGGCCCACCTTGTGGGAAGCCTTCCAGTACGCGGTTGCCACTCCCAGAACTGACACTGACACTGACACTTAATTTTGGCAATTCTAAGGGCTATGTCGGTTACCTTTGTTTTCTTTGGATCTCTTCATTTCTGATGCGATCACGTAGGGAAACTCCAAGCATAGCCCTCTCCATTGCCCTTTGGGTGACTTTAAGCCTTCAAGCAAGCAAGCTCATCAGTACGCTCGTACATCACCAGTACGTGTAATGCATGATCCACACATAAACACTAGCTTTTAAATCGTAATAAAAGTATTTAGCATACAATCATAATCAAGATTTAAGGTGAACCTAGTCCACATTTTTTGCATACAAACTTTGGGAGTGTTTTACTCCACTATCTGACATGGAACATCCAAAGTAAAATATGATATCGTTTTGTCTCATTATTAATATTGTCTGTACGGAAACAGAATACTAAATAAAAACCCATTAAAAAGTTAGGAGCCAACAAAGATTCGTATTTCTTGCTAATTTTACTTAACTTTGGGCGTGTTTAAGTAATAAAAGAAGTGTAAAATCTCCAAAACCAAGTCGGTACCGACAAAGTTCAATTATCGAAAAGTTCAATAAACTTTATTGCTCATTGATTTATGCATTGGCTTTTTCATAAAACCCGATCTTCTAAAGGACTTTTCTTAATTTTTTCGTGATTTTTTTTACTATAAATGATCCTGCATCTCACTCAATAACGTTGTGCGTGTAGACTAGCGTCTAACTGCTCATCACTGATACTATCTCTGTCGGTCACGAAGCCTGGTGAGACAGCGTGATTTTTAGCCAGGCCCACCAGTGAGTTCGAGCCCGCGACTAGGTTTCCCTTAATCTCGATTATGATTGTGAATGTAATGCTTGGTCAATTCCTAGCATCAGTGGGATGACAGTGACAGACAGCTCACTCCACGCTCACTCGGCTCACTTCACCCGGTGAGATGGTTACAGAATAGCATGGCTGGTCCCCCAGCTTAGCCCGATGTCAAAGTATACTGTTTACCAATTAGTAATAAGACACCCTTTGTAAGACTCGTTGTCAGATTTTTGGGCTTCTGAGGACCGAGTAATGATCCTGCTTAATATTAATCTTATATTTTATAATCTAGGCTGGTACATCAACAACCCGGTTCTCAATAACGGGCTCCAGTAAAAAGAAAACTGCGCTCAAGTCTTACGAAGATCTGATACAAAAGGTCTGGGAGAGTGTGCGGACCAACAACGGTATTATGGTGAGTTATAATGTGCTCTGTTTTTTGTGTAGTAAAGTTTCATTTTGATTGATAAAAAAATATATAGATAGTAGTCAAGAAAGCGACTAGAAGTATTTATTTCTGAATAAAATTTAATATTCTTTAAAGACAACTGTACGATAGTTTGGAAGCCGGTGGTGTCTGTGATATAATGTATTTTTCATTAGTGTAGACACCAACGATACAGCTTTCTTTTTTGTAGTGTTCATTTTTAATTTAGAAAATTGTTTTTGTGAACCCGAAATGCGATCCACTGAAAAAAAATATATTTATGTACAACCAAATAAAATTTAGAAGTATTGCAAAATAGTTATGGCCTCTAACCATAGAAATTTCTTAGTAACAGTCACCCATAGATTTGGGCCCGGTAAATAGCAATAGACTCGCTTCATATTACATGAAACTGTGCCCCAACTATGGGTGCAATGCACACATCTGCTAACCCCTTCTTGCAATCAAGCGTGATGCTATTTTAAAATTATGTTATTTTTCATCAGGTATTACTATCGCTAATGATGGTAAAATCACCCATAACGGACGCGGACCGCTTGCGTGGGCTTGCATGCAGAGCGTTAGCTGGGCTAGCGAGATGCCCAACAGTGAGACAGATTATATCCAAGCTGCCGCTCTTCACAACCTCCCAGATACAAGGTAAGGTAATATTCTACAGCATGACCATCAGAGCATGACGTCTTGGGTTCGATTCCCAGTTCGGACAAAGTGTTATTGGGTTTTTAACCGACGAAAAACGGAGGAGGTTCTCAAGTCGACGCGTATATTTTTTAATTATTTATGACCACGCATAACTTTTTACAGAGTAGTCCGATTTTGATAATTCATACCCCGAAGTTGGTCCCATATAAATTTCCAACCCTAAGTGTAGGAAAACAGGGGATGATTGATTATTCACTCACAGATTTTAATGCTGAGTTGTGTATTAGAAATAGTAATCAAAAATTAAGCATGTAGTAATTAGTAGATAAATAGCCACAAAAAAAAACATTAACAAAAAAATTAAACCGCCGAAAAAACTGAAAAGCAAAAAATAATAAACCTTTTTTGTTTAACCTTAACAATTTTATGTCACCGCCTTCCGAACTTAGTTATTAAGGTTAAACAAAAAAGGTTTATTATTTTTTGCTTTTCAGTTTTTTCGGCGGTTTAATTCTGTCTGGTATTTCTACGTAGCAACCCGGAGTCTGTGCTCGGTTGATGGCAATGGGCTCGCTCCCTATTACATAAGACTTAACCATAACTGAGAGAGCCGTGGTGACCAAGTTGTAGGTCGTATACCGATCGTAAATACCAGCATTTTACATGGCGCAACTGCCTATATGACCTCCACAACCCAATAACTGGGTAATACGATACCCCCTTGATAAGAGTGGTTGTCAGACTTTCGGGCTTCAGACGACCCGTAAAAACTGTCAAAAATCCACAAATGACAGCCGGGACCAACGGCTTAACGTGCATTCCGAGGCACGGTGGGGCCTTGGGATGTAAAGTTGTTCACCCATCCACGGACCAACCGCGGCAAGCGCAGCTTAACCTGAACGAGCGACCTGTGCGGCTTACATTTCTTAGCCACAAGCTCCTCATGACTGGCGAAATGCCTCTGCCCAATTTTTCGGGGAAACAAGGCGTGTTTCATAAGTGCCCATGTATGTAGGCTTATCTATATATTATATACATATAATAAAATTGTAACAGGCCGATGTCTGTACATTAAAGATATTGAAGAAAAAATAGTATGGGGGGTCTTTATTAGAGCAACAGAAGCCAAAACAACGGTTTTTAGAATTTTTGTCTGTCTGTATGTTTGTTACCGCATCACGCAAAAACCACTGCATGGAATTGAATGCAGTTTTCAATGATGTATTCCGAGAGGTCTAACTTAAAAAATAGGCTATATATTATCAAAAAAAATATGATTATCTACTTGATTCTAAAGTCCACGCGTATGAAGTTGCGGGCAAAAGCTAGTGTGAAATAAAATATTTTGATTTTGATGTTTTATTTCCAGTGTTAATGCGCGATCCGATACTCCAAGAGAAGCGACAAGAACACGTGATGTTCCAGAAGTATGCACTGGAACTGCTGGAGCGGGTGTCCGGCAAGAGCAAGTACATGGGCGCCGAGTTCGAGACCTCGCTGGCTAATATACATAGGGTAAGTAAATGATAAATGATTTTATTGAAGTGAAACCTTCTTTAGGTGCGTTGAGCACTTTTTAGGTGAACAAAAATCATGGAACTCGCGTCATCATCACCGAACGCACACGGATGAGTCGCGCGTTGATGTCTTTTGGTAAAGTCCCTTTCTTTCAGTAGGAAATTCTAGTTCTTTTATCCCTTTCTTTCCCTTTGTATTTTTATCGTAATAATCTGTGCTGTTACCTTTAATGGCTGAAGTCGATCGCTCGTTTATCATTGTTTACCGAAAGCAATCAGGACCCAAGGACCCAATGTGAAATCCTGTATTGACGATAAAAAAAATACACACATATTTGTTCAAGTTTTCATTATCAGCACTTTTCGAACGTCAAAATACATAAGACAGTCCCCCCAAAAACGCCCGCCCGTCACCACTTCCTAGTGCTTTAGCTGGGAAGAAGAAGTAGCGGAACAAACTCCCCAGCAGCACAGCTGTCTGTTTAGTCGGATAAACTTGATTCTATACATACATAGACAAAGTAATATAAACATTACGAGAATAAAAAAAATACTTAGTCAATAAAAATAAAATATAAAAAATATATTTGTATGAACCCATATAACCTGTCACTAGTTACGCAAATTCTGGAGATAGAACACAAACATTGTCTTGGTCACAGCGACCAACTATTCTTGTCATTTAAATAGTCGTTGTTGGAATAGTAAGCCTTTAAACAAAAGATGGATTTTACTTGAGCTTTAAACGCATCAAAAGGCAAATCTAGCAAAGAAGAGGGAAGCTTGTTATAAAAGGTTATACCAAGCCCAACAAATGAGTTATGAACCTTATGAAGCCGGTGAAAGGGAGCACGTAGTTTGTCATTATTTCTAGTGTTAACGGTAAGGGGGCGTCCATTAATTACGTGAGTAAATTTTGGCGATTTTTCGACCCCCACCCCCGCTCTTGTGAGATGTCGTGAGATTTGGCTCGACCCTCCCCCTCTCCCCATAATCTCACGTGAGATATTTCAAATACGTGGTTTTAGTGTAAAAACGTTAATCTGTGCTTATTTGCGTTGGATTTATGCATTTCATTTGGCTGACTTGGCTGGGCGGTGGCGGTTTAACCATCGAGGAAGTACTGTGCTACTTTGTGGCATTCGCATAACTGCGATAAATATTATTTTGTAAGATTTTGCCATATGGGTGTAAAAACATGTTTCACATAATTTAACCCGGTTATCTCGTAAAGTTACATTGTTTCTTTGCGGGAAAAAATATAAATTACGTGATATTTACCAAGACCCCCCACTCCCCCACGTGAGATTGGGTGAGATTCGACTCGACCCCCTCCCACCCCTAAACGCCTCACGTAATTAATGGACGCCCCCTAAGTAAGTAAGTAATTTATTTGCCAAAATGTAGGTGTACAAAGTAGTATGATATTATTATAAAGGTGGCCCATTTACATTCTACCATTACATGTGGTGTGCAAATATTTAATTTCAAAATACATTAAATTAAAAACATGTCATAATATTCCTTCAGTTATCACGGTAACGGTTAACGGTGTGAGTATCACTGTTTTTACACGCTTTATATTAGCTTCACTTGTATGTTTGTTTGTTTGTATGTAACCGACTCCTTTGAGCGCGATTTTGACCCACTTTAAACGGTCAGATTTAATTGAAACTTTGTAAACTTGTCGAGGACCGATGACAATTCAATAATAAAAAAAATGATAAAAAAACACGTTTTTGTAGTTAGCAGAACTAAAAAATAGAAAATAAATAATAGTTTAAAAAACTAAAAAACACGCTTTAAAAACCAAACTAAAAAAGGAGAAAATAATTTAATTCAATTAAAAAGCGTGGGGAGCTTGACTATAATTGATTATAAAAATACCTCTAAAAGCACCCCACGCTTTATAATTTCCATTTTTTTTTTTTAATTTAAATAAAATAATTTTTAGTAAAATTATTAACATATAGGCAAATAAATTATTTAGACACTTAATGGTGCTTTTAACAGGTGACGTCAAAAAGCTTTAGATCCCCCTGGCCCTTGTCATACGATGTCACATTTCGTTTACTCCCTCCTACCCCCTCAACATCATTTGTTTAGCCTTTTCTCAATTATGTTAGGGTCGGATTCCAGTCTAACCAGATGCAGCTGAATACCAGTATTTTACATGGAGCTACTGCCTATCTGCAGCAAGTTCAAATAAACGGTGTGAATTCCTTGGGCTTAAAAGTCAAAATGGGTGTACCGCAGGGCTCAATATTGGGTCCGTTCCTCTTTTTAGTATATATAAATGATTTACTTCATTTACTTAAAAACCGACTACAAATGGTGTTATTTGCTGATGACACATCACTGATTTTTAAAGTTAAGAGACATGCACAGGAGCTTGACGATGTAAATAACGCTATAGTTAAGGTCCATAATTGGTTTACTGTAAATAATTTGGTATTAAATGGAAAGAAAACTAAATGCATAAAATTCACGTTACCGAATGTTAGAAGTAGTGAATGTCACGTTGTATTGAATAAGGAGATACTAGAATTCGTCGAACAGACGGTTTTCCTGGGAATCACGCTTGACTCAAGGCTACAGTGGGGTCCTCACTTAACATCACTTGCAGGGCGGCTAAGTTCTGCCGCTTACGCTGTTTGGAAGATCCGTCAATTAACAGACGTGGATACCGCGAGACTGGTCTATTTTAGTTACTTTCATAGCATCATGTCTTACGGTATTTTGCTATGGGGACGTGCTGCGGATATTGAGTCGATCTTCATTCTGCAAAAGAGGGCTGTCAGGGCCATCTACAACCTACGCAGACGCGAATCTCTTAGGGAACTGTTCAAAACAATTAACATCATGACGGTACCTTGTCAATATATCTTTGAAAACATTATGTACGTTCGTAAAAATCTACATCTGTTTAGTAAGATAAGTGACAGGCACAATTTTAATACTAGAAATAGGAACAAATTAGATCAACCACATTTCAGATTGTCTAAAGTACACACTTCTTTTATGGGGTACTGTGTAAAATGTTATAATAAAATACCAGCCGATATTCTTGAACTAAATGAAAAGAAATTTAAATTATGCATTAAACGCACACTATGTAGACAAGCATATTATAAGTTAGATGATTACATTGTTGATAAAAATGCTTGGCTTAATGCTGGTCCGACTCCACAGGCACCTGGGCTTGCTATTTAAAATTTTCATATTTGGAAGAGATGCTTCCCTTTTTTGTTTTCTGACATTATGAACATTTCTGTTCCTATTATTTTTATTTTCTGACATTACGAATAAGTTTTTATTATGACTTAATTAAGTATTATTTATAAAAAATTCAAAAGATATTAAATATTTTTCTTTCTTTTTGGAAATCAAATTTGATTAATTTCTCAAATACATTGCAAACTTTATTTTTGTATAATTTAGAAGCATTTTGTTTAAACTTTGTAAATGTGAGTACCATGCATCCGTATAATAATTATATTGTTTTGATGTACGTTGACTTGAAAAAGCGTGGCAGTTGAGAGTATGTCATGCTCACTTAAATGTCTCGCTGATGGTGGCGCGTGTGTTGGATCATTCGGTTCCCTACAAAATGGTTGAGCTGGATGGTGCTGATCCACGCGTCAAGTTCGTGAACGGGCGCCGTCGGTTGAGACTGGTCATCTCCTAACTTCCATGGCTAATTTTAAATCTTATATTTAGAATTGTTTTTTTTTTACATTGTCTCACATATAGAAGCAACAAGAATAATGTTCCCAAGTTTTTGTAATACATAACATGATTAAAAAGAGTGTCCATGGAGTTTCTTGCCCGTTCTTCTCCATAGAGATCTACGTTTTGGAATGGGCAACTAGCTTCAACTTTCCAACTGGTCGACTTTTTGACAATTCAAAAGTGCCTGTAAATGGTTTAATTGAAATAAATGCTTTGAGTTTGAGTTTGAGTTTGAGTCTGACCTCCATAACCCAGTTACCGGGTAATACGATACCCCTTGGTAAGACAGGCTTTCGGGCTTCTGACGATCCGTAACGACTGTCAAAGATCTACAAATGACAGCCGGGATCAACGGTTTAACGTGCTTTCCGAGGCACGGAGGGGTCTTGGTATATAAACATGATTAGCCATCCACGGACCAACCGTGTCAAGCGTAGCTTAACCTGATCGATAGACCCGTGCGGCTGTTACTACTTAGCCACAAGCCCTTCCCGTCAAAGAGAAAACAGTATATACTATTTAAAAAAAAGGAAATCTTTTTGAGAAAACTAACGAGAATGTGGATAAGGAAATTCGAATCTACCATTTCGTCAGGTACCTACTACAAATTACAACTCAAATAAAATTATTTGTTTGTTACAACAAATAACAATAATAAACACGCCAACTACACCCATCAGCTGTCCGCCCCACCGAAAACCAATCGTGGCAAGCGTACCTTAACCTGATCGATTGACCCGTGCGGCTAATATTACTTTGTCACTCTCAACGTGGGACGTTATGCTCGTGCTGCTCGTGGTGACTGGTCTTCTTGCTGACCATGGTTTTGTAATTGTTAATTGTATTAAGTTTTTATTAATTTTAGTCCAGAGGTCCTAGTTTAACTTTTGTTACTTTAAGTTACTTATAGCTATATTTGCATAATGCAGAATTGCATATGTAAGCGGGCATGCCCTTTATGCCTAGAGGCTTTTATTTAGATTGGAAGTTCTGTTTACGTTTTATTTTAATTTTCTATTATTTTTAAATTTTTGATGGTATATTGGCGTGTGCTAGCTGACATATGGCAAATTTTATGGTTTTTTTTTGTTTCGTAATTTTTATTACCTATTATTGTATAGAATCAAGTTCTTCTAACTTAACAGACAGCTGTGCTGCTGGGGAGTTTGTTCCGCTACTTCTTCTTCCCAGCTAAAGCACTAGGAAGTGGTGAAGGGCGGGCGTTTTTGGGGGGACTGTCTTATGTAATTTTATTTTGACGTTCAAAAAGAGCTGACTCTCAGCCTAGTTTGAATAAATGACTTTTGATTTGATTTGATTATGTATGGATGGCTCGTAATATCGATATTTCCGTTGACAGGCAAACGTAGTCGCCCAAACGCGTATCAACTACAACGAGCGCCAGCTGCTCCAGCTGGTGGCGGCGCACCTGGCCGCGCGCGGGCTGGCGGCCAGCGCGGCCACGCTGCAGCGCGAGGCCAAGCTGCCCCCGCCCGCGCTGCCCGCGCCGCCGCCGCCGCCCCCGCCGCCCGTCTACACTCCTTCTACGCCGACTAGAGTGAGTTTGGACTATTTATTTTCTTTTATTATTATTTTTATTTATTTATTTGTCAGATAACATGATCCAATATGGTTAGTAACAATAGGAGCTTATAAACTATGTTAGTAGGCACCGAATTTAAATATTAATAATAATCAGAATATTTAACTATAATCAAAATATGAGTAATAATCAAAACATGGTTTACAAACAGTCGGATCTTGTACTGCCACTGTACAGAAACAGTATTTTTGTAATGGCTCCAAAGGTCTATAATAAATTACCGAAATGTTTATGGAGTGAAGATAGTGTCCATAAATTCAAAAATAATTTGTATTCATTTCTTGAATATTTGTTCTAGGGACCCGCCCTTGCTTCGTGCTCATTAACCTTCCCGAATAAATTCTCTAAATGTTGCCCAATTGCATGCTTGAATGTGGAAAAACCCATATCTAATACCTAGATGTAAATTAAAAAAAAATGTCATTGAAATGGATTTGTTTTTACAAAATAATAAAGAAAAAAATCTGTATGTGTATAGCCACCATCTTGACATTTCATTGTAGCTCACAATGAAATCCCGAGATGGCGGCACTATCGACATTAGCACCCTCGAAAACCATGAAAGCGACACCCATGACGAAAAATATGAAAATTCTCGCAGCCTCCATCTTGAATTTACATTTTTCTCGATCAATTATTAAATTAACGAATCGGTTAATTTCATAATTGGCCGTGTTTTATGATAATAAAAGGTCAGTTTAAAACAAATCATACCTCTATTATAGCATAAAAATACGGTAGTTTTCTGACTAACCGTTTGAAAAAAAAAAAGTCCTTAAAAATTCAGATGCATTGAAATTTCAACTCTACTACATATGACATTGACTTTGTGTTCCCTAAACATGATAACTATCCGAGATTCTGAATTCATATATTCATTGCTCGTTTTCCCCACAGCCTCGCCTCTCAGTGTCCCGCGCAAGCAGCAGTGGATCGCTCCACCGCGACAGTATCGACCTGAACAGCTCACACAACAGCATGCACGTGGACGAGGCCAGTCCGTTGCCGCCTGTCATCAAACTTAGGTGAGCGATTACAATAAAGGGAGGGGATGTTTACAGCAATGGGTTAATGGTGCTTGTTCACGGCGCCGGCGCCGCTCATAATTGTGTTTGTTGAGTAGTGCCGCAGGTTACGTACAGTCACAAGGTGATAGCAAAAAAATACGGGTTTTAATTATGTTCTTTGTTACGGTATAATCAAATGTTTATTAAAAATAACATAAATCAAAAATATCTTATTGCACCTCATTGACCAATTATTTTACTGTTTTACTTCTTATTTATTAATAAAAAGTTCAATAAATTGTAACAAATTTATAAATATCTTATAATAATTCAGTTTTCAAAAACAAATTGCATCATTAGCGTTTTGTTTTTTTTTTTTTGTTTGGGATATCATCAAATAACTTCTCCCGCTCTGGGTGGAGCAGCAGTGTCAGACTTTTACTGACAAAAACCCACCCGTGTTCCTTCAGTTGCCTGTGTGCCAGGGGCCGCAGTATCTCTTTCGAACAACCCGCACCCCTGGTAGAACTATTTTGGAGTCAGCCTCCAGTATGAGCGAATGGCAATCCAGTTACTCGGTATTACCATACTCCTTGGTAAAACAGGCTATCAGAATTTCGGGCTTCTAACCAACAGCTTAACGCGTTTGCCGGGGCACGGCAGGTGTCCGTATGTAAAGGTTCGTCCACGGATCAACCGCGACAAGTTTAGCTTAAGAGCGTTTATTCTGAAAGTTGGCAACGTCGCAAATAGCTGTCAAATATTTCATTGTTTTGATTAATTTGGCGATATTACTGTATGGAAATATGAAATATAGCTAACTAGTGACCTAAAATATCGATTATGAAATGCAATAATTAATATCTTAACACCGAATATTTAGTTTTAGATGTAAAAAAAGAACTTGGAAACTTTCCAAATGCCCTTTTTACACCTAAAACGGTTACAACATCAAATTTAGTGTTATAATTGCAAATCATTATTCATATTTTAGGTCATTCGTTAGCGATATTTCATATTTCCATACAGTAATATTAACAAATTAATCTCTTCTTCTTCTTCTTCTTCAACCTTTGGCCACCCAATGCTGAGTGTAGGTCTCTTCCAAATCTCTCCACTTTTGGCGGTTTTGTGTCATGGCTATCCAGTTTCTTCCGGCCACTTTAATGAGATCGTCTGTCCACCTAGTCGGTTGTCTTCCCACACTCCTCCGTCCCGTTCGTGGTCTCCACTCCAGCACTTTTTTCCCCCATCTCCCATCCAGTCTACGACATATATGGCCCGCCCACTTCCACTTTCTTTTTGCTAAACAAATTAATAAAAATAGGTAAATATTTGACAGCAAAGTCAAAGTCAAAGCATTTATTTCAAATAGGCACTTAAAAGGCACTTTTGAACGTCAACATTTACATTAAAATAGAATTGATTCTAGTCGCCCCTTCCAAAATGTAGTTTCGCTATTAAGCTATTTGCGACGTTGCCAACTTTCAGAATAAACGCTCATAACCTGAGGCTCTAGTGTGAGTTTCTTTTAACCATCTCGATCTAACGCATCGACCGCGTTCGGCGCTCCGATTGGTCCTGTATTGGTGACGGAACAATCGGAGTGCCGAACGCGGTCGGTGCGTTAGATCAAGATATTTAAATAAACATACACTAGAGCCACTGATCGATCGACCCGTGTGGCTGTTTTTACTTAGCTACAAGTTCCTCAACGGCATTGCAATTGTTTGTGTGTTATGCAACCACCTGGGCGTATCATACGCCTTCTCATTGATGGAGTATGACCAGTTGAGTTTGACGGCACGGTTGGAGCAGTGGTTAAGCGATTGTCTGCTGCGCTGCGTGTCGCGGGTTCGATTCCCGCACGGAACAAATATTTGTATGACCTACAAGTAGTTGTTTTGGGTCTGGCTGTTTGTGTATGTGAGTTTAATTTTTTGTAAACGCACCCATAACACAGGAGAAATTTCTAGTGTGGGGCAAAGTTTAAAAAAAAAGGATTATTTTATGAACTGACAAAAATTGAAAAGAATATTGTTTTTGTTACACAAGCGACCCTCCCTGGCTTCGGTCGGAAATGAGTTTAGTTGTGAAAAGGTATTTAATCAAATTATTATGTATGTAGAAAAATTACCATAATTTAAATATTAATTTGCATGTGATAGACAGTAAACAGTTACAGTATTGTGTAAAAATCTTGCCTAACGATGATAAAAATGTAACTAAATGTCTCATAAGTTAGTGCATGATTGGTGCAGTGGCTAAGCGACGCGAATCAAGTTGGCCGCTGCGCTATACAATGCCTATGGGCATGTGACCGCCCGTAGTTTCCTGAATATTCTTGAAAAATTATAAAAAAAGTAACTTTAAAAGGTGGGGTCTATCTTTTATATATATGTTTCATGTAATTTTTTTAATAACACGGATTTTTTTTGAATAAAAAAAATACTTCATGTCCGGTTTTTTTTTTCATGGTCGATTTTTTTAAATTAAAACATGTTAGTTAATTCGATAAAATAACTCATAATCTCTTAGAAATAATAAACAGAATCCAAATCAAGCCAACAACATCGGAGATATGGCAAAAAATGTAAAGCAATGTTATAAAACGGTACTCATAAAGTAAAAAAAATAATAACATGAAAAATATTAAAGATAGAAAAAAAAAGTTAGTTTTCGATAACTTTTCATGAATATTCAGAAAAAAATATTGGCGGTCAATGCCCATGGGCGGCATTGTATATCGTGGGTTCGATTCCCGTATTGTATAAATATTTTTAGGACCTAACAGATCGATGATATGATGACTATGCATGTGCAGTTAGGTTTTGTACAGTTTGTTTTTCTTTTACACTACTTGAACATTAATATGATACATCAAGCTTCAGAAAGAGACTGTCATACATGTATGAGTGAGATAGAGGGCTCCGCGCCGCTGTACTAAGTCACAGCTGAACTTTTTCTTAACTCTTATCCCCATTATTACAAAACAAGGTTTTTATTTAGATCAGGTTTAAACCATCAAGCCAGTTTTTGAATTTTTAACCCAATATGTATAGAAATGCAGTTCTTTTTACAAAACTGACAACTTAGTACGGTGCTAAGTTTGTCATTTTTTAACCGACTTCAATAAGAAGGAGGTTATCTATTCGACATGTTTATGTTTTTTTTTATGTATGTTCGGGCATAACTCCGTCATATATAGACGGATTTGCAAATTTCTTTTATTGTTCGAAAGGGGTTTATACCGAAATGGTCCCATTTAAATTTCATATAGATCTGATGATGCGTTTCGGAGACAGACAACGGAACTCTTCAAAAAATGACTGCAAATCAACCGCAATTGTTGCTATCGCATAAATATGCACTGTATTAACCCCATGGATGATGAAATTTTGAATTGGTGGGGTAGGTACTATGACTAACAAGTGAAAAATAAAAACTTCGTACTGTTTTCACGGAAGTCGGTTGTTTTTTTTTTGGAAAAGTTTGAATTTTTCTCTTTTTTTTGTGTTAAGAACTTTATCCGAATAGACATAAAGTTGGAAATGCAAAAACTGGCTCAGAGCTTTAAGCTAGACCAAAAGTTAGATCGCGTTTTGTAATAGGATTGATATACAAAAAGTACAAAATGCAGAGTCTCGAACAAAAGAACAATTATATACGTGAGTTATGATCAGAGATCAGATATTCGGATGCATATTAACCTAAAGTTGAGATGTTGGCTAACATGGAATGCGCTTTTGTATCAAAAAAGTCTTAATTTAGGTAAGTAATTTTTGGTTTTATTTAATACAAACCACCCCTCCTCCAGTACATACACATATTTGTATTGGGTTAAACATTAATTTTACTTTAATATACATCTGAATAGTTATGCAATTCAAGAATCCCGGGGTTTTTTAATAAATATTACAAATTATTTATAAAGCCGATTCCATACTTTCATTGGTTAAAAATTATCTTTAGGTAAATATGCATCCGAATATCCGATGTCTGGTTATGATTAAACAATTTTTTTGCAAAGTCAACCTTACACGCATGATTTAAAGTGGGTCTTACAAAGCAATGTCCAAAAAGATGACTGACGATACTATTGATACCTGCGCACATTGCGGACGTTTTTCAGACACTGATTTTGTATCTTGGGTTTTTGGTAAATCAATGTAAGACAGTATGTGCCATATTAATGTCCGGGTTCTGAAAGAAAAAAGTAGTGGGTCATTATCATAACTACAGAATAAGAATATTTTTAATGGAAGAATAAAAGTAGGTCCGTTGGCCAATTTCCGAATTTAAAACCGTTCAAAATCTAGTCACAATGTCATCTCGCGCGGCAATTAATGTCAAAATCCTGTCAAAAATGTAGAAAAGTCAGAAGTGATTTTGACAAATTAAGACCGGAGATTATAATGTGAATGTACGAGTTATGTAGCTTACATAGTACGCCCGCATTGCAGAGGTCACCACTTTCCGTCGCCTTGCACAAATTATAGTGTTTTTTTTGAGGTGGGAAATCATCAAATAACTTCTCCTGTTCTGGGTGGAGCAAGAAGGCGTGTCAGACTTTTACTGGCTAAAACCCACCCGTGTTCCCTCAGTTGCCTGTGTGCCAGGGGCCACGGTATCTCTTTCGAATATCCCGAACTCCTGGCAGGCATCGGCCCTTGTGGATCCCACCAGTTGATGCGGACATATCTTTGTGGCGCGGACGTGGTAGTTAAATAAATTCAATAAACCATAATCTTTGGCTATATCTAATTATCATTCAATCTAACAACCAAGGTGTGTGCGACCCATTCAGCAGCGCATACATCTGTTTGGTCCTTCGAGCCGGATAGTCAAAGACGATGGTTTATCAGTACATATTATAAATCAAAGTCCCCCGATGCGTCTGTCTGGCTGTCTGTTCGCGACAAACTCAACAAATACTGAAGGGATAATCCGTTTATGCGGTTTTGACCAATAAACTGATTAAGAGCGTTTATTCTGAAAATGGGCAACGTCGCAAATAGCGGTCAAATATTTCACTGTTTTGATTAATTTGGCGATATTACTGTATGGAAATAAGAAATATCGCTGACTAGTGACCTAAAATATTGATTATGAAATGCAATCATTAATATCTTAACACTGAACATTAAGTTTTAGATGTAAAAAAAGAATTTGGAAACTTTCCAAATGCCCTTTTTACACCTAAAACGGTTACAACATCAAATTTTATGTTATAATTGCAAATCATTATTCTTATTTTTGGTCACTAGTTAGCGACATTTCATACTTTCATACAGTAACAAATTAATGAAAACAGGTAAATATTTGACAACTATTTGCGACGTTGCCAACTTTCAGAATAAACGCTTTTAACAAGGAAGATTTAGGTGGATAATTTGTTAAGGTTTTGTGTAAATTGGTTAACGCGGACGAGGTTTCCGGCAAAAGCTAGTATTCACTATCATCGAAAGCAGTGGTGGGCCAGTAGTTATGGCCCGGACTTAGAGTCTGTTGTAGGCCGTGGGTTGGTACCCAGGCAGACGCTTCATTTTGTGTAAATAATTTCACCACCAATGCTCTCAAAGCGGTGAAGGAAAATATCGTGAGGAAACCGGCATGTCCTAGAACCAAAAATTTTAAGACATGTGACTTCTACCAATCCGCATTTGGCCTGCGTAGTGGATGATTATGTAAACCTTCATCTTTGGCTATCCGGCTCGAAGGACCAAAGAAGATATATGCGCTGCTAAATAGGTCGCACTCACCTTGATTGTTAGCTGAATGAAAAGTCACGGGTTGCGGAATATGATGGTTTATTGAATATATTTAAGTACCACGTAACTAAGGCCATATGAATATTGTGTGAATAAGTACAGCTGACTGAAAGCTGATTCTGTACTGTCACGTTACACTATAATTTGTGCAAAGCGACGGAAAGGTGCTGATCTCTGCAATGCGCGCGTCCCTACTAAGCTACATGGGTCGTTTAGTAAACGCTCTTAAAAATACAGAAATTGATCCTCAACTGTTGACAATAGGAATGAAAATTATTCCATCATACCAATATAAAATTAGTAATATTCAAATAAATTGTTCCAGAAAAGTACAAAACCCACCCCTAGTAGTTACGACGCCGACGTCGGAGCACAAACGCTCGCTACAGAAGCAGCTGAGCGTGCCGGCCGGCGAGCCCTCGCCGAGCGCGCATCGCGTCACGCTGCACACCATCATCACCGAGTACCTCTACAACCAGCACTCGCTGTGCAAGAATCCTGTTGCTACGTGTCCGCAGTTTAACTTGTTTGAGTAAGTTTAGTATTACCAATTTCTCTGTCTAAGTCTTTCCCTATAGTATATTTTATATCGAGGGACTAAACGAAGCCATAATATACCAGAGGTGGTTTGACTCCCGAGCGTGCGAGGGAGTCAATGAAACCGAGGGTGTATTAAGTTGGCGTTTAGTCTCGAGGTGCAAACTGTACTTTTCACTTTGAGTGCGAGAAAAATAGTGACTTTTATTTTAAAACGTGTTATATTGCCTCCAGGCCGCACAAGTGCCCCGAGCCCCGCATAGGCGGCAGCGCGCTGTACTCGGGCAGCTGTGAGGGCAACGTGTGCGCGCGCGTGGCGCGGCGCGAGCTGGGCCTGGGCACGCCGCACACGCGCCACAACGCGCGTCTGGCGCACTCGCACTTCGCGCCCGTGCGCACGCTGCGCCTGCAGGACGACGACGCTTACTTCACGCACACCATATTCCATGTAAGTGTCTCTATAGTTTGACTTTTGATTGTATTCAGTAACTTGGCTGTTGCTGGGTTACCAGATTTTTACAAAAACAAGGTAGTGAGGTGGTGTAAGAATGAACGAAATTGAAATAATGTACTTACAAGCAATTTTTTATTTCAAATTTAAATTACTTGTCTTAAAAACATGATATGCACTATTAAAAATTTGAAATATTTTGTTTTTCAGTAGTAAGGCAATTTATTTAGTTTCTTTCTATTAGAAGAAATTAAAAAAGGCGATTACTTTTAATCTTATATTCCACATCTTACAAATTAAAATTTTATAACGAATGATAAAAATGGTTTAATTTATAATGAAACCATTTTTATCAACACGATTTAAAAAAGTTTCGGGCGTTTTATTATGCTTTTAACTCAATACTCTTATTGGAGTGTATGAGTTCTTGCGTTAATTATGTTACACGTTGTAAAGGATGCTTTTTTTTGAGGTATACAATTTCAAAATGAAATAAAACACCTAATAAACAAATTTCATTATCATGGTATTGGTTTTATTTAAAAGATATTCTTATGCCATTAGTGCTTAAAAATGATTTTGGGCATATGGGCGCCACAGCTAGCTCGAAAGAAGCGTAATCGGGAAGTCCAATTTTCGACCACTTTTGAAAGTGTATATCGGCTATAACGCGGCAAATGTTGGCTTCCAAGTGCTCCAACGTCTGTGGTTTATCGGCGTAGACGTGTCTTCACATATCCCCAAAGAAAAGTAATCTATAGGTGTGCGATCACACGATCGTTGAGGCCAGCTCACATGTCCATTACGAAATTATGCGCTCTTCGAATGTTTCCCACAATAAATCGATGGTGTCGCGCGCTGTGTGGCATGTTGCACCATCTTGTTGAAACCACAGCTCTGCCATATCAATACCATTCAACTGGGGAACAAAAAAGTCCGCAATCATGGCTCTATAGCGCTCTCCATTGACGGTAACATTCTGGCCGGTATCATCTTTAATAAATTATGGGCCGATGAGTTTTTGGCGGGATCGAGTTGGAAAATATCGCACGAATTTTCATTTTCATGAAATTTAGTGAAATAGCGAATTAAATTGTATAATTTTGGTAGTGAATTATTCAATTTAGTTACATGTGAGTGCACAAGTGTAGTGAAGGTGAAAATAAGTGACTAACGTGGACTTTTTGTGTTCCCCCAAAAACTCATGTTAGGTTGTTGTAAAGTTGCTACCGCTTTACAATAACTTTGACTTGACTGACTAAAGACGACTATGACTTTTTTGTAACTTCGTGCCCAATATCGGGCCATTTACTTGATCGAAAAGAAAAATTACTTGACACTGGCTAAATGCACAAACCGTGCGAAGCCAAAGCCCAAAAAAAAAAATTGGGCCATTGATTCCATCTGCCCATAAAGCGCACCAAACAGTGACTTTTAATGGATGTAAGGGCGTCTCAATAAAGACTTCTGGGTTTTCTTCACTCCAAATTCGGTAATTTTGTTTATTGACGTAGCCGTTTAACCAAACATTAGCCTCATCGCTAAACAAAATTTTGCATTGAATAAGTGGGTCAAGCTGAATATTGTTTTCGGCCCTTTCACGGAACGTACTGCGCGTTGTTCTGAAGTAAGTCTATCCATTGTGTAATGGCAAAACCTACTGACCACAAATATACCGCCAACTGTCAAATTGACAATCACTAGAAACGGTGTTGCCAATTTAAAAAACCGAACCTCTAAAAAAACACCTTTTTACACGCTTTATATTAGCTTCACTTGTATGTTTGTATGTAACCGACTCCTTTGAGCGCGATTTTGACCCACTTTAAACGGTCAGATTTCATTGAAACTTTGTAAACTTGTCGAGGACCGATGACAAGTCAATAATTTAAAAAAAAATTGAGAAAAAAAAACATGTTTTTGTAGTTAGCAGAACTAAAAAATAAAAAATAGCTTAAAAAACTAAAAAACACGCTTTAAAAACCAAACTAAAAAAGGAGAAAATAATTTAATTCAATTAAAAAGCGTGGGGTGCTTGACGTTAATTGATTATAAAAATACCTCAAAAAGCACCCCACGCTTTTTAATTGAATTAAATTATTTTCTACTTTTTTAGTTTGGTTTTTAAAGCGTGTTTTTTAGTTTTTTAAACTATTATTTTATATGACATCGCTCAGGTCAACCTAGGAGCAGGTAGGGCTTACAAACTTACAACTAAGCGACTACAAGCTAAAGACACCCCCTGTGGGGTACGGAGGGCGTCACTGGAAGACTGCAACTCAGCAAAGGACGGCCTGTATCGGAATGAGATCTTTCTCACCTTCAATTGATAATTTATTTTGTTTCTTCAACAGCCAACGCAACAACAGTTGTTAGCAGCGACATCTTCCGGCGACATTCGGATATTCAATCTGTTCAGCGGAATAGAGGAGAATTCGTACCAAGTGCACGAGTCTTATATCTATCATATGCAGGTAAATTTTACTTTTCTGCTTTCTACTATTCACCTAATATTATTATAGTGGTATGAGGAACAGGGTGTAAAGTTCACTCATACTCTATGGAAAAGGGAGGATCCTCCGACCAGACGGGTGTTGTGTCTGGTGGGCAACTGCCCGACGGTTGATGTCGGGACGTTGTATACAAGGTGTAACAGAATGGACGCAAGACCTGAAAGTAGTTTATTCCTAATTGACTACTGAATCGATTTCAGTAACTTTTAATTTAAGTTTTTTTTATTTTTATTGCGTATTTTGCCATACCTACTACTGATTGAGCCAAAGAAAATTCAGTATTATTCTAGAAGACATAAGACTCAATTTTAAATGCACAAAGTAATGCTTGGGTCGACACATTTTTCTTAATAATATCAGTTAGCTTTAAAAAATATAGTTTTGGTCATCGTATTATGCTTTTAACTCAATACTTTATTTGGGGTGTGTGAGGTCTTGCGTTAATTATGTTACTCGTTGTATATGCCAGTCGCGCGGTGAACGATTGCGCGATGCAGGATTTGTGTGACGTCTAGTCTTTGATGCGTAGTTCACATGTGGCGTTGTAGATGCCGCCACATTATAAACTAGCTAATGCCAGCGGCTTTGCCCCCGTAGAGGTCAGAAATTATCCCACGGAGGGGTTAAAAAGTATCCTATGAGTCAATCCAGGTTATAAACTATCTGTGTGCCAAATTTCATCCAAATCCGTTCAGCCGTTTTTGCGTGATTGAGTAACAAACATCTAAATATCCAAACATACAAACTTTCACATCTATACATATAATAAAATTTTAGAAAAGTGGTGTCTGTACAATCGAAATATATAAAAAAAAGTAGCAGGGGTTGTTATTATATCGATGCCGAACCCGAGATTGTAATTAATTTTTTTTTTGTCTGTTTGTCGGTTTGTCTGCTTGTCTGTGTGTTTGTGCACGCTAATATCAGAAACGGCTTATTCGATTTAGATGCGGTTTTCACTAATATATTGTAGTAAGCTTCACTTAACATTTAGTGTTAATTTCATGTCAATCGGTTCATAAATAAAAAAGTTATGTCAATTTAAAAAATCACGGCGAACATTTGTTAAGGTATTCTATCAGAGTACGTACACGCCTCGCGCCTGCGCGTCCGTGGCTATATAAAGCGCGCTGAGAGCCGCGCCGCGATGGCCATACGTCAAATATCGTATACAGAGAAGCATTACTGTAAAGTAAATTTTTTGCTACCCAAACGACTGTATATTATTATGTAATTCAAAATATGCTGCCCAAAAAGTCACTATTCCACGCGAACGAAGTCGCGGGCACAGCTAGTTTATAATATTAGTCTGATTAGTATGGTAGTAGTGTATAATATAGAAGTATAGAAGTATGGTGGGCCAGTGGTGGCCACGACTTATGAGTAGGTCGTAGGTTTGAAACCAGCATAAACATAAACATTTGTCATACATACAACTAAAGACATGCATGCAAGATGTTAACAACAACAATAATAAGTACAGACATGTTTGCCACATGATGTGACGTGCAAATGTCAACAAATATTTTTAATTGAAACATTCTCATATAATAACAATAAATTTAGTATTTAAAGAATAATAGTAATGTTGTAATAAATTTAAAATAACAAAAAAATCAAATAGAACATCAAAAACAAATTATTAAGACTGCCTATACCCCATTTGTTATAGCTTTAGAAAAAAGAGGCTCGTAGAAGCAGGAGTGCAAAACATTTTATTTCAAAGATAAGTTCTAACTTTTTTAGGTAGATTTAAGACAGTACTAAATACTGAGATAAACGAAGTAAAAGTAATGTTTATTTTAGATAATGTTCTATTTACAATAACATCTTCATCACACATTACAAACCTACAACAAAACGAATGAATGAAACAAACAATCACATGATAATTTAAATCTAATTATGGTTATAAGAAAATAAAATATATATTTTTTACAATACTTTATTTTAAATAACAACTTACGACCCACAATACGTTTGGTAAAACTTCGTCGTCATAAACTTATTTAGTTACTCGGTGTTCTTCACTCCTGCTTCTTTTAGGTTTTTAGCATTGACACTTTAATTTTTTTGGCATAAATCGTAACTGCAACATCTTTAATATAATTTTGTTACGAAGTGTACATTAAAAAGAACCTTTTTTAACTTCTGTCTAATGCTATTGTAAATGGAGTATAATCAAAATACAAATATTTCCTCTAGGAACTCGTTAATGTTATAGTATGCCTTATTTACTAAATATGTCTAAAGTTTTCTTTTCAACTGTAATCCAGACAGTTGCTTTACTTTGTCTTAATAAGGTATTACACCCATTTTTTAAAGTATCTTAATTCGATTTTAAAGTGCTAATAAACCACTAAAAACAACACAATTTTTTTATTTAATCGATTAGTGCTGTAAAAATCCATTAAAATTTTAAATTTGGCGCGTAATTTAACGAATACGCTGGACGCAGTGGACGCCATATTGCTCTGTGGGTATGACGTCAGTTTGCTATTTAAACAAATGCGCTGATATTTTATATCATAATGGATGATAATTATTTATAATTAAAAAAATGAGTTATTATTCTACTTATCCTTAGTTTGCTTTTCTTGAATGCAAAATTTTATTTAAATAATAATTACATACAGTTACGAAAATAATAAAGTACAAAGTTGTTCAATTGACACGCCGTATGACGAAATAACACGGCGGCTACTATTTCATAGTGTTCAAAAACAGATTAAAAAGAACTGAAATCTTTGAATTGAATTTTATAATTTATTTTGTTGTCATGCATGAACTAAAACTAACATTTTCCGACTGCTTTTTGCCTAAGCTATTTCAGTAATATATATAAAAAAAAATCTCATATAGAGTAAAATACTGTATTGATTATAATTTTTTAAATGAGTTATTATTCTACTTATCGTTGGTTTGCTGTTTCTTAATGCAAAATATTATTTAAATAAAAATTACTTTGGTTACGAAAATAACAAAAGTACAAAGTTGTTCAGTTGATTAGTTTATACAGCGGTGTGCCGTGGTATCATGGCGGCTATTATTTAATAGTGTTCAAAAACGGATAAAAAATCAAAATCAAAAGTCATTTATTCAAACTAGGCTGAGAGTCAGCTCTTTTTGAACGTCAAAATTATACAAGACAGTCCCCGCAAAACGCCCGCGCTTCATCACTTCCTGGTGCTTTAGCTGGGAAGAAGAAGTAGCGCAACAAACTCCCAAATAAAGAACTGAAATCTTTGAATTGAATTTTAAAATTTATTTTGTTGTTATGCATGAACTAAAACTAAAATTTTCCGACTAGTTAGTTAGTTTGAAAAGTCTTTATTAAAAACATAATATTACAGAGTGCATACAATAAGATCTTATTCTAATTGAGTACAACCATATATGTAACAAATTCTTAGGTTTACAACTTACCTTTACAGACATTTTACACTAACTTTACTATTCTTATTCTTAAACATTCTTTTATCAGTCCACAAAACCACAATATTATTCGACGGCACAAAAGTCTTAATAGCACTGACTTTAAACGCATTCCACAATACTATATACCAACTAAAGGTAATGCACTTTACTAATACAAAAAGAAAATATATATATATATTAGAAGCGCAGGATAGAACATTACAAGAGTTTAATTTAAGTTAGTTTATAATATTTGCCATCATTATGACAAGGAAAAAAATAAAATAAAATTATACTAAATTGAGGGTAATTTGCGAAATATTTTCGCCGAGTGTTCTTACTGCGACCGGATGAGGGCAGCACGGTCGGTCCGGTGATAGGTAGATAATGTAAAAATATTCCGACTGCTTTTTGCCTAAGCTATCTCTGAAATATTTTTTTTTTAATATTTTTTTCTCATATAGAGTAAAATACCTTATTGTGATTGTTGGTATTCATCTATACGTAAAATTGATATTAACATTTTGTTCTTCAGGCAAGCAGAGACGGGTTACTACTCCTAGCGTCAGCGACAACGCCGTGGCGACCTCTATCTGCGTTATGGAATATGAAAGAGTTTGAATTATTGTAAGTATATCACTATTCACTGTTGTTGTACTGTGTTATCATTGTTCCGTGTGGCACTGGATGTTAAGAATAGCACCATCCCATTTCCACGGGAGGAAATGGTATGGTGCTATTCGGGTGTCGTAAAATGCGACTAAGGGGCTTACTACAGAATGGGCAGCAGCGTTCTCTGTGCATTTTACCACTATACTGCGATCGCCAACCCGCCTGCCAAGCGTGGCGATTATGGCAAACGCCCCCAAATTGGGGGAGCCCTATGTCCAGCAGTGGACGTCTTTTGACTGGGATCATGATGATGATGAAGTATACCACTAATAATAACAATACTAATGCTACAGAGGGGGGAAGTAACTTGACTGCGTACCGTGGTCGGATGCTCTCTCTGTTTCAGGTGCTTGAGCCAGCAGTCAACGTGTCAGCGCAACGCAGGGTGACAGTTTGAGTCCGCTTTGGTTCTGCCTAGCCCTGAACCCTCTAAGCACACTGCTGGAGGGTTCAGGTATAGGCTATCGGCTGAGGAGAGGTGGTCAGGTTATATCTCACCTCCTATACATGGATGACCTAAAACTCTTTGCCCCCAACAATTTACAACTGATGGAGCTACTGAAAGTAACTGAAACCTTCAGTAGCGCCATCAGGATGGATTTTGGTGTGGACAAATGTGCGGTCATGCATGTAAAGCGAGGGGAGATTGTGGAATCCGTGGGAACCCAACTCTCGGATTCCATACACCTAAGATCCCTCTCCTCAACCGAAACATACAAGTATTTGGGTATGTCGGAAGCGTTAGGCATCAACACTGCTGACATGAAACAATCGTTGAGAGAGCGCTTCTTTTGCCGCCTGAATAAAGTTTTAAATAGTCTTTTATCAGGCGGAAACAAGGTGCGCGCTTTCAACGGTTGGGTCATGCCGGTTTTGACATACTCTTTCGGCATACTCAAATGGACTCAGACGGAACTTGACGCCTTGGATAGGAGGGTCCGCACACTGCTTACCACAAATCGGATGCATCATCCACGGTCATCGGTGATGAGACTGTATATCCCGCGAAAATGTGGAGGTCGAGGCTTCTTAAACGCTAAGACCCTCCACAATCGCGAGATATGCAGTCTCAGGGAATATTTCCTAGAAGCCGACGTGGGGATGCATCGAGATGTGGTGTCAGTGGACAAGGGCCTCACCCCGCTCTCCTTGGCTAACGAGAACTGGCGCAAACCTAAAGTATTAGATACTAATGACCGCAGGGAGGTATGGCAGAGCAAAGAGCTTCACGGGCGCTTTTACCGGGTCCTACATGGACCCGATGTAGACTTCTTAGCGTCCGTATCCTGGTTACGATTCGGTGATCTCTTTGGAGAAACCGAAGGTTTTGTCTTTGCAATTATGGACGAAGTTATGATGACGAACAACTACCGGAAATATATTGTGAAGGATGGCACGGTTGACATCTGTCGGGCATGCCACCGTCCGGGGGAATCAATCCGACACATTATTTCTGGCTGTTCTCGTCTGGCTAACGGAGACTACTTGCATAGGCACAACCTTGTAGCCAGGATTATCCATCAGCAACTTGCTCTGAAATACAGTCTTGTGGACTCGGAAGTACCGTACTATAGGTATGTGCCCGACCCGGTTCTCGAAAATGGCACTATCACATTGTATTGGGATCGATCTATCATCACTGACCGGACTATTGTTGCCAATAAGCCGGACATAGTAGTGATAGATCGATTAGAGCGTCGCACAATGATTATTGATATAGCAGTCCCACATGACGAGAACCTCGTGAAAGCCGAAAAAGATAAGCAGATCAAGTATCTTGACCTGGCACGCGAGGTTGTCGACATGTGGGATGTGGATACAGCAGTCATTGTGCCGATAGTCGTGACGGCCAATGGTATTATAGCCAAGAGCCTCGACCAACACCTCAGGAGGCTCTCGTTAGGCAGCTGGATCAAGGGCTTGATCCAGAAAGCAGTACTACTGGACACGGCGCGTATAGTAAGGAGGTTCCTCTCTCAGCAGCCCTGACCACCGGTAGCTTGGACCCTGTTCCCGATACCGGTGGGCTACTATTTTTTATATTTTTAAATGTTTTGATATATTTTATATTCTAATATTTAAAAATTTAATTTATATGTATTTAATGGAATAAAGGAAATAATATCTAAAACTTCGATAAAAATTTGATATGAAACATAAAGTTAATTACAGGTTATCACGGATAAAAAAAATAATGTTTTAAATGAGCAGGAGGGCGTGTCAGACTTTTACTGACTAAAACCCACCCGTGTTCCTTCAGTTGCCTGTGTGCCAGGGGCCGCGGTATCTCTTTCGAACATCCCGCACCCCTGACAGGCATCGGCCTTTGCGGACCCCACCAAGATTCTGTGTTCAAATACATACATGCATACAAAAGTGTACTTTAACTATGAGAAAAAAAAATGCCATACATTTCTGTGCGCATGGCTGTCATTTGTGGATCTTTGACAGTCGTTAAGGGTCGTCAGAAGCCCGAAAGTCTGACAAACAGTCTTATCAAGGGGTATCGTATTACCCAGTAACTGGGTTCTGGAGGTCAGATAGGCAGTCGCTCCATGTAAAATACTTCAGCTGCATCCGGTTAGACTGGAAGCTGACCCCAACGTAGTCGGGAAAATGCTAGGCAGATGATAATGATTTCTATGCACATAGATCTAAAAATGAATGTGATTTACGGTTTATTTCCGTAATAAAAGTGATGTCATAATGATGCGTACAGTCGAGTTAATTAATATATTGGCACTGTCAAGGATTCAAAATATTGTGAGCGTTAGATAGCTCAATAAATTCTATAGAACCTGTGTGAATAAGATCAAAAATATTTGAACGGTTCATTAATATATTCTGTGCATTAAGCAATAATGTGAAAAATTATGAGAAAAAGCAGTCACATATTAATGAATCTAAATCTTGACCACAATTTAATGGTGCTTATAGTTGTCACAATATTATGAACTTTTTTGACGTTCATATATTTTAGAAGCCTGAAAGGGCCAATATACTAATGAGCTCGACTGTACGATGATCCCTTTTCAGAATTTAAATAAACAAAAACGAATGTTATTGATTCTGCAAATAAATAACCCCATTATTATATCCTTTCAGATTTCAACTAGACAATGAAGAATATGTAGAATTCTCAAAGATGTCAGACGAGAGAATCATAGGAACCAAAGGGGAGACGGCCACGATCTTCGACACCCGCACGGGCAGGGAGCTGATGACCTTGACCCCGGCTATTAGCAACCAGTACGCGAAGAACAGAGCGACCTTCAACCCCACTGATGAACTGGTGTTGTCAGGTATGTACTCACGGCTTTTCACGAGGAGGTCTTCGTCTATATATTAACAGTCGAATGGGTCAATAGAAGGTCAAGTTACGCTTGCCGCGGTCGGTCCGTGGATGGGTGACCATCCATTACTTAGGTGGTAACTTAAAATTATATAATTATGATCTTAACGGGGAATCTAGTTGCGGGCTCGAACTCACTGGTCGGCCTGGCTAAAAATCACGCTGGCTTCGTGTCCGACAGAGATAGTATCAGTGGTGAGCAGTTAGACGCTAGGCTACACGCACAACGTTATTGAGTGAGATGCAGGACCATTTATAGTAAAAAAATCGCGAAAAAATTAAGAAAAGTCCGTTGGAAGATCGGGTTTTATGAAAAAGCCAATGCATAAATCAATGACCAATAAAGTTTATTGAACTTTTCGATGATTGAACTTTGTCGGCACCGACTTGGTTTTGGAGATTTCACACTTATTTTATTACTTAAAACACACCCAAAGTTAGGCCAAATTATCAACAAAAAGTAATCTTTATTGGCTCATAACTTTTTATTTCAGTATTCTGTTTCCGCAAAGACAATATTAATAATGAGACAAAACCATACCATGTTTAATTTTTGTTGTACAGTCAGCATCAATAATATCGGGACGAACAGACTGTTCAATATTATCTAAACAACTATGAAAATTAAATACTCAATAACACAAGGAGTGTTTCAGAATGAAGACGGTAAACAACAACTTTTATTCTGACATGAACTTTATACAATTGAGATAAAGTTTAATTTTCTTAGTTGTGGAGATCATTTCGAACAGAGGGGCAATTCTCGTAATTTTAAGAACGTTCACAGTCTGATCTCAGTCTCAATCTGTCAAAAATATCTCGAGTTTCCATACATTTTTGACAACTTCTTGACGTTTGTTTGTCGCTGAGATGAGACTGCGACTAGATTGTCGACAAGATTCACCTTAAGATATCATCATGTGCGAGAATTTCTCAACTATGTTGAGGTCGGCTTCCAGTCTAACCGGTTGCAGCTGAATACCAGTATTTTACCTGGAGCCTATCTGACCTCAACAAACGAGGTACTGGGTAATACGATACCCTTTGATAAGACAGTTGACAGGTTGACAGTCGGTATGGGTAGTAAAAATCCCGAAATTCTGACAACAAGTCTAGTAGTAGTATTTCACATAGGTGCCTATCTGACATCTGCCCAGCTAATTCTATCTGCAGTAATCGACACTTTTGGTTTTTTCACTTTTTTGCAGAAATAGTTAGTAGTTAGGGGCAATAATTTTCACTAAAATTATTCGGGTAGGTACTGGAAGTATGTTTTTTTTTTTTTTGATATCGAGTTTTTTTTAGATTTCCGCGTTTTTCTCGAAACCGCTTTTTTGCAAGTATTTTTTTATTTATTTGATAAATGATAAATGATTTTATTTCTGTAAGTAGGTTTGTACAAACACTTTTACACTTTAAACATATTTTTTTAAACTAGATGAGGCCGGCGTTTCCTATCTGACTACTCTGAGAAGAAAGGCCGAAACAAATCAGAGGTCACAGTCTCTTTTAAAGTCCAGACATAATCTTGGTCAGATCATGTGATGACCATGTGGATTGGTGTCTGAAATGGTTTTTTGAGGAAAGAACCACACAGATTGAGTGGACCTGTCCATCAGTTCACGCATTTTTAAGTAATCATGCAGCTCAACTCAGAACTTGATGAGCTCAATTTATTTATTGACTCATAAAAGTGTTACATTATTGAGGTGTGACACTGGATCCCGCACTATGATACCCTGTGTCGCAATGTAGACATAGGCGCGTATGTAAAATACTGGTGTTCGGCTAAATCCGGTAAGTCTAGAAGCTGACCCTAACATATTTGGGAAATGGCTAGGTGAATTATCCAATACTAGCTTTAGTCAGCGGCTTCGCCCGCGTAACGGTCGGTGTATTATATTATGCACACATATAAACCTTCCTCTTTTTTTTTTTTTTTTTCTCTTTATTTGTTTAGGGGTTTTTATCTAAACATATACGCCAACCCCATCGTGCCTTTTAACATTACATAAAATTAACACTAAAATTAAAATTAATACATATATACTATATTAAGTATATAATAACATATATCTACTTATTACAACTAAACAATCAACATATTAAACAAGGATCACAGATCAAGGACTGTTATCAAACGACTTAACTTTTTGGCACATTCTGACGTTGGTTGAGATAAAATTGATTGAATTAATCCCATGTTTAGTTTGTTTAAGTCAAATTCCCTCAAAAATGTCTCCCTTTCGCGCCGGTTCCGGACACAATACATCAGCAAATGTTGCACGTCCTCAATCTGATTACAAACTCTGCAATTCGGCGAATCAGCTTTTTTCATAAGGAATGCAAACTTCGCTGCTGGATAATGCCCAGAGCGAAGTCTTAGTATTAATTTAACGTAGTTCCTATCAAATTTATCAACATCAAACCACGGCATACAAGAAGGCTCGCCTTGTATGGTCCTAAACCAAATACCCTTTTGCTGACTGATATTAACAAAGTGTTGCTTCCAGGAGTTATAACGAGTTACTTTAAATTTAGAAATGTATTCCCAATAATCAGGTCACTCTGTCTTGAATCACTCTGTCTATTGATGAAAACCGCTTTAAAATCCGTTTGCGCAATTTAAAAGATCTAAGCGTACAAACACGAAAAGCGACTTTGTTTTAAACTATGTATAGATGTTGAAATAATAGGGTATTTTCCAATTTATTAAAAACTTTTAATTTGAAGATTGGGATGACAGAAAAATAAAATCAAATTGATTTAAAATATCCATTTTCTCAATTAAAAACGATTTAAATCAAACATATTTTTCGTTATTTTGAATTTACCGCCAAAACGCTCCATAAGATGACTTTTTATCACGTGACATGTGACGTCAACTTTGTGTAAACTAAAGTAGTTGTTAGCAAGTGAATGTCGAGTTTATAATCAACAAAAAAAAAAAAAATGGATAGAAAGTGGTATTACTGGTGTGCGGGTGCGTCTGTGCACAAATACTTCTAAAACTGCGCCACACAAAGTATTTTTACCGGTGCCGTTTAGTCAAATCATGGCGTCACGTGTGGTGACGTGATAAAAAGTCATTTTAAGCAGCTTTTTGGCGGTAAATTCAAAACAATGAAAAATTAATTTGATTTTAATCGTTTTTAATTGAGAAAATGGGTTTAAATCAATTTATTTTATTTTTTATGTTAAATATCACGTCTCAATCTTGAATATAAAATAGTTAAAAAAAAATTGGATAATACCCTATTGTGGCTCGCCATCAACAGATAAACCCTGGGAAGTTTTCGTTGTGTGGCTTAAATCACGTATGTAATACTTGAAGTGTTTTGGAAATAAATAAATAATAATTATTATTATTTTTATTTGTTTTAGACGGCGTATTATGGGACGTAAACACAGGCAAAGAAATCCACAAGTTTGACAAACTCAATCAGACGCACAGTGGAGTATTCCATCCTAATGGTTTAGAGGTAAATATTTGTACCTTCTTATTTATAAACGTTACTTAAGTTTAAGTAATGATTAGCGACTGTTTAACCTTACATTTTTGACGTTTAAAGTTAAATATCTTAAAACTTTAAGCAACGTTTCTAACTGAACAGGCAGCTGTGCTGCTGGGAAGTTTGTTGCGCTACTTCTTCTTCCCAGCTAAAGCACTAGGAAGTGGTGAAGGGCGGGCGTTTTGGGGGACTGTCTTATGTAATTTTGACGTTCCAAAAGAACTGACTCTCAGCCTAGCTTGGTTATATGACTTTTGATTTTCTAAATATACCCCATAATGTTAACTGGTCCAGGCCATGGTTCGGAGCGAGAGTGCATGGGTGTGGAAAATCATCAAATAAGTTCTCCCGCTCTGGGTGGAGCAGGAGGGCGTGTCAGACTTTTACCGACTAAAACCCACCCGTGTTCCTTCAGTTGCCTGTGTGCCAGGGCCGCGGTATCTCTTTCGAAAAACCCGCAACCCTGGCAGGCATCGGCCCTTGCGGACCCCCCATTTGGTGCTGACATCTCTTTGAGGCGCGCGTGGAACACAACGCGCCGTCGACCCGGGCTTGGCCCTTACCGGACAGCGAGCTACCCATTACTCGCCGTCCGCAAGCCCGCGCCTACGGTGGCCGGGAATCAGCCTGGGATTCCCGACGCCCAGGGCGTCTCCCGCGGCGACTACGGCCGTGAGGGCGCATATACTGCCTCTCCCTCACGTGCCCCGCCTCCCTTCTATCTCAACCTCCCTAAGGAGGCAATCAAAATTCCCTGCATTAAGACTGCTCGCGATTTTTGACTTTTTTATAAATGCCTTTTGTTTTCAGGTAATATCAAATACTGAAGTTTGGGATCTTAGAACATTTCATCTACTGAGAACAGTGCCTACGTTAGACAAATCAGAGGTAAGATTTTATCATTCACATAAAAAATATATAAGAAGTAACATAATGAACGCAAGACCTGAAAAAAGTTTGTTCTAAATTGACTACTGAATCGATTTCAGTAACTTTTAATATGGCTATTTTGTTCAGAAATTATTTCTGTGGCCTTTTGCTAAGGATAATATTTTTGTGTTCACCAAAAATCTTAAGGTGCATCTATGTATGCATTTCTAAAATATTGATCTTAAACCCGTTTAATTGTTTTACTTTAATTAAACTACTCGGCCAACAAAATATGTTACATCAAACAAATTCCAAATTAACACCAAGATATAACACTTTTTTATTGTAGTGCGCTGCAAATATTCTATTGTAACAATAACTATTTTATTCTTCCCCGAAAAATACTGATCGTGCACCAAATATTAGGTTAGGTTAGGTTAGTAAAACTAAAAAAATAAATGCTTGTTTTTAAAATTAGGTGTATTACTATTTTTACAAATTTGCAACAGTTGTTAAATAGATGCTCGTTATGACATATTTTAATTAACATATTTTGGTGCACATTCAGTATATATGGTGGAACACAGGCAAAATTAGGTAAATGAAATGGGAATAAATTGAAGTACTTTTAAATACCATCCTTTTGCTAATAGGGCCAAAGTACGTTATTATTGGCTTAAGTACACTGCAGCACTTTCATCCCACATTTTTTTTTAACTAAACGGTATGAAAGCGTACACTACATTGGCCTACTTTTACATAGTAACTTTTGAAAGATTGTCGATAAACTAACTCCCTTTTTATCAATATTAATTGACTTCACTTTAATTTTTGTTTTGTTTTGCTGACATTATTTAATTTGTATTAATAATTTAATTTATGTACCTAATAATTTGCACGCCGTACGGTAGACTGTAGCCGATCTCATTTATTTATGTATAACATCTTATACCTGTACCTACATTCATAGCAAATAAAGTTCTGATTCTGATTCAATAAACTGGCATTACAACCTCATTTCATAAACTTACTTTGGCCTTTTTAGCACCAGGCCACAGATTTATTTTGCCTACCGCCGATTATGCCAAAGAAAATTCAGTCTTATTTCAAGGCTCAATTTTAAATGCATAAAGTAATGCAACACGTTTTTCTCAATAATAAAAGTTAGCTTTTAAAATAAATTGTGCTATACTTTTTACTCAAAACTCTAATTGGGGTGTGTATTACGTCTTGCGTTAAATAAGTTACATGGTTCCGATGCAGAATGTCAACTTCTCAAAATGCCAACACAATGTAATACACTAACTTCGCAGAATGACAACTTCGCATAATGAAAATTTCTCAAAAGGGGTCATTCAAGTATTACGTAAGCAGATTTTTTTCAATTATTAATTCCCACCCCTCCCCCTCGTCAGCAAAAGTAAGCAATGATCTTACCCCTCTTCCATAATCACGTAAACATTGGTAGCAGACACACAAGGTGTCTGCTCACCTTCGTGTGATTTTGGAATATTGTCATCGTTTTCTTCGAGCCATTCATGGACAAGTAGGGTTGCCATATGTGTCCAAACCAAAATCGAAAGTTAAAAAATAAATTCTGCTCACGTAATCACCATCCAGACCCCCCCATCCCCCATGTCATCAAAAATAAGCAAAGCAAAGACCCGCCCCCGTGTAGTGCTTACGTAATACTTGAATGGTCCCAAACGTCAAGTTTGCAGAACGTTAACTTCGCAAAATGTCTACTTGCTCATATATGCAAAGGTGGACATTTTCCACCTGCAGACTTAGCACGAGCATCGATTTGTCGACGGAAGAATAGACATGGCTAATAACTAAATAATATAAAATAGGAGAAGATAGCTATGTTTTTCTATTAATTATCACAATTATACATTCTAAACGAATCATGATTTTATAGATAATCGTAGATACTTTGTGGCCGTCGAGTAGAAAGTTTGTTGTCAGTGTGATTTTGTATGCTTCTGAAATAGTCTACATTTTTATGGACCTAGACAAAGATCATTAGAAATGAAAGACAAAATGACAGATTGTAGAAGGATATCTACGGTGCGATGTCAAAAATGGAGAAACGAAATGCCACTTTGTATTGAAAAAGCACTGCCGTTTCTTCGTAGAAATAGTTAGCGTCATGCTAAGTCTGCTGATATACCTTTATCCATGATTTATTTTCCAGGTATTATTCAACCCTACATGTACAGCGCTATACGCGGTATGCTCAGACCAAGATTCGGAAGAAAGGAACCAATTTGATACCAGCTTCAAGACATTAGACCCTTACGACTATTCTAGTATAGGTAAGCAAAGAAAAAAGAAAGACATGGTTTTTACACGCTTTATATTAGCTTCACTTGTATGTTTGTTTGTATGTGTGTATGTAACCGACTCCTTAGAGCGCGATTTTGACCCACTTTAAGCGGTCAGATTTCATTGAAACTTTGTAAACTTGACGAGGACCGATGACAATTCAATAAAAAAAAAAATTGAGAAAAAAATAAAAAAAAGGAAAATAATAAAAACTTTTTCCAAAAAAAAAACAACCGACTTCCAAAAAAACACTACAAAGTGAAAAATAACTTTAATTTCGGAAGTCGGTGTCTTTGGAGCTGTATTTGAATTTTTTGTCACCGCCTTCCGAAATTAAAGTTATTTTTCACTTTGTAGTGTTTTTTTGGAAGTCGGTTGTTTTTTTTTTGGAAAAAGTTTTTATTTTTCACTTTTTAGTGGTTCACATGTGCTTACACCTTCACAGCATACTGGCGTGATGTTATGTTATGAACTGGTGTAAGCAATAGACAGAGATGAAATTTCAGCAATCCCAGTCCATTTGCTATCATTTATTGAGGAGTTCCGTTGCCTATCTCCGAAGTTCTTCATCAGATCTTCACCAAATTGAAATGGAACCACTCTGAGAAAGTACTCTTCCAAAAAATACCTAAATCGCTTTGTGTGCCTATAAAATTTGAAGAGTTCTCTCCATTTCTCCAGGATCCCATCATCAGATCCTGACTTGATGATCGTGGGACCACCTGGGAAGTATACCCTTTCAAACAAAAAAAACAAAATTCAAATCGGTCCAGCCATCTTCGAGTAATCGGGGAACATACATTAAAAAAAAAAAAAAAAAAGGTTCCGACGAATTGATAACCTCCTCCTTTTTGAAGTCGGTTAAAAAAAAATCACGTTTTTGTTAGCTTCACTTGTATGTTTGTATGTAACCGACTCCTTTGAGCGCGATTTTGACCCACTTTAAGCGGTCAGATTTCATTGAAACTTTGTAAACTTGACGAGGACCGATGAAAATTCAATAATTAAAAAAAAAAATGAGAAAAAAAAATATATCACGTTTTTGTAGTTAGCAGTACTAAAAAATAGAAAATAAATAATAGTTTAAAAAACTAACAAACACGCTTTTAAAACCAAACTAAAAAAAGGAGAAAATAATTTAATTCAATTAAAAAGCGCGGGGTGCTTGACATTAAGTGATTATAAAAATACTTTAAAAAGCACCCCACGCTTTTTAATTGAATTAAATTATTTTCTCCTTTTTTAGTTTGGTTTTTAAAGCGTGTTTTTTAGTTTTTTAAACTACTATTTATTATTTTAGACTAGCAGTATCCATTGGTGAACCACTCTATCCAGCATGCAAATCGGTGCAGTCGTTTTTGAGTTTATCGTGAACAGACACAGACAGACAGACGCGGCGGGGGACTTTGTGTTATAATATTTCAAATGGAGTATAGATTCTTTTTCTTTTTCCCGAAATTAATAGTTTCTATCTCAATTTACAGCAACGATCGACGTAAAAAGAAACATATACGCGCTGGGCGTGTCGCGGTACGGCACACAAATATCTCTAGTGGAGAATATGGGGGAATTCGACCAAATGCAAGAGTCTTGTGTCAAAGTATACGACGTCGGACGAAAAAGAGACCACGACGATGATGCGGTGAGTTTAATGACTTTACTTATTTATTTATACTTTTTTAACCGACTTCAAAAAAAGGAGGAGGTTCTCAATTCGACTGTATTTTTTTATGTTTGTTAGCTCAGAACTTTCGAGTGGGTGAACTGATTTTGATTATTTGAAAGCTGGTGCTTCCCGTGTGGTCCCATTTCAATTTCATATAGATCTGATAATGCGTTTCGGAGACAGACAATGGAACTCTTCAAAAAATTACAACAAATCAACCGCGATTTCTGTTATGCATTGTTTTTACCTCAAGGATGATGACATTTCGAATTGGTGTGGGGTAGGTACTATTACTAAAAAGTTGAAAATATAAACTTAAAAAAAAAACGACCGACTTCCAAAAAAACACTACAAAGTGAAAAATAACTTTACTTTCGGAAGTCGGCGACTGGCGACATGAAAATTAAAATACATATCCAAAGTCACCGACTTCCGAAAATTTAAGTTATTTTTCACTTTGTAGTGTTTTTTTGGAAGTCGGTCGTTTTTTTTTTTAAGTTTATATTTTGTAATGGAATGTAATCATTTATCATTTAATGGCCCCTAGGATACTTTTTACCCTATCCCCTATTTACCTACTGACAGGTCATATGAGTTCCTTCATACCATTGTTTATTTTATTTGACTGTATAAACCATTAAAAAAAATATTGACTTTTTTTTTCATTTATTGTTGAATGCTAATTACGAGTTCTTACCTATTATTGTATAGAATCAAGTTCTTCTAACTTAACAGACAGCTGTGCTGCTGTACAGTTTGTTGCGCCAATTCTTGTGTAATGAGGGTGATTGTGTGGTGAGCGTTTTTTGGGGTAATTTTGACGTTCAAAAAATGCTCACTCTCAGCCTAGTTTGAATAAATGACTTTTGATTTTGATTTTGCTAGTTCTTAATATTGATTAATTAATTACAGGAGGAAGATGACGACGATGAGCTAGCAGGGGGCTCCGAGAATGACGATGGATCTGACTCAGGATCGGACAACGATGACGATTGTAAGTAGTTCTCGTATTGTATACCTACCCACCTTTCATACTGTTGCCATGACAACATGCTCTGACGTAAACGTGTCACCGCATTACGTAGGTCAATAACTCTCCACGTTACTTGCCAATATCACGGTAAATCTAGCGATGTGTTTTTTTTTTCAATTTGGAAAGTTCGGTTTCTGGTATCAATGTTTTTGTTTATTATCAATATTTATAATCACCAATCCTATAGTGGCGTCGTCTCTGTTGCGCAACGCAGTAATGAACCTGGACGGAGGCAGCTCGGGCAGCTCGTCGCACGACGACAACGGGCCGCGGCGGCGGCGCGTGCGCAGGCATAGGGTGAGTGTGGGTGGAGACAACTCGGTAAAAGGTTCCAAGTTGCGATAATATCGATTTGAGCGTGGTCACACCCGTTCCGAATTGGCGTGACCGCGATAACTATGTCCCGTCAAACGTCATAGATGACGTCATTACATGTGCCATCTTGCTATGACGCCGACCATGCGTGATACTAATATCACCGTGGGCGTTGTCAAAAATTACAGTTGTGCTGTTTGGTTTTGAGTCGTATCATATCTTTAGCTAACTTAGATTTATTAGAAATAATGCTTCTGGCTAGTGACGCCACCTAACCACGCAAGAAGACGCAATTTGTGGTGTATACAAGTTTTATATGGTGTATATAGGTTTTACATGCGCCATCTTGCGACAACGCCGACCATGCTAATACCACCGTGAGCGCTGTCAAAAATGACAGTTGTGCTGGTACTTTTTTATATAGAATCACATTTTAATCTTTAATTTTGTCGAAAAATAAATAACATTTGAATATTTTGTATTTAACTCTAATAATTCTCTATACAGTATATTGATATTTCGATAGAATGAATATGCGATTCGTTGAGCGCTCGATGAAACAAACATTCGATATTTTGAACAATCGATGTATTGAGTGTACGATATATTGAATGTTCGATTTATTAACCATTCGATATTATGAACGTTCGAGTACTTAGACGTTCGGTTTGGCATAGTACACCCCTGAAATTGTGCCTATACGTTGTCAGGAGTACAGAAACAGACATAGGGTATCTTTCATCCCGAAAAAAAATCTGTTTCCGAGGAAAATAATAATAACGATCTTTTAATAAAGCGCCACGTGTCTTACGAATCATGATTTAATTATATTATTACAAGCAGAGAACAACCCGAATCGATTGTCAAATTCTAAATTAACGCGAGCGAAGTCGCGGACAAAAAGCTAGTTTATTATAACATGCATGTTTTGTATAACTGTCTCTGCGAGAAACTCGAAATAAACAGTTACTTGTTTTTTTTTCACTTTTTAAATTTTTGTTTATTACCAAATATTACAGTCTTAAAATAAATAATTAGACAGTATGTACAAGTATATAAAGTTAAAAAAAGGAATAGCTCACTGGGCATCAAAGAATTCGTCCGCATCGCTGTCAGCGGCAAAAGTGCCCAAAAGGCTGGCAGCGTTGCCACGTTGCATGGCAATGCTGATTCTTTGACCTAAGAATAGGCCAGCCCTTTGGTCACGTGAAGAGTCGACCAAGTCACTTTACTTGTTCGTTTATTTACAATAGTAAATAAACAAACTCGTAAACTCGAAAATAAACTCGTAATTTTCTTACGTCGTACTAATAACCTATTATTAGTATGACGTTAGAAAAAATCTAAAAATATATTATTGAGATAGCGGCAAAAAGCAGTTGAAAAATGTTAGTTTGTTTTAAAATTAAATTTAAAGATTTCGGTATTTTCAATCTGTTTTTGAACATCATGAAATAGTAGCCGCCATGTTATTACGTCATACCGCTGTATAAACGAATCAACTGAACAACTTCGTACTTTTACTATTTTCGTAACCGAAGTATTTTTTGTTGAAATAATAACTTACATTCAGGAACAGCAAACCAACGATTAGTAGAGTAATAACTTTTTTTTTTATTATACTCCATTGTCATATACAATATCAGCGCATTTGTTTACACAGCAAACTGACGTCATACCCATAGAGCAATATGGCATCCACTGCGTCAAGCGTTTTCGTCAAATTACGCACGAAATATGAAAATGTAAAATTTAATTGTATTTTTATGACAATAATCGATTAAATTAAAATGTGTTTTTTTTTGTGGTTTATTAGAATTTTTGAATCAAATCAAAAGAAATCATTTATTGGTTTGCTTTTCAAAAATGGGTGTAATACCCTATTGTCCATGATGTTTAATATAAATGCTGAAATATTGTGTCTGTTACAGCCAGCGGACGCGAACAGCAGTGATAGCGACGGAGACGGCGACATCGAACTCGGCGACATCATAGAGTTTGAACTCGACTAATGCAATAAATATATGTGTTGATCAGTTCACCCGACTTTTATTAAAACTTTTGTAACCTAATTGAACCACTGCCAAACAAATATCAACGTTGCGTGCCCTAAAAATAAAGTTGAAAATAAATAACTGAGGCGCGTGCGTCTTTCCGCTTAGACGCGGGTATATATGTTCTGTGGACGCGCTCCCGAGCTACCCACCCCCTACTAATAATATAAATGCGAAAGTAACTCTGTCTGTTATGCTTTCACGCCTAAACCGCTGAACCGATCGTCATGAAATTTGACAGAGATATAGCCAGGGATATGGAGAAGGACATTGCTTACTTTTTTACGCGATAACTGATATCGCAGTATGGTGGTAAAATGTATAGAGAACGCTGCTGCCCATTCTCTAGTAAGCCCCTTAGTCACTTCCTGCGACACCCATGGGAAGAAATGGGATGGTGCTATTCTTTTACGTCCGGCAACACACGAAACACAAGGTTAGTTACTTACAATCTTTAACTAACAACTGATTCCAGCGAGGCTAGCCAGCGTATTGTGACATCGCTTAACGTGAACCTAGCCCACATTTTTTGCATACAAACTTCGGGAGTGTTTTACTCCACTGTCTGACATGGCACATCCAAAGTAAAATATTATATCGTTTTATCTCATCATTAATATTGTCTGTACGGAAACAGAATACTAAAATAAAAACCCACTAAAAAGTTAGGAGCCAACAAAGATTAGTTTTTCTTGCTAATTTTACTTAACTTTGGGCGTGTTTAAGTAATAGAAGAAGTGTAAAATCTCCAAAACCAAGTCGGTACCGACAAAGTTCAATTATCGAAAAGTTCAATAAACTTTATCGGTCATTGATTTATGCATTGGCTTTTTTTAAAACCTGATCTCCCAAAGGACTTCTTAATTTTTTCGCGAATTTTTTTACTATAAATGATCCTGCATCTCACTCAATAACGTTGTGCGTGTAGACTAGCGTCTAACTGCTCATCACTGATACTATCTCTGTCGGACACGAAGCCTGGTGAGACAGCGTGATTTTTAGCCAGGCCCACCAGTGAGTTCGAGCCCGCGACTAGGTTCCCCTTGAGTCACAATCATCAACATCTGCCAAACATTTTCACAACTATGTTGTGGTTGGCTCCCAGTCTAACCGGATGCAGCTGAATACCAGTATTTTACATGGAGCGATTGCCTATCTGACCTCCACAACCCAGTTACTGGGTAAGAAGACTGGTTGTAAGACTTTCGGGCTTCTGACGACTCGTAACTATTATCAAAGATCCACAAATGACGGCCGGAACCAACGGCTTAACGTGCTTTCTGAGGCACGGAGGGGTCTTGATATGTAAAGATGGTCACCCCCATCCACAGACCAACCGCAGCAAGCGTAGCTTAACATAATCGATCGACCCATGCGGGTAATATTTCTTAGCCACAAGCTCCCGTTTGAGTCACAATATATTAAAACCTTTCCCAAACTGAATTATTGTACAGGGTGAAATAATTGAAAACATGCGACAAACCGAAATGGGAGATTGTACTCATCATTATGAACAACTTTTACTAAGGGACCAATGATGCAATCGCAAAAAAAAAACTCGGTTTGTCGCATGTTTTCAATTTCAACCTGTTGTATATCTCAAGCGATGTCAATAATCTGGTGTGACTACGAGTCTGCAAAGACAGTAGGCCATGCTCGCCCCGCGGAGGTGTTTGAACTCATGAATGGACGTCAATGACTTGATTGGAACCTGTGATTGGAACTCATAGGTTATACTGTAAAGGTTGTTTACCAACGCAACCTTAGCTTGTACAGGCAGGAATACCTTATATTCTTAAATCACATTCCAACTGTCAGGGCAAGTTAGAATTACAAATACCTAACCCTACAAATGTTTTTAGCATATGATTTTGTTTCGGAAGAAATCACAAATTGCTGATTTTCAATAGTCAGATAACTTTTATCTAAAATCAAATCAAATAATTTATTCGCATATAATGTAGGCATTGTACAATAAATTTGTTATAAAATATAGGGAGCCAGGTACATTCTGCCTGAGTTATGTCATGCATAATTTTACAAATAGGACATTTAATGTCACATCAATGAAGTCAATAGAGCAAAATTATAAAAATGTTAATAAATAATTTTAATCTGGAGAATAATTATGTCAATTTCACATATTTTCTATGTAAAAGCTGTCAAAATGCAATATTTATTTCTCAGTTTTATGTTGACTGTTAAAAAATCAGCCCCAGGCACGAAACTGCTAAACTGTCAAATGTTAAGTAATTAACACAATTACTTTTCTATTGTTATCAGACTAAATGGGGTTTTTTTGGGTGGGAAATCATCAAATAACTTCTCCCGCTCTGGGTGGAGCAGGAGGGCGTGTCAGACTTTTACTGACTAAAACCCACCTGTTAGCGAAGCCCAATAACATGCATGTAAGTTACGGGCCTACATAGCTATGTTAACAGAACCCCATTACAAACTATTAAATTTTACCTGCCAATTAAATGTACCTACCTGAGTGTACCTGTCTACCTGTGTATATCTATTGTGGATATACACCTAAATATGTGACCATTTACCTGCCTACCCTACCTATTTCCAATAGCGTGATGTATGGTAGGCACGTAATACAAGTCGGAACCTGCTACAAAGGAATCTTCCATGCGAACTGTGACGCACGGAGGTTTGACCATGAAATCGTTATTTTCCCACGGTCGTATGGAAGATTCTAGTTGGAATCGGGAGCAGGTTTCGACGTGTCTGCTGAAAAACAGACTACGCCTGACCATTTAGGTCCCGCCTCCTTGACATGATTGGTATTTTGTAAATGTTTGGAGGCGGGGCTTACCGCAACTTACAACGATGTGTAAACCTATATAAGGTCTCAGAGAAATTAGTTTGTTAGAATGTTACTACCAGTGCTTAGAAGAGTTACCTCATAACCTTCAGTAGTCATCATCTAGTCCTCAAGTGAACAAGTAATTACGTAATAGTGGCTCCGCTGTGCACTATTAAGTCGCGAAGTACCCTATAAATAGCTAGCAAATAACCAGTATTAGCTTAGGAATATTACCATCTTATTCTCTGTGTGTAATAACTGTGTATGACTTTATATGACTTTTGCTATAACCATAATTCCCGTGTGTGTGTGTTATCTGATTACTTTTGACTATTTCGTGTGCCTAAATTGTGTATTTGTTGCTATTTCTTTTGTGCATAAACGTGTACCAAATATAGTGTTTTAAACGATAATACCTCTTTTAATTGAATACTTTCGTGATCGGGAACACCGTCACCACCGCCTACAACACCTGACTCCCCGCATATTTAACATTTTGGTCCTATCGAGCCGGATCAGGTTCAATTAGAAAGTATTCGATTAAAATCATGAGCAATAAAAGCGAAATTACCACACGCAGCAAAGTCAGGAAGCTAGCTCAAGAAATGAGTTCACGTAGATTAGAGGACGTCGTCTCTGACTCAGGCATTCCCTCTGAGAGGGCTCCAGGATCTCCGTCCATAGCGCCAACGATGGCATAAACGTCTGCCTGTAACATCCCTCTGACGGGAGGCCGAGTAATCGACCATAGCATAGCGCCAGAAGGGCCGACCAGACAGACAGCCGCGAAAGATCGCCATACCTCGCCGCGTAGTAAAGCGTCATCAAGAAATAGCCGGAAAAGTGTCGATTACCTAAGAAAAAGGGTCGAATACGAGGCTGAGCGCGAGTTGGTACAGCTGAGAGAAAAAGTAGCGAGAGATACCGTACGAGAAAAGGAGAACCTCATAAAGAAGAGAGTGGAAGCAGATCTAGCCGAAATAGAGGCGGCTAATGAGAGTGATGGCTCGCACTCCGATGTGAGTACGACACAGCGCGTCGAAGAATGGGTGAGTAAAACACCCCAAGTGCCCCGGTTAAATTCAGTGTTGGGTTCGTCAGCTGTGTCAGGCGCGCCTGTTGAAGAGGCCGCGCCCCGTGAAGCATCGGAAAACCACGTAAATCACGTAAGTACAGTGAATCGTGATAGTAATAATTACCGTGTGTCGTCAGTGTCGCATAACGAAAACGTGTCGCAAGTACCGAGGCAATCCGCGTCTGTACCGTTACCTAACCTAACGGTACCAAATACGCCAAGGTACGATTACATGCCAGTTTCGTCGGGAGGCGTAAGGTTTAATATGCCCAGTAGTTATCCCATCTTTACCACTCCGGTCGCAAGTGTGCCTCGGGCAGAAACGCTCGAGTCGGTCACACGGCGGCAGATGCAGTACGGAGAGGATGATAGAGAAAGAAGGAGAGAATCATCTGGGGACAGAAGCCGAGATAAGTTCGACAAACTGGCAGAGGCGATCACGAGCCTGGCACGACCACGACCGGTACCAAGACAGGCATATGAATTGCCGTATTTTAATGGTGACCCAGCCGACTGGATTTCATATCGGAATATGTACTGGGAAACGTCACAGCTGTATAGTTTCAAACCGCACGAAAACCTAGCACGATTAAAATCCTCATTACAGGGCGATGCAAAAGTATCAGTTGAAGACTTGTTACGAACGTCAACTGATCCCTCAGAAATAATGCATGCGCTTGAGGAAGAGTTTGGTCATCCGACCTTAGTGCTAGAATATGCGATTAAGAAAGTACGAGATTTACCCAGAGTGACGGAGAGTTGCCGGGAGCTGGGGAAATTCTCGTCAACGGTGCGAAATTGTGTGTCACTATTAAAGAATATTCGAGCTGACGGCTATATAAATAACCCGCAGCTTGTGAATGAACTGCTGGGTAAACTGACGCCCATACAACGCGCGCAATATGGGGACTTCGCCATGGGGTTGAATAGTGCGCAGGGGGTGGACTTAAGAGTGTCTCCAAACCTGGAAATGTTATCTCAGTTCTTGATAACTTTGGCACGCTCGACATCTTATTACATGCAAGCGAACATGTTCGAGCCCGAGCCATCAAAGCCCCCTGCCAGGCAACAACAGAAGTTCGGCGGGACAGGACAGTCCCGACCAATAAACAGTGCGCGCGCGGCCAGCAGCAGGCCTCCGTTGACACAGAGAGTGAACACGCAGAGCGACGAGACTACCGCTCCAGAAGAATGCGTAATATGTCAACGGAAGCATAAAGTGGAGGAATGTGAGGTGTTTAAGAAACTCACCATTCAACAACGTTGGGAAGCAATTAAAGGGCAGAATACCTGCTTCAAGTGCCTATTTGGAAAGCATCCCAAGAGATTCTGTCGCGCCAGTAGATGCAAGAAATGTGGTTTCGGGCACCACCTATTATTACATGCGGATAAGCAACAGAGGGAACAAGAGGGAAAACCTCAAGATACCAAAACGGAAAGTGTGACTAACATAGGTGAATGGCGGGCGACTGCGCTATTAAAGATAGTGCCAGTGACGATAAGTGACGACGAGCGGTGCTACGCTTTATTGGACGATGGAGCGACCGTGTCACTGATCGATAGTTCGCTCGCCACTAACCTAGCAGGTCCGTGTGTTCCTCTGACAATAAAAACCGCGGGTGGCTACAGTGTGACAGACTCTACTTCGCGAGTAGTACAAGTGCGCATTAAAGGTCCTAATGGACAGTGCTATAACATACAGTGTCGTACAATAAAAGATATCAATCTGCCAATGCAAACAGTGACGAAGTCGTTAATAAACGACAACGCGCACCTAAGTGACTTGGGTTGCGTGGAGATGAGGGGAGCCAAGCCGCTGCTGTTACTAGGACAGGACAACTGGGAGCTACTTGTCAGCCAGGACATCCGCCGTGGAAAATCCGGTAAGCCAGTTGCCTCATTAACTCAGCTAGGTTGGGTCATTCATGGACCGTTTTATAACATTAACCTAGATAATGAAAACGTAAATTGCATGACTGTTTCCCTCCCCGACCTACATGACCTAGTTAAGTCCCAGTTCGAGCTGGAAGCACTAGGCATCTCCGAAAGCACTAGAAAGCATAAAGATATCGAGAGGGCAGTAGCTGTGTTAGACAGCACTAGCCAACGTACGCCTGACCAGTCACAATGGGAGGTGGGCCTGATGTGGAAACACGATAAGGTTCAGTTGCCTAACAATTATAAACAGGCCCGCCAGCGACTGTATGGTATTGAGAAGCGTATGCGTAAAGACGCTAGTTTCACTGAGGCTTACTCAGCACAAGTGAATAGGTTATTAGACGAGCGTTACGCGCTTACATTAGAGAGTAATTTAAATAGCTCGCTGGTTTGGTATTTACCACAAGTCGGAGTTGTTAACTCGAACAAACCGGGGACGCTACGTCTAGTGTTTGACGCGGCCGCTACGTCACATGGTACGTATTTAAATAATAACCTACTTACCGGGCCCGACTTATTGAATTCGGTACTCGGTTTATTAATAAAGGTCAGGATAGGCCCCATTGCTTTCTCGGGGGATATCGCTGACATTCTGTTAAGAATCTTATTAGATAATTTGTCAGATAGAGGCGACTGGCGCTGGGTACCTTCCCAGGATAACCCAGCTGACAGGGCTACCCATTTGTGTTGGCCCGACGACCACGCAGAGTGGCTTTCGGGCCCCTTGTTTTTGTGTGACCCACAGGTGCGGTCGCCGGGGTCTCCTGAGGCTGAGGTGCCGGGAGTGGACTTTGTTCGCGTTACGCGGGTCCACACTACAGCCGCGTCTGTGGCCACATTTACCGGCATCGAGCGCTTATTACGGGCGCGCTTACAACGCGTCATAGCGCACGAGCCGATCTTCATCGGCCGTTGTGGCAAACATCGGTCGACTCCAGAAATGGACTTTGTTCGCGTTACGCGGGTCCACGCCACAGCCGCGTCTGCGGCCCCATTCAACAGCTCCGTGCGCTTATTACGGGCGCGCTTACAACGCGTCATAGCGCACGAGCCGATCTTCATCGGCCGATGTGGCAAACATCGGTCGCCTACGGAAGTGGACTTTGTTCGCGTTATGCGGGTCCACGCCACAGCCACGCCTGTGGCCCCATTCATCAGCTGCGAGCGCTTATTACGGGCGCACTTACAACGCGTCATAGCGCACGCGCCGAGCTTCATCGGCCGATGTGGCAAACATCGGTCGACTACCGAAGTGGACTTTGTTCGCATTCAGCGGGTCCACGCCACAGCAGCATCTGTGGCGCCATTCAACAATTTAAAGTGCTTGTTACGGGCGCGCATACAACGCGTCATAGCACATGTGCTAATCTTCATCGGCCAACGTAGCAAACGTCGGTCGACTGCGGAACTGGGTCTGCGAGACCCAGGAGGAGGCTCACAACTGCCTTAAAAGTTGTCCTGAGAAGACAGCTTCGAGGACGAGCGGGCTGCCAGTCTAAAAGGCCTGCCCGTGCTCATCTGCTGCTGCAGTACGCTCAAGGAGCGTGTTCCTTGTGAGGAGGTCCTTTACACCCTCCTCACTGAGGCCGAGCTGACTACAAACAGCCGGCCATATTAAGCTGCGTGTACGACAACCACAACCAGCCTGTGGTCCTGACCACCGAATCATCTGCTCCTGGGCACTGTGTCTGGGAGTACTCCGTTCCACCGAGCGACGCTGAAGAAATTCTACCTACGCTTCAACGTCGGGAAAAGTGGGCGAACAATGTGCCAAATGTGTGTGTCAGTGACGTAATAGTGATTGTCGACACTAATAAACCACGAAGTGTGTGGACGAAGGGAGTAATTAAGGCAGTGTATCATGGCAGTGATGGCATCATCCGTGTGGTAGATGTCAGAACGAATAGTGGGGTCCTGCGTCGGCCCGTAGCCAAAGTTATTGTGCTTCCTACAAACCAAGTTTTGTAAGACGGTTGAACCCTTTTACAGGGGGGTGGAATGTTAGCGAAGCCCAATAACATGCATGTAAGTTACGGGCCTACATAGCTATGTTAACAGAACCCCATTACAAACTATTAAATTTTACCTGCCAATTAAATGTACCTACCTGAGTGTACCTGTCTACCTGTGTATATCTATTGTGGATATACACCTAAATATGTGACCATTTACCTGCCTACCCTACCTATTTCCAATAGCGTGATGTATGGTAGGCACGTAATACAAGTCGGAACCTGCTACAAAGGAATCTTCCATGCGAACTGTGACGCACGGAGGTTTGACCATGAAATCGTTATTTTCCCACGGTCGTATGGAAGATTCTAGTTGGAATCGGGAGCAGGTTTCGACTAGGGCTTTCAGTCTCGCTGCATTTTTGAGTCCCGGGAAAAAAAAATCGAGACTCGATGCGGTCTCGAAATTCCCGGGAACAACGAGACTTTCGAGACTATTTCAAAAGTAACTCTCAAAATTATAGGCTAGGCATTTATGTAGTCAAAACAAGATATTTCAATCAAATACTTTAATAAACATACAACAACATACTCAAATTATAGAATAAAAATGATTTAAGAGAGTTTTTTTCATTTTTATAGTGGGCACGTAAAAAACAAAGGGCGTTTAATGTAGTTTCAGATAGAGAGGACCTGATTTTATTACAAAAGTAACCCGCGTTAGAAAAAGCTCTCTCTGCTTCTACGCTAGTAGGGGGGATAGATATTAAGTAATTGTAGCAATGGTTTAGGTACTTCCCCCTGTCGCCTCCATTTTCAAAGAGAGCTTTTTCCACTTGCAGGGTTGTTTGCAAGTCATGGATAGACATGGAAGTTATATTCTGAACTTTGTCTTCTTGGGGGTTAAGCAAATTATTAAGCTCACATTCCAACTGTTCTCCTGTCGTTAGACTTGTGAGCTCCGCAATCGTCGCATCATTTGAATCACTGGTATTTCCGGGATAATTGTCAGTTGCTTCTTCAGTTGTGGTTGTGGATTTATTTAGCCTTTCGTACAATTCTTTCAACGACACTGTCATTTCATCGTTGCTTAACGTTTGGAATGCTCTTGCATCCAACTTCTTTTCAAAAAACTGAGAAGGACTGCGCAAGTATTGTAAGATACTTGCCTCAATCAGTCTATTTTCTTTAATACGGATACGCAGTGAATTGGCGAGACTAATGTTCAAAGAATTTTGTTGTACGTCTAATTTCTTTAGACAGAAATTGAGGGCAGTATCCACTGTTAAAAGAGTAGCGTCTCGCCTACACAGTGCTTCTATAAGGTCACTTTCATGATACCAAGTGAATTTGAGATTGTTTCCAGTGTAGTATACTCTGAATATCATAATCTGTGTCGTTTTTCAACAAGGTTATTCAATCTCCACCACAGAACACTAATACAGTGTTGCCATTTAAGCAAAGTAAAAAAATAATGTTGGTTTAGTAGTTTATTTTATTTTTTATAGGTACTTTTTATTTTGTGACTTAGTCCTCAAAAGTCTCGTTATTCCCGAGACCGAAAATATCAGTATCGAGTCTCGAAAATATCAAAAAATCGTCGAGACTCTCGAAATTTTCGAGACCGAGATTCCCGGGATGAAAGCCCTAGTTTCGACGTGTCTGCTGAAAAACAGACTACGCCTGACCATTTAGGTCCCGCCTCCTTGACATGATTGGTATTTTGTAAATGTTTGGAGGCGGGGCTTACCGCAACTTACAACGATGTGTAAACCTATATAAGGTCTCAGAGAAATTAGTTTGTTAGAATGTTACTACCAGTGCTTAGAAGAGTTACCTCATAACCTTCAGTAGTCATCATCTAGTCCTCAAGTGAACAAGTAATTACGTAATAGTGGCTCCGCTGTGCACTATTAAGTCGCGAAGTACCCTATAAATAGCTAGCAAATAACCAGTATTAGCTTAGGAATATTACCATCTTATTCTCTGTGTGTAATAACTGTGTATGACTTTATATGACTTTTGCTATAACCATAATTCCCGTGTGTGTGTGTTATCTGATTACTTTTGACTATTTCGTGTGCCTAAATTGTGTATTTGTTGCTATTTCTTTTGTGCATAAACGTGTACCAAATATAGTGTTTTAAACGATAATACCTCTTTTAATTGAATACTTTCGTGATCGGGAACACCGTCACCACCGCCTACAACACCTGACTCCCCGCATACTTAACACCACCCGTGTTCCCTCAGTTGCCTGTGTGCCAAGAGCGACGGTATGCGCCCCTTCCCTCTTCGCGAGCATACTGCTTTACTGAAGGAGGTGACGGCTACCCATGCACTCTCGCTCCGTACCATGGCCTGCACCAGGGCCGGACGCGAGAGATCGCCGCCGCCGATCGCCTCCACGACGACACGGCGGTGCTCCGCCCAAGCCGGGCAGACCTCTACCGTATGCTTCACCGTGTCTGGCGATCTTCGCAGTTGAGACACCCGGGCGTTTCTTCCCATCTTATGCGAAACAGGAACCTCCCGAAACAGGCGTGTCCGGTGAGGACCTGCGTCAGACGGAAGGTGAGGACGCCGTGCCGCCTCTCAAGCCACTCCTCAAAGAGGGGACTTACCGCCGCAATCGTGGCGTGCTCAGCACTGGGTTGCGACAATCGCACTCTCCATGTCGCCATGAGATCCCGCCGGAAGACTCAATGGGTTTGCCTAACTGACGAGAGGCTAACATAATAGCGTGGTATAAACGAAATTAATTCTAAATCAAATTCATTCAGAATAGAATTCTCGATCATAAAGTTCAAACAACAGAAATAACCTTCAGCTCAAAATCAATCCATTTCCTGAAGAAAAAATCAAAACATATAGAAATGGCAGTAATATCAATTAAATCTCGCATTATATTACTCGACAAAAATAAAAAAAAACAGGTACTTAGCTCATTCATGAATGAGTTTTAATTTCCTTTTTAAGTAAGTATTTTTTCATGTAGTTGTAGTGCATTAAAACTTAAGGAAATACAGTAATATATTATCTGTACGTCTGTAAAATCAATTAAATCAGCGAAATCGACAAAATTTCGGACACGGCCTCTTCATCATCATCATTTCAGCCGAAAGACGTCCACTGCTGGACATAGGCCTCCCCCAAGCTCCTCCATTTCGACCGGTTCTGTGCTTCTCTCATCTAGGGGATTCCTGCGGCCTTCACAAGGTCATCGGTCCATCTTGTGGGAGGTCTTCCACGCCCTCTTATTGCAAACAAATTGACATGAAAGTTTACATCAGCCAGAAGGGGTTAAGAAAAAGAAAACTAAAACATCGACTGTGAACATCGATCACTAATTAGTCGAAGTTATAAAATCATAAAATATAGTACCTACATAGTCTTGGCTCCTTTCCATTCTCATCTTTTGACTGTTTTAATTTTTCCTGGAGCGTGATACCAATAACCTATCTTCAGTTGAAAGTGTTGAGGGCTTTTTAAGCGAAATACCTTCTTTGGACATGGCTGGTGAGTGGAATATCTTGTCCGGTTACCTTGGGATGGAGAAGGAAGATGTTGATAACATTATTAAACATTACGATGAGCAATTAGCCCCCTACATCCCTGATGCTCATCAGAGGAAGTTGGCTACTGATGCCATGATTGGGAAAATGTCTGAAAACTACTTTAGATCGTTGCCAGCCCTTGTCAGCTCATTAGCTTGCGATGTATTCAAACCTCAGACCATTATCATAGAAATGGCCAGGAAAGCTGAAGCTGATAAATCCACGAGTACTGAAGTGTATTCTTTTAATGTGGATGGCATTAACTTTGAAATTCCCAAAAGATGTGATGTTGCTCGGGATGTTCCGATGCTTATAACGTTGTTCCTGATGAGAGGGAATAACCTTTTCAAGATTCTGAAAACAATAGGAAAGGATGCAAAGACTGCTATTAGTGCTAAGATTGCTGCCTATTCTATTAAAAGTGATGATGATCAGGAGGCAGCTTCTCGCAAAAGGAAACCGAGGGTAGTTCTTTCATCTAAAGATATAACTTTGAGCAGGATTGCTGCTAGTTTTCCAGATATTACTCGAGCTGTGAAAGCATCTATTCCTGGTAAGGCTAGCTGTGCAGCAATTTGCTACTAGCAAATCCTAATAATCTTGGCGCCTGTGGCGGACGGTGGGGCACGACCAGTAGGTACCCGCACAGCTCTGAGACATCTCCCACTGTTTTAGACGTGTGTTCCGTACTCACTGAACCTAGTGGTTCTGCTGGCGACACACGCTACGCACCCCTGAATGCGTCGAGTTGGTATGGCTACGCAAAAGAAGCTCGGGGCTACGGAGATTTCTCAGAGAAACAGAAATAAAACACGAACGAAAACTTATGTAATCCTTAATTATGTACATCAATAATATTTAGCATATATTTACACAATAAATAGTTCCTAGAACAAAGACCTTAAAAAATAATAGTTTAAAAAACTAAAAAACACGCTTTAAAAACTAAACTAAAGAAGGAGAAAATAATTTAATTCAATTAAAAAGCGTGGGGTGCTTGACATTAATTTATTATAAAAATACCTCAAAAAGCACCCCACGCTTTTTTAATTGAATTAAAAAAGCGTGTTTTTTAGTTTTTTAAACTATTATTAATTTTCAATTTTTTAGTTCTGCTAACTACAAAAACGCGTTTTTTTTCTCAATTTTTTTAAAATTATTGAATTGTCATCGGTCCTCGACAAGTAGGTATACAAAGTTTCAATGAAATCTGACCATTTAAAGTGGGTCAAAATCGCGCTCAAAAGAGTCGGTTACATACAAACAAACATACAAGTGAAGCTAATACAAAGCGAGTAAAAACTAAAAAACACGCTTTAAAAACCAAACTAAATAAATAATAGTTTAAAAAACTAAAAAACACGCTTTAAAACCAAACTAAAAAAGGAGAAAATAATTTAATTCAATTAAAAAGCGTGGGGTAATTTTTGAGGTATTTTTTTCAATTAATGTCAAGCACCCCACGCATACTTAAAATCCAAAATTTCAAGTCTGTAGGTCATTCAGTTCCGAAGTTAAACGAAAGCAAAGTTTCACATTTATGACACTCACTCACTCACTCATGATCATCAGAATAGAACTAGTACTTCCCATAAACTCAGAGAGCTGAAATTTGGTACAGAGTTAGGGTTTAATGGCCACATAAAGGTAAAACTATAAAAACTATAGGATAATGGAAGATCTGGAGTACCTGGTGACCCTGATTAGAAAACACAAATAGGTAGAGCCCAACCAAACTATTAGAGACCGACATACCGCCTTTACAAAAAATATTCAACTTGGTGGGCCACTTCATTTGATGTCAAAAATCGAAGGTCTGAAGTATCTGATGAATAACCCTCAGCTGGTCTCAGCTGTATTAGAGATATTATAATGCCCCCTTCTACTATAGGTACATAAAAAAATCGACTGTCATTGCAAAAATCCAGAGTAGGTAGTGGGACACATCTTCTAATCTAATTTAATCTAGCCTATAGCGTCCCACTGCTGGGCGAATGCCTCCCATTCTGCTTTTAATACGCATATAAATAAAATTAAAGGAAAACTCTGGATAAGACTAGACTGGCTTTTATACTTATACTTACAAGTTTACAAGAAGAAATAGTCGAGCGATGTGGCGTATGCCCTAAAAATTCACAAGAGCCAAGGTCTAAGTCTAAAAAATGCCCTCATGGACATTGGCACCTCCATATTCTCTTGTGGCCAAGCCTACGTGGCGCTTTCACGAGTAACCAATCTTCATGGGGTGCGCTTCAGCGATCATCGAATACAACCGGCTTAGGCGTATTTACATTTATTTATTTTCATCGGCGCGGTATCTACCGCGCCGATCTTTCAGAAATTAAACCGTCTATAATAATAAATAATGGACGCGAATGGGCAATACGAAAAACTGTTGCTACTGTACAAGAATCAGAACCGGAAAAAAAAGAAAAGAAAGATTTGTAATAATAAAAAAAACTACTCCTAAAAAGAAAAAAACTGTGTCAAATAAGAAAATCTAATCAAATAAATCAATATGGCCCACGTTTTTACAAAAAGAAGTGAAATCCCACAGAAAACATTCTGTAAAAAACTAGCCAAGTCTCGATGGAGCTGCTTGTTTATCTCTAAAAAGTAATGAAATCTAGACAAAGTCGTGCCAAGTCTAAGGCCCCTCGCCCACGGCGACTTTTGTAGCGATGCTGCCGCGCGTTATGTTAACGCGCTTTTGCATCGCTACTATCGCGCGTTTATCGCGTTTGCAATCTGCGACAGAAACGATGCAAACGCGGCTGTATCGATACATCGATACAGCCGAAACTAGAAAGAAGCCTAATAAGATCGCGACTGAAGAGCGACATCATCGCGATAGTAGCGATACAAAATCTGGGCGTAGATACACAGCCAGCGACAGCATCACGGCTGTATCGATACACATGCGCGACAGCATCGCTACTGCAGCGCTACAAAAAGTCGCCGTGGGCGAGGCCTCTAAGGTTCCTTATTGCGATTTCTTTATTATTATAGTTTAATGTTGTGTGACATGGCCGTTGAAGGGTACACAAGGGTACAAAACCAGGTGCTCCATGACACCATTGCACCAATCTGTCGCCAGAACCGCTAGCCATTAACGATGGAAAATTGCCACTTGGAAAACGTTGATTCAATAACCAGTAGGCTTGATAAAGCTGTGTATTTCAAATATTTCAATAATACTTATGTATAGGCGAGCCTGAAACAAACAGTATATTTTTTTTCCAGTACAGACGGACTTCTAATCATTGATAGAAGTCCGTCTGTATGTCTAATTTATGTTAGATCGGTGGTTGATTTGACGCTCCAAAAAGAAGAGAGCAGAAGTCAGCATTGTCAATGCTGAATGCATGTGTTGCACAATCAACAACAGCCTAAAATGAGACACTAGCGTCCAATTACCAATACCAGTATGGGCTATTATCTCGCCTAACAAACTTAGGTAGTTACAACAGATATAACATTACGTGTAAACAAAATTGACTTGTACCCACTAACGTATAAAGAATGTTCAACGGCCATGTCACACAACATTAACTATTTTAATAAAGAAATCGCAGTAAAGAACCTTAGACTTGGCACGACTTTGTCTAGATTTCATTTTTTTATGTATACGTATGTTCCCCGATTACTCGAAGATGGCTGAACCGATTTGGATTTTATTTTTTTTGTTTGAAACGGTATACTTCCCAGGTGGTCCCATGATCTTCAAGTCAGGATCTGATGATGGGATCCTGGAGAAATAGAGAGAACTCCTCAAATTTTATAGGCACACTTGAAGCGATTTGGGTATATTTTGGACGAGTACTTTTTTACAGAATGTTTTTGGTGGGATGATTTATACATAAAGTACAGACACCAGCACATCAAGCTACCCCAATCTGTCAAATTTCTTTAATAGATTTTCAACTTTATTACATTATGGTAAGGTTCATGTTCAATTGGGAAAATTTGTGACTTTGGGATAGCTTGACCTGCTGGCGTCTGTACCTACATAGAGACGGTCGTTGTTGATAAGATCTGCAAGTCGGCCCCCGTGAGCAGAAGTGGGATTTTCTGATCGATTCGAACTGATCAACAAAGATCTTTTGGTGCGTGGCAAAAATCAGAACTAGTGCTGTGCTAATGCCGCCATACAATTTTGCATTTTTTGATTTTGCTTTTGCAATACAATTTCACAAAATAATTTTAAACTACACCTTTAACCTTTTTTTCATCAATGTCACTGAATCGCCAAAAGATCCTCGAAGAAAGTCTACATCCTATTCACGTTCTCGATGAAAAATGTAAGCTGTTTTAGTTGAGCTATTCAATAATAGATGGCAGCACTAGTAGAAGAAGACTGCAAAATGAAGATGATTTCATGAGTATTTTGTGCAATACTTTTCCACGAAAAACTTATCAAATAGTTTTGTCATAATAAATTGACGATAGTAAAAATCTTTTACATTATTTATTTACGTATTCATAAACATTTTTATTACTTACTAATATTCAAGTATGTATATATTTTATTTGCCTGCGTCCGTGTGTCACTGCGGGGTGCCAACTGAAAGCCAGCGCTGGGTGTCTAACGCCCAGCAAATGCTGAGATGGTAACCCTTTCGGTATGGGCACGCTCAGCACAATTTTACTGTAATTTTATTGTTATGTTTATTGTTATGTTTGTTTTCTCTTTCTTTTTATACAGAATTATTTTTTAGTCACCGTCCAAATTTTTCAGGGTGATAGTACCCGTGAAATTGTACAACTTTCTCCAAGGAACATGGGTCGAAATATGAAAAAAAAATCGGACCTCCCATACAAAATCGACCAGCTAACTATTGATTTTGCATGGGAGGTCGATTTTTTTTTTCATATTTCGACCCATGTTCCTTGGAGAAAGTTGTTCAATTTCACGGGTACTATCACCCTGAAAAATTTGGACGGTGACTAAAAAATCAGCCTGTATATGTTTGTTGCTGCTGTGTTGTGTCTGTGTCGAATAAATGTTTTCTATTCTATTCTAATTTTTCAATAAAATGTGAACGTGGGTTGGTTCCTACTTACATTAATTTTTCCACTTTATTTTTCTACCTATCTGAGAATCTAGGTGAACTTCAATATCTACTTTCAACCTCTCCTCTCTATATACACAATGCAAATCGCCCTGCCCGTCTCGTCGATCCTAGTTTCCTCCAACTAAAACTAGTGTTTTTATTCATAGCGTATGTATTGATAATGACACGAATATTCCACAGGCACTGGTGTTGAATAGAGCCCAAAATCACATAGCACCGTATTTTGAGAATAAGTTGTCGACTCGAGAATAGTTTTGTTTTTTTTTAAAAAAAAAAACGTTGCCCCACACTAGGAATTTCTCCTGTATCGTGGGTGCGTTTACAAACATTTAAACTCACATACACAAACAGCCAGACCCAGAACAACTACTTGCAGATCATACAAATATTTGTTCCGTGCGGGATTCGAACCCGCGACACGCAGCGCAGCAGTCGATCGCTTAACCACTGTGCCAACCGTGCCGTAGTAGTTTAGTTTCTTATTTTTAACACACGACGCTAGCGCTACGATGGCGGCGGTAGGGTTGCCACCAACCGTTCTCTGAAATAGAGTAGAGTATAGTATCTAGACGCCACCGCCAGCACATCAAGCTACTCCAATCTGTCAAATTTATTAAATAGATTTTCATCTTTATTTCATTGGCATAAGGCTCATGTTGAATTGGGAAAATTTGACAGTTTGCGGTGGATTGATGTGCTGGCGTCTGTATTGTCAAAATTAAAGCCATTCCTGCTGTTTGTGTGTTACGCAATTGCCCCTGTGGGCTTATTGTAAAAATAAGGCCAAAATAAAACAAAACAACGACCAAGTACGAATATTCAATGCACTTTATTTCATATCATAAATAGGTAATATGTTTGGAATATCACAATTTGTTTGTTCATTACTCGCCAAATATTTAGCTATCAACTAGGCGTTACATATTTTATACAATTGTTATTATAATAATAACTAAAATTAGGGCGAAAAGATATTATTTTACAAAATAAACTTTCGGTTATAGCGAAGTTATTTTATAACCATATTGTTACCACTGTGTGTGTGTTTGTCATTATAGAAATATAAAGACAACTTTCAGAAAGACCCGCGAAATTCGAATTTTCTAACGTTTTTTTTTTGCAATTTGCAGGTCTATGCCAGGTTGTATTTTGATTGCAATATGTTTCGCGACCGTATTATAAAGGCATTTTAAAATTAAAATCATCCAAACAGGCCTCTAAGTTCATTTAATTCTATTGAATGACTGTATCATGAAATAGTCATTTATACAACCTGGCACTGAAAATTGCAAAAAAAAAGTAAGAAAATTTTGAATTTCGCGGGTTACCGTGGAGCTTTAATTTTAAACTGTTTATTGTAACCTCAGACCAAATAAAAAAGGTTACTTATTTAGTCTGAGATTTTTTATTTATTTGGTCTGAGATTGTAACTTTAAAATCTCTTTGTACAAATAATACTTCAACAGAAGCGATACCGGGCGTTTCATATGCCTCCTATTATATTATGTGCTACAGACAGTTTAATAGCTACAAGCATATCAATTCACAAGCATTCCACAGGCTATCGTATCGAAAATAACACATTTTGATAACTTGTTTTGCCTTGAAGAATAGCGGAGTCTATTTGATTTCAAAATCAGCTTTTAACGTTCCCACTGCTGGGACAGGCCTCCTCTCTGTGAGAGGGAGTGGGCCGTACCTAATCCACCACGCGGGCCCACTGCGGGTTTGTACATGTCATATAGGTATCTTCGAATTTTTGTTTCTATTATTTTTTGTTTTAAATTTTTGATGGTATATTGGCGTGTGCTAGCTGACATATGGCAAATTTTATGTTTTTGTTTTGTGTTTCGTAATTTTTATTGCCTATAATTGTATAGAATCAAGTTCTTCTAACTTAACAGACAGCTGTGCTGCTGGGGAGTATGTTCCGCTACTTCTTCTTCCCAGCTAAAGCACTAGGAAGTGGTGAAGGGCGGGCGTTTTTGGGGGGACTGTCTTATGTAATTTTATTTTGACGTTCAAAAAGAGCTGACTCTCAGCCTAGTTTGAATAAATGACTTTTGATTTTGATTTAGGACATGCCGGTTTCCTCACGATGTTTTCCTTCACCGTTTTGAGAGCAGTGGTGATGAAATTATTTACACAAAATAAAACGCCTGTCTGGGTTCGAACCTATGATCTACATTTCGTAAGTCGCGTCAGTTACCACTGGGCCACCACTGCTTACTCCTATTTGATATAAACGGGATAAAAAATTTGGGTTTTGGATTTGTGAATAGCGATTATAGGACTCCTACGATAGATAACATTGCTTGATGTTCGAATCGGTGCGGAAGCGTATCGAATGGTTGTGAATAGCTATGCTGATGGTCTAGTCTGTGAAAACGTCACCATGAAAACTGAGGTGAAGTGAGCTGATAGAAATTACTCGTTTCGCTAGGGATTGACACTAATGACAGCTCACGTCACCTACTTTTTAGTGTGAGTTTTTCTACGGAATAGATTGGTACAGACACCATCACATTAACCTACCCGAAACTGTCAAATTTTCTTAATCAACTTTGAACCTTACACTTCAGCGATAAAGTAGAAAATCTATTAAAGAAATTTGACAGATTGTAGTAGGTTGATGTGCTGGCGTCTGTACTTGATAGTATTGCGTTTTAGGGGCTGTTATGACGCTATTGAAGTAGAGATAGTAATGGCTGAATAAGAAAGTAGGTAGCCGAAGTCATTTTAATTAAATACAAAAATAAATATCAATATTGTAATATGTTTTACATGGAACACTATGAGGCTAATTCAAGCTTTACTATGCCGATAAAGCTATGATCAAATATTAAGTAGATATAGAAAATGAACTCTGATTGGACCATTTGTAGACCGCACAAAATGACAAAGATATTTATTTTTATTATAACCAGAGATGACAGATGAAAGCTCTTTTCTGTTGTCTTTGGTTATAATAAATAGTAAGAAACCTTATTTTGTCTTTATATCATCGCACGCGGACTCTACACAGTTCGAATTTCAAAATGTTATTTAGAGAACCGATAAAATCCGTAACCCGTTATAACGTTTTTTGTGGTTAAATATTTAACTCGTAGCTTTATCGACATTTTTAGTACGAATCAACGTTATGTACTATTATTAAGTAATATTAATATGTACAGTTATAGACTAGTAGACTTCAATTAAATGGCACTTAATTCACGAAGTCTTTTTACATTTTTTAAATCGTTAATACGATTTAATACTTGAAAAAAAAAAGCCTCGTTGTCTACTCTTTCCTAGCTGGAGTAGAGAACCCAGGTTGAAATCCACATTCCTTTAAACTTTGCTTACGAATAATTTAAAAAGACAGTTACCTGTAGGTAGCTATTTTCCCTTTTCGTTTTTTGCTAGCTCTAGACACAGTGGTCACCAGGGTGACGAGAAAGGTTTTTTTGTTTTAGTCAGTCTCAGTAGGGATAGTCAGGGAAATTGAGGGCTAAGGCAGTCGACACACTGCGTCAATTTGCCGGTTATTGCCATTCCACACAACTGTCAAAGAATGACAGTTGTGATCTGACTATACGAACAATTTATTTTGATTTTCAGTGTTTATTTGAGTTTTTATTCAGAATAAAAATAATAAAAATCAGCAATACAACTCGCTAATTTAGAATTGACCTCAAATGTCATGATTTCATGAAATAGTCATTCAATACAGTAATATGAACGAAAGAGAGTTGTTGTGATGATTTTTATGATTATAATTGAATATTCTCAAATAAATAATTATATTAGATCAACATTGCAAAAAACATAAGAAAATGAATTTTCCGGAATACCTTGACGCTTTCACCTTGGTTAAATGTAACTTGCACGTCATAAAATGATAAGGTATATTTATCTGTATGACAATTGGATAGTTTTAATCTTATTGAAGGTTCAATGTAGTGGGAATTGTTGTCAAAAGTGACGACTGATAAACGATAAAAATGCAGGAAAGAGTAGATTCACCATAAAAAGATAAAAAATAAGAACTACTAGCTATTATTGTCTATTCTCTGATATACAACGACGTGAGGAGTCGACTTAATACCGAATACATACTAGCAATAAATTCGTCAATAAATCAAAATAAAAAAATGCGTAGTTTATGACAAAGCTAGATATTCATAGATATTTTATGCTAAGGCAGATTCTATGAAGCCTTTCGAGGCCAAATAGAATTTAGTCCTTTCGTATTTCCATTGGTTGAACGCTATCGTGAAGATAAAATTATGACGCGGGATGCGTCATAAGGGGCGTTGCTAAAAAGGCGGAGGCCATTGTCGCCACGCCTAAAGTATAATACTTGTTTTTGATATTTGACAGTTTGGTATACTTGGCCAGAAAACTCGTTTTTTTTAAAGATTGCTAGTTTATTAACATTATTCAAAATGAGAAATAAAAAACATAAAGGTAAAAAAATCCCACATCCAGCGCGGGAAAATGAAAAAAATAAACCTTGGAAAAGAATTGTAATTAATCTTGTCAATCGTTCATACCTTCAGAATTCTATTTATAAATATTATATTATCTTACAATAATAATCATTCTTAAATCTAGTTTACTTTTCATTTATTTACAATATATTACAATCGTCATATTTTCTCGTATCGATACACTATACAGTTACGGTAACCGTTATTTAATCAATAACCGTTTTAACGTTATCTTAAGGGCTACAATGACAATTCGAATTTAATTATTCGTGTTCAAGAAGAAATTAAAAAAATGCAGTCTTTAAAATCAATAAAAACATAAGATTAAATATTTGAAATGTGATTTAGAAGTAACACACCTGATCCGACAGACGATATCTTGTCCAAATATCAACCCATAAAAATCTAGACAACTTTTCCTATTTTTCTTTCCTTAAAACTCAATGTGGACTATAATGAACATTTTAAAACATTATACTCAAAGCCAAATCAGTTCAGCCGTTCTCAAGTGATGCATTTACCAACGAACACCATTTAAGTAGAATAGATGGAAACAGAAAACTTCGGATTTCTCCTCTTAATGATTTTTGGAAAAAAAATTGGAATTATTTGGAAAATTTATCATTTTAATAAAAATCAAACCGATATAATACGTTTTCGTTTTCAAATCGAAAACCTACAGAATATTTTATAAACTTAGTTTTACTTTATTTATTTACAAAGTCAGTTCAACGTTCTGTCAATGAACGAATTCGTTGACGGCCCCGCCATGGTGGTGAAATTGTTGTGTGTTATCAACGATGACACTTGTGTAGCCCCCCTCTTGCACCGCTGGACTGGCGGCCATTTTACCAAAGCTACCGTTAAAATTCTCCACAACGGGCCTTCCATTTTGGTTCTGATTATGACCGTAAAACGATATTAAGTTCGTGTAATTATATTGATTAGGTATTTCTGAGCCCTCTATAGAGCTGCAGGAGGACGAACTAGCAGAAAATGGTCGTTGATTTTGAGGGTAGCTGACGTAATTGGGTAAAATTTCGTTAGTGTCTGTGTAATTTTCGTAGAAGATTTCCTGGTACGAGCCATTCTGTTGGTGGTATTCTTCTTGGGTTTCATAAGGAGGTATAACAGGAATGTACTCAGGGTAGGTGTATCCTCCACTGGAATCACTGTATTCGCTTTCGGGAACTTGTGCAGGGTTCATTTTCTCTGTGTGTCGGACATGGGGCATTTGTGGTGACGTGGTGGTGGTGGGGGGGATGTGGGACGGCGTGGGGCAGTCCACGTTGTTGACGTGCTTTGGCGCACCTTGGCTGATGTTTAGAATTAGGTGCTTCTCTTCAATATCACTGGAAGAAAAGAGTTGATGTTAGCTCGTTTGTGCATGGAAGACGACGAGACAGCGGCTCATGTGCTGTTAAACTGCCCGGTGGTCGGTAATTACAGGGCAAAATACTTCGGTAACCCAGGTACCCTACGTGAGATTGTCAGCAACACCAAGGCGTTGCTGGCCTTTCTCGAGGAGCTGGGGTGGATCGAATAACCGATTTTCCCACCCGTACGCAAAATACGCGCTTTGACGTGGAGTTGCGGACAACAGCCCGTTTTAACTAGCTCGTTTGTTTTTTTTGGATTGCTTGATTTTGATAAGATGTTGCAGCGAAGTTGAAATTATTTTAAAACATTTAAATGAGGTTATTTATCGATTCCTATTTAGAGTAAATGTTTTAATTTAGCACTTCTATTTGTTTGTATTAGTAAATCCAGCCCAGTTTCGGTAACTCCTGAGTTGCCGATCAACTAAAATTTATATAACGGAAACTCTCTATTTTGCCCAAATGCCTACAATTAAACACCGTGATCAAGTAAATTACCTTAGCACATAATTAACTGAGACGATGCAGTGTGGTCTTGAAGATCGTGAGTTGTGCACGATTGTCGCGTAGCTCTGCATCCACACCCAGCCTCCACTTTTCGTCAGGAAGCGGTAGTATCGAGACGTTACTTGGCCTTTTGTTAAAACTAGAAAGTAAAGGAATAAGTAACTTTAGGATATGTCTAATAATATGTCAAAAAAGCCAGAAATACAAAAGCCATAAAATATTCCGGTTGTATCTTTATTTTCACGTGAAACTCTCGGTAGTAACAATTAACAGCAAAAGTTGACAGGCTAAGAACCTCTTTCCTTTTGAAGTCGGTTAAAAATATAAATTAAAAAAAATGCAATCCCTACAGATTATAACTCACCCACTGCCCACTGATTGGTTCCACGGCCGTTTAGTTATCAAAATGTAATGTAAGAAGTAATTAAATAAGAAATAACATTAAATTAAAGGTTATTCAGTGTTTGTAGTGGGTATTTACAAGGCAGTTGTGATATGAGGATATAAAAGTGACCTTTTGGTGATGTTCTTTAGAAAGGTCAGATTGTTGTTTGACAAAATAATTTATGAACGTAAACGAGGCAGAAGGAGTATTTAAGGATCATAGCAGATGGGGTTCTGTACCTACTTTCTGCCTACCTCATGAGAAAAATGCGAGAGTTTATGTATGTAAATATGTATAAGCAGGTATAAGTATATATACATACTTAAAACATGCACTCTAATACATAAAATCATAACACAAGTTACACATTCGCAAATAAACTTTAAAAAGAAAACTTACACATACAACGCTAGACGACTTGACAAATTAGAATTATGACAACCCAGAACTAAGTAAGTATGAAAGAAAAAATATACTGTACGAGGGAGCAAAACTGTATAATGAACTACCTGATGATGGAACCAATAGTGACACCATACCTATACAGGAAAAGTTTTTATTCAGTGCGCAAACTTTCACAATGAAATTAAGCAATGCTGAATTCATGGTTACAGTTTGCGTACTGGATAAAAACCTTTTGTGTACACATTTAAAGCTCTAGAAGAACACCTTAGAAAAAAACACTAACAATACCGATTGTCACCTTGAACTGCCTCATTTTCTTTTTGTGAACATAGAGCATCGCACTTTATTTTAATTATAATCTTCCTTTTCTCAATATGTTGAGTGAACTGTAACGTTCTTTTTTTTGAGAAATAAATGTCTTTAAACCGAAGTACTTGTTTTTAATACTCACGCGTACAATGCGAGTGCCTCATATGCAAGACATCCGTGCCGTGTATGTAGTGGTAAAGCGTCTTCTCGATCAGGTCTTGAGGCTCGTAGCCCGTTAACGATGCTACTCTGGAAATAACGGAATAATTGTTAGAAACGGCATTACTATGATATCAATGAGGTTTATAAAAAGAATCTCCATCAAATCAATGTGGTGCATGATACTCCAAAATACAGACTAACGTCTAGTTTGGGGATCACCGTTCAAATAGCCATGTATGATGTACAGACACCAGCACATCATGCTACCCCAAACTGTCAAATTTTCCCAATTGAACATGGACCTTATGCTTATGGAATAAAGATGAAAAATTGAAAGTCTATCAAAGAAATTTGACAGATTGGGGTAGCTTGATGTGCTAGCGTCTGTACTAGATTATTAAAAAATATAATTAAAAAAAGAAATAAACTAAAATACCAAAACGGCCGTGTGAATGCTATAGGTACAAAGGTGTACTAGCATGGCCGTCATGTCGACTGGTACTCTATAATGATAGATCGTACGATGACAAGTCCTGCTGGCAGCTCTTCTGGACGGACGGGTTTGCGTCCTGTTTCGAGTCCTGCCAGCAGTATGACAGTTTGGTCTGAGTCTTCCAGAAGTACGGTGACCTTAATTTTGAAGCATTGAGCAAAATTTATGAAAAAATCATGCTGGACCAGATGTTGTCACATTTTAACTCAAATGGGATTTTACATAGTCGACAGTTTGGTTTCACGAAAGGTAGGTCGACGACTGACGCGGGAGTAAAACTCATCAGTCACATTTTGGAATCCTGGGAGAGTTCTCAGGATGCGATTGGCATTTTCTGTGACCTCTCAAAAGCGTTTGACTGCGTTGACCACAATACACTGATCTGTAAATTACACCACTACGGAATTCGTGGACAAGCTGCTGATCTTGTACTTTCCTACTTATCAAACAGGCAGCAAAAAGTAAACGTTAACGGGGCGACATCCTCGGGGTCTCTAGTTAGGATGGGCGTGCCTCAAGGTTCAATTCTTGGTCCTTTTTTATTTCTAGTTTATATTAATGACCTTCCCTATCTGATGGCTAACTTCTCGGATATAATTTTATTCGCTGATGACACTTCTCTTATTTTTAGAATAGATAGAAAAGATACGGATGTCTTACATGTCAACGAAAGCCTAGCTGTTCTATCGAAATGGTTTGCTGCTAATAATCTTTTACTCAATGCGAACAAAACTAAATGTCTTAAGTTCTCGCTACCAAATGTACCCCAAGTAGGTCTAAATTTAAAACTTGATGGCAAGAAACTAGATGCTATTTCGGAAACTGTATTTTTGGGAATTACTTTAGATTCAAAATTGCAATGGGGTGCCCACATTAGAGCGCTTTCAAGCAGATTAAGCTCAGCTGCTTACGCAGTAAGAAAAATAAGGCAGTTGACTGATGTAGCCACAGCTAGGTTAGTATACTTTGTTATTTTCACAGTATTATGTCTTATGGCGTTCTGCTGTGGGGATCGGCAGCGGACGTAGATTCAATTTTTATTTTACAAAAGAGGGCAATCCGCGCAATCTATAAAATGGGGCCTCGCGAGTCTCTTAGAAACAAATTCAACGAAATTGATATACTTACTCTGCCTTCTCTTTATATTCTAGAAAATATCTTGTATGTTCGCAAAAACTTAGGTCTTTTCAAAAAAAGATGCGATTTCCATAATCTAAATACACGTAGTAAAGATGAAATTGTGATTCCAAAATTTAGATTAACTAAAACTAGCAAGTCATTTCTAATAAACAGTATCCGCTTCTATAACAAGTTGCCAAAGTCGGTTACAGAACTTAGCGATGGAAAGTTTAAAACTCACATCAAACGTGTCCTTATCAAAAAAGCATATTATAAGATAAAAGACTACGTTGAAGACAGGGAAGTTTGGCATTAATTCCTTCTGCACATGTGGCTTCCCTGGTACCTCATTAACAGCAAAACCGTGTGAAAGTCTATTAACTGCTCCCAAATTGCAATGTTAATTTTTATTCTTTTTATTATTATTATTTTTTTTACAATGTCTGACATATTCTCGTCATTATTTGACATTATACATCAATTTTACTACCTACTATTTATTTTCAGTGATTGTCATCGAAATCATGTCACTTGGTTCAAATAGATTCATTTTATATAGGTAGATTCTTTTACATATTGTGAATGAGAGAACGTTGTAGGCCTTAGAGACTAGATTTGTAGACGTTTTTCTATTCTGTATTTTCATTCCTCTAAGTACCTGGTACTTATTGACTGGCCTGCACTGTCCTCCCATACCTATTATCACTGTAATTTGAAAACATTGTAAAAGCCAATTATTTTTAAAAGAGTAACCGTGGAGTTTCTTGCCGGCTCTTCTCCATAGGAAACGACAAATTGGAACCGTGCACCTAGCTTCTGACGTTTCATAAGTGCCCATGCAGGCTTATGTGAAATAAAAATATTTTGATTTGATTTTGATTTGATTTGATTGATTTGATTTGAAGTTTTGCTCGTCGGAAGATTTAAGCATTTGTGTTTAAAGAAACTCAACTCAATTGTTTTTTTACATAATTTTACTAGAGAACATTTATCTAATAATATTTATAGGGAAGGATCTATTTAAGGCCCATAAATCGGATACTTTGGTTTAATTCAGCAGTTACAATTGTTCCCATAGAGTAAAAATTAATAAAAAAAGCGTGTGCGTCGCGATTCTCACAAAAATAGTAATTTAGGGAAGTAAAAAAAAAAACTTAAAATAATTCCGCTGGAATATCGAAATGTTGATTCTATGCGTTTTCGGTACCCGGGCGTCAAAAAAAGACGTGCGTGCGCGAACACGCTGCCCCCATGTGTCATGCGCCACTGTTTGCTGATTGAAGTCAGTTGTTTTTTTTTGAGGATTGTAAATCATCAAATAACTTCTCCCGCTCTGGGCGGAGCGGGAGAGCGTGTCATACTTTTACTGGCTAAAACCCACCCGTGTTCCTTCAGTTGCCTGTTTGCCAGGGGCCACGGTATCTCTTTCGGACAACCCGCAACCATCGCAGAAGTCAGTTGTGTTTAATCATCATTTCTTGTACAATGCGAAAGAGATAAGAATGTCCAATTTTTTCGTGGGAACTGAATATCGCTACGGTATTTATGACTGAAAAAAGTTGCGTCTGAAAGTACCTACTCAAAGTCTGGCTGGCAGGACTCCAGTTATTAAAGTCGTGGGAAGTACCTCGTGCCCTCACGAAAGTAGAAGAAGACTATGATAACGGTTTTTGCCTAAACACTAATGTTATTAGCATAAACTTTCTTTTATGATATCATATTTTCATACTTCACAAGCAACATAATCACTTCCTACTTTATCCTCTAAAAACAACTCTGAAATCAAACTCCCGTCGCCTCGATACCTACCCTCTACTTGTAGAACAGTCCCCTCGGTAATTAGTTAACCCTTAACACTGGAGTACCAGGGGTCGGTCCCTTTGACACGCATTGGTTTTTTGCAATGGTAATTGCCGGAAGTGACGCGCAATATTTTTTTGAGCGTCAACAGTTTTTACGCTTGAAAAACAATATGCTTGCTTGATTGGGTAGAAAAAAGGTGATTGGATTTTATTTAGAGTGTTTTTACGGGCTCATTGAGTGCCAAAGGGGCCTGTATAATACGCAAGACGCAAAAAATTTAGTTGATTATGAGTGCCTACAAAATTGGTCAACTTTGACGACCCACACGTGTGATCAAACAGAATCACTCAAAACTGAATCTGCAAGAAGCATTTCGATCGTCGATCGGATCAAACCACGTGGGCTGGCAAGAACAGCACCCTAATTGCGTAACTCACGATCAATCATAATCTGTTTCATTTTGTCAGTTCTACAATATACATTGCGTTATTAACGTTGTTGAGCAGACACATTTTTCGAACATATGAAGCAATGGTTTAGCACTCTGTTTCAAAACGAAACAGATTATGATTAATCGTGAGTTACGCAATTAGGGTGCGGGTTTATAGTAGTTTTTCGTGATTATTTCATTAAATATAAACAAAAGTACATTTTTTTTCAGCCAAGCACTAGATCGTTCGTATTTTTAATTATTTTAAACATTTACTCTTTAATAAAAACATTTAATCGTACTAGGTATTATGCAAATAGAAAATAATTGACGGTATGTCGATTTTTATAAGTAAATACCAAAATAACTGTAAATAAAATAGCAAACAAGTTTGTAAATACCATCGATCTAGAGCTTGGCTGGAAAAATAGTAATTTTGTGCGTATTTAATGAAATAATCACGAAAAATTACTATTTATGCGTTGTTGCCAGCCCGCGTGGAATGACCGCTCTTAACTCATTTTGAGAATAATTAATTTATTATACGCTTGGCTACGTCGATTTGTGGCCTGGTAACCTAACATACGATAGAACGAATTTTTAATACAAAATACAACTTAGTTACCTATAAAAGAACTACATACGACGAGCACAATTAAGAAGGTAGGTAATATCAGTATCACCCATACATATGAATGATTCAAACTAAGTCAGTATTGTGTGATAAACAAATTAATGATTATCAGTGTATGTATTTATTTACGTTACATTTACTCCACGCGTTCGTGCTAGGCACACTGACTGAATTCACCCCTAGGCTACTTACTTTAGCTACCTGCTGTAACTGACAAAATGGTGAATACTTAAAACAGATTTTTGGTTTTACGTATCGTAACCAACATTATAATTGATGTCCCTGCAAAGTTTACAAGTACCATGCGTCAGTAGTAACAAAACCAGTATTAATTGACCTCTAATTCCATTGAAACTCCGTACTATGCGTGGCCATCTCAAAGTCAGAGTTACTTCAGACGTTTACTGTATTATTGTTTGATATGGCGTGTCAACGGACTTATCTATCTTGATTCGTATAACATTACAAGACACAAAGCCTTTTTAAACCCCCAAATAAAGTAATCGGTTTTAACATATTAATTTTACAGTTGCAAAAGATAACGTTGTAAGCATAACTCAAATAACGTAATAATTAACGGTAACTCTTGTAAGTTTTATCGATATGAGATAACGGTTACAACATAAGAACTAATAGTTTTACGGTTTCCATACCCTACTCTTTTTGTGATGGTTGATAGTATGACACTATTACTACTGTTTCATAACTAGCACCTGTCATTGTCAAAATTTTGACATGATGGCTGCATTGGTACCGTCAGCAGCACTATTTTTAACGAAAATAACAGTGCAGACAACGCGAGAGTTCAGACCATACTGGTACTGTCTGCGGTGAGGTAGGAAGGGAGCGGGCGGGTGAATTCATTCTTGCCAATCTTTTAACTTTGACAGCAAGTGCACAGATACCGAAATAAAATTAATCGACATAAACTTTCACATATTATTTTAGAGCTGTGGCGTTATAACAATCGAAGTTAGATGACCTTTAGTTTTTTTGTTTTCTTTTTACTAATTAATAGGTATGTAAGTATTTAGATCTTGTGCAGTGTCATAGGTATAAATCATCAAAAAGTGAGCAGTATATGGGTAATAGCTCACTTTTTTGCCGTAAATAAATCAGTTTTAATGTTTTGTTTAACCGTTATTTTAGCTAGGCTTTAGTGAAAACTTTTTACAAAAAAAAAACAAAACGTTTATGCTTATAAAAAAGTGCCTATAATTTACCCATTAGGTACACAGACCTGTTTAGTTTTATAGTTAATTGATCATTGTTTAACTGCGGACATCCGATACTTTGGTGTCAATTAATACCCCGATCCCCCGAGGGTAGTACAAACGGGTGTCAATTATACCCCACTTGGGGAGCTTTTGTCTTAACCCCTCGCGTTTTAAGGGACGTGATTTTTTTTCTTATCCTAAAAATTGGTATTGTTATTTTTTTTTTTTTTTGAGTGGATATCAAATTAAAGTGCAATATTTTTTGTTGAATGATCATGTATTCGTTTTAATCAAATTTTAAACTCACACAAGAGCAAATAGTGCTATTAGTACGCTCTGATTGCGCCAGTTATTTATTGGCAATTTATAGCATAAGCAAAATCAGCCTATAATGTTCCCAATGCTGGGCCACAGGCCTGTCGGTGTGTGGGCGGTAATCCACCACACGGTCCCAGTGCGGGTTGGTAGATGTCACATGTCTTCGAATTGTAGCTCTAGGACATGTCAGTTTGTTAACGGTGTTTTCCTTCGCCATATTGAGAGCAGTGGTGATGAAAAAAATTACACAAAGTAAACTGTTTGGATTTGAACCCACGACCAAAAACTCTTTAGTCGCGGCCGTTACTCCTGGGCCACTACTGCTCTTAATTTTGCAACAGGACATAAATCTATTAGAGTTTCCATATAGAAATTCCTAATTATTTTTTTCCAAGTTCCCGACCTGGGGGCCGATTCTACTAATTTGCAACGTTACACGTTAAACTGTGTTTCCACAACAGTTCGATTTCGATCGCCGTTCGATAGTTACATAAAAAGTCATTCTACTATTTTATAAGCAAAATGGAAACTAAACTTAAAACGAATTGCAACTGAACTGTAGCGGGAACACAGCGGGTAACCCGCGTTACCAACATGCCAAAATAATATGTTTTATTAATACCAAAAAGAAAAAAGTTGAATCTAAAAATGTTACTAAACACGAATATGTGGCACTAAAAGTATTTTCTATAATTAAAAGACATAATGATCATAATTTTATCATTAACTTTGTCCTATAGTAAACGTCACGCTCATGTTCGATTTTGTTAGTAGAATAGGTTTTGACATTGTTTCAATCGATCGTTGGCGTAACTAAAACGTAACCGCAGCTGTGTCGCAGCTGGACCGTTGTTCATTTTAGTAGAATGCGAAAACGCTTAAAAGTGGTGATTCGGTTGCGGTTCTATTGCGTTTTTTTAACAAATTTGTTAGTAGAATCGGCCCCCTGGCAATTAAACGACTACTAGACCAACGGGGCATCCGATACAAAAAAAAAATCCCTGTAAGCAAATTCAAATATAGAAGCCTTGCTATAGTAATAAAATATCGTTGATACAGCAAACTTCATAATTTGCTGACAGTACGGAAGTGATCCGACAGTCGCACACTTAAGCACGTACTAAACACTAATTTATATTTGCAGTTAATCGCTATCAAACGTAAGCGAAAATAGACCTTATTGTAATATGATAAGAGTGAGGGACGATTTTTGGAAGGATGGAACGTGGTAAAAAATATGCTTGGTGCGTTTCGATTATTGTAAAGATGAATGAAATTAGACTTTACAGTAGTGGATTTAAGAGCTATTACAGTGGAAGTACGTTGAGTTACAATTTGACAAGGGTGTTTGTCAAAATAAAACTATAATAACATAACGGTTGTGTTTTCTGAAGGGCGGAGGTTGGCAGAGGTGTAGTTAACACATATTTTAGCGAGGGAAATACTATTAACTTTATAATAGGTCTTTACCTATGAAATTGCCGTTTTGTATGAAAAAATTTAAACGAATTTTTTTCATGTATTTTTTATTTGTATTAATCGAAGTAATCACCCATGCAATCAATGCATCTTTGCCATCGCAGTGGCAGTTTATTGATGCCCTTCTTAAAGAAATCAGCTGGACGGGAGGCAACAAATTCTTCAAAGGCATTTTGTACTGCCTCTCGGGTATTGAATTTTTTTCCCGCCAAGAAGTTATCCAAATTCTGGAAAAAGTAGTAGTCTGTAGGCGCAAGGTCTGGTGAGTAGGGCGGATGACGGAGAGCTTCCAACCCCAGTTCTTGCAACTTGGAGACCGTCTGCTGTGCAGTATGAGGTCGCGCGTTGTCGTGCAGGAGCAGCGGAGACGAGCGATTGACCAATGCTGGTTGGAGATGTGCCAGCTTCTCCATCATTGTGTTCAGTTCTTCACAGTACACATCTGCAGTAATGCTCACCCCGTTTGGTAAGAAGCTGTGATGAATCACACCGGCGCTAGACCACCAAACAGTGACCATCACTTTTCTAGGGGTAAGTTTTCGTTTAGGGCATTGTTTAGGTGCTGAACCAGGATCCAACCAACTTGCTGAGCGCTTGCGGTTATCAAACAGAATACATTTTTCATCGCAGGTAACAATGCGGTTCAAAATTCCTTCATTTGTGTGTCTGTTGAGCAGTGCAAGGCACGTCTCGACGCGTACTTCGCGCTGACGATCATTGAGTTCGTGGGGCACCCATTTGTCAAGCTTTTTTACCTTGCCAATTTGACGCAAATGGACCAATATTGTTTTGACGCTAACGTCGAAAGCTGCTGCTAATTCAGCCGTAGATTGTGTATCATCAGCTTCCACAATCGCCTTTAATTCGTCATTGTCGACCAAAGTCTTCGGACGACCGCGAGGTTCATTTTTCAGGTCGAAATTTCCAGAACGGAAGCGAGCAAACCAATAACAGGTGGTGCGTTGGTTTGTAGTGTTAGCTCCGTAAACGTCGTTGATGTTGCGTGCCGCTTGTGCCGCGTTGCTGCCACGACGGTACTCATATTCCATAATTACTCGAATTTTTAACGTATCCATGATGACGAAAAAGATTGAAATGCGATGAAAATGTAACACTAATCAATAAACAAATGACTACTTTTGGAAAAAAAAATCCATGTTTTTAAAATAAAATTAATTTGAAATTAGAATTCTTACCCAAACAAAAATTATTTTGATTTGAAATGGCCAGTACTGCAAAACGGCAATTTCATAGGTAAAGACCTAATATTTAATTGCCTGTTTTCACGGACACTAGGCGACACTTAGTAATATCTGTTGGATTTTTAACTTTCGGCGTTATTGGATTTTGAACGCTCGGCTCAGGGACAAAAACTTGAAAATCCAACAGCGCGGTTTTATTAATATACAGGGTGATTGGAAGATGGGTGCAAAGCTTTAAGGCGAAGATAGTACAGACAATTTAGAACCATTTAAGCCATGGTTGTCTAAGACGAAGTCTTACCAAATATTTTTAACCAAATTTTTAAGTTATTTTTCGGAAATTCTCAAAATTTAATGTAAACTGCATAATTATGGCCAAATTGAATGATAAATGAATTCATTTTTTATTTATTTAATTAAAGTAATGTGTAAGCAATCAAGCAAAACATGTTTTAGGCTTCTGTGTCATTAGACATTTTTTTTACAGACATTTAAAGCTCAGAAAAAATAAAAAATTTGTACAATACGTCCTTTAAACCTTATTTAAAAAAAAAAAATTGGTAAGACTTCGTCTAAGACAACCGTGGCTTAAATGGTTCTAAATTGTCTATCTATCTTCACCTTAAAGCTTTGCACCCATCTTCCAATCACCCTGTATACCATTCATTTAGGTGTCGCTTAATGTAAGTGTCTTTATTGAATACGGGCCGGGCAGTATAAAAATTAAGTCCAGGCTTTGCTTTTCTGAGAATTTTTTAATACAATCATCATCATCTACCAAACCTTTTCGCAATGATGTCGGGCCCAGCTTCCAATCTATAACTCCATATGTTTAGGTAGTTAAATAAAGGTAAACAACTCGTAAAAAAGGTTTTTTTTATAGTTAACACTTTCTTGTTTAAAAATACGGTGTAACAAATTCAAATTTATTTTCGATTTACTTATACGATGGTTTCCCCGGATAACCTTGAAATGGTTTATGGGGGACCTAATGGCCATTCAGAAAAACACATTTTTATTTGTATTTAGTCTGTAAAAAAAACAACCGACTTCCGAAAAAACACTATAAAGTGAAAAATAACTTTAATTTCAGAAGGCGGTGACAAAAAAATAAAATACATAGCTAAAGACACCGACTTCCTAAATTAAAGTTATTTTTCACTTTGTAGTATTTTTTCGGAAGTCGGTTGTTTATTTTTTAATTTTTTTTTTACAGATAAAATATTAATAAAAATGTTTTTTTTTCTGAATGGCCATTAGTTCTACCATGAACCATTTCAAGGTTATCCATTAATTACCGGACACCCTGTATAAAACTTAATCATCTTCCTAGGTGTAACTACTTGATCACATTTTTATAGTTAGATTTACATAATACTTAATAAAATATTTTGTAATCTGCCTATTGCACAGATTTGTACTGCCTATTGTAAAGAGCCCAAAAAGACAGGTTCCGTAAACCTTTTAGAAATTATAACGAATTGCTAAATTGAAAAGTACAACTGTGATGTAGTATGGCAACTGAAATGGCAGGTATTACGTTAGTCGGTTAACGAAACGCCTTTATTATTAATGTGACAGATAGTTCATCAGGGCCTCAAGTCTGCTATTACAATAGTGTCAGAATGGTCTATCATTGATTTCATAATTGTTGATTTTGACAAGTTTGGTAATCTACTAATAAAATGGCGTCATTATGACTTCCCAATGGTCAGCCACTGACACTCCATTGACAGAAAGGGCATTTATTGGTAATCTCGTACATAATGACAAATGAATGACTGACTTAATTTACGAACTTCCTACTACTTTAGATTGCTTAAAACACTAATAAATAATATGTAAAAATATTTTTAAATGAAATCTAGTAGTAGTTTTTCAAAAATCATTTCTACTAACGAGTTTTATAATTATGGCAATACGAAAATGCCATTATGACACAATTCTATTACGACACCATTGACCGACCAATGATCGACCATTATGAATTTAGCAGATTACGAACTTTTAGCAAAATGACAAATGAATGACAATGGGATCGTGTTGGAATGACGAATTTATAAAAATAGCAGACTTGAGGCCCAGATTCTAATTCAGATTCAGAATAGAGCCCATTATTATATGACTATAAATAATATGATTTTAACATTTGAAATAAAAGGTTTCGCATCATTCTATGAGTCACGTGTTTTTTTTTTGTTTTCCTTAATGATGCAGCTGAATACCAGTAATTTACATGGAGCGTCTGCCTAGGTATCTGTTTAATACGATACCCCTTGGTAAGACTGGTTGTCAGACTTCCGGGCTTCTGACGACCCGTAACGACTGTCAATGATCCACGAATACGCCGGGACCAATTCGGAATCACGGAGGAGTCTTGGTATGTAAAGATGGTCGCCCATCCACAGACCAACCGCAGCAAGCGTAGCTTAACCTGATCTATCGAACCTTGCGGCTGTTATTACTTAGCCACAAGCCCCACATTTTCTAACAGAAAAAACAAAAACAATATTGAACACAATGCCCGACCCGGGAATTGAACCCAAAACCCAGTAGCATTTACACTGAGGAAAAATGAGTGTTCTAAATAATCATTCCCAGCATGGCCCAACGTGTCACGTCAATGAAATTTAATTTGATAAATACACTTGGTTCATATCCGGACCAGCCGTACTCAGCGGTACTCCTCCACATTTATTATGAGCACAGCCAAAATGTGGAACTCTCTGCCAGCGGCTGTGTTCCCTTCCACATCATTCAACCTGTCTACCTCTAAAACCAGAGTGAACAGGCATCTTCTGGGCACGCTCGTTCCATCTTAGACCTCATCAATCGCTTTCCATCAGGCGTGATCGAAGTCAAGAGCAGGCACATTGAGTAAAAAAAAAACTTTGAACTGTTTGTTTTCTTCAATTCAAGTCAATATCTTTTTTGTGGATCATAGGTAGGTACATAATACAGGTCTTAAATAGTCAATTGTGATCAGCTACGTCCCACCCTTAGGGCATACGACAATTACATAAAAAAATCACATATACATTTGACAATTGGAATTATATAGATTAAATTTTATTCGAAAACATCCATAGATTTCTTACTAAACTTGAACTTTATCTGTAAACCTTAGTTACCTACTTATTTCTTTTGGTGACCGTAACATGACTCATAAATACTCATCATAGACAAAAAAGGGAAGCCCACAGATAAACTCATAACACCATAGATTTAGCTAAGCTAGCTATCTGTACAAATACGTTATCTGTGGTGTCACGTTGCAACAGCTGTGGCCCAGGTGGTGATGTTTTGACATTTAATATCCTTGTAGTTATATTAGCTTGGTACCTGGAAGGTGCATTGATTTGCTTGTGATCAAACTGTAACCATGAAATTGAGCACAACATGATTCTGAACCCGATGTACATTATTTCATCACCACTGCTTTCAAAACGGTGAAAGACAACATCGTGAGGAAAACGGCATGTCTTAGAACCTAAAATTCGAGGGTATGTGACATCTTCAAACCCGCACATCCACCAACTGGGCCCGCGTGGTGGATTACGGCCCACTCCCTCCCCCCACAGAGAGGAGGTTTGTGTCCCAGGAGTGGGAACATTATAGGCTGATGTGAAAACCATAAAAAATTTAATTTAAGTATATCGTTTTTGTTTTAGAAAGCATTGCTAGTACCAATCTTGACCCACTACAAAATCTACGATAAAAATAATCGTTTAAAAAACTAAAAAACACGCTTTAAAAACCAAACTAAAAAAGGAGAAAATAATTTAATTCAATTAAAAAGCGTGGGGTGCTTTTTGAGGTATTTTTATAATCAATTAATGTCAAGCACCCCACGCTTTTTAATTGAATTAAATTATTTTCTCCTTTTTTAGTTTGGTTTTTAAAGCGTGTTTTTTTAGTTTTTTAAACTATTACTTATTTTCTATTTTTCAGTTCTGCTAACTACAAAAACGTGTTTTTTTTGTCTTAATTTTTTTATTATTATTGAATTGTCATCGGTCCTCGACAAGTTTACAAAGTTTCAATGAAATCTGACCGTTTAAAGTGGGTCAAAATCGCGCTCAAAGGAGTCGGTTACATACAAACAAACAAACATACAAGTGAAGCTAATATAAAGCGTGTAAAATCTAAATCATCGATATACCATCTTACCCAACACTAACGTTTTTCTCGTAATTATTCGCAGATGGGCATGGAAATAAGCCAGTCATAATTAATAGTTGAAAATAACCGCAGCAACGATACAGCGACACAGTCCTACAGCCATACAGCCAGCAACTCACGCGCTTCTCAGAAACGGGGCATAACTCTGTATTGGTCAACACAATGCAGGACTCGGTGCGTTCTCCAATGGTGTCGACATGTTGGTTACGACACAGAGATTTTAGGTATTTGGTTTTCTTTTACTGACTGATTTGGGAGTGTAAAGAGTTTTAAACAAAACCGGTTATTTTTTTTTATTTTTTTAATGTTTTTTTAGTAAGTTAAGTTTTAAACAAAACCGGTTAATTATTTTGAAAATATTTTTTTTTTGATGATTTTTTAATAAGTTACCAGTATCATTCTTTTCCTACACATTTGCGAAATCATCGATTCTGAATGAAATTATTTGGTTCTATTGACACGATAAAATTTACAACAATATTTTTTGCGACATTCACAATTAAGCAAGAGTTATTTTACAAGAAATTGACTTTTAATTGGCAAGAGAAAAAAACACAGAAGTATGTCATTTGAAAATTTAAACTAATTATGTAGGTAGTTGCATCTGTATGTAATGTAGCAGTGGTAAACTTAATGTAACAGCTTATATGCGTTAATTAATGATGTTCAACGCCGCTTTTTCCGATTGCATCGCCATGCGCACAAAAGTGTAAATTAATAATAATCCTTCTTAAATGATTTTCACTGATGTCTTCGACACATTTTGAGTCCATTCTGTCACTATCTTAGCATTTCATTCAGCGTGAATCGTAACGACCGTCGCTGTGACCAAACGACTCGTAACACTGAATGGCTAACGAACAAGGCCAAGGGCCTATGTGTTTTCCATAACTGTCGACGTGTTGTTTTTATTTTGTAACTTAACATAACATCACGCATGTATTACCCGAAGGGTTAGGCCGAGAGTGTTCATATATAGTTCGCGCTCATATTGCACTTAAATTTCGCTCCTAAAGGTTTAAGTCACCCATGTAATAGGGGCGAGCCTTTTGCCTTCAGCCAGGCACAAATCCAGACGTTAGTCGTTTCGTTTTATTTAGTAAGTAGGTACTAACATAATTAACAGGTAAAAAATATCGACCCATGGTGTGATTCTTTTGGCAATATTTTTTATAAGTTTCTGACTGCCTGAAATATCATGTCAATTCATACTATTGATATTTGTTTTTTTGGTCTACGCATCACAAGATTTACTAATCGTACACGATAACAACCTTATGTCAACGAAAATAAAGATAACAGTGATGTAAAATAAATGTGAAGGGACTTTAGATCAGAATTTCAGAATGGAACTACTATTAATGGAACCGTCAAATGCAACGACAAAGAAAATCGGATGTTATTCATGTCCATTTTATCAAATAAAATAAAATAGGCATCTACATCGAATTTGAATTCTTTAGCTGCCTTTTCTATTTTCACTATTGACATAGGCCTAAATAAAATAAATCACTTATAGCTCCATTTCTGAACGTTTCTATTTTCGTCGTCGACACCCGCCCAAGTAAAATAAATCACTCCACTCTCCAGTCCCATTCCTGGCGTGTCGTAACCGGTGGACAGGCGCAGTGTCCGCAAGTTCACCATTTATTAGTTCACGCCAATCAGGGTCGCGTAAACCTTGCTCAACAATGCGCGTTAGCGGTTCGTAGAATTGCGCGCAGGACTCTGTGGCTATGGAGTAAGTTGACGTATTCAGGGACGTAATGAAATAGTGGCGAGATTTTTACGTACATTGATTCATCAACGCTTTGCTTAGCGCTGGGAATAGAACAATGAAATAATTAATATACATATATACAAAAAACCCAAGATACACACAATCAGTGTTTCAAAAACGTCCGTATAAATAGGGCGCAATGTGCGCAACAGGTTTAGCACGAGCACCGATTTGTCGACGAAGAATAGACATGATTATTAAGGGCCTACGTCCCGTTTCGTAGCGTAACACGGTCACTTTATGAACCGTACTGCTCATTAACGGCTTGTCTTGAAGATTTGAAAAATATATGATTTAGCTATAGATTCATATAGATCATTTTGCCGAGGGTACTTTTTTTGTATGGTTAATACTTTTGCTATAAAAAAATATTTTCCAACACGCAATATTTTGGCTTCTATTCCATACTCTTACTAAACGGCTTCGTTATTTGGAAAAAAAAATACACTGAAAAATAGATAGTTAGAGGTACCACAGAATCGCTAGAGCACAATTGTAAATTAATCAACATTTGCCAAGGAATATCCCCATTTTGAGATAAAGGCTCAGAGGTGCCCTGCGCGGGCGCGGGCGGCAGTCGTGCTTTAGCATACAAACGGGAGATGAGGATACTATGGGCCTTAACTAAATGATGTACATAAGGAGAAGATAGCTATGTTTTTCTATTAATTATCACAGTTATGCGTTCTAAACGAATCATGATTTTGCAGATAATTGTATATACTTTGTGACCGTCGAGTAGAAAGTTTGTTGTCAGTGTGATTTTGACAGTTTGGGAAGAAATATTCTTCTGAAATAGTCTACATTTCTAAAGACCTAGACAAAGATTGTTAGACACGAAAGACAAAATGACAGATTGTAGAAGGTACATTTCTAAAGACCTAGACAAAGATCGTTTGACACGAAAGACAAAATGACAGATCGTAGAAGGATATCTACAGTGCGATGTCAAAAATGGAGAAACGAAATGTCACTTTATATTGAATAAGCACTGTCTATTTTTCGTAGAAATAAAAAACGTCATGCTGGTGTCAATAGTATCTTCAGTCATCTTTCAGTCAGTCATTTTGGACATTGCTTTGTAAAAACCACTTAAAGACATGCGTGTAAGGTTGAATTTGCAAAAAAAATTGTTTAATCATAACTATAACCACGGACTTAGTAGGGGAGAGTTTTAAGTGTTACTTTTGTTCGAGACTGTGCATCTTTTTAACCGACTTCAAAAAGGAGGAGGTTATCAATTCGTCGGAACCTTTTTTTTTTTTTTTTATGTATGTTCCCCGATTACTCGAAGATGGCTGGGACCGATTTGGATTTTGTTTTTTTTGTTTGAAAGGATATACTTCCCAGGTGGTCCCATGATCATCAAGTCAGGATCTGATGATGGGATCCTGGAGAAATAGAGAGAACTCTTCAAATTTTATAGGCACACGAAGCGATTTAGCTATTTTTTGGAAGAGTACTTTCTCGTAGTGGTCTCATTTCAATTTGGTGAAGATCTGATGAAGAACTTTGGAGATAGGCAACGGAACTCCTCAATAAATGATAGCAAATGGACTGGGATTGCTGAAATCTCATGTCTGTCTATTGCTTACACCAGTTCATAACATAACATCACGGCGGTATGCTGTGAAGGGGTAAGCACATGTGAACCACTAAAAAGTGAAAAATAAAAACTTTTTCCAAAAAAAAACAACCGACTTCCAAAAAAACACTACAAAGTGAAAAATAACTTTAATTTCGGAAGGCGGTGACAAAAAATTCAAATACAGCTCCAAAGACACCGACTTCCGAAATTAAAGTTATTTTTCACTTTGTAGTGTTTTTTTGGAAGTCGGTTGTTTTTTTTTGGAAAAAGTTTTTATTTAACCGACAAACATACAAGTGAAGCTAATGCTTCACTTGTATGTTTGTTTGTTTGTATGTAACCGACTCCTTTGAGCGCGATTTTGACCCACTTTAAACGGTCAGATTTCATTGAAACTTTGTAAACTTGTCGAGGACCGATGACAATTCAATAATTAAAAAAAAAAAATGGGAAAAAAAAAACGTTTTTGTAGTTAGCAGAACTAAAAAATAGAAAATAAATAATAGTTTAAAAAACTAAAAAACACGCTTTAAAAACCAAACTAAAAAAGGAGAAAATAATTTAATTCAATTAAAAAGCGTGGGGTGCTTGACAGTACTAAGTGATTATAAAAAACAAATAAACATGATGATGAAATAAACATTTTTATTTATTTATTTTTATTTACCTCAAAAAGCACCCCACGCTTTTTGGTTTATTCCCATCTCGGCACCTTCCCATCTCGGCACCCATGAATTTATTTATCTTGTCTACGAAAAATTCCCATTTCGGCACCCTCTCATGAATCATTTTAAGGTACACAAAAAGAAACGGAAACACAGTATCAGTATAGTAAGTAAATCAACTTTATTATTTATTAAATCATTTTTGTTTCTTTTTAAATTACCATTTTCACAGACAAGCCCTTGAATCGCTTTTTAGAGGATCCATTATCTCTGCCTTGGCAGTAACATAACAAATTTTAAAATATATGAAAAATTCACGGTTCGTAGGAATAATTGTTTTAAAATCTTTCCAGCAATTATGTAAAAACATATTACAAAAATCAACAGTTATTATGTACAATTAGCGTTTAATCAGTATAACCGGGACGTAGGCAAAAGGGCGTCCATACTTTGAGGACTTTCATACTGGTACTAAATGATACGAGTAGGCTTGATTACGCGTTCACTGTACAGCCATAGCAATTAGCTGATCCCCATTTGCAATTCTTTTATATTTTATTTACTTCGCTCAAATAAATAAAATATAAAATAATTGCAAAGGGGGTGAGCTAATTGCTATAACTCGGTGTACATTCATTTTCAGTCTTAATTATCACATAAATCGGAATTGTATATTTTCATACCTACATAATAGGTAAAAATTCTAAATATAAAAAAATATTAGTCTTAAAAATATCTGAAATAATAAAATCACCGCAAGTTGTTACTCTTCCTACAAAAAACAAACTAATAAAAAAATATTACACTAATCAACAGTTGTAAATAGACTATTTTTAATCTTCTATATCACAGAGAAATCAACATTGTACATAATTTTCTTACAATAATAGCAATAATTTTAAACATTACTTATCAAAAATAAATAAAATCACAGTTACTTTGTCGTCGTCCACGAAACAAATATGGCAATTATTGCAGACAGTTGTTCTATGCAGCTTTTTAAATTTATCGAACCATTTTCATAATTTGCTACCATTTGGTTGATTTCGGCATGGGACTTTACGTATTTCTCTTTTTTCTTGGAAATAGGAATGTTACACTTGAAAAATTTGATCATTTTAAATGCAAACCACCTTGTATCATGTTTCACGACACTTAAATTTTTGATTAAAGTAGGTCTTTTGCCGACACGCCTATTTAATCTCCCATTCCAACCTTCTACGCTATTGGTGGTACGGTGTCTCTCGCCGTAACAACACCATTTAGCCATCCATTTTCTTGCTTCGTTTGGAGGTCCATTTTCCAGCCATTGTTGAACCATGTAATCGTTGAATTTGGTGTAGTTAGGATCATCATAACTGAAAGGAAATAAAAGTAATAAATAAATAAAAAATACGAATTATGTACCTAGCATGTCAAAATTAATAGAGATAAGTGCCAAAATTAAGCATACCTGTCTTCCATAATCAGTATGAATCCCTCTGCTATTGCCGGCTGAGGAAGTAGCGCCAGCGCCACACATTTTTTTACGTGGTTTACGGATTCATCATGATTGGTTAAATAAAGGGATTGCGCTTTACGTAGTAAGCACCGTGTGTAGTGTACAAAGCATCCTTTTATAGTCGCCCTTGGAAAAACTTTTTCTGCAGCCTTGATCGCCGCAACTTCGTAATCAAATGTCATTTTATTCGGCTTCATCTTTGGAAAGACACTACGAATCAACTCAAACATTATTTCGTAGGTTTTCATGTTTTTGCTGATTAATAGGCAATATAAAAGAGGCACTATATTCGTATGTCGCTCTGAACTGCCCAGATCACCCGATATGACATATAATTGTTTAAAAGGACTTGGACAACATTTGAAAGTGCCATCAAGAAAGAAATGTTTTACCCGGTAAATGCATTTCCGAGTTTGTCGACTTGAGAATATTAAAATTCTGTCTTCATCATCACTATAGTCAGCGGTCAAACATTCTTTATAGTCCGGTGGAATGACTACCTGACTCGCAATATCATATTGAGTTTTTGAAACTTTTAAATGTTTATTACGATGCCTGTACAGTCTTGATTTAATATTTTCAAGATCTGGTAACACTTTTGCAACACGAACGCTGCGGTTTTTTTTACAGGCGACTTTTTCGTATATTTGAGACACGGACGACATATCGTCGCACACTTGTTGTTCACACTGATATATGATATCTTTAACTTCATTTTTTTCAAAGTTTGGCACACAGTCGGGTGAATGTCTGTTTTCATTTAGCACTATGTCACCTTGTACAGTCATACGCCCATAACACCCGTTTTTTATTTTTGAGTTCACGCATCGCCACCTTGTAGAGTCCTTATTTTGCTTTTGTACATAGTATTGATGACCTGCGTGTAGAAGTACCTTTTGGCCACGTTGGGATTTCACATAATTTAGCACTGATCTCCCATTACTTGGTCCTGCACTCATTATTATTTCGTAACTCACTTGAACTTAAAACGTGGATCCGTTTAATATCTCTAAAAAACTAGAAATACTGATAAAATGACTGAAGAGTAAACACATGTATAACGAATGTACATTAAACTGGCTTGGCACCGGCCGCATTGCTAATTGTCTCTATCTCGCTCTTTCTTTTGTTAGTTTGCGCTATTGTCTTATTATACTATCTGGACTGAGCACTTCTAATTTAGTATTACACAAAAATGAACCATAATGAGCAGTCGTTAGGTTTACTTTGGTTTGACTGTCTTAACCGAGGCGAAAGAGATAGCCAGAAAATATGACACTTACTTGCTTACTTATTACTTGCGTATTTTTTTTTAAGTCCAATAAAAATATATTTTACTTTGTCCACTAAACACTAAAAATTTTAAATTAAACTTATTTTATAGGTACTTTTTTTTTACATTTTTTAGTTTTGAGTCAATTTGATTTACTCACTATACTGATACAGTGTATCCATTTTTTGATGACTGTACTTAGCAACGACTAATGACGGAGTGCCGAGATGGGAATTTTTCGTAAAGATGATAAATTAATTCATGGGTGCCGAGATGGGAAGGTGCCGAGATGGGACTAAACCCGCTTTTTAATTGAATTAAATTATTTTCTCCTTTTTTAGTTTGGTTTTTAAAGCGTGTTTTTTAGTTCTTTAAACTATTATTTATTTTAATGTATAATCGCTCGGAACAGGTTTAAGTCCTGTTGTTTACGTTTTATTTTGATATTGTAAGTTTATTTAAATAATTGTTTATTTTTAAGTATAAAATTATGTGTTAGGTACCTATGTTAAAACTGTTTTGTACTCCTCGTTACTTTTCCCTAAAGGTTCATTAGAAAACCAGCGTCAGACAGCATCAGTCTGTCTGGCATTAATGCTGAAATTACCCTTTTTGGCGCAGCCGTGAGGCACACACTGTTGTAGTTATTTATTTATGGTCACTTTTTGATTTTGTTATTGTATTTTGTGTTTCACGGACTGTGTCCAAATAAACGATATTCTTTCTTTCCTTACCTATGTCATTTTCTTCTGTCTCATAGGTCTTGTACTGGCATGCGCTAAGTACTCTTCTGAGTAAGGTAATAGCCGCACGGGTCGATAAATCAGGTAAAGCTTGCCATGGCTGATCTGTGGATGGGTCATGGTGGACCATCTTTACATCGAAGACCCCATTGTGCCTCGTAAAGCACGTTAAGCCGTTGGTCCCGGCTGTAACTAATGGAACTTTGACAGTTATTACGGGTCATGAGAATACCGAAAGTCTTACTCAAAGGGGGACTGGGTAACTGGGTTGTGGAGGTCAGATAGGCAGTCGCTATTCAGCAACTCCGGTGAGACCAGAAGCCGACCACAACATAGTTAGGACAAGGCTAGGCAGAAGAATTTCTGTTTGATTATGTGTAGATACCGAAGTCTAGATTTGCCTAGCTAGTAAGTCTCTAATAGTCTTAATTCTTGCAATTTTTCAAATAATGATCTCATCGAGAAAACTAACTGGTGTTGTGCTAATATATCGACAAAACTTATCGATACAACACAAGACGCGAGCCGGCTGTGAAATCGTTTGGCGTCGCGTCGCAAAGTTACGGCTCTGCGCTGATTTTATTCACTCGCATCAAATTGTTTATTGTAGCTTGAATTGTGTCCTTTTTTTGAGATTTTTAATTTTCGATAGTGTTTGTGTAGTGGTTTTACAGCTCTTGGTTTGATGTGGGCCCGATGAGTAGGATTTTATACTTATTTCAGTTCATAAGAGAAGTTATCGGAACTCAAGAAACCTTCATATGATCAGCTATGGACTTTGATATGCTGATTGCTGATTTAATTTTGATAGCCGTACTTCCTTTTAATACATACTACTCATATTATAAATGTGAAAGTTTGTATTTTTGCATGTTTGTTACACCTTCACGTTAAGGCGGTGATTTCTTGAAAACGCTCAAAAAGGTGGTTTTCTAAACCAGTGTATCTCTTTAACCGTAAATAAATTTGAAAGCAAAAAAATATAAGTATGATATTTTCAAGTCATTTTTTGCATACAGTGACGGAATTCAAAACATAAATTAAACATACTCAAAAAAATCATCAAAGTCACCTCTTAATTATCTTTAAAACCAGTTTATCCCTTCAATAACAATAATAATTAAAATAAGAAATATACCATAAAATTTCAAATGCCGAACTGCATCCAGTGATGGATTATTTATTATTAAATAGTTAACATCTAATTTTATACGATTTTATTTGCATTTTTACGACAATGCTTGCTCATTTATTATTCGAATTTATTACAACAGATTTTAACCCGTATCGGATTGCAGTAAGAACTATTATTATCGTATCGCTCATAGCGACAATACGACGAGTACATTTAAAATTACCAGGGCCTTAAAACGGCTGAACGGATTTAGATAGAGACAGAAGTTTGTGACCAGGGGCCTTAGTCTGCTATTTTTATAAATTCGTCATTCCAACACGATCCCACTGTCATTCATTTGTCATTTTGTTAAAAGTTTGTAATCTGCTAAATTCATAGTGGTCGATCATTGGTCAGTCAATGGTGTCGTAATAGAATTGTGTCATAATGGCATTTTCGTATTGCCAATATTATAAAACTCGTTAGTAGAAATGTTTTTCGAAAAACTACTAAGTACTAAATTTGAACATTTATTCATGCCATTTTTGATTTATATATATTTTACATATTATTTATTAGTGTTTTATGCAATCTAAAGTAGTAGGAAGTTCGTAAGTTATGTCAGTCATTCATTTGTCATGATGTACGAGATTACCAATAAATGCCATTTCTTTCAAGGGAGTGTCAGTGGGTGACCATTGGAAAGTTATAATGACGCCATTTTATTAGTAGATTATCAAACTTGTCAAAATCAACAATTATGAAATCAATGATAGACCATTCTGACACTATTGTAATAGCAGACTTGAGGCCCTGGAATAACACATAGGATACTTTTCATCCCGGTAGTGTATTCTCGTGGAATATGTTTCAACCTCCACGCTGGCGAAGCCACTTGTGTAAGCAAGTTATTAACTATAATAATTTTTCACGACGAGGAAACGAGGGTTCTTGGTTCAATGATTAACAGAGGTCGGAGTAGGTAGATTGATTTAAGGTCGTTGACGTCAAACGTAGAGGATAATATGGATATGCCTCCAAAATACCGGAACTTCATATTTATTGTGATATTTGTTCCGGAATTTTGAAATTAGCACGAATTTGTGTTTAAGGTGAAAAACGTAATAATCTCACCTGGCTTGTTTACTGATTTCTGGTACCTTCTTAATACGACGAATTTGGCTTGTATCTACGGACATCGATTTGTTTTTAAATTGTATCTCTACTTCAAGTTATTTCGATTCAGGTAAGCTTTAATAATTTTCTTAAAGAAAATTTTCTTTCTTTTTTTAAAGAATAATGTTAACATTTTTAGTCTCATTTCCGGATTAAAAATAATTTATTTATGTTTTTGTTTAATTAAAAATAATTGTTCATTGAATTCAATCAATCATTCATATAATAAACGATTTTGTTAGCCTATCTGTATGTTTTTTATTTTATTTTATTCCATAATTCCAATTACGGAACTTTTTCCGGTACTTCCCGCACTTTATGGATAAAATGGCATGTCCATATTATAATATCTTGACGCAAGTATATAAAATCAATCTACCTACTCCGACCTCTGATGATTAATCAGCAGCAATTTACGCGCCCTGGACTATTTGTCACATTAATTTTGGGGTAATTATATTGTGCATAGGTATATGCTAAAGTCCTGTAGACTGATTTTAACGTGTACCATTTATCACTAAAACCTACCATTAGATAACATTGGAAAGAGTTACATACAGTAGGTACCTACGTATTTGCCAGAAGCAAAACCTTTTATTATTACGTAGGTAGTCCGTTGTTCTAAAAATGTCAAGTAAAATAAGTTCCCACATACCTGGCATCCAAAAATATCAGCCTCATATCCAGTGAGGCTCTGAACATGAACATATTGGAGTGTAGCTTCAGCTCTGTGACAGCTGACGGCGGCAGTGAGTGTCCCACCGCGATGAGGCCGAGAGGAGCCGAACCTTCACCGAAGCGTCGCGCTCGGAGGTATCCCGAACAATGTATTACCTGAAGTTAATGTCATCGGTGAGGTGGGAACAGAGTTAGAGAATGAATTGAGGTTTTTTAAAAAAAGCAGGTGGTCCACCTGATGTTAAGTGGTCATCCCAACCTATAGAAATATGCAATACCAAAAGCATTACAGCCTATAGACATCTGCAATACAAGAGGCACCTCGCCTATTGACAATACCAGAAGTACCTATCTCAGCCTTTGAAGATGTGCAATAATAAAATAAGTATTTTATACTGATCATTTTAAGTTTAAATATTTTAATGGAAATTTGTAAACGGCCATCAATTTCATATTTTTTAAGAACACTGCCCTTACAAGTTAACTGTAAATTTCCCGATTAAAATAAACGAGCCTCTCACACGTTTCCTGCGCCAGTTCCCACTGCTGTCAAAATAATCTGTCAAAAATCCCTTAAAAACTATGATCCCAGTATGTTTATTCTTATTCGCTCAATTTAAAACAAATGCTTAAAACAATACTCGCACGCGTTGCATTATTCATACTCAAGGGGGCATTGTTCAACACACTCAATTATACTAACATACGGAATGGGGCTTAGCGGGGACAATATGGGGACAAGAGGTCCTAAGGGGGAAAAATGTTTTATTAGTATTGGTATTAATCGAAGGGGTTTTGGAGAACTATGGGTATGGGTAATCGTGGGATTACATTTCGGGTGAATAGTGACAATTTTGTTTCAGAATAGAGACAAATCAAAATCAAATTAGAAGTGGTAGTGAAAAAATTGAGGACTAGCATCGACACGAAAACAAGAATAAGAGCTATGTAGGTAAGTAATACAACATGTTACAGAATATGCAAGTCCTGAAACTAGTTTGTTCATAATTGACTACTGAATCGATTTCAGTAACTTTTACCATAGGTATTTTTTTTAAAATTATGTATTTGGCCATACCTATAGCCGACAGAACAAAAGGAAATTCAATCTTAATTCAAGAGGATAAGACTCCATTTTAAATGCAAAAAGTAGGGTCAACACAATATTCGGAATAATAATAGTTAGCTTTAAAAAATAGTTTCGGCCATTGCATTATGCTTTTAACTCAATACCCTAATTGGGGTGTATGAGGTCTTGCGTTAATTATGTTACTATGTTGTATAAGAGCAGGGGAAGACCACAGAAGCGATGGATGGACTGAAGATGATATGGATACTACGGAGGTGACTACCGAGATGACGTATAAAAGGGAAGTAAGTTTCGAAGAAAAATAGGCCCGGTTGAGCAGTCACGGCCTCTCAAGGCCAACTGCGAGATGCCCAACAAGCTCCGCCACTTCGACCAGTTCTGTGCTTCCCGCATCCAGCGGACTCCTGCGGCCTTCACAAGGACATCGGTCCACCTTGTGGGAGGCCTCCCAACTCTACGTCTTGGGGTACGCGGTCGCCACTCCAGAACCTTCCGGCCCCGTAGGCCATCTGTTCTGCGAGCAATGTGCCCTGCCCACTGACACAATTCTTCGGGCTATTAGCCCTCTCCATTGTCCTTTGGATGACTTTAAGCCTTCTAATAGGTAAGGCCCATTGTGAGCAACCACGTTTCAGTGCCATAGTTCATCACTGGCAACACACACTGGACAAAGACTTTCGTCTTGAGACACTGCGGTATTTTTAGGAGAATGATGAACCAGCCAAAACATTTACCTTGTACCCTGATGTTGTAAGACCGGCGTTTCTTTTAGCGAGGACACACTTCATTCTGATGAAGAAGGCTCGTTCACACTCGATGTCCACTGTTGGGCCCCACGTTCCTCCTACTGGGTACCTGACAAAGAACAATCATTAAGTACTATAAAGTTAGAGATCCTAACATGGTTGGGAAGAGGCTAGGCAGACGATGCTGATAGTTGTACAGACGCCAGCACATCAAGCTATCCCACACTGTCAAATTTTCCCAATTGAATATGAACCTTATACTTTTAGAATAAAGTTGAAAATATATCAAATACGTTTGACAGATTCGGGTAGCTTGATGTGTTGGCATCTGTACCTCAGTTTGGGAAGCTGAGGTACAAATGAGTCCCAATGGGGAACGCGAACGAACAGGTGTTTAAAAATGTGGTCTTATTCGAGGTAAGTCAAAAGTTTAAGGAAATAACGTTATCAACAAAAATAATTTAATTATTTATTTAAATTTCGTACATAACACCCTAACAGCTATGCGCCAATGCGATGTTACTACTATAAACAAAAGTTGAATGTTGTTGTTGTTGTTGAATGTTATATTTATCCATAAAAAGCCAAAAATAACGTTCCGTACCGGTGTTTTGTAAATTATAACTTTTTTATTCGCATCGACCTAAAGAGTGAATGGAAAATCACTTTGCTTCTGGTGTTACCGATTCTAAAATATTTTACCAAGTTAATTTTAATATTGTACACGATCAAATTTTAACCAGTGCGCAAACTGTAAGCATGAATTCTACATATTATTCTAGACACCCTAAAGTAGACATTTTTCGTCGGTTATATAAAAAAATCAGCTGTTCCATACATTTTGACCGCGTAGGTATTGCACTTTTTTATGAAACAGCTGATTTTATTTTGTATACCGACGAAAAATTTCTACGCCAGGGGGTCTAGAATCTAAAATGATATGCTGAATTCATGGTTACAGTTTGCGCACTGGTTAAAATGTACCCTGTATATTCTTAATTTCGTTCCAAATTTCTCGCAAAGTTCATCGAGAAATATATGGTGTTGTTCGCATTCAGAAATTGGAGAGGAACAAAAAGAAGATGAAGAATTCTTAGCAATTTTTTTTACGGTATTGAAAATAATTAAAGTTTTTAGCATGTGTCATGCCATATAATCATGTAAAATTAACAGAGTTAGTTATACCATAGACTAGGATACTGTACTCACCCGAGGCTAGGATACTGGTGCGGTAGGTACGAGTGGGGGGGATGCAGTAGACTGAGCACTGCCGTCATCTCGTGGTCTGACTGGTGGATATACTCGTATATCGAGATGCCTGTTAGTTATAACTAAGACTAGGATACTGTACTCACCCGAGACTAGGATACTGGTGCGGTAGGTACGAGTGGGGATGCTGTAGACTGAGGACTGCCGTCATCTCTTCGTGGTCTGACTGGTGGATGTACTCGTATATCGAGTTGCCTGTTAGTTCTACCTGTGGGATAGATAAAGAGTTAGAGCACATCACGTCCTTGTTACCCGAAGGGTCGGTAGAATTGTTTATTCGTCGTTTTAAGCCCCATGTAATAAGGAGCAAACCTTGTGCTATTAATCGTGCAGAGATCAGAACATATCTGTAGAGTACTTAGACTCAGCTGCTAATATGTCTTTAACAAAATTTGAAAAAGAAACTCCTTCTATAATTCGATATGCAGAATTGCTATGAGAAATGAGTTTTGTTTCACGAATCGATTACGGGTTTTAAAGTGAGAATGAATACAGAGATAAATTAAATGAACTGGCAAAACTTCACGTTCATATTTTTTTGTTGCTGATAAAGACGTAACGTTTCGGGTCGTCAGAAGCCCGAAAGTCTGACAACCACAATTAGCAAGGTGTATCGTATTATATATAATATATAATCATTTTATTATCAGGCAACTAAGGCCCATAGATAAAATACACAAAAATAATCTTAAACAATAATAACAAACTAATACATATTAATAAACAGCTTAAAACTATAACTAAACACGTAAAGTTGTCGGCATAGGCATCGTGGTTTGCTGCGAGGTGTCACGTAACCGAAACCGAAACCTCGGAAACGTCGATATACGAGTTATACGACACCTTTCGGCCAAAAGTCCTCTTTCAAGCAGTGCTGTAGATGGTGCGTTGGAACTCGTACCACGAATGACTTCAAACTCAAACTCAAAGCATTTATTTCAAATAAACCAATTACTGGCACTTTTGAATTGTCAAGGTCGGTGAGATAGAAAGATGAAGCTAGTTGCCCATTCCAAAGCGTAGGTACCTATGGAGAAGAACGGGCAAGAAACTCCATGGACACTCTTTTAAAATCATGATTTTGTTACAATCAGTTGGTTACATCATTATGTTGAAATTATCAATGTGAGAACGATGTAAAAAGACGTGCACATTATAAGCGTCCGTAATTAAAACAAAACAAAAATAAAATAACAATTTAGAAATTAAAATAAGCCGTGGGAGCTAAGAGATGACATTCTTACACACTTCTTACTCAGTAACTTTGTTGTGGACGTCAGATAGACAGTCGCTAGACTGGTTAGACTGGAAGGTGACCCCAAGGCTAGACAGATGATGATGATGATATCCAACATGTCTATGCCAGTTTTCGCCAGTTAATTGGCGGGCAGAGTGTCAGGGTTATAGATGCGAAAACTGTCACCATAAATTCAGCATAATACTACCATAGGTTCAGTATCTGAACGCTAGGGGAGAGTTGATATATTTCGTCAATCATAAAAAAAATAACACTCCGGGAGTGCCGGCTGAAGTGAAAACTTGAACAATTACTTGTGTATTTTTTTAATCGTCAGGAAATATTTTTTGAATCGTCAGATTCATTGTTCGTACGTTCGTGTTGTCAGTGGTGTAGGTCACAGTGTCGCGAGATCAATTGTTTTTCCCATCTCAAAAAATGCCCAACGCACCTAAAGAAGTTCTCACTTCAAAAATAAGCTGTTCCGTACATTTTAAACGCGAAGGTATTGCAATTTTCTATGAAACAACAGGTTTTCTTTGTAAACCGACAAAACATGTACAGACACCAGCACATCAAGCTACCCCTAATCTGTATGTTTTGATAGCATGGAACGCATGGAACACAACGCGCCGTCGACCCGGGCTTGGTCCTTACCAGACAGCGAGCTACCAATTACTCGCCGTCTGCAAGCCCGCGCCTACGGTGGCCGAAAAACTACATAGTACTTACTTGACTTAAACCAAGATGTACGGACGCCGTTTCACTAATATACATGATCTTGCCATCAGGAGCCACCACAAATATAAAGCCGTCCAGGGTCTGCAGGAGGTGGGAGCCAAGCTCTCGTATTGACAGCTCTCGCGGCTGTGGGGGAGGTGGTGCGGCGCCCCATGCGTCACCGAGACCTAGGGGAAGGGGGGAATGAAAAGGAGTTTATTTACAAATGTATTCTCATAACGAGTGGTGTCATTCCGATCTAGCCCGTGTCTTGCTGCCCTCTTTCAGCGAAGCCCTAAGCCGAGGTCCGTACCTGTCCCCACGTTGCCCTTAGCGTATACAGGTTGAAATTGAAAACATGCGACAAACCGTAATGGGAGATTGTACTCATCATTATGAACAACTTTTACTAAGGGACAAAAGATGCAATCGCAAAAAAAAAAAAACTGTTCCCTACATTTTGACGAGTCATGCGAACATAAATGTAGGGAACAGATGTTTTTTTTTTCGCGATTGCATCTTTGGTCCCTTAGTAAAAGTTGTTCATAATGATGAGTACAATCTCCCATTTCGGTTTGTCGCATGTTTTCAATTTCACCCTGTATAGTCACTTAGTTTTTAAGCCCTGGCCTCCAGCCTTAATTTATTAAGTTAGCCACAGGTAAGTCGGGTTGAGCAGCCGACAAACACTATGTAAAGAGCCTGCTTGGGTTTGAACTCATGACCTTACAAATTGTAAGTTGTAGCCGATACCACTATGCCCCCACTGCTCCCTCAATATGATACACCCAGACTTAGAAAACAAACAAATAACCAACTAAACTCACAAATGCTCAAACTTGCAAACGCACAAAGTCACAAACGCTCAAAGTCACCAACAAGGCCTTAGTGCGAGTTTCATTTAAGCATCCCGATCAAACGCTTCGAGCGCGTTTGGCGCTCCGATTGGCCCTGGATTGATGACGGAGAAATCGGAGTGCCGAACGCGCTCGATGCGTTTGGCCCTAGGGCCAGGGAACTCACTCGACAAACTCACAAGCATCCAAGCTGTATCAAATAGGTACTAGCTTTTGCCAGCGGCGGCGGCGTCAAAATACAAAATTATCCCGCGGGATAGTACTGCCGGGATAAAAAGTATCCTAAGTGTTAATCCAGGATATAAACTATCTGTGTGCCAAATTTCATCCAAATCCGTTCAGTAGTTTTTGCGTGAAAGAGTAACAAACATCCATACTCGCAAACTTTAGTATTGAAGGATAAAACTCACCATCAGGAAAAACCTGCCGCATCTTAAGATAACTCGTCGTCAATCTGATGACGGATGCCTTGTCTAGCTGTGACGTAATCGCCGACGGCAGAGGGAGAAGCTTGGCTAGCTCCAGAAACTCAGCGTTCTCTTTCTCTCTTCGAGAACGGGCGGCGTTCTTGCTCTTTTCCTTCATGATGGCGGCTGCGTCCAAGGGACGGGAGCTGTCTTTGCGACAGGCTGTAACAAGAGAGGTTTTATTAGGCACCATTTTACACGCTTTATATTAGCTTCACTTGTATGTTTGTTTGTTTGTTTGTTTGTAACCGACTTCTTTGGACGCTATTTTGACCCACTTTAAACGGTCAGATTTCATTGAAACTTTGTAAACTTGTCGGGGACCGATGACAATACAATAATTTAAAAAAAAATGAGAAAAAAAAACACGTTTTAGTAGTTAGCAGAACTAAAAAATTTAAAATATATAATAGTTTAAAAATCTAAAAAACACGCTTTAAAAACCAAACTAAAAAAGGAGAAAATAATTTAATTCAATTAAAAAGCGTGGGGCGCTTGACATTAAGTGATTATAAAAATAAGTACCTCAAAAAGCACCCCACGCTTTTTAATTGAATTAAATTATTTTCTCCTTTTTTAGTTTGGTTTTTAAAGCGTGTTTTTTAGTTTTTTAAACTATTATTTATTTAGGTTCACTCCCTACTACATGGAAGTTATACAATCAATCAATCTGTCTAGCCTTTTCACAAAGCTACGTTGGGTTCGGCTTCCATTTTAATTGAATGCAGATGAATGCTCGTATTTTTAAACGACGAAAAATCGGAGGAGGTCTCAAGTCGACGCGTATTTTTTTTAAAATGTATGACCACGGATAACTTTTTACAGAAATGTCCGATTTTGATAATTATTTTTTATTGGAAAGGGTATACCCCGAAGTTGTTCCTTTATAAATTTGAAAAAAAAAAACAACTCTAAGCGTAGGAAAACAGGGGATAATTGATTATTCACTCACAGATTTTAATGCTCAGTTGTGTATTACAAAAAGTAATCAAAAATTAAGCATGTAGTAATTAGTATATTATAGCCACAAAAAATTATAAAATAAAAACTTTTTAACAAAAAAAATTAACCGCCGAAAATACTGAAGAGCAAAAAATAATAAACGTTTTTTGTTTAACTAAGTTCGGAAGTCGGTGACTTTGGATATGTATTTTAATTTTGTGTCACCGCTTTCCGAACTTAGTTATTAAGGTCAAACAAAAAAGGTTCCACAACCCAGATCAAAATCAAAAGTCATTTATTGAAACTAGGCTGAGAGTCAGCACTTTTTGAACGTCAAAATAAAATAAGACAGTTCAACCAAAATGGCCGCCCTTCACCACTTCCTAGAGCTTTAGTTACTATGGGTAACACAATGCCCTTTTGTAAGACTGCTTGGCAGACATTTGGGCTTCTGACGAGATCTATGAATGACAGTCGGGACTAATTACTGCTTAACGTGCTTTCCGAGGCACGGAGAAGTCTTGGTATGTAAAGATAGGCACCCATCCACGGACCAACCACGGCAAGCGTAGCTTGACCTGACCGATCGAACCGTGCAGCTGTTATTACTTCACCACAAGCCCCTTTATTATGTAAGACTGTTTTCAAAACTGAAAAGGAAAAATGAGTAAGGAACCGTTTAGAATGACGACAACAACTTTCTTAAAAAACAAGTTTAAATATCATTTATTGGGTATTCTAATTTAAAATCATTTAACGGCTTGGTACGTGACGATGGGAAGAGACCAGACGGCATGACGTTATTGCCTTGGAAGGTGGGAAGACCTCTGGTGTGGGACGCAACATGTGTCGACACCCTTGCGCCATCCCATGTTCCTAGCACGGCGGGCTGTGCTGGCGCCGCTGCTGCTGTTGCTGAGACCCTCAAGCGGCGTAAATACTGTAACCTTATTGGTAACTACAGTTTTGAGCCGTTTGGGGTCGAAACGCTCGGGTCATGGGGCCCGAGTGCACGTCTCCTCTTTAAGGAAATTTCTCGCCGGCTGGTCGACACTTCACGTGACCAGAGGGCTGGTTCGTTCTTTGGCCAAAGAATTAGCATTGCCATTCAACGTGGCAATGCTGCCAGTCTTCTGGGCACGTTTCCTGATGACAGCGATGCGGAGGAATACTTCGACGCCTAAGTGTCCTTTTGTTTTTTGTATTTATTTTGTATATCGTAGTTTTAAAGTAATAATTATGCTTAGTATTAGCATTCTATGAATATAAATATTTTACTACGTTTTTAACTTTATCGAAATATACTGAAAATCCACAAAAAACGAAAACACAGGCAACATCAAATTAAAAATAACATCCCTGACCTACGCCACGCCAAAATTAATGACGTCATTATACATTCAAGAAATTATCATCCACGCTAACGATATCGCATGCATATTTATAGCAGCATGGAGGCTGAAGGCACTCCACGCTTTTGCTTCAGAAAAAAAAACAAACCATAGAGTTTCGGCGGGAAAACAACATCGTGATGAATTATTCAAGTGAAGCGTAGTGCTAATGCTTACAAATGATGCCTGTTACGCGGAGATGGATACAAAATGTTTGGAGGTATTTTATCTAGGATTATTTTGTATCTATCTTCTTGTAATATTTTGGGGTATACAGTATACTCCTACGTAAGTAGAGTTATTTCAAGTGGTATGTGTTACCCAAAAATAGGATTTTGTCGTTATGGAGGTCAGATTGGAGACGGAGGCAGTCGCTCCATATTAAATACTGGTATTCATCTGCATCAGGTTTTTTTTTAAGTCTGGAAAATCATCAAATAACTTCTCGCGCTCTGAGTGGAGCAGGAGGTCAGACTTTTACTGACTAAAATCCACCCGTGTTTCTTCAGTTGCCTGTGTGCCAGGGGCCATGGTATCTCTTTCGAACAACCCGCACCCCTGGCAAGCATTGGATCTTGCGGACCCCACCAGTTGGTGCTGATCTCTTTGAGGCGCGCGTGTTACAAAACGCGCCATCGACCCAGGCTTGATCCTTACCGGACAGCGAGCTACCCATTACTCGCCGGCCGCAAGCCCGCACCTACGGTGGCCGAGAATCAGCCTGAGATTCTCGACGCCCAGGGCGTCTCCTGCGGTGACTACGGCCGTGAGGGCGCATATACTGCCTCTCCCTCACGTGCGCCACCGCCCTCTTCGCAAGCATTACTGCTTTGCAGAAGGAGGTGACGACTACCCATGCACTCTCGCTCCGTACCATGGCCTTGACCAGGGCCGGACGCGAGATATCGCTGCCGCCGATCGTCTCCACAAGGACACGGCGGTGCTCCGCCTAAGCCGGGCAGACCTCCACCGTATGCTCCACCCTGTCCTCAGGGCGATCTACCCAGTGGAAATACCCGGGAGTTTCCTCCCGCCTTATTCGAAACAGGAACCTCCCGAAACAACCGTGTCCGGTGAGGACCTGCGTCAGGCGGAAAGTGAGGATGCCGTGCCGTGTTGCCTCTCAATCCACTCTTCAAAGAGGGGGTTTACCGCCGCAATCTTGGCGTGCCCAATCTGCATCACGTTAGACTTAAAGACGATCCCAGCATAATTGGGATTTGATATGGATATGTTTTGACTCTTTGACTTTATGGATATCAAAGTAGTCAGTTTTTTTCCTGGCCTTATAAGAGTGATTGGAAGTATGTACTTAGGTATTATGCAAAAGTCAAATTGATTTTTCGAGCACTAATCATCTACATCAGTGAATTCCAATGCATATTATGTCTAAATAACAATTTTAGTATGTATTATTTATGAGAAATTGGGTTAGAAAGCAGAAAATCAGCACCCTGTGTTTCGTGATTGTCTAATTTAGTAAACATAGTTTATTTTTACGACGCTAGCACGGTAGGCCGAGACAAAGATGGCGGGACGACCTTGGATCCTTCAGAAAAGACTGACCAGTACTAGCAAAAGACAGCATTTTATAGAAAAGCGAGAGGTAGGCTTTTTTCCCTGCAGAAAGACAGTACAGGCTAGTTGGATTTCATTAGTTAATCTTTAGTTATTTTATTTTATAGGTATATTTGATTGTTTGGTGATGCATTAAAATAAATTCTTCATTTAACTAAACATTACAATTTAAATCAACATGTTCCATTGCGTGAGAATGTCTGATTTCTTAGTAGTGTATTATTGGTAAGTGCCAAGCATAGTAATGAGGTTCGACAGCAATAGTGTATAATAAACTCAATCACAGTTATTCGAAATAAACCACTCCCTTGAGTATTATTGGCTAGACGTAGCTTAGGGCTGTCTACCAGACCTTGTTTTGACAATTGCTTGATTTTGCTAGTTTTACAGGGTGATTGGAAGATGGGTGCAAAGCTTTAAGGTGAAGACAGTATAGACAATTTAGAACCATTTAAGCCATGGTTGTCTTAGACGAAGTCTTATCAATTTTTTTTTTTTAATAAGGTTTAAAAGACGTATTGTACAATTTTTTTATTTTTTCTGAGCTTTAAATGTCTGTAAAAAAAATGTTTAATGACACAGAAGCCTAAAACATGTTTTGCTTGATTGCTTACACATTACTTTAATTAAATAAATAAAAAATGAATTCATTTATCATTCAATTTGGCCATAATTATGCAGTTTACATTAAATTTTGAGAATTTCCGAAAAAAAACTTAAAAATATTTGGTAAGACTTCGTCTAAGACAACCATGGCTTAAATGGTTCTAAATTGTCTGTACTATCTTCGCTTTAAAGCTTTGCACTCATCTTCCAATCAACCTGTATATTTCGCTTCAATTTTGCAACAATATTATCCAGCCGAGCCGGCAAGAGCAGTGGTGACCTAGTGATAACAGCCGTGACTTACAAGATGTTAGTCGTAGGTTAACCCAGACAGACGCTTTACGGGGAAACCGGCATGTCCTAGAACCAAAAATTCGAAGACATGTGACATCTACCAACCCGCACTGGGTCCGCGTGGTGGATGACGGCCCGCGCGCGCTTTTGGTCACAGTTCTAACCTAACCTAACCCATTTAATCGGGGTGCCCCGGCTTAATAAACCAGTTTGGCCTAGGACAAACTAGTTTGGCCTGAAATCGGGTTTGGCCGGTAACATATACAACCTATTTGAAAATAAAATACTGGTAAGTAATTGTTGAATAATTCGAAAGACAGCATATTTTCTTTAATTAATTTACTTAGGTACACAGCTATTAGACAGATCAATAAACTCAGTATATTGCTGCGCAGTCCATTGCTGAACATACCAGTAGGCCTTTCCAAAGTTAGAAAAAAAAAAAAAAAAAAGTGAAATTTAGTATCCCACGTAGTAGTAGCCGGTTAATTAACCGAAAGACTTTCGTCCAGCCTCATAGTCGAACTAATATAGGTAATTTTGCACCCATCTGCCGCATGCTTTCTCTTGCCAACTCCGTTCGTGGGGAAATAGATGTATTTGCTGGTTCTGTAACCTCAGTTAGGACTAAACTTAGAGTTTTAATTGTATAATTTCTGTTTTTTTTTAGAATCGTTTTACATTGAATTTTTTCTTTCTTAATCTTTGTCATATTCTATGGGAAAGTTCCCATTTTGTCATTTTTGTGTAATCCTGTAAGCATCGTATTTTTTAAAGTAAGTGTTTTACAAAATAATAGGCATGCAAGATTCACATCTAGTAGATGTCACTCAAAAATACTGTTTGTAGCTGATTTTATTGCATTTGTGATTGTACATCAGTTTTGTGAATTAAATAATAAAAATAAAAAATAAAAATAAAAATTGTCATCAATTGTACCGAAAATGGTTGTTGTTGGAATCCAACAACAACCATTTTCGCTTATTTTAGCCGTACGCTAAAGACCAAAAAAAAAACCACTAAACCATTACGCTTAAGCCAGTGAAAAATCATAAATTGTGTGCAATTTATGATTTTTCACTGGCTTAATTAAGCGTCTGTTGTTATTGCAAAATTAACCCAATCGTGACATGTCATTGGAATTTCTTGGTGGAATTGTTAAATGCTGTCTCTCTTGGACGGACTTCATTCGTCTACAAGTAAGCACCTACGTACTACATGTTTGTACCTACGTACTAGATTTACGCAGAGTGTTAAATTCGGCTCCAGACTTTACCTAGTATAAGATTATTATTTTGATGCTAACACTAGGTTTAAGTTTTCTTACTAACACTCCTGAATGGATTAATTGTAGTCTGATAATAAAGGTTATGGCGATTTTTCTTTGCTTTCTATTGATTTTAATATAAGAAGTACATGTACCCAATATTTCAAATAAAAGAAACGTCACCCCTACTGGCGACAAACGACATATGGCCGTCATTTATAGAGTGCCATAAACTAGCGCCCGATCGGATTCCGTACGTTCCATTTACAAATTTTGCGCGCGAATATTTTTGTTTTACGGCTAGCCAATGTGGCGCGCTTATGTTAAATTAAAAAGAAATATTTAGTGTATTTTGTTTCTGTAACCGAGTTGAAAAAAAAACATTCAATTATACTTACACAAACCCGTATCATATTCGGATGCGCATTTAGTAAATAATTTCCTCCTCGGATACTTCATTTGAAAAATCATAAACCCAAACTGCCAATCTCTAAAAAAAACCCAAAATCTCTCTTCAATCACTCGTTAATACCTTAATTATCTCTTTGTAAAAACGCACTATTACAAGTTTACAACCGTATAACAAAAACACCCGAGTTTGCAATGTGTAACAGTTAAAAATAAAATAATAAAACTGCACTTTACACGAACAGGTTCAAATCGATACTGGCAGCATCCACCTTCTTTCCTATGTCCGTTTCCGAAATAAAAAAAACATATGACAGGTACTAACAATAGCACGGGCAAATACATTGACAATAAAAGACACGGTTGTATTACGTCATCAAACGTCATTCTTGAGGGCTGGGCGTCGTATAGGGGCGGGCTTACAATTAAAAAGAGCGGTTATAATCTAGGAAATCGTAACATTATGAAGAACTTTTTTCATTGCATTTAATTAATGAGCTATAATAATTGTAGTGAGTCAAACAAATTAAATGAAGTAGGAGGTTTTCTTTGCGACGCGTAATTGTTCCAAGTATCTTTCAGCGAAGATAAAACAAGGAAAGAACTGCGCATAATTTTACTATGTAGAACTTGTTGATACTAATTTTATGACTACTTGTTCTTGTTATGTTTTTTCATCGTCACTCGGTAGACGAAACCTTTGGCTAGAGCGACGTAACTTGCGGTAAGTTTTTCATGGTACCTATTACCGTAAATTTTCCTACATCTATCACCTTTTGCGTTACCAAGCACCCTAATTAACATACTCTTATCCATAACCCGAGTGTTTTTAAGGAAATTAGCAATCATTATTTTGCTTCATAGGTTTTAAAAAATTGCCTACACTGCGTTGTACGTGCTAAACTGTCGAAACTAAAGATATTACGATCAACTGTCATTTTATGTGTATTACGCAGGCGACATCGTTTTAGAATAAAATTACCAAATACATTCGGTATAGATAATCGTTCTTTTGGCACAACGTGGCGTAACCTAAGGATGCGCCGAAAGTTGAAGACACCGTTGAGCCCGTATAGTTTTGACAAGATTCGATTGATACGCATTGTGTATTGATAGTGTTGTTTGCAAAATATTATCTGCCAGTCTATTTTGTTAAAATCTTACCGGATAAACTGCGGTGAAGTGACCTGTCAATAGTGTCAATCCTTAACGAAATGACAGCTTACTTCAAGCTGACTTGAGCACCATGTTTAACTATCATATAATTAATCTAACTGTCATTGCTTCTTTTTCAATACTTTTTACCTTTTGTGGTGTGGTATTTTATTCTAGGTGCATGGTTCTTCACAAATAATTAATGTGTACGAAATATTATAAACATTTTAAAAGAGTAACGGTAGAGTTTCTTGCCCTTTCTTCTCCCACGAACCTACTTTTAAAGCCGTTCAAAATTGCCTTTTCTGTGCCCATTTGAAATAAAGTCTTTGTCTTTGACTTAGAAATCATCTAAGTTTTCCCGATAAGATTACTAAACCAGCTGTTCTAATACAATAAAAGGTGGATGTAACCGAGTTACCTAGATTTGATTATCTCAACTCCACAGCTTCGTTGACCGAACAGTCACAATTTGGTTCCCGTTTTCGTTTTTGTCTCATTCATTATCCATACTTCTTGGTTGACATGATTAAGTATCAGTAACAAGATATTGACAGCGCCTTAAATAAGAGCGTTTATTCTGAAAATGGGCAACGTCGCAAATAGCTGTCAAATATTTCATTGTTTTGATTAATTTGGCGATATTACTGTATGGAAATATGAAATATCGCTAACTAGTGACCTAAAATATTGAATATGAAATGCAATAATTAATATCATAACACCGAATAATTAGTTTTAGACATAAAAATGAACTTGGAAACTTTCCAAATGCCCTTTTTACACATAAAACGGTTACAACATCAAATTTAGTGTTATAATTGCAAATCATTGTTCATATTTTAGGTCACTAGTTAGCTATATTTCATACTTCCATACAGTAATAATAACAAATTAATAAAAACAGGTACATATTTGACAGCTATTTGCGACGTTACCAACTTTCAGAATAACCGCTCTTAATGTCGTAATAGTATGGTTTCCATAGTGTTATCACTGCTGTGCGGCGTACTCTCCTTTATGGCCAATTGTTCAATACTTGTATCAATTGTCTGAAAATTGTAACCATAGACTACCATAGTTATGATTAGGGAATGAAAATAAAAATCATTTGTTTGATCCTCAGAGGCTAGAGATCTATGCCTTTTCTATGTACAGACGCCAGGACATAAAGCTACCCCATTCTGTTAAATTTCTTTGATCGATTTTCAACTTTGTCACAAAAGAATAAGGTTTATTTTTAATTGGGAAAATTTGACAGTTTGGAATAGCTTGATGTGCTGGCGTCTGTACATAGAAAATCAATGCTCAATCATTTATTGCATAGATACATAAAGTGAGCGTCCTGAGGCTAAAATATTCGTGGTGCTTAAGAAACCTGACTAGTACGATTATGCAGTAGAGCAAGCAAGAATTAACTTTCAATGTCATAATTTCAGCCAAACGACGTCTACAGCTGGACATAATCCTCTCCCACAAGCGTGACCACATTGACCGGATTAATAATGGGGGTCTGAAACTATAATGGGTGAGTTTGAAACTCCATTTAATAATGCTTAAATATATTATTTCGATCTTAATAATCATCACATGTGCGAAGTAACAAACCAAAGTAACACATTATCTTTATTTATTCAAAACGATCGTTAAGACTTTATCATTTAACAAAACAACTCATTATGCGCGTGCACACTTCATATCGCGGTTGAAAAGGATGAAAATCAATAAAATTCTCGATGAATACGATTTGCATATCTCACGCCATCTTCTTTCATTCAGCAAAAGGGCAATGTCGCAATTTGATGCCGGTGAAAAAAAAAATGACAATTCGAAATTTGAATCTTCGAGTGTCGTCGAGTTGTTCTGTTGGCGTTGAAATAGATTAAAAGGTTTTTTTTATTAATATTTTTTAAAGAGCAAAGGAGACTGTTGTGCTGTTTGTTTTATCATTGGATTGTACAATTTGTGGATTAAAAGAATCTCAGACTAATGAGTAATGACAGAGGTAAATTATGTTTGCATTAAATACCAGCAACTGCTGCATTTAAGATCTTTATGGCAGTGCTAACTGAGGCGAAAAACTTTTCACATACCAATATTGGCAAGTATCCGTGGATTCTGTGTTCCTTTCCACAAATAACCCGTCGGCCTTCAAAGTAAGAGTTAACAGGCATCTTCTGGGCTTGCTCGTTCCATTATAGATCTCATCCATCGCTTTCCACCTGGCGAGATCGAGGTCAACAGTTGGCGCATTTTGCCAAAAAAGTTTTCGTTTGACGTATTAGTACACGAAGCACAGCTCCATTAAGTGGTTACCCCTCCAAAAGACATGTGCATTCAAATCTGTGCTAAGCCCAAGTTACTTTTGTATCTTGCAAAAACATTTTATTGTATAATATACTGCAGTGTTTTACTAAATATGCTTAACATTTACGGGATAGTTTTCATAGTCTAATAATAGACCGGAGGTTTCAAGACCGCTTGCCGTTCATAAAATGGAGGTTCAAATCCTAGGCACGAAATGTGCTTTTTGTCATACAATTTTTTTTTCAATATAAAGTATTTTTCTATTTTGTTTTAGTAATATTTATGAATTTAATAATCAAGAATCATTAAATACTTTCATAATATTTATTGTTACTATTATTTAACAATACTTTGACCTTATATTACAACAAAGATTTTTAATTTACAATTTGATTTGATAATTTACAGATAACTTATTACTATCATATTTTGCCAACTGATACGAACGGGTCTCTAGACAAGTGACATCCTATCCGCGACTTAATCCTATCCTATACCTATCTCAAACAGCAAATAGGAAGCTCTATAAATATTTTGGGTTGACATAAACCAACATTTTTTAAGTGAACATATACATCAAACGTTGTAGATATAACTTGAGGGTAGGGATTAATTTTTATAAAGAAAACGTATGTAAGTTAAATTAATTAATACCCTCAAATAACATAGTCTATCGATTAGACAGAGACCTAAAGATAAAGTGACTCGGACGATATTAGATAACAATTTCATCGCAATTCATAATTATGAGCTCGTTGGCTAGTCCGTCAACCGGTATGAGTATGACGACGTTCGGTGATGTGATGATTCGAATCCAAGTCGAAACAATGAACTCTTTTTGAAGTATTCTTTTAAATTATTCGCAACGAATTCAATGTTGTAGCAGTGTAACATTTTAAAACTTGAGGGGTTAGCACATACTGACGCTGTGTATACAGTTACTAGGTTCAAGCTGTAGGTGCTAGTATGCTTAACTTAGCTGAGATTAGTAGATTAGCCAGTCAGCAGGTTTAAGTAGTGCTGCCGATTGTCTAGGAGCTGGCAGATATACATAATTATGTATGTATAAGCTTTTACAATTTTTATAACTCGTGGACGCTCTGTTTAGTTTGTCATTTCGAGAAATTGTCAATTACGTATTTTGTATATTTCTTACAAAGAATGTAACATTCAATGTTATGAAAAAACAAAGAAAATTTTAGACACGCAATTTTTAAAGGTAATTTATTTATTACTTTAATTGTAGAGGAAGTTTCCCACGCCTGACCGTAAAAAAAACTTGGAGACAGTCATATTGTTTATGACTTGTCACTTGTTTTGAATTTGGAACAGAGATAACGAAAGAAAAAGAGACAATTCTACCGCAGGGTAGAAATGTCTCTTTTAATCTTCTCAACAAAAAAAAACTACTGTCTATTATTAGGAAAAAGATGAACCATACATGGAACGAAAATACATGTCTTGTTTTACTTATATTCATGACGCCGGGAACTTTACAACCTGCGAAACTAGTCTTTCACAAATAGAAAAACCCTTTTCCCTCATTTGGTTTCTTATTTAGGAAACCGCAAGAGTGGATCTTTTGGAAAAAAGCAGCATTTCTATCATTAAATGACCTCCAATAGTTTCAATTCGTTCATTATCCATACATTTGGGTTAAATTTTTAGAGTGAAATCAACATAAATTAAAAAAAAAAAACTCAATAAAAGTAATGTTATTAATTTATATCTTAATCAATGTCCACCGATAAAAACCATATCCATTACACTACCACAACAAACCTACTTACTATAAACGCACAACAAAACGTCGATGTAACTTAATACGTCAGCTTCCACCGTATTATATGCACACGTGTGAGTGCAGGATCCGGGCACCGCGGTGGTCTGGCGTCGCGTAACGTTAGTGTGTTATTATTTTAGAGATTTATTCTGTCGATTGTATGAAGTGAGCATTTGGTGGAGGGGACGTTTTTGTGCAAGATTAAAGGTTTTAGCGAGATTGTAAGTAGATAAGTTGGGAGAATTTATTGTTTCAGAACGGTAGCATAAATTATACATGAAGAAAAAAAACACCCAGAAAGTAATTGTCAAATTACTCCTTTAATTCTAAGACGCAGACTAGAATCTGATTTCTATAACCCAGTTACTGGGTAACACGATACCCCTTGGTAAGACTGGTTGTCCGACTATTGAGCTTCTGCTGACTACTTGTAATTTTAACTCTATTTTAATATTTAATTTATCATTTTATTCTATAACTTGTGTGCATTTTATCTAACGTAACAGACGCCAGCACATCAAGCTACCCCAAACTGTCAATTTTATCCAATTGAACATGAACCTAATGTTTATGTGATAAAGTTGAAAATCTATCAAAGAAATTTGACAGATTGGCGCAGCTTGATATGCTGGCGTCTTAGATACGTCCTGTAAATTGCTCTGCTAGTGCTGTACACTTCTGTAAGTGACTAATTCACAAATTTTAAAACTGTGTGTGATTTTTGTTTGTCAGTGAATAAGTCGTTGAAGTGCCCTATCAATAATTAAATAAATAAATACCCGTAACCCGTAACGACTGTCAAAGATCCACGAATGTGTACCTACGAATGATTTAATCTAAGAATCTCTTGTTAGGCAAGAACTTTATCATAAGGACGATTTACTTAACTTACTGGTTAAAATTAAAACTCTTGTATCTATATCACAAGGTGGATCGATGACCTTGTGAAGGCCGCAGGAATCAGCTGGATGTGGGAAATACAGAACCGGTCGAATTTCCGAAGCTTGGGGGAGGCCTATGTCCAGCAGTAGACGTCTTTCGTATGAAATGATGATCTTAACCAGTAATGAAGCAAAGATCTCTTACTTTGCGTAGTAGACCCTCCCATATGGAAGTAGCTATCACAGAGAAAATTAGCTTACGAATCTATTAATATTTTCAGTGCTGACGTAAAAAAAGAATACCACTGGTAAGCGAAATGATTCGTTTTTGTTTCTGGTAACTTTAAATATGGTCGTTATGAGCGATAATAGTTCTTATTGCAATCTGATACCGGTTAAAATCTGTTGTAATAAATTCGAATAATAAATGAGCAAGCATTGTCGTGGAAATGCAATAGAATCGTATAAAATTTGATATTAACTATTTAATATCTAATAAATAATCAATTACTGGATGCAGTTTGGCATTTGGAATTTTATGGTATATTTTTAATTATAATTATAATTGTTATTGAAGGGATAAACTGGTTTTAAAGATAGTTAAGAGGTGACTTTGATGATTTTTTTGAGTATGTTTAATTATGTTTTGAATTCCGTCACTGTATGCAAAAAAGACTTGAAATTATCATAATTTTTTTTTTGCTTTTAAAAATTATTTACGGTTAAAGAGATACACTGGTTTAAAAAACTACCTTTTTGAGCGTTTTCAAGAAATCCACCGCCTTAATCCATAACAATCCCGCCCACATGATAAACAATAGCGAATGCAAATCATAAATCCGATCAAATTATTCCTAATAAAGCAAACAAAAATATGCAAAAAAATTACCATATCCTACAAAAAGTTACCTCATTTAAAACATCACAGATGTGCCAATCATAACTTAGTTGTAATCCTTTAAAATTGGATAATCACTACCTGTAAGGGATTAAAAGATTAAGTGCCGGAAGATGATTAGAAACGAGGTTTGACGTAAGCAGGGTTAGATGTCTGTGGTTCCGCCAGTAGGGAAAACCATAGATATAGAAGTAATTTTCGTAATAAAATATTTATAGAAAAAAAATAGAATATAAATAATAGTTTAAAAAACTAAAAACACGCTTTAAAAACCAAACTAAAAAAGGAGAAAATAATTTAATTCAATTAAAAAGCGGGGTGCTTTTTGAGGTATTTTTATAATCAATTAATGTCAAGCACCCCACGCTTTTTAATTGAATTAAATTATTTTCTCCTTTTTTAGTTTGGTTTTTAAAGCGTGTTTTTAGTTTTTTAAACTATTATTTATTTTCTATTTTTTAGTTCTGCTAAATACAAAAACTAGTTTTTTTTTCCCCATTTTTTTTAAATTATTGAATTGTCATCTGTCCTCGACAAGTTTACAAAGTTTCAATGAAATCTGACCGTTTAAAGTGGGTCAAAATCGCGCTCAAAGGAGTCGGTTACATACAAACATACAAACAAACCAACAAACAAACATACAAGTGAAGCTAATATAAAACGTGTAATAAAATAGAAAACTTTTACATAATTCAGACCGTAGTCTATTGGGTTATTAACAATTGTTTTTTATCTTATAGTGTTAGTAGGTTCAGTGGCGTAACTAGGGTGATGCAGACAGGGCAAAAGTCCTGGGCGCCTATCGAAGGGTGGCGCAAAAAGTCGCCAATAGGGTATTACACTCATTTTTGAAAAGTGTCATAATTCGATTATAAAATACTAATAAACCACAAAAAAGAAACAACTCCCCTTAATATTATTTTCTACAAACATCCCTAACGTACTACAATGTAGGTATGTATTTTACATGACGCGACTGCCTATCTGACCTCCATAACCCAGTTACTGGGTAATTAGATACTCCTTGGTAAGGATGTTTGTCAGACTGTCTGGCTTCTGACGACCCGTAACGACTGTCAAATATCCACGAATGACAGCCGGCCTCCAACGGCATATCGTGCTTTCCGAGGTACGGAGGGGTCTTGGTATGTAATGATGGTCACCCATCCACGGACCAGCAGCGGCAAGCGTAATCCATCGACCCGTGCGGCTATTATTACTTAGCCACAAGCCACCCCCCACCCCTTGTCATGATAGATTTGTAGGAATATTAAATAACATTTCAGTACCTACCTAATGAACACTAATGAACTTATCCACTGCCAGGGGTGCTGGCACACAGGCAACTGAGGGGACACGGGTGGGTTTTAGTCAGTAAAAGTCTGACACGCCCTCCTGCTCCACCCAGAGCGGGACATTTATTTTATGATTGCCCACCCAAAAAAAAAAATGAAATTATCCAAGATAAAATTACTTTCACCAAAGACAGTAGATAATATTATAATTTCAACTTTGCTTCAATAGAAAGTTTTTGTTCACAACTTTTTTTAAATTACAGCAAGTGTCCTAAATGTATGACGAAGATGAATGAGCATTTCCAGTTTTATGGAACCCTTAAAGTCCGAAATCTTACTACGAACGCGTGGGAACGAGTAACAAGTCAATAAAATACGCGCCAAAAGTCAATATCTATGGATTTGTTTAAAAAAAAAATCACAAGCAAAGGACAGAGCCGATAATGCCATTGTTTCTGGCCGCAAAGGACGCACGTGTCTATGGCAGGTTTTACTGTGTTTTGTTTACTTGTTTAGATTTTTTTTAACGTAGTATAGACACCTGCGGAGTCATTCAAGAGTTCGTGTAGTAATCGTGCAGTAATTTGCGTCTGTACGTGGGAACTGGCTGGTGTAAGGTGTCCTGCTTTTGTTTGTCGTGTCAATTGTCTTTGAAAATGTAAAACTGTGCAATTTCATGCGAAATGTTTGGATAGAAGCTTGCTTCCACCGGGTTTATAAAAAAAATAAGATATTTTAAGTGACGGACGAGAATGGTCATATTATACCTACATAGAATAATGAAATAGTGATTGGTCTTTTTGGCAAGTAGCAAAGAGCACTAGGTACAAATAAGTCAACATTTTACTTAAAATAAAACTATGTAAATGAAGACTAAAACGGACTTTATTAAAATCCAGTAAAGGCACCGGGAAAGGTAAGTATGTACAGACGCCACCACATCAAGTTATCCCAAACTGTCAAATTTTCCCAATTGAACATGAACCATATGTAATAAAGTTGAAAATGTGTCAAAGAAATTTGACAGATTGGGGTAGCTTGATGTGCTGGCGTCTGTACATATTGGTATATCACAATTATTTCACTCATCGATTTCAGAGTGAAGTTGAAGTGAGTGAGTTGAGTGACGAATTCTTATTGTTCATAAACTACATTATTATTTATTAGGTACTGTTGCGTAGACCACACTCTGAGCGGCAAAGTTTTAAATATCTTAAAGTCCTGAAACCGTAAACCACCTCTCCCATGCAAATTATACAACTTCATTCACAAGCTCCTTTCCCACGTTATTCATAAACAACGAAACAATTGAATTATGTATTAGACAATAAAACCTCTTTACAAGTTTAATTTTACACTTCACTTCAAATAAGGTCGTATAAGAAGGAGACAAGATTGCCTTTGCCTTTAAAAAAATTTGCTTGTCTATGCAACACTTTTGACAATTCGGAATCGGCGGGAAGCTTTTGTTTTCGGAGGAAAACTCTTGACAGTTAAGAGTTTTTACCAGTTTTGTTCGTTTAATTTCTAGCATTTAATTTAAATTAAGGTAGTCGTTGATTTTAGCTATAGATAACTTAAAACTATACAATTAATTCGTTTCTAAAGTATATACTCACCACCGCCGACTCAACAGCAGCGTTCGAATTTCAAAGTGATGTCAAGAAGAAAAACACAATTTAAGAGAAGATTCTAATGCGCAAACATCTTTAAATCGAACTAAATCACTTCCCCTTTATTTTTAAACGAAATACAGTCGTCCAAAGGTGAGAAAACATAGCGTAAATCACAGGAAGAGGAAATAAATCAACGTGGCTTCCATATTTTTTACACAAACTGTTCCTGGGATTATAGGATTAGTGTGAAGACTAGTTGTGTGGGGCTGGTAATCCGTAGCTAACATCTGGACCAATTCTGTTAATAGCTGGCGAGTTTTTAAGGGTAGAATGAAATTAAGGAAAGTACTATGTAATGTAGGTATGAATAGTTCTGATATTGGCAATGCAGTTTCGATGTTTTGGCAAATACTTTCGAAGCGTTTCGTATTTCTACAAGATCTTTTTACAGTATTGACGTAGGTAAGCTTTTGGGAAGCTTATGTCAGTAAGGAATTTTTACATCGTTATGACTGAAAAAATGTCACTTTGTCTATGCCCTGTGTTGTTAATCTATTGCGTAATGCTATTGGAATTGCTATTATTTTTATTTGACAATTAATAGTTGACAATTGCGTTGGTCTAGACAGTTTTTGCTGGCGCAGGAGCGTGGGGATTGGCACAAAAAATGAGAGTCAGGCTGTAGAAAATGATGATGATGAGACGGTTTTATCAACATTACGGAGCAAACAATCACTTTGAATTTGTGTCGTGTGGAAACTAACGAAATTGAGAATTTAGTATGTATTATAATTAAGATTGCAGGATATTTTTTGAAGTGAAAACTTCTTTAGGCGCGTTGAGCACTTTTTGGGTGAACAAAAATCATGGAACTCGCGTCATCGACACCGAACGCTTTCCATGAGCACACGGATGAGTCGCGCGTTCATGTCTTTTGGAAAAGTCCCTTTCTTTCATTAGAAAATTCTAATTCTTTTATCCCTTTCTTTCCCTTTGTATTTTTATCGTAAAAATCTGTGCCCTGTGTGTGTTACCTTTAATGGCTGAAGTCGATCGCTCGTTTATAATTTTTTACCGAGAGCAATCAGGACCCACGGACCCAAGGTGAAATCCTGTAATGACGATTAAAAAATACACACGTAATTGTTCAAGTTTTCACTTCTGTCGGCACTCCCGGAGTGCCACAGTTTTTTTTAAAGCGCGATGTTAGCGGCGAACCTCTCATCTATCTTTTTATACTTATTAAAAATATCATAAGAGGTATACCAACAATTCTTTCATTAATGGGAAACTACAGTTTTGCCGAGTATCATAATATAATTATATTAGGTACTAGAAACATGCGGACACAATTGCAAGTTTCGAATTCTTTAAAATTTTTTGTATTTTTTTTTTCAAAAATTTGATAATAACAACGCATTAAATTCCAAAAATTACAACCAATTACCTCAAAACAAGTGTTACAACAACAAAGTAGCAGCTACAACTATGTAGCGGCTATTATCGACAGCTAACCGGCTAACAGTTGCAGGAACGTGCTTCTTAGCCGACGCACGCGTTATTTACGTTAACGACACGTACAGCAACAGTGTTGTGCATAGTTGCGCGATGATACGGTTGCTTGGGGCTACGTAATTTCGTATTAGGTAGTTCGTAGAAGGAAAACTGTTGTGGGTTAATTTCTTATTGTTTGAGCGAAACTTGTTAGGGGGTTTATACACTGAGAGTTTTGCGACAAAATGCGGCAATCAAACACTATTTTCTGTTTAAAAAGTCCTCTTTTTTTCCACTGCTAGTGGCGCTGGTCTCCCAATTCTCATTCTCCATGCCTCCTCTGCCAATTTATCATCATCTACCTAGCCTTTCCCAACTATGTTGGGGTTGGCTTCCAGTCTAACCGGGTGGAGCTACCAGTATTTTACCTTCACAACCCAGTTACTGGGTAATACGTCGACACTCCTTGGGAAGACTGGTTGTCAGACGTTCGGGCTTCTGATGACCCGTAACGATCGTCAAAGATCCACGAATGACGGCTTAGACCAACGGCTAAACGTGTTTTCCGAGACACGGAAGGGTCTTGGTATGTCCAGATGGTCACCCATCCACAGACCAAGCGAGGCAAGTGTAACTTAACCTAGGCCTGCCTCAGTGAGGACATCGGTCTTCAAGCCCACTTCGAGACTGACGATGACATTGCCTAGCTCATCTGTACCCGACGCATTGTAAGTAGGTACACTAGGTACAGATATTTTCAGTACCTACCTACCTAATGAATACGTATTTGGTTTTTTTATCCACTCGTACTACATAACTTTGGATTAAGAAGTACCCGCGGTGCACAAAGGCGATGCACATTTGTTTCATTAAAAAAAAAATACTAAAGCGACACTGCGCTTGATAGTAAATTAAAAAAGCTAATACATACACTTCAATTCACTAGACCGAGTTTGGTGTGTCCAGAGCCTTTCATCTATTGTTTAATTGTAAAGAACAAGACTATTGAAATATCGCACAATTAACTTGACTTATTAGGTTACCGTTCAACATAAAACCATGTTTGAAAAGTAAGGACGTTTTTGTCAGTAGGTACCTAGGGGCCATTCAAGTATTACGTAAGCAGATTTTTTGCAAATATTAACCCCCCTCCTCTCCCTCGTCAGCAAGAGTAAGCAAAGCTTTTACCCACCCCTACAATGCTCACGTAAACATTGGTAGCAGAAACACAACGTGTCTGCTCACTTTTGAGTAATTTTGGAATATTGTCATCGTCTTCTTCGAGCCATTCATAGACAATTAGGGTTGCCATATGTGTACAAACCAAAATCGACTACATTTTGTAGAAAATCCGAAAGTTAAAAAATAAATTCTGCTGACGTAATCACCATCCAGACACCCCCCCCCCCCCGCCTCCTGTAGTGCTTACGTAATACTTGAATGGCCCCCTACCAAAGAATATATATTTGAGACCCTCACAACGTTACTTCATTTGACATGTCACAAAATGTATTTTTATTTATTTAACATGAAACCAACTATTTACACTAGGTACTAAACTAATTACCTACTAACTAGGTAACTATACAAATAAATGCAAAACAAAAGGACACTTAGGCGTCAAAGTACTCGACCGCATCGCTGTCATCCGGAAACGTGCCTAGAAGACTGGCAGCTTTGCCACGTTGAATGGCAATGCTAATTATTTGGCCAAAGTACGACTCAGCCCTCAGGTCACGCCAAGTGTCGACCAGTTGGCGAGAGATTTCCAAAGCATATTGTGTAACAAATCCAGTGACTACCACCGGAATCTGTGATTAATCTTTTAGAACTGCAGTTTTTCTACTATCCCATCAAAGTCAAAACGTACACATATCATTTTAAAAAGCACTGAAAAAGTTACACACACCTTTACAAAACAGTCAGAAAAAAACTACATAGATACATAAACCGCACGCAACATCTGTTTTTATAACCCCACCAAACGTCAAATAAAAACATGAATGAATGAACGAGTTGACTTAAAAAAAAAAACGCCTCTCGTAAACATATCATAGACAAGAAAAAAAAGTCAATCGCACCAAAACTCTGTTCCCTCACGCACGAAACCTATCTATAAAGATTTCGGCGACGTGGAACGTGCATACGACGAATTCAAATATGGCGGCATTTTTTCTATTTTTTTTATTTTATTTGTTGTGTTTGAAACTATATTTGTTTTTATTGCACCGGAATGCATTCTGGAAGTCACGAATTTGCCATTAGACTGATCCGAAGCGAGGTGCGTAGATTTTTACGGTGCAAACAAATTGGTGCGTACGTTTCAATTTGAACGTGAAAATATTCGGGGTATGCGTTTTAAATTAACGACAGATGAATGAATGGTTTAAGATCGGAGTAGAAAGATTAATAGAGTACCCAAATCAGGGACGTTATTTTCTAATTTTCTTAAGGTTTCGAGGTGTCAATCCGCTTCATCAAAAGCAAAATAATTCATTTTCACCATAGCTTGCCGCGTTTGGTCTCTGGATGGGTGACCATCTTCATACCCCAAGACCCCTCCGTGTCTCGGAAAACGATCAGCCGTTAGGTCCCGGCTGTAATTTGTGGATCTTTTGACAGTCGTTACGGATCGTCAGAATCGCGAAAGTCTGACAACCAAGCAGGGGCGTATCAATAAAAAATGGCGCCTAGGGCACGCATCACATTTGCGCCCCTTCGTAAATTTATCTTTTCGGTCTACACTGAGCAAAGCTAGGTCGCATAACCTTTCTTGAAGACCAACTATAAGCCTTCAATAATGAAGGTATTAATTCACCTTGCTAAAAAATCGCTTGCAATACTGTGTATTTATAAGAGAATACGCTTTTATCCCCGTACTGCACAACATATTCAAGTAGGTCTTCAGATTTCTTAGATATTAGGTAAAAGTATGAAATGGTTTATTGATGTTTTTTTTATTTATTTAATAATTGGCGAGTTTTTGCGCGCCCCTTCGATATGCGCCCAGGGTTCTTGCCTTGCCTGCCCCACCCTAGTTACGCCACTGCAACCAAGAGGTTTCGTATTAGGTAGCTAAAAACTGGATTGTGGAGTCACTTTCATTCCGACCTCGCCGCCGAGGTCCTCGCGCCCCGCAAAGACCCCGAGTAACGGTGCATAACGCCGAGACCCCCGACCGACCCTTGCTCGTTGAAGCGCCAGCCCGCGCCGCAGCTGAGCCAGTAGCTTTAAATTCCCCGATCAATAATAATGCCAATATTTTGATCCAGCCTGTCCCCAATGATAGCTGTCCCCCAATCAGTGATGCCCTGAGCCGAGGCCCGTACCCCACAGGGGGTGCCCTCAGCGTGCAGTCGCTTAGTTTGTAATTTATTTTAGTTTGTAAGCCCTGGCCGGAGGCGTTAAGATTAACTTCTTAATGGCAGCCCCAGGAAAGTCCGGTTGAGCAGTCACGGCCTCTCAAGGCCAACTGCGAGATGCCCAACAAAAAAATATATTCTGGAGTCAGATAGGCAGAAACGCCAGCAGCTTAATATAAAATACTGATATTCAGCTGCATTCGATTAGACTGAAAGCCGACCCCTAAATAGTTGAGAAATGGCTGGGCAGAGATGAGATTCACACAGACAGATTATTTGTTAATTGTATTTGGCAAAGATTGGCTACAAATCGAATTTAAGGAATTATTTTTTGTTTTTTCGCTTCACACTATGTCTATCAACCATGTTGGAGTCGAGTACAAGTTAGCCCAGAAGAGATTGCAGAGTAGTTGATAAGACCATTGTATGTTTTGTAGTGTATACTTTTTTGTGTGAGTAATCTGGTCTACAGTAAAATACATATATAAATCCCTACTTATATATTATAACATTATAAATGCGCTATAATTACTCTGTCTGTCTGTTTGTTACGCTTTCACGGCTAAATCGCTGAATCGTCATTAAATTTGGCAGAGATATAGCCTGGATATGGAGGACATAGCCTACTTTTTTACGCGATAACCGACATCCAAGCGGGCGGAGCTGGAAGCAAAAGTAGTAAATAAATAAATAAGAAGTCCAAACCCTTTACCTACCCATTACAGAAATACAAACGTCATACTATCTATACCAAACGCAGTTACCTCATTATACAAAGTTTACAAACATTAAACCATGCAAAGAGATCGTATACCAAAAAAGGTAAAAAAACCTCATTATTCTCAGAAAGGAGGTTCCACTGGCGGCCATTTTGTTCTGTTTACATACAAGATGGCTACTGCGCGTTCGATATTCAAACAAACGTTTTATTGTCGACCGGTTTCTGAGGTAATGGACAATTTTGGAGGGCCCGTAGAGCTGCAGACACGTGTATTGTGGCTTGACTAGATATGATAATAAATTATTTATTATAGTTAAGTGGTGTTTCTTGTAGCGGTGTTTAAGAAAGCTTGTATTATTGTGTTGTTTCTTTATCTTGAATTTGGGAAACACAGCTTTCGTTGAATGTAGGGTCCGAAATAATATTCTTTTGTTATGATATGTTTATTGAAGATTTTACATCTTCCAGTGATTTTCCGTTTCCTTTAAATAATGTATCCAGTTTGGGTTTTTTACAAGGCAGGCTGTTTCTAAAGCTACCAGAAATTCGAAATAACGTAGCTCCTCATTTTTATGTTATGTATTATGTATCTAAGACTATGCGTAGGCGCAAACGCGCTGACGCAAGTGGTACTGGGCATCGGCAAAAAAATATGTAAAAGGAAGGTAAGGAGTAATTGGACTGACATTAAAAAGGATAGATATATACATCATTATTTACTATATAAACTTATGCCTCGAAGCTGTAAAGCAAGTCTGGCAATGACATTCGATAGCGCAAATTACTTCACTTTAGGAAAACAATTGCTTTCGAATTATGAATCATCTCAAAGGACTAGGTAATGTTTGGACGATAGGTAAATTCTCGTAGTAGTCAAAATAAAATAGTATAGAGTTCTCTAAGGGAACAGGCGTGATGTTATGTTAAGTTAAACCTCTCTAGTAAAGTTTTAGTGTTTTCTTTCATACGGTACCCAAAAACCGTCAGTCTTAATTGTGATCTTGGTGCTAATTGAAAGAAATGGTCTGTAAACCTTGCCGTGCGTGGACCGTCGCCCTATATGGCAAATGCGCATACGCATCTCAATTTAAACTTTATTTTCTTGAGGTAAGGTTTAAAATCTCGTGTTTTGGTGGTTTATTGTTGATAAATATTGTGTAAATTTTTGCCTTTTAAAGCGAAATTGTTGTTAAAATCATGGCGAGCTTTCAGCCTGATGTATACCTATTGCTTTAAGTAGCGAGATTTTTTTTTTCAACTGTTTTTTTTTTTTTTTGTAGGGCATCCCGCAGTTGGCCTTGAGAGGCCGTGACTGCTCAACCGGTCATTCCTGGGGCTGTCATTAAGAAGTTAATCTTAACGCCTCCAGCCAGGGCTTACAAACTAAATTTTACAAACTAGGCGACTGCACGCTGAGGGCACCCCCTGTGGGGTACGGGCCTCGGCTCAGGGCGTCACTGATAGGGGGACAGCTATCGCTATTGGGGACAGGCTGGATCGAATTGGCATTATTATTATTATAGGGGGAATTTAAAGCTACTGGCTCAGCTGCGGCGCGGGCTGGCGCTTCAACGAGCAAGGGTCGGTCGGGGGTCTCGACGTTAGGCGCCGATACTACTAGGGGTCTTCGCGGGGCGCGAGGACCTCGGCGGCGAGGTCGGAAGGACGATTTTGATCGGTGTGTGGTTCAACTGTTCAGGCTGTTATTGCATATATACATAAACTCACGCCTTTTCTATGGGGGTAAGCAGAAACTACATAACGCCACCCTGATACGATCCTTACACTTTTTTTTTTTTGGAGGGAAATCCTCAAATAACTTCTCCCGCTCTGGGTGGAGCAGGAGGGCATGTCAGACGTTTAATGACTAAAACCCACCCGTGTTCCCTCAGTTGCCTATGTGCCGGGGGCCGCGGCATCTCTTTCGAACAACCCGCACCCCTGGCAGGATCCTTACATACTTACGGTTTTATTTTAAAAAAATACTGCTCGATATACTTATAAAACCTTTGATAAAATTTTGTATTCCAGTACGCTATACAGGAAAAGTTTTTATTCAGTGCGCAAACTTTAACCATGAATTCAGCATACCGTTCTAGACCCCCAGCGAAGAAATTTTTCGTCGGTAATACAAAAAAAAAGTCAGCTGTTTCATAGAAAAGTGCAATACCTACGCGGTCATAATGTATAGAACAGCAGATTATTTTTTTTTGTAAATAGTGGTCCCTGGTTTTTGTATACCGAATGTAGCTCAAAACCAGTATTTTACATGAAGCGACTGCCTATCTGACCTCCAAAACTCAGTTACTGGGTAATAACCCTTGGTAAGACTGGTTGACTTTCGGGTTTTTGTAACGACTGTCAAAGATTCACATATGACAGCAGGGAACCAACGGCATAACGAGCTTTCCGAGGGGTCTTGAAATGTTGAGATGGTCACCCATCCACGGACTAACTGCGGCAAGCGTAGCTTAACTTATTAAGAAAGAGTATGTTTAGGTTCCTATATTTTTTTTTATGCTAAAAACTTTTCTAATTTGTCTGGTAGTCCTCCAATCACGGCGGTAAAAATAGGGCACATTTTGTAATTACTAGAGGGTCATATTTTCTTTACTATTTAGTTATTGAAAAAAAGAAAATGACAGGGACGCGTTTACGGCAGACCTTGAGTTTATGAAAAAAAAATTAAGGCTTTAGAGGCATTATTCAGGAAGAAAAAAGGGGAATACATTTGTATGGAGAATCGCACGCCCTGCTCCCTCTTAAGGCCCATAGTACCCTCATCTCCCGTTTGTATGCTAAAGCACGACTGCCGCCCGCGCCCGCGCAGGGCACCTCTGAGCCTTTATCTCAAAATGGGGATATTCCTTTGATTAATTTACAATTGTGCTTCGGCGATTCTGTGGTACCTCTAACTATCTATTTTTCAGTGTATTTTTTTTTCCAAATAACGAAGCCGTTTAGTAGGAGTATGGAATAGAAGCCAAAATATTGCGTGTTGGAAAATATTTTTTTTACAGCAAAAGTATTAATCATACAAAAAAAGTACTTCGGGCAAAATGATCTATATGAATCTTTAGCAAAATCATATATTTTTCAAATCTTCAAGACAAGCCGTTAATGAGCAGTAGGGTTCATAAAGTGACCGTGTTACGCTACCAAATGGGACGTAGGCCCTTAAGCAGTGTATTGTGTAAGAGTGTCAAGTGCGGGAAAAAAATCCTCCACGATTTAACGTCTGTATGAAAGCGGTCCAAGTTTGGAAACATGGATTCGGGACCCAGTCTATAAAATCGATAAGCTTAATAATGCTAAGTATAATATAGCGCACGTGTTACCATAGAGGTTGACTCAATATTACGCTAAGTAGGTTTGTAATAGGTAATCTTATCATTAGCCAATCAGGAGGCTCCGTCGATAAGTGGCTGAAAACATACGCACATAGAGATATGAAAGTTTATTAGCAAATAAGTTTTTGATAGATAGTTAAGTGGTGTCTTTTTATGTCTTTGATTGAGCATTTAAGCAAGAATTTGAACGAGTTTTTTCGCCTACATTATGTCAGAATTTTGAAAACTGCAGGCTTAGCATGACGCTTTCTATTTCTACGAAGAATAGACAGTGCTTTTTCAATACAAAGTGACATTTAGTTTCTCCATTTTTGACATCGCACCGTAGATATCCTTCTACAATCTGTCATTTTGTCTTTCGTTTCTAACGATTTTTGTCTAGGTCCAAAAAAATGTAGACTATTTCAGAAGAATATTTCTTGCCAAACTGTCAAAATCACACTGACAACAAACTTTCTTCTCGACGGCCACAAGGTATTTATATGATTATCTACAAAATCATGATTCGTTTAGAACGCCATGAATATTGTTGAACTGTCCAAATTGAAAGCTATTCCGACAGTCCGTGTGTGTTTCAAACAATTACCCCGCTGATCTCCAAAACTCAGTTACTGACTAAGCCGATTCCTCTTCGCAAGACTGGTTATCAGGCTTCCACGCTTCTGACTAAACGTAGCGACTCTCAAAGATCTAACGAATGACAGTCGGAACCGACTGCATAACGAGCTTTCCCGAATGTAAAACTTTGCACTTAACAGCGCAACCAGAATAGTGGGGAGGTAACGTAAGAAACAGAAAATGGAATACCCTAATAATATAAAAAATATATACTTATATAAGAAGACTGGTAAGTTATTTATGAAAAGCTTCCTCTCTCCTACTATTTTGCTGTACCTGAGAGACGGTAGCTGCTTGCATAGGCATAACCTTGTAGCCAGAATTATCCACTAGCAACTTGCTCTGCAATACAGTCTAGTGGAATCGGAAGTACCATACGGTATGTGTCCGTACCATTTCCCAAAAATGGCAATATCACGTTGTATTCAGATCGATCTATCATCACTGACAGGACTATAGTTGCCACACATAGTGGGGATAGATCGATTACATGAGCGTCGCACAATGATTATTTATATTGGTAGCTGTCCCGCATGAAGAGGTTATGTAATCAGCCGTCATTACGCTGGTGGTCGTGACGCCCAATGACATAAAAGCCAAGAGCCTCAAGCAACACCTGAGGAAACTCTCGTTAGGCACCTGGATCCAAAAAGCGGTATATCTAGATAGTTACTAACACACTTAAAATTTAATGAGATCATTGTAGACCCTAAGTACAAATTGTTGGAACGCAATAAATGATAGAGTATTGAGTGACTAAGTCCTACCAAATATGAACAAAGTAAAACAAATAGGAGTACCTATAAGACAAAGGTTGATTAGAATTCTAATAATAAGTTCTAGCTTGCTCATATGGCTATCATAAGCAAAACAATAAGGTAGATAGCAAGAAATTATGGAGTACATCAGCCACACGGTCGTGGTTTGTGGATCTATGAGGGAGAGAGTACTTACGGGTCGTCAGAGGCTCGAAAGTCTGTCAATCAGTCTAAACCAAGGGGTATCATATTACCCAATAGGGTATTTTCCAATTTATTAAAAACTGTATTAATTTAAAGATTGGGACGAAATATCTATATCATTTTCTCAATTAAAAACGATTTAAATTTAATTTATTTTCCGTAGTTTTGAATTTACCGCCAAAACGCTCTTTACGATGACATTTTATCACGTGACCACACGTGACGTCAACTTTGTGTAAACTAAAATATAAAGTTATTATGTGAATGTCGAGTTTATAATTTAACAAGATTTTTAATAGATAGAAAGTGGTATTACTGGTGTGCGGTGTCTCTGTGCACAAATACTTCTAAAACTGCGCCACACAAAGTATTTGTACTGGTGCCGTTTACACAAAGCTGACGTCACGTGTGGTCACGTGACAAAAAGTCATCGAAAAGAGCGTTTTGGCGGTAAATTCAAAACAACGAAAAATTTATTCGATTTTAATTGAGAAAATGGATATAAATAAATTTATTTTTATTTTTCTGTTAAATATTTCATCCCTATCTTCAAATTAGAATAGTTTTTAATAAATTGGAAAATACCCTATAACTGGGTTGTGGAGGTCAGATAGGCAGTCGCTCCATGTAAAATACTGGTATTCAGCTGCATCCTGTAAGACCTGAAGCAGACCCCAACTTAGCTGTGAAAAGGCTAGCCAAATCCATACAAATATTGCATTAACAATTAACAAGGTTGCCTATACAACGTGTAACGGAAAGGGTATACAGGTTGAAATTGAAAACATGCGACAAACCGTAATGGGAGATTGTACTCATGATTATGAACAACTTTTACTAAGGGACCAAAGATGTAATCGCAAAAAAAAAAACAGCTGTTCCCTACATTTTGACGAGTCATGCGAACATAAATGTAGGGAACAGATGTTTTTTTTTCGCGATTGCATCTTTGGTCCCTTAGTAAAAGTTGTTCATAATCATGAGTACAATGTCCCATTTCGGTTTGTCGCATGTTTTCAATTTCAACCTGTATACATACCAAGGGCATGGCTTCTTTGGATGATATCAAACGATATTGAAAGGGTTTCTTAATCCTATCTGTACATGTTCGGAAGTTATGAGGATTTTTAATACTTTGATACCAGAAACCGAAGTTTTCAAATTGTAATAAACACATCACTCGGAAGAGATTTATCGTGATATTGGCAAGTAACGTGGAAAGTTATTGATCTACGTAGTGCGGTGACACGTTTGTTATGATTTGAATTGAAGAAACATATGAAACCGAAAATTTGGTATCAATTCTTAGAGTATTTTATTTTGAGCTGAAACTGTGTATAGTGATTCTATACCAGCTGCTATCTTAAGTGCTTAAGGATAGCAATAGGAATTCTGTTACACCCTGTATACTACTCTCTTCTTGGTCGTGTACTTTTCATAACTGAAGGTCATGTCCCTAAAAGGCTTTCGTGGCAAAGCTAAGCATTTCGATGTCTTTTTAAACGACTTCAAAAAGAAGAAGGCGGTTTTCAATTCAACTGTTTTTTTTTTGTGTTTGTTAGCTCAGAACTTTCGACTGGGTGAACCGATTTTGATGATTTTTTTTAAATGTGAAAGCTGGTGCTTTCAAATTCAAATTTGAAATTTCATATAGATCTAATGATGCGTTTCGGAGACAGACAACGGAACTCTTCAAAAAATGACAGCAAATCAACCGCGATTGCTGCTATCGCATAAATATGTTTTGTTTTTACCCCAAAGATGATGAAATTTTGAATTGGTGTGGGGTAGGTACTATAACTAAAAAGTGAAAAATACAAAACTTTTTCCAAAAAAAAAACAACCGACTTCCAAAAAATACTACAAAGTGAAAAATAACTTTAATTTCGGAAGTCGGTGACTGGTGACATGAAAATTAAAATACATATCCAAAGTCACCGACTTCCGAAATTAAAGTTATTTTTCAATTTGTAATGTTTTTTTTGGAAGTCGGTTGTTCTTTTTTGAGAAAAGTTTTGTTTTGACAGTTGAGCCACGATCATTGCGATAAAGACGTATTTGAGCAGATTAATCTTTCAAAAGTATGAACCGATGGATTAGGAAATACTTTCAAAATCTGCGGATTTCACTAAAGTGTGTTCAATTAGGGTGCCGATTGACAAAATTAATTAGCCTTATATGTAAGTAGATAGTAAGTACTGCCGGGAAGTTTATTGTGCCTTTTCTTCCCAGCTAAAGCACTAGGACGTGGTGAAGGGTGGGCGTTTGGGATGACTATCTTATGTAATTTTGACGTTCAAAAAGTGCTGACTCTCAGCCTTGTTTGAATAAATCACTTTTGATTTTTTTGTAGGTACTGAAACTTATCTATTGTAATAGTAACTTTGTTTAAAATTCGATATCAGCGTTTTATGAAATAAAGCAACGTCCGCATTTTCAGTCTCGATATATATTTTACAGTTAGAGGAAAAATAGTAATGTATAAACTGTTTTTAAACTCACCAGACATTTTCACACAATATTTATTTAATTAATTTCTTTTTTCAAAAACAAAAGCCACAGTTAACACAAACACAACAACAACACTTTTCACTATTCAAAATTCGAACAGAAATCGAACTTTTTTTATAACAGAAAAGCGCGCGTTCTTAACTCTTTGAACACAGTACCATGTTTGAATGAAGAACACATTTCTTGTGTCAAAGACAATTGCATTTACTTCCTTGTTTGAATTATTTGTTAAAAATCAATGTCAAAGTTTAGTCGACTCAGCATTTCGGCCAAGATGGCCGTGTAGACTGCACATGTGTAATGCAGTGGCCTCATTAACGTTTTTGTTTACGTTAAGTATGATATTTTACAATTAAATGTTATAATTTATCATAATAATGGTGTAATTATTTAAGCGGCGAAGGTCGCGTGTGATTCATCTATTTATCTACAGCCTAGCTTTACCCAACTATCTTGGGATCAGCGTTGCCAGACGTCCCGATTTTGGCGGGACGTCCCGATTTTTAGCCCGAAATTGAATGCGGGACAGGGTCAGGGTTATGAGTATGGTAAAGTAATGTATTTTCGTTAAAATACTTTTTTTACGACTTTCTATCATTATGGTAAAATTAATTAGAAGCTCTAAAAGACAAGTAATATCAAAATTGGTTAATAAAAACACGACTGATTATTTACATTATTTTATTATGTCCCGATTTCGGAGAAAGAATCCCGCTTTATCACTCGAAAAGTTTAGAAATCCCGCTTTGCTTGAAAAAAAATCTGGCAACGCTGCTTGGGATTGTCTTCCAGTTTAACCTAATGCAGCTGAATACAAGCAATTTTAGTTATAGCGACTGCCTTCCTGACATCCATAACCCAGTTACTGGGTAACACGATAGCCATTAGCAAGCAAGACTGGTTGTCAGACTTTCGGGCTTCTAATTACCCGTAACGACTGTCAAAGATCTATGAATGACAGTCACGACCAAAAGTTAAACGTACTTTCCGAGGTACGGAGGGGTCTTGATATGTAATGAATGGTGATCCATCCAAGGACTGACCTCGGCAAGCCTAGCTTAACGTCCGATTGATCCGTACGGTTGTTATTACTTCGTCTTTGTGACTCATGTGGCATGAATTTAAACAAAATATGCAAATGAAACCTTTTGCTGAGTAGACAATTTTGAAGGTCGTCCAAGGCTGAATAATAGAAATGACAAGTTATCGTAATTTATGCGATCTAGCCCGTCCCTTGCTGCTCTCCCCAGCGACGCCCTTAGCCGAGGTCCGTACCCCACCGGGCCCTTAGCGTGTAGTCGCTTAGTTTATAAATTTTACTCCTGGCTGGAGGTCTGGAGGCTATTTAGATATTAAGGCATCTACAAGATAGCCTGGTTAAGCGGTTAATTTTAATCAACATACAACCTGACTGTGGCTTGGAGTTTACATACGTGATCGAATCAGGAATGAAGAGTTCCGCAGGAGAACTAAGGCAACCGACATAGCCCGAAGAATTGCCAAACTTAAGTGGCAGTGGGCAGGCACATTGCTCGCAGAACAGAAGGCCGATGGGGCCGAAAGGTTCTGGAGTGGCGACCGCGTATCGGAAGACGTAGAGTTGGTAGACCTCCCACAAGGTGGACCGTCGACCTTGTGAAGGCCGCAGGAATCCGCTGGATGCGGGAAGCACAGAACCGGTCGAAGTGGCGGAGCTTGTGGGAGGCCTATGTCCAGCAGTGGACGTCTTTCGGCTAAAATTATAATGATGATGCCAACCTGACATTGACTTGCCAATTTTATTGTAAAAAAACGTAAGAATTGTTGTTGTTCGTTGGCTACTTTAGCGTATCCTTCTTAAGAATTAAAGAACTAAACTAGATTTCTTCTTTTAGGTATTAAGCATTGCATACATGCCAAGTTAGTTTCCATTTAAAGTGATGAGTTCATAATTTTATTAAATTATTACAAAAATATAGATAGAACACGTTCTCAACCTTATTCGTTGTCGTCATTTATTAAGTAAATAAATCGACTAATGTAAGGTGCTTCTTATGTAAAGTATCATTTATTAAGGCCCTGGTAACTTTAAATATTGTCGTTATGAGCGATAATAGGGTTAAAATCTGTTGCAATAAATTCGAATAATAAATGAGCGAGCATTATCGTAAAAATTCAAATAAAATCGTATAAAATTAGATATTAACTATTTAATAATAAATAATCCATCACTGGATGCAGTTTGGCATTTGGAATTTTATGGTATATTTTTAATTATAATTATAATTGTTATTGAAGGGATAAACTGGTTTTAAAGATAATTAAGAGGTGACTTTGATGACTTTTTTGCTGCATTAAAGTATGTTTAATTATGTTTTGAGTTCGATCACTCTATGCAAAAAAGACTTGAAAATATCAAATATTTTTTTGCTTTCAAAATTATTTACGGAAAAAGAGATACACTGGTTTAAAAAACCAACTTTTTGAGCATTTTCCAGAAATCACCGCCTTAAACAATTTTTGAAGTGAAAACTTCTTTAGGGGCGTTGAGCACTTTTTGGGTGAACAAAAATCATGGAACTCGCGTCATCGTCACCGAACGCTTTCCATGAGCTATATGTATACTGTGTATATATGTGTACTTTTTCGGTGAACAAAAATCGTGAAACCCGCGTCATATCAGATTATGAGCCACCGCAGGGGTCTATTTAAAATGGTGGTTGGGTGAACGAGCACACGGATGAGTCGCGCGTTGATGTCTTTTAGTAAAGTTCCTTTCTTTCATTAGGAAATTCTAATTCTTTTATCCCTTTCTTTCCCTTTGTATTTTTATGGTAAAAATCTGTGCTATTACCTTTAATGGCTGAAGTCAATTGCTCGTTTATAATTTTATACCGAGAGCAATCAGGACTCAAGGACCCAATGTGAAATCCTGTATTGACAATTAAAAAATACACACGTAATTGTGGCGGTGACAAAAAATTTAAATACACATCCAAAGTCACCTACTTCCGAAATTAAAGTAATTTTTCACTTTGTAGTGTTTTTCCGGAAGTCGGTTCTTTTGTTTTGGACAAAGTTTTTTTATGAAAAACAATTGAGTTCGATTTCGAATTCACTCTAGTGATGTTGGAAATTGACTTTACAGAATAGCGCTACAGAATTAAGTGTAATTTTCCTTCGATTCTAAAAATTATTGGAAGAACAATGGGTTGATCAAGAGTAAAGTTTTCATTAAAAAATACATTACAAAGCACCACACCTCGTAAATGGTTATGAGGAGGTTTGGCCTATGGGTCTATGGGACCATCCACATTTCGACAGCTTTGTTTAAGGCCCATAGTATCCTCATCTCCCGTTTGTATGGTAAAGCACGACTGCCGCCCGCGCCCGCGCAGGGCACCTCTGAGCCTATATCTCAAAATGGGGATATTCCTTTGATTAATTTACAATTGTGCTTCGGCGATTCTGTGGTACCTCTAATCTATCTATTTTTCAGTGTATTTTTTTTTCCAAATAACGAAGCCGTTTAGTAGGAGTATGGAATAGAAGCCAAAATATTGCGTGTTGGAAAATATTTTTTTACAGCAAAAGTATTAACCATACAAAAAAAGTACTTCGGGCAAAATGATCTATATGAATCTATAGCAAAATCGTATATTTTTCAAATCTTCAAGACAAGCCGTTAATTAGCAGTAGGGTTCATAAAGTGACCGTGTTACGCTACCAAACGGGACGTAGGCCCTTAAGTCCCATGTAGTATGGGGCAGAACGAGCCTATTGCCGTTAAACGGTAAGTAAGTAAGTAAGTAATTTATTTGCCAAAATGTAGGTGTACAAAGTAGTATGATATTATTTTAAGGTGGCCCATTTACATTCTACCATTACATGTGGTGTGCAAATATTTAATTTCAAAATACATTAAATTAAAAACATGTCATAATATTCCTTCAGTTATCACTACAAACGTTACACAATTTCTGATTAACTAAATTAATTGCAAATATTTATTTTCACAATACATAACATACTTAACAAAAAATCACGGTCACTAAGAAATTACAGCTGGGGAAACCCAAACACTTTGCCCGACCTCGGAATCAACCTCCAGCTCAGCAGTAGCGCTTATGAACACTAGGCCAACGAGACACGGTGCTACAGTAAGGTCCTATTTCTTATTTTTTTTTAATGATTACAATCTAAATGTCATGTTTTCATAATGTATATCAGCTAAGTTTGTTCGATACCTACCTACTAAAATAACATCAAAAACAACTTCCGCCATTTAAAATTTCAAAAGAAATTAAGCTACAGCAATCAACGGCCACAAATAAAACTAAATTACTATTATAATAAAATAATAATCGTTTACTTACGCGACGACCATTAAACCGTCGAACAAGCCACAAAAGAACAAAGGAGTATCGCAGCTAACAGCCCTTACGTGCGGCAGAATAACTCAATGCCTTTGTCCGAACGCCGATCGATGACGATAACCTGTCAAATTATGACTAGAGATTTTTATTGGGCGCGAATGTCATTTGCGTCGAGTGAGGATTGTAATTTTATAATAATATCTGCTCATGAAAGTATTTTTTAATATTTATACTTACATAGAGAATAAAGAAAAACAAATAGGTTTTTTTTCTCACAGAAACAACTGCATACAAAAGATAAGTTAATTCGAATTCCTAATAAAGAAAAATAAAAAATAAACACTACAAAGTGAAAAATAACTTTAATTAAAGAAGTCGGTGACTTTGGATATGTAATAGGTATTCTTATTTTTTGTCACCGCCTTCCAAAATTAAAGTTATTTTTCACTTTGTAAGTAGTGTTTTTCCGCGTATATTCCCAGTCGCCCCCGTGGGGATTGCCACCGGAGGCAAATGGGAATAAAAATTCCCAGTTGCCCCCACTTCAGTTTCGCTATACATTGCTTTGTTTCTTGTGTGTAAATAGTCAAGTAACTGCCACTAACTTAGAAGTAGCGGTCGCCGGCCGCTGCCGCGGCACCGCTCGCTTGGCTCGCTCGGCTCGTGCGCGGTTGGTCACAATTCTAACCTAACCTAACCTATTACCTTCCTGATGAGCCCTGTCAGCGAAGAGTCCTGTCAAAGTAATCTCATCCTTGCGCTATTACTAAATAGCCAAGTAACTGCCACTAATTTGGAAGTAGCGCTCGCCGGCCGCTCTGCTGCTCAGCTGATTTTTTTTTGTAAAACCGACGAAAAATTTCTACGCTGGGGTATCTAGAATGGTACGCTGAATTCATGGTTAAAGTTTGCGCACTGAATAATTTTTTTTCCTGTATATTTAGAAAAATTAAAATTACATACATGATTAAAATGATTATTATCAAACCATTTAAACATATTTTAACTTAGCATTCGATATTGTTAATACCTAATTATGTAGTTCAATAAACCTGATCTTCAATTTGATTTGGTTACACGTCAAAGATTATAGTTACAAATACTTGAAGAAATAAAATTAGTACGTATTACATCGCGAAATAAATGCTCCAATCTTTCTAACATGTTGGGATACCACAGGGAAGCGTAGTTGGTCCGGTCATAAGTCTAGTCTTCTGCTACCAAATTTTAAATATTTTTGCATTATGTATTTGAATTGGTAACGTACTGATTTAAACAATCTCAACTGTTGGTGTCCTTAGAATTCTGACCCGTCTTATCTTCAATTATTATATGATAAAGAAGTACAGTTTGTACGTCCACGAGTTAGAATGATGGAGTTAATCTGGTAGTTCTCATCTGATTTATAAAATTATTTCACTGGCAGAAAGCTACACTATTGCCGAGTGCTAAAAGGTATTCCGTATAGTTGATTTCAACGCAGAAAAAGCCACGGGCAGGTGCAAGTAAGTAGGTCTATAATTTCATCACCTGCATCTATAACACCTACATACCAATATAGTACTTAAAACGTACAATTACTTTGTAATTGCAATTTCCATGCTAAATACAATACGGTTGGGACAAGGCAATAAACCTGTAAACGCGGAACTGAATTGGAAACACAATAAGCGCAACACTACATAACAACGCGCCTATATCCGTCAAAGGGGAAGGCAGACATGTATAGCATTCCAACATTTTGCCTTCTACAACGTGTAACGGAAAGGGTATATACATACCAAGGGCACGGCTTCTTTGGATGACATCAAACGATATTGGAAAGGTTTTTTAATCCTACCTCTACATGTTCGGAAGTTATGAGAATTTTTAAAAGATTGATTTCAGAAACCGAACTATTCAAATTGAAATAAACACATCACTCGGAAGAGATTTATCGTGATATTGGCAGTAGGATAGAATTGGGGGTTCTGGATCACATGGATAGAATTGGGGGTTCTGGATCACTGCTTCCTCGCTCCGCTCGGAATGTGATCCAGAACCCCCAATTCTATCCATGTGATCCAGAACCCCCAATTCTCCACACATACGATACAGTCGGTCAATACTGTTGCAGATTGTTTAATGTCAGGTGGAGCATTTGATGACTTTACAGCCGATTGTCAGGATCAGAATGTACGTGGTCAACTCGAATCCAAATCAAATCTCGATGAATGAAGCATAATGTGAATAATATTAATTTATTCTCTCTATTGATGAAGCAAACGTTGATTAAGATCGAATCATCACTACAATGCTACGTGTTTAATGCTGTGATGGATATAATATGTGTATTAAATATATAGTCTTTTCCTTTCACAGCGTTCAAATAAAAACATTGAGGAAAATGTATAGCATGTTGCATCCAAGGATCGTCATAAATTTCCCAGTCTTCTATAACACCTCCACATGAAAAACAAGCTGCTTTATCATTTATACTATTTCCACAGTAAAAAAATCCAGCGTCAGCCATTTCCATCACTAATCTTTTCTTTGAATCCATCGTTACCCAGTAATAGTTAAATGAAAATTGACGCATTTTAAACGTGTTATACATGTCATATCGAGGTTTGTATTCATTTTGAAACATGTTCTATTTACTTTTTAATTCAATTATAAACGTATAATGATGTTGTTCAGCTTTTGCCAACCACTTATAAACACAGGACTTTTGGTGGGGATAGAAAACTCTAAGATCTGATTTACCTAAGCATAGAAATAAAACAAGAAAATATACATATTAGAATTTATTATCATAGCACCACTTATTTAAACACAACACATTTTTTAAAGCACATACAGAGTCATGATAAATACAGTTATATAAATCTTGAGAATATTTATATTGATCGTATAAACTTATCAAACTAGAACAACCTTTATCTTCTAAATTGAATATATTACAATTACTATTTTCTAAAATATGCTTTAACCACAACACTTTTTCTGGACCTTTTACGTAAATACATTTATCTTTTAAAATATCTATAACTAATTTCTGATAATTAGAATAGGGTACAAATCCTTCGCGCCAGTGTATCTTTCTGTTACGTTCAATCCAACTTACTTGTTTTTTTTCTTGTTTAGTTAATTTTTCAAATGGGAATGGTGGCTTAATTAAAAACACTTGTAGTGTTTTATTATACAATATGGCGATTTCTTTTATTATAAATTCATTTGTTTCTGTTTTAAAGCCTTGAATATCCACAATAGCAATCATGATAACCTGCGCACAATGTTGCTGAGGGGTTTATATTCCACAAGTCGATCGTTTATAATCAAACAATATGCAGTCGTTTTATCTGGTATTGCTGTAGAACATTCAATTTCCAACCTCACATCCACTGGACCTGTTTTTAGGCTATCGTTTTGTCTTGAGCAGTCTAAGATAAAGATAGGGGCTTTTTCTTTGAATTCCTTTAGGTCAAGCAACGAGTCTACTGGATAGTTGTAATACGACTGACGAAATTTCACAAACATTTCGTATAATATGCTATATTTGTTCTCAGAAAACTTTAAACCTAAAGGTTCATATGGATAATATTGTGAATTCAAAAAGAGCGTTACGTTTGTTACTTCACAATGATCGAATACTGAACTGTCTTCAGTTTTATTATTTTTTCGATTAGTTTGTAAACAAAAAATTACATATCTGGGTTTTTCCAATTGTGAAGCAGTTTTAATTGACCAAGAATGCTTTGTGGTTTTAGGTAGTAACGGATACTCATATAAATCCCAATTTCTAAACGCCATCTGAATAGGTTTATCTCTTTCTAAATGTTTTAAAAGTGTCAATCGTTCTCGGTCTGATACTTTTATGTGTGGCACCCTCCACTGAACTCTTTGTATGTCTATTTCAAAATGAGCAATATCGTTAGTAAGAACAACGCTATTTAAGTTAGTGTTACTTCTGTTCAATATAAGTTCATGTTTGCAATTTATAACTATTTTATTGTAATCCTCTGCAAAACCTAAAATCTTATTTAATGGTATCACAGCACTAAAATGCCCATCATTTTGAAATCCCTCTAAACTCCAACCCCATAGGGCAGCAACTTTATTTTCTGCTTCATTTAATGAGATGTATGATTTTATTGTTGATGTTATTCCAGAATTTTTTATGCGGTCTATTTCAATACCATTTATTTCATATCTGATGTCTTGAAACAAAAACATAACAGGGTTATTAGTGAACGTAACAGTTTTCTTGATCGGATTCCCATCTTTACCGATGAGCTTCGCCTGTCCTTCGACGTAAATTGAACTGGCTGATGGTAGCACGTATATGTCTTGTTGGTGGATGGGAATTCTGATTTCATCGTTTTCTCTAAAGCTGTTATTGTAGGGATTGTATGAATGGACTTCATAACTTTCGATCGTAGTGTCGAAGTGTGGTAATTCGCTTATCTGGAGTATATTCATACTTGAAACCCTAGGGCTTTAAGAAAATCTTTATTTGCTTTAGTCAATTTCTTAACTTTTTTCTTACGTCTTTGCACCTTAGCAATCGTAGAAGAACTAAGACGTTTTGTTTTCACTGAAGTATTTTTATAGTATACTATCATTTTGCTTTTCTTAAATGAAGACGTAATTGAACTTGTTCCTCTCCAAAGTTAATACAGTGACCAAATTGATCTACAATCTTAACAGATACCGATGAAATTATATTTTTGTTTACTGGAAAGTAAATAACATTTTGTGGTATTTCCATGCACTGATGACCTGGAGTAGTATCAGACACAAATTCATGAATAAAATGAGATGGTAATCCGTTGCAGTATGAACCGTGAACAAGATCACATTCGATTCTGATTACAGACAGACCTCTGTTAATAATGGGAATATTTGGTCTTGATTTTAATACTGAAAAGTATATCAAACCACACTCATATTGATCTGACAAATACAGTGGTGGTTGAAAGTATGAAATCAATTCCGATTTATTTCCTGAGATGGTAACCGTAGTAGACATGCTTCTATACTAGCTTCTCTCAGAAGGTTCCGTTTATTTTATTCCTTCACTACACCAAAAATTCTTCAAAAAGTTTAAACAAAGATGTCCACAATTAAAAGGGTGATCACGTTGAATATTATCATAATTATAGCGAATTTTGGATCCCAAGTATTTTATAAATTCCTTTGGAGGCTTAAGGTTTCCATAACTATCAAAATACTCAATATAATCGTTGTATTTTGCATAGGCTACCCAATGAGAACCAGGATTTTTAGAGCTATCTAAATTTATAACTCCACATTCTTTTTTAAAAGGGTGTTTAGGGAGTTTATCTCTCATAAAGACACCTCTGAAATAGGGAATACCATTTCCATACTTCAAAATATCTAAATTACTCAAGGCTCGTTTGGGTAGCCGAAATCTTAGTTTTTTTCTTTCGATACAAAAATTCCAAGCCCATTTTTATGTGGTTTAAGGTGTAGTCCTTTTCCAATGCAAAGAGCTTCCATCTTTTCATTGTGTCTCTTCGATTCAGTCAATAACTTCTTAGCCATCTTGAATTCATTTATGGTTTTAGCAATACCAGCTGCACCACCTGCTAAAGCTCCCGCCGCAGATAATCCCGCAAAAATCGGGATCAAAGGCAATACTCCACCAGTTTTTGGTATAGGAATAACACGAGGAAGTTTAATGGATGAACCATCAGCTAATTCTCTGGCAGCAGCCATAGCTAATTCTATTACTACTTTCTTGGATTTTGGTTTTAATTTTTTGATATGTTTCTTCGTTTTCCTAATAACATTTTTTAATTTATTTTTTAATCCTTTTCCAGCTTTAATTTTAGGAGAACACTTCTTCCTATCTTTTTTTATACCAAAACCAGTTTTAATTTTTGCTGACATAGCGCTGCTTACTAAGCGCGCTGCTAGTTTTTCCCCTACACTTGCATCTGAGGCCAGTGTTCGTTCTTTAGCCATATTTAACAAAACGAAATCTGCCTTGTGGCGATCCTCTAAGTTTGAAGCCTTGTGATAGGCAATGTCGTGTTGTTTGCAATATTCGTCTAATTTATTAACACCTTTATCTCCACGTGTAAGCCTTTTAATTAATTTAGTGCCAGGCCCACAATAATTGTATCCTGGTAAATGTAATTCAAAAGGTAAATGATTTATAATCCAATTGAGAAGACTACTCTCTTCAATACACATCATAAGACTGATACATTTTGGCGTGAACAATTAATAAGTATTCGATTTATCAATCCAACTGTTTTCAGAATAAGGCAAACCTAACCATTTTACTAAAACTCTGTCTCCTTTACTTTTAAGAACTTTCTCAACTAGATATAAATTAGGATGATTTGTTTTTTGAAGCTCTTGTAAGTAAAATGCTCCTAAAATAGGTTGACCTCTGATTGTATCTTCAATTAAGTAGGTAATAGGAGTTGTATTTTGTATTTTCCGAATTTTAAATATTTCCGTCGACCAGTTGGGGGTATATCCTTTTTCAAATGTTCCTTTGTACTTACTGATACGTACATAATCACCCACTTTATACTTGCTTTTTATTCTTTCATGTTTTACCAACCTTAATAAATACCTTTCTAATATATGTTTTTTATTAATGCTATCCACATTAGCAGGAATTTCATTAATTGTCCTATGGTAAGTGTGATTGTATTTATAAATGACATCATTGAGGGTGCTATCTACCCAATTATAGTTGCCTTTTAAACTAAATTCCTTGTACAGTTTAGATTTCAATGTTCTGATAAATCGTTCAACTATTGAGGCCTTTTTTGTTGAGAAGGTTGAATAGTGGTTAATATGATTAGATTTCATAAGCTTTTGAAATTTATTGTTATAAAATTCTGTTCCATTATCCGTTTGAAGATTTTTAGAAACACGCCCTGTAGCCAACAAAATTTTGAACGAGTTACATACGTCATCTTTGGTTTTACTTTTCAGAGGAAAGGCCCAAGCATATTTTGAAAATGTATCGATAATGGTAAGAATAAATCTGTAATTTTTATTTTCTTTTGAAATTGATTGCATATCAATTAAGTCTGCTTGCCACAGGTCATCTATATCTTTCATAATAACATGTCTTCGCGGAAAGTTCACCCTCGCATTTTTATGAATTTCGTTTACCACGTCAGCTTTGCTCATGCTCAGAATTCTGTATATTTGTCTTGAACACATCTATAATACTGAATGAAAAGCGTATTATTTCAACTATTTTATTCTTTAATTATGTCAGCTTCTTTTAATTCTTCAACTATCGATAAAATTTCGTTGTCATGGTTTGTATTGCCAGCATCTCTTGAAGCAACTAATAGTTTCAATCTCTCAACTAATTCGTTAGGATCATCCCAATATACAAAGTCAGTATTGTTTTTGTATTTTTTTAGAGTTGGTAAGTTTCCTCCAAGTTTAGTGTGATTAAGTTTGTCTTCGTTTGACGATTCGGAAAACAGTGGTTTGATTATTTCACGATATTTTATTCCTTTATCACCTCTTATTTGTCCATTAGGATTAAAATCTCTCTTATGAGCATTCGTAGAATGCAACATATCCTTATAGATGAGTTTGTCTTCACTCGAAATTAATTCTAAATCAGGTTTTCTTCGAAGTAAAAGTTCCTTCAGGCCAGGGGTTAAATTATAGGGTTTGCCATCGACTTTAATTAAAATGCTGTCATTATCATTTAAACTATCAACTTTAGAAAATGTTACCACAGAATTACCTAACAGTAAAGTTTTGTTTACACTTCTTATTCCAAACGGTATATTTACACCGTCATAAATACCGTGGACATCACGACCCGCTAATGAAATTTCTAAATCATCTTCTAATTCCATTTTATTAAACTTTTTAAGTGATTGGGCAGAATTTAGTTTCGGATCGTAGCAGTCTTCAAACTTTGTAGATGCGCTAGTATTGATATCATCCAATTCATCGTTTTCAGAATCAGTGAGCATTGTATTTTCTAAATGTTTAATTTTTCCCATAGGTATATTAGAATCAACTAGGGTTTTAAGGGGATCTGTGACAGGTTTTAGCATTTTATTGAGTGACAAGTTCATTGAGTGTTCCTGGTTCTTCATTTGTTTAATTTTATTCTTTATAGAGTCTACAGACTTCATTAATTCTATTTTAATATTTTTCTCCATGTTGAAACAACTGTTGAACACAACTGAAGAATAAATAATACTAATTTAGTTTTGCGTGTTATTTACTTTTATACCTTCAGTCAAATTTCAAAAAAACATCAAAATTTTGTCTATACCTCCCATTATTTATAGGAGACTCTTTGTTAATAATTAAAAAATTATGAGGGGTTTTCCAAACTGTTTTACAAATATCTTTGAACTGAATCCATGGTAGATCGGAGTTAACATGTTCTTCATAGATATGCTTTAAGTTTACATCATCTTGTTTAAATATTATAAGAAAATTGACGTTATCACGTAACAACTGTTTCGGTATTTTTGAGTAGGTTTGCGATAAGTAAAAGCAATCAATTTGTTTATGTCTACCCATAGAGAAATAATTACGGATATTTAATTGATTTTCACATGCCACATCGTCAAAAATAAATACAGAGTTAGTTAAAGCTTCACTCGGAGATATTACATCTTTATCATCTTTAAACTCGTAGAACTTTATTTGAGGTACTTTTTTTAATACTTCGCTTAAGAAACGATATTTTGGCTGAAAACTTGTTTTTGAGTAAAGATAAAGATTCTGAAATTTCAGTCCATTTTCATGCAGAAGTAAACTGATCATCACGTTTGTTTTACCACAGTTCGAAGGACCGCATATTACACAACGAATTGTGTTAGGCAGTAAAATGCTGTGTTTGATTTGGTGAGGAGAGTCACTAAAATTTAGATTATTAACGTTCAGAGATACGGGTTGTTTGATCAACTTCATCTTGCTTATTACTTAATTTCTTTACTGACCTTCATATATATATATATATATATATATATATATACACAACGAGTAACATAATTAACGCAAGACCTCATACACACCAATTAGAGTATAAAGCATAAAACGATGACCAAAACGATTTTTTTATTTTAAGCTAACTGATATTATTAAGATAAACGTGTTGACCCAAGCATTACTTTATGCATTTAAAATTGATTCTTATTTCTTCCGGAATAAGATTGAATTTTTCTTTGGCTCAATCAGTGGTAGGTGTGGCAAAATACATAATTTAAAACGAATATTAAAAGTTGCTGAAATCGATTCAGTAGTCAAATAGGAACAAACTACTTTCAGGTCTTGCGTCTATTCTGTTACACCTTCTATAATATACAAGACTTATATAGTAAGTTACTTTATCCCTATATTATGAACGTATTATAAACATCCCGCAACAAGTTTAGACTTGTATTATTGAGTTAGTATTTGCATCGTAAAATATAGGTAAGTGTAACTTAATTCCTATCATATCAAACAAAAACAGTTTCAATATAGTAAAGCAAGTGCATAGTTCATTTTACTACTATTGCTCCAATAAGTTGGACCTATACAACTGAATTACAATTGAATTAAATCTTCAAGGTAAGTATTTCTATAATTAAGTATGATGTATCAATACTTACGATTTTATACTAATTAGAATTTATGTCTTAACTTTTTTTCCTTTTTTCTTTTTACAGAATTATGTCTGCCTCCCCATCGTATAGTCCTGTGGACAATTTGTTTTTAGCGGTGCGTATTTAATTTAACGTTAATTGAAGCATTTTAAATTTACATAAGCTATAGTTATTTTATTTTATTACAGGAAACGAATAATCTTTGTCCAGACGACGCCTACGCTCTTGGAAATCCATTTCTTTTTGCACAAGACAGGGAAACTTTTTATACCGCAGAAGCAGAACGAGCGCATCAGGAGTATTTAAATGAAAAAAAGGAAGAAGAGAAATCTGGGGAAACTAAAGATGCTAAAAGAAAGAAGTCTAATATTAATAAGAAGGTTATAAAAAAGTCTCCTACACAGTCTTCATCTTACATTATTCGGAAGGAGACAGGAAAACCTCATCATTTGATTAAAATACTTATCTATGATCTTACCAGATGTGATAAAGACAATAATCAAAATAGTGATATTGACAATGATGTTGGTGATAGTGCTGACGTAAGCATCCAGTACCTTGTAAAAGATCATTATGATGATATTTTGGATGAAACTGAGCATCTAGTCGGCAAAATAGTGAAAAAAATTAGTAATAAGCAGTAAAATTAAATGTGTGTAATATGAAAAGTTTATTTTGTGATTGTGAGCATGTAATTGTGTGTTTATTAGTTAAATAAATATTTAATGAATTTTACGTTTTACTATAAGTATAATTATAATACTTTAGAATTTTTTGATTATCTTTAATTATGTTTTTGTAATATTTAAATATTTTCTTGTAAGTATGAATGTGAAAGTTTAATAAATATTATAATTATCAACTTGTCTAGTTTCATAGTGAAGAAAAATTAGTAATTAGTAAAATTAGTAAAAATTTGTAATTAGTAGTAAATGCGTGTGAGATGAAAAGTTTATTTTGTGATTGTAAACATGCAATTGTGTGTTTATTAGTTAAACAAATATTTAATGAATTTTACGTTTTATACATAATTATAATACTTAAGAATTTTTTGACTATCTTTAATTGTGTTTTTTTTTTGTTTTTGTAATATTTAAGTATTTCATGTAGCTAAGTATGAATGTGAAAGTTTAATAAATATTAAAATTTTCAACTTGACTAGTTTCATTTGTGTTAGACTGCATGAGTAGTAAAATAACATAATAAAACACATTTATTTGAATACAAGATAGCTATTTATTTTATCACAAAAAATACAATAATGGCTTAATTTCTAGATTTTACACAAATATTATCTTATGAAAAATAAAAAGATTATATTGGTTAGGCAATAATATATTAATGTAACTTTATAAACATAAAAGAAAGTAAATAGTAGATAATAAAAATTAGGTAGGTACTATAGTCAAAATAACAGCTTAAAACATAGTACGATGATGACCCCAAGGTACAGTATAAATTTTATTTTTTATTTGACGTTTGTCATCATTTCCGTTAAGTACTAATTTATTAATTTTCTGTGTATACAACTTATGATTTCTAGATCGAATGACATACATAGTATCTCTGAGATTTATATCATTAATCAAAGTATTTTTATATTTTTCAATTGTGAGTTTATTGGAAACCGGTTTTTTAACTCCTTTAGCTTTTTTAATTGTCTTGTTTAAACTATTTATACAGTATAATTTAGCTCGCAAACCAATAAACTCTGTAATGACATCTCCACCCATCTCATCCTTAAAATAGCCCGGTATTTGTTTATTCGCTTTCGGAATACCATAAATATTATTTTCTTCAAAGTTGCTAGTATCAAAATAATTTATATTTTGTTTCATGTCTTTATAAAAATCATCAGTATGTATTATATACAAGAGACTATCAGTATCAGTATAACAAAGGTTTATGCCATCTTTATATATTTTCTTCATAACAGAATAGTGAAATTGATATAAATGACGCTTTGCTAATTCCAGTATTGTAAAACCAATGTATATTGGTCGATCTAAAACAATTTTAGCAAGCTCTAATTGAATAGCAACAAGGTTCTCTGAAATAATAGTCATATTTTTAAAATTAGGGGCGCTCACATATTTTTCTGCCCCCTTCATTTTATTGGTCTTATTAAAGCCATCTTTCCACACGTTAACTAATTTAACATTCACTTGTTTCCTTTTGTTTTCAATCGTTTTACCAAATATTGAATTATTTTGCTTCTTGAAAAAATCTCTTTCGAAATCTGAGTTGGCTTTTTGTCTGAGTACTGTATTAAGATTTATGTATGGTTCTAAGATATTTTTTTGTGTAAATGCTAGAATTTTGTGGATATTTAATAATATAAGACCATTCTTTAAACATTCTTGTAAGTGAACATAGTGAATGACATACCTATATTTATCATACAGACTAGCAATTAGTTTTGTGGTTTTGCTAGCACATGGAATAGGAGCGGATATTTTTTCTGGCGCAAATGGTAAATCAGAATGCTCGTCATGTATATCAGGAGGATAATGAATATCAACTTCAAGTATGTACCCTTCATCACTATCAGCAGAAACGGATGCAATTTCAAATAAAGCAATTTCAGATTTAGTTAAAAATCTAAAATTTCCAGTGGGGAGTCTTTGTGTCATAGCATGACCATATAAATTGACACAATCTAAGTAAACTAAAAATGTGCTGGGTTCTTTTTCGTCATAGTCTGACAAATATTTATTATTAGCCTTTGCATATCGAAGCGAACATTGAGCAAGACCTCCTCTGATACCTTTTTCTAGCATTTGATATATTTCTATATCAGATATTAAATCTAATTCTACTTTTGTTAGCAAGAGCATGGCGTCCCAGCTTAATGATGGTGATGAAACATAATGACAAGGGTCAAGCTCATAATGACATAAACTCATAGATCGGAATTTCTCAAATATGTCACACAATAGTAAGACATCACATTTCAAATATAAATCAGTATATTCACCTAAATTCTTAATATCAAATTTAGCCCACACATTTAAAGCGTGATTGTAATCGTCAGTAGACACTGTATCGGATGTCAGTTTATTATAAAAATTTGAGCGATCTGGTAACCGAGTTTCCGCATATCGTTCCCAGGAGTCTATATAATCATAGCAATACACACCTTTCCTAAGGCATAGTCGAAATAAATTTACATCAGTGAAAAATGATTGTAAATGCTTTAAATCATTGGAGTCCAGTGTCTTTACTAAGTTGTCTAAACTTGAACTTAAGAAATTAAAAGAATCTATGAATTTTAATTGGGCTACTTTCTGAGAATTAAATGGGAAAAATTTAGTAAAAGAAATATATTTTTCCTTGGTTCTTGCAATTAAATTGATTCGACCCCAAACACTTGAAAGTTCTTTTATAAATAAATGACAGTCATATCCCGAAAGATTATGAAATATTATGGGAATATATTTTACAGACTTATTATTTAAGTTGCATGAATTATGAGCTGGACCGCGATATTTACCTGTGAAATGATCGTGGTCATGAACGATACGGTCATTATTAGAAAATGTTTCTTTACAAATATGACATACTGTAGCACTGTTAAATAAAAGAAGCTCTTCATCATTCAACGGAGACATGTCTCTAGGCAAAGATAAAACGTCATATAAGCTTTCTAAATCCTTAGCAATAGATTCTACGAATTTTTTCGAACAATTTGGTCCTCGATAAGATACTAAATTATTAAGTTCTGGATTAGTCTCACAGCATATATAATAGGCAAAACAAGTTGCTTCATGAATTTGTATGTTTTCGACATGCTGACTTCTATTTTTATCTGAATATTCTCGAAGTAAGCTTTCAAAGTCTCCATAAATAACAATAGGAATTCTTTGAGTCCTTATGTAATTAGAAAAGCGAAGCTTGCTATTCTCTTCTGGGAGCACTGTTTGGATTCGTGCACAATTATGATCATCTAATTTCGCTTCTGAATCAAAGTATATAAAACATTCATCACATAAGTGAATTTTAGATTTGTGTTTTGTTAGTTGATCATGAACTAATCGTGAAAATTTTTTTATTAAACAGAAATGATTTTTGTCTCCTCTTTCAATTAATAATAAATTTACATGGGTCAGTTTCCGTTGTAAAGTTTTGTATAATGGTCCAGTAATAGTGTTTTTTTTCTCTAAACCATAAACATTTACACTTATGTAGGGATTTTTTTTTTCGAATTCTTTTATATCATCAAATGTTGGTGGGAACGATATACCATTTGTATTTAATAATTTAGAGTAATGTGGATATGATGAAACTCTATTACGGTTATGTCGTGCTGGATACATATGCGCTACAATACACCAGAGAAAACAATGCCTATCTTTATTGCAAATGTTAAGACATGACTTTGTTCTAAGAATTTTTGTCGGTAAAGTTAAGTAACTGCCAGCTTTTAAGGGATTATACTTAACTATATTCATTTCCAAATGATTAATCGACTCTATAGCCCAACCAGATTCTGATAACTCAAATTCTGTGCACTTATACAGCATTTTTTGTACGCATTCTTCAAAAAATGATTTTATGTTAGTATTCTGAATGATCACATAATACTTTGTATTGAAAGATTTCAAAGACAATTCTTCATTTTTAGGTAACTTGTACAATACAAAAAGCTCAAATTGTATCTTAATTGCTCGATGTTTTAAACGCAATGTCTCAATAATCTTGTAAATCGTGCTTGAAATATCTGATAAAAATATCTCTGGTGATATGTTATTTAAACTTATTGGATTAAATCTGTAACTAGCAATTCTATTTTTGAAAGCAGTAGCTATTAATTGCACATTATCAAATTCACTACTCAACAAACAGTTTGATTTATGTAAATTACTTTTCTTATGTGATGAATATTTTTGGACATAAACCTTACAATCTGGACAAAATTTCATGTTCACCTTAACTATATTCACCAGAATAATATTTTATACTGATATTTATTTCGACCGAAAGTTCGAAAGTCGCTTTCTCACTTGTGCGCGATTTGTTACTGTTACCGCTTTAAAAATGTAATCTATAAATATGACTGCATTTAATCATTTCATTTAATTAGTGCGCATCCCGGGTACTTGCTGCTTTTTCTTTTTTCAATATTATTGTGATTTTTAAGTACTTAATGCACAAGATTCAAGGTCATCATTACTAGTCCAACATTTTAAGCGCTGAGATTCATTAATTCGAGTTTATTGGCTTTTAGTTTTTAGTTTTTGGTTTTTGGTTTACTGAAAGAAAACATACAAATAAGTAGTGATTAAAAAAAAAATAATTAAGTACCTATGCAAGATAACAATCACAATTCAATTTCAAAGTTTTGATTTAAGTACTTAAACATCAAAATCTATCTATAATATTTAACAACTTCAATATTAAGGTTCAAGGTCACAATTACTGATCTGAATTTATTTTTAAGTACTTAATGCATAAGATTCAAGGTCATCATTCTAGTCCAAAATTTTAAGCGCTGAGATTCATTAATTCGAGTTTATTGGCTTTTAGTTTTTAGTTTTTCGTTTTTAGTTTTTGGTTTTTTGGTTTACTGAAAGAAAACATACAAATAAGTAGTGATTAAAAAAATAAATAAGTAAGTACCTATGCAAGATAACAATCACAATTCAATTTCAAAGTTTTGATTTAAGTACTTCAACATCAAAATCTATCTATAAGTAATATTTAACAACTTCAATATTAAGGTTCAAGGTCACAATTACTGATCTGAATTTATTTTTAAGTACTTAATGCATAAGATTCAAGGTCATCATTCTAGTCCAAAATTTTAAGCGCTGAGATTCATTAATTCGAGTTTATTGGCTTTTAGTTTTTAGTTTTTCGTTTTTAGTTTTTGGTTTTTTGGTTTACTGAAAGAAAACATACAAATAAGTAGTGATTAAAAAAATAAATAAGTAAGTACCTATGCAAGATAACAATCACAATTCAATTTCAAAGTTTTGATTTAAGTACTTCAACATCAAAATCTATCTATAATATTTAACAACTTCAATATTAAGGTTCAAGGTCACAATTACTGATCTGAATTTATTTTTAAGTACTTAATGCATAAGATTCAAGGTCATCATTCTAGTCCATAATTTTAAGCGCTGAGATTCATTAATTCGAGTTTATTGGCTTTTAGTTTTTAGTTTTTCGTTTTTAGTTTTTCGTTTTTAGTTTTTGGTTTTTTGGTTTACTGAAAGAAAACATACAAATAAGTAATGATTATACAAAGTAGAGACAACAATCTAAAATACGTTAGACTGATAGAGTATGGGCTGTATCTTCTGATAATCTTCTTTAGCAGCGGTCACAAGTTTTGTGACTGCTTTCCATACCGGACTGCTGTCATCAACAGCCGATTTGAAGGTAACAAGTGCCCGTTTCCAACGGTCGGTGCTGAGCACCTCCGCTTCCTGAGCGTTGTAAACACGCAGTTCCACGTAGTAGTTGCCCTGCCGGGTGGGATCCCGCTGGAGTGTATAACCGGAACCGATACGTCTTGACAAGAAGCTCCGCAGTGCAGCCGCTCGGATGGGTTCACTACCAAGTTCTTGTTCGTTCTGAAATGATCAATGGTTATCATTAGAACAATAAAAAAATATATGGAAAAGCATGAAATAACCTTCAAAAATATACTGATCCATAAATTTGAACTGACCCGGGAATCAAATTTAGAATCTCTTAGTCATTAGGTATGTGAACTAATATGTAAAAAGTGAAATTCAAAATTCATTTATACGTTACACATCCACGTTTAGGTCACAGAAATACATACGTGCACCAAATTTCACACAGTCACAGTCAATTTGCTCCAAATCTAATGGACTGACCATTAGATTCGTAGCAAATTGGCTGTGACAGATGAACAGACAGACAAACACCCGAGTGATCCTATAAGGGCTCCGTTTCCTTTTGAGATACAGAACCCTAAAAATAATGGAAAATTTAAATTTAAATTACCCGCATTTACAAATCAACAATAATGGAAAATAAAAATTAAAAAACAATTGCAAATAAAAAAACTTCAACATACCTCCGAACCCGAGTGCTTCCTTTTTTTTTACTGATGTCGATGGCGCCGGCAAATCAACGTCCGACTCCGTGTCAGACCCAAAAACGTTAGATTTTACCACCGGAGCGCTGGTAATTTTCTTTATTGCAGGTTTATTTGTTTTGCCAGCAGCCTTTTTCCTCGACTTCTTTTTCTCTACCGGTGGTGCTGGCTGAGATGCTGGTATTTCATAGTCAGAATCGAAAGGATTGGTCGACCTAAAATTAAGAACACCAATAAATTTCACTCATAAGTTCAAATAATTATTATTCGATATAAATAATAATTGTAGAGTTATACGCACATACTTGTTGTTCTATTGTTCACAATAATATTGAAAAAGAAAAGCAGCAAGTACCCGGGATGCGCACTAATTAAATGAAATGAATGATTTAATGCAGTCATATTTATAGATTACATTTTTAAAGCGGTGGTAACAGTAACAAATCGCGCACAAGTGAGAAAGCGATTTTGATATGTGTGCTAAAAAAAAATGTTCTATGGTATCAGCAAATAGGGTCTGAAATGAATTGATTGTTACTTACTCAATGTAATCGCATCCTTACTTTCCTTATATGTCGACGGCGCCGCTCTGTCGCGTATACCTGAGACGATTTTCTAAAAAGGTAGTGGTATGTACTCTCTCAGAACAATAAGTGGCAAATTGCTGACGCGGTATTATTTTATTGCGATAATGGAATTAATGATAGAACTGTATGTATTATTTATATTAAATTAAATAATGACAAAAATAGAACATGAAAACAAAATCCAGATCGGAATAAAAAAGTATTTGCTCCGATCGGTGCGGGGAATCGAACCCGTGACAGTTGGCGCATTCAATAGTAGCACGTTTATAAACCATTTGAGACTTGCTTACGTACATAGGTACATTAATTTAATTGCATTAGTTAGAGCAGTGGTGGCCCAGTGGTAACGCCCGCGACTTATGAGTTGCAGGTCGTGGTTTCGAACCCAGCCAGACGCTTTACTTTGTGTAATTTATTTCATCACCACTGCTCTTAAAACGGTGAAGGAAAACATCGTGAGGAAACCGGCATGTCATAGAACCAAAAAAATTCGAAGACATGTGACATCCACCAACCCGCACTGGGCCGGCGTGGTGGATTACAACTCACTCCCTCTAATAGAGAGAAGGCCTGCGTCCCAGCAGTGGGAACAATATAGGCTAATCATTGTATACATTAATATGCATTTGTAAAAAAGAAAAAAATATCAGATGCGCGGGGATCGAACCCGAACACATTGACTATATTAAACTCTGCCTATAAGTTAACCTGTGATGTAGCGAGTTGAGCCAATGCGCCAAACATGTCGACAAAGACTCAATAAAATTTTTGGACCACTTTCCAACATCAACCTGCATACCTCAATGGGTTAAGTAGAGATGTGTACCCATAGATCACACAGTAAACCTTTATAAAACAAAAAACCAGAACCGTCTATCGTCTATAAACATGAACAAGCTAATTTAGAAAAACGTTGTCATCGTATAATGAAACAAAAGTATTCAATCTGTATCGACGACGACAAAAATAATTGGGGGTTTTGTATCACACAGTTTCGATCTGCTGTCAACTGTAACGCAGTCCCGACGGCAAAAAAAGATTGGGGCTTTTGTATCACCAATGGATATAGGACACGAGATTTGCACCGCATCGTTTCGATGTAACGTGGGCGATCGAACTTGATATTACTGTTTATATTATCATTAACCGCATGCAATATTTTTTTACCACTGTATCAGTTCAACGTTGCGCTGTAGAATTAAATACAATATTCAATCTGCAAACTGTATCGCAGACCGACTGTATCGTATGTGTGGAGAATTGGGGGTTCTGGATCACAGTCCGAGCGGAGCGAGGATGCAGTGATCCAGAACCCCCAATTCTACCCTACTATTGGCAAGTAACGTGGAAACTTATTGACCTACGTAGTGCGATGACACGTTTGTTATGATTTGAATTTAAGAAACATTTTGATACCGATTTGGTATCAATTCTTAGAGTATTTTATTTTGAGCTGAAACTGTGTAAAGTGATTCCATACCAGCTGTTATCTTTAGTGCTTAAGGATAGCAATAGGGTTTCTGTTACTCCCTGTTTAAGAACTTGTGGGTAAGTAATAACCGCACAGCCGCACGGATCGATCAAGTTAAGCTACGCTTGCCGCGGTTATTCCGTGGATGGGTGACCATTTTCAAACTTCCATGCCTCGAAAAGCACGATAAGCTGTAGCTATGCCGGCTATCATTCGTCAATCTTTGACAGTGTTTATGTCTGTAAAGTCTGATAACCAGTCTTACCAAGGGGTATCGTATTACCCAGCAACCGGGTTGTGGAGGTCAGACTAGTACTCAGCTGCATCCGGTTAGTCTGGAAGCCGTATTATAATAGAGAAAAGCCGAAAATTTAAGAAAAATTGCAGCGTACGAAGCCGGGTTGCTAGTTCAAAACAAACTCTACAGCATCGCACTATTCAGTCATGCGATTACCATTTATAATGTCCCTCCCTGACATCCGCTTATATTAATTTTATTTAAATGTAACAACAGAGTATAATAAATAAAGATCCCACACAAAGAGGTCGGACATGAGTATTGATTGTTAGGTTCGTGACGATGAATACCTTTGCCGTATTACGATGTGATTCGATGACAATATTTTTCCCGCCCGTCGGTTTTCGGTGGGGCGGACAGCTGATAGTTGTAGTTGGCGTGTTTATTATTATTATTATTTGTTGTAACAAACAAATAATTTTATTTGTTTTGTAATTTGTAGTAGGTACCTGAAAAAATGGCAGATTCGAATTTCCTTATCCACATTCTCGTTAGTTTTCTCGAAAAGATTTACTTTTTTTTAAATAGTATATACTGTTTTCCCTTTGACGGGTGGGGCTTGTGGCTAAGTAGTAATAGCCTGATCGGGTTGGTCCGTGGATGGGTGACCATCTTTATATACCAAGATCCCTCCGTGCCTCGGAAAACACTTTAAGCCGTTAGTCCCGGCTGTCATTTGTGGATCTTTGACAGTCGTTACGGTTCGTCAAAATCAAAAGTCATTTACTCAAATTAGGTCTGAGAATCAGCACTTTTCGAATGTCAAAATTACATAAGACAGTCCCACAAAACGCGTGCCCTTCACCAATTCCTAGTGCTTTAGCTGGGAAGAAGAAGTGGCGCAACAAACTCCCCAGCAGCACAGCTGTCTGTTTAGATAGATAGACTTGATTCTACATATACATAGGTAGGCAAAGTAATCAATATTACGAGACACAGAACTTAAATAATTGGCCATATGTCAGCTAGCCATGCCAAAAGGGAGAAACCTGAAAGTCTGACAACCAGTCTTACCAACGGGTATCGTATTACCCAGTAACTGGGTCGTGGAGGTCAGATAGGCAGTCGCTCCATGTCATCATCATCATTTCAGCCGAAAGACGTCCACTGCTGGACATAAGCCTCCCCCAAATTGGGGAGTTTTGCCATAATCGCCACGCTTGGCAGGCGGGTTGGCGATCGCAGTATGGTGGTAAAATGCATAGAGAACGCTGCTGCCCATTCTCTAGTAAGCCCCTTAGTCGCCTTCTACGACACCCACGGGAAGAGATGGGATGGTGCTATTCTTTACGTCCGGCACCACACGGCACAAAGTCCATGTCCGGTTAGCTGCATCTGGTTAGACCGGAAGCCGACCCCAACATGGTTGGGAAAAGACAATGAACACTGTCTTCTCTTTCAATTCGATTGCATTTAAACATTTATATTTTGAGTTTTATATACCTATAAACAGGATAAGTTTTTAACCAGTGCGCAAACTGTTACCATGAATTCAGCATATCATTCTAGAACCCCCAGCGCAGAAATTTTTCCTCGGTTATACAAAAAAAAATCAGCTGTTCCATACATTTTGACCGTGTAGTAAAAATGTCTGCACTGAAACCATGAAATTCATTGTTACAGTTTGCGGACTGGTTAAAAACTTATCCTGTATATAGGTATAAGTATAAAACTTTATTTCGGTTGGCATAGACTCATATAAACCTTAACCTAATACACATTTATATAACAACAAGCTTCAAGTTTACACTTGCCGTGACTCGCCACACCCACACAACACGTGACCCACTGATTTTGAAAGGGACAGTCAAAACGCACAGCTATTGAGTTCAGAATGCCCTTGTTGCTACCCCGTCTAAGGGCTAACTAAAGGCTAGCTTTTTTGAATAGAATAGAATAGAAAACATTTATTCGACACAGACACAACACAACAGCAACAGACATTTAAAAAAAAGAAAAGAGAACAATAAACATAACAATAAAATTGCAGTAAAATTGTGCTGAGCGTGCCCATACTGAAAGGGTTACCATCTCAGCATTTGCTGGGCGTCAGACACCCAGCGCTGGTTTTCAGTTGGCACCCCGCAGTGCAAGTTTTGAGCATGATGGCCTGAAAGCCATCAGTGCGCGCCTCAGTAAACATGCCAGACGCGTTGCACCGCCACGGCACACCCAACAACCTCCTGAACGCATTATTGTACTGCGTTCGCAGGGCTCTGTAGACTCGCTGCGTAGGTATATCCACCGCATGAGGTCCAGGACTCCTGAGTTTAAGGCCCATAGTATCCTCATCTCCCGTTTGTATGCCAAAGCACGACTGCCGCCCGCGCCCGTGCAGGGCACCTCTGAGCCTTTATCTCAAAATGGGGATATTCCTTTGATTAATTTACAATTGTGCTTCGGCGATTCTGTGGTACCTCTAACTATCTATTTTTCAGTGTATTTTTTTTCCAAATAACGAAGACGTTTAGTAGGAGTATGGAATAGAAGCCAAAATATTGTGTGTTGGAAATTTTTTTTTACAGCAAAAGTATTAACCATACAAAAAAAGGACTTCCGGAAAAATGATCTATATGAAGCTATAGCAAAATCATATATTTTTCAAATCTTCAAGACAAGCCGTTAATGAGCAGTACGGTTCATAAAGTGACCGTGTTACGCTACCAAACGGGACGTAGGCCCTTAATTCCCAAATCAAACAATAGGTATTAGTCATTGGGTTTTTCCATCAGGTTCGTCGGTTTGTTATCAATAGAACCCCGGAGTCTGGATTTATGCCCGATTGGTGACAATAGGCCACTCCCTATAACATGGTGGAACTTAAACATAACTGGCGTCTGACGAAATGTGAGTGTACTAATGTCCCTCTGCCTAACTCTCCGGGGATTACAGTCGTGAAGTTACGATTAATAAATATGTTTCAATACTTTGCCGATCCATGGCATTTTAATCCTAATTAATGTGTTCGAATCGAGAGTAATGCATTTGAAAGGAAGTCACGTATTTGTAATTTGATATCGCTAATTCCCCGATTATTATTTCCAATGGCTTTTAATGTTTCTCTTATGCTGGGGCCATACTAACGGTCAACGTCAATGCCCATTATCGCGATAAGCAACGCGGTAAAGATAGCGATAAATTCAGTGGCCACACTTGAACGGTCAACGTCAATGCCCACCGAGTTATCGCCTAACGTCAAATGGCAATGTGAATGCCTTTGTCAAATTATCGCGATAAGTTGTGGCTACATCTACGGTTTACGTCCATCATAGCGATAATCAACGGCGTTTCCCGTTGGTGTGGCCCCGGCATTATGTGAAAAGCTACAGCGCACATGACGTCACATTGTTTATAGAGGTGTACCGAAATTCGTGAGTTTGTGATTTTACAAGCCGTGTACTGATGTTGAATTTGAATTTTTGGTTATAGAACCAAAAATCACAACAACAACATCACTCACTTTAACATCGTGAGGAAACCATAGAACTAAAAATTCGATGACATGTGACATCCACCGCACCTGGCCCGCGTGATGGACAATGGCCCACTTCCTCTTACAAAGAGCGGCATGTGTCCCAGAACTGGAAACATTATAGGTTTTTTTTTTTTGGGTGGGATATCATCAAATAACTTCTCCCGCTCTGGGTGGAGCGGGAGGGCGTGTCAGACTTTTACTGACTAAAACCCACCCGTGTTCCCTCAGTTGCCTGTGTGCCAGGGGCCGCGGTATCTCTTTCGAACAACCCGCACCCCTGGCAGAACATTATAGGTTGATTGTGCAATCAAGGCTAGCTTGCCCACTAAAAAACAACCGACTTCCAAAAAAACACTACAAAGTGAAAAATAACTTTAATTTCGGAAGTCGGTGTCTTTGGAGCTGTATTTGAATTTTTTTGTCACCGCCTTCCGAAATTAAAGTTATTTTTCACTTTGTAGTGCTTTTTGGAAGTCGGTTGTTTTTTTTTTGGAAAAAGTTGTTATTTTTCACTTTTTAGTGGTGCACATGTGCTTACCCCTTCACAGCATACCGGCGTGATGTTATGTTATGAACTGGTGTAAGCAATAGACAGAGATGAGATTTCAGCAATCCCAGTCCATTTGCTATCATTTATTGAGGAGTTCCGTTGCCTATCTCAAAAGTTCTTCATCAGATCTTCACCAAATTGAAATGAGACCACTACGAGAAAGTATTCTTCCAAAAAAATACCTAAATCGCTTTGAGTGCCTATAAAATTTGAAGAGTTCTCTCTATTTCTCCAGGATCCCATCATCAGATCCTGACTTGATGATCATGGGACCACCTGGGAAGTATACCCTTTCAAACAAAAAAAACAAAATCCAAATCGGTCCAGCCATCTTCGAGTAATCGGGGAACATACATAAAAAAAAAAAAAAAAAAGTTCCGACGAATTGATAACCTCCTCCTTTTTGAAGTCGGTTAAAAAGCGACAAAGTCACTTGCTTGAACTGAAAGTCGAGGCTCACATTGTAACAGAGAAAGTGGTTTCTTTCAATACATAATTATATTCATTCACACAGCCCAGTCTGGACCGTAATAACACGTCATTTATTATTATTTTCTCATGTCTATTCACTAAAGGCCGCCCACTAGGCTTTACAAAACTTTACTAGAAAAATTACTCATTAGAATTCCCAAAATAATAGTCCTGCGTGGGAAAAGGATCATTTACCTACATAGGGAAGGACCAAAAGACCCACTGTGGCTTTTGTATTGTTCTGTCACGTACTAAAGGACCGAATTCTGTCACCAATAAACAAAGGGCCTTCCCTGTTTTGGAATAGGGTTAAAATTAGGATGTGATAGGTTATGTGTCATTTTGAAGAATGAGGTTTGAATTTCGAATTAATAAATGGTAGAGGTGTGATTTAAAATGGCTACTAGTTTTGAGGCAAAGGTAACAATCAAATAAATGAAATTGAAGTGTCATAATGTCAGATTTTTACTAAAAATGCTTATGAAAGTCAGAATTGTGTAGCCTCTGTTGAGACCCAATAAATAAACAAATAAGTTTAAACGGTAATTTATATTACACAAAAAAAAAAAAACACATTTTTGTCTCTGTTTGTTCCGGCTAATCACCAAAACGGCTGGACTGATTTTGACGAGACTTTCACTGGCAAATAGCTGATATTATAGCGGGTAACAAATTATAGTGTACTACTTTACGTCTAGGTTAAACGTTCAGTAGCTACAGCTAGTATATAATACATACATCCACATTAATCATATCTTTGTAAAACCTACCACACATTGTGCAAACAATTAATAATTAAGTATATTGGGTACCTATTCGGTGAGGTTTTAGAGTTTTACTGTAACAGTGGAGTATTTGATACAGCAGGACCAAGACTTAGTATCTAAGTGGCAATCTGCGGCTGGCCATAGGCCTCTCCAATTGCACGCCATTTAGCTCGATTCTCAGCCTCTCTTATCCAGCTGCTACCAGCCACCCAGCGAAGATCTTCGCTCCACCTGCTTGAGGGCGTCCTACCTTACGTTTGCCGATTTACGGTCTCCACTCAAGAACACGTCTACACCAACGGTTATCGGTTCGACGGCTAATTCTGTGAGCTACGTCGACAGCTTTGGTTCTCTGCCGGATCACCTCATTCCGGATTCTATCTTTCAGAGATACGATCCGAGCTCCGCGGTGCTTCTTTTCTTCGGATCCTTTTTCGAGGACTTTTGAAAATGGGACCAACACCGTAAAATCATAACCAGAGATCGGATATTCGGATGCATATTCACCTAAAGTTGAAATGTTGGTTAACATGGAATGTGCTTTTGTATCGAAATGTCTTAATTTAGGTAAGTAATTTGTTTATTTTTTGTTTTATCTAATACAAACCACCCCTCCTCCTGTACATACACATATTTGTATCGGGTTAAACATTAATTTTAAATTAATACACATCTGAATAGTTGCGCAATCCAAGAATCACGGGGTTTTGAATAAATATTACAAATAGGTAAGTTATAAAGCTGCTTCCATACTTTCATAGCTAAAAATCTGAATTATTTTGAATGATGATATTGCTAATCCATTCAAATCAAATCAAATCATTAGTTCATAAGTTTGAAAAGTTTGTCTGCAATGCACGTTGTACTGCAGACAAATTTACTAAATAGGTAAACGTAATGAACGTTGCTGAACTGTCAAATGAAACACATTCAGACTGTTTTTTTTTCGCATTATCCCGCTGAAACAACTTTTTTCTTTGTTGGACCTTCTAACCTACTGGAGTCTAGTTTTATTACAAGAAGGTTTTTCATTCAGATGTTCTCATTAGCCCATATTTTGCAGTAACTGGACATGGGCTTCTTTTTTTATTTTTGTTGGGAATCTCGCAGTTAGCCTTGAGAGGCCGTGACTGCTCAACCGGGCTTTCCTGGGGCTGCCATTAAGAATTTAATCTTAACGCCTCCAGCCAGGGCTTACAAACTAAAATAAATTACAAGCTAAGCGACTGCACGCTGAGGGCACCCCCTATGGGGTACGGGCCTCGGCTCAGGGCGTCACTGATAGGGGGACAGCTATCATTGGGGACAGGCTGGATCAAAATATTGGCATTATTATTATTGATCGGGGAATTTAAAGCTACTGGCTCAGCTGCGGCGCGGGCTGGCGCTTCCACGAGCAAGGGTCGGTACATGGGCCTCTTCAATCGAATGCCATTTATAGCCCGATCTTCGGCTACTCTATACCACCAGCCCCCATGCGACGCTCGACAACCCTTCTTCTCATAATCATCATCATTTCCGGACATAGGCCTCCCCCAAGCTCTGCAACTTCGACCAGTTCTGTTCGCATTTCAGAACCTTTCGGCCCCATTGGCCATCTGTTCTGCGAGCAATGTACCCTGTCCACTGCCACTTATATTTGGCAATTCTTCATTCCTGATCCAATCGCGTACTGAAACTCCAAGCATAGCCCGCTCCATTGCCCTTTGGGTGACTGTATGCCTTCTAATAAGGCCTATTGTGAGCGACCACGTTTCATTATCATAGGTCATCACTGTCAACACGCACTGGTCAAAGACTTTAGACACTATAGTATGGACGAGTAAGACGAAAAGATATTGTGACCCTTCTTCTAACAACAACATTTCCGACCAATAAGATCGCATAATTATGTTATTCTAAGTCGACCGTCTGTATGCTTACCTTTGCCTCGCGTCAAACCGTTTTATAATATGCATAAAAATAGATAGAGGTATCACAGTATCGCCCTGTCTTTGGGGCGTAGTGGGCGGTCTCGGAATGCTCCGCCCGCTCTAGTATAAATTATAACTTGCGTTTGTCTGTCTACCTACGGCATCGCCAATACGATTCTGTATTTAGGGTTGCCAACTTAATTTTGTACCAAAATAGTAGAAAATTTACAGTATGTTAGGGTAAATAACGTTTTTTTTTTGTAATATTATGTGAGTACCTACTTAGTTTTTAGAGTTTTTACAAATAGAATAGAATAGGATAGTTCTTTATTTGCACAGAAAGTACGTACATGTTACAGATGTTCAAGAAGAAACTATACTCCGTTTGAAATAAGATTAAACGATACGATTTATGATTTGTGTTAGTAAACATTTAAATAAACCTTTTTACAGACCGATCAACTGATTTTGACTTCTATTGTGTGGGTAGCATGATAAATAGCACTTGAAGTAAACAGTTGATATTGTAACCACTTTTTTGCTTTTAATGTCATCCTTATGCCTACGGAATGTCTAATCTTATTTCAAATGGAGTTTATACCTACATGTTTATGTTTAGTTCAGTTCAGTTTCCCAAAGTTTTTTCTTTATATACGAAACATTTTGAAAAATGATGCTCTCACCAAAAGAAATCAATCTCAATTTGGATAATTCAATTAAAGGTTGTCAAAAACAGTAATATAATTCCAGTAAAAGATTATTTCATGAAAAAGTAATTAAATCGGATTAAATGAACTTATACGGTTGTATTGAGGAATTTAATTATCATAATTCTCTAAAGCTATATTTGTTACGGTCGAATATCATATTTCGATCAATTCATAACCTGACACTGACCTGTGAATAACAAAAATGGAATTGAATTGTATTTCGCGGGCTTCTTTAGCACATCTACCTTAAGTCTCATGTAACAGGGGGCAAGCCTAATGCCATCAATCTGCCAAATCCAAGCTCCAGACGGCTACTATCTTTTATACACTTTTATTGAACAGTTAATAATAATATTATTAACTGTTCAATAAAAGTGTATAAAAGATAGTAGTAGTAGTATATAATTATAGTATAAGTTTTTAACCAGTGCGCAAACTGTAACCATGAATTCAGCATATCATTCTAGACCCCCTAGCGTAGAAATTTTTCGCCGCTTATACATAAATAAAAATCAGCTGTTTCTTATAAACGCGGTCAAAATGTATGGAACAGCTGATTTTTTTTTTTGTATAACCAACGAAAAATTTCTACGATAGGGATACCTACGTCTAGAATGATATGCTGAATTCATGGTTACAGTTTGCGCACTGGTGAAAATTTTATCCTGTATTGCACACGAAGGGCATTGAGTATCCGCTAATTACAGCTGATCCACTGGGTGCACGAATAAAACGATTGGCAGAATGCACTGAACGTTGTGCACTTTAGCTCTTTCGGCACCGTTTAAACTTGCGAGCCAGCATGTACCTACGGACTATCAACGCCCTTCGTTCCCTCTCAACATCCACGTCATCAGAGAGATCCTCCGTGACCTAGTGACCCAAGCACTTAAGCTGCGTATTATGAGAAAAAAAATAATCAAAAATAAATTATTTATTGGTACATTTTTGAACAGTATGGCTGGCAACCCTAACTGTATTATGAGCCCGTTGAGTTTATAGCAAAGTCTATAATGGAGGACTTGTTCAAGTATTATTAGACCCCTTTTGTTTAGCAGGCCATCAATCTGGGAAATTAATTACTTTGAGTTGCGAAATGAATGTCGAAGGTCGGAAATTAAATATTCTATTAGACATAAAAAGGCGTGAAATGTCAGAAGAGCTATGTCCTGTCCCTTGCTCGAGCCAGCCCGCACCGCTGAGCCTGTAGTATTGAATACGTCCCCTAATAATAGTCAGTCTGTCCCTCGATGCCCTCTAGCAGCTATGCCCTAAGCTAAGGTCCGTACTTCACAGGTGCCCTTAGTGAGCAGTTGCTATAGTTTTGTTTTTAAGCCCTGGCTGGGTTATTACAGACAAGCTTTTTGCTAAATGCATATGAGAGTATATACTTACGGTACATAACTATTCGGTTTATTTATTTAAATGTATATTTACTAGCTGTGCCCGAGACTTCGTCCGCGTGGAATAGTGTCTTTGGGTCTTTGTCTCTTGTAACAAACTTATAAAACATTCACATAAACCTTTAATAATAGGTCTTTACCTATGAAATTGCCGTTTTGTATGAAAAAATTTAAACGAATTTTTTTCATGTATTTTTTATTTGTATTAATCGAAGTAATCACCCATGCAATCAATGCATCTTTGCCATCGCAGTGGCAGTTTATTGATGCCCTTCTTAAAGAAATCAGCTGGACGGGAGGCAACAAATTCTTCAAAGGCATTTTGTACTGCCTCTCGGGTATTGAATTTTTTTCCCGCCAAGAAGTTATCCAAATTCTGGAAAAAGTAGTAGTCTGTAGGCGCAAGGTCTGGTGAGTAGGGCGGATGACGGAGAGCTTCCAACCCCGGTTCTTGCAACTTGGAGACCGTCTGCTGTGCAGTATGAGGTCGCGCGTTGTCGTGCAGGAGCAGCGGAGACGAGCGATTGACCAATGCTGGTTGGAGATGTGCCAGCTTCTCCATCATTGTGTTCAGTTCTTCACAGTACACATCTGCAGTAATGCTCACCCCGTTTGGTAAGAAGCTGTGATGAATCACACCGGCGGGCGCTAGACCACCAAACAGTGACCATCACTTTTCTAGGGGTAAGTTTTCGTTTAGGGCATTGTTTAGGTGCTGAACCAGGATCCAACCAACTTGCTGAGCGCTTGCGGTTATCAAACAGAATCCATTTTTCATCGCAGGTAACAATGCGGTTCAAAATTCCTTCATTTGTGTGTCTGTTGAGCAGTGCAAGGCACGTCTCGACGCGTACTTCGCGCTGACGATCATTGAGTTCGTGGGGCACCCATTTGTCAAGCTTTTTTACCTTGCCAATTTGACGCAAATGGACCAATATTGTTTTGACGCTAACGTCGAAAGCTGCTGCTAATTTAGCCGTAGATTGTGTATCATCAGCTTCCACAATCGCCTTTAATTCGTCATTGTCGACCAAAGTCTTCGGACGACCGCGAGGTTCATTTTTCAGGTCGAAATTTCCAGAACGGAAGCGAGCAAACCAATAACAGGTGGTGCGTTGGTTTGTAGTGTTAGCTCCGTAAACGTCGTTGATGTTGCGTGCCGCTTGTGCCGCGTTGCTGCCACGACGGTACTCATATTCCATAATTACTCGAATTTTTAACGTATCCATGATGACGAAAAAGATTGAAATGCGATGAAAATGTAACACTAATCAATAAACAAATGACTACTTTTGGAAAAAAAAATCCATGTTTTTAAAATAAAATTAATTTGAAATTAGAATTCTTACCCAAACAAAAATTATTTTGATTTGAAATGGCCAGTACTGCAAAACGGCAATTTCATAGGTAAAGACCTAATATTTCCATACAAACTTTCATCCCCTATTCCCTATTGTTATTTTACACCCTTGAGGGTAAAACTTTTACAAACTTTGAATGTCATATTTATTTATATCGAATCAACAGCCTAGAAAATAAGTTTCAAGCTTCTAGCTCTAAAAATGACGATACTTCCATACAACTTTTCATACCCCCCTTACAACCCTTTTTTCGCATTAAAAAGTTGCCTATCTCAGGCTCTAGACTATCTGTGTACCAAATTTCATTTAAATCGGTTCAGTAGTTTTGGCGTGAAAGCGCGACAAACAGACAGACAGAGTTACTTTCGCATTTATAATAAAAGTAAAGAAGTAAAGTTATATCTTATTAAAACGGTATAAGGGCAGGGCAGATGGCCGATGGGGCCGAAAAGTTCTGGAGTGGCGACCGCGCACCTGAAGACGTAAAGTTGGAAGGCCTCCCACAAGATGGACCGATGACCTTGTGAGGGCCGCAGGAGTCCGCTGGATGCGGGAAGCACAGAACCGGTCGAAGTGGCGGAGCTTGGGGGAGGCCTATGTTCAGCAGTGGACGTCTTTCAGCTAAAAGTATGATGATGATGAATGGCAGGAGGTGGCCTGACCTTATACCGTTCTACTTGGGTCTTTTAGTCTTCCCTTACCCATCATCACAAAATTCAGAGTAGACCAAATTATAACAACTAAACAGATTACTCCATTAATTTTCATTCACCATTTTAGTAAAAAAAAAAAAAACTTTCCAGAAAGACCGCCCAAAACTCGGCAAAATATAACAAATAAACAGATTACTCAAAAAAAAAGGACAAACGTATATGTACTCTATTATTTTTAGCACTATTATCATAAAATGTTTGTCTTTCTGCACGTCGCACGCGCACACTTGAGCATGGATTAAGCAAATCTAAGTGTTATATAATCTGTGCTTCAACGGATTTGTGTGCAGCACGCCCTCTATTTTTATTAGCAGTTTCATGTTCCATATTTCAAATGGGATTTATTTTTAAATCTATGGTACTCGTAAGAGGGGATGGCTGACGATTCGAAAATTGAAAGCGTATTTCAATGAATTACAAATCAAATACCTAATGCTAACAGATTTAGATACTGGTCTGTGGAAGTCAGATAGGCCTCTTTGCGTATTAAGACCCCTCCGTGCCTCGGAAAGCACGAAATACTGTTAGTACCGGCTGTCATTCGTTGATCTTTGACAGGCGTTACGGGTCTTCAAAACCCCGATTTCTGACCACCAGTCTTAAAGTCAAAGTCAAAGCATTTATTTCAAATAGGCACTTAAAAGGCACTTTTGAACGTCAACATTTACATTAAAATAGAATTGATTCTAGTCGCCCCTTCCAAAATGTAGTTTCGTATGGAGAAGAATGGGCAAGAAACTCCACCGTTACTCTTTTAAAATGTTTCAAGTACAATATTTACATTCATTATATGATTATGTGTGAAAACGATGCACCCAGAATAAAATTACCATACCAAAATGGGTAAAAAGAATCAAATTGAAACAATACAGATAAATTAATTCTGTGATAGATACATGGTGTTCACACATTTACAAACATTGTAAAATTAAGTATAGGTATGATTTTCCTACAATATTAACAAGTAATGAGTCAGTGTGTGAGTTAAAATAATTACTGAGTGTAAATCAATGTCATAAATATAATTAATTCTATGTACAATTCAATTAGCAACCAGTTTGATTTTGTCTAGACTCTAGATTGTCCTATGTGTCCTTACTAGGTGTATTGTATTATCCAATAACTGCTTTGTGGAGGTCAGATGGGCTCCATGTAAAGTACTGGTATTTTGCTGCGTCCTGATAAACTGGAAATCAACTCCAACATAGAGGCTGACTCCAAGTTATAGCTATATTTACATAATGCAGAATTGCATAATGTAAGTAGGTATGCCCTTTATGCCTGGAGGCTTTTTTTTAGATTGTAAGTTCTGCTTACGTTTCTTTTTTTTAATATTTTTAGTTTTCAATGTTTTGATGGTATATCAATTGGCGTGTGCTAGCTGACATTATGGTAAATCTAATGTTTTTTTTGTGTTTCGTAATTTTAATTACCTGCTATTGTATAGAATCAAGTTCTTCCAGCTTAACAGACAGCTGTGCTGCTGGGGAGTTTGTTGCGCTACTTCTTCTTCCCATCTAAAGCACTAGGAAGTGGTAAAGGGCGTGCGTTTTGGGGGGACTGTCAGATGTAATTTTGACGTTCAAAAAGAGCTGACTCTCAGCCTAGTTTGAATAAATGACTTTTGATTTTGAGGTAAAAGCCTAGGTAGATGATGATCAATGAATGAAATGCACCGAAAACCCAGTGTGGTTTCACTAACCTCGATTAATCGAATAAACCCCAAGATTTGCCCCAGCCCCAGAGGCCTCATCGTTCATGGTGGTAATACTGCCAGTTTTTTGGGCACTTTTCTTGTTGACAACGATGCGGACGAATTTCATGAAAAAGTCATTCAATGGGTTATAATAACGAACTTATGGTTCTCTTGCAAAGGAAATTTTTTGAGCAGTTAGGTATTGCTCGGCATGTGGAGCAAACTGGAGCAACAACAATAAATTGCGAATATGTTTCGGGAATATTGCTTGATTGCTACATTATATTTTATGAGTTGCCTAATAGCCGATCAGTTTGGAAATTTTTAGTCAATTTTCTTTCTATCTCGTTTTTGCGAGAGGAACCGGCCGGCGGAGGAGACGGCAGGGTATTGCCTAGTTTTTTTAAGTTGCTCCATATTGCATGATATTGTGTGGCCGTATCTCTGGCAACAGGTTGCTACATGTTGCTATTGCCCTAAATTGCTGGATGTAGTCGTGACGTCATAGTTGACGAAAATTGACCAGGATGGAACAGTATTAGTTGCTCGTGAAAACGCACCTTTAGAGGCTTGTTTAGATGGTTTTAATTATTATAATAATACAGGAAAAGTTTTTATTCAGCGCGCAAACTGTAACCATGAACTCAGCATATCATTCTAGACGCCCCAGCGCAGAAAAAAAAATCAGCTGTTCCATACATTTTGATCGCGTAGGTATTGCACTTTTCTATGAAACAGCTGATTTTTTTTTTAAATTGACGAAAAATATCTGCGCTAGGGGGTCTAGAATGGTATGCTGAATTTATGGTTACAGTTTGCGCACTGAATAAAAACTTTTCCTGTATCGCCGTATTTGCTAAAATAGTTTAAACAGTCGCTCCATTTAAAATACTGGTATTCAGCTCCATCTGGTTAGACTAAAAGCTGACTCGAACAAAGTTGGGAAAAGACTTGACAGACAATGAAATCAAAAGACCTGAATGGTTAATTCCTTCTGCACATGTGGCTTCCCTGGTACCTCATTAACAGCAAAACTGTGTGAAAGTCTATTATCTGCTCCCAAATTGCAATGTTAATTTTTATTCTTTTTATTTTTTTACAATGTCTGACATGTTCTTGTCATTATTTGACATTATACATCAATTTTACTACTATCTATTATTAGTGACTGTCATCGAAATCATGTCACTTGGTTCAAATAGATTCATTCTATATAGGTAGATTCTTTTACATATTGTGAATGAGAGAACGTTGTAGGCCTTAGAGACTAGATTTGTAGACGATTTTCTATTCTGTATTTTAATTCCTCTAAGTACCTGGTACTTATTGACTGGCCTGCACTGTCCCATACCTATTATCACTGTAATTTGAAAACATTGTAACAGCCAATTATTTTTAAAAGAGTAACCGTGGAGTTTCTTGCCGGCTGTTCTCCATAGGAAACGACAAATTGGAACCGTGCACCTAGCTTCTGACGTTTCATAAGTGCCCATGCAGGCTTATGTGAAATAAAATATTTAGATTTTTTGATTTTGAAAGCCTTGTGGGCTTCAAAAATAAAATAGTTGATAATGTGTGACCTCGTTAAATAAGAAGCAACGCCGCATTACAAGTATTAGCAAGTAAATACTCAAGTAATGTAAACCGATGACCTGAATATATAGCGGAGTTGACGAATATCATTCTCGTTGTAGGAAAGTTACATTTCTGGTTATTAGAAGTCTTTCTAAACGTATAAGAAGAAATAAAATTGCTTTGTGAGTAGACTGAAATTTTGTCTTGGTTTTCATTGTGTGCTATGCTATGTGGTAGAACTTATATATTTTTATTTAATTGCGAATGACTCGTCATTTCTCGTGAAGGAGCATTACTTGTTGTTGTGATTTTGATGTAGCTGTAATAATCTGTAGTTGACGTTTATTTTCTTTGCTTTTATATTTAGTATGTATGTATATAAGTATCTACTATACAGCATATAATCTAATATATAAAATTCTCGTGTCACAGTTTTCGTTGCCATAGTCCTCCGAAACGGCTTGACCGATTTTGATAAAATTTCGTGTGCTTATCGGGTAAGTCTGAGAATCGGCCAACATCTATTTTTTTTTTGTGCATTTGGAAACTGCCAAAAAATCGGGAAAACTTAAATTACATTTTCTATGAGAATTTTGTATGGACAGGACAACGTCTGTCGGGTCAGCTAGTTATTATATATATGTATCTATTATAGTACGTTGTACCTATATTATGCACCAATTATAACCCCATTTTTATGTCCACGCAATCACTGTCCATTCCAAGGTTGCCTGGAAGAGATCGCAGAAAGCGATAAGGCCACCCATTGTATGTTTTAGTTTTTAAATGTTTTATTTTTATTATGTTTTTTCTGGTGTACCATAAAGCTTATATAAATAAATGACATCTCGCAGTTCAACCTACGAGGTTGTCGGCTGCTTAACCGGACTTTTCTGATGCTACTTTAATAAATTAAGGCCTTAGAAAACATCAAACTAGAGCGACTACTCGCTAAAGACACCCCCTGTGGGGTACGGACCTCGGCTTAGGGCATCGATAGTAGACGGCAGCAAAGGTCTGGCAGACATGGGATGATTTATTATTTGGGGCTGAATTTAACCTTTTGACCGCCAGAGCGTAAACGCATCGGCGTCCCTCCCACGCCAAGCCAAAAAATCGGCGCAAAAACCTACAAAAAAGAAAAGGGATTCCAAAATTTTATCGATAACCAATTAATCATTGCTTTTAATCCCCTATTTTTAAATAGAATATTACTCGTAACATCATTATTTTATTTTATTTGACTATAAAATGTTGTTTTCTTGTGGCATTAGGCTATACCTGACGGTGGCGGTCGAAAGGTTCAGCGGCGTGGGCTTGCTCGAGCAGAGTACGGGATAATGGACATTGATTGGGACGTCAGAAGGACGGCGGTAAGCGATGGTGTATCTTGAGTGTGCTAGTGAGCTTAATACTCTTCTGGAGAAAGGTTGTAGCGTCATCAGGAATGGTTAGGGAATGCCTCCCAGTAATGCGGGAGGATGTGTAGCGGGCGGCTGCCGCGATCAGGGGTTAGTAATAATAAAAGTTATACAAGAAATTATTATTAGACCAACCAATAGGTACCAATTAGTGTAGGAAATATGTTTGGAAAGTGTTTGTTTTTGGATGAAAATTGACGTGAATCGAGTTGACTGGCGTGCAATTGTCCAACAGTGGACTGCTGTAGGCGGATGATAAGTTTGACTTCCATACCCAAACGATACGTTTCATCAGCCATAACTTGGTTTAGAAAATAGTATAAGTAATTATGTTCGCATAATTATGATGATAGTTACAAATTTGTTCGTGTCAAAGGATCAGTAAAATAATTACCTACTCCTATAGATAAAGAAGAATCCTAAGTAGAAACAAATAAGGATTCTGGGGACAAAACAAGAATCACCGTAACAAAATCAGGTAGACTACAAAAATCCTTAATTCAAAATATTACTGTAACATGACAATAAGTAAGTACCTACACACGATTCACCAAATACGACAAAACTAAATAAATGGGTTTGTAGTGCCAATGTCAGTGGGTTATGAATACAAATTGTATGAGGTAATATCAGCTGACTCTCATAGGCGAAAATATAGAAAGTAGACTATCCATAGATCGCTGGTTCATATCCGGCTCGAAGGACCAATGTTCGGGTTTGGGGTGAGTTTAAGATAAACTAAGATTAAGGATTATAAAGATAGCTATATTTCAGTGATACAAATGGGATAATGATTAAAACGAATGAGCTAAAATGAGGTGAGATTGAGCCGCGCCCGATATGCTTTCCGAGAGCGTAGACCGGTACTGACTATTTTACTTATACTCCATTTACAATAGCATTAGACAGAAGTTAAAAAAGGTTATTTTTAATGTACACTTCGTAACAAAATTACATTGAACGTGTTGCAGTTACGATTAAAGCCAAAAAAAATAAAGTGTCAATGATAAAAACCTAAAAGAAGCAGGAGTGAACAACACCGAGTAACTCAATTAGCTGATGACGACGAAGTTTTACCAACGTATTGTGGGTCGTAAGTTGTTATTTAAAATTAAGTATTGTAAAAATATATATTTTATTTCCTTATAATCTTAATTAGATTTAAATCATCATGTGATTGTTTGTTTCATTCATTCGTTTTGTTGTAGGTTTGTAATGTGTGATGAAGATGTTATTATAAATAGAACATTATATAAAATAAAAATTACTTTTACTTCGTTTATCTCAGTATTTAGTACTGTCTTAAATCTATCTAAAAAAGTTAGAACTTAACTTTGAAATAAAATGTTTTGCACTCCTGCTTCTCAGAGCCTCTTTTTTCTAAAGCTATAATAAATGGGATAGTAATTAATACATAAAATATTCAAGACATAGAGCGCGGTGTCGCAATTACGCTGACATGTTTATTATTGTTCGGTGATTGACCTGAACAAGACAGATATATTTTAAACTCTTCAAGTCAAGTAAGAGCATTGGTAACGGCCGCGACCAAGTTGTAGGTCGTAAGTTCGGACCCAGATAGGCGCTTCACTGTGTGTAAATGATTTCATCACCACTGTTCTCAAAACGGTGAAGGAAAACATCGTGAGGAAACCGGTATATCCTAGAACCAAAACTTCCAAGACATGTGACATTAATTACCAAACCGCACAGGGCCCGCGTGGTGGATTACGGCCCACTCCCTCTTGGAGAGCGGAGGCCTGTGTCCCAGCAGTGGGAACATTGTAGACTGTTAACTATGTTTCAGGATCGGTACCATTCGTGGTATAGGCAGTTTTGATATTTTTTTACTACCTTCCGCCCGCAGCTTCGCCCGCGTAGAGGTCGGAAATTATCCCGCGGGAACGTACTACCGGGATAAAAAGTATTCTATGTGTTAATCTAGGTTATAATCTATATGTGTGCTAAATTTCATCCAAATCTGTTCAGCCGTTTTTGCGTGATTGAGTAACACACATCCTGACATCTTCACAAACTTTTAGCAGGATTACTAAATGAGGCTGCTCTTGACCTCGATCACGCCTGATGGGAAGCGTTTGATGAGGTCTAAGATGGATCTAGCGTGCCCAGAAGATGCCTGTTCACTCTTGTTTTGAAGACGGGTTAAATGTGGAAGGGAACACAGACGCAGGCAGAGAGTTCCACGGATTCTCGTCTAGCTATAAATTACCTAACTATGGAGAATAGATGGCAGTCTTTGCGCTCCAAAGAACCAAAAGCTCTATGGATATACACCTATTACTAGTGATTAACTCAAGACAACGTTTGTGTTCTTTCACCAGAATTAGCTTTATTACCTACTGACAGGTCATATGAGTTCCTTCATATCATTGTTTATTTTATTTGACTGTATAAACCATTTATTTTTACTTTTTATACGAGTACTTACCTACCTATTATTGTATAGAATCAAGTTCTTCCAACTTAACAGACAGCTGTGCTGCTGGGGAGTTTGTTCCACCACTTCATCTTCTCAGCTAAAGCACTAGGAAGTGGCGAAGGATGGGCATTTTTTGGGGATTGTCTTATGTAATTTTGACGTTCAAAGAGCCTAGTTTGAATAAATGACTTTTGAATTTGATTTTGATTGACTAGTTTTTCCCGCGGCTCCGACCGCGTGGATGTCGGTTATCGGGTAAAAAAGCAGCCTATGACCTTCTCCATATCCTAGGCTATATCTCTGCCAAATTTCATGACGATCGGTTCAGCGGTTTGGGCGTGAAAGCGTAACAGACAGACAGAGTTACGTTCGCATTTATAATATAAGGTTAGCGGATCCTGCCCTTTATTCCGGTCACCTCAAAAAGGTGGTCTACATATCATTGAAAGATTGTACAGTACATTTTTCTCACGATTTACATCAGGATGTCCGTCCGCTACGATATAATCTAAATACTGAAATACGAACATGAAAAGACTCCGACATCATTAAACACCTATCTAAAAACACCGCTGTTTACAAATCAATCTTTTCCTTCGAAATTCAAACAGCGATGTACTTTCTCTGTCAAACGTTTTAAAACGACAAACATTCTTTTTTTAATAGAACCCCTCCATCCTCCGTTCTCGATTGGTCGGGGGTGGCAGCGCGCGCACGCGATTGGTCGGCTTTAGGGTGGTGGCGAGGGCCGGCAGCCAATCAGAACGCTTCCCGCGAACGTGCCCTATCTCACTTCGGCGCCCTTCAGGATTTAAGGGCCGTAAGGTTGTGTTTGCGCTGCATTTTACGCTGTTTGTCAATTTAATTGATGTTCGTTTTTTAAAATGAGGGCTGGAAGTGGTTTATAGGCTTTTGTGTGGACCGGGTATCGTGTGGCGGTAATTGTAATGTGGCAACACTACTTACGTTACTATGGCAACGTATGGAAGGTCATTGTTAGAAAAGTTTGTACTTCAGCTGAGACTCAATCAAAAAACCCAACTGCATAGCCCTTTTTCAACTATTTTGGGGTCAGCTTCCAGTCTAATCGGATGCAGCTGAATTTCAGTATTTTACATGGAGCGACTGCCTATCTGACCTCCACAACCCAATTAACACGATACCTCTTGGTACACCTGGTTGTCAGACTTTTCGACATCTGGCTGTAATCAAAAGAAGTTCATATTACGAATATTATGTACTTAATGTAACTTGAACCGTATTTTAAACGACCTTCGATTATTGATTAAATTGATACGTTTTGGTAAAGTACCGCGCACCAGAAGACGTAAAGTTGGAAGGCCACAAGGTAGACCGATGACCTTGTGAGGGCTGCAGGAGTCCGCTGGATGCGGGAAGCACAGAATCGGTCGAAGTGGCGAAGCTTGGGAGAGGCCTATGTCTAACAGTGGACGTCTTTCGGCTGAAATGATGATGATGATGATCCGTATCGAAGGACAAAATCAAATGTCATTTATTCAAACTAGGCTGAGAGTCAGCACTTTTCGAACGTCAAAATTACATAAGACAGTACCCCAAAACGCCCGCCCTTCACCACTTCCTAGTGCTTTAGCTGGGAAGAAGAAGTAGCGCAACAAACTCCCCAGCAGCACAGCTGTCTGTTAAGTCGTATACTACGAGCCGGTAAGTAAACTAGACACTTAGGTACTTGTCAAGTTATCAAACGATCGTATAACGTCAGTGACGAAATCTCTTAAGTTTAAGATAAAGCTTTTGTGGAAATAGATAAAACATACTTTCAGGTTAGCCAAGAAACTGTAGGGTTAGACTGGATGCAAAAGGCAGTGGACCGAGTATCCTAACGCCATTTGGGAGAGACCTGTGTCCAGCAGTAGACAATGGTAGAATGATTAAGTATCCGTAACGGAACCAAGGTAACCGACATAGCCCGAAGAACTGCCAAACTTAAGTGGAAGTAGGCAGGGTACATTGCTCGCATAATAGATGGCCGATGGGGCTGGAAGGTTCTAGAATGGCGACCGCGTTGGAAGGCGTCCCACAAGGTGGACCGATAACCTGGTAAAGGCTGCTGGAATCTCCTGGATACGAGAAACACAGAACGGGTCGAAGTCGCGGTGCTTGAAGGAGGCCTATGTCCAGCAGTGGACGTCTTTCAGCTGAAATGATGATGATGATGATCCGTATCGAAGGACAAAATACTTAACACATCAAGATTTCAAAAGTACCTAACAATAGGTCATTTTGGTCCTGACCCGCTAATAATTCGACCCGTCACATATTATTAACGGTCGCGTTAACCGAACAAAGAACAAAAGCTATTCGAATATCGAACACTCACAAACGAACAAAGCTTTGTTTTTTTATTTCAGTTCGACATTCGAAACTGTTTTGACGTTCCAGTGTTCCATTTTTGAAAAATTATTATTATCGCTCTCTGGTACTTGTACTTATGAAGTTATGAGCGATCAATAATAAGTAACTGGTCACCAGTATTCTTGTTTATGGTTTTGAAATACTAACAGAAACAGCTGCTTATTGTTATTTGTAAGTTATTGTTAAAATAGCTTCTTGGCAGTAGCCACACACACACAAAGTAATTAGACCGGCACCCTAATTGCGTAACACGCGATTAATCATAATCGATTTCATTTTGACAGTTCAACAATATTCATTGCGTTATTTACGTTGTTAAGCAGACTAATTTTTCGAAAATATGAAGCAATGGTTCAGCCATCTGTTTCAAAACGAAACAGATTATGATTAATCGTGAGTTACGCAATTAGGGTGCAGTTGATATAATATTATGACAAAATTATAACAGCCTCACGCGGGTCTATATCGAAAGTTAAGCTACGCTTGTCGCGGTCTTGTAGAAGATGGGTGATTATCCATTACATAATTATATACGATCCCTCCGTGCCTTGGAAATCGCGCGCTGGTACCGGCTGTTACTCGTACATCTTTGACAATCGTTACAGGTCGTCAGAACCCCGAAAGTCTGACAAGCAGTCTCACCAAGGAGCATCGTATCGTAAAATAGTGTATTTATATGTTTTACAGCCCCACTCAGAGACCCCTAACGGTTACTTAGGGTGCTACTTAGTAAAAATTAAAAAAAGTTCACTCCCAGAGTCAGTTAACGGTTCATTAGTGGCCCTTAATGAAAATTAAAGTTAAGTACAGCAAGACCTTTACTTAACTTGTTAATGATTGATTTTTACAGTTACGATTGAGGTTATATTTTTATTTTTACCAGTGAATTCGCTTTTGCATTTATTTAAAAGCAATAATGACTGATTTAGCGACTTCATTGAGTTTGTGGACTATGCCAGAAGATATAGAGAAGTAGGACCAAGGCGGTATTTTCGAGATTATTCTGATCCCTTTACTAAATACTCTATTCAAGAATGGTTTTACAGTAATGGTTTTACAGTGCGACAAGCCTTGGTTGAAAGGTTTTTACTTAAATATTGTTTCCTTTATAAATAAAAATGCATATATTAATCAAATAATAATACTTTTATTTTATGTTTCACCAAAAAGTGTCGAAAGTGTTAGGATGACGGTTTTTCAACAGATTTTTTGGGTCTTTTGGGTCGGTTGTTGTTTATTTGAAATCTATAGAAACACATCTTGTGCCGATAACAATACCTGCAGAAACTGTTATTAAAAACTATTAAAAGTATTAATAAAGAACTAAAAGGGAACACCAATATATTTATCAATAGGCGCCGACAAAGATCTTCGTGCACGTTAATAACAAAACATTACGGAAATAATTAAACAATTAATTCTATTACTAGGCTCAAGCAATAAACAAATACCAAAAAATCCCGAGTTGCTGTGAACATCTGGATACTTTCTAAAATGCTCAGGTACTATATAAATGGTAGGTGCCAATTTTTTCCAAAGATCTTAATTATCACGTATATATAATTTAAAATTCACAACACAAAACGTTCTCGCCTGGTGAATGAAACACAAACGAAAACAAAACAATAATAAAATATTCCCTGATTTGACATTGGCAGATGGTAATGATGCCATACCAAAAAGGTGGCAAACGCTTTAACTTATTTAAATAAAAATAATTGTTTCGCTTTGTATTTTAGTCAAAAATTACAGTTAAAGAACTGATTATCACTTATATTACTACGAATAATAGTTTTCAACGTGTTTATATAAACTTTTTTGTCGTTTAATATCAACTGTTTTTAAATATGGCTACACCAAGGCTTTATCGACATGATATCGATATGACGATTTGGAGATGCTTCGCCCTACGGATACTTAAATCTGTCATTTGCTAATGGACGCTTAAATTATGTCTCTGGGATGTACCATTGATTAACGGATTTAATGCTAATTAGTTAAGTACTCATTAGGACTAATTTAATGTGGCTTTCTGAGTGTGGCTGTTAAACAGGTAATCTGTGGTACTAGGTACTTACTGATCCGATTGCAAAAGTTCTATGACTGATAAAAAGCTATTGCCAAAAGTTTTTGTTAAAACGCACTGACGAAATTTTGGGCAGAAGATAGTAGAAAATATTGAATGGAACGTCAAAAGTATTTGCTTTGCTTCTCAAAGATACGATACCGCGCCTGTTCGTGTTGGTAATAAGCGTGAAGCCTGCAATATATGCTTTTCACCAAATTATATCTAGATAGAAAATCTAATAAATGAAATAAGTAGTAGACTCTTTTTTCTTTAAGGCCCATAGTATCCTCATCTCCCGTTTGTATGCTAAAGCACGACTGCCGCCCGCGCCGCTGAGGGCACCTCTGAGCCTTTATCTCAAAATGGGGATATTCCTTTGATTAATTTACAATTGTGCTTCGGCGATTCTGTGGTACCTCTAGCTATCTATTTTTCAGTGTATTTTTTTTCCAAATAACGAAGCCGTTTAGTAGGAGTATGGAATAGAAGCCAAAATATTGCGTGTTGGAAAATATATTTTTACAGCAAAAGTATTAACCTTACAAAAAAAGTACTTCGGGCAAAATGATCTATATGAATCTATAGCAAAATCGTATATTTTTCAAATCTTCAAGACAAGCCGTTAATGAGCAGTAGGGTTCATAAAGTGACCGTGTTACGCTACCAAACGGGACGTAGGCCCTTAAATCCATCTTTAAAATATCGCTTTTTGCGATAAGACCGCCCATTTTGTCACTATTTAAAATATATATATCTTGAATCCATAGGGTGGAGATACATAATAAAAAGCATTCTTTTATTTTCTAAGTAGGTACAGACGGAAAAAACATATGACGACTATACTTACTCATCTTCGTTTAATTTCTAGTTTTGGTGGTCGTAATATAGTTTTGGGTATTGCTCGGTTTCTATAAACAAAAACGAACCATCTTGCTCACCAATGGTAGCATTTTTAATTGCCAAGCTGGGCATACCTATAAATAGATTCGTAAGCTAATTTTACCTGTGATAGCTACTCACATGCGGCCCTCCCGCAAAATTCAAACTTTAAACAATAACGGTCCGTAAAATGTAAGAACCGGCCATAATAATATATCCTAGATCTAAGCTTCATGCTTTTAAGGATAACAGTTTTTTTCAATACCTATCAGACGTCATAAAGAGTACCTACTCAGGGCAACAGAACTTACCACCAACTTAAAAAAAGGGCTTGGGATAACCATGGAGCCTTGCCGGCGGAAAGCCGCTGCGCCCGATGTTATATTAATTCGTTAGTAGGTACTGTAAAGGTTGGCTAAAAAAGGGAACCTTACATCACGCCGGCTGGTAGAAAAATGACTCCGGTTGCATTCCATTACTCGAGCGAATTTTGAATTCGTATCAAAATTGAAGAGGCATGCGGCGATTGTTTTAATAACTACAACAGTTAGGCATGTGAACGGAGCGTAGCAGATGCTCTTGAAATAAATAGCGAATATAATTATTGCTGATTATTTTGGTATGTAGTGCGTAGTCCATATAGGTTTCGGTAGTGACGGTTAGCGCACCCAGCGCTAACAGTAACTAGATTTACTTTTCAGAATAAAAAAATCCTAGGTATTCTTTGATGTTTGGAATTCTGTTCGATCCATCAAATCAAAGTCATTCAAATTAGGCTGAATTTTGCGTTAAAATCACATAAGACAGCACCCCAACGCCCTTCACCACTTCTTAGTGCTTTAACTAAGAAGAAGTTGCGCAATTAACTGCCCAGCAGCACAGTAACTGTGTCCAATCCAACTTGCTACTGATAGCTTAACAGACAACTGTTGCCTGTTAAGCTATCAGTAACAAGTTCGATGAAAAAGTTATCCGATAAGAAAACTGCCGTAAGGGGTCTTAAGGAAGTTTTCTAATTGGAAAATTTCATTTCAGTTGCCCAAGTTCATCTACAGATATAACCATTTAACTGTATCATATTTGGGCACGCCACGATTGCGGCAGTAAGTCCCCTCTTTGAGAAGTGGATTGAGAGGCGCCACGGCGTCCTCACCTTCCGCCTGACGCAGGTCCTCACCAAACAGGGTTGTTTCGGGAGGTTCCCGTTTCGTATAAGGCGGGAGGAAACGCCCGGGTGTTTCCACTGCGTAGATCGCCCTCAGGACACGGTGGAGCATACGGTGGAGGTCTGCCCGGCTTGGGCAGAGCACCGCCGTGTCCTCGTGGAGGTGATCGGCGGCGGCGATCTCTCGCGCCCGGTTCTGGTCCAGGCCATGGTACGGAGCGAGAGTGCATGGTTAGCCGTCACCTCTTTCTGCGAAGCAGTAATGCTCGCGTAGAGAGAGGCGCGCACGAGGTAGAAGCAGTATATGTGCCCTCACGGCCCTAGTCGCCGCAAGACTGCGTGGGCGTCAGGAATCCCAGGCTGATTCCCGGCCACCGTATAGGCGCGGGCTTGCGGACGGCGAGTAATGGGTAGTTCGCTGTCCGGTAAGGACCAAGCCCGGCTCGATGCCGAGTTGTGTCCCACGGGCGCCTCAAAGAGTTGTCAGCCGATGCCTGCCAGGGGTGCGGGTTATTCGAAAGAGATACCACTGAGGGAACACGGGTGGGCTTTAGTCAGTAAAAGTCTTACACTCCCGCTCCACCCAGCGCGGGAGAAGTTATTTGATGATTTCCAAATCTCAAAAACCAATAAATTCCTACCATATTTCCTTTCTTTTAACTCTGTGAAAACATACTACATGCATACAAATATTTACGTCGTCTTCTCATGGGATAAGCAAAAACTATAGAACACCTCCCACTATGAGCCTTACATACTTCTTCTGTTTAGTTTACTCTGCAAACTTTCATGAAAATTTGTTACTTAAGTATAAAGCTTTTGATACTTTATAAAGCTCTTTTTGATATTATTGTACCAGAAATGACCGAATCGCTTGTGGAACAAACATAATGTTCCTCAAGGTAGTATCTTAGGTCCGTTTCTATTCCGGTTCTAAGTTTTATGCCAAGAGATTAAGATTAAGAAGATATGCAAGCTAAAATAATATCGTATTAAACTGTATAATATATATTTTCCTTCCTAAATAATTTCAGCGTTTAACAGTTTTTTAAAACGAAGATATTTTAAGTTGAAGTTTATTTCCACAGAATTGTGTCTAGTCTCGAGCTAAGTTAGAATAGCACAGAGGTATGCAATGATAAGAGATTGGTCTGTCAGCAAGGTTGCTCGTGCTATCGTCGATTTGACCGCCCAGGATGCGCCAGACGAACGCAATACCGTCACCCTGCGGAGGCTGTTTTAATTCTACCTGTCTCCTTTTTGAACATTTTTGAATTAAACCGGCCGTGACCTATGAGTTGAAGGTCGTAAGTTCGAACCCAGACCGGCGCTGTACTTTGTGTAAATTATTTCATCACGACTGCTCTCAAAACGGTGAAGGAAAACATCGTGAGGAAACCCGCATGTCATAGAACTAAAAATTCTATGACATGTGACATCTACCAACCCGCATTGGACCCGCGTGTTAGATTACGGCCCATTTATCACTGAGTGGAGGCCTGTGTCCTAGTAGTGGAAACATTATTGGCTTCGCACGCTACAAATCTTGGAAATTCTGTCTTTTCTGTACAAATAAACCTTCCAGATAAAATTCCCTAAATGATAGTGGAAACGGTATCAAAATCCATTACGTGGTTGGAAGAAGAAACAGACAGACGAAAACAGCGATTTTATTTTATATGTATTTAGAGATTAGAGATGTGATGTAGGTACAGTCAACCGCACATCATTTGTAACAATTTGACAGTGACAGACCAATTAAAAAAGTCATAGCTGTAAGGGTGGTTTTCGTAATGCAAGTGTTACCACCGCCCCATTAGTATTATTCAGCTGTATGTGGTTAGACTGGAAGCCGACCACAATATAATTGGGAAAAGTCTGGGCAGATTTGCTAGGTGTTAAAAATGCCATAGCTGCTTTGTTAAATGTTATATGATTTTATTTCTGTAAGTAGGTTTGTACAAACACTTTTAAACGTCCATCCTATTTTTTGTAAACTAGATGAGGTCGGCGTTTCCTATCTGACTACTCTGAGAAGAAAGGCCGAAAAAAACTCAGAGGTCACAGTCTCTTTTAAAGTCCAGACATAATCTTGGTCAGATCATGTGAATACCACATGGTATTCACATGATCTTCGATGAACCATTTCAGACACCAATCCACATGGATTGGTGTCTGAAATGGTTTTTTGAGGAAAGAACCACACAGCTTGAGTGGACCTGTCCAATCAGTGCACGCATTTATCGGTAATCATGCAGCTCAACTCAGACCTTGATGAGCTCAATGATCTGACGAACAATAGGTACCAAAGAAAGGACATTTGGGTAGGCCGCATAAATTACTCAAACTGCCAGACCATGATTAAAACTAAATGAGAAAAATAAAAGAAACCAAAAAAAAACAAAACACCCACACAGACATCACATTCACAATAATTAAAGCAATATAATACTTTACGAAGTAAATTTTCATGTCCTTGTTTAAATAAAATTCATCAATGTCAATGTGTAACTTGTAAAAAAAAAACAGAAATAATCGTAGTTAGATCATTTTGTTAACAGTAGTGAAATGTGAATTTATAACAATAACCGTTTTACCGTTTCACCTAATAACGAAAAGTGTTTTAGTGTTCAATTATCTGAAATAAATTTTGTAAACGCAGAGAAACATTGAAATAATAGATTAGACATAATAACTAATAAGATTTATAAAATCCTAATTTAGAGACCACTTATTTTTACTAGAGACTTCAAAACTTGTATGTGCCTAAGTAAAGTAAGTAAATTATTATTACTTATTTATAAAACAACATTTACCTTACAGGAATCCAATAAGAGCAGCAAACCAGCAATGATCATTACTAAACATTATCAGATTATCACACAGCACAAAAATACCAAAACAATAAAACACCAAATCACCGCCATTGTTATATTTCAAATTTCGTAAAACCGAAACGTCATCACGTCACTACCATATCCGGAAACCGCACTTTTTCAACTAAAAAAACATTCTAAACTTAAAAATTTAATTTTGAAATGTCATTTTTAATTAATGATTATAATTTTAATCATAACAAATTAATTTGGTAAAGTTCTGTACGTTATCGCGAGGCAATCGTCGCCGGTTGACTGACAGGCGATGCCGTGTCCCGCTCCCTCACATCCAGAGGGATAGGGGGCGAGAGGGCAACGGGAGGGGGGTAATCCCGGCTGTGAGGCTGAGGTGAGCGATAACAGCATGGAGTATTTTGACACGATTTTTTGTAAAAGGTATTATGAGTAGGCAGTATTGGAAGATGGGAGAGATGCCTGTGCCTCACTACCTAACGAAAAGCTTTTTTATGAAAAATATTAGGCCTATTATGATGTTCCATTTTTGAAATGTTGCTATTTAAAATGTTAGGAAAGGCCTAGTCATATAGACTAAAAGGAGGTCATGGATATTCAATATTCAACCTTATTGGATTTATTTATTCCAAAAAGATTCTAGCTACTCAGTTCTAAATGGTTAATCAGTCATATTAGATTGAACTTCAAAGCTTTGTGAAGAAAAGTATGGAAATGTCACCGTCTCACGCAACTTATAGGGATGCAGGTACATCTACTTAATGAGGTACTTACAAAGCTGCAATGGAGGTAACCTAGATCGAATAAAATAAACATAAAAGATCTTAGTCTAGCCTGCACGCCTATCTATTTAGTCTCAAAAGCCATTCTATTAAAATGTTCAATCGATAAAAGCTCATTTTCCGTGAAAACAACATTATTTTCCATAAAAAGCTGCGTTTGTCATAACTCAAAAGAAACCATTACTCGACCACAGACTAAACAAAACGAGCGCGGGAAACAGGTTTCCTTTTTTTTATAACTCGTTTGCATTTGACGTTTACCACTTCCCGCCTCCGTGCGTTCTACGCGCTCATTGGTCGGCGGATGCCCAATCAGCGTGGAGGAAGACTGTTCTAATATATGAATGTCCGGTGATTTTTTAATTTGAATTGGCTTAATTTTTTTTTGGCTGCGTTCTGTCTTTTGTTGTCTGTTATTTATGGGCTGTGCAATGATTAATTTTGACGCTTTTACAGATTTTTTGGTGCGCTTCCACAATTGCCGTCGACGAATTTAAATACTTAGTTAAACGTACCCCGACTAAAACGACCATAAATAAATCCTGTACAGTCTACATTTTAGAAACCTACTAGTTACAAATACATTAATATTCGCAACATTTTATTAATTTTAAAGACACCTTACCTATTGTTAAGACGCATTGAAAGCCTGATTATGATTATTATTAGTAAGAGAATACCTTTTGACAGTACCTGTAGGTAAAATCTGAGCCGAGTTGATAGGAAGTGGTACCTACCAATTTTTTTTCGACCTGATTCTTTCATAGGCTTGCGTTATTTGAGTATAAGACCGGGTAAGGTGCCCAAACCACCCGGTGATCACCATCTGATATAGGGGGCACCGCTAACTCTCAAAAGACTAGTAACAGCCAGTTATTACACCTGCAAGCTTAGCACGAGCACCGATTTGTTAACGGAAGAATAGACATGACTATTAACTAATGTACAATAGGAGAAGATAGCTATGTTTTTCTATTAATTATCACAGTTATGCGTTTTAAACGAATCATGATTTTGTAGATAATCGTATATACTTTGAGGCCGTCCAGTAGAAAGTTTGTTTTCAGGGTGATTTTGACAGTTTGGGAAGAAATATTCTTCTGAAATAGTCTACATCTATAGGGACCTAGACAAAGATCGTTAGTAACGAAAACCAAAATGACAGATTGTAGAAGGATATCTACGGTGCGATGTCAAAAAATGGAGAAACGAAATGTCACTTTGTATTGAAAAAGCACTGTCTATTCTTCGTAGAAATAGAAAGCGTCATGCTAACCCTGCTGGGCTGCAATCAATCAAGCATTATTAATCGAGCTATGTAGATAAGTCTCATGAGCCCACTGTAGGAAAAAGGACTCGCTACTCTTTTTCCGAATCTCTGTTTAAAACTGCTAAGGACCACTTGTTGCTGAAGGAGTCCAATTCACACCGCGATTTCCATCTGGACCTACCGCGATGTTACTTGCCATTAACCTCCCCCATTTTATTGCCCCTTAAGTATTAGCGTTAATAACATGAAACTACCAAACAAATGATAAACGATTTTATTTCTGTAAAAAGGTTTGTTTATACACTTGTACACGTCAATCATATTTTGAAAACTACACTCGCGAACAAAAGTAAGGCATCACTTACTTGTTACTTGTTCCGAGCGATTTTTAAAACTAAATAACTCATACTAGAGAAGGGAAATTAAATCATGCATGAGTTTAATTTAATTCAAATTCAATATCATTTATTTTCTCGTCACAAACAAGGGTATAAAAGCTTAAAAACTAAGTGGCACTAGTTTGTGAGAAACTGGTGTCTGCACTAGGAATAACTGTATGTATAGCAGATCACCAGGGTCCCACCACACGGTATGTAAACATTATTAGTTATTTAGTAACTGTGAATGAATAGGGCCTAACATATACATCAGTAATTAGATAACAACAATGACAAATATCAACTCACAGATTAAAAACAATAAAACATAAAGAATGAGTAAGTGGTAAAAAGGGTGATAATTATGTATGCATTCGGAAATTAGCGGGACGGACTATTTAGGATGACTTAGTAATTCCTCAGATGCATTATAATCTAGATTATGGATGGATTTAAATGCATGTGGCATGAATTTCAAGTTTACAGTATAGCCTTTAAAATGGTTGCATGTTTATTAAATATCAACAGTGATTTCGTTTTTTAAATCGATCGGAACAAGTAGCTATTTAATAAGACGTAGGTGATTCCATACTTTAGCTCGCTAGTGTAGATGAGGCCTTAGGCGGCGTATCCTCCTATCTGACTACTCTGAGAATAAAGGCTGAAACAAACTCAGAGGTTGGGTGGTTCGAAAGAGATACCGCGGCCCCTGGCACACAGACAACTGAGGGAACACGGGTGGGTTTTAGTCAGTAAAAGTCTGACACGCCCTCCCGCTCCACCCAGAGCGGGAGAAGTTATTTGATGATTTCCCATCCAAAAAAAAAAATAAGGTTACCTACATCATGTGAAGACCAGGTAAATTCTGAAATGGTCTGTTGAGGAAGGAACCACAATATTGAGTGGATCTGGAAAGATCTAGCATACTGCAAGCATTTCTGCATGATTACTGGACAGTAATCATGCAGAAACGCTTGCAGTATGCTTGGAGCCGGTAGACCAAGCTTTACAGGGGTAACGTCTTATGAAGCAATCCAACAATTTCAAGTAAATTAATCTGCCTAGCCATTTCCCAATTATTTTGGGGTCAGCTGCCAGTCTAATCGGTTGCAGGTATTTGACATGGAGCGACTGCCTACCTGATCTCCACAACCTAGTTACTGGGTACCTAATACCATCCTTGGTAAGACTGGTTGTTGGACTTTCCGTTTTCTGATCATCCGTAACGACTGTCAAAGATCTACGAATGACAGACGGGACCAACGGCTTAACGTGCTTTCAGAGGCACGGAGGGGTCTCGATAAAGAATAGATGGTCATCCACGAACTTACCGCGTCAACCGTAGCTTAACCTTATATAAACTCGTGCTGACAATGTTATCATTTAGCCATTAAGTTCCTCTAAGTGGAACATAACGGAACCATCCTCGCGCATGGTCGAGCCTTCTGCAGCTGAAAATCAAACCGAGAGCAACCGAGTCGCGAGCTTCATAAAATTTTCTACTTTAGGCTCATACTGAACTGATCTTAAGTAAATCTCATCATCAGCCTACAGCAGTCTACTGCTAGACATAGGACTCTCCAATTGCACGCCATTCAGCTCGATTCTCGGCCACTCTCATCCAGCTGCTATCAGCCACCCAGCGTAGATCGCTGCTCCACCTAGCCTGAAGGAGTCCTACTCAAGAAGGTCTCCACTCAAGAACACATCTACCCCAACGGTCATCGGTTCCACGGCTAATGTGGCCGGCCCATTGCCACTTCAGCTTGCTAATTCTGTGAGCTATGCAGAGAACTTTGGTTCTCTGTCGGAATACCTTATTCCGGATTTCTTTCCTCAGAGATACTCCGAGCATAGCTCGTTCCATAGCTCGCTGAGTGACCTTGAATTTATGGACCAGCCGTTCCGTGAGTGTCCACGTTTCGGCTCCTTAAGTCATAACCAGAAATCGGATATTCGGATGCATATTCACCTAAAGTTGAGATGTTGGCTAACGTTGGAGTCTTAATTTAAGTAAGTAATTTGTTTATTTTTTTCTTTTAACTAATAGAAACCACCCCTCCTCCAGTACATACCTACACATATTTGTATCGGGTTAAACATTAATTTTAAATTAATACACATCTGAATAGTTATGCAATCCAAGAATCCCGGGGTTTTGAATAAATATTACAAATAATTTTATTAAATGTTATCTAATGTTATCTAATTGTACCTAATAATATCTAATTTTACCTTATTTTTACTAATTTTGTTCAATCGTATAATGTCTTCTAATTTTGTCTAGTTTTATAATGTAATTTAATTTGCTTGTTCTATGTTTCTATGATTGTGTGTGTAATAACCTGTATTGACCGATAACTTGTATGTGTGGTGCAAACTGTTAGTATAAGTTGGTTATTAATAAATAAATAAATAAATAAAAATTTATACAGCCGCTTCCATACTTTCATAGCTAAAAATTATCTTTAGGTAAATATGCATCCGAATATCCGATCTCTGGTCATAACGGGCAGGACGCACTGATTGATGACTCGTCTGCTATAATAAATATAAATTTGATAAAATAGTACCTACCTCGACCTTACCATTTCATAACCTTATTTTTCCACTACAACTCCCATCGTTAAAGACAAATCAGTAATTAAACTGAGACATTGTAACAATGAACAACTTGTGTTGATAATTAAGGACGCGTCGTTAGGCGGCGCCATTTTGTTACAAATTGGACTAATTTGACAGCTCTCCCCCATCCTCTTCGCAGGGGTGACGGCCTCCGACTCCTAAGTTGTTGGGTGACGGGGAGATAAAAGTGAGTTTGTTTTAAAGTTAAACCGTATCTACGTAACTTTGGTTTAATGATAGTCTGAGCCTGGTTTTAAAAGTAAAAAGTCTGCTTAGATTTGATCTGCTAGAATACTAGATAATACTTCGGGGGATCTGTTTTTAGGATCAAAGTCAAAGTCAGTGAATATCAGTATTTTATAGTTTTAAAGATAAATATTCACAAAAAGACGCAAAGTCACTTAAATGAGAACAATGCTTAAAATAAATTATTCTATTAAAAAAGTTCGTCACACACGTTATTACAGTAATTATGATACACCCTTCCAATGCTATCAGGGAAGGTCGTATTTGTCATTAAATATGCAGCTAATTGAGTTTTGAATGCATTAATGAGTGTTTTTTTTATACGTGAGGGTATATCATCGTCATTAAGTGTCCTCTTTGAGGAGTGGCTTGAGAGGCGGCACGGCGTCTTCACCTTCTACCTAACGCAGGTCCTCCCGGACACAGCCGTTTCGGGAGGTTCCTGTTTACTGTTTCCCTTGTGAACTTCTTCTCAATACCTACATCTTTAAATACAGCCGCACCATTTTTATAATCTGTCAAACACCCCTCAAAAAATCAACGTTAAACAATTTTTCTAAACCATTGACTCTGCAGTACTAATGATCAGTAAAATATAATAAAACAAAGCACATAAAGGTTGGGGCACACGGTCCTTGTTAGCGGCACGTGTCGCGCCGTGTGATGTCACCCGTGTGAACGAGACGTCATCAGTCGCGGCGTGACGTTTTTTTTTGTTATGAAGTTGGTAGCATTGATTGGGAATGCCATGATGTATTGTTGGGCAATTTGAAAATAGAATCTGAAAGTAGAAAAAGAATTGGTAGGCATATAAATAGGAAGTAATTAAGTAAATATATAATTACAAGAAAATAAGTTAGCTTACAACTCTAACATAAATATCTTTTGTAGTTTTGAAGTGCCTCGGGTAGGTACCTATGTTTGCGGACGCGCAAACTGACGGCTTCGCTGCGATCAGACGCAAGCGTGCAGCATCTCTGTTGCACAGAGTGCCTTCCAGCTCCAACAGTATCCTGTATCGCTAGCGAGCTGGATTGCCCTATCTTACACCGTACACGTTTTTTTAAGCCAGCTGCATGTACAGACGCCAGCACATCAAGCTACCCCAATCTATCTTTATTGCATAAGCATAAGGTTCATGTTCAATTGGGAAAATTTGACAGTTTGCGGTAGCTTGATGTGCCGACGTGTGTACTTGCTAATATAGTTGTTTATACATCGTTTTTTGTAAAAATTACTAACGTAGCTTGTAAGTAAATTGTTACTAACACTATGAGTCCTGGATACTTGAGAATAAATATTTAAAAAAAATACTTAAGGCACCTTATGGTCTTTTTTATAGAAAACTATATTTTTTTCATTGGTGGAAATATACTATTTTTATTTATACATGGCGGCTAGGACAGCGACGCGCATACTGTAACCAAGAATTCAGCACAAATTCTGGATTCTAGGTACCTAGCGTAGAAATATGTCGACGTCGGTTATCAAATACATACTTAAAAATCAGACGTTCCATAGAAAAGTGCAATACCTAAGCGGTCAACATGTAGATTTTTATTAAAGCCGATTTTTTTTTTTATACCGACGAAATATTTCAAAGCAGCAGGTTCAGAATCATGTACTCCATTAACCACGTCCATGGCTGCACATCGATGTCCGTACCACCCTGTATATCTGTTATACTTTGCTTCGTTGTAGCAAGCAAGACATACACCCTGTTACATGGAATCTACCAACTTAAATGTTGGTGTACTAAACACCTCTGCCTATACTTTCGGCGAATAGAAGCGTGATGCTATGTTTTCTTTTTCGCAAAGCAGTGATGTCCCCATAAAACTTATAAAGTTCCCATTCTACAAAATAAATTGATAAAGTCACATTACTACCGCAATAAAAACAAAAGTTGATAAAATACTCCTTTCACACCGCCCCTGGCGATCTTCACAGGCGGTTACCGTCATCGCAGCGGTGGGTCGCAGGCGCCATCTCTGTGAACAATATGGAACCCACTCGCCATTATAAAACGCCCCGGGGTGACATACGGTCGACATAATTGAAGCGTGTGATATGAGAATTATACAAACAGGCTCGTGAATTCGATATTTTAATGAGGATTGCATAAGTGGGGAAAAACTTATAGATACTTTGGTAATTTTGAGACGATTAGGTAATGAAAGTCGAATAATATACCAATATATGTGTAAAAAAAGCGTTCGACACTGTCTCTGTCTCCACAGTTCTGGACACGTTGGCAAGTAATGGCATAAGAGGTCAGCCAATTGCTTTATTCAAGGGCTATCTATGTGGTCGAACCAAAAAGTCAAAATTGGCGACACTGTTAGCCTAGATGAAACTACTACTTACGGCGTCGGTAAAGGTAGTTTCCTTGGCCCCCCTTTGTTCTTAATTTATATAAATAGCCTTTGTAATATGAACATTGAAGGAGATCACATCTACTCATACGCAGATGGTACTGCCATCGTTTTTAGCGACACAACTTAGGACAAGGTCCAAAAATCTGCCGAGTCTGGCCTGTCCAGGATCGCATCATGGCTCGACCACAATCTACTGACCCTAAATATGTACTTTTGAAACCACCTTTATTTCCTTCTCTAAATATAACCATTCCCAACCTTCAGCTGACTTCAAAATCAAAATTCACAATTGCCAGAAAACTCTAACTTTGCATAGAAATTGAAAAAGTTCAATATACCAAATATTTAGGTGATCGACCAACGTTTATCTTAATTGTACTTACATATTGAATTAATATTGAAATGAATAAGGAAACTTATTTGGACATTTAGAACACTGCGTCATGTTATTACTAAAAACACGTCACTGGCACAGTCGGTAGGTAGGTACTGCGTATTGTTTACCAGTCTGGGGAGAGGCAACAAAAAGTAAATAAGTACATAGAACTAGAGAGAGCTCAGAGATCACTTTTAAAAGTTAGGTACATGTTATTTTTTAAGCCGTTTAGGTTCCCAACTGAAAGTCTTTACCAAACTTCTGATATACTGACCGCTCGAAAACTTTATATTCATGATCCCCAGTGTTCTGTTAAATCAACTTTTGCTAAGAGACAATACACTAGGCAATCCTCTCACCTATATAACTTGATAAACAAGAAATTAAATATTTACTTACTTTCATGGCGAGATTGCAAAAATGCTCTGACTAAATGGTTAAAGTCCAAAACTTACGATGAGATTTAAGAAAGTATTCCAAACGATAAGCTTACAAATATTACAATACTTACCGGTTAAAAATCTCCTGAGAGTACCTACTTTTCCCTTACTTTCATTCAGTAATAACATTCCTACTTCATATACTATTTATAAACTATTTAATTTTTCTATCGTTAAACACACATACACTCACTCGCACACACACGCATACACACCTCCGCACGGCAGCACTGTCTGTAATTAATAATTGCTTGGTTTTTTGTTTCTTTATAGTTTTTTTGATCCTGTCAACTCGGTAGTTGATAGGATCAAGTTCAATTAACTATCGGCCTAGGCATCCAATTGGATGCCGGCGTTCAACGAATGGCCTAGGCGTCCAATCAACTGGCTAATTTAACCAAATGCACTTTTTAATAGTTACTTTCTTAGTTACTTATTCCTAGGTAAAAAAACTCAAAGAAGTCCGAAAATTTCGAGGTTTTTCGAGCACCACGGAATTAGCACAGGTCCTTTGAGCTGCATACTTGGTTTACAAATTATTGATATTTATTTATTGAATACTTCACGCACAGAAATGTACAGAGGCGGACTTAATGCCAAAGGCATTTTCTACCAGTCGACCTTTGGGTGATGCAGAGACAAACACTGGTAGATGCAATTACGTAACTCGTGTTTTGAATATTTATTCAAATAAAAGTAATTATAGGTATATTATCCTAACAACATTTCAGAAAGTCATTACACTCTTCAGTGCAAATTTTGCGACCTAAAGCGATTTTTAGTGTCTACGGTGACTAGCGCAATACTTTTTAGAGGGAAATCTGACTTATTGTTTTCACGATGTGCTTGCCATCTAGTATTTAGTAGATGTATTAAAAAAGGTTTATTGTTTCGCCATCTATAGACGAATAGCATAACCTATTCACAAGTTACTTCAAAATTACGCTAGATGGCGTTGTACTTAAAACGGAACTCCGAGCGTAGAATAATACATTTGGATGTAAAATAAAACAAACTAATCATATAAAATATACAATTTAATCTTAGAAAATAATCTTACAACGTAACTAATATAATTAACGGAGAGTTTAGAAAGCTAGTTTCTTCATGAGCAAGTACATGTGCTGGTCAACTTCAAAACCGTGCAAATTGTTTGCGTCTCCTTGTAAGCGCATTAGTAGGCCTCCGAAGGAGACGTATGCTGCTAACCGGGATGCTGGCTCCATTGCACCTTCGTCGCCTTCTATCCTGAATAGAGAGAATCAATTATTTTCATGATTTTTTAAACGTCAAAAATGTATGGTTAAATAGACGCTAATCACTATTTAACTTTAGGCTATGTTTATAAATAAGGGGTCTGTAATACAGGTCCCCAACAGTATATAAATGTCTTAAGTTACCATTGGTTCTATCTAAGCCTGTTCCTGTTCTGTTTAGAAAACTACTTGAATACAGACTCCCTGGTATAAACAAAATGTGCAGGATAAGATGACTTTCCTGTACACTGCACAAGATGAAAGCTCAGTCCGTGGATTGTCTTGGGGGTGGAGAATACTCCAACCATTGCAAGAAAAATACTAACGCTCGACAACCCCTAAGTTTAAGAGAACCCTAAGAATGTTTAGGAACTGTTGGAAAGTTTCTGTTTAACATTAAAAAGTCCTTTTTTATTAGTTGGCCGAAATGTTGACCCATAAACCGGCACATACGTAATGTAAGTGATCTCTCAAGTAACGATAATGGACAGTAATTTAAAAACACTTTGTTGATCAAAACTAACCTGTAAACTTTCCCCGACATGACATACTCAAAACTGTCGGCGCGGTTTCCCTCCGTTTCTAGAGGGTTCCATTCACCTCCATCTGGATAACCGTTCTCCCTGAGAGTTGTAGCAAGCACTAATCTAAACTTATCACCCAATTCCATTGGGTATATCCACGAATTTATGTCCAAAATAAGGTCCATCTTAAACGATTCTGATTCACAATGTAAACGGCTACATCGATCAAATTTCTTGCCTTCAGGGTCTATATCTTTTACATTAAATATGTCCTCGAATAATACACCTGCCATTCTTGTATTTGATTTGATTACTAACTAATAAAACTGGAAAATTAAAATAATATCACGCTTCTGGAATCAAAGCTTGCCTGACAACATGACAGAAGACAGTGACAGATGTTTTCTGTATGGTGTTACTTCCATGTTGTTGTTGGTCGGATACGACCAAGCTCGATAAGTATTATTTTGTCATAAAAATAAAACTATTGAGTTTGAATTTTTCGAAAATCAGCCACGAACTGGGTGATTTTTTTAAAAGAAAAAGTTTATAGTAGGGGCGAATTTTACTACATGGCTTGATTAACTCAAAAAGAATTATACAATAATGGAAATAATGGAAACGTAAGCGTAGCAATTATTTGAAAATAGACTTCTAACGTGGCAAAAAGGGGTAGTTTATGAGGATGCGGTTCATGTCCTTTCTTTGATCTAAGAACTTGGAACTTGACCTGAAAACTTATCTTGATAAACTACTTTTTATGTATAACCGACGAAAAATTTCTTCGCTGGGGGGTTTAGAATGATATGGTGAATTCATGGTTAGTGGAACGATGAAAGGGAAAAGGAATGTTGGAAACTGTAAACAAATACGAAATAAATGCGAACGAAGTATTTATTGGCTGTAACTACCTTATAAAGCTTTGAAATTAAATGTATCCGAATAAAATTATTGTTTATCAGTTGGCACTGGCAGCCACCATACTACTCGAGCGCCACCTGCTGCTAGTGAATTTATTTCCAAAATAAACGTAAAACCTCGAGCTTCATTGATTGAAGTTAACCTAAAAATTAACATTGCACGTGTCGGCTCTTTGTTTGTGCGTTTTACAATAAAATTTACAAACAATTGTAATTGTTAGTACGCGGGACTGACCTAAATATCGTGTTAAACGAGTACAGTGCGTAATAACGAAAGAAACCAGTCACTAATCGAAAATGACGGAGGTTCTGCAACCCGGCGCAAGTTTTTCGGACAAGAAAAAGAAGAAAATCAAGGAACAAGTATCCCTAGGCACATTCCAGAAGCTAGGGGACTTCAAAATCGAGCCAACAGAGGCGGTGACAAAATTGGATACAGCATATTGGCCATTATTATTGAAGAATTTTGATCGTCTCAATGTGCGCACGAACCACTACACGCCGCTGCCATTCGGTCACTCGCCACTGAAGCGCCCGATTGCTGAATATGTGAAGGCTGGTTTCATCAACGTCGACAAACCCAGTAACCCAAGCTCGCACGAAGTCGTTTCGTGGATCAAACGGATCCTGAAAGTCGAGAAAACTGGACATTCAGGCACGTTGGACCCAAAAGTGACAGGTTGTTTGATCGTGTGTATAGACCGCGCGACGAGGCTCGTCAAATCTCAGCAGAATGCTGGTAAGGAGTACGTTGCAGTCTTCAGTTTACATTCAGCTGTGGAAAATCTCCAGAAAGTTACTCAAGGACTTGAGAAATTGCGCGGGGCGCTGTTTCAACGTCCACCTCTTATTTCAGCAGTCAAACGACAGCTTCGAGTCCGTTCAGTGTATGACAGCAAACTGCTTGACTTTGACAAGGAACGCAACATCGGTGTGTTCTGGGTCAGCTGTGAGGCTGGGTCTTACATCCGTACCATGTGTGTACACTTAGGACTAATGCTTGGGGTCGGTGGACAGATGATTGAGCTCAGAAGAGTCCGTTCTGGTATCCAGGGAGAACAAGAAGGGATGGTTACGATGCATGACATCTTGGACGCGCAATGGACATATGAAAACCATAAAGATGAGACATACCTGCGAAGAGTAATCAAACCGTTGGAAGGTTTATTAATTGCTCATAAAAGAATATTCATCAAGGACAGTGCTGTTAATGCTGTCTGTTATGGAGCTAAGGTCCTAATACCCGGTATCTTGAGGTACGAAGATGGTATTGAAATTGATCAAGAAATCGTCATAGTGACAACAAAAGGAGAGGCGGTCGCATTAGCGATTGCATTAATGACGACATCAACAATGGCATCTTGTGACCACGGCGTAGCAGCGAAACTGAAAAGAGTTATCATGGAAAGAGACACATACCCAAGAAAGTGGGGCTTAGGACCGAAAGCTTCGCACAAAAAGCAGCTGATTTCTCAAGGAAAACTGGACAAATTTGGCAAACCTAACGAAAATACCCCATCAGATTGGCTGCAAAGTTACGTAGATTTTAAGGTGAAGAAGGAGAATGGAGATGCAGAGTCCGATGATGTTGGTAGAAAGAGGACGGCCAGCACAGCTAATGCGGATGACCCGAATAACTCCGTAGAAATTAAGTCAGAGAAGAAGAAGAAGAAAAAGAAGAGGGACAGTGAAGCCCCCGAGGCTGTGTAAGTATACATTTCTTATTATGTATAAGTAAAACTTGTCTTGGACAAAACTCAAAAACAACTGTATTTGCATGACACACTATCAACCAGTGTTTGAAAAAATTCTGCTCTGCAACGTAAATAATGCAATGAATGTTGTTGAACTGTCAAAATGAGTGCCAGTGTGTTACGCAATTACCCTGCTGATTAAATTCTTTCCCAATCACTCACTAAAGGGAATTAGTAACACATTTATCCGTAGGTTTCCACTTTAAATATCACAAAATCTGCAATCATTATTGTTTGAATAACATTATTACAAGGTAATTGAATAATCATCAATGAAAATTGAGGTCAAAAAATTAAACTCCAAGGTGGTTTAAAATTAGAATATCGGGTGTTCGGATAATCAGATCAAAGCACTCAATTTGTTTTTTGATCCATTTGTTTAAATTTTTGTTACATACTTTAGTAACAGACTATAAATAAACACATCTGAATCTAGCCTGTATATGCCAGGACCATAAAGGCTAAAGTCTACTGGTTTGTTTTTAAAAGCAATGGCAGCAAACTTACATGTACTTATCATTAATTTTTATTCCAGTTGTCTCAACAAATAGTGGAATATTTGCTAAAAACATTTGCAGCAAGGACACTAAACAATGGCACACTTAATTAACTGTGTGTGGACAACATAAAATAGTAGTTTTTAGATAAAAATATTGTGTCATGTGCCATTTTATAGCTTTGCCTATGCCTACGAGAATAAGGCATAAATAGATATTATCTCAAAATGTTTTATTACTAGAAAAGTTCTTTTCTGAATTTGACTCTTTGGAATCACATTCTTTTTTTAAATGTTTTTTTTTTTTCTACAGAACGGAAGACGGCTCCGGTGACGCCACAATGGAAGCTGAAACAACAACAGAGGCTGACACATCAGTTCGCAAAGAGAAGAAGAAAAAGAAAAAGAAGGACCGAGATCAGGAGAGGGAAGAGGAATAACTAAAACCTATACAATAGTTTAGAATATAAGTTGAGAATTTTAAATAAGCTGAATTAGATAGAAATATAACAATTCATATTTTGTGCGGATCGATACGTTCAAAACGAGTTTTGAGCGTTTTTCTTTCATGTCTATGGTTTGTCGAGTGACGTTTCGTTGTTTTTTTTTTTTCGGAAAAAATATAACGGATAATTTGCGAGATCAGCAAATTCAAAAAGATCAAACTGGTAATGTATAGCTTGATGTGTAGCCGTGTGTACCTATCATTAATAAAAAAAACAAACCATATTTAATGATGCCAGTGACACAATTAATTTGTTGTTTTTGTCTCAATGTTCTAGCAATCACTTTAAAGTCCGACTTTTAATTGTATTCAATAACTTGACCGTTGAAGGGCAGATTTTGACAAAAAAAAGATAGTGAGGTGGTGTAACAATTAATGAAATTGTATGAACTTGAAATAATGTACTTACATGCAATTTTTTTTTATTTTGAATTGAATAACTTGTCTTAAAAACATGATATGCACTATTAAAAATTGTAGAATTTGTTATATATTTTATTTTTCAGTAGTAAGGTAATTTATTTACCTACATAGTTTCTTTCTATTAGAAGAAAAAAAAACTTTTATTAATAAATTATTAATTTTTCTTATATGCCACATCTTACAAATGATCTTTTAAAGTTTTTTAACTAACGATAAAAATGGTTTAATTTAAAATGAAACCATTTTTATCATTCACTCATCATCATTTCAGCCGAAAGACGTCCACTGCTGGACATAGGCCTCCCCCAAAAGGGGACAACACTATTCGTTTTAGTATGGTAACATTATTTTTCTTTAAACTGTCAAGTTACTGAATACAATTAAAAGTCGAACTTTAGTAAATAATTAACTTAATTTTTTTGTTTTTGTTGGAACCTTAATATTTCTGTTTTCCATGTTCTTTTTTGTCTTTTCTTCCATCATTACTGTGGCGTTAAAATTATCAAAAGTATTTTTTAAGCTACAAGTGATATAAAAACTACTTATTCGTTTGCTTCCATAAAGTCTTATTAACTAAATAGGTTACGCTAGAAAATTAGGTCTATGGTTGTCGAATAAAAATGAAGGTTTTCACATTTTTTATACTTTTAATACGGGTTTTTTCAAGTTCAGTCATTTAAGATTAGCTACTATCTTGAAATAGTACCAATTCTTAATTACGTGCCGTTTTTGACTTTTTGAAATGACGCCAATAATGGGGTCGGAACTCCAGCCTGGTGCTGTTCAATTAAATATTACATAATTACGTACTATGTTAAATAGAATTATCAATGTACAGACGCCAGCACATCAAGCTACCCCAATCTGTCTAATTTCTTTGATAGATTTTCAACTTTATAACAATAGTATAAGGTTCATGTTCAATTGGGAAAATTTGACAGTTTGGGATAGGTTGACCTGCTGGCGTCTGTACGACAATGTTTGCCTTAGAGCTAGAATACTTATCAACATGTGCCTACAAATTCTTTTGCCTTTTTGATGTAGATGGGCGAATCCCTGGCCTGTCATGGTTGTTAAATGTTCCTTCTATATCTATGTATTTTATAAATGAAAGTCTATTGCCGCGTCCGCGTTGTTAATATGCACTACCATTTAGAGAATTTATTATGGTAGATTTATGTGTATAATACATTAGTATTAAACCTTAATAAAACAAAGATATCTCGGCGTTTTGGTAAGTCTTAAATCCTAGCAAAACAGGTGCGGATGGCTAGTTAGATCTAAAACTAATGTATAATTATTGAAGGACTACAATCAAGACAAATATGTTTTTAAAGGAAATAAGGGACCCTAAAATACGATGTTTATTTTTTGTATTAACTTGCATGAGTCAGCTACAGAAGGTCAAAAGTCTTGGCGTGAAATAAAATAATAATTAAACAATTCCAAGTTATTGCTTCATCGTCCATGTAACTTTGATATCAAGGCAATTATCGTTTTTTTTTTTTTAAGCTGTGACCTCGGCATTACACCTATTAGAATAAACAATGCAATTTAAAACCTATCTGAAGTGCTGAGTCCAATATATAAGTTGCCTTATTAAGATAGGTAACTTGCCGTATTTTTTTCCATTTACGGCAAGTTACCTATCTAATTGCATAGCATGGTGCAAGTTAACTTGCTGCAAGTTTTGTGGACACAAATCTTGCTGACTTTTACCTTGCACAAGTAAACTTGCAAGATTCAGCGCTTTAGAAATGGTTTTAAATTTTGCGTAGGCATCTAAGTATATCTTAATATGTTACTTAGGATTAAGTGCTAAATGTTAATAGTATAGTTACTTATAAGTTACGGAAAACCGTTTGTTGATTATCAACATTAAATCTATGCTCTAAATTCTGATGTTCTTATTTCAAACTAGATGTGACTCGCATGATCTCTGACTGATAATAATAAATAACTAGCTTCTGACCGCGATACGTGAAATTTCTTAGTATCCCGACTTAGGGCGCGTTTCCACTGAAGCGGAGCTGGGTGGAGCGGAGCGGAGACGACCAATCACAATGGTTGAAATTCTCATCGTATCCACTCGTCTCGTCTGTGATTGGACGTCTTTGGTCCGCTCCGCCCAGCTCCGCTTCAGTGGAAACGCAGCCTTACTCCGTGACGCCGTCCACCCCGTCGCATCGAATCTTCTACCCGTGCGAGTACTTTGTATACGTGAAGTTTTTTCTTTTTGCTCGGCTCCTAAGTGTCTTAGCATGATGTTATACAGCCTATAACCTTCCTCGATAAATGGGCTATCCAAAGTTAAAATATTTTTTTAATTCGAACTAGTAGTTCCTGAGATTAGCGCGGTCAACCAAACAAACTCTTCAGCTTGTAGTAGGTACTTATAGATATGAGGTAAAAGTTATGTGGATCTTTGGAACTACCAGTCGATTTTCATAAAAATCGTTTTGCATTCTATAGCCTCATTGAGAAAGGTAACCGACGAAAAATGTGTGGTTATTAAAATCATGTATTGTGCTGAATTAATGGCGCGTCGATGTCCCTGCCAAACTGCGTGTTCTAATTTCGTTTGTGATAAACCTCGTTATCGAAATTAGCTACTTACGATTTGTCTAGTAACGGCGTATCTAATAAATAGTTCGCGTTCGCGTGAATTTATCTACAGAAGAATTTAAATAAACCTCATTTTACTCCGTAGCTATATTTAGATTACTAAGTACCTTGATTTTATAGTTTCCACTATGACATAAAAGATGGTGCTGACAATCCTATTAGCAATGCTACTTATAGATGCCATCATTTTATTTCACAGACATATGAAACAGTAGTTTTATTTGTGGGCTTGAAAAAGGACCGATGAATTTTGTGGTAGTGGGTTAAGTTTTTAGGGCATTCAAATCGGCAGTTCATTTTTTTTTGTAATTTATTATTTCATGTGGCAGCATTCACGTTGACTGACAGCACTGACAGATTTGACATATTTTGAGTTTGACAAATTGACAAGTCGAAATCATCAACAAAGGGAGCTGATAGTTCATGTTACTTCTGTGTTGTTTATTTGGTTAATTGTGTGCATTTATTAATGAAAAATAAATTGTAGATCATGAACTGGTGCCAGATTTCGACCCATAATGAACTGTACAACTACGAATATTTCTCCCATGAAGATGTATGCAGATTATGCTGGAACAAAAATGCAGACATCGAAATACTGCTAAAACTTTCAGAAAATTCCACAGAAACCTGCTTATCTGATATAATAAAAGACTGTTTACATCTAGAATTAGACGATATTCATCTAAGTAAGGTTTGCGTCAACTGTTTCAACGAAATTAAGCGATTTTACTTTTATAAAACATTTTGCCAAGACACTGATGCTAAGTTACGCGAAATATTACACAAAGGCTTTGAAGAATCAAAAATTAAAGATCTGACATCCGATGTGATAAAAAGCGAAGATATAGACGAAATTTGCGAAGGAATCGATTCTTATTTTGATGATAATTTAGAGTATGAAGAACCAGAGACAGAAAAGAAATTGAAAACCAATTCAAAAGTCCGTAAAAAGTATATACACAAACGCTCACCTACTTACTGCAATATTTGCTGCATAGACTTCGACACTATAGAGAACTTATCCCACCATAATGCAGAAATGCATGGCATAGAAAACAATGGCACACTCTTCAAATGTTTTGGATGTGAAAAACGTTTTAAAAGTCGAAAAACAAGGATAAGTCATGAAGGAAACTTCTGTAAAGGCTTGAAAGATGGATATAAATGTACAATATGTGACCGGTATCTTCCAAAGAGGTGCATGTACGAGTATCATATCCGAGACCATAAACACAACACTTTGACGGAGTTGCCAGAGCATATATTTAAGTGTGGCAAGTGCATAAAATTGTTTAAGACTAAGGAATTGTTAAAATTACATATGACTGAACATGGAAAGGAGAAGAATTTTGTTTGTGATGTTAGTATTGCCATTTTACTAAGTTACCTACCATAAGTGTATGGAACTGCATGTTGGCCTCTTAGCTCATTTCAGTCCACAGCTACTCATCTGGAATCTTCAAATTCCCCACTACCATTTACTGATGGTTTTTATTCTGACTAGCTGGTTTAATAGCTTATATCCTACTAATATTATAAACGCGAAAGTTTGTAAGTATAGATGGATGGATGGATGTTTGTTACTCTTTCACGTAAAAACGGCTGAATGGATTTGGATGAAATTTGGCACACAGATAGATTATTACCTAGATTAACACATAGGATACTTTTTATCCCGGTAGTACGTTCCCCCGGGATAATTTCCGACTTCCACGCAAGCGAAGCCGTGGGCGGAAACTATAGTATACTATAATACCTTCCACAAACAAACTAACTCTTCAGCTTTATATTAACTAGCTTTTGCTAGCGGCTTCGCTCGCTTGGGGGGTCGAAAATTATCCCACGAGAATGTACAACTGGGATCAAAATATACTATGTATTAATCCAGGTCATAATCTATTTGTATGCCAATTTTCATACAAATCAGTTCAGCTGTTTTTGCGTAATTGAGTAACAAACATCTAAACATACAAACTTGTAGGCGGCGGGGCTACTGCGCTGACCCCTCGCAGGGGGTCCAACGGTGGCAGACACGGGGTCGTCTGGGGCTCTTATGCTACTAGGTTCCTGGGGTGGTCACGGCGTGCCATGTGTCCTGGTGCGCCGAACTGGTGGGGTCCGCAAGGGCCGATACCAGCCAGGGGTGCGGGTTGTTCGAAAGAGATACCGTCGCCCCTGGCACACAGGCAACTGAGGGAACACGTGTGGGTTTTAGTCAGTAAAAGTCTGACACGCCCTCCTGCTCCAATCAGAGCGGGAGAAGTTATTTGATGATGTCCCAGCCTCAAAAAAAAAAAATGCAAACTTTCACATTTATAATATTAATAGGATTAATATTAATATATATTATTGTACCTACATCCTAGAGGTATGTTTTGTGTAATTTTGACCTACTTCTTATGTTTACCATCTGTAGCAACAATAAACAACATTCTATTCTATTGTAAATAACTTATTTAATTTATTATTTTATTTTCAGATATGTGGCCGCGTCTTTACTCGTCAGGATTACCTACACAAACACAAGTTAACACACACAGGTATCAAGAGTCATCAGTGTCCACACTGTGAGTTTAGAGCCACGCAGCGATCTTCACTGACTGTGCACATTAGGTAATGGCAATGTGTACTTCATATATTACACTGGACTTAAGCCTCCCCCATAACTAAACTGTGTTAGGGATTTAGTTTTCAAACATGTAAACAAAAGTGTGTTTTGGTAAAACAACTTTAGCACTCACACATAAAGTTCAGTTTGCGCTAGATCTTAAATTTTTATGACTTTCAATTAATTTATACACACAAACTTAAAGTTGATATTTGTTTAACTGGAAGTGATATAAATTGTAATCAACTTTTCGGCCACATCGGTCATCATATGAGCTATGTTTATAGATACTATTGAGTAGTGACTATAGTTATGCATTCTATTCTTGTGTTGCAGAAAACATACCGGTGAACGTCCTTACAGCTGTGACATGTGTCCACAAAGATGTATTTCCAGCTCAAATCTACGTGCACATCGCAGAAGACATCTCGGCGTTAAGAAATATGAGGTATGTATTTATAAGCTAGGCAAAACTTGCTAAATATTTTACAAGCATCAGAGGACAAATAAAATAAAGATTATTCCATCAATTTCTTTATTTTCAGTGCACAATCTGCACCAAGAAATTCGGCTACAAAATAAGTCTAGAAGAGCATATTTCGTCAACACACGTCCGTTCAGAATCTCACCCTTGTGAGCACTGTGGCGCCACCTATACGAGAGTGAGAGGATTGCGTCGCCATCTAGCGGCGAAGCACAGCAAACAGGCTAAAAGCAAAAACGTCGAACAGAACTTATTAGTTCAGGTTACGGAGACAGATGGCGGTAAAATAGATATTTTAAAACAGGTCGAGTATGAATTGAAGGATGGAGAAAATGTTTTATTGTTAAAACATCAAGATGGTGATGTTTATATGGTGTAAAATTATGTGTTTTATGTTCCTTCCTTAATGTCATAAACATTTTCTACCTACGTAGTCGTTTTACTTAAAAACATAACTAGCGAGATGACTCCGACTCTTCGGGGAAACAAGGCGTGATTTTATATGTAGTCTTGTAACTTAAGGCCCATAGTATCCTCATCTCCCGTTTGTATGTTAAATCACGACTGCCGCCCGCGCCCGCGCAGGACACCTCTGAGCCTTTATCTCAAAATGGGGATATTCCTTTGATTAATTTACAATTGTGCTTCGGCGATTCTGTGGTACCTCTATCTATTTTTCAGTGTATTTTTTTTCCAAATAACGAAGCCGTTTAGCAGGAGTATGGAATAGAAGCCAAAATATTGCGTGTTGGAAAATATTTTTTACAGCAAAAGTAACCATACAAAAAAAGTACTTCGGGCAAAATGATCTATATGAATCTATAGCAAAATCATATATTTTTCAAATCTTCAAGACAAGCCGTTAATGAGCAGTACGGTTCATAAAGTGACCGTGTTACGCTACCAAACGGGACGTAGGCCCTTAACAGACAGCTGTGCTGCTGGGGAGTTTGTTGCGCTACTTCTTCTTCCCAGCTGAAGCACTAGGAAGTGGTGAAGGGCGGGCGTTTTGGGGAGACTGTCTTATATAATTTTATTTTGACGTTTAAAAAGAGCTGACTCTCAGCCTAGTTTGAATAAATGACTTTTGATTTTGATTTAGTGTTTTATTTTAAAAAGGGCCATCTAGCGAGGAGTGGAGGTAGTAGTTGTAGTAACAAAATGCACGCTATCTAAATTACATAAAACGACGTTTACTTCTATTTGTAATAAATACTACAAAAAAACTTCAGACTAGTTGGAATATGGCTCACTCAGTATAAAACCTGAAGTCAAAAGCTCCGTTGACCGCTAGATGGCGATGTAATCACCGTTGTAAGTTTTGTGTTGATAGCCCAAAGGCAAGAGCGGAATACTAGAGTGCCCATGCGTATGATCATTTGTTCTTGTTAGTGACGTACCAATTTTAGTTATTTAAACTTTTTTTTAATTTTGGCCTTTTTTCGATAACTAATAATTTAGGATGAAAGAACTTATCTTAGTTCATTAGCAAGGGGCTTTCGCCTTTCAGTAGAAGATTTTTAGGCACAGTTTTTTTTATTAAAAGACCTAAGTAATTTCATGATAGGTACGTCGTAGATCGTCTACGAAGTTCTGTAGCTCGCTGGCCCTAGACTATAATGCCCGTTGTCCCGGACGCGCTGTTGGATCTTCACCGCTCGGTTCAGCGCTGAAAGTTGAAAATCCAACAACGCGCTGTAGGCATTAGTTTAGGTGTCACTTAGTGTTAACGACCACTCTTTTTCTTTCAAACGAATTGTCTACCTCTTACTGTAGGGTCGTGATCGTGACTTAGGAAATAAATTAAAACAACACAAAATTATTTGCAAGATATTTTTTATTTATTTCATCAGTTACAATAATCGGAACAAAAATAAAAGTTCTCTATAATATTAAAACGATTTCTCACATTGAAGCATGCATTCATACACTACATACATTATTATTTACATCGCTACATACATTGGTAAAGTCCGGGCTATTGAAAACGATATAGGTATTATACAACGTCTAACGGAAAGGGTATATACACACCATGGGCACGGCTTCTTTGGATGATATCAAACGATATTTGAAGGGTTTTTTAATCCTATCTTTACATGTTCGGAAGTTGTGAGAATTTTTAATAGGTACATTGATACCAGAAACCGAACTTTTCAAATTGAAATAAACAGATCACTCGGAAGAGATTTATTATGATATTGGCAAGTAACGTAGCAAGTTATTGACCTACGTGTGCGGTGACCCGTTCGTTATGATTTGAATTTAAGAAACATGAAACCGAAATTTGGTATCAATTCTTAAGTATTATTTTTTTGAGCTGAAACTATGTATAGTGATTCTATACCAGCTGTTATCTTTAGTGCTTTAGGATAGCAATAGGGTTTCTGTTACACCCTGTATAATGCGAACAGAACCCACCCTCTGATTAGTCGCCGTTCACACGTACACACTGCTACACATCAAGCTGTACATACATTTCCAGTAGAAGCTGATTTCGCATTGTATAAGATTTCTGTATAGTGCGAGATCAGCGCGGTATTATGTGAACTTAGAATGTGTTCGATTATCAATATAATCTGCCGATCTATACTGTTAAAGTGTCACCGTGATAACTTAGGTGAAGTGAGCTGTCATTCCATCTGGCACTAGGGATTGATACTAATGACAGCTCAGTTCACCCAAGTTATCACGGTGAGATTTTTACAGAACGGCATTGCTGTTTCTTGATGTGAATAAAAATACATAATATCATTAGATTCTTCTAACTTAACAGACAGCTGTGCTGCTGGGGTGTTTGTTGCGCCACTTCTTCTTCCCAGCTAAAGCACTAGGAAGTGGTGAACGGCGAGCGTACCCGGGGACTGTCTTATGTCATTTCGACGTTAGAAAAAGTGCTGATTCTCTATCTAGTTTGAATATGCCTTTTGATTTTGATATATCACACAAATAATGTGTGATCAGCTACGGTCCACAAATGGTATGCAAAAAAAACATTGTGACGTTCGGATATTTGAATCCAGGGTTGACAACGATAGCAGAAAATATAAGGAGTAATGATCCAGGGACTGGTGTTGCAACAACTGTTTCAAATTACCCCATCATTTTCTGTACACTTCACTAACAGTAGGAACGGTTTTCATTTTGACAGTTCAACAACATTAATTACGTTATTTACGTTGCTAAGCAAAAAGTTTTTTCAATAGATTAGCAATAGATATCCTTCAAAATGGTTCAGATTCTGATTGGTAGTGTGTAACGGAATTAGAGTGCAGCACCCTATTTGCGTAACTCACGATTAATCATAATCTGTTTCGTTTTGAAACAGTGTGCTAAACCATTGCTTCATATGTTCAAAAAATGTGTCTGTTCAATAACGTTAATAACGCAATGAATATTGTTGAACTGTCAAAATGAAACAGATTATGATTAATCATAATCTGTTTCATTTTGACAGTTGCGTAACATACGATTAATCGTATGTTACGCAATTAGGGTGCTAGTCGAATACACATAGGTCCAACTTTCGCTACACACATTATTTCATGGGAAATATTTAACTGACCCTTAAAAAAAAACTTTTTGCTTAGCAAAAAGTTTTTTCAATAGATTAGCAATAGATATCCTTCAAAATGGTTCAGATTCTGATTGGTAGTGTGTAACGGAATTAGAGTGCAGCACCCTATTTGCGTAACTCACGATTAATCATAATCTGTTTCGTTTTGAAACAGTGTGCTAAACCATTGCTTCATATGTTCAAAAAATGTGTCTGTTCAATAACGTTAATAACGCAATGAATATTGTTGAACTGTCAAAATGAAACAGATTATGATTAATCATAATCTGTTTCATTTTGACAGTTGCGTAACATACGATTAATCGTATGTTACGCAATTAGGGTGCTAGTCGAATACACATAGGTCCAACTTTCGCTACACACATTATTTCATGGGAAATATTTAACTGACCCTTAAAAAAAAATATGTTTACATTTTATAATAATTGGGCCTCTTTTTATCCTTCTGGCCTTGTCTCATAGTTGCTCACAGTAACTAAGCCAGGGTACCCCGTGAAAATGGGATCCAAATAAGTCTTTTAGCTTTGCCAATAGTTGGGGTTCGAACTGACAACTATAGGTTTGTAAGGCAATCGTCCAACCGCTTAGGTATTTTCTTTGTCAGTCAAGTAGGTCGCAGTTACTTGGTTATTTAGTATTTTATGGACTCCGAAAATATAAATTATTGAGATTCACATAAACAGGCGCAATCATCATTATAGGTGTAATATTTTAAACAGCGCCTGATTGTATTATTGTTTACAATAATACCTCTTTCCGAGTGCAAAAATTTAAGATTTAAGACAATCCCTGAAGATTAAATCCGTTAAAATAATAAATTTATCAATCATTTAATTCTACAACATTTTATTAGTAGTCATCTACAGGCTCTTCAAATTTATTTTTATTTATTGAAATTATTGCTTTTTCTACTTAGGTAATTAATCTACGACTAACATTTAAAACGTCTACATGTGAGAATCACAAAATACTTATTTGACTAAACATCCATATTGTCGAATAGAGGAACTTCGCACGCCTTTCTTATAACTATGAAACCGCTAAAAACGTATGGATATGAAAAACATTACTTTGATGGAAGAACTGGATTATTTTTGGCACAAAATTAGTCTTTGAAAGGAGTTTAGATACAATTTATAGTTACAATTCACACCGCTAGTGGCGTTCGTTGCAGGGATAATTATGCCTGGGCCAAGTGGGCATAGTACGTTAAGCCCAAAATTAGCCTTTGACCGAACTTAAAATTCACATTTCATGTTGTGAAAGGTATTTTCAAAAAAATTAAGTTTTTAGCGGATAGTAAATAATTTATTTAAATTAGTTATATTACTTTATTATTTTAATAATTATACTTTATACACTATCATTGAGATTAGACCGAGTTAGTTTATTAATGGCTAAAGGACTAAAATCTGTCAAACTCACTATACTCTGTTTATTTTAATGTGACAGATACGACACAAAAGCAAACAGTTTCCCGTTTTGACAGAAATAGTTCTAAAGCCTGTTTGTACCTACAATACAAGTCTATTCCCGGGTTCACCTGAGATATTACTATAATATCTACAAGTCTGCTAAATCTATTAAGTTTTATTGCCAAATATTTGGATGACGTAGGCAAAAATTGTCGGACTTTTCTTTTTGTTATTTTAAATGTTTTATTTTTTTAATCCCTGCAAAAATTGTCTATGTCACCCTTTTGCATTACTTTTATTTAACTATATAACTCTACAAACTTGAAATTCGGAAAGGTGTTTATTTTACAAGAGGTTATTTTTTTATTATTTTACTTATTTTATGGTTAACTTTCGTAAACAAATAAATAGAGGCAATTTGTTTTGTATAATTACATATTTACAATAAACAAAAAACAATAATCTGGATGTCCCAGTTGAAAGCTAAGCGAAAATAGCCTTTCATAATAAAATTTGTGTTATCTATTATTTTACGACAAGACAATACTTACGACAATGTTTTTAAACTTCGTAAGTGCAGATGCCAGCACGTCAAGCTACGACAATCTGTCAAATTTCTTTGATAGATTTTCAACTTTATACCATAAGCTATAAGGTTCATCTTCAATTGGGAAAATTTTACAGTTTGGGGTAGCTTGATGTTCTGGCGTCTCTGTACATATTTATGTAGTACTTTGATACAAAATTAAATCAAAAATGTCCAATAGTTTAGTCACTATAGCCAGTCAATAATTGGCATTATAATTGGCATTTTTTTTTTAAATATTTTAATTTCAATGTTAGGATTTATTTGATAAGTACTTCCGAAATACTTCTATGCTTTAGTATTTTCAATGTTTTAATTTGCTGTCGTATGGTCTTGTCCACATTGTATTATACTTTTGAATATGAACAACCAATAACAATCAATTCAGTGAAAATTTTAAATCCGCCGGAAAGTAAAATCAGCTGATTATAAAGAATATTTTCGCTTGGCATAACTGGCAGACGGAATATATTAAAATGGCAGTGAATAAGGAATATGTAAGGTCCGAATTGAAAAATAAATAGACATTAGTCATGAGGTTTTAAAACAAGTTCAAAAGTGAGAAAAGTGCTGAAATTGCTTCGACGTAGAGCTTCGGCAGAAAAAGTACCATTTGTAATTTTTATGGTACTTACTAATTTGATCGACAGAAACAATATTCTAGTGTGAAAAACACCATAATATTATAATAAGTCTTAAGACCAGCATTAGGTATCTATAGACAAACATTTTTATTTTAGAATTCGAAACCCGTATTTGACACACATTTAATTTCTATGAGACACGGAACCCATCTATAGTAACATTTAAAAATACATTAAGTTACTCATACGATCACAGAAATAAATATTATTAAGAACGTTTTTATGTACTCAGGAATTCAGCGTTGCCATATTTCTTAACATTTACCCACATTTTGGGAAATTACCCTAAAATAAACTGGTAACACTGGCAACATTAAATAAAATTTTCATCGACAACATTAACTGTCAATTATTTAAATAGGCGAAGGCAAGACCTTGTACAGCCTAGTTTTAAATGGCAAAGGTGAGGCCTTAAACAGGCTAGTAGGGTAGGTTGTCCCTCAAGAAGGCTTGTTTCGTGTAACCTCTTCGGAGGCATTTGCCCCACCAGGACCGTTGCGTGCACATCTTGACAGGCTTGAGGATGAAGCATTTCGTTTGGACGACGTTGAAGAACAGTTTCCCCACCATGTTTGATACCGATGTGTCGGCTAGCTTGAGGCAAGCACGGAACCTGGAAACATAGAGATACAATTTAGACGGTTGGTAGTATAAAGATTTTGCGTAAGGCTTTTTCTTGTGGATTGGTATACAATCATAATGCTGCACATTCCACCTCTCTATATAGTCGTCCTTATGGAATTCCTTAGAATCTTAGCTTAAGGCCCATAGTATCCTCATCTCCCGTCTGAATGCTAAAGCACGACTGCCGTCTGCGCCCACTCAGGGCACCTCTGAGCCTTTATCTCAAAATGGGGATATTCCTTGGCAAATGTTGATTAATTTACAATTGTGCTCTAGCGATTCTGTGGTACCTCTAACTATCTATTTTTCAGTGTGTTTTTTTTTCCAAATAACCAAGCCGTTTAGTAGGAGTATGGAATAGAAGTCAAAATATTGTGTGTTGCAAAATATTTTTTTACAGCAAAAGTATTAACCATACAAAAAAAGTACCCTCGGCAAAATGATCTATATGAATCTGTAGCAAAATCATATATTTTTCAAATCTTCAAGACATGCCGGTAATGAGCAGTACGGTTCATAAAGTGACCGTGTTACGCTACCAAACGGGACTTAGGCCCATAATAAGAACGTACTGTGATGAGATATGTGCATAGGATATCAACTATCAATATGTATTGATCTATAACGCTGTGGTGGCATTTACAGCGCCTCATACGAACTACGCATCGATGACCTGACGTCACTCAAATCCTGCATCGCGCAATCAGGGTTTACCGCGCGACTGGTATATTTACAACGTCCCGACATCAACCGCCAGACACAACACCCGTCTGGTCGGAGGATCGTCGCTTTTCCATAGACTATGAGAGAACTTTACTCCCTATTTCTCATACCTCTTTAACGCTATAAGAGGCGTCATTACCATATATAGTTTACGGAGCAGGTTTTGGGCCACCAAGAGTAGGTAGGTACACTAATGGGTGACAGAATCTTGACTAAGGGCAAATTCTACTAAACTCTACAACTTCTTATATCCCGTGATCATAGTTTACTTGGTTCTTTGATATACTTTTGTGTCATAGGTGATCTCTGTTTGGCTTGTGTTTTAATGAGTCCGATAAAAATTAGGTATAGGGGCCAAAGGCATACGCATTTCTGGCTAAGATAAGCCTTCTTCTGTAGGTGTCTTTACCTACTTTTTAATAACTACTTTTTAAAGACTACATTTCTACAATCTAGCATAATAGACTTATTAGCAATTTAACTCTTACTTAAATTACTTGATAGATTATGTTATAACTAAGAATAGTGTCAATTTGCACTTTTACACAATTCCGTAGCATTTTTAGGGTCCGGTAATTGAAAAAAAAACACTTTGTTCATGTGTTAAGTACATTTACTTGTTGCTAACCTATTATTTGTCTTTTACTATTTATACACTACACTAAAGGCTTCTTTGAACAGGCGAGATGCGACACTTTTAGATCAATTTCCATGAAATTTTCACAGAAATTGTTCTACGTGAGCCTGTTTGCAGGAGCCTTAACTCAAACCGTAGTATGAACAAAACACGATCTAATTTTAAAACCGAGCCTATGAGACAGTTTTCGAATTTCGTCACCTAATTTTATTGACAATCATAAATTAAACGCTTAAAGTTGTTTAAACTTCAATATGTTTCTTAACTTTTAGCAATGTTACGGGGGTTAGTTGTTAGTTTTGTAAAAGGAACTGTATTACGACTTCTGTTAGGTTTTTATTTTAAAAACAAGCTCGATGGTTTCAACCTTTCTTAAAGTAAACCTTGTTTTGTAATGGGACCGAAATGTTGTTCTCTGTAGCACGAATAGTACAAAAGTTCATTCAATTTCTTTGAACATCTATTTAGCTTGGCAGTACTTATAGACTAAAACGTCGAGCGATCAAAACTCACGGTAATTTCTTCAACATGCGTCCACATTCGTAAAATCCAAGATGGCAAATGCACTCCCGCCAATTTATGGCGCGACCGTCATAAACTGACAGTTTGACAGGCGCCATTATATAAGCTGTAAATCTTCATATTAAAGATAGGAGTGTTAAAAGTTAATACTGAGTCCGATTCGTTGACTGTAATGTCGATATTATGGCCATAATAACTTTTGATTTATAGTAAAGATTATGGACAGTTTTCCATGCCTGGCGATGCGAGAAGTTGCATTTTGTTAAGGAGCATTAGAAGAACAATGAGATCGTTGGATTTTAAATTGATATGCAAAGTATAGTCGTCAAATAAATCAGAAAGTCAAGCTACTGGTGTAACTATGGCGTACTTAAAGTTATTAGAAGGCTTGATGAGGGCGAAGATATAGGGTAAAAACAATTCCATATAAAACCTCGTGAAATATAACATGCACTAATTTTGAGAGCACTTACAATAATCTACTAACACAACAAGCGTAAGTATTTAAAAATTCGGTCCTAAAAACTCTTATAAGTTTGCTATGAAAAATAGTTTCTCGAAAGCCAAGTTGTTCCTGAAAACAAAATCCATTTATTTATATTTTGTTACTTATCCCTCAGATTCTGATGGATAGTGTGTAAAGCAATTAGAGTGCAGCAGCCTAATTGCGTCATGCCAGGGGTCGTGCGGGTTCTTCGAAAGAGATACCGTGGCCCCTGGAACATAGGCAACTGAGGGAACATGGGTGGGTTTTAGTCAGTAAAAGTCTGACACGCCCTCCTGCTCCACCTAGAGCGGGAGAAGTTATTTGATGATTTCACACGCAAAAAAAAACCCTCCGAAAAAATGCATAAAAAGTATTCAAATGTTACAAAAAAATGGCATCATCTATCCTCACACTGTTTTCCTTAAATCTTAAAAAATACTAAAAACTATAGCTTCTTAAAACACTTTGGTGGCCTAAGAAAGCGGTTTCATCATATTTCGTCATTTTTACCAGTACCTATATTTTGCGAAGCAGTAATGCTCGCGAAGAGGGAGGCGGCGCACGTGAGGGAGAGGCAGTATATGCGCCCTCACGGGTGGCCGTAGTCGCTGCGGGAGACGCCCTGGGCGTCGGTAATCCCAGGCTGATTCCCGGCCACCGTAGGCGCGGGCTTGCGGACGGCGAGTAATGGGTAGCTCGCTGTCCGGTAAGGACCAAGCAGCGGGGGTCGACGGCGCGTTGTGTTCCACGCGCCCCTCAAAGAGATGTTAGCACCAACTGGTGGGGTTCGCAAGGGCTGATGCCTGCCAGGGCTGCGGGTTGTTCGAAAGAGATACCGCGGCCCCTGGCACACAGGCAACTGAGGGAACACGGGTGGGTTTTAGTCAGTAAAAGTCTGATACGCCCTCCTGCTCCACCCAGAGCGGGAGAAGTTATTTGATGATTTGCTAACCAAAAAAAAAACCAGTACCTATTATTGCCGTAAAGGTTAAAAAAAAACCGCTCTGTATCTGGACAGCCGGTATTGTGTGAGCATACATACATCCAGGAAACCGTAGCTTTAGCCGTCATTTTGTAACATTTTATCACACCATTTAAGCACGTCCACACTCGATATTAAAATGAGGACCAGCGTCTTTATTATCTACGAGTTTAGAACTACTTTATCACCCATTGGCCATTTTATTGTGTTACGTCAGCGAATTGCATTTTATTGCACAGTCCAACGGGAATTAATAGACAATGAGGTTTTATTCGTTTGTCGTTATTTTGATTTCTATGGTCATTAAAATTGGCATGTTTGAGTAGATATATGAGGAAGTAACTAGTAGGTACCTAATCTTGAAAATATTTACTAGCAAGTTTTTTGTCTTTTGGGAGACTTAAACCGTTTAACAATATTTATTAAGGTGCGTTATTAAGAGGCATGCGACGCAAATGCATTTTTTTTTTTCATATGTCAGATGCAAACCCAAACTAAAAACATTTTTTTTTTCAATGAAACCAATAACAGTTTCTTTTGAATTGTCAAGGAGTTGGGCAATTAGTCAGAAAGTTAAAGCTAGTTGCCCATTCAATACGTATATCTCTATGGAGAAGAATGGGCAAGAAACTCCAAGGACACTCTTGCCCCAGCCTGAGGCATGTGTCACACATACTTACTATTCGAAGCACATGCTAATCACATTTTGAAACAAAGAATAGTTGTCTACGTAACATAGTTTGGATAAATGAGATCTACAATCTTCCCTATGCACTAAAAATGTAAGTAAGAAATAAAAACCATTCAACAATCATTGAATTCTGCCGTTAAAAAGCACATCTCTATTCTAAACAAACCGATCAGCAATTTTGACATAACGACGTCAAAATTTACAATGCTGCCATCAAAACAAAAAAGGGCGGTAACAAATGGCGCGAAACGCCATTACGTCCAGCTCTGGAGCTGTCAAACGCACGCGTTCAGATACCACTACGAGGGTACTTATCGGTGCATCCAGTAATATATTCGGATAAAGTGCCCGCCTATGCCAAGAACAAGGGATTCATTCTTACGTACGTCTTGCACTGATATTTTTAAGATTTTCGAAGATTTTATTTCATTTGGTTTTATTTGAAAAATCAATCTCTGGATGGACTTGGTTGCGGTATTTGTACCTCACTCTCAGACCTCACTGGACAGTATGGGACTACAAAAAATAAAACAAAGATATTTTAAGTAACATAGAACTACTTAAGTAACTTTTCAGGCGTCTATTTTCCTACAGATTTTCTCATCAGTTTGTTTAAAGCGATTAAGGTAAAAGGCCTTAATGTATTTTTCTAGGCAAGTTTTCTTAGGTGTTGCGTAAAAGAGTAAACATGTTATCTTGAACGGTGGGTATAGCGGATTACTGACGGCTGACAAAGCCATGGTCGATATACCTACACTTAACGAAGCTCAAAGAGGTCCAACCTTTTATCTACAACCTAACAAAAAATACATCGTCTTTGAATAGAGGGCTCCAACGTCAGTGATATCGTTTCTATTAAGAAATAAATTTTACATCTGACATGTTTTATTCAGAAAAAACTGTCAAAGTTCAAAAATATTCTTCGTATCTGACATTGGAAAAAACATTTACTCAGTATACAGCCTTAGGTCGTTTGTCCACCACTGGCAGAGTCATAATTTACTTAGATATAAATATTTTTTAACATACAATGTAGGCAAACCCTAATAAAATAAACAATAAAAGATGTAACAATACCAAGCATTTCAAGCACATACTCAGTTGCCATACTGAGCAAATGTTATATTGTAATGTACAGATTAGAGGGCTGACAAAGCTTCGACCATTTGCACTTAACGAGACCTTACATCTTATGCACTTATGTTGCGACCACAGAGTAAGCTTGCTGTCAGAGAATACAGGTGGTAAAATAAAGTGGGAAGCACAGTATAATGCCATGATATAAAAAAAAAATTGAAATGTATCTATGCAGTATCTACGTGGTGGAAGAATGGACGCTGAAATTAAGGATTTTAGCACAAAATGGGCTTATTAAGTTCTTGATTCTTTCTTGTATCAATCAAAAATGCTTTGGGTTGCTTTAAACATACATTTTAATTTAAGACAAAAGTGAATTCAGACTTCATACTTCATTCTAATGACTGTACACAAATCGAAAGCACATTCATTAGTTTACAAGTGAACTGAAATTGTGTGTGTGATTGTAGATTCATGCCAGGATACCGATCGAATTTTTAAGTGATGCTCAAAGATTTTCACTACACCATGCCGGGAAAAAATGTGTGCAAGATAACCTGTTTTATCTGTAACTTATTTTAACATAACATAATAATATCAGAAGGCAGGAGTCTACTTAAAGTACACCCACATTTCAACAGTTATGTTATGAGTGCCATATAATAGAAGACGAGCCTTTTGCCATCAGCGAGGCACAAATCCGGACCCGAGCTGCTACTGAGAAAATCCAGATGGAACAAACCCTAAGACCTCATTTTCACCAGAAGCGCTTGCGACTACACCAACAAGGCAGTTTAACTTATTTTATCCTCTATTTAATATACGCCTTGTAATTGTTTCCTCCTAACTATTATAAGGTAAACGTTAGTTTCGGTGTATCAAACAGCGGATTAGTGAAAGCCGACACATACGCGGCCATTTCTTATTTAACGAGCGCCTTCCCCTCGGCTGGTACAGTTAGTAATCGTTTATAGGGTGAAGAGCGGGAATCACAGCAAAGAGCAACTGTTTAGACAGGGTAGTAAACAATAAATCCTATTTCTTTAAAGAAGACAGTAAGATTTGTATTCCTTGCTGCATTCACAGGAAATTCTTTCACTAATATTATAAAATAATATTGTGAAATTTGTGGGTCTCAGAACATGTCCACATCGAAGCAGACCTAGGAAAAGCTGACGGAACGAGCTTGACGGCTGCAGACATGATTGGTACAAACTCGCTCAAGGCAGAATGGAGTGAAAAAAATTTGTTTAAAAAACTAAAAACACGCTTTAAAAACCAAACTAAAAAAGGAGAAAATAATTTAATTCAATTAAAAAGCGTGGGGTGCTTTTTGAGGTATTTTTATAATCAATTAATGTCAAGCACCCCACGCTTTTTAATTGAATTAAATTATTTTCTCCTTTTTTAGTTTGGTTTTTAAAGCGTGTTTTTTAGTTTTTTAAACTATTTTTTTTTCTATTTTTTAGTTCTGCTAACTACAAAATCGTGATTTTTTTTCTAATTTTTTTTTTAAATTATTGAATTGTCATCGGTCCTCGACAAGTTTACAAAATTTCAATGAAATATGATCGTTTAAAGTGGGTCAAAATCGCGCTCAAAGGAGTCGGTTACATACAAACAAACATACAAGTGAAGCTAATATAAAGCGTGTAATTAGAAAGGGAGGCCTTTGACTGCAACGAGACAGTACAGGCCAAAAAAAAGTTAATTGTATGTAGGGGAATCTTTGGATCTGATTCCGAAACTTGAGATGATAATGAGAAACTACATTATCCCTGAATGTTATAGGATATTTCTTTCATGCGGATGGAGCCGCGGGCAGTAGCTGGATATTATTTCACCTAATACATAGTTGCAAAATAATTAATAGTAAAATAACTAAAAATTACGCTTTATAAACCAAACTAAAAAAACAGATTTTTTTTTAAGCGTAGGGTGCTTTTAGATGTATATTTATAATCAATTAATTTCAAACACCCCGCGCTTTTTTGAAATTATTTTCTACTTTTTTAGTTTGGTTTTTAAAGCGTGTGTTTTCGTTTTTTAAACTATTATTTATTTTATATTTTTAGTTGAAAATATTGAATTGTCATCGGGCCTTGATACGTGTGCAAAGTTTCAAATCAATCCGACGTTTTGAAGGGGGTGAAAATCACGTTCAAAGATTCCGTACCAAGCTTATAAAAGCGTGTTAAAAACAAACTTATTACGAAAACTGAAATACGTTGAAAATAAGACCTCTGTGATCTCTGTATATTCTCTACTCTGTGTCCATTCCTCGAGCGAGCTTGTCGCGCTTTCTCTCCCGCTTCATTTACCAAAGTTTTGGTCAAGCTGCCAGCCACCGCAAGTGATGCGACCGTGTCGATATTTTTGCCGATAGTTTCAATTCCAATGCTTATTTAAAACCCTATATTTGCTAAGTAACAGATAATGTCCAGGGCATAGCTCCACATAGAAAAGACCAGCTAAAGCTTAGATATTAAATTGGAGTTCATCTACACTAATATTGTAAAGAGGTGAAAGTTTGTATGTAGGGGATAATCTCTGAAACTAACAGACAAATTTGAAAATAAATAGCTTTATGCATTTGATAGCCCGATTCTTGAGGAAGGTTATAGGCTTAAAAGGTGCGGAAGGGTTATTTAGGTAATCTTGATCAAGGCCAATCTTGATGATAATTCTAATCATAAAACATATTTAAAAAACAACGCCACTACACCTATTCGTGTCTGGGCGGAGCACCGCCGTGTCCTCGTGGAGGCGATCGGTGGCGGCGATCTCTTGGGTCCGGCCTTGGTCCAGGCCATGGTACGGACCGAGGGTTCATGGGTAGCCGTCACCTTCTTCTGCGAAGATAGCAAAGATAGGGTGGGCGTACGTGAGTGAGAGGCAGTATATGCACCCTCACGGCCCTAGTCGCCGCAGAAGACACCCTGAGCGTCGGGAATCCCAGGCTGATTCCCGGCCACCGTAAGGGCGGGCCTGCGGATAGCGAGTAATAGGTAGCACACTGTCCGGTAAGGACCAAGCCCGGGTTGACGGCTCGTTGTGTTCCACGCGCGCCTCAAAGAGATGTCAGCACCAACTGGTGGGGTTCGCAAGGGCAGATGTCTGCTAGGGGTGCGGGTTGTGCGAAAGAGGTACCGTGGTACACATGCAACTGAAGGAATACGGGTGGGTTTTAGTCAGTAAAAGTCTGACACGCCCTCCCGCTACACCCAGAGCGGGAGAAGTTATTTGGTGATTTCTCACGCTCAAAAAAAGAACTTATTCGTGTCAACTGCTCTAAACCATTAAATGAAAAGCTCACTAAACCATCGACATGGCAGAATATCGATACATTCTCATCCCTAACCCACCCATAAGTAAGTCATAAGTGGCTTAGTTATACTCCCAGCACCGCCAAATAGCGAATCAATGCGGGCAACGTAAGAACAAAAGAAGGATTACGCCTTTCCTTGACCGCCCGAAAAGAATTAGTGAAATAAAAAAACAAAGACTTGTTAGTCTTTGGTCGTTAGTGTTGCTAGTATTGGTCGGTCAGCGCAAAAGATCGGTTTTTTCGCCCGCATAACTACAATGCTTTGTGGCTGCATTTGTTTTTAACTTTGATCATGAGCGAACGTGTGTTTTGCGAATGTTATTTTAGGGTATTGGAATTTGAAAAAGGAATGCTTTTTGATGGCTGTCTGGCTGTTTCGTTGGCGCTCATGTTTAAAAAAAGTTATTCGCTGTTTGTTGTTTAAACAGGGAATTTATTTTCTTGTGACCGACCCGTTGGTTTATTGGTAGCCAGCGCGACTGCTGAGCGCGCAGTCTCGGGGTTCGATGCCTGGTTCTGGTAGTGTTATATACGTATGCATAACTTTCAGTAGCTTACGTATTCGTATACCGTATAGGTATTTCTAGGAAGAAATACCTACACTTCTGTTTACCCCTTCAGGGAATACAGTCGTGTTTAAAGCTGTAAGTTTCTCATTAAGTATACATTTAAGTAGAGCAGTAGTTACGGCCGCGACTTACGAGTTTACGAGGTCATAGGTTCGAACTCCGAACCCAGCCAGGCGATTTACTTTGTGTTAATAGGGTATTACACTCATTTTTGAAAAGTGTCATAGTTAGATTCTAGAGTGTTAATAAACCACTAAAAAAAACACAACATTTTTATTTAATCTATTAGTGCCATAAAAATGCATTAAAATTTTACATTTTCAAATTTCGCGCGTAATTTGACAAAAACGCTGGACGCAGTAGACGCCATATTGCTCTGTGGGTATGACGTCAGTTTGCTAAAAACAAATGCGCTGATATTTTATATGACAATTGTTTATAATTTAATAAATGAGTTATTTTACTACTTAGCGTTGGTTTGCTGTTCCTGAATGCAAAATATTATTTAAATAAAAATTACTTTGGTTACGAAAATAATAAAAGTACAAAGTTGCTCAGTTGACATGCCGTATGACGAAATAACATGGCGACTACTATTTCATGGTGTTCAAACACATATTAAAAAACTGAAATCTTTAAATTGTATTTAAAAAATTATTTTGTTGTTTCATGAACTAAAACTAACATTTTCCGACTGCATTTTACCTAAGCTATCTCAATAATACATTTTTAATTTTTTTCTGGTATAGAGTAAAATACCCTATTCAACACCATTGCTCTCAAAATGGTGAAGGAAAACATCGTGAGGAAACCGGCCTAGAGCCGAAAATTCGAAGACATGTGACATCTACCAACCCGCACTGGGCCCGCGTGGTGGATTACGTACGGCTCACTCCCTCTCACAGAGAGGAGGCCTGTGTCCCAGCAGTGGGAACATTATAGGCTGATTATGTATTTATGAAAAGTATACATTTAATTAAGTTATAATGTTTATGTAAGGTTCGTTTTTAATCCCAGATAGTAATCTGAGATTTCAAGTATTATCAGTCTATCATCATCATCATCATATCAGCCGAAAGACGTCCACTGCTGGACCAAAGCCTCCCCCAAAAGGGGGGATTTGCCATAATCGCCACGCTTGGCAAGCGGGTTGGCGATCGCAGTATGGTGGTCAAATGCATAGAGAACGCTGCTGCCCATTCTCTAGTAAGGCCCTTAGTCGCTTTCTACGACACCCACGGGAAGAAATGGGATGGTGCTATTCTTTTACGTCCGGTACCACACGGAACAGTCTATGTTGAGTTTGTTTTTTAACCGACTTCAAAAAGGAGGAGGTTCTCAATTAGTCGGAACCGTTCTTTTTATTTTTTTTATTTATGTTCCTCGATTACTCGAAAGTGGCTGGACCGATTTGGATTTTATTTTTTGTTTGAAAGGGTATACTTCCCAGATGGTCTCATGATCATCAAGTCAGGATGGACTCCTGGAGAAATAGGGAGAATTCTTCAAATTTTATAGGCACACTTGAAGCGATTTGGGTATTTTTTGGAAGAGTACTTTCTCGGAGTGGTTCCATTTCAATTTGGCGAAAATCTGGTGAAGAACTTCGGAGATAGGCAACAGAACTCTTCAATAAATGATAGCAAATGGACTGGTTTTGCTAAAATCTGTCATGTCTGTCTGTTGTTTACACCAGTTCATAACATAACATCACGCCGGTACGCTGTGAAGAAGGGGTAAGCACGTGTGAACCACTAAAAAGTGAAAAAAAACCGACTTCCAAACAAACACTACAAAATGAAAAATAACTTTAATTTCGGAAGTCGGTGTCTTTGGAGCTGTATTATATCTGTTTACCACGTACGACGCCGCGTCGAACAATGGTGGTTGATATCCCGTTTTCATCTGGAGCCAGACAAAAAATAAAATAGGTAACATAAAATGTTGCTTGTGAGAATTAAAACATGTTTTTATGACGTCAAATATATCCCTTAAACCCATAAAACACGCTGATGAAATTTGGCAAAAATATAAATTTTTGTCTGGCTCCAGATGAAAATGGGGTGTCAACCACCATTGTCCGACGCGGTGTCGAACATGTTAAAAAACTAACTATACCCATGTAGGTTTAATTTTAAATGTGTGGTTTACAATGTTGTAAAGCATTTAAAAACTAGATTGCTCTTTTTTATTACTTTTAGTAGTTTCTTTCATGTATCATAGGGGTTGAAGTCAATCTAAGTTAGAACTTTTTTGTGAACCCCTATATTTGTAGTACTTAGAAGTTTTGTAACTTGCGGTTTTAGAGTTGTTTCATTGTGTCTTATTTTTATGGATTGCCTAAAAATGTGAACTGATTTTGTAAACGTAAGTACAGAGTAAAAAGGTACCTTGTAATAGAGACTTTTATTATGGACTAGCTGCCGCCCGTGGCTTCGTCCGCGTGGATATCGGAAATTATTGTACGGGAACGTGCAAAAAATCAAGATCTCTGGAGAAGGGCGTTGTTATGAACTGAAGTTTACACTTTTGCAGCTATCATCGTTTTACTTGTTGTATAGACGCCAGCACATCAACCTGGGGTAGGTTGATGTGCTGGCTATAGTGACTAAACTATTGGACATTTTTGATTGAATTTTGTATCAAAGTACTACATATATGTATATGTACAGAGACGCCAGAACATCAAGTTACCCCAAACTGTCAAATTTTCCCAATTGAACATGAACCTTATACCTATGTTATAAAGTTGAAAATCTATCAAAGAAATTTGACAGATTGGGGTAGCTTGATGTGCTTAGTTTTGTGTTAATGTTCCGAAATAAACTTTTTATTATTTTTATTTATTATTATCTGTCAGTGAAAGTCCTGCCAAAATCGGTTCAGCTGTTTTAGAGATTAGCCAGAACAAACTAACAGACAGAATTTTATAAGTTTTACTTTCATACGTCTAGAAAAAAGCTGTTATTTTGACATTACAACAGATACTGAAATTTTATTTATTTGTCAAGTACCTAGAAAGGCAGTCTTAACTTTTTAAGACTTATTAGTATTCTAGTCATATATTTAAGAAAGTCACGAATTATTTATCTAGCTTTTTATTGTAATTTTCCGTTACCTACCTAAATATTTACAGTTGTATCTTTTTGACACTCATTGTAGGACACAAAGTTCTACCACTACATTATACAGTCTATTTTGGCGCGCAAAATTTTGACAGATGTCAATGTGGTATAGAGATTATTGTCTATTATCTGAGCTTGTGATCTGTATTCAGTATTCACTGCACGGCTAGACGCACGCCTACATAAGAACTACATTTAGGGAAGCCAAATAGAACTTTTTGAAATGATTTTTGGTATTTTTAAGTTTGTTAAATTCTTTATTTTGTTTCCAGACTAACTAAAACAGAGAGTAGGTGGTAGGGTAACTTTTAGCATTGCCTATCTTTATTTAATTCTTCTGTACGAGTGTCTGTCACTGAACTCCTCCTAAACGGCTGGGCCGATTTTGATGAAATTCGTTTGAGTGGGTCCTTGGTTGGTTTGATTCACAAATGGACCCGGTAAACAGCGCTTGCGATCAAAACTATTTCATGTTAAATTATAATTGTTTTGTAAACCCTAAATTTTCCTTGGAAATTTTCCTTTTCTATGCTTAGTTAGAGATTTGACAAACAGCAGATTTATTTGAGGTTTTCCAAAATATTTGTCAGGGTTATCTGGTACCTACTATCTCATAGATTCAATTGATAGAAGTCTTACTCAGCAACAAGACCAGCACCCTAATTGAGTAACTCAAGATTAATCATAATCTGTTTCGTTTTGAAACAGAGTGCTAAACCATTGCTTCATATGTTCGAAAAATGTATCTGCTCAGCAATGTTAATAACGCAATGAATATTGTTGAACTGTCAAAATGAAACACATTATGATTAATCGTATGGTACGCAATTAGGGTGCAGGATTCTATAAAATCTTGATTTTAAAGAGTGGCCATGGAGTTTTCTACCCCTTCTTCTCCATAGGGACCTTCATTTTAGAATAGCTGACTAATTGACTGACTCCAATGTCTGACTCACTCCTGAGTTCCTGAGCTGAGTTAACATTTATCAATATAGGAGTACACATACTTAAAAAAAAACGAATTGTCAATTTAACCCACAGATAAACAAAAAGCAATTTTCTCATTTCCTTCAACTGTCTGCGTACTACTTACTGCCTACCAGCCCTAATAACGGTTAGTACAAAACGCGGTTACAAATAACAGCACTCCTGTACCGATTACTAAAATAATATGGCAATGGCTGATCGCTGTCCACAATGCAACTCGATAATAGTAGAGAAAGACCAATTTATGCCAGCCTCGCTAGTTTGTACAGGAGTTTGGAAATCACTGTGTCTTTGCTTGTAAACTTTAAAGAATACTCTTAACGATTTAAGTATGTTGATGACCTAATCGAGTTTTTGGCGGGATCCGGTTGGAACATGTCGCACGAATTTTCATTTTCATGAAATTTAGTGAAATAGCGAATTAAATTGTATAATTTTGGTAGTGAATGATTCAATTTAGTTACATGTGAGTGCACAAGTGTAGTGAAGGTGAAAATAAGTGACTAACGTGGACTTTTCGTGTTCCCCCCAAAAACTTATATTAGGTTGTTGTAAAGTTACTACCGCTTTACAATAACTTTGACTTGACTGACTAAAGACGACTATGACTGTTTTGTAACTTCGTGCCCGATATCGGGCCATTTACTTGATCGAAAAGAAAAATTACTTGACACTGGCTAAATGCACAAACCGTGCGAAGCCACAACCGAAAAAAAAAGTATGTTGACTCTTGAATCTTATGTCTTACTATAATAGATTTATTTAAAAAAAAACTAGCTATCGGCAGCGGCTTCGCCTGCATGGAGACCCGAAATTATCCTACGGGAACGTACTAACGGGATCAAAAGTATCGTATATACAGGTTATAAACTATCTGTGTGCCAAATTTCACCCAAATTCGTTCGGTCATGGTTGAGTAACAAACATCCAAACATTTAAACATACATAAAAACTTTCACATATATAATATTATTATGATTAGTAACTAGGATACCCCAACTGTTGGAGCTATATATGTATATAAATATGGCGCAGAACAGTTGTTGTCAGCATTAAAAAAAACGTGTGGTAATGAGGGTTTTCTGAAATGACGTTCACTAGGTGGCAGCACTGAGACGTCAGGTCCGGGCACCTGTCAAAAGTGTTAAAGCGCCTACGGACTGAATGGTGAACGAAAGAATAAAACGAATGACATCAAATATTTTAAGTTCATTGTCGAACTGGAAGACTTCTTGTCAAAGTGGCGCCAACTGGTGGCTTGAATATTCATGAATACCCTCAATATAAACGAACTTACCCCAACATAGATACCTACTCTAATTGGCAGTTTTGTAAGCATCATGCATCAGCATAAGGCATCTGCTGTCTATCGTTTCCTTATCTCTTAATCGCCTTTTTTCGGTTACGTTTTTCCGGAAACCAGACTGAATAAAACGCGAAAAACTACTATAAAATACGTATTTCTAATAAACGTATTTCACTTCGAATTTTGTCTATTCTGTAGTTTCAGATAAGTTATCACGGTGATACTTTCAGGATTTTTTAGAAATGATCAAATAATCGAAACATTCAATTTTGACATAGATGCCTACATACCGATTTTTCAAAATTCTGAATAAAACGACGTTTCCGATGTTACCTATGTTAAGCTTTAGACGCCACGTGAGTACTTAGTTTAGACAAATGACATACCGTAATAGCTAGTTAGTTGTAACTTGTGAACTATTTTAAGCACTATTTCACGCTCAATTGGCATTGGTAGGCAGTCTGTTTTAAGCTGATATTTCAAGAGCAAGTAATTCTCTATGCTTCACTTCAAAATTCGAACAGTGCGTGGTGTATACTGCGATGATTTACTTTAAAACCAAATTAGTTCGCTTTTGATTAGTGCGGGGTCATTTGAGTGAGGTTCAGTGTCTTTTACAGAATAGCACAACAGGAATGGATAAATGAAAATATGTTTGGGATAATTATAGTGCTTTTTGGGGTTCCGTATCTCAAAAGGTAAAAACGGAACCCTTATAAGATCACTCTCTGGTCCGTCTGTCTATCTGTGTGTCACCACCGATTTTCTTAGGAACGGGTGGACCCAGCAAGTTTTTGTTCGGAAGATGATGAGATCTTTCGATCTATACCTACATGTGACAGTTGTATAGGGTCCGACAGAACCCGCTTGAGGTAGGTATATATGTTCTGTAGACAGAACTGTTTGACATTAAATAGTTGTTCCGATTTCCAATTAAACTGGATTCAATGGAATTCGGGATATCGACCAAAAATAAATCGCGGGAAATATTAAAATGAGGTTGAGGCGTTGAACGTCTTTTACAGACCAAAGAACTTAAATAACAGATTATCCCAAAAAACCTAGGAAAGACTACAAAGAATCGGTCTCTATACTTACCTCAAAAATGCCTAAAACCACCTTTTATAAATACATCCAAATAAATGACGTAACAAATAGATACCCATTGTTGTTGTCCCCGACTAAGAAACCTTTCCAGGCCGATAAACAAGAATATAGTTATCTCACCTAGCCGCCAGAGGACGCCCCTCTCTAATAATTTATGTATTGTCAGCCAGCATATTTAACCTCCAGGCGTATTATTCACACATTATAAATCCTACGGAGCGTGGCGATAACGGAACGCGACCATAAACGCTAAGATGGCGCCGCTGACAGTTTTTTGACAGCGGTTTTGGCGCGAAAAAGTAAGGGTTCTTTTTATGGATTTTGAATTATGCAATTTTTTGTTTTGGGTAAAGGGATTTAGTTTATTTAGTGTTGCTATTTGCGGGACTTTGAAAATAACTTACATTTAAAAACTTGTAGGCTAGGCTAGGTAGGTGCAGTTTTTATAGGTAAGTACTTAAACCAATCACATAAAAAGTAATTAACTGCCTATTGTTACTATCGAGAAATCACGTACTACCGTGTCGCTAACAGCTAAATAATCTAGAATGCGGTGCACAAAACAATGGAAAAGTCACTCAAGTTCTATTCTTAACTTGCCAGTTACAAATAAATTAACAATGGTTTCCTTTATACAGTAAATAACCACACAGTTCGCAACATTTTCAATTTTAGCACAGACTGAAAATAAACTTGGAACAGGGGAAGCGGACACCTGTTTAGTCTATGCTTTCCGCGCCATTACCCGCCCATTGAGCCGCGCGCGATTTTCGAATTTCGAACGGAGAAAATGGCGCCATCCCGCGTCAAGTTGACGTAAACGGTTTGCGTGCAAAAACGTGGAAAAAATCGATAGGGACCTGATGAAACGTCTTTGTTGTGTTCATGCTAATTTAGTATTCTTCATTAAACTTTTTCAATGACTTTGTAGCGGAGGGAGAAAACAGTGTGTTTAAATTAGGTTAGCGAAGTATTGAAAGCGAATTTCGCTATAAGATTGGATACGCCTAGAAGCGACCCTGGATACCCGAGTAGATGGTGAAATTTTTAAAGCACCTAGGCTTGTTTTTACATAATACTAGTTTTTACATGGAGCGACTGTCTGTCTGACCTTCACAACCAAAGACCTAATCTTACTAATATATTATATGTTTGTTACTCAATCACGCAAAAACAGCCGAACGGATTTCGATTAATTTTGGCACACAGATAGTACATAGCCTGGATTAAAACATACGATCCTAGATTTTTTTTTATCCCGGTAAAAGGTACGTTCCTGAGGGATAAATTCCGACGTCAACGCGAACGAAGCCGCGGGCAATAGCTAGTATTATCTATGCCACAGCAATTCGTAGCAAGCAGTAGTAGTTTCAATACGTTCTCTTTCGAGAACTTTTTAAAAGCGGTTACAGTATCCTAAAACTGATATTTTATTGTAGCAGACAAAAGTAACACGAATGTTATCGATCTAACCGATCTCCGATTCGATCAATCGGATAAAGGGCTGTGTAGGATTTTTTCCTTTGCCCCTGTCCCGAACGTAAAAAAAGTTTCGTTTTTTGACAATTGGAGACCATAAACACCTAGTTAAAAATTGTTCTGGTTGTCCTTTTTGTAGTATTTATCACGTGGAATAAATTATTGGGATCTATTTTTTAAAGGTTCTGTATAGATTTTTATTGGGAGCGACATTTTTTATTATAAAGAAATGTTAAACAAATTGTAAGTAAGTAATCCTATTATGGAAATTGATTTAGTTGTTATTGATACACGCATTAGTAATTATTTTATTATAAAAAAAAAAAAGTAATTCTATGAGGTAATAGACGACCAGCCAGTAGATGAGTGATGACCCAGTGGCAAAGGTGGTAACGGCTGTAGCTGTTACCATAGAGTACGAAGTGTCAAATCCTGACAGGCGATTTACTTTGTGTAAATAATCTCATCACCACTAGTCTCAAAACAGTGCAGAAAAATATTGTGAGGAAGCCGGCATGTCCTAGAACTAAAAATTCGAAGACATCTACCAACCCGCACTGGTTTCGCGTGGTAAAGGGGGCGTCCATTAATTACGTGAGGCAATTTTGGCGATTTTTCGATCCCCACCCTCGCGAGATGTCGTGAGATTTGGCTCGACCCTGGGGAGGGTAAACGGAAATATCGCATGTGAGGTCATGAAGAGGGGGGTGGAAAAACATGTTTTACATAATTTAACCCGGTTTTCTCGTAATGTGACATTGTTTCTTTGCGGAAAAAAATATAAATTACTTACATGATATTTGCCGAGACAAAAAATGTCTACAAAGAAGTTTAGTAGTGCAATTTGGAATTATTAATAAGGTAAAAGATCCGTAAAAGATCTGTCAAAAATGTTTCGGATAGGGATACGGATACGGATCTTTATTCTACCGCGGATATCTGCGGATACGGATACGGATATCCGTATTTTATATGTAAAAGAAACAGCTACATTTTCATGAATTGTATAGTAACCTTTAAACTTGCGTTGGTCTAGTGGTCGCAGGCGCTACTGCTGACCTGAAACTGGTTTGTTTTTTTTTTTTGGGTGGGAAATCATCAAATAACTTCTCTTGCTCTGGGTGGAGCGGGAGGGCGTGTCAGACTTTTACTGACTAAAACCCACCCGTGTTCCCTCAGTTGCCTGTGTGCCAGGGGCCGCGGTATCTCTTTCGAACAACCCGCACCCCTGGCAGAAAGGATTTCCAGGACAGGCAAAGTGTTATTGGGCTTTTCCACCTGGAATTTCTCTGTAGCAGCCTGGAGTCTGGATTTGTGCCTCATTGATGGCAATAAGCTCGCCCCCTATTACAGGGGGCTTAAACATAACTGGCAGAAATGTGGATGTACTATTGGTATACCTCTGCCTGACCCTTTCAGGAAACAACTCATGATGTTATGTTATCCTTTAGAATAGAATAGAATAGAATTTATTTGCAAATATGGGTAATACTTATGTAGTAGTACGTATCACAATAGAGAGTTCTGCCATATTTCACCATTCAGCATGCAAACATTTTCATTATATAAAATTGTTAAAATTTCAATTCTCTTTTAAACATAAGCATTTAGCATATTTTATATTTTTATTTAGCATTTTTTTTTTCTTAAAGAGAACCTAGTCCACATTTTTTGCATACAAACTTCGGGAGTGTTTTACTCCACTGTCTGACATGACACATCCAAAGTAAAATAGGATATCGCTTTGTCTCATTATTAATATTGTCTGTAGGTAAGGAAACAGAATAGGTACTAAAATAAAAACCCATTAAAAAGTTAGGAGCCAACAAAGATTCGTTTTTCTTGCTAATTTTACTTAACTATGGGCATGTTTGAGTGTGATATAAATATGTATGTGTAAAATCTCCAAAATCTAGTCGGTACCGACAAAGTTCAATTATCGAAAAGTTCAATAAACTTTATTGGTCATTGATTTATGCATTGGTTTTTCCATAAAACCCGATCTTCCAAAGGACTTTTCTTAATTTTTTCGCGATTTTTTACTATAAATGATCCTGCATCTCACTCAATAACGTTGTGCGTGTAGACTAGTGTCTATCTGCTCATCACTGATACTATCTCTGTTGGACACGAAGCCACTAGGCTTGATGAGATGTAGTGAGACAGCGTGATTTTTAGCCAGGCCCACCAGTGAGTTCGAGCCCGCGACTAGGTTGCCCTTAACGACACAATTTCCCCCCCAGTGGGTTCCCGCATTGTCGTTGCGGGGGGGCTCAGTAGCCGTGGTCCGCTCCCACGGTGAAGCGAAGAGGAACCCCAAGGTGGGGCCGCTCGTCAGGGCTTTTGTCTCCAAGCCGACGACGTAGCGGCCAGAATGTAGGTTGCGGTGAGGTGCACCGCAACTGAGGCGGGCCGCGGTGTCGAATGGGAGGCATCGCGGCTGAAGATTACAGGCTGCGGAAGAGGAGGAGTGCCGGTACTTCTGAGTAGCGCTCTTCCCTTCCGTGGCCTGGACGGGGCCGCCACCGTTTGATGGCGGACGCGGTGGGGCCGCAGGGGAAGAGGAGTGTCGGTATAGCGTTGGCCGCTCTCCCTATCCCCTGCGGCCGAAAAGTGGTAGGCGGCGGGGCCACTGTGCTGACCCGTCGCAGGGGGACAAAGGGCACCAGACACGGGTACGTCTGGGGCCCTTTTGTTACTTGGTTCCTGGGGTGGTCACGGCGTGCCACGTGTCCTGGTGCGCCGAACTGGTGGGGTCCGCAAGGGCCGATGCCTGCCAGGGTTGCGGGTTGTTCGAAAGAGATACCGCGGCCCCTGGCACACAGGCAACTGAGGGAACACGGGTGGGTTTTAGTCAGTAAAAGTCTGACACGCCCTCCTGCTCCGCCCAGAGCAGGAGAAGTTATTTGATGATTTCCCACCCTCAAAAAAAAAAAAAAAACGACACAATTTAATTTTTTTCTTACCAAATATAATAATTAAGTAATAAACCCACATTTTATCACCACACGTACAAACAGACAGACATTCGGAGATATTGAGCACTGATATTTATTTATGACCACCAATTAGAAGGTGTGAGATAAAATCTGAACCTCTTTTGTGGGATAGAGCAATGTGGAGTAGATTGTCTATGGTCATGTTTTATCTGTGCGTTTGTGATTTCGGGCCATTTTTTCTTATTCTGCGAATCTACTTAAAATATGCTGTGCCGGCTGTGCGTGTGTGTTGTGCTGTTTATATGCTTTTGTTGTTATTAAATAAAAGTTACACATAGGATTTGGTTGAACATAGTTTATTTCTGATACGCAATACGCAGTTAGTAATTAATGAAATGCTAGGGTGCATGTTAATGTCAAGTAAACTTATTCGTTTCTGGTGTTTATAATGCATACTTACATTAATTATTACTGAAAATTAGTGTATTCAGGATTTTTATTTGACTTTGAAAACCTTTAAGTAGGTTATAAAATATCACCATATTAGAACTGCTAGATATAAAAGGAAAAATAATAATACCGCAAGTCATCTCTACGCATTTCTCTGTTCTCTTTCCCGACTTTATCTCACCACATTCAGTTAGTTTTTTTTTTATATATTACTTTTTATTTCATTATCAAGCATTAATTTTGTCCGGTACTAGGATCTTGGGCCAAGGAAATGACTCTATTAATGTTCCTCGACCATTTGGGGACATTTTAATAAAAAAGGTTGCCTGCACGGAGGTTTGTCATTATGAACGTAAATTAATTTTAATACATAGTTTTTGTAGTAATAATTACGTGATATTTTTGTTTAATGGCCTTTTTAATTTTATATTTACTTGATTCGTTAAAAAATATTATTATTAGTTATTAATTTATATACTTATACTAAAATATTACTGCTATATAGTATAGTACCGCTTTTTTACTGCTTATTATTGCTTAAATATTATGTGAATGAAGTTTAGAGTTATGTTTTTTTAAAGTTTTAGTGCTTAGCCAATCGATCTGCCTAGCCTTTTCCCAACTCTGTTAGGGTTGGCTTCCAGTCTAACCGGATTCAGATATATACCAGTATTTAACATGGACTGACTTGTGCGACTAGGCAATACGATACGCTTTGCATAAGACTGATTTGTCAGAATTTTGGGCTTCTGACAACCCGTAACGACTTTCAAAGATTCACGAATGACAGAAGGGACCAACGGCTTAGCGGGCTTTCCGAGGCACGGAGGAGTCTCGGTATGTAAAGATGGTAAAGCGACCCATGCGGCTGTTATTATTTAGCTACAAACCCTCCATTATTGCATATCTGATCCATCATAGACTATCAAACACTGATTAAGAGCTAAAGTACATTGTATTTAAGAATTTATAAAATAACATTTAAAACGCAATAGGTAAAAATATTCAAAAATATTTAATAAAAAAACCTTTACCAGTGCACCTCCATGCAAAAACATAATATATTGTAGATAAAGTTAAAAAAAAATCTACATAACAACATCGATACAAGCAAGCAATTCTATGAAACAATTTGATAGTAAAAAAAAAATATTTTAACGACATTTCATTGACTCTTTTGATCTCCTAGAACCAAAAAATCGAAGACACATGGTTTCCACCAACCCGCTCTGGGCTCGACTGGTGAATGAGGATCTCACAGAGTGGAAGCCTGAGTCCCAGTAGTGGGAACATTATAAGCTGATTATGTTTACCTTTGATTCTTCTTTTCGAGGGCAAAAATAGCGTGAAAAGATATTGTAAGTACCTACAGAATAAAGCTAAATATGTTTTAGATTCAATTACATAATTTATTTATAATTTTTAACAAAATAACATAAGTGACAGATAAAAACGCGCCAAAACTACCATAGACAACAATGACAGCTCAAAAAAAAAGTAGCAGCGCACATTCAAGCAACGACATCGACTCATACAGCCTACCTTTCATCGCATCGGCAGTGCATGAGCGTGTTCACTCGCCAATTGTAAATTCCATACTTCTTCTCCATTCCGCCGATCCAGAAGGGGCACCTCAGGTCGTGGACTCTGCAGCAGCGGTCAGTCCTCGTGTGGCCGCCGAGCTGAGAGTACCGGGTGGCGGAGAACCCCTTGCCGCACCATTTTGTTCCCGGAACCCGGAGTAATTCCATCGTGTCCCGTTTTGTTCTGATGGGAGTCGATTCGTTGGTGGGATGGTCGAACGAATGGTTTTTTTTGGATATTTGTATGGTAGGTCGATTAGATTTTTTCTATTATTGCGCAGGTAATCGGGTTTATTCTTCTTATTTATTATTAAAAATGAACTTTTGGTATTATGGGGAAAGCGCCAGGGAAGCTCGCGAAACTCAAATTTTCTTCTGTTTTTTTTTTGTAATTTTCAGGTCAGTGTCAGAACTATTTCATGAGAAAGTCATTCATGAGATAAACGAACATATAGGGTTGTATTGATGATTTTAATAATGATTATAATTCTGTGAAGCCATATATTTGTCTCGGTCGCGAATTATATTTGAATCAAATGACACTGACGTACAAATAGGGTATTTTACTATATATGAAAAAAAATATAAAAATATATTATTGAGATAGCCTAGACAAAATTCAAAAATTCTCATTGCATGACTTTTTCATGAAATAGTCAGTAGTTTAACCTTATAGATATTAACCTAGCGCGTCCCCATTAAAAAAATAAATATTTAACCCATAGGAGTCAGTCTTAATAGATTTCACTCTACGTGTCTACGAATATCAAACATTGCGAATAAAGAATCAATCTATAGACCATTCACCTGTACTAATTGAACAAATCACTGAATCATAAAACAGTAATTTCAAATCGATTTGTACGTACTTTCTTTGAATATCGTTAAACCATTCGCTCTATATCATATCATTCGATTGTCTATGTCTACGACGCCCATCTCTTTTACTTTTTAAAATTAAGCACTGACAAGTTCATTGTCAAATGCCAGACCATAATGACCTCTTCCTACTTTTTTAACTTTTTAAATATGGAATGGACCACCAACGTGTTTATGATATTAAAAAATAACCGTAAATATCGTTGGGATAGTTGCTGTAAATCCTTTATAGATCCCGAGGACCTATAAAGATCTATAGATCGTTGGCAACGCATGAATGATCTATAGATCACCACATATTTTATTGCTTTATTGCCTCGTGTAGTGTTAAAGTAAAATTAATTGCTCGAAATAAATGTTTGGTTACGACCGAGATGATAACTCGTTATGCAATATAACAAGGTAGTCTTGAAATCTGGTTAAACAAAGGTATCTGACAACTGATTCTAAAAATCTGACAAAAGAGAAATGTGCAGTGACCATAGAGGTACTGACCATGCCCGGTTCTCGGTCCCGGTTACATTTGAGATTCCTACATAATGTTTTCTTTTGTGATTTCCTATAAAAAATAACCCAAGACTAATGGGTTATTTTCCAATAGAATCTGAAATGTCTTCGTTAGTTGCGCAAAGCCCTTTAAAAATTAAATTTTTGGCGGGATTTGATGTCACAGACTATAAAAATTTACATCTAGCGACCATAGACAGCGGCCATCTTGATCTCAGCGGGACACAAACGTCAAAAACTAGTTTGATACGACATTTATTCTTCTACATAGATATAAATAACTTAATAATCACAAAAATCCTCATCTAATCTTAATTAGGACGGTAATGGGTCAAAATCTTGAGGTTTTTACTAAAATGGGACATAAACTTTATGATATAGGAACATTATTAAGATCCTTGGACATGAAACTTTTACCGTTAAAAGTTTGAAAGTGTGTCTTTCGCTGTTTCGAATTCCATTGCCTTTATGGGTTCTAAAGTTTGAAAATCGTCAGGGAAAATCTAGCAATGGACTACATGCAAATGTAAAGTATGGTTTAATCTTTTGTGAAGTTTTTTCAGTAGAGGGATGCTACTAATTGATGTAATATGATATTATTTTATTTCTGTTTTATTGGCGATAAGTCTTTCTGATTTTAGGACGTAATTATTTTGTTTAATGCTCCATTGATTTCGAAGAAAAGTCGGATCCAAATTCTCAGTAAATAGGACGGTGCCTATTACTAATTTTGGAGCACGGTTTGAGCTTCTTTCACAAACATCTCCTATGATTAAATCTTCCACAAAAGAAAAATGTACAAATTAGCACCAACTTAAGTATATGGATAACTTCCAATGCTTTACGCACATCAACGTCACGTAGTGAGTCTAGATCCGCACCCTAATAGCGTACCATGCGATTAATCATAAACGGTTTCATTTTGACAGTCCAACAATATTCATTGCGTTATTTACGTTGTTGAGCAGACACATTTTTCGAACATATGAAGCAATGGTTTAACCATCTGTTTCAACACGAAACAAATTATGATGAATCGTGAGTTACGCAATTAGGGTGCAGGTGTAGAAAAATCAGGGGTTTACATCTTAGTCGTTCATTAAAAAGAAGCATGTATTTACAAGCGAAAATGTTGGAAATATAAGCACCACCACCACTCACAAGACAAAAAACAAAAGAACACGACCACAACCATCCCAACAGAGTTCTATAAATATTCAAAAGACCATAATATCTCACCTGATGATGCAATGCTATGAACCAGTCGACGTTGGTGCATGCTTGCCTAGCAGTAACTTACGTCCTTTTTTTTAAATATGGCATCTCGCAGGTCTACCAAGGAGGTTATCGGCTGCTTAACCGGACTTGCCTGATAAATTAAGGCCTCCAGCCAGAGCTTCAAACTTAAACACTAAACGACTACACGCTTAGGGCACCCCCGTGGGGTGCGGACCTCGGCTTAGGGTGTCAAAGGAAGAGCAGCAAGGTACGGGCTGCATCGGAATTATTTAGACAGGCTTGTGACTCGAGCAATAGTCGGGGGGACATGACATAAGACGTCGCGGCGGCCTCGGCGGCCTCGGCGGCGAGGACGGAAGGATGGCGGTCTGTGTTTGTGTTTTCTGAACGTGCTGCTGAACTTGCTAGTCTTCTGGAGGAGAATCTATTTCCTTATGTCTTTTAGCTTACTTATTTTTAAATTGGTTGGCAACCAAGCGTGCCTGTTTAGTATCTAGCCAGCTCTGTCTATAGACATCTGCAATACCAGAAGCATCGCAGATGCGTTGGGATCCTAGCGACAAAGCTGTTATATCTCGTGTGTCATAGCACTGATCTCTAAACCTTTCAAATTGACGGGGTAATTGTATTCCACACTGACAGTAGGAACAGCTTTTCATTTTGACAGTTCAATAACATAAATTGCGTTTTCGAATTGCGTTGACGAATTTTTCAATGAAAAAATATCCTTTGAAGTGATTCAGATCCTGATTAGCGTGTTGAGCATTTAGGCTGTGGAAAACAACCACGCTGCTTGGCAGTAAAAGCATGTTGGTGCAACTTTCCTAGGCGAACTCTTTTAAGAGCTCCAGTATTATTAAAACTTCATCTACAGGAAGAAGGCTCATTCTAAGCGAGGTCAGTCAGTTCGTCATGCATACATTTGCATCTTATAACCCTAGGATACCAGGTACCGTGAGAAAGCTATGCTATATTTGCACGGCCTACGCCTTGTGCGAATTTAAACTACAGCCGTTGGCGTTCAATTGTCTGCGAGAATTTTATGACATTTCCGTTAGACTTCAGATGCGGTATTGTCCAAGATAAATAACCGGATATATTATAAATATGTATTTTATAACCAGTCTAGGCTAGTGCGCTTTAATGTTGCTTCAGCAAAGGAGAAATGTCTTTTAAGAAAACGTGTGAGAGCATCAGTCACTAACTCGCTTTGTATACAGTGTTATTGAGGTCTGTCCCTAGCTTGGTTTAGTCCTATTATCTGGCTATAATATTGACGACAATACTTTTGCTTCCGATGTCGGAATTGGCTGTCTGTCTACAGCCTTCTGTAATTCGACTGTGTTTTTGCCAATCAAGTGCGGTTTGCGCAACTCCCAAGTGTATAAAATCCCTGCTATAAAACATATATACAAAAACCAGAATCCCATTCCAAATTCAAAAACACGCCCTTCCCAACCATCATGAATAAAAAAAACCTTGTCCTTGAAATTAAAAAAGAAACTAACCTCCTATCGCATCTGCAGTGAGATACAGTATACGGCCTATAGTTGAAATAACCGAATCTCCGTTTGAACATTCCGATGTTGAATCGGCAATGATCGTGCGATCGACAGCATCGGTCTTCGGCTGCGTCGGCGCCTAGCTCCCCATACTTCGCTGCGACGTGTCCAGCCCCGCACCATTTGGTCCCAGGTACTATGAAATTCTCCCTGAATGATCTTCGAGACCTGTTTTCGTTTTCATCTTATGTTAGTCTTTTTGTAAGCGATACTGCGTGATCTGTGTGGTCAAATATTTATGATACATTGGTAAAGAGGAAGTGTTAAATGATAACCTGATGTCGCAAATTATGTGGTCAGTATGCTACCATTGCTGGGACTCAGGCCTCTTCTAAACACAAGTGGACTACACGGGTCCTGTGTGGGTTGCCCAGTGCGAAAACTATGATGTCCGAATGGATTTCGCCAAGGAATTGGATAAATTGTAAAAGAGCATTGCTAAACTGTTTGCTCTTGTACGTAAAACATTCTTGCACTATAAACACCAATCTTTTTGCCGAATGTTTGGTTTTAGCACGATTGCCTTCATCTTCTTTTGTATTGGCACTAACTCTACGAGAATCTATCTCATCCCGTAGTGAACAGATTGATCTGCAAATAAGGTCTTAGCTGGACTGACTGTCTATGCCTTTGCCGGGCGCTCCCTTTCTATTCAACAGTTTGGGGTATAAAGCTCCACGCTCGGTGATACTTAAATATACGTTGGACGCACCCTGCGGGGTAATTGTTTATACTTCACTATTAGTAATAATGGCTTTCATTTTGACAGTTCAGCAACGTTCATTGAGTTATTTACGTTGTCGAGCTGACAAATTTTTCGAACTTAAGAAGCAGTGGATTAGCAATATCCTTCAAAACGCCTCGCTACCAATTTGCTGACGAGCTTAATAGATTTACCACGGCATGATGTATTCACCATCTGTCGAGCCTTTTTTCAATTATGTCGGGGTTGGCTTTCAATCTGGTCGGATGCAGCTGAGTACCATTATTTTACAGGGAGCGACTGCCAATCTGACGTTCAAATCCAGTTATTGGGTAATACGATACCTTTTCGAAAGACTGATGTCAGATTTTCTGGCTTCGAACGACCGTCAAAGACCTAGGAATGACAGCCGGGAAGAAGGCTTTAACGTAAAGGCGTAAAGATGGGCACATATCTACCGACCAACTACAAAAATGTAGCTCAACCTGATGGATCGACATTATCGGCATTATCAACTGTCATAATTATAGTTCGTGCTGATACAATAGAAAGAAGATGTTTATTGATGACGGTAATAAGATAGGATACATAGTCACATCAAAACCTAACAATTCATCGACATCAGGTTTTCATTTGAAAGAAATAGGTGTCTAAATTATGCTATTAAGTTTATCTTTGTGCTCGCGTCTCACTGAGCAAAAACACGTTTAAACCGAAACCAATAGTGTAAGATGAATATTTGACACTTGAAACATTATATTTTAGAACTTAAAATTAATAGCGAGATATTTTGCAAATTGTTATTGTTTAATTTTGAATGAGTTGATGATTAATTTTGAATGAATTGGTGATTAATTTTGAATGAATTGATGCTTAATTTTGAATGAATTGATGATTAATTTTGAATGAATTGATGATTAATTTTGAAAGAATTGATGATTACGAGCATTGATCTATAAAAGTCTGGCTGATGACTTTATGAATAATGTTGGTACTGTACAAAATAATCAGTTTATTGAAATTCAAGAAAGGAGAATCGTCATCCTATTTTAAGTCTAGCCAGGGTGTATAATACCCACTCTCATTCATTTTAGAAAAATACTAACGGAAAGCCAGGTGGAGATCACAATCTGTTTTCCACTGGCAGCTGATCGAAAATTAAAGCTGGTGTTAGGCTTTAGACTGAACCGTACTGAACTTTAAATTCAAGCTGTTATGTATGACCATTTTGAACAGGACACATAGGTTACAAATGAATGACGTCGTAGATGAAGAGCATTCGATTAAGTAATGAAAATTAGTGAACGTAGGAATCAATAAGGATATATTGTAGCGAAAAAAGCAGTAGTCCCTATTTTAAGATGTAGCGATAGTATGGCGTAGTTTTGGTAAATGTGCCAAAATGCTGGAGTTTAAATACTGGTGAAAAAAAATTGAAGAGGTCATTCCATGGACTGGCGGTACGTCAGGATTTCAAAATTCGAATATTGTAGGTAAAGAATGGAAATTGAAAGGAGATGAGCGTCGTGCGGTTGCATTGCATTCCATATTTAAATGTCTTGAATTGTCATGAAGTAGACTATTTAAAGTTTTTGGAGTAAATGTATTCAATCCAAGACATTTAAAACAGATAACACTGTTGAGAAGCAGTTACTGCTCCCTCAGTAACGGATGTTTATATAAAAGGAATTTATCAGACTTTTGCTATTCACTATTTGAAAATAAACCATGAACACAAATTCGTCTGTAAATTCTTTTTATTTGATTAAAGTTTTGCTTCGTAAAAATATCACAACTACCTAGCCAGAGAGCTTTCTCCAACTTTGTTTTTATGCTCCATCATATATTGTAGTTCTTCATGCCTTTTCAAGCATTCCATTTTCAATTTATCATAATCCAGCCAGTTCGAAATGTCTGGCGGCAACCGGTCGCCTTCTTTTAGTATTCTAAAAGTGACGTTTCCAAAATGGCGGTAAAACTTTTCGTCTTCCACATTTTTTGGTTGTTTATTTACTATTCTAAATATTTCTTCATCTAATGCTAATTTTAATTCTTTTCTTAATGTTTTTAGGAAATTTCTTGCGGATTTTCCTTGCGTCACGTATTCACAGTCTTGGATGTCCCCATTTTGTGTGTAAATAACTTGGACAAGATGGCTGCCATCTGTCAGCTGACGGAGTTTTAGGCCGAGTCTGTAACAAAGAAAAAACTATATTAGTTTAAGGATAACACAACGACTTGTAAATGGCTGATGTACCTAAGAAGATAATGAGTCTCAAAATAATTATGACATGCTTATATAATTCTCCAATCCTCTTTATATTTTAAATCTACTTTTTCCGGAAAATCTCAGTAAGTATACTTATAATTACTCAAAGCAAACAAATCATATTTGAAAGCTCGTAATCTCCAGATAACTATTATTTTCTTATCGGAACTAGATCGACGTTAGTTTTTATTACACCTCAACTACCGTCACACCTCTACCATGTTTAATTAACTTGAAACCATAAAACGTTTATTATAACGATACATTGACACCTTATTGACTATATATATAATTAATATTGAGCAAGCATTGTCGTAAAAATGCAAATAAAATCATATAAAATTAGATATTAACTATTTAATAATAAATTATCATCACTGGATGCAGTTTGGCATTTGAAATTTTATGGTATATTTTTAATTATAATTATAATTGTTATTGAAGGGATAAACCTCTTTTACAAGATAATTAAGAGGTGACTTTGATGATTTTTTTGATGCATTAAACTATGTTTAATAAAATTATGTTTTGAGTTCTATCACTCTATGCAAAAAAAGACTTGAAAATATCATATATTTTTGGGAGGCCTTCCAACATTGCATTTTGCATTGCATATACCACTAGGAAATTCTTGGTAATTTTTTGTCATGACAATAAACCAAAAATGCTCAGAATAAGTCTTCACTCTAACTTATTCTCAGTTATTTCATCCATTCCTTCTCTCATCAGTACTTCAACTAAAGAAGAAATACACATACTTATTTCTCTTTCCAAGACCAATCAAAGGTAAGGTAATAATTAAAGCTTTTTATTAGTTGTTTTAATGACTCAATACCGTCAGTATCGTATGTACCTACTCTTAATTAAAATAGTTTTGTACACCTATCTCTGATTTTGAAACTGGTTTCTAGTGGCTTTAGAGATAGTTTTTTCTATGTTGATTGTAAGGAGATTTAACATAAATGATGTTTAAGAGAAATATCATGTGGCTGACTGTGGCCTTACGTAAAGTTCACTTCAAATCTCGCTCAAACCTGGATGTACACCTCCTCGTCAATCCGTTAAAATTTTGCGAATAGCACTTGATTTAAGCGATACTTTTTAAACTCTTGTTATCTAGTTAAGTTTAATTATAATAAACTATTTACACAGGTTACTAAATAAACTTGCATCGTTCGTATTATGCGTTTCCAGTGACTCTGTGTTCCATTTTTGTATCGGAGTACTTTAATCGTTCCCTGATGCCCTGCGCTAAATGTGTGTGTGTGTGTCCCTCCAGGTACTAAATTAAAAAAGGAACTTACTAATTATACAATTTGAATATACTTATTAAAAAAAACATTCACTGACAGTTAATGCACAGCTTACCACTGTTACGTCTAGAAGCATGAAAATTCGCCTCAGGGTTCCGTGAATGACGAAGACCATAAAAAATCTCTGTGTGCACCTACAATTTAATATGTACATGAAATTCATAATGTATTCCAAGTGGTAAATCTAAAATTGTAAACTGGAAATAAAAGATTTTATTATTTTATTATATATTATTATTAAAAAACGAAGGATTTTTGAAAAAGAGGGCAATTAGGAATTAAAGTTTGTGTAGAAATTCGTCATTGTCGAAGGGAAATCGCATCGGGTATATCGCTTGTACTTATGCTATGATGTAAAGATAGGTGTCGTACAAAAAACAAGATTTTTAATTCAGTTTATTTGTTGCCTTAAATATCACTTTACGTACGTCAAAAATGCATCGATCCATAGAGTAAAAACTAGATTATGACGAGTGTAAAGGGGATGCAGAGTGGCTATTAGTCTATGGTCCCTGGGGATGACACACAGCGGACGATGATATAAAATATTGAGACAGATTTAGACGGTATATGTTACAAACCACTAATGTAATGATGGAAATAGAAAAATGATTTTTACAAACAATGTTTTGGCGTAATGCTAGTTCTGTTAATTCGATTCAGGTCTTTTTTTGAATTTGTAGCGTCAGATAACTTTCATCTGAATAAAAAATAGGTAATTATGGTACTTTGGTTTTACAAAAGCTGTCGGAACGTCATAATGATTTATTCCTTAGATAAAAGTTATGTGACGATTGAAAAATCAGCGTTCAATCATTCTATAAAAAACAAATCTCGGCAGTGGATAAGAGCTTACGCTTCGTGACATCTTTACCAATGACATAACAATTTATGATAGTTTATAGGTAATCTAATAAAGATAATTGTGAAGTCAAATCAATACTATTACGCTTCACTGTTGCGTAACACATACAATCAAATCAGAGGGCCTCTCTAACTCCGTCAACGAAGATACGGGCCCGTCCGAAAGTGGTTAGAAACTTCTTAGTAAATTCTACAGCCAATTAGCTTATCTATTAAAATGTATCTTTTCAACAATGTAAATATTGCAGTGAATGTTTTTAAACTGTCAAAATTAAAACCGTTGTTAGTGTTGGTGTATTACGCTTTTACTCCGCTGGTCCCGTCTAACTTTCTGGATGATATGCTTCTGCAGGCATGAGAAATATTTATAATTTCGTGCACATTTGATAGAAGAAGCGCCAACATTTTTCACTATCATCATCTACCTAGCCGGCGTAGCGTATTACTTATACGGACAGAAGATTAGTTTGGACCTCGAAATAAGAATGAATGACAACATGACAGCTGTCCGGGCTACTCCCGATATGTTTTTGCAAGTTTTGGACGTGTAAATGTCCAGTCGTTAGCCAGCTGTCGTGGTTAACATTCGACAAAATATACCCTTACAACAACAGGGTTACGTACAGTGTTAATTGGGGTTGAAACACTAGGGCCGTGGGGTCCGAGTGCTCATCGAGTATTTCGAGACATCGCCAAGCGGTTGGTCGAATCTTCACGTGACCAAAGGGCTGGCCAATTCTTAGCTCAAAGAATCAGCGTTGCCATCCAACGTGGCAACGCTGCCAGCCTTTTGGGCACTTTTCCCACTGACAGCGATGCGGACGAATTCTTTGATGCCCAGTGAGCTTTTCCCTTTTTACTTTATATACCTGTTCATAATTCTAATTTTATTATAAGTTTTAGCATCTGTTACGTACTTAACTTCTCCCGCTCTGGGTGGAGCAGGAGGGCGTGTCAGACTTTTACTGACTAAAACCCACCCGTATTCCCTCAGTTGCCTGTGTGCCAGGGGCGACGGTATCTCTTTCGAACAACCCGCACCCCTGGCAGGATTTACATTGTTGAATAGATACATTTTTCGAACATATTAAGCAATGGATTGAAAATATATTTCAAAATCATCCCGATTTGTAATTGATCGTGTATTACGTAATCAGAGTGCGGGTCAAGGATATACGTACCAAATATCTAGCCTACCTATGGGATGGGATCCCATACCGTTCAATGCATGTATCTGTTCATAGATATTGTTTTAAAGCACCCCATTGGTAAAGCTATCACTTTTCATTTCATGGCTGCACCCCAGTTACATTAAATTAATGTCGATAGAACACAAATTGATATTTATTGCAATTTGTGCATCACTGTACTTGGAGGGCGATTCCGAAAGTAGGCAATCGAATTACGTAGTTTGCTTAAATGTGCTTTACTTTGTGATTGTCATGGAAATCATGTCACTTGGTTCAAATAGGTTCATTTTATATAGGTAGATTCTTTTACATATTGTGAATGAGAGAACGTTGTAGGCCTTAGAGACTAGATTTGTAGACGTTTTTCTATTCTGTATTTTCATTCCTCTAAGTACCTGGTACTTATTGACTGGCCTGCACTGTCCTCCCATACCTATTATCACTGTAATTTGAAAACATTGTAAAAGACAATTATTTTTAAAAGAGTAACCGTGGAGTTTCTTGCCGGCTCTTCTCCATAGGAAGCGACAAATTGGAACCGTGCACCTAGCTTCTGACGTTTCATAAGTGCTCATGCAGGCTTATGTGAAATAAAATATTTTGATTTTGATTTAGGAATTAAAAGGAAATTTCTAGAATGCTGGGTTCAATGCCTAGTCGAGAAAATTATTATCTCACTAGGTTTTGGCAGCGGTTTCGCTCTTTTTTTTTTTTTTTGGGCATCTCGCAGTTGGCCTTGAGAGGCCGTGACTGCTCAACCGGGCTTTCCTGGGGCTGCCATTAAGATTTTACTCTTAACGCCTCCAGCCAGGGCTTACAAACTAAAATTTAAAAACTAAGCGACTGCACGCTGAGGGCACCCCCTGTGGGGTACGGACCTCGGCTCAGGGCGTCACTGATAGGGGGACAGCTATCACTATTGGGGACAGGCTGGATCGAAATATTGGCATTATTATTATTAGGGGAATTTAAAGCTACTGGCTCAGCTGCGGCGCGGGCTGGCGCTTCAACGAGCAAGGGTCGGTCGGGGCGGTTTCGCTCGCGTGATGGTCGGAATTTATACTACGGGAACGTAATATCGGGATGAAAAGTATCTTATGTGTTCTAGCCAGGAACTTGATAAAAATATTATAATAATAATAAATAATATAGAGGCTCTCATTGCGCGGCTGGATCAAGGGCTTGATTCAGAAAGCAGTACTCCTAGACACGGCACGCATAGTCAGGAGGTTCCTTTCTCTAGAGCCCTGACCACCGGCATCTTGAACCCTGCTCCTGATGCCGATGGGCCACAATTTTTTATATTTTTATAATGATTTTTGTAAAAATATTTAAAAATATATAGTTAATATAATGTATGAAAGAAAATAAATAATATAACAAAAATAATAATGAATTATAATAGCAATAATAAAAAATAAATAAAATAATATAGCAAATAATAATAATATATCAAATTAAATAATAAAGCAGTAACAATTATTATTATTCTCCTAAAACAGGGCTTCCTCTCTCCTACCCATTTGCTGTGCCCTACAGGGTCCATAATGATCTCAATTATATAGTTACCACCTAAGGTGGAAGCGACAGGGTAGCCCGCGAAATTCAAATTTTGTTACGTTTTTTGCAATTTGCAGGTCAGTATCAGGTTGTATGGTGATCTAAATATGATTCGCGACCGTATCAAATAAGGCTTTTCAGAATCATAATCATTAGAATCAGCAATACAACTCCATAAGTTAGAATTGCCCTCAAATGTCATAATTTTATGAAATAGTCATTCTTTAGAGTAATATGAACTTATAGAGATGTATTGCTGATTCTAATGATTATGATTCTGTAAAGCCATATTTGATACGGTCGCGAATCATATTTAGATCACCATACAACCTGACAGTGACCTGGAAATAGCAAAAAACGTAACAAAATTTGAATTTCGCGGGCTACCTTGGCGCTTCCACCCTAAGTACACATTATGGTAAAGCAATAAAGATATTCAGTATTGAGTATTAAGTATTGATTCTATATTTTATTTTATTTTTTTAAATCTTTTTTTTCTGTGGGACAACAAAAAATTGCGTAATAATGCTTATTACTACTACATACATTATAGAACATTTAGGTAATAACGCAACCAGCACCGTTATCCACAAAATAATATAGTAAAAAAATAATTAGGTAGGTACAAGCAAACTTAAGCAAACAAAAGATTTAACTATTATAATGTGATTTAAAGACTTCGAAACCTATCAGATATAAACAAAAAAATGCGTCCATTTCGGAGTAAATCTCATTCGAACAGAAAACTTTCGAAGTCGGTTAAAAATAAACAAGCAAATCTGTGCAATATAGACATTATGAGGAAATGTGAACAATTTTTTCACAGATATGTTTCTTGAATTGTGCAAGTGAACAAACAAACAAGTCAACATCAGCGAAATCATCGTTGTAACTTTTAATAATACGCAGTAGCGGAGCTCGTTCGCCTGCGTTAGTCCTGCACGGCTTGGGGGCAAATAGACTATGAGTATCAGAGAAGAGCTGCCCTCGAAAAGTAAGAGATCCAGATAGAATAGTTCTGCCTAGGGCTTCAAAGACTTCTCTGTATAAAAAGAACTGTTATCATATGTGTGGACTTATCTATAACAAAATACCGAAGAATTTCAAAGAGTTACCTAATAATTTATTTTTAATTAAGTTAAAATTATGACTGCTGCAAAACCGTTTTTATTCTATGAATGAATTTATGAATAATGCTAAATTATCAATCTTAAATTAATGTGACGATAATTAATAATTAATATTGAATGTATTGTAAAAAAAAAAATGATAGAAAGCATGCCATTGAGCGTAATATACTTAAAATAGATGTAACATATTGTTTTGCATGTCAAATTATGTCTGACTAAGTATTAGGAACTCAATTACCTACTTTAAGACCTACACTGTACCAATACTTATTGCAAATAAATGATTATGATTAGGTATGATTATGATTATAAGTATACAATAGTAGTTAAGTAATTAATAGTGTAACAATAAACAAAATATTAGTACTTATAGAAAATCAACAAACAGCTACTGACATTATGCAGTAAAGAAAGAAAGAAAGAAAACATGTTTATTCTGCACAAACAAAACGCACATCACAAAAAATATAATAAAACAGATACACATACAAAGTAGCTAAAAGCCCCGTATTCAGGTAGAAAAAGTTTTTATTATATTGTCCATTGACTGTTAATGTCAAAGCTGGGGGGACCATAGACATCTATCTGCGTTACGACACTGGCAATTACAGTATTGCAAACAAAGAAAAAATAACAAGAGTAACAATGCCCACAGCGCTATTCACATATGACCAGCATCACATAAAACTCAAGTAGGTAAGCCTTCAATGAAAACTGAACAGTTTTTAAACTTAACCTATTTCAATATAGTTAGTACTTTCTCCCCTCGTGGATCTAATCTGAAATATAAACATCACTTCACTCAGACAGGGGAATTACTGCCTAAATCTTTTAGCAAACACATTGAGGGAGCCTGGCAGGGAAACTTCAGGCCTTCGGGTCCCCGTCTGCGGTTTTAAATGTTGCAGCCAAGAGTTGAGTCGCTGAATACCTTGAGAGATCTTATTTGAATGTCAATTTGTTGTGATTTATGGCCGATTCCTATAATTTACGGACAGGTTAAAATTAAAACTGTTGTATCATTACCAATAATGAAACAAATACCTTATACTTTCTTATAATAGACTCCCCCTATTAGGAAGTAGATATTACAAGTAAAATTAATTTACGAAACAATTTATTTGCCCAGTTTGGAAATAAAAAATAAAAGTTTAAAAAACACGCTTTATAAACCAAACTAAAAAAGGAGAAAATAATTTAATTTGATTTTTACATAGATAGTTATGCGTGTTTTTTAGTTTTTCAAACGATTATTTGTTTTCTATTTTTTAGTTCTACTAACTACAAAAACGTGTTTTTTTCCGTTTTTTTTTAAATTTTTCTCAATTTTTTTTTTTAATTATTGAATTTTCATCGGTCCTCGACAAGTTTACAAAGTTTCAATGAAATCTGACCGTTTAAAGTGGGTAAAAATCGCGCTCTAAGGAGTCGGTTAAATACAAATATACATACAAACAAACATACAAGTGAAGCTAATATAAAGCGTGTAAAAATGTTACCATCGGTAAGCAAAACGATCCGTTTTTGTTTTCAGGAACCGATAGAATCAATGATTTTGTTGCGTACGTTTCTCGATGAGAGCAATTTGCACATACGTTGAGTCAAAGTATGAAAAAAATTTAGGCACCCTAAGGTCAAGTCTTTCTTGGATCTTAATTAATTTTTTCGTAGACACAGGTAATGCCAATTTTTTTAAGTAATTAAAATGTAATTATAACAACTTTTCGAACTGTCATTTGAATATGACAGTACGAAAAAGTGACAAGCGGGCCCCGCTTTGTGGAAAAATGTGTTTGTAATTTTTTTATTCGCTCTTTGAACGTACATACCAACCATTATAAAAATGACGAGGTTTATCTAAACAGGTACGTAATTATAACAACTTTTCGAACTGTCATTTGAATATGACAGTACGAAAAAGTGACAAGCGGGCCCCGCTTTGTGGAAAAATGTGTTTGTAATTTTTTTATTCGCTCTTTGAACGTACATACCAACCATTATAAAAATGACGAGGTTTATCTAAATAAGTACGTAATTATAACAACTTTTCGAACTGTTATTTGAATATGACAGTACGAAAAAGTAACAAGCGGGCCCCGCTTTGTGGAAAAATGCGTTTGTAAATTTCTTTTTTCGCTCTTTGAACGTACATACCAACCATTATAAAAATGACGAGGTTTATCTAAACAGGTACGTAATTATAACAACTTTTCGAACTGTCATTTGAATATGACAGTACGAAAAAGTGACAAGCGGGCCCCGCTTTGTGGAAAAATGTGTTTGTAATTTTTTTATTCGCTCTTTGAACGTACATACCAACCATTATAAAAATGACGAGGTTTATCTAAATAAGTACGTAATTATTACAACTTTTCGAACTGTTATTTTAATTTGACAGTACGAAAAAGTAACAAGCGGGCCCCACTTTGTGGAAAAATGCGTTTGTAAATGTCTTTTTTCGCTCTTTGAACGTACATACCAACCATTATAAAAATGACGAGGTTTATCTAAACAGGTACGTAATTATAACAACTTTTCGAACTGTCATTTGAATATGACAGTACGAAAAAGTAACAAGCGGGCCCCGCTTTGTGGAAAAATGCGTTTGTAAATTTCTTTTTTCGCTCTTTGAACGTACATACCAACCATTATAAAAATGACGAGGTTTATCTAAACAGGTACGTAATTATAACAACTTTTCGAACTGTCATTTGAATATGACAGTACGAAAAAGTGACAAGCGGGCCCCGCTTTGTGGAAAAATGTGTTTGTAATTTTTTTATTCGCTCTTTGAACGTACATACCAACCATTATAAAAATGACGAGGTTTATCTAAATAAGTACGTAATTATTACAACTTTTCGAACTGTTATTTTAATTTGACAGTACGAAAAAGTAACAAGCGGGCCCCACTTTGTGGAAAAATGCGTTTGTAAATGTCTCTTTTCGCTCTTTGAACGTACATACCAACCATTATAAAAATGACGAGGTTTATCTAAACAGGTACGTAATTATAACAACTTTTCGAACTGTCATTTGAATATGACAGTACGAAAAAGTAACAAGCGGGCCCCGCTTTGTGGAAAAATGCGTTTGTAAATTTCTTTTTTCGCTCTTTGAACGTACATACCAACCATTATAAAAATGACGAGGTTTATCTAAACAGGTACGTAATTATAACAACTTTTCGAACTGTCATTTGAATATGACAGTACGAAAAAGTGACAAGCGGGCCCCGCTTTGTGGAAAAATGTGTTTGTAATTTTTTTATTCGCTCTTTGAACGTACATACCAACCATTATAAAAATGACGAGGTTTATCTAAATAAGTACGTAATTATTACAACTTTTCGAACTGTTATTTGAATATGACAGTACGAAAAAGTAACAAGCGGGCCCCACTTTGTGGAAAAATGCGTTTGTAAATTTCTGTTTTCGCTCTTTGAACGTACATACCAACCATTATAAAAATGACGAGGTTTATCTAAATAGGTACTAGGTTTTGCCTTCGGCTTCGCCCGCATGGAGTTCAAAAACTATCCTACGGAAATGTACTACCGGAATAAAAACTATCCTTGTGTTATTCCAGGTAACAAACTATCTGTGTGCCAAATTTCATTCAAAACCGTTCAGCGGTTTTTTTGTGATTGAGTAACAAACATCTAAATATCCAAACACAAAAATTCAAAATCAAAATGTAATTGGTTTCCGATATCGATACGCAACATACAAACTTTCACATTTATAATAATACATTTAAATAGTAGGAAGGATTATATCAAGTCTTAATTCTCTATACAAAATGTACAAATTATACAATAAATATAAATTAGCGATTGCTGGTACAGACGCGTTGACATCAATACGCGTGTCTCCGGGGAATAATGCTGACTGTTTTCAAGTGGTACTATCGAGAGGAAAACGCAATGTTAAAGTAAACCTAGTCCACATTTTTTGCATACAAACTTCGGGAGTGTTTTACTCCGCTGTCTGACATGGCACATCCAAAGTAAAATATAATATCGTTTTGTCTCATTATTAATATTGTCTGTACGGAAACAGAATATCTAAGCGAACAGACACGAAAAGTGACGTTGTTTGTGAAGGTCTGGATGTTTGTTACTCAATCACGCAAAAACAGCCGAACAGATTTGAGTGAAATTTGGCACACAGATAGTTTATAACCTGGACTAACGCGTAGGATACATTCTAACCCTCTAGTACTTTGCTGTGGGGTAATTTCAGACCTCCACACAGGTGACTCTTCTGGGTTAGACTAGTACGAAATATGTATCTAATACGAATCTGAGCCCGGAAGGCCTGATTTTGTGGATGTTTAATGCCCATAGTATCCTCATCTCCCGTCTGAATGCTAAAGCACGACTGCCGCCCGCGCCCGCGCAGGACACCTCTGAGCCTTTATCTCAAAATGGGGATATTCCTTGGCAAATGTTGATTAATTTACAATTGTGCTCTAGTGATTCTGTGGTACCTCTAACTATCTATTTTTCAGTGTATTATTTTCCAAATAACGAAGCCGTTTAGTAGGAGTATGGAATAGAAGCCAAAATATTGCGTGTTGGAAAATATTTTTTTACAGCAAAAGTATTAACCATACAAAAAAGTACCCTCGGCAAAATGATCTATATGAATCTATAGCAAAATCATATATTTTTCAAATCTTCAAGACAAGCCGCTAATGAGCAGTACGGTTCATAAAGTGACCGTGTAACGCTACCAAACGGGACTTCGGCCCTTAATATAAATCTCAACAAAATATCAAAGCAGACTGTGCTCGCATGTACGTCCAAAAGCCGCGGCATTAGTGCGGCCACAAGCGAATCGAATGTGTTAAATGAAGCGTAGTTGGTATCGAGTGTACATTTGAGGGTCACGACGACGCACAGTGGGCTGGGATTACAAGGTTGGGTCTTAAGAGATCAAATGTATTTTTTTGGTATCTAGGCATAAATTTAAAACGTTTTTATTCTTTGACTTTTTTTAATTTAACGAGTACTTTCGGAGATATAGCCATATCAAATTTGTATGAAGAGTCATGTTATTTTAGTTAAGCAATTTATTCCAATTAAATTGAAATTGAAAATAATGTAGGTATACTAAACGGCCTGAAAACCTCAATACCTACTTAGTTCTTTAAAAAAAAAACAATGTTCGACATTTTCCACCACCATAGGTAGGTATGACGTAATTTGTTTTGAGACATATTTCCGGGAATCAAGGGATAAGAGTGCGCGAGCGCAACAACAAGTTATGACGTGTCGTAACGTGATTGGTGCAACGATAGGGTATCTACGGAATGTTCGGTTGCATTCAAACGTACTTCAGTGTTCTATTACCCACCATAATAGACGCACTACCTCCACATATTTCAAACACAGAAGACATCAAAACAGAAGTTGGAGAAATAAAAATTTCACACTCTATAATAATGACTATGATAGACGGAAAAGCAACATCAATTTTATGTGATACATCATCTCAGAGATGCGACATTTGTAAAGCCACTCCAACAGAGATGAATAATTTGCCCTTAATTGCATCAAAACCGACTGATCCAGATCTCTGTAAATACGGATTGTCATCATTGCATACCTGGATACGAATGATGGAATGCATTCTGCATATAGCCTACAGATTAACGATACAGACATGGACAGTAAAGGGAGACAACAAGTGCATCATGGAAAGAAGAAAGAAAGACATACAAGACGCTTTTAAAAATAGAATGGGACTTCTGATTGATGTTGTTAAACAAGGGCACGGCTCCACGAATGACGGAAATACTGCTAGAAGATTTTTTGCAAATCCAAACATGACTGCTGAGATAACTGGTGTTACTGAAGAATTAATAAGGCGATTTGCAATCATTTTAGAGGCAATTTCATCAGGTTACCACATTGACACAGCGAAATTTCACGAATATGCTCAAGTGACCATGCAACTGTATTTGGAATTATATAGCTGGTATTATATGCCTTCAAGTGTTCATAAAGTTCTTATGCATGGTGCAGCTATTATTTAAAGTTTTGGTCTAATACCAATTGGACAGCTATGTATCTGAAGAAACTGCTGAAGCTAGAAATAAAGACTTAGGTACCGCCAACACCATTCCAGGAAATGCAGTAGAAAAACTACAAATGAAGACATTTTAAATAATTTATTGACCAGCTCTGATCCACTCATCTCAGCGAAACGTCACAAACTTCGCAGAAAACATAAAACTTTGTCAGTAGAAGCACAAAGTTTATTAGTAATTGAACAAGCGGAAACATTTGATGATGACGAATACGAAAATTTTACATTCGTTAATGTGGATACCCTTGACAGTGATTAAATTAAAACAGTGCAGTGGCCAGTAGTGATTGTGATTTTTACTTATTTATTTATTTATTTTATTAGTCCTTAGTGGATTAGGCCTAAAGGGGAGACCACTACATAAAAAAAAAACGCGCCTAGTTCTTAACCTCTATGGTTGTGTGGAATAGAGAACAAAATTTGAAATTGCGACCAAATCGCAGAAAATCGCAACCCGAGAATAGGCGCTAAAATAGGACAAATATACGTACTATGCATACGTAGAGTCAATTCTTTGAGAAAATTTGAGAATTTCGAGATTTTCTCATTTTTTTCTTTTGCTTCATACAAAAATTACTTTGGATATTTATAACTCCGAAAATACTAAGTTATCTGAACGACCCTCATAGAAATAATTACTTATAATCGATAGATAAATTCAACACAATATTTAAAATTTCAGAAAAAAAAACTTTTTTTTAAAAAATGCTAAGTCCTTTACCGGCCCGTTTCAGCCCACTGTGCGACGGAGGGAAAAATGGTGCAGTTTTATAATGACGTATTTATTATTTAATTCTACGAGGTACTGTTTAGGGGAAATATTCGGAGATATTAGAAGAAATAATCGTTTGATTCGAAGTGTTATGCTGGATGTGCTCGAATATAAACTGAACCTTAATTGGCATAACACTTCGAATCAAACGATTATTTCTTCTAATATCTCCGAATATTTCCCCTAAACAGTACCTCGTAGAATTAAATAATAAATACGTCATTATAAAACTGCACCATTTTTCCCTCCGTCGCACAGTGGGCTGAAACGGGCCGGTAAAGGACTTAGCATTTTTTAAAAAAAAGTTTTTTTTTCTGAAATTTTAAATATTGTGTTGAATTTATCTATCGATTATAAGTAATTATTTCTATGAGGGTCGTTCAGATAACTTAGTATTTTCGGAGTTATAAATATCCAAAGTAATTTTTGTATGAAGCAAAAGAAAAAAATGAGAAAATCTCGAAATTCTCAAATTTTCTCAAAGAATTGACTCTACGTATGCATAGTACGTATATTTGTCCTATTTTAGCGCCTATTCTCGGGTTGCGATTTTCTGCGATTTGGTCGCAATTTCAAATTTTGTTCTCTATTCCACACAACCATAGAGGTTAAGAACTAGGCGCGTTTTTTTTTTATGTAGTGGTCTCCCCTTTAGGCCTAATCCACTAAGGACTAATAAAATAAATAAATAAATAAGTAAAAATCACAATCACTACTGGCCACTGCACTGTTTTAATTTAATCACTGTCAAGGGTATCCACATTAACGAATGTAAAATTTTCGTATTCGTCATCATCAAATGTTTCCGCTTGTTCAATTACTAATAAACTTTGTGCTTCTACTGACAAAGTTTTATGTTTTCTGCGAAGTTTGTGACGTTTCGCTGAGATGAGTGGATCAGAGCTGGTCAATAAATTATTTAAAATGTCTTCATTTGTAGTTTTTCTACTGCATTTCCTGGAATGGTGTTGGCGGTACCTAAGTCTTTATTTCTAGCTTCAGCAGTTTCTTCAGATACATAGCTGTCCAATTGGTATTAGACCAAAACTTTAAATAATAGCTGCACCATGCATAAGAACTTTATGAACACTTGAAGGCATATAATACCAGCTATATAATTCCAAATACAGTTGCATGGTCACTTGAGCATATTCGTGAAATTTCGCTGTGTCAATGTGGTAACCTGATGAAATTGCCTCTAAAATGATTGCAAATCGCCTTATTAATTCTTCAGTAACACCAGTTATCTCAGCAGTCATGTTTGGATTTGCAAAAAATCTTCTAGCAGTATTTCCGTCATTCGTGGAGCCGTGCCCTTGTTTAACAACATCAATCAGAAGTCCCATTCTATTTTTAAAAGCGTCTTGTATGTCTTTCTTTCTTCTTTCCATGATGCACTTGTTGTCTCCCTTTACTGTCCATGTCTGTATCGTTAATCTGTAGGCTATATGCAGAATGCATTCCATCATTCGTATCCAGGTATGCAATGATGACAATCCGTATTTACAGAGATCTGGATCAGTCGGTTTTGATGCAATTAAGGGCAAATTATTCATCTCTGTTGGAGTGGCTTTACAAATGTCGCATCTCTGAGATGATGTATCACATAAAATTGATGTTGCTTTTCCGTCTATCATAGTCATTATTATAGAGTGTGAAATTTTTATTTCTCCAACTTCTGTTTTGATGTCTTCTGTGTTTGAAATATGTGGAGGTAGTGCGTCTATTATGGTGGGTAATAGAACACTGAAGTACGTTTGAATGCAACCGAACATTCCGTAGATACCCTATCGTTGCACCAATCACGTTACGACACGTCATAACTTGTTGTTGCGCTCGCGCACTCTTATCCCTTGATTCCCGGAAATATGTCTCAAAACAAATTACGTCATACCTACCTATGGTGGTGGAAAATGTCGAACATTGTTTTTTTTTTAAAGAACTAAGTAGGTATTGAGGTTTTCAGGCCGTTTAGTATACCTACATTATTTTCAATTTCAATTTAATTGGAATAAATTGCTTAACTAAAATAACATGACTCTTCATACAAATTTGATATGGCTATATCTCCGAAAGTACTCGTTAAATTAAAAAAAGTCAAAGAATAAAAACGTTTTAAATTTATGCCTAGATACCAAAAAAATACATTTGATCTCTTAAGACCCAACCTTGTAATCCCAGCCCACTGTGCGTCGTCGTGACCCTCAAATGTACACTCGATACCAACTACGCTTCATTTAACACATTCGATTCGCTTGTGGCCGCACTAATGCCGCGGCTTTTGGACGTACATGCGAGCACAGTCTGCTTTGATATTTTGTTGAGATTTATATTAAGGGCCGAAGTCCCGTTTGGTAGCGTTACACGGTCACTTTATGAACCGTACTGCTCATTAGCGGCTTGTCTTGAAGATTTGAAAAATATATGATTTTGCTATAGATTCATATAGATCATTTTGCCGAGGGTACTTTTTTGTATGGTTAATACTTTTGCTGTAAAAAAATATTTTCCAACACGCAATATTTTGGCTTCTATTCCATACTCCTACTAAACGGCTTCGTTATTTGGAAAATAATACACTGAAAAATAGATAGTTAGAGGTACCACAGAATCACTAGAGCACAATTGTAAATTAATCAACATTTGCCAAGGAATATCCCCATTTTGAGATAAAGGCTCAGAGGTGTCCTGCGCGGGCGCGGGCGGCAGTCGTGCTTTAGCATTCAGACGGGAGATGAGGATACTATGGGCATTAAACATCCACAAAATCAGGCCTTCCGGGCTCAGATTCGTATTAGATACATATTTCGTACTAGTCTAACCCAGAAGAGTCACCTGTGTGGAGGTCTGAAATTACCCCACAGCAAAGTACTAGAGGGTTAGAATGTATCCTACGCGTTAGTCCAGGTTATAAACTATCTGTGTGCCAAATTTCACTCAAATCTGTTCGGCTGTTTTTGCGTGATTGAGTAACAAACATCCAGACCTTCACAAACAACGTCACTTTTCGTGTCTGTTCGCTTAGATATTCTGTTTCCGTACAGACAATATTAATAATGAGACAAAACGATATTATATTTTACTTTGGATGTGCCATGTCAGACAGCGGAGTAAAACACTCCCGAAGTTTGTATGCAAAAAATGTGGACTAGGTTTACTTTAACATTGCGTTTTCCTCTCGATAGTACCACTTGAAAACAGTCAGCATTATTCCCCGGAGACACGCGTATTGATGTCAACGCGTCTGTACCAGCAATCGCTAATTTATATTTATTGTATAATTTGTACATTTTGTATAGAGAATTAAGACTTGATATAATCCTTCCTACTATTTAAATGTATTATTATAAATGTGAAAGTTTGTATGTTGCGTATCGATATCGGAAACCAATTACATTTTGATTTTGAATTTTTGTGTTTGGATATTTAGATGTTTGTTACTCAATCACAAAAAAACCGCTGAACGGTTTTGAATGAAATTTGGCACACAGATAGTTTGTTACCTGGAATAACACAAGGATAGTTTTTATTCCGGTAGTACATTTCCGTAGGATAGTTTTTGAACTCCATGCGGGCGAAGCCGAAGGCAAAACCTAGTACCTATTTAGATAAACCTCGTCATTTTTATAATGGTTGGTATGTACGTTCAAAGAGCGAAAACAGAAATTTACAAACGCATTTTTCCACAAAGTGGGGCCCGCTTGTTACTTTTTCGTACTGTCATATTCAAATAACAGTTCGAAAAGTTGTAATAATTACGTACTTATTTAGATAAACCTCGTCATTTTTATAATGGTTGGTATGTACGTTCAAAGAGCGAATAAAAAAATTACAAACACATTTTTCCACAAAGCGGGGCCCGCTTGTCACTTTTTCGTACTGTCATATTCAAATGACAGTTCGAAAAGTTGTTATAATTACGTACCTGTTTAGATAAACCTCGTCATTTTTATAATGGTTGGTATGTACGTTCAAAGAGCGAAAAAAGAAATTTACAAACGCATTTTTCCACAAAGCGGGGCCCGCTTGTTACTTTTTCGTACTGTCATATTCAAATGACAGTTCGAAAAGTTGTTATAATTACGTACCTGTTTAGATAAACCTCGTCATTTTTATAATGGTTGGTATGTACGTTCAAAGAGCGAAAAGAGACATTTACAAACGCATTTTTCCACAAAGTGGGGCCCGCTTGTTACTTTTTCGTACTGTCAAATTAAAATAACAGTTCGAAAAGTTGTAATAATTACGTACTTATTTAGATAAACCTCGTCATTTTTATAATGGTTGGTATGTACGTTCAAAGAGCGAATAAAAAAATTACAAACACATTTTTCCACAAAGCGGGGCCCGCTTGTCACTTTTTCGTACTGTCATATTCAAATGACAGTTCGAAAAGTTGTTATAATTACGTACCTGTTTAGATAAACCTCGTCATTTTTATAATGGTTGGTATGTACGTTCAAAGAGCGAAAAAAGAAATTTACAAACGCATTTTTCCACAAAGCGGGGCCCGCTTGTTACTTTTTCGTACTGTCATATTCAAATGACAGTTTGAAAAGTTGTTATAATTACGTACCTGTTTAGATAAACCTCGTCATTTTTACTTATAATCGATAGATAAATTCAACACAATATTTAAAATTTCAGAAAAAAAAACTTTTTTTTAAAAAATGCTAAGTCCTTTACCGGCCCGTTTCAGCCCACTGTGCGACGGAGGGAAAAATGGTGCAGTTTTATAATGACGTATTTATTATTTAATTCTACGAGGTACTGTTTAGGGGAAATATTCGGAGATATTAGAAGAAATAATCGTTTGATTCGAAGTGTTATGCTGGATGTGCTCGAATATAAACTGAACCTTAATTGGCGTAACACTATCGATCAGAATCTAAATAATTTTGAAGAATATTGCGAATTCATTGCTTCATTATGTTAGAAAAAAATCAGCTCAACAACGTAAATAACGCAATGAATATTGTTGAACTGTCAAAATGATAGACATTTCTACTCTTAGTGTGTTCTGCAATTACCAATCCGGTTGGAGTCATCTAGCGAACAAGAAACTACCTACAAAAATTGTTATAATTTCGTCATGAGCAACTTGGCAGCACATTCGAGTTTTTTTTTGAGGGTGGGAAATCATCAAATAACTTCTCCCGCTCTGGGTGGAGCAGGAGGGCGTGTCAGACTTTTACTGACTAAAACCCACCCGTGTCGAACAACCCGCACCCATGGCGGGCATCGGCCCTTGCGGACCCCACCAGTCCGGCGCACAAGGACACATGGCACACCGTGACCACCCCAGGAACCAAGTAGCACAAGGGCCCCAGACTACCCTGGCACCCTTGGCACACTTGGTCCCCCTGCGACGGGTCAGCGCAGTGGCCCCGCCGCCTACCACTTCTCGGCCGCAGGGGATAGGGAGAGTGGCCAACGCTATACCGACACTCCTCTTCCCCTGCGGTCCCACCGCGTCCGCCATCAAACGGTGGCGGCCCCGTCCAGGTCACGGAAGGGAAGAGCCCTACTCAGAAGTACCGGCACTCCTCCTCCGCCGCAGCCTGTAACCCTCAGCTGCGATGCCTCCCATTCGACATCGCGGCCCGCCTCACCCGTCTTTTTGGCCGCTACGTCTGTATAAGTCCAGTGTCATAAGGCCCTATTCCAAGGCCCAATTGCCGAGTCCAACAGACTTAGCACGAGAACCGTAGACAAGCGTTTTGTTTTTTCTATTCTACATTTCTATTCTACAGTAGAGTAGAAATAGAAAGTGTTATGCTAAGCCTGCTGATGTACACACGGCTACACATCAAGCTACACATTTCCAGTATAAGTTAATCTCGCATTATATAGGATTCCCGTACAGTGCGAGATCAACGTAAACTGGAAAAGTATAGCTTGATGTGTAGCCGTGTGTACCTTAAAACTGATCCAAAAAAAAAACAATATAGGTACCTAATTGTCTGACTTCAGAATCGAATCCAAACCACATGCATAGTAGTCGTTAGTCGTGATTGTGACCGCGGCATCTAGAAATGATAACTTATATTTTATACAATTTATAACAAACCCTACAGAAACTTTAACGATCTTAGATAAAACAAACTCACTCTCTAAATAAAAGAATGCACTAAAATCCTCTTACGTTTATATTGAGAATAGCGACATCTATCGCGCTGGCATAGAGTTAATCTTTATTGCTTCGTCCGACCGCGGCCGCAGACGGATTGTGGCCGGCCGCTCCTAATGTTCTTAGTTCTAACACTTCGCTTGTATGCACTCCTGGTACTTTTTGGTCCAATGGATTATGTTCACGGTAAGTGCTTGAACGGGGGTGTTGCATGACATTATTTGAAAGACTATGCGTCATTAAATCCTAATCTATAGTAGGTACTGAACGGACTAATTTATTCATTTTTGTTCGTTTAGATAAAGTTTCGTCGAGATTAACTGAACTGTAGTGGCACCAATGACCGACAAGAACCATTAACCGACACTTTTTTTTTTGATCCAAGAAAATAAGATTATGACACCGAATTCTTAATAAGGCAACACTGTGCCATTGACAGCACACTTTAGACTGACACCCATTGACATTTGAGCGCAATCAACCATTTCGTTTGAAAATGGCGATAAGAGAACTGAGTGCGGCTAGAGATCTGGTGAAAATTACAGCATTTCTTAGAGAAATCGTTAAGGAAGTGAGTACATTTTTTTGTTAATTATACTAATTTAATGTGATTTACTCGAATTTGATGTTTTTTACGGGTTATTATAAGAACTATAGGATCGGTTTTTGTTCTAACGAAAGTTTAGGGTTATTCTGATAATAGTAAATTGTTGGTGTCGATCACTGGTTTTCACAAACTGATTTTTCCAATAATCGACACGTGTCGATAATAATTTTTTGAAACATATTTCATTTGACAAGCGAGTAAGGTTGTTTTTGCTTTGCGTATTTGGTAGATATTTGAAATAGACTAATCGAAGTCGATATACCAGTAATCGACAAGTGACGATTATTGGGTAATAATATGTGTCGATGATTGGTTCTTACAGATGGCTCCGAGGAAATTTTTACTCCCGACCAATTAGAAAAAGCCATTGCAGCTATAAAAATGGCGAAAAGATTGCAGTGGCTGCGATACTTTTCGGAGTACCTAGAATTACGCTCCATGATAAAATTTCGGGGAAAACGGCAGTTGGCCTATGGGGCCGAGCACAGTTTTAACTAAGAAGATTTGTTTTTACTAGTTAAGTACGTGGAACACTCAGAAAGTTTAAATAAAAATTAATGTTCTATAGGAAAATATTTTTTTATTAAATCTTTTCAAAGTACTCTCCACTAGCCTCTATACAAAGTTACATGCGTCTGAACCAGTTTTCGAAACACTTTTTCCAGTCCGCTGCAGACACCTCGTTTACAGCCTGCTCGAACGCTGACAGCGCATCTTCCGGCAACGAAAATTGTATCCCTTCGAGCTGATTTTTTATTTTCGGGAATAAAAAGAAGTCATACGGTGCCACGTCGGGGCTGTAAGGAGGGTGACCCATGAGTTTGACCAGCGTGCTGTCCAGGAAGTCCCTCGTTTTGAACGCGGTGTGCAAAGGCGCGTTGTCGTGGTGGAGCATTAGCCCGCGGAGCTCTGTGTTTGGTCCCTTGTTGCTCACAACAGAGAAAACTTCTGCCAAGCATTTGGTAGTATACCATTCAGCGTTGATGCTTCTTTGGTTCCGTAAAAGAATTGACACCAAGTAGCCAGTCGAATTGAAAAAGCTCGCGATCAAAATCTTCCCCCCGCTTCTAGATCGCTTCACTTTGGTAGGCGTTGATTCGTTTTGAAACACCCAAACCGTCGACTGGCGCTTCGTTTCTGGATCGTATTGATAAATCCAAGACTCATAACCTTATAATGATGTCGTAAACACGACAAGACGAGCCTGCTTCTTTTTTTTTATCATATCACAACACAATTCCACCCGGGCCTGCTTCTGAGCATTGGTGAGATTGTGCAGCACCCAGCGTGAAACTATCCTCCTCACGCGAAGATGCACGTGTAGAATTTCGTGAAGGCTTCCCGATCGAACCTGCAGTATGTGCTGAATCTCTTGATACGTAACTCGCCTATTGTCATGGATTAAATTTATCACTGCTAGCACGTTTTCTTTCATTACAGCCGTCAAAGGGCGACCACTTCTTTCTTCATCCCCCAAAGTTAGTCAACCGCGCTTGAATTCGTTATACCAACGATACACGGTTGCCTTAGAAGGGATGAATGCCATTTGAAGTCTATCGTACGATTCGTCCGGTTTCAGGCGACACTTGAAATCGTAAAAAATCATAGCGCGAAAATGTTTCCGGCTCAGATCCATTAATTAATGAGACACGATAATTTAAATTAGCTCGCAAACAATGTGGAGGGAATTTTTTAAAGTGGAACGTACACAAATAATCATATTTACAAAATAAATTATAACTGGCCAGACATACATAAAAACTTTTTTTCGCAATACTTTCTGAGTGGCCTGGTAAGAATACTTAACTTTTTGTAAATATTGTTGATGTTTGAGTTTTTGACAATTGCTTTATTTTATTGACCTTTATAATTTATTTATTATACATAAGTGTGTGTGTATTTTTATAATTAATACACTTTAGCATGAAAGCTATGGAAAGTTTCTAATATAATGGGTACTGTGGACAATAAATTACTACTTATTGAATAGTTAATTTTATTTTAATAACCGACTAAGGTATCATGATGGTGATCTGGCAGATGCACATTACGGATAATAGTCGATAACTGGGTGTCGGTAACTGGTAACTGTCGATAACTGGGTGTTGATTACTGGAGATTCAGTGTCGATGATTGGAGATTTATGCACTTTTTTCTTTTTTTGGATTTATTTCTAGTCTGTGTATATTTAATAAAAATAATATATCCTAATCTTATCTCAAGAATATACCTTACCATACTCAATCGTTACTTTTGGTCTAAAGATGACTAAATGACTTTTAATTTTATAAAAAAGCCCACCATCTCCTAAAAGTGTCGATCATTAGTGCCATTTCGTGCGTATGTCATTTCGTTGCTAGAACGCAACGCGCAGACAACGTCGTCCACGCGTTGAACTCTTTGATCTTATGCAAGCCTAGTACTTTTTCGTTCGCTTGGATTACTCGATTGTCGGATTAAGCTTAAATTAGTATCAATAAAATTCAGAGTGGTAATCAGATTAATAGTGCTTTACGCAATTAGGTTGCTGGTTTACTGAGAAAGCCGTGAACACTAAATAGACTAACGTCTCTATATAGCGTTTTTTGACACCTTAATGTCAAATACTGTTGAAAATGACAGATTTGAATGAAGTCCATTATAATGTGGCGGAACCGCTTTCCTAGGCAACCCAAGCCCAACACGTTATGAGATCATTGAGAGCCGTCGGCAAGTCTGGATATACGTCATGTACAGTCTGGTAAAATACGGTGAACAGTAAAATGACAGATTTCCAAAGTGGTTTCGTTATTTTCAAATTGAGTCACCATCAGTCATTGTCATCTTCTTGCCATCGTCTCATGTAACTTGGGGACTTTTTTTTGAATGACATCTCGCAGTTCAACCTAAGAGGTTGTCACTGCTTAATCGGACTTGCCTGTGGTTACCTTAGCCAGGGCTGAAAGACTTAAAACTATAGTGACTGCTCGCCAAATGTAACGTAGTGAAATTAATGTTAAGGGAGCTGTCCAATGTAATGTAAAATGTGTAAAGATTGTGTGTTCTCCTATTAAAAAAATACAAATAAATAAAACATTAAAAGAATTTCGGGCGCCTTGGAGATTCACACTGTATGTTTTAAATAAACAAAACTTGCCAGATAGAACACTTCGGAGATTTAGACTTTTAATCTGCCGGAGGTACCTGAAAACGAAGATAATAAAACAATGGAAATACCCTTGCTAATACCTCGTTTATTAGACAGTAGCTTGAGATTAATAATTGTAAACTATTTTAATGATTATCGTTACTATTACTATAAAAAGTTACAATTATTATTATTAAGCTAAATGATATTATTGGGTTAAATGATTATTTATTAATACACCTTTGGTTTTAAAGAAAAGAAAAAAATAGATTAAATTAAACCTCCAGGATCGTGGCGTCGAAGGTAGAAAAATAAATATCATAAGCACCCCCTGTGGGCTACGGATCGGCTTAGGGCATCGCTAGTCGACATCAAGGGACAGGCTGGATCGGACTGAAATAACTTGGGGTCGGCGCAACCCGGCTTCTTCTCCATTCTCCCTTGCTTACTGCGTAGATAGTCATTTGTCAAGCAATCATTTTCTTTGACTCAATTAAATGATAAATGATTTTATTTCTGTAACGAGGTTTGTACAAACACTTTTATTTGTCAATCATATTTTTAAAATAGATGACGTCGGCGTTTCCTATCTACCTACTCTGAGAAGAAAGGCCGAAATAAACTCAGAGGTCACAGTCTCTTTTAAAGTCCAGACATAATCTTGGTCAGATCATGTGAAGACCATTTAGATTGGTGTCTGAAATGGTCTTTTGAAGAAAAAACCACGCAGATTGAGCTGACCCGTCCAGTCAGAGCACGCAATTGATGTTTTCTTTTGTTTTGTTAATAGAACTGCCGTTGTTTCTACGTCTATATCACTTAATATTAATCACAAGACTGCTGTATTGCCAGTAATTGCTAAAGTCGCCGCTATTGGCCGGGCCTGCGCTAGTTAAGGCGGCATTCCGCGATTGCGCGCCAACGATCGACTGATAAACACTATGTCGTGTCGTCGTAACTTAGAGTTTAAAGTGCGTATTACACTATCCAATTTTTAGGACATCAAATTAGGAAAGATGTAATCGAAGTTAAAACAGTTGGATCCGATTTAGTGAGATTGGAAAGTCTCGACCGCACTACTTTTACTAAATTGTTGCATCCCCAATGTGGTTCTACTTCATAAAGAGCGTATTACATTATCCGATTTGTAGAAACTCTAAACTGGGAAGACTCAGAATCAGAAAGCTTTATTTGTAAACATAGGTCAAATTACAATAGTTTGCGAGATGTTACAGATAGGTAGATCCTCCATGTTTTGCCCAAAGGCGTAAAAATATATTTAATTAACATTGTCGAATTTATATAAAATCAATATTAATAGATGCATATCAATACAAATTGCAGAAAATAGAATTAATTTCATTACATATCAAATAGATTAAAGTTGCATGCATGCTAATTGGAAGCTAGTGATCACACTGGACTAAATTGAATTCTAAATCGGACAGATGACTCTTATGCGATTAATGCGCTTTATGATAACAATTTAGTAAAATTAGGGCAGTCGGAATCTCACTAAATCGGATTCAACTGTTCTAACTTCGATTACATCTTCCGATTTCCTAATTAAATTTCCTAAAAATTGTATAGTGTAAGACGCACTTAAGAGTCTTCTGTCCGATGTAGAATCCTATTTAGTTCCAGTGTGATCACTAGCTTTCAATTTGGTAATTAGAGTGTTCCTAAATAGAGTTTCAACAAATTGGATAGTGTTATACGCACTTAACTTACAATAATTGGTTCTAGTGTTTCGTTTATTGATTTTAGCTATTATTGAAAACTAACGAACGTTCTTCTATAACATGGAAATTGGTTGGCATGGCCCATAACATGACAACCGATTCCAACATGTAATACGGAGGAATAAGGAAAATGTCGTGAGGAATTTTCTGAGTATGAATATCAATGGCTATAAGAGTAGGGGGAGACCAAAGAAACGATGGATGGACTGTGTGAATGATGATATGGTTAAAAAGGATGTGACTACGGAGATGACGACTAATAGAGAAGTATACAAGAAAATATACGTTGCGCCGAACGCAAATAAATTGGTATTAGGGCAGGAGAACGACACACCAACGTGCTCCATTTCGGTAGCTCATAATAATATGACATTTCAATCAGTGTGACACTCTAGCCCAAGCTTTCAGTAATAATTAATAATATAGTTAGTCGTGTCGACAATCAACATTAAATACAAATCATTGCCATGGTAAAATATGGCAGTAAGGCAATCATTATTTGTAATCAATTCGGTTAGCTGTCGAAATGTTCTAAATCGAGGAACTGGTTGCCTACCTAGAACGGTAGCAACAATCAGCTGCTCCGTATTTGGAAGACTTCTTTATTAAACAGTAGCGATACAAAGAAATGTAGATAATTTGTCAAGTTCAAACGTTGCAACTACCTATTTATTTTCTAACACTTTGCTGAAATCTTTACGAAATTAAATGAATTGTTTGTTTCTGCAAGTATATCTTCTAATATGCTATAGTGCCGACATTTCCAGGTGATACTTGGGAACAATGATGCCGAAACAAACTCATCGTTTTGTTAGTCGTCCTCTACTCTCGTAGCCCTCTATCCACATTGGCACTCAACATTTTCCTCATACCTCCTTATTACATGCTCACACCATGAATACCTATTTCCAACTAGAAAGTAACAGGATCTATGATAGGAAATTTGATGGTTTCTGGCTGTCAAGTCTTAAGAGTTCCTCAGGGAATTACTATCGGACCACTGCAGTATCCATCTAGAAAAATCAGCTATATGTATATAAGGTCTATCTATTCATACACGAAATATCTGAAGGGGTCATTGTACTCATCATTATAAACAACTTTTACTATGGGACCAAACCTGAAATTGCGAAAAAAAATCAGCTGTTCCCTATTATGTTCGCATAACTGGTCAAAATTTAGGGAACAGCAGATTTTTTTTGCGGTTTCAGGTTTGGCCCCATAGTATAAGTTGTTCATAATGATGAGTTCAATGACTCCTTCAGACATTTCGTATATGAATAGATTAACCTTATATAATTGAAAACTAACTTGTTTATTACTGGTCGTATAAATATGAAATACAAATTCGTTCTTGAATAAAAATACTCTGAAGCCTGTTTTATAATAAATAGCATGCATATATATAAACAGAAATCATATAAACTCACACCTTTTCAAGTAATTTTTATCAGACTCTATATTGCTATAAGGAACAGTTTTAACCATTAATGACCAGAAAGCAATAGGGCATTAAAACAAAAAAACCATAAACAAAATAAATCCATTACTACCTTTATCGAAGGAACTCATAAGTCGAATCAATTACGATGCTCATTCTTACAAGTTATAAGTCTAATGATTTATAGCTAATCATTATTAAGGGAATACAAAGTTAAGCTTGTAGTTGGGCAAACATCTCTTACAAGAGTTTGGGTTGCATCCAGTTGCAAGCCATGGTTTCAAAGATGATTCAGTAAACTGGGTGCATCCTAAAATAATTTTAATGGTTTTACCACAGACACTAGAGAATTCAATGATATTCAATCGTTTAACAGTTTTAAGTAGTTGGGGTGCTTCATAAAATGCTCCAAGAGTAAGAATACATTCAAAGGATGACAATGTTATGCCTCTTAAAGTGATTTTTTACTTGTACCTTATTATTTTTCCGGCTACGTATTGCGAACACATACGTATAGTACAATCTCGCATCCTGACATTTTTCGGACATGTTTCCCGGCGTGACAATCAGTCCATAGAACGCCTTGTCGTCCAAGGGAAAGTAGAAGGCACTAGACCGCGCGGAAGGTCACCCACGCGTTGGACTGACCAGATCAAGTCTGCCATTGGAGGTTCGGTTAACGAATGCAGCAGGATGACCTCTAGCAGGCAGCGGTGGCGAAATGTCGTGAAGTGCATCACATCGGCCCCTTCCAATACCGCTACGAGTACGTAACGATCACGATCGCTCTGTCAAGAGCGTACCGGATAAGAAGAGATTGCCAACATGTTGATATGCAATTAGAAAAAGTGATGTAGGTATACGCCCGTTAGCAGCGGTTCTAGGTATTTTTTTATTACTAAATGGACCCGCTCTTGACCTCGATCACGCCTGATGGAAAGCGATTGATGAGGTCTATGATGGATCGAGCGTGCCCAGAAAATGCCTGTTCACTCTTGTTCAAGGCACTGGTACTCCCACGCATCGACGAAACACAGCAAGCTGCTTGACGCCGGACTCCGGTGGGAGGGTGGTCGCAAACCAGGCGGGCGCTAGCCCTACCACCACAAGGGAAGAATTGGCCAGTCATTAAGGTATTGGGTGTGATTATCCAGGATGCGCCGAGCGCTCGGTTCATTCGAGTTACTGGTGGAACAAATTGCGCTACACGAGGAGGCTTCTTCATGCATCTCAAAAAAAAATAATTAATTGTTTTTGATCAAGTGGGCGCAAGGACCCTCAGAGAGAGTGATTTGATGCTAGGGATCGATAGCTTACCTCACAAATATTTTTACAGAAAGTTCTGCTGATCTAAATTCAATCTTAATATTAACTATGGCGATGTGTGTTACTATGCCCTGAATGCAGATCTCCTCAATAAAATTGACCGCCTTCTAAATAACTGCATTCGATTCGTTTTCAAACGTCGTAAGTATGATCATGTGTCCACGCACCGATTGTTTTTAAAATGGCCACCCATCCGTCAGCGCAGAGAGTTGAGGGCTCTGTCAATGTTGATTTCTATACTTACTTCTCCTTCTTACCTGACTTCCCAGGTTCATAACTTGTGCTCTGCGCATAGTAAAAACATTCGTTCCACCAATAATCGTCTTCTACAATGTCCTTCTCACCGCTCTGGTTTCATCCAATCTTCTTTCTTTGTCCAGGCGGTGTTTCTTTAGAATGCGCTCCCTCTGAATATCCGGATGGCAACCAGTCGGTTTTCGTTTAAAGTGAAGGCACGTGAGCATATTCGGCAAGTAAGAAGAAGAAGCGGTAAGAAGTTGGCAGAATCATCCCAGCGCTGAATTGCTGGATGCGTTTTCTCCTCTACCTATTGTTATTTCTCAAGACAACATTTATTTTCGTTATATTATATGTATGTATGTATTATTTTTCGAGTAACCTATCCCCTATGTTGCACCTGCCATGTTTTCTCTCTGCATCACCCCAAGGTTGACTGGTAGAAAATGCCTCAGGCATTAAGTCCGCCTTTGTACAATATTTTTACTTGCGCATTAAGTTTTAATAAATAAATCTAGATTCATCAATCATGATCATTTTCCTAACCTTGTCCCAATTAATTTGTAGTAGACGCAACATGTGTTTTTCTTCCTTAATTCTCTATTTGTCGACATCTCGATAGTCACCACCATTTATAACCATCATTTACACAGTCCATCTATCGTTTCTTTGGTCTCCCCCTACTCTTATAGCCATCGACATTCATACTCAAAACTTTCCTCACGGCATTTTCCTTGCTTCCGTATCACATGCCCATACCATGACAACAGATTTCCACACAACTTTTCAGCTACTGATGACACTTTTAGGCTTCCTCTTATGTACTCATTTCTTATTATATCGATTCGTATACCACCAAACATCCCTCTTAGCATTTTCATGCTCCAGCTCCATGCAATTGCCTCACATTCATCCCTATATTCATTTGAATTCATCAATATAGTTCTAGAATACGGCCCAAGATTTTAATGATCGCTAGTGTCATAGTTATAAATAGTCGAGCAATTTTATCAACTGCCCGATAGCAGCGAATTGCGAAATCTTCATAATTTACTTGGACCATTAAACCTATTAAAATGGTTTAGTTTGTAGGTAAAAGAACTGCTTTACCTACTCTTAGTAGTGAAATCATTGATTAGGCAATCTTTTGATTATGACTAACCTACGAGACGAAAGTTACGAATATCGATTGATAAGTTAACAGAGCGATTCAAAACCATTCGGTACGCTTCCGTGCAGAATCGAACATCAATCAATGTTATCAAGGAATCTTTTAAATACTGTTCGCAAATCTGAAACCTGAAAATGTTGACAGTAAAAATCAAATAGAGGAGCTCTGTTCTCCGAAAGCTATTTGCGGTCGGGAGGACTAAGCAAATCAGCGGGGTTAGAGCGTACCACACTAACAGTATAAATGGCTCCACTGATCACGGCAGCCGCTCACTACACTCCCTCCCGTATTAGTAAGATTCGCCGACCAATACTCTTACCATTCCCGAGGACGCTACAACTGTCTTTCAGGAGAGTAGTAAGCTCACCAGCACCCTCAAAGTACACCATCGCAAACCGCCGTCCTTCCGTCCTCACCGCCGAGGCCCGTCGCGATGTCCCGTTCAATGTCCGTTCCGTCTTTTGCCCGAGCCAGCCCGCGCCGCTTAGCCTGTAGTATTAAGTACGTCCCCTAATAATTATCAATCCGATTACGTTTGCCCCTTGCTGCCCACTGCCAGCGACACCCTAAGCCGAGGTCCGTACCCCACAGGAGGTGCCCTTAGCGAGCAGTCGCTCTAGTTTTAAGTTTTTTTTTTACGCCCTGGCTGGTAATCTTAATTTATTAATATTATCACAGGCAAGCCCGACAAAGCGACACACGTCCGTCTAGCAGCGCGTCTATGCGATCACTGTCGGATTGCATAAAAAAGAAAGAGAAGCGCGATGACGCGGCGCTCGTAACTTTTTACAAACCGTAAAACAATTAATTACTTCAAAATAAGTTTAGTAATCGAAAAAAAAAACAACCAAGTTCTGTATTTAAATATGATACGTTACTGTTATTAATTTTACCAACGTACGTTGTTCTGTAATACAGATATTTTTGTTAGAAGATCATTTTAAGAGGTTAGTTTACCATTTTTTTATATCGAGAAAACTTTTCAAAAACGTGTTTTGAATAAAACAGGGTTCTCAGAAATATGTTCAAAATTAACATATATTTTTCCCGCCGTCACAAACTGTATAGATTTGGCTAGAAACTTGTTTGAAACAAGGCTATTTCTCTGTTAGCAGCCCCTTAAGCAGATGACAACCTCATAGGTTGAACTGCGAGATGTCATTCCCAAAAAAAAAGTAGAAATGGCTTTCATTTAGCCACTTCAACAATATTCATTGCGTTATTCACGTTGCTTGAGCAGACGAATTTTTAGAACATAGTAAAGCAATGGATTTGAGGCAAAAGTTTTTTGCAGTAGACTTAGTTTCTGAAGAGCTGTGCTGTCCTATTTTTCAAACGTGTCAATGCAAGTCATGAACATTCCGGAAAGCAAAATTCTAGTTTTCTCAAATTACAAAATTTTATGTTTTCTGCTCAATATCCGAGGGCAAAGCGCGAAGTTTATAGATTGTAACCTTTTTGAAACAATAGCGTTTTGAATAGTTAGTACCACATCAAAATCGGTTGGATGGTTTCCAGGATTGTGGTGCACATACAAGCTGACACATATTACGTATTTCAAAGAATTTTAAACTATACTTTAATAATATTTATTTGTGAGAAATAGACTTTATGGAAAAATGGTGGGATGAGCTCGACACGTAGCAACATAAAGAAAGAGAGAACATTGCTCTATAGTATATTAATCAATCTGCTTAGTTTTTTCACACAAATGGCACAGATGGTTTACATGCCATCACGAGAAAGAAAGCGGCCTCCATGCTACAGCGTTTATATGGTAGTGGCAACATGCGACAGCTTCTAAAAATTATACCTGCAAGAGCGGACTGTGCCTGGCGACAGTATACTGTCTGCAGAGTCCCCTCTTGCAGGTATAATTTCACAAAAGATCCTATAGGATCAAATAATTAATTAATTTTGTGAAAACTAACAATATTAACCTATCTTTCTAAGCAATGTTGTTACTACCACCAAAATACTAACAAAAAATTAAAAAAAAAAAAAAACAACCTACTTCCGGACAAACACTACAAAGTGAAAAGTAACATTGATTTCGGAAGTCAGTCACTTTGGATATGTATTTTAATTTTTTGTCACCGCCGTTGGAAAAAAAAAATATTTTTCACTTTTTAGTTTTAGTACCTACCCCACACCAATTCGAAATGTCATCATCCTCGGGGTCAAAACAATGCATATTTATGCGATAGCAGCAATCGCGGTTAATTTTCTATCATTTTTTGAAGAGTTCCGGTGTCTGTCTCCGAAACTCATCATCAGATCCATATGAAATTTAAATGGGATCATTTCGGAATAGGTAAACCCCTTTCGAACAAAAAAAGAATTTTGCAAATCCGTCTATATATGACGGAGTTATGCCCGAACATACATAAAAAAAATATATAAAACTTGTCGAATTGATAACCTCCTTCTTTTTGAAGTTGGTTAAAAAGAGTAGTATGCATAAGGTAGTATGCATGGCTACTGCATTTTGGAAGGACTGGAATAACTTCTATTTGATCATCCTACTTTCTATTAATATTATTACTGAGTTTGTATGTTTATATGTTTGTTACTCAATCACGCACACACAGATCACCGGATTTGAATGAAATTTGGCACATAGATACTTTGTAACCTGGATTAACATATAGGATACTATTTATCCCGGTATTACGTTCCCATGGGATAAATTTCGACCGCCTCGCGGGCGAAACCGCAGGAAAAAGTTACTTAAGTATATTCCTATCCGATTTGAGCCAGTACTCGATTGTTAGTCGATGCTCGATTCAACTTTTATCTCGCCAGCAAACTATCTTTGTCGGCGTCGATACATCATTAATTCATTTTATTTCAAATTTCGAACACTTGTTCGTTTTTGAGTGATAGCTTTCTTAACGGCCAGTCGTGTTTGAAATCATTTGGAATGTAACTTATCGTAAAGGAACTTTTTTTTAAAGATGGCGGATGAGAACGGTTGTCTATCAATAAAGTTATCTATTGAGTTTGAAGTTTCGGGTGAAATGGGAAACATGGTTTTATTATACTAATAATGTTTTAATTCAGGTTGCTTAAAATGTTTATACCTATCAGTTTAAAGATTATCCTGAGTATGTAGATATGCATTTGTTGCGTTTTTTTTTTTTGTAATATGTTCTATTACCTCATCATTATCATCAGCTTACAGCAGTCCACTGCTGGACATAGGCCTCTCCAATTGCATGCCATTCAGCTCGATTTTCGGCAACTTTCAACCAGTTTCTACCAGTCACCCTGCGAAGATCGTAACTCCACCTAGCCTGAGGGCGTCCTACGTTTGCCGATTCGCGGTCTCCACTGAAGAACACGTCTACCCCAAAGGTCATCGGTTCTACGGCTAATGTGGCCGGCCCATTGCCACTTTAGCTTGCTAATTCTGTGAGCTATGTCTACAACTTTGAGTCTCTGCCGGATAACTTAATTCCGGAATCTATCTCGTTACATAGCTTGGTGACCGACTTTGAATTGATGGACCAGCCGTACCGTGAGTGTCCACGTTTCGGCTCCGTAGGTCACAACAGTTCTATTACCTACTAAATGGTCTTTGTTTTGTAAATTTTGAGAGTGCTAACTGGTCCAGGACCAGCAATTTCTCTTTACCCATTTCCCATTTACACAAAAATTCTATAAATCTTTTTTCAAACGAGGTCCGTTACGAAATATTCCGGTGGCTCTGCTCTATAGTCTATGGTCATTACGTCCGTCACTGTTATGAAGCGACAGTAGCTGTAGGCTATAATATAAGTGGATAACGGTAGCTCTGTAGGCGTTTGTGAAGCAATGAGTGTGGTTTAAAATAATTAGCATTCTTTGGGGGTAATGTGGACTTTCTTCCGAGTAATAGGATGAATGCTTTGATGGTCTAGTGGCCGGAAGACTGCAGGGATGATTGTAGGTTTTTTTTTTGGGTTCAAATCATCAAATACATTCTCCCGCTCTGGGTGGAGCAGGACGGCGTGTCAGACTTTTACTGACTAAAACCCACCCGTGTTCCCTCAGTTGCCTGTGTGCCAGGGGTCGCGGTATCTCTTTCGAACAACCCGCACCCCTGGCAGGCATCGGCCTTAGCGGACCCGACCAGTTGGTGCTGACATCTCTTTGAGGCGCGCGTGGAACACAACGCGCCGTCGACCCGGGCTTGGTCCTTACCGGACAGCGAGCTACCCATTACTCGCCGTCCGCAAGCCCGCGCCTACGGTGGCCGGGAATCAGCCTGGGATTCCCGAGGCCCAGGGCTTCTCCCGCGGCGACTACGGCCGTGAGGGAGCATTTACTGCCTCTCCCTCACCTGCGCCGCCTCCCTGTTCTTCTGTTACCGATCTAAACAAGAGTGGCACAGTTTTGTCAAGAGTGACATCAATAGCAAGTGGTTTGAGTTCTGTTTCAACACATGCGTTTCAATCTGCCTAGCTCTATCCCAACTATGTTGGGTTTGACTTCCAGTGTAACCAGATACAGCTGAATACCAGCTATCTGACCTCCACAACTTGTCAGGTTTTCGGCGACGACGACGACGACCCGTAACGACTGTCAAAGATCCACGAATGACAGCCGGGACCAACGGCTTAACGTGCTTTTCGAGGCACGGAGGAGTATTGGTATGTTAAGATGGTCACCCATCCACAGACCAACCCTGGCAAGCGTAGCTTAACCTGATGGGTCGGCCGGTTATGCTATTATTACTTACCCACGATTAAATTTGGCATAGCTGCCCATATCCATTGGCAAAAGACAACAAAATAAGGGAAATGCATTAAAATGCCATTTCCTTATTTGCAGCGTGTCCAGTTTAATTTTATGTTCAAGCAGAACTTGGTCATTTTTCTTCCTATTTTACTTTGAAGTTGTCATCACCTGTTAAGTTGCTTATAACTTGGAACATTCTAGTGTATCTCTTTAACCGTAAATAATTTTGAAAACAAAAAAATATATGATATTTTCAAGTCTTTTTTGCATACAGTGATGGAACTCAAAACATAATTAAACATACTTTAATGCATCAAAAAAATCATCAAAATCACCTCTTAATTATCTTTAAAACCAGTTTATCCCTTCAACAACAATTATAATTATAATTAAAAATATACCATAAAATTTCAAATGCCAAACTGCATCCAGTGATGGATTATTTATTATTAAATAGTTAACATCTCATTTTATACGATTTTATTTGCATTTTTACGACAATGCTTGCTCATTTATTATTCGAATTTATTACAACAGATCTTAAACCGTATCGGATTGCAATAAGAACTATTATCGCTCATAACGACAATATTTAAAGTTACCAGGGGGCCGATTCTACTAACAAATTTGTTAAAAAAACGCAATAGAACCGCAACCGAATCACCACTTTTAAGCGTTTTCGCATTCTACTAAAATGAACAACGGTCCAGCTGCGACACAGCTGCGGTTACGTTTTAGTTACGCCAACGATCGATTGAAACAATGTCAAAACCTATTCTACTAACAAAATCGAACATGAGCGTGACGTTTACTATAGGACAAAGTTAATGATAAAATTATGATCATTATGTCTTTTAATTATAGAAAATACTTTTAGTGCCACATATTCGTGTTTAGTAACATTTTTAGATTCAACTTTTTTCTTTGTGGTATTAATAAAACATATTATTTTGGCATGTTGGTAACGCGGGTTACCCGCTGTGTTCCCGCTACAGTTCAGTTGCAATTCGTTTTAAGTTTAGTTTCCATTTTGCTTATAAAATAGTAGAATGACTTTTTATGTAACTATCGAACGGCGATCGAAATCGAACTGTTGTGGAAACATAATTTAACGTGTAACGTTGCAAATTAGTAGAATCGGCCCCCAGGGTTTTAACTATCCCTATCTTATCATATCTGAGAGAAATGGTGGTCCAGTGGTGATGGCCGTGAGTTATGAGCTCGTAGGTTAGAGCCCAGACATGCGCATTACTTTATGTAAATCATTTCATCACCACTGCTCTAAAAACGGTGAAGGAAAACATCGGCATGTCCTAGAACCAAAAAATCGAACAGATCTGACATCTACCAATCCGCATTGGGCCCCAGTGGGGGATAACGGCCCACTGTGAGGAGGCCTGTGTCCCAGCAGGGGAACCTAGTCGCGGGCTCGAACTCACTGGTGGGCCTGGCTGAAAATCACGCTGTCAAACTCAAACTCAAACTCAAAGCATTTATTTCAAATAAACCAATTACAGGCACTTTTGAATTGTCAAGGTCGGTGAGATAGGAAGATGAAGCTAGATGCCCATTCCAAAACGTAGATCTCTATGGAGAAGAACGGGCAAGAAACTCCATGGACACTCTTTTAAAATCATGATTTTGTTACAAACAGTTGGTTACATCATTATGTTGAAATTATCAATGTGAGAACGATGTAAAAAGACGTGCATATTATAAGCGTCCGTAATTAAAACAAAACAAAAATAAAATAACAATTTAGAAATTAAAATAAGCCGTGGGAGCTAAGAGATGACCAGTCCCTACTGGCGGCGCCTGTTCACGAACATGACGTATGGATCAGCACCATTCAGCTCAACCATTTTGAAGGGAACTTAATGATCCAACACACACGCCACCACCAGCGAGACATTGGAGTGAGCATGACATACTCTCAGCTGCCAGGGCACATTCAAGTCAATGAAAGACGTACCCTGTAAATGTTAGCTATATAGTAAGGACATAGTGCTCACACATATGCTATGCAATTATACAATACTAAAAGGTTGAATTTATACAATGCAAATGTATCTAGCTTTTACAGTCTTCAGCAGCTCCAACAATGTTTACAATTGCTATTCAATTTAGTTTAAGGTACCTTGTGGAGCAGGACAAGCAACGTTTAGCCAAGCATTTTTGTGAGCGATGTAATCCCCCAACTTATAATAAGCATGGCTGCATAGTGTGCGTTTTATACAAGATTTAAATTTCGTTTCATTCAATTGGAGTATGTGGGGAGGTATTTTATTGTAACATTTTAAACAGTACCCCACGAAGGATGAATCTACTTTAGCCAGTCTGAAGCCTGGTTGAACTAATTGGTCCCTATTTCTAGTCCTAATGGTGTGTCTTTCACCTCTTTTACTGAAAAGATTTAGGTTTTTCCTGACGTACATGATGTTCTCATAGATATATTGACAAGGATTGGCTGTCTCACCAGGCTTCGTGTCCGACAGTGATAGTATCAGTGATGAGCAGTTAGACGCTAGTCTACACGCACAACGTTATTGAGTGAGATGCAGGATCATTTATAGTTCAAAAATTGCGTTTTTTTTTTTTTGAAAAGTCCTTTGGAAGATCGGGTTTTATAAAAAGCCAATGCATAAATCAATGACCAATAAAGTTTATTGAATTTTTCGATGATTGAACTTTGTCGGTACTGACTTGGTTTTGGAGATTTTACGCTTCTTTTATTACTTAAACACGCCCAAAGTTAAGTAAAATTAGCAAGAAAAACGAATCTTTGTTGGCTCCTAATTTTTTTATGGGTTTTTATTTTAGTATTCTGTTTCAGTACAGACAATATTAATAATGAGACAAAACGATATCATATTTTACTTTGGATGTGCCATGTCAGACAGTGCAGTAAAACACTCCCGAAGTTTGTATGCAAAAAATGTGGACTAGGTTTACCTTAATGCCTGCTTATGCTATCATATCTTTGGTCATATTAGTAAATTACTTTATCGACTACTCCTAACTCAACTAGAGATTCAACGTTAATTATTAGGCCTACATTTAAATATTTTTTTGGGCCACCGGAAATAGCAAGCCCGATCATCGACAATTTGTTCCCATCATAGTCAATATCAAAACAATTACTTTTTTTAACATTATTTATCGAATGATTCACGAAACACGCGTACCTAAGCAAAAAGCGTGGAACGTACCGTTGCTTACTTGGGCGCATAAAATGGCGCTTTTGTTACTAAGTTGAACGTCTATGGTCTGTAATTATTATTTAATGTCCGTTAGTGTTAAGTATGCGGGGAGTCAGGTGTTGTAGGCGGTGGTGACGGTGTTCCCGATCACGAAAGTATTCAATTAAAAGAGGTATTATCGTTTAAAACACTATATTTGGTACACGTTTATGCACAAAAGAAATAGCAACAAATACACAATTTAGGCACACGAAATAGTCAAAAGCAATCAGATAACACACACACACGGGAATTATGGTTATAGCAAAAGTCATATAAAGTCACACACAGTTATTACACACAGAGAATAAGAGTAATATTCCTAAGCTAATACTGGTTTACTTGCTAGCTAGATATAGGGTACTTCGCGACTTATAGTGAACAGCGGAGCCACTATTTCACTATTAGGTGTTCACTTGAGGACTAGATGATGACTACTGAAGGTTATGAGGTAACTCTTCTAAGCACTGGTAGTAACATTCTAACAAACTAATTTCTCTGAGACCTTATATAGGTTTACACATCGTTGTAAGTTGCGGTAAGCCCCGTCTCCAAACATTTCCAAAATGCCAATCATTTCTAGGAGGCGGGACCTAAATGGCCAAGCGTAGGCCGTTTTTCAGCAGACACGTCGAAACCTGCTCCCGATTCCAACTAGAATCTTCCATACGACCGTGGGAAAATAACGATTTCATGGTCAAACCTCCGTGCGTCACAGTTCGCATGGAAGATTCCTTTGTAGCAGGTTCCGACTTGTATTACGTGCCTACCATACATCACGCTATCGGAAATAGGTAGGGTAGGCAGGTAAATGGTTACATATTTAGGTGTATATCCACAATAGATATACACAGGTAAACAGGTACACTCAGGTAGGTACATTAATTGGCAGGTAAAATTTAATAGTTTGTAATGGGGTTCTGTTAACATAGCTATGTAGGCCCGTAACTTACATGCATGTTATTGGGCTTCGCTAACAGTTAGTAATTTATTTAAGTAACAAATTGGTATCACAGACAAAAAAAGAGGGAAACATTTCTAAGATATGAAAAAAAAGAAAGAAAAATTGGTTTGAAATAGAGCAGCCGCTAATTAGGTGTAGACCAATCCAGCATTCTAATTGCGTCACACACTTTTAATCACAATTTCTGGGTTTTGAAGGATTTTCCTAACCGATTGCTTCAACGGAGTTTTGGAGGAATAATCCATTGCTTCGTAGGTTTGAAAAAATCGTTTGCTCAAGAACATAATTAATGCCTGTCTAAATGAAAACCTAAATTGCGATCACTTGTAACTTTATGCGTGTTACGCTAGTAGCCGCAGTGCTACTGGATTCAAACACTGGATTAACTGAAATCAGCCATTCATGAAATTTTTAAAAATAGCGCAGAACAACACGTTACAAAACATTTGTGCGCGCTTGACGGCAAGACATAGCGTTCATTCTTATTAACCGACTTCAAAAAGGACAAGGTTATCAATTCGTCGGAACATTTTTTTTTTTTTATGTATGTTCCCTGGTTACTCGAAGATGGCTGGACCGATTTGGATTTTGTTTTTTTTGTTTGAAAGGGTATACTTTCCAGGTGGTCCCATGATCATCAAGTCAGGATCTGATGATGGGAACCTGGAGAAATAGAGAGAACTCTTCAAATTTTATAGGCACACGAAGCGATTTAGCTATTTTTTGGAAGGGTACTTTTCGGAGTGGTCTCATTTCAATTTGGTGAAGATCTGATGAAGAACTTTGGAGATAGGCAACGGAACTCCTCAATAAATGATAGCAAATGGACTGGGATTGCTGAAATCTCATGTCTGTCTATTGCTTACACCAGTTCATAACATAACATCACGCCGGTATGCTGTGAAGGGGTAAGCACATGTGGACCACTAAAAAGTGAAAAATAAAAACTTTTTTCAAAAAAAAAAACAACCGACTTCTAAAAAAACACTACAAAGTGAAAAATAACTTTAATTTCGGAAGGCGGTGACAAAAAATTCAAATACAGCTCCAAAGACACCGACTTCCGAAATTAAAGTTATTTTTCACTTTGTAGTGTTTTTTTGGAAGTCGGTTGTTTTTTTTTTTGAAAAAAGTTTTTAACAATATTGAAATCTGTACTTTACCTGTGTTCTACAAATAAAACTACATATTTGAATTTGAACAAAAGTTCAAAGCAACATTTTAGGCGCAACCAAAAAGTTCAAAGCTCTCTTTAAAGTTTTTTGTGTAACTTATTTTTTTGCTATCGACCGAACAATCTTTGATTTTGTTTGTTGCCTGATGTTGCATTGCAATTCAATGAATATTTCGGTTAATTCGAATTACATTGCTTGGTTTGTATGAGTTGAAAAGTCAAATTAACGTTTAGAACCGGCAGTGGACTGTAATTTTTATTTTATTGCTTTTATTTCGTCTCAGTTGACACTATGTAATGTTGTATTTTTAGTATTATTAGTCATTTGAATTTGTGATTCCATTCATTCTTTAGATTTGGTTTAAGAAAAGGTCACATATTTGCCATCGTTACTAATTTTTTTAGTTAGTGTTTTAAAAAGGTTTTGTAAAGATATGTGCAGGCAATCAAAACGAGCAATTAGTTATTTATAAAAGCTTTATAAAATTAAAAAGTTAATCATAAAATGCATTAGTGCAGCACTTAAGATTTTTGCCTTTTTTGGTATGGCATGCAAGCTTCGCAGCCGCGACACCGTGGGATAGCGGATGCCCAGTTGTCAAAGTTTTTAACTTATGGCTGTCTGTTACTACCTACTTTAAGGGGCAAATACATCCTGCCATCCTGCCTGTTCCATGGTGCCGGACGTAAAGGATAGCATCATCCTATCTCTTCCTATGGGTGTCGTAGAAGGCGACTAAGGGACTTACTAGAGAATGGGCAGCAGCGTTCTCTATGCATTTTACCATCATACTGCGATCGCCAACCCGCCTGCCAAGCGTGGCGATTATGGCAAGCCCCCCCCCAAACTGGGGGAGGCCTATGTCCAGCAGTGGATGTCTTCCGGCTGAAATGATGATGATGATGACATCTTGCCAGGGTCGCGGATTAGTTCGAAAGAGTTACCGTGGCCCTGGCAGAGGCAATTAAATGAACACGGGTGGGTTTCAGTCTGACACGCCCTCCCGCTCCACCCAAAGCGGGAGAAGTGATTTGATGATTTAAAAAAAACCCGGACTATAATTTTGACAACAGAGACTGACAGGCGTGCTCAATCTTTGCCCACTTTTAATATTGTTGACTTTTAATGAAATAGTAATTTAATGGAATTAAATAAACATAGAGGGTTATATTGAATGATTTTATGATAATAACTATGTATTATTACGCTCGCGAATCATATTTTAATCGACATACAATCTGGCAGTGACCTGGACATTGCAAAAAAATAAGAAAATTTGAATTTCGGGGGCTATCCTGGAGTTTCCAACTATTTAATTTATTTCGTTATTTATTATACAGGGTGTCCGGTAATTAATGGATAACCTTGAAATGGTTCATGGTAGAACTAATGGCCTTTCAGAAAAAAACATTTATTATAAAAAAAAAATTCAGGAAAAAAAATCAAAAAATTACAACCGACTTTCGAAAGAACACTACAAAGTGAAAAATAACTTTAATTTCAGATGGCGGTGACAAAAAATTAAAATACATATCCAAAGACACCGACTTCCTAAATTAAAGTTATTTTCACTTTGTAGTGTTTTTTCGGAAGTCGGTTGTTTTTTAAAAAAAAATTTATCCTGAAAAAACAAAATTAAGTATAATAAATGTTTTTTTCTGAATGGCCATTAGTTCTACCATGAACCATTTCAAGGTTATCCATTAATTACCGGACACCCTGTATACAAATGGTACACCCTGACTACCAGCAGTATTGTCTCTCCTTCTCCCTTTAATCCATAATCATTTTTAATCAATGTTTTCTAAATGTTTGTGTCACATGTAAAATGTCTACATTTATATCTGTAACTTTTATGGTACTTAGTAAAGAGTATACAGGTGTCCCGAAACTCAACGTCAAGCGGCTACGGGGCAATATGCTAGGTTGTACCAGTTCTAGCAAAAATAAATAAATAATAGTTTAAAAAACTAGAAAACACGCTTTAAAAACCAAACTAAAAAAGGAGAAAATAATTTAATTCAATTAAAAAGCGTGGGGTGCTTTTTGAGGTATTTTTATAATCAATTAATGTCAAGCACCCCACGCTTTTTAATTGAATTAAATTATTTTCTCCTTTTTTAGTTTGGTTTTTAGGCGTGTTTTTTAGTTTTTTAAACTATTATTTATTTTCTAATTTTTAGTTCTGCTAACTACAAAAACGTGTTTTTTTTACTCATTTTTTTTTAAATTATTGAATTGTCATCGGTCCTCGACAAGTTTACAAAGTTTCAATGAAATCTGACCGTTTAAAGTGAGTCAAAATCGCGCTCAAAGGAGTCGGTTACATACAAACATACAAACAAACAAACATACAAGTGAAGCTAATATAAAGCGTGTAAAAATAAAATCCATGTAACTTGGTTAAGTGATAATAGGTATTATTTTGAAAATGTTGAAATTCAACACCCTAGATCAGATATTTAGGTACTGTGATCACCAATTTCTAAATTGTTCAATGTTTTTTTTTAAATGTAATCCTAAATAACTATGCTATTGATTGCTGTCACAAAACCAATAATAAAATTAATATTGTGAGTCTAGTACAAAAAAATAAAGTTTAATTAAGTCATCGTTAAAAACGTTTTATCACGAAACTTTGACGCCTTGTCTTAAAAAAAAAATGTACTACCTATATTTTTTTTATTTTTGCTACAACTGGTACAACCTAGCTTATTGCCCCGTACCCGCTTGACGTTGAGTTTCGGGACACCTGTTTAATACATATCTATCTGCCTATCTTAGAGTTCTCCAAGACACGTTGAATCAAAGAAGCAGCATCATATCGTTTCTTTTCGGAAAACATGACAAGTGGTCATATTCTACCCTTTACAGTTCGGAAACCAATTGCTTGTATAAAACACGAAACCTAGATTTTATCTGCACAAATAAACAAATCATAAAGTATCACTTACAATAATTACCCACAAACCAGAGACAACATTAGAATCCCAGAGGAGCGCGGGAAAACGGGGAATCCATTTTGTAAGTTTGACGTTTCAGTAACGTGGCGCATGGCGGGCGGCGTTCTAATCTTGTTGACGTTGTTTCAAATTTCGAACTCAGCTTACGGTCGAGCTTTGCCTCGGTCAGTGTTCTCTGCCGATTTTATGAGATGGACTAATGCAATAGTCTTGTTTAATGAAGAAAAAATTAGGTCTGATTAGGACACACGTAATTTTTTTGTGGCTTCTTGTAGATGTATAGAGATAGAAGTGAAAGGTGCAAGTCAAATTCAGTTGTCTAGGCCATTTAAAAAGAAATTGGTGGCCTTCCTAATAGATTTTTTTTACTATTCGTTTTTTTTTATTAATAGGGACTTTATTAGACCTCAGTATCTGGTATAAATTTCAACTTGCTAGGTTCACCCGTTCCTGAGAAAATTGCTGGTGACACACGGACAGATGGACAGATGGAAAAGAGAGTGATCTTATAAGCAGAGATCGGATATTCGGATGCATATTTACCTAAAGATAATTTTTAGCTATGAAAGTATGGAAGCGGCTTTATAAATTATTTGTAATATTTATTAAAAACCCCGGGATTCTTGGATTGCATAACTATTCAGATGTGTATTAATTTAAAATTAATGTTTAACCCGATACAAATATGTGTATGTACTGGAGGAGGGGTGGTTTGTATTAGTTAAAACAAAAAATCAACAAATCATTTTCGATACAAAATCGCATTCCATGTTAGCCAACCTCTCAACTTTAGGTGATGCATCCGAATATCCGATCTCTGGTTTTAAGGGTTCCTTTTTTACCTGTTGAGGTACGGAGCCCTAAAAACTAGTTGAGGCCTGTCTGACTATTCTATGAAGAAAGGTCAAAATAAACTCAGAGGTCAGTCTCTTTTAAAGTCCAGACATATCTTGGTCAGATCATTTATTATTATTATTTTACTATGTCCTGAAATACTAAGCTGTTCTATTTTCCTAGTGTAATCAACTCTCAATAAAACCACAACTGCAAAATAAAACTATAAATTTCCATTAACAGCAATAAAACCCGATATAAAATCGGCAATCATTGTACTACGAGCTGACTATAGTAAATTGTCATCCAATGAATCTTCAACAAATCTATCTCGGCCTTCTGCAAAGTTATTGGGCTATTTAAAAGCTCAGAGTTCAACTGCTGCGGCACGAGAATGAGTGATAATTGAAATGCGCACGCGATGATGCGTGGATATGACGAATGTACAAGATCCGGAATAGATCAGAAGGTTCGCCGCGAAGTAAAGTCATCCTCGTGATTGTTTTAGCACTTTTTCCAAAAACTTTTGTTACTAGGACATACCTGCATGCATGGTTTCCTCACGACATTTTCTTTCACCGTTTTGAGAGCAAAAGTTATGAAATTATTTATACAAAGAAAAGGCTGCCTGGTTTTGAATCCACGTTACCAATGGGCCACCACTGTTCACTAAGGTTGCTCCTGGCTAAATAATATAACAGACTCAAGGTTCGATTTTCAAGGAAAAGTCATGCTTGGCGAGGTCTGAGAATGTGTGATCGTCCATTATAGACGAGACTCCTCCGTGCTTCGGAACGTATGCTAACCAGCAACGTATCGTCGACCGTAGGTTCAATTGAGGTAAGGGACAAAATACCCAAAATGAGTTGAGTATACAGTTTTTCAGTTCAGAATTTTTCGCTCTATCGAATGGTGAATATGAAAAATTTCTAGCTTAAGAAAAATGTCCCATACCCTAATGATTTTTGGATCCAAATTTCGAATCAGCCCCATAATAACAATGTATCTGAAAAACTACGCAATATAGGAACTTGAAATGGTGTAATTATCGCCGCCAATCCACTTCAAATAAGGTAAGGGTCTTCCCAATCAACGAATTGTCAAAAGTGTGTACTTCATTTTCTGTCAAAAATCTCTTTACACTGTATTTTTTTCATAATTTTTTTCAACAAGTCCTTTACACAATTGTTTCATTGATAGATTGGACCCAACGTAGAGGTCAATTTAATGTAAGGGACGGGACTACAAGATACATGGCCAGTAAAGGACATTACTAACAAAATACGTTGTTGTAAGGGACATCTATTTTCTTAAATAGCTAACTTTTTAAAATAAATGTTACACATGTAGATAGAGCACTAAAATACAAGATAATTTCTGAAATCAGACCCGAAAAAGGTTAATAACAAAAAAAGTTATGGGCGATTTAGTCCGAAAAAAAACTTTGTCGGCCTCTCCTGAAAAATCGTATTTTGTCCCTTACCTCAATTGAACCTACGGTCGACGGTATGTTGGGCTCGGCTGTCATTTAAAGATCTTTGACAGTCGTTGTGGGTAGTCGGGATCCCGAAAGTTTGACAACCAGTCTTACCAAGGGGTATTTAAGAACTGGATTGGAGAGTTCAGATAGGCAGTTGCTCCACTGGTATTCACCTGCATTTAGTTAGAGTAAACGCCGAGCATGACATATATTAGAAAACGCATGGCGGGCGCTTAGATTGAACCTATCTAACTGTCATATTCGTCTTAAAGCAGAAATCGACCTTGACTTTCTATGACATGCAAGTGACATTAGAGCTAACATTGGTAAAGCAGTAACGAGGTCAACTTTAACAAGAAGATGAAAAGCAGCCGTTAATATAAAAAAATATAAATTGCGTGTGGCGCCCGGCAAGTTTCCATGATTAATCCTAATGATGATTAGTCGCGTGATTGAGCACGATAGAAAAGGCAAAAGATTCTAGGACCACAGGACCGGTTGATGTGGGGAACTGGCGACGTCTCTGAGAGGCTTATATCCAGCCGATTGTTAATTGCGTAACACACGAAAAATTTGTGTGTTCGATTTGTTAGCTCAAGAACGTACAGACGGTAAAACATCAAGTTATCCCAAACTGTTAAATTTTCCCAATTGAACATGAACGTTATGCTTTTGTTATAAAGTTGAAAAACTATCAAAGAAATTTGACAGGTTGGGGTAGCTTGATGTGCTGGTTCTCTGTACATAACGCAATGAATGTTGTTCAACTGTCAAATGCCCCTGGCTAGATAGAGGCTTTGAGTTTTCTTAAGGCATGCACGAACAAGCCTCCTCGTGTAGCGCAATTTGTTCCACCAGTAACTCGAATGAACCGAGCGCTCGGCTCATCCTCGACAATCACACCCAATACCTTGATGACTGGCCAATTTTTCCCTTGCGGTGGTAGGTCTAACGCCCGCCTGGTTCGCGACCACCCTCCCACCGGAGTCCGGCAAACAGGCATTTTCTGGGCACGGTCGATCCATCATAGACCTCATCAATCGCTTTCCATCAGGCGTGATCGAGGTCAAGAGCGGGCCCATTTAGTAATAAAATAAATAAATAAAAAAAAACACAGGATAGTCCGGCTAAGTAGTCACGGCCTCTCTAGGTCAACTGCGATATGTCATACCCAAAACAATAAAAATTACTGTCAAAATGAACGCCTACTGTCAATGTGTTACACAAACACCCCCCAGATTTGACCACTTAATTATTATTACTACCTTCTGTGTTAGTTTAGTCTTCTGTTTATTTCTATTCTGTGGCACCGTCGTGATTGTTGCGTGTGAGCATGTGCGAGTACATACCGCGGATACTTTCATCTAATTGCTTGAGGAAAAGTGTGCGGTGTGATTTTTTTCTATGTATCTATTGATTGTCCGACATTTTATGTATGTTTACTGTCTTTTCCATGCCGATGAAGTTGCTTACTTATCTTATGTCGTATCTGCATAGAGAGAAAACTTATTGTAGACTGGGAACTGTATGGATAGGTAAAGATTTTGTGAGGGGTATGCTTTTTGATATTTGATTAGTAAAGTTAACGTTAAACATTATAATTTTACGAAGGCAATTCATTCCATTAAATTTAGGGGATTGAAAAAAAGCGGCTAAGTGCCAGTCGGATTTGTACACGACGGGTTTTGTACCACTGTTAATTAACACTACTTATTATTATTTGTTGTTATAGCGGCCACAGTAGTACACACTGTGATCCATCTGTCCCTCGCTGACCTTTATCTGCGATGTCCTGATGCCGTAAGCCGAGGTCCGTACCTCACAGTACGGTTTTAGAAATTGTCGTTATGAGCGATAATAGTTCTTATTGAAATCCGATACGGGTTAAAATCTGTTGTAATAAATTCGAATAATAAATGAGCAAGCATTGTCGTAAAAATGCAAACAAAATCGTATAAAATTAGATTTTAATTATTTAATAATAAATTATCCATAACTGGATGCAGTTTGGCATTTGAAATTTTATGGTATATTTTTAGTTATAATAATAATTGTTGTTGAAGGAATTAACTGGTTTTAAAGATAATTTATAGGTGACTTTGATGATTTTTTTGATGCATTAAAGTATGTTTAATTATGTTTTGAGTTCCATCACTTAATACAAAAAAGACTTGAAAATATCCTATATTTTTTTGCTTTCAAAATTATTTACGGTTAAAGAGATTCACTTGTTTAAAAAACCTGGCTGGAAGCATTAATTTATTAAGGTTACCACAGACAAGTCGGTTCAAAAGATTTATTTGAAAAGAAGTACTTAGGTATTTTCAGAAATCCCTTTTTATTCTCATAAGAATATTGTCAGCATCTTAGGCTGTGTGTTATCTGTCATATGGAAAGTGACTGACATTGTCAATCAGTTTCATTTAAACAGTAACAAAGTGGCTTCACATTGTCCGGCCGTCGAATTGTCGGTACTTCGTATGGTACTGCACTTTACAGTGGGCTTGCATACCAAATGCAGTCTGTTTGCAGTATTAGTTAGTTACCAACGAGCCACGGAGTAGATTAGATAAATGCTTGAACAATCAATTCTAACAATTAACACAAGATCGGATCGGCATGAGGCATTGTTTGGTTACTCCAGTTAAGTTCATGGTCATATGAATAATGGAAAGCTTGGGGTTAAATACCGCGTAGGTACTTTATTTTACAGTCGCGAAATGTTAAGATTGAGCACCTTGAAGTCAATTTTGTCTATGATTGGTCTATGATTTTTTATCCCTACTAATTCTATAAATGCGAAAGTAACTCTGGCTGTCTGTTTGTTACGCTTTCACGCCTAAACTGCAGAACGGATTGTCATGAAATTTGGCAGAGATGTAGCCTGGGATATGAGCAAGCATATAGGCTACTTTTTTTTACGATAACCGACATCCACGCGGGCGGAGCCCCGGGCAAAAGATAGTTTTTAAATAATTACAAGTGCCAACTTGCTTGCAGCCTAATTTATTTGGGGTAAAAGAATACTTGGGAGATGTTTTTTTAATGTTTTTCACCAATGCCCAACTCTATGAATGAAAATGACAGTTTGTGGAGGTGTCATGTGCGTGCTATGTATGCGAGAGAAGACTTATTTGAAAAACTAAAAAACACGCTTTAAAAACCAAACTGAAAAAGGAGAAAATAATTTAAGTAATTCAATTAAAAAGCGTGGGGTGCTTTTTGAGGTATTTTTATAATCAATTAATGTCAAGCACCCCACGCTTTTTAATTGAATTAAATTATTTTCTCCTTTTTTAGTTTGGTTTTTAAAGCGTGTTTTTTAGTTTTTTAAACTATTATTTATTTTCTATTTTTTAGTTCTGGTAACTACAAAAACGTGTCTTTTTTTCTCAATTTTTTTTTTAATTATTGAATTGTCATCGGTCCTCGACAAGTTTACAAAGTTTCAATGAAATCTGACCGTTTAAAGTGGGTCAAAATCGCGCTCAAAGGAGTCGGTTACATACAAACAAACAAACATACAAGTGAAGCTAATATAAAGCGTGTAAAATGACGTAACATTTTATATCTCCGACTGCACATAGTTCAAAAAGTTCCCAGCAAATTACTTAGCTTTGTCACTATTAATCAGAAATATTCGTGTTGAAACTAGCTTGCTTGAAATATTCTAGGTAGTTCAATAATTTGCATGCTTTGGGAGTGGGTTCACGATTTCAACGCACAACCATTTTGGTCCCACAAAGCTTTAGACTTTGTCACAACTTGGATCGAAGTTATACTCTGCAAGTGGTGCAAGTGGCCCAAAGCGACAGGAACTTCTTTTTTTTACCGACTTCAAAAATGGAGGACGTTCTCAATTCGTCCGAACCTTTAATTTTTTATGTATGTTCCCCGGTTACTCGAAGATGGCTGGACCGATTTAGTTTTTTTTTTTGTTTGAAAGGGTGTACTTCCCAGGTGGTCCCATGATCATCAAGTCAGGATCTGATGATGGGATTCTGGAGAAATGAGAGAACTCTTCAAATTTTACAGGCACACTTGAAGCGATTTGGGTATTTTTTGGAGGAGTACTTTCTCGGAGTGGTCCCATTTCAATTTGGTGAAGATCTGATGAAGAACTTCGGAGATAGGCAACGGAACTCCTCAATAAATGATAGCAAATGGACTGGGATTGCAGAAATCTCATGTCTGTCTATTGTTTACACCAGTTCATAACATAACATCACGCTGGTACGCTGTGAAGGGGTAAGCACATGTGAACCACTAAAAAGAGAAAAATAACTTTAATTTCGGAAGGCGGTGACAAAAAATTAAAATACAGCTCCAAAGACACCGACTTCCGAAATTAAAATAGTTTTTCACTTTGTAGTGTTTTTTTGGAAGTCGGTTGTTTTTTTTTTCTTTTTTTTCACTTCGGTTGTTTTCACTTCTGTTTGTACTCCCGGAGTGGCACTGTTTTTTTATGTAAATTACTTCCTGCAGTTCAACCTATGAGGTTTTCGTCTGCTTAACCGGACTTGCCTATGATAATCTTTATAAATGAAAAGAATCCACCCGGAACACTTATTGCTCGTTGAAGCGCCAGCCCGCGCCGCAGCTGAGCCAGTAGCTTTAAATTCCCCGTGTAATAATAATAATGCCAATATTTTGATCCAGCCTGTCCCCACTAGCTGTCCCCCTAACAGTACCGCCCTGAGCCGAGGTTCGTACCCCACAGGTGCCCCCAGCGTGCAGTCGCTTAGTATGTAAGTTTTTAGTTTTTAAGTCCTGGCTGGAGGCGTTAAGTTAACTCTTAATGGCAGCCCCAGGAAAGCCCGGTTAAGTAGTCACGGCCTCTCAAGGTCAACTGCGAGATGCCCGACAAAAAAAAAAACGGCACACTTATTGCGTACCACACTGTCAATAAGAATCTAAATAATTTTGAAGAAAAGTATTGCCAGGTTATATGGGTTCATATATGTTTTTTTTTATTGACTAAGTATTTTTTAATTTTTTATTCTGGTAATGTTTATTACTTTGTCTATGTATATAGAGAATCAAGTCTATCCCGTCTAAACAGACAGCTGTGCTGCTGGGGAGTTTGTTCCGCTACTTCTTCTTCCCAGCTATTTATATGGGTTCATATAATTTATTTTTTATTTTTATTGACTAAATATTTATTTTTTTTATTCTCGTAATGTTTATATTACTTTGTCTATGTATGTATAGAATCAAGTCTATCCGACTAAACAGACAGCTGTGCTGCTGGGGAGTTTGTTGCGCTACTTCTTCTTCCCAGTTAAAGCACTAGGAAGTCGTGAAGGGTGGGCGTTTTTGGGGGACTGTCTTATGTATTTTAACGTTCGAAAAGTGCTGACTCTCAGCCTAATTTGAATAAATGACTTTAGATTTTTTGGTTTTGAATCCATTGCTTCATATGTTCGAAAAAAAGTCAGTCGAGAGGTGTCGAGACACCTCTCGACTGATTTTAGGGTTCCTTACCCAAATGGTATAACGGGACCCTATTACTAAAACTCCGCTGTCCGTCCGTCTGTCTGTCTGTCCGTCTGTCACCAGGCTGTATCTCATGAACCGTGATAGTTAGACAGTTGAAATTTTCACAGATGATGTATTTCTGTTGCCGCTATAACAAAAAATACTAAAAAACAGAATAAAATAAATATTTAAGGGGGCTCCCATACAACAAACGTGATTTTTTTTACTCGATATTGATAACGGCAACAGGTAGACGCTTGAAATATTCACAGAATATTTAGTTATATATTCAATTTAAAAATAAATAATGAAATTAAAATAAAACAAATATTTAAGGGGGGCTCCCATACAACAAACGTGATTTTTTTGCCGCTTTTATAGATAATGGTATGAAACCCTTCGTGCGCGAGTCCGACTCGCACTTGACCGGGTTTTTTTTATTAAGAGTCTTCCTTGCTAGAAATTAGGTTTTATTGAACAGATTTAATACAGCAGCATTAACAGTACTGCCTACTTCACTTTACTACGCTACACATGCACTACACCAGTAATGTTACACTTAATTATTTACGGACTACCAAGAAATTATTTTGCAACATCTAATAATCAATTTATAAAAATGACACATTAAAAATCTTTCACATTTAAGCTCATTTCGGTCAGTTCGCCCGCCCGCACCACGAGCCGCCTGTCAATCTTTTCAAATTCGGAACGCTATATGAAGTGACGTTTCCTGCGGCGGTTTTACTTTTTTAATTAGCCCAAGTATGGGCAACGGCACAATTGGAAACTGTCACATTGTCTAAGGTTTGAGATGTAACGGACCTTTTTGGATGTGGGCAGTGCGGGTTTTGCTGTTGTGAAATCAATTGATACAAAGTTGATGCGCGTGATGTAAATCTAAATATAATGACAAGTAAGTACGTACTTAGTACATATTTTGATAAGCACGGTAAAGCACCAGTACGAATGACTAACTGAAAACACCGTAGCATTAAAAATATATTTTTAAAAACATAAATCACGCCTGTAATTCCCCGAATGTAAGGCAAAATATATCCAAAAAAAAATCAGGCCTCCCATGGAAAATCAATAGTCATTAGTTCCTTACTATTGATTTTGCACGGGAGGTCCGATTTTTTATTCATTCGACCCATGTTCCTTGGAGAAAGTTGTTCAATTTCACGGGTACTATCACCCTGAAAAATTTAAACGCAAACGCACACAACAAACACAACACACACAATAATATTATAAATGCGAAAGTAACTCTGTCTGTCTGTCTGTTAGCCTTTCGCGTCTAAACCGCTGAACCAATCGTCATGAAATTTGACAGAGAGATATTTAGAAGGATATAGGCTACTTACTTTGCTACGCGATAACCGACCTCTACGCGGGCAGACCGCGGGCAAAAGTTAGTCTAATATAAAAAAAAAACTATTCTTATCAACCATCATTAATAATTAAAATTAATTCTACATTGACCGTGGGTGTTTCTAAGATCAATAATACTGCAACATCATTGCTTTCGCATAGACTTTCTATTGTAAGGTGTGGGAGTTATAAAACTTAGTAATTAGGCTATGCTGTGTCGTGTTGATTCATTTGATAGGTTATTAATAGACTGTTTGTACAACAATGAATTATGGCGATTGACGACTGACATTTCAACCTTATTATTTAGGACTACTGATGTGCCGGATTAAAAAAGTAGATCCGCAGATACGGATCCGGATACGGATATTTGGCGTCAAGATCCACGGATACGGATACGGATCTTAACTTTCTTACTAAATCGGGGTCAATATGCCTTAAAATGATAGTTGACGCCACTTGACACTGCGTGACAGAACATGTCTCGACTTGCATTGCGCGGGTCTTTCTTTTGTTTGGTTCTTTCTTTTGTGACACTGGGCAGCATAGATGACGTTTGTGTTTGTTGTACGAGTAAAAAAAATGCCTACATAGATGTTTTGTAGTGCAATTTGGAAATAGGTAAAAGATCCGTAAAAGATCGGTCAAAAAAGTAACGGATAGGGATACGGATACGGATCTTTTTCCTCATGCGGATATTCTTAGATACGGATATCCGGAACGTCACTATTTAGGACATACCTAAGTGTGAAAAGTGGTCAACTGTCATTTTACGCGGATATAACTACATACATGTGTGATATTTTCCTCCCATTTTCTTCCTACCCATTTTTGACCTTTGGGTACAGAACATTAAAGCCAAAACATATTAATTAGAAATTTCTCAGTAGTATGTCAATAGGCTCGCTCGAACCCCTTAAGGCCCATAGTATCCTCAGCTCCCGTTTGTATGCTAAAGCACGACTGCCGCCCGCACCCGCGCAGGGCACCTCTGAGCCTTTATCTCAAAATGGGGATATTCCTTGGCAAATACTGATTAATTTACAATTGTACTTCGGCGATTCTGTGGTATCTCTAACTATCTATTTTTCAGTGTATTATTTTTTCCAAATAACGAAGCCGTTTAGTAGGAGTATGGAATAGAAGCCAAAATATTGCGTGTTGGAAAATATTTTTTTGCAGCAAAAGTATTTATGTATTTACCATACAAAAAAAGTACTTCCGGCAAAATGATCTATACGAATCTATAGCAAAATCATATATTTTTCAAATCTTCAAGACAAGCCGTTAATGAGCAGTACGGTTCATAAAGTGACCGTGTTACGCTACCAAACGGGACGTAGGCCCTTAAACGTGCGACTTATAACGTAACCGGCAAAACGTTCGTAAGTCACCTCGGCGTCCTGTGCCTGCCCCTTCAGCACACAGGGTATGTTTTTGGGTAGGTACATTTCAATTCTGTAGTCTAAATTGAGCATCAATACAGGCCAGACAGGTCTAACTTTCCGATGAGATTGTCTCTCGTTCTGTGGACACGAGATGCCTGTGGTAATGAAAATTGATGTGGTATCATTGATATACATACAACCCAAGATACACAATCATTGTCTCAAAAACGTCCGAATAAATAGAGCGCAATGTGCGCTAGTGTCAATAATATCGTCAGTCATTTTTCAGTCGGTCTATTTGGACATTGCTTTGTAAAAATAACTTGAAGTCATGCTTGTAAGGTTGAATTTGCAAAAAATGTGTTTTATCATAATATCATTTAACTATAACCACTGACGTATTTGAGGACAGTTTTATTCAGTGTTATTGGGGTCAGTATTATTTCTAGAGTTCTCGTATTCCAAAATCAAAGATAGCACAGATGACTTAGGTACAGACGCCAGCACATCAAGCTACCCCAAACTGTCAAATTTTCCCAATTGAACATGAACCTTATACTTATGTTATAAAGTTGAAAATCTATTAAAGAAATTTGACAGATTGAGGTAGCTTGATATGACGTCTATACATATAATGCCAGCGAGATTCTTTAGCCGATAATTTAAAATTCTCAAAACTTTTTTGCTGTTCAAATTATTCTACACTAGTACTTACTTGAAAAGGTCACGCTTTCAACAAAAGTATCTTTAGGTACCAAAATCAAAATCAAAATCAAAAGTCATTTATTCAAACTAGGCTGAGAGTCAGCTCTTTTTGAACGTCAAAATAAAATTACATAAGACAGTCCCCCCAAAACGCCCGCCCTTCACCACTTCCTAGTGCTTTAGCTGGGAAGAAGAAGTAGCGCAACAAACTCCCCAGCAGCACAGCTGTCTGTTAAGTTAGAAGAACTTGATTCTATACAATAATAGGTAATAAAAATTACGAAACACAAAAAAAAAACATAAAATTTGCCATATGTCAGCTAGCACACGCCAATATACCATCAAAAATTTAAAACTAAAAATAATAGAAAATTAAAATAAAACATAAAAAGAACTTCCAATCTAAATAATAGCCTTCAGGCATAAAGGGCATGCCCGCTTACATATGCAATTCTACATTATGCAAATATAGCTGCAACTTAAAGTAACAAAAGTTAAACCTTTTTTGGACTCCACATCATTATCATTGCCCAATGCCTTTCTTTTATCTAAGATATTGTTGCGTCAGTCGCAAGCGTGTAACCCGCCTTAACCCGTCTCAATTGACACGTATCCCGCTAATGGAAATGGGCTTTATTTTTTTTACTTTTAATTAATAACATTGTTCTATAATCTATGGTTTCGTTGATAACGCCCAGCATCGTGTCGAAATAATCGGTATTATATTTAAATCGATACACGTTTCGATTAAAATAATAGATAACGTATTATTTAGTTTTGGACGCTCATTTGTTTTGTGGCGGAGAAATTTATTTTCTGTGTAAAGTAATTATGATGTTTTTTTGTTTGATTAGTAAGGAAGCTTTCATCGAATGAGACAATGACTCAAGATACTATTATTTATAGGTGAACAACCAAGATGAGTTTCTTGTAAATCGATAAAGACAATAATATCTGTGCCACGGGAGATAGATAGGTACTTTAAAAAGTCTCCGCAAGATAGGTTTTTGCTATTACAAAGTAGGTGAGTTTTACATACCATACAAAGATTTACCTTCATAATAAGGTTCACATTCGTAAGTGGCGTAACGGTCGTAGGTTCGACTCTGACAGGCGTTTTACTTTATGTAAATTATTTCATCACCGCTGTTTCAGAACAGTGAAGGAAAACATCGTGGGGAATCCGACATGTCCTAGAATCAAAAATTCAAAGACATGTGACATCTACCACCCCGCATGATGGACCACTCCTTTTGGAAGAGAGGAATCCTGGGCCTCATCAATGGGAATAGTATAGGCTTATTTTGCTTACTTTACCAAAGTAAAGTCAAAGTGCGATCTATGAATCTTGCCCTAAGAATAATACAGGTAAGTCTTGTATTACATTGTAGAATAGATATTAAATAAATTTATCCTCTTGAAAGTATGGAAGAGCCGACCATCAACATTCTACGCCACCCATTCAATATTTCCAATACACAAAACCGAAAAAAAAAACAGACGCCATCTTGTCTCATTTTTCCCGCCAACTGTCAACGTTCACAGATAATAAATTATTATGCGCGCAACTAAACGCCCGCGTTTCGTATCTCAAACGACGGCTCGCCGGTCACAGACAATAGCTAGATTAGTGATGGCGGGCGAAGGAATCAGATGTCACCTGTCATAAAATGTGGTAATTAATTTTGTAATGAGCCTGTTTTCAAGGTGGTTTTAATATAGAGGCTGGTTAAAAGATTTTACGGAACCTGAATATATTTTGGTTAAGTTTTGTAATTTTTTGTGAAACGCGTAAGATTCTCATTGGTATTTGGCGTAAAATTAAGGTAAGTAACAATAAAATACTAAGTAAAACGTAGTTCACAGTTAATATGTAAGGTTGTAGATTTTTTGCCGAATAAAATAACATAAGATTCGGTTAGGTCAGCTAGCAGTTTCTGTTTTGAAAAGACAAACACAACAGAGTAAAAAGTTTTTTTTAAATAGCTTATGATTATGACCATGTAATATCGATATGTCTAACATATGCAGAAACAATATAACCTCGTGTCCCGTCCCTATGTCGTAACTGGCAAAGAGTCGCGAAGTGAGCAGGGAGTTCAGTTGACCGCCTTGTGCAAGCCTAAGCGCTAGACTATGGAGGATATACAGTCATGCTCAGTTAAATGTCTCGCTGATGGTGGCGCGTGTGTTGGATCATTCGGTTCCCTACAAAATGGTTGAGCTGAATGGTGCTGATCCACGCGTCAAGCTCGTGAACGGGCGCCGTCAGTTGAGACTGGTCATCTCCTAACTTCCATGGCTTATTTTAAATCTTATATTTAGAATTGTTTTTTTTTACATTGTTCTCACATAGAGAAGCAACAAGAATAATGTTCCCAAGATTTTGTAATACCTAACATGATTTAAAAGAGTGTCCATGGAGTTTCTTGCCCGTTCTTCTCCATAGAGATCTACGTTTTGGAATGGGCAACTAGCTTCAACTTTCCAACTGGTCGACTTTTTGACAATCCAAAAGTGCCTGTAAATGGTTTAATTGAAATAAATGCTTTAAGTTTGAGTTTATACCTTTATATCTTAAAGTATAATACCAAGCTATAATTATCCTAATGCAGGGCAAAGGCCACATACAGAGAAAACAAGAGCATGCATAACCACACGAGCAGCCCATTTTCAGACTTTTATTTACTGTCTGTAAGTCCAGGTCCTAAGAGTATCTAACAAATAATTATTTAATAAATAATAATTAATCAAACCATTTCACATACGATTTAACAACGAATTAAGTCAGTGCCAGCACCCATAATGGCGTAACACACGATTAATCAGAATCTGAATTATTTTAAAGGATATTGCCTTTCTTCATGGCTTCATCTGTACGAACAATTTGTCCGTTCAACAACGTAAATAACGCAATGAATGCTGTTGAACTGTCATAATGAAAGCTATTACAACTGTTAGTGATATACATAATTAGCTCTCAGAATCAACAGGCACGCAAGTCTTTTCAAAGACATCGACGCTCAAATTGAAACCATGAATTCACTGCATGATTCTAGACACCATTCCGTAAAATTTTCGCCGGTTATCAATGAAATAATCTGTAGCTGTTTCATAGGAAAATTGCAATGCCTGCGCAGCTAAATGTAAGGAACTGCTATTCTTTTTAACACGCTTTTATTAGCTCCACCTGTATGTTTGTTTGTTTCTAACCAACTCCTTTGGACTTGATTTTGACCCACTTTAAACGGACATATTTCATTTAAACTTTGTAGACTTCTCGAGGACCGATGACAGTTCAGAACTAAAATAGAAAATAAATAAACGATTAAAAAATAAAAATAAAAACCCGCTTTAAAAACCAAACTAAAAAAGCAAAAAATAATTTCAAAAAAGCGTGGGGTGCTTGATATTAATTGATTATAATAACACCTCAAAAAGCAGTCCACGCTTTTTTGAAATTATTTTCTGCTTTTTTAGTTTGGGTTTTAAAGCGTGTTTTTTAGAATATTTAATCTATTATTTTTTATAACCTGCGTTAACATTTTTCAAAACACTGAATCCTTGGTAATAACTTGCGGGTCGATGTCACTGTACATTCGGGGAATTAAAGATAAAAAGCAACTTTTATGAGGCCAATTTTAAGCAACATCGTGAATCCACATTATCGTTTCGTCCCTAAACAGGTGTATTGCACTCGCGAAGCTGTGAGTTCATTCATTCAGCACTCACACAATACCTAGGGCGCAACATTGTAAGCCGGAATCATACTCAGCTCTCTCACAAACAGTTGAGTGAAAAATCAAAATGATAGTTCTGTTTTTTCATTTCTTCCGTTAGCTACATAGAAACTTCTTGTTAATAGAGACAGGCCACTTTTCCTCCAAGCATGGGTTTCTTTGTCGAAGGTCTGTTAATTTATTTATTTATTTAAACTTCTCGCACACAAAAAGGTACAAAGGCGGACTTAATGCCTTAGGCATTCTCTACCAGTCAACCAAGGGTGGTGAAGAGATTAGATGGCAGGTGCTTAGGTTGAAAGGAACAATGATTGAAAAAAAACTATACAAATTGTATCTTAATGAATAATATATAATATTGGTACCTAAATAGGTTATATACTTATAATACACATATATTATCTACTTTAATATACAGGGTGATTGGAAGATGGGTGCAAAGCTTTAAGGTGAAGATAGTATAGACAATTTAGAGCCATTTAAGCCATGGTTGTCTTAGACGAAGTCTTACCAATTTAATTTTTTTTTAATAAGGTTTAAAAGACGTATTGTACAATTTTTTTATTTTTTCTGAGCTGTTAAATGTCTGTAAAAAAAATGTCTAATGACACAGAAGCCTAAAACATGTTTTGCTTGATTGCTTACACATTACTTTAATTAAATAAATAAAAAATGAATTCATTTATCATTCAATTTGGCCATAATTATGCAGTTTACATTAAATTTTGAGAATTTCCGAAAAAAAACTTAAAAATTTGGTTAAAAATATTTGGTAAGACTTCGTCTAAGACAACCATGGCTTAAATGGTTCTAAATTGTCTGTACTATCTTCGCCTTAAAGCTTTGCACCCATCTTCCAATCACCCTGTATATTTACCTATTATTATATATATACATTCTCAAGGGAAAGAGGAATTTAGATGACTCTACGCTATTCGTTATGAAAATAACTCTGCAATTTCCGCTTAAATGCATACCGACTAGTGGCCATTCTTATATTGAGAGGAAGTGCATTCCAAAGAAGAATGGACTGAATATGAAAGGAAGAATTCTGAATTCTAGATTTTCATCATCATCTAAGCCGAAAGACGTCCACATAGTCATCCCTTAAGCACCGCCATCTCAACCGGTTCTGTGCTGCTCGCATCTAGCGGATTCCTTCGGCCTTCACCAACAGGCTTAGCACGAGAACTGTAGACAAGCGTTTTGTCGTCGGAAGAGTAGACAAAAATGATGTTTCCGTATAGACAATTGACAGTTTACATTCTACCCTAGAAATAGAAAGTGTCATGCTAAGTCTGCAGGTCATCCATTCATTCTTGCTTTTACATATTCAAATCACTACCGTCATCATCCAAAGCCTGTCTTTAATTCTTCACCCACTGCAAGATAATAGGGCTCTCTCTTTGTTTGAGTTAAAAAAAATCGTCGGTATTACAAAAAAAATCAGCTGTTCCATAAATTTTGACCGCGTAGGTATTGCACTTTTCTATAAAACTGCTGATTTTTTTTTGTATTAACGACGAAAAATTTGGGGGTTCTAGAATGATATGCTGAATTCATGGTTACAGTTTGTGCACTGGATTAAAACTATTCCTGTATAATCATACTATCAACAAGTTGGCCAGGTCAGACAGCTGTGCTGCTGGGGAGTTTGTTGCGCTACTTCTTCTTCCCAGCTAAAGCACTAGGAAGTGGTGAAGGGCGGGCGTTTTGGGGGGACTGTCTTATGTAATTTATGACGTTCAAGAAGAGCTGACTCTCAGCCTAGTTTGAATAAATGACTTTTCATTTTTGATTTTGGAGTTCCACTTCCGCTCTTCGACTACAACCTCACCTCCAAATAACTTAAGAGGACACAGGTACAATACCTTTCACCTACGTCCCCTAAGCTTTCCCCGACCGACTCTTGCTCCCCGACCGACCCTTGCTCGTTGAAGCGCCAGCCCGCGCCGCAGCTGAGCCAGTAGCTTTAAATTCCCCGATCAATAATAATAATGCCAATATTTTGATCCAGTCTGTCCCCAATGATAGCTGTCCCCCTATGAGTGACGCCCTGAGCCGAGGCCCGTACCCCACAGGAGGTGCCCTCAGCGTGCAGTCGCTTAGTTTGTAATAATTTATTTTAGTTTGTAAGCCCTGGCTGGGGGCGTTAAGATTAACTCCTTAATGGCAGCCCCAGGAAAGCCCGGTTGAGCAGTCACGGCCTCTCAAGGCCAACTGCGAGATGCCCGACAAAAAAAAAACCTCAAAGCTTTATTGCGTTCATACATCAGGTCATACACGTATGCTGTTTCTACGCACTTGACCTTTCTGAAGAAGATCACCAATAAGGCTCCTCCTAAGGCACCTTGTTTACGTTTATACATCTGCACCCTAATTGCGTAACTCACGATTGATCACAATCTGTTTAGTTTTGAAACAGAATGATAAACCATTGGTTCACATGTTCGAAAAATGTGTCTTCTCAGCAACGTTAATAACACAATGAATATTGTTGAACTTTGAATTTCATAATTATGATTAATCGTATGTTACGCAATTATGGTGCTGGTCATACACGCATGCCCGCGGTGCGCCGCACCGGTTGCAAGTACTACGGGTACGTGCTACGTTTATTTGGGTGTTGTTGATATTTTTGCCAAACTGGGTATGCATCACAAAATCTAATTTGTCTATTAATTCTGTGTAATCCCATTTAATCGCCTTCGCGCGCTAATTGTTCGTCGCACATCACTTTTGTTGTTTTGTCCATAAATTATCATCAAATATCGGATATTCGGATGCATATTCACCTAAAGTTGAGATGTTGGCTAACATGGAATGCGCTTTTGTATCGAAATGTCTTAATTTAGGTAAGTAATTTGTTTATTTTTTGTTTTAACTAATACAAACCACCCCTCCTCTAGTACATACACATATTTGTATCGGGTTAAACATTAATTTTAAATTAATACACATCTGAATAGTTAAGCAACCCAAGAATCCCGGGGTTTTTAATAAATATTACAAATAATTTATAAAGCCGCTTCCATACTTTCATAGCGAAAATCATCTTTAGGTAAATATGCATCCGAATATCCGATCTCTGATTATCATCCAAACTTAAATCAAATGCGCAGAATACAGTTTTGATGCACTATAGTGAATATCCTATTTCAGGGTTTTACAAGGAAGCATCTGCTATCCTGGCCTTCACAACGCATAGACTAATGTCCTAAGGTAAGACCAGACATCGACGTACTAATGTATCTTATTGTTCAGATAAAAATAGATGATCTGAATCAATGCCAGCAACTTTAATACGTTTCTTTAATTTATTAGTGTCGTCTGAATATTTCAGTCGATGTTTGGGAACTAATATTTTTGTTGTCTTTGCGTTTTGTCTTGGGTGTTTTTATCTCTCTTTTCATTCATCATCATCATCATATCAGCCGAAAGACGTCCACTGCTTGACATAGCCTGCCCCAAAAGGGGGGGATTTGCCATAATCGCCACGCTTGGCAGGTGGGTTGGCGATCGCAGTATGGTGGTCAAATGCATAGAGAACGCCGCTGCCAATTCTCTAGTAAGCCCCTTAGTTGACTTCTACGACACCCACGGGAAGAAATGGGATGGTGCTATTCTTTACGACCGGCACCATACGGCGCTTTTCATTGGAGGAACATTAAATTTATTTTCTTCAAACTGGTGCCCCGACCCCTATAACAAGGGCGACGGAAATCATTCTGCCGTCCACAAGCTACATATAATGCCGTTATCCAACAAAATCATATTTCGAGTTATGGACAAAAAAGCGCAGAAAAATATGAAATGCATGCCATTTAGTTAAGCAACGGATGGTAAAAATTCTAATTATAATTTACCCACCTTATTTAGCCCTTAGTCACTTTTTAGTTTATTATTGCTTATCTGCGTTTTAGCGTAGTAATTAAACATATCAAACAAGGTAACTTAACGGCATTTTTTTTTATCTCGGCATCTATGAATAGTAGAAAAATACTGCTTAGACAGAAATATAGAGAATTTTTTTCCGATTATGGTGGCATCAAATATTTAAAATCGACCATATGCGAGTTACCGGTTTTATAGCTTGTGGACAGCAGCATTAGGAAACCGACATATCCCAGAACTGAAAATTCAACGACACGTGACGTTCACCAACCGTCCACTGGGCCCGCGTAGTGGATTACGGCCTACTCCTTCGAATAGAATAAATAATAGTTTAAAAAACTAAAAAACACGCTTTAAAAACCAAACTAAAAAAGGAGAAAATAATTTAATTCAAGAGGTATTTTTTTAATCAATTAATGTCAAGCACCCCAAGCTTTTTAATTGAATTAAATTATTTTCTCCTTTTTTAGTTTGGTTTTTAAAGCGTGTTTTTTTGTTTTTTAAACTATTATTTATTTTCTATTTTTTAGTTCTGCTAACTACAAAAACGTGATTTTTTTTCCTTTTTTTATTTTTTTTATATTTTTTTTTTCATATTCCTGACAGCAAACCCTTTCATTTGATACCCATATCAAGGGGGTGGATTTCAAACAGCCAGTCCGCCATCTTGGGGAAGCCGCCATATTGGATTTGTAATGACGTTTCTTAGCTAGTCATGTATTGTCATCAGAACTCAGAGCGTGTGCACAATTTCATCCTAATCGAAGACCGGGAAGTGGGTCAAATTAAGATTCCAAGATCTTCTTACATACAGTCGCGGACTTTAATTGATAAGCCACTATTAAACTTTCCGATTTTGCAGTTTTATACATTCACGAGATTACACGATTAAACACGAACTTAAACCGCATGCTCGTAAACAAGATGACAAATTACTTATAATCGGAAGTAGTCTTATCCATAGAGGTTGACTAATAAATTGTCAATGATAAATCAATACACTGTTGCATAAGTTTATCCAATCTACTTGATACTGACCTCCTTTGAATAAGAGCTCATTAAATACTCGTTATTTCTGAAAACCTATCCAAAGACAGTAACAGTTGAAATGTCAGAGACGATAATTTCGAATTTTGGTGAATCGTAGCCGTAACTATTTATGTTTTTAAGCAACAGTTATCATATTTGTCATAAACGTCTCTCGGACGCTACGCGTTCAGATAAAATCGTGGGTGCGAGTTTTTCCGATGTCGAAATGACTGATCATAACGTTACCATCGCTACGCTAAAACAATTGTTGCTAGGTTACGGTTGCTACCTCTGCAATTGGTTGACTTTGGGTCGTAACTCTGGACATGTACGAGTATAACCGACTAAGCCCGATTTGCATTACATGGCTAAAATAGGAACTGTGGCAAGTGGCTTATCAATTAAAGTCCGTGACTGTACATAGTTAGTTAAAAGCGTGTAAAAAACCCTTGAGTCCCACCAGTGGAAACATTCTTGGCTGATTCATGTCTACATTTTTTTTTCTATAGTCATGTATCATCGTCTGCCTGACCTTTTCCCAACTATGTCTGGGTCGGCTTCTAGTCTTACCAGATGCAGCCGAATACCAGTATTTTACCAGGAGCGACTGCCTATCGGTCAGATTGGCAGGGTTGTCAGACTTTATAGTCTCCAATTCGGCTCATGTTTTATTTCGAGCGTCTCTATGTAAAATGCGATCATCGATTTATAATAAGAAACCTATTTATCAATCCACTTTTAAGAGGAATACATTAAATGTATGACTAGACAGTAGTCTAGTAATACATTTAAATAAATTGTAAACATGTCATAAATAAAATCTATTTGTTTGACAAATATACGAAGATTTCTGAAAACGAAAATGTGTTCGCATAAATTCAGGTTCTGCTTCTAGGTCAAAAATATTTAGGTTGTTAATGCTTTTATCTGATTTATTAGGATATTCTCCTGAGCCCTTGAGTTCTCGGGCGTAGGGCAGGTAAATATAAACAATATAGGCAAAACTGACTGAAACACTTATAAATTAACAAGGAAAAACGAAAATTTTATCAGTTGCTGGACATTTTAGGAACTGTCACACATGTGGTGCCTTATGCTTAGTTGTTTACATAATTATATCATCTCAAAATAAGCAATGAGTAACCTATTAATTTTATATCAGGAAGAGGTTCTATGTTCGACTGTATGTATTTTTTTTTATGTTTGTTCACCGATTTCTGCTCCATTTGTGGACCGATTCTCAAAATTATTTTTTTTATTTAAAAGAGTATACTCCTGAGGTGGTTCAGTTGGCACCAAGTCAGCACCAAGGCATCTGATGATGGAATCCCAGGAAAATCGAGGGCAACCCTCAAATGTTATAGGTATTAACAATATTTTTCATATATTTTCTAAAGCTATTGAGATATTTGCGTATGGTCATCATCATCCCATGACGCTGAGCTGATGAAGGAAGATACAACCTTCTTTTTTATGTGTGGCATATTAACTCCGTCATTAGACGGTTTGCAAAATTCTTTTTTTTTTCGCAAGGGTTTTATACCGAAATGGTCCCATTTTAATTTCATATAGATCTGATGATGCGTTTCGCAGACAGACAACGGAACTCTTAAAAAAATGACAGCAAATCAACCGCGATTGCTGCTATAGCATAAATATAGGTTTAAGAAAAACTTTATTTCTCATAAAGAATTGCATACATAATTCACTTACTGAGAAACAATATCTTAAACTAAGAATAATAATTAGAGCGCACAGATGTACGTATATAAAATAACAAAACAAAATATTTAAAAAAAATAACAAAATTTGTGAATAAGTAGACAACTTATACTCGATCGTAGGTTAACCAAGCGCAACATGGATGTATGTATTTGATTTTTACTAGATGTGGCATTGATGGCATAGTCTGTTATTAGCAAGGTTATTATTATAACTAAGCATATTTTATTTTAAGTCTATTGTACTACTTATATATTTTGGGTACATACATGGTTTATAAACCATTTTGAGCATTGGATTCTATATTTGTTTTTGATTAATTTAAGTAATTATGCAAATATGCATTGTTTTGACCCCAAAGATGATGGAATTTCGAATTGGTGTGGGGTAGGTACTAAAAAGTGAAAAATAAAAACTGTTTCCAAAAAAAAAACCGACTTCCTGGATATGTAGGTATTTAATTTGTTTGTCACCGCCTTCCGAAATTAAAGTTATTTTTCACTTTGTAGTGTTTTTCCGGGAGTCGGTTTTTTTTTTAAGTTTTTTGGTATGAAACAATGCTATGGCAAGTGATCACAATACCTTTTATTTTGACACTTCACCCACGTTCATTACGTTATATACGTTGTTGAGCAGACGAATATTTCAAACCTATGAAGCAATAGACCTGCAAAACCCTCAGATTGTGATTAAGTGTGCTAAGAAGTTATAAAGGTGCTGATTAGGTACAAAAAAAAATACAAAGTTTTATAATAAGCTAGCTTTTGCCCGCGGCTTCGCACGCGTGTATGTCGGTTATCGCGTAAAAAAGTAGCCTATGTCTTTCTCTCCATATCCCAAGCTATATCTTTGCCAAGTTTGATGACGATCGGTTCAGCGGTTTAAGCGTAAAAGCGTAACAGACAGACAAAGTAACTGATAAAGGGACTGAATTCCGAAAACCGTACGTACAACGTTTTCATTCTAATCACACATCTTACCTCATCCCTGACCTACCTAATCGAAAAAAAAACAAACAACAATTCTCTTTTCAAAGTGAACTATAAATAGTACAATACTTATGTATCTAATTATTTATTTTATCAGCCAGTGTTCTTTAAAGTGTTCTTAGAAAACAAATGCTTCAAACGAAGTCGTTTATTTTCGCGAAATCCGGACCTACGCATGACTCGTGACGTCATCTGCTATATAAATGTTCTTTATAATAATTAGATTCCGGATTTACTCAGTTTTACTAGAATTTAATTGTTTTTCATGTTTTACCGCGAATTAGAGGTATGAGGAAAATTATTGTTCATGTTATCAATGGTTTTAATGAAGCTGTAGTTTAGTGGAGTATCCGGAATCCGGATCCGAGAAGCAGCTTTTCGTGTTATAGAGTGGCTAACAGCACCCTAATCAATCACTCAATCAGAATCTGAATCAATTTGTACGTATCAAATTGTCAATCTATTGAGTTTGAAAAAAAAATGTCTGCTCATCAACGTAAATATTGCAATGAGTGTTGTTGAATTGAACTGTCAATATGAAAGCCATTCCTACCGTTTGTTACGCAATTATTTCGCAAGTTACACCTTACATTATAGGTAAGCAGTGGTAGGTAATACGTCTGGCGCATGCCCATTGAACTGTGGGCCAAAATAGTCACAATGTGAACACACAATGTGACAGCTAGAAGTCGTTACGGCTCTCATTTTGACAGTCCTACGACATTGAATCTTGTCGACATTTTTTCCATACAAACTTCAGGAGTGTATTACTCCACTGTTCGACAATGTACATCAAAAATTAAACATGGTATGGTTTTGTCTTATTATTAATATTGTCTGTATGGAAACAGAATACTAAAATAAAAAGCCACTAAAAAGTTAGGAGCCAACAAAGATTCGTTTTTCTTGCTAATTTAACCTAACTTTGGGCGTGTTTATGTAATAAAAGAAGTGTAAAATCTCTAAAACTAAGACGGTACCGACAAAGCTCAAATATCAAAAAGTTCAATAAACTTTATTGATCATTGATTTATGCAGTGGTTTTTTCATAAAACCCGATCTACCGAAGGACATTTCTTAATTTTTTACACGCCTGTTTTACTATAAATGATCCTGCATCTCATTCAATAACGTTGTGCGTATAGACTAGCCTCTAAATGCTCTTCACTGATACTACCTCTGTCGGACACAATACTTGGTGAGACAGCGTGATTTTTAGCCAGGCCCACCAGTGAGTACGAGCCTGTAACTAGGTTCCCCTTAAATGACGCAATGAATGTCGTAGACCTCTCAAAATGAGACGTTGTTGAGCAGACAAATTTTCGAGCATATGAAGCAATGTATTGGTAAAATCCTTTAAAATGGCTAAGATTCTGATTTTTTTTTGTCCACAATTAGGGTGCTTTAACATCACAATCTCTACGAACTATCGGGCTTGAAACACATGCTTACTACACAAGATACAGACGTAAATATTTACGTTAAAACTACGTGTTTTACGTAACACGTGCACGTGTACGTATTAAACAAGTAATAACTTGATTATAACGCCATTACATCTCAATCAAATCTTATTTTTAGATCAAAAGATTATGTATGTACCTAGATAAGTTTTATAAGGACGCTGTGAAGGAATCCCATGCTGATTTCTACTACGGTGACTTTTTGTTTTCGATAACTATAAGTGTTATTCATAAACGCTGCTTAAAGTTATCTTGACTGTAAAGGTACGTGCAAAGGCGGAAACGTTTAGAATGCCATTGCGGTAATGTATGTAATGTATTTTGTGTGCCGGACGGGCGTGATCGCATGGATGCGAAGGGTGTGTAGGGAGGGTGTAAATCTCCCAGTCCACGCGGCGCTGACGTCCTGCACCGATAGATTCCAGATATCTTCAGGGTGGCTACCTTCTTCCGTTCTTCATGTTACCATACCAACGTTTTTGACATTCTGCCCCCTAAGAAACAGTTTCCAGACATTCGTCTAGGAAAGGGGGTGTTTTTTGACTATTTACTGAAGGGGTTACTTTACCTGATTAATAACACAAGTTTTTTATAATTCTTCAGGAAGCAATTTCGGAACACTACTTTGACTATATCTATATATTTAAGTTAATTAAAGATTTAAATAAGAATCTTGCCGATGACTACAAATTACTCGAAATTACATGTTTACTATCGTACTATGAATCTTTACCGTAACGAGGACCGCTAATTACTTCCTGTTTTAAAGTTTTATTTGTTCTAAGTTCTATTATAGTTTTGTCGGAAATAAGCATATAACACGTTAATTTATTAAAGTACATATGGCATGTTACATATCCCTGAATTCCCCACAAAATTCCCCATCTCCTGAGATATCCATATTTACTATATCTTTCTATACTGAAAGAATATTTCGAGAAAAACCGAAAAAATCTGAAAAATGTTACTAAACTTTATTTTGTAAGTTGTTTTTCTCGAAAACTAGTGAAGCTATGCGAAATCTAATTATAGATATCTCAGGCTGGTCTATAGACCTACAACAATCTGATATTTAAAACCTTACATCTATAGTATTCAGGGCGTGACGCGCCCTGAAAGAGGGTTAACAAAAAACATAAATCTTAAATATCGCTTAACTAAAGCAACACGACATACAAACTCAATTAAGTGGGCTTTATATTAAATTTACGATATTAAAAGTTAGGTCCAGGGCTAGGTCTCGGTACTAGGTTACCTGGACGCACTATAAAACTATAATCACGGCTATATAGCCCACTCAAATGAGGTTTGCAGAGGTGGTACTTACGGTTTTTTCTATACTAGGCACTTATTCACCACTGTTATTGGTTTAACTATCACTCTTATCACTATGAATTTAAGTTAATGTCAAAAACAAACTAAAACACTATGTAGTGACGCATCGTCGCGAACATCTCTCCCGCCGTGCAGTGCAGTGACGACTCGTAGCGATGTCGGTGCGGCGCTGCATAGCACCGGTGAGCGGCGACCGGAGTCGCGGCGCTCGCCACCGCGACGCCTGTTGTCACGCCGCCCGCCGCTGCGATGCTCGCTGCCTCGGCTCTTGTCGCCGGGGCGCTCACCGCCACGACGCTCTGCTGTTGCTCCGCCGCTGCGGCGCTCGCCGCCAGGGCGGTCGCCGCCACGGCGCTTGCCACCCGGGCGCTCGCCACCCGAGCGCTCGCCGCGTCGGCGCTCGCCACCAGGGCGCTCGCCGCCTCGGCGCTCGTCACCATGGCTATTTGGGTAGTGGGACGAGTTTCTTCACCGGACGCTTCAAGGTGCCGCCGGCAGTGCGCACCTCAGCGGTCCGGACTTCTCCATCGGCCCCGGGAAACAGGGCAACTATACGGCCTCGCGGCCACGTGTTGCGAGGCAGCTGGCCGTCTGCGATGAGTATGGGGTCGCCCACCTGCAGTTCGGGCCCGCGGGTGCGCGGCTCCCGCCGGTTTTGAAGCTCCGGCAGGTACTCCCTGACCCAGCGACGCCAGAACATATCAGCGAGTATCTGGGATCGTCGCCAGAGTCTCTTGCTGTCCACGTCTCGCTCGGTGAACACGCCGGGTGATGGTAGTCTCGCCGATCCACCGAGTAGGAAGTGGTTCGGTGTGATCGACTCGTCGTCTTCGCTGTCTACAGACACATGTGTTAGTGGCCGGCTGTTTACAGTGTACTCTGCCTCACACAACAGTGTGGACAACACCTCTTCGTGCGGATGTTTTTCGAGGAGCACAGTGCACAGCGCGGACTTCACGCAGCGAACAAGGCGCTCCCAGGCGCCTCCCATGAATGGCGCTGATGGCGTTATGAAGCGCCACACGACGCCTCGGCGACTGGCCTCCTCTCGGAAGGCCTCTCGGAGCTCCTTGTCGGCACCGTGCATGTTGGTACCGTTATCGGAGTGTATCTCGGCGGGGCAGCCCCGACGAGCAGCGAAGCGGCGCAGCGCCAGTATGGCGGCGTCTGCGCTGAGGCTGGCGGCGATCTCGAGGTGGACGGCTCTGGTGGTGAGGCACGTGAATAGGGCTACGTACCTCTTCTGACGCTGTCGTCCGACGGTTACGGACAGTGGGCCGAAATAGTCTAGCCCGGTGTATGTGAACGGCCGCTGGTGATGTGCCAGGCGCGTTCTCGGATGGTCGCCGGTCGCAGGCACGCAGTCGACTGTCCTTGTCCAACGTCTTCTGTTCTCGCAGTCTAGCGATTTCTAGTGCGAACGATTGCTGCTGCACGACCTGCACCAGTAGCTTCTCGGCTTCGTGGAGAAACTCTGCTTCTATGATCTGTTTCTTTTCTTGAGAATCAGTCGTTTTCACTGCTCGCTTCGGGGGAGGGGGCGCCGTTTTCTTCTGTTTACGCCAGTCAGGATCCTGTTCAGCGTTCTTCCTGGTTCTTTTGTAGAACGTTTTCTCTTTCGTTGCTCTACATAAAGATATGAAGCGTAGAACGCTTGCCGTCGCACGGAGTAGTCGTTCCCACCTAGAGAACCTTGCTGGATCCGGTATGGCTTCTGTAAGCTTTCGGTTATCGGCTTCTTCGACGGCGGTGAGCGTTCTCTCTTCCCCTGTCTCCTCTGTGATTGGAGGGCTCTCTGACGGCCATGACGACGGTTCTCCGTACAGGAAGTCGGGACCACGATACCACTCATGTTGTGAGTTAAAGTGGCGTGGTACGTCACGAGTAGCTATGTCGGCGATATTCATTTTCGTAGGTACCCATCGCCATTCTTCGATTCTGCTATTCTCTTCTATAGCAGCTATGCGATGAGCTACGAAAGGCTTGTATACTCGCGCTCCTCTTCTTATCCACGTCAGTATGGTCTTACTGTCTGACCAATACGTCACCGATGCGGGCTTGATGTCGTGCTCACGTATAACAGCTGCGGCTACGCGGGTTCCCATCACCGCTGCCTGCAGCTCGAGGCGCGGTATTGACTGCAGCTTTAGTGGAGCTACCTTCGCCTTTGCCATGACGAGGCTGACTCGCTGCTGACCATCTGTTGCTGTGGTTCGCCAGTACACTGCCGTCGCGTACGCCATCTCGCTCGCGTCGGTAAACACATGAACCTGTGTCTCTATAGCTTCGCTGTACCCCGGGTAGCATCTTGGTATGCTGACTTCTCCGAGCTGTAGTAAATGCTGTATCCAACTTTTCCATTGAGTCGCTAAGTCTTGGTCTAGCGACTGATCCCAATCGACTCCTCGCCTCCATGCCTCTTGCAGTATTTGCTTGGCTCGAATGGTTACTGGTGAAGCGAGTCCGAGCGGGTCGTACAGTGACATCACTATCTTGAGCGCCTCTCTTTTAGTGGGCGCCTCTTTTTCTAATATGCCTTTTGGTAGGCGTGCAAGCGTCAGGTTGAAGCCCAACGTATCTTCACTCGGTCTCCATATCAGGCCGAGTATCTTCTCTGTGTCATCTGTATTTCCGATACTGACAATTTCAGTTCGGATCTGTGTCGGATCTATGTTTTCTATTAACTCTGTGCTGTTCGACACCCATTTTCTGAGTTCAAACTTCGCCTGTAGGTGAATATTTTTCACTGTTGTTGCAATGCGCGTCGCTTCTTCGACGGTCTTGTAACTATCGAGGTAATCATCCATATAGTGATTCTGTATTATGGCTTCCACTGCATCTGGATGCTCATCTATATGCCTTTTCGCGTTCCAATTCTTCGCGAAAATGGCCATGCACGGCGAGCTTGCCGCGCCGAATATGATGGACGTCATACGGTATTCTTCTGGCGCTCCCTCTCTTTTATTGCCTCTCCACAGGTACCGGAGCGCGTCTCTATCCTGACTTCGCACTTTCACCTGCATAAACATCTCCGCTATGTCACCAGAGATGGCTATGCAGTGTCTGCGGAACCTCATCATGACGCCGGGCAGTGACTGTAGTAAGTCCGGTCCAGTGAGAAGGAAGTCGTTGAGTGACAGTCCTCTCGATTTGGCAGCTGCGTCATGCACGATGCGGAGTTTTTTGGGCTTCATGGGGTTGAACACGTCGAAATGTGGTAGGTACCAAGTCCTACCCGGTGTGCTCGTCTTGGGCGCCTTCTCTGCGTATCCCTTTTGTACGAGAGAGTCCATCTGTTCTGTGTATCTATCTCGAAGAGCCGGTTTGCTATCGAGTTTCTTCTCTATTGAGACAAGCCTCTTGAGAGCCGTCCCGTAACTATCGGGCATTTCTATGCTTTCATTCTTCCACAGCATGGCTGTTTCTATATGTCCATCTTCTAACTGTTGAGTGTGACGACTCAAGATATCTTCTGCTTTCTTCTCGGGGTCGGAGTCTGGCCGTCTCGGGTTGATGACCAGCGATTCTAAGGCGAAGAACTTGCGAAGCTGTTCGTCTATGTCTTCATCGCCCGCTATGATTCGGTTGCAGTAGTGCACCTGCTGACCCAGAATTCTGGTGTGCGCACCGTGTAGAGCCCAGCCCATCGTTGTGAGTGACGCGACAGGTTGATTCTTCGGACCTCTGCGGATCTCACTGGCCAATAACAGATGCCAGTTATCTTGACCGATGAGTATTTTCGGCGCGCCAGTGTCGTATATCAGCTGTTGCCTCAGGTCATCCAGATGTTTGCAGTGCGCGACGTCTTCTTCACTGACGGTTTGTGGAGCGAGGTTTAGCTTCGGTATGGTGCGCGCTCTGAACGGCACCTTGTTCTTCAGTTCGCTCGCGAGTGTGACCGTGATTCTTCGTGAACTTGGAGTGTCGATCATGGTGTTACCGATCGCACCTATCTTCAGAGGGTCGATTCGGCCTTCTGCCCCGACTTGCTTCGCTACGTCCTCGTCGATCAAGGAAACGGTTGATCCATCATCGAGAAGTGCGAATGTGGACACTTCTCCCGCCGGTCCAATCACTCTGACCGGTACCATCTTGAGGTAAGCGTGACTTGAAGTCGTTCTTGAGCTGGCCACTGTTTCCTTCGACTCCACGTTGTTCGACTGCTCCTGAGTAACGGGTTTTTCGACACCCTCTGCAGCGGGCTTCTTGTTATAATGAAGAAGCTGATGGTGCGTAGCTGTACACCCCTTTACGTCACACTTCTTCGTCTTGCATGTGTGACCAGGACGACGTGTGCGCAGGCAACGGAAACACAGGCTGAACTTCTTAGCGAGCTCCCATCTCTTGTCGCTGGATCCCTCCTTGAACTTCTTGCACTCGAGAGTGTGATGTCCGTCTTTCTCACAGATGCGGCATTTCTTATCGGATTTGTCCACAGCTGTGTGGGTCCTCTGGGTGACACGCTTGCTCGAGGTTGCCTCAGTAGGGCCGATGTTCTCAGGCGGAGCGAACGCACTGCAGAAACGAGCTTGCTCTGTGATGAACTCGCTGAAGAGTGTGAGGTCTGGCAGCGACTGGTGTTTCTCTGTGTACGTTCTGTACCACTGTACACGTAGGGAGTTCGGTAGCTTCTCGGTCAGCAACCGCATCAGCTCAGCATTGATCAGGTAGTGATCTTTCTTCAGCGCGCGCAGAGTGACCACACCGCTTCTGACTCTGCTTGCAAAGTTGCAAATGTCCTTGGGTGCTTCGCCGCAGCGCGGCAATCCTCGCAGTCTGTCTGTTTCTGCTTGAGCTATTGAATCTGGACGGCCGAACTGCAGCTCTAATTCCCTCATGATGTCATCTGGCTTTGCATGTCCGATGAGTTCTGAGCTCACTGTCTCTAGCGCTCGTCCCCGCAGGCTTCTTCTAAGCCTTGCTGTGTTTTCAACATCGTTGAAATATCTTCGAGTTGTCTCGTAGATGGCACGAAATGAAAGCCATTCTGTATGGGCCCCATTGAAGTTCGGTAAGGTCATGATGACCTTCGACGCCGAGGGGTGGTTCGGTGTCCACTGTTCTGTTTTCCTGTCGGCTAGCGACGCTATAGCGGACGTCAGCTCCGTTATGAAAGGACGGAGTGAGTCTTCCCCTTTGGCTTCTGTTCCCTTTGGTGGGATTCGATTGTTCACTTCATTCACTGTAGGATGCGACAACGGTACTTGCTTATCGAGATCCACTATAGTTTCGAAGTCCACAGGGGGGGGCGGTGCCTCATGGCCTATATTACTATTGTCCCCCTCGGCGGCGTTGGCTCTCTTCTCCGGCTCAGGCTTCGGCGCCTCTTCAAGCCAGGAGCGCACGTACTCATCGTTCGAGTCTCTGTCATCCATATAGCCGTCGGAATCTTCTTCCTCGGCTCTTTGAAGTGCTAATTGAGCAAGTTCCAACTTAATCTTCAGTAAGTCTTCACGTGCTCTTGAAATTTTCTTATTTGGCCGCGTCGTCCTATCTGTAGTCGACTGCGGCCTGCTATGTTCGGTACGGGCGTCACCCCGGGTAGTCATCGGTAAGTTTCGGCTGTACGTCTCATCTAGTGTTTCCCTTCTGTCTGCAGGCTTCAATGTTCTAACTGAAGATTGCAACGTTCTATCTGATTGTTTCAACGTTCTATCTGAAGATTGCAACGTTCTATCTGAAGATCCCTCTCTTCTGGTTCCCTTCTTAACTGTAGATGGCTGTTCCATCTCTTCGGACCGTGCTCGTGCAGGTAAGTCTTCACTTCTCCGCGAAACAAGGGGGCGCTGCTGTGGCGGGTCGGTCCCTTCAGTGGTGGAGGGTGAACGCGGCGATTGCTCGTAGCAGATGGCCGGAATACCGTGTCTTCTGCTCACCTCCACTGTCCATGCTTTAGGGGCCCTGCCTTGTGATCTTGTTACCGGCATGTTGACTTCGGTATGCGGGTCTCGAATCTTCTATCTTCGAAGGTCAGTATTCAATCTTCAAATTGAATTCAGTATCTTCAAAGTTCAATCTTGAATCTTCAAGGCGGATCTCGACCGAATAAATTCTTCTAAACTGGTGTTCAAATCTTCAAACTGGATTCCAAAAATCCGGATCTTCAAAGTCAAATTTCAAAACCAGTTTCCAAAAAAACCGGATTCCAAATCCGAATCTTCAAACCGGATCTCAAAACGGATCTTCAACGGAATCTTCAAACCGGATCTCAAACCGGATCTTCAACGGAATCTTCAAACCGGATCTCAAACCGGATCTTCAACGGAATCTTCAAACCGGATCTCAAACCGGATCTTCAACGGAATCTTCAAACCGGATCTCAAACCGGATCTTCAACGGAATCTTCAAACCGGATCTCAAACCGGATCTTCAACGGAATCTTCAAACCGGATTTCAAACCGGATCTTCAACGGAATCTTCAAACCGGATCTTCTATGTTGAAAGATAATCCTTCAGGAACAAAGCTTCAGGTCCGGGAACGATCTTCGGGAACGGGGCTCCAGGTCCGGGAACAAATCTTCGGAAATAAGACTTCAGGTTCCGGGAACAAATCTTCGGATATAAGACTTCAGGTTCCGGGAACAAAGCTTCAGGAACGGGAGTAACTCGTCAGTCATAAGTCTTCAGGCTTCTGATAACTTCCTCTTGAATAAGGTTTCAGTCTCTGACGTCACTCTTCCTTCATAAGTCTTCAGCTATCCAGACATGTCCCGGACGGGTCCACATGTATCCCTCCTGAAGAAATCCGGCTCGCAAGGACCAGCAGATGTGCCGGACGGGCGTGATCGCATGGATGCGAAGGGTGTGTAGGGAGGGTGTAAATCTCCCAGTCCACGCGGCGCTGACGTCCTGCACCGATAGATTCCAGATATCTTCAGGGTGGCTACCTTCTTCCGTTCTTCATGTTACCATACCAACGTTTTTGACATTCTGCCCCCTAAGAAACAGTTTCCAGACATTCGTCTAGGAAAGGGGGTGTTTTTTGACTATTTACTGAAGGGGTTACTTTACCTGATTAATAACACAAGTTTTTTATAATTCTTCAGGAAGCAATTTCGGAACACTACTTTGACTATATCTATATATTTAAGTTAATTAAAGATTTAAATAAGAATCTTGCCGATGACTACAAATTACTCGAAATTACATGTTTACTATCGTACTATGAATCTTTACCGTAACGAGGACCGCTAATTACTTCCTGTTTTAAAGTTTTATTTGTTCTAAGTTCTATTATAGTTTTGTCGGAAATAAGCATATAACACGTTAATTTATTAAAGTACATATGGCATGTTACATATCCCTGAATTCCCCACAAAATTCCCCATCTCCTGAGATATCCATATTTACTATATCTTTCTATACTGAAAGAATATTTCGAGAAAAACCGAAAAAATCTGAAAAATGTTACTAAACTTTATTTTGTAAGTTGTTTTTCTCGAAAACTAGTGAAGCTATGCGAAATCTAATTATAGATATCTCAGGCTGGTCTATAGACCTACAACAATCTGATATTTAAAACCTTACATCTATAGTATTCAGGGCGTGACGCGCCCTGAAAGAGGGTTAACAAAAAACATAAATCTTAAATATCGCTTAACTAAAGCAACACGACATACAAACTCAATTAAGTGGGCTTTATATTAAATTTACGATATTAAAAGTTAGGTCCAGGGCTAGGTCTCGGTACTAGGTTACCTGGACGCACTATAAAACTATAATCACGGCTATATAGCCCACTCAAATGAGGTTTGCAGAGGTGGTACTTACGGTTTTTTCTATACTAGGCACTTATTCACCACTGTTATTGGTTTAACTATCACTCTTATCACTATGAATTTAAGTTAATGTCAAAAACAAACTAAAACACTATGTAGTGACGCATCGTCGCGAACATTTTGGAAGGTGGTTTTGTTCTTGACGCTGTACCTAAGCATGAAAAGCAACATAATACAGGATCTAATTAGCTAGTGAAACTCCACAAACGTGATGGGTATCGATATGTAAACACGACTAAATAGAAAAGATTTATGTTTTTTTTGGTCAACGACCGCTACTCGTTTTTTACCAGAAGTTAAGTTTCTTTTGCTTTACCGTGTTAACGGCTGTGAAATTTTCACAACAAAATTTAGTTTTTACATTCGCATTATTGGCAGTTCTAAACGTATTTTATAACTTAGCGACATATGAGTGTTACCTAATTTTCTTTACCCTTTTCTCTGCTAGATGGAACAAGTTTCTATCATTTGACTTCAACATAACGACTTCTGGGCAAAACATAGGTATTAATATTCGAAAATTGTCAACTGTCAGATTTGCAGGCTTCAGGAAATTCTTATAAGAATCGGGGGTGATAGGTAAATGCTCTCTTGAGATACAGAGGGTTTGGGGACGCCACGATTGCGGCAGTAAGTCCCGTCTTTGAGGAGTAGATTCACCTCACCTTCTGCCTGGCGTAGGTCCTCATTGTTCACGGTTGTTTCGGGAGGTTCCTGTTTCGGTTATGGTGAGAAGAAACGCCCGGGTGTTTCCCCTGCGTAGGTCGCCCTGAAGACATGGTTCGGAGCGAGAGTGCGTGGGTAGCCGTCACCTTCTGCGAAGCAGTAATGCTCGCGAAGAGGGAGGCGGCGCACGTGAGGGAGAGGCAGTATATGCGTCCTCACGGTCCTAGTCGCCAAACTAGAATGTTCCAAGTTCTGAGCAACTTAACAGATGATGACAACTTCAAAGTAAAATAAGAAGAAAAATGACCAAGTTCTGCTTGAACATAAAATTAAACTGGACACGTTGCAAATAAGGAAATGGCATTTTAATGCATTTCCCTTATTTTGTTGTCTTTTGCCAATGGATATGGGTAGCTATGCCAAATTTAATCGTGGGTAAGTAATAATAGCTTAACCGGCCGACCCATCAGGTTAAGCTACGCTTGCCAGGGTTGGTCTGTGGATGGGTGACCATCTTTACATACCGAGACTCATCCATGCCTCGGATAGCACGTTAAGCCGTTGGTCCCGGCTGTCATTCGTGGATCTTTGACAGTCGTTACGGGTCGTCAGAAGCCCGAAAACCTGACAAGTTGTGGAGGTCACTTAGCTGGTATTCAGCTGTATCTGGTTACACTGGAAGCCAATCCCAACATAGTTGGGATAGAGCTAGGCAGATTGAACCGCAGGTGTTGAAACAGAACTCAAACCACTTGCTATTGATGTCATTCTTGGCAAAACTGTGCCACTCTTGTTTAGATCGGTAACAGAAGAACAGGGAGGCGGCGCAGGTGAGGGAGAGGCAGTAATTGCGCCCTCACGGCCGTAGTCGCCGCGGAAGACGCCCTGGGCGTCGGGAATCCCAGGCTGATTCCCGGCCACCGTAGGCGCGGGCTTGCGGACGGCGAGTAATGGGTAGCTCGCTGTCCGGTAAGGCCCAAGCCAAGGTCGATGGCGCGTTGTGTACCACGCGCGCCTCACAAAAAAAAAATATACGGAGGTGTGTCTACTCTCGGATCGTCTATTGAAGAATTGACCGCAGCAAGTGCCGCTCTACTTCATAGATTCATAAGTCTTTGCATAAGCTTATAGCATTATCAGCCCTTAATGTTTCCACTGCTGGTACACCGGCCTCCTATCTGTGAGAGGGAGCGGGCCGTAATCCACTACGCGGGCCAAGTGCAGGGATCTAGCAGAATATCAGCGTCAGGTATAATTGCCTGACACATGTTGAGCTGGACTCCCATTTGGTGCAACTTTGAGACACACACCTCACTTATGTACTCCACCGCAAGTTATTTTATTTGAATGTCAAATTGTGTCATAGCCTAAAGTGTCAACACTATACATATTATGTCATCCTATCTTCTTTTTTTTTGTATAATGGCACCTTATTCTTTTATGGCGGTGATTTCTTGAAAAAGCTCAAAAATTTGGTTTTTTAAACCAGTGTATCTCTTTAACCGTAAATAATTTTGAAAGCAAAAAAATATATGATATATTCAAGTCTTTTTTGCATATAGTGATGGAACTCAAAACATAATTAAACATACTTTAATGCCTCAAAAAATCATCAAATCTACCTCTTAATTTTCTTTAAAACCAGTTTATCCCTTCATTAACAATTATAATTATAATTAAAAATATACCATAAAATTTCAAATGCCAAACTGCATCCAGTGATGGATTATTTATTATTAAATAGTTAATATCTAATTTTATACGATTATAATTGCATTTTTACGACAATGCTTGCTCATTTATTATTCGAATTTATTACAACAGATTTTAACCTGTATCGGATTTGCAATAAGAACTATTATCGCTCATAATGTTAAAATTAGTTTTCATCTCATCGTGCTTTGTATGTTGTGTTGTGTCTTTTGTATGCACCAAATGAACGATGTATATATCTATGTATCTAAACAACGTGTAACGGAAAGGGTATATACATACCAAGGGCACGGCTTCTTTGGATGATATCAAACGATATTGGAAGGGTTTTTTAATCCTATCTCTACATGTTCAGAAGTTATGAGAATTTTTAATACATTGATACCAGAAACCGAACTTTTCAAATTGAAATAAACGCATCACTCGGAAGAGATTTATCGTGATATTGGCAAGTAACATGGATAGTTATTGACCTACGTAGTGCGGTGATACGTTTGTTATGATTTGAATTTAAGAAACGTATGAAACCGAAAATTTGTTATCAATTCTTAAAGTATTTTATTTTGAGCTGAAACGATGTATAGTGATTCTATACCAGCTGTTATCTTTAGTGCTTAAGGGATAGCAATAGGGTTTCTGTTACACCCTGTATATCAGTGCGTGTTGGTCGCTGTCACATTTTTTCAAATATTTTAGTTCGAGGAAATGCCGGTTTCCTCACGAGGTTTTCCTTCACCGTTTTGAGAGCAGTGGTGATGAAATAATTTACACGAAGCAGAGCACCTGTTTGAGTTTGAACCTACGACCTACAACTAGTTAGTCACGGCCACCACTGCTCTAAGTCTTTCCGGCTTTTATTAATCTATTTATAAGTACTCGTTTTGGACGATTAGCTATTTAGTCACAAGCTGACGAGTTCTTTAGAAGAGGGCGTGGCTGATTTACTATCGTCTAGTGGACTGCAAATTGTTTGTCGCGTACTCGTAGTTATAAAAATAGGTGTTTATACCGTGCCAACAGTATGAGGTGGCGTGATGTTTTGCAGTTAATTTTAAATGATGCCCGACCATTCTCGATATCTCAACTAAATGCATATGGGAAGTGGAGCAAATGTCACGAAACTCTCTCTCTCTGCACTAAAAGAAACTCTCAAGTGCCCCTCATTGAATTCTAGAAGACATCGCGGCAGGTCAAGGAAGAATCCGGAAGATGCAAGGACGAGCTTCAATCAATCTGTCTATAACTAAATGCAGCTGAATACCAGTATTTAACATGCATCGACTGCCTATCTGACCTCTACGATCCAGTTACTGCGTATAATACGATACCCTTAAGTAAGGTAAGATTGGTTGTCAGACTTTCGGGCTTCTGACGACCCATAACGACTATCAAATGACAGCCAGGACCAAGAGCTTAACGTGCTTGCCGAAACACGGAGGGCTCGTGGTATGTAAAGATAGTTTCCCGTCCACGGACCACGGTAATCGATCGACCCAGGCGGCTGCTATTACTTGGCAACTCAACCCCTCCTTAAAAACAACTTCTCAAGGACGAGCTTGGCTGTTACTAACGGACTGAGCCACAATTAAGGAAAGAAGTGAAAAGAAACGATAGAGAGGGTTTTTTTTGAGGTTGGGAAATCATCAAATAACTTCTCCCGCTCTGGGTGGAGCAGGAGGGCGTGTCAGACTTTTACTGACTAAACACCCACTCGTGTTCCTTCAGTTGCCTGTGTGCCAGGGGCTCCGGATCTCTTTCGAACAACCCGCACCCCTGGCAGGCATCGGCCCTTGCGGACCCCACCAGTTGGTGCTGACATCCGTCGACTGGGGCTTGTTCCTTACCAGACAGCGAGCTACCCATTACTCGCCGTCCGCAACCCCGCGCCTACGGTGGCCGGAAATCAGCCAGGATTCCCGACGCCCAGGGCGTCTCCTGCTGCGACTGGGGCCGTGAGGAAGCATATACTGCCTCTCCCTCACGTGCACCGCCTCCCTCTTCGCGAGCATTACTGCTTCGCAGAAGGAAGTGACGGCTACCCATGCACTCTCACTCCATACCATAGCCTGGACCAGAGCCGGACGCGAGAGATCGCCGCCGCCGATCGCCTCCACGAGGACACGGCGGTGCTCCGCCCAAGCCGGGCAAACCTCCACCGTATAGAGGCAGGCGTTAGCCCAGCACTGGGGCTGTAACTATAGTGCGCATACATAGATAGGTACCGTCTAACTTCGAAAGGACTGACCAAGACTAACCCGGAGGGGCCTAAAGCCAAAAGGCCAACCAAATGTGGTCTTAAAAGTAATTCTGCTGATAGTGTAATCGCAAACGGCGTGTGTATACAGGTGGGTGTAGGTGAGATTCTATGGTTTTTTTCTATCTTAATAGTCGTGAATAAAGAGCCGTGAGTTATTGTATGTATGGGTTGGCATTCTAATCTCAATCTGTCAAAAATAAATCTAATCTTCCTACATTTTTGGCAAGTTTTTGACATTGATTGTCGCTTAGACGATTTTGCGTCTAGATTTTTTACGGTTTTAATCACGAGAATGATTTTATTTCTGTAAGTAGGTTTGTACGAACACTTTTACACGTCAATCATATTTCTAAAACTAGATAAGGTCGGCGTTTCCTATCTGACTACTCTGAGAAGAAAGGCCGAAACAAACTCAGAGGTCACAGTCTCTTTTAAAGTCCAGACATAATCTTGGTCAGATCATGTGAAGACAATATGGATTGGTGTCTGAAATGGTATTTTGAAGAAAGAACCACACAGATTGAGTGGACCTATCCAATCAGTGCACGCATTTATCAGTACCTAATCATGCAGCTCAACTCAGAACTTTAGGAGCTCAACGATATGATGAACAATACCAAAGAAAGGACGTTTGGATTAATGTCTAACATGGTATTTTGAGCAAAAAAATCATAGAGATGAATAGTGAGTAATTATTCTAGTTACCAGTGTTACCAAAGATAAGTTTTAGTCGTATATTTTCTATAATTAGGCTAGTAGTCGGTCAGTGCCAGATACACGGAACTTGTCTGTTGGCAGGTGTGGCTTTATAGTGTAAACAGATGGTTAGGATTCCTTTAATTATATGGCGTGGTTCTTGGCAAAGAATTTATTTTATAAAACACACTCCCCACCTTTTTGGTGAACATCACAAATAAGGTCGGAATGTGAGCGTGCTTAAAAATACGGGAACTGATCTCCAGACCGCCTGATATCGTATGAAATGTCGGAAAAAGAGAACTTGACCTCTATAGGTACCAGGGGTGCGGGTTTTTCGAAAGAGATACCGCGGCCCCTGGCATACAGACAACTGAGGGAACACGGGTGGGTTTTAGTCAGTAAAAGTCTGACACGCCCACCTGCTCCACCCAGAGTGGGAGCAGTTATTTGATGATTTCCCACCCAAAAAAAAACCTCTACACCGAGAAATTATAATGGTTGTTTTCCCGCGGCAGAACAACTTGCCATAAGGAGTACTTTCGAAGCATAGAGTAAAAGTAAAAGAAAATAAGATATTTTTGTTTGAAAATAATTTAAAAAATATTCATCAACTACAATATTTCTCGGTGTATAGGTACAAAAAGATTGCAGTTGATTAATGTCATCGAATTTGATAACAGTAATAGCTTACTTACATAAACCCAAGCATTCCCATGGGACAGAAACTACTGAACGCCACCAGATACGATCTTTACATACTCCTTTTGATTTGCTTACGTCATACAAACTGTTATTTTAAAGTTTAAAGAGTGCGAGTGCGAGAGTAAATGATATAGCTATAACGTAGGTCAAACGAAGATGACGGCGGCGGTATGGAAGAAGAGAACGTCATCACAGCCCGGAATCACCCACTCCTGGGTACAATCCTATCCTTTTTCTGCCATACTGCCCGGTTCCGTGCGCCCCTTATCCAGGTTTTTGCCGCGACTTTGACGATATCATCAACCTAACGCACTTTTGGATGGCCCTGGTTTCTTTAGCCTAAGAAAACATACTACGCCGAAATCACATGAACTATGATATGGGCGTGAGAATGATGAGTAGTATTAAGTTCTAAAGGTGAACCTAGTCCACATTTTTTGCATACAAACTTCGGGAGTGTTTTACTCCACTGTCTGACATGACACATCCAAAGTAAAATATGATATCGTTTTGTCTCATTATTAATATTGTCTGTACGGAAACAGAACACTAAAATAAAAACCCTTTAAAAAGTTAGGAGCCAACAAAGATTAGTTTTTCTTGCTAATTTTACTTAACTTTGGGCGTGTTTAAGTAATAAAAGAAGTGTAAAATCTCCAAAACCAAGTCGGTACCGACAAAGTTGAATTATCGAAAAGTTCAATAAACTTTATTGGTAATTGATTTATGCATTGGCTTTTTCATAAAACCCGATCTTCCAAAGGGCTTTTTTTAATTTTTTCGCGAAATTTTTACTATAAATGATCCTGCATCTCACTCAATAACGTTGTGCGTGTAGACTAGCGTCTAACTGCTCATTACTGATACTATCTCTGTCGAACATGAAGCCTGGTGAGACAGCGTGATTTTTAGCCAGGCCCACCAGTGAGTTCGAGCCCGCGACTAGGTTCCCCTTAAGCCCTGGCTGGAAGCTTTAATTTATTCAGGCAGCCACATTTAAGCCCGGTTTTAAACAGACGACAACCTCCCAGGTTGATCTGCGAGAAGTCACTCTCAAAAAAAACAAGAGTACGATGAGTTCCGAGGTTGCAATGATGGGATGGGATGGGGTTCCGTGTGGTGCCGGACGTAAAGAATAGCACCATCCCATCTCTTCCCGTGGGTGTCGTAGGAGGCGACTAAGGGACTTACTAGAGAATGGGCAGCAGCGTTCTCTATGCATTTTACCACCATACTGCTATCGCCAACACGCCTGCCAAGCGTGGCGATTATGGCAAATTGGCAAGCCCTGAAATTGGGGGAGGCCTATGTCCAGCAGTGGACGTCTTCCGGCTGAAATGATGAATGATGGGATAGAAAATAGAGCCAGTCATAATAATGTTACATCAACACACAATGAAACTGTCAATAGGTTATTTTAATTTACCTGCGCGACTGATAGCAACTTGATAGCGCTGTGTTACCACAAACCTCACGTTACCTTGCGTCATAGATTAAGTGATTACAATACCTATCTATGATATTTGTAAACATTAAACCAAAGTATAGTATAGTATTGTGTGGTATTTTTCATAAAATTGATGATAATTGATGAGTTGATGACGATTGTCCCCATAATAGGTTCATAAAATGTAATGTTTATTTGGCCGTTACATGGCCGTTTTAGCAGGCGAGTCGTGAGTGAATACCGCGAAGCTTTAAACATAGCTTGGGCCGCCCCAAGCTTGATAAATCGGAGACCTTTAAGAGGTGGCCGAATGTGGAAGGCGGAGAGCCAAGTTTTGTCATGCAACTTGGGGGAAGCCTACATTGAACAGTGGACTGCGTAAGTTAAATGCTCTAAGACTTCTAAGCGTGTCAATGACAATCTCAATCAGAAATTCGCTACGTGTTTGACTCATTAGTTCTTGTAAAGTGCAGATGATAGGACCCGCAAGGCGATAGTAAGTATCCCATCGTTTATGGAACAGCACCCCATTTATACTGTAAGGCGAATTCATCTCTGAATATCCACCTGAACATGTGTTCGTTGCTTGGAGTGTGGACTGCGGTAGGCTAACTTGATTAATTGAAAGACCAAAACAAATCAGACCACACACACTACAGCTAATCCAGCAAAACATGAGTTATATTTCGGTCTAAACAGATTTACTGAGCTTGAATTAGAGCTAGCAAATGCCGATGTATTAACAACAACATTCCGGTCTAAACTCCAATAAATTGTCTTGAGTGCGACCAAAGTTCAGTGGTTTAAATTTAGATGCAATCTGAGCAAAAAACATTATTGCTGAGGCTAGTAATAGAATCGATGGAAATAAAGATATGTAAGTTAGCAGTTTTCACGAAGGACACATCTTCTACCACTACGGCGCCTGGTCTACTCTTTGATATGCAATGGTTTCTGTAGCGCCATGAAATATGAGGCCTCAGGGGCTAGTGCAAATCTTGGGGTCTCGATCAATCGAGTCTGGTCAAACCACGCTGGGGTTGGTTTTTTTATGTGTCTGTTGCTGTTGTGTTGTGTCTGTGTCGAATAAATGTTTTCTATTCTATTCTATTATTATTCATCGATAGTAGTTTTGACGATTGACGTGTGATTTTCGGAACGAGAGATTTATTTATTTATTTTTTGTCGGGCATCTCGCAGTTGGCCTTGAGAGGCCGTGACTGCTCAACCGGGCTTTCCTGGGGCTGCCATTTTCGTTATACCAATATTTTATTCATTCGCCTCTCATACATGAGGTTTTTTTTTCGGGAGGGATCATCAAATAACTTCTCCCGCTCTGGGTGGAGCAGGAGGGCGTGTCAGACTTTTGCTGACAAAAACCCACCCGTATTCCCTCAGTTGCCTGTGTGCCAGGGGCATACATGAGGTTGTGGGTTCAAATCCGGGCAAGTACCTACAAATATGACTTTTTCAATTAGTACACAGTGAAATTTAAATGGTTGTTTTCCCGCGGCAGAACAACTTAAGTACGGTTCGTGAGGTACAGTCCGCTCACAGACATATGGACGGACATACAGCAGAGGCTACTAGTAATAGGGTTCTGTTGTCACCCTTTGGATACATAAACCTAAAAATAAATAATAGTAATCAATTAATGCCAAGCACCCCACGCTTTTTATTTGAATTAAATTATTTTCTACTTTTTTAGTTTGGTTTTTAAAGCGTGTTTTTTAGTTTTTTAAACTATTATTTATTTTCTATTTTTTAGTTCTGCTAACTACAAAAGCGTGATTTTTTCAGTTTTTTTCCTTTATTTTTTTTTTATTTTTGAATTGTCATCGGTCCTCGATAAGTTTACAAAGTTTAAATGAAATCTGACCGTTTAAAGTGGGTCAAAATCGCGCCCTAAGGAGTCGGTTACAAACAAACATACAAGTGAAGGTAATATAAAGCGTGTAAAAAGACCTAATCAACGCATTTGTTCACCATGGAGACAATTGGCTGTACACGTCTCATGAACCTAAGTAACTTAATTCCTAGGTCGGAGACCTCTTGAAGGTTTCAACATCGAAAACCTAAAAGTAGAATCGCCCTTCACTTTGACGTAGAATAAGACTAATTGGTGAACAAATGGCTAGTTGCTTACGCGACACTGCCGCATCGTATCAGCTACAGTGTCAATGCAGTGACTATGTAGCGTGTACGTTGATTATACGTAGAGTATACTACATCGTGATTCGTCTACGCAGCACCTACGTAGTTTCTACCCCGTTCTCGTAGCATGTGCGTAGTTTCATCATTTCAGTCGAAAGACATCCACTGCTGGACATAGGCCTCCCCCAAAAGGGGGGTTTTACCATAATAGCCACGCTTGGCAGGCGGGTTAGCGATCGCAGTATGGTGGTAAAATGCATAGAGAACGCTGCTGCCCATTCTATAGTAAGTCCCTTACTCGCCTTCTACGACACCCACGAGAAGAAATGGGATAGTGCTATTCTTGACCTGATGACCCCTAGGATCCCCCCCTCGGACCGCGCCTGCTGACAGATTACGCGTGAGTCTAAATCTAGGAATCAGCTGAAAAAATCAGCCTTGAGAGCACAGTACTAAGACTGTCATCTGCGCGGTCTATTTTAATCCGTTCAGTGGGTAATTGGAACATTTTTGTTATACGAATAGTTACGTGTCGTTCGTCATAATAATTTATTTTATCTTGTGAGTTTTTTTTAGTGTTTCAGGGACTTTTTGACTCGAAATCGTAAGATCTCAAAGTATTGAAATAATGGGTATTAGTCATCAACATCTGCCTAATAATTAAAATTTATTTTATTGTTATCAACACAAACGCATAAAGAAAAGTACTTAATAATTAAAACTACGATATACAAAAAAAAAGGACACTTAGGCGTCGAAGTATTCCTCCGCATCGCTGTCATCAGGAAACGTGCCCAGAAGACTGGCAGCATTGCTAAGTTGAATGGCAATGCTAATTCTTTGGCCAAAGAACGACCCAGCCCTCTGGTCACGTGAAGTGTCGACCAGCCGGCGAGAAATTTCCTTAAAGAGGAGACGTGCACTCGGGCCCCATGACCCGAGCGTTTTGACCCCAAACGGCTTAAATCTGTAGTTACCCATAACCCATAAGGTTACAGTATTTACGCCGCTTGAGGGTCTCAGCAACAGCAGCAGCGGCGCCAGCATTGTTTTGCCTAATTGTTTTCAAACTATGTTGGGATTGACTTCCAGGGTAACAGGATGCAGCGGCATACTTGTATTTTTTTTACTGCTGACTGTCCATCTGACCTCCACAACCCAGTTACTGGGTAACACGATACCCCATGGTAAAACTAGTTGTCAAACCCCAACAGTATTCATTGTATTATTTGTTAGAAATATTGTCGACAACAAGCTAAATGTAATATAATTTTCTTGGCATTTTCCTAATCTAACATTTTCTTACTCTTTGTGCATGTATTTGGGGTCGTCGCAACATGTCTTCATCTTCTTGCATGTGTCTCTATTAGTCGCCATTTCTGTTGAACTATATCATTACTCTCTTTACAGTCATATCATCTTCTCTGTCTTTTTACACGCTTTATATTAGCTTCACTTGTAACTAACTGTGTATGTAAGAAAATCTTGGAATCTTAATTAGACCCACTTCCCAGTCTTCGATTAGGATGAAATTTTGCACACGCCTTGAATTCTGATGACAATACATGACTAGCTAAGAAACATCATTACGAATCCAATATGGCGGCCTCCCCAAGATGGCGGACTGACTTTTTGAAATCCACCCCCATGATATGGGTATCAAATGAAAGGGTTTGCTGTCAGGAATATGAAAAAAAATAAAAATATTTAAAAATGAAAGAAAAGGAAAAAACACACGTTTTTGTAGTTAGCAGAATAAATAAAAGTTTAAAAACTTTTTGAGGTATTTTTATTATCACTTAATGTCAAGCACCTCACGCTTTTTAATTGAATTAAATTATTTTCTCCTTTTTTAGTTTGATTTTTAAAGCGTGTTTTTTAGTTTTTAAACATTTTTTTTTTTTAGATTGGGCGTTGATAGTTGCGCCACAGTATTTTACTTTTGTGGCTATCTTCGTTTTCCTTTGTAAATAATTGTAAACTTAAGTTGTTCCAAATAAACTTTTATTTTTATTTATTTATTTATCTTTCATACAGTCCATCCATCGTTTTTTTTGTCTTCGTCGACCTCCTTAAGAGTGTTCATTCCACGCTGGCTGGCAACAACGTATTTATAGTAGTTTTTCGTGATTATTTCATTAAATACAAACAAAAGTACTATTTTTCTTCAGCCAAGCATTAAGTCGTTGGTATTTATAATTATTTTTCACATTTACTCTTTAATAAAAACATTTAATCGTACTTAGTAATGCAAATAGAAAATAATTGACGGTATGTCGATTTTTATAAGTAAATACCAAAATAAGTAAAAAAAAAATAGCATACAAACTTGAAAATACCAGCGAACTAGTGCATGGCTGAAAAAATAATGTTTACTTTAGTTTGTATTTAATGAAATTATCACGAAAAACCACCATAAATGCGCCGTTGTCAGCCCGCGTGGGGAGAATGCTCTTAAGTTCTACGTTGAGGTATTAAGACGATTTCTGACTATGGTTTGTACTGAATGGAAAGGTCCACTCAAAATGTATGTTAACCTCAGTGGGAAGCTGTGGTGGCGCTGTGGTAACAGCCATAAACCCAGAGAGGCGCTTTACTTAGTGTAGGTAAATTATTTCATCACCACTGCTCTCAAAACGCTGAACGAAAACACCCGTGAAGAAATATTCCAAGACATGTGACATCTACCAACCCGCACTGGCCCCGCGTAGTGGATTACGGCCCACTCCCTCTCATCGAGAGGAGGCCTGTATCCCAGGAGTGGGAGCATTATGGGTAAATTATGCTAATGCTTTCCTTAAAAAGCTAGACACTAGTCTACATGACCTTCACATGATCTAACCAAGATTATTTCTTGAGTTTGTTTCGCCATTTCTTCTCGAGGGTAGCCAGATAGAAAATGTCGACTCAATCTAGCTTATTTTTAGGGTTCCGTACCGCAAAAGGTTAAAAGGGAACCCTTATAAGATCACTTTCTTGTCCGTCTGTCTGTCTGTCCGTGTGTCACCACCGATTTTCTCAGGAATGGGTGGACCTAGCAAGTTGAAATTTATACCACATACTGAAGTCTACAGTCCCTATTAGGTGTATAAAAATCAAGGTCCTGAGTCAACACGATAAAAAGATATTGGCAAGATTTTCAAGAAAACTTGTAAGTAAATAAAGGAAACATTCCAAAAAATAAAAAAGTTGAAAATTAAAAATCTGCTCATATATTTTTTATTATGGCGGTATAATGGGTACGTACGGAACCCTCGGCGCACGAGTTCGACTCGCACTTGACCGTTTTTTTTTTTAATATGACTTATAAAAGTGATTCCGATATGTTAATTTACAGAATAAACACTTTCATTTCATTTTATTTTATCCCGTAATCATCTATCAAACCATACCCAAAACTTTTTGAATCGACTTCTAATCTGTTTAAGATTAGAAGTCGGTTCAAATAAAAACCATGGTCATTATAAGTTTATTACGCAATAAGATTGCTGAATACCACAATTTTCCTGATAACGAACATTGTCATGTATGATCGACAATATCATTTAATGTCATTGAATTTTCTTTGGCGTCCATATTCTAGAACTGTACGTAGATCAAAAAGGTGAAAGTTGACGTATAGAAATGCTGATAAGGGCTAAATTATTAGCTGTAGCACTGATTAGGATGGCGAAAGATGTAAACAGTGCGTTGGTAACGACCTTGAGAAATATCATGGTCATTAATTTGTTATGTAACTCCGAGATTAATAGCTAAATGTTTTATTGCATAGCTATTTACACGTTAACACTAAAAAAAAATATTATGTATAACTATATAAAGGAATTTAATTCAATTAAAAGCGTGGGGTGCTTTTTGAGGTATTTTTATAATCAATTAATGGCAAGCACCCCACGCTTTTTAATTGAATTAAATGATTTTCTCCTTTTTTAGTTTCGTTTTTAAAGCGTGTTTTTTAGTTTTTTAAACTATTATTTATTTTCTATTTTTTAGTTCTGCTAACTACAAAAACGTTATTTTTTTTCTCTAATTTTTTTAAATTATTGAATTGTCATCGGTCCTCGACGAGTTTACAAAGTTTCAATGAAATCTGACCGTTTAAAGTGGGTCAAAATCGCGCTCAAAGGAGTCGGTTACATACAAACATACAAACAAACAAACATACAAGTGAAGCTAATATAAAGCGTGTAAAAAGCGCTCACTGGGCATCAAATTCCCCGATCAATAATAATAATTGCAATATTTTGATCCAGCCTGTCCCCAATAACAGCTGTCCCCCTATCAGTGACGCCTTGAGCCGACGCCCGTACCCCACAGGGGGTGCCCTCAGCGTGCCGTCGCTTAGTTTGTAATTTATTTTAGTTTGTAAGCCCTGGCTGGAAGCGTTAAGTTAACTCTTAATGGCAGCCCCAGGAAAGCCCGGTTAAGCAGTCACGGCCTCTCAAGGTCAACTGCGAGATGCCCAACAAAACAAAAAAAAACTGGGCATCAAAAAATTCGTCTGCATGGCTGTCAGTGGGAAGAGTGCCCAAAAGGCTGGCAGAGTTGCCACGCTGGATGGCAACGATGGGGTCTACTCACTAAGCTTGAAATCAGTAGTTTCAGCCGCTTTCTACTCCGTATCACCTTCGGACATAAGATTAGATAGGAGCCTGAACTAAGAATTAATGAAAACACGATTTGACAGTTGACCTTACTCCCGATGTGTTTTTGCCCGTCCGAAAAGTTGATTTTGACACTTATTTTGACGGATCGTTATGTCATTCTTTGTAGAAACTCTACTAAGATTACATATTGCAGAGCTAGATGCTAACAGTAGGTGAAGAGGTAAACTTTGTGAGTTTGTAGATAAGGGTAATCTTCAGAACTACTGATCCTATTCCGAAAATTGTTTCACAGATGAAAAGCTACTGTATTGCTGAGTGTCATAGGATATATTGTGTTAAAACAAAAAAATTGACGCGCAAATGCTACTTATTTTTTTGTATTAGCCTACATTGTCCCATTGCTGACCAAAGGCCTCTTCCAAATCCTTCCGGGCATCCTTTTTCAGGGCCACCTCGATCCAACCCTTGCGATACGCGACTAGATCGTTTCGCCGCCTCTTCTTGGGCCGACCTCGGCGGCGCAGTCCACCCTCAGGCACCCACTGTGTGGAGACTATTACCCAGCGGTCACTGTGCATGCGGCTGGCGTGACCCGCCCAGTCCCATTTTAGCCTAGCAGCCTTTTTGCCTACGTCTAGGATTCCCGTTTTGGAGCGCGGCGTGGTGTATGCTGCGCTCCATTTGCTCTTTGGCAAACCCCAAAGCGGAACTTTTGCGACTCGGTGAGCGACCAGGGCCTTAAGTCTGCTATTACAATAGTGTCAGAATGGTCTATCATTGATTTCATAATTGTTGATTTTGACAAGTTTGGTAATCTACTAATAAAATGGTGTCATTATGACTTTCCAATGGTCAGCCACTGACACTCCATTGAAAGAAATGGCATTTTTTGGTAATCTCGTACATAATGACAAATGAATGACTGACTTAATTTACGAACTTCCTACTACTTTAGATTGCTTGTAACACTAATAAATAACATGTAAAAATATATATAAATGAAATCTGGCATGAATAAATGTTCAAATTTAGTAGTAGTTTTTCGAAAAACATTTCTACTAACGAGTTTACATTAATGGCAATACGAAAAAGCCATTATGACACAATTCTATTACGAGACCATTGACCGACCAATGATCGACCATTATGAATTTAGCAGATTACGAACTTTTAGCAAAATGACAAATGAATGACAATGGGATCGTGTTGGAATGACGAATTTATAAAAATAGCAGACTAAGGCCCCAGGTCTGAGCACCGTCGGTTAGGACGGGCAGGATACACATATCGATGAGTTTTCGCTTCAGGGAAATCGGTAGATCACCCTTCATTGGCGTCTTATAGTTAGTACTGTCTAAATATTAATCTCGTGAGCAGTGGAGCAAGTGGCTTGGAATGTAGTCTTAAGGTGGAAAGCCCAGAGAACCCGCGAAATTCAAATTTTCCTAAGTTTTTGGTAAGACATGAAAAAAATTATCGGATCTCCCATACAAAATCGATCAGCTGACTATTGATTTTGCATGAGAAGTCCGATTTTTTTTTCCTAATTCGACCCATTTTCCTTGGAGAAAGTTGTTCATTTTCACGGGTACTATCAACCTAAAAAAAATTAACGGTGACTAAAAATTCACCTTGTATAAGGTTATGTAATTTCTATGGTCAACTCTAGAATGATGTAGATATTACTGCTACGTGTCACTACGACACGCTCGTGTAGATTTTATGACCTATTCTTGAATTTTATTGTTTTCAGTGTGAAATACGTCATCAGGTGTAGAATGACTAAGTACGTTGTGTTGCTAAGGTATCACAAAACATAACACCACGTCTGTTTTCGCCGAAGTGATAGAAAGAGTAGTCTTCTGTAGTTCGCGAACGAACTATATTCCATTTGAAATAAGATTAGACATTTAACTAAACCTTTTTACACGCTTTATATTAGCTTCACTTGTATGTTTGTTTGTATGTAACTGACTCCTTAGAGCGCGATTTTGACCCACTTTAAACGGTCAGATTTCATTGAAACTTTGTAAACTTATCGAGGACCGATGACAATTCAATCATTAAAAAAAAAATTGAGAAAAATGAAAAAATAAGGAACAAAAAATCACGTTTTTGAAGTTAGCAGAACTAAAAAATAGAAAATAAATTTCACATTCATAATATTATAAATGTGAAAGTTTGTGAAGATGTTTGGATGTTTGTTTGTCTTTTACGCAAAAACTACGGAACGGATTTGGACGAAATTCAGCACACAGATAGCTTATAACCTGGATTAACATAATAGGATATTTTTATCCCCGTTGGACGTTCTAGTGGAATAATTAAAACAACACACAGCTCTACCTTACAGTACTGAGTATACAAAAAGACGTAAAGATATCGTCTGTCCACAAAATATAACTAAACATGCTTTTATATCCAAATTTGACCTGTACCTCGGTCCTCTCCTCTATAATAGACTAAACTAGAAAACAAACATTTATTCCCTGAACTACACAAATTGTAAGAGAACTCTCAATGATTCTCTCCAAAGTATGTCTTACGAAGAAACAGAGAATCTACTAACTATTTGAAGTAAATATAGGTGAATATTTATATTAACTATTTGTCAAATTTTGAAACTAAGTTAAACTACTCAACATTTATAAAATTGTTTGTCTATTTTCAGCTTGTGATTATTTATTAAATTTAGAAGACTATTTTAGCTTTTTTTGCCTGAAATACAAGATTACCTAGTTCAGGCACGTAATTCTTAGAAATAATATTTATTATATTTAAACAAAACTGTACATATTTTTGAGCCTTGTAATTTTTATAGAATCAAGTTCTTCTCACTTAACAGACAGCTGTGCTGCTGGAGAGTTTGTTCCTCTACTTCTTCTTCCCAGCTAAAGCACTAGGAAGTGGTGAAGGGCGGGCGTTTTGGGGGACTGTCTTATGTGATTTTGACGTTCAAAAAGAGCTGACTCTCAGCCTAGTTTGAATAAATGAGAATCAATTTTCGATCTCCACGCGCGCGAAGCCGTTAGCAAAAGGTAGTAATTAATAAATCGATTAAAATAAACTAAAACGCAATGTGACATATCCGCATCGCAATTAAGTAAGAGTAGGTACTGTTAAGTTATCTGCACCGAGCTATCAGTTAAGCATTCATAATATTTATAATTACGTAATATAATCAATAACAAACATTTGACCTAGCCGTTTCTACAATGTGTAGTGTTTTTCAATTAAAAAAATAATAGTTTAAAAAACTAAAAAACACGCTTTAAAAACCAAACTAAAAAAGGAGAAAATAATTTAATTTAATTAAAAAGCGTGGGGTGCTTTTTGAGGTATTTTTTTAATTAATTAATGTCAAGCACCCCACGCTTTTTAATTGAATTAAATTATTTTCTCCTTTTTTAGTTTGGTTTTTAAAACGTGTTTTTTTTTTCTCAATTTTTTTTTAAATTATTAAATTGTCATCGGTCCTCGACAAGTTTACAAAGTTTCAATGAAATTGACCGTTTAAAGTGGGTCAAAATCGCGCTCAAAGATTCCGTTACATACATACATACAACCCGAGCTAATATAAAGCGTGTAAAAACAGTAGTACATCACAGCATCTCCCACCCGCAGTGAGCCCGCGTCTTCGATTTTTTGATCAAATGCCGGTTTTTTCACGATGTATTCCTACACTGTTTTGAGATCAGTAGGTAGGCACTGTAAAGGTTGTATGCTCAGCATGAAACCTTACGTGTACTGGCAGACGATGATGACTATTGATCGAACAGCCAGAAAGTTTTAGTTTGAATTTAAAAGATAGTTTTGACATAGGTTTTTGTTCCGCAGATAATTTTCATTATTATTTTAGGCGCAGGCTTGCCCTGTACTAATTATTTTAAAATACACGTGGAAACACGAATTTAAGCTCCCATTATTGTTTCATTTCGTAGTGTAACTTCCTTACACTTCACAGTACCTACCTAGTGATGAAATTATTCACACAAAGTAGGTAAAACCGAAATTCGGACAATGTCAATTTTTTATTAAACGCGGTTTAACCCGATAGAAAATTTTTTTTTTTTTGGGTGGGAAATCATCAAATAACTTCTCCCGCTCTGGGTGGAGCGGGAGGGCGTGTCAGACTTTTACTGACTAAAACCCACCCGTGTTCCCTCAGTTGCCTGTGTGCCAGGGGCCGCGGTATCTCTTTCGAACAACCCGCACCCCTGGCAGGCATCGGTACCTATTGGTGCTGACACCTCCTTTTGCGAAGCAGTAGTTTTCTTTTTCTTAAAACCTCATTCGGACTCGTAACGAACATTTAAAACAGAAAATTAACCAAATCTGTCTACTCGTTGTGATGCGCTCACCAGCGAACAACATTTCATTTTTATTTTTACATGTAGAATAAGTAAACTTGTACCGACACAAGATAAACCCAAAAAAACATAAATTTAAAATTAAATTCAAGTTCAATTCAATAAGTTTCAAGCAAAAAGTACCCATAAGTCATACAAGATCGTCATAATAGGGTCAAAAGTCAGGATAACGGGAATTCTACATAATCTACAAGTTGTAGTCTTGTACGGTATCATACAAATTGGCATGTAGACACAACAGCATCCTTTAAACCGTCTGTTCTTTGTATTTTAATCTTATCTCTCCATATTGGGTGATTAATTTTTAAAAATAGTTTAAAGAATTAATTTGGATCTGCTTTGGATCATCACATCATCATTCCAGCCGAAACACATCCACTGCTGGACATAGGCCTCCCCGAAGCACCGCCACTTGGACCGGTTCTGTGCTTCCCGCATCCAGTGGATGCCTGCGGCCTTCACAAGATCATCGGTCCAGTCCGCTTCGGATTGCGACTTTCAAATCAGCCAGTCTAACTCGGTGACGTAAGCTGTCATTCCATCTGACGTAGAGATTGACAGCTCTATTGACAGCTAACTTCAGTCTCACTTCACCCAAGTTATATAACGATGAGGTTTTTTGCAGAATATCTTTAATAATAAACTCACGACATCAGCTGGAGTCTACATGCCAAAGGCGAATTTCAAGTGTCATCATCATTCCAGCTTTTTCAGCCCGGCTTCCAGTCAAACCGAATGCAGCTGAATACCACTATATTACGTGGACCGACTGGCTATCTGGGCTCCACAACCCAGTTACTGGTTAATAGCTTTGGAAAGGCTGGTTGTCAGATTTAAGTGTATTACGATGAAATAAAGTGTTCAAGTTCCGTCACATAGTCCGGCCAATTTTATAAAAAGTTACAACTAAATTCTGTCATGTGTTTTATTAGTCTGAAACCCAGTACGTACTGGGTTTAATCGAAAACGCGAAACGCAAAAACATTAGGTACAATTTCAGGCCGTAACAGACTAAATACTCCACATTTATAACTATAAACAAACTTGACTCACCCATCAGCTCCAACGTACGTCTCCTTAGCAGTTACACCATTAAAATGCACTCTGTTCTCCACTTCGCCATCAATAAGATAATCAGTCATAACAAAATTCACTATTTGTTTATTCAAATGCCTTCTCAAATATTTAATGTCACTCATTTTGTTTTTATCTGTCCCATTATAATGTCTATGCCTAAGATGGCTGCCGTCAAAACTTTGAATTTTGAAATTAGAATCCAATTCTGTAACTTCACTTTCGCGCTCACAGTTTGTAGTGCCCAATAAAAAAAGAATGAGCATTGGTGTTTTGAACATTCTGCCCCACGATATTAGTTTTGCTATGCTTGACTTTTTCTTCGCTTTTGGCGATTTTAACTCCATTTTTAACCTGGAACAAGAGAAACTCATTTTAAATTACTTACATCATCATTTAGCAAATGAAACATTAAAAAAGTGAAGGTACAAAGAAATCTACGATGATAATACTATTTAATGGCCGAAAATGGAATGGCTGGAATACCAGAACTCGATTCGAATCTCGATTATAAATTGACAGCTTACATTCCAATGTCAACTCAAGTTAGAATCGCGTAATAAAAGTAGGTTACAATTAAAAAAATAATAATAATAATATTGTTGCTTTACTTAACAGCAGTAAGTAAACAACACCTTTGCCTCTACAAATTAAACTTTGCACCTTTGACTACCCAAACATTTTTACAACAAAAATGGCTGACTTGTCATCACATTGACACCGTTTAGAATTACACAATCATGTTAAACGATTATGTGTAAAATAAAACCTCAGTTTAAGTACTGCATGTAGTAGAAATATGAGCAGCTGTCGTATTCTTAGTAAACAGCCCTGGCGCTTTAGATCTGATAGCATCAGCCTCACGATTTTTTGCTAGGCTTGCCAAAACTCCAGTTGCATGTATTTATATTTAAGAAAAAAAAACACAATGCTTTGATTTCTATTCATCATGTGTTTCGAGGTTTCGGTGACCTCATTATATAATAGCATGTTGACCCAAATAATTATTTATTATGTACCACAACATAAAACTGATCTCAATAAAATAAATTTACTTAATTAATGTTAATGATATGATTATTTAAAAATTGTTGATTGTAATTTGTTTCTTATTATTTCTTTTTTAGAATAAAATTAATTTAGAATTTACTTTTTGCTGTGCCCTGCAGGGTCCGTAATTGTACCTACTTTAGCTTTAAGCCAATTGTAAGACCTTTCAACATTATGGAATGCAAATAAAGATATGAATATGAATATGAGAACCACTTGTTTTAATTGCCTACCTAATTTTGTTATGCAAATCTCAAAATGCATCTTTACAAAAAATCAAAGAGAAAATTCTTCGTCTTAGTTTTTTTTTTTTTTAAACATCGATCATCGACTTTCATATGTTTAAATAACTTAACCCTAATAAGGTAACTCATCATCTATTTCATCTTTTCCCAACTATGTTGGGGTCAGCTTCCAGTCTAACCAGATGCAGCTGAATACCAGTTTTTTACATGGAGCGACTGCCTATCTGACCCCCACAACCCAGTCGCTGGGTAACACGATACCCCTTGGTAAGACTGGTTGTCAGACTTTCGGGCTTCTGACGACCCGTAACGACTGTCAAATATCCACGAATGACAGCCGGGACCAACGGCTTAACGTGCTTTCCGAGGCACGAAGGGGTCTTGGTACCTATGTAAAGATGGTCACCCATCCACGGACCAACCGCGGCAAGCTTAGCTTAACCTGATGAATCGACCCGTGCGTTTGTTGTTACTTAGCCATAGCCATTCCAAATAAAAACTTATTCACCCAAATTATTATAACTAGGTAGTGTAGGTACACCATAATTACATCAAATTTGTCTTGAAAACGCTCAAAAAGGTGGTTTTTTAAACCAGTGTATCTCTTTAACCCTAAATAATTTTGAAAGCAAAAAAATATAAGATATATTCAAGTCTTTTTTGCATACAGTGATTGAACTCAAAACATAATTAAACATACTTTAATGCATCAAAAAAATCATCAAAGCTACCTCTTTATTTTCTTTAAAACCAGTTTATCCCTTCAATAACAATTATAATTATAATTAAAAATATACCATAAAATTCCAATTACCAAACTGCATCCAGTGATGGATTATTTTTTATTGAATAGTTAATATCTCATTTTATACGATTTTATTTGCATTTTTAAGACAATGCTTGCTCATTTATAATTCGAATTTATTACAACAGATTTTAACCCGTATCGGATTGCAGTAAGAACTATTATCCCTCATAACGACAATACGACGAGTACATTTAAAATTAGCAGGGCCTTAATAAGGGTGCATCAATCAAGATAAAGAGACTTCGCTGGCGTGGAATAAGGAAAATCTGTAAACATGCGTAAACAAATAAAGTCTAGATCAAGCAGCCGTTCATGGCCGTGTCGTTGTCCTAATTTGCTTTTTCAAAGACTTCACTGATTTTAATTGAATAATCTCCAGCCGTTTTTCAAGAAAAATCACGCGGTTGTTCACGGTCATTTTAAAACACATGTCATCCTCATCTGCCTAGCCTTTTCCCAATTATATTGGGGTCAGCTTCCAGTCTAACCAGATGCAGCTGAATACCAGTATTTTACATGGAGCGACTGCCTATCTGACCTCCGCAACCCATTTACTGGGTAATACGATACTCCATAGTAAGACTGGTTGTCAGACTTTCGGGCTTCTGGTTACCCGTAACGAAACTATCTATCTATCTTTAAGTAATTTATTGCTTTCATGATTTTTTCGTTTTTACTGTAATAGGTACGTTTCGACACAATGTAAAAATTGTTAACGAAATAAATTTGTTATTTTTGAAGTGAAAACTTCTTTAGGCGCGTTGGGCATTTTTTGTGATGGGAAAAACAATTGAACTCGCGACACTGTTATCGTTACTTCTGTATATAAGTATGTACATATATTGTGTATGTACGTACATAGATACACGCATGTTCGCATTTTTTAAGATGGGAAAAAACCATTGAACTCGCGACACGGTTACCGTTACCGATACCTCTGTACCTACGAATTTGAAGTGAAAACTTATTAAGGCGCATTGGGCATTTTTTGAGATGGGAAAAAAACAATTGAACTCGCGACACTGTTCAAAAAAAGACACACGTAATTGTTCAAGCTGTTTTTTTAAATTAATTTACTTACATAAATTCGAAATAAATAAATTAATATGAATGAGAACCATACGGAATGGACGGCAATTTTTTTACGTAAATTTTTTGAGTATTTTTGAAAATATTTCCGAAAGAACTTCGTGAGTATTAACGGCACCATTCACTTACATATCTTTTAATAGGTATGCATATTTGAAAGACCTTCTCAGGTCATGTTTATTTTTTTATTTTACCTATTGCTGTGTCACTATTCAATGAAAATGTAGGTACCTACTACTAACGCACGTTTGTTAAACACTATTTAATTATATCCATTGACTGCAGCAGTTTTATTCTGCTAAGTTCACTTCGGACCTCACTCAAGTGAACATAGTCAATTCCAAACTGAACTCATTCATCGCGAATTCACATTTCATCACCATTCGAATTTTGAAGTGATTTTTTATGAAAAATACTTATCGCAGTCTATCTGTTTATCGGAGCAGTGGTGGCCAAGAAACGGCCGCAACTTACGATTTGTATGTTCGAACCCAGACAGTCACTATACTTTGTGTAAATTATTTCATCACCACTGCTCTCAAAACGGTGAAGGAAAATATCGCGAGGAAGCCGGGCAAGTACTACAACTAAAAATTCGAGACCCACTTTTTCTCACCAAGAAGAGGCCTGTGTCCCAGCAGTGGGCACATTATTGGCTGATTACGTAGTCTATCTACCAGAATGAATCGATATTTTTCGTCAGCCACGCGCGGTCGTCTGCCCTATTTTTTACTACAACACGGTAAGGTCAAAATACAACCACACATGCATTATTTAAATTGAATAAATATTCATTAGTTTGTCATTTTATCCTTGGGGAATGCGTGCGTCGGCGCTGATGTGTTCGCAGCTTTACTTAAACAATTCAATTTCGTGATTAGAATTTAGCGTAACGGTTTTAAGGACGCCCTTTCGCATTGAGATCTAATGCCGTCATCAGGCGATGAGCTAGTACAGGCTAGTATAGGCTACTAGGTTAAATTTGTAACGGTTCAGCTGACACATACGTAACATAATTAGCGTATAATGTTCCCACTGCTAGGCCACAGCCCTCCGGTTGGAAATTACCAAATAACTTCTCCCGCTCTGGGTGGAGACTTACTTTAGTAACTAAAATCCACCCGTTTTCCCTCAGTTACCAGTGTGCCAGGGGCCACGGTATCTCTTTCGAACAACCCGCACCACTGGCAGCATCGCTGCCCTGCCAATCCAATACACTGTAACTTTTGAAAACCACATGTGAGATACTGTAAGCTTTGTTACAAATTTTCAGCATGTTTAAACGTTAATTTGAACGCTAAACAGTGTTTTTTAGGTTGCCATGTGCCATAAATATGTACAATATACATTGAAAGAAAAAATTGTTGCTCAGGGGTACTAAACATACTTAAAGAAACTGATTGGGCGTTGTTAAGCTCAAACACTAAGAGTTGAGCTTCAGTCTTTTGGATTTTATTCGGCCCTTGCGGACCGCACCAGTTGGTGCTGACATCTCTTTAAGGCGCGCGTGGTACACAACGCGCCGTCGACCCGGGCTTGGTCCTTACCAGACAGCGAGCTACCCGTCGTCCGCCTAACCTAATCCACCATTAGGTGCAAGTATAAAACCTAAAGGTGCTTAACATTCTCATTCCTTCACTGTACAGGTACACACACACACACCCACTTTTTTATAATATTAGCTTGAGCCGGTTTAAATTTAACACTGAATTACGTAAGACAATCGAAATGACATTCCCTTTCAGAAAAATAAATACTTATAGTTACACTTTCATTGAAATTGAAAATGAAACGGATTGCCATTTCGAGTGCGTACCCGGCCAATAAAGGTTCAAAAATCATTTATGCATAATCGAATTACTTAATGTTTACTTTTCTTTCCGACAATATTAAAGCTAGCCGCATATAAAATGTCATTATGACCAGACAATAGTCCACTGGTTTGGCAATTTAATTCAAATGACTACTGAACGTTTTGTAACGAAGCTAACAATACGGCGCGGCGGCCCTGTTCCGATTAGCTGACCGATTTACTAATTACACGCAAAGAAATGTTTGGTTGGTCATTTTGGTAAACAGTGCAAGGGACTATACTGTCTTATTTTTAGGATAATTGATAAATATAACAGATTAGGTAGAAAACCGAAAATTCGAGGACTTGACATCTATCAACTCGCACTAGGCTACCCGCGTGGTGGATTACGGCCCACTCCCTCTCACAGAGTGGAGGCCTATGTCCCAGGCGTGTGCTGACTATGCATGCATGCAATTATCTTGCATTGAAATATTTTACTGAAAATTACAGTTTGAAAAGGTGACATGTGTCAATTAATGCTCGGTTCCAAAAAAAAAAATGAATCGTTAGCATTTTTTATTTCCAAACTTTGCAAATAAATCAAAATCAAAATCCAAAGTCATTTATTCAAACTAGGCTGAGAGTCAGCTCTTTTTGAACGTCAAAATAAAATTACATAAGACAGTCCCCCAAAACGCCCGCCCTTCACCACTTTCTAGTGTTTTGTATGTAGTTTTTTTTTTTTTTCTTTTTGTAGGGCATCTCGCAGTTGGCCTTGAGAGGCCGTGACTGCTCAACCGGTCATTCCTGGGGCTGCCATTAAGAAGTTAATCTTAACGCCTCCAGCCAGGGCTTACAAACTAGGCGACTGCACGCTGAGGGCACCCCCTGTGGGGTACGGGCCTCGGCTCAGGGCGTCACTGATAGGGGGACAGCTATCTCTATTGGGGACAGGCTGGATCAAATTGGCATTATTATTATTAGGTGGAGAATTTAAAGCTACTGGCTCAGCTGCGGCGCGGGCTGGCGCTTCAACGAGCAAGGGTCGGTCGGGGACTTTCTAGTGCTTTAGCTGGGAAGAAGAAGTAGCGCAACAAACTCCCCAGCAGCACAGCTGTCTGTTAAGTTAGAAGAACTTGATTCTGCATAATAATAGGTAATTAAAATTACGAAACACAAAAAAAAAAACATTAAATAGTTTCGTTACCTGTTATAGTTACTTCCTTATAGGACGGTCTACTCTGCAAAGCTTTGAGGCATTTGCTTCATTTTTGGTAAAGATCAAATCTCTAAGATCTAATTTTTGGTAAATTATAGGAATCGGCCATTAGTAGCAAACGAATGTAATTGAAAATTGCTTAATAATTTCACCTCTTCTTACATAGACGTGATATTCTATACTATATCAATCCTAAATAACTATCTACATAAATTCGCATACGAGGGTTGATTTTTCCCGGACTCGCCGCCTCTCAGCAAAGCCTATCGAGTGGATGTACGGCACTGACATTCATATAATACATCCAAGGGCTTATTGATGTGCCTGATTAAATTAAAACAATATGGACGATCTACGAGCAATTTAAAATTGGAAAATGAATTGCGTTTGATAATTTTGTGTTGTGTAAGGTCGAACTGTTTCTATGCGAGATTCTGTTTTTTTCTCTTAAAATACCAGAAATACCAAAGGATTAACCATACATTTTCATATGTTTAAACTTGGAATAACTTTATCCTGCATTTATTAGTAAGAGGGTAATTTTTTATTTTGTAACTCCAGCTAAAGAGTTAAAAAAAAATCACAATGATGTGGATTAAAATATGGAGCTGCATTAAATAGGTACGTATTGAAGCTAACTCAAGATCCACGCATCAAAACTTGACTAAATTAATATGGAACCACCAGTGAAGTCTTTTCAAATAGAAAAATAAGTTTCGTAATCGGTCCATAATTGAAAAAAATATCGATGAACGTACTTAAAAAAAATACATGCAGATGAACATACAGGAAAACTTTTATCCAGTGCGGAAACTGTAACCATGAATTCAGCATATCATTCTAGACCCCCCAGCGCAGAAATTCATAGAAAAGTGCAATACCTATATGCGGTCAAAATGTATGGAACAGATGTTTTTTTTTTTGTACAACCGACGACAAATTTCTGCGCTGGGGATCTAGAATGATATGCTGAATTCATGGTTACAGTTTCCGCACTGGTTAAAAACTTATCCTGTATAGGTAGAACCTCCACTTTTTATGAAATCGTTAAAAGAAAAGTCTTCTTGTTTTTAATGATTTTTCCTTAACTTTCATGAAAATCCATAATCAGCTTATGGTATTCCCACTGCTGGGACACAGATCTCCTCTCGATGAGAGGGAGTGGGCCGTAATCCACCACCCGGGCCCAGTGCGGGTTGGTAGATGTCACATGTCTTCAAATTTTTGGTTCTAGGACATGCCGGTTTCCTCACGATGTTTTGCAAAGTAAAGCTTGCCAGGGTTCGAACTCAACACCTACAACTCGTACGTTGAGGCCGATACCACTAGGCCACTGCTATCACACTGGGCCACCACTGCTATCACACTGGGCCACCACTGTTATCACACTGGGCCACCACTGCTATCACACTGGGCCACCACTGCTATCACACTGGGCCACCACTGCTATCACACTGGGCCACCACTGCTATCACACTGGTCACCACTGCTATCACACTGGGCCACCACTGCTATCACACTGGGCCACCACTGCTATCACACTGAGCCACCACTGCTATCACACTGGGCCACCACTGCTATCACACTGGGCCACCACTGCTATCACACTGGGCCACCACTGCTATCACACTGGGCCACCACTGCTATCACACTGGGCCACCACTGCTATCACACTGGGCCACCACTGCTATCACACTGGTCACCACTGCTATCACACTGGTCACCACTGCTATCACACTGGTCACCACTGCTATCACACTGGGCCACCACTGCTATCACACTGGGCCACCACTGCTATCACACTGGTCACCACTGCTATCACACTGGGCCACCACTGCTATCACACTGGGCCAACACTGCTATCACACTGGGCCACCACTGCTATCACACTGGGCCACCACTGCTATCACACTGGGCCACCACTGCTATCACACTGGGCCACCACTGCTATCCCACTGGACCACCACTGCTATCACACTGGACCACCACTGCTATCACACTGGGCCACCACTGCTATCCCACTGGACCACCACTGCTATCACACTGGGCCACCACTGCTATCACACTGGGCCACCACTGCTATCACACTGGGCCACCACTGCTATCACACTGGGCCACCACTGCTATCACACTGGGCCACCACTGCTATCACACTGGGCCACCACTGCTCTCATCTAAATCATCTTACATGAAATTGTGTTTTTTTGTTATTTAGCCTTGAAATAATACCAACGACCCGGGTTTAATTTAGTATTTATTTAACTCCGACTTGTCTCTCTAAAAATAGTTTACGATTTTGATAATTTATTACTTACCAACACGTATTTTTTTTTAATTTATTCAAATTAATTTACAAGATAGCTTTGTCACTCTGATTTATAACTTTTGCGAATAACGTTTCGTTTATTTTTATTGCTGTCATTCGTGGATGTTTGACAGTTGTTAAGAGTAGTCCAAAAGCCCCAAAATCTGTCAACTAGTCTTAAAAAGAGGTATCGTATTACCCAATAACTGGGTTCTGGAGGTCAGATAGGCAGTCGGTCCTTGTATAATACTGGTATTCACCTACATACGGTTTTTTTCTGAGGGTGGGAAATCATCAGATAACCTCTCCTGCTCTGGGTGGAGCAGGAGGGCGTGTCAGACTTTTACTGACTAAAACCCACCCGTGTTCCTTCAGTTGCCTGCCAGGGCCACGGTATCTCTTTCAAACAACCCGCATCCCTGGCAGGAGTTGCATACGGTTGGACTGAAAGCCGACCCCAACATAGTTAGGAAGCTAGGTAGATGATGAGTGTGTTGATGATGATGATGATGGGACTCCCTTTTCCGCACGTAGACTCCCATTCGGTCCGTTGTGCGTGGGGATTCTGGCTAACAAAGCCAGCCTTGCTCCGCCCAAAAGCACAGAAGCTTCCTGGGAGCTTCACAGGCTTCGCGGAGCGACCTCACTGTTCCGAGGATTTCTTCACGTTGAGAAGCCACGGCCTCGCATTCCAGGATGACGTGGGCGGCTGATTCCTCGGCGTCAAGGCAGCCTCTGCAAAGCGGGCTGTCTGTGGCGCCTATATTATGAAGATGTTTGTTAAGGGGGTTATGGCCCGTAATTGTTCCTATGATTATTCTAAGGTTATTTCTACTCAGGCTGAGAAGCTTTTTGGTTAATCGCGGGTATACAGTCGGCAAAGCCAATTTTGACTGTCTACAGTCTGTAGCTCGTGATCATCGGTTATAATGAAGTTCGGTTGATCTTTGGGATGAGTGTGTTATAACTATTCATAAGAATTACGCCGCTGCGCGCTGGAGAGTAAGCCTTGCTACAACTTTGCTATCAGGCAAATATTTTAACCATTGCATGAACTATTCTTCTTTAAGCAGTGGTGGCCTAGTGGTAACGGCCGTGACTTACTTACTTAGGTCGTAAGTTCGAACCGAACAGGCGCTTTGCTTTGTTTAAGGCGGTGATTTCTTGAAAACGCTCAAAAAGGTGGTTTTTTAAACCAGTGTATCTCTTTAACCGTAAATAATTTTGAAAGCAATAAAATATATGATATTTTTAAGTCTTGTCTGCATAGAGTGATGGAACTCAAAACGTAATTAAATATACATTAATGCATCAAAAAAATCATCAAAGTCACCTCTTAATTATCTTTAAACCAGTTTATCCCTTCAATAATAATTATAATTATAATTAAAAATATACCATAAAATTCCAAATGCCAAACTGCATCCACTGATGGATTATTTATTATTAAATAGTTAATATCTAATTTTATACGAATTTATTTGCATTTTTACGACAATGCTTGCTCATTTATTATTCGAATTTATTACAACAGAATTTAACCCGTATCGGATTGCAATAAGAACTATTATCGCTCATAACGACAATATTGAAAGTTACCAGGCCCTTAAATTATTTCATCACTACTGCTCTCAAAACAGTGGAGGAAAACATCGTGAGGAAACCGGCATGTCCTAGAACCAAAAATTCGAAGACACGTGACATCTACCAACCCGCACTGGGCCCGCGTGGAGGATTATGGCCCACTGCCTCTCAGAGAGACGAGTCCCAGCATTGAGAACATTATGTGCTAATTATGAATAACTATTCTTTTTAAACAGTTTGGACCAATAAGAGATAGCAAATGATACCTTATTGGCCCTTTCTTATGACCAACGTGACTTCAATATGTATTTTCATTCATAAAACATGTTTAAGTTCTTTTTTATTCATTTAAGTAAGAGGTCGCCAATGTACATAAGATTAAGTGTACCTCGCTTGCCTTCGCCTTTCACGATAACCATAAGAAGTGACATAATTTATTAATAGCTTTATTTTTGAAAATCGCGATTTCTTTTGCACAGAAACCCCTCAGCCCTTTGATTCAGTAACTAGAATAATAAAAAAACAATCTGACCTTCACAACCCAGTGACCGGGTAACACGATACTCCTCGTTGTCAGACTTTCGGGCTTCTGACGACCCGTAACGACTGTTAATAATCCGCAAATGATAGCTGGAACCAACGGCTTAACGCGCTTTCCGAGGCACGGTCTCGATATTTTAATGCATGGTCACCCATCAACGGACCGCCCTCGGAGAGCGTAACTTCACCTTCGATCGAACAATGCGGCTTTTATTACGCCATGAGCCCCTAATTGCGTTTTAGCAGCAATATGAGACAATATTAAGGAAACAAGCAGGAATCTAAAAACTAGCGCAAAATAAGTAATAACATCTGGGAATCATGAGAGGATCTTTATTTTTTCAGTAGGTAGACTTTCATTTACAAAGACCTCCAAGAAGTGGCTGGGGCAGAACAGAAACGAAGAAGGTGGAGAACAGAAAGTTGTGGAGCAGCTTGGCTTGGCAGACCCTATGTCCTGAAGTGGACTGCAATAAGCTACATTAATTTATTTAGAATATTCTAGTAAGCACAAATTCATCTGACATTTGTCTATGGTTTTCAGATGGATATAAATTCGGAGAATATAAGTTCGTTTGTTATTTTCTATTCTGTATTTTCATTCCTCTAAGTATCTGGTAATTATTGACAGGCCTGCGCTGTCCTCCCATACCTATTATCACTGTATAATTTGAAAATATTGTTAACGCCAATTGTTTTTAAAAAAGCAACCGTGGAGTTTCTTGCCGGCTCTTCTCCATAGGAAGCGAAAAATTGGAACCGTGCACCTAGCTTCTGACGTTTCATAAGTGCCCATGCAGGTTTATGTGAAATAAAATATTTTGATTTTGGGTGCATCACTGAATAAAATTAGCAGAGTGATGTGCAGTCGTTATCTACTTAGGTATTATGTATTTCGATTGATTATTATCAACATATTATATGAACGAATACTATACTTGCAAAGAACCAGCATAGGTGTGCTCTCATGCATAAAATATAGCTTTTTTTGTAAATTAGGAATGTGTAAATGTTTTCTTTTTCAAAGCAAATGGAGATATTCAAGCGGTCAAGGCCGAGGGGCTATGTCGATAACGAAAATATTATGAATCTCATAGTATTTTTTAGTTATTTTGGTGACCCAGAGATTTTTCAGCCATGGTGCAGCCAGGCCGACAACAAGCAGTGAGCTAGCTGTCTCTTCTTAGATTAAGAAGAGGGTTTTACTTTTTTATATAAAAATATTGACACCTCTAGCTATTATTTAAAAAAAAATCACTTAAAAATTCGAACAGTGCGGTGCCTCGTAGTGAAGCCGCGATGATTTACTTTGAAAAATTACATTTGTTTTTACTTTAAAAACAAACGAATACTTTTTTACTTTGTTCCGAATCGTGTGCGTCAGGGCCGTCTTTTCCATTGGCCACTCTGGGCAAGTGCCCAGGGCCCCGCGATCGTTGTGCTCCTCTAGTATCTGCCAGTGTCGTAGGTAGAGGCATTTCAAAGAAAACCTTAAGTTATCCCGCTTTGATCGCTCATACCGACATCCTACACTTTCTAGGATGAACAATTATAAATGTTTTTATTTCTGTAAGTAGGTTTGTACAAACACTTTTACACGTCAATCATATTTTTGTAAACTTATTTCAATTAAACTATATAACTACAGCGAATAAACTAAAACAAAGCGTCAAAAAACTCATCCGCATCGCTGTCGACTGGTAATGTACCCAAGAGACTGGCGGCATTACCACGTTGTATAGCAATGCTCAGCCTCTGGCCAAAGTAAAAACCAGCCCTTGGGTCACGGGAAGTGTCAACCAGCCGTTTGGAGATTTCCTTGTAGAGAGCATGAGCACTCGGACCCCACGGTCCGAGAGTTTCAACCCCAAACGGTTCGAAAATATAATTACCAATAATGTTGTTATACTTTCGCCGCTTGAGGTTTTCCGCAGCCGCAGCGGCAACGCCAGCACAGCACACGGACCCAGGAAGATGGGATGGCGCAAGAGTATCGACACACGTTGCATCCCACACTAAAGGCCTACCCATCTTCCATGGAAATAAAGACATGCCGTCCGGTCTCTTGCCATCGTCGCGTGCCAAGCCAATGGGTTCTTAGTTTTTTCTTAGTTTTCAAATTTTTCTGCACATCCGACAAAATGATTACTATTTTTGTATGCATGCTCAAATGAAAACCAAACTCATCCAAAGCAGCATGCTAAAATTATCTATAGAAGCTCCATTATCTAGTGCCCAGGGCCCCCAATAAGTAGATTAAATACGGCCCTATGTGCGTTCACATAAGTAAGGTTGAAAGTGAACTTTTCAGAATACCACTTCAATTATCAAGCACTGAAAGAAGGCAAAGATTACCTAGAGTTCGTTTTTTTTTTCTAAACTGAATGTTAGCATTGACGTCATAAATTAAACAAATAAGAATTCTTATTCAGAACGTTGGAGAAGCCGAAACAGCTGTCGCGGCGACATTTATTTTAAACAAATAGACATGATAATATCACTATCGTGTTACATAGTATGTTATTTATCAATACAAGCAATTTGCTTAAATTCTGTAGATAATGTAAAACTAATTGAGCATTTGCAGTTATCAGCAATTTTTAATCAAAACAAATTTATTTTTTTGCTTTTTCTCAAGGAGTTGGAATGACTTGAAAGAATGGAACAGTTGATTTAGTTTTCTTGTGATTTTAGTTGTGACCTGCAGGCTTAGCACGAGCACCGATTTGTCGACGGAAGAATATACATGATCACATGACTATTAACTAAATGATGCACAATAAGAGAAGATAGCTATGTTTTTCTATTATTTATCACAGTTATGCGTTCTAAACGAATCATGATTTTGTAGATAATCGTATATACTTTGTGGCCGTCGAGTAGAAAGTTTGTTTTCAGTGTGATTTTGACAGTTTGGGAAGAAATATTCTTCTGAAATAGTCTACATTTATAAGGATCTAGACAAAGATCGTTAGAAACGAAATACTAAATGACAGATTGTAGAAGGTTATCTACGGTGCGATGTCAAAAATGGAGAAAGTAAATGTCACTTTGTATTGAAAAAGCACTGTCTATTATTCGTAGAAATAGAAAGCGTCACGCTAAGTCTGCAGGAAGCCTGAAGAAAACGAAGAATTACTTGTGCATCAGTCATCTACCTAGCTTCTTCCCCGGTTTCCAGTCTAACCAGATGCAGCGAAATACCAGTATTTTACATGAACTGACTGCTTATCTGGCCTCCCCAACCCAGTTAGGGGGCGTCCATTAATTACGTGAGGCCTTTAGGGGTGGGAGGGGGTCGAGTCGAATCTCACCCAATCTCACGTGGGGGAAAGGGGGGGTCTTGGTAAATATCACGTAATTTATATTTTTTCCCGCAAAGAAACAATGTAACATTACGAAATAACCGGGTTAAATTATGTGAAACATGTTTTTCCACCCATATGGCAAATCTTACAAAATAATATTTATCTCAGTTATGCGAACGCCACAAAGTAGCACAGTACTTCCTCGATGGTTAAACCGCCACCGCCCAGCCAAGTCAGCCAAATGCAACGCATAAATCCAACGCAAATAAGCACAGATTAACGTTTTTTACACTAAAACCACGTATTTGAAATATGTTACGTGAGATTATGGGGAGGGGGGAGGGTCGAGCCAAATCTCACGACATCTCACAAGAGCGGGGGTGGGGGTCGAAAAATCGCCAAAATTTACTCACGTAATTAATGGACGCCCCCTTACTGGGTAATACGATACCCCTTCGTAAAACTGTTTATCAGTCTTTCGGGTTTCTGACGACTCGTAAGGACAACCAAAGATCTACGAATGACTGCCGACACCAACGGTTTAAGGTGAACCTAGTCCACATTTTTTGCATACAAACTTCGGGAGTGTTTTACTCCACTGTCTGACATGGCATATCTAAATTAAAATATGATATCGTTTTGTCTCATTATTAATATTGTCTGTACGGAAACAGAATACTAAAATAAAAACCCATTAAAAAGTTAGGAGCCAACAAAGATTAGTTTTTCTTGCTAATTTTACTTAACTTTGGGAGTGTTAAAGTAATAAAAGAATTGTAAAATCTCCAAAACCAAGTCGGTACCGACAAAGTTCAATTATCGAAAAGTTTAATATACTTTATTTGTCATTGATTTATGCATTGGCTTTTTCATAAAACCCGATCTTCCAAAGGACTTTTCTAAATTTTTTCGCGATTTTTTTACTATAAATGATCCTGCATCTCACTCAATAACGTTGTGCGTGTAGACTAGCGTCTAACTGCTCATCACTGATACTATCTTTGTTTTTTAGCCAGGCCCACCAGTGAGTTCGGCCCACGTGCTTTCCGAGGCACGGACTAAAGATGGTCTGTTCAGTATGAATGTGGACCAGGGAAGCATGGCTTATACTCAGCAGTGAGTGGAACAAGGCTCATGACGATGATAATGATAATGAATGTGGGAAGCGTAAGTAAGTAACGAGACAGACCAAAGACGAAAAAGTAGGATTCTCTGTGATTTTGTGACAGGGTGGAAGATACATCGACATGCGACCTGAATTATTCTGAACTCCACAAATGATAGCAGTCCAAATTTTCCTTCGGTTATCAAATAATCTGTTGTTTCATAGAAAATTACAATACCTACGCGGTCAAAATGTATGGGTTAGCAATTTTTACACGCTTTATATTAGCTTCACTTGTATGTTTGTATGTAACCGACTCCTTAGAGCGCGATTTTGACCCACTTTAAACGGTCAGATTTCATTGAAAATTTGTAAACTTATCGAGGACCGATGACAATTCAATAATTTAAAAAAAAATTGAGAAAAATGAAAAAAAAAACACGTTTTAGTAGTTAGCAGAACTAAAAAAATAGAAAATAAAAAATATCATAAATAAAAAATGCCTCAAAAAGCACCCCACGCTTTTTAATTGAATTAAATTATGTTCTCCTTGTTTAGATTGGTTTTTAAAGCGTGTTTTTTAGTTTTTTTTAAACTATTTTTTTTTCAAGTCTAGAATCAACTGAATTCAAGGTTACAGTTTTTACTGACGGAACGACGGCTGTCAGTTGTATAGAGAGGAACAATGTTATGCTGTGCCGGGATAGGGGTAGCTCGTGTCTTCTCTGTATGAGAATAGACCTTCGCTCCGCAATGGTACACTAATGGGCTGGTGGCAAAATATTGACGCGTAAAAGTGTCATATAAGATCTACTTACATAAATACACATTTAATTTAATTTCATTGGTATTATAAAGGCAGGTGGATGATAATGATGTATACGGATTTATAGAAAAGCTGAAATCAATCAGTCAATTAAGCCGGTGATTTCTTGAAAACGCTCAAAAAGATGGTTTTTTAAACCAGTGTATCTCTTTAACCGTAAATAATTTTGGAAGAAAAAAATATATGATATTTTCAAGTCTTTTTTGCATAGAATGATGGAACTCAAAACAATTAAACATACTTTAATGCACGAAAACAATCATCAAAGTCACCTCTTAATTATCTTTAAAACCAGTTTATCCCTTCAATAACAATTTTAATAATATAATTAAAAATATATCATAAAATTCCAAATTGCCAAATTGCATCCAGTGATGGATTATTTATTATTAAATAGTTAACATCTAATTTTAAACGATTTTATTTGCATTTTTACGACAATGCTGGCTCATTTATTATTCGAATTTATTATTACAACAGATTTTAACCCGTATCGGATTTCAATAAAAACTATTATCGCTCATTCCGACAATATTTAAAGTTACCAGGGCATTAATAGTCTCCCAGTATTAATGAGTTTATAAGATCTAAGCGTACAAACACGAACACAACACCACAGGGTCCATAATGATCTAATTATAAGTTTACCACCTAAGAATATCTATATTTTGAATGCAATAAAGTATTGAGTAAAAGCAACTTTGTTTTATACTATGTAGAGATTAGATAATAGTTGAAACTTACGTACATTGGTGGTCCTTTAAAATAAAAATAAAAATTACTGAAACTTAAAAAAAAAAGCTTTCATTAATTATAATGTTCCAAATGATTGCAACCATATAAGAATTTACCTACTTTGTTTTTTCAATGTTGATCATTTCAGAATTAACTCAGTAAGGGGAAATTGGAAAAATATAAAGCCAACTTCTGTTTGTGATAATTCAATTATTAGCTATTATTTTTTATTTTTTTAGTGACGCAACACATCACGTTATATTTTTTGCAGTTACACGTATTTCCATTAGTCTGGTAAAATTTGATAAATCATTAATCTGATTACAATATTATACATATTTTATTTTTCTAATTCTTTACCTAATTACCAAATTTTTGCAAGTAATGGTTGTAATTAATTTTTCTTCGATAGCTATCTTTCGTTCACCAATTTTTTTTACTGTCGTATTTTTAACCAAATGATCAGTCTAAAATGTTTAAAATATTAAAAAAAAAATGTTTTCGCACAAAAACCCGTTTTGTGTCTAATGAGTGTTATTGATATCTAAAAAATAATAATTAGTCTTGATGACTTCACAGACAATATTAGTTTGTGATTTTTTACTGTAAAAACAATTTTACTAATTACTCGTGTGAATGCTTCAACGTTAATGACCTTAGCAAGAAGAATTTATTTTTATAGAAGGAAGTAAACTACTGAACTAATTTTGATAAATAGGCTACTACATCGCCACGGGATTCGCCATTTTTTTTTTTTTTTTTTTAATGTATGTTGTAATATTTACTTGCATTTCTCATGAAAACGAAAAAGAAATGCTAATTATTGCTAATAGGCATTCTTTTACAATACTTAGTTTAAAATATGTCATAAAAAATATACCAACAGCTACATTCTTATTTTCATAAAAATCTCCATTTAAATTTCACATTTACTGAAATAATTACTGCCTATCAAAAAATATTTGTCTCATAATAATTAAAATAAACGCGCCCATTTCTTTACATCTTTCCTTGTAAAATAACCGGTCAGTGCAACGTAAAGTAACCTTCGCCAATAATCGAACTCAAAATTCCTGTTTCCACGCTCGTATGACTTTTTAATTAAAACAATAAGACTCACCTGTTCACTGTTACATAACATCCATTCACGATCACTTTAAATTCAAACTTAAACCATAAAAAAAATCACGAAAAAAAATCACTGGCACCACAGAAAAGTTTCAAAAACTCATTTAAGTCCGTTCTAAGTAAAAAAAAATGAACTTTCATTCAGTAATTCGATATTTGAAGTTTTCGAAAGTAGTTTAGCGTAATTTTGGCGGGAGTGGGTGGTCGTGTAGTATGTGCACCCGTGTTTGCCGGCCGGCACTTCGTCCGATACTGGCTGGCGGGCTGGCTGGATAGCTACGCGACCGATGCCAATCTGCCAACGTGTTCGAACCGCGCGATCGTACGATATTGAACTGACTCGGAAATTGATACGTCACACTGCATTTAGTTAAGGTATTGTTTTTTTTTTAACATCGGGCAATATGATGAAGTCCCGTCCCGTCGTTGGAGTTGTGCCTGTTATTCGTGATTTGGCCATCTTCGAGGGTGCAATATGGCTCTACCGAAAAATTCACCAGAGATATTAAATTTTTTAGACAGTTGCGAAAAATAAAACTGGGTGATTTAAGTTACCTTAACCTGGTTGAACATGACATGAGTTTTGTGGTTATAAATATTTTTAAATTCTTTTCGTATCTGAAATTTTATTTAAATTATTTATTGATGATGATGCGAAACCTTGGAGTTTCATGAAACTCCAAGGTTGTATTATTTTTTTCATACAAAATGTATAGAACACCAATGAAAATAAAAATACTGACGAATAATTTCAACGTAAGGGGTTTTTATTTCGTTTTATGGGTAGGAAATCATCAAATAACTTCTCCCGCTCTGGGTGGAGCAGGAGAGCGTATCAGACTTTTACTGACTAAAACCCACCCGTTTTCCATCAGTTGCCTGTGTGACAGGGGCCACGGTATCTCTTTCGAATAACCCGCACCCTTGGCAAGTCCCCTCTTTTAGAAGTGGATTAATTATGAGGCGCCGCGGCGTCCTCACCTTCCGCTTGACGCAGGTCCTCACCGGACACGGTTGTTTCGGGAGGTTCCTGCTCTCACCCAGAGCGAGAGAAGTTATTTGATGATTTCTCACCCGCAAAAAAAAGACACGTAGATAAATCATTGCTCTAGTTTCTAAGTCTACTACCTACTAAATTCTTTGAACATTGAACCCAGTAGTTGGTATGTAGACACCGTCAGCATTTTTTTTTTTTGTAATCTGTGATATTTTTCACATCTAATTACAAGTTAAAATAGCTGACGTGACTCAAAACGCTTCCCAACTTAAATGGGACTGGGCAGAACATGTCTGTCGCATGGCCGGTAAAACTATGGCCCCAAGAAGCACAGAACTGGTGCTCCGAGCTAGTTAAAAAAAAAATCTATGAAATATTCTTGTGAACTTTGACCTACGCACTGCAGTGTATAAAAATAATTTTGGAATGTTTCAAATATCCACTAAGATTTTGATCCGCGGTTTTTCAGATTTTCTTGAAACTGTTACTGTGTAGTGATAGGCTATATGTGCATTTTTTATTATAAACGAATTCAACGAAATTATTGGAAAAACATTTATTCAATTTTGCTCATATTTATTTCCCTGCATAAAATCCAAACAATATCTTTGATAATCAACATGACATTACCTACTTTGCATTCACGCGATGATGCAACACGCGACGATATTTGCCATGCAGGCGTATGCGCCGACTGACGTAAGTAAAGTGTCGTGAAAAGTGTAGCTTTACTGATAGTTACGAAAATTATATCAATATTAATTACTACTTATGACATAATTAGCAGTACTATTCTGACACAATTCGAATGCGAACTCATTTTTATCATGATTGTGTCGACACCATTGCGCCATCCCATCTTTCTAGTACGGCGGGTTGTGCTGGGGCGGCTGTTGCAGGTGCGGAAAACCTCAAACGGCGCAAATATTGCAATCTTATTGGAACCTATTATATGTTCGAGCCGTTTGAGGTTGAAACTCTAGGGCCATGGGGTCCAAGTGCCCACTTAGTTTTACGAGACATTTCCAAGCGGTTGGTCGACTCTTCATGTGACCAAAGGGCTGACCTATTTTTCGGCCAAAGAATCAGCATTGCTATACAACTTGGCAATGCTGCCATCCTTTTGGGCACTTTTACCGTTGACAACGATGCGAACGTATTTTTTGTGCCTTTTATTTATTTTCTTTTTTTTATATACAGACCTGCTAAGACCTGTACATAATATTATTTTAAGACCAGTAGTTTTTATAACAGTTCATATTATTATGACCCTATTGATTGATCTTTAATTAAATAGTCATTCAATAGAGTTTATGGACTTCGAGGGTGGTACCTACAGATGATTTTAATCATTATAATAAAATTCTGAAACTAAATTCTTGTTACGGTTGTGAATCATATTTAGTTCAACATACAACCTTACATTCTTTGGCAAATTGCAAAAAATCTAAGTAAAAATTTCTATTTTTGCATGACATATAATATGTTAGAGATAATAGCGTACAAGACATTACGACGTCACTTATTATGTGAGGATTCTAGGTCTCACACTTTATGCACTGGATTGGAGGATACTACTACGTGGTTCACTGATTAAAACTCTTTAAAAAACTTGAAGACTATTTATTTATCACTGTACATTTATAGACTTATTTATAGCTCACTTATTTATAGTCCACTGTTCATTGTTACTGTTCACTTTTTACTTATTTACTGGTTATTATTTACTGTTCATTGTTCACTGTAAGCACTGGTTTCACAAACTGATCGAACAGCTCAAAATGCCCTATACTTATACTTGGGCACATAGGTACAAGTAGCGGTGTTGGCGCCGCTTTTCGCAATTAAATTTGCCAATTATATTTTTCTAGATTAAGTTGTGTTCGTGCTCGACTCTAGATCCACCAATCAGAAACGAGTGTAGGCGTGGCTAAGACCGGACAGGTTTCGACAAGTTCGAACCTGCTCTGAACTTGATCTAGAGTTGAGCGTGATCATAACAAGGTTCTTAGTATCTACTTAAGGAAATCAACAAAACTTATAGCTATACACGAATATTATGTACAATGATCATTATATACATTCAATTAGGCTATCTATCTATTGTTCCGTGCGTGGGCGTCCTGCACATTTCTCCCGCCGTGCGCCGTCCGCCGCTGACGTCGCAGTCGTAGAGACCGGTGCAGGCTCGCCGTGGTCGATCGATAGCACCACTATCTTCTTCACTGGACGTCGCAGGATACCTCCTTTTGTAGACACGTCCACTGTACGTACTACTCCATCTGGACCGGGAAACGTAGCGCTGATGCGCCCTCTGACCCACATGTTCCTTGGTAGGTTGCCATCTACGATGAATACTAGGTCGCCTATTTTAGGGATCGTGCCTCTAGTGTGCGGTTCTCTGCGGTTCCGTAGTTCCGGTAGATATTCTTTGAGCCATCTGGCCCAGAATATATCGGCAAGCCTCTGAGCGGCACGCCAACTGGCTCGTAGACGTAGGTCGCTGTCGTCGAATTCTCCTGGTGCCGCGATGCGTCCTGGACCGCCCAAAATGAAGTGATTGGGGGTCAAAGCCTCAGGATCTTCGGGGTTGACGGATACGTGCGTAAGTGGTCGGCTGTTTACGGTATGTTCGGCTTCGATGAGTAGGGTATGAAGCACTTCTTCGCTCGGAAATCGTTCGTTCAGTGTAGTGGATAGCGCTGCTTTAACTGATCTCACCATGCGTTCCCAGGCGCCTCCCATGAACGGCGCTCCTGGTGGGATGAATCGCCAGTCGATCATCTTCTTTGAAGCTTCTTCTGCTGTAGCTGTGAAGATGGCTGCTCGTAGTTCCTTTTCAGCGCCGTGGAAGTTTGTTCCGTTGTCGGACCATAGTTGTGCGGGACATCCTCGGCGTGCTATCATGCGTCTCAATGCCATGATTGCTGAATCTGTGTTAAGCGATGCCACAAGTTCCAGATGTATGGCTCGCGTTGTCAGACACGTGAATAAAGCGACGTATCTTTTTTGGGGACTCCGTCCCGCCGTAATGGTCAATGGTCCGAAGTAGTCCAGTCCGACGTAGGTAAATGGTCTCTGGTGATGTGCTAAGCGACAGGAAGGAAGATTCCCTGTCATCGGCTGAGGCGGAGAGGCTGCCTTGATACGACATCGCAGACATTTGCTTATAATGTTCTTGACGGTCGGTCGTAAACGGAGCACCCAATGCTGCTGACGACACTCGTTTACTATGGTCTCGGTACCTGCGTGATGTAATTTGCGGTGTACGTGTTCTATCCATAATCGCGTCGTGATATGGTCACCATCTAGTATCATTGGTTTCTTCAGACATTCTGTGACGTCAGTCATGGCGGTTATTCTGCTCTTCAGGCGAATCTCTCCCTTCGTGAGTTCTACGCACAGTGCGTGCAGGCGACTGTTTCGTTGTATGTGCTTCTTGTTTCTTAGGGCTTCTATTTCTTCCTTGAAGGATTGTTCTTGTGAAGATCGTAGGATCAGACTTTCGGCTTCGCGCAGGAGTTCAGCTGTGAGAGGCAGGTGATTGTTCGTGATCTCTTGCTTCTCTCTGGGTTTGATCGGCACTGTCTTCTTACTCCTTCTCCAATCAGGGTCGTTGCTGCTGTTCTTTTTGGTTCTTTTGTAGTTAACATTTTGTCTAGATTGGCGGCAGAGATGTAGAAACTGTAGAACTCGCGCCGTAGCTCGTAGATATCTTTCCCAGCGTGAAAACCTATTGACGTTTGGTATAGCTTCGCAGATCTGTATGTTCTCGTCTCTAATGCTACAGGTTCTCTCTTCTCCTGTGATTATGACGGGGTTCTTATCATCAGCTGGCCATGTTTCCGGGGGCCTACGAAGGAATTCTGGTCCATTAAACCAACGATGATCTTGATCGTAGTGTTCTGGTACGTCTCTTGTAGCGTCGTCCGCGGGGTTCAACTTGGTCGGGACCCAGCGCCATTCATTGGTGGAGCTGTGTTCTTCAATTGCTGCGATGCGGTGCGCGACATATGGCTTGTAAGATCTGGACCCAGTCCTTATCCATGATAGTGTAGTTCTGCTGTCGGTCCAGAACGTAGTTGACTCTGGTGTCTTTTCGTGTTCTTCTTTAACCGCTGTTGCCATACGTGCGCCAAGTACAGCTGCTTGCAGTTCTAATCGCGGAATCGACATCAGTTTCAATGGTGCTACTTTGGCTTTAGCTGTGATTAAGCAGACGTAGACTCTTCCGTCCTTGTTGATTGTTCGCCAGTATAGTGTTGCTGAGTATGCAGATTCGCTTGCGTCGGTAAATATATGCAGCTGTAGTGATTCCGTAGTACTGAAGCTTGGATAAGTTCGTGGAATGGAGACGTGTTCTAATGCTCTGAGATGAACGAGCCATTTCTTCCAGCTTGCGGCTAGGTCGCTATCTAGGGCTTCGTCCCATGCTGTTCCACGGCGCCACACTTCCTGTAGTATTTGTTTGGCTCTGATGGTCACCGGCGATACAAGTCCCAAAGGGTCAAATAAGGACATGACTATTCGGAGAGCTTCCCTTTTAGTAGGCGTGTCGTTCTGTAGGATGTTCTGAGGTATGCGCGTCAGATTCAAGTTGAAGGTAAGCGAATCTTCCGTTGGCCTCCATATCAGACCGAGAACTCGTTCTGTCTGGATGTTGTCTTCCAGCTTGATCGTGTCTTCGGTCTTGGTTACTTCCCCTAGTGCTTCAAGAAGGGCGGTAGAGTTTGATGACCATTTCTTGAGTTCGAAATGCGCTTCCCTGTGAATGCTGCGCACTGCTTGCGAGATTCTTACTGCTTCTTCTAATGTGTCAAAGCTATTTAGATAGTCATCCATGTAATGCTTCCGTTTGATAGCTTCGACTGCCTCTGGATGTTCATGTTGGAATCTCTCGGCGTTTGTGTTCTTTATGTATATCGCTGTAGCTGGTGAACAAGAAGCTCCGAAGATCAATGACTTCATCCGGTATTGCTCCGGCGGCTGGTTGTCTCTTCGGTCTCCTCGCCACAAATAACGTAGGGCGTCACGGTCTTCGGGTCGAAGTTCTATTTGTAAAAACATTTCAGTAATGTCGGCGGTCACGGCGATTGAATGTTGACGGAAACGCATGATCACTCCTGGTAGGGATTGCAGGAGGTCTGGTCCAGTGAGTAGTTGGTCGTTCAAAGAAACTCCCCTGGTTTTGGCTGCTGCGTCACAGACAATCCTTAATTTGTCCGGCTTCATTGGGTTGAAGACTGCGAAGTGAGGTAAGTACCAGGTTCTGTATTTTGACGTGGTTGGTGGAGCTGGCTCGGCGTACCCTTTTGATACTAGTGCTTCCATTTGTTCAGAATACCTCTTCTTCAGTTCTGGATCTTTATCAATTTTCTTCTCCACGCTGCTGAGTCTGTTCAAAGCGCTGTCATAGTTCTCCGGCATTCTTATGTTTTCATTTCGCCATAATGGAGCGGTTTGATATCGTCCTTCTGTGGTTCTCTTCGTACACTGCTGCAGGATTCGAAGTGCCTTTTCATCAGGATCATTGATGGGTTTCTTAGGGTTGACTTGCATGTTGTCCATCGTGATGTATTCCTTCACTAGTTCATGCAGGTCATCGTCTGTGTTAGTATGTGTGATGAAGTTCACTCTGTGGCCCAGTGCTCGTGCGTGGCTACCGTGCAGGACCCAACCGAGTGGTGTTAGTGAGGCCACTGGTTGGTTCTTCTTTCCTGTCTTGATTTCTGTTGTGATGAGGAGGTCCCAGTTATCTTGGCCGATCAGGAGTCTGGGTCTTGCATCTTCAGTTACTATATCTTTGGCTATGTCTCGAAGGTGTTCACAGTCCTTAACTGCTTCTCCAGGTATCCTTTGTGCAGCCAGCTCTAGCTGTTTGACTGTTCTTGCATGTAGCTTGCGTTCAGATGTGTGGAGTCCCTTGATGAAGAAGTTCACTCGTCGAGATGTTATGTCGATTGTAGGTTCGCCGTCGAAGGATGATATTCGTAGTGGTTCACATGATCCTTGTGCTCCGATTTCATTGGCTAGGCTCTCATCAATCAATGTTACAGTAGAGCCGTCATCCAGGAGCGCGTAGGTATCCACAGCTCCCGCCGGTCCAGAAAGGTGTACTGGAATTATTTTCAGGAATGACACCTTAGGTGTCCATGCTGAATGAACCTTCTCTTGTTCTTCTTTGGAGCACTCAGGTTCTTCTTTCTTTTTGTTCACTGCACTGTCGGCGTGTAACATCTTATGATGTAAATGTACACAGTCGTTTATTTCACATTTCTTCGGTTTACAGCTGTGTTGCTTTGTTCTATATTTGAGGCAACGAAAACACAAGCGATGTTTCTTAGCTATATCCCATCTAGCATCAGTAGCTGCTTTCTTGAATTGTTCACACTCCATGATGCTGTGTCCCTGACGTTCACATAAATTACACTTTGGTTTATTTGTTTCTTGCGTTGCGTTTACTCGTTGCTGGCGTCGTTGCGTGTTCTGAGAAGTTTGTGTTGTTGCAGCGATGTTTTCAGGCAGTGCATATGGGCTGCATATTTCAGCTTCAATCTTGATGAATCGAGTAAACTTCAGAAGATCAGGTTCTGTTCTTGGATTCATTGCTGAGAACTGGTACCACTGTCTCTTCAAGGTTGGTGTGAGTTTTTCAACAATAACTTTTGTCACTTCTGGATTGAAGAGGTAATGTCCACAGTTGAGTGCTTGTAGAGTTCCAACTATGCTTTCTACTTTGGTAGCGAATGTACATACTTCACGCGGAGATTCAGTGAGGCGCGGCAGTGTTCGTAGTCGTTCTATCTCGGCCATTGCAATTGAGTCCGAACGTCCGAAGCGTAGCTCGAGTGATTTCATAACTTCACTTGGGTCTGCGTTCACTATTAGTAACCCTTGTACCGCTTCCTTGGCTAGACCTCGAAGGCTTCGTCTAAGTCTAGACATGTTCTCCATTGCTGTTAGTCGATGTGCTGTTTCAACGTAGGCGGCACGGAACGTGAGCCAATCTTGATGGGCTCCGTTGAAGCAGGGTAGTTCAGTGTGTCTTGTTGGCTGCTGGTACTGTGTGGATTGCATAGCGTGTGTGATTGCAGCAGCAAGTTCTCTTATGTCCGTCCTAGGTTCTTGGACGGCCAGTGTTGAAGGCTGATGCAAGGCGTGCGCTGATAGCGTGGACTGCGGCACCCGGGTTTCGGGGGCATCTCCCGGAGCGTAGCTGCGATGTGGTGCCGTAGTGTAGATCGGTTGCCATGATGTGTTCGTTGGTACGTACGTGGAGTTCTGTGGCCAGTGTGCGACGGGTTCTGTCGGCGCTGGCGTTCGTTGTGGCTGCGCAGGCACGTAGTTCGGTTGCCAGGATGCAGATGTGATCACTGGCTGTAGGTTCGGATGTGGCTGCGTGTTCACTGAGTTTTGTAACCAGGCGGTGACTACAGGTGGTGGGTTCAGGTGCGGCTGTTCAGTCGCAGTGTTCGGCTGCCAGGAGGCGGCGTTGCTCACTGGCAGCATGTTCTCAGGTTCCATGTTCAGGTTTTCAGGAGGCGGGTGCATGGTGCTGACTCCCGCCGGTAAGGTCGCCGGGATGCTCCAGGACACGGCGGTGGTTACTGGAACTGCAGGTTCGGTCGACGACTTTACTGGTTCATGTGGTCTGTCGGCGATGGCGAGCAGCTGGCTTGATTGTAGCCAAGTAGTCACTCGTTGATCATTGCCAGCTTCCGAGGCTACTGAGGATGAGTCTTCCTCAGTGGATTCAGCTTCGACCTCGGCTAGGCGCGCGTTTGCTAACTCTACTAACCTTTGTGCTAGTTCTGCTTTGGCCTTGGCTATGCGGCGCGTTTTGGACACTTTTACACTTTTTTGAGACGTAGGTTTACTTCGGCGACCACTTTCTTTATTTTCAGGTTCTCCGGTGCGTTTGATAGTAGACGCGGTCGCGGCCGGTGCTTCTGACGTTTCAGCTGTTGTTCTGGTAGTTTCCGTGGTGCCCGTCTCAGTTGTAGCTTCAGTAGTGGTTTCAGTGGCCGTTTCAGTAGCCGCTTCAGTGGCTGTTTCAGTAGCTGAAGTTGATGCTTGTCTGCCCTTTTTGCCTGTAGACCTCGTAACTGGCATTGTTCTTGAGTCTATGTTCTTCTAAATATTCTTCAAGAGGTTCACTAGAATCTTCTTAATAGCGTTTTCCTCGAATCCGGCTCTCGAAGGACCAGACAATGTGAGGATTCTAGGTCTCACACTTTATGCACTGGATTGGAGGATACTACTACGTGGATCACTTGATTAAAACTCTTTAAAAAACTTGAAGACTATTTATTTATCACTGTACATTTATAGACTTATTTATAGCTCACTTATTTATAGTCCACTGTTCATTGTTACTGTTCACTTTTTACTTATTTACTGGTTATTATTTACTGTTCATTGTTCACTGTAAGCACTGGTTTCACAAACTGATCGAACAGCTCAAAATGCCCTATACTTATACTTGGGCACATAGGTACAAGTAGCGGTGTTGGCGCCGCTTTTCGCAATTAAATTTGCCAATTATATTTTTCTAGATTAAGTTGTGTTCGTGCTCGACTCTAGATCCACCAATCAGAAACGAGTGTAGGCGTGGCTAAGACCGGACAGGTTTCGACAAGTTCGAACCTGCTCTGAACTTGATCTAGAGTTGAGCGTGATCATAACAAGGTTCTTAGTATCTACTTAAGGAAATCAACAAAACTTATAGCTATACACGAATATTATGTACAATGATCATTATATACATTCAATTAGGCTATCTATCTATTGTTCCGTGCGTGGGCGTCCTGCACATATTATAATAGTTATTCAATTGATTCGAATAGCAACACCGCACAAACGTCATAGACAACTGACGGCTTGTCAATGTCGAAGCTGTCAATGTCAATGTTGTATCCATCAGGTGTGTTCGATTTTTGAGACCTTTCTTACTCCCGAGACAGCACCTGCGCTGGTTGTCCGCACTGATTGATAAATAATAAAACAACATGGCGGACATCAACATCGAGCACGAGAACGATAATCTATTTGAATCTGCGACACATATTTTTAACAATTCATTATCATAATCAGCCTATAACGTTTCCACTGCTGGTACACAGGCCTCCTCTCTGTGAGAGGGAGTGGGCCATAATCCACCACGCCGGCCTAGTGCGGGTTGGTAACATTAAATTCTTTATAAAAATCATGTGTTAATTCCACGCATCTGTTACAAAGCTCAGTCCTGTGGCTTTAGAGGACCCATATGGCCATCGAAACCATATTAAATCCGAAACGCACCTGTTACCTTTGAAAATAATAATAATTTTCAACAACTGCCTATATTTTGATTGCTGTCATCATTCTGCCATTGGGCTTTGTTCCAATTTATGTGGGGTTGGCGCAGCGTGTCTGCTTCTTTTTTTTTAGTCGGGCATCTCGCAGTTGGCCTTGAGAGGCCGTGATTGCTTAACCGGTCTTTCCTGGGGCTGCCATTAAGAATTAACTTAACGCCTCCAGCCAGGGCTTAAAATCTACTTAAATACTAGGCGACTGCACGCTGAGGGCACCCTCTGTGGGGTACGGGCTTCGGCTCAGGGCGTCACAGTTAGGGGGACAGCAAGTGGAGACAGGCTGGATCAAAATATTGGCATTATTATTATTAATCGGGGAATTTAACTCTACTGGCTCAGCTGCGGCGCGGGCTGGTGCTTCAACGAGCAGGGGTCGGTCGGGGCGTGTCTGCTTCATCCATTCTTACATTTCTATAAGACGTCATCCTTTTTTAACCCCCCGACGCAAAAAGTGGGGAACCGCAAGAAGTTTGACCGCTACGTGTTTGTGTCTGTCTTTAGCACTGTAGCGGTTAAACGGGTGAACCAATTTGGGTGCAGATTTTTTAATTTAAAAGTAGGTTTTCTAGCGGTGGTTCTTAAATATGTTTTATCAAAATCAGTTCAGCCGTTTGAAGATTATCAGCTCTTTTCTGATTGTTGAAGAGGTTTGAGCATCTTCCACGGGTCTGATCGATTCGAAATTTGCTATCCTCTATTACTTCAATTATATCAGACGAACAAAGCAATCTAGAACTGATGCTGAAACATCACCTGAAATTTCCAGGATACCCAACTTCGTCACCAACAAACAGCAGAAGTATCGTGTTTGGGCTCATTAAAAAAGTCTCAATGAATAGGTTATAGATAAATCAGTGATCAGGGTCTGATGACAGAGTAGTAACGAGGAATGAGGATAAAATACACTCGAGAGCAATGAATCCGGGTCACTTAAAGAATCCTAAAAATCTCGGAAACTAAAAATGCTAGGTTAATGCAATAAATTGTATTTAATAGACAATGTAATACTCCTTAAATGAAGGTATTAAAACTTCATAGTTATTGTAAAGTTATATCATAAAAAAATCTAATTTGAAAAAGGGCCACTTTCGAAGATGGAACTACGAAATTACAGCATTTGGTTTTGCTTTTGTTTGTAATCTGTCATTTATGTGGGTACATAAACCATGTTGATAGTGCTCTATATTCATTATTCAAGCTGAAATTATGTCGCTTACGCCTGAAGAATGCACCAGAATACTTACAATGCTGGAAACCGGCCGGAGTCAGCGCGATACAGCCAGGACTGTCGGTGTGTCGCTGTCAACAGTACTAAGAGTTCTCCGACGTTACGAAGAAACTGGTTCTAACCTACGCAGACCAGGAACGGGCAGAACCAGGTGTACCACAGCACGAGAAGACCGATACTTGGTGAACACCATGCTTCGAAATCGCTTTCTCACAGGAACTGAACTCACAAATCAGTTTCGACGCCTCGGAGGAAGTAACCCAAGTGCATGGACAGTAAGACGTCGGCTTGCTGAATCTAACTTAAAACCCCTTAGACCTGCAAACGGCCCTAAACTGGAGCGTGGGCATCGTATTTCAAGACTAAGATATGCCCAGAGCCACGTAAATTGGAGTATTGAAGATTGGTCAAAAGTTATGTTCTCCGACGAATCAAAATTTATGCTCTACAAGCACGATGGAAGACACAGAGTGTATCGAAGACCAGGGGAAAGATTCAAGCAAGCATGCATCGAAGAAAAAGTAGCCTACGGTGGTGGGTCTGTATTTGTGTGGGCCGGAATTTCTTCTGAAAGTCGCACAGAGCTGGTGATCATAGAAAACGGCTCTTTAACTAGCGTAAGATATGTGGAAGAAATCCTCAATGATCAAGTTGGTCCATTTATGGTCAATTTAGGTGAGGATGCTATATTTATGCATGACAATGCCCGACCTCATACAGGTAGAATTGTGAATGACTACCTTCAAGAGATGAACATTACTCGTATGGAGTGGCCAGCGCGCAGCCCGGATATCAACCCGATCGAGCATGCTTGGGACGAGCTAGGCAGATGCGTAAAACAACGAAACCCTCCCCCAATCACGCTTCGTGAGCTCAAAATTGCTCTCACAGAGGAATGGGAGAATATTCCCCAAAATCGTATAAGGAACTTGGTGTACAGCATGCCAAACCGCGTAAACGCAGTAATGGAAGCACGAGGAGGCAATACGAAGTATTAAAATTCAAGAAAATCGTAATAAAGTTCAAAAATTTCATGTTTCCTATTTTTGTTTTAAGGAGAGATCAGCAGTTTTTTTCTTTATGTAATTTTGTGTTAATAAAATGTATGGTGACTCATATTTTTTTTACTTTCATTTAAGGAGTATTACATTGTCTATTAAATACAATTTATTGCATTAACCTATCATTTTTAGTTTCCGAGATTTTTAACATTCTTTAAGTGACCCGGATTCATTGCTCTCGAGTGTATTAACAAAATATTTCACTGTGGGAAACACACATGGACATTTACTATATTAAGTTTGAAAAGCAGGAAATAAAAGTAAAATTAAAATTTAAAGCAAATAAAATGTATTCGTCTTTAAAGTTTAATAAGAAGTTTAAGGTAGTATTTTTATCAAAGCATTGCCAATTCGGGGGACGGATAATGTAAATGTTATGCGTCTGTTTGGCGTTTTCAATGAACGTCCCCCGACATAGGGCGATATAAGGCGAATACGTCATATTATTTGTTTGCTTTATAGAGGTTTTTGATTGTCTAGCCATCATCTTACTACGCCGGCCAGCCTCAGCCGCGGCGGCGAGTGTTACAACCAACTGCTCCTCAACTCGCGGGCCGCCTCTCGCCTCCGCGCCTACGCAATTCTAAATTACACACTAGGGGTAGGGCCACAGCCGCGAAGAGGGAGGCGGCCCACGTGAGGAAGAGCCCATATATGCGCCCTACGGCCCTAGTCGCCGCGGGAGACACCCTGGGCGTCGGGAATCCCAGGCTGATTCCCGGCCACCGTAGGCGCGGGCTTGCGGACGGCGAGTAATGGGTAGCTCTTTCTTTCTCTTTTTTTAAAAAACGTTGCCCCACACTAGGAATTTCTCCTGTATCGTGGGTGCGTTTACAAACATTTAAACTCACATACACAAACAGCCAGACCCAAAACAACTACTTGCAGTCTGCTAAGCGTGCGTGCTGTCTGGTAAGGACCAAGCCCGGGTCGACGGCGCGTTGTGTTCTACGCGCGCCTCAAAGAGATGTCAGCACCAAACGGTGAGGTCGCAAGGGCCGATGCCTGTCAGGGCGGGTTGTTCGAAAGAAATACCGTGGCCCCTGGCACACAGGCAACTGAAGGAGTGGGTTTTAGCCAGTAAAAGTCTGACACGGTCTCCCGCTCCGCCCAGAGCGGCAGAAGTTATTTGATGATTCCCCATCGTCAGAAAAAAAAACACTGCATTGTGGAGGTCAGGTAGGCAGCAGTCCCTGCATGTAAAATACTGGTATTCAGCTACACCCGGTTAGACTGGAAGCTGTCCCCAACATATGTAGTTGCGAAAATACAGGCATTTGCAGTTTACACATTGATGAGGTAGCCGGTACACCTGTCCATTTATATTGCATCACGCTACAGATTTTGCCAATACACACGCTATCTTTGAAGTTTGGACTTGATGACTAGACAGATAAATTTTTGCTAGTAATGTTGCGCTATGTCTTATCTCTAGCTTAAACACTTTCGTCACAATTTCGTCACCCAAAAGAACTCCATGCCTAGGGGTCAAATCATGGACCCGACACTCAGCGCGTGTGACCATCAGAACAATGTGGTAGTCTTTTTTCTTCGTTCCCGCAATACTGAGGTTTGTGACCACATTTACGCGTCTCCAAGTTATGCTGTCTTCTTTAGAGTCTACCGCTCGGTTTATTTTTTGTTGGGCATCTCGCAGTTGACCTTGAGAGGCCGTGACTGCTAAACCGGGCTTTCCTGGGGCTGCCATTAAGAATTAACTTAACGCCTCCAGCCAGGGCTTATAAACTAAAATAAATTACAAACTAAGCGACTGCACGCTGAGGGCACCCCCTGTGGGGTACGGGCCTCGGCTCAGGGCGTCACTGATAGGGGGACAGCTATCATTGGGGACAGGCTGGATCAAAACATTGGCATTATTATTGATCGGGGATCTACCGGTCGGTTTTTTTTTTAATGATATCTCACTAGTCAACCTATAAGGTTTTCGGTTGCTTAACCGAACTAGCCTAGTGGCTACATAAATAAATAAATAAAAAATCAGACATAACATTAGTCCATAGTTTCCAACTCATACACTTAAATTATAAACTATTTTAAAATATAAATAAGATAAAACCCAAAATAAAATTGCGATTAAGTAAATTTAAAATATTAACAACTCGAAAAATTAAAATTGAAAAATGTCAAAAATTTATAAAAATGTCAGAATCGTATAAAAAATAAATTGTATAATATAAAATTGTCAAATTGTAAAATGTTATAAAAATGTCAAAATATTTAAAAACAAATAAACATTATGTATAAATTGCTATTTTATGTTCGGTGAGTACCTATATATGAACTCATCTAATTTTAAGCAGGTGCCCAAAATCAATCGACAAACAAGTAATGCATAGTGTGCTTACCTATAAGAAATTGGTACACTAGTCTATAAGTATATCCTGGATGTATCTCGTATCTTTTTATCAGTGTAATTAAGGCCCATAGTGTCCTCATCTCCCGTTTGTATGCTAAAGCACGACTGCCGCCCGCGCCCGCGCAGGGCACCTCTGAGCCTTTATCTCAAAATGGGGATATTCCTTTGATTAATTTACAATTGTGCTTCGGCGATTCTGTGGTACCTCTAACTATCTATTTTTCAATGTATTTTTTTTTTCAAATAACGAAGCCGTTTAGTAGGAGTATGGAATAGAAGCCAAAATATTGCGTGTTGGAAAATATTTTTTTACAGCAAAAGTATTAACCATACAAAAAAAGTACTTGCGGCAAAATAATCTATATGAATCTATAGCAAAATCATATATTTTTCAAATCTTCAAGACAAGCCGTTAATGAGCAGTACGGTTCAAAATGTGACCGTGTTACGCTACCAAACGGGATTTTGGCCCTTAAAGACTTAAAACTAAAGCGATTGGTCGCTAAGCGCACCTCCTGTGGGGTACGGACCTCGGCTTAGGGCATCGCTGATAGAGGGCAGCAAGAGACAGGCTTGATCGGAATGAGCTCGGTATATGCTGCTTCCAACAGCCTTCTTGATTGCGTCTCATCATCTTACCAATGAGCCCGTTTTCCTTCAACCAGCATCCTTATTGCTTAACACACTATCTATCACAATCTGAATAATTTTGAAGAATATTGCTAATCTATTACTTCATTATGTTAAAAATGTATCTGCTCAACAACGTGAATAACGCAATGAATGTTGTTGAACTGTCAAGATTAAGTTTTTATAGAACGTATAATTATATGTCCGAAAAAGCTAAGGGCACGTAGCATCGATGGCCTATCAAGTGATGAATATCTCCAACGAAGCAACGCAGAAGGCTGATGGCCAATGATCAAAAGTCTAACATAATGAGTACCCAAATGACCTAATTAGCAATTCCCTTCAGTCTAGACCACTAATAAGCTACAAAGTCATTAACTATGCAACAGAGCCAGTGTATACCCTCCATTAAATATTTTGCTATTCAGCAGAACAAGTGTCGACGTGTAAAATATAATGTATGGTATGCGCCGGCGCATAAGTAGAGGTGGCGTGGTTTTTGGGTTCCGCAACAAAAGGATGCCTTTTTTTACACGCTTTTATTAGCTTCACTTGTATGTTTGTTTGTTTGTTTGTATGTAACCGCCTCCTTTGAGCGCGATTTTGACCCACTTTAAACGGTCAGATTTCATTGAAACTTTGTAAACTAGTCGAGGACCGATGACAATTCAATAATTAAAAAAAAAAATGAGAAAAAAAAAACGTTTTTGTAGTTAGCAGAACTAAAAAATAGAAAATAAATAATAGTTTAAAAAAGTAAAAAACACGCTTTAAAAACCAAACTAAAAAAGGAGAAAATAATTTAATTCAATTAAAAAGGGTGGGGTGCTTGACATTAATTGATTATAATAATACCTCAAAAAGCACCCCACGCTTTTTAATTGAATTAAATTATTTTCTCCTTTTTTAGTTTGGTTTTTCAGCGGTTAAAGAGTGTTTTTTAGTTTTTCAAACTATTATTTTTTAATCCTTTATCAACTATGTTCGATGAGTATATGAACTCATCTAATTTTAAGCAGGTGCCCAAAATCAATCGACAAACAAGTAATGGATGATGTGCGTACCTATAAGAAATTGGCACACTAGTCTGTATATTGGATGTATCTCACATCTTTGTATCAGTGTATTCAATTGTTGGTGAGCCAAATAAATAAAAAAATAAGTGTGATACGGACCCTTAGTGCTTTAATCCAACTCGCTCTTGACCTGCTTTTTTTCTCTTTCTTGTAGTCCGAAGTCCATATTGTAATGTGCAAAAAATATACGTCAGCGAGTTGTAATATTATATGGCCGCCGTGATGTGTTTTTAGACTTTGAACCTTATTTTAATAAGCGATGTCGATTTTTTAAGGCATGAATCATTTTTAATACGGTGGCATTTTATGGTAGCCAAGTTAATTAGTATAATCTCCTGTAAGGGACGATCGAAAGATAAGCTACCCTCGCCGCGGTCAGTTCGTGGATGGGTGACCACCCATTATCTCTCCATCTCTCGGAAAGCATGTTAAGCTGTAGGTTTCGGCTATTATTCGTAGATCTTCGATACTCATTTCGGGCACCGGTGAAACGGGGTGAATAGAGATGCAGGGGTGAATCGAGACGAAACTTTACAATGGATTATAATTTTGAAATTATAATTTGTAGTCAAAAAGGACTTTAATGTGTTAACTGTTTTATAATTAACGATTAAGTGCCTTTATTGACAGAAAACAATCATAATTTCAACGTCAAATCTAGTTTAAAGCTTCTTCTCAATTCACCCCTGCATCTCTATTCACCCCGTTTTACGGTACTAAAAAGTCCATGCAAAAACTCTCAAAACCAGTCTTACCAAGGGGTATGTTATTAGTTTATTACCCAGTAACTGGGTTGTGGATTTCGGTTTTTTTTTGGAAGACATCTCGCCGGTCAACCTATGAGGTTTTCGGCTGCTTGACCGGACTTGCCAGCCTCCAGGGCTTAAAAAATACTTAAAACTAGAGCGACTAATCGCTAAGGGCACCCTCTTTAGAGAGTACGGAGGAGGTCTGATAGGCATGTGCTAGATATAAAATACTCGTATTTAACTCGTATTCGCTACATGTAAAATACTCGTATTGCACCCGGTTAGATTTGAAACCGATCCCAACATAGGTAGTTAGGGACTACAAGGCAGATTGATTGACTTTACTTTCAAATTGTGTGAGTGAGGTCAAAAATCAAAAATCAAAATCAAAATATTTGATTTCACATAAGCCTGCATGGGCACTTATGAAACGTCAGAAGCTACGTGCACGGTTCCAATTTGTCGTTTCCTATGGAGAAGAGCCGGCAAGAAACTCCACGGTTACTCTTTTAAAAATAATTGGCTTTTACAATGTTTTCAAATTACAGTGATAATAGGTATGGGAGGACAGTGCAGGCCTGTCAATAAGGACCAGGTACTTATAGGAATGAAAATACAGAATAGAAAAACGTCTACAAATCTAGTCTCTAAGGCCTACAAGGTTCTCTCATTCACAATATATAAAAGAATCTACCTATATATATAAAATGAATCTATTTGAACCAAGTGACATGATTTCGATTACAATCACTAATAATAAATAGTCGAAAGTAAAATTTATGTATAATGTCAAATAATGACGAGAATATGTCAGACATTGTAAAAAAAAAGAATAAAAATTAACATTGCAATTTGGGAGCAGTTAATAGACTTTCACACAGTTTTGCTGGTAATGAGGTACCAGGGAAGCCACATGTGCAGAAGGAATTAATGCCAAACTTCCCTGTCTTCAACGTAGTCTTTTACCTTATCCGAAGTAAACTTAGCTCAAAATCTTGGAGTATGCCCATTTCAATGCCTTGACAACGCAACATAGTTTCAACGTCACGTTTTAACCTATAAAATACTTGAATAAGTCATCAAAAGCGCACGAGCGTGTCGTGGTAAATAGTAACACCTAGTATTATTATTTATAGTTTTAAGATAAAGTAAGTAAGATTATTTTTTTGGGTGGCAAATCATCAAATAACTTCTCCCGCTCTGGGTGGAGCAGGAGGGCGTGTCAGACTTTTACTGACTAAAACCCACCCCTGTTCCCTTAGTTGCCTGTGCGCCAGGGGCCGCGGTATCTCTTTCGAACGACCCGCACCCCTGGCAGGCATCGGCCCTTGCGGACCTCACCAGTTGGTGCTGACATCTCTTTGAGGCGCGCGTGGAACACAACGCGCCGTCGACCCGGGCTTGGTCCTTACCGGACAGCGAGCTACCCATTACTCGCCGTCCGCAAGCCCGCGCCTACGGTGGCCGGGAATCAGCCTGGGAAGTAAGTAAGATGAAGTGCATACCTACCTACACCAAGTACACACCGAGGATTCTTTCCAGTGTTCTCTCGTGGATTTATCCAAGCCTACAGAAATTTTAGGGATGACAGAAAGCTTAGCATGACGCTTTCCATTTCTACAAAGTGACATTTCGTTTCTCCATTTTTGACATCGCACCGTAAATATCCATCTACAATCTGTCATTTAGTCTTTCGTTTCTAACGATCTTTGTCTAGGTTCTTATAGATGTAGACCATTTCAGAAGAATATTTCTTCCCAAACTATCGAAAAAACACTGACAACAAACTTTCTGCTCAACGGCCACAAAGTATATACGATTATCTTACATAATCATGATTCGTTTAGAACGCATAACTGTGATAATTAATAGAAAAACATAGATAGTTTTCTCCTACTGTACATCATTTAGTTAGTAGTCATGTCTATTCTTCCGTCGACAAATCAGTGCTCGTGCTAAGCCTGCAGGAAAGGAATGCTCGTGGTCTGATTGTCTTCGTTTGCGCCAAACCCACCTTAGCTCATTCATTGATCACCAGAGATCGGATATTCGGATGCATATTCACCTAAAGTTGAGATGTTGGCTAACATGGAATGCACTTTTGTATCGAAATGTCTTAATTTAGGTAAGTAATTTGTTTATTTTTTGTTTTAACTAATACAAACCACCCCTCCTCCAGTACATACACATATTTGTATGGGGTTAAACATTAATTTTAAATTCATACACATCTGAATAGTTATGCAATCCAAGAATCCCGGGGTTTTTAATAAATATTACAATTAATTTATAAAGCCGCTTCCATACTTTCATAGCTAAAAATTATGTTTAGGTAAATATGCATCCGAATATCCGATCTCTGTTCATCACACACACCCTAAACGTATACTTAATACACTACACACTTTTAAATTTTATACACCTAAGTTTACCTCATAACTGAATTAATATTCATTTATTAAGATATCATTCGATTATTGTCACCTCACAAATCTTATCAACCGATGTTACGTATGTGTCTACCTATTATGTTTTAATAATGTAAGATGAAGGGGACTAGTCTCCACGAACCAGGGAATCCTAGTGTTATTTGAATTTGTACTGCTTTCTTGAACAATAAAGTTTTTAATTTTGTTTTTATTACACATTACATGTTACGCAAATATGGTGCTAAGCGTGGGGTCCTAGCCACCTAGATGCTAACCTCAAGGGCAATTCATGGGCGGTTTCGGCAGTAGGTCCAAATATGAATTTGTGTCCGGTTCTGGTAATAGGCTTGTCACCTTTGCCTAAGATGCCTGACTGCGATACCTCACCATCGCAGTTCGTTGCTCACTTCGATCCTCGATGTCACATTCATGTAAAACAATAATGTACATACGCATGCACATCCTGAAGGATACCTTAAAGCGTTACATAGCGGGCCACTTGAAGGTTTGCCTATCATTCGTGAAAACAAAATAGTTTGGTTGCACCGCCATCTATCGCCAACCAAAATCTTCGGTATGTAACATGACTGGAGAAATTATAGTGAACCTATTATCAACTATTCACCTCCGTCTACCCCTTTGAAAAAACTTAGCGTGATATACTCCCATAGAGAGTCACGAGAAAATGAGACCTAAATCTAGCCTCATGGAACAATGTCAACCGAAAAGCTGAGGGCTGAGCATTGCTATACAACGTGGTAATGCCGCCAGTCTCTTGGGTACATTACCAATCGACAGCGATGCGGATGAGTTTTTTGACGCTTTGTTTTAGTATATTTTTGATTGAATTAAATACTTTATTACCGAAAAGCTCAATAATTTAATTTCGAACAAACAAGACTGCCAACAGACTAACATTACCATACAATAAATAACGGCTCGCTGATGCAAAAAGATCTATATCTGTTTCAGAAAGGCATCAATGGCATTCCACTTGGGTGCCCGCGCCATATTGTTGCTTTTTTCGCGCCAACGTCTTTAACTGGCCGTCTACTGTCTATGGTTTAGGGTTGGGTGGATGATTTGTGTTCTTTTTTTGAATGGTTCGATGCTATTTTGTTTTTTTTTTTAGATTGTTGGAAATCTAAAAATGAATTTGAATTTGGAAACCTATGCTAATGCTTTTAGATCATACTTTTTTAGAAATAAGGTGTTAGACTCTGTTTTCCTAACTAAAATGGTCTACCTGAAAGGGATTTATAAATCTCTAAGCAGAGTTAAAATACACTAGTTTAGAGACTTTTTTATACAGTAATGAGCCACACTCATGACCACAGGCTGCCCTATGACCCTGAAATAATTTTAACTTTTAATATGTAATACATTTTCCTTATGTCGTTCTTCGATTGCTTGATTAGGTAGGTATTATTTCAAATAATTTACGTAATTCCAGTTACGGGAAATTCTGCTCCGGTTAATAATGTTATCAATTCTTGTCATCATAAAATATTAGCTACCTATACAGGATATTTTTTCAGTAGTTACCGACTGGGACCACTTTTGGTGGTTACCATATTTTCATCCTATAATTTTTCTCTCATTGAACACTGCTTAATTACATATGAGCTACAAATATATGTGATTTATTTCTGTAAGTAACATGTATTATACAAGGTGTAACAGAATAGACGCAAGACCTCAAAGTAGTTTGTTCCTAATTGACTACTGAATCGATTTCAGTAGCTTTTAATATAAGTATTTTTTTTTTAAATTATGTATTTTGCCATACCTACCACTGATTAAACCAAAGAAAATTCAATCTTATTTCTGAAGAAATAAGACTCAATTTTAAATGCATAAAATAATGCTTGGGTCGACACGTTTTTCTTAATAATATCAGTTAGTTTAAAAAAAAAAATAGTTTTGGTCATCGTATTATGCTTATAAATCAATACTCTAATTGGGGAGTATGAGGTCTTGCGTTAATTATGTTACTCGTTGTATATGTTACCGGCCAAACCCGATTTCAGGCCAAACTAGTTTGTCCTAGGCCAAACTGGTTTATTAAGCCGGGGCACGCCGATTAAATGGGTTAGGTTAGAACTGTGACCAAAAGCGCGCGAGCCGAGCGAGCGTAGCGAGCGGCGCCGCGGCAGCGGCCGGCGAGCGTTACTTCCAAAGGCTGTTAACGAAATGGCTAATTAAGCTAGTTGGCTGCGACATATCACGCGTAGGATAAGTCTGTTTGGCCTAGGACAAACTAGTTTGGCCTGAAATTGGGTTTGGCCGGTAACATATACAATAATTACTCAATTACATATACTAAAACAAAAGGACACTAGGCGTCAAAGTATTCGTCCGCATCGCATACATCAAATATTATTTTAGTTATTTTTTAATTTAATGTTTAAGCCCAAAAATATTTTAACAAAAATTTTAACATTGACGGAACCCTCGATCAAAAATATTTTCACCACCCCATTCTTTTTGCCTTGCAATACAGGTTATTATGAGAATATTGACACCTTTCCCACGTGTATGCCATTGTGCCGAAAGCCGAGAATGATAGGGGATGATAACCCTAATGTTGTTGAATTATTACTTTAAAATAGGCTACCTGCTTTGTGGTAGAGTCATAGAGTGTCATTCGTTTTGCGCCATTGTGTTTTTTTCTATTATTTCGTTTTGTGATTGTTTTTTTTATGGCTGATTTTAAACTGGCCAGTGTGACCAAAATTCTTTGGAGAGTCACGAATTAAAACATAAATGTGATGGATTTCAAATCAATTCTTATTTTTAATTGAGTTGAAATGTTTAGATGCATGTTTGACCAACATTCTACAATACGAACCGTGAAACCGTTTTTTTTTTTTTTTTTTTTTTTTTTTTTTTTTTTTTTTTTTTTTTTTTTTTTTTAACGTTGCCCCACACTAGGAATTTCTCCTGTATCGTGGGTGCGTTTACAAACATTTAAACTCACAAACTCAAACAGCCAGACCCAGAACAACTACTTGCAGATCATACAAATATTTGTTCCGTGCGGGAATCGAACCCGCGACACGCAGCGCAGCAGTCGATCACTGAACCACTGCGCCAACCGTGCCGTCGTTTGAATATTTACTTTATCTTTCTTTAGCTTGGCCTACGACCGGGGTTGAAAGGTTCCGCGTAGCGTTGGAAGGCCTCCCACTAGATGGACCGATGACCTGATGTAGGCTGCAGGAATCCGCTGGATGCGGGAAACTCAGAACCGGTCTAAGTGGCGGTGCTTGGGGGACGCCAATATCCAGCAGGGGTTTACTACTTGATTTCGAATGTCATATGCCCGATGGCTAATTCCCCGAAGTCATCAGATCGAACGTCCGAATTTCCGAAATTCTATAGCATCGATGTACCACCGAATAGTCAATAGATCAAGCGTCCGTTTGGCCGAAAAGCCATTGCAACGATAGTCCTATCCATCGAATGTCTATTGGCTCGACGTACCAGTAAGTCGAAAGCTATTCTGCATAAAATATTCAAGAAAAGAAGGAATGTAAAATGGGATAAAAAACAAATCAGCAGGGTTTAATCGTCATACCCATATGTATATAATAATTAGATAAACACATTAGTGATTAACATTAGGTACTAATATTATAAACAATAAAAATGTCAGAAATAGGTAACTCAAATATGTTTTACGACTTCAACTATTATGGGAGTATTATTACTACTTGCTAGATTAAGTAATATACCTAACATTCAAAGTCGTAAAACGTTTTATGTAGAATAGCTTTCGACTTACTGGCACGTCGAGCCAATAGACATTCGATGGATAGGACTATCGTTGCAATGGCTTTTCGGCCAAACGGACGCTTGATGTAATGGCTATTCGGAATTGTGGTACATCGATTTCTTGGGATTTCGGCAATTCGGACGTTCGATCTGATGACTTCGGGGAAGTAGCCATCGGGCATAATATGATATTCAAAAACAAGCAGTAAACCCGTCTAGCAGAGGACGTATTTCGTCTGAAATGATGACCTTCGACATTAGCTTCGAATTTCACTCACAAATCAACATAGTATGTGCTATTCTATAAAGTTCACTTCAAACCTCACTCAAACGACCGCACACAATATTCTAAAGTGAAGGTCATTTGTTTTCAAAATCAATCAACATCGCGGATTCATTCCAGACACTGTTCAAATTTCAAAGTGAATTTTAGAGAATGCACACCAGCATCGGAAATCTTTTGTACCTCATTTATGGGCAACGAAATAATAATAATAATAATAATCGTTTATTTATAAAAAGGAGCACATTTACAAAGTATCTTAAAAATTAAAATAGAACACAGTTGCTTATTGCCTGAACTAGGTTGAACCTGTGTTTCAGGCTATGAAGTGCATGAATACTTAATGTAATAAATTAACAATCTATATAAATTAAAACTAGGGAATAAAAGTAAAAGTAATAAAATAGCATGTTAGTCGTTCTATTTGCAGACAATAAGTAGATCTTCTGTCTGTGCATAAGCGATGGTTAGTAAATATTTAAGTATAATTTTCTTACAGCTAAAGTAATTTAATTTATAGATACTTAGTTTCCTATTTAACCTATTGTACAGAAATGGGCCCAAGAATGTAAAAAATCTTTCTACAAAAACATGTTTTGAGGTTGCATTGGATGTGCATACTATATCATTCCGTCTTTTGTAAGTATTGTCAGCAGTGTAGGTAAGCATGGTGTGCTGTTTTAGTACTAAGTGCATAATGAAAAGTTGTCGAACAGTCAGCACGTTGCAGGATTTATATAGCAGATCTGTGGGAAAGAAAAAGGGATGGAAGTTTGCAACCTTTAAAATTGCTCTCTGTGCTCTTTCAAGAGGAAGCAGATTAGTTTTTGGTGCGCCACCCCATGATGTGATGCAGTACTGAATTATTGATTGACATAGGGCTAAATAAACTTGTGTGATTAATTTTGAGTCTGCAAATGATCGCAGTTTTTTAAAAACAAATATTAATTTGCGCACTCTTTTAACGAGACTTTCAATATGTTTTCTGAAAGATAGAGTGTCGTCCATTATTACGCCGAGGTATTTTATGTTGTTCGTTTTGAGGATAAAAGGACAATTACACATGTTGACTGAACGGTTTCCACATTGATGTGCATATAGTTGTGGGTTAGTAATGTTAAGTTGAGGCTTGCGCATGGAGAAGTGAATATATTTTGTCTTGTCAGCATTTAATGTTAGTAAATTTGTTTGAAGCCAATTAGTCACAGTATCAAAACCTAGTTGTTGTTATGTAAATGTAATTAAAAACTGTTGTAGACAACTTTTATCGATTTATGAATGGTCAATTTTCTGCTCGAAAGCAATTTGCTTCAACAATACATCAGAAATTCTTTGCCAGTGCCGCCTAGGGTCAGTTTAGAAAAAAATCGGGTACTACCTGCCAATCATTGATATATTATTCTCATGATAAAGATTTAATTTATGAATAGATCTTATTCAAGTAGGATGGGTCATGATTTTTCTAGAGAAAGCTGTATAATTTAGGAGTATCGTGCTACCCAGTAACTGGGTTCTGGAGGTCAGAAAGGCAGTCATTCCATGTAAAATACTGGTATTCAGCTTCATCAGGTTTGACCGGAAGCCGACCCCAACACGTTGGAGAAAGGTTAACAAGATGATGAATTACGAAAATTCGAAGAATGTCTGTCACAAGTCTTCGAATTTTTGGTTCTATGACATGCCGGTTTCCTTACTATGTTAAGCTTCGACCTTTTGAAAGCGGTTGTGATTAAAAATATTACACAAAGTAAGTAAAGCGCCTGTCTGTTACTTACCATTATTGTACAGAATCAAGTTCTTCTAACTTATCAGACAGCTGTGCTGCTGGGGAGTTTGTTGCGCCACTTCTTCTTCCCAGTCCAAGCACTAGGAAGTGGTGAAGGGCGGGCGTTTTTGGGGGACGGTCTTATGTAAATTTGACGTTCAAAAAGTGCTGATTTTCAGCCTAGTTTGTATAAATGACTTTTTGATTTTGATTTCTATTTTGTCTGGGTTTCCGACCTTACGCCCTACAACTCCACTTACGCCTATAAAGTGCCACTTATTAGTTGCAAAGCACGGACCAAATTCGTTTGACATTGCACGTTTTGTCTAAAACTGATCTGCTATAAGAGCGTATGGTATGTGTTGGCGACGTCAAGTCACCATAGAAAATAAGGTTGATTATTGAAAATAAAAATGATTTGATATTAGGTAGATATAAGAAAATTATTGTTGCATACCTAAGCGTAGGGCTGGTTTTGATTTCCCATGAATACCTACAGATCAAATGTAAGTCTAAGCCAATCACTCAATTAGAATTTAAACTATCTTGAAAGGTACATGATTAAAGGCAAAACCCAACTAGAATTAAGCCAAAATACATAAGTACCTACCTGCATATACCTACAGTACCTAATCTGCTATTAACAAACAACCAAATCTGTTATGCGCAGTAAAATTAAAGCAAAGACGTAAACATTGGTAATATTCCACGAAGAATCGGCACGTGACCGGTTTTCCCACGATCCAAGTGAAGCTTCTCGAAGGAATCGGGCGCAGGTTTAAACTTGTCGAGAGAAATCGAGCTTACGCTTAACCATTAGGCTCCACCCCCTTTAATGTGACTGGTTTAGAACAAATGTTTGATGTCAAACATAACCGCTACTTGTACCCTAGTAGAAAACTACTTAAGGAAATCTCTAAGGAAAATATGAGTTACACAATGAGCTACACATAGAATTGTACACATTTTACTCAGTTTAAAGTTAGTCGTCAATGAGACAAGTTATGTTCATATTAAATTAGCAGTAATTCAGTATATTGTAATAGTTATTAGTGCGTGATTCAATAAATGTGAATAGTGGAATTAAAAAAAAAGGTGTTTCAATAGAATCCCCTACAATAATGGTCCTTCGAGCCGGATAAAAAGAACTGAAGCCTGAGTCTGAAGTTACGTGAAGATAAATCGCTGTTTGAAGATTAGCAGCGTTTTAAGAGAAGATCACGAATACCAAGAAAGCTATTGGTGAAGATCAGTTCTACGAGCCACGCACTAATCACGCCACGAGTCCTACGTGTGCTAAAGAAAATTGCTGGGAATAAACGACTAAGAAGATCGCCTATTCTCGAAGCTAGGACATCTAGGACGTCTAGAAAATACCGATTGGTGGCTACACGACCCGCTGAGTGAATAATTGCTGGGAGGTCGGCTACGAACTACGCCGCGCCCTCTCGAAGCCCCTGTATCACTTGAAGCTTTACGTGTGGTGCTGAAAGACCTAGGACGTCTAGAAAATACCGATTGGTGGCTACACGACCCGCTGAGTGAATAATTGCTGGGAGGTCGGCTACGAACTACGCCGCGCCCTCTCGAAGCCCCTGTATCACTTGAAGCTTTACGTGTGCTGCTGAAAGACCTAGGACGTCTAGAAAATACCGATTGGTGGCAACACGACCCGCTGAGTGAATAATTGCTGGGAGGTCGGCTACGAACTACGCCGCGCCCTCTCGAAGCCCCTGTATCACTTGAAGCTTTACGTGTGCTGCTGAAAGACCTAGGACGTCTAGAAAATACCGATTGGTGGCTGCACGACCCGCTGAGTGAAGAATATTGCTGGGAGGTCGGCTACGAACTACGCCGCGCCCTCTCGAAGCCCCTGTATCACTTGAAGCTTTACGTGTGCCGCTGAAGGAAATTGCTGGGAATAAGCGACTAGGAAGATCGCTTATTCTCGAGGCTAGGTATTCAAGAAATACCTATTTGTGGGAGCGCAACTAGCTGAGTGAAGAATATTGCTGGGAGGTCGGCTACGAACTACGCCGCGCCCTCTCGAAGCCCCTGTATCACTTGAAGCTTTACGTGTGCCGCTGAAGGAAATTGCTGGGAATAAGCGACTAGGAAGATCGCTTATTCTCGAGGCTAGGTATTCAAGAAATACCTATTTGTGGGAGCGCAACTAGCTGAGTGAAGAATATTGCTGGGAGGTCGGCTAGGAACAACGCCGCGTCCTCTCGAAGCTCGAATATCACTCGAAGCCCGGCGTAACCCTGTATAATAAGAACGTGTAGAATAAGTGTTAACGTGTGTATGGACCATAAGTTCGAAGTGTGTGTACGTCTCTATAACATAGCAGTCTCCGCTAAGGACTTCATATAAACTCAGGTGAGTCATTGAACAATATATTGACATTAAGTGAAGTGAATAAGAATGATGACGCGAAGCCGCAAAGGAGACAGCACGCGCTCGACCACGGAAGAAGAGACTACGGAGACGTCAGCTACTACCTCCGAAGAGGTGACAGATACTAGCGCGGCTACCGAAGATACAACCATGGTCGAGGAATCTAATGTTACCTTAGTGGAGAAGAAGAAGAAGGCGAAATCTACTTCGAATAAAGCTGCGAATAAGAAGAAAGAGCTAGAAGCCAGATTAGAGTTGGAAAAACTACAGCTGGAAGAGATTAAGCTGAAGACTAAGATGGCAAATACAAAGTTAGAATTAACACGTGTCAACGAAGAAGACACAGACTTGAGTGATAACGAAGAGGATGCTGCAACTAAGGCGGCTGCTGAAAAGGCCACTGAAAGGTGGGTTTCAAAAGCGAAGGAAGCGCAACCCGCAACGAACCCCACCAGTCAGTTGGCAGAAGCGATAATGGAAGCAGTCAAGTCCGCCACTGACAGCAAAGCAGCAACGAATACGCAGCACGCGCCGAAGTATGTCAGTGAGCTACATCAATTCGACGGCGATGCAAGAGACTGGATGACTTTTAAAGCTACGTACAAAGACTCACAAGCTCTCTTCAGTGGAATCGAAAATATGGGAAGACTGAGAAGAGCAGTAAGAGGAAAAGCCAAAGAGGCGGTGAAGTCCATTCTCTATACACAAGTGGACCCGGAAGAAGTAATGACTGCATTAGAACGTCGATTCGGGAGACCCACTTACCTAATAAGAAGCGAGATAGAAAACATAGAGAAGCTGCCTCCCATGTCAGAAGATGCAAGAGAGTTAGTGAGATATGCTGGAGCTGTGGCCAATACAGTCAGCGTTGTGAAACAAATGAAGAAACAAAGTTATCTACACTCGAGTGATATATCGAATCGTATAATAGAGAAGATGTGTATTCTAGTACGATTCAGGTGGTACGAGTACAGAGCATCTAAAGAAGAAGATGATGAACCGATTCTCATTGGCCTTATGAACTTCTTCAATCAGATGGTAGACCAGTTCGAGATGCACGAGTTCACGGGAACCAGAGTGAAGAAGGAAGGAATGAGAAACCGAATGAGACCTTCAGGATCCCGGGGCGTGAACGCCGCTCGAGTTAAACGGCACGATGAGGAAGAATATTCATCATACGACGAGGATTCAGATAGAGAGCAAGACGAACAACAAGCTGCGACAGTATGTTCATGCAAGGACGACGCCAAGAAGCAAGAAAAGATAGTCTGTCCTGAGTGCGCTGGGGAACACGCACTGTTCAAATGCAAGAAGTTCGTCGATGCTTCTATAAAAGAAAGATGGGAAAAGGCCAAGCGAGCCTTCATATGTTTCAAATGTCTACTAGGGCGACACAGAAGATTCAGTTGCCAAGCAAAGCCATGTGAAAAATGCAAGAGAAATCATCATGTGATGCTACATTCCGAAGAATGGATGAAACCAACCTCACAAGAGACCCAAGCTGTAGTATCAACAATGAATGCAACACAAACAACATCAAGAGCTTACATGAAAATCGTGCCAGTGGAACTATGGGGACCCGATGCCAAAGCCGAAGTCTACGCCCTCATGGATGAAGGATCAACAGTAACCCTTATAGACGAAGATATCGCGAACATGATTGGAGCCCAGGGTTCTGAAGAAGATCTAAGAATTAAGGGTGTGGGAGGTCACCAAATGAATCATAAGTCAAAGAAGGTTGACATCAAGATCAAAGGAAGGTTCGAGCGCAACATACAGAAAATGTCAGGATACACCATTAAAACCTTGAACTTATCCCCCCAAGAAGTCAGCGATAATGACCTGGAAGATTGCCAACATCTAGAAAAAATAGCAGATCAAGTAAAATACCCTAACGATCGTCCGACTGTACTCATTGGTCAGGACAATTGGCATCTGATCGTGTCCCAAGAGATGAAAGTTTGTGACTTAAGCAAGCCAGTAGCCTCCAGAACCCTGTTGGGATGGGTCTTGCACGGAACTAAGACCAGAAACAATACGATGCGAATGGTAAATCATCCTTCAACACCAACAGGAAAAGATGATTATCTTGAGAAGACGACTAGAGACCACTGCGACATCGAAGCCCTAGAAGTCGCCGCAAGGGAACCATCCAGCGACATAGATCAACGAGCTCACGACGTGCTGCATTCAACAACGACCAGATTGTCAGATGGAAGAATCAGCGCAGACCTGATCTGGAAGACGGACGCCGAAAGTCTACCAGAAAACAGAACAGCTGCAGCACGACTACTAACGGGAATGGACAAAGAATTTGAACAGAAACCAGAAGAACAAGTCGCAAACCTGATCAACAGCGAATACGCTGAGGAAGTAACACACGAACCTGCCTCCTCAAGATCATGGTATCTGCCTGATGCCGCTATTGTCCACCCCCAGAACGAAGAAAATAAAGACAGTCTTCATTCCACCTGGAGTCTGCGCAACACTCGCGACGAAGACGAGAAAATAAGAAGAGTGCCAGAAGACAGCTTCCCAGACGAATTAGCTGCCCTACAAAAGAAAGAAGACCTGCCACCTGAACGTCTGACGAAGACCAATCCTCCTTTCACCTGCCTAGGAGTAGACGTTGAACCCATGCTCGTCGCCATCGGAAGACGTACGAAGAAACGAGGGGGAGCATTATTTACGGGCTTCACAAGATCGATTCATAGAGATTTGACCGCGACCCAAAGATACTTCTGGACCAACTCCAGAACAGTAATAAAATGGATCAAATCAGACCGTAGGCGATTCAAGCCTCTTGCCGCACATCATCAGCGCCGATCCAGAAAAAGAAGAAGCTTTGACCCCGAACCATTTTTCCATCGGGCGGCCAAACGGAGCCACCCTCTTTGGCCCCTTCGACGACACAGAACTCATCGGTTCTCCCAACTGGCAGACATCCTAACGCCTGACCAATCATTTCTGGTCAAGGTAGTTGCGAGAGTACCTTCCCACTCTCTCGCCACGCTATAATCAAAGTCCTCATTATCAGGACCCAACATTGGGCGACATAATCTTAATTGTCGACCACACTCTGCCACGCTACTCGTGGCCACGCGGTGAAATAGTCGCCACTCATCCCAGACCAGACGGAAGAACCAGGATCGTCGACGTGCGAACAGCAGCGGGTATCCTGCGGCGGCCAGCATCACGTCTAGTCCTGATCGTACCTGCAACGTCGCCCCAACAAGATGGAGTGCAACGCACTGAGGGGGAGACTGTTGGCGACGTCAAGTCACCATAGAAAATAAGGTTGATTATTGAAAATAAAAATGATTTGATATTAGGTAGATATAAGAAAATTATTGTTGCATACCTAAGCGTAGGGCTGGTTTTGATTTCCCATGAATACCTACAGATCAAATGTAAGTCTAAGCCAATCACTCAATTAGAATTTAAACTATCTTGAAAGGTACATGATTAAAGGCAAAACCCAACTAGAATTAAGCCAAAATACATAAGTACCTACCTGCATATACCTACAGTACCTAATCTGCTATTAACAAACAACCAAATCTGTTATGCGCAGTAAAATTAAAGCAAAGACGTAAACATTGGTAATATTCCACGAAGAATCGGCACGTGACCGGTTTTCCCACGATCCAAGTGAAGCTTCTCGAAGGAATCGGGCGCAGGTTTAAACTTGTCGAGAGAAATCGAGCTTACGCTTAACCATTAGGCTCCACCCCCTTTAATGTGACTGGTTTAGAACAAATGTTTGATGTCAAACATAACCGCTACTTGTACCCTAGTAGAAAACTACTTAAGGAAATCTCTAAGGAAAATATGAGTTACACAATGAGCTACACATAGAATTGTACACATTTTACTCAGTTTAAAGTTAGTCGTCAATGAGACAAGTTATGTTCATATTAAATTAGCAGTAATTCAGTATATTGTAATAGTTATTAGTGCGTGATTCAATAAATGTGAATAGTGGAATTAAAAAAAAAGGTGTTTCAATAGAATCCCCTACAGTATGTATACAGTATACTCCCACAGGGGCCGCCCAGGTAGCCGCACTCTTTACTGAGACCATTCCTAAGCAAATAGTGCAAGTGGTCGCATTGTCACTGAGACTCCACTTACAATCGTGTTTGATTAGTTTTTAAGAATGTTCGAAGGCGCCGTTGGAGTGTGCAAGCAAGTTGTAGAAGGTTTACTTCACACATAACTTGAGACTTTCAGCAAATCAGTCTCTCCATTTATACTGGTATTCAGCTACATATAGTTGCATTTAAAGCCGACCCCGTTGGATAGGCAGATGATGATGATGGCCTAAAGCCTTGTATTGGAGGTGATCGGCGGTGGCAGTCTCTCGCGTCCGGCCCTGGTCCAGGCCATGGTATGGAGCGAGAGTGCATGGGTAGCCGTCACCTCCTTCTGCGAAGCAGTAATACTCGCAAAGAGGGAGGCGGCATACATGATCGAGAGGCAGTATATGCGCCCTCTCGGCCGTAGTCGCCGCAGGAGACGCCCTGGGCGTCAGGAATCCCAGGCTGATTCCCGGCCACCGTAGGCGCGGGCTTGTGGACGGCGAATAATGGGTAGCTCGCTGTCCGGTAAGGACCAAGGGTCGATGGCGCGTTATGTTCCACGCGCGCCTCAAAGAGATGTCAGCACCAACTGGTGGGGTCAGCAAGGGCCGATACCTGCCAGGGGTGCGGGGTGTTCGAAAGAGATACCGCGGCCCCTGGCACACAGGCAACTGAGGGAACACGGGTGGGTTTTAGTCAGTAAAAGTCTGACACGCCCTCCTGCTCCACCCAGAGCGGGAGAAGTTATTTGATGATTTTCCACCCAAAAAAAGGCTTGTATTAAGAAAACATATTTAATATATTTTGCCAGTCAAACTATGATTCTACAAGTCTTGGAGTCAAGTTTATTGCCATTAACCGGCCACACATCCAGAATTCGGAGTGTTTTAGAGAATTTCCGAATAAAAAATGCAGTAACACTGACGGATTTGTAAATCTCGGACTTAAGGGGAACCTAGTCGCGGGCTCGAACTCACTGGTGGGCCTGGCTAAAAATCACGCTGTCTCACCAGGCTTCGTGTCCGTTAGAGATAGTATCAGTGATGAGCAGTTAGACGCTAGTCTACACGCACAACGTTATTGAGTGAGATGCAGGATCGTTTATAGTAAAAAAATCGCGAAAAAATTAAGGAAAATTCTTTGGAAGATCGGGTTTTGCTAAAAAAGCCAATGCATAAATCAATGATCAATAAAGTTTATTGAACTTTGTCGGTACCGACTTGGTTTTGGAGATTTTACACTTCTTTTATTACCTAAACACGCCCAAAGTTAAGTAAAATTTGCAAGAAAAACGAATCTTTGTTGGCTCCTAACTTTTTAATGGGTTTTTATTTTAGTATTCTGTTTCCTTACAGACAATATTAATAATAAGACAAAACGATAGCATATTTTACTTTGGATGTGCCATGTCAGACAGTGGAGTAAAACACTCCCGAAGTTTGTATGCAAAAAATGTAGACTAGGTTCATCTTAATGCTCATGATTGCCTCGTAATCATGATAGGAACCACTAGACCAGCGGGACTCATTCAGTCGGCTTTCAGTCTAACTGGAAACTGCGGAATACCAGTATTTTACACAGAGCAACCTGTGAATCTTCCTTTCTGACCTCCACAACTGTTATTGGGTAACAAAATTTACCTTGATCAACGAACCTGTCAAATCCCTCCTAGTGGGTTCCCGCATTGTCGTTGCGGGGGGGCTCAGTAGCCGTGGTCCGCTCCCACGGTGAAGCGAAGAGGAACCCAAAGGTGGCGCCGCTCGCCGCTTTTGCTTCCAAGCCGACGACGTAGCGGCCAAAAAGTAGGTTGCGGTGAGGTGCACCGCAACTGAGGCGGGCCGCGATGTCGAATGGACGGCATCGCGGCTGAGGGTTACAGGCTGCGGCGGAGGAGGAGTGCCGGTACTTCTGAGTAGCGCTCTTCCCTGCCGTGGCCTGGACGGGACCGCCACCGTTTGATGGCGGACGCGGTGGGGCCGCAGGGGAAGAGGAGTGTCGGTATAGCGTTGGCCGCTCTCCCTATCCCCTGCGGCCGAGAAGTGGTAGGCGGCGGGGCCACTGCGCTGACCTGTCGCAGAGGTACCAAGGGTGCCAGAGTAGTCTGGGGCCCTTGTGCTACTTGGTTCCTGGGGTGGTTACGGCGTGCCATGTGTCCTGGTGCTCCGGACTGGTGGGGTCCGCTAGGGCCGATGCCTGCCAGGTGTGCGGGTTCTTCGAGAGAGATACCGTCGCCCCTGGCACACAGGCAACTGAGGGAACACGGGTGGGTTTTAGTCAATAAAAGTCTCCGTCCGCCGTCCCGCTCCACCCGGGAGAAGTTATTCGAAAAAATCAAAATCGAAATGAAATCCAAGTTATTCCCAACTTAAAGTGTACCTTCTGTTTTTTTTTTTCATGTATTGCAATTGGCCGAAAAGGGGCAGTTTAGTGACAAATGAATGGGAAAGTTAAAATACTCTTGTCGACATATTTTCCATACAAACTTCGGGAGTGTATTACTCCACTGTTCGACAATGTACATCAAAAATTAAACATGGTATGGTTTTGTCTCATTATTAATATTGTCTGTACGGAAACAGAATACTAAAATAAAAAGCCATTAAAAAGTTAGGAACCAACAAAGATTAGTTTTCTTGCTAATTTAACCTAACTTTGGGCGTGTTTAAGTAATAAAAGAAGTGTAAAATCTCTAAAACCAAGTCCGTACTGACAAAGCTCAAATATCAAAAAGTTCAATAAATTTTATTCGTCATTGATTTATGCAGTGGTTTTTTTTATAAAACCTTATCTTCCGAAGGACATTTCTTAATTTTTTTACGCGTCTGTTTTACTATAACGTTATTGTACTATTTTAACGTATATACTATAACGTTTTATTATTACGTTATTTTACAAAGTAACGCCTGTCTGGGTTCGAACCTCCGATATACAACTCGTTAGTCGCGGCCGTTACCACTGGACCACCACCTTAGTTGTTGTTTTTATTTGTTATTTACGTACATTGGGGGTTTTTTATTTAAATCTTATTAAAATATAAACTCCTAATGGTGTGTAATTATTTACCTAAATTGGTTTTTTATCTTATATATAAATATATAAATTTTAAAAAAAGTTCTGACTGACTGACTCATCAACGCCCAGCCCAAACCCTTGGACCTAGAAAGCTGAAATTTTGCACAAAGGTTCCCTTTATAATGTAGACAAGGAATAAGGAAGGATTTTTCGAAATTCAATCCCTAAGGGAGTTAAATAGGGGATGAAAGTTCAATAATGAACTTGTAACAGTGTTATTAGTTATTTTATTACTTTTCTATGAAGACGACTTCGGGTGATATTTATACTGTTAGGTCATAGTCTTGCGACATAATTGAAACAATTGAAATATATTTTTATCAGTGACATTGAATGCCAATTCTGTACAGTTCACTTCTAACCTCACTGAAGTGCCCGCACAAAATTAAAAAACGAACTGTTCGTATTTCGAATTGAATCTGGTTTATGGTCTATTATATTTTTTTTTTTTCGGTTGTGGCTTCGCACGGTTTGTGCATTTAGCCAGTGTCAAGTAATTTTTCTTTTCGATCAAGTAAATGGCCCGATACCGGGCACGAAGTTACAAAACAGTCATAGTCGTCTTTAGTCAGTCAAGTCAAAGTTATTGTAAAGCGGTAGTAACTTTACAACAACCTAATATGAGTTTTTGGGGGGAACACGAAAAGTCCACGTTAGTCACTTATTTTCACCTTCACTACACTTGTGCACTCACATGTAACTAAATTGAATAATTCACTACCAAAATTATACAATTTAATTCGCTATTTCACTAAATTTCATGAAAATGAAAATTCGTGCGACATGTTCCAACCGTATCCCGCCAAAAAAAAAAACCTATTATATTTTATATACTATCATATCATTGCTTTCTTATTTTGACGTTTTGAAAAGAGGATGATTACAAATATCTCATCCAACACGTAGTACATTAGTACCTATGTATTAGTCCTGCTTAAGGTGGAAGCGCCAAGGTAGCCCGCGAAATTCAATTTTTTTTACGTCTTTTGCAATTTGCAGGTCAGTATCAGGTTGTATGGTGATCTAAATATGATTCGCGACCGTATCAAATAAGGCTTTTTAGAATCATAATCATTAGAATCAGCAATACAACTCCATAAGTTAGAATTGCCCTCAAATGTCATAATTTCATGAAATAGTCATTCTTTAGAGTAATATGAACTTATAGAGATGTATTGCTAATTCTAATGATTATGATTCTGTAAAGCCATATTTGATACGGTCGCGAATCATATTTAGATCATCATACAACCTGACAGTGACCTGGAAATTGCAAAAAACGTAACAAAATTTGAATTTCGCGGGCTACCTTGGCGCTTCCACCTTAATAAGTAACCAACAGTAGGTAAATAACGAATATCATGAATCATTTCCCAAAGTCCTAACAAAAAAAACACAAGTTTTCCTCCAGCACCATATCGAGCATCAGCTGATCTTTTTTTTTTGGCAACAACCATAACTCATACAGCCTATCAGAATCAGTGTTGCCAACTAAAACTTCTTAATATAGCTCATTGGTCTGGCTGGCGACAAAATTGTTAATCAATAGCAATATGTCTTTATGTCATGTACAATTGGGCAATCATTCAAAAGGATCAGTGATTGGCTGGTTGACTATTTTATTGGTGTGAGCTTCGTCGATGGGGCCAATGGGCCTTATCAGAAGGCTAAAAGTCACCCAAAGGGCAATGGAGAGGGCTATGCTTGGAGTTTCCCTACGTGATCGAATCAGGAATGAAGAGATCTGCAGGAGAACTGAGGTAACCGACATAGCCCGAAGAATTGCCAAACGAAGTAGAACAGATGACTCAAGGGGCTGAAAGGTTCTGGAGTAGCGACTGCGTACCGGAAGATGTAGAGTTGGAAGGCCTCCCACAAGGTAGACCGATGACCTTGTGACGGCCGCAGGAATCCGCTGGATGCGGGAAAGCACAGAACCGGTCTAACTGGCAGAGCTTGGGGGAGTCCTATGTCCAGCAGTGGACGTCTTTCGGCTAAAATGATGATCATGAATGATCAGTTTCATCGTATTCTTCTCATATTTGGCTATTGGCACGAACTCGATGAGAACAGTTCATGCCGTGGTTACTACCAGTCAGCAAAGTCTAGCGCGGCTGACTGTCGAAAGTTTCTTTTTGGCAATAACATCTCGCATGTCAACCTTTGCGTACTGAGAGCGAAAGTAACGCGCGTACGAGCCGTCTTTATGTGCTTCCTGAAGATAAGGTGGCGGTCAAAGTTCACAGTCAAGTATTTGGTTTCCTTCGCCCAAGGGATCGGCTTACCATATATAGTGATCGGACTGAACTGTCCAGAGTGCACTAGACGTACTTTTATGTATCGCCACTCGCGTAGGCTGTTTTAATGCACCCTTCGGTTGATACAGTTGAGACATTTGCTTGATTTAAGGACTATCAGACAATGTACAGCCTCAACCGCTGTAGATATAAAACATAATTCGTTGGAATTTTTGTTTGCTTAAACATAACTTATGGACCGATGTTTCTCGAAGGTTTAGTCGCTGCGTAAGCACGATTGCCGAGCGTACTTTGGTCCTGGGTTCGTTTATTGGCTTTCAGTAGCAGCTCAGTCGGGGTTTATTTATATATAGTACCTAGCCAAGCATAATTGAAGATACTTGGGCCTCTCCCTTCAGGAAATCCAGGAGACATCATAATTAGTCATAGACAGTATATACATACCCAACAGGGTTGACATTGATTACTCAAAACGTGACCATTTCGTTACACAAGGAGACATTGTTTTAAATTGATTTGACATTGACATCCGCCATCTTGGATCGTGTCTTGGTTATGGTTTTGTGATTATGTTGCATTACAGAGAGTATTTCAGTTTCAAATTGTTGTGTTTATCCGTAAATGCGTATATTTTGTTGTAATTTAATGCATGCGGATCCAATCTGTGTATTATTCCTTTGTTACTTTAAATTGTCTTAAAAAAACAAGTCAACCAGAGATTATAATATACTAGCAGCGCTCCGCGGTTTCACCTGCGTAGTTCCCGTTCCCGTGGGAATACGGGGATAAAATATAGCCTAAGTCACCCGGGGATAGTGTAGCTTCCCAACAGTGAAAGAATTTTTCCAATCGGTTCAGTAGTTTCGGAGCCTATTCAATGCAAACTAACAATCAAATCTTTCCTCTTTTTATTATGCGCTATATTAGTGACGTTATTTAATACTTTGATTGTAATCAAGTTTTTACTGACTACAAGCTGACAAATTATACTATGTATTTGCCACCTAGTTGTAGGAGACAAATTGCTAATCTTTTAGCATACAATTTACACCGTGACACTGGTACCTGTAGTGTACCATCGAATACTGCTACTAGTGGTACTAATACAACTTTTGACACGCCTTGTATAGTAGTTTAAACTATTAGGTGCGAAAACGGGTACGCTGTAAATGTTGAATGTTGTACATCAAAATATGCAGGGTCTGTCCGGCAAAGAGCTAGAGTAAAGTTTATTTATCGAAAACCACGGTGTTATCTTTGACCGAACACTGGTTGAAAGAACATGAAATAGTGTGTTTCAACAATGATTTTTTTACCGAGCAAAGTGCGTTTGTGAGGAAAAGTGCTATTCGCGGTGGATCTTTCAATATACGATACTTCCTTTTCAATATACGAGTGGTAATTTCACCTTTTCTAAGCGATACAATATTGTTTCCACGCGAACGAAGTCGCGGGAACAGTTAGTTTGTAATATAAAGGAAAACGCTTGTCTGGGTTCGACCCTTCGATCTACAACTCATGAGCCGCGGCCACTTGGCCACCACTGCTGACTGGTCCACCACTGCTCTCTCACTGTGTACTATAAAGCTACCATTTACTCCTTAACATGTCTTTCATTGACCTGAATGTGGCTGAGACTGCCACTCGTTAGGCGCCCAGGGCTCGTTCCCTGCCTGCCCCACCCTAGTTACGCCTCTGGCTGAGAGTAAGATATGCTCACTCAAATACCTCGCTAGTAATGGCGCGTGTTTCAACATTTAGTTCTCGTCAAAATGGTCGATCTGAATGCTGCTGATACATTAGCATGTAAAATTTAGTTTGTAAGCCCTGGCTGGAGGCGTTAAGATTAGTTTCTTAATGGCAGCCCCAGGAATGACCGGTTGAGCAGTCACGGCCTCTCAAGGCCAACTGCGAGATGCCCTACAAAAAAAAAAAAAAGCTGCTGATACATACGTCATGTTCGTGAACGAACCATCAGTAGCTCTGGTCATCTCTTAGCTATCACGGCAATTTTTAATTATTTACTATGGATACTTTTAACCTGCACATCGTTACAATATTTTAATTTTAAAGAGTGTCCATGAAGTTTCTTGCTCATTCTTCTCCATAGGAACCTACATTGCGTTGGAATGGGCAACTAGCATAATTTTTCTAACTGCCCGACTCCTTGACTTTGCAAAAGTTCCTGTAATCGGTTTAATGGAAATAAATGCTTTGATTTTGAGTTTAATATGCACAAATATCAACCAAAGGGCAACCGTGCATTGTCCCCGTCACCTTAACTATAACAGTATGGTATTACCCCGCTATCCAGCGTGTTTGCAAAGCATGGCGCCTGCCTTATACAGCCGATGGTGTTCCATCGTGACTCAGACCCGACTGCCGGTTATATTGCCTTCTTTGAATCGCGGTGAGATATTCTGCAATTTTTTGTTAGATTTAAAACTTGGGAAGCCTTTGCCCTGCAGTGGGAAAATACAGACTGGCTTCGAAATTCTCACTGTGAGACCTTCCAGATTTCTGTAAATTCTCACTGTGAGATCTTCCAGATTTCTGTAAATTCTCACTATGAGACCTTCCAGATTTCGGTAAAGAGTTCTGTAAATTCTCACTGTGAGACCTTCCAGATTTCTGTAAATTCTCACTATGAGACCTTCCAAGTTTCTGTAAATTCTCACTGTGAGACCTTCCAGATTTCTGTAAATTCCCACTGTGAGACCTTCCAAGTTTCTGTAAATTCTCACTGTGAGACCTTCCAGATTTCGGTAAAGAGTTCTGTAAATTCTCACTGTGAGACCTTCCAGAATTCTGTAAATTGTCACTGTGAGACCTTCCAAGTTTCTGTAAATTCTCACTGTGAGACCTTCCAAATTTCGGTAAAGATTTCTGTAAATTCTCACTGTGAGACCTTCCAAATTTCTGTAAATTCTCACTGTGAGACCTTCCAGATTTCTGTAAAGACACAATTCCTTTGCTTATCTTGACTATTTTGGAATGAATTCCGATAGTACTTCCTCTCTTGTAAAAAAATAAGGACGGTGTGCTTGAAATAGTACAGACGGCAGCACATCAAGCTACCCCATTCTGTCAAATTTCTTTGATACATTTTCAACTTTATCACTTAAACATAAGGTTCATGTTCAATTGGGAAAATCTGTACATCACGCACATCACATCGTAGTTCGGGCACAAATTAACCTGTCACAGAATTTTCTTATTAAAACCCAAATAAAACTGTTGAAATCGAATCTGCCTTGCCAGTTTTTGACACATTTGTCTTCAAAATCTGTTAAAAACATACAGTTGGTCTCTCCATTGCAAGGCTTTTTTTTTGAGGATGGGAAATCATCAAATAACTTCTCCCGGGCGGAGCAGGAGAGCGTGTCAGACATTTACTGACTAAAACCCACCCGTGTTCCCTCAGTTGCCTGTGAGCCAGGGGCCACGGTATCTCTTTCGAACAACCCGCACCCCTAGCAGGCATCAGCCCTTGCGGATCCCACCAGTTGGCGCTGACAACTCTTTGAGGCGCGCGTGGAACACAACGCGCCGTCGACAGCGAGCTACCCATTACTCGCCGTCCGCAAGCCCTACGGTGGCCGGGAATCAGCCTGGGATCCATTGCAAGGCTTATGTATTAGACTTGGCGCCCTGATCGGGGATCGAACCTAAAACTCGTTGCTGAGCAGTCGCACTTGTAGTCACTTGTAAAAAAATCCCTTACCTACCTACTTCCTTGTCACTACTCTTCATATCCCTACAAATATTATAAATACGAAATAAACTCTTTCTATCTGTTACGCTTTCACGCCTAAACCGCTGAACTAATCGTCATGAAATTTGGCAGAAATATAGCCTGGGATATGGAAAAGGACCTAGGCTACTTTTTTACGCAATGACCGATATGCACGTGGGCGGAGCCGCGGGCAAAAGATAGTTTATTATATTTTCAGAGACATACTATTGCAGAATCATTCTCTTAGCACGATCCAATGCTCGACTTATAATACAAGGGAGTTCCCATCATGTCCTTGTATGGTGGAGAGAAAAGTTGTATGTGCACGCTTTAGCCTTAGAGGTAGCCCTCACAACACAAGCAGCGCTGGTTCGGTAATATCTTGATGGCGACGAAATTAGGTCAGGTAAACGTGAGGTTCTGCTGGCTTATTTGCAGTGGAATATGCGGTTATTAATACAGATAAAACATAAGATAGAAAGTAACTTTTAACTTTTTTTATTACACGCTTTGTATTAGCTTCACTTGTATGTTTGTTTTTGAAACTTTGTAAACTTACCGAGGACCGATGGCAATTCAATAATTTAAAAAAAAATTGAGAAAAAGGAAAAAAAAATATTAAAAAATCACGTTTTTGTAGTTAGCAGGACTAAAAAAACTTTTTCCAAAAAAAAAAACAACCGACTTCCAAAAAAACACTACAAAGTGAAAAATAACTTTTTTCGGAAGTCGGTGTCTTTGGAGCTGTATTTGAGTTTTTGTCACCGCCTTCCGAAAAAAGTTATTTTTCACTTTGTAGTGTTTTTTTGGAAGTCGGTTGTTTTTTTTTTTGGAAAAAGTTTTTATTTTTCACTTTTTAGTGGTTCACATGTGCTTACCCCTTCACAGCGTACCGGCGTGATGTTATGTTATGAACTGGTGTAAACAATAGACAGACATGCGATTTCGGCAATCCCAGTCCATTTGCTATCATTTATTGAGGAGTTCCGTTGCCTATCTCCGAAGTTCTTCATCAGATCTTCACCAAATTGAAATGGGACCACTACGAGAAAGTACTCTTCCAAAAAATACCTAAATCGCTTTGTGTGCCTATAAAATTTGAAGAGTTCTCTCTATTTCTCCAGGATCCCATCATCAGATCCTGACTTGATGATCATGGGACCACCTGGGAAGTATACCCTTTCAAACAAAAAAAACAAAATCCAAATCGGTCCAGCCATCTTCGAGTAATCGGGGAACATACATAAAAAAAAATAAAAAAAAGGTTCCGACGAATTGATAACCTCCTCCTTTTTGAAGTCGGTTAAAAATAGAAAATAAATAATAGTTTAAAAAACTAAAAAAATAAAAATTATATGTAATGTTTGTAAATTACTATTTTTTTTTTTTTTTAAATAGTTTAAAAAACGAAAAAACACGCTATAAAAACCAAACTAAAAAAGGGGAAAATAAATTTAATTCAATTAAAAAGCGTAGGCTGCTTGACATTAATTGATTATAAAAATACCTCAAAAAGCACCCCACGCTTTTTAATTGAATTAAATTATTTTCCCCTTTTTTAGTTTGGTTTTTAAAGCGTGTTTTTTAGTTTTTTAAACTATTTTTTTTTAATTTTATTTAGTAATTTACAAACATTACATGTAATTTTTATTTTTGAAAACAGCTGAATTTTAAATTTTACTAACTGTTGTCAGCGGCTTCGCCTGCGTGGAGGTCGGTGTATTATACATATAAAACTTCCTCTTGAATCACTCTGTCTATAGATTAAAACCGCATTAAAATCCGTTGCGTAGTTTAAAAGATCTAAGCGTACAGACACGAAAAGCGTACAGAATCTTGTACTGAATCCATATTAAAAGGTTGCGCGTTGTTGTCTCTACAACCCGTAGGTACATCTATGCCACAGTTACAGTTTGTGCGTCGATCCTACCCTGCATGTATACAGGGTGTCCGGTAATTAATGGATAACCATGACATGGTTCATGGTAGAACTAATGGCCATTCAGAAAAAAACATTTTTATTTGTAATTGATCGGTAAAAAATAAATTAAAAAAATAATCAACTGACTTCCGAAAGAACACTACAAAGTGAAAAATAACTTTAATTTAGGAAGTCGTATGTATTTTAATTTTTTGTCACCGCCATCTGAAATTAAAGTTCATTAATTACCGGACACCCTGTATAGCACTCACACACCCACAAACATTTCGCCAGTTACGTTTATTAAGGTGAATCTAGTCGTATTTGTTCCATGCAAACTTCGGGAGTGTATTACTCCACTGTTCGACAATGTACCGACATCAAAAATTAAACATGGTATGGTTTTGTCTCATTATTAATACCTATTGCCAGTACGGAAACAGAATACTAAAATAAAAAACCATTAAAACATTAGTTTTTCTTGCTAATTTAACCTAACTTTGGGCATGTGTAAAAGAAGTGTAAAATCTCCAAAACCAAGTCGGTACCGACAACGCTCAAATATCGAAAAGCTTTCTATTTAATAAACTTTATTGATTTATGCAGTGATTTTTTCATAAAACCCGATCTTCCGAAGGACTGTTCTTAATTTTTTACGCGCCTGTTTTACTATAAATGATCCTGCATCTCACTCAATAACGTTGTGCGTGTAGCACTGATCATACTTCTGTCGGACACGATGCCTGGTAAGACAGCGTGATTTTTAGCCAGGCCCACCAGTGAGTTAGAACCCGCGACTAGATTCCCCTTAAGTGCAATAAGGAGCGAGCCAAACAAATAACTTGCATACCCAAAAAATAAATAACAACATGACAGCTTGTCTCGACATGGCAGCTGAAGATTTAGGTCATTTTATATTTAAACGCGCAGCTCTTGACGATAGACTGATGGGGATTATTTTAAGACACACAAGAGATGATAATTTCTGTTAACATACCCACATTAGCATAGATTTCTGTAGCCAATTGCTCCATGCAGTGGCATGCACAGAGATTTTGGCAGGGTAGGCAGAAAATTAAAAAAAGAACGGAATAACCGATTGCTGTAGGTACAGCAATCGGTTATTCCGTTCTTTTTTGGTTCAGGTTGCATGCTGTGTAGGTACACAGCATGCAACCTGTGGGGAAATTAAAGGAATCATACTGTTTTGTATTGAATTTACAATTGACTTTTCCTTTAGTTTGTATTACTTAATTGCAAATCCGGAGTAAATCTAGTTTTCACGATAACTTGTTTGTTTTTTTTTTTAACCGAAAGATAGTTCTGAAAATGCATCATTTTTCCTTTTTTCTATACACACACCACCGGAACAACTTTCACACTGAATTTTATCAAATTTTCACAGTAATAACAACGTTTCTTAAATACATGCTATCCTTAGCTCACAACCAAAACGATCATTTTAAAAAACGAATAAATCAAAAAAACAATGGCGTCGGAACATAAAATAATACGACATTTAAGTAATTTTTGGTTTATGTATCGACCATTCAATGAAACAATGCTACTATTAGCGGCGATCTCTCGCGTTCGGCCCTGGTCCAGGCCATGGTACGGAGCTAGAGTGCATGGGTAGCCGTCACCTCCTTCTGCAAAGCAGTAATGCTCGCAAAGAGGGAGGCGGTGCACGTGAGGGAGAGGCAGTATATGCGCCCCGCGGCCCTAGTTGCTGCAGGAGACGCCCTGGGCGTCGGGAATCCCAGGCTGATTCTCGGCCACCGTAGGCTCGGGCTTGCTGACGGCGAGTAATGGGTAGCTCGCTGTCCGGTAAGGACCAAGCCCGGGTCGACGGCGCGTTGTGTTCCACGCGCGCCTCAAAGAGATGTCAGCATCAACTGATGGGGCCCGCAAGGGCAGATGCCTGCCAGGGGTGCGGGTTGTTCGAAAGAGATACCGCGGCCCCTGGCACACATTCAACTGATGAACCCACACGGGTGGGTTTTAGTCAGTAAAAGTCTGACACGCCCTCCTGCTCCACCCGGAACGGGAGAAGTTGTTTGATGATTTCCCACCCAATAATTTAAAAAAAAAACATTCTGGATTACAGGCCGTGATGTTATATTAAGTGGAGGTAAGTTTTACAAAACACATCTTCCTCTAGCCTTCCAAGGAATCAAATGTGATGTCTTGTTGTTGAATCTGGTTGAATCCTCTGTATTAAAGAATGTTGTTTCCTTAGCAACAACATACCAAGCATCAGATTCTAAAATGCGCAAAGAAAGTAAAAAAACATAATCAAGCTCGGATTGAATATTAAAGCAACGTTGGAATTCTTTAAACTTGACTTGTATGCGCGAACGCGGCGCAAATCATAATGACAACTGCAACAAAAAGCGTAAGTCACTTTATAAAAGTTTAGAAATAATTATGACACTTTTTAACCGACTTAAAAAAACGGAGGAGGTTCTCAATTCGACTATATTTTTTTATGTTTGTTAGCTCAGAACTTTCGATTAGATGAACCGATTTTGATCATTCTTTTTTTATTTGAAAACTGGTGCTTCCCGTGTGGTCCCATTTAAATTTCATATAGATCTGATGATGCGTTTCGGAGACAGACAACTGAACTCTTCAAAAAATGACAGCAAATCAACTGCGATTGCTGCTATCGCATAAATATGCATTGTTTTGACCCCAAGGATGTTGAAATTTCGAAATGGTGCGGGATAGGTACTAAAAAGTGAAAAATTATTTTAATTTCGGAAGGCGGTGACAAAAAATTAAAATACATATCCAAAGTCACCTACTTCCGAGATTAATGTTATTTTTCACTTTTAGTGTTTTCCGGAAGTCAGTTGTTTTATTTTGGAAAAAGTTTTTCTCATACTCAAATCATTTATTTCAATAAAAACCAATTATAGGCACTTTTGAAATGTCAAGGAGTCGCTCAGTCAAAAAGATAAAGCTAGTTGCCCATTTCAAAGTGTAGTAGGTTCATTTCGTTGTAGAGGTCAGATAGGCAATTCATCATCATAATCATCATTATTTCAGCCGAAAGACGTCCACTGCTGGACATAGGCTTCCCCCAATTTGGGGGTTTGCCATAATCGCCTCGCTTGGCAGGCGGGTTGGCGATCGCAGTATGGTGGTCAAATGCATAGAGAACGCTGCCGCCCATTCTCTAGTAAGTCCCTTAGTCGCCTTCTACGAGACCCACGGGAAGAAATGGGATGGTGCTATTCTTTTACGTCCGGCACCACACGAACGGATAGGCGGTAATTCCATGTAAAAAACTGGTATTCAGATGCATACAGTTAGACTGGAATCCCACTCAACAAAATGATAAATGATTTAATTCCTGTAAGTAGGTTTGTACAAACACTTTTACACGCCAATCATATTTTTTTAAACTAGATGAGGTCGGCGTTTCCTATCTGACTACTCTGAGAAGAAAAGCCGAAACAAACTCAGAGATCCCGGTCTCTTTTAAAGTCCAGACATAATCTTGGTCAGATCATGTGAAGACCATGTAGATTGGTGTCTGAAATGGTCTTTTGAGGAAAGAACCACACAGATTGAGTGGACCTGTCCAATCAGTGCACGCATTTATCAGTAATCATGCAGCTCAACTCAGAACTTGAGGAGCTCAAAGATTTGACGAACAATACCAAAGAAAGGACATAGTTGGGATATGGATAGGCCGATGGATACCATGAATCCATTGAAAACACCAGAAATGTACCAAGTTTTTAATCGACAGTTACTGGTCATATCTTGAGTGCAAAGGATCGCTAGGTGTCTTCGACAAAACATGGGTCTATGGCATAATCGACAGCGGTTTAATATTGTAGGCATGTCTTACTAAAGAGGGATGAGCATTTATTAATTATTCTTCTTCAGTCATCATCATCATTATCATAATAATTTCAGCCGAAAGATGTCCACTGCTGGACATAGGCCTCTTCATAGAAATATAAATAGCTTGGCCTCAAACCGCGCCACTTGGCCCGGTTCTGTACATCACGCATACAGCGTATTCCTGCAGTTTTCACTAGGTCATCAGCCCACCTTGAGGGACGCGGTCGCCACTCTAGAACCTTTCGGGCACATCGACCATCTGTTCTGCGAGCAATATGCCCGCCAGCCAACTGCCACTTAAGTTAGGCAATTCTTCGGGCTATGTCGGTTATCTTGGTTCTCCTGCGGATCTGTTCATTTCTGACTTAAGGAAACGTAGGGATCACGTAGGAGCATCTTCAGTGCTTATTGCCAATTTTCAGACTCTCGTTTCGATGCGTACCTTCTTGACGGCAACAAGCTTCTGTTAAACGGGCCTTATTAGGATAACTGTTAAGATTCAGATATACAATTATACATTCACACCTAAAGGTGCCGACTGCAAGACGTCAAGAAGTCGGCAAGACGGATATAATATTGGGAGGTCATTTAAAGGCACCCCATGATAACTACGGACGCTTTTAATGTGCACGTCTTTTAAATTTTTCTCACGTTAATAATTTTGAACTTTTTGAAACCAACTTTTTGTAACAAAATTATGATTTAAAAAGTGTGTCCATGGATTTTCTTGACCGTTCTTCTCCATAGGTACTTACTACGACTTGGAATGGTTCATCTTTCCGACTCTTTGGCAATTCAAAAGTGCCTGATGTAATTGGTTTATTTGAAATAAATGCTTTGAGTTTGAGAGGTTGGCAGTTTTGGGGGATTGTTCAAGGGATTTTACAAAAAAATTCCTCAGAAATATGTAATCAAAACTATACCTCACACCTTTGCACTAAATACAGTTTTTTTCTCTGAATTGAAATTTTGTACACAGCACGTCATAACCGCTTTTCGCTTATAATTTGAACTACATGCATTCGGTGTGAGGTGCCAAAATGTAGAAAAAATGTCTGCAAACACGTCAGGGATGCCAGTTTGTTTACTATAGAGATTTAAATAGGTTTAAACCAAATAGTGCACATAGTTGGGTACATTTTCGGCAGTTATATTTAAATTTACTTTTAATATAACGAGGAAGCGAGCCTGCTATCATTAACGAGACACAAAACCGAACTAGGCGCTAGCCTGGAAGTCTGTACAAAAATGCGAAAAAAAAATCATTCATCGACTTACAACATTTTCTAATTTAATTTTTATGCCAAATTTCTTCCTGCTGTTTGCTTTCATCTTGCTGTTTTATATTTCCAATAGATATTTGCCTGCCATACCTGCATTCTGGTGCGCGTCCCGCGAATCCGGGTCCTGTGTGGTAGTTGTAATTCCAGGTTCTATCAAATTTTTCAGTTGAAATTCACGTTTTTTTACTAAAATTCAAAAATATTCTTCAGCTTAAAGTTAAGTAACCTTATAGTTAACTAGCTCGGACACCTCGCCCGTCCACCTTGCAAACATAAAAATACAAAAAAAAAAATACAGTGGCACTCCGGGAGTGAAAACTTATACAAACTAATTGTAATTTAACTTACAATTATCATTTAACGCGCTATTGTACATGCATGTGTATCTATGTAAGTACATACACAATTATGTACATACTTATATACAGAGGTGTCGGTAACAGTGTCGCGAGTTCAATTGTTTTTTCCCGTCTCAAAAAAAGCCCAAAGCGCCTAAGAAGTTTTCACTTCAAAAATTGCCTCTGTATGAACGAATTTCTTAGACTAGAAATACAGACTCTAAGGTTAGCAGTTGCATTTGTATCGAAACTACTCATAACAGGACCCCACGCTAAGCAGTCGTGCTTACAACCACTGGACTGGACTACGACATACAGAGAATAGACGCCTTGTGACTAGACCAACGAAGAAGCTAGAAGAATAGTCAGAATACATAGACTTCCCACCTACCACATACCGCTAGGTAAGACTGGTTGCTTGTAAGAAAAAAAAATAGTTTAAAAAACTAAAAAACACGCTTTAAAAACCAAACTAAAAAAGGAGAAAATAATTTAATTCAATTAAAAAGCGTGGGGTGCTTTTTGATGTATTTTTAAAATCACTTAATGTCGAGCACCCCACGCTTTTTAATTGAATTAAATTATTTTCTCCTTTTTTAGTTTGGTTTTTAAAGCGTGTTTTTTAGTTTTTTAAACTATTATTTATATTCTATTTTTTAGTTCTGCTAACTACAAAAACGTGATTTTTTTTTTCATTTGTCTCAATTTTTTTTTTAATTATTGAATTGTCATCGATCCTCGATAAGTTTACAAAGTTTCAATGAAATCTGACCGTTTAAAGTGGGTGAAAATCGCGCTCTAAGGAGTCGGTTACATACAAACAAACATACAAGTGAAGCTAATATAACGCGTGTAATAACGAAGTTATATAAATAAGTAGGTAAGTAAATACGCGAGGATTTGTAGTTGGTTTTCTGATGACTATAAGTATAGATTCCTTTTTTTTTGTCTGTTTTTATTAACTGTAAGTTCTCTATGTTCTTAAATAAATATATAAATAAATGCGTTTTCTGAATTTTGGCACCCCTACTGTCTACTCCCAATGCAGAGATGTCATCAATTGTGCATCCTGCGTTTGACAACCGACTGTGCGGAGAGAAGTGGTGTGTTCCAACCTCAATGGATGTCTTCCTGCCAAAATATTTTGTAGGGAAACCGAATTGCTACGAAATCTTATCATTATTCTTTTTCCAACTAGGTTTCGGTCAACAGATTTAAAAAATACGATTGAGCAACAAAGCTTTATAGTACATAACCCAATTAATACTAGGAATGACTAAAGAAAACATTTTTTCAATGTTTTTTCTTCATTTCTTGCATTGGATTGGTAAGACGAAGATCTACACTCTACACAAGTCTACACCAATGTTTCATCTTCAATGATAAAAGTCAGTCAGCGCCATCTCTTACCCAATAGCAAAACCTCTGTGCTGCTGAAAAGTACCTGAGACCACAAAAATATGACAATCAGTGCCAGATATACATATTGCGTATGTGTTTTTAGTAGGCGTTTTTATTCTTATTCTGGAGAAATATTGAGATAGGTTTAATAAAATAAGTATGTGAATTGAATGAAGCGCCATCTATTATTAAGTAGTGTACAAGATGCTTGAAGAATAATTTAGCAGCTATGGTCGAAAGCACCACACCAGACTAATGTTCCAGACTATGAATGAATATTCCTTTAGTAATCTTAGTGCGTTCCGTGTGGTTCCGGACGTAAAGAATAGCACCATCCCATCTCTTCCCGTGTGTGTCTTAGAAGGCGACTAAGGGACTTACTAGAGAATGGGCAGCAGCGTTCTCTATGCATTTTACCACCATACTGCGATCACCAACCCGCCTGCCAAGCGTGGCGATTATGGCAAACCCCCCCAAATTGGGAAAGGAATTGATATTAATTGATAATAAAAATACCTCCAAAAGCACCTCACGCTTTTTTTAAATTATTTTCTATATTTTTAATTTTTAAACAATTTTTTATTGTATTTCAATGTTTGCTACCGTAAAAAATATGGCTTTATAAAAACTATTATATTTTATGTATTATTTATTTATTTATTTTTAGTTCTGCTAAATACAAAAGCGTGACTTTTCAGTTTTTTTTTTTTTACGTTTTTATTTTAGATTGTCGAATTATCATCGGTCCTGGATAAGTCTACAAACTTTAAATGAAATCTGACCGTTTGAAGTGGGTCAAAATGAAGTCCAAAGGAGTCGGTTAACAAACAAACAAACATGGTGAAGCTAATAAAAGCGTGTTAATAATAAAAAAACCCAAGATACATAATCAGCGTCTCAAAAATGTCCGCATAAATAGGGCGCAATATGCGCACGTATCAAAGGCAACGTCAGTCATCTTTCAGTCAGTCTTTTTGGACATTGCTTTGTAAAAACCACTTTAGATCATGCGTGTAATGTTGAATTTGCAAGAAAAAATGTGTTTTATCATAACTATAACCACAGACGTATAATTGGGGCTAGTTTTGTGTGTTAGTTTTGTTCGAGACCTGTGCATCTTGGTTTTTTTTGTATATCAATGGCGAATCATATTATAATCAACATACTTTTTTTTTTGGGTGGGAAATCATCAAATAACTTCTCCCGCTCTGGGTGGAGCGGGAGGGCGTGTCAGACTTTTACTGCCTAAAACCCACCCGTGTTCCCTCAGTTGCCTGTGTGCCAGAGGCCGCGGTAGGTATCTCTTTCGAGCAACCCGCACCCTGGCAGACATACTTACATCCTAAAATTGCTCTGCAAATTGCAAAAAACTTAAGGAAATTTAAATTTCGTGAGCTACGCTATAGCTTAGCGCATCCTCTGTATCGATTTGTCACATTAAAGCCCTGGTAACTTTAAATGGTATATGGTCTTCAACCAGTGCGTCTTACCCGTAATGACATACGGTGGCGAAACGTGGACACTGACAGTTGGGCTGGTCCACAAATTTAAGGTCACTCAGCACGCTATGGAGCGGGCTATGGTCGGAGTTTCTTTGAAGGATAAAATCAGGAATGAAATTATCCGGAAAAGAACCGGAGTCACTGACATAGCTTGTAGAGTGAGCAAGCTGAAGTGGCAGTGTGCTGGCCATGTTGGTCGAAGGACCGATGGACGGTGGAGCAGACGAGTCCTGGAGTGGAGACCGCGTATCGGCAAACGTTGTGTGGGACGGCCCCCAGCTAGATGGACCGACGACCTTAAAAAGGTGGCTGGGACAGACTGGATGCGGAAGGCGGAGGATAGAGCGTTGTGGCGCAGCCTGGGAGAGACCTATGTCCAGCAGTGGACTGCGATAGGCTGAGTTGATTGAACTTTAGATATTGTCGTTATGAGCGATATTACTGCTTATTGCAATCCAATACGGGTTAAAATCTGTTGTAATAAATTCGAATAATAAATGAGCAAGCATTGTCGTAAAAATGCAAATAAAATCGTATAATAGGTCTTTACCTATGAAATTGCCGTTTTGTATGAAAAAATTTAAACGAATTTTTTTCATGTATTTTTTATTTGTATTAATCGAAGTAATCACCCATGCAATCAATGCATCTTTACCATCGCAGTGGCAGTTTATTGATGCCCTTCTTAAAGAAATCAGCTGGACGGGAGGCAACAAATTCTTCAAAGGCATTTTGTACTGCCTCTCGGGTATTGAATTTTTTTCCCGCCAAGAAGTTATCCAAATTCTGGAAAAAGTAGTAGTCTATAGGCGCAAGGTCTGGTGAGTAGGGTGGATGACGGAGAGCTTCCAACCCCAGTTCTTGCAACTTGGAGACCGTCTGCTGTGCAGTATGAGGTCGCGCGTTGTCGTGCAGGAGCAGCGGAGACGAGCGATTGACCAATGCTGGTTGGAGATGTGCCAGCTTCTCCATCATTGTGTTCAGTTCTTCACAGTACACATCTGCAGTAATGCTCACCCCGTTTGGTAAGAAGCTGTGATGAATCACACCGGCGCTAGACCACCAAACAGTGACCATCACTTTTCTAGGGGTAAGTTTTCGTTTAGGGCATTGTTTAGGTGCTGAACCAGGATCCAACCAACTTGCTGAGCGCTTGCGGTTATCAAACAGAATCCATTTTTCATCGCAGGTAACAATGCGGTTCAAAATTCCTTCATTTGTGTGTCTGTTGAGCAGTGCAAGGCACGTCTCGACGCGTACTTCGCGCTGACGATCATTGAGTTCGTGGGGCACCCATTTGTCAAGCTTTTTTACCTTGCCAATTTGACGCAAATGGACCAATATTGTTTTGACGCTAACGTCGAAAGCTGCTGCTAATTCAGCCGTAGATTGTGTATCATCAGCTTCCACAATCGCCTTTAATTCGTCATTGTCGACCAAAGTCTTCGGACGACCGCGAGGTTCATTTTTCAGGTTGAAATTTCCAGAACGGAAGCGAGCAAACCAATAACAGGTGGTGCGTTGGTTTGTAGTGTTAGCTCCGTAAACGTCGTTGATGTTGCGTGCCGCTTGTGCCGCGTTGCTGCCACGACGGTACTCATATTCCATAATTACTCGAATTTTTAACGTATCCATGATGACGAAAAAGATTGAAATGCGATGAAAATGTAACACTAATCAATAAACAAATGACTACTTTTGGAAAAAAAAATCCATGTTTTTAAAATAAAATTAATTTGAAATTACAATTCTTACCCAAACAAAAATTATTTTGATTTGAAATGGCCAGTACTGCAAAACGGCAATTTCATAGGTAAAGACCTAATATAATTAGATATTAACTATTTAATAATAAATATTCTATCACTGGATGCAGTTTGGGGGATAAACTACTGGTTTTAAAGATAATTAAGCATGCGTCAAAAAAAACATCAAAGTCGCCTGACTATGATGTTTTTTTTGATGCATTAAAGTATGTTTTATTATGTTTTAAGTTCCATCACTTTATGAAAAAAAGACTTGAAAATATCATAAATTTTTTGCTTTAAAAATTATTTACGGTTAAAGAGATACACTTGTTTAAAAAACCACCTTTTTGAGTGTTTTCAAGAAATCACCGCCTTAATTTTCATTCTAGAAACTGGTCTCAAGTGAAGTCTTGCGATGACCCCAGAATACATTGGAATGATACGGCATAGACGGCATAGGACATCGACGATGAAATAAAACACAATAGTTACGTAGTAAAAAAAAACTTTTAATCTATTTACAATTAAAAACTTAACCTAAACTTAACATCAATGCCTCTTTCTCTTACTACCTTTATCGTTGTAAGTCTTTTTCCCTGAAACTTTTCTAATAACTGTCTTGATCAAGAACGTCAAAAGCGCGATGAACCCGGCGACCACTGCGAGCAGAACGAGCACGAAGTCGAGCATCCAGCGCTCGTACCAGCTGTACTTCAGAGATAGAGAGCGCAGATGGTATGCTCCTGAGAAATGAGTGACACCAATTAGGAATCTTGTCGGGTGCTTAGGAAATTTTTGCAGGGTTTTCCAAACGGGAAAATATTTTTCCGTGATGTGGAGTGATTCTCTAAAGATCACTTCATAATTCGTAGGGTACTTAATGTTATCTGCGATGATTAACTTTTAAAACAAATGAGTTTAGAAGGGATTTTGTCAGAATAACAGTGCTATTCTATAAAATTCACTTCGAAACTTACTGAAGTAGAATTACTTCGTAAATCGTAGGGTAATAATAATATGTGCGATGATTTACTTTTCAAATTTATTGTGTGCGGTCACTTGAGTGAGATCCGATATGAATTTTACAGAATGGTACAGCGCTATTCTATAAAATTCACTTCTTTAAAACCGAAGTGATTCATCACTCCAGTTTAAAAATCAGATACTCTACAAACTGTTGGGGAAAAAATAAAGCTGGAATTTAGGTACTAGTCCCGAATCTAAAAAACAGATAATACCTTTAGTTTCGATTGCTAGCGTGACGTAATGGTTGATCAGCTGCTTAGGCGTTGTTGGACGAAACTGGAACAAGTGGGAGAGGTACTTCGCTTGCTTCGAGTATCTGTAACGTAAATTATATCGATCAAAAAGTTGTTTTCCATTTAAGTACACGTACAAAGATATTGCAGCGGGATTTTTTCGCGCACTGCATCTTGAACGCTCTGCTTAGCGTCTAAAATTGAAAATCGATCAATGTTTTTAGCGACGCGCTGGCACTCTGTTGTATTCTCGGAACAGGCGACATAATCGCTCGGAACAGCACCCTAATTGCGTAACACGCGATTAATCATAATCGGTTTCATTTTGATAGTTCAACAATATTCACTGCGTTATTTACGTTGTTGGGCAGACACATTTTTCGAACATATGAAGCAATGGTTTAGCCATCTTTTTCAAAACGAAACAAATTATGATGAATCGTGAGTTACGCAATTAGGGTGCAGGTTTAGTTTCTGTAGTTTACGTTTTATTTTGCTTTTGTAAGTTTATGTGTTTACTTGTTTATTTATAAGTATACAATTATGTATTAGGTACCTATGTTAAAACTGTTTTGTTTTCCTCGTCACTTGTCCCTTAAGGCTCATAAAACCAGCGTCAGACAGCATCAGTCTGTCTGGCATTAATGCTGAAATGAACCTTTTTGGCGCAGCCGTCAGGCACACACTGTTGTAGTTATTTATTTATTGTCACTTTTTTATTTGTTATTGTATTTTGTGTTCCACGAACAGTGTCCAAATAAACGTTATTCTTTCTTTCTATTCTCAATGCTCGGTTCAACACCAAGAGTTTAAAATCCAGTAATTCCTGGATCTTTGCCAGTCGTTACGGGTTGTCAGAATCCCGAAAGTATATCAACCAGTCTTATCAAGGGATATCGTACTAACCCGTAACTGGGTTGTGGAGATCAGCTAAGAAGTCGCAACATGTTAAATTCTGGTTTTTAGCAGGTTAGACTCGAAGCTAACCCGAACATAGTAGAGAATAAGGGTATCATATACCAAAGTATAAATAGGAAATATTATAAATATTTGTATAATTGGATAGATAGTTGATAAATATTGTATAATTAGGTAGATAGTTAATAAATATTGTATAATTAGGTAGATAGTAGATAAATATTTGTATAAATAAATAGATACCTAGTTGATACATATTTGTATAATTAAGTTTGTCATAATGGTGGTTATGCCACAGTTCTTTCATCTCTCCGTGTTTGTCTTAAGGTGAATGCGCAGTGGTAGACCGCGAAATTCAAATTTTCTTACGTTTTTGCAATTTTCAGGTCAGTATCAGGTTGTATCCTGATCAAAATCTGATTTGCGAATATAACAGGTACGTGTTTACAGAATTTAGTCATTAGAATGTCTAATATATCTCTTATAAGTTAGATTTCTTCCACAAGCACATTTCCATAAGAAATTTGTTCTTATGGAACAAATCTAACTTAGAAAGATGTATTATTGATTCTAGTGATTATAAATCTGTAAATACGTACATGTTATAGTCGCAAATCATATTTTGATCAAGAAACAAGCTGACACTCACCTGAAAATTGCAAAAAACGTAACAAAATTTGAATTTCGCGCTCTACCACTGCGCATTCACCTTAAGCTCGAAAATATTCTGCCATACAATTGAATTTTTTCTACAATAAGGGATCTGATTATGTCAGAGGGACACTGAGCGAGGCAGGAGTGGGTTTTAGCCGGGAAGAGTCCGGCAGAGGATTTCCCACTCCTGCCAAAATAAAAAAAAAAACCAACATAGTTGCTATAAGGCTAGGCAGATGGATCTTGGGAAGCTACCTAATAAATTTTTGACTTTCAAAAGTTGATATATTTTTTTTTGTTGGGCATCTCGCAGTTGGCCTTGAGAGGCCGTGACTGCTCAACCGGGCTTTCCTGGGGCTGCCATTAAGAATTTAATCTTAACGCCTCCAGCCAGGGCTTACAAACTAAAATAAATTACAAGCTAAGCGACTGCACGCTGAGGGCACCCCCTGTGGGGAACGGACCTCGGCTCAGGGCGTCACTGATAGGGGGACAGCTATCATTGGGGACAGGCTGGATCGAGATATTGGCATTATTATTATTGATCGGGGAATTTAAAGCTACTGGCTCAGCTGCGGCGCGGGCTGGCGCTTCAACGAGCAAGGGTCGGTCGGGGGAAAAGTTGATATCTACTTACTTATCATTACTTAGCAACTCCTTCAAGGCTTCTCCAAGTTCTGGAACCATATCCAGCCCGAAATCCACTTTGAGTGCGTATCCATTCCGCTTTGCACGATCAGCATTGCTTGGCTGGTCTCCAAAGACTGGCACTGAAAGTAATGGGACTCCAGCTCTGACAGCTTCCAACGAACTCAACTGCCCACCATGGGTTATGAAGACCTTGACGTTCTTATGAGCTGCAGACAAAAAAAAAAAAAATATGTGACATATCGCACCTTTAAGGTGAATGCGCAGTGGTAGACCGCGAAATTCAAATTTTCTTACGTTTTTGCAATTTTCAGGTCAGTATCAGGTTGTATCCTGATCAAAATGTGATTTGCGAATATAACAGGTACGTGTTTACAGAATTAAGTCATTAGAATGTCTAATATATCTCTTATAAGTTATATTTCTTCCACAAGCACTTTTCCATAAGAAATTTGTTCTTATGGAACAAATCTAACTTAGAAAGATGTATTATTGATTCTCATGTTTATAAATCTGTAAATACGCACATGTTATAGTCGCAAATCATATTTTGATCAAGTAACAAGCTGACACTCACCTGAAAATTGCAAAAAACGTAACTAAATTTGAATTTCGCGCTCTACCACTGCGCATTCACCTTAAAGACAAACCGTTACTAAACGAAATTTTTCGAAAATTGTGTTACAAATGCCATCTTCCTTAAAATTACGTAAACTATACGATAAATATAACACATTCATAAAAAAACCACTGTATGAGGTAGATAGGCTCTAATTTTGACAATTACAAAACTAAATAAGATTTTGTTGCTGCTAAATGCAATAACGTGTTTAAACTAATTGTGATGTATTTTGTTTTTTCGTTTAGTAACGGGTAACGGTTTGTCTTTAAAGGTGCGATATAATATTTTAAACATGTTTTTGTACTTGTCTGTCTCGTCATTACGATACGTAATTGCGAAATAATTGTGTTCGTTTGATCCCGTGCTGCATCGTTATTTCTTAACCTAACCTCACCTAACCTTTAGAATTAATGCTAATAATATGTAAGATGTTTAAGGATTAACTCTATTAATCCGTACTCTTTAGAAAAACGATTAGTTGTAGTTTCCTCGATAGAAAAAAAAAAACAAATACAGCCTAAGTACGTCACGGAAGGTCATCAGTTTTTTTTAATAACAACTAAACTACATGTTTTATATAACGTATAAGTTAACATTTTCAAAATGTGTATTTGTTTTAATAATATGAAGAAGGAAATGCCTAAATTAGAGCGCGAACATCCAGTTCTAGCCAGAGCGCCACGCTTCAATAATCGCCTGAAGTTTGGTGCGCTCTTAAGGGGAACCTAGTCGCGAGCTCAAACTCACTGGTGGGCCTGGCTAAAAATCATGCTGTCTCACCAGGCTTCGTGTCCGACAGAGATAGTATCAGTGATTAGCAGTTAGACGCTAGTCTACATGCACGTTATTGAGTGAGATGCAGGATCCTTTATAGTAAAAAAATCGAGAAAAAATTAAGAAAAGTCCTTTGGAAGATCGGGTTTTATGAAAAAGCCAATGCATAAATCAAAGACCAATAAAGTTTATTGAACTTTTCGATAATTGAATTTTACACTTCTTTTATTACTTAAACACGCCCAAAGTTAAGTAAAATTAGCAAGAAAAACGAATCTTTGTTTGCTCCTAACTTTTTAATGGGTTTTTATTTTAGTATTCTGTTTCCGTACGGACAATATTAATAATGAGACAAAACGACATCATATTTAACTTTGGATGTGCCATGTCAGACAGTGGAGTAAAACACTCCCGAAGTTTGTATGCAAAAAATGTGGACTAGATTTACCTTAAAGGCCTAACATAGGCCCTATCAAAGGCCAACAAAGACTTTGAGAAAGATCGACACAGACCTTATCGAAGACCGACGTAGGTCTCGTCTAAAATATCATAGTCTTCGTCAGAAACTATTACAGGACTTGCCAGAGACTAACACAGCCCTTATCAAAGATAAAAAAGGTCTTATATAAAAACAAGCATACGCCTTGTCAAAATCAACGTAGGCCTCATCAAACATAGGCCTCGTTAACCCACATATTGCAATATGGTGCTTACCGAGAATGCTAGGCTGTGGCAGCCAGGGCCGTACGTGCACGTTGGGCGGCAGGCCAGTGAGAGGCTCCTCAAACTTCCACAGTACTGTGTAGGGTAGTGAGGAGAAAAATTTCAACAGTGCTGCCCGTAAAGGCGGTTTAAATGTCGCTGACTTCACCACTGAGCCCATGCTGAAGTACACTACGCCCTGCGGAGAGCCGTCCAGGAGATCTTGCAGGTCCTGTGACAAACAGAGATTAATTTAGAATGAGCTCCATTCTCCTTTCCAATCCACAAAATATCACACCGACTACGGGTTACGGGTGGTCAATTCTTGTATTCTAAATTTAATTTTTAGCATTCCTTTTTTTTTTCGTGTAACCAAGACACTTACTTTCGGCAATGGTGGAATATTCTCATCCATATGGTACCCAGCGATGTTGACAACGTTAGGAGGGGTACTGAACGGCGGACTCAGGGACTCGTGGGCGTTGACAAACATAATCGACACGTTGTAGAATGCATCGTCAAATGGGGGCAGAGTGAGGCCTCGCGCGGCCGCAATAGGTGCAAACGTTTTTTCGTAGAGACTAATTGTTTTTGGTTGGTCTAACCTGGAAGAGTTTATTATTATTATTATTTATTTATTTGTCAGATAACATGATCCAATATGGTTAGTAACAATAAGAGCTTATGAAATATGTTAGTAGGCAACGAATTTAAATACAAATAAGAATTAAAACATTTAACAATAATCATAATAATTACAATAATAATCAAAGCATTAAATAATATTCTAAACATTTATTTTACAGTCCCAACCACGATGCTTACCCAGAGCGAGTGTATCGGACACTGATATTTAGTGGAAACTATCTTCAGAATGTTGTTGCTGCTGCCACGTACCCTGCCCAACAATGACGACACACGCTTGCGTCTTATTGCGTAAAAGTCATCCGTACGCGCTTCGGCAAACATAGCGGACGCACTGCAGAACCGCGGCAACCACAACAACATCCTGAAGACGTTATTGTATTGTACTCGCAGAACGCTGTAAGCCCTTTTAGTATAATTAACCCACAGGCTAAACTTACACAGGGTAAACTTATTAGATAGGAATTATGTAAACCCTTTTTAGAAGATAATATTTATATCGCCGGTTGCTCATGTTAACGGGGTCAGTTGAAACATGACACACGCAGCATGAACACATCTAAGTACAAGTCATGGTAACAGACGGATTTATCGTAGGTTTGAATCAGTAGGAGCCGTAGGAGGCCGACTAATCCCTCCATTCTTTCCAAATCAAGGGTTTTTATGAAGATTAGGAATTAGGTAATGGCTGCATGGGTCTGTCAGTTTCTGAATCTCATTTAGCAGACTAGCGACCCTCCTCTGATTCACACGGTTGCCACATAATGAAGCATCGAGATTTCTTTGGTAGTTTAAATGAACAACGCCAACCAATCTTACCTGCATTACATTAGACACTAGTTTAAAGACTAGGTGTTTACTTACCACTCACCAACAGTCATGACCATATAAATCAAGCCGTTGATGGCTCGCTTGAGGAACGGCATGGGTGTTTCCGATGGGTTGAACATCAGAGGAACGGTGGCTACGGATCGAACGTCGTCAACTTGAGCCTCGAGTGTAGGGAACATCTGGGTAGCGGCCAGCACAATCCAGGGGGCCTGCTGTACTGCAGCAACACTGAAAGGATATGAAACTAATGAGTTTAATCGTATCGCTTTTTGAGGTATTTTTATAATCAATTAAATGTCAAGCACCCCACGCTTTTTAATTGAGTTAAATTATTTTTTAGTTTGGTTTTTAAAGCGTGTTTTTTAGTTTTTTTGAAACTATTATTTATTTTTAACTTACCCTGCTAGTACATCACAAAAGAATGTCTCAGTTACAACAGCATCAAACTGTTGCTTGACCAAAGCTTCCTTGACAGACGGAGTGTTGATCATTTCAAGTGAGATGTTATTTGAGAACTCCTTGACGAAAGCTATACCGCCATCGGTGTTCTTACGGTCAGTCATGTCCACTCCTGGAAATAGACCGAAAATAATTCAATAACATTATTATATGCACGCAGATACGCAACTTTGTGGTAAAATAATAATAGCCGCATGGGTCAATCGATCAAAATGCCAATTCTCGTAATTAAAAACGTTCAAAATCTAGTCACAGTGTCATCTCGGCGCCAAGCAAATGTCAAAATCTAGTCACAGTGTCATCTCGGCGACAAGCAAATGTCAAAATCTAGTCACAGTGTCATCTCGGCGACAAGCAAATGTCAAAATCTAGTCACAGTGTCATCTCGGCGACAAGCAAATGTCAAAATCTAGTCACAGTGTCATCTCGGCGACAAGCAAATGTCAAAATCTAGTCACAGTGTCATCTCGGCGACAAGCAAATGTCAAAAATTTGTCAAAAATGTTTGGAAACTCGAGGTATTTTTGACAGATTGAGACTGAGATCAGACTGTGAACGTTCTTAAAATTACGAGAATTGCCCCTCTGGTTAAGCTACGCTTGACACTGTCGGCCCATAGATGGGTGACTATCTTTGGATACTGAAACTCCTTCGTGCCTCGGAAAGCACGTCAAGCCGTTTGTTCCGGCTGTCATTCGTAGATCTTTGACAGTCGTTACGGGTCGTCAGAAGCCGGAAAGTCTGACAACCAGTTTTGCCAAGGGGTATCATGTTACCCAGTAACTGGTTCGTGGAGGTCGGTTAGGCAGTCGCTCCATGTTAAATACTGGTACTGGAAATGGCTCGGCAGATTTATTGGATGGAAATAGGCTTGTCCCCTATTACGTAGGGCTTAAACCAACGAAATGTGCATCTACTAAAGTTAAGTACTTAGTCCCTTTGCCGAATATACAAGGTGTAACTTAAATAACGCATAACCTCTTAAGGGGTCATTGTACTCATCATTATCCACCCTGTCATAAAGATATGTATAAGAAAAATGTGTATAATATGTGTGTTTTAGTTTATAATAAGTTACCAAATGACTTAAAATTATTACAGGGTTATGTGTTTAAGACAAAATTGACAGAATGGCTTCTAAAGTGTTGTTTTTATAGCATTAAGGATTATATGGAACATACAAATTTAAGTTAGTGTAATAAAATGATTATAAACAATATAAATTTTAAAAATTCAATAGAAATATAAATTGTAATGTAAACTTAGTTAAAATTTGCACGTTTGCTTGCAGGCAGAATACAATTACGCTTAGGTTATAATATCTCACCTTCACCAACAATGTATTTCTTGCAAATAAACATTTGATTTGATTTGATTTGATATCAACAACTTTTACTATGGGACCAAACCTGAAATCGTAAAAAAAAATCAGCTGTTCCCTACATTTTGACGATTTATGCGAATACAAGTGTATGGAACAGCTGATTTTGTTTCGCGATTTCAGGTTTGGTCCCATAGTAAAAGTTGTTGATAATGATGAGCACAATAACCCCTTAACAGGTTGTGCGCTATTTAAGTTACATCTTGTATAGGCTGTCCCGAAACTCAACGTCAAGCGGGTACGGGGCAATAAGCTAGGTTGTACCAGTTCTAGCAAAAATAAAAAATAAAATCCATGTTACTTGGTTAAGTGATAATAGGTATTCTTTTGAAAATGTTGAAAATCCCTAGATCAAATTTCTAAATTGTTCAGTGTTTTTTTTTTTTAATGTAATCCTAAATAACTATGCTATTGATTGCAGTCACAAACCCAATAATTAATATTGTGAGTCTAGTACAAAAAAATAAAGTTTAATTAAGTCATGGTTAAAAACGTTTTATCAAGAAACTTTGAAGCCTTTAAAAAAAATGTACTATATTTATTTATTTTTGCCAGAACTGGTTTGTACCAGTTCTAGGTTGTCCTAGCTTATTGCTCCGTACCCGCTTGACGTTGAGTTTCGGGACAGCCTGTATATGCGTGATGTTATGTACTTGAAAGATATATTTTCTAACCGACGATACAACAGAGGAGGTTCTCAAGTCGACGCGTATTTTTTATGTATGACCACGCATAACTTTTTACAGAGTAGTCCGATTTTGATCATTCTTTTTTATGGGATAGGGTATATCTCGAAGTTGGTCCCATATAAATTTGAAAAAAAAAATCTTGTCACCCTTAGGGGGTGGGAAAATAGAGGTGATTTATTGTTCACACACAGATTTTAATGCTGAGTTGTGTATTACAATAATTAGTAGATTATAGCCACAAAAAAATATAAAATAAAAACTTTTTAACAAAAAAATTCAACCGCCGAAAAAACTGAAAAGCAAAAAATTATAAACCTTTTTTGTTTAACCTTAATAACTAAGTTCTTACACTAATGTAAGTATACCTAAGTAATTTTGAGACGGCGCCAAATAATCAATTAACAAAGTTCACTAAATTATCTTAAATTTAAAGAAATTACCAAATCAAATTATCAATGCAACGTGAAATCTCCAGCGATAAACATTAGCATTACAAAAAATGCGCTCTCCGCACGATCACTCGCCGACGTGTGCCTCACGTGTATGCCCGTTCGGTTAGGGCTTGTCCAGAAAGGGCGAATCACGCGCGAGTCGAGGGTCTGGCGTTATGCACGCGATTTACGCGCGTATTTTGAATTCGCGCGATGCTTGTGGACGCGATGTATTCGTGCCTAGTATCTCAATAGCGCGCGAATGAATTCGCGCGAAACGTTTAGCGACGAATTCGCTTCTTCTGGACAAGGTCTTAGCTGTCTCGCTGACATTAACTCCGTGAACGCTTAGCATTTTCCGGCAAAGGGACGTATCGCGCAGCGCCGCCGCGCTTCACGCTTTACGTAATTAATTAATTTGCCTATTTGACGCCGACACAAACTGGTCAAAATGGTCTGGATTTGAATCTATGACTTACAACTCGTAAGTCACACCTGGTACCATTGGGTCACCACAGCTCTCGCAAATTCACATACCTTGGACAAACCTCTGGACTGTGCTGACGTCAAGAACATGCAGCGTTTTTGGAGGATTCTTGACTTTTTCTGGGTACGGCGTTGCCCATGTCACCTGAAACAATAAAAATATCTAAGTACTTTTAAACTCAAACTCAAAGCATTTATTTCAATTAAACCATTTACAGGCACTTTTGAATTGTCCAAAAGTCGACCAGGGGCCTAAGTCTGCTATTTTTATAAATTCGTCATTCCAACACGATCCCATTGTCATTCCTTTGTCATTTTGCTAAAAGTTCGTAATCTTCTAAATTCACAATGGTCGATCATTGGTCGGTCAATGGTGTCGTAAAAGAATTGTGTTATAATGGCATTATCGTTTGAGTATCGTATAATCGTAACGAATTAAAAGCAATGTCTGCACAATGACCTTCTAATGGTAGGTCACTGATCAAAGAAACTGTCAAAATTTTAACAGATCACCGCCTAGTCATTCATTTGTCATTATGTACGAGATAACCAATAAATGCCATTTCTTTCAATGGAGTGTCAGTGGCTGACCATTGGAAAGTCATAATGACGCCATTTTATTAGTAGATTACCAAACTTGTCAAAATCAACAATTATGAAATCAATGATAGACCATTCTGACACTATTGTAATAGCAGACTTGAGGCCCAGTTGGAAAGTTGAAGCTGAGCCCATTCCAAAACGTAGATCTCTATGGAGAAGAGCGGGCAAGAAACTCCATAGACACTCTTTTTAATCATGTTAGGTATTACAAAATCTTGGGAACATTATTCTTGTTGCTTCTATATGTGAGAACAATGTAAAGTCTTGTTGACACAAGAAATAACTGTTCTGAATCCTGTATGATTCTAGATTCTGTCCCCGGTTTTGCGCGGCTATTAGCTTTGAGTTGGTCCAGTAGATGAAATGGATCTTACCGTGTGTCCTCCATTCAGGAGAGCATCCACGATTCCTTTCCCCAGCGTGTTATGACTGTGAGAAGGCGTTGGAATGAGTACCAGGATGTGGTAGCCATATGAGCTGGCTATAGTTGCTAACAGCAGTAGCAAGTTGAGCTTCATTTTGTTCTGGAATGAAGAAAAATAATTATAATTATCATCATCATCATTTCAGCTAAAAGACGTCCACTGCTGGACATAGGCCTCCACCAAATGGGTGGTTTTACCATAATTGCCACGCTTGAAAGGCGGGTTGGCGATCGCAGTATAGTGGTAAAAGGCATAGAGAACGCTGCTGCCCATTCTCTAGCAAGTCCTTTAAATTTTTCTTCGGTTATACAAAAAAATCAGCTGTTTCATAGAAAAGTGCAATACCTACGCGATCAACATGTATGGAACAGCAAATTTTTTTTTGTATAACTGACGAAAAAATTCTGCACTGGGGTCTCTAGAATGATATGCTGAATTCATGGTTACAGTTTGCGCACTGGATAAAAACTTTTCCTGTATAACTATATAATAATTATAAGATAATGTTGTGGTCTCTGATAATTAGAAGAGCACACTTGTATTTTTCCCTGTACTTGTAAACAAGTACCTATGTAATTGTGTAACTTCTGTTGGAGATTAATTTAAAAGTGTTGACGAAACTACTCAAAAGTGAAATGAGGTTTGATATAATAAACACTTATTGTTTTGTTTATTTATAAGCTTTTAAAATAACAAACCTTTGATACTTCAAAGATCACAGTGGTAATTCAATTCAAATCAATTACCGAATTGCCTACATTGGGCGATTGGGTGAACCTGTCTTAGAAAAAAAAAACAAAATGTACTCTTTTGCCAGTTATGTAGATAAAATTGTGCTATTATATTATAGGTAATGCAAACAACAATTTCCTAAGTTTAAGTAATTAGTAAGCTTAGGTAATTAGTTGTAAAAAATAATGCGTAATTATTTACTCGTGGATCCTCTTAAAATTGTCATTGTAAATAATTGTCATGTTATGGACATGTGATACGGAGGAATGATAGAAATGTGAGAAATTTTTTGAGTATGAATGTCGATGGCTACAAGAGTAGGGGAGACCAAAGAAACGATGGATGGACTGTGTGAGTGATGATATGGTTAGAAAGGGTGTGACTGCGGAGATGATGAATAATAGAGAAGTATGCAGAAAAAGACATCTTGCGCCGACCCCAAATAATTTGGGATGAGAATCAGTGGCGAAAGCATCATATAACACGATACCTACCGGCTTCCCTTCGGCCCGACCTACCCTTGCTCGTTGAAGCGCCAGCCCGCGCCGCAGCTGAGCCAGTAGCTTTAAATTCCCCGATCAATAATAATAATGCCAATATTTTGATCCAGCCTGTCCCCAACGATAGCTGTCCCCCTATCAGTGACGCCCTGAGCCGAGGCCCGTACCCCACAGAGGGTGCCCTCAGCGTGCAGTCGCTTAGTTTATAAATTTTAGTTTGTAAGCCAACAAAAAAAAAAACAAAAAAAAAAGCTTCCCTTCGGGGATTCGCATCGACAACTCTATCGCTATTAAAAAAATGGCACGTCGATAGTGGCTACTATTGTCAAGAAATATAGTTACATTACGGGCATTTAATGCACCATAACGTTCAAACAACAAAAACGCTTATTTTTAGCTTTGTATTACAACAAAAAAAAATGTTCTAAAATAACAAAAAAAACATATAGCAGCAATCCCGTAATGATGTCACTTTAGGTCACCTGGCACCGGTTGATATGGACGAGAGCTAGCCGCTGTACAACGGGTTATGACAGAGACAGATATAGAAAAATGCATCAGCGAGAACGAGATGGAGGAATATTGCATATTTTATTTAGTTTTTAGCTGTAAAATTTTATTGTATTTAATTCTTTATATTCCAATATTACTTTTAGAATTAGATAATAAGTGTTCTTTATTGATAAGTCAGTAAGTTAAGCCGACTTCGCTTCGGCTTTATTCTTGAAAAAAATTACACCTCGCCGCTGCTGAGAATGATGTTGATGATGATGATGAAATACTTAAAATCTACACGAGTTGGTGATTATTTTATAAGAAACGACAACATTTATCAAGTTTCCAGCGTAATCAGATTTCGCATTGTATAAGCTTTTCCTACAATGAGAGGTCAGCTTATACTGGACCGTAAGTATGTATTTTTATATTATTATCTACTATTGAAAAACCCGTAGCTTGTTATCAGTAAGATAGTAAATGATAACAGTCTGTAGTCTTTGCAGTTTGCACAAACAGACACTTTTATCTATCTATGCCGCTTGACTTTGAATTAATCTCATGTCAATAAAACACTGGTTTGATTGTGATATATTTTTATATCAGTATATTTTTACAAAGGCCTACGCTAGCGATAATGTCATTTCGATTCGTCATCTTTCGATCCCAATTATGTTGGTTTCAACTTCTAGTTTACTTAGATGCAGCTGAAATCTGGAATTTTACATGGCGTGACTGCCTGACTTACCTCCATAACCCGGGTACTGGGTAACGATACCCTTTTTAGACTAGTTATCAGAGTTTCGGGTTTCCGACTGCAAATGTCTTCGTATGTAAAGATAGTCACTCTTCCACGGGCCAACCGCGGCAAGCGTAGCTTAAGGCCCATAGTATCCTCATCTCCCGTCTGAATGCTAAAGCACGACTGCCGCCCGCGTCCGCGCAGGGCACCTCTGAGCCTTTATCTCAAAATGGGGATATTCCTTGGCAAATGTTGATTAATTTAAAATTGTCCTCTAGCGATTCCGTGGTACCTCTAAATATCTATTTTTCAGTGTATTTTTTTTCCAAATATCGAAGCCGTTTAGTAGAAGTATGGAATAGAAGCCAAAATATTGCGTGTTGGAAAATATTTTTTTACAGCATAAGTATTAACCATACAAAAAAGTACCCTCGGCAAAATGATCTATATGAATCTATAGCAAAATCATATATTTTTCAAATCTTCAAGACAAGCCGTTAATGAGCAGTACGGTTCATAATGTGACCGTGTTACGCTACCAAACGGGACTTAGGCCCTTAAGGCCCTAGTAATTATAAATGTACTCGTCGTATTGTCGTTATGAGCGTTAATAGTTCTTACTGCAATCCGATACGGTTTAAAATCTGTTGTAATAAATTCGAATAATAAATGAGCAAGCATTGTCGTAAAAATGCAAATAAAATCGTATAATATTAGACATTAACTATTTAATAATAAATAATCCATCACTGGATGCAGTTTGGTATTTGGAATTTTATGGTATATTTTTAATTTTTATTATAATTTTTATTGAAGGGATAAACTGGTTTTAAAGATAATTAAGAGGTGGCTTTGATGATTTTTTTGATGCATTAAAGTATGTTTAATTATGTTTTGAATTCCGTCACTGTATGCAAAAAAGACTCGAAAATATCATATATTTTTTTGCTTTCATAATTATTTACGGTTAAAGAGATACACTGGTTTAAAAAAAACCACCTTTTTGAGCGTTTTCAAGAAATCACCGCCTTTTTTTTTTCGGTTGTGGCTTCGCACGGTTTGTGCATTTAGCCAGTGTCAAGTAATTTTTCTTTTCGATCAAGTAAATGGCCCGATACCGGGCACGAAGTTACAAAACAGTCATAGTCGTCTTTAGACAGACAACTCGAAAGTTATTGTAAAGCGGTAGTAACTTTACAACAACCTAATATGAGTTTTTGGGGGGAACACGAAAAGTCCACGTTAGTCACTTATTTTCACCTTCACTACACTTGTGCACTCACACGTAACTAAATTGAATAATTCACTACCCAAAATTATACAATTTAATTCGTTATTTCACTAAATTTCATGAAAATCAAAATTCGTGCGACATATTCCAACCGTATCCCGCCAAAAACTCAATCACCGCCATAACTTGCATTACTTACGTGAAGTGAGCTGTCAGTAGTGTCAATTTCTAGCACCAGTATTGCTATTCTGTTAAAATCTCACCGTGATAGCTTGGGTGAAGTGAGCTTGATGTTAGCTGTCAATCCCACATGGATTGACAGCTAGGGATTAATACGAATGACAGCTCATTTTAAGCTCACTGCACACAAGTTATCACGGTGAGATTTAAACAGAATAGCACTACAGATGAAATGAAATGTTTATTTATGTAAGTAGATCTTTACAAGACACTTTTCCACGTCAATATTTTGCTGGTCAATATTTCAAAATCTAGATGGCGCCGGCATTTCCTAGCTGACTGTTACCTGAGAAGAAAAGCCGAAACAAACGCAGAGATCATGGTCTCTTTTAAAGTCCAAACATTATATTATTTGAATTGTATGTGAGTCTAACGATGCAGGGCCATGTCTGGAAGGGCCTTTTGAAGAAAGAGCCATAGCAGCTTTGAGCTGACCTGTCCCAACAGACGGCACATATGTATATGTATCGGTCACCGTGTAGCTCAACCCTATTTTAGGGAGCTCAACGACCCGTCACAAGACGGTACCAGATCTGCAGGACATTTGCGTAGGCCATTTACAAAATACTCAAAACCACCAGACGAGTTATAAAGTCATGTGTCCAATTTAGCCTGCATAGCAGAACTAGTAGGTAGATACAATTACAGCTCACTTTAAGCTCACTTCACCTATGTTTTCACAGTAAGATTTTTACAGAATAGCTAAGTTGTACTTCTACTTGATGTTAGGGATTCAAGCTCACTTCACGTAAGTTTTCAGGGTGAGATTTTTACAGAATATATCGGCCGATAGACCCATGCGGCTGTTATTATTGAGCCTCAAGCTATTACAATAGTAATTGGCTATTACTGTCGCTAAGTATTCGAGTGCGGCCTTATAAAACCACTATCGATTAGATGTTATCAATCTATCACATTGTAGGTAAGTGATTTGTTGAATTTATATTTAGACATAGGTATTTATGTTACAAAATATTTACATTTATTTCAAATAGGCACTTAAAAGGCACTTTTGAACGTCAACATTTGATTCTAGTCGCCCCTTCCAAAATGTAGTTTCGTATGGAGAAGAATGGGCAGGAAGCTCCACCGTTACTCTTTTAAAATGTTTTATATACAATTTTAACATATTAAGTACATTCATTATATAATTATGTGTGAAAATGATGCACCCAGAATAAAATTACTATACCAAAATATGTAAAAGGACTGAAATTGAAGCAATACGAATAAATTAATTTTATGATAGATACATGGTGCTCACATATTTACAAACGTTGTAAAAGTAAGTATACGATTTTCCTAGAATATTAACAGGTATTAAGTAATACAAGTATTACACATAAGTATTACATCAGCAGAAAATTCTGTTTGGTGAAATTCTTAAGAAATATCTGTTCCACGAAAAATTTGAAAAACAGCTGAGATCGCTCAGCTGTTTTTAAATTTTTTATACGCACCGCCTGCCGAAGCGATTCGCTGACCGATTATGGGCATTGACCATGGCCCATCGAATGATGAAAAAACTAAAAAAGGAGAAAATAATTTAATTCAATTAAAAAGCGTGGGGTGCTTTTTGAGGTATTTTTATAATCAATTAATGTCAAGCACCCCACGCTTTTTAGTTGAATTAAATTATTTTCTCCTTTTTTAGTTTGGTTTTTAAAGCGTGTTTTTTAGTTTTTTTGAAACTATTATTTATTTTCTATTTTTTAGTTCTACTAACTACAAAAACGTGTTTTTTTAAAAAAAAAATCTATTTTTTTTTAAATTATTGAATTGTCATCGGTCCTTGATAAGTTTACAAAGTTTCAATGAAATATGACCGATTAAAGTGGGTAAAATCGCGCTCTAAGGAGTCGGTTACATACAAGTGAAGCTAATATAAAGCGTGTAAAAACAGTTCTCTTTGTTTCATTAGAAATAGAAATAGGTTTTTTCTTTCGAAGTCGGTACACAACACTTGAGTAAAGTATTGCTAATTTTGATTGACCCTATATTATTATACCTAAATGTGGTGACTAAGCCACTAATGACAATATAATAGTAGGAACACAAGTTCACATTGATGTTTCGACCGCCAGACAGTCATGTGAAGCTAATAACATATGATTGCTTTCAAGGCCAGTGCTACTATTGTTTTGTTTGCTTAATAAAGATAAAATATGCCTCATAGTACACGTACTGTATCATAGTGTTTCTCATTATTATTCCAAAATCAAAACTCATGCTCAAAGCATTTATTTCAAATAAACTAATTACAGGCAATTAAATCTGACAAACATCGATTTCTATTATTTATTTTAGTATATATGTGCATGCACTTATACTCCATTTGAAATAAGATTAGACATTTAACTAAAAGTTTAATCATTGTGGATACAAAAATGTTGTCATTTGTACAGATAGCAAAAGTTCACTACAACATATAGCTCGATGCGCCTCTGGCCACAGAGGTGCATCGATAGCTTATGTTATTTTAGCTAAAATTGATGAAATTATTTTAAAAGGCATCCAACTGAGGTTGCAGTGGGTTCCATCGCATATTGGATTGCGGGGCAACGAAGAGGCTGACACGTTGGCGAAATTAGTAGCTAGGAATGGAAAAGAAATTAATATTTTATTAGATCATTCAGAATTTTTACCAAAATTTAAAGATGTATGCTATGATTATTGGAGAGAATATTTTAATAAACGGTCATTAGAGAAGGGTATATGGTATAAAACCATACAGTGTGAACCTCTTCGCGTGCCCTGGTTCATGAATAGCGATGTTAGTAGAAGACTGATTGTTACTGCTTTTAGACTCAGATCTGCACCCTAATTGTGTAACTCACGATTCATCATAATTTGTTTCGTTTTGAAACAAAAGGCTAAACCATTGCTTCATATGTTCGAAAAATGTGTCTGCTCAGCAACGTAAATAACGCAATGAATATTGTTGAACTGACAAAATGAAACCGATTATGATTAATCGCGTGTTACGCAATTAGGGTGCTGGACATATTCCATGCAAAAAATTTGCCTTCATGATGAGGAAAATCGCTTCGCCCAATTGTGAGGAATGTGGAGTTGTCGAGGACCTACAACATTTATTGATGGAATGTGCTCAATATGAGTCCAATAGAAATCTTTTAGTAAGGTCCCTGAATTTGAACAGAACTGATGTAGGCATGTTCCATACAATTCTATCCCAACCAAATTGCGACGATGCGAAGGGTTTGTTCAAATTTATGGCCCTTGTTTGGTGAAAGTAAGTATAATTGTTTAGGTTACGATGGGACTGACATACGCTATGCGTAAAAGCCCCTAAAAAAAAAAAAGAAAAAAAAATTAAAAAAAAAAAAAAAAAAGTTTTTTACAGTCTGATCAACCGATTTTGACTTCTATTGCGTTGGTGGCATGACAAATGGCAGCTGCAGTAAACAGTTGGTATTGTAACTACTTTTTTGCTTTTAATGCCATCCATGCCTGTGATGTAGAAGTCAGAATCGGTTGAACGGACTGTAAAAAAGGTTTGTTTAAATGTCTAATCTTATTTCAAATAGAGTATAGATACCCATTTTACTGATTAAACATTACTACAGTACCCCTCTTTGTTGTACACCTACTGGCTCTTTACCAGTTTTTTTAGTGATGAATGAGGAAAGGGACATTTTGCGAAAGGGACATTTTGCGAAAGGGACATTTTGCGAAAGGGACATTTTGCGAAAGGGATATTTTGCGAAAGAGACATTCTGCGAAAGGGACTAAATTTTGTAGAAAATCCAAAAGTAAATAAATAAATTCTGCTGCCGTAATCACCATCCACCCCCATCCCCCATGTCATCAAAAATAAGCAAAGCAAAGACGCCCTCCCCCCCGGCCCCTGTAGTGCTTACGTAATACTTGAATGGCCCCATAACTGTTAACTGTGCCACTTTCAGAATTCAGCAGACTTCCTCATAAGCACATTATGACTTTTTTCTTTGAATATTTCAAACAATTTTCATTCAGAACAAAAATATAATGAGTTAAATATCGATCAGAGACCTTGGTTAAACATATTGCTCACAGATAGAAAGAAGATTTAGGTACAGACGCCAGTACATCAAGCTACTCCAATCTGTCAAATTTCTTCGATAGATTTTCATCGTTATTCCTTATTCATAAGGTTCATGTTCAATTGGAAAAAAATACAGTTTGGGGTAGCTTAATGTGGTAAGTAAGTAGTGAGTAATTTATTTGCCAAAATCCGCCGCCGCGTCTCTCTGCCTAGCTACCTATATATCCCATTTCAATTAGGGTCGGCTCTAGTATTTAGGTACCAACTACTCTAGAAATTAGTGTACGTAGGTGTAAATCATCAGTGATTTTAATTTTCCTAAAAGGGCCCTTCCAGACTTGGATTATTAGACTCACAAAAAATTTAAATAATATAATGTTTGGACTTTAAAAGAGACCATGACCTCTGAGTTTGTTTCGGCTTTTCTTCTCAGGTAATAGTCAGCTAGGAAATGCCGGCACCATCTAGTTTGTAAAATATTGCCCAACAAAATATTGACGTACGTATAAGTGTCATTTAAGATCTTCTAACATAACCCTAAGACGACCCACTTACCTTTCATTTTATTTCCTGTTTTTCAACTGTTAATTAATTATTAAATGAAGAATATAATTGTACAAGCTTAACAAAATAGCGACTCAAACTATTCTTAGATTGCACAACTGGTGGGGTCCGTAAGGGCCGATGCCTGCCAGGGGTGCGGGTTGTTCGAAAGTGATACCGCGGCCTCTGGCACACAGGCAACTGAGGGAACACGGGTGGGTGTGGGGAGTCAGTAAAAGTCTGACACGAAGAGCGGGAGAAGTTATTTGATGATTTCCCACCCAAAAAAAAAACTTAGATTTGTTACTCTAAGGGCTGATTTTACCAAAGTCAGATATTTTTACCGCAGGATAAAATTTACTTTTGACAATTATTGGAGTAATTCCACTTTGCCCCACCAAGCCCGCCACCCTGGTGTGGCAAAGTGGACTGCCTAAAATTTTGCAGTGGAATATGCCCCACTATTCTGATTTGATGGGGCGGATAACACTAGCATAAACACTTTGTGGATTCTGCCCCACTAGGGTTGGCAGCTCAGGATTTACGAGACATTCACCGCCTCATCTAACCCAAATGATTCACCAAAAATAGAGGGGATATGGCGCTCGGCGGCCGCTGCCGCGGCACCGCTCGCTTCGCTCGCTCGCCGTCGCGCGTTAAGGGTCACTGTTCTAACCTAACCTAACCCAAATGATTCAAAAATACATGTTAACCTTCATACACAAATCCTGAGCTGCCAACCCTAGTGGGGCAGAATCCACAAAGTGTTTATGCTAGTGTTATCCGCCCCATCAAATCAGAATAGTGGGGCATATTCCACTGCAAAATTTAAGGCAGTCCACTTTGCCACACCAGGGTGGCGGGCTTGGTGGGGCAAAGTGGAATTACCCAATTATTGTACTATGGAAAATCTGTCAAAAATTCAAAATTTATTCTCAGGATAAGACTTATTCTAGGTATAAAAGTTTGGTCAAATTCCCCTAAATATCACTTCGAAATTCGAACGGTGTCTTGTTGTGATCCGCGATGATTTACTTCAAAAACAAATGAGGTCGAATTAGAACTATGTGCGCTCACTTGAGTGAGGTTCGAAGCGATCATAATAGAATAACCCAAGTTATTATGTTAGTCTTTTTACAACAAAGAAATATTGTCATTATAATAATATAGGTAACATAGATACCTATTCTACCGATGCGATTTGTGTCCGGAATAAAGATCATTCATGTCGAACGCGATGAACCTATTTCCTGATGATGACGTAAGATGGCAACACTATGCTAAAAATAAACTTGTATGTTATTCATAGTCACAAGAACCTGCGTGTTTAGTTTCCTCATTACTGGGACATAATATTCAAAACAAACAAATATCAATAAGTTTAAATGTGCGCCATGAATTTAAATTAGAATACATAATTAACATTTTTGTTAACCACCTACTTAAAACACATTTTGTCAAAACAAACAAAAACCATAAAAAGAAAAAAACAACTCACTTGTTTATTTTTTCAAATTCACATTTAGAACACGACACAAAAAAAGTTTTTAATACACAGAAACGTCAAAAAACTTTGGTCAGTGGATTTGGGCGAAGTTAAAACTTTTTGTTTTTTCCCGTTTTTTTTTGCGCACTACCACAAGATATCCACACCACACGCGTCTGCGTTGTGCGCTAGAGCAACCTTGACTGCCGGTAGGTCTAATCCACACTGATTATATAGCCCGTGGCATTGACAGTGTATTCCATATTATTACATCAGTTTTCAAATAGCTAAATGGCAGGTTAATTTTTAGTATTCTGTACTAAAATGTTATAAAGGAACCCATACGACTCTGTACGTCTGTCTGTTGGTCACGGCTGCTTATTTCAGGAATTAGTAAGTGTATCGATTTGTTTAGCACAAGTTAATTAGCTACTTAATTAATTATAAGTAGTACGATATATGTAATTAAATAGCAACTGTAATAATTGAATAACTATTGTCTTTTTCATTGCAATAGGAGCTGATGACTATGATGAGCTAAGGTTGATGACCTTAAGGGGAACCTAGTCGCGGGCTCGAACTCACTAAGGAAGACGTAGAGTGGGAAGGCCTCCCACAAGGTGGACCGATGACCTTGTAAAGAGTCCTTGCGTGATGTTATATATAGGCTATGGCCTTCTTCGATAAATGGGCTATCTAACACTAAAATATTTTTTTCGATTCGAACCAGTAGTTCCTGAGATTAGCGCGTCTAACCATACAAACTCTTCAGCTTTATAATATTATATAAGTAAAATAGGCGATATCTACAGATATCGCCTATTTTACTTTGCCTAACTACCTATGCTAGTTACAACTAGCATAGGTAGTTTATCATCATTAGGATAATCAGAAAAAAACCTTCACAAAAAACTAGCCATCAATTCCTAGTCTACGTCGTTTTTTGCCGGTATTATTTTTTATCTTGGGCTGAAATTGTTGTGAAATGATGAAATCTTGAGTTAATGTGGATAAGCAATAATTCATAGATTGGTCTGGCAGTTCGAGTAATTTATGCATCCTACCCAAATGTCCTTTTTTGGTATAATTCTTCGAATCGTTGAGCTCCTTAAGAGCGGACGGGGCCTGCGAGGAATTTGAAAAATAGGTATTTGAAGAAACTATTGCCGTCGCGCTGTCAGTAAGTCTGCCCCCGTAGTGTGTGATAGGGACAGCTGCATCTCAGACCGAAATTATCACTAAAAATTTGACGAAATCGACGTTTCGTATTCCCCTTTTTTCTCCTCGAAAACTGAGCCGATTCAATTATTTTTTACATTAATATTTTAAGAAAGAGTATGTTTAGATTCCTATCATTTTTTTTATGTTAAAATCTTTTTTAATTTGTCTGGTAATCCTCTAATCACGGCGGTAAAAATAGGACATTTTTTGTAATTTTTAGAGGGTCATATTTTGTTTATTAATTAGTTGCTAAAAAAAAGGAAATGACAGGGACGTGTTTACGGCAGACCTTGATTTTATGAAAAAAAAATGCTCTAGAGGCATTATTCAGGAAGAAAAAGGGGAATACATTTGTATGGAGAATCGCACGCCCTGTTCCCTCTTAAGTTCTGAGTTAAGCTGCATGATTACTGACAAAAACGTGCACTGACTGGACAGGCCCACTTAATCTGTGTGGTTCTTTCCCTAAAAGACCTTAACAGACACCAATCTACATGATCTGACCAAGATTATGTCTGGACTTTAAAAGAGACTGTGACCTCTCAGTTTATTTCGGCTTGTAGCGGCACTACAGGAAAATACTTCTTATCAATATCTAAAATGCAAAAAGAGAAGTGGCGCCATCTACAACGCCACAAGCGAACTACGCAAAGACGGACGTCATAGAAATCCTAGATCGCGCAGTTAAAATTTACCGCGCGATTGGCATAGGTACAACATCCCGACATCAACCGTCGGGTAGTTGCCCACCAGACACAACACCCGTCTAGTCGGAGGATCCTCCCTTTTCAATAGAGTATGAGTGAACTTTACACCCTGTTCCTCATACCTCTATAGGCTTTTGTTCTCAGAGTAGTCAGATAGGACACGACGACCTCATCTAGTTTTTAAAATATGATGAACGCGTAAAAGTACAGAATCTTTTATTATTGATTTGTTAGAACAAGAACCCGAAATATTATCATCATCCACCGCCCGACTTCACTCACAACTGAGCATAGGCCGCACTTTTCATGTGCCTTTCCTCCACTCTCCTATGTTTGAAAAAACATACAGAAGAATTAGGAACACCTTCTTTTTGAAATCGGTAAAAAATTGGACCGCTCGAATTTGTAAATACCGCTACTTGTGAATTGTGCAGTCTCGATCTTATAGACGCTTTCGCAAAATTCAAAAACCATCGGTTCCTTAAGTATTGATAGATATTGTATGAAACCATACTTAAGTGCTACTTTTCTCTACATGACACATTAATTACAAAACGCTTTTGAATCTTGCGTAGCTGACTGTAAACTTACAAATAAATGTAGCTAAATCAACATTGATTTATGTTCTCATCTAAATCACGGTCAATGGGGTCAGTAACCTCCCAAGACCGGTTCATCAGCTAACCATAGCGTCAGTTGTTTTAAGTAAGCGCCTATTATGTACGTCATCACTGATGACATAAAAACTAAAACTTATTTGAAAGTACAGCCAACAAATGAGTATGCAGCCAACTATTCATGCCAGATTTCATTTATATATATTTTTACATATTATTTATTAGTGTTATGTGCAATCTAAAGTAGTAGGAAGTTCGTAAATTAAGTCAGTCATTCATTTGTTATGATCTACGAGATTACCAATAAATGCCATTTCTTTCAATGGAGTGTCAGTGGCTGACCATTGGAAAGTCATAATGACGCCATTTTATTAGTAGATTACCAAACTTGTCAAAATCAACAATTATGAAATCAATAATAGACCATTCTGACACTATGGTAATAAGCAGACTTGAGGCCCCGATTTCCTCACTACGTCCATAGTTCCAATCAGGTGTGCCCGAATTAATCCTGCTAGCTGAAGGTTTAGCTACTTTTGACTATGATGTGAACATCATGAACATCATAATGTTCATATATGATCATATGATGTTCAAAACAAAAGTAAAAAGTAAAAAAGGAGAAAACTGTTCTTCACACAAATCGAGTCAAAATCTTGTAACTTGTCGTTGCTGTATGTGTTCAAACCAAAATCGACTAAAATTTGTAGAAAATCTAAAAGTTAATAAATAAATTCTGCTGACGTAATCACCATCCAGACAAAAGCAAAGACCCCGCCCCCCTATAGTGCTTACGTAATACTTGAATGGGGGGCCATATAGCAGTACTACGGTCATTGCAATTAAGCTTTCAGCCTGACGGCATAACAAACTCCATTCATCTCAACGAAGCATTATTAATTTTTCTACTGTTAAAGCTCAAAATAAAAACCAAAAAAAATAATTCAAATTATATTTATTCTCCTTATCATCTTATTACTACTCCCGGTCACAAATTATAGATTTCGGACGAAGTCTTGGAAGTCGCAATCTACTCAGAGTCGCTGGAGTCGGAGGCGGCTTCGGCGACTTCAGCTGTGAACTTGTATTCTTGGTCAGCCCCTAGGTAGGCGTCCGACATGAAGTACAAAGTGTAGGTGTGGCGACCTGAACTGCCGCATACGAAGTCTAACCGGACCTGGGGAAAGAAAGAATAGAAACTTTAAATTAACTTCATTCCCTTTAAATTAACTTCATTCCTTTTTACACGCTTTATATTAGCTTCACTTGTATGTTTGTTTGTTTGTATGTAACCGACTCCTTTGAGCGCGATTTTGACCCACTTTAAAATTTCATTGAAACTTTGTAAACTTGTCGAGGACCGATGACAATTCAATAATTTAAAAAAAAAATTGGGAAAAAAAACACGTTTTTTTAGTTAGCAGAACTAAAAAATAGAAAATAAATAATAGTTTAAAAAACTAAAAAACACGCTTTAAAAACCAAACTAAAAAAGGAGAAAATAATTTAATTCAATTAAAAAGCGTGGGGTGCTTGACATTAAAAAAATTCGATTGATTCGATTTGATTCGTTATTTGGGGTATTTTTTTATAAAAAAATACCTCAAAAAGCACCCCACGCTTTTTAATTGAATTAAATTATTTTCTCCTTTTTTAGTTTGGTTTTTAACTCTTTAAAAACCAAACTAAAAAAGGAGAAAATAATTTTGTTTTTTAGTTTTTTAAACTATTATTTATTTTTTCTAACTAAAATTGAATTGATTTATTGACTCCACTGGTGGATTTTCTTTTTTTTCTTGGCCCATTTCTATACAACAAATTGAATGATTTACTCTCAATTCATAGCCTAAGCAAAACAACATTTAAAAGAAAAATAACTATAATAATATATCACTTTAGATTATTCCCAAATTGGAAACCTTTTCAAAACCATATCCTAACATACTGTTCCTTTTTCAACGCGCACACACACTCACCCCCCACCCCACACACATTGACATTCATCCTCCCTTGCATGTATCCTTCATAAATTACCTTATTTACTACTTTTTGTTTTTGTAAATCAAGTTTTATGATTAATATTGCGATATTATAACTATAATGTATGAGATTTTATTTGAATAATATGTGTGAATCAGATCGTCTCCGGTAGGTAACTATAACATAATAATGTAAAATGTTGTGCAGGGGGCCTGGTGACCTGACATACAGGTTTTGTAAAAAACTTAGTTTAGACACCAGTCTTCCACAAATTAATTATTAAATTGTACCTGTAGACTATTTATGTACTTTATCTGTAATTTGTGGTAAGAAATAAATCATATTGCATTGTAATGTATTGTATTGTATAACGGTTTACAGAAGATATTCCGGCCACAGATTTTGTTTGCAAAATCACGCACGATACAAGCAAGAGTAATATTTCTCGGTATTTTTTTTTATTCTTAACTTACCTTAGCACTACGAGCTAGAGATACCCTCTTGATGGAGAGGAGAGTATTGTTCTTCGGATCACCGATGACCACCCACCAACCTTCTTCGCGTTTCTGAAATAATTCGAGAAAAAAAGCGTTTAGCTATAAAGACAGAAAAAAAAACAGTGGCACTCCGGGAGTGGCGACAGAAGTGAAAACTTGAACAATTACGTGTATTTTTTTAATCGTCAATACAGGATTTCACAGTGGGTCCTTGGGTCCTGATTGCTCTCAGTAAAAAATGATATACGAGCGATCGACTTCAGCCATTAAAGGTAACAGCACAGAGTTTTACGATAAAAATACAAAGGGAAAGAAAGGGATAAAATAATTAGAATTTCCTAATGAAAGAAAGGGCCTTTTCCAAAAGACATCAACGCGGGACTCATCCCGTGTGCTCGTTCACCCAACTACCATTTTAATTAGACCCCTGCGGTGGCTCATAATCTGATATGACGCGGGTTTCACGCTTTTTGTTCACACAAAAAGTACACATTTATACAAAGTATACATATAGCTCATGGAAAGCGTTCGGTGACGATGACGCGAGTTCCATGATTTTTGTTCACCCTAAAAGTGCTCAACGGGCCGAAGTTTTCACATAAAAAAAAAAAATCAGTAACAAGACTCATATACAAACAGATACAGATAGGATAACAAGCACAGACAAAAACGAACACTCATATGGTAACAATAATTATGTTTTCTGCAGCATTGCCGGATATAAGAGCAATCCTGTCTGCTGGCGATCATCAAAAGGTGAGATAAATTTGTGTTACTATTTACTAAAAACTTTTGTATTTCTACTTTTTAATAAGAGCCCAACGATTTTCTTTACCAATAAACACGACTATTTGATACTGTTAATTTAAAAATATGTAATAGCAATAGTAGTATATACGGTAGTTATAGAGTACAGTACGGTGGTTGAGTTTTTGGTTTCGACAGCGAATTTTAATTTCCTGACAAATAAAATTGGTTAATCGTGTAAGCCCGTGTCACATAATAGGGTATTACACTAATTTTTTTAAAGTGTCTTAATTAGATTCTAGAGTGCTAATAAACAACTAAAAAAAACACAACATTTTTATTTAATCGATTAGTGCCATAAAAATGCATTTAAATTTTACATTTTCATATTTCGCGCGTAATTTGACAAAAACGCTAGACGCAGTAGACGCCATATTGCTCTGTGGGTATGACGTCAGTTTGCTAAAAACAAATCCGCTGATATTTTGTATGACAATCGTTTACAATGAAAAAAAAATAGTTATTTTACTACTTATCGTTGGTTTGCTGTTCCTGAATGCAAAATATTATTTAAATAAAAATTACTTTGGTTACGAAAATAATAAAAGTACAAAGTTGCTCAGTTGACATGCCGTATGACGAAATAACATGGCGACTACTATTTCATGGTGTTCAAACACAGATTAAAAAAAAAACTGAAATCTTTAAATTGTATTTTAAAATTTATTTTGTTGTTTTATGAACTAAAACTAACAATTTCCGACTGCATTTTGCCTATGCTATCGCAATAATATATTTTTAGATTTTTTCTCGTATAGAGTGAAATACCCTATTATATAAGTTGGTTATGCCAAAGACGCGCTGCTTTAGTAACATAATATATACAAGTATTCTACGTGCTATTACAATACTTGCAATGAAAAAGGCTGTTTGCAAAGATTGTACTAGAACAAGCTAATTTCACTTTGAAATACAAAACCATTCAAAAGTGAAATTCTCGAAAAGTTACTGATAAAGAAATTGGCATTGCGCAGTCGGTATACTATGCATCTCACCTGAGGGAAGAAAGGCGCGATGACCGGTCCGACGATATCGTCTTCTCGTTCTAACGACACTTCGACCACTATTGGCTTGCCGGCGCGTAGGTGGCGTTCGTTCTTTACCTGGAAAATAGAACATATTTGGTTGAATTCAAAGAAACCAATCAGGTAGATATTCTAAGTCTACGTTGCTCTGCGTACATGATAAGTTTTTATCCAGTGCGCAAACTGTAACCATGAATTCAGCATATCATCTAGACCCCCAGCGCAGAAGTTTTTCGTCGGTTATACACAAAAAAATCAGCTGTTTCATAGAAAAGTGCAATACTTGCGCGGTCAAAATGTATGGAACAGCTGATTTTTTTTGTATAATCGACGATTTTTTTTGCGCTGTGGGCTCTAGATTGATATGCTGAATAAATTCGTGGTTACACTGTAATTGCTTCAATACGATCTGGTTTTTTTTTTCACACACACTCGAAACCGGCGTGCTTTTATGAGCAGGTGGGCAATTCTCATAATTTTAAGAACATTCACAGTCTGATCTCAGTCTCAATTTGTCAAAAATACCTCGAGTTTCCATATATTTTAGACAAGATTTTGACATTTGATTGTCGCCGAGAGTCGTGACTAGATTTTGAACGTTTTTTATTTCGAAAATTGGCCTTCTGATGACGAAGGAAGATATGTTCGTGAGAATCGCAGCACATGGACTGCGTTAGTGTATGTCTACCCTCATAAGGAAAAAATGTTAGGCTTCCAGCAGGCTTAGCATGACGCTTTCTATTTCTACTCTACCGTAGAATAGAACTGCCAGGGGTGCGGGTTGTTCGAAAGAGATACCGCGGCCCCTGGCACACAGGCAACTGAGGGAACACGGGTGGGTTTTAGTCAGTAAAAGTCTGACACGCCCTCCCGCTCCACCCAGAGCGAGAGAAGTTATTTGATGATTTCCCACCCAAAAAAAAAAAAAAAAAACCGTAGAATAGAAATCGCTTAAGTATCTACATTTCTCGCTAAAAAACTGTCAACTGTCTACACAGAAACGTAATTTTTATCTACTCTTCCGTCGACAAAACGCTTCTCTACGGTTCTCGTGCTAAGCCTGCTGGTCATGACGCCGGAGCCGCTCCGGTTAGGTAACTTACCTCATAAGTGAGCTCGACGTTCGGATATCTGTTACAGAAACGCGCGACGTCGGCCATCTCTGTCGGGGACAGTTGTAACAGTTTGGCGCGAGCGTTGTCTTCTAGCTCCATCACGTCGAATACTGTTTCAACGCCCTGTGAAGGAAGTAATAGTAAATTAGCATTTTTACACGCTTTATATTAGCTTCACTTGTATGTTTGTTTGTATGTAACCGACTCCTTTGAGCGCGATTTTGACCCACTTTAAACGGTCAGATTTCATTGAAACTTTGTAAACTTGTCGAGGACCGATGACAATTCAATATTTTAAAAAAAATTGAGAAAAAAAATCACGTTTTTGTAGTTAGCAGAACTAAAAAATAGAAAATAAATAATAGGTTAAAAAAAAACTAAAAAACACGCTTTAAAAACCAAACTAAAAAAGGCGAAAATAATTTAATTCAATTAAGAAGCGTGGGGTGCTTTTTGAGGTATTTTTATAATCAATTAATGTCAAGCACCCCACGCTTTTTAATTGAATTAAATTATTTTCTCCTTTTTTAGTTTGGTTTTTAAAGCGTGTTTTTTAGTTTTTTAAATTTGAATCTACGGTCAACTGCACTACAATAGAACCACGAAAACCGTCCTTACTGTAACGAAATAGAAATCAAACTTAACTTCAATATAAGAACCTTATTACCTGGGCTACACAGAAACTAGAAACCATGGAATCGGTACATGAGTCTAAACTGAACCCAAGAAAAGATTTCTTTTTTTTTAATTTCTCGTCGTCTATTTAAAAAAAAAATCTGTTCCATATATTTTGACCGCGTAGGTATTGCACTTTTCTTTTAAACACCTGTTTTTTTTTTTTTTTTGATAACCGACGAAATTTTTCTACACTAAGAGATGAGATGTCAGCAATAACTGAAGGGGGGCCTGCCAAGGTCGTGGACTTATCCGAAAGAGTTACCGTGGCCCTGGTACAGGCTACTGAGGGAACACGGGTGGGTTTTACTCAGTAAAAGTCTGACACGCCCTCTCGCTCCGCCCAGAACGGGACAAGTCACTTGATGATTTCCCATCCAAAAAAAGGGGATCTAGAACTAAGTACTAAATTCATAGTTACAGTTTGCGCATCGATGTCCCTTGTCAACCTGTATTTATAGACTACTAGCTTCCGCCCGCGGCTTGGCCCGCATGAAAGTCGGAAATTATCCCGCGGGAACGTACTACCGGAATAAAAAGTATCATATGTGTTAATCTAGGTTACAATCTATCTGTGTGCCAAATTTCATCCAATTCCATTCAGTAGTTTTTGCGTGAAAGAGTAACAAACATCCATCCATCCATCCACACTTACAAACTTTTGGCGTTTATAATACAATACAATACAATATGATTTATTTTCTTACCACAAATTACAGAGAAAGTACATAAATAGTCTACAGACACAATTTAATAATTAATTTGTGGAAGGCTGGTGCCTAAACTAAGTTTTTTACAAAACCTGTATGTTAGGTCACCAGGCCCCCTGCACAAAAATTCTACATTATTATGTTATAGGTACCTACTGGAGACGATCTGATTCACATATAATATTCAAATAAAATCTCATACATTACAGTTATAATATCTATACAGTAGTATCTATCAGTTATATATATTAGTAGGATAAGTAGGACTAGCTTTTGCCTGCGGTTCCGCCCGCGTGGATGTCGTTTATCGCGTAAAAAAGAAGCCTATGTCATTCTCCATATCCCACACTATACCTCTGCCAAATTTCATGACGATCGGCTCTGCGGTTTAGGCGTGAAAGCGTAACAGACAGATGAAAGAAAGAAAGAAAAAACGTTTATTTGCGGTAAACATGACGCAAAAAGATAAGGAACACAAAAAAAAATAAGAAAAGGTTGAGGGAAACATGCGTCACATCCACGCAAAACGGCTATCACTCAGCATTATGCTGCGACCCTATGCAAGACAGAGCCCCAGCGCTTGTTTTCAGGGATAGCCGGCTTTGACGTAATGACGTCATCCGGTGCATTAAACAATAATTATGAAACTACTGGTACAGCGAACTAATAGAAAAATTATATAAATTTTATGTTAATGTGATAGAATAAGGAATATAAAAAGAAAATGGAAATAGACATACATGCTACGAGAATATCATCCTCAATAAACATTTTTCTCTTTATGTAGTGGCAACATTTCGAAGCGTCATCCATAGATAAAATGTGCGCGTGCGTCATAAAAATTGATGTAAGAAATTATATATAGATAAGAGTTTCTTTCGCGTTTATAATATTTATATCTAGGGATGATGGTCAATACAGGCCTGTTCTAGAAACATATAAGGGTCCATGCAGCGCAACAATAGTAATGGGCCATAATAGCCATACGGTACCTTCTCGGAGCAGCGCTGCACCAGGTCGGGCGTGAAGTGCGGCAGCTGGCGCAGGTAGGAGTCCTTGGCCCACATGGCCTGCGTCACCATCTGCGCCAGCTCCATGGCGGCCACGGCCGGCGACAGCCAGCCACTGCTGGACACCACGTCCACGCAGGCGCAGATCAGGCGGATGGCCTGCGGGGAGAACAGTGAAGAACTTGAACAATTACGTGTGTATTTTTTAAATCGGATTTCACATTGGGTCCTTGGGTCCTGATTGTTCTCGGTAAAAAATTATAAACGAGCGATCGACTTCAGCCATTAAAGGTAACATCACAGATTTTTACGATAAAAATACAAAGGGAAAGAAAGGGATAAAATAATTAGAATTTCCTAATGAAATATACTAATCTATTACTTACTACTACTTTTTAACCTTATTATATTTTAACGTAATTTGTCAACCCACTACGCCAATCGGCCTAATGTACCTATTCTTATTCTTACCTAGATATATTATATGTTCTCTATAAGTGATTTTGTAAATCTTTTGAGAATAAATGTCTTAAACCGTAAATAAAGTGACTTTTCCAAAAGACATCAACGCGCGACTCATCCGTGTGCTCAAGCGGTCGGTGTCGATGACGCGAGTTCCATGATTTTTGTTCACCCAAAAAGTGCTCAACGTGTCTAAAGAAGTTTTCACTTCAAACATTATAAAGCTGTTAGTGGAAATAAAAACGGTGTCTAGGTGTGGCGTTATGCTCGCCCCCTGTTGCATGGGACTCAAGGTTAAAGCTCCAGTTTTGCCCACGAAATTGCAAGTCAAGTGCCATTCCGTTAATTTTTACCGCTAAAACCAGTAGCGAACTGTTTGAAATCGCTCAATTAGGTTTAAATTCTGTGACTAATTGGCTTCAAAGCAATTTACTAACATTAAATACCGACAAGACTAAATATATTCACTTCTCCATGCGCAAGCCTCAACTCAACCTTACTAACCCTCATCTATATGCCCATCAATGTGGAAACCGTAAAGCCAGCATGTGTAATTGCCCTTTTATCCTTAAAACTAGCTACATTAAATACCTGGGGGTAATAATGGACGACACACTTTCTTTTAGAAAACATATTGAATGCCTAACTAAAAGAGTGCGCAAACTCATATATGTATTTAAAAAATTGCGAACGTTAGCAGATTCAAAATTAATCACTCAAGTTTACTTGGCCCTATGTCAATCAATTATTCAATACTGTATCACTTCTTGGGGTGGTGCACCTAAAACTAATTTGCTTCCTCTTGAAAGAGCTCAGAGAGCAATTTTAAAGGTAGCAAACTTTCATCCCTTCTTCTTTCCTACAGATCTGCTATACAAATCCTGCAACGTACTCACTGTTCGCTAAGTGCATAATGAAAAGCTGGCGAACAGTTCGCCAGCTTTTCATTATGCACTTAGTATTAAAACAGCACACCATGCTTACCTACAATGCTGACAATACTAACAAGAGACGGAATGACATAGTATGCGTAACGAATGCAACCTCAAAACATGTCTTTGTAGAAAGATTTTATACATTCTTAGGCCCATTTCTGTACAATAGATTAAATAAAAAACTAAGTATCTATAAATTAAATTACTATAGCTGTAAAAAAACTGTACTTAAACATTTACTATCCATTGATTATGCACAGACAGAAGATCTACTTGTTGTCTGCAAATAAAACCGCTAACATGCATTTTTACTTTTGTTGACCTAAGTTTTATTTTAGTTATTACTATAGACACATTGTTAATTTATTACTTTAAGTATTTGTGCATTTTTTGTAGCCTGAAGCACAGGTTTAACCTAGTTCAGGCAAATTAGCAATTGTGCTCTATTTTATTTGTTAAGGTATTTATTGTAAACCGTGCCACTTTTATAAATAAACGATTTTATTATTATTTATTCAAGTATTACGTAAGCACTACAGGGTGAGGGTCTTTGCTTTGCTTATTTTTGATGACATAAGGGATGGGGATATGGATAGTGATTACATCAGCAGTATTTTTCTTTTACTTTTTTGGATTTTCTACAAAATTTAGTCGATTTTGGTTTGAACACATCATGGCAACCCAACTTGTCTATGAATAGGTCGAAGAAAACGATGACGTTATGCCAAAATCACACGAAAGTGAGCAGACACACAACATTGAACAGCAAACATGTAATGTCCTCGAGGACTTAGAATCATGGATTCGTATGTCCCTGTAATGAGGGTGTTCTGAAATGACGTTCACTAGGTGGCAGCACTGAGATGTCAGGTCCGGGCACCTGTCAAAAGTGTCAAAGTGCCTACAGACTGAATGGTGAACGAAACGAATGACATCAAATATTTTAAGTTCATTGTCGAACTGGGAGACCTCTTGTCAAAGTGGCGCCAACTGGTGGCTTGAATATTCATGAACTCCCTCATTGTCTCTTACCTTAGCTAGTACGAGTGCGGTGTCAGCTTGTAACTCAGCCGGTAGCTGCATCCTGGAGAGATGAGCTTGCAGTAACACGTGTGCTTTAACGTGCGGGTCGTTGTACTTTACGTTGCCGCCAGATGCCGCTGTTGGTTTGTGTGGTACTCTGTGGAAAGAAAGGCAGATATTGAAACTGGTAACAAGTTTACCAAAACGAAATGTAATTTTACAGTCGTTAAAAACAGTTTTTTTTTTTTTTGGGTGGGAAATCATCAAATAATGTCTTCCGCTCTGGGTGGAGCGGGAGGGCGTGTCAGACTTTTTCTGAATAAAACCCACCCGTGTTCTTTCAGTTGCCTATGTGCCAGGGGCCACGGTATCTCTTTCGAACAACCCGCACCCCTGGCAGGCATCGGCCCTTGCGGACCCCACCAGTTGGTGCTGACATCTCTTTGAGGCGCGCGTGGAACACAACGCGCCGTCGACCCGGGCTTGGTCCTTACCGGACAGCGAGCTACCCATTACTCGCCGTCCGCAAGCCCGCGCCTACGGTGGCCGGGAATCAGCCTGGGATTCCCGACGCCCAGCGCGTCTCCCGCGGCGACTAAGGCCGTAATTTAATCATCGATGACAGATTTCAACGTTTAAAAAAAAAAACAACCGACTTCCAAAAAAACACTACAAAGTGAAAAAAAGAAAGAAGAAAGAAAGAAAACGTATTTATTAGACTCGCACAGGAAAAAAAGAAACTGAACTACACAATATGCTTAACAAAAAAAAAAAAAAAAACAAAATACTGTACGAGGCCAAAAGGCCCCCCTATCTCAGCAAAAATAACTTTAATTTCGGAAGTCAGTTTTTTTGGAGCTGTATTTGAATTTTTTGTCACCGCCTTCCGAAATTAAAGTTATTTTTCACTTTGTAGTGTTTTTTTGGAAGTCGGTTGTTTTTTTTTTGGAAAAAGTTTTTATTTTTCACTTTTTAGTGGTTCACATGTGCTTAACCCTTCACAGCATACCGGCGTGATGTTATGTTATGAACTGGTGTAAACAATAGACAGACATGCGATTTCGGCAATCCCAGTCCATTTACTATCATTTATTGAGGAGTTCCGTTGCCTATCTCCGAAGTTCTTCATCAGATCTTCACCAAATTGAAATGAAATCACTACGAGAAAGTACTCTTCCAAAAAATACCTAAATCGCTTTGGGAATAGAATATATCCTGGAGAAATAGAGAGAACTCTTCAAATTTTATAGGCAAAATTTGAAGAGTTCTCTCTATTTCTCCAGGATCCCATCATCAGATCCTGACTTGATGATCATGGGACCACCTGGGAAGTATACCCTTTCAAACAAAAAAAACAAAATCCAAATCGGTCCAGCCATCTTCGAGTAATCGGGGAACATACATAAGGTTCCGACGAATTGATAACCTCCTCCTTTTTGAAGTCGGTTTAAAATCATGTATTGAATCCTTAGTAACCGGCTGCGCATCGATCGCCCTTCCTGCCACCCTTACTTAAAGTCTGTTGATATAAAAGAACGTATATCTTACTTGGCAGCCAGCGCCTTGATGATATTCTCCTCTCGATGCCTAATGCAGAGCTCTGAGTACTCTGCTGCCGAGGATATGATCTCCAACAGACCGCGGATCTTGGTCTTGTTTGTAAGGGAGAGACTGAAGAGCTCTGTAACAAAATTAATGTGTTAAACCATCTGAAAAACACAAATTAACCTCTCGCATGTTTACCATGTGTTACATGTTTACCATGTGTTCCGATAACAAGAGAATTTATATTGTGTCTGCTAATTAGATACGCGACTGGTTGGGGCTGGTTTTTACCTGGCAGGGTATATTTTTACACGCTTTATATTAGCTTCACTTGTGTGTTTGTTTGTATGTAACCGACTCCTTAGGGCGCGATTTTGACCCACTTTGAACGGTCAGATTTCATTTAAACTTTGTAAACTTATCGAGGATCAATGACAATTCAATAATTTAAAAAAAAAATAGAAAAAAATAAAGGAAAAAAAGAAAAACTGAAAAAATCACGCTTTTGTAGTTAGCAGAACTAAAAAATAGAAAATAAATACCATTGATTGATTATAAAAATACCTCAAAAAACCCCACGCTTTTTAATTTAATTACATTATTTTCTCCTTTTTTAGTTTGGTTTTTAAAGCGTGATTTTTTAGTTTTTTAAATTTATATTTACTACAAACACACAGTCGATAAAATAAAATAAAATAAGCAGGCGCAATTCGAGCCCATGCCGTTTGTCTTCGTGAAAACGGTATGCAAGATGTTTTTTCTTTACTTAGAGTTTGGTAACAAAAGTTCCTATGGTTCCCGATACAGCAGAGCTGTCGCAGTTGTATTCGCCCGATACTAGATTTGGTAATCTCATTGCATTCCTTATGAACAGAGATCGGATATTCGGATGCATATTTACCTAAAGAATTTTTTTTGCTATGAAAGTAATGAAGCGGCTTTATAAATTATTTGTAATATTTATTAAAAACCCCGGGATTCTTGGATTGCATAACTATTCAGATGTGTATTAATTTAAAATTAATCAGCGTTTTCGTAAAATTACGAAAAAAGTGCTGATTCTCAGCCTAATTTGAATTAATAACTTTTGATTTTGCCTTGTATGACGTAATAACATGGCGGCTACTAATTTATTTTGTTGTTTCATGAACTAAAACTAACATTTTTCTACTGCATTTTGCTTAAGCTATCTCAATAATATATTTTTGGGATTTTTTCTCGTATAAAGTAAAATACCCTATTTAGAAATTAAAATAGGCCGTGGACAGCTAAGAGATTACCAGTCCCTACTGGCGGCGCCCGTTCACGAACACGAACTAAACTAAATACATAGTTATAATCTTACCTATAGTGGTATAATTGATGTAATAGTATGAAGCGATCATGCCCAAGTTGAGAGGCTGTACATCCAAGTCGTCTTCTATTGCGATGCACTTCGATTGTTCCAAGTCTGTTAGCGTTGATTCAACCAGTTCCGATAGATGATCTGATAGATGTCTGTGGAGAGAAAGTAATGTTATTTTTCAGTTCTCATGCTCTAAAAGTACGCCAATATAGCCCTACGAAGCGAGACTACAGTGACCACTTTAGTCTCTAGGGAGTGAAAAGTAATTAGTTTTTTTTTAATTTCTTTCATGTGACATAGACAGACTCAAACAGCCAGTAAATATACTATTATCTGTGGAGTGTGGACCATCTTCATTGCGAAAATGTTGAGAGTTTTAGTTCCATGGTTTTTGCCAAAGTGGCGCCATGTGTTTTAAATTGTTAATCTGTGACTGGTTTAGAAGAAAAAACTGACCGCGAAAATTTCAGAATTTTTGTCGAGTGTAAATGTGTTAGGTTTTAAATCAATTTATTAAGAATGTCCAGTGACAGTTGTGGTATATATGTTCCTTGGTGAAGAGTTTGACGTCGAGCAAAGAGCAAAAGACATAATAGATATTGTGATTTATATTTTATTAAGTAATATTTATTAAATGTTTTAGTACTTTATTTACTATTTTCTCGCACTCAAAGTGAAAAGTACAGTTTGCACCTCGAGACTAAACGCCATCTTAATACACCCTCGGTTTCATTGACTCCCTCGAACGCTCGAGAGTCAAACCACCTCTGGTATATTATGGCTTCGTTTAGTCCCTCGATATAAAATCTCTAGAAAGACTCATCGCACCAATGCTTTTAAAAAGCATATTTGTTTGCTAGTAAGATGTATGATGATGATGATGATGGGACTCCCTTTTCCGCACGTAGACTCCCATTCGGTCCGTTGTGCGTGGGGATTCTGGCTAACAAAGCCAGCCTAGCTCCGCCCAAAAGCACAGAAGCTTCCTGGGAGCTTCACAGGCTTCGCGGAGCGACCTCACTGTTCCGAGGATTTCTTCACGTTGAGAAGCCACGGCCTCGCATTCCAGGATGACGTGGGCGGCTGATTCCTGCTAGTAAGATGTATGCTCCAGGGAACATGGAGGTCAGATAGGCAGTCGCTCCATGTAAAATACTTGTATTCAGCTGCGTCCGGTTAGAATAGGAAGCGGACCTCAACATAGTTTTAGGGACCATTCAAGTATTACGTAAGCAGATTTGCAATTATTGACCCCTCCCCCTCGTCAGCAAAAGTAAGCAAAGCTCTTACCCCTCCCATGCTCACGTAAACATTGGTAGCAGACACACAACGTGTCTGCTCACTTTCGTGTGAATTTGGAATATTGTCATCGTTTTCTTCGAGTCATTCATAGACAAGTAGGGTTGCCTTAAGTGTTCAAACCAAAATCGACTAAATTTTGTAGAAAATTCTGCTGACGTAACCACTTTCCAGACCCCCCGTCCCCCATGTCATTAAAAATAAGCAAAGTAAAGACCCCTCTGTAGTGCTTACGTAATATTTGAATGGCCCCTTACCCTAAAACATGAATCCGAAGAATTTCGTTATGGTTGTTACCTGTGCGTGACTCCTTGCAAGTTATAATAATTGGGGTTCTGTGTCAATCGTCGGTATAAGAAGGTCCAAGTGAGGTAGTCTACAGCATCTTGTTTGTTCTCTATGGTTTTGGTCACGATCTCGGCGTTCATGTGGTCGTGTAGTCTGTGGTCGAGGTGGCTCTGCAAGTGAAAAATTTATATTATGTTTGTAAAACATATTATTTTAAAATCTGCAATTATTAATCTATATTCAAATAAATCAAATTGAAATATTTATTTGTTTAACCATTTATGCACACACATATAAACAGACAAGAAGAAAGGAACAGAAAAATACGTAATATCTGTTTGCAATGTCATGACATGTCATCAAATCATCAAAAATAATGAAAATTTAAGTGTCTGTATTTCATAACAAAATTTACTGATTGTACCGTCAACTGTGGCTTCTTTACTTTCTATGCGCAACTTAACGGTTCAAAATATCATTTATTTCTCAAAGATTTACATAATCACTTAATGAGAAATAAAGTTTTAAAAATAACAATGTAGGTAATAATAAGATAGTCCAGAACGCTCGTCGTGCAGTTAGTAGTAGTAAATTAGTTATTTTAATAAATCTAGTAAGTGGGTACATCTCAGAACGCGCGTCGTTGTACACATCGAGCGCGCTGTTCTTATCAGCACTATTATAAAGCACCGTGCACACTATACAGTACTAGACAATAATAATATTATATTTTATTTATTTATTTATGTTGGTGCCGTCGAGGATATGTTTCTTTAACATTTTTTTAAAATATAGATTAGTTTTAGCTTCTTTAATGTTTTTTTTTTTACCAATGAGAAATGTATTCAAATATCTTTCGATAACTAGACGTTTGTTACCAATAGTAGATTATTCTACTTCTGTATCGCTTCGATATTAAATGGCGGCAACAAATTATTGGTTATCAAGAGTAATTTAAGTACAGTAATCATGGGTAAAGTTGCTATGGAAAGTAAAGATGCCACAGTTGACCGTATATGAAAGTATATTAAATTTTTCTACCTTAAAAATTACATTAACGAAGTTATTCATACATGTATTCCACTATTTACGTCACATCATATTATTGACATATTACTGTAGAAATGTCACTAATGATATTAATCTGTTTTTTGTTTCTTTTTTTTTTGGAATTTTAATGATTTTACATTTATATTTATTCAGTATCAATAGAATTTCTGTATAATTTTGGAAATGAATATTATTTGCATGCCCATGAGACGGTAGAATATGGAGGACTACTTTTTTAAGAAAACATCTATGTACCAATTACCCATGTTTGCAAAAATAAATGATTTGATTTGATTTGATCATGTGTGCCACGAAAACGACGTTTGGAAACCGGCAGTACTTAGAACCAAAATTCGAAGATATGTGACAACCCGCACTGGGCCCCCGTGGTGGAGTAGCCCTCTGTCTCTCACAGAGAGGAGGCCTGTGTCCCAGCAGTGGGCGCTTATGCTGTATGCCATGTTCCATTCTGGACATCAATAGCCCATGATGGTCGATAATACCCCATGTTCCCAATTAATAAGTTTAAATGTAAGATGTTTGATTGGCTCTTAGACATGTTTTTATTCGGTCAATGAATTTTTAAATCATACTTTTTGATATTGTAATTTTAATTTTGACATTATGATTTATATTTTCGACATTATGACTTACATTATGACAAATAATGTTAACCAATCTAGTAATTTGAAAGAGTCCAAGATTTCATAATATTATAAAATACTAGCTATTGCCAGCGGCTTCGCTCGCGCGGAACTTTCATCCCCTATTTAACTCCCTTGGAGGTTGAATTATAAAAAAAATCTTCCTTATTCCTTGTCTACATTATAAAGGGAACCTCTGTGCAAAATATCAGCTTTCTAGGTCCAAGGGTTTGGGCTGGGCGTTGATGAGTCAGTCAGTCAGTCAGGACTTTTCTTTTTATTTATATACAGGGTGTCCCGAAACTCAACGTCAAGCGGGTACGGGGCAATAAGCTAGGTTGTACCAGTTCTAGGAAAAATAAAAAATAAAATCCATGTTACTTGGTTAAGTGATAATAGGTATTCTTTTGAAAACAGATATCAGATATTTAGGTACTGTGATCACAAATTTCTAAATTGTTCAGTGTTTTTTTTTTATGTAATCCTAAATAACTATGCTATTGATTGCAATCACAAAATCAATAATTAATATTGTGAGTCTAGTACAAAAAATAAAGTTTAATGAAGTCATGGTTAAAAACGTTTTATCAAGAAACTTTGACGCCATGTCTTTAAAAAAAAATGTACTATATTTTTTTTATTTTTCCTAGAACTGGTACAACCTAGCTTATTGCCCCGTACCCGCTTGACGTTGAGTTTCGGGACACCCTGTATATATAGATAAGATTCTTATAATGTACCTAGTTCTGATTTGCACGTACCACACACACTCCACCACTCCACTCTCTCACTCACACTCCACTCACCCCCACTCACTCACTCACACACTCACTCACTCACTCTCCTCTCACTCTTGCACTCCATTTGAAATAAGATTAGACATTTAAACAAACCTTTTTTACAGTCCGTTCAACAGATTCTGACTTCTATATCGTAGGCATAAGGATGGCATTAAAAGCAAAAAAGTAGTTGCAATACCAACTGTTTACTGCAGCCGCCATTTGTCATGCCACCAACGCAATAGAAGTCAAAATCGGTTGTTCGGACTTTAAAAAAGGTTTTTGTTAAATATCTAATCTTATTTTATTTTATTTGGGAAACCTACAGCTAACATAAACAATGTTATTAAACAATATGAAGCTGAAGGCCATTTACAAGTTTCCACTGATAAACAGTTAACTTAAAAACGGTCGGTAGGTACAAAATAACTAATTATGACTTAAGGCCCATAGTATCCTCATCTTCCGTTTGTATGCTAAAGCACGACTGCCGCCCGCGCCCGCGCAGGGCACCTCTGAGCCTTTATCTCAAAATGGAGATATTCCTTTGATTAATTTACAATTGTGCTTCGGCGATTCTGTGGTACCTCTAACTATCTATTTTTCAGTGTATTTTTTTTTTCCAAATAATGAAGCCGTTTAGTAGGAGTATGGAATAGAAGCCAAAATATTGCGTGTTGGAAAATATTTTTTACAGCAAAAGTATTAACCATACAAAAAAGTACTTCGGGCAAAATGATCTATATGAATCTATAGCAAAATCATATATTTTTCAAATCTTCAAGACAAGCCGTTAATGAGCAGTGCGGTTCATAAAGTGACCGTGTTACGCTACCAAACGGGACGCAGGCCCTTAAGGTGAATGCGCAGTGGTAGACCGCGAAATTCAAATTATCTTACGTTTTTGCAATTTTCAGGTCAGTATCAGGTTGTATCCTGATCAAAATGTGATTTGCGAATATAACAGGTACGTGTTTACAGAATTATAGTCATTAGAATGTCTAATATATCTCTTATAAGTTAGATTTCTTCCACAAGCACTTTTCCATAAGAAATTTGTTCTTATGGAACAAATCTAACTTAGAAAGATGTATTATTGATTCTAATGATTATAAATCTGTAAATACGTACATGTTATAGTCGCAAATCATATTTTGATCAAGTAACAAGCTGACACTCACCTGAAAATTGCAAAAAACGTAACAAAATTTGAATTTCGCGCTCAACCACTGCGCATTCACCTTAACTTAAATAGTACACGCTTAACTAATATTACAAATGGGGTATGGTTTATTATTTAATATTTCTACACCAGCAATGGTAGTATGTGTGAAACAATGTTTAATGTAAGATTTCAATTTACCTCCAGCGGCAAGCAGTCATTCAGAAGCTTGGTGAAGAAGGTCTTATGATGCGCCACACACATCAGAACTGCGACGGCGTGCTCGTCTTCCAAAGGTCGGCATGCTCGCCCGACCATTTGTAGGACCGTCGTAATCGGGTACTGTTCGTAAGCGTGAAGTTTGCCATTGTAGCTGTGAAAAAAATAGAAATATTGATAGAATTCTACGGCACGGTTGGCGCAATGGTTAAGCGATTGACTGCTGCGCTGCGTGTCGCGGGTTCGATTGCCGCACGGAAAAAATATTTGTATGACCTACAAGCTTAGCTCCCACGGCTTATTTTAATTTCTGAATTGTTATTTTATTTTAATTACGGACGCTTTTAATGTGCACGTCTTTTTACATCGTTCTCACATTGATAATTTCAACATAATGATGTAACCAACTTTTTGTAACAATATCATGATTTTAAAAGAGTGTCCATGCAGTTTCTTGCCCGTTCTTCTCCATAGGTACCTACGCTTTGGAATGGGCAACTAGCTTCATCTTTCTACCTCACCGACCTTGACAATTCGAAAGTGCCTGTAATTGGTTTATTTGAAATAAATGCTTTGAGCTGAGTTTTGAGTTTTTTGAGCTTTAAGTAGTTGCTCCGGGGTCTGGCTGTTTGTGTATGCGAGTTTAAATGTTTGTAAACGCACCCACAATACAGGAGAAATTCGTAGTATGGGGCAAAGATTTAGGAAAAAAAAAGTAGTACGGAAACCCATCTCCGCACTGACTACGGCGAGAGCAGATTAACCTTGAGTAAGATGTGTGTTTTTTAAAAATCACGCATTTTCGTTTTCATAAATCAAGAAAAATTCGTTTAATTTAGACTATGTATTTAAATGTCCATATTTTGTTTGTATTACACTATCTTAAAATAACTATATTAGTTGTGAGGAGATCAAACTATTGAATTTAAAGAATAAAAGAATAAAAATAGCTAACAACTTGTGCAGACATCTTTGTGGCAGTGCAATAAAGGTGTTTATTGTTAATTTTAAGAAGATGCCATAAAATTGCATAAAGTATTCAGTTTAATAGTAAACCACTTAAAACAAAAGTTTCTCGTTTCTATCTTTTTACACGCTTTATATTAGCTTCACTTGTATGTTTGTATGTAACCGACTCCTTTGAGCGCGATTTTGACCCACTTTAAACGGTCAGATTACATTGAAACTTTGTAAACTTGTCGAGGACCGATGACAATTCAATCATTTAAAAAAAAATGATAAAAAAAAAACAAAAATCACGTTTTTATAGTTAGCAGAACTAAAAAATAGAAAATAAATAATAGTTTAAAAAACTACAAAACACGCTTTAAAAACCAAACTAAAAAAGGAGAAAATAATTGAATTCAATTAAAAAGCGTGGGGTGCTTGATTATAAAAATACCTCAAAAAGCACCCCACGCTTTTTAATTGAATTAAATTATTTTCTCCTTTTTTAGTTTGGTTTTTAAAGCGTGTTTTTTAGTTTTTTAAACTATTTTTTTTTTTTTAATTTTACTTTTTACAAAGCCGGGTTTTTTGATTTTCTTATTATAAATAAATGATTATTATATTATAGGTGTACTAACACTAGTGTTTAAGTTATGTATGTAATTAGTAACTAAGTGGCATTTTATGATCCGAAGTTAAAATAAATGAATGAATTGCGTTATCAAAGTCAAAGCCAAAGCATTTATTTCAAATAGGCACTTAAAAGGCACTTTTGAACGTCAAAATTTACATTAAAATAGAATTGATTCTAGTCGCCCCTTCCAAAATGTAGTTTCGTATGGAGAAGAATGGGCAAGAAACTCCACCGTTACTCTTTTAAAATGTTTCAAGTACAATATTTAACATAGCACATTAATTATATCGTCCAGTTAAAAGACTCACACGTGCGTGTCGGCGATGATGACGGTGTGCACGTGCGCGGCCAGTGCCCAGGCCAGCTCGGCCGCGACCACGCACAGCTGCACGGCGCCCGACTCCAGCAGTTGCTGCACCAGGCGCCGGTCGGCCGGCTCCACGCCCTCGTGCAGGTACGCCACGCCCGCCGCCAGCGTCTCCTTCAGCATCTGGACGAGGCGCAATGGGCTATTAGTAGCCGCCATGTTATTACGTCATACGGCATGTCAACTGAGCAACTTTGTACTTTTATTATTTTCGTAACCAAAGTAATTTTTATTTAAATAATATTTTTCATTCAGGAACAGCAAACATGTAAATATTTCAATAAAAAATACTTTGGTTACAAAAATAAAAGTGCAAACTTTTTCAGTTGATTACTTTACACAGCGGTATGACGTAGTAACATGGCGGCTACTATTTCATAGTGTTAAAAACAGATGTAAAAAAAAACTGAAATCTTTGAATTGATATTTAAAATTTATTTTGTTATTGTCATGAACTAAAACTAACATTTTCTGACTGCTTTTTGCCTAAGCTATCTCTATAACATATTTTACCCTTGAAATTTTTTTCATTTAATCCAATTGAAATATACTTAATAATTAAAACTACGATATACAAAATAAATACAAAAAACAAAAGGACACTTAGGCGTCGAAGTATTCCTCCTCATCGCTGTCATCAGGAAACGTGCCCAGAAGACTGGCAGCATTGCCACGTTGAATGGCAATGCTAATTCTTTGGCCAAAGAACGACCCAGCCCTCTGGTCACGTGAAGTGTCGTCCAGCCGGCGAGAAATTTCCTTAAAGAGGAGAAGTGCACTCGGGCCCCATGACCCGAGCGTTTCGACCCCAAACGGCTCAAAACTGTAGTTACCCATAAGGTTACAGTATTTACATATTTTTAGATTTTGTGTCAAGTTTCATTTTGGTTCAACTTCTCAACAATGATATCCTCAAATGATATCAAACGTTCAATTTTGTTTTTTGTTTTCACTATCTTGCAGTTCTTATCCATACGTATTTGACACTCCTATTGTTCACGTAATCTAAAACCCAAAGCAAATTCACACTTTTGCTGGAAATCGAGGCCTATTTACAGAAACGATCGATACAACATTTTCAATGTTAAAAGGATGGCATTTTGGGGCTTTCCTTACCTTATCATGCACTCTCTTGAGGAACGGCGCCAGCATATCAGGCCGGGCCCTCAGGAACCTCGTGGGCGAGGAGTGCGCAGCCGCCAGGGCCAGGAGGTCTGCAGCCAGGAGTCGTGAGTGACGACGAGAGGGCACGAACACAGCGCACGGCTTGTTGCCAGCGTAACGGATGACGGAGTTGTAGATCGGTTTCGTCATGGCTGCTAGGCGGGAGGCCGCGTGTGAGATGTTGAAGCCCTGTAGAAAGATAGATTAGGTAAGATGCATTAGGGTATTTTGCAATTTAATAAAAACTTGTTTAATTTGAAGATTGGGACGATATATTTAATAATTTAAAAAAATATCCTCGCAATTAAATTTCGTTGTTTTGAATTTACCGCCAAAACGCTCCTTACGATGACTTTTTTATCACGCGACCACACGTGACTTCAACTTTGTACATTTTGTGTATTTGTGCGGAGAGACACCGCACACCAATATCACTTTCTATCCATTAAAAATCTTGTTAATTATAAACTCGACATTCACTTGTTTACATAATAACTACTTTAGTTTACACAAAGTTGACGTCAGTGAGCGCTGTATTTTTTTTTTGGCGGTTATTAAAAAAAAATCAGCTGTTCACCCTTTGGTAAGACTGGTTGTCAGACTTTCCGGCTTCTGACAACCCGTATAAACGACTATCAAAGATCGACAAATGACAGCCGGGACCAACAGCTTAACGTGCTTTCCGAGGCACGGAGGGGTCTTGGTATGTGAAGTTGGTGACCCATCCACGGACAAACCGCGGCAAGCGTAGCTTAACCTGACCGATCGACCTGTGCGGCTTATATTAATTAGCCACAAGCTCTATCGTGAGTAAAATATCCAGTACGCGATAAAATCTCACCGCGATATTTTTACGTCCCTGTGAACACCGATTTACCGAAGGGAATCGTGTTACCCAGTAACTCAAACTCAAAGCATTTATTTAAAACTAGCTTTTGCCCGCAACTTCATACGCGTGGACTTTAGAATCAAGTAGATAATCATTTTTTTTTATAATATATAGCCTATTTTTTAAGTTAGACCTCTCCGAATACATAATTGAAAACTGCATTCAATTCCATGCAGTGGTTTTTGCGTGATGCGGTAACAAACATACAGACAGGCAAAAATTCTAAAAACCGTTGTTTTGGATTCTGTTGCTCTAATAAAGACCCCCCATACTATTTTTTCTTCAATATCTTTAATGTACAGACATCGGCCTGTTACAATTTTATTATATGTATAGATAACATGCTTTATTATGATCAAAATTAAACAAGCTTTTATTATTAATTTTTAATAAAACGAATTAAAAAGTAAAAAATAAATTAATCTCAATTATTTAAATAAAAGCCTGTAACATTTTGATGGCAGGAGAAATAAAAAACATTAATTAGCATGTTACACTTATTTTAGATCACCAGCACCAGATCAGCTCCATGTCATCATAATATTGCATTGTCACGCGATATACATATGCATGCAAAATTTCAGCTCAGTTGGTTAAAGATATCTGCTTAAAAATTGAGTTGCAAGATTCCATCCGAACAATAGATAAACCAATTACAGGCACTTTTGAAATGTCAAGGTCGGTGAGGTAGAAAGATGAAGCTAGTTGGGGAGCTACAACTGGGTTGTGGAGGTCAGTTAGGCAGTCTCTCCATATGAAATACTGGTACAGTAGTACCCAACTGATATGGCTTACCGATGTACCTGCGCAAAAGATGAATTTTGAAAGCGCGGGAAATGCTATTGACCAATCGGCACGCTCCACGCACCGCGCTTCTTTTTCCTGTACCGCTATTGGTCGGCAGCTGCCGCCATGTTAGCGCGCGCCGCGTGGCATGTTACTCATGTTAGTCAGCCGCCATACTTCTGACTGAGTGCACGCGCAGCAAGCAAAAGTACACTTAGTGCCAACAAAAAAGTTATCTTTTTTATTACTTTTAATTTTAAAATGAGTTCTTTAAAAAGGGGGCCACCATTTAAAAGTCAAGCTCGGGAAATAATTCGACGATAGATTGGACCAATTTGTAATAAACACCAACGAAGATACATCATCCTCATCGGATAGTTCGAGTCGTGATAGTGATGGTAATAGTAGCGACGCTCAGAGTGATATTGGGATAGCAGGAGTGCGGCCTTTAGATTAAGTTTTTTCTATTGTTTACTAAATAAATACCTATTTGTTTATTAAATAAATCGTATATTTTAAATAACCTGTATTTTTAATTAAATATTATGAAAACTGGGGGCCCGATAAAATTGTCACGAAGTGTAATTGTGCGGAGGGGCGTGACTTGCGAGTGAGACGGAACTAACAGCTGCAGTGTATTATGAAACTTATAGTAATTATCTAAGGTTGATTGTAAGTTTTAAGTATTCTTTCGTTAATCTTCGGGGCCATACTTTCTTTTCTGTGCGAACGAAGATTCACGACGCACCATATCAGTTGGGTACTACTGTATTCAGCTGCATCCGGTGAGACAGGAGGTCGAGGGTAAGGCTCGGGAGATTGAATTATTATTATTACCTGTATATGCAGCTGCAGAGGCAGTGGTCTGACGCTGGGGTGGAAGTTGAAGGAACAGTTCGCGTTGCAGCCGAGCCACTGCGACACGTCGCGCGCGTCCGCTAGAGGGAGCGACAGTGCTACTATACGGATTTGACGACCTGCAGACAAATTACAAATACACTTTAAGTGGAATCTAGTCGCGGGCTCGAACTCACTGGTGGATCTGGCTAAAAAGCACGTTGCCTTACCAGGCATCGTGTCCGACAGAGATAGTATCAGTGATGAGCAGTTAGACGCTAGTCTACACGCACAACATTATTAAGTTTCAATGAAATCTGACCGTTTAAAGTGGGTCACGATTTTGACCCACTTTAAACGGTCAGATTTCATTGAAACTTTGTAAACTTATCGAGGACCATTTTAATAATTTTAAAAAAATCGAGAAAAATAAAAAACACGTTTTTGTAGTTAGCAGAACTAAAAAATAGAAAATAAAGAATAGTTTAAAAAACTAAAAAACACGCTTTAAAAACCAAACTATAAAAGGAGAAAATAATTTAATTCAATTAAAAAGCGTGGGGTGCTTGACATTAATTGATTATAAAAATACCTCAAAAAGCACCCCACGCTTTTTAATTGAATTATTATTAAATCACAATAGTAGTTACATTGTGAGAAATTATACAACGTGTTTTTTTTGATATCCCATAACTCTAAGGTTATATTCTGTAGGTAAAAATAATACTAAAACTCCTAGAATATGTGGTCCAAAAATGCATAATTTCGGAGATATCATCAATCATAAATTAATTTGACCAAAAATTGTCACCAGTATGACGAATCATTACTTTTCATTAATTACAAACTTCTTAATAGTGTAGTAAAATAAATAGTGAAATAAAAAATGTAGGTATGTTGGTATCGGGGCTTCCCGGCGGCTGCTAGTGAAGGGAAAGTCACCTCGTCGATATCGATGAAACCTCAAGTAGTTTGAGTATCTAAATTACGAAGCAAAATTCAAATGACATTACATCTTATTTAATATGCGTTTCAACTAAGAATAGGATGACCTTGGCGCCATACTGTCACGCACGCACTGGCACGCTTTTCTAATACTTACTCACTCTTAAAAATATGAAAATAAAATTAATAAGGTAATAACGATACTAAATACTATTGAAAATTAATTTACAGTATTTTTTTTAATGTAATTGTGTCACAATAATTATCGTACCAAGGTCATCCTATTCTTAGTTGAAACACATTGTACGCTTTAGTAGAACTACTACTGCACGAAAATGATCGGGTATGCTACCTAAACTAATTACGAATAAGCATAATTAATTAAGGTTTGTAACCTATGGCTAAAGTTTAAAGTAAGTACTGGCATATTCTGTGGTACTGGGTTAAGGTTAGGAACCTATTAATCTGAGCCACCTTCGTAATATTCGCACTTTTGCTTTTACTAGAAAATTCGTAATCTTCATTGAATAATTATGTGCGTTAAATCAAAGTGTTTAATGACACAAGACTAAGGACTGGTTTAATCGATATCGATTTCATTAAAAAGTTACGACAGCCCAAGGTACCTACCCTAGCGCGCGGTGCGCAAGAGTTGCCTACCTATAACGATAACTCGGTGAATTGCACCTACTACGACTCGGATTTTTCACTCTCTCATTGGCGGTTGTCGCTTTGGGTAAGTAAGATAGAGCTATTAAGTAGGTTCCTGCGTAGCGTCACGGGCTCGGACGGGACGGGCATTTAACAATGAGTTCTATGCGTGTGTAGTGCTCGGAATATCAGGGTTGTCAGTACGTAAGATTTTTTAGTCTTTCATTCATTATGAGTCTTTGGCTTTTTACTGTTTTTTTTTAGGTTAATTCTTCTAAATGAAACGAACGGTCTGGATAGCCACATCACATGTACCTAATATGTATTAGTTATTCCAATTAAGTAACTAGAGAAGACTTTTTTGGAATTTAATATGTAGGTACAAATCAATAAACGAATTTAAAAATGTTTATGTTGGTTTTCATGTGTATCCCAGCTGTTTATTTTCTGAAACACTACAAAATTCTTCATTCCAATGTGCAAAGTTGAAATGACGTCATTTTACAAGGATAGTATCTAGCTTTATTTTTAACATAACTAAAGTTTAGCTACGCAAACTAGATACTATCATATGATGTTAAATTGTTGAGTAACATTCAATATCTTGGTCCCTTCGTCCTTTTTTATAATATCCATACGCATTTTACCAAACACGAAATCAAACCTGTCCTGATCGGATCTCATTTTCACAAGTAGTTTATGACTCAATTACCTACTTAAATATTGACAACCCTAATAATTCTTTTATCCGACGCCGACATGTTCGGTACCGAATACAATGAACGCACACAATGAACTCGTAGCGTTAGCAAAAAGTAAAATTATTTTTACTATGGAGGACATTTTGAAAATCATTTAGATTAAATTGATTACTTAACAAAACTTGTTTTATTTATCATACCCTAAACCCATAAAACACACATTACACATCGACTTAGCCAAATCTATCAAATCCCTACAATCAATTTTCAATGAAGTGATAACATTTAGGCGAGTTTGTTTTCAATTATCCTATCCATCATTCTAGCGTTGTCTCGGTTGCGTCCTTTAAAAACACTAAATGCTGAACTTGATTAAATTAAAATATCTTATAAAGTTCACCTACCTAATTTTTTTTGCTTACCGTACAAAATAGACCCTCGAGTAATTCATTCATATTTAAAGCTAAAAAAGTGCGAGTTGCCATATTTCACGTAAGGGTGTGTTACATTAACAATCGTGCCTTAGTCGAATTATTTTGTATGAAAAAAAAAAACAAAAAAAAAGCATGATTGAAACATAATTCCTATGCCAGTTGATTCTTTGATATGGTCTCAATCATACCCTAGAGTTATGGGATATCAAAAAAAACACGTTGTATAAAACTTACCAATCTGTGAAGAAATGTATCTCATTCTGGAGCAGACGACCTCAAGTACGGGCCCTTCTTCCCCGCCCAGCAGTTGGAGAGCATCCACGATGAAGAGCGTTACGCTCTGCACGCTCTTACGGACTTTCCATCTGAGAAAGAACAGTTACAATTACAGTATCGACTTAAGATACCGACTGCTTTGTGAATGGCGACCGTTTTGTGAATTTTGCTGTAAAAGTTTTAGAATATCACAAATTTACGATCATTTTGACGTCTACAAGGTATAGATTTTTTTTTGTAATTTTTGTATAAAAATAAAATAAAAATAACTTTGCAAAATATTAGAGAAAATGGGCAAAGAATTGTTTTTGATTTCGGTTACTCAGAACTCTAGTTCGTAAAATTAAAACAATAGAAATAAACTTTAGTTCAAATGCGTTTCCTTAACAAAAAAGTAAAAAATCTTTTATACAGGAAAAGTAAAAAAAATAAACTTTTCTATGAAACAGCAGATTTAAAAAAAAAAACGACGAAAAATTTCCTTGCTGGGGGTTTAGAATGACATGCTGAATTCATGGTTAAAGTTTGCGCCCTGAATAAAAACTTTTCCTGTATAACAACCTAAAACTCGCATAAATAAAAAAGTAGCTAATTTCTTTGATATTAATTGAAACGATCTTTCAACTATGATGTGCATTAAAACTTAGGTATGGAAATACAGTATTTTAACTGTAAAAATACGTTAATAAAATTAAGTAAATCAGCGAAATCGGCAAAATTTCGAATACGGTGTCTTAATCGTCAGCATGTCTATCTTTTTTTCTGGTTTACGCAAATGAAATAGAAATCTATACCTTCAAATACATTGCAAACTATAATTTTGTATAATTTAGAAGCATTTTGTTTAAAATTTGTAAATGTGAGTACAATGCATCCGTATAATAATTATGTTGTTATGATGTACGTTGACTTGAAAAAGCGTGGCAGTTGAGAGTATGTCATGCTCACTTAAATGTCTTGCTGATGGTGGCGCGTGTGTTGGATCATTCGGTTCCCTACAAAATGGTTGAGCTGGATGGTGCTGATCCACGCGTCAAGTTCGTGAACGGGCGCCGTCGGTTGAGACTGGTCATCTCCTAACTTCCATGGCTAATTTTAAATTTTATATTTAGAATTGTTTTTTTTTTTACATTGTTCTCACATATAGAAGCAACAAGAATAATGTTCCCAAGTTTTTGTAAAACTTAACATGATTAAAAAGAGTGTCCATGGAGTTTCTTGCCCGTTCTTCTCCATAGAGATCTACGTTTTGGAATGGGCAACTAGCTTCAACTTTCTGACAATTCAAAAGTGCCTGTAAATGGTTTAATTGAAATAAATGCTTTGAGTTTGAGTTTTGAGTTTCGACTTGCGGGTTCCTTCATATTATTTACATGACCTATCTTCCTTCAGTATTCATCGATTCGAGGAGATAAACGAACTCGTGTAAATCATAATAACTCACCTTCTCGAGAGTATGTCCCATTTATCAGCAGTGGTGATGATGATCTGTCCTTTATTCAATAACTTGTGGTCGGTGGCAGTCTCACCAGTTAGTTGTACTACCTGGAAATAAAACGAGAAACATTTGTAATAGGGTATTACACTCATTTTTGTAATGTGTCTTAATTAGATTCTAGAGTCCTAATAAACCACTAAAAAAAAACACAACATTTTTATTTAATCGATTAGTGCCATAAAAATGCATTTAAATTTTACATTTTCAAATTTCGCGCGTAATTTGACAAAAACGCTAGACGCAGTAGACGCCATATTGCTCTGTGGGTATGACGTCAGTTTGCTAAAAACAAATGCGCTGATATTTTGTATGACAATTGTTTATATTTTAAGAAATGAGTTATTTTTCTACTTATCGTTGGTTTGCTGTTCCTGAATGCAAAATATGATTTAGATAAAAATTACTTTGGTTACCAAAATAATAAAACTACTAAATTGCTCAGTTGACATGCCGTATGACGAAATAACATGGCGGCTACTATTTCATGGTGTTCAAAAACAGATTAAAAAAACTGAAATCTTTAAATTGAACTTTAAAATTTATTTTGTTGTTACATGAACTAAAACTAACATTTTCCGACTGCATTTTGCCTAAGCTGTCTCAATAATATATTTTTAGATTTTTTCTCGTATATAGTAAAATACCCTATTGTTATCATATATATATGTTACGGCTAATAGCCGAAGTGAACACCTAGTTTTAGCCGGCTACAACTTTTTTATCACGTGACATCGTGACGTCAGCTTTGTGTAAACGGCACCGGTACAAATACTTAGTTTGGCGCAGTTTTAGAAGTATTTGTACACAGAGGCAGCGCAGACCAGTAATATCACTTTCTAGCTATTAAAAATCCTGTTAATTATAAACTCTACATTCACTTGTTTACTTACTAACTACTTTAGTTTACACAAAGTTGACGTCACGTGTGGTCACGTGATAAAAAGTCATAGTAAGGAACGTTTTGGCGGTAAATTCAAAACAACGAAAAATTAATTTGGTTCACATTGTTTTTAATTGAGAAAATGGATATAAAATAATTTACTTTTATTTTTCTGTTACATATTTCGTCTCAATCTTCAAATTAGAATAGTTTTTAATAAATTGGAAAATACCCTATTGCTTCACTTTCATTCTTTTTACCTATTTTGGTATACTAATTTTATTCTGGGTACATCGTTTTCACACATAACTTATAAAATGAATGAATGTTAAATATTGTATTTACAACATTTTAAAAGAGTAACGGTGGAGTTTCTTGCCCATTCTTCTCCATACGAAACTACATTTTGGAAGGGGCGGCTAGAATCAATTCTATTTTAATTTAAATATTGGCGTTCAAAAGTGGCTTTTAAGTGCCTATTTGAAATAAATGCTTTGAGTTTCGACTTTCTTCGTGTGGAAGTGAGAGCAGTGGTGGAGAGATGGGCCGGTCCGAAATTTCATGCGGACGATATTACGGGCAGAAACCAGTAGAACAATAAAATGGACTCACCTTCAAATTGAAACGCGTACCAAACTTATGGTAGCAATCAGCAAACACAATATCAGCTAGTGCGTCTTTAGGCAGTAGGTAAACAGCGCGACCACCTTGGTTGGTGCTCAACATGCGCAGAAGTGCCAGCTCGGCTATCACGGACTTGCCCGAGCCTGAGGGGGCGCCGACGAATACGTTGTCGTCTGAATTGTAGACTGCGTTGAAGACCTGGAAGAGAAATGAGGTTTTTAAATGTAGTATCATAATCTGACTAGGGTTTAGTCAACTATGTTGAGGTTAGCTTCCAGTCTCTCTTCCCAGCTAAAGCACTAGGAAGTGGTGAAGGGCGGGCATTCTGGGGGACTGTCTTATGTAATTTTGACGTTCAAAATGAGCTGACTCTCAGCCTAGTTTAAATAAGTGACTTTTGATTTGGAGCCATTCAAGTATTACGTAAGCAGTTTTTTAGTAATTATTGACCCCCCCTCCCCCTCGTCAGCAAAAGTAAGCAAAGCTCTTACTCCCCCCTCCCATGCTCACGTAAACATTGGTAGCAAACACATAACGTGTCTGCTCACTTTTGATTTTGGAATATTGTCATCGTTTTCTTCGAGCCATTCATAGACAAGTAGGGTTGCCATATGTGTTCAAACCAAAATCGACTAAATTTTGTAGAAAATCCAAAAGTTAAAGCTTATTATTTTCCGAGTGACTAATAACTTAAAAGTCGACTAAATGTTTGCAACAAATAAAATAACTTGCCAGCGATTAAATATTTTCGCGACTATTATATTATGTAAGGTTCAAAATTAAAGGTGTTATAAAAACTAAAAACTAGCAGCTGCGTTTAGGTAGCAAATAAACTATACCAGTCAAATAAAATATTAGGCGAGGAGCTATAAATAATGACTTGGCGACTAATAATGTTAGTAGGGTGGCAAAGATAATATATTACCAGTCTAGTTAGAGTCGGTTATTTTTTTTTTAATGGTTAGGTTAGGTTAAAACTGTGACTTCCTACGCACGAGCCGAGCGAGCGCAGCGAGCGGTGCCGCGGTAGCGGCCGGCGAGTGCCAGAAACGACTAGATTATATAGAAAATCTAAACCTGCCCTAATAATACAATAATAATATATTATTTATGAATGCCCATTTTCTATTTTATTTTCGCCATTAAGTTTCCGCTTAGATATTAATTCTGTTCCCAAAAGAAAAACTTGATGCTAGTTTAAATTAAAACGGAGCTTATTACTGATATATTAATATGCTACCTATTACTTATTACGATACTCCTTATTAGCTGCCAACCCATTATATGTATATGGAACCCACTCTATTTTTTTTTTAAACCTATATTTATTTTACTTAGTTGCCGCATTAAATACATGCCAGAAGTTAATAAATAAATTCTGCTGACGTAATCACCATCCATACCCCCCATCCCCCATGTCATCAAAAATAAGCAAAGCAAAGACCCCCCGCGACCCTGTAATGCTTACGTAATACTTGAATGGCCCCTTTTGTAATGCTTACGTAATACTTGAATGGCCCCTTTTGTAATGCTTACGTAATACTTGAATGGCCCCTTTTGTAATGCTTACGTAATACTTGAATGGCCCCTTTTGTAATGCTTACGTAATACTTGAATGGCCCCTTTTGTAATGCTTACGTAATACTTGAATGGCCCCTTTTGTAATGCTTACGTAATACTTGAATGGCCCCTTTTGTAATGCTTACGTAATACTTGAATGGCCCCTTTTGAGTCTAACCGGTTGCAGCTGAATGCTAGTATTTTACATGGAGCGACTGCCTATCTGACGTCCACTAACCAGTTACTGGGTTAACTGGTAAACTATACCCCTCAGTAAGACTGGTTGTCAGACTTTTGGGCTTCTGGTGACCCGCAACGACTATCAAAGATCCATTAATGGCAGCCGGCACCAACGGCTTAACGAATTTATGTAAAGATGGTCACCCATCCACAGATCAACCACGGCTAGCGTGTTGTGATCTCTTGCTCAATAAACGCATATCGAGGACTAACAGCGACATCTTGAGGCAGGAAACAATACCACACGCGACGTCATACCTGTCTCTCGACCGTGATTGGTTTAATTTAAAATATTGTTCCCACACCCCTCTCCTTGCATGTTGTAAGCAAAATGGCTAATACATAATTTACTCGTTAAACCTAACGCAACGTTTTTCATTATAAAAATCCTCAACATAATCTACCATACACCTTGGTTTTCACCAAACCTCACCGCTGCTGCTACACAGCGTAATTGCATAGCCAGAAGCCCCACATTTTCAAATATTATTCTTTAATTTATTTACATTTCCAAATATCATTGAATTTGTTTTCAAAAGACATGGCCGGATTCTGCCCTCAAAATCAATTCAGAATAAATAAATGTACAGTAATTATTAATGTATGAAAATTACTTCTTCAATATATTAAAATAAATTGCAACAACTACATTTCTCTAGATCAGGCGAGAAAAAATACCAAAAAAATATGTGTGTTATTTGATTTTGTGTGGTTATTAAATTGATTTCTCAAACGTCCCATTTATTTTGACGTTTCAAATGTGTACGCGCGTAGAGGTGAGACGTACTAGGTAAAACGCATACTGAGTCTTAGAAGTATGCGTCCCCCTAAATACTTATTCCAAAAACTAGGTTCACGAGTATTTAGGCTATTTGTTTCCATAGCTACCGAGTCTTCATAACATCGAGATCGAGTAATCGGAGTAGAGTATTTTTCGGTTTATGGATTATTAACGTGTGTACTACGTGTTGGTGTTCGTATCTTTTCTACATTTTAAAATATTCACTTAAAATTAAATCTTATTGAAAACTTGCCTTCATACTTTACCAACAGGCTTAGGACTGACAGCGTATTTTATAAACATGATATTAATAGAAACAGAGATTTTGTTTTCTGTTGGTACCTATGGATATTAGGTTTAGAAATGCAAAATAAATAAATCGACTCGCAAACTTCGAGTGCCGAACCGAACGTCTCCCAATGTTACCGGAACTTACTGAGCTTGTGGGTCGCAAAACTTGCAACTACATAGATGCGGATACGGTCTACTACGTATCAAACGCCATACGCTTATCTAAATACTCGAGACGCGTTTTTTGGTGCGCTCGGAATGAGTATTTACATGTCCAGCCAAAAACCTATACCATTATCCTATTTTATACGTCTCACCTCTACTGTCTGTCATCTGTCAGTCAATGCCCTGTGCTCTGTGCAGTCTTGCGTTGATCTTAACACGTATTACTGTGTTCAGTGTCGTGTTTTAGCTCCTCTGTTGTATATATTTTAACTTGACCCTATGCTATCGTTTATCGGACTTTCGTTTACGCTTCTTCTGTTAATATTCTGCTGTGCTATTGATTATATGGATTGATTTGCAATGCTTGTTATGTATTGCGCAACCAACGTAATGAAGAAGGTACATATAGCAGAGTACTGGGCACCCAATGGTGTGTATTGGTTGTAGACAGTCTGTAATGGGGAGGCGTTACTCAGTGCGATACCACACCCTTGAAGAAAATAGTCCATTAATCGATATTTTCTTCTCATGGAATACCCACAATCAGGTTAGTGTGTGTTGTTGAACTTATATTTTTTGTCTACTATCTTACCTTGGCTGCTGTAAATTCTTATTGTGTTGTTCCCATGATGAAGAAAATTCATTTTACGTAATGAGTAAGGGTGCAGTCTCACTTGGCAAATAGTCCGCCAATTATTTGCCTGTGTGCATAGTGTGGCCATTTCATGAAATTAGCTTAGGTCGCACTCAGACAAACAGTCAGCCGCAAACTATAAGCAGAGTAAGATTGCGCCCTAATAATTACCAGTTTTAATAAAAGTCAAGTCTTTATATAAAAAATGTGAAACATTGTTAAACAGGATCGGAGGACAAATCTGCAAGCATGTCATCTCTGCTGACGCGAGTTAAGCGCCACTTAGTACTGAATACACACAGACAGGTGGAAGAACTAGAGGAAAATGAATCTGGATTGCCCGAACCACCTCCACTTCCACCAGTTCCTAATCCTAGTATCGCACATGGATCACCACCACCACCTCCACCAGCTGATAATCCCGCTGAAGCACGAAGGATTGACCAAATGAATTATCTGCCAAGTTACAAACATGCTCCAAATACTTCTAGCTATTGTATTTTTAGGGACTGCTTGCTTGGACTGTGTTGCTGCCATGTCATGACGTTGTTATGGTATTTGGGTTGGGCCAGGCATCAAGCAAATATAACGGCACCATTCCTTGAAAACATTTTGTTGACTTTTGAAGATATTTTGTTGTTGCAATGATTATTTTCATAAAATGTCTGTAAAACCAGTAGACACATTTTATAAGCAAATGTAATCCTACCTACTTAACTAAATACTTAAATAAAAATTCAAGTGCTATTTTAGTGTTTTATTGTCTATCCAATTGTATATGTTACCGGCCAAAACCAGTTTCAGGCCAAACTATTTTGTCCTAGGCCAAACAGACTTATCCTACGCGTGATATGTCGCAGCCAACTAGCTTAATTAGCCATTTCGTTAACAGCCTTTGGAAGTAACGCTCGCCGGCCGTCGCCGCGGCGCCGCTCGCTTCGCTCGCTCGGCTCGCGCGCTTTTGGTCACAGTTCTAACCTAACCTAACCTAACCCATTTAATCGGCGTGCCCCGGCTTAATAAACCAGTTTGGCCTAGGACAAACTAGTTTGGCCTGAAATCGGGTTTGGCCGGTAACATAATATATTGTTTTTTGCCAAGTCGCTATGAGGAATTCAAAATATCCAGAAATATCCTATGGCCAGCCTATGACGACGATTGAAAGGTCTAGCCAGATACTTTTACCAATATATATGTATACACATCAATATAATTACCAATAAGTTTTACTTGATACCTATTTTGATTTCTGGCTCTTTTTTCACTAGCTGACTTGATGCATAATTCTATGAAAATGTATGGAACACCGACGGCTAGTGAAAAAACGGAATTTATATCCATACCACATTATTGTATTAAATGTTTAGCTTTGTCAATAAAACTCGGAAGTAACAATCATTGCTATTCAAAAAATTAAGGCACTTAAAAAAAAACCTATTTGCAGTATCTCTCGCTTCTTCTCTGATCATAAAACTTAAACTATGTTTAAAACATACCTGTGAGCTTTAATATGACCAATTGACTTCAATGTACATGAATATATTTTTTGAGGGCAAAGCTCACTACCAGTTCCGGCCGTGTCTTTTCAAACTTTAATTTATTTCCTATTATTTTTTTACATTACAACAGAAACATGGAAATAAGTTTCCGAAATATATGACAGAAATACGTTAGTCACTCGTTTATCGACTAATCGGGACGCCAACGCCACCAAGCGGCGCTCGACAGAGTCAACAACATAACGCTCGACGTTCAGTTCTTCGATGGCGGTCAAGCAGTGAACGCGTTTATAAACTGTTGCGTATAGTTGTGAAATGTTCCAACAGTATGTGATTAATTTGTTCGTAAATTATAATTTGATTTGAACTTCAAACGGTTTTTCTATTGCGCAATAACCAACACATCTCATAGTACGCCCACAGTAGTTAAATATAGCCGACAAGCTTTTTCCAGCGGCTTCGCTCGCGTGGAGATCGAAAATTATGCCTCGAGAACGTACTACTGGGATAAAAAGTATCCTATATGTTAATCCAGGATATAAACTATCTGTGTGCCAAATTTCATACAAATCCATTCATTAGTTTTTGCGTGAAAGAGTAACAAACATCCATAGATCCCCACAAACTTTCACATCTTCACATAGTATAAACAAAGTCGCTTTTCGTGTTTGTATACTTAGATCTTTTAAACTACACAACGGATTTTAATTCCGTTTTCATAAATAGACAGAGTGATTCAAGAGGAAGGTTTATATGTATAAAACACCGACACCCACGCGGGCGAAGCCGCTGGAAAACCTAGTTTATAATCTTAAGGTGAACCTAGTCCACATTTTTGTATACAAACTTCGGGAGCGTTTTACTCCACTGTCTGACATGGCACATCCAAAGTGAAATATGATATCGTTTTGTCTCATCATTAATATTGTCTGTACGGAAACAGAATACTAAAATAAAAACCCATTAAAAAGTTAGGAGCCAACAAAGATTAGTTTTTCTTGCTAATTTTACTTAACTTTGGGCGTGTTTACGTAATAAAAAAATCTCCAAAACCAAGTCGGTATCGACAAGATCAATATTATCGAAAAGTTCAAAAAACTTTATTTGTCATTGATTTATGCATTGGCTTTTTCATAAAACCAATTCCAAAAGACTTTTCTTAATTTTTTCGCGAAATTTTTACTATAAATGATCCTGCATCTCACTCAATAACGTTGTGCGTGTAGACTAGCGTCTAACTGCTCATCACTGATACTATCTCTGTCGGACACGAAACCTGGTGAGACAGCGTGATTTTTAGCCAGGCCCACCAGTGAGTTCGAGCCCGCGACTTGGTTCCCTTTAAGTAGGATGATAACTAGAGAGACGTCCCTTCTGTCATATAAAAGACTTACAGTCAAAAATCTCAAACACAACATACCTGCGTCTGCACCGGATTAAACTGCGGAAAGGTCTCATTATACAGCTCCTCGTACTTCGGGTTCCTAAGTGCTGATATAGGGAGCGGCTGTAGGTCCAGCAGTTCTGTGGGAGGAAGGTTCTTCTCTGGTAGAATGAGGTGGCGGAACGAGACTGGCAGTTGGGTCTCTGCTGCTATCCATCTGGAAGTGAGGTTGATGGTTAGGTCTCATTTGTAATTTGTCGTACCGTTCCTTCTATGTACTATGATAACCAGAGATCGGATATTCGGATGCATATTCACCTAAAGTTGAGATGTTGCTAACATGGAATGCGCTTTTGTATCGAAAAAGTCTTAATTTAGGTAAGTAATTTGTTTATTTTTTGTTTTAACTAATACAAACCACCCCTCCTCCAGCACATACACATATTTGTATCGGGTTAAACATTAATTTTAAATTAATACACATCTGAATAGTTATGCAATCCAAGAATCCCGGGGTTTTAAATAAATATTACAAATAATTTATAAAGCCGCTTCCCTACTTTCATAGCTAAAAATTATCTTTAGGTAAATATGCATCCGAATATCCGATCTCTGATGATAACTCACGGAATAGGGTATTTTACTCTATATGTATCTAAATCTAAAAGTATATTATTGAGATAGCTTAGGCAAAAAGCAGTCGGAAAATGTTAGCTTTAGTTCATGAAATAACACAATAAATTATAAAATTCAATTCAAAGATTTCAGTTTTTCTAATCTGTTTTAAACACCATTAAATAGTAGCTGCCATGTTATTACGTCATACCGCTGTATAAACTAATCAACTGATCCACTTTGTACTTTTATTATTTTCGTAACCGAAGTTATTTTTTATTGAAATAACAAGCAACGAACCAACGATAAGTAGAATAATAACTATTTTTTTTTAATTACAAACAATTATCATACAAAATATCAGCGCATTTGTTTACACAGCAAACTGACGTCATACCCACATACCAATATGGCGTCTACTGCGTCCACTGTTTTCGTTAAATTACGCGCAAAATATGAAAATGTAAAATTAAATGTATTTTTATGGCAGTAATCGATTAAATAAAAATATTGATTTTTTGTGGTTTATTAGCACTTTAGAATATAATTAGGACACTTTTCAAAAATGAGTGTAATACCCTATTGTTATTGTAACGTCAGGCCCAAATTTCTATGAACTTTCGTCCATCTCCTTTCTTTCGTTTTTTTTTTTGCAATTTGTAGGGCAGTGTCAGATCGTGTGTTAAACAAATTACGACTTGCAGCCGCAATACGTATATTAACAGAAATATCATCATTTAATAATAATAATAATGAAGTTCCTCTCTCAGCAGCCCTGACCACCGGCAGCTTGGACTCTGTTCCTGATACCGGTGGGCTACTATTTTTTATATTTTTAAATGTTTTGATATATTTTATATTCTAATATTTAAAAATGTAATTTATATGTATTTAACGGAATAAAGGAAATAATAATAATCGTTTATTTATAAAAAGGAGCAAAGTACAGAGTATCATAACAATTAAAATAGAACACAGTTGCTTATTGCCTGAACTAGGTTGCCATTAAAACCATCTTAACGATAAGAAAATTTGAATGTGAATAGGGAAGACGTGCCCTTAGGATAGAGAAGGATTGCGAGCGACAGAACACGGAAGATTTAGATATAAAAAGTATTTCAAAACTACATTTTACATATACCAGCAACGGCCTGCATGGGCCAGCATGGGCCAGTATGGGCCACTGTGTGCGCACTCACCTGTCGGACACGACGGTGAGGAAGTACTGCGGCGGCAGTGGCTCGAACACAGGCACGAACAACTTGACGTGGTGCTCGTCCTTGCAGTACTTCTCCTTCAGCAGGAAATACTCGTGGTGCAGCACCACTTCACCGTCCACGTCTTCCACGAGGATCCAGAAGGCTTCGGATTGGCCGTGGATCTGGAAGAGAAAACGTTTTTAACTGAAGAATATACGTGCGGGATGAAAAGGGTACCGTTTCATTATCTATCTAGGCTGTGGAGTCCTACTGCAGAGGTGTGATGTGTGCCGGGAATTCTATGTAAAATGTGGAAGAAAACACCGACGTGTGTATTCACCAAGCAGCTTTATTGAACTCAAGTTAAAACAGTAATGCGCATGAAATATTGTCTAACGTTAGTACATGTGATCGCGGGCGTCAGCATAAATGGTCGAGTGTGCTCGTACATGGACCATTTACCCAACTATGTTGTGGTAAGGTTCCAGTTTAACCTTTGGACCGCCAGAACGTAAACACATCAGCGTTCCTCCCACGCCAAGCCACAAATCCGACGCTATTTTTTTTTTGTAGGAATTTCCTACAAAAAAAAATAGGGATTCCAAAATTTTATCGATAACCAATTAATCATTGCTTTTCGTCCCCTATTTTTTTTATAAAATATTTATCGTAACATCATAATTTTATTTTATTAGACCCTAAAATTTGATTTTCATGTCGGCTATACCCGACGGTGGCGGTCCTAAGATTAACCGGATGCAGCTGAACACCAGTACTTTACATGAAGGGACTGCCTATCTGACCATTGGTTATTCAACATGGACCACTGTGTAAAGACACAATGGCCTATACCTATACTGGTCTATCATGAGCAGAGATCGGATATTCGGATGCATATTGACCTAAAGAGAATTTTTAGCTATGAAAGTATTGAAGCGGCTTTATAAATTATTTGTAATATTTATTTAAAACCCCGGGATTCTTGGATTGCATAACTATTCAGATGTGTATTAATTTAAAATTAATGTTTAACCCGATCCAAATATATGTATGTACTGGAGGAGGGGTAGTTTGTATTAGTTAAAACAAATTACTTACCTAAATTAAGACATTTTCGATACAAAAGCGCATTCCATGTAAGCCAACATCTCAACTTTAGGTGAATATGCATCCGAATATCCGATCTCTGATCATGAGCCATCACTATTACACAATGGCCCATGTTTTTTCACAACTTTTTTTACCTTTTCATCCCTATGGAAATCAGGAGTGATGGTGTTTTTTTTGGGGTGGGAAATCATCAAATAACTTCTCCCGCTCTGGGTGGAGCGGGAGGGCGTGTCAGACTTTTACTGACTAAAACCCACCCGTGTTCCCTCAGTTGCCTGTGTGCCAGGGGCCGCGGTATCTCTTTCGAACAACCCGCACCCCTGGCAGGCATCGGCCCTTGCGGACCCCACCCTTTGGTGCTGACATCTCTTTGAGGCGCGCGTGGAACACAACGCGCCGTCGACCCGGGCTTGGTCCTTACCGGACAGCGAGCTACCCATTACTCGCAGCTCCACCCTCAACGTAGACCTTGTAATAGGCTGGATATACGTAGCTAGCGCGAACTTAGGGAACTTATGTACATATTAACATCTTACCATAAAGCTAGCTCCACAACCAAAGCGAGATGCTAGACTGGGCGGGTCGGTCGTTCTATTTCCAAAATAGACTATTTTTAACCGACTTCAAAAAGAAGGAGGTTATCAATTCTACATGTTTTTTTTTTATGTAAGTTCGGGCATAACTCCGTCATATATAGACGGATTTGGAAAATTCTTTTTTTGTTCGAAAGGGGGTTTTATCCCGAAATTGTCCCATATACATTTTGTATAGATCTGATGATGAGTTTCGGAGACAGACAACGGAACTCTTCAAAAAATCACAGCAAATCAACCGCGATTGCTGCTATCGCATAAATATGCATTGTTTTGACCCCAAGGATGACGAAAATTCGAATTGGTGTGTACTATAACGAAAAAGTGAAAAATAAAAAAAAAAATCTAAAAAAAAAACCCCGATTTGAATACATATCCAAAGTCACCGACTTCCGAAATTAAAGTAATATTTCACTTTGTAGTGTTTTTCTAGAATTCGGTTGTTTTTTTTTTAAGTTTTGTTATGTAGTAGCACATTGATCGATGTTGGGTCATCATTGTGTAATGCCACCATGAGCCATCATGTGTACACAATGGCATATGCTTGCCCATCATGGGCCATTGTGGCCAAGGCTGGCCTTCGCCTGCACACAATCACCCATGCTTTTTCATGTTTTTTTTTTCTTTTTTACCTTCTCATCCCAATGGAAATCAGGAGTGATGGTCAGCTCCACCCTCAACGTAGACCTCGTAATAGGCTGGATATGCGTCGCCAGCTCAAGTTTAGGAAACTGGTGCACGTATTTGTGTATCATCTTGCCGAGTTTGGGCGCTCGGACTAACTCGCCAATCTCGTTGGGACCTAACTCGTAGAGTTTCTCCCACGGAAAGTTTTTCTTTTCTAGTTTTTTTATTACCTGTGGAAGAGGAAGAACTGATATAACAATAAATCAATGCTTAAGTTTGTTATGAGACAGAAAAATAAATAGTAAATACGTGGCGGACTTAAACAACAGCACCATCCCATCTCTTCCCGTGGGTGTCATAGGAGGCGACTAAGGGGCCATTCAAGTTTTACGTAAGCAGATTTTTTGCAATTATTGACCCCCCCCCCTCGTCAGCAAAAGTAAGCAAAGCTCTTACCCCCCCCCCCCCCATGCTCACGTAAACATTGGTAGCAGACACACAAGGTGTCTGCTCACTTTCGTGTGATTTTGGAATATTGTCATCGTTTTCTTCGAGCCATTCATAGACAAGTAGGGTTGCCATATGTGTTCAAACCAAATTGTCAAAATTTTGTAGAAAATCAAAAATTTAATGAATAAATTCTGCTGACGTAATCACCATACAAACCCCCATCCCCCATGTCATCAAAAATAAGCAAAACAAAGACCCCCCGCCCCCCTGTAGTGCTTACGTAATACTTGAATAGCCCCTAAGGGAATTACTAGACAATTGGCAGCAGCGTTCTCTATGGATTTTACCACAATACTGCGATCGCCAACCCGCCTGCCAAGCGTGGCGTTTACAAAACAAAAATCTGCTGTTTCATAGAAAAGTGCAATACCTACGCGGTCAAAATGTATGGAACAGCTGTTTGTTTTTGTGTAACCGACGAAAAATTTCTGCGCTGGGGGGTCTAAAATTATATGCTGAATTCATGGTTGAAGTTTGCGCACTGAATAAAAACTTTTCCTGTATATCTTATCGGGTCTTAACAAAACAATTTAATAACTTACTTCTTCAGGCATCTTTCTGAACTGTCTGAGCGGTGACATTGACTGCCACATTCGTCTGTCTACCATTTTGCATAGAGCTAATGTTTTATCCACTAACTGGGCCCATCCTGTGAACAATTACAAATATTTTGTATAAACCAATCATCAACCTCTAGATGAATATGTTGAACTAACCTGCTTGCCAAGGCACTCCTTACCAGAGCTATTCGTGCTATCAATGACCTTCAAACTCAGATTGATGTATTTACATGTTGTTCGAGTGAATTCGCAAGGGTATTACTATTTATTTTATGCTACAATCAAAATAATACTTAATTTTTATTTTATTTTTTTCTTAAGTAAAGTATGTTTGTACTGTTATGTACCTAAGTAATTATGTTATATGTACTATGTTTTGTGTTTTAACTGTGTAAAAATTTAATACTGTTGTTAGTGTATTTTTTTTTATTTTTCTTCTAATTTAGTTATTGTAAGTATATAGCTTAAGTTATTACTTTAAGTTCTTAACTGTCGTATTAGGGTAACCCCTGTAATGATAGTTTAAGATGTTATAAAATAAATAAATAAAAAATAAATAAATGTTGTTATTGGGGAAGCCTGTATTGCACAACAGCAGGCTTAGCATGACTTTCTACGAAGAATAGACACAGCTCTTTCTATACGAAGTACATTTACATTTCGTTTCTCCATTTTTGACATCACACCGTAGAAATCCTTCAACAATCCGTAATTTTTCTTTAATTTCTAACGATCTTTGTCTAGGTCCTTTTTTACACGCTTTATATTAGCTTCACTTGTATGTTTGTTTGTATGTAACCGACTCCTTAGAGCGCGATTTTGACCCACTTTAACCGGTCAGATTTCATTTAAACTTTGTAAACTTATCGAGGACCGACGACAATTCAAAAATTAAAAAAAAAAGAAAAAATCACGCTTTTATAGTTAGCAGAACTGAAAAATAGAAAATAAATAATAGTTTAAAAAACACGCTTTAAAAACCAAACTAAAAAAGGAAAAAATAATTGAATTCAATTAAAAAGCGTGGGGTGCTTTTTGAGGTATTTTTATAATCAATTAATGTCAAGCACCCCACGCTTTTTAATTGAATTAAATTATTTTCTCCTTTTTTAGTTCGGTTTTTAAAGCGTCTCTTTTAGTTTTATAAACTATTATTTATTTTCTATTTTTTAGTTCTGCTAACTACAAAAGCGTGATTTTTTCTCAATTTTTTTTAAATTATTGAACTGTCATCGGTCCTCGATAAGTTTACAAAGTTTAAATGAAATCTGACCCTTTAAAGTGGGTCAAAATCGCGCTCAAAGGAGTCGTTTACATACAAACAAACATACAAGTGAAGCTAATATAAAGCGTGTAAAAAGAAAAGGAGTTTTGGTCATTGTATTAGGCTTTTAACACAATACTCAATATTGGGGTGTATGAGGTCCCGGCTTACTTATGTATATAAAAAAAAATACACAACAAAAGAAAAAAAAAATTAGATCTCATGTCAAGCGTACATATATGGTTGTTCGAGAGTAACACGGTAAAAGATAAAGATTTCTTACCTCGATGCAGTACAATCTCAAATATCGCTCTCAGCAACCTGCAAGCCGACTGCGTCACATACACCATATCTGCCATCAACGCGAACCCTTCCAATTTCAGCTGAGATATGTACGCTTGCAGTAACACGTTGATCTTAGCTGACGGCTCTTCTATACTCTCCTTTATAGGGATCGGTACCTGCGGAAGATTGGTCAAGGTTAGATAAGATAAGATAATTTTTATTGTACCAAAAAAAACAGTGCTTTACAATTCCTTAAAGTCTACATTAGTACCTACATTAACAAGGAAAAAATAAAAACAGGAATAAGACGCAAAGGAAACATTTTGCTTATGAACTCCACACTAGGTCAAGCCTGTCTCGTGGAGTTCAAACGTGGAGGTTATTATTACTATCGGTATTCGCCATGGTTCCAAAGGGAAGAATATGTTTTTGCACATTTCGCCAGTTATGTGGAAGTCCCATGTAACAGGAGGTGAGCATAATGCCGAATCAAGACCCCAGGCTGCTAGCTACTGAGAATTACCATACAAACAAGCACAATAACACTTTGCCCAACCTGAGAATCGGACACAGGACCTCGTGCTCAGCAGTAGCGCTTGCGTGCTTGCTTTTGGGGTAATTTGTAGTAGATTATTCACAAAGACAATGTCTTATGTCACGCCACCATGGACCAACAAAGGCCACGTTGATCCAGCGAGATCCAGCATGGGCGACTAAAGTCCAGCATTGGACACTAAGGTCCAGCATTGGACACTAAGGTCCAGCATTGGACACTAAGGTCCAGCACTGGACACTAAGGTCCAGCATTGGACACTAAGGTCCAGCATTGGACACTGAAGTCCTGCATTGGACACTAAAGTCCAGCATTGGACACTAAACTCCAGCATTGGCCACTAAGGTCCAGCATTGGACACTAAAGTCCAGCATTGGACACTAAAGTCCAGCATTGGACACTAAGGTCCAGTATTTGATACTAAGGTCCAGCATTGGACACTAAAGTCCAGCATTGGACACTAAAATCCAGCATTGGACACTAAGGTCCAGCATGGGCCAATAAGGTCCATGATGGGCCAATTTGTTCCAGAATGGACTATCTTTCAAAACAAAGCAACTCACCCTCTCCATAAGCTTGCACAGCTCAAGTTTCTCCTCTTCACGAACAGCAATATGCTTGAACTCAGCAGACAATGAGAATACCCGGAACAGTTCGATCTCGCCTAACGTCGGCTTGAGAAGCTGTGAGTAGCACTGCATCGTCTCGTATGAGCAGTAGAAATGGGACGCTATTCGGCCCAGCTCCGTCGGCTGGAAGTGGCCGGATTTACGCTCGTATCTTATTAGGCCGGCCCTGGAAACAGACATTTAAATAAATAACTGTACAAAAATTACACAAAAAATATATGCCATTGCCTTGAAAAGAAGATAAGACCCCCAAAAACTCATTCTTTCTCTGTTTAGAAGAGACTTTGTAATGAGAGTGAGGTCGGAAATTCAGACACCAATGTACATGGTCTTCACATGATCTGACCAAGATTAAAAACTTTAAAAAAGACTGAGTTTGTTCCGACCAGAAGGAAACGCCGACCTCACCTAGTTTTAAAATATGAAAAGTGTAAAAGTGTTTATACAAACCTACTTACAGAAATAAAATCATTATTTTTCGACAACGAATCCACTGAGGGTCACTATGAGCCACTTTAGAAGATCATTGATCACCAGAGATCGGATATTCGGATGCATATTCACCGAAAGTTGAGATGTTGGCTAACATGGAATGCGCTTTTGTATCGAAAAAGTATTAATTTAGGTAAGTAATTTGTTTATTTTTTGTTTTAACTAATACAAACCACTCCTCCTCCAGTACATACACATATTTGTATCGGGTTAAACATTAATTTTAAATTAATACACATCTGAATAGTTATGCAATCCAAGAATCCCGGGGTTTTAAAAAAATATTACAATTAATTTATAAAGCCGCTTCCATACTTTCATAGCTAAAAATTTTCTTTAGGTAAATATGCATCCGAATATCCGATCTCTGTTGATCACGAGGGATCAAAAGTATCTCTACATAGTCGCTTTTCGTGACAGTACGCTTAGATGACCGTGACTTACTTGTCCAACAAACTGGCGGCTGTATGCACTAAATCAGCTCTATGCAGTTCTAGCAGAGAATCTTCTGCAAACTTTTCTTGTGTTATTCCGTAAAGAGCGGGTTGACGAAGCATCCGAATGTAGAGGTATGTGTAGCCTGTGGGAGATATGGAAATAAGAATATTTAGGTGAATCTAGTCGACAATAAAAACTTCGGGACTGTAATTACTACACTGTTCGACAATGTACATCAAAAATTAAACATGGTACGGTTTTGTCTCATCATCAATATTATCTGTACGGAAACAGAATACTATAATAAAATGCCATAAAAAAGTTAGCAAGCCACCAAAGATTCGTTTTTCTTGCTAATTTAACCCAACTTTGGGCGTGTTTTAATAAAAGAAGTGTAAAATCCCCAAAACCAAGTCGGTACCGACAAAGTTTAAATATCGAAAAGTTCAATAATCTTTTATGGTCATTGATTTATGCAGTGGTTTTTTCATAAAGCCCGATCTTTCGAAAGACTTTTCTTAATTTTGTACGCGCCTGTTTTACTATAAATGAACCTGCATCACACTCAATAACGTTGTGCGTGTAGACTAGCGTCTAACTGCTCATCACTGATACTATCTCTGTTGAACACGACGCCTGGTGAGACAGCGTGCTTTTTAGCCAGGCCCATCAGTGAGTTCGAGCCCGCGACTAGATTCCCCTAAGTCGAGATATTGATTACTATCTTATCTGAAGTAACACAGTGTGCTTAAAATTACATAACAGGCATGACCAGGACGTATCACACCAAAAGTGATAAGTAACTAGGGTCTTCAGATAAAGTTGAAGTTTGCTAAGAAGCTGATAGATGTTTTCGAATGAAATTTAATTTGATAAATTACAGAAAAACTGAACTGATGAACTTTTTACACGCTTTATATTAGCTTCACTTGTATGTTTGTTTGTTTGTTTGTAACCGACTCCTTTGGACGCTATTTTGACCCACTTTAAACGCTCAGATTTCATTGAAACTTTGTAAACTTATCGAGGACCGATGACTATTCAATAATAAAAAAAATATATTGAGAGAAATGAAAAAAAAGGAAAAAAAACACGTTTTGTAGTTAGCAGAACTAAAAAATTGAAAATAAATAATAGTTAAAAAAAAAAAACTAAAAAACACGCTTTAAAAACCAAACTAAAAAAGGAGAAAATAATTTAATTCAATTAAAAAACGTGGGGTGCTTGACATTAAGTGATTATAAAAATACCACAAAAAGCACCCCACGCTTTTTAATTGAATTAAATTATTTTCTCCTTTTTAACCGACTTCAAAAAGGAGGAGGTTATCAATTCGTCGGAACCTTTTTTTTTTTTTTTTTTTTTTTTTTTTTATGTATGTTCCCCGATTACTCGAAGATGGCTGGACCGATTTAGATTTTGTTTTTTTTGTTTGAAAGGGTATACTTCCCAGGTGGTCCCATGATTATCAAATCAGGATCTGATGATGGGATCCTAGAGAAATAGAGAGAACTCTTCAAATTTTATAGGCACACAAAGCGATTTAGGTATTTTTTGGAAGAATACTTTCTCGTAGTGGTCTCATTTCAATTTGGTGAAGATTTGATGAAGAACTTTGGAGATAGGCAACGGAACTCCTCAATAAATGATAGCAAATGGACTGGGATTGCTGAAATCTCATCTCTGTCTATTGCTTACACCAGTTCATAACATAACATCACGCCGGTAAGCTGTGAAGGGGTAAGCACATGTGCACCACTAAAAAGTGAAAAATAAAAACTTTTTCCAAAAAAAAAACACCGACTTCCAAAAAAACACTACAAAGTGAAAAATAACTTTAATTTCGGAAGGCGGTGGCAAAAAATTCAAATACCTACAGCTCCAAAGACACCGACTTCCGAAATTAAAGTTATTTTTCACTTTGTAGTGTTTTTTTGGAAGTCGGTTGTTTTTTTTTTGGAAAAAGTTTTTTTTAGTTTGGTTTTTAAAGCGTGTTTTTTAGTTTTTTAAACTATTATTTTTATTTTTTATTTATTAAATTAAATTTTATTCGAAAACATCCATCGGTTTCTTATTACACATGTGACATCTACCGACCCGCACTGGGCCCGCGTGGTGGATTACGGCTCACTCCCTCTCACAGAGAGGAGGCCTGTGTCCCAGCTGTGGGAACAATATATGTCGATTGTGATTCACTCGTGAAACAAAGCTTAGAGGGGTATGTGTGCACGGTGTCCGTCTAATGAGGGCGTTCTGAAATGACGTTCACTAGGTGGCAGCACTGAGACGTCAGGTCCGGGCACCTGTCAAAAGCGTCAAAGCGCCTACGGACGTTCGTTCACCATTCAGGTGAACAGTTTGACATATTTTCTATACAAAAGTTGTCATATCGCAATATTTATACCTCATATAAAAGCTATCAGACTATTGAAAAATCAGCCGTTAACGCGATTAAACTAATCGCCAGGACTGTAGACTATTGAGACAAAGTTAGAATGAGTCTGTTATATCGTTGGCTCCTTACATAAGAACGGTCCCCTTCACAGAGACACAGGCCCTGTGTCCCAGCAGAGGCAACGTTATACGCTGATTATGCTCGAAGAACCGTTACACCATTCAGGTGAACGAAAGTCCGTAGAATGAAACGAATGAAAATTTTAAGTTCATTGTCGAACTGGAAGACCTCTTGTCAAAGTGGCGCCAACTGGTGGCTTGAATATTCATGAACACCCTCATTACAGGCCTTTGAAACTCACCTAGCCACGTGACTGCATCTCTGACGCTCTGCACAGATCCCAGTACTATCTCAGCGTTCAACATGTCTGCTAGTTTGCTGACGAGCTGTGATTCTATCGGTAGTTGCTGGTTTAGGAGGGAAAGGTAGTATTGAAGCTCCGAATGGTTGGTGATGAGAATACCTGCGGACAAAGATTTGGAGGGAGAAGTTGTAGTATAGAGGGAATGTATTGATATAAATTAAGAAGAGCAAGAGGTCAAGAGCAGCCCCAATTAGTAATAAAAATAAAATATAAAAAAGAGCGGCCAAGAGTTAACTCATCATAATACGCGTTTACGCTGAGCATGCAGCCGCCGTCAGCATGCGTCGTATTGCAACTATGCATTTGCCGGAAACTCAATAGCATTATTTTTAAGGACCGACTGAAGGTTCGGTTTCGGTTTCGGTTTCGGCTAGTTTCGGCCAAAAAATCTAGTTTCGGCTAGTTTCTGTTTCGGCCAATAATTGGCCGAACCTTCGGCCCCGCCGAAACTAGGTGTTCGTGAATTGTCGCGCATCATTCGGCTAACTTCGAGTGAGTGAATGAACGTGATTGCCAGTTGAGTTCGATAGCCGGCGCGATCGTGATGATTTGAGGTTTTTCTCGCGCAAACTTTACTAGGTAATAGTATATTTTATATCGAGGGACAGACGAAGCCATAATATACCATCGGTTTCGGCCGAAACTGGGACCAAGACCGAAGGTTCGGTTTCGGCTGAAAATCCTGTTTCGGTCGGATATTAATTATTTTACTTTGCATTGTATTCAGTCTTGAATCAGCCACTGACTTAATATCCTGTATTTTTTATAAATAAATATATTTTTAACTAAAATCCCGACCGCCGAAACATAACTCAAGACGGCATAATTGTCATTGAAACATTTTTTTCCCAGAAGTAAGGCCACAAACAAAACATGGGTGTTCTAAATATATTTAAAAAACTAGCTGTGCCCGCGACTTCGTCCACGTGGAATAGTGTCTTTGGGTCTTTGTCTCTTGTCGCAAACTTATAAAACATTCACATAAACCTTACATATTTCCATACAAACTTTCATCCCCTATTCCCTATTGTTATTTTACAACATTGAGGGTAAAACTTTTACAAACTTTGAATGTCATATTTATTTATATAGAATCAACAGCCTAGAAAATAAGTTTCAAGCTTCTAGCTCTAAAAATGACGATACTTCCATACAACTTTTCATCCCCCCTTTCAATCCCTTACAACCCCTTTTTCGCATTAAAAAGTAGCCTATGTCCTTTCTCAGGCTCTAGACTATCTGTGTACCAAATTTCATTTAAATCGGTTCAGTCGTTTTGGCGTGAAAGCGCGACAAACAGACATGAGTTACTTTCGCATTTATATCTTTGAACAGTAAACTTTATTTAAAAACAATTTCTGTAAAGACTGGCCGTTCATAATGTAATCACTTTAAAGAAAACATCTGCATAGAAACCTCGCACATGTAATGGAGATTCTAAATTATTATTTTTTCCTAAAATCTAATGATTTTTTTAAACCACTATGGGCCAAAGTGAGCCAGCATGGGCTACTGTGGGCCAGCATGGGCCTCTATAAGCCATCATGGACCGACAAAATTGACAGATTTCTGATTGAAAATGGTATGTTACCCTCTCCCTTGGTGTCGTACTGCGGCCGGCCCGCCCGCCCCAACATCTGCAGCACGTCGAGCGCGCCCAGCTCGCTCCAGCGCCCCTTCTCGGGCGAGTACACCTGCGTGCCCTTCACTATGACCGTGTGCGCGGGCAGGTTCACGCCCCACGCTAGGGTGGCGGTGGAGACCAGGACCTGCGAACAAAAATTATAGGTGTTATAGAGGTATGAGAAACAGGTTGCAAAGTTCACTTATACTCTATTGAAAAGGGAGGATCCTCCGACCTTCTAGAAAAAATAAAACCCGATCTTCCAAAGGACTTTTCGATATTTTTTTACTATAAATGATCCTGCATCTCACTCAATAACGTTGTGCGTGTAGACTAGCGTCTAACTGCTCATCACTGATACTATCTCTGTCGGACACGAAGCCTGGTGAAACAGCGTGATTTTTAGCCAGGCCCACCAGTGAGTTCGAGCCCGCGACTAGGTTCCCCTTAAAGAGACAAAATCACTATACGAGTTCCCAGGGCCTCACCTGTATATGCCTGTCAGCGAACAGATCCTCGACGAGCGTCCTGTCCACCCTGCTCATGCCAGCGTGATGTATTGCGAACCCATACGGCAATAATTCACGCAACTCCGGGTTCTTGACTTGTTCCGCTTCAGTACGGAGTACTTCCATACTTGCAGAGCCTTCCCTGTTGAAAGAATAATTTTATTTATAACTAGCTGTCCCGACAGACGTTGTCCTGTCTTAATGGTGCTGATCCATACGTCATGTTCGTGAACGGGCGCCGCCAGTAGGGACTGGTGATCTCTTTGCTCCCACGGCTTATTTTAATTTCTAAATTGTTATTTTATTTTTGTTTTAATTACGGACGCTTATAATGTGCACGTCGTTTTACATCGTTCATAATTTCAACATAATGATGTAACCAACTGTTTGTAACAAAATCATGATTTTAAAAGAGTGTCCATGGAGTTTCTTGCCCGTTCTTCTCCATAGGTACCTACGCTTTGGAATGGGCAACTAGCTTCATCTTTCTACCTCACCGACCTTGACAATTCAAAAGTGCCTGTAATTGGTTTATTTTAAATAAATGCTTTGAGTTTGAGTTAATTATGAATATTAAATTCGCATTCAACACGTGATGGTTATGCCATTAAACTGTAGCTTATGTGAAACGTTGGTACTTTTAACACAGCGCCATCTATTGAATACTTACTCGATCCAGTCAACAGATACCGCCATCTGTTAGAATCGTTTGGAGATAACAGATAATTGTGACTGTCAAATAATATTGCGACTATAAATTGAGATGTAAGCTATCCTATCTTTCAAGTTAGATCAAACTGCACATGTGTGCAAATTTGATTAAAATCGGTTAAGTAGTTTAGGAGTCCATCGCGGACAAACAACCTGACGTGTAATTTATATATATTGACCGGACAGGTCTATTCAATCTGTGTGGTTCTTTCCTCAAAAGACCATTTCAGACACAAATCTACGAGGTCTTCACATGATCTGACCAAGATTATGTCTGGACTTTAAAAGAGACTGTGACCTCTGAGTTTGTTTCGGCCTTTCTTCTCAGAGTAGTCAGATAGGAAACGCCGACCTCATCTAGTTCGCCGGACTGGTGGCTCCGCAAGGGCCGATGCCTGCCAGGGGTGCGGGTTGTTCGAAAGAGATACCGTCGCCCCTGGCACACAGGCAACTGAGGGAACACGGGTGGGTTTTAGTCAGTAAAAGTCTGACACGCCCTCCTGCTCCACCCAGAAAAAAAAAAAAACCTCATCTAGTTGAAAAAATATCATTGACGTGTACAAGTGCTCGTACAAACCTACTTACAGAAATTAAACCATTTATCATTTGTTTCTGGTTTAAAATGCTTTATGTATCTGCCACACGACTCATTCCATCAGATTAAGCTACGCTTGCCGGGGCTTGTCCATGGATGGGTGACCATCTTTACATACCAAACCCATCCGTGCCTCGGAAAGCACGTTAAGCCGTTGGTCCCTACTGTAATTCATGGATCTTTGATAGTCGTTACGAATCTTTAGAAATCTGATAACCAGTTTTAACAAGGGGTAATGTATAACCCAATGACTGGGTTGTGGAGGTCAGTCAGGCAGTCGCTCCATGTAAAATATTGGTATTCAGCTGCATCCGGTTAGACTGGAAGCCAACCCCAATATAGTTGGGAAAAAGCTAGGCAGATTGTTAGGGGGCGTCCATTAATTACGTGAGGCAATTTTGGCGACTTTTCGACCCCCACCCCCGCTCTGGTGAGATGTCGTGATATTTGGCTTGACCCTCTCGCCCTCCCCATAATCTCACGTGAGATATTTCAAATACGTGGCTTTAGTGTAAAAACGTTAATCTGTGCTTATTTGCGTTGGATTTATGCGTTGCATTTGACTGGCTTGGCTGGCCGGTGGCGGTTTAACCATCGAGGAGCTACTGTGCTACTTTGTGGCGTTCGCGTAACCGCGATAAATATTATTTTGTAGGATTTAGCCATATTGGCGGAAAAACATGTTCGACATCATTTAGCCCGGTTTTCTCGTAATGTTACATTGTTTCTTTGCGGAAATAAATATAAATTACGTGATATTTGCCGAGAACCTCCCTCCCCCCACGTGAGATTGGGTGAGATTCGACTTGACCCCCTCCCCCCCCCCCTAAACGCCTCACGTAGTTAATGGACGCCCCCTTACAGTAAGTATATCTTACCTTAGAAACTGTCCCAGCGTATCCTTCTCCAAGCACATATCCCTGATAGCGCGCGCAGTCTTCCCGGTCTCTTTACGTGAATGAACGAAAACCAGGATCTAAAAATATAAAGACATCGTATGTTAACTTGTATACAAGGTATGATAGACTAAACACTAGTACTGAAAATAGTTTGTTCATAATGGAGTACTGAATACGGGAATTATATTTATTTCAAAAATCACATATTTTGCCATACCTAACACCGATTGAGCCACAAATTCAATCTTATTTCAAGGCATTAAGACTCAATTTTAAATGCATAAACAAAAATCCTAGCGTCAACCTGATTTCGAATCGATTATGGACAATGATAATGATAATGGATTTTCAGACAGAAAAATCCACATACATGAAAAATTCAAAATGCGATATATATCTCAGCGAAAAAAAAAGGATATTTGAGTAAACTGAACGTCATTTTATAGAGAAAGATTAGTACTTTCAGATACAATTGATGAATTTTGGAGGAAAGAGGATCTACCGGGCTACGTAACCTCAAAAATGAGCAAAAACTGTGTTTTTTGCTCTTTCAGAAGGCTTAGCATGACGCTGTCTATTTCTACTCAACCGTAGAATAGAAATCGCTTGTCTACCTTTCTCGGTTAAAAACTGTCAACTGTCTACACGGAAACGTCATTTTTGTCTACTCTTCCGTCGACAAAACTCTTCTGTAAGGTTCTTGTGCTACGCCTGCAGGCTAGGATATATCAAAATCCTGACGTGATAGTGCAATATCATATTTTCAAATTGATTAAAAACTATTTTAATTTGAAGATTGGCACGAAATATGTAACGGAAAAATAAAAATAAATTGATTTATATCCATTTTCTCAATTAAAACCGTTTTAAATCAAATTTAGTTTTCGTTGTTTTGAATTTACCGCTAAAACGCTCCTTAAGGGGAACCTAGTCGCGGGCTCGAACTCACTGGTGGGCCTGGCTATAAATCACGCTGTCTTACCAGGCTTCGTGTCCGACAGAGATAGTATCAGTGATGAGCAGTTAGACGCTAGTCTACACGCATAACGTTATTGAGTGAGATGCGGGATCATTTATAGTAAAAAAATCGCGAAAAAATTAAGAAAAGTCCTTTGGAAGATCGGGTTTTATGTAAAAGCTGATGCATAAATCAATGACTAATAAAGTTTGTTGAACTTTTCGATAATTGAACTTGTCGGTACCGACTTGGTTTTGGAGATTTTACACTTCTTTTATTACCTAAACACGCCCAAAGTTAAGTAAAATTAGCAAAAAAAACGAATCTTTGTTGGCTCCAAACTTTTTAATGGGTTTTTATTTTAGTATTCTGTTTCCGTACCGACAATATTAATAATGAGACAAGGCGATATCATATTTTACTTTGGATGTGCCATGTCAGACAGTGGAGTAAAACACTCCCGAAGTTTGTATGCAAAAAATGTGGACTAGGTTCACCTTAAGATGACTTTTTATCACGTGACTACACGTGTCGTCAGCTTTGTGTAAGACGTCAGATTCGGATTCAGCGCATCAAAATACTCCGGTATCTGGGTAAATAATTTGTCGGCCTGTGTTATTATCAATGAGCACAATATGAAGTTGGATGCGCGTGATGACAATGTTTGTGTAAACAAATATGTAACATGAACAAGCTTATAACTTTGTGGTTTTTTATGATACACTTTTGAAATTTTGTACATAGATTCTTTACATTAAAATAATAGATACGTGTTTCGGGTTTCGCTTATACTAAAACTAGGGTTGTATACGACGAGTAACATAATTAACGCAAGACCTCATACACCCCAATTAGAGTATTGAGTTAAAAGCATAATACGATGCCCAAAACAATTTTTTTTAAAAGCTAACTGATGTAATTAAGAGAAACGTGTCGTCCCAAGCATTACTTTATGCATTTAAAATTGAGTCTTATTTCTTCTAAAATAAGATTGATTTTTCTTTGGCTCAATCAGAGGTAGGTATGGAAAAATACATAATATAAAAAAAAAACTTATATTAAAAATTACTGAAATCGATTCAGTAGTCAATTAGGAACAAACTACTTTCAGGTCTTGCGTCCATTCTGTTACACCTTGTCTAAATAACATAATTATATTGTAAATAATTTGTTACCTGATTCCTTCCAGCATGTTCCATGGTTTTCTCGTAGACAATATCGTTCATAACTTGGAATCTTTTGAGCGCTTTCTTTTCTGTCACACCAATGTATTGCTGCTCTAGGGCTACGGGCCTGAAAAATAAACACAATTATAATGTTAATTAGTTTAATTCATGGCATAGAATCGAATACACTTTCTTTCGAACTTTTCGTCCGTCGTCTCACACCGTCTTCAAAACTTCGAACTTTATTTCGATTTGGGTAAAGTTCTTAATACAAAAATGACAACTTTTGTAACAGACTAAATTGTCAGTTTTGTAGAAGGAACTGTATTTCGATTACTGTTAGGTTCTTATTTCAAAAACAGGCTCGTTGGTTGAAGCCAAACCTAAAGAAAAACCTTGTGTAGGCAGTATATGCGCCCTCACAGCCCTAGCCTCCGCAGGAGACGCCCTGGGCGTCGGGAATCCCAGGCTGAATCCCGGCCACCGTAGGCGCGGGCTTGCGGACGGCGAGTAATGGGTAGCTCGCTGGCCGATAAGGACCAAGCCCGGGTCGACGGCGCATTGTGTTCCACGCGCGCCTCAAAGAGATGTCAGCACCAACTGGTGGGGTCCGCAAGGGCCGATGCCTGCCAGAGGTGCGGGTTTTAGTCAGTAAAAGTCTGACACGCCCTCCTGCTCCACCAAGCGCGAGAGAAGTTATTTTATGATTTCCCACTCAAAAAAGAAAAAAGAGAAAAACATTGTGTTGTAATAGGACCGTCAAGTGTCATCATCATTTCAGCCGAGAGACGTCCATTGCTGGACATAGGCCTCCCCCAAAAGGAACTGGTTTGCCATAATCGCCACGCTTAGCAAGCGGGTTGGCGATCGCAGTATGTTGGTAAATTGCATAGAGAACGCTGCTGCCCATTCTCTAGTAAGTCCCTTAGTCGCCTTCCACGACAACCACGGGAAGAAATGGGATACTGCTATTATTTACGTCCGGAAACACGCGGAACTCGTTTTTCTTTTTTTTTTGAGATTGGGAAATCATCAAATGAATTCTCCCGCTCTGGGTGGAGCAGGAGGGCGTGTCAGACTTTTACTGACTAAAACCCACCCGTGTTCCCTCAGTTGCCTGTGTGCTAGGGGCGACGGTATCTCTTTCGAATAACCCGCACCCCTGGCAGGCATCGGCCCTTGCGGACCTCACCAGTTCGGCGCACCAGAACACATGGCACGCCGTGACCACCCCCAGGAACCAAGTAAGATAAGGACCCCAGAAGACAACGCGGAACTCGTCAAGTGTGTTAATCACAAATCGCACACACAGACATGCACAATAAAAACGCACGTTTTTGTCATCTTAGGCTACCGAAAAGGTAATTCTGTAACAAACTAACAGTAGCGACGGCTTTCATTTTGACAGTCATTCAACATTAATTCCGTTAATAGGGTATTACACCCATTTTTGAAAAGTGTCTTAATTAGATTCTAAAATGCTAATAAAAAAGCGTTGTATTAAAAAAAAAAAACACTACATAAATCAATGACCAATAAAGTTTATTGAACTTTTCGATATATGAGCGTTGTCTGTACCAAGTTGTTTTTGGACATTTTACAGTTCTTTCATTACTTAAACACGGCCAAACAAGAAAAACTAATCTTTTTTGGCTCCTAACTTTTTAATGGGTTTTTATTTTAGTATTCCGTTTCCCTACAGACAATATTAATAATGAGACAAAACCATACCATGTTTAATTTTTGATGTACATTGTCGAACAGTGGAGTAATACACTCCCGAAGTTTGTATGGGAAAAATGTGGACTAGATTCCTTAAGGGCGTTTACACATTTTTTCTAGAATTTGAACGATGTACTGGAGATATAATAAGTGATTATGGTTTCGATATAGCCAAAAATATGTTCTAGAAAATTTCATTATTGGTCTACATAAGTTTACATAAGTCAGTAAAAACCTTGTCTCGGCAAATGTTGTTTCATAAAATTTTACTTTCGGGCATCTTTAGATGCTTGTTTCATGGAACATATAATAGTTTAGTCATTTATAAAAATGTCCATGGCAGGACAGTGCCTTGTTCTTTATAATGCTCAATTATTATTTTTATGTTTCAAAAATAATTCCGTAAAACAGAGAATTGATGATAATTTTTCGTCTGAAATTATATTTTTTATCTATGTATGTTTAATCGAAATTCAAACAAAAAGTATTTAATAACTAAGGTTACTAAGTCAGCTTGCTTGAAAAAAAAACAGTCTATTTAAAAGTAGAACTAATATTTTTCAACAATTGTTGAATGCAACGCGCTGTAAATCAGTAATAAATCTCGTGACGAGCGGAGTATAGCTTTAGCCCGCGCCGGTTTGTTCCTGGGCGTCCGACGCATAGCGGTTAGGTTTTTTTTTTTGGGGTGGGATATCATCAAATAACTTCTCTCGCTCTGGGTGGAGCAGGAGGGTGTGTCAGACTTTTACTGACTAAAACCCACCCGTGTTCCCACATTTGCCTGTGTGCCAGGGGCCGCGGTATCTCTTTCGAACAACCCGCACCCCTGGCAGGCATCGGCCCTTGCGGACCCCACCAGTTGGTGCTGACATCTCTTTGAGGCGCGCGTGGAACACAACGCGCCGTCGACCCGGGCTTGGTCCTTACCGGACAGCGAGCTACCCATTACTCGCCGTCCGCAAGCCCGCGCCTACGGTGGCCGGGAATCAGCCTGGGATTCCCGACGCCCAGGGCGTCTCCCGCGGCGACTACGGCCGTGAGGGCGCAAATACTGCCTCTCCCTCACGTGCGCCGCCTCCCTCTTCGCGAGCATTACTGCTTCGCAGAAGGAGGTGACGGCTAACCATGCACTCTCACTCCGTACCATGGCCTGCACCAGGGCCGGACGCGAGAGATCGCCGCCGCCGATCGCCTCCACGAGGACACGGCGGTGCTCCACCCAAGCCGGGCAAACCTCCACCGTATGATAGCGGTTAGGTTAGACACACACGCGCGATCGGTTACCACGCGCCGTAAAATTTTCGTAAAATTGAGCACATCGATTTGTAAAAGCCCTCTTATTTTTTTCGGATTTTTTTTTATCATTTAGAATCTCTAAATCTGTCTGTTTTGAATGATACTTTTGCATCCTAATGTAATTGTAATATTTAAGACTTTGAAATCTCTTTGTTTTAATTAATAGTTTGACATTGACATTTTGACATTAATTAGACAATATTTTTAACTGACATGTCTCATATTGTAATATTAATTCGTAATTATTTATTCAATAGTATCAATTTATTACCTAATATTTTAATTTAGTACTGTAATAATTTTATTTTTGTATGTACCTAATATTTGCGCGCCCCACGTGGCAGAATATGATGAGACCAATTATTAATTTAAGACCATGTAATGTACCATGTTCGGACAAATAAATGAATTGAATTGAATCAAGCCGATTGCAAGATGGTAAACAAAAAAATAAAAATCTCCATTACATATGCGAGGTGTCTATGAAGATGTTTTAGAATGTTTTCTTTTCCGTTTTACTTCAAAAAAGCAGAATTTCAGACGTCTGTACTGAATTTGTTTCTAAAAAAAGTTGTTTTAATTACATAGAAACCAATACATAAACCACAAGATACCTGCGTGTTCAAAATATCTGGAGGAAAATTTGTTACAACGCCATAATCACGTACGAGCGTTTATATGAGAATAGGGTATTTTATTCTAAACTCATAGGCAAAATGCAGTCGGAAAATGTTAGTTTTAGTTCATGAAACCACAAAATACATTTTAAAATACAATTTAAAGATTTCAGTTTTTTTAATCTGTGTTTGAACACCATGAAATAGTAGTCGCCATGTTATTTCGTCATACGGCATGTCAACTGAGCAACTTTGTACTTTTATTATTTTCGTAACCAAAGTAATTTTTATTTAAATAATATTTTGCATTCAGGAACAGCAAACCAACGATAAGTAGTAAAATAACTCATTTTTTTTTATTGTAAACAATTGTCATACAAAATATCAGCGCATTTGTTTTTAGCAAACTGACGCCATACCCACAGAGCAATATGGCGTCTACTGCGTCTAGCGTTTTTGTCAAATTACGCGCGAAATTTGAAAATGTAAAATTTAAATGCATTTTTATGGCACTAATCGATTACATAAAAAAATTGTGTTTTTTTTATTTGTTTATTAGCACTCTAGAATCTAATTAAGACACTTTTCAAAAATGAGTGTAATACCCTATTATGACGGCTCGGCCGCTTGGGTTGTTCGTAGGGACTTACCTAAATGAGTTATCGAAGTAAAATAGTCCATGTTCTGGCTTGACCCTCAAGAAGGCAGCCACATCGGTGTAGTTAGGCAGTGTAGCCGAAAGACCCACGAGACGGACCTGTAACAACATTAATTCACGAATCAAACATTGATCAATACATTATCTGACTCTCTTCACCTCATTACATCTCACACACCACACTAAACTAAATCATATACACCACGCTTCTTACCACATGACCAGAGATCGGATATTCGGATGCATATTCACCTAAAGTTGAGATGTTGGCTAACATGGAATACGCTTTTGTATTGAAAAAGTCTTAATTTAGGTAAGTAATTTGTTTATTTTTTGTTTTAAATAATACAAACCACCCCTCCTCCAGTACATACACATATTTGTATCGGGTTAAACATTAATTTTAAATTAATACACGTCTGAATAGTTATGCAATCCAAGAATCCCGGGGTTTTTAATAAATATTACAAATAATTTATAAAGCCGCTTCCATACTTTCATAGCTAAAAATTATGTTTAGGTAAATATGCATCCGAATATCCGATCTCTGCACATGACACATACTTCAGATATTAGTTTAAACAATAAAAATATGTTATATTTTAATGTAAAACTAAGATATGGAAGAGCGGGGTCTCCTAACACAGGTATTGTTTGCATAAAAAACTCAAAACTCAAAGCATTTATTTCAATTAAACCATTTACAGGCACTTTTGAACTGTCAAAAAGTCGACCAGTTGGAAAGTTGAAGCTAGTTGGTTAAAAGGAGGCTCCCAACACGATCCATTGTTTATCAAGCTTTTTCCGTGTGGTGCCAGACGTAAAAGAATAGCACCTTCCCATTTTTTCCCGTGGGTGACGACTAAGGGACTTACTAGAGAATGGGCAGCAGCGTTCTCTATGCATTTGACCACCATACTGTGATCGCCAACCCGCCTGCCAAGCGTGGCGATTATGACAAATCCTCCCCTTTTGGGGGAGGCTTATGTTCAGCAGTGGACGTCTTTCGGCTGAAATGATGATGATGATGAAGCTTTTTGTAAAAATAAAGATTTCATTTTTTTTTCTCTAACGTAAGACTAGGTTCTACTAGTTTTTGCCCACGGCTTCGCTCGCGTGGAAGTCGGAAATTATCCCTCGTGAACTTACTACCGGGATAAAAAGTATCCTATGTGTTAATCGAAGTTATAAACTATCTGTGTGCCAAAATTTATCCATATCCGTTCGGCCGTTTTGCTAAACTATACCCAAATTTAACAAAGTTTGCCAAATCTGTCTATGTTCTATGTTAAGGGTTTGGTTTCCGCACTTAGTCCTTCAAGTGGACCATTGTGCGTGAGCCATGGCGGCCTTCGGTTGTCATTCCAGCCAGCCCACCTCCCTCCAGAAGTTGGCTATAACTCCTGGTCTGTTGAGAATATCCGTGTAACATTTGGGTTCCCCGAGGGTTTCTGTTCTAATCTGGGCTACGCCTGTGCATTCGAAAAGCAGATGCGCGACGGTTTCCTCGGCCTCCATGCAACCCCTGCACAAGGGGCTGTCCGTTATGCCTATTGTGTAGAAGTGTTTGTTTAGTGGGCAGTGTCCTGTGATGGTTCCAATCACCAGACGCAGATCTTTCCTGTCCAGGCGTAACAGTCGTCTGGTCAGCCTGCCATCCAAGGATGGCATTGCTTCCCTAGACTGCCTGCAGCCTGGTGTTAGGTTCCACCAGCTCTCGGCTTGTGTGTGGGTGTATTCTTGAAGCCACCTGCGTAGTTGGTTGAAGGGTATGGGCACGATGGGCTCGGGACCACAAACTGACCAAACTGACCAACCGACCGGACCGACTGACCACTTGCCAAATCTGTCTTTCAGCACCTTGCGGCAGTGTGTACAGCGAAAGACTTTTTTCAGAAAGAAAAAAATGAGCAACCCTATATCTCCCTACCTGTGCTAAATCAGGATCGTGGTGCAGAGGACAAAGTGACTAACGGTTATACACTGGCAAGTCGTGTTATAGTCCAGACGATTGAACTCAGAGAGTTTGGTCTTTGAACGGAGATGAATGGAAGTATTTATTTACTGAGTTATAATAAATAATAGTTTAAAAAACTAAAAACACGCTTTAAAAACCAAACTAAAAAGAAGAAAATAATTTAATTCAATTAAAAAGCGTGGGGTGCTTTTTGAAGTCTTTTTATTATCAATTAATGTCAAGCACCCCACGCTTTTTAATTGAATTAAATTATTTTCTTCTTTTTAGTTTGGTTTTTAAAGCGTGTTTTTAGTTTTTTAAACTATTATTTATTTTCAATTTTTTAGTTCTGCTAACTACAAAAACGTGTTTTTTTATATATTTTTTTCCTTTTTTATTAAATTATTGAATTGTCATCGGTCCTCGATAAGTTTACAAAGTTTCAATGAAATCTGACTGTTTAGGGTGGGTCAAAATCGCGCTCTAAGGAGTCGGTTACATACAAACAAACAAACAAACATACAAGTGAAGCTAATAACAAAATTACCCACGGAGAGTTACATACTGACATACAAGTGAAGCTAATATAAAGCGTGTAAAAAGATATTGCTTCCTTTCTTTTTGATGTTAATAAATTATGATTTATTTGTTAATAGTGACAGTTTGGTCCTTTTAGAATCCAGAACCTTTTTGATACATACTACAATCATCATCTACTTAGCCTTTTTGATACATACTACAATCATCATCTACTTAGCCTTTTTGATACATACTACAATCATCATCTACTTAGCCTTTTTGATACATACTACAATCATCATCTACTTAGCCTTTTTGATACATACTACAATCATCATCTACTTAGCCTTTTTGATACATACTACAATCATCATCTACTTAGCCTTTTTGATACATACTACAATCATCATCTGCTTAGCCTTTTTGATACATACTACAATCATCATCTGCTTAGCCTTTTTGATACATACTACAATCATCATCTACTTAGCCTTTTTGATACATACTACAATCATCATCTACTTAGCCTTTTTGATACATACTACAATCATCATCTGCTTAGCCTTTTTGATACATACTACAATCATCATCTACTTAGCCTTTTTGATACATACTACAATCATCATCTACTTAGCCTTTTTGATACATACTACAATCATCATCTACTTAGCCTTTTTGATACATACTACAATCATCATCTACTTAGCCTTTTTGATACATACTACAATCATCATCTACTTAGCCTTTTTGATACATACTACAATCATCATCTACTTAGCCTTTTTGATACATACTACAATCATCATCTACTTAGCCTTTTTGATACATACTACAATCATCATCTACTTAGCCTTTTTGATACATACTACAATCATCATCTGCTTAGCATTTTCCCAAATATGTCGGGGTAAGCTTCTAGTATAACCGGATGCACCTGAATACCAGTATTTTAAATACTACGATATCTTATTTGATCACTCGTCATTTATTTATTTATTTATTCACAAAATCCACAGCTCTTTAACAATTTCATATAAGATAAATAAACTAATCTTACAGCCAATTACGGATTTACATTTTAATAACTACACTTATTATATGCATCAGAAACAAACAGGATGTCATGCTAGCACCCTCTAAGCATATTTAAGTGTGCAGTGTGGGTGGGTGTGTAGAAGTGTGTGTGAGGAGTTGTAATGGTGTATGGTCACGGGTTACTTTATTCAGTTTTATTTAGAATTACCTATTAGTCAAATCGTCGCATACAGAAGTCACTAAAAGTTTCCTGAAAACACCTTTTTTGGTGTTAAATATATCAAGATGGGAGAATTTCTTGTTAAAATTTCTTAAAATCCTACCAATGACAGAATTTTGAGCGTAGTTTGTACCACTGTGCGGTACATCGAATAACTGTGTGTGCCTAGTCCGTCGAGACGGAGCACTCAATGCCTAGTAAATAACATTGTATTTCAATACTGACAGTTAAATACAATGTTATTAACATTAAAAGAAACCTTACTTACGGAGACAAGCGGAACCGCTTGCTACCTCTTAATGCAGATAAATTAGTATTCACTCACCATCATTTGCCCTTAGTGCAGTATGAGTTATTACTAATTCATTTTGTAACTTGTAGAATTATCTTTTGATTGTATTTTCATAACTGATACTAAATACTAACTAATTACCATTTTTTTTTAATCCAGTATTCGGCCGGATAGGCGCTAGCTAACCGGTATCCGGCCGGATAGTATTTAGGCCGCCAAATAGGCCGGATACCGGATAGTTAACGGATATCCGTTTCATCTCTAGAAATAATTTACACACTCGTAAGTTGGGGCCGCAATCACTCCTTTTCATCGATCATAGGCGATGCCCTATTTCCAGCTGTGGTATATCTGTGATTCTCATACAACGCACGGTTGGCACAGTGGTTAAGCGATTGACTGCTGCGCTGCGTGTCGCGGGTTCGATTCCCGCACGGAACAAATATTTGTATGACCTACAAGTAGTTGTTCCGGGTCTGGCTGTTTGTGTATGTGACTTTAAATGTTTGTAAACGCCCCCACAATACAGGAGAAATTCCTAGTGTGGGGCAACGTTTTTCTAAAAAAAAAAAAACTAACCACATCCTGAGTCTGCTCCACAGTCCTCAACGTCCTGGCGACGAGGGCTTCCAGGACTGGTCCTCTCTCGTCGTGGAGAAGGTGGACCTCGTCTATGATGATCAGGCGGACTAAGTTGGTGAAGGAGCGCTCGCCACCTGAGAATGGAGAAAAAGGAGGTTCAAAAATTAGCATGGTTTTTTATATCTTTCACAAATAGTGTTGTGGTCTTATTTTGCAACATAGTTATTTGAAAAAGAAAGATTTTTTAAGTTATAAACAATTATCATACAAAATATCAGCGCATTTGTTTACACAACAAACTGACGTCATACCCACAGAGCAATATGGCGTACACTGCGTCCAGCGTTTTTGTCAAATTACACGCGAAATATGAAAATTTAACTGCGCTATGGCACTAATCGATTCAATAAAAATGTTGTTCTTTTTTGTGGTTTATTAGCATTTTAGAATCTAATTAAGACACTGTAGCGAACAACAGAAAAATACGCGAAATTTGTAGAACATTCGTTTTAACGTGCTCTTACACGGGAAATTTTTACACGCTTTATATTATCTTCACTTGTATGTATGTTTGTTTGTTTGTAACCGACTCCTTTGGACGCTATTTTGACCCACTTTAAACGGTCAGATTTCATTGAAACTTTGTAAACTTATCGAGGACCGATGACTATTCAATAATTAAAAAAATAAAAATTGAGAAAAATGAAAAAAAAACACGTTTTTGTAGTTAGCAGAACTAAAAAATAGAAAATAAATAATAGTTTAAAAAACACGCTTTAAAAACCAAACTAAAACAGGAGAAAATAATTTAATTCAATTAAAAAGCGTGGGGTGCTTGACATTAATTGATTATAAAACTACCTCAAAAAGCACCCCACGCTTTTTAATTGAATTAAATTATTTTCTAATTTTTTAGTTTGGTTTTTAAAGCGTGTTTTAGTTTTTTAAACTATTATTTTTGAACAATTATTGCTCGGCAACACTAATGAATCAATCTGGATCAATTAAGTGGAGCAATCAACAATAAAATGCGAAAATTGTTTCGGGAATATTGCTTCTGATTGCTTCATATATTTCACATTTTTCTCAATGTCGCCAATATGAGTTTCCGAATATCCAATCGATTTGGAAATCTTTAGTCAATTTTCTTTCTATTTCGTTTGTCCGTATAACTATGTCTCGTTTTTGCGAGGGGAACCGGCCGGCGGGAGGGGGGGGGGGGCGTATTGCATAGTTTTTAAGTTGCTCCATATTGCATGGTCAATACCATGTGGCCGTATCTCTGGCAACAGGTTGCTACTGCTCTAAATTGCTGGATGTAATCCTGACACAGGCAACTTAGGGAACACGGGTGGGTTTTAGTCAGTAAAAGTCTGACACGCCCTCCTGCTCCACCCAGAGCGGGAGAAGTTATTAAAAAAAAAAAATTACTAGCATTGACCTGCACCCTAATTGCGTAACACGCGACTAATCATAATCTGTTTCATTTTGACAGTTCAACAATATTCATTGCATTATTTACGTTGTTGAGCACACATTTTTCGAACATATGAAGCGATGGTTTAGCCATCTGTTTCAAAACGAAACAGATTATGTTTTTTTTTTGGGTGGGAAATCATCAAATAACTTCTCCCGTTCTGGGTGGAGCGGGAGGGCGTGTCAGACTTTTACTGACTAAAACCCACCCGTGTTCCCTCAGTTGCCTGTGTGCCAGAGGCCGAGTCGTGAGTTACGCAATTAGGGTGCAGGATGGAGCAATTTTAGTTGCTAAGCGCACCTTTATTTCGCTATTCGCAAGCTGACTCGCTAGGCTTTAGGCGCTAAGCAAGTCACCTGTCAGTGCGTACGCAGCCTGAGTGTATTCTATAGTGATATGATCCTACCTTTCCTAGTGATAATATCCCATTTCTCAGGCGTGCACACTATGAGCTGCGTAGCTTCGATTTGTTCTCTCGTCAACTGATGGTCTCCTGTCAACTCTGAGACTCTCATGTTGTAGGCAGCTAGGCGTTTGCTGAAGTTGCCCACCTGTGGGATAGAAGAACAAATAATTAGCAAAAGTGTGGGAGTTGAGTGTGACAAATTTGGAGTCGTAGTAAAGAGAGTGGAGTGATAATTTAAATTTTCTTAAGGTGAATGCGCAGTGGTAGACCGCGAAAATCAAATTTTCTTACGTTTTTGCAATTTTCAGGACAGTGTCAGATTGTATGTATGTTGAAGACAATATGATTCGCGTTTTTTTTTTTAAGTGAAAACTTCTTTAGGCTCGTTGAGCACATTTTGGGTGAACAAAAATCATGGAACTCGCGTCATCGACACCGAACGCTTGCGTCAAAGATGAGTCGCGCCTTAATGTCTTTTGTAAAAGTCCCTTTCTTTCATTAGCAAATTCTAATTCTTATATTCCTTTCTTTCCCTTTGTATTTTTATCGTAAAAATCTGTGCTGTTACCTTTAATGGCTGAAGTCGATCGCTCGTTTATAATTTTTTACTGAGACCAATCAGGACCCAAGGACCCCATGTGAAATCCTGTATTGACGATTAAAAAAATAAACACGCAATTGTTCAAGTTTTCACTTCTGTCGGCACTCCCTGAGTGCCACTGTTTTTTTATTATTTATGTTATGATTTTTTAGCTATTTATCGACATTTTCCGGGGCGTATGACACGCCCGCTTCAACAAATGAGTATAGACTCACCATCTCCTGCACAAGCGACCTCATGGGCGCGACGTAGATCATCTTGAAGTCGTGCACGTTGACGGTGCCGTCGTCGTTGACGTGCTTGCCGACCTCGCGCAGGATGGTCAGCAGGGCTACGTTAGTCTTGCCGGCGCCTGTCGGGGCGCATACCAGCAGGTTCTCGTCTGTTTCTAGGGCTGCTTTTGATATTCGTGACTGAGGAGAGAATGGGCTTAGTTTAATAGATGTTATAGATTGATTCGTCACGATAAGACAATGTTTTTTTTTTGCTGAATGAGTCTGCTCTTGACCTGGATCACGCCTGATGAAAAGCGATGGATGAGGTCTGTGATGCAACGAGCGTGCTAAGTTACTGTCTATCTGACCTCCACAACCCAGTTACTGGGTAACACGATACCCCTTGGTAGTACTGGTTGTCAAACTTTCGGGCATCTGACGACCCGTAAAGACTGTCAAAGATCCACATATGACAGCCGGGACCAACGGTTGAATGTGCTATCCGAGGCACGGAGGGGTCTTGGTATGTAAAGATGGTCACCCATCCACGGACCAACCGCGGCAAGCGTAGCTTAACCTGATCGATCGACACGTGCGGCTGTTATGGATGTATTCATATAGAAACCTGGTAACAGGCGTCCATATGCCAGCGTCTGTTGTAAACGCTGGTCAGCGCAGGCAATTTGCATACTTTAAGCCAAATCAACGCGTACCGAGCGCCGACTTATTGCAAAAGGAACTTGACGGGGCGAGTTTCGAGGAGGCCAAACGCCGGGGCGTTACTCCGCTGCCGCGAGAAATCGAGGTGCAGCGGACAGAGCTCCGGCGGGATCTCATGGCGACATGGAGAGCGCGATTGTCGCAACCCAGTGCTGGGCACGCCACGATAGCGGCGGTAAGTCCCGTCTTTGAGGAGTGGCTTGAGAGACGGCATGGCGTCCTCACCTTCCGCCTGACGCAGGTCCTCACCGGACACGGTTGTTTCGGGAGGTTCCTGTTTCGCAAAAGGCAGGAGGAAACGCCCGGGTGTTTCCATTGCGAAGATCGCCCTGAGGACACGGTGGAGCATACGGTGGCGGTCTGCCCAGCTTGGGCGGAGCACCGCCGTGTCCTCGTGGAGGCGATCGGCGGCGGCGATCTCTCGCGTCCGGCCCTGGTGCAGGCCATGGTACGGAGCGAGAGTGAATGGTTAGCCGTCACCTCCATCTGCGAAGCAGTAATGCTCGCGAAGAGGGAGGCGGCGCACGTGAGGGAGAGGCAGTATATGCGCCCTCACGGCCGTAGTCGCCGCGGGAGAAGCCCTGGGCGTCGGGAATCCCAGGCTGATTCCCGGCCACCGTAGGCGCGGGCTTGCGGACGGCGAGTAATGGGTAGCTCGCTGTCCGGTAAGGACCAAGCCCGGGTCGACGGCGCGTTGTGTTCCACGCGCGCCTCAAAGAGATGTCAGCACCAAATGGGGGGTCCGCAAGGGCCGATGCCTGCCAGGGGTGCGGGTTGTTCGAAAAAAAAAAATACGGGGCGAGTTTAACGTGAATACACCCTATGCATGGCCATCGAAAGGTGGTTAAAGCCTGAAAACCGACCCAGTCTTCCAGGCCTACCAGGGTCGGCTTTCAGTCAAACCGGTTGCAGCAGAATACCAACAATCTACATGAAACGACTGCCTATATGATCTCCAAAACCGGGTCCAATCCGATGGGTGACCTCGGAAAACATGTTAAGCCGTTGGTCATTTATAAACGTACCTGTATCCTATTCAATGTCTTGAACCCTTCGAAGGCAGGCTGCACATATTTGGGTAACTTCTCTACTGGCAACAAGGTTTCACCTTCATCAAATGGCTTCGGTTTGAGAGCTGGCACGTGGACCTCCTCGTAACCTGATGATGGGAGAGAGGGTGTCGGTTTTAAAAAGTAAACATCATAACATCACGCCTGTATTCGCCGAAGAGTTAGGCAGAGGTAGAATAGAATACAATAATAGGGTATTTTACTTCTTTATGTAAAAAAAATCTGAAAAAAATAATAGTTTAAAAACCTAAAAAACACGCTTTAAAAACCAAACTAAAAAAGTAGAAAATAATTTAATTCAATTAAAAAGCGTGAGGTGCTTTTTGAGGTATTTTTATAATCAATTAATGTCAAGCACCCCACGCTTTTTAATTGAATTAAATTATTATCTCCTTTTTTAGTTTGGTTTTTAAAGCGTGTTTTTTAGGTTTTTAAACTATTATTTATTTTCTATTTTTTAGTTCTGCTAACTACAAAAATGTGTTTTTTTTTCTCAATTTTTTTTTTAATTATTGAATTGTCATCGGTCCTCGATAAGTTTACAAAGTTTCAATTAAATCTGACTGTTTAAAGTGGGTCAAAATCGCGCTCAAAGGAGTCGGTTACATACAAACATACAAGTGAAGCTAATATAAAGCGTGTAAAAATATTATTGAGATAGCTTATGCAAAAAGCAGTAGGAAAATGTTAAATGATAAATGATTTTATTTCTGTAAGTAGGTTTGTACAAACACTTTTACACGTCAATCATATTTTAAAAACTAGATGAGGTCGGCGTTTCCTATCTGATTACTCTGAGAAGAAAGGCCGAAACAAACTCAAAGGTCACAGTCTCTTTTAAAGTCCAGACATAATCTTGGTCAGATCATGTGATACAAGTTTCTTTTTTCATTTCAGACTAACTAGAAACCACATAGTATAATCCCGGGATAGTCTTGGGATCCCGGGATTCCGCATCAAAAATCCCGTAGTCTCGGGATTGAAAAATATGCTCGGGATTGTATTCTCTACACCTGTCATGTCTTTGTCTGGCGACGATTGTTGGAGTGTCTGTCTGGGACCAATATTCTCAACAAATTACTTACCTTTTCTCTGCTTTCTGAAAGACCCAGGCGGCAACTGACACCGCTTATTCGCCATAAAGTGTGCCCCGGCTGCGAACATCAGCTCTTCAAGCTGCAGCACCTTCCGGTTGCCGGTCACCTGTCCTGTGCCGGAGGTGACGTCTGTCTCTGTCTTGTGACGCTTGCGGGGGGCTTCCGATGATTGCTGGGCTGTCTGCAAAGGGTTAAGAATATCATTAGTTTGCTTTTGATCGGCTCTTATTCAGAAAATACTTCACAAACAAAAAATTCAAGCGACGAAAAAATAAACTGAATACCATAAAATAAACCTCTTAGGGGCCATTCAAGTATTACGTAAGCACTACAGGGGGGCGGGGGGGTCTTTGCTTTGCTTATTTTTGATGACATGGGGGATGGGGGGTGTGGATGGTGATTACGTCAGCAGAATTTATTTATTAACTTTTGGATTTCACAAGAAAGTTAACAGACACGTTAATAAGTGTCTGCTATCAATGTTTACGTGAGCATGGGAGGGGGGAGTAAGAGCTTTGCTTACTTTTGCTGACGAGGGGGAGGGGTCAATAATTGCTAAAAAACTGCTTACGTAATACTTGAATGGCCTCTTAGCGCTGATTTTACCAAAGTCAAATATCTATTATCCGTGGAATAAAATTGACGACTGATAGTTCTAGTATAGAAAAACTGTCAAAATTTATTCGCAGGATAAGACTTATTCTAGGTATAAACATTTGGTAAAATTCGCCCTAAGTCTAATTAAGCTCCTAAATTAATTAAAATTACTAATTTTAGTAAATGGTGCACGCTCGAGGCGAGAACCTATAACCAATCCGCACTGGGTCCGCGTGGTGGATTACGGCCCATTCCTTCTCGCAGAGAGGGCTGTGTCCCAGAAATGTTATAATAAAATACAAGTCGATATTCTTGAACTTAATTAAAATAAATTTAAATCATGCATTAAGGGGAACCTAGTCGCGGGCTCGAACTCACTGGTGGCTAAAAATCACGCTGTCTCACCAGGCGTCGTGTCCGACACAGATAGTATCAGTGATGAGCAGTTAGACGCTAGTCTACACGCACAACGTTATTGAGTGAGATGCAGGATCATATATAGTAAAAAAATCTCGAAAAAATTAAGAAAAGTCCTTTAGAAGATCGGGTTTTATGAAAAAGCCAATGCTTAAATCAATGACCAATAAAGTTTATTGAACTTTGTCGGTACCGACTTGGTTTAGGAGATTTTACACTCCTTTTATTACTTAAACACGCCCAAAGCTAAGTAAAATTAGCAAGAAAAACGAATCTTTGTTGGTTCCTAACTTTTTAATGGGTTTTTATTTTAGTATTGTTTCCGTACAGACAATATTAACAATGAGACAAAACGACATCATATTTTACTTTGGATGTGCCATGTCAGACAGTGGAGTAAAACACTCCCGAAGTTTGTATGCGAAAAATATGGACTAGGTTCACCTTAATCATTGCGAAAAATATGGACTAGGTTCACCTTAATCATAGAGTTCAGAGCTCTTTGTGCTCAGTTCAGAGCTCCTTGCTCGGCTGGGGAAGCGCTACCACTATAAATATAACCTCTGTCGGACATGAAGCCTGGTGAGGCAGCGTGATTTTTAGCCTGACCCACGAGTGAGTTTGAACTCGCGACTAGATTCCCCTTAACATCAAAAGCTGCACAAACCTCATCGTCACCCTTGCCGGTCTCCAGCTGTGCTAGAATCTTCTGTAAATGTGGTTGTTTTGACATCTCTTCTCTGATGGCGACTCGCTCACTCTCCGACTGAGATGAGGCGAGCTTAGTGCAGTAAAGTACTGTGGACAATAAAAAATAATGTTCAATTATGACGGCACGGTTGGCGCAGAGGATGAGAGGGGACGGGGCCTGCGAGGAATTTGAAAAATAGGTATTTAAAGAAACTATTGCTGTCGCGCTATCAGTAAGTCTGCCCCGTAGTGTGTGACAGGGACAACTGCAGCTCAGACCGAAATAATCACAAAAAAATTGACGAGATCGACGTTTCGTATTCCCCTTTTTTCTCCTCGAAAACTGAGCCGATTCAATTATTTTTTACATCAACATTAAAAAAAAGAGTATGTTTAGGTTCCTAACATTATTTTTAATGTTAAAAACTTTTCTAATTTGTCTGGTAGTCCTCTAATCACGGCGGTAAAAATAGGCCATTTTTTGTAATTTTTAGAGGGTCATATTTTCTTTACTAATTAGTTGCTGAAAAAAAGAAAATGACAGGGACGTATTTGTTGGAATACAACAAAATATATCCGTCCCACTTAAGTAGTCTGAGAGTGTTTCTCTCTTATACATATTTACATTGTTCATAACTTTACTATAGTTTAGACGCTAGTGTTCCGTCTGGACTAAGCGAGAGCGCACACACACCTCTCCTGCTAAATAAATATAATAAATAAAACAGTAGAAATTATAACTGTGTCTTTCATTGGTTCTCAAAACCCAACAGTGTTTGCAGCAGACCTTGATTTTATAAAATAAAAAAAACTGCTCTAGAGGCATTCTTCGGGAAGAAAAAGGGGAATACATTTTGTATGGAGAATCGCACGCCCTGTTCCCTCTTAAGCGATTGAACAAATATTTGTATGACCTACAAGTAGTTGTTCCTGGTCTGGTTGTTTGTGTATGTGACTTTAAATGTTTGTAAACGCACCCACAATACAGGAGAAGTTTCTAGTGTGGGGCATAGTAATTTTTTTTAAGTGAAAACTTCTTTAGGCGCGTTGCTCACTTTATGGGTGAACAAAAATCATGGAACTCGCGTCATCGACACCGAACGCTTTCCTGCAAGCACACGGATGAGTCGCGAGTTGATTTCTTTTACACGTAATTGTTCAAGTTTTCACTTCTGTCGGCACTCCCGGAGTGCCACAGTTTTTTTTTTTTAAAGAAAGTTCAAAGTATAATCATAACGGTGAAAGAAAACAACGTGTCATTATGTCTTAGAACCAAATTCGAAGACAAGCGACTTCTGCCAGCCCGCACTGGGCCCGCGTGGTGGATTACGGCCCACTTCCTCTCACAGAGAAGAAGAGGCGGAACATTATAGGCTCGTTATGTTAAAGTATTACAAAAAATCCGGCCAAGTGCGTTTCAGACCACGTACAATGAAGTATAATTGAGATTAATTATTCCCAGGATTAAAGTAACATTGTAGTTGAAACCAGCTACTGAAAACCAGCGCTGGGTGTCTAACGCCCAGCAAATGCTGAAATGGTAACCCTTTCGGTATGGGCACGCTCAGCACAATTTTACTGCAATATTATTGTTATGTTTATTGTTCTCTTTCCTTTTTTTTTTAATGTTTGTTGCTGTGTGTGTTGTGTCTGTGTCGAATAAATGTTTTCTATTCTATTCTAGTTTTCCATTTTCTGTATTTTTTTTTAATTGTAGGCATTCTAGTTTCGGAGAGATAAAGCCCCACCTCCTTATATCCGAAACTACTGAACCTAAAATTGAGATTAATTTTCGACTATTTGATCAAGTAAATGATAAATGATTTTATTTCTGTAAATAGGTTTGTACAAACACTTTTACACGTCAAATATATTTTTTTAAACTAGATGAGGCCGGCGTTTCCTATCCGACTACTCTGAGAAGAAGTAACTAAGAGTAACTAAAACACTTTCAGTAAATAAATTAATAAATAATAGTTTAAAAAACTAAAAAACACGCTTTAAAAACCAAACTAAAAAAGGAGAAAATAATTTAATTCTATTAAAAAGCGTGGGGTGCTTTTTGAGGTATTTTTATAATCAATTAATGTGAAACACCCCACGCTTTTTAATTGAATTAAATTATTTTCTGTTTTTTTAGTTTGGTTTTTAAAGCGTGTTTTTTAGTTTTTTAAACTATTATTTATTTTCTATTTTTTAGTTCTGCTAACTACAAAAACGTGTTTTTTTTCTCATTTTTTTTTTAAATTATTGAATTGTCATCGGTCCTCGACAAGTTTACAAAGTCTCAATGAAATCTGACCGTTTAAAGTGGGTCAAAATCGCGCTCAAAGGAGTCGGTTACATACAAACAAACATACAAGTGAAGCTAATATAAAGCGTGTAAAAATGGGGTGTGGCTGTGTCATGGACACGGCCATGTGTTGTAAGTGAATATGTAACCCGTTATCCGCCCCAGCTGCAGATGTACTGGCACCGTCGTTGATCCGCTCGGCCGCATTAATTCTTCTAAGTTCCCGGCACTGCTTGACTCGGTCATATGGTGTTTTATTATTACCATTCGATTGCTCTTGAGAAGCCCTTTCCAACCGTATACGATCTGTCTTTGGTTTTGGCTTTTTGACACGTAAAGGCCGACATTATATATTTATTCAGTCATGACCCAGCAGCAACACCAGCTTGTTCTCCAGGTGCCGGTCGTCTGCCTCTCCGAGGTCAAAGTCAAAGTCAAAGCATTTATTTCAAATAGGCACTTAAAGGCACTTTTGAACGTCAACATTTACATTGAAATAGAATTGATTCTAGTCGCCCCTTCCAAAATGTAGTTTCGTATGGAGAAGAATGGGCAAGAAACTCCACCGTTACTCTTTTAAAATGTTTCAAGTACAATATTTACATTCATTATATGATTATGTGTGAAAACGATGCACCCAGAATAAAATTACCATACCAAAATGGGTAAAAAGAATCAAATTGAAGCAATCAGATAAATTAATTCTGTGATAGATACATGGTGTTCACACATTTACAAACATTGTAAAAGTAAGTATAGGTACGATTTTCCTACAATATTAACAAGTAATGAGTCAGTGTGTGAGTTAAAATAATTACTGAGAGTAAATCAATGTCATAAATATAATTAATTATATGTACAATTCAATTAGCAACCAGTTTGATTTTGTCTAGACTCTAGATTGTCCTATGGAGCAGGACCAGCATGTTTCCAAGCATTCTTATCTTGGATATAATCCTCTAATTTGTAATACGCTAGTTTACAAAGTTTACTTTTAATGTGAGCTTTAAATTTCCTTTCATTTAATTGCAATATATCACAAGGTATTTTGTTGTAACATTTAACACAGTACCCCATAAAAGATGTATGTACTTTAGCTAATCTGAAAAATGGTTGATCTATTTTGTCTTTGTTTCTAGTATTAAAATTATGTCTATCACTTATTTTATTAAAAAGATGTAGATTTTTTCTTCTTCAGAACTTCCACAGGCTTGGCAGTAATACTAGAGCAAGTGTCTTACAGTACTCACCCACCCATCCAGTTCCACCGCGTGTCGCTTAACCTAGGTATGATAAAACTAGAGCGAGTGTCTTACAGTACGCGCCGACCCATCCAATTCCAGACATCGCCGCGTGCCGCTTGAGCCGTAGCTATGATACTATTCGAACAAGTTGCTCACAGTACGCACCGACCCATCCAGTTCCAGACCTCGCCACGTGTCGCTTAACCCAACAATGATATTATTAGAGCGAGCTGCTTACAGTACGCGCCCACCCATTCAGTTCCAGACGTGACCACGTGTCGCTTAACCTAGCTATGACAATGCAAATGTATCTAGTTTTCAGTATTCAGCAGCTCCAACAATGTTTACAAATGCTATTCAATTTAGTTTAAGGTACCTTGTGGAGCAGGACAAGCAACGTTTAGCCAAGCATTTTTGTCAGCGATATAATCCCCCAACTTATAATAAGCATGGCTGCATAGTGTGCGTTTTATACAAGATTTAAATTTCGTTTCATTCAGTTGGAGTATGTGGGGAGGTATTTTATTGTAACATTTTAAACAGTACCCCATGAAGGATGAATCTACTTTAGCCAGTCTGAAGCCTGGTTGAACTAATTGGTCCCTATTTCTAGTCCTAATGGTGTGTCTTTCACCTCTTTTACTGAAAAGATTTAGATTTTTCCTGACGTACATGATGTTCTCATAGATATATTGACAAGGTACCGTCATGATATTAATAACTTTGAACAGTTCTCTCAGAGAATCCCGCCTACGGAGGCCATATATTGCTCTAATGGCTCTTTTCTGCAGAATAAAAATAAACTCGATATCTGCAGCCCGTCCCCATAGTAAAATACCGTGATACTATGAAAGTAGCTGAAATAGACTAGCCTCGCGGTTTCTACATTTGTGAATTGGCGGATTTTTCTTACAGCATAAGTTGCTGAACTTAGCCGTCCTGCAAGAGCTGTTAAATGACAGAACTAGAGCGAGTGTCTTACAGTACGTGCCGACCCATCCAGTTCCATACCTCACCGCGTGTCGCTTGAACCAGCTATGTTATTATTGGAGCGAGTTGCTAATAGTACGCACCGACCTATCCAGTTCCAGACCTCGCCGCGTGTCGCTTCACCCAGCTATGATATTATTAGAGCGAGTTGCTTACAGTACGCGCCCACCCATTCAGTTCCAGACGTGACCACGTATCCCTTAAACTAGCTATGACAAAACTAGAGCGAGTGTCTTACAGTACGCGCCCACCCATCCAGTTCCAAACCTCGCCACATGTCGCTTAACCTAGCCACTTACCGGTGTAGCGGTACTTGTTGAGCAGCTTCACAAACTCGAAGCAGTCATATCCCAGCAGTAACACCAGCCTGTTCTCCAGGTCCCGGTCGTCTGCCGCGTCTCCGAGGGCCGTCAGGACTTCCACAGACTTGGCCTGGGAGAGCATGGCGTCGGGGAAGTGTCGGGAGAGGCGACGTTGGAGCCAATAGGCGTCGATGTCCATGGGGTGGAGCGTCGCGTCGCGACGTTTTTGGGACTGTTCTTCTGATAGCTGTCAGGAGAAGATGGTGGTTAGTGTGATGGTGACATAAGAATCTTCTTGCAGTAAAACGGCTATTACATCTTAATATTATTTATGTAAGAAAAACTTAAAAAAAATAGCCAGTTGTATGTTGATTAAAACATGATTCGCAGACAACTATACAGATAAATAAAATTGGAATGTCTGTTTGTAATATTAAAATAACCGCTTTTTACTAAATGCATATCGATGTGTATACATGGTACATATACCAAAATATATTTTTACACGCTTTATATTAGCTTCACTTGTATGTTTGTTTGTTTGTATGTAACCGACTCCTTAGAGCGCGATTTTGACCCACTTTAAACGGTCAGATTTCATTGAAACTTTGTAAACTTGTCGAGGACCGATGACAATGAATGATGATGATGATGATGATTTTTAAATCATGGTCTACTTGTTACGACCGCGGTCGACCCTGGCTTCCCCCGAAATATTGACTTACATTGGCATGTATAGCATTTCTCTTGCCTTCTCCATCACTGTCCTCTTCAGCACTGCTGTCTTTTTCCTTCTCATTTTCTGAACCTTCTCCGTCTTCTTTTTCTTCTTCACGGACCTAGAAAGACATTATAACGTAAATAGAATGAACTCTTTATAATAGAAGATTGATGATCAGTAACTTTACTGAAACAGTGGATGGCCAGGGAAGTTACAGACCACTCGATCCGCATACTCTCAGACAGCATGGCTGTTCTGCAAGCGCTGAACAGTCACACAGTTGACTCTGGGTTGATATACGAGTGCCACCAGCGCCTAAACCAGGTAGGTAGCCTCAATAACATTACCAATCAATGGATCAAAGGACACAGCGGTTCGCTAGGTAACGATGCAGCCGATGAACTTGCCAGGAGGTCGAGTATGGCACCGGTGGGACCAGAACCCATCGCGTCTCTCCCCTTCGGGTATCTACGCACTCTGGTAAGGAAACGAACCAGAGAACAACATCACAAGATATGGCTGGATCTAGGTGAGTGCAGGCAGGCTAAGGAAGCACTTCCTACGATCGATGCCCGCCTCACAGAACCGGTTCTCCGTCTGCCACTGGCCATGGGTCATTTAACAAACATCTCTTTGTCAAAGGGGTAACAGACAGTCCACTGTGCACGGCCTGCATGGAGGACGACGAGACGGCAGCGCACGTGCTGTTATACTGCCCGGTGGTCGCCACCTACAGGGCTAAATACTTCGGTAACCCAGGTACCCTACGTGAGATTGTCAGCAACACCAAGGCGTTGCTGGCCTTTCTCGAGGAGCTGGGGTGGATCGAATGACCGATTCTCCCACCCGTACGCAAAATACGCGCTCTGACGTGGAGTTGCGGATAACAGCCCGTATTACCTATTACCTAACAGTGGATAGTGTAGCGCCTCGTTGGTCTAGTCGCAAGCGCTACTACTGACATTGCGGCAGCGGCGAGGTGTCATTTTAAACCGACGAAAAAACGGAGGACGTTCTCAAGTCGACGCGTATTTTTTTTTAAATATATTACCACACATAACTTTTTACAGACTAGTCCGATTTTGATAATTATTTTTTTATTGGAAAGGGTACACCCTGAAGTTGGCCCCATATAAATTTGGAAAAAAAAATCCAACCCTAAGGGTAGGAAAACAGGGGATGATGGATTGTTCATTCACATATATTTTAATGCTGAGTTGTGTATTAAAAAAAGTAATAAAAAATTTAGCATTTAGTCATTAGTAGATTAGAGCCACAAAAAATTATAAAATAAAAACTTTTTAACAATAAAATTAAACCGCCGAAAAAACTGAAAAGTAAAAAATAATAAACCTTTTCACTTCTCATGCTCTAAAAAGACACCAATATAGCCCTACGAAGCGGGACTAAAGTGACCACTTTAGTCCCTAGGGAGTAAAAAGTAATTCGTTTTTTAATTTCCTTCATGTGACATAGACAAACTCAAACAGCCAGTAAATATACTATTATCTGTGGAGTGTGCACCATCTTTATTGCGAAAATGTTAAGAGTTTCAGTTCCATGGTTTTATTAATTCGAATAGTTCGGTTTTTTTTTTGTAATAACACACGTTTTTCCAATTCAGTTAGACATTGGCAGAATAGTCGACATCGGCTTTGCTTGCCATATGAAAAATAGAATAGAATAGTACATTATAGCTTCAAGTACCGCGAAAATTTCAAATTTTTTGTCGAGTGTAATATTTTTCGGCTTTACATATTTATTATGAATGTCCAGCGACAGTTGTGGTATAATATGTTCCTTGGTGAAGAGTTTGACGTCTAGCAAAGAGCAAAAGACATACCTAATAGATATTGTGATTTTTATTTTATTAAGTAATATTTATTAAGTAAGTACATATTTTTGTACTAAATTTACTATTTTTCTCGCACTCAAAGTGAAAAGTACAGTTTGCACCTCGAGACTAAACGCCAACTTAATATACCCTCGGTTTCATTGACTCCCTCGCACGCTCGGGAGTCAAACCACCTCTGGTATATTATGGCTTCGTTTAGTCCCTCGTTATAAAATATACTATTTTTTGTTTAACCATAATAACTAAGTTCGGAAGTCGGTGACTTTGGATATTTTTTTTTTTTCAAGAGAGAAGCCAAAGCGAAGTCGGCTTCAACTTACTGACTTATCAATAAAAAATACTTATTAACATTCTTAAATTAATATTGGTAGAAAGTTTGTTGTCATTGTGATTTTGACAGTTTGGGAAGAAATATTCTTCTGAAATAGTCTACATTTATAAGGACCTAGACAAAGATCGTTAGAAACGAAAGACAAAATGGAAGATTGTAGGAGGATTTCTACGGTGCAATGTCAAAAATGGAGAAACGAAATGTGACTTCATATTGAAAAAAACTTTTTCCAAAAAAAAAACAACCGACTTCCAAAAAAACACTACAAAGTGAAAAATAACTTTAATTTCGGAAGTCGGTGTCTTTGGAGCTGTATTTGAATTTTTTGTCACCGCCTTCCGAAATTAAAGTTATTTTTCACTTTGTAGTGTTTTTTTGGAAGTCGGTTGTTTTTTTTTTGGAAAAAGTTTTTATTTTTCACTTTTTAGTGGTTCACATGTGCTTACCCCTTCACAGCATACCGGCGTGATGTTATGTTATGAAGTGGTGTAAGCAATAGACAGACATGAGATTTCAGCAGTCCCAGTCCATTTGCTATCATTTATTGAGGAGTTCCGTTACCTATCTCCAAAGTTCTTCATCAGATCTTCACCAAATTGAAATGAGACCACAACGAGAAAGTACTCTTCCAAAAAATAGCTAAATCGCTTCGTGTGCCTATAAAATTTGAAGAGTTCTCTCTATTTCTCCAGGATCCCATCATCAGATCCTGACTTGATGATCATGGGACCACCTGGGGAGTGTACCCTTTCAAACAAAAAAAACAAAATCCAAATCGGTCCAGCCATCTTCGAGTAATCGGGGAACATACATAATAAAAAAAAAAAGGTTCCGACGAATTGATAACCTCCTCCTTTTTGAAGTCGGTTAAAAAGCAGTCTATTCTTCATAGAAATAGAAACCATCGTGCTAAGCCAGCTGATGTATGAATGTAAACGAGGCAAAAGGAGTATATATACTATATATACTCCTTTTGCCTCGTTTACATTCTACTGCTACGTAGCATTCTGTAGTTTCTGCGTACCCCCATGGAAGACAGAGTAAGTTTGTTTATACAAGGTGTAACAGAATAGACGCAAGACCTGAATCTAGTTTGTTCCTAATTGACTACTGAATCAATTTCAGTAACTTTTAATATAAGCATTTTTTTTTTACATTATGTATTTTGCCAAACCTCCCACTGATTGAGCCAAAGAATATTCAATCTTATACCAGAATAAATAAGACTCCATTTTAAATGTATAAAGTAATGCTTGGGTCGACACGTTTTTCTTAATAATATCAGTTAGCTTTAAAACAAAATAGTTTTGGTCATCGTATTATGCTTAACTCAATACTCTAATTGAGGTGTATGAGGTCTTTCGTTAATTATGTTACTCGTTGTATATGTATTTAAAACATGTCCTCACCTCTCCATAAGCATCCTCGTCATCTTCCTCTGAAGACTCCTCAAACTGCACATTGATGCCGTACGTCTCATCAATCTCAGTGTTACCCTCAGCCGCTGAGCTTATGTTGAAATCAGTTATTTTCTTTCCTGTGGAAAATAATTCATGCATATAAACCAATATTATAAAAAGATAAGATTAGATTTTGTGTATGTTTCTTTGTTATGCGCTAAAAAGGTGTTAATACTGAACACCGAGAGAGGCACACAGTCAGTATTGTAAGTTTGACCTTTTGTGTATACTTATAAGGTTGAAATAAAACAAACAAACTGTATACTGTTCTATAGCTGGCAATATATTTAAAAAATTCACACGAACCCAACCAAATCATTGTAACGAAACCATAGCGTGATGTACATTTTGCGACAACGCCATCTATCGAGCTTGATAACAAACTTTTTTTAAAAACACTAATTGGTATGGTTTCTTCATGAACAAAAGGGATTACATTTGGATGGATTTGGACGACATTTACTGCACAAGCAAGCAACCTGCACAATTACTGACAAATGAAAGCGCTGACTAGACAGGTCCACTCAATCTGTGGTTCTTTCCTCAATAGAATGTTTCAGACATCAGTCTACATGGTCTTCACTCTTCACATGATCTCTTAAAAGAGTAACTGTGGTGTTTCTAGCCGGCTCTTCTCCATAGGAAGCGACAAATTGTAACCGAGCACCTAGCTTCTGATGTTTCGTAACTGCCCAAGCAGGTTTATGTGAAATAAAATATTTTGATTTGAATTGATCCGACCAAGATTATAATAATATCTGGACTTTAACTGTGACCCCCGAGATTGTTTAGACCTTTCAGAAACCACAACCTCATCTAGTTTTCAAAATATGATTGACATGTTAAAGTGTTTGTACACACGGCTACACATCAAGCTATACATTTCCAGTATAAGCTGATCTCTCATTGTATAGGATTTCCGTACAGTGCGAGATCAGTGTGAACTGGAAATGTATAGCTTGATGTGTAACCATGAGGACAAACCTACTTACAGAAATAAAACCATTTATCAAGAGTTGACACCAATTTATAAACTCCATCTTTCTTGGTGCACTGGAGCAATAATAATCGCCGTTGACTGACCATTGTGTATTTGGATTGAAGTGCCTTTAGTAATTTCGTTTTTATTTTGTAAAGATTTTTATTTTATTTTGTAAATTTTATTTTGTACGCCATACGGGTGAAACATGTACGCATGAAATATTAATATTGTGACATCCTGCATGCTTAATTTGCATGTATTATGTACTTACTTGGTGTCCATATTGGTTTTCGCCCAGCGTTGCAGGTTGGTTTAAACTATACTGTGGGGTACCCTCACTTGTAACAATAATCAACTGACAGTCAATTGTCACTGTCAACTAGGTGTCAAACACCACATGCCTTCCCCCATAGTCTTTATGTACTTCACTAAACTATATTTTATACCTAACTAACCTAACTATCCTAATATCTATATCACTCTTATTATTTAATTGTTTTGTAACCTGCCTCCTTCACAAGTTACTACCGCATTTGTTGGTATGCCGAGTATATCTCGTATTTCATTACTAGGACCTGGATCTTCTTCAGAATCACGTCGTCGTAGCTGGTTTAAGTGACGTGTCACGATTGGTCCATCTTTTATCTTTACCAAAAATCGAACAGGACCCTTGATTCTGAAGACTTCTCCTTTTACCCACTTCTCCCCTCTTGTATAGTTGCGCAGCCATACCTTGTCCTTTAACCTAAATGTTCTCACTGGTACTTCTTTGTTACTTTCAATTTGTCTTTCAGCAACAGATTTTGTTGAGAAGGGATGTATGATGTCAAACCGTGTTCTAAAACGACGTTTATTCAACAATTCTGCTGGGGACTTTCCTGTAACCGAGCTTGGTGCTACTCTCAAACTAAACAAAAGACGTGGTAATTTAATATCTATGTCAGATCCAGCCAAACTATGTAATTTCTTTTTTACTGTTTGCACAAATCTTTCCGCTTGGCCATTTGACGATGGTGTATAGGGTGGAGTCAGTATATGTTGGATGCCATTGCATTTCATAAAATTCTTGAATTGTTCAGATGTGAATGCCGTTCCATTATCTGATACTAATACTTGAGGCAATCCTTGCTGGGCAAAAATTTCTCTTAAAGCTTTAATTGCACATTCACTCGATGTTGATCTAACTATTTTTACTTCTGGCCATTTTAAATGAGGATCTACCACAATTAGATATATTCTTCTGTCGACTGGACCAGCAAAATCAATATGTAAACGCTGCCATGGGTTCGAAGGGGTTATCCATGAATGTCCCGTGCTTGCTGGCATATTTTTATTTACCTGACATCTATCACAATTTGCCACTAACGCTTCAATCTCATGATCCAGTCCTGGCCACCAAAAATAGCTTCTTGCAATTGATTTTGATATCACTATGCCATCATGAGTCTCGTGTAAAGCCTGTAACATATGTTCCCGCATCGGTGGCGGTATGACCACTCGAGTTCCCCATATTATGCAGTCATTTGTAACAGATAGCTCCTTTCTTTTAAGCCAATATAATTTCGTATTACCGTCGTTTACAGTATCCGGCCATCCATGCAATATCCAGAATTTCACTTTAGATAAAATATTGTCTCGCCCTGTTTGTTCTGCAATATCTTTTGCTGAATACTGAATGGCACTTGGTGTCTCGGACAGTAATAAAATATCCTCAACGTCATTAGTATTTGACTTCTCATCTTCAGTAGTATCCATTGGCCATCTACTGAGAGCATCAGCATTACCTATACTAGTACCGCGTTTATATTGTAATTCATAATCATGTGAGTTCAGTTTTAAAGCCCATCGCATCATTCTTGGTGACAGCACTTTAGGTATTGCTTTATTGGGGCTTAAAATCCCAAGCAACGGCTTATGATCAGTATATATTACTACATGTCTTCCATATACATACTGATTGAATTTTTCCAAGCCGAATATGATTGCTGCCGCTTCTTTATCTATCTGTGCATAGTTACGTTCCGATTTTGATAAAGTTCTGGATCCCATAGCAACAGGTTTTTCTGAACCATCATCCATAACATGAGATAGAACGGCTCCTACCCCATACTCTGAAGCATCACATGTTAATGTTACCTTTCTGTTATTATCAAAATGTATTAGAGTATCTTCACTCGACAGTGTAGCTTTAGCCTTCTGGAATGTTTCTGTCTCTAACTTGCCCCACTTCCATACAGTATCTTTATCTAGAAGCCTATGTAGTGGTTCCAATAACGTAGCTTTGTCTTTCATAAACCTGTCATAAAAATTCAACAATCCCAAAAAAGCTTGCAGCTCTTTAACATTTCTAGGGCTCCTCGCATTCATAATCAATTTAACCTTCTTATCACATGGATGAATACCATCTTTATCAACCACATAACCAAGGAATTCTACCTTATTTGTTGCAAACTCACACTTCGTTCGGTTCAGCTTGAGTCCTACGTCTTTTAGACATGCCAGTACCTTTTCCAGCCTTGCATTATGCTGTATCTTATTTCCACTTATTAAAATATCATCCAGCAAAACCGTCACACCTTTAATACCTGCCAATGTCGTTGACATAACCCGCTGGAATATACCTGGACAAGCTTTCAAACCATAAGGTAGTCTCTTCATCTTATATAATCCCTTTAATGTGTTAATTGTCAGGAGCATACCTGTTTCATCCGATACTTTCAGTTGTGTATACGCCTCTTTTAAATCCAATTTGGTAAAAATTACACCGCCTGCGACTTCAGATAGACACTCGTTTATTGTTGGCTGAGGGTATGTATCTGTGTCAGTTGCTGAATTTACAGTCAATCGGTAGTCCCCACATAGTCGAATACTACCATCTTTTTTTAGTACTGGAACCACTGGTGTAGCCCAATTTGAATATGCTATTGGTTCCATTACTCCAACATTAACCAACCTATCTATTTCATCACAAACTCTATCTCTTATCGCAAATGGTACTGACCTGCTCCTCATAAATTTCGGCTGTACATCCTTCTTGCAATTGATCACAACTTCAGGTCCTTTGTATTCGCCAAGTCCCTCAAACAATTTTTCATATTTCTTAAGTATTATCAACAGAGATTCATCCTTTTCACTATCCAGGGAGTTTATATTATTTATGTTTATATTTTTTATTTATTTTTTATTTTTATTTTTTTTATTATTTATATTTATTAGTTAATATATTTAATGAATTTGGATTGTATAGATTCTATTTGCTGTATATAAACTAAGTAGTGAGGGTTCCAAATGTTACTGCAGTATTCTAAAATACTGCGTATGTATGCAAAATAAAGTATTTTGATGCAATTTATATCAGTAAACAATTTACATGTACTTAGATATGCTTAGAGGGTGCTAGCATGACATCCTGTTTGTTTTCTGATGCATAAAATAAGTGTAGTTATTAAATTGTAAATCCGTAATTGGCTGTAAGATTAGTTTATTTATCTTATATGAAATTGTTAAAGAGCTGTGGATTTTGTGAATAAATAAATAAATAAATAAATAAATACCTTCAAGTGAAATGCCCAGAGGCTTGAACCAATTCCTACCAAGGAGATTACCTCGCCCCTGTCCAATTATAATTTGCAGGTAACCTTTAAAGTTTTTAAATTCAATAAAAACTTTGGTGCTGCCATGCACCTGTACTTTAGCATCAGTCCAGGTGTGCAAGTTCAGCTTGCATTCCTGTAAATCTAATCCCTTTGGCCAGATTAATTCTGCTTGTTCCCTTGACATTATTGTATAAGAACAGCCGGAATCAACCTCGAACTTGACAATTTTTTTATTCAGATGAAGTTCTACATGTATGGCCGGTTCACGGTAAATTTCTCCCACACAGTATATCCCATTCATGAAATGGTCTTCCTTTTCTTGAATCTCTTTGATATCACCAGTTCCATTGTTATTTTTCCTACACATTTTTGCAATATGGCCTACTTTATTGCATGTGTTGCATTTTGCAGAAACAAACTTACATTTATGGTACAAATGGCTTCCTCCGCATCTGTAACAGTATAACTTCTTTTTCTTCTCTTCCACAACATTTACCTCCATTGGTTCTACCTCACTGCTTGCATTTGCCGTATAAGTGCTTGATAATTCTTCAATGGTTGGTACTTTCAGGATCTTTAGGTCTTCAAGACATCTTTCCGCTTGCCATGCCAACTCCACAGCTATTGCATATGTGAGGTTAGCTTTTTTCAGCAAATTTTCTTGTAGTTTGGCATTATTTACGCCACACACCAGTCTATCTCTCAAGGTCCTTTCTAAATCTACAAAGTTACAAAATCTACACATTTTTCGAAGTTCTGCAATGTATTCTTGAATTGATTCATTTTTACCCTGATTCCTACTGTGGAATTTAAATGATTCTACTATCTCATTTGGTCGCGGACTAAAGTGGTTATTTAGTTTTGTATCTATTTGGCCTAGCGTAACCTGGCTCACATTATCCGGAAACACTAATGATTTAACTAAGTTATACAGATCACTACCACAAGACGCAAAAAATATGGCTTTTTGCTTATTCGGTTCTAATATGCCATGTGCTAATATGAAGTAACCAAATCTTTCTTTATATGATTCCCAATCCCCATTTTTAATATCAAATGTTTCGAATCTTATTTCCGCCATTGTACTAAAACAGTTTTCACAATGTTTTCACTGGTTTTTTCACTATATTTTACGTTTTTCCTCAGTCGCCACTATTATGTACTTACTTGGTGTCCATATTGGTTTTCGCCCAGCGTTGCAGGTTGGTTTAAACTATACTGTGGGGTACCCTCACTTGTAACAATAATCAACTGACAGTCAATTGTCACTGTCAACTAGGTGTCAAACACCACAGCATGTATACACGTTTTGACAAATAAAATTATCTTTATCATTATCTTTACCCAAGTTAGCTTGCTGCGGTTGGTCCGTGAATGGGTGACCATCTTTACATACCAAGACCCCTCCGTGGCTCGGATAGCACGTTACGCCGTTGGTCACGGCTATCATTCGTGGATTTTTGCCAGTCATTACGGGTCATCAGAAGCCCGAAAGTCTGACAACCAGTCGTACCAAGGGATATTATGTTACCCAGTAACTGGGTTGTGGAGGTCAGATAGGCAGTCGCTCCATGTAAACTACTGGTATTCAGCTGGATCCGGTTAGAACGGAAGCTGACCCCAACATAGTTGAAAAAGCATGCAAATGATGACTTACCCAAGTTAACCAGCAGAGCAAATCTCTCATCTGCAACAGGCCCCAACAGCATTTCAATCTCCTTTTTCTTATCCAAATCTTTTAACTTATCATTCTTCAACACCACCAACACTTCGTCACATGCTCCACACAAGATATCTCTGGGCTGATCTCCGAGAGCGCTCTGCATGAATGTCAGGAGCATCTCGTAAGCGTGCCGCGTGTGCTGTGCTCGTGGTCGGTATAGTACACCAGGAGTGTCATCTGCCCAAGCAACACGGGATGTCTTTGATTTCGAAAGCTCATAGGACGCTTCATCTCTTTTCTGTCTCCTAGAAAGCAGATTTAAGTGGATTAAACATTGAGTGTAGGTGTATTGTGGGATTGAGGGGAATCTTACTATAAATAAAATACTTAATAGCGTGAAACTCGTGGGACTCCATGTATATTATATTATAAGTAATAAGCAGAGGTCGGAGTAGGTAGATTGATTTTATATACTTGCGTCAAGATATTATAATATGGACATGCCATTTTATCCATAATGTGCGGGAAGTACCGGAAAAAGTTCCGGAATTGGAATTATGGAATAAAATAAAATAAAAAACATACAGATAGGCTAACAAAATCGTTTATTATATGAATGATTGATTGCATTCAATGAACAATTATTTTTAATTAAACAAAAACATAAATAAATTATTTTTAATCCTCATCAGATAAGAAACAAAAGGCCCTGTCTAAGTTTTGTCTCATACTGTCAACGTCATTTCTAATTCAACAGTAAGGGACAAAATACGGTGTAACTATTCCAAGGTATTTTTGTATACAATAAAATACTGATTTCTTTCACCATTAGCTAACACTGGTAGCGTAGATTGATATTATTAATACGTTTTTCACCTTAAACGCAAATTCGTGATAATTTCAAAATTCCGGAAAACATATCACAATAAATATGAAGTTCCGGTATTTTGGAGGCATATCCCTAATATCCTCTATGTTTGACGTCAACGACCTTAAATCAATCTACCTACTCCGACCTCTGGTAATAAGGAATTACATCAACGCGCCTAATACAAGGATGATATTCTTCTGGAACAAACCCTATCCTATTCTATTTGAAGGATAGAATCTAGAATCATCTTCTTGACAGTTCAAATGTGACAAGGCCATTTCATTACCTGACTGTATTTACATAAAGGTTGAATTCGCAACAAACCTTTATAGTATCAAGTGCCGTGTAGTTGCATTATTGAGGCTGACGTTAACAGTTTTTCAAGTGTAGAAGCAAACTGCTGTTGAATTTCATAATGTTTTGACATTATGAAATTCAACAGCATAATTATTATTGTTATTAACAGAAAATGTGGATAGATGCAAAGAAATACCCTTATCGAGGGTATTTTACCTCAATGAATATTTTAGCCGTGTCAATACATAAGTTTACCACCAGGATACGGAAAAATTGCTACAAAGATCTTTAGAAAATACCAACAATTTTGAAGACTTACTTGACTTTTCTTTCTTCTGTTTTGTCTGGCTTGGTACGCTGTGCCCTGTCGCCCATCCGTGTCCCAAGGAGTTTTCCCGACAAGGACAACACCTCACCAGTCGCCTCATCACGACCACGACGCTCAATAAGCCTCACATCAGCTTGCAACACCAAATTCGAGTTCTACGGAAAAATGTCACCGCAAATTATTTTAGCAACCTTCAGAAGTTAAATTATGTTCATGGTATGGGGGAAAATCAGTGTAATGAGGGGTGGGTTGAGCTAATTAGCAGTTAAACTTACTTTTGGAAGAGAAAACGGGATAAAATTGCACAATAACAAGCAATTATTGTACCAAAATAATGCGTATCATATTATTTTACTTACGGCTTTGTATTCATATTGCAACTGTCTGGCAGCCGCATCAGCCATCTCGATTTATTTATTACACACACAAATCGCTATAGTTTACTTTATACTGTTTTATCTCGCAAAATACTAAAAGATAACACGATAAAACAAAAACTGCGAGGTTATGCCGCCGTCGCCATGTTTGACACAGCATAGATTACAGACATACGTAGAAAAAAATTACACTGCAAATGTTAAGTCTGAGTATCAAGTTTTTTATCTTACTCAATAACGATGATCTTTTGATGAAAATACGTGAAAAAAATGAGTTATCATAGTATCCAAACGAAATTAATTCCCGTAAGTTGGTATTTATTATATTCTTTACAAACGAATTCCTACGTAGGCTATGATGTAAAGATGTAAATGACTGAAGTCTGATTATCTAAAATGATACAACTCAACAACACAGCTGATTCATAGCGACTAACGAGCCAGCTTGGTCGTTTAGTGACTTCGTGATAAAATGTATAATTAATGAAACGTTTTTATATAATTTATTCAAGTTAATGCTTGCGACCTGAGAAGTCTTTATTCTCTTATTTCTAGCAGTAATTCCTATTTATGAACATTAGTAACGTTACACAACTTCAGTATTACGAAACGGTTGTTGACCTGGGTTGATGACCGCAAAAAACAATACGTCATCCAGGTCTTGTAAATACCTACGTGTTTTAGCTTAGCTTGTCAGTCATCTAAACAGTAATCGTTTGGAATGGAACGAATTCTGTCTGTGCAAATATTCGGTGCTTGTAATTCGGATTTATTTGTATTCCGGTTTTTAATTACGCAGATCCGTCTGTGCCACACGTGGCACGTTACAAGATAAACAAAAAATATGAATAGAAAGTATCAAATGTAAAGAAAAACAGGTTAGCGATTTAGTCACATTCGTCAAAGGGATAATTCTACCCATTCTTCTGAATAACTTTTCCTAAGAAATCCAAATCCGATTCGGAAAAAAACTTTGCTCAAAATAGTCTACCTACCGTTGCGTTGTAATTATGAGCTTTTTTTTACGAATCTATTGAGAGTTTAGTACCGTAAATTGTTTATTTTGACAGGTAGTCTTACTCCCGTGACGGATATCGGCGACTAAATCGATATGAATTATGAATCAGGACTCAAGACGGATGAGAACGGCGGCTGGCCGGCCCCTCCCACAGGTGGCAACGTGACTCAGTGAAGGTCGGGGACAGGGTTGCCAACCGTAACAAAAATTTCCTCGTACATATGCAGCTAAAAATCTCGTATTTTGACATTCAAACCTCGTACATTTATTATGCATCGAAAACGTGGTAAAACCAAAATTAAGGCATATTGAACTACTGGATTTAGGACTTTTTACTCAATGAAATAAACGATTGCAAGTTTCCTACTAAATAAAACATCACTTTGTGTTGTATTTCAAAAAATCTTTATTATTACTCAAGTAAAATCACAAAAAAACTACACAACTACAAACTAAAACAATGTTTATTATTACGAAAATTTGCAAGGTAACTTAGTTTACATCTCCTCTCCGAATATTATGTCAGGAACATCCTCACTGTCATCGTTTTTTCTGCCGTATATTTTATCTGTTGTCAAGCGGCTATACAATTCTTTTGTGGGTTCAAAATTGACGCAGTTTCCAGTACGAGTTGAACCTTTTGCGATCTCTGCAGCAAGAAGTGTGCCGTTTAATGTTTCCACAGTTAGCCGGTTTCTTATCTCTGTCTTTATTAAATTGACTTTACTAAAAACCCGCTCGCAGTCAGCATTCGCATGGGGTAGACATGGGCGAAGTAGCTCACTGAAAAGAAAAAGAGCGATTAGCTCTTTCACTCTAAAGAGCTATATCACTCTTCTAGCTCACTAGCTCTTCTATAGCTCAGTGACACAGACGCCGAGACGCCGACTGTTAGCTCAATTGACTCACGCCGCACGCGCGTCGAAGGAGACGGATCGGCTCGCTCAATAGTGAGTAGCTCTTTGAAAGTTTGGACTCTTTATTACTCACTAGCTCTTCTATAGCTCAGTGATTCAGACGCCGACTGTTAGTTCATTTGACTCACGGTGCACGCGTGTCGTTGAAAACGGCTCGGCCCGCTCAGTAGTCATTGTCAATAGCTCTTTGGAAGTTTGGAGTTAAGTTAAATAAGCTTTTCTGTTTGTTTGTATAATGTTATGACTTTACGTAAATAATACGCAAAAAAATAAACAATGCAATGCCAAAGTATTTTCTACTTTAAAGCTATAGTCATAAAGATAGATTTACAGTGATTTATGTCGTATGATAGTCTACAACTCGAAATATTCCGAAGCGAACCGAATGAGCCGTTCGGCCGCTGACTTCGGTCGGTCATCGGTGTCTCGCTGAAGTACTGAGAGTCTAAGAGCTAACTGAGCTAGTGAGCTACTTAGCGAACGAGTGAGTGAGCGAGAGCGACGTCCATCAAAAAGAGCTAGCTCTTTTCTATCACTCGCTCACGAGCTACCCATGTCTAGCATGGGGTAGGGACAGTGTAGATAGAGCAAAATGAGCCAGCTCGGAAAAGTCTTCAGTCTTCAGTAATTGATCCCAAAACTTATCTGGCTCACTAATTTCAATCAACCCTTTAGGATGACGAGCTTGTGCATTTGGCAACTCCTCCAATGATTGTCGATTATTTGTTTCTTTGCGTGATCAGCTGGTGCGATTATACGGGGAACCACTTCCATAAGAGGAGAGAAAGTAGAAATTTGCACCATGTGTGACAGAGACGACTAATGCGAAGAACGAAATGTTTTATTAGTCGGGGATTTCCCGGTTGACGGGATAGCTACCATAGACAAACATCGCGTAAATGCGGCAATGAAATTTTTGGTGTAAGAAGTTCCTACAAGTTCTGATAGATGGGCACTAGTTTTTACTATTATAATACAATGGTAATGCAAAATTTTCGTATGGCCATATTATCAAAATCTCGTACATAATTGTACGAGGTAGATAGTGTCCTCGTACCTCGTACGGAAGACGACAAATCTCGTATCTGTACGAGGAACCTCGTACGGTTGGCAACCCTGGTCGGGGATGCCAATGAATTCGAGCGGGAATTCTTAGAAATATGGAGAACACTGGGGGGCAGAGTTACCACATGTCCGGATTTGTCCGAACAAGTCCGGCCCCAGAATAACAAGGCCAAGGTACCTAATGTGTACCTAAGTGTTATATATATTTTAGAAAATTGAAAAGTTCAATGTTTTCTGAAAAAATAAAAAATAATAATTCAAATGTCCGGACTTTTTGCAAATATCCGGCGTTTTGACATCTCTAACTTTAAAATGGTAACTTTATTTGGGAGGTGATCTCTTTGTGCAGCAGTGCGATGGATATCATCATGCTGAAAATGATGAAGATGATACATAAACTTTGCTTCAGGTTTTTTTTTTTACTTTTCCACACACTAGGAATTTCTTCTGTATTGTGGGTGCGTTTACAAACATTTTAAACTCACATACACAACCAGCCAGACCCAGAATAACTACTTGTAGGTCATACATATATTTGTCCCGTGCGGGAATCGAACCCGCGACACGCACCGCAGCAGTCAATCACTTAACCACTGCGCCAACCCTACCCTACCCTATGATAATATTTTTTTGTGAATGTATAGTGAATTTAAAGTCGAATCAACTTATATATTTCGTGTCTTGTTCCATTAATTAATGAACCTACCGAATGAATCCTACCAATATTATAAATGTGAACCTTTGTGATGATGTTTGGATGTTTGTTACTCAATCACGCAAAAACGGCTGAACCGATTTGGATGAAATTTGGCACAAAGATAGATTAACACATAGGATATTTTTTATCCTGGTAGTACGTTTCCGAGGGATAAATTCCGACTTCCACGCGGGCGAAGCCGCGGGCGGAAGCTAGTGATACTATGTATATAAGAAACTACCTAATGTATGATAAATTGATAAAACAGAATTATAATATTAGCAGCAAATAGATAGAGTCTCCATATTTTATCGATACTTAAGGTAAAGTTAAAACAAGCAAGTTTTTTCTCCGATTAGTCATATGTTTATGTAATGCTCACACTTCTAAGTTTACAAACAATATCACGTGATGTAAACATTGGCATGCGCTCGAGCACGATCAACGCGATGCGACGCGGCAACGACAGAAGGCCGCAGAAACATTTTGTTTCTCCAGTTGGCAGCTCTGCGTAGCCCTATTCGTCATTTCATTCATTATAATCATTAGGACTCCTCTGTCTCATTCTGCAGTCCTTTCCTTGTTTCTATGCCTATCTATTACGATACAAAGTAATTTTCTTGTATTTTACATTTTCATTGCTTTCTTTGAATTGGTTTCCATAAAGTTGTAATTTCGCGTCTAATGGGTATTTTAGTCTGTTTGATGCAATATAACTTCATTAGACGAAATCCGTCTTTATAAAAAGTTTTACTTTTTGATTGACAGCTTTATTTTCATTTCCGGGAAGATCATCACAGCAAAAAACAGCCTAATTTCCGCACCAGCCCTAACTTATTGATCCCTAAAAAGAGATCGCAAATTCCATTTACTAAAGTGCGAGTGAGGAGGCAATAAAGTTGTGAATGTGGTGGTAGTGATGTGAGTGAATCTACCTACAAAATAAGCTTCACTTCTGTCTGTCACAGAGGCACATAAACAAAGCACCGAATTAAATGTAACGCAAAAATGGCGGCACCGTCTAACGGTAGTGGTAATCTAGTGGAAGAATTTGAAGAATCCTTTCAGGTAAGTCCAATTTAATCATAACAATCCGTATTTTCAGGAATATTTCGATAAAATTACATTTCATTCATAACCTCTACAAAATAGGTTTATTCACAAATGTCAAACTACGATGTGGTTCTACCAACCTTGCAAATCTAAACTAATCGTGGCCCGGTGTTGCTAGTTAGTAGAAGCTTCGTATGGTGAATAAAAACTCTCTTCGGGAAATGTTGAAGAACTTTCGTGTGTACGTGACCCATATTTGCTTATGAAGCTTATACTAACTCGCGACTGTCGTGAAGGGATTTTTGTTGCAAGCGCATCTCCGCATCCCGATCAAGTCGGCCATTTTACTGATAATGTTTTCACATCATTACGAAAGGTTTATCGCGTGTTTATTAATTCAATTAGCGGACTGAGAACTGTAAAATATTATGTTGTGTCACTTAATTCATAAATAAAAACGTGTACAATTTGTGAACGATGGTGTAATAGTGTCTGAAGTGTGATGAAACTTTGTTGATTGATTTTTGGTGTTTGTGATCGTAATATGGACTATGTCTGTGCCTGGGGATGAAGCTAGTATGTCTTCGAACGGAATGTCAATACAGGTATTCCGCCCCACGTGGGAGGAATTTAAGGATTTCAACAAATACATACAGTACATGGAATCGAAGGGGGCTCACAAGGCTGGCCTTGCGAAAGTGATTCCTCCGCCAGAATGGGTTCCTCGTAAGTCTGGTTACGACCTGGAGCAGCTGAACGTGACGATTCCTTCACCTATATGCCAGGTAGTGACTGGCAAGCAAGGTTTGTTTCAACAAATAAATATTCAAAAGAAAGCTATGACGGTCAAACAGTTCGCAGTTATGGCTAACTCTGCTAAGTACTGCACTCCACGACACACGGGCTTCGACGATCTTGAAAGGAAATATTGGAAAAATGTCACTTACGTAGCCCCAATTTATGGAGCTGATGTCAACGGTAGCATAACAGACCCTGATGTAAAAGAATGGAACATAAATAGCCTTGGCACAATCCTTGACTTTGTAAACTCAGACTACGGCATTGAAATTGATGGAGTTAACACCGCTTACCTATACTTCGGTATGTGGAAGACCACATTCGCTTGGCATACAGAAGACATGGACTTGTACTCTATAAACTATCTCCACTTCGGTGACCCTAAAACTTGGTATGCAATACCGCCGGAACATGGTAAAAGATTTGAACGAATAGCCTCTGGTTTCTTCCCGACATCAGCCAAAACTTGCCAAGCGTTCCTCAGACACAAGATGACTTTAATTTCTCCTCAAATTCTTAAACAATATTCAGTTCCTATAAATAAGATCACGCAAGAGTCTGGTGAGATTATGATTACGTTCCCGTATGGTTACCACGCTGGTTTCAATCATGGATTCAACTGTGCTGAGTCCACGAACTTTGCTGCTCCACGATGGGTTGAATACGGCAAGCGAGCTACTCAATGTACCTGCAGTAATGATATGGTTAAGATATCAATGGATACTTTTGTGAAACGGTTCCAACCTGATCGCTATGAGCTATGGTTGAAGGGACAGGATATTGGTTGTCACCCGGAACAACCAGAGAAGATGGTACCGGCACCACATCCGTCAGGGCAAGATATTCTGTGCAATAAAAACAATACAGAGCTTCCAGAATCATTCATAGAAGCAGAAGAAGAAGGGCTTAAGAAGAAGAAGCGGCATCCGTTACATTTAAAGCGAGCAATGGCAAGTAAAAGCATATCTGAAGGTGCTATTGCCGTCTCCATTCTTGGTCATGACATTATGGATGATGATGAGATGACAATGGCTGAAGGAGATCTAGACATGATGACTTCAATGAAGAGATCAAACCTGCCCTTACAACCAGATGAGACACAGCTTGATGCTCTTGAAGATATTTGGCTGAAAGGAGATGAAATGGACCCATCAGAGGCACAGCTCCCAGATGTAGGATATATAGATTCTGACAAAGATTCCGACTATGGGGCACCAAAGAACAGGAAGAACTCTAAAACACGAAAAAAGCGTAAGGACAGCTTAAAGAAAGAAGTAAAAGTAAAGAAAGAAATTAAAGAAGAAGATACAAATTCTAAAAATGGAGAAGATGAGAAAGAAACGGTAGAGAAAAAGAAGGCACCAGTACAGAGGACAAGACAGAAAGTCAAGTCAAAGAAACTTTCGGAAGAACAACTTGAAACCATGGCAGCTCTAGTCTCTAATTGGGAATCTCCTCCTCATGTTGAGGAAGAGATACCGATCTTAAAACCAGCGCCAGTTACTGACGACCCTCTAACCACAGCCGCAGGTAGTCCAACTACCCCCACGACAGTAATTCAAGCCAACCCATTGCCAGCCGAAACCACAGTCATACCTCCCGCCATCCCGAAAAAAGAAACTAAAAAACGGAAATCTGCAAAAGCGGAAGGTGAGAAAGTCGAAAAACCCAAGAAAGAAAGGAAAAAGCGGGAACCAAAGCCTAAAAACCCTGATGCTCCTGTGAAAGAGAAGAAGCCGCGGAAGCCTAGGACACCTAAAAAGATCGCTTACGAGTACAATTCGCCTGTAGAACCTGTTATGGCGAAGCCTCCACAGTCGTACCGGCCTACAACGATAACCAAACCTAGCTACGTATTCACCGACGTACCTAAACCAGCTACATCAACATCGACATCAATGTTATCACCGAAAATTGAGCACAAACCTAGTCCTCCAAAACCACCGAAAACGTACTCCGCGATACTTTTAGACCCCAGTTTAAGGGTACCGAGAGTGGTACCACCAATTAATAAGAACCCAAGTGCGTTCGAAGGCGAATTTCATAAGTTTATGACTAATAGTCAGAAAGTGCCTACGCCTCAGACGCAGAGGCTGCCTGCGACCCCTCGAAAACCGACGCTGAAAGTGCCTCCACCGCGCAATAAAGTGATCGTTGAAAGTGTCGAACCGACGCCGGCTCCGCAACAAAGGGACGAGTGGTCGATGCCTGTAGGGCAGTATAACGATTCTATATTCCTCAACTCGCCTCTAGATTATAGGACCTATCCTGGCAATGAAAGGCTCCAAGCCCCCATGGATAGAAGTCAATGGAGGCCGGAGTATTACCACCAGCCTCCCATGCATAACGCTCCTATGCCCCCGCCTCCAATGTACCCTCAAATGTCAAATAATTACTATAGGAGTCCTTATCAATCTCCCTGGCAATATGGTTATCAGAAATGAACAGTATTTTTTAAAAATTAGGTCATAGGCAATGTTTTGTGTCCACGGTTTTGTCTCATTGGTGCAATGTTTTGAATTCTAGTTTTTTTCGTGCAATTTTCGAATTGGACTAAAGAATTGTTGATAGTACTTAAGTCACAGTATATTGCAGTCATATTGACTGCTAAAGCTTTCGCATATATGTTAGCAATTTGTTTATTCTCGTAAATATCTGGAATAAAATACAACTCTGCCGTAACCCTTCGGGGAAACAAGTCGTGATGTTATGGCTAGGAATCCTATATTTGCCCAAGATTTTAAATGTTAACAATATTGTATTTTTGTTTCTGCCTACCCCCTTTGGGAGAAGGCGTGAGTTTATGTATGTAATGTACGTAACATTTGACCATCATTACAACTAGCCATTGTCCAAAATGCAGACCGTATTCATATCTACTATGTTAAGTTGCAAGATAATAGGAGAATATATTTAATTATAATATTGATAAATAAATAAGATATATTTATTAGTAAATTAAATACATAGCTAACTAAAGGCAGCATTAATGTAATAGATTTCTAAACACTGCATAGTGAGACCACACTATATTATATCGTAAGTTCTACTTTTGATTTTAATGTCTAACGTACCCTTAGAAGGCATCCGGTGATGACCGGGTGAAAGCCCCATAAATTCGCTGGATGCGAGAAGCATAGAACGGACCGAAATAGCGGTGCTTGGGGTAGGCCTTTGTTCAGTAGTGGACGTCTTTCGTCTGAAATTAAAAGGCCGAAAGTCTGACATCCAGCCTTACCAAGGGGTATCGTGTTACCCAGTAACTGGGTTGTGGAAGTCAGATAGGCAGTCGCTCCATGTAATATTCTGGTATTCAGTTGCGGTAAAATTAAGAGCCGACTCTAATAAAGTTCAGAAAAAATAGGCAGATTATGAGGATGCCAATTTTCGCGTGACAAGAGTATTTTTTTTAAATAATCTTCAAATCTGCCATTGATACTGTAACAGCCTGCTGTAATAACGGTGAAGGAAAACATCGTGAGGAAACTGGCATGTCCTAGAACCAAAAATTCAAAGATGTGCGACATCTACCATCCCGCATTGGGCCCGCGTGGTGGATTACGGCCCACTCCCTCTCACAGAGAAAAGGCCTGTGTCCCAGCAGTGGAAATGTTCTGGCCTGATTATAATGATTAACAGCCTAGTCAATTAATCTGCCTAGCGTACTAACCAGTTGGGGTCGGCTTTCTGATGCAGCTGAATAACAGTATTTTATTTTACATGGACTGACTGCAATAGCCCATTATCTGGAAGATAGTGTTCTCTGTAAATATTATCCATAGTAGAACTTCCGATGTCATAATAGAATAATTTATTTATCTTACAATTAAATTCAATATAGAGTGAAGAACACCGTTATAATTGTAAATTCTATAATTAGCCATTTACGACGACTGATAAAAAGCGGTTCATTTTAAGAATATTTTACAGTACGCCAAATTAAATATGGCCGGTCCGAAACTTGCACAGAAAATTGCGCAGTAACATTTTTTTCTAAACGTTCGGCTTAGCAGTCGTATCGCACGAATTTACTCGCCCAAATCGGGCGAATCATCACTTAAATAATGTATTATTTTCTATAAGCGGCTTGCACGAAGTGTATTTATTTGTGGGAGAACCGATGATTCCAAAAACATGTATTAGGCATTTGGCATGTTTCGGATAAAACTTTAAGGAAACAACAAAAAGTTAAGGAAAAAAGTACACTAATCGATCAGGCCGCCCATTGTATATTGTGTAGTTTTTTTATGTTTTTTTTTTTGTTATGCATTTTTGTGGTGCACAATAAAGTATACATGAATAAATAAACAACTTTACTACATAAAATACAAAACATGCCAGTTGCCTAATACGTATTACCGGAGTTGACGATTCACCCACAAACTAATTTCGTGCGAGTCGCCCAGAGAAAATATTATTTAAAGTGACGAATCGCCCGATTCAGGCGAGTTAATTCGTGCGAATTGACTCACAAGCCGAAAGTTCATAGTGCCTATGTTCAGATCGGCCATAATTCATCGGCCGCACTGTGTTTTTCTTTTTTAAGTTTGTAAAGTACTTGTAGGTTTTCGTACTTACACACGTCCAATTTACACCCGATCACACTTACAATCATTTCTCGACACCTTAGGTAAAGCTTAGAACGTACTATGCAAGAAATCCATATCTATACAGTTTTATAACAAAATCCCGTGAACACGATGACCACATCTGCTAACCGCCCCCTACCGCCCCTGCCGAGCGCTGAAAGCCAAAATAGTTCTTAAGGTGTATAAAACAGTGTTCGATTTTCGACTCTCGGCGCTAAGCATTGCGTTGAATGTCCAGTGCGGGAAAAAATCCTGCCGTGCAAAGTAATCGCACGGTTTTTCATTCGCTATTATTGAAAATGTAAAATTTAAATACATTTCTACGGCATTAATCGATTAAATAAAAATGTTGTTTTTTGTGGTTTATTAGCACTTTACAATCTAATTAGGACACTTGTCAAAAATGGGTGTAATAATAACCTATTCTGAACATACAAAGCACGATGAGATAAATCTAATTACATGAAAATAACAAGGTGCCAATAAGAGCGTTTTCAGATTATCCGATCCGATATCGGTGTCGGACACCGATATCTGAATAGCCGACACCATGTGGTTTTCACATATTTCCGACAAAATCGGTCCGATACGGCCAGTTGCCGATAGCTTTAGTGCGGGCAGGTCATCATGGCAGACTATAATAGAAAACTTTATTTGCTGTATCTATTATATTTGAGACGCAAAAAAACGGTCTGTCCACAGACGTTATTGGATACATCCCATTGTGAAAGCTAGATATTCAGAGGGAGTATTTTATACTCTTTTTAGCAAGCTGCAAAACGCACTTAGATTTTTTTTTTCTTATGAGTGAATCTAGAATTAGATTCTACCAGTTCAATTAATGTAAATATCGTATACATATAATGGTGAAGACTACGCCATGATGACAACCAAACTAGTAAACAAGCAAAATTAGACGGCACTGTTGGCGCAGTGGTTAAACGATTGACTACAGCGCTGCGTGTCGCGGGTTTGATTCCCGCACGGAAAAAATATTTGTATGACCTACAAGTAGTTGTTCCGGGTCTGGCTGTTTGTGTACATGAGTTTAAATGTTTGTAAAGGCACCCACAATACTGGAAAAATTCCTGGTATGGGGTAACGTATTAAAAAAAAATACCCGCCGCGCATTGGGCTCTGCGCACACAGAGACAATTTAGATACACGTATAACACACATACAAACTTTATCGTCCGACAGCCCACGGGCGTCCGATAGTGCCGACAACGTATCGGTGTCGGATCCGATATCGGAGAGGATAATGTGAAAGACAGGTACATGTTTCATACATTTTACTTGTACCGATATCATATCGGTGTCCGATACCGATATCGGATCGGATAATCTGAAAACGCCGTAACTAAAAAAAAAAAGAAGAAAGGATGACATAAGTATCGTGGACTATGACATAATGTAACATTCAAATGAAATAACGTGCGGTAAGAGTACAAATGTGCGGTGTGCGTCTCAAAGTTGCACCAAATGAGAGTCCAACTCTGCGAAAATCGCGCCTAAATATGTCGTAATGCTGCCTAGGTCTAAGCAAAGTTTAAAGCATCGTTTGTTGCATTGGGTGTAAAATTGTAACGTGTGTAGGCGTCTAGGTATAGTCAAGCGGGTTATATGTCAAATGAGAGGAGATTACCAATTTAATTGTGAAAATATTTCCAAATCTATTTGCCTAAGTCAGTAAAAACGGCACGAAAAGTATTACCAATAGATTGGGCGAGAGACAAATTTGTCTAGGGAAGCAAAAGGTTTGTGCTCAAAATGACTGGGCAAAATCGATTGAGCTTTTCTCTGTCGTTCAAGATTTAGGCCCTTATTTATTTATCTCCTTAACAGTTAAATGATATATTTTGACATTTAACTTGCTAATTACAGCTTTATTTTAGACATAATTAAATGTAAGTTTTTTTTTTTAAATAATGGATCTATTCAGAATTACGAAGTGAATATTTTTGGTTTTTATCAATTGCACAAAACTCTATAATTATCATAATTTTATTTTAAATCTATTGGTGTTTTAAAAATCGGAGTATCAAGATCAAGTCCCGTAGCTCTCGGATGTTACCTGATTTTTTATGCTTAATAAAATGTAAAAAAATGCTAAATATTGTGTTTTGTGGCAGAAATTGAATTTAATTTTTTGTCTAGCGCAAGTCTTCATTTTTGAGTTCATTAACACAATTACTTAAAAAAATATATTTGACGTAAGCTTCTGACGGTGTACTTCATAAAGTAGGAGCGTTCGTATGTAATAATTTATCCCACTGCCCATAGAAAAAAATACTTAGACCTGATTGGTGAATTTCAAAAGTATTCGATTTGCGCTAGACACGAGAAGCCGTTACTTCTAAAATAATTTTAATGCTCTGCACACACTCGGTGATTTGTGAACTCCAGATATTGTAGAGAACTATACTCCATTTGAAATAAGATTAGACATTTAAACAAACCTTTTTTACCGTCAGTTCAACCGATTCCGACTTCTATACCGTAGGCACAAGGATGGCATTAAAAGCAAAAAGTAGTTACAATACTAACTGTTTACTGCAGCTGCCATTTGTTATGCCACTAACGCAATAGAAGTCAAAATCGGGTGATCGGACTGTAAAAAATGTTTAGTTAAATGTCTAATCTTATTTCAAATGGAGTATAGAATCAATTATTAAGTAGGGCGATGGGTAGAAACAGGCTTTATTAGTAGGATACTTAAATTGGGTTTCGAGTGAGAATACGTATTGACAGGGTCTATCAGACCCGTACGTTTCTTTGAACCATCTCGATGCCCGTAAGTGAGGCTAGCCAAAGTATTACCCGGTAGCTGGGTTGAGGAGGTCAGATAGGCAGTTGCTCCATGTCAAATACAGGTATTCAGGTGCACCCAGTTAGACTTAAAGTCGACCCCAACATAGTAGAAGTTAGAAACGGCTAGCAGATAATAAAGTTCTGCGTTTTACCCTGCGCGCTCTACCGTTACAATAATTTTCAGGAGCTTCCTCGCCATCTGCAAAACTTGAGCTCACAAAACAGCAGTGTATCAGAAAACGTGAGATATTGTATAAATGATAGTCATAGACACTAAAGTATATGTGGACTCGTGGTTACTTACTTGAGCAGAATTTATAATTTTTTGATGTTTCGCTCATTTTGTAACGATTTCAGTTAGGTACTATTGATCTATACAGCGGTCAATTAAATTATACTTTACCCACGTATTGAGTAATCGCTAGCTAATTTAATTTGACCCTGTAAATTGTATAATGCAAGTTTTTCACACAAAACGCTTATAAACAGATACTTAATTCTACGTACGCTTAGTTGTCTAAGTAAAAGAGCATAAAAAACTTATATTTAAGCCGAAAAATGTATAGTTATATATTTAATGTAAGTAAATGCAATATGAAACTTAGAACCTACAGATGAGAGCGAAATATCATAAGATTTAACATTAAGCAAGTAATTTCGAGTTACCTGTTCACTGTAGATTTATTTGATAGCGTATAATTTGAAATGCTGTTTTAAAAATGAAGTTCTTCAATTAAAATAATGATGAGTATTTTGGATTTTATTTTTGGACCTAAAACAGAAAATCAATAGTCATTTATTCAAACTAGTCTGAGAGTATTTTTGAACGTCAAAAGTCCCTCAAAACGCCTGCCCTTCACTTCCTAGTGCTTTTAGCTGGGAAGAAGTGGCGCAACAAACTCCCCAGCAGCACAGCTGTCTGTTAAGTCAGAAGAACTTGATTCTGTACTGTACAATACTGATAAGTAATTAACATTACTAAACACAAAACATAAAATTAAATTATTTGACATAATATATGTCAGCTAGCACACGCCATTAAACCAACAAAACATATTAACTAAACTCGAGCAGCAATAGATAATAAAAACAAAATATACCGTAAAATGGGGTGATTAGAGATGCAGGGGTGAATCGAGACGGAACTTTAAAGTGGATTTGCCGATGAACTTATAATCGTTTTCTGCCAATAAAGGCACTTAATCGTTAATGATAAAACATTAAACATATTAGAGTCCTTTTTGACTACAAACTATATAATTTCAACGGTAAAATCCACTTTAAAGTTTCGTCTCGATTCACCCCTACATACCTATCTATTCACCCCATTTTACCGTTAAGTAAACTTAACTCAGTTCCCAAATATACAACGAGTAACATAATTAACGTTAGACCTCATACACCCTAATTAGAGTATTGAGTTATCAATAAAAGCATAATAAAATGACCAAAACAATTTTTTTTTTAAAGTAACTGATATTATTAAGAAAAACGTGTCGACCCAAGCATTACTTTATGCATTTAAAATTGAGTCTTATTTCTTCTGACATAAGATTGAATTTTCTTTGGCTCAATCAGTGGTGGGTATGGCAAAATATATAAGTAATAAAAAAAAAAAACTTATATTAAAAGTTACTGAAATCGATCCAGTAGTCAATTAGGAACAAACTACTTTCAGGTCTTGCGTCCATTCTGTTACACCTTGTATACCTACGACTTCTCTTCGCCTCTGTTGCGATGGAGTTCTCAATGAAACACAAGTTCTTTGGTTTACGTTTAACGAAAAAAAAACTAAAGTTAGGTAATTAGATTTAGAAATATTCGCATTATTGAAACATGGATGTCTTTATAGCGTTCATACCACGCCGGCTGGCAACAACGCATTTATACAGGTTGAAATTGAAAACATGCGACAAACCGAAATGGGAGATTGTACTCATCATTATGAACAACTTTTACTAAGGGACCAAAGATGCAATCGCAAAAAAAAAACAGCTGTTCCCTACATTTTGACGAGTTATGCGAACATAAATGTAGGGAACAGATGTTTTTTTTTTCGCGATTGCATCATTGGTCCCTTAGTAAAAGTTGTTCATAATGATGAGTACAATCTCCCATTTCGGTTTGTCGCATGTTTTCAATTTCAACCTGTAGTAGTTTTTCATGATTATTTTATTAAATACCTAGAAACAAAAGTAAGTACATTTTTTTTTCAGCCAAGCACTAGATCGTTGATATTTATTATTTTTAACATTTACTCTTTAATAAAAACATTTAATCGTACTAGTAATGTAAATAGAAAATAAATGACTGCTGAAAAAATAAATAATAGTTTAAAAAACTAAAAAACACGCTTTAAAAACTAAACTAAAAAAGGAGAAAATAATTTAATTCAATTAAAAAGCGTGGGGTGCTTTTTGAGGTATTTTTATAATCAATTAATGTCAAGCACCCCACGCTTTTTAATTGAATTAAAATATTTTCTCCTTTTTTAGTTTAGTTTTTAAAGCGTGTTTTTTAGTTTTTTAAACTATTATTTATTTTATATTTTTTAGTTCTGCTAACTACAAAAACGTGATTTTTTTTGTTTTTTTTTTTCATTTTTTTTTAAAATGATTGAATTGCCATCGGTCCTCGACAAGTTTACAAAGTTTCAATGAAATCTGACCGTTTAAAGTGGTTCAAAATTGCGCTCAAAGGAGTCGGTTACATCCAAACAAACAAACATACAAGTGAAGCTAATATAAAGCGTGTAAAAATGTACTTTTGTTTCTAGATATTTAATGAAATAATCACGAAAAACTAATATAAATGCGCTCCCGTTAAGTACCCGCATAGGGGCCATTACAATAGAAAATTAATTGTGTCTCATTAGCCGGGATTTGACGGATTAAAACGTATGCTTGAAAATACCACTCACACATACACACGGTCTATTGGTCGCTAGAGCTACCGCTGAGCACGAGGTCTTTTTTTGGGTGGGAAATCGTCAAATAACTTCACCCGCTCTCGGTGGAGCAGGAGGGTGTGTCAGACTTTTACTGACTAAAACCCACCCGTATTCCCTCAGTTGCCTGTGGGCCAGGGGCCGCGGTATCTCTTTCGAACAACCCGCACCCCTGGCAGGCATCGGCCCTTTCGGATCCCACCAGTTGATGCTGACATCTCTTTGAGGCGCGCGAGGAACACAACACGCCGTCGACCCGGGCTTGGTCCTTACCGGACAGCGAGCTACCCATTACTCGCTGTCCGCAAGCCCGCGCCTACGGCGGCCGGGAATCAGCCTGGGGTTCCCGATGCCCAGGGCGTCTCCTGCGGCGACTAAGGCCGTGAGGGCGCATATACTGCCTCTCCCTCACGTGCGCCGTCTCCCTCTTCGCGAGCATTACTGCTTCGCAGAAGGAGGTGTTGGCTACCCATGCACTCTCGCTCCATACCATGGCCTGGACTAGGGCCGGACGCGAGAGATCGCCGCCGCCGATTGCCTCCACGAGGACACGGCGGTGCTCCGCCCAAGCCGAGCAGACCTCCACCGTATGCTCCACCGTGTCCTCAGGGCGATCTTCGCAGTGGAAACATCCGGGCGTTTCCTCCTGCCTTATCCGAAACAGGAACCTCCCGAAACAACCGTGTCCGGTGAGGACCTGCGTCAGACGGAAGGTGAGGACTCCCTGCCTCCTCTCAAGCCACTCCTCAAAGAGGAGACTTACCGCCGCAATCGTGGCGTGCCCGACCTATGCACACTTCACACTTTTTTCTTAAAACGCGATATGAATATTAGGTTTATGGAAATACCAAACATTTTCACATCAATAAAATGAAAAAGCATACACACATACCATAGCTAGTGAGGTCGCCCATATCACAATGATTATAAATCAAAGTACCCACCCCGCCGTGTGTCTCTCTGTCCGCGATACACTCAAAAAAATACTGAACGGATTTTCATACGGTTTCACCAATAGACAGAGTGATTCATGAGGAAGGTAAGGAAATTATACACCTAAGTATAATTTGTTAAGGTTTGGTGTAAGTAAACTGGTTGAAATATGACGATAATTGTTGAAAATGTCGGAAAAAGTAAAGCCGCCTGGGAGCTCTCATCGAAAACGCTGCGTAATCCCTTTGAAATACAGGTTGCTTGGCAGAACGTTGAACATACGAAAATGGTGGATAGGTGGGGTAATCTGCTACTTACTCAGCCCTAATTTATTCGGCCCTGGCCCCCTGGATATCTAAAAAAAAAAGTTTTTGCTTTCTTCTAGTTCCACCACTTTCTTAACTTAAAAGTGTAATTTTTATCAAAAATGGGTATTTTTAAAATTAAGATTTAAGTATTTTTTACATGTTTCTGTAAATTTGAGGACTCTTTAACTTTTTTTCTAGCAAACATCTGTATAAAGCAATAATTTAAAAAAAATTGGCCAGGGCCAAATAAATTAGGGCTGAGTAAGTAGCAGATGACTCCACCTATCCACCATTTTCGTATGTTCAACGTCCTGCCAAACACCCTGTATAACGAAACAATGTATGGTGGGATATTCCTCTTTTATAGGTCTAGATAAATTAGGCAATTAGGTTATGACTGGAGGCATCTCCGACCTCCACGCAGGCGAGCGCAGCTGGCCAAAGCTAGTGGTTTCATCATCATCATTTCAGCCGAAGGTGTCCACTGTTGGACATAAGCCTCCCCCAAAAGGAGGGTTTTGCCATAATCGCCACGCTTGGCAGGCGGGTTGCCAATTGCAGTATGATGGTAAAATGCATAGAGAACGCTGCTGCCCATTCTCTAGTAAGTCCCTTAGTCGCCTTCTACGACACCCACGGGAAGAAATGGGATGGTGCTATTCTTTTACGTCCGGCACCACACGGAACCGTTTATAAGCCTATAAATGTTCCTACTGCTGGGACACAGGCCGTTCTGAGGGAGCGCGCCGTAATTCACCACGCGGGCACAGTGCTGCACCCTAATTGCGTAACATACGATGAATCATAATTTGTTTCATTTTGACAGTTCGACAATGTTCATTGCGTTATTAACGTTGTTGAGCAGACACATTTTTCGAACATATGTAGCAATGGTTTAGCACTCTGTTTCAAAACGAAGCAGATTATGGTTAAATCGTGAGTTACGCAATTAGGATGCGGGTTGGTAGAAATCACATATCTGCGGACAGTTAAAACCAAGCACCATTTTTAGCAGTTGTGGGATAGATCATCATTCAAATTCTTTACAGGCATGTCTCAACGTGCTGACGAAGCAAGAAGCGTCTCCGTGCGTCGAGAAGGAAGAAGTGAGGGTGGAGGTGGAACGATTCATCGACCTGGCCAGACAGATGGAAGCTTTTTTTCTGCAGAAGAGGTTTGTATATTTTGACAGTGGTTTCAATTTTTTCTATGTAACATGACGTCATCGGACAAATTGAGACAATTTTAGTAGTACTTATAAATAAGAACAATTTGTCTTGTGGCTAAGTAATAGTAGCCGTACGGGTCGATCGATCAGGTTAAGCTACGCTTGCCGCGGTTGGTCCGTGGATGGGTGATCATTTTTACATGCCAAGAGTCCTCCGTGCCTGGGAAAGCCCGTTAAGCCTTTGATCCCGGCTGTCATTTGTGGATCTTTGACAGGCGTTACGGGTCGTCAGAAGCCGAAATTCTGACAACCAGTCTTACCAAAGGGTGTAGTGTTACCTACTAACTGGGTTGTGGAGGTCAGATAGGCAGTCGCTCCATGTAACATATTTTTTATTTTTTTTATTTGGATATGTATTTTATTTTTTTGCCACCGCATTCCGAAATTAAATTAATTTTTCACTTTGTAGTGTTTTTCCGGAAGTCGGTTGTTTTCTTTTTGTTTTTGAAAAAGTTTTTATTTTTCTCTTTTTAGTTATAGTACCACCCCCCCCCCCCCCCCTCCCCACACACCAATCCGAAATTCATCATCCTTGGGGTCAAAACAATGCATAGTTATGCGATAGCAGCAATCGCGGTTGATTTGCTGTCATTTTTTTAAGAGTTCCGTTGTCTGTCTCTGAAACGCATCATCAGATCTATAATTATGAAACTTAAATGGGACCATTTCTGAATAAACCCCTTTCGAACAAAAAATAATAATTTTGTAAATCCGTCTGTCTATATATGACGGAGTTATGCCCGAACATACATAAAAACAAAACCGCGTTAACTTCCATGTAATTGTAAATCAGCCTTTATGTAACAATTAATACAGGCTGTTAATTATTTTTTACAAATCTAGCATGTACTTAAACAATATTCGAAATATGAATTCCGTGAGCTAAAAATTAGTTGCCGGAACCACAAACTAAATGATACCTATGTACTACGTGGCCGGAACCATATAAGTATTTACTTAGATAAATGATTATAATCTTTGAAACCCCGTTGCAAGCCTATCGTTAAGAATAATACCTACACTATTAAATAACATGTCGCCAAATGGTGGAGATAAGATATGAAATAATTTATTTTTATCGTGTATTTAATCCACAATCAGTTTTGGAAATCTTATTAGTAAAAAGTATACTTAGTACAGTTAACATAAGAGATTGGTGTGCGGGCCAGACATAAATACCAACTTTTTTGTCAAATAGCTGAATCCGCGGCTCTCAATGTGCTACCGGGACAAAAAGCCTATCTTATTCCTAAAATCAGCTATCTGCCAGTAAAAGTCTTATCAAAATCAGGCCAGTCGTTTGGGAGATAAGCCGGAACAAACAAACAGACAGACGAAAATAAAAATAAGGTTTTTTTATGATATAAGTACCGTACCTATAATATACTTTCATAATTAAGCATGTAGTAAAAAGCTGTTATTTTGACATTACAAACAGAGACTGTTAGGCAAACTCGAGTCTGTGAACAATAGAAAGTAATTACTTGACACTTGACAGTATTTATTTGTTAACCGACTTCAAAAAGGAGGAGGTTATCAATTCGTCGGAACCTTTTTATTTTTTTTTATTTTTTTTATGTATGTTCCCCGATTACTCGAAGATGGCTGGACCGATTTGGATTTTGTTTTTTTTGTTTGAAAGGGTATACTTCCCAGGTGGTCCCATGATCATCAAGTCAGGATCTGATGATGGGATCCTGGAGAAATAGAGAGAACTCTTCAAATTTTATAGGCACACAAAGCGATTTAGGTATTTTTTGGAAGAGTACTTTCTCGTAGTGGTCCCATTTCAATTTGGTGAAGATCTGATGAAGAACTTCGGAGATAGGCAACGGAACTCCTCAATAAATGATAGCAAATGGACTGGGATTGCCGAAATCGCATGTCTGTCTATTGTTTACACCAGTTCATAACATAACATCACGCCGGTACGCTGTGAAGGGGTAAGCACATGTGAACCACTAAAAAGTGAAAAATAAAAACTTTTTCCAAAAAAAATAACAACCGACTTCCAAAAAAACACTACAAAGTGAAAAATAACTTTTTTCGGAAGGCGGTGACAAAAAACTCAAATACAGCTCCAAAGACACCGACTTCCGAAAAAAGTTATTTTTCACTTTGTAGTGTTTTTTTGGAAGTCGGTTGTTTTTTTTTTTGGAAAAAGTTTTTTTTATAAGTACAGACGCCAGCACATCAAGCTACCCCAAAATGTAAAATTTTCCCAATGGAACATGAACCTTACATTTATCTATAAGTACTAATATTATAAAGAGGAAAGATTTCAATGTTTCTTTACATTGAATAGGCTCCGAAACTACTCCAAAACAAAGTCGGTACCGACATACTTCAATTATCCAAAACTGCAATAAACTTTATTGGTCATTGATTTATGCATTGGCTTTTTCATAAAACCCGATCAACCAAAGAACTTTTCTTAATTTTTTCGCGAATTTTTTACTATAAATGATCCTGCATCTCACTCAATATCGTTGTGCGTGTAGACTAGCGTCTAACTGCTCATCACTGATACTATCTCTGTCGGACACGAAGCCTGGTGAGACAGCGTGATTTTTGCCCAGGCCCACCAGTGAGTTCGAGCCCGCGACTAAGTTCCCCTTAACTTAACAGCCATCTGTGCTGCTGGGGAGTTGGTTGTGCCACTTCTTCTCAGCTAAAGCACTAGAATTGGTGAAGCACGGGCGTGCCTAGGGACTGTCTTATGTAATTTTGACGTTCAAAAAGTGTTGACTCTCAGCGTAGTTTGATTAAATGACTTGATTTTTTTTTCTTATATTCTCTGACACCTTCCAGGTTCCTTCTATCAGCAATGAGGCCGGAATTACTAGTGAAAGAAGACAATAATGAGCTAAAATGTGAGCTACAGAGGAAAGAAGAATTACTAAGAAGACATTACGACAAGATCAGCCAATGGCAGAACTTGCTAGCAGATTTACAGGTTAGTCTGAATTCTAGAATATTCTGGGTGAAGGTCATCTCTAGCTTATTAGTCAACTCGCACGAATTAACTCGCCCGAATCGGGCGAATCGTCACTTTTCTTTCCATAGTATAAAATGAAGTCGCTTTTCGTGTTTGTTCTCTTAGATCTTTTAAACTACGCAAAGGATTTTAATGCGGTTTTCATCAATAGACAGAGTGATTCAAGAGGAAGGTTTATACAGTGTGTCTGGATATGGACTAGCGATATTCTAAATACTTATGTAGCGGTAGTACAGAAAAATACTTCGCAACAAAATGTAGAAATACAAAAAGAGAATTGGCGCCATCAACAACGCCACAGGCGAACTACGCAAAGACGCACGTCATAGAAATCCTAGAAGTTTACCGCGCGATTGGCATAGGTACAACATCCCGACATCAACCGTCGGGCAGTTGCCCACCAGACACAACACCCGTTTGGTCGGAGGATCCTCCCTTTTCATTAGGGTATGGGCGAACTTTACACCCTCTTCCTCATACCTCTATACTTAAATATAAACTATTTTAAAGTACAATTACACTCTAAGCTTGGGTCCACTACACAATAGGTATATTTTATCCTACTTTTAAAGATAAACACTAACTTTTCTCCTTGAAAACCAGACATTAGCAACTGTTTAGATGTTCGATAACTTTTTATGAATAAGGCCGTAACGCTTTCGTTATTTTTTTTGACTTTCACATATTTTTTCAAAAGTTATGAAATTGTGAACACATTGCTTTGTAATGGAAACGGTAGATAATATTATTGCCTTTCGAATAAGCCTATTTTTATCTCAGTATGACTAAAACTTTAGGAGATATATATTTTTTTCTACTCGCATAGATAATATTTCAACAAAAAAAAAAACAAAATGGCTGCATTATAGCGGGGTAGTGTATTGGACCCAAGCTTACGATGTAATCGTACTTTAAAATAGTTTATTTTTATGTCAATCAAAATATTTTATTTCACACTAGCTGACCCGACATACGTTGTCCTGTCTTAACTATGAACATTGAATTAGCAACTTTCTTTCATAAGAACCGTCTCCTGACAGTCACAAACACAACAAAAAAAGAATTAGCACAATTGGTCCAGCCGTTCACGTGTGATGCCATGACCAAGGGAAATAGGGATTCATTTTTATATAATAGAAGATAAGCCTGCATGGGCACTTATGAAACGTCAGAAGCTAGGTGCACGGTTCCAATTTGTCGTTACCTATGGAGAACAGCCGGCAAGAAACTCCACGGTTACTCTTTTAAAAATAATTGGCTTTTACAATGTTTTCAAATTACAGTGATAATAGGTATGGGAGGACAGTGCAGGCCTGTCAATAAGTACCAGGTACTTAGAGGAATGAAAATACAGAATAGAAAATCGTCTACAAATCTAGTCTCTAAGGCCTACAACGTTCTCTCATTCACAATTTAAAAAAAGAATCTACCTATATAAAATGAACCTATTTGAAGTATTTAGAATATCGCTAGTCCATGTCCGGACACATTGCATATACATATAATACACCGAACTCCACGCACGTGAAACCGCTGGCAGAAGCTAGTATATGTATAATAAAATACGTATTAGGCATTGACACGTTTTTTTATTTTTAGCTGACTTCTGAAACGAAGAGGTCCTCAATTAGTCTCTTTGGTTTTTTTTTTGTATGTTCCGCGATGTCGCGGGCAATTGTGGACCGATTTCGAAACTTATTTTTTTAATTGATAGGGTACGCCTCGACTTTCGAAATGAAAGTAATCTTTCACTTTATCAGGGTTTTTCCGAAGTCGATTGTTTAGTTTTTACACGCTTTATTAATATAACACTCACAACTCAACTCACTCAACTCAACTCAACTTTCACTTGTATGTTTGTTTGTTTGTGTTTGTAACCGACTCCTTAGGGCGCGATTTGGACCCACTTTAAACGGTCAGATTTCATTTAAACTTTGTAAACTTATCGAGGACCGATGACAATTCAATCATTTAAAAAAAAATAGAAAAAAATAAAGGTAAAAAAATCACGCTTTTGTAGTTAGCAGAACTAAAAAATATAAAATAAATAATGGTTTAAAAAACTAAAAAACACGCTTTAAAAACCAAACTAAAAAAGTAGAAAATAATTTAATTCAATTAAAAAGCGTCGGGTGCTTGACATTAATTGATTTTAAATTAAATACCTCAAAAAGCAGAAGAATCTTAACCTTTTGTTGTTACCGTAACGTTTCATTCAGAACGTGCTAATTAGCTAACACGTATTTCTGGAATTGTCAATTTGCATACAAATAAATAAACTTAGTGCGAGTCGTCTATAGCAAATAGTATAGTATTAATAAGTGACGATTTGCCCGAATGAGGGTGTTCTGAAATGACGTTCACTAGGTGGCAGCACTGAGACGTCAGGTCCACCTGGGAACCTGTCAAAAGTGTCAAAGCGCCTACGGATTTTCGTTCACCACTCAGGTGAACGAAAGAATGAAACGAATGACATCAAATACTTTTAGTTAATTGTCGAAATGGAAGACCTCTTGTCAAAGTGGCGCCAACTGGTGGCTTGAATATTCGTGAACACCCTCATTGGTGGAGTTAATTCGTGCGAGCCGATTAATCCGCGTAATCGTCGTTAGAGTCGGCTTTCAAATCTTATGGAAGCTGTAGAGCTACTTATTCTGTAAACATTTCACCGTGGAAGCTTATGTGAAGGCAGGAATAAATCCTGGATCCCTTGTGTGGAATGACAGCTTACTTCACCTAAGTTAGCACGGTGAGACTTACAGAATCATAAATCTGAATAATTATGAAGAATATGATATGTTTGAATTTTTTCCCCAATTTATGTCTGTGCTTTCAAAGGTGTACTACACACTTGTTCGGGTCGGCACATTCGATTCGGTAGTATTTCTTGAAAAAACAAAGCCGACCCGAACCTATTACTATTTAGATATAGGGTGGCTGCCATCGACGTGCAAACTGTAACCATGAATTCAGCACATGTTTCTAGACCCCTTTTTTGTCGGTTATTAAAAGAAAGCCGGCCTTCACGTTCGAATAAGAGGGATTCTTCTTGCTAAAACTTTGATGTAATCGTTTAAATATTTATAAAAATTAAATGTATCAATCAATTAATTAATCTAAATCTTTAATAATAGTAATATAATCATATCATTTTTTTTATTATGATAGGTAATTATAAGATAGGAATTGTAAAGAAAAATTAAAACAATTTTATATTATAAATTGAAATGTATAATTATGATTGCATGCAGTGTTTATATTTTTAATTGAAACAGCAACAAATAAAAGGCTATTTTATATTATATTTATGTATTAAAATAAAAAAAATTGTTGTTCCATTACATGTTTACCGCGTAGGTTTTGCACTTTACCAACAGCTGTTTTTTTTTTATAACTGTCGAATTATTTCACAATCACATATGTACTGAATCCACGGTAATAGGTAGCGCGTTAATGTCCATACCACCCTGTATAATATTCAGTTGTGCCGATGAATGCCGACCCGAACAAGAGTATACACACGGCTACACATCAAGCTATACATTTCCAGTATAAACTGATCTCGCATTGTATAGGATTTCCGTACAGTGCGAGATCAGCGTAAACTGGAAATTTATAGCTTGATGTGTAGCCGTGTGTACCACGCTTAACATAACTTTATGGTGGGTACTTCGTCAGGACTAACGAGGTTATAAAATCTCGGCGGGATATTTTCACCGGATTTTCAACACTCGGCGTTGAACAGAGCATTGATAATCCAACATAGTTCATCTCAGAGCGTGGAAATCGAACAACGTTTTTCGATTTTCAACTCTAAGCGCTAAGCAGAGCGTTGAAGATCCAGTGTACGACAAAATCCCGCCCGATTTTATTACGTCCGTCACGTCGATTAAGGTGAATGCGCAGTGGTAGAGCGCGAAATTCAAATTTTCTTACGTTTTTGCAATTTTCAGGTCAGTATCAGGTTGTATCCTGATCAAAATGTGATTTGCGAATATAACAGGTACGTGTTTACAGAATTATAGTCATTAGAATGTCTAATATATCTCTTATAAGTTAGATTTCTTCCACAAGCACTTTTCCATAAGAAATTTGTTCTTATGGAACAAATCTAACTTAGAAAGATGTATTATTGATTCTAATGATTATAAATCTGTAAATACGTACATGTTATAGTCGCAAATCATATTTTGATCAAGTAACAAGCTGACACTCACCTGAAAATTGCAAAAAACGTAATAAAATTTGAATTTCGCGCTCTACCACTGCGCATTCACCTTAACAGCTTGCTGCATCCTCGGGTACCGGTTAATTCAAACAGGTTAGGTTAAGTCTAAATTTTTATACGTTTTATTTTTTGACTCTAGAACATTTCTGCCCAGGGCCATACTGTATACAATAAGTGTCAGCAACAGACCACTCAGGCGCCTCAAGCCGTGCAACAGGCGCCTGCGCCGCAACATGTAGTGCAACAGAGTGTGCAGGTATGTTGCAAGGGATTTTAAACTTTCGGTGATGGTTTAAAGGCTTTTTAATGGCGAAGGTCGGGCAAAGCCAATACGGTATTTTACTCTGTACGAGAAAAAATCAACACAACAATAGCAAAATGCAGTCGCAAAATGTTAGTTTTAGTTCATGAAACAACAAAATAAATTTTAAAATACAATTTAAAGATTTCAGTTTTTTTAATCTGTGTTAGAACACCGTGAAATAGTAGTCGCCATGTTATTTCGTCATACGGCATGTCAACTAAGCAACTTTGTACTTTTATTATTTTCGTAACCAAAGTAATTTTTATTTAAATAATATTTTGCATTCAGGAACAGCAAACCAACGATAAGTAGAAAAATAACTCATTTTGTAAAGTATAAACAATTGTCATACAAAATATCATCGCATTTGTTTTTAGCAAACTGACGTCATACCCACAGAGCAATATAGCGACTACTGCGTCCAGCGTTTTCGTCAAATTACGCGCGAAATTTGAAAATGTAAAATTTAAATGCATTTTTATGGCACTAAGCGATTAAATAAAAATGTTGTGTTTTTTTTTAGTGGTTTATTAGCACTCTAAAATCTAATTAAGACACTTTAAAAAAATGAGTGTAATACCCTATTGTAGATGTCGTTATCATAGCTAGGTCCCTAAGACCTACAATAATTTTTTACAATTAGATTTTGAAAAATACGCAATTGGTGTGTTGTGTAGACAAGTTCTAACTTGTAAAACAATGATATTTACTCTCTACGTATACTATACACATATCGAGGTTCTTTACCCCCACATTCGGGCTTCTCTGATCTGTACCTAGGCCTTTATTGAAGTCCCAGAACAGAGGCCCTAGTGTGTTTCTTTTAACCATCTCGATCGACCGCGTTCGGCGCTCCGATTGGTGCTTTAACCAATCCAGGGCCAATCGGAGCACCGAACGCGTTCGATGCGTTCGATCGAGATGCTTAAAAGAAACTTATACTGGGGCCACAGATCCCGAAACGTCCGTTTGGTTTCATTTTCACATATCAGGGTCTTTTGACCACGATATGTATAAATGGAACCAGAATCAAGAAATTTTCACAAACCGTTGGTCAATTTCGCTACATTGTTTTGACTCGGCAACGCTACCAAACTGCCTGTTTACTACGATAGTAATAATATTTGGACTTTCGATGGAGAAACAGCTTGTAAATATGTATGTACTTTATAAACATGGCACCTTCACACGTTTGGTACTGAAACTTAAGTACTATAACGTTTTAATTATTGTGTGAAGTGTCTATGGGTCAGAATGTTGGGCCACAAAAGGGTTGAATGAAAAGCAATAATTGCATGTAGCTGAGATGAAAATTTTAAGAGAGATGTCTGGTGTTACACGAATGGATACATTAAGAAATGAGTACATAAGAGGAAGCTTGAAAGTGGCACCGATAAGTCTGAAAAGGTGTGTGGAAATCGGTTGTCATGGTATGGGCATGTGATACGGAGGAATGAGGAAAATGTCGTGAGGAAAGTTTTGAGTATGAATGTCGATGGCTATAAGAGTAGGGGGAGACCAAAGAAACGATGGATGGACTGTGTGAATGATGATATGGTTAGAAAGGGTGTGACTACGGAGATGACGACTAATAGAGAAGTGTGGGAGAAATATAGATGTTGCGCCGACCACAAATAAATTGGAATAAGGATCGTGATCCGATCCTGATCGTGATTCGATCCTGATCGTGATCGTGTTTTTTTAATTAAAAAAATTACCCTTTATTTGAAGAGGTAATTTTGGTGGTTTGCATTGTTTTATAGCTAATAGTTTTATAGAATTTCGTTTCACATAATTTTTTTTTCATATCTTTGTGTCATAGAATAATGAATACGCAGAATACCTACTTTGAAGATTTTTAAATCATTGATTTTTGTTTTACATAATGTTGAATGTTAGAATAATCATATCATAGAATAACATAACAAATATTCTTGATCCTTACGTTGTTTATTTAATATAAAACTTATTACCAAAAATAACATTTTATTATTGTTTATGTTTATTATTTTATTCCTATTATTGTTGGTGGTAATTTCTGTTGGGGTCTCGGTTCTAATCAAACCTTCTGCTTGCATGCTGCAAGAGAGCATGCAGCATGTAGCGTGCAAGCAACCATGCAGCATGCAAGCAAGTATGCATTATGCAGCAGGCATGGTTTCTGTTACGGCTCCGGCGCTGTGGGGTTCCGGCGGTCCCATGCGAGGTTATCGTCGCAGATAGTATTCACGCTCACCACCTGCTCCTCAGGTCGCGGGCCGCTTCGCCCCTCCGCGCCTACGCGTATTTAAATTACACTCTAGGGGTAGGGCAAACAAGACTACGTAGAGTCGGTTTTGCAGCGATTCGTTTCTGTCACTAACTTTTGTATTTACAATATTTTAACAATATTTTAATTCGTTGAAATAAAATACCATGAAAAAATACACTAAACAAACAATACAGACCTATTCGTTATATAATAATACTACTGTTTGAAAAGTTTGTTAAACAAAAAAATGTGATTAAAAAATCATTGAAACAATAATATTCGAAATAAAAATACAAGGATCAAATATTATATGAAACATTTTCTGCGAAACTAAATTCTATGAAATTTCTGTCTGCGAAACAAGCGAACACCGATTTTGGTAGCGCAAGTGCTGCGGTTGAGTGTCCCTACACATAAGTATATCTTCACTATATTACATTCCACAGGCCCAACAAATGGCAGCAGCCGCAGCCGCGCAACAAGCCGCGTTGCAGCAACAGGCAGCGTTACAGCAACAGCAGGTACCGCGTCCCCCGCACCCGCCCGCGTACCCCGCAACCGTGCAACGTCGGTAGTAATGTAACGTTACAGGGAACAGTGTTTATGATGGATGGATCTGAAAAATATTGGAGTTTTGTATGGAATATCGTGATTTTAAAGTCACTTGGTGATTTTGAGAAGTCGTCTTTTAAAATTATAAGGATAGGTGGATTAAATATGATGAATAGAAATAAGCGTCAGTGTTAAGATAACTTTTGGAAAGATTTTTTTGAGTTTTTTTAAATACTCGGCGGGATATTTTCGTGCACTTGATCTTCAGCGTAAAGCTTAGCGCCGAGAGTCGAAAATCGGATAGTGTGTTTTTTGACGCGCTGGGATGCATGTTGAATTCTCAATGCTCGGTTCAACGCCGAGAGTGCAAAATCCCGTACGTGATAAAATATTACATTTCGTATGAACGTCCGCGCGGAACTATACTTGGACTTTCAATCGTATTCAGTAACTTGACAGTTCAAAGAAAAATAATGTTACCATACTAAAACTAATAGTGTTGGGGTAGTGAATAATTTTTCGTAAACAACGAATGACAAATATGGTTTTATTTTAATTTCGTTATAAAACTTTAAAAAATCGTTTGTAACATGTGGAATATAAGAATGTATAACAAATTCTACTATTTTTAATAGTGCATTATTTAAAGTTCATTCAATTTCATTCATCACTATCTTTTTTTGTCATAATCTGGTAACCCTTCAACTGTCAAGATACTGAATACAATTAAAAGTCCAAGAATAGTGGCCACGCCTTAGGTGGGGACAGGCGTGAGGCGGCGGGTTGCCTAGTGTTCGCAACGCACATGAGATTATAGACAGTGATGACTAATCTCGAGATATCGCACTTGATAAAATAGAAAACAGATGTACCATGCCTAGTAAGTGAATAATTAAAAACACTTAAAGTTTTAGAAGTTTTTATTGTAATTATTTAGTAATTCAAAATAAACCAAAAACAAATTATATGAAATTATTCTGACATAATTATCCTCTAAATCACTTGATTCTGGACTTTCTGAATTTGAGTCTGAATCATCTTGTAAGTTTATAATGATTTTGTCCATCACAGCATCATATCTAATATCATGATTCCAGTATTCTTGTTCAATTTTTGTTTCATCGGCTTTCCGTTTTTGAAAAAACGTATGCACTTTGAAAATATTTTTTTTTTACTTGTGTATTTATCGGCGGAGTCATCTTGCTATTGCAATCTCATGTGCGTTTTATCTAAACTAGCCGGAATTTTTGACGCGTGTTGCCGTCGCGAAGTACGGCGCCGTACTGAGTAATGACAGCAAGCGCCCTCCGCCCCCCCGTCCCACCGCTCACATACCTAAGGCGTGGACAGCTAGTTCCACGCAAACTATAAGAATACTTACCTCGAAAACTGGGGCTTAAGAAAATTTAAAGTTTAATTAACTTTGAAACTTACTTACAACTACTTATAGTAATTTTATTTTAAGAAAGTAATTAATGCAGCATTAATTAAAATTCCGTTTTATTTTGTTTAGTAGATAGATTGCAACTTAATTTTAATTTTCAAAAAATATAATTTTGATTTTCTTATTATTTTTTTGTTTTATTTATTCTTTAACCTTTCCACACCGCTTTAGATTTTTGATATGGCAGCACTCGCAAGGTATGTAGTTTTTTATTGTTTTTTTTTTTATTGGCTTCGGCACACAATATTTTTTACTTCATTTCACTGTTGGGCGAAGAATTACGATTTAGCACCGTAACTACATGGATGATTTTAAATAAGTTGTCGAAATTTCGGGTTATTCCGTATAACCACCACAAAAGTTTTGCTCCGTATGTTCAAGTTGAGCTGCATGATTACTGACAAATGCGTGCACTGACAGGACAGGTCCACTCAACCTGTGTGGTTCTTTCCTCAAAATACCATTTCAGACACCAATCCACATGGTCTTCACATGATCTGACCAAGATTATGTCTGGACTTTAAAAGAGACTGTGACCTCTGAGTTAGGTTTCGGCCTTTCTTCTCAGAGTAGTCAGATAGGAAACGCCGGCCTCATCTAGTTTAAAAAACATGATTGACGTGTAAAAGTGTTTGTACAAACCTACTTACAGAAATAAAATCATTTATCATTTAAAAAATCCGCCCTAACGTGGACACGCGGAATCGCATGCCCAAAAATCCACCCTTGTCCATTTTCTTTTTGGGAATGGCATCTCGCAGGTCTACCTAGGAGGTGGTCGTTTGTATAATCGGACTTTCCTGTGTCTGCCTCAATTAATTAAGGTGAACCTAGTCCACATTTTTTGCATACAACAAACTTCGGGAGTGTTTTACTCCACTGTCTAACATGGCACATCCAAAGTGAAATATGATATCCTTTTGTCTCTGTACGGAAACAGAATACTAAAATAAAAACCCATTAAAAAGTTAGGAGCCAACAAAAAATAGTTTTTCTTGGTAATTTTACTTAACTTTGGGCGTATTTAAGTATTAAAAGAAGTGTAAAATACCGATCGACAAAGTTCAATTATCGAAAAGTTTCATAATCTTTATTGGTAATTGATTTATGCATTGGCTTTTTCATAAAACCCGATCTTCCAAAGGGCTTTTCTCAATTTTTTCGCGAATTTTTAACTATAAATAATGATCCTGCATCTCACTCAATAACGTTGTGCGTGTAGACTAGCGTCTAACTGCTCATCACTGGTACTATCTCTGTAGAAGCCTGGTGAGACAGCGTGATTTTTAGCCAGGCCCACCAGTGAGTTCGAGCCCGCGACTAGGTTCCCCTTAAGGCCTCCAGCCAGGACTTTGACTCTATGTGCTCCTTGAAATGAGATGATGGTCAAGGATCACACCTAGGTATTTGACTCGCATCTCCCAAGTGATTGGCTTCTCATACACAGTGATCGGGCAGGGGGAAGAACGAGAAGGCGGGGTTTCGAGAAGAGAACCGCCCACCCTAGATCTAGTTGGATAAATGGAATTTATAGACTTAGGTGTAGTAAGCGGAATAACCGGAAATGACACAGTTATACTACGTCTACGAAGGTTCAAACTGCTAGGTATGCTACGGGGCTTACAAAAAATAAACTAACTATAATATTGTGTGTCTGACTGAGTGTATTGTAGAATTTATTTTAATTTGATTTTTTTTACTTGCATAGGTAGTAAAATGACAGCAGGAGACATCTTATTTAGAAAATGAACCGTCATATGACCACGCTTTTTCACTGTGTGAGATTTCAAATCATAAAATCCGGATTCCTAGCACTTATTTCAAATAAACCAATTACAGGCACTTTTGAATTGTTAAGGGATTGGTCAGTCAGAAAGATAAAGCCTATTCCAAAGCGAAGTGTCCTCGGGCACTCTTTTAAGAGGCCGTACACGAAATTTCGCGTTGAAAATACAACAGTGCGCTTTTTTAGCTTGGTATGTATGTATTTATGCAGCGGAATCTTTGAACGTGACTTTCACCCCCTGCATAAAGTCGGATTGATTTGAAACTTTGCACACATATCAAGGACCGATGACAATTCAATAATTTCAACAAAAAAAAAATGGATTTAAATAATAGTTTAAAAACTAAAAAAGCACGCTTTTAAACACCAAGGCTGCTTGATATTAATTGATTACAAAAATACCTCAAACAGCACCCCACGCTTTTTTGAAATTATTTTCTACTTTTTTAGTTTGGTGTTTTAAAGCGTGTTTTTTTAGTTTTTTTTAAACTTATTTAGGTTACATTCTGATGTCGCTAGTTTTAGTAAGAAAAGGCCACATACCACTTAAGGTCGACTTATTTCCTACATCTGAATTTAGTAGCTAAGTTTAAAACGAAACCAATACTTCTTCAGACCATTGCATTAACACCTCAAATACCAAACAGATGCAGAATAGCCTGGCGCAGGGTATGTTCCTGGCGGGAGGGCGCGGCGCATACGCCGGCACGCCCCTGCAGGGACCCCTCGCCTACCTTGAGAAGACCGCTACAAATATAGGTAAGATCTAAACGTATCTAGACTTTAGTCAACCTTGCTATAGTGTCTGGCTGGATCTCATGGCGACATGGAGAATGTGATTGTCACAACCCAGTGCTGAGTACGCCTCGATTACGGCGGTAAGTCCCCTCTTTGAGGAGTGGATTGAGAGGCGCCACGGTGTTCTCACCATCCGTCGGACGCAGGTCATCACCGGACACAGTTGTTTCGGGAGGTTCCTGTTTCGGATAAGGCGAAGGGAAACGCCTGTGTTTCCACTGCGTTGATCGCCCTGAGGAGGCGGTGGAGATCTGCCCGACTTGGGCGGAGCACCGCCGTGTCCTCGTGGAGGCTATCGCGCGGCGGCAGCGATCTCTCGCGTCCGGCTCTGGTCCAGGCCATGGTACGGAGCGAGAGTGCATGGCCGTCACCTCCTTCTGCGAAGCAGTAATAGTCGCGAAGAGGGAGGCGGCGCACGCGAGGGAGAGGCAGTATATGCGCCCTCACGGCCCTAGTTGCCGCAGGAGACGCCCTGGGCGTCGGGAATCCCAGGCTGATTCCGGCCACCGTAGGCGCGGGCTTGCGGACGGCGAGTAATGGGTAGCTCGCTGTCCGGTAAGGACTAAGCCCGGGTCGACAGCGCGTTGTGTTAAAGAGATGTCAGCACCAACTAGTGGGGTCCGCAAAGACCGATGACTGCCAGGGGTGCGGGTTGTTCGAAAGAGCCCTGTCACACAGGCAACTGACGGAACACGGGTGGGTTTTAGTCAGTAAAAGTCTGACACGCCCTCCTGCTCCACCCAGAGCGGGAGAAGTTATTTGATGATTTCCCACCCAAAAAAAAACACTAACAGAAACACAGTAGATTTTCTATTTTATAAGATCTATTGTAAATAATATCACTTGCCTACGTTTAGACTCTAAGTAATACTTATTTTGTGACTTTGTGATTAAGACTCTTGTTTAAATTTTACAGACATGGTGGGTCTTGGCGATGGAAGAAGGTGACGCGGCCGCGGGAGGGGCAGGGGCAGAGGCCGCGGCAGAGGCCGAGGTAGGTCAACATAACTGTAACTATGCCCTTGCAAGACTATAGCTTAAGCCCCATTTACACGATGCAAATTTCTTCATGAAATTGAAGCAACAAATGTGTTGCCTGTACAGGCATGTCGCATGTCACAGTCAATGGAATCGCATCGTGTAAATGTGGCATAAGAAGTGTCGTCAGTCAATCTTGCATTGCATTGCATTGATCACAGAATCGGTAAGGGCGGAATAAATTAAATGTATTCAAATCATAAGCCTTTTGTCATCGATTTTTATTTCCATTAAACTAACACACTGTATTCTACTAATATAATATTAAATGTGAATGTTATATCTTTAGGGATATACTGGTGCCAATTAAAGTCCCAATAAAAGCAAATTACATATATTTCTTAAAATTGATGTTTCTTACAGAGGTTCTGAGGCAAGTGATTATGACAGTTGATTTACTTATTAACATATGCAAAGCGCCTGCGCTAATTAGATTAGCAACGGATATGCTATGAGCGGATTGTTGCGTTTGTAGTTACGGAAGGCCTTTAGCCTGAACATGAAAGTTTATATGTTAAGTTGTTTGGATGTTTGTTACTCAATCACGCAAAAACGGCTGAGCGGACTTGGACCAAATTTGGCACACAGATAGATTTTAACCTGAATTTACACATAGGATACTGTTTATCCCGGTAATACGTTCCCGCGTGATAATTCTTCGGGCGAAGCCGTAGGTAACAGCGACTTTTTTTAAATAAGATAGATAGATAATGAAAACCTATTGTTTCTACATTCCAGGTCGTGGAGCATCCCCTGAATATGGCGGCAGCATGACTCCTCCATAGCGCGCCCCCCTCCCGGCGGCGCACGCGCCGGTTACACACACACAAGCAAGCAAACAAACATATATACATGACATGCTTAACATAAACAAGCACACCAACAAACTATGAATTAATGACAGAAGAAATCTTAACATAATATACAATCTAACACTAGAATAAATATATTATGTACAAGTATATAATGGAAAAAGGGCATTAAAGAATTCGTCCGCAACGCTGTCAGAAAAGTGCCCCATAAGGCTGGCAGCGTTGCCACGTTGGATGGCAATGTGAATTCTTTGACCTGATAGGCCAGCCCTCTGGGGCCCTAGTCTGCTATTTTTATAAATTCGTCATTCCAACACGATCCCATTGTCATTCATTTATCATTTTGCTAAAAGTTCGTAATCTGCGAAATTCATAATGGTCGATCATTGGTCGGTCAATGGTCTCGTAATAGAATTGTGTCATAATGGCATTTTCGTATTGCCATTATTATAAAACTCGTTAGTAGAAATGTTTTTCGAAAAACTACTACTAAATTTGAACATTTATTCATGCCAGATTTCATTTATATATATTTTTACATATTATTCATTAGTTTTATAAACAATCTAAAGTAGTAGGAAGTTCGTAAATTAAGTCAGTCATTCATTTGTCATGATGTAAGAGATTACCAATAAATGCCATTTCTTTCAATGGAGTGTCAGTGGCTGACCATTGGAAAGTCATAATGACGCCATTTTATTAGTAGATTACCAAACTTGTCAAAATCAACAATTATGAAATCAATGATAGACCATTCTGACACTATTGTAATAGCAGACTTGAGGCCCTGGTCACGTGAAGAGTCGACCAATGAATAATAAAGAAATACTACAAAAACTAGGTCCTTTATTTATAAAAATCTAACTAAATTTATGACTACTGCCGTCTAAGTCATTGGATATTATAAAGACTAGGAAACGGAATATTTTTAAAGCGCTCATAAATGTTAAGATTTTTATGAATCAAGGAACTGCGTATTGACTTTACTCCATTTGAAATAAGATTAGACATTTAAACAAATCTTTTTTACAGTCGGTTCAACCGATTCTGACTTCTATACCATAGGCATAAGGATGGCATTAAAAGCAAAAAAGTAGTTACAATAACAACTGTTTACTGCAGCTGCCATTTGTCATGCCACCAACGCAATAGAAGTCAAAATCGGTGGATCGAACTGTAAAAAAGGTTTAGTTAAATGTCTAATTTTATTTCAAATGGAGTATAGTATGAAAAGTGTACAAAAAAAATATATTGAAAATGTATTGTAAGTACTGTGGAATCAGAATCAGATAACATGTTGTAAATGATAATAATGGTATTTATGCTCTAAATTCCAATAATATCGACTTTCGAAATGTAAATCAAATAATATCTTAAATAATTATCTTCAATTTAGTGCAATATACCACCGAATACTCAAACGACACTTAATTTTATAAAGTGCTTTTGTAAAGTACAGTCTGCTAAATAACTTTGACCACCTCAGGGGCTCGTGGTTAGGTAATAACAGCCATACGGGTCGATCGATCAGGTTAAGCTACGCTTGCCGCGGTTGGTCCGTAGATGGGTGACCGTCTTTACATGCCAAGACACCTCCGTGCCTCGGAAAGCACGTTAAACCGTTGATCTCGGCTGTCATTCTTCCCTTTCCGCTGGGCCATTCTGGCCATTCCGTTACACGTTGTATAGTGAAAGAGACAGCTTAAAATTAAAGGACACTTAAAATTGAGTGGCGTTTGAGAATTTGGTGTTTAGTAAAATAAGTAGAATTAAATATGTATACATAATCATTGTTAATCTTTAGGTAAGTAACTATTTAAATGTTCATCTAATCTTAATGCTTAGGACAATTTAGTTGACGCTTGCTGTTATTTGTATATTGTACAACATGTAACATAATTAACGCAAGACCTCAAACACTACAATTAGATTAAAGAGTTAAAACCATAATACAATGACCAAAACATATTCTTTAAAGCTTACAGTTATTATGTCAGTTAAATAAGATAGAATTTTCTTTGGCTCAATCGGCGGAAGGTATGGCAAAATACTTAACTTTGAAGAAGAAACCCGAATTAAAAGTTACTGAAATCGATACAGTAGTGAATAGGGTATTACACCCATTTTTTAAAAGTGTCTTAATTAGATTCTAGAGTGCTAATTAACCACAAAAAAACAACATTTTTATTTCATGGATTAGTGCCGTAAAAATGCATTAAAATTTTACATTTTCAAATTTCGCGCGTAATTTGACGAAAACGCTGGACGCAGTGGACGCCATATTGCTCTATGGGTATGACGTCAGTTTGCTGTATAAACAAATGCGCTGATATTTTATAAGATAATTGTTTATACTTAGGTATCGTTAGTTTGCTGTTCCTGAATGCAAAATATTATTTAAATAAAAATTACTTTGGTTATGACAATAATAAAAGTACAAAGTTGCTCAGTTGACATGCCGTGTGACGTAATAACATGGCGGCTACTATTTCATGGTGTCCAAAAACAGATTAAAAAAAAACTGAAATCTTTAAATTGTATTATAAAATTTATTTTGTTATTTCATGAACTAAAACTAACATTTTCCGATGTCATTTTGCCTAAGCTATATATACTTATATATATTTTTAGATTTTTTCTCATATAGAATAAAATAAGTAGGTACCCTATTATGGACAAACACTTTCAGGACTTGCGTTTATGCTGATACACCTTGTATGGTTTTAGTTAGAAATAAGATTCCTTTGAAATCCATTTGAAATAAGATTAGACATTTAAACAAACTTTTTTTCAGTCCGTTCAACCGATTTTGACTTCTATTCCGTAGGTACAAGGATGGCATTAAAAGCAAAAAAGTGGTTACAGTACCAACTGTTTACTGCAGAAGCCATTTTGCATGCTACCAACGCAATAGAAGTCAAAATCTGTTGAACGGACTGGAAAAAGGGTTTATTTTTTATGTCTAATGTTATTTTAAATGGAGTATAGTTGTTACCCGGTTAGACTGGAAGCCGACCCCAAAATAACTGGGAAAAGCCTGGGCAGATGATGATGAGTTATCGCCAGTCTCCTGTCCTTATCCAAATTTATTTGGGGTCTGCGCACCATCGACTTCCTCTACCACACTTCTCTATTAGGTAGTCTAAATACTAATAAAATATAATCTGTTACTCGATGGCAGCTTTGAAACTACACTTTTGTAAATACAATAATGACTAATGAGGGTGTTCTGAAATGACGTTCAATAGGTGGCACCACTGAGACGTCAGGTCCGGGCACCTGTCAAAAGTGTCAAAGCGCCTACGGACTTTCGTTCACCATTTTTCAAACTCAAAGCATTTATTTCAAATAAACCAATTACAGGCACTTTTGAATTGTCCAGGTCGGTGAGTTAGAAAGATGAAGCTAGTTGCCCATTCCAAAGCGTAGGTACCTATGGAGAAGAACGGGCAAGAAACTCCATGGACACTCTTTTAAAATCATGATATTGTTACAAAAAGTTGGTTACATCATTATGTTGAAATTATCAATGTGAGAACGATGTAAAAAGACGTGCACATTATAAGCGTCCGTAATTAAAACAAAAATAAAGTAACAATTTAGAAATGAAAATAAGCCGTGAGAGCTAAGAGATGACCAGTCTCTACTGGCGGGTGAACGAAAGAATGAAACGAATGCCATCAAATATTTTAAATTCATTGTCGAACTGGAAGGCCTCTTGTCAAAGTGGCGCCATCTGGTGGCTTGAATATTCATGAACACCCTCATTATAATAACATTAGACTTTAAAGTTCAATCATTGATATACAAAAATACCCAAGATGTACAGTCTCGAATAAAAGTAACATTCAGAACTGCGTCATTGGTTATAGTTATGATAAAACACATTTGTTTGCAAATTCAACCATACACGAATAACTTAAAGTGGTTTTTACAAAGCAATGTCCAAAAAGACTGACTGAAAGATCACTGACGATACTATTTGACACCTGCGCACATTGCGCGCTATTTATGCGGACGTTTTTGAGACGCTGATTGTGTATCTTGGTTTTTTTTTGTATATCAATGAGCTAGTAAATTAATGATAAAAGATTGACCTCTTGCTTCTGAAAGCAATGTAATTTACAAATCTATTCTGTTAAAATCTCACCATAAAATCTTAGGTGAAGTGAGTTTGAAGCGAGCTGTCAATGGTGCCAATCCCTTTCATCAGCTGACCTATTCTGTTAAAATCTCATCTTGAGAACTTAGGTGATGTGACCGTTAAGTGAGCTGTAATTCCATCTGATGGTAAGGATTGGCACTAATGACAGCTCACTTTAAGAGGGAACAGGGCGTGCGATTCTCCAAACAAATGTATTCCCCTTTTTTCTTCCTGAAGAATGCCTCTAGAGCAATATTATTTTTTCATAAAATCAAGGTCTGCTGTAAACACGTCCCTGTCATTTTCTTTTTTTCAGCAACTAATTAGTAAAGAAAATATGACCCTCTAAAAATTACAAAAAATGCCCTATTTTTACCGCCGTGATTAGAGGACTACCAGACAAATTAGAAACGTTTTTAACATTTAAAAAAATTATAGGAACCTAAACATACCTACTCTTTCTTAAAATGTTAATTTAAATAATAATTGAATCGGCTCAGTTTTCGAGGAGAAAAAAGGAGAATACGAAACGTCGATCTCGTCAAATATTTTGTGATAATTTCGGTCTGAGCTGCAGCTGTATCCCTGTATCCTGTGCTCCCTATCACACACTACGGGGGCAGACTTACTGACAGCGCGAGGGCAATAGTTTCTTCAAATACCTATTTTTCAAATTCCTCGTAGGCCCCGTCCCCTATTAAGCTCACTTCACCCAAGTAATCACGGTGAGATTTTTACAGAATACCAATACAGGCCGAGCGTTGAGAATCCAACAGAGTGGATCCCAGCGCGTCGAATTTAGACTATTCGATTTTCAACTCTCGGCGCTAAAGATTGCGTTAAAAATCCAGTGAGCAAAAACATCCCACCGCGATAGTATTACGTATGTGCGAGCCTGGTCTTATGTAAATATTTGAGTAAATTTTTGAGTGTGCATACTACTTAAATTGTTTTATTTTGGTTTCAAACCGACAAAAATCATACCCTACCTCATTATAGTAGAATCAGTCATTACCTTTGATGATTGGACCACTCAAAATAGATCTTGTGTCGAAAATATATGATTGTTCCATTTTGCGGCCTGCGGCTTGGGCCTGCTGGTTGACACGCTCACGCGGGCGCAGATATAATAGTGAGTGTAAAATATATGATTGTTCCATTTTGCGGCCTGCGGCTTGGGCCTGCTGGTTGACACGCTCACGCGGGCGCAGATATAATAGTGAGTGTAAAATATATGATTGTTCCATTTTGCGGCCTGCGGCTTGGGCCTGCTGGTTGACACGCTCACGCGGGCGCAGATATAATAGTGAGTGTAAAATATATGATTGTTCCATTTTGCGGCCTGCGGCTTGGGCCTGCTGGTTGACACGCTCACGCGGGCGCAGATATAATAGTGAGTGTAAAGAATAGTGGGATTTTGCTCCGGCGATGAAAAATCCGGTCTCGAAAGAAATCCGGGCGTAGTCTGGTCGAAGCTCTTATAAGCCATTTAAGGCCGGATTTATCCGGTTAGATGGTAACCCGAATTGAAACAGGCAGAGATCGCTAGTTGTGTAAGAAAACAAACGTCAATTTTAAACTATTTATTTCTCAATCAATACCACCCCGGCCACACAATGCTCTCGATCCAGGGTACGTAGTGGTAGACCCGGGTGTACATGCCGGCATCCCCGGCGTAACCACACGCCCTGCCGAATGACGTCACGCCTATTATAGTGTGCAGGCATTTTGAGATCTCTGACGTCACTTGTAGGGGGCCGCCGCTGTCACCCTGCAGAAAATTAATGATAGTTATTGCACAATGTCACAGGCGGCATGTGAAGGCAACTTTGAAAGATATTGCCAATCCATTGCTTCATTATGTCATAAAAAATTGTCTGCTTAGCCACGTAAATAGCGCAATGAATGCTCTTGAACTGTCAAAATTTGTGAAAGAAGTTTTTTTTTGTCGGGCATCTCGTAGTTGACCTTGAGTGGCCGTGACTACTCAACCGGGCTTTCCTGGGGCTGCCATTAAGAATTAACTTAACGCCTTCAGCCAAGGCTTAAAAACTACTTAAATATAGGTACATACTAGGCGACTGCACGCTGAGGGCACCCCCTTCCCTGTGGGGTACGGGCCTCGGCTCAGGGCGTCACTGATAGGGGGACAGCAAGTGGGGACGGGCTGGATCAAAATATTGGCATTATTATTATTAGAAGGGGAATTTAACTCTACTGGCTCAGCTGCGGCGCGGGCTGGCGCTTCAACGAGCAAGGGTCGGTCGGGGAGTGAATGAAGTTTCGGCTTTAGTTTTTTTTATATTCGGCCGTAATGGAAAATAAAATAATAATAAGATCGCCCTGAGGACAGGGTGGAGCATACGGTGGCGGTCTGCCCGGCTTGGGCGGAGCACCGCCGTGTCCTCGTGGAGGCGATCGGCGGCGGCGATCTCTCGCGTCCGGCCCTGGTGCAGGCCATGGTACGGAGTGAGAGTGAATGGTTAGCCGTCACCCCCTTCTGCGAAGCAGTAATGCTCGCGAAGAGGGAGGCGGCGCACGTGAGGGAGAGGCAGTATATGCGCCCTCACGGCCGTAGTCGCCGCGGGAGACGCCCTGGGCGTCGGGAATCCCAGGCTGATTCCCGGCCACCGTAGGCGCGGGCTTGCGGACGGCGAGTAATGGGTAGGTCGCTGTCCGGTAAGGACCAAGCCCGGGTTGACGGCGCGTTGTGTTCCACGCGCGCCTCAAAGTAGAACGAAACGATGACCCCTGTAACACAGGTTTTTCCTAGCATGGCGGTTATTTTGTGCCAGGCTATTTGCACGCTTAAATCAAGCGTTACCTTTGTATCTGTGCACTTTTTACAAGCTTTTATTTAACTTACAATGTATGTATGTAACTATGTTTGGTCGAGTGGAATCTTGCAACTCAATTTAGAAGCAGATATCTTTAACCGATTGAGCTGAAATTTTGCATGCATATGTGTATTGCGTGACAATGCAATATTAAGATGACATGGTGCTGATCTGATGCTGGAGCTGGAAGGTGGCTGTAGGAACTCCGCAATAAAACGACACAACCCCATCGAGTTTGGGCTCGTTTGATTCGTATTGACGAGTACTTTGATCCTATATGGTAACCAGGGTCTTAAACTGGAGCTGGAAGGTAGTCATAGATGCATTACACTTTATAAGTCAAATAAATTATTCTAATTCTTTAGCGGTTGGTACCGTAGATGGGTGACCATCTTTATATACCAAGATCCCTCCGTGCCTCCGAAAGCACGTTAAGCCGTTGTAACCAGCCAGTCTTACCAAGGGGTATTATCGTATTACCCAGAAATTAGGCAGGTCAGATAGGCAGTCGCTTCATGTAAAATACTGGTACCTACTCAGCTGCATACGAGAAAGTAGGTAAAGTGTACGCTAGTTTGCCATCCAATATCATAAAGAATATTTTCATTTCTCATAAAAGTACGCCAATATAGCCCTACGAAGCGGGACTAAAGTGACCACTTTAGTCTCTAGGGAGTAAAAAGTAATTAGTTTTTTAATTTCCTTCATGTGACATAGACAAACTCAAACAGCCAGTACATATACTATTATCTGTGGAGTGTAGACCATCTTCATTGCGAAAATGTTGAGAGTTTTAGTTCCATGGTTTTTGCCAAAGTGGCGCCATGTGTTTTAAATTGTTAATCTGTGACTGGTTTAGAAAAAAAAACTGACCGCGTAAATTTCAGAATTTTTGTCGAGTGTAAATTGTTCGGTTTTAGTTTTAAATAAATTTATTATGAATGTCCAGTAACAGTTGTGGTATATATGTTCCTTGGTGACGAGTTTGACGTCAAGCTAAGAGCAAGAGACATAATAGATATTGTGATTTTTATTTTATTATGTAATATTTATTAAATGTTTTTTGTACTAAATTGACTATTTTTTTCGCACTCAAAGTGAAAAGTACAGTTTGCACCTCGAGACTAAACGCCATCTTAATATACCCGGTTTCATTGACTCCCTCGCTCGCTCGGGAGTCAAACCACCTCTGGTATATTATGGCTTCGTTTAGTCCCTCGTTATAAAATATACTATATTATATTACCTCACAGGTATCCTTCGGCTGACTTTTGTCTCCGAAGCACATTTGCATGTTAGCATTGTATCCCGCTTTCAGGAGTCGGTGAGGCGGGAAGTGTTTTTGACAGTCTTCCTTTGTGAACTTTTCTAGATTCACCTGAAAGTAAAATCAAAAAAATCTAAATCAAAAGTCATTTACTCAAACTAGGCTGAGAGTCAGCACTTTTTGAACGTCAAAATTACATAAGACAGTCCCCAAAAAACGCTCACCCTTCGCCACTTCCTAGTGCTTTAGCTGGGAAGAAGAAGTGGCGGAACAAACTCCCCAGCAGCACAGCTGACTGTTAAGTTGGAAGAACTTGATTCTATACAAACATTCAACAATGATTTAAAAAAAATGGTTTATAGGTAGGTACAGTCAAATAGAATAAACAATGATATGACGGAACTCATATGACCAGATAACTATGATAGATAAATAAATCGTTTTAGGCTACAAAAGATACTGTAATATGCTTCGACAACTTCGTGATGGAATGCGCCGTCCAAAAGCTGATTACCTAGCGAAGCAAAAGCGAGTAGAGTTAGCAGCCGGAAAGGAATTGACGAGGAGCAAGTGTGGTATTTGACATTAAAAACAACCTAAAAAATCAAGGACAAAGACCTGTGCGAGGCCAAAAAAGGCTAAGGTTAATGGTGCAATATTTGAATATAAAAAATACCGCAGCGCTATTCTGATAGAGCTCGCTGTGATGCCACGCGGACACACTAAGGGGTCATTCAAGTATTACGTAGGTAAGCAGATTTTTTGCAATTACTGACCCCCCTCCCTCTCGTCAGCAAAAGTAAGCAAAGCTCTCTCTCCCTCCCCCTCTCATGCTCACGTAAACATTGGTAGCAGACACACAACGTGTCTGCTCACTGCTCACTCGTGTGATTTTGGAATATTGTCATCGTTTTCTTCGAGCCTTTGATAGACGAGTAGGGTTGCCATGTGTTCAAACCAAAATCGACTAAATTTTGTAGAAAATCCTAAAGTTAAAAAAATTATTCTGCTGACGTAATTACCATCCAGACCATCCCCTATGTCATCAAAAATAAGCAAAGCAAAAACCCCCCACCCGCCTGTAGTGCTTACGTAATACTTGAATGGCCCCTAACGCACATAAAATAAATCCCACTATAGGATTTTAAAAACAGTATTGTAAAAAATCAAGTTGTGGCGCAGCCTCGGAGAGACCTATGTCCAGCAGTGGACTGCGATAGACTGAGTTGATTGATTGAGTGTGTAGTTCGGATAGTTTTGTCGCTGGGCTTGTGAGTCACAGTCACTTGAGTAGTTGGTAGGCTTGGTATGCATATCAAGTGTAAGGTTTCATTAATATGACTGAAACTACACGATTGAAAATTTACTAATCAAATCGATCCACGGTTTAAAGTTTTATAATGGCCCTACTGACGCGATGACGGCGGAAATACGTATTTAAATAAAACCGGGAGACTTCATTTATTGCACTGGGCACACTGGTGGTGATAGTTGGAGTGGTTTGGTACGCATGGAGGACTTTTCGATGGGGGTTGGCAGCGAACGGTCGTAAGATGAAATAAGTTTTGGTTCGCAATAAGTTTAGTTTTAGACACCGCAATAAGTTTAGTTTTAAATACCACAATAAGTTTTGTTATTGTGTGATTAATTTTAGGATATAAGTTTTGATAAAAATAAGTTAAAGTAAAGAGAATAATAAATAAGTTTTGGAGGCTAACTGTGGTTATTTCTGAGATTACTTACACAAGCGAGAGTATCAGCGAGTGTTCTACCCGCCAAGCTAACGTCGCTGAAATGTTTTTACACGCTTTATATTAGCTTCACTTGTATGTTTGTTTGTTTGTAACCGACTCCTTTGGACGCTATTTTGACCCACTTTAAACGGTCAGATTTCATTGAAACTTTGTAAACTTATCGAGGACCGATGACTATTCAATAATTTTTGTAGTTAGCAGAACTAAAAAATGGAAAATAAATAATAGTTTAAAAAAATAAAAAACACGCTTTAAAAACCAAACTAAAAAAGGAGAAAATAATTTAATTCAATTAAAAAGCGTGGAGTGCTTTTTGAGGTATTTTTATAATCACTGAATGTTAAGCACCCCACGCTTTTTAATTGAATTAAATTATTTTCTCCTTTTTTAGTTTGGTTTTTAAAGCGTGTTTTTTAGTTTTTTAAACTATTTTCGGTGATAGCTCTTGTCACTGTGACAAATTAGTGGAGTTCATATTCATTTATTTATTGTTTAGTTGCATTTATGGCGCCAACATCTATTGCCGACCTACTTTAGTCATTGTTAGGATAGACGAGACAGTTAGTACATCTAGCTCTGAGTATAATTTTTCCACAAGTAGGTACTTCCCCAGCCTCAAAAAAAAAAAAACCGGACACCGGTGCTAGTCAGGGATGGCCGTGTCGTGGATTAATTGCGCAAAAGTACAGCGTACAGCAGCGTCATCTAACAATTTGATTCGTAACCGAATAATCATGTTATCGGAAACGTAATCAAGATCTACCGCTTGGACACGATCGTCGGTGGATGGGATGCAGTGAGGACTGGCGGAGAGACCGAGTGCTGTGATGGTTTACAGTTGACAGTCTAACTAGGACAGTCCAAAGAGTACAATAAGATTCTGGGATAGTCTTGGCCAACGGTCAGTACCAACGCACATGTTTGTTTCTGACGTACATGTTTATTTCGTTTATTAATCGCCAGTTTATAGGTAATAGGTCTTTGTAATTCGAATTATCTTTTCGTTCGAGTATCCACACCAAACCTAAACTATGTCGGATCGCGAAGAAGAGTCTCGGCCAACCATGATGCGGCATGATGTAACATCTCTTTTACTGACGCGAGACGGTTCCTCGCCGCCGGTGGTACAGGTGTCTAACGCCCCAGTTCTAATGTTCTTCTAACGTGGTAATTTCGTAACTTAAGTAACCATTTGTTTGATCATCAGATAGGTTTTTGGAACAGACCATAATTATGGGTTCCCGAAATGCAGATTAATAATTTCTGCCACTGATCAACATATCTGTGTTCAGGTTTGAAGAGTATCTACGGGTGCTGGTGAGATTAGAGCAACAGTCGTACCTACCTAAGTTCCGAAAGCGTTCATAATTTAGCAGTTGTCTTGCAATTTGGAGGCTAATTGAACGCCGAGAATGTTCACTTCAATCCGAATAAACTTTGGACCAAAGCAAAAACTCATGGTGTTGATGACCTTTTCACACGCTTTATAATAAATTATTAGCTTCACTTGTATGTATGTTTGTAACTGACTCCTTTAGACGCGATTTTGACCCACTTTAAACGGTCAGATTTCATTGAAACTTTGTAAACTTATCGAGGACCGATGACAATTTAATAATTTAAAAAAAAATGAGAAAAAAAAAAATAATAAAAAAAAAACAAAAACGAAAAAATAGAAAATAAATAATAGTTTAAAAAACTGAAAAACACGCTATAAAAACCAAACTAAAAAAGGAGAAAATAATTTAATTCAATTAAAAAGCGTGGGGTGCTTGACATTAAGTGATTATAAAAATACCTCAAAAAGCACCCCACGCTTTTTAATTGAATTAAATTATTTTCTCCTTTTTTAATTTGGTTTTTAAAGCGTGTTTTTTAGTTTTTTAAACTATTATTTTTAGTAAAATTGCCTGCTTACCTCTTGAAGACTATCAGCAAGCGGTCGGTTTTTGCCAAGCTTGCCCCAACCGGTCGCGAACGCTACTTCATTCTCTTGACCGTGGTAGTTCAGACATGCTGGGAACACGTCCTTACTGAATCTCACTCTGGAACCAAGATATAAAATAATATCACACCTGTATTCCTCAAAGAGTTAGCAGACGCAGGGGTGTAATTCTGATAGGATAAATTAAGTAATTATTTTACCTTTATTATATTTTATAGAATTAAACTATATCTAATAGTATCAAAAACTATTGTGTATCTTACACTAAAATATATAATTTTGAATTGAAAATTCTCAAAGAAATTTTAGTTAATTTCTATTTTAATTTTTTTTATTTAATTCTAATAAAATATTCTTTCTTTTTATTGTACCAATCGAAAATGGCGCCTAAAGCACGCATCACATTTGCGCCCTTTCGTAAATTATCTTCTCGGTCTACACTGACCCAAGCTAGGTCGCATAACCTTTCTTAACCGATTATTACCCTCGTTATTGAAATAACGAGGGTAATAATTTCAACTAGCAAAAAAATCGCTTGCAATATTGTAATTTTTTTAAGAGAATTTTAATAGAAATAGGCAAATTTGGAAATACACTTTCATACCCGTACTGCATAGTATATTCAAGTAGCTGTTCAGATTTCTTAGATATAGGTAACAGTATAAAATGGTTTATTGATGTTTATTTTTTAATTTTTTAACCAACTTCAAAAAAAGGAGTAGGTTTTCAATACTACCTACTGTATTTTTTTAAAATGTTTGTTGGCTCAGAACTTTCGATTGGGTGTACCGATTTTGATCATTATTTTTTTTATTTCGTGTGGTCCCATTTAAATTTCATATTATAGATCTAATGATGCGTTTCGGAGACAGACAACTGAACTCTTCAAAAAATTACAGCAAATCAACCGCGATTGCTGCGATCGCATAATAAATATGCATTGTTTTGACCCCGATGATGATGAAATTTCGAATTGGTGTGGAGTAGGTACCTACTATAACTAAAAAGTGAAAAACAAAAACTTGTTCCAAAAAAAAAACAACCTACTTCCGTAAAAACAGTAAAAAGTGAAAACTAACTTTAATTTCGGAAGGCAGTGATAAAAACTCAAATACATACCCAAACTCACCGAGTTCCGAAATTAAAGTTATTTGTCACTTTTTAGTGATTTTTCCGGAAGTAGGTTTTTTTTTTTTGAATGTGTTCGCGAACTTTCACTTTAAAGGACAACCGCACCCTAATTGCGTAACACGCGATTAATCATAATCGGTTTCATTTTGACAATTCAACAATATTCACTGCGTTATTTACGTTGCTGAGCAGACACATTTTTCGAACATAGGAAGCACTGGTTTAGCCATCTGTTTCAAAACGAAACAAATTATGATTAATCGTGAGTTACGCAATTAGGGTGCCGGTTGGTTGCCATCTTGATTTCCATGGGGAGCGCATTCCACAGAGAGATAGACTGAACGAAGAAGGAAGAGTGAATCGTAGTCGGGTAAAATGTAAAAAAAACTCACGGTTTATCAGTCTCCAATAATGCAATGTCATGGTATTTGGATGGTGGCTGGTACTCGGGATGCGCGATGACCCTCTTGACATTGCGAATGTGCCAGATCTCGCCCGGATCTGACCTCTTGAGAATGCCCATGGCCACGAAGCGAACTGGTCCTCTGTGGAGATAATGTCGTTGTTTATGTGATTAGACCAAACAGGCTTAGTCAGAATTTGTAGTTCCGGTTCTAGGTTCCTTATGATTTGGCTGCAAAACATGGTTATTCAAATCCGGAAACGTGGTGCATTAAAAGCCGCGAAAGCAGTAACATTGCTTTCGAGATTTGGTGTTGGCGGAGGGTACTTAGTATACCATGGACTGCCATCCATACTAGGGGAACTCAACGTCACGAAGCGGCTATCTACAATATGCCAAGAGCATGCCCTCAGATTTTTCGGACATACTATATGCGTTTACCTAAGCATGGTCTGGAAAGGTTTATGAAACTGGGCCGGGTGGAAGGAAAACGTGCTCAAGGCAGAGCGTCGGCAAGATTGTGAGACGCGATTAAGAGGGATGTTGGAGGCAGCGTCTACTGAGCGGTCCACACGGCAAAAGATCGCATTACTTGGAGACGCGTCGTATCTATGTGGTAGTTGCGATCCTCAGCATTGGGGGAACGGCGAAGAAAAAGAGATCCATCCATCGCTCGCAGGAAACGTGTGGTGTTATTGTCACTAGTAGACTGAAATAGTAGAATTTAAGCAATGGGGTATGCATCTTTACATAATATATAGTTCAGTAAGTTTGGGACAAACTCAAACTCAAAGCATTTATTTCAATTAAACCATTTACAGGCACTTTTGAACTGTCAAAAAGTCGACCAGTTGGAAAGTTGAAGCTAGTTGCCTATTTCAAAACGTAGATCTCTATGGAGAAGAACGGGCAAGAAACTCCATGGACACTCTTTTTAATCATGTTAGGTATTACAAAATATTGGGAACATTATTCTTGTTGCTTCTTTATGTGAGAGCAATGTAAAAAAAACAATTCTAAATATAAGATTTAAAATAAGCCATGGAAGTTAGGAGATGACCAGTCTCAACCGACGGCGCCCGTTCACGAACTTGACGCGTGGATCAGCACCATCCAGCTCAACCATTTTGTAGGGAACCGAATGATCCAACACACGCCGAATGATACAACAATCTCGCCATATAAGTAAAAGATGTTTGTTACGTTCACATCTTCACACTTAGCTCGATTGAATTAAAGTTACTATGCTAGCATCAACCAGCCGTTTGGAGATTTCCTTGTAGAGAGCATGAGCACTCGGACCCGACGGCCCGAGGGTTTCAACCCCAAATGGCTCGAAAATATAATTACCAATAATATTGTTATACTTTCGCCGCTTGAGGTTTTCCGCAGCCGCAGCGGCAACGCCAGCACAGCACACCGACCCAGGAAGATGGGATGGCGCAAGAGTATCGACACACGTTGCATCCCACACTAAAGGCCTACCCATCTTCCATGGAAATAAAGACATGCCGTCCGGTCTCTTGCCATCGTCGCGTGCCAAGCCAAATATTGCTCTCTACAAGGAAATCTCCAAACGGCTGGTTGACACTTCCCGTGACCCAAGGGCTGGTTTTTACTTTGGCCAGAGGCTGAGCATTGCTATACAACGTGGTAATGCCGCCAGCCTCTTGGGTACATTACCAGTCGACAGCGATGCGGATGAGTTTTTTGACGCTTTGTTTTAGTTTATTCGCTGTAGTTAGTTTAATTGAAATAAAAATACCCCTATGCTAGCATGCCAAGAGTACGTAATAAGTTACTTATTTTGTAAATTTTCATATAGCTAATGGGATTATAATTATCAACTTAGAGACAACTTCCCAACTGTGTTGGGGTCAGCTTCCAGTCAAGCCGGATGCAGCTGAATACCAGTATTTTACATGGACCGACTGCCTATCTGACCTCCACAACCCAGTAACTGGGTAATGTGATGATACCCCTTGGTAAGACTGGTTGTCAGACTTTCGGGCTTCTGAAGACCCGTAACGACTATCAAAGATCCAGAAATAATAACGGCTTAACGTGCTTTCCGAGACACGGAACGGTCTTCGTAAGTAAAGATGTTCACCCATCCACGGATCAACCGTGGCAAGTCAATTAAAAACTAAAAAACATTTAGTGGTCCGCCGGTATCGGGAGCAGGGTCCAAGCTACCGATAGTTAGGGCTCCAGAGACAGTATGAACCTCCGAACTAGGTACTGCCTTCTGAATCAGAGATTTCTATAGAGATGTTGATCGAGGCGTTATTATTATAAGTAGCCATTAAGGTGCTGGGACCTCCTACGCGGGCCTCCCTACTGTCTTTCCACCTCTCTGTGTCCGGGCTGCCCCTTGGCAGCAATTTGTTTGGGACCAATCTTTACTAAAGACGTCCAGCTCTTTCCGCCATCTCCGTCCGGGCCTGCCACGATTTCGTTTGCCACTAGAGTAGAAGAGGGACATAAGTTTGGCTCATTGATCGTCTGACATACGGTCAGTGCCTCAAGTCTGCTATTACAATAGTGTCAGAATGGTCTATCATTGATTTCATAATTGTTGATTTTGACAAGTTTGGTAATCTACTAATAAAATGGCGTCATTATGACTTTCCAGTGGTCAGCCACTGACACTCCATTGAAAGAAATGGCATTTATTGGTAATCTCGTACATCATGACAAATGAATGACTGACTTAATTTACGAAGTTCCTACTACTTTAGATTGCATAAAACACTATTAAATAATATGTAAAAATAAATTTAAATGAAATCTGGCATGAATAAATGTTCAAATTTTGTAGTAGTTTTTCGAAAAACATTTCGACTAACGAGTTTTATAATAATGGCAATACGAAAATGCCATTATGACACAATTCTATTACGAGACCATTGACTGACCAATGATCGACCATTATGAATTTAGCAGATTACAAACTTTTAGCAAAATGACAAATGAATGACAATGGGATCGTGTTGGAATGACGAATTTATAAAAATAGCAGACTAAGGCCCCAGCTTGAGGTTTAAAAGATAAGAGGTAAAATAAACTAAGACCACATTCGGTACTTACACAGCAGACTCCGATATGCAGTGCGCGGCAGTGAGCACGAATCTGTCACTGATCAGCGAGCCTCCACATAGCCACTGTGCTGAGTCCTCATCATTGCCGTATCCTAGCAACGCCTGGAACATAAACAAATACTAGTCAACCAGTGATCGAAATTAAAAAAAAAAAATGCTTTCTGCTCTCCATATAAACTTTAAACTGTGGCAAATTTCGTACTTCTTCATCCGCGTATTATTGTCGTAAAAAGGGGTACAAAATGTTTGCTTCACGTATGGCGTTACGTTGGTGGCATGATAACCACTTTTTTGCTTTTAATGTCATCCTTATTATGCTGGAATAGAAGTCAAAATCAGTTGAACGGACTGTAAAAAAGGTTTGTTTAAATGTCTAATTTTATGTCAAACTAGATTTTGGCAGCGGCTTCACCCGCGGGAACTTTCATCCCCTATTTAACTCCCTTAGGGGTTGAATTTCGAAAAATCCTTCCTTATTCCTTGTCTACATTATAAAGGGAACCTCTGTGCACAATTTCAGCTTTCTAGGTCCAAGGGTTTGGGCTGGGCGTTGATGAGTCAGTCAGGACTTTTCTTTTTATATATATACAAGATGTAACTTAAATAGCGCACAACCTGTTAAGGGGTTATTGTGCTCATCATTATCAACAACTTTTACTATGGGACCAAACCTGAAATCGCGAAACAAAATCAGCTGTTCCATACACTTGTATTCGCATAAATCGTCAAAATGTAGGGAACAGCTGATTTTTTTTTTACGATTTCAGGTTTGGTCCCATAGTAAAAGTTGTCGATAATGATGAGTACAATGACCCCTTAAGAGGTTGTGCGTTATTTAAGTTACACCTTGTAGATGGGGCATAGATATTTTCTTTTGTGTAAACAAAATCATTCATTACCATATGAGGATACCGGGACCTTTCAGCATCATGTCCTCCAACTACAACCGCTTTGAATTTGGTCTCAAACGAATGGCATTGTCTCTGCTTGTCCCACACACGCTCCAGACCTTTTGTCTGGCAGGAATAGGGAAGGTAAGTCAAGTGTTCGAGGCATTCTGAAAAGATGCAAACATTACCGAATTTTTGAGTGATTTTCTGTTGATAACTTATTGCGACCGAGCGTTGAGCAGTGGTAGCCCAGTAATAACGTTTATTACAGTAATATCGTTTATTAATAACGTTTATTAATAACGTTTATTAATAACGTTTATTAATAACGTTTATTACAAGTTGTAGGTCGTAAATTCGAGCCCAGACAACCGCTTTACTTTGTGTAAATTTTTAACCGACTTCAAAAAGGAGGAGGTTCTCAATTCGTCGGAACTTTTTTTTTTATGTATGTTCCCCGATTACTCGAAGATGGCTGGACCGATTTGGATTTTGTTTTTTTTTGTTTGAAAGGGTATACTTCCCAGGTGGTCCCATGATCATCAAGTCAGGATCTGATGATGGGATTCTGGAGAAATAGAGAGAACTCTTCAAATTTTATAGGCACACGAAGCGATTTAAGTATTTTTTGGAAGAGTACTTTCTCGGAGTGGTCTCATTTCAATTTGGTGAAGATCTGATGGAGAACTTTGGAGACAGGCAACGGAACTCCTCAATAAATGATAGCAAATGGACTAGGATTGCTGAAATCTCATGTCTGTCTATTGCTTACACCAGTTCATAACATAACATCACGCCGGTATGCTGTGAAGGGGTAAGCACATGTGAACCACTAAAAAGTGAAAAAAAAAACTTTTTCCAAAAAAAAAACAACCGACTTCCAAAAAAACACTACAAAGTGAAAAATAACTTTAATTTCGGAAAGTGGTGACAAAAAATTCAAATACAGCACCGAAGACACCGACTTCCGAAATTGAAGTTATTTTTCACTTTGTAGTGTTTTTTTTTCATCACCACTGCTCTCAAAACGGTGAAGGAAAACATCAAGAGAAAACCGGCATGTCCTTAGAACCAAAGAATCAACGACATGTAACGTTTTTTTTTACCTCGATCACGCCTTAGGGAAAGCGATTGATGAGGTCTATGATTGATCGAGCGTGCCCAGAAAATGCCTGTTCACTCTTGTTCAAGGCACTGGTACTCGCACGCATCGACGAAACACAGCAAGCTGCTTGACGCCGGACTCCGGTGGGATGGTGGTCGCGAACCAGGCGGGCGTTGGTCAGTAATCAAGGTATTAGGTGTGACTGTCCAGGATGCGCCGAGCGCTCGGTTCATTCGAGTTACTGGTGGAACAAATTGCGCTACACGAGGAGGCTTCTTCATGCATTCCAAAAACGTGACATCTACCAACCCGCACTGGGCCCGCGTGGTGGATTACAGCCCACTCCCTCTCACAAAGAGGAGGCCTGTGGCCTAGCAGTGGGGATATTATAGGGTGGGTGGTTATGAGCGTTGGAGCGCAGTATCCTTGGAGTTCAACTTACCGATCGGATTCGAAACAAGATACTGCGCTTTAAAAGTGCTCTTAAGGTGCTCTTACATAGGCAATTTTTTGAGCAATTATTGCTCGGCAACAATAATGGATCAATCTGAGTCAATTAAGTGGAGCAATCTGGAGCAACAACAATAAATTGCTTCTGATTGCTCCATATATTTCAAGAATTGCCGAATATCCAATCGGTTTGGAAATTTTTAGTCGATTTTCTTTTTATCTAGTTTGTACGTATAAGTACCTACGTCTCGTTTTTGCGAGAGGAACCGGCTGGCAGCGCGGCGGGAGCGGCTGGCGGGGGTCCCGTATTGTTTAGTTAGTTGCTCCATATTGCATGGTATTGTGTGGCTGTATCTCTGGCAACAGGTTGCTACATGTTGCCATTACCCTAAATTGCTGGATGTAGTCGTGACGTTATGTTGACGAGAATTGACCAGGATGTAGCAATTTTAGTTGGTCGTGAAAAACCAACACATACCTTAGACACATATCGCCGATGTCACCCAAATAACAGCCAAGCTCAAAGGGGACTAGGCTGTACACATACGAATGTATACATTGTGGGCTAAGACCACCACAACATGGGTTCCTGAAAAGTGCAACGGCTTCGCGAAAGACCCAGGCCAAGGTGGCGGGACGAACTTGACTCTTAAAGGAGGGATTGGTCCATAATTATGTTAGCCTCAGGATCGAGTTGAGAGGAAAAAGGATTGATTGGACAGTAGCAGGACAATGCAGTATTGCTTTTGATCTGGGATTCGAGCTGTTGTATTGGATTTTCCTTTAGAAAATCATGGCAGCCTGGAGCGTTGAATTGTGCCCATAATCAGATAATGTTCCCACTGTTATGCCTCCTCTTTCTGAGAGGAAGCACAGTGTGGGATGGTGGTTGTTTTTTTTGTCGGGCATCTCGCAGTTGACCCTCAGAGGCCGTGACTGCTTAGCCGGTATTAAGAATTAACTTAACGTCTCCAGCCAGGGCTTAAAAACTACTTAAATACTAGGCGACTGCACGCTGAGGGCACCCCTGCGGGGTACCGTCCTCGGCTCAGGGCGTCACTGTTAGGGCGACAGCAAACGGGGACAGGCTGGATCAAAATATTGGCATTATTATTATTAATAGGGGAATTTAACTCTACTGTCTCAGCTGCGGCGCGGGCTGGCGCTTCAACGAGCAATGGTCGGTCGGGGTTGGTGGTTGTCAGTGAAATGTTTATTTATGTAGGTAAGTAGATCTTATAAGACACTTTTACACGACACACAGACAATATTTTTGCAGAAAATTAGGACAAAAGATTTTTTTTACTTACTATCTCTCGCCTTTTGCCCGCTTCTAAAGAATATTCCTCCTTCATTGTCCACAACTGCATTCCTGAAGTAAAAATACAAATCCTGAGTTCACACCCAGGCGAGAGACGTGAATTGCCTTTTTTTTCTCTGAACTGAGTAGCACACAAAAAAATCTTTTACATTATATACTTAATTACGTATTCATAAACATTTTTATTACTAATGTTCAAATATGTATCTATTTTATTTGCCTGCGTCCGTGTGTCACTGCGGGGTGCCAACTAAAAACCAGCGCTGGGTGTCTAACGCCCAGCAAATGCTGAGATGGTAACCCTTTCGGTAGGTAATTTTATTGTTATGTTTATTGTTCTCTTTCTTTTTACACGCTTTATATTAGCTTCACTTGTATGTTTGTTTGCTTGTTTGTATGTAACCGACTCCTTTGAGCGCGATTTTGACCCACTTTAAACGGTCAGATTTCATTGAAACTTTGTAAACTTGTCCAGGACTGAGGACAATTCAATAATTTAAAAAAAATGACAAAATAAATAATAGTTTAAAAAACTAAAAAACACGCTTTAAAAACCAAACTAAAAAAGGAGAAAATAATTTAATTCAATTAAAAAGCGTGGGGTGCTTGACATTAATTGATTATAAAAATACCTCAAAAGCACCCCACGCTTTTTAATTGAATTAAATTATTTTCTCCTTTTTTAGTTTGGTTTTTAAAGCGTGTTTTTTAGTTTTTTTTTAATTTTTATATGTTTGTTGCTGTTGTGTTGTGTCTGTGTCGAATAAATGTTTTCTATTCTATTCTATTTTAATAGGCACCCACAAAAGAAGGCAATTCGCGTCAAAACGTGGGAATACGTTTAAATGACATGAACTATGTTGGGGTCAGGTTCCAGTCTAAGCGGAACTACTGGTACATATGGAGCGACTGCTTACCTGACATCAACAATCCAGTAACTAGGTTACACAGAGCCTCATGGTAAGGCTGGTTATCAGACTTCTGGTCTTCTGGCTAGCCATTGCGGACGATATTAAATAAGTAAGATAAAGAGTCTAACAAATAGGTAGCTTACCTTGTATCATTAACCAATTCGCAGTCGACGCAACATATAACAGGTTCATTTTTTTGGAAAGAACATATCTGAAAAAATTAAGAAGGTATAAAACATTAGTCCTACATTAGTCAATGGCAAGGTAGATTGAAAAAGACTTCGACGATGGCGTCGGGAATCCCAGGCTGACTCCCGGCCAACGTAGGCGCGGGCTTGCGGACGGCGAGTAATGGGTAGCTCGCTGTCCGGTAAGGACCAAGCCCGGATCGACGGCGCGTTGTGTTCCACGCGCGCCTCAAAGAGATGTCAGCATCAACTGCAGGCTTAGCACGAGAACCGTAGACAAGCGTTTTGTCGTCGGAAGAGTAGACAAAAATGACGTTTCCGTATAGACAGTTGATAGTTTTTTATCGAGAAATGTAGACAAGCCATTTCTATTTTACAGCAGAGTAGAAATAGAAAGCGTCATGCTAAGCCTGCAGGTGGGGTCCGCAAGGGCCGATGCCTGCCAGAGGTGCGAGTTGTTCGTAAGAGATACCGTGGCCCGTGGCATACAGGCAACTGAAGGAACACGAAGTCTGACACGCCCTCCTGCTCCACCCAGAGTGGGGGAAGATATTTGACGATTTCCCACCATAAAAAAAAAAGCTGCTCCTACCAAGTAACTGGACCATTGGACTCTGTTATGCCGCGGCCACACTACGGTCAACGTCAATGCCCAACATCGCGATAAACAACGCGGTAATAATTCCGATAATTAAATCGATAAATTCAGTGGCCACACTTGACCGCCATCCGAGTTATCGCCTAACGTCAAATGGCAATGTGAATGCCGTTGTAAAATTATCGCTATAAATTGTGGCTACACCCGGTTACCGTCCAACATCGCGATAATCAATGGCATTACTCGTTGGTGTGGCCGCGGCTTTACATCCGCCATAGAGAAGCCGAGAACTGCACGAAGTGAAGTGGAAGAACATCATTCGTAAGCCACGAAGGCCTTCAGTAATCAAGACGCAACGAAGAAGAATGGAAAAACATTAGTTTATCGTCGTAATCATCGATAACAAAATACCTCGTTGATATATAGTGGTCGCCAGCAAGTTTATTGAGGGTTGTCCAGATTCTGGGTTAGATTTTCTGGTCTGACCAGTCAGTAGCAGAATGAGGTTTAAATTTCTATACGGTAAGTGCATGGGCGCCGGCAAAGTTTATTTTCAGAGGGGTGCATCTCCAGCTACACAAATCGAGCTCGATAATTTTTGCATTTCACTTTTGATATCTACGAGTATAGAGTATCGTTTTTTTCATTCATACAAGGAATACTTTGTCCACTTACGCAGAAAAGCATAAACATTATGAGAATATCTGATGCAATTGGAAGACGTAGAGTTAGGAATGAAGAGATCCGCAGGAAGACCAAGGCAACCGACATAGCCCGAAGAATTGCCAAACTTAAGTGCCAGTGGGCAGGGCATATTGCTCGCAGAACAGATGGCCGATGGGGCCGAAAGGTTTTGGAGTGGCGACCGCGTACCGGAAGATGTAGTTGGAAGGGCTCCGTGGACCGATGACCTTGTGAAGGCCGCAGGAATCCGCTGGATGCGGGAAGCACAGAACCGGTTGAAGTGGCGGGGCTTGGGGGAGGCCAATGTCCTCTGTGGACGTCTTTCGGCTAAAATTATGATGACAATGATGGCGAAATGTGACGAATCTCTCATACAGCTGTAATTTCGTGTTACTTTGAATTGAACCACCCTCTCTCTTAACTAAACCTACCTTTTGTAACAAAGCTTTACGCTATCAAAATGTAATTTATGGATGAATAAAATTGTAATTCTAAATATTCATAGATGTTTGAAGGTTGCAGCGATCAAGAACAGCAGTTACATTTAATAATAAACAAGTACCTACTTATTAAATATGTTAATAATGATTCCAAAGACGCGCGACGCATCGCACCGTGGGTTTTTCTGATAATTGTAAAAACAAGTTCCCAAACAAGATTTGTCTAGGTCTACTGCATGCGGTGATAAATAAGATTTTATAGATAAACGCAGATTACAGTCGCGACTGCGACCGTGAATTAAAACAAGATACTCAACTCAAATACCTAATTTAACGTGGAAGGGCAGTCAGTGTAACTCTTCAAAATCGATTGAATGACTATTTATTTAATGAAAAACTCATTCAGTCAAGTTAAAAAAAAATGAGCTTAAGGCCTGGTAACTTTAAATATTGTCGTTATGAGCGATAATTGTTCTCATTGCAATCCGATATGGTTTAAAATCTGGTGTAATAAATTCGAATAATAAATGAGCAAGCATTGTCGTAAAAATGCAAATAAAATCGTATAAAATTAGATATTAGGTATCTATTTAATAATAAATAATCAATCACTGGATGCAGTTTGGCATTCGGAATTTTATGGTATATTTTAAATTATAATTGTTATGAAGGGGTTTTAAAGATAATTAAGAGGTGACTTTGATGATTTTTTTGATGCATTAAAGTATGTTTAATTATGTTTTGAATTCCATCACTCTATGCAAAAAAGACTTGAAAATATCATTTTTTTTTTTTAATTATATAGATACGGTTAAAGAGATACACTGGTTAAAAAAAACACCAAACAGCGTTTTCAAGAAATCACCGACTTAACGGGTTGTATTGATTATTTAAATAATTATAATTCTATGAACCCTGTCGGCGACGAGACCCTATCTGGGTACATGGTTGCAAGTAGCGCAGAGAGCGCCATGTAATACTAGTTGTAAGTTTAACCAAATTCTATAAGATTTAGTGTAAGTTAAGAGATTTAACTCAATTTTAATTGATACTGTTTTCTATTAATCAATTTTATTATAGTTTAACTCTAACGATGATATTAGAACCTAATATGAAAGTTTAAAGTAAAATTTCAATGAATATTTACGAAAAATGTAAGGAAACACAAACTACGTAACATAATTACGTAGTTTGAAAATGAGGTTTTTTGTTTATGGACGGATTTTAATTATTTTTGTTCCAATAGAAAGATAGATACATAAAACCATTTTTGCCGTTAGAATTGTAAGAATCCAACCACGGGTTCCAAAGATATTAAGGATTTCGTAAAGTGAAATAATTGCTAAGTCATATTTTTAAGGTTTTTGTTCTAGAAACTTTTTATTGTATAAAGATAGGTTAAATATTGTTACGGTATATGATCAAGAATTACATAAGCTTTTTAAATATGTATAATTTGTAAAGATTGCATAAGGAATAATAAATAAAAAGGGGGTCCAAAGATTTCGGCTTAGAGAAAATTAAACGAAAAATTGGTCCAAAAATCGCGTGCCTCTATAAGGTAAAGAATGGCCTAGCCGGCCGTGTATAAAAGGAGCGCTATTTGCCGGCACCAGTCATCGTAGAACATATAAGCGCTGGCTTCCAGCGCGGTACGATAACCGGTGCAGTATTTTTCGACATAGCGAAAGCCTTCGACAAGGTCTGGCACAACGGCTTGATTTACAAGCTGTACCGTCTCGGTGTGCCAGACCGTCTCGTGCTCATCTTACGAGACTTTCTGTCGAACCGCACCTTTCGCTATCGCATCGAAGGGGCGATCTCGTCTCCCCATCCCATTCGCGCCGGCGTCCCTCAGGGCGCGGTGTTGTCCCCGCTCATATTCACTCTATTCACGAGCGATATCCCCAAAAGTAGAAAGGCACAGTTGGCACTGTTCGCAGACGACACAGCCATCTACTACACTGGGAAAAGTCAGGACGCGATAGCCGCCACTCTCCAAACCACCGTCAACGTCCTTGGCGCGTGGTTTCGAAAGTGGCGGATCGACATAAATCCGGATAAAAGCCAAGCAGTCCTCTTTACGAGACCGCGACGCATTAGACCTGAGCCCCCCCGTCCCATCTCTTTGTTCGGCAAGCCTATCCCTTGGGAGAAGCGAGCCAAATACCTTGGTGTGACCATGGATCAGCATCTCTCCTTCGCAGAGCACATAAAGAAGGCGCGCTCACGCGCCGCCTTCGCTCTCGGCAGGTTACATTCTGTTCTAAATGCACGTAGCAAGTTGTCACTAAAGTGCAAGTTGCGGATTTACACGGCGTGTATAAGGCCCATCATGACGTATGCGTGTGCAATCTTTGCGCACGCGAACCCCCGATTCATCCATAGGATGCAGACCCTACAGAACCGATTCCTCCGGCAAGCCACAGGCGCCCCTTGGTTCGTTCGGAACGAGATCCTCCATCTCGATCTGAAAATCCCCACGGTCAGTCAATTCATGAAACGCACCGCGAAGCGTTTCTTCGATAAAGCCGAAATTCACCGCAATCCCTTGATTGTGAAGGCCGCCACTTATGTCCCCAGTAGGATTAGCTCTGTCCGACGGCCGAGACATGTCCTCACCGACCCAGACGACCACATTACTCTCCTCCAGGAAAGCAATAGGGCCACCAGTACAGTTCGCACACACCGCACAAAATCGTCCTTCCGACCTCGCCGCCGAGGTCCTCGCGCCCCGCGAAGACCCCTAGTAGTATCGGCGCCTAACGTCGAGACCCCCGACCGACCCTTGCTCGTTGAAGCGCCAGCCCGCGACGCAGCTGAGCCAGTAGCTTTAAATTCCCCACCTAATAATAATAATGCCAATTTTTCGATCCAGCCTGTCCCCAATAGAGATAGCTGTCCCCCTATCAGTGACGCCCTGAGCCGAGGTTCGTACCCCACAGGGGGTGCCCTCAGCGTGCAGTCGCTTAGTTTGTAAATTTTAGTTTGTAAGCCCTGGCTGGAGGCGTTAAGATTAACTTCTTAATGGCAGCCCCAGGAATGACCGGTTAAGCAGTCACGGCCTCTCAAGGCCAACTGCGAGATGCCCAACAAAAAAAAAAAAAAAAAAAAAACGGCACTAGTCAGTCGCAGCTCAGCCACCGAAGAGGCAACAACAAGGAAGAAAACACAAGCCGAAATCTATGGACAAGACTAGAAAAATTCAAGAAGTGTTTTATTTCTGTTTCTATAAGAAGTCTCCGTAGCCCCGAGGTCCTTTTGGGTAGCCGTACCTAATTGACGCATTCAGGGGTGCGTGGTAGCGTGTGTCACCAGCAAGAACCATTAGGATTCAGCGAGTAGGGAACGCACGTCTAAAACATTGGGAGAAGTCCCAGGGCTGTGCGGGTACTGGTCGTATCTGCAACGTCCGCTACAGTTGGTCCTTCGAGCCGGATATCCCTGCCGAAATAAGAAGTCAGAAGAGCCCAGAAGATTAAGAAGATTCAGAATACAGCAAGATGCCGGTTACCAGGTCGCAGAAGGATGCTCCCTCACGTCCTACGTCCCGTCCTTCCGAGAAGGCCGCTACAGAAGAAGCTACAGGATCAGAAGGGGTCACGTCAGCGTCATCGGGAACTGCAACCACGTCGGGCACAAATACTTCTTCGGGTACAGCAACTACGGAAGAAACCACGACTACGGAAACTACTGAAGCAACGGTCACGACTGCGACCACAGCGGCTGATCAGAAGAAAGGCGCCGCACAGAAGGAGTCGACTAAGAAGACCCCAGAAGATGCCCCGGAAAAGAGTGCTCATGGTCCCGCCACGACACTAAAACCAAAGGGGGTCAGTCGGCGAGCCAGGTCCACGAAGACCACGAGTTCATCGGCCAGAAGACGCGAGCTGGAAGCCAGAGAAGAGGTAGCCCGTTTGGAGTTGAAGCAAGCAGAGGCTGCGGCCAAACTAGCCCGTGTCAGATTGGAGCTGGCACAGTGTGAAGATGAAGACTCCGTGGATGAAGACCTGGAAGACAGAACAGCACAGGTGCAGAACTGGATCCGAACATCCATATTAGAAGATGACAACATGGAACAACCAGAGCCACGAGGTCAGCACCCTTCAGAAGCCCGGAAGAGGGTGAAGCCTGAAGAGCACTCCTCAACGAATGGAGCTACGATCGAGATTCAAGCGCTGACTACAGCATTGAAGGAAGCCCTTACCACACGAGGAGACCAAGCAACGCAGCCGAAGTATATTCACGAGTTACCCTACTTCGACGGCAACAGCAGCGAGTGGTTGGCGTTCAAGGTTGTCTACGAGGATACAGCACCGATGTTCAACGACGTACAGAATATGGCTCGATTAAGACGAGCACTGAAGGGCAACGCAAGAGAAACTATCAAGAGTCTACTATACTCAGAAGCCTCTCCATTGGAAGTGATGCAGGCCCTCAGAAGAAGATATGGAAGACCTGATGCACTGGTTCTAGCAGAGCTCGACAAGGTCAAAAGCTTACCGAAGATTTCAGAAAACCCAAGAGACATATGCATCTTCGCAAGCCAAATCAACAACAGCGTAGCGGCGATAAAAGGATTGAAGAAACCACAGTACCTGCATTCACCAGAGATAGTGAAACAAATAATAGACAAGATGCCGACAATTCTCAAGTTCCGATGGTACGACTTCACTGCGGCACAAGTAGAAGGCGAATTCTCCGATCTAACGCTCGTCTCCAATTTCCTGAACAAAGAAGCGGACAAATGTGGAGCCTTCGCAATTCCAGAAGAGAAGATCGGGCTCAAGAGGACTCATCGACAAGCGGCGCATTCAACGAAAGAAAAGGACTTCAGAGAGAAGGATTCAAGACAATCAGAGAAGACTTGCCCCATGTGTGAGGGCGAACACTTTCTCGTCGAATGTCAGAAGTTCCAGAAGGCGTCGGTACAAGATCGGTGGGCAATGGTCAAGAAGAGTCATGTCTGCTTCAAATGTCTGCAAGGGAGACACCGAAAGGAGAGCTGCAGGAAACCACCCTGCAAAGAATGCAAAAGGTGGCACCATCATCTGCTGCATGTCGAATCAGAAGACAGGACCTCGGGGAATAAAAAGGAGACACCACAAGAAGGATCAAGTGTCACGGCATCGGTGAACGCGGTGAATAACGCAAGGGCATACCTGAAGATAGTTCCAGTAGAAGTCTTCGGATCCAAAGGATCAAAGAAAATATTAGCCCTTATGGATGAAGGGTCTACAGTGTCACTTCTGGATGAGAAGGTGGCAAGAGAAGTCGGCGCTCAAGGGAGTAAGGAGGAACTAGTCATCGAGACAGTAGGAGGCAGGCTGATTACGAAAAAAGATTCTCAGATGATGGACCTTAAGGTGAAAGGAGTCCATTGTGGAACCAAGAAGACACTAAGAAGAGTCCGGACCATCGACGAGTTGAAGCTTGCACCACAGTTCCTAGACAAAAAAAGAATTGAAGATTGTCAACACTTGAAGAAAATCGCTAACTCTCTATATTATGAAGGGGAATCACCACAGCTGCTCATTGGTCAAGATAACTGGGAGCTGATAGTGACTCAAGAAGTAAGAAGAGGAAAACCAGGGGAACCAGTCGCTTCGAGAACAGGACTTGGTTGGGTGCTCCACGGATCAGACAGCGGCAGTACAAGACCAGTACACTTTCTGAACACATGTCTTCACGTCAACACACCTGAAGAAGAGATGCATCAAGCCATCAAGGATCATTTCGCGATCGAAGCACTCGGTGTGCTACCAAGAAGACCCACTACAGACTCAGAAGGAAGAGCACTCACCATTTTAGAAAAAACCTGCAGAAGACTTGAAGATGGTCGATTCGAAGCTGGACTTCTGTGGAAAAACGAAGAAGAACAGATGCCGGAAAGCTACGCTTCTGCCAAGAACAGATTGATCAACATTGAAAAGAAGATAGACAAGGATCCTCAGCTGAAGGCAGAATACAACAGGCAGATTCAGCATCTAATCGACAGCAAGTATGCGGAGGAAGCACCCAAGGGACAAGAAGACCCCAAGAAGAAATGGTACCTCCCTCACTTCTCCGTGATTCATCCCCTAAAGAAAAAGATAAGGATCGTCTTCGACGCTGCAGCCAAGTCAAAGGGAAGAAGCCTCAATGACGCTCTTCTGCCGGGACCAGACCTACTACAATCGCTCTTCGGAGTACTGTTAAGATTCCGGCAAGGGCCTCTAGCGGTGGCAGCTGACATCAAGGAAATGTTCCTACAAGTTCGCATCAGACCAGAAGACAGAGACAGTCTGCGATTTCTTTGGCGCGGGAATAATCGTGACGTGACACCAAAGGAGTACCGGATGACATCAGTCATCTTCGGCGCGACGTCATCCCCCAGCACAGCAATTTACGTCAAAAACCGGAACGCAGCGGACTACAAGGAACAGTATCCAGAGGCCGCAAGGGCAATCGAGCTGAACCACTACATGGACGACTACCTACACAGCTTCCACTCAGAAGAAGAATTTAGAAGAGTAACAGCTCAGGTGGACTTCATACACAAGAAGGCGGGCTTCGAACTCAGGGGATGGGCAGCAAACCAACCCAAGCTGCTGCAAGAAGTAAACACAGAAACAACCGAAAGAACAGAAGTAGACCTTGGCGAAAAAGAAGAAAAGACGTTGGGACTACGCTGGTTCACTGAAAGGGACTCCATCGGCTTCAGGGCAAACCTACGGAACACGCCAGAAGAAATAGCCGCAGGACTTAAGGTGCCTACGAAAAGAGAAGTCACCAGCGCCGTTATGTCAACCTTCGACCCATTGGGACTAGCATCACCAGTTCTCGTTCAGGGCAAGACGCTACTCCAGAACGTATGGCGGAGCGGCGTCGGTTGGGATGACGAAATAGAAGACAAAGAGTACGAGACATGGAAAACTTACTTGGAAAAGATGAAGCTGCTCCAAGACCTTCAGATTCCGAGATGTCTGGCGCCACATAGCACCGAGGGGGAGCTGCACACGTTCACAGATGCAAGTGAGATGGCGTATGCAGCCACAGTCTATTGGAGAACGGAAGATCAAAATGGAACCTACCACGTCAGTTTAGTAGCAGCAAAAGTGAGAGTCACTCCGCTGAAACCGGTATCCATCCCAAGACTCGAGTTACAGGCGGCCCTCCTAGGAAGCAGATTGGCACATTCTGTAGAAGAAGAAATGGACCTGAAAGTGATCAAGAAGACATTTTGGACGGACTCCAGCATCGTACTTTCCTGGATTAAGACAGACCCCAGAACTTTCAAAACGTTCGTGGCTCACCGCTTGGCTGAGATAGAAGATCTCACCAAACCTCAAGATTGGAGATGGGTGCCTACAGCACAGAATCCAGCAGATGATGCAACACGCGACGTACCAGAATACTTCGACTGCAATCACCGATGGTACACCGGACCCGATTTCCTGAGAAAAGAAGAAGCTCAATGGCCTGCGGCCAGAACTTTCAAGAAGGAAACCACCGGAGAAGAAAAGACAGCAGACATCGTAAGTGCAGCACGCAACACGCATCCCTCACCGGATCCTGAGAGGTTCTCGTCATGGAAGCGACTTTGGCGAGCCACAGCGAGAGTGTTACAATTCATACATCTCTGCAGAACAAAGGAGAAAGTCAACGTCAACCAAGAAGATCCCACCTGGAAAATCATGAAAGGAAAGAAGACGAAAGTCGTCGATAAGAGACATCAGTCTTCGAGAACGCCAGAAAGGAACTACATACCGTTGGACGCGGAGCTACTAGAGCAAGCTGAAGTTATACTGCTAAGAAGCAGTCAAGAAAGGAGTTTCAAAGAAGACATTAGGTGTCTGCAGCAAGGGAAACAATTGGAAAGAGACAGCAAGTTAAAGAAGCTCGACATAGCACAGGAAGACGGTCTCCTACGGCTAAAAGGAAGAATCGACGCGATACAGGGCGTAACCAGAGAATACAAGCGACCTATCGTGCTCGATAGTAAGGACAAGACTACACGACTGATTTTAGAAGAATACCACAGTCGTTTTAATCATGGGAATCACGCAACAGTTATGAACGAAGTGCGACAACGTTTCTGGATATTAGGATTGAGGTCAGCAATAAAGGCAGTTCAACATCAATGTCAGTGGTGCAAGACGAAGAAAGCAAGGCCGCAAGAACTACCGACGGGCAACTTACCTGCGGAAAGGTTAATGCACAGTAACCCTCCTTTTACGTGCACTGGCATAGACTACTTCGGCCCTATGACAATCACCGTAGCAAGACGTCACGAGAAGCGATGGGGAGCCCTGTTCACATGCTTAACAACTAGAGCAGTTCACATTGAGATCACTCCTTCGCTCTCGACCGACAGCATGATCATGGCCCTACGGAGATTCGCAGCAAGAAGAGGAATGCCAAAGACCGTCTACACTGACAATGGAACTAATTTTGTCGGCGCGAATAAGGAACTAAAAGAAGCGCTAGAGAACATGAAACAAGAAGACCTCGTCACAGAAGCTGAGAAGATCAGCGTGCAGTGGAAATTCATTCCCCCTGGCGCACCAAACATGGGCGGTGCATGGGAACGTATGGTGCGATCCATAAAAATCGCATTAGATACAACACTCAAGGAAAGGCATCCACGTGAGGAAGTACTCCACACCCTTCTCTTAGAGGCCGAACACATAGTCAACTCTCGACCTCTCACTCACATCTCCGAGAATCCTGAGGAAGAAGCGCTGACTCCAAATCACTTCCTCATCGGACGATCGTGTGGCGCAGCAAGAATCGGAAGCTTCACAGACAGCGAGCTGATAGGCAGGCCGACCTGGAAGGCCACGCAACGACTGGCTGATCACTTTTGGCAACGCTGGCTGCGAGAATACTTACCCACTCTACTACCAAGGAAGACCAGCGGAAGAATCAGCGCCACAGATCTAAGAGTCGGAGACATCGTGCTGATCGTCGACAACAGTCTACCAAGATGCACCTGGCCACGCGGCAGAATCCAGCAAGTGTATCCTGGGCCAGATGGGCGGATTAGGATCATCGATGTCGAAACTCGAGGAGGCGTGCTACGAAGACCCAGTTCGAGAGTGGTGCTGTTGGTGCCGGGAGTATCGCCGAGTCAAGAAGATGGTGCAACGCACGAGGGGGAGACTGTCGGCGACGAGACCCTATCTGGGTACATGGTTGCAAGTAGCGCAGAGAGCGCCATGTAATACTAGTTGTAAGTTTAACCAAATTCTATAAGATTTAGTGTAAGTTAAGAGATTTAACTCAATTTTAATTGATACTGTTTTCTATTAATCAATTTTATTATAGTTTAACTCTAACGATGATATTAGAACCTAATATGAAAGTTTAAAGTAAAATTTCAATGAATATTTACGAAAAATGTAAGGAAACACAAACTACGTAACATAATTACGTAGTTTGAAAATGAGGTTTTTTGTTTATGGACGGATTTTAATTATTTTTGTTCCAATAGAAAGATAGATACATAAAACCATTTTTGCCGTTAGAATTGTAAGAATCCAACCACGGGTTCCAAAGATATTAAGGATTTCGTAAAGTGAAATAATTGCTAAGTCATATTTTTAAGGTTTTTGTTCTAGAAACTTTTTATTGTATAAAGATAGGTTAAATATTGTTACGGTATATGATCAAGAATTACATAAGCTTTTTAAATATGTATAATTTGTAAAGATTGCATAAGGAATAATAAATAAAAAGGGGGTCCAAAGATTTCGGCTTAGAGAAAATTAAACGAAAAATTGGTCCAAAAATCGCGTGCCTCTATAAGGTAAAGAATGGCCTAGCCGGCCGTGTATAAAAGGAGCGCTATTTGCCGGCACCAGTCAGGGATCGGCTTGTGGCTACCACTAGCTGGTCGCGCTCTGTACCGCACCAGCTAGTGGAACTTCTGCGCGGACCACCACTTTGTGCTCCCTCTGTGCTTGCACGGGTTGCATAGCAGGCCGTGTGAGCGCAGGGGGGGCACCGGAAGCTGCCCGGCGAGCACCCACTCGCCGCCCGTGGTCGCGGAGGCCTTACCCCCGCTGAAGCCGCCCCAGCATGCGCGCCCCCCTAGGGCTGCGATGCCGGGCGTGAAAAGGATCGGACGCCGTGCCGGGCGACGGTGCTGCTGAGAAATCGGCGGCACGCTGCCCGGCCCACCCGGAAGTGACGCGCCCCCGATGAAGAGGGGAGAAGACTGGAGAGATGGGGAGCGCCGAGCCAGCTGCGACTGCCGGCCCGCCGTCGTCATTGGCGCCTGCGCGCGTTGCGTCGACGCCGCCGTCGAGCCGGCACGCGGTGCCCGTCCGCCCCGAGGCGTTCCGGCACCGCAAGCGCGCGCCGCAGCGCCGCCCGTCGCGTCCCCGTCGTTACCGTGCGCTCCGCTGCGCCGATGCGCGCACCGTTGCGCTGCCCGGACGAACCCGCGCCGCCCGTGCGGTGCGCCGATCACGCGCCGCACGCCGCTCGCGCACCCACCGATGCTGCGCACCCCGCGCCGCCCGCGCCCCGCATGACGCCTGCGCTCCCTCGCGCTGCCCGTGCGCCGCGGGCGATAGCAAGACGGCCGAAGCTGACCCGTACGGGTCAGCCCGACACACCCAGAACTGCCTGCTGCTGTTCGTGTATGTGGCGCCGCCCCGCGTGCCGCGGCCCCTATCGCCGCGCCCGCCGGCGCCGCCACGCACGGCACCCCCTGTCGCTGGTCGTCATCCGCTGGGCCTCCCCTATTGAGGGATGGGGGTCTCACCCGGCGGTGACTTGACCGCCGGGGGTGCCGAGTCCACGAGCAGCAGCCCCACCGGATATGACCTGGGGCGCTTCGCAACGAAGCCCCCCTCCACCTGAGAAGACCGGACGGACGGGAGGTGGCGCATCATGCGCCCCCCCTCCGCTCCCCCCGCAAGCTTCGGAGCCGTGCGCGCCCTGCCGCGCCGGCCGTTCCGAAGCCCCTGCACACCCGGACCAAGAGCCTGTGCGGTCGCCGTGCGGTGCGTACTCGCATCGCGCGGCCCGCGCACGCGCAGCCCCGCGCCTTTGGCGCGCCCCCGGTGCGCTCTGTCGCGCTGCCGCCTCGCCGCGCGTGCCACACCGCCCCGCGTCGCCGCCCGCGACTGAAGCCACCTTTCATCGGAAGGACACAGAAGCTGGCCCGAACTGGGCCGCTTCAAATCTGAGAAGACCACAGCTGCTGCTCGAGGCGTCACCGGGCTGGCGGTCGGCTTCAGGACCCCAAGCGGGTCCGCCCAGAGCGGGAGACCGACCGCAGGGGTTGAACTGGAGTAGTGCCCGGGTCCCCCGTTGCGTGACGGTCACCTGCCGGGATGACGACTGCCGCCTGGGACGACGCCTGCACCAAGCGAGTGAGGAGCAGCAGCTTCGGAAACCGGATGCCCCGTGGTAGGCAGTCCCAATGATTGGCCCGTCTTTACGGGCCACTGCATAGCATCCGCGGTCAGGGGGCGATGCCCCGATACCGCCTGCCGCGCCCCCTTACGGGGTCGCTGCGACGACTACGACGCACCAGTCAGTCGCAGCTCAGCCACCGAAGAGGCAACAACAAGGAAGAAAACACAAGCCGAAATCTATGGACAAGACTAGAAAAATTCAAGAAGTGTTTTATTTCTGTTTCTATAAGAAGTCTCCGTAGCCCCGAGGTCCTTTTGGGTAGCCGTACCTAATTGACGCATTCAGGGGTGCGTGGTAGCGTGTGTCACCAGCAAGAACCATTAGGATTCAGCGAGTAGGGAACGCACGTCTAAAACATTGGGAGAAGTCCCAGGGCTGTGCGGGTACTGGTCGTATCTGCAACGTCCGCTACAAACCCATAATTTTTTACATTCGCGAATCATATTTTAATCAACATTAAGGTACAACCTGACACTGACGTCCTTCAAATTTCAAAAACATAATTTAAAAAAAACCCGGTCTACAGACGCCAGCATATCAAGTTATCACGAACTGTCAAATTTTCCCAATTGAATTATGAACTCTAAGCTTATCTGCCAGAGGCGGGTTGCTCGAAAGAGATACCGCGGTCCCTGGCACACAGGCAACTGAGGGAACGCGATGATTGTTGTTAATTTGATGACTTCCCATAAAAAAAGAAAAAACGCGGGCTGGCAACGATGCATGTATAGCGGTTTTTCGTGATTATTTCATTCAATACAAACAAAAGTAAACATTTTTTTCAGCCAAGCACTAGATTGTTGGTATTTTCAAGTTTGTGTGCAATTTTTTACAGTTATTTTGGTATTTACCTGTAAAACTCGACATACTGTCAATTATTTTCTATTTGCATTACTAAGTAAGATTAAATGGCCCATGGAATTTAATAATGAGATTGTTATCAATCCAATGTACCCGGGTATACTAATATATGTAACACCTTCATTTTCAATGTAACTCTTTTTAAAAGAAATTACGTGCACTTCTTAGTGGCCGGGCCAGCCTGACGTTTTCAGCCCGGCCACCTTGTTTCCCACTAATCTACAAAAAATACTGGCAATATTGTGCTACAGATGAAATATACCCTATAATTTATGCATATGTAACACAAAATCGAATCCTAAAATGCAATAGCATACGAAATATTAGCGGTTGCAGGTGGCCGGGCTGAAATTATTTCGTTAATATAAAACAGTAAAACTGCAACACCTACCAAAAACTAATACCAGTACATAATGAGATATAGAGATATAGAATACATGTAACGCTTTCATTTTAAATTATAATACATATTTAGAAAGAATAATCACTTGAAATTATATTTCAGCCCGGCCACCTAAAAGCGGTAATATTCCCTAAAATCTTATGCTAATTTGTACAGTAAAACCTGATACAGCTATGAAATGAAAGTTACATTCGTTTTGTTTTATTCGTATACCTTTAAGCCTTCTGTTTGACTAGATTATCAAAATCTGAGAAACTTTCCGAAGAGTGACTATCATTTATTAACTAATTTCAGGACATTTGGTTTGTTGAGTGAAACAAAATGCGTTACTATGATATTTTTATTAATAACTAACCATAAGCTATTAAATATGTAACAGCATCAAAACCACATGTATTTGTTAAAGTGGAACCAGTTACAATATTTCCATTTTTTATAAATTTTAACATTTTATAAATCGGTACGGTAACTGGCTCTTCAGCTTGTCCTTTCCAATTTTCTACAAAACTTGGCATATCACTGAAAATAGAATCTTGAGGAAATAACCGTTTTTGGTGTGTTCTTTTTTGACGATTCTTTTTGATTTTAATCTTTCGCTCTTGAAGGGGCGGTGCCTCATTATTTTGTAGTTCACTAGCAGCGATATTAAGCTCTCCATTTAAATGATTAATATGTATGTTTAGAAATTCGTCAATCCTGTATTTTCTTACTTTAGTTTTGAGTAATAAATGTTTTATTGTTTTAAAATAATCCTCTGATGCACTAGACGATGGATTTTTGTTTTTTGAATTGTATAATGGAGCCATAACGTTTGACCACATGGGCAATTTTCCCAATAAACGTTTTAGAGTAGATATTAGAGGCGGATAATATAATTTGTTGGGGCGTTCACAAGATTCCTCTTCTTGTTTATTTTTACAAGCAACAATATTATCAAACCATACCATAAAATTGCTTACATCTAAAACATTATAATAATAATAATAATATAATCGTTTATTTATAAAAAGGAGCACATTTACAAAGTATCTTAAAAATTAAAATAGGACACAGTTGCTTATTGCCTGAACTAGGTTGAACCTGTGTTTCAGGCTATGAAGTGCATGAATACTTAATGTAATAAATTAACAATCTATATAAGGTAAAAGTAAATTAAAACTAGGGAATAAAAGTAAAAGTAATAAAATAGCATGTTAGTCGTTCTATTTGCAGACAACAAGTAGATCTTCTGTCTGTGCATAAGCGATGGTTAGTAAATATTTAAGTATAATTTTCTTACAGCTAAAGTAATTTAATTTATAGATACTTAGTTTTCTATTTAACCTATTGTACAGAAATGGGCCCAAGAATGTAAAAAATCTTTCTACAAAAACATGTTTTGAGGTTGCATTGGATGTGCATACTATATCATTCCGTCTTTTGTAAGTATTGTCAGCAGTGTAGGTAAGCATGGTGTGCTGTTTTAGTACTAAGTGCATAATGAAAAGTTGTCGAACAGTCAGCACGTTGCAAGACTTATATAGCAGATCTGTGGGAAAGAAAAAGGGATGGAAGTTTGCAACCTTTAAAATTGCTCTCTGTGCTCTTTCAAGAGGAAGCAGATTAGTTTTTGGTGCGCCCCCCCATGATGTGATGCAGTACTGAATTATTGATTGACATAGGGCTAAATAAACTTGTGTGATTAATTTTGAGTCTGCAAATGATCGCAGTTTTTTAAAAACAAATATTAATTTGCGCACTCTTTTAACGAGACTTTCAATATGTTTTCTGAAAGATAGAGTGTCGTCCATTATTACGCCGAGGTATTTTATGTTGTTCGTTTTGAGGATAAAAGGGCAATTACACATGTTGACTGAACGGTTTCCACATTGATGTGCATATAGTTGTGGGTTAGTAATGTTAAGTTGAGGCTTGCGCATGGAGAAGTGAATATATTTTGTCTTGTCAGCATTTAATGTTAGTAAATTTGTTTGAAGCCAATTAGTCACAGTATCAAAACCTAGTTGTGCGATTTCGAACAGTTCGGTACTGGTCTTAGCGGTAAATATAAGCGCCGTGTCATCAGCATATGATATGATTTTCCCGTCTTTAATATTAAGATTACACAGGTCGTTAATATAAATCAGGAATAGGGTAGGGGCCAAAATACTTCCCTGGGGCACGCCAAAACCCGTACTTTTCTGCTCATCGCTCATGGTTTTATCTATTCTAACGCATTGGTATCGGTCATGTAAGTAGTCAGCAAATAGTTTCAGTGGCGTTCCCCTTATACCTATAGTCTCTAGCTTATTGAGAAGGACAGAAACGGACACCGTGTCGAAGGCCTTGGCTAAATCAAGGAAGACTCCCAGGGTCTGGTTCCCTTTGCCGAGTTCTTCTGAAATGTAATCGGTCAGGCTATGCACCGCATCGGCTGTGGATAATTTGGCTCTAAAACCAAATTGCGCAGGGGATAAGAAATGATTGTGTTCTAGATAGTTCATTAGTCTACTGTTTATAATTTTCTCTAATATTTTTGATATTGATGGGAGTAACGCTATTGGCCTATAATTATTAACTAAGTCTTTACTTCCCGATTTAAAGACAGGGATTACAACTGCTTTTTTTAGACATCTCGGGAAAATTCCATTGGAAAGACAGATTCGAAATATATGTGTTAAAGGTGGTACTAAAATATGCTTATAGAGTTTAAGGATCTTGTTGCTTATATTATCCCATCCAACTGCACAGTCATCTTTAAGCCCAGCAATAATTCTCCTCATTTAGGAATCTTTCTTCATCTACGTAATTGTGTGCGTTGTTAGAATCTTTTTTATCAATTGTAATACCTTGAATTCTTCTTTTCAAATTACAGTGGGCATCAAAGCAAATTTTTGAATAAAATTTAGTTAAAATAACAGTTAACATATTTTCAATTATCTCTCTTATGACTACGATACACTCTGCTGTTTTAATGTAAAGAATACAACGAACAAAGAAAAATTTTACATTTTCTGTTGTATTATTGAAGCACGAAAGATTATGAATAGTTTTGACAAAGTGACTTGTATCTATTCGCATATATACTACAGGCAAACTATTTGTATGTCCCTCCAATGCACTGTAAGAAGCTTCTAAGTAATCTTTTGTAGATTTATATGAAGTAAAGCATTGGATTGTAGCAGCAATCAAAGCTGAGGAATCGTCCGTGATTATTTCTGCAGGAGGGATAATTCCATTACTGGCCCATTTACCCAACCAATCCGCAATGCTATTTTTAGTGTGAGAATCACTAAGCATTTGTGAAATTGGAATAGATTTTAAAAAGCTATCAGCAGTTATTAATATAACATATAAGAATAATCTTTTAGTAAATTTAGTCCCATTAGGTAACACAATTGGTTTAATTATAGAGCCTGTGGCATCTAATGATATGGTTGGTCGACCATACTCTTGAACATATTGTTTGTAATATTTTATTTGTTCTTCTAACCAGTAGTAAATATGAAAAGTTGGTTTCATTAAAATTTCCTGAATTACGGAAGAGTATGTTGAAGTATTTGCTATAATGACAACAGATAATATTTGATTGGTATGGTACCATTTCTGTTTCCTTGTTTCATGACGTATTTGGCGTAATGCTCCGACTGATGGCAATACAGGTGGTTCCTTATCTTGAAATATCATATCATGACTCGCTATTTGTTTTCTAACTATTGTTGCTGAATCAAATTTTAATTTCTTAGATAATGTTCGTCTTGAGTACGGAGTGAGTCGTATTTTTTTTAAAGGATTATGCTTAAAATTTGGTTGAAGTTGATCAATTTCACATAAAAAATCAATAATATGATCAGTCTTATCTTTATTTTGAATTTTCACTGTTGCTTGACACTGAGTGCAACGTCCGTAGAATGTAATGTTAGCGCCTTGAATAACATGTCTTTTAAATGCTACAGTACAAGGTAACTTATAAAACTCCCAGAGTTTTTTTCTTAAAAGACCGGACCACTTAAATTTGGGAATAGCTCTGTACGTCTGATATCTTGCACTAGGTTTATTTTTATCGTGTCGTTTATACGTATAACTTAAGGGTTCAATTTTCTTCCATTCATGAACATCAATTGGAAATTTAAAACTAATTTGATGAAGTAAGCTTGCTTGTTGAATAACTGGAGAAGACCCTGATGATGATGTTGACGAAATTATAATACTATTGGTATTATCTTCATTTCTTTTAATGAAGCACTCATCTTTTGCCCGAGGTGAGTTCTGGTTGTTTAAAAAGTTTCTTCTAAAGCTGAGATATAGTGCTTTTGGTGACATCACATAGTTTATATCTTTTGCTATGGTATTGTATATAATAGAACTATATCTTGTCGTGGTGATCAAGCGTTTATGTTTCTCAAATATTTGTTTTTGAGCCACAATATCTAACGCACTACGTTTTCCCATGGTGTAGGCACGCTCAACTGAAATAAAATATATTCATTTTAACTATGGTTTCGTAATAGGTATTCATGTAGGCTAAATAACTACATTAATATTTATTTAAATACAAATTCCCTAAAAAGATAAGTGTATGCAGTAACATTTGCATGCATTATCAAGTATATACATAAATCTATTAAAAAATATTTTAGCACCTAAGGAAAGAAAGAAAGAAAGAAAGCAAAGAATGTTCATAAGAATCAAATTTACTTTCACAAAACTTATAACTTTTGGGACATTAGAAATATATAAGATAGAATAGAGATGGGGAGAGGGGCGCGTGTCGCGGGACGAGGAAAAGAATGCGGTGAGCGAGGGACGTGGATCGCTGTGGCAGGCCGTACAAGGGGGAGTTACAAGAAGCGCGGGTACAGACGAACACCGTCGACGGTTGCCTGATTACAATGAATAATTCACTAAAATCCAATATATAAATCTTACAGTAATTAATAAGAAACTGATTAATTATTGATTTCACGAAATAAATAAGTACACAATAATAATAAGTAAATACATAGGGTAGGTACACAACAATAAGATTCACAAAAACTAAACACTTACTGTTAGTAAATCACCAAAATTATTACCTATTGACTATAAACGAAAGGATAAAATATATTTAGTTGATGGCATTGTATGGAGTTTTATTATTAAGTAAATGAGTGTTTAGATTTACTTTACTTTACCTGTATATTTTTTTAAATAATTACTTAGCTACCCATTAACATTGTTTGTCGATATATTTTAAATTATCAAAACTATGACTTACCTTAAAAACATCACATCACAAACAACTACACTGCAACAACTGATCAAATTTTACACTCACAGTAATATTAAAACGTAAAATATTATGTCAGAAGTGTTGATAACTACACGGCTCTTGCGCATCTATTCTGTCTACTCGGGGAAAATATCTTACGACCAGGGTTGGATTTAGGGACGTTGAAAAAGATAGCACAAAAAAATGAAAAGGATAGTATTTAAAAAAAAGTATAGTACACTTTCATTATTTTTAATTTCACATAAAATGGCGTCTATGGATTGTGTTGCCAGTTTTTTTCGTATCTTAGTCTTGGTAAGGTTCACTTTACTGAATATTTATAATTATTTTTAGGGTCCTGAGTACTTCTGAGTGAGTCTCTTACTGAAATTAGGGTCCTTTTCCCAATCCGGCCTATACTTTTCATGACGATGTTTCTTTTTTTCAACCATATCGCCTCTACTCAGACGTTTTTTCGTTGGGGTGGATGCTCCCGGTCTATCGTCATTTTCATGACATTTGGTTGAATATCGAACGGAATGGAAACGGAAGGAACGAGATAATCAGGGAATCCCCGGCCATTGACTCAGAAAACATCGCAAGATCAGAATTCGTTTGAATACGGTCAACTGTGGCATCTTTACTTTCCATGAGCATCTTTACCAATGAGAACCACAGTTGACGGTACACGCGCGGTCGAAATATTCATAATTATGACGTAAAACTAATCATTCGGGAGCAAGCTTTAAATTATAGTATTTTAGCGTACTATCCTTAGATGTGGATAGTATATAGTACAAAGGGCGAAATTATAGTATAAATACTATAATTATAGTACAAAATCCAACACTGCTTACGACTTAGGTTGGGACGCGACACAGGCGCCGTCTAAAAATCGGTGGTAGCGTCTGTGAACTATTATCTTTGTATGGTTATGTTGTGAAGCCAAAAACGGAGAAAATATATATAGGTTTAGGTATTATGTATCCAACAATTATTATGTGTGATTTATACTACTTAGTTTATTAATAAAAATATCATAGTAACGCATTTTGTTTCACTCAACAAACCAAATGTCCTGAAATTAGTTAATAAATGATAGTCACTCTTCGGCAAGTTTCTCAGATTTTGATAATCTAGTCAAACAGAAGGCTTAAAGGTATACGACTAAAACGAAACGAATGTAACTTTCATTTCATTGCTGTATCAGGTTTTACTGTACAAATTGGCATAAGATTTTAGGGAATATTACCGCTTTTAGGTGGCCGGGCTGAAATATAATTTCAAGTGATTATTCTTTCTAAATATGTATTATAATTTAAAATGAAAGCGTTACATGTATTCTATATCTCTATATCTCATTATGTACTGGTATTAGTTTTTGGTAGGTGTTGCAGTTTTACTGTTTTATATTAACGAAATAATTTCAGCCCGGCCACCTGCAACCGCTAATATTTCGTATGCTATTGCATTTTAGGATTCGATTTTGTGTTACATATGCATAAATTATAGGGTACATTTCATCTGTAGCACAATATTGCCAGTATTTTTTGTAGATTAGTGGGAAACAAGGTGGCCGGGCTGAAAACGTCAGGCTGGCCCGGCCACTAAGAAGTGCACGTAATTTCTTTTAAAAAGAGTTACATTGAAAATGAAGGTGTTACATATATTAGTATACCCGGGTACATTGGATTGATAACAATCTCATTATTAAATTCCATGGGGCCGGGCCAGCCTGACGTACATAAAATAATTATAAATACCAATGATCTGGTGCGTGGCTGAAAAAAAAATGAAGTTTTGTTTGTATTTAAGTAAATAATCACGAAAAACTATTATTTAAATGCGTTGTTGCCAGCCCGCGTGGGATGAACGCTCTCTTCACTCGTAACTCGCTTGGTTGGGGAAGGTCAAGACCTCAAACCTGTTAGGTATTTTATTAGCAGATGCTCCAGCTTATATTAAACAGTCAGTGATCATCTCTGTCTATAAAAAAAACTGCTCGCCTCTTGTTTCACGTCCATTTAGGACGTGTATTGCATCTTGAAAAGCTATAAATTTCCAGTATATGCTAATCTCGCATTGCGTAGGATTTCTGTACAGTGCGAGATCAGCGTAAACTTGAAATGATACGTAAACTTGACGTGTAGCCGTGTGTACCTAATCGTCAATCGTCATTCAGATTCTGAGACAAATTTGTTTTTCCAAAAAAAAAAACACAACTGACTTCCGAAAAAGCACTACCTAGTCTCCGGCGTCTTTGGATAATATGTATTTTAGATTTTGTCACCGTCTTCCGAAATTAAAGTTATTTTTCTCTTTTTATGGTACCTACCCCACACCATTAATAAAATTTATGTGGGACCACCCCTGAAGCATACCCTATCCATAACAAAAGACATTTCGAAATCCATCCACAACTGACGGAGATTTAGCGGAATAAACATACTTACAAGAAAAATAAAAACATACCAAACCAACAGACGAATTTAGAACCTCTTCCTTTTGAAGTCAGTTAAATAATTACAACACGGTTAAACTACGGGTTTTTAGGAGAACGTTGGCACCGGGGTTTAACTTTACAGACCTAAAAACACCCCTTGCATGCAATTGCCCTCTAAACAGTATAGATAGTTTAAAGGGCATAGTTTACAGTAACGAGATTTATTCCACGATGCCTGTAGATTCTACAGGCATCGTGAAATAAATGTTGGTATTGTAAATATTCTAAAAGGTGTGCAAAACATGAGCTTTTTTTTGGGTGGGAAATTATCAAATAACTGATCCCGCTCTGGATGGAGCAGGAGGGCATGTCAGACTTTTACTGATTAAAACCCACCCGTGTTCCTTCAGTTGCCTGTGTGCCAGGGGCCACGGTATCTCTTTCGAACAACCCGCACCCCTGGCAGGTATTGGCCATTGCAGACTCCACCAGTTGATGCTGACATCTCTTTAAGGCGCGCGTGGAACACAACGCGCCGTAGACCCGGGCTTGGTCCTTACCGGACAGCGAGCTGCCCATTACTCGCCAAAACACGACCTTATGTTGTACAGATTAGCGATAAAATATCCTTAGTTACATTCGAACTTCATCATCTGCCAGCCTTGTCTTAACTATTTTGGAGCCGGCTTCCAGTTTAACCAGATGCAGCTGAATACCAGTATTTTATTTACATGGAGTTACTGCCTATCCCAAAGGACAATGGAGAGGGCTATGGATCGTTGTGCTCCATATGTTCAAGTTGAGCTGCATGATTACTGACAAATGCGTGCACTGACAGGACAGGTCCACTCAATCTGTGTGGTTCTTTCCTCAAAAGACCATCTCAGACACCAATCCACATGGTCTTCACATGATCTGACCAATATTATGTCTGGACTTTAGAAGAGACTGTGACCTCTGAGTTTGTTTCGGCCTTTCTTCTCAGAGTAGTCAGATAGGAAACGCCGGCCTCATCTAGTTTAAAAAAATATGTGTGTAGTGTAAAAGTGTTTGTACAAACCTACTTACAGAAATAAAATCATTTATCAGAGGGCTATGCTTGGAGTTTCTCTGCGTGTCGAATCAGGAACGAAGAGACCCGCAGGAGAACCAAGAATTGCCAAACTTATATGGCAGTGGGCAGAGCACATTGCTCGCAGAACAGATGGCCGATTGGGCTGAAAGTTCTGGAGTGACGACCGCATACCGGACGAAGTAAAGTTGGAAGGCTTCCCACAAGGTGAACGTTGACCTTGTGAGGGCCGCAGGATTCCGCTGGATGCGGGAAGTACAGAACCGGTTGAAGTGGGGAGGTCTATGTCCAGGAGTGGACGTCTTTCGGCTGAAATGATGATGATGATAATGACTGCATATCGAACCTCCACAAAGTGGGTAATAAAACTTTTTCCTTTTTGCTCGGCTCCTAAGAGTCGTAGCGTGATGTTAAATAGCCTTTAACCATCCTTAGAAATTGAGCTATCAAATGCAAAAAAGACGACTGGTAGTTCCAGAGATTACCCTGTACATACAAACTTCCAAACAAGTAATAAAGTAGACAAGTAACAAGTTCCTTGTTACTTTGTTTGTTCCAAGTAACAAGTAGTAAGTTCCTTATAATATTAAAAAGTACAAAAGCTTAGCCTGTGGCGAGATGGTGCTTTTCTACCAAACCCATTCGTTCCACTTGTTGAAAATCTCGCACCTGGACATGAGTTGCTTTGGCTTCACTGGAAGTCTCTAAATCGACTCCGGACTCAGGTAAGCCGAAGTTAAGAGAACCTGCTAAGGTGGAGATTAACAGATGACTCCGCCTTGGAGAGTAAATGTGGTGCTGTCCCACAAAAAATGGGGCACATAATATCTTGTCCAGCGTGTCCTGCTGTCTGCAGGCTGCAGGAGTTGATGGGCGCAGCTGAAAGTGCCAAGCTCGTAACCAAATTCAAATTGACTGTACAGTGGACCCCCGGTAATTCGACAAACGTTTTGCAGGGCAGTGTCGACCCCCTAAGACACCCCTATAGTCCGGATTTTTTTACAAAAGAGTACCTTGTAATCCGACCAATTACAGATCCAATTCTGAAGTACAAATCATACTTCATTATCTGTATTACCGAAGATTGTCAAAAAAAATATTCAATAATAATAGACATGTCGGATTACACGGGGTGCCGGATTAGACAGGGGTCGGATTACCGGGGGTCCACTGTATATAGATTGCTATCGACACCCTATGAAGAAGTAGTAAAAACAAATGAAGGTTATTTACCGGCGGGTAATTCTTCTGCTTTATATCCAGGATGGACGAGAGACACTTGAAGACATGAACACACTTGCCCACGGTTTCCCCCGTCTGGCATATTTCTCCTGAAAATGTATACACAGACTTAATTTAAATGTAACTGTCTGGATACCGATCGGCGTGGTAATTGCGCAACATACTAAAAGTAGGAATAACTTTCATTCTGACAGTAAAGACAGCACATAAAGGTACTCCAATCTGTCAAATTTCTTTGATAGATTTTCATCTTTATTGCATGAGCATAAGGTTCATGTTCAATTGGGAAAATTTGACAGTTTGGGGTATATTGACGTGCTGGCGTCTTTACAACGACCAACAACGTTAAATACGTTATTTACGTTGTTGAGCAGACGAAATTTATCAAACGAATGTTCAACAAACCCCGCCCCCCCCCTTACCCCCTCCTTCTACTGTTATTACACGCGTTGTCTACATCTCTGTTATCTTCTCTCCTATCGCAGGTGTGCTGGAAGAGATTTCTGTAGAAATAAAGCATTACCTATGTACGTATTTTTCTGTTCATTTCTTCTTGTCTGTTTATATTTGTGTGCATAAATGGTTAAATAAATAAAATAAATACCTACCTAAATAAACGTTTTTTGCGGTATTTAAGTACGTTGTTGAACAGACAATTTTTTTGAAAGTATGAAGCAATGGATAAGCATAACATGACAACATGTTTTCTTTCTTTTTTTTTATTATCGTTCGAAAGACGGTGAGACTGACTCTTGGTAATACTGGTTTTCAGTTTTTCTGGCTTCTGACGACTCGTAACGACTGTCAAACATCCACGAATGACAGCCCGGACCAACATTACTCTCCTCAATGTCAACGGCTTAACGTGCTTTCCGAGGCACGGACGTGTCTCCATATGTAAAAATTGTCATCCATCCACAGACCAACCGCGGCAAGACTCGGCTGTTATTTCCTAGCCATGAGCTCCTCTCGTCTATTATTTTATGAATAAAATATTGTAATAATACAAACCTTCAGACCGGTCGTACGCACACTGCACGGTCAAACCAGTTAAAAATAAAAACAATACACTATCAAAAAACATGTTAAACAATTTATTATTATTTACGTAACATTGAAATATAATTTATACATGTTTGTATGGCGAAAGACCACATATAACTAACTTCTTCGTACAAGTGAATACTACATAAGTTATTTATTTTGAAAACGGGTTTTTATCCTGTTTGTTACGGCTCAATGGTCCGTTTAGGTTTTTTTTTGTAATGTCTAGGTTGTATTTTTCCATGGGATTCGTGGCTAAATAATAGGTAAAAATTTAGAAACGTACTACCTTCGGAAAGAGTTGAAAGGGGTGGAGGAGGGAGGGGGGAGGAGGGAGGAACCCCTCCCATAATCCCTCCTTGCCGGAAAGCAACCGTTTCCTTTTTATGATTTTTTAAAGTTTGCATACTAAATGTATGCCAAGAGGCCAATTTTAATAAATCTATCTTTTTGGGTCGGGGCGTCGGGAGGGAAAGACTACCCTTAACCACCTGCCATGATAGCTCGACGGAGCCCCGCTTGGCGGGGCTCCTATTTCTGCGTGCGGGGTTTAAAGTAACCTAACATGAAGGGGATGGAACCTAACCTGTCCGTGTCGGGGTGCCCCAAGTCCCGAGCTCGCTTCGCTCGCTCTTGCATCCTAAGTCAAATGAATGATTACTACTTATCGACTCGTTTTAAGATTTTTCAAGAATTTATGTTACAAAAAGAATGGAGTTCCGGCAAAAAAAAATGCTTGGGGGCAGTTACTTAAACCCCTCTCTACACCCCCCATGCATCAATATACTCAAATTCGGGTAGCACGTTTCTAAAGTTGATCCAAATAATAAAATACGCTTGCCACGGTTGGTTCGTTTATGGATCACCATCTATTTCATATCGAGACCTCTCTGTGCCTTGGAAAGCACTATAGGCAGTTCATCTCTGCTGTCATGTGTAGATGTTTGACAGTCGTTACGCATAGAAGCCCGAAAGTCTGAGAACCAGCCAAGGTTAACCTACGCTTTCCGCGGTTGGTTCGTGGATGGTCGACGATCCATAACATTCCGAGACCCCTCCGTGGATCGGAAAGCCCGAAATAAGTGTGTTAAGCCTTCCTAAGACGGAGATTTCTTGAAAACGCTCAAAAAGGTGGTTTTTTAAACCAGTGTATCTCCTTAACCGTAAATAATTTTTAAAGCAAAAAAATATATGCTTTTTTCAAGACTTTTTTGCATACAGTGATGGAACTCAAAACATAATTAAATATACGTTAATGTATCAAAAAAATCATCAGTCACCTCTTAATTACCTTTAAAACCAGAATAACAATTATTATTATAATTAAAAATATACCATAAAATTCCAATTGCCAAACTGCATCCAGTGATGGATTATTTATTATGAAATAGTTAATATCTAATTTTATACGATTTTATTTGCATTTTTACGACAATGCTTGCTCATTTATTATTCGAATTTATTACACCAGATTTTAACTCGTATCGGATTACAATAAGAACTATATCGCTCATAGCGACAATATTTAAAATTACGTGGGCCTTTTTTCGGTACCGGCTGTCATGCGTAAATCTTTGACAGTCGTCACGGGTAGTCAGAAGCCCGAAAATCTAATAACCAGTCTGGTCATGGCGTATAGTATTACCCAGAAACAGGTTTGTGGAGGTCAGATAGGCGGTTCCCTATCCATTTGCATAAAATTTTAAGACCTAATATAACTTAGCATAATTTTGTTTGGCATAATTATATTTTCGCATAATATAATTACGCATAACAGCTTACGCATAATTTTTTTAAGCATAATTTCTCTAACCATAATAATGATTAAGCATAATATTCTAAACCATAAATTTGAGGGCATGCAGCATGCAGCATTCAAGCGAGCATGCAACATGCAGCAGGCAGGGTTTCTGTCACGGCTCCGGCGCTGCGGGCCTCCGGCGGCCCCACGCGCCTACGCGATTTTAAATTACACTCTAGGGGTAGGACAAACAAGACTACGTGGAGTCGGTTTTGCAGCAATTCAGTTCTGTCACTAACTTTTGTTGCACTACTAACGTTATGCGAATCAAATTTATGCCAAAACAAATTAGTCTTTAAGATGATTATGCCAACATAAAATGTATGCCTAAAAAAATTATGCCGAAGTATTATTATGCCAAAACAAATTGTGCCAAAATCGTTATGCCGAAGTACGAGTATATTAGGACAAAGAACATTATGCGAAAAGAAGGGATCCCCAGATAGGCACTCGCTCCATGTAAAATATTGGTGTTCAGCTGCCTCCGATTAGACTAGAAGCCAATCCCAAAATGGCACTGGAAAGGCTAGGTAGATAATAGGTGGCAGACTACACCGGCCTCATGACAAGTGACTACCGCCACCTGTAGAAATCTGCAAGAGATTTCGCAGGTGCGTTGTCATCGAGACACAAATCTGAGATCTGTCAATTATATCCGCATCAATAAATAACTGAGTTTGTTGAAGCCATAGACTACTAGTCTTTGGTTGAAGCCAGGTAGTCGCTGTTTGACTGGAAATTGAAACTAACCCTAACATCTTCCCCCCCAGTGGGTTCCCGCATTGTCGTTGCGGGGGGTCTCAGTAGCCGTGGTCCGCTCCCACGGTGAAGCGAAGAGGAACCCCAAGGTGGGGCCGCTCGTCAGGGCTTTTGTCTCCAAGCCGACGACGTAGCGGCCAAAATGTAGGTTGCGGTGAGGTGCACCGCAACTGAGGCGGGCCGCGATGTCGAATGGGAGGCATCGCGGCTGAGGATTACAGGCTGCGGAAGAGGAGGAGTGCCGGTACTTCTGAGTAGCGCTGTTCCCTTCCGTGGCCTGGACGGGGCCGCCACCGTTTTATGGCGGACGCGGTGGGGCCGCAGGGGAAGAGGAGTGTCGGTATAGCGTTGGCCGCTCTCCCTATCCCCTGCGGCCGAAAAGTGGTAGGCGGCGGGGCCACTGCGCTGACCCGTCGCAGGGGGACCAAGGGCGCCAGACACGGGTTCGTCTGGGGCCCTTTTATGACTTGGTTCCTGGGGTGGTCACGGCGTGCCACGTGTCCTGGTGCGCCGATCTGGTGGGGTCCGCAAGGGCCGATGCCTGCCAGGGGTGCGGGTTGTTCGATAGAGATACCGCGGCCCCTGGCACACAGGCAACTGAGGGAACACGGGTGGGTTTTAGTCAGTAAAAGTCTGACACGCCCTCCTGCTCCACCCAGAGCAGGAGAAGTTATTTGATGATTTCCCACCCTTAAAAAAAAAAAAAAAAAAAAACCCTAACATCTTTGAGAAAACCATAGATAGATGATGAGTCTGTGGAAAATATTCAGCATTCTGGAATGAGAATGAGAGTGAGTAAAATAATAGTTTAAAAAACTAAAAAACACGCTTTAAAAACCAAACTAAAAAAGGAGAAAATAATTTAATTCAATTAAAAAGCGTGGTGTGCTTGACATTAATTGATTATAAAAATACCTCAAAAAGCACCCCACGCTTTTTAATTGAATTAAATTATTTTCTCCTTTTTTAGTTTGGTTTTTAAAGCGTGTTTTTTAGTTTTTTAAACTATTATTTATTTTCTATTTTTTAGTTCTGATAACTACAAAAACGTGTTTTTTTTTCTCAATTTTTTTTTTATTATTGAATTGTCATCGGTCCTCGACAAGTTTACAAAGTTTCAATGAAATCTGCCCGTTTAAAGTGGGTCAAAATCGCGCTCAAAGGACTCGGTTACATACAAACATACAAACAAACAAACCAACAAACAAACATACATACAAGTGAAGCTAATATAAAGCGTGTAAAAAGGCAGTAAATGGTCAATCGGGGCAAACATTGTGAAGTGTTAAAGCCATCCTTGCCCCAAAGCGAAAAAGAGATGGTGCTATTGGTCGTGCCTAGCTCCATCTCTCTCTTTCGCACTGGAAACAATTATGACTTGACTGAGTGAATGATTGTGCTAACTTTGAACAAGGTACCTACTAAGTAATGTCTACATACTGCAGGGGATTTTCAGGATATTAGCTGATTCTCAGGCTAATTCGAATAAATGACTTTTGATTATGATACTGTCAATTTTTTAAATGGTCCGACTTGGTCCACCCAGTAAAAATCGACATTGACCGAAATCCAACTTGATTAGCGACTTGCCACCTTTATTTATTAATATTATTTATTTTTTATTATTGAAGTGTGCAAGTACCTACATCTCATTAAATAATTGTTTATAGAAAGATCTTTGAACCTTAAAACGGAAATAATAAATCTTTGAACCTTAAGACGGAAATAATAAATTCCTCAGAATCTAAGAAATTAACTAAGTATTTTTAGATTGAATTATCTAAAAGGCTTCTGATGATTCACATGAATGTTTCATCGCCTAGATTTTTTTTTTTATTATTATTTGCAATACAAGCAGTGTGCCCGATGGGATATCCCATCGGTAAAAATTAAGAACTTACATACAAACCCTCGGGGATGAGGGTTGTATTTTTGTGTACAGGAAAAAAAAACTGGCACTCCGGGAGTGCCGACAGAAGTAAAAACTGAAAACTTGAACAATAACGTGTGTATTTTTTTAATCGTCAATACAAGATTTCACATTGGGTCCTTGGGTCCTGATTGCTCTCGGTAAAAAATTATAAACGAGCGATCGACTTCAGCCATTAAAGGTAACAGGTAAAAATACAAAGGGACAAAAAGGGATAAAAGAATTAGAATTTCCTTGTTAAAGAAAGGGACTTTTCCAAAAGAGATCAACGCGCGACTCATCCGTGTGCTCGTTCACCCATCCACCATTTTAAATAGACCCCTGCGGTGGCTCATAATCTGATTAAATATAAAAAAAAACTAAGTTACATACTTGTGAATTGTATCGTCGAGCTATTAGATTATTATTTTTGACGCTTTGACACTCCTACTATATCTATGTACATATATACACAGTATACTTAGATATAGCTCATGAGAAGCGTGCGGTGATGATGACGCGAGTTCCATGATTTTTGTTCACCCAGAAATTGCTCAAAGTGCCTAAAGAAGTTTTCACTTCAAAAAAAAACAGTGCGCAAAACTGTAACCGTGAATTCAGCATATATGTAATTCTAGACCCTCTAGCAGTCTAGCGTATAATTCTTCGTCGGGTATAAAAATAAAAATAAAAACTTTTTTATAAGTTCAACACCTATGTACGCGGTCATGATGTCCCATATTATGACGGCGTAGGTGTTGTAACAACCACACAGTATTTTCTATTTATAACCGACGAAATATTTGTATAATCGTAAATAAATTCATCATGATTCTAAAAATCTTTCGCTAAATAAGGAACTCTTGTACAAAATTTCACGCTTTTACAGTCTAGAGTCTTAAAGCATAAAATTTTGTACAGCCTGGCTCTAGAGTCTAGACTAGACCCAGAGACCCCGTTGTCTGTCAGTGAATTTAAGATTTTTATTATCATGTTCATGGTCGTAGGCAAATATGTAATAAACGCTGCGTGGGTCAATCAAAGGGGTAGGTTAAGTAGATTCTTGGATGAGTGAGTGACCATACTTGACATTATCGAGACCCCGCCGTGCCTCGGTAAGTTTGTTAATCGGTTGGCCCCGGCACTTATTTGTAGATCTTTGACAGTCGTTATGGGTAGTCAGAACACTCAGAACCCCAAAAGTCTGACAACCAGTTTTACCTATAATAGGGGTATCGTGTTACTCATTAATTGCCCGACCGACCTTGCTCGTTGAAGCGCCAGCCCGCGCCGCAGCTGAGCCAGTAGCTTTAAATTCCCCACCTAATAATAATAATGCCAATTTTTCGATCCAGTCTGTCCCCAATAGAGATAGCTGTCCCCCTATCAGTGACGCCCTGAGCCGAGGTCCGTACCCCACAGGGGGTGCCCTCAGCGTGCAGTCGCTTAGCTTGTAAATTTTAGTTTGTAAGCCCTGGCTTGAGGCGTTAAGATTAGTTTCTTAATGGCAGCCCCAGGAATGACCGGTTGAGCAGTCACGGCCTCTCAAGGCCAACTGCGAGATGCCCTACAAAAAAAAAAAAAAACTCATTAATTGAGTTGTGGAGGCCTTATAGACAATCGCTCCATGTAAAATATTTACCTAGCTGCATCTGGTTACACTGAAAGCCGACCCCGAACATAATTGGCCAAAGGCGAGGCAAATTGATTACGACACTGGAAACTCCTGTTTATCCCCCCCCCCTACTACCATGTATCTGCGCCTGCGTTGCGTTCATTGGCCTTACCAACCAACAGTTGAAATGCTACATGTGATTAATATAAAATGTGCAACTTACAAAGCCATTTAACATTTAAATAAAGATAGATACCTATTAGTCGAATAAAATTAGAAGATGTCGAAGTAATTTTTCCACAAATACCGCTGGTTTTCTGCACCCTAATTGCGTAACTAACAATCAATCATAATCTGTTTCATTTTGACAGTTCAACAATATTCATTGCGTGGTTTACGTTGTTGAGCAAACACATTTTTCGAACATATGAAGCAATGGATGAGCAATCTGTTTCAAAATGATTCAGCTTATGATTAATCGTACGTTACGCAATTAGGGTGCTGGTACCAATTACACGAAGAGGAATCACAACTGCGAGGCAATTAAGAACTTAAATTAAAGATAGGTAATATAGTCATCTCCACGATGGCACCATAAAAATTGCATGGCCCCATACAAAATTTTACACAAATACATTTTCACCACCACAATAATTGCAGAAAATTACAAAAAAACGTGGTCTGAATATGAACCATTCTAGCTATAGATCAACTGCATATTTCAATTACAATATTAAGTATAAGAAATTGTGGCTTTAGTCCTCTAAGCAATGAACAAAATATTTTGTAATTATATAAATATGCTTTCCGAAGCACGGAAAGCTAGGACTGTTATTATAAGACAATTTAACTACATAATTAGAAGCAAAAACGCTAAGCTAATTTATATTCAAAACAAGTCCCATGATAGTCATACGGAAAATATGGTAAACTTAACTGACCGAGATCTAAGCATTTACTGAATGATATTTTACTCAAGATAATTGATTATTCATGCTCATAATCAAATCGCACTACTAAAACTCGTGATGAAACATGCCATCAGTCCAAACTACTCGTACAGAACATAACGTTTCTGCAGGTTCTGTCTACCTCTTTGAGAAAACATTGTGTGATAATCAGATAACAAAACGAAATGTGGATTTTAACGAAACAACCAAACGCAATTTTTATTAGTGTTTGACGTAGTCTAGCATTTACATTACTTTAAACATTTTAGAAATCTTCACTCTCTTTCACACGACGGAAAAATTCCATATGTTTATCTCTTTCTACCCGTTTCGTTTATGCTTTCAATAGTAGCAGCTTCATCGAAATTTCACACGAAAAAGAAAAAAATACATCTGTCAAAATACGTAAACATTGCGAACTTGTGATCTCGTATGATTTCGTACAAAAAACATAAAATTCCAATTAGAAAATGTCTAAAAATGCTCAGGTAGTAGATGGTGAAGCTTCTGAATCAGATTCTGACATAGAAATTGGGAGATCTCCGGTTTGTATGAATTCTTTTCAAGTTTGTTTTGTTATCAGAAACTTGAGATTTATGTTGTCTTATTTTCTTAATTTTCTAATCTTTAGAAGGTCAAACGGCTGAGAGGCAGCATTAAATTCTACTACTAACTTTGTTCTATACCAATAACATCGCTCATACCTGACCTAAACCAGCCAAAACCCTAAAAATACTAAAACTTAAACAATCGTTTTTAATTTTCAGGACCTAGATAGTGCTACAAATACTAAATCATTTGTCATAGCTGGAGAAGCACCTGAATCAGACGATGGTAAATATTGTTTTGATATTCCGGTCTTTTTAGTGCCTTTTATTTTAATTAGGTACAAATCGCTTGGTATGGTCTAGGAGTAGATACTCCAAAGCAACAGCTGCAAGGTGCAGCAACTACAAGAATAGTAGAATACAAAGTCTTTGGGTAGACAGCGTGATGATGATGATGATGATGATGATGGGACTCCCTTTTCCGCACGTAGACTCCCATTCGGTCCGTTGTGTGTGGGTAGACAGCGTGCCATATCATTTCAGCTAAAAGTATTCTGAACTATTCCATACGCAAAATATGCGCTTTAACGTGGAGTTGCGGACAACAGCCCGTTTTACCTATTACCTATTCCAAACTATTTTGAAAACCTTAATTACTGACTTTTTTTTGTCTTTGCCTCGCTGCTCATAAAAGATAGCAATAATCTCCTTTATTACATTTAAATAATAAACATTTAGAATAAAACTATGAAAAATTGTGGCCCGTCAGCATCAAGAACAGGATCCAAGCTGCCGGTGCTTAGGGGTGTAGAGACTGAAACTTCCTGACTATGCATGCCGTTTCCATGAGTTCTACTAGCTGTGGAATGAGGGCCTCCCGAGGTGTTGGAGGAGGCTCCGCGCTAGGCCATTAACCCTTTGTATGCTGGAACTTGGATCCACGCGAGACACAATGGCTTTTTTTTTTTTTTTTTTGTTTTTTTTTTTGTTTTTTTTGTTTTTTTGTTTTTATAATTACCGGCATTCTACCAGTTAACCTTAAGGGGAACCTAGTCGCGGGCTCGAACTCACTGGTGGGCCTGGCTAAAAATCAAGCTATCTCACCAGGCTTCGTTTCCGACAGAGATAGTATCAGTGATGAGCAGTTAGACGCTAGTCTACACGCACAACGTTATTGAGTGAGATGCAAGATCATTTATAGAAAAAAAATCGCGAAAAAATTAAGAAAAGTTCTTTGGAAGATCGGGTTTTATGAAAAAGCCAATGCATAAATCAATGACCAATAAAGTTTATTGAACTTTTCGATAATTGAACTTTGTCGGTACCGACTTTGTTTTGCAGATTTTACACTTCTTTTATTACTTAAACACGCCCACAGTTAAGTAAAATTAGCAAGAAAAACGAATCTTTGTTGGCTCCTAACTTTTTAATGGGTTTTTATTTTAGTATTCTGTTTCAGTACAGACAATATTAATAATTAGACAGAACGATATCATATTTTATTTTGGATGTGCCATGTCAGACAGTGGAGTAAAACACTCCCGAAGTTTGTGTGCGAAAAATGTGGGCTAGGTTCAGCTTAATGATTATCCGTACAGTGATTGCAGAGTCCACGTCACTCATGTCAACAACTGTGTGTGCTAAGATACTATTTTTCCCAGTTTTCACAAGATTCTCATGATACACGGTCCCTACTGGTTGTTTTCTATGGAAAACGGCCTGCGTGAACCTCCACATTTAGTCTTTTAGAAATAATTAGGTTATTACAATGTTTTAAAATTACAGTGTAAATAGGTACCTATGACAAGGAAGGACAGTGTATGCCAGTCAACAAGCACCCGGTTTATATTAAAATGGCAAATGGTCTACAAATCTACAATCACTAGATAACAGGGATATCAACAATCTCAAATGTTATTATTAATATTACAGAGACCAAGCTGACGTTCCCCTCAACTCTGTCAGAGCCCGATGGACCTCTGCACAGCATATTGAGACCCTCGTCCACACCCACACCAGCACATGCCAACATATACAACTCATTGCTGCATCAGAAGTTATGTAAGATTTATTTTATTTTAACTATACTCTATTTAGAATAAGATTAGACAATTAAACATAACATTTTTGCAGTCCGTTCAACTGATTTTGGCTTCTATTTAAAATAGCCAACTAATTGGTCGCCTAGGCCGTTCCATTAAACGATCCAGTTAAATAGCTGAAGGACAACTAGCCAAGTAATTGAGCACAACGTTTAACCAGATGGCTTAATGTCGTGTAGTCATTTAGTTAATTGGTTATTGATGAGTTTGTGATGTTTGGTCAGGGTGACGATGAGTTCACAAATTATGTACGAGTAGGTACTACTTTTACTAATACCTACCAATAAGTAACTATACTCCATTTACAATAGCATTAGACAGAAGTTAAAAAAGGTTCTTTTTAATGTACACTTCGTAACAAAATTACATTAAACGTGTTGCAGTTACGATTTATGTAAAAAAAATTAAAGTGTCAATGCTAAAAACCTAAAAGAAGCAGGAGTGAACAACACGGAGTAATTAAATTAGCTGATGACGACGAAGTTTTACCAACGTATTGTGGGTCGTAAGTTGTTATTTAAAATAAAGTATTGTAAAAAATACATATTTTGTTTCCTTATAATCTTAATTAGATTTAAATCATCATGTGATTGTTTGTTTCATACATTCGTTTTGTTGTAGTTTTGTAAGATGTTATTATAAATAGAACATTATTTAAAATAAACATTACTTTTACTTCGTTTATCTCAGTATTTAGTACTGTCTTAAATCTACTTATAACAGTTAGAACTTAACTTTGAAATAAAATGTTTTGCACTCCTGCTTCTACGAGCCTCTTTTTTTCTAAAGCTATAATAAATGGGGTATAGTAATAGTGAAATGTAAAAACATAAATAATTTCACTTAAAATTGCATTCAAGAACGAAAAATTACATTCACGGTTTGCGCTATTGTCGCCATATTTGTTTTGGTGACTACTAGCGCCACAGTGGAAAAAACTGAACAAAATTTGAATCACTTGGCTGACTTTCAATACGCCAAGTGCCAACTTGAATGATTTTAGTTCAATTAACTATCGGCCTAGGCATCCAATTAGCTGGATAATTTAACCAGATGGCTGCAATACATACATACCAAGACCCATCCGTGCCTCGGAAAGCACGTTAAGCCATAGGTCCCAGCTGTCTTTCGTGTATCTTTATCAGTCGTTAAGGGTCGTAAAGGTTGACAGCCAGTCTTACTAAGGGGTATCTTACTATCCAGGCTAACTGGGTTGTGGCGGTCAGATAGGCAGCATCATAATCAGCTTTGTCGTGAAGTTGCGGACACCACCCCGTATTACATATGGTAATCTGCTTATGTGCAGGATCAGGTTTGTTCTTACAAAATGAAGCGACTTGTGTAGTTTAACAGTTGTATATTGCAAAGTAAAATATAATATTCGTTTAACACCTGGTTTCCATGGCGGGGTGGCGGTCGGAAAAGAGTTATACAGTTCAAAATTTGAGGGAGGCGCGATTGAATGAGGCCGAATGTGAGTGACCGAATGTAAGCGATCGAAGGAACGACCGGATTGGAAATCGATGGCGATCTTCCTTTCTTCCACGATAGATGGCGAGTGTGCGGCGTCCGTTTGTATGTGTTTGCGTCTGGATGTATGGATGGCGTGGACAGCTTATATTTATTTATTTATTTAAACTTCTCGCACACAAAAAAGGTACAAAGGCGGACTTAATGCCTTAGGCATTCTCTACCAGTCAACCAAGGGTGGTGCAGAGATTAGATGGCAGGTGCTTTGGATGAGAGGAATGATGAAAAAACCTATAAAATATATTATAATGAATTATAATAATATTACATAAATAGGTTATTAACTAATAATACGCATACATGCATACATATGTACTATAAATATATACTTAATATCATTCCCAGTTCTGGGACATAGGCCTCCTCTCGGCGAGAGAGATAGTTAGTAGTTGCTCCATGTAAAGTACTGGTATTCAGCTGCACCCGGTAAGACTAGAAGCAGACGCAACATAGTTGGGAAGAGGCTGGGCAGATACAGATGATGACTTAATTTGTTTTTTTCAGGGGAATGTAACGTTTCATTCCGAGCCACCCTGGAAGGGTTGATCAAACACACTACTGAGATATCAGTGGAGAAACTAACAAGTGCTGACAAGACATTACTTAGTGTTCAAGTAAGTAACGCCATCTGTTGTAGTTTCATAACTTCATGACTTTATTCCCCTTAGGAGTTGGCACAGATGTCACATCATCATTTCAGCTTAGGCCTCCCCTAAGCACCGCCGCTTCAACCGGTTCTGTGCTTTTCGCTTCCACCGGATTCCTGCGGCCATCACTAAGTCATCCGTCCAACTTGTGGAAGGTCTTCCAACGCTACGTCCCATAAATAAAAAGAAAATTAAAGCCCCGACCCAAACAAAAACTCTTAAATGTAAAAAAATAAAAATTATTGGCCTTTTAAGTTGTAGGTAATATTTTGATCAAGGCATTGTCAAGTCGTGGGACGGCTAATGAAAATGCTAGGCATCCTCTGTTTGGCGTTTTCATTGGCCGTCCCCCGACTTGACAATGCCTTGCCTTGATCAAAATATTACCACAGATTATACAGGGTGTTTGGCAGAACGTTGAACATACGAAAATGGTGGGTAGGTGGGGTCATCTGCTACTTACTCAGCCCTAATTTATTTGGCCCTGGCCGACTGGGTATTTTTAAAAAAAAAAAAAGTTTTTTTCTTGTTTCACCACTTTCCTAACTTTAAACTGTATTTTTTTTATTAAAAATGGGCAATAAAACAGGATTTTTTTTTTTTTTTTAATCTTTGATGTTGGCAGATTCTTATAAAATTATTGCTTTGTTCAGATGTTAGCTAGAAAAAAAGTTATGAGTCCTCAAACTTACAGAAAGATGTAAAAAATACTTGAATGTTAATTTCAACTTGCATTTTAAAAAAAACAAAAAATGATTGAGGAGTTCCAATTCTAGCAAAACATCCCTAGTGTGTGAGCTTTCTAATGGTATGTAATTTGCTTTTATAAAAAAAAAACTTTAAGAGTTATTTCATAATTTTATCAAGCAGGAAATTTTTGACGAAACTCTACCTTTACGGAAAGTTAAATGTTTTGCGAAATTTAATACTGCAAAGTTGGTAAAAATTAAATGATCGATTGAAATTATGCTGTACCAGTTAGGTGCGTTAATGAAACAATTAAATAATTTTAAATAATTTATTTAAATAATAAATCATAGATGTTCAAATTGACGCCCTTCATTCGCAATACAGGTGCGGCATCTACGTCTGATTTCTACAGTTGTTGTGCGCAGCAGCATCTCCTGTCGCATAACTTCGAAAGCAACATTAATTCGATTTATCAAATCTTCCCGACTTTCTACTTCTGTAGTGTAAACTAGTTCCTTTGCCCTTCCCCACACGTGAAAATCGAGCGGAGTGAGGTCGGGCGATCGCGGAGGCCAGGGAATTGGTCCTCCCCTGCCAATCCACGAATTTGGGAAACAATTATCCAAATGCTCACGTACAACTAGACTAAAGTGAGCTGGGCAACCATCGTGTTGAAAGACAATAGGCCTGTTTATGTCTACTTGGAACACTTCTTCCACTAATGGTGGTAAATCATTTATCAAAAAATCCAAGTAGTTGTTCGCGTTGATGTTGTCGGGCAAATAATGAGGCCCTATTAGCTTATCGCCAATCACTCCTGCCCAGACATTCACACTGAATCTCCTCTGGAAGCCTCTTTGTCTCTTCACGTGTGGGTTTTGATTTTTAAGTGCCCAATGGTGAATATTGTGATAATTGACAATCCCTTCTTTGTCAAATTTGGACTCGTCTGTCCACAAAATACTTTTTAAAAAGTTAACGTCGTCCACATCGGTATGCAGCAAATGGCGACAAAATTGCACACGTCTCCCAAAATCACTGTCATCGAGACCTAGAACAAACAAAACATGTCTAAGAATTGATTTCAATACTGAATCTTTTCTTCCTCCGAGTTCAAACTCTACAATTATCCAAATTTTTCATCTTCAATTTTTAAGTACACTAATTGGCTTTATGGCTTAGCCATAAAGACGTAAGACCAAATTCACAAAAGGGCGTGCGACTTTCCAATTTTGTTCTAAAAAGGACCCATAAGTGCTGGCAAGTTTACCTACGCTGACCACCTGCGCAAACCGAATCCGAAATCCGAATCCTGTAAGCGCTGGCCGCCTGATTGTTACGTGAATGCGGCCGAATAGGAATAGTTTATTGAATTTAATTTGAAATTAGAATTGAATGCGCTAAAAACAACATGAGGCAAAACAACTAATAAAGAAAGTGACGAAATCAAGGTTAAATGGAACGATCAATTGAACTGTCTCATAATTTACTACATTCCACAAAATCGTATCAGATGCAGTGCATAAACGGCTTAATCTTACCTTGCACTGGAGTGTAGTGAAAAGCATGTCTACCATCTTGCCGGAGAACAGACCACACTTTCCATATGCTTAAGCCAAGTATTGAAGCTATCTGTCTAATGCTTTTGGTAGGATCCGCGTCAAACTCGGCAAGAACTTGTTCGTCAATGGTAGCATCGGGTCGTGCTGCGTTCACTCGTGGTTCTTGTAAGGTTACCGGTTTGTCGTAAACGTCGGTAAGTACTCGCAAACGTCTGATGACTGGGTACTCGGCGGTTGGGATAACGCTCTTGATAAATTCTTCGCGCTTCACGCGAATTTGTATTAGCGCTTCCATACGCTAACAACATGTCCGCGTATTCCTCACTGGTAAAAGCAGCCATTTCTTTACCAATAACAACAGGTAACAGTAATAACAAAAAACTTAACAAACTTAAACTTAACTAGTGATAACAATAAAAGAAAACGAAGTGAACAAAAACAAACGTAAGCGTAACGGGCACGTGAGATCGCAGAGGCAGTTAAGTCTCGACTGAATAAAAGAAAAGAATTCATTCTGAGGCGTCACGGTGCCACGAGAGCGAAAGAGAGCAAAAATACGCTATGACTGCGCAAGAGTGAAACAAAATTTCTACCTGCTTTGTGTAACCATCTCAAGGGAATAGTGAATGTCAATTTGCACCACTGCTACTGGCAAGCCGTCGATCCATAATTTTTACCAACTTTGCAGTATTAAATTTCGCAAAACATTTAACTTTCCGTAAAGGTAGAGTTTCGTCAAAAATTTCCTGCTTGATAAAATTATGAAATAACTCTTAAAGTTTTTTTTTTATAAAAGCAAATTACATACCATTAGAAAGCTCACACACTAGGGATGTTTTGCTAGAATTGGAACTCCTCAATCATTTTTTGTTTTTTTTTAAATGCAAGTTGAAATTAACATTCAAGTATTTTTTACATCTTTCTGTAAGTTTGAGGACTCATAACTTTTTTTCTAGCTAACATCTGAACAAAGCAATAATTTTATAAGAATCTGCCAACATCAAAGATTAAAAAAAAAAAATTGCCTGTTTTATTGCCCATTTTTAATAAAAAAAATACAGTTTAAAGTTAGGAAAGTGGTGAAACAAGAAAAAAACCTTTTTTTTTAAAAAAAAATACCCAGTCGGCCAGGGCCAAATAAATTAGGGCTGAGTAAGTAGCAGATGACCCCACCTACCCACCATTTTCGTATGTTCAACGTTCTGCCAAACACCCTGTATATGAGGCATTGTAGATCCTCGTCTCTATATTGTGTCAGTCTCTTTTTAAAGCGCATAATCTATTACCTACAACTTAAAAGGCCAATTTATTTTTTATTTTTTAGAGGATTTGTTTGGGTCAGCGGTTTTAAAATTTAACTTTTCTTTCCTTCTTTTTCACTTGATGTCTTGCTTAAATCTGCGCAGCGTTGCATTATGTTTCCAACAGTGAAATTTGCTACTAATTTATCCTCATTCCTTGTCTTGATCACCATTTATCTATAACCTATTCATTGAGACCTTTTCAATGAGCCCAAGCACTATACTTCTGTTGTTTGTAGGTGAGTAAGGTATCCTGGAAATTCCAGGTGATTCTCCAGCATCAGCTCAAGGTTACTTTGTCGTCTAATATAATTGAAGTAATAGAACACACACACACACCCACAAACACACACACACACACACACTCACGCGCGCGCGCACGCACACACACACACGCAAAACTTAAAACACCCCCTCGGTTTTGCGTAATCCACTACGCGGGCCCAATGCATGCTGGTAGATGTCACATGTCATCGATTTTTTCGTTCTAACAGGCTTAGCATGACGCTTTCTATTTCTACGAAGAATAGACAGTGCTTTTTCAATACAAAGTGACATTTCGTTTCTCCATTTTTGACATCGCACCGTAGATGTCCTTCTACAATCTGTCATTTTGTATTTCGTTTCTAAAGGTCTTTGTCTAAGTTCTTATAAATGTACACTATTTCAGAAGAATATTTCTTCCTAAACTGCCAAAATCACACTGACAACAAACTTTCTACTCGACGCCCACAAAGTATATACGATTACCTACAAAATCAAGATTCATTTAGAACGCATAACTGTGATAATTAATAGAAAAACATAGCTGTCTTCTCTTATTGTACATCATTTAGTTAATAGTCATGTCTATTCTTCCGTCGACAAATCGGTGCTCGTGCTAAGCCTGCAGGACATACCGGTTTCCTCACGATTTTTTCTTTCACCTTTTCGAGAGCAGTGGTGATGAATTTACAAGCGCCGGTCTGGGTTTGAACATACGAACTACAACTCGTGAGCCGCGGCCATTACCACGGAGCTATCACTGGTTGTAGTGTGATGTTAGATCCTTAGGAATTAGCAGTGGCGTAGGTAACTATACCGTTCGAGGCCCGTGGCAAATTCATCGGATGCCCCCCCTCCAATATAAAGAAGCAGGACCAACAATAAGAGTATTTTTTATTTTATAAGACTTATTTATACACTTTTACTTGAAAGAGTTTAATAATAAATGTTGGGAGTTGGGATTCTCCTCTGACCGGGGGCCCCTTCCGGCTGGGGGCCCGTGGCATTTTGCCGACTTGCCACCCTGTAGTTACGCCACTGGGAATTAGGCTATCAAAGGCAATTTTGTTTTTATACGACTGGTAGGTCCAGAGATTAACCCCTACATACAAACTTACCATCAATTTTTACCTCTTTATTTTATTTTATTTATTAGGGAAAACAAACAGTGACACATTACATTTTATAGGAAGAAATACAAAAAAAATCGACTAAATGTATGTAACCAACAACATTTTCCACAAAATACACATAAAAATAATCTTTTTTTTTTTGTCGGGCATCTCGCAGTTGACCTTGAGAGGCCGTGACTGCTTAACCGGGCTTTCCTGGGGCTGCCATTAAGAGTTAACTTAACGCCTCCAGCCAGGGCTTAAAAACTAAAAACTTACATACTAAGCGACTGCACGCTGAGGGCACCCCCTGTGGGGTACGAACCTCGGCTCAGGGCGTCACTGTTAGGGGGACAGCTAGTGGGGATCGGCTGGATCAAAATATTGCCATTATTATTATTAGTCGGGGAATTTAAAGCTACTGGCTCAGCTGCGGCGCGGGCTGGCGCTTCAACGAGCAAGGGTCGGTCGGGGGTCTCGACGTTAGGCGCCGTTACTCGAGGTCTTCGCAGGGCGCGAGGACCTCGGCGGCGAGGTCGGAATGACAGTTGTGTGCGGTGTGTGCGAACTGTACTGGTGGCCCTATTTCTTTCCTGAAAAAATAATCTTTAATCTAACCAAGCTATTTAAACTAAAACCTACAGACTACAATAATTTGAGTCAAGACAACATTTTTGTGTAAAATAATAGAACTTTAAAGTATTAATTATAATGTGTACCTTTTTTCAGGAAAGTATGCGAGCTACAAACGCTAACCTAACTCTAGCGAGGGGGCGACTAAAACAATTGCACGCTGAATTAGAGAAGGCTAACTGCAGTACAGCATTACCTACTGTTAAAATTAAATAAATGTACAATGTTGTTATACCTACTGTGTTTTATTTAAAGGGGTGTACGGAGAACGGTCAGCCATCCAACCACGATCCCCTCTATAATAGTTTCTACAAAGGTAGTTAAAATCATCCATGGTAAGTGTACTGTAAAGGTTGTATGCCAGTATGAAACATTATGTTTACTGGCAGCTAATAATGGCTATTGTTCGAACAGCCAGAAAGTATTAATTTAAATATAAGAATATGTTTGACATATGATTTTCTATTACGTAAAAATATTCATTATTACTTTAAGCGCAGCCTTGCCCTGTACCTTTTAACTTAAAATATACGTGGAAACACGAAGTTAAGCTCCTATTATTGTTTCATTTGGTAGTGTAGCGTCCATACACTCAACAAACTACACTACACTACCACAGTACGCACTGGGACTACAGCTTAGTAAGGCCGTCTTCCCAATTGCGTGCAGTGTGGCTACGTTTGAGACAATTGAGCCTAGTCCCTGTCAGTTATCTAAGACCCAACTGACTATCAACCTAGCCAATAGGTTTCACTTAGCACCCGAGTTATCCCTACGCCCTAACCTACCATACAAACCACACCGAACGTGAGTCACGTTGGCTTACGAGAGGGAAGCCTGTTACAAGGAGACCTACGGTAACAGACGGAATTTGGGAAGGAATAGGGCTTTGTGTACGTCGTGCAATGTACACAGGATATGGTTTTCTTACTGCCGATCCCTCAGACTCAGGATCGTTGCTGGCTAAAGGTGTCTTGGCCACAGTAAGAGGAGGTTGTAGGAGATGAATCACACTTGACTCCAGCTTGATGACTGATTTATTACAATAATTAACTTAATTATTTATAAGTTTTGTGGTCAATACACATTGATATCTATTTCTATGTGTGTTGTGTGTGTATCGAGCCGATGAGGCGAAGATCTCAGTAGGTCACTTAGCGCTGCCGGTGTGCCGGTGTAGCCAGCGCGTGGTTAAGATGTATGTCACTCTTAACGCTGACGCTGTGATGCGATTGCATGTTCATGGTTGAACCAGTGAGCTTACGTAGTTAGAAATAAAAAACAAAATTATAAAAAAAAAACTTTTTTATTTTCGAAAATAGAAAAGTAAATGACTGATACATAATTATTATATTAAAGTAGGCAATTGAGCATTTTAGGTAAGTATTATTTTATTTTATTAAAATTATATCTTGGTAAATTTTTTGCTTATATATTATCTTATAATTATAACTAGCTTCATTTTTCTAACTCACCGACCTTAATTCAATAGTGCCTGATTTATTTGAAATAAATGCTATGAGTTTTTTTGAGTTTCTTATTAATTATAGATAGGTACGCAAGATTTTATTTGCCATATCAGTAGGTTCAGAGTAATCTTAAAAAGTAATTAATTAATTGAGTGGGTTATGTGCAAAGATCGGATATTCGGATGCATATTCACTTAAAGTTGAGATGTTGGCTACCATGGAATGCGCTTTTGTATCGAAAAAGTCTTAATTTATGTAAGTAATGTGTTTATTTTTGTTTTAACTGTTACAAACCACCCCTCCTCCAGTACATACACATATTTGAATCGGGTTAAACATTCATTTTAAATTATTACACATCTGAATAGTTATGCAATCCAAGAATCCCGGTTTTTTTTTATAAATATTACAAATAATTTATAAAGCCGCTTCCATACTTTCATAGCAAAAAATTATCTTTAGGTAAATATGCATCCGAATATCCGATTTCTGGTTATGTGTATGAACATAAACAAGTTAAAAGGCGGACCAATGTGAGGGTCATAGCAGGTGGCGTTCCGTAATTTCTGCCTACCCCAATGAGAAGGCGTGAGTTTATGTATGTGATAGAACATATATTTTTAACAATTATTTATGTCAAGAATGTGACAATTGTACAAACGACGTTGCCATTTTTTTTTGAACAGGCATTTTAAGTGGTCAATAATTAATATTTATATGTAGGTACCTACTAGAATCGCGTTGACGCTGCGTAAACTTCGCGTCTACGCTAGACCAATGGTTAGGTAGTTATCCATAACATTTTATTTTTTTCAATCTTCAAAATTCAAAAGTTTTGAGTCACTTGTCTAGCTAGTTAATGCTGCTGAACTAGCGAAGTTTTCGATAGAAACTCGTCGAAAAATATATTTAATAATTTCATACTACCAATCTCCCGAACAAATAATGCTAAAGGCTCAAAGATATTTATTTCGAGATTCTATAAGAAGTCGCTTCCAGTCCCCAGTCGGCCAGCTTGTCGTCCACCCATTGTCTGAAGAGTGGGACGTTTGTGTACACAGCTGGGACATCCTTTTGCCCACAGCCTATACCCCAGGCTACCAGGCCGGTGAGTTTATACCTGTTATTGCCGATGGGACACGCTAGGGGGGCGCCACCGTCTCCCTGAAATAGAGTGGAGACGTTTAGTTATTAATGTTGTTTATTTAGGATCTTTTGCCTGGTTCTGCCTTTGAGGTGCCTATATCAAATACACTAGAAAATTGGTTAGGGGATAATGTGCCAAGGCAGCCCGGAAAAATCAAATTTTCTTATATTTTTTGCAATTTGCTGGTGCTTGGTCCAGCTGAATGTTGAACAAAATATGATTCGCGATCGCGACTGTAACAAGTAGGTATGAAGGTATTTACATAATTATAAACTTTGAAATGATCAATCATCATCATCATTTCAGCCGAAAGACGTCCACTGCTGGACATAGGCCTGCTACAATTTGGGGAGGTTTGCCATAATCGCCAGGCTTGGCAAGGGGGTTGGCGATTGCAGTATGGTGGTAAAATGCATGGAGAACGCTGCTGCCCATTCTCTAGTAAGTCCCTTAGTCGCCTTCTACGACACCCATGGGAAGAGACAGGATGGTGCTATTCTTTACGTCCGGCACCACACGGAATGTATTGAAATAATCAATACAACCATCTATTACATGAAAAAAATATTAAATGGGATTGTAATTAAGAACTTCAGTGTTTTATTACAAAACGCGATCTAAATTGAGTTCTAGCCATAAGCTTGCTCATAGCTGTCTGAGCCAGTTTTTGTATCTCCAACTTTATTTTGATTTGGGCAAAGTTCTTAAAATACAAAAATGACAACTTGGCACCGGACCAAGTTGTTAGTTTTTGATCTAAATAAAATTCTTGTTTTATAAGGGGGAGAGGGTTGTATTGATGATTTATCTATACATACATACATACCTACAGACTTTAATTATATACCTGTATATAATCAAAGCCTACAGATAAATAAAATTCGAGTGTCTGTTTGTAATATTAAAATAACCGCTTTTTACTAAATGCAAATGGATGTATACACGGTACATAAACCAATTTTTTATTTTACAATTTCTGTCTGTCTGTTTGTTCCGGCAAATCTCTGAAACGGCTGGACCGATTTTGACGGAACTTTCACTGGCAGATAGCTGATGTAATAAGGAGTAACTTAGGCTTTAGTTTTTTTTTTATTAAATACTTTTTTGTTCAATTCCACGTGGACGAAGTCGCGGGCCTTGCTAGTTTATTATAAATTCAATTAGGCCATATTTGTTGCAGTCTTGAATCGTATTTTAATCAACATTTAATCTGACACTGACCTGGAAATGGCAGAAAAACGCAGAAGATTCGAATTTCGCGGGCTGCACCTACTGACCCTTTTAACTCTAGAATCTTTGATAGCACCACAGAGAGTGACATACCTGACAGGTATCTTTGCCAGCTTCCCCACCAGCGCAAACGAAGCTCTTATGCAGCTGGAAGTGGTTTCCTAGCCTGGTCCTCTTCAGCAAGGCGTTGCAGCGGTTGTAGGGCACCATATCCTGTTCCACCTTCTTCAGGATCACGGCGTAACGGTTTGATAGACCTGTGGAAAGAAGTTATTGTTTGAAGTTGTTATTGGAGCTAGAAATCGACGTATGGCTCTTCAATATCTATTTACTTATCGAAATTGAAAGGCTGAAATAGAATATGAAAGCTTTGAATGTTTGGATGTTTGTTACTTGTTATTATTGTATTAAAATATGATATTCAATGTGCTGCCATCTACTATGTATGTATGTAATAAATGTCATGGACAATAATGTTTATGATTAGTTAGATAAAGTCTATATTCTGCTCTATGGAATAAATCCCTTTCATTGTGTTTATTGCTAAAGCTAGCACGTTATTTTATTAAAAACTTAATATTACTCAATCACACTAAAGCAGCTGAACGGTTTTGGAAGGAATTTGGCACACAGATAGTTTATAACCTGGAGTAACATTTTATCCTGATAGTAGGTTCCTGTGACATAATTTCCGACATCTATTCGGGCGAAGCTGCTGGAAACAAATACTACTTAATAAAAACGAATGACCTAGATAAGGACATTGGGTACTTTTTACCCCGGTAGTACGATCCAGGGGGATAATTTCAGATTTCCACGCGGCTGATGACGCGGGTAAAAATTACGGGCAAAATCCATAATTCTACAGTTTACCTACCGAAATTTAAATACTGAAATATGTATACTCCATTTACAATAGCATTAGACAGAAGTTAAAAAAGGTTCTTTTTAATGTACACTTCGTAACAAAATTACATTAAACGTGTTGCAGTTACGATTAATGCCAAAAAAAATTAAAGTGTCAATGCTAAAAACCTAAAAGAAGCAGGAGTGAACAACACCGAGTAACTAAATTAGCTGATGACGACGAAGTTTTACCAACGTATTGTGGGTCGTAAGTTGTTATTTAACATAAAGTATTGTAAAAAAAAAATCCTTATACTTAATCTTAATTAGATGTAAATCCTCATGTGATTGTTTTTTTCATTCATACGTTTTGTTGTAGGTTTGTAATGTGTGATGAAGATGTTATTATAAAGAAAACATTATTTAAAATAAAAATTACTTTTACTTCGTTTATCTCAGTATTTAGTACTGTCTTAAAATCTACCTAAAAAAGTTAGAACTTAACTTTGAAATAATTTTTTTTGCACTCCTGCTTCTACGAGCCTCTTTTTTCTAAAGCTGTAATAAATGTGGTATAGAATAGATTGAAAGTCTGACAACCAAGCTTAGCAAGGGGTATCGTATAACCCAGTAGGTAACTGGGTTGTGAAGGTTAAATAGGAAGTCGCCCCATGTAAATACTGGTATCCAGCTGCAACTGGTTGACTGAAAGCCGACCCCAAAATAGTTTTTTTTGTAATACATAACATGATTAAAAAGAGTGTCCATGGAGTTTCTTGCCCGTTCTTCTCCATAGAGATCTACGTTTTGGAATGGGCAACTAGCTTCAACTTTCCAACTGGTCGACTTTTTGACAATTCAAAAGTGCCTGTAAATGGTTTAATTGAAATAAATGCTTTGAGTTTGAGTTTGAGTTGGGAAAAGGCAGATTTAATGACTCATTATTAGAGAACGGATATTCGGATACATATTCACCTAAAGTTGAGATGTTGGCTAACATGGAATGCGCTTTTGAATCGAAAAAGTCTTAATTTAGGTAGCTAAGTAATTTGTTTATTTTTTGTTTTAACTAATACAAACCACCCCTCCTCCAGTACATACACATATTTGTATCGGGTTAAACATTAATTTTAAATTAATACACATCTGCAATCCAAAAATCCCGGGGTTTTTAATAAATATTACAAATAATTTATAAAGCCGCTTCCATACTTTCGTAGCTAAAAAATATCTTTAGGTAAATATGCATACGAATATCCGATCTCTGCTCATTATCGTCATAATTTCAGCCAAAAGTCGTCCACTGCTGGACATAGACCTCCCCCAAGCTCCTCCACTTCGACCGATTCTGTGCTTCTTGCATCCAGCGGATTCCTGCGGCCTTCACCAGGTCATCAGTGTACCTCGTAGGAGGCCTTTTGATTAATTGACTGACTTACCGAAATTGGTCTTCCCCCAACCGTTGGCGACACAATTCTTGCTGCTGTCAAACACCTCTTCTTGGTCCGGCATGCAGATGACATTGATGTGCTCAGAGATGTCCAGTGGTGCGTCAAGCAGCAGGAGTGCAATGTCGTTCTTTAAGCTTTTCGGCATGAAATCTGAAACGAAAAGGGTGAAGTAGAATCTATGCTTATACAACGAGTAACATAATTAACGCAAGGCCTCATACACCCCAATTAGAGTATTGAGTTAAAAGCATAATACGCTAACTTATATTATTAAGAAAAACGTGTCGACCCAAGCATTAGGTACTTTATGCATTTAAAATTGAATCTTATTTCTTCTTGAATAAGATTGACTTTTCTTTGCCTCAATCAGTGGTAGGTATGGCAAAATACATAATTAAAAAATAAATACCAAAGTTACTGAAATCGAGTCAGTAGTCAATTAGGAACAAACTACTTTCAGGTCTTGCGTCTATTCTGTTACACCTTGTATAAAAAAAACCTGAAGAATTTGTTTGTTTGTTTGAACGCGTTAATCTCTAGAACTGCCGGTTGGATATGAAAAATTATTTTTGCATTTAATAGCCCAATTGTTTAGGAAGGTTATACCTACACTTAGGTGCCGAGCAAAAAGAAATGAAATAAAAAAAAACTGCTAAGCGAAAATGAAGTAAACGGAGGTGAATGGTCACATTTCGCAGGTGATCTAATATGGTGTACCAACCTATATAACAGGGTCGGACCCTTTTCGTCAAAACCCAGCTCACATCAAGACTATTAGAGCCCGATCACATGTATCACAATCAGAGATCGGATATTCGGATGCATATTCACCTAAAGTTGAGATGTTGGCTAATATGGAATGCGCTTTTGTATCGAAAAAGTCTTAATTTAGGTAAGTAATTTGTTTATTTTTTTTTGTTTTAACTAATACAAACCACCCTTCCTCCAGTACATACACATATTTGTATCGGGTTAAACATTAATTTTAAATTAATACACATCTGAATAGATAAGCAATCCAAGAATCCCGGGGTTTTTAATAAATATTACAAATAGTTTGTAAAGCCGCTTCCATACTTTCATAGCTAAAAATTATCTTTAGGTAAATATGCATCCGAATATCCGATCTCTGATCATCAGCACGCCACAAACACACCACGTGGACGATCCTACCAAAATACCAAACCCCAGTTAGGGTTGTGGAGGTCAAGCAGTTGCTCAATGTAAAATATTGCTATTCAGCTGCTCCGGTTAGACTGGAAGCTGACCCCAAACATATTTAGGAAAAGGCTGGGCAGATGATGTCTTACTTTCATGAATAACGGTAGTCTGCACATTTCTCTCTTCGTATGGGAATATCTCCTTGACTGTCTGGGTGTCCCATTCTCCAGCCCTGATCCTCAATTCACCCGGGCCGTACCTGGAAAGTGCCAAACAATATAATTTAAAAGAGTGTCCGTGGAGTTTCTTGTCCGTTCTTCTGCATAGGAACTTATTACGCTTTGCAATGGGCAACTATAAATAGCTTCGTCTTTCTGACTGACTCCTTGACAATTGATTTTACTTGACAAAATAACTTTGAGTATTAATAGGTCAGTATAGATCAACCAATTTAAAACTACACGCCACTCTACTAAAATTTCTATAGGTACAAGCATATGAAATGTGTATGTGTCACCGTAAAATTGTAAATACCGTTAGATTATACTTTTATAATCTATCTCCCGAGATTGTGAACTGTCGAAAGATTGTGAACCGTAACATATTGCTTACAATTTAACACATTATTTTTCGGTAGAAATCTATCGAAGTGAAACCGTCAAATTGTGAACTGGTATCAAGACGGATAGTACCTTCCGCTATTACTAAATAGTCAAGTAACTGCCACTAACTTGGAAGTAGCGCTCGCCGGCCGCTGCCGCGGCATCGCTCGCTGCGCTCGCTCGGCTCGCGCGCGGTTGGTCGCAATTCTAACCTTACCTAACCTATTCGGTCGGTAAGCAGTATGGTGCAGTTCACAATATATCTGTTACCGGCCAAACCCAATTTCAGGCCAAACTAGTTTGTCCTAGGCCAAACAGACTTATCCTACGCGTGATAATATGTCGCAGTCAACTAGCTTAATTAGCCATTTCTATAACAGCCTTTGGAAGTAACGCTCGCCGGCCGCTGCCGCGGCGCCGCTCGCTTCGCTCGCTCGGCTCGCGCGCTTTTGGTCACAGTTCTAACCTAACCTAACCCATTTAATCGGCGTGCCCCGGCTTAATAAACCAGTTTGCCCTAGGACAAACTAGTTTGGCCTGAAATCGGGTTTGGCCGGTAACATATCGACAGTTTATAATCTCACGAGATAGATTATAACTAACGGTGTTCACAATCATACGGTGACATATACAACAAGCAGTGCAGTGCAGCAGAGGGGCGTGCAGTTTTAAACTTTTGTTAGTTTGATGGTCTCTACCTTTTTTAGGGGAATGAAGGCTGAAGCGAATGAGGGTCTCGTGGCTAAGTACTAACAGCTCAGTACAGGACGATTGAAGGCTAAGCTATGCCTGCCACGGTTGGTTTCTGAATGGGTGGGCATCTATTAGATACGATATCGAGATCTCTCCGTGCATTGGACCAGTTGTCATTTGTAGATCTTTCATAGTCAGAAGGTCAGAAGCCTGAAAGTCTCGACAACCAGTCTTGCCTATGTTTTGACAGCTTTATGTTTTGTTAATACTTAATTTTATCTACTATTATTATTCCTTTGGGCTGGGCGTTTATGAGTCAGTCAGTCAGTCAGGACTTTTCTTTTTACACGCTTTATATTAGCTTCACTTGTATGTTTGTAACCGACTCCTTTGGACGCTATTTTGACCCACTTTAAAACGGTCAGATTTCATTGAAACTTTGTAAACTTATCGAGGACCGATGACTACCCAAAAAAAAAATTAGAAAAATGAAAAAAAAAAACACGTTTTTGTAGTTAGCAGAACTAAAAAAGGAGAAAATAATTTACTTCAATTAAAAAGCGCGGGGTGATTATAAAAATACCTCAAAAAACACCCCACGCTTTTTAATTGAATTAAATTATTTCTCCTTTTTTAGTTTGGTGTTTAAAGCGTGTTTTTTAGTTTTTTAAACTAATATTTTTATTGTTAACAACGCTAGTCTTAAAATTTACCAAATTGTCTCACTTTGTATCTGTGGAGAACGTGGTTGATTTCAAATAAATACATATGATTTCTGTATCCTATCTTTTTGTATCCAATAAATAAAATAAAAATAAATAAAATTTAATTACCCCCGTAACTGGTTTGTAGAGGTCAGATAGGCAGTCGCTCCAAGTAAAATACTGCTACTCTACTGCGTCCAGTTAGACTGGAACCCAACCCCAACATACATAGTCGGTAAAATGCTAGGCAGATGACGATGACCGGCCCCAGATTCGCTCGGGTCTTGACAGCACGCAGACTTGACAAAACAGCGAGATCTCTTTAATAACAGCTAACTGTAAGTACTTACTTCTGCGCGATATGTGCTCCTGTCATCACAACCTTAGGGTGAATGAGCACCCCGACACCAGCGTATGAGGAGTTGCGGTTGTCTAGCAGAGCGACAACCCAGGGGAACTCGCCGAATTGGGACTCTGCACCCTGGGAATAAGAAGTCAATCGTGAGGTTGTTGTAAATCGAGTATTTGACTTTGATATCGACGGTCCCTACGTAGAATCCCCTAACTACAAATGACAAATTTTACCGGAGAGCGCTTAAAAGTTTCAAATACGTGTACATCATGTTCTAGTTAATGTAATGTCATGATGGATTTAAAGCGCACTTTGCCATCTTAGACTTATTTTTGTTAAACTATACGATAGTGTAGGTTGGGCTTCAGCACCCTAATTGCGTAACACGCGATTAATCATCTTCTATTCTTATTTTATATCACGATTTCAAACCTTACTAATGAAGTGGTTATTGTTGCAAAATTGTTGTTGTTGCAAATTTTTTGTAGCCGCCATCTTGTATTTTCATTTTGGACTTCAGCACCCTCGAAAACCATGAAAACTGTCTCTGTCCCTTTCTATTCCATATAAGTAATACAAGTCGCATGGAGCATGCGCATAACGCTTTTTTCGTGACGTGACAATTTCTAGAAGTTTGCTTCTACCGCAAGCTGTGTTAAAGCAGTTCGTTCCAAAAAAATGTACAAGTTATACTCACAGTTCCTCCAGTGATAGTGACTCCCAAACCCTGAGGGTTGCGGTAACCACATCCCTTGACCTTGGTGGGATCTGGCCGAGGTTGTGGTTTCGGCGGCTTTGTCACGTCAGTAGAGTCCTCGGGGATGGCACAGCAGACCTCCACACTCTCCTGGCATTGACGGTCGATGGTATTGTCATCTTCTCCAAACCTGGAGACAAAATTTTACTATGTTAAAGGGGATGGTATATCAGCCCGTGGCATTCAAATTTTCTTATTTTTTTTTTTGCAATTTCCAGGTTAATTGTTTAGATATTTACATAATTTAAAAACTACCGGTCTTAAAATAATAATAAATACAAGTATAATTATAAAAAGAAAATGATCATAAGGCATCAAAAAGTTCGTCCGCATCGTTGTCAACGGGAAAAGTGCTCAAAAGGCTGGCAGCATTGCCACGTTGTATGGCAATGCTGATTCTTTGGCTGAAAATAGGACAGCCCTCTGGTCACGTGAAGAGTCGACCAACCGCTTGGCAATGTCTCGGAAAACTGCGTGGGCGCTCAGACCCTAGAGTTTCAAGTTTAATTTACGAGTTAGTGTCAGTTTGTAAGTTGATCAAAATCGCGACCAGCAGAATATATACAGGGTGTCCGGTAATTAAAGGATAACCTTGAAATGGTTCATGGTAGAACTAATAGCCATTCAGAAAAAAAAACCATTTGTATTTTTTCTGTAAAAAAAAAAATACAAAAAAACCGACTTCCGAAAAAACACTACAAAGTGAAAAATTACTATCATTTCAGAAGGCGGTTACAAAACATTAAAATACATATCCAAAGACACCGACTTTCAAAATTAAAGTTATTTTTCACTTTGTACTTAGTGTTTTTTCGGAAGTCGTTTTTTTTTCTATTTTTTTTTTACATAAATAATACAAATTAAAAATGTTTTTTTTTCTGAATGGCCATTAGTTCTGCTATGAACCATTTCAAGGTTATCCATTAATTACCGGACACCCTAAGTATACATACAGACTTAATTATGGGTCGACGAAAGATATAATCTTCCTTTACCTCCTTATTTTATCATTGATCTTTAAGATAATCCTTACCTGATATCTAGAGTCCCATATCCAGTAACGCTAGCATTATTGACATCAACTCCCACATTGTTGGCATCACACAGATAGTAAGGCACACACTGACAGTTCTGACCCGCCTTATCGACAAACGTAGATGTCCCTTCTGTGGGTTTTACAGTGATCTGGAAAAGTTTTACAAAGCTATTAATATTCGACAGGAAGGTACCTACCTACCTATGTACCCAGGCGTTGACATGACGCGTCGAGTTCAAGAGAGATTGACAGACAAATAGTGAAATAGACAACGCTCTATAAGGTTAAATTAAATTACATAGCGAAACTCCAAACTTTATGGGTAGCTACCTATCTCTATATCTAAACATGATAAAACCAAACAACAGCAAAAAGGTTTTTTTTTATTGGTCAAAGATCGTAGTTACTTGAAGTATGAGCTTAAAATGACAGATCTTGTTTTTGTTTTTTGGTCATCTAAAAACTTTAAGTAAGTACCTATTAAGTCTGTGAATTTTTCAAACAAAATCTGGTTTTTAAACTGATGAGAATGAGTATTGCGGTACCCGCTGGGTACCTGAATAAGGAACCGATACCGGTTAGGTGGAGTACTGGTAACCATCTGGAACCGGGTACCGAAATGGCACTTGTACTCTTAGAACCGGTTCCAGGTCCTGTTCGAGATATAGTCCCCATATAGTCAGTGGAGTTTCGCTTGATAATTTAATTTGATCCTGTATAAAGCTGAAGTTTTTCTACGACTCGATGTCCTATATCAACGGCCGTGTACTGTAGATTTGAAAAATTATTCATGCAGCCACAGACTTAATTATATCATTTCATATTCCCATATGCATGTAATGGTTGACGGAAGATCATTTCTGTAAAATGGAACAGCTGAGCTATCCTACGAGTCGAAGTCCACAGAGACGTAACAAAATCGTGGCGGGATGTTTTCCCGCATTTGATTTTCAACGTACCGCTTACCGCCGAGCGTTGAAAATTGAACATAGTGCCTCAACAGCTCATCTCAGCGGTTGGAAAATACACAATGTTCAATTTTGAACTCTCAACTCTAAACAGAGCGTTGAAGATTCAATGCGCGAACAAATCCCGGCATGATTTTATTACGTCTCTGTTAAAGTTGACAAAAAATCTCACCGTGAAAACTTATGTGAAGTGAGCATATAGACTATTCTGCCAATGTATTGAGTAAATAGAAAAAACAAGTGTGGATGACAAAAACAAAATTATCTGAAGACAAGAAACTATGTATAGTGATTCTATACCAGCTGTTATCTTTAGTGCTTAAGGATAGCAATAGGGTTTCTGTTACACCCTGTATAACCCACATTTCGCCAGTTATGTTTAAATCCCATGTATATAGGCGACCCTATTGCCATTGTAGCGTACATATTTATCTAATTCAGTATAATTTATTATGGGTGCACAATACTTGATCATAGTTATACAGTAAATTAGGAACGTGGCAGGGCGATAGTATGTAGGCGACTGGCGAGCCCGGCGCGGGCGCTCCCGTACAATATCAAAAATGCAATTCAGAAATGCATCGCTAGGGTCGCTACACCATCAACTGGGCTCAGGTCCCGGGCTGCTACTAAGAAATTCCAGACAGAAAAACCCAGTAACACTTTGTCCGACCTGGAAGTCGAACCAAGGACCAGGTAATAAGCAACATTGTACCTAATGCTAGGGATTGACACATTGACAGTTCACTTCACATAGGTAACCACGGTGAGATTTATAGATCAACAGGTGCAAACCATCCATGCAAAATATGTTTTTTTGATACCCATGAAAGCCAAAATTTGCCTAAGAGGTAATGGGTATGTAAATGTATGATTTTCGAATTCATATGAGTACGTCCCATAAAAAGTACTGCGTTTTACTAGGTGGCAGGATAGTGCATTGATGTTCCTGCCACTCTGTACATTCATGAAAAATGTTTGTAAACTACAAACGCCCAAATCCGTCTTGTAGGACATGACCATGCATTAATCATGCCATGATTGGTGTCAGTTGACCAAAACAGGTCCACAGAGGGATCACCTTGCAATACATTATGTCGTATATAAAAAACGTAGGCAGGTAAATGCTTTAAGTTCAATAAAAACCTGCCTTTGATGTTGTATTTTAATATGATTGGCGAAAAACAATAATATTTGTTCCACAGAAAGGACTTATTTGTGCACCCACAAAACATGTCCCTTCTGTGGAAATTATGCGTCCCATGCCTTGCTTCAAAATTACGCACGCTTGGTCTTCTAATCTAGATTTAGACTTTCTTTATGGTAAAAGTAGTGTCTATACTCCAGTTACAATAGCATTAGACAGAAGAAAAAGGTTATTTTTAATGTACACTTTGTAACAAAATTACATTAAACGTGTTGCAGTTACGATTAATGCCTATTATAATTTAGTTAAATATTAGCTGTCACACTTTATTGTAATCATGTTTAAGTATTTATCTTATCAAATTATGTGGCTTTCAATTATATAATTATTTCATTTCAATTTAAAATTAAAGTGTCAATGCTAAAAACCTAAAAGAAGCAGGAGTGAACAATACTGAGTGACTAAAGTAGCTAATGACGACGAAGTTTTACCAACGTATTGTGGGTCGCAAGTTGTTATTTAAAATAAAAAATTGTATTTTATTTCCTTTATTAATAATTAGATTTAAATCATCATGTGATTGTTTGTTTCATTTCATTCGTTTTGTTGTAGGTTTGTAATGTTGTGATGAAGATGTTATTATAAATAGAACATTATTTAAAATAAAATTATTTTTATTTCCTTTATCTCAGTATTTAGTACTGTCTGTCTTAAATCTACCTAAAAAAGTTATAACTTAACTTTAAAATAAAATGTTTTGCACTCATACTTCTACGAGCCTCTTATTTCTAAAGCTATAATAAATGGAGTATATGCCATCACAAAAAAATACTATAATCGGAGGATTTACAAAAATAAAGACTCTAAATGGAAAACTATAACATCGCAAATAAATATCTTTAATTACACAAGTTAATTTTCTGTTTGAACAAAATCTTTCCGGTAGTTTAGCTAAGGATTTAAATCTTCAGATTCGCCCGACTGTGTCTAAAGATGGTCACGTTTCTATTCCGTTGGCCATTGTCAACATTTGAATAGTATCGTCTCGCTCACTCGTACTGAAAATCGTATCTATCGTTCCATGCAGGATATCAGAGGGGCAATTCTCGTAATTTTAAGAACGTTCACAGTCTGATCTCAGTCTCAATCTGTCAAAAATACCTCGAGTATCCTTAAATTTTTGACAAGTTTTTGACATTTGTTTGTCGCCGAGATGAGACTGCGACTAGATTTTGAACGTTTTAAATTACGAGAATTGGCCTTCTGAGCTCAGTATCAGGATGTGCACTTTTTCACGCGACCTAAGTAGGCTAACTACGGTGAGCATAAATGTACCGATCTTTGAGTCAAGCCGTGAATACAAAGCAAGCAGACAGAGAGGATTTATTTAATTGTTTGAACGTAAATGATGTCAGTCAATTTTAAAGCTAAATAGTCGTCGGACTTGAGAAATTCCTAAGAATTTCCAAGCTATTAAAATACGGTGAAGGTCAATAGGTGCCTACAACGTTTCCACATCGAATCATGCAACATGCGAAATGCACGGAGAGGTCTCGATATAATAATAGGTGGTCACCCATCCACGAAACGACCGCTTCAAGCGTAGCTTAACCTGTGATCGACCCATGCGGCTGTTATTATTTAGCCTCGACCCCCTCCTCTCCCAGGTTTTGTATACAACTAGTCTTTACAACGTATTTTAAGAGTAAATGATAAACGAAACTGGTTGACACAATATGCCTTGGTACAAATGCATGATGGTTACAAAATAATGTAATATCTATTCTAGCTTGTCGATGCCATTCAAATGACAACCCACGAATATTGAACCCGATTTTGGAAGTGCATGTTTTTAACGTCCCATGAGCTGAAATATGTAATTCCTCCCAAGTTGGATGCTCAAACCCCTTGAACTCACGTCTTCATATCGTCGTTTCGAAGAGTTATAAGCCGATGGAGTCCCAAAGATATCTATTAGAACTGAGGGCGCAATCGTAGGTACAACTTCGGCGTTCTTGTCTCTTAAGCCTTGAGGATCACCATTTAAACTGTCGTTTTTGTGTGTCGAAGATTTAGGTGTTGATGCCTCCTGAAGTGTAGGTTTGATAATAGGAACACCATCAACCTTCACGTTTCTCGTGCCTTGAGGATCTCTCTTTGAATTTGCGTCTTCATACCGTTGTTTTGAAGAGTTATCTGTCGGTGGAGTGCCAAAGACGTCCGCCAGGACTGAAGGTTTGATAGTAGAAACACTTTCAACCTTCACGTAACTCGTACTTTGAGGATCTCTCTTTGAACTTGCGTCTTCATACCGTTGTTTTGAAGAGTTAACTGTCGGTGGAGTGCCAAAGACATCCGCCAGGACTGAAGGTTTGATAGTAGGACCACCATAAACCTTCACGCTCTTCGTGTCTTGAGGATCTCTCTTTGAACTTGCGTCTTCATACCGTTGTTTTGAAGAGTTGGCTGTCGGTGGAGTGCCAAAAACTTCAGTCAGGAGTGAAGGTTTGATACTAGGGACACCATCGTTCCTAGTGCTTTGAGAATTCGCTTCTTCGCGCCATTGTCTGGGAGAGTTAGTTGGCGGTGGACTCCCAAAACCTTCAGTCAGGAGGAGCGAAGGTTTGATTGTTGGAAGACCATTGACCTTCACGTTTCTCGTGTCTCGAGGGACCTGATTAATTATTTATGATTATCACTTCATCTCTCTCGTATCGGGCCAAACTATAGGAGAATCATCATCTTCAGCAAGTAGCTAGTATTGCAAAAAAGATCTGCTACTCCATACATTTACGTTCGCAACTTCATATAACTCGTAAAAAAGTAGGGTAGTAGGGGGTTTTTTTTTCGCTTCAAAGTATAAGTTATTTATAATGACGAGTAACTTAAGAAGTTTTCTGTTATTTTAAATACACTTTGTATGTTGCAGAGATACATTTTCAATATCTAAAGGAAAGTTATAAACAATCTGTTCTAGGAAATGGAATAAAAAGAATAAGGGAATTCCCATTGGGCACTTTCTTAGGAATGACCTGGAACTGACTACTTTATGTACTTAAGTATCTTTGTATGTTGGTAACCCACCTACTTTAGAAGGAAGACAATTATAATTAAACATTTAAGAAACCCCCGACCCTAACAAAAACCTCTATAAGGTAAAAAAAAGTTTCAAGTTGAAGGTAATATTTTGATCAAAGCATTGTCACGTCGGGACGGCTAATGAAAATGTTACCCTTTCTACAATAGGATAGTAACATTCATTATTGCTGCGCCTCGTCTGTTTGGCGTTTTCTTTGATCGTATATGTATGTAACCTTGAACCCACCCCTGCTGAGTTTAAAGATGACAGGAAGAGACAGGAAGCTCTTAAGCTTTGGCTTCACTGACGCGATGCGGGACGTGACTGCACGCTTGTTTTGTTTTAATGATTAGGAAGTCACGTGCATTTTTGAACAACCTAAAACTAGTTGACAAAATAGTCGTGAGCAAATATCGTCCCGCATCCCGCACGTGAGTTTCACAATTTCACCAGAGCTTAAAGATGATAGGAAAAGACAGGAAGCTGTGATTGGGTGATGCTGGAGAAAATTGGCAAAGGAATCGACAGGGCCTATGTCCTTAACTACGGCTAACAATAATGCTAATAATGCTAAATTCAAGAAAACAAAAATAAAACATCCGCTATCGGTATGCGAACCGTGTTGGCCGGGCGCGCATGGATCGCTCAGCTAGTTTTATTAGTTTTCATGGAACTTAGATATTTTTTACGTATTTCCAAAAAAACATAATATAGCATGTCTTTTGGCTGCCTAAATGTACATGCCACAATGTCATTTAATGTTTTTAATAAACGCCACATTTAAAAAAAATCGTTTTCCATAGTAGCCAACGAATTAAATTTGACCCTGTATAGTGGTTGGAGAAGGTTGCAAAAAAAGGTCAGAGTCCAGTATAAAGTCTAATGACTTAACTTCCATAATCTAGACAGACAACAAGTTATTACTACGGCACAATAAAGACAAATGGCCGCTTAACTATATGCGCAGGGAACATTGAATTTAGCATTGTTAGCATTTTTGTTATCTTTATTGCCTAAAGCCTGCTTATAGGTTTTCAAAAGAACTCACTTTCTCGATCGATTTCGTAGTTCCGATAGGGTTTGGAGTAATTGTTGGTCCGAATATGGTCTCCAGCAAGTTCTGGTCTATACCGGGGATCACCTGATCAAATGTAGATTGTGCTATGTAGTTACGGATACACCCACACACCCACCCAAATTGAGTAACACTCTTTCAATCATAATTCGAAATATATTTGCTAATCCATTTCTTCATATACTTGATAAAAACTTAAAAAAAAAATAAACAACCGACTTCCGGAAAAACACTACAAAGTTAAAAATTACTTTAATTTTGGAAGGTGGTGACTTTGGATATGTATTTAATTTTTTTGTCACCGCCTTCCGAAATTAAAGTAATTTTTCACTTTGTAGTGTTTTCCGGAACTCGGTTGTTTTTTTTTTTGAAGAAGAAGTTTTTATTTTTCACTTTTTAGTTATAGTACCTACCTACCCATTCGAAGTTTCACCATCCTTGAGGTCAATATTTATGCGATAGCAGCAATCGCCGTTGATTTTCTGTCATTTTTTGAAGAGTTCCGTTATCAGTCTCCGAAACGCATCATTAGATCTATATGAAATTTAAATGAGACCATTTCGGAATAAACCCTTTTCGAACAAAAAAAGAATTTTATAAATCCGTCCATATATGACGGAGTTATGCCCGAACATACATAAAACATATATACATTTAAAAACATGTCAAATTGATGATAACTTCCTTATTTTTGAAGTCGGTTAAAAATTCGTCTGCTCAACAATGTAAATAATGCAATGTTGAACTGTCAAAATGAAAGGCATTGCTACTGTTAGTATTTTACGCAATCACCCGCTGACGTAAATTTATCAAAAATCGCGATTGTTATTTTTGGCATTATATAAATTATATTTGGTTTATTTCTGTGGCTTTAATAAACAATTTGACCCTGCGTAATATAGAAATGAAAAACAGAGTAAATTATTGCAAATCGAGTAATAAGTCATTTTCTGTAGACATGCACGAAAATAAAAAAGAGATGCATTAAAATAACATCTAATTAAGGATATTTTGTATCGACGAGAACTGGTGAGTTCTTTTAACCTTGAAAACTTGATACAAACTCAGATAAGTAAATCTGCTGACGAAAAAAAACTACCTAACTATCTATTCATCATATACAGGAAAAGTTTTTATTCAGCGCGCAAACTTTAACCATGAATTCAGCATACCATTCTAGACCCCCAGCGAAGAAATTTTTCGCCGGTTTTACAAAAAAAAATCAGCTGTTTCATAGAAAAGTGCAATACCTACGCGGTCAAAATGTATGGAACAGCTGTTTTTTTTTTGTATAACCGACGAAACATTTCTGCGCTGGGGGTAACCATGAATTTATGGTTACAGTTTGCGCACTGGATAAAATCTTTTCCTGTTTAAATAAGTTATTGGTGTATCTTTAGCGAATGAGGAACACCGTATCCGTGCTCCCTGTCACTTCCACAGAAAAGACATGGCGTCTTTTCTGTAGACGAGGATAAGAAGTCACACATTGTATTGTCAAAAAATTGTATGTTAGTAAATTGATCGTAATTTATATCACAGCATAGTTTATTTTATTTTCAATAAAAGTACCTAAAATAGAAATAAAAACCACTACGCGGTTTCCAGAATTTTATCAAAACCTCGTTTTTCTGCGCAAATGTCGTCGTGTTTGGTCGCGTCGAGTAGGTAAACTTTCACTGAAATATTACAGCAAGCTTATAGCATGACGCTTTCTATTTCTACGAAGAATAGACAGTGCTTTTTCAATACAAAGTGACACTTCTTTACTCCATTTTTGACATCGCACCGTAGATATCCTTCTACAATCTGTCATTTCGTCTTTCGTATCTAACGATCTTTGTCTAGGTCCTTATAAATGTAGACTATTTCAGAAGAATATTTCTTCCCAAACTGTCAAAATCACACTGACAACAAACTTTCTACTCGACGGCCACAAAGTAAATACGATTGTCTACAAAATCATGATTCGTTTAGAACGCATAACTGTGATAATTAATAGAAAAAACGTAGCTATATTTTCCTATTGTACATCATTTTGTTAAGGGTAGAAATAAAAGTTCCGAAAAATAAAAATAAATATGAGCATACTCAAAATATGAAATTTGTGCCTCTTGCTATCAATCAGGCACAAATCCAGACTTCGGGCTGCTACTGAGAAATTCCAGATACAAAAATCCAGTAACACTTTTCCCGACCTGGGAATCGAACCCAAGATCACGTGTTCAGCAGAAGCGCTTGCCTAAGTCGGGTTTTATAACACGTTACCTTTAGGCTTATGTTCCAACGGATGTAGTAAAATCGCGGCGGGTTTTTTACACGACTGCGCCAGAAGGAAGGTTATGTTTTTCATATTCATATTAATTTCTTTATTTGTATTCCATACTGTTGAAAGGTCTTACAATTGGCTTAAAGCTAACGTAGGTACAATTACGGAACCTGTAGGGCACAGGAAAAAGTAAATTCTAAATTAATTCGAAAAATAATAATAATAAAAAACAAATTACAATCAACAATTTTTAAATATTCATATCGTTAACATTAATTAAGTAAATTTATTTTATTGAGATCAGTCATGTTGTGGTACATCATAAATAATTATTTGGGTCAACATACTATTATATCGTATTATAATATTTAACAATGCATATAACAATGTATCTATCTGTGTGGTATGGTGTCTGTTTGTGTCAAATCAAATTTTTGTCATGTATATATTCGTTTATTGTGTAGTATGCTTTTTCAGTTGAGCTTATTTATAAATGTCGTATCGTTTGTTTCGAGTGTATGTACATATGTATATTTCTTTGGCCCGCTCTGTAGCCTAAACGGCTTGATCGATTTCAGCTTGAGAGGTGCCGTTAGATTCGTCTTAATTGAGAGACAGTGAAAATTGAAAAAAAAAATGGCCGATTCTTGGCGCCATATTGTGTCGTCAAAAAAAATTTTTTTTTCGTAACTTTTTGAGTGGGGTATCAAAATAAAGGGTTTCATATATAGGTCTCATTAACGTCAAAAATAATTAAATTAACTAAAAACTGAAGTAAATAAAAAAAATTACCAAATCAAAAAACCCGACTGCCTAAAAAGAGATACTCTATGCAATCTCATGCAGTCGGAGGCATATTGCCTCCGACTGCATGAGATTGCATAGAGTAATACACTCCCGAAGTTTGTATGGAAAAAATGTCGACAAAATTCACCTTAACCTTATTGTCTGGATGAAACTTACTTCTTCAAGCGGTTGCCTAGATGGGGGGGGCGTTCCAAATATTTCGATGAGGACTGATGGGTCGACCGTTGTCTGAGCCCCAGCCAGTGCCAGGAATCCGGCTATCACGAGGACATGCATCTTTTCTGGAAAACGTGTAGAATAATTTGTTAGTATTGAAAAAAGAATTGTATTTGTGTCTGTAAATCTAGTTAGGATATTAGTTTCCGAAACTTAGCAATTTTATTCTATACTCCATTTATTATAGCTTTAGAAAAAAGAGCCACCACAACCCAGTTACTGGGTAACACTATACCCCTACAATGGGAATGGAGAGGGCTATGCTCGGAGTTTCCCTACGTGATCGAATCAGGAATGAACAGATCCGCAGGAGAACCAAGGCAACCGACATAACCCGAAGAATTGCTAAACTTAAGTGGCAGTGGGCAGGGCATATTGCTCGCAGAACAGATGGCCGATGGGGCCGAAAAGTTCTGGAGTGGCGACCGCGTACCGGAAGACGTAGCGTTAGAAGGCCTCCCACAAGGTGGACCGATGATGGGAAGCATAGGACCAGTCGAAGTGGAGAAGCTTTGGGGAGGCCTATGTCCAGCAGTGGACGTCTTTCGGCTGTAATGATGATCATGATGACTATACCCCTTGATAAGACTGGTTGTCTGACTTTCAAGCTTCTGACGACTCGTAACGACTGTCAAAGATCTATGAATGACAGCCGGGATCACCCCAAGGCACGGAAAAGTTTCGGTATGTAAAGATGATCTCCCATCCTCGGACCAGCCGCGGCAAGTGTAACTTTACTTGATCGATAAAACCGTGCGAAATGATGATGAATAACAGTCTATAATGTTCCCACTGCTGGGACACAGGCCTCCTCTCTGTGAGAGGGAGTGGGCCGTAATCCACCACGCGGGCCCAGTGCGGGTTAGTAGATGTCACATGTCTTCGAATTTTTGGTTCTAGGACATGCCGGTTTCCTCACGATGTTTTCCTTCACCGTTTTGAGAGCTGTGGTGATGACATAATTTACACAAAGTAAATTGCCTGTCCGGGTTCGACCCTACGGCCTACATCTCGTAAGTCAAGTCAGTTACCACTGGACCAACACTCCTCCCTGAACAACCAAAAACCTACATATTGTTACGCGCTAAAGCTAAAGTAATTCGTTACCACTAGCGCCATCTAGTATCGAGTAGCAGAATAATTTGAGTCAAGATCTATCTAGCAAGTTCGATACAAGAATCTTCTAGAATTATCAACGTCCGTTCAGTCGGGGCCGGTATGTACTCGAAGATTCTAGATGGTTCGATTTCCGAATTTTCTATGGCCCTATAAAAGGCGGGAGCGGATCGGGAACGAAGTAGTATTGAATAAGCGATACATGCGAAAACATCTGAAGCGATCTCAAGTGCAATTTAAAGTGATCAATAGTGAAATTGTGTCTTGTAATTTGTGTGTTTAATTAAAGTGTCGATTTTGGTAATTTTTATTGGCAGTTTTTAATTGTCACGAACCCGAAGCTCGTAACAATATTTATTTAAAGACTTATTGGATAGAGATATGGTGAATTTGTCACTTACAAGGCGTACACAGCACTTACTTAAAAACTAGCTTCTTAAATGTAACGTATTTAACAAGGTTCTTTACTCGTAATGAAGATAGATAAATTAATTAGAAAAAAGGACAAAACATTTAGTAAAAAACAAAATCATAATCGAAATAAGAATTAAAAAAAAATAAGTTTTTACTAGAGTCAAAATTAAACATCAAAAAACAAAATCATAATCGCAATGAGAATAAAAAATTAAAATTATTACTGTAATCAAAATTAAACATTAAAATTAAAACTAAAAAACAAAAATGTTTTATTTTGATTCTAGTAATAACTTAAATTTATTTTTTTCGTTTTATTTGGATTCTTATTTCGATTATGATTTTGTTTTTTACTAAATTTTTTGTCCTTTGTTTCTAATTAATTTGTCTATCCTATAATAACAAAATTAATTTAAAGACGTCATTCCTTTGGTTATAAACATTAATGATATTCGTCGATTTCATTTGATTAATAATTATAAACAAGTTTTTAACGACTAAACTGGCAGACATCACAGACGCCTTAAATTAAGGTGGAAGTATCAGGGTACCTCCGAAAATTCAATGTTTCATTCGTTTTTGCAATTTTCGGGCCAGTGTAAGGCTTCTTTTTTTGGGAGTGAAACTATCAAATAACTTCTCCCGCTCTGTGTGGAGCAGGAGGGCGTGTCAGACTTTTACTGACTAAAACCCACCCGTGTTCCTTAATTGTCTGTGCCAGGGCCACGGTAACTCGTTCGAACAAATCCGCGCCCCGGCAGGCATCGGCCCAAGCGGACCCCTTCGATTTCTGCTGATATCCCTCGAAGTTCATTTAATCCAATTGAATGAACTTTTTAACCGACTTCAAAAAGGAGGAGGTTTTCAATTCGTCTGTATTTTTTTTGTATGTATGTTCCGCAATATCTTGTGATAATTGTGGATTGATTTTGAAAATGATTTTTTTAATGGATAGGTTAGGCTTCAGACGTGCCCATTAACATTTTATTGTCTTTGCTTGGGTAGTTTTTGGGTCAGTTTCGATAAAACTTTTTTGAAGTGAAACTTCTTATGCGACTTCCAACAAGGTTGCGTTAAACGTTTAACGCTAAAGGTTGCGTTAAACGTTCAACGCAACCGACGCAACAGAGTGAGTCGGTTTCACTTCTTCCACGCGGAGGGACTCCACGCACTTTTGAAGTGAAACTTCATATGCGACTTCCAGCAACGTTGCGTTAAACGTTTAACGCTAAAGGTTGCGTTAAACGTTTAACGCTACCGAGAGAGAGAGAGAAAGAAAGATACACAAAAGTAGAAAGTAGGAGAGAGAAAGAGAGTGAGTCGGTTTCACTTTTTTAAATCCACTTTGGGTATCTTGATGTTGTTGTAATACTTCCTGCCATTGTTGTTTACTTAGCAAGTGAAGGTACACGATGTTTTTTGGGGTAGATATTACAACTCATTATAATCATCATTTCAACCGCACGACGTCTACTGCTGGACATATCCCCCAATTTGAGGGGGCTTGCCAAAATCGCCACGCTTGGCAGGGGGGTTGGCGATCGCTGTATGGTGGTAAAATGCATAGAGAACGCTGCTGCCCATTCTCTAGTAAGTCCCTTAGTCGCCTTCTACGACACCCATGGGAAGAGATGGGATGGTGCTATTCTTTACGTCTGGCACCACACGAAACCGAAACTACAACTAAAAAGAGAAAAATAAAAAGTTTTTTTTTCAAAATCAAAATCAAACGTCATTTATTCAAACTAGGCTGAGAGTCAGCTCGTTTTGAAAGTCAAAATTACATAAGACAGCCCCCCCAAAACGCCCGCCCTTCACCACTTCCTAGTGCTTTAGCTGGGAAGAAGAAGTAGCGCAACAAACTCCCCAGAAGCACAGCTGTCTGTTTTGAAAAATATAACAACAGACTAAAATACAGATAGAAAGACACCGACTTCTCAAATTGAAGTTATGTTTCACTTTGTTGTAGTGTTTTATTTGGAAGTCAAAGCGTTTTTATTTTGTCAAAAAAAGTTTTGATTTGCCCATCATAACATTTGGAGTCTTCCAAAGTCATTACAAAATGTTTTTCCCCTCAACACGGAGTTGCGTGTTTTTTTTTCACAGCAGCCATTGTTAAATATTGGGAAAAACTTGATATCGCTCGACCACAAATCATAGCTCACACAGCCATTAAACAAGATACGTAGAAACAGGTTTTTAAAGTAATTATTGTCGTACTATTAACATAAACTGGCTTCAAGCGATGGTTTTGTAACTATCTATAAAGTAAGTTCATTATAACGAAGTTCTATGTTATGGCGGTGATTTCTTGAAAACGCTCAAAAAGGTGGTTTTTTAAACCAGTGTCTCTCTTTAACCGTAAATAATTTTGAAAGCAAAAAAATATCTAATATATAAAATTCTCGTGTCACAGTTTTCGTTGCCATACTCCTCCGAAACGGCTTGACCGATTTTGATAAAATTTCGTGTGCTTATCGGGTAGGTCTGAGAATCGGCCAACATCTATTTTTTTTTTGTGCATTAGGAAACTGCCAAAACATTTTCTATGGGAATTTTGTATGGACAGGACAACGTCTGTCGGGTCAGCTAGTATGATATAATAAAGTCTTTTATGCATACAGTGATTAAACTCAAAACTGTTTAGTTTTGAGTTTATTCACTGTATGCATAAAAGACTGCAAAGAAGAAATTAAGAGGTAGCTTTGATGATTTCTTTGATGCATTTTAGTATTCTATTTCCGTACATACAAAACGATATCATATTTTACTTTGGATGTGTCATGTCAGACAATGGAGTAAAACACTCCCGAAGTTTGTATGCAAAAAATGTGGACTAGGTTCACCTTAATGCGGAAAGTCCCAATCGCGTCATGGAAAACACGCAAACGAAATGGGAAAGTACCAAATCATCTGCTTGCTTTTTCCCAACTAGGTATGTTGGTAACGGCTTACAGTCTATCCGGATGCAGCCGAATATCAGTATTTACACGCTTTATATTAGCTCGGGTTGTATGTATGTATGTAACGGAATCTTTGAGCGCGATTTTGACCCACTTTAATCGGTCAGATTTCAATGAAACTTTGTAAGCTTATCGAGGACCGATGACAATTCAATAACAAAAAAAAGGGTAAAAAAAATCATGTTTTTGTAGTTAGCAGAATAAAAAAATAGAAAATAAATAATAGTTTAAAAAACTAAAAAACACGCTGTATAAATCAAACTAAAAAAAACTAAAAAACACGCTTTAAAAACCAAACTAAAAAAGAAGAAAATAATTTTATTCAATTAAAAAGCGTGGGGTGCTTTTTGAGGTATTTTTATAATCAATTAATTTCAAGCACCCCACGCTTTTTAATTGAATTAAATTATTTTCAATTAAGTGGAGCAATCTGAAGCAACAACAATAAATTTCGGATATATTTCGGGAATATTTGCTTCTGATTGCTCCGTAATATTTCATGAGTTGCCGATTGGATACTCGGCAACTCATATTGGCGACATTGAGAAATGTGAAATATATGGAGCAATTAGAAAAAATTGCCGCATTTTATTGTTGTTGCTCCAGATTGCTTCACTCAATTGATCCAGATTGATCCATTAGTCTTGCCGAGCAACAATTGCTCAAAATATTGCTCACCGTGTAAGAGCACCTTTAGGTTCGAAAAACTTGTCTGCTCCACGATGTAAATAACGCCATTAATGTTGTTAAACTGTCAATATGAAACCCATTCCTAGTGTTAGTGTGTTTCATAATCACCTCTTAGATCTCTACAACCAAAGTAGGGGAACACGATACTCATTGGTAAGCCTGGTTGTCAGACTTTCTGGCTTCTGACGACCCGTAACGTCTGTCAAAGATCTACGAATGACAGTCGGGATCAACGGCTTAACGTACTTTCCCAGGCACAGAGGGTTCTCGGAATGTTTTTTTTTTAGTGAAAACTTCTATAGGCGCGATGAACACTTTTTGGTTGAACAAAAATCATGGAACTCCCGTCATCGTCACCGCACGCTTCCCGTGAGCTTGTATAAGACTGTGTATATATGTACAGTCCCGGACTTTAATTGATAAGCCACTATTAAACTTTCCAATTTTGCAGTTTTATACATTCACGAGATTACACGATTAAACACGAACTTAAACCGTATGCTCGTAAACAAGATGACAAATTACTTATAATCGGAAATAGTCATATCCATAGAGGTTGACTAATAAATTGTCAATGATAAATCAATACACTGTTGCATAAGTTTATTCAATCTATTTGATACTGACCTCCTTTGAATAAGAGCTTATTAAATACTCGTTATTTCTGAAAACCTATCCAAAAACAGTGACAGTTGAAATGTCAGAGACGATAATTTCGAATTTTGGTGAATCGTATCCGTAACTATTTAAGTTTATATGCAACAGTTATCATATTTGTCATGAACGTCTCTTGGACGCTACGCGTTCGGATTAAAACGTGGGTGCGAGTTTTTCCGATGTCGAAATGACTAATCATAACGTTACCATCACTACGCTAAAACAATTGTTGCTAGTTTACGTTTGCTAGCCCTGCAATTGGTTGACTTTGGATCGTCACTCTGGACATGTACGAGTATAACCGACTAAACCCGATTTGCATTACACGGCTAAAATAGAAACTGTGGCAAGTGGCTTATCAATTAAAGTCCGTGACTGTACATAGATATAGGAGTGTCAAAGCATCAAAAATAATAATCTAATAGCGCGACGATACAATTCACAAGTTACTTAGATGTTTTTTTAATTTAATCAGATTATGAGCTACCGCAGGGGTCAATTTAAAATGGTGGTTGGATGCACGAGCACACGGATGAGTCGCGCGTTGATGTCTTTTGGAAAAGTCCCTTTCTTTCATTAGGAAATTCTAATTCTTTTATCCCTTTCTTTCCTTTTGTATTTTATCGTAAAAATATGTATTGTTTCCTTTAATGGCTGAAGTCGATCGCTCGTTTATCATATTTTACCGAGAGCAATCAGGACCCAAGGACCCAATGTGAAATCCTGTATTGACGATTAAAAAAATACACACGTAATTGTTCAAGTTTTCACTTCTGTCGGCACTCCCGGAGTGCCATTGTTTTTTTTTGGGAATGACATCTCGCAGTTCAACCTATGAGGTTGTCGTCTGCTTAGCCGGGCTTGCCTGGAATAGTCTTAATAAATTAAGATTACCAGCTAGGGCTTACAAAAAACCTAAAACTAGAGAGACTGCTCGCTAAGGGCACCCCCTTTGGGGTACGGACCTCGGCTTAGAGCATCACTGGTAGTGGGCAGCAAGGGATAAACTAAATTGGATTGATTCTCGGTATGTACTATGCTCAATACATTTATGTTCACCCATCCATGGACCGACCTCGGCAAGCGTTGCTCAGCCTTGAAGACCGACCCGCAGCTGTCTATTTAGCCGCGAGCCTAATTAATCATCACTAAATCTACAATCAACTTTAATTTTAGATTCTATGTTTAATCAACTTTTGATAAGATCTGAATTACCTTGTACCTACTTAATAAAAGAAGTTGTTTGTTATCTTGTCAGATTTTAAGCCCACGGTCCCACAGAGTGCATTCCAGCTCGTCGAAAAAACAAACTGATTTTCAAGGCACGGCGATAAAGCAATGCGCTAAAAAAATCCGCCGTGATTTTATTTATTCTACGTCCCGTTTGGTAGCGTAACACGGTCACTTTATGAACCCTACTGTTCATTAACGGCTTGTCTTGAAGATTTGAAAAATATGTGATTTTGCTATAGATTCATATAGATCATTTTGCCCGAAGTACTTTTTTTGTATGGTTAATACTTTTGCTGTAAAAAAATATTTTCCAACACGCAATATTTTGGCTTCTATTCCATACTCGAAAAAAAATACATTGAAAAATAGATAATTAGAGGTACCACAGAATCGCCGAAGCACAATTGTAAATTAATCAAAGGAATATCCCCATTTTGAGATAAAGGCTCAGAGGTGCCCTGCGCGGGCGCGGGCGGCAGTCGTGCTTTAGCATACAAACGGGAGATGAGGATACTATGGGCCTTAAAACGTGATAAAATCGCTGTTCGATTTTCGACCCGCTAGAAGGATGTGCTCTGTTGGATTCTCAACGCTCGGCTCAACACTGAGTGTTGAAAATCGAGTGCGTGACAAAAACCCACCGCGATTTTATTACGTCCGCATGGAGTTCGACTAACATCGCATATCAATTTGAATTACATTCACTCTCAGCTTCGTTCACGTGTAATTTCTTGTTTTATACAGGAAAAGTTTTTATCCAGTGCGCAAACTGTAACCATGCATTCAGCATATCATTTGTAGACCCCCCAGCGCAGAAATTTTTCGTCGGTTATACAAAAAAACAGCTGTTCCATACATTTTGACCGCGTAGGTATTGCACTTTTCTATGAAACAGCTGATTTTTTTTTTAAACCGACGAAAAATTTCTGCGCTGGGTTGTTTAGAATGATATGCTAAATTCATGGTTACAGTTTGGGCACTGAATAAAAACTTTTTCTGTATATGTCACCGTAATGTTCACAATTTATCGACATTTAATATCCTCGCGAGATAGATTATAAACTAACGGTGTTCACAATCTTACGGTGACATAGACATAGACATTAGACGAACGCGTTATTCTCATGCCCTTCATCATTATCGTCATCATATCAGCCGGAAGACGTCCACTGCTGGACATAGCATAGGTCTCCCCCAAGCTCCAAACCGCCTTTGACCGGTCCTGTGCTTCCCGCATCCAGCGGACTCCTGCAGCCCTCACAAGGTCATCGGTCCACCTTGTGGGAGACCTTCCAACTGTACGTCTATACGCGGTCGCCACTCCAGAAATTTTCGGCCCCATCGGCCATCTCATGTCCATGCTATTTAGGGTCTTCGCAAGATTTATTTATCTTCCATACTTCTCTTCGCTTGTGGCTAAATAATACCAGGCGCAGGGAAAGCCGTATCTTGGACAGCACGTGAAGCCGTTGCTCCCAGCCGTCATTCGTAGATCTTAGAGAGTCGTTACGAGTCGGTGAAACCCGAAAGTCTGACAACCAGTCTTACCAAGGGGTATCTTGTTACCCAGTAACTGGGTTGTGGAGTTCAGATAGGCCGTCGCTCCATGTAAAATACTGGTACAGTGGCAGATGAGACTTCTCTAGCAATCATCATTACGGTAGTCACCCCCGTTACGGTTCTAGCCATAGTGTCATCTTTAACACAGTCCATCCATCGTTTCTTTGGTTGACAGCCACCCACATTCATACCCAAGACATAGCAGCTCACGTTTTTACACGCTTTATATTAGCTTCACTTGTATGTTTGTTTGTATGTAACCGACTCCTTAGAGCGCGATTTTGACCCACTTTAAACGGTCAGATTTCATTGAAACTTTGTAAACTTGTCGAGGACCGATGACAATTCAATAATTTAAAAAAAAAATTGAGAAAAAAAATCACGTTTTTGTAGTTAGCAGAACTAAAAAATAGAAAATAAATAATAGTTTAACAACTAAAAAACACGCTTTAAAAACCAAACTAAAAAAGGAGAAAATAATTTAATTCAATTAAAAAGCGTGGGGTGCTTGACATTAATTGATTATAAAAATACCTCAAAAAGCACCCCACGCTTTTTAATTGAATTAAATTATTTTCTCCTTTTTTAGTTTGGTTTTTAAAGCGTGTTTTTTAGTTTTTTAAGCTATTTGAGTTACTAAAGTAAATGCATATATATATTTAGAGCAGTGGTGGCCTAGTGGTAACGGAAGTTACTTAGAAGTTGTAGGTCGTAGGTTCAAATACAGCCTGTCTGTGTAAATTATTTCATCAGCACTGCTCTCAAAACGGCGAACGAAAACATCGTGAGAAAACCGGCATGTCATAAAGAACCAAAAAATTCGAAGACATGTGACATCTATCAACCCGCACTGGGCCCGCGTTGTGGATTAAGTCTCAGCATCAGCAGTGGGAACATTTTAAGCTGATTATCGACGCCTTAGAGTGAAACCTCGTAAGTGTACAAGAAGTAACTTTTCAGGAGGAAGAAATATATGCCGAATTTGCTGACGGATGCGAGTGTTTACGAGGTTCTCGTTTACTTTCATAGATGGCGTTATGAGTCTCAAATGAACATATTAGTGAGATCAAGATGTGCGTTACGAGATTTTCTTCCTAGAAACGCAATAAAATAAATTTGGACAAAAATGCATTCCCGAGTTTTTCACTCTAAGGCAACGTTATGCTATGCATTTTCACAAAATAGTTTTTATCGGGGTTTTTGAATTTCCAAATGCCGACCAACACAGTAATTAAATAATCATTATGTGGTCAATGGCCATGACCCCGTGATACAAACACGACACGGCACTATTATCTACACGATTAATATAATTTAATATCTAGTTTTTGACCCACCGTTTTATTAATAAAACACATAATAGCGTCATCATCATTTGCATAGCTACTTCCCAACTATATTAGGGGTCGTCTTTTACTAACCGAATGCAACTGAATACCAGTACTTTACATGAAGCGACTGTCTATATGACCTCCACAACCCAGTTACTGGGTAATACGATACCCCTTGGTAAGACTGGTTATCAGACTTTCGGGCTTCTGACGACACGTAACGACTGTCATAGATCTACAAATAACAGCCAGGATCAAAGCATAGCGTGCATCCAAGACTTGGAAGGGTATGCAAAGATAGTCACCCATCCCGCCTGATCGAAATCAAATAGAAACAAATGTAAACTCCGTAGGTACTGACCACATACATGATTGCAAACGCAACATGATTATTATCTTAAATACAAATCATTCTATTCTATGTATAACTAAAAACCGCATCAAAACAAGTCAATCATCTACGGTGTTTAGCAAACAGAATAAAAAAAATAATCATTAAAAAGGTCACTCGTACGTAGTTACGTACCTTATGTATAAAAATCACAGCACTTTTAATAAAAAAACAACTAGGTATAACACACTTTGAAGAGTCAAAATCTAAAGGTCATTTGGTATTAATTATTGTTTTTCATAAAAATAATATAACTTTAATGTCTGGTGTTCATAATGACAACTTATAGGCGACTGACATGATGTGCTCACAACGATTGAATAAGAAATGAACTAGACACACTGAGATTACGTCATGCGAAATAAAACTTGTTATACCGCAAGGTTGTGTGAATTGAAGACTTGTAGGGTTATTAACGTTTTCCCTGATATGGACATTTAATGTGAATGAGATTATACCTGGTCAAAAGGCCAAGGCATGCCTGAAATAGAGGTAAACAGATTGTAGGTACCTATAGGCGAACGATACTTAAATAGTTGTTTGCACGCGTCGAAATCTCGACCGACTCTTGCTCGTTGAAGCGCCAGCCCGCGCCGCAGCTGAGCCAGTAGCTTTAAATTCCCCGATCAATAATAATAATGCCAATATTTTAATCCAGCCTGTCCCCAATAACAGCTGTCCCCCCCACTATCAGTAACGCCCTGAGCCGAGGCCCGTACCCCACAGGGGGTGCCCTCAACGTACAGTCGCTGAGTTTGTAATTTATTTTGTAAGCCCTGGCTGGAGGCGTTAAGTTAACTCTTAATGGCAGCCCCAGGAAAGCCCGGTTAAGCAGTCACGGCCTCTCAAGGCCAACTGCGAGATGCCCGACAAAAAAAAAGCGTCGAAATCTTGAAAGATCAATGAACGTTACAATAATCAATAATATGCCTCTCCCATGCTACGTCACAATACCCTATCACCTACTTTGATTAGGCTAGGACCATCTGTCCAGTTAGGTAGGTCCACCTTCGAGAAAGACGTCAATCGTCGAATCCGGCTCGACTGGGCAACGTTCAGGAAGCTACGCAATAATTTCTCGTCCCACATACCTCATTGTCCCCAGACGAAAGTCTTTGACCAGTGCGTGTTTCCAGTCATGATCTATAGTACTGAATGCGTGATCGCTCACAATAGGCCTCATCGTAAAAGACAATGGCTATGCTTGGAGTTACTCAACGCGATAGATCGAATCAGGAATGAAGAGATCCGCAGGAGAACCAAGGTAACCGACATAGCCCGATGAATTGCCAAACTTAAGTGGCAGTGGGCAGGGCACATTGCTTGCAGAACCGATGGCCGATAGAGCCGAAAGGTTCTGCACTTGTGACCGCGTACCGAAAGACGTAGAGTTGTAAGGCCTTCCATAAAGTGGACCGATGGCCTGGTGAAGGCTGCAGGAATCCGCCAGATCCGAGAAGCACAGAATTGGCCGAAGTGACGGTGGTTGAGGGAGTCTTATATCCAGATTTTTGGCAGAAACGATGATGATTATGGTGATAACTACGCTAGACTAGCTCAAACATAAAGCGCAACAGCAGTGGCTGCGATATTCTGAGTTGATTGATCGAGAGGTCATGATGTGCGGCCTGCAGAACAGTAATTTTAATCTGGCCATATCCGGCATGGTTACGTGGCTGTAATAGCGTAAGCTAGGCGTCTCCCCAAATTGCCTCACGATACAAAATAAATACAAACTGGTTGCGCGTTTTTCCTTATGATTACCTTGTGTTGAATTGATCTGTGATTTTATTATCATACACATACATCTAAGCCCATGTTCCGACGGACATTATGACATCACAGCGGGTTTTTTTTCGCGCGTTAGATCTTCAATGCAAAGCTTAGCGGTGACAGATGAAAATCGAATAGTGTGTATTTTAGACGCGCTGGGATACATTCCGTGGGCTTTTAGAGACGCACGAGTATTTGATATGGGGGTAGGCAGGAACTCGGAAGGGCTGCTGGCTAAATTACCGGGTTGTGGGGGCTTTCGCGACCATATCGGCTAATTTATAGCAGCAGCGAGGTCGATCGATCAAGCTAAGGCGGTGATTGCTTGAAAACGCTCAAAAAGGTGTTTTTTTAAAAACTAGTGTATCTCTATAACCGTAAATAATTTTGAAAGCAAAAAAATACATGTTATTTTCAAGTCATTTTTGCATAGAGTGATGGAACTCAAAATATAATTAAACATACTTTAATGCATCAAAAAATCATCAAAGTCACCTCTTAATTATCTTTAAAACCAGTTTATCCCTTCAATAACAATTATAATTTTAATTAAAAATATACCATAAAATTCCAAATGCCAAACTGCATCTAGTGATGGATTATTTATTTTTAAATAGTGAACATCTAATTTTATACGATTTTATTTGCATTTTTACGACAATGCTTGCTCATTTATTACAACAGATTTTAACCCGTATCGGATTGAAATAAGAACTATTATCGCTCATAACGACAATATTTAAAGTTACCAGGGCCTTAAGCCACACTTGCCGCGGTTGGTCCGTGGATGGGTGACCATCTCTACATACCAAGACCCCTCCTTGCCTCGGAAAGCAGATTAAGCCGTTGGTTGCGGCTGTCATTTGTGGATCTCTGACAGTCGTGACGGGTCGTCAGAAGCCCGAAAGTCTGACAACCAGTCTGACCAAGGGGTATCGTGTTACTAAGTCAAACCCGTTACGTTTATAGATTTGTTTTTATTATTTATATGTCAATTCAATTCAATTAAATTTTTTCAATTCAATCTCTTTATTGTGGATCATAAATACAGCTCTTAAATAATTAGTTGTGAACAGCTTCGTATGTGCTTGAGTTTAGTTACTATTTTCTGTTGGTACCTACCTATATTGACGTGTGCTAGCTGACATATGGCAAATAATTGAATCTAATGTTTTGTGTTTAGTAATGTTAATTACTTACCAGTATCTATTGTACAGTACAGAATCAAGTTCTTCTTACTTAACAGACAGCTGTGCTGCTGGGGAGTTTGTTGCGCCACTTCTTCTTCCCAGCTAAACGACTAGGAATTGGTGAAGGGCGGGCGTTTTGGGAGACTGTCTTATGTAATTTTGATGTTCAAAAAGTGCTGACTCTCAGCCTAGTTTGATATGACTTTTAGATTTAGATTTTTTTGATTTTTGTGTTAATTTCTTGAATTTTGGCAGTTTGACAGCAGGGACGTCTACAGTTACAGTTTACTCTAAGCTCTAAGGCTAGCTCAGAGTTTTTGGCGGGATACGGTTGGAACATGTCGCACGAATTTTCATTTTCATGAAATTTAGTGAAATAGCGAATTAAATTGTATAATTTTGGTAGTGAATTATTCAATTTAGTTACATGTGAGTGCACAAGAGTAGTGAAGGTGAAAATAAGTGACTAACGTGGACTTTTCGTGTTCCCCCCAAAAACTCATATTAGGTTGTTGTAAAGTTACTACCGCTTTACAATAACTTTGACTTGACTGACTAAAGACGACTATGACTATTTTGTAACTTCGTGCCCGGTATCGGGCCATTTACTTGATCGAAAAGAAAAATTACTTGACACTGGCTAAATGCACAAACCGTGCGAAGCCACAACCGAAAAAAAAAAAAAAAAAAAAAGGCTAGCTCAGCTAGTTCGGCTAGTTTAATCTAAGGCTAGCTTAGCTCTAAGGGATCTAGAATCATTTGCTAAATTACTATTATGTATTAGTAATTTTTTGTCAAAATGTATGCGGTCAAAATGTCTGGAACAACATTTTTTTTTTGATAACCGACGAAAAGTATCAATCCAGGGTGTTTCAGAATCATGTAGGTAGGTACCTACCTACTGAATCCATAACAGGTTCGCGTCGATGTCCTTGCCACCCTATAGAATGTACATCAAAAAAAAAAGGAAAAAATACTGTTAAAGTGTCTGGCTATCTAAAAGAGACAGCCCGTACTGTTACAGTGTCTGGCTACCTAAAAGAGACAGGTGTCCGTCCAACCGTGTCCGTCTGTCACACAGACGGACACGGTTGGACGGACACCGGAGCCTTAGTAATAGGATTCCGTTGGTACCCATCGGGTACGGAACCCTAACGAATAGGCGCCTATCGATGACCGCTATTAAAAACTACAATTTGTTGACCCAATGTGACATTCCCAATGTCAATTTATCGTTTCTACAATAAATAAAAAACAGTCTGGTTTATTCTATTCTTAGACCATTACATGCTTTGGGTCCGGTGGGATTTCCCATTAGCAATAATGACGACCTTCCATACAAACTTTAATCATCATCACTGCTCACCTACGTTATAAAATTAACTTTTGTGCAAAATTACGTGCTTCTAGACCTAGCGGCTTAGGTAGTAGCTACGTTATCTGGCGTCCGTAGATCGTAGGTTCTCATTTTTACACGCTTTATATTAGCTTCACTTGTATGTTTGTAACCGACTCCTTAGGGCGCGATTTTGATCCACTTTAAACGGTCAGATTTCATTTAAACTCTGTAAACGTATCGAGGACCGATGACTATTCAATAATATAAAAAAAAATTGAGTAGAAAAAAAAATCACGTTTTTGTAGTTAGCAGAACTAAAAATAGAAAATAAATAATACATAGTTTAAAAATCTAAAAAACACGCTTTAAAAACCAAACTAAAAAAGTAGAAAATAATTTAATTCAATTAAAAAGCGTGGGGTGCTTGACATTAAGTGATTATAAAAATACCTCAAAAAGCACCCCACGCTTTTTAATTGAATTAAATTATTTTCTACTTTTTAGTTTGGTTTTTAAAGCGTGTTTTTTAGTTTTTTAAACTATTATTTTTAGTTTGGTTTTTAAAGCCTGTTTTTTTAGTTTTTTAAACTATTTGTTTTAATATTTATTTATTCATGGAGGTTTGTTCATATTTGAATATGTCACCCCCGTAAGAATAAACATGAAAATATTTACATCACAATACTTAAGGTGAACCTAGTCTACATTTTTTGCATACAAACTTCGGGAGTGTTTTACTCCACTGTCTGACATGGCACATCTGAAGTAAAATATGATATCATTTTGTCTCATTATTAATATTGTCTGTACGGAAACAGAAGACTAAAATAAAAATCCATTAAAAAGTTAGGAGCCAACAAAGATTCGTTTTTCTTGCTAATTTTACTTAAATTTGGGCGTGTTTAAGTAATGAAAGGTGTGTAAAATCTCCAAAACCAAGTAAGTACCGACAAAGTTTAATTATCGAAAAGTTCAATAAACTTATGCATTAATTTATGCATTGGCTTTTTCATAAAACCCGATCTTCCAAAGGACTTTTCTAAAAATTTTTTTTTTTTTTACTAAAATTGATCCTGCATCTCACTCAATTACGTTGTGCATGTAGACTAGCGTCTAACTGCTCATCACTGATACTATCTCTGTCGGACACGATGCTTGATGAGACAGCGTGATTTTTAGCCAGGCCCACCAGTGAGTTCGAGCCCGCGACTAGGTTCCCCTTAAATGAACTACTTGTACAAATCATACAGTGGATTAACTTAAGGTGATCTATTACCTATATGAGTACCTAAGCTTATAAAGTAATTTGGCATCCTCCGAAAGCGGAAAAGACAAAACGCTATTGCACCATCCAACATCGAATGGGGACACCGCGCTTTGACGATCACATTTGGTACACTTCGAAGAGTTGATTTTTTCCATCAGGAAACCGAACTTATTTAATGGAATGTGTCCTGAGCGAAGTCTAAAACTCGTCACCATGTCATACCTTCCCATATTGCATTTATCGTAGGTTCCATACTTCTAACCCAGACAAGTCCTTTACTTTGTGTAAATAATAATTTCATCATCACTGCTTTCAAAACGGTGAAGGAAAACATCGTGAGGAAACCGGCATGTCCTAGAACCAAAAACTCGAAGACATGTGACATTTACCAACCCGCACTGGGCCCGCGTGGTGGATTACGGCTCACTCCCTGCCACAAAGAGGTCTGTGTCCCAGCAATGAGGACATTACAGGCTGTCTGGTCATCTTGCTGCCAATGGTTTTTTTTACACGCTTTATATTAGCTTCACTTGTATGTTTGTAACCGACTGTTTTGGACGCTATTTTGACCCACTTTAAACGGTCAGATTTCATTGAAACTTTGTAAACTTATCGAGGACCGATGACATAGAAATATTTTTTTTTAAATGAGAAAAATGAAAAAAAAGGAAAAAAACACGTTTTTGTAGTTAGCAGAACGAAAAAAAAGAAAATAAATAATAGTTTAAAAAACTAAAAAACACGCTTTAAAAACTTTTCTCCTTTTTTAGTTTGGTTTTTAAAGCGTGCTTTTTAAACCATTATTTTTTATTGTTAATAGTATTAACTGTTTATTTATTTTACTCCGAAGGTCCTAGTTTAACATTTGTTACTTCTAGTTACAGCTATGTGAACATAATGCAGCATTGCATACGTAAGCGGGCATGCCCTTTATGCCTAGACGCTTTAATTTAGGTTTTAAGTTCTGTTTATGTTTTTATTATTTATTTCTGCTCGATAAACTTTTTTAATTATATTTTTTGGTATATTGGCGTGTGCTAGGTGCTAGCTGACATAATGGTAAATATTTTAATTTTATGTTTTGTGTTTCGTAATAATTACCTTCCTACCATTATGTAGAATCAAGTGTGCTGCTGGGGAGTTTGTTGCGCTACTTCTTCTTCCCAGCTAAAGCACTAGGAAGTGGTGAAGGGCGGGCGTTTTGGGGTGATTGTCTTATCTAATTTTGACGTACAAAAAGTGCTGACATCAGCCTAGTTTGAATAAATGACCTTTTGATTTCGATTTTGCTGATTATGCAAAGCTTAACTCTTCGGGGAATATAGTCGTCATGTCCTGCACCCTAATTGCGTACCTAACTCAGGATTAATCTTAATCTGTTTCGTTTTGAAACAGAGTCCTAAACCATTGCTTCATATGTTCGAAAAATATGTCTGCTCAACAACGTAAATAACGCAATAAATATTGTAGAACTGTCAAAATTAAACCGATTATGATTAATCGTATGTTACGCAATTAGGGTGCTGACCATTATAGAGTTTTAATTCACCATTGAAAGCCTCAAGGTACCTACTTTGAAAAGCTACCTTAGCTTATATGACGCGTCCTACTTCTTATTGCATATTATTACAATTATGCAAATGTCGGCTGGCATCTTCATCTGTGATTTCTTAGTAAAACAATGAGATAATTTGTTATTTACGTAAGTACTTTAAACTAAACAGGTTTTTATATAGGTTATGACGCCATGTTTTGTGTCAGGCCATGCAATAGTGTACCCTACTGACAGTACATAATAAGTAACCCTTTTAAAACAGATACTTTTTAACACACTAATTACTCGTAAAGTGACTCTTATAGCAACGGATTTAGGTTCATAATTCAGTTTATTATACACTCAATAGTGTTTTTGACGTATTTTTTTTTACTACATTGCCTCGAGTGTAATGAATGATAGTGACCAACATAGCACACTTGTATCATAATGTCCAGGCCAGCACATCAAGCTCCCGCAATCTGTCTGTATTTCTTTGATAGTTTTTCAACTTTATTTCAAAAGAATAAGGTTCATGTTCAATTGGGAACATTTGACAGTTTGGGATAGCTCGATTTCTTGGCGTTTGTACTACAATTATTACGGTACTACCATTTCAATTTTCCTTAACGTGACGTAATAGAATAGACAATTAATCACAATCTGAATAATTTTGGAAGGATATTGCTGATCCATTCTTCATATTATGTTCGAAAAATCTGTCGGCTCCACAACGTACCTAAATAACGCAATGAATGTTGTTGAACTGTCAAAATGAAAGTCAGAATATGTCTACTGTGAGTGTTACACAATAACCCTGGGCCTCAAGTATGCTATTACAATAGTGTCAGAATGGTCTATCATTGATTTCATAATTGTTGATTTTGACAAGTTTGGTAATCTACTAATTTAAAACACTCAAATGAAAATAAATACATAACACAACACCAGCCGCTAGAAATAAAAACAGATAAACGTCAGTAAGCAGTAATGTCACATTTGACTTTGACAGCTAAACAGATAGAATATTATAGTTGTGAGATTATGCAATTTACGAACTTCCTACTACTTCAGATCTATTAAAACACTAATAAATAATATTTAAAAATATACATAAATGAAATCTGGCATGAATAAATGTTCAAATTTAGTAGTCGTTTTTCGAAAATCATTTCTACTAACGGGTTACCTACTTATATAATAATGGCAATACCACAATGCCATTATAACTACCCGATATATTATAGTACTCTTTGATTATAACCGTCAGGGTATATATGTTCTGTGATTATAACACAATTCTATTACGACACTATTGACCGACCAATGATCGACCATTATGAATTTAGCAGATTACGAACTTTTAGCAAAATGACAATGAGATCGTGTTGGAATGACGAATTTATAAAAATAGCAGACTTGAGGCTCTGCTGCACTGGGCCCGCGTGCTGGATTACAGGCCACTCTCTCTCACAGGAAGAGGTCTGCGTCCCAGCAGTGGGAACGTTATTTAGGCTAGTTTTATGCTATTTGTCTTGTTGATAAATATAAGCTCGAACCTAATCTTATCACAATGAAAGGTTACGAGACCAGCGAGATTCCGTGACCCATTTCTTTGACTCACTAGGTATATTAACTTGAAATGATAAATAGTAATAGGGGAAGGCCGGGGTAAAACGAACGCTGGGTAATCACGAACGCGCCTGTTTTACTATGTTACAAAGAGATAACTTGATTTTACTCATCGCCATATTAGAAATCATGCCATCACTAGTACCATACGATCAGCGGAGCCTTACGGGTGCACATTACATTCAAGGCAAATTTAATTCAAATATCATTTTCGTTGCAATTTTTCCATATTTGTAGCACAGTGCAATCAAGTAATGATAGTTCTAAGACGACAATATGTGCATAAATAAATCGTAGTTAACCATTCTATTATGAGTATTACCTACATGCGACCAGGCAAATATAACCTAAAATAAAAATAACAATTTTGCTGTAGTACCTTGGAGGGTATTGGCGAACGAATTGAGTGGGTCAATTACGAATGTTCGGCATTGCCCCATCAATAGAATAAAAATCAATTCTTGGAATTCGGTTGTTAGAACACAATTTAAAATTATGACGGTTGTTTGAATCTAATTTATCAATCTGTATCGAATGGATATAAATTGATTGACTTTTAATCAGCAAATCTAATTCAAGCCGTAAGTTCAGACTTTGCCGTTCCATAGCGTCACATCTTCCAATTTATCTCCTCGATAATGTGAGCAACGCAATGTTGTTGAACCGTCAAAATAAAAGCCATTCCCACTGCCAGTGTCACGCAATGACCCCGCTGTATAGTTACATATACTCCATTTGTAATAAGATTAGACATATAAACAAACCTTTTTTACAGACAGTTCAACCGATGCCGACTTATATCCCGTAGGCATAAGGACGTCATTAAAAACAAAAAAAATTGTTACAATACCAACTGTTTACTGCAGCAGCCATTTGTTATGCCACTAACGCAATAGAACTCAAAATCGGTTGATCGGACTGTAAAAAAGGTTTAGTTGAATGTCTAATCTTATTTCAAATGGAGTATAGTGGTCTCTATGTCGTCTTATAGCGGCATCTATACCGCAACATGCGAACTACGCATCACACTGACGTCACGCATACCTGCATCGCGCAAGCAGAGTTTACCGCGCAACTAGAATATATAATAAACAAGGTTTGACAGAATGGACGCAAGACCTGAAAGTAGTTTGTTCCTAATTGACTACTGAATCGATTTCAGTAACTTTTAATATAAGTTTTTATTTTTTAATCATGTATTTTGCCATACCTACCACTGATTGAGCTAAAGAAAATTCAATCTTATTGCAGAAGAAATAAGACTCAATTTTAAATGCATAAAGTAATGCTTGGGTCGACGTTTTTCTTAATAATATCAGTTAGCTTTAAAAAAATCGTTTTGGTAATCGTATTATGCTTTTAACTCAATACTCCAATTGGGGTGTATGAGGTCTTGCGTTAATTATGTTACTCGTTGTATTTTTCACCGTATGATTGTGACAATACGCCGTTCTTCCGCTGAGATATTCCAGTTAGAAAAAAAAAACACTTTGCCCGACCTGGGAATCGAACGCAGGTCCTGATGCTTAGAGCTATTGCGACCAATGGAAAAACGAGGCAGTCAAAGCGGTCGAGAAAGTCGAGGGGAAGTTTTCAATTTTATTACAATAGCAGCAATGTCGATATTCGTTTGGCAGTGATAATCGTTGAAAAAGGGTTAAAACAAACAAAACATGGATTTTTAAAAACATATATTTTTATTAATGTTAAAAAATATTTACATTTTGTAATACATTTGCTAACACAGTACTATCTAATATATTTAATGCTATGCTCCTGCTGTCTCCTCTGTGCTAAACAAGGATGAAGCGATCCTTATATCTAAAGTGTGAGGGAGACAAACTTCAGAGATTTTGGTGAAAATAGGTCACTTTTTCGTAACCTGGATTCACGGGCAAACAAATATCAACCTTTTTGCGATAGAAATAGAGCAGAAAATAAATAATCTTTCTCTCTCTCGGACAACTGATAATTTATTTATTTTCTACTTTCTATCAACTGAGACAAGGTTGATATTTGTTTGGCAAAGAAAACTGCTTTATCAGGTCTGTTACCCAATATCTGGATTGTGGAGGTAAGGTAGGCAGTCGCTCCATCTATAATACTGGTATTCAGTAGGCAGTATTTTATCTCGCTCTAAAGCTTGTCTCACTCACACAATTTCGCCTATCCATCCAGTAATTTTCTTCGACAATCGGTCCAGTTCTTTACGAGAATGTACAATTAAAGATTAACATAATTGTATAAGCTAGTTTTATATACATTTTATTTTGTATGGGGTGTTTAGAAGGCTACATATGGCGAGGTCTGAATTCAGATCGGTGGAGGATAAGCTAGTATTCAAATTTTCTTACGTTTTTGCAATTTACAGATCAGGGGCTGCTCTTTAACTCCGTTAACGAACATACGAAAGTAGTTCGAAACTTCAACGTGACTCTTACAGCTGATTTATTAACTTTTTGCACGCTTTATATTAGCTTCACTTGTATGTTTGTTTGTTTGTATGTAACCGACTCCTAAGAGCGCGATTTTGACCCACTTTAAACGGTCAGATTTCATTGAAACTTTGTAAACTTATCGAGGACCGATGACAATTCAATCATTAAAAAAAAAAAAATGAGAAAATAGAAAAAAAAAAACACGTTTAGTTAGCAGAACTAAAAAATTTAAAATAAATAATAGTTCAAAAAAACTAAAAAACACGCTCTATAAACCAAACTAAAAAAGGAGAAAATAATTTAATTCAATTAAAAAGCGTGGGGTGCTTGACATTAAGTGATTATAAAAATACCTCAAAAAGCACCCCACGCTTTTTAATTGAATTAAATTATTTTCTTCTTTTTTAGTTTGGTTTTTAAAGCGTGTTTTTTAGTTTTTTTGAACTATTATTTATTGGACTTGTAAACCCACATCGGAAGTAGGGACAACTGTCAAATCGTTCAGTGATTCATTCTTAGTTTGGGCCCCCAAACTAATCATAGGTCAGCAGTGGGGGAGCAGGAAATGCCTGTAACTACAGCCGAGATTACGGATTTCGTGCTTAGAAAGTAGGCCCCCAGTTTCAAGTTGTAAGTTGAACAAAATATTAATCACATCCGTTACAAATATGGTTTTAATGAATTATGACTATTTCAGGAAAAAAAACATTTAAGAGCGTTTATTCTGAAAATGGGCTACGTCGCAAATAACTGTCAAATATTTCACTATTTTTATCAATTTGGCGATATTACTGTATGGAAATATGAAATATCGCTAACTAGTGACCTAAAAAGTTGATCATGAAATGCAATAATTAATATCTTAACACCGAATATTTAGTTTTAGATGCATAAAAAGAACTTGGAAACTTTCCAAATGCCCTTTTTACACCTAAAACGGTTACAACATCAAATTTAGTATTATAATTGCAAATCATTACTCATATTTTAGGTCACATTAATAAAAATAGGTAAATATTTGACAGCTATTTGCGACGTTGCCAACTTTCAGAATAAACGCTCTTAATGGGATTAGAACATAGTGCATGGGGGGTCCTCGGGTTAAGGGGGGAGTTTAACACCTCACTCCCCCCCTAACGCGAGGTGGCCCGCACAGGCGGGCCGGCACTAGCCGGGGATCGCGGAAGTCACTTTTGTTCCCGTGATCTCCGGTGCAAGTGTGAGGCGGAACACCGGGGTGGTTTTAGTCAGTAAGAGTCTGACAGACCCCTCCGCCCTCCCCAGGGCGGAGGACATCCATGAGGATTTCCCCCCGTAAACAAAAAAAAAAAAAAAAAGGAGTGTTGCAGCACCTGAATTTATGTGTACCAGACCGTAACGTGTGGAGGCGGCGCCGTCCGACGCTGCTGGCCGTACCGGTTGCCAGAACCATCCCTCTCGCCAAAACACCATTGACCCGAGCAATTCGTGTTATTAACGAACTTCACTTGAAGATCGATGTATTTACATGCCGTTGTTGTTTATTTTTATATTTTAAATATTGTGGTTTTTACGTTTTTCATAGTTTTAAATTGCAAGTAAGTTAACTTTAAGACCGCGCTATCGCATTAGGTATACATAAATAAATAAAATCTTGTCCAGCGTGTTCTGCTGTCTACACAATAAAGAAGTTAATGGACGCTGCTGCAAGTGCCAAGCTCGTAGCCAAATTCTGACTGTATTTAGATTGCTATCGACACGCTGAGAAGAAGAATTAACATGAAAACCACGGAAGAAAAAAAACAGGTGGAACTGCAATGCAACAAAATTACTATAGGAACCGTTGTCGCCAAACTCACACACATAAACCGATAATCATATAATGCACTACAAATAAACAATTCGTTTGATTTGTCGTTTTAGTTTTAGTCAAAACTAACATAAGCCACAGATCCTTCATCTGGAAATAAACCTTCAGGCTCTATAGATAGGATTTATTTTGCTTTAGCTCAGAAAGTATTTACAACGTTTTGTAATCTAAAGTCAAACTAGATTCGATTGCCGAGTAAATTCCGCTACTCGACCATAGATGGCAGTATTTTCAGTGGTCCCAATTTTAAACTTAAATGTGATAAATATAAGGTCGACATTTGCGTCATAGGTCGATATCTATTGCTACTCGATTAGGGCCGCACCAGTGCAGATGCATTGCATTTTTAATTAGGTTATCGATATCGATAGATACTTTTTTCAAATTAAACTAAAAATTGGGTGTCTTGTTGAGAGTTCAGTAATAAAACTATAGGAAGAATAACGTAGTGTTATTTGAAAATAAAATAAATAACTGAAATAAAAATAATACTATTGAAAACAATACCAATAAAACAATGAACAGGAGAAAAAAATATTACTGTGTTTAATTTAATTTCAATTCAATCCATATTTTTAAGTGATAATAATAAAACATGATAACTGACTTGATTAAAAAACTTAATGATTTTCGAAAACGGTGAACTGTTCAGTGGCACTGGAGTGGCGTTGAAATATTTGTTGTACTGTCATTGAGGCGGTTTGATGACTGAATGATCTTACACACCGAAATGACCGATTAGTCAATGCAATGCAACGTCTCAGGCATCATTAAAATTATAATAATTACGTTATTAGGTAAAAGTTTGATTACATTTTTGCTATAAAGCATCTATGCAACATAATACACTTCTTAAAATAAATTTCGTGTATGAATGTTAAGCGACCTATAGTGGTATTGTAATGTTATTTTGCAATAAATATTAAATGACTAATTTTCTTTTATCGATATCCATCGATAAAACCAACATCCGACCCGACTGCATCACTAATTGAGTAGCGAAGTACTTTCCAGAATGAAATAGAGAATACAATCAATCTAAAATAAACTTTATTTTAATCATGTAAGGTTGATTTTAACCAGACGTTATATTAAATTATTAGTAAATTGAAAATAACTAAGATTTTATTAGAAAACAAATAAAACCGTACATATCGATGGTACGAAACACCTCAATTTTTAAGATTTATTCTCCTACTATCATTTTTGCACTCCAAAATGGAACAATACGGCATAGCTACGGAAAATTAAATTTGTCGTGAGACTAGTGACTCGACGCGATGTCAGAACACGACTGGGACCAACTACGCGTAACAGCGCTTATTTGTGGCACGCGTGCCACGCCTACTTTGCAGTTCCATGTTTTTTCTCTTTCGTGATGAAAACTAACTTCATCTTTCTGACTAAACAAATTTTACAAGCACTTTTGAATGAGGGTGTTCATGAATATCCAAGCCACCAGTTGGCGCCACTTTGACAAGAGGTCTTCCAGTTCGATAGTGAACTTAAAATATTTGATGTCATTCGTTTCATTCTGTCGTTCACCATTCAGTCCGTAGGCGCTTTGACAGTTTTGACAGGTGCCCGGACCTGACGTCTCACTGCTGCCACCTAGTGGACGTCATTTCAGAAAACCCTTATTGTCAAGAGTTCAGCCCTTGACAATTCAAAAGTGCCTGTAAAACTGGTTGGGTGATGAGATGGCGATGGGAGGGCTATATTGATGATTTTAAGGATTATCATGGGCCCTCTCCATTGCCATTTGGGTGACTTTTGCCTTCTAATAAGGGTCATTGAGAGCGGCCATTAGAGTTTCTCATATGTGATCTTTTTGAATTTTGATTTGAACAGAATTATTATGGGAGCTTCTTGCGTCAATTCTTCTTCCCAGCTAAAGCACTAGGAAGTGGTGAAGGGCGGGCGTTTTGGGGGACTGTCTTATGTAATTTTGACGTTTGAAAAGAGCTGACTCTCAGCCTAGTTTGAATAAATGACATGATTTTGATTAGTATGGGCTGGGTCGTTCTTTGGCCAAAGAATTAGCATTGCCATTCAACGCGGCAATGCTGCCAGTCTTCTGGGCACGTTTCCTAATGACAGTGATGCGTACGAATACTTCGACGCCTAAGTGTCCTTTTGTTTCCGTATTTATTTGTATATTTAGTTAGTTATTTAATTTATATACAAGATAAATGCATTAGATTTACTTACAGAAAGACAAATAAGTGTAATGTAGATATGTAACAGAATCTCATAAATTTCACTAAAAACTTAATTTGAACTTCATACATTCTGTAATTGATAATGAACTCAATACAACATTAAATAGAGTTCAATATAGCGTGCAAAATATGGTTTTCTCGGCGTATATTTTCGACACTTAATAAGAACTCTCAAACGAAAGCAGGGTATTACACTCTTTTTGAAACGTGTTCTAATTAGATTATAACTAATCGATTTAAAAAACATTTTTATTTAATCGATTAGTGCCGTAAAAATGCATTTAAATTTTAAATTTTCAAATTTCGCGCGTAATTTGACGAAAACGCTGGACGCAGTGGACGTCATATTGCTCTGTGGGTATGACGACAGTTTGCTGTGTAAACAAATTGCGCTGATATTTTGTATGATAATTGTTTATAATTTAAAAAAATGAATTATTATTCTAGTCATCGTTGGTTTGCGCTGTTCCTGAATGCAAAATATTATTTAAATAAAATTTAGTTTAGTTACGAAAATAATAAAAAGTACAAAGTTGTTCAATTGACACGCCGCATGACGTAATAACATGGCGGCTACTATTTGATGGTGTTCAAAAACAGCTGAAATGTTTGAATTTAATTTTAAAATTTATTTTGTTATTTCATGAACTAAAACTAAAATTTTCCGACTGCATTTTGCCTAAGCTATCTTAATAATATATTTTTATATTTTTTCTTCTGTACAGTAAAATACCCTATTTAAAAACGGGCTGAAAAATGAATGAATAAGTCCCTGTTCGAACGGCGTAAGAATATCACAGTGAGATGATTTGCGCAATGGTTTTCAATGCACTGCTTATCGCCAAGAGTTGAAAATCAAAGTGTATCTTATCTAAGCACTGAGATGCATTCTGCTAGATTCTTAAGGCCCATAGTACCCTCATCTCCCGTTTGTATGCTAAAGCACGACTGCCCCCCGCGCCCGCGCAGGGCACCTCTGAGCCTTTATCTCAAAATGGGGATATTCCTTTGATTAATTTACAATTGTGCTTCGGCGATTCTGTGGTACCTCTAACTATCTATTTTTCAGTGTATTTTTTTCCAAATAACGAAGCCGTTTAGTAGGAGTATGGAATAGAAGCCAAAATATTGCGTGTTGGAAAATATTTTTTTACAGCTAAAGTATTAACCATACAAAAAAAGTACTTCGGGCAAAATGATCTATATGAATCTATAGCAAAATCATATATTTTTCAAATCTTCAAGACAAGCCGTTAATGAGCAGTAGGGTTCATAAAGTGACCGTGTTACGCTACCGAATGGGACGTAGGCCCTTAATGTTCGGTTCTACACAGAAAGTTGAAATTCAGTGCGTGATAAACTCCCGCCGTTATATTTTTAGGTCTGGGGCCATTCAAGTATTACGTAAGCAGATTTTTTGCAATTATTAACCCCCTCCCACTTGCCAGCAAAAGTAAGCAAAGCTCTTATCGATGCTCACGTAAACATAGGTAGCAGACACACAACGTGTCTGCTCACTTTCGTGTGATTTTGGAATATTGTCATCGTTTTCTTCGAGCCATTCATAGGCAAGTAGGGTTGCCATATGTGTTCAAACCATAATCGACAAAATTTTGTAGAAAATCCAAAATTAAAAAATAAATTCTGCTGATGTAATCACCATTCAGAAGCCCCCATCCCCCATGTAATCAAAGATAAGCAAAGGTAGGACCCCCCGCCCCTCTGTAGTGCTTACGTAATACTTGAATAACCCCTCACTGCATACGTGGTCTAAAAGCAACAATAACCCAAGCTCAATTCCCAACCGTTATACTATCGACGTGACTAGCTTAGCACTAGCAAAGCTAGGGGAGGTCAAACAGGAATACTATCAGTTAAATAATTCATCGTAACTTCTTAAGAAATAAGGCAGCTTTATAACTAACAGTTCATTATCTTTGCTCGCGTCTTCGCTTGCGTTTCAATTTATACAAAGAATAAATTAAATGAAAAAAAAAAATAGTTTAAAAAACTAAAAAACACGCTATAAAAACCAAAATAAAAAAGGAGAAAATAATTTAATTCAATTAAAAAGCGTGGGGTGCTTGACATTAAGTGATTATAAAAATACCTCAAAGAGCACCCCACGCTTTTTAATTGAATTAAATTATTTTCTCCTTTTTTAGTTTGGTTTTTAAAGCGTGTTTTTTAGTTTTTTAAACTGTTATTTATTAAATATCGTTCTCACATTGATAATAATTTCAACATAATGATGTAACCAACTGTTTGTAACAATATCATGATTGTAAAAGAGTGTCCATGGAGTTTCTTGCCCGTTCTTCTCCGTAGGTACCTACGCTTTGGAATTGGCAACTATATTTTGACTCATAATCGTATTCAGTAACTTGACAGTTCGAAGAAAAATAATGTTGCCATACTAAAACTAATAGTATTGGGGTAGTGAACAATTTTGCGTAAAGAACGAACGATAAAATGGTGTAATTTTAATTTCGTTACAAAACTTTAAAAATTCGTTTGTAACATTTGGAATATAAGAACATATAACAAATTCTACTATTTTTAATAGAGCATATCATGTATTTAAGACAAGTTATTAAATTAAATATATATTTTTTGCGTGTAAGTACATTATTTTAAGTTCATTCAATTTCATTCATTCTTACTATCACCTCACTACCTTTATTTTTTGTTATAATCTGGGAACCCTTCAACTGTCAAGTTACTGAATACGATTATGAGTCCAAGTATAGTTTCATCGTTCTAACTCACCGACTTTGACAATACAAAAGTGCCTGTAATTGGTTTATTTGAAATAAATGCTTTGAGTTTGAGTTTTCTCTTGAAGAGACGATGCCTATGTTCCAGCAGTGAGAACATTATAGACTAATTATGAATAATTCAAATAACTATAAACCAGGGGCGCAGCCTCCACACAACTCGATTCGTATCGGTTTCCCTTTGGAAGAAACACTCTTCCTAGTGTCTACTATTGCCAAACAATATGTAACACATGTGTGTGTATCAAATCACATTACAGATATTTCATACTAGCTTACAAAACATTACAAAAATGCTATTTTTTTATATCTAAACCAAGAATTCTGACCATAGCTGCCGTTAAATTTAGAAAAAGTAAAGGAATTACTGAACTTTGATGTTATCTAGAGTTTATGAGAACTGAACAATTTTTTCTTCGAGTTCCCTCTAATAGAAATTGTAGCTTCGCCACTGCTGTAAAACTTAAATCGCGATAAAACACGTCACATATAAGTTCTTAAAAACGCGAGCGAGGCCGCGAGCAAAAGCTTGTCAATAATAATAAGTACTGCATTGATCTGGCAACTTAACATCTACTATCGGACGACAGTGGCGCAACTATCGGGCGACAGTGGCGCAACTATCAAACGACACTGGCGCAACATCCGTATAAAACGTTTATAAAGCGCGTTGCATTTTTGCGTTTCATTCAGTTCTAGTCACACTGGGCCGAATCCCACGTCCGTACAGTGTTGTAATGATTAAGGGCGAATTTCACCAATGAAACTGAACGCGTTCAGCACATCCAAACAGCAGTCAAACGCTGTCAGTGTCAAAATCGCTGTGGAATATTGACATTGACAGTTCTTGAACGCGGTTAAGAAGTACTGATCCCGTTTAGTTTCTTTGGTGAAAATCGCCCTAAGATGACAGGTTACAAGTTAATAGACACAATCGGTGCGAGCTAATTTCGCCCTGCATCCCGCGTGGGATTTACCCGTTTGACTATAACTTTACAATTGCATTTGAATTTTCATTAAAATTACAAGACGATGTTCTTAATACAGAAATTAAATAATTCTTCACAAAGAAGGTAATCCAACCCGCACTGTGACCGCGTGGTGGATTACGGCCCACGCCCTCTCACAGAGATGAGGCCTGTTCAGCAGTGAGAACATTATAGGCTAATTATAAGACACAGGGCGTATATACGACCCGAATGTAGTATTTTTATCACGGTCGATATTTCGATGGGCCACAGTGCGATAGTGGCGCCACATCGCAAACTATGGCCCACCTCTTATCGTGCTCTCTGTAAACCTGCACTATGGAAAACCTTTGCGAGGCCAACGATAACGTTGTCAAAGTGACAGAATTCTGGTCGAAGCTTTTTAAAACAAAATGGAATCATCGATACGACGAAGATATGTTACGCCCTGAAACTGATATTACGCGATTTTGAACCATATTCATTCAGCGCGATGCTTCACACAGCAACTCGACTTTCTGATTGTTATATTCGGTAAATTACTTCTCTGTAATAGAAAACCCTTTTGCCCAAAAGTGGGACAGTTATCGGCTGATATAGTTGAAGTAGTAAAAAACTTCTTTTTCTGCTATTGCGTGGCAACTGCGGGGCAACTGCGTGACGACTGCGGAGCAACTTTTTCCCTTCATATTTTCTTGCATTTTCTCGTGTGTATCAGTAATACAACCCCATACAAATGTGTGTGCATTGCAAGTACCGTGCGCGTACGCTTTGTTAGAGGTTTTCGTGCAAAAAGTGCAGGAGCGTCGCTTCGTAGTGCTTTGCCGCGTGCATCGCGCGCAGGGAGTGTCTCTCGCCAGGGTACACCTGTGAAGGTAATGTTTTTATTGCTAAATACATTTTGATGGAGATTTAAAACAGCTTACACAACTAGACTAGGTTATTACTTACCTGATTTAATCTTAGGAATTTTGGATAGTTTTTTATCCCCACAATGGGTACGCAAGCACTTGTGTGTGGTAGAAAGGGTGTGCTTTGATTAAGTTGCCGGCTTGCTTACTGCCTGCTCACTAAACAATCTCAGTGGTCAACGACGGGCGGCGGACGCCACACGTGCGCATGTGTTATCACTTGAACTGATCGGACAAAAACTGAACAATGTGCTCCATGTGTTAACACCTTTTTTTCTCATACGAGATAGTCCTTCGTGATTTTCTGCTACACCCCCTTCAAAACATGAGAAAGAACATAGCCAGTGCTTGTGGAAATAAATGAGCAGTGAAGTTTAACCAGTGCGTGTTGCCAGTGATGACATATGGAACCGAAACGTGGTCGCTCACAATGGGCCTCATAAGAAGGTTTAAAGTCACCCAAAGAGCTATGGAGAGGGCTATGCTTGGAGTTTCCCTACGTGATCGAATCAGGAATGAAAAGATCCGTAGGAGAACCAAGGTAACCAACATAGCCCGAAGAATTGCCAAACTTAAGTGGCAGTGGGCAGGGCATATTGCTCGCAGAACAGATGGCCGATGGGGCCAGAAGGTTCTGGAGTGGCGACCTCGTACAAGAAGACGTACAGTTGGAAGGCCTCCCACAAGGTAGACCGATGACCTTGTGAGGGCTGCAGGAGTCCGCTGGATGCGGGAAGCACAGAACCGATCGAAGTGTCGGAGCTTGGGGGAGGCCTATGTCCAGCAGTGGACGTCTTTCGGCTGAAATGACGATGATGATGATGAAGTTTAGATGGATTTAGGACTACTGACCAGTCGCGGAGCCCCGACCAGCGGAGCGCAAAGCAGCAGTTTGCAGGTAACTATTCAAATCCACACCGTCACTAACCTAACCAATTAGATTTGTTGACTTGATCAACACGATTACTGATAACTACGTGCGTGATATCTGACTACTCTGAGAAGAAAGGCCGAAACAAACTCAGAAGTCACAGTCTCTTTTAAAGTCCAGACATAATCTTGGTCAGACCATGAATCAGTTTTAGAACTTTATTTGCTATGAATGTAGGTACAAGTATAAGATGTCGTACATAAATTAATGAGATCGAGTAGTCTGCTTTACGGCGTGAAAATTATTACATAATTTAAAATATGAAGTCGATTAATTATATTATAGTCAGGTACATAAGTCATAAATGCTCAAATTGGATAAATTCATATAATTTAGAAAGTATTTCAGTGAGTAACTAGAAAACATTTGCCTAAAATTAGTGCATGCAGTTAACATAGATTCAAAAATATTTACAGAATAATCCTTAAAACTATGAGGTATTTTATTATAAATAACAGGTCCCCTTGTCATAATAATTTTCATTAATACTGATCCATGATGTGAAAACTATGTACATTGGTGTCTGAAATGGTGTTTTGAGGAAAGAACCAGTGTAGATTGAGTGGACCTGTCCAATCAGTGCACGCATTTATCAGTAATCATCAGAGATCGGATATTCGGATGCATATTCACCTAAAGTTGAAATGTTGGCTAACATGGAATGCGCTTTTGTATCGAAAAAGTCTTAATTTAGGTAAGTAATTAGTTAATTTTTTGTTTTAACTAATACAAACCACCCCTCCTCCAATACATACACATATTTGTATCGGGTTAAACATTAATTTTAAATTAATACACATCTGAATAGTTATGCAATCCAAGAATCCCGGGGTTTTTAATAAATATTACAAATAATTTATAAAGCCGCTTCCATACTTTCATAGCGAAAAAATTTCTTTAGGTAAATATGCATCCGAATATCCGATCTCTGGTAATCATGCAGCTCAACTAGGCACTAACTAACACAAAATGGTACAACAGAAGAACACAATACCTGTACTCGATGTGGTTTCCCCAGTCGTACAAGTTCAGCGGTCAGCGCAGCCGTGTGACAGAAATGCACGTTCTCATCCGCTAGTCCGTGGATTATAAGTAATCTTCCTTCCCTGTAAGATAAGAATGATGTAGTATAATTCCCAAGTTCCCACTGCTGGGACACAGGCCTCTGTGTGAGAGGGAGTGGGCCGTAATCCACCACGCGGGCCCAGTGCGGGTTGGTAGATGTCGGTTTCCTCACGGTGTATTCCTTCACCGTTTTGAGAGCAGTGGTGATGAAATTATTTACATAAACTAAAGCGCCTGCCTACGTTCAAACCTGTGACGTACAACTTGTAAGTTGGGGCCGTTACCACTAGCCCACCACTGCTGACATGAATGATACAGAATGATGTAGTATCATCATCATTCATCAGTCTACCTACTGCCCATATACCAATTTATTTGTGGTCGCCGCAACATATCTGTTTCTCCCACACTTAAGGCCCATAGTATCCTCATCTCCCGTTTGTACGCTAAAGCACGACTGCCGCCCGCGCCCGCGCAGGGCACCTTTGAGCCATTATCTCAAAATGGGGATATTCCTTTGATTAATTTACAATTGTGCTTCGGCGATTCTGTGGTACCTCTAACTATTTATTTTTCAGTGTATTTTTTTTTTCAAATAACGTAGCCGTTTAGTAGGAGTATGGAATAGAAGCCAAAATATTGCGTGTTGGAAAATATATTTTTACAGCAAAAGTATTAACCATACAAAAAAAGTACTTCGGGCAAAATGATCTATATGAATCTATAGCAAAATCATATATTTTTCAAATCTTCAAGACAAGCCGTTAATGAGCAGTACGGTTCATAAAGTGACCGTGTTACGCTACCAAACGGGACGTAGGCCCTTAAAGAAAATAAAGAAAGAAAAAACGTTTATTTGCGGTAAACATGACGTAAAAAGAAAAGGAACACAAATAAATAAATAAGAAAAGGTTGAGGGAAACATGCGTCACATCCACGCAAAACGGCTACCACTCAGCATTATACATTTGTTATACTATATTATATATACACAGGTTGAAATTGAAAACATGCGACAAACCGAAATGGGAGATTGTACTCATCATCTTTTTTTTTATATTTTTTTTTTTATTATTATGAACAACTTTTACTAAGGGACCAAAGATGCAATCGCAAAAAAAAAACAGCTGTTCCCTACATTTTGACGAGTCATGCGAACATAAATGTAGGGAACAGATGTTTTTTTTTTTCGCGATTGCATTTTTGGTCCCTTAGTAAAAGTTGTTCATAATGATGAGTACAATCTCCCATTTCGGTTTGTCGCATGTTTTCAATTTCACCCTGTATACTCAGCATTATTTATTTATATTTGAAATACAGGCCCTTAAAGCCTAGCTTAGGCACCAGTCTCCCACAGTAAACCAAACCATATCATGTACCGTAAGTGTCATAATGTTTGCAATATTTATTGTGGTGAGAAAATAAATAAAATTATGCTGCGACCCTATGCAAGACAGAACCCCAGCGCTGGTTTTCAGGGACTTCTCTATTAGTCGTCATCTCCGTAGTCACACCCTTTCTAGCCATATCATCATTCACACAGTCCATCCATCGTTTCAGGGTCAATTGAACTAGCTGGCGAAACTTCAAGGTATCGATTAAGTTCCTCTTTTTGTACAATCATTTTCAATTTACTCTACCAGTGGCCGTTGAACACTTAATCCAGCATTTTTTTTTTGTTTTTTGTTTCATCTATACATACAAATTTATAAAATTGAAGTGTCTGTTTGTAATGTTAAAATAATAGATTATTACTAAATGCATATGAAAAAAGTAAATACGGTAGTTATTGTTAATTTTTTTGTTTTACTGTCTGTCTGCTTGCATGCACAATTAGCTACTCAAATAATTATAATTTTATTGTAATTTAATTGTTCTTATTCACTTGTATGCCAGTATTGGCAAAACGTAGCGCACGCAGTTTTAAGATATACAATCATTTACAAATAAATAACTCACTTTTATTCTTCTATTTTATTTGATTTATTTATTTAAACTTCTCGCACACAAAAAGGTACAAATGCGGACTTAAGGTGAATGCGCAGTGGTAGACCGCGAAATTCAAATTTTCTTACGTTTTTGCAATTTTCAGGTCAGTATCAGGTTGTATCCTGATCAAAATGTGATTTGCGAATATAACAGGTACGTGTTTACAGAATTATAGTCATTAGAATGTCTAATATATCTCTTATAAGTTAGATTTCTTCCACAAGCACTTTTCCATAAGAAATTTGTTCTTATGGAACAAATCTAACTTAGAAAGATGTATTATTGATTCTAATGATTATAAATCTGTAAATACGTACATGTTATAGTCGCAAATCATATTTTGATCAAGTAACAAGCTGACACTCACCTGAAAATTGCAAAAAACGTAACAAAATTTGAATTTCGCGCTCTACTACTGCGCATTCACCTTAATGCCTTAGACATTCTCTACCACTCAACCAAGGGTGGTGCAGAGATTAGATGGCAGGTGCTTAGGTTGAGAGGAACAATGATTGAAAAAAAAAAACTATACAAATTGTATCATAATGAATAATAAATAAGATTGGTACCTAAATAATCCGAAAAAAATCCGTCTAATTTCCGAAATGGCAGGACCGATTTGGATATAATTTGGTATGGGGATGTTTTTAACCCTGGCGAAGCTACTTTTTATCGGCATACTAAGCGAACGAAGCCGCAGGCGGAAGCTAGTCGTTATTAAATTTCTATACCCATCTTACATTTCAGCAGCTTATAAAGTTTGACCTTGTTTTATTAATGGGAGCATTTGTGAAACGGTGGATATGTTACCGGCCAAACCCGATTTCAGGCCAAACTGGTTTATTAAGCCGGGGCACGCCGATTAAATGGGTTAGGTTAGGTGAGGTTAGAACTGTGACCAAAAGCGCGCGAGCCGAGCGAGCGAAGCGAGAGGCGCCCCGGCAGTGGCCGGCGAGCGTTACTTCCAAAGGCTGTTAACGAAATGTCTAATTAAGCTAGTTGGCTGCGACATATCACGCGTAGGATAAGTCTGTTTGGCCTAGGACAAACTAGTTTGGCCTGAAATTGGGTTTGGCCGGTAACAGATACAATAATATGGCCGTCACATAACACAACAAATCAACACCAATTTTTCTAAGAGTAAATAGAATGTGACTACTTTTACACGCTTTCATTGATCTTTTCGTGAACCATAGGCGGAACGGTTTGTGTGTGTGTGTGTGTGTGTGTGTGTGTGTGTATGTGTGTGTGTGTGTGTGTGTGTGTGTGTATGTGTGTGTGTGTGTTTGTGTGTGTGAGTTACTTACTGGTCAGGGAAGAAAGGCGCATGCGCAAGCACGCTGGCACGCGTGTAGGCGTGCGGTGCGCGCGCGGGGGCGCCCATGTAGCGCTCCGTGTACGCTGTGTCGTACAGTCGCCAGCACGTCACTGGGGCGCCTGCCACGCATGCGCGGAATATTGCTGGGCGGGTCGCTAGCGCCAGGAGGGATAGGTAGCCACCTGGTGACAATAGACGGAAGTGTCAAGTCTAATAAAAGTACGAGCAACTAAAATTGCTCCATCTTGGGCATTCTTGGCTGGTGACCTGAAACACAGGTTTTTTTTTCGAAAAACCTATATTAGGCACCAGTCTCTCACAAGGATGGCATACAGCTGGGACATTCTATGTACACTTTTAATTTAAGTCAGCTTTGTGAAGAGAGAATAAATGATAAATTATTTAATTATTATTATTATTCCCGTTAACTATGACGTCACGACTACATCCAGCAATTCAGGGCAATGGCAACATGTAGCCACCTGTTGACAGACGGCCACACAATATGGAGCAACTTAAAAAAACTAAGCAATGCGCCTCCCCGCCGCCGGCCGGTTCCTCTAGCAAAAACGAGACGTAGTTATACGTACAAACAATATAGAAAGAAAATTGACTAAGAATTTCCAAGCCGATTCGATATTCGGCAACTCATGAAATATATGGAGCAATCAGAAGCAATATTGCCGAAACACATCGGCAATTTATTATTGTTGCTCCAGATTCTTCCACTTAATTGATCCAGTTTAATCCATTAGTGTTGCCGAGCAATAATTGCTCAAAAAATTGCCCGTGTAAGAGCAACTTAGGGACCAATTATGAAGCCGCCCCCCCCCCCGGCCCTCGTCAGCAAAAGTAAGCAAAGCTCTTACTCCCCCCTCCCATGCTCACGTAAACATTGGTAGCTGACACCTAACGTGTTTACTCACTTTCTTGTGATTTGGAATATTGTCATCGTTTTCTTCGAGCCATTCATAGACAAGTAGGGTTGCCATAGGTCAAACCAAAATCGACTAAATTTTGTAGAAAATCCAAAAGTTAATAAATAAATTCTGCTGACGTAAACACCATCCATACACCCCCCATCCCATCAAAAATAAGCAAAGCAAAGACCCCCCCGCCCCCCCTGTAGTGCTTACGTAATACTTGAATGGCCCCTTATCATGGCGTCCATAAAATTGAAATAACGCACGATCAGGCTCTCTCATGTCAAAGTCAATATGCCTAGCGTTTTTTCAATAATGTTGGGTTCGGCTTCCAGTCTAACCAGATGCAGCTGAATACCGACTTAACATGGAGCGACTGCCTATCTGACCTCCGTAACCCAGTTACTGGGTAAAACGATACCTCTTAGTAAGACTGGGTGTCAGACTTTCGGGCTTCTTACGACCGTTAAGGGGAACCTAGTCGCGGGCTCGAACTCACTGGTGGGCCTGGCTAAAAATCAGGCTGTCTCACCAGGTTTCGTGTCCGATAGCGATAGTATCAGTGATGAGCAGTTAGACGCTAGTCTACACGCACACTCAATAACGTTTTATTGAGTGAGATGCAAAATCATTTATAGTAAAAAAATCGCGAAAAATTAAGAAAGTCCTTGGAAGATCGGGTTTTATGTAAAAAGCCAATGCATAAATCAATGACCAATAAAGTTTATTAAACTTTTCGATAATTAAACTTTGTCAGTACCGACTTAGTTTTGGAAATTTTACACATCTTTTATTACTCAAACACGCCCAAAGTTAAGTAAAATTAGCAAGAAAAACGAATCTTTGTTGGCTCCTAACTTTTTAATGGGTTTTTATTTTAGTATTCTGTTTCCGTACAGACAATATTAATAATGAGACAAAACGAAATCATATTTTACTTTGGATGTGCCATGTCAGACAGTGATGATAATTGTTTATAATTTAAAAAAATGAGTTATTATTCTACTTATCTTTAGTTTGCTGTTCCTGAATGTAAGATAGAGACAATAAAAATTACTTTGATTACGAAAATAATAAAACTACAAAGTTGTTCAGTTGATTAGTTCATTCAGCGGTATGACGTTATAACATGGCGGATACTATTTCATGGTGTTCAAAAACGGATAAAAAAAAACTGAAATCTTAGAATTGAATTTTAAAATGTATTCTGTTATTTCAAGAACTAAAACTAACATTTTCCGACTGCTTTTTGCTTAAGCTATCTCATTAATATATTTTTTGATTTTTTCTCGTATGGAGTAAAATACCCTATTCTCTGTCATTTAATTATAGTGTACTTGAGTTCTTAGATTATAAGTTGTGAATTGTTGTATTTCTTTTTTTGTGTTATTTGTGTGTATTGTTGTGAATTGTGTGTTTTTAATGTGAGTTGTGGTATTAATAATAATTGTGTCCAAAATTAATTTAATTTAATCATTGTATCTGAATTTAATTGATTCTAATTATAATTTACTAATCGCATGCATTATTCAACTCTATTATTTATTTATTTTTTAATAATATTTAAGCATGTAAATTTGCACGCCGACATTAATGGCATAATAAGTGGCCGATTAATATTTTAAGAACTTTCTGTACCTTATTTACGCAAATAAATGATTTTGATTTGATTTTGAGGCCTTGTCCTGCCCAACTACATTGCCCTTATCGTTATAGCAACGTAAAACTAGAGATAATTTTCTCAGACTCACCGTAACTCCATCCATGTATAGCGACTCTCTCCATGTCTATACAGCCGGTCTCCTTCGCCAGCCATTGTAATACCTCAACCTGTTGAAAGAGAATATTAAATTAATTCAAATATCTATGATTCTTGAACTTTTGTCTCAAACTGCCTGACATGAATAAGATTAAAACTGACTGAGAAAATAATATTTAAAATAAAAAAAAACATGAACCACATAGTCTACACATTCACAATAATTAAAATAATATAATACTTTACAAAGTAAATATTTCTGTCTATGTGAAATATAAAATTATTTTATGTCAATGTGTAAATAGATAATCCGGAAATAATTTTGATCAGATCATGCGAAGACCATGTAGATTGGTGTCTGAAATGGTCTTTTTGTGGAAAGAACCACACAGATTGAGTGGACCTGGTTAGTCAGTGTACGCAAATCATGCAGCTCAACTCAGAACTAAAGGAGCTCCACGCACTCAATACAGTATTTTCGTTCTATACTTGGACTTTTAAGCGTATTTAGTAACTTGACAGTTCAAAGAAAATAATGTTACCATACTAAAACTAATAGGGTTTGAGGTAGTGAACGATTTTGCGTAAAGAGTGAATGATAAAAATGGTTTCATTATTAATCCATTTTTATCATTTGTTATAAAACTTTAAAAAATGATTTATAAGATGTGGAATAAAAGAATAATTTTATTAATAATTTATTAATAAAAGTAATTTCCTCTTTTTATTTCTTGCAATAGAAATAAACTAAATATATTTACCTAACTACTAAAAAACAAAATATGTAACAAATTCTACAATTTCTAATAGTGCACATCATATTTATTTATTTATTTATAAGATAAGTTATTAATTTTAAAATAAATTAAAATTGCATGTAAGTAGAGACGCCAGCACATCAAGCTACCCCAATCTGTCAAATTTCTTTGATAGATTTTAAACTTTATTATATTAATTTAAGGTTCATGTTCAATTGGGAAAATTTTGCAGTTTGGGGTAACTTGATGTGCTGGCGTCTGTACATAATTTCAAGTTCATTCAATGAGAGTGTTCATGAATATTCAAGCCACCAGTTGGCGCCAAGAGGCCTTCCAGTTCGACAATGAATTTAAAATATTTGACGTCATTCGTTTCATTCTTTCGTTCACCATTCAGTCCGTAGGCGCTTTGACACTTTTGACAGGGGCCCGGACCTGACGTCTCAGTGCTGCCACCTAGTGAACATCATTTCAGAACACCCTCATTTTGTTCATTCTTACACCACTCTCACTATCTTTTTACACGCTTTATATTAGCTTCACTTGTATGTTTGTTTGTTTGTAACCGACTCCTTTGGACGCTATTTTGACCCACTTTAAACGGTCAGATTTCATTGAAACTTTGTAAACTTATCGAGGACCGATGACTATTAAATATTTTTTTTTTTTTAATTGAGAAAAATGAAAAAAAATCACGTTTTTGTAGTTAGCAGAACTAAAAAATAGAAAATAAATAATAGTTTAAAAAACTAAAAAACACGCTTTAAAAACCAAACTAAAAAAGGAGAAAATAATTTAATTCAATTAAAAAGCGTGGGGTGCTTGACATTAAGTGATTATAAAAATACCTCAAAAAGCACTCCACGCTTTTTAATTGAATTAAATTATTTTCTCCTTTTTTAGTTTGGTTTTTAAAGCGTGTTTTTTAGTTTTTTTTTTTGTCAAAATCTGGTAACCCTTCAACTGTCAAGTTACTGAATACAATTAAAAGTCTAAGCATAAATATTACTTTTACGACACTCGTATCATGTTCTGCCGTCCTGTATCCACAAAGGTGGACAAGTAACTCCACTGTTAGGTCACTTACCTGGTCATCCAACTCGATCTGTCCCAGTTTTCCCTTGATGGCTGCCTCCCACGCGCGCCCTCTGTGTTTAGAACCTCGCGAGTCCACGGCCACGACATTGAAACCTCGCGCTGCTAGCATATGCATACGCAGTTGACGGATACCCTGCGGAAATACAAGTTAGAACTGATTTTTCTAAAGTCAGATATCTTTTATCTGTTCTCAACTTTATTGGGGTCGGTTTCCAGTCTAACCGGATACAGCTGGATACCAGTATTTTACATTGAGCAACTGCCTATCTGACCTCCACAACCCAGTTATTGGATAGTACCAAAACCTGGTGAGACTAGTTGTAAGACGTTCGGCATGAACAAATGGGGGGGTCCGCAAGGGCCGATGCCTGCCAGGTGTAGCATGCGCACCAAAGCCGAAATAGCAGGGGTGGCTTTTTGCTACTAGGGAACACAACGATGACGATTAAAGCACGATGTTCAAAAACTCCACAGAATGTCAATAGCAAATAAAGTGCATACACGTACCTTGGACTGCTACGACACACGCTGAGCCTTCCACCTCCGATGGTCCCAAGGGCAGGAACACAGGAATTCCGGGATGCGAGTCTGAGATCCACGCGCGTAGAAGAGAGAAAACGATGGTTTGCCCAGTATCGGGACAAGAGAACATTGAGCGCGAAAGGAGATGTTCTCACACACACGGGTTTTTCGAAAGAAGTGTTTTTGCTCCAACTTTTCAACGAGTCACGGTATGCACCACAGACTATATTAGGTCTGCGTTTTGTTATCGCAAACTGATGGAGCGTTGAACATCGGTTGTTAGAATTTGTAGAATTAGAATAAATTACGTTTAGTTTTGTATGGTGACGGAACATCCCGCCCACCAAAATGGCTATGGCATTTTCTGGTCAAAGAGCGATAAAATGACAAGATAAACTAATAATAATGATAAACTAACTTAAAATAAATTGAACGATAAGTTAAATACGTTGTGAATTGAGTTAAATGATTTAAGCTATGGGCAATGGACATAGCTTAACCAACGGTCGTTGTATTATATGATTAGTTGCGGTTTTAACGACTGCGATCCGAACTACCCCATCAGGTCCAGGCAGGAGATCTACCACACGAGCAAGAGGCCAATGTAATGGCGCACGGTTGTCGTCCTTGATTATCACCATCGAACCTACTTGTAATGGTTTGGAATCTTTGGTCCATTTGGCACGTTGCGTTAAAGAGTTCAGATATTCGGTTTTCCATCTGGACCAGAAGTTCTGATGAAACGATTGTAACAGCTGCCACCGGTGAAGCCGATTAGTATTGACTTGTGATAGATCTTCGTCGGGGACAGCGGTTAAAGGTTCTAATGTGAGGAAATGACCTGGGGTCAGAGCTGTTAGATCGTTAGGATCTGAGCTAATAGGGTACAACGGTCGAGAATTCATAACGGCTTCGATTTGAGTGAACAGAGTTGTGAGTTCTTCAAAAGTAAGGACTTGATCGCCAACGATACGAAACAGATGAGATTTAGCTGCCTTAATTTGAATTTCCCACACTCCGCCGAAGTGTGGAGCCGAAGGAGGATTGAATTTAAAAGTTATTCTTTCTGCACTAGATGCATGTTGCATTAGAGTCGCTAATTGATTGCTAGCACCTACAAAATTAGTCCCACAATCCGCGTGTATTTCATTACAGCGACCACGTCGCGCCACAAAACGTCGTAATGCTGCGATAAAACCGTCTGAACTTAAAGTGGAAACCACTTCAAGGTGCACTGCTTTGGTAGCAAGACAGACAAACAAGCATAGGTATGCCTTGTCTATCTTAGCGCCACGGTGTGGACCTAGCTTTATACGAAACGGGCCTCCGAAATCGACGCCTACGATGGAGAACGGTTTGACTTCATTTACGCGATACGCGGGCAGATCGCTCATGAACGGTTGAAGCGGCTGCGGGTTAGTACGGTAGCATTGAATGCATTTAGATAGGCACTGACGTATAACACGCTTAGCAGAGAGAATCCAAAATTGTTGTAAAAGTAAAAAATGTGTCGTATTTATACCTGGATGTAGATAATTACGATGTATAAAATCTATGATTAAGAACGATAATGGATGGTCCGGCGGTAAAAAGGCGGGATGCTTTTGTTCGTATTCTAAGCCTGCTCGCGATATTCTACCGCCCACCCTGAGTATTCCTCGACTATCGATAAACGGGTTTAGTTTACGAAAAGGTTTGGGTATAGGTTTCTTAGAGTTTAAGTCTAAAATGATTTTAGAAAATGCTGTCTGTTGTACGTGTTTGACTAAATGCATTACCGAATTATGTCGCTCAACGTTATTCAAGAATTTGCAACGATTTGCTGAAGCCGGATAGCGGCAATTTTTAATGAAGCGATGAACAAACGTAAGTATGTTTACTATCTTTTGTAAAGATGAGAACCGGCTTATTAACGATTCTATAATTGATTCGGTCTGAGACTCATTATTTGCACAAATAGTCAAGGTCACCATTTTCCGAGCCTCAACTTGCACGAGTGACTCATCATCGCTGGTCAGCTGTGCTAGACTACTAGTGGAGTTGGTCGGCCACTTAGTTTTATCATTCGATAGCCACCAGGGCCCCGCCCACCAAAACGAGTTAACTAGAATTTCACTCGGAAATTGACCGCGCGAGCAGATATCTGCGGGATTATCGCCGGAGGACACATGATGCCAGCATTCCATGGGTGTTATATCCTGGATATGACTGACGCGATTAGCGACAAACGTAGCCCAGCGCGAGGAGGGCGAACGTAACCATGATAGAACAATGGTTGAGTCAGACCAGAGAAAAACGTTATCGATTTTAATTTGAGAACAATAGATGTCACGTACGAATTTATATAGGTCGGAAAGGAGCACTGCAGCGCACAATTCGAGTCGTGGCAGTGATATGCGTTTTAACGGAACCACGCGAGCTTTAGAGCATACGAGAGAAACGTTTACTTGATCAGCCTGGACTACTCGCAGATACACGACTGCTCCGTATGCGATCTCAGAGCTGTCACAGAAGCCGTGGATTTCGTATGACTTAGCATCTGTGCAGGTCAATCTACGAGGAATTTTGAATTGAGCTAACTCCGGTAGTTGGTCACGGTAAGTGTTCCACGTTCGAATGACGTCATCAGGTGGGGTTTGATCCCAGCCTATGCCGAGAACCCATAGCTTTTGTATCAGACATTTCGCTTGGATGGTGATTGGTGAAAGGAAACCCAATGGATCGAAGATCCGAGCTGTTTCGCTTAAAATCGAGCGTTTCGTACAAGGCCGGTCAGAAGATTCTATTGCGAAATTAAAAGTATCTGAGGATGGATCCCACTGAAGACCTAACACTTTCAGGGTTGACGTTTCCGTGGTGTCAAATGACACTGCACCAGCCAAGCAATCTTCCCTAGGAAGATCCGATAGAAGTTGAGGATGATTGCTAACCCACTTTCGTAAATGAAATTGACCACGTTTGAATAAAGCGATAATTTGCGATTTGGCCTCCTGAGCAGTTTCTAATGTTGGAAATCCAGTAGCCACGTCATCAATATATACTTGAGTTAGAATAACTTGTTTTGCCAGGGGATAAGAGTCTCCTTCGTCTTCTGCGAGCTGTCTCACAGTTCGACACGCGAGATATGGAGATGACGCTAAACCATACGTGACCGTATTTAAGCGGTATTCTCGTAGGGGCTCGCTAGGCGAGGTCCGCCAGAAAATGCGTTGATAGTCGCGTTGGTCTGAAGACAAAACAATTTGGCGATACATTTGACGGGCATCTGCCATAAAAACGATGTTAGGTTCCCTGAATCGTAAAAGTAGTTCCAAAATATTTGGTTGTAATTTTGGACCGATAAGTTGTGTATCATTCAAAGAACGCGAATGAAGATCTTTAGCTGAGGCGTCAAATACGACGCGTAGACGTGTGCTAACGGAATGAGGACGTAAGACGCAATGATGGGGTATGTAGTATTTTCCCTGACCTACGTCCTGGGACGGTACAAGTGACATATGACCGGATTCGAGGTAATCTGACATAAATTCAGAATACTGACTATGCAAATCAGGATCGCGAGATAATCTACGCTCGACAGCGTAAAATCGGCGTAAAGCTACTTCACGAGAGCCTTCAAAAGTAGGTTCCGTATCGGTTTTGAAAGGAATTCTAACAATATAACGCCCTGTCTGATCACGTGAGTGAGTGAGAATAAAGATTTGTTCACAGAGCGACTCATCTGGACTCAATGAGGACGAATTCGGTAACGAATCAATCTCCCAGAAACGTTGAACTATTGAATTTAGATCGTTATCGCTACTAGGTATAGCAGATAGTTGAAGTAAAGAAGTTGATGACAAAGACGTTTTACCTAAAAGAAGCCACCCATAAATTGAATTAAATGCGGTAGGTTGGTTGTAACCTCCTTTAATGCGTTGGTTAAGAACAGATTCAACGAAGACATCTGCAGCTAATAATAGGTCGATGGGTCCAGGAATGTCGAATCCTGGATCGGCCAGTGGCAATGATTTTATATGTGACCACCCCGATGTGTTTAACTGAGCGATAGGTTGGTCGCCACATATTTTCTTGATCACGTGCATGTTTAATTTGTAATAAATACGCGTACTCGTGCCTACTGAACAAGTAACATCACCAGCAATAGGTGCCACAGCTTCCCCGAGTCCACTGACCTTGGTATCAGCCTTAGCTGGAGTGAGCCCTAAGCGCTTAACAGCAGATTCGGTAATAAAATTGCTCTGACTCCCGGTGTCGAACAATGCACGAAAAGATTGCATATTGCCTGAAGCGTCCCTAACCTGAACAATAGCAGTAGCCAGCAACACAGTAGTATTTGAACGAGACCTTGAGACCAAAGATGAGACTGTTGGAGTCGGTTCCTGCGGCTGAGGTTTCTCGCGGTGAAGTAACGTGTGGTGTTTGCGTTTACATGCACGACATGTAAATATCGATTTGCAATCTTTAAGTTGGTGGGACGACTTTAAACAATTATAACACCATTTTTTCTCGTTAGCTACGTTCATACGTTCGTCAACCGATTTTTGAAGAAACGTGGGACAAGACATTATTGAATGTGATTCATCACAGTAAGCACATTTACTCGGTTGTGTAATTTGTTTAGCATCACCAGAAGCAACAAGTGCTGTAGAAGCGGGGGGGCGTCGAGATTGAGAAGACACAACCGCGGGCGTTGTCTGGTTTGATTTAAGTTTAGAAGAAGCGGTAAAGTGTGTACTACGTATAAGAGCTTCTGACTTGGCACGCAAGAATGATTTCATTTGATCAAACGATGGTATTTCTACATCGGAATATTTCTCTTCAAGACCTTGGCGTACATCTGGGTCTAGTTTAGATAACATATGGTAAACCAAAACAAAGTCCCAATGTTGGACCGGGAAGTCGAGGGTCTTTAAAATACATAAATTCTCTTCTAAAAGATCTAGTGAAGTTTGGAATTTATTCGCATCATTATGTTTAAAATCTGTATTTAAAACCTCACGCCAACAAGTAAAAGATAAGTTGCGTGTAGACTTGTAGCGATTAACTAATGTTTGATAAGCATCGTGATAATGGTCTTGGGTCTTAGGGAACGTTTTCACTACCGTTAATGCTTCACCACTGAGGGAAGAAACCAAATAATGAAACTTTTCAGTGTCCGTAAGTGTAGGAGAATTATGTATTAAAGCGTTAAATGTGTCATAGTACTCTGGCCATTGTTTGATGTTACCTGAGAAACTAGGAAGTACTATTTTTGGTAATCGAATATTAGAAGACGAGTTTACATTTTGCGATTGAGATGATGATGGAAGTGATTTTGTTAAACTGTGATAAATTGATCCTACTTGATAATACATATCATCAAAACGTTCTTGCATCTCGTTATCATCATCTTCCGGGTCGTCTAAAATATCTAAAATGATTAAATGCGATTGTTCGAAATTTTGTGCAATGTCCTTTATGTCTCGATAATACGATAAAAACAAGTTGTGCTTAGATGATTCACTCAATGCTAACGTGCCAATCTCTAAAGCTTTAGCTAGCCGGTTGTAAGACATAGTACGCTTTCGACGTAATGATGGCAAATCTTGTGCGGTATATTCCTGAACATCGATAGATTTCGATTTAGATTTCTTTAACTTCCTAGTAGAACGTTTGCTAAACAGCGACATTATGTGAAACGTAAAATATAAAAAATGCGTTAACACGTAAACAACCAAGATAATGACTCACTGGATTCAATAGGTACAGCTAACCGTACAAGTTTTGAAGTTTTGTTCGAATGTGCTATGACGCACCATACATATACGATCCGAAACTTATGTGGAGCGGTGTACACGGTCGGCCGTTACCAAGAAATCGACGCCGATTACGAATGCTCGGCCGTTGCGTATAATGTGAAGTTACCCACAATATAAAAAAGTGAAAAACTAATTTTTAAGAATTTTGTAATTGAAATAGAATGGAATGGAAATGGATACGGATAGGTAAATTTGATACAGGTGGTAAGTAATTATCGTAAGCCGATGGAATTAAGCACCGATAGAAAAGTGATTGCCTAATTAGATCTTACAATAATTACGATGAAAGTGTGTGACAATAGATAATTCCTGTTCGATGGGGGTACCTCTTGGAACGATTGTGATTTTACGTAGGTATAAACGGTTATTCCGATAAGAAATGTTAAAAATATAGCTTGGAATGCAGCCGGTAAACGTTATGTTGTAATAGATTTGTTCTGTATACCAATTTATATGACGTTTCTAACCAGAAAATACCATAAACGTAATAAGATTAGATGGAAGGTCCCTGGTTTCGGCACCAAAACATGTAGCATGCGCACCAAAGCCGAAATAGCAGGGGTGGCTTTTTGCTACTAGGGAACACAACGATGACGATTAAAGCACGATGTTCAAAAACTCCACAGAATGTCAATAGCAAATAAAGTGCATACACGTACCTTGGACTGCTACGACACACGCTGAGCCTTCCACCTCCGATGGTCCCAAGGGCAGGAACACAGGAATTCCGGGATGCGAGTCTGAGATCCACGCGCGTAGAAGAGAGAAAACGATGGTTTGCCCAGTATCGGGACAAGAGAACATTGAGCGCGAAAGGAGATGTTCTCACACACACGGGTTTTTCGAAAGAAGTGTTTTTGCTCCAACTTTTCAACGAGTCACGGTATGCACCACAGACTATATTAGGTCTGCGTTTTGTTATCGCAAACTGATGGAGCGTTGAACATCGGTTGTTAGAATTTGTAGAATTAGAATAAATTACGTTTAGTTTTGTATGGTGACGGAACATCCCGCCCACCAAAATGGCTATGGCATTTTCTGGTCAAAGAGCGATAAAATGACAAGATAAACTAATAATAATGATAAACTAACTTAAAATAAATTGAACGATAAGTTAAATACGTTGTGAATTGAGTTAAATGATTTAAGCTATGGGCAATGGACATAGCTTAACCAACGGTCGTTGTATTATATGATTAGTTGCGGTTTTAACGACTGCGATCCGAACTACCCCATCAGGTCCAGGCAGGAGATCTACCACACGAGCAAGAGGCCAATGTAATGGCGCACGGTTGTCGTCCTTGATTATCACCATCGAACCTACTTGTAATGGTTTGGAATCTTTGGTCCATTTGGCACGTTGCGTTAAAGAGTTCAGATATTCGGTTTTCCATCTGGACCAGAAGTTCTGATGAAACGATTGTAACAGCTGCCACCGGTGAAGCCGATTAGTATTGACTTGTGATAGATCTTCGTCGGGGACAGCGGTTAAAGGTTCTAATGTGAGGAAATGACCTGGGGTCAGAGCTGTTAGATCGTTAGGATCTGAGCTAATAGGGTACAACGGTCGAGAATTCATAACGGCTTCGATTTGAGTGAACAGAGTTGTGAGTTCTTCAAAAGTAAGGACTTGATCGCCAACGATACGAAACAGATGAGATTTAGCTGCCTTAATTTGAATTTCCCACACTCCGCCGAAGTGTGGAGCCGAAGGAGGATTGAATTTAAAAGTTATTCTTTCTGCACTAGATGCATGTTGCATTAGAGTCGCTAATTGATTGCTAGCACCTACAAAATTAGTCCCACAATCCGCGTGTATTTCATTACAGCGACCACGTCGCGCCACAAAACGTCGTAATGCTGCGATAAAACCGTCTGAACTTAAAGTGGAAACCACTTCAAGGTGCACTGCTTTGGTAGCAAGACAGACAAACAAGCATAGGTATGCCTTGTCTATCTTAGCGCCACGGTGTGGACCTAGCTTTATACGAAACGGGCCTCCGAAATCGACGCCTACGATGGAGAACGGTTTGACTTCATTTACGCGATACGCGGGCAGATCGCTCATGAACGGTTGAAGCGGCTGCGGGTTAGTACGGTAGCATTGAATGCATTTAGATAGGCACTGACGTATAACACGCTTAGCAGAGAGAATCCAAAATTGTTGTAAAAGTAAAAAATGTGTCGTATTTATACCTGGATGTAGATAATTACGATGTATAAAATCTATGATTAAGAACGATAATGGATGGTCCGGCGGTAAAAAGGCGGGATGCTTTTGTTCGTATTCTAAGCCTGCTCGCGATATTCTACCGCCCACCCTGAGTATTCCTCGACTATCGATAAACGGGTTTAGTTTACGAAAAGGTTTGGGTATAGGTTTCTTAGAGTTTAAGTCTAAAATGATTTTAGAAAATGCTGTCTGTTGTACGTGTTTGACTAAATGCATTACCGAATTATGTCGCTCAACGTTATTCAAGAATTTGCAACGATTTGCTGAAGCCGGATAGCGGCAATTTTTAATGAAGCGATGAACAAACGTAAGTATGTTTACTATCTTTTGTAAAGATGAGAACCGGCTTATTAACGATTCTATAATTGATTCGGTCTGAGACTCATTATTTGCACAAATAGTCAAGGTCACCATTTTCCGAGCCTCAACTTGCACGAGTGACTCATCATCGCTGGTCAGCTGTGCTAGACTACTAGTGGAGTTGGTCGGCCACTTAGTTTTATCATTCGATAGCCACCAGGGCCCCGCCCACCAAAACGAGTTAACTAGAATTTCACTCGGAAATTGACCGCGCGAGCAGATATCTGCGGGATTATCGCCGGAGGACACATGATGCCAGCATTCCATGGGTGTTATATCCTGGATATGACTGACGCGATTAGCGACAAACGTAGCCCAGCGCGAGGAGGGCGAACGTAACCATGATAGAACAATGGTTGAGTCAGACCAGAGAAAAACGTTATCGATTTTAATTTGAGAACAATAGATGTCACGTACGAATTTATATAGGTCGGAAAGGAGCACTGCAGCGCACAATTCGAGTCGTGGCAGTGATATGCGTTTTAACGGAACCACGCGAGCTTTAGAGCATACGAGAGAAACGTTTACTTGATCAGCCTGGACTACTCGCAGATACACGACTGCTCCGTATGCGATCTCAGAGCTGTCACAGAAGCCGTGGATTTCGTATGACTTAGCATCTGTGCAGGTCAATCTACGAGGAATTTTGAATTGAGCTAACTCCGGTAGTTGGTCACGGTAAGTGTTCCACGTTCGAATGACGTCATCAGGTGGGGTTTGATCCCAGCCTATGCCGAGAACCCATAGCTTTTGTATCAGACATTTCGCTTGGATGGTGATTGGTGAAAGGAAACCCAATGGATCGAAGATCCGAGCTGTTTCGCTTAAAATCGAGCGTTTCGTACAAGGCCGGTCAGAAGATTCTATTGCGAAATTAAAAGTATCTGAGGATGGATCCCACTGAAGACCTAACACTTTCAGGGTTGACGTTTCCGTGGTGTCAAATGACACTGCACCAGCCAAGCAATCTTCCCTAGGAAGATCCGATAGAAGTTGAGGATGATTGCTAACCCACTTTCGTAAATGAAATTGACCACGTTTGAATAAAGCGATAATTTGCGATTTGGCCTCCTGAGCAGTTTCTAATGTTGGAAATCCAGTAGCCACGTCATCAATATATACTTGAGTTAGAATAACTTGTTTTGCCAGGGGATAAGAGTCTCCTTCGTCTTCTGCGAGCTGTCTCACAGTTCGACACGCGAGATATGGAGATGACGCTAAACCATACGTGACCGTATTTAAGCGGTATTCTCGTAGGGGCTCGCTAGGCGAGGTCCGCCAGAAAATGCGTTGATAGTCGCGTTGGTCTGAAGACAAAACAATTTGGCGATACATTTGACGGGCATCTGCCATAAAAACGATGTTAGGTTCCCTGAATCGTAAAAGTAGTTCCAAAATATTTGGTTGTAATTTTGGACCGATAAGTTGTGTATCATTCAAAGAACGCGAATGAAGATCTTTAGCTGAGGCGTCAAATACGACGCGTAGACGTGTGCTAACGGAATGAGGACGTAAGACGCAATGATGGGGTATGTAGTATTTTCCCTGACCTACGTCCTGGGACGGTACAAGTGACATATGACCGGATTCGAGGTAATCTGACATAAATTCAGAATACTGACTATGCAAATCAGGATCGCGAGATAATCTACGCTCGACAGCGTAAAATCGGCGTAAAGCTACTTCACGAGAGCCTTCAAAAGTAGGTTCCGTATCGGTTTTGAAAGGAATTCTAACAATATAACGCCCTGTCTGATCACGTGAGTGAGTGAGAATAAAGATTTGTTCACAGAGCGACTCATCTGGACTCAATGAGGACGAATTCGGTAACGAATCAATCTCCCAGAAACGTTGAACTATTGAATTTAGATCGTTATCGCTACTAGGTATAGCAGATAGTTGAAGTAAAGAAGTTGATGACAAAGACGTTTTACCTAAAAGAAGCCACCCATAAATTGAATTAAATGCGGTAGGTTGGTTGTAACCTCCTTTAATGCGTTGGTTAAGAACAGATTCAACGAAGACATCTGCAGCTAATAATAGGTCGATGGGTCCAGGAATGTCGAATCCTGGATCGGCCAGTGGCAATGATTTTATATGTGACCACCCCGATGTGTTTAACTGAGCGATAGGTTGGTCGCCACATATTTTCTTGATCACGTGCATGTTTAATTTGTAATAAATACGCGTACTCGTGCCTACTGAACAAGTAACATCACCAGCAATAGGTGCCACAGCTTCCCCGAGTCCACTGACCTTGGTATCAGCCTTAGCTGGAGTGAGCCCTAAGCGCTTAACAGCAGATTCGGTAATAAAATTGCTCTGACTCCCGGTGTCGAACAATGCACGAAAAGATTGCATATTGCCTGAAGCGTCCCTAACCTGAACAATAGCAGTAGCCAGCAACACAGTAGTATTTGAACGAGACCTTGAGACCAAAGATGAGACTGTTGGAGTCGGTTCCTGCGGCTGAGGTTTCTCGCGGTGAAGTAACGTGTGGTGTTTGCGTTTACATGCACGACATGTAAATATCGATTTGCAATCTTTAAGTTGGTGGGACGACTTTAAACAATTATAACACCATTTTTTCTCGTTAGCTACGTTCATACGTTCGTCAACCGATTTTTGAAGAAACGTGGGACAAGACATTATTGAATGTGATTCATCACAGTAAGCACATTTACTCGGTTGTGTAATTTGTTTAGCATCACCAGAAGCAACAAGTGCTGTAGAAGCGGGGGGGCGTCGAGATTGAGAAGACACAACCGCGGGCGTTGTCTGGTTTGATTTAAGTTTAGAAGAAGCGGTAAAGTGTGTACTACGTATAAGAGCTTCTGACTTGGCACGCAAGAATGATTTCATTTGATCAAACGATGGTATTTCTACATCGGAATATTTCTCTTCAAGACCTTGGCGTACATCTGGGTCTAGTTTAGATAACATATGGTAAACCAAAACAAAGTCCCAATGTTGGACCGGGAAGTCGAGGGTCTTTAAAATACATAAATTCTCTTCTAAAAGATCTAGTGAAGTTTGGAATTTATTCGCATCATTATGTTTAAAATCTGTATTTAAAACCTCACGCCAACAAGTAAAAGATAAGTTGCGTGTAGACTTGTAGCGATTAACTAATGTTTGATAAGCATCGTGATAATGGTCTTGGGTCTTAGGGAACGTTTTCACTACCGTTAATGCTTCACCACTGAGGGAAGAAACCAAATAATGAAACTTTTCAGTGTCCGTAAGTGTAGGAGAATTATGTATTAAAGCGTTAAATGTGTCATAGTACTCTGGCCATTGTTTGATGTTACCTGAGAAACTAGGAAGTACTATTTTTGGTAATCGAATATTAGAAGACGAGTTTACATTTTGCGATTGAGATGATGATGGAAGTGATTTTGTTAAACTGTGATAAATTGATCCTACTTGATAATACATATCATCAAAACGTTCTTGCATCTCGTTATCATCATCTTCCGGGTCGTCTAAAATATCTAAAATGATTAAATGCGATTGTTCGAAATTTTGTGCAATGTCCTTTATGTCTCGATAATACGATAAAAACAAGTTGTGCTTAGATGATTCACTCAATGCTAACGTGCCAATCTCTAAAGCTTTAGCTAGCCGGTTGTAAGACATAGTACGCTTTCGACGTAATGATGGCAAATCTTGTGCGGTATATTCCTGAACATCGATAGATTTCGATTTAGATTTCTTTAACTTCCTAGTAGAACGTTTGCTAAACAGCGACATTATGTGAAACGTAAAATATAAAAAATGCGTTAACACGTAAACAACCAAGATAATGACTCACTGGATTCAATAGGTACAGCTAACCGTACAAGTTTTGAAGTTTTGTTCGAATGTGCTATGACGCACCATACATATACGATCCGAAACTTATGTGGAGCGGTGTACACGGTCGGCCGTTACCAAGAAATCGACGCCGATTACGAATGCTCGGCCGTTGCGTATAATGTGAAGTTACCCACAATATAAAAAAGTGAAAAACTAATTTTTAAGAATTTTGTAATTGAAATAGAATGGAATGGAAATGGATACGGATAGGTAAATTTGATACAGGTGGTAAGTAATTATCGTAAGCCGATGGAATTAAGCACCGATAGAAAAGTGATTGCCTAATTAGATCTTACAATAATTACGATGAAAGTGTGTGACAATAGATAATTCCTGTTCGATGGGGGTACCTCTTGGAACGATTGTGATTTTACGTAGGTATAAACGGTTATTCCGATAAGAAATGTTAAAAATATAGCTTGGAATGCAGCCGGTAAACGTTATGTTGTAATAGATTTGTTCTGTATACCAATTTATATGACGTTTCTAACCAGAAAATACCATAAACGTAATAAGATTAGATGGAAGGTCCCTGGTTTCGGCACCAAAACATGTAGCATGCGCACCAAAGCCGAAATAGCAGGGGTGGCTTTTTGCTACTAGGGAACACAACGATGACGATTAAAGCACGATGTTCAAAAACTCCACAGAATGTCAATAGCAAATAAAGTGCATACACGTACCTTGGACTGCTACGACACACGCTGAGCCTTCCACCTCCGATGGTCCCAAGGGCAGGAACACAGGAATTCCGGGATGCGAGTCTGAGATCCACGCGCGTAGAAGAGAGAAAACGATGGTTTGCCCAGTATCGGGACAAGAGAACATTGAGCGCGAAAGGAGATGTTCTCACACACACGGGTTTTTCGAAAGAAGTGTTTTTGCTCCAACTTTTCAACGAGTCACGGTATGCACCACAGACTATATTAGGTCTGCGTTTTGTTATCGCAAACTGATGGAGCGTTGAACATCGGTTGTTAGAATTTGTAGAATTAGAATAAATTACGTTTAGTTTTGTATGGTGACGGAACATCCCGCCCACCAAAATGGCTATGGCATTTTCTGGTCAAAGAGCGATAAAATGACAAGATAAACTAATAATAATGATAAACTAACTTAAAATAAATTGAACGATAAGTTAAATACGTTGTGAATTGAGTTAAATGATTTAAGCTATGGGCAATGGACATAGCTTAACCAACGGTCGTTGTATTATATGATTAGTTGCGGTTTTAACGACTGCGATCCGAACTACCCCATCAGGTCCAGGCAGGAGATCTACCACACGAGCAAGAGGCCAATGTAATGGCGCACGGTTGTCGTCCTTGATTATCACCATCGAACCTACTTGTAATGGTTTGGAATCTTTGGTCCATTTGGCACGTTGCGTTAAAGAGTTCAGATATTCGGTTTTCCATCTGGACCAGAAGTTCTGATGAAACGATTGTAACAGCTGCCACCGGTGAAGCCGATTAGTATTGACTTGTGATAGATCTTCGTCGGGGACAGCGGTTAAAGGTTCTAATGTGAGGAAATGACCTGGGGTCAGAGCTGTTAGATCGTTAGGATCTGAGCTAATAGGGTACAACGGTCGAGAATTCATAACGGCTTCGATTTGAGTGAACAGAGTTGTGAGTTCTTCAAAAGTAAGGACTTGATCGCCAACGATACGAAACAGATGAGATTTAGCTGCCTTAATTTGAATTTCCCACACTCCGCCGAAGTGTGGAGCCGAAGGAGGATTGAATTTAAAAGTTATTCTTTCTGCACTAGATGCATGTTGCATTAGAGTCGCTAATTGATTGCTAGCACCTACAAAATTAGTCCCACAATCCGCGTGTATTTCATTACAGCGACCACGTCGCGCCACAAAACGTCGTAATGCTGCGATAAAACCGTCTGAACTTAAAGTGGAAACCACTTCAAGGTGCACTGCTTTGGTAGCAAGACAGACAAACAAGCATAGGTATGCCTTGTCTATCTTAGCGCCACGGTGTGGACCTAGCTTTATACGAAACGGGCCTCCGAAATCGACGCCTACGATGGAGAACGGTTTGACTTCATTTACGCGATACGCGGGCAGATCGCTCATGAACGGTTGAAGCGGCTGCGGGTTAGTACGGTAGCATTGAATGCATTTAGATAGGCACTGACGTATAACACGCTTAGCAGAGAGAATCCAAAATTGTTGTAAAAGTAAAAAATGTGTCGTATTTATACCTGGATGTAGATAATTACGATGTATAAAATCTATGATTAAGAACGATAATGGATGGTCCGGCGGTAAAAAGGCGGGATGCTTTTGTTCGTATTCTAAGCCTGCTCGCGATATTCTACCGCCCACCCTGAGTATTCCTCGACTATCGATAAACGGGTTTAGTTTACGAAAAGGTTTGGGTATAGGTTTCTTAGAGTTTAAGTCTAAAATGATTTTAGAAAATGCTGTCTGTTGTACGTGTTTGACTAAATGCATTACCGAATTATGTCGCTCAACGTTATTCAAGAATTTGCAACGATTTGCTGAAGCCGGATAGCGGCAATTTTTAATGAAGCGATGAACAAACGTAAGTATGTTTACTATCTTTTGTAAAGATGAGAACCGGCTTATTAACGATTCTATAATTGATTCGGTCTGAGACTCATTATTTGCACAAATAGTCAAGGTCACCATTTTCCGAGCCTCAACTTGCACGAGTGACTCATCATCGCTGGTCAGCTGTGCTAGACTACTAGTGGAGTTGGTCGGCCACTTAGTTTTATCATTCGATAGCCACCAGGGCCCCGCCCACCAAAACGAGTTAACTAGAATTTCACTCGGAAATTGACCGCGCGAGCAGATATCTGCGGGATTATCGCCGGAGGACACATGATGCCAGCATTCCATGGGTGTTATATCCTGGATATGACTGACGCGATTAGCGACAAACGTAGCCCAGCGCGAGGAGGGCGAACGTAACCATGATAGAACAATGGTTGAGTCAGACCAGAGAAAAACGTTATCGATTTTAATTTGAGAACAATAGATGTCACGTACGAATTTATATAGGTCGGAAAGGAGCACTGCAGCGCACAATTCGAGTCGTGGCAGTGATATGCGTTTTAACGGAACCACGCGAGCTTTAGAGCATACGAGAGAAACGTTTACTTGATCAGCCTGGACTACTCGCAGATACACGACTGCTCCGTATGCGATCTCAGAGCTGTCACAGAAGCCGTGGATTTCGTATGACTTAGCATCTGTGCAGGTCAATCTACGAGGAATTTTGAATTGAGCTAACTCCGGTAGTTGGTCACGGTAAGTGTTCCACGTTCGAATGACGTCATCAGGTGGGGTTTGATCCCAGCCTATGCCGAGAACCCATAGCTTTTGTATCAGACATTTCGCTTGGATGGTGATTGGTGAAAGGAAACCCAATGGATCGAAGATCCGAGCTGTTTCGCTTAAAATCGAGCGTTTCGTACAAGGCCGGTCAGAAGATTCTATTGCGAAATTAAAAGTATCTGAGGATGGATCCCACTGAAGACCTAACACTTTCAGGGTTGACGTTTCCGTGGTGTCAAATGACACTGCACCAGCCAAGCAATCTTCCCTAGGAAGATCCGATAGAAGTTGAGGATGATTGCTAACCCACTTTCGTAAATGAAATTGACCACGTTTGAATAAAGCGATAATTTGCGATTTGGCCTCCTGAGCAGTTTCTAATGTTGGAAATCCAGTAGCCACGTCATCAATATATACTTGAGTTAGAATAACTTGTTTTGCCAGGGGATAAGAGTCTCCTTCGTCTTCTGCGAGCTGTCTCACAGTTCGACACGCGAGATATGGAGATGACGCTAAACCATACGTGACCGTATTTAAGCGGTATTCTCGTAGGGGCTCGCTAGGCGAGGTCCGCCAGAAAATGCGTTGATAGTCGCGTTGGTCTGAAGACAAAACAATTTGGCGATACATTTGACGGGCATCTGCCATAAAAACGATGTTAGGTTCCCTGAATCGTAAAAGTAGTTCCAAAATATTTGGTTGTAATTTTGGACCGATAAGTTGTGTATCATTCAAAGAACGCGAATGAAGATCTTTAGCTGAGGCGTCAAATACGACGCGTAGACGTGTGCTAACGGAATGAGGACGTAAGACGCAATGATGGGGTATGTAGTATTTTCCCTGACCTACGTCCTGGGACGGTACAAGTGACATATGACCGGATTCGAGGTAATCTGACATAAATTCAGAATACTGACTATGCAAATCAGGATCGCGAGATAATCTACGCTCGACAGCGTAAAATCGGCGTAAAGCTACTTCACGAGAGCCTTCAAAAGTAGGTTCCGTATCGGTTTTGAAAGGAATTCTAACAATATAACGCCCTGTCTGATCACGTGAGTGAGTGAGAATAAAGATTTGTTCACAGAGCGACTCATCTGGACTCAATGAGGACGAATTCGGTAACGAATCAATCTCCCAGAAACGTTGAACTATTGAATTTAGATCGTTATCGCTACTAGGTATAGCAGATAGTTGAAGTAAAGAAGTTGATGACAAAGACGTTTTACCTAAAAGAAGCCACCCATAAATTGAATTAAATGCGGTAGGTTGGTTGTAACCTCCTTTAATGCGTTGGTTAAGAACAGATTCAACGAAGACATCTGCAGCTAATAATAGGTCGATGGGTCCAGGAATGTCGAATCCTGGATCGGCCAGTGGCAATGATTTTATATGTGACCACCCCGATGTGTTTAACTGAGCGATAGGTTGGTCGCCACATATTTTCTTGATCACGTGCATGTTTAATTTGTAATAAATACGCGTACTCGTGCCTACTGAACAAGTAACATCACCAGCAATAGGTGCCACAGCTTCCCCGAGTCCACTGACCTTGGTATCAGCCTTAGCTGGAGTGAGCCCTAAGCGCTTAACAGCAGATTCGGTAATAAAATTGCTCTGACTCCCGGTGTCGAACAATGCACGAAAAGATTGCATATTGCCTGAAGCGTCCCTAACCTGAACAATAGCAGTAGCCAGCAACACAGTAGTATTTGAACGAGACCTTGAGACCAAAGATGAGACTGTTGGAGTCGGTTCCTGCGGCTGAGGTTTCTCGCGGTGAAGTAACGTGTGGTGTTTGCGTTTACATGCACGACATGTAAATATCGATTTGCAATCTTTAAGTTGGTGGGACGACTTTAAACAATTATAACACCATTTTTTCTCGTTAGCTACGTTCATACGTTCGTCAACCGATTTTTTGAAGAAAACGTGGGACAAGACATTATTGAATGTGATTCATCACAGTAAGCACATTTACTCGGTTGTGTAATTTGTTTAGCATCACCAGAAGCAACAAGTGCTGTAGAAGCGGGGGGCGTCGAGATTGAGAAGACACAACCGCGGGCGTTGTCTGGTTTGATTTAAGTTTAGAAGAAGCGGTAAAGTGTGTACTACGTATAAGAGCTTCTGACTTGGCACGCAAGAATGATTTCATTTGATCAAACGATGGTATTTCTACATCGGAATATTTCTCTTCAAGACCTTGGCGTACATCTGGGTTAGTTTAGATAACATATGGTAAACCAAAACAAAGTCCCAATGTTGGACCGGGAAGTCGAGGGTCTTTAAAATACATAAATTCTCTTCTAAAAGATCTAGTGAAGTTTGGAATTTATTCGCATCATTATGTTTAAAATCTGTATTTAAAACCTCACGCCAACAAGTAAAAGATAAGTTGCGTGTAGACTTGTAGCGATTAACTAATGTTTGATAAGCATCGTGATAATGGTCTTGGGTCTTAGGGAACGTTTTCACTACCGTTAATGCTTCACCACTGAGGGAAGAAACCAAATAATGAAACTTTTCAGTGTCCGTAAGTGTAGGAGAATTATGTATTAAAGCGTTAAATGTGTCATAGTACTCTGGCCATTGTTTGATGTTACCTGAGAAACTAGGAAGTACTATTTTTGGTAATCGAATATTAGAAGACGAGTTTACATTTTGCGATTGAGATGATGATGGAAGTGATTTTGTTAAACTGTGATAAATTGATCCTACTTGATAATACATATCATCAAAACGTTCTTGCATCTCGTTATCATCATCTTCCGGGTCGTCTAAAATATCTAAAATGATTAAATGCGATTGTTCGAAATTTTGTGCAATGTCCTTTATGTTTCGATAATACGATAAAAACAAGTTGTGCTTAGATGATTCACTCAATGCTAACGTGCCAATCTCTAAAGCTTTAGCTAGCCGGTTGTAAGACATAGTACGCTTTCGACGTAATGATGGCAAATCTTGTGCGGTATATTCCTGAACATCGATAGATTTCGATTTAGATTTCTTTAACTTCCTAGTAGAACGTTTGCTAAACAGCGACATTATGTGAAACGTAAAATATAAAAAATGCGTTAACACGTAAACAACCAAGATAATGACTCACTGGATTCAATAGGTACAGCTAACCGTACAAGTTTTGAAGTTTTGTTCGAATGTGCTATGACGCACCATACATATACGATCCGAAACTTATGTGGAGCGGTGTACACGGTCGGCCGTTACCAAGAAATCGACGCCGATTACGAATGCTCGGCCGTTGCGTATAATGTGAAGTTACCCACAATATAAAAAAGTGAAAAACTAATTTTTAAGAATTTTGTAATTGAAATAGAATGGAATGGAAATGGATACGGATAGGTAAATTTGATACAGGTGGTAAGTAATTATCGTAAGCCGATGGAATTAAGCACCGATAGAAAAGTGATTGCCTAATTAGATCTTACAATAATTACGATGAAAGTGTGTGACAATAGATAATTCCTGTTCGATGGGGGTACCTCTTGGAACGATTGTGATTTTACGTAGGTATAAACGGTTATTCCGATAAGAAATGTTAAAAATATAGCTTGGAATGCAGCCGGTAAACGTTATGTTGTAATAGATTTGTTCTGTATACCAATTTATATGACGTTTCTAACCAGAAAATACCATAAACGTAATAAGATTAGATGGAAGGTCCCTGGTTTCGGCACCAAAACATGTAGCATGCGCACCAAAGCCGAAATAGCAGGGGTGGCTTTTTGCTACTAGGGAACACAACGATGACGATTAAAGCACGATGTTCAAAAACTCCACAGAATGTCAATAGCAAATAAAGTGCATACACGTACCTTGGACTGCTACGACACACGCTGAGCCTTCCACCTCCGATGGTCCCAAGGGCAGGAACACAGGAATTCCGGGATGCGAGTCTGAGATCCACGCGCGTAGAAGAGAGAAAACGATGGTTTGCCCAGTATCGGGACAAGAGAACATTGAGCGCGAAAGGAGATGTTCTCACACACACGGGTTTTTCGAAAGAAGTGTTTTTGCTCCAACTTTTCAACGAGTCACGGTATGCACCACAGACTATATTAGGTCTGCGTTTTGTTATCGCAAACTGATGGAGCGTTGAACATCGGTTGTTAGAATTTGTAGAATTAGAATAAATTACGTTTAGTTTTGTATGGTGACGGAACACCAGGGGTGCGGGTTGTTCGAAAGAGATACCGCGGCCTCTGGCACACAGGCAACTGAGGGAACACGGGTGGGTTTTAGTCAGTAAAAGTCTGACACGCCCTCCCGCTCCACCCAGAGCGGGAGAAGTTATTTGATGATGTCCCACCCAAAAAAAAAAAAAATTACAAGTTCATAAAGTTCGACAAAATGAGTTCTGTGAAGCGAAAGTGTTTTACAAATGAAGAAAAAAGTGCAATATTACACCGATTAGAAGCCGAAGAAGAGAACCATTAAAATAAAGCTTTATGAGATTCCTATAAAATGTTTTATTTACCTAAATAGGACAATCAAACTTTCACATTTATTATTATGTTGTATTCGTAAGTTAAGTATGTACTGAAATAATCCTGCCGTTTTGTGCGTCATCCGGTTAGTACGACATAGTATCGCCGGTCCCTTGAAGGTTGTTATATCCGGATTCTACTGCATTCAAATAAATAAATAAATGTAGTAGTTTTTATTTTGGCAGCCAAAATTTTAAAAATCTTACCTTATAACTATTAGTAACAGTCTGAACTTCTGGCCCTCCGTACACATGCAGCACGGTAGGGCTCCGCCCCGGTCGGCCGCAGCGCCATAACGTGCAGTAGGCCGTCGCCCCGCAGGAGAGACGAGTCTCGTATATCTGGGGCGGAGGGATATCTGATATGCTGAGTGAACGTTCTGGAAAGAAAAGATATAGTATCATGTGTCTGTATTGCACCGCATTAACTCCTTAAGGTGAATCTAGTCGACATTTTTTCCTCTACTGTTCGAAAATATACATCAAAAATTAAACATGGTATGGTTTTGTCCCATTATTAATATTGTCTGTGCGGAAACAGAATACTAAAATAAAAAACCCATTAAAAAGTTAGGAACCGACAAAGATTAGTTTTTCTTGCTAATTTAACCTAACTTTGAGCGTGTTTAAGTAATAAAAGAAGAGTAAAATCTCCAAAACCAAGTCCGTACGTACAAAGCTCAAATATCGAAAAGTTCAATAAACTTTATTAGACATTGATTTATGCAGTGGTTTTTTTAAAGCCGATCTTCCGAAGGACTTTTCTTAATTTTTTACGCGCCTCTTTTACTATAAATGATCCTGTATCTCACTCAATAAGGTTGTGCGTGTAGACTAGCGTCACAACTGCTCATCACTGATACTACCTCTGTCAGAAACGATGCTAGGTGAGACAGCGTGCCTTTTAGCCAGGCCCACCAGTGAGTTCGACTAGATTCCCCTTAAGTTCTGAGTTGAATGCGTGCACTGACCAGACAGGTCCACTCAATCTGCATGGTTTTTTCTTCAAAAGACCATTTCAAACACCAATCTACATGGTTTTCACACGATCTGACCTCTCTTATTAGGTTTATAATAACACTTTTACGCGACATATTTTAAAAACTAAATGAGGCGTTTCCTACCTGACTATTCTGAGAAGAAAGGCCGAAGCCAGCTCAGAGGTCACAGTCTATTTTAAAGTCCAGACATAATCTTGTCTCAAGACACACCACTAGAAATTTTCATTAGATATAACCCCTAAATATGGAAAATATAAAGAACCATGAACTTGCTTGTCTACAAGGTCAAATCTACCATGGTTTGTGTAAACAGACAGACCATTATCTGCCTAGCCTGTTCCTAGCTATGTTGGGGGTCAGCTTCCAGTCTAACCGGATGCAGCAGAATACCAGTATTTTACATGGAATTACTGCCTATCAGGGGGCCTACTCTCTAACTCCGACAACGAAGTTACGGGCCCGTCCGAAAGTAGTTCGAAACTTCTTAGTGAATCCTACTGCCGATTAACAAATTTTTGCGGATGGGCAAGACCATATTGGGAGTAGGGACAACTGTCAAATCGTGTTGTCATTCATTCTTAGTTCAGGCTCCAAACTAATCTTCTGTCCGTAAGTGATACGGAGTTGGAAACGCCCGTTACTTCGACCGAAACGACGGACTTCGTGCTCAGGGAGTAGACCCCCTGATCTCCACAACCCAGTTACTGGGTTACACGATACCCCTTGCAGTGGCGTAACTATACTGTTCGAGGCCCGTGGCAAATTCATCGGATGCCCCCCCCCCCCCCCCTCCAATATCAAGAAGCAGAACGAACAATGAAGAATTTTTATTTTATAAGACTTATTTATACACTTTTACTTGAAAGAGTTTAATAATAAATGTTGGGAGTTGGGATTCTCCTCTGACCGGGGGCCCCTTCCGGCTGGGGGCCCGTGGCATTTTGCCGACTTGCCACCCTGTAGTTACGCCACTGACCCCTTGGTTCTTCCAAACTTAACAGACAGCTGTGCTGCTGGGGAGTTTGTTGCGCTACTTCTTCTTCCCAGCTAAAGCACTAGGAAGTGGTGAAGGGCGGGCTTGCAAGGGGGCTGTCTTATGTAATTTTGACGTTCAAAAAGTGCTGACCCTCAGCTTAGTTTGAATAAATGACTTTTGATTTTGATTTTCTATTTCTAAGAAGAATAGACAGTGCTTTTTCTATACAAAGTCACATTTCGTTTCTCCATTTTTGACTTCGCACCCGCCGTAGATATCCTTCTACAATCTGTCATTTTGTCTTTCGTTTCTAACGATCTTTGTCTAGGTCCTTATAAATGTAGACTATTTCAGAAGAATATTTCTTGCCAAACTGTCAAAATCACACTGACAACAAACTTTCTACTCGACGGCTACAAAGTATATACGATTATCTGCAAAATCTTGATACGTTTAGAACGCATAACTGTGATAATTAATAGAAAAACAAAGCTATTTTCTCCTATTGTGCATCATTTAGTTAATAGTCATGTCTATTCTTCCGTCGACAAATCGGTGCTCGTGCTAAGCCTGCTGGTTTGTCAGACTTTCGGGCGTCTGCCGACCTGTAACGACTGTGAAAGATCTACAGGATGACAGCCGGGACCAACGGCGGCCGGGACCAACGGCGGCCGGGACCAACGGCGTAACGTGCTTTTTTTTGAGTAGACAGGCTTTATCATAGTATTATAACATACCTCTAACTAAGGACCCCGTTTCGCTATCCGTGTCGTCTCCGTCACCGGACCGGCTGTCCCAAGAACCGTTGAAGCTTCGAACCTCCAGAGATTCTGTCGAAAGATATTTGCGTTCTGATTCTCAGCCTTTAATCTATCTACTCGGTAGAACTTTAAACATGCGCTTTGCAAGCAACTAACAACGCTTACTCAAAAACTACCAAATGGTAGTTTCTAAATTAATAGTAATTTTCACCAAATTCACTGATACTTGTTATAGAAAACCATTTCCTACCGCATTCTACCAAAATTAAATTTTCTACCATTTTCTACCAAAATGGTAGTTTTACTAAACAACACCTTACCTACATAATAATCTAACAACAGTTCAAATCTAGACTTTACAACCAAACCATGCAGATATTATGGTGATTACCACGTACCTGAAGGTGGTCTATCGGTGATAGTCCCTTGTACTAATAACCGGGGCGGCGATGTGGTGATCCTGTAGACCCTCGTGACTGGCACGCTGCTTATGTTAGATGATGTTATTACTGCCATTGTGCAGTCCTGGGGACAAAATAGATGGACAACGTATTAAAGGAATTCAAGTTAACAAAAAGCTGACACTGTTACAAGACCTTGTGGGTAAGTAAGAACAGTTACACGGGTCGATCAATCTCATTAAATTACGCTTGCCGCGGTTGGCCCATTCAAAGTCAAAGTCAAAGCATTTATTTCAAATAGGCACTTAAAAGGCACTTTTGAACGTCAACATTTACATTAAAATAGAATTGATTCTAGTCGCCCCTTCCAAAATGTAGTTTCGTATGGAGAAGAATGGGCAAGAAACTCCACCGTTGATGGGTGACCGTCTTTTCATACCAAGTCCCCTCCGTGCCTCGGAAAGCACGGTAACCCATTGGTCATATTCATATCTTTATTTGCATTCCATTCTGTTGAAAGGTCTTACAATTGGCTTAAAGCTAAGGTAGGCTAAATAATCATATCATTAATATTAATTAAGTGTCGGCGCACCACATATGCGCGTGATTGACGGCGGAAAGGCGCGGGGTGTCGGGGTACCGAACCCGGACGCGACGGCCGCACCACGCCACTCGGCTCACAGACGCGCTCCACTACGGGCATTACTTTGTTCCGTCCTAACATTGTTATTTATGGTATTACACCTATTTTTATACAGTCCACATTCTTTTATTATCAAGCCCAGTTGAGCCCAATCATTAAGTAAAAGTCCTCCTGGTCCTGGCTGTCATGCGTGGATATTTTCACGGGTCGTCAGAAGAAGCCTGAAAATCTGATAAACTAGTCTTTCCAAAGGGTAACGTGTTACTCAGTAACTAGTTTGAGGAGGTCAGATAGGCAGTCGCTCCATATAATATACTGGTATTGAGCTGGTTAGACTGGAAGCCGACCACAACGTAATTGAGAGAAAAATGTTTATTGAGGATGATATTCTCGTAGCATGTATGTCTATTTCCATTTTCTTTTTATATTCCTTATTCTATCACATTAAGGTGAATGCGCAGTGGTAGACCGCGAAATTCAAATTTTCTTACGTTTTTGCAATTTTCAGGTCAGTATCAGATTGTATCCTGATCAAAATGTGATTTGCGAATATAACAGGTACGTGTATACAGAACTAAGTCATTAGAATGTCTAATATATCTCTTATGAGTTAGATTTCTTCCACAAGCACTTTTCCATAAGAAATTTGTTCTTATGGAACAAATCTAACATAGAAAGATGTATTATTGATTCTAATGATTATAAATCTGTAAATACGTACATGTTATAGTCGCAAATCATATTTTGATCAAGTAACAAGCTGACACTCACCTGAAAATTGCAAAAAACGTAACAAAATTTGAATTTCGCGCTCTACCACTGCGCATTCACCTTAACATAAAATTTATATAATTTTTCTATTAGTTCGCTGTACCAGTAGTTTCATAATTATTGTTTAATGCACCGGGTGACGTCATTACGTCAAAGCCGGCTATCCCTGAAAACCAGCGCTGGGGCTCTGTCTTGCATAGGGTCGCAGCATAATGCTGAGTGATAGCCGTTTTGCGTGGATGTGACGCATGTTTCTCAACCTTTTCTTATTTTTTTTTGTGTTCCTTATCTTTTTGCGTCATGTTTACCGCAAATAAACGTTTTTTCTTTCTTTCTTCTTTCTAATTGTCAAAAGAAAGGGGAGATCGAAAAGGTTACACAATGACGTTTTTATCGTTATCAGAGATGTCTGCCTAAGAACCTTAAGTTGGACAGAATTGACATAAACCAAAAACTTCTCACACTATGGCCTCAGATGTTTTACGTCGAGTGAACGATGCCGAATGAAACGGAAACGTAAAAATAAAACTGTAAAGCAAGAAATCATTAACCTTTTTGTTTAAGGTGAATGCGCAGTGGTAGAGCGCGAAATTCAAATTTTGTTACGTTTTTTGCAATTTTCAGGTGAGTGTCAGCTTGTTACTTGATGAAAATATGATTTGCGACTATAACATATATACGTATTTACAGATTTATAATCATTAGAATCAATAATACATCTTTCTAAGCTAGATTTGTTCCATAAGAACAAATTTCTTATGGAAAAGTGCTTGTGGAAGAAATCTAACTTATAAGAGATATATTAGACATTCTAATGACTATAATTCTGTAAACACGTACAGTAGTACCCAACTGATATGGCTTACCGATGTACCTGCGCAGAAGATGAATTTTGAAAGCGCGGGAAATACTATTGACCAATCGGCACGCTCCACGCACCGCGCTTCTTTTTCCTGTACCGCTATTGGTCGGCAGCTGCCGCCATGTTAGCGCGCGCCGCGTGGCATGTTACTCATGTTAGTCAGCCGTCATACTTCTGACTGAGTGCACGCGCAGCAAGCAAAAGTACACTTAGTGCCAACAAAAGTGTTATCTTTTTTATTACTTTTAATTTTAAAAAGGGGGCAACCATTTAAAAGTCAAGCTCGGGAAATAATTCGACGATAGATTGGACCAATTTGTAATAAACACCAACGAAGATACATCATCCTCATCGGATAGTTCGAGTCGTGATAGTGATGGTAATAGTAGCGACGCTCAGAGTGATATTGGGATAGCAGGAGTGCGGCCTTTAGATTAAGTTTTTTCTATTGTTTACTAAATAAATACCTATTTGTTTATTAAATAAATCGTATATTTTAAATAACCTGTATTTTTAATTAAATATTATGAAAACTGGGGGCCCGATAAAATTGTCACGAAGTGTAATTGTGCGGAGGGGCGTGACTTGCGAGTGAGACGGAACTAACAGCTGCAGTGTATTATGAAGCTTATAGTAATTATCTAAGGTTGATTGTAAGTTTTAAGCATTCTTTCGTTAATCTTCGGGGCCATACTTTCTTTTCTGTGCGAACGAAGATTCACGACGCACCATATCAGTTGGGTACTACTGTACCTGTTATATTCGCAAATCACATTTTGATCAGGATACAACCTGATACTGACCTGAAAATTGCAAAAACGTAAGAAAATTTGAACTTCGCGATCTACCACTGCGCATTCACTTTAAGCTCAATAACTAAGTTCGGCAGGCGGTGACATAAAATTGAAATACATAATACCCAAAGTCACCGACTTCCGAACTTAGTTATTGAGGTTAAACAAAAAGGTTTATGATTTTTTGCTTTTCAGTTTTTTCGGCGGTTTATTTTTTTTGTTAAATAGTTTTTATTTTATAATTTTTTGTGGCTTTATTCTACTAATTACTTACATGCTTAATTTTTTATTACTTTATGTAATACACCACTTAGCATTAAAATCTGTTAGTGAACAATAACTCACCCTTATTTTCCCAAATTTATATGGGACTAACTTCGAGGTATATATGTTGACGGCCAAACCCGATTTCAGGCCAAACTAGTTTGTCCTAGGCCAAACTGGTTTATTAAGCCTGGGCACCCCGATTAAATGGGTTAGGTTAGGTTAGAACTGAGCGCAGCGAGCGGTGCCCCGGCAGCGGCCGGTGAGCGTTACTTCCAAAGGCTGTTAACGAAACGCCTAATTAAGCTAGTTGGCTGCGACATATCACGCGTAGGAAATTAGCCGTTTCGTTAACAGCCTTTGGAAGTAACGCTCGCCGGCCGCTGCCGCGGCACCGCTCACTGCGCTCGCTCGGCTCGCGCCCTTTTGGTCACAGTTCTAACCTAACCTAACCCATTTAATCGGGGTGCCCAGTTTGGCCTAGGACAAACTAGTTTGGCCTGAAATCGGGTTTGGCCGGTAACATATATACCCTTTCCAATAAAAAAGAATAATCAAAATCGAACTACTCTGTAAAAAGTTATGTGTGGTCATACATAAAAAAATAAAATAAAAATACAGGTGGGTAAAAAATCGTGGATCAAACGAAATAGGGCGATAGTTGAGGCTATTTTAAGTATTTTTTTTTGTTTTTAAAAGAAAAAAAATTTGGTACTTACTACATTTTTTTTACAGTAAGGTTCTAAAGTGATGATACATTTCCTAGACGCAACTAATACTAACACTAAAACTAACATCATTTATTGTTTTAAAATAGGTATCCATTTTACTCTATTGCCTATTTATTAAAAAAAATGGTATTTTCTTCAAAAGCACTCAAATAGTAATAACGTTGGTGATCAAGTGAGAGCTCTGCCACAGAGATAATTTTTTGTGCAAATAACTCAACTATCGCCCTGTTTCGTTTGATCCACGATTTTTTACCCACCCTGTATATACGCGTCAACTTGAATAACCTCCACCGTTTTCCCGTCGGTTAACGAAAAGGGAGCATCTTTATCGTTTCCAGACTCACCTCATCAATATCAACAGCACACGAATGTCCCACAGTAGTCAACAGTTGCACCGCATGAGGTCTGGGCGGCGACAGCGGCGCCACGTATAGGTGGCGCTCAAGTGGCGTCTCGCGGAGCCCTAAGAAGTATACTAGCTGGCGGGTTGTGTCTACCTGCGGAGAAAGTCGAAATGAGAGTTGGTCATATTTTTTGGTGTGCTGTTTCAGAATGAATTTTCAATATTCTTAGCGAATCGATGGCATAAAAATTCAAACATCTTTGGCCCAAAATTCAGCTGTGCGAATTCCGCTCACTGACGCAGTCATCGTCAAATATACAAGTAACAGGGCATGCGATGCAGGATGAAAAGTGAGCAATTGTCAGAAGTACCACAACGTAAATAAACGCCGAAAAAAACACGTTTCTTCGTTCTTTTAATTTTTAACATCATCATGTTAACACGCTTTTATTAGCTTGGTATATATCTGCAACGGAATCTTTGAACGTCACTTTGACCCACTTCAAAAAGTCGAATTAAGGTGAACCTAGTCCACATTTTTTGCATACAAACTTCGGGAGTGTTTTACTCCACTGTCGGACATGGCACATCCAAAGTAAAATATGGTATCGTTTTGTCTCATTATTAATATTGTCTGTACGGAAACAGAATACTAAAATAAAAACCCATTAAAAAGTTAGGAGCCAAAAAAGATTATTTTGCTAATTGTACTTAACTTTGGGCGTGTTTAAGTAATAAAAGAAGTGCAAAATCTCCAAAACCAAGTCAGTACCGACAAAGTTCAATTATCGAAAAGTTCAATAAACTTTATTGGTCATTGATTTATGCATTGGCTTTTTCATAAAACCGGATCTTCCAAAGGACTTTAAAAAAAAAATCCGCGATTTTTTTACTATAAATGATCCTGCATCTCGCCCAATAACGTTGTGCGTGTAGACTAGCGTCTAACTGCTCATCACTGATACTATCTCTGTCGGACACGAAGCCTGGTGAGACAGCGTGATTTTTAGCCAGGCCCACCAGTGAGTTCGAGCCCGCGACTAGGTTCCCCTTAAAGCAGCAACAGAAATACATATTCTGTGAAAAGTTTAACTGTCTACCTGTCTACCTATTACTGATCATGAGATACATCCCGCTACAAACTAAAAAAGGAGAAAATAATTTAATTCATTTAAAAAGCGTGGGGTGCTTTTTGAGGTATTTTTATAATCAATTAATATCAAGCACCCCACGCTTTTTAATTGAATTAAATTATTTTCTCCTTTTTAGTTTGGTTTTTTAGCGTGTTTTTTAGCTTTTTAAACTATTATTTATTTTCTATTTTTTAGTTCTGCTAACTACAAAAACGTGTTTTTTTTTAATTGTTGAATTGGCATCGGTCCTCGATTTGTAAACTTACTGACCGTTTAAAGTGGGTCAAAATCGCGCTCTAAGGAGTCGGTTACATACAAACATACAAGTGAAGCTAATATAAGGCGTGTAAAACAAAGAAAGTGGGTAAAAGTCTCAAGGAGTCTACTGGGAATTTGAATGTCTAATTTTTCAATAAGATCAAGACATAACTGTAAAAGGATACTCACCCATATCTTTCTCGCCATGACTTCCCATTCTCCAGCCGTGATAGCCTCTTTACTAATCATGTTGGGTCCTACAGCGTTGCTTTCATCTTCTGTTATCATTTCTATTACAGCTGTGAATAAATGAGAGAATTTTAATTACCTAAATTTCTACCGTTTAGTAGTTTTTTTTCGACACTGCACATCGACCGCTTTCTACCATATTCTACCAACAATACCATTTCTACCATTGATAAAAAAATGGTAGTTTCTTGACAAAAATTACTATGCGTAAAAATAACGATTTTATCAAACGCCGTAAAAAAATATCCATAAATAAAAAAATAAAAAATGTCTTCCATTTTCTACCATTTTTTTTTTACTAACATCGATTCTGCGTTGCTCCGTTGCTCTTCGGTATGAGTGCACATGTAACTAGATACAGATGCAGATGGCCGCTCTCCTCGCTCGCCCAGATGAAGTTCATCTCTGTACCACTCGAGGGTAGGAAGTATAGAATGTCGTGGACGTTGATCCACGCGTCTGGCGCTGTTTCTGAGACTAGAATTTGTATATCTTGAATTGGCTGGAAGGAAAAGACAGGTGATATTTATTTATTCAACAAGGTACACCAACAGCTTCTGTGTATAATCTAATATATAAAATTCTCGTGTCACAGTTTTCGTTGCCATACTCCTCCGAAACGGCTTGACCGATTTTGATAAAATTTCGTGTGCTTATCGGGTAGGTCTGAGAATCGGCCAACATCTATTTTTCATACCCCTAAATGTTAAGGGTGGTCCACCCCAAAAAAAATTATTTTATTTTTTGAGAAGATGGTCCACACTCCACAGATAATAGTATATTTACTGGCTGTTTGAGTTTGTCTATGTCACATGAAGGAAATTAAAAAACGAATTACTTTTTACTTCCTAGGGACTAAAGTGGTCACTTTAGTCCCGCTTCGTAGGGCTATATTGGTGTCTTTTTTGAGCATGAGAAGTGAAAAGGTAATTTTAATCCCGGTAATACAGCATAATACCAAAATAAAGCCTCCTGGTGTAAAGAGCGTGATAGCTTACAAATGAAGATATTGTAGTGTATAAGTAAGTTACTATTATTGTGTATGTGTGTAACCACCTTATTTAGGATTAGCAAAGTAAGCGATGTATTACGATCGTGTACACTCAATTGATGTGGGACACAATAAATCGAGACATTATCCAGTGCACATGTCTTTCATTTACCACGACACTTCATGGCGACCCTGCCATTCAAGGTCACATCGCAAGTGAAATTTGGACGTGTGAAAACTGAGTGAATAAAAAGATGTGATTTTAAATTCGGACAAACAGAATTTGTGGTTTTGTGTAGTAAAACATGTGTCAATCTACTCAAACGAGAGAAGAGACGATCATCGCGCAGACGGCTGCTGGTAATGGGAAAAACGGTGCTACAACCGAGCAAGCCTACTACAGCATCAGCACGACAAATATCCTCCTCACTTTGATCACGATCGTCCTACTGGCAGCGGCATGCTATGCTGTCTGTTATTTTTACAAGAAGATGCATGTTAAATGGATGGACCGGCAGATGAACCGCAGGTCCTTACGTCGCAGGCAGAGCTCGATGTATTTCAAGAAACACGCTCCCCGTGACGACGGCGCCGAAAAACCAGTGTAAGTGAAAAAAAAAAAACAGACTTTACCAAAAATTGGCGCGTACGGATTAGTGTTTTCTACATGAGAGACTGCCTAGTGTTTAACGAAAGGGAAAAACAATAATATTCTAATACATAAGCTATGGTGAAAATCAAAACTACGGAACTCTTAGTGATACATAACGTCTAGTGATGCTCATAAAGGCAGATCATTTTAATAACTTTACGTCTTAAAAATAAGGAATAGCATGTAAAATGCGTAATTGTGTTCTTACAAGTAAGTAATTAGTATTAGGTTTTATTGTGTTAATTATGTAACTGTTCATAAATCGTGCACTGCGACTCACCGAACACGAAACCCCGCGCCATAAATGGAATGTATTCGCATTGCTTTCCTTATTTGGAAGACAGTTAGAAGAATTGTAGTGAAGGTAATTTGTTGCTGGGGTGGGGTGGGGTTGGGTGGTGTTGGTGGGGTGTTGGGGGTGTTGTGGGGTGCTTACCTGTTCAATCTTAGCCGTGTTGTGGTCGACTCTGCCGCACATACCGTCGTCGGCTTGTTCGTAATACGAGGGGGTCGTGAACTGTGCCAGCGGGATCAGGACCAATTCTAAACGTTGCTGCTTGCGGTCCAAAAGTTGTACCCATACGCTGGCGACAAAGAAAGTTGAAAATAAGTTCATGTAGACATAACTGAGATTTCTTCTTCTTCTTTTCGAGTCGATGGTACTCGTCTTCATATTCATGTCAAAGTGTATATAATAATAATAAAATGTCGAAGAGTATAAGTTTGCAAAAAAAAAAACAAAAGAACAACATTCAGTATGCAAAAATTGGAGCAGGTCAATCCCAGGTCAATTTAGGTAATATACTCACTACTGCCCGTCAGGGGTCCACCCGACCCGCGCCAGGTACTCGAACCAGGGGAAGCTGTCCTTCAATGGCTGGCGCAGTTCGTACCACCGGATGTCTGTCACCTCCATGCAGCCATTTGTTGTGTCACCAGCTGGCATGAAATTAAGGCAGTTTTTTTTTTAATATTCTGGTGATTTATTTTTTATTTTATTTTTATATCTTAAGAAAACTTACAGCTAGGATACAGATAGTTGACCGTTAGCGAAAGAAGGCCAATTAAAAGTTTTCACTGAAAAAATTAGGGTAAGCACAAGAAACAGCAGACAGGCAAGCAAAAGTAAGAATAAGTAAACACTCGAAGACAATAAAATTGACTGAACAGGTTTTAGTGATCTTCAAAGAATTTGTTACACAGTATTTTTTTAAGTTTAGGAACACTGGTGGAGAATAAATCAAGATCATCAACACTCTGACACATCGAGTTGTATGCCCTGCTGGCTCTTATCATATAAGAGTTTTGTCGATATATGCACCGCACAGAGGGAACAAACAGAGGTTGATGATTCCTTAAGTTTAAATTGTAAATACATAATCAGTCCCACTCCTGCTAAGATAGCTTTTGTTTTTCCACTACCACTAAAGTTTGGCTATTCTTCGGGCTATGTCGCTTACCTTGGTTCTCCTGCGGATCTCTTAATTTCTGATTCGATCGCGTTGGGAAACTCCCGAGCATAGCCCTCTCCATTGCCCTTTGGGCCTTCTAATAAAGCCTATTGTGGAAACGAGTGTATAGTATAAAACTTAGCGATAAAAATAATCTTTCGTCTACCCAAGAAAAGAGGGTCAAAATGCGATGCCATAGTTTCACAGACACTAAAGGATTAGACAAGTAATAGATGTTAAGTGCGGTGCAGACACGCGGATTACAAAAAATACTTTTTACTTACATAATTTTTTAGGTATTTTTCACATAATTATCTTATTTTCATTTATTATTTTATTTCTGTATCTGTCCGTGACATCACAGTGGGCCCTATCAGAATACCAGCGCTGCGATACCTTAAAATGTTGCAGCATCATGCTGAGATAGGGGCCTTTTGGTCTCGTACAGTATTTTTTTTTTTTTAATTTTAATTTTTTGTTAAGCATATTGTGTAGTTAAGTTTGTGATATTCCTGTGCGAGTCTAATAAATACTTTTTCTTTCTTTCTTTCTTTATCTATTCACAAAATTAAGGTATTTCAACAAGAATGCTTACAATGCTCCGCAGCTCCCTCCTGGTAGTAATCTAACACAGTGGTGGGGGCTGCCTTCTGAAGCCTGAATGTGACCATCTTCAGGGAGGACTTCGCGTTGGGAGTACCGGCACGAGGAAATCTGAGGAGTGAAGGAAATAAGATCGTTAAGGGGAACCTCACTGGTGGTTTTTTTTTTGGGTGGGAAATCATCAAATAACTTCTTCCAGTCTGGGTGGAGCGGGAGGGCGTGTCAGACTTTTACTGACTAAAACCCACCCGTATTCCCCCAGTTGTCTGTGTGCCAGGGGCCGCGGTATGTCTTTCCAACAACCCGCACCCCTGGCAGGCATCGGCCCTTGCGGACCCCACCAGTTGGTGCTGACATCTCTTTGAGGCGCGCGTGGAACACAACGCGCCGAACTCACTGGTGGTCCTGGCTAAAAATCATGCTGTCTCACCAGTCTTCGTGTCCAACAGAGGTAGTATCAGTGATGAGCAGTTAGACGCTAGTCTACACGCAAAATGTTGTGTAAGATGCAGGATTATTTAAAGTAAAACATTCGCGTAAAAAAATAAGAAAAGTCCTTTGGAAGGTCGGGTTTTATGAAAAAACCAATGCATAAATCAATTACCAATAAAGTTCATTGAACTTTGTCGGTTATGACTTGGTTTTGGAGATTATACACTTCTTTTATTACTTAAACACGCCCAAAGTTAGGTTAAATTAGCAAGAAAAACGAATCTTTGTTGGCTCCTAACTTTTAATGGCTTTTAAAATTAGTATTCTGTTTCTGTACAGACAATATTAATAATGAGACAAAACCATACCATGTTCAAATTTTGATGTACATTCTCGAACAGTGGAGTAATACACTTCCGAAGTTTGTATGGGAAAAATGGGGACTTCCACCTTAACAGTCGTTACGGGTTGTCAGAAGCCCGAAAATCTAACAACCAGTCTTACCAAGGGATATCGTGTTTCCCAATACCTGGGTTGTGAAGGTCAGATAAGCAGTAACTCCAATTAAAATACTGGTATTCAGCTGCATTCGGTTAGACTGGAAGCCGACCCCAATATAGATGGGAAAAGGCTGGGCAGATGATAAGAAACAAAAATGATAAGGGGCCATTCAAGTATTACGTAAGCAGATTTTTTGCAATTATTGACCCCCGCCTCCCCCTTATCAGCAAAAGTAAGCAAAGCTCTTACCCCCCCCCCCCATGCTCACGTAAACATTGGTAGCAGACAGATAACGCGTCTGCTCACTTTCGTGTGATTTTGGAATATTGTCATCGTTTTATTCGAGCCCTTCATAGACAAGTAGGGTTGCCATATGTGTTCAAACCAAAATCGTAGAAAATCCAAAATTTAATGAATAAATTCTGCTGACGTAATCACCATCGAAACCCCCATGCCCCATGTCATCAAAAATAAGCAAAGCAAAGACCCCCCGCCCCCCTGTAGTGCTTACGTAATACTTGAACAGCCCCTAAGACGAAAACTAACCTGAACTCCTCAACTTCCCCGCTGGTGCTCTGTGATGAAGGGAAGCTGAAGATCTTCACTTCGCTCTCGTCCACTTCTTCGTAAACTATCCTGAATACGTCATCTGTAATAACATGATACATTCATCATCATCATCATCATATCAGCCGAAAGACGTCCACTGCTGGACATAAGCCTCTCCCAAAGGGGGGCATTTGCCATAATCGCCATGCTTGGCAGGCAGGTGGGCGATCGCAGTATGGTGGTCAAATGCATAGAGAACGCTGCTGCCCATTCTCTAGTAAGTCCCTTAGTCGCCTTCTACGACACCCACGGGAAGAAATGGGATGGTGCTATTCTTTTACGTCCGGCACCACACGGGACATGATACATTACAATAGAATATTACAACTATTTTTGAAAAATGTCTTAATTAGATTATATTGTGCTAATAAACCACAAAAAACCTCAATTCTATTTATTTAATCGATTAGTGCCATAAAATGCATTAAAAAATTTAATTTTCACATATTTCGCGGATGATTTGACGAAAACGCTGGCCGCAGTTGACGCCCTATTGATCTGTGGGTATGACGTCAGTTTGCTGTGTAAACAAATGCGCTGATATTTTGTATTATAATTGTTTATAAATAAAAAATATATACTTAATATTCTACTTATCGTTTGTTTGCTGTTCCCGAATGCAAGATATTATTTCAATATAAAATACTTTGTCTACGAAAATAATAAAAGTACAAAGTTGTTCAATTGATAGTAATTGACACTTAGTATACAGGGTGTGGCGTAAATAGTGGTCCACCGTTAAGGATTCGATATACCAGATAATTTACTAAAAAATTTTACAATTTTTACAAAAGGATTCCGAAAATATTTATTTTTTGTTTTTTATTTACGAAATTTCTTCTTTTGGTACTTACTACTTGGTTGTAGTTTCAACAAAAACCATAATTTTTTCATTTAATTTAAAAAAATATTTAGTTTTAGTTTTTAATTTATGAAATTTCTACCTTTTATAACCAATGAAAAAACATTTTTATTTAAATTTTTTTCTTCGGAATTCTTGGGAAAAATTTCGTCCCAATCTTCAAATTAAAATAGGTTTTAATAAATTGGAAAACACCCTATTAGCAGGTGAACAAAATTTGATGCGCAACCGTAACATGTATGTATTTACCGTATTATGACAGAAATATGGGGTTCTCATAACTCACCATCAGCTTGTGGCTGCCACCAGAATCCAGTGTACCTTGAGAACTCTTCCTGTGTCACGTAGCATGGCACTCCAGCTTGGCGAGGGTCGTCTGCTAACCTGAGGAGTTTCAAAATATACGATAGTACAGTCAGTGTCAATAATATCGGGACAAACAGACTGTTGGCAGTATATGCGCCCTCACGGCCGTAGTCGCCGCGGGAGACGCCCTGGGCGTCGGGAATCCCAGGCTGATTCCCGGCCACCGTAGGCGCGGGCTTGCGGACGGCGAGTAATGGGTAGCTCGCTGTCCGGTAAGGGCCAAGCCCGGGTCGACGGCGCGTTGTGTTCCACGCGCGGCTCAAAGAGATGTCAGCACCAACTGGTGGGGTCCGCAAAGGCCGATGCCTGCCAGGGGTGCGGGTTGTTCGAAAGAGATACCGTCGCCCCTGGCACACAGGCAACTGACGGAACAAGGGTGGGTTTTAGTCAGTAAAAGTCTGACACGCCCTCCTGCTCCACCCAGAGCGGGAGAAGTTATTTGATGATTTCCCATCCAAAAAAAAAAGACTGTTCAAAATGATATAAACAACTATGAAAATTAAACTTTATCTCAATTCGATAAAGTTCTTGTCAGAATGACAGGTGTCGTGTACGGTCTTCATGCTGAAACATTCCTTGTGTCATTGACTTAATATTTAATTTTCATAGTTATGTAGATCATTTGCAATAGTCTGTTCGTCCCGATATTTTAGACGCTGACTGTAATATCAGCCTCTAATGTTCCCACTGCTGGGAAACAGGATTCCTCTCTGTGAGAGGGAGTGGGCTGGAATTCATAAATGTCACAGGTCTTATGATTTTTTGGTTCTATAGTCTGTTTTTGAAGTGAAAACTTCTTTAGGCGCGTTGTGCACTTTTTGGGTGAACAAAAATCATGGAACTCGCGTCATCGTCACCGAACGCTTGAGCACACGGATGAGTCGCGTGTTGATGTCTTTTGGAAAAGTCCCTTTCTTTCATTAGGAAATTCTAATTCTTTTATCCCTTTCTTTCACTTTGTATTTTTATCGTAAAAATCTGTGCTGTTACCTTTAATGGCTGAAGTCGATCGCTCGTTTATCGTTTTTTACCGATAGCAATCAGGACCCAAGGACCCAAAATGAAATCCTTTATTGATGATTAAAAAATACACACGTAATTGTTCACGTTTTCACTTATGTCGGCATTCCTGGAGTGCCACTGTTTTTTTTAATTAAACGAGTACTGAGTATGTCTCTCGCACATTTCCGATAGTGACAGAGTGAGATGGGTCATTGGTCGGGGTGGGGCCAACGCCTTTGTTCTTGTTTTGAAATTGTTAAGGCCCGTACATATTGAATACATACAATAGATGAATTTATCTATTTAATACAATAATAAATAATTTATAATGCTTACATTATTTTCAAAATGCCAAAAGTGGGTACGCAAAAAAAAATCATTCCTGTTGAACTTGCTACTGTCTTGGCAATTTAATTACGTGAACAATTAAATACATATCCAAAGTCACCAACTTCCGAAATTAAGTAATTTTTCACTTTGTAGTGTTTTTTTGGAAGTCAGTTGTTTTTTTTTGGAAAAAGTTTTTTATATACAAAGTCACATTTTGTTTATCCATTTTTGACATCGCACCGTCGATACCCTTCTACAATCTGTCATTTTGTATTTCGTTTCTAACGATCTTTGACTAGGTCTTTATAAATGTAGACTATTTCAGAAAAATATTTCTTCTCAACTGTAAAAATCACACTGACCACAAACTTTGTACTCGACGGCCACAAAGTATACCTTGACTATCTAAAACATCATGATTCGTTTAGAACGCATAACTGTGATAATTATGGGGAATCAAAGAACCACACAGATTGAGTGGACCTATCTATTCAATGAACGCATTTATCAGTAATCGTGCAGGACAACTCAGAACTTTAGGGGAATCTAGTCGCGGGCTCGAACTCACTGGTGGGCCAGGCTAAAAAGCACGCTGTCTCACCAAGCATCGTGTCCGAGAGATAGAGATAGTATCAGTGATGAGCAGTTAGACGCTAGTCTACACGCACAACGTTATTGAGTGAGATGCAGGATCATTTATAGTAAAACAGGCGCGTAACAAATTAAGAAAAGTCCTTCGGAAGAACGGGTTTTATGAAAAAACCACTGCATAAATCAATGACCAATAAAGTTTATTGTACTTTTGGATATTTGAGCTTTATCGATGGAGATGTTACACGTATTTTATTACTTAAACACGCCCAAAATTTGGTTAAATTAGCAAGAAAAACGAATCTTTGTTGGGTCCTAACTTTTTAATGGCTTTTTATTTTAGTATTCTGTTTCCCTACAGACAATATTAATAATGAGTAACAACCATACCATGTTTAATTTTTGATGTACATTGTCGTACAGTGGAGTAAAACTCTCCCGAAGTTTGTATGGAAAATTTTTCGACTAGATTCACTTTTAGCTATCTAGGTACTCCTATTGTACGTCATTTAGTTAATAGTCATGTCTATTCTTCCGTCGACATATCGGTGCTCGTGCTAAGTGTGTGGATTTCTGACTACCCATAACGACGCCAGCCGAGACTAACGGATTAACATGCTTTCCGAGGAACGCCTTTTAGTGGCAGTTCTTACTATCTTGCTTTTTTAGTCTAGTGGTTGCAAGCACTACTGCTGAACTTAAGGGCCTACGTCCCGTTTGGTAGCGTAACACGGTCACTTTATGAACCCTACTGCTCATTAACGGCTTGTCTTGAAGATTTGAAAAATATATGATTTTGCTATAGATTCATATAGATCATTTTGCCCGAAGTACTTTTTTTGTATGGTTAATACTTTTGCTGTAAAAAATATTTTCCAACACGCAATATTTTGGCTTCTATTCCATACTCCTACTAAACGGCTTCGTTATTTGGAAAAAAAATACACTGAAAAATAGATCAACTCAACTCAACTCAAAGCATTTATTTCAAATAAACCAATTACAGGCACTTTTGAATTGTCAAGGTCGGTGAGATAGGAAGATGAAGCTAGTTGCCCATTCCAAAGCGTAGGTACCTATGGAGAAGAACGGGCAAGAAACTCCATGGACACTCTTTTAAAATCATGATTTTGTTACAAACAGTTGATTACATCATTATGTTGAAATTATCAATGTGAGAACGATGTAAAAAGACGTTATTTAGACGACGATAGTTAGAGGTACCACAGAATCGCCGAAGCACAATTGTAAATTAATCAAAGAAATATCCCCATTTTGAGATAAAGGCTCAGAGGTGACCTGCGCGGGCGCGGGCGGCAGTCGTGCTTTAGCATACAAACGGGAGATGAGGATACTATGGGCCTTAAGGTCCTGGGTGCGATTCCCAGGTCAGTTAAAGTATTATTCAGTTGTTGCGTCACGGATTGTTCAGTAGCTGGCAGTCTGTATTTTTGCCCGGTCGATGACAATTGACTCGCCCTTTATTACGTCGGACTTAAACATAGCTGGCGAAATGTGGGTGGTACTCTGCTAAAATTTTCGGTGAATACAGGATTATTTATTTATTTAACCATGTATGCACACACATAGGGTTGCCAGGACTTAAAACCGAAAAGCCGGACAGACCAGTCTGTTTAACCGGACATTTGGGTGAAAAAGCCGGACACCCTTCATTTTTTAGTCTTAGTACAACAAAAAAAAACAACAACAAAAAACACACCACAACAACAACACAAACAACACGCACTACAATAAAAAAAAGCAAAACAAGGCTTCTTTATCATTTTTTTTTAAAAAAACGTTGCCCACACACTAGGAATTGCTCCTGTATTGTGGGGCGTTTACAAACACTTAAAACTCACATACACTAACAGCCAGACCCGGATCAACTACTTGCAGGTCATACAAATATTTGTTCCGGGCGGGAATTGAACCCGCGACACGCAGCAAAGCGGTCAATCGCTTAACCACTGCGCCAACCGTGCCGTCAAACCATGCCATGAAACCTTAAATTCTAATGAAACAACAACACAATTGAATGAATCAGTCTTGTTTAATATGGACAGTGCTACTCCGCTCGCTTGCGCTAGCGATACAAGGTAAGGCGGGCGGAGCGTAAACCAATACATGGCAAATGTAAAAAAAAATACAAATTTAAAAAGCCTAACAAAAGCCGGACAGGCCGGACAGCATATAATTTGGCCGTACACGCAACCAAAAAGCCTGACTGCGTCCGGCTTTATCCGGACGCCTGGCAACCCTACACACACATATAAACAGACAACATGAAAGGAAAAGAAAATTCTTTATTCTATTTGACATGTAATGAAATTTATTCTATTTTCTGCAATTTGTATTGATATGCATGTACCTATTAATATTGTTTTTATATAAATTCGACAATGTATTTGTGTAATTAAATATATTTGTACGCCTTTGGGCAAAACATGGAGGATCTACCTATCTGTAACATCTCGCAAACTATTGTAATTTGACCTATGTTTACAAAGAAAGCTTTCTGATTTCTGAAAAAAAAAAAAAAAACTACGTACAAAGGTAATGATTATTTCTACAGAAATCTACGTAATTATATCTATTTATGTTTTCACTAAAAATTATTCATAAAAACTTACCGATCAGGCTCACGTCCCTTGCAAGCGTACGTAAGACGTGTAGGTCTCCGCAGTTGCCCACCCGCAAGCCAGATGTCACCCCTAGCGGCGTGCGCCACTAGGTCGGGGGCCCGCGGGCACATGGCCGGCGTCAGCGGGGCCCCGCCGCCCGTGCTCAGCGAGCGGGGCACTAAGGGGGGCGACTGGAAATAACGTATGTTTTGTTTAGTTAAAGGGTCTCAGGAACTACTTTTTTTAGACCTATTGCTTTCCATCAGGCGCGATCAAGGTAAGAGCAAGCAAGCCCATTTAGTAATAAAAAAAAAAAAAACTATAACACGACGCCTTACGCCATCTACCTGATTGTGTGCACAACACCATGCCACCCGAGTAGATCGCAACACAAACACGATCAATCAGAGATATCAGAGACGATAACAGCAACGGTACCTACATACTAGCGACCTCTAACTTTCGACGTGTAAAGTATCCGTGACGTCAACGAAGGTTACAACCACATACAAGCATGAGATGATGAAGACACACTCTGTCAAAACCGACTATATAAACGATCAACCATGGAGGAACGATCACTAACTCGCTACTTAGAAGGCACAGTGGTCGATAGCCCCGCAGTCACCTCACCACTGATGTCATAAGCTTGACCTGAGCGGAGGCCCCGTCGCCCTCAGGAATAGCTAGCAAGGAGGTGAAGGGATAGGATAGCGCCGCAGTACATCCCTAGAGCCACTCATAGGTTTAACCTAAGTCTAACTTTGTTTGCTAAAATCTATCAAGTATTTGAAGTTAAGTGAATAAACTCCCTATCTGTCATCCATCGTTGGTTTTATTCCACCGCCACAATTACAAATATTTTTCTTTGTGAAGTATCTTAGCAAAATCGAGCTATAACGTCCCCACTGCTGGGACACAGGCTTCCTCTTTGTGAGAGGGAATGGGCCGTAAGCCATAATCCATCACGCGGGCCCAGTGCGGGTTGGTAGATGTAACGTGTCTCTGATTTTTTTGTTGTAGGACATGCCAATTTCCTCACGATGTTTTTCTTCACCGTTTTGAGAGCAGTGGTGATGAAATAGTTTACATAAAAGTAAATCATGACTCGGTAAGTGGCGGCCGTTACCGCTGGGTCACCACTGTTCACAGGTATTACAATAGATTTACCAAATTTATTAGTGCGGCGAGGCAAACTTGTTTAAAAACAGTAACGGATTATTTAAATTGCTTTTAACCCAAAGTCGGCTTAAAAGTGATGATTTGCACAGAGCTTCCCTTTAAGTAACTGCCTTCCTATAGCTTTGTGTAACTTGCCCCACATTATTCGATCACCTGATACTCCAACCACCGTATATTTTTGTTCGCCTGCCGCTGCTGCCTATAAACCTAAACCTGCTCGGCTTGTCTCACCTGACTGAGCCCCTCGTCGGCCACGAACAGTGATGAGGCGCACGGGAACATGATGCGGCCGGTGCTCTGGTGCAGCTCGTACGAAGCGATGCCCCACGCGGCCACGCGTTGCCTCTCCCACAGCAACTGTTCCTCGCGGGACCATTTGCCTGAAGTCACGCCTAAAGCGACGTTTGACTCTATTAGAGGCTTCCAGTCAAGTCTGTAAAAAATAATTTAGTTTTTTTAGATATTCCAGTGCGTCGGCGATGCGTTGTGCTACAGTGGGCCGGATGTCATACAACACCGATTTGAGGCTGACTGCCGGAGTCGACCAGAAGAGGGTTTAAGGTGAACCTAGTCCACATTTTTTGCATACAAACTTCGGGAGTGTTTTACTCCACTGTCTGCAAAGTAAAATATGATATCATTTTGTCTCATTATTAATATTGTCTGTACGGAAACAGAATACTAAAATAAAAAAAAAAACCATTAAAAAGTTAGGAGCCAACAAAGATTCGTTTTTCTAGCTAATTTTACTTAACTTAAGGCGTGTTTAAGTAATAAAAGAAGTGTAAAACTCCAAAACCAAGTCGGTACCGACAAAGTTCAATAAACTTTATTGGTCATTGATTTATGCATTGGCTTTTTCATAAAACCTGATCTTCCAAAGGACTTTTCTTAATTTTTTCTCGAATATTTTACTATAAATGATCCTGCATCTCACTCAACAACGTTGTGCGAGTGGACTAGCCTCTAACTGCTCATCACTGATGCTATCTCTGTCGGACAGGAAGCCCGGTTAGACAGCGTGATTTTTAGCCAGGCCCACCAGTGAGTTCGAGCCCTCGACCTTAAGGGCTCTGCATGTGGGCCGACCGAAAGTGCAGTCTGCTGTGCCAAGGTTGCTGAAGAAGCTAACTGTGCCTGACCAGGCATGCGCATCCGCAGCAAGCTTTTAGTCAGGATACCCATTGAAGCCGTGGGCTGGCTGTGTGACTCGCTGCTCGAAAGCATGAGGGAAGTGATGATAATAACATTACGCTGAACTGACTGCTCGAGATCTGCCTCAATGTCCATGTTCGGGGTCACCAGTATAGGCGTATGAAGAAGAGAGTGTAAAATTCACTCATCCTCTATAGAAAAGAGGGATCCTTTGACCAGACGATTGATGTAGGAACTTTGTAATATGATACTCACGCGGTAAACTCTGCTTGCGCGATGCAGGATTTTGTGTAGTTCCGATGTGGCGAAGTTGGGCCGCTAATCTTTTAACCTGTCTGTCCCAGACGGAGGGTAATGTTTTTCGAGAGTGTGTATATGTGCATGTCGATATCTTTTTTGATAAGGTTCTGCACCCTATGTGACCCTATTAGTATTGCGTAGACAATATACAGGAAAAGTTTTTATTCAGTGCGTAAACTGTAACCATGAATTCAGCATATCATTCTAGACAGCGTAGAAATTTGTCGTAGGTTCTATACAAAAAAAAAAGCAGCTGCTTCACCATCATCATCATCATTTCAGCCGAAAGAGGCCTCCCCAGGCTCCTCCACTTCGACCGGTCTTGTGCTTCACACATCCAGCGGATTCCCGCGGCCTTCACAAGGTCATCGGTCCACCTTGTGGGAGGCCTTCCCGCTCTACGTTTTCCGGTACATGGCGACCACGTACCGGAAGACGTAGCTGTTTCATAGAAAAGTGCAATACCTACGCGGTCGAAACGTATGGAACAGTTGATTTTTTTTTTGTAAAACCGACGAAGAATTTCTGCGCTGGGGGGGTCTAGAATGATATGCTGAATTCATGGTTACAGTTTGCGCACTGTAACCATGTGTCCGTGTGTAGTAGTACAGTATTTCGGTCATGGCGGCCAAACTCAACGGAGACTAGCCTTCGGCGCGGGAGACATTATAGTACACAAGTATGTACGCAATCCGACACGACCGGAGAAATATCAAGCGCAGAACCTACGGCTTGTAAATGGCTTGCCGTAAATTACTTTACTACTACTTTTGTACTGATAGTTGTAAGCCACCCAAACACAATAAACTAAAATAAAATTAAGGCCCATAGTATGCTCATCTCCCGTTTGTATGCTAAAGCACGACTGCCGCCCGCGCCCGCGCAGGGCACCTCTGAGCCTTTATCTCAAAATGGGGATATTCCTTTGATTAATTTACAATTGTGCTTCGGCGATTCTGTGGTACCTCTAACTATCTATTTTTCCGTGTATTTTTTTTTTCCAAATAACGAAGCCGTTTAGTAGGAGTATGGAATAGAAGCCAAAATATTGCGTGTTGGAAAATATTTTTTTACAGCAAAAGTATTAACCATACAAAAAAAGTACTTCCGGCAAAATGACCTATATGAATCTATAGCAAAATCATATATTTTTGAAATCTTCAAGACAAGCCGTTAATGAGAAGTACGGTTCATAAAGTGACCGTGTTACGCTACCAAACGGGACGTAGGCCCTTAACTCGCTTTCTAAGACACGGGGGTATTCACACCGCCAACTTCCAAACTCCGGGCTGTTACAAAAAAAAAATCCAAATGGAAAAACCCACAAACATTTAGCCCGACAATAGATAGGTACACAATAGATAGAAGAGAAAGAAGTCAGTCAAAATACAGACAAAACAATGACGATAATAACAATCTAAGTACTATTATTAATTACATAGCAAGTGCTATTACATCAAGTAATAACCTTGCAGGGATCAATAGTGTCATACACTCAACACAATCCGTAAGTCTGACCTAACATTTGTAATCTGTTTGTTTACAAACATTGCCCTATCAAAATATTACGCTAGTTTTATTATTAACTAGCACTTTGCCCATGGTTCGGTCCGCGTAAAATGTCCCAAGGAATAAAAATTTTCAGACAAACTTCCACCTCCTGTTTCACCCCTTTACGGAGGGAGTTTCGTAAAATTCTTTCTTAGCTGACCTCTTTTACTCATAATCTACCTCTGTGCCAAATTTCATCTTTGTTGCTCCAGACGTTTTTGAAGTTTCGTGTTTAATCAGTGAATGAATGCATTGAATGAATGAGAGACCTTCCGCTTTTATTATTATTATTTAATTAATGAACTAGTGGCCTGCCTCTGCTTCGCACGGGTACGAGCTGCTGTTGTGATGAGATGCAAAAACATAGAGATTTTTGTTTGAAGTAGGCTATGCTTGTAGTTTCTGTACGGATCGTATCAGAAATGAAGTGATCCGTAGGAGAACCACGGTAACCGACATACCCCGATGAATTGCCAAACTAGCCCTCTCCATTGGCCTTTGGGTGACTCTCAGCCTTCTTTTAAGGCCTATTGTGAGCGATCACATTTCAGTAGGTACCATAGATCATTACTGGCAACGCACTGGTCAAAGACTTTCGTTTTTAGTAGACGAGAAGATAGGCGTAGCTTACGCCACCCAGCCGAGTCGGATTCGACGATTGACCTCTTTCTCGAATTTGGTCCTACCTAAGTTTGTCCTAGGTAAACATAATCGTCCGCTACTTCGAGTGTAGAGTCTTCGATCTGCACCCTAATTGCGTAACTCACGATTAATCATAATCTGTTTCGTTTTGAAATCGATGGCTAAACCATTGCTTCATATGCTCGAAAAATGCGTCTGCTCAACAACGTAAATAACGCAATGAATATTGTTGAACTGTCAAAATGAAACCGATTATGATTAATCGCGTGTTACGCAATTAGGGTGCTGGGTGGATGTGACATGGGCATTAGATACTTCCTCGCTTACACGGAATTTAGACATAACTGGCGAAATGTGGGTGTATCAATCAACTATGTTTGGGAAGAACGGGCATAAAACTTATTCCAGAATAATCATCATCATTCTCTTGCAACACTTTATTAAGGAATTAATTCTCTAAACTATAATGGTGACAAACACACACAGACAGACACAACAAACAATTATGTTTTATACTATTTATGGATAATTGAATTACTAATCAACAGAAATACCTTTGAGATAAAACGAGATACCAAATAACAGAGAAAGTAAATGTGTTTGTAAACATTTCGATATAATTATGTTCTGCTATTTGGGATTTTTCTTTGTTTTTCATAGTGTTCTATTATTTAATTCCAGCATATTATAATTATTCCACTGCAGACTGAAGTCCTCTTCTCATATACAAAAGACATTTAATAAGCATGAATGGACATGTTTGCTCAATGCGGTTTGGCGATTTGCAACTTGATTTTGATTAATTATGAGTCCAGATTTCACCAATGGCTGTAAGTCAATTACCACAACTAAATAACACCAAGGGCGGATTTCCCTGTCCTGTGCGCGTGTCCCAGAACCAAAAATTTTGGTAACTCTTTCTCACAACATTTTAAAAGAGTAACGGTGGAGTTTCTTGCCCATTCTTCTCCATACGAAACTACATTTTGGAAGGGGCGACTAGAATCAATTCTATTTTAATGTAAATGTTGACGTTTAAAAGTGCCTTTTAAGTGCATAATTGAAATAAATGCTTTGACTTTGACTTGACACAAAGAAACTCAGACTTATTTATTTTTAACCGACTTCAAAAAGGAGGAGGTTATCAATTCGTCGGAAACTTTATTTTTATGTATGTTCCCCGATTACTCGAAGATGGCTGGACCGATTTGGATTTTTTTTTTGTTTCAAAGGGTATACTTCCCAGGTGGTCCCATGATTATCAAGTCAGGATCTGATGATGGGATCCTGGAGAAATAGAGAGAACTCTTCAAATTTTATAGGCACACGAAGCGATTTAAGTATTTTTTGGAAGAGTACTTTCTCGGAGTGGTCTCATTTCAATTTGGTGAAGATCTGATGAAGAACTTCGGAGATAGGCAACGGAACTCCTCAATAAACGATAGCAAATGGACTGGGATTGCTGAAGTCTCATGTCTGTCTATTGCTTACACCAGTTCATAACATAACATCACGCCGGTATGTTGTGAAGGGGTAAGCACATGTGAACCACTAAAAAGTGACAAAAAAAACCATTTCCAAAAAAAAAACAACCTACTTCCAAAAAAACAAAACAAAGTGAAAAATAACTTTAGTTTCGGAAGGCGGTGACAAAAAATTCAAATACAGCTCCAAAGACACCAACTTCCGAAATTAAAGTTATTTCACTTTGTAGTGTTTTTTTGGAAGTCGGTTGTTTTTTTTTGGAAAAAGTTTTTTAAATAAACCAATTATAGGCACTTTTGAATTGTCAAGGAATCGGCCAGTCATAAAGATAAAGCTAGTTGGGCATTTGATAGGGTACTTTTTTTAGCTTTTATTAATCGAATACAAAAAAATTACATTTATTTGTTAAATCATACCACACAAACCATCGCGGGTTTAACAGCGGTATGGCCAGATATGGCAACTCGGTGCCACTACATAATAATAATCTAGAAAACAATTTGGTAATTAGATCTATATACTTATATATATCCTATAACGCACTGCGATCTAAATAGATACCGGTACATAGGTACCCATAGTATGGGGACTCCATAGGGAGAAGAACGGGCAAGAAACTCCATGGAGACGGAGTGGAGACCTGTGTCCTGTGTGTGTGTGTGTGTGGGGAATTAGTGGAAAAATTATAGACGGAAACCCTATTTTAATTTTTTGTCACTGCCTTCCGAAATTAAAGTTATTTTTCACTTTGTTTTGTTTTTTTGGAAGTCGGTTGTTTTTTTTTTGGAAATAGTTTTTTTTTTCACTTTTTAGTGGTTCACATGTGCTTACCCCTTCACAACATACCTGCGTGATGTTATGTTATGAACTGGTGTAAGCAATAGACAGACATAAGATTTCAGCAATCCCAGTCCATTTGCTATTGTTTATTGAGGAGTTCCATTCAGTTCAAATTATTTCCACTATCTCTTTTCATAAATAGGTACTAAAAATGGACTACATAAATTAAGAACACTTTAAAACAAAAAAAGAAGTTAAAAAAAATTAAAACGCGGGGCGTAGCGTAACCTGAGTAAATATGTTTTACACGCCCCACGATTTTATTTACTGATTTATTTTTTAGCTTTTAGTTAAAACCGTTTAAATAAAGATTTTTTTTTTACTTATTTTTTGTTTTAAAGTGTTCTTAATAGTCCATTTTTAGTTTTTATTTCGTTACTTAATATTCCTCATTCTATTTAGTATTTTTTTTTTACATTAAATTGTATTGTTATCAAAACTAAAGGTGTGTACCAAATATCAGACCAATCTGCCAACAGGAAGGGGGTAAAATTTCAAGTACTAAATTTGATCCACACAAAAAACAACAACAAATGGCAAGCTAAATAAAATCTTTTTAAAAAGCCAAAGCGGTCCAGCCATTCTCAAGTGACGCTCTTACCAACCAACATAATTTCATTTTAATTTATACTAGTGGTCAAACAGCGGTCGTAATTCGACCAACATTAATTTTAATCAAAAAAAAATATTAGATTTCTGCACTCATTCTCCGTAAAATCATTCACTGTGCCAAATATCATACTCCTTCATCTGCATTATATTCGTAAGAAGGAGTACAAAGTTTTTACTTCACGTATTAATATATAGATTGATTAGACATTAAAAACTGCATTTCGCTGAGCCAGCTGCTAACCTTGACTAACATTTTAGTGAAAGTTAGTAGATCATGAGGCTTGAGCTCCCATTTCTTCCCGTGGGTTTCGTAGCAGGTGACTAAGGGACTTACTAGAGAATGGGCAGCAGCATTCTCTATGCATTTTACCACCATACTGCGACCGCCAACCTGCCTGCCAAGCGTGGCGATTATGGCAAAACCCCCCCTTTGGGGGAGGCCTATGTCCAGCAGTGGACGTCTTACAGCTGAAATGATGATGATGCTGAAGACGCTTGAGCACAAAACTTTATGTTGTATTTTGATAATCAGCTGATACAATATTGACGGTCCCTACGTATAATCTCCTAACTACAAATGACAAATTTTACAGGAGAGCGCTTCAAAGTTTCAAACACGTGTACATCATGTTTTAGTTAATGTAATGTCATGATGGATATAAAGTGCATTATGCCATCTTAGACTTATTTTTGTTAAACTAAATGATAGTATAGGCTGGCCCGAAGGTCACGAAAACAAAACATGCAAATCACGTCTCTACCAGTTAGGGGATTGTACGTATGGACCATCAATATGCTAACTTTTATTTTTAGTTATTTTAAGTCAGTTTATTGATAAAAATTTGGTCAGTTTTGTGTGAATGTGAGTTGTGACACTAAGGAATAAAGCCTAAATTATTTTAATACTACAACTTCCTATTGCCTTGGTCTTAATGAGAATTAATGAGCTCAATTCCATTTTTGAACTTATGCTCCAAAACAGATGACAATTAATAGTCTTGCCTATTGCCTAATTTTGCATTTTTTTTAAGACCGAATATTTTAGAATGTTTATGGCAATTAAACAACTATTATTCTTCACAAGAAAAAAGTTAATTATTTAATGCTTTGAGAATGACAGTAATTAGAAGGAAAATATGTACAACTAAAACATTGAAAAAGTTCTAGAATATAGAATGGAATGTTAAGTGGATAAGTATATTTAGATAAAATTCCAACAGTACTCTGTATTCTATTGAGCTAAATTATTATGTAAATAAATAACTAGTAATTTTACATTATTTAGTAAATGAATAATCATAAAACAAAGAGAACAAAGACAACAAATTTCTCATAAAAATATTTTTTTTTATCAAGTACCAACCCATACAGCCTTTATGTTTTTTTTTTATCAAGGTAAGTGAAAATAGCCAACATGATAATGACAAAATTAAAACTAACCTGGAGTTATTTGGCTGCTGTGTTGGTGAGACATCAGTGTAAAGCAATGTGATCTCCCATCCATTCTGTGGGTTCCTCAAAAAATATATCCTCGTCTTTCCATTGCCCAATTTACGAAAACTTATGGCAATTGGAACCATAGTTGACAGACATGATAGTTCCTTTCGTAAATCGTGAACAGCCTGCCGAACCTCGGCCCAGGAGTATCGTTGCGAAGGAGGACGTATATATTCCACCGCTGCAGCCCCATCTCCAGCCCCTCTCACCTCCATTATATCAATTTCCATTAATTTTTACGCTACCGAAAATCAATTCTCTTTCCTCGATTTTTTATTCATGATGTTACAAAGAACAATAGATGTGTGCACTTTGACACTTAATTCAACTAGTTAAATGAATATTTAAATGGTGATTTCATTATAATATTGAAATTACGTTGGTTTGATTTTTGTTTCACTAAAAATAGGGGCCAACACACTCGTTTTTGACTTTTAGTTGTCTTGCCAAATGGGTCGCTGACCGATCGTGGTTCTACCACGGGTATTTTATATTGTCAAACTCATTCATTTCCTTCTCGCTTCTGTAGTCATTCTCATCCCACTTCCCTGCAGTTTTTTTTTTGTAAATACTGCATTCTTCCTTCGTCTACATTCTGTAATGTGCTAGGAAGAAAAGGCAGATATATTTCCAAGCTATTAGATATAATTGCAAGGAATTAAAAGTGATATTCCAGATGAGACTCTCACTAAACACACTGAATTTTCACTTTTGTTGTCACTCCAGCTTATGTGAGTATGTGGTGAATTCTAATTCGGATACGCATTACTTTCGTGTTAACCTTTTTCAATAATTCGAAAGTCTTGTCAAATTGACTGGCCTCAAGTTTTCATGAATCATGATACTGATATTGTATTTGGTATTATAATTACAGTATTTGTTTTATTCAGTAAACGTTTTCTATTGGGACGTGTATGTTCCGAAGAAGTCTGAAGTAGTACGTGTATCCGAATCAAACTGGCCAACCTTCCAAAAATTTGACAATAACGTTCGGAAACTTTCGATGAAAAGAACAAAACAAACTCAGAAAAAACCATTGAATTTTAATGAATGTTCAATGGTTTTTTATGAGTTTGTTATTTACCCGTGTAGTTTTAATTCATTATTAATTTTCATAAAAGTTTAAATTATTTATACGCTATGTATGTTCATAAATCAATAAAAAATATAAACAGGATGTGACAACACTATTCTCAAATTACTGCAGTTCCGGCAACAATATTGCCCGCCGAACTGTCAAACGATAAACATGTCGCTGTAGCGTTCGACGCGATCTTGTATTTTCTTTCCAATTTTGCACTCTGCGAAAATGGCACAAGTGCTGAATGTGATACGGACTTGTGGTTTATTCATGTATTTAATATTTTGTGTGAATGCCAATATAAATAATGCCTCTGAACCACGGATAATATCGTTAAGACTGGACAGCAAAATGTGTGATAATGTAAACTGTAAATATTTACTAAATATTAAGGGTGGTGAGTTTCTCGGGCATTATTCGTGGAGATTAACCCCAGTGGAAGGTTCAGGGGGTAGTGAATGTGACGTCATATTCCCTAATTACGAGTTAAAAGAACTTTCTACTGCGCAGTGGTTGACTAAGCTAGAAATTATTTTGCCTGTTATGGAGTCGAAAGTATATTTTTGTGTTTACAAAAATAATGTGAAGAACAGTCCGTTTGGAGGAAAGTGGGTGCACCAGGGTGCTGAATACTACTTGGATGTGAAAAATGAGGATTCGTGAGTAACTTTTTCTTATAAGAACGAAGAAAAAAAAAACCATTTCTGCTTTTTTTATTTTTAGGCACAGTGATGTATTTCTGACTTAAAGCATAAAAGTTTACATAAAAAAATAATTAACGCAACTGTTCACCTAGGCTCTAATTGTATGTTTATAATAGAAAACTTAACTAAGTAATACTAACAAAGCTGCATTTTTACGGTTTCTCTATGGAATTAGAGGTCAAACACCTCTAAATCCTACATTCCTTACAATTTTTAGTTTCACTATATTCATCATAATCATTTCAGCTGATAGATGTCCACTGCTGGACATAGACCTACCCCAAAAAATTATAAAAGATACGGGTGGGCTGCTATATTCGCCACTCCTGGCAGGCGGGTTGGTGATAACAGTATGATGGTAAAATGCATAGAGAACGCTGCTGCCCATTCTCTAGAAAGTCCCTTAGTCGCCTTTTACAACACCCATGGGAATAAAAGGGATGGTGCTATTTTTTACGTCCGCCACCGTATATTGGGTTGGTCTAACTAGGCAATTATTTTATTGCCTTGTTGGTCTAGTGGTTGCAAGTGCTACCTAAAGCTGAGCATATGCTGGGTTCGATTCCCAGGTCAGAAAAAGTGTTATTGGGTTTTGCTATCTGGAATTTCTCAGTAGCAACCAGTTTAGATTTGTTCCCGGTTGATCGCTATATGCTCGCCTCCTATTACATAGGACTTAGAAACAATCATACTCCATTTGAAATAAGATTAGCCATTTAAACAAACCTTTTTTTACAGTCCGTTCAACCGATTCTGACTTCTATATTGTAGGCATAAGGATGGCATAAGATTAGCCATTTAAACAAACCTTTTTTGACAGTCAGTTTAACCGATTCTGACTTCTATACTGTAGGCATAAGGATGGCATTAAAAGCAAAAAGTAGTTACAATACCAACTGTTTACTGCAGCTGCCATTTGTCATGCTACTAACGCAATAGAAGTTAATATTGGTTGATCGGACTGTAAAAAAGGTTTAGTTAAATGTCTAATCTTATTTCAAATGGAGTATAGCTAAATGTGTGTGTACTGTAGGTAAACCTCTGCCCAACCCTTCGAGGAAACAAGGTGTGGTGTTATGTGTGCTATTATTATCTATATCTACTAGCTTCCGCCCGCAGCTTCGCCCGCGTGGAAGTCGGAAATTATCCCACAGGAACGTACTACCGGGATAAAAAGTATCCAATGTGTTAATCTAAGTTATAATCTATCTGTGTGCCAAATTTCATCCAAATTTGTTCAGTAGTTTTTGCGTGATTGAGTAACAAACATCGAAACATCTTCGCAAACTTTCACATTTATAATATTACTAGCTGGCCCAACAGACGTTGTCCTGTCTTAACTATGAATTTTGAATTCGCAAGTTTTAATTTTTTTTCTTTCTTATGAACCTTCTTCTGACAATAAGAAACACGATAAAAAAAGGGTTAGCAAAATTGGTTCAGCCGTTCACGTGTGATGCCATGACCAAGAGAAATAGGGATTAATTTTTATATTACACATAGTACGATACTACGATAGCCTAACAACATTAATGAGTTAGGTATTACATATTTATGACTGCATGTGATACGGAGGCATGAGGAAAATGTTGTGAGGAAAGTTTTGAGTATGAATGTCGATGGCTATAAGAGTAGGGGGAGACCAAAGAAACGATGGATGGACTGTGTGAATGATGACACGGTTAGAAAGGGTGTGACTACGGAGATAACAACTAATAGACACCTCCGATATATAAGATTTCTTCTAATATAGGCATTGTTTGCTCCAATCACTAACGTGATCTTTAAATAAGGTTCTGAAATAAACATTTATTTTTATTTTTAATAGACATTTTGTGGAATAAAAAGGTATGTTCCGCCAGCCTCAAATAAATTAAGATAGGGGCAGGAGAATCAAGGACTGTATCTAATAAACTGTAATAGGTAGACAGTTGAAATTTTAACAGTGTGTATTTCTTGCCGCTTTAGCAACAAATAATTAAAAAAAAAATTAAAAATTAAGAGGGTTCATACAACAAACATGTTTTGTTCTTTTTGTTTTTTTTTTAAATTATTGTTTTTAAAATTTATTTGTTAGAACATTGTTGTTACAAAGGTGTTACACATAGTAATATGACGTCCATAATATTCTGCTGTTTCCAGCGTACAAATATTTCAGGGAATTAAACTTTTACAAAGTTTTCAAATTACAGTAATAATAGGTATGGTAGGACAGTGCAGGCCTGTCAATAAGTACCAGGTACTTAAAGGAATGAAAAAACAGAATAGAAAATCATCTACAAATCTAGTCTGTAAGGCCTACAACGTTCTCTCATTTACAATATGTAAAAGAATCTATCTATATAAAATTAACCTATTTGAACCAAGTGACATGATTTCCATGGCAATCTAGTCGAAATTAAAATTGATGTATATTGTCAAATAATGACGAGAATATGTCAGACATTGTAAAAAATTAAAAGATTATTGGAAAATAGTTGCAATTCTTTGCTGGGGTACACATAATCTGTGGATATTTCGACTTTTTCTTATTACCTACAACTTTTTGTTTAAAATTTGTAAGTAGGTATGGTTTAATGATGTCCAACTTGCACTAAGCCCATTTTCAATTAACTTTTTGCACAAAAGAAGAACTTGAGGGCAGCGGTGGTCTAGAGGTAACGGCCGCGATTTACGAGATGTAGGTCGCAGGTTCGAATTCAGACAGACGGTTTTCTTTGTGTAAATTATTTCATCACCACTGCTCTCAAAACGGTGAAGGAAAACATCGTGAAAAATAAGTTTAATTTTGGAAGTCGGTTACAAATAACTAAAATACAGATCCAAAGACACCGACGTAAATAGATATTTTTTATCAGCACTGTATCAAATGTTGACTCATCGCTGCGACTCGACGCTAAGGGCGGGCGCAAAAATGGCGACGCGCGCGCGCGTGATAGGCTGCTTGCCCTTTGGAGCGGAGAAGAGCAAAAAAAAGCGGAGTCTGTGCCTATATTAACCAATAGAACATTTTGCATCCATGAACAGAGCAGTTTGAATTATATTTATAAAGGCGGTGATTTCTTGAAAACGCTCAAAAAGGTGGTTTTGTAAACCAGTGAATCTCTTTAACCGTAAATAATTTTTAAAGCAAAAAAAATATATGATATTTTCAAGTCTTTTTTGCATACAGTGATGGAACTCAAAACATAATTAAATATACTTTAATGCATAAAAAAATAAGTCACCTCTTAATTATCTTTAATACCATTTTATTCCTTCAATAACAATTATAATTAAAAATACACCATCAAATGCCAAATGCCAAACTGCATGATGGATTATTTATTATTAAATTGTTAATATCTAATTTTATACGATTTTATTTGCATTTTTACGACAATGCTTGCTCTTGTATATAACAGATTGTAACCCATATCGGATTGCAATAAGAACTATTATCGCTCATAACGACAATATTTTAAGTTACCAGAGCCTTCTCTCCTCTCCAATGGACAGGCAGCCCTATGTCTGCCATACAAACTCAACATAGACACACATACACACATCTCTAGTAGAAAGACAGTTCCGCGAGTTTAGCTAACTTAGCTAATCGTGGCTGAGTGTGTAATCGCTCACAATCCCAGCTCGGTAACATCGCGTTGTCTGAACTGGGTCCTGCAGTGGTTGTGCCGAAGTCAGGTCAGGTTGGCAGATTGGTCATGTCTAGTCGACGGTCTACGGAGAGCCGTGGTGGCTCCCGGCTAACGAGGTTTTGGGCGTGGTTTTAAACCCAGACAGGCGTTTAGTGTAAATAATTTCTTCACGAGTGCTCTCAAAACGGTGACGGAAAACGTTGACGAAACCGGCGAACGTGTTCCGATGTCAAGGTCTACGTTAAAACATTGGCTAAGCCTGAAGCCGTTTAACATTATTTAGTAGTATCTTCCTAACGTTCACACTTTTGCTGCTGAGCGTGCAAACTAGCGTGCGTGCATTCCTTGTCAGTAAAAGTGAATGGCGATTCATGTCCGATTCCTATAATTTACGGACCGATATTGGTTAAAATTAAGAGTCTTGTATCTTCACCGTTCATGAAGCAATAAACTCATAGCTTCGCATAGTAGACCCTCCCATATGGAAGTAGCTATCGAGACAGTAGGCTGAGTAGCAATAGACTGCAGTACTCGCTAACTTTGACGTAATAAAGTCATGGTCAAAACCCTAAAACTAAAAATAATAACATTTAAATAATCAAATTAGCTTTAGACTGATATAATTACTCATAAATAATGATATAAAATATATAGTTAGATTAATAAATTAGAATTATCAAAATAAAATAAAATTATAATTAAAATCATTTAACATTTAAATTCAAAATTAACAGCTCATGATTATATCTCAATAAAATTACAGTTCTTCTACATTATACAGTATAAAGAACCAATGTAGTGGTATTATTGAATTTAGTTTGGATGTAAGTTTAGCTACTTATTTAAAGCTCCTACTATTTTTTGCTGTGCCCGACAGGGTCCATAATGATCACAATTTTTTTGTTTAATTTACCACCTAAGTACACATTGTGGAATGCAAATAAAATTTGAGTGTTGAGTATTAATTATATATTATTTTCGTTTATTAAGTACTTCCACCATCGTCCACCGTCCATCTTCACAGTGACCTAGTGTCCGATCGTATTTCACCGTCCAATCCAGCGCACTGTGCGACCCATCGTACATATTGCCTATCACAGGTAAAATTAGCTTACGAATCTATTTATTTGCCTAGACTGAAAAAAAAAATGCTACCATTGGTAAGCAAAACGACTCGTTTTAGTCAAGCATGCTGACCCTACGACTAGAGACAGCCAATCTACCATTGTGCTGTGTGTGAGTCAATCTTGATTTTGTACGGTACTATAAGATCCGAAGGTCTTGGGTACCTGGGGTCGACGATTAAATAATAAACGTGTGTAAAAATATTAATAATACCGTTTATTAAACGTTTATGATTATAACAGTTAATTAATTAATTTTCTTCGAAACAAAACCTAGCAAAGTCTCTTTTAAGGATAGAATCTAGATCCATTTTCTCGACAGTTCAAATGTTACAAAGCCATTTCATTACCTGCCTGTATTTACATAAAGGTTGCATTCGATAAGCAACAAACCTTTACAGTACTGACTAAAGCACATAGCCTATAATGTTCCCACTGTTGGGACACACGACTCCTATTCGAGAGGGAATGGGCTGCAGCGGCGAGGTGTAAATTTTTCTAAGAGAGAAGCCGAAGCGAAGTCGGCTTTAACTTACTGACTTATCAATAAGAAAATACATTACTATCATTCTAAAATTAATATAGGAATGTAAAGAATTAAATACAATAAAATTGAACAGCTGAAAACCAAATAAAATGTGCAATATTCCTCCATCTCGTTCTCGCTAACGCATTTTGCTATATCTGTTGCTGATAAAACCCGATATACAACCGGCTTGCCCTCGTCCATATCAAGCGGTGCCACGTAACGTAACCTAAAGTAACATCATTACGGGATCGCTGTTGTATGAGTTTTTAGTTCCCGATTATGACGTTTTGGCGCCGGGTATTTAGAACATTTTTTTTAGTTGTAATGCTAAGCTAAAATTAACCGTTTTGGTTGTTTGAATGTTATGGTGAATTAAATACCCGTAGTATAACTATATTTTTTGACAATAGTAGCCACTATTGACGTGCCATTTTTTAATAGCGATAGAGTTGCCGATGCGAATCCCCGGATCAAGCCCGTAGGAATCGTGTTATATGGTGCTTTCGCCACTGATGCGCTGTAATCTATCACACGGGCCAAAGGATTTTTGGATCTAGTATCCTTACGATTTTTTCCTTCACCGTTCTGAGAACATTGGCGATGAAATTAAATACACAACGTAAAGGCTGGGTTCAAACTTACGGACCTACAACTCGTAGGTCAGGGCAGAACGTACACAATATTTTTACACGCTTTATATTAGCTTCACTTGTATGTTTGTATGTAACCGACTCCTTTGAGCGCGATTTTGACCCACTTTAAACGATCAGATTTCATTGAAACTTTGTAAACTTGTCGAGGACCGATGACAATTCAATAATTAAAAAAAAAAACACGTTTTTGTAGTTAGCAGAACTAAAAAATAGAAAATAAATAATAGTTTAAAAAACTAAAAAACACGGTTTAAAAACCAAACTAAAAAAGGAGAAAAAAAAATTATTCAATTAAAAAGCGTGGGGTGCTTGACATTAATTGATTATAAAAATATCTCAAAAAGCACCCCACGCTTTTTAATTGAATTAAATTATTTTCTCCTTTTTTAGTTTGGTTTTTAAAGCGTGTTTTTTAGTTTTTTAAATTTTAATTAAAAATGGACATTATATTCGCAAAACTTTCAAGACGAACAGTTCCGTCGACTTTTTATACATATTTGGCAGCGTACTCAGATACATTAACATAGTTTTTACGACAGCATATTATCGGGCGTCCGTAGGGTGGTGAACTACCGCCACCCTCGACCCCCCATGACCCTTGAACTACGCATAAATGTGGCCTAGATATTTTAGCTTTACTGACGAAGTATTAGCACAGAATAGATTGGTACAGAAGTTCGGCTCTATACAATGAGCGAAAACGTAGACACATACAACGAGTAACATAATTAACGCAAGACCTCATACACCCCAATTAGAGTATTGAGTTAAAAGCATAATACGATGACCAAAACAATTTTTTTTTAAAGCTAACTGATACGATTAAGAAAAACGTGTCGACCCAAGCATTACTTTATGCATTTACAGTTGAGTCTTATTTCTTCTAGAATAAGATTGGATTTTCTTTGGCTCAATCAGTGGTATGTATGGCAAAAAACATAATAAAAAAAAAACTTATATCAAAAGTTACTGAAATCGATTCAGTAGTCAATTAGGAACAAACTACTTTCAGATCTTGCGTCTATTCTGTTACACCTTGTATATGGCACATTCCGAATTGCGCCGTTATCGATTTGAGCGTGCTGACCCTAAAGTCTGACACCCACCCAGCATTACCCAGTTACTTAGCTAGTTATTGGGTTGTGGAGATAAGATAGGTATTCGCTCCATGTAAAATACAGGTGTTCAGCTGCATCCGGTTAGACTGGAAGCCGAACTCAACATGTTTGGGAAAAGGCAAGTAGATGATGACTAGAACTTGTGCTGAATACTAGCGGTGGCACCGAACTGCTCGAAACTTCGGCGGCCGGGACGACGGCGCTTGACGGTGACGGACATGCGTTGGACACGCGGCCATAGTAAATGTATGGATGTCTACTTCGGCGCCGTCATCTCGCTCTCGGTGACGTCCCGGTGTTGGCTGTGGTGGACAAGCGCACTTAGTGCTTACCCTAAGTGCGCACCCTAACGCACATATACGCCAAAATGCAAAATTTTGTCATTTTTGGCAGATCGAAGCGTAAGTTTTCGTCTCTATCGTCTACCCATTAAGCAAAAGTTTTCCCATTAAGATGGGTAGACGATAGAGACGAAAACTTACGCTTCGATCTGCCAAAAATGACAAAATTTGTGCATTTTGGCGTGTTTTGCTATACGTTCGCGATATGTGTGCGTTCCCTTGTTTATACTCGTTGTATTGAGCCAACCTTCTGGACTATTCTATGGTATTAGGTTGCCTTGACTAAGTTCGTTACGTAACTGCCAAGCCTTTGGTTAGACCTCTCAAATCACTTTTAGTAAAACAGTTTGTTTTTCTTTTTCGCCATTGACCTGATGTCGGCTATTTTGTGAGCGTCATGTTCAGTTGAGTTGAGCGTCTTCGGAACTGAAATTTCCTTGCAATATTTGCCTTCCTTAAAAATTAAAATATGGACATAAGTTGCTTTGGCTTTCCTGGAAGTCTTTAAAAAGATTTTGAACTCAGGTAGGCCGAATCAAAGGAAATTCGCTCAGGTGGAGATTTACAGAGGACTCCGCCCGGGAGTGTAAATGTGGTGCTGTCCCACAAACAATGGGGCACTTAATATCTTGTCCAGCGTGTCCTGTTGTCTGCACGCTACAGGAGTTGATGTACGCTGCTGTAAGTGCTAAGTAATTAGATTGCTGTCGACACGCTAAGAAAATAAAATAAGTAATAATCTACCGGTATCAGACACAGGCTCCAAACCAAATTAACCAAGAACAAGGTTCTTTCTTCTTTTTTGCGTATTGATGACAAAAAAAAAAACAAAATAGTGTTCGTGTTGTTTTGAGACAAGTTTCCCACAAATACGTTGAAACGTTATCTGATTTATTTTATTGTTATTCATAAACTTTCGTCTAGTCTTGGCTCCCACGATCGTAAACAGAACATCTTTAGGGTTCGCCGAGTTTTAGGGTAGGGGTGCCTCGTGTTAATCGATCACAAGTTCATAACTGCCATAATTATGCTGACTTATATATGACTCAAACTCAAAGCATTTATTTCAATTAAACCATTTACAGGAACTTTTGAATTGTCAAAACTAATTATTTAATTGATGTTCTGTCCTGTAATGTCTATATTACTTTGTTTATGTATATATATAATCAAGTCTACCCGACTAAACAGACAGCTGTGCTGCTGGGGAGTTTGTTCCACTACTTCTTCCCAGCTAAAGCACTAAGAAGTGGTGACGGGTGGGCATTTTTGGGGGGACTGTCTTATGTATTTTGACGTTCGAAAAGTGCTGATTCTCAGCCTATTTTGAATCATCATCATCATTTCATCCGAAAGACCTCCACTGCTGGACATAGGCCTCCCCCAAGCTCCGCCACTTCGACCGGTCTTGTGCTTCCCACATCCAACGGATTCCTGCGGCCTTCACAAGGTCATCGATCCACCTTGTGGGAGGCCTTCCCCGCTCTACGTCTTCCGGTATGCGGTCGCCACTCCAGAACCTTTCGGCCTCATTGGCCATCTGTTCTGCGAGCAATGTGGCCTGCCCACTGCCACTTAAGTTTGGCAATTCTTCGGGCTAATTTGAATAAATGACAAAAAAAAAACATACTTCGTACGATTGTTCGCAAGAAAACATCATCACTACGAAGGAGTCAGATAGACAGCCGCACAAAATCCATGGCTTTGGCTGAAGTTACGGGCGATTCTTATCTGTGTTCGTCTGTATACGCCTCTCTGATCTGTCTCTATGTACTGATAAAAGATTAGTTCGGGACCCGACCGAAAAATGAATGACACCACGATTTGACAGCTGGACAGCTGTTAAAAGCAGCAGCTGTCAAGTAGGCTACTTCCGATGTGCTTTCACCCTATCCGAAAAACTTAATTAATCGGGTGTATGGTTCACTCAAGCAAGCTGAAGTGGCAGTGGGCTGGCCATGTTTGTCGAAGGACCGATGGGCGGTGGAGCAGTCGGGTACTGGAGTGGAGACCGCGTATCGGCCAGCGTAGTGTGGGACGCCCTCCAGTTAGGTGGACCGACGACCTTAAAAAGGTCGCTGGGACAGACTGGATGCGGAAGGCGGAGGATAGAGTGTTGTGGCGCAGCCTGAGATTGGCCTATGTCCAGCAGTGGACTGCGATAGGCTGAGTTGATTGAGGGTTCATTCCGAAGATTCCAACTTCTTTTGCACTGGCCCGTATCTGCGTTGACGGGTATAGAGAGTAGTTACGGAGGATGATTGGTACTTGTTGTGTGCCGTCACCTCCTTCTGCGAAGCAGTAATGCTCGCGAAGAGAGAGGCGGCGCACGTGAGGGAGAGGCAGTATATGCGCCCTCACGGCCGTAGTTGCCGCGGGAGACGCCCTGGGCGTCGGGAATCCCAGGCTGATTCCCGGCCACCGTAGGCGCGGGCTTGCGGACGGCGAGTAATGGGTAGCTCGCTGTCCGGTAAGGACCAAGCCCGGGTCGACGGCGCGTTGTGTTCCACGCGCGCCTCAAAGAGATCAGCACCAACTGGTGGGGTCCGCAAGGGCCGATGCCTGCTGCCTGATGCCTGGTGCGGGTTGTTCGAAAGAGATACCGCGGCCCCTGGCACACAGGCAACTGAGGGAACACGGGTGGGTTTTTAGTCAGTAACAGTCCGACCCGCCCTCCCGCTCCACCCAGAGTGGGAGAAGTTATTTGATGATATCCCACCCAAAAAAAAAAACACTAATGGATTCTTTATACAGACATAAAAAGTTCATAAAAATGTTTGAAAGCGCCTACGCACAAACTTATCGAGTCCCTGAATTAAATTCATAATAAAAAGGATTTTTTTATACACCACAAACTCATGTCTCAATTTTGCTTCGCAACTGCGGAGGCGTAGCTTGCGCCGAATGGTTGCGAAAGTACTTGGATACTTTATTTTATAAGTGTCTAACAATGCCGTGGTATTCTCGGAAACTTAACAAAGACCTCAACTTGCCGAAGCCCTTGAAATTCCAAAAATAAAGAGGAAACTTTGACAAATGGCAGCCATAGGACCTAAGGGAGATTTCGCAAGACATTTTTCTTCAGTTAAGCAACTTTTGCGTTTATTTTAAACCCTCGTTTACAAGTGCGTGAGTAATGTCGTCACGTTACCATTTCAATATTGAGAAAGGGAACTGAATTTGACACATTACTGGCACATGTCATTTGCAAGTCGCGCCACCATACAAGGGGAAATGTTTTACGGTATTCCACTTACGGCACTGATTTTAATGGTACTTGAGCGTAGAGCACTTTAGACGTCATTCCAATTACGGCATAAACAAAAGCAAAATAAGCCTATAAATGTTCCCACTGCTGGGACACAGGCATCCACTCTTCAAGAGGGTGTGGGCAGTAACCACGCATACCCAGTGCGGGTTGGTAGATACATTATACCTAAATGATTTTATATCTGTTAGTGTGTAGGTTTGTACAAACACTTTTACTCGTCAATCTGTGTCTGATGTCACTTATCTTCGAATTGTTGCCGGTTTCCTCACGATGTTTTCTTTCACTGTAGATTATACGAAACGCATTGAAAGCTTGCTGATTGCCATGTTGTCTAGGTCCTCTGATGAGGCGCATCCTTGAATGTCAAAAACATAGTCACGTTGACACATTTGAAAGGTATTGCTACTTCAAATTAAAGAAAGGGCTTTTTCAGGCAATAGGGTATTTTCCAATTTATTAAAAACTATTCTAATTTGAAGATTAGTACGAAATATGTAACAGAAAAATAAAAGTTAATTGATTTAAATATCCATTTTCTCAATGAAAAACGATTTAAATCAAATTGATTTTTCGTTGTTTTGAATTTACCGCCAAAACGCTCCTTACGATGACTTTTTTATCACGTGACCCCACGTGATGTCAACTTTGTGTAAACTAAAGTAGATAATAAGTAAACAAGTGAATGTCGAGTTCATAATTAAGATTTTGAATGGATCGAAAGTGATATTACTAATGTGCGGTGCCTCTGTGCACAAATACTTTTAAAACTGCGCCAAACTAAGTATTTGTACCGGTGCTGTTTACACAAAACTGACGTCATGATGTCACGTGATAAAAAGTCATCATAAGGAGCGTTTTGGCGGTAAATTTAAAACAACGAAAAATAAATTTGATTTTAATGGAGAAAATGGCTATAAATAAATTTACTTTAATTTTTCTGTTAAATATATCGTCCCAATCTTCAAATTAAAATAGTTTTTATTAAATTGGAAAATACCCTATTACGCATAGTAACAGGATAGGTAAACTAATCAACCAGTAGATGTTCCACAGAAACAAGCCAGGAGTTAAAATAAATAAACATTCACCCACCTGTTTAAAGTCCCAAATAAAATTCTGAGATTTAGCAGCTGTTTGCTAGATTGGAGGCCAAAGGTAACGTATATGTAGTTGTGTCCCTTATAGACGGGCTTAGACTACATACAATTCAGCATTAATTATTTGTAAAATCTTTTACGATACGAAAATAGAGGGTTTTATCGGGATCTGTGGTCCTAGCGCGAACGCGCGGCGAAAACGTAGTGTTACGCGCTAAAGCTAAAGTAATTAGTTACCACTAGCGCCATCTAGTATCGAGTAGCAGAATTAGTTGAGTTAAGATCTCTCTAGAAATTTCGATACCAGAATCTTCTAGAACTATCAAAATCTGTTCAGTCGGGGCCGGTATGTACTCGAACATTCTACATGTTTCTAAAGTACAAGTTTCTCGAATGTTCCTAGGGCCCTATAAAAGGCCGGAACGGATCAAGACCCAGCAGTATTGATCAAGCGATACAGGCGAGAATATCGTAAGCGACCTTCAAGGGCGATTTAGAGTGAAATTGTATTTTGTAATTAATGTGTTTAATTAAAGTGTCATCTTTGGTAATTTATATTGGCAGTTATTAATTGTCACGAATCCCAAGCTCGTAACCGTAGTATGACTAACTACTAACGTAACTATTTATAAATTAAAAATTTAAAAAACCCCCCACAGCTCTAACAAAAACCTCTAAAAAGTGAATAAGTTATATTTATTGGCTTGGTAATATTATGATCAAAGCATTGTCACGTCGCGGGATGGCTAATGAAAATTTTATCCTTTCTAGAATAGCATAGTTACTTCATTCATTGTTGCTGGGCCTCGTTTGTTTGTCGTTTTCATTGACCGTCCCCCGACGTGACTTCCCAGCGCGGGCGTTTTCACTCATATCTGCCTAGTGTTAGCCGCCTTTCATTCATAATCTCAACATGACCAAACCATCTAAGCATACTCTTTTAAATTTTTGTCACTACATTTGCTATTACAATGTTATAAAATTACAATGTTAATAGGTAGGTATGGGAGGACTGTGTTGCGCAGCTCGACAACTCGTTTTTAGTTGCTAACTCTACTCGCTTCTCAATTAACGCCGGCGGTGGTGACAGTTGCCTTATGCCCTATCTGTTAATCAGCAATCTGTATCGCTTCAATCGCAGTTCGCAGTAACCGTTATGTATCTTACTAAACCAATTAATATTCTAAAGACATAGGAATCATCTCCCAGGTATGATTATGGCAGATCGCCAATATCGCCATGTATATTGACGACGGGACAGCACGTGTTGCTTGCACGTGCTGGTGACAGACGGCACATTTATGTGTGTTTGTTTGTGTATTTCTGGAGTGAAATGCACATCATATCTAGCTACTGCTGTACCGGTTGACGTCATCACGTCAACGCCGCGCCGGCTGTCGCTGAAAATTTGTGCTAGGGGCTCTGTTTCGTATAGGGTCATAGCATTATGCTAAGCGATGGTCTTTTTGCGTCGATGTTTCTCATATTATTCCCTAACTTGTTCTTTTTTTGTGTTTATGTTCTTTTTTACACGCTTTATATTAGCTTCACTTGTATGTTTGTTTGTAGATATGTTTGTATGTAACCGACTCCTTTGAGCGCGATTTTGACCCACTTTAAACGGTCAGATTTCATTAAGACTTTGTAAACTTGTCGAGGACCGATGACAATTCAATAATTTTAAAAAAATTGAGAAAACGAAATCACGTTTTTGTAGTTAGCAGAACTAAAAAATTGAAAATAAATAATAGTTTAAAAAACTAAAAAACACGCTTTAAAAACCAAGCTAAAAAAGGAGAAAATAATTTAATTCAATTAAAAAGCGTGGGGTGTGTGGTTTATAATCAGTTAATGTCAAGCAACCCACGCTTTTTAGTTTGGTTTTTAAAACGTGTTTTTTAGTTTTTTAAACTATTATTTTTTGCGTCATGTTTAGCACAAGTAAAAGTATTTTCTTTTCTTTCTTTTTTTTTTCTTTCGTTCTTATGTCGAATTTCGCCTTTGTCGTGACTTGCTTGTAATAAAAGGGGGTTCCGCACTATTTTCCCCTAGCTTTTTCCCAACGACATAGAATAGAAAACTTTGAGTTCAGACCGCAGCCCATAGGGTTAGTAAGTGTTAGAAGGTTACAAACACATATTAACATACTTCATACAATTAAAATAGCGTGGAGCTGCATCCACCTCCGCAACATCGCGGAATCCCACCGATCTCCGAATACATCAAGAATTGGTGCTGCCGCGAAAAGGCGTCATCAGGAATGCACATCTATTCCTAAAGGCGGAAAATGATTTGCAGCGTTTGTTTGTAATGTATCGCTATTCGTTTTTATAACGTGTTACAGTAGTCAGTGCAGATAGCCGAGCCGCTCGATGCGAGCATTGCGTGCGCATGTTTTCAAACAAGTCAGGGGGCCGATTCTACTAACAAAATAGTTTAAAAAACGCAATAGAACCGCAACCGAATCACCACTTTTAAGCGTTTTCTCATTCTACTAAAATGAATAACAGTCCAGTTGCGACACAGCTGCGTTTACGTTTTAGTTACGCCAACGATCGATTGAAACAATGTCAAAACCTATTCTACTAACAAAATCGAACATGAGCGTGACGTTTACTCGTATTCTATCGTATTCTACTATTATTTTGACACTAGTTAGAATCGAAACAAAACTAAACTTCAGCCGTTCATCTGTCAAAATTAGCGGTTGAACATAAGTTGGTAAATAGCAACTTTTGCTGCATCGATCTAGGATTGATGATGAAACATGATCATTTTATATGGATTTCGGAGGAAGAAATGTTGCGTCAAGTGTACCTATTTAATAATGCTTTTGACCTTACGCGGCGTCAGGTAGTAATGACATACCGATTCTCCAAAGACCTTGTAAAAGCTTTTTTTGATATCAGTCCTCACATACCCGTCAATCTTCGTTCTGACGGTATTGATACGGAAACAAAGGTAAGTCCTACATAGTGACTAGGTATCGTTTTAATATGCGCCAGTAGGTGTATTACTCTGTGATAAAGTTATTAACTAGTGACTTCAACTTTTTTCTTTGTGGTATTAATAAAACATATTATTTTGGCATGTTGGTAACGCGAGTAATCCACTGTGTTCCCGCTACAGTTCAGTTGCAATTCGTTTTAAGTTTAGTTTCCATTTTGCTTATGAAATAGTAGAATGACTTTTTATGTAACTATCGAACGGCGATCGAAATCGAACTGTTGTAGAAACACAATAGAACGTGTAACGTTGCAAATTAGTAGAATTGGCCCCCAGTTCAGGAAGACGCGTCGTTTCAAGCACAGCGTACCTCATTTTACTTTGAGATATTAACTATTTAATAATAAATAATCCATCACTGGATGCAGTTCGGCATTTGGAATTTTATGGTATATTTTTAATTAATTATAATTGTTATTGAAGGGATTAGCTGGTTTTAAAGATAATTAAGAGGTGACTTTAATGATTTTTTTGATGCTTTAAAGTATGTTTAATTATGTTTTTTTTTCCGTCAGTCTATGCAAAAAAGATTTGAAAATATCATATTTATTTTTTTGCTTTCAAAATTATTTACGGCTGGTTTAAAAAAAAAACATCTTTTTGAGCGTTTTCAAGAAATCACCGCCTTAAGAGGGCTATTACAAATTGAAGTATTTAGTTTTAGGTAAATTTAACGGCGCGTGGTAGCTGATCGTGCATGCGTGTGTATTGAAGTATGCTACTCAGATATGCTAACCATTATGATTTGGACGCCCAGGAACAAACCGGCGCGGACTTATAGCTAAAGCCCGCGCGTCCCAAGATTTATTACTGATTCATAGCATTGCATTCAAAAATTGTTTAAAAATATTATTTTACTTTTGAATAGACTGTTTCTTTTTTTCAAGCAAGTTGACTTAGTAACCCTAGTTATTAAATACTTTTTGTTTGAATTTCTATTAAACATACATAGATAAAAAATATGATTTCAGACAAATATTATCATTAATTTTCTGTTTTACGGAATAATTTTTGGGTTATTATTGTATGAAACATAAAAAATTGATTTGAGCATTCCAAATAACAAGCTACAGTCCTACCACAGACATTTTTATAAATGACTAAACTATTAAATATGTTCCATGTAACAGAGCATCAAAAGATGCCCGAAAGTAACATTTTACGAAACATCCTTTGCCGAGACAAGGTTTTTTTTCTGACTTTTGTAAACAAATTGAAAAAATTGTTTTGAGCGCTCCCTAGACAAATAATGAAATTTTCGTGGACATATTTTTATTTTTTGCCTATATCTAAACCATAATCACTCATCAAATCTCGAGTCAAACGCTGAAATTCAAGAAAAAATGTGATAGCGCCCTTAAGGGCTACTACAACTGGCTTCGTAGATCGTACAAACCTGTGAGCCAGCATGTTACAACGGACAGCCAGCGACCTATGTCCCCTTTCAATGTCAGAATTATCTTTGGGATCTTCAGTGACCCAGTGGCCTAGATACTGAAACTTGTCCACCCTTCGCAGTGGTTATTACATTGTGGGTGTGATATTGACGGTTAATCATCAAACTCAATATATCTAAAGTTTGCAGCAGGCACAGACTACCAGTTGTGATGTGTGTATAAATATGAGTAAAGCAAAAATATAGCTGATTTTAAACTTAGTTAACTATAGGTATTATAAAAGCGAAAGGTCACTCATTCATTCATTCACTCACTGATTAAACACGAAATCTCAAAACTACTAGACCTATGATGATAAAAGGGGTTTGAATTTTTTTGTATGGAAGCTGGCATATCGTCCCACCGCCATCGCCATTTTGTTTTTTTTTTCGAAATCGCGGCGCACGATGAAAGTGGTATGTATGTATGGGTAGAGGACACATAGACGAACAAAAAATGTCAAGTAACATGGTACCCCAAAGTGTCACGTTACCGAGATATTTGAAGGTAAATATCGACATATGAATACAACGACAATCATTAAAAATAGACTTATTACCAGAGATCGGATATTCGGATGCATATTTACCTACCTAAAGATCATTTTTAGCTATGAAAGTATGGAAGCGGCTTTATAAATTATTTGTAATATTTATTAAAAACCCCGGGATTCTTGGATTGCATAACTATTCAGATGTGTATTAATTTAAAATTAATGTTTAACCCGATACAAATATGTGTATGTACTGGAGGAGGGGGGGTTTGTATTAGTTAAAACAAAAAATATTTCATCACCATTGCTCTCAAAACGGTAAAGGTAAACATCGTGAGGAAACTGGCATATTCTAGAACCAACAAATCGAAGACACGTGACATCTACCAACCCGCACTGGGCCCGCGTGGTGGATTAAGGCCCACTCCCTCTCACCGAGAGGAGGCCTATTTCCCAGGAGTGGGAACATTATAGGCTGATATGATTAATAATATCGTGTCGAAATCGTCTTTCCTTACGGCAGAATATCTGTATATTACTCTCCAGATTTCTAATAAAATATTATTGAATAAGAATCTAGTTCAAGTACAAACGTTTTCAATAGGCAATCAAATCTGGGTTTTACGATTATTGACTGAAGCTCGAAGTTTTTCTGTATGCGTCAATCATCACAAAAATAAGAAGACTTTTAAACTAGTATACTTTTTATAGCATTCATTTTTTATTGCAGCAACCTCGTAAATAGATTTGAATAAAATCTGTGTTACGTAAGTTTCTCTTCATAGAACGTTCTAGTAAGGGTTTTCTGCTCTGACACCTAGTTGCACAAAGCGTTATGAGCGATAATAGTTCTTATTGCAATCCGATACGGGTTAAAATCTGTTGAAATAAATTCAAATAATTAATGAGCAAGCATTGTCTTAAAAATGCAAATAAAATCGTATAAAATTAGATATTAACTATTTAATAATAAATAATCCACCACTGGATGCAGTTTGGCATTTGGAATTTTATGGTATATTTTTAATTATAATTGTTATTGAAGGGATAAACTGGTTTTAAAGATAATTAAGAGGTGACTTTGATGATTTTTTTGATGCATTAAAGTATGTTTAATTATGTTTTGAGATCCATCGCTCTATGTAAAAAAATGATTTAATTAATTTAATTATGTTGCACACAACAAAAAGTGACAGTGACAGATTGCCTCGTTTGACACTTCATTAAAACCTCAAACCTATAAAAAACAAAAAACTATGACAATAATGCCAAAAGGGCCTCAGCTCAGCATAATGTCAGATGACAACACCTGACGATGATTCCGATACAAATTTTCAGCTGCAACCCACGAGTACCATACGCTAGAATACTAAACACATAGGGACACTTCCCTAATCTATACATATAATAAAATTGTAACAGGCCGATGTCTGTACATTAAAGATATTGAAGAAAAAATAGTATGGGGGGTCTTTATTAGAACAACAGAAGCCAAAACAACGGTTTTTAGAATTTTTGTCTGTCTGTATGTTTGTTACCGCATCACGCAAAAACCACTGCATGGAATTGAATGCAGTTTTCAATGATGTATTCCGAGAGGTCTAACTTAAAAAATAGGCTATACAGGGTGATTGGAAGATGGGTGCAAAGCTTTAAGGCGAAGATAGTACAGACAATTTAGAACCATTTAAGCCATGGTTGTCTTAGACGAAGTCTTACCAAATATTTTTAACCAAATTTTTTAGTTTTTTTTCGGAAATTCTCAAAATTTAATGTAAACTGCATAATTATGGCCAAATTGAATGATAAATGAATTCATTTTTTATTTATTTAATTAAAGTAATGTGTAAGCAATCAAGCAAAACATGTTTTAGGCTTCTGTGTCATTAGACATTTTTTTTACAGACATTTAAAGCTCAGAAAAAATAAAAAAATTGTACAATACGTCTTTTAAACCTTATTAAAAAAAAAAAAAATTGGTTAGACTTCGTTTAAGACAACCATGGCTTAAATGGTTCTAAATTGTCTATACTATCTTCACCTTAAAGCTTTGCACCCATCTTCCAATCACCCTGTATATTATCAAAAAAAATGATTATCTACTTGATTCTAAAGTCCACGCGTATGAAGTCACGAGCAAAAGCTAGTATTAAATAAAGAAAGTAAAAAAGTCAAATAAAATGTTGTGGCATACATGTGTGAGTGTGTTGTCTATCTAGCCTAGGTACTGTGATTTCCTAGATTCCTTTTTTTGACCATTAGACCCAATGGTCTGCAATCAACCTAAGGGGTGCGGGTTGTTCGAAAGAGATACCGTGGCCCCTGGCACACAGACAACTAAGGGAACACGGGTGGGTTTTAGTCAGTAAAAGTCTGACACGCCCTCCTGCTCCACCCAGAGTGGGCAAAGTCATTTGATGATGTCCCACCCAAAAAAAAAAGCCTAATGTGTTTTATAGGTAATCAGTTGCAATTGCTGCAACTTACTTGACCAGTATAATCTTGCATACAAATAATGCAACATGAAATACTTGTTACCTTGTAGTGATTATAATGACAAGGAAAATTTGGTCATTAACAAACTAATGAGCAAGAAGCGATAGGTATGCGTTTAAAAGAACAAGGTTATGAACACGTTTCATAGTTTACTTGTATTGGCCGGGCTAGTTGTAGTTATAGAACCGGTGTTAAAATAATTGAAAGAAACATAACAACATGTGGGGTTGGAGGACCCACTCATAGCAACGAAGTTCCTTACGCGAAACTCGCACGCACACACACTCGTGTAGAATAGAAAGACAGAGAGGGAGAGAACGAGTTGAATTAAATACACAGCCATGTTTTGAGAAGGTCTCATAAAGGAGTCGCCATCTTGAATTTTCATTTAGGCAGTACTGTCAGCTTTAGCGCCCTCAACAACCATGAAAACCGTTTTTGCGGAGAATACTGTAATATACCGATAAATCAATTCACGCTGGTGAAGCGGGCTGGCTACTATCGATCTTGGCATTGGCGTAGAGATGACGCCATCGAGTGCAATGAAATATTGAGGACGGCAGACGACGTGACGGTACGTGGATGAAGTTGAGGATTCTTTATTAAGGAGGATGCCCTAGTGTCATCCTCAATGGAGAATCCTCAACATAAGCTAGGCCGCGAAATTCAATTTTTCTTACGTATTTTTTGGATTATATAAACTTAAAGGGTTGTCATCATTATAATCTGCCTAGCGTTTTCTCAACTGTGGTGGGGTTAGCTTCCAGTCTAACCGGATGCAGCTGACTACCAGTATTTTACATGGAGCGACTGCCTATCTGACCTTCACAACCAAGTGGCGGATTAACCATGAAGCAAGAGTAGCATTTGCTACGGGGCCCGCGCAAGAGGCGGGACCGCGTATTTAACCGCCACCTGACTGTCATTTGCTAAGTGAAATTTATGAAATGGTAAATGGAAAATTTCGAATCGTGACTTCTAAATATCAATATTAATAAGTACTAATTTTTTTTTTGCCACTTTATACTTGACATACCGACAGCAGATTAAGGGCCCCTCAACTGAATTTGCTACGGGCCCCGCGCTTGCTAATCCGGCACTGCCACAACCCGTTACTGGGTAACACGATACGCCTTCGTAAGACTAGTTGTCAGACTTTTGGGTTACTGACGCCCCGTAACGACTGTCAAAGATCCACGAATGACAGCCGGGACCAACGGCTTAACGTGCTTTCCAAGGCACGGAGGGTCTTGGTATGTAAAGATGGTCATTCATCCAGCGGCCAACCGCGGCAAGCGTAGCTTAACCTGATCGATCCACCTATGCGGCTGTTATTACTTAGTCACAAGCCCCTTCAAAGGATAAAGTAAGGATACAAGAGTCTAATCATTATTTTATTAAATATCTTTTGAACTCATTCCTGCAATTTATTTAAGTTTGAAATTGAACTTCAATATCCAAATACTTCTTTCATGATTTTTTTTTTAACTAACGCCAAATATTCCTACAATTATTTCTGGCTGAAAATGAACGTGCTTAGGTCTAGCCTTACTCGAATAACTCTTTGTGTTTCATAATGAAAACAAAGAATTTGCTTCAAGCTATTTTAATTGTATGAATGCATGAAATACGTTTTCACTTCAGCGGGCAGCCGACCGACAAATATTTTTATGAATGTTTCAGGCTGTCGCGTGAATGACGTCAGAACTGGTAGAAAATAATGCGTTAGGTTATAGGAAAATAAATAATAATACCTACTTCGAATAAAAATAAAACTCTAGGTACAAAGGAGAAGTTCGAAAATGTATGAAGCCTGGGCCAGGCCCTTGTACACTATACTTAAAAATAGGGAAATTCATTTAAAATAGTTCTAAACTGTCCAATTACTTTAAAATAGCTTGGTTTACTGGTAAACACAAGAAATTACACTTGAAATTGCAAACACACAACAAAAACCCGTGATTGCGGTAAGCTGTCATTTTGATTGATTATTGACGTTTGACATGTTTATTTCTGTGGAGGTTGAAGCATAAGGTAAACATCTCCTTTTATGTTTAATCGTTTGGTATGAACAGTGGGATGTTGACGTGTGATCCCAACTTTTAACGGTAAAATATTGTACGTGTACTAAAGCTACGATTTCCTAGAAGAACGGTAGCCGTCACATAACGGCCGCAGTAACGGCTGTCTTGAAAATGATGGCAATTTGAATAGGCAGGCCTTAATAAGAAGTAAGTCTGAGTGAAGATAGGCAAAGACAGACACGTGCCAAAGAAGTGACAGAATTGTGTCCAAAATATAAAACAAGAAGAAAAGGCAGACAGAGGCATGGATGACTTGGATGAGGACTGCAAGAGATCGATCCTTGTGGAGAACACTTGAAGTGGCCTATGCTGGAAAGCAAGACAATCAAGGAAGCGGTGTCAAATAAGAAAAAAACATGTATACCTATTCATAACTCATGTACTTAAATTAATTATAAACTGTTGAGTTGACAAATAAAAAAAAATGAATACGGTATTTTCCAATTCATTAAAAAATATTATTATTCTGTTGTGTGGGATGCAACGTGTGTCGATACTCTTGCGCCATCCCATCTTCCTGGGTCGGTGTGCTGTGCTGGCGTTGCCGCTGCGGCTGCGGAAAACCTCAAGCGGCGAAAGTATAATAATTTAACATTATTGGTAATTATATTTTCGAGCCGTTTGGGGTTGAAACCCTCGGGCCGTGGGGTCCGAGTGCTCATGCTCTCTACAAGGAAATCTCCAAACGGCTGGTTGACATTTCCCGTGACCCAAGGGCTGGTTTTTACTTTGGCCAGAGGCTGAGCATTGCTATACAACGTGGTAATGCCGCCAGTCTCTTGGGTACATTACCAGTCGACAGCGATGCGGATGAGTTTTTTGACGCTTTGTTTTAGTTTATTCGCTGTAGTTATATAGTTTAATTGAAATAAATAAAATCTATAAGCTGTGTAGTTGACAAATAAAAAAAAATTAATTCAATATTTTCCAATTCGTTAAAAACTATTCTAATTTGAAGATTGGGACGAAATACGTTTAGAAAAATAAAAGTAAATTGTTTTATATCCATTTTCTCAATTAAAAACGATTTAAATCAAATTAACAAATTTTTCGTTGTTTTGAATTTACCGCCAAAACGCTCCTTACGATGAGTTTATCACGTGACCACACGTGACGTCAACTTTGGTGAATGTCGAGTTTATAATTAAGGGCCTAAGTCCCGTTTGGTAGCGTAATACGGTCACATTATGAACCGTACTGCTCATTAACGGCTTGTCTTGAACATTTGAAAAATATATGATTTTGCTATAGATTAATATAGATCATTACAGGTACTTTTTTTGTATGGTTAATACTTTTGCTGTAAAAAAATATTTTCCAACACGCAATATTCTGGCTTCTATTCCATACTCCTACTAAACGGGTTCGTTATTTGGAAAAGAAAAATACACTGAAAAATAGATAGTTAGAGGTACCACAGAATCGCTAGAGCACTCACAATTGTAAATTAATCAACATTTGCCAAGGAATATCCCCATGTTGAGATAAAGGCTCAGAGGTGCCCTGCGCGGGCGCGGGCGGCAGTCGTGCTTTAGCATTCAGACGGGAGATGAGGATACTATGGGCCTTAACAAGATTTTGAATGGATGGAAAGTGATATTACTGGTGTGCGGTGCCTCTGTGTACAAATACATACTTCTAAAACTGCGCCAAACTAAGTATTTGTACCGGCGCCGTTTACACAAAGCTGACGTCACGATGTCACGTGATAAAAACGTCATCATATGGAGCGTTTTGGCGGTAAATTCAAAACAACGAAAAATAAATTTGAATTTATACGTTTTTAATTGAGAAAATGGATATGAATATAATTATATTTATTTTTCTGTTAAATACATCGTCCCAATCTTCAAATTAAAATAGTTTTTTTATTAAATTGGAAAATACCCTATTTTAACTTGTAATATTGTTAATAAAGGCTGTTATTATTGTTAAGAATTTCATTGACTTGATATTCATCAGTCATGGTCAGACCTCACAGTTAGGAAAGGCAGAGAAAAAAAATAAAAGTTCTCTTACTCGTCTCAAGTATTTCAGACTATACTGAGTCCACTTAAGTCTCTTGAGTCGGCTTCTATGCTAACCAGATGCATTTGAATAAAAGTAGTTCATACGAAGCTATTTGACCTACTTTCTATCCGTCTTCCCCACTGCTCACTAGGAAGCGACGATTTTCTCGGTCTAGAAACGTACAAAAGATTGTATGTCCCGTTTATGTATCAACTCCTCAAGTTCTGAGTTGAGCTTTATGATTACTGATATATGCGTGCACTGATTGTACAGGTCCACTCAATCTGTGTGGTTCTTTCCTCAAAAGACCATTTCAGACACCGATCCACATGGTCTTCACATGATCTGACCAAGATTATGTCTGGACTTTAATGCAGTCATATAATCTCATGCAGTCGGAGGAGTCTTCTTAAATTTAACAATAAAGTCTTTTGAAACAAATTTCTTGTTTCCATTTTTATTTCATTAAAATTCACTTTTTAGGCAGTCGGTTTTTTTTTTTTTTTTCAATTTTACAGTTTTTAGTTTATTTAATTATTTTTGACGTTAATGGGACCTATTTATGAAACCCTTTATTTTGATACACCACTCAATAGATTTGAGAAAAATATTTCTGTTTGAAGACACAATATGGCGCCAAAAATCGGCCATTTTAATTTTATTAATAATTTTATGTACCCTGTGTCACTCACAATTAAGATGAATCTAACGGCACCTCTCAAGCTGAAATCGATCAAACCGTTTAGGCTACAGAGCGTGCCAAAGAAATATACATACATGCATTCATACACTCGAAAAACATGACCATGATCTGGCGCAGTCTGGTAAATACTGGTACTTATCCAGTTGCATCCGGTTACACTGGAAACCGACCGTAACGAAGTTAGGAAAAGGCCGGCTGCAAAGAATTTTCCCCTTGTAGTGGCCGGCTAATGATGAGATCCAAGTCAATTCATTATTTATGCAGGCCTCTTTCCTTTGCAACTGGTCTAGCTTGCCAAGTGTTTGTTTATTTACTACAATTTTTGTGCACGATATAAATAGACTGAAACTATATGTATAGTGTGGTGATGCGTCACGCGATCAACTTGACACGCCATTCAATGGATGGGAGACGATATTAAAATCTTTTAGTCTAAACTAATATTATAAAGAGGAAAGATTTGATTGTTTGGTTGCATTGAATAGGCTCCGAAACTACTGAACCGATTTGAAAAATTCTTTCATTGTTGGGAAGCTACACTATGCTGCAAGCAAAAATAGTCCTTAAGGTGTATAGATATGGATATCCCTGATATCTACCCCACACAAATTCGTATAAGTACCACTTTTTCCTATTGCAAACAACAGTAATATAAATTAGTTACACCAATCCACATGGTCTTCACATGATCTGACCAAGATTATGTCTGGACTTTAAAAGAGACTGTGACCTCTGAGTTTGTTTCGGCCTTTCTTCTCAGAGTAGTCAGATAGGAAACGCCGACCTCATCTAGTTTAAAAAAAATATGATTGACGTGTAAAAGTGTTTGTACAAACCTACTTACAGAAATAAAATCATTTATCATTTATCAGTAGAATGTCATCAAGATACATAAAGTAGGTAGATTAAAAGTTAATAAATCTTAGGCATACTCTATCCATTAGAAAAAGAATTTTCGAAATCAATCCACACCTGCCGGAGATATCACGGAACATAACTAGGTACATACAAATAAAAAAAAACACTAACTGACGAATTGAGAAACTTCTCCTTTCCAAATTCGGTAAAAAATACAAGCCATTGTTTACCAATACAATATAGAAATAAGCTTAAACGTTTACTTGGCAACATGCCAACTGTCCTCAGAAATATCTACTCAATACAGATTCAAGACCAGACATCTAGGCGTCTGTTAGGCCGTTACCCGCAATATCCAGGTCGCCTGTAATAGTTCATTGCCTGTCTGTCTGCCAAGGCCGATCTCTGACTACCATTTACCTACTCTCACTGATCGCCAATCTCTGACTATACCCCAAGTCTCTAATCCATATATTAAAAGGTGAAGCAAAACTTTGTACCCATTTTTACGACAATTACGTCCACGTAATTGTCGTAAAAATGGGTACAAAGTTTTGCAAATTTCATACTCCTAAGTCCACTTAGGAGTATGAAATTTGGCTCAGTTAATGCTTATGCGAAGAAGGAGTGCAGTTCATATTTTGGATTATTGTTGAATATAATTTAAACGAATTATTATGGTTGAATTTCGACCACTAGTTCAGATCATTTATGTAAGTACTTAAACAATTTTTCGAAACTGACTGTGCTGTGAGGTGTTAAAACAACTGTAGCACTTAGGAAACAATACAATAAACTCTTTTAAATTGGTGAAATGTGCTAAAACCCGAACTTGTGTGTAATATGGACATGCTATATTTCGTGGGAGTTTTTCATTAAGGTAATGGTCTAGCGAGCAAAACTTTTTTCAATTTGTCATGCTATAGAAACATGCTTGAATGTAAGTCTGTGAAGGTTTTGTAGCGCATAAACTTTCCTCGAACCGAGGGGTCGCATACTTACTGCGTGTTGACAATATTGCGTTCTTGTTAGCTTTGTTCAAATTCATTTGTTAATTCCAAATAAATATTGCACGTTTTAGAAAGAAAAAAGAAGAAAGAAAAATTGTTTATTCTGCACAAACAAAACGCACATTATAAAAATAAAAATTTAACATAAAATGCACCCATACAAAGTAGCCAAAAGCCCCGTATTCACGAAGACAAAGTTTACAATTTTGTCCATTACTTGTTGATGTCAGGGCTAGTGACCAAAGACAATATATAGACGTTATGAAACTGGCAAATTATTATACAGGGTGATTGGAAGATGGGTGCAAAGCTTTAAGGCGAAGATAGTACAGAAAATTTAGAACCATTTAAGCCACGGTTGTCTTAGACGAAGTCTTACCAAATATTTTTAACCAAATTTTTAAGTTTTTTTTCGGAAATTCTCAAAATTTAATGTAAACCTCATAATTATGGCCAAATTGAATGATAAATGAATTCATTTTTTATTTATTTAATTAAAGTAATGTGTAAGCAATCAAGCAAAACATGTTTTAAGCTTCTGTCTCATTAGACATTTTTTTTACAGACATTTAAAGCTCAGAAAAAATAAAAAATTTGTACAATACGTCTTTTAAACCTTATTAAAAAAAAAAATTGGTAAGACTTCGTCTAAGACAACCATGGCTTAAATGGTTCTAAATTGTCTATACTATCTTCACCTTAAAGCTTTGCACCCATCTTCCAATCACCCTGTATAATCAATCAAAACAAAACCACAATGCCGATTGCAGAATTTGCAGAGTGCATTATTGAATACTGTTGCAAACAAACATACCACAATAATAAGAACAATAAGCCGTGCGTCGCATCTGTGCAAGAACAGGTCTTTGCTCAGCAAAATGCTGTGACTTCGGAAAACCTATCGTTAACAGCGCTGGTTTTCAGCAAATACCTTAGAAGTGACGCAATGACGTCCCCCCGTTTTATAGATATATTTACCTCATTCATTGTAAATAAGTTGTGCATTGTACTAAACTTTATCGATTATTACGGCTAAATCTTCTTTAGGCTCGTTGAGCACTTTTTGGGTGAAAAAAAATCATGGAACTCGCGTCATCGTCACCGAACGCTTGAGCACACGGATGAGTCGCGCGTTGATGTCTTTTGGAAAAGTCTCTTTCTTTCATTAGGAAATTCTAATACTTTTATCCCTTTCTTTCTCTTTGTAATTTTATTGTAAAAATCTGTGCTGTTACATTTAATGGCTGAAGTCGATCGCTCGTTTATCATATATTACCGGGAGCAATCAGGACCCAAGGACCCAATGTGAAATCCTGTATTGACGATTCAAAAAATACACACGTAATTGTTCAAGTTTTCACTTCTTTTGGCACTCCCAGAGTGCCATTCTTTTTTTTTAGTGTATTATTTTAATACCGAAGAATAATATCCACCGTGGCAGCACTGTCAAAGAACAAATTATCAATATTGTAACAAACTTATAAATGTATTATCATTTTGGCAACTGAATGTATTATTTTCAATTTAGCAACACTTACAAATGACAGTTATGATATTGTCGTTATTTCTGAGTGGGCCAAAAGTCATTTTAAATTGTAAAAGGCTTTGCAGAGCCAGTGATCATTGGGCTACGAAGCAAGTCAGTTCACATTGTAGTCATACAGAGATACGTTTATTAATTTATTTGGTGGGAAATCATCAAATTACTTCTCCCGCTCTGGGTGGAGCAGGAGGGCGTGTCAGACTTTTACTGACTAAAACCCACCCGTGTTCCCTCAGTTGCCTGTATGCCAGGGGCCGTGGTATCTCTTTCGAACAACCCTCACTCCTGGCAAGCATCGGTCCTTGCGGACCTCACCAGTTGGTGCTGACACCTCTTTGACGCGCGCGTGGAACACAACGTGCCGTCGACCCGGGCTTGGTCCTTACCGGACAGCGACCTACCCATTACTCGCCGTCCGCAAGCCCGCGCCTACGGTGGCCGGGGATCAGCCTGGGATTCCCGACTCCCAGGGCGTCTCCCGCGGCCACTACGGCCGTGAGGGCGCATATATTGCCTCTCCCTCACGTGCGCCGCATCCCTCTTCGCGAGCATTACTGCTTCGCAGAAGGGAGTGACAGCTACCCATGCACTCTCGCTCCGTACCATGGCCTGGACCAGGGCCGGACGCGAGAGATCGCCGCCGCCGATAGCCTCCACGAGTACACGGCGGTGCTCCGCCCAAGCCAGGCAGACCTCCACCGTATGCTCCACTGTGTCCTCAAAGATACCAGTGTTTGAATTTAAAATAAAATTGTTTTAACACTATCGTCAATGTGGTCTCAAGATTTCAGTTCTTATTTCCGGGATGAACAGTAGCTTATCTCCTTCTCTAGCGGGGTAATTCAGTTACACACCAACAGTAGGAATGGCTCTCATTTTGAGAGTTCAACAGCATTCATTACGTTATTTACGTTGTTGAGCAGACAATTTTTCCGAACATATGAAGCAATCTTATGTGATATGGATTAGCTCCTTCAAAATGATTCAAATTCTGATCTAAAATGCTGAATATGTGTAGTAATTGATTCGGGTCGACCTTGTTGTTTAACAAATAGGTACTGCTAAATCAAATGTGCTGAAGAGCAATGGTGGGCCGCAGTGGTAACGACCGCGATTTCCGAGTTGTAGGTCGTAGGCGCGAACCCAGACAGGCTTTTTACTTTGTGTAAATAATTTCATCACCACTGCTCTCAAAACGGTGAAGGAAAACATCGTAAGGAAACCGGCATGTTCTAGAACCAAAAATTCGAAGATATATGACATCTACCAATCCGCACTGCGCCCGCGTGGTGGATTACGGCCCACTTCCTCTCACAGAGGGGAGGCTTGTGTCCCAGCAGTGGGAACGTTACAGGCTGATTATGAAATGCGCTGAACTGAAAAATGCTTACGCAACCTGGGAGTGTCTTCAAAGTACTAACAAATTTTTCTTTTGTCCACAGACACCAAGACTACCCAAAACCGATTCTCCAAACAGAAGATCAACAAACAAACTCAGAATGGGCAGACCTCTCCCATGATACAGACGTCAACCACCTCGAGAAGACTCCATTACTTGCAAGAGATGAAAGAGAAGATATAGAAGTGCTATTCAATAATAAATATGTGCCTTTAACTGAAATACAGTATGCGAAATCGATAAATGTCCAAAAGGACAATGAAGAATCCATAAATGAGAATTCTATTGAAAGATTTAAGAGAGATGTCTCAAAAAACGCGACTTCTGGAATTCCAGAAACTGTATCCAATAGTTTTGGTGGAATTTCCAAAGATTTTGGGCTAGAATCTGTGGCGAGAAAGCCAAGGGATGTTATTGTACCTGAGCAGGAATTCTTCAGCGTAAGAGCGGCAACATTTGTGGTTAATATTGAGGGCTTGAGAATAGAGAATTCTGATAAAGAGCCTAAGATTATTGAGGAGAGCATTCCGAGTGTGTTGGCTGATTCTAGGGTTACTTTGAGGTAAGGATTTGTTTTTAGGTCTATACCGTATATTACTGATTTTTGTTAACTATAGTCTGTTCCAAAAGTATCTGATGAAAATGTAAACAACGTATTAGAAAACGTACCAGTAGATGCCACTTATAAATTGATACCTTTGATTTGTTTATTTTAATACTAATATCCAAAAAATAAATACCCTAAAATGTTTATCATTTGACAATTAAAGTTAAGTTTATGACTTCAATAATAATCATCGAAAAAAATTCAATTACAATATCGCTCACGTACTGCTGGTTTTTTTTTTCAAAATCAAAGGTCATTTATTCAAACTAGGCTGAGAGTCAGCACTTTTTGAACGTCAAAATGAAATAAGACAGTCCCCAAAAAACGCCCACCCTTCGCCATTTCCTAGTGCTTTAGCTGGGAAGAAGAAGTGGCGGAACAAACTCCCCAGCAGCACAGCTGTCTGTTAAGTTAGAAGAACTTGATTCTATACAATAATAGGTAAGTACTCGTAATTAATATTCAACAATAAATGAAAACAAAAACATTAATAAAAAATAAATGGATTATACAGTCAAATAAAATAAACAATGTTATGAAGGAACTCATATGACCTGTCAGTAGATAAGCTAATTCTGGTGAAAGAAAACAAACGTTGTCTTGAGTTAATCACAGCGACCATTAATTCTTATCGTTTAAGTAGTCGTTGATAGAATAGTATGCCTTAGAACAAAGGTTGGATTTTACTTTAGCTTTAAACGCATTAAAATGTAAATCTCGCAAAGAAGAGGGAAGCTTGTTATAAAAGGTTATACCAAGCCCAACAAATGAATTATGAACTTTATGAAGCCGGTGAAACAGCACGTAGTCTGTCATTAACTTTAGACTCAGTTCCGAGGTAAGAGACATAGTCTGGGTTGCATCTAAAATTGATAGATTTATTGATTCAAACTAGAAATAGGTTTTATCAAGTCAATCCTTAGCCGCTGCATAAATATAACTTGTTTGCGAGATCATACAACATGTATTATATGACTTTAGATTTTTACACGCTTTATATTAGCTTCACCTGTAAGTTTGTTTGTAACCGACTCCTTTGGACTTGATTTTGACCCACTTCAAACGGTCAGATTTCATTTAAACTTTGTACACTTATCGAGGACCGATGACAATTAAATAATTAAAAAAAAATATAAAAAAAGAAGTCACGCTTTTGTAATTATCAGAACTCAAAAATTAAAAAAAAAAAAAAAAAAAAAACTAAAAAGGTAGAAAATAATTCTATTAAAAAATAATTCTATTAAAAAGCGTGGGGTGCTTGATATTAATTGTGTATAAAAATACCTCAAAAAGCACCCCACTGTTTTTAATAGAATTAAATTATTTTCTACTTTTTTAGTTTGGTTTTTAAAGCGTGTTTTTTAGTTTTTTTAAACTATTATTTTTTAACTGTATAGGAACACGGAATAAGTGATCTTCTGATTACTTTCGTTACAAAAGTTTTTATGGCAATCATACGGTGTGTCACTCTTTCCCTTTTCCCAACTACAACACAACAACAACAACATAGCAACTTAGTTTGGAAGAGGCTAGGCCGAAGACGATACTAGGTCAAGTTAAATTAGCTAGCGGAATCCGTAGACGTGATAGGTATTGATCAGAGATGGGCCGAATGTGGTTTGAACCGAATCCGAACTTCGGCCGAACATTCGGTTAAAATGAAAAATTCGGCCGAACCTCGGCCGAACTTCTGTTCAATACTCTTTAATTGTAATAAAAAATACTTGATGTAAATGAATGTTTAGTTTGTGAACCAAAAACGTGTTTGGTTTTTTTTTTTTTCAATTTACGAACTGTATTCAGATGTTTGTTAGAAGAATACTAAGCTTATTTCATTTTTGTAATAGTATGTCGAACTAATTAGGCAGAGATTTTCTAGAATAATATAAAGAACTCATTTAATTTAAGGATTACATTTACAATGTTCCTAACTAAATGACCATGAGTGAGTAAGACATAATTTGATTTTACAATAATGCTAAACTCTAATTCTATTAAATTTCAGTAAAAATAGTGCAAATAGGTATTATTTTTCTTGTGCTGAATGTTCGGCATCTTAACCGAATTTCGGCCGAATGCCGAAGTTAGGTTCAAGTTGCCGAAATTCGGTTGAACCGAATGTGAACCGAATTTCGGCTCATCCCTAGTATTAATATCTAATATCTAATAACTAATTACATTTTTATTTTTGATCAATCCTTTACAAAAATAACCATTGTGAACTGTTAACTGTGCGAGTCTTTTATTTGGGCTCATAGTTTAAAGGCACTCCTGTCTTGAAAGTTGTTTGTTCCTAACTGACTACTGAATCGATATGGGTATTTTTTTTTTTCTAAAATAATGTACTTTGCCGTACCTACCGCCAGTTGAGCCAAAGAAAATTGAAACTTATGCCAATGATATAAGACTCGATTTTAAATGCATAAAATCAGGCTAGGGTCAACAAGACTTTCTTAATGTTTAAAGTTTTCTTTTAACTTTATACTCTAATTGAGGTGTTGCGTTAATTAATTATTGTAACATGTTGTATACAATTTTTACAAATGTTTACCAGCAACGCCCTTCTGTCAATGTCATTCCAGCGCCATGAGATCTCTCTCAGGCATAGACAAGGTAGAATTGTAATTTGTGATTGATGTTCTAGACTATTCGGCGATGGCATAACTTCGAGGACCGTGATAGCTTTCACGCACGAAATTCAACAGTATGGGCAGCCTTGCAAGTTTCTCCTCAAAGGAGAATACATGGTGAGTGTTTAATTAACATTATAATGTAGTTTTACTTTAAGTCTACGAAAAGTTATCAATTGAAATTATTTTATTACACATAAACCTACATGAGCACTTATGAAACGTCAGAAGCTAGGTGTGCACCTATGGAGAATTGCCGGCAAGAAGATTATTGATTTGTACAATAATATTATCTTATACTAGCTTTTGCCCGCGACTTCATACGCGTGGACTTTAGAATCAAGTAGATAATCATTTTTTTTGATAATATATAGCCTGTTTTTTAAGTTACACCTCTCGGAATACATCATTGAAAACTGCATTCAATTCCATGCAGTGGTTTTTGCGTGATGCGGTAACAAACATACAGACAGACAAAAATTCTAAAAACCGTTGTTTTGGCTTCTGTTGCTCTAATAAAGACCCCCGTACTATTTTTTCTTCAATATCTTTAATGTACAGACATCGGCCTGTTACAAATTTATTATATGTATAGATTACGCTGTTTATAGGTATGGGAGGACAGAGTAAAGTCCGTATTACTCTATCCGATTTGTAGGAAATCGGAAGATTTATTTATTTATTGTTAATTAAAACGGTAACACCAATTACTTTAATTGTAACAGGTATAGTTAACAAACAAGTTAAAAATACTAACATATAATAGAGGACAACCTAGCATACTTACTCTCGCAAGACATCAGACATACACGCATAATTTTGCTCCATTTATCAACAAACAGATCACATTCAGGAGGGCGTTAAGCATCCTTAAGGCTCTGGTAACTTTAAATATTGTCGTTATGAGCGATAATAGTTCTTATTGCAAATCTGTTGTAATAAATTCGAATAATAAATGAGCAAGCATTGTCGTATAATGAAACCGACTCACTCTCTTTCTCTCTCCTACTTTCTAGTTTTGTGTACCTTTCTTTCTCTCTCCTACTTTCTAGTTTTGTGTATCTTTCTTTCTCTCTCCCTCGGTAGCGTTAAACGTTTATCGCAACCTTGTTGGAAGTCGCATAAGAAGTTTCACTTCAAAAAGTGCGTGGAGTCCCTCCGCGCGGAAGAAGTGAAACCGACTCACTCTCTTTCTCTCTCCTACTTTCTACTTTTGTATATCTTGCTTTCTCTCTCCCTCGGTTGCGTTAAACGTTTAACGCAAGCTTGTTGGAAGTCGCATAAGAAGATTCACTTCAAAATTCGAAGACGGGACATCTACCAACCCGCACTGGGCCCGCGTGTGGATTACGGCCCACTTCCTCATCCTTATCGGCCGTATTATACCTACGCGTAGGTTGACATGGAGTATTAGTAAACAACTTCCCCGCCATTATAAATAGTTTTCACATTTATCGAAAGGTCACGTTGACATTTCTAACTACAACGAAAAGTTCTGGTAGTCTTGATTAACTGCGCGCTGACCCCAATGTTTGGGAAAGGCTAAAATATCGCAATGAATATATGGAAACTAGCATTTCGCTCGCGACTTCGCCCGCGTGAAATATTGGCCCCCGAACCACGTCGCATCCCATCGCCCGCACGCACTCACTTTTTTTATTTCTGCTCGTGATGTAAAATAGCCTATGACCTTCCTCAAGAATTGGGCTATTAAATGTAAAAAGATTTTTCCTAATCCGACTGGTAGTTCCAGAAATTACCCCCTACATACAAACAAATTTTACCTCTTTATAATATTAGTATAGAAGTATAGACTAGATTTGTGCGCGGTTGATGGGTTGGACCTTGTATACCATGTTTTATGCAAATAAATAAATAGGCTCGCCCCCTATTAGATCCGCGAGTCCGCTGTCTATTTAAGGGCCTACGTCCCGTTTGGTAGCGTAACACGGTCACTTTATGAACCGTACTGCTCATTAACGGCTTGTCTTGAAGATTTGAAAAATATATGATTTTGCTATAGATTCATATAGATCATTTTGCCGAGGGTACTTTTTTTGTATGGTTAATACTTTTGCTGTAAAAAAAATATTTTCCAACACGCAATATTTTGGCTTCTATTCCATACTTCGTTATTTGGAAAAAAAAAATACCCTGAAAAATAGATAGTTAGAGGTAGGTACCACAGAATCGCTAGAGCACATTGTAAATTAATCAACATTTGCCAAGGAATATCCCCATTTTGAGATAAAGGCTCAGAGGTGTCCTGCGCGGGCGCGGGGGGCAGTCGTGCTTTAGCATACAGACGAGAGATGAGGATACTATGGGCCTTAAAGACTTCCAGAGGATGTATATAGGAAAATCTCTGCCAAACCCTCCGGGAAAAATAGGCGTGCTACCACCCCTATTTCGCCAGTTATGTTTGAGGCCCTGGTAACTTTAAATATTGTCGTTATGAGCGATAATAGTTCTTATTGCAATCAGATACGGGTTAAAATCTGTCGTAAAAATTCAAATAAAATCGTATAAAATTAGATATTAACTAATAAATAATCCATCACTGGATGCAGTTTGGCATTTAGAATTGTATGGTATGTTTTTAATTATACATACAATTGTTTTTGAAGGGATAAACTGGTTTTAAAGATAATTAAGAGGTGACTTTGATGATTTTTTTGATGCATTAAAGTATGTTTAATTATGTTTTGAGTTCAATCACTGTGTGCAAAAAAGACTTGAGAATATCATATATGTTTTTGCTTTCAAAATTATTTACGGTTAAAGAGATACACTGGTTTAAAAATAAAAAACACCTTTTTGAGCGTTTTCAAGAAATCACCGCCTTAGTCCCATATAATTAGGGGCGCACCCTATTGCTATCAACCGGGTTCAACCTAAGAAATTCCTATTGGACAAACCCAATAAGACTTTGGAATCAGAATCCAGGACCTCATGTTGGGACCTCTAGACCAACGAACCTGTCAGCCTAGGCTGAACTTATACTATACTCCATTTGAAATAAGTTTAGACATTTAACTAAACCTATTTTACAGTCCAATCAACCGATTTTGACCTCTATTGCGTTAGTGGTATAACAACTGCAGTAAACAGTTGGTACCTATTGTAACAACTTTTTTGCTTTTAATGCCATCCTTATGCCTACGGTATAGAAGTCAGAATCGGTTAAACTGACTGTAATAAAGGTTTGTTTAAATGTCTAATCTTATTTCAAATGGAGTGACTAGAACAAAGCGAGTGACATTGAACAGGCAATTGGGTTCTAATCAATTAATGTCACGTTCGTCCTCCGGTTACCTGGGGAACGCCACAATTTGCAAAATTACGGCAATTACAATTAGACAGACCACATCCATTTGATGATTAGGTCCCTAAACGAACGTGGTTAAAGACACACCCAAAAATGAAGTAGCACATAGGTTTTAGAAGGCACGTGTGGATACATTTCGACAGCAAATTCCTTATTTAATTTTTAACCGACTTCAAAAAGGAGGAGGTTATCAATTCGTCGGAACCTTTTTTTTTTATGTAGGTTCCCCGATTACTCGAAGATGACTGGACCGATTTGGATTTTGTTTTTTTTGTTTGAAAGGGTATACTTCCCAGGTGGTCCCATGATCGATCATCAAGTCAGGATCTGATGATGGGATCCTGGAGAAATAGAGAGAACTCTTCAAATTTTGTAGGCACACAAAGCGATTTTGGTATTTTTTGGAAGAGTACTTTCTCGGAGTGGTCTCATTTCGATTTAGTGAAGATCTGATGAAGAACTTTGGAGATAGGCAACGGAACTCCTCAATAAATGATAGCAAATGGACTGGGATTGCTGAAATCTCATCTTTGTCTATTGCTTACACCAGTTCATAACATAACATCACGCCGGTATGCTGTGAAGGGGTAAGCACATGTGAACCACTAAAAAGTGAAAAATAAAAACTTTTTCCAAAAAAAAAACAACCGACTTCCAAAAAAACAATACAAAGTGAAAAATAACTTTTAACGACAAAAAATTCTAATACAGCTCCAAAGACACCGACTTCCGAAATGAAAGTTATTTTTCACTTTGTATTGTTTTTTTGGAAGTCGGTTGTTTTTTTTTGGAAAAAGTTTTTTTGTATATTATGTCGAGTAAAAGTGTTTACTGATCAGTCATTTGGAGATCTTTGACAGTCGTTACGGGTCTTCGGCAACCCGAAAGTCTGAAAACCAGTCTTATCAAGGGGTATTGTATTACCCAGTAACTGTGCTGTGATGGTCAGATAGGCAGTCGCTCCATGTAAAATACTGGTATTCAGCTGCATCTGGTTAGAATGGAAAAGGCTAGTCAGATGATATTTTTCAGGATTGCTCCAGTTCTGTTCAGACTAGCTGGTCTCTATCTTAGATTTAATGTTCTCTATGGATGTGGGGCGCAAACAGTGTTGCCAACTGGGTGCCAGGTTTTGGGGCTAAATCGAGTTCAAAAAAGGGCTAGATTCGCCCAAAAATCCTAAAAAAAGGGCTTGATTGCAACAAAAAAAACTAGGATAATTGTTTGCATAGATAACTACTGTGTAGATTTTTAATAAAAAAAAAACTTTTTTTTCAATCATAAAATTACCTACAAGATTACCAAATACTAATAACAAAACTTTGCTTATTAGAAGCAGCTCAAAAGTCGTAATCGTCATCAGATGAACCTTCATCTAATTCATTTTGCGCTGACGACGACGTTGATGGTTGAGGTTGGGCTTCATTGCGCGCAGCCTTGTTCAGAATGAATGTATATTTTTCTGTAGATCCAATTTTCTTTAAGAGATCCTCTGGGATTTCATAAGTATAGCAGTATTTATGATTTTGAATGACGATCATATTTTGGGCTAGATTTCGGGCTAGGGGCTAAATCATTATATTCGGGGCTGAACAAGAAGAAATAGGGCTAGATCTAGCCCCAAAGGGGCAAAATTGGCATCCCTGGGCGCAAATGCGTAATTCAATGGCATTTAAGTAGGTCACGAGTTCTTCTCCCGCTCTGGGTGGAGCGGGAGCCCTCCCGTTTTATTAGCACACAATCGTATATCTGTAACTCTGTTACACTTCCTCGTTACAACAACATCATGATTTAAAAAGTGTGTCCATGGAGTTTCTTGCCCGTTCTTCTCCATAGGTACCTACTACGCTTTGGAATGGGCAACTAGCTTCATCTTTCCGACTCTTTGACAATTCAAAAATTCAAAAGTGCCTGTAATTGGTTTATTTGAAATCAATGGTTTTTGGGTTTGAGTTCGAAGCACTGGGATGCACTCTGTTGGATTCTCAATGCTGGCTTCAACACAGAGAGTTGAAAGTCCACAGCGCGATTAAATCCCGCCACTATATTTTTACGTCATCATCATAACATATCGTTCTAACGTTCCCTGTGATCGGCGCGTTGTGTTCCACACGCGCCTCAAAGAGATGTCAGCACCAACTGGTGGGGTCCGCAAGGGCCGATGCCTGCCAGGGGTGCGGGTTGTTCGAAAGAGATACCGTGGCGCCTGGCACACAGGCAACTGAAGGAACACGGGTGGATTTTAGTCAGTAAAAGTCTGACGCGCTCCTGCTAAACCCAAAGCGGGAGCAGTTATTTGATGATTTCCCACCCTAAAAAAAACACAGACCTGTAAATTGCAAAAAAAAAAACGAAGAGAATTTGAATTTCTTGAGCTTACCGTTATACTCTGATGTGTTCAAGTCTTACAAAAGGGTATCGCATTACCCAGTAACTGCTCTGTTGAGGTCAGATAGGCAGTCGCTCTATGAAAAATACTGGTGTTCAGCTGTGTAGCGACGCTACAGAAAAATATTTCGCAACAATATGTAGAAATACAAAAAGAGAAGTGGTGCCATCTACAACGCCACAGGCGAACTACGCAAGATGCACGTCATAAGAAACCCTAGATCGCGCAGTTAAAGTTTACCGCGCGATTTGCATAGGTACAACATCCCGACATCAACCGTCGGGCAGTTGCCCACCAGACACAACACTCGTCTGATCGGAGGATCCTCCCTTTTCAATAGGGTATGATCGAACTTTACACCCCGTTCCTCATACCTCTATAGCTGCATCCGTTTAGACTGGAACCTGACCCGATATAGTTGAGAAAAGGGTAGACAGATAATGCTGTAATGATTGTGTCTTGTTCACAGATAAAAGAAGGCTCTTTACGACCAAAAACAGCACTATTCGACGTAGTAGCGCCTGCGCCGATAACTGAGTCCAAGTTATACATTTGTGCTAAGAACCTCAAGCTTGGCGTCGACGATCCTTTTAAAGATGAAGAAAAATACTTGCATCAAGGTACCTTTAAGTTGTTGTGATTAATTCTTTTTAGGGTATCGACGGTAGAAAGTTCAAACATTGGTCCAAATTTCTACTGCGCGAACAGGAAAATTTATTATAACGCCATAATCACGTAATTAATAGTAAATATTTTTTTTATTGACATAAAACAGTGATACATTTACATTTGAAGCCCTGACCCCTGAGCTAGGTTGTAACCTGTGTTACAGGAATCAGTGTCTTCTCACATTTTTGTTACATTAACATTTATGCAATGAAATAAAAACAATAGTGAAATCATGCAATCATCTTAGCTCATGTATGAGAGTGTGTGTGGGTGTGTGTGTAGTGTGTGTGTGAGGGTGTGTGTTTATGTGTGAGAGAGAGTGTGTTAGCGTGAGTGATAGTGTGTGTATGCATGCGTCTATGTCTGGAGGTGTGTATTTGTGTCTGGGCATGTGTGTGTGTCAGGGTTCGCGTACGAGCGTTTCTATGAGAATTATAATGGTTTAGTCGCTCTTAATAGAGAAGTATGGTAGAAACACTTGTTGCGCCCACCACAAATAAGTTGGGATGGCCGCAAGATAATTGTAACGGAAACAATCTTCTTCTCAAAGTTCAAACATCTTTGGCCCAAAATTATACTGCGCTAACACCGCTCACTGACGCAGTCATAATATCGTGATTTGCACAGGTGACTGGGCATGTGGTGCAGGATGAAAGGTAGGTCTGTGGGGAGGTGCCGCATACGCACTTGACATCTGAGCCGTCCATGAAACCCAATATGTAGAGATTGTCTTTGTTTTTAGAAATTTCCAAGTCGGCCTTTAATTTTTTTTTTCTTTTCAACCGAGCAGCTCCTGGCTAAGTAGTAATAGCTGCACGGGTCGATCAATCAGGTAAAGCTACGATTGCCGCGGTCGGTCCCCGGATTGACTATCTAAAGTTACCGAGACCCCTCCGTGTCTCGGAGGGCGCGTTAAGCTGTTGGCCCTGCGCCTGATATCTCCGGTCGTGTCGGATTTCCGTCCCATTGAACTATGAAAGTGAGGGACGTGAGTGCAGTTTCTACGCAGACACTTGTGCGCTATAATTTCTAAAGAAGAAGAAAGAAAGAAAGAAAGAAAAAACGTTTATTTTCGGTAAACATGACGCAAAAAGATAAGGAACACAAAAAAAATAAGAAAGGTTGAGGGAAACATGCGTCACATCCACGCAAAACGGCTATCACTCAGCATTATGCTGCGACGCTATGCCAGACAGCCTGCCTGTCTCGTTCGCCGAAGGCTGGTCTTCGCTGAGCTTGGTCGCCATGGTCAAAATTCGGTCTGGAGGACTATTATGGAGATGATCTGATGGATCTTGCTAATGGAACAATTTCCAGCTCCATAGCTGGAAGGTGTTCCATTAGCAAGACTTTCATGAATGTCAAATGTTCGTAGGTCCTAGATTCGAACCTGGACAGGCGCCCACTACGGCGCTCATTACGGCCCACTTCCTCTCACCGAGAGGATGCCTGTGTCCCAGCTGGGAACATATGGGCTGATTTTGATGAATATGTTTTTTTTTTTTTTTCTCACCACAATAAACATTGCAAACATTATTACACTTACGGCACATGATATGGTTTGGTTTACTGTGGGAGACTGGTGCCTAAGCTAGGCTTTAAGGGCCTGTATTTCAGGTCACCAGAAATTGTGGCGAGACTCCTGGGAGACTTGCGATTCTTTGTATATGTTACCGTATGATTGTGAACAGCGTTCGTTTATAATATATCTCGCGAGATTATAAACTGTCGATAAATTGTGAATTGCACCATACTGCTTACCGACCGAATAGGTTAGGTTACAATTGCGACCAATCGCGCGCGAGCCGAGCGGGCGGAGCGAGCGGTGCCACGGCAGCGGCCGGCGAGCGTTACTTCCAAGTTAGTGGTAGTTACTTGGCTATTTAGTAATAGCGCAAGGTACTATCCGTCGCATGCAACTTTGATAACCAGTTCACAATTTGTCGGTCTGCAACGGATAGATTATAAACTATCGAAAAATTGTGCTTTATATTGTAAATTATAATGGTGGCGGTGGAATAAAACCAACGTTGGATGACAGATAGTGAGTTTATTCACTTAACTTCAAATATTCGACAGATTTTAGCAAACAAAGTTAGACTTAGGTTAAACCTATGAGTGGCTCTAGGGATGTACTGCGGCGCTATCCTATCCCTTCACCTCCTAGCTAGCTATTCCTGAGGGCGACGGGGCCTCCGCTCAGGTCAAGCTTATGACAACAGTGGTGACTGCGGGGCTATCGACCACTGTGCCTTCTAAGTAGCGAGTTAGTGATCGTTCCTTTTTTTTTTGTCGGGCATCTCGCAGTTGGCCTTGAGAGGCCGTGACTGCTCAACCGGGCTTTCCTGGGGCTGCCATTAAGAATTTAATCTTAACGCCTCCAGCCAGGGCTTACAAACTAAAATAAATTACAAGCTAAGCGACTGCACGCTGAGGGCACCCCCTGTGGGGTACGGGCCTCGGCTCAGGGCGTCACTGATAGGGGGACAGCTATCAACAGGCTGGATCAAAATATTGGCATTATTATTATTGATCGGGGAATTTAAAGCCACTGGCTCAGCTGCGGTGCGGGCTGGCGCTTCAACGAGCAAGGGTCAATCGGGGGTTCGTTCCTCCATGGTTGATCGTTTATATAGTCGGTTTTGAGAGTGTGTGTCTTCATCATCTCATACTTGTATGTGGTTATAACCTTCGTTGACGTCACGGATGCTTTACACGTCGAAAGTTAGATGTCTCTAGTAGCCTGTAGGTACTGTTGCTGTTATCGTATTATCGTTGATTGATCTTGTAAGTGTTGCGATCTACTCGGGTGGCATAGTGTTATGCATACAATCAGGTAGATGGCGTAAGGCGTCATGTTATAAAATGGTTTTTGCAGTTCACAATGTTTCGGTACTTTGTAATCTCCGGAGATAGATTATAAACTGTCGATGTTCATAATGTTACGGCTATTTTATGGCTATTGTTCCTTTTAGGTACGGAAGTATACAAGATGTTAGCTTCACATAACAAGCTGCTACCTCTGTGGGTGACGATGCTCCTCATCATGACGTGTCTGACGTTCTCCGCATTGTTCTCTGGCCTGAACTTGGGGCTGATGTCCCTGGATAGGACTGAGCTGAAGATTATCTCGAATACAGGTAATTTATAACAGCTACATATACAGGATAAGTTTTTATCCAGTGCGCAAACTGTAACCATAGTGCAGATATTTTTTGTCGGTTATACAAAAAATAAATAATAGTTTAAAAAACTAAAAAACCGCTTTAAAAACCAAACTAAATAAGGAGAAAATAATTTAATTCGCGTGGGGTGCTTTCTGAAGTATTTTTATAATCAATTAATGTCAAGCACCCCACGCTTTTTAATTGAATTTAATTATTTTCTCCTTTTTTAGTTTGGTTTTTAACGCGTGTTTTTTAAACTATTATTTATTTTCTTTTTTTTAGTTCTGCTAACTACAAAAACGTGTTTTTTTTTTTCATTTTTCTCAATTTTTTTTAAAGTATTGAATTGTCATCGGTCCTCGATAAGTTTACAAAGTTTCAATAAAATCTGACCGTTTAAAGTGGCTCAAAATCGCGCTCTAAGGAGTCGGTTACATACAAACAAACAAACATACAAGTGAAGCTAATATAAAGCGTGTAAAAAAATGGATTACGGCCCGCTCCCTCTCACAGAGAGGAGGTCTGTGTTCCAGCAGTGAGAATATCATAGGCTGATTATGCGTATATTTCTTATGATCACGAATCATATTTGAACCAGACACTAACCTGCACCCTAATTGCGTAACTCATGATTAATCATAATCTGTTTCGTTTTGAAACAGATGTCTAAACCATTGCTTCATATGTACGAAAAATGTGTCTGCTCAACAACGTAAATAACGCAATGAATATTGTTGAACTGTCAAAAGGAAACCGATTATGATTAATCGCGTGTTACGCAATTAGGGTGCTGATAGTTGAAAAAAAAAATTGATTCGATTTCAGTACTGTAAAACATTTTTTTTTTCAAATTTATCTATTTTGCCATACCTACCGCCGAAAGAGCTAAAGAAAATTCAATATTACTACAAGGCTATAAGACTCAATTTTAAATGCATAAAGTAATGCTAGGATCAACACAATTTTCTTAATAATAACAGATAAGTACCTATCGTTATTTCTCAAGACAAAGTTTATTTTCGTTATATATTTGTATGTATGTATCTATTTATTATTATATAATATATTATTTTTCGAGTGACCCATCCCTTATGTTGCACCTGCCATGTTTTCTCTCTGCATCACCCTAAGGTTGACTGGTAGAAAATGCAGCAAGTTTTATTTAATAAATAAATAAGTTTTAGTCACTGTATTATCCTTTGAACTCAGTACTCTAATTGGGGTGCAGTAGGTCTTGCATTCATTATGTTACATGTTGTATATTCAACCTTATTACTAGCAGCATAATAAACAGGTAGTCAATATACTCAATTAACGTCAATAATTCCGCTCACAGGCACAGAACAAGAGCGCAAATACGCCCGGGCAATAATGCCAGTCCGGGACCACGGGAACTATCTCCTGTGCAGCATACTCCTGGGCAACGTAGCCGTCAATTCCACCTTCACAATACTCCTGGATGAGCTGACTTCGGGACTGTTTGCTGTGATATTCTCTACCCTGGCTATTGTGCTGTTGGGCGAGATCACCCCTCAGGCGATTTGTTCCAGGCATGGGTTGATGGTTGGCGCGAAGAGTATTATGATAACTAAGGTATGTGGGTAGTTTTAATTACTGGGGGCGAGGGAGCAGTTTCGATTCCTGTGTGGAAGTGAAGCCTCGGGTTAGTAGTCGACTCCCACGAATTAAGTCGCCCGAATCGGGAGAAACGTCACTTTTAAACTGTTTTTATATAATATAACTAGCTGTCCCGACAGACGTTGTCCTGTCTTAACTATGAATATTAAATTCGCATTCAACACGTAGTGGTTATGCCTTTAAAATGTAGCTTATGTGAAACGTTGGTATTTTTAACACAGCGCCATCTATTGATTACTTACTCAACCCAGTCAACAGATACCGCCATCTGTTAGAATCATTTGGAGTTAACAGATAATTGTGACTGTCAAATAATAACAGACAAATAATTAGCAATAAATTAAAATTGCGACTATAATTTGAGATTTAAACTATCCTATCTCTCAAGTTGGATCGAACTGCACATGGTGTGCGAATTTTATTATAATCGGTTAAGTGGTTTAGGAGTCCATTGAGGACAAACATTGTTACACGAGATTTATATATATTAAGATAATCGATAATCCTTACTGTAAATGACCTAATAGCGAAGAGCCTCGACCAACACCTCAAGAGGCTCTCATTGCGCGGCTGGATCAAGGGCTTGATTCAGAAAGCAGTACTCCTAGACACGGCACGCATAGTCAGGAGGTTCCTCTCTCTAGAACCCTGACCACCGGCATCTTGGACCCTGCTCCTGATGCCGATGGGCTACTATTTTTTATATTTTTAAATGTTTTTTATAATGATTTTTGTAAAAATATTCAAAAATATACTTAATAATTATGTATGAAAGAAAATAAATGAAAAAATAATATTTATTTTTATTTCGGAAAAAGAATCCATAGAGTGCATACTTCCTAGTTAAAGTTTATGTTTATTGGGTTTTGGGTCTACCCTCCATCACATTGTTGTTCCTACCTTACTATTATGATTTATCCACTTGTATTTCTAGGCTACTTAGCTCAATACACAAATTACGATATTTGGTGTTTTATTGAAGACATAATATAAACGATCTATATTTATAAAAGCGAAAGGTCACTTATTAATTCATTCACTAATTAAACACGAAATCTCAAAAACTGCTGAAGCTACGAAGGTGAAATTTAGCACAGAGGTAGATTATGAGTAGGAGACGTCAGCTAAGAAAGGATATTAGGAAATACGTATTTGGCAACTGGCACGATTTGTATGTTATGTAAATAGGTAGTGTACTTTTCTTTATGTTTTACTAGGTTTTGCCCTCGGCTCCGCCCGCGTGGATGTCGGTTATCGCGTAAAAATGTAGCCTATGTCCTTCTCTATATCCCAGGCTATATCTCTGCCAAATTTCATGACCATCAGTTCAGCGGCTTAGGCGTTAAAGCGTAACAGACATACAGAGTTACTTTCGCCTTTATAATATTAAGTAGGGATTAATTCGTGCAAGTCTTCTAATAAGCCGAAGCTTCCGGAACAATGATCTTTTCTATCAGTATTAGTTACCACTACCGTCATCTAGTATCGAGTAGCAGAATTAATTGAGTAAAGAACTTTCTAGAAATTTCGATGCTAGAACTTTCTAGAACCATCGACATCTGTTCAGTCGGGGCCGGTAGGTACTCAGAACATTCTAGATGCTTCTACAGTAGAAGGTTCTGGAATGTTCTAAGGGCCCTATAGAAAGCCGGAACGGATCAAGACCCGACCAGTATTGAACAAGCGATACATGCTAAAACATCGAAAGTGATCTTCAAGTGCGATTTAGAGTGATCAGTAGTGAAATTGTGTTTTGTAATTAGTGTGTTTAATTAAAGTGTCATTTTTGGTAACTTATGTTGGCAGTTTTTAATTGTCACAAACCCCAAGCTCGTAACAGTAGGTACAGTTAATGACGTCAATGAACACTTCAGTATTTTACAAAATAGTTTTCTGAAATTCGTAAAAAAATCTTATTCCACGAATAATTACAAAAATAGCTGATCGATTACGGGACGGATCCAAAAAAAAATATTACTAATTGGGGCTGCTATTGACCTCGATTTTTTTTTGTTATATTATAAGTACCTACGGTATATACTCGTACTTTCGTTAGCATTTAGAAAAAAAAAAACTGTTATTTTGACATTACAAACAGACACTTCAATTTAATTTATTTTTAAAGAAGAAAAAAACTTTACTTAATTTTACTTGCAGTGTCTTTGAATCAGTGGCACTATAGTCTGAGTTTCTTATAACCATCTCGACTTAACACATGGACCGCGTTCGGCGGTCCTATTGGTCCTTCATCAATCCAGGGCCAGTCGGATTGCCAAACGCTCGATGCGTTCGATCGAGATGGTTCAAAGAAACTCACACTAGGGCCACAGTTTTTACTTTTATTTACCATTCCAGTTTCTGAAGCCAAAATCGCCATAACTAATTCCCTTCTTCCACAGGCAGTAATGGCCCTCACAGCACCCCTAGCGTTTCCAGTAAGCAAACTCCTAGACTACTTCTTAGGCGAGGAGATAGGCAGCGTGTACAACAGAGAGAGACTCAAGGAGCTCGTGAAGGTGAGGGAGACACTGTCTCTTTTTGCGTTCCGTACCAAAAACATCCGGAAGGTATGTACCGTCCCTAAGTGCGCAAAATATCAAAATAATTACACTATGCAAAATTTAGTGAATGGTAGTTATGATTTTGAGTATTTAGAGCCGTTGGTATGGTGTGTGAACTTTTTTATTTCTTTTTTTCTTAAATTATAATATGCATCGTGAAAATGTTCAAAAAAATATTCGATGGGTCGATATTTACGCGATGAAATCGAAACGTATCCGGAATTAAACCTACATAAAAAGCAACTGTGTTTTGATGTTTAAAATTGTATTCTAGAAAACCAATAAAAAGCCAAAGAATGAGTGGTATTATATCCGCCTAATGTACAGTCACCAAAAGACATAAAACACCAGCGCCATCAGATATAGTTTAAGTTAATTAAGTAAAAAAGTGATCGATGTTTTCGAATGAAATTTAAATTGATAAATAAACTTTTTGTTTTTTTTTATATATGATAAAATTTTAACCAGTGCGCAAAATGTAACCATGAATAACGTAGAAATTTTTCGTCAGTTATACATAAAATAAAAATCTGCTCTTCCATACGTTTTGACCGCGTAGGTATGGGGCCAATCAAGTATTACATAAGCAGATTTTTATAAGTAAGTAAGTAATTTATTTGCCAAAATGTAGGTGTACAAAGTAGTATGATGTTATTATAAAGGCTCTTACCACCCCGCGATACTCACGTAAACATTGGTACATGCATTTTTTAACGTGTTCTGGTTTATTTATTGATTCATGAGTAGCAGTTATAAGTCTAGAAATAAGGAATATGCTTGGAATAGAGGACTTTAACGCGTACAATATATATTTATGCAAATTCAACACAAAACAACATTCTTTAAAAATAATGGTATACTATGAATTAATATGCCAAAATTCTAAAATAATTTTGTTTTGTATGAATTAACCGTACTCAGTCCATGACACACGAATCCATGACTCTTAGTCTTCGATGACATTGAATGTTTGATGCTCAATGTTGTGTGTCTGCTCATTTTCGTGTGATTTTGGAATATCGTCATCGTTTTCTTCGAGCCATTCATAGACAAGTAGGGTTGCCATATGTGTTCAAACCAAAATCGACTAAATTTTGTGGAAAATCCAAATAATAAAAATAAAAAATACTGCTGACGTAATCACCATCCAGACCGCCCATCTCTCATGTCATCAAAAATAAGCAAAGAAAAGACCCTGTAGTGCTTACGTAATACTTTTCTATGAAACAGCTGTTTTTTTTTGTATAACCGACGAAATTATTTACGCTATGGGGTCTAGAATGATATGCTGAATTCATGGTTACAGTTTGCGCACTGGTTAAAAAAATATTATCCTGTATGATTAATTAAATTAAATTGTAAGTATTTGAAAACATCCATCGGTTTTTTACGAAACTTCAACTATTTCTTATAACCCTGATTACTTATCTCTTTTGTTAACTGTACCACTATGATATAGAAATCTATAAACAAATAAAATCGATTGGCTGTAAAATTGCTGTACTATTTACGACTGACAATCAGTCTTACTAAGGAGTATCGTGTTACCCAGTAACTGAATTGTGGAGATTGGAAACGCAGTACGCTCCATGTTAAATTCAGCTGCATCCGGTTAAACTGGGACCCTAATAACGTAGGCAGTATATGCGCCCTCACGGCCTTAGTCGCCGCGGGAGACGCCCTGGGCGTCTGGAATCCCAGGCTGATTCCCGGCCACCGTAGGCGCGGGCTTGCGGTAAGGACCGGTCCGTTAAGGACCAAGCCCGGGTCGACGGCGCGTTGTGTTCCACGCGCGCCTCAAAGAGATGTCAGCATCAACTGATGGGGCCCGCAAGGGCTGATGCCTGCCAGGGGTGCGGGTTGTTCGAAAGAGATACCGCGGCCCCTGGCATACAGGCAACTGAGGGAACACGGGTGGGTTTTAGTCACTAAAAGTCTGACACGCCATCTTGCTCCACCCAGAGCGGGAGAAGCTATTTGATGAATTCCCACCAAAAAAAAATAGCTAAGTTTTGTTTTTTGTAGTACTGATTACGTTTCGAAATTGGCAAAAATTTCACGATGTATAAGCCATCTATGTATGTTATTATTATAATTTCTTATATATTCACAGTTCTTTTAGAAGTTAGTGGCTACGGTCCTATCTTCTTTATAGCAAGCCTGTTTGCTATCCGCAACCTTAAAGCGCTTTGCTCAACCTGGGAACCGAACCGAGACCTCACCACTCCGTAGACGCATTTGTCCACAACACTTATTTACTTACTTATACAGACTGTATCCGGAATGTTAAATAAAATGAGGTTTAAACGCTCCTCAATAATATATACAGTGAAGACAACAAAAACGACAATAAATTAAAAATTCTAGGTATATGTAATGACGTTGCGAATTATAAAAAAAATCAACTCAATACATAAATGTTTGCAGATTAATTCTCGAATCTGCGCGCTGCGCAAAGGAAATCCAGCTGAACGAAGTTCAGCTGTTTTACATAATGGAGTGTTGTAAAACAGCGAATTCGACAATCCATCTGCGCCAATACATACACCCCAAGTGTATATATTGTCGCATGCTTTTCCCAGCATGCATAAAAATTCAACCAAAAACATATGTTGCAGATGGATTGTCGAATTCTCACGCAAAACAATGGCAATCCAGCGGTACATTGCTCAGCTGTTTTACATAACTGAGCTGTTTTGTAAAACAGCCAGCGGTTATGTAAAACAGCGGATTCGAAAATCCATCTGCGAGACATACATAATCATGGGAGTAGGCAGCGACTACGGAACACCACCTACTACGATTCTTACCTACTTCTTTAGCTTCGTTTACGCTCATACCAAATTTTTCCAATAGTTCAGTTTATCTAGTCAAAGATTGGCAAAACCCATTTAGTTTATTTATTGGTGGATGGGCTTACTCTTGACCTCGATCACGCCTGATGGAAAGCGATTGATGAGGTCTATGATGGATCGAGCTTGCCCAGAAGATGCCTGTTCACACTTCTTTTGAAGGTAGACGGTGGAATCCCACACAGACCCAGTAGGCGCATATATTTCGTAAAAAAAATACACTTTTTAATTTTCGATGTTAAGATATATTTAATACTTCTAAAATATTCCTATGCCAGTATTTTCATTTAATGCCGTTTTGTCGTCTCCACTTTACAACAAACTGAAGAGCTTGAATTTATGACACAAAAATAAAATCCTTCCTAAGAGCCCGATTACCGTACCACAACCGCATCACATCGCAGCGACCAAATGTGGGCAAGTAGTGGTTACGTTTTGATAACTACGAAATTAAATCAATTGGGCGACGCAACTTTGTTTGGGATGTGGCCGGCCGCTAGTGCGCTGCGTCGCCCGTGGCTGCATTGTGACTCTGACGTGGCCTTGATATGTGGTCGTACCGTTGATTTTGACAGCCAAATGTGGTCCGTCAGAAATAAAACGTTACATGCGAACTACGCATAAGACTGACGTCACGCAAAATCCTACGTCGCGCAAGCAGAGTTTACCGCGCAACTAGCATATATACGACGTCCTGACATCAATCGTCGGGCAGTAGCCCACCAGACACAACACGCGTCTAGTCGGAGGATCCTCCCCTCTTCTATGGAGGTTGAGTGGACTTTACACCCTGTTCCATATCCTATAAACTATACATTTTCGTACAAATTAGCGCCCGTCCACGTGTTATCGTTGTTGTGTGGTGCGGTCATGGAACGTGTGATCGAGCCCTTGATCGCCGTAAAAACGTCAAAAAACGTTGATGCGTGTCCGTTACTGTTGTGTTTATTTGAAGTACAGTTCAAGCACGCAGTCTGCACTCGAGCACAATACAAGTCCATTGGATTATTAGAAAAACATTGTGAATAATTTTTTTTTCATTTTTCTAATTTTTTTTTAAATTATTGAATTGTCATCGGTCCTCGATAAGTTTACAAAGTTTCAATGTCGTCTGACCGTTTAAAGTGGGTCAAAATCGCGCTCTAAGGAATCGGTTACATACAAACATACAAAAAAACATAAAAGTGAAGCTAATATAAAGCGTGTAATTAAAATAATTTTATTATACAGGGCTTAAAAAGGACATGTCCAGTTCCTGCCCTATGGTTACGGGTAATGTTCAGGATTGCTGGTATTGGGGCTCGCTAAGTAACCAACCAACCAGAACCAACCAGCCGGGGTTGTAGCAAATTTACTAGTATCTTCCCAACTCATGGTAGTAAAAGGAACGATGGGGTTGAAGTAAATGATAAATGATTTTATTTCTGTAAATAGGTTTGTACAAACACTTTTACACGTCAAACATATTTAAAAAACTAGATGAGGTTGGCGTTTCCTATCTGACTACTCTGAGAAGTAAAGCCGCAACAAACTCAGAGGTCACAGTCTCTTTTAAAGTCCAGACATAATCTAGGTCAGATCATGTGAAGACCATGTGTCTGAAATGGTGTTTTGAGGAAAGAACCACAAAGATTGAGTGGACCTGTCCAATCAGTGCACGCATTTATCAGTAATCATGCAGATCAACTCAGAACTTAAGGAGGTAGGAGTCCAGTTTTACACTACGATTTCAAAATTAATATCTAAATTTCTATGGATTTATTAACCACTAGCGGCCTGTCCCGGCTTCGCACGAGTGGACATATATTTTTTAAACATTTTGGGGTAAACGTAGAGTAAATCGCACCTTTAAAGACAAACCGTTACTAAACGAAAAAACAAAATACATCACAATTAGTTTAAACACGTTATTGCATTTAGCAACAAAATCTTATTTAGTTTTGTAATTGTCAAAATTAGAGCCTATCTACCTCATACAGTGGTTTTTTTATGAATGTGTTATATTTATCGTATAGTTTACGTAATTTTAAGGAAGATGGCATTTGTAACACAATTTTCGAAAAATTTCGTTTAGTAACGGTTTGTCTTTAAAGGTGCGAAATGTATCTTTATGCAGGACATAAGTAGTTTCTTTTTGCTTTTTCATGGATTATGTAGCATTCTAATGGTGAATGAATTTTTGAAATCGGTCCAGTTGTTTTTAGTCGACTTCAAAAAGAAGGAGGTTATCAATTCGACACGTTTTTTAATGTGTTTTCGGGCATAACTCCGTCATATATAGACGAATTTACAAAATTCTTTTTTTGTTCGAAAGGGGTTTTATTCCGAAATGGTCCCAATTAAATTTCATGTAGATCTGGACGCGTTTCGGAGACAGACAACGGAACTCTTAAAAAAAATACGCAAAATCAACCGCGATTGCTGCTATCGCATAAATATGCATTGTTTTGACCCCAAGGATGATGAAATTTCGAAATGGTGTGGGGTAGGTACTATAGCTAAAAAGTGAAAAATAAAAACTTTTGGAAGTCGGTGGCATTGGATATGTATATTTTTTTGTCACCGCCTTCCGAAATTAAAGTAAGTTTAAGTTTGTTCGTTACAAACATAAAAATCTTTACTCTTTATAATATTAGTGTAGACAAGCTTCTGCCTGCGACATCGCAAGAATTGGGCTAACAAATGTCAAAAAAATTGTGCAAATTCGGTAATAATTTCAAAGATTAGCGCGTTCAAAGAAAATCTTCAGCTTTATTAGTATTAGTATAGATTTTTTAGAAATTTAACTAACCTTAAAATATGTCATCAAAAAAAATAAGATCCGAAAAACGGTGTACTAAATTTTTTTTTTTTTTGTCAATATGAACTAACGCGTGGACCGCCCAGATGATAAAAGTAGGTATAAATTGTGTTTTATAGATTATGTTGACATTGACAGCAATGTACTTTATGCTTTGCTTACAATTGTGCTTGCATTGCAGTACGAATGCGTCCAGCAATTAGATTTACGTTAATCCTAATTCGGTCATAATCTTTCTGTCCTTGTGCCATGTTACTTGGTCGGCTTAGTACGTGTTTTTATTCCATTCTCCCTTGTTAACAGTCACGCTATTATTCAAACCCTTCTCTTTCATGTCATTCATCACACTATCCATCTTTTCTTTGCCCTTTGTCTCTCTTCATCTATCAACATTTATATGTATTCATCATTCTTTTAGCCACATGCGTTTCCTGCCTCCCCTTCACATACCCATACCAAGCCAACCGGTTTCCTTTCAACTTTTCTGTCACTGGCACCACTTTCAAACTTCCACTTATATACTCTTTTCTTACTTCATTAAATAAGAAAAGAGTATACATTTATTAAAATTATGTATTGTGTCTGTGTGTATATGTATTGTATCCATTTATTTATTAATATATAGTCTCGTTACTCCACAAATCCATCTCAACATTGTCATCTCCGCTGCATGCATCTTTTGTCATCTGTCTTCTTCACGCCCAGAATTTCGATCCATACAGTTCGACAGGTCCTATCACTGACTTGTAGATTTTCCCCTTTAACTTGTGGCATCCGTGGGTCGCAAGTTGTTCATGTGACCTGTCGCCATTTCATGATCATGATCGGCGTTACGTCTCGGTCTACTTCGGCGTCCCCTTGGATAAGCGACCCGAAGTACTGAAAGTCGGAGCAGATCGGTAAGGGCATTCCGACGAGAGGTGTGGGCACAGGACTGGAGACACCGCCAAAGTCACAAAACAAGTACTCTGTTTTGGTAATACTTAATCGAAATCCCACCATACCTCCAGTCTAATCTGACCCTGTAAACCGCTCTCTGCAACCAGCACAATGTCATCGGCTAACAGCATACACAAGGGAGCCTCTTTCTGGATGTCCGACGTAAGAGCGTCCTTAATCACCAGGAAGAGGTAAGGGCTGAGTGCTGACCCTTGGTGTAAACCGACAGCCACATTGAAGCAACCAGTAGCGCCCACCTGAAGACCGGACTGGGTACTGCATCGACTGTAAATAGCTCGAATCAACTGGAGTAAAATTTCAGGCACACATTTTTTCTTAAGGGTTCACCATAAAAAATGACGAGGCACTCGGTCGAATGCCTTTTCGAAGTCAACGAATACCATGTGCAAATTTTTATGCGCTCCTCTGAATTTCTCGCATAGATGACGGATAAATTTCACTCTGGTTTCTCAGTTGCCTTATAGTAACTTTGTGTCGAGCGAGCTTTCATACAATGCGGCATTAGAATTATTCTTCTATTGTTGTTGCACTCCAGCACATCAACTTTGTTTTTAAAGAAGCACTGAAGCACTTCGCACTAGCGGGGTGTGGCATCATTTGTCAGAAATGGCTTCTTCCAGCAACAGCTTATTGAAGAATGAAGCCAGCCACGTCTATCAACCCGTAATTACTTCCACACTTTAACTGGGATTCCGCCCGGACCTATTGCTTTACCATTCATCATTTCATTTACTGCTATCTCACTTCATCCATAACTAATCAGTTGCAAAATTATAAATATATAGTGACAGATAAATAAATATGGGTTTGAGGAAATAAACCGAAATGAAAAGATGTTATTAAGCAAATACGTAATAAAGAATAAATGCTTGGTGATCCAAAAAAACCAGGCCAATAAAATTTTAAACATTTCACTGATCTCGCACAGAAAATCTGTGTTTACTTACAGATGGCGTTATATTAAAAATAAAAAATAAATATTAAAATCCTAGGAGTTTACACCATATGATACTGATCCACGATCAGTTTCGCCAAGTTCCTGACTCCTAAAACTTGTTAATGGATAAACTAGAAAATATAGCGGTATTAAAAATGTTACAATGTTTACTGAAAAGTGATTTTGACAACCTAGTCAATCGTCCATTATCCCACTGGACATGTCCTTGAAGTAAAAGTTTTATAGAGCATCTTACAGTGTCAAGTCTTTTAAACATATACAACCCTACATGTATAACCAATATACATACATACATTGCTATAATGTGTGTTCTCCTTTGTAAGTATTGCGTAGATTTTTTTTGCAGGTTCTATTTCTTAGCAATGCCAATGTGTGCATGTGATATTATGATAAGTAGACCTCCACTGCAGATTTTCCTGCTAAAATGAATGTAGATAAATTACTGCAACTCCCTTATGCATACAACTTCCAATTTCTACTGATTTTGTTTTGACAGTTCACCAATATTCAGCTCTGGCCACACTGAGGTGAACCCGCGCGGGATACGACTGCGCGTGTCGATTGTTTAAGCGGGCATTTTATTTTTCGCTTTCTTGATTTTCAAAACATTACTTAGCACCTTGAGTTCAAAATCCAACAGTGTGTTTTTTACGGTTTAAGGTGGTACTCTGTAGGATTCTCAATGTTCGGCTGAACACCGAAAGTTGAAAATCTAGTGCACCATAAAAAATCGGTCGCGAAATTCGTCTCGCAACACGCGTGGGGTTCGCTCAATTTGGCCAGAGATGTATGATATTACACTCACGATTTCTATAGATTTAGTTTTGACCGTTCAACAATAACTGTTTTCATATTCCATTTATCATCTTGTATTTTAAAAATAAAGTCACTTCAACAAAATTGCTGACCTTATTTGAGTACTGGAAATTGATGATCTGTCAAATTCAAAAGTTTAATTATTACGATTGTGAGTGCTTTTTTACGTTACCTACAGTTCTCCCAATAGAATATGCCATGATTTGTAGTGTATTAAAATACCATTGAATTGAATTATAATTATATGCGTAGTTTATAAATGAGACTAGGTGTTAGTTAGTGTAAAATATGAATAAGAGTGGACCAAAAATGCTGCCTTGAGGCACACCTAGTTAACTTCCTTCTGAATATGCAAGTAGTGCCAATATTTTAAAATACAACATGTATCAGGACGGTTTAAAATTAAAGTGTTTGGTAAAGACTATAAAACTGAACAATTTATCCATGGGACCAAAATCGTAAACGCGAAATATCTGTCAAAGGTCCCGTAGAAAACTTCAATACCGGCTCGACCCAAATGTACATTATGTAAGGGTGGATAATTTTGTCGCGATTACGATGTTGGTCCCAAGGAGATAGATGGGTCTATGTCCTTCAACCATACCTTTCCGATAGATGCTGCATATAGCAAAGATAAATAATGAATTACATAGAATAAGTCAATGCCTTGCAGATTTAACTCGGCACCAACACGGCACATGTAAGAGCTTTCATTGAATCACAAACAAAATAATAGCAAGCCTATTTTTTACATTGCTACATTAAATATATTTATGATGATTTGCATTGCTCATGTCAAAGGCCATAACATAAATTGAAAATAACAAGATGAAGTCAACAATAAATTAAACTTCGTATATCCAATGATGTTCTCAGTCTGTATACAAAAATTTAACAAAGTGTATCCAAAAGTTTAAGTCACTATAGCTAGTCAAAGATTGGGAAAATTCTTAGTTGGCTCATCACTACTATTAAAAGTGATGAAGGATTTCTTTGATAGCTCCAAAATACACTCATGCACACTCTGGATTTGTCGTATTTCCACATTGTAGATTATTTCTCAAAATTACTAATTAAAGAATCATCGTAAAAAGGTTAAAATTTGGTCTTTTGTATGTTTCATGCAAGTGGTCCTAAATATAAGAATACAACTCCCGAATGATCAAACGCCACCTAACTCGTATTTTTTTCACCCATCGCGCGATGTCTGTATGTAGGAACCACGTGTCATTTGTTCCCAAGTGAACATATGACATGAGCCTGAAAATAGAGTAGCGTTTGAAAGTTCGGAGTAATTGAAAAGAAAAATACGTGTTATTAACAAAACAAACTGACCTATATTCCCCAATCTAACCCATCTCCGCGCCCCTCAGGTAACAACAGACGTAAACGACCTAGACAAGGATGAAGTCAACATCATCAGCGGAGCCCTGGAGCTGCGCAAGAAGACGGTGTCGGACGTGATGACCAAGCTGGAGGACGTGTTCATGCTGCCCATCAGCTCTGTGCTTGACTTTGAGACCATGTCCGAGATTATCAAGTCTGGTGAGTGTGGTGGAGGGTTGCATTATTAGATTATACGCCATTAGTAGATCATAAGCACCATATGCCATTCAGTTGCTAACAGGGATATGTGTAAAGTGACACCGGTAACTAAAAAGGTGTGTGCAAATTGGTTGTCATGATATAGCCATGTGATACGGAGGAATGAGGAAAATGTCGTGAGGAAAGTTTTGAGTATGAATGTCGCAATGTCTATAAGATTAGGGGGAGACTAATGAAACGATGGATGGACTGTGTGAATGATGATATGGTTAGAAAGGGTTTGACTACCGAGATGACGACTAATAGAGAAGAAAAAGACATGTGCATACCACAAATAAATCGGGATAAGGACAGGAGAATGTCATGGCGTCATCATTCATTAATGATGACGCCATGACGTGCTATGACAAAGGTGACACCTAAAACATTAGGGCACGCCACGATAGCGGCGCGGCGGTAAGTCCCCTCTTTGAGGAGTGGCTTGACAGGCGGCGCGGTGTCCTCACCTTCCGCCTGACGCAGGTTCTCACCGGACACGGTTGTTTCGGGAGGTTCCTGTTTCGGATAAGGCGGGAGGAAACGCCCGGGTGTTTCCACTGCGAAGATTGCCCTGAGGACACGGTGGAGGTCTGCCCGGCTTGGGCGGAGCACCGCCGTGTCCTCGTGGAGGCGATCGGCGGCGGCGATCTCTCGCGTCCGGCCCTGGTCCAGGCCATGGTATGGAGCGAGAGTGCATGGGTAGCCGTCACCTCCTTCTGCGAAGCAGTAATGCTCGCGAAGAGAGAGGCGGCGCACGTGAGGGAGAGGCAGTATATGCACCCTCACGGCCTTAGTCGACGCAGGAGACGCCCTGGGCGTCGGGAATCCCAGGCTGATTCCCGGCCACCGTAGGCGTGGGCTTGCGGACGGCGAGTAATGGGTAGCTCGCTGTCCGGTAAAAACCAAGCCCGGGTCGACGACGCGTTGTGTTCCACGCGCGCCTCAAAGAGATGTCAACACCAACTGATGGGGCCCGCTAGGGCCGATGCCTGCCGGGGATGCGGGTTGTTCGAAAGAGGTACCCTGGCATACAGGCAACTGAGGGAACACGGGTGGGTTTTAGTCAGTAAAAGTCTGACACGCCCTCCTGCTCCACCCAGAGCGGGAGAAGTTATTTGATGGTTTCCTACCCAAAAAAAAATCTAGCAATCGTTATAGCTAAGCTACTTCGTCGCAAATTCCTCATTTCACTGCTGGACTTATTTCGTAATATAATGCGTGTAGATTTCTGGACGATATCCAAGGGGGACGGCTCTTAGGGTAAATATAAACATTCCATATTTAGAACTACCTAGTCGGTTATGAAATATTGCAGCTTGAGGAAATTGTGCGCAGTTAGCCAGTGCTGTCAGCCGTATTTTAGGATAGGCATCTATGTTCTATGTTAGTGGGTTTGGTTTCCGCACTTCGTCCTTCAAGTGGACCATTGTGCTTGGGCCGTGGTGACCTTCGGTGGTTATTCCAGCCAGTCCACCTCCTTCCAGAAGTTGGATATATCTCCTGGAAGATTTGGGTTCCCCGAGGATTTATGTCCTAGTCTGGGCTACGCCTGTGCATTCAAAAAGCACATGCGCAACTGTTTCCTCAGCCTCCATGCAAGCACTGCACATGGGGCTCTCCGTTATGCCTTGGGATAGGCATTGATTTTTGTCTAGGTGATAGGATATGCATATTACATATAAACAAATGAATTTATTGCATTTAAAATTGAGTCTTATGCATATTTAAAATTGAGTCTCGTTTTTGCTCAATCGGCGGTCAGCATCGCAAAATAAATAATAATAAAAAATCTGTTCTCTTTGAAGATCGATTAAGAAGTCAATTATGAACAAATTACTCTGTTACACGTTGTATACACGTGTAAGCAAATAATACGGCCATCTAAGCTTACCAAGCGTTTATAATTACAAATATTAAAATAAAATAACTACAAACAAATTGCAGTGCCACGTAACATCGTTTATACAGGGTGTCCGGTAATTAATGGATAACCTTGAAATGGTTCATGGTAGAAATAATGGCCATTCAGAAAAAAACAATTTTCTTTTTATTTAATCTGTAAAAAAAATAAAAAAAAAAACAACCGACTGCCGAATTAAAGTTATTTTTCACTTTGTAGTGTTTTTCGGAAGTCTTTGTTTTTTGGTTCTTTTTTACAAAAAAAAAAGAAGTTTTTTCCTGAATTGCTATTAGTTTTACCATGAAACATTTCAAGGTTATCCATTATATACCGGACACCCTGTATATACACATAGCAACAGTGTAACATAATGACTGACATCGTTAACATGTCAAGTAATAATTAATGAGATGTGTACAATGACACATTAACTGCTAATAACCTAGCTAGTTTTATATCCTTGTCACACACGTGTGTCTAAAATGCAAGGACTGAAATTGTTGTTGACCGACTTTAAAGAAGATGCGACTAGTTTCGACCTGGTAACTTCATAAACAATGGGTTCATATTCATTTATACTCCATTTGAAATAAGATTAGACATTTATCTAAAACTTTTTTACAGTCCGATCAACCAATTTTGACTTCTATTGCGTTGTTAGCATGACAAATGTCAGCTGCAGTAAACAGTTGGTATTGTAACTACTTTTTTGCTTTTAATGCCATCCTTATGCCTACGGTATAAAGAATTAGACATTAATTAGGCATTTAGAATTTTATGGTATATTTTTAACCATAATGGTTATTGAAGGGATAAACTGGTTTTAAAGATAATTAAGAGCTGAATTTGATGATTTTTTTGATACATTAAAGTATGTTTAATTATGTTTTAAGTTCCATCAATGTATGCAAAAAAGACTTGTAAATATAATATATTTTTTTGCTTTCAAAATTGTTTACGGTTAAAGAGATACACTGGTTTAAAAAACCACCTTTTCGAGCGTTTTCAAGAAATCACCGCCTTAAGTAAATGTGACGAGATAGATAAAAATAACGGTTAAAAAAATGTAAGAAGTCTTCATAATCGCCGCGTTTATTCTTTGTTCCTACAGGACTAAATTATATGCATTCTTCCACCAGGCTACTCCCGCATCCCAGTCTATGAAGGAGGACGCGGCAACATAGTGACGGTGCTCTTCATCAAGGACCTGGCGTTCGTGGACCCTGACGACAACACGCCGCTGCGCACGCTCTGCCAGTACTACCAGAACCCCTGCAACTTTGTGTTTGAAGACGTCACGCTGGATGTTATGTTCAAGCAGTTTAAAGAAGGTATTATTAATCATCCAAAAATGGGAAGTAATTATGCCATAGTATCACTTGATGTCATGTCAGCTTTTTGTGACATATTAAATCATCTTGCTTCTGCCCTATAGTCTGTTTTTTTTTTTTAACAAACTAGTACTGAGAATTAAAACTACGTTATACAAAAAAAAAAAGGACACCTAGGCGTCGAAGTATTCCTCCGCCTCGCTGTCATCAGGAAATGTGCCCAGAAGACTGGCAGCATTGCCACGTTGAATGGCAATGCTAATTCTTTGGCCAAAGAACGACCCAGCCCTCTAGTCACGTGAAGTGTCGACCAGCCGGCGAGAAATTTCCTTAAAAAGGAGACGTGCACTCTGGCCCCATGACTCGAGCGTTTCGACCCCAAACGGCTCAAAACTGTAGTTTTTTTTTTTTTTTTTGGTTTTGGCTTCGCACGGTTTGTGCATTTAGCCAGTGTCAAGTAATTTTTCTTTTCGATCAAGTAAATGCCCCGACATCGGGCACGAAATTATGAAACAGTCAAGGTCGACTTTAGTTAGTCAAATCAAAGTTATTGTAAAGCGGTAGTAACTTTACAACAACCTAGTACGAGTTTTTGGGGGGAACACGAAAAGTCCACGTTAGTCACTTATTTTCACCTTCACTACACTTGTGTACTCACACGTAACTAAATTGAATAATTCACTACCAAAATTATACAATTTAATTCACTATTTCACTAAATTTAATGAAAATGAAAATTCGTGCGACATGTTCCAACGCGATCCCGCCAAAAACTCCAAAACTGTAGTTACCAATAAGGTATTTACGCCGCTTGAGGGTCTCAGCAACAGCAGCAGCGGCGCCAGCACAGCCCGCCGTGCTAGGAACATGGGATGGCGCAAGGGTGTCGACACATGTTGCGTCTCACACCAGAGGTCTTCCCACCTTCCAAGGCAATAACGTAATGCCGTCTGGTCTCTTCCCATCGTCACGTTGGTACGTGACGATGGGAAGAGACCAGACGGCATTACGTACTTGGTAGCCGTTTGGTTCTAATACCGCTGGTACGCCGGCGGTGACAAGGGCTCGAGGAATAATATCGTTGATGCTGGCGTAGCGTGCTATGCGACCTGCGCTCCTGCAGCAGGACAGGCCATGGTGCCCGAGACTGTCGAGACTGTCTCAGCAGTACTGAGTATGTCTCTCGCACATTTCCGATATTGACAGAGTGAGATGGGTCATTGGTCGGGTTGGGGCCAACGCCTTTTTTCTTGTTTTGAAAAAGTTAAGGCCCCTAAAATTTACTGTAGAGAAAATTAAATTATTATATAATAATTTAAATTTTCTGTTCGCGTTATATGATATTTAAATAAATAAATAACAATAAAACAATATTGTAATAGTATATATACAACGAGTAACATAATTAAGGGGAACCTAGTCGCGGGCTCGAACTCACTGGTGGGCTTGGCTAAAAATCACGCTGTCTTACCAGGCTTCGTGTCCGACAGAGATAGTATCAGTGATGAGCAGTTAGACGCTAGTCTAAACGCACAACGTTATTGAGTGAGATGCAGGATCATTTATAGTAAAAAAATCAGTTTTTTTTTTAGAAAAGTCCTTTGGATGATCGGGTTTTATGAAAAACCCAATGCATAAATTAATAACCAATAAAGTTTTTCGATAATTGAACTTTGTCGGTACCGACTTGGTTTTGGATATTTTACACTTCTTTCATTACTTAAACACTTTTTTTTTTTACATCGTCTGTCATTTTTGAAACTTTTTATCTTTTTGCTGTAACTTGACGCTATCCTCATTAAAATGCTCTTCCCCAGGCCACAAAGGCCACATGGCCTTCGTCCACCGCATCAACAACGAGGGCGAAGGAGACCCCTTCTATGAGACCATGGGTCTGGTCACACTGGAAGACGTTATCGAGGAGATGATACAAGCCGAAATTGTGGATGAGACCGACGTCTTCTGTGAGTAGACCGTCTTTTTGTAACCTCTATAGGCTTAAAACTAAATAATACTGCAAAAGATCGTAGAAGACCATTTGGTCTACTAGTCTTTTCGTGAAAAGACCAAATGAAAAGATTAATATCATTTTAGGTTCATTGTATTTTTTATATTATTATATTTTTATATTGTGAATTTTATTATACATATATTTTTTTATTATAACCTACCAAATATTTCAACGAAAGGGGGCCAGAATCTTGTACTGAATCCAAATTAACAGGTTGCTTGTCCGTGCTACCCTTTGTCAATCAATCAACCAACCGCAGTCCACTGCTGGATATAGGTCTCGCCCAAGCTGCGCCACAACTCCTGTCCTCCGCATTCCGTATCCACTTTGTTCCAGCCACTTTCTTTCGTCCATCTTGTTGGAGGGCATCCCACGCTACGACTGCCGATACTCGGTCCCACTCCAGGACTCGTCTGCTCCACCGGCCATCGGTACTTCGACATCCTGTGTCAGAGGGAGAGTGAAAACAATCGTTTCCTCTTTATTTTAAACCTGTGCAAATAACTTGGAATTATGTCTGTAAAATTTCTGCATGCTTTTCTTAAAGAAAAAACATTTAAAAAATTGAGGAAAACTGAGCTCAGGAGTATTATAGGCTTATTCTAAGCAAATATAATAAACCATTTATTGTCAGGTTACAATGACCCGTAGATAAATACCTTAGCCTAAATATACATATTATAATAACAATTTGTATTAGTAAATAAAATTTAAAATTATGTTAGTATCACTTATTTGCACTAAGTCTTTGAAATAACTAACCATGAACTTCTTTCCCCAACAGTGGACAACCGTTCCAAGCGTCGTCGCAACCGCCCCACGAACAAGCTCCAAGACTTCGCCGCGTTTGCTGAGCGACACGAGAACCAGCGTATACACATATCTCCACAGCTGACGCTGGCTACCTTCCAGTTTCTGAGTAGCAGTGAGTATCAACATCTATACCTTCACACATGATGAGAGGTGTGATGGCCCAGTGGAAACGTTCGTGACTCACCGAGGTCGAACCCAGGCAAACACTAAATGATTACATCATCACTGCCACAAAATAATAAAAGGAATACAATATAAATGACTATTTCTGTAAGTAGATTTGTACAAACACTTTTCCACGTCAACCATATTATTACCCATAACAATTAACGTATGTATTGGTTACCACTAGCGCCATCTAGTATCGAGTAGCAGAATTAATTGAGTCTAGACCTTTTTAGAAATTTCGATGCTAGAACTTTCTAGAACTATCGACATCTGTTCAGTCGGGGCCGGTATGTACTCGAACATTCTAGATGCTTCTACAGTATAAGGTTCTGGAATGTTCCCAGGGCTCTATAAAAGGACGGAACGAATCAAGACCCGATCAGTATTGGTCAAGAGACACTAGCAAAAACATCGTAAGCGATCTTCAAGTGCGATTTAGAGTGATCTGGTTTTCAAAGAGAAACCAGACATTAGCAACTGTTTAGATGTTCGATAACTTTTTATGAATAAGGTGGTTAGTTTATACAACCGTGTGACATAATAACATGGCGGCTACTAGTTCATGGTGTTCAAAAACATAAAAAAATATTGAAATCTTTGCATTGAATTTTAAATATTTTTTTGTTATTGCAAGAACTAAAACTAACATATTCCGACTGATTTTTGCCTAAGCTATCTCAATAATATATTTTTAGATTTTTTCTCGTATAGAGTAAAATACCCTCGGAAAGGAGTCAAGCTCGTTCCGCCATCTTGGACTCCGCCTGCCGCGATGGCGTCGTGCGTTTAGTGAGGCCCAATCGGTGGTTCTTTTATCTATTTTCTTCTGTCCCATTAACAAGACGGCGTAACGAAATCATCCTTGTGGTTACTTCCTGCTTTACTCCATACTGTTTAATTCTCCCAATCAAACTTCAACTCAGTCTGTGGGTTGCAGCTGAAAATCAGCGTCAGGTACACTTTGTGTTGTCATCTGACATTATGCTGAACTGAGGGCCTTTTGGCATCATTATCATTGTTTTTTTTATAGTTTTAAGGTTCAATAAGCTGTAATACTATAGCAGCACTTCAGAAAAACACTTCGCAACAATATCTAAAAACACAAAACGAGAAATGGCGCCATCTACAATGCCACAGGCGGACTACGCAATACTCACGTCACACAAAATCCTGCATCGCGCAATCAGAGTTTACCGCGCGACTCGCATAAGTACAACATCCCGACATCAACCGTCGGGCAGTTGCCCACCAGACACAACACCCGTCTGGTCGGACGATCCTCCCTTTTCCATAGAGTATAAATGAACTTTACACCCTGTTCCTCATACCTCTATACTACCAATAAACGCATTTTTATTTTTAGCTTTCTTTCAAAATGTGGTAGTCTGAATTTATCTGGTTATGAGAATAGACCCCGTAATACACCGTAATATAAATGAGACTTGAACAAAACTGTCAAAATCTAGGTATACTTTTCATTTGTATCCGCGGAATACAGTTAGACTTTGTTATTATGTCAATTAGACCTTAAAATAAATACAATCAATTATAACCAGAATTTATATACAACGTGTAAGGGTATACATACCAAGGGCACGGCTTCTTTGGATGATATCAAACGATATTAGAAAGGTTTTTAATCCTATCTCTACATATTCGGCAGTTATGAGATTTTTAATACATTGATACCAGAAACCGAACTTTCCAAATTGAAATAAACACATCACTCGGAAGAGATTTATCGTGATATTAGCAAGTAACGCGGAAAGTGATTGACTTACGTAGTTCGGTGACACGTTTGTTATGATATGAATTTAAGAAACATGAAACCGAAAATTTGGTATCAATTCTTAGAGTATTTTATTTTGAGCTGAAACTATGTATAGTGATTCTATACCAGCTGTTATATTTAGTGCTTAAGGATAGCAATAGGGTTTCTGTTACACCCTGTTTATAAAATCGAACTTCTCAAAATTCCTTCACCCACAGGTGTAGACGCCTTTCGTCCGGACACAGTCTCAGAGACAGTTCTGCGCCGCCTCCTCAAACAGGACGTGATCCACCACATCAAGCTAAAAGGAAAGACTAAGAAGGATCCTAGCACCTACGTGTTCCAGCAGGGAAAGCCGGTGAGTTGGATTACCAGAAGAACTGTCTTTAAGAACGTTCATCCGGCGCGGGCTGGCAACGTCGCTTTTCATGTGGTTTTATGTGATTATCTTATTTAGTTTATATCAAAGTACATTTTTTTTCTACCAAGCACTAGATCGTTGGTATATAAAAGTTTCTATGTAATTTTTTAACTGTTATTTTGGTATTTACTTATACAGGAAAAGTTTTTATCCAGTGCGCAAACTGTAACCATGAATTCAGCATATCATTCTAGATCCCCGAGCACAGAAATTTTTTGTCGGTTATACACAGCTGTTCCTGGATACATTTTGATCGCGTAGGTATTGCACTTTTCTATGAAACAGCTGATTCTTTTTTGTAAAACCGTCGAAAAATTTCTTCAATTTGTTCTTTTTTTCAATTATTTTCTAAATAATTGAAAATAATATCGGATTAAAAGTTTTTATTTAAGAGTAAGTGTAAAAAATAATTGTAAATACCAAGAATTTAGTGCTTGACTGAAAAAAAATGTACTGTGATTTATAATTAATAATAAAATAACCCCGAAAAACTACTATAAATGTGACGTTGCCAGCCCGGACTGACGACTTTTTTTTGTTACCAACTAAAAATTTCTACGCAAGGGTGTCAAGAAATATGTGCAGAATCCGTGCTTACAGGTAACGCGTCGATATTGTTGTAGCTCTGTTTACTATTATCGTCATAATTATGGCTCCCTTCCACCCCAGGTGGACTACTTCGTGCTGATCCTGGAGGGCCGCGTGGAGGTGACGGTGGGGCGCGAGAACCTGGTGTTCGAGGCCGGACCCTTCACATACTTCGGCGTGCAGGCGCTCACGCAGAACGTGGGAGTCGGTACGTATGCTATAGACCACTTAATAGGGTATTTTCCAATTTAATGAAACTATGTATTTTAATTGGAAGATTGGGACGATATATTTGAGCAAAAAAATTAAAATACATTTATTTATATACATTTTCTCAATTACAAACGATTAAAATCAAATTCATTTTTCGTTGTTTTGAATTTACCGCCAAATTGCTCCTTACTATGACTTTTTATCACGAGCTGCTGAGTCAGCTTCTTATTTAGCATAAAAACGAATGAATTAATTAATTTTAGTATATTAGCTGGCGAAATGTAGTAGGTTCCTATGGTGAAAAACGGGCAAGAAACTTCATGATTGAAGTTGAAATTATGCTTAGGCGAGACTGTGCGTTATGACAATGAAGTATTATTTTGTTTGACAGCTGAATCCCCAACACCTTCCGCCATGGGTTCGCTACAGAACATCAACATGGACTCCATGCTACGTCACACGTTCGTGCCGGACTACTCTGTTAGAGCCATCACGGAGCTCTTCTACTTGACTGTTAAACGGTAAGTGTGACGTCATCACCAATATAGATAGAACATCAACATGGACTCCATGCTACGTCACACGTTCGTGCCGGACTATTCTGTAAGAGCCATCACGGAGCTCTTCTACTTGACTGTTAAACGGTAAGTGTGACGTCATCACCAATACTTATAGATAGAACATCAACATGGACTCCATGCTACGTCACACGTTCGTGCCGGACTACTCTGTAAGAGCCATCACGGAGCTCGTCTACTTGACTGTTAAACGGTACGTGGGCATTTTACCTCAATGTCTTTATTTCGTGACAATAGATAAGTTAAAGATAAAAGACAGCTGTATTGCTGGATTTTTTTTGCGCCAATGAGGGTGTTCAGAAGTGACGTTCACTAGGTGGCAGCACTGAGACGTCAGGTCCGGGCACCTGTCAAAAGTGTCAAAGCGCGTATGGACTGAATGGTGAACGAAAGAATGAAACGAATTACATCAAATATTTTAAGTTCATTTTAACTGGAAGACCTTTTGTCAAAGTGGCGCCAACCGGTGGCTTGAATATTCATGAACACCCTTATTGATCTCAGCGAAAGTACTAAGAAGTGGTGAAGGGATGATTAACGCTTGTTTCGTAGTTTTTCCATATTAATATTATAATTGCGAAAGTAATGTTACTTGGATTTTTTTTTTCTTTAACATTAATCGTATCGACTAGTGAAATAAAATAGCTAATGTTTTTTTTTTTTTTTTGCTGGTTCAATTCCCGGTTCAGGTAAGCATGTCGAGAAATCTGTGAATACAGTTTTGTTTCTTTAAGAAAATAAAGGAATGTTGCCTTTAAGGGGAACCTAGTCGCTGGCTCGAACTCACTGGTGGTCCTGGCTAAAAATCACGCTGTCTCACCAGGCTTCGTGTCCGACAGAGATAGTATCAGTGATGAGTGAGATGCAGGATCATTTATAGTAAAAAATACACGAAAAAATCAAGAAAAGTACTTTGGAAGATCGGGTTTTACGAAAAAGCATAAATCAATGACCAATAAAGTTTATTGAACTTTTCGATAATTGAACTTTGTTGGTACCGACTTGGTTTTGGAGATTTTACGCTTCTTTTATTACTTAAACACCCCCAAAGTTAAGTAAAATTAGCAAGAAAAACGAATCTTTGTTGGCTCCTAACTTTTTAATGGGTTTTTATTTTAGTATTCTGTTTCCGTACAGACAATATTAATAATGAGACAAAACGATATCATATTTTACTTTGGATGTGCCATGTCAGACAGTGGAGTAAAACACACCCGAAGTTTGTATGCAAAAAATGTGGACTAGTTTCACCTTGAGTAAAGTAATCTATCTTAATGATTTAAAGTAGTTTCCCTTCAGGGTCCATTGATTTTTTCCACCCTTTCCAATGCTCGTTGCGCGGTATACTCTGCTTGCGCGATGCAGGATTTTGCGTGACGTCATTGTGATGCGTAGTTCGTTTTTCATGCTGGATATTTTGTATAACAAAAAAATATATGCAGTACACGAATAACACGCAGACAAAAACAGTTAATGGTTTTATTTTTATTTCCAGATCCTTACATCTAGCAGCTAAACGCGCCACCTTGATGGAAAAAGGCGCTTTATCCAAAGGCGCCACCAACGAACAATTTGACACTGAAGTTGATAAGGTAACATTATTAATAAATATTTTAATAATAGTAGCAGATATCTTTGTGAAGGAGGTCATCCGGGGAAGTACCACCATACCTATTTCTGCCCCCAAGTAGCTTCACACGAATGTGGACCTTATGTTGTTGATATAATGTTCATATGTAAGTGATGGAATGTGAGCAAGAGTTTCATTCAATAAAAAAATTAAGGGCGTTCATCCGGCGCGGGCTGGCAACGTCGCATTTCAAGTGGTTTTTGTATCAGTTTGTATGCTATTTTTTTGACAGTTATTTTGGTATATACTTTTGTAGTAGGTAAGTACTTACTATGTTTAAATGTTTTTATTTACGAGTAAATGTTAAAAATAATTATAAATACCAAAGATACGCGCCGACTCAAAATTACTTAGGTATACTTACATTGGTTTAAGAACTTAGTTATTAAGGTTAAGCAAAAACGGTTTATCATTTTTTGCTTTTCAGTTTTTTCGGCAGTTTATTTTTTTGTTAAAAAGTTTTTATTTTATATTTTTTTGTGGTTATAATCTACTAATTATTGTAATACACAACTCAGACTTAAAATCTATGAGTGAACAATAAATCACCCCTATTTTCCCACCCTCAGGGTAGGTTTAAAAAAAAATGGTATCAACTTCGAGGTATATACAGGGTGTCCGGTAATTAATGGATAACCTTGAAATGGTTCATGGTAGAACTAATGGCCATTCAGAAAAAAAAACATTTTTTATTTGTATTTCATCTGTAAAAAAAAAATTAAAAAAATCAACCAACTTCCGAAAAAACACTACAAAGTGAAAAATAGCTTTAATTTCGGAAGGCGGTGACAAAAAATTTAAATACATACCTATCTAAAGACACCAACCTCCAAAAAAAAGTTATTTTTTACTATGTAGTGTTTTTTCGGAAGTCGGTTGTTTTTTTTTTTGCGGATAAAATACAAATAAAAAATGATATTTTCTGAATGGCCATTAGTTCTACCATGAACCATTTCAAGGTTATCAATTAATTACCGGACACTCTGTATAACCTATCCAATAGAAAAAGAATGATCAAACCGGACTATTCTGTAAAAAGTTATGCGTGGTCATACATTACAATCAGTGAGTGAACAAATCCCCTGTTTTCTACCTTTAGGGTTGGTATTATTTTTCCAAATTTATACGGGACCAATTTCGGTGTATACCCTTTACAATAAAAAAATAATTATCAAAACCTGACTACTCTGTGAGAAGTTATGCGTGGTCATACATAAAAAAAATATGTACGCGTCGACTTGAGACCCGCCTCCGTTTTTTCGTCGGTTAAAAAGAGACTATGACGTCTGATTTTGTATCTAGTATTTAAAGCATTTACCAACAAAATATTGACGTGTTAAAGTGTCTTATAAGATCTAGAATAGAATAGAAAACATTTATTCGACACAGACACAACACAGCAGCAACAAACATATATAAAAAGAAAGAGAACAACAAACATAACAATAAACTGTAACGTTGCGCTTTGCAAGTTACAATTTAAAAGAGTTTAGTCTAAGAAGCCTTAATAATAACAAACCTATCTACACTTAAAACTATACTATAATTACACAAAACTTTCAAAAAATAACCTAGTATAATATTTATAAGTAAACCTAACACTTAAATACATCATTATAATTAAATAATATGGTACGGAACCTCCGAGCGTTTATTTACTTAAAGGGTCTTCGTTCTATGCGCCCGCGCATCTCTAAAACGATCATTAGCGAGCGTCGCCGAGAAGTGTCGATTCGGTTGGGCCTGGTAAGGACGATGACTAGTCAAACTGAGAGCGCTTGAAGTGACGGCTGTGTCGCTTGCTCCGAACCTACTTACTTAAATAATTTTGATAACATCGCTAAATCCCGCTGGGGTAAGTTTCCATGTATTTTATTAGAAGTACTAACTGTAAGGTGCGCCTAGAATTTCTTAAAACTAGTTTTCTGCTGTATTTCTTCCTACCTTCCTATCTGGGACACTGTGACCTTTTAACCTACGAGACGTGGTTCCGACAGCTTGCTTACGCTTCCATTTCTGTCTGGATTTCCAGGATTATAGTCTACCTTTCAACTCTTTCGCCACGTCGTCGTGGTTCCGGCATCAAGAGGACGCTTGGAGAAGATCCTCTGCTGCGGAGTGACTTACGCCTACCCTACGCTGAATAATTAACGAACACAGAACCTGGAACTGGAGCCGTTAGTTGCGGGCAAAGTCTGTGACGGGACCATCATCACCTTGGAGACGGTTCAGGCCAGTGTTCCCTACCCATTACTACCCTCTGCAATCATGTTGAGACGGCCACGGAATTTTAGGCAATAAATAATAAGTGTACTGGATCATCGAGCTCTTATTATTTACAAACCCCTACATACCTACCTGCTGACAACCCTCTAAAGGGCAAGTGTCACAGTGGCGCCCAACGTGGGGACCTAACAGCTGTACTTCGGAAAAAGGAATCAAGACATGATTCGGCCACTGGAAACACACGTTAAGGCGCCACTGTGACACTTGCCCTTTAGAGGGTTGTCGGCAGGTAGGTATGTAGGGGTTTGTAAATAATAAGTGTACTGGATCATCGAGCTCTTATTATTTACAAACCCCTACATACCTACCTGCTGACAACCCTCTAAAGGGCAAGTGTCACAGTGGCGCCTTAACGTGTGTTTCCAGTGGCCGAATCATGTCTTGATTCCTTTTTCCGAAGTACAGCTGTTAGGTCGATCTACCTACATTATTGCTGTGAACGTGAAGGTGATAATCTACAGCAAAGCGAACTGGTACGTACTTTCTTATCTATTAACTGTTTTTTTTTTCTTCACTTACTCATTACCATTTCTATGCCTATTAGTGTCTGGTTATTGTTAGCTGTTACGTATTAGTTCTATCAATTGTGAAAAAAGATGGAAGATTTATATCATCCACTACCTACCTACACTAATAAAAGAACTTTGATAATTTAACCTACTACCTATACGATAAGTAGCAATTTTGTTATACGTAACAGTTCGCACAGCTAAATTCTTCTTAATTTTCACAACATTTATTAATTAACATTTGCTACATTCCCATTAGTTTCTTTTTATTTCTCTCATTTCCTCAAGTCACCAAGCGTAAAAGGTAGCTAGATACTTGCAAAGGGCACCATATATATCTCTTGATAATATCTATTCTTTTATTGTATTCATTAATTAATTTATTTCGTACTTCTGGAAAACATGGAAACATACCCTATTAAATTTTTTCTTCTCAACAAAAATGAATTAACCTATGAAGTGCTTATTAGAGGCGAAGAACCTGCCTCAACCGTACTCGAACTTCGAAAACAAATAAATAAACTAACACCTATTATACCTACATCTGATATTTGTGAGTCAGGAATCGAACCTGACGTCGATATTTCTGGCGTTGGTGCTTCTATGATCGAACTTACATCTCGAGTAAAATCTTTAGAGGATAAGTTTGATACCAACCTTTTCGAACGTACTAAAGCTTTATGTAATCATTCGTACCACCGCATAAAAAGAATTGATTGCTTTGATCCCAAACACTCTGAAAAAGTAAAATCTCTGTCAAAAAGTATAACATCATTAATGAATAAATTAGATGCACTTAATAAATCAGCTAACCCTACCTATGAGCCTGTTGTGAGTGTTCAAACATCAGTGGATGCCGTGCCTAACGTATCGATGTATTGTGACCGCTCACACATTGGTGAACTACAAAAACTAAAATATAACGGTAAATCCTGTGTACACGCTTTCGTGCAGAGAGTAAACGAGTATAGTACTGCGCGTAACATACCCTCTAACAAATTATTATTGTATACTACAGAAATATTCACAGGCGATGCGTTACATTGGTTTCGTAGTATTAAAGATTCAGTTACTACTTGGGATGAGCTAAAAGCTTTGCTAATAGAGGATTTTAGTCAGTTTGATTACGACTACCGTTTATTGTCTGAGATACGTAACAGAACACAGGGTGATACGGAGAACATCACTATTTATTTCGCCAAAATGTCAGAATTGTTTTCTAGGTTAACAAAAAAATTATCAGAACAGGAGAAACTAGACATCTTAATGCATAACATTAGACCTTGTTATTCTAGTGTATTGGCTTCAAATACGTCATCAATCAGTACTATGGAAAACTTAAGAGCATTATGTAGGAACTTTGAGAAAATACAGTCTCTGTCTTCTCAATTTAGAGAACCACCAAGCGTGTCGTTTGATACTTTGGCCCCTGACTTAGCATTTTCAAAAACATCTGAACAGGCTACTACTAAATCTAACAATTACAATCAACACAGGTTTAATAATAACTCAAAACATAATTCTAATTCTTTTTATAAGCCTAAAGTTAACCCAGATATAGCTGCTATTACCACTTCTGATTCGAATTCTAAACCGGTTTACTGTCCTCGCTGTCGTAATTCTGAGCATTCCCTGAAACGGTGTAAAGCGGAAAGATTTCTAATTTGCTTTAAGTGTGGAACAAAGGATGTTAAATACCCTAATTGCCCTAATTGTCAACCAAAGTCAAGAGAAAAAAAACTAGGTAGTGAAGATTGCTGTAGTGAAAGGGCGGTAAAACCTAATATGAATACTATAGATTACAATAAGATTAATAACTTTGATGAAAAGGATTGGAAGGCCTGGTTATTAACGGTCAAAACTTTCTTTTCTAGCTATTTCATTACAACAATCTTCGATAAAAAACCTATGGATGATCTACGACCGTATGCAACTATCCAAGCGCGTGACACAAATCTCTGTGGTTTACTTGATTCCGGTTCTTCAGTAACTATTTTAGGTAATAATTCTCATTTACATTTTGTTTCATTGGGACTAGAACTTCATAGGGACGCTGCTAAAACTTTTACAGCTGCCGGTGGACAGAATTTACCATCTATCGGATTCATTAATCTTCCCGTAACTTTCGAAAAGCAATTCCATATATTGAAGGCTTATGTCGTACCGTCAGTAAAAACAACTTTAATACTAGGCATTGACTTTTGGACTAAATTTAAACTTTTCCCAAAATTTTATAATTCTATTTCAATTCATAATACCGCAAATAATAATAGTAAAATATCAACAGTGTCTGAAACTACTACTGTAGTACATTCCTATAATGAATTAACAGAAGCGCAGCGCGTAACAGCAGATAACATTATCGAACAGTTTAAGAATATTTCATCTGAAACATGTGGCTTAGGCAGAACTAATTTAGTAACGCACCATATAGATACAGGTGATGCCCTACCAATTAGGCAAAGATATTACAGGGTTTCTCCTGAGAAACAACGTATATTATCTGAGCAACTAGACGAAATGTTATCTTTGGGTGTTGTTGAAGACTGTGAGAGCCCATGGTCTTCACCTGTTCTATTGACGCCTAAAAAAGACGGTAAACTTAGATTCTGTCTGGACAGTCGTAAATTGAATTCGGTTACTAAAAAGGACGCCTACAAGTTGCCTTATATATCTGAGATTTTGGATAATTTAAGTAACGCTAAATATCTAAGTAGCATCGATTTGTCCAAGGCTTTCTGGCAAATTCCCATTATAGAGAACGATAGAAACAAGACCGCTTTCTATATTCCTCATCGCGGTACTTTCAGATTTGTTACTATGCCCTTCGGATTGACGAATTCGCCTGCTACTCAACAGAGGCTCGTTGACTCATTATTCTATGGCCCTGAGTTTGAAAATTCTGTCTTCGTCTACATCGATGACATTGTTATAATAAGCTCTAATTTTGAAAATCATATTTCTCTTCTTCTAAAAGTCCACAAGAAATTAACTATGGCTAATCTAACCATAAACTTCGGAAAATCAGTTTTCTTTCGAAACCAACTTAAATATCTAGGTTACGTCATTGACTCTAAAGGTCTTCATGTGGATTCTGATAAAGTCGATACCATTTTAAATTACCCTACACCTACAAATAAAAAAGAGGTAAAGAGATTTCTTGGAATCGCGTCCTGGTATCGTAAGTTTGTACCTAAATTTAGCTCAATAGCTGGCCCTTTAAACAGACTTACTTCAACTAGTAAGAAATCTAATCCCTTCCTTTGGTCTACAGAAGCAGAGGAATCTTTCACGAAACTAAAAGAACTCCTTGTCTCTGCTCCGATTCTTTCATGTCCTAACTTTGACCTATCGTTTGAAGTCCATACCGACGCGAGTGATTATGGTGTTGGGGGTTTATTAACTCAGACTATAGATGGAGTCGAGCATCCTATAGCCTACACAAGTAGAACCTTGACTGGTTCAGAGAGGAATTACAGCATCACTGAAAGAGAGGCTCTCGCTGTATTAGTAGCTTTAGAACACTGGAGATGCTACCTTGATAATGGGAAAAAGTTTATTGTATATACAGACCATTCGGCTCTCAAGTGGTTTATTAACCTAAACAACCCTACTGGTCGTCTAGCTCGTTGGGGTGTACGTCTCTCGGCATTCAATTTTGAAATTAAACACCGTCGTGGCGTGGATAATATCATTCCTGATGCACTGTCTCGTGCATGCCAAGTTTCTGCTATAGTCACTAATCCTAACATTGCAGCTTCTAGTGATCAGTGGTACTTAAATATATATAACGGTTGCCAGAGTTCTCCTACATCTTTTCCTAACTATTTAGTAAAAAATAATCGCTTATTCCGATACACGCAAACCAAACATCCCCTAAATAAAGAGTTTGAGTGGAAGGAGGTGATCCCTGCAGAGTCTAGAACGGAGGTCATCTTAAAAAACCACTCTGAACCAACCGCTGGTCATTTTGGTATATTTAAAACATACAAGCGGGTAAGTCTCAGGTACTATTGGCCTGGAATGCATGCTGATGTCGTGAAAGCGGTTACGTCATGTGATGTCTGTATTGCACATAAGCATCAAACTCATGCTCCTTTAGGTGAAATGGGTAGACCTAAGCAATGTTCTAGACCTTTTCAAGTTATTAGCATAGATCTAGTAGGACCACTACCGACTACTAGAAAACAAAACTCCTACATCCTAGTCGTGACTTGTTGCTTTAGTAAGTACTGCTTACTATTTCCAATAAAGCGCGCGACAGCCGAATTTGTTACTAAGATCCTAAAGGAACAAGTATTTCTAATACATGGTATACCTTCTACAGTGATACTTGATAATGGTAAACAATTCATAAGTGTTACGCTAAAACAAATGTTTGACAAATATAAGGTACCTAAAATACATTTTACTCCTAAATATTCACCACATGTTAATACAGTCGAGCGTTATAACAAAACAATAATGACCGCTATCTCAACTTTTATCACTACCGATCAACGCGTTTGGGATCAGCTGGTACCTAAAATACAATTCGCCGTGAATAGTTCTGTTAATGAGGTAACCGGTTTTACTCCGTCGTTTCTAGTGTACGGGCGTGAACTAATTGCTTGTGGATCGCACTACGTTGATACGGAAAACGATGAAGATATTGTTTTTCAACCTCGCGATTCCTACGCTGAGAATTTAGGTGTGTTGTCTAGTATATTTAATAAGGTTCAAGCACTATTACTACAGGCTCATAGTAGGAATTGTCAACATTATAATTTACGCAGAAGACCTGCCGAATTTAATATTGGTGACATTGTTTGGAGAAGGACTTTTTATCAGAGTGATAAGGATAAATATTTTAATAAAAAATTAGCGGCAAAGTTCATAAAATGTAAAGTTATTGGTAAAAAGTCCCCACTTGTTTACGATCTTGCTGATATGTCTGGAAAACCGCTAGGGTCTTGGCATATCAAAGATATCAAACTTAACAACTATAAAGTCTAAACTCATTACATAGCTTATCATAGTACCTAACTTAGCCTTAATTACACTAAAACCTACTACTTAAACTCTAATGTGTTAAATAAATAATACTATTTTAATACATTTAAACTTGCTAATTGAGTATAATTATTTAATAATTTAGTTATTACTCTGCTGCTATGGTCTCAAGTCTGTATTAGTAGACTGGATGATTTTATGAAAGGTGACTATTAGCGTGAGGTATGAAAGTGAAGTCTGCACGTTTTAGTCAGTTTAGTTTAGTAGTGCAAGTCGGATTTTGCAACTAGTACGCAAAATCCTTCGCTTTCTGGCGGGGTACTGTAACGTTGCGCTTTGCAAGTTACAATTTAAAAGAGTTTAGTCTAAGAAGCCTTAATAATAACAAACCTATCTACACTTAAAACTATACTATAATTACACAAAACTTTCAAAAAATAACCTAGTATAATATTTATAAGTAAACCTAACACTTAAATACATCATTATAATTAAATAATATGGTACGGAACCTCCGAGCGTTTATTTACTTAAAGGGTCTTCGTTCTATGCGCCCGCGCATCTCTAAAACGATCATTAGCGAGCGTCGCCGAGAAGTGTCGATTCGGTTGGGCCTGGTAAGGACGATGACTAGTCAAACTGAGAGCGCTTGAAGTGACGGCTGTGTCGCTTGCTCCGAACCTACTTACTTAAATAATTTTGATAACATCGCTAAATCCCGCTGGGGTAAGTTTCCATGTATTTTATTAGAAGTACTAACTGTAAGGTGCGCCTAGAATTTCTTAAAACTAGTTTTCTGCTGTATTTCTTCCTACCTTCCTATCTGGGACACTGTGACCTTTTAACCTACGAAACGTGGTTCCGACAGCTTGCTTACGCTTCCATTTCTGTCTGGATTTCCAGGATTATAGTCTACCTTTCAACTCTTTCGCCACGTCGTCGTGGTTCCGGCATCAAGAGGACGCTTGGAGAAGATCCTCTGCTGCGGAGTGACTTACGCCTACCCTACGCTGAATAATTAACGAACACAGAACCTGGAACTGGAGCCGTTAGTTGCGGGCAAAGTCTGTGACGGGACCATCATCACCTTGGAGACGGTTCAGGCCAGTGTTCCCTACCCATTACTACCCTCTGCAATCAAGTTGAGACGGCCACGGAATTTTAGGCAATAAATAATAAGTGTACTGGATCATCGAGCTCTTATTATTTACAAACCCCTACATACCTACCTGCTGACAACCCTCTAAAGGGCAAGTGTCACAAAACATAACAATAAAATTGCAGTAAAATTGTGCTGAGCGTGCCCATACCGACAGGGTTACCATCTCAGCATTTGCTGGGCGTTAGACACCCAGCGCTGGTTTTCAGTTGGCACCCCGCAGTGACACACGGACGCAGGCAAATAAAATAGATACATACTTGAATATTAGTAATAAAAATGTTTATGAATACGTAAATAAATAATGTAAAAGATTTTTTTTGTGTGCTACTCAGTTCAGAGCCTTTTTTTTTAAAAAACCTACAATATCATATCAAGAAACTACAATATGAAATAGCGCCCGTCACTTCATAAATCATCATCATCATAATCATCTACTTACATAAATAAACATTTCATTGAGTTGCGTTTGAGTGTCGGCCTCCATTCTTTTCCTTTTCTATTCCAGCATTTATGTAACTCAAGCAGGTCAAGTGGAAACATTCCGTTATCTCTTATATCTAAGAAATTACTAAGTAAATCTGGCAGCACGGTCTCCACAAGGAACACAGACGATTTAGGATCCACCTCTGCTAATAATAATAAGGTTCAATTTTGTTTTATTTATCTGGAAATTGCCCAGTAATTTACCAGCAAGGTCTCTAGAAGGAACACAGACAATTTAGGATCTACTTCTACTAGTAATAAGGTTCTATTTTATCTAATACCTTTAAACGAGCAATTCTTGTATATATGTATATACAAGATGTAACTTAAATAGCGCACAACCTCTTAAGGGGTCATTGTACTCATCATTATCAACAAGTTTTACTATGCGACCAAACCTGAAATCGTAAAAAAAAAATCAGCTGTTCCCTACATTTTGACGATTTATGCGAATACAAGTGTATGGAACAGCTGATTTTTTTTTACGATTTCAGGTTTGGTCCCATAGTAAAACTTGTTGATAATGATGAGTACAATGACCCCTTAAGAGGTTGTGCGCTATTTAAGTTACATCTTGTATATAATTTGAATCTCGGAAACGGCTCCAACGATTTTCATGAAATTTAGTATGCAGGAGGTTTCGGGGGCGATAAATCGATCTACTTAGCTAGGTTTCATTTTTAGAAAACGTCAAACCAAAAAAAAAACCGTGCAAAGCTCGGTCATCCAGATATTTTTATCTATCTGGAAATTGATCAGTAACCTGCCAGCACGGTCTCCGCAAGGAACACAGACGATTTAGGATCTAGTTTTACTAATAATAAGGTTCTATTTAGTTTTATTTATTTGGAAATTTCTCAGTAGACCAACGAGGCGTTTTAAAAAGTACGTTTTATGTTTTTACAATCAACTGACTTTTACTGTCATATACAGGATGCAAGGGAATCGCTTCCGAAAACGAAGACTGGCGATAGGGCTAGTGAATCTCGTAAAAAAAAAACAATTTTTACCTAATTTTATTTAGCATTTTTTGTACACACGGCTACACATCAACTTATACATTTCCAGTCTACGCTGATCTCGCACTGTATGGAAATCCTATACAATGCGAAATCAGCTTATACTGGAAAAGTACAGCTTGATGTTTATCCGTGTGTATACTATGCTGTGAGAACAGTTAAATGAACTATTATTTGAGATTAAACACATTTAATAACATTTTTTTTTACAACTCTAGCAAGCAATGTATTCAAAAATAAAAATCAACTGATAAGCTCACGCGTAACCGCGCTTGACCCCAAGTTCAGGCGGTGACTTTAGATTTAGGCATCCTTTGTAAATCGCTGCCAAAATAAAATAAATAGAAACATTACAGGAGCGTCAAACGTTGTAAATTGATGCAAAATAACCAATTTAAGGCGAAAGGTTATTGGTATTCGTTTGCATTTAGATTGTATACAGGAAAAGTTTTTATCCAGTGCGCAAACTGTAACCATGAATTCAGCATATCATTCTAGACCCCTCAGCGCAGAAATTTTTCGTCGGTTATGCAAAAAAGAATCAGCTGTATCATAGAAAATTGCAATACCTACGCGGTCAAAATTTATGGGACTGCAGATTGCCGACGAAAAATTTCTGCGCTGGGGGTCTAGAATGATATGCTTAATTCATTGTTGCAGTTTGCGCACTAAATAAAAACTTTTCCTGTATAACCTACGTTCTGGCTTCAGAAGCGTTGCCCTTACACCCTGTGTAATGCCTAAATTTTTACATTAGCAGTTACATATTTTTGTTACTTACTAGCAAAAATCTTAGTAACAAATAATATTTCAGCATTTACAGTTACCCCCAAGAGTAAACTTCATAGAATTGATGCAAATACCACAAAACTATGCAAACTCCGAATTGGACGCAAGCTCAGACAAATACTTACCCAAACCCAACCAATATTGGCCACACTCTGACCCCTCAAAAACCAACCTTGGAGTCACAACCAAATCTCATATCGAGTTGACGAAAACTGGTCCTTCGAAATCCTACGCCAATGCTTGTGATTCAGCCAAATGCTGGGCCAACTACGAGATGTATGGTAAAGGGAACTGTGACAGTTTGCCCAAACATTCGGCCAATGATGTGGACGCCAACGATTGTGCTGAATGTGTTCAAAATAATTTCTGGTTCAAGAAAAATGTTTTGAGTAAAAATGCTGATGACATTAAAGGTCGCGGTTAGTAGTTTATTATGTTTCTATTATTTTCTAATCGCTTCTCAAAAAAATTACTAAAACGGAGCTCATTCTGTCCGTCTCTCTGCCCAGACAGTTTTCCTCAGGAACGCGTATGAGGTATCTAGTTAAAATTACTATCAAATACGTAGTTTTACGTCCCTTTGGAGCTCTCAAAATGGCGAAGGAAAACATCGTGAGGAAACCGGCCTGTATTAAAACCGAAACATCTATACTCCATTTGAAATAAGATTAGACATTTAAACAAACCTTTTTTACAGTCAGTCCAACCGATTCTGACCTCTACACCGTAGGCATAAGGATGGCATTAAAAGTAGTTGCAATACCAACGGTTTACTGCAGCTGCTGCTGCCATTTGTCATGCCAACAACTCAATAGAAGTCAAAATCGGTTGATCGAACTGTAAAAAAGGTAAAGTTAAATGTCTTATCTTATTTCAAATAGAGTATAAGACATGTGACATCAACCCGTCCAATTTCAATTCATCCCAAGATTGCATTGTGCATATTCCCAAAGGCAGTTATGTACCCTTAATATCTTCTCCCGCACTGAGTGGAGCAAGAGGGCGTGTCAGACTTTTACTGACTAAAACCCACCCGTGTTCCTTCAGTCGCCTGTGTACCAGGGGCCGCGGTATCTTTTTCGAATAACCCGCATCCCTGGCAGGCATCGGCCTTTGCGGAACCCACCATTTGGTGCTGACATCTCTTTGAGGCGCGCGTGGAACACAACGCGCCGTCGACCCGGGCTTGGTCCTTACCGGACAGCGAGCTACCAGTTATTCGCCGCCCGCGAGCCCGCGCCTACGGTGGCCGGGAATGAGGCCGTGAGAGCACATATACAGCCTCTCCCTCACGTGCGCCGCCTCCCTCTTCGCGAGCATTGAATACCCTACACCGAACAGTGGTGGTCCATTGGTAACGGCTGCGACTTACGTATTGTTAGTAGTATGTTTGAACCCTAACAGTTGCTTTACTTTGAGTAAGTTATTTCATCACCACTGCTCTTAAAATGGTGAAAGAAATCATCGTGAGGAAACCTGCATGTCTTAGAACCAAAAATTCGAAGACATGTGACATTTACCAACCCGCACTGGGCCCGCGTGGTGGATCACGGCCCACTCTCTCTCACAGAGAGGCGGCCTGAGTCCCAACAGTGGGGACATTATAGCTCGATTATGCTATGCTACACCAATTATTCCTTATCTTCCTACTATGTTATCTTTTAGAATCAGACCACTGCAAGAAAAAGAAAACAACTACGTTTCACACAGATTCCTCTCTCATCACAATCCACGACCTCTCCCCTCAAAATCAAGAAGAATCCCGGTTAGAAATCGATATCCCCAACCGAAGTATCGATTACAAGTCTAACGAAATCGATTACAAATCGATTCAGCAAGAAATCGAGTCGCATGACCGTCATTTAGAGCATTTAGAAAGATATGAGAGGTTTTTAGAGTTTGAGAGAGACTTAGATTGTGAGAGAGAGTGGAGGGAAGAGAGACTTCAGTTGGAAAAGAGGAGAGTTGAGACTGAGCATCTGATGCTGGTGCAGCTTTCTAGGATTATTAAGATGCTGGAGAGGAATCAGAATTGAGGTTTTTTGACGTAATTTTGGGTAAAACCATGTATGTGAACTTAAAATTCAGTTATTATCTAGAATTTGTAAAAGGATTTGTAATCTTGGTAGCATGTAGTGTAGTACAGTATTTTTATGAAGCGACGCGCGTTTTGCTTGTGAATACCAAGTAAACAAACACGCTGTGCATGTGTGACTACGGCGAAGTCGAAAGTGTGAAGCTATTTCTCCTCACGCACACATACATAGCATATTTATGCACTTGGTTACCACAGGGAAAGCGCTCGCTCCTACGTACAAAAAATAGTATAGTAACAATTTAGCATATATAATAATATTATGTACAGAGATCGGATATTCGGATGCATATTTAACTAAAGATAATTTTTAGCTATGAAAGTATGGAAGCGGCTTTATAAATTATTTTTAATATTTATTAAAAACCCTAGGATTCTTGATTGCATAACTATTCAGATGTGTATTAATTTAAAATTAATGTTTAACCCGATACAAATATGTGTATGTACTGGAGGAGGGGTGGTTTGTATTAGTTAAAAACAAAAAATAAACAAATTACTTACCTAAATTAAGACTTTTTCGATACAAAAGCGCATTCCATGTTAGCCAACATCTCAACTTTAGGTGAATATGCATCCGAATATCCGATCTCTAGTTATGTAGGTACATATTATGTCATTTAATAGTATACCAAATTTAAGTGCCGCAACGTCTTGGTTGAGGCAGTTAGGTAAAAGTGTGTTGACAGACGAAATAATTATGTAATATTTTTAAACAGACTGACTAATTTGATCATAATAATTATTTTGTATTTTCTTTTATAGTTATTGCAATCAGTGGACGAAGATATAAGCATCAGCGGTGAACACAAGACTCCTTCACGACAGGTAAAACAAATTAAACATTTGCCATTATTATTCGATTTTGCTTCCAAATTACTGGCCCTAGATTTTTAGAGAATTCATCTCATAAAGGGGAAATATGGGTTACAAGTTTTTGGCAGTAAGCATGCCACATTGCTCGCAGAACAGATGGCCGATGGGGCCAAAAGGTTCTGGAGTGGCGACCGCGTACTGGGAGACTTAGAGTTGGAAGGCCTCCCAACAAGGTGGACCGATGACCTTGTGAAGGCCGCATGAATCCGCAGGATGCGAAAAGAACAAAACCGGTCAAAGTGGCGTTGCTTGGGGAAGGCCTATGTCCAACCGTGGACGTCTTTCGGCTGAAATAACGATGCTGATTGACGCTCAAGCACAGCTATCGCAGTTATTATTATGAAACTTCTATAACTAGTAATTCTATCCCCAGGTATCACCGCACCCTGTCCCCGTGTCCGCGTCCCCGCACACACGTTCCTCATTCGCGTCGCGCACGTCCCCAGAAGCGCGCAACGGTGACGTATACGCGCGCGCCGACGAGCAAGAGAAACTGTTGAAATAACATCAACATCTCGCGGTGCCGATGTACAGCTGATGTCGAGACACCACACACGTGTAGATATATATACTAGCTTCAGAAGATAATCAAGAAATATTAAGTGTTTATTTGAGTTTACGACTAAACGCCGACAGACTGAACTTCGACAAGACTTTAATTCGACGGGACTCTTCGCCGACAGGATTCTTCGCCGACAGGACACTTCGCCGACAGGGCTCATCCTTGCGCTATTACTAAATAGTCAAGTATCTGCCACTAGCATGGAAGTAGCGCTCGCTCGTCTCGCGCGCGGTTGGTCGCAATTATAACCTAACCTACCTCATCAGGTAGCTCATCAGCCCTGTCGGCGAAGAGTCCTGTCGGCGAAGTGTACTGTCGGCGAAGAGTCCCGTCGAAGTAAAGTCTTGTCGATGTTCAGTCTGTCGGCGTTTAGTCGTACACTGGTTTATTTAGGACTCATATTCTTATAGCTGCAAAAAGAAATGGATAGTAATAAGAAGTGTTGTTTTGGTCTTAAATTCCGGGTTAATTTTCAAAGAATTGCCTAAGAACTTTTAATAACCGGCCTACAAACGTTCCCACTGCTGGGATACAGGGCTTGTGTCGGTGAGAGGGAGTGGGCCTAGTGTTGGTTGTTACGTATCTTTGAATTTTTGGTTCTAGGACATGCCGGTTTCCTCACGATGTTTTGCTTCCCGTTTTGAGAGCAGTGGTGATGAAATAAATTTACACAACTGAAGCGCCTGTCTGGGGTTGGAAACTACGAATTACAACACGTAGTTTGCGGCCGTTATCACGGGGCCTCCATCCAGAAATAGGCGCTTTACTGTGTGTAAATTAATTAATCACTAGGGCTCTTAAAACGGTGAAGAAAAACGTCGGGAGGAAACCGGCATGTTCTAGAACCAAAGAACTCACAAGTGTGCGTGCCCTAGGCTCCATTTTCTATTGGTAACCCCTGCTTACTAATAAATAAATAATAGTTTAAAAAAAAAAAACTAAAAAACACGCTTTAAAAACCAAACTAAAAAAGGAGAAAATAATTTAATTCAATTAAAAAGCGTGGGGTGCTTTTTGAGGTATTTTTATAATCAATTAATGTCAAGCACCCCACGCTTTTTAATTGAATTAAATTATTTTCTCCTTTTTTAGTTTGGTTTTTAAAGCGTTTTTTTTTGTTTTTAAACTATTATTTATTTTCTATTTTTTAGTTCTGCTAACTACAAAAACGTGTTTTTTTTTCTCAATTTTTTTTTTATTATTGTATTTTCATCGGTCCTCGACAAGTTTACAAAGTTTCAATTAAATCTGACCGTTTAAAGTGGGTCAAAATCGCGCTCAAAGGAGTCGGTTACATACAAACAAACAAACAAACAAATCAACAAACAAATAAACATACAAGTGAAGCTAATATAAAGCGTGTAAAAATGGCGTCTAGGGCACGCATCACATTTGCGCCCCTTTGTAATTTATCTTCTCGGTCTACATTGAGCAAAGCTAGGTCGCATAACCTTTCTTGACCAATTATAGTCGGAGATCGGATATTCGGATGCATATTTACCTAACGATAATTTTTATCTATGAAAGTATGGAAGCGGCTTTATAAATTATTTGTAATATTTATTAAAAACCCCGGGATTCTTGGATTGCATAACTATTCAGATGTGTATTAATTTAAAATTAATGTTTAACCCGTTACAAATAATAACAAATTACTTACCTAAATTAAGACTTTTTCGATACAAAAGCGCATTCCATGTTAGCCAACATCGCAACTTTAGGTGAATATGCATCCGAATATCCGATCTCTGATTATTATAGCCTTCAATAATGAGGGTATTCATTCCAACTTGCTAAAAAGTCGCTTGCAATGCTGCAATTTTAATAGGATTTGAATAGAAACAGGCAGATTTGGAAATACGCTTTCCGAAAAACAAAATCTCCTTACTGCACAGTACGTATATTCAAATAGCTCTTGAGATTTCTTAGATATGGTAAAAGTATGAAATCTTTTTACACGCTTTATTTTAGCTTCACTTATGTTTGTTTGTATGTAACCGACTCCTTTGAGCGCGATTTTAACCCACTTTAAACGGTCAGATTTCATTGAAACTGTGTATAAACTTGTCGAGGACCGATGACAATATTCAAGAATTAAAAAAAAAATTGAGAAAAAAAAAACAAAATCACGTTTTTGTAGTTAGCAGAACTAAAAAATAGAAAATAAATAATAGTTTCAAAAACTAAAAAAACACCCTTTAAAAACCAAACTAAAAAAGGAGAAAATAATTTAATTCAATTGAAAAGCGTGGGGTGCTTGACATTAATTGATTATAAAAATACCTCAAAAAGCACCCCACGCTTTTTAATTGAATTAAATTATTTTCTCCTTTTTTAGTTTGGTTTTTAAAGCGTGTTTTTTTAGTTTTTGTAACTATTTTTTTATTTTTATTTACTAATTGGCGACTTTTTGCACCCCCCTTCGATAGACGCCCAGGGTTCTTGCCCTGCCTCCCCCACCCTAGTTACGCCACTGTGTGTGACATGTGACATCTACATACCCGTACTGGGCCCGCGTGATGGCTTACAGCTCATTCCCTCTCACCGAGAGGAGGGCGGTGTCCTAGCCATGGGGAAATTATACCATGATTTTGTATGGGACAGTTATTTTTTTTTGTAATAACAATATTGGTCCCATGGAGAAAGTAGTTAAATTTTATGGTCTGCACCACACCCTTAAATTAGACAGGCCTTTGAAAACTAACCCGGTATACCAAAAAGTGAAAAAAAAATGCAATGCCAAAAAACTGAACGAGGTCAAAAAGGTCGCAGCATAATGCTGCAAAAAAAAAACAAATAATGTCGTAACTATCTAAGGGCTGATTTTTCAATAGTCAGATAACTTCGTATAGAAAATATGCCAAACTATCAGATTTATTTTTCAGTTAAAAGTTATCTGACTATTACAAAATTTGAACTTATAATCTCAGCAAAATGCTGTGAAATTTTTAGACGAGCAAATAAATATTGCAGAGCAAATATTCACTTAAAATAAGCTAGAGAAATATATCTATGAAATCACGTAGGTCCTTCAGGTACCGGTTCGCGAGTTATAACAATAAGAATAGACAAGGCATACTGTTGAAATATGTCAATATTCACACGGATTAATAAAATCGCGGCAGAACTTTTTAGCGCTCTGTATGTTTGATTCTCTGTGTTAAACTGAGCATTAAGACTCCGAAATAGTGCAGTGCGAATAAGTCAACACAATCACATCAATAGATGACTAAATAAAAATAAATATTTATTTACGAACAAAAAAACAAAAGGCATTGACTAAAAAACATGACAACTTGACTTGAAAATGACTAGAAAACTTGTTCAAGCCAAAAGGTCTCAGCATAATGCTGCGAGATTTAAAAATAAAAATAAATGAACGTCGCAGAACTATGCATGCAGATACAATATTAACTTAAACGTATCTGGAGAACAGAAATATTCTCCGTTCATATAAAAAATCACTTAAAAATACGTAAATGGCGTGCCAGTTAGTCAATAAGAAGGTTAATCAATATCCAACCGGCATGCCAATAAAAAAAAAAACAAGTTTTAGTCAGTACCCAGACTGATTGAGTCGGAAGAAGAAAAAAAATCGACTAAGGGCTGATTTTTCAATAGTTATATAACTTATATCTGAGGAAAAAATATTACGATTTGACAGTTTTGTATAGCAAATATGTCAACTTGACATGGAAACGAATGGAATTGTATGGAACTCGAGGTATTTTTGACAGATTAAGACAGATCAGACAGTGAACGCTCTTAAAATGACAAGAATTGCCCCCCCTCAGACAAAAGATAACTGACTATTGAAAAAAAAATACAAATAAAGACTATTGATTGATCGAAAAATCAGCCCTAAGTAACAATATACTAGTAATAGAGATTAGAAAGAAGTATATTTAATCTAAAAAATTTAAGCAACTGACTAGTCGACTATGTTTATATCGCATAGTTATATTTATAGGTGCTAAATGTTTATAATATTTAAATTATTAGTTAGAATTAGTTGCCTTTAGGTGGATGCGTCAGGGCAGCCTGCGTAATTCTAATTTCTTCTGTTTTTTAGCAATTTGCAAGTCAGTTTCGGGTGACGTATGTTGGATATAATATGACCCTAACAAATGTTCGCTGTCCGGTAAGGACCAAGCCCGGGTCGACGGCGCGTTGTGTTCCACGCGCGCCTCAAAGAGATGTCAGCACTAACTGGTGGGGTCCGCAAAGGCCGAAAAAAAAAACTACATAGTGAAAAAAACTTTAATTTCTAAAATCGATAAGTTCATTTAATCAATATTTTTTCCATGAAATAGTCATTCAATAGGATTAAAAGAACTTAGTAGGGTTGTATTGATGATTAAATAACTTCTCCCGTTCTGGGTGGAGCGGGTGTCAGACTTTTACTGACTAAAACCCACCCGTGTTCCATCAGTGGCCTGTGTGCCAGGGGCCGCGGTATCTCTTTCGAACAGCCCGCACCCCTGGCAGGCATCAGCCCTTGCGGACCCCACCAGTTGGTGCTGACATCTCTTTGAGGCGCGCGTGGAACACAACGCGCCGTCGACCCGGGCTTGGTCCGTACAGGACAGCGAGCTACCCATTACTCGCCGTCCGCAAGCCCACAATACGTTAGAAAGTTGCATTGTTGATTGTAATGTTTTTAATAATTCTGTAAATACATACGTATTAACACTCGCGGATCATATTTTGTTCTGCATACAATCTGACGCTGCCCTCCAAATTACAAAAAAAACTTAAGAAAATTTGATTTTGCGTTTCCACCCTATCTAATATTTTAGTCGATTAGTCAGTTTTTATAAACAAATTATTTTTCATTATTTTATAATACTAGCTAAAACATATTATCATCTCCCCGTTGACTGCCTCGCTGGTCTATTGCTCGCAAGCGCTACTAATGCGCAAGTGGTCCTGGTTTCGATGCCCGGGTCGGGAAGTGTTATTGGGATATGCCAAATGGAATTTCTCAATAACAGCCTGGAGTCTGTATTTGTGTATAGTTGATGGGAATAGCCCCCCTATTACATTGGACTTAAGAGCGTATTCCCCACGCGGGCTGGCAACGGCACATTTATGTGGTTTTTCGTGATTGTATCATTAAGGGCCTAAGTCCCGTTTGGTAGCGTAACACGGTCACTTTATGAACCGTACTGCTCATTAACGGCTTGTCTTGAAGATTTGAAAAATATATGATTTTGCTATAGATTCATATAGATCATTTTGCCGAGGGTACTTTTTTGTATGGTTAATACTTTTGCTGTAAAAAATATTTTCCAACACGCAATATTTTGGCTTCTATTCCATACTCCTACTAAACGGCTTCGTTATTTGGAAAAAAAATACACTGAAAAATATATGGTTAGAGGTACCACAGAATCGCTAGAGCACAATTGTAAATTAATCAACATTTGCCAAGGAATATCCCCATTTTGAGATAAAGGCTCAGAGGTGCCCTGCGCGGGCGCGGGCGGCAGTCGTGCTTTAGCATACAAACGGGAGATGAGGATACTATGGGCCTTAAATACTACTACTTTAATTAAAAAAAAATTCAGCCAAGCACTAGATAGTTGGTATTTACAAGTTTATATGCTATTTTTTTACAGTAATTTTAGTATATCCTTACTAATATTAAAAACGCGAAAGTCTGTAAGTATGGATGGATGGATGTTTGTTACTATTTCACGCAAAAACGGCTGAACGGATTTGGATGGAATTTGGCACACAGATAGATTATAACCTAGATTAACACATAGGATACTTTTTATCCCGGTAGTACGTTCCCGCGGGATAATTTCCGACCTCCACGCGGGCTTAGCCGCGGGGGTAAGCTAGTTTACTTATAAAAATCGACACACCGTCAATTATTTTCTTTTTGTATTACTAAGTACAATTAAATGTTCTTATAAAAGAGTAAATGTTAAAAATAATTAGAAATATCAACGATCCAGAGATCCGTAGGAGAACCAAGGTAACCGACGTAGCCCGAAGAATTGCCAAACTTAAGTGGCAGTGGGCAGGGCACATTGCTCGCAGAACAGATGGCCGATTGGGCTGGAAGATTCTGGAGTGAAGACCGCGTACCGGAAGACGTAAAGTTGGAAGGCCTCCCACAAGGTGGACCGATGACCTTGTGAGGGCCGCAGGAGTCCGCTGGATGCGGGAAGCACAGAACCGGTCGAAGTGGCGGAGTTTGTGGGAGGCCTATGTCCAGCAGTGGACGTCTTTCAGCTGAATTGATGATGATGATGACGAAAGATCTAGTGCTTGGTTGAAAAAAAAAATTACTTTTGTTTGTATTTAATTAAATAATCACGAAAAACTACTATAAATGCGTTATTGCCAGCCCGCGTGGATGAACGCTAATACAAGGTGTAACAGAATAGACGCAAGACCTGAAAGTAGTTTGTTCCTAATTGACTACTGAATCGATTTCAGTAACTTTTAATATAAGTATTTTTTTTAGATTATGTATTTTGCCATACCTACCACTGGTTGAGCCAAAGAAAATTCAATCTTATTCATAAAGAAATAAGACTCAATTTTAAATGCATAAAGTAATGCTTGGGTCGACACGTTTTTCTTAATAATATCAGTTAACTTTAAAAAAAAAATGTTTTGGTCATCGTATTATGCTTTTAACTCAATACTCTAATTGGGGTGTATGAGGTCTTGCGTTAATTATGTTACTCGTTGTATATATATATATGGGTACACCTTTGACTCACCTTTCAGCGAAACGGCGTGATGTTGTGTGTTTAAGCCATCATATTTTTTTTTGTATTAATAATGAAAAATAATAGTGTGAATAAAATTAAGCAAAAAACATGCACTATCTAGTTTAGAAAGTACACAGTCCAGTATTATAATAAATAATATATTAAACTTAATGTAAAATAAGAAATAGATATACCTTTTTACTGTTTTCCTAATTCAGTATTTGCTTTACCCCATCTTAAAAATGGCAATTTACTATACTCCATTTGAAATAAGATTAGACATTTAACTAAACTTTTTTTAAAGTCCAATCAACCGATTTTGACTTCTATTGCGTTAGTGGTATAACAAATGGCAGCTGCAGTAAACAGTTGGTATTGTAACTACTTTTTTGCTTTTAATGCCATCCTTATGCCGACGGTATAGAAGTCAGAATCGGTTGAACTGACTGAAAAAAAGGTTTGTTTAAATATCTAATCTTATTTCAAATGGAGTATAGTTCCATTGAAAATTGGATCGTATTACTATAGATTAGAACAGAATATGTCTTTATTGGAGTAACCAAGACTCAACAAGATGGTTAATAAAACTATTACGACTATGTTAGTAAACACAGACTATAAACAAAACAATATCAGAGTTAACGGTTGGTCACCGTTGCGACATCCCATGAGAGACAACAGTGACTCACGTATTCACAGTCCAGGCGACTCGCAACCATGCTTAAGACACTTGCCATATACAACGTGTAACGGAAAGGGTATACAGGGTGTCCCAAAAGGTTACGTAGCTGGGAAGGGGGGTGATAGGGGTGGTCACAAGGGTCACCAGAAAAATAAAAAAATAAATCCCCTCTGGGTATTTAAAAAAATAAATGGCATTTTTTTTTAAACTAAAATTTTGCTAACTGTACCTACAAATATTGCTGTATTAAAAAAAAATGCTGTTATGTAATCGTCAATAACCCTTTATCAAATTGAAATAAAAAAAAAAACAATACATATCTAACCAAGATTTTAAAGAAAATTAAGTTCTTGTTAGTTTAAAAATAAAAATTAGTTTAAAAAAAAATGCCATTTATTTTTTTAAATACCCAGAGGGGATTTTTTTTTCTGGTGACCCTTGTGACCACCCCTATCATCCACCTTCCCAGCTACGTAACCTTTTGGGACACCCTGTATACATACCAAGGGCACGGCTTCTTTGGATGATATCAGACGATATTGGAAGGGTTTTTTAATCCTATCTCACATACATGTTCGGAAGTTATGAGATTTTTAATACATTGATACCAGAAACCGAACTATTCAAATTGAAATAAACACATCACTCGGAAGAGATTTATCGTGATATTGGCAAGTAATGTGGAAAGTTATTGACCTACGTAGTGCGGTGACACGTTTGTTATGATTTGAATTTAAGAAACATATGAAAACGAAAATTTGTTATCAATTCTTAGAGTGTTTTATTTTGAGCTGAAACTATTAATAGTGATTCTATACCAGCTGTTGTCTTTAGTGCTTAAGGATAGCAATAGGGTTTCTGTTACAACTTGTATACTGTAGCCTAAAGTAGACAATTGTATGAATATCGACACAGTCGGCTCGCGCATGCTCGCGACTGATGCTCTCGATTTGAATTGCGTACAAAGAAGACTCGAACCTGCGCGAGAATTTTTCTGTTCTGTCAAAACTGATCTTTAGCCCAAAAATGCACGGCCGCTTTTATAACGCGAGGTTTTTTTTCACTGCACTGTATTTTCAACCCTTTGCCCAGGGCTGAGAGTCAAAAATCGAACGGTGTGATTTCTTGACTCTCTGGATTTCTGGAATGCGCTCTGTTGGATTCGCAACGCTCAGCTCAACGCCGAGAGCTGAAACTCCAGTGTACGATAAAAAAACGTGCGAGACTGGGTTAAATTAAAACAATTTTTTGCTAAGTTTAAAACCAAATTGAGGTCGTCTTGCTAAATGTTATTTTTAAAACTTTGTTAACGAATTTATGAAAACAAAAACAACTTTATTTTAACAGTATTATTGCATAATTATTTTAGTTCCTATTTTTCTTTTAAATTTAATTGGCAATTATTTTAATTTGAAGATCTGAGACTACTAGTCATTATTATTTCGCTATGGATGTGTGACAATGGGTTATTCTGAAGAAAAAAAAATGTGTTTTAAACTGTTGTATTATTCATTTAAGATTTTTGTGAAATAGGCCTATGAGTACTTAAATAGGAATTTACAGAGTCGAACATTAAAATATGAATAGTGAAAAAAATAAAATATGATGAATGCAAAAAAAAATATATAAATAAATCTCTAAAATAAATGTTAAACTAAGCATTTTTTTTTATTGTACTTCTCTATTTAAAATTTATGACAATAGGAATTTTGAAAGTGAAAATGAATAGCAATGTATGTATAACGAAAAATTAAAAAAGCAACACTGTCAAGAAAGTCAGAATATTTTTGTAAATTCTGAGTTATTTTAGAAGAGTACAATTTTAATATTTTAAAATAATGTATAATTAAAAAAAAACAAGAAGTATCGTATAGTGGGACACCCGGTTGGAACGAAGCTTCCTTTCGCTGTATATTATGTATAAAATAACAGTTACAAATAAATAACATTATGAGAAGTAATAAATGAAAAAAAAAACTGTACTATAGTGTGTCAAAATGCTAAACTTTTTTCTTCTTCTAAAGTACGGTAAGGAACTTCGTTCCAAAAAATATACGAATTGCCCTTAAATTACATAAATAATGACGGTACGTAACGAATAAGTATGTACTTTAAATAAAAAAATTATGGAAACTATACTCGAAATTATCTACTTTTCTACTTTGTACATGCTTTGGCCAATCTGCGAAATAACGATTATATTATTATCTAAGGCGATTCGCGATATTTTAAAAAGGTAAACAACAGAAAAAAAAACTCAACTTTCCATGTATAACTAATGTATACAGAATGAGAATAAAAAAATTACTTCACCATGTATATTGTATTCAGGCTGAAAAAAAATTGTAATTACTTCCGATGTTGGTTTAATTAATATGCCGTTGGTTTTTCCACCCTGTATCATTTAAATATACAACATTATTTTTAGTATATACGAAACCTGAATATAGTTTAAATTCAGAATAAGTAACTGAATGCATTCCAATCATTTTTAAACCATGATAATATATTTTTCCCAAATTTTTTTGCAAGCGTGATGGAAAATGTTATCACCAGTTAATTACTATACAACCGCCCGCGCCCGTATGGGAGTTTTTGGCGGGATCGCGTTGTAAAATGTCGCCCGAATTTTCATTTGTATGCAATTTCGTGAAATAGCGACTTAAATTGTATAATTTTGGTAGTGAAATATTCAATTTAGTTACGTGTGAATGCACAAGTGTAGTGAAGGTGAAAATAAGTGACTAACTTAGACTTTTCGTGTTCCCCCAAAAAACTCATATTAGGTTGTTGTAAAGTTACTACCGCTTTACAATAACGTTGATTTGACTAACTGAAGACTACTATGACTGTTTTGTAACTTCGTGCCAGATATCGGGTCATTTACTTGATCGAAAAGAAAAATTACTTGACACTGGCTAAATGCACAAACCGTGCGAAGCCAAAACCCAAAAAAAAAATTGCCGTACGGTTAGGTATCTACTACCTATTTATATCAATGAGCACAATACGACGCTGGACGCGCGTGGTGACAACGTTTGTATCTAGACAATTACGTAACATAACAAGCTTATAACTTTGTGATTTTTCATGATACAGTTTAAAAATTTTGTACATAGATTCTTTACATAAAAATACTAGACACGTGTTTCGGGTTTCGAATATTATACTAAAACTAGCGTTGTATATACCAACTTAATATTATTTATATTGTAAAATATGTGTAAGTGATGGAGAGGATCTGATTTAGTGTAGCCAATCAGAGGATAGGTCGCCTTAGGCTTTGTCCTAATGTAAGCGAGCGATCGTCGTGTTCATTTTGTTCGGCAAACCCGAACGCGTCGTGCGCCGAAAAAATAAGTGACTGCTTCGTTAGTGGTCGCAAGTTCGACAGCTGACCATGAGGTCCCGAGTTCGATAGAATATACTAGAATACATTTATTGTAAAAGATGAGTATACATCAAATAAATGTGCAAGGTCTTTTTTTTTGGGTGGGAATCATCAAATAACTTTACTCACAAAAAACACATATGGCAACCCTACTTGTATATGAATGGCTCGAAGAAAGCGATGTCGATATTCCAAAATCACACGAAAGTGAGCAGACACACAACATTGAGCAGCATTGCTTTGGCATTGGATGTTTGCTTCAAAGCGATTCGGACTCTGATTGATAGTGAGTTACGCATTTAGGTTACAAGAATTTCTCAGTAGCAGCAGAAATCCAGACTCCGGTCTGGATGATGGCAAAAGGCTCGCCCCCCTATTACATAGGACTTAAACATAATTGGCGAAATTTGGCTCTGCCCAACACTTCGGGGAAACAAGGCGTGATGTTACGTGTTAGTGACAAATGATATCGACGATCGCTCAAATTACGACACGGCCTTACACGCGATTAGTCGCATGTCGCAGTTACGATTAGTATTGAGGCATTTATTTATTTGTTTTGTGTCGTTTAGTTCCGATTCCGAAGCGATAGCGATGAGCGTAATTTTTTATTGAGACAAGCACAGTTGAGTTCATTAATGTATTGGCCTTTTCAGGCTTCAAAAATATATGAACGTCAAAAAAGTTCATAATATTGTGACAACTTTAAGCATCATTAAATTGTGGTAATTGTGTATTGTATATTGTATCAAGTAATTGTGTATTGAACCGTTCACATGAGGACATATTGTTGATCTATAGGTTCTATAGAATTTATTGAGCTATACAACGCTCACAATATTTTGCATCCTTGACAGTGCCAATGAACTCGACTTTGCAAAAAAAACGCTCGCACAGGTTCGCACAGACGTAAAAATATCGGAACGGTATTTTATCGCGCTGTGGATTTTTAATTTTCGGTGTTAAGGGCCTACGTCCCGTTTGGTAGCGTTACACGGTCACTTTATGAACCGTACTACTCATTAACGGCTTGTCTTGAAGATTTGAAAAATATACGATTTTGCTATAGATTCATATAGATCATTTTGCCGGAAGTACTTTTTTTGTATGGTTAATACTTTTGCTGTAAAAAAATATTTTCCAACACGCAATATTTTGGCTTATATTCCATACTCTTACTAAACGGCTTCGTTATTTGGAAAAAAAACTACACTGAAAAATAGATAGTTAGAGGTACCACAGAATCGCCGAAGCACAATTGTAAATTAATCAAAGGAATATCCCCATTTTGAGATAAAGGCTCAGAGGTGGCCTGCGCGGGCGCGGGTGGCAGTCGTACTTTAGCATACAAACGGGAGATGAGGATACTATGGGCCTTAAACCGAGCATTGAGACCAACAGAGTGAAGCGCGAGTGAGTCTCAGCGCGTCAAATAAACACAGTGTTCGTTTTTCAACTCTCGGCTTCAGAGCAGTGCGTTGTAGACCCAGTGCGCGATCAAATCTTGTCGCGTATTTTTTACGTCTGTGCAAACATGAACTTAAGCTACAGTTTCCTATAAGTTTGGTGGCAGGCACATAGCGTCGCAATTTACTGGCGGTTGACATCACTGAAACGTTATTTACAAAGTACAGTACAACTATTTTCTTACCCCCCTTATTTTATAAACGGTGGTTAAAGTTAAAAAGCTGTTTAAACGTCAAAAATGTATGGTTAAACAACCGCTAATCATTAGCTCAGTGGAGAGTAACATGCTCGCGTGCAAATTTGTGAAGTGCACCAAAGACGTAAAGAACACTCTGTTCAGAGCGTATTGCTTGTCAATGTACAGACGCCAGCACATCAAGCTACCCCAATCTGTCAAATTTTCCCAATTGAACATGAACCTTATTCTTATGTATTAAAGTTGAAAATCTATCAAAGAAATTTGACAGATTTGGGTAGCTGGCGTCTGTACACTTGCCGACTTTGGTGCAACTTCACAAAAAAGATGTACAGTTCATTAAGGGTTCAGTACAATGAGGCTTACCGAACCGTAATGAAACTGTCAAGATACTGCAGTGCTTCGAGCATGTTTGCCGAAGCGAAAGTCGAGGGATGTCGAGGGTGGCGTCTTTTTGGGCGAAGATTGAGACGCTGCCGTAACAGCATTTAGAAGGTTGTCTTGAACCTATGTTCGTTATTAGGCCGACCGACCCTTGCTCGTTGAAGCGCCAGCCCGCGCCGCAGCTGAGCTAGTAGCTTTAAATTCCCCGATCAATAATAATAATGCCAATATTTTGATCCAGCCTGTCCCCAATAATGATAGCTGTACCCCTATCAGTGACGCCCTGAGCCGAGGTCCGTACCCCACAGGGGGTGCCCTCAGCGTGCAGTCGCTTAGTTTATAAATTTTAGTTTATAAGCCCTGGCTGGAGGCGTTAAGAGTAAATTCTTAATGGCAACTGCGAGATGCCAAAAAAAAGTTCGTTCTTAGTTTTATTTCAATGCACGACCCTATTCGTTGTGGGTATATTAACTTTTTGATTTATGAGCTGCATGGGCGCTGGGGGCACGCCAGTCGATATAAAACTAAGCGGTCAATAGGTTAAGCAACGTTTATAAATAAGGGGGTCAAGATCCCTCGGAAATCATCGCGTTTTCGAATACAAACGAGCTTTCCTCCATCTTTAAAATAAATCACACTTTAAAAGAGTAATAAAAACTCTATATAATTCCAAGTTGATTGAGAGCGTCCGGTCTGCACCAAGTGCAAAGGACAACTGATAGAAATCCGACGACTGACGAAACACGAAATTTGCCGAGGGGCATTAAGATAATAGTAAGTAGGTAGTACTGTAAGTTGGTGTGTTTACCTAAAAACAACCGTTTTGACATCGTAAAGTCAAACCTCACTGCCATCACTTTCAAGACGTTCGTTATGTAGCGGCCACCGTTCTTTTAGGAAACCGTAGCTTCACTGTTATGTCGCAAATCGCAATCACATCGAAGTCCTTCGATATTTAAATGTTGAATGTTTTTAATAAAAAAATGTACCTAATTTAAGAATAAACAGTATTCCTTTTCAGTTTAAATAAATGCGGTTAGCATACTTTTTTGTTGTTTTATTTTACTTCCGTAGAATGCTGCAACTTTGCCTGAGTTTTGACTTTTTTTGTTCGTTTTTAGATTGTCCCTGAACCTATTTTTTATTATAACTCCAAGAGAGTATATGATGGAAAAAATACCTTATATCTTACCTGGTAGAACCCAAATCTTTTTAATTCGTGCTGTGTTTCTGAATTACAAGTACTCAAAGACGTAGGCAAAGTTGTATGTTAAAGACGCAACTTTGCCTAGAAGGATAACTCAATACATAATTATGCTTATCGTTCCAGGATTTTCCCGTTTGCATGAGACGCTGTGCTTGTGCCTAGGCAAACTTGTAGCAAGTACCACAAACTTTCCATACAAAAATGTCGTCAACTGTAAAGTTGGTTGCCCCAAAACAAAACAGTTTCATAAAAATAAAAATACTTAAAAATTATATTACATAGATTGCTACTTCGGAACAAAAATCACAAATGTACCTAATGGTTTCTGGCAATTAAGTTGATTATTAATTAGCTATGAATATAATGAGCAACGAATTTATATAACATGGTTTTACCGGAACATATTTGAGTATGTTCGAGTATTGTTTTATCACGAATAATTTAAAATGAAACACCTAAACAATTCTTAAATAAAATTTTAAACTATGTACAGACGCCAGCACATCAAGCTCCCCCCAAACTGTCAAAACTTTCCAAATTGATCATGAAAACCTTATGCATTAAAAAGAGGAAAATCTATCAAAGATATCTGACAGATTGGGGTAGCTTGATGTGCTGGTGTCTGTTTAATGCGCAAATCTAAAAGAGTAAGAGGACAGCCAAATTGAGCTGAAAGATTCACTAGGTAAGTCTGCGATGTGCCTCCCTGATGGAACTCCAGGGCAGGGTGTTGTAGGCATTGGCTATGTCTAGAGACACCGCCAAGACGACCCCACCCCGGGCCACAGCATCCCCCGTCGTGAGGGCTCGCACGCGCATGATGGCATCCACCGTGGAGCGCCCCCTGCGGAAACCAAACTGGCTCTCCGCCAAATCCGGGCCCACCCACACCAGCCGCCCGACGAGGCGGTCGGCAATTACTCTTTCAAAGAGCTTGCCCACCTCGTCGAGCAGCACGATGGGCCGGTAAGCGGACGGAGAGTCCGCGGGGCGCCCCGGCTTCTTAATGAGGACCAGTTTCCCCGTCTTCCAGTGAAATGGGAACTGGCCCTCCTCCAAGCATGCGCTTAGGAGCCCTCTTAGTCGAGGCCCTAGAGCCTCCAAGGCCAGGATCCAGGCTTTTCCAGGCAAGCCGTCGGGTCCTGGGGCGGTACTCTTGTCTACCTCGGTCACCTCTGGAGCATCGTCGTCGTCGTCGTCGGTGTGGTCCGCATCGGGCACCGCAGCAGGCGGAGCCATGGGCGGGGGAGCATGCTCCCCTCGCGAAGTGAACAGAGCGCTCACCACGTCCTGCACGAGATGGGGCCGGAGACTCTGCGTCAGCGGGGGAGCCCACGGGCGGATCTTATTCCGCACCGTTTTATAGGGGCGTCCCCATGGGTCTCTGTTCAGTCTCCAGCGACTCCTGACGGGCCAGTGCCCTGGCCCACAGGATCTCCGCTCGGAGGGCGGTCTTCACCGCTCTGTACCCCTCGATGCATACCAAAGTTTATGTGAGCATAAGAGGGTGGGTAAAAGTTTTGCTTACTTTTGCTGACGAGGGGGAGGGAGGTTAACAATTGCAAAAATTCTGCTTACGTACCTAATACTTGAATGACCCCACAAAAGTGATAATGATGCAGTTTCTTCTGTTCACCACCTAAACTATAATAAGAGTATTACTATCTCATACTGACAGACTGAGACAGAAAAGGACAAGTGACGCTAACTAAATAACGTCTAGACTGCCTTATTATTTGGCGTGTTAGTTCGTCGTAGAACTTGTATCGAAGAAAATCTCAGTTCTAAAGCGTCTCTTTCATGTTTTATTAGAAGGAAGAAAATAGCAATAACCTAATTTAAGTTTAGTTAGTGCCCAATAGAATCATCACCAATGTTAACGTAGGTAACAATTTTTGACAAAGGTCTCGTTCAAGGTCATTTAAAGGTCATTCTTTAATCTAGAGACAAAGTTCCCAGGGGTGCCACTCAAGGGGGAGATGAAAATTTCGGTTTTTGTGACCTTTGGCGTTTAGTTTCTGAGATATTTGACAAAAATGCAAAAACGGGATTTCAAATAGGTACAAACGCCAGCACATCAAGCTAACTCAATCAATTTCTTTGATAGATTTTCAACTTTATTACAAAGGCATAATGTTCATGTTCGATTGGCAAAATTTGACAGTTTAGGATAGCTTGATATGCTGGCGTCAGTAGGTACACTGATATGCGGTATAAGCATATTTTACGAATAACAAGTATACCGCGCTCTTTCTGCTTTGAGAGTGGTAGGTGGTTCTGCTGGTGCTGTCAATTTTATCAGTGTATTTTTTTAGCTGATTTTTCAAAGTCAAATAATTTTTATCTGAAGAATAAATCTGATAGTTTGTCATATTTTCCATACAAAAGTTGTCAAACCGCAATATTTATTCCTCAGATAAATAAGAGCTATCTGACTATTGAAAAGTCAGCCCCAGATCATATAGACGACTGCTATTCTTCCGACAGCTGTTTGCTGTCCCTGTTATTGAAATGTATCATTTTCGATACGATACTTGTGTGAGCTATGCAGGTGTAATATTTGGGTTTGGGTGGGGTACAGAGTTATAGAAATAAAACATTATTTAAACATGAAGAATTTTTTACTATCAGATTTAACGTGGACGTATTGACACAGCGACAAAGTATTATTATTTACAATAATGTATTACACTCCTCATTAAACGCCTAAGGGCACAACTGACCTTAAAAATAAATACACCATATACATTATTTGTCATTGTAAAACGTGGAATTTGAAGATATTCTTTTTGTCATTTTGCATAAATTGACGCGTAAGGAATTTAAACTTGACTGTTTTTTTTTTCTGACAGACTACACTAGATGAGATATTTGAGTTTATTATGAAAGTTGGCAACATCGCAAATAGCTGTCAAATATTTACCTGTTTTTATTAATTTGTTATTTATTACTGTATGGAAGTATGAAATATCGCTAACTAGTGACCTAAAATATGAATAATGATTTGCAATTATAACACTAAATTTGATTTTGTAACCGTTTAAGGTGTAAAAAGGGCATTTGGAAAGTTTCCACGTTCTTTTTTTACATCTAAAACTAAATATTCGGTGTTAAGATGTTAATTATTGCATATCATAATCATTATTTTAGGTCACTGGTAAGCGATATTTCATATCTCCATACAGTAATATCGCCAAATTAATCAAAACAGTGAAATATTTGACAGCTATTTGTGACGTAGCCCATTTTCAGAATAAACGCTCTTAGAGTAAAAAAAACCCCTGAGCTGTTTAAATATTTTACGCAGTCAGAATACAGCCGGTTTATTATGTAAACGACTCACCGTGGAAACTTAAGTGAAGTGAGCTTTTCCACCGGATACTTTATTTTTCAAATAAGAAAAATGAAAGTTGATATCGAGGAAATCTTCGCGACAAAATGGCGACCACGACAGTTTATAAATTCAAATTCATAGTTTACATGATTATACGAAAGGGCGCCTGAAATTGGCGTTACACACAAGCATGGGCCTAACATTTTGAAAGGACATTTTCGTTTATAAATTTATATATTTCTCCATTATTTTTGGGTGTTTTTTTCGTAAGGGTTGGTGATCTCAACACTTCTGCTTAACCCTTTGAAGAATACAGGGTACAGGCGTGATGTTATGTATTTTATAATAATCTTTCCAGCAGTAAAAAAAAATGAGAAATGTACGGCCAACAAAAAAATGGTTCGACATTAATTTCAAATTCGACCCACGCTCGATATTTTTTGCAATAGTGCGCAAAATAAATTACATAATTATTATAATATATACAAAAGTGACACAAAAGTTTCTCAGTCATATTCAATGAATTACTTTTTAAAACATGATGCCGTACCGCATTGTGGGGTAGACAGAAGAAGTGGTAGAAAGAGATGGCAGTTTACGATTTGTTTTACAGAATTTAAATGATACGAAAATATGTTAATGTAGGTACTTATGTGCTACGTGCTAGACAAGTTTCTTGTTAATGTTTTAAAACAATATTTTGATTTAAAAAGAAGAGTTTCTGGGAGTTTATTGAACGTGCTACTCCATCATCGTCTTTCTGACAGACCCCTTGACTATTCAAAAGTGCCTGTAATTGGTTTAATTGAAATAAATGCTTTGAATTTGAAATCATTGTTTTTTTTTACAGGCCTGGTTAGACCTCTGAAGATCAGCTGTCAACTAGGAGTTAGGTAGCCAATGATATCAATCGACTTGAAATTTCCTAGATTTTCACTGGCAAACTCTGATTGCGCGATGCAGGATTTTGCGTGACGTCAGTGTGAAGCGTAGATCGCATGTGGCGATGTAGGTGCCGCTACAACGCTAAAACGACTGCATCGAGACTTATGCGGATGACAGCGGGGCACAGCTAGTTTATTTCTAGTTCTTGACAACATATTCTATTTTGCTAAATATTATGATCACTACAATTATTTAGGAATTGGCAGGTTTTATAAATATTTCAGGTCATTCAAACTTAATTTTTACTTAACTAGAGATAGGTAACTATGTAACAATGGATATAGATAGTTCTAGAAAGGCATGTCATTTAACATTCTTAAGTTTTAACAGCAGGTACTTTTTAAAATTCCGGTTTTAAAAGGCAACACAACACAAAGTTAATAAACTGTCAAGATATTTGATTTATTGATATACAAAGTGGAGAGTATAATTAAATACCACAGTAAATTAAACTATGTATACCAAAAGATGTTCCCAATCTGCATAGAAAATGACAAACAAATCTATCCAATAGTTTATTCACTATGGCTTGTCAAAGTTTGGCAAACCCCATAATCGGCTCATCTCTATTTATTTTTAATTTCGATACTAAGATTGATAGTTTCAGAATACTCCTATGCATCACTTTACCAGTGTTTTCATTTATTGTCTCCACATTGTATAACTATTGAATACTTAGGTACAGCACTGTTAAAAACCCGGTTTTTAAAAGGCAACATAAAACAGCCAACATACTATCTGTCAAACTCATGTCAATAGATTTGATTGAAGAAAGAGAAATCGGGCTAAAATTATAGGTTGAGAAGGGATTGACATTTTTTATTATTATATATGTGTAAACCTAGCCCGCAAAATTGAAAATTTCTTACATTTGTGTCAGGTGATTAGTTAATGAAAAAGTCATTCAATGGGATTAAATGAACTAGGAGATTTGTGAGTTATTTAAATGAGTATAATTCTGTAAAGTCATAATTGTTATAGTCGCGAATTATATATTAATCAATATAATGACACTGTAAGAAAATTTGCATTTTGCAAGCTACCTGCCTCAGTGCATTCTCCTTAGTCCAATCACAACAGTTATCTAGAGTTTCACAGGTTGTAAGCTGATTTCTGTTTAAGTTAGTTATTTCTTCAGAAAGCCGTTAAGGTAACAGTTTGATATATAACAAAGACTAAACTTGGTTTTTGCGTGGATTTTCTACACATATTTATGTTATTTAAATAACTTTAAACAACCGCCATCTTGAAATGAAGTGTCAACTTTAAGCGGGAAGTTTGAAAATATAGAAAAAAGGTGAAAAGCGAGTACTTAATTAGGCTTAATAATAATTAATTACATAAATATTGAAAATTCCTCAAGAGCTTTTGAAAATAATTACAATTCTGTCATGGCGTGCAATGTGTGATACAGATTAAAAATCAATTCCTGTTTGGTGAAAAAGCAATAGTTCTTTCTTATCAAAGATCACTTTTTATCGTCATAAATTCGGTCGGAGTAAGTGTAACATGAGAAGTGAAAATGATCAATTTTCGTTTATTTTTTTAAAGACAAAGTTTTAAAGTCCGACGTTAGTTCCAAAAAGGACCGCTAAAAGCGCTGCTGTTGCAAATTGGTCCAATGGGCTGTCAATTTAGTTTCAAATTAAATAAAGCTGACTCTTTAACTTTAAATGGGTAGGTACCTGAAACTACTGCAGACTCGAAGCAAAGGAATCTTGAATCGGGAGACGATAGTTTAACAACATCACGCCTGTATTACACGAAGGGTTAGGCAGAAATGTGCCTATAGTCACCCACATTACGATAGGTAGTTATGTTTAAGTCCCATGTAATAGGGGGCGCGACTTTCGTCACTAACCGGGCACAAATCCCGACTCCAGGTTGCCACTGGGCAATTCCAGATGGAAAAAACACAATCACACTTTGCCCGACCTAGCTTAGCATGACGTTTTCTATTTCTACGAAGAATAGAGTGTTTTTTCAATACAAATTGACATTTCGTTTCTTCATTTTTGACAACCCACCGTAGATATCCTTCTACAATCTGTCATTTTGTCTTTCGTTTCTAACGATCTTTGTCTAGGTCCTTCTAAATGTAGACTATTTCTGAAGAATATTTCTTGCTAAACTGTCAAAATCATACTGACAACAAACTTTCTACTCGACGACCACAAAGTATATACGATTATCTACAAAATCATGATTCATTTAGAACGCAGAACTATGATAATTAATAGAAGAACATAGCTACTGCTATTGTACGCCATTTAGTTAATAGTCATGTCTATTCTTCCGTCGCCAAATCGGTGCTCGTGCTAAGCCTGCTGGACAAAACCCAGGACTTCTTGCTCCGTAGCAGCGCTTGCAACCTCTGCACCAACGTATCAGTTAATTTAAAAATAAACGAAAATTGATGAGTTTACAATAAATATTTAAAAACGACCATTGAATCCGATATTTAAAAATCGTCAACACTGATAGTATTATTAATAAAATTATCTTTTCTATAACACTAACTAGTTTTTAAACTATAATACGCTATAAATGTATTATTTCACTTATTGTGACTTTTTTCATGAAATAATTAATAGTCAGGTTTTTTTTTTTAGTTTATTTTATTAATAAAAATATAATTGAATAAGAATTAAAAAAAATAACTAACTAACTAAAAAAATAAATACAAAAACAAAAGGACACTTAGGCATCGAAGTATTCGTCCGCATTGCTGTCATCAGGAAACGTGCCCAGAAGACTGGCAGCATTGCCACGTTGAATGGCAATGCTAATTCTTTGGCCAAAGAATGACCCAGCCCTCTGGTCACGTGAAGTGTAGACCAGTCGGCGAGAAATTTCCTTAAAGAGGAGACGTGCACTCGGGCCCCATGACCCGAGCGTTTCGACCCCAAACGGCCCAAAACTGTAGTTACCCATAAGGTCACAGGTACAGTATTTACGCCGCTTGAGGATCTCAGCAGCCGTAGCAGCGGCACCAGTACAGCCCGCCATGCTAGGAACATGAGATGGCGCAAGGGTGTCGACACAGGTTACATCCCACACCAGAGGTCTAGCCACCTTCCAAGGCAATAATTAATACATTTTATTTATTAATTTGGAGAGCATTTATAGCTCAACTGTCCAAAATGGATAATGTTTTGCTATTCCTCTTAGTAAAAAATTTTCTGCTCCCTGTTTTTTTTTTGCATTTTTTTTCTGTCTGTCCTTACCTTAACTACTTACATCAAAAAAGTCACAGAGTCTATAAAGTCTAAGAAAAAATCAGCTACAAGAACTGTTAGCTCACGTCAGGAGAAATCAGTCAAATCCAATAATTTTAGTACATTATGTATTTATTCTATGTACTTAGGATTCATAAGACATTTTACCTAGAATGTAGTCTACGATATAGGTTGGATCGTTGACATCGATTTTTAGTCGATTTTTTATTCGGTTATTATTTTTTGTTAAATTAAATCTAAGTTGTCAATCTTGTTATTAATTTCAAAATTTCTTTATGTTACGGCGCCGTAATTTTGCATTTTTTTTTCTTGTTTCTATCTTTTTTCTGCCAAAATGTTGCAAAATCGACTAAAAACCGATGCCCGATTAACACTCATAGTTTCTAAAATAAAAACTTAAGCATAAACTGAGCGATTGAAGTTAAATAAATTAAACAACAAGATTACTAAAATTCGCTTCCAACATAGTGACTACATTTCGTAATAGTTTTTTTTTTTCTATAATGATACATTACAAACGCGTACGTACAGACGCCAGCACGGCAAGCTAGTCCAAACTGTCAAGTTTTCTCAATTGAACATGAACCTTATGCTTTTGTTATAAAGTTGAAAATCTATCAAAGAAATTTGACAAATTGGGGTAGCTTGATGTGCTGGCGTCTGTACCGACTAGTGGCGTTAGATTTATCGAGTAAGTAATCCTTAACATTTTAAGAGGAAACGCGGTCCCGTGGTCGTTGGCGTGTTCCATGCTTACGTATTCCTCTGTTTTCTCCCTGTGGTGAATTATACTCGTCCGAATATTTTTTACGATATAATCTATATCTGTTAGGGATGGGTTGAACATGACTTAAACCGAATACCAATATTTGGCAAAAACAACAGTTCTGCCGAATTGGGTTATTTTCACCGCGCTTTCTTAGTCTTATCGCCTCCTGGAAGCTTCTTATATTCTGAGGGATTTTTTTCAGAGGTAGAAAATGTAAACAAACGAAAATGTAACAGACTTCTGCCCGATAACGCGGATTTCATGTTTTTTTTGCAACTTAACCACCCTTTGAATTTTTATATACCAGTAGGTAATAAGATTTATTCAATTCTCAAAAATGTGTTTTTTTTGGCGATAATTACTTCAATGTATGTAAAATGTATTCTATACATTGTCAGAATTTTTATTACATTTAAAATTCTGATAATGTTCAGAATACATTGAATTGTTAATAAGTAACAACTAACAAGCAATAAATATGAGATTATGATTTTATTTATTTGGTTTAGTTTTAGTTAAAACAGTTGACTTATTTTGATCGAATGTTCGTCATTTGAACCGAATTTTGGCCGAATCCGGTACGGTTAAACCGAAAGTGAAATTAATTTCTGCCCATCACTAATATGCCACTGCCATATCCCTATGTTTTGTATTTAGTAGTATTTTTAAGCCTTCATTAAATAAAGTTACGTCAAAAGTAGTTAGTAACGGCTAACATCATTAACCGGGGCGAAACCAGAGGAATACGTAAAATGGAATTAACTCCAATGACCACGAGACTAAGATTCCTCTTGATAATTCTTCGAATCCAGCGGTGTGCTGCGCAACACACTAACAGTACGAAAGGCTTTCATTTTGATAGTTCAACCACGTCCATTGCGTTATTTACGAAACTAAGCAGACAAATGTTTCGAACCTAAGAAGCAATGGATTGATAGTGTGTTACGCTATTATGATGCTGGGGATTGTCGTGTCACTTTGTAATAAAGTTATTTCTGTTTCTATATCAATATGGATATTTAGTTTTGGTACTAATGACTAGAAACATTAAGAAGAATCGACTAATCGAATATTCGGTAGATATTTTACTAAAACTAAAAAAAAATTGTGACATTTGAAATACTTGGTAACAAACTTCATTCTAATCCTTTTTTTGGTACGCAATTCCAGTTATTTTTACAATTAAAAAAATAAAGACTAGATTAATTTTTTTTATTTAACGAAATTAAAAGCAACATTTTTTACTTAAAAAAAAGCAGCTAAATTTTAAAAAATAAATGCAGAGCTTACAAACTAATTTTACAAAAAAAACTTTACTTTTAATTTTTGATTTAAGTACTAAAATAAATAAAACTTAAATATGTGATATGACAGATAATTGCTTGGAGTTCGATTTTTAAAACATTATTCTCTAATTTTAATGCTTAGATTAAAACACCTGATAAAAAGGTTTGATTTAAGCGGAATAAGGCCGTACACAGACTGTGTCAAGATTGCCTGTTCGCAATAAAATTATGCCCGTGCTAATTGTTCAAGCTAGGATAGCAACCGAGTAATATCCTGGCTTGTCACATGCGAAAAATATTTGCACGATGCTGGGAAATTTTATTAAAAATTGAGGATAGTTCTATACAGGAAAAGTTTTTATTCAGTGCGCAAACTTTAACCATGAATTCAGCATACCATGCTAGACCCCCCACCGCAGAAATTTTACGTCGGTTTTACAAAAAAAAAATCAGCTTTTTCATAGAAAAGTGCAATACCTACGCGGTCATAATGTATGGAACAGCTGTTTTTTTTTGTATAACTGACGAAAAATTTCTGCGCTGGGGGGGTCTAGAATGATATGCTGAATTCATGGTTACAGTTTGCGCACTGGAGAAAAACTTTTTCTGTATACAACTAGAACGCGCTACGTTCACACGTGCCTGAGTGAGCGTAGATTACTAGCTGTCTAATACCTACTTTGTTGTTTTCCTAGCCTAAACAAATAGCCTCATGTAACCCGGGCATGGGGTAGACTACGCTGTAAGAAAACCATGACGTGCACACTCGCAACTAAACAATCTCTTAGTTAACGTTGTTAAAACGCAACAGTTTATTTTTGTATTATAAATAAAACTGTTTAGTTTCTAGTGTGTACACAGCCTAAATGCGAATGAGTGGTTTTTTGTAAAGACGGTTTCGTAAAAAATTAAAAAAATGGTTTGTAAGACCTAAGTCCATTCATAAAATGGAGTTCGGAAAACTGTTACAAAAAATTATATAAATAATATTTTTTATTCAATTCCTCGGTTTGTTTCAGTAATTTTTTTTTATGTGTGGTAGTAGATACTATTTTAATTATTGGGTACAGCGTTATTTAGCAAAATTGAAACGTATGCATGCTCTAAAGAAATAAAGGTGGGTGTTTATGACCTCACAACAGAAGTGAATACTTACGGCTGAGCCGAGTATACGCGACTCAGCACTATCGACCGACTGGAGCCGAGTATACCCGATTCAGAGTCACCGACCCGAGAATGAAAATTAAGTTTCGGTCACTCTTCAGAAAGAGCAAAGTGTGTCTAAAGAGGATTTCACATAAAAAAGTAATAAAGAAAATGGACAAAAATAAATTGTAAAGTGATCGCCCAAAAGGATTTCAAAGCTCATTTAAGATCGTTATAAAAATCGATAAAATTGGACCAAAAAAGCCAAAAGAATCTTAGAAATAAATAAGATTGATTTCGAAAAATATCATTATCGTGGTAAGCATTTCCAAAATTTTTTTTTTTTTATATAACACGTCTAAATTATATCCAGATGTCATTATACCATAGGAGCGGCATGTTACCCTGTTGCTTGGTTTTCTTTACAAAAAAAAGCCAAATAAAATAAAAAAAATAGTTCGGCACACAACCATGGATATATGTAATTTCTGATTTATTTAAAATAAATAAGTCAACCATAGTGTGGGAACAGGCTTGGAATTTAAAAAGAAATGCAAAAATTTCGTCTGATAACTGTTTAAAAAAAAAATGTTTTATATCTATCTAATCTATTTCATTTTTAAAACTTTAAAATCTAAGGATCAATGCTTTAAAGACGCTACGTAACGCTTATAATATTAATTTAATCGTTTTGAAATATTTAGTAAATCATACTGATGTTCCAGAGGATTCGACTCCACGAAAATAATTATCTAAAAAAGCTATTCTTACTTGGCATTTAAAATTATATTTGGTATTATGTCGAGGTTTTGTTTTTTATTATTCTTGAGAATCCAAGTACATTATGTCCGTACCTTTTAAGGAGGTGCATTTTTTAAACTGTCTTTAAACAATATGATAATTAAAATAAGACCTATATAGGAACGAGGTGGTATATACCTGACGCGAATGGATGATCAACAGACAGCTGTGCTGCTGGGGAATTTGTTGCGCCATTTCTTCTTCACAGCTAAAGCACAAGGAATTGGTGGCGTTTTGGGGGACTGTCTGATGTAAGTGGCGTTTAAAAAGTGCCGATTCTCAGCCTAAATTGAAGAAATGACTTTTGATTTTGATCTTTCAACCGAACTTTCTTTCATCCTGTTCCCACCTGATTTCACCAGCTTACAAATAAAACGGAAATGGTTCTTGTGGTTTTTAAAACAATATCTATCATTCTTTTAAAGTTTTAAGGTGTGTTTTTGTTACTCATACCACTAAACGAATCTTCTTTCTTTCTGTGTAATACAATATTATTTTGTAGCTTTTTCCAACGAGCCCTCATAAAATCCAAAAAATAATAGATTTAAAAAAGGAAAATGAACGATTTAACTCAAAGGATAGAGTCGAAATCCTTCCAAAAAACCATTCAAATCCAGAAAGCCTAAAAGACCTTCCAGACGGGAACAGCGGCTAAAATTGCAGCAGCAACACGCTCCTAATCCTAGGTTGCACGAAGCGGATGTAGAACGCGTCGAGCGCGGCCAGGTACTGCGCGTAGCGGCGCCCGCGCAGCCACGCGGCCGCCGCGCGGATGTAGCCCGCGTCGCGCGCGCATGCGCAGCGCCGGCTGTGCGCCGTGCGCACGCTGCGCCGCTTTACTACGGTCCTGTGGAGGTTAAAGATTTCAGTTTTTTTAATCTGTGTTTGAACACCATGAAATAGTAGTCTCCATGTTATTTCGTCATACGGCATGTCAACTGAGCAACTTTGTACTTTTATTATTTTCGTAACCAAAGTAATTTTTATTTAAATAATATTTTGCATTCAGAAACAGCAAACCAACGATGAGTAGTAAAATAACTCATTTTTTTTCATTGTAAACAATTGTCATACAAAATATCAGCACATTTGTTTTTAGCAAACTGACGTCATACCCACAGAGCAATATGGCGTCTACTGCGTCCAGCGTTTTTGTCAAATTACGCGCGAAATTTGAAAATGTAAAATTGTAATGCATTTTTATGGCACTAATCGATTAAATAAAAATGTTGTGCTTTTTTTTAGTTGTTGATTATCACTCTAGAATCTAATTATGACACTTTTCAAAAATGAGTGTAATACCCTATTGCCCAATCACCTCTCCAGTAACAGCACAGGGATAGGTGAAAGCAGAGAGAAAAAATTATAGCCAGTAGACAGTACCGGTACCTGACGGGTGATGCCGCATGCGCTGCGTCAGTCTGCCGTCATAGGCCTGTGTCGAACATCTGCAGTGACCTGGTTATAACGTCATCTTTCAAACAAGATTCCAAGAACTCCTCAATCGTGATGACGCCATCTTGGTTTAAGTCCAGCTTCCTGAAGACGCGGTCCACCTGGAAGTTGAGAGATTATGGTGAAGTATGGCCTACTGGTTCGATTTTGGAATTTAGGAGCCCTTTTTTGGCAACTGATGAAGCTTAGTCTCGCAAAATTGGGTTCTAAAACTAATCGCGTGTTTAGATGGCAGCGATGTCAAAGTTTCTTGATTTGGTTGAATTTAATTAGCATGCATGCGTCACCACAATTAGTTACTCAAAACATAATCATTTTATATTGGAACTAGCTTCCGACCGCGCTATTACTTCGTTTATGGTAAGTGATCTTTTTGGCTTTTTTTCTTTCACTCAACTCAACTTACTTAATACTTTTTAAACTTCCTCAAACATTGGGCTATCAATTCAATTATATTTATATCAGAGAAATCTCCATGAAAGTTACAAAATTCGAAAACAACACAGAAATCATACAAATAGTTAGTGAGTTAGTTATAAAAAATTATATTAATAAAATCAAATGCAAAATCTATTTTTCAAATCTGACTACAACTACTACTGTTCCAGAGATTAGCGTGTTTAAACAAACAAACTCTTGATTCCTAAGTCCTGCTTCAAAGCTTACTAAGTAGCTAATCTACATACCATAACATATTATGAGCTAGCTATTGTTATAATTTTATCCTTAGCAAATATAATGTGCCCTCGTGTCCAACCAGTAGATATGTTACCGGCCAAACCCGATTTCAGGCCAAACTAGTTTGTCCTAGGCCAAACTGGTTTATTAAGCCGGGGCACGCCGATTAAATGGGTTAGGTTAGGTTAGAACTGTGACCAAAAGCGCGCGAGCCGAGCGAGCGAAGCGAGCGGCGCCGCGGTAGCGGCCGGCGAGCGTTACTTCCAAAGGTTGTTAACGAAATGGCTAATTAAGCTAGTTGGCTGCGACATATCACGCGTAGGATAAGTCTGTTTGGCCTAGGACAAACTAGTTTGGCCTGAAATTGGGTTTGGCCAGTAACAGATACATTGACGAACGAGAAGAGATCGTCATTAGGTCTCGTGAAAATGCTAGTAATAAAAGTGCTCACCTGTTCATTCGCCTTAGCATCATCCAATCTCGCAGCCGGTGACCCCGGCGGCGCCCTTCTGCCCAGCAGCTCGTGCACAGCCACCACCACTTCTGCCAGCTCCTGTCTTGTAATAGCACCGTCACCATCCACGTCGTACAGACGGAAGGCCCAACGGAGACGCTCGTAGACCGATCCTCGGAGTAAGGTGGATAAGGTAACTAGGAGTTCCTGGAAATGAAGATTGTGGTATGTCAAATTTGGGATGCAGTTAAAAGAGTATTTAAGATAAAACCCGATAAGAAATGTTTGATGTAGATCTTTTGAGGAGCTTATGGCTAAGTACGCTTGTTGCGGTTGCGGAAAATTCTGACATACATACTAAGACCCTTTCGTGCCTCAGAAAGCACGTTAAGCCGTTGATCCCGACTGTCATTCGTGGATTTTCGGCAGTCTTTACGGGTTGTCAGAAGTATGAAAGTGTGACAACCAGTCTTACCAAGGGGTATCGTATTACCCAGTCACTAGGTTGCGGAGGTCGGATAGGCAGTCACTCCACTCCAAAATACTGGTATTAACCTGCATCTGATTTGACTGGAAACCGACCCCAACATGGCTGGGAGGCAAGGCAGATGAGGGATTTCGCTGGGATATTCAAAACTGTTTTTACTGAGAAACTATCATCTCTTCTCATTACGTGGTCATCTAAGCCTGCCTTCTTTTAGTTTGTCCCTTATTGGAGTCACGCCAAAGGTATCACTTACTCATTGCGTATTTATTTATTTATTCAAAGACTTTGGAAGACTTACAGCTAAATACAAAGGTAATAAATAATAGTATGATAATCTAACAACCAATTACAGGTCTTCACGTCTAGAGCTTGTCTGGTATAAAAGTACTGTGGAACAAAATAAACACACTGCCAAATATTGCCAAAAAACAAAAAAAAAAAATTGTTTGTTTTATATCGAGGGACTAAACGAAGCTATAATATACCAGAGGTTGTTTGACTCCAGAGCGTGCGAGAGAGTCAATGAAACCGAGGGTATATTAAGTTGGCGTTTAGTCTCGAGGTGCAAACTGTACTTTTCACTTTGAGTGCGAGAAAAATACTCAATTTAGTACAAAAACATTTAATAAATATTACTTAATAAAATAAAAATAACAAAATATTTTTTTACTTGAAGCTAAATGTACAATTCGAATTATTTGAAAAACCATGGAACTAAAACTCTCAACATTTTCGCAATGAAGATGGTCCACACTCCACAGATATTACTGGCTGTTTGAGTTTGTCTATGTCACATGAAGGAAATTAAAAAACTAATTACTTTTCACTGCCTAGAGACTAAAGTGGTCACTTTGGTCCCGCTTCGTAGGTCTATATTGGCGTACTTTTAGAGCATGGGAAGTAAAAACAAATAAAAAAAAATAAAAAAAGATAGACCATCACCTAAACTAAGTAAACGCTAATATAATTGTGACAGGTTATTTCCCTTGAGTACCAAGATGTTAAAAATTTAATTAAAAAGAAAAAGTCGAAGAAATTTAAGCTTTAAAGAAATTCATTGCCAAACACTTTTTTTCCGAGGTTACACCTGTTTTAAAAAGATCAAAGTCCAAACGTGTTACACCGCCCGCCCATCTGGGCGGGCGGTGTAACGGTGTAACGGTGTTGGTGCTGATCTCAGCATCTTCAGATTGGCTGTGTCAATTGCTGTTCATGTATTTTGCTATTTCATTACGGGTCGGTCAGCCATCTTGTAGATTTTGCCCAATGTTTGTACTGGCATTCGGGGGGCACAGAGTACTCCAGTTAGAGATTGCAATTTCAGCCATGCGGTGTTGACTGTGATGCGACTTGGCCGGAAATAGGTGACACGCGCGCATCGCCTAACTTAAGGTGAATCTAGTCGACATTTTTTCCATACAAACTTCGGTAAATACACTCCCGAAGTTTGTATGGAAAAAATGTCCACTGTTCGGCAACGTACATCAAAAATGAAACACGGTATGGTTTTGTCTTATTATTAATATTGCCTGTACGGAAACAGAATACTAAAATAAAAAGGCATTAAAAAGTTCGGTACCAACAAAAATTCGTTTTTCTTGCTAATTTAACCTGACTTTGGGCGTGTTTAAGCAATAAAAGAAGTATAAAATCTCCAAAGCCAAGTAGGTACCGACAAAGCTCAAATATCGAAGAGTTCAAGAAACTTTATTAGTCATTGATTTATGCAGTGGTTTTTCATAAAACCCGATCTTCCGAAGGACTTTTCGCCTGTGTTAATATAAATGATCTTGCATCTCACTCAATAACGTTGGGCGTGTAGACTAGCGTCTAATAGCTCATCACTGATACTACCTCTGTCGGACACGATGCCTGGTAAGACAGCGTGTTTTTTAGTCAGGCTCACCAGTGAGTTTGAGCCCGCGACTAGATTCCCCAGTCCATTGCACGTTGTTTCGCTCGAGAGCGTGAACAGGGTCTTAATCTACCATAGAGTATAGTAACGCTTTGGCAGCATTTAGCACTCACAGTAATTTCCATAGATGGTTTATCTATGGAAATGACTGTGAGTTTAGGAATCTGTCTGGTAAGCCAGGATGATCAAGACGGATGGACAGGAAAGCCCCTGTTGGCAACAGTTGGCAATATTGCCCGTTGAGGAGTCGACTGGCTGGCGTCCAAGCGTGAGCGTGCCGCGTAATGAATGGTACCGATTTGAATAGGATTAGGGATGACTCTCGTGGTATTTGAAACTAGATTGCGATAGCCACGACCTACAACTCGTAAGTTAGGACCGTTACCACAGCTCTCGAATATTGAAGTGAAACTTCTTATGCGACTTCCAAAAAGGTTGCGTTAAACGTTTAACGCAACCGACGCAACAGAGTGAGTCGGTTTCACTTGTTCCGCGCGGAGGGACTCCACGCACTTTTTTTTGTATATGTTACCGGCCAAACCCGATTTCAGGCCAAACTAGTTTGTCCTAGGCCAAACTGGTTTATTAAGCCGGGGCAAACCGATTAAATGGGTTAGGTTAGGTTAGAACTGTGACCAAAAGCGCGCGAGCCGAGCGAGCGAAGCGAGCGGCGCCGCGGCAGCGGCTGGCGAACGTTACTTCCGAAGGCTGTTAACGAAATGGCTAGTTAAGCTAGTTGGCTGCGACATATCACGCGTAGGCTAAGTCTGTTTGGCCTAGGACAAACTAGTTTGGCCTGAAATTGGGTTTGGCCGGTAACATATACTTCGCTGTCATATTTTGTGTACCCGCGTCGATGTTGCAATTTTTCATGCAAACTTCCACCCCCTATTTCACCCATGTATGGAGGGATTTTCCTAAAATCCTTTCTTAGCTGACGTCTCCTACTCATAATCTATCTCTGTGCCAAATTTCATCTGCGTAGGTCCTGTATTTTTTGAGATTTCGTGTTTAATAAGTGAGTCAGTGAATGAATGAGTGACCTTTAAAGAAAAAGAAAAGAAAGAAAGAAAATACATTTATTTAGCATAGACTAAAAAGGCACACAATATACAGCAAAATAATAAAACAAACCAATAAAAAGTGTAATGTGCGTTAAAGTGTGCCTCACGGCTGCGCTAAAAAGGCCCAGTTCAGCATAAATGCCAGACAACTAATGCCTGACGCTGATATTCAACTGGACCTGACGTGTGAGGTGACGGATGTAAATCAGCTTTATACCAATACTGCAACGTGACTTGCGTATGCATACTTAAATAAAATAAAATTGTGTCAGATAAAATAAATAAAAATAGTAACGAGTAATACTTGTATAGTGAGAATGTTGATATTTATATATAGTTTGTTAACTAGTAATTGAGTTTAGTAACTAGTATAAAATACTTATTTGTGTTAAATATTGTAAAATAACTATTAGCGTGTGATATTTAATAAAATTGAAAAACAAAAAAAAAACAAATAAATGAGACGGACGCATGATAGACCTTCGCTAATATGTAAACTAAGAAAGGAATGCTTTGAAAGGAGTACAGCAAAAAAACAGTTTTAAACAATGCGACGACACTTCCACGATCCAAAAACATTTTCGGTTTTCGGTATTATATATTTATATAGAAGATAAATAATCAATTTAAAAAGAAACCTCACGGGTATATCTTGCAACCTACAACAGGCAAACCACGCAATAATGTTCTTTAAAACAACCCATTATCAACAGACAATGAATCAACCGCAAAACTATCAAAAAGTACCTACCAACATCGATGCAAAAATACCGAGAGGGTATAATTTGAAAAGTTGCCGTTTAAAACTTGCAGACCATTAATTTTCGAATTGGCTTCCCAGCTGAACTTCGCCAGCGGTTGGCACTCAATTTACCTGCACAATAATTTCCAATAAGTTTTGAATTTCAAGTTCTAAATCGGGAAACGTTAATTGAATTGGTCACGTGGAATGAATTGCGTTGGTCATGAATGAAAGGCGACGAACTAAGGGCATTTACAAGGCAAATGTAAGCGGAAACGCCGCCGCCGCAGTATACGGCGGTAGTATACTACATAGAGCCTTTTGCAAGTGGCTTCTGCCGCGTGAAAGCCGGAATCTATCCCACGGATAACTACAATCGCAGTAAAAAGTATCCTATGTCTAAATCCAGGTTATAAACTATATGTGTGCGAAATTTCATCCAAATCCGTTCAGTCGTTTTTGCGTGATTAAATATCTAAACATACAAACTTTCACATTCATAATATGAGTAAGATTGGTGAAGTTCTTCAGAAATAACAGGTGTGTAGTATTCGCAATCGGCATGCGTGTATGACTAAATGTATGAACGTCATTCATCATAATTTCAGCCGAAAGACGTCCACTGCTGGAATAGGCGTCCCCCAAAAGGGGGGTTTTGCCATTATTGAGGTAGAGTCAAATTCAAGTCAAAGAATTTATTTCAAAAAGGCACTTAAAGGCACTTTTGAACGTCAACATTTACATTAAAATAGAATTGATTCTAGTCGCCCCTTCCAAAATGTAGTTTCGTATGGAGAAGAATGGGCAAGAAACTCCACCGTTACTCTTTTAAAATGTTTCAAGTACAATATTTAACATAGTACATTCATTATATGCGGAACAAGGTGTAAAGTTCACTCATACTCTATAGAAAAGGGAGGATCCTCCGACCAGACGGGTGTTGTGTCTGGTGGGTTACTGCCCCACGGTTGATGTCGGGATGTTGTATATATGTCAGTTTCGTGGTAAACTCTGACTGTGCGATGTAGGATTTCTGTGACGTGCAGACGCGTAGTTCGCATGTGGTATTGTAGATGGCGCCACATCACTTTTTCTGTTTCAAGATATTTGTTGTGAATTATTTTTCTGTAGTGCCGCTACACCATAATCGCCATGCTTGGCAGGCGGTTTGGCGATCGCAGTATGGTGGTAAAATGCATAGAGAATGCTGCTGCCCATTCTCTAGTATGTATGAACGTGATCGAAGCAAAAGGAGAATGTTAAGATCGTAGCAGGTGGCGTACAATCTTACTTTTAGGTTGTTACTTTAACCGATTGGTTTTCCTAGTGCCTCGATAGATGGCGTTGTTCAATCCGCTAAATCGCGGTGTCAAGATTCTCCGTAGAAACATGACCTCTTCATGAACATTAAAATAAATTGTCTTGGTATACCAATGGCCAAAGTTTACTTATAAGTAAACATTGGCTTTTTATTCAGGTGGCGTTCTGTAGTTTCTGCTTCACTTATAAGCAGAGATCGGATATTCGGATGCATATTCGCCTAAAGTTGAGATGTTGGCTAACATGGAATGCGCTTTTGTATCGAAAAAGTCTTAATTTAGGTAAGTAATTTGTTTATTTTTTGTTTTAACTAATACAAACCACCCCTCCTCCAGTACATATACATATTTGTATCGGGTTAAACATTAATTTGAAATGAATACACATCTGAATAGTTATGCAATCAAGAATCCCGGGGTTTTTAATAAATATTTAAAATAAATTTTATGGCCGCTTCCATACTTTCATAGCTAAAAATTATCTTTAGGTAAATATGCATCCGAATATCTGATCTCTGCTTATACGAGAATGCGTGAATTTATGTTGAATGATTTGATATAGCCATATTGTTATCTTATCTGTAGACAAATATAACCCTTCTCTCCACTAGTCCTTGGCCATACTCTAGGATGCATATCTGGTGCGGCTCACAAATCCTTTCCTATCCTAAGAACACGTCTTCCCTACCAATTCAGCACGGTTTACTCCTTGATATGTAAGGTTCTCTGTAGCGCCATGGAACAAAGGGTTGCGGAGGGCAGCTAGGCAGTCGCTCCATTTGAAATATTGGTATTCAGCTGTATACGGTTAGACTGGATGCCGAACCCTACATAGTTATCAAAAGGCTATGCAGATAGATGATAATGATGATGTCCCGGTAGTACGTTCGTGCCGATACGACAGAAGGCCAAGACCAATTTCGTGACCCTATAACGTAGAAACCAATCTTTTAATCACTGTGCCAACTACACCGTCAAAAACAAACAAAGAAAGAAAGAAAGAAATTTTATTTGCTCGAACATGTGTATACATACAGAATTAAAATAATACATGCATGCAAGATCTTAAAATAAAGAGTGACTCACGACATGTCTGCCATTTCTCATGGCGTGCAAATCTCTAAGGTACAATTATTATTATTTATTATTTTTATATTAATGATTTATAACTTTTACATTTATACATTAAATATCAGTCACAGTTAAACAAAATGATATAGTATTCAATCATTTACATTATTCAATTATTAATTTTCCATCCATTAAGTATTACAGATTATAGTTTATCACAATGTCGATTTACATCAGTTTTAATAGGCATTCAATTATTTATTTAATTTCTCCACTACTACATGACCATAATCACTATAATGTTAGTTATATTTATTTATTTATAATAATTACCATGAGTCGTTTAAAAATTCTGGAATACTATAATATGCTTTTTGTGCTAAAAACAATTTCATTGTGTGCTTAAGTTTAGGTACAGTTTGCTCTTAAAACAAAAACAACAAATTTTAATTTACTAAAAAGCCAACACTTCCAGATAAGTTTTCACAAACTCTCAATCTAGAATAATAAATGCCATCGATTTGATATCATAAAATAAGATTCTCCCATTTCTGGCTCATTTCCAGAGACTTGAGAAACTCTTGGTAACTTTTATTGTTCATCTACCCTCGAATAGACTTTTACGGTGGTCATAAATTTAACTCTGACGTTACAAACAGGAACTACCGTTTTGAGGTTTCTCATCTTGCCAAATATACCGTGTTCTCTTGTCTGATTTGTGGCGCTGTGTTGTTCGTTTATAAGGTGGATGCACTGAATAGCTAATTTTCGTTAGTTTTTTGCAATTTGCGGGTTGTTTCTGGTTGTATGTTGACCAGAATATGATTTGTGAAAAACTTAACTTAAAAAAAAAAAAAACTTAAACTTTTAACTTCAAAGTGAAGGAGGCAAATCAACCACGATTGCTGCTATCGCATAAATATGCATTGTTTAGACCCCAAGGATGATGAAATTTCGAATTGGTGTGGGGAAGGTACTATGACTAAAAAATGATATATAAAAACATTTTCCAAAAAGAAAAACCAACCGACTTCTGGAAAAACACTACAAAGTGAAAAATAACTTTGATTTCGGAAAACGGTGACAAAAAATTAAAATACATATCCAAAGTCACCGACTTCCGAAATTAAAGTTATTTTTCACTTTGTAGTGTTTTTCCGGAAGTCGGTTGTTTGTTTTTTACTCTTAAGAAATTTAGTTTTTTCATGGTTTTTATAAGATTGTGTGTTTAGTTTACGTGATCAACCTGTGCGATTCACAATAAATACTTATTCGTTCTTTCTAAAATAAATCTTAAAAAGCCATTTAAAAAAAGTTTTAATTGACTAGAGGGATACAGCTGGTCCTAGGGCACAAATACTTCATGCATGACATATTTCCATTTTAACTTTAATTTGTTTTGTGTTTCTCTGCTACTGGCATTGTAAACATTTGTCCTTTTTGGAATAAGCCTTAATATTTGGAGTCCTTATGTAGGTCCTTAAAATTAGGACAGCAAAGGGTAGCATATAATTTAGTTAAACGTAGCGTAAAGTTAAATGTACAGAAAAGGTTGCAGGCGTTTTAAAGTTATGTCTAGTAATGGTTTTTTATAGAATTAGAATGTTTGTAATTATGGTGGCAGCAAATTTTATGTTAAAACATCGTGAGAAAACCGGCATGTCCTAGAACCAAAATTTCGAAGATTTGTGACATCTACCAACCCGCACTGGGCCCGCGTGGTGGATTATGGCCCACACCCTCTTACTGAGACGAGGCCTGTGTCCCAGCACAGGGAACAATATAAGCTGATCCGTCATTTTAGCCGAAAGACACGTCCACTGCTGGACATAGGCCTCCCCAAAAAGGAAGTGGTTTGCCATAATCGCCACGCTTGGCAGGCGGGTTGGCGATCGCAGTATGGTGGTCAAATGCATAGAGAACGTTGCTGCCCATTCTATAGTAAGTCCCTTAGTCGCTTTCTACGACACCCACGGGAAGAAATGGGATGGTGCTATTTTTTGCGTTCGGCACCACACGGAACCTGTGTGAACCTGCTGATTAAACGTAGTCTGTAGATAGCAAAATAAATCTGCGCAAAGTTTAGAAAAATATTTTTATTTTTATTTATCCTAGCTAACCAATGGACAGCTCCGACTTGCCACAACAACACCAAACTCTTCGTAAGTCGGTCAGTTATTTTTGTAAAAGTTCAGACATAAAAATAAGGTTAGACTGAAAAACTTCGGTAGTCCGTCTAGTTCCTATCTATTTGTGAATTGGGAACAAATGTATTTATACCATCTTATAAATAAACACAGAATAAAGTTATTTATTTATTTGCATAAAACATGGTATACAAAGGTGTTATATGAGTTAACACTTTGAGCGGGGCAACGTCATAATAAGTAAAATTTTATAAACGCTAATTGACACAACGGTTAATCACGTCAGCAAAAAATATGTCTTTCTTTAAAGAACGTGTATAAACGGCAGTGGCCTATACCAATTTCTTCAAGCTACGTCATCGCGCCGTATCACTTCAAATTTGCAGACTGCTAGCGCTACTCCACGTTAGTTTTTTTGTACATTTTATAAGGCTACTAACACACATACATTCTAATTACGCATACATTCGCAAATGAGCTCATCTGAGCCTGAAACGTCGACGTGTAGTAACGCAAGTGTCACATTTCATATTATCTTTGTTTGTATGAAAAGCAGAACGTCACTAATCGTCATTTATTTTGCATGAGAAAATAGTGCGCCGCGCAACAAACATTTGAATACCCAGATGCTCGGCTGAAAGTGTTAAGGATGAGAAAATACATCGCTCATTTGGAGCAACAGTGACACAAGTGCAAATTTGTAAATTTTACTCAACGCCAGTTTCAAGATTTTTTCGTAACACACTTGAAGATTCTGAACTTTTCTTACAGCTAATGATCATTAGATCATAATAGTCATTAGCTGTACGAAAAGTTCAGAATCTTCAAGTGTGTTACGAAAAAATCTTAAAACTGACGTAGTGTAAAAGGAGAATGCCGGTTTAAGTATGAAAACCTGTACCAATTGCTTTTAGATGAAATAACCATTTTTAGCCAGCTTATTGTTTAATATTACCGTTGGCATTAAACGTTTTTGTTTTCGAATCCGCAATGCTGAGATTTTTCCAACACAAACACGAACGATACATAAGCGCCGAACGAGATCGAGGTGTTGTGTGGGGGTTGACATTTGACAGTTATTCAGTAGTGTTGCTATCTCGATTCAATATGTCTAAAATCGATATCGCCTATAAAATAATCGATTAATGAATAAATTGATCATTCAGTCTGAAATTAAGTTTAGCAGCCAAATCGATGTATGTATCTATTTATATTCAAAAAATCACAAATAACATCTACCGGAAATGCATTCGGAAGTCAAGAACTTGGGCTATCGAACTTTTTTTTATCATTTCGTAAACGCGGATTTAATAATGATTCATATTTTGGTAATGTTAGTCAAAAAGTGTTTAAGTATTTACGGGAAATATATTTTTTATAAGCATTTGGTACAGGTTCCGGCATTTTCCTTTACAAATTTGCACTTGTGTCACTGTCGTTCCAAATGAGCGACATGTTTTGCTCAAGACTAAAGCATGCAAAATGAAAATGCCTTTGAAACTGTGTGGTTATTCCTGGTTTATCTTTATTCCGTGTTTATCAGTAAGAGGGGTATAGAAATTAGTGAAATGTAAAGCTTCTCTTCGCTTCCAATTTCGTTACAAAACTTATTTCTACAGGAAAAGTTTTTATTCAGTGCGCAAACTGTAACAATGAATTCAGCATATCGTTCTAGAACCCCCAGCGCAGGAAATTTTTCGTCGGTTATACAAAAAAAAACAGTTGTTCCATTTTTTTGTATAACCGACGAAAAATTTCTGCTGAATACCATTAATTTAGATAGAATGACTGCCTGTCTGACCACCAAAACACTGGTTACCCAACAAACAAACAACATTTATCAAACTTATATGTGTTATTAATTTTTAGAGTTCAAAATACAAGTTCAGCTGCGCTTGCCAAACTGGGTGGTTTTCCTAATAATAACATCGATGGACTCGATTATGTAATAATCAAAAAATGCCTAAAACATTCCCAAGAGGGGCAGGGGAAGTGTAGCAGGATAGATAATCTGTAGCAGGTGAGCTACGCTTTTTAGCAATACAGCTACATTGTAGCAAGACAGCTGCGCCGTAGCAATGTGACTACGCTGTAGCAGGACACGCAGCGACGCAGCTACGGCGTAGCAAAATTACTTGTAGCAGGATACGTAGTCCGACAACTACGCCGTAGCAATTCGACTACGCCGTAGCAGGACACGTAGCAATACTGCTATGTCATATCAACATGACTACGCCGTAGCAGGACCGTAGTTTACAGCTATGCCGTAATAGCACCGTAGCAGGACCCAACGCCGTAGTAGAATACGTTGCAACACTGCTATGCCGTATCAGTACCCTAGCGAGATAGCTACGCCGTAGCAACATGGCTACGCCGTAGTAGGCTAAATGATGCAAGTAGTCCTGTATAACAAAATAATAATAATATACTAATATTTTCGACAAGTTTACAATTTTTACACGCTTTATATTAGCTTCACTTGTAACTAACTATGTATGTAAGAAAATCTTGGAATCTTAATTTGAACCACTTCCCGGTCTTCGATTAGGATGAAATTTTGCACACGCTCTGAGTTCTGATGACAATACATGACTAGCTAAGAAACGTCATTACAAATCCAATATGGCGGCCTCCCCAAGATGGCGGACTGGCTGTTTGAAATCTACCCCCATGATATGGGTATCAAATGAAAGGGTTTGCTGTCAGGAATACGAAAAAAAATATATTTAAAAAATGAAAAAAAAAATCACGTTTTTGTAGTTATCAAAACTAAAAAAATAGAAAATAAATAATAGTTTAAAAAAACTAAAAAACACGCTTTAAAAACCAAACTAAAAAAGGAGAAATAATTTAATTCAATTAAAAAGCGTGGGGTGCTTTTTTAGGTATTTTTATAATCACTTAGTGTCAAGCACCCCACGCTTTTTAATTGAATTAAATTATTTTCTCCTTTTTTAGTTTGGTTTTTAAAACGTGTTTTTTAGTTTTTTAAACTATTATTTTTCTATTCTACTTAAATCCTTTACCAAAGTGTGTGCCCCACAAGTAGAGCTATCAAATACATTACGGTGATCTTACCGCTGCGCCGGACCATTACTTCTGAAGCTCCAGCTATAAATGTAAGAGCACATAAAAGCTACTAACTTTGTTTCTCTAGATTAGTCTGTATTCCCTAAAGGCGTTTGCTGAGGTCTATAGTACGCCCATATCACCAGTTATGTTTTAAGTCTCATGTAATAGGTTATTGTTACTGTTTTACGCTTTCAAGGACACTAAACGGTCATAGAGGTCATAAAAATAAAACTTCTGCTGAGTCTTGTTCAGTGTCAATAGCGAGAAATGCTCGGAGTTTCTTTGAAGAATATAAAATCAGGAAATAAATTATCCGAAAAAGAACCGGAGTCATATAATATAAAATAATATAAAAGCTAGTAATATAAAGTTTCTACCCAATGGAGGAAACTTACACTCAGTTTTGGGTGAAATATGGGTTCCAGAAAATCCAATATAATTTTGCTTGATCTATGAATCGAACCCAGGACGCAATTGGTTTTCCAAAATAAAAAAAAATCGGTCAGCAATTTACAATTTATAAATCTTGGGAGAATGAACACAACTATATGTAGGAACAACAAATATTTGTTCTGTGCGGAAATCAAACCCACACTGTGATGTTGACACTTTGGGCTTGGTTGCCAAACAAATTACTACCATTTTATGTCACCACAATCGGTTAAATCTACGTAACATATAGGTTTGTTATTCTTATAAAAATTCTCGTAGCACCCTGTATTCATAGGGGATGAGAACACGCTGTATCTACGATCAAAACAAGGATATTAGAGCGGGTGTTGTATTCGAGAATGGCGGAATATAGAAACTAAGGAGTTCAGTAAAAATAATATTATTTTTACAATTATGACGGTAGTAAGAATATAATGTGAAGTGGCGCCCAACGTGGGACTTAAAAGAAAAGGAATATCGTATTCACACGAGATTATAAATAGCCCTCAGTTCGGATACGCATTACGAAAGGAACGAAGACTTTCGTCTATTGCAAATGTATTTCGCGAAAACTCTCTTGAGTTTCGTCTCATCATCCCATGTTTCAACTAGCTTCAACTTTCCAACTGTTCGACTTTTTGACAATTCAAAAGTGCCTGTAAATGGTTTATTTGAAATAAATGCTTTGAGTTTGAGTTGGGCGCACTTAAATGGTGAAGCGGTTCCGGTCTGCAACTCTCCCGAATCCAAGATATATGAGCTCTATTCGAATAAAAAGAAAAAAATCGGACTTAGGGAGTTGCGACCTAGTGCCTAAAAAGTATTTTTGTGACTATGATGGCTGTAACAAAAATTATAGTTGAAGTGGCGCCCAACGTGGGACCGAAAAAGAAAGTATTGGCTCAAGTGGCGCCCAACACGGGACTAACCTAAAGTGAGTGTTTTGCGACAATTCCTATTACTTTTCCAGCAACCTTTTTAGTTTCGACCTATGTGAAAAATCAAAAATAAATGCCATTAAAAAAAATGCCTGTTTGTGTATGTAGATACACAGATCTTTAGACACAAATATTTACATAGTTTTAAGACTATTTGACTATGAGTGATACTAATACTGGTTGTAGCAAACATTTACAGAAAAATGCTAAAGGATAGTTGTATTTTAGTTTTTCGAATTAAAGTTAACTCTGCGCGTTCGTGCTAGGGTCACTACTTGTTAAACGTTACTTACATAAGTACCACCTGAATTGCTTTCTCAAAGTCACAGCAAATAACTGACTTCAACTCACTACAATGGTACACTTAATAAAATCAATTCAACTCCACAGTTTTCTTCGTCTAACCTTCCTTTTGCGTTCAAAGTTCGCGCTAGCGATTGCTTTTGCTGTCGTTACATCAACATAACACAAACATATAGCTTTTTCGTTTCTTTTTATATAGATAATACCTCTGCAGTCTCTGGATCTGTCTGAGTATAGATAAAAATAGAGGTTTGTTCTCGCTCGTGAAAATGTATGAGTGGAATAGAATGTGTAAAGGAATTGAACAGTAGGGCGAATGTAATAAATATTATAAGAATGAATGAACCTATGAGAATGACATATTTCTTACTTTACTTCGGGTACTAGCTACTTTTTTAATATGTTTTAGTTGGTTCAATAGTATCGCTACCACAGCAAGTTGTAATCTATGGCGGGAGCTGTATAAACCCCGTGCCAATTTTATCGAACCATCTGAGAGCGTTACCGACTTGGAAATCTCTAAATGGACTTCGAAACTAAGTCGGCCGGAGCAAAGACAATCTCCACAGAGGGGGGTTCACGTACGGCTCAGATATCAAATGTGAATGTGGCGCTTCCTCACAGACAGTGGCCTTCCATGCTGCGCCGTATGTCCTGTCACCTGTGTATTTGATGATCTTATGACTGAGTTAATGAGCGGAGTTTGCGCAGCTGGATTTTGGGCCAAAGATGTTTGAACTTTTTCCCACCGATACGCTAAGAAAAAGATGTTGGGAAAATGTTGGTTCTATATAAAATGTATCTAGGCATTTAATAACTATTTGGCATGTTAGTTAAGGTAATGTAAAAGATGTAAGGTTAAACACCGTTGTTACTTAAACCATGGGTAGTTGACTTAAATATAAAATAAAGGAGCGTTAAAAAAAATTGCGCTAGCTAGCGAGACTCGAGTCGGAGTCGGGCCACGCGGCGTGGACCCCGCGCCTCCTCCCGTATTGAGACACAAGTTTGTTGCCCTCGCGCGTAGAGTGAAATGTTCTTGTGGATTTTTTTTTAGCCTATACAAATTTATTTAGCTGTCTAGAATTCGAAAGTTCCATAAGACAATTACTTTGAACACGATTGAGATAAACAAGCTTATCGGTAGCTTTTGTCAATCCAATAGATATTTTACTTCCATCATCGTTATCACTGGTAAAATGTCGCTTTGTCAAGATCAGCACACTAATTGCGTAACTCACGATTAAACATAATCTGTGTCATTTTGAAACAAATGGCTAAACCATTGCTTCATATGTTCGAAAAATGTGTTTGCTCAACAACGTAAATAAAGCAAAGAATATTGTTGAACTGTCAAAATAAAACCAATTATGATTAATCACGTGTTAGGGTACAGGACAGGAGCATCCAATTTTGGTACGGTAGCCAAGTGAATGACATATTGAACGAATGAAAGAAAGATACTCACTCTGAAGCTGATGGCGCCGCTGCAATTCACGTCAAAGGCTTTGAACACATAATGGGCATAGAGAGCGGAATCTGGAACAAAATATTGCAAAGTTAATAAGATTACTTTAATTAAGAGGGGGGAAGGGACATAGTAATAAAAACTTACCATGGACGCTATAGTTTTAATATCTTGTAGCTGTACTGAAGCTATATGTTTACTAAAATTCTCAGCGTCAAAAGTAAGTTTTTGTTTCATGTATAGCACTGTACAATTTGCATATGAGCTCCTGTGGGACATAGCGATGCTCTAAGAATCAGTTCAGCTATGGCAATCCATTGCTGAAATAAGGATCTCTTCTAAGTAGTGTCACAGCACCCTATTCTCCAATTTCAGCTTCAGTTCGCTCCCAGCTTTCAGCTTTTGAATGCTCTAAGAATGTTTTTCTCAGAAATTCTGCCATCGTTTTATTGCTCTTGCAGAATACCGAGTTATATTGTAAAATACCTTACCGGGTTGGCAATAAAGTCTGAATTTCAATGGCTGAACTGAACTGTGTCAATACATTGAATCGTGGTTCACAGAAAACTACAGAACGACATGATCGTTTTTTTTTCTAAGTTTTTTCGAATTTTGTGAGTCTTAAAAATAATTCTTAAAGTATTAAAGAAATACATAAACTCACTCTCAATTCATGGTTTCTTGGATTGGCTTCAAACATCCGTCGTTTGAAGCCAATCCTCTTCACATATGGGGAGTTTAAAGTTCTTAAGAGCATTCATCCGGTGCGGGCTAGCACGTTGCATTTCGAGTGATTTTTCGTGATAACCTTATTAAGTTTAAGTTAAAGCAATTTTTTTTTACCCAAGCACTAAGATCATTCGTATTTATAAGTTTTGTGGTTATTTGTAGTTATTTTGGTATTTACTTGTAAGAATCGACATACCGTCAATTATTTTCTATTTGCATTACGATTCATTGTTTTTTTAAGAGTCCAAGTTAAAAAACAATTATAAATACCAACGATCAAGTGCTTGACTGAAAAAAAGTAGTAACTTGATTCATCTTCAATTAAATAATTACGAAAAACCACTATAAATGCAACGTTGCCAGACCGCGCGGGATGAACGCTCTTAGGTCTTAACTTAACTTTAATACAATATTTTTGAGATACCGGTACAGTACCGATGGCCCAGTTACGGGGCCATTACAATAGATAGTTAATTGTATCTTATTAGCCGGTAGTTAACCAGTTAAGTTATACTCAAACACTACTTTTGTGTGGTGGTAATCTGTGTGACAGGTTTTCCTAGTACATTATTCAGATATTGTAATCTTTTATTTAAAGCGCCTTAGTAGAAGAGAAATAAATGTTTATTTATTAAAAAATATATTTACAACATTAGTTTTGTTTACCCTAAACCCGAAAAGGGGTCATTGTACCCATCATTTTGAACAACTTTTTCTATGGGACCAACCTCAAGGTTGGTCCCGCGAATTGCGAAAAAATAAATAATAGTTTAAAAAACAAAAAAACACGCTTTAAAAACCAAACTAAAAAAGGAGAAAATAATTTAATTCAATTAAAAAGCGTAAGGTGCTTTTTGAGGTATTTTTAGTTTTTTAAACTATTATTTATTTTCTATTTTTTAGTTCTGCTAACTACAAAAACGTGTTTTTTTTTCTCATTTTTTTTTTTAATTATTGAATTGTCATCGGTCTTCGACAAGTTTACAAAGTTTCAATGAAATCTGACCGTTTAAAGTGGGTCAAAATCGCGCTCAAACGAGTCGGTTACATACAAACAAACAAATATACAAACAAACATACAAGTGAAGCTAATATAAAGCGTGTAAAAATCAGTTGTTCGTTACATTTTGTCGATTAAGTGAACACAAATGTATGGAACAGCTATTTTTTTTTCCTTAGAAAAAATGTTCAAAATGATGAGTACACTGACCCCTTTTCGGGTTTAGCATAAACAAAAACTAATGTCGTATGTACTTACTGCCATGAGGAAAGAACTTCGCGTAGATGTCTTTAAAAGATTCTTCCTGGACCACACCTTCAGGACACTCCTGCAACAAAGAAATAATAACATCACGTCTGTGTTTCACTACCTCGTCTGAATTGCAAGAGCGACTACAAATCGAACTGGCTTAATTTCCAGTTCAGACAAAATTATGGCCTCCGACGCGTTTCCGCTCACATCTGCCTTGTAAATACCTTTTTGTTAGCCGCCCTTCATTTATCCTCTCAACATGATCAAACCATCTAAGCATACTCTAATAATGTACATAGTAGTGATTTTCCGGATGTCCGTATCCGTATCCGCGACAGGAAAGATCCGTATCCGTATCCCTATCCGTTACATTTTTGACGGATCTTTTACCTTATTATTAATACCAAATTGCCCTACTTAAACTTCTTTGTAGACATTTTTTTTACTCGTACAACAAACAGAAACGATAACTACGCTGCCCAGTGTCACACTAAACTATAGACAAAACAAAAAGAAAGACCCGCGCAACACAAGTCGAAACATGTTCTGTCACGCAAAGCGTAAAGTGGCGTCAACTATCGTTTCAAGGTCACGCGCACCGACATCGATTGAGTAAGAAAGTTAAAATCCGTATCCGTATACGCGGATCCTGACGCCTATTATCCGTATCCGGATCCGTATCTGCGGATCTACATTTTTAATGATCCGGCAAATCACTAGTACATAGTAATAACGAAATGAAATTAAATTGTTTATTCTGTCATTAGGATGTTGGAATCACTTTTATACTAGATGGAGTCGACATTTCCAGCCTGACTACCCCTGAGAAGGAATGGCAAAACAAACTCAGGGGTTGAAAACTCTTTTAAAGCCGAGACATAATTTTGGGCAGATCATGTGAGCGTGTAATAGGCTCGCCCGGTCGCCCCCTATTACATGGGACTTATGTAAAACTGGAGAAATGTGAGTCTACGAGGCTTCATGGAGCCTATGTGGGTGTATTTATACTAGTTCTGCTTACTGCTTCGGGACAAACAGGTGTGATTTTATCATGTTGCTAGGTGTATGTTTGCTTACTTAGTTTGTTAGTTTTCTTAGCTAATGTTGGCCTTACATTGAAGGAAAACATCTTGTGGGGCTGGTGGCTAAGTAATTAGAGCCATACGGGCCGATCAATCGGGTTAAGCTACGCCTGTCGCTGTTGGTCCGTGGATGGGTGACCATTTTGTCACACCATGACCCCTCCGTGCTTCGGAAAGCACGTTAAGCTGTTGGTTTCGGCTGTCATTCGTGCATCTTTGACAATCAATCTGGGTCGTAAAAAGCTTGAAAGTCTGACACTTATGCTTACCAAGGAGCATCGTATTGTGGAAGTCAGATAGGCAATTGCTCTATGTAAAATATTGGTACTCAGCTGAATTTGAGTCAATTTGCTTAACACAATATTTTCACCGAATTTACAAGCCTTCCTGTAATGCAAAAACTTCCCCATTGTTACACGCCATAGGTACTGTGTTTATATATATATAGCTATTGATTGTGTACATAGGTTGGCTGAAGGGAAACTTGTAACAATGGGAGGGTATTCGTGCCCCTAACTTGTGGGGTACAAGTCATGAGCGATATTATTATCTAATATCTTTAAACGAGCAATTCTTGTTTAAATTTTAATGTATATATATATGTTACCGGCCAAACCCGATTTCAGGCCAAACTGGTTTATCAAGCCGGGGCACGCCTATTAAATGGGTTAGGTTAGGTTAGAACTGTGACCAAAAGCGAGCGAGCCGAGCGAGCGAAGCGAGCGGCGCCGCGGCAGCGGCCGGCGAGCGTTACTTCCAAAGGCTGTTAACGAAATGGCTAATTAAGCTAGTTGGCTGCGACATATTACGCGTAGGATAAGTCTGTTTGGCCTAGGACATACTAGTTTGGCCTAAAATTGGGTTTGGCCGGTAACATGTATAATCTGAATCTCGGAAATGGCTCCAACGATTTTCATGAATTTTAGTATGCAGAGGGTTTCCGGGGGCGATAAATCGATCTAGCTCGGTTTCATTTTTAGAAAACGACAAACAACAAAAAAAATGTCATCCAGATATTTACATTTAAACTAGTGATGTACCTCTAGTCGGGAAAGCCGACTAGTTGGCCATATTTCGGCGGTCCCTCCGTAGAATCCTCTAACTACAAATGACAAATTTTACAGGAGAGCGCTTCAAAGTTTCAAACACGTGTATATCATGTTCTAGTTAATGTAATGTCATGCTAGATTTAAAGTAATTTTGCCATCTTACACTTATTTTTGTTAAACTAAACGATAGTATAGGCCAGTCACGAAAGTAAAACATGCAAACCACGTATCTTAGGGGATTGTACGTAGGGACCGCCGATTTGTAGTCGGCGACTAGTCTGTGATAGTCGCCTAAAACCGCCGACTAGTCGGGCCATTTTTTACAGGTATTAATATGCTTCAAAATTTAAAACACGGTGGTTGAAATGAAATGATAGAAAAAATGCAATGTAAATAAAAATATGTTTCGCCCAGTCCGCCTTGTCGCCGGGCGCCAATTATTAAAAAATATAACTGAGCGATCGACTTCAGCCATTAAAGGTAACAGCACAGATTTGTACGATAAAAATACAAAGGGAAAGAAAGGGATAAAATAATTAAAATTTTCTAAGGAAAGAAATTGACTTTTCCAAAAGTCATCAACGCGCGACTCGTCCGTGTGCTCGTTCACCCAACCACCATTTTAAATAGACCCCTGCGGTGGCTCATAATCTGAATAAAATAAAACTAAGTAACTTGTGAATTGTACCGTCGAGCTTTTAGATTATTATTTTTGACGCTTTGACACTCCTATACCTATACATATATATACATTATACATATATACAGAGTATACTATATATACAGAGTATTCACAGTATACATATGGCTCATGGGAAGCGTGCGGTGACGATGACGCGAGTTTCAATTACACAGTATACATATAGCTCATGGAAAGCGTTCGGTGTCGATGACGCGAGTTCCATGATTTTTATTCACCCATAAAGTGTGCAACGCGCCTAAAGAAGTTTTCACTTCAAAAATAAAAATCTACAGATACGTAAAATCGCTACCGCCCATAGCTCACACCACGCCAGCTCGCTCGCACGTCAAAACAGCCCCACGTCGCCGTCGCAACGGAAGCGCTTCTATAGTGTGTCACTTTTTGACCGACTGTGTCGACATTAAGAGGTGTTGTGATTTCGACAATGTGTCGTATTTCATGAATGATGTAACTAAAAGGTCGCGTTGTCTTGTAGCGTTTTTAGGGTTTCGTAGCCAAGTAACTAAAATAGAACCCTTATAATTTAGTCATGTCCGTCTGTACGGATGAGACACGGCCATTTTGCTCGGAGACTATTAGTACTATGTCGATGAAAATAAGAAAGAAGGTGAAAAAAAGGTGAAATTCTTCTTCTTTCCGTGCGAATGTGGACTTAGAAGTCCACATTCGCACGGAAAGAAGAAGAATTTTACTGTCAAATTTAAGTGGCAGTGGGTGATCATCAGAGATCGGATATTCGGATGCATATTCACCTAAAGTTGAGATGTTAGCTAATATGGAACGCGCTTTTGTATCGAAAAATCTTGATTTACTTAAGGGAAAGAAGCATTCACATTTTTTCTTGAATTTGAGCGTTTGACTCGAGATTTGATGAGTGATTATGGTTTAGATATAGGCAAAAAATAAAAATATGTCCGGAAAAATTTCATTATGTCTAGGGAGCACTATAAACAAATTTTTCAATTTGTTTACTTATGTCAGTAAAAACCTTGTCTCGGCATAGGATGTTTCGTAAAATGTTACTTTCGGGCATCTTCTGATGCTCTGTTACATGGAACATATAATAGTTTAGTAATTTATAAAAATGACTGTGGTAGGACTGTAGCTTGTTATTTGGAATGCTCAAATAATTTTTTTTATGTTTCATACAATAATAACCCAAAAATAATTCCGTAAAACAGAGAATTAATGATAATTTTTCGTCTGAAATCATATTTTTTATCTATGTATGTTTAATCGAAATTCAAACAAAAAGTATTTAAAAACTAAGGTTACTAAGTCAACTTGCTTGAAAAAAAAGAAACAGTCTATTTGAAAGTAAAATAATATTTTTAAACAATTTTTGAATGCAACGCTATGAATCAGTAATATATCTCGGGACGCGCGGGCTTTAGCTATAAGTCCGCGCCGGTTTGTTCCTGGGCGTCCGAATCATAATGGTTAGCATATCTGAGTAGCATACTTCACTATACACGCACGCACGATCAGCTACCACGCGCCGTTAAATTTACCTAAAACTAAATACTTCAATTTGTAATAGCCCTCTTAATGTAAAAAAAACATGTGTTCACTAACACACACCACCCCTTCTCTTACAGACTTACTTACACCCTCCATACACACAATTGCACTGGGGTTAATTTTAAATTAATATGCATCAGAATAGTTATGCAATCCTAATAATTTAGAAGTCGCTTCCATATTATACACCTGATTAGTTATGCATTCCCGGTGTTCCTGGCATCCCAGGATTTTTTTCCAAAAAATATATTTTAAGAAGCCACTTCCATACTTTTATAACTAAATATTAACTTTAGGTAAATATGCATCCGATTATCCGATCCCTAGCGATCTTGGACCGCCATTGAGTTGCTGAAAATTAGTTTTCACTGGACTTGAGCGCGGCAGCTTAACTTGATCAATCGACCCGTGTCAATCAACTCAGCCTATCGCTATCCACTGCTGGACATAGGCATCTCCCAGGCTGTGCCATAACACCCAGTCTGTCCTAGCCACCTCTTTAAGGTCGCCGGTCCGTCTAGCTAGGGAGCGTCCCACACTACGCCTGCTGATACGCGGTCCATCCAGGACTCGTCTGCTTCACCGGCCATCGGTCCTTTGACAAACATGGCTAGCCCACTGCCACCGACCTATGTGACTGTTATAATTTAGCTAGGAGCCCCTTTTTTTGGGTAGAAAATCATCAAATAACTTCTCCCGCTCTGAGTGGAGCAGGAGGGCGTGTCAGACTTTTACTGACTTAAACCCACCCGTGTTCCCTCAGTTGCCTGTGTGCCAGGGGCCACGGTATCTCTTTCAAACAACCCGCACCCCTGTACATCATATACGGACAACATTTTTATGTATTGCCACTCTTATTCTATTCTATGCAAATAAATCCTCTTAGTGTCTCAACATGTCCTAACAAACAACACGACAGACACGTACACTATCTAATTTTGAGCAGCATTTCAACTAAAGTCGAGCTTACATCAGCGGGAGTGCCTTTTGACGTCGCTCATGTGTCCGCAGCCGACATTCTAAGAGTTATGACACTATTTCCTGCAAAAATATGCTTTTTGGCGTGTTTTGGTTGTAGTTTTCACTTGAGCAATGAACAGTTTGCAATGTAGACTAATTAACAAAACATGACGGCTTTTGCACGACGTGCAAGACTTTTAACATGTTTTTCGTTTGGCTGTACTGTTTTTCGTAGAACAATGTATATATTTATACATTTATTTATTTTATTTATTTATTTAACCATTTATGCACACACATATAAACAGACAAGAAGAAAGGAACAGAAAAATACGTACATAGGTAATGCTTATTTCTACAGAAATCTCTTCCAGCACACCTGCGATAGGAGAGAAGATAACAGAGATGTAGACAACGCGTGTAATAACAGTAGAAGGGAAATCATAAAAATACAAATTAAACTCGTTCATTTATTTACACTAAAATATAAACTATATAACTACAGCGAATAAACTAAAACTCATCCGCATCGCTGTCGACTGGTAATGTACCCAAGAGACTGGCGGCATTAACACGTTGTATAGCAATGCTCACTCAGCCTCTGGCCAAGGTACAAACCAGCCCTTGGGTCACGGGAAGTGTTAATAATTAATTAAACTCTAATTTAAATATACACACATAATATGAGAATATACATACATTCTAACTTACATACATACTTCTAAAATAAATATCACTAAAATATATATATTTAATAGTATTTATTTTTGGTTGTCGCTGAAAACCAACGCGAGGGCTCTGTCTTGCATAGGGTCGCAGCATAATGCTGAGCGATAGCCGTTTTGCGTGGATGTTTCCCCCAACCTTTTCTTATTTAATTTTTTTGTGTTCCTGTTCTTTTTTGCGTCATATTTACCGCAAATAAAGGTATTTTCATTCTTTCTTTCATTTATGGGTAGTACCAGTCGCCAGAAGAAAAATATTAAAATTAATCGATCCGGCAACTGGGGTCGCGGTTCCAGTTAATTGCGATCCCAGTCGTCGGAAACCTCTAACTGGATTTTGGAGATCATATAAGCAGTCGTTACATGTTAAATATTGGTATTTAGCTGCATTAGATTTGACTGAAAACCAACCCTAACATAGTTCTGAAAAGGTTAGGTACAGTCACGGACTTTAATTGATAAGCCACTTGCCACAGTTCCTATTTTAGCCGTGTAATGCAAATCGGGTTTAGTCGGTTATACTCGTACATGTCCAGAGTGACGACCCAAAGTCAACCATTTGCAGGGCTAGCAACCGTAACCTAGCAACAATTGTTTTAGCGTAGCAATAGCAACGTTATGATTAGTCATTTCGACATCGGAAAAACTCGCTCCCACGATTTTATCCGAACGCATAGCGTCCAAGAGACGTTCATGACAAATATGATAACTGTTGCATATAAACATAAATAGCTACGGCTACGATTCACCAAAATTCGAAATTATCGTCTCTGACATTTCAATTGTCACTGTCTTTGGATAGGTTTTCAGAAATAACGAGTATATAATGAGCTCTAATTCAAAGGAGGTCAGTATCAAATAGATTGGATAAACGTATGCAACAGTGTATTGATTTATCATTGACAATTTATTAGTCAACCTCTATGGATAAGACTATTTTCGATTATAAGTAATTTGTCATCTTGTTTACGAGCATGCGGTTTAAGTTCGTGTTTAATCGTGTAATCTCGTGAATGTATAAAACTGCAGAATTGGAAAGTTTAAAAGTGGCTTATCAATTAAAGTCCGGGACTGTACACGAGCAGACGTTCTTAGTCTTGCGATAGTGTGAATTTGGCTAAGTTCATTTATGAATTAGATTATGAAACCTTACCAATATGATAAGTCTAAATGAGATTAATTTGTCCTTCATTTGTATTGCTTCTCTAATTATTGTTTCGCCCGGAGGTATTTTAAGTAGTAGATACAACGTATAACTGACCTAAATATTATCTAACTTATATTATACAGACTGACTCGTTGGAGGTCGCAGGCGCCACTGTCGAGCATGAGGGATTCACATGGATTATTTGGTTTTGTTTGTTTTTCACAAAATCGTGTATATTCTGTGCTTCCCGCATCCAGCGGACTCTTGCGGCCCTCACGAGGTCATCGGTCCACCTTGTGGGAGGCCTTCCAACTTTACGTCTTCCGGTGCACGGTCGCTACTAGCACAGAACCGGTCTAAGTGGCGGAGCTTGGGGGAGGCCTATGTCCAGCAGTGGACGTCTTTCGGCTGAAATGATGATGATATTGATGTGTATATTCTATTTCATAACTTCAGCAACATAGGTAAAATACATTAAAATATTTATCTCAACCTAACAGACAGTTGTGCTGCTGGGGAATTTGTTGTGCTACTTCTTCTTCCCAGCTAAAGCACTAGGAAGTGGTGAAGGGCGGGCGTTTTGGGGGGACTGTCTTATGTAATTTTGACGTTCAAAAAGAGCTGACTCTCAGCCTAGTTTGAATAAATGACCTTTGATTTTGATTGATTTTGATTTTGACCTATTATTCACGCTGCAGGTTAAAAGATTACATCAACCAAAGTTAATGAAACAAGGAACCACCTCACAACTTTCATTAACCAAATTAAAAAATGAATCACGTAAAAAGATTTTAAAATGAACGATTAGTATCCTATTTTTGGAGGCAGACCGCTTACGAGTTGGGTGGACGACATCACTATAACGGCTGGCCCAAGCTGGATGCAAATAGCTCAAGATAGAGAAGGCTGGAATTCTTTGGAGGAGGCCTTCATCTACGAAGGGGTCCTCGCCAATTAATAACTTTTCCGAACACGTGTGGGTTTTAGTTAGTAAAAGTTTAACACGCCCTTCCGCTGCACCCAGAGCAGGAGAAGTTATTTGATGACCAAAAAAATAAAAAATAGTGGCACTCCGGGAGTGCCGACAGAAGTGAAAACTTGAACAATAACGTGTGTATTTTTTTAATCGTCAAAACAGGATTTCACATTCGAGTCCTTGGGTCCTGATTGCTCTCGGTAAAAAATGATAAACGAGCGATCGACTTCAGCCATTAAAGGTAACAGCACAGATTTTTAAGATAAAAATACAAAGGCAAAGAATGGGATAAAAGAATTACGGTCTTATCAGACATTAGCAACTGTTTAGATGTTCCATAACTTTTTACGAATAAGGCCGTTAGAATTTTCTAGTGACATAAAGGGACTTTTCCAAAAGAAATCAACGCGCGACTCAACCGTGTGCTCGTTCACCCAACCACCATTTTAAATAGACTCATGCGGTGGCACATAATCTGATTAAATAAAAAAAAACTAAGTAACTTGTGAATTGTATCGTCGAGCTATTAGATTATTACTTTTGACGGTTTGACACTCCTATACCTATGTACATTTAAACACAGTATACTCATCATGGGCCTCATAAGAAGGTTTAAAGTCACCCAAAGGGCAATGGAGAGGGCTATGCTTGGAGTTTCCCTGCGTGATCGAATCAGGAATGAGGAGATCCGCAGGAGAACCAAGGTAACCGACATAGCCGCAGCCACATTGCACGCAGAACAGATGGCCGATGGGGTCGAAAAGTTCTGGAGTGGCGACCGCGCACCGGAAGACGTAAAGTTGGAAGGCCTCCCACAAGGTGGACCGATGACCTTGTGAGGGCCGCAGGAGTCCGCTGGATGCGGGAAGCACAGAACCGGTCGAAGTGGCGGAGCTTGGGGGAGGCCTATGTCCAGCAGTGGACGTCTTTCGGCTGAAATAATGATGATGATGATGATACTCATCATAGCTCATGGGAAGCGTGCGGTGACGATGACGCGAGTTTCACGAGTTTTGTTCACCCAAAAAGTGCTCAACGCGCATAAAGAAGTTTTCACAAAAAAAAAAAAAAACCTACTGGGATTATGGTTGCGCAAAAGTTACCCTGACCAAAAAATATAATCCCCGTACTCTGTGGAAACGAAAAACTGGCATTGAATTGGTTGCTGCTCAAAATGTAGTTGATGGTCACCCATCCATCAACCGACCGCGGCAAACGTAGCTTAGCTTTCGATCGACCCGAGCAGCTGTTATTATGTAGCCGTGAGCCTCAGTCAGCCATTACATAACTTTATCTAAATACTAAGTGCCCTATTAATACAACATGGCGACCTGTGACAGCTCTCTATTTTCGGCGGGAACGGTCGTTGACTTTCTACCCCACTGACCTTTCGCTTGAAGCAGAAACAATACACAGCTAGCTATCTCTTTCATTGTAACAGAAACCGGATAGCGCCGTCTCGTTCTCATTCATTAGCACGGTTTACACGAGTCATTTTGAGTGTTTGCGAACTAATAATAATAACGTCTGTTTGTATATGTTGAGAAAAAATGCAAATGGCGGGATTTTTAGCGCGCATTGTTAGGTTAGGTTGGTTGTTAGTTTTTATGGGGGCAAAGAAGGTTTTATGTCTTAACTATTTGTTGCCTGAGATTTCATTTGCATACAAACTTTAATCCTCGGTTTATAATAATTTTAAAGGCAAAAAAATATACGATATTTTCAAGTCTTTTTTGCATAAAGTGATCGAACTCAAAACATAATTAAATATACTTGTTAAAGTAACTAAGTAAGTGTAACGTACGTGTGTGTGTAGTGTGTGTAGTAAGTAATTGATTTTGATGATTTTTTTATGCATTAGCATCAAAAAAATCATCAAAGTCACCTCCTAATTATCTTTAAAACCAGTTTATCCCTTCAATAACAATTATAGTTATAATTTAAAATATACCATAAAATTCCAAATGCCAAACTGCATCCACTGATGGATTATTTATTATTAAATAGTTAATATCTATTTTTATACGATTTTATTAGCATTTTTACGACAATACTTGCTCATTTATTATTCGAATTTATTACAACAGATTTTAACCCGTATTGGATTGCAATAAAAACTATTATCGCTGACAACGACAATATTTAAAGTTACCAGGGCCTTTCACCAAAAATTCGAAGACGTACGAAATTTACCAACCTGCATACGGCCCGCGTAGTAGATTACGGCCCCCTCCCTCCCACCAAGAGTAGGCCTGTGCCCAGCAGTGGGAACATTATGGACTGATCATGCTAGATTCATGTTATTTTGCAGATATTTTGCTTAGTTAACGCTGCAAAGGTGTGCTAGAAAATATGGTAGTGAGTGAGTGATTGAATTTTGCATATATTAACATGAAATTAAGACATTTAGTAAAACAAACATTTTGAACACAAGTACTAATTTAAAAAATATTCAAAAAACAAAAATTGGTAAAATACAGTATAAATCTTAGAAATAATATAGGTAGTACTAAGTATGATGCCTGTACTAGGATAAACCTGTATCTCAGGCGGCATGAGTTCGTACTAATTATATTAGGACAACAGTTGTATTTCTTAACAATATTTAACTGAAGTTAAAACAACAACAACCACAAATACTAAAATGTTTTTTTTTTGTTTATAACAACTCTCCCAAACTATAAGCTGTATAAAACTTTGGAAGTTAATCGCAAAAATCTGCGCGGACAGAATCGCGGGAAATGGCTAGTTTTCAGGCAAAGAAATACTGTTCTTGTTATGAAGCAACGCCCTACGAGAAGCTTGTTATACCAAAGAGAATAGAGTGCCGTCAAAATCGCGCGATGTTTTTTCAGAAGCAGTCTGACACTGCCTTTATGTCTCAGTTGAGAGATAACTTGATGTAAGATGTAAGTGTAAACATACTCGGTTCAGCCCCTTAATTGCGTAACATACTACCAATCAGAATCTCGATCATTTTGTTTGAATCTATTGCTTCATTATGTTCGAAAAATTTGTCTGCCCAACAACGTAAATGACGCAATGAATGCTGTTGAACTGTCAAAATGAAAGCCATTCGTACTGTTAAATTGTTACTTTTCAAAAATAGGTGTAATACCCTATAGCGTAAATAGGGTATTACACCCATTTTTTTAAAGTGTCCTAATTAGATTTCAAAATGCTAATAAACCAAATAAAAAAACACAACATTTTTATTTAATCGATTAGTGCCATAAAAATGCAATTGAATTTTACATTTTCAAATTTCGTGCGTAATTTGACGGAAATGCTGGACGCAGTGGCTGCCATATTGCTCTGTGGGTATGACGTCAGTTTGCTGTGTAAACAAATCGCGCTGATATTTTGTATGATAATTGTTTATAATTAAAAAAAAGGCTATTATTCTACTTATCGTTGGTTTGCTGTTCCTGAATGTAAGATACTTATTATTTCAATAAAAAATACTTTGGTTACGAAAATAATAAAAGTCACGAAGTTGGTCAGTTGATTCGTTCATACAGCGGTATGACGTAATAACATGGCGGCTACTATTTCATGGTGTTCAAAAACAGATAAAAAAAACAGGAATCTTTGAATTGATTTTTAAAATTGATTTTGTTATTAAATTTCATGAACTGAAACTAATATTTTCCTACTGCTTTTTGCCTAAGCTATCTCAATAATATATATTTAGATTATTTATCATATATAGTAAAATAAATACCTTATTACCCCGCTGATTAAATTCTTACCCAATCACTTACTAAAGGGAATTAATAACACATTCTGTAGATGTTTACAAGGTTCAAACTAACTTTTTCTAACAACTATTGTTTGAATAACATTATTCAATATGTTATTGGAAAATCATCCACAAAAATTCAGGTAGGTAATAAAATTAACCTCAATGCTGAAAAACATCTATAAGGTGATTTCAAATTCGCGTTTAAGTATCCAAATTATCAGATAACAGCACTAAACTTATCAATGGCACTGCAAATTTTCTTCCTCAGGCATGTCTCATACATTTATTTACATACTCGTATTCTATTCATAATTTTGGAACGGACCATAAACTATGTTCGAATTGACTCGATTTTTCGGAGAACGTGTTTTCAACTACCATCTTTTGGAGTTTTTGGCGGGATACGGTTGGAACATGTCGCACGAATTTTCATTTTCATGAAATTTAGTGAAATAGCGAATTAAATTGTATAATTTTGGTAGTGAATTATTCAATTTAGTTACATAAGAGTGCACAAGTGTAGTGAAGGTGAAAATAAGTGACTAACGTGGACTTTTCGTGTTCCCCCCAAAAACTCATATTAGGTTGTTGTAAAGTTACTACCGCTTTACAATAACTTTGACTTGACTGACTAAAGACGACTATGACTGTTTTGTAACTTCGTGCCCTGTAACGGGCCATTTACTTGATCGAAAAGAAAAATTACTTGACACTGGCTAAATGCACAAACCGTGCGAAGCCACAACCGAAAAAAAAAAAAAAAAAAAAAACTACCATCTTCTATGTTTTTGGAATAAATTTATTCCAACCCTTCATTGTGCATGCCACACGCTGCCACGCTGGCCGGTCTTTTCTGGTAAAATACAAACCTCGCATGATTTTTCAACTAGAAATTACGAATTCCAGTTGATACCAAAATTTTAAGCCTCATCCTTTCAACGCTATCGCGGTCTGCCTCGACCTCGACGCCACGTCGTCGCCTCGCTGTGTCATAATCCCGGCTGTGTGGTATTGTGGTTGTCTACTTTCCGGAATCCGGTAGATGTGGTCAGATCAGTCCTACTTATGTATAAGTCTAGCGGCTTTATAAGTAACGTTCGTTTGTTTATTTTTTTAGTTTTATCTGTGGTTTTCAGCACGCTGCTGTTTAGTGTCTTGTGTGTGGTTCAGTTATTGTTTTTTTACGCGACTGCGCCAGAAGAAGTTGTTTTTGTAATGTATGTGGGTGGATTTCTATGTTGCGCTCTGTAGCCTAAACGGCTTGATGGATTTTAGCTTGAGACGCGTCATTAGATTTGGCTCAGTTGTGAGAATGTCACTAAGTATCTTAAAATTATGAAAATTAATATGGCCGATATTTGTGCCATATTCAACATTTTTTTTTTCTCAAAACCTATCGCGTCGGTTATCAAAATAAAGGGTAGGTATTATAAATAGGTCTTATTAACGTCAAAAATAATTATTAGTTTATAGGGTTCCATCTAAATTAGCACCAGCTAGTCAAATGTTATAAAATAATAAGTAATTTATGAAAAACGGTTACAAATCAAAATAAACGCCGCGTCCACTGGTTTTCGAAATCCCTTAAAAAAAAATGAACGTGAGATTTGACAACAGATCAATGTTGTCAAATCTTACGTTCACTTTTTTTAACTTCAATACGAGGCTTTTGCTACTTTGTGTGTGTGTTTTTTTTTCTTTTGTAATGTGCGTTTAGTTTCTGCAGATTAGATTTTTTTTCTTTAAAAAGTTAATAATTTTTCAATAACGCTAAGAACTATTGTCTTTGTCAACACTTTGGGGAACGTGATCATAATTATTACAATTTTCATGGTATTAATTAGTTTTACTTGTTTGCGTGCGATTACTCAGAGAGGTGACCTGTGGTTCACAGTCATAAGATATTGTTATGCTGTTACTATAGTCAAAGCTATGCTATACTGTGCAATGCAGTATATTTGTGACAATGACAGGAATAATGCTTTTCCAAAGTACAGTCACAATCTTAAATTCCTTACACTTACGCAAAATTTAAAGGCACTTGTCTCGTGGAATGAAAATTGCAACGTTATTGCACTATTTCTTATTTGTATGGCATTAAAATACCATAAAAAAAACTATCAATACTTTAGGAAAAATCCGGTTAGATTGAAGCTGACCCCAACATAATCTGCTTAGTCTTTTCCCAACTATTTTGAGGTCAGATTCCAGTCAAACCGAAGGCAGCTGAATACCAGTATTTTACATGAAGCAACTGCCTATATGACCTCCATAACCCAGTTACTGGGTAATACTATTCCGCTGCTTAAGACTGGTTGTCAGACTTTCAGGCTTCTGATGACCCGTAACAACTGTCAAAGATCCACAAATGTCAGCCGGCTAGAGGGATCTTGTTATTCTATTAATATTATAAATGTCAATGTTTGTATGTTTGTTACTCTATCACGCAAAAGCTGTCGAACAAAAATCAAAAATCAATCAAAATCAAAATATTTTATTTCACATAAGCCTGCATGGGCACTTATGAAACGTCAGAAGCTAGGTGCACGGTTCCAATTTGTCGCTTCCTATGGAGAAGAGCCGGCAATAAACTCCACGGTTACTCTTTTAAAAATAATTAGCTTTTACAATGTTTTCGAATTACAGTGATAATAGGTATGGGAGGACAGTGCAGGCCAGTCAATAAGTACCAGGTACTTAGAGGAATGAAAATACAGAATAGAAAAACGTCTACAAATCTAGTCTCTAAGGCCTACAACGTTCTCTCATTCACAATATATAAAAGAATCTACCTATATAAAATGAATCTATTTGAACCAAGTGACATGATTTCGATGACAATCACTAATAATAAATAGTAGTAAAATTGATGTATAATGTCAAATAATGACGAGAATATGTCAGACATTGTAAAAAAATAAAAAGAATGAAAATTATCATTGCAATTTGGGAGCAGTTAATAGACTTTCACACAGTTTTGCTGCTTGAACGGATTTGGATGAAATTTGGCACACAGATAGATTATAACCTGGATTAACACATAGGATACTTTTTATCCCAGTGATACGTTCCCGTGGGATGATTTTCGACCTCCATGCGAGCCAAGCCGCTAGCAACAACTAGTCGTAAGATATTTATGCTGATGACTACGTCCTATGTAACGCGTATAGATCTTGGCCCCAGTATTCATTGTGAGAGTAAGTTTAAATCCGAGTTGGGTCCAAAGTTAGTTTCTGTTAGTTTCTTAAGTCGGTGGCTGAAGCCTGTAGGCAGCTGGGATTATAGTTTGTCTAAATCTAGGGATATACCTATGGGTAGGGTTGCCAGTTCTTCAAACCGAAAAGCCGGACAGACCTGTCTGTTTAGCCGGACATTTGGGTAAAAAGGCCGGACACCCTTAATTTTTTAGTCTTAATATAACACTACAATTAAAAAAAAAGTAAAACAAGGCTTTTTATCATTTACCATAAAACCTTCTTAAATTCTAATGAAACAACAACAAAATTTAATGGAATCAGTCTTGTTTATTATGGACCGTGCTAACTCCGCTCGCTTGCGCTAGCGATACAAGGTAAGGCGGGCGGAGCCGAAACCAACACATAATGTAAAAAGAATGTCAAATTTAAAAAAGCCTAACATAAGCCGGACATCATAATTATAATTTGGCCGCACACGCAACCAAAAAGCCTGACTGTGTCCGGCTTTATCCGGACGCCTGGCAACGCTACCTATGGGATATAAACTCTTCATTCAGCCTACTGATTTAGAATCTCACACTACTTACAGTTTAAGTATTTTTTTTTCAGAAGCCCTAGAAGTCACGCGCTAAGTAGGTTTACCCCCGAATAAATTGGGTAATAGGCAAGATAACGTTGTTAGACACACATACAATTCTAATAATATAAGGATAATATTTTTGTGTTCACCAAAAAAATATTGATCTTCCCCGAAAAATACTGATCGTGCACCAAATATTAGGTTAGGTTAGGTTAGGTTAGATACCCAAGATGGCGGCGCGTAGTGTTCCACGCGCGCCTCTATTTGATGTAAGCGGGGAGTTTAACACCTCACTCCCCCCCTAACGCGAGGTGGCCCGCACAGGCGAGCCGGGGATCGCGGAAGTCAGTTTTGTTCCCGTGATCTCCGGTGCAAGTGTGAGGCGGAACACTGGGGTGGGTGGTTTTAGTCAGTAAGAGTCTGACAGACATCCATGAGGATTTCCCCCCATAATCAAAAAAAAAAAAAAAGGTTAGGTTAGATATTTTGGTGCACATTCAGTATATTTGGTGGAACACAGGCAAAATTAGGTAAATGAAATGGGAATAAATTGAAGTACTTTTAAATACCATCCATAATATAAGACTTTAAATAAATAATAGTTTAAAAAACAAAAAAAAACACGCTTTAAAAACCAAATTGAAAAAGGAGAAAATAATTTAATTCAATTAAAAAGCGTAAGGTGCTTTTTGAGGTATTTTTATAATCAATTAATGCCAAGCACCCCATGCTTTTTAAGTGAATTAAATTATTTTCTCCTTTTTTAGTTTGGTATTTAAAGCGTGTTTTTTAGTTTTTTTTTTTTTTAACTATTATTTATTTTCTATGTTTTAGTTCTGCTAACTAAAAAAACGTGTTTTTTTTCCTTGTTTTTCATTTCTACCCATTACTCGCCGTCCGCAAGCCCGCGCCTACGGTGGCCGGGAATCAGCCTGGGATTCCCGACGCCCAGGGCGTCTCCCGCGGCGACTACGGCCGTGAGGGCGCATATACTGCCTCTCCCTCACGTGCGCCGCCTCCCTCTTCGCGAGCATTACTGCTTCGCATGATAATGATGTTAGGTCGTCTTTTCGTAGGCATAACGGGATTCAACTGGCTACCAGTATTTTACATGGAGCAACTGTCTATCTGACCTCCACAACCCAGTTACTGGGTAATACCACCCCCCCTGGTGAGACTGGTTGTCAGATTTTCTAACGTCTGGTCAGTTCAATCGTTGGTTAATAAATAAATGTCGTATTTTTTTATTTTTATTTATGCTAGGTAGGTACCTAATTTAATTTGACTCTCAGTATCTTATATTAAAAACTACCTTCCGCCCTTGGCTTCACCATCAAAAAAATAGTGTAATACCCTATTAATTAAACTCTAAACTTAATATTTTACGTGGTAGCTTAATTTGACACTATTTAAAATATTATGTTTAAAAATGTGGCTCCATTTCAAGACATTTTTGCCAAGCTACACAAACAAAATAGCTTAGCTCACACTGTAAGACAACAAGTTTCCGTGTCCCGCAACACTATTTGTGTATAAACACGCAAAATTGCGTGCCAATGTCGATGTGTACTGGCTGTTATTTATTGTATTGTGAACTAGTTTCAGGCCTGGCTCCGTCTGTGTTTGGACGAGGGAGTCTGAATCAGCGGTTTGAAAAAATTGGCAACAAACTTTTTTCATCCATTCAAGTATTACGTAAGCAGATTTTTGCATTTATTGACCCCCCCCCTCCCCCTCGTCAGAAAAATTAAGCAAAGCTCATACCGAGCCGGGACCAACGGCTTAACGTGCTTTTCGAGGCACTGTGAGATCTTGGTATGTAAAGATGGTCCCATCCAAGGTCCAACCGCGGCAAGCGTAGCTTAACCTGATCAATCGAACCGTGTGGCTGTTGTTACCAAGCTAGTGGAATAGGTGTTGGAAAAATGTGTGCGGAATTTTTATAAGAAATAAATTTTGGTTAGTTCTCTTAAATTAAAACACTAGCTACACTCTAACACTAACTAAACAGTACCTACTGTCTTATTGCAATGCAAAGGCTTCATCTCCTACAGAGAAAAGAAAAACATTGAACGCACCCCCCTCAAAATTATATTAAAAGGCTTAAAAATTCAGTACGAAATCGGCACCAGAAGCAAACAAACCTAATCCTCACAAGCTTTTGCCAGAGGCTTCGCCCGCGTGTGGCATAGTACCGGGATAAAAAGTATTGTGTGTGATAAGCAGGGTTATAAACTATCTATGTGAAAAAGAGAAAAAGAGAAAAATCCGTAGAATTCAGGAAAAATACAGATAATTCAATTAAATACATACTGTTGTGGTAGTGAATTGATATTTATCAATTATTTTTATCGACTTTCAACATGGCGTCTCACCGATTTAGTTACTCTGTGCTTAAAAACAATGACAGTAAACCATAGATCATAGAAAAAGAACTGTCAGCTGTCACAATAGTGTCAGTCACTTTCGTCTCGTCGTCGGTCGTGATTGTGTTCGTTTTGTTACGACTTTCTGGAGTTCTTTTTAATAACCTCGCTTTCGTTTTTTGGATTTAATACCGTTTCTTTCCCATCTGTTTACCTTATGCTTCAACCTCCACAGAAACATAAACATGTCAAACGTAAATGACAGCTTACCGCCATGACGGGTTTTTGTTATGTGTTGCAATTTCAAGTGTAATTTCTTGTGTTTACCAGCAAACCAAGCCATTTTTATGTAATTGGACAATTTAGAACTATTATAAATGAATTTCCCTATTTTTAACTATAGTGTACAAGGACCTGGCCCAGGCTCCATACATTTTGGAACATCTCCTTTCATTCTAATCCGTTTGGCCGTTTTTGCGTGATTGAGTAACAAACATCCATACATCAAACACAAATACAAGCTTTCACATTTATATTATTGGTAGGATTTCAAATATTAGTAGGTACGGCTACCGAGCCATAGACAAAATAAATGGCGCGGTGTTTTCTTTATGGCCCACTAAATATCTTTGATTTAATTCAAGAGGTTTCGTGGCTGCTTCAAGGTAGTTTTTATTACTTTAACAGGAATACTGAGGACGGAATATTATTTATTCACCTACTTTGGAAGACATTTTTAAAGGTAGACATTTTTATTATAGACTAGCTATTGCCCGCGGATCCGCCCGCGTGTATGTCGGTTATCGCATAAAAAAGTAACCTATGCCCTTCTCTATATCCCAGGCTATATCTCTGCCAAATTTCATGACGATTGGTTCAGCGGTTTAGGCGTGAAAGCGTAACAGACATGCAGACAGCAAAACTGCCAAAAGTGGAGAGATTTGGAAGAGACCTACACTCAGCATTGGGTGGCCAAGGGTTGAAGAAGAAGAAGAAGAAGTAGTAGGGATTGTAGATGTCTACTAGTCTAATTTTGGCTCAAAATAACGAATTAAGTAGAGGATTATATTCTAGATTAGAATGCTTGGAAACATGCTGGTCCTGCTCCATAGGGCAATCTACAGTCTGGACAAAATCAAACTGGTTGCTCCGACTTCTACATTCAATCTGTCCTTGCTGCCTTCTTATGGTCATCGGTCTATCTAGCTAGGGGGTGTCCCAAACTATGTTTGCCTATATGCGGTCTCCACTCCAGGACTCGTCTCCTTCGCCGGCCATCGATCCTTCGACAAACATGGCCAGCCCACTGCCACTTCTGCTTGCTTACGTTGCAAGCTTTGTTAATAACTGCAGTTCTTTTCTGGAGAACTTCAGTCCTGATTTTATCCTTCAAAGAAATTCTGAGCATAGCCCGCTCTATGGCGTGCTGAGCGAATTTTAATAAAACGACCACCTTTCTAATATAGTGTTTCAAAGTTGAGGCTGATGATGATGATGATGATTGGACTCCTTTTTCCGCACGTAGACTCCCATTCGGTCCATTGTGCGTGGGGATTCTGGCTAACAAAGCCAGCCTAGCCCCGCCCAAAAGCACAGAAGCTTCCTGGGAGCTTCACAAGCTTCGTGGAGTGACCTCACTGTTCCGAGAATTTCTTCAGAAGTTGAGGCTGTCAATACCTTAGCATACTTACCCTATAATCCAACTGTTGGGGCACAGACCTCTTCTCCAGGCGAGGGAGTGGGCCGGCCGAAATCCACAACGCGGGCTTGGTGCGGATTGGTATAGATGTCACATGTTTTCGATTTTTTGGTTCAAAGCCACCCAACCCCTTGCTTCCGTGAACAAAAAATAAATACTTATAAACTTTTAACAGGCTAATTAACTTCAAATTACCTTCGAACTTTATCTAGAAGGTCGTTTTCCTTGTAAAATACTTCACAAAAGAACTGCATTTCGTGTTTAACTACAATTTAATACACATAAAGTACTTCTGATATTATTTCTGAACTAAGTTTACAGCTATGGTTTGATCGTAAAATATGTTGTATGGGTCATTTATTTTGAGGTTACTCGGAAAATATTAGACTGTTAAAATATTGTTATAAATTAGACTTGTGGAACGAAGGAAAGGTTGCAGTTTTTTTTTTTTTAATAGGTACTGTTGAGGTTGTCTGCTAAAAAAACTTTTTCCAAAAAAATAACAACCGACTTCCAAAAAAACACTACAAAGTGAAAAATAACTTTAATTTCGGAAGTCGGTGTCTTTGGAGCTGTATTTGAATTTTTTGCCACCGCCTTCCGAAATTAAAGTTATTTTTCACTTTGTAGTGTTTTTTTGGAAGTCGGTTGTTTTTTTTTTGGAAAAAGTTTTTATTTTAAAAACTTGACTTTAAAAGCTTGACATTAATTGATTATAAAAATACCTCAAAAAGCGCCCCACGCTTTATAATTGAATTAAATTAATTTTCTACTTTTTTAGTTTGGGTTTTAAAGCGTGTTTTTTTTGTTTTTTAAACTATAATTTATTTTCTATTTTTTAGTTCTGCTAACTATAAAAGCGTGTTTTTTTTCCTTTATTTTTTTCTATTTTTTTTTAATTATTGAATTGTCATCGGTCCTCGATAAGTTTACAAAGTTTAAATGAAATCTGACCGTTAAAAGTGGGTCAATATCGCGCCCTAAGGGACTCCGGGGTTTACAAACATACAATCATACAAGTGAAGCTAATATAAAGCGTGTAAAAAGTAACGGTGGAAATTCTAGCCCATTCTTCTCCATACGAAACTTCATTTTGGATGGGCTTCTAGATTAAATTCCTGATAAAAAAATAAAGTGTGATATTTTCAGTGATTTATCATGGTCTAATTGAAATACTAGCCGTGCCCGCGGCTCCGCCCGCGTTGATGTCAGAAATTATCCCAGGGGGCCTAGCTACCAGTTAAAAGTAGACTATGTTGCTTCTTATATATAACATCAGCCATCTGCCCGTGAAAGTCTTATCAAAAATTCGGTTAAAACGTTTCGTACATTAGTCGGAACAAACAGTCAAAAAGACACCCGACCGACCCTTGCTCGTTGAAGCGCCAGCCCGCGCCGCAGCTGAGCCAGTAGCTTTAAATTTTTATCCAATATTTTGATCCAGCCTGTCCCCAATGGCTGTCCCCCTAACAGTGACACCCTGAGCCACAGGGGGTGCCCTCAGCGTGCAGTCGCTTAGTATGTAATTTTAGTTTTTAAGCCCTGGCTGGAGGCGTTAAGTTAACTCTTAATGGCAGCCCCAGAAAAGCCCGGTTAAGCAGTCACGGCCTCTCAAGATCAACTGCGAGATGCCCGACAAAAAAAAAAGACAAAATTTAAAAAAAGAAACACTCACCGTCTTAAAACCTCTGTACATCACACGGATCTCCTGCTTCGAAAACTTCGTCTGCCGGCAGAGTTCCTCCAAAGCCACAGGAATAGGTTTCGGCGTCCTACTCGGCTCCAACTCGTAGGCATGCTCCTCAACCGGAGACTCAGGCGGCGTCGCCATCTTGAATTTTTCTCCTACCCCAAATCACGAGTTATAATTTTCTAGATATCATTTTGAATATTTCCAATGCTATCTGATTTCCAGGATTTAATTTCACTTCACTATTATTTTTTAGCTGTGGTCCAACTGACAGGACATTTTGGCGGGAGTTTTGACAGTTGACAGATTATAAAGAATTGTATTGGATGGTTAGAGGGCTGGATTTCGGCTCTGAAACAAAGAAATAGGAAATGTTACAACTTTATAAGTTCACTAGCGATCCGATCCATCCCTGGTTTGCACGGTTATTATACACTTGGAAAATTATAATCCACCACGTGGACCCAGTGTCGGTTGAAAGATGTCACATAGCTTGGAATTTTTCGTCCTAGGACATCCCCGTTTTCTCACGATGTTTTCTTTTACCGTTTTTGAAGCAGTGGTGATAAAATTAAATACATGAAGTAAACCGCTCTGTGGACAAAACCATTTGACACAGTTTCTCTAGAGTTCAGTTCATGGAATTTCAAAATACCCAGTAGCAAGCAAAACAAACCACTAAACACGTTTAACGTTAAATATATTTTAAAACATCATTCTGTCTCTGCTATCTTCAATCGATTGACAGAAACAAGACGATGAGTTTCAATTTGTTAAGCTTTTGCCAAATGGTGCAAGCTAACCTTAGACTGACCTTTCGAAGAAATATTTTTGAAACTGCGTACACAGTCATCTACTAAATCCATAATTCAGCGAATCCCTGTATAAAGGAATGAGGAACCCGGTGTAAATTTCACTCATCCTCCATTGAAAAGGGAGGATCCCTGACCAGACGGGTATCGTGTCTGGTGCTCTACTGCCCGACGATTGACGTCGTAAATTCGTACATTATATATTCGTAGTCGTGCGGTAAACTCTGCTTGCGCGATGCAGGATTTTGTGTGACGTCAATGTCATGCGTAGTTCGCATGAGGCGATGTATGTGTCGCTACATCTACATAAAAATTAGTCATATTCATGATATAATTAACTATTTGGCTTGCACACTCTGTCAGCGTGACATTAGTGCAGGTGTATAAGTCAGCTGCCAAACGTTAGTTAAAATAGAACTGGATTTGTTACAACTGTCATGCTAGGATAGGCGCGACTTTCAGTTAGTTTTTTAACTAAAGAATTATCGCTGAACAATCAATTTATCTAGGTCGGCTTCCCGTCTAACCGGATGCAGCTGAATACCAGTATTTTACAGGGAGCGACTGCCAATCTGACCTACAAAACCCAGTTGCAAAAGTGGTTGTCAGATTTTTGGGCTTCTGAATACTCGTAGCGACTGTCAAAGACCTACGAATGACAGCCGGTAATGGCTTAGCATGCTTTCCGAGAAAAGAAGGGGACTGAATGTGTAATCAATGGTCACCCATTGATATTCACCGGAAATTATTCCACGGGTAAATGTTACTGGAACATGTTCGCTATGGTAGCACGTTCGCTATGGTAGCACGTTCATGCCCGTATAACATCAGCTATCTGCCAGTGATAATAGTTCCGCCAAAATCGGTCCAGCCATAGAAACTGCGCAATAAACTACCAGGCGCGGTCCGAGGGGGGGGGGGGGGGGTCCTAGGGGTCATGACCAAAGCCATAAACGTAAAGCTTAAAATATTTTTTTTTTTTAAATATAATACATTTTCTTACTAATATGTAGGTAGTCTTTCTCGTGACCCCCCCAAAGACTGGCTGCGACCGCGCCTGTAAACTACATTGTATGAATCATCCATACATTTACTAATAATAAATAAATCGAAATAATTAATAATCATCCACTATTAATCACCTTCCTCGTATCCTACCCGCGACAACCGTGAAGGTATCATGCAAATAGCCATCAGACATGAAATACAACTACTAGAAGCAATAGATATTATTTAATTGAAGCGTAACATTTCCCGCCAACACTGGCTGTGTGCCAAGCCGGAAAAAATGTGTTCGTTTTTTTTTAAATAGCAATGTTTTTGAACTTTTTAATCGGTTTGTGTTGTGTTCAAAATAAGAATGGGCCTTGACTGGGGTCGTTGTAAAGGCTCGTTTATATAGAGACTAGCTTCTGCTCTCGACTTCGGTCGCATTTTGTATTTATTTGATTTCGTTTAACTTCATGATGTTAAAAAATTAGCTGTCAAATTGCAAAGCTATGTTATATACAGGAAAAGTTTTTATCCAGTGTGCAAACTGTAACCATGAATTCGCTGGGGGGTCTAGAATGGTATGCTGAATTCAGGGTTAATTTTTGCGCACTGAATAAAAACTTTTCCTGTATTAGTGTAGAATTTTGTTTTTTAAGTACTGTTACAATATCGGCACTTAATAATCTGGCTGTACCCACTGCTGGGATACAGGCCTAATCTCTGTGAGAGGGATTGGGTCCTTTTCGTTTTCTTCGCGGGGTTCCACGCGCGCCGCGAGATGTCAGCACCAAATGGTGGGGTCCGCAAGGGCCGATGCCTGCCAGGGGTGCGGGTTGTTCGAAAGAGATACCGCGGCCCCTGGCACATAGGCAACTGAGGGAACACGGGTGGGTTTTTGTCAGTAAAAGTCTGACACACCCTCCCGCTCCACCCAGAGCGGGAGAAGTTATTTGATGATTTCCCACCCAAAAAAAAAAAAACCCATCACGCGGGCCCAGTGCGGGTTGGTAGATGTCACATGTCTTCGAATTTTTGGTAGAACATGCTGGCTTCCTCACAATGTTTTTCTTCACAGCTTTGAGAGCTATGGTGATGAAATAATTTACCCAAAGTATGTAAATTGCCCACCTTTGTTGCATTTATTGTTTACTAACTGACCCGACAGACGTTGTCCTGTCTTAACTATGAATATATTATGTTACGCGCTACTTTTTATTTTTTTTCTTTCATAAGAACCTTCTCCTGACATTAACAAACACAACAAAAAAACAATTAGCAAAATTGGTCCAGCCGATCACGTATGATGCCGTGACCAAGGGAAATAGGGATTCATTTTTATATACAGGCTGATTTTTTAGTCACCGTCCAAATTTTTCAGGGTGATAGTACCCGTGAAATTGAACAACTTTCTCCAAGGAACATGGGTAGAAATATGAAAAAAAAAATCGACCTCCCATGCAAAATCAATAGTTAGCTGGTCGATTTTGTATGGGAGGTCCTATTTTTTTTTTCATATTTCGACCCATGTTCCTTGAAGAAAGTTGTTCAATTTCACGGGTACTATCACCCTGAAAAATTTGGACGGTGACTAAAAAATAATTCTGTATAAGATCACAGGTAAAAGGCAGTTCTTATAATTTTAGCTATTATTGTATCACTGTAACAGACCCATGGGGTGTACAATATGTATGTCACTAATGTTGGCTAAGTTAAAAATAATTAATAATAATACAATTACACTCTTAGTTGTTGGTGGTTAAAGTCAACCTCATTTTACATTCATTATTTTAAGCACATAACTATTACGGTCATACAATTTACGTTAAAAAAAAAACACATAAACCTGCATGGACACTTATGAAACGTCAGAAGCTAGGTGCACGGTTCCAATTTGTCGTTTCCTATGGAGAAGAGCCGGCAAGAAACTCCACGGTTACTCGAATAATTGGATTTTACAATTTTTTCAAATTACATTGCAGGCCAGTCAATAAGTACCAGGTACTTAGAGGAATGAAAAAACAGAATAGAAAATCGTCCGTGTCCGTTTAAATTAGACATGGGCGAAGTAGCTCACTGAAAAGAAAAAGAGCGTTTAGCTCTTTCACTCTAAAGAGCTATATCACTCTTCTAGCTCACTAGCTCTTCTATAGCTCAGTGACACAGACGCCGAGACGCCGACTGTTAGCTCAATTGACTCACGCCGCACGCGCGTCGAAGGAGAAGGGTCGGCTCGCTCAATAGTGAGTAGCTCTTTGGAAGTTTGGACTCTTCATTACTCACTAGCTCTTCTATAGCTCAGTGATTCAGACGTCGACTGTTAGTTCATTTGACTCACGCTGCACGCGTGTCGAAGGAAACGGCTCGGCCCGCTCAATAGTCATTGTCAATAGTTCTTTGGAAGTTTGGAGTTAAGTTAGATAACTTTTTCTGTTTGTTTATATAATGTTATGACTTTACGTAAATTACACGGAAAAAATAAACAATGCAGAAATTTTATAATGTGCTAAAGTATTTTCTGCTTTAAAGCTATGGCCATAAAGATAGATTTACAGTGATTTATGTCGTATGATAGTCTACAACGAAATATTCCGAAGCGAACCGAATGAGCCGTTCGGCCGCTGACTTCGGTCGGTCATCGGTGTCTCGCTGAAGTACTGATAGTATGAGAGCTAACTGAGCTAGTGAGCTACTTAGCGAACGAGTGAGTGAGCGAGAGCGACGTCCATCAAAAAGAGCTAGCTCTTTTCTATCACTCGCGCACGAGCTACCCATGTCTAGTTTAAATACACAAGTCAGAAAAATAATAAACATAAGTTTAATATGTCAATTTTAGTCGACCTCATCTTATACTTACTATACTCCATTTGAAATAACATTAGACACATAAATAAATCTTTTTTACAGTCCGTTCAACTGATTTTGACTTCTATTGCGTTAGTAGCATGATAAATGGCATCTGCAGTAAACAGTTGGTATTGTAACCAGTTTTATTGCTTTTAATGCCATCTGTATACCCACGGAATAGAAGTCAAAATCGGTTGAAAGGACTGTAAAAAAGGTTTGTTTAAATGTCTAATCTTATTTCAAATGGAGTATAGGTAGGTGCTTAATTCACAATCGTAAGTCGGAGCCGATTCCGTTAGGCCACCACGGTTCCTAACAGAGCTGGGGGCCGATTCTACTAACAAATTTGTTAAAAAAACGCAATAGAACCGCAACCGAATCACCACTTTTAAGCGTTTTCGCATTCTACTAAAATGAACAACGGTCCAGCTGCGACACAGCTGCGGTTACGTTTTAGTTACGCCAACGATCGATTGAAACAATGTCAAAACCTATTCTACTAACAAAATCGAACATGAGCGTGACGTTTACTATAGGGCAAAGTTAATGATAAAATTATGATCATTATGTCTTTTAATTATAGAAAATACTTTTAGTGCCACATATTCGTGTTTAGTAACATTTTTAGATTCAACTTTTTTCTTTGTGGTATTAATAAAACATATTATTTTGGCATGTTGGTAACGCGGGTTACCCGCTGTGTTCCCGCTACAGTTCAGTTGCAATTCGTTTTAAGTTTAGTTTCCATTTTGCTTATAAAATAGTAGAATGACTTTTTATGTAACTATCGAACGGCGATCGAAATCGAACTGTTGTGGAAACACAATTTAACGTGTAACGTTGCAAATTAGTAGAATCGGCCCCCAGAATGGATCCGGAATTAAGGTCAGCCTAATCTATTTAGTAACTCTCAGATCCGGAATCAGATTTACAATAGCATTCCAGCTAGCTTCAGATATTAACATTTAGACATAACGTTATTATGTGCCTAGATAAAAAATAAAAAACTTTAATTTCAGACCCATAACGTCCATTATTCATTTTTACTTTAATATGCACAACTTTCTTTTAAAGAATATGTATTTCTACGAAGTTTCCGATTCTTAAAATGCAATATCCTCCCATCTCCACCTGCTACGTCTGACTTTCCTTTCAAACTTTCACCTAACTTTATCTCGAAAACGGAAGAGCTGTCTATGCATCGACCCAAATACGAACTATCTCCTAGCTAGTACCTATGTACCTATATTATTTCTGGTTACTCTATGCTTATACCACAGAATATTATAAAAGGTGTGTTACATATTGTGGACCGATGACCTAGTGAAGGCCGCAAGAATCTGCTGGATGCGAGAAGCATATAACCGGTCGAAGTGGCGGGGCTTGGGAAGGCCTATGTCTAGCCGTGATCGATTTTCGGCTGTTATGATGACAATGATGATCGGCTCCATACAATAAGCGAAATGGCACGGACATGTAGACACACTTCATGTTACTGTAAATCACCTTAACGATATAATTGAGGTTGGCAACCGACATAGGTACACCGAAGAATTGCCAAACTTAAGTGGCAGTGGGCAGGGCACATTGCTCGCAGAACAGATGGCCGATGGGGCCGAAAGTTTCTGGAGTGGCGACCGCGTACCGGAAGACGTAGAGTTGGAAGGCCTCCTACAAGGTGGACCGATGACCTTGTGAAGGCCGCAGGAATCCGCTGGATGCGGGAAGCACAGAACCGTTCGAAATGGACGAGCTATATCTATGTGTTCAAATGCTTCATTGTAGGTTGCTGCCATTCGCCGAATCAGCCAACGTACACCAGTTATGATTAAATCCCATGTATAAGGAGCGAGAATATTGCCATCAATCGGACATAAATCTAGACTCCAGGGGCCCAAGTCTGCTATTTTTATAAATTCATCATTCCAACACGATCCCATTGTCATTTCGCTAAATGTTCGTAATCTGGTAAATTCATAATGGTCGATCATTGGTCGGTCAATGGTGTCGTAATAGAATTGTGTCATAACGGCATTTTCGTATTGCCATTATTATAAAAGTCGTTAGTAGAAATGATTTTCGAAAAACGACTACTAAATTTGAATATTTATTCATGCCAGATTTCATTTATAAATATTTTTACATATTATTTATTAGTGTTTTAAGCAATCTAAAGTAGTAGGAAGTTCGTAAATTAAGTCAGTCATTCATTTGTCATTATGTACGAGATTACCAATAAATGCCATTTCTTTCAATGGAGTGTCAGTGGCTGACCATTGGAAAGTCATAATGACGCCATTTTGTTAGTAGATTAACCAAACTTGTCAAAATCAACAATTATGAAATCAATGATAGACCATTCTGACACTATTGTTAATAGCAGACTTGAGGCCCAGGTTGCTACTGAGAAGCTCCAGATAGATAAACCAATGTCACTCATAAACTAAGTGAAATAAATACGTATTTTTGAAGCCAACACCAAAACCACTAAACCACAAACCACTTTACCAAAATATAGGACCACCTGGAAAGTATACCTGCCCTTTCAAACCAAAAATAATTTTTAAACATTTTTTTTTATTTCGATGCACTGAGAAGCTCCGTCTTTTTTGAAGTCGATAAAAAATATGATTTATTCTTCTTTCTATAAAGGTCAAAATCGAGGGTTTGTTCGTATTAAAGGTCTACTTCAACGAATTTCAGAAAAAGCTTGAAAGACTAATGATTAATGTATTTATTATCTAGCGATCAAAGACTCTCATCTCGCCCGGGCCTCATACTTTTTAATATAAAAGGCACGTTTTCGATGTACTTAGACATTCGGATACAGGTAACCTACCATTGTACGTTTTATGTAACAGCAATTATTGTGGATGTAACCTGGTGTTGCTACTTCTAAATAATAGTTTATTTTATTTTATTTATTGCAGTAGCAACAATAATAAAAACAAGGCTCAAAAAAATAGGTGGATCATTCAGATGTCAATGTATACGCTTTTATAACAAACTTCCAAGCCATGTTCAAGATCTAAGTCTCAATAAATTTAAATCATTCATTAAACGTAAGTTGTGCCTGAAAGCCTTTTATACCGTTAAGGATTATATTGAGGACAAAACATCTTGGGATTGACCTGCTCCAATTTTTGCATACTGAATGTGGTTCTTTTGTTTTTTTGCAAACTTATACTTTTCGACATTTGATTATTATTATATACACTTTGACATGAATATTTACTTTGAGAAGTATAATATTATTATTGTTTTAATTATTGTGAATGTGAGGACTGTGTGGGTCATGTTTTGTTTTGTGTTTCATCTATTTCTCAGTTAGTTTTAATGTTAATCTGGCAGTTTGAGTAATTTATGCGGCCTACCCAAATGTCCTTTCTTTGGTATTGTTCGTCAAATCTTTGAGCTCCTCAAGTTCTGAGTTGAGCTGCATGATTATGATAAATGCGTGCACTGATTGGACAGGTCCACTCAATCTGTGTGGTTCTTTCCTCAAAAGACCATTTCAGACACCAATCCACATGGTCTTCACATGATCTGACCAAGATTATGTCTGGACTTTAAAAGAGACTGTGACCTCTGAGTTTGTTTCGGCCTTTCTTCTCAGAGTAGTCAGATAGGAAACGCCGACCTCATCTAGTTTAAAAAAAAAAATATGATTGACGTGTAAAAGTGTTTGTACAAACCTACTTACAGAAATAAATCATTTATCATTTATCAATAGTAGCAATAGTAAAGTTCTGGAGTGGCGACCGCGCACCGGAAGACGTAAAGTTGGAAGGCCTCCCACAAGGTGGACCGATGACCTTGTGAGGGCCGCAGGAGTCCGTTGGATGCGGGAAGCACAGAACCGGTCGAAGTGGCGGAGCTTGGGGGAGGCCTACGTCCAGCATTGGACGTCTTTCGGCTGAAATGATGATGATGTAGTGCAGTGCAGTTTGAGCAGTGGTGGCCTAGTGGAACGGCCATACAAATCATCCAATTGAATGTCAGCAATTTTGTTTAATTTATTTTGCTATCTTCTAAACACGAAAACTTTTTATCCAGTGCGCAAACTGTAACCATGAATTCAGCATATCATTCTAAACCCCCCAGCACAGAAATTTTACGTCGGTTATAAATACAAAAAAAAAACAGCTGTTCCATACATTTTGACCGCGTAGGAATACCTACGCGGTCAAAATGTATGGAACAGCTGTTTTTTTTTGGATTTATAACCGACGTAAAATTTCAAAAAAAAAAAAAACAGTTGTTTCATAGAAAAGTGCAATAGCACTTTTCTATGAAACAACGGTTTTTTTTTTTTGTAAAACCGACGAAAAATTTTTTCGCTGGGGGGTCTAGAATGGTATGCTGAATTCATGGTATCAGTTTGCGTACTGAATAAAAACTTTTCCTGTATATCTTGCTTATGCCTGTCTAAAGCGGTAAAACCAACCTAAAATTGCTTTCAGAGACCGTTGCTTAGTATTCAACTGTATCATACCATTTAATATGAAACATTTTCATACACAGAGCTACACAACCCATTTGGAACGAGCCACACGAAAAGATAACCGCATGACACATTTATTTATGCTAAAACCAGAGAGGTTATTAGCAACAAAATGGCGGCTTCCCGCGCTTTGCCGCCATTAAGCTTCGGAATTCGCAGCCCGATGTTTATCCACCGCGGTCGCTAGATTAAGTTAATGTTGGTAACATATTATTTTTGTTGGATTTATAGAGTTTTTCCGTTGCATGTGCTGGTTATGTGGAATCAACCTTCGAGGATTTCACCTTGCGGTTATCTACACTATTATTACAAAGAGGAGATCAGGTTAATCAACGCTTACCAGGGTTGGTACGCAGATAGGCCATCTTTTCATACCGAGACACCTCCGTGCCTCAGAAAGCACGTGAAGCCGTTGGTCCCGGCTGTCATTAGTGGATCTTTGACAGTGGTTACGGGTCGTCGGAAGCCCGAAGTCTGACAAACAGCCTTACCACGGGGTATCTTATTATCCAGTAACTGGGTTGTTCCATGCAGGCAGTTGCTCCATGTAAAATGGTCTGCGTCTGGTTAGTCTGGATGCCGACCGAAACATAGATAAGAAAAGGCTAGGCAGATGATGTTAGGTAAGAAAGAAATTGGTTACAGATCCGGTGAGAGCCTGCCCGCATAACAGTTTTTACGTCTAATAATACAATTGCTATTTGATACGTTACCAACTCAGGTCTTAAGCACCAGTACCCTAATTGCGTAACACGAGATTAATCATAATCGGTTTCATTTTGACAGTTCAACAATATTCATTGCGTTATTTACGTTGTTGAGCACACACATTTTTCGAACATATGAAGCAATGGTTTAGCCATCTGTTTCAAAACGAAATAAATTATGATTAATCGTGAGTTACGCAATTAGGGTGCAGGTTAACCCGGGAAATTCGAATTTTCTTACGTTTGTGTTTACCAGCGGGCTTAGCATGACGCTTTCTATTTCTACGAAGAATAGACACAGCTTTCTCCATACAAAGTGACATTTCGTTTCTCCATTTTTGACATGGCACCCGTAGAAATCCTTCTACAAACTGTCAATTTGACTTTTGTTTCTAACGATCTTTGTTTAGGTCCTTTTGTATGTAGACTATCGGTAAAACGGGGTGAATAGAGATGAATCGAGACGAAACTGTACAATGGATTTGAATTTTGAAATTATATACTTTGTAGTCAAAAAGGACTCTAATATGTTTACTGTTTTATAATTAACAATTAAGTGCCTGTATTGGCAGAAAACGATACTAATTTCAACGATAAAATCCACTTTAAAGTTTCGTCTCGATTTACCCCGTTTTACGTATTTCTGAAGAAGTTTTTTTCCAAACTGTCAAAATCAAACTGACAACAAACTTTCTAATCGACGGCAACAGAGTATAACATACGATTATCTACAAAATCATGATTCGTTTTGAACGCTTATCTGTGATAATTAATAGAAGAACACAGCTGTGTTCTTCTATTAATTATCACTTTTAATTTTATTTGTTTAATTATATAAAATAGGAGAAGATAGCTATCTTCTCCTATTTTATATAATTTAGCTAATTAGGCAATACCAAGGAAATGGTTAAGGCCAATATATATAATTGTAATATTTTTGTTCCCAAAAACGGCACTTAGATAATTTGAGATTTTTTTTTTGTAGTTGTCTATAAATACGTGACATAATATCAGTAAAAATTGAGGATAAAACAGAAAAAAAAATCCTAGGCAAAACTAGGAATTCTGAGTCGAACTACTTAGATAAAAGAGTGAATTTCGTAAAATGGGCAAATTACTCTATCTACTTTGCTGCCGTCGTACTGTCAAAACGGAACGTCATTTTTGTCTATTCTTCCGTCGACAAACCGGTGCTTTTGCTAAGCCTGCAGTAACTGTACTTGTGTAGTTTTTAATAAAATAGTCATTCAATGGGATCAAATGTCACCGCGAACATGTTTTGTTCAACATTCAGCTTTACACTATACAGCAAATTGCAAAAAAAAAAAAATCGCGGGTTACCATTACGAATTAACTTTTATCGCTTTTAAAGGTTCAACACAAACGTGTGTTCTCGCGGTAAAAGAGAGTATAGCCACATTTAAAACATTGTACACGTCGCTTTACGGACCAGTGATTAGTAACAAAAATGATTTATTACTTGGCGCCCGACGTGGGACCGAGCGTCAAAGATGGCGGAATGAGAATCAGTAATGTTACGTAGGTACACAGACGTAGATTGCAGTGTTATGTAACTATGTGGTGAACATTAATTACAAATGGTGAAGGACGGAATGAAAGGATTTCTTAATTTATGAAGTTTTTTTACGTTGGATGCACTATCTGACCAGTGGTAAGCGATGACGCAGTCAAAGATGATTGACGCTTTGTCAAATCAAGTTACCTTTTTAGGTTGGGTTGGGGTCGGCAACCTGCGGCTCTTTGGATGTGAAGCTCCGGCTCTATAGTTTCATACGCAAATATTATTTATTTTCTCTTCACCTGGCGAGCTATCAAATAAAAAAATGGCGAGTTTGCAAATGGCGTAGATTAGGCCACGCCCCTTTTCGGTCCCCTTGCGTTTAAACCCCGATTTCACGCAATTTTACTATGAAACCTATATTAACTGTGACTTGTTTCGTAATCTATATAATATTTTAAATTTTTGTGGCTCTTTAAAAACTTAAGAGGGACAGGGCGTGCGATTCTCCATACAAATGTATTCCCCTTTTTTTCCTGAATAATGCCTCTAGAGCATTTTTTTTTCATAAAATCAAGGTCTGCTGTAAACACGTCCCTGTCATTTTCTTTTTTAAAGAAAATATGACCCTCTAAAAATTACAAATAAAGCCCTATTTTTACCGCCTTGATTAGGGGACTACCAGACAAATTAGATAAGTTTTTAACATAAAAAAATGATAGGAACCTAAACATACTCTTTCTTAAAATGTTAATGTAAATAATAATTGAATCGGCTCAGTTTTCGAGGAGAAAAAAGGGGAATACGAAACGTCGATCTCGTCAAAATTTTTGTGATAATTTCGGTCTGAGCTGCAGCTGTCCCTATCACACACTACGGGGGCAGACATACTGACAGCGCGACGGCAATAGTCTCTTCAAATACCTATTTTTCAAATTCCTCGTAGGCCCCGTCCCCTCTTAATTTTTTTGTAAATTGTAATTTTTGAATCTTCCGACTCAAAAGCTTGCCGACCCCTGTCCTAGGCCATAGAATACTTAGGGAGGGCCTAAAATTATTGTATTCCTTAGCTTTAACATTACACTGTTAGGCACAGGAGAACCTTTAGTACGCCCACATTTCACCAGTTATGTTTAAGTCCTATATATTATGGAGCGAGCTTATTGCCAACAAATGGGAAGAAATTCAATCTCCGTGCTGCTTCCGAGGTATTCCCGATGTAAAAGCTAATAACCAGAGATCGGATATTCGGATGCATATTCACCTAAAGTTGAGATGTTGGCTAACATGGAATGCGCTTTTGTGTCGAAAAAGTCTTAATTTAGGTAAGTAATTTGTTTATTTTTTGTTTTAACTAATACAAACCATCCCTCCTCTAGTACATACACATATTTGTATCGGGTTAAACATTAATTTTAAATTCATACACATCTGAATAGTTATGCAATCCAAGAATCCCGGGGTTTTTAATAAATATTACAAATAATTTATAAAGCCGCTTCCATACTTTGATAGCTAAAAATTATCTTTAGGTAAATATGCATCCGAATACCCGATCTCTGCTAATATCACTGAAATGTGTGTTTAAACAAAACACACCACATAAACCAACACACTTAAAAATCTATACGACCATTGAAATTATGAACTCAAAAAAAAATGCCTCTTAGCGAATCAAACGACAAAATAGAAAGAACGAAAAGTATTTACTAGACTTTCACAAAAATATCATAAACAAAACTACACAATATACTTACTTAAAAATAAAATTGAAATTAAAATAAAAACAAAGTCCTGTCCGAGGCCAAAAGGCTCCTATCTCAGCATGATGCTGCGACATTTAAAAAATGTCGCAGCGCTGATATTCTGATAGCTGAATAACAAGTATTTATTCTTCGTTATCAATTCGTCCGGTTTGTCCATCGAAATCAAAAGAACGACAACTAGCCCTCTTTAGATCTTTCTGCGCAATTAAACCAAGAGAGCTCCTCAAAATGTTTCTCAAGTCAGCAAGATCTTACAGCAAGCCGTTTAGCGACTTCACTTCAAAAAAGATCTCTTTAAAAGCTCTTCTTCGTCGGCTCTTCAACCTTCGTACAATAGCCTACATTAGAGCCACTTCAGGGCACGTAAAATGGAGGCCCAGTGGCTAAGGTGAGAAAGTCAAGAGTTTTAAATCCATCAAAGTACGACCTATTTGTATATGTATGTCAAAAAATTTGAGCACAAAAAATATCCAATCATTAAACCATTATGTCGTAATGGCCGTGCGGTTAATTTCTTGCCTCTCTATGCAACGAGTTTGTGGGTTACAATCTGGGCAAGTGCCAATGTTATCTTAAACATAATAATATTATGTACAATATATCTAATTTGTTTGATATTTATATCTTCATGTCGCCTTTTCTCCCCAAAGGGTGTGTGTTTGTGTGGTATGTAACATTTCGTGAGGGAACCTAGACTTAAATGCTAAATGATTTTATTTATGTAAATAGGGTAATAGGGTTTGTATAAACACAAACGTGACAGAGAAAGCTCTGTCACGGTGTTTTTATTTGACAGAGAAAGCTCTGTCAAATAAGTACCTATACTCCATTTGAAATAAGATTAGACATTTAACTAAACCTTTTTTACAGTCCGATCAACCGATTGTGACTTCTATTGCGTTGGTGGCATGACAAATGGCAGTTGTAGTAAACAGTTTGTATTGCAACTACTTTTTTGCTTTTAATGTCATCCTTATACCTCGGTATAGGAGTCGGAATCGGTTGAACCGACTGTAAAAAAGGGTTGTTTAAATGTCTAATCTTATTTCAAATGGAGTATACATAATTAAAACAAATTTGACATCTGTCACAAAACCCCACCAAAAAATCCCAAGTGACAGCTCCAACGAATAAAAAAAAACGAATAACACAACTGGCAATACACAATAAAGATTCCCATACACCGCTACACGTTTTTCCGATCATAAAAGCTTACCCTTTTTTATTTAGCCCCGGGCATGAGTTTTGCTCGTAACTACCATGTAGGACCTTAAAGCTGTAGATTTTATATTCATGTTTTTCTGTAATGGCAGTCAGGTGTAAAGGCGGGAAAAGGTCAGAAACGGCAGTACGGGGAGTATTTTTGAGGTTATCTCTGAATTGGTGTACATGTTGCATAGCATATTACACTATAAAATGAATATTTTAGGAGAAAAGTTACATTCGTAATACCTTCTTCACAGATTGATTCATTACAAACGTACTTTAGTTATTTCTCCTTATTTTTAAACGTTGGTTAAACTTATGTAATGATTAGCGTCTGTTTGATCCTGATGAACTTTAAGGTGAATCTAGTCGACATTTTTTCCATACAAACTTCGGGAGTGTATTCCCACTGTTCGACAATGTACATCGAAAATTGAAGATGGTATGGTTTTGTCTCATTATTATTATTGTCTGTGCGAGAACTGAATACAAAAATAAAAAGCCGTTAAAAAGTTAGGAGCCAACAAAGATTCGTTTTTCTTGCTAATTTAACCTGACTTTGGGCGTGTTTAAGTAATAAAAGAAGTGAAATCTCCAATACCAAGTCGGTAACGACAAAGCTCAATTGTCGAGAAGTTAAATAAACTGTTTCCAGGTCTGGTTTTTTCATAAACTCGATCTCCTGAAGGACTTTTCTTAATTTTCTACGCGCCTGTTTTACTATAAATGATCCTGCATCTCTTTCAATAACGTTGTGCTTCTAGACTAGCGTCTAACTGCTCATCATTGGTACTATCTCTGTCGGACACGATGCCTGGTGAGACAACGTGCTTTTCAGTCACGCCCACCAGTGAGTTCGAGCCCGCGACTAGTGTCATCTTAAGCAACGTTTATAAATAAGAGGGATTATGTAAAGTCAAAATTTTTGCTAGTTTTCTTTATGTTCATTTTTAACTGACTTCAAAAAAAGGAGGAAGTTCTCATTCAAGTTCTCAATTCGACTGTATTTTTATTTTTTAATGTTTGTTGGCTTAGAGCTTTCGACTGGGTAAACCGATTTTGATGATTCTTTTTTATTACTGTTAAATTTTCCCAATTGAATATGAACCCTATACTTATAGGACTAACACCGGGTCGACGGCGCGTTGTGTTCCACGCGCGCCTCCAACCAACTGGTGGGGTCCGCAAGGGCCGATGCCTGCCAGGGGTGCAGGTTGTTCGAAAGAGATACCGCGGCCCCTGGCACACAGGCCACTGAGGGGAACACGGGTCGGTTTTAGTCAGTAAAAGTCTGACACGCTCCTGCTCTACCCAGAGCGGGAGAAGTTATTTGATGATTTCCCACCCAAAAAAGAAAAAAAAACATAGTTCTGAAAAGGCTAGGCAGAATGATAGATCTACTAGTTACAATCTGTATAAATATTTTCGTCGAACCCGAAACACGTAAAGCATTTATTACATTTTCAGCTTACGAAATACGTGTCCAATGCCTACCGTTTTATTCGTATAAAACCGTAAAAGTATTAAATACCTACTTATGAATTTTATTAGTTCGCGTATTATTTTCTTACATGAGCCCATATATCAAGATAGGGATCTTTCGAACGTAAAAATATTAAAGAAAAATTGGCTTTCAAAACACGTAAAAGAGTATGCTAAAACTGTACTCCGATTGAAATAAGATTAGACATTTAAACAAACCTTTTTTACGGTTCATTCAACTGATTTTGACTTCTATAGCGTTGGTAGCATGACAAATGGCATCTGCAGTAAACAGTTGGTATTGTAACCAGGTTTTTTGCTTTTAATGCCATCGTTATGCTTACGGAATAGAAGTCAAAATCGGTTGAACGGACTGTAAAAAATTTTTGTTTAAATGTCTAATCTTATTTCAAATGGAGTATAGGTAGATAAGTGAGCTGCACAGCTACACACTACTATTCGACGGGCTTTCTTTTTTTTTTTTTGAGGTTGGGAAATCATCAAATAACTTATCTTGCTCTGGGTGGAGCAGGAGGGCGTATCGGACTTTTACTGACTAAAACCCACCCGTGTTCCCTCAGTTCCCTGTGTGCCAGGGGCCACGGTATCTCTTTCGAACAACTGTTCGACAGGCTTCCGATTCGAAAATGACACATAATGGATGCTCGCTGTATTTGCGTTTACCAATGTGTGAATGTGTGTAAGTGCTGCACAGTGCTCTCTATTTTTTGGGAATCATATCTCCCAGCAAGCTTAGAATTACGCTTTCTATTTATACTCTACCGTAGAATAGAAATCTTCTCTACGGTTCTTGTGCTAAGCCTGCTGCAGACTTACCACGAGAACCGTAGAGAAGCGTTTTGTTGACGGAAGAGTAGACAAAAATTACGTTTCCGTGTAGACAATTGACAGTTTTGTACCGAGAAATGTAGACAAGCAAATTCTATTCTACAGCAGAGTAGAAATAGAAAGCGTCATGCTAAGGCTGCAGGTCAACCTAAGATTTTGTCAGCTGCTTAACCGGACTTGCCTTGTGTGTGTTATTAAATTAAGGGGAACCCAGTCGCGGGCTCGAACTCACTGGTGGGCCTGGCTAAAAATCACGCTGTCTCACCAGGCTTCGTGTCCGACAGAGATAGTATCGGTGATGAGCAGTTAGACGCTAGTCGACACGCACGTTATTGAGTGAGATGCAGGATCATTTATAGTAAAAAAATCGCGAAAAAATTAAGAAAAGTCCTTTGGAAGATCGGGTTTTATGAAAAAGCCTATGCATAAATCTATGACCAATACAGTTTATTGAACTTTCCGATAATGGAACTTTGTCGGTACCGATTTGGTTTTGGATATTTTACACATCTATTTATTACTAAAACACGCCCACAGTTAAGTAAAATTAGCAAGAAAAACTAATCTTTGTTGGCTCCTAAATTTTTAATGGGTTTTATTTTAGTATTCTGTTTCCGTACAGACAATATTAATAATGAGACAAAACGCTGTCATATTTTACTTTGGATGTGCCATGTCAGACAGTGGAGTAAAACACTCCCGAAGTTTGTATGCAAAAAATGTGGACTAGGTTCACCATTAACGACTTAAAACACTCCCGAAGTTTGTATGCAAAAAATGTGGACTAGGTTCACCATTAACGACTTAAAACACTCCCGAAGTTTGTATGCAAAAAATGTGGACTAGGTTCACCATTAACGACTTAAAACACTCCCGAAGTTTGTATGCAAAAAATGTGGACTAGGTTCACCATTAACGACTTAAAACACTCCCGAAGTTTGTATGCAAAAAATGTGGACTAGGTTCACCATTAACGACTTAAAACACTCCCGAAGTTTGTAAGCAAAAAATGTGGACTAGGTTCACCATTAAAGACTTAAAACTAAAGCGACTACACGCTAAGGGCCCTTTGGAGTACCGACCTCGGCATAGGGCGTCCCTGTGAGAGGGCAGCAAGGGGAGATCGGTGTGACAGGAGCTCTAGGTACCGTCCGAGACAATGGCATAGTGGGAAGTGTGTGTGTTGCTATGTGCTGACGCTATAGTCGTCTTCACGCACACATTCACATCATGTTTTTTTTTTTTTTTTTTTTTTCGGTTGTGGCTTCGCACGGTTTGTGCATTTAGCCAGTGTCAAGTAATTTTTCTTTTCGATCAAGTAAATGGCCCGTTACAGGGCACGAAGTTACAAAACAGTCATAGTCGTCTTTAGTCAGTCAAGTCAAAGTTGCAGTGCACTCACATGTTACTAAATTGAATAATTCACTACCAAAATTATACAATTTAATTCGCTATTTCACTAAATTTCATGAAAATGAAAATTCGTGCGACATGTTCCAACCGTATCCCGCCAAAAACTCCCACATCATGTACACTTGGAAACTTTTTGACAGCACAGTTGGCGCAGTGGTTAAGCGATTGACTGCGGCGCTGCGTGTCGCGGGTTCGATTCCCGCACGGAACAGATATTTGTATGACCTATAAGTAGTTGTTCCGGGTCTGGCTGTTTGTGTATGTGAGATTCAATGTTTGTAAACGTGGGGCAATGATTAAAAAAAAAAAAACTTGGAAACTACAAGTAAAGCGCGCGTCACTACGTCAGATAAAAATACCTACTATAATCACTGATTTACTTAGTCCCCGAAATTAAATAGATGTCGGAAGAATAGTGGTTTTTATTTTTTTTTACTGTCAAAATGATCGGGTTTCGGATTTTAGAACAGCGTTTAAACTTCTATAATATTGTTTGATGTTCGTTTAGACACGGAGGTGTATCAAATGGTTGTAATTATTTATGCATAAGAAGCTTGAATTTATGACTGGATCGATCTTAAATTAGCAAAGAGTAACACTTCTGGAATCAATCCGGCGTCTGTCTATCTGTCACTGCCTATAACTATTTGATTTTACTTTACTACTAGCTGCTACTCGCGGCTTCGCCCGCGTGTATGTACCACGAAATCAATCCCACGGAATACTACCAGTATTTTACATGAAGCGACTGCCTATCTGACCTCCACAACTCAGTTACTGGGATATTTACGATATCCCTTTCAGACCCCAAACTTTCGGGCTTCTGACGACCCGTAACGACTGTCAAAGATCCACAAATAACAGTTGGGACGTAATTGCCATTAAATAAAAATAGAATAGAATAGAACAGTCTTGGTATATAAAGATAGTCACCTATCCTCGGACTAGCTGCGGCAAGCGTAGCTTTACCTAAAAATCAAAATATTTTATTTCACAAGCCTGCATAGTAGGAGTGAGGCGTATTTATCGTAACAGATATAAATAACAGATATTTAAAAATAACAAATAACAACTGTTCCTACCAATATAACTTATCTGTTACTTAAAATAACAGACCCTCGAAGACTGTTACATCGGTTGTTACTGTTATTTCATTATATCAGTCTCCACACAGTAACAGACTGTTACCACGGCTGTTACTTTCATACACACTCACGCACACAAAGGAAAGAAAATATCCAGGGCTCTCTCTTCCTCATTAAAGAATGACCCTTGCTGAAAAGAGACACACCTATTATTTTTATTTACTTCGAAATATGTTTACTTCTCACTCTTACTAAAGCGGTTAAACTACGCTAAAAAGAGAAGCACTTAGTATTTATAATCCGTAAAATACAGTAGGTGGTCTGATAAGAACCAACATTTTCTAAAAAGTAACTCTTAAATTTGGTCGTGCTACTTATCTGTTACTCTCCAGTGACCATTATAAAAAAAAAACTTCAAATGTATTATATTTTTCTTTATGGCAATTTGTCCGAATGCATATATTATCTTTGGTTTGACGGAATTCATCGCAAAATATTCTAAGTTTATACGATTTTCTTGATAGCCCAACAAAGATGAAATCAATTTAATTGAGAGTAATTTGTCAGGTTTGAAATAAAACAATTATTTAATTCCATAATCTTTTGGAAAAAGATGCAACCAAGAAAAAATACAGTGATCGTAGACAGAGAAACTACAGTGATCGTGTACGGACGCCTTTTATCTACAATGTCTTTGGTTTGACGTTTGACGGGATTGGTCGCAAAATGTTCCATGTATGTACGACTTTATCTTTAAAGTAATAAAGATGATATTCAATTGAAAGTAATTTGGCTGATTTGTTAGATTTTTTTTTTTCGAAAATGTTTGTCAGTGATAACGGCGTTTTAGTGTTTACATTCCATTTATGGGTTAGTATAGTTTTTAGTTTAGGTTATTCGTTTTATAGTTAGCTAGTTAGTTTAGTATACGTTGTAGGTTGTAGCAGTAATATTTTTTTTTTTAAATTTGGTAGTTAGTTTGGGAATAGTAAAACGTTTGAAAAACAATGGCTAATGTAAATCGAAGAGTTAGTGTTGTGTGGGACCCTTTCGTAAACATAGGTGGTCACTACGCAACCTGCAATATATGTAAAGCGAATTTGTCAATCAAAAACAAAAACTCTGCCTAACCTTGCTATATTGGGGTCGCCTTCCAGACTAACCAGATGTCTAATTTGTCAAAAAAAAATATTATTAAACGTGATTCTATAATTTCTCATTACGTCATTCTTTCCTAGTCAATACTTCGGAAACGATTTTCGACTTACAACGAAACGAAATAAAGAAGATTTTCAATTGAGATTTTAATACGTATTTATCGACTGTACAAAAATAACAGGCTGTTATTTAATAACAGATATTTGGATCTGTTATTTTTGAGTAACAGTAACAGTGATAACAGATATCGTTTTTAACCTGTTACGACCCATCTCTACTGCATAGGCACTTATGAAACGTCAGAAGCTAGGTGCATGGTTCCAATTTGTCGTTTCCTATGGAGAAGAGCCGGCAAGAAACTCCACGGTTACTCTTTAAAAAATAATTGGCTTTTACAATGTTTTCAAATTACAGTGATAATAGGTATGGGAGGACAGTGCAGGCCTGTCAATAAGTACCAGGTACTAGAGGAATGAAAATACAGAATAGAAAATCGTCTACAAATCTAGTCTCTAAGGCCTACAACGTTCTCTCATTCACAATATGTAAAGGAATCTACCTATATAAAATGAACCTATTTGAACCAAGTGACATGATTTCCATGACAATCACTAATAATAAATAGTCGAAATTAAAATTGATGTATAATGTCAAATAATGACGAGAATATGTCAGACATAGTAAAAAATAAAAAGAATAAAAATTAACATTGTAATTTGGGAGCAGTAAATAGAGTTTCACACAGTTTTGCTGTTAATGAGACCGGATCTATCGACCCGTCCGGCTGGTATGACTTAGCCACTAGCCCCCACAGATTGCGAAGTCTCAGAAGATATGTTATTGGACATCTAAACAACTGAAGTGCAGACTCGCAAGTCTTAAAATTCGCAGATAAGATAGTCATTATTGTTGGCGACGTCAAGTCACCATAGAATAAGGTTGATTATTGAAAATAAAAATGATTTGATATTAGGTAGATATAAGAAAATTATTGTTGCATACCTAAGCGTAGGGCTGGTTTTGATTTCCCATACTTTTAAGTCCATGAATACCTACAGATCAAGTAGGAATGTAAGTTTAAGCCAATCACTCAATTAGAATTTAAACTATCTTGAAAGGTACATGAATAAAGGCAAAACCTAACTAGAATTAAGCCTAAATACATAAGTACCTACCTGCATATACCTACAGTACCTAATCTGCTATTAACAAACAACCAAATCTGTTATGCGCAGTAAAATTAAAGCAAAGACGTAAACATTGGTAATATTCCACGAAGAATCGGCACGTGACCGGTTTTCCCACGATCCAAGTGAAGCTTCTCGAAGGAATCGGGCGCAGGTTTAAACTTGTCGAGAGAAATCGAGCTTACGCTTGACCATTAGGCTCCACCCCCTTTAATGTGACTGGTTTAGAACAAATGTTTGATGTCAAACATAACCGCTACTTGTACCCTAGTAGAAAACTACTTAAGGAAATTTCTAAGGAAAATAGTTCAGAATTGTACACATTTTACTCAGATTAAAGTTAGTCGTCAATGAGACAAGTTATGTTAGCAGTAATTCAGTATATTGTAATAGTTATTAGTGCGTGATTCAATAAATGTGAATAGTGGAATTAAAAAAAGGTGTTTCAATAGAATCCCCTACAATAATGGTCCTTCAGAAGCCGAATAAAAAGAACTGAAGCCTGAGTCTGAAGTTACGTGAAGATAAATCGCTGTTTGAAGATTAGCAGCGTTTTAAGAGAAGCTCACGAATACCAAGAAAGCTATTGGTGAAGATCAGTTCTACGAGCCACGCACTAATCACGCCACGAGTCCTACGTGTGCTAAAGAAAATTGCTGGGAATAAACGACTAAGAAGATCGCCTATTCTCGAAGCTAGGACATCTAGGACGTCTAGAAAAATCGATTGGTGGCTACACGACCCGCTGAGTGAAGAATATTGCTGGGAGGTCGGCTACGAACGACGCCGCGCCCTCTCGAAGCCCCTGTATCACTTGAAGCTTTACGTGTGCCGCTGAAGAGCCTAGGACGTCTAGAAAATCGATTGGTGGCTACACGACCCGCTGAGTGAAGAATATTGCTGGGAGGTCGGCTACGAACGACGCCGCGCCCTCTCGAAGCCCCTGTATCACTTGAAGCTTTACGTGTGCCGCTGAAGAGCCTAGGACGTCTAGAAAATACCTATTGGTGGCTACACGACCCGCTGAGTGAATAATATTGCTGGGAGGTCGGCTACGAACGACGCCGCGCCCTCTCGAAGCCCCTGTATCACTTGAAGCTTTACGTGTGCCGCTGAAGAACCTAGGACGTCTAGAAAATACCTATTGGTGGCTACACGATCCGCTGAGTGAATAATATTGCTGGGAGGCCGGCTACGAACGACGCCGCGCCCTCTCGAAGCCCCTGTATCACTTGAAGCTTTACGTGTGCCGCTGAAGAACCTAGGACGTCTAGAAAATACCTATTGGTGGCTGCACGACCCGCTGAGTGAAGAATATTGCTGGGAGGTCAGCTACGAACTACGCCGCGCCCTCTCGAAGCCCCTGTATCACTTGAAGCTTTACGTGTGCCGCTGAAGGAAATTGCTGGGAATAAGCGACTAGGAAGATCGCTTATTCTCGAGGCTAGGTATTCAAGAAATACCTATTTGTGGGAGCGCAACTAGCTGAGTGAAGAATATTGCTGGGAGGTCGGCTAGGAACAACGCCGCGTCCTCTCGAAGCTCGAAAATCACTCGAAGCCCGGCGTAACCCTGTATAATAAGAACGTGTAGAATAAGTATATAAGTGTTAACGTGTGTATGTACTGTAAGTTCGAAGTGTGTGTACGTCTCTATAACATAGCAGTCTCCGCTAAGGACTTCATATAAACTCAGGTGAGTCATTGAACAATATATTGACATTAAGTGAAGTGAATAAGAATGATGACGCGAAGCCGCAAAGGAGACAGCACGCGCTCGACCACGGAAGAAGAGACTACGGAGACGTCAGCTACTACCTCCGAAGAGGTGACAGATACTAGCGCGGCTACCGAAGATACAACCATGGTCGAGGAATCTAATGTTACCTTAGTGGAGAAGAAGAAGAAGGCGAAATCTACTTCGAATAAAGCTATGAATAAGAAAAAAGAGCTAGAAGCCAGATTAGAGTTGGAAAAACTACAGCTGGAAGAAATTAAGCTGAAGACTAAGATGGCAAATACAAAGTTAGAATTAACACGTGTCAACGAAGAAGACACAGACTTGAGTGATAACGAAGAGGATGCTGCAACTAAGGCGGCTGCTGAAAAGGCCACTGAAAGGTGGGTTTCAAAAGCGAAGGAAGCGCAACCCGCAACGAACCCCACCAGTCAGTTGGCAGAAGCGATAATGGAAGCAGTCAAGTCCGCCACTGACAGCAAAGCAGCAACGAATACGCAGCACGCGCCGAAGTATGTCAGTGAGCTACATCAATTCGACGGCGATGCAAGAGACTGGATGGCTTTTAAAGCTACGTACAAAGACTCACAGGCTCTCTTCAGTGGAATCGAGAATATGGGAAGACTGAGAAGAGCAGTAAGAGGAAAAGCCAAAGAGGCGGTGAAGTCCATTCTCTATACACAAGTGGACCCGGAAGAAGTAATGACTGCATTAGAACGTCGATTCGGGAGACCCACTTACCTAATAAGAAGCGAGATAGAAAACATAGAGAAGCTGCCTCCTATGTCAGAAGATGCAAGAGAGTTAGTGAGATATGCTGGAGCTGTGGCCAATACAGTCAGCGTTGTGAAACAAATGAAGAAACAAAGTTATCTGCACTCGAGTGATATATCGAATCGTATAATAGAGAAGATGTGTATTCTAGTACGATTCAGGTGGTACGAGTACAGAGCATCTAAAGAAGAAGATGATGAACCGATCCTCATTGGCCTTATGAACTTCTTCAATCAGATGGTAGACCAGTTCGAGATGCACGAGTTCACGGGAACCAGAGTGAAGAAGGAAGGAATGAGAAACCGAACGAGACCTTCAGGATCCCGGGGCGTGAACGCCGCTCGAGTTAAACGGCACGATGAGGAAGAATATTCATCATACGACGAGGATTCAGATAGAGAGCAAGACGAACAACAAGCTGCGACAGTATGTTCATGCAAGGACGACGCCAAGAAGCAAGAAAAGATAGTCTGTCCTGAGTGCGCAGGGGAACACGCACTGTTCAAATGCAAGAAGTTCGTCGATGCTTCTATAAAAGAAAGATGGGAACAGGCCAAGCGAGCCTTCATATGCTTCAAATGCCTGCTAGGACGGCACAGAAGGTTCAGTTGCAAAGCAAAACCGTGTGGAAAATGCAAAAGAGGTCATCATGTGATGTTACATTCAGAGGACTGGCCAAAGCCAGAACCACCACAAGAGACCCAAGCCATAGCATCAACGATAAATGCAACTCGAGCAATAGCGAGAGCCTACCTGAAGATCGTGCCAGTGGAGCTATGGGGACCAGAGGCCAAAGCAGAAGTATACGCCCTTATGGATGAAGGATCAACAGTGACCCTAATAGAAGAAGATATTGTGAATATGATTGGGGTAGAGGGTCCTGAAGAAGAACTGAGAATTGAGGGCGTAGGTGGGCATCGAATGAGCCAGAAATCCAAGAAGTTTGACATCAAGATTCGAGGAAGATTCGAACGGAACATGGAGAAAATGTCAGGATATACTGTCAAGAATTTGAACCTATCCCCCCAAGAAGTCAGCAATAAGGACTTAGAAGATTGCCCCCGTCTAGAACAAATAGCAGAACAATTAAAATATCCGAACGCTCGTCCTACGGTACTCATCGGACAAGACAACTGGCATCTGATCGTGTCCCAGGAAGTGAAAGTTGGTGACCGAAGTAAGCCAGTAGCCTCCAGAACTCTGTTGGGATGGGTCTTGCACGGAACTAAGTCAAGAAACAATACGGAGCGAATGGTAAATCATCTTTCAACACCAACAGGAAAAGATGATTATCTTGAGAAGACGACTAGAGACCACTGCGACATTGAAGCCCTAGAAGTCACCGCAAGGGAACCATCCAGCGACATAGATCAACGAGCTCTCGACGTGCTGCATTCAACAACGACCAGATTGTCGGATGGAAGATTCAGCGCAGACCTGATCTGGAAGACGGAAGACGAAGGTCTACCAGAAAGCAGAACAGCTGCAGCACGACTACTAACGGGAATGGACAAAGAATTTGATCAGAAACCAGAAGAACAAATTGAAAACCTGATCAACAACGAATACGCTGAGGAAGTAACACACGAACCTGCCTCCTCAAGATCATGGTATCTGCCTGATGCCGCTATTGTCCACCCCCAGAACGAAGAAAATAAAGACAGTCTTCATTCCACCTGGAGTCTGCGCAACGCTCGCGACGAAGACGAGAAAGGAAGGCGTCCAAAGAAACGAGGGGAAGCATTATGTACGGGCTTCACCACAAGATCGATTCATAAAGATTCGAACGCGACTGAGGGGGAGCTGCACACCTTCTGCGATGCAAGCGAGAAAGCGTACGCTTGCGCGGTGTACTGGCGCTCTCAACATCCAGACAATCGCGTGGAAGTGAAGCTGCTGACTGCAAAAGCCAGAGTGTCACCACTCAAGCCAACCTCAATACCTCGACTCGAACTACAAGCCTGTCTACTGGGAAGCCGCTTGGCTAATAATGCGAGCCAAGAAATGAAGCTGACTACGACCCGAAGATACTTCTGGACCAACTCTAGAAGGGCATTGACATGGATCAAATCAGACCGTAGGCGATTCAAGCCTCTTGCCGCACATCATCAGCGCCGATCCAGAAAAAGAAGAAGTTTTGACCCCGAACCATTTTTCCATCGGGCGGCCAAACGGAGCCACCCTCTTTGGCCCCTTCGACGACACAGAACTCATCGGTTCTCCCAACTGGCAGACATCCTAACGCCTGACCAATCATTTCTGGTCAAGGTAGTTGCGAGAGTACCTACCCACTCTCTCGCCACGCTACAACCAAAGTCCTCATTATCAGGACCCAACATTGGGCGACATAGTCCTAATTGTCGACCACACTCTGCCACGCTACTCGTGGCCACGCGGCGAAATAGTCGCCACTCATCCCAGACCAGACGGAAGAACCAGGATCGTCGACGTGCGAACAGCAGCGGGTATCCTGCGGCGGCCAGCATCACGTCTAGTCCTGATCGTACCTGCAACGTCGCCCCAATAAGATGGAGTGCAACGCACTGAGGGGGAGACTGTTGGCGACGTCAAGTCACCATAGAATAAGGTTGATTATTGAAAATAAAAATGATTTGATATTAGGTAGATATAAGAAAATTATTGTTGCATACCTAAGCGTAGGGCTGGTTTTGATTTCCCATACTTTTAAGTCCATGAATACCTACAGATCAAGTAGGAATGTAAGTTTAAGCCAATCACTCAATTAGAATTTAAACTATCTTGAAAGGTACATGAATAAAGGCAAAACCTAACTAGAATTAAGCCTAAATACATAAGTACCTACCTGCATATACCTACAGTACCTAATCTGCTATTAACAAACAACCAAATCTGTTATGCGCAGTAAAATTAAAGCAAAGACGTAAACATTGGTAATATTCCACGAAGAATCGGCACGTGACCGGTTTTCCCACGATCCAAGTGAAGCTTCTCGAAGGAATCGGGCGCAGGTTTAAACTTGTCGAGAGAAATCGAGCTTACGCTTGACCATTAGGCTCCACCCCCTTTAATGTGACTGGTTTAGAACAAATGTTTGATGTCAAACATAACCGCTACTTGTACCCTAGTAGAAAACTACTTAAGGAAATTTCTAAGGAAAATAGTTCAGAATTGTACACATTTTACTCAGATTAAAGTTAGTCGTCAATGAGACAAGTTATGTTAGCAGTAATTCAGTATATTGTAATAGTTATTAGCATTTGTTCCCAACGAGTAACACCCTCAAATGTCACACTGTTACTCGATGGGATTTTTTTCTGAAAAAATTCCCAACCGGTCACACTACCAGTCACACTGTTACTCGATGGGAATTTCTTCAGAAAAAAATCCCAACCAGTCAAATTTTTGACGGTGAATATTTTGATATAATTATTAACTTTATTATAATTTCTAATGAATATTTTTTGATATGTGTTCAGCATGTATTATTATCATTTATTCCCGTTGTCCCCGTATGCCATATCCCCGTCACGGGGACAGCGGGACGTGATTAAATTTATTTCCAGTTGTCCCCGTAACGTACATTCGGCTAACGGGGACAACGGGAAGTAAACTTTTCACGAGTCGTTGTCCTCTTATATCTGCATATTTGACCTAATGTTCTTTTGACCTAATTTTCATGTTTAATGGTCACAGTTCTAACCTAACTCAAATGGCACCTAACCAAATCTTAAAATATTCAATGCATGGTCGAGGGTGGGCTTGGTCGACGGAGCCCCGCTTTGCGGGGCTCCTACTTCAGGATGGTTTATAAAAAAATAACCACGAAGGGGATGGCGGGGTCTATTCGCTCGCTTCGCTCGCTCACACGACCCCGCCATCCCCTTCTAACCTAACCTGTCCGAGTCGGGGTGCCCTAAAGTCCAGATTGCATCCAATTTCTACTGGTTACAGTGACTGGTGACTGGTTGGGAAATTAGTAATAAAAAGTTCCCATCGAGTAACAGTGTGACTGGTTGGGAATTTTTTCTTAAAAACATTCCCATCGAGTAACAGTGTGACATTTGAGGGTGTTACTCGTTGGGAACAAACGGTTATTAGTGCGTGATTCAATAAATGTGAATAGTGGAATTAAAAAAAGGTGTTTCAATAGAATCCCCTACAATTATGTTATAAATAAACTCACAACTACTTGTGTTTGTGTAGCTAGGGTGCGCACGAGTTTAATTTATTTACGTTAGTTCCTTTTTTATTTGTATTGCCAATAGCTGCACTGTTGTTTTTACACGCTTTATATTAGCTTCACTTGTATGTAGGTATGTTTGTAACCGACTCCTTTGAGCGCGATTTTGACCCACTTTAAACGGTCAGATTTCATTGAAACTTTGTAAACTTATCGAGGACCGATGACAATTCAATAATTTAATTTTTTTTTAGAAAAATGAAAAAAAAACACGTTTTTGTAGTTAGCAGAACTAAAAAATAGAAAATAAATAATAGTTTAAAAAACTAAAAAAACACGCTTTAAAAACCAAACTAAAAAAGGAGAAAATAATTTAATTCAATTAAAAAGCGTGGGGTGCTGGATATTAATTGATTAAAAAAAATACCTCAAAAAGCACCCCACGCTTTTTAATTGAATTAAATTATTTTCTCCTTTTTTAGTTTGGTTTTTAAAGCATGTTTTTTAGTTTTTTAAACTATTATTTTAACTGAATGTTTTGTGCAGGATGAAGAAGTAAATAACAACCTGTATAATAATAATTATTATTTATTAATTTTTCACTTCAAGTTAAGACGAAAAAGGGTAAAACAGTTAGTTAGTGCGTGAGTGAGTTAGTTTAGTACAGTGTAAATGAACGTAAACTATAGTGCAAGTGCTAACTTTTATATAGAACACGTGAATCTAATGTTTTTCCCTTAACTTAAAGTGAATAAGGAAGACGTTATTGGACGATTTCTTAGTTATAAGGTTACTTAGCAAGTTAGCAGTTTAAGTTATATTTAAATTACTTATTGGCTAATAGGCTAGATTATAATGTGAATAAAGCATCATCTATTGTGATATTTTATAAAGGACAAAAATAATAATCAAGTTACACTACAAAGCTAACATATGCTGGGGGTATGTCTTTCCTTTACTTGATTTCTTGAAAACGCTCAAAAGGGTGTTTTTTTTTAACCAGTGTACGTCTTTAACCGTAAATAATTTTTAAAGCAAAAAAATATATGATATTTTCAAGTCTTTTTTGCATAGAGTGATGAAATTCAAAACATAATTAAACATAGTTTAATGCATCAAAAAAAACATCAGTCACCTCTTCATTATCTTTAAAACCAGTTCATCCCTTCAATAACAATTATAATCTGGGGGTGACCATGGACTCATACTTATCGTGGACTGCCCATGTTGCTCAAGTCAGTCGCAAAGTACACTACACGTTCCATTCGTTAAAATGCCTCCAGAGCTTCCTGCCCTTGAACACCAAAATCTCCCTTGCTCAAACTCTCATACAGCCCATCATTGACTACGCTGATGCCTGTTATTTGGATGCCACCGAGGAGCTTTTAAATAAACTTGAGTGTTTGCAAAATATCTGCATTCGTTTTGTTTTTAACCTTAAAAAATACGATCACGTTTCTAACTTTCGCAAGATCCTCAAGTGGCTCCCTATTCGACTACGCAGAAACTCTCGGATATTGTGTTTGCTATTTAACATTCTTCACAACCCTAAAACCCCATCCTATCTGCGGGATCGCTTCTCCTACGCCCGTCCGTTTGATGCACCTTGCAGGTCGCATCTTAGAAATCTCCTCAAGTCCCCTCCCCACTCAACCGACTTCTACTCCTATTCCTTCACTGTGCACGCGGTACGGTTGTGGAATTCACTTCCGCCTGACATTAGGGACTGCCAAACTGTAGCAGTATTCAAAAGAAGAGTGAAAGAATACTATCTCTCCACATTGTCATAATTGTATTTATTAATAAAATTACATTAAGTATAATTATATATATTTTAGTGATATTTATTTTAGAAGTATGTATGTATATTAGTATGTATGTATATTCTCATATTATGTGTGTATGTATATTTTTAAATTAGAGTTTAATTTGTAATTTTATGATTTTCCTTCTATTGTTATTACACGCGTTGTCTACATCTCTGTTATCTTCTCTCCTATCGCAGGTGTGCTGGAAGAGATTTCTGTAGAAATAAGCATTACCTTTGTACGTATTTTTCTGTTCCTTTCTTCTTGTCTGTTTATATGTGTGTGCATAAATGGTTAAAAATAAATAAATAAATAAATATAATTAAAAATATACCATAAAAATCCAAATGCCAAACTGCATCTGCAGTGATAGATTATTTATTATTAAATAGGTAATATCTAATTTTATACGATTTTATTTGCATTTTTACGACAATGCTTGCTCATTTATTATTCGAATTTATATCGGATTGCAATAAGAACTATTATCGGTCATAACGACAATATTTAAAGTTACTAGGCCTTAAATGTGCTCTGGCGGATGAGAGTATGTCATGCTCACTGTGTGTGTGTGTGTGTTGTATCATTAAGTTCCCTTCACAATGGTTGAGCTGAATGATACCGATCCATGCGTCATGTTCGTGAACGGGCGCCGCCAGTAAGGACTGGTCATCTCTTAGCTCCCACGGCCTATTTTAATTTCTGAATTTTATTACGGACGCTTTAAATGTGCACGTCTTTTTACATCATTCTCACATTGATAATTTCAACAAATGATGTTTTTTTTTACAATATTTTGATATAAAAGAGTGTCCGTGGAGTTTCTTGCCCGTTCTTGTCCATAGGGACCTACAACGCTTTAGAATGACATGTGCAACTAGGGTCATCTATCTGACAGACCGACCCCTTGTCAATTCAAAAACCTATAATTAGTTTATTTTAATGCTTTGAGTATGAGTTTGCAGATGATGACTGTATAGTATAGTTTAGTATATTTATTTCCGAGTATATGGTACATTATTATCTTAATATTATTAAAAAGCTTCACATATACTACCGTTGCAGGTGTAGAAATATTTAAATTAAAGTACAATTCCCATTTAGTTTGAAATGACTATGGGTAACTATTATTTTTTAATACAATGTCAAATTTTATTAATTAGAAACAAAAACTTAAATATATTTATGAATGAAATGTCTAATGCCTTAAAATTAAAAACTCAATCCACACTAAGTACCTACTGATTACAAGTAATGTCAAAATTTATAATTTAAAAAATCGTGAACTGAATAAAAACAGTTGTGGAGTTTTTGGCGGGATCGGGTTGGAACATGTCGCACGAATTTTCATTTTCATGAAATTTAGTGAAATAGCGAATTAAATTGTATAATTTTGGTAGTGAATTATTCAATTTAGTAACATGTGAGTGCACAAGTGTAGTGAAAGTGAAAATAAGTGACTAAAGTGGACTTTTCGTGTTCCCCCCAAAAACTCATATTAGGTTGTTGTAAAGTTGCTACCGCTTTACAATAACTTTGACTTGACTGACTAAAGACGACTATTACTGTTTTGTAACTTCGTGCCCGATATCGGGCCATTTACTTGATCGAAAAGAAAAATTACTTGACACTGGCTAAATGCACAAACCGTGCGAAGCCAGAAAAAAAAACTGCTGTCTAAAAGCCAGGCAAATATTGCTTTCTTGAATTTCTGATGCGAGAAGGTAAATTGTTGAAATTTTTTCCTGTAACGCTAATCGCCAGCCCTACCGTCCGCGTCCACTACACACATTTCTATCGCACAGAGGCAATAAATAAGTCACGAACACATTCTACATTTATTCTGAGTGTATTCCGATTCTTATTTTTGATGCTAGCAAGGTCAAGGAGGTAAAGATTGCGGTAAAAACAACATTGGATGTTTCAGAAGCTGTTTTTATCAATGAAAACTTGTTAAGGGCCTACGTCCCGTTTGGTAGCGTAACACGGTCACTTTATGAACCGTACTGCTCATTAACGACTTGTCTTGAAGATTTGAAAAATATATGATTTTGCTATAGATTCATATAGATCATTTTACCGGAAGTACTTTTTTTGTATGGTTAATACTTTTGCTGTAAAAAAATATTTTCCAACACGCAATATTTTGGCTTCTATTCCATACTCCAACTAAACGGCTTCGTTATTTGGAAAAAAAAATACACTGAAAAATAGATAGTTAGAGGTACCACAGAATCGCCGAAGCACAATTGTAAATTAATCAAAGGAATATCCCCATTTTGAGATAAAGGCTCAGCGGTGCCCTGCGCGGGCGCGGGCGGCAGTCGTGCTTTAGCATACAAACGGGAGATGAGGATACTATGGGCCTTAAAGCACTGGTCACACCGCCGACGAGGCAGCGATTAGCTATTGACTATATTCTTGCTCGAAAAACGTACATGTGAAGGTCCTAGATTATCATTTGTGACTTCAAGTTACAGCTATGTGAACTTAATGCAACATTGCATATGTAAGCGGGCACGTCCTGTATGCCTGGTGGCGTTTATTTATTTACTAAGTTTTCCCAGTGGCTTCGCCTACGTGGAGATAGAAGATTATCCAACGGGAACATACTACTTGGATAAAGAGTATCCTATGTGTTAAGAGAGGACGGGGCCTGCGAGGAATATGAAAAATAGGTATTTGAAGAAATTATTGCCGTCGCGCGCCGTCTGTCCCCGTAGTGTGTGATAGGGACAGCTGCGGCTCAGACCGAAATTATCACAAAAAATTTGACGAGATCGACGTTTCGTATTCCCCTGTTTTCTCCTCGAAAACTGAGCCGATTCAATTATTTTTTTACATTAACATTTTAAGAAAGAGTATGTTTAGGTTCCTATCATTTTTTTATGTTAAAAACTTTTCTAATTTGTCTGGTAGTCCTCTAATCACGGCAGTAAAAATAGGGCATTTTTTTGTAATTCTTAGAGGGTCATATTTTCTTTACTATTTAGTTGCTAAAAAAAAGAAAATGACAGGGACGTGTTTACAGCAGACCTTGATTTTATGAAAAAAAAAAATGCTCTAGCGGCAATATTAAGGAAGAAAAAAGGGGAATACATTTGTATGGAGAATCGCACGGCCTGTTACCTCTTAATCCAGGTTATAATCTATCTGTGTGCCAAATTTCATTCAAATTCGTTCAGCCGTTTTTGCGTGATTGACTAACAAACTTGCAAACTTTCACACCTGTGGACTGGGACACCGGCCTATGGCATTGTTATCTTGTGAATAAATGTGGTACAGTTCATCTTTAAGGAGATGCATTCGGAAAGTTGGCAATGTCTCAGGTAGATGTCAAATATTTCGCTGTTATGTTAATTAATTTGTCAATTCCTTATTACATTGTAGAATTATAAAATACTAGCTTTTGCCCGCAGCTCCATCCGCGTCTGTGTCGTTTATCGAGTAAAAATGTAGCCTATGTCCTTCTCCATATCCCAGGCTATATCTCTGCCAAATTTCATGACGATCGGTTCAGCGGTTTAGGCGTGAAAGCGTAACAGACAGAGTTACTTTCGCATTTATAATATTAGAAGGAATTGCTCTGAAGTGCATTCATGTCAAATGCCCATGTAACACCCACTCTCATGAAGATCGGAGACTCTATACTCGAAGAAATGGACGATAATGTTTGCCTAGGACAAACTGTCCAGTAAGGTAGGTACATCTTTGAGAAAGAGGTCAATTGTCGAATCCGACTCGGCTGGGCAGCGTTCGGAAAGCTACGTAATATCTTCTCGTCCCACATACCGCAGTGTCTAAAGACAAAAGTCTTTCTTTGACCAGTGCGTGTTGCCAATGATGACATATGGTACTGAAACGTGGTCGCTCACAATGGTCCTCATAAGAAGGCTGAAAGTCACCCAAAGGGCAATGGAGAGGGCTATGCTTGAGTTTCCTTACGTGATCTAATCAGAAATAAAGAGATCCGTAGGAGAACCAAGGTAACCGACATAGCCCGAAGAATTGCCAAACTAAAGTGGCATTGCTCACAGATCTTATGGCCGATGGGGCCGGAAGGTTGATGGACCGATGACCTGGTGAAGGAAGCGGGAATCCGCGAGAAGCACAGAACCGGTCGATGTGACGGTGCTTGGGCAAGGCTTATGTTCAGCAGTGGACGTCTTCCGTCTGAAATGATATATGATGATGATGAAAATTTCCATGCCGGGGGCTTTATATGAAAAACGATTCTTTAGGAGTAAACTCCAAAAATAAATAATAGTTTTAAAAACTAAAAAACACGCTTTATTAGAAAACCAAACTAAAAAAGTAGATTAATAATAAAAAAAATAAGGACATAGTGATTATTAAATGATTTCATTTTAATATAAAAAAGCGTGATATTAATTGATTATAAAATTCCTCAAAAAGCACTATAAATCATGAAATTATCTTCTACGTTTTCGTTTGGTTTTCTATTAAAGCGTGTATTTTAGTTTTTAAAACTATTTTTGTTTTCTATTTTTTAGTTCGGCTAACTATAAGGCGTGATTAATTCTATTTTTTTAATATGTTTTTTTTTCTGGCCAGGATAATGGCACAGTCAATTTATTATATTGTCATCGGTCCTTGATAAATGTGCAAAGTTTCAATTTAATTCGACGTTTTGAAGTGGGTCAAAATCACATTGAAATATTCCGTTACATAGATATACAGGGTGATTGGAAGATGGGTGCAAAGCTTTAAGGCGAAGATAGTACAGACAATTTAGAACCATTTAAGCCATGGTTGTCTTAGACGAAGTCTTACCAAATTTTTTTTTTTTAATAAGGTTTAAAAGACGTATTGTACAAATTTTTTATTTTTTCTGAGCTTTAAATGTCTGTAAAAAAATTGTCTAATGACACAGAAGCCTAAAACATGTTTTGCTTGATTGCTTACACATTACTTTAATTAAATAAATCAAAAATGAATTCATTTATCATTCAATTTGGCCATAATTATGCAGTTTACATTAAATTTTGAGAATTTCCGAAAAAAAACTTAAAAATTTGGTTAAAAATATTTGGTAAGACTTCGTCTAAGACAACCATGGCTTAAATGGTTCTAAATTGTCTATACTATCTTCACCTTAAAGCTTTGCACCCATCTTCCAATCACCCTGTATACCTACCAACCGAATAAAACAGTGCACAATAAACAAGTTAAATAACATTAGATTATTGATGGTCTACATAATAAAGAGTATTCTATTCTACTCTATGTACATTAGTAAACGTTACCCAGTGAACCGTATTGCAATGCCCCGCTATGCTGGCATATTAAACCAGCAAGGTATGCTATCACATGCCATTATCTAAAATAGAATATAATTACTAGTTGCAGTTACTATTAATCGTACCGTTTGTGTGTTTAAAAACCGTATCTTTTTAATTACATATTGTCCATACAACGTCCAGTACTGGTTACAGTTTTATCCTGTGTAAACTTTAACCAGTGCGCAAACTGTAACCATGAATTCAGCATATCCATTCTAGACAGCGGGTCTAGGATGGTAAGCTATAAAAATCAGCTGTTTCATACATTTTGATCGCGTAGGTACGCGTAGGTTCTTGCACAAATGCGACGCACGGCTTAGTTGTTATTATAAGTATTTGTAACGAAAGCAGTCAGTAATGCACTCTGCTTTCACATTTTGTTTTTGTTTTGATTGTTATATAATTACCGATGTCATAACCATGTCGCAACGCAAGCAGATCCATCTAAATTGTCTATGGTCCCAAGCCTTGACTGACAGTCAATGGATTTATGTAACTTTTACAACTTGGAAACGGGGCTTTTTGTCCACATTGTATGTGCATTTCGTTCTTATTTAATTAAATTTTTTGTAATGTGCGTTTTGTTTGTGCAGAATAAACATTTTTCTTTCTTTTCTTCTTTTCTTTCTATTGCACTTTTCTATGAAACAGCTGTTTTTTTTGTATAACCGGTGAAAAAATTTTACGCTACGTCCAGAATGATATGCTGAATTCATGGTTACAGTTTGCGCACTGCTTAAAATATTATCCTAAAATGTTCCCAATGCTGGGATACAGGCCTCCTCTCTGTGAGAGAGCTGTACATAGACTACCACGTGGGCCCAGTGTGGGTTGGTGGTAGATGTCACAGGTGATCATTATCATCGTGATGGGACATGCCAGTTTTCTGACAATGTTTTTCTTCACCTTTTTGAAAGCAGTGACTATCGGGGTTCGAACCTGCGACAAATCGTAAGTGACGGCTGGTAGTACTGGGCCACTGGCCAGCCGTAAGCTGTATTTAAAAAAAAAAAACAGTGGCACTCCGGGAGTGCCGACAGAAGTGAAAACTTGAACAATTACGTGTGTATTTTTTTAATCGTCAATACAGGATTTCACATTGTGTCCTTGGGTCCTGATTACTCTCGGTAAAAAATGATAAACGAGCAATCATCTTCAGCTATTAAAGGTAACAGCACAGATTTTTACGATAAAAGTACAAGGGGAAAGAAAGGGATAAAAGAATTAGAATTTCCTAATGAAAGAAAGGGACTTTTCCAAAAGACATCAACGCGCGACTCATCCGACTCAAGCGTTCGGTGACGATGACGCGAGTTCCATGGTTTTTGCTCACCCAAAAAGTACTCAACGCGCCTAAAGAAGTTTTCACTTAAAAAATTGCAATAATTAAGCATTTGATAACCACTTCATTCGGTGTTTTGTTCTTTGAGCATTAGCAATAGGTAATCTGGCAATACATGTTACATTACATGTGCAAAAAAGAGTACATAATTTAAATGTTATAACTGTCAAGTGGCTGGCTCTGTTTACCCTCACCATTTTACTAGCACTTGTAACTGTCAGATATCAGATTATGTTGGCAAAACTTGTGGCCAGAAAAATAATACGAGATGTGTAGTAAGATGTGCATTTAGTTTCATTGCCAATTTCAAAACGTAAAATTGTTTTCTTAAATAAAAACATATAACATAACATATCGGATCGGATCGTCATAACGGATCATTGAGCTCATCAAGTTCTGAGTTGAGCTGCATGATTACAGATAAATGCGTGCACTGATTGGACAGGTCCACTCAATCTGTGTGGTTCTTTCCTCAAAAGACTATTTCAGACACCAATCCACAGGGTTTTCACATGATCTGGCCAAGATTATGTCTGGACTTTAAAAGAGAGTGTGACCTCTGAGTTTGTTTCGGCCTTTCTTTTCAGAGTAGTCAGATAGGAAACGCCGGCCTCATCTAGTTTAAAAAAATATGTTTGACTTGTAAAAGTGTTTGTAAAAACCTAGCTACTTACAGAAATAAAATCATTTATCATTTATCCTCACGCCATGCTTTCCCGTAGGGTTGGGCAGAGTTGTAGCAATAGTACACACACATTTCTGCAGTTAATGTCCCATGATGATGTTGATGATGATGGGACTCCCTTTTCCGCACTTAGACTCCCATTCGGTCCGTTGTGCTGGGGGATTCTGGCTAACAGAGCCAGCCTAGCTCCGCTTAAAAGCACAGAAGCTTCCTGGGAGCTTCACAGGCTTCGCGGAGCGACCTCATTGTTCCGAGGATTTCTTCACGTGGAGAAGCCACGGCCTCGCATTCCAGGATGACGTGGGCGGCTGATTCCTCGGCGTCAAGGCAGCCCCTGCAAACCGGGCTGTCTGTGGCGCCTATGTTAAAAAGATGTTTGGTAAGGGGGTTATGGCCCGTAATTGTTCCTATTTATTATTCTAAGGTTATTTCTACTCAGGCTGAGAAGTTTTTTGGTTAATCGCGGGTGTCAAATTGGTAAAGCCAATTTTCACTGTCTACAGTCTGTTGCCCGTGACCATCTGTTGTTATGGTGTGCGGTGTGATATCCCATGTAATAGGGGGCGGTCTGGGCACAAATCTGGACTCCGGATTGCTACTGGGGAATTCCAGACAGAACAACCCAATAACACTTTGCCCGACCTGGGAATCGAACCCAGGATCTCATGTTTAGCAGTAGTGCTACAATAACACTAAGATTACCAACAATAAACACTATTTTTTACCTAATACCTACATTTAATTTTAAATTTCACTTTGAGTATTTATATTATTTTAAAACACTAATAAACTGTACCTAAATTTAAAATGAATATGCTAAACAGTGCACAATTAATAATAATAACATTCTACAAGACTCAATAAAATTGTAAATATTTAGTTTATTATAATTTATAGTGTTAATAACGTAAATTGTGCAATAAATAATATAAAAATATATAAATACTTACTTACTACCATAAAAACAAATGATACTATTTTAATGATAATAGTTGTTAGTAAAAACAAATTGGTAATTAATTAAAATAGTCTCATTAAAATAGTTTAATGATACTATTTTAATGATACCATTTTTATGATACTATTTTAATTTAATATTTTACTTTTTTCTTAACAAAAAGCGCCTTCATCCTCTCTCCTATTAAAAGTTAACTTTGCTGTGTCCGACAGGGTCCATAATTGATTCAATGTTTTAACATACCGACTGTTATATGTACACAATAAGGAATGCAATAAAGTGTAGTGTTTGAGACCACTAAACCAACGATGCACACTTTATAATGCAAGTATAATACAGGATGCCTCTTTCGAGCACTTCTTAAACAAGAATGTTTGCATAATGTAAAATAAATAAACAAAAGATATACAAAGAACATCAAAGATATAGTCATCGTAAAATGTATAAAAATAAGCATTAAAGATTACGTTCGCTTGTAAAACGATGTAAAAATGTTTATTTTGATAGCTACGTCCGAGATACTAATAAAAAAACCGGTCAAGTGCGTGTCCGATCACGCTCTATGAAGGGTCCCGTAGTTGGGATTAATTTATACCAAGAACAAAATTAATACGTAGCTAAAAATTATGTTCTCCATACATCGATATACGTCACGGTCAATTCTCCAACTGCAACTGTATGTTTGTAATAGCATTTTTTACCCGCTTTATATTAGCTTCACTTGTATGTTTTTAACCGACTCCTTAGGGCGCGATTTTGACCAACTTTAAACGGTCAGATTTCATTTAAACTTTGTAAACTTATCGAGGACCGATGACAATTCAATAATAAAAAAAAAATTGAGAAAAATAGAAAAAAATCAAGGAAAAAAAACTGAAAAAATCACGCTTTTGTAGTAAGCAGAACTAAAAAAATTAAAATAAATAATTGTTTAAAAAACTAAAAAAACACGCTTTAAAAACCGAACTAAAAAAGGAGAAAATAATTTAATTCAATTAAAAAGCGTGGGGTGCTTTTTGAGGTATTTTTATAATCAATTAATGTCAAGCACCCCACGCTTTTTAATTTAATTAAATTATTTTCTCCTTTTTAGTTCGGTTTTTAAAGCGTGTTTTTTAGTTTTATAAACTATTATTTATTTTCAGGAGCTAACTACAAAAGCGTGATTTTTTCAGTTTTTTTTCCCAACGTAACCCTTATTGGATCTGCCAGGGGTGGGGGTTGTTCGAAAGAGATACCGCGGCCTCTGGCACACAGGCAACTGAGGGAACACGGGTGGTTTTAGTCAGTAAATGTCTGACACGCCCTCCTGCTCCACCCAGAGCGGGAGAAGTTATTTGATGATTTCCCACACAAAAAAAGGGTTAAGGGCCTACGTCCCGTTTGGTAGCGTAACACGGTCACTTTATGAACCCTACTGCTCATTAACGGCTTGTCTTGAAGATTTGAAAAATTTATGATTTTGCTATAGATTCATATACCTAGATCATTTTGCCCGAACTACTTTTTTTGTATGGTTAATACTTTTGCTGTAAAAAAATATTTTCCAACACGCAATATTTTGGCTTCTATTCCATACTCCTACTAAACGGCTTCATTATTTGAAAAAAAAAATACACTGAAAAATAGATAGTTAAGAGGTACCACAGAATCGCCGAAGCACAATTGTAAATTAATCAAAGGAATATCCCCATTTTGAGATAAAGGCTCAGAGGTGTCCTGCGCGGGCGCGGGCGGCAGTCGTGCTTTAGCATACAAACGGGAGATGAGGATACTATGGGCCTTAACGCCTTTCTAGTTATAGAACGGCAGATATGTTTAAAAATGTGTCTGCTCGTAATTAACGCAATGAATGTTGATCAACTGTCAAAACAAAAGCGATTTCTACTATCAGTGTGGTTACGCAATTACCCCTTCGGCTAGATGATGATAATAGTGACTGTGACATAACGCAATTTCTAAGTGACTTTGAAATGTCTTAAAATCCAGAAAACCAATATGCATTATATCTATTTCTTGGCAATGTTTCCCGAAACAAAACTGTTAACAAAATAATAAAACAGAAAGCAGATAGACAAATGGTAAATTTCTAGGCGGACCAATCCATGAAGTGCAATTTCAATCTTGTTAGATAAATATCTTTAGAAGTGAAGCTGAGAACCTGTTACCAAAGTATTTTCGGTTATTTTGGTCACATTGCCTGTCGGGAACGAGATAACCTTGAAAAGTTGGTAGTGACGGACAAACTGGATGAGAAGAGACCTCGCGGCCGGTCACCTAACCGCTGGTCCGACCCAGTAACCGCCCTCACTGGACTCTCTGTTACCAACCGCGGTAAGTACTGTTATTCTTAGCCTCGAGACATCACCTTACTGTATACACCGTGATATTTAATTGGTTGTTTTCCCGCAGCGAAATGGTTGTCTTGGTAATACAATCGTTTTATAAAAATAAAAAAATATTTAAAACAAAAAATGGCAGATTAACAATTGTGAAAAATCACCACGTGCGAGAGTTTATTTTGCTTTGAACATTTATGGATAGCTGTTGCCTTTGTCGGCGGCGCGTGCGATTCGAGTAGTACCTACCAGTAACCTCTAGTGTAACTATTGATTCTCACGTTTTCGATTTTATGAATAATTTTTAAAAAATAATACTTTTACTGTATGCTTCGAAAGTACTCCTTATGGCAAGTTGTTCTGCCGCGGGAAAACAACCATTTAAATTTCACGGTGTATATCTAATAAAATCACTACATCACTATCACTACATATTTTATAAAATAAAGTGCCCCGCCGCGTCTGTCTGTCTGTTCGCGATAAACTCAAAAACTACTACACCGATTTTCATGCTGTTTTCACCAATGGATAGAGTGGTTCTCGAGGAAGGTTTTAGTATATAAATTGTCAAGTCTTTCTATACATTGGCTAAAATATAATGATATTTGTTGGAGGTATCGGAAAAAAATAAGCCGCCTGGGAGGTTTCAACAAAAACGCTGCTTAATAAACCCTTTGAGATATATAACAAAATGATGTATGGTTGAATTGTGTATCTTATAGAAGTCTACAGAAAAGTCCGCGATGGCATATGTCTATCTCTTAAGGATAACATACTATATCCATTTTAATACTTAAAAAAATGGGCGGAATAAGACATGGGCTACTTTTTATCCCTGGCATAAGTTCTCATGGGTTACGGGAACGGGATTAAAATTTCATGATTACTTTTGGTCGCGATATCCAACATCCACGCTGGCGAAGCCGCGAGCATCAGCTAGTATTGTATAACGATATAAATGTGAATGTTTCTATGTTTAGATATTTAGATGTTTGTTATTCAATCACGCACAAAACGGCAGAACGGATTTGGATGAAATTTGGCACACAGATAGTTTGTTATCTGGAATAACACAATAGATACTTTTTATCTCGATAATACGTTTCCGTAGGATAATTTTCTAACCTTCGTGCAAAGCTAGTTATAAATAAAACCAAATTCATTTCCCGCGAAAACTACGCCACAGATTATACACAAACGTCAAACGTCGCGCTGCCAAAACTATTAGACCTCTTTACAGATGAAAATTAAATTAACATGCGAACTCTTTGGTTGCGTGGCATCCCGCCAAAAAGTCGTGTGATAGTATTTAGTTTAGATAGTAAAATATTTGGACACGCGTAAATACGAGAATTTAAGCGTTCGGCATGTTTTTTTCTATTGCGGAGACTGGGAAATTGTTTTCTTGCATTCTTTTAAGAGTTTGCAGAGCAGGGGGCCGATTCTACTAACAAATTTGTTAAAAAAACGCAATAGAACCGCAACCGAATCACCACTTTTAAGCGTTTTCGCATTCTACTAAAATGAACAACGGTCCAGCTGCGACACAGCTGCGGTTACGTTTTAGTTACGCCAACGATCGATTGAAACAATGTCAAAACCTATTCTACTAACAAAATCGAACATGAGCGTGACGTTTACTATAGGACAAAGTTAATGATAAAATTATGATCATTATGTCTTTTAATTATAGAAAATACTTTTAGTGCCACATATTCGTGTTTAGTAACATTTTTAGATTCAACTTTTTTCTTTGTGGTATATAAAACATATTATTTTGGCATGTTGGTAACGCGGGTTACCCGCTGTGTTCCCGCTACAGTTCAGTTGCAATTCGTTTTAAGTTTAGTTTCCATTTTGCTTATAAAATAGTAGAATGACTTTTTATGTAACTATCGAACGGCGATCGAAATCGAACTGTTGTGGAAACACAGTTTAACGTGTAACGTTGCAAATTAGTAGAATCGGCCCCCAGATCTTGAAGAATACAGTTTTTGCAATACTTTCCTACAACTGATGAGATTTATTTTGGGGTATTTAAAGACTAACATTCTATAGTGGAAAATATTTCGTTTCTAGGGCTATAATTTAGTCTCTCAAGAGCTAATGAATAAATGAAAATTTAAATCTAAGTTAGTTAAGGACCATTAAATTTACGTAAGATATTGGAAAATGTATTTAAAGTTAAGGGTTGAATAACTTTAACTGTTAAGTTTGAAGTAAAACATTCGGTTGCATTTTTGTGTTAGATAGGCATAGGTAAGCAAAGTTAATGATTCATTATTACCGTTAAGGTGAACCTAGTCCACATTTTTTGCATACAAACTTCGGGAGTGTTTTACTCCACTGTCGGACATGGCACATCCAAAGTAAAATATGATATCGTTTTGTATCATTATTAATATTGTCTGTACGGAAACAGAAAACTAAAATAAAAACCCTTTAAAAAGTTAGGAGCCAACAAAGATTCGTTTTTCTTGCTTATTTTACTTAACTTTGGGCGTGTTTAAGTAATAAAAGAAGTGTAAAATCTCCAAAACCAAGACGGTACCGACAAAGTTCAATAAACTTTATTGGTCATTGATTTATGCATTGGCTTTTTCTTAAAACCCGATCTTCCAAAGGACTTTTATAATTTTTTCGCGATTTTTTTACTATAAGTGATCCTGCATCTCACTCAATAACGTGGTGCGTGTAGACTAGCGTCTAACTGCTCATCACTGATACTATCTCTGTCGGACACGAAGCCTGGTGAGACAGCGTGATTTTTAGTCAGGCCCACCAGTGTACTAGAGCCCGCGACTAGTTTCCCCTTAAGTTTGTGAACCATTAGGCTATTTTGTTTATTACAAAAGATACAAATGCATTTTCCTCAAAATACCATTTCAGACACCAATCTACATGACCATCACATGATCTGATCAAGATTAGGTCTGGACTTTAAAGAGACTGTGACCTCTGAGTTTGTTTCGGCTTTTCTTGTCAGATTAGTCATATCTGACTACTCTGAGAAGGCCGAAACCAAAGCCCACCTCAACCAGTCTTACCAAGGGGTATCGTATTACCCAGTAACTGAGTTATGAAGGACCGATAGGTGTCGCTCCATGTAAAATACTGGTGTTCGCTGCATCCGGTTAGTCTGGAAGCCGACCCCAACTTAGTTAGGAAAAGGCAGTTACATGAATGATATAATAAAAAGAATAACTAACAAAGATAAATATCTGGATGATCGAGCTTTGGTCGGTTTTTTTTTTGGTTTGACGTTTTCTAAAAATGAAACCTAACTAGATCGATTTATCGCCCCCGAAACAACCTGCATACTAAATTTCATGAAAATCGTTGGAGACGTTTCTGAGATTCAGATTATATGTATACAGGGTGTAACAGAAACCCTATTGCTATCCTTAAGCACTAAAGATAACAGCTGGTATAGAATCACAATACATAGTTTCAGCTCAAAATAAAATACTCTAAATGATACCAAATTTTCGGTTTCCTAATTTTCTTAAATTAGGTACCGCACTACGTAGGTCAATAACTTTCCACGTTACTTGCCAAAATCACAATAAATCTCTTTCGAGTGATGTGTTTATTTCAATTTAAAAAGTTCGGTTTCTGGTATCAATGTAATAAAAATTCTCATAACTTCCGAACATGTAGAGATAGGATTAAAAAACCCTTCTAATATCGTTTGATATCATCCAAAGAAGCTGTGCCCTTGGTATGTATATACGCTTTCCGTTACATGTTGTATACAGGAAAAGTTTTATTCAGTTTTTTTTTTTTTTTAACAAAAAAATATCATCTGTTTCATAGAAAAGTGCAACACCTACACGGTCAAAATGTATGGAACAATTGTATTTTTTTTTTGTATATCGACGAAAAATTTCTGCGCTGGGGGTCTAGAATGATAATGCTGAATTCATGGTTACAGTTTGCGCACTGAATAAAACTTTTCCTGTATACATCTATACAAGAATTGCTTGTTTAAAGGTATTAGATTAGAAAACTAAACTACGTATAATGGCTCATAAAGTCATAAAAACTGCAGTGTGTTAATGTGGTCGAACTAAATTGAATAGACAAAGATAGTTCAGTCATAACGAAATGATTGAGACGTAAACATACACACAACAGTCGGCTAAAATGTTTAGACGTTGTTGCAATACGAGTAAAATGATTTGGTTCACTCGCAGACGCTCCCGATCACCACAATAAGAACTGAAGTTAGGATAAAAATCAAAATCAAAAAATCCAAATATTTTATTTCACATAAGCCTGCATGGGCACTTATGAAACGTCAGAAGCTAGGTGCACGGTTCCAATTTGTCGCTTCCTATGGAGAAGAAACTCCACGGTTACTCTTTTCAAAATAATTGGCTTTTACAATGTTTTCAAATTACAGTGATAGGTAATAGGTATGGGAGGACAGTGCAGGTCTGTCAATAAGTACCAGGTACTTAGAGGAATGAAAATACAGAATAGACAAACGTCTACAAATCTAGTCTCTAAGGCCTACAACGTTCTCTCATTCACAATATGTAAAAGAATCTACCTATATAAAATGAACCAAGTGACATGATTTCCATGACAATCACTAATAATAAATAGTCGAAATTAAAATTTATGTATAATGTCAAATAATAGCGAGAATATGTCAGAAATTGTAAAAATAAAAAGAATAAAAATTAACATTGTAATTTGGGAGCAGTATAGACTTTCACACAGTTTTGCTTTTAATGAGGTACCAGGGAAGCCACATGTGCAGGATAAAAGGCCTATAAAGTATTCATATAATATAGTTCAGTTGATATTCGCTGCTGCTGGGAATATCGATTCGAAAGATACTGCTTGCGTCGTATCTACGGCGGGTTATGATTTCGCACTTCGGTCGAATAGGTACAGACGCCAGCAAATCAAGCTACCCCAATCTGTCAAATTTCTTTAATAGATTTTCAACTCTATTAGATAGGGTTCATGTTCAATTGGGAATATTTGATAGATTGCGGTAGCTTGATGTACTGGCGTCTGTACATGAAATTAAATGTTTATAAAGGGTGTAAAAAGTCACATCGCATAGCCGTCAACTACGCTTTCTGTCGTACATAAAACTAAGTAAGTAACATTGCACAAAAATCATTGCTGGGAACCGATTTTATTTTTACACGCTTTATATTAGCTCGGGTTGTATGTATGTATGTATGTACGTATGTATGTAACGGAATCTTTGAGCGCGATTTTGACCCACTATAAACGGTCAGATTTCATTGAAACTTTGTAAACTTGTCGAGGACCGATGACAATTTAATAATTTAAAAAAGAAAAAATTGAGAAAAAAAAACACGTTTTGTAGTTAGCAGAACTAAAAAATAGAAAATAAATAATAGTTTAAAAACCTAAAAAACACGCTTTAAAAACCGAACTAAAAAAGGAGAAAATAATTTAATTCCATTAAAAAGCGTGGGGTGCTTGACATTAATTGATTATAAAAATACCTCAAAAAGCACCCCACGCTTTTTAATTGAATTAAATTATTTTCTCCTTTTTTAGTTTGGTTTTTAAAGCGTGTTTTTTAGTTTTTTAAACTATTTTGGTGTCAAAGTTTGCTGTTTGCGGTAGTGCGTAATATAACGCATGCAAAACACTGTGCTTATGGGTGCATGTAACGGAACAGGGTCAAAGGGATAATTTATAGTTGTGCTTTATCATAAAAAAACTCATTTTCGTAAAAAAAAATGACAGTAAAAGTTGGAACTTTGACCTTCAATATCTTCCCAGGTCCCAACAAGTATGATCCAGTACAAAAAAAAATATTATTTTGACGGGGAGTACATGTGACTCTCGGCTTTTTTAAGTGTCTTCTTACACCCGATATAATTATGTAAGTAAGTACGAAGTCACTTCTCCGCAACAAATCGATAGACGGAAAGAAGTGTTTGGTCTCTACATTCCCACAAAGGAACAAAGAATCAACATGCATACATTGACTGATAAACACATTAACCCGTTTACGTCACACAGTCGTGAAAAAGCATAGGTACATAAACCACGTGATGCACGAAAATTGGAGCATTTAAGGGGAACCTAATCGCAGGCTCGAACTCACTGGGGGCCTGGCTAAAAATCACGCTGTCTCACCAAGCATCGTGTCCGACAGAGATAGTATCAATGATGAGCAGTTAGACGCTAGTCTACACGCACAACGTTATTGAGTGAGATGCAGGTTCATTTATAGTAAAAAAATCGCTTTGGAAGATCGGGTTTTATGAAAAAGTCAATGCATAAATCAATGACCAATAAAGTTTATTGAACTTTACGATAATTTAACTTTGTTGGTACCGACTTGGTTTTGGATATTTTACACTTCTTTTATTACTTAAACACGCCCAAATTTAAGAAAAATTTGCAAGAAAAACTAATCTTTGTTGGCTCCTAACTTTTTAATGACTTTTTATTTTAGTATTCTGTTCCCGTACAGACAATATTAAGAATGATACAAAACGTTATCATATTTTACTTTAGATGTGCCATGTCAGACAGTGGAGTAAAACACTCCCGAAGTTTGTATGCAAAAAATGTGGACGAGGTTCACCTTAAATGTTTGAAAAATTTTTGTTTCATTCCTGCACTAAGCTAATCGAGTTGCCGAAACTATGTGTCCAATCAATCTGCCTAGGCTTTTCCCAACTATATTGGGGTCGGCTTCCAGTCTGACCGGATGCAGCTGAATACCAGTATTTTACATGGAACGACTGCCTATCTGACATCCACAACCCGGTGACTGGGTAAGACGATACCCCTTGGTAAGACTGGTTGTCAGACTTTCGGGCTTCTGACGACCCGTAATGACTGTCAAAGATCCACGAATGACAGCCGGGACCAACGACTTAGCGTGCTTTGGGCACGCCACGATTGCGGCGGTAAGTCCCCTCTTTGAGGAGTGGATTGAAAGGCACCACGGCATCCTCAACTTTCACCTGACGCAGGTCCTAACTGGACACGGTGGTTTCGGGTGGTTCCTGTTTTGAATAAAGCGAGAGGAAACGCCTGGGTGTTTCCACGGCGAAGATCGTCCGGAGGGCACGGTGGAGCATATGGTGGAGGTCTGCCCGGCTTGGACGGAGCACCACCGTGTCCTCGTGGAAGCGATCGGCGGCGGTGATCTCTCGCGTCCGGCCCTGGTTCACGCCATGGTACGGAGTGAGAGTGCATGAGTAGCCGTCACCTCCTTCTACGTAGCAGTAGTGCTTGTAAAAAGGGAGCGGACGTACGTGACGGTGAGGCAGTATATGCGCCCTCATGGTCCCCAAGTCGCTGCAGGAGACGCCCTGGGTGTCGGGAATCCCAGGCTGATTCCCGGCCACCGTAGGCGCGGGCTTACGGATGGCGAGTAATGGTAACTCGCTGTCCGGTAAGGACCAAGCTCGGGTCGACGGCGCGTTGCGTTCCACGAGCGCCTCAAAGAGATGTTAGCACCAACTGGTGGGGTCCGCTAGGGCCGATGACTGCCAGGGGTGCGGGTTGTTCGAAAGATATTCCGTGGCCCCTGGCTCGCAGGCAACTGAAGGAGCACGGGTGAATTTTAGACTTTTAGTAAGTAACAGTCTGACACACCCGCTCCACCCAGAGCGGGAGAAGTTATTAGATGATATCTCAACCTCAAAAAAAATAGATCTTTCCGAGGCACGGAGGAGTCTTGGTATGTAACCAGTAAGTATGTAACCCATCCACAGATCAACCCCGGCAAGCGTAGCTTAAACCTGATGGATCGACCATGCGGCTTGCTTACTTAGGTAGTCACGAACCCTCCTATTTGTCGGGATTTTGTCCATGGCCGATATAAATCTTGCCTGAGGTTATTGACATGTGGCCCTGGCAGTCTTTATACCTGAAGTCAATGACTTAATAGTCAAAAGTCTCGACCAAAGCAGAATGGATACAGAAATCGCTACTACTAAGCGTGTATTTTAAGACGTACCTCTCTCCGGAGCATTGCCGATCAATAGTTTGTATTTTGTTCTCTTTAGGCATATTTTATCTAGCTTAAACTATTAAATAAATAATAGTTTAAAAACTAATAAACACGCTTTAAAAGCCAATCTAAAAAAGGAGAAAATAATTTAATTCAATTAAAAAGCGTGGGGTGCTTGACAATAATTGATTATAAAAATGCCTCAAAAAGCACCCCACGCTTTTTAATTGAATTAAATTATTTTCTCCTTTTTTAGTTTGGTTTTTAAAGCGTGTTTTTTAGTTTTTTAAACTATTATTTATTTTCTACTTTTTAGTTCTGCTAACTACAAAAACGTGATTTTTTTATTATAATATTTTTTTTCCTTTTTTTTAGTTTTCTCTATTTTTTTTTTTAATTATTGAATTGTCATCGGTCCTCGATAAGTTTACAAAGTTTCAATGAAATCTGACCGTTTAAAGTGGGTCAAAATCGCGCTCTAAGGAGGCGGTTACATACAAACAAACATACAAGTGAAGCTAGTATAAAGCGTGTAAAAATCTCCTTTATTCATTCAATTTACGTGTCTCGGAAAGCACGTTGAGCCGTTGGTATTGGCCGTCATTCGAAATCCTTGACAGTCGTTACGAGTAGTCCGGCCCCTAAAATCTGACAACCAGTCTTACCTGTGTTTCGTGTTACAGACTAAACAAGTTGTGGACGTCAGATAGGCAATCGCTCCGTGTAAAAACAACCGACGTTCAAAAAAAGCACTACAATGTGAAAAACTAACTTTAATTTCGGAATTCGGTGATTTTGGATGTTTTTTAATTTTTTGTCACCGCCTTCCGAAATTAAAGTAATTTTTCACTTTGTAGTATTTTTTTGGAAGTCGGTTGTTTATTTTTTTGAAAAAAGTTTTTTATTTATCACTAGTTAGTTATAGTACCTACACAATTCGAAATGTCATGATCCTTGAGGTCAAAACAATGCATAATTAGGTATGCGACAGCAGCAATCGCGGTTTGTTTGCTATATTTTTTTTAAGAGTTCCGTTGTCTGTCTCCGAAACTCATCATCAGATCTATATGAAATTTAAATGGGACCATTTCGAAATAAACCCCTTTCGAACAAAAACAAGAATTTTGCAAATCCGTCTGTCTATTTAAGATAGTTATGCCCGAAAATACATAAAAAAACAATAAAATATAAACATGTCGAATTTTATAACCACTTTCTTTTTGAAGTCGGTTAAAAATACTAATACTGGTATTCAGTTCCATCTGGTTAGACCGGAAGCCGACCCCTAGCTGTGGAAAGTTTAGGCAGACGATGATATTTGTGGCAATCTTTTAAAGGTGTTCTCTCTGGAGCGTAGGTAATCAATACTTGACCTGACCTAAAAATCATAGAATCAAGTTCTTCTAACTTAAGGGCCTACGTCCCGTTTGGTAGCGTAACACGGTCACTTTATGAACCGTACTGCTCATTAACGGCTTGTCTTGAAGATTTGAAAAATATATGATTTTGCTATAGATTCATATAGATCATTTTGCCCGAAGTACTTTTTTTGTATGGTTAATACTTTTGCTGTAAAAAAATATTTTCCAACACGCAATATTTTGGCTTCTATTCCATACTCCTACTAAACGGCTTCGTTATTTGAAAAAAAAGTACACTGAAAAATAGATAGTTAGAGGTACCACAGAATCGCCGAAGCACAATTGTAAATTAATCAAAGGAATATCCCCATTTTGAGATAAAGGCTCAGAGGTGCCCTGCGCGGGCGCGGGCGGCAGTCGTGCTTTAGCATACAAACGGGAGATGAGGATACTATGGGCCTTAACAGACAGCTGTGCTGCTGGGGAGTTTGTTGCGCAACTTCTTTTTCCAGCTAAAGAACTGGGAAGTGGTGAAGGGCGCGGCATTTTGGCGGACTGTCTTATGTAATTTTGACGTTCAAAAAGACAGATTAATTGACTTCTGATTTTGTTTTCGAATAGCTTAATTTTAATCGCCACTGGCAATTGTCCATTCTTATTTCTTTCTTCATTAGTAGTAGGTACGGTTTTTGAATGCGGAAATATGAAAAAAAAAAAATAGTTTCGTTCGATTTTTAAATAGTCAGAAAACTTTTATCTGTAGAATTAATCTGACAGTTTGACATATTTTCTATACAAAAGCTGTCAAACCATTATTGCTCAGATAGAAGTTAACTGACTATTGAAAAAATTTGCCCTAAATCAATTAGCAATCAAAAGATATAACGTGTCTCACCAATGCCAATAATAGCTAATAGTAAACGTGCAGTTAACACTGGAATGCCAATATAAGCTCGCAATGGAGGCCATTAAATATCATAGTTTATTTTGGCAGTCGCGTTTACGTTGGCGCCACACTCCGCCTCATTGTTTTGCTGTGAAAATGTGAACAAAGAAATAGCAGTTCTGTTCACTTTGGTAGGTGGTCCGATGAGAAATCCTACTTATTTATTTATTTATTTAATACTTCACGCACAGAAATGTACAGAGGCGGACTTAATGCCAAAGGCATTTCCTACCAGTCGACCTTTGGGTGATGCAGAGACAAACATTGGTAGGTGCAATTATGTAAATCGTGTTTAAATATTTATTCAAATATAAGTAAATATAGGTACATAATATTATTACGCTTATACATATGATATAAATACTTAATTAAATATAACCAAAAATAAACATACTTAAATACACATAAATATATCTAATAAAAGAAATAAGACAAACAATGGGAAAACATTATCGTTGTGAAGATACTGCCAGCTTCTTTTGAATATGCTCGCGAACTTTCACTATTAATTCTTACTATATTTAGGTATTTATTTATTTAGCCTTATTTACCTCCACAACTTAGTTACAGGTTAACACGACACCCCTTGGTAAGACTGTAAGAAAACAAAACTTTTCACTTCTCATGCTCTAAAAAGACACCAATATAGCCCTACGAAGCGGGACTAAAGTGACCACTTTAGCCCCTAGGGAGTAAAAAGTAATTAGTTTTTTAATTTCCTTCATGTGACATAGACAAACTCAAACAGCCAGTAAATATACTATTATCTGTGGAGTGTGGACCATCTTCATTGCGAGAATGTTGGGAGTTTTAGTTCCATGGTTTTTGCCAAGGTGGCGCCATGTGTTTTAAATTGTTAATCTGTGACTGGTTTAGAAGAAAAAAGTGACCGCGAAAATTTCAGAATTTTTGTCGAGTGTAAATTTGTTCGGCTTTAAATAAATTTATTAAGAATGTCCAGTGACAGTTGCGGTATATTATGTTCCTTGATGAAGAGTTTGTCGTCGATCAAAGAGCAAAAGACATACCTAATAGATATTGTGATTTTTATTTTATTAAGTAATATTTATTAGGTAAGTACATGTTTTTGTACTAAATTGACTGTTTTTCTCGCACTCAAAGTGAAAAGTACAGTTTGCGCCTCGAGACTAAACGCCAACTTAATATACCCTCGGTTTCATTGACTCCCTCGCACGCTCGGGAGTCAAACCACCTCTGGTATACCTATTATGGCTTCGTTTAGTCCCTCGTTATAAAATATACTATAATACCATAAGTATCAATTTTAAGACTTAGCTTTTGAATTAGGTATGTAAATATTTTAAGATAATTAAAATAAAGAGACACTATTTATACAACAATAGTTGATACCAAAACATATAAAAATATACAGGGTGTCCGGTATTTAACGGATAACCTTGAAATGGTTCATGGTAGAACTAATGCTAATCAGAAAAAAAAAACATTACAACGTGAAAAATAACTTTAATTTAGGAAGTCGGTGTCTTTGGATATGTATATAATTTTTTTGTCACCGCCTTCTGATATTAAAGTTATTTTTCACTTGGTACTTAGTGTTATTTCGGAAGTCGGTTGTTTTTTTTTATAGATTAAATACAAATAAAAATGTATTTTTTTTTCTGAATAGCCATTATTTCTACCATGAACAATTTCAAGGTTCCATCCATGGTTATTCATTAATTACCGGACAGCCTGTTTATAGATAGAAACATTATTTTACTCTGGGAAAGAACATTTGGCTAAATGCAGTAGATACCCACTATTCCATGGTCATATTAAATAACTGTGAGAACAGTAGCAACTGGCATTTGCAGGCTAGCCATTAATTATTAAGGCCCATAGTATCCTCATCTCCCGTTTGTATGCTAAAGCACGACTGCCGCCCGCGCCCGCGCAGGGCACCTCGGAGCCTTTATCTCAAAATGGGGATATTCCTTTGATTAATTTACAATTGAGCTTCGGTGATTCTGTGGCACCTCTAACTATCTATTTTTCAGCGTATTTTTTTTTCCAAATAACGAAGCCGTTTAGTAGGAGTATGGAATAGAAGCCAAAATATTGCGTGTTGGAAAATATTTTTTTACAGCAAAAGTATTAACCATACAAAAAAAGTACTTCCGGCAAAATGATCTATATGAATCTATAGCAAGATCATATATTTTTCAAATCTTCAAGACGAGCCGTTAATGAGCAGTAGGGTTTATAAAGTGACCGTGTTACGCTACCGAATGGGACGTAGGCCCTTAAGGCAACTGTCAGTTGATAACGGTATGTAGGGTAGTTGAAAAAGATTAAAGGAAAAACGAAGGTAGCTGTAACATTCAATCAACTGCCTATACTTTTTTCCAACTATTTTGGGGTCGGCTTCCAGTGTAAAACGATGCAGCTGAATACCAGTATTTTAGATGGAGCAACTAACTCGATGTTCTAATTTTAAATAACTTGAGACATGTTTTTTAAACGTCTTCAAAAAGGAGGAGGTTCTCAATTCGTCGGAACCTTTTTTTATTTTATTTTATGTATGTTCCCCGACTACTCGAAGATGGCTCCCCGATTACCGATTTGTTTTTTTTTTTGTTTGATAGGGTATACTTCCCAGATGGTCCCATGATCATCAAGTCAGGATCTGATGATGGTATCCTGGAGAAATAGAGAGAACTCTTCAAATTTTATAGGCACACGAAGCGATTTGGGTATTCTTTGGAAGAGTACTTTCTCGGAGTGGTCCCATTTCAATTTGGTGAAGATCTGATGAAGAACTTTAGAGGTAGGCAACGGAACTCCTCAATAAATGATAGCAAATGTACTGGGATTGCTGAAATCTCATGTCTGTCTATTGCTTACACCAGTTCATAACATAACATCACGCCGGTATGCTGTGAAGGGGTAAGCACATGTGAACCACTAAAAAGTGAAAAAAAAAACTTTTCCAAAAAAACACTACAAAGTGAAAAATAACTTTAATTTCGGAAGGCAGTGACAAAAAATTCAAATACAGCTCCAAAGACACCGACTTCCGAAATTAAAGTTATTTTTCACTTTGTAGTGTTTTTTTGGAAGTCGTTGTTTTTTTTGGAAAAAGTTTTTGTTTATTAACTGAACAAAGCAACAATTTCTCTAGAGGTTTCTTCGTAAAGTATAGACTCAAAGCATAGATTCTCAAGGTGAGATCGTCATGCATTTTTAACACCTATCTTCACAGCTGTAGACTATTATTCAGGTTGGTCCCTGGTGTACAAGGAAATCGGAAGGTATCGTTTTTAAACTAGGTAGGTAACTATCAGACGAATCTTGGGATACATTTTTCGGGTACGTCTTGATATCCGATTGAGGGGAACTTTAACTCAAGGAATTTAATCAGTTAAACCATTTAGTTGTATGTAAATCATCATCAGAGATCGGATATTCGGATGCATATTCATCTAAAGTTGAGATGTTGGCTAACATGGAATGCGCTTTTGTATCGAAAGTCTTAATTTAGGTAAGTAATTTGTTTATTTTTTTTGTTTTAACACCCCTCCTCCAGTACATATACATATTTGTATCGGGTTAAACATTAATTTTAAATTAATACACATCTGAATAGTTATGGAATCAAGAATCCCGGGGTTTTTAATAAATATTACAAATAATTTATAAAGCCGCTTCCATACTTTCGTAGCAAAACAAGGGAAACCCGGATGGAACGAAGAAAAAAATATATATAAAAGACGAAATGAAAATATTTGGCTTGCTTTCTATAAGAGAGAGAGAGAGAGAGAGACTGACAGAGAAACATGCGCACGCCGCACAGCTTACAATAGCTTACTATAGCAAAAAGTGTCGTTACAACTTTTCGTGAGATTTTTTTCCGTCTAGCCCCCTTTCACAACGCGCGATAAGGAACTTCGTTCCAAAATTATCTTTAGGAAATTATGCATCCAAATATCCGATCTCTGATCATCATCATCTGCTATGTTGGGGTCGGCTTCCAGTCTAACTGGGTGCATCTGTATACCAGTATTTTACATGAAGCGACTGCTTATCTGACCTCCACAAATCAGTTACTGGGTAACACGATACCTCTTGGCGAGATTTTGTAACGAAGTTGTTTTTTTTTTTTTGAGGGTGGGGAATTATCAAATAACTTCTCTCGCTCTGGGTGGAGCAGGAGGCTACCCCTGGAGCTTGCCCCTTAGAGGGCTTCTTAAATATGACATGAAGTTAAACGTCACTTAACAACCGCTTAAACTTCTGAACTGTACTCTAGGGACAGTTCAGGCCTCAACCAGTAATTACATCAAGAGAAGGAGGTTATATCTGAGTTGTGCTGCATGATTACCAGATATCGGATATTCGGATGCATATTTACCTAAAGATATTTTTTAGCTATGAAAGTATGGAAGCAGCTTTATAAATTATTTGTAATATTTATTAAAAACCCCGGGATTCTTGGATTGCATAACTATTCAGATGTGTATTAATTTAAAATAAATGTTTAACCCGATACAAATATGTGTATGTACTGGAGGAGGGGTGGTTTGTATTAGTTAAAACAAAAAATAAACAAATTACTTACCTAAATTAAGATTTTTTCGATACAAAAGCGCATTACATGTTAGCCAACATCTCAACTCTAGGTGAATATGCATCCGAATATCCGATCTCTGATGATTACCTACTGATAAATGCGTGCACTGATTAATGAATGCGTGTACGTACCTACGTTACTGATAGTAGGACATATCAATTGATATTTCTTTCTGTTTATCCTAAAGAATCCTTTCCAGTTAACGGCCTACAAGCTTTTCATATCTTGGGACCTATTTGTATTGTAAAAATGTTTGTTAGACAGAAAGATAGAGAATTTTGAACTCTCTTAGATTCTATTAAAAAGTAAAAATTGACCAAGTGAGGGTTAACGCCTTTCTAGTTAAAGGACGGCAGTATTGCATAATTGTATGTATGTATCAAAAAGCATTATAAAAAGCAAAAGCCTTGGACTTACACAGTCGTTAATTCAAATCCCGACTATGTTGGGGTCGGCTTCCAGACTAACCTGAGGCAGCTGAATACCAGTATTTTATATGGAGCGACTGCCTATCTGACCTCCACAACCCAGTAACTGGGTAACACGATACCCTTTCGTAAGACTGGTTGTCAGACTTTCGGGCTTCTGACAACCCGTAGCGACTGTCAAAGATCTACGAATGACAGTCGAGACCAACGGCTTAACGTGCTTTCCGAGGCACGGAGAAGTCTCGGTATGTAAAGCTGGTCACCCATCCGCAGACCAACCCCGGCAAGCGTAGCTTAACATGATGGTTCGACCCGGGCGGCTTGTTATTACTTAGCCACGAGCCCCTCAGCCTCCTTACAGAGTCGCTAATTAGTTTAAAAATGTTATGCTGTATCATAAAATTGCTTGTACAGGGTGGTCCATCTAGTGTTTTAAATTTGAAGTACCAATTACTTTGACTTTGAAAGGTAGAATGACATTCATTTTTTGACAGGAAGTTAGTTTTATGTTTGACGTTTGCAAAATGGAACGCTATACGCTCGAACAAAATTGGGAAATATTAAAAACTTACTTCCAATGTAGTGAGTCTTTAACGCAATCTTTAAGTTTACGTGCTCAACGAATTTTTGTTTCCAAAAATTGAAGAGAATGACATGGACAACATTTGGTTTTATCAAGACGGGGCCACATGTCACAGCCAACGTAACCATCGATCTTTTGCGCACTGTTTTTGAAAACCGAATAATCAGCCGAAATGTTGATGTCAATTGGCCGCCTCGGAGCTGTGATTTGAGCCCTTTGGATTATTAATAATAATAAAATTGTTTATTGACACAAAATACAGATGTAACATACATAATTGAAGCCCTGGCTCCTGAACTAGGTAACAACCTGTGTTACTGGAGCCAGTGTCTTCACCCGTTTGCTTCATAACATAGTCTGTACAACAAATAAATTAGGTAAGAAAATTTAAAAATAAAACAGTAAAATAAAAGAAATTAAAGATGCACGCAAGCTCTTTTGGTATGCAATAACTGTACATATATATGTGTGTGAGTGAGTGTGTGTGTGTGTGTGTGTGTGTGTGTGTGTGTGTTTGGGTGATGGTGTGCGGGTATGTGTTTTATGAGTACTGCTGGTATACTAGGTCTTCCGTCCGGTGATAATCCAATGTTTGAAGCCATGTGGAGATTTTATTTTTACTTTCTCTAGTTGTTAAAGGGTTTATGTTAAGGGCATTGTTTATCTTATTGTTAATGTATGAGGACATGTAAAAGTGTTGTCGTCTAGCGGAAGCTGTTTTACATAATACCGGTCTACTTATGTCCGAACGAGTAACAGTTCTTTTAGTTTTTAGGTGTGAATTACCGGTATAATTTGATGTTGTTTGATTGTGAGATTAAGAAGGTACAACTGTCTCACGGTATGTACCTACTTTACAATTTTCATAACAGATCTTTCGTAGGAAACCGGTATGGTTTGAATGTCATGACCTTTAGTAGAGATCTTTGGGCTCTTTCCAGGTGAATCAGAAAGGTTTTGCAAGCACCCCCCCAGGCTGTGATACAGTAGCCTATGATTGACTGCGCCAGCGCCAGCGCGATTATTTTCTGTGGGGAACCATTAAGGATAAATGTTACGCAAACCACCCAGAGACTTTTTAAGTGTTGAAACATGAAATCGAAGTTTCCATTGAAAAGATTTAAGCTGAAACAATCGAAAATTTACTGACAAATTGGGTTGATCGGATGGGGTACGTACTGCCCAGCCAGTCTCAGTAGTCATATGAATGATATTGTGTTCCATTCTTAAGGTGAACCTAGTCCACATTTATTGCATACAGACTTCGGGAGTGTTTTACTCCACTGTCTGACATGGCACATCCAAAGTAAAATATGATATCGTTTTGTCTCATTATTAATATTGTCTGTACGGAAACAGAATACTAAAATAAAAACCCATTAAAAAGTTATGAACCCACAAAGATTCGTTTTTTTTTGCTAATTTTACTTAACTTTGGGCGTGTTTAAGTAATAAAAGAAGTGTAAAATCTCCAAAACCAAGTCGGTACCGACAAAGTTCAATTATCGAAAAGTTCAATAAACTTTACTGTTCATTGATTTGTGTAGTGGTTTTTTTCATAAAACCCGATCTTCCAAAGGCCTTTTCTTAATTTTTTCGCGATTTTTTGACTATAAATTATCCTGCATCTCACTTAATAACGTTGTGCGTGTAGACTAGCGTCTAACTGCTCATCACTGATACTATCTCTGTCGGACCCGAAGCCTGGTGAGACAGCGTGATTTTTAGCCAGGCCGACTAGTGAGTTCGAGCCTGTGACAACAAACATTAAGGTGAACCTAGTCCAGGTTCACCGTAATGTTTGTTACCTGAGATCTCAGTCATTTATACACCGATATGAAAAATTCTTCTTTGGTTTGAAAGGACATACTTACTGAGTGAGCCCATATAAATTTGGTCAAGATTAGTGGTATTTGAGTTAGCTTGAATAATAAGTACCTAGTTACCAATGTATTTTTTCCACTTAGTTTTATGTTGACGATATTATAATAATTTTCTGTCACTGATATAAGTTCTTAGCTAGTGAAAATTTACGATTTTGTGTAGGATAGGTACCACAACGAAAAAGTGAAAAATGTAAAGTTTATTTCAAAAAAACAACAAACTCTCAAAAAAAAACTACAAACTGAAACATTACTTTCGGAAGCCGGTGGCAAAAAAACGAAAATACTAAACCAAAGTCACCGACTTCAGCTATTAAAGATTTTTTTTAATCCCAGGTAGTAATCCGACATTTCAAGTATCTGTGCTTTGGCTTTTTTTTAGTGAGAAGTTTGACATTACACCTGTCAAATTATTTTAAGGGTTTAAAAAACGAAGCACAGGTAAAAATGTCTGACGTGTTTTGCGTTGAGTCCTCTCAATGAATCAGAGTAGCCGAACAGCCTTTCAAAGCCCTTGACTATTCCCTTAAATACCTACTTCGAAAGTGAGCATAACAGGAGACGCCACGGTGTCTAGCAAAATAGTGAAATAATCCGCGTCGCTCCCGACTGATCCCTAGTCGATCCCGATTGTCAACGAGTACCTATGACAGTCGGTCTGAGTACCTAGTCAATATTAACTTCATACTTTCATTCTTTGCTTTAGATTTTTGTTATTTTAATGCTGTTTTGAAATTACGCAAAATAATTTAAGCGGCATTTTTTTTGTTCTCTAGCATTGTCTATGGTCAGGATTCAGGAGTGGACGTTAAAAAAATATATTTTATTCCTCTATGGTTCCCTTGTAATATTTGGTTGCTACTTAAATAATTAACCTTTAGATTATATTGTCTAGATTTCTATAAGAAAGTACTAGTTATAGTAGGTACTGAAGTCGTTAGTACCTACTTGTATACCTTTAGAGAAAAAGTAGGAAAATTAAATAAAGATAACAAGCATTGTTGTTAAAAAATAATATTATTAGCTAAACAAATGCAACAGTTACTGAACAAGTGCAAAAAAAAAAAACAGCAAATTATAAAACAAGGTTTGTAAAAAAAAGGAAATGTTCACCCATATAGGCATTTATTTTAAGTAACAGATTAAAAGGTTAAATAAAAAAAATACAATTATAAATAGGTACTTACTTACTTTCAGATTGACAGGCAAACACTCGCAAAACATCACACTTCAATTACAATTTAAAAAAAGAACACCAATAGACAATCGAATAAAAAAAGGAAAATCGGAAAAATATTACAATAGCCGTCCCTATAATGTCTTTCGCCCAGACGCGTCCGATTTCAGCACATAGAATAAAATAACATTACTAACAAAAACACCAAATTCACATATTTATTCCTCGAATTTTATTCATAGTAAAGATTATTTTACTCGTTTATTTTTTACCGCGGTAATATTTGTGCGTTTTCACGGTAAAAATAGCAACGCTCACCGCTTTAGTCGCGTGTATCGCGGCCCGGGAACGGGCGGGTACTGGCGGCTGAGGTTGCCCTATTTCTAATGTATGTTACCCGAGGTGTATTGACTAGGTGTTTCATAGTTAGGGGAGAGGTGAAATGAGAATACCTACTGGGTTTCTTAATACAGTTTATTTTGCAGGGATTTATTTTAACATTTTCTCGGGAGTATCTTAGAATGGTAAAGTACGTAGTATAATATTCATTATTCGTAAGTTAGTTATGCGTTTCCGTCAGTATCTAGCACAGGAATAGTCTAAGCTGAGATATCTTTAGGTACCTAAATTATACATTTTGGTAAATCTACTGAAATAACGACAATTTCATTATAACCGATTAAGTCCGGCGCGGAACCTATCGGTTCTAATACAATAAAAAATTAATTGTGTCTCATTAGCCGAGATTGACAGATTGTATTATTTGATAATTGTGTCACACGATTTGAACATTTATTTTTGAATAGATTTTTTACATACATACTCATAACTCAGGCCTTTTTGCGTGGGGCAGGCAGAAATTACAGAACGACACTTTTTACGATTTTTACATATTATTATTCTTTTTGCCTCGTTTACGTTAATATATCTGAGGCCCTAGTGTGAGTTTCTATTAACCATCTCGATCTAACGCATTGAGCGCGTTCGGCGTTCCGATTGGCCCTGTATTAATGAAAGACCAATCGGAGCAATGAATGCGGTCGATGCGTTAATATAGATCGAGAAGGTTAAAAAAAAATCACACTGGGGCCTCTGGTCTTAAACGCATGCCGATTGCGAGTACTAGTTATGCACCTGGCCTTTCTGAAGAATATAACCAATAGATTTTATTATTCATTAATAATCAAAATTCACCTTGCCTTTTCATATGAATACAATAAAAAGAACAATCAGATATCTTTTAAATATTGAACGATCCAAATCCTGTGCGGTGTGTTCGTCCAAAATGCTAAATAACGAAACTCCTTGATTCCAGGGGAAAATATTTAGGACGGCAACACAGCGGTCTCTCCCTAACTCCGCGCCGCCATTAACGTTATCGATGTCCCACAGATTATAGCTGCTCGGCTCGGGGATGCCGATGCGTTTCGTTGTTGCTTCGAAGAAATTGTATTTTTGAAGAAAAACGTTTGCTTGTCTATTTCTTTTTTGATCAGTCAAGTCGGCCGGCTCTAAGATAACAGCTCAATTCGTGGCTCTAGGCACAGCTGGTAACGTGGTTTTCTATCTACATAGTTTCCGGGAGTATTACTCTACCACAAACGGGGTGTCAGCAGTAGAGCAGTATTACATAATAAAATAAATCCTTTTTCAGGATGTTGCTGAAGTTTCCACCGTTTTGCAACGCGTCCGCCATGTTTCTGGAGGCACGCACAGATGATTTCGCGGCAATTTTACGCTAGAAAGCGGCGTCTTTGTCGCACAGAGTGCGTGTAAGTAGCAACAGCACCCTAAGTGTGATTGCGGACAGGTATGAGTGTCCGTTCTTCAAACATGCGTGAACTAACATACTTTAAAGCACTTTTTTTTATTATCACCATAGATCATGTTGTCTGAATAAATTATTATTATTCCAAGGAAACCTGTTTACTTCTACGCGCCTGTTATATCTGTAATTTTTTCGAAATCAAAACCAAATAAAAATATATTTTAAAGATGCTTGAATCTATCTTGGTCGAATTACTTTTTTTTCTGGTGAAACGGTGGAACCGTTTTGCAACGCGTCCGCCATGTTTCTGGAGGCACGCACAGATGATTTCGCGGCAATTTTACGCTAGAAAGCGGCGTCTTTGTTGCACAGAGTGCGTGTAAGTAGCAACAGCACCCTAAGTGTGATTGCGGACAGGTATGAGTGTCCGTTCTTCAAACATGCGTGAACTAACATACTTTAAAGCACTTTTTTTTATTATCACCATAGATCATGTTGTCTGAATAAATTATTATTATTCCAAGGAAACCTGTTTACTTCTACGCGCCTGTTATATCTGTAATTTTTTCGAAATCAAAATCAAATAAAAATATATTTTAAAGATGCTTGAATCTATCTTGGTCGAATGACTTTTTTTTCTGCCAGCTTATACACGACGTAATATCGCCTTTTGCTGAAAACCTTTAAAGTACCTACTCATGAAAATGAAATCTTTTACTGTAGAACCCACTCTGAAATATTAATATGAAAAAAATCAGCATTTTTTTTTTCATATTTTCGGAGTAGCTTGTCAATTAATAAGTACTAACTTCTCTGAAAGTACGTCCCTCTTAAAACTTAACACACTGTGTATCGGTTGGCAAACCTGCCAATAGTGACACTTGTTCAAAAACTCGACGTTTCCCATAAAAAAAACCAGCCAAGTGCGAGTCAGCCTCGCGCACGAAGGATTCTGTACCACATTTGAGATAATTGAATGAAAGGTAAATTGCGGTTTACGATTTATGACGTATTATGACTTAGTAAAAAAAACCACTTACTAGATCTCGTTCAAGAGAATGTTACAGGGGGGGGGGGACACATGTTACCATGTTGCCACACGTATGGGTTTGATGATTTTTTTTTTTAGTTTCTGTTCTAAGTATAGGGAACCCCCAAAATTCATTGTTTTTTTTTTTCTATTTTTGTGTGAAAATCTTAATGCGGTTCACAGAATACATCTACTTACCAAGTTTCAACAGCATAGTTCTTATAGTTTCGGAAAAAAGTGGCTGTGACATACGGACTGACAGACAGACAGACATGACGAATCCATAAGGGTTCCGTTTTTTGCCATTTGGCTACGGAACCCTAAAAACTGTCATACCAAAGTAATTATGGTATTCATTTGTATTTACCTAGCATTTTTCCAACAGCTATGTTGGGGTTGGCTTCCAGTCCAACCGGCACCTGAATACCAGTATTTGGCATAGAGCAACTGTCTATCTGATCTCTATAACCCAGTTACTGGGTAACACGATAGTCCTTGGTAAGACCTAATCTGTCTAAGACCTATCTGTCTGTATACTCCATTTACAATAGCATTAGACAGAAGGTAAAAAAGGTTCTTTTTAATGTACACTTCGTAACAAAATTACATTAAACGTGTTGTGCAGTTACGATTAATGCCAAAAAATTAAAGTGTCAATGCTAAAAACCTAAAAGAAGCAGGAGTGAACAACACCGAGTAACTAAATTAGCTGATGACGACGACGTTTTACCAACGTATTGTGGGTCGTAAGTTGTTACTTAAAATAAAGTATTGTAATAAGAATTTATTTTATTTCCTTTAATCTTAATTAGATTTAATTCATCATGTGATGGTCTGTTACATTCATTGGTTTTGTTGTAGATTTGTAATGTGTGATGAAGATGTTATTATAAATAGAACATTATTTAAAATAAAAATTACTTTTGCTTCATTTATCTCAGTATTTAGTACTGTCTTTAATCTACCTAAAAAAGTTAGAACTTAACTTTGAAATAAAATGTTTTGCACTCCTGCTTCTACGAGCCTCTTTTTACTAAAGCTATAATAAATGGGGTATAGGTATGTATAGAAAAAAATGTGAAGTTTTTAAAAACAAACACTTTAAAAAAAAAATGCAAAAATAGGATTTATTATAAATAATAACTTTAAGGAATGTAGCACACGATCCCATTCATTTGGATCACGATTGTCCTTCCTGGGGAAAAAACGAACCATGTAGTACCAACCTAACAAAAATAAATGGCGCCCAGCATGGGACAATTTTTATTTAAATAAATGTACTAAGGAAGTATTTTATATAAATAATATTTTTATTTACATTTGTACATAATATTAACGTTTGAACCAATTTTGATGCAATTTTCCAGATTTTTTACAATAAACTATGTGTTTAATTCGATTTTTAAAGGTTGAGAAGGTTGTCCATGCAAATAAAAGCCTTTTAATACATTAATACTTATATTTGACAAGGTGGTAAGAAAAATAGCAATATTATCATTAAATTACTCTTGCGACAAGCCCCCTTTGGCTAAGTCGTGAAGATACAATTACCATAGGAATAAAATTACATTAATTAAGTATATATTACAATATTTGCTATTTCTAGCGCAGACAATCCCGTATATTGTGACTATAACATTTTTATTATCTGAATTAAACACAATCAAATTAAACTGTTAACAAATCTTATATCATTATGTTTGTTTAATAGTCTTCATAGGGCCTGACCAAGACTTTGTCCGGACTTAAAAAGAGACTGTTTCGAGTCTCTGAGTTTGTTACGGCCTTCCTTTATAGAGTACTCAGTTGGGAAACTCTGAAATCGCAACAATTTTTTAAAAATAACATAATTTTGACCGTTTTTTATCCAATTTACAGAAATAAATATAATTTATCATATAACCACTTAAGGTATGTGTTAATTTTCAGTCCACAACAACAGGCATAAGTTCTACTGTCTTATGGCTTCTCAAACCTTGACCAGCAAATCTGCTGTCAAACATCAGAGGGGCAGTTCCCGTACAATAAACGAACAAAAACACTAAACCGTAAGAACAAAGAAAATTTACAATAATTGACAAGTTTTTGACATTAATTGTCGCTGAGATAATTAAAGATGGCCACTTGATTTTGAACGTTTTCGATCACGAGAAATGTTCCTCTGATAGCTGTTGTGATTAGTTGACAGAAATATTAACCAAATGTGTATTTAAGTTGACATAAGATTTGAAAACAGAAGGCCAATAAATTATCGTAATTATAAACGTTCAAAATCTTCTCGCAATCTCATCTCGGCGACAATCAAATGTCAAAAATGTATGGAAACTCGAGCTATTTTTGACAGATTGAAACTGAGATCAGACTGTGTTCATTCTAAAAATGAATAGAATAGAAAACATTTATTCGACACAGACACAACACAACAGCAACAAACATATATAAAAAAGAAAGAGAACAATAAACATAACAATAAAATTGCTGTATAATTGTGCTGAGCGTACCCATACCGAAAGGGTTACCATCTCAGCATTTGCTGGGCGTTAGACACCCAGCGCTGGTTTTCAGTTGGCACCCCGCAGTGACACACGGACGCAGGCAAATAAAATAGATACATACTTGAATATTAGTAATAAAAATGTTTATGAATACGTAAATGACGAGGATTGCCCCTCAGTAAACTCGGAGACTAATCAGAAACCGTCGTTTCGTTTGATTACAGAATGATTATCCGATTCAGATTCTTGTACTTCGTAGATAAATTAAATTAGAAATCTATGGTACTTTTTCTATTTACGCCAGATCATTTATTTTAAGTCAGAGAAATTCAATGCTTGATATATTGACCACATAAATTCAAATAACAACCGTCATTATTTGACAGTTGTATAAAATGGCTATCTTAAGGCCGTGTTAATTTGATAGACAATTGATTTTCCTGGCTGTGCCTAAGACAATCTGCCACTGATTTATTAAAACCCACATAATAATATGCTATTTATATAATCTATCGGGAGATTTGATAGCAAATTTACTGACCAGAGGAATAATTGCATAGCACACGAACAGTAGAAATGGCATTAATTTTGACAGTTCAATAACATTCATTGCGTTATTTACGTTGCTGAGCAGATACATTTTTCGGACATATGAAGCAATGGACTAGCAATAACCATCAGATTCTGATTGATACTTTATTACGCAATATGGGCGTAAACTTTTAGAAAACAGAGGGTAAATATCTATTACTTAATAAGTATAATTTTATACAATACACAATTATAATTAATTTAAATTAACTTAGTTAACAGTTTATTTATTAAAAAAGAAAAACGAAAATAAGAATCGCATATTTATTTATGTAAGTATAATTAATTATAAAAACAACTTCGAGAGGTTTTTGCCCAGCAATGGACAAATATAACTAATGACCAGTTTCTGAGGTCCTCTCAATAGCTATATGTAGATTCGATAAGCATAATCATAATTGGCCTATAATATTCCCACAGCTGGTACACAGGCCATTATTGTGAGAGGGAGTGGGCTGTCAACCACCACGCAAATTCGAAAGCATGTGACATTCACCAACCCGCGCAGTGTCCGGGTTGTGGATGTCACATGCTTTCGAATTTTTAACCCTAGGAAATGACGGATTCCTTACGCCGTGTCCTACGTAGGCGATTAAACGCAAACGCGAACGCGATCGCGAAGCGAAGCGGCGCGAATGGAACAAACAACTGAAATCTTTATTTAAAAAAACCACATTTGTCAAAAATTCCATGTCATGAGTTAGTTACGCCATCTTGTAGAGGAATTTGTAAGCTTTCTGATTATCCTTACTTAATATTATAAATGCGAAAGTTACTCTGTACGTCTGTTGCGCTTTTACGTCAAAACTACTGAACCGATTTTAATGAAATTTGGTATACAGATAGTCTAGAGCCTGAGAAAGGACATAGACTACTTTTTAATGCGAAAAAAGGGTTGTAAAGGGTTGAAAGGGGGGGATGAAAAGTTGTATGGAAGTATCGTCATTTTTAGAGTTAGAAGCTTGAAACTTATTTTGTGGACTGTTGATTCGACGTAAATAAATATGACATTCAAAGTTTGTAAAAGTTTTACCCTCAAGGGTGTAAAATAACAATAGGGAATAGGGGATGAAAGTTTGTATGGAAATATGTAAGGTTTATGTGAATGTTGTATAAGTTTGGGACAAGAGACAAAGACACTATTCCACGCGGGCGAAGTCGCGGGCACAGCTAGTATTTTATATTTCTTCAAAAACAAGTTTAGTCACGATAAATTTGCTTTTATTAAAATTGCGAATGCAATATGCAAATTGCGTGGCGTAACTAACTCATAGGTACATGGAATTTTTGACAAAGGTGGTTTTTGAAATGAGGTCTTCAATTGCACTCTATTGCGGTGGCCTACGTGACCAACCACACGTGGGTGCGGTGCGGCGACGAACGATGCGCTGTATCAATATTGTCTGTTCCATTCGCGGCGATTCGCTTCGCGATCGCGTTCGCGTTTAATCGCCTTCGTAAGTAAGTAATGATGATGAAATAATTTCTGAACCTAATAATTTCATTATTTGCATTAATTCAGTAAAATCCCATTAGGATTACTTCAGAAACCGGCCAAAATTCGATTAAAACTTATAATACCGATTGACAATCGACTTTCGACCAGTCATGAAAGGATTTTCAAGCCGATTTTTCGTCAAAATCGGTTGGAACAATATTCAGAAATTGACTTAATAGTAAAAAAAACCGCATCAAAATCTATTCATTCGTTTACACATTTATATTACACAGACGTAAAACCCAGCCAAGTGTGTGTGGGGTTCGATTCTTTCTATAAAATTTTATTAAAATAAAATCTTTCGTTTTTAACTTAGGATACTTTTTTAATTGTAAATTTTATTTTTAGTATTGAGATTTCTAGTAAAATATATTGGGAATGTAGTAAATATATTTTTTATTTTTATACCTCAGATTTTAGAATAACCGGAATATACAGGGTCAAATTAAACTGCTGGCGTAACTTGACAGGCGTATAGTAATTGGTTTATAGAATTATTATCTAAACATGATAAAACAAATAATAAAACGATTGCAAGTAACTACGGGGTCAACAACCGCAGGCTTCGCTAACTAATTTAATATGACCTTGTATTGGAAAAATCTAGGCTGCAAATACATAAATAAAAAGTAAAAATATGCTTCAAGTCCATAACCTCCACCTTATTTCATGTCATTTAATAACCACAAATAATTCCCGAATCAAACCTCCCACACACCCAAAAAAAATGGAAAATAATAATTTACAATAGCAACACTCACTTCACATACACTCAGTTTATAGTTTATACAAATATATTTATATGTAACATTACATATTATGTATGTACGCACTATTATCATACCATGTTCCGACCGTTGTCGCCTGCTATCCTGTCCACGATCTGTGGAAAGATAATTAGAAATACTTAATAACATTTTTTTTATTTTGTCACTGGCGCCAGTTACAGAAAATTTAAAAGGGAATCGTTTTTCTTGGGTAGGGGCTTGTGATGAGGAGGGGCGAAGCGAGTGTGAATAAAAGAGTCATGAATTTCAATGTTGGTGGATACCCTCTCCGACCCAGACGACTCCATTACTCTCCTTCAGGAAAGCAATAGGGCCACCAGTACAGTTCGCACACACCGCACAAAACCGTCATTCCGACCTCGCCGCCGAGGTCCTCGCGCCCCGCGAAGACCCCGAGTAACGGCGCCTAACGTCGAGACCCCCGACCGACCCTTGCTCGTTGAAGCGTCAGCCCGCGCCGCAGCTGAGCCAGTAGCTTTAAATTCCCCGATCAATAATAATGCCAATATTTTGATCCAGCCTGTCCCCAATGATAGCTGTCCCCTTATCAGTGACGCCCTGAGCCGAGGCCCGTACCCCACAGGGGGTGCCCTCAGCGTGCAGTCGCTTAGTTTATAAATTTTAGTTTGTAAGCCCTGGCTGGAGGCGTTAAGTTAATTCTTAATGGCAGCCCCAGGAAAGCCCGGTTTAGCAGTCACGGCCTCTCAAGGCCAACTGCGAGATGCCCTTTAAAAAAAAAAAAAACAATGTTGGTGGATGGAGAGTGACAGAAAGGCCAAAGAAAACATGAATGGACTGTGTGAGGAATGATCTGAAGGAAACAGCAGTGAAAGACAGAGTGCCGGCTGATGGAATGGAAGAAACAAAAGGACACGCATGCATGCATTCATGGACCTTAAGAGGGCTATTACAAATTGAAGTATTTAGTTTTAGGTAAATTTAACGGCGCGTGGTAGCTGATCGTGCGTGCGTGTATAGTGAAGTATGCTACTAGGATATGCTAACCATTATGATTCGGACACCCAGGAACACACCGGCGCGGACTTACAGATAAAGCCTGCGCGTCCCGAGATTTATTACTGATTCATAGCGTTGCATTCAAAAATTGTTTAAAAATATCATTTTACTTTTAAATAGACTGTTTCTTTTTTTCAAGCAAATTGACTTAGTAACCATAGTTATTAAATACTTTTTGTTGAAATTTCGATTAAACATACATAGATAAAAATATGATTTCAGACGAAAAATTATCATTATTTCTCTGTTTTAGGGAATTATTTTTGGTGTATTATTGTGTGAAACATAAAAAATTTATTTGGGCATTCCAAATAACAAGCTGCAGTCCTACCACCGACATTTTTATAAATTACTATATAATAATGTTCCATATAACAGAGCATCAAAGATGCCCGAAAGTAACATTTTACGAAACATCCTTTGCCGAGACACGGTTTTTACAGAATTATGTAAACAAATTGGAAAATTTGTTTAGAGCTCCCTAGACAAATAATGACATTTTCCCGGACATATTTTTATTTTTTGCCTATATCTAAACCATAATCTCTCATCAAATCTCGAGTCAAACGCTCAAATTCAAGAAAAAATGTGAAAGCGCCCTTAAGTAGCATGGGCCAAGGACCCAGCCTGTGTAAAGATTTTGTTATTCTAACTAAGAAATCTTCTCATACAGAGACGTAACGAGCGTATTCCACCACGTTTGCTTACAAGGTTGAGATTTATAGTACAAACTTTGACTTTACTCAATCTAAGTACGATTGCGTTTCATATGAAAATGAACCTTATTTGCATATTGTTGAATGTGCATATTCGTATAAGCGACTATGATCAAGCGATTTATACGAATATGAACAGAATGGATATTGGCCTGATGGTTGGATACTTTTTTGCAAACAAAATTATTTGGAGATGTCACTTTACATAAATTGGCAGCAGTTGGAAGAAGTTTAATTTAAACGTAATACTTTCGTTTCAAAAATATATACAGGGTGTCCCGAAACTCAACGGCAAGCGGATACGGGGCAATAAGCTAGGTTGTACCAGTTCTAGCAAAAATAAAAAAATAAATCCATGTTACTTGGTTAAGTGATAATAGGTATTCTTTTGAAAATGTTGAAAATCAACACCCTAGATCAGATATTTAGGTAAGTACTGAGATCACAAATTTCTAAATTGTCCAGTGTTTTTTTTTAAATGTAATCCTAAATAACCATGCTATTGATTGCAGTCACAAAACCAATAATTAATATTGTGAGTCTAGTATAAAAAAAATAAGTTTAATTAAGTCATGGTTAAAAACGTTTTATCACGAAACTTTGACGCCTTGTCTTTAAAAAAAAATGTACTATATTTTTTAATTTTTGCTAGAACTGATACAACCTAGCTTATTGCCCCGTACCCGCTTGACGTTGAGTTTCGGGACACCCTGTATATGACTAAACTGGATATCGTCAACAATAGCAAAATTAAACTCACCCCTCTTATGATTGGAAGGCGGGACACCCTGTATATGACTAAACTGGATATCGTCAACAATAGCAAAATTAAACTCACCCCTCTTATGATTGGAAGACTAAGCAGAGAACCTAGTACTGGCACCATTCTAAGGAAGTTCACAGCTGCTGGCAGGAACCCACTGTGAATAGAAAAATACATAATTATCAAATTCTATTCACGGTCTTTAAAGTTGTAAAGATAAAGATAAAGATGCATTTATTTGTATAAACATGTGTAAAATGATACATTAATGTGCACATATGGATGGAAATTCGTTCAAAATTGCTGGTTCAACATGTTTTGCCATATTCGGCGTACAAAATAGTTTATAATATTTAGTTTAAAATTATAAATGAGAATGTTTTTAATAATAGTCAAAATCCAATTAATTTCAAATACATAATCATCAGTGATAGGAATAGGTAGTGCCTATTAGCCTAAACTTCGAAGAACAGAGACAAGAAACGGAGACTTCCTTAGGACTAAATTATTTCCGGCACATCTGTCTCGAAATTTCGAGACAACACTTAAATACATTTAAAAAAATGTGTTATTTGGAATAAGTAATTCGTCTATATTTATCTAAAGTTTGTCTATAAATGTGATAGTTTGTATGGATGTCCATTACTCAATTCCACTGAAAATGCTGATTTTGGTAGTGATATGGTGTGGAATAGCACATATGCTACTTCCTATTAAAAAAAGTATAGTTCCCATGGGATACAAAAACAATAGAAAAAAAAATTCAGAAAATTTTATGGTTGTAACGACTGTGTATGTTATTATTTTATTATGATATATCTAGTCGCAAACTTTAGGTAAATATAGACGAATTACTTATTCCAAATAACATTTTTTTTAAATGTATTTATGTGTTGTCTCGAAATTTCGGGACAGATGTCTCGGAAAAAATTTAGTCCTAAGAAAGTCTCCGTTTCTTGTCTCTGTTCTTCGAAGTTTAGGCAAATAGGCACTACCTATTCCTATCACTGATAATCAGTCAATGCAAAAATATAGTCAAAAGATAATAATAAATAATTGAAACAATAAAATTACTAAAACTAAAATACTTATTAAATTATCTAAATTCAAAATTTGTCATTCAAAAACTCCGTAACATTATATGTAGTATCCCTTACTAATTAGCATTTTTTTCAGTTCTCTCTTAAAAGAATTAACATTCATTATCTTAAGGGCATTAGGAATTTTATTGTATATTCAAATTCAAATTCAATTCAAATTCATTTATTGACATAATAGGTTATAAATCTTTTTTGAAGCCTCTGACTCCCGAACTAGGTGTACCTGTATGTCAGGAGTCAGCGCCCTCTCCCATTTTATTTGGCCATATTAATGGGGCCATGCATATCATACTTTTGCTTAGAAATGCTGTTTTGGCAGAGAGTGATTGTACCCAAAGTCTGTACTTTTCACGTCTATTTCTACCTGAATTATTTGTCAGAAGGTGAAACAAGTGAGGATTGGTTTTTACAAATACCGATACTTCTAATATGTAAAGTGATGGAAGTGTTAGAATTCTGTGCTGCAAAAATATTGGTTTGCAACTGTCAGTAGATTGTAACCCAAACATAGCCCGTATACAACGCTTTTGTGCTTTGAACGCAGTGTCCGTTTGAGTTGAATTGCCCCAGAAAATTATTCCAAATCTTAACACTGGTTCAGTGTAGTAGTTTGTAGGTACAGTCACGGACTTTAATTGATAAGCCACTTGCCACAGTTCCTATTTTAGCCATGTAATGCAAATCGGGTTTAGTCGGTTATACTCGTACATGTCCAGAGTTACGACCCAAAGTCAACCAATTGCAGGGCTAGCAACCGTAACCTAGCAACAATTGTTTTAGCGTAGCGATGGTAACGTTATGATTAGTCATTTCGACATCGGAAAAACTCGCACCCACGATTTTATCCGAACGCGTAGCGTCCAAGAGACGTTCATGACAAATATGAAACAATTACCTAATTTTGGGATGTTCATGTAAAATCCCGATTTAAATAATCTAACTAAAATTTGGTAATTGCAAGTTTAGTTAAAAATAGCCTTTACACATCTTAAATAAAGCTTATTTTCAACTTACTGAAGATGTTTCCCGAATCCCGGGAAAAAAAATATAGTCGTAAGGAAGTCTCCACTTTCTGTCTCTGTTCTCCGAAGTTTAGGCAAATATAGTCAGCCTATTCCGATCACTGGTGATGACATGGAACTAAAATGCGGACGCTCAGAATGGGCCTTATAAGATGACTGAAGTTCACCCCACGAGCAATGGAGAGAGCTATTCTTGGAGTTTCCCTACGCGATCGAATTAGAAATTAAGAGATCCGTAGGAGAACCAAGGTAACCGACATAGCCCGAAGGATTGCGTGGCACTGGGCAGGGCAGGCACATTTTTCGCAGAACAGATGGCCGATGGGGCCGAAAGGTTCTGGGGTGGCGACCGCGTACTGGAAAAGCTAGCTTTGGAAGGCCTGCCTCAAGGTGGACCGATGACCTGGTGAAGGCTGCGGGAATCCACTGGATGGGAGAAGCACAGAACCGCTCGAAGTTGCGGTATTTAGGGGCGGTCTATGTGCACCAGTGGACGTTTTACAGCTGAAATGATGAAAATAATAATTATGAAAGCTCAAACTCACCGGAACAACAGCAAAAACCCGTAGATCTCAGCGATCATGCCTATCATGGGCCATCCCAGCAGCACGATGGAGATCCCACCGAAGAACGCCACGGAAGCCTTGAGCTTATGCCTTTGGAAGAAGAAGAAAAACGTCCGCTGCAGTCCTATGACGCAGGCCAGCCCGCTGATGAAGAGGATCTAAAAATGTAGAAAGTAGAGTAGTTTGTTAAAATGAATTTTCACTTCTCATGCTCTAAAAAGACACCAATATAGCCCTACGAAGCGGGACTAAAGTGACCACTTTAGTCCCTAGAGAGTAAAAAGTAATTCGTTTTTTAATTTCCTTCATGTGACATAGACAAACTCAAACAGCCAGTAAATATACTATTATCTGTGGAGTGTGGACCATATCTTCATTGCGAAAATGTTGAGAGCTTTAGTTCCATGGTTTTGCCAAGGTGGCGCCATGTGTTTTAAATTGTTAATCTGTGACTGGTTTAAAAAAAAATCTGAATTTTTGTCGTGTGTAATTTTTTTCCGTTTTAAATACATTTGAATATCCAGTGACAGTTGTGGTCCGCTTGTGGTATATATGTTCCTTAGTTGTCGTAATATGATCCTTGGTGAAGAGTTTGACGTCGAGCAAAGAGCAAAAGACATACCTAATAGATATTGTGATTTTTATTTTATTAAGTAATATTTATTACGTACATGTTTTTGTACTAAATTGACTATTTTTCTCGCACTCAAAGTGAAAAGTACAGTTTGCACCTCGGGACTAAACGCCAACTTAATATACCCTCGGTTTCATTGACTCCCTCGCACGTTCGGGAGTCAAACCACCTCTGGTATATTATGGCTTCGTTTAGTCCCTCGTTATAAAATATACTATTACTTACACCTTTTTACAAAAATTTCCGATGTAAAAAAAACTCCAATGCGTTCTCAATATGAAAATAAATTGTGTGACATAAAATGCAGAACCACTTTGATGAAAAAGAGCCTCTTTGGAATGGCTTCGAAAATTTATAATAAAATACCCGATAGTATAAAACACATGCCCCTATCAAAATTTAAGAAAGTTCTCACCTCTCTATTAATAAAAAAATGTTATTATACTGTTCAAGATTTTATAAATGATAATTTTTAATATTGTTTTAGTCTTATTTGTTTTTTTTTTATTGTTTGTTTTATTTCGTTTTTTTTTTAAGTATCTATTTTAATTCTTTAATTACATTATAATTAAAATTTGTATGCCTTCGCGGCGAAACATAGCGCTCAAATATGTTAACCTAACACCATTACGTAAATACCTATGTTTAACAAATAAAGATTCTGATTCTAGAATTAAATGATATATAAATAATACAGGCTTTAAGGGTAACCACTGTTATCCTTGAAACCAGTGGTTTGGGTTCGTTTATAGAACGTAAATTCGAGCCGAGTTAAGCCGAGGTCCGTACCCCATAGGGGGACTCTTAGCGAGTAGTCGCTCTAGTTTTAAGTTATGAAGCCCTGGCTGGAACCCTTAAGGTGACCCTAGTCCACATTTTTTGCATACAAACTTCGGGAGTGTTTTACTCCACTGTCAGACATGGCACATCCAAAGTTAAATATGATATAGTTTAGTCTTATTATTCATAATGTTTGTAAGGAAACAGAATACTAAAATAAAAACCCATTAAAAAGTTAAGAGCCAACAAAGATTCGTTTTTCTTCCTAATTTTACTTAACTTTGGGCGTGTTTAAGTAATCAAAGAAGTGTAAAATCTCCAAAACCAAGTCGGTACCGACAAAGTTCAATTAACGAAACGTTCAATAAACTTTATTGGTCATTGATTTATGCATTGGCTTTTTCATAAAACCCGATCTTCCAAAGGACTTTTCTTATTTTTTTTACTATAAATGATCCTGCATCTCACTCAATAACGTTGTGCGTGTAGACTAGCGTCTAACTGCTCAACACTGATACTATCTCTGTCGGAGACGAAGCCTGATGAGGCAGCGTGATTCTTAGCCAGGCCCACCAGTAAGTACGAGCCCGCGACTAGATTCCCGTTAACGTGCTTTTCGAGGTCTTAAGAGGTCACCGAAGGTAAATATTTTAAAGTAATAATCATTAAATTAATACAAATACTTACATTTCCTATAGCCAGTAGGCCTTTATCGAATAACAGCAACACTCCTAGGAACAGGAATGTCATGCCGAACCCGGCCAGGCCTACGCCTATTTCTGTAAAAAACAAACAATATTTTTTTTACGAGTTGCCAAGGAAAACGTAACAAAGGTGATGATAATAAATAAATAAAATACATTTATTTATTTATTAGGAAACTCAACAGCTTATAATTAATTCACATGAGTTATGAAAAACAAATATCTCTTAAGCCAATAACAGAGTTTCACGACATTTATAGAGCTAGGCTAGCTAGAAGTAGCGAAAGAAAAAAGAAAAACCTTATACAAATGCAGCTATCAAAATAGGTAAACAAAAAAGTACGACTGTTGACACATTGCTACATTAAGATTGGAAGATACAAGTATGTTGGTGGGTACTAACCCAAATACTATGACTATCTTAACAAAAGGAAAAACAACGGAAAAATAACATAAAACAAAACAAAATATTTAAAACGAAATAAGTACATTGTTTAAAATACTCCGCCCAAAAAATTATGTTTAACATTGCAAATAAATTTCTACTTAGCAATTGGAACGTGCTTTGATGAAATATATATTTTTAATTTTAACTTTTTAAGAGTGAGTTATGGCACAACTTGTTTACTAAACAATACCTATCTGCTTGACTTGTTTCCGGTATGATTTTTTGAATGAATGAAATATTTCTTTCGAGAAACGTGTATGTGTAACACGTATGTGGAGTACACACTATCTTAGTACAAATAAAACAAACTAAAATAATATTTAACCGGCCCTCTGCTGACGGCAATATGCCTATCACAACAGTGCCGTAAGTATGAGCAGTCCCGAAACATTAATGCTCACGAAGAGGGAGGCGGCCCAAGTGATGGAGAGGCAGTATATGCGTCCACACGGCCGTAGTCGCCGCAGGAGACGCCCTGGGCGTCGCTGTCGAGAATCCCAGGCTGATTCCCGGTCACAATAGGCGCGGGCTTGCGGATGGCGAGTAATGGGTAGCTCGCTGTCCGATAAGGACCAAGCCCGGGTCGACGGCGCGTTGTGTTCCACGCGCGCCTCAAAGAGATGTCAGCACCAACTGGTGGGGTCCGCAAGGGCCGATGCCTGCCAGGGATGCGGGTTGTTCGTAAGAGATACCGCGGCCCCTGGCACACAGGCAACTGAGGGAACACGGGTGGGTTTAGTCAGTAAAAGTTGACACGCCCTCCTGCTCCACCCAGAGCGGGAGAAGTTGAATTGTGAAATAATAGAAAAAAAAACCTAGGTTTATATTTGAGGAGCTGTAAGACGATAACCCCATGGCCGCGCCATTGAAACGGTTAAAAACACGATATATCGCTGAAAAAGCATCGCAGACGTCAAAAGTTTTTTGTAAAACCTAGATTTGAATTTGTCAAAATTAGTAAAAATACAACAAAAAATCCTAGGTTTATATTTCAGCAGCTGTAAGACTAAAACCACATGGCCGCGCCATTGAAACGGTGAAAAACACGTTATCGCCGATATCTCGCTGAAAAAGCATCGCAGAGGTCTGAAGGCATTGTAACGGACACGGTCCGCGATCATTGCCAGAACGACATTGGAGTTGCCCCACACCCTACGCACCATAATACCAGCCTATTATTGCCACACTATAGGTCAAAAGCCTCTTCTCATACTGAGAAGGCACAAACAATGATTACTACACTTCCTCAAGACGGGTTGGTCATTTCAGACTTATCTATACTCCATTTGAAATAAGATTAGACATTTAAACAAACCTTTTTTTACAGTCAGTTTAACCGATTCTGACTTCTATACCGTAGGCACAAGGATGGCATTAAAAGCAAAAAAGTAGTTACAATACCAACTGTTTACTGCAGCTGCCATTAGTCATGCCACCAACGCAATAGAAGTCAAAATCGGTTGATCGGACTGTAAAAAAGTTTTTGTTAAATGTCTAATCTTATTTCAAATGGAGTATAGTATAGTTACTTACATTACATTACTTACTAAAAATAAATAAAATTGAAGTGTCTATTTGTAATATCAAAATAATAGCTTTTTATCAATTGCTTATGGAAGTACATATAAACGGTACACACGGCTACACATCCAAGCTATACATTTCCAGTATAAGCTGATCTCGCATTGTATAGGATTTCCGTACAGTGCGAGATCAGCGTAAACTGGAAATTTATAGCTTGCTAAATGATAAATGATTTTATTTCTGTAACTAGGTTTGTACAAACACTTTTACACGTCAAACCTATTTTTTTTAACTAGATGTGGTCGGCGGTTCCTATCTGACTACTCTGAGAAGAAAGGCCGAAACAAACTCAGAGGTCACAGTCTCTTTTAAAGTCCAGACATAATCTTGGTCAGATCATGTGAAGAGCTTGATGTGTAGCCGTGCGTACATATAATAATAAATCATTTTTTTTTAATTCTCCGTCTTTTTGTCCAGGCTATCTCTGAAATATCTGAACGGATTTAAATCAATATGTTATTAAATCATGGGTACATTATCTGTTGTTTGCTTGCTTAGGAATTTCTGTCACTGTGTGTGAATTATCATCCATTTCCATGCCCTTTAAATTAAGACAGTAATACTACTCGGGACTGAAAAAGGTATGGTGTTACTACTGTTGATAATTTTCAAGATTAAGGTAATTAAAATTATTAATTAATTAATTAATAATTAAAGATTACCTTTATCATCCTGATAGCATCAATATTAATCTACTAATTTCCAGATTTCAGTAGAAAAAGTCCCTGACTTTAGATAGAATAACTGTAAAATAGGTTCATATTTCACCAAAGATGCATGGACTGTGTGAATGATGATATGCTTAGAAATGGGGCGACTACCGAGATGACGACTAAACACACACACAGAACAACACACACACACAGACACACACACAGTAGAATCTCGATTATCGATTATCTGAATATTCGATTATCCAGACTTATATTCTAGTCAGCTCTGATTATTGCTTTAGTAATGATCAGACAGCATAGCGAGACATGTTACAACAAGTTTATTACCGCCTTCGACGTGTAGGTACTCCCACTCTCATTTGTTTGCGCGATAGTGTTTCTTATTGTTTCATTTTATTTCATAGTGTTCAACTGATAGGTTGTCTTTTTAATTATTGTTTGATCCGGAATACCCCTGGATTCAGATACTTAATCGAGATTCTACTGTATGTACGAAAAAGACACGTTGGGCCGACCACAAATAAACTGGGTTAAAGGAAGGAGAATTATGAGATTGATATTTAGGAATTCCGCTTCGTACAGACGCCAGCACATCAAGCTATCTCAAACTGTCAAATTTTCCCAATTGAACGTGAACCTTATGATTTTGTGATAAAGTTGAAACTCAATCATAAAAATTTGACAGATTGGGGTAGTTTGATGTGCTGGCCTCTGTACATATTTACTTCCATGAGCAAAATATGCGCTTTGACGTGGAGTTGCAGACACCAGACCGTATTACCTTCATATTTATTTATAACATCAATTACTAAATAATGTTTTACTATGCCTATGCTTATCCCTTTGAGGAACCTTAAGACAACCCACTGACCGAAGACTGGCATATTGTTGTGAAGACTCTGCCTAAGGATTTTTTGCGTCTGAATATAGATGGCAAGAGGGAGCAAATGACCAGAATGGGTAGTGACTGATGATTCTAGTTAATTAAATTTTGAATAAGGTTTCAAAAACCAGTGAGTCGTTTGAGAGATTTTCACTAAATTTCCTAGGTAATTTACAACTTTAATTTCAATCAGAATTCAGAGGGGCATTGTAGAGATGTAGATAATAATCGAAGACATGTCTCCTGAATCGAATTGATTGAAATAAATAAGTTTTTTGTTGCAAATTCAACATAAAAATCGAAAAACTTCAAACTATGACAGAAAAATGTTAATACTTACTCTGAGTATCTGTGATCTCGATCATTTTGTGCTTTTTAGCTACTTACTAATATTTTAAACTATCTTATCGCGTCTATTTGTGTTAAAACATATATTTTTTTACAAAATCATAACCTCGTCTCCACGTCATTTTATCAATTTGTTTATGTCATTGTGACAGTTGACAATGACAATGATAACGTCATTTGAGTTGCCAGTAAAAACAATAAAACTATTACAAAGATGTTTCTCAAAATATTGCCAACAGAAAATATAATAAAACTAAAACAACATGTTCTCTTCAACATGATTGTAAGTTTACAGAAAGAGAGTGATATTTATTTACTGCTACTGTTTAAAAATTAGACTTTGTTTATTACTTAGAACTGAAAAGCTTAATAAAATAATAATTGATAATGTAGCGACCACGGCTCTTCTAGGAAACCGTAGCGTTAGCGGCTCGGTACTTGTGTATATTTTAATTGCCGTACCTATTCAAATAATTTTTACTGTTTCCGTGCTTTAAATAAATTGGTAATATCCCTAATCTTTAATCAGTCAATAACCAGTTTTAGCAAGGTCATCGACTTCTATTTTACGACTTTCGATTATAGTAAATAAAAAAGACGGGTAATGTGGATTTTGCAGAACGTGCCATATTCTAGTACAGGCAACCGAACATCAGTGGAAACATTTTAACTGTGAAAGCGACCTTATTGGTACCATTGATACGTACTTTTTTTGGACACAATTAAGTGATAAAACGTTGACCTATTGATAGTGGTTTCGGATTGGAGGGCAAGAGATTGCCCGGTCGTAAGTTCGAACCTCATCAGCTAAATTTTTCCCTTAAATCCACTTTAGGGCCTGCGGAAACAGACTGTGAATCTAGACGCAGAGCTGTCGTTTACGTGTATGACTAGGCGTTACAACAGACGTCTATCGTCCAAGAAGCGTTAATTTTCTTTCAGTATTCGACGCATTTCAACGTTCGATTTGAAAATATCGACATCTTACGTATCCATGTTGAGGCTGCTTCACCAGACTAGCCTGTGGTTGCCTCAATAAATGAAGGCCTCAAGACAGTACTTAAAACTCAAAACTAAGCGACTACACGCTAAGAGCACCCCCTGTGGGTTACGGACCTCGGCTGAGGGCGTCACAGGAAGAGGGCAGCAAGGGGCTGAATCGGAGTGAAGCCATAGCATTTTTTTTTTGTTGGGCATCTCGTAGTTGACCTTGAGAGGCCGTGACTACTTAACCTGTCTTTCCTAGGGCTGCCATTAAGAATTAACTTAACGCCTCCAGCCAGGGCTTAAAATCTAATTAAATACTAGGCGACTGCACGCTGAGGGCACCCCCTGTGGGGTACCTACGGGCCTCGGCTCAGGGCATCACTGTTAGGGGGACAGCAAGTGGGGACAGGCTGGATCAAAATATTGGCATTATTATTCAAAATCAATCAAAATCAAAAGTCATTTATTCAAACTAGGCTGAGAGTCAGCTCTTTTTGAACGTCAAAAATTATTATTATTAGGGGAATTTAAGTCTACTGGCTTAGCTGCGGCGGGGGCTGGCGCTTCAACAAGCAAGGGTCGGTCGGGAGCCGTAGCATACGAAAACACTGTCTTTAATTACATAAACATTTAAGTTTTTTACCTTGTCTAACAGTCGTTCTTGTCGACACAATGCGAAAAATCGCAATGTTGATACAACATAAATAAATAATTGGTAGTATGACGCAGTACTTTTATGTGAGTATTTGTTAAGTACGCGTCACGAAATGATTACTTAAATTATGAGGTAATTGAGCTACATGGAAAATGGATTTTAGCTTTATGTTAGGGCAATTTATGACAAGGTCGTTATACGGGTAGTCAGAAGCCTGAAAGTCTGACAACCAGTCTTACCAAGGGGTATCGTGTAACCCAGTTATTTGCGTTGTGAAGGTCACGGCAGTTGCTCCATGTAAAATGCTGGAATTCAACTGCATCCGCTGAGACTCATCAATACTCATTATCATCATTTCAGCCCCCAGGCTCCTCCACTTCGACCGGTGCGGTCTTGTGCTTCCCACATCCACCGGATTCCCGCAGCCTTCACAAGGTCATCGGTCCACCTTCGGTCGGCCTTCCCACTCTACGTCTTCCGGTACGCGGTTGCCAGTCCAGAACCTTTCGGCCCCATCGGCCATCGAATCTGCGAGCAATGTGCCCTGCCCACTGCCAATTAAGTTTGGCAATTCGGGATTATGTCGTTTGCTTTGGTTCTCCTGCGGATCTCTTGATTCCTGATTCGATCACGTAGGGAAACTCCGAGCATAGCCCTCTCCATTGCCCTTTGGGTGACTTTTAGCCTTCTGATAAGGCCCATTGCCGCTTAGACTACTAAATGGCAAATAATGACAAATACAGAATTAGTTTAATAATTAAATTAAATTAATTAGTTTATTAGTTACCTAATTAAAAACAAGTTTTTAATTTGATCTGTGAATCGTTCACCGACCTATCGAGTTCCGTATTGTTTTATTAGTTATTTAAATAAGTAGATACCTATGTCATAATGTCAACCAAGCTTCTTCAAAAAGACACGACGGGACTTGACTGTACCTTACTATCTATCAAGTAGTTATTTAAAATTATACTTGGAGTTTTAATCGTATTCAGTAACTTGAGAGATGGAGGGATACAGTGGTATACCTGCACCCTAATTGCGTAACTCACGATTAATCATAATCTGTTTCGTTTTGATACAGAGTGCTAAACCATTGCTTCATATGTTCGAAAAATGTGTCTGTTCAACAACGTCAATAACGCAATGAATATTGTTGAACTGTCAAAATAAAACCGATTATGATTAATCGTATGTTACGCAATTAGGGTGCTGGTTTCTTCGCACTTTATAATGTACGATAAGCATCTAAAATTGAAAACACATTATTCAATATTTTTTTTATATGACCGAATGTAATGAATGGCTGATATCACGTTTTTGAAAAGTCAATACATTGAAAATAATTTTACGGTCGACCGCGAATTATTTTGTTGCATTAATTATGAGGTTAAAATAATTATTTGCAATATTCCTACATAAATAGAACACACCATTATTTTTTTAAATATTTTTTTACCAGTCGTGGTGTAGGTAAACGGAATTACCTACGAAAACAATGAAGTTTTCATAGAAATTGTTCTACGAGAGTCGTGTCGCACTTGTTTGTGGGAGCTTTAACAGTCCATGATGCAACTTTACCCATGAACAAAATATGAATATGAATGAAACATCTTTCAATTTTACTAAAAATCTTGAACAAACAATCGAGTTTTCTACTTTTGCATAGCTTTGATATTTATGGCGGCAACAGATGTTACATACTGCCCTGCCAATCTAATACACTGTAACTTTTGAAAACCACATATGAGATACTGTAAGCTTTGCTACAATTTTCCAGCATGTTTAAACGTTAATTTGAACGCTAAACAGTGTTTTTTTGGTTGCCATATTCTTGCACAATATACACTGAATGAAAAAATTGACATGAGCCTGAACCTGAGCAAAAATTTTTTCCTCCCTAAACAGACGTAAAAAAACTGATTAGGCGTTGACATTAAAAGTTGTGTTAGTCTTTTGGATTGGCACGGGAGTATAGGTAAAAAGCCTATAATGTTCCCACTACTGGGACTCAAGCCACTTCTCTGTGAGTTCAGTGTTCTTCAGTGCGGGTTGGTAGATGTCACATGTCTTCGATTTTTTAGGACATTTTGTTACCGTTGTGAGAGCAGTGCGCGGCGAAGCCGCTGGCAAATTATAGTAAGGTTTAAGCCGTTCCCTCCTGACGTTTCCACTACCATCTGCCTTGCATTAGTCGCCTTTAATTCATCCTTTCAACATGACCAAACCAAAATCACTCAATAGCAAAAAAAAAAAAAGTTAATAGTTCATTAATAGGTACTTACTCACATTATGTACCTACCTACAATAATGTTATCAATCCATTAGCTATCGTTAAAAAGCGTTAAATCTATACTTTAGTATTGAATTAGTTTCGCTAAAACTCAGTATCGCATAAAATCGGTCCAAATCGGACGTTTCGCGAATCTGTTCGTAAAATGTATTGTAATTTGTCTATCGTAGCGTTTTGTTTTGTTGGTTTTTGTGGTGTTTTGTGTGATGACGATGAGCTGTCAGAAGGTACGTGGTGGGTTTTAGAGACTTCAAAAGAGGGGAGGTTCTATGTGTTTGTGTATGTTTAAAAAAATGTGTAGGTAGGTACTCAGCCTTGACCGACCCTGGCTCGTTGAAGCGCCAGCCCGCGCCGCAGCTGAGCCAGTAGCTTTAAATTCCCCGACTAATAATAATAATGCCAATATTTTGATCCAGCCTGTCCCCACTAGCTGTCCCCCTAGCAGTGACGCCCTGAGCCGAGGTTTGAAACCCACAGGGGGTACCCTCAGCGTGCAGTCGCTTAGTATGTAATTTTAGTTTTTAAGCCCTGGCGGGAGGCGTTAAGTTAACTCTTACTGGCAGCCCCAGGAAAGCCCGGTTAAGCAGTCACGGCCTCTTAAGGTCAACTGCGAGATGCCCGACAAAAAAAAAATAAAGTAGGTACTCAGCGATATCTTCGCAAATAGTAAACTGATTTTGTTGATTCTTTTTTTGTTCGAAAGAGTATTTATTCGAGGTGGTCCCATATAAATTTTATTAACTTTGCTTTGATAATTTTTGAGTTATCTCCAATATTAGACGTATTAGTGTATGTTGATGGTGTTAAAAAAAATCCTGTCACTTTTTTTTAATTCAAATTCATTTATTTATTGTTTACATAGCAACTATTGGTAAGTATATGAATTTGTGTGGGGTAAGTAAGTCCAACAGTTTATTATACTTAAGTGTTTTTTTTTGTGAGACGTATGAGGAGGGTGTGAGAGTCGGCCGTAATCCACCACGCAGGCTCAGTGCGGCTTACTGGCTCACATGTCTTCAAATTTATGGTTCTAAGACATTTACTAGTATAACTTTTGTTACTTCAAGTTATAGCTATAATTACGTAACGCAGAATTGCATATGTAAGCGGGCATGCCCTTTGTGCCTGGAGGCTTTTATTTAGATTGTAAGTTCTGTTTACGTTTTATTTTTTTATTTTTTTTAGTTTTCAATGTTCTTATGGTATATTGGCGTGTGCTAGCTGACATATGGCAAATTTAATGTTTTTTTTGTGTTTCGTAATTTTAATTATGTACCTAATATTGTATAGAATCAAGTTCTTCTAACTTAACAGACAGCTGTGCTGCTGGGGAGTTTGTTGCACTACTTCTTCTTCCCAGCTAAAGCATTAGGAAGTGGTGAAGGGCGGGAGTTTTGGGGGGACTGTCTTATGTAATTTTGACGTTCAAAAAGAGCTGACTCTCAGCCTAGTTTGAATAAATGACTTTTGATTTCTGCCTAACGATGTTTTCCTTCACCGCTTTTAGAGCAGTGATGATGAAATTATTTACATAAAGTAAGTTGACTGTCTGGGTTCGAACCTAGCCACCACTGCTCTAGGTATCACATTATCCTTATCGCTATTAATATAAGAAACATTATAATAATAGTATATGAAACACATTATAATTTTCTTTAAAATGTTCTAAATTGCCATAACCGAACCATGTTTTATTTGAACAATGCTTTCACAGAAGAAACAAATAAGTAAGTTAAACGATCTGGGGGCCGATTCTACTAATTTGCAACGTTACACGTTAAATTGTGTTTCCACAACAGTTCGATTTCGATCGCCGTTCGATAGTTACATAAAAAGTCATTCTACTATTTTATAAGCAAAATGGAAACTAAACTTAAAACGAATTGCAACTGAACTGTAGCGGGAACACAGCGGGTAACCCGCGTTACCAACATGCCAAAATAATATGTTTTATATACCACAAAGAAAAAAGTTGAATCTAAAAATGTTACTAAACACGAATATGTGGCACTAAAAGTATTTTCTATAATTAAAAGACATAATGATCATAATTTTATCATTAACTTTGTCCTATAGTAAACGTCACGCTCATGTTCGATTTTGTTAGTAGAATAGGTTTTGACATTGTTTCAATCGATCGTTGGCGTAACTAAAACGTAACCGCAGCTGTGTCGCAGCTGGACCGTTGTTCATTTTAGTAGAATGCGAAAACGCTTAAAAGTGGTGATTCGGTTGCGGTTCTATTGCGTTTTTTTAACAAATTTGTTAGTAGAATCGGCCCCCTGTTACTTACTTACTTAAATAAACATTTCATTTAATTTCATCTGCCTAACCTTTTCCGGACTGGTGAGGGTCGGCTTCCAATCTAACCGGATGTAGCTGAATATCACTATTTTACAAGGAGGGACTGCCTATCTGACCTCACAACTCAGTAACTGCGTAAGGGCGTAATCAAAAAAGCATAATATAAGATAAAAGACTACGTTGAAGACAGGGAAGTTTGGCATTAATTCCTACTGCACATGTGGCTTCCCTGGTACCTCATTAACAGCAAAACTATGTGAAAGTCTAATAACTGCTCCCAAATTACAATGTTAATTTTTATTTTTTACAATGTCTGACATATTCTCGTCATTATTTGACACATCAATTTTAATTTCGACTATTTATTATTAGTGATTGTCGTAGAAATCATGTCACTTGGTTCAAATAGGTTCATTTTATATAGGTAGATTCTTTTACATAATTGTGAATGAGAGAACGTAGTAAGCCTTACAGACTAGATTTGTAGACGATTTTCTATTCTGTTTTTTCATTCCTCTAAGTACCTGGTACTTATTGACTGACCTGCACTGTCCTCCCATACCTATTACCTATCACTGTAATTTGAAAACATTGTAAAAGCCAATTATTTTGAAAAGAGTAACCGTGGAGTTTCTTCTCCATAGGAAGCGACAAATTGGAACCGTGCACCTAGCTTCTGACATTTCATAAGTGCCCATGCAAGTTTATGTGAAATAAAATATTTTGATTTGGTTTGATACCGCTTAGTAAGACTTGTAGTCAGACTTTCGGGTTTTTGACGACCCGTAACGACTGTCAAAGATTAGCGAATGACAATGCGTTCCGAGGCACAAAAGGAAGACTACAGACATAGAGTTCTTGTTTTCTCGTTTCGATTCAAAAGGAGAATAGCTTTTATTAATTTATTATTTTATTTATTTCAGACAACATGATTCATGTCGTTAGTAAAAATAGTGCTTAAAACTATGTTAATTCACACATATAAAAGCATAAATTTTGAAAAAAGGGACAGTCATACCTATCCGCAATCACACTCAAGATGCTATTGCTACTCTTACGCACTCTTTGCGTAGAATTGCTGCGAAACTATCTGTGCGTGCCTTCATGAACGTGGTAGACGCGCTGCAAAACGGAGGGAGTCTCGGCAGCACCCTGAATGCGTTATTGTATTGGAACCGCACAGGCCTTTGCGTATGTGCTGTCCACAGGCTGCTAGAGTAAAACAACTTTATGGTTATTACCCGTACATGTACCCAACACCATTCGTGCTAGGTATGGTGGGGTACCAAAGTTTGGAAGTTAGGAGAAATCTTGGTCTGGTCAAGTATTTCATCCGCTTAAATCTTATTTATTTATTTATCACAAACACTGCTATCATTACAGGAAAATCCTAATGTGGTAGCGTGGTCCTTAATTAAACTATCTTAAATAACTATCTTAAATAACATAACACATACAACATTATTTTTGTGAATTCATTCAGAGAACACGTAAATAAATCGATCCTGTCAGCCGTGTCATTCAGTGCGTGCAAGGCGCGCGTCAATGGCGCTTTGCTGAGCAAGTTGGTTCGTGGTACCCACTACAATTCCTCGTTACTGCAGTACATCCCGTTTGGCATCCCACCACCTATTAGACACTTACTTCGCCCTCGCCAACGTCCCCTTTTCTCAATACCGCAAACCAGTACGATAACCCTTAAGACCAGTCCATTGTACCAAGCCCTCACCCATATTAACAACATTTTGTTATATGACGAATCCTTAGATGTTTTCGCGAGTACTGAACTGGGATTCCTGGACACGGCTACTGGGTACCTGGAGTCTGTTGCCACTCCCAGTACAATATCTATGGAGTAAATTATTATTTTCTTATATTGTTATTAATAATTTTGTATCCCGATTTTATTTTGTTATTAATAATTCTGTATCCCAATTTCATCTTGTTACTCATTAATTTTGTTTTCTAGATTTTGTATCCTAATTTTTATCCCAGTTCTGTCTAATTTTATTAAATGTTATCTAATTGTACCTAATATTATCTACTTTTACCTTATTTTTACTAATTTTGTTCAATCGTTTAATCTCTTTTATTTTTGTCTAGTTTTATATGTAATTTAATTTACTTGTTCTATGTTTCTATGATGGTATGTGTAATAACCTGTATTGACCAATAACTTGTATGTGTGGTGCAAACTGTTAGTATAAGTTGGTTATTAATAAATAAATAAAGACATATGTCGTGGTAAAAATATCAGCACGGTGGAAGTGGAGCTGCCTGTTGTGTTTTTTTTTTTGTGTTACTTCCAAGTTTGATTTTTATAATTTTTGTACGATTGTGTTTGCTTTAAAGTAACTATGTGATCTTCCTGTGCAAGACACAATAAATACTTTTTCTTTCGGCACCTATTGCGTAACACGCTGTCCATCACCATCTGACTCATTTTGAAAGGGAATATAAGTTACAAAGTAGGGAAAAGTCTGGACAGATGTTGATGATGAGGATGACGAAAAATAAAGAAGAAACTTAAGTAACGCCGTTCCTAATTGTTCTGTCTCTTAATTTCCAGGTTCAGAATGCATTTCTGAAGAGGGCATGATAGGGACGTGCGTAGATATACACAAATGCATGCAATATGTGCAGTATTTGAAAACTAGAAATAAATATCCGCAGGTAAGCCGTTTTATTATGACAATGGAACCTGTCATCATCATTATTTCAGCCGGAAGACGTCCACTGCTGGACATAGGCCTCCCCCAAATAGTGGGGGGGGGGGGGGCTTGTCATAATCGCCGCGCTTGGCAGGCGGGTTGGCGATCGCAGTATGGTGGTAAAATGTATAGAGAACGCTGCTGCCCATTCTCTAGTAAGTCCCTTAGTCGTCTCCTACGACACCCACGGGAAGAAATGGGAACCTGTCATTTATAATAAAATACTTCATAATTTTAAGGATTATTCAGTAACATTTTTAAATCTAAGGTTACTGCACTACTATTAGGCAAATATTATTACTCAGTGAAAGACTTTCTAAATGATATAAATTTATCCTGATTATGATTGTTATAATTAATTACAAAGACCAATTATGACTATGTACCTACTGACTATAATAATATTAATTGACTTCACTTTAATTTCTGTTTTGTTTTGCTGAGATTATTTAATTTGTATTCATAGTATAATTTATGTAGGTACCTAATAATTTGCGCGCCGTAAGGTAGACTGTAGCCGATCTTATTAATTTATGTACAACATCTTATACCAGCACCCTGAATTGCGTAACTCACGATTAATCATAATCTGTTTCGTTTTGAAACAGATGGCTAAACCATTGCTTCATATGTTCGAAAAATGCGTTTTCTCAACAACGTAAATAACGCAATAAATATTGTTGAATTGTCAAAATGAAACCGATTATGACTAATCGCGTGTTACGCAATTAGGGTGCTGTTTCATAGCAAATAAAGTTCTAAATCTGAAAATTATTAGTTTAAAGTTGATAGGATGAGTGAAATTGATTTTACTTTGATTACCGATTGAGCTCCTTAAGGGCCTACGTCCCGTTTGGTAGCGTAACACGGTCACTTTATGAACCGTACTGCTCATTAACGGCTTATCTTGAAGATTTGAAAAATATATGATTTTGCTATAGATTCATATAGATCATTTTGCCCGAAGTACTTTTTTGTATGATTAATACTTTTGCTGTAAAAAATATTTTCCAACACGCAATATTTTGGCTTCTATTGCATACTCCTACTAAACGGCTTCGTTATTTGGAAAAAAAATACACTGAAAAATAGATAGTTAGAGGTACCACAGAATCGCCGAAGCACAATTGTAAATTAATCAAAGGAATATCCCCATTTTGAGATAAAGGCTCAGAGGGGCCCGGCGCGGGCGCGGGCGGCAGTCGTGCTTTAGCATACAAACGGGAGATGAGGATACTATGGGCCTTAAAACAGGGTTGAGATACACGATCACTAATATTATTGCATTCGAATAATATAATTTTTGGACTTTAAAAGAGACCATGGCCTCTGAGTTTGTTTCAGCATTTCTTCTTAGGGACCAGTCTGCTAGAAAATGCCGGAGCCATCTTGTTTTTAAAATATTGACCAATAACATATACAGGGTGTTCAGTAATTAGTACGGGGGGTTATAGCTTGGGTCAATACCTACCAAAATAAATAATAGTTTAAAAAACTAAAAAACACGCTTTAAAAACCAAACTAAAAAAGGAGAAAATAATTTAATTCAATTAAAAAGCGTGGGGTGCTTTTTGAGGTATTTTTATAATCAATTAATGTCAAGCACCCCACGCTTTTTAATTGAATTAAATTATTTTCTCCTTTTTTAGTTTGGTTTTTAAAGCGTGTTTTTTGTTTTTTAAACTATTATTTATTTTCTATTTTTTAGTTCTGCTAACTACAAAATCGTGTTTTTTTTTTCTCATTTTTTTTTTAAATTATTGAATTATCATCGGTCCTCGACAAGTTTACAAAGTTTCAATGAAATCTGACCGTTTAAAGTGGGTCAAAATCGCGCTCAAAGGAGTCGGTTACATACAAACAAACAAACTAACAGACAAACATACAAGTGAAGCTAATATAAAGCGTGTAAAAACATAATATATGTTCCGCAAAATGTTACGGATTTACATTCATACAAAATTTATTTTCCCCCAAAAATCCTTTTCTAGTATTTTTTTTTTTTTACATCAAATTATTCGTGAATAGTTACTCTACTTATTGATAAATCTTTTTTGTATCAAAAACAGGAATATTTTCAAGAAATACTATTATTTGTTTAAATTTTCACTGAACAATTTTCTTATCGTTTAACACTATAACAGTAAATCCGTAAAATTTTGCGGAACATATATTATGTATTTTTGGTAGGTATTGACCCAAGCTATCACCCCCTACACTGTGTCGTACTATTTACTGGACACCCTGTATATATATATTTTTTTGGGTGGGAAATCATCAAATAACTGCTCCCGCTCTGGGTGGAGCAGAAGGGCGTGTCAGACTTTTACTGACTAAAACCCATCCGTGTTCCCTCAGTTGCCTGTGTGCCAGGGGCCGCGGTATCTCTTTCGAACAACCCGCACCTCTGGCAGGAACTTATTGACGTGTAAAATTGTCTGTTACATATAAGATCTACAATTTCGAAAGGTGATAAACGAAGGTCCCATAATTTCCACTAATTTTTTGCCTAGGCAAGGCAGATTTGAGTGGAAATGCCGGGATGGGATGTCCTAGAAGTACGTATAGTGACGTTGTTGGTGATGTATGAAGGGTGAAAGTTGATGTCAAATAGAGAAGTATGGAAGATTATTAACATGTTGCGTCAACCCTACTTAAGGGGAACCTAGTCGCGGGCTCGAACTGGTGGTCCTGGCTAAAAATCACGCTGTCTCACCAGGCTTCGAGTCCAACAGAGATAGTATCAGTGATGAGCAGTTAGACGCTAATAAACCACTGCATAAATCAATGACCAATATTATTCTTTTATTACTTAAACCTTGACCTTAAAGTTGGAAGGCCTCCCACAAGGTGGACCGATGACCTTGTGAGGGCCGCAGGAGTCCGCTGGATGCGGGAAGCACAGAACCGGTCGAAGTGGCGGAGCTTGGGGGAGGCCTATGTCCAGCAGTGGACGTCTTTCGGCTGAAATGATGATGATGATGATGATTACTTAAACACGCCCAAGGTTAAGTAAAATTAGCAAGAAAAACTAATCTTTGTTAGCTCCTAACTTTGTAATGGGTTCTTATTTTAGTATTCTGTTTCCGAACAGACAATATTAATAATGAGACAAAACGACATCACATTTTACTTTGGATGTGCCATGTCAGACAGCAGAGTAAAACACTCCCGAAGTTTGTATGGGAAAAATGTTGACAGTGGGCAGTTGGTGGCAGTGGGCAGGGCATATTGCACGCAGAACAGATGGCCGATGGGGTCGAAAAGTGCTGGAGTGGCGACCGCGTACCGGAAGACGTAAAGTTGGAAGGCCTCCCACAAGGTGGACCGATGACCTTGTGAGGGCCGCAGGAGTCCGCTGGATGCGGGAAGCACAGAACCGGTTGAAGTGGCGGAGCTTGGGGGAGGCCTATGTCCAGCACTGGACGTCTTTCGGCTGAAATGATGATGATGATGATGTTCAACCTTAAATTGGAATAAGGGCGAGAATGCTGATGATGATGATGGATTAATCCTAGACTAATTTATTTTAATTTTTCAGATGTGTTCATTTAGGGGCCTGATTCCGATCGTCTGCTGCACAGATTGTGAAATGGTTAACGATACAAGGTAGATAACTTGGTTATGCAGTTTCTATTATAGTGTTTATCTATGGTTCTACATGCCTACTATGCTTCTAGAAGACTGTTACAGCTGAGCTGCTTGTGGGTTCGAGCTCTGGGTCGAGCAAAGTGGTATTTATTTACTTGTTTAATGCACAATGCACACAACCATATTTATAAGCAAGGCTTAAAACTAGTGAGTACATGACCCTGTTGGGGCGCAGCAAGATATAACTCAAAACGAATAATATTACAGTGAGATCTAATATGATGTAGATTAGGGAATTCCACAATATTAAAATAATATATTAAATAAACTTATATCTAGCCTTATACATAAAAAAGACACAGATATAATATTTAACTCCCTCGTGGACCGTAAGTATATTTTTAGAGCTCAATCAGTCTTAGCCTGCGGGTGATTTTGTCACACACTAACAGTTGGAATGGCTGTTGAATGTGGTGGAGTATGCACCGTAATTGCGTAAACCACTATCAATCAGAATCCTAATAATTTTCAAGGATATTGCAAATCCATTGCTTCTTAAGGTGGAAGCGCCAAGGTAGCCCGCGAAATTCAAATTTTGTTACGTTTTTTGCAATTTCCAGGTCACTGTCAGGTTGTATGGTGATCTAAATATGATTCGCGACCGTATCAAATATGGCTTTACAGAATCATAATCATTAGAATCAGCAATACATCTCTATAAGTTCATATTACTCTAAAGAATGACTATTTCATGAAATTATGACATTTGAGGGCAATTATAACTTATGGAGTTGTATTGCTGATTCTAATGATTATGATTCTGAAAAGCCTTATTTGATACGGTCGCGAATCATATTTAGATCACCATACAACCTGATACTGACCTGCAAATTGCAAAAAACGTAACAAAATTTGAATTTCGAGGGCTGCCCTGGCGCTTCCATCTTAACTAGGTATATTCGACTACCGTGATTAAATGTTTTTTTTTGGTGACTGTTGCTAGGAAAATTACTACACCACACTAAGTAAACAAGTAACAGCCGCGACTTACGAGTTGATTTTTCATAGGTTCGAACTCAGACAGGCGCTTTGCTGTGGGTCAATTCTTTCATCACCACTACTCTCAAATCGGCCCTAGATCTACGATTTTTTCAAACCGGGGCAGAAACTTGATAGTGCCCCTCTCTTCAGCGTTTGTGATAAATTAATTAGGTGTGGGCCTATGAGACGCCTTTTTCTTACAAGTCGACGGTGAGCCAACTAGGCTTCCGTATGCTAGGCGGTTTGTGGAGCAAGTTTTATATTTTTAATCATACTATATTATGATTTTGGTACCCCTAGAAACTGCCCGGTTTGCCTCCTTTAGATCCGGGGCTGCAAAATGGTGGCAGAAAATATCGTGAGGAAACCGGCATGTCCTTGGACCAAAAATTTTAAGATATGTGACATCTGGTAGATCTTTTCACAGAGGCCTTTGTCTCAGTACTGGGAATATTATAAGGTGATTATGAATGGATAAGAATACTTAATCAAAATGGAGGAATGGAGGAAGATAAAGATACACTCATCACTCGTAACTGTATAAGGAAAGGGTCTCACCCTTCCCTTATACAGTTACGAGTGATGAGTGTATCTTTATCTTAAGGCCCAGTGAAGTGGACTGTATTATTTTTGGGAAATGTTGAATTAAACACTTCTTTCTTCGTATTGTTCTTTTATTCTTCTAATGCTGGAGCTGGAGACCGACTGCCTCTCGGCCCAAAATGGCCCTCATTATATACAATTCTGCTAAGGGCTCTAGCCAATCATAAACTAACATAAATCCCGCCCACTGGGCGTCAACCAATCATAGAGCAGTACATTTCTCGATACACTTAAGCTTAAGTACGACGAAACTATACTGTAGTGAGAACCGTTTTCACATAGATTGCGCACGAAGCTTAGGTATGTCGAGCCTTTACCGTAAGGGGAACCTTTATTAAATTACAATTATTTACAGTATTTCTCTACATAAACTATGATATTTTGCACATAATCACTCGTTAATAAAGTCTCTCGCGCACATTAACACATTTAGTTTATAGTCTTTCATTGTTCTATTCACTTTAAATACACAAGGCTCGGCGTCCGTTACAGTTCTCCCCCCGGCGCAGCTCGCGTAGCCTCTTCTATCTTCATGACGACGACGAGCTTGCTCACGGGGCGCCGGAAAACGCCTGTTCTGGTGCGCACCTCGACGACTCTGATGCTGCCGTCAGGCCCGCGATGTGTGCGCTCGACGATCCCCATCGGCCAAGTGTTGCGGGGCAGGGTGCTGTCGACCACGAGGACCACGTCACCGTCTTGTATCGGACGCACGTTGTTTTGCGGCTCGCCGCGCGGTACCAAAGTGGGTAGGTACTCGCGCAGCCAGCGTTGCCAAAATTTATCAGCGAGTGCTTGACTAACTCGCCATGTTCGCCGGTCGGCCTCGTCGCAGGGTCCCGTTGATGGCAGTCCCCCTGACGACCCCAGTAGGAAGTGGTTGGGGGTCAGGGCCTCGGGGTCGCTGGGGTTCACGCTGACATGGGTCAATGGCCTCGCATTGACGGAGAACTCGGCTTCAGTTAGTAGAGTTCTCAGGATTTCTTCTGTCGGCGTCTTCTCTCGCAGCGTGACGCTGAGGGCCGCTTTCACAGAGCGCACCATTCTCTCCCACGCGCCGCCTTGGTTGGGCGCGCCAGGAGGTATGAAGCGCCACTCCATGCGGCGCTGTAGCCCTTCGTCTCGCAGGGCAGGCATCCACTCAGCGTAGGCGTTGCGTAACTCTTGATCCGCCCCGCGAAAGTTGGTCGCGTTGTCGGAGTACATCACCCTCGGCCAGCCTCTGCGGGCCGCCATCCGTCTCAGCGCCATGATAGCTGAGTCTGTAGAGAGTGACGGGACGAGCTCGATGTGCACGGCGCGGGAGGTAAGGCACGTGAAAAGTGCGCCCCACCTCTTTTCTCGACGGCGCCCTATCTTGACCGTCATTGGCCCGAAGTAATCCACCCCGCAGTTAGTGAACGGGCGGTGGAACGGGTCAAGGCGGGCGCGCGGCAGATCCCCCGTAGCTGGTGTCTGCGGCGTGGCTCGCCGCCTCTTACAGAATGCACAGTTCTTCTCGACGGCGCGTACCGTGGGTCGTAAATGGATGACCCAGTACCGCTGTCGTAGGTCGTTCGTCACGCGCTCTCGATTGGCGTGACCCGCTGCGCAGTGCTCCCGTAGTACAAGGAGCTTGGTCAGTTGATGACGACCATCCAGGATGATTGGTCGTTTCGTCTCCGGGGGTGCGGAGGAGGCCTCGATCCGGCCCCGTAGCTTTAGGACGCCGTCTTCTAGCACTGGATCCAGACGGTACAGTCGGCTCGTCTTGGTTATCGGACGGGCGGACCGGATGTTCTTGATATCTTCGCTGAAACTCTCTTCTTGTGCTTGACGGATCAGCTCGGCTTCGGCACGTTGAATGTGGCGATGTTCCATGGTCGTCGCTCTTCGTCGGCAGATGTCGGTGAAGGCGATTGCTCGTGCGGCAGCTCTTACTAAAACTTCGTACCTGGAGAAACGGGTAGGGTTCGGCAACCAACTGTCCTTTTCTGTTTTCTCGCTGACATGCAGGACTTCTTCTTCTTCCGGCCCGTCGGTCGCTGTTGCAGGCCACTGCTCCTCTGGCAGTAGCAGGAAGTCTGGTCCCTGGAACCATCGGTCCGTTGCGCTGATAGGTGTGTCGACTAGCCGTGTGGCATCGTCGGCTATGTTGTGGGCGGTGGGTAGCCAACGCCATTCTTCTTTCTGGGTCAGCTCCGCGATCTCTCCCAGCCGGTGCGCAACGAAAGGCGTGTAGCGTCGCACGTCGTGGTGGATCCAATGCACCACAGTAGATGAGTCGGTCCAGTAGGTCGTCTGGCCGACGTTGACTCGATGCTCTCTTCTTATAGTGTTCGCGAGTCTTGCTCCGATGATAGCGGCTTGTAGCTCTAGCCGTGGTATGGTCTGGGCTCGGCGAGGCGCTACCTTAGCTTTGGCGGCTACCAACACGATGTTCAGGCTTCCGTCGACGTTCTTTATCCTCCAGTAGGCTACGGTCGCGTAGGCTTGTTCACTGGCGTCGCACAGGATATGAAGATCGATGCGTTCGTACCTTTGTCTTATGTAGCACCTTGGCAGTCGAAGTTGGGCGAGCTCGGGGAGCCGTGCTAGCCAGGACGCGAAGAGTTCGTTTTCTTCATCTGGGATCTGCTCGTCCCACGTCGTCTGTAGTCGCCACAAGCTCTGCAGTATAATCTTCGACCGTATAGTGTAGTGACTCAGCAATCCCAGTGGGTCGTAAATGGACATCACCGCGCTGAGCGCTTCTCGTTTGGTCGGCGCGCGGGTTCTCGTTCGTACTTCGGCCGGAACTCGGTTCATTGATGTGTTGAATCCCAGCTCGTCTCGTTCCGCGTTCCAGTATAGCCCAAGTATTTTGTTCTCGGGTTGTTCTCCCCCCAGTTGGTTGGGGGAGGTAGCGTGTAGCTCCTGAGGCACGTCGCGCAGCACTGTCGGGTCGCTGGAGCTCCATCCTCGTAATGTGAAGCCCGCGTGCGCATGTACCGCCCGCGTCTCGTCGACCGCCTTGCGCGCTTCCTCTGCGTTTTCATAGCTCGCCACCAGATCATCCATGTAATGACTCTCCTTTATAGCTTCTAATGCTCGCGGGTTCTCTTGCCCATATACGTCCGCGTTATGGTTGCGTACATAGTGGGCCATGTACGGGGAGCTCGCAGCGCCGAAGATCATGCTGGTCATCTTGTACTTCCTTGGATGTCGTTCTCGTTCGTCGCCTCGCCACAGGAACTGTTGCGCCGGCTGATCCTCCGGCCTTATTCTGATCCTCAGGAACATCTCTTGCACGTCCGCTGTGATGGCTACTCCTCTTTCTCTGAATCTGAACAGGATCCCGGGCAATGACAGCAGCAGGTCGGGTCCCTCCAATAGTTCGTCGTTCAGGCACACCCCGTTGCTCTTGGCCGCCGCGTCAAATACAAGTCTATGCTTACCGGGTTTGTTCGGGTTCTGCACGGCGAAGTGCGGCAGGTACCAGCAGACGGCGCTCGTTTCTTCGGTTCCGTCACACGGCGTTGCGTACCCCTTGCTTAAGAGGTTGTCGATCTGCTTGGAGTACTCAGCTGCGAACCTGGGGTCGGCGTCCATCTTCTGCTCGATCTTCTTCAGCCGGCGTAGCGCTTGATTGTAGCTCGGTGGCATGATGACGTCGTCTCGTCGCCATGGCAGCCCGACTTCATATCCGCTGTCGATCTTCTTTGTAGTCCTCTTGACTATGTCGACAGCCCGTTGATCCGCTTCTTTAATTCTTGGATTTCCTTGTATGCCGAGCGCGTCGATCCTGAAGTGCGCCTCAACTAGTTCGTGAAGTTCTTGGCCGCTTGTTCCCGTCGTTCGTTCGGGCTCGTAAATGTGCAGCACGTTTCCTTCTTGCTGGATGACCTTTCGTGGCGCCGTTCCGTGCACCACCCATCCTAGTTGAGTTCTTGATGCGGCCGGTTGATCAGGACGGCCGACTCTTAGCTCGCGAGACACAATACACTCCCAGTGATCTGTTCCGACCAGGAGCCCGGGGCGTGTCAGTTCGTAACACACCTCTTCCGGTGTCAAGTCCTTTAGGTGCTCGTAGTCTAATAGGGTGTGAGGGATTGATTGTTGATGCAGTCGGAGGTCCTTCATAGTCCTTGCTCTAACCTTGTATCCATCATTGCTCTTCAATCCTCTGACATGTATGTTCACCAGTTGACTTTCCATCTCTTGCTGCGACATGTTGACCCCGTTCAAATGTAAAGGTTGAGTCGGTCCCTCTGCTCCGATGCTTGCTGCCAACTCTTCATCAACGAGGGTGATAGTGGCTCCCTCATCCAGGAGAGCATGGGTCTTCACCTCCCCCCGTGGTCCGGAGATGATGACAGGGCACATTTTCAATAGGACCGCTCTTGGTCCGGCTCCCGGTCTGGTTGCTACGGACAGGACCGCTTCTTCCTTTGGTTCTTCTGTCTTTGCCTCTCGCTCCTGATGTAGAGTCGTATGGTGTGGGCGGCGACACTGACCTACGCCGCATGCCTTCACTTTACAGCTCGAGCGCCTGTGTTGTTTCTGGACGCACTTGAAGCATATCTTCTTTTCCTTCACGAGACGCCATCGCTCATCTACAGTGAGCGCCTTGTATTTAGGGCACTGCGTTAAGAAGTGAGCTTGATCACAAATGGGGCACTTGTCCTTTTCTTCCTCTACTCCCTCGACGGTGGCGAAGACGCTTGCCTTTTTCTTAAGTGTCACGACGGGTCGGGTTTCTCTCTTCTGACTCGTGGCGCTTGCAGACGGGGCGTATGTGTATCGCAGCGCCCTATCCGCTTCCCGCATCAAGAAACGTGACATCACGATGATCTCCGGCTCTGCTGTCCCTTCGTGATCGTAGGCGAAGTCGCACCAGCGGGATCGAAGGTGTGGGCTAAGCTTGTCTAGTACTTCTCGCGTCATCATGGGATTGAACAGGTAGCCTCTCCTATCGATTGTGCTCAACACGCAGGTGATATTCTGTAGCTTGATAGCGAAGCTGTTTAACTCAGCTGCTGACGCACCAGGCTTCGGGAGTTTCTTGAGGTCTTCCAGGGCGCGATCTATTATAACTTCTGGTCTGCCAAAACACTGCTCTAGGGTCTTCATTATGACGTCTGGATCGGTGGCCGTATGCAGAAGGGCAGCCACAGCGTCTCTTGCTTCCCCTTTGAGGCAGCTTCTTAACCTCTGGATGTTCTCCGCTGCTGATATCTGATACATGTTGGTTGTGTCTCGTACTGCTGCTTTGAACGGCAACCACTCGTTTGCTGCTCCGGAGAAAGTCGGTAGGTCCGTATGCCGCGGCCTGGGTCTGGCCATCTTCTCCAATGTGGCTGCCAGGTGTTCGATGCTATTCCTTTTGGTTGGCGTCGGTGATCTCGTTCTTGGTACCTCGAAACGTATCTGCTTGGGCTCTTCTCTTATGTCCCGGGTTCCTTCCTCTTCTCGTGAGCTGATGGGGTTCGTCCTCAGCCAAGCGTCCACCTTTTGATGGGGTTCTTCACGTGGAGGAGCAATTTCTTCTGGTACACTCTCTTCGTCCTGGATCACAGACACCTGCGTAGCTAGTCTCTTCTTGACTAGGTCCGCCTCTAATTCTAACTCTTTCTTTTTGATAGCGGCCAGCTTCTCTGCCGCCTCCAGTTCCACCATCCGTAGCCGCGTCGTCACACTTGTCGTGGATCGTTGCGACCTAACTGATCGAGTCGGTGATCCTATTCTTCGTTGCACTGTAGCGTCCGTTGTTTGTAGCCCGGATGGCCCCGCCGTGCTAGTGTCTGCTAATCTTGAAAATGGTGACGCCGGAGGATCCAGTGAAAGCCTTCTCATCCTTTCTCGCTCAATGAAATCCGCTTCTCGGCGGCGCGCTTCCCGTTCCTCAATCTCGGCGGCATCTCCTTGGCTTCGTGTCACCACCATCTTCTAAGCTTAGGGCTCTGTTACTATACGACGACACAACACGACGATCTTCACTACGATGCTACGCTATTCTAGTCGACGACACTTGACACGGCGTGGTGATACTTTTCTAGTCACTTGACAACACTAATACGGTGTGATGGCACTCTTACTCACCGAAATTTGACACGGCGTGATGATGCTTCCACTCGCTGGCACTTTGACACGGCGTGAAGATGTTTCTAGTCACTGACACTTCGACACGGCGTGAAGATATTTCTAGTCACTGACACTTCGACACGGCGTGAAGATATTTCTAGTCACTGACACTTCGACACGGCGTGATGATACTTTCGCTCGATAACGCGGCCCGATGACGTCACACGTTCGTTATTCCCTCTTCAATCGCCGGGCGCCGGTACTTTTCCACACGATGACGTCACACGACGCGATGATACCACCACTCGACGACTCTTCTACACGACGACGCCACACGTACGTTATTCCTTCTTCGATCGCCGGACGCCGGTATTTTTCCACACGATGACGTCACACGACGCGATGATACCTCTGCTCGACGATTCTTCGACACGATGACGTCACACGCACGTTTTTCTTTCTTCCCTCGCCGGGCACCGGTATTTTTCCACTCGATGACGTCACACGACGCGCTGATACCTCTGCTCGACGATTCTTCGACACGATGACGTCACACGCACGTTTTTCTTTCTTCCCTCGCCGGGCACCGGTACTAACTTGCTTCTGGTCGGCGTTGGTGCACCTACGTTATTCTTTCTTCGTTCCGTGGGCGCCGGCACTACTTAAACTCTGGTCGGCTCCGATACACGTGCACACGTTGCTGAATAACGGTCGGATTCACACCGGTACAGCCGATCTCCTTTTCTTGCTCCTTCAGATTTCTTCTTGGTAATCGTGGCCGCGGGTTCTTCGTTCTTGATTATCCGCCGCTCGAAGGGCCAGACTGAAGTGGACTGTATTATTTTTGGGAAATGTTGAATTAAACACTTCTTTCTTCGTATTGTTCTTTTATTCTTCTAATGCTGGAGCTGGAGACCGACTGCCTCTCGGCCCAAAATGGCCCTCATTATATACAATTCTGCTAAGGGATCTAGCCTTTTTTTTTTTTTTTTTTTTTTTTGTTGGGCATCTCGCAGTTGGCCTTGAGAGGCCGTGACTGCTCAACCGGGCTTTCCTGGGGCTGCCATTAAGAAGTTAATCTTAACGCCTCCAGCCAGGGCTTACAAACTAAAATTTACAAACTAAGCGACTGCACGCTGAGGGCACCCCCTGTGGGGTACGAACCTCGGCTCAGGGCGTCACTGATAGGGGGACAGCTATCTCTATTGGGGACAGGCTGGATCGAAAAATTGGCATTATTATTATTAGGTGGGGAATTTAAAGCTACTGGCTCAGCTGCGGCGCGGGCTGGCGCTTCAACGAGCAAGGGTCGGTCGGGGGTCACGACGTTAGGCGCCGATACTACTAGGGGTCTTCGCGGGGCGCGAGGACCTCGGCGGCGAGGTCGGAAGGACGATTTTGTGCGGTGTGTGCGAACTGTACTGGTGGCCCTATTGCTTTCCTGGAGGAGAGTAATGTGGTCGTCTGGGTCGGTGAGGACATGTCTCGGCCGTCGGACAGAGCTAATCCTACTGGGGACATAAGTGGCGGCCTTCACAATCAAGGGATTGCGGTGAATTTCGGCTTTATCGAAGAAACGCTTCGCGGTGCGTTTCATGAATTGACTGACCGTGGGGATTTTCAGATCGAGATGGAGGATCTCGTTCCGAACGAACCAAGGGGCGCCTGTGGCTTGCCGGAGGAATCGGTTCTGTAGGGTCTGCATCCTATGGATGAATCGGGGGTTCGCGTGCGCAAAGATTGCACACGCATACGTCATGATGGGCTCTAGCCAATCATAAACTAACATAAATCCCGCCCACTGGGCGTCAACCAATCATAGAGCAGTACATTTCTCGATACACTTAAGCTTAAGTACGACGAAACTATACTGTAGTGAGAACCGTTTTCACATAGATTGCGCACGAAGCTTAGGTATGTCGAGCCTTTACCGTAAGGGGAACCTTTATTAAATTACAATTATTTACAGTATTTCTCTACATAAACTATGATATTTTGCACATAATCACTCGTTAATAAAGTCTCTCGCGCACATTAACACATTTAGTTTATAGTCTTTCATTGTTCTATTCACTTTAAATACACAAGGCTCGGCGTCCGTTACAGCCCAGGTAACTTTAAATATTGTCGTTATGAGCTATAATAGTTCTTACTGCAATCCGATACGGGTTAAAATCTGTTGTAATCCATTCGAATAATAAATGTGCAAGCATTGTCGTAAAAATGCAAATAAAATCGTATAAAATTAGATATTAACTATTTAATAATAAATAATCCATCACTGGATGCAGTTAAGCATTTGGGATTTTATGATATATTTTTAATTACAATTATAATTGTTATTGAAGAAACTGTATCATTATCAAAACCATGGTTTTAAAGAAAGTTAAGAGGTAGCTTTGATAATTTTTTGGATGCATTAAAGTATGTGTATTTATGTTTTGAGTTCAATCACTGTATGCAAAAAAGACTTAATAATATCATATATTTTTTTGCTTTCAAAATTATTTACGGTTAAAGAGTTACACTGGCTTAAAAAACCACCTTTATGAGCGTTTTCAAGAAATCACCGCCTTAACTAGAATATTGTGTGTGTTTCAGGAACGTTTTGGTTGACAGATTTGGACTGCATTACTTCAAAAGTGGTAGAAAAGCTCATGATAGTAAGTAACCTATCTATAACACTCATCGGTGAGTGGAAATTATTTTTATTTTTATTTATTTATCACAAACACTGCTACCATTACAGGAAAATCCTAATGCGGTAGCGTGGTCCTTAATTAAACTATCTTAAATAACTATCTTAAATAACATAACACTATTCTACTAGCTACTATACTACTTCGTACTATCCTATTTAACTATCTGTATATATGAATCCCTATTTCCCTTGGTCACGGCATCACACGTGAACGGCTGGACCAATTTTGCCAATTCTTTTTTTGTTGTGTTTGTTATTGTCAGGAGAAGGTTCTTATGAAAGAAAAAAAAGAAGAAAGTTGCGAATTCAAAATTCATAGTTAAGACAGGACGACGTCTGTCGGATCAGCTAGTAATATTATAAATGTGAAAATTTGTATATTTACATCTTTGGATGTTTGTTCCTCAATCATGCAAAAACGGCTTAACGGATTTGTTAAATACAAATCCGTTTTTAGGATCCGTATCCAAAGCGTAAAACGGGACCTTATTACTAAGACTCCGCTGTCCGTCTGTCTGTCCGTGTGTCACCAGGCTGTATCTCATGAACCGTAATAGTTAGACAGTTGAAATTTTCACAGATGATATATTTCTGTTGCCGCTATAACAACAAATACTTAAAAACAGAATACAATAAATATTTAAGGGGGCTCCCATACAACAGACAAGATTTTTTGCCGTTTTTATAGATAACTAGGTTCCACCCGCGGTTTTGCCCGCGTGGAGGTCGGAAATTATCCCGCGGGAACGTACTACTGGGATAAAAAAGTATCCTATGTCTTAATCTAGGTTATAATCTATCTGTGCGCCAAATTTCATCCAAATCCGTTCAGCCGTTTTTGCGTGAAAGAGTAACAAACATCCATCCATACTTGCAAACTTTCGCGTTTATAATATTAGTATCTAAGGATGGTACGGAATCCTTTGTGCGCGAGTCCGACTCGCACTTGGCCGGTTTTTGAATTAGGCACACAGATAGTTTGTAACACAGAATAACACATAGGATACATTTTATGCCGATAGTATGTTCCCGCGGGATAATTTTCGGCCTCGACGCGGGCGAATAGCCGATGGCAAAAGCCAATCCTTACTAATATTATAAATGCGAAAGTAACTCTGTCTGTCTGTCGCGCTTTCACGCCAAAACTACTGAACTGATTTAAATGGCATTTGGTACACAGATAGTCTAGAGCCTGAGAAAGGACATAGGCTACTTCTTAATCCGAAAAAAGGGTTGTAAGGGGTTGAAAGGGGGGGGGGGATGAAAACTTGTATGGAAGTATCGTCATTTTTAGAGCTAGAAGCTTGAAACTTATTTTCTAGGCTGTTGATTCGATATAAATAAATATGACATTCAAAATTTGTAAAAGTTTTACCCTCAAGGGTGTTAAATAACAATAGGGAATAGGGGATGAAAGTTTGTATGGAAATATGTAAGGTTTATGTGTATAAAACTTTTTATCCCGGTAGTACGTTACCGCGGGATAATTTCCGACTTTCATGCGGGCGAAACCGCGGGCGGAAGCTAGTAATAATTAAAACAGATTTGATAAACGCAAGCATTACAAAACCAACGACTATTACTTAATTGGTGTCCAATAGTGATGTACCAACTAGTCGCCGACTAGTCGGGAAAGCCGAGTCGGCAATATTTGTAGTCGCCGATTATTCGGCGACTAGTCGGCCCATTAATATTAATATGCTTAAAAATTTAAAAGACGGTAATTGAAATGAAATTGAAATCTTTACTGTTATTATTACACGCTTTATATTAGCTTTACTTGTATGTTTGTTTGTTTGTATGTTTGTATGTAACCGACTCCTTTGAGCGCGATTTTGATCCACTTTAAACGGTCAGATTTCATTGAAACTTTGTAAACTTGTCGAGGACCGATGACAATACAATAATTTAAAAAAAAATTAAGAGAAAAAAAACACGTTGTTGTAGTTAGCAGAACTAAAAAATAGAAAATAAATAATAGTTTAAAAAACTAAAGAACACGCTTTAAAAACCAAACTAAAAAAGGAGAAAATAATTTAATTCAATTAAAAAGCGTGGGGTGCTTCACATTCATTGATTATAAAAATACCTCAAAAAGCACCCCACGCTTTTTAATTGAATTAAATTATTTTCTCCTTTTTTAGTTTGGGTTTTAAAGCGTGTTTTTTAGTTTTTTAAACTGTTATTTATTTCTATTATACAATCAGTTTTACAGTTTACTTTCAGTGCAATCTAGAATAGGATAGGAAGAAACACACTCGCACTTAAACAATGATAGAATAAATGCAAAACGAATAAAAACATTACTGACAATTGCGTCTGGTCGCCGGGCACCGCGAACATACGAGCCGAAAGCGTAGTCATGCACATTACCGATGTTACCCGAACTAAACCGAAAGCAATGATCGGCTTGGCCGACTAGTCGGCTAGTTGGCTAGTCGGCCAAAGTCATAGTCGGCCCAGCTCTAGTGTCCAACTTTTTGCCGGAAACAACATACTCGTAGGTAATTTACACTCTTAATTTTTTACGCGTATTTCTTATTTGTGTAAGTACCATATTGACATAAGTGGTCTTCTCAGAATTTGATTTACGTCATTGTTTTTTAACCGACTCCGAAATGGAGGAGGTGATTACAACTAATTAAATAAGGTACCGGAAAACCGAGGTTACTTTAATCAATATTAAACTTTGAAAGTTCATATTTCTTAAATTTGTGGTTATATAAAAATACAAAAAAAAATCCTATATTTGTTTTTTTTATAACTCTCGATTCTTGTAATCCGTAATTTTTGTCTACTCTTCCGACGACAAAACGCTTGTCTTTGGTTCTCGTGCTAAGCCTGCAGTGGTGATAAAATAATGTACAGGGTGTCCCAAAACTCAACGTCAAGCGGGTACGGGGCAATAAGCTAGGTTGTACCAGTTCTAGCAAAAATAAGAAATAAAATCCATGTTACTTGGTTAAGTGATAATAGGTTTTCTTTTGAAAATGTTGAAAATCAACACCCTAGATCAGATATACAGGGTGATTGGAAGATGGGTGCAAAGCTTTAAGGTGAAGATAGTATAGACAATTTAGAACCATTTAAGCCATGGTTGTCTTAGACGAAGTCTTACCAATTTTTTTTTTTAATAAGTTTTAAAAGACGTATTGTACAAATTTTTATTTTTTCTGAGCTTTAAATGTCTGTAAAAAAAATGTCTAATGACACAGAAGCCTAAAACATGTTTTGCTTGATTCCTTACACATTACTTTAATTAAATAAATAAAAAATGAATTCATTTATCATTCAATTTAGCCATAATTATGCAGTTTACATTAAATTTTGAGAATTTCCGAAAAAAAACTTAAAAACTTGGTTAAAAATATTTGGTAAGACTTCGTCTAAGACAACCATGGCTTAAATGGTTCTAAATTGTGTGTACTATCTTCGCCTTAAAGCTTTGCACCCATCTTCCAATCACCCTGTATAAGTACTGTGATCACAAATTTCTAAATTGTTCAGTGTTTTTTTTTATATAATCCTAAATAACTATGCTATTGATTGCAGTCACAACCAATAATTAATATTGTGAGTCTAGTACAAAAAAATAAAGTTTAATTAAGTCATGGTTAAAAAAGGTTTTATCACGAAACATTGACGCCTTGTCTTTAAAAAAAAATGTACTATATTTTTTATTTTAGCTAGAACCGGAACAACTTAGCTTATTGCCTCGTACCCGCTTGACGTTGAGTTTCGGGACACCCTGTATACCAAGTAAAGCGCCTGACTGGGTTTGACCCTACGACCTACAATTAATAAGTCGTTACCAATAAGTATAATTTATTTGTTCAAAAATAGACAACCATTTAATAATATGGTAATACACTTGACACTTGTTTCTATGAACAGATTTTGAACATCGGTCTGAACCAGATTTGAAATATCTGTATTTCAGACATCAATTATAGGCTACCACTGCTGAACAGAGATATTACTTCTTACAAACCAACCATCAATTTATCTCTATTATTTTTAGTTTAGAAGGAATCACAACATAATATCAATTCCTAAAATCCTAATTTTCCTTTTCCAGAATGCTTAGAATACATAGTGGACGAGCCTTACCCTTGTAATCTATTTGGAGGTGTTCAGAGATACCTGGATGATGAGCAGCACTGTTACGGGTATACCCTGACGGCCATCCTGGCTGTCGCGGGCGGACTGGATGCGGTGAGGGGGCAGTATCCTCATATGGTGAGTCCGTGTATTCCCGTTGTCCCCGTAATCTGTGTCCCCGACACGGGGACAACGGGACGTCACAAATTTCCTTACCGTTGTCCCCGTTACGGACGATGCGGGTGTCCACTTAAAAAAATTATTTCGTTTTTAACCGTGGGTAGCGACAATCCTAGAACTAAAATGAAAGGTATTTTGTTAGATTTAAAATTAAAATATAGAAACAATTAAGAAATGTTTACTTAAATAAGTAGATTTTTTTGGAAATTGGTATCCTGCATGAAGTACCAGGTTGTCATAACTTGGTAGGAGCTCACCTAACATAGGTAGGTTTGTCAGCTAGAAAACGCTTTATACCTTCGAAGTACTAGGTTGTCATAACTTGGTAGGAGCTTACCAAACAGGAGTAATCATATTCAAAATAATAAATAAAATACTCGTATGTATCCTACTAATATTATAAACGCGAAAATTTGTAAGTATGGATGGATGGATGGATGTTTGTTACTCTTTCACGTAAAAACGGCTGCACGGATTTGGATGAAATTTAGCACACAGATAGATTATTACCTAAATTAACACATAGGATACTTTTTATCCCGGTAGTAAGTTCCCGCGGGATAATTTCCAACTTCCACCCGGGCAAAGCCGCGGGCGGAAACTAGTTTTTATTAAATTCCCTTTGTCCCCTTTAATGGGGACATGGCCCTACAGGTACAACGGGAATACACGGGTGAGTCCTGGCATTTTGCTGTACCTACTTAATTAGTATCGGTTGGTTTTTGGATGGAATCTTTACATACCGAGACTTCTCTGTGCCTCGACAAGCACGTTAGACAATTCGGTCCCGGCTGTCATTCGTGTCATTAAAAGACAGAAAATCTGACACCCAGTCTTACCAATGGGTTACTCAGTGATTGTAGAGGCCAGATAGGCATGTAAAATACTGGTATTTATCTGCATCCGGTTAGTTTAGAAGCTGACCCCACATAGTTGGGAAGAGGTTAGGCAGATGATGAATTAGTATCCTAATTAAAAACATCGCGAGGAAACGTGCACTTTTAGTCATACACATGGTGTTCCCTCGTGCCTTCTCTATATGAGAAGTGGCTTTCTTTTGCCCTGCACTGGGAGTATAAGAATAGTGGCCAAGGTTAAGCCTAAGCATCCGGGGCCTTCCTAAACTGCATTGGTTTGATATAGTGATGTTCCGGATATCCGTATCCGTATCCGTACGAGAAAAAGATCCGTATCCGTATCCGTAACATTTTTGACGGATCTTCCGGAGTTCCAAATTGCACTATTAAACTTTGTAGATATTTTTTTTTAATTCGTACAACAAACAAACGTTATCTATGTTGCCCAGTGTCACACTAAAGTATAAAAGACCCGCGCAACGCAAGTCGAAACATGTTCTGTCACGCAAAGCCTCAAGTGGCGTCCACTATCGTTTCAAGGTCACGCGCACCGACACAGATTGAGTAAGAAAGTTAAGATCCGTATCCGTATCCGCGGATGTTGACGCCAATTATCCGTACCCAGATCCGTATCTGCGGATCTACATTTTTAATGATCCGACACGTCACTAGTTCAAATGTCTTGGGAAATACCTGGATGAGGGATGCACGGAACCAGATAAAAGACGAGGTCTATGCTCAACAGTGGAAGATTTCTGGGCAGAAATGATATGATAAGATAATTTACTTGCTTAAAACATAGTATATACATTGGTGGTTTTATAGAAAATGAGATCATACATGTTTAGCTTAAAATTAAAGCAATGCAAACTTAGACGAATAAACAAATTTGAATTTAAAAGCATTATAATTTATGTTAAAAAAATCCTCAATATTATAGAAATTATTTTCATTCAGCCATTCATATAATTTAATTTTGAAACCTGTCGTATATGAAGCAGTTTCTGTTTCCGTCAGTTGCGCTGATTGGTCAGTTTTGCGTATTATATTACAGCTTCTTCTTCTGACAGGCACTACTAGGATACGGGGATGACGTACAGTCAGCCGAGTGGCTGTGTGGAGGTACACTCATCAGCCATAGGTACATCCTCACTGCTGCTCACTGCAAGTCAACTCGTCACTCGTAAGTGCTATATAATATACCAACCTACTTGTTATACATTAATTTTAATTATGGCTTATTTTCTACATAATAAATACTTCAGTTCAATTTATTTGGGGTCGGCGCGACATGGCTTTTTATCTATTAGCCGTCATCTCCGTAGTCACACCCTTCCTAACCATATCATCATTCACACAGTCCATCCATCGTTTCTTTGGTCTCCCCCAACTCATAGCCATCGACATTCATACTAAAAACTTTCCTCACGACATTTTCCTCATTCCTTCGTATCATGCCCATACCATGACAACCGATTTCCACACAACTTTTTAGGTATCAGTGCCACTTTCAGACTTCCTCTTAAGTATTCATTTATTTTTCTATCCATTCGTGTAACACCACAAATCCCTCTTAATATTCTCGTCTCAGCTGCATGCAATTGCCTTTAGTTTTTCATACAATTACAATTCTCCACAGAGGTCCAGTAAGGTACATAGCGCTAGGCATACTCAGACGCACGGACCCTCCTGAGACGTGGCAGATATACAATGTGAAAGATATTATCCTACATCCAGAGTACAAGCCACCTTCCAAATACCATGACATTGCATTGCTGGTTACTGACAAATGGTAAGTCATCGTCTGCCAAGAATTTTTCCAACTATGAAATTTGCTACCAGTCTGCCCGAATACCAGTATTTTACATGGAGCGACTGTCTACATAACCTCCCCCGAACGTACCTTGCTCGTTGAAGTGTCAGCTCGCGCCGCAGCTGAGCCAGTACAGTTAAGTTCCCTGATTGTTCATTAACAAAGTTCCTTCGTTCCATTGAACGAAGTTCCTTATCGCGCGTTGTGAAAGGGGGCTAGACGGAAAAAATTCTTACGAAAAGTTGTCACGACACTTTTTGCTATAGTAAGCTATTGTAAGCTGTGCGGCGTGCGCATATTTCTCTCTCTCTCTCTCTCTCTCTCTCTCTCTCTCTTATAGAAAGCAAGCCGCCAGTACTTGCCGCCAGTACTTGCCGCCAGTACTTGCCGCCAGTACTTGCCGCCAGTACTTGCCGCCAGTACTTGCCGCCAGTACTTTCGGCCAGTATTTGCCTCAAGCACTGGCCGCCAATACTTGCCGCCAGTAGTTACTGCCAGTACTTGCCGCCAGTAGGTACTAGTTACTGGCGGCAAGTACTGGTGGCAAGTACTGGCGGCAAGTACTGGCTGTAACTACTGGCGGCAAGTACTGGCGGCAAGCACTGGCGGCAAGCACTGGCGGCAAGTGCTAGAGGCAAGTACTGGCAGCAAGTGCTAGAGGCAAGTACTGGCAGCGACTACTGGCGGCAAGTACTGGAACTTCGTTCCATCCGGGTGTCCCTTGACACCTCTCAAGTTTTTAAATATAATAAATTTATTGAAACAAAAACTCAGTTTACAGAAACTCTGTGTTCGATAACAACTGCATTAGTATAATACTGTGTCGCAGTCATTAACGCCCACCTCCACAAAATCGAGACAGAAGCAAAACTAAAAGACTAAAAACTAAATTAAAAATAAAAACAAAATTAATATATTAGAACGTTTAAACTAAACAATATTTCACTGCGTAATAATAATGAAAACGATTTGATCAAGCCTGTCCCCACTTGCTGTCTCCCTTCCAGTGACGCCATGAGCCGAGGCCCGTAACCCACAGGGGTTTTTTTTTTTTTTTTTTTTGGGTGGGAAATCATCAAATAACTTCTCCCGCTCTGGGTGGAGCGGGAGGGCGTGTCAGACTTTTACTGACTAAAACCCACCCGTGTTCCCTCAGTTGCCTGTGTGCCAGGGGCCGCGGTATCTCTTTCGAACAACCCGCACCCCTGGCAGGCATCGGTCCTTGCGAACCCCACCTATTGGTGCTGACATCTCTTTGAGGCGCGCGTGGAACACAACGCGCCGTCGACCCGGGCTTGGTCCTTACCGGACAGCGAGCTACCCATTACTCGCCGTCCGCAAGCCCGCGCCTACGGTGGCCGGGAATCAGCCTGGGATTCCCGACGCCCAGGGCTTCTCCCGCGGCGACTACGGCCGTGAGGGCGCATATACTGCCTCTCCCTCACGTGCGCCGCCTCCCTCTTTGCGAGCATTACTGCTTCGCAGAAGGAGGTGACGGCTAACCATTCACTCTCGCTCCGTACCATGGCCTGCACCAGGGCCGGACGCGAGAGATCGCCGCCGCCGATCGCCTCCACGAGGACACGGCGGTGCTCCGCCCAAGCCGGGCAGACCGCCACCGTATGCTCCACCGTGTCCTCAGGGCGATCTTCGCAATGGAAGCACCCGGGCGTTTCCTCCCGCCTTATACGAAACAGGAACCTCCCGAAACAACCGTGTCCGGTGAGGACCTGCGTCAGGCGGAAGGTGAGGACGCCATGCCGCCTCTCAAGCCACTCCTCAAAGAGGGGACTTACCGCCGCTATCGTGGCGTGCCCAACCCACAGGGGGTGCCTTCAGCGTGCAGTCGGCTAGCATAAGTAATTTTACGCCCCTGGCTGGAGGCTTTAAGTTTTCTTAAGGCAACCACAGGAAAGTCCGGTTAAGTAGTTACGGCCTCTCAAAGTCAACTACGAGATGCCATATATAAAAAAAACTACATGACCTCCATTAACCGTTGGTGAGGCTGATTGTCAGACTTTCAGGCTTCTGACTACCCATAACGACTGTCAAAGATTTACAAATGACAGCTGGGACGTGTTTTCCGAGGTACGAAGCGGTCTCTATAATAAAATGGTTGGTTACCCATACAGAGACTGGCCTTACTTACTAAGCCTAGACCCCTCTCAAAGAAACCTGGACTTAATAATTGATTTGAGGGTATTACACCCATTTTCGAAAAGTGTCTTAATTAGATTCTACCGTACTAATAAACCTTTAAAAAAAGCACAACATTTTTATTTAATCGATTGGTGCCGTAAAAATGCATTAAAATTTTACATTTTCAAATATTCGTGCGTGGTTTGACGAAAACGCTGGATGCAGTGGACGCCATATCGCTCTGTGGATATGACGTCAGTTTGCTGTGTAGACAAATGTGCTGAAATTTAAATGATAATTGTTTATAATTTAAAAATAGTAATTATTCTACATGTATATCGTTGGTTTGCTGTTCCTGAATGCAAAATATTATTTTAATAAAAATTACTTTGGTTACGAAAATAATAAAAGTACAAAGTTTTTCAATTGACACGTCGTATGACGTAATAACATGGCGGCTTCATCATTCATGGTGTTCAAAAACAGATAAGAAAAACTGAAATCTTTGAATTTAATTTTAAAATTTATTTTGTTATTTCATGAACTAAAACTAACATTTTCCGACTTCATTTTGCCTAAGCTATTTCAATAATATATTTTTAATTTTTTTCTCATACAGACAGAGTAGAATACCCCATTTGAACGCCTCTCATTTTGACAATTCGACAGCATTCATTGCGATTTACGTCGTCGAGCAGATGAGTTTTTCAAACATAATAACGAAGCAATGGATTAGGAACTTCCTTTGAAACTTTCGGATTGTGAAAACAAGTGTATTAAGCAAGACGACTGCTTCGTCGGTCTAGTGGTTGCAAGCGCTTCTGCTGAACACGAGGTCGAGGGTTCTATTCCCAGGCCGGGTGTTATTGGGTTTTTTTTATCTGGAATTTTTCAGTATCTCTCCGGAGTCTGGACTTATACCCAGTCGATGGCAATAGGCTATTACATGGGGCTTAAACATAACTTTCGTAATGTGGTTGCACTATTTGTGAACCTCTGCCCAATACTTGGGGTAAACGAGGCGTGATGTATTGAAAAACTCTTTACAGGAAATCTTTTTCATTGCTTTCGTGATAATATTTTCAAAGATAGTTTTTATTCAAGCCAAAACTTATATTGCTACGAGCTTGGGATTCGTGATAATTAAAAACTGCCAATATAAATGACCAAAAATGACACTTTAATTAAACACAGTAATTAAAAACACAATTTCACTACTGATCCTTCTCAAGTCGCACTTCAAGATCGCTTTCGATATTCTCGCATGTGTCGCTTGTCCGATATTCATCCGGTCGCGATCCGTTCCGGCCTTTTATAGGGCCATCGGAACATTCCAGAACCTTCTGCTGTAGAAGCTTCTAGAATGTTCGAGTACATACCGGCCCCGACTGAACAGATGTCGGTAGTTCTAGAAAGTTTTAGCATCGAAATTTCAAGAAAGATCTTAACGCTATTAAGTCTGCTACTCGATATTAGATGGCGCTAGTGGTAACTAATCTAGACATTAATTGTGGCGCGTAACAATATTATTAAAATTTCAGGGTAAAATTCACCCACCTGATATTGCCAGCTTGCCTGGACACTGGAGACACTGACGGCAAGGTGGCATTCGCGACCGGCTGGGGTTCCCTTGGACATCGGCAGAGCTTGGCGGATACATTACAAACTGTGAGTATAATGCCAGTCGGTCTGTTTTGTCAAAATCTCACTCTCCTCGGCAACTTAAAGTTAAATGAGTGTTGCCTCAACGCTAGGGATTGACAATATTGACAGCGTCCTTTAAATAAAATGAAAATATGAAATGATTATCGTGTAAGTAGGTCTTTTATTACACTTATTTTGGTGGTTAACATTTTTGATGGCGCCGTCGATTACTGACTGATGAAGACATGCCAAAACAAACTCAGAGTTCAGGTGGCTTATTTTAAAACATGGTTAACTTATGTCAAAACATTGGGCCATGTCTGGAAGGCCTTTTTTTTAGTAAGAATGAATGAATGAAATTGAACTGAACACGACTCGATTAATCGAATGAACCTCAAGATTTGCACTAGCCCCTGAAGCGTCATGGTGCTAAAGAGACCATTGCATATCAAGCAGTCAACCGGGGAGCGAACGCCGTAGTGGTAGAAAAGACGTGCCCATATTAAAGGGAAGGATTGCCAGCTATAGCTGTTCCAAATATGCACCCTAGAGCTGATATAATGTTAAAAACTATATATTAAACAACATTATTGGGAGCTATATGTTTGAGCCGTTTAGGGTTGAAACACTAGGGCCGTGGGGTCCGAGTGCTCATCGAGTATTTCGAGACATCGCCAAGCGGTTGGTCGAATCTTCATGTGACCAAAGGGCTGGCCAATTCTTAGCTCAAAGAATCAGCGTTGCCATCCAACATGGCAACGCTGCCAGCCTTTAGGGCACTTTTCCCACTGATTGCGATGCGGACGAATTCTTTGATGCCCAGTGAGCTTTTCCCTTTTTACTTTATATACCTGTTCATAATTCTAATATTATTATAAGTTTTAGCGCACGATGATATTAAACTATACAGGAAAAGTTTTATCCAGTGCGTAAACTGTAACCATGAATTCAGCATAATTCGGTTATAAAAAAAAAAACAGCTCTTCCATATATTTTGACCGCATATGTATTGATTGCACTTTTCTATGAAACAGCAGATTTTTTTTTGCAAAACCGACGAAAAATTTCTTCGCTGGACGGTCTAGAATGGTATGCTGAATTCATGGTTAAAGTTTGCGCCCTGAATAAAAACTTTTCCTGTATAATATTGTTACGAGCTTCGGGTTCGTGACAATTAAAAACTGCCAATAAAAATTACCAAAATCGACACTTTAATCAAACACACTAATTACAATAAACAATTTCACTGATGATCACTCTTAATCGCACTGAAGATCGCTTCAAATGTTCTCGCCTCTATCGCTTATTCAATACTACTCCGATCCCTTTTTTTTTTTTTTTTGGGCATCTCGCAGTTGGCCTTGAGAGGCCGTGACTGCTCAACCGGGCTTTCCTGGGGCTGCCATTAAGAAATTAATCTTAACGCCTCCAGCCAGGGCTTACAAACTAAAATTTAAAAACTAAGCGACTGCACGCTGAGGGCACCCCCTGTGGGGTACGGACCTCGGCTCAGGGCGTCACTGATAGGGGGACAGCTATCGCTATTGGGGACAGGCTGGATCGAATTGGCATCATTATTATTATAGGGGGAATTTAAAGCTACTGGCTCAGCTGCGGTGCGGGCTGGCGCTTCAACGAGCAAGGGTCGGTCGGGGCTCCGATCCCGATCCGCTCCCGCCTTTTATAGGGCCACAGAACATTCGGGAATCGAACCATCTAGAATCTTCGAGTACATACCGGCCCCGACTGAACGGATGTTGATAATTCTAGAAGATTCTTGTTATCGAAATTGCTAGATACATCTTGACTCAAGTAATTCTGCTACTCGATACTAGATGGCGATAGTGGTAACGAATTACTTTAGTTTTAGCGCGTAACAATATGAAAATATTTTGTTATCAATGTTACAGGTAGCTCTCAGTGCCTACAGCGAGTCGGAATGCACGGCCTTCTACCCCCCACACAGATTGCTCTTACATGGTTACAACCACACCACACAAATGTGCTACGGAGATAAGGATTTAATAAACGATACTTGTGAGGTAAGAACATCATCACAGGTATTCCTTGAAGGGGTAAACAGAGGTGTTTATTAGGCCTAGCTTACGTTAGTACTGTCTCGTTAGCCGCTAGCACGACTGGTAAGCATGGAGTTCCGGATTCGCTTCTTAGGTTGGAAAAAGTGAAGTTACTGGTGTGATTCACCCATGCCTCGGAAAGCACGTTAAACCAAAATCAAAATCAAAAGTCATTTATTCAAACTAGGCTGAGAGTCAGCTCTTTTTGAACGTCAAAATAAAATTACATAAGACAGTCCCCCAAAACGCCCGCCCTTCACCACTTCCTAGTGCTTTAGCTGGGAAGAAGAAGTAGCGGAACAAACTCCCCAGCAGCACAGCTGTCTGTTAAGTTAGAAGAACTTTATTCTATACAATAATAGGTAATTCAAATTACGAAACACAAAAAAAAAAACATTAAATTTGCCATATGTCAGCTAGCACACGCCAATAAACCATCAAAAATTTAAAACTAAAAATAATAAAAAAATAAAATAAAACGTAAACAGAACTTCCAATCTAAATAAAAGCCTCCAGGCATAAAGGGCATGCCCGCTTACATATGCATTAAACCGTTGGTCATGCGCCTGATCGCACGGTTCTATCGTTCAGGTTCCTCAATTGCCGCGGTTGGTCCGCGGATTAGCGACACATTGACGTCTTTACATACCAAAACTCCTCCTTATCGTGCCTCGGAAAGCACGTTAAGCCGTTGGTCCCGGCTGTCATTCGTGGATCTTTGACCGTCGTTACGGGTCGACAGAACCGTGAAAGTGTAAACCAGTCCAGTTGATGGATAATACGTTACTCCGTGGTAAGCCAAGGGGTATCGTATTACCCAGCAACTGGGTTATGAAGCTAAGATAGGCAGTAAATTCATGTAAAACACTGGTATTCCTGTTAAACTGTAACCTGACGCCAACACAGTTGGAAATAGGCTAGACAGATGATCATCATCATCATTTCAGCCGAAAGACGTCCACTGCTGGACATAGGCCTCCCGCAAAAGGGGGGTTTTGCCATAATCGCCACGCTTGGCAAGCGGGTTAGCGATCGCAGTATTGTGGTAAAATGCATAGAGAACGCTGCTGCTCATTCTCTGGTAAGTCCCTTTTTTTTTTTTTGGGTGGGAAATCATCAAATAACTTCTCCTGCTCTGGGTGGAGCGGGAGGGCGTGTCAGACTTTTACTGACTAAACCCACCCGTGTTCCCTCAGTTGCCTGTGTGCCAGGGGCCGCGGTATCTCTTTCGAACAACCCGCACCCCTGGCAGGCATCGGTCCTTGCGGACCCCACCTATTGGTGCTGACATCTCTTTGAGGCGCGCGTGGAACACAACGCGCCGTCGACCCGGGCTTGTCCTTACCGGACAGCGAGCTACCCATTACTCGCCGTCCGCAAGCCCGCGCCTACGGTGGCCGGGAATCAGCCTGGGATTCCCGACGCCCAGGGCTTCTCCCGCGGCGACTACGGCCGTGAGGGCGCATATACTGCCACCAATACGATGGTAATTGGCCTATAATTATCCTACTGCTGGGACACAGGCAAAATGCATAGAGAACGCTGCTGCTCATTCTCTGGTAAGTCCCTTAGTCGCCTTCTACGACACCCACGGGAAGAAATGGGATGGTGCTATTCTTTTACGTCCAGCACCACATGGAACGTATTAGGCAAATGATGAATACCCTAATGTGTGCGAATCTCAACCAGGTAACCTAAAACTGACGAATAATTTCTTCCCTCCATAGGGCGATAGCGGTGGCCCTCTCCAGGTGCACTCAGAGCTATCATCGTGTGTGCACACCATCATCGGCGTGACGTCACACGGCAAAGCATGCGGCTTCGACGGTGGCTTCGGCGTGTACAACAGAGTCTCCTACTATGTGCCTTGGATTGAGAACACCGTCTGGCCTTGAGGAGATCAGGCCACATGACAATAGGTCATACGACCAGGCTACATCTTTAAAGACTTTAAAGCAATGACAAATTAGATTAAAGAACCTCTAATTGTTGTTTAATTTCCTCTTTCATATCCCTTTCCATTTAATTCTAGTTATTTAACTCTTAAACGCTTTATATAGAGTCATTTACTAGTCTCAGCTATGAGAATTCTACTGAGATATGAGCCGAAGATCGTTGCATGATCAACACTTTAAGTTTTGCAAATTCTGCTGTCTCTATTATAAAAAAAAAAACGGTCATCGGTTTTACGGCTAACATGGTCGACCCAAGTAAACGCAGTTTACTGTTACTAATTTATAACACGTACATATTATCTGACCATAACTAATTTTAATCCTTACATAGGCCGTACATAGGTAATATTAGTGCCATACGAACGCATATCCGAGAAATGGATTTAAAGCCAGCTGTAGTATTGTTTTTATTTTTTCGGATTGGTAATGTTTCACCCAGCACGCTGGAGGAAGGTAAGGAGTTTATAAAAGGTCGATTCGAGGTCTTTGTGAAGGAGTTCGTCGGGAGAAGTAGGTACAGTAAAAACCAGTTAGTTGTCACACTTTTTGAAATAACTCTTTAGCTCTCAGTACAAAAAGCAAAATACTTTATTTGTAAAACTGGCCGAGACTTTGGTTTTCTATCTACAAATTTATGAAAAGTAAAAAACATTATCTTTAATATTTCCCGAGTATTAGCGTTTTTTGTGGACCTCTATATTTTGAGACATCTATCCCACATAAGGGATACTTGTCTAATCCATATAAATTACCTTTAGGATAGATGCCCCGCCGAGAAACTGGACATCTATCCCGCAAAAACTTTGATCGCGTTTAGCCTTCCCATGCAATCGTACAGAGACATGCGACACGGTTGACTAAGTGGTATTTGGAGCCTTTCGATAGATAAAAAATAATAGTTTAAAAAACTAAAAAACACGCTTTAAAAACCAAACTAAAAAAGGAGAAAATAATTTAATTCAATTAAAAAGCGTGGGGTGCTTTTTGAGGTATTTTTATAATCAATTAATTAATGTCAAGCACCCCACGCTTTTTAATTGAATTAAATTATTTTCTCCTTTTTTAGTTTGGTTTTTAAAGCGTGTTTTTTAGTTTTTTAAACTATTATTTATTTTCTATTTTTTAGTTCTGCTAACTACAAAACGTGTTTTTTTTTCTCATTTTTTTTTAAATTATTAAATTGCCATCGGTCCTCGACAAGTTTACAAAGTTTTAATTAAATCTGACCGTTTAAAGCGGGTCAAAATCGCGCTCAAAGATTCCGTTACATACATACAACCCGAGCTAATATAAAGCGTGTAATAAAAAAAATAGCATGCGATTCATCAACGAAACTAGAGTAATTACAATCGAGGCAACTATATCCCTGGGGCAACTATCCTGGTTTTACCCTACAGCCTTTGACCTGCAGGTTATGCCGTCTACTGACCGTGTTACCACAAACATTCAAGCCACCAAGCAGTGTTGCTGTGTTGTGTGTCCGTTTTCAATTATGCCATATAAAATACTGCTTTTCAGCTGCATCCGGCTGAAAGCCGACCCCAAATTGTTTGGGAAAATAGGCTAGGCACTCTTCCTTCTTCGTTCAGTCTATCTCTCTGTGGAATGCGCTCCCCTTGAAAATCAGGATGGCAACCAACCGGTTATCCTTTAAAGTGAAAGTTCGCGAGCACATTCAAAAGAAGCTGGCAGTATCTTCACAACGATAATGTTTTCCCATTGTTTGTCTTATTTGTTTAATATATTTATGTGTATTTAGGTATGTTTATTTTTGGTTATATTGAATTAAGTATTTATATCATATGTATTTAAGTATAATAATATTATGTACTTATATTTAGTTATATTTGAATAAATATTTAAACACGACTTACGTAATTGCGCCTACCACTGTTTGTCTCTGCATCACCCAAAGGTCGACTGGTAGAAACTGCCTTTGGCATTAAGTCCACCTCTGTACATTTAACTAAAAAACACGCTTTAAAAACCAAACGAATAAAGGAGAAAATAATTTAATTCAATTAAAAAGCGTGGGGTGCTTTTTGAGGTATTTTTATAATTAAGTATTTAATGTCAAGCACCCCACGCTTTTTAATTGAATTAAATTATTTTCTCCTTTTTTAGTTTGGTTTTTAAAGCGTGTTTTTTAAACTATTATATATTTTCAATTTTTTAGTTCTGCTAACTACAAAACGTATTTTTTTCCCCTTTTTTTTTCATTTTTCTCATTTAAAAAAAAATATTGAATTGTCATCGTGCTCGATAAGTTTACAAAGTTTCAATGAAATCTGACCGTTTAAAGTGGGTCAAAATCGCGCTCTAAGGAGTCGGTGGCATACAAACATACTAACAAACAAACATACAAGTGAAGCTAATATAAAGCGTGTAATAAATAAAATAAAATGAACAGTTATTGTAAACACACCTCTGCTCAGCCCTTCAAGAAAACAAGGATTGATGTTATGATAAATTAGTTATTGTAATCCGTGTTTCTATCCAATATAATATAACCACCCCCCACTTTGTGGATTACGGCCCAGTCTCGCTCACAGTGAGAAGGTCCGTGTCTGAGCTGTGGGAATATTAGGTAGGTATATAGGGTTATATTTTTTTCATATCATTTCATTTATTCATAAAACAATTTACATTGCGGTGAACATATTTAGGTACATATCCAATTTACTTACAAATACAGAAAACAGCTATGAAATATTAATTAACCTCCAAATTAAGTTCAAGTACAGTGCTAAAAAATGTTGAATAATTATTATGAACAAGTTTTAATTAGCATGTCAAAAAGGTTTAAAATATAATGTCAATCAGTTTTTAATATAATGTCAAAACAGTTTCAATAATATAATGTCAAAAATTATAAATTATATAATGTCAAAATAAAAACTAAATCATTTGTTATTGTGTGACATTCGTTCCGATATATCATAAAGACATTTTTCTAATAACTTCACCGCTCTGGGTAGAGCGGGAGGGCGTGTCAGACTTTTACTGACTAAAACCTACCCGTGTTTCTTCAGTTGCCTGTGTGCCACCACGGTATCTCTCTCGAACAACCCTCACCAGGTATATTGATTGTGCATATGTTATTTTGTTTCTGTTACAATTAAATTATCAAATTCGTATGCTTGTAACTCAGCCTATTGCAGTCCACTATTGGACTTAGACGTCTTCGTGGCTGCATCACAAAACCCTGTCCTTAAGGGGAACCTAGTCGCGGGCTCAAACTCACTGGTGGGCCTGGCTAAATATCACGCTGTCTCACCAAGCATCGTGTCCGACAGAGATAGTATCAGTGATGAGCAGTTAGACGCCAGTATATACGCACAACGTTATTGAGTGAGATGCAGGATCAATTTTAGTAAAAAAATCGCGATTTTTTTTAAAAAAGTCCTTTGGAAGATCGGGTTTTATGAAAAAGCCAATGCATAAATCAATGACCAATAAAGTTTATTGAACGTTTCGATAATTAAACATTGTCGTTACCGACTTGGTTTTGGAGATTTTACACTCCTTTTATTACTTAAACACGCCCAAAGTTAAGTAAAATTAGCAAGAAGAACGAATCTTTGTTGGCTCCTAACTTTTTAATGGGTTTTTATCTTAGTATTCTTTTTCCGTACAGGCAATATTATTATCCTACAGGTGGTATGAGGACTAAAACGCGTAACTTCATTAATAGTGGACTGTATTACAAGAATTATAAAAAGGGGTAACAAAAACTGTCAACTAGATTTGATCCGGCTCGAAGGACCATGAAGAGAAATGGGTATTATCCTACAGGTGGTATGAGGACTAAGACGCGTAACTTCATTAATAGTGGACTGCATCAACGTCCGAGCGACAGCACACAAAACAGTCAAAACGTTATCATATTTAACTTTAGTTAAGTTTTCTTTTTATTTGTTGATATATTGGCATGGCTAGCTGAAATATGTATGACTAATTATTTAATTTATGTTCTGTGTCTCGTAATGTTTATTACTTTGCCTATGTACCTACCTATGTATAGAATCAAGTCTATCCGACTAAACAGACAGCTGTGCTGCTGGGGAGTTTGTTCCGCCACTTCTTCTTCCCAGCTAAGCCACTAGTAAGTGGTGAAGGGTGGCCGTTTTTGAGGGAATGTCTTATGTATTTTGACGTTCGAAAAGTGCTGCTTCTCAGCCTAGTTTGTATAAATGACTTTTGATTTGATGACAGTGGAGTAAAACACTCCCGAAGTTTGTATGCAAAAAATGTGGACTAGGTTCACCCATATAGTGGAATTGCGCCCAATGGCATTGATGAAGCTGTTCTTTAACTTCCAGGATCGCCATGTGAATTAAAAGATGGCATCAAAGGGATCTGCTTACGACTCTCAGATTGCTACCACGTTAAAGAGGACTTGAAGAAATTTCTACTTCCGAAGGTAGGTAAGTAAGTATTTTTGTATTTCTCTCATCTCAGCAAATTGGATTTTATCTTTATCTCATAAGATCTACTGACGGTCCTACTGACCTACTCGAAGAGGCCTGATGAAATGTAGCACCAACCGACGAATATCCCTGTGCGCACGATGCTAGTGCACCCATGGACCACCCCCGGTTGATTTAGGACAATTGCAGGATATTGCAACCAAAATTATTGGTTTGGGTTTAATAAACATCATCACGCCTTATTTCGCCGTAGGTATGAGCACAGGTAAAACCAGGATAGTTGCCCCAGGGGTTTATTTGCCTCGATTGTAATTACTCGATGAATCGCATGCTATTTTATTTATCTATTGAAAGACTCTCCAAATACCACTTAGTCGACCGTGTCGCATGTGTCTGTACGATTCCATGGGAAGGCTAAATGCGATCAAAGTTTTTGCGGGATAGATGTCCTGTTTCTCGGCGGGGCATCTATCCTAAAGGTAATTTATATGGATTAAGCAAGTATCCCTTATGTGGGATAGATGTCTCAAATATAGATTAGGCAAGTAAGATAATTAAGAGGTGACTTTGATGATTTTTTTGATGCATTAAATTATGTTTAATTATGTTTTTAGTTCAATTACTGTATGCAAAAAAGACTTGAAAATACGGTTAAAGAGATACAATGGTTTATAAAAAAACACCTTTTTGAGCGTTTTAACAGTTCGAGTGGACAGAAACCATGCGTCATGATCAGAGATCGGATATTCGGATGCATATTTACCTAAAGATAATTTTTAGCTATGACAGTATGGAAGCGGCTTTATAAATTATTTGTAATATTTATTAAAAACCCCGGGTTTCTTGCATTGCATAACTATTCAGATGTGTATTAATTTAAAATTAATGTTCTGTACTAGTTTGTAATAGTTAAAACAAAATATAAACAAATGACTTACCCAAATTAAGATTTTTTCGATACAAAAGCGCATTCCATGTTAGCCAACATCTCAACTTTAGGTGAATATGCATCCGAATATCCGATCTCTGGTCATGATACATGAGTTAACAGTGCTTCTGTTTCATCATAGTTTAAAAGCTTTATCTAGTTAATTAAAGATGTTTTTGCAGTTATTATATTACAATTCAGTTTATGGTTTCTTTTTCAGTTCTGCTCACTAAATCCTTGGAAGCTAACAGTCTGCTGTCTCGATTGTCAGTTTATACAAGATAGGTGAGCCTATTTCTTAGATCCTCGTCATATTTGGCAACCATGTTCCACCTCTGTAGGTGTCTGTAGGCTTAGAATAGGCAAGCAGTGCCATGATTCCCAGGTCTGTGTGACTCTCATCTAAGTATTTATTATTTATTTTATTTTATTTTATTAGGTTTACCAGCAATTGTTCACACTGAATACAGTGACATAAGTACATAACACATTCTTAAAAAATTCACACACACACATTCACATCATTCATTCATTCACATTCTTATTTGCGTATTGACTTTATTTTTCTATTAAAATTATAATATCGTTTTGGCTAGTTCACGAACGAGAGGGTTTAGGTACGTACGTACTCTCTCTAAGCATGATGTCCGTAGTTTCGGCCGAACTTACGGGCGTTTCCTACTCCGTATCACTTTGGACATAAAATTAGATCGGGGCCCGAACTCAGAATGAATGATAAACACAATTAGACAGTCCCAATTTTTATTTTTTTCTTGACTACTTTTCTTGCATAAAATTAAAAACGTGCTAATTGCATAATACTTACGTATTTCTGGAGTTGTCGATTCACCTAAAATTAAATTAATTTCGTGCGAATTGTCTACAGAAAATAATATTTCATTTTATAGTGCCGATTCGCCCGTTTCTGGCGAGTAAATTCGAGCGAATCGACTATTATGCCAATTGAGCTATGTTGAGCTGTGTACTGATGTATATTGTAGCATATTGTTGCTTGCTCTTCGACCACATTGATAATTCAAACTAAAAAAAAACACGCTTTAAAAACCAAACTAAAAAAGTATAAAATATATATTTATGTGTGTATATTTAAATTAGAGTTTAATTTGTAATTTTATGATTTCCCTTCTACTGTTATTACACGCGTTGTCTACATTTCTGTTATCTTCTCTCCTATCGCAGGTGTGCTGGAAGAGATTTCTGTAGAAATAAGCATTACTTATGTACGTATTTTTGTGTTCCTTTCTTGTTGTCTGTTTATATGTGTGTGCATAAATGGTTAAATAAAATAAAATAATTTAATTCAATTAAAAAGCGTGGGGTGCATGAGATCCATGAAATGGATGGATGAGAGACGCACGGAACCGAGAAATATGGCGCAAAAATAATAGTTTAAAAAACTAAAAAACACGCTTTAAAAACCATACTAAAAAAGTAGAAAATAATTTAATTCAATTAAAAAGCTTGGGGTGCTTTTTGAGGTATTTTTATAATCAATTAATGTCAAGCACCCCACGCTTTTTAATTGAATTAAATTATTTTCTACTTTTTTAGTTTGGTTTTTAAAGCGTGTTTTTTAGTTTTAAAACTATTATTTATTTTATATTTTTTAGTTCTGCTAACTACAAAAGCGTGATTTTTTAATATTTTTATCCTTTATTTTTTTGCGATTTTTCTCTACTTTTTTAAAAATTATTGAATTGTCATCGGACCTCGATAAGTATACAAAAAATGAAATCTGACCGTTTAAAGTGGCTCAAAATCGCGCCCTAAGGAGTCGGTTACAAACATACAAGTGAAGCTAATATAAAGCGTGTAATAATATATCTTCGTGTTCCAGGTTTTTTGATGGTGTTAGTATTAAAATGTCTTTGTAAGCACATTGTTTTGAAATTGTATTTGTTGGTATTTTTCACTGTCGGCGGACTGAATTAACTTAATTGTTTTAATTTTTCAGTAATGTCCAATTTGAAGTCATAGTCAGTGACTCAGGGAAAGTTAATCATGAACGTAAGTATTAATTTCCACTTAAGGCCCATAGTATCCTCATCTCCCGTTTGTATGCTAAAGCACGACTGCCGCCCGCGCCCGCGCAGGGCACCTCTGAGCCTTTATCTCAAAATGGGGATATTCCTTTGATTAATTTACAATTGTGCTTCGGCGATTCTGTGGTACCTCTAACTATCTATTTTTCAGTGTATTTTTTTTTCCAAATAACGAAGCCGTTTAGTAGGAGTATGGAATAGAAGCCAAAATATTGCGTGTTGGAAAATATTTTTTTACAGCAAAAGTATTAACCATACAAAAAAAGTACTTCGGGCAAAATGATCTATATGAATCTATAGCAAAATCATATATTTTTCAAATCTTCAAGACAAGCCGTTAATGAGCAGTAAGGTTCATAAAGTGACCGGCCGTTTAGTAGGAGTATGGAATAGAAGCCAAAATATTGCGTGTTGGAAAATATTTTTTTACAGCAAAAGTATTAACCATACAAAAAAAGTACTTCGGGCAAAATGATCTATATGAATCTATAGCAAAATCATATATTTTTCAAATCTTCAAGACAAGCCGTTAATGAGCAGTAGGGTTCATAAAGTGACCGTGTTACGCTACCAAACGGGACGTAGGCCCTTAAGTACTTTCATAGGACAAAACCGGTAACTGAGTTGTGGAAGTCAAATAAACAGTAGGTCTTTGTATAATACTGTTATTCAGTTGCATCTAGTTGTACTGTGGCCGACCGCTAGGCAGATGACATGTTACACAGTGCTACACTGCGACCACCTATCTGACCCACACAACTCAGTTAGAAAGAAAGAAAAGTATTTATTGTGACCCGCACGGGCTTTTTTTTTTGTTGGGCATCTCGTAGTTAACCCTGAGAGGCCGTGATTACTTAAAAACTAAAATTACATACTAAGCGACTGCACGCTGGGGGCAACCCCTGTGGGGTACGGGCCTCGGCTCAAGGCGTCACTGATAGGGGGACAGCGAGTGGGGACAGGCTGGATCAAAATATTGGCATTATTATTAGATGGGGATTTTAACTCTACTGGCTCAGCTGCGGCACGGGCTGGCGTTTCAACGAGCAAGGGTCGGTCGGGGGTCTCGACGTTATGCGCCGTTACTCGGGATCTTCGCGGGGCGCGAGGTCGGAATGAACCCGCACAGGAAGATCACATAGCTACTAAACACACAATCGTACAAAAATTATAAAAAACACACTTGCAAGTAAAAAAAAATATATAATCAGAATGTCCTGCGCGAGGCCAAAAGGCTCCTACCTCAGCATTATGCTGCGACATTTAAAAAATGTTGCAGCGCTGGTATTCTGGTAGGGCCCAAGCGATGTGATGTCACCTTAGGAGTTAGGTATTGCATAACACGATACCCTTTCGGGTTTCTGACGACCCGTAACGACTGTTAAGGGGAACCTAGTCGCGGGCTCGAACTCACTGATGGGCCTAGCTAAAAATCACGCTGTCTCACCAGGCTTCGTGTCCAACAGAGATAGTATCAGTGATGAGCAGTTAGACGCTAGTCTACACGCACAACGTTATTGAGTGAGATGCAGGATCATAGTATAAAATTCGCGAAAAGATCAAGAAAAGACCTTTGGAAGATCGGGTTTTATGAAAAAGCCAATGCATAAATCAATGACTAATAAAGTTTATTGAACTTTTCGATAATTGAACTTTGTCGGTACCGACTTGGTTTTGGAGATTTTACACTTTTTTATTACTTAAATCGCGGTTGATTGCTGTCATTTTTTGAAAAGTTCCGTTGTCTGTCTCCAAAACGCATCATCAGATCAGCCCTTGCGGACCCCACCAGTTGGTGCTGACATCTCATTGAGGCGCGCGTGGAACACAACGGCCCGGGCTTGGTCCTTACCGGACAGCGAGCTAGTCATTGGCCGGGAGTCAGCCTGGGATTCTTGACACCCAGGGCGTCTCCTGCAGCAACTAAGGCCGTGAGGGCGCATATACTGCCTCTCCCTCATGTGCGCCACCTCCCTCTTCTCGAACATTACTACTTCGCAGAAGGAGATTACGGCTACCCATGCCCTCTCTCTCCATACCATGGCCTGGACCAGGGTCGGACGCCAGAGATCGCCAACGCCAATCGCCTCCACAAAGACACGGCGGTGCTCCACCCAAGCCGAGCAAACCTCCACCGTAAGCTCCACCGTGTCCTCAGGGCGATCTACGCAGTGGAAACAAGGACTTGATGAGACTTTAGATAGAATATGCTTAGAGACGTAATTCCACTGATGCGTAGGATGTGCACGTGCAGCTTACACTCGATCGCTGCGCAGTTCATTCAAGCATCCGTGTGTGGCATGTCTGTGGGAGATTAAATTTCCATACAAAGCAAACCAATTTTCACGTGCGTAGTGTCCCTGTGGGGAGCAATTATTTTCCTCCTTTTTTGTTTCCAAGCTCCCTTTTTCTTCCAGAATGTCTTGAACAGTTCCTCGAGCATTTTCCTTGCAACAAGTACGAAGATTTCAAAGACTTGGATGACAGTGTCATTTGTTATGACAGTCCTCGCAACACTGAATACATTGTAGCGGAGGGAGATGAAGCTAAGAGAAATGAGTACCCACATCTGGTGAGTTAACCTTTACCTACCTACAGGGTGGCATCTGACTAAGTTCTAAATATCCACTTCTTTGACCAGGCACTCATTGGCTTCAGAGATGACCCTGACCATGCTCACTGGATTTGCAGCGGTTCCATCATAAGTCACAAGTATATTCTCGCTGCTGCTCACTGTACATCAAGTCCTGTATTGTAAGTCATCATCATTAGCCCAGCCTTTTGCTAAAGCCATACCATAAATGGTAGGGTAAGCAGTCTAACCAGATGCAGCTGGATACCAGTATTGTACAATGATCTACAACCTATATGACTTTCACTACCCAGTTACTGGGTAACACGATTCTCCTTGGTAAGATTTGGTGGTCTGACTCCCAAGCTTCTGCTACCTGTGATGAAGTTGGCAGCAGCAGCTGACAGTTGTAAGCCTCACTTTGGGGAACTGAAGATCTTGACCTTGCCTTGCCTTTATGTGTCCCGAATTATACACTAAATGAGAAGACATACAAAATAGATTTACTCTAAGACATAAAAATAGACTAAACATTCCAACATCACGACTTAAAATGCATTCATCAAGTACATATGTAATGTCAATAAAAATATATAATAAACTACCGGAACATCTCAAGAATATAAATAAATATAGTATGTTTAGTAATAAATTAAAGCTATTTCTAATAAACAAAAGCTATTATAATATAAATGAATATATGAATGATAAACTGTGACTGGAATTGCAATAAAATGTAAATACTTAATTAATTGAGATTACTCCTACATTTGTCAATTACATTCACACATATAAAATAAACAATAAATATTATAATATAAATACATTTAATTAAATTAATAATTATTCATATTCTAAATGCTATTACTTATATTATTTAATTTTAATATTATCCATACTTATGTTGCTGTGCCCTTACAGGGTCCATAACTGTATCCTAGCTTTAAGCCTATTTGTAACAACTTAATTCACATTATGGTATGCAAATAAATGAAATAAATAAATAGTAAATAAGTTCCTGATGGAAAAACTGGATAGCAGTTTTCCCGATCTAGGAATCATACCGTGGACCTCATGGTCAAGAGTTTTTTTCATCATCATCAACCTACAGCAGTCTACTGCAGGTCTCTCCAATTGAACGCCATTCAGTTCGTTTCTCGGCAACTCACATCCAGCTGCTACCAACCCTGCGAAGATCGTCGCTCCACCTAGCCTGAGGGCGTCCTCCACTCAAGAACACATCTATCCCAACGATCATCGGTTCTACGACTAATATGCCCGGCCCATTGCCACTTCAGCTTGCTTATTCGGTGAGCTATGACGACAAGTTACGATCTCTGCCGGATCACCTCATTCCGGATTCTATCCCTCTGTGAGACCCCAAACTCATTCCATAGCTCGCTCAGGAACTTTAATTTATGGATCAGCCATACCGTGAGTGTCCACGTCTCTGCTCCGTAGGTCATAACAGGCAGGATGCACTGATTGAAAACTTTTACTTTCTCTCTTTCTTTTACAGAGGAGAAATAAAGTTTGCAGCAATGGGCATACAAAAAAGGACAGACCATCGCAGCAATTGGCAGATATATGACGTGGTGAAGATCATCGTGCATCCGGATTACAAGCCTCATTCCACATACCATGACATCGCATTACTAGAGACAGGAACTAAGTAAGTGGAACCTTAATTTTTCAGTGGGAATAAGTCCAGTGCTGGTTATAGGTCTCCCTCAAGCATCGACACATAGACCAGTCCTATAGTTCTGGCAGCGGAAGCCAGGACCTTTAATAAAAACAAAAAGAACAAGTTGGGGAAAAATACGCGCCACATCCACGCTAAATGGCCAGCACTCAGCATAATGCTACGATCCTAAACAAGACAGAGCCCCAGCGCTGGTCTTCAGCGACAGTTGGCGTTGATGATGACGTCAACCGGTATAGCATTCGATAGCACCACCATTGGTCCACGTTGTGGTTGGATTACCAACGCTAAACCTTCCTGTACGCGGTTGTCACTGCAGAAGGTTCCGGCTCCATCTACCATCTGTTCTGCGAGCAATGTCTCCCGTTCATTATCACTTAATTCTAGAAAGGGGATGGATGGCTCATCATCTGCTGTTTTTCCAACGGCTTTAAGTTCACTCAGATGCAGCTAAATGCCTGTATTCCACATAAAGTGGCTAACTGATGAATTGCGTATTTTAGGGTTCAGTCAATATAATGGAATATTAAATGAGTATGGTAAGATTCTAGATTTAGTTTTATGTAACGAAATTGTCTCAGTGTGTGAATGTTTGGTGCCTTTATCACCTGTCGACAAATATCATCCAGCCCTTTGTATCGACGTGAACTTTGCAGAGTACACCTACTTAACTCCCGCCCCCTTTACTCGTTACCTTTACGCTAAGGCTGACTTTGATGCCATTAACAGGGAAATAGCGGCTATAGACTGGACGAACGTATTTTTTGACATGTCGCTTAATGATGCTGTAAACCACTTTTATGCTACTATAGCGGATATTCAAAACAAGTTTGTTCCCACTAAGACAGTTTTTCACAGCTCATACCCAATTTGGTACTCCCCGGCACTTAAACGCTTGATTAAAGACAAGTTCAAATATCTTCGTAAATTTAAGACGTATGGCAGACTTTCTGACGAGGCGGCCTTTAAACATTTACGTGACCGGGTTAATAAACTGGAAGCGGATTGTTACACCAACTACTTAGCTGATACTGAAGCCTCTATCGAAAAGAATCCTAAACGCTTTTGGAGCTTTGTGAAGCAGAGATCCAAGTCCAATGCGATTCCCGGTCTTCTCAAATATGGTGATGTGACGATTTCTTCTCCTGATTCTATTTGTAACGCATTTTCTTCCCACTTTTATTCTACTTTTCTTAACCCTACCAATGACGTGCGTGCTAATTATTGTACTTCCCAACCTGCTTTAAATTCCAATATAACCTCAGATATTTACTCAATTGAGATTGACCTAGATGCCATAGAAAAACTAATTAGTAAAATTGATCCATTTAAATCTGCTGGTCCGGACCACTTATCACCTAAATTGCTGATTGGGTGTGCTAAAACCATAGCATTGCCAGTGTCTCTATTGTTTAAAAAATCGCTCTCCTCTTGTACTGTTCCCCAAATCTGGAAGTCTGCCTTTATAACTCCGGTGCATAAAAAAGGGCACAAAAATGAAATAGTTAATTACAGACCTATTTCCAAACTGTGTATTTTAGCTAAAATCTTTGAGAGGGTTGTCTATAACCAAGTTTACGCAGCACTAAGTCAGTCTTTCAGCCCTTCTCAGCACGGATTTCTGAAGGGTCGTTCAACTGTATCTAACCTGGCTTTGCTGAATGACTTTTTAACGGACAAAATGGACAAGGGGGCACAAGTCGACGTGGTCTACACGGATTACAGTAAGGCTTTTGATAGAATTGATCACAATATCCTTAAGACAAAGCTCTTTAATAATGGTATCAGAGGTGATCTACTTCGTTGGTTTACTTCTTACCTTGAAAACAGATCTTAAGCTGTTGTTATTAGTAACTACGTGTCAAGCTGGGTTTCAGCTCCTAGTGGTGTTCCTCAGGGTTCCTTGATGGGTCCATTACTTTTTATCATTTATGTGAGCGACATCGACTCGTGTTTCCATAACTCACAGTTACTTTGCTTTGCTGATGACATGAAGATATTTTCTGCAATATCATCAGACGATGACATGGAAGCTCTCCAATCTGACCTGGCGCGATTGGATGATTATTGCTTAGTTAACAAACTTGATTTGAACCCTGTGAAATGTTCAATAATATCCTTTAGCAGAAAACGCGTCCCTCTCCCTACAACTTATAAACTTAAAGGGCAGCTATTGCACAGATGTGATGGTGTACGGGACCTGGGCGTTTTTCATGATTCCAAACTTCTATTTAACGTGCACATTGAGCAAATAGTGGCCAAAGCTTCGAAGGCACTGGGTTTTATTATGAGAATCGCAGGGTGTTTCAAGAAAGCCAAAACCCTTAAGATTCTTTATTGCTCTTATGTGAGAAGTCATCTTGAATATGCGTCACAAATTTGGAACCCGTGTTATGGCAAGTACATTGATCGTATTGAGAACATACAAAAAAGATTTATTCGTTTCCTATGTTTTCGGCTGCGTATACCATACCATTCTGAAAATTACATAAATCTCTGCAAGAAATTTCATCTACAGCCACTTTTAAATCGTCGTCGATTGGCGGATTGCACTTTTCTTTTAAAAAATATTTCTAACGAGATCGACTGTCCTGATCTCCTGCACAAACTGCGTTTCAACGTCCCTCAAAGATCAGTTAGGTTTAATCCACCTATCTCCGTTCCTTTTTCCTCTTCCAACTACAGGCATAACTCATATATGGTGCGAGCGAGTAAGGACTTCAATATCCTTTCTAAAGAGTTCTCATTTGACCCATTTACCACCAAAACCTATTCTGTTCGCACTCGGCTGAACGCTGAATTTTTCAAAAGTGCATAGTGCCTATTGTACCTTATATATTTTATTCTTTTTTATCGTGCTTGTTAGTGATCATAAGATTTCTATTTCTTTTTTCTGTTTTTATCCGTGGGAACCTGTAATTGGCTTCATGTTACTTATACAATTGTTATCTTTATATTATAGCTGTTGGTTCCCCTATGAATAAATAAATAAATAAATAAATTGACTGCTTATCTAATCTCCATAACCCATCAACTGAGAGAGTTCCAAAGAGAGTTATGTTAGCACATATACACATGACGTCAATATAATAATACTATCATCATATTTTCAGGATAAGATACAATCATGAAGTGATACCAGCATGCCTCCATCGAGGGGAGGACATGGCCGAAGTGGCCATAGCAACGGGATGGGGAGCGAGGGGCCATTGGCCACCATTAGCGGAAATGTTAAAAGGTGTAAGTATAATATTGTTACGAGCTTCGGGTTCGTGACAATTAAAAACTGCCAATAAAAATTACCAAAGTTGATACTTTAATTAAACACACAAATTACAATACACAATTTCACTACTGAGCACTCTAAATCGCACTTGAAGATCGCTTACGATGTTCTCGCCTGTATCACTTGATCAATACTGCCGGGTCTTGATCCGTTCCGCCCTTTTATAGGGCCCTAAGAACATTCGAGAAACGAAGCATCTAGAATTTTCGAGTACATACCGGCCCCGACTGAACAGATGTTGATAATTCTAGAAGATTCTGGAATCGAAGTTACTAGGTAGATCTTGACTCAATTAATTCTGCTACTCGATACTAGATGGCGTTAGTGGTAACTAATTACTTTAGCTTTAGCGCGTAACAGTATTTTACATGAAGTGACTATCTGATCCCCACAATCCAGTTAAGTACCTACTGGGTACGGTACCCCTAAGCATAATCAGCCTATAATGTTCCCTTTTCTAGGACATCTGAGTCTCTTGTCTGTGAGGGAGTGGGCCGTAATCTATCACGGTGGCCCATAGTGGGTTGGTAGATATCACATGTCTTCGAATATTTGGTTCTTTCTTCATGTTGTCTTTCTTTATCGTTTTAAGAGCAGTTAATTATTCACGAATTAGTCTGGGTCTGAACCTACGACTTGCAGGCTTAGCATGACCACCGATTTGTCGACGGAAGAGTAGACATGGCTATTAACTAAATGATGTACAATAGGAGAAGATAGCGAAGATAGATACGTTTTTCTGTTAATTATCACAGTTATACGTTCTAAACGAATCATGATTTTGTAGATAATCGTATATACGAGTACTTTGTGGCCGTCGAGTAGATTGTGATTTTGACAGTTTGGGAAGAAATGTTCTTCTGAAATAGTCAAAATTTTTATGGACCTAGACAAACATCGTTAGAAACGAAAGACAAGATGACAGTTTGTAGAAGGAAATCTACGGTGCGATGTCAAAAATGGAGAAACGAAATGTAACTTTGTATTGAAAAAGCACTGTCTATTCTTCGTAGAAATAGAAAACGTCATGCTAAGCCTGCTGTTCATAAGTCGCAGCCCTTGTTTGATTGATTGTCCGACTTTCAGGCTTCTGAATATAGATAAAATTAATTGGTCATTATTATTACTTGATTAAGTCATAGTCAATGCTGCGATTGAACAATTCGGTTCTAGTCACGAAAATTGTACGGAATACAGTGGTTATAATATTATTTTTACAGTTAAGCAATCGTGTTCGAAATGAAGCTCTTGCCCTTCACAGAACGGAAAAGAAGTCACCCACTCTGTTTTCAAAGAACATACCAGACCTTCACAACCCAATTACCTAACGTGCAACACCATACCCCTTGACTGACCGACTGACTGACTGATTGTCAGACTTTTGGGTTTCTGACTAACCGTAACGACAGTCAAAGATCTACGAATGACCACTGGTACCAACGGATTAACATACTTTCCAAGGCACGGAAGGCTGTTATGATGGATACTCATTTAATGAATGAAAGTATATTTTGTACTGCTTCATGCATCTTTAATAATATTCCGGGGCCTATTAGGATAATTACGGAAATGAAAAAAATTAAAAAGAATCTGCATGATTTACTAGCCAACAAGTGCTACTACTCAATAAAAGACTTCCTATCAGACAAATCACTACTCCAATATAGTCCCCCTCAGTCATGATGCGTTCTGTGACCCGCTGATGTGTACCTACCTTAATGCGTTCCATTTTATTTTTGTTTTATTTTTAATTATATTTTGTGTGAAATTGTAATGTACTTAATTCTTATTGAAATTCCGAATGTAATTATTTTTTATGTAACTATTGTATGCCCTAAGGGCGGGACGTAGCTGATCACAATTAATTAAGATACTAATTTAAGAGCTGTATTATGTACCTACTTATGATCCACAATAAAGACATTGAATTGAATTGAATTGATGGTCATCCACCAACAAACAGACCATGACATACGTAGCTTCATTTCTTATGGACCCATGCGTATTATTGAGCTTATAGTCTCTTCTGAGCTGAGGGCAAGGTTATACTAGACTACTGACTCAGTATTGAATAATTTCAGGTAGCAATCAACAAATTCTCTGACAAAGAATGTATGGAAGCCTACCCAAAGCATAGAAATCTTATAAATGGTTATGACAGCACCACTCAAGTGTGTTATGGAGATGAGGAACAGATCAATGATACTTGTGAGGTAAGATTAATTTATTTATTTATTTCAGACATAAAATGAGTCCATAGTTTCAAAAACATAAGTAGCTATACACAATCAATCATAAACTATTTTTAAAATTTAGAACAGATGAAAATAAAAATAAATTTTTGATTAACTACATTTAAAATATTTACCAACTCGAAAAATTATAATAAACATTGTAAAAAAAAACTTTTAAATTTTTCAGAATTATATAGGTAAAAATTAAATGTATAGTATAAAATTGTCAAATTAATATTAAAAACAAATAAAGATTATACATATATTACATATATAAATTAAATAAATAAATTGCAAACAAAACAAAATGGTAATAATTAAAAAAAAACAACATCTACATTATGTTATTCCAACTATGATTTTGTTTTTTGGGTCGGAAATCATCAAATAACTTTTCCCGCTCTGGGTGGAGCGGGAGGGCGTGTCAGACTTTTACGGACTAAAACCCACCCGTGTTCCCTCAGTTGCCTGTGTGCCAGGGGCCGCGGTATCTCTTTCGAACAACCCGCACCTCTGGCAGGCATCGGCCCTTGCGGACCCCACCAGTTGGTGCTGACATCTCTTTGAGGCGCGCGTGGAACACAACGCGCCGTCGACCCGGGCTTGGTCCTTACCGGACAGCGAGCTACCCATTACTCGCCGTCCGCAAGCCCTTCCAACTATGATAAGGTCGTCTTTCAGGCTAACCAGAAGCATCTGAATACCAGTATTTATACAGAGCGACTGCCTATCTGACTACCAGAACACAGTAACTGGGTAACACGATACCCCTTGGCAAGACTGGGCATTGCCAAGTTTAAGATAATATTAGTAGCAAAGCATTTTACTCCATCAAAAATCCCCATAGTTATATCGTCGAATTTTGGTTCTTGACGACAGATCCATAAACCAAAAATTAGACGACCAAATCAAAAGTCATTTATTCAAACAAGGCTGAGAGTCAGCAGTTTTTGAACGTCAAAATTACATAAGACAGTCCCCCAAAATGCCCGCCCTTCAACACTTCCTAGTGCTTTAGTTGGGAAGAAGAAGTGGCGCAACAAACTCCCCAGCAGCATATAATATTCATATTTTTATGCGGGATTACGCATAAAAATCCCGTAATCCCGGTATTGAAAAACATGCTCGGGATTGTATTCTCTAATCTCAGCCCACCCTCTCACAAAGAGCAGGCCTGTTTCCCAGCAGTGGGAACATTATAAGGCCCAATATTAACGTAGGTACCCACTTTTAATACTGAATTTTTTTTCTCCCCCAGGGTGACAGCGGTGGTCCCCTACAAATTAAGACCAATGAGAAGAAATCCAAGTGTTTACACACAATAATTGGCGTCACATCGTATGGAAGAGCCTGTGGTGTCTTTGGTAGCTCCGGCTTGTATACCAGGGTCGACCACTATGTGCCATGGATTGACAGCATCACGAAGGAGTCGAGTTGAAGAAAATCGTCGGAGAAGGAAAAACGAAATGAAGAAGAAGAAAATATATATTTTAAGTATATATTATAGTAGATATGTATGCATGTATGTATGTGTATTATTAGTTAATAACCTATATATGTAATATTATTTACAATTCATTATGATATATTTTTTAGGTTTTTTCATCATTCCTCTCATCCAAAGCACCTGCCATCTAATCTCTGCACCACCCTTGGTTGACTGGTAGAGAATGCCTAAGGCATTAAGTCCGGCTTTGTACCTTTTTTGTGTGCGAGAAGTTTAAATAAATAAATAAAATTATAATATGTTGCGTATTGTAAATTTTTTGAGATAAAAATAAAGATTTTGTAAATAGATGTTAGGTATTTCAGAGCTTTGTGTTATTTTTTGTCATCATCTGCTTGGTCTTTTTACAACTATGATGCGTTTGGCTTCCAATTTAACCGTATGCAGATAAATACCTGTTTTTTAAATGGAGTGACTGCCTATCTTACCTCTACAATCCAGTTACTAGGTACCACCCTTTGGTAGAACTGGTTGTCAAACTTTAAGACTTCTGGCGACCCGTAACGACTGTCAAAGAGCCACAAAAGACAGCCGGGACCAGCGGCTTCATGTTCTTTCCGAGGCATAGGGTGCACAAGGCACCTCTACCTACCTATTGCATATTTGCAGAATTGCATCCTTATCCTATAAAATTCGCCCCAGTGGGTTACCGCATTGTCGTTGCGGGGGGGCTCAGTAGCCGTGATGGTCACCCTCCCACGATGAAGCGAAGAGGAACCCCAAGGTGGGGCCGCTCGTCAGGGCTTTTGCTTCCAAGCCGACTACGTAGCGGCCAAAAAATAGGTTGCGGTGAGGTGCATCGCAACTGAGGCGGGCCGCGATGTCGAATGGGAGGCTGAGGGTTACAGGCTGCGGCGGAGAAGTAGTGCCGGTACTTCTGAGTAGCGCTCTTCCCTTCCGTGGCCTGGACGGGGCCGCCATCGTTTGATGGCGGACGTGGTGGGGCCGCAGGGGGGTAGGAGTATCGAGAATCGTAGGCGGCGGGGTCACTGCGCTGACCCGTCGCAGGGGGACCAAGGTTGCCAGACACGGGGTCGTCTGGGGCCCTTATGCTACTTGGTTCCTGGGGTGGTCACGGCGTGCCATGTGTCCTGGTGCGCCGAACTGGTGGGTCCGCAAGGGCGGATGCCTGTCAGGGGTGCGGGTTGGCGAGATACCGTCGCCCCTGGCACACAGGCAGTGTTGCCCAAATGCAAGAACAAGACGAGACTTAGCCAGTCTTGGTCTTGGTCTTGCGCCAATACACCTGGTCTTGGTCTTGGTCTTGCGCTCCCAGTCTTGGTCTTGGTCTTGGTCTTGCAGCAAGAGTCTTGCAAGTCTTGCAATTACCTATTAGTCTATTACTATTTATTAAAGTTTACTTTAAATCTTAGAAAAACGTATTAGAATTGGAACATTGTGAGCTTGAATTAACATAGCCATAGTAAAGATCAAGCAGATTAATAAATAACTGAAGATTTGATAAGAAATTCGAAAAATCAACTGACCTATATGTCGTTTTCCATGGAAGTAACTGTTTCTTAATAAACATTTATGATTTATAAGCTTACATTTGCTAAAACATGTAAAAAAACAAATTAATTACAATAACTTGACTGTATTTTAAAGAACAATACTTATCTGTCTAGAAAGAGATTGAACCCTCAACTTATAAGAAATTTAATAAAAGAGTTTTACGATTTATCATTTATTTGAATAAAAAATAAAATACAACACAAATCAACAGCTTTATCATTAGGTTATGATACTTTATATCAATTTTTTTGACCAAGAATTAATACAAAGTAACCATCTGGCTGACTCATCACTTAACCTATTTCTATGTTTTCTAATTACTAATGATGCTTTAGAAAATAACCTCTCAGCAGGTACTGAAGTTGCAGGTATTGAGAGAAAATCACGGGCCATTTTCGATAAAATCGGATACTCTGTCTCATGCGTCCTCCACCAATCTAAAATGTCTTCCGAGCTGGCAGTTCTTGGTTTTCTCAGGTACTCCTCCAACTCGTCTATCACTAAGCCTTGAAGACAAGATCCAGATGACGTCGAGGGACATTCATAGAGTTTATCAAAGTCTATTACGTCTTCATCTTCATCACATACTTTATTTTCTTTTTCTGGTAATTCCAGAGATTTGTTCAGTGAGTGTAGACTTTTATATTCTTCATAAAGTTCATTGAACTTGCGCAGACTTTCTGTTTTAAGTTGCTTCCCCCACATTGTCAGGTCAAAAGTCTGAGCCTTATGCCTTGGGTCTAAAATTAAAGAAGTACAATAAATCCAGTTGCTCTTCTTGTAATGTTTAAGCATTTTGTCTCGAGCTGCTTGGAAAGCTAGTATGAGCCTTTCATCCACTTCAGATCGATTAGGTTTCTCATCTAACTGTTTTACCATGGATTCAATTTTATCTAGCAAGAGATTGAATGATACAATGACTAGCGGTAATGTAACATATTTGTCTCCACCAAGTTTTGTACTTAAAAGTTTAAAGTTTATTAGAAATTTATGTACTTTTTCGAGTACCTGCCATTCATTAGCTGTGATTTGAAAATCATTTAATTCGGTGACAGAGCTGCACAATATGTCAATGCCCGCTCTCACTTTTAAACCAAATCCAATCATATCATGTGTGGAATTCCATCTCGTTGGACAGTCAAGAATGGCATTTAGATTTGATGGCACGCCAGCTGCTTCACAAGCAGACTGAAACTTCTTCTTCACTATCTCACTTCTTTTTATTTTACTGGAAATACTGCGTAACTTTGTTACAGATGTACGCGAGTCAGCAATATTTGGTGCAGATTCTTCATCTTCCTCATCCTCAGTTTCGTCTGCATAGTCTTCGTACTGCTGATCTTGCGCGTTAGTGTCAGACTCACAGTGTAATGCTAAGGTCTTTAATAAATCTTGTACACCAAGGTTTAAAATGTGAGCAAAGCACCGGAAATGTTGATTGTCTGAATCAAAGTGTGGCGGCAGCTGTTTGCCCAGTTCATACATAAATTTGGTATTTGCAGTTGCGTTGTCGACCGTGATACCTTGTATTTTATCAATTATGCCATATTCCAATAAACATTCATGGAAAATCGTTGCAATATCTTCCCCAGTATGTCGACCGCGTGATGGTATAAAATCAAGAACTACAAATTGATACTTCCATTCGTTGTCTATATAATGAATAGTAACCCCGTAGTAACTCCTACCAGCAATTGACGTCCACCCATCAATGGTAAAAGACATTTTAGATGATAATTGTTGAAGTCGTTCCTTGAGATTCAATTGGAGCTCTTCAAATCGCTCTTTGACTTTCCTTCTAAGTGTAGACCTTTTAGGAAACACCATATTAGGGCAAATACGTCGAAAATATACTTGTGTAGCTTCGTCATCGAAAAATGAGAAGGGAAGATATTTTTTCACCACCCAATCAACTGTAGCTGTCGTGATGTTGTCACTGCTGTTTTCCGACTGAAACAAAACAATAAATCTTGTGTTATTATTTAAAACATACTAGGTTTGAGCGTATAAGAGGAGGAGGTTTGTTGTTGTTAAATCGAGAAAATCGTTAAATTGATATTTGTTATATTAAGGTTGCACTGTACTGTAATTTACCGAAATAAAGTACTTAGTTGTTACTGGCCGATTAAATGAAAATATGGGTGTTTATAAAAAATATTTAAGACGATAATTACATACTTAATATGTCGCACCCCTAGATGAAAACACCACTAACTCAAAAATACTTACGTAAGTTAATGGCGTTTTTGAAAGTATCGCATGAATAGCTACGCGGAGTTAAAATTCTTTTAACTGTTAAAAAAATATTCTTACCTGTCCACTTCTTCCAGCGGTTACTAAAAAGCTTGTGATATCTCCACTTAATTTTGGTTTAACAGGAAGAAATATTTCTGATTCCTTTTTGTGGAAAGATATTAGATGTTTCCTTAAGCCTGAAGTGTTTCTGTTTTTCATTTTTATTTCAATCTTTTTATGTTGGCACAATTTACAGAAGGCAGTTTGGGATGCATGAATTATTTCGAAAAACTCCTCAAATTTGCTTTTGGGTCTTTTAGATCTGTGACTCAAACTCTCGTTACTCGGACTAGAATAATTTGAATCTTCGTCACTCATATTAAATTGTACACGTGATACGTTTTTAGAAAACAACGAGAATTAGTAAAAACAATTATTAAGTTAGACTCGAAGCACAGCTCAATTGGAAATGACTGGAATTAAAATAATTCCTTTATTTATAGTACGTTTCCTTGCTTTCTACCGCGCCGCCTCGCCACGTGCCGGCTCTATGAAAAGGATGCCGCCGCAAATCAAACAATGCCGCGTGCGGCGTACAAACACACACTAAATATTACCTACTTGTACAGACGCGACGCGTGAATAAAATAGAATTAGTGCCAATCACTATTCTTTACATATAAGTGAATGTTTTGGCGTACATCTATACTAATATTATAAAGCTGAAGAGTTCGTTTGTATGTTTGATGACAGAAGTTTTAAAATAAATAAATAAGTCCTGAACGTCACTATACCTCCAAAGTTACTATTCCTCGTGGACGAAGTCGCGGGCACAGCTAGTAAATACTTACTCTCATCATCTCTCTCAGAGATATTCGGGCTGGTAAGTAATACAAAACTCTTATCGCAGGCTTTTTATTTTATTAGTAGGTAAGTACCTACGCTTTTTATATTATTTTATTAGTTTTGTAAAATTTTTTTACACGTTTCAAGTATATTTAAAAGTGGCTACAATATTTATTAAACGGGTGATATTTGAACACTTTTTTGCTATTTTTTCTTGTAAAAACTTAAGAAATATAATGACTAAATGTACAATAATAGTACCTAAGTAATTAGTTTAAAACCATATAAGTAATCAATATTATAATATATACTTACTAGAATGAATTAATATGACATCTACTACCTATCCTTACCATTTTATCCTAATCATAATACTACTTGCGTGATCAGTATAATGTATTCATTTTCATTCTAAGCACTCTGAAACTTATTTATTCTTTGGAACACCTGTAGGTACTCTTAAAAAAAATCGAAATTATTTTGCATGAGTATACCTACGCCCTATGGCGGCAATCAAATAGTGTCACAAATGTTATGATTTCGGCGTGGCGGCAACGATTGTTTTAGATTTCAAAAGAAGCCGCCGGCGCGTGTATCATAACCATGTACTTCCGAAAAGCGGCAAATTTCTTTGAGAAGTAAGTACAAAACCTTTGATGCCGCATTATCAAAGTGCCGATGGTTAAAACATAACTATGCATGCACTCAGTTTGATTTTAATAGATATTTTTTTATTCGCTATGTTTATGGTATTAGTCGTAATGCGCATAGGTCCAGTTTTTCATATTCTTTGATACAGTTTTTTGCGTCTCATAGAATTCCTAAGCGTACCTACCTATACACCGAACTGTTACACCTAACTACTCAGTGAAATAGCGCTAAGTCCTAGCTGCAAGACGCAAGAGTCTTGCAGGCTATGTCTTGTTCTTGCTCAAGTCTTGCACGGTCAGTCTTGGTCTTGGTCTTGCTAAAAATACGCGGTCTTGTTCTTGGTCTTGGTCTTGCAAAAACGCAAGAACAAGACCAAGACTGCAAGACCAAGACTGAATTTGGGCAACACTACACACAGGCAACTGAGGGAACACGGGTGGGTTTTAGTCAGTAAAAGTCTGACACGCCCTCCTGCTCCACCCAGAGCGGGAGAAGTTAGGTATTTGATGATTTCCCACCCTCAAAAAAAATATAAAAAAAATCCTATAAAATTAGATCGTTGGATATTTCTCGCAGAATTTGAATAGTCAGGTGACTCGACTTCCCAAAGATCGCAGGGAAAACCTGATATCTGATTCTGTGGTCCTACCACTATTTCATTCGAACGATTTTATTATTGAAAATATTCGGTTCGCCCATAATATATACTTTTAGTTTTAAGAATTTATTTATGATATCTGGATGACCGAGTTTGGCTCGGTTTTTTTTTGGTTTGACGTTTTCTTAAAATGAAACCTAGCTAAATAGATCGATTTATCGCCCCCGAAACCCCCTGCATACTAAATTTCATGAAAATCGTTGGAGCCGTTTCCGAGATTATATACATACAGCGGCGTAAATAATGGATAACCCTGAAACTGTCGATCGGCCATTCATCTATCATTTACCCCACTTAGATTTTTGTTCGATAGAGGGGGCCCAAAATTGCATAATTCCTTAGAAAAAATGTTAAAATTTCGGAATAAGTATTTTTCCAATGTTATCTTAGAATGTAACAAAAAATCGTGATACTGATCTGATAATACAAATATTTAGGAGTGACATAAAAAAAAACAAAACGAGACAAAATCACCAATTGTAGTAATGGCAGCTGATTCTGTAAGAGTAAGTACGATTTTTATTAAAAATTTATTTTTAACTAAACATTCATACAGCGATCCCGCAATGATGTCACTTTAGGTCACGTGGCACCGCTTGATATGGACGAGAGCAAGCCGCTGTACAACGGGTTATAATATGTTTACATTCTTATAATAATTTTAGAATTATAGTAAGTATTCTTTATTAACCGACTTCAAAAAGGAGGAGGTTATCAATTCGTCGGAACCTTTTTTTTTTTTTTATGTATGTTCCCCGATTACTCGAAGATGGCTGGACAGATTTGGATTTTGTTTTTTTATTTGAAAGGGTATACTTCCCAGGCGGTCCCATGATCATCAAGTCAGGATCTGATGATGGGATCCTGGAGAAATAGAGAGAACTCTTCAAATTTTATAGGCACACGAAGCGATTTAGCTATTTTTTGGAAGAGTACTTTCTCGTAGTGGTCTCATTTCAATTTGGTGAAGATCTGATGAAGAACTTTGGAGATAGACAACGGAACTCCTCAATAAATGATAGCAAATGGACTGGGATTGCTGAAATCTCATGTCTGTCTATTGCTTACACCACTTCGTAACATAACATCACGCCGGTATGCTGTGAAGGGGTAAGCACATGTGAACCACTAAAAAATGAAAAATAAAAACTTTTTCCAAAAAAAAAAACCGACTTCCAAAAAAATACTACAAAGTGAAAAATAACTTTAATTTCGGAAGGCGGTGACAAAAAATTCAAATACAGCTCCAAAGACACCGACTTCCGAAATTAAAGTTATTTTTCACTTTGTAGTGTTTTTTGATAAGTCAGTAAGTGAAAGCCGACTTCGCTTCGGCTTCTCTCTAAGAAAAATTGACACCTCGCCGCTGGTTAGAGCAGTGGTCATGAAATTAAATACATAAATTAAATTGCCTACCTGAGATCGAACACACGACCTACAACTCTGAGTCGAGGCCGAGACCACTGGGCTCAAAGTGCAGTGCTCTAACGTGTGTGAAAAGCCTTATCTCGTCAACGTCGCCATTTTTAATCCTACACAAGTACAAACGCGCTCGTAGTGCTTAATGGACGTGTGTGCTCTAAAATGGATTTAAAACCAACAGCTGTTATATTATTTTTAGTTCTAAGGTGTCATAATGTGTTATGTAGCAAAACGGAAGGTATGTACCATTTCCCTGGTTTTATCATGCAAACAGTCTTTTAGACTATGAGTCGATGAGATGGTTCTGGGGGCCTAAATAAAAGCGATTCATTTCCCGAATTCCCTTATTTTTCTGCTATTTGACTCTAACTTCATTATAGCAATTCATAATTTGTAGACCATTTTACAAAACTCCATTCGAAACTCTCAAACAAATGAATTGCGTGCTGTCTACGCGGATAATATTATGAATTGTCAGTTTTTGACCATATTACGTTTTTGAATATGATTTATTTATTTATTTAACCATTTATGCACACACATATAAACAGACATGAAGAAAGGAACAGAAAAATACGTACATAGGTAATGCTTATTTCTACAGAAATCTCTTCCAGCACACCTGCGATAGGAGAGAAGATAACAGAGATGTAGACAACGCGTGTAATAACAGTAGAAGGAAAATCATAAAATTACAAATTAAAAAATATACACACATAATATAAGAATATACATACATACTAATATACATACATACTTCTAAAATAAATATCACTAAAATATACAGGTTGAAATTGAAAACATGCGACAAACCGAAATGGGAGATTGTACTCATCATTATGAACAACTTTTACTAAGGGACCAATGATGCAATCGCGAAAAAAAAAACATCTGTTCCCTACATTTATGTTCGCATAACTCGTCAAAATGTAGGGAACAGCTGTTTTTTTTGACAGACTCCACCCTTCATGACTCCACCCGTGTTCCTTCAGTTGCCTGTATGCCCGCACCCCTGGAATAGGTTAGGTTAGGTTAGAATTGCGACCAACCGCGCCCGAGCCGAGCGAGCGCTACTTCTATGTTAGTGGCAGTTACTTGAGTATTTAGTAATAGCGCAAGGATGAGCCTTGTCGGCGAAGAGTCCTGTCAGCGAAGAGTCCCGTCGAAGTAATATCTTGTCGGTGTTCAGTCTGTCGGCGTTTAGTCGTACATTCGAATCCTTCCGCGATATTTTTACGTCCGTGCGATTCCTCATCATCATATTATTTTTTTGGTTTTGGCTTCGCACGGTTTGTGCATTTAGCCAGTGTCAAGTAATTTTTCTTTTCGATCAAGTAAATGGTCCGATATCGGGCACGAAGTTACAAAACAGTCAAAATCAAAATCAAAATATTTTATTTCACATAAGCCTGCATGGGCACTTATGAAACGTCAGAAGCTAGGTGCACGGTTCCAATTTGTGGTTTCCTATGGAGAAGAGCCGGCAAGAAACTCCACGGTTACTCTTTTAAAAATAATTGGCTTTTACAATGCTTTTTCAAATTACAGTGATAATAGGTATGGGAGGACAGTGCAGGCCAGTCAATAAGTACCAGGTACTTAGAGGAATGAAAATACAGAATAGCAAAACGTCTACAAATCTAGTCTCTCAAGCCTACAACGTTCTCTCATTCAAAATATGTAAAAGAATCTACCTATATAAAATGAACTTATTTGAACCAAGTGACATGATTTCGATGACAATCACTAATAATAAATAGTAGTAAAATTGATGTATAATGTCAAATAATGACGATAATATGTCAGACATTGTAAAAAAAAATAAAACGAATAAAAATTAACATTGCAATTTGGGAGCAGTTAATAGACTTTCACACAGTTTTGCTGTTAATGAGGTACCAGGGAAGCCACATGTGCAGAAGGAATTAATGCCAAACTTCCCTGTCTTCAACGTAGTCTTTTATCTTATAATATGCTTTTTTGATAAGGACACGTTTGATGTGAGTTTTAAACTTTCCATCGCTAAGTTCTGTAGCCGACTCTGGCAACTTGTTATAGAAGCGGATACTGTTTATTAGAAATGACTTGCTAGTTTTAGTTAATCTAAATTTTGGAGTCATAGTCGTCTTTAGTCAGTCAAGTCAAAGTTATTATAAAGCGGTAGCAACTTTACAACAACATAATATGAGTTTTTTGGGGGAACACGAAAAGTCCACGTTAGTCACTTATTTTCACCTTCACTACACTTGTGCACTCACATGTAACTAAACTGAATAATTCACTACCAAAATTATACAATTTAATTCGCTATTTCACTAAATTTTATGAAAATTAAAATTCGTGCGACATGTTCCAACCCATCCCGCCGGAAACTCCATCATTATCATTATCGTCATTTCAGCCGAAAGATGTCCACTGCTGGACATAGGCCTCCCCCAAACTCCGCCACTTCGACCAGCACCCTAATTGCGTAACTCACGATTAATCATAACTGTTTCGTTTTGAAACAGAGTGCTAAACCACTGGGCAAGATTATGTCTGGACTTTAAAAGAGACTGTGACATCTGAGTTTGTTTCGGCCTTTCTTTTCAGAGTAGTCAGATAGGAAACGCCGACCTCATCTAATTAAAAAAAAATATGTTTGACGTGTAAAAGTGTTTGTATAAACCTACTTACAAAAATAAAATCATTTATCATTGCTTCATATGTTCGAAAAATGTGTCTGCTCAATAACGTTATTAACGCAATAAATAAATAATAAAATCGTTTATTTATAAAAGGGGCACGGTTACAATAAATACCCTAACATTATATAGAGCACAATTGCTAATTTGCCTGAACTAGGTTGAACCTGTGCTTCAGGCTACAAAAATGCACAAATACTTAAGGGCCTACGTCCCGTTTGGTAGCGTAACACGGTCACTTTATGAACCCTACTGCTCATTAACGGCTTGTCTTGAAGATTTGAAAAATATATGGTTTTGCTATAGATTCATATAGATCATTTTGCCCGAAGTACTTTTTTTGTATGGTTAATACTTTTGCTGTAAAAAAATATTTTCCAACACGCAATATTTTGTCTTCTATTCCATACTCCTACTAAACGGCTTCGTTATTTGGAAAAAAAATACACTGAAAAATAGATAGTTAGAGGTACCACAGAATCGCTGAAGCACAATTGTAAATTAATCAAAGGAATATCCCCATTTTGAGATAAAGGCTCAGAGGTGCCCTGCGCGGGCGCGGGCGGCAGTCGTGCTTTAGCATACAAACGGGAGATGAGGATACTATGGGCCTTAAAGTAATAAATTAACAATGTGTATAGTAGTAACTAAAATAAAACTTAGGTCAACAAAAGTAAAAATGCATGTTAGCGGTTTTATTTGCAGACAACAAGTAGATCTTTTGTCTGGATGAATATTGTTGAACTGTCAAAATGAAACAGATGGTTAATCGTATGTTACGCAATTAGGGTGCGGTTCTATGCTTCCCGCATCCAGTGTATTCCTGGTTCTACCTACCTATAGTACGGACATTTCGCCAGTTATGTTTCAGTTCCATGTAATAGGGCGACCCTATTGCCATCAACCGGCCAGAAATCCCAACTCCGGGCTGCTGCTAAGAAACTCCAGAAAAAAAAAAACTTTGCCCGACCTGGGAATTGAATCTAGGGCCTGCTCAGCAATAGTGCTTGCAACTACTACACCAACGAGACAATCTAAATAACACAGTTAGGTAGTCAGTACAACACAGTTTTTTCAACACTTTCAATCATCTCAAATAATTATTGCAAAAACATGGTTCTAATAGTATTTTCATGTGCAAACGCTTGTAACTGTTACACGGCTATTTGGAAAACATTGCGTTTATGGAAACTATGAAATGGAGTTTTTGTGAAGGCGAATACATTTATTTGGTGTGGGTTTGTGTGTCTAATTTTTTTTCAATCTAAGTCGTGTTTCGCCAAATTCTGTTGGACTTTATTTAAAGTCACATGTTGACTTACTGTCCGTAAAAATGTTTAACTTTACGCTTAATGTCCAACAGAGTTTATAAAATTAAGCTTTATGTCTAACAGAGTTTGATGAAATTAGGCCCCATTGTGTAACGCAAGTTGGTGAAATTGGGCCCGATTGTGTAAAAGAGTTTGATGAAATTTGGCCCTATTGTGTAACAGATTTGAGTGAAATTGGGCCTTATGTCTAACAGAATTTGTAGAAATAAGTCCTTTTGTCTATCAGTGTTTGATGAAATTGTGCCCTATTGTGCGTTAGAGTTTGTCAAAATTGGGCCTTAAAGTCTCTCAGAGTTTGATGGAGTTAGGTCTTAAGGAAAGCTAATAAAATCTGTAGATACAGTCGATATAACTTCAGCGCTAACATAGGGACATAAGTTGGCTCTAGTTTTTTTGAAATTCCGTATAACGCTCAAGGTCAAAGAGATCTTAAATAAAACAGGCCAATTTTCAGGGTGCTATCCTGCATGAAAGGCTTTGTAGGTAGCTTCCTTGAGCTTCCATTGTTATGATATATAGTTGTCATGATCTTACAGGCTCGTCCTGTGTATTGAAGGACGGCTCCGAAGGCATCTGCACCAGGCTGACCAAATGTGATTCCGCCTTGGCGAATATGAAAAGTTTAAGATTTCCAAAGGTAGGTACCTAGTTACGTCCAACTCTTTCATATTTAAGGAGAATGGTGTTTGGATGACTGAATAGCAATTGAGATGGCAGATAGAGTAAGGTTGAGACAAGAGACCGAATGGTGGCCAAGGTTAGCATAATTAGCACATAGCGACATCACAAAATACACAGCCGTGCTAACACTTAGTTGAAGTTAAATAAGTTTACACCCTTTAACTCCCAAGCAGTCTCTATTAAAATGTTTGTACCCCTGTAGGAACCTGGGCTGGCAAACCTTAATACAGGTTACCATGTAACCTAGTTATGATGCCAGATTCAATTATGTTACTTGTTAATTTCTTTCTAATCGATTACCCCTAAATGGTAAAATGATATTTATTGTAACTGACTGTACCACACTTTTGAAATAAATAAATTATTATTAATAAATAATAAAATATATAAAAAAACAGCCTATAACGTTCTGCTGCAACACAGGCCTTCTCTTTGTGCGAGGCAGTGGGCCATAATCCACCACGCGGACACAGTTGGCTAATTTAAGGCCAAGGAAATCAGAGGCGACAAACAGCGCGTTAAAACGCGTCAATTACGAAGGTCGTTGGCCTGTTAATAAAGATGGGCCCCCGTCAGGAGCAAAAGGCTTTACGCTATTTCTTCAAGCCAGAATGAAATTCGATTTAGATTGTCGAACACCATGAAAACGACACCTACCTATGATGAAAAATTTGTAAATTTTCGCAAACGCCATCTTGATTTTTCATTTAGACCTCATAATTGGCTTTAGCACCCTCAAAAACCATGAAAACGATCTCTCTCTGCGTCTTTCTATAAGTAATAAAAAGTCGCATAGAAGGCCCCCTCTGCTAATGATTTTTCGTATTTCTACAACTTTATACAAGTTTACTCCTACCGCAAGCTGCGTTAAAGAATTTCGTCCCAAAACTAAACTTAATGACAATTTTTTTTTGCAGTTTTGTTCATACAACTTATTTAAGCCAATAGTTTGCTGTCCTGACTGTCGTGCTGTTCAACAAAGGTGAGTCTTTTTGGGTTTTCTATATTTGTAGGTTTCTGTAGGAACCCTACCGTAGGGCCCTGCTAAATTCAGACAGGGAAAAACCAGCCCTTGGCGGATAATCACGGCGTTTGGATTGTGATATGCAATATTTGAATGCTAATAGGTAACACAAGTTTTTAAAACTTTTTCCAAAAAAAAAACAACCGACTTCCAAAAAAACACTACAAAGTGAAAAATAACTTTAATTTCGGAAGTCGGTGTCTTTGGAGCTGTATTTTAATTTTTTGTCACCGCCTTCCGAAATTAAAGTTATTTTTCACTTTGTAGTGTTTTTTTGGAAGTCGGTTGTTTTTTTTTTGGAAAAAGTTTTTATTTTTCACTTTTTAGTGGTCCACATGTGCTTACCCCTTCACAGCATACCGGCGTGATGTTATGTTATGAACTGGTGTAAGCAATAGACAGACATGAGATTTCAGCAATCCCAGTCCATTTGCTATCATTTATTGAGGAGTTCCGTTGCCTATCTCCAAAGTTCTTCATCAGATCTTCACCAAATTGAAATGAGACCACTCCGAGAAAGTACTCTTCCAAAAAATAGCTAAATCGCTTCGTGTGCCTATAAAATTTGAAGAGTTCTCTCTATTTCTCCAGGTTCCCATCATCAGATCCTGACTTGATGATCATGGGACCACCTGGGAAGTATACCCTTTCAAACAAAAAAAACAAAATCCAAATCGGTCCAGCCATCTTCGAGTAATCGGGGAACATACATAAAAAAAAAAAAAAAGGTTCCGACGAATTGATAACCTCCTCCTTTTTGAAGTCGGTTAAAAATGAGGCCCGCCGCGACGTCCATGTCTGTGTCGATCCTTGCACGAACCAGCCCGCGTCGATTAGCCTGTAGCATTAAATTCGTCCCTAAATAATAATAATTCCGATCCAGCCTAGCCCTTGCTGCGCTCTACCAGCAAAGTCAAAGTCAAAGCATTTATTTCAAATAGGCACTTTTGAAACGTCAACATTTACATTAAAATAGAATTGATTCTAGTCGCGCCTTCCAAAATGTAGTTTCGTATGGAGAAGAATGGGCAAGAAACTCCACCGTTACTCTTTTAAAATATTTTAAGTACAATATTTAACATAATACATTCATTATATTATTATGTGTGAAAACGATGCACCCAGAATAAAATTACTATAACAAAATAGGTAAAAAGAATGAAATTGCAGCAATCCAGATAAATTAACTTTATGATAGATACCATGTTGCTCACATATTTACAAACATTGTACAAGTAAGTATACGATTTTCTTAGAATAATAACAAGTAATAAGTCAGCGATGCCCTAAACCGAGGTCCATCCCCCACAGGGGGTGCCCTTAGCGTGTAGTCGCTCTAGTTTTAAGTTTTTACCTAAGTCCTGGTTGGAAGCCTTAATTTATTTTATTAAGGTTGCCACAGGCAAGTTCTGTTAAGCAGCCGACAATCTCCTAGGTTGACCGACGAGATGTCATTCGCAAAATAGAAAAAATAATTGGCAACTAAATTAATGTTACTATTTCAATGTTTCAGTCACTACGACTTCGGATTCTTGATCAGTAACTACGCTAATGCTAGCGATGGTAAGTCCTATATTTCTTTCTGGCTGAATTTAGACTTTTTGGAGCAGCCGTGAGGCACACTATCCTGCTAATTCCTTACATCGCACTCTAGTCTCTTTAGTTATTATTTTTATTTTTTATTTATAATATTGCCACTGCTAGGACACACCTAAACTCTACTTTTTGACCTAATTGCTGGACCGATTTCGTTCATTTTTGTATATCGTCAGCAAATGCGTTAACAACTATGTGTTTTCATTTATATAATTATAGTTTTTTTTCCCATCTCTTCCCGTGAGTGTCGTAGGAGGCGACTAAGGGACTTAGTAGAGAATGGGCAGCAGCGTTCTCTATGCATTTGACCACCATACTGAGATCGCCAACCCGACTCCCAAGCGTGGAGAATATGGCAAGCCCCCTCCAAATTGGGGGAGGCCTATGTCCAGTAGTGGACGTCTTCCTGCTGAAATGATGATGATGATGATAGTTTTAAGTAAGAAGTGGTTTTATAATAAAAACGCAGATGATAATGGGAAAAAAAGTAATTTTATTTTTAACATTTACAAAGGTTTTCAAAGTGGCCACCTCCAGCAGCAATACACATTCCACATCTACATAAGAAATTGTCTGGCAATCGTCTAAAAGATTCTCTGTTCTCTCTCACAACACGTTATATGTTTGCGATACTGTATATTTTTTAAATCACGTAATGCGCCGGTTATTTGCGGACACTATGTGGTCGAAGCCGTTTGTTTGGTGCCGGACGTAAAAGAATAGCACCATCGCATTTCTTCCCATGGATGTCGTAGAAGGCGACTAAGGGACTTACCAGAGAATGGGCAGCAGCGTTATCTATGCATTTGACCACCATACTGCGATCGTCAACCCGCCTGCCAAGCGTGGCGATTATGGCAAATCCCCTCCTTTTGCGGGAGGCTTATGTCCAGTAGTGAACGTTTTTCGGCTGATATGATATGATGATGTGGTGGTAAGAGCAGGGCCTGAATTCTGCTATTACAATAGTGTCAGAATGGTTTATCATTGATTTCATAATTGTTGATTTTGACAAGTTTGGTAATCTACAAATAAAATGGCGTCATTATGACTTTCCAATGGTCAGCCACTGACACTCCATTGAAAGAAATGTCAATTATTGGTAATCTCGTACATAATGACAAATGAATGACTGCCTTCATTTACGAACTTCCTACTACTTTATATTGCTTAAAACACTAATAAATAATATGTAAAAATATATATATAAATGAAATCTGGCGTGAATAAATGTTCAAATTTTGTAGTAGTTATTCGAAAATCACTTCTACGAGTTTTATAATAATGGCAATACGAAAATGCCATTATGACACAATTCCTGTACGACACCATTGACCGACCAATGATCGACCTTTATGAATTTAGCAGATTACGAACTTTTAGCAAAATGACAATGGGATCGTGTTGGAATGACGAATTTATAAAAATAGCAGACTTGGGCCCCTGGAGTGGTCCAGCCACGACTTCCGAGTTGTAATTCGTAGGTTTGAACTCAGGCTGGTGCTTTACTTTGGGCTTATCATCGCCACTGTGATAACGGTGAAGGAGAACATAGTAAGGAAGCCGGCATGTCCTAGAAACAAAAATTCGAAGACATGTGACATCTACCAACCCGCAATGGGCTCGCGTGGTGGATAACAGCCCGCTCCCTCTCACAGACAGAATGCCTATGTCCCGGCGTTGTAGACAACATTATAGGCAGTATTTATGTATGTGGCGGCCACCGTCCGTATAGAAAAACGTACCGTCACACAATTACCCCAAAGATGTAATTAGAAATGACTTTTTCTTTCAGAATGTCTTGAACAATTCTACAGAAAAGTCAAATGTAACAAGTACACTGAATTAGCAGAATTGGATGACAGTGTAATGTGTTACAGAAATCCTAAGAAGCTCGAAACTGTAATAGCTGGAGGTTATGACGCTCAACGGAACGAGTATCCTCATATGGTTAGTATCAACATTGAGAATTTTTACTTTTCCCCTTTATTTTTTTCTATATATAGGTTAAGGTATTTATCTATGGGTCTTTGTAACCTGAAAATAATATGGTTTATTATATAGTTAATATCTAATTTTACACTACGATATACAAAATAAATACAAAAAACAAAAGGACACTTAGGCGTCGAAGTATTCCTCCGCATCGCTGTCATCAGGAAACGTGCCCAGAAGACTGGCAGCATTGCCACGTTGAATGGCAATGCTAATTCTTTGGCCAAAGAACGACCCAGCCCATTGGTCACGTGAAGTGTCGACCAGCCGGCGAGGAATTTCCTTAAAGAGGAGACGTGCACTCGGGCCCCATGACCCGACTATTTGATAATAATTACGATTAAATGTATTTTTTTTTAAAGTAAAGGTTTATTATTATAACTCCGTATCTAAGTAATCGTTAATGGATCTTTTTACAACCTGCACCCTATTTGCGTACCACACAATCAAGCAAGATCTGAATTATTTTGAGGAATATTTCTAATTCATTGCTTCATATGTTGTAAGACTGGCTGTCAAACCTTCGGGCATCTGACGACCGGCAGCGACTGTCAAAGTCCCACGAATGAAAGCCGGGACTTGCGATTTAGTGTCCTTTCCGAGGCGCGGAGGGGTCATGGTATTTAAAGATGGTCAGTCACCAATCCACGCACCAGACGCGCCAGGCGTAGCTTAAACTGATCGACACGTGCTGCTATTATTACCTAAGTAATTAGCTTAGTGCTAACACTAAGCTCATAATACAAAATCATCATCATCATCATCATCTCAGCCGGAAGACGTCCACTGCTGGACATAGGCGTCCCCCAATTTGGGGGGGCTTGCCATAATCGCCACGCTTGGCTGTAGGGTTGACGATCGCAGTATGGTGGTAAAATGCATAGAGAACGCTGCTGCCCATGCTCTAGTAAGTCCCTTAGTCGCCTCCTATGACACCCACGGGAAGAGATGGGATGGTGCTATTCTTTACGTCCGGCACCACACAGAACGAACACAAAATACAAATAACAAAATAAAATGTGAGACAGCAAGAGTATTTTTGCCGCCCCGCCGCCGCGCCGGTTGGGAGAAAGCTACGCAGATGATTGCTGATCATCAGATGATAATCCGACCACAAACACAGAACACTGGTCGCTATAACATACCGCTATGTTGCCGAAAAACTCTTTGTTCTTGACCACCTCGTTGATTGAATGCTCGCAAGTACGACTTCTCAGCAGCCCGGATCTAGGGGGAGGACAAACCGGGACACCCGCCCCGGGTGGCAGTTTCAGGGGGCGCCAAAATCAAAATCAAAATCACCTATGATTAAAAATAAAAAAACTTGCTCCACAAAGCGCCTAGCATACAAAAGCCTGGTTGGCTCACCGTCGCCTTGTAAGAATAAAAACTTTTCCCAAAAAAATAACAACCGACTTCCAAAAAAACACTACTAAGTCAAAAATACCTTTAATTTCGGAAGTCGGTGACTGTGACACGAAAATTAAAATACATATTCAAAGTCACCGACTTCCGAAATTAAAGTTATTTTTGAGTTTGTAGTGTTTTTTTTGGAAAAAGATTTTATTTTTCATTTTTTTTTAAAGTCGGTTGAAAAGGCGCCACACAGGCCCACACCTAATTAATTTGTCTCAAATGCTGGAGAGAGGGGCGCCATGATCAAGTTTCTGCCCCGGTTCAAAAAAATCGTAGATCCGGGGCTGGTTCTCAGCTTGATGTTCCTGGGTTCAGTTTCCGAATGAGGCAGTCATGTCTTACGACATGTAGTAGCCCTAAGTCTTCTCTTCCTTATTATAACCAGTGAATTCAAAATGGTGGCTTCTGTTACCAGGCTCTGATTGGCTACGGAGATGACCCTGACAATGCTGATTGGATGTGTGGCGGCTCCGTGATCAGTGATAGGTACATCCTTTCTGCTGCTCACTGCATATCAAGTCCTGCTCTGTAAGTATCCTAAACATGACATAATATCACGCCTGTATTCCCAAAACGGGTGAGCAGAAGTGTCTTGTACGCGTTACATTTTGCCAGTTATGAGTGGAAATTCAAGTGATATCGTTGAGAAGCTATTGCAATGGAGCAACATTAAAATCAAAAGTCATTTATTCAAATTAGGCTGAGAATCAACACTTTTTGAATGGAAAAATTACATAAGACAGTAGCCTCGGCATGCTCGCCCTTCACCACTTCCTAGTGCTTTAGCTGGGAAGAAGAAGTGGCGCAACAAACTCCCCAGCAGCACAGCTGTCTGTTTAGTTAGATAAATTTGATTCTTTAAAGTACTAAGTAGGCAAAGTAATTAACATTACGAGACAGAACATTAAATTAAAAAATATGCCTTATGTCAGCTAGCCACGCCAATATACCAACAATTAAAATGAAAACTATACACCGGTCATACGGTCAATTTGTCATCAATTTTGTCAACATTTGATCTAGGTTATACGTGGGTTTGGCTTGTTCAACGAGATCAAAAAAAGCAAAAAATAAAACAGGACTACTTACTGGATACTAGTCCATCCGGGGATACGATTCAGGAGACTTACCAACCAATTGTTTAAACTTTTGAGTAGGCAGCCAATTGTGAATCGATACGAAGTAAAGAAAAACGAATAGTTGAATATGATTGGGTACAAAAACCATCCACTACTGGTTTCCCTAAGACTTCCAGCTCTTTCTATCCAGGGGTTAAGTAGACCAGTGGTCGTTTGTTTTATCCGGTCCTGCCGAAACGCCTTCTGACTGTGGCTGAGCTCCTCGTTGTGGTTATTTTCGCCCACAGTTCATTGCCATTGCTCATTGCCTGGACTGTGTATACGTGGGTCACTGTTGTGCCGGTCATGGGATTTCGCAAAGGTGACCAACCGTTATTTATTTCTTGTATTGTTTTCCTTGTTTCGTTTATAGTCTGCTGTTTTGCTAACAATCTTATTGAGTCTTGATTACTCCAACAAGGAAATTAATTCTATTCTATTCCCAATAGGGCATACGGTAGCCGTGGCCAGCTCAGTTCAACTTCAGCTTAGCGGCTCTTTGAGCAACGTCAGTAATCTGAGTTTTAGAACGCAATGTGGTGTTGCGAATATGGTCTGTCAATTAGACGCCTAAAAGTACAAGTTTTTGGTATGTACGGAACTTTAAATGGAAACCTACCTTTTTTATTACAGAGGAGAAATAAAGTTTGCTGCCCTGGGTGTTCTAAAAAGAACGGATCACCCCGATTTGTGGCAGAAATATGACGTGGTCAAAATCATCGGCCATCCGAATTACAAGCCTCCTTCAAAGTATCATGACATCGCGTTACTGGCTACAGGAGCTAAGTAAGTCATCAGTTATTTCTTGTAACTGAAATTAACTGAACTTGAACTGGGCGTCTTTACGCCCCGAATCTATTTTTTTTATTCGACTGCGTCAGGAGAGTTCGGTTTTCAGGTATATATTTATTTGACATGTTCTTCAGTCTGAACGGCTTCATGGCGAGTGAGATGCTGGTCATTAAATCCGAAGCGTATCGATGGCAAGAAATTCAAACAACTTTGGACCAAAAATCAGCTGCGCGAACTCCGCTCACTGATGCAATCATAAGATCATCAAGTGCACAAGTAACAGGGCATGCGGCGCATAGATGGTAGGCCAGTTTCTGTGCTCAGCAGCTCAGCAGTCGCGTTCTTCGCGGTCCTGGGTTCGATTGCCAGGTCGGGCAAAGTGTTATTGGCTTTTTCAATTAAGAATTTGTCAGTAACAGCCCGGAGTTTGGAAGTTGGCGGTGTGATATTCCCATTATGAGAGTGACGGAAGAGCTGGTGTACCTGTGTCTGCGCATACACTTGTGTACTATAATTTCTCCCGCGCCAGAGGCTAGTCTTCGTTGAGGTTGGCCGCCATGTCCGAAATTCGGTCTGGAGGACTAGACTAAACCTATTCTTTTTAAGAGGGCTATTACAAATTGAAGTATTTAGTTTTAGGTAAATTTAACGGCGCGTGGTAGCTGATCGTGCGTGTGTGTATAGTAAAGTATGCTACTCAGATATGCTAACCGTTATGATTCGGACGCCCAGGAACAAACCGGCGCGGACTTATAGCTAAAGCCTGCGCGTCCCGAGATATATTACTGATTCATAGCGTTGCATTAAAAAATTGTTTAAAAATATTATTCTACTTTTAAATAGACTGTTTCTTTTTTCAAGCAAGTTGACTTAGTAACCTTAGTTATTAAATACGTTTTGTTTGAATTTCGATTAAATATACATAGATAGAAATATGATTTCAGACGAAAAATTATCATCATTTCTCTGTTTTACGGAATTATTTTTGGGTTATTATTGTATGAAACATAAAAAATTGATTTGAGCATTCCAAATAACAAGCTACAGTCCTACAACCACAGACATTTTTATAAATTACTAAACTATTAAATATTCCATGTAACAGAGCATCAAAAGATGCCCGAAAGTAACATTTTACGAAACATCCTTTGCCGAGACAAGGTTTTTACTGACTTATGTAAACAAATTGGAAAATTAGTTTAGAGCGCTCCCTACACAAATAATGAAATTTTCTCGGACATATTTTTATTTTTTGCCTATATGTAACCCATAATCACTCATCAAATCTCGAGTCAAGCGCTCAAATTCAATAAAAAATGTGTAAGCGCCCTTAAGTATAATTAAAATAAATAGATAAAGCCGCAGTGATCGGTATTTTTACAGCGGCAGGCGGTCATTCCTTTTGCAAAAGTGTAACGAATGAAAGCAAAACAAAATCTTTTGTTTTCAGGATTAGATTTAATCGGGAAGTGATACCAGCATGTCTTCATAGAGGGAACGACATGGCCAAAGTGGCCATAGCAACGGGATGGGGCGCGATGGGCCATCGGAAGCCATTAGCGGAAATATTGCAAGTGGTAAGTTTGGAAGTAGTCCGCGACTGAAAATGGAAATTCAGCTGAAAACGAACAAGAAGCTTCGGCTTTAGTATGACTTTCGGCCAAAAACGCAAATGGTTGGATATAAAAAAATAGAGGGTCACGCGCATGCGCATGCACACGCAGTGTGACGTCATAGGCAAATTGTGTCCCGCTTCAAAATTTGTATAAATATTTCCTATCTTTTAAATGCTCAACTATTACTCTAGCACCAAAACTCTTTCAGTTATTAGCGGTTGAAATCTTACATGTTTTTGTCGGTCAGAAATATTGAATTTACCACCAGTAGGTCGGGGTCGACGACGCGTTGTGTTCCACGTGCGCCTCAAAGAGATGTCAGCACCAACTGGTGGGGTCCGCAAGGCCCGATGCCTGCCAGGGGTGCGGGTTGTTCGAAGGAGATACCGCGGCCCCTGGCACACAGGCAACTGAGGGAACACGGGTGGGCTTTAGTCAGTAAAAGTCTGACACGCCCTCCCGCTCCACCCACAGCGGGAGAAGATATTTGATGATATCCCACCCAAAAAAAAAAAACCACCAGTAGGTAGTGCTATTCTGTCGTTTTTTTTAAAATATTTTTTTATTATTAATAATTTCAGGTGGATATCTATAAATTTAGTGATGCGGAATGTAAAGAAGCTTATCCAGTACATAGACATCTTAAAAATGGCTACGACAAAACCAGCCAGGTGTGCTACGGAGATGAAGAACAGATCAATGACACGTGTGAGGTAAGATCCGGCTGATAAGGAAGTACAAAAAAGGTATAGGTACTACCTAGGTATACAAGACTAGTTTCGTCCCAAGGTTTCACCCAAATAAGTCTCGATTCGGTGGGAATATCAAGATAAAAAGTATTCTAAGTATATCATAATCCAGGTCACGGATAGCCCATTTGCCAAATGCCATCCAAATCTGTTCAGCCGCTATTTTAGAAGCAGAAGGTTAATTCTCATAATTTATAAACGTTCAAAATCCAGCCGTGAGCTCATCTTATGTCAAAAACTAGTAAAAAAGTTAGTAAAATTATTTACAGATATTTTTTGTCAGATTGATGCCCGTTTTCACCAACATCCCCTAAGTTTACGGGATCCCCTAAGAATGGTTGTGGACTGTTAAAAGGTGGCTTCTGTTTCACCAACAGTAAGGGGTCAGTTAAACGCTAAAAGGTCCCCTAAATTTAGGTGGCCGAAATGTGGGCCCATACGTATGTGATCTCTCAAGCAACGAACATTAAAGAAAATGGGGATTCTCGAAAATTTGAGGTTAAGTTGTAGGTACTTGAACTTCCTCAATTCAACGAGGCAGACTGTAAAAAACACATTATAACAATGCATTAGATAGTGTTGTAAGTTTTTATGAAAATAATATAATTAATTTACATACCTAAATACCGATTTCGTGACAGTTGATTGTTTTTCTAGGTTATATAACCTAATTTTTCAATTTCCGCGGTGGATTTTTGTAGCATAAAATCTCACGAGAATGGTTTTTGTTTTCAGTTACAAAGTCGCTTGCGAATCGATTTTTGTCGAAAATAGGTCGGTTTTTCCACACTGTGCGGCGCGTCCATCCTCAGGCACCCACCATGTGGGGACTATGGCCCAGCGGTCACTGTGCTGACGTGACCCTCCCCAGACCCACTACAGCCTAGCTTCCTTTTGCTTACGTCTAGGATCCCCGTTTCGAGCGCAGTGTAGTGTTTCGTATTCTGTCAGTACCTACGTTTAACGCCTAAAATACTAAGCTCCATTGGGCTTTGGCAAACCCGAAGGCGTGAAATAAAAAAATCTAAATCAAAATATTTTATTTCACATAAGCCTGCATGGGCACTTATGAAACGTCAGAAGCTAGGTGCATGGTTCCAATTTGTCGCTTCCTATGGAGAAGAGCCAGCAAAAACTCCAAGGTTACTCTTTTAAAAATTATTGGCTTTTTTACAATGTTTTCAAATTACAGTGATAATAGGTATGGGAGGACAGTGTAGGCCTGTCAATAAGTACCAGGTACTTAGAGGAATGAAAATACAGAACAGAAAATTGTCTACAAATCTAGTCTCTAAGGCCTACGTTCTCTCTTTCACAATATGTAAAAGAATCTACCTATATAAAATTCACCTATTTGAACCAAGTGACATGATTTCCATGACAATCACTAATAATAAATAGTCAAAACTAAAATTGATGTCTAATAATGTCAAATAATGACGAGAATAATTATGTCAAACATTGTAAAAAATAAAAAGAATAAAATTAACATTGTAATTTGGGAGCAGTTAATAGACTTTCACATAGTTTTGCTGTTAATGAGGTACCAGGGAAGCCACATGTGCAGAAGGAACTAATGCCAAACTTCCCTGTCTTCAACGAAGAAACCTAGTTACTTTTATTCTGAAAAAAATGCAAGGTGGTATGCGATAGACTACGGAAGTTAAGCTGTATGAAAGGCTATTGATAAGCTATCTTTTCACTTCCACAGGGTGACAGCGGCGGTCCTCTCCAAGTGAAGACCGAAAAAAGTAAGAAATCGAAATGCTTATACACTATTATCGGAATCACATCGTATGGCAGAGCCTGTGGTTACGTTGGCAGTTCTGGAATGTATACCAGGGTCGCCAACTATGTGCGCTGGATTGAGAGCATTACTGGGAAGCTGAAATAAAGGAATCTGCTGGAAGATTGAGAGAGAACATAAATAAACCTGAATGCAATTTTGGTGTTGTTTTTTGAAGATATAGATTTTTCGAACAGTCTTTAGAATCTTATTTTTGTTGTGTAACCACCTTTATTTATCGACTAGCGTTTTCCAGCGGCTTAGCCCGCGTGGACGTCGGTGTATTATACATATAGACCTTCCTCTTGAATCACTCTGTCTATTGATGAAAACCGCAATAAAATCCGTTGCGTAGTTTAAAAGATCTAAGCGTACCTACAGACACGAAAAGCGACTTTGTTATTACACGCTTTATATTAGCTTCACTTGTATGTTTGTTTGTATGTTTGTAACCGACCCCTTAGGGCGCGATTTTGATTCACTTTAAACGGTCAGATTTCATTTAAACTTTGTAAACTTATCGAGGACCGATGATAATTCAATAATTAAAAAAAAAAATTGAGAAAAAGGAAAAACAATTAAAAACATCACGTTTTTGTAGTTAGCAGAACTAAAAAATAGAAAATAAATAATAGTTTAAAAAACTAAAAAACACCAAACTAAAAAAGGAGAAAATAATTGAATTCAATTAAAAAGCGTGGGGTGCTTGACATTAATTGATTATAAAAATACCTCAAAAAGAACCCCACGCTTTTTAATTGAATTAAATTATTTTCTCCTTTTTTAGTTTGGTTTTTAAAGCGTGTTTGTTAGTTTTTTAACTATTATTTTGTTTTAATGAATGTTATGTATTTGTGATTTGTAATAAAAAACAAGTATGGTATGTCGGAATATTTGTTTTATTAAAGATCTTTGTATTATAAAACTTATACTAAATTATAAATCTAAGCCGCAATTCCATCTGGAAGTTCTTCATCTGAAAATAAAGTAAAATAGAATTAATATAACAATTAATTTATGAGCCGTTGATCCCGGCTCTCATTCGTGTTTTCCAGTCGCTACGGGTTGACAGATGTCCAAGTCAGGCAACCAGTTTTTATCAAGGAATATTGTGTTACCCAGTAACTGAGTTGTGCAGGTTTTTTTTTAAGTGAAAACTTCTTTAGACGCTTTGAGCACTTTTTGAGTGAACAAAATTCATGGAACTCGCGTCATCGTCACCGAACGCTTGAGCACACGGATAAGTCGCGCGTTGATGTCTTTCGGTAAAGTCCCTTTCTTTCATTAGGAAATTCTAACTTCATTCTTTTATCTCTTTCTTTCCCTTTGTATTTTTATCGTAAAAATCTGTGCTGTTACCTTTAATGGCTGAAGTCGATCGCTCGTTTATCATTTTTTACCGAGAACAATCAGGACCCAAGTATGTGAAATCTTGTATTTACGATTAAAAAAATACACACGTAATTGTTCAACTGTTTTTTTTTTGTTGAGGGTGGGAAATCATCAAATAACTTCTCCAGCTCTGGGTGGAGCAGGAGGGCGTGTCAGACTTTTACTGACTAAAACCCACCCGTGTTCCTTCAGTTGCCTGTGTGCCAGGGGCCGCGGTATCTCTTTCGAACAACCCGCACCCTTGGCAGAAATCTACTACATGATGTCATGGTAACGTTGACTGCACAGTTATTGATCATTTTAAGACATTACATAACATCATGACTATAGTCCCTGCTGAAGAGTTAGGCAGAGGTGCGCCTCTGATTACCCACACCCACCAGTTATGTTCACCCAAATTTCGCCAGTTATGTTGAAGTCCCATACAAAAGGGGGCGAGCATAAACTTAAGACAGTTTTGAGAAAAAAAGGGTTACATTGGGGCAGGTAGCGAAGGCGCAGGCATGGGATGGCAAGCAAGATACGCAGTTTGCCACGGTATCTTTTTCGAACAACCCGCACCCCTGGCGAGTCGTGCAGGTTGGATTGGCAGTTGCTCCATGTAAATGATTAGTATTTAGCTGCATTCGGTTTGAGGTTACATACATACATAAACTCACGCCTTTGCTCATGTGGGTAGGCAGAAACTACTTAACGTTACCTACTACGATCCTGACATACTCCTTTTGCTTCGTTTACATTCATACATAAAAAAAGGATATAATTAAAATTCTAAAGGAACGGCAGTAGGCTCCATAGGTTTTACGCAATGTAAGTATCATTATTAATTGACTAGGATCCTGTGTGTACAGTCCCGGACTTTAATTGATAAGCCACTTTTAAACTTTCCTATTTTGCAGTTTTATACATTCACGAGATTACACGATTAAACACGAACTTAAACCGCATGCTCGTAAACAAGATGACAAATTACTTATAATCGGAAATAGTCGTATCCATAGAGGTTGAAGGTTGACTAATAAATTGTCAATGATAAATAAGTTTATCCTATCTATTTGATACGACCTCCTTTGAATTAGAGCTCATTAAATACTCGTTATTTCTGAAAACCTATCCGAAGACAGTGACAGTTGAAATGTCAGACACGATCATTTCGAATTTTGGTGAATCGTAGCCGTAGCTATTTATGTTTCTAAGCAACAGTTATCATAATTGTCATGAATGGTATCTTGGACACTACGCGTTCGGATAAAATCGTGGGTACGAATTTCTCCGATGTCGAAATGACTAATCATAACGTTACTATCGCTACGCTAAAACAATTGTCGCTAGGTTACGGTTGCTAGCCCTGCAATTGGTTGACTTTGGGTCGTCACTCTGGACTATGTACGAGTATAACCGACTAAACCCGATTTGCATTACACGGCTAAAATAGGAACTGTGGCAAGTGGCTTATCAATTAAAGTCCGTGACTGTACATCACGATTTTGAATATTATTTTTTTATTATTATTTATTTCATGGTTGTTTTGTTTTTTTTTGTTTGTTACATCTTACATAGAATATTGTTTTTCTTTTAATTTCTTTTTCATTAAGTTTGCCCTGCTACAGTAATCTGCGTTAACTGCGTTACCATATTGCCGCCCTTACGGGTGAGGCACATCTGAGTGACCGCCAATTCAGACCAGCTTGGCGAGACTGGTTCACCTCGAAGCGACTGACCCCCAATAATAATAATGTTTGCTAACAGCTTGTTTTTATTATATAACTAGCTAACGCCCGCGGCTTCGCCCACGTGGAAGTCGGAAACTATCCCGCGGGAACGTACTACCGGGATAAAAAGTATCCTATGTGTTAATCTAGGTTATAATCTATCTGTGTGCCAAATTTCATCCAAATCCATTATGTAGTTTTTGCGTGAAAGAGTAACAAACATCCATACGTCCCCATACAACCATACATACAAACTTTCGCGTTTATATTATTAGTAACGATAGTAAATCTGTGGAAAATGTTGTGGGTAGTATATTTGTTAAGTTTAATTTTAATATTTTTCTATTTATGCTTAATATACTACTGTTTGTTTTCCCAAATGTAATAAATAAATAAATACATCAGGTCAAACACGCACGCCGGTGCGAGGACTACGCACCAGACCTGTCTGAAAAACATCACAATACGAGCATCACTATACAACAGGATGGCTGGAATATCGACGCACAAACTGTAATCACGAATTCAGTACAAGTTTGTAAACCCTTTAGAGTGGAAATATTTCGTCGGTTCTAAAAAAAAAACCTGTTCCATACATTTAGATTGCGTAAGTTTTTCACTTTTCCATTAAATAGCTGGGTTTTTTATTCATAACCGACAAAAAAATCTACGCTAGGGAGTCTCGTGTGCTGAATTCATAGTTGCTCCCAGCATTCAATTACCTTTGTCATCCGTATCCATAGCTTCGGTGGCCTCCTGGTAAGCTGGCGCCAGTGGTGACACCACGACGCCGTCCCAGACGGTGATCTCCGTGGAGATATCCTTGCCGCCCTCGAAAGGCTGCAAGCCCAGCACGTAGCGGTGACCACCGCGGGCTACGACGCGGAGTAAGCTGAGGAGAGAAAAATAAAATAAGATAATATGCATACGCTCAATTTATACTATATTTGAGAAAAAATCTAAAAATATATTATTGAGATAGCTTAGGCAAAATGCAGTCGGAAAATGTTACTTTTAGTTCATGAAATACAAAATAAATATTAAAATTTAATTCAATGATTTCAGTTTTTGAACACCACGAAATAGTAGCCGCCATGTTATTACGTCATACGTCGTGTCAATTGAACATCTTTGTACTTCTATTATTTTCGTAACCAAAGTAATTTTTATTTAAATAATATTTTGCATTCAGGAATAGCAAACCAACGTTAAGTAGAATAATAATAATTAATAACTCATTTTTCAAATTATAAACAATTATCATATACGCAACGCATTTGTCTATATAGCGAACTGACGTCATACCCACAGAGCAATATGGCGTACATTTGCGTCCAGCGTTTTCGTCAAATTACGCGCGAAAATTGAAAATATAAAATTTAAATACATTTTTACGGCACTAATCGATTGAATAAAAATGTTGTTTTTATACGCTTTATATTAGCTTCACTTGTATGTCAGTATGTCAGCATGTCAGTATGTAACCGACTCCTTTGAGCGCGATTTTGATCCACTTTAAACGGTCAGGATTCATTGAAACTTTGTAAACTTGTCGAGGACCGATGACAATTTAATAATTTAAAAAAAAATTGAGAAAAAAAAAACACGTTTTGTAGTTAGCAGAACTAAAAAATAGAAAATAAATAATAGTTTAAAAAACTAAAAAATACGCTTTAAAAACCAAACTAAAAAGGAGAAAATAATTTAATTCAATTAAAAAGCGTGGGGTGCTTGACATTAATTGATTATAAAAAAATACCTCCAAAAGCACCCCACGCTTTTTAATTGAATTAAATTATTTTCTCCTTTTTAGTTTGGTTTTTAAAGCGTATTTTTTAGTTTTTTAAACTATTATTTATATATTAGTGTTTTATTAGCACTTTTTTTTTTTTTTTTTTTTTTTTTTTTTTTTTTTTTTTTTTTTAGGGTGGGAAATCATCAAATAACTTCTCCTGCTCTGGGTGGAGCAGGAGGGCGTGTCAGACTTTTACTGACTAAAACCCACCCGTGTTCCCTCAGTTGCCTGTGTGCCAGGGGCCGCGGTATCTCTTTCGAACAACCCGCACCCCTGGCAGGCATCGGCCCTTGCGGACCCCACCAGATCGGCGCACCAGGACACGTGGCACGCCGTGACCACCCCAGGAACCAAGTCATAAAAGGGCCCCAGACGAACCCGTGTCTGGCGCCCTTGGTCCCCCTGCGACGGGTCAGCGCAGTGGCCCCGCCGCCTACCACTTTTCGGCCGCAGTGGATAGGGAGAGCGGCCAACGCTATACCGACACTCCTCTTCCCCTGCGGCCCCACCGCGTCCGCCATCAAACGGTGGCGGCCCCGTCCAGGCCACGGAAGGGAAGAGCGCTACTCAGAAGTACCGGCACTCCTCCTCTTCCGCAGCCTGTAATCCTCAGCCGCGATGCCTCCCATTCGACATCGCGGCCCGCCTCAGTTGCGGTGCACCTCACCGCAACCTACATTTTGGCCGCTACGTCGTCGGCTTGGAGACAAAAGCCCTGACGAGCGGCCCCACCTTGGGGTTCCTCTTCGCTTCACCGTGGGAGCGGACCACGGCTACTGAGCCCCCCCGCAACGACAATGCGGGAACCCACTGGGGGGATTTTATTAGCACTTTAGAATCTAATTAGGACACTTTTCAAAAATGGGTGTAATACCCTATTGAAATTTTTTGTCGTCTGAATATGATCATCGTCATCATCTGCCTAGCCTTTTCCCTATGTTGGGGTCGGCTTCCAGTCTAACCGGTTGCAACTGAATACCAGTACTTTACATGGAGTGACTGCCTATCTGACCTCCACAACCCAGTTACTGGGTAACACGATATCCCTTGATAAGATTGGTTGCCTGACTTTCGGGCTTCTGACGCCCGTAACTACTGTCAAAGATCCACAAATGACAGCTGGGGCCAGCGGCGTAACGTGCTTTCCGAGGCACGGAGGGATCTTGGTATGTAAAGATGGTCACCCATCCACGGACCAACCGCGGCAAGCGAAGCTTTACCTGATCGATCGACCCTTGCGGGTAGATTACTTCGCCACAAGACCCTCGGTGTCTTTTGTCGTCTGAAAATATAACTACTACTATCACCACCGATACCAAAAGAACCAATAGTTACCAATGTTTTTTTGAAAAATATCCAAGTTCCACGGAAAATGACAAAAACAGCTGTTCTGACGCGGTTCGTTGACCGATTACGGGCCAATGACTGTCGCCATGATTTTTTTTGTCTCATTTTTTTTTGATACCGATACCCTACACGTGGGTAAAGTATAGCCGGCTAATTTAATTAAACCCTGTAGACAACATTCCGACATCAATGATCGGGGAATTGCCAACCAGAAACAACACTACCCAAGACTTGACGTCACACTATTCCTACATCGCGCAATCAGAGTTTACCGCGCGACTGGCATAATATATTATATACGACGTTCCGACATCCACCGTCGGGCAGTTGCCCACCAGACACAACACCCGTCTGGTCGGAGGATCCTACCTTTTCTATTGAGGATGAGTGAACTTTACACCCTGTTCCACATCCAGGTGTTAACATGATATCTACTCACGTCTGTGCCGTAGCCGCAGCCAAGTCCTGTGCAGCGAGATCCAACGCAGTATGTGCACGAGCATGGACCGCTTCACACGGGTCCGCGAGACCCGCACAGCCTGGGAGGAACAGACCTCCTGCTAGGAGGGAGAGGGCTCGCCTGCGGAAAAGAAATGTTACATGAGATTAGTCCTATTAATGTAAATCATATGTGTGTGTGTGTAATTTATGTGTTTGTTATACAATCACACAAAAACCACTGAAAGGGTTTGAATGAAATTTAGCACATCATTTTGATAAAAAAGTCATTAAATGAAATTTAAGGCATGTGACGTTACTTTGTAATGTTATTGTGTATGTTTAGACTAAATGATAATGAAAATAATTACCTGAAAGCCACATTAATAGGCAGAGCCTGTCGAGCTGGGTTGTTCATTATGCAGTGGTGAGCTAGCAGGTCGATCATCCACGGGGTCAGGGGTTCGAGGCCCGCGTGACGCTGGCACATATCGCGGAGCAGGCGAATGAGTACCTGAGGGTAGAAAATATAATCTATACAAATAAATAAAATTGCAGTGTCAAAAACTATACAATTTCCAAACCTTTTTTTTTTAACGTAACTGGTATTGTTAAGAAAATTGTGTTAACCCTAGCATTATTTTATGCTTTATAATAAGTCTTATTGCCTTGAAATAAGATTGAACTTTTCTATGTATCGATGGACGGTAGGTATGGCGAAATACTTATAAAAAAAAGAATATTTAAAAAAACTAAAAAACACGTTTTAAAAACCAAACTAAAAAGTACAAAAAAATAATTCAATTAAAAAGCGTGGGGTGCTTGACATTAATTGATTATAAAAATACCTCAAAAAGCACCCCACGCTTTTTAATTGAGTTAAATTATTTTCTGCTTTTTTAGTTTGGTTTTTAAAGCGTGTTTATTAGTTTTTTTTTTACTATTATTTTTATTATTGCAACGCTTTCCATCAGGCCTGATCGAGGTCTGCCCTATTCTGCAATAAAAAAAAAACTGACCTTGATAGATGAATGATGAGCATTCTCCTCGAACCAGCGGCTGTGGCGGATAGCAGCCAGATGACTGCTGATGACCTTGTACTCAAGGTGCACCTGTTGACAATGACATTGCTTTAAAAAAAAAACAACCAACTTCCAAAAAAACACTTTTTTTTACGTTTTTATTTTTCACTTTTTAGTGGTTCACATGTGCTTACCCCTTCACAGCGTACCGGCGTGACGTTATGTTATGAACTGGTGTAAACAATAGACAGACATGAGATTTCAGCAATCCTAGTCCATTTGCTATCATTTATTGAGGAGTTCCATTGCCTGTCTCCGAAGTTCTTCATCAGATATTCACCAAATTGAATGGGACCACTCCGATAAAGTACTCTTCTAATAAAAAAAGCCGTACACAAACTAAAATTACATCGTCCACGTAAAAAAAACTGTTCTTAAAATGAAAACTACTGGACCAAACTATAACGTATTTACATTGTGGCCGTCGAGTAGAAACTTAGTTGTCAGTGTGATATGGCAGTTTGGGAAGAAATATTCTAAGGGACCTAGACAAAGATCATTAGAAACGAAAGACAAAATGACAGATTGTAGAAGAATACCTACGGTGCGATGTCAAAAATGGAGAAAGGAAATGTCACTTTGTATTGAACCACTACAAAGTGAAAAATAACTTTAATTTCGGAAGTCGGTGTCTTTGGAGCTGTATTTGAATTTTTTGTCACCGCCTTCCGAAATTAAAGTTATTTTTCACTTAGTAGTGGTTTTTTGGAAGTCGGTTGTTTTTTTTTTGGAAAAAGTTTTTATTTTTCACTTTTTAGTGGTTCACATGTGCTTACCCCTTCACAGCATACCGGCGTGATGTTATGTTATGAACTGGTGTAAGCAATAGACAGACATTAGATTTCAGCAATCCCAGTCCATTTGCTATCATTTATTGAGGAGTTCCGTTGCGTAACTCCAAAGTTCTTCATCAGATCTTCACCAAATTGAAATGAGACCACTACGAGAAAGTATTCTTCCAAAAAATACCTAAATCGCTTCGTGTGCCTATAAAATTTGAAGAGTTCTCTCTATTTCTCCAGGATCCCATCATCAGATCCTGACTTGATGATCATGGGACCACCTGGGAAGTATACCCTTTCAAACAAAAAAAACAAAATCCAAATCGGTCCAGCCATCTTCGAGTAATCGGGGAACATACATAAAAAAAAAAAAAAAAGGTTCCGACGAATTGATAACCTCCTCCTTTTTGAAGTCGGTTAAAAAGCACTGTCTATTCTTCGTAGAAATAGATAGCGTCATGCTAAGCCTGCTGATGATGACTAGGCTACTGTACCTCAGGCTCGAGTTTCCGAAGGTTCTGGTGCAGTGTGGTGATGAGCACGCGCACGGCTGCAGTGGGCGCCGTGACCGTGAAACCGCGCTCATGGCACGCTGTCGTCACCGACGAGCTAGGGGTCTCAGCACGCAACAACTTGTTGAGTTCTTCGTTGACCTGATAAATTAACATTATTATCTTAAATACATCGAGAAATTTTAATAGTTGTTTTATAAATCGTTTTATAAACAAATAAAATATTAAAAACAAAAAATGGCAGATTAACAATAGGGTATTTTACTCTATACGTGAAAAAATCAAAAAATATATTATTGAGATAGTTTAGGCAAAATGCAGTCGGAAAATGTTAGTTTTAGTTCATGAAACAACAAAATAAATTTTAAAATACAATTTAAAGATTTCAGTTTTTTTTATCTGTTTTTGAACACCATGAAATAGTAGTCGCCATGCTGTTTCGTCATATATGTCAACTGAGCAACTTTGTACTTTTATTATTTTCGTAACCAAAGTATTTTTTATTTAAATAATATTTTGCATTCAGGAACAGCAAACCAACGATAAGTAGAAAAATAACTCATTTTAAATGATAAACAATAATTGTCATACGAAATATCAGCGCATTTGTTTTTAGCAAACTGACGTCATACCCACAGAGCAATATGGCGTCTACTGCGTCCAGCGTTTTCGTCAAAATAAGCGATTACTTAAATTAAAATGTTTTTTTTAGTGGTTTATTAGCACTCTAGAATCTAATTAAGACACTTTTCAAAAATGAGTGTAATACCCTATTGTGAAAAATCACCACTTGCGAGAGTTTATTTTGCTTTGAACATTTATGGATCGCGGTTTCCTTTGTCTGCGGCGCGTGTGATTCGAGTAGTACCTACAAGTTACCTCTAGTGTTACTATTGATTCTCACGTTTTCGAGTTTATGAATATTTTTTTTATAAAAAAAAAAAACTTTATTTTCTCTCTAATCTCTAAATCTCCAAAACCAAGTCGGTACCGACAAAGTTCAATTATCGAATAGATCAATAAACTTTATTGGTAATTTATTTATGCATTGGTTTTTTCATAAAACCCGATCTTCCAAAGGACTTTTTTTAATTTTTTCGCGATTTTTTTACTATAACTGATCCTGCATCTCACTCAATAAGGTTGTGCGTGTAGACTAGCGTCTAACTGCTCATCACTGATACTATCTCTGTCGGACACGAAGCCTGGTGAGACAGCGTGATTTTTAGCCAGGCCCACCAGTGAGTTCGAGCCCGCGACTAGGTTCCCCTTAAGTTAATTTAATACCATTGATTGACTATTTCATGAAAAATCATTCAATGGGATTACATGAACTTAGAGGGCAATTTGACTAAAAAGCTGGACGCAGTGGACGCCATATTGCTCTGTGGGTATGACGTCAGTTTTCTGTGTAAACAAATGCGCTGATATTTTGTATAATAATTGTTTATAATTTTAAAAAAAAGTTATTATTCTACTTATCGTTGGTTTGCTGTTCCTGAATGCAAGATATTATTTCAATAAAAATTACTTTGGTTACGAAAATAATAAAAGTACAAAGTTGTTCATTTGATTGGATTAAACAGCGGTATGACGTAATAACATGGCGGCTACTATTTCATGGTGTTCGAAAAAAGATTAAAAAAACTGAAATCTTTGTATTGAATTTTTTATTTTGTATTTCATGAACTAAAACCAACATTTTCCGACTGCTTAGTTTTAGATTATTTCTCATTTATATAGTTAAATACCCTATTATAATTCTGTAAATATGTACATACATGTTCAAAAGTGCCTGTAATTGGTTTATTTGAAATAAATGCTTTGAGTTTGAGTTTGTTACGGTTGCGAACCATAACATATCATATCTCGCGTCAATGTCTCTGCCACCTTGCTGAATCTAACGGGCCTCTGCGAGATGGCTTCGGCCCCCCGTACGCATTACAAAGGTCGGGGGCCCGGGGTCCCAAGAAAAAAAAGAATCATATCATACCTTATTAGACAGCCCCTCCACCGCCTCCTTAGTAGGCAAAGTCTTCATAATGCAGACGATATCAGCCACATTCTTGCCAGCCATCATAGTTCCTTTCTTGTAGGAACCGACTTGACGAACCTCCTCCAATTGCTGTCAAAGAAATATTAAGAATGAAGGTAGTTTTTACAATGCTTGCCTTTCGACAGTTAACAGATATATGCCCGGTTTCTGAGGTCAGATTCAGATAGAAAGAAAGAAAGGAACTCCAAGGAAAAGCTAGTCAAAAAAAAAATTGTGGCTGATGACGGAAGACATAGTCAATCAGTCTGGGGATCCATTTTGGCAGTTCTTACACAGTTGATTCTGTTCACTATACCTTATTAACTCTCTCACTTTTTCGTTATGAGCAATACCCAAGATTTGCCAACGGGCAATGGGGCGCACTCAGGCGTACGCTTATAGAGACACAGGCACAGGGTGTAAAGTTCACTCATACTTTATAGAAAAGGGAAATGGCTGAAGTGTCTGGTGGGCGAATGCCCGACGGTTGATGTTGGGCTGTTGTATGTGTACCAGTCGCGCGGTAAACTCTGATTGCGCGATGCAGGACTTGTGTGACGTCAGGTCTTGATGTGTAATTCGCATGTGGCGTTGTAGATGTCGCCACACGCTCAAGTAGCGGAAGCTGGAGAAAATACAGCCAGGGTAAAGTGGGACTGGGCCGGACACGTCGCGCGAATGCACTCGGAGAGATGGGCAAAGATCGTCGTCACTCACTGGACGCCTGAGGAAGGACATCGCCGTCGAAGCAGACTACGTTGAAAGTGGTCTACCTCGACACAGAGAACGTACAAGACAGGGAGGTTTGTAACGACAAACCGAGGTCTTTTCCCAGCAGTTGACATACAACAAAAAAAAAAAAGCTATACCTCACCGAGACGCTATGGCGACGTCGTCAGCAGGTCGTGATGCCTACTAAATGTATACGTAGCTATAAGTTATATGATGGGTGGCTCAGCTGGCGTCCGTTTGGTTACGCAGCCAGCCCTTTCATTTTGTTGACTACGCGACCTGGCTGCGCCACCATGGCATCCAGGTGAGGCATGGTCTTAAGAGGAAACGCGGTGACGGTTGTGTTGGTACTTAATCCATACCTACTAAGTTTTCTCACTGGTTAATGATGAACAAGGTGTAAAGTTCGCTCATCCTGTATAGAAAAGGGAGGATCCTCGGACTAGATCTTGTCTGGTGGGTAACAAACCAATACCAGGAGTTAAGTATCCCTCAAAAACCGGGCGCCAGAAGTCATGCAAAGCAGGGGGTCCACTCTCTAAGTCAACGAAGATACGTGTCCGTCCGAATGTATTGATCCGTCAATACACGTGACAAATTACATTTTCCGGACGGGCAAAAACACATCAGGTTCATCAGGTCACAACTTATTTTTTTTTAAATTTTACAAAACAATTCAATTTTTTGGCTTTTACAAACTTGCTCGCCAAACTTTGCAGTTTGATGGCGAGGTGCTAAATCGTGTTGGCATTAATTCTTCATTAGTTCGGGCTCCTTACTAATCTTATGTCTGTAGGTGATACGAAGTAGGAAGCACCCGTAAATTCGATTTAAACTACGGATGTCTTGCTTACGGAGTAGACCCCCAGAAACTGACATACACATAAAGAACTAAAAAATTTACTGACTGATAATAAAATTATATTTGAAAATTTAACATCAAAAGTTGTTCGAATAAAATGCTGTACCTCAGACTTATCCTGAAGAGGACAGCGTGACAATTAAATAATAAATATTAACAATGTTATAATTGCCTTTATTGCAAGCGAATTAACAATAGGGTATTTTCCAATTTATTAAAAAAACTATTCTAATTTGAAGATTGGGACGAAATATGTAACAGAAAAATAAAGAAAAATGTATTTATATGCATATTCTCAATTAAAAACGATTTAAATCAAATAAATTTTTCGTTGTTTTGAATTTACCGCCTAAACGCTTCTTCCGATGACTTTTTATCACGTGACCACACGTGACGTCAACTTTGTGTACCTAAACTAAATTAGTTATTTTGTAAACAAGTGAATGTCGAGTTTATAATTAACAAGAGTTTTAATGGATAGAAAGTGATATTACTGGTGTGCGGTGCCTCTGCACAAATACTTCTAAAACTGCGCCAAATTAAGTATTTGTACCAGTGCCGTTTACACAAAGCTGACATCACGATGTCACGTGATAAAAAAGTGTTCGTAAGGAGCGTTTTGGCGATAAATTCAAAAAACCGAAATATACATTTGATTTTAATCATTTTTAATTGAGAAAATGGATATAAATTTAATTTTAATTTTTCTGTTAAAGATATCGTCCCAATCTTCAAATTAAAATTGTTTTTATTAAATTGGAAAATACCCAAATAGGTTGATTTAAAACTGTCCATTGTTCTCAATGGGCACATAGCTTCATCTTTTTCACTGATTAACCCCTTGAGAAATTAAAAGGGCCTATAATTGGTTTAATTAATTTAAATAAATGCTTTTAATTTGGACATAATATTGATACATTCTTCTTTCTTCGTATAGAGTGCCTAGTTGGTTTGAGTTGCAAGCACTATTGCTAGGCATTTATTTCTGTTTGGTTTGATTCTCAGTATGTCTGTATTTGTTCATCAAAACTGTATGATACACATTTGACTACCCGTTTAGAGGTAATGAGTGTGATGTTATGTTTTATGTTGCTGAACTGAACCTGCTATTGATTGCTGTATTCACAGAAAAGGAAATCGCCGTGACGCTAGCGTTTCAAGACGATACTTATAAAATTTTTGCTGCCAAAATTACAATCACCAAAACAGATAAGTATCTAACCAGGCTCGCCGGATATAGTTGAAAGTTTATTAAGAAACCAACTGTTAGTTTTCTATTAATTGAATTAAAATTAATTTGAAAATGTTCTTCTGTTTCTTACTCAACTTCAACTAATCCAATGACTGTGGTTACTTATCGCTATCGGCGACCAAATGTTTAATAAACAACAACTGCCACGGGCTGCCTTCTAAGCCGCCTGTTGCTATACACCATTTGTGTCGTGGATCAAGTAAACAATGACACTCGTTGCTCTATCATAGGAACAATTACGGGCCATAACCCCCTTAACAAACATCTTCATAATATAGGCGCCACAGACAGCCCGCTTTGCAGAGGCTGCCTTGACGCCGAGGAATCAGCCGCCCACGTCATCCTGGAATGCGAGGCCGTGGCTTCTCAACGTGAAGAAATCCTCGGAACAGTGAGGTCGCTCCGCGAAGCCTGTGAAGCTCCCAGGAAGCTTCTGTGCTTTTGGGCGGAGCTAGGCTGGCTTTGTTAGCCAGAATCCCCACGCACAACGGACCGAATGGGAGTCTACGTGCGGAAAAGGGAGTCCCATCATCATCATCATCATCATCACTCGTTGCGCAGTGGGTTTTGTATAACAGTCTGTGTATGTATGTCCAATATGTATGTATGTCCAATATATATGTATACTCGAAATGCACGCGAAAATAGTCGCGAGAACAGCTAGTCAGTCATCTATAACGTGATACTGGGATGGATGGTGCTGATCCACGCGTCAAGTTTGTGAACGAGTGCCGTCAGTTGAGACTGGTTATCTCCTAACTTTCATGGCTTATTTTGAATTTGATAATTAGAATTGTTTTTTTTACATTGTTCTCACATATAGAAGCAACAAGAATAATGTTCCCAAGATTTTGTAATACCTAAGATGATTAAAAAGAGTGTCCATGGAGTTTGTTGCCCGTTCTTCTCCATAGAGGTCTACGTTTTGTAATGGGCAACTAGCTTCAACTTTCCAACTGGTCGACTTTTTGACAATTCAAAAGTGCCTGTAAATGGTTTAATTGAAATAAATGCTTTGAGTTTGAGTTTGACTTACAGCAGCGGCGAAGTCACCAGGAGCAACAACAAGGTTGTCTAGAACTGTCTGCAGCTTTGTAACCAGACTAAGCACTGCTGATTGCTCAGCGGGTGACGGGCAAAGCTCCGTATGCCTTTTGAGGAGGGCCTGTAATAAACAATTTAATTTATAAATGATTTTGTTGTGAAGTCAGATGATTCACGATATGAATCATTTTTATATGAATATTTATGAAGTTTACAGTTAATCCATTGCTTTATTGAGAAATTTGTCTACTCAAACACTTAAATAATGCAATGAATGTTGTTGTACTATCAAAATGAAAGCCATTCATACTGTTAGTGGAGGGTTTTAAAAACAACAACTTCAATTTGGTGGACCTAAGAGTATAATAATTAATGGCATTCTAGTTAAAATCCATGCCTCATAAAAGTGATATTTCACAAAAGACTTAGTAAAAGTAACTTTCCAGTATTTTACATGTTTTTAAGGCTCAGTTCCGCCCTAAGACGACCTACTAACCATTTATTTACTAACAACTCTCAAACCCAAATAACATAAAACTATTACCAATATGAAACCTCTTCCTTCTTATTGGCAGTAGATTTGTAGAGGTCAGATAGGCAGTTGCTCTATGTAAAATACTGATATTCAGCTGCATCGAGTTAAGTTTGGAAGCTGACCGAACAAAGTTGGAAAAATAACTAGGTAGATGTTATTGATGATAATGACTAAGGACCAGTAAGACAAAATGTACCTGTGTCAGGGCAGTATCGTCCGGCGCGGGCTTGCATCGTGGAAAAGCCGGTTCAGCAAGTATAAGATCAAAAGGGGGCCGTAGCATCATAACGCGAGGTCTATTGAATGGGGGCCGCCCCATACCACCGCGGATGCCCATACCGCGGCCTCCACGACCGGTTCCTCGTACCATATTCAGTTTGATTTGACACGGGAAAACTCACAAATTACCAGAGAATTTGTTTTGCTAGGTTAGCTTGGTGTGTTACACCCACTCTGTACAATAAGTACACTTGAATTAAAGTCGTTAGATATTATGTTTTATAAACTGTGCTAGCGTAAATAAAGATTCTTATTATTTATTCGTAATAGCAATTGTATTTTTTGGATCTAATGGCGAATTTAAAACAAAGATGGAAGCCGACGCGGTTTTTCACTTTCGAGTTCGACATTGACACAATGCTTTTTTAAAAGTACTGTTTCGTTGGTTGACGTGAAAGGTGAGATTTCGGATACTTGGACTTTGAGAAATTATTTTATTACATCAATGCCAACTTTTTTTTGGTGAGTTTAAGAGTGCACCATCGCGCTAATAATTTTAACAAAACAACTTATTATTAATTTATCCAATCGCACTTTTAAGCACAATAAAATTAATTGCTGTTAAACGCCATCGCCTCATCTCTGAACCATGCATAATTTAGCTTTATCCGTATGGATGAATGGATGGATGGGGTTACGCTTCTATAATATAATGCTACTCTGTTTTTTATTTTTTATTAACTGTTTATCATATTTTGATTGATTTCTACCCGCGACCAAAGATTAAAGTATTATAAAGGGACTTTTGCCCGCGACTTCAGACGGGGAAGAAACTTAATTATTATGTATCAGCTAACAAAAAATAAATAAAATGGCATAATATTATCTTTATTTTGCATTTTTTTTGGGTCTTTTACATGTATTATTAGTTCAACATATTTTGCTTAGGTACTCATGTCAGGATGATAATGTTGAGATGGTTAAATTAGCTACTTGATTTTTATAATACTTACCTACAACATTTTTATTTTATGTTATATTTTCTGTGTACCCTGCGGCAGCGTGATATAAGTTTGGTCACAAACTTTGAAATTATAGTGCCGATTCAAATAAAACACTCAGTAAGAATGGCTTTCATTTTAACAGGTCAACAACACTTTCACACATTCATTCATTCTTCTCTCTCAAACTCTACATACAATATGTACTATCAATCCAGGGCATGGAGTGAGCTATCCACGTGTACAGGTTTGTAATCCACATCGCTGTCTACACCCAAATGCAGTAGCTCGTATCGTAGCTGTACGCATACAGTTTGAAAATTCAGTGGTAATCATCAACGGTTCTCCAGACCATCTCTAGAAATATTAATAAATGTTCACACCTGTTCTTCTCCCGAAGGATTAGGTAGAACTGTACCTACATAGTAAACCCATTTTTTTTTCAGTTATCTTTAAACCCCATTGTAGGGGTTTCAGGTGCAGGGTGGAGGTGCAGAGAAAAAGAAACAACGGTTTTGACCTGACTTCTCATAAATTCACAAGCATCTTATATTGTTCACAGCATTCTTGATTACACAGGCACATTTAGGAGCAGAGCTCTTTACGGCGAGGCGGGCGGAAGAAGACTGGCCGGCCGATGCGGGAAGTCGCGACGAGCGGTGGCGAGCGGCGCGGCGGCGTCGGGGCTTTGCCCCCTGACCGCGGTTGTGATACCATGGCCTGTAACCACAGGCCCCTCGTTTTGTTCGCCTTCACTGGGCTTAATGGAAAAGTTGGGCTCACGCTGCGTGCATGCAAGCGTGAGCCCATGTGAATGACTGCTGTTCGTCTCTGTGAGCGCGCCATGGCGTTGGAGCATAGGGTAGCGATATTTTTATAGTGGCGGACGCAGTTTGATCGTGTTTACGTTTCGTACATTTCTTGCAACACGTGTCGTCAAACTACGTCGGTTTATTTTCTCATAATTTTTACAATAATAAATCAATATCAAAACAGTAATTCAAACTCAAACTCAAACTCAAAGCATTTATTTCAAATAAACCAATTACAGGCACTTTTGAATTGTCAAGGTCGGTGAGGTAGAAAGATGAAGCTAGTTGCCCATTCCAAAGCGTAGGTACCTATGGAGAAGAACGGGCAAGAAACTCCATGGACACTCTTTTAAAATCATGATATTATTACAAACAGTTGGTTACATCATTATGTTGAAATTATCAATGTGAGAACGATGTAAAAAGAAGTGCACATTAAAAGCGTCCGTAATTAAACAATTTAAAATAACAATTTAGAAATTAAATAAGCCGTGGGAGCTAAGAGATGACCAGTCCCTACTGGCGGCGCCCGTTCACGAACATGACGTATGGATCAGCACCATTCAGCTCAACCATTTTGAAGGGAACTTAATGATCCAACACACACGCCACCACCAGCGAGACATTTGAGTGAGCATGACATACTCTCAGCTGCCAGGGCACATTCAAGTCAATGAAAGACGTACCCTGTAAATGTTAGCTATATAGTAAGGACATAGTGCTCACACATATGCTATGCAATTATACAATACTAAAAGGTTGAATTTATACAATGCAAATGTATCTAGCTTTTTCAGTCTTCAGCAGCTCCAACAATGTTTACAAATGCTATTCAATTTAGTTTAAGGTACCTTGTGGAGCAGGACAAGCAACGTTTAGCCAAGCATTTTTGTCAGCGATGTAATCCCCCAACTTATAATAAGCATGGCTGCATAGTGTGCGTTTTATACAAGATTTAAATTTCGTTTCATTCAATTGGAGTATGTGGGGAGGTATTTTATTGTAACATTTTAAACAGTACCCCATGAAAGATGAATCTACTTTAGCCAGTCTGAAGCCTGGTTGAACTAATTGGTCCCTATTTCTAGTCCTAATGGTGTGTCTTTCACCTCTTTTACTGAAAAGATTTAGATTTTTCCTGACGTACATGATGTTCTCATAGATATATTGACAAGGTACCGTCATGATAATTAATAACTTTGAACAGTTCTCTTAGAGAATCCCGCCTACGGAGGCCATATATTGCTCTAATGGCTCTTTTCTGTAGAATAAAAATAGACTCGATATCTGCAGCCCGTCCCCATAGTAAAATACCGTAAGACATGATACTATGAAAGTAACTGAAATAGACTAGCCTCGCGGTTTCTACATTTGTGAATTGACGGATTTTTCTTACAGCATAAGCTGCTGAACTTAGCCGTCCTGCAAGAGCTGTTAAATGAGGACTCCACTGTAGCCTTGAGTCGAGCGTGATCCCTAGGAAAACAGTTTGATCGACGAATTCTAGTTTTTCTTTATTCAATACTATGTCACAGTCAGTACTTTTGACATTTGGTAAAGCAAATCTTATGCATTTAGTTTTTTTGCCATTTAATACTAAATTATTAGCAGTGAACCAATTCTGTATCAGCTGCTCTTTCTATTGGAACAAAAATAATTAAAATCCGTCCATAAACAAAAAACCTCATTTTCAAACTACGTAATTATGTTACGTAGTTTGTGTTTCCTTACATTTTTCGAAAATATTCATTGAAATTTTACTTTAAACTTTCATATTAGGTTCTAATATCATCGTTAGAGTTAAACTATAATAAAATTAATTAATAGAAAACAGTATCAATTAAAATTGAGTTAAATCTCTTAACCTACACTAAATCTTATAGAATTTGGTTAAACTTACAACTAGTATTACATGGCGCTCTCTGCGCTACTTGCAACCATGTACCCAGATAGGGTCTCGTCGCCGACAAATATTATAAACGCGAAAGTTTGTAAGTATGGATGGATGGATAGATGTTTGTTACTCTTTCACGCAAAAACGGCTGAACGGATTTGGATGAAATTTGACACACAGATAGATTATAACCTAGATTAACACATAGGATACTTTTTATCCCGGTAGTACGTTCCCGCGGGATAATTTCCGACCTCCACGCGGGCGAAGCCGCGAGCGGAATCTAGTTGATAATAATTTCGTGTCTTAGTAGTGGTATCTATCTAAATTAATGTTTTATTAATACATTTTCAGGTCCAAGAACTTGACGCAGTTCGTTGTCTAGACGTGGTCCTCCGAGCCACTACCGGCAGATCTTCAGTACTGCTTAAAAGATGAAGGTATGTTTTGTTCTTCTAAAAAGAAAAAACATAATTGTAATGTTTTTTCTTTTTAGTGTAGTGATAGCGTATCGTGTTCTCTCCGCCCACTTAGAATGCATCTTCTCTAAATGGTTGTCGCTCCAGTTTTCAGGTCTTTGAGCGTGGTCGTGCCGCTTTGAGCTGCCACCAGCCACTGCCTGCAATGTTGCTTGTGCCGCATCAAAAGATGGATGTAAGTTTTAGTTTGTCCACATGATTTTCTCCTTTTAACATAGCATAACATTCGAAAAAGTAATCAATAATAATTATTGTATTTAAAAACGTTTACAAAAGTGTACATTTTAGCCACAGTGATAATATTTTCCATACAATAGAATGATAGGACCTAAAATGGTTTTATAGCCTGTTACATCTTGCAGATATAATGCAATAAAATGTCGTACCTAAGCCATTACAAAAGTTCAAAAAAACTGAGCGGGTTACTGCTTGACAGATGTTATTATACCATAGATAAGTTTCTTAACGACCAATCTCTATGTATAATTATCATTAATGATTTTCTGAATTGACTTTTGACATGAAATGAAATTGACTTTGAATTGTAATTAAATTTGCTTGCATGCACAATTAGCCACTCCAATAATTATAATTATATTGTAATTAAATACTAAATTCTTAATTTGTTCTTATCAATATTGGCAAAACATAGCGTACTACCTTATTTTTAAAATCTTCGTATCGTATGTAATTACCAATGTTTGACAAATAAATTATTCTATTATTCTATTCAGATGCAAGTAATGATAGTTCGGAAATAGAATGTTAGGTAACGACGTAGACTGGTAGAACAAAACTTATAACATAATATTCGCATTTCAGGTCCAGTGGACGATCAGCGTGTAACCAAGCCATTGCGGAGTTGACCTCACTCGATGGGGTGTAAGTGGCTCGACCAACACCTGAAGAGCCAAAGTCAACCTCACCTTCCCGCGGTACACCCTGCTGAATATACCAACGAGGCTCTGACGAATCTCCACTTATGAGGTTTTGTAATAAACTTAACCTCATTTGCGTAGATGTATGTGAGGCATTTATCACTGATCTTTAAAGCTATCGAAAGGTTACTGATATGAGCCTCCCCAAGGATATGAGTAACGAAACGATAGGTAAAGTTTGTTTCTCGTATTCTTGAAATATTTTGTTCCACTTTGGGGGGCTACAGGGTAGGGACGGATACAAAAGGAGGGGATAGTAAGAATACCATTATTTATAAAAAAAGAGGGGCACTACCCTTTGTTTTGTAAATTCTGGTCTTCTAGACATTTTCCTTAATACTTTTATCCGTGCCTGAACGCCAGTTCCTCCTGCAGGTAACCGCATTTCATTTTAGTAATGGAATGCAGTTATCTTCATAGAAATAGTATAATTTATTATTATCTCCTTTATTCCTAATATACATATAAATTACATTTTTAAATATTAGTATAAAATTATATAAAAACATTTAAAAATATAAAAAATAGTGGCCCACCGGTATCGGGAACAAGGTCCAAGCTACCGGCGGTCAGGGCTCCAGAGAGAGGAACCTCCTGACAATGCGAGCCGTGTCCAGGAGTACTGCTTTCTGGATCAAGCCCTTGACCCAGCTGCCCAACGAGAGCCTCCTCAGATGTTGGTCGAGGCTCTTGGCTATCAAGCCATTGGCTGTAACAACTATCGGTACAATGATCGCTGAGTCCACATCCCACATGTCGACAACCTCGCGAGCCAAGTCAAGATACTTTATTTGTTTATCTTTCTCGGCTTTCACGAGGTTCCCGTCATGCGGGACCGTTATATCAACGATCATTGCACGCCGTTCTAGTCGATCCACCACCACTATATCAGGTTTATTGGCAACAATGGTCCTGTCAGTGATGATGGAGCGATCCCAGTACAGTGTGACATGTCCATTTTCGAGAACTGGGTCGGGCACATACCTGTAGTACGGCACTTCTGATTCCACAAGGCTGTATTTCAGAGCAAGTTGCTGGTGGATAATCCTGGCTACTAGGTTGTGTCTATGCAAGTACTCCTCGTTAGCTAGACGAGAACACCCGGAGATTATGTGTCTGATTGATTCTCCTGGACGGTGGCATGCCCGACAGATGTCAACCGTGCCATCTTTCACAATAAATCTCCGGTAATTGTTCGTCATCATAACTTCGTCCATAATTGCACAGACAAAACCTTCGGTTTCCCCAAATAGGTCACCGAAACGTAGCCAGGCTACGGACGCTAGAAAGTCTACATCGGGTCCATGTAGGGCCCGGAAAAAGCGTCCGTGAAGCTCCTTACTCTGCCATACCTCCATGCGATCTTTAGTGTCAAGTACTACAGGCTTGCGCCAGTTCTCTTTACCCAAGGAGAGCGGGGTGAGGCCCTTGTCCACCGCAACCACATCTCGATGCATCCCCACGTCGGTTTCTAGGAAATAATCCCTGAGACTGCATATCTCGCGATTGTGGAGAGTCTTAGCATTTAAAAAGCCTCGACCTCCACATTTTCGCGGGATATACAGTCTCATTACCGATGACCGTGGGTGATGCATTCGATATGCAGTCAGCAGCGTACGGACCCTTCTATCTATGGCGTCGAGTTCGGTCTGAGTCCATTTGAGTATGCCGAAAGAGTACATCAAGACCGGCATGACCCAACCGTTGAAGGCACGCACCTTGTTTCCGCCTGATAAAAGACTATTAAATACTTTTTTCAGGCGGCCAAAGAAGCGTTCCTTCAACGATTGTTTCATGTCAGTAACATTGATGCCCAAAGCTTCCGACATACCCAAATACTTATAGGTTTCGGCTGCGGAGAGGGCTCGAAGTTTTATGGAATCCGAGAGTTGGGTTCCCACGGATTCCACAATCTCCCCTCGCTTTACATGCATGACCGCACATTTGTCCACACCAAAATCCATCCTAATGGCGCTACTGAAAGTTTCAGTTACTTTCAGTAGCTCCATTAGTTGCAAATTGTTGGGGGCAAAGAGTTTTAGGTCATCCATGTAGAGGAGGTGAGATATAACCTGACCACCTCTCCTCAGTCGATAGCCTATACCTGAATCCTCCAGCAGTGTGCTTAGAGGATTCAGGGCTAGGCAGAACCAAAGCGGACTCAAACTGTCGCCCTGAAATATGCCTCGCTCGATCCTTATCGGTTCGCTATTCCTCTGGATATTTCGACATCCTGGATATCGAAGGACCGTCCTCCATTGCCCCATACATGACATCAGGAAGGTGCGCAGAGTTGTATCTACTTTATACAATTCCAGCACCCTCATGAGCCATGTATGTGGCACCGAGTCATAGGCCTTCTTGTAGTCTATCCAACATGTCGAAAGATCCTTTTGGGTACGACGAACCTGTTGGCTAATGGCCATATCAATGAGGAGCAGCTCCTTAGTACCGCGGGATCCGTTCCGACATCCATTTTGAGAGACAGACATGATTGAATTAGTGTCTACATGATTGTAAATCTTAGCTCTCAAAATGGATGTAAGAACCTTATAGACCGTCGGTAAACATGTGATCGGTCTATAATTTTTGGGTTCCGCGGTACTACCTGATTTATGGAGCAGGTGGGTAACTCCTGTCGTTAGGAACTGGGGTAGCGAACCAGACTCCAAAGCAGTCTGGTACTGAGCCGCCAAGCGAGCGTGCGACCTTTGCAACCATTTAATCCAGAAGTTGTGCAGCCCGTCCGGCCCTGGAGACTTCCAATTGGGTAACGGACGGACTGCACGAGCTACATCTTGGGGGCAGATGGTAATAGCCCCCATTTCTGGTATTAGATCGCAGGCTCGCTCGACTTATAATTTATTATAATTTATATTTAATTTTTATTTAGTATAATTTATTATTATTATTAATACGAAGAATACATAGACAGAATAAACATATATAATAAACTTTGCGTTTTATTTCTTAGCTGTAATTTACCTTTTGCTACTCTAGAGGGGCTCGTGATTTGATAATAACAGCTGCACAGGGCGTAGGGGGGCTGCAGGGGTCGTAGGGTAACTTGCCACGGTCGGTCCATGGTTTGGTGACCTCAAATTCAAATCATTTATCGACATTTACTGATATTATACCTATACTAACCTTACTAATATTATAAACGCAAAATTTTGTATGTATGGATGTTTGTTACTCTTTGACGCAAAAGCAACTGAATGGATTTTAATTTTTATTTTTGCTAATGTACTTTTTATAAAGCAGCAGCCATCTGTCTGAAAAGGTTTCAGTTTTTATATTAACGCCATCTCTTGGTGAACGCTGGTACTTATTGTAAAGGAAGAGTGCTTTAATTGTAACGCAGTTCGTATGAGTACCTAGTAAAATTGACAGATGTCATTGTATTCGAGCTTTCATACTTGTACCTTGTAACCGTGATCAGAGATCCACTGCCTCCCTTCAGTCCAGATGAATTGCATGATATCATTAAAGGGTTCTAAGCTAGGAAAGCTCCCGGTTCGGATGATATCACCAATGAGATGTATAAACTCCTGCCTGCCCATCTCATACTGCCCATGACCGCCATCTTCAATGGCGCCCTGAGCAACAACATCTTCCCGCAAGCGCGGAAAGAAGCCACCGTCATCGGTATCGCCAAGCCAGGCAAGCCCAAGTCTGAGCTTTCCAGCTCCCGTCCCATCAGTCTACACATACATACTCGTACATCAGTAGACACTGAAACGTAACACCTTTGGCTAAGTGAAGAGACTATTTTAGCAAGGTGGCTGGTAGCAGATAAGTTAGAGTTGCCAATAATCGAGCTGAATGGCGAGCGGCCTAAGTCCAGCATTAGAATACAGTAGCCTAGGCTGATGATGATGATGAATTAGGAAGACCCGTTTAGAAGCGAATATAGGTGAATAAATCTAGAAATATTTTTATGGTAGAAATATTCGTTCGCTTATCAAAAATAAAAACTGCTGTTGAAAAATGGAATAAGATAGCTTTGTTCTCCTATTTATAAGATCACAGTTTTGCGTTCAAAAAGCTCTCATAGAAAATCAAGATTTTGTAGATAACCGTGTATACTTTACCGCTGTCGAAATACTAGATAAATGCAACGTTCCTATACCTCACATCAAAGTATTGATCGTGACATGCGCAGTGCAGCTAGTCTTTATCAAGTCTAGACGCCTAGCTTGGTGCAATGCCGCAGTGCGCCAGCCGCCGTGTACCGTACATGACGCGCTGGTATTTCGAGAGGCCGCCGAGGCGCAAAGTCATGGAGCCCTACTGCACCGCGTACCCCTCGGGGCTTGATGAAGGTAAGTGATTTGTGCCGGTTTTCACCAACAGTTAAACTTAAATTGTGCTGAAAATGGACGCCTATGTAATCAAACCGCGTTGTTGGGTGTATAACTTTCGGCGCTTTGCTGCGGCGGACTGGTATATATGATTCAGTGTCTCGATGTTTCCACTGTTAGGGCACAGACCTTTTCTCTATGAGAGGGTGTTGGTTGTAATCCACCACGCGGGCCCACTGCGGGTTGGTTCTTTGGTGTCTTATCTTCGATTGTTTTGGTTCTAGTACATGTCGGTTTCCCCACTCGTTTCGCTTTCATCGACTGCTCCGAATCAAATCATTTATGAACATTTTTGTCAAAACGTGGTCATGGATTAGTGCGGGGGGAAAGAGGGTGTCGGGGGATGGGGGTAGGGGAAGTAGGCGTGTTTTTACGATCAATAAAAGCGTGACAACGCGCCGTTCTGTCGACGCATTGGTTAAAAACGAGAGCATGGCTTTTGTGCTGAAAAGCCATTAACACAGGCGGAGCTAAGATGTTAACATCAACCAATAGAGTGCCGAGGTTCTATGTTCGTTTTAGTGTATTTTCTGTGTTGCCGACGAAAAATTTCCACGCAGGGAGATTTGGTATCATGTACAGCCATGCTATTCTGTAACCATCTCACCGGGTGAAGTAAGCCGAGTGAGCGTGGAGTGAGCTGTCAGTGTCATCCTACTGATGCTAGGGATTGACCAAGCATTACATTTTTATAATCGAGATTAAATCTCGATTATGATTGTATGCTAATTCTATTGATCACTTTATTAAGATTTCAAAGCTAGTGTTTAAGTGTGCATTACATTACATTATACGCGCACTCGCGCCCCAGGCAATACTCGTATAAGGACTAGCAGAAAAAACTGACCGAAACAACATTGAGTTTATGACTGAGCTTTTGTTTTGCTACTTTATTTGAAGAACCTCCCAAAATGTAATGCATGATGCACACTTAAACACTAGCTTTTAAATCGTTATAAAATAATCAATTGAATTAGCATATTTTAATCTCGATTATGATTGTAAATGTAATGCTTGGTCATCACTAGCATCAGGTGGAATGACACTGACAGCTCACTCCACGCTCACTTCACCCGGTGAGATGGTTAGCGAATCGACATGCTGAATCCGGGTAGCAGGTTGTATAACTTCCCCACCACCCTGTATAGGTACTATCAGGCTGAGTGGTCTCAAGCCTCTGTTGACAAGTGAGATTTGCTCTCTACCTATTTCGTATTCGTACGACTTCAAAAAGTATTAGGTACCATTAGCTTTTCGGTAGTTTCATTTCAGCTTAAATGATGGTCACACTATTGGAACGCAGGCTCTCTGTGAGATGAAGTGGGCCAGATGCGGTATCGTAGATGTTTCATGTAGTGCATACTTTACTGCCGTCGAAATAATAACTGCAATGTAAGTACACGTCTATCTCAAGTCGAAGTATTGATCATAAATTCGTGACATGCGCAGTGCAGCTAGTCTTTGTCGAATCTAGACGCCTGGCTTGGTGCAATACTGCAGTGCGCCAGCCGCCGTGTACCGTACATGACGCGCTGGTTTTTTGAGAGGCCGCCGAGGCGCAAAGCCATGGAGCCCTACTGCACCGCGTACCCCTCAGGCTTAAATGAAGGTAAGTGATTTGTGGCAGTTTTCACTAACAGTAGAACTTCTATTCAGGCATCTGTATTTCTTATCTTTTATTAATCGTTATAGGTAATTAGAGATCGGATATTCGGATGCATATTTACCTAAAGATATTTTTTAGCTATAAAAGTATGGAAGCGGCTTTATAAATTATTCGTAATATTTATTAAAAACCCCGGGATTCTTGGATTGCATAACTATTCAGATGTGTATTAATTTAAAATTAATTTTTAACCCGATACAAATATGTGTATGTACTGGAGGAGGGGTGGTTTGTATTAGTTAAAACAAAAAATAAACAAATTACTTACCTAAATTAAGACTTGTTCGATACAAAAGCGCATTCCATGTTAGCCAACATCTCAGCTTTAGGTGAATATGCATCCGAATATCCGATATTCATTTTACGTACTTAATACTCGATTTGAAGAACGTGGTTGCAGTGACTAATTTGAGATTTTTTTTTGAAACTCTTTGATAGAGATTCGCTAGTAGGACTGCTGTAAATGAATCACTGTCTCATAATCAGCATGTTATGATGTTCTGTTGAAACACGGGCTCTTCTTGGTTAGAGTGTGTGTGCTCCTACCACGCAGGCCCAGTGCGGGTTGGTTGATGTCTCATGTCTTCGATTTTTTTGGTTCTAGTACACGTTGGTTTCCTTCACCGTTTTGTTCGCATTGTTGCTCCGAATTAAATCATTTATGAACATTTTTGTCAAAACGTGGTCATGGTTCAGTGCGGGGGGGAAGACGGGTTTCGGGGGAGGGGCAGTAGGCGTGTTTGGACGATCAATAAAATCGTAGCGTCGTTCTTTGTCCTCATTGGCTATAGACAAGCCTTTTTTGATGAAATGCCATAATCACAGGCGGATCTAAGAAGAAAATATCGACGCTTATATATTTTTTCGAGTTTAAATGAGGTTGAATGTTCGTTCTTTTGTTTTTATTGAATGACTGTATACTATGATGGCCGATTAATTCATTTTTTACTTTTTTTCTTTTTTTTTTCAGCTGGTAAAGGTCGTAATGTTTAAAGTTTTTGTTTTATTGGATAGGTTCCTAATTCGGACAGACAGAAACGTTCAGCAGCGCGACTTCGGATTATCCTTACATAGTATACAACCAAGTCGCTTTTCGTGTCTGTACGCTTAGATGTTTTAAACTAGGTACTGAACGGATTTTAATGCGGTTTCCATCAACAGACAGAGTGATTCAAAAGGAAGGTTTATATTATATGTATAAGATGCTAGTAATACGTACCTAGGTACTTATCTAGCAGCATCTGCAGGATAGACTGCAAGCCTACCTCAAAATAGTGGGGAAAAGGCTTGGCCAACTACACAGGTTTGCCGGCGCTTGGAAAAGATGTATGTTTGGGATGTTAATGGGATGCATGAAGAAGCCTCCACGTGTAGCGCAATTTCTTCCACCAGTAACTCGAATGAACCGAGCGCTCGGCGCATCCTGGACAGTCACACCCAATACTATGATGACTGGCCAATTCTTCCCTTGCGGTGGTAAGGTTAACGCCCGTCTGGTTCGCGTTCACCCTCCCACCGGAGTCCGGCGTCAAGCAACTTGCTGTGTTTCGTCGATGCGTGGGAGTACCAGTGCCTTGAACAAGAGTGAACAGGCATATTTGGGGCACGCTCGATCCATCATAGACCTCATCAATCGCTTTCCATGAGGCGTGATCGAGGTCAAGAGCGGGCCCATTTAGTAATAAAAAAAATGTCACTCTTAACGCTGACGCTGTGATGCTACTGCTTGTTCACGGTTGAATAGGTTTTCATATTCTTAAGTACCCAACGCGTGGGTAAAGTATTGCTATCTAATTTCATTTGACCCTGCACATCTCATTTATTATTATATGTTTTTGTAAATCTTCAGGTGCCTGTCCTGTGAATGGCTTCACCTTGTCGTCGTCGACCCTGGACGCTGAACCATCGCATGGTCTGTGGGCGTGGTTTCGTCCTTCGAACCGACTGGTGACCAGAACCAGGACTGGATGTAAGTGTTCTAGATTTGTTTACTGCTCTTAAATATTATGATCTTTGTTGATTATGGTTAATTTTTGACAGCCGCAGGGGTCGATCGATCAGGTAGAGCTACGCTTGCCGTGGTTTTTTTTTTGAGGGTGGGACATCATCAAATAACTTCCCCCGCTCTGGGTGGAGCAGGATGGCGTGTAAGACTTTTACTGGCTAAAACCCACTCGTGTTCTCCACGGTATCTCTTTCGAACAACCCGCACCCCTGGCAGTCATCGCCCCTTGCGTACCCCACCAAGCGTGGGGTGCTTGACATCAATCACATGAATGACATGAATCAATTATGATCTTAAAAATACCTCAAAAAGCACCCCACGCTTTTTAATTGAATTAAATTATTTTCTACTTTTTTAGTTTGGTTTTTAAAGCGTGTTTTTTAGTTTTTTAAACTATTATTTTTCTATTAATTATCACAGTTATGCGTTCTAAACGAATCATGGTTTTGTAGATAACCGTGTATACTTTGTGGCCATCGAGTAGAAAGCTTATTGTCAGGGTGATTTTTACAGTTTGGGAAGAAACATTCTTCTGAAATAGTCTACATTTATAATCGTAGATCGTTAGAAACGAAAGACAAAATGACAGATTGTAGAAGGATATTTTACGGTGCGGTGTCAAAAATGGAGAAACGAAATGTCACTTTGTATTGAAAAAGCACTGTCTATTCTTCGTAGAAATAGAAAACGTCATGAAACAATGGATAGAAATGTGTTTTTATGTACCTATGTATTAGGTACATTTCAGTTTTTGTTAACATTTTTTTATTTCGTTTTTCAGTTCCTTGGGGGTGGTGCAATGATGCCGTCTCGTCTGAACGCAGCTGACATTTGCCTCACCTCGTCTGAACGTTAACGACGAGGCTGTGACGAGTCCCCGGGCTCAAATGTGGCCAAGACGCAGAGGGGATCGTCAACTTTTAATTTATTTAATGTTACACACTTCGTTTTTGTCTTGTATTCTCTAAGTTAATTATGGGTTTAGCCTACATCACAAACCGCGCTAAACGTATTTAAATCATCATACTTAGATAATGTTTCTTTAATATCGTTTGAAGACTCATTTTTCTGTCTCTGCAGACAATGGTGTTTTAAATAAGTTTGGTTTATGTAGTCAATTGTGGAGTAAGCAAGCCTTTATTTTTATTTTAGCCTTTCTTTGATATGGATAATAGTGGTGAATATCTAGACCATTGCTAATATTCTTGTGGATGTTCTGAAGTTTTTATTGTATATTTAGAATATGTTACACATTTTTCTCTAGGTTCTATTCAAATTCTCTTTCGGTTTGACCTGTAAGTAGGAGAGCTCTTTATGTGCCGAGCTCGCCCGGGGAAGTACTACCCCCATGCTTATTTCTGCCGTAAGAACAGCAAAGCTGTGTTCCGGTGGAAGGGTGTGGGTGCCGTTTTTATTGCCAGCACATGAGACATTCCAGCCTTGTCTTTGGGATGGCAACACGTCTGCAATGCCCCTGAAATTGCAGACGTCCACAGGTGGCGGTAACCACTCACCATCAGGTGGGCCGCTGCTAGATTGCCATATATTAGGTTAAAATACTTCTAATCTTTAGACATACTTATGGTATCTAATAGACACATACCTACATATATTAGACACATAGAAACGGTTAAAATTTTCACAGTATTAATTAATAAGGTATAGAATAAAGCTGACGTACCTATCGACATTAAATTAAGATCAGTATGTTAGGTATAGGTTAAGATTAATTATAAGAATTAGGTTAAGTATTGATTTGTTTTATTCTCATCACTGCCGTCCTCAACCCAGTTACTGGGTGCCATGATACCCTTTGGTAAGACTACTTGTCAGACTTTTGGGCTTCTAATTACACGTCTCGACTTTTACCGATCTGGTAATGATACCCGGGATCACTGACTTAACGAGCTTTGCGAAAAGTGAGGGGTCTTGATAATGGATGGTCACCCATCAACGAACCGACCTCGGTAAGCGGAGCTTAACCTTTAATCAATTTTTCCTGGTAGCCTAAAAGTCTACACATATGTATAAACAGTTCTCCGCTTAAAGGCGCCTGCAAACAGCCGTGACGCGCAAGCGTGACGCGGCTCACGAAAACCATTTCAATGAAAACTTTATGGAAATAATTGTTCTACAAGTGTCGGGCTCGCCTCTTTGAAGAAGCCTTAATAGTGCTGCCGTAAAAGGCAAAATCAAACCCATACTATTGTAGGTAGGTACTGTTATGTTGGGGGCGAGGGGATCTAGCTACAAATGAAATATTTGTGGGAGTTTAAATTCGTGATTCCACGTATATTTTAAAGTAATCAGTTCAACACAACACTGCGCAATAATAATGAAAATCATCTGCGGAACAAAAACCTATGTCAAACTATTCTTAAATTCAAACTTAAACTTTCTGGCTGTTCGATCATAGATAGACCAATCATTGGCTGCCAGTAAACGTAAGTGTGCAGCGGTGTAATAGGTGGTGGTTGCTGATAGGTGCTGGTAGCGTTGGTGCCGAGGAAAAAAAACTTTTTCCAAAAAAAAAACAACCGACTTCCACAAAACACTACAAAGTGAAAAATAACTTCAATTTCGGAAGTCGGTGTCTTTGGAGCTGTATTTGAATTTTTTATCACCGCCTTCCGAAATTGAAGTTATTTTTCACTTTGTAGTGTTTTGTGGAAGTCGGTTGTTTTTTTTTGGAAAAAGTTTTTATTTTTCACTTTTTAGTGGTTCACATGTGCTTACCCCTTCACAGCATACCGGCGTGATGTTATGTTATGAACTGGTGTTAGCAATAGGCAGACATGACATTTCAGCAATCCCAGTCCATTTGCTATCATTTATTGAGGAGTTCCGTTGCCTATCTCCGAAGTTCTTCATCAGATCTTCACCAAATTGAAATGAGACCACTCCGAGAAAGTACTCTTCCAAAAAATAGCTAAATCGCTTCGTGTGCCTATAAAATTTGAAGAGTTCTCTCTATTTCTCCAGGTTCCCGTCATCAGATCCTGACTTGATGATCATGGGACCACCTGGGAAGTATACCCTTTCAAACAAAAAAAACAAAATCCAAATCGGTCCAGCCATCTTCGAGTAATCGGGGAACATACATAAAAATAAAAATATAAAAAAAGAAACAAAAAAAAAAAAAGGTTCCGACGAATTGATAACCTCCTCCTTTTTGAAGTCGGTTAATAAATGAAAAGGCGGACTGTTTCAATTTCACATGTGTATTGGACCAGTGTCACAGTTGGAAGGGAAGTGTTGCCACAAATCACCTTTTTTTTTTGTTTTTTTTTTGGTTTTGGCTTCGCACGGTTTGTGCATTTAGCCAGTGTCAAGTAATTTTTCTTTTCGATCAAGTAAATGCCCCGACATCGGGCACGAAGTTACGAAACAGTCATGGTCGACTTTAGTTAGTCAAATCAAAGTTATTGTAAAGCGGTAGTAACTTTACAACAACCTAATAGGAGTTTTTGGGGGGAACACGAAAAGTCTACGTTAGTCACTTATTTTCACCTTCGCTACACTTGTGCACTCACACGTAACTAAATTGAATAATACACTACCAAAATTATAGATACAATTTAATTCGCTATTTCACTAAATTTAATGAAAATGAAAATTCGTGTGACATGTTCCAACGCGATCCCGCCAAAAAAACCCACAGATCACATATTAATTTACATGTTAATTTTGGTGTTGCAATCTTAATTACTAAAATACCCAACAGTAAGGTTTCATGCTAAGCATACAACCTTTACAGTAGGTACCTACAGTCATGAGCACTTGGATGGCTACAAATAGCGAAATTAAAAAGTTATTTTCTCTTAAATAACGAATGCAACCTTGAGATAACCTATACCTACTCCATTTGAAATAAGATCAGACATTTGACTAAACCTTTTTTACAGTCCGATCAACCAATTTGGACTTCTATTGCGTTAGTGGCATAACAAATGGCAGCTGCAGTAAACAGTTGGTATTGCAACTACTTTTTTGCTTTTAATGCCATCCTTATGCCTACGGTATAGAAGTCGGAATCGGTTGAACTGACTGTAAAAAAGGTTTGTATAAATATCTAATCTTATTTCAAATGGAGTTTAGGTATTTCATTATAGTGCCCGTTCCGAAATATTCTTTTCATAATATCATAAAATTACAATCAGTACAAGAGGAGAAAATCTTTTTTAAAAGTTTTTAAAAAAGATAAGCGATACAAGAAATATACATGATAATATTATTGCTCGTCACCTAGCGAGCTTAGAATAAAGGTAAAATAAAGAATAGTAGAATTTCTTGTAAGATCTCTACGGGGACCTAGATATGTATACGTTTTGGAATGGGCAATTAGCTTCAAATTCAAACTCAAAGCATTTATTTCAATTAAACCCTTTACAGGCACTTTTGAATTGTCAAAAAGTCGCTTAGTTGGAAAGTTGAAGCTAGTTGCCCATTCCAAAACGTAGATCTATAGAGATCTACGTTTACGATAGGAAGAAGAACGGGCAAGAAACTCCAAGGACACTCTTTTTAATCATGTTAGGTATTACAAAATCTTGGGAACATTATTCTTGTTGCTTCTAATATATGAGAACAATGTAAAAAAAAAACAATTCTGAATATAAGATTTAAAAATAAACCATGGAAGTTAGGAGATAGCCAGTCTCAACCGACGGCGCCCGTTCACGTACTTGACGCGTGGATCAGCACCATCCAGCTCAACCATTTTGTAGGGAACCGAATGACCCAACACACGCGCCACCATCAGTGAGACGTTTAAGGCGGTGATTTTTTGAAAACGCTCAAAGAGGTGGTTTTTTAAACCAGTGTATCTCTTTAACCGTAAATAATTTTGAAAGCAAAAAAATATAAATCTTTTAGAGACAATGCGAAATTAGCCGCAAGCAAAATAGGTCTCTTTCATTCTGAAGGTGCGTTATGATGATAGACTTAATTTGACAAAGTCATTAGGTAGAGTCACGGACTTTAATTGATAAGCCACTTGCCACAGTTTCTATTTTAGCCGTGTAATGCAAATCGGGTTTAGTCGGTTATACTCGTACATGTCCAGAGTGATGACCCAAAGTCAACCAATTGCAGAGCTAGCAACCGTAACCTAGCAACAATTGTTTTAGCGTAGCGATGGTAACGTTATGATTAGTCATTTCGACATCGGAAAAACTTGCACCCACGATTTTATCCGAACGTGTAGCGTCCAAGAGACGTTCGTGACAAATATGATAACCGTTGCATATAAACATATTATATAGTTACGGCTACGATTCACCAAAATTCGAAATTATCGTCTCTGACATTTCAACTGTCACTGTCTTTGGATAGGTTTTCAGAAATAACGAGTATTTAATGAGATCTTATTCAAAGGAGGTCAGTATCAAATAGATTGGATACACTTATGTAACAGTGTATTGATTTATCTTTGACAATTTATTAGTCAACCTCTATAGATAAGACTATTTCCGATTATAAGTAGGTAATTTGTCATCTTATTTACGAGCATGTGGCTTAAGTTCGTGTTTAATCGTGTAATCTCGTGAATGTATAAAACTGCAAAATTGGAAAGTTTAATAGTGGCTTATCAATTAAAGTCCGGGACTGTACCTACGATTCTGGTGCTAACCTATTGTTTTGTTAGAAATATTGAAACAGACAAAGTTTGTACCTATCTATGTTTATTTCAGTTATAGGTTCGAACCCAGACAGGCGGTTAACTTTGTATTAATTATTTCATCACCACTGCTCTCAAAACGGCGAAGGAAAACATCGTGAGGAAACCGGCATGTCGTAGAACCAAATAAACTTTAAAAAAAAAACAACTGACTTCCAAAACAACACTACAAAGTGAAAAATAACTTTAATGTCGGAAGTCGGTGACTTTGGATATGTATTTTAATTTTCATGTCACCAGTCACCGACTTCCGAAATTAAAGTTATTTTTCACTTTGTAGTGTTTTTTTGGAAGTCGGTTGTTTTTTTTTTGGAAAATTTCTTATTTTTCACTCTTTAGCTAGAGTACCTACCTACCCCACACCAATTCAAAATGTCATCATCCTTAGGGTAAAAACAATGCATATTTATGCGATAGCAGCAATCTCGGTTGATTTGCTGTCATTTTTTGAAGAGTTCCATTGTCTGTCTCCGAAACGCATCATCAGACCTATATGAAATTTAAATAGGACCACACGGGAAGCACCAGCTTTTAAATAAAAAAAGAATCATCAAAATCGGTTCACCCAGTCGAAAGTTCTGAGCTAAAAAACATTAAAAAATACAGTCGAATTGAGAACCTTTTCTTGAAGTCGGTTAAAAAGTTCCAAGACATTTGACATTCTACCAACCCGCACTGAGCCCGCGTGGTGGATTGTGGCCCACCCTTCTCACAGAGAGGAGTCTTGTGTCCCAGCAGAGGGAATATGAATGGCTGATTATGATGAAGAACTGACTTCTGCCCACGACTTCTGTGGCGTGGAATATCTTGTTATAATATTAATTATATCTTATACCTGTGCCCCCGTTACTACATTTTCTCTGAGTTTGGCTGAGCATTGAAGACTAGACTGAATATTAAGGGCAATCGATTATTACCGTTCTTACAAACAAATGAAGATTTTTCCCGGATAAACAGTAAATAGATAATAGGAGAATCGTTCATCGCGGTGGGGTCCGAGGAAGCGAGTGGTGGTTAGGCCCAGCCAGGTTGCTGCGGCACCGCGCTTCAGCGAGCTGATGATGACACGTTGATCACGCCAGCTGCGCGCAAAGCAAGGTTTCGAAATAGCCTTCCTCAAATATTGGTCTATGAAAAAATCTTGTAGTGAAACTACAAAAAAAATAGTAAGGGGCGACCATGGGGCTCCCATACATGTAGTCGAGGGGTGAAAACAAAATTCAGTGCAGATTAACGTGTGGGGTACGTTGAAATAATACGATGTTTATAGGGTATTGAACAATTTCTTTGAGAAATCCTATGAAATACAAACTTATTTTTGCGAGCGGTAGAATCAATATTGTACAACTAAGGAATTCGTAACTGTGATTACGCAATTAGGGTGCAGCTGTGTGTGAGTTTGTTCTCGTACACACAGAGATATATGGGCTTTCTGCAGTGTAATTAGTAAATTGTCACCGGTGTTGTATTATATTTAATACAGAAATATATTTTTTAATCCGACTGGTAGTCCCACAAACTTTTCAGCTTTATTATTAATATATATACTATAGTAGTTAAATTTGTCTGAACTACCCAGAACAGAATTACTCCATAAAAGTGGCCCTCATTCCAACTGGGGGTCCGGAGAACAATTTGAAATACAAGACTTATCTAATAGGCACTGCCTTAGATATAGAAAGAAAGAAAAGAAAGAAAAAACGTTTGTTTGCGGTAAACATGACGCAAAAAGAAAAGGAACACAAATAAATAATAGACAATGTTGAGGGAAACATGCGTCACATCCACGCCAAACGGCTATCACTCAGCATTATGCTGCGACCCTATGCAAGACAGAGCCCCAGCGCTGGTTTTCAGGGACAGCCGGCTCTGACGTAATGACGTCACCCGGTGCATCAAACAATTATTAGGAAACTGTACTGGTACAGCGAACTAATAGAAAAATAATATAATTTCATAGATATTAATGTGATAGAATAATTATACTAAAAAGGAATTTAAAAAAAAAATAGTTTAAAAAACTAAAAAAACACGCTTTAAAAACCAAACTAAAAAAGAAGAAAATAATTTAATTCAATTAAAAAGCGTGGGGTGTTTTTTGAGGTATTTTTATAATCACTTAATGTCGAGCACCCCACGCTTTTTAATTGAATTAAATTATTTTCTCCTTTTTTAGTTTGGTTTTTAAAGCGTGTTTTTTAGTTTTTTAAACTATTATTTATTTTTATGGATAAAGCGTAGGTACTCCAGTGTGATTGAGTTTTTATCCGAGCAATAGTTTGGCTGTATTGGCCTGGATTGATATTTCTGGATTTTGTTTAAAGTTCAATGAACGACAATGTGAATGTTTTGCATGCCGAATGGTGAAATATAGCTGAGCTTTAATGTATCATTTGCCATCAAAACTCATAGAAGAAGAAGAATGTACCATAACTAGAGATGGGCCGACTATGACTGGCCGACTAACCGACTAGTCAGGGGCAAAATGGCCGACTAGTCGGCCAAGCCGATCATGGCTTTCGGTTGAGTTCGGGTGACATCGGTAATGTTCGTAACAACGCTTTCGGCGGCCGGCGACCAGGCGGAATTGTCAGGACATGTTTTTGATTATCATGATGATTGACATTATCATTAAGTGCTATAGCCCTTTCATAAAGATTTAAAAAAAAAAAAAAACTACTTAGCGCACCAAAAAACATCCGCCGCGATGTTTTTATATCCTTGCGAATGTGGAATTAGTCTCTGAGCTAAGCTACGGACAGACAAACAGACGGACATAGCGAAACTATAAGGATTCCTTGTTGACTGTAATGTTGGCAGCATTGTAGTTTTCCGAAATAAAACAACACAGTACTTAACCTAAGTTTATTATCTAGTTGCTTATATCTATTTGATGTGGTAGTGTTGCCCCTTAACCTTGTTATTAGTCTAGGTACTTAAACTAGTCGGCAGCGTACCTGGTGGTAATCGGTAACTGCCACCTGCGGACATCTGCAACACCAGAGGCATTGTAGATGCCCTGCCATATCAGAGACAAGGCTGGAATGTCTCATGTGCTGGTAATCTCACCGGCACCCACACCCTTCAAGCCGAAACACAGCCACGCTGCTTATCGGCAGAAATAAGCATGGGGGTAGTACTTCCCCGGGCGAGCTCGGCACATAAAGAGCTCTCCTACTTACAACTAATTAAAATTAAAAATGTTTTAATAAAATAAAGAAAGAAAGAAAATACATTTATTTAGCACAGACTAAAAAGGGCACACAATATACAGCAAAATAATTAAATTAAACAAACCAACAAAAAGTGTTAAGTGCGTCAAAGTGTGCCTCATGGCTGCGCTAAAAAGGCCCAGTTCAGCATAAATGCCAGGCAACTAGTGCCTGACGCTGGTTTTCAACTGGACCTGACGTGTGAGGTGACGGATGTAAATCAGCTTTAATTCCAATACTGCAACGTCAAAAAGACGAAAGACATTGTAAAATACATTCAAAATAAAACCAAGACTAAGTAAACAAAAATAACTATCAATATAAAAGTGAGGTAATTCGCGACAAGCCATTTACAGGCCTCCATAGATAGCAACAGAGAGCTAAAAAAATCATTAAAAATATCAATTTTTGCGAAACCATTTCTCAAAGCCACGTACAGACTCGCAAAGCATCTGCTGCCACGTACCTATCTCTCAGCCTCTACGAATCACCACATCCGCCATCGACGAATGCTCACAAAACAGACACACACGCACACATATACACACCAGTGACGAGGGGTGAAATTATGACCAGCACCCTAATTGCGTAACACGCGATTCATAATCGGGTTCATTTTGACAGTCCAACAATATTCATCGCGTTATTTACGTTGTTGAGCAGACACATTTTTCAAACTTATGAAGCAATGGTTTAGCCATCTGTTTCAAAACGAAACAGATTATGATTAATCGTGAGTTACGCAATTAGGTTGCAGGCTAAGCCATTCCAAACAAAAACACTCACTTAGTGATGCAAGCTTAGTTTCTTCAGATGACAAAGCCCCACTTTCACTCATACTGAGTTGGAATCAGAGAATTTCGTACGGAAGATAATTGATTTTCGTTACGCGCAGGCGTTTTTTTAGTAAAACTTAGAAACAGATAAAAATTTATTGTACTTTAAAATAATGAGTGGTGGATCGGTGGGAGATAAGATTTCTTAAAGGTAAGCCGATGGGTTTCGGTTTGTATTGACCCTTCGCTACTGATACACACAGACTGAGGCACGCGTGGCAAACCATTCTGCGCTGTTGTTGTTGATAATCAGCCCATAGGTAACGTTCCCACTGCTGGGACACAGGCTGCCTCCCTGTGAGAGTGAGTGGGCTTTAGTCAACCGCGCGGACACAGTGAAGGTTGGTCGTTATGACGCTCATCTGTACGTGGCTATTAATGAGGTTTTCAACTTAAATTAGAACGTAGTGACGATCCCGTCTGTCCCTCGGCCTTATAACTTGAGACCAAGGTACTGGCAAGGCCCCTTTCGTGAAGTCTTCTTTTTCATCTTTGGGTGGTGCTGATGAGGAGAGGGCTGCATCGGGTACTCCGCGGAACTGTAATGAGAAATATTGTTATGTTAGTACAAAAAAATTGTAGCGTTGGACGCCCCCCAGCTAGATGTGTCGACGACTTCAAGGTGGCTGTAACCGATTGTATGAGGAAGATGAAGGTCAGGGAGAGGTCTATGTCCAGCAGTGGACTGCGATAGGCTGAGTTGATTAAATAAAGAGTTTAATAGCAAGAGCATAGTTAGCCTATAACGTTCCCACGGGGCCTCAAGTCTGCTATTACAATAGTGTCAGAATCTGGTCAGAATGGTCTATCATTGATTTCATAATTGTTGATTTTGACAAGTTTGGTAATCTACTAATATAATGGCGTCATTATGACTTTCCAATGGTCAGCCACTGATACTCCATTGAAAGAAATTGCATTTATTGGTAATCTCGTACATAATGATAACACTAATAAATAATATGTAAAAATATATGTAAATTAAATCTGACATGAATAAATGTTTTTTACGGTTATGGAGATACACTGGTTTAAAAAACCATCTTTTTGAGCGTTTTCAAGAAATCACCGCCTTAAACACTAACCTTCATCTTGAACTTCGGTGACGCTGAACGTAGGTCTACAAATCACCGGGTGGAAGGTCCAAAGTCCTCTGAACCGTAGCTTTCAAACACGACAGAGACCTGAAAAAATTTAGAAATATATTTAAAAAAAGTTGTTTAAATAGTTTCTATCCACATATATAAAGTAGGTAAGTATTTTTTTTTTCAATTATGGGCCCGCCCTTGACCTCGACCACGCCTAATGGAATGCGATTGATGAGGTCTATGATGGATCGTGCGTGCCCAGAAAATGCCTGTTCACTCTTGTTCAAGGCACTGGTCACGCATCGACGAAACACAGCAAGCTGCTTGACTCCGGTGGAAGGGTGGTCGCGAACCAGGCGGGCGTTAACCCTACCACCGCAAGGGAAGAATTGGCTAGTCATCAAAGTATTGGGTGTGACTGTCGAGGATGCGCCGAGCGCTCGGTTCATTTGAATTACTGATGGAACAAATTGCAACGCCCGCCCTGTCTTCACCACTTTCGATTTAGCTGGGAAGAAGTGGCGCAAAAAACTTTCCAAAGTGATTTCTTGAAAACACTCAAAAAGGTAGTTTTTTAAACAAGTGTATCTCTTTAACCGTAAATAATTTTGAAAGCAAAAAAATATATGATTTTTTCAAGTCTTTTTTGCATAGAGTGATGGAACTTAAAACATAATTAAACATACTTTAATGCATCAAAAAAATCATCAAAGTCACCTCTAAATTATTTATCCCTTCAATAACAATTATAATTATAATGAAAAATATACCTTAAAATTCCAAATGCCAAACTGCATACAGTGATTGATTATTTATTATTAAACAGATTATTATTTTATTTATCTAATTTTATACGATTTTATTTGCATTTTTACGACAATGCTAGCTCATTAATTTTTCGAATTTATTACAACAGATTTTAACCCGTATCAGATTGCAATAAGAACTATTATCGCTCATAACGACAATATGTAAAGTTACCAGGGCATTAAAATAATATCTATAGACCAATCCAATGACGTAAACTAAACACGTAACACGTGTGAGGGTATACTCGTATTACAGTCGTATTGACACCGGTGTGTGAAAGAGATGTCAGGAGTGGGATCTCCGTATAAATGCGGCACGAAGCTGCGCGGCTCGCCCCTTATCTGCGCGGCCTTTATCGATCGTATGACCATTCCGACATCTGCATCCCCGCAACCCCCCGCACTGCGTATCTTGCTGGCCATCCCATGCCTGCGCCTTCGCTACCTGCCCCAATGACACCCTTTTTTTCTCAAAACTGTCTTAAGTTAATGCTCGCCCCCTTTTGTATGAGACTTCAACATAACTGGCGAAATTTGGGTGAACAGAACTGGTGGGTGTGGGTAGTCAGAGACGCACCTCTGCCTATCTCTTCAGCAGGGACTATAGTCGTGATGTTATGTAATGTCTTAAAATGATCAATAACTGTGCAGTCAACGTTATCATGACATCGAGTAGATTTCTGCCAAGGGTGCGGGTTGTTCGAAAGAGATACCGCGGTCCCTGGCACACAGGCAACTGAGGGAACACGGGTGGGTTTTAGTCAGTAAAGGTCTGACACGCCCTCCTGCTCCACCCAGAGCGGGAGAAGATATTTGAGGAATTCCCACCCAAAAAAAAAATGTAGTAGATTTTGATGTGATGTGAATTTTAAAATGATTTATTGTTTATTTTAATAATGATTGTAAGACTACGTCTGCATTCTCGCAAGCCCCTCCCTGCTTAACTACCCGTTCCCCCGGAATGACATACTTTGTACGTTAGAGTTACTTCGTAGTCAACTAATTTTATTTCATGAAACAGTCGACTACAAATAAATTTTTAGCAAACATATGCATTGCAATCTGCCGACTACCCCCCCCCCCCCCTAAGGACACATTTTCACAAAATACTCTCAATATTATTTATAGTAGGTACAACATAACATCACGCCTAAAATCCCCGAATAGTTAGTCAAAGGTGTAACCGATACTAAACCCAATTTTTTGCCTTCTAAAAATTACAGATTTATTACCGATTTATGCGTTTAAAAAACACTGACTCACTTACCTTAGTTACCGATGCAGTCCTGAAGTCCTACAGAGCCAGGTGTCCCGGCAGCAGCTCTAAGTACCGGTACGTAATCCACGAAGGATGACGGAAGGTGCACTGCGCATTGCAGGGGTGCACGAGGCAGGCTAGCTGGTCTAAAAAAAAAGCTAGCTGCACTGCGCAAGTCACAGACCCCTGATCAATACTTCGGTGTGAGGTACCTATACGATGCAGTTTTGTTATTTTGAGGTGGGTATGGCACAAAAGAATTCGACATTAAAAGACAAGGTTATGTTTTTACACGCTTTATATTAGCTTCACTTGTATGTTTGTTTGTATGTTTGTATGTAACCGACTCCTTAGAGCGCGATTTTGACCCACTTTAATCGGTCAGATTTAATTGAAACTTTGTAAACTTATCGAGGACCGATGACAATTCAATAATTTAAAATAAAATTGAGAAAAATGAAAAACACAATTAAAAAAACACGTTTTTGTAGTTAGCAGAACTAAAAAATAGAAAATAAATAATAGGTTAAAAAACTAAAAAAACACGCTTTAAAAACCAAATTAAAAAAGGAGAAAATAATTTAATTCAATTAAAAAGCGTGGGGTGCTTGACATTAATTGATTATAAAAATACCTCAAAAAGCACCCCACGCTTTTTAATTGAATTAAATTATTTTCTCTTTTTTAGTTTGGTTTTTAAAGCGTGGTTTTTAGTTTTTTATAATATTATTTTTTATAATATGTGATATTGTTTATACCCTCATCGTAATTACACGTATTACTAGATGGATTGTAATATACATGAGATGTCTATCGACTCGTCATATATAGGTTTTCTTTTATAGAATCAAAATGGCGGTTTTGAGACGTAAAGTAAGTTATGACTTTAGTTTTATAGGGTTTCAAATTAAAGCGTTTGTTTATGTGTGCCAAATTTCATCCAAATTCGTTCAGCTGTTTTTGCGTGACTGAGTAACAAACATCCAAACTTTCTTTTTTTTGTTTGTATTTTACGCTCCCTAATCTCTTCGCGATCACGATAATTTATTGTTTATAGATATAAACGAAAAAAGCAAGTTCTAAAGGCATTTAAACATGTTTTAGTTATCACTAATAATGCAGCAATAGAATTCTACATTTGGCATGCCTGTAAACCAACTTTTATTTTATGGGTCAAAGCTCTATAGAGTTCCTGGCATTCTCCTTTATAATATTAGTAGAAATATATGTAGGATGGTTTGATATAGTAAAGTAATAGTAATAATAATTATATAAATTGGACTGGTAGTTCCAGAGAGAGACATCTATCCTGGTTAATGGGAACTACGCAGCCAGCCGCCGAGCATCGTCGCCGTGTGAAGAGTAAAACCTCCGGCATCCTTACAGGCACGATAGACGTTGCAATTTTCTGGAATAGCAACGCATATTGCGACGCTTCTGTTATTGTATATACCCCATAGGTGACGGTGACTACCTACTTCACTTCAAGAGCGCTGTTGGCTTTTCTGCCATCATATCATTAGACCCCCACAGTGGGTTCCCGCATTGTCGTTGCGGGGGGGCTCAGTAGCCGTGGTCACCGTCTCACGGTGAAGCGAAGAGGAACCCCAAGGTGGGGCCACTCGTCGGGGCTTTTGCCTCCAAGCCGACGACGTAGCGGCCAAAAAGTAGGTTGCGGTGAGGTGCACCGCAACTGAGGCGGGCCGCGATGTCGAACGGGAGGCATCGCGGCTGAGGGTTACTATGACCCCCATGAGGGTAGTATATTTAGGACTCCAAAATAGGAATTTGTAGTTTACTAAAAGAGGCGCAACCATTAAACTAAATTGCTAAATAATACTTTTAGGAACGCACATGGAGTATTATTAAAGGTTGATTTTATCATTCAACCTACAATGTTCTAGAGGCGTATAGCCCTACGTCGTAGCAGTGTGAGCTACGCCGCTACGCCGTAGCTAGTTCGTAGGCGGTGGGTTATTAGCAGAGATCGGATATTTGGATGCATATTTACCTAAAGATAATTTTTAGCTATGAAAGTATGGAAGCGGCTTTATAAATTATTTGTAATATTTATTAAAAACCCCAGGATTCTTGGATTGCATAACTATTCAGATGTGTATTAATTTAAAATTAATGTTTAACCCGATACAAATATGTGTATGTACTGGAGGAGGGGTGGTTTGTATTAGTTAAAACAAAAAATAAACAAATTACTTACCTAAATTAAGACTTTTTCGATACAAAAGAGCATTCCATGTTAGCCAACATTTCCACTTTAGGTGAATATGCATCCGAATATCCGATCTCTGGTTATTAGTATTACGTACGGTAATACCTATTCGTTGGAGTTTTGGTGAATTACCCATTGTCGCTAAATCATAACAGCCGTACGGGTCAATAAACCAGAGCGTTAATTGAATAACACATGAACAGTAATAAACAGTGTAAATATATAAAAGTAATAAACATAATTTACAGCTTAAACTAGTTTTGATTTGAAATTTATATGAAGGGCTGAAAGGACGCCGGGGTAGCAGTCGGCGGGAGGGACATGCACTCCCCTGCACTCCCGCGTACACCCGTATACATACCAACATACATTATAACATCGACCACAATGTACTGAACTGCAGAAGGTCAACTTCGCTCAGTGTGCGAGATGCAAATACTATAAAACGCGATGAACTAAAAAACTACATAGATTTTTTATATGGTTTTCACCAATGGGCGTAGTGGATCTATGAGGAAGTTTTGTGTAAATTGGCTAAAATTTGACGATAATCGTTAAAGATGTCGGAAAAAATCATGCCGACTTTCTGCTTTACTGTCTTGCGCCGCGTCAACCAATAGAAATATAATATATATGAAAATATTGTGTTAAGAGGAACCTAGTCGCGGGCTCGTACTCACTGGTGGGCCTTGCTAAAAATCACGCTGTCTCACCAGGCTTCGTGTCCGACAGAGATAGTATCAGTGATGAGCAGTTAGACGCTAGTCTACAAGCCCAACGCTATTGAGTGAGATGCAGGATCATTTATAGTAAAAACTTCGCGATAAAATTAAGAAAAGTCCTTAGGAAGATCGGATTTTATGGAAAAGCCAATGCATAAATCAATGACCAATAAAGTTTATTGAACTTTTCAATAATTGAACTTTGTCAGTACCGACTTGGTTTTGGAGATTTTACACTTCTTTTATTACTTAAAGTAAAATTAGCAAGAAAAACGAATCTTTGTTGGCTCCTAACTTTTTAATGGGTTTTTATTTTAGTATTCTGTTTCCGTACAGATAATATTAATAATGAGACAAAACTATATTAAATTTTACTTTGGATGTGCCATGTCAGACAGTGGAGTAAAATACTCCCGAAGTTTGTATGCAAAAAATGTGGACTAGGTTCACCTTAAGAAATTATTCCTCTTATAAAGATCTGTTAAACGTAGTAATACGTTTGCGCTCCATTTCCTACTTGTCACTTGACACAAACCCCGTCGCAAGTTGCATCCCCCGAGGTTGTGTAAACCTTTGGTATATTCTTGTACTAGCTTTCGCCCGCGGATTCGCCCACGTGGAAGCCAGAAATTATCCCTCGGTAACGTACTACTGGGATAAAAATTATCCTATGTGTTAATCTAGGTTATAATGTATCTGTGTGCCAAATTTCATCCAAATACATTCAGTAGTTTTTGCGTGAAAGAGTAAATAACATCCATATATACAAACTTTCGCGTTTATAACATTAGTAAGGATTGTGGTGTAAACCTTCTGTATATTTTTGTTTTGTGTCTTAGATAGATACAATAAAGTGCATATCTCACATCAAAATATTGATCACTGGGCTGTGTGACCTGCGCAGTGCAGCTAGATATCCAGACTAGACCCTCTTCCTGGATGCCGCAGTGCGCCATTCGCCGTGTCGGAACAGGCCGTGCAAGGCGTTTGCTCCTTTGAGTCGCCCCCGGTTACGGGAGACCTGCAGCCCTACTGCACCCTGTATCATAGGATCTAATATGAAGGTCAGTGTGATTTAGTATTTTTTTCGCTTGAACAGAAATTCATCGCTGTAAAGAGTGAAATATTGATTTATGTAAGTAGGTTTGTTGAAGTGGTGAAGGGCGGGCGTTTTTGGTGGGACTGTCTTATGTAATTTTATTTTGTCGTTCAAAAAGAGCTGACTCTCAGCCTAGTTTGAATAAATTACTTTTGATTTTGATCATATTTCAAAACTAGATGAGGTCGGCTACTCTGAGAAGAGATGCTGAAACATAGGCAGAGGTCTCTTTTAAAGTCCAGACATACTTTTGATCTATCACGCCCTTAATACCAGGAGGCTCTTATTTTGGTATTATGCTTTATTTAAATTTTTATTCTTTGTGCTCGAGTTAAGTTTTCATTTCATTTGTTGGTATATTGGCGTGGTTGGCTGAAATATGTATGACTAATTATTTAATTAATGTTCTGTGTCTTGTAATGTTTATATTACTTTGTCTATGTATGTATAGAATCAAGTCTATCCGACTAAACAGACAGCTGTGCTGCTGGGGAGTTTGTTGCGCCACTTCTTCTTCCCAGCGAAAGCACTAGGAAGTGGTGACCGGTGGGCGTTTTTGGGGGCGCACTAGTTAGCGATATTTAGATAGATAGATAAAACCTTTATTTAGTGCACATAAAAGACATACACTACACACAAAAAAACCATTAAATGATAACAAATAACACGAATTAAAATAAAAAACAAGGTGCCCATTACATCTACAAAAGGAAAAACATACTACTGCATACTATTTCATACTTCCATACAGTAATACACTCGAGAGCAATGAATCCGGGTCACTTAAAGAATGTTAAAAATCTCGGAAACTAAAAATGATAGGTTAATGCAATAAATTGTATTTAATAGACAATGTAATACTCCTTAAATGAAAGTAAAAAAAATATGAGTCACCATACATTTTATTAACACAAAATTACATAAAGAAAAAAACTGCTGATCTCTCCTTAAAACAAAAATAGGAAACATGAAATTTTTGAACTTTATTACGATTTTCTTGAATTTTAATACTTCGTATTGCCTCCTCGTGCTTCCATTACTGCGTTTACGCGGTTTGGCATGCTGTACACCAAGTTCCTTATACGATTTTGGGGAATATTCTCCCATTTCTCTGTGAGAGCAATTTTGAGCTCACGAAGCGTGATTGGGGGAGGGTTTCGTTGTTTTACGCATCTGCCTAGCTCGTCCCAAGCATGCTCGATCGGGTTGATATCCGGGCTGCGCGCTGGCCACTCCATACGAGTAATGTTCATCTCTTGAAGGTAGTCATTCACAATCCTACCTGTATGAGGTCGGGCATTGTCATGCATAAATATAGCATCCTCACCTAAATTGACCATAAATGGACCAACGTGATCATTGAGGATTTCTTCCACATATCTTACGCTAGTTAAAGAGCCGTTTTCTATGATCACCAGCTCTGTGCGACTTTCAGAAGAAATTCCGGCCCACACAAGTACAGACCCACCACCGTAGGCTACTTTTTCTTCGATGCATGCTTGCTTGAATCTTTCCCCTGGTCTTCGATACACTCTGTGTCTTCCATCGTGCTTGTAGAGCATAAATTTTGATTCGTCGGAGAACATAACTTTTGACCAATCTTCAATACTCCAATTTACGTGGCTCTGGGCATATCTTAGTCTTGAAATACGATGCCCACGCTCCAGTTTAGGGCCGTTTGCAGGTCTAAGGGGTTTTAAGTTAGATTCAGCAAGCCGACGTCTTACTGTCCATGCACTTGGGTTACTTCCTCCGAGGCGTCGAAACTGATTTGTGAGTTCAGTTCCTGTGAGAAAGCGATTTCGAAGCATGGTGTTCACCAAGTATCGGTCTTCTCGTGCTGTGGTACACCTGGTTCTGCCCGTTCCTGGTCTGCGTAGGTTAGAACCAGTTTCTTCGTAACGTCGGAGAACTCTTTGTACTGTTGACAGCGACACACCGACAGTCCTGGCTGTATCGCGCTGACTCCGGCCGGTTTCCAGCATTGTAAGTATTCTGGTGCATTCTTCAGGCGTAAGCGACATAATTTCAGCTTGAATAATGAATATAGAGCACTATCAACATGGTTTATGTACCCACATAAATGACAGATTACAAACAAAAGCAAAACCAAATGCTGTAATTTCGTAGTTCCATCTTCGAAAGTGGCCCTTTTTCAAATTAGATTTTTTTATGATATAACTTTACAATAACTATGAAGTTTTAATACCTTCATTTAAGGAGTATTACATTGTCTATTAAATACAATTTATTGCATTAACCTAGCATTTTTAGTTTCCGAGATTTTTAGGATTCTTTAAGTGACCCGGATTCATTGCTCTCGAGTGTATTAACAAATTAATAAAAACAGGTAAATATTTGACAGCTATTTGCGACGTTGTCAACATACACGAATACACGGTCTTAAGGTGAATGCGCAGTGGTAGACCGCGAATTTCAAATTTTCTTACGTTTCTGCAATTTTCAGGTCAGAGTCAGGTTGTATCCTGATCATAATGTGTTTTGCGAATATAACAGGTACGTGTTTCAGAATTATAGTCATTAGAATGTCTAATATATCTCTTATAAGTTAGATTTGTTCCACAAGCACTTTTCCATAAGAAATTTGTTCTTATGGAACAAATCTAACTTAGAAAGATGTATTATTGATTCTAATGATTATAAATCTGTAAATACGTACATGTTATAGTCGCAAATCATATTTTGATCAAGAAACAAGCTGACACTCACCTGAAAATTGCAAAAAACATAACAAAATTTGAATTTCGCGCTCTACCACTGCGCATTCACCTTAAGCGTTGCCGGAGTTGCACTAGAGCGGAGCACCAAACGTACGCTGTAACGCGAGTAACACGCGCGCTGTTCGCAAGCGGCTCGCGACGGCGCATTCGCCAGGACTGGCCACACCTTAAATAGTTGCCATTACTGCTGGGCCATCACTGTTCTAGGTTTTTTGTTTTGTTGGGCATCTCGCAGTTGGCCTTGAGAGGCCGTGACTGCTCAACCGGGCTTTCCTGGGGCTGCCATTAAGAAGTTAATCTTAACGCCTCCAGCCAGGGCTTACAAACTAAAATTTACATGCTAAGCGACTGCACGCTGAGGGCACCCCCTGTGGGGTACGGACCTCGGCTCAGGGCGCCACTGATAGGGGGACAGCTATCAACATTGGGGACAGGCTGGATCGAAATATTGGCATTATTATTATTAGAGGGGGGATTTAAAGCTACTGGCTCAGCTGCGGCGCGGGCTGGCGCTTCAACGAGCAAGGGTCGGTCGGGGCTGGTCTAGGCTAACTTGATGCATCTATATACCAGTATTTCTACAAGGAGCGACTGCCTATAAGAATGTTTCTCAAATATCAATATAACGTTTTCAGATGCCTAGGCTAGCAGCTTCTCCCACGCAGCGAGATGGTCGATGCATCAGTCTACAGTCACCTCCAGGAGTTGGTCCATCTAACTGCATCTACCAGATTTAGCAGCTCAGTTTTAGTTAAGCAAAATATGAAGGTAAGTCTATATTAAGTACTTCACTTCCGAACTAAAATCTAACATAAGTATTCGTATACAACGTGTAACTGAAAGTGTATATACATACCAAGGGCACGGCTTCTTTGGATGATATCAAACGATATTGGAAGGGTTTTTTTATCCTATCTCTACATGTTCGGAATACATTGATACCAGAAACCGAACTTTTCAAATTGAAATAGACACATCACTCGGAAGAGATTTATCGTGATATTGGCAAGTAATGTGGCCTACGTTTTGCGGTATCACGTTTGTTATGATTCGAATTTAAGAAACATAGAAACCGAAAATTTGGTATCAATTCTTAAAGTATTTTATTTAGAGCTGAAACTGTGTATAGTGATAAATGATGTATAGTTGCTTCTAGGAAATGTATTATCACTTTAGAACCTTACTGTAAAAAAATGTACTACTTTTTTTTTTACTTCAAATAAACTCAACTATCGCCCTGTTTCGTTTGATCCACGATTTTTTACCCACCCAGTATAATGATATTTTAGAGATCGAGGGTTTTTTCCATTTTCCAGATCTCCGCTGAAGGAGCAACATCTACCACTCGTCTTGGAAGTCTGATGATCGTCGCAGTTTCTTCCAGCAATGGCTTACCTCCACTCAAGCGAACATCATCGGGGTGTAAGTGGCTCTGCCAACACCTGAGGAGCCAAAGTCAACCTCACCTGCCCGCGGTACACCCTGCTGAATATACCAACGAGGCTCTGACGAATCTCCACTCATGAGGTTTAGTAACCAACTTAACCTCATTTGCGTAGATAATTATGTATATATGTATGTATGTATAAATGTATATATATGAGGCATATATCACTGACTTTTAAAGTAAAAAGGTTTCTGATATGAGCTTCCCCAAGCGTAAGAGTAACGATATAGTTTGTTTCTCTTATTCTTGAATAGGACTAATTAAATGCTTTTATACATAATAGTTAAGTGGTTTAAGAACACGGGACCTATAGGGCAGGGACGGATTCAAAAGGATCGGATGAAAAGAATACCATTTTTTATAAAAAAGAGGGGGGCTTGGACAGCCCTTTGTTTTATAAATTCTGGCCTTCAGGACATCTTGCTTTCTTAATTGGATCCGCGCCTGAACGTCAGCTCCTCTAGCAGGTAACTGCATTTCACTTTAGTAATGGAACGCAGTTATCTCGCTCTGACTAATCTCCCCATTTGGGGTATTTAAGCTTAAACACTCCAAATGGGGTCAAATCGAACTGATCTCCCCAATTGGGATATTTAAGCTTAAATACTCCAAATTTGGAGATTAGCTGTGTTTTCATGTAAATATGACAGTCACAGTATTAAGGTAATTAATTTTAAGCGTTCAAGAATATGAGTAATAAGTTGCAGTACTTATAGTCTTGAAAATAATTTAGAAACCATCAGATCAAATTGCCTCTTACTTGTTTTGAGATAAAGACTCGGTCTACGTCTATGTCATCACTTCGCCGGGCTTAGTGGGAAGGTACGAGTCCACTAAGCTTGGCTCAAGAGATGGGCTCAAATGACTATCAGATGTTTAAATAGTGATTCGATCTCTTTCTTGATTGCCTGACCGAGTGTTATCGAAAATGTAAGTAATGTAATTGATCTGACATAGAAATAAGTAGGCATAACATAATTTAAGGGTATTTAAATATATTGTAATAATTAATGTGAATATACATTTTCTATAGATTAAAAAACATAAAAATTTAAGAAAACTTGTTTTATTTGAATACTGCTAAGCTACTGCTGAGCTGGTTCTCAGGTTCGATTTCCAAGGTCGTGTTTTTTTTTTTGAGGGTCGGAAATCATCAAATAACTTCTTCCGCTCTAGGTAGAGCAGGAGGGCATGTCAGACTTTTATTGACTAAAACCCACCCGTATTCCCTCAGTTGCCTGTGTACCAGGGGCGATGATATCTCTTTCGAACAACCCGCACCCCTGGCAGGCATCGGTCCTTGCAGACCCCACCAGTTTGGCGCACCAGGACACATGGCACGCCGTGACCACCCCAGGAACCAAGTAACATAAGGGCCCCAGTTGACCCCGTGTCTGGTCCCCCTGCGACGGGTCAGCGCAGTGGCTCCACCGTCTACCACTTTTCGGCTGCATGGGATAGGGAGAGTGGCCAACGCTATACACTCCTCTTCCCCTACGGCCCCACCGCGTCCGCCATCAATCGGTGGCGGCCCCGTCCAGGCTACGGAAGGGAAGAGCGCTACTCAGAAGTACCGGCACTCCTTTTCCCCCGCAGCCTGTAACCCTCAGCCACGATGCCTCCCATTCGACATCGCGGCCCGCCTCAGTTGCGGTGCACCTCACCGCAACCTACATTTTGGCCGCTACGTCGTCGGCTTGGAGACAAAAGCCCTGACGAGCGGCCCCACCTTGGGGTTCCTCTTCGCTTCACCGTGGGAGCGGACCACGGTTACTGAGCCCCCCCCGCAACGACAATGCGGGAACCCACTGGGGGGGTCCCAAGGTCGGATAAAGTGGGCCAATTGCGTTTTTCTGTCTGGAATTTCCCAGTAGTAGCTCGGAGTCTGCGATTCGTGCCCGGTTATTGACAAAAGGTTCGCCCCAATTACATAGGACTTCAACATAACTATGACAAAGTGTGCGTGTTCTATAGGTGCACCTCAGTCCAACCCTTTAAGAAAACAAGGCGTGATGTTATCATGGGCTTCATCACTGGCCAATTTCTATGCTCCTGAGGCAGCTGAAGTTAAATACACCTACAGTATGTTCGCTAAGAGTTGATAAATATTATGATACGTCTTCAAATAGCGACTGTCGCTTAATTATCGCATACTATATGGCGGCTGTCGCTTATCTTTCGCATTCGCCGTTTTCGTGGTACGAGGCACGCAGGTGTTGACACTACTACGTTACCGTGGCACCCTTGGTCCCCCTGCGACGGGTCAGCGCTGTGGCCTCACCGCCTACCACTTTTCGGCCGCAGGGGATAGGGAGAGTGGTCAATGCTATACACTCCTCTTCCCCTGCGGCCCCACCGCGTCCGCCATCAAACGGTGGCGGCCCCGTCCAGGCCACGGAAGGGAAGAACGCTACTCAGAAGTACCGGCACTCCTCCTCTCCCGCAGCCTGTCACCCTCAGCCACGATGCCACCCATTCGACATTGCGGTCCGCCTCAGTTGCGGTGCACCTCACCGCAACCTAATTTTTGGCCGCTACGTCGTCGGCTTGGAGACAAACTGCGTACCGAACGGCAAGCAAACGCGGCGGCCATATTGCCTATAAATAATTTAGCGGGCTGCGTTTTGTAATGAGTTAAGAAACCCTGACTTTATCAACTCTCGGCAAACAGACTTTACGCAGAGCATTGGCAGTTCGATGTAACATGCTAGCCCGTAGGTTATCAATTGCCAATATATGTACACGTGCGCCCTATGGGTCGGCTATACAAAAAGCTCGCACAATGCTTTGCGAGTCCAATATAATAACGCCTTCAGAGTTATGTTGGGGCTACCGCGCTTTTGCAGCGCATCGGGGATGTTCCCGAAGTATGGCGTGCCGGATTTTTATGCACTTATGCGGACACGAACAGCATCCGTGGTGCGGCGAGTGTGCAATAGCTCCTACAGCTTGGTGGTTATCTTTGCCAGTAAAATAGACAGTCCAATGATGTGGCACTGGATGACCACTCATCGTGCGTCATTTTCTTATATAAAATAAGTGTTATTGTGTGTGTATGTATCTTAATATGCGTCGCCTTTTGTTTTGTGCATGTATGTGTGTATGTTAACTTTGACTGTTTTTTTTTATTTTTAAAATATGGATTTTATATGGTCTGAAATAAATATTATATTATTATTTCCTTTATTCCATTAAATACATATAAATTACATTTTTAAATATTAGAATATAAAATATATTAAAACATTTAAAAATATAAACAAATAGTAGCCTACCGGTATCGGGAACAGGGTCCAAGCTACCGGTGGTCAGGGCTGCTGAGAGAGGAACCTCCTTACTATACGCGCCGTGTCCGGCACCCTAATTGCGTAACTCACGATTAATCTTAATCTGTTTCGTTTTGACAGTTCAACAATATTCATTCCGTTATTTACGTTGTTGAGCAGACACATTTTTCGAACATATGAAGCAATGGTTTAGCCATCTGTTTCAAAACGAACCAAATTATGATGAATCGTGAGTTACGCAATTAGGGTACAGTAGTACTTTACATTAAAATAATGCACAGAATTACGTGTGTAAAGCATGACCAAACTGCATTTCCGAATACACTACATCGCCCTCTAATTAAAACATAGCTTCACCGACAGATGGCGCTGGGTACAGTACAAAATGACTCCATCTGAAAAATATAAACGAATTGCATCGTATAGCACACACATCGAAGTATTGATCGTGCGACAGACCTGCGCAGTGTAGCTAGTTTTTCTAGACTAGCCTTTGTTTGTCCTATTTTCGCAGTGCCGCAGTGCCGCAGTGCACCAGCCGCCGTCTGCCGAGCAAGATGGATTCGTCCTGGTCCTTCGAGCTGCCTCCGGGTATCCAGCCGCTTGATCCAGGGCTTATAATGAAGGTAAGTCACAATGTTCCTTTCAAACTTAGTTACCTTTCTTACGTTACCGTGACATTTGTTTGGTGCACATTTCATGAAGTAACTTACGTAACGTATTTTTTATTGAATTGACATAAGTGGTAATATTAAAATAACGAGTAGGCAATATGATAAGTTAACAGCATAGACACAATATTAATGTTTATCCCCATGTTGAATAATTTATTATAAGATTTTTGTGAAACCCCCCTTTGTGGTGTGGGGTGGGAGGGTGGAGGAGGCTAGGCGGACGGGGGTGGAGTGAGACGTAGGTGCGGTCTGCGGCGGCGCGCGACTGCGCCATGTGTAACGATCCATTAAATCCAAGGGGGAATAACACAATGGAACCGTAGCGACTTATAATCAATAAAAGTATAACGTCGTACTTTAACCTCATTTGTATTTCTACAGCATGCAGAAAAGCCATTTACATAGCGCATAAATAAAATTGCACCCTGTTTTAAGAGGGTTCTGAAAGTTGGCTAACGGTTCCAATACCTTTTGGTGTAGATTTTTATTAAAATTTGTTATTAATATTTTAGTTTATGGTTTACTTTGTAGTGTTTTCTTTTCAATCAATAGATAATTATTTTAGTTAGGGACATTGACAATAATAATAAAAATAATAGTTTAAAAAACTAAAAAACACGCTTTAAAAACCAAACTAAAAATGGAGAAAATAATTTAATTCAATTAAAAAGCGTGGGGTGCTTGACATTAATTGATTGTAAAAATACCTCAAAAGCACCCCACGCTTTTTAATTGAATTAAATTATTTTCTCCTTTTTTAGTTTGGTTTTTAAAGCGTGTTTTTTAGTTTTTTAAACTATTATTTATTTTCTATTTTTTAGTTCTGCTAACTATAAAAACGTGTTTTTTTTCTCATTTTTTTTTTAAATTATTGAATTGTCATCGGTCCTCGACAAGTTTACAAAGTTTCAATGAAATCTGACCGTTTAAAGTGGGACAAAATCGCGCTCAAAGGATTCGGTTACATACAAACATACAAACAAACAAACTAACAAACAAACATACAAGTGAAGCTAATATAAAGCGTGTACAAACAGCAACATCTTTGATAGCTATTTGCGACGTTGCCAACTCAAAGACTACGAACTTATAACACCATCTTCGACAGCAATAATGTAGGTTTCTTACTTAATTGAATTTTAAAATAATTACTTTGTAAAATTTGCAGGGTTTTGGTGAACAAGAAGCATCACGCAGTCAGCACCCGGAATTGGTCCTTCGGGCACAAGATGGAGGTAAGTGATTTTCTTTACGTTTTAAAAGAACTTTAAAATGTAAATAAAAACACTACTTTTGTTGCCAATTCATCTCCATACGAAATTACCTTAAGGAAGGGGGTAATTAGAATCAATTAAATCTTCTTCTAAAGGTTATCGTTCAAACGTGCCTTATTTGTGTATATTTGAAATAAATGATTTGACTTTGACTTACCCCGTCATTACTGTACTCCTGAGATGTTTAGGGTCGTGAGGATATTTAGAAAGAACAACTCAGATTGGCTGCCAAAAGTATAATAAATAATAATAATAAAACTTTTATTTAAGATAACTTAGATCCAATTTGTTAGTAGTATAATAACTTATAACTAGTGACTGTAATGTCTATATTTAATACGAAACAAGTAAAATAACATAAAACGCTAATCAAGCATTAACTTGATACATAATTATAACGGAGCATACATACAAAATAGTGTAAAGGAGAGCATACACTTCACTCCATTCTTTAGACCTTTTTACTTCTCTCCCTTTAGCTCTATACACCGTGAAATTTAAATGGTTCTTTTCCCGCGGCAGAACAACTTGCCATAAGGAGTACTTTTGAAGCATAGAGTAAAAGTAAAAAAAATAAGTTCTTTTTTTATATTACAAAAATATTCATAAAATCGAAAACGTGAGAATCAATAGTAACACTAGAGGTTACTTGTAGGTACTACTCGAATCGCACGCACCGCCGACAAAGGAAACAGCGATCCATAAATGTTCAAAGCAAAATAAAGTCTCGCACGTGGTGATTTTTCACGATTGTTAATCTGCCATTTTTTTACAAAACCATTTCGCTGCGGGAAAACAACCATTAAAATTTCTCGGTGTATATTCTTTAAAATACTCGATTAAATCGACTTTGCGGACAGTGGCGTAACTATACCGTTCCAGGCCCTTGGAAAATTCATCGGATACCCCCCCCCCCCCCTCCAATATAAAGAAGTAGAACCAACAATAAGAGTATTTTTAATTTATAAGACTTATTTATACACTTTTACTTGAAAGAGTTTAATAATAAATGTTGGGAGTTGGGATTCTCCTCTGGCCCGGCCCCTTCCGGCTGGGGGCCCGTGGCCTTTTGCCGACTTGCCACCCTGTAGTTACGCCACTGTTTGTGGATGCCTCTGCCTAGATAATTCCACATCAGTCGTGATGATGAATCGAATCAAGTACCTACTTGAATGTTATGTTACTCTGTTTCAGGTCCTTGTGATCAATGTCACATTCCGCTCGTCGCAAGTGGCTGATGTGACACGACGCAGCCACTGCAGCATCTTTTCAGGCTACTTCTCTCGTTACCCGGCTCCTGGCAGTACCTAACACACTGAAGAGACCACTTCCAGCTTTTACAGACTACTTATTTCAATGAAATTAGTATTATTAATTACCATGCTTTGAATAATATATACTGAGATGTTTTTCACTGCATGTTAATTAATTATTATCAGAGCAAAATGCGCCAGATGAAATGCTCTATTATATGACTATGTCAGACAGTATCCGTATGGATACAGAAGTCATGTTTCATATTTAAACGCGGGTACTACTAATATTTAGCAGTAAATTACCCGATTTTTTAGGCCCGATCCTAAAATTTGTAGTAAAAAGTTACAGGCCATTTAAGGTAGCTCCTCAATCCAGACGTCTGGATTGACGAGGCATTGATATTTCTGAAAATTAGGTAGGAATTAGTAGTGTTTCTGCGTAATCTGTACAAAAAAATGGGTTTTGAGATAGCTATGTTACCGGCCAAACCCGATTTCAGGCCAAACTAGTTTGTCCGAGGCCAAACTGGTTTATTAAGCCGGGGTACCCCGATTAAATGGGTTAGGTTAGGTTAGAACTGTGACCAAAAGGGCGCGAGCCGAGTGTTACCGGCCAAACCCAATTTCAGGCCAAACAAACTTAATCCTACTCGTGATATGTCGCAGCCAACTAGCTTAACTAGCTGTTTCGTTAACAGCCTTTGGAAGTAACGCTCACCGGCCGCTGCCGCGGCACCGCTCGCTGCTCTCGCTCGGCTCGCGCCCTTTTGGTCACAGTTCTAACCTAACCTGACCCATTTAATCGGGGTGCCCCGGCTTAATAAACCAGTTTGGCCTAGGACAAACTAGTTTGGCCTGAAATCGGGTTTGGCCGGTAACAGCTAAAATGCTTTGATTTATCATAAAAATCCGTAAATTTCACCGCTCGTTTACGCGGAAACTAATAAAGAAATTTAAACAGATGTTTAGTATCATATATTGGTAAGTATGTTTTAATTTGTAGTATGGAAATAAAATGCGAAAACTGTATAATTTTGGAAATACAACACACTTTATGTGGCTCCTCAAACCTGACTTTCTATAGGAAAGATAATTATGAACGTAGCTACTTAAGTAGTTGATCAAATTGAAAAATAAAAGCACCATTATTTATTAGAAGTTTCTAAATACTGGTGTAATTGAACTTTAAGTATTTCAAAAGATATTAATAATTTAAACATTCCTTAACAATGTCGTGTATGGCCATAAATAATTCAAAATATGTTCGTAAATTGAATTTTACTTACAAATGAGTAATTCTTCACCAATCAATACTTAAATCATGAACACAATATATTAAAAACAATCAATAAAAAATTAACTGAAAGCGGATTATCCCAAATGACATTTTTAAAATCTCTAAATATTATATCTATCTCTAATCTCTTCTCTCTTCTTCGTATATCGATCTCAAAATATTATGACCTCTTGACCGCGTTGTTCTTCCAAAATATGAACCTGATTTTGTGGTTTTCACTGTCAATTACACAAATTGTTCATTTGTTTTAGGTATCGACACCCAACAAGTGGGTTAGGTATTGCAACCTAATTAAATTTTATCCTTTTTAAACAAGGCTAATGAAAAAAGGAACTATTAACTATCGGTACTATTATTTTTCGAGTTTGTCAACTACTTTAATAGCTACGTACATTATTATCTTTCCTATAGAACGTCAGGATTGAGCAGTCACATAAAATGTATAGTATTACCGAAATTATAAAGATTTTGCATTTTATTTTTATACTAAAAATTAAAACATACTTACTACTAAATGATACTAAAAATCTGTTTTAATTGCTTAATTCGTTTCCGAAAAATAGCGCGGGGAAATTTACGAATTTTTATAGTAAATCAAAGCATTGTTGCTATCTCAAATTCAGCTACACAAAACCCATATTTTTTGTACATATTACGCATTTATAATCACTACTAATTCTTATAAAAAGTTCAGAAATATCCATCTTCTAGTTTTTGAGTTCTTAGGCCTCAATCCAGATATCTGAATTGAGGAGCCACCTTAAATGTCCTGTAACTTTTAAGGGTTTTACTACAAATTCCAGGATCGGACCTACAAAATTGGCTTCTTTAGTACTAAATATTCGTAGTTCCCGCGATTAGTTATAAGACATGACTCCACAATCCATACGGACACAGCAGGCACTGATACAAGAATCACGAGACCATCAAAGGATCATATTTTTTTAGTTATTAAATATAGTCCTTCGATTATTTGCTGACCATTCTTGAATCCGCGTCTGAACTTGTGACTAAGATCACAAGCATGTAGTATCACCACGGGGCCTTCGATTATCTTCGGAAAAGCTGTTTTATTGCTTCGGCAGTTCCGAAGATGGCCGATGGAACTCTTAACCGTGGTTGTACTTCATATAACTGCATTATTAATTTTAGTAAATAATGGTGCAGTTATACACAGTGAGAATAGTAATATTACAGAGAATAGGAATATTACTATTGTAGTGAATCTACTCCTCACATGAGGAGGGGAGAGGAGCAGTTCTTAAGAGCATCAGCGATGGCGCTATATACATTGCTAGTATTCTTAATTCTCTAATAAGAATTGTTCAACACTCTTCTCCTTTCTAATATTGTATTAACTTTATATTAAATATTACATATGCTGTAACATTGCATTTATAATTTGAATAAATACTTCAGAAGTAAGTATTTGAGTATTGGGTACATAAGTATTGTGTAGAATGTAGACCGTATCAAATAAATATCTTCATCAATTTTATTCAAATAAATATCTTCATCAATTTTATTCAATAAAATATCTTCATACATTTTATTCATAATAATATCTTCATCAATTTTATTCAATAAAGTAGTAATGAAAATAAACAAAAGAAACGTTTCATTGTGTGATTCCCAACTGGAATGTGGTTCCGTCATATTATAATAGCCTCTATGACAATCTGACATTTTCACCAATGTTTGACATTAAGGTGTCAAAAACGCTCTTTATTTAGTCAGCCATTATTGTGTGATCATTCACCGCTTGCTTAGGAAACCAAAGATAAGAATCAATCACGACTCGTGACATGACCTTTTACAAAAGTGTATAATGAACTATTAAACACAAGGACCAAATAACGTAACAGTGAATGCCAATCTGCCACTTATAAATTATTATTGAGAGCTTATGTTTCATTATTTTAACCCGAAATAATTTGAACCCAATTTGACCACCAATTTCTAATAGGTATTCATTAAATCACCATATTGATGGTTGAGGTTATTTTTATACCATCAATCATTTGCATTGAAGATTTTTCAATTAAAATCAATAAACCTTCTTAAGCAAGTCTATAATGTACCTACCCACTGCTGGGACACAGGCCTCCTCTCGGTGAGAGGGATTAGCCGTTATCCACAAGGCGGACATAGTGCGGGTTGATAGAGGTCACATGTCCTCGATTTTTGGTCCCAGATTTTTCCGGTTTTCTCACGATGTTTTCCGTCCCGTCACAGTGAGACCAGTGGTGATTAAATAATTTGCACTAAGTAAAGCGGCTGTCTGGGTTTGAATCTAGAAACTACAACTTGGTAAGACGCGGACGTTACCAATAGGGTTACACAGAATACGTTTTTATTCCCATTTACATCAATAAAGTGCAGTTAGTCTACTCAGAGACTATGTAGTCAGTGGGTAAAATGGCGGTGTCACGGACCATTTTCCATTTTGCTACGGAACCCTTAAAAGTGAAGCTTCGCAACAATTCTTGTGTTTTGTCATACACACCAGTGGCGAAGGCACCATATAACACGATTCCTACCGGCTTCGCTTCTGGGATTCGCATCGGCAACTATGTTAAAAAAAGGGCACGTCAATAGTGACTAATAATGTCAAAAAATATAGTAACACTACGGGTATTTAATTTACCATAACATTTTTACCATTACACCTACCAACATTACCAACAAATAAACATGTTTTAAATTATCCCGGCGCCAAAACGTCATAATTGGGAATTAAAAATTCATATAACAGCGATCCCATAATGATGCCATTTAAGGTCACGTGGCACCACTTGTTATGGACGAGAAAAAGCCGCTGTACAACAGGTTATGAAAGAGACAGATATAGAAAAATGCGTCAGCGAGAACGAGATGGGGGAATATTGCACATTTTATTTGGTTTTTAGCTGTTAGATTTTATTGTATTTAATTCTTTACGTTCCTATATTAATTTTAGAATGATAGTAAGTAAGCATTCTTTATTGATAAGTCAGAAAGTTAAAGCCGACATCGCTTCGGCTTCCCTCTTAGAAAAATTAACACTTCGCCGCTGATACATACACATAAAATTGTAAAGTACATCTCACGTGGAGCTATTGATCGTGACCTGCGCAGTGCAGCTAGATATCTAGACTACAGTTCTTTTTAGCAATGCCGCAGTGCGCCACCCGCCGTCTGCCGTGCAGGGCGAATCGGTTCTTCAAGTCGCTCACAAAATCAAGCGCACTGGAGCTGCGTACAGACCCGCTGGATTTAAGAAAAAGGTGCTTAAGTCAATTCACCATGTGCTTAACTTTTTTCTAAAGTATACTGGGGCCGGCAGTCTAACTGACCGATACAGCTGAATATAGAATTTTCGGGCTTCTGACGGCACGGGGGTACGGGGGGAGGGTCAAATGTGCGTGGTGACTGTCCTTAATCAATAAAAGTGTTAAGCCAACATATTGTTAAATGTCAAAAGAGTAACTGTGGAGTTTCCTGCCAAACCTCCTCCATGCATATGTTCTGAAAAGGGCAACTATAATCAGTTGTATCTTCTTGTAAATTTTGACGTTCAAACGTGCTCTTTTTCCCTTCCTTTGAGAATTCTGAAATTGAGTGGTGCACGTTCGTAATAAAAAGTGGTCTATCATTTAAACTACTCTTTTATATTTTTTTTCTGTCATTGAAATTGTGAATAAACCGGTATGAATGTAACTATTCAACTTTCTCAAATGTCATTGTTAAACGTTTTCAGGTGCCTGGTGGACGAGCTCAAGATGCAGTTCACAGTCAGCATCGGAAGCTGGTCCTTCGAGCCACCTCCGGCGCCTCAGCTCCATAGCTGTGAATGCCAAGATAAAATATTGAGGTAAGTTGTTGTCTTTCTGCTTCAAAACTGACATAGGTAGATGTAATGTTAAACCAAAGTTTATTCAAATGGCCACATTAGGTAAGCTACAATTTTCAAAATCCCATGTAATATGGTTGAGGTTATCACAAATCCAGACTCTGTGCTGATACTAAGAAATTCCTCAAATACAAAACTCCTTGCGCAGCAGTCACGTTAACATAACTTCTTTAACTTATCGCTTTTTTTTTCAGGTCGCTGATAAACGAGTAGCGTCAGTCAGTCGGCGAACCACAGAGCACACACAGCAGTCTGCAGCCTTCCAACCATGTCTTAGTCACACATGACCCTACTCGATGGGGTGTAAGTGGCTCTACCAACACCTGAAGAGCCAAAGTCAACCTCACCTTCCCGCGGTACACCCTGCTGAATTTACCAACGAGGCTCTGACGAATCTCCACTTATGAGGTTCTGGAACTCTACTGCAACTTAACCTCATTTGCGTAGATTAGTATGTATTTACACTGCCATCTTTTAGGCCGGTGACAGTGCATATGCTTTTGTAAACTTATACCTTTAAAGGAGCAATTCTTGTATAATATATGTATAAATATAGATTCTGAACCTCCGAAACGGCTCCAAACGATTTTCATGAAATTTAGTATGTAGGGGCTTTCGGGGACGATAAATCGATCTAGCTAGGTTTCATTTTTAGAAAACGACAAACAAAAAATAACCAAGCCAAGCTCGATCATCCAGATATTGAGGCTTAATATGAGTAACGTACTGCAATAAGCGGTTACTGATATGAGTCTCATCAAGGAAACGAGGAACGACTGAGCTTGTTTCGCGTATTCTTGAATAAAACTAAGAATAAGGCAGTTATAAACACGGTGATTACATTGTAGTATTTATTAAATTCATGGGGGCTGAATAGGGCAGGGACGGATACAAAAGGAGGGGATCGAAGGACTATTTTCAGAGAACAGGGGTAGTGTACTTACTTCTGTTTGGAAATTCTTGTTCTTTGAGCTTCTCCCTTAAGACTTGGATCCGTACCTGAACGTAAGCTCCTCCAGCAGGTAATTGCATTTCATTTAAGTAATGTAATGCGGTTACCTCCATAGATATAAGGATATTGTTAGATATAAGCGATGATACAACTATTATACCTTCTCCCCAGATGGTACAAGACGACACTTGTACACTCTGTAACCAAGTAACAATAAACAATGTCATAAAGTTTTAGTTTTATTTCTAAACTGTGCCTTCTGCTCCAGCATCATCTTCCTAACCTTTTCCTCACTATTAATTTTAGGGTCGACTTCCAGCCTACCCTAGGCAGCTGAATACCAGAAGTTTACTTGGAGCGACTGCCTATCTTAGGCTTAAAGTCACCCAAAGGGCAATGGAAAGGTCAAGGGCTATGCTCGGAGTTTCCCTACGCGATCGAATCAGAAATTAAGAGATCCTCAGGAGAACCAAGGCAAGCTGACTTTTTTGGACGGGTAATATCATATAGAGAGTAGGGACAGCTGTCAAATCTTGTAGTAATTCACTCTTAGCTTAGCCCCCAATTAATCATAGGTCCGTAAGCGATACGAAGTAGGAAACGCCCGTAACTTCGACCGCGATTACGGATTTCGTGCTTAGAGAGTAGACCCCCCAGTTGCGCACACGATTGCGAAGTTTTTTTTTTTGTGTCGGAAATTATCAAATAACTTCTCCCGCTCTGGGTCGAGCGGGAGGGCGTGTCAGACTTTTACTGACTAAAACCCACCCGTGTTCCCTCAGCTGCCTGTGTGCCAGGGGCCGCGGTATCTCTTTCTAACAACCCGCACCCCTGGCAGGCATGGGCCCTTGCGGGCTCCATTAGTTGATACTGACATCTCTTTGAGGCACGCGCGGAACAGAACACGCCGTCGACCCGGGCTTATTCCTTACCGGACAGCGAGCCACCCATTACTCGGCGTCCGCAAGCCGACGCCGCGTACGGTGGCCGGGAATCAGCCTGGGACTGCGAAGTTCGAGTTCGTGGCGTTTTTATACTATTACCTACTTAATTGGATCATGTATTGGAACTAAACCAACGTGTTTGAGTTAATTTAACTCTTGCAGAATGAACCTACTTTGGGATCCTAAAAAGAAATTCCATATAAACAGATTGACCGTAATGACGCCTAGTACTTTTTCTTCAAGGTTCTTTTGACGACTTAAAAAAGAAGAGAAATTCTCTAAAGACTGCGTACATGGATTTGTAAACAAGTGTAGAAGGAAACCCAAATGTGTTCGCATATTCAGTATGCGAAACTATTTGCATATCCGCTGAGTTTGCGAATGAATATCTGCCGGCCCTTCACATGCGTGCAAACATGCGTACAACGCACGACAGTAGTAGTTTAAGACGCGCACGCACACTTGTCACTATCACTCATCAGCTGCTGCTGCTGCTGCTGCTGCTGCTGTTGCTGTTGTCGTATCGATGGTGAGCAGATAAGTAGGTGTTGGTGGCGGTCTGGTCAGCCGACTCTGCTGCGCCGCTGTCGTCGTCGTCGTCGTCGCCGTCGCGGGTGTGACGCGAACGCGACCGTAGCTTACTTCTTAGCGGCGGACGCTTTCTTGGCTGCCGGCTTAGACTTGGGTGTAGCCGCGGCCTTCTTGGGTTTAGGCGCTTTAGGTTTCTTGGTCGGCGGCTTCGCGGTCTTCTTAGCCTTGGGAGCGGCGCCTCCCTTCGCCTTCGCGGGCGCGGCGGCCTTCTTGGGCGTCGGCTTCTTCTTAGCGGCGGCGGCCTTCTTGTCCTTGGCGGCGGCGGCGGCGGCCGATGCCTTGGACTTTGAAGGTGAACCGGAGGCTGCGGAGGCGGCCGCGGCTACTGCCTTCTTGGTCTTGGCGCCGGCCGCAGAGGCGGTAGCCTTCTTCGCCTTCGCGGCGGCGGCGGGCGCCTTGCCGGCGGCCTTGCCAGCGGCGCCGGCGGGTTTCTTGGCCGCGGACGATTTCGACTCGAGCTTGAACGAACCGGAGGCGCCCTTGCCCTTGGTCCGGATCAGTGCGCCAGATTCGACGGCGCTCTTCAGATATTTTCTGATGAACGGAGCCAGTTTCTCCGCGTCGACCTTGTACTGCGCGGCGATGTACTTCTTGATAGCCTGCAGGGAAGATCCGCTGCGCTCCTTCATCTCCTTGATGGCGCTGTTGACCATCTCAGATGTTTTGGGATGGGTCGGCTTCGCTTTCGGTTTCTTCGCGGCACCGGAGCCGCCGGCCTGCCTCGCCGCCTTCTTCGCTGGTGTAGCGGGCGCTGGTGCCTCGGTAGCAACTGCGGTGTCAGCCATTGTATTATTTATTGATGATAGACTTCACACAAAACACACACTGTGAGAAAATAATTAGGTAAGTATATAAAGATGGAGACTTAGATGTCGCCACTTAATGTTTGCGCGCATATGAGTGACCGGGGTAACACTTCAGGATGACGAATCTGCATTTCTGAATGCACCCCTATCTTCCTCTAATTAATACATAGGTTCATCAACAGATGGCGTTATAATGAAGAAACTACATAACATTCGCAAAAGCCAACAAATATAAACTAACTGAATCGTATAGGATACACCCCGACCGACGCTTGCTCGTTGAAGCGCCAGCCCGCGCCGCAGCTGAGCCAGTAGCTTTAAATTCCCCGTCCAATAATAATAATGCCAATATTTTGATCCAGCCTGTCTCCACTAGCTGTCCCCCTATCAGTGACGCCCCGAGCCGAGGTTCGTACCCCACAGGGGGTGCCCTCAGCGTGGTATGTAAGTTTTTAGTTTTTAAGCCCTGGCTGGAGGCGTAAAGTTAACTCTTAATGGCAGCCCCAGGAAAGCCCGGTTAAGTAGTCACGGCCTCTCAAGGTCAATTGCGAGATGCCATATAAAAAAAAATAAAAAAATAGGATACATCAAGTATTGATCGTGTGACAGACCTGCGTAGTGTAGCTAGCGTTTTTTAACCGACTTCAAAAAGGAGGAGGTTATCAATTCGTCGGGACCTTTTTTTTTATTATTTTTTATGTATGTTCCCCGATTACTCGAAGATGGCTAGACCGATTTGGTTTTTTTTTTTTTTGTTTGAAAGGGTATACTTTCCAAGTGGTCCCATGATCATCAAGTCAGGATCTGATGATGGGATCCTGGAGAAATAGAGAGAACTTTTCAAATTTCATAGGCACACAAAGCGATTTAGGTATTTTTTGGAAGAGTACTTTCTGGGAGTGGTTCCATTTCAATTTGGTGAAGATCTGATGAAGAACTTCGGAGATAGGCAACGGAACTCCTCAATAAATGATAGCAAATGGACTGGGATTGCTGAAATCTCATGTCTGTCTATTGCTTACACCAGTTCATAACATAACATCACGCCGGTATGCTGTGAAGGGGTAAGCACATGTGAACCACTAAAAAGTGAAAATAAAAACTTTTTCCAAAAAAAACAACCGACATCCAAAAAAACACTACAAAGTGAAAAATAACTTTAATTTCGGAAGGCGGTGACAAAAAATTCAAATACAGCTCCAAAGACACCGACTTCCGCAATTAAAGTTATTTTTCACTTTGTAGTGTTTTTTTGGAAATCGGTTTTTTTTTTTTTGGAAAAGTTTTCTAGACTAGCCTTTTCTTGTCCAATCTCCGACTTCCTATCTGACCGCCACAGACCAGCTGCTGGGTAAATCGATAAGCCTTGTATCTTCTGGTAAGTCAATGCAGCCCTGGTCACCTTCCCCTGGTTATATGAGGCGACTAGCTGATCATATCAGATAGGTACATTATAGCATAATTATATCATCATCAGAGATCGGATATTAGGATGCATATTTACCTAAAGATAATTTTTTGCTTTGAAAGTATGCAAGTGGCTTTATAAATTATTTGTAATATTTATTAAAAACCCCGGGATTATTGATTGCATAACTATTCAGATGTGTATTAATTTGAAATTAATGTATAACTCCAGTACATATACATAAGTATGTGTATGTACTGGAGGAGGTGTGGTTTGTATTAGTTAAAACAAAAAATAAACAAATTAATTACCTAAATTAAGACTTTTTGATACAAAAGCGCATACCATGTTAGCCAAAGTTGAGATAACTTTAGGTGAATATGCATCCGAATATCCGATCTCTGATCATCATTCACTGTGGGTATTGTAGTTTAATCCGGGCTGAGATGTATCATTACTAGACTAGGGGTAACCCGTCCCCATCCATAAATTACGTCACACGTTAAGGGGGGGAGGAGGTCAACGAAATGTGACATTGTGTGACAATGGAAAAGGGGGGTAAAAGCTTTGTGACGTCACATGTTAAGATCGAAAATACTAAACTCGAAATTTATATGTTGTTACTAACTAAATCTATATTTATGAGGCCTACGTAGATTATTTTTAATTTAAATTAAAAAAAAATGGAAAAACTGCTGTTTTAATTTAATTACGTACTTCTAAATATAAAATTGAAAAATTTGTGACGTCACACAAGGAGGGAGGGGGTTTCACAAGTGTGACCACCTGTGACATCGATAGGGGGCAGTCAATAAACCATAAAATTTGTGTGACGTAATTTATGGATAATTATAACATTCCTGGGATACAGGCCTCGTTTCTTTGAGAGGGAATGGGCCGTAATACACCACGCGAGCACAGTTTGGGTTGGAGCCGGTTTCCCAAGCTGAAATTCTAGTTCCGAAGTGGGAGGAGGGGCCTGAAAAATGGTGGAGTAGCGGTGAACACACACAGCTAATCTAGTCTTTAAGAAACACCATATAATGTTTTTGAAGAGCTTTGCTCTGTTTGCAAAATCCGTGTAGAAAAGGGACTACATTTACAGGACAATATATTTTTAAATCCATAATTTGTTTTAGCTTTTAATGGTCTATGTTGATTAAAAAAAATATGTATGCGGAAGAAATATTCGACTCTTTATTTTAGTTTGTTGTTAAATTTAGTTACGTAAGAATATTTTTAGAGTTTTTGTTTGTGTTAAATGTGTGCCTATTACTAGTTAATGAGATACGTATAAGCAGTTCATAGACGTGTGTGTAGTATAAAATAAATAGGTTGGTACGTGGGACCTGAGGGACCCTTGAGTACCGGGGTCTATGAAAGACTTGTACACTCGTTTATTCCACGCTTATGTCTTAACAGTTCGGCACCGGTCGATCCTCTATTCTCTTCTGAAACAAAAACTTAAGCTAAAATATTTGAAGGATTTTTCTAGATCTCCTTGACAGTTCAAATGTGCCAAGCCATTTCATTGCCTGCCGGTACAATGATAAAGTTGCCTTCGGTAAACAACCAACCTTTACAGTACTATGCGGTTTTATTTACTTTTTCTGCTAAAATTCTAAACATGAAACCAATTACATAACAAACAGCATCTTTATTAGTAGGTCATATTCAAGTATTGATCGCCAAGTTAAGACCTGCGCAGTGCAGTTAGCCATTTTCTAGACTTAACGTCCTTTGTTCAAATATCTAGTGCGCCACCAGCCGTGCTCCGCGCAAGACGAGTTGCTTCTTCGAGCCTGGGCTCGGGGCTCTGCAGCCCTGGTGCACTGTGTGTCTCTGAGTTGAAGATGGAGGTAAGTGTTTTAAAAATTCTTCTCTCTCCGTTCTCACAATATTGATATTCTTTTATGTTATATTACGCCGAAAGCCCCGACCAATAAAGATCTCCCAAGTCTCTCGTTAGGCGGTTGGATCAAGGTCTTGATTAAGATGGCAGTGTTATTCTTGAAAACGGGTCGTATTGTGAGGAGGTTTCTGTCTCTGGAGCCTTAATGTAGTTGAAATATTTATACACGAATTAAGATGACACTTGACTGCAAAGTGATGTTTTTTTAAGAAACGATTAGATGTCCGCTCAGAAGCAAAGTATTTTGGAATTTTATTAGTCTTTAGTAGCGGTGGAATAGAGGTAATAGCTATGTAAGAAGTGAGCGTGTTCTTAAAAGCAATAAATGTTTGACGACATTCTCTAATCCAATAAACTACGTGCACGGCTTAGGAGTTAGCCATTTTCGTTGAATAGGAGCGAAGACAACGCCCAATAGGATACTTGTATTTTCTCCGCCGCTCCGCAGCCTTCTTTATTGTATTTTGTACTCTTCAGATCTTTGGCATCATCGTGGGTGTCACGAATTGGTCCGTAAAGCAGCCAGCATGCAGCAAAATTCTGGAGCCCTAAAGAATCGCCGCCTGGGTCAAAGTTGGAGGTAAGTTTTTCAATACATATAGACAGTAGGTACATTTTTTAACAAAATTGGGTTGCTAAAATATCAAAGTGAAACTTTACAAGAACGGTTGCAAAGTATATCATTGAATGTACTGGGTTAATAAGTATAGGGAAACGCATGTGTTCAGAGGGTCTAACGCCATCTCTTTTAGCAATATTATTTTAATCTTACTTCATTGTGGGAACAATATGGAGCTCGACTCAAATCAGTGGTCTTGAAACCAGTAAAATGTATGTAGCTGTAATTTGCTATAAAATATGATTGATTGATGGTACACCTGCAACTTTCAGGGTTCACCGCGATTGCTGTAAAAATGATTCAACTTTCTTAAACAATATTCTTTTATAATTTCAGTTCTCACATCACGCATTCGTCTCTACAGGCAGCTGAAGTTTAATTCGTTTTCGACCTTCACATCCAGCCATGTCACACTTGATCCTAACCCGATGGGGTGTAAGTGGCTCGACCAACACCTGAAGAGCCAAAGTCAACCTCACCTTCCCGCGGTACACCCTGCTAAAAATACTAACGAGGCTCTGGCGAATCCCAGGTCTTAGAAGATCGAGGACCTGAGATAAATGTAGAAGTGGTTAGAAGTGATTGGGGATCTGTTCTATAACATTTAGTATTTAAGAGCCTTTTTTTACAAGACTAGATAAGATAAGAATTATTGGACAAAAAGTAAATAAATGTAAGTTCATTTAATGCAACTAAGATATAAATAATTAAATTAAGTAATAAAAAATTAGGTTAGGGAATAGTGTTGTTTTTTTTTAAAGCCCTACATTTTGTTTCTAATTTTGCCTTTTTTCTTTTGGGGGTGATCCTCATGGATTTCCGCTGTCTGTTAACAACCGAGGGTTTCTACCGACTAATATCCCATGCTTCTAGCTAGCATCATCATCATTTCAGCCAAAAGACGTCTGCTGCTGGACATATAGGTTAAGGCACTATAAAATGATAAGCTTAAAATCAAAAAATAAATTTAAAAAAAATCAAAATATTTTATTTCACATAAGCCTGCATGGGCACTTATGAAACGTCAGAAGCTAGGTGCACGGTTCCAATTTGTCGTTTCCTATGGAGAAGAGCCGGCAAGAAACTCCACGGTTACTCTTTTAAAAATAATTGGCTTTTACAATGTTTTCAAATTACAGTGATAATGACAAATAATGACGAGAATATGTCAGACATTGTAAAAATAATAATAATAAAAAGAATAAAAATTAACATTGCAATTTGGGAGCAGTTAATAGACTTTCACACGGTTTTGCTGTTAATGAGGTACCAGGGAAGCCACATGTGCAGAAGGAATTAATGCCAAACTTCCCTGTCTTCAACGTAAAAGAAAGACGGTTCACTTCTGACTTACTGATTCTTCACAAAATTATTAATGGTTCCATAGATGCGCAACTGATTAACTATTTTAACTTTAGGACTAGTCAACGTAGCAAACGACATCATCGTATTTTTCAATTGCCAACATCTACCTTAAACACCACCTTTAATAGCCCTCTAACACGCATGGCAAGGTTATATAACGAAAGGTCAAACTTGACGGCTTACCCTATCGAAGTTTTCTCTATGAGTTTCGTTTCATACAGACGCTCCCTATATGAACAGTGTGAGCAATGTACGCCTACATAGCTCAAACTGTTTAGATTTCCGTAGTGTTCTAGATTTAGGTTTACTGGACACACTTTTTATTTTATTTTCTTATTGTCTCTAATTTTTTCATTATGTCAATGTCATGCATACCTGTTATTTGCACGGTTACTGAAATGCCAATGTTAGATGTAAGTTTTATTTGAAATGTAAGTGACAGTGCTGTTGGTGTGCTTATTATTATAAATAAAAAGCCTCACTCAAGCTCCACCACTTGGAACGGTTCTGTGCCTCCAGAATTATCTACGTCTTCCGGTACGCGGTCGCCGCTCCAGAATCTTTCGGTCCCATTGGCAATCCGTTCTGCGAGCAATGTGCCCTGCCCACTGCCACTTAAGTTTGTCAATTCTTTGGCTGTCGGTTACCATGGTTCGATCACATAGAGAAACTCCAAGCATAGCCTCTCCATTATCCTTTGGGTGACGTTCAGCCTTCTTATGAGGCCTATTGTGAGCGACCACGTTTCAGTTCCATAGGTCATCACTGGTAACACGCACTGTTCAAAGACTTTCGTCTTGAAACACTGCTGTATTTGGGCCGAAAAGATATTGCGTAGCTTCTTGATTGACCCCTTACTCGAAGTTGGACCTACCTAACTGGACAGTTTGTCCTAGGTTCTATCCGCTAGGTCCATTAGTTACATATACGCATATTATTCACATGCTCCCTGCGCTAGTATCAGCCCGCCATGCTAAGCGGGACCCACTATTAATTCATATTATGCCCGTGTTTTCATGTAGGTAATATTTTGATCAACGCATCGTCGCGTTGGAGGACGGCAAAAACCAGACCGACGCCTTACTCTGTCTAAATAATTTCATCACCACTGCCCTCAAAACGGTGATGGAAAAATATAGTGAGGAAACCGTAATGTCTTAGAACCAGAAATTAGAAGACGTGTGACATCTACTAACCCGTAATGGGCCCGGGTGGTAAGTTATAGCCCACTCGTCTCAAAAATCGAAAAGAGGCGGCCACTGGCCCAGCATTGCGAACATTATAGAGTGAGTTTGATATAAATACTTATCACACAGGAAAAGTTTTTATTCAGTGCGCAAACTGTAATCAAGAATTCAGCATATCATTCTAGACACCCAGCGCAGAAATTTTTCGTCGGTTTCTTGGTTCTTGGTTTTTAGCTGTTCCATACATTTTGACCACGTAAGTACACTTTTCTATGAAACAGCTGATTTTTTTATAGCATACACATGTAATATAATTAACGAAAGACCTCTTATACCCTAATTAGAGTATTGAGTTAATAAAACCATAATCATCATCATCATCATCATCATTGCAGCCGAAAGACGTCCACTGCTGGACATAGGCCTCCCCCAAGCTCCGCCACTTCGACCAGTTCTGTGCTTCTCGCATCCAGTGGACTCCATAAATCATAATACAATGAGCAAAACTTTTTTTATACCAATATTAAAAGTTACTGAAACCGATTCAGTGGTCAATTAGAAACAAACTTTCAGGTCTTGCGTTTATTTTGTTACACATTGTATGAATCAAACTCAAACTCAAAGCATTTATTTCAATTAAATCCTTTACAGGCACTTTTGAATTGTTAAAAAGTCAATCACTTGGAAAGTTGAAGCTAGTTGCTCATTGCAAAACGTAGATCTCTATGAAGAAGAACGGGCAAGAAACTCCAAGGACACTCTTTTAAATCATGTTAGGTATTACAAAATCTTGGGAACATTATTCTTGTTGCTTCTGTATCTGAGAACAATGTAAAAAAAAAGAATTCTAAATATAAGATTAAAAATAAGCCCTGGAAGTTCGGAGATGACCAGTCTCAACAGACAGCGCCCGTTCACGAACATGACGCGTGGATCAGCACCATCCAGCTAGTATTCAGCATTTTGTAGGAAACCGAAAGATCCAACACACGCGCCATCATAAGTGAGCATGACATACTCTCAAATGTCACGCTTTTTCAAGTCAACGTACATCAAAACAACACAATAAACCGATGCATGGTACTCACATTTACAAAATTTAAACAAAATGCTTCTAAATTATACAAAACTATAGTTTGCAATGTATTTGAGATAAATAAAATTTCATTTCCGAAAAGAAAGAAAAACATCACTGTGGTATCGCCAATGTTGCAGTAATACAACAAAAGGCTCATGTATCTCAGTCAGTGAGAATTAGCTCACACTTTGTAGATTTTTGTTTGGGAAGTCATCAAATAACTTCTCCCGCTCTGGGTGGAGCAAGAATTGTCAAGTGAAAAAAAATTGTCTGAATTTTACTGACCAAAACCCACCCGTGTTCCCTCAGTTGCCTGTGTGCCAGGGGCCGCGGTATCTCTTTTGAGCAACCTGCACTTCTGGCAGGCATCGGCTCTTGCGGACCCCACCAGTTTTTAAGCTAGTAACATGTGGAAACGTAGTGGATTGTACATTTACTTATAGTAAACTGTGTATCTAGATATAATATACAATGTACGATTGTTTGTTTTTTAAAAAAAATATACGAGTACTGTAGACAACCTCTGTCTGCAAAAGTCAACCTTATGCAGGGTACAGATGTCACGTATCCGATACTAAATGCGTCGAGGAAGCTGAGTGATGAGAAGAACGATGGCCAAGGAATGCCTGGCGCCGGTTTTGGCATGAATTATTTCAAACATTTCCTACTGTAAGGTTTCATTAATATGACTGAAACTACACGATTGAAAATTTACTAATCAGATCGATCCACGGTTTAAGTTTTTTGTACTGGCCATACTGACGGCGGAAATGCATATTTAAATAAAACCGGGAGACTTCATTTATTGCACTGGGCACACTGGTGGTGGCAGTGGGAGTGGTTTGGTACGCATCGAGGACTTTTCGATGGGGGTTGGCAACGAACGGTCGTAAGATCAAATAAGTTTTGGTTCGCAATAATAAATTTAAACACCGCAATAAGTTTTGTTATTGTGTGATTAATTTTAGGAGATAAGTTTTGATAAAAATAAGTTAAGAGAGTAATAAATAAGTTTTGGAGGTTAACTGTGGTTATTTCTGAGATATTCTATACTACGAACTGTGATTGCGCGATGCAGGTTTTTTTATGACGTCATTATGATGCGTAGTTCGCATGTGGCAATGTAGATGTCACCACAAGTTGACTACTAACCACATGTCGTTTACTAGCTTACCCCGAGGCGAGAAGATGCCGTCAATTTGTGCATAGCACATTCTTCAGAATCGTGACGGCATCGCTGTATGAAGTTTTGTAAAAAGATGCTGCACGGTTCCGGTTGATGCAATGCTGATCCCATGCAGTGACTATCCGGGATTTTATAGCCCGTTCTTCCATATATGATTCTACTACGCTTTCGAATGAGCAACTAGCTTCATTTCTCTGATTGACCAACCCTTGCTGACAGTTCAAAAGTACTTATAATTCGTTTAATCAAAATAAATAATAGTTTAAAAAACTAAAAAATACGCTTTGAAAACCAAACTTTTTACCACACGCTTTTTAATTGAATTAAATTATTTTCTCCTTTTTTAGTTTGGTTTTTAAAGCGTGTTTTTTAGTTTTTTAAACTATTATTTATTTTCTATTTTTTGTTTCAGCTAACTACAAAAACGTGTTGTTTTTTCCTTTTTATTTTCATTTTTCTCATATTTTTTTTTTTAATTATTGAATTTCATCGGTTCTCGATAAGTTTACAAAGTTTTAATGAAATGTGACCGTTTAAAGTGGGTCAAAATCGCGCTCTAAGGAGTCGGTTACATACAAACAAACATACCTACATACAAGTGAAGCTAATATAAAGCTTGTAATAAATGCTTTGAATTAGAGTTTGAGTACATAAATGAATGGGGCAGTTAAGCGTGTCCTGCTGTCTCCACGCTGCAGGAGCTGATGGACGCTGCTGAAAGTGCTAAAATCGTAGCCAATTTCTGGGCTGACTGTATTTAGATTGCTATCGAAACACTAAGAAGAAAAATGAATGTGTAGATTTTAAGGATTTTAAGGCTAAGTTTGCCGAGGTCGGTTCATTGATGGGTGACCAACCATTATCGAGACCCCTCAGTGCCACGCAAAAGCACGTTAAGCCAGTGGTCTTGGCTGTCATAGATCTTATAAAGTTTGACGGCACGGTTGGCGCAGTGGTTAAGCGATTGACTGCTGCGCTGCGCGTGTCGCGGGTTCGATTCCCGCACGGAACAAATATTTGTATGACCTACAAGTAGTTGTTCCGAGTTAGGCTGTTTGTGTATGTGAGTTTAGATGTTTGTAAACGCACCCACAATACAGGAGAAATTTCTAGTGTAAGGCAACGTTTAAATAAAAAAAAAGTCGTTACGTGTAATTAGAAGCCCAAAAGTCTGACAAGGGGTATCATGTTACCCAGTAACTGAGTAGTGGAAGGCAGTGATGGGAATTTTCAAAATAAAACAAATTAATACTTAACCTAGGTCTTATAATTAAATCTTAATCTAACTATAGGTAACCTAATTTTTTTACCCGTTACACCAATCACGTTGTATTATCTCCTTATACCCATTCATATTTGTTGTAACAAAAACTTATATTCTATAATCTATCTCTATGTGTGTCTTGAGTTGTCTGTGTGTCAGGTTTATATCCTTGAACTCAACAATGAAATACATCTCTCTATGTAATATGTGGCAAACTAGCAGCGGCCCACCTGATGGTGAGTGGTCACCACCGCCTGTGGACATCTGCAATACCAGTGGCATTGCAGATGTGTTGCTGTTCCAGAGACAAAGATGGAATGTCTCATGTGCTGGTAATCACACCGGCACCCACACTCTTCAATCCGAAACACAGCTACGCTGCTTAGCGGCAGAAATAAGCATGGGGGTAGTACTTCCCCGGGCGAGCTCGGCACATAAAGAACTCTCCTACTTACAGGTCAAACTAATAAAAAATATAATTTAACCAGAACCGACAGAAAAATGTGTAACATATTCAAAAAACACAATAAAAACATCAGAACATCCACAAGAATATTAACAATGGTCCAGATAATTCACTACTATTATTCTTGTCAAAGAGAATACAAAATAAAAACAAAGACTTACACCACAAATTGACTACTTATGCCAAACTTACTTAAAACACCATTCTATCTGCTGAGACAGAAAAATGAGTCTTCAAACGATATTGAAAAAACATTTTGATGATTTAAATGCGTTTAGCGCGGATTTGTGATGCAAGCTTAACTTATTCTTAACCGAGAGAATACAAGACAAAAACGAAGTGTGTAACATTAAATAAATTAAAAGTTGACGGTCCCCTCTGCGTCTTGGCCCCCTTTGAGCCCAGGGACTCGTCACAGCCTCGTCGTTGATGTTCAGACGAGGTGAGGCATATGTCAGCTGCCTTCAGTCGAGACGGCATCATTGCACAGCCCCCAGGGAACTGAAAAACGAAATAACAGGATGTTAATACAAGTTAAATGTAATATATACCTACAAACAAAGGGTTTACTGGTTGATTTCGAATGTCATGCGCCCGACGGCTAATTCCCCGAAGTCATAAGATCGAACGTCCGAATTGCCGAAATTCCAGTCTAATAGTCCTTTTAAAACAACTTTCTTGTTTCCATCTTTTCATTTAATAATTTTTGACGTTAATTATACCTATATATGAAACCCTTTATTTGGATACCTCACTCGATAGGATTTCAGGAAAAAAAAATTTTTTTTGAAGACACTTTATGGCACCAAAAACCGGCCATCTTTTTTTTTAATTTTCATTCAGATTCAGATTATTTATTTGTGAACATAGGTTATAGATACACAAGTGTGTGAGATGTTACAGTTTTGTTAGTTCTCTATGCTTTGACATTAGGCGTACAAATATTAGTCGATATCAATATCAATTAGGTATTCATTTTACAACATCAAATAAAATTATAGAAAGGGCTAGTGTTGGATAAATTCATATAAAATATGCCCCTGACAATTAGTAAAATTTTAAATAAAACTACAATGTCAAAAAAAATACGAAATTAATAAAATATATAACAGATGTCAATAATTAAAAAAAAATTGTTGTACCCAGTCTTACTCTCATAATTAAGACGAATCTAACTGCACCTCTCAAGCTGGAATCTATCAACCCGTTTAGGCTATAGAGCGTATCAAAGAAATATACATACATACCTACACTCGAAAAACATAACTCTTCTTCTGGCGCAGTCCGGTAAAAAAACAACCAATCGTTGATATTTCAAGTAACATTTTACCATCATCATCATCTGCCTCCCCCCAGTGGGTTCCCGCATTGTCGTTGCGGGGGGGGCTCAGTAGCCGTGGTCCGCTCCCACGGTGAAGCGAAGCGGAACCTCAAGGTGGGGCCGCTCGTCAGGGCTTTTGTCTCCAAGCCGACGACGTAGCGGCCAAAAAGTAGGTTGCGGTGAGGTGCACCGCAACTGAGGCGGGCCGCGATGACGAATGGGAGGCATCGCGGCTGAGGGTTACAGGCTGCGGCGGAGGAGGAGTGCCGGTACTTCTGAGTAGCGCTCTTCCCTTCCGTGGCCTGGACGGGGCCGCCACCGTTTGATGGCGGACGCGGTGGGGCCGCAGGGGAAGAGGAGTGTCGGTATAGCGTCGGCCGCTCTCCCTATCCCCTGCGGCCGAAAAGTGGTAGGCGGCGGCGCCACTGCGCTGACCCTTCGCAGGGGGACCAAGGGTGCCAGACACGGGTTCGTCTGGGGCCCTTATATTACTTGGTTCCTGGGGTGGTCACGGCGTGCCATGTGTCCTGGTGCGCCGAACTGGTGGGGTCCGCAAGGGCCGATGCCTGCCAGGGGTGCGGGTTGTTCGAAAGAGATACCGTCGCCCCTGGTACACAGGCAACTGAGGGAACACGGGTGGGTTTTAGTCAGTAAAAGTCTGACACGCCCTCCTGCTCCACCCAGAGCGGGAGAAGTTATTTGATGATTTCCCATCCTCAAAAAAAAAAAATCATCATCTGCCTGGCTCTTCCGAACTATGTTGCGGTTGGCTTCGATGCAACTGATTAAAAGTATTCTACATGGAGCGACCTGACTCTGGTCTGACCTCCACAACCGAGTTACTGAGTAATATGATAGACCCTTTGGTAAATATTATTGTCAGACTTTCGGGTTTCTGACGACTTGCAACAACTGTCACAGAACCGCGAATGACAGTCAGGTCCAAAGCCATAACGTACTTTCTAAGGCATGGAGGGGTCTTGATATGTAAAGCTGGTCACTCACATCGGCGTCGAGTCGATAAAGATTTACCTGGGACTCGTCACACAGCCGGTGGAACTTCGTGAAGCATTTCCGACGTTCGGCTCCCAGACTGGAGCGGGCTGGGGCTGCCTTAAAGCGGCTCCTGCCGAATCTAGGGAGTCCAAACACTTCTTGCCGGAGGCTCTACGCGGGGGTCGTGCGGTCCATGGCCCTATACGGGGCACCGGTGTGGGTGCCTTCATTGAGGCGGCAACCAGCCCGCCGGTTGAACACGTCTATAGGGTCATGGCCAGCCAGATGGTCCGAGGTTACTGCAAGATCTCCGGTGACGCGGCGGGCCTCCTTGCCGGATTGCCGCCATGGGATCTGGAGGCAAAGGTCCTCGCGCACACTTGGAAGTGGTACGAGGAGGCTAACAGACGGAGGGCGTAACTTCGCTGCCGCAAGAAATCGCGGCACAGAGGACAGAGCTCCAGAATCTCATGGCGACATGGAGAATGCGAATGTCGCAACCTAGTGCTGGGCACGCCACGATTGTGGCGGTAAGTCCCCTCTTTGAGGAGTGGATTGAGAGGCACCACGGTATCCTCACCTTACGCCTGACGCAGTTCCACACCGGACACGGTTGTTTCGGGAGGTTCCTGTTTCAGACAAGGCGAAAGGAAACACCCGGGTGTTTCCACTGCGTAGATCGCTCTGAGGACATGGTGGAGCATACGGTGGAGGTCTGCCCAGCTTGGGCGGAGCACCGCCATGTCCTTGTAGAGGCAATTGGCGGCGGTGATCTCTCGCGTCCGGCCCAGGTCCAGGCCATGGTTTGGAGCGAGAGTGCATGGGTAGCCGTCACCTCCTTATGCGAAGCAGTAATGCTCGCGAAGAAGGAGGCAGCGCACGTGAGGGAGAGGCAGTATTTACGCTCTCACGGCTCTAGTCGTCGCAGGAGACGCCCTAGGTGTCGGGAATTCCAGGCTGATTCCCGGCCACCGTAGGCGCGGGCTTGCGGACGGTGAGTAATGGGTAGCTCGCTGTCCGGTAAGGACGAAGCCCGGGTCGACAGCGCGTTGTGTTTCACGCGTGCCTCAAGAGATGTCAGCATCCACTGATGGGGTCTGCAAGGGCCAATGCCTGCCAGGGGTGCGGGTTGTTTGAAAGAGATACCGTGGCCCCTGGCACACAGGCAACTGAAGGAACACGGGTGGGTCAGTAAAAGTCTGACACGCCCTCCCGCTCCATCCAGAGCAGTAGAAGTTATTTGTTGATCTCCCACCCAAAAAAAAAACCATGGCAAGCGTAGCTTTACCTGATCGATCGTCCCGTGAAGCGGTCATAACTTAGCCACAATATTTCAACAAAGGTCATAATATCCAAGAACAGAAAACCAATCTAGAACACTTACATCCAGCCCAGGTCCTGGTCACCAGTCGGCTCGAAGGTCCGAAACATCCAGACTGACACTGCGATGGTTCAGCGTTCAGGGTCGACAGGGTGAAGATGTTCAGAGGACAGGGACCTGAAGATTTACAAAAAACCTAAATGTTAGATGTATTTTGATCATCACCTGCCTAGTTTGCCCTACTATTTGAGGTAGGCTTGCAGTCTAACCTGCAGATGCTGTGCTGGATAGGTATAAATATCAATTTCGTAAAACGGGGCTACTTTGCACAAGTATTGGCATGTTATTGGTTTTTTTTTTGCATCCAAGGTTATTGTTTTTTAAATCTCACAGAACAATGTGCCCTTTGGCCATCAAACTCATACCAATATATCGACGGCGAAGTGCTAATAACACCTAGCTGACAAAGTCAAAAATTTACACAAACTGAAAAAACGTTTAGTAAAGGTTTCAGTAAAACATGCGAATAACGAATTTAAATTCAATACAATAAAAAAGTGAATTTCTCTAAAAATGTCAGATAGGAGTTAGGTATTGGCACTTCGCCGTCGATAACAGGCCCCTCACAACTTATATAATTAAAAAAAATGGTGTCAAAGTTACCCGGAAGTGGGGTTTCTTTGACAAGGCATTAAAATGCAACATATGTCAGATATTTAAAATGTAAGGGTTACTATAACATAATTTTGATTTAATAATTCAATACTGTATGCATTATACAGGAAACTTAAATAAAAAAACAAGTTTTCGAGATCAATAAGTCATTTTTATTATTACTCAGGTAGGTTAAAATTATAGGCACTTAATCATCATAGGCACACTTTTAAACGTATTTTAGCGCACTGATAGAGTAGCCCCATAAACTGTCAAAATTACCCTTAACTGTCAAAGTAGCCCCGTTTTACCGGTACACAATACGAGTAATATTATATATCAAAGTTCACCGCTGCTTCTGTCTGTCTGTCTGTCTGAAAGCGTTAATATCTGGATCTACCTGACGGTTTAAAAAAAAAAAAAAACATTTTAAAATTACAACCTGTAGCAGCTGATAAAAATTAAATAAAAGTCGAAAAACACTAAACGAAAATCAAGTAATCGGCGAATACCTTTTACATCATAAATTAAAAAAATAACATGAGAACGAACAAACGACTTCCTCCTTTTTTAAACTCGGTTAAAAATAAAAGCATCCTATTGGTTAATATTATCATAAAGCTATCTGACTGTGTTAACGGCATTTCATTACAAAAGACATTCTCTTGTCGATAACCAATGAGGACAAAGAACGGCGCTACGGATTTATTGATCGTAGAAGCACGCCCATTTCCCCTGACGCCCCTGTCTACCCTTCCCCCGATACCCCTCTTCCCCCTGCACTGAACCACGTACACGTTTTGACAAAAATCTTCATAAATTCTTTGATCCGAGGCGTCAATGAAAACAAAAAGGTTATGAAATCGACATGTCCTAGAACCAGAAAGTTTGAAAACATATGACATCTACCATCCCAGTGCGGGTGCGGCTCATGTCTTCGATTTAGACAAAGACTATCTGCACTGCGCATGTCACGATTTCACGATCAATACTTCGATGTGTGCGCCGCTATTCAAGAATGGGACAGGTTACTACAGGACAAGAATGGGAGGATCACCGCATGTGTTCGAGCCAGGGGAGGAGTTATATTATATTGAATATAAACCTTTTATTAATAAATTGCTGTTTAAGTTTGGTTAAACAGTATTTTTCTTACTATCAAATTTCTATTACAATTACATTATGATTAATTACTAAATTTTTTTTATAAAAAATACAAAATAGTTTTATTTTTTTAATTTCAAACAGGGTATTTCAATTTAAAGAAAACATACAACAAAGATTGTTTCTTGATAAAGTTCAATTTAAAAAATTATATCAGCTTATGCTAGTGATCACAAACTTTTTTTGATGTTTGTACTGCAGTCTGTTATTATTTTGACGGCCGCAAAAGTATATTTTACTTTTGACATTTAAGACATTAGATATCTACGAAACCGCAATGGGCCCGCGTGGTGGATTACAGCTCACTTCCTCTCACAGAGAACAGGCATACGCCCCAACAGTGGGAACACTACCGGGTAATTATGAAGCTACCAAAAGCTTATGTTAATTCTGTTAGTAGTTGTACAAATACGAGACGAGTAGAAAGCGATTGTCATTTCTCTAGCATCCGATTGGTCGACATTATCATCTCAGTTCCGCCTGTATTAATAGCTTTTCACCACAAAAACCATGCGACGAAACCACGGCGTCACGCTTTTATTGATCGTAGAAATACGCCTGTGTCCCCTCCCCTGGCAACCCTCTCTTCCTCTCCCCCGACACCCCTCTTTCCCCCCGCATTAAACTGCGAACACGTTTTGACAAAAATCTACAAAAATTATTTGATTCGGAGCAGCCAATAAAAATAAAACGGTGAAAACATCGTGAGGAAACCGAAGTGTCCTAAAACAAAAAAAAAAAATGGATGCCCAGACAACTACCAACTCTACCAACCCCCACTAGGCCGGCGTGGTTGATTAGCAATGAGAACCTCATAGGCTTATAAAGAGACAGTGAACCTAGCTAATCACCATGACTGAGTTTCAAGGATGCCTGAAAATTAATGCGTAATTAAAAGCACCGAAAGTTCTAAATCCAACAACGCGCTTTTATCTTTTAGGTACCCAGTTTTAGCTGTTCAACTGTTAGTGAAAACCGGCACAAAAAACTTACCTTCATCTAAGGCCGCGGGGTACGCGGTGCAGTAGGGCTCCATGGCTTTGCGCCTCGGTGGCCTCTCGAAATACCAGCGCGTCATGTACGGTACACGGCGGCTGGCGCACTGCGGCATTGCACCAAGCTAGGCGTCTAGATTTGACAAAGACTAGCTCCACTGCGCATGTCACGAATTCGCGATCAATACTTCGATGTCAGATATATGTACATACATTGCAGTTATTATTTCGACGTTGGTACAGTATACATTATTAGTAGGGATGGGCCGAGATCGGTTCACATTCGGTTCAACCGAATTACGGCAGCTTGAACCGAACTTCGGCATTCGGCCGAAATTCGGTTCAGATGCCCAGAGCGGGAGAAGTTATTTGATGATTTTCCACCCAAAAAAAAACCCCTGGGTACTCGTATTTTTCTTTTCGATCAAGTAAATGCCCCGACATCGGGCACGAAGTTACGAAACAGTCATGGTCGACTTTAGTTAGTCAAATCATAGTTGTTTAAAAGCGGTAGTAACTTTACAACAACCTAGTCGGAGTTTTTGGGGGGAACACGAAAAGTCCACGTTAGTCACTTATTTTCACCTTGACTACACTTGTGCACTCACATGTAACTAAATTGAATAATTCACTACCAAAATTATACAATTTAATTCGCTATTTCACTAAATTTCATGAAAATTAAAATTCGTGCGACATGATCCCGCCAAAAAATCTACGTTGTGAGTTATAGGTAGGTACACTGCAGTTATTATTTTGACGGCCGCAAAGTATTTAAGGGTATCCACAAAATCATGATTTTACAATATCTAATACCTTTAAACGAGCAATTCTTGTATATATATAATTATATAATCTGAATCTCGAAAACGGCTCCAACGATTTTCATGAAATTTAGTTTGCAGGGGGTTTCGGGGGCGATAAATCTATCTAAATAGGTTAAATTTTTAGAAAACGTCAAACCAACAAAAAAAAACCGAGTGGATCTCGGTAATACCAGATATTAAAGTTTTGATCGCAAAACTGTAATAGGTATATATTGAATAGAAGAACAAAGCTATCTGCTATTTTACAACATTTAGTTAATAGGGCATTACCAAGAAAATGATTAAGGCCAATTACTGTACCTAATATACATTTTTTTCCGAAATATGGTAGATGTCATTATCTATGTCGGTTCGAAGTAGAGATCGAAGTCGGTTGTGTTTTTTACACGCTTTATATTAGCTTCACTTGTATGTTTGTTTGTTGGTTTGTTTGTTTGTATGTAACCGACTCCTTTGAGCGCGATTTTGACCCACTTTAAACGGTCAGATTTCATTGAAACTTTGTAAACTTGTCGAGGACCGATGATAATTCAATAATAAAAAAAAAAATGAGAAAAAAAAAACACGTTTTTGTAGTTAGCAGAACTAAAAATAGAAAATAAATAATAGTTTAAAAAACACGCTTTAAAAACCAAACTAAAAAAGGAGAAAATAATTTAATTCAATTAAAAAGCGTGGGGTGCTTTTTGAGGTATTTTTATAATCAATTAATGTCAAGCACCCCACGCTTTTTAATTGAATTAAATTATTTTCTCCTTTTTTAGTTTGGTTTTTAAAGCGTGTTTTTTAGTTTTTTAAACTATTTTTTTTTAATAAACTTTATATTTATCACGTTTTAGCTGTGGTACCTAAACCTCACAAATAGAGAATGCTGCTGCCCATTCTCTGGTAAGCCCCTTAGTCGCCTTCTACGACACCCACGGGAAGAAATGGGATTTAATACATCATCAACATTTTATTATTGGAGCTAACTCAAAAACCACTAATCAGAACTTGACTGAATTTATATGGGACCACTCGGAACGTATATTCTTTCAAACAAAAGAAGAATTTTTCAAATGGGGGAACCTGCCATTGTACTTTTATCCCCGGCGCTATTATAGTAGCTATTTTTTTGGGACTAATAGACCCCTTTAAGTGTATTTTTAAAAACTCCAAAGTGCGCAAAACCATATACAGGTGCCGAGAAAATGATCACCAATGTTTCTTTCGGGATTTATGGGATGGTAGGAGTATTAAGGGTGGGGACATCCCGGGCGTGGCGGGTCTAAATGTGCCTCCAAGTAATAATAATAAGGGGCCTCCCAAAAAACACTTAATCTGTTCGAGTCGGGGTGCCTCAAGTCCCGAGCTCGCTTCGGTCGCTCTTGCATCCTAAGTTCTACCAGTAACATTGCCGTTTACTAATTCGAGAAGATGATTTTCGTATATTATGTTGTTTTGGTGAGTAGTGTAATAAAAATAAACAAATAAAAGTAATAATATAATGAAACAAAGAATTTCGTCGAGTTATGTAAAAAAGCGAATTTCGTAAAAAGTGCAGTTAGCTCTTTGTACTTTGCTACCGGCGTCGACTTATTAGCGAATGTATGCGTGCGTTCTTTTTGCTATAGCTAGCCGCCGCAATCTGAGGTTTTAGTTTTAATATTAACGCCATCTGTTGGTGAATGCTAGTACTAATTGTAAAGAAAGAGTGTAGTTAGGTAACACAAGGTCGAAAACCGATGTTAGTGCAGTTCATTATTAGTACCTATTAAAATTAACAGATGTCATTGATTTCGATTTTAATACTAGTACTGTTGGCTTCACAAAGAATGGATCTCTGACTACGGTTTGAAATATGAATGACTCAAGATTAAATCAAACTCTGTTAAATAAATAATTAAATATGTTTTATATTATGACTCCTAACACACACACCACACACACGCTACACATTCTACAACTTTACACATATGCACACTCATACTATACCTACTGATTGTCAAAGATCCACTAATGACAGCCAGGACCAACGGCTTAGTTGAGGACCCCACTGTAGATTTTAGTCAAGCGTGATCCACAGGAAAACCGTCTGTTCGACGAATCCTAGTATCTCCTTATTCAATACAACGTGACATTCACTACTTCTAACATTCGGTAACGTGAATCTTATGCATTTAGTTTTTTCCATAAAATACCAAATTATTTACAGTAAACCAATTATGGACCTTACCTATAACGTTATTTACGTCGTCAAGCTCCTGTGCATGTCTCTTAATTTTATAAATCAGTGATGTGTCATCAGCAAATAACACCATTTGTATTCGGTTTTTTAGTAAATGAGATAAATCATATAGCTAGATATAGGTACTAACAAGAGGAACGAACCCAATATTGAGCCCTGCGGTACACCCATTTTGACTTTTAAGCCCAAGGAATTCACACCGTTGATTTGAACTTGCTGCAGTCTATCATTCAATTACGATTTTACCAAGCTAAGCGCAAGTTCACCCAGCCCGTAATGCCCAAGTTTCAAGAGAAGTGTTTCGTGATTTACGCAATCAAACGCCTTGGATAGGTCGCAAAAGATACCTATTGCATCTTGCGCCTCTTCCCATGCGGTAAAGATGTATTTTAATAAGGTGACACCGGCGTCGGTTGTGCAACGTCCCCTGGTGAAACCATGCTGCTGATCGTGTAGGATGTTATTACGATTAAAATGATTGAGCAATTGATTTAACATAACTTTTTCAAGCACCTTGCTAAAATCTGGAAAAACCGATAAGGGTATACTTATTAGAATATTTGGTGTCGCCAGATTTGAAGAGTGGAATAACTTTACTATATTTCATTAAATCCGGGAACACCCCTTGATCTACACACAAATTAAATATTAAAGCCAAATAGGGTGCAATTGTGTCAATAATGCATTGACATATTATTATTTTAGTAGACTGCCTATCTTACCTCCACAATCCTTACTGGGTAATATGATACCTACCCGTTTTGTAAGACTGGTTTTCAGAATTTCGGGCTTCTGACGACCCACCACTGTCCCCACCACCACTGTCTTACCACTGTTACCACTGTCTTAGATCTAAGAATCACAGCCGGTACCATCGACTTAAAGTGCTTTCCGAGCCACGGAGAGGTCTCGGTGTGTAAACTGGTTATCTTTCTGACTGACCAGCCCCTTGACAATACAAAAGTGCCTGTGCAAGTTTTGGTCCCCAACCTGTCGTGTACAGACGCCAGTACATCAAGTTATCCCAAACTGTAAAATTTTCTCAATTTAACATTAACCTTATATCTTTTGTTAAAAAGTTGAAAATCTATTAAAGAAATTTGAGAGATTAGGGTAGCTTGATGTGCTGGCGTCTGTACTTAGGACAGCTAAGAAATAAAACGACAAGTTTTTTTTTTGTCTAAGATATCTGTCACAAAAATTGGTATAAAAAAGTGGCGACCTGCAGCATTGCACCTCGGAACTGTTTTAGTCTAGATATCTAGCTGTACTGCGCAGATCACGATCAATACTTTGATGCGAGATGTACGCAGTTATGTTGTCAAAGGCGTCACCGTAGGCGCGAGCTTGCGGACAGCGAGTAATGGGTATCTCGCTGTCCGGTAAGGACCAAGCCCGAGTCAACGGCGCGTTGTGTTCCACGCGTGCCTCAAAGAGATGTCAGCACCAACTGGTGGGGTCCGCAAGGACCGATGCCTGCCAGGGGTGCGGGTTGTTTGACAGAGATACCGTGGCCCCTGGCACACAGGCAACTAAGGGAACACGGATGTGTTTTAGTCAGTAAAAGTCTGACACGCTCTCCTGCTCCACCCAGAGCGGGAGAAGTTATTTGTTGATTTCCCACCCAAAAAAAAGGGTATGGCCGTAGTCTGCCAGACAATTCAAAGCTATTCATTGCTTTATTAATGCTTGCTTCCTAAAAACAAAAACGTATAGTACTAAATCATTTAATTATGATTACTTTTTTGTAATCTAATACTTATAAACGAGCAATTCTTGTATAAACGTATAAATATAATCTGAATATCGGAAACGGCTCCAACGATTTTCATGAAATTTAATATGCAAGAGTTTTGAGGGCAGTAAATCGATCAAGCTAGGTTTCATTTTTAGAAAACGTCGGCCCAATAAAAATCCTATCAAAGCTCGGTCATCCAGATATACATAATTATATAACATAAAAATCGGTCCAGCCATCTTCGAGTAGGTAATCGGGGAACATACATTTAAAAAAAGTTCCGACGAATTGAGAACCTCCTCCTTTTTGAAGTCGGTTAAAAAGAAAACGTCGTGTGGAAACCGGCATGTCTTAGAACCAGAAATTCTAAGACAGGTCACACCTACCTACCTGCATTGGCTCACACAGAGAGGAGGCCTCTGTGTCTCAGCTGTGAAAGTCAGATATCTAGTCTAGTATTCAGCTGCCCAGGGTAGACTGGAAGTAGACCCAACATAATAAGGAAAGGCTAGGAAGATGGTAATGGAGCAGAACGCACAGCATAGAAATGAAACGAAAACTTTATGACATTGTATATTGTACATAACTTGGTTACAGAGTGTACAAGTGTCTTCTTGTACCATCTGGGGAGAAGGTATAATAGTTGTATCATCACTTACGATAACCTTATAACTATGAAGATAACCGCATTACATTACTTAAATGAAATGCAGTTACCTGCGGGAGGAGCTTACGTTCAGGTACGGATCCAAGTCTTAAGGGAGAAGCTCAAAGAACCAGAATTTCACAAACACAGGTAAACTTCCTTTGTTTTCTCAAAATAGTCCCTCGATCCCCTCCTTTTGAATCCATCCCTGCTCTATTTAGCCCCCATGAATTTAATAAATACTACAATGTAATCACCGTGTTTATAACTGCCTTATTCTTAGTTTTATTCAAGAATACGCGAAACAAGCTCAGTCGTTCCTCGTTTCCTTGATGAGGATCATATCAGTAACCGCATAATGCAGTACCTCATAAAATTACAAAAGTATATGCACTGTCACCAGTCTAAAAGATGGCAGTGCAAATACGTACTAATCTACGCAAATGAGGTTAAGTTGCAGTAGAGTTCCAGAACCTCATAAGTGGAGATTCGTCAGAGCCTCGTTGGTAAATTTAGCAGGGTGTACCGCGGGCAGGTGAGGTTGACTTTGGCTCTTCAGGCGTTGGCAGAGCCACTTACACCCCATCGAGTAGGGTCATGTGTAACTAAGACATGGTTGAAAGGCTGCAGACTGCTGTGTGTGCTCTGTGGTTCGCCGACTGACTGACGCTGCTCGTTTATCAGCGACCTGAAATGTGAAAAAGAAAACGTTAAGTTAGAGAAGTTATGTAACCGTCACTGCTGCGCACGGAGTTTTGTATTTGAGGAATCTGTCAGAAGCAGCACGGAGTCTGGATTTGTGCTCGATTGATAGCAATAAGCCCAACCCTATTCCATGGGATTTAAAAATTGAGGCTTCTTAATTGTATGCGTTCGAATTCACTTTAGTTTAACGTCAAATCTACCTATGTCAGTTTTTGAAGCAACAAGGCAAAAACTTACCTCCATCTTTTATCACGGTATGCACCGCTATAGTAATGGAGCTGAGGCGCCAGTGGTGGGTCGAAAGACTAACTTCTGATGCTGACTGTGAACTGCATTTTGAGCCCGTTCACCAGGAACCTGAAAACGTTTACCAATTATATTTGAGTAAGTTGAAAGTTACATAATACCGGCGATAGACTGCCATCTTCAATGACCGAAAAAATTATGATAGAGTAATAAAAATGATAGAACACTTTTTATTACGAACGTAGCACCACTCACTTAGAATATTCTCAAGGGAAGATCTCAGAATGAAGTTAATTTATTACGGAGCAAGTCAAAGTCAAAGAAAAAAAAGTTTACAAGAACATAAAACTGATTAAAGTTGTCCTTTCCAGAACATATGCATGGAGGAGTATGGGCAAGAAACTTAACAGTTACTCTTTTTAACCGACTTCAAAAAGGAGGAGGTTATCAATTCGTCGGAACCTTTTTTTTTATGTATGTTCCCCGTTTACTCGAAGATGGCTGGACCGATTTGGATTTTGTTTTTTTTGTTTGAAAGGGTATACTTCCCAGGTGGTCCCATGATCATCAAGTCAGGATCTGATGATGGGATCCTGGAGAAATAGAGAGAACTCTTCAAATTTTATAGGCACACGAAGCGATTTAGCAATTTTTTTTAAGAGTACTTTCTCGTAGTGGTCTCATTTCAATTTGGTGAAGATCTGATGAAGAACTTTGGAGATAGGCAACGGAACTCCTCAATAAATGACAGCAAATGGACTGGGATTGCTGAAATCTCATGTCTGTCTATTGCTTACACCACTTCATAACATAACATCACGCCGGTATGCTGTGAAGGGGTAAGCACATGTGAACACCAAAAAAGTGAAAAATAAAAACTTTTTCCAAAAAAAAAACTACCGACTTCCAAAAAAACACTACAAAGTGAAAAATAACTTTAATTTCGGAAGGCGGTGACAAAAAATTCAAATACAGCTCCAAAGACACCGACTTCCGAAATTAAAGTTATTTTTCACTTTGTAGTGTTTTTTTGGAAGTCGGTTGTTTTTTTTTTGGAAAAAGTTTTGATATTTAACAATATGTCGCCTTAACAGTTTTATTGATCGTGGGCAGTCACGACGCACATTTGACCCTCCCCCCGTAACCCTGTTCCAACAGAAGCCCGAAAATACTGTATACAGCTGCATCGGTCAGTTAAACTGGAAGCCGGCTCCAGGATAGTTGAGAAGAAAGCTAGGCAGATGGTGAATTGGCTTATGTACCTTTTTCTTAAATCCAGCGGTCACGGTCAGTACGCGGCTCCAGAGCCCCGGTGAGCGGCTTGCAGGACCGACTCGTCATGCACGGCAGACGGCGGGTGGCGCACTGCGGCATTGCCAAAAGAACTGTAGTCTAGATATCTAGCTGCGCTGCGCAGGTCACGATCAATATCTCAATATGAGATATACTATGCAGTTAGTTTATATTGGTCGAACCTTTTGAATATAGTACGTATATTGTGCTGTACCTTACCCTGTAATATTATGACGCCATCTGTGGTTGAATCCATGTGTTACTGCCAGGAAGATGGGGTGCATTCGGAAATGCAGTTTGGTCATGCTGACGTGCTAACGCAGTTTCACATGATTGTTTGAGTATTAAAACTGACAGATGTCGTTGAATTCAATAGTTAACTTATTAACCACTTTACGAATGAAAGATCTTGAGATATTTTAGAAATGTTTAAAAGGATGACGCCAGATAGAATCATACCGACGATGTACTACTTACTCAGATAAAAAGAGTGGAGTCCATCTCATCTATTTCTGCGCCTGAATAATATTAAATATTTGCTAAATACTAGATACAGGTAAAAAGAAGGTAGTCTCTAAGAACCAATGCATTCCTGCAGAGAGTACGACATTTTTAGTGAACAATATTGCAGTTTGATCTCACTAAAACAATCCTTAGCTGGTGGATTGTTGTTCTGTGTTCAGAGAAGTACCTACTGCTGACTAACCATAAGATTTAAAAAAATCCTTTTGTCGCCTATTAGCACCACGAGAATAGACAAAAAAAAATTTGGTGGTGGGACGCAAGATATGGCGGGCTGATACCAGGCGGTGAGCTCGCGAATGTACGCGTAGGTATCTCCCGGCCCCTGACTAGTGAACCTAGTGGATGGAACCATGGGGCTTTAGTCAGTGGGTGTCCTCCGTTCTCTACAGGCAGCCGGTATCCATGCGAGATCCCAAAAGAAAAAAAAGCAACATGAGAAAGAAAGTGCTGGGTATTTTTTAAGAAATAAAAAACAAAACCACGCCTTAACCTAATTTTTTTATTATTAATCAGTTGTAAACTTTTTTATAAAAATAAAATATCTTACCTAACACTTCACTTAAATATTTATGATACACGAGCAAGGAAACTACTTCTATATTCATCCTAGGTCCTCGGTCTTCCAAGACCTGGGATTCGCCAGAGCCTCGTTAGTATTTTTAGCAGGGTGTACCGCGGGAAGGTGAGGTTGACTTTGGCTCCTCGTGTGTTGGCAGAGCCACTTACACCCCATCGGGGTAGGGTCAAGTGTGACATGGCTGGATGTGAAGATCGAAAGCGAATTAAACTTCAGCTGCCTGTACAGACGAATGGCTGATGCGGGACCTGAAATTGTAGAACAATAATGTTTAAGAAATTTGAATTATTTTTACAGCTATCGCGTTGAACCCTGAAAGTGGCAGTGGCTGAATTGGCGGATGTACCATCAATCAATCGCATTTTATTGCAAGTTAAACCCACACAAATATTACAAACTTGAAGACCACTGATTTGAGTCGAGTTCTTTATCTTTCCAACACTAAAGTAAGATTAAAATAATACTGCTACAAGAGATAGCGTTAGACCCTCTGAACACATGCGTACTCGCACGTAGTCACTCGTTTCCCTGCACTTATTAACCCAGTACACACAATGATACACTTTGCAACCATTCTCGTTAAGTTTTACCTAAGGAACTAAATTTTGTTAAAAAGATTACCTACTTTATATTAACTGAAAACCTTCCCTCCAACTTTGACCCAGGCGGCAATTCTTTAGGACTGCAGAACCTTGCTGCATGCTGGCTGCTTGACGAACCAATCCACGACACCCACGCCGATCCCAAAGAGCTGAAACAGTACAGAAATATAATAAATAAAGCTATTTAATAAAAGGTGGAGCAAAGGTGAAACTATACGTATCCTACGTATATTGGTAGTACGGGTTGTTCGAAAGAGATACCGCGGCCCCTGGCACACAGGCAACTGATCCCTCAGTTGCCGGGTGGGTTTTATTCAGTAAAAGTCTGACACGCCCTCCTGCTCCACTCAGAGCGGGAGAAGTTATTTGATGATTTCTTAACCAAAAAAAAAAACCTACATTGGTCGTTGTCTTCACTCCGCTTCAACGTTAATGGGTTTTCACCCCTAAGATCTACAGCCGTACTCATGGTCTTATCCAATGGCATAAGAGAATCACGGCACCCTTTTATTGATTCTACAAGCTGCAAGGGTGTCCCACTTCGAACATCTTACACCCCTGCTCAAAAAATATAGAATGATTTGTCTCTGAGCAGTAATCTGAGAACTAATCAAATAATGCACTTTTCAATCAAGCCACCCTCATCAAGCGCTACGTCATTACTTCGTTTATTCATATCAACCCATATTAATTTACATTAGGGCTTCCAATATGACCCGTATTGAAGACTATCACTGCTATTTCAATCAGGCCCTTGATCCAACCGCCTAACGAGACCCTTGAGAGATTTATCATGGTCGAGGCTTTCGGCGTAATATTACGTATAAAAATTCAATATTGTGCCATTAGAGGGAGAAGAAATGCTAAAATACTTAGATACCTCCATCATCAACTCAGAGACACACAGTACACCAAGGCTGCATAGCCCCGAGCCCCGGCTCGAAGAAGCAACTCGTCTTGCGCGGAACACGGCGGGTGGCGCACTAGATAGATGAACAAAGGACGTTTAGTCTAGAAAAAGGCTAACTGCACTGCGCAGGTCTCAGCTTGGCGATCAATACTTGAATATGACCTACTAACATTATGATGCCGTTCCCTTTTTTAAAAGATACGTAGGTATGTTGAAGAATAGACCACAAACTGCACACTTACTCTTTAAGAATGTAACAATATGATGGCGTTACAATTTTATTGATCGAGGGCAGTCACCACGCACCTTTGACCCTCCCCCGTACCATCTAGTCGCGCTGCTGTTTCATGCGTAGCGACGCTTCACAAGGTTTTTTAATTATGTGCTGGAAATATCCAATCAGGCATTCATATTGAGTTCAGCAAAAATAAATTTAGTAGGACTTATCACAAATGATGCACATTGCAGCCACACAGTTTATTCAATCTCGTTATTTTTACAAAAGTTCATAGTTAAGAAGAAAAAAATGCTAAGTAATTCACTAATCGATGGGTGACGATCTTTTCATACTGAAGACACTTTGTGTAGCATGTTAAGCCGCTGGTCCCGGCTGTAATTTGACAGTCACGGGTCGCAAAAGCCTGAAAATCCTGGTATTCAGCCAGTTATACTGGAAGCCGACTCGAACATACTTGAGAAAAAGGCTAGGCGGTGAATTGACTAACCTTTATCTTTAATCCAGCGGTCACTGTTGCTACTGCAGGGCTCCAGAGCCCCGGGGAGCGGCTTGAAGGAATCGTCATGCACGGCAGACGGCGGGTGGCGCACTGCGGCATTGCCAAAAGAACTGTAGTCTAGATATCTAGCTGCGCTGCGCAGGTCACGATCAATACCTCCATATGAGATGTACTATGCAGTTTTATGTGTATGTATGACACAAAACAAGAATCGTACCGAAGGGTTCGGTAGCGAAATAGAACCCTTATAATTTCGTCATGTCCGTCTATTCGTCCATTCGGGTGTCACACAGCCGTATTGATGTAAATGGGAATAATAGTGTATTCTGTGTAACCCTTACTGTTGACCTATTGGTAACATCCGCAACTTAGGAACTTAAAACAGTGGGCTCCCGCATTGTCGTTGCGGGATGGCTCAGTAGCCGTGGCCCGCTCCCACGGTGAAGCAAAGAGGAAACCCAAGGTGGGGCCACTCGTCAGGGCTTTTGCTTCCAAGCCGACGACGTAGCGGCCAAAAAGTAGGTTGCGGTGAGGTGCACCGCAACTGAGGCGGGCCGCGATGTCGAATGGGAGCCATCGCGGCTGAGGATTACAGGCTGCGGCGGAGGAGGAGTGCCGGTACTTTTGAGTAGCGCTCTTCCCTTCCGTGGCCTGGACGGGGCCGCCACCGTTTGATGGCGGACGCGGTAGGGCCGCAGGAGAAGAGGAGTGTCGGTATAGCGTTGGCCGCTCTCCCTATCCCCTGCGGCCGAGAAGTGGTAGGCTGCGGGGCCACTGCGCTGACTCGTCGCAGGGGGACCAAGGGTGCCAAGGGTGCCAGGGTAGTCTGGCGCCCTTGTGCTACTTGGTTCCTGGGGTAGTCACGGTGTGCCATGTGTCCTGGTGCGCCGGACTGGTGGGGTCCGCAAGGGTCGATGCCTGCCAGGGGCCCAGGTTGTTCAAAAGAGATACCGTCGCCCCTGGCACACAGGCAACTGAAGGAACACGGGTGGGTTTTAGTCAGTAAAAGTCTGACACGCCCTCCTGCTCCACCCAGAGCGGGAGAAGTTATTTGATGATTTCCCACCCTCAAAAAAGAAAAAAAAGTACTTAAAACAAACTCAAACTCAAACTCAAAGCATTTATTTCAATTAAACCATTTACAGGCACTTTTGAATTATCAAAAAGTCGATCAGTTGGAAAGTAGAAGCTAGTTGCCCATTCCAAAACGTAGATCTCTATGGAGAAGAACGGGCAAGAAACTCCACGGACACTCTTTTAAATCAAGTTGTATATTACAAAACCTTGGGAACATTATTCTTGTTGCTTCTATATGTGAGAAGGAACAGCGAAGGAAATCACCGTGTGGATACCGGAATGTCTTAGAACTAAAATTCGAAGACATGTGGCATCCACCAACCCGTTTTGTGCCCGCGTGGTGGGTTGAGGAGACAGGTGTCTTAGCAGTGGGAATATTATAGCTAAAGAAAGAAAGAATACCGTTTATTCGGTCTCAGTCTGTAAAACACAAAATACAATAACAAATAAAAAAGTGACAATAAATAAATAACTACAACAGTGTGTGCCTCACGGCTGCGCCGAAAAGGTTCATTTCAGCATTAATGCCTGACAGACTGATGCTATCTGACGCTGGTTTTCTAATGAACCTTTAGGGAAAAGTGACGAAGAGTACAAAACAGTTTTAATATAGGTACCTAATACATAATTTTATACTTATAAATAAACAAGAAAAGTAAAAAAAAAACGTCAACGTCATCAAATGTCAAAGTTCGCTCTGTGCTTTTTAAATAATAAATAATATATTTTATCGATCTATACAGCCGAAACATATACGAAAACACTCGGAGTGAGTTATTATACCACTGATAGCGTTTTTCTAAGCTAAAACGGCTTACGCTACATATGACGAAGAAAGTACAAGGACAATATTTTTCATCAAACTAGATATACATCAAAACAGCCTCAATTGACGTTTGGACGCGACGCTGTCTCACGGCAACGGTTGCCAGGGCTGCGCCAAAACGTCACAGCGGCGCCCCAGGCCGCCAGCGTGACTGCGCCCATTGTTAAAACCGTTTCTAAAACACCAAACTGCGCCGCTGTCATCGTGCCTCAGTCAAGTTCTGTCAATGTCTTGGATGTCATTTTTGTTATTGTAATATTATTTTAGATTTAAAATTATATTTTTTGTTATTTATAAGGAAAAACCGTGTGAGTAGTGTTTTTCTATGAATGTTGAATAATGACGACAGTAGTGACGCCGTACGAAGCGCCAGTCAACCTGCCACATCGTTGGATGGCCTAGTGAGATGCCCTCATTGTCCCCAAGCACGTTTTTTTAAAGGTGAACGAGGTTTGAAAGTACATTTGGGGAAGAAACACAAACCCCCCAATGCGCCTTCATCATGCCCGTCAATACCCATCTTTCAAACACCTGATTCACCTTCTCAACCCTTTTGGAATTTACTTGCAAAATTAAAAACGTCAACTCCAATTCTAAAGAGAGTTCCTCGCGGCGCGAGACCATGCGTAGCTTTAAGTTTAGCGCGCTGTATCCGCCTCGCCACCCGAGAGAACTCTAAAAGTGCTTGGGAGGCATTACTCACCTTCCCATTTAGAATTCTACATGTGCAAAAACATTTGGCAAATAAAAAAACCTTAACAGCTCAAATCAAAGATAATTGTAACATTTCGACCCAAAGTTTCGACCCTAAATTAACAGCGCACCTCCCATATAGAGGTTTATTGCACCATGTGGAGTCAAAATTAGGCGAGGGTGATATCAGGGGTGCGGCTAGGATCATCTTTAGCAGCGATGTGGTTGCGCCGTACTCTTCAGAGACACTTGCAGCTCTGGAGAGCAAACACCCCACCCCGGCAGATGACCTCTCCTTCCCTGACCCACCTGATCCCCAAACCAATTCACTTGTAATTACAGCTCAACAAGTTCGTGCGGCCGTGTGCTCCTTTCGAAGTGGCTCCGCCGGCGGCCTCGACGGCCTGACACCTCAACACCTGAAAGACTTAATGTGTTCAGGCGCCGGGGAGGCTGGTGAGTCCCTTTTGAAGGAGCTGACGGCCCTCATCAATCTTATGCTCTCCGGCAATGTGAACGAAGCCGTCATCGATATATTGTATGGGGCCAATCTATGTGCCCTGCGCAAGAAGGATGGCGGCATTCGTCCCATTGCCGTAGGGTCCACTTACCGTCGTATCGCAGCCAAAATTTGCTGTGCTTTTTACAGCGAAACACTGGCCAGCAAATTCCAGCCCCTACAGCTCGGCTTCGGATCTAAAGGGGGCTGTGAGGCTGCGGTACACGCATTATCAACTTACCTCAATAGCAATAAAGGTGAGGTCATCCTTAAGGTTGACATTAAGAATGCTTTCAATTCCGTAAACAGGGACACCTTGTTGACGGAAGTTCAAAAAGAAGTACCCAAAATTTACAGTTTTCTTTACCAATGCATACATTATGCACACATACAGGCACCCTACTAAATTGCTATATAAAGACAACCTTTTGGAATCGGCCGTTGGATGTCAACAGGGTGACCCTCTTGGGCCAGTCATTTTTAGTTTGGCAATAAATCCAATTATTCGACAGCTAAATTCTAAATTCAACGTATGGTATTTGGATGACGGAACCCTAGGAGGTGATGTAGCCACAGTCTTAAAAGATTTATCTTTTTTAAAAGAAAAATTCAATTCCATTGGCCTAGACCTTAACCATTCAAAATGTGAAATTTATCTTCCCCATACTACTGACAGACAGACCACCATAGCAAAATTCTGTACAATAGCACCAGACATCAAAATTACGGAAAGAAACTCTCTTCACCTCTTAGGGTCCCCAATTTTCGACGAATCCTTTCCAACGTTTATTGAGGAGAAAATTAAAAATTTCCATGATGTCTCGGAACGACTTTTCAAAATTAATATTCATTCGGCCTTCACGCTCATTCGATACTGTTGCTTTGGACCAAAATTTACATATAGCCTTCGTTCCTCCCATCTTTGGAAGCATCCACAACTTTTAGAAAAAGTAGACCAAATTATTAGAAATACACTAACTTCAATCCTAAATGTGGCCCTGGACGACCGAGCGTGGCAGCAAGCCACACTTCCCATTCGCCTGGGTGGTCTCGGCGTCCGCAAAATTTCAAGTATAAGTTTACCGGCCTTCCTCTCCTCGGTCCACAGTACAGATAAATTAACCAGGAATATTTTATCTTCCTCACTGGTTGATTTTGAAGTACCGTGTTTGACCGATGCTTTGAACGCTTGGAAAATGGCTTGTCCCAATACGGTTTTACCTGACAACCCATCCTCCCAGAGACGGTGGGACGTGCCGCTCTGCAGTATTATACGGAATACCCTGGTAAATACGTCACCTAATACTGTTGAGCGTGCCCGTCTGCTGGCTGTGGGAGAATGGGAGTCAGGCTTGTGGCTTCAGGCGCTCCCGTCATCCACCATAGGCACTATGATGGATGACTCATCGTTTCGGCTCGCTACGTGTCTCCGCTTGGGCGCACCTTGTGTTGCTCCGCATCGGTGTCACTGCGGTGAAGCTGTCGACAGTCTCGGGCACCATGGCCTGTCCTGCTGCAGGAGCGCAGGTCGCATAGCACGCCACGCCAGCATCAACGATATTATTCGTAGAGCCCTTGTCACCGCCGGCGTACCAGCGGTATTAGAACCAAACGGCTTGGTACGTGACGATGGGAAGAGACCAGACGGCATGACGTTATTGCCTTGGAAGGTGGGAAGACCTCTGGTGTGGGACGCAACATGTGTCGACACCCTTGCGCCATCCCATGTTCCTAGCACGGCGGGCTGTGCTGGCGCCGCTGCTGCTGTTGCTGAGACCCTCAAGCGGCGTAAATACTGTAACCTTATGGGTAACTACAGTTTTGAGCCGTTTGGGGTCGAAACGCTCGGGTCATGGGGCCCGAGTGCACGTCTCCTTTTTAAGGAAATTTCTCGCCGGCTGATCGACACTTCACGTGACCAGAGGGCTGGGTCGTTCTTTGGCCAAAGAATTAGCATTGCCATTCAACGTGGCAATGCTGCCAGTCTTCTGGGCACGTTTCCTGATGACAGCGATGCGGAGGAATACTTCGACGCCTAAGTGTCCTTTTGTTTTTTGTATTTATTTTGTATATCGTAGTTTTAATTATTAAGTACATTTAATAAACAAGTAATTACATAAACTTACAAAAGCAAAATAAAACGTAAACAACAACAGTACTAAAACCTGTTCCGAGCGATTATACATACATTGAATTAATATACAACTGATGCACTCACTCACAAAGCGCTACAAGCCGCTGGGAGCGGCGGACATTACATTGTCAGTTATCTCGTTTTTCAATCAAGCCTGTCCTTTAGAACCTCTCTACGAGCGATGCCCTAAGCCGAGGTCCGTACCCCACAGGGGGGCTCTTAGCGAGTAGTCGCTCTAGTTTCAAGTTATGAAGCCCTGCCTGGAACCCTTAAGGTGAACCTAGTCCACATTTTTTGCAAACAAACTTCGGGAGTGTTTTACTCCACTGTCTGACATGGCACATCCAAAGTAAAATATGATATCGTTTTGTCTCATTATTCATATTGTTTGTACGGAAACAGAATACTAAAATAAAAACCCATTAAAAAGTTAGGAGCCAACAAAGATTAGTTTTTCTTGCTAATTTTACTTAACTTTGGGCGTGTTTAAGTAATCAAAGAAGTGTAAAATCTCAAAAACCAAGTCGATACCGGCAAAGTGTAATTATCGCAAAGTTCAATAAACTTTATTGGTCATTGATTTATGCATTGGCTTTTTCATAAAACCCGATCTTCCAAAGAACTTTTCTTAATTTTTTCGCGATTTTTCTATTATTTAAAATGATCCTGCATCTCACTCAATAACGTTGTGCGTGTAGACTAGCGTCTAATTTCTCATCTCTGATACTATCTCTGTCGGACACGAAGCCTGGTGAGACAGCGTGATTTTTAGCCAGGCCCACTAGTGAGTTAGAGCCCGCGACTAGGTTCCCCTTAATTAATCGAGGTAGCCACAGGCAAATCCGGCTAAGCAGCCGACAATCTTATAAGTTGACCTGACAGATGTCATACCTGAAAAAAAGTTAAATTTCAAATTAAAAAAACCCTCGACCCGAACAAAAACTTTAAAAAGTACTTTTTAGTTCCTGCTTTTTAAACTTAATGTCTCGCTTAAATCTGCACAGCGTTGCGTATGTTTCCCACAGTGAAGTTTTTTACTAATTTATCCTAATTCCTGGTCCTGATCTACATTTATCCATAACCTATTCATTGAGACCTTTTCAATGAGCCCAAACACGATACTTCTGCTGTTTGTTAGTGAGTAACTTGGGTATCCTGGAAATTCCAGGTGTTGCTCCAGCATCAGTTCAAGGTTACTTTGTTGTCTAATATAATTGAAGTAATAGACTACCAAATTTCGACATGATCAGACCCATGGAATATGCTCAAATCTCTTCAGAGCTTCAAACGGCTGAATCAATTTTGATCAAACATGTCTAACAGCCCCACTCAGAGACCCCTAACGGTTACTTAGGGTGCTACTTAGTAAAAATTAAAAAAAGTTCACTCCCAGAGTCAGTTAACGGTTTATTAGTAGCCCTTAATGAAAATTAAAGTTAAGTACAGCAAGACCTTTACTTAACTTGTTAATGATTGATTTTTACAGTTACGATTGAGGTTATATTTTTATTTTTACCAGTGAATTCGCTTTTGCATTTATTTAAAAGCAATAATGACTGATTTAGCGACTTCATTGAGTTTGTGGACTATGCCAGAAGATATAGAGAAGTAGGACCAAGGCGGTATTTTCGAGATTATTCTGATCCCTTTACTAAATACTCTATTCAAGAATGGTTTTACAGTAATGGTTTTACAGTGCGACAAGCCTTGGTTGAAAGGTTTTTACTTAAATATTGTTTCCTTTATAAATAAAAATGCATATATTAATCAAATAATAATACTTTTATTTTATGTTTCACCAAAAAGTGTCGAAAGTGTTAGGATGACGGTTTTTCAACAGATTTTTTGGGTCTTTTGGGTCGGTTGTTGTTTATTTGAAATCTATAGAAACACATCTTGTGCCGATAACAATACCTGCAGAAACTGTTATTACAAACTATTAAAAGTATTAATAAAGAACTAAAAGGGAACACCAATATATTTATCAATAGGCGCCGACAAAGATCTTCGTGCACGTTAATAACAAAACATTACGGAAATAATAAAACAATTAATTCTATTACTAGGCTCAAGCAATAAACAAATACCAAAAAATCCCGAGTTGCTGTGAACATCTGGATACTTTCTAAAATGCTCAGGTACTATATAAATGGTAGGTGCCAATTTTTTCCCAAGATCTTAATTATCACGTATATATAATTTAAAATTCACAACACAAAACGTTCTCGCCTGGTGAATGAAACACAAACGAAAACAAAACAATAATAAAATATTCCCTGATTTGACATTGGCAGATGGTAATGATGCCATACCAAAAAGGTGGCAAACGCTTTAACTTATATAAATAAAAATAATTGTTTTGCTTTGTATTTTAGTCAAAAATTACAGTTAAAGAACTGATTATCACTTATATTACTACGAATAATAGTTTTCAACGTTTTTATATAAACTTTTTTGTCGTTTAATATCAACTGTTTTTAAATATGGCTACACCAAGGCTTTATCGACATGATATCGATATGACGATTTGGAGATGCTTCGCCCTACGGATACTTAAATCTGTCATTTGCTAATGGACGCTTAAATTATGTCTCTGGGATGTACCATTGATTAACGGATTTAATGCTAATTAGTTAAGTACTCATTAGGACTAATTTAATGTGGCTTTCTGAGTGTGGCTGTAAGAACACTACCAACTAATTCACCTTTCAAATAAAAACAGATAAAATCAAAATCGGTACATCCGTTAGGGAGCTACGGATGCCACAGACAGACACACACACAGACACGTCAAACTTATAACACCCCGTGGTTTTTGCGTCGGGGGTTAAACAGGAACGTGATAGGTTGATTGTGTTCATGTTGTGCAACCCTAAATAATAAATCTTGTAGTAAAACTACAAAACAAATAGTAAGGGGCGACAATGAGGTCCCCATACATGTATTCGAGGGGCGAAAATACAATTCAGTGCAGATTAACGTGTGGGGTATTGTTGATTTGAAATAATACGATGTATAAACGATGACTTTGCTAATTAAGTCAAGTCAGTCAAGTTAAGTCAGTCTGTCAGTTTTTCAGTTATAGGATATTTGCGTTTACAACCTTAAAAATAACGTTGTATTTAACAATTATTACTTTGAAAAATCCCATGAAATACAAACTTAATTTTGCGATCGGTTGAATCAATACTGTACAACTAAGGAATCCGTAACTGTGATTACGCAATTAGGGTGCAGCTGTGTGTGAGTTTGTTCTCGTACACACAGAGATATATTATGGGCTTTCTGCAGTGTAATTAGTCCCCGACCGACCCTTGCTCGTTGAAGCGCCAGCCCGCGCCGCAGCTGAGCCAGTAGCTTTAAATTCCCCACCTAATAATAATAATGCCAATTTGATCCAGCCTGTCCCCAATAGAGATAGCTGTCCCCCTATCAGTGACGCCCTGAGCCGAGGTCCGTACCCCACAGGGGGTGCCCTCAGCGTGCAGTCGCCTAGTTTGTAAAATTTAGTTTGTAAGCCCTGGCTGGAGGCGTTAAGATTAACTTCTTAATGGCAGCCCCAGGAATGACCGGTTGAGCAGTCACGACCTCTCAAGGCCAACTGCGAGATGCCCTACAAAAAAAAAAAAAAGTGTAATTAGTAAATTGTCACCGATGGTGTATTATATTTCTTTTATCTTGCATGAAAACGCCAAACAGACGAGCTGCAGTATTAATAAACATACACTACTGTAGAAAGGATTAAGTACATTTGAAATTGATTAAGTACATTTGAAATTGATTAAGTACATTTGAAATTGATTAAGTACATTTGAAATTGATTAAGTACATTTGAAATTGATTTGATCAAAATATTACCAACCTACAATTTCGTATTAAATTTAAAAAATAATAGTTTAAAAAACTAAAAAACACGCTTTAAAAATCAAACTAAAAAAGGAGAAAATAATTTAATTCAAGTAAAAAGCGTGGGGTGCTTTTTGAGGTATTTTTATAATCACTTAATGTCAAGCACCCACCCGACGCTTTTTAATTGAATTAAATTATTTTCTCCTTTTTTAGTTTGGTTTTTAAAGCGTGTTTTTTAGTTTTTTAATCTATTATTTATTTTCTATTTTTTAGTTCTGCTAACTACAAAAACGTGTTTTTTCTTTTTTCATTTTTCCCAATTTTTTTTTTAAATTATTGAATAGTCATCGGTCCTCGATAAGTTTACAAAGTTTCAATGAAATCTGACCGTTTAAAGTGGGGCAAAATAGCGTCCAAAGGAGTCGGTTACAAACAAACATACAAGTGAAGCTAATATAAAGCGTGTAAAAAGGCCAATACGTCTTATATTTTACTTTTGAAAGGGTTTTTGTTGGTGTCAGGGGTTGTTAAATTTCCATCTGATACTCTTGGAACAGTTCATAGGTCATGTCACGAGCAGTGATCGTTTATTAATCTTTCGTTTCGGAAGAAAGCAGTGAACGATCACACAATAACGGCTGACCACAGAACGCCACAGAGCGTATTTTGACACCTTAAGGGGAACCTAGTCGCGGGCTCAAACTCACTAGTGGGCCTGGCTAAAAATCACGCTGTCTCACCAGGCTTCGTGTCTGACAGAGATAGTATCAGTGATGAGCAGTTAGACGCTAGTCTATACGCACAACGTTAATTAGTGAGATGCAGGATCATTTATAGTAAAAAAATCACGACAAAATTCACAAAAGTCCTTTGGAAGATCGGGTTTTATGAAAGAGCCAATGCATAAATTAATGAACAATAAAGTTTATTGAATTTTTCGATAATAGAACTTTGTCGGTACTGACTTGGTTTTGGAGATTATACACTTCTTTTATTACTTAAACATGCCCAAAGTTAAGTAAAATTAGCAAGAAAAACTAATCTTTGTTGGCTCCTAACTTTTGAATGGGTTTTTATTTTAGTATTCTGTTTCCGTACAGACAATATTGATAATGAGACAAAACGATATCATATTTTACTTTGGATGTGCCATGTCATACAGTAGAGTAAAACACTCCCGAAGTTTGTGTGCAAAAAATGTGGACTAGTTTCACCTTAATGTCAAACACTGGTGAAAATGACAGACTGTCATGACAGCTGTTATAATATCACGGAACCACTATCCAGTTGATACCCACACGATGTTTGGATATTGTAAATGAAACATTTCTTTTTTAATTTCTGATACTACTTTAATGCATAAAATTGGTGAAGATATTTGAATGAATAAAATTTATGAAGATATTTATTTGATACCTACAGAATTTCTACACAATACATAGGTACCCAATACCCAAATACTTCCTTCTGAAGTATTTATTCAAATTATAAATGCAATGTTACAGTATAGGTAATATTTAATATAAAGTTAATACAATATTAGAAAGGAGAAGAGTGTTGAACAATTCTTATTAGAGAATTAAGAACACTAGCAATGTATATAGGGCCATCGCTGATGCTCTTAAGAACTGCTCCTCTCCCCTCCTCATGTGAGGAGTAGATTCACTACAATGGTAATATTACACTGTAATATTACTATTCTCACTGTGTATAACTGCACCATTATTTACTAAAATTAATAATGCAGTTATATGAAGTACGACCACGGTTAAAGGTTCCATCGGCCATCTTCGGAACTGCCGAAGCAATAAAACAGCTTTTCCGAAGATAATCGAAGGCCCCGTGGTGATACTACATGCTTGTGATCTTAGTCACAAGTTCAGACGCGGATCCAAGAATGGTCAGCAAATATTCAATGGACCATATTTAATAACAAAAAAAATATGATCCTTTGATAGTCTCGTGATTCTTGTATCAGTGCCTGCTGTGTCCGTATGGATTGAGGAGCCATGTCTCATATTTAAACGCGGGAACTACGAATATTTAGTAGTTAAATAGCTGATATTATAGGCCCGATCCTGGAAATTTTAGTAACACCCCTAAAAAGTTACAGGACAATTGAGGTGGCTCCTCAATTCAGAAGTCTGGATTAAGGAGCCACTTTAGAACTCGAAAACTAGAAGATGGATATTTTGGTTTTTTTTTAGGAATTAGTAGTGTTTATGCATAATCTGTACAAAACATTTGGGTTTTGTGAAGCTGAATTTGAGGTAACAACAATGCTTTGATTTATTATTTTTCTATTTGATCAACTACTTTAGTAGCTACGTAGTTATTTTCCCTATAGACCGTTAGGATTTAGAAGCCACATAAAATGTGTTGTATTTCCGAAATTATAAAGTATTTGCATCTTTACTAACCGACTTCAAAAAGAAGGAGGTTATCAATTCGACATGTTTATACATATATATATTTTATGTATGTTCCGGCCATAACTCCGTCATTTATAGACGGATTTGCAAAATTATTTTTTTGTTCGTAAGAGGTTTATTTCGAAATGGTCCCATTTAAATTTCATATAGATCTCATGATGCGTTTTGGAGACAGACAACAGAACTCTTAAAAAATTTACAGCAAATCAACCGCGATAACTGACTTCCGGAAAACCACTACAAAGTGATAAATAACTTTAATTTCAGAAGTCGGTGACTTTGAATATGTATTTAAAAAAAATTGTCACCGCCTTCCGAAAATAAAGTTATTTTTCACGTTCTAGTGTTTTTCCGGAAGTCAGTTGTTTTTTTTTTGTTTTTAAATGTTTTTATACAACAAATTAAAACAAACGTACTAAATGATACAAAAAAAACTGTTTTAGTTGCTTCATAAGTTTCCGAGAAACAGCGCGGGGAAATTTACGGATTTTAATGATAAAATCAAAACCTTGTAGCTATCTCAAAATCCATTTTTTTTGTACAGATTACGCATAAACACTGCTAATTCCTACCAAATTTTCAGAAACATCCATCTTTTTGTTTTCGAGTTCTAAGGTGGCTCCTTAATCCAAACGTCTGAATTGAGGAGCCACTTAAAATGTCTTGTTATTTTTTAAGGGTTTTACTACAAATTCCAGGACCGGGCCTACAAAATAGGCTAATTTACTACTAAATATTGGTAGTAGCTGCGTATAAATATATAAAACATGGCTTCTCAATCCATACGGATACTTTCTGCCATAGTCATATGATAGAGCAATTCATCTGGCTTAAGTTGCTCTGATAAATTAACATGCAATGAAGAATATCTCAGTATATATTTTTCAAAGCACGTTCATAAAAAAAGACAAACGAATCTTATTGCACAAACTATTAATTTCATTGAAATAAGTAGTCTGTGAAAGCTGAAAGTGTTTTCTTCAGTGTGTTAGGTACTGCCAGGAGCCGGGTAACGAGAGAAGTGGCCTGAAGAGATGCTGCAGTGGCCGCGTCGTGTCACATCAGCCACTTGCGACGAGCGGAATGCGACGTTGGTCACAAGGACCTGAAACAGAATACCATAACATTAAAGTACTTGATTCGATTCACCATCGAGATTGATGTGGAAGTATCTAAGCAGAGGCATCCATAAAGTCGATATAATTAAGTATTTCAAAGAATGGATGAAGCTAAAGGGAGAAGAGAAGAACGGTCTCAAGAATTAGGTAAATTAAAGTCGGGATAAGTCAAAGTCAAATCATTTATTTCAAACAGGCACAGAAAAGGCACTTTTAAAGGACAACATTTACAAGAAGATTTAATTGATTATAATTTTCGTATGGAGACGAATTGGAAACAAAATTACTCTTGATCTTTTAAAACGTAAAGAAAAACATGTTAAAACACTTACCTCCATCTTGAGCCCAAAAAACCAATTCTGGATGCTGACTGTGTGATGCTTCTTGTTCAGCAAAACCCTGCAAATTGTACAAAATATTATGTATTTTTGAATTTCGTTGAATTAAATTAAGAAACCAACATTAGTCTGAGAGTTGGCAACGTCACAAATAGCTGTCATATATGTATTTCACTGGTTAGATTATTTTGTCATTAGATAATATCTAACTAAACAAATTTTAATTGATTCAAAAGAAACGACACTACAAAGTAAACAATAAAATATTGATTATGAATCGTTAAAGTTACACTGAATTAAGTGATGTAACCGTTTAAAATTTTGTTGAAGTAAACAACTTTAAAAAACCATTTACAGACACTTTTGAATTGTCAAAAAGTCGATCAGTTGGAAAGTTGAAGCTAGTTGCCCATTCCAAAACGTAGATCTCAATGGAGAAGAACGGGCAAGAAAGTCCACGGACACTCTTTTAAATCAAGTTGGATATTACAAAATCTTGGGAACATTATTCTTGTTGCTTCTGTATGTGAGAACAATGTTTAAAAAAATATATAAACAGTTCTAAATATAAGATTAAAAATAAGCCCTGGAAGTTAGGAGATGACCAGTCTCAACCGACAGCGCCCGTTCACAAACATGACTCGTGGATCAGCACCATCCAGCTCAGCCATTTTTTAGGGAACCGAATGATCCAATACACGCGCCACCATCAGTGAGACATTTAAGTGAGCATGACACACTCTCAACTGCCACGCTTTTTCAAGTCAACGTACATCAAAACAACATAATACACGGATGCACGATACTCATGGTTTCAGAATGCACCCTCTTAAAACAGGATGCAATTTTGTTTATCTCTCCTCGCTATATAAATGGCATTTCTGCAAAAACTTATATGCTGTAGAAATACAACTGAGCGTTACACTTTTATTCGTTAAAAGGGTCGCTGCGGTTCCGGTGTGTTAGTCCCCCTTGGATTGTATGGACCCTTACACATGGCGCCGCGCGCCGCCGCAGACCGCACCTACGTCTCACTCCACCACCCCCGTTGAACTAGAACCTCCCCCTCCCACCCCACCCCAGAATGGGCGGTTTAAAAAAAAACTTACCCATAGTTAATTTATTCACCAAGGAGATAAGTATATACTGTTAACTTATCATATAACCTACTCGTTATTTAATATTACCACTTAAGTTAATTCAACGCAAAAATACTAAGTTACTTCACAAATAATGCACAAACAAAAGTCATATTATATGTTGATGTCTTGTTGAAATGAAGATAAAAAAAACTCAGACAATACCTTCATTATAAGCCCTGGATCAAGCGGCTGGATACCCGGAGGCAGCTCGAAGGACCAGGACGAATCCATCTTGCTCGGCAGACGGCGGCTGGTGCACTGCGGTACTGCGGCACTGCGGAGATAGGACAAACAAAGGCTAGTCTAGAAAAACTAGCTACACTGCGCAGGTCTGTCGCACGATCAATATTTTGCTGTGTGCTATACAATGCAGTTTGTTTATATTTGTCTGATTTTGTGAATGTAGTTATTTTGTGCTAGTTAAGCACCTGTAAAGCAAAATTTTGAGTTTTTTCGTTATAACGCCATCTGTGGGTGAACTTGTGTATTAAGTTGAGGAGGACGCGGTGCATTCGGAAATGCAGTTTGGTTATACTGAAGTGCTCGAGCAGCGCCTGACGTGGTCGTTTGAGTTGTAAAACTGACAGATGTCATTGGGTGCGAATAGGGTATTGTATCAATGATTAATGATACGACCGACGCTCGACTGGTGGAGCTGATTTATGAATAAAGATTTTTTGTTTATTTATAAAATTATATACATTTTTAATATTTATCTGATTTAGGTAGGGTAGGCAGTGTATTTCTGTCTTTATGGACTGCACGCCACTGCGGGCCACCGGCAAAAGCTAATATTAAATATAATAAGATGCCTCCACATACAACTAAAAAGCATAAGATGCAGGATAACATAACATCACGCCTTGTTTCCGTGACGGGTTGGTCAGAGGCGTATTTATAATACACCCACATTTCGCCAGTATCTAATGTTTAAGGGGAACTTAGTCGCGGGCTCGAACTCACTGGGGGTCTGGCTAAAAATCACGCTGTCTCACCAGGCTTCGTGTCTGACAGATAGTATCAGTGATGAGCAGTTAGACGCTAGTCTACACGCACACCGTTATTGAGTGAGTTGCAGGATCATTTATAGTAAAAAAATAAATAAATAAGAAAAGTCCTTTGGAATATCGGGTTTTATGAAAAACCCAAAGCATAAATCAATGACCAATAAAGTTTATTAAACTTTTCGATAAATGAACTTTGTCGGTACAGACTTGCTTTTGGAGATTTAACACTTCTTTTATTACTTAAACACGTCCAAACTTAAACACGTCCAAAGTAAAATTAGCAAGAAAAACTAATCTTTGTTGGCTCCTAACTTTTTAAAGGGTTTTTATTTTAGTATTCTGTTTCCTTACAGACAATATTAATAATGAGACAAAACGATATCATATTTTACTTTGGATGTGCCATCAGACAGTGGAGTAAAACACTCCTAAGTTTGTATGCAAATAATGTGGACTAGGTTCACCATAAGTCTCATATAAATAGCGACCGTTTTGCTATCAAATCGGGGTGAAAGCCCGGTTGAGCAGTCACGGCCTCTCAAGACCAACTGCGAGATGCCCAACAAAAAAAAAAAAAACAAATCGGCCGCTCCAGTGGCGATAAAACCAAGAACACGTTGCCCGATCTGAGATTTGAACCCAAAACAGCTAAGCGTAGCGTTTGCGATGGTCCAACGAGTAGATTTAGAGATATTCAAATGAAACGATTTTTCGTACATTTTTTGTTTTAATCAATAGAAAATTTATATTCACATTCATTAGTACAATATTATTAAATTCCCCTTAATTACGTTAAGCCTACTTATTTCTATGTCAGATCAATTAAGAATGACAGGCAACCAAGAAAGAGATTGAATAACGAATTAAAAACATAATAGTCATTTTAGTCTATCTCTTGAGCCTAACTTAGTGGGCTCGTACCTTCCCACTAAGCCCGACGAAGTGATGACATTGACGTAGATCGAGTCTTTACCTCAAAACAAGTAGCAAATTGATCTGATGGTTTTTAAATTATTTTCAAGACTATAAGTACTGCTACTTATTACTCATATTCTTGAACGCTTGAAATTAATTACCTAAATACTACGACAGTCACAGTTTATTTCCTCGTTTGGGGTATTTAAACCACAGCCCCCTCAAACGTTGTTAATACCCCAAATATGGACATTCGTCAGAGCGAGAGAACTGCATTCCATTACTAAAATGAAATGTGGTTACCTGCTGGAGGAGCTTGCGTTCAGGCACGGATCCAAGTATTAAAATAGCCAGAATTTATAAAACAAAGGGAGGGCAGGAGACCCCTCTTTTTTATAAAAATTGGTATTCTTATTCGCTCCTTTTGTATCCGTCCCTGCCCTAAAGCCCCATGTTCTCAAACCACTTAAATGTTTGAGAGCCTATCATTAGTTCTATTCAAGAATAAGAGCAACAAACCTTATCGTCACCCATATTCTTGGGGAGGCACATATCAGAAGCGTTTCGGCTTAAAAAGTCACTGATATATGCCTCATATATATACACATATACATAAGTATCTACGCAAATGAGGTTAAGTTGGTTACAAAACCTCATGAGTGGAGATTCGTCAGAGCCTCGTTGGTAAATTCAGCAGGGTGTACCGCGGGCAGGTGAGGTTGACTTTGGCTCCTCAGGTGTTGGTAGAGCCACTTACACCCCTTTACTGTTCGCTTGAGAGGAGGTATGCCATGACTGGTGATCAACAGCCTTCCGAGACGAGTGGGAGATGTTGCTCATGCACCAGTAACCTGGAAAATGGAAAACTTTTTGCAATTTTTTTTTAAGTAGGTAGTCCCCAAAGACTTCTCAACAGATTTACTCAAGTAATGGACTTATCAAGTGTAACTTAATTTTACCATCTAATCTTACAATGTACTAGCTGACCCATGCTCACTTCGTGGGGCGGTAAACATTTTTATATCACTCAATAGATTACGACACGGTCGCGGTTCCATACTTATGTCGTATAATCTCTTTTATCCATTCGTCCAAATTATATGCAGTAAAAGGCAAAAGTCTTTAAACTCGATTTACAATAGCATTAGACCGAACTTAAAAAAGGTTATTTTTAATGTACACATCGTAACAAAATTACATTAAACGTGTTGCAGTTACGATTAATGCCAAATTTATTATAATTTATTTAAATATTAGCGTTAACACTTTATTGTTATCATGTGTAACTAATTATCTTATGAAATTATGTGGCATTCATTCATATAATTATTTCAATTGTCAATGCTAAAAACCTAAAAGAAGCAGGAGTGAATAATACCGACTGACTAAATTAACTCATAATGACGAAGTTTTACCAACGTAATAAGGGTCGTAAATAGTTATTTAAAATAAAATACTGTAAAAAAAATCCTTTAATCTTAATTAGATTTAAATCATCATTTGTGATTGTTTGTTTCATTCATTCGTTTTGTTGTAGGTTTGTAATGTGTTATGAAGATGTTATTATAAATAGAACATTAATTAAAATAAAATTACTTTTACTCAGTATTTAGTACTGTCTTAAATCTACCTAAAAAAGTTATAACCAAACTTTGAAATAAACGGCCTTATTCATCTGCCAGGGGTGCGGGTTGTTCGAAAGAGATACCGCGGCCCCTGGCACACAGGCAACTGAGGGAACACGGGTGGGTTTTAGTCAGTAAAAGTCTGACACGCCCACCCAGAGCGGGAGAAGTTATTTGATGATTTCCCACCCAAAAAAACGGCCTTATTCATAAAAAGTTTTCGAACATCTGAACAGTTGCTAAAGTCTGGTTTTCAAAGAGAAACCAGACATTGGTGCCGATTCTGTTGTCACAAAATTCTCTAAACTAAACTAAAAATCACCAAAATTTAGTTTATTCCTGTCAAACGACGATTTCCTATTCTGAAATTGACTAAAGTGACACAACTTAACTATATTTTAGTTTGACAGCACTAAGATTGCACTGAATTTTTAATTTAGTGAAGATGGTAATTTTGCTATTCTGAGTTTGCCGTTTTTCACCAAAAATTTTGACTATATTAGTTTTTCTAACTAAATCTGACTATTTTTAATCGCGATTAAAAAAGTGTGGAATAAAACTAGTGGTCATGAACTAAAATTCACACCAACACTTCGACTTCTGTTGCAAAAACAGTTCTGATCTTTTTTTTTTCTTTTCGTTTGCTTATATCTCGAAAACGGTGTGTCCTATCGCAAAAATGATGATAATTTCGACCCCCTTTAATAAACCCGCAAGCCCCATATTCTCAACATGTAGGTAATATTTTTTTTATTTTCCAAACAAAAAGTTAAAAATTCCATATAAAAAACGTCGAGACTGCCCCCTGCGCACGCTTCATTCAGCTCTTAAAAAAATCATTGCGTGGGGCACACAAGTACCACGTTGCGAAGCCAAAAGAAAAAAAATACCACCTGCAGGCTTGGCACGACAACCGTAGAGAAGCGTTTTGTCGACGGAAGACTAGACAAAAATTACGTTTCCGTGTAGACAGTTGTCAGTTTTTCACCGAGAAATGTAGACAAGCGATTTCTATCTATTCTACAGTAGAGTAGAAATAGAAAGCGTCGTGCTAAGCCTGCAGGAATCGCGATTGTCAAATTCGATTTTAGTTGTGTCAAAATTATTTTTTAGTTTAGAGATTATTTTTTGCAGAATAGCTTTAAGATTCTCATAGTCAAAAGTAAGGAATTTTAGTGATAATTTAGTTAGTTTAGTTCGGTGTACAACAGAATCGGCACCATTAGCAACTGTTTAGATGTTCGATAACTTTTTATGAATAAAGCCGAAAATGTTTTGTACTCCTGCTTCTACGAGCTTCTTTTTTCTAAAGCAATAATAAATAGAGTATAGTTTTAAATACTTGAGATGATAAATTTACTTATTTGGATAAGAATTCTCAATATCTCTCATCGTTAAGGCAGCGTTCGTAAGAAACGTTTTCGTTCGATCATTTACTTTGATCGAATTAATTTTAACCTTATGACCATAATTGTGAATGTGCTGTAACTTTATTTATTATTTTTTATGAACTTTTTTTTTATTTATTTTTTTATTAACTTTAATTTATTATTTTGTATTAAATTTAATTTAATATTTATTTGTTAATGTGTAATGTAATTTATATGGGAATAATTTCCTGAAATAAATGATTATTTAATTTAATTTTGCAAATCCGACTACCACGAAAAACGACGAGAAGAGTTGCGCCGACCACAGATAAATTGGATTAAGGGCAGGAGAATCAAATCAAATCAAATGTCATTTAGTCAAACTAGGCTGAGAGTCGGCTCTTTTTGAACGTCAAAATTACATAAGACAGTCCCCCCAAAACGCCCGTCCTTCACCACTTCCTGATGCTTTAGCTGGGAAGAAGAAGTGGTGCAACAAACTCCCCAGCAGCACAGCTGTCTGTTAAGTTAGTTAATGATAAGTGAGGTAACATAAACGCATCATCATCATTTCAGCCAAAGGACGTCCACTGTTGAACATAGGCCTCCCCCAAAAGAGGGTTTTTGCCATAATCGCCACGCTTGGCAGGCGGGTTGGCGATCGCAGTATCTACCCATTCTTTAGTAAGGCCCTTAGTCGCCTTCTACGACACCCACGGGATGAAATGTGTTGGTGCTATTCTTTTACGTCCGGCACCACGCGGAACAACATAAACTCACCTTCATATATTGCACTACTGGGCTGCTAGAATCTGAAGCGATTCGGCTCGAAGGACCAACTTGCGGTGATGACTGAAGACTGATGCTTCAGCCATCTCAGAGTAGGATAAGATGCTCGCCCAGGCACCTGCAAAAGGTTAAAAATGGCATTTGAGAAAAACGGTCCCTTGTTTCGCAGACAGAAATTTTATAGAATTTCGTTTCGATAATTGATTGTTTGAACTCCCTTCAGTATAAATGTTAATGGCTTTCGGCCCCTACGCCTATCAACAGCCATATTCGAATCTATTTTCCAATAAGAAGACGCCACACTTTTATTGATCGTAAGTCCGCACCCCGCAGACTCCCTCCCCGCCCCTTCTTCCCCCTGATTTCCCCACCCAAAAGAATGATGAATTATTCTCACTGTGCAATTATCAAATAAATGGTGTCTAGCAAATACTTTGTACTTACACCTTTTTACGAAAATTACGCGAACGGAGAAATATAAAAAGCACAGTTAAAGTTTAAATGAAGAAGGAACACGGAAAGTTAATATTTTTGACTATCGTTGATTAACATTTATATGAACTATGGTCTAATTTCGACCAATGGATAAATACTAGACCCAATTAACACACTTAACAGCAAAAGACAAGAAAAATTGAGTTTTTTTTTTCCAGAAACACGTGCATACACTCGATTAGAAACAAAACAGATTTACACACACTAGTACCATGCCCGATGACGCTACAACCCTTCTCCAGGAGAGTAGCAAGTCCACTAGCACACTCAAAATACATAAACACAGACCGCCGCCCTTCTGTCCTCGCCACCGAGGCCGCCGCGACGTCTGAATCCATGTCATTCGCCCCTTTTTGAGCCAGCTCGCGCCGCTGAGCCAGTAGCTTTAAATTCGTCCCTTAATAATAATGCCGATTCAGCCAAAATTGCTGCCCCCTCAGACATTGATGCCCTAAGCCGAGGTCAACGCCCTTAGCGTGCAGTCGCTAATTAATATATTGAGGCAGCCACAGGAAAATCCGGCTTAGCAGCCGACAACCTGCCAGGTTGACACAAATAGTCAGCAGATGCACGCCGTCACTGTGACGAGAAGCCTTCCACTCAGCAGTCGGCAGTCGTCGCTAAAAATAAAAATGACATCACTAACCTTCATATTAGATCCTGGGATATGCAGTATTACTACAGGGCTGTAAGGATCCCGCACCCCGAAGGCGACTCGAAGGAGCAAACGGCTTGCACAGAACACGGTGGGTGTCGCACTGCGGCGTGCATGACAGTCTAGTCTAGATATCTCGCTGCACTGCGCAGGTCACACAGCCGGGTGATCAATACGCCAAGCTGAGAAATACAATGCACGTAATTATATCAGTATATTTAAGACACAAAACAAATATACATGGTGTAACAGAAACCCTATTGCTATCCTTAAGCACTAAAGACAACAGCTGGTATAGAATCACTATGCATCGTTTCAGCTCAAAATAATTTTATTTAGAGTATTTACTCTAAGAATTAATACCATTCGGTTTCTTATGTTTCTTAAATTTAAATCATAACAAACGTGTCACCGCAATACGTAGGTCAATAACTTTCCACGTTACTTGCCAATATCACGATAAATCTCTTCCGAATGATGTGTTTGTTTCAATTTGTTCTGGTATCAATGTATTACAAAATTCTCATAACTTCCGAACTTACAGAGATAGGATTAAAAAACCCTTCCAATATCATTTGATATCATCCAAAGAAGCCGTGCTCTTGGTATGTGTTACCGGCCAAACCCAATTTCAGGCCAAACTAGTTTGTTCTAGGCCAAACAGACTTATCCTACGCGTGATATGTCGCAGCCAACTAGCTTAATTAGCCATTTCCAAAGAAAGAAAAAGTATATATTAGACTCGCACAGGAATATCACAAACTTAACTACACAAGCTTAACAAAAAATTTAAATTTAAAATATTATAAAAAAACAAAATACTGTACGAGGCCAAAAGGCCCCTATCTCAGCATGATGCTGCGACATTTAAAGGTGTCGCAGCGCTGGTATTCTGATAGGGCCCACTGTGATGTCACGGACAGATGCAGAAATAAAATAATAAATAAAAATAAGATAATTAAGTACTAAAAAATTATGTACGTAAAATTTATTTTTGTAATCCGCGTGTGTGCACCGCACGTAACATCTAATACTTGTCTATGCCTTTAGTGTCTGTGACACTATGGCATCGCTGTGACAAGTAATGAGACGCAGGCGCCGACCACAGAGTACTTTAAATGGCGCCGACTTACGGCAAAAGCAAAAAGAAAATCGCATCGAATTTATATTGTTACGGCCGTCATGTAATACAGACAATTTACAGTAATTGTGAGTGGTTGACCAAAAAGGGACCTCAAGGGAAAATAATTGATTTCGAGTAAATCGCGTTTGAAATTTCGTGTAGAAACAAGTTTCGACTCGTGCGCGGGCGGGGGGCGCGGCATGTTTTATGTCAGTATGCGACTTCGTTAGTGAGTGTCAACACGTGACACTTACCTGACATCACAAAAACTAGTGTGCGCTGTGTGCAAGGTGTAATTTTTCCAAAACTGCCTCGGCTCACAAAAAAAATCATAAAAAAAAACACTACAGCACCTAAAAATATTCTGGTTAGACCAAAACAAAGCTAAAAGACCACAGATTAAAAAATTCAAAAAAAAATTAACGGTTTCCAATCCCTCCAGGTCCCTTTTTAACCGACTTCAAAAAGGAGGAGGTTATCAATTCGTCGGAACCTTTTTTTTTTTTTTTTATTTTTTTTTTTTTTTTTTTATGTATGTTCCCCGATTACTCGAAGATGGCTGGACCGATTTGGATTTTGTTTTTTTTGTTTGAAAGGGTATACTTCCCAGGTGGTCCCATGATCATCAAGTCAGGATCTGATGATGGGATCCTGGAGAAATAGAGAGAACTCTTCAAATTTTATAGGCACACAAAGCGATTTAGGTATTTTTTGGAAGAATACTTTCTCGTAGTGGTCTCATTTCAATTTGGTGAAGATTTGATGAAGAACTTTGGAGATAGGCAACGGAACTCCTCAATAAATGATAGCAAATGGACTGGGATTGCTGAAATCTCATCTCTGTCTATTGCTTACACCAGTTCATAACATAACATCACGCCGGTATGCTGTGAAGGGGTAAGCACATGTGCACCACTAAAAAGTGAAAAATAAAAACTTTTTCCAAAAAAAAAACAACCGACTTCCAAAAAAACACTACAAAGTGAAAAATAACTTTAATTTCGGAAGGCGGTGACAAAAAATTCAAATACAGCTCCAAAGACACCGACTTCCGAAATTAAAGTTATTTTTCATTTTGTAGTGTTTTTTTGGAAGTCGGTTGTTTTTTTTTTGGAAAAAGTTTTTTTGGTCAACCACTCACAATTAGAGAAAAAAGATTAACTAAGGTTTTGAGAGGTGTGTGTGTAACACTTATCATCATCTGCCTAGGCTATTCCTAGCTATGCTTGGGTCGGCTTCCAATTTAACTGGGTGCAGCCAAATACCATTAGTTTACATGGAGCGACTGCCCATCTGACCTCAAATCAAAATAATTTATTTTTGCAAACATGGGTAATTGGTACATAGATGTTTTCTTAAAAAAGTAGTCCTCCATATTCTACCGTCTCATGGGCATGCAAATAATATTCATTTCCAAAATTATACAGAAATTCTATTGAATAAATATAAATGTCAAATTATTAGAATTCCAAAAAAAAAAAGAAAAGAAGAAACAAAAAACAGATTAATATCATTAGTGACATTTCTACAGTAATATGTCAAAAAAAAAAAGTATGTCAAAGTGTAAATCTGAATAAATAGGAACATGTATGTCAATCATAATAATAGTTTATCAATCAGTGCAGAGATTTATCATTAAGGAAGTCGTCAATTGTGTAATAGCTTTTCTCAATTAATATTTGGTTTGGTGCCCTTTTAAATTGTATTACAGTCATATTTTTTATCAGATACTTTATTATAAATACGTGGGGCAATACCAAAAAAACTTTTCTGCATTAGTGCGGTTTTACATTTGACTTGGCATAGTCTGTTTACATATGAGTCCGTATCGGATTTTTTCGAACTGCTGACAGTTTTTCAAATAATTGTGGATTGACCTCAACAACCCAATTACTGGGTTACACATTACCTTCACCTTCGTTAACGCGGCGCACCCCAGTAAAGCTCCCTCCGGCATGAATTGTCATATTTCAGTCAATTTACGCAAAACTTTAATGAATAATACACATAGAACTTCCTCATGAATCACTCCGTCCATTGGTGAAAACCGTATGACAATTCGTTCGATAGTTTTTTAACCGACTTCAAAAAGGAGGAGGTTATCAATTCGTCGGAACCTTTTTTTTTTTTTTTTATGTATGTTCCCCGATTACTCGAAGATGGCTGGACCGATTTGGATTTTGTTTTTTTTGTTTGAAAGGGTATACTTCCCAGGTGGTCCCATGATCATCAAGTCAGGATCTGCTGATGGGATCCTGGAGAAATAGAGAGAATTCTTCAAATTTTATAGGCACACAAAGCGATTTAGGTAGTTTTTGGAAGAGTACTTTCTCGTAGTGGTCTCATTTGAATTTGGTGAAGATTTGATGAAGAACTTTGGAGATAGGCAACGGAACTCCTCAATAAATGATAGCAAATGGACTGGGATTGCTGAAATCTCATCTCTGTCTATTGCTTACACCAGTTCATAACATAACATCACGCCGGTATGCTGTGACTATAAAGTGAAAAATAAAAACTTTTTCCAAAAAAACACTACAAAGTGAAAAATAACTTTAATTTCGGAAGGCGGTGGCAAAAAATTCAAATACAGCTCCAAAGACACCGACTTCCGAAATTAAAGTTATTTTTCACTTTGTAGTGTTTTTTTGGAAGTTGGTTGTTTTTTTTTTGGAAAAAGTTTTTATGAGTTAATCACGTTCTGATACACAGACGCGGCGGGTAACTTTACAAATATTATTATTGGAAATTTAGTAACTGTGCCGCAGTTATTAGCTCCTTTGTGTTACAATATGATTAATAAATCGACATTAGTATCAAGCGAGCATGTTCTCGCACATTGAGCTACATATGGACCTTCAATTCTCAATTATCAATTCTTTATTGCGTGCGATTCTTTATTCCTGTGCGAGTCTAATAAATACGTTTTCTTTCTTTCTTTCTTTACCATAATGTTTAAAGTTGGTAGGGAAATAATATATTAGTCACAATTATGGACCCTGTCGGGCACAGCATAGATCTAGTAGGAGAGAGGAGGCAGAAAACTGCGTGTTTAATGTGATAAATATTACTATACTCCATTTACAATAGCATTAGACAGAAGTTAAATAAACATTAATTGATTATAGAAATACCTCAAAAAGCTCCCCACGCTTTTTAATTGAATTAAATTATTTTCTCCTTGTTTAGTTTGGTTTTTAAAGCGTGTTTTTTAGTTTTTTTTCTATTATTTATTTTAATTTTTTTAGTTCTGCTAACTACAAAAACGTGGTTTTTTTCCTTTTTTGTCATTTTTCTCATTTTTTTTTAAATTTTTGAATTGTCATCGGTCCTCGATAAGTTTACAAAGTTTCAATGAAATCTGACCGTTTAAAGTGGGTCAAAATCGCGCTCTAAGGAGTCGGTTACATACAAACAAACAGACAAGTGAAGCTAATATAAAGCGTGTAAAAAGATTATTTTTAATGCACTCTTCGTAACAAAATTACATCAAACGTGTTGCAGTTACGATTAATGCCAAATTTAATATAATTTATTTAAATATTAGCTGTCACACTTTATCGTAATCATGTGTAACTATTCATCTTATGAAATTATGTGGCTTTCATTTATATAATTATTTCATTTCAATTTAAAATTAAAGTGTCAATTATGCTAAAAACCTAAAAGAAGCAGGAATGAACAATACCGAGTGACTAAATTAGCTGATGATGACGAAGTTTTACCAACGTATTGTGGGTCGTAAGTTGTTATTTAAAATAAAGTATTGTTAAAAAAAAATATTTCCTTTAATCTTAATTAGATTTAAATCATCACGTGATTGTTTGTTTCATTCATGCGTTTTGTTGTCGGTTTGTAATGTGTGATGAAGATGTTATTATAAATAGAACATTATTTAAAATAAAATTACTTTTACTTCGTTTATCTCAGTATTTAGTACTGTCATAAATCTACCTAAAAAAGTTATAACTTAACTTTGAAATAAAATGTTTTGTACTCCTGCTTCTACGAGCCTCTTTTTTCTAAAGCTATAATAAATGGGGAAGTTTTGGTCCTTAGGACATGCCGGTTTCCTAGCGATGTTTTTCTTCGCCTTGTGCACACAAAGTTAAACGCCTGCTTGGGTTTAAACTCACGATCTACAACTCGTAAGTTGAGGCCACTACCACGACGCCACCACTGCTCACACACACACACACACACAGAAGTCATAAAGAAGTATAACTCGGTAAAAAAAATTAAACGAACACAGAAACTTCACTCTTTATTCGACTCAAAAATACTCTTACATTATTTCGGGCTGACCACGGCTGAACTGACTAATGAGCTACAATTCCTTCTATACAACCAGTTCTTATTTGTACGTCGAGTCATAAGATCCGAGCTGATATGGAGTCCAGATAGCTTCGGGGACATGGAAAACCGACTGAGTCGGGAATCATCGGTTTTTGGTGACCCACATTCTGAGTACTGTATTCTTCCGTAGCCATCAGTAATTTTGCACTCCATTGATGATATACCAGTTACTGAAATAGCTGCACTATTGGTTAATACCTTTGTACGGTTTAATTCACAGTAATTTGATCGGTACTTCCCGTAGATGTCCACATGTTGAATGAGATTGAGAAGCGCACATCTTTTATATCTTTTTTCTAAAGGTTCATTTTTAATATTTGAAAATTTGAACAGTGTAACTGTGCCTGCGTCGCGTAGTTCGCACATTTTGATTTTAATTGATCAGAATTTAAATCATTTTAGTAAAAAAAGTTTATCTAAAAATTTTAGGTTGCCGCGTCAATGTCAAATTGTCAATGGTCATAAGTTTGCGAAGACGTAAAGGCATTGTGACGAACAGCCTTGTTTAAAATGAGTTTTCTTCTCTGAATTTACTATAAACTGTTTTATAATTATTCAATTATTGCAACAAAAGATGACTTTATTTCTGTAAGTAGGTTTGTACAAACACTGTTACTAGTCAATCATATTTTAAAACTCGATGAGGACGGTGTTTCTGTTCCGACTAATCTGAGAAGAAAGGCCGAAACCAACTCCAGGGTCTCTGGACCTCGAAGTTTGTTACATAATCTTGGTCAGCTCATGTGAAGAACATATAGATTGGTGTTTGAAATGGTATTTTGAGGACACAGATTGAGTGGCCTTGTCCAGTCAGTGCACGCATTTGTCAGCGCCTACGGTGGCCGGGAATCAGCCTGGGATTCCCGACGCTCAGGGCGTTTGTTAAATTTGCGAGTAGTTTAAGAATTATGAAGGAACAGAGAGGTAATTGCGTGACACACTAACAAATGCAATGCCGTTCATTTTGACAATTCGACAACATTCATTGCGTTATTTACGCCATCGAGCAGACGAACTTTTCAAACATATGAAGCAGTGGATTAGGAATTTCCTTCAAATTTCTTTAGATTGTGTGAGAAACTATGTTACGCAATGGGGTGTGTACGCAAAAATGCGTGTATATGTTACCGGCCAAACCCGATTTCAGGCCAAACTAGTTTGTCCTAGGCCAAACTGGTTTATTAAGCCGGGGCACGCCGATTAAATGGGTTAGGTTAGGTTAGGTTAGAACTGGCCCGCAGAGGCGGGCCAGCACTAGCCGGGGATCGCGGAAGTCACTTTTGTTCCCGTGATCTCCGGTGCAAGTGAGAGGTGGAACACCGGGGTGGTTTTAGTCAGTAAGAGTCTGACAGACCCCTCCGCCCTCCCCAGGGCGGAGGACATCCATGAGGATTTCCCCCGTAATCAAAAAAAAAAAAAAAGGTTAGGTTAGAACTGTGACCAAAAGCGCGCGAGCCGAGCGAGCGAAGCGAGAGGCGCCCCGGCAGCGGCCGGCGAGCGTTACTTCCAAAGGCTGTTAACGAAATGGCTAATTAAGCTAGTTGGCTGCGACACATCACGCGTAGGATAAGTCTGTTTGGCCTAGGACAAACTAGTTTGGCCTGAAATTGGGTTTGGCCGGTAACATATATAACTTATGTATGAATGGAACCCTAACGTAAACTTCATTTATCTTTGCCGTAGTCGGGTAATATTCTACGATATATTCAAAACTCGATTTTTTCCTTAGTTCACGTGCTGATGTCTACTGCGTATTGTACTGGCGACTGGTCTTGCTGACCATGATTTTGTTATTGTTACTAATAATTACCTACCCGTTTATTTATTTTACGTCGATGGTCCTAGTTTATCATTCGTGGCCTCGAGCTGTAATTCGGGTAGTAACAGCTATGTGAACATTGCATTGCTTATGGAAGCTATCACGCCCTTAATACCAGGAGGCTCTTATTTAGATGTTATGCTTTATTTACATTTTTGTTCTTTGTGCTCGAAAAAGTTTTTATTTTATTTGTCGGTATATTGGCATGGCTGGCTGACATATGTATGACTAATTATTTAATTAATATTCTGTGTCTCTTAATGTTTATATTACTTCGTCTATGTATGTATAGAATCAAGTCTATCCGACTAAACAGACAGCTGTGCTGCTGGAGAGTTTGTTCCGCTACTTCTTCTTCCCAGCTAAAGCACTAGGAAGTTGAGACGGGTGGGCGTTTTTGGGGGGACTGTCTTATGTATTTTGACGTTCGAAAAGTGCTGATTCTCAGCCTAATTTAAATAAATGACTTGATTGATTGACTGCCTATGAACTATCTACGGCGTAGCGGCGTAGCTCGTATTGCTACGCCGTAGGCCTTATGCCCCTAGGACATAGTAAGTGCTGTCATTTTGTGAAAAAATCTTTTTCATTTATTTATTACTGCTTCGTTGATGATTGAGGGTTAAACTATGCTTGCGGCGGTCAGTTCACACGAATGGTGACCACTACATACCTATAGAGACCCCTCTGTGCCTCGAAAAGCAAGATATGCCGTTCGTCCCGGCTGTCTGTCGTAGATCTTTGACAGACATTATAGGTAGTCACAAGCCCGAATGTCAGGCAGATGATGATAACGGCATGTAATGTGCAGGAATGACGAAAATATTCTGAGGAATGTTTTAAGTATGAATGTCGATGGCTATAAGAGTAGTTAATATTTACCACATATTTATATGATCATTCTCCTGCCATTTTCACAATTTATTTGGGGTCGGCGCAACTTCTCTATCAGTCGTCATCTTCGTAGTCACACCCTTTCGAACCATATCATCATTCACACAGTCCATCCATCGTTTCTTTGGTCTCCCCCTACTCTTATAGCTCGAAGATTCTAGATGCTTCGTATCTCGAATGTTCTTAGGGCCCTATAAAAGGCTGGAACAGAGCAAGACCGAGTAGTATTGGCCAAGCGATACATGCAAAAACATCGTAAGCGTACTTCCAGTGCGATTTAGAGTGATCAGTAGTGAAATTATGTTTTGTAATTTGTGTGTTTAAATAAAGTGTTAACTTTGGTAATTTTTAGTGGCAGTTTTTAATTGACACGAACCCGAAGCTCGTGACAATACGATGACCAAAACTATTTTTTTTAAAGCTTACTGATATTATTAAGAAAAATAATAGTTTAAAAAACGCGCTTTAAAAACCAAACTAAAAAAGGAGAAAATAATTTAATTCAATTAAAAAGCGTGGGGTGCTTTTTGAGGTATTTTTATAATCAATTAATGTCAAGCACCCCACGCTTTTTAATTGAATTAAATTATTTTCTCCCTTTTTAGTTTGGTTTTTAAAGCGTGTTTTTTTATTTTTTTAAACTATTATTTATTTTCTATTTTTTAGTTCTGCTAACTACAAAAACGTGTTTTTTTTTTTTCTATTTTTTTTTTTAAATTATTGAATTGTCATCGGTCCTCGATAAGTTTACAAAGTTTCAATGAAATCTGACCGTTTAAAGTGGGTCAAAATCGCGCTCAAAGGAGTCGGTTACATACAAACAAACAAACATACAAATGAAGCTAATATTAAGCGTGTAAAAACGTGTCGACCCAAGCATTACTTTATGCATTTAATATTGAGTCTTATTTCTTGTGGTATAAGATTGAATTTTCTTTGGCTCAATCAGTGGTAAGTATGGCAAAATATGTTATTAAAAAAAATAGTTATACTAAAAGTTACTGAAATCGATTCAGTAGTCAATTAGGAACAAACTACTTTCAGGTCTTGCGTCCATTCTGTTACACCTTGCATAACACTAGCTTTTGCCAGCGGCTTCGGCCCGCGCGGAAATCTCAGCCCCTATTTAACTCCCTTAGGGGTTGAATTTCGAAAAATCCTTCCTTATTCCTTATCTATATTATAAAGGGAACCTCTGTGCAAAATTTCAGCTTTCTAGGTCCAAGGGTTTGGGTTGGGCGTTGATGAGTCTGTCAGTCAGTCAGGACTTTTCTTTTAATTTATATAGATGTAATAATTAATGGACTCAACAACGGGTTTAACATAGGTATTTTCATACTTCTTTGTCTAAGCAATTAGCATACTATAAGCATAAGTTATTATCACAACAAAGTTTTAATCGCTCGTAAACTTAACCACTGCATGAGTAATTAATCAATTTGAACATTTAATTCCACTATTTACCTTATTCATTTAACCTTGAGATAACATTAAGAGTAAAGACTGTGTCTGTCGCTGTATTTGTCAATATTAATAGTAATATAATATAATTATTTATTTATTAAAAATGTTTACAAATAAACGTTTTTTCTTTCTTTCTTTCTTTACAAAAAGCGTACATTTAGTCAACAGTAGTACATTTGCCCGGGTGTTTCCATTGCGAGCCCGGGTGTTTCCATCGCAAAGATCGCCCTGAGGACACGGTGGACCATACGGTGGAGGTCTGCCCGGCTTGGGCGGAGCACCACCGTGTCCTCGGGGAGGCGATCGGCGGTGGCGATCTCTCGCGTCCGGCCCTGGTCCAGGCCATGGTACGGAGCGAGAGGGCATGGGTAGCCGTCACCTCCTTCTGCGAAGCAGTAATGCTCGCGAAGAGGGAGGCGGCGCACGTGAGGGAGAGGCAATATATGCGCCCTCACGGCCGTAGTCACCGCGGGAGACGCCCTGGGCGTCGGGAATCCCAGGCTGATTCCCGGCCACCGTAGGCGCGGGCTTGCGGACGGCGAGTAATGGGTAGCTCGCTGTCCGGTAAGGACCAAGCCTGGGTCGACGGCATGTTGTGTTCCAAGCACGCCTCAAAGAGATTTCAGCTCTAACTGGGGGGTCCGCAAGGGTCGATGCCTGCCAGGGGTGCTGGTTGTTCGAAAGAGATAGAGAGGCAACTGAGGGAAAACAGGGTGGGTTTTAGTCAGTAAAAGTCTGACACGCTCTCCTGCTCCACCCAGAGCGGGAGAAGTAATTTGATGATTTCCGACACAAAAAAAAACGAGATTACCGACCTGATTTGACCTCCAACACTAAGGCCTACTTTTTACTAACGACCAGATGACACCGAAATGAATGCCTCTATAAAAGAGTGTTGTGGGATTCTCAACGCTTCGTTTGGCGCCGAAAGTTGAAAATACAACAGCACGCATGGAAGAAAAACCCGTCCAAGGGGTTTCCCATATACCGTGGCCCTAACACAGGCAACTGAAGGAACACGGGTGGGTTTTACTCAGTAAAAGTCTTACACGCTCTCCCGCTTCGCCCAGAGCGGGAGCAGTTATTTGATGATTTACTACCCAAAAAAAAGGTTGCCCAATTTTCCAATCTGAGAAAGATAAAATGTCTCACCTGCTGTATTTACACCTTCTCACTCAGTCCTATACAGCCTGTCTCTTTCTGTCCTCTACCAGCGATGCCCTTAGTCGAGGTCCATACCCCACAGGAGGTGCCCTGAAATAAAATGTTTATTTATGTAAGTAGCTAGATCTTATAAGACACTTTTTTACGCGTCAGTATTTTGTTGGTTAATATTTTAAAAACTAGATGGCGCTGGTATTTCCTAGCTGACTGTTCCCTGATAAGAAAATCCGAGACCAACTCAGAGGTAATGGTCTCTTTTAAAGTCCAAACATTGTATTATTTGAATTTTATGTGAGTGTTTAACAATGCAGAGCCATGTCTGGAAGGGCCTTTTGAAGAAAGAGCCATTACAGGTTTGAACTGACCTGTCCCAACAGACGGCATGTAATGTATGTATCAGTCACCCTTAGCGAGCAGTCGCTTTAGTTTTAAGTTTTTAAGCCTTGGCTGGTAGCCTAATTTATTAAGGTTACCTCTGGCTAGTCCAGTTATGCAGCCGACAACTTCATGGCATGACCTGCGAGATGTCATTCCCAAAAAAAAACACCTTTTACCAACAAACGGAACACAGCAACGATTGGCGACGGAATTTGATGTCAAAGTATTCGCTTTTGGGATTTCCCCTGACGAAATAAGGCACAATTCCACTACTGCGACTTTGCATGGATAGGTTGCGCTTGTTAGCTGCGCGGGTTCTTTTTTGGCCAGTGAGGCAGATGTGGGTAAAGTTGATGAAAAATTATTAACAACGAAACGAACAGAAGCCAAAGGCTTAATGTGCAGTGCGTCGGGCATGTTCGCGGACGCACACGTTGACGGCTTCCACGCCGTGCTCCGCAAGCGATGCGCCGCGGCGCTCGGCAGGTTGCGCGCCAGCACCAACAGCATCCTGGCTGTTATTGCGGATAGGCTGGACACGCGGTACGTCCAGCACTGGGTTAATACCCACATTAGAATTTAAATAATTATATAATATACTAACACTAGTTTCATAAGTTGTACTCTACTAACATCTATGGATTATTTTACAGTCCGAAATAAAAAGTTTTTATTTTATTTTATTTATTATTTTATTATTAATACTGATTACACACTGGACACTTACCGCGGTCTCATTAGCGATAACATCGATGTTGCTCAGGAATTTACTTTACCAATATTCCTATTAAAACGACAGAAACTTTAAATTATTCGCCCGTACTTGCTATTGATTTATTATGAGCGAATGTTTCAGCCTGTCCTGTGGAATTTAAATTTAAACATATAAACCCTGTGGTTGTTGTAAAGACATTTAAGCAACTTAAGATCAAAATTACCGAAGATCTGTGGGGCATGTCTACTAAAGTATGTCAATCCATTATTGAGACAATTGCACCCTATTTAGCGTTAATATTTAATTAGGGTGTTCCCGGATTTAATGAAGTATAGTAAAGTTATTCCTCTCTTCAAATCTGGCGACAGCAAAGATACTAATAATTATAGACCTGTATCAGTTTTGCCAGTTTTCAGCAAGGTGTTTGAAAAAGTTTTGTTGAATCAAATGCTCAATCATTTTAATCGTAATAACATCCTACACGATCAACAGTATAGTTTCACCAGAGGACGTTGCACAACCGACGCCGGTGTCACCTTATTAAAACAGAATCTTTACCATATGGGAAGAGGCGCAAGATGCAATACGTATCTTTTGCAACCTATCCAAGGCGTTTGATTGCGTGAATCAGGAAACAATTCTCTTGAAATTTGGGCATTATGGACTGGGTGAATTTGCGCTTAGCTTGGTAAAATCGTACTTGAATGATAGACCGCAGCAAGTTGAAATAAACGGTGTGAATTCCTTGGGCTTATAAGTCAAAATGAGTGTACCGCTGGGCTCAATATTGGGTCCGTTCCTCTTTTTAGTACCTATAGAGGAAAAAAATTAATTAAGTGCGCAAACTTTAACCATGAATTCGGCATACCATTCCAGACCCCCCAGCGATGAAATTGATCGTCGGTTTTCCTAAAAAAAATCAGCAGTTTCATAGAAAAGTGCAATACGTACGCAGTCAAAATGTATGGAACCGCTGTTTTTTTACTAGTTTAAATTTTCATATTTGGAAGAGATGCTTCCCTTTTTTATTTTTTCTGACATTACGAATAAATTTTTATTTTTACTGAATCAAGTATTATTCTGCGAGCAATGTGCCCTGCTCACTGCCACTTAAGTTTGGCAATTCTTCAATATGTCGGTTACCTTGACCGATGGCCAGATGGCCGATGGGGCCGAAAGGTTCTGGAGTGGTGACCGCGTACCGGAAGACGTAGAGTGGGAAGGCCTCCCACAAGATGGACCGACGACCTTGTGAAGGCCGCGGGAACCCGCTGGATATGGGAAGCACAAGACCGGTTGAAGTGGAGGAGCCTGGGGGAGGCCTATGTCCAGCAGTGGACGTCTTTCGGCTGAAATGATGATGATGATGAAGTATTATTTATTAAAATTTCAATACAAATTAAATATATTTCTTTCTTTTTGGAAATTAAATGTTATTCATTTCTCGATTAAATTGCAAACTATAGTTTTGTATAATTTAGAAGCATTTTGTTTAAATTTTGTAAAATATACCATGCATCCGTATAATAATTATGTTGTTTTGATGTACGTTGACCCGAAAAAGCGTGGCAGAGTATGTCATGCTCACTTAAATGTCTCACTGATGGTGGCGCGTGTGTTCATTCATTCAGTTCCCTACAAAATGGTTGAGCTGGATGGTGCTGATCCACGCATCAAGTTCGTGAACGGGCGCCGTCGGTTGAGACTGGTCATATCCCAACTTCCATGGTTTTTTTTGAATTGTAAAAGGATCTTTCGGCGTGTGCCGAAATATACAAAAAACACAAGATGCACAGATTATTTTCGACATCCATGCGGGTGAAGCCGCTAAAGCAAGCCAGTAAGATAATATTCCAATTGGGGTGTTTGGTGGTATGCGCTAATTCCGGGACATGCTGTATATTATATAGCGTAATAGGGCAGCAATGGAACTGCACCTTAAGCTCACCAATATGTAAAGTATCTCTTAATTCAGTAGACATGCTACATCATTTAAATATTTGATCAGTCGTATCGCGTTTCCCTCGCGTATCGCTCGTGTATAATATTACTTTTAATTTATTACACGTATTCATACAAAATGCTTCGTCATTCTCTGGCAGTGTTTTCCTTGTCTTTGTGTGTGTTGTGTGAGCTAATTAATAAACAAGAAGGTTTGGTATTATTCTTTTGTTTTTTTATATATTTTTTTGTTTTTATTTGTCTGATTTCTTTATGTTACTTTAGCGTGGTTTTTGAGTTCTTTAGATAAACTTTGGAATATCAATGTACATTGTTCTCACAGAAGTAACAAGAATAATGTACGCAGGATTTTGTAATATTTTTTAAAGTGTCCTTGGAGCTTCTTGCCCGTTCCTCTCCATATTCGAGCGACTCCTTGAAAATTCAAAAGTGCTTGTGAAACTTATGTATTATTAAATAGTTAATATCTAATTTTATAATACGATATACAAAATAAATACAAAAACAAAAGGACACTTAGGCGTCGAAGTATTCCTCCGCATCGCTGTCATCAGGAAACGTGCCCAGAAGACTGGCAGCATTGCCACGTTGAATGGCAATGCTAATTCTGTGGGCAAAGAACGACCCAGCCCTCTGGTCACGTGAAGTGTCGACCAGCCGGTGAGAAATTTCCTTAAAGAGGAGACGTGCACTCGGGCCCCATGACCCGAGCGTTTCGACCCCAAACGGCTCAAAACTGTAGTTACCCATAAGGTTACAGTATTTACGCCGCTTAAGGGTCTCAGCAACAGCCGCAGCGGCGCCAGCACAGCCCGCCGTGCTAGGAACATGGGATGGCGCAAGGGTGTCGATACATCGTCGACCGTAGGTTCAATTGAGGTAAGGGACAAAATACGATTTTTCAGGAGAGGCCGACAAAGTTTTTTTTCGAACTAGATCGCCCATAACTTTTTTTGTTATTAACCTTTTTCGGGTCTGATTTCACACATTATCTTGTATTTTAGTGCTCTATCTACGTGTGTAACATTTATTTAAATAAGTTAGCTATTTAAGAAAATAGATGTCCCTTACAACAACGTATTTTGTTAGTAATGTCCTTTACTGGCCAAGTATCTTGTAGTCCCGTCCCTTACATTAAATTGACCTCTACGTTGGACCCAATCTATCAATGAAACAATTGTGTAAAGGACTTGTTGAAAAAATGTATGAAAAAAATACAGTGTAAAGAGATTTTTGATAGAAAATGAAGCACACACTTTTGACAATTCGTTGATTGGGAAGACCCTTACCTTATTTGAAGTGGATTGGCGGCAATAATTACACCATTTCAAGTTCCTATATTGGATAGTTTTTCAGATACATTGTTATTATGGGGCTGATTCGAAATTTGGATTCAAAAATCATTAGGGTAAGGGGCATTTTTCTTAAGCTAGAATTTTATCATATAAACCATTCGATAGAGCGAAAAATTCTGAACAAAACTGTATACTCAACTCATTTTGGGTATTTTGTCCCTTACCTCAATTGAACCTACGGTCGACGACATGTTGCGTCCCACACCAGAGGTCTTCCCACCACCTTGTGAATGGTTTAGCAAAAACTTTGAACCGCTTTTTATAAAAATTACGTGAACGGAGGAGTATAAAATTTGCCACATTTAATGTTTAATATCTGGATGAGCGAGCTTTGCTTGTTTTTTTTTGGTTTGACGTTTACTAAAAATGAAACCTAGCTACATCGATTTATAGCCCCTGAAACCCCTGCATACTAAATTTCATGAAAATCGTTGGAGCCATTTCCGGAATTCAGATTATATATACAGGAAAAGTTTTTATTCAGTGCGCAAACCGTAACCATGAATTCAGCATATCATTCTAGACCCCCAGAACAGAAATTTTTCGTCGGTCATACAAAAAAAAATAAGCTGTTTCATAGAAAAGTGCAATACCGACGCGGTCAAAACCAATGTATGGAGCAGCTGATTTGTCTAGAATGATATGCTGAATTCATGGTTACCTACAGTTTGCGCACTGATAAAAAAAAAATCCTGTATAAGAATTGCTCGTTAAAAGGTATATTTGATAACTATGGATAATGAGTGCAGAAACCTACTATTTTTACACGCTTTATATTAGCTTCACTTGTATGTTTGTTTGTGTGTTTGTTTGTTTATTTGTATGTAACCGACTCCTTTGAGCGCGATTTTGACCCACTTTAAACGGTCAGATTTCATTGAAACTTTGTAAACTTGTCGAGGACCGATGACAATTCAATAATTTAAAAAAAATTGAGAAAAAAAAACACGTTTTTGTAGTTAGCAGAACTAAAAAATAGAAAATAAATAATAGTTTAAAAAAACACGCTTTAAAAACCAAACTAAAAAAGGAGAAAATAATTTAATTCAATTAAAAAGCGTGGGGTGCTTCACATTAATTGATTATAAAAATACCTCAAAAAGCACCCCAGGCTTTTTAATTGAATTAAATTATTTTCTCCTTGTTTAGTTTGGTTTTTAAAGCGTGTTTTTTTAGTTTTTTATACTATTATTTATTTTCTATTTTTTAGTTCTGCTAACTACAAAAACGTGTTTTTTTTTCTCTCCATTTTTTTTTAAATTATTGAATTGTCATCGGTCCTCGACAACTTTACAAAGTTTCTATGAAATCTAACCGTTTAAAGTGGGTCAAAATCGCGCTCAAAGGAGTCGGTTACATACAAACAAACAAACAAACCAACAAACAAACATACAAGTGAAGCTAATATAAAGCGTGTAAAAATAAGCTGTTTCATAGAAAAGTGCAATACCGACGTGGTAAAAATGTATGGAGCAGCTGATTTGTCTAGAATGATATGCTGAGTTCATGGTTACCTACAGTTTGCGCACTGATAAAAAAAATTCCTGTATAAGAATTGCTCGTTAAAAGGTATTTGATAATTATGGATAATGAGTGCAGAAACCTACAATTTTTTTATTACGGTCGAATTTTGACCTCTGGGCGATCACTAGTTAATAAAAAGTTAATAAATGCTTTAAGGCCCTGGTAACTTTAGATATTGACGTTATGAGGGATAATAGTTTTTATTGCAATCCGATACGGGTTAAAATCTGTTGTATTATATTCGAATAATAAATGAGTGAGCATTGTCGTAAAAATGCAAATAAAATCGTATAAAATTAGGTATTAACTATTTAATAATAAATAAACTATCACTGAATGCAGTTTGGCATTTGGAATTTTATGGTATATTTTTAATTATAATTATAATTGTTATTGAAGGGATAAACTTGTTTTAAAGATAATTTAGAGGTTTGATGATTTTTTTGATGCATTAAACTATGTTTAATTATGTTTTGAGTTTCATCACTCTATGCAAAAAAGACTTAAAAACATCATATATTTTTTTGCTTTCAAAATGATCGTTTTCAAAAAATCAACCCCTTAATTTTGAGATCGTCTCTATTTGAATTGACAATGATAACAATTTACCGAAAACTGATTATGAAACGATGACCCGTCATCACGTTCAAATTTTAGTTTTGTTTTTGTTTATTTTCTTAATATACGAGCCACTGACCGGTATTTCCGGTCAATTCATTTGCACACTTATTTCAAACTGGGACCCGGGGTTTTTTTATCATACCAATGTCGTGTTGACCTTCTTAGGTGTATGACATCAACCTTCAAGGGTGATGTCAACTCAGCCAGTTTTAAAAGCCATTTTACGAAATGCTAGCTGCGAAGCGCATTTTGCCAGCATAAGTCTCGATCTCATAGGATATCGGGATCAAAAGTACCCTATGTTTTAAAGCCGGTCATGTTCTACCTATGAGCCAAATCCATAAAAACATCCAAAGACGGTTTATAAAATATCTTTGCTTTCATCAAAAGATTCCATATCAGTCAGCCGATTATCTTGGGTTTTGTAAGAATTATCATCTGCTACCACTGGTAGAACGCCGTAAAATTGCAGACTGTTTATTCTTTCTGAAAATCCTAAATAATAACATTGATAACCCTAACCAATAATGTTATTAGGAATGTAAACTAGTCTAGACTTTTATTTTTATTGCTTTTAGTACTTATTAGTGTTAATTATTACTCTTTTTCCTAGCAATCAATCAATTGGAATCTCTATTTTGCATGATGTAATTAATATTTTTTATTATTGTGATGTTTTAAATTATTTAATACCTATCTAGTGGCACTCATTGTCATTATGAATTTTCTTTTGTTAATATGCGGATAATGTAGAGGGCTGAAATATTGTTAATATTTTGTATTATTTTTTCTTTGTTCCAACACATATTGTAGCTGTTTATTGTCCCTGAATAAAAAAACTAAAATAAAAACCCTGAGCTATTGTCAAAATTTTATTTTTAATGTGCCAAGTAAGACGCTTCGTTTTAATCCACCCATACGTGTACCTCATATATCTTCGAATTATAGGCAGAACAGTTATATTGTGCGCGCAAGCAGGAATTTCAATGATATATCAATAATTTTGATCCATTCACAATTAGTGTGAATTCGGCCAGAAGGTGCTTAAGCCTTAAATTTTTCAAGTAGCGGTAGTTTGTTTTAGTCAAATAATTGCATTGCATTGCATTTATATTAATCTTCTCTATTTATTAAGGCGATGTGTTTTTCTTTGTTTTTGTTCTCACACCATAAATTATTATAATAATACTTCTTTAAGTGAGGGTTTGTAATTGGTTTTCTGGTGACTATAGTTTCCTTTCTTCTGTTTTTACACGCTTTATATTAGCTTCACTTGTATGTTTGTTTGTTTGTAACCGACTCCTTTGGACGCTATTTTGACCCACTTTAAACGGTCAGATTTCATTGAAACTTTGTAAACTGATAAGTTTACAAAGTTTCAATGAAAACAAAAGTTTGAATGATGATGTTTTGATGATGAATTATTGAATTGTCATCGGTCCTTGATAAAGGACCGATGACAATTCAATAATTTAAAAAAAAAATTGAGAAAAATGAAAAAGAAGGAAAAAAAAGACGTTTTTGTAGTTAGCAGAACTAAAAAATAGAAAATAAATAATAGTTTAAAAAACTAAAAAACACGCTTTAAAAACCAAACTTAAAAAGGAGAAAAAAAATTAATTCAATTAAAAAGCGTGGGGTGCTTGACGATAAGTGATTATAAAAATACCTCAAAAAGCCGCCATTTTATTGGTAGATTACCAAACTTGTCAAATCAACAATTATGAAATCAATGATAGACCATTCTGACACTATTGTAATAGCAGACTTGAAGCCCTGATGCTATGTCATGTTGCAGGTGCAACATGTATTTGGAAGGAAGCCACTGGTGTCTGCGTCAGTATCTTTCAGTGTGAAAGTTCACAAATGTTTCTCCAGACAAAGAAGGAATTCCCACCGGTAAGCATTATAATAGGGTATTACACACATTTTTGAAAAGTGTCCTAATTACATTCTAAAGTGCTAATAAACCACAAAAAAAACACAACTTTTTTATTTAATAGATTAGTGCCGTAAAACTGCATTAAAATTTTACATTTTTTAATTTCGCGCGTAATTTGAGGAAAACGCTGGACGCAGTGGACGCCATATTGCTCTGTGGGTATGACGTCAATTTACTGTGTAGACAAATGTGCTGATATTTTATATGACAATTGTTTATAATTAAAAAAAAATGATTTATTATTCTACTTATCGTTGGTTTGCTGTTTCTGAATGCAAAATATTATTTAAATAAAAATTACTTTGTTTACGAAAATAATAAAAGTACAAAGTTGTTCAATTGATACGCCATATGACGTAATAACATGGCAGCTACTATTTCATGGTGTTCAAAAACAGATACAAAAATCTGTATCTGTTTTTCATTAAATCTTTGAAATCTTTGAACTGAATTTTAAAATTTATTTTATGATATTCATAAACTAAAACTAACATTTTCCGACTGCATTTTGCATAAGCTACCTCAATAATATATTTTTAGATTTTTTCTCACATAGAGTAAAATCCCCTATTATTACCCACTAGCTTTTGCCCGCGACTTCGTACTCGTGGACTTTAGAATCAAGTAGATAATCATTTTTTTTGATAATATATAGCCTATTTTTACACGATTTATATTAGCTTCACTTGTATGTCAGTATGTCAGTATGTAACTCTCCGTGGGTAATTTGCGCGCCTGCGGCCTTCCTTGGTTCTGGTAGCCGTTTTTTATAAACTTTGCTTTAAGTTACGCTTTATTTATATTAGCTTCACTTGTATGTTTGTTGGTTTGTTTGTTTGTATGTAACCGACTCCTTTGAGCGCGATTTTGACCCACTTTAAACGGTCAGATTTCATTGAAACTTTGTAAACTTGTCGAGGACCGATGACAATTCAATAATTTCAAAAAAAATTGAGACAAAAAAAAAACGTTTTTGTAGTTAGCCGAACTAAAAAATAGAAAATAAATAATAGTTTAAAAAACTAAAAAACACGCTTTAAAAACCAAACTAAAAAAGCAGAAAATAATTTAATTCAATTAAAAAGCGTGGGGTGCTTGACATTAATTGATTATAAAAATACCTCAAAAAGCACCCAACGCTTTTTAATTGAATTAAATTATTTTCTGCTTTTTTAGTTTGGTTTTTAAAGCGTGTTTTTTAGTTTTTTTTAACTATAATTTTTTTTAAGTTAGACCTCTCGGAATACATCATTGAAAACTGCATTCAATTCCATGCAGTGGTTTTTGCGTGATGCGGTAACAAACATACAGACAGACAAAAATTCTAAAAACCGTTGTTTTGGCTTCTGTTGCTCTAATAAAGACCCCCCATACTATTTTTTCTTTAATATCTTTAATGTACAGACATCGGCCTGTTACAATTTTATTATATGTATAGATTACAGCATTATTACCTACCCATTACAGCATTCGGGAATATTTTAGCTTAGTATCTGTGAAAGAATTGTTGTAATCGACTGGCTTTCTTAGTATTCGAATCGCACGAATTTACTCGCCCAAATCGACACATTAAATTATTATTTTCTAAACGCGACCCACACGAAATTAACTAATATAATGACCTGTAGCGGCACTACAGAAAATACTTCGCAACAATATCTAAAAATACAAAAAGAGGAATGGCGCCATCTACAATGCCACAGGCGAACTACGCAAGACTCACGTCACAGAAATCCTAGATCGCGCAGTCAAAGTTTACCGCGCGACTCGCATAGGTACAACATCCCGGCATCGACCGTCGTCGGGCAGTTGCCCACCAGACGCAACACCCGTCTGGTCGGAAGATCCTCCCTTTTCAATAGAGTATGAGTGAACTTTACACCATGTTCCTCATACCTCTATACACCTTTATCATAGAGAACTCCAACTTTCTTTTAGTACCAGCCAAAAAGTTGTCTGTGCACAGACGCTGATTTCAAAGATTACGTTGTGAATGGTGACGTGTCAGAGATTAATGTTTATTCAATCAAAATAATGTTTTATTATCTTTAGATATCGATGTTCGTCTTGTATGTGTACTTTTGCTACCTAATTTAAGTGGATTTGATATAGTTACTTATTACACACCCATTTATCCGCTAAACGAATCAGGAAATCGATTTAGACAAATAGGTGTTAAATCGATTACTGTCTTATTTAACGACTAGGTATTCGGTTACAATTTTATAAGCAGCGGGGTAATTGTAATAGTAGAAATGGCTTTAATATTGACAGTGCAACAAAATCCACTGTGTTTTAATTTTATTTATTTATTTATTTATTTTAACCATTTATGCACACACATATTAAAAAGACATGAAGAAAGGAACAGAAAAATACGTAAATAAGTAATGCTTATTTCTACAGAAATCCAGCACACCTGCGATAGGAGAGAAGATAACAAAGATGCAGACAACGCGTGTAATAACAGTAGAAGGGAAATCATAAATTTACAAATTAAACTCTAATTTAAATATACACACATAATATGAGAATATAATACACACTAACATACATACATACTTCTAAAATAAATATCACTAAAATATATATAATTATCATGTAATTTAATTAATTAATACGTAAGCAATTATGACAAAGTAGAGAGATAGTGTTCTTTCGTTCGTTCTTTTATGTTGTTCTTTTACGTTGCTGAGCAGACCAATTTTTCGAACATATTAAAGAAACTTGTATCAAACGTGTCCTTATCAAAAATACATATTATAAGATAAAAGACTACGTTGAAGACAGAGAAGTTTGGCATTAATTCCTTCTGCACATGTGGCTTCCCTGGTACCTCATTAACAGCAAAACTATGTGAAAGTCTATTAACTGCTCCCAGATTACAATGTACATTTTTATTCTTTTTATTTTTTACAATGTCTGACATATTCTCGTCATTATTTGACATTATACATCAATTTTACTACCTACTATTTATTTTCAGTGATTGTCATCGAAATCATGTCAGTTGGTTCAAATAGATTCATTTTATATAGGTAGATTCTTTTACATATTGTGAATGAGAGAACGTTGTAGGCCTTAGAGACTAGATTTGTAGACGTTTTTCTATTCTGTATTTTCATTCCTCTAAGTACCTGGTACTTATTGACAGGCCTGCACTGTCCTCCCATAGCTTCTGACGTTTCATAAGCGCCCATGCAGGCTTATGTGAAATAAAATATTTTGATTTTGAAGCAATCAACTCAGCCTTTCGAAGTCCAATGCTGGACATAGGCTTCTGCCCATGTGAGGCCACCACTGCTGCACATCTGTGTATACAGCTGTAATGTTTTTTAGAATATGAGTTACATATATCCCATAAGAAATTATGTTTGTTCACTTTCAGATATGCTCATTCAAAGGCAAGGAACCAATTATCTGCTGCACAGACTGCACTACAGTTGAAGATGTTAGGTGAGCATAAATGCTGATCAAGTTTTTAATCAGTAAATGTTTTGTAAAGTTAATTACTTCGTATACTAAGCATAGAATCATGGATTGACGGGAATTGATAACGTAAGAAATGAGTGCACACGCGTTAATGGCAGAGGCAACTGTTGACGCTCGCCGTCCAAGCGTTGTCAACGTGCTGCTTGTGTTGACTGTGCACGAGCCGCATCTATACATTCCCGATGACGCTACAATCCTCCAAAAGAGTACACAGACCTCAGGGGGGCTACTCTCTAACTCCGTCAACAAAGATACGGACCCGTCCGAAAGTAGTACGAATAGTGAATCCTACAGCCAATTAACTAACTTTTTTGGACGGGCAAAAACATATCGGGAGTGTCGGGGGGAAATCGTGCTGTCATTCATTCTTCGTTGGGGCTCCAAACTAATCTTCGGTACGTAAGTGATACGGAGTTGGAAACGCCCGTTACTTCGACCAAAACGACGGACTTCGTGCTTAGGGAGTACGCCCCCTGGTCCTTCCTATCTCGCCGCCGAAGCCCGCTGCGACAACCCAATCCATGTCCACTCCAGCCCTTGTTTTAGTCAGCCCGCGCCGCTTGAGCCTGTAGTTTTAAATTTGACCCCAAATAATCAATCCGATCGAGACCGTCCCTTGCTTCTTGTGTCTTGTTGGCACACGCTTATTAGTCGATTTGCAAAAGTTTACTCGCCCGAATCAGCCAAATCTTCACTTTTAAAATAATATATCTCTTCTTTAAGGTGGAAGCGCCAGGGTAGCCCGCGAAATTCAAATTTTGTTACGTTTTTTGCAATTTGCAGGTCAGTATCAGGTTGTATGGTGATATAAATATGATTCGCGATCGTATCAAATATGGTTTTACAGAATCATAATCATTAGAATCAGCAATACAACTCCATAAGTTAGAATTGCCCTCAAATGTCATAATTTCATGAAATAGTCATTCTTTAGAGTAATATGAACTTATAGAGATGTATTGCTGATTTTAATGATTATGATTCTGTAAAGCCATATTTGATACGGTCGCGAATCATATTTAGATCACCATACAACCTGACAGTGACCTGGAAATTGCAAAAAACGTAACAAAATTTGAATTTCGCGGGCTACCTTGGCGCTTCCACCTTAAGCGACTTGCATGAAGTTAATTTATTTGTCGGCGAATAGACAACTCTAATAAATAATTAATATAAAATTAATATAAATAAATAAATAGTTTAAAAAACTAAAAAACACGCTTTAAAAACCAAACTAGAAAAGGAGAAAATAATTTAATTCAATTAAAAAGCGTGGGGTGCTTTTTGAGGTATTTTTATAATCAATTAATGTCAAGCACCCCACGCTTTTTAATTGAATTAAATTATTTTCTCCTTTTCTAGTTTGGTTTTTATAGCGTGTTTTTTAGTTTTTTAAACTATTATTTATTTTCTATTTTTTAGTTCTGCTAAGTACAAAAACGTGGTTTTTTTTATTTTTTTTTTTAATTTTTGAATTGTCATCGGTCCTCGACAAGTTTACAAGGTTCAATGAAATCTGACCGTTTAAAGTGGGTCAAAATCGCGCTGCCTGCCAGGGGTGCGGGTTGTGCGTAAAAGATTCCGCGGGCCTTGGCACATAGGCAACTGAGGGAACACGGGTGGATTTTAGTCACCCGAGCCGGAGAAGTTATTTGAGTATTTCCCACCCAAAAAAAATATAAAAGAAAACTTTGTTTATTTTCAGAAAAATCATATTCAACCCGAAAACGGAATTGCTGACTTTAACAGGACAAAAAGCCAATGACAGTAAGTTAATTAATTCATAAATTGTTTTTTTTTGTTATTACTTTGTCAATACAAAACCTGTTGAGAAAATCAATAGCCTATACTAGTCTAAAGGTTTAGTGTTTTAGTACCGTATTCTACCTATTTTATGTCAGTATTGTAAGTACCTATACCTATTTGATGCCTAAGACTGTCCTTATCCACTGATTTTAGAAAGCATAGTCGAAACGGGCATCAATAGGATGCGATGGGCTGTTTTCGACACTGCTTCATGGACGGTACAGCAAGGAGTTTTATGGCTTCAAATCCATCATTCGTACGTAGCTTCAGCAAACATACCAGACACACTGCAGCGTCACGGCAGGCCCAACACCTTCATCCCAAAATTCCAAAAAAAAAATGAGAGGTGTCAAGGGACACCCGGATGGAACGAAGTTAAAAAATATGTATATAATAAAATAATAAATAATATAAAAGACGAAATGAAAATATCTGGCTTGCTTTCTATAAGTGAGAGAGAGAGAGACAGACAGAGAAACATGCGCACGCCGCACGGCTTACAATAGCTTACTATAGCAAAAAGTGTCGTTACAACTTTTCGTGAGAATTTTTTCCGTCTAGCCCCCTTTCACAACGCGCGATAAGGAACTTCGTTCCAAAAATTATAACCTTACTTTTCGTCGAAGTTTTTGCTACTCGCATAGACATTCTGTCAAGTCTGACAACCAGTCTTAACAAGGGGTATAGGGAGCCAGATAAGCAGTCCCTCCATCTAATTTAAAATACTGGTATTCAGCAGCACCCGGTAAGACTGGCAGCCAACCCTAAAATAGTGGGGTGCGGGTTGTTCGAAAGAGATACCGCGGCCCCTGGCACACAGGCAACTGAGGGAACACGGGTGGGTTTTAGTCAGGAAAAGTCTGACACACCCTCCCGCTCCACCCAGAGCGGGAGAAGTTATTTGATGATTTCCCACCCAAAAAAAAACCCTAAAATAGTTGGAAATTTCCCTAACTTCCCCAACTATGTCCGGGTTCGCCTAGCCACATGATGATGATAGACCTCACTCCTCACATTTGCCGAAACACTCTCGTGTCAACAAGCCTTTAGACAAAAAAGTCACATAGAAACATATATTCCACAATTTCTTTCTCATTCCAGAATGTGTAAACTTCGTCGACAAATTGGACTATGATTGCAAAATAAAAACCAGATCTAACTACACGAGAATCTTAGATCCTGTCTCCACTTGTTATGAAATTGGAGTCAACACAGAAGAGATTACTGTAGAAATGCCAGCCCCAAGAGAATCATACCTGGTAAGTCTGCATAGCCTTTACCCAATTATTTATGTGAGGGTCGGTTTCAGTCTAAACGGCAGCTTAATATCAGTATTTTACATGGAGCGACTCAAAGTCAAAGCATTTCACACGGCACGGTTGGCGCAGTGGTTCAGTGATCGACTGCTGCGCTGCATGTCGCGGGTTCGATTCCCGCACGGAACAAATATTTGCATGATCTGCAAGTAGTTGTTCTGGGTCTGACTGTTTTTGTATGTGAGTTTAAAATGTTTGTAAACGCACCCACGATACAGGAGAAATTCCTAGTGTGGGGCAACGTTTTTTGCAACGCAAAAAAAAAAAAAATTGGCACTTAAAAGACACTTTTGAACGTCAACATTTACATTAAAATAGAATTGATTCTAGTCGCCCCTTCCAAAATATAGTTTCATATGGAGAAGAATGGGCAAGATACTCCACTGTTACTCTTTTTTTTTTTAAGTACAATATTTAACATTCATTCATTATATAATTATGTGTGAAGACGATGCATCCAGAATAAAATAACCATACCAAAATAGGTAAAAAGAATGAAAGTGAAGCAATAACAGATAAATAAATTTTATGATAGATACATGGTGCTTACATATTTACAAACATTGTAAAAGTAAGTATACGATTTTCCTAGAATATTATCAAGTAATAACTCAGAATAATCATTGAGTGTAAATCAATGTCATAAATATAATTAATTATACAATTAAATTAGCAACCAGTTTATTTTGTCTAGACTCTAGATTGTCCTATGGAGCAGGACCAGCATGTTTGCAACCATTCTTATCTTCGATATAATCCTCTAGGTTGTAATATGCGTGTTTACAAAGTTTACTTTTAATATTAGTTTTTAATTTCCTTTCATTTAATTGCAATATATCACAAGGTATTTTGTTATAACCAGAGATCGGATATTCGGATGCATATTCACCTAAAGTTGAGATGTTGGCTAACATGGAATGCGCTTTTGTATCGAAAAAGTCTTAATTTAGGAAAGTAATTTCTTTATTTTTTGTTTTAACTAATACTAACTAACCACCCCTCCAATTTTAAATTAATACACATCTGAATAGTTATGCAATCCAAAAATCCCGGGGTTTTTAATAATTATTACAAATAATTTACAAAGCCGCTTCTATACTTTCATAGCTAAAAATTATCTTTAGGTAAATATGCATCCGAATATCCGATCTCTAGTTATAACATTTAACACAGTACCCCATAAAATATGTAGTTATGTACTTTAGCCAATCTGAAAAATGGTTGATCTATTTTGTCTTTATTTCTAGTATTATAATTATGTCTATCACAAATTTTATAAAAAAAACTTGAGAGGTGTCAAGGGACACCCGGATGGAACGAAGTTAAAAAAAAAAATATAAAAGACGAAATGAAAATATCTGGCTTGCTTTCTATAAGAGAGAGAGAGAGACAGACAGAGAAACATGCGCACGCCGCACGGCTTACAATAGCTTACTATAGCAAAAAGTGTCGTTACAACTTTTCGTATGATTTTTTTCCGTCTAGCCCCCTTTCACAACGCCTGTTATGGAACTTCGTCCCAAAAATAATAGTTTAAAAAACTAAAAAACATGCTTTAAAAACCAAACTAAAAAAGGAGAAAATAATTTAATTCAATTAAAAAGCGTGGGGTGCTTTTTGAGGTATTTTTATACTCAATTAATGTCAAGCACCCCACGCTTTTTAATTGAATTAAATTATTTTCTCCTTTTTAGTTTGGTTTTTGAAGCGTGTTTTTTAGTTTTTTAAGCTATTATTTATTTTCTATTTTTTAGTTCTGCTAACAACAAAAACGTGTTTTTTTTTCTCATTTTTTTTTTTAATTATTGAATTGTCATCGGTCCTCGACAAGTTTACAAAGTATCAATGAAATCTGACCGTTTAAAGTGGGTCAAAATCGCGCTCAAAGGAGTCGGTTACATACAAACAAACAAACATACAAGTGAAGCTAATATAAAGCGTGTAAAAATTATCTTTAGGTAAATATGCATCCGAATATCCGATCTCTAGTTATAACAATTAACACAGTACCCCATAAAATATGTAGGCCTATCTGAAAAATGGTTGATCTATTTTGTCTTTATTTCTAGTATTAAAATTATGTCTATCACAAATTTTATAAAAAAATGTATATTTTTTCTTACATACATGACATTTTCATCTACTTACTACTCATCAGACCTCCACAATCTAGCTACTATAGGTAACATGATACCTTCTGGGTCAGACTTTCTGGCTTCTGACTACCCGTAACGACTGTCAAAGATCCACGAATGAAAGCCAACACAACTGACAGCAACGACTTAGCGTGCCTCCCGAGGCACAGAGGAGACTCGATGTGTTAAGATGGTCATCCATCCATAGACCAACTCCGGCCAACGTAGCTTAACCTCATCGATCGATACGTGTGGCTGTTATTACTTTAAGAGTTCTTTAGTAGTTTTAACCGACTTAAAAAAGGAGGAGGTTCTCAATTAGTCGGAGCCTTTTTTTACTTTTATTTTGATGTTTTATGTATGTTCCCCGATTACTCGAAGATGGCTGGACCGATTACTCAAAGATGGCTGGACCGACTTGATTTTTTTTTTGAAAGAGTATAGTTCCCAGGTGGTCCCATGATCATCAAGTCAGGATCTGATGATGGGATCCTGGAGAAATAGAGAGAACTCTTCAAATTTTATAGGCACACGGAGCGATTTGGGTATTTTTTGGAAGAGTACTTTCTTAGAGTGGTCGCATTTCAATTTAGTGAAGATCTGATGAAGAACTTCGGAGACAGGCAACGGAACTCTTCAATAAATGATAGCAAATGGACTAGGATTGCTGAAATCTCATGTCTGTCTATTGTTTACACCAGTTCATAACGTAACATCACGCCGGTACGCTGTGAAGGGCTAAGCACGTGTTAACCACTAAAAAGTGAAAAATAAGAACTTTTAAAAAAAAACAACTGACTTCCAAAAAAACACTACAAAGTGAAAAATAACTTTAATTTCGGAAGGCGGTGACAAAAAATTAATATACAGCTCCAAAGGCACCGACTTCCGAAATTAAAGTTATTTTTCACTTTGTAGTGTTTTTTGGAAGTCGGTTGTTTTTTTTTTTGTCTAACATTAAACTGTTCTAATTTCAGAGGTCCTGTGAAATACATATGTAGCTGTAGGCATCCACTAAAGCAGGCAACTAGTTGCTAATTCAAGATTTCTTTTTGCAGGCATTACTGGGATACGGTGCTAACATGCGAGCAGCGGAGTGGCTGTGCGCAGGAACTATCATCAGTGACAAATTCATTCTATCGGCAGCTCACTGTCTTACCAAAGAGAAGCTGTAAGTATAACATCAAATAGTCCCCCTCTTATGAGGCTGGCAAAACTGTAGTACACCATGTCGCCATTGGGGGCGAGTTTATCTCCATCAACTGGGCACAACTCCGAATTCTGGGCTGCTACTCAGAACATCCTAACAGTCTCAATACTCATAGCACTGTTGGTTATTTACAATTTCAATATAAGCCAGGTGTTATGTCCTTAAGGCGAAAGCGTCTCCTGACGCCTTTGCAGTAGTAGGTAAATTTTAATTTATCGGATTTTCCCTGAAGCTTCCCCCCTTTTTTTGGTTGGGAAATCATCAAATGGCTGCGCCCCTTGAGCGGAGCGGGAGGACGTGTCAGACTTTTTCTGACTAAAACCCAGCCGTGTTCCTTAAGCCGCCCACATCATCCTGGAATGCGAGGCCGTGGCTTCCCAATGTGAAGAAATCCTCAGAACAGTGAGGTCACTCCGCGAAGCCTGTGCAGCTCCCAGGAAACTTTTGTGCTTTTGCACGGAGCTAGGCTGGCTTTGTTAGCCAGAACCCCCAAGCACAACGGACCGAATGGGAGTCTAAGTGCGGAAAAGGGAATCCCATCATCATCATTCTCCATAGGAAACGACAAATTAGAACCGTGCACCTAGCTTCTGACGTTTCATAAGTACCCATGCAGGCTTATGTGATTTTTTTTTTGTGCATCATCATCATCATCATCATCATCTGTTGCTGCTGTTTCTTGTGCTACCCTAATTTTGTCAGTGAAAACTTTTAATTTGCCTTTTTTCACTAAAGATCAACTATCTGTTTCCTAGCTGTAAGTTTTCATAAGATATAAAAAAAGTAAAAAACATTCTTCAGTTGCCTGTGCTAGAGCCACGGTTACTCTTTCGAACAAATCCACGACCCTAGCAGGTATCAGCCCTAGCGGACCAAGCTTCCCCCTTGAGTTGTATTGCTGATTCTCATGATATAATTATATGCGTAGTACTCGACTACACACCTGATCTATCTGAAGGACATTAACAATAAAGACACTATAATGTCCTTCTAAGGCGTCCACTCTCAGCGTCCATTCCACTCACATGTGCCTTGCAAATACGATACCGCCTTACATTACACTGTTCTATTTTCAGAGGTCCTGTAAAATATGTGGCAGTAGGCATACAAAAACGTACAGACCCACCCAAGATGTGGCAGAAATACAACGTGAAGAGGATCATCGCGCACCCGGAGTACCAGCCACCTTCCAAGTACAATGACATCGCACTCCTTGAGACTGAGAAGACGTAAGTCATCATCATCGGCCTAACGTTTTCCCAGTTTTGTCAGAGTCGTTTGCCAGTATAACTGAAAACAGCTGAATACCAGTATTTTACATGGAGCGACTGTCTATCTGAATTCCAGAACTCAGTTACTGGGTATTACGATACCCGACTGGTTGTCCGATTTTCGGGCTTCGATGACCCGTAAAGACGTCAAAGATCCACGAATGACAGCTGTAGTCAACGGCTTAGCGTGTTATCCGAGGCACGGAGGGGTCTTGGTATGTTAAGCTGGTTCTATCGTCAAACCAACTGCGGCAAGCGTAGCTTAGCCTGATCCATCGACCTGTGCGGCTGTTACTCATCATCATCAGCCTACAGCAAGACCAAGCCGGTCAACGTCGCGTTGTGTTCCACGCACGCCTCAAAGAGATGTCAGCACCAACTGGTGGAGTCCACAAGGGCCAATTCCTGCCAGGGGTGCGGGTTGTTCGAAAGAGATACCGCGGCCCCTGGCACACAGGCAACTGAGGGAACACGGGTGGGTTTTAGTCAGTAAAAGTCTGACACGGCCTCCCGCTCCACCCAGAGCGGGAGAAGTTATTTGATGATTTCCCACCCAAAAAAAAAAAAGCCACGGAGGGGTATAGGTCCTATCGTCAAATCAACTGCGGCAAGCGTAGCTTAGCCTGATCCATCGACCTGTGCGGCTGTTACTCATCATCATCAGCCTACAGCAGTCTACTGCTGGACATAGGCCTCTCCAATTGTACGTCATTCAGCTCGATTCGCAACTCACATCCAGCTGCTACCAGTAACCCTGCGAAGATCGTCGCTCCACCTAGCCTGAGGGCGTCCTACCTTACCTTTGCCGATTCGCGGTCTCCACCGGTCATCGGTTCTACGGCTAATGTGGCCAGCCCGTTGTCTCGCTGGTGGTGGCGTGTGTGTTGGATCATTAAGTTCCCTTCAAAATGGTTGAGCTGAATGGTGCTGATCCATACGTCATGTTCGTGAACGGGCGCCGCCAGTAGGGACTGGTCATCTCTTAGCTCCCACGGCTTATTTTAATTTCTAAATTGTTATTTTATTTTTGTTTTGTTTTAATTATGGACGCTTATAATGTGCACGTCTTTTTACATCGTTCTCACATTGATAATTTCAACATAATGATGTAACCAACTGATTGTAACAAAATCATGATTTTAAAAGAGTGTCCATGGAGTTTCTTGCCCGTTCTTCTCCATAGGTACCTACGCTTTGGAATGGGCAACTAGCTTCATCTTTCTATCTCACCGACCTTGACAATTCAAAAGTGCCTGTAATTGGTTTATTTGAAATAAATGCTTTGAGTTTGAGTTTGTCATTTCAGCTTGCTAATTCTGTGAGCTATGTCGACAACTTTGGCTGTTCTGGCTACTCTGTCTGTTTCGACTTTTATTACATAACCACAAGCCCTAAAAAGACTACTTATACTTAAATTAATGCCAAATCCTTTCGATATTTTCCAGGATAACTTTCAGCAGAGAAGTGCTGCCAGCCTGTCTACATTCAGATCCAAATACAACTGAAGTTTTCACAGAAGCAAATATCCTTGTCTGGGCAAAGGATGGCGAAGACAAGGGAACTTTTGTACAGGTGAAAATTCCTTAACGATTCTTTTGACGCTGTGAGCAATTTATTGCTTGTTTGATTCACTTACGTGACAAATATTTGTATAGACTTAAGACTTTATGTAAACACACATAAATCACGACTTATAAGTGAATAGGTCAATTCCTGTTCTCTTGAAAAAGATTATGTGCAAGATTCGTCGTTTTGCGCGATCTTTCACCGGTCGTGCCGCATTTCCAAGCCAAAATTCGAATATAACATTTCTGTATTGGAGCCTATTGTGCTTAACCAATCATGAAAAAATATTTAGAATTTAAAAGAAAACGCCTAATATAAAAACTTTACCTATTCGAGGCGATATCCTAGTTACCGAGCAATCTCTCGATTCTAAAGCTTTTCAAATCAAATCAAATCAAAATATTTTTATTTCACATAAGCCTGCATGGGCACTTATGAAACGTCAGAAGCTAGGCGCACGGTTCCAATTTGTCGTTTCCTATGGAGAAGAGCCGGCAAGAAACTCCACGGTTACTCTTTTAAAAATAATTGGCTTTTACAATGTTTTCAAATTACAGTGATAATAGGTATGGGAGGACAGTGCAGGCCAGTCAATAAGTACCAGGTACTTAGAGGAATGAAAATACAGAATAGAAAAACGTCTACAAATCTAGTCTCTAAGGCCTACAACGTTCTCTCATTCACAATATGTAAAAGAATCTACCTGTATAAAATGAATCTATTTGAACCAAGTGACATGATTTTGATGACAATCACTGAAAATAAATAGTAGGTAGTAAAATTGATGTATAATGTCAAATAATGACGAGAATATGTCAGACAAAAAAAATAATAATAATAAAAAGAATAAAAATTAACATTGCAATTTGGGAGCAGTTAATAGACTTTCACACGGTTTTGCTGTTAATGAGGTACCAGGGAAGCCACATGTGCAGAAGGAATTAATGCCAAACTTCCCTGTCTTCAACGTAGTCTTTTATCTTATAATATGCTTTTTTGATAAGGACACGTTTGATGTGAGTTTTAAACTTTCCATCGCTAAGTTCTGTAACCGACTTTGGCAACTTGTTATAGAAGCGGATACTGTTTATTAGAAATGACTTGCTAGTTTTAGTTAATCTAAATTTTGGAATCACAATTTCATCTTTACTACGTGTATTTAGATTATGGAAATCGCATCTTTTTTTGAAAAGACCTAAGTTTTTGCGAACATACAAGATATTTTCTAGAATATAAAGAGAAGGCAGAGTAAGTATATCAATTTCGTTGAATTTGTTTCTAAGAGACTCGCGAGGCCCCATTTTATAGATTGCGCGGATTGCCCTCTTTTGTAAAATAAAAATTGAATCTACGTCCGCTGCCGATCCCCACAGCAGAACGCCATAAGACATAATACTGTGAAAATAAGCAAAGTATACTAACCTAGCTGTGGCTACATCAGTCAACTGCCTTATTTTTCTTACTGCGTAAGCAGCTGAGCTTAATCTGCTTGAAAGCGCTCTAATGTGGGCACCCCATTGCAATTTTGAATCTAAAGTAATTCCCAAAAATACAGTTTCCGAAATAGCATCTAGTTTCTTGCCATCAAGTTTTAAATTTAGACCTACTTGGGGTACATTTGGTAGCGAGAACTTAAGACATTTAGTTTTGTTCGCATTGAGTAAAAGATTATTAGCAGCAAACCATTTCGATAGAACAGCTAGGCTTTCGTTGACATGTAAGACATCCGTATCTTTTCTATCTATTCTAAAAATAAGAGAAGTGTCATCAGCGAATAAAATTATATCCGAGAAGTTAGCCATCAGATAGGGAAGGTCATTAATATAAACTAGAAATAAAAAAGGACCAAGAATTGAACCTTGAGGTACGCCCATCCTAACTAGAGACCCCGAGGATGTCGCCCCGTTAACGTTTACTTTTTGCTGCCTGTTTGATAAGTAGGAAAGTACAAGATCAGCAGCTTGTCCACGAATTCCGTAGTGGTGTAATTTACAGATCAGTGTATTGTGGTCAACGCAGTCAAACGCTTTTGAGAGGTCACAGAAAATGCCAATCGCATCCTGAGAACTCTCCCAGGATTCCAAAATGTGACTGATGAGTTTTACTCCCGCGTCAGTCGTCGACCTACCTTTCGTGAAACCAAACTGTCGACTATGTAAAATCCCATTTGAGTTAAAATGTGACAACATCTGGTCCAGCATGATTTTTTCATAAATTTTGCTCAATGCTGGAAGCACAGATATAGGTCTATAATTAGAGGGATCACTCTTACTACCCGATTTGAAAATTGGTACTACTTTACTATGTTTCATTAAGTCAGGAAACGTACCGCTGTCTAAACATTGATTAAATATGCCTGTTAGGACAGGGGCAATTGTGTCAATGATATTTTCAATAACCTTAACGGAAATCCCCCATAAGTCTTCAGTGTTTTTTATGTTAAGACTTTTAAATGCTGTTTTAATTGTGGCAATAGAGATGGGTTTGAATTCAAAACTTGGAATGTCCTTACTGAAGTTTTCTTTAAGAAGAGATTCAGCTAATACAGATGATGAGGGGAGACATTTCGTAACCTCTATTGGGATGTTGGTAAAGAAATTTTCAAGAGTCTCCGCAACTTTTAACTTATCTGAAATGGTTTCATTGTCAATTTTCAGAGCTAACTCATTCTGATCTCGTTGTTTTGTGTTTCCAGTTTCTTTGTTAATTACCTGCCACACAGCTTTTATTTTATTTTTAGAAATACTAATTTTGTTACTTATTAATTTAGATTTAGCTTGAGCACAGACTCTTTTGAATATCTTAGAATAGTTTCTTACATAATTATGAAAGGCCTGATCTGAAGTCAATGACTTTTCATTATACAAATTATATAAGATGTCTCTGCTTTTTCTAATGCCATCAGTGGCCCATTCACTAAATTTTGGTCTAGTAGTGATTGTAACTTTTTTTACAGGACATGCTTTATTGAATTCTTGGCATACTGTAGAAAAAAGTGTGCCATAGTTTACATTGGGGTCTTGTGAATCTAAAGTTGCTATTGAGAGATTGCTAAGAACATTATTATTAAACGTTTTCAATTTATTTTTAGTCAGTGGTCTCAATTCTATGGTTTTATCCAGGTGTAACTTTTTATCTAAGTCAAACGATACAAGCTGACCAGTATGGTCTGACCTGACGCCACTAATTAAAGATGAGCCTTTTATTATGCAATTAGTAAATACATTGTCTATGCATGTAGCTGTGGTTGCTGTTATCCTAGTCGCTTCATTAAATATACATTTTAAATTGAATGATTTAAACAATGAGATAAGCTTACTTTTTTCTGGTGAATTAACTAGTAAATCAATATTTAGGTCACCACACACAAAAACTAATTTATTATCTTTAAAAAGTTTACCTAATATTTCCTCCATAATTATCAAAAATGATGACAAGTTCGAGGCTGGTGGTCTATAAACAGATAAGAAAGTATGGCCCTCAACCTCTGCACATGCTACCTCACATAAGCGATCAACAGAGCAAGCAGTGATATCCTTTCTTTCCTTATATCTAAAACTACTATTACATAATATCAAAGTACCACCCCCTATCGAAGACCTATTGTACGCACTGGCAACTGAAAAATTATTTACATTAAACAACATTCTATCCGGTTTTAACCAAGTTTCACTAAAACATAAGATATCCATATGATATTTATCTATTAACATTTCCACGTCTAGGATTTTGCCAGAGAAACGATTTATATTTTGGTGATACAGTAAAATACTCTTATTATGCTTCTCTTTTGTCGTGTCTAAAAGTTTAAAGAATTAATTACAGTATTATTAGAAGTACTAGATAATACTGTTTCGTCACTTAACCTAGTCTCAGTTAAATTATCAATAACTGCGTGTATATTGTAAGCTAACAAAGTAGCTAATACATGCTGACTTTTCTTGGGAAGAAACATATGTTCCCGATCTAATACAAAATCTCTAACAAAATTGTTAGTATCAAAATACAATAGACGGTCACTATGACGACATGTCAACAAATGCATTAAATTATTTAGCCTAAAAATGTAATCATTTTCTTCATCATTCAAATTATTTGAATATGGCAAAGCACATAATATTATTTTACCTAATTTTAATTTAAGTAGGGTGTCAATACCATTAACTATGTCCCTTTTAGATAAATTCAGACTGTTTCCAATTAAAAGAACTATACTTGTCTGCTCATTCAATTTTGTATTTTTTATTTTATGAACAAGCTCATTAAAATGCAGGTTATGGTAACAACAATTAGTTATAGTATGTTTAGAGCAGTTATTTAACAATGATCCAAAACCTGCTCCTAATCTATCAGAATAAACTAAAACATTACTTTGAGTGGGATGGACACTGTCTAGTGTATGAGTTACAATGGGTGAAGCGGCAGAAACAACATGCTGCGACATGAGAGGTGGCGGAGTGGGAGCACAACTACAGGTGAGATTGTTAGTCAGTGACTCATACCTCTCTGCATTGTACTTCACCAGATCCACCAACTCACAAGCCTCCTGCAAACGGTCGCTTAACATTTGTTGACTAGACTCATACTTACAAGATATTTCTTTAAGTGTATTTTCCCTGCTCAGTAATTCCTTTTGAAGGTTTTGTATGTCAACATTATACATTAATCTGCTTGTTTTCAACTTGTTATTACATACATACATTTTAGAATCGAGAGTTTGCTCGATTTTTAAATAATAATTAGTCGACAAAATACTGAACTCCTATCTGAAAGTCTAATCGACCCTAGACGGGGTGCTAACATTATCGAGCTTGCTTCGTTAGCTCTTGCATCGCAATCTATCTTAATTTTAAGCTTCTATGTTTAAATCGACACAGTTAGTCCTTTCTGTATGAATGGACAGAATAAAACCATTTATCCCATTCGAGGCAAGTGCAAATAATATTGAGCTCGCTTCGTGGAGCTGAAGGAAAGCTTGCTGGCGTCCATAGCAAAATCAGCCTATAATATGCCCACTGCTGGGACACAGGCCTCCTTTTGGTGAGAGGGAGTGGGCCGTAATCTACTACGCAGACCTGGTGTGGGTTGGCAGATGTCACATGTCCTCGAATTATTCGTTCTAGGACATCTTGGTTTCCTTTTTTTTTTTGGTTGAGAAATCATCAAATAACTTCTCCGGCTCTAGGTTGAGCCGAAGGACATGTCAGAATTTTACTGACTAAAACCCACCCGTGTTCCCTCAGTTGCCTGTGTGCCAGGGGCCGCGGTATCTCTTTCAAACAACCCGTACCCCTGGCAGGAATCGGCCTTTACTGGCCCCATCAATTGATGCTGACATCTCTTTGAGGCGTGCGTGAAACACAACGCGCCGTCGACCCGGGCTTGGTCCTTACCGGACAGCGAGCTACCCATTACTCGCCGTCCGATCTTGGTTTCCTCACGATGTTTTTCTTCACCGCTTTGAGAGCAGTGGTGATGACACAACTCATAAGTTGCGGCCAATACCACTGGGCCACGACCTGGCGCCCATGGTGAAGAATGATTTTATCAAACACTAGCTGACCCGACAGACGTTGTCCTGTCTTAACTATGAATATTGAATTAGCAGCTTTCTTTATTTTTTCTTTCATAAGAACCTTCTCCTGACAGTCACAAACACAACAAAAAAAGAATTAGTAAAATTGGTCCAGCCGTTCACGGGTGATGCCGTGACCAAGGGAAATAGGGATTCATTTTTATATATACAAGGTGTTACTTAAATAACGCACAACCTCTTAAGGGGTCATTGTACTCATCATTATCAACAACTTTTACTATGGGACCAAACCTGAAATCGCGAAACAAAATCAGCTGTTCCATACACTTGTATTCGCATAAATCGTCAAAATGTAGGGAACAGCTGATTTTTTTTTTACTATGATAATGATGAGCACAATAACCCCTTAACAGGTTGTGCGCTATTTAAGTTACATCTTGTATAGATGATCATTTATAATTTCAGACCACTCTCCAGCAATTCGATGAGATACAATGTTCTCTATTCTACCCTCCTCACGATAAATTAGCGAATGGCTATAATGGCATCTCACAGACCTGCTATGGAGACACCAAGAGACCTCTGGACCCTTGTCAGGTATGAAAATCTTCTCAGCCTTTTTACAACTATTTTTGGGGTCGGTTTTCAGTTTAACCGTATGCAGCTGATTATCAGTATTTTATCTGCCTACCTCAAGAATAAAATGTTAAGTGATAGCCCATATTATATGGCAGTAAAAATATATAATAAGTTGCCAAACATGTTTAAAACTGAAAAATCAGTAACAGTATTCCAAAAAAGACTAAAACTATACCTTATTCAAAAATGTTTCTACTCAGTGAAAGAATTTAGCTTAAAATAACGTTTTTCTCTAATGTACAAAAGTGGCGATCTGTCATATACAAACAAGATTTAGTCTATCCTATCCTATTTAACTTCATATGATACTTTAATTATAATTTATACTACCTGAAAAGGATGACTTGAATATTGCTGAGTAATTGTATGAAATTCCTTTATTCAATTATATACACATATAAATTATATTTTTAAATATTAGTATAAAAATATAAAAACATTTAAAAATATAAAAAATAGTAGCCCACCGGTATCGGGAACAAGGTCCAAGCTACCGGGGTCAGGGCTCCAGAGAGAGGAACCTCCTAACAATGCGAGCCGTGTCCAGGAGTACCGCTTTCTGAATCAAGCCCTTGACCCAGCTGCCCAACAAGAGCCTCCTCAGATGTTGGTCGAGGCTCTTGGCTATCAAGCCATTGGCTGTAACAACTATCGGTACAATGATCGCTGAGTCCACATCCCACATGTCGACAACCTCGCGAGCCAAGTCAAGATACTTTATTTGTTTATCTTTCTCGGCTTTCACGAGGTTCCCGTCATGCGGGACCGTTATATCAACGATCATTGCACGCCGTTCTAGTCGATCCACCACCACTATATCAGGTTTATTGGCAACAATGGTCCTGTCAGTGATGATGGATCGATCCCAGTATAGTGTGACATGTCCATTTTCGAGAACTGGGTCGGGCACATACCTGTAGTACGGCACTTCTGATTCCACAAGGCTGTATTTTAGAGCAAGTTGCTGGTGGATAATCCAGGCTAAATTAATTATTATTGACATTAATCTGGTCTTAACTATAATTTATAATATAAAAGAAAATAATAATATAATAATAATCTTTAATGCATGCTAATAAAATTTTGGATGATAAGGGCAGGCGAATGATAAAATTTCAATACTTGTAAAAGGCTGCTAAGTCATAAGTACTGTTACGAGCTTCGGGTTCGTGACAATTAAAAACTGCCAATAAAAATTACCAAAATCGACACTTTAATTAAACACACAAATTACAAAACACAATTTCACTATTAATCACTTTAAATCGCACTTCAAGATCGCCTTGATGTTTTCGCCTGTATCGCTTGACCAATACTACTCCGATCCCGATCCGCTCCCGCCTTTTATAGGGCCATAGAACATTCGGGAATCGAACCATCTCGAATCTTCGAGTACATACCGGTCCCGACTGAACGGATGTTGATTATTCTAGAAGATTCTGATATCGAAATTGCTAGATACATCTTGACTCAATTAATTCTGCTACTCGATACTAGATGGCGCTAGTGGTAACGAATTACTTTAGTTTTAGCGCGTGACAGTACTAACATCAGATAACACCAACACTGTACACTTAGTTTGCAATAAACGTTTTGACTTTGACTTATCTCCACAACCCAGTAACTGAGTAACACGTGGGTAACTTGGACAGACTGTGTTTGTACGCCTGGCTGGAGGCCTTAATTTATTGAGGAAGCCCAGTGAAGAAGCCGACAACCTGCTAGGTGATGCCATTTTCAAAAAAACATAAGCTTCACAAATCACACAATTTGCATCGCCTGAAGTCGTGAACCAAGCTAATGAATTGTTTTTCTCCCGTAGAGCGACAGTGGCAGTCCCTTGATAGCCACCTCCAAACTCTTCGAGTGTGCCACCAGTATCCTGGGTGTTTCATCATTTGACAGGAGCTGTGGTGTCGCGGGCAGTTCTGAACTGTTCACCAAAGTTATACATTACATTCCTTGGATTGAGAGCATCGTGTGGCCTTGATGATTGTGATAGAATATTAAGACTTTTAAAGTTATTGGATGCCAAATAAGTCTACAGCCCACCTAATGACCCCGATATCTGCAATACCAGTTGCCTCGCGGAGCTGTAATGTCGCATATGCCTATAGCTACACCGAGACCCATAACCTTCGCTGAATCGCTGCTTCGCAGGGCAAGGGCGGGAGGGATACTACCTCCATCTGGCATTCTTCTTCTGCCATCAAGCAGTGTTCCGTTTTGAGAGTGATGAGTGCCAGTTGCCAGTGAATTATTAATTACTCAGGGCCAGCATAATCAACTAACAATGTTCCCACTGCTGAGACCCAGGCCTCTCTTTGAGAGGGAGTGGGCCGTAATCCACCCACACGGTCTCAGTGCGCGTTGGTAGATGTTCAAGTCTTCGAATTTTTGCTTCTACGACATGCTGATTTCACCACGATGTTTTCCTTCACCGTTTTGAGAGCAGTGTTTTTGTAAATAAGATGTCGTATGTTATTTTTTGTTTTTTAAAGATTAAACTTTTGCCTACTTTTTATTAATGTGTGTATGTTTTTTTGCACGTGCGCTCTATTTGTGCATAAATAATAGTAGGTTATAAAACTGTTGCTTGATGAAGGGTATCAGAATATTATGTTTTTAAATAATATCACACGAGTGTTTATGCCTAGAATGTGCAGTTTCATACACTACCTACTTTATCTAGTCTCATACATTAAGATTGAATATACTAAATAAAAAGAGTAAGAAAGTTTTATATTGCTATAAAAATGTCCCGCCCTGCTTAAGCGGTCCAAAGAAAATACATATGGAAACTCCTTGGTAATATAAACTTTTTGGATTTGCCCTGTTCCGTTTAGGTAAAAAAAAAATGTGTACCTATGAAATATTATTTTATTAGAGAAAAAGAGATTCTATATTTAAATTTTGGTATTGTGTATAAAATATCTTTTGAAGTTTTATTCGTGTTTTACGATATGAAAGAAGATTGATATGAGAGAATCTTTCTTTCTTACCATATTAACATTTATTTCTGTATTTAAAATATAAAATTATTACAATGCTGCAGAAAACTATTATTTTATTTGTTTTATTTATAATGATTTCATTATTAGAACTTTTGGAAGGGGAAACAAGAATTAAATCAATTTTTTGAAAATTTTGATGTTCTAATGTACCTTCTATGAGACCACTTACCACTAATGTAAAAAACTTTTTCCAACAAAAAAAACAACCGACTTCCAAAAAAAACACTACAAAGAGAAAAATAACTTTAATTTCGGAAGGCGGTGTCTTCGGAGCTGTATTTGAATTTTTTGTCACCGCCTTCCGAAATTAAATTTATTTTTCACTTTGTAGTGTTTTTTTTGGAAGTCTGTTGTTTTTTTTTTGGAAAAAGTTTTTATTTTTCACTTTTTAGTGGTTCACATGTGCTTACCCCTTCACAGCATACCGGCGTGATGTTATGTTATGAACTGGTGTAAGCAATAGACAGAGATGAGATTTCAGCAATCCCAGTCCATTTGCTATCATTTATTGAGGAGTTCCGTTGCCTATCTCCAAAGTTCTTCACCAAATGGAAATGAAACCACTACGAGAAAGTATTCTTCCAAAAAATACCTAAATCGCTTTGTGTGTCTATAAAATTTTAAGAGTTCTCTCTATTTCTCCAGGATCCCATCATCAGATCCTGACTTGGTGATCATGGGACCACCTGGGAAGTATATATATATATATATACCCTTTCAAACAAAAAAAAACAAAATCCAAATCGGTCCAGCCATCTTCGAGTAATCGGGGAACATACATAAAAAAAAATAAAAAAAAGTAACCTCCTCCTTTTTGAAGTCGGTTAAAAAGTAATACTTACTCGTAGTTAAAAAAATCGCACGGTGACGTACCGATAACTTATGACGTCAAAACCCTTACCGCGCCGATATCTGACAGGTGATATTTACGGCCTTGCTAACAAAAAAGGTCGACTTAAAGTTTTTTTTTTTGGGTTCTTGACAAAACAAACTATATTATTATAAATATTGTAAATACTTCTCTTCTTACGTTGTATTGTAATTATCAACAATGAAGATAACAGAGATTGGCTGAAAGTGTGTTTGTGCCCGTGTTATGTATATTTCTTATAAAACTACTATCTCAATTTGCTCGAAGTTTTGGAGTTTACTTATTGGATAGACTTATAATTGAACAGCAGTATGTTTTTGGGAATCCTACGTAACATTTTCATAATATTGAAACTCAAACTCCATATCGCGCGGAGGTCATCCACCTTTCTGTCACTCGGAACATGCGAATATTTTATAAAAATACTTATTGTATGAAATATACGTCGATTGACAAATACATAGGGTTGTTAATAGTTTAACAGGTTTACAAACCTTAAAGATACACTGAATTCACTGTGAAACACTCAAAACTATCAAAATTCACTTACCAATTACCACTTTTTACAACGGTTTGTTTACATAACATGTTTTGTATAAAAAGATTTTATGATGCTATTTGGTGCAAGTATTATCTACAACAATGTAATAACTATTTTTAAATGAATATTTAACTAGTAAGCCCAGGTGGCTGTGGAGCCGGACCAGCATTAAGCCAAGCATTTTTATCTACGATATAATCATCTAACTTATAATAATAATATGCTTGTCTACATAGTGTGCGTTTAATGCATGATTTAAATTTCTTTTCATTTAGTTCAAAAATATCGACTGGTATTTTATTATAACATTTTACACAGTACCCCATAAAAGAAGTGTGTACTTTAGACAATCTTAAACGTGGTTGATCTAATTTGTTCCTATTTCTAGTTTAAAATTGTACCTGTCACTTATCTTACTAAAAAGATGTAGATTTTTCCGAACATATGTACATAATGTTTTCATGGATATATTGACATGGGACCGTCATGATGTTGATTTTTTTGAACAGTTCCCTTAGAGATTCGCGTCTGCGGAGTTTGTAGATGGCTCTGACAGCCCTCTTTTGAAGAATAAAGATCGACTCAATATCCGCAGCCCGTCCCCATAGCAAAACGTACGTTACATATATACATTGATAGATACCAAGCTAATAAAATTTTGTTGTTTGTTCAATAAACCAGACAAGTGCGACTCAGACCCGTACACGATGGGTTCCGTACCACCATATTGTTTTAATTATTGTGAATGTGAACACTGTGCGGCATTTTTGTTTTATTTTATGGTTTCTTTGTTTATCAGTTAGTTGTTATCAGTATCTGGCAGTTTGAGTAATTTATGCGGCCTACCCAAATGTCCTTCCTTTGGTAATGTTCGTCGAATGGTTGAGCTGCTAAGGTTCTGAGTTGCGCTGCACGATTTGTGATAAATGCGTGCACTGACTGGACAGGTCCACTCCATCTGAGCGGTTCTTTCCTCTAAAGACCATTTCAGACTTCAATCTACATGGTATTCACACGATCTGATCAAGATTATGTCTGAACTTTAATAGAGACTGTACCTCTGAGCTTGTTTCGGCCTTTTTTCTCAGAGTAGTTAGTTAAGAAACGCCGACCAGCACCCTAATTGCGTAACACGCGATTAATCATAATCGGTTTCATTTTGACAGTTCAACAATATTCATTGCGTTATTTACGTTGTTGAGCAGACACATTTTTTGAACATATGAAGCAATGGTTTAGCCATCTGTTTCAAAACGAAACAGATTATGATCAATCGTGAGTTACGCAATTAGGGTGCTCATCTAGTTTTCAAATTTGGATTGACGTGTCAAAGCGTTTGTCCAAACTTACTTAGAGAAATAAAATCGTTTATCAAACTATATTAAATGGAATCTCCATTTTGGGTTTTTTTTGTTATAGCAGTAATAGAAATAAACCCGCTGAAAACCACTGTCTACATAGGTAGACAGTTATAAATTTCGGAGGGTTTTAGAGGGCAGTTGTATACGGAATAGTCCGTTTCATGAGAAACAGCCAGCTTACAGACGGAGGGATGGATGAACTGTGGAGGCGTAGTAATAAATAAAAAATAAAATAAAATTCGTTTATTTCAGACTATTAATTGTCCATATTTTGTTAGTATAACATCTTAAAAAAAAAAAAAAAAATAAGTAATAGGGTACCAAAGGCACTTAAAGGGACGGACTTTGGGTACGAAACTCTATGAAGCGCGTGGTCGCAGTTCTGACTCTGTATAACGTACGATGGAAGGGCTCTGAGAAGGTTGTATTTCTATCTACTATCTAGCGAAACCATAGCCAACGGGTTTGGTAAGAAGAGCCTGTTGAGCTTGACTCTCGTCTGCCTCTTGTACGGAGCTTGTTCATTGCTACTTGGAAGCTGTTTATCATCTATCTGCCCTTTCTCATCTATTTTTTCCATTCATGTTTTATCTACCCGTATTTTACGGCTCCGATTCGGGAGACAAAGCAAAATCGGGCCGCTCTCATTTGAAAAAAAGTTAAATTAAACCTTCAAAGGTTCCCGCTCCTTTTTCATTGTCTTATCCGTTAGATTTTGTATCATTACTACCCGTTCCTCCTCAGCGGAGACTGATCACTTCTCCTTGTCTCCCTCGATTTCCTATCACAATTTTTCTGCCGTGAATCCTCTCAAACAGCTAACCGAATGCAGCTGAATGCCATTTTACATGGAGTGACTGCATCTGACCTCCACGACCGAGTTACTGGGTCAAAGTCAAAGTCAAAGAATTTATTTCAAATAGGCACTTAAAAGGCACTTTTGAACGTCAACATTTACATTAAAATAGAATTGATTCTAGTCACCCCTTCCAAAATGTAGTTTCGTATGGAGAAAAATGGGCAAGAAACTCCACCGTTACTCTTTTAAAATGTTTCAATACTCAATACTCAATTCTTTATTGCATTCCATATGTAATTAAAAGATGGAATTAACAGTGGGAACAATATGGACCCTGTCGGGCACAGCAAAATTAGGAGAGAGGAAGAGGGCTACGTGCAAATTCAAGCAATTCAATTCATTATTATTTTAAATTATTAAATGTAAAATTGGGTGTATAGTTCTTATCTATGTGTATGTATAATTACAATACAAGTACAATATTTAACATAGTACATTCATTATATGATTATGTGTGAAAACGATACACCCAGAATAAAATTACCATACCAAAATAGGTAAACAGAATCAAATTGAAGCAATACAGATAAATTAATTCTGTGATAGATACACGGTGCTCACACATTTACAAACATGGGTATTATTAAACTAAAACGAAGTCAAAACAACAAAAGTTTATCAACAATTACATAATTAACCTCTGCCACTTACTGTTATAATTATTATTGAGATAATAGTATAGATATAGAAAACTTTTTTTCAGTGGTTACTTGCTTTTGCCCCCGATTTCTCCCGCTTGGAAGTCGAAAAATACCCCACGGAAACGTACTACCGGGACTAAAAGTACCCCATGTGGTTATCCAGGTTATAAGCTACATGTGCGCCAAATTTCATCCCAATCAGTTCAGCCGTTTTTGTTTTGCTGATTGGGCCTCCTCTTGATAACCATCCCGCCTGATGGCAAGCGATGGATGAGGTCAATGATGGAATGACCGTGCCCAGAAGATGCCTGTTCTGCTTTGAAGGCAGAGGGGTTATATGTGGAAGGGAACACAGGCGCTGGCAGAGAGTGTCTTTTGCACTTTGACTGTGCGAATAATGAATGTGGAGGAGAAGCGCTGAGTACGACTGGTCGGGACCTCGACCAAGTGCGGATGGTACCCTGCAGTACGTCTGGTAGTCCGGTAGTAAAAGGCCGATCGTGGGATCAGGTCGTGGAGCTCATTCGCACACTCTTCCAAGAGTACTCTATTTTAGTAGGTATTAGCTTTTGTTATAATATAAATATCCCTACTAATATTATAAATGCGAAAGTAACTCTGTCTGTCTGTTACGCTTTCACGCCTAAACCGCTGAACCGATCATGAAATTTGGCAGAGATACAGCCTGAGATATGTAGAAGGAGATAGGCTTCTTTTTTTTTATTAATCTAATATTTTAATTTTTTATTTCAATTTTTCTTGGCTGCCAGTATGTACAGACGCCAGCACATCAAGCTACTCCAATCTGTCAAATTTCTTTGATAGGTTTTCAAGTTTATTCCATAAGTATAAGGTTCATGTTCAATTGGGAAAATTTGACAGTTTGGGGTAGTTTGATGTGCTGGCGTCTGCACATAAAGGTTGCATTCGGTAAGCGACCAACCTTTACACTACTATACTAAGCTAAAAAATACCTGTACATATTGAACTGAACTATACTAATGTTGACAGAGATATCGCGTAACTAACACAGATGAATTGCGATCCTCCTCCATTTTGAAGTCGATTAAAAAGTCTAAGCAGATGGTCTATAAAAAAAACAATATTTCAACAACAATTTTATTTAATCACAAACGAATTAAAAATTCGCCCGCCATCATTCAAGCCCACACGATGCTTTCAATCCAGGGTTTGTAGTAAGCTACCCTGGTGTAGACATCAGGAGTGCTATAATTTGGACCACAATTGGAAACGCCGAATGACATCACTCCAATGATGGTATAGATACAGCGGGAGAATTGAGTGGTGATCAGCAATGGTTCGCCGGATCGAGTCTGAAAATACAAAAAAAATATTATTTAAGTCTGTATTTCACGGTGGGGTATCTACACAGAAGTCTAATAACCCCGTCTTCTTTTCTTGCCTTTTTTTGGCAATCAGATCTCGCAGGTCAACCAAAGATTTCGAAGGTCCGATGAAGAAGAATAAGTTAAATTTACCCGACAAGCTTCAGGAGAATGAGATCTGCTTCCATAACACATTTGAGTTTTGTAATCAATTCCGTCCTTTAATGTCATATGATAGCGAGCACTATATGCAGTCTTGCACTCTTCCTCGGTGAACTCGTCCAAGGTAATCTGAAAATGAACAAAGAAAAATGATTTATTCGTTGTGGCCAATCAGCGCAGTCGTGACGCATTGGCTTCCCCCAGACTCCTTCATTTGTTAAGAGATAATAATAATAATAATAATAATTTATTGATACAAGTCCTTACAATATGCTTAGCAACTAGCTAAAGTACACAATAATTAAAGGAACACAAAGTTGAAACCCTGACTCCTAAACTAGGAATACCTGTGACTTAGGAGTCAGTGTTCTACTGCCACTTGGACACTATAAACCCTTATGGAAATATAGAGCTGGTAAGGTGATATTGTACAAAAGATTGTATTATTATATAGTGATTTAAAGAAAACTAAAATAAAATTTGAAAACAAAGTAAAAAAAGTAAAAAAGGAAACAAAAAATATAACAAATTAAAAACTTAAATTAAAATTAGACTATAAAAGTAAAATGACTGAGTGGCTGATTCAGTTTGTGTGAGAGGGATTCGTGTGTTTTGTTGCGTTGTGAGTGTGTGTGTGTGGCGTGTGTGTGTGTGTGGTGTGTGTGTGTGTGACTGGGAAACGTATGTATTTTTGTGTTATGTGAGTGTGACGTGAGGAGCCTTAGAATGTGAATGTAGTGGTGTCGCAAGTAAGAGTAAGACTGTGTTTCAGTTAGTAAGTAGTCGAGAGGTCTTCTGTAATATTAAAGAAAAGACGGTGACTAAATTAGGTGCTTTGTATCGGATGTTGTGACTTATGTCTGGGTGATTAGTAGTTCCTCAGTTTGAGCGTAGTCTAGGAGGTACAGCATGTTCTTCAGCTTAGCCTTTGCATCTTGTTTGTTTAATCTAGCTATTTGTGTTGACTTATTAATGTTTTTGTAGACAAGAGAGCTCAGTACATACAACTGTCGTCTGGCGAAGGAAGTTCTATGACTAGTGGTAGGGCAAACTATTCTTTGACCACGTTTATTTAAGTCTGGGGGTGGTACCTGGTTATGTTTCCAGAGAGTGGCTCTGAGTACAAATAGCTGTCTCACAGTTAAGAGTTTAAGCTCGGTGTAAAGCTGATGAGTCGGGTAGCGAAAGGGCTTCCGCAACATAACCTTAAGTACCGCCCTTTGTGCACGCTCCAGCTCGAGGAATTTAGTTTTGGCCGATCCACCCCAAGCTAGAATGCAATAGCCGACGATGGACTGGCAAAGTGCAGAGTAAACCATTTTTAGGATTTCTAAGTCCGCAGACTGCCTTAATGATTTGAAGAGGTGAATTGTTTTCCTGACTTTGCTGGCAGTATACTCTATATGCTTGTTCCATTTCAGTCCATCATCGATCATCACACCCAAATATTTGACACATGTTACTGAAGGGAGCATTAGGCAAGAGCAGGTCGTTTTGTCCAGACAGGAGTGCGCTCTAATTGAGTATGTGTTTGGAGGTTTTGTTCTAGCATGAATTGAGAACGGGATGTAATTTGTTTTTTGTAGATTCAAGGTAAGAAGATTTTTGTGAAGCCATTCCATGACAATTTGCAGGGATTCTTCAGCATTATTTTTCACCTCATCCCAGTCCCTCCCATGTACTATAATGGCTGTATCATCGGCATACGTGAAAATATTAGCAGATGGTAGAGTGAGGGTGCACAAGTCATTGATGTAGATAAGGAAGAGCGTAGGGCCTATGACACTGCCCTGCGGGACTCCATATGAAATTATCTGATCATCACTAATATGTGATCCTATCTTAACACAGATCTTTCGGTCTGTCAAGTAACTCTTGAAGAGATCATGAACAATGCCTCGTATGCCCATGCTATGCAGCTTGGATAGAAGGGTGGGAACAGAGACTGTGTCGAAAGCTTTTTTTAGATCAAGGAATAGACCCAGGCATTTATGTTGATTATCTAATTGCCTAGCTACAAGTTCAGCTAGGCCTAACACTGCATCTTCTGTAGATACTCCTTTTTTGAAGCCGTACTGATTTTTCGCTAATAAATTGTATTTGTGTAGGTAGTTTAAAAGTTGTTTATTGATAATTTTCTCTATTATCTTCGACATGACAGGTAGTACAGCAATGGGTCTATAGTTATTTACAGTATCTCTGTTCCCACTCTTGTGTATTGGGTGGATTATGGCTTTTTTGCACGTGTTAGGGAATGTACCTGTGGCCATAGAGCAATTTACTATGTGAGTAATGAGTGGAACGAGGACATGACGACATAGTTTTATTAGTTTGACGGGAATACCATCCCAGCCAGTGGCGCAGTCTTGTCTTAAGCTTGAGACAATGGAGTCTACTTCAGCATTATCCACTTCGAGAAGAACAAAGGAGCTGGGATGACACGTGCTTGGGGAAAGATTTGATTGGGATGTTTGGGCTGCCGTATTTATCATGGATGCCAACTTTTGACCGATGTTCGCAAAGTAGTTACAGACGAGGTTAGTTGCATTGCGTTTATCAGACACTGTACTCAGTAACTCATAGGGGGGGTTGCTTTGCTTTTTGGTATATGTGATTTCTTTGATTTTATTCCACAGTCTTTTAGGGTCGTTTTTTGCTTTCCGTAGCTCATTTTGTTCGTATAACCTTTTAAGTTTCTTTAGTAGACTATTACAGTAGTTTCTATAACGTTTATAAGAGGTTTGAATTATTTGGTTGTCAGGCGATTTTCTTGCTTTTTTGTGAAGTTTATCACGGTGGCGAATGCACCGTAATAAACCGGGTGTAATCCAAGGTTGAATGTTTCTGTCTTTCTTTGGGATGGTTACTATTTTTGTGTGGCTAATTATAGCGGTGGTTAGTATTTCAGTTAATGTGTCAGATGCTAGGTTGGGATCACTCGTTTTCAGAACTTCCGAGAAATCTTGGGCTTCGATGTGGCTTCTTATATTAGTGTAGTCAATTTTTGGTATTTTGCTGGCTGGCACCGATCTTCCGGAGAGATGTTCGTTATTAATAGTTATAAGAATTGGGAGGTGGTCAGTAACATGTGACTCAATCACAAATAATGTGGCTGTTTTGTCCGTTTTGAGCATCACGTGGTCTAGGCAGCTATTAATTCTTGTGGGTATCCGGTGGGCGGGTAGCAGGCCGTGCGTGGCGTTTAGTGTTAGGTATTCGGTAGCTCGTTCCTCTAAACCAATTGGTCGAATGTCTATATTTGTGTCCCCAATTAGGCATATATTTTTATAGTTTTTAAAGGACAAAAGGATGTTGTCTACGCTATTTAAAAAGTTATCAAACTCCGCTCTGGTATTATATGACGGGGAGCGATATACAGCCGCAAATGCGAGTTTATTTGTAATTTCGCAGGTTAGGCAGTTACCGTTTAGAAAACTGGGTTCTTTAACAGTGCAAAAGATGTTATCTTTTATATACATAACAATACCGTCGTTCTGGTTGGCTGTCCGTTCTGTGTAATACGAGTTATAGCCGTTCAACACTGGAAGATTCACCACTTTACTTAGCCAGCACTCAGTGAGGATCAATACATCACATCTAACATTGAGTGAATTTATCAATACTAATAGTTCATCAAAGTTTTTATTTATACTTCTTATATTTATATGGAAGATTTTGATATTATGGTTCGACCCCACCAAGTAGTTTGAGCAATCTGACGGTGGACATTTATATGATTTTGCTACTTCAAAATCATCTAAGTCAGCTGTAATAATAGAATGCAGAATATTAGCCATTTGTAAGAAACGATTTACGATAGTATGATACGATACAATGGTCTGGTGTGTTAGATACGCATACCATGGTCAGGTAATAGAAACTAGTGTAGTGTGATATAGGACAGCAAATGTGTGAATTTCTTAGGTAAGGTGTGGTTAAATATGTATTCGTAGAATTTGTATTTGTGTTTTTTATGTGGTGGTTTATGTATGGATTTAAATGTAGTTTATTATGATTCATTTTACTTGGCTTATGAAACAGAATAAAAGTATAAAGCAAGTTATAATAAAAAAATCTGTAGGATAACTTACGGAAAATGGACACTAAAACAAAGTACCTTATCGAAATACCGCTTACTGATGACCTGTAACATAGTCATTCCTGTAGCTCTTTGAGTGTTGTTTCAGACTTGATGAGAATTTGTTTATCTCCGGCTTGCTTTCGAAGAAAAATATTGCCATTAGAGGTCCAACAGAATGCGTATTTCCTTAGGCGTGCAAATTCTCTCGCCTGGTAAAAGAGCTTCTTATTTGTATTAGATAGATGTTCTTCCACATAGACTGCAAGTTTTTGTCCCGGAATTCCGAGTAACTCCGTATTCATTTTGTCTTCTTTATTTGCCATCTTATTGTTATAGGTTCGTACGCGCGAGATGAGTTCTATCTTTGTTTGCACGTTACTGAATTCAGCGATTATAGGTTTGCTGGTGCCGCGGTTCCCTGGTGTGCGATATATGTCTCGGAAGTGGGAGGCAGTTAGTGGGAGGTTCACTATGTTGGCAATTTCTGTTATAATTTTTGACAGATCTGCCGGGGATTCCTTTTCCTGAGTAGGTATGTTGCGCACTTCTATACTAGACGACCGGGACTTATATTGAAGGTCTCTGACAGCCATTTCCAAGGACTCAGAGTGCTTCTTGTAATCTGTGCTTTGCTGTTGGAGGCGTTTGATTTCTTTTTGTAGGTCATCGTATTGAGAGCTGAGGAATTCAACGGACGTCTTGATCTCGATGTTAGATTCTTGAATTTCGGTGTTAGTGTTTTGGATTTTTTGGGTTTGGAGTTTCAGTTCTTTCATGCCAGAAGCCAGCTTTGCTATCAACTCAGTTTGCGCAGCAGATTGCTTTGCTGCATTTGCATCTTGGTCGACCTTCCAAGCCTGAAGCATTTCTTTGATTTCGGATTTAAATTCTTGTTTAAGTTGTTCAAATTGCTCCAACTGGGTTTGCTCACGCGGTGATTCATTTAGTCGTGGGCGTTTGCTGCGGGTGCATATGTTAACAAACTCCGGGTCACTTATTGCCTGGGTGATATCTGGTTCCGATTGTGTTTGGTCCATTTGGGTTCTAGGTGTGGTTGGTGGAGAACGCTGCATTCGAATTGACATGGTAGTAATTAAGTAGGTATATTATTCAAGACGGTCGACACTGACTATTATTAGCGCGCACACTTCACGTAGCACTCGTAGCACGTCTCGTAGCAATGGTGTGTGATGCACTGTGACGTAGCCAGTGTCGTAGCTCTCGTAGCGTAAACTCGTAGCGGATTGAGTGTTTCGCCGGTATTGATGACTGTGTCGGTGGCGTAGCGGCTAGCACGGTCTCCCCACCGTCGTGCACAGGAGATCGCAGGTTCGAATCTCACCCAATCACGAGAATTTTGAAGTCGAAAATTTTAATTGTAGTATGCGACATTTGTTTGTCTCACTCTAAGACCGCCCAAAAGGCGTGAACTAACCATTAAAACACTTTGAGAGAAACAAGGAATTCAAAATTATACTAATTGACCAATCACGGTGAATTTAGGGAATTAGCACAACACGCGTCCGCACTTGACCAAAGCTCGCAGTAGAATCTGAACATGAAGATCATGACAGAAAACATGCCTACAGGGCACCAGATATCTCAACTATGACTTCGTCCCAGCTTTTACGTTGTCTTCCTCAGCATCTTTTAGATCCGAATCCGTTTTTCATCTTTTTGATGATGATGACGTCACGTTGCTCGAAGGCTGCGCTGACGTCCATTTCGGGGTCACCAGTATAGAGGTATGAGGGAACAGGGTGTAAAGTTCACTCATACTCTATGGAAAAGGGAGGATCCTCCGACCAGACGGGTGTTGTGTTTGGTGGGCAACTGCCCGACGGTTGATGTCGGGATGTTGTACCTATGCCAATCGCGCGGTAAACTTTAACTGCGCGATCTAGGCTTTCTATGACGTGCGTCTTTGCGTAGTTCGCCTGTGGCGTTGTAGATGGCGCCACTTCTCTTTTTGTATTTCTACATATTGTTGCGAAGTGTTTTTTCTGTAGTGTCGCTACAGATCCATCTCTAATTTTCCATTCCATTATAATAATAATATCTTTATTCAACAAGTAATATCACTCAAATGTGTTAGTAACAATATTGCTTACCCCTATGTTAGTATTCCTATTCTAATCACTTACACGACTTACTCATACATGTGAATCACTGCCACACGCGTAAAACCGAGTTGGAAAGCTTGCAGCAGCGACCCACATATGAACAATATAGTCTGCTTGCCACACAGCTCAAAATAAGGTTGGGGCTGGCCCGCACGCGGCGCACCAGGGAGGCGCATCGTTTTCTCTTCGTTGTTGATAAAAACAGTCGACTCGAGCTTCAGCAAACATCCCTGACGCACTACAAAAGCGGGGCAACCCCATCAATATCCTGAACGCATTGTTATATTGAACGCGAAGGACGCTGTACGATTTTTGCGTATAATCGGCCCACAGACTGCACGTGTAAAGAGAAGTGCAATATGCACGAAACAAGGTTTTTTTAACACCCCGTGTGCACCGTGCAAATCTACGAGCTATCATATTTGCCCTAACCGACAGCGCCCTTCGCTCTCGCTCAATATCGTCATCGTCTTATAGCTTTAGACCTCTTATTGTTCCTATCAGCATTTAGCCATCTCCATTTCGGTCTTTTTGTATGGGAGTTAGCATCCTTGAGTTTTGTAATTTTCCTCATATCTTTTTTGGCTTTTTATCACAATTCTGAGATCGTAGACCCACCTGCTAAGCGTGGCGATTATTTATTTATTTATTTATTCATAGGAGAACCAACAGCTATAATATAAAGATAACAATTGTTTATGTAACATTAAGCCAATTACAGGTTCCCACGGATAAAAACAGAAAAAAGAAGTAGAAATCTTATGATCACTAACAAGCACGATAAAAAAGAATACAATATATAAGGTACAATAGGCACTATGCACTTTTGAAAAATTCAGCGTTCAGCCGAGTACGAACAGAATAGGTTTTGGTGGTAAATGGGTCAAATGAGACCTCTTTAGAAAGGATATTGAAGTCCTTACTCGCTCGCACCATATATGAGTTATGCCTGTAGTTGGAAGAGCAAAAAGGAATTGAGATAGGTGGATTAAACCTAACTGATCTTTGAGGGTCGGCAGCACCACTGTCGTAAAATTCTGGGTTGGAAAAAACAGTTGTGGAAAAGGCTAGGCAGATAAATGATGACGATCCCATGTACTACTATTTTAAAATTAATGTTTCATTTAGTTTAGTTTATTGTAGACTTTTTCTAGCTAATATAATTTGATCTGAAGTGGCGGTGCTTGGGGAGGCCTGTGTCCTATGTGAACGTGCTTCAGCTGAAATGATAATGACTTACCGTCTGAATCGTGTCAGCCAAGTCATATGAGGAATCCGATTTCAAATCTCTCCATGTAGTGGTAATTGCGGTCTTAGCATCAGCGTCTTCAACGTGGAGACAAGCTGGCAGCACGTTTTCGTTCAAAACAATCCTGAAATCAAGATACTCAAGAATTATACCAGGATTTTGTGAAACAGCAAGACAGTCCTCCCCGAAACGTTCAGCAGGGTTGTACCCATTGTAGTTACACCCACTGTTGTGATCTCTTGCTCCATAAACGCATATCGAGGATTATCAGCGACATCTTGAGGCAGGAAACTATACCACACGCTACGTCATACCTGTCTCTCGACCGTGATTGGTTTAATTTAAAATATTGTTCCCACACCCCTCTCCTTGAATGTTGTAAGCAAAATGGCCAATAGATAAAATATACATAATTTAATCGTTAAACCTAACGCATCGTCTTTTATTATAAAAATCCTCAACACAATCTACCATACACCTTGGTTTTCACCAAACCTCACCGCTGCTACTACACCCACAATTTGCCAGTTACGTATAAGACCCATGTAATAAGAGGCGAACTTATTACAACCGGGTATTACTACAGTCTCTGGGCTGCTACCGGGGAATTCCCTGACGGAGAAACCCAATTGCACTTTGCCCGACCTGGGAGTTCAAACAACAACCACAACAATTTAACGATTTTCTAAAACTTTATTTAAAATGGTATCCTTGGTGTTTCTTGCCCATTCTTCGCCGTAAGAATCACACTTTGGAATGTGCTTTTTCGAAACAAAGTTCTTTGTTTGCAGTAGGAGTAAAATTATAGACATCTTCACGTAACTGAAAAAACGTTACGTAGGTAACGCTATTTCCCCTTCTTGTGAGTTTTTATCATATAAAATAGAAAGAGACAGAGAGTGACATACTTTTCGTGGTTTTCGAGGGTGCTGAAGCCAATAGTCAGGTCAAGATGAAAATCAAAGATGGCGGCTGCGCTGATTTAAAAAAAAATCATCATGGGTGTCGTTTTCATAGTTTTCGAGGATGCTGAAGCCAAAAGTGTTCGCAAACGTGACAGCTGAGTTTGGGGTCCTGGGTTTAATCCCCAGGTCGGGCAAAAGAGCTAGGTATAGCAATTTTCTATAAGGAATTTCTCAGGAACAACCCGTAGTTTGGAAGTTGACGGTGTGACACCCACGTGGGTCGCGAAGCTCGTTAAGCCGTTGATCCTGCGCTTGATCTCTCTCTGGTCGTGTTGGGTTGTAATCTCATCGGACTATGAGAGTGTGAGATGAGAGAGTGCACCTGTGTCTGCGCACTCACTTGCTTGTCTCCGTTGAGAATGGCCACCAAGGTTGAAATTCGATCTGCAAAACTACATCTGTGGAAAAGGTGTGAGTTTATACTTACGGTGTCTCTAACTCAATTAGTGCGATGTCGTTGTAATGACTTGGAGCCTGGTAGTCTGGGTGTGGGATGAATCTCTTCACCTTATGAGTCTGCCACTTAGATGGCGAGTCTGTGCGTTTCTCAACACCTAACGCGACAAATTTCAGCTCACCACTGTGAATGTTAGAAGAATGTTAAATGTTTTGTTCCGAAAATATCGGTATAACGTGGATTGCCGGGACACAGGCCTGTTTTCTGTGAGAGGGAGTGCTGTTATCTACCACGCAGGCCCAGTGCGGGTTGGTAGATGTCACATGTCTACGAATGTTGGGTTCTAAGAAACTCTAGTTTCCTCACAATGTTTTCCTTCACCGTTTTGAAAGCAGTGGTGATGAAATTTTACTACACAAAGTAATGCGCCTTTCTAGGTTCGAAAACCACGACCCGTAAGTCTGAGCCGTTATCCACTGAGCAACCAAAAAATATCATGAGTGCGTCGCTTGTGGGAATTAGTTTATTATTAATGCTGAGAGCTGTTTCATGTGGTGCCGGACGTAAAAGAATAGCACCATCCCATTTCTTCCCATGGGTGTCGTAGAAGGCGATTAAGGGACTTACTAGAGAATGGGCAGCAGCGTTCTCTATGCATTTGACCACCATACTGCGATCTAACCCGCCGACAGTGGACGTCTTTCGGCTGATATGATAATGATAAGATACTAGCTTACTTCTGTGCACTCCGGCTGTTAACATGGGCAGCGGTCAGGATGAATTTATCGCTGATTATGGAACCTCCAGCTAGCCACTTAGCTGATGCTAAGTCTTCACCGTAACCCAGCATTGCCTGGTGATGGGAAAAACAGGAATAAACATTTGCAATCATCTCCAATCAGCCCCAAGAATTGCCAAACTTAAGTGGCAGTGGATAGAGCACATTACTCGCAGAACAGATGGCCGATGGGGCCGGAAGGTTCTGGAGTGGCAACCGCGTACCGGAAGACGTAGGGTTGGAAGGCCTCCCACAAGGTAGACCGATGACCTTATGAAGACCGCAAGAATCCGCTGGATGCGGGAAGCACAGAACCAGTCGAAGTGGCGGAGCTTGGGGGAGGCCTATGTCCAGCTGTAGACATCTTTCGGCTGAAATGATGATGATGATGATAAATCAAAATCTTGGCCACTCCCAAGCAGGTCAGTTAACAAATTTTTCCAATAACCTAACGGATATTGTTAAGAAGCATTCAAGACATACCAATACCCTATGCCTCGGAAAGCATGTTAAGCCGTTGGTCCCGGTCGTCATTCGTGGATCTTTGACAGTCGTTACGGGTCGTCAGAAGACTGAAAGTCTGACTACCAGTCTTACGATGGGGTATCGTATTGCCCTGTAGGTAACTGGTTTGAGGAGTACACAATATTGGTAAACCTACGTACAATTTTGGGGACCACAAAATAGTTGACAAAAAGTTGACAATGGTTTCGGCATTGTGTGTTTTTCACAGATTGGGTATGGCTTGTCTATCAAACAATTACAATGGAGACACCATGACTTCTTATAAAAAATTTTAGACTTGGCTCCGTGGTTAGTCAAACCCACTACCGCTTCGTTAACTGGATTATTTTTTTACTACGGCATGAGGCCCATGCCAAGGAGTCCCTTGGCATTATCTGCGTTCCCTGATAGTTTTACCGTGGAATTCTTCAACTTGCGACATCGTCAACTGCATCATTGCTTCCCATCAAGTGGATGTGATAGTGACTATCATCATCTGGTTTCCAGTTTATATTTGACAGATTGAAACCCCAAGAACTACATCCTTATTCACAAAATGCCTCTGAACAATATCATCATCATCATCTGTTTAGCCTTTTCCCCACTACATAAGTTGGAATTGTCTGCCGGTCCAACAGAATACAACTGAATACCGGTATTTTTAACCGACTTCAAAAAGGAGGAGGTTCTCAATTCGTCGGAACCTTTTTTTTAAATTTTTTTTTTATGTATGTTCCCTGATTACTCGAAGATGGCTGGACCGATTTGGATTTTGTTTTTTTTTGTTTGAAAGGGTCTTCCCAAGTGGTCCCATGATCATCAAGTCAGGATCTGATGATGGGATCCTGGAGAAATAGAGAGAACTCTTCAAATTTTATAGGCACACGAAGCGATTTGGGTATTTTTTGGAAGAGTACTTTCTCGGAGTGGTCCCATTTCAATTTGGTGAAGATTTGATGAAGAACTTCGGAGATAGGCAACGGAACTCCTCAATAAATGATAGCAAATGGACTGGGATTGCTGAAATATCATGTCTGTCATTGCTTACACCAGTTCATAACATAACATCACGCCGGTATGCTGTGAAGGGGTAAGCACATGTGAACCACTAAAAAGTGAAAAAAAAGAACTTTATCCAAAAAAAAAAACAACCGACTTCCAAAAAAACACTACAAAGTGAAAAATAACTTTAATTACGGAAGGCGGTGACAAAAAATTCAAATACAGCTCCAAAGACACCGACTTCCGAAATTAAAGTTATTTTTCACTTTGTAGTGTTTTTACATGGAGCCATTGCCTATCTGAGCTCCACATCCACAACCCACTAACTGGATAACACGACACCCATTGTTAAGACTGGTTGACAGACATTTGGGCTTCTGACTAAACGACGACTAAAAATCTATGAATGACAGCTGTGACCAACGGCTTAGCGTACTTACTGAGGCACGAAATATGAATGATATCCTATTATAATATATATGTTACCGGAAATGTATGAAACCTAGGAATTGTACACAATTCCTAGGAAATATATGCACTTCCGAGCCTACTTAGGAAATGTGTAAAATAATGTTTCAAAGATTCTTTAATACACACATTTCCTGTGAAATGTATGTATTTCCTAGGAATTTTATGCAATTCCGAGAACACACTAGGAAATATATAAAAAGTAATGCTTTCTAGAATTGCTCGCATGGTTTCTGTCACGGCTCCGGCGCTGCGGGTCTCCGCCGGTCCCACGCGAGCTTATAGTCGCAGATGGTATTCGCGCACACCACCTGCTCCTCAGCTCGCGGCCCGCCTCGCCCCTCCGCGCCTACGCGGATTTAAATAACACTTTAGGGGTAGGGCAGACAAGACTACGTGGAGTCGGTTTTGCAGCAATTCGTTTCTGTCACTAACTTTTAATACATTTCCGATTGCTATTTAGGAAATGCATAGATTTCCTAGGAAAAGTGTATGTTACAAAATATATCATGGATTTCCTATCTATTTTAGGAATTGTACACATTTCCTAGGAATTGTATACAATGACGGATTACACACTTTTCCGTTAACATATATACCAAAGCCTAGCTTAACCGTCGATCGACTCGTGCGCCTTTTGCGGCGACCCACTTCTACCAATTCCTTTGTAATTTCGTAGAATTGGGCCCAAGGCGAGCCACACGTAAATTTAAGTACCCCAACCCGTTGAGGCAGTTCTAAAATGACATACCTGGTGAGGGTATTCAGCGCCAGGCTGATGCCCTGGTGATGGAGCACCTCCGATGCCCCACATTCCTATTGTGTGGCATTTCTTCTCCTGATTATATTGCTTACTGATGCCCGAATAGAAACCACCATCACGGCACTTGTACGGTAGGTCGCGTAAGTACTGGAGACAAGCTGAAATATTTTGTATGAATAGGGTATTACACTCATTTTTGAAAATTGTCTTAATTCGTAATTCGATTCTAGAGTGCTAATAAACCACTAAAAAAACCCAAAATTTTAATTTAATCGATTAGTGCCATAAAAATGCATTTAAATTTTACATTTTCAAATTTCGCGCGTAATTTGACAAAAACGCTGGACGCAGTAGACGCCATATTGCTCTGTGGGTATGACGTCAGTTTGCTAAAAACAAATGCGCTGATATTTTGTATGACAATTGTTTATAATTAATAAAATGAATTATTTTATTAATTAGCGTTGGTTTGCTGTTCCTGAATGCAAAATATTATTTAAATAAAAATTACTTTGGTTACGAAAATTATAAAAGTACAAAGTTGCTCAGTTGACATGCCGTATGACGAAATAACATGGCGACTACTATTTCATGGTGTTCAAACACAGATAAAAAAAACTGAAATCTTTAAATTGTATTTTAAAATTTATTTTGTTGTTTCATGAACTAAAACTAACATTTTCCGACTGCATTTTGCCTAAACTATCTCAATTATATATTTTTAGATTTTTTCTCGTATAGAGTAAAATACCCTATTGGATAACAACAGCACAAGACTTGACTAGACGTTGTGATGGTAGATAGAGCAGAGCCCTAACGGAATTATTGCCGAAAAACAGTAGAAGGAGCTCACTACCCACAGGAGATCGTGGGAAAGTCTTGGGTGGGACTCGAATAGACCAGAGAAGCGTTGCACAAAAGGAGGTGGCATGTGGTCAGCAGTGGGTGGCACAAGGCTTCAGTGATGATGTTGGTTATCAAAATAGTTGTAACCTCTTTAAGTTTAGTGATTTGCCATCGATATGGGTTCATCCAGCACGAATTTTTCTAATCTCAAACTGTAATAATTTATTTCAATTAAAACGTTTGTGACATGACGTGTATTCTTCCCATCCTCACGTAAGGTTCTGAAACATACAGAATCTTCCCACTGCTGGCATAAGACCTCCTCTCGTCGAGAGGGAGTGAGCTGTAATCCACCACGCGGGCCCAGTGCGGATTGGCAGATGTCACATGTTCTGAATCGTTGGTTCCAGGACATGCCGGTTTCCTCACGATGTTTTCCTTCACCGTTTTGAGAGCAGTGGTGATGACATCATTTACACAAAGTAAACATTTTTATTTTATTTTAAACGTTGCTCCACGCTAGGAATTTCTTCCTGTATCGTGGGTGCGTTTACAAACATAGAAACTCACAAACACAAACACCCAGACCCGGAACAATTACTTGGAGATCATACAAATATTTGTTCCGTGCGGGGATCGAACCCGCGACACGCTGCGCAGCAGTCGATCGCTCAGCCATTACGCCATTAATTTGTGGAATTGTGGACAGTTGGCTTGTGTTGCTTCAGTTAATTACTCAGGTTAGACTGGAAGCTAACCAAACATGGATGGCAAAAAATGTGATATTAATAAGCAAAACGAATATAAAACTTACTGTCCCTAGCTTTAGTACCATCCATCCAATAGTAGCCAGTAGTTGGGCTCATCACAACATTTCTGAAAAGGAAAAAAAAATATGACACAAGGTTAACCATAATATCAGCCTATATGACGCGTGAGGAGCTCGTAGCTGAGTAATAACAGTCGCAGGGGTCAATCGATCAGGTTAAGCTACGCTTGTCACGGTTGTTCCGTGGATAAGTGATCTTTACATACCAAGAAATTATAGTTATTATTATTGACTTCTGAAATTATAGTTATTTTTCAATATATGCAGTGTATTTTTTGGAAGCCGGTTGTTGTTTTTTTTGTAAAAAGGTTTTTATTTTTCACTATTTGGTTATGGTGTTTACCGCACGCTTCGTATACAACTTCTTGCAATGAAAACAATAGTGACAGAGAGTATTAGTACATTATCAAGATACACAAAGTGGATTAAATAACTATTATCGAATCTAACGCAAAATCTCATCATCATCATTTCAGCCGAAAAACGTCCACTGCTGGACATAAGCCTCCCCTAAGCTTCGCCACTTCAACCGGATCTGTGCTTCCCGCATCCAGCGGACTACTGCGGCCCTCAGAAGGTCATCGGTCCACCTTGTGGGAGGCCTTCCAACTTTACGTCTTCCGGTACGCGGTCGCCACTCCAGAACTTTTCGGCCGCATCGGCCATCTGTTCTGCGAGCAATGTGCCCCGCCCACTGCCACTTAAGTTCGGCAATTCTTCGGGCTATGTCGGTTACTTTGGTTCTCCTGCGGATCTCTTCATTCTTGATTCGATCACGCAGGTAAACTCCAAGCATAGTCCACTCCATTGCCCTTTGGGTGACTTTAAACCTTCTAAGAAGGCCCATTGTGAGCGACCACGTTTTAAAATCTACCCGATCAAAATAAATAAAATGCATATGGGACCATCTCACAAAAACATTATTTTTTTTGTGAGAGCTGGTCCCATATAAATTGTGGCCCCTATTGTGCGAACGTAAATAAGAGGAAGATATACGGTGTGTTATGTTAAACGATGGACATAGTTTAAGGGAGTGTAGTTTTTGGGAGATGGGGGAAAAAAATGCTGGAGTGGAGACCACGAACGGGACGGAGGAATGTGGGAAGACAACCGACTAGGTGGACAGACGATATCATTAAAGTGGCCGGAAGAAATTGGATAGCCACGACACAAAACCGCCAAAAGTGGAGAGATTTGGAAGAGACTGTGGGGGTGTAGTGTAGCTTGTTAAGTGTATGGACGTTACACTACGAAATGAAACAATAATAGGAGCTTAACTTCGTGTTTCCACGTGTATTTTAAGATAAAACGTACAAGGCAAGCCTGCGCTTAAAGTAATAATGAATAATATCTGCGGAATAAAATCATCTGTCAATCCTATCTTCTTAAATTTTTTAAATTAAAACTTTCTGGCTTTTCGATCAATAGCCATTATTGGCTGCCAGTAAACGTAAGGTTTCATGCTGAGCATACAACCTTTACAAGACCTAAACTCAACATTGGGTGGCCAAGGGTTGAAGAAAAAGAAGAAGTTTTTTAAATGAAAAGCTTTTAATAAATGACCAACACCGAAATCGCGAAAGTAAAACCTACCCAGCTCTATACAACCAGCTCTATAATGTTGGGAACAGATGATTTTTTCTTTATATTTAGGCGACCAATCTATATTAAAAGTTGTTGTTTGTTTTTTTTTTTGAGGATGGCTTATCATCAAATAACTTCTCCTGCTTTGGGCTGAGCGGGAGGGCGTGCCAGACTTTTACTGACTAAAACCCACCCGTGTTCCTTCAGTTGCCTGTGTGCTAGGGAGCCACGGTTTCGCTTTCAAACAACCCGCACCCCTGGCAGGCATCGGCTCTTGCAGACTCCACCAGTTGGTGCTGACATCTCTTTAAACACACCCCCTTAAAGTATGTCCCGTGCATCATCATCATCTGCCTTGCCTTTACCCAATTATGTTGGGTTCAGCTTCCAGTCTAACCGGATGCAGCGGAATACCACTATTTTACTTGGAGCGACTGCCTATCTGACCTCCACAACCTTGTAACTGGGTAGTACGTTACCCCTTAAGGCCCATAGTATCCTCATCTCCCGTTTGTATGCTAAAGCACGACTGCCGCCCGCGCCCGCGCAGGGCACCTCTGAGCCTTTATCTCAAAATGGGGATATTCCTTTGATTAATTTACAATTGTGCTTCGGCGATTCTGTGGTACCTCTAACTATCTATTTTTCAGTGTATTTTTTTTCCAAATAACGAAGCCGTTTAGTAGGAATATGGAATAGAAGCCAAAATATTGCGTGTTGGAAAATATTTTTTTACAGCAAAAGTATTAACCATACAAAAAAAGTACTTCCGGCAAAATGATCTATATGAATCTATAGCAAAATCATATATTTTTCAAATCTTCAAGACAAGCCGTTAATGAGCAGTGCGGTTCATAAAGTGACCGTGTTACGCTACCAAACGGGACGTAGGCCCTTAATAAGACTGATCGTCAGTCTTTCGGGCTTCTGACGACCCGGAATGACTCAAAAATCCACAAATGATTGCCGGGACCAACGGCTTAACGTGCATTCCGAGGCAGGGAGGGGTCTTGGTATGTAAAGATGGTCACCCATCCACGGACCAACCGCGGCAAGCGTAGCTTAACCTGATCGATCTACCCATGCGGCTAATATTACTTAGCCGCAAACCTCTCGTATGTCTGTAAGTAATTGTAAAATTGTAGCTACCTGGTATCATTCACTAGTTCACAGTCAGTGCAACATACGATGGTCACGTCACCTCTTATAGAACAAACCTAAAAAATAAATAATGAAATAGTTCGAATCCAACGTTTGTCGATTCGCACGAATTTATTCGCCCGATTATTAATTATTGTGCGATTCGCACGAAATTAATTTTAATGGGCGAATCGACAACTCCAGAAAACCGTATTATTAAGCAATTTGCACATTTTGTATTTCATGCAATATAGGTATACTGCATGAAAAAAAAAAAAGTTTGTTAAAAAAGTCTTTTTTAATTTCTTTCTAGGTAATAGGAGAAAACCCAACTAGCTAAATGGATTTATTTGAATAAGAATAAAAATAAAAAAAACTAACTAACTAAACAAATAAATACAAAAACAAAAGGACACTTAGGCGTCGAAGTATTCGTCCACATCGCTGTCATCAGGAATCGTGCCCAGAAGACTGGCAGCATTGCCACGTTGAATGGCAATGCTAATTCTTTGGCCAAAGAAGACCCAGCCCTCTGATCACATGAAGCTAGCTAGCTCTAATACTTTAAAACATAAAAATCATAACGTGCCAATTGCCTAATTTGTCGATGCCCACAAATAAATGAAGTTCATGGGAGTCGCCTACAAAAAAAAAAATATTATTTAAAAGTGTCGATCCACCCGTTTCGGGCGAGTAAATTCGTGTGAATCACTAATAAGCCGATTTAACTACTAATGTATAATATAAAAATAGGAGTTTTTGGCGGGATCGGGTTGGAACATGTCACACGAATTTTCATTTTCATGAAATTTATTGAAATAGCGAATTAAATTGTATAGTTTTGGTAGTGAATTATTCAATTTAGTTACATGTGAGTGCACAAGTGTAGTGAAGGTGAAAACAAGTGACTAACGTGGACTTTTCGTGTTCCCCCCAAAAACTCATTTTAGGTTGTTGTAAAGTTACTACCGCTTTATAATAACTTTGACTTGACTGACTAAAGACGACTATGACTGTTTTGTAACTTCGTGCCCGATATCGGGCCATTTACTTGATCGAAAAGAAAAATTATTTGACACTGGCTAAATGCACAAACCGTGCGAAGCCAAAACCGAAAAAATTAAAAATATAGAACCAAAACAAAATACTGATGACGTCACATACGAGATGAGGGTCGCCGTGTGTATCCAGAGTGGTCAAACATTGGGTCTCTTTCACACAACTCCCTTTGACTCCATTCCACTCGCAGGCAGCTCCTAAAATAAGTTAATAACATTAATATATGTATAATAAGACCCGAGCCCACTTCGTTGGGCGGTAAACATTTTTACTTGTGATGACAGCGGTAAACATTTTTACTTGTGATGACAGCGGTAAGTAAACATTTTTACTTGTGATGACATTATGAGTGTGGTTCGGTTAGTACTGAGCTTGTGACTAAAATATAAATGACCAGCTGACATTGAGATTATACTATCGGGTGAACCGTCACAAAAAAAGAAAAATATATATTTGGATAAAGACGGCAGAATTAATCGAATTCTGCTACACAAGTGTGAATACTCTGAAATAAAATTGTTAATAAAAAATAAATAAAACGTTAAGTTACAAATATTTCGTATGAAATAAATGATTATCTATACATCTTCTATGTATACAGATAAATAAAATTAGAGTGTCTGTTTGTAATATTAAAATAACCGCTTTTTACTAAATGCATATGGGTGTATTATTATACGGTACATATACCAAAGTAAGAATTATTACAAATTTTGTCTGTCTGTTTGTTCAGGCTAATCTCTGAAACGGCTAAACCGATTTTGACAGGACTCTCACCAGCAGATAGCTGATGTAATAAGGAGTAACTTAGGCTACTTTTATTTTAGAAATTCCACGCGGACGAAGTCGCACAGCTAGTATTAAAATAAGAGCGCATTGTAAATTATATAATTCCAAAAAGTCATATTTTTGTCTTTATATTTTTTTCATTTGACTAAATGTAGGTATATTGTCTAAAGATTGTTTTTTGTAATAAATCATTTGATTTAAAAAAAAATGCCTTACCTTAATGACATTATGCTTGGTAACATTCTGCCGAGTAAAAATTTTACCAATTTAAAATGTGCTCACAAAAAGGTTGCTAAAATTTGTTTGGATAATGAAATTTTGTCAAAATCATTTTCCCAAAACGGTAGGATACCAAAAGTTAGACATATGCTGTCGCTGACTTTTTTGTAGGCATTATCAAGCTCTACAACTTTTCTCTAGAACTCAATCATATATCTCTCATCGTTAACGCCCTGGTAACTTTAAATATTGTCGTTATGAGCGATAATAGTTCTTATTGCAATCCGACACGGGTTAAAATCTGTTGTAATAAATTTGAAAAATAAATGAGCAAGCATTGTCGTAAAAATGCAAATAAAATCGTATAAAATTATATATCAACTATTAAATAATAAATAATCGATCACTGGATGCAGTTTGGCATTTGAAATTTTATGGTATATTTTTAATTATATATAATTCTTATTGAAGGGTTAAACTGGTTTTAACGACAATTAAGAGGTCACTTTGATGATTCTTTTGATGTTTTATAGTATGTTTAATTATGTTTTGAGTTACATCACTCTATGCAAAAAGGACTTGAAAATATCATATATTATCGGTGGATGCATGACCATGTTTACTTACCAAGACCCCCCCGTGCCTCGGAAAGCAAGTTAAGCCGTAGGTCCCGGCTGTCATTTGTGGATCTTTGACAGTCGTTACGGGTCGCCAGAAGCCCGAAAGTCTGACAACCAGTCTTACCAAGCGGTATCGCATTACCCAGTTACTGGGTTGTGGAGTTCAGATAGGCAGTCGCTCCATGAAAAATACTGGTATTCAGCTGCACCTGGTAAGACTGGAAGCTGACAACATAGTTGGGATAAGGCTAGGCAGATGATGGTATTTCCCATCGGCAAAACTGACAAACTTATACCATTAAAACTTTCATCCCTTAAGTAAACTCTTTAGGGGATGAATTTATAAAACACATCCCTAGTGCGTTTGTCCACCGCAGCCGTCACCGGGCCGTCACCGAGGACGAGGTGACGGCGCCCACGTTGCTATATATACATTTATTTAGGCCCCTCAGAATTATAAATTAAGTAAAACATAATTACCCTCTGGCTTACTGAGTTCACATAATACGCCACTCAAACTGAGACACAGAAACAATACAATATATTTAAACATGTTTACGAAAGATGCGCCTAGCATGAATGTTGACCTTCGACTGCAGATATTTATACAGCACATTCTGATATTAAACGTTGAGTTTTCGGTACCTATAAATTTGTTTTGAGTTATGTTATCAAAATTTTGCAGTTAAATTTAAAATTATAAATGATTTTATATCTGTAAGTAGGTTTGTACAAACACTTTTACTCGTCAATCATATTTTTAACCGACTTCAAAAAGGAGGAGGTTATCAATTCGGTATATTTATATTTTTTTATGTTTGTTTGGGCATAACTCCGTCATAAAGTCATAGTCATAAGTCATACAGGACTATGTCACATGAAGGAAATTAAAAGACGAATTACTTTTTACTCCCTAGGGACTAAAGTGGTCACTTTAGTCCCGCTTCGCAAGGCTATATAGTGTCTTTTTAGAGCATGAGAAGTGATTTTTTTTTTTTATTTGATTGATTGATTGATGAACTGCTTCCGGTTAGACTGGCAGCCGATACCTAGATAGTTACGTTGGGAAAAGGCAGTCAGATGATGAGATGATTGATAAGATAATTAAATATTCTATGGATTTCAAAATCTGAATTAAACAGCTTAGTTTTATATTGTTGTGAAAAAGGAATCAAAGTTCAAAGTAAAATGAAGATTATATTAAAAAAACATTAAAAAATATAACAACCGACTTCCGGAAAAACACTACAAAGTGAAAAAATAACTTTAATTTCGGAAGGCGGTGACAAAAAATTCAAATTCATATCCAAAGTCACCGATTTCCGAAATTAAAGTTATTTTTTTTTAGTTTTTTATTTTTCACTTTTTAGTTATAGTACACACCAATTCGAAATTTCATCATCTTTGGGGTCAAAACAATGCATATTTATGCGATAGCAGCAATCGCGGTTGATTTGCTGTCATTTTTTTAAGAGTTTCTTTGTCTGTCTCCGAAACTCACAATCAGATCTATATGAAATTTAAATGGGACCATTTCGGAATAAACCCTTTTCGAACAAAAAAAGAATTTTGGAAATCCGTCTATGTATGACGGAGTTATGCCCGAAAAAAAAAACTCTTTCTTTTTGAAGCCGGTTAAAAATAGCTTCGAATTATTGCAGGTTATCTTGCACTTACTTTTAACCACTGATTACGATGTTTACGTATGACGTGTGTGTTAACAAAAACAAGTGAGCTACTTATCATCTTTTGAGCTGCGGAGTTCATAAGGTCTCGTTGGTGTAGTGGTAAATTTTAACCAGTACGCAAACTGTAACCATGAATTCTTTCGTCGGTTATACAAAAAAAAAAGTGCAAAACATACGCGGTCAAAATGTATGGAACAGCTGATTTTTTTGTAAGAAGATCGTAATATTATTATAACTATATTATGACCCTCTTAATTTTTATCCTCATGAATACTCTTCGTCTCGGAAGAATGGAGGGTTTTTTTTTGGATGGGTGATCATCAAATAACTTCTCCCGCTCTGGGTGGAGCAGGTGTCAGACTTTTACTGACTAAAACCCACCCGTGTTCCCTCAGTTGCCTGTGTGCCAGGGGCCGCGGTATCTCTTTCAAACAACCCGCACCCCTGACAGGCATCGGCCCTGGCGGACCCCACCAGTTGGTGCTGACATCTCTTTGAGGCGCGCGTGGAACACAACGCGCCGTCGACCCGGGCTTAGTCCTTACCGGACAGTGAGCTACCCATTACTCGCCGTCCGCAAGCCCGCGCCTACGGTGGCCGGGAATCAGCCTGGGATTCCCGACGCCCAGGGCGTCTCCGGCGGCGGCTACGGTCGTGAGGGCGCATATACTGCCTCTCCCTCACGTGCACCGCGTCCCTCTTCGCGAGCATTAAGTACTGCTTCGCAGAAAGAGGTGACGGCTAACCATGCACTCTCGCTCCGTACCATGGCCTGGACCAGGGCCCGACGCGAGAGATCGCCGCCGCCGATCGCCTACACGAGGACACGGCGGTGCTCCGCCCAAGCCGGGCAGACCTCCACCGTATGCTCCACCGTGTCCTGGCGCGGCAAAACTACCAAACTAATACCGCCGTACTAGTTGATACTGTATTATAGTGGGGTATTATATTAATTATGTGATTTATTGCAATTAGAAAAAAATAAATTCTCTCCACTTTTTTTTTTGAAACGACATCTCGAAGTTCAACCTGTGAGGTTGTCGTCTGTTTAACCGGACTTGCCTGTGACAAACATAATAAGAAAGAGAAAGAATCAAAGAAAAATGTTTATTCAGCACAAACAAAACGCACATTACAAAAAATTAAATAAATTATGAAACATAAAATGCACACATACAATGTGGACAAAAACCCCGTATTCAAGTTGAAAAAGTTACACAATATTAACCATTGACTGTCAATGTCAGTCAAGGCTTGGGACCATAGACAATATATAAATGGATCTGCCTGCGTTGCGATATGGCTACGACACCAGTAATTAATTAAGATTAAAAAACATAAAACTAGAGCGGCTGCTCGCTAAGGGCACCCCTGTGGGGTACGGACCTCGGCTTAGGGCATCGCTGCTGGAGGGCAGCAAGAGACAAACTGAATCGGGTTGAATCATTCTCTCCACAGTAATCACAATCACACACATGTTTTTTAGCTTTTTTCAGCAGTTACTTCTACCACTCCTGTTAACCTCCTCAAGGCCACACGACGCTCTCAATCCAGGGCACGTAGTGGTAGACCCTGGTGTATATGCCGGAGCCAGCAGAGATGCCGCACTGTCTGCCGTATGACGTCACGCCCAGCACTGTGTATGCACAGCGCAGGAACTCGTTTGCACTTTGGAGAGGACCACCGCTGTCACCCTGGGGAAATGATGTAGCGAATACTATTATTTAGAATACCTGTAGTGACATCTACATCGCCACATGTGAACTACGCATGACACTGACGTCTTGACAGCAATCGTAGGGCATCATTCCGAACCAGCCTGTCTCTTCCTGGCCTCTTCCAGAAACGCCCTAAGCCGAGGTCCGTACCCCGCAGAGGGTGCCCTTGCCGTGTAGTCGCTTAGTTTTAAGATTTTATGTCCTGGCCCTGCCCTCTAGTCTAAATTTATTATTGTGGCCACAGGCAAATCCAGAAGCAACCGACAACCTAGGTTGACTGGTCATGTGTCATTCACAAAAAAATAAAACAATCGTCGGGCAGTAGCCCACCAGACCCAATACTAGTCACGTCGGATAATCCTTCCTTTTTTAGAGTTTTAGTGAACTTAACACCCTATTCCGCATATTATACACCAATCGATCAATTCTGTCAAAATATCACCGTAAAAACTTAGGTGAAGCGACCTTTAAGTGCTATGCTAGCATCAGGTGGAATGACTTTTCAAGGTGAGATTTTACATAACTGAGCGACTAGTTCAGAGCTAAATGCGTCGGGGCCACAACAGCCCACATTAAGGGAGAAAATACATTTGACATATAAAAGCACTAGGAACTGGTCTGTCTTGTAATTTTGACGATCAAAAAGTGTTGACTCACAGGCTAGTTTGAATAAAATGACTCCGCCTCTGAACATTTCTGTGCGTGAAGTATTATATAGATAAATAATAAAAGTAAAAAAGATTGTCCACTGCTCAAACTAACCTCAAACCCAAAACATTGATTTCAATTAAACCAATTAAATAATTAAACTTTTGAATTGACAAGGTCGGTGAGTTAGAAAGATGAAGCTAGTTGCCCATTTCAAAGCGTAGTAGGTACCTATGGAAAAGAACGGGCAAGAAACTCCATGGACACTCTTTTAAATCGTAATATTGGTTAAATCGATGTAGGTGGTGCTGACCCACGGACCCGCTAAGCACCACCCATGCTTACCGTGGTTGACAAACAAATGAACCACGCTGCTAACGCGGCAGACCTCTCCAGGCACATCCTGCGTAGCAGTAGACCGTAGACTATTTGGATGGTGGTTTGGGTTGCGAGACAGCTTTCTTGAAACTGTGCAGCATTATATTATGTAATTGAAACTTTCTTACCTCACAAGTGTCCTTAGCTACCTTCGTGTCTCCGTAGCACATCTGCGAGGTGTGATTGTATCCTTCCCGCAGATGTCTGTGTTTAGGATACAGCTGCGAACACTTATCTTCATCATACCTCTGCAGTTTTACCTGGCAATTATAACTAAGGTAAATAGATGCAGTTTGAAGAGAACCTGGGGCTTTTGCGCGAAAGGCACTTGCGGGAAAAGACATTTCCACGAATGGACTTTTGCGCGAATGGACATAAGCGCGAAATAGACTTGCGCGAATCCACATTGTAATTCGAAAGTAGCAGAAATTAAATTTTCTCATAAGAAAGAAAAAAAAAGCTGCAGCTCATCTCGCCATCTTCTACGGGGCTGCCGTGATGCCTTCTGGCTGTCTCAGAGCTCCACGTAGTGGTTATTTTGGCCCACAGCTCATTAGGCTTGCGGCAAACCAGGCCAGACCCACTTTAGCATAGTGGCTCTTTAAGCAACGTCAGTAATCTGTGTTTTGGAGCGCAGTGTGGTGTTGCGAATATGGGCTGTCAATTTGAGTCCTAGAATCCTGCGCTTCTATTGCACGTTGGCAAACGTGGAGTTTGAACTTTTCAATGTTTGTCAACTTATAAAGCTGCTTACAGTCTGCAAAGTGTCGGCCAACTCCTGATGGTGCCCAAGGGCACCCCATCCAGTGGCTTCAGCTGTCTTATCAGATTCTGGCTCAAAATGGAGACAGGCAGGCAGTACACGGAAGCTGAAGATTATCCTGGAGGGAAACCACTTTGTTTATTAACCAAGATTTTGGGAACTGTTAAGAATTTACCAATTTAACCATTCGCAGATCTTTTACAGTCATTACGGGTAATCAGAAGCCAAAAATTCTGACAATTTTACCAAGTGTTATGGAGGTCAGATAGACAGTTGCCCCATGTAAAATACTGGTATTTAGCCAGTTCCTGCAGATCCAGTTAAGCTGGAAGCTTACCATCGTTGGTTAGGCAGATCGAGGCGGTATGACAGTAATAAATTTCGACAATGGCGAGTAATTCCAGCGGAGACCAGCCTTCGTTGCGGCAGATATTATAGTGCACAACATTTGCGCTTGGAGAGAGATCAAGCGCAGGGCCAGCGGCTTAACGTACTTTCACACCGCCAACTTTCAGACTACGAGCTGCCCTGTTGGTCTCGTAGTCGCAAGCGCGGCTGCTGAAGGTGGAGTCCTGGGTTCGATCCCTTGGTCGGCCAAAGTGTTACTTGATTTTTACATTAGGGATTTCTTAGTAACAGCCCAAATTTCTTCGTATGGTGGTATAAGTAAGCTGGCAAGGTACTTACGTCTCTTCAGTCTCAAGCAGTGCAATGTCATTGTACTTAGCAGGTGGCTGGTACTCCGGATGACCAATGATCCTCTTCACGTTATATTTCTGCCACAACGTGAGAGGGTCCGAACGTTTCAGGATACCCAGGGCTATATATTTTAGAGGACCACTGAAAACAGAATTTTTATTTTTCAGTGACATTTGTAGGGTTAGATTAATTAACCTTTTAACCGCTCGACTTCATATCAGTTGTCGTGCCCCTAGTGCCCGGCACAGGAATCGAAAAATAAATACCTACGACAAAGAGCGATGTGCAATACTTACTAGACTTCTAATTAAGATACTACAATGTTTTAAATTGTAAATGATTACTTAATTATCTCTTTACCTAATATAAACATTTTTTTGACAGAATACAGCGTAATTAAATAAAAAAGCGTGTCTAATTAGCAGACACAATAGAAATTCTATTGTTATCGGTACACATGGTGTGCACTTGACGTGCGAGAGGTTAAACGAGCTGTGGTATTTACGACCCTGGTGAAATGGACCCGAAAATATTTGTCGGATTAATCCGACCTAAGCGGTTAAATAGAAATAGAAAATATTTATTGTCCAGGTAATACAGTAAGCATAGACAGATTAAACAACAAGTTGAGACGACATATGAGTAGCTTAAATATTACCTACAGCTAGTTACAAATATTATTTGCCAGTGAACCCCAAACTAGACAGTTAGTCTGTATCTTGGGGTTCAGGATACGAATACAAGAGTGGAGACTAGAGAGGTACTTTCAAGTATGTTATTTATGAGTGTATGTATTGTGTAACGTTTGTGTAGTGTCTGGCGTGTGTGCGGTGTGTGTGTGGTGCGTGTGTGTGGTGTGTGTATGTGGCGTAAAATGTGTGTAAGTGTGTATTTTGTTCCCCATACAATATACTTCGTTTGATTCAGTGTCAGGTCAGGGTCGTTATATTAATTGTTCCGAGTCATCATAACCAGTAATATGCAGCATTTTCTTTACAATTTTTTTGCATTCGAATGAGTTAGTGTTTTTAATTTCGCAGACTTTGCAGACTTTGTTGTACGTATTAATGAGAGAGTAGGCCGGGGAGCGTCTAGCTAGCAATGAGGTGACGTCAGGTGTTGGGATTCTATAGTTTCTTTTGCTTATTATTGAAGTATAGTCGAATCTACTTCTAATATTTTTGTGCGTTTTAATACAGGCAGAAAGAATGAAAAGCTGGCGGACTCTGAGAACTCTCGTTTCGCGATAGAGTAAATCAGTGGGAAACCGGTAGGGCTTCTTAAAAGTTACTTTAAGAAGCGCTCTCTGAGCTCTTTCAGCTTCAATCAAGTAGGTCTTTCCAGCACTACCCCATACGTTGATGCAATACTGTATTATTGATTGGCAAAGCGCTAAGTAAACTTGTTTTAGTGTGTCTGTGGGTAGACAGTCTCGTAGTCTACGCATGGTGTGAATAAGTTTTCTAATTCTGCCAGAAATTTTGGATATATGGTGCTTAAAGGTTAGGTGGTTGTCGATAAGAATTCCGAGGTATCTAAGAGAGGAAGTACGTTCAAGAGGAGGACAGTCGCAAGGGAGAGTAGAAATATTAGAAGAACAGTGATGTAGTTGGAGTTTTAGGTGTACTGGTGGGATAGAAGCGGCGGTCTTGGAGAAAACAATATATTTTGTTTTGCTGCCATTTAGCGTGAGAAGGTTTCTGTCCAGGTTATGCGCGATTAGAGACAATCCCTCTTCTGCTAGACGATGTACATGTTCCCACGATTTTGCGTGAAATATCACAGCTGTGTCATCTGCATAAGTTATTATTTCAGCATTATTCACAGAGAGTTTAAGTATATCGTTAATATAGACAATGAAAAGCGTGGGACCAAGTACACTGCCCTGTGGAACTCCAAAGTCAATGGGAAGTTGATCACTAGAAAGGGAGCTTACTTTTGTGTACTGCTTTCGGTTTGTCAGGTAGCTTTTGAACCATTCAAGGCAAATTCCTCGTATTCCTGTCCATTCTAGTTTCTTGAGGAGAAGGCCAGTTGAAACCGTGTCGAAAGCCTTTGCAAGATCAAGGAAGATGGCAAGGCATTTTTCATTTTTCTCTATATGAGAAGAGATACAGTCGACAAGAAGAGTGGCAGCGTCTTCGGTTGACCTATTCCTTCGGAAACCAAATTGGTTATTAGAGATGAGGTGATTTTTCTCAATGAAAGAAATAAGACGGGAGTTAACTATCCTCTCTAATATTTTAGAGACAGAGCTTAGTAATGCTATAGGCCGGTAGTTGTCTGGTGCATGTTTGGGACCGCTTTTGTGGATGGGGGAAACCGCAGCTATTTTCCAACACTCTGGGAAGGTACCGGTCTCAAGGCTCAAGTTGAAGATATGTGCCATTGGTGTTATTAGAGATTTTAGAGCTCTTTTGATAAGATAAACCGAAATTTTGTCAGGTCCTGGAGCACTGTCGACTTTAAGTTCGGATATAATTTTGATAATTTCGTAAGTATCTGTTGGTTCAAGGAGAAGAGACTGTGGGTTTGAAGTGTCTGAGATGTATGTATTTATTAAAGATTCATGAGATAGGTTAAGTTTTTCAAGTATTTTATCTGCCAGACGTTTTCCTACTGAGGTGAAGTGTGAGTTAAAAGAGTTGAGTGTTTCTTTTTCTCTATTTGGGCTCAGTAGTTGGGAGGTTTCGTTGTTTTTAGGAGATATGTGACCTATTGATTTTATTGCTTTCCAGAGATGTTTTGGATTGTTTTTGCTATCAAGTATCTGTTGGTTGTTGTATTTAGATCGGATTCTTGAAAGAAGTTTGGAGAAAAAGTTTCTGTATCGAGTGTATATTTTATTTCGAATGGGATCATCAGGGTTAGATCTACAATCATTATGCAATTTATCGCGATGAATCATGCATCTTATTAATCCCGGGGTGATCCAAGGTTTGATGCATGCCAATTTCCTACCAATTTTTACATTTTGCGTGTGTTTATCCACGGTAGATGTAACAATGTTTGTAAATTCAGTAGTTGCGGTGTTTACATTTGTGTCATTTGTGATGACGGACCAGTCAACACAGTTTAGGTCAGCAATAACAGCTTCAGTGTCTATTTTGCTTATCCATCTCTTCGCAGTACTGGTTGAAGGTTTGTGTAAGGAAACATTAGCAACAACTATATCATGATCAGTGATTGAAGACTTGCATACGACCCCAAAGCATGTGTTCTGAGTTTTTATAAATATGTGGTCAAGGCACGCTTTGTCCCTAGTTGGGCTAGTTATGGCAGGAAGTAGCCCATGGCAAGACATAAAAGTAAGGTACTCTGATGACTGACTATTGGTAGAGTTGCAAATATCAATATTAATGTCACCAGTGACAATCAATGATTGTTTATTTACCAGTGAGCTTAGTAAGGCGTCTAATGAGTTTAAGAATGGTTCAATATTGGTAAACGACGGGGATCTATAAATGCCTAGTATTGCAACTTTATCATCGATGGTTATGAGAAGTCGATCCGCGTCTAGTATTAACGGTTCGATTGCCACAGTTTTGTAATCAGTTTTAACAAAGCAAATTACACCTCCGTTTTTATTTTGCTGAACCGTTGTTCGATATGAACTATATCCTGGCAGAGGATCTATAATACTACTGTCAGTCAGCCAGCATTCCGTTAAAATTATAACATCAAAGCAGACAGTAGTTCGTTGTAGCATTACCGCAAAGTTTTCAAAATTGTGTTGGAAGCTTCTGATATTGAGTGACAGAATTTTAAAATTTGACTCAGTATTTTCCATTAATGTTTGGCAATGTTCAATAGTTTCAACGGTATGACAGTTTACTTGTAGATTTTCGTCTAAGTCTTGTACTATATTAAGTAATGTCATTAATATAGAATTTTAATTTAGAGAAAGAAAGTTTTTTTAAAGGGTCTGTCAGTGACCAACAAGTTAGTGTGAGGCATTTTCCATTTTTAACCAAAATACATTTTGGAAGATTTAGGATTTTCTGACACTGAAGGAAACGTCGTTTGTACGATAGGAAATGTCTGAATATGTGTAGGTACGTGGTTAGTGTGTTTAGAGTGTGTGTGTATGTATGTGTAGATGACATAATATGAACATGAAACATTTTAAAAATTAAGTTTCTATAAGACGCAAAATAGTTAAAAATTAAAAATAAACAAAAAATATTACAATATGACACAAAATATCTCAAGATTAAGGGTAAATAAGAAGAATAGGTATATTTATAACACGCAAAATAGTTGTTACCAAGTAGAATTAAACAAGGACAGAAAAATATTTTGTAAGACACGAAATAGTTAATAATTACAAGAAAACTATATGAATAGGTATTTTTATAAGACACATGACAGTTATTAGCAGTTAAAAGTAAACATGAACAAAAAGTTATTCCATAGGACGCGAGATATTTAACAGTTAAATGTATAAAATAACAAAAATTACTTCTATAGGAAATGAGATAGTTAACAATTAAAAGTAAAAAAGAGCAAAATAGTAAACAAAGTTTTCTATACGTACTAGTTGCCATTATCAAATGAGTTTGTTTGTAGAGAGGTACAATCTTGTGCACCGGGAACGTGACGATGAAGTTCGTCCAGGCTAGTGATGTTGATGGGTGGTGTTCCCTCCCGTTTACGTATGTAAATAGAACCATTTAAAAGGTTAATCTTCTTATTCACTAAAGTATCTTCATGGACTATGAGATGCTCATACTATGTATTAGCGCCGCCGCTGCAACAAACATCGTAGAAAAATAAAACGTTGACGTATAAGTATTGTGGCCGGATTTCACCGAGCACAGGATTGTCAGCGCTCTGCTATTCACGTAAAATTGAAAATCGAACAGTGTTTGTTTTCACCGCAATGAGTAGCACTGTTAGATTCTCGACACTCGGCTTTAACACTGAGAGTTGTTTTGGATTTTGTTTTGAAGGGTCTTTGTATTTAAAGTCTTGCTTCGGAAAACACGCTAAGCCGTTATGCCCGACTGTCATTCATGGATCTTTGACAGTCGTAACGCGTCGTCAGAAACCCGAAAGTCTGACATCAAGTCTTACCAAGGGGTATCTGCATCTACAGGATGTAAGGGTAAACACCGTTGTTACTTAAACCATGGGTAGTTGACTTAAATACAAAAAAAGAGCGACTAAAAAAAAAATTACGCGCGAGAAATGAGCGATGCTACGATGCGGCGTTACGTGCGCTCGCTAGCGAGATTGACAGCTGACTGACCGGAACGGGGTCGCGACCCGTGCGTCGGAGTCGGGCCACGCGGCCGCACCCCCTCCCGTATTGAGACGCAAGTTTGTTGCCCTCGTGCATAGAGCGAAATGTTTTTGTGAAACAAAGCAGGTTTTTCTTAAAAAAAAAGGTTGTTTTGTTTTCATTGATTTAACGTTTTATAAACAAAACCAAACCACTGGTTTGAAGGATAACGGTGTTTTTTCTTACAGCCTGTATAATACTACTAATATAATACTTACACGGCAGGACTTGATATGCAGTGAGCAGCAGTGAGGATGTACTTCTCGCTGATGACGGAGCCTGCACACAGCCACTGAGCTGTCTTTAGGTCATCTCCATATCCCAGCAAAGCCTGGAAAGAAGTAAAATATTATCATACAAACATGCCTCGTCGGTATGGCGTTTGAATATTTGTTTTTTATTGTACTTTTATTTCCTACTTCTTAACCTTAATATACCAATAGTAGACCCACTATGATCGACATGTGTCTCATTTAAATCTGCGCAGTTGTACGTATGTTTCCCACAGTGTTAATCCTCATTTCTCTTTGCCACTCATCATGATCACCATCTGCCTATGCAATGAGACCAATGAGCTCGAACACGATACGTCTGCTGTAGTTTGTGAGGGAATTGAGTATCCTGCAAATTTCAGATTATGCTACAGTATCAGTTCAAGGTGTTTTTCTAATATCATTGAAGTAATAGAAGAGGATTTCGGCGACTAGGACCGCAATTATCTGGAACAGCCGGAGTCGCCGGAAGAAAAATATTAAAATTAAAGCCCTAGTAACTTTAGATATTGTTGTTATGAGCGATATTAGTTCTTATTGCAATCCGATACTGGTTAAAATCTGTTGTAATAAATTCGAATAATAAATGAGCAAGCATTGTCGTAAAAATTCCAATACCATCGTATAAAATTAGATATTAATTATTTAATAATAAATAATCCATCACTGGATGCAGTGTGGCATTTGGAATTTGATGGTATATTTTTAATTATAATTATAATTGTTATTGAAGGGATAAACTAGTTTTAAAGATAATTTAGAGGTGACTTTGATGATTTTTTTGATCCAATAAAGTATGTTTAATATGTTTTGAGTTCCATCACTTAATGCAAAAAAAAACTTGAAAATATCGTATATATTTTTTTGCTTTCAAAATTATTTACGAAAGAGATACACTTGTTTAAAAAGCCACCTTTTTGAGCGTTTTCAAGAAATCACCGCCTTTAATAGATCCATCTACTGGGACTGCGGTCTCAGTTAATTGCGCTCCTAGTCACCAAAATCCTCTCTAATAGAATACCATATTTCGATCGATCAGACCTGTGGAAGATGCTCATCCCTTCCACAACTAAAAAAGAGCTGATAATCTTTATTGGCTGAACAGATTTCCTTAAATCATCTTGATTAAGTCACCTTTCAAACTGATAATGCAATGCGTGCAATGACTGGACAGGTCCACTCGATGTGTGTGGTTCTTTCCTCAAAATACCATTTCAGACATCAATCCACATGGTGTTCACTTGAATTATTTCCAGACTTTAAAAAAGACTGACCTCTGAGTTTGTTCCGGCGTTTCTTCTCAGAGTAGTCAGATAGGAAACGCCGACCTCATCTAGTTTTAAACATATGATTGACGTGTAAAAGTGTTTGTACAAACCTACGTAGAGAAATAAAATCATTTATTAAACAAAACAAAATCGGGTCACCCGTTTGTGTGCTATGATGGCGCAGACAGACACACAGATACACAGCGCGGCACGGTGTCGGTAGGCGGGGCGTAGTCTATGCCACGTACTGCTCAGTAGCGTTAGCGGCGATACGCGATCAGTACTGCTCCATCGCCGCAGTCCGCACCGCTCGAAGTCGTGGCATCTCAATTCTCAACCATTCACCCGTACATTTCTTCAGGCCGCGCACCGCGCCGCGTGTCTCTGCCGCGAACCGCTTGGCAAATACCGCGCGTTGCCGCTGCATGCGACGCGTCGTTGCATGTTTCATACATTTCTGTGTACCTATTTGTTTTTCCGCTCGCGGCCCCGCGCTAAGCTTCCGCTGATAGCGGGAAGGTCGTAGCCAGGCCGATAAGGCTTCTTCAAACTGGTGCAACTCGACAGCGTGGCACGACACTTGTTGAACAATTTCCATAAAGTTTTCTTAAACATTGTTCTACGAGAGTCGCGTCGCATCTGTTTGAAGAAACCTACACACGTTAAACGTATTGTACCTTTGTTTTCGTCGTGGGTTAAAAACAAAAACTCACCATATGAGGATACTGATAGCGCCAAGCATTAAACCCAGCGCTGATCGGTGGAACTGCATGGACTGGCTCTGTAATCTGTAACATAATATGTAAAAATTACCAGACTTTTTTTTTCTTTTTACCCAACTGCTCAACAGAAACGACAGTGTTATGGTTTTCACGCGTACCTATGATCTTTATAATATGTGGTATCCTTTATACACTCTGTGAAGTTTAAGTAAAAAGATAAGCGTGCTGTGCTGCAACACCCACCGGTATTGCGCGGTAGTGGGAGTGCGGGGCGATGCACCGCCTTCCAATGCTAAGTCTTCCAGTACGCGGTCCGTTACGTAAAAAGTGAGTTCTTGAAAATAAAAATCTTCTTTACCTGTGGTGGAATATTCTGTTCTGGAGAACTAGATCTCTTCTTTCTGCCAGCATCCTCCAACGCTGATGGTTCCACATAATCATAGCAGTTCTTCTTTATGTGTCTCGTCTCTTCATATGCAATTCTGGGCGCGAAGCTGCATGGATAGTCAAGATTTTCCAAGTATCTCAAACAATCTGAAACACCAACAATAATTCGTCTCAATAAATCTGTAAGAGCAGTACTGGCCTAGTAAAAACGACGGTGACTTACGGATTCTAGGTCGTGAGTTCGAACCCTGATAGCTGCTATACTTTGTGTAAATTATTTCATCTGTCTTTGCTTCACTTTAATTCTTTTTACTTATTTTGGTATGGACATTTTTTTCTGGGTGCATATCGTTTTCACACATATTTTTTTATGGCCAAAGAATTAGCATTACCATTCAACGTGGCAATGCTGCCAGTCTTCTGGGCACGTTTCCTGATGACAGCGATGCGGAGGAATACTTCGACGCCTAAGTGTCCTTTTTGTTTTTGTATTTATTTTGCATATCGTAGTTTTAATTATTAAGTAATTTTCTTTATGCGGTAATAAGTTATATTTTTTTAAATGTAAATGTTGACATTCAAAAGTGCCGTTGACTGCCGTTTGACTTTGACTTTGACATCGACATTCATACTCAAAACTTTCCGACATTTTCCTCGTTATAATAACGTGATATTTATTTTAGAAGTATGTAAGTATGTATGTATATTCTCATATTACTTATGAATATTTAAATTAGAGTATTTTTTTTTTATTTTATGTTTTCCCTTCTACTATTACACACTTTGTCTACCTCTGTTTTTATCTTCTCTCCAAACGCAGGTGTGCTGGAGGAGATTTCTGTAGAAATAGGCATTTCCTTTGTACGCATTTTTTACCGACTTCAAAAAAGGAGGAGGTTCTCAATTCGACTGTATTTTTTTAATGTCTGTTAGCTCAGAGCTTTCGACTGTTGACCCGATTTTGATAATTATTTTTTTATTTGAAAGCTAGTTTTTCCTGTGTGGTCTCATTTAAATTTCATATAGATCTGATGATGCGTTTCGGAGACAGACAACTGAACTCTTCAAAAAATTACAGCAACTCAACCGCGATCGCTGCAATCGCATAAATATGCATTGTTTTATAGAGGTATGAGGAACAGGGTGTAAAGTCCACTCATACTCTATGGAAAAGGGAGGATCCTCCGACCAGACGGGTGTTGTATCTGGTGGGCAGTTGCATTAACCGTTGGGCAACTGCCCGACAGTTGATGTCGGGATGTTGTACCTATGCGAATCGCGCGGTAAACTCTGCTTGCGCGATGCAGAATTTGTGTGACGTGAGTCTTGCGTAGTTCGCCTGTAGATGGCGCCACTTTTCTTTTTGTGTTTTTAGAAATATCTAAAAACACAAAAAGAAAAGTGCGAACAAATATGTTGCGAAGTATTTTTCTGTAGTGCCGCTACAGTTTTGACCCCAAGGATAATGAAATTTCGAATTGGTGTGGGGAAGGCGGTGACAAAAAATTTAAATACATATCCAAAGTCCGCTTCGTGATACAATTATATACTAGTACGAGGGGATAGGGCGAATCAGTCCGAAGACAACCAAGCTATCTTTACAATCTAGCATCTCACATCCTCGAACTGTTGTCTAAATTTTATTGTCGAAATTATTTTAAGCGATTCTTCTTTTTTTGGTGTTTATTATTAAGTTATTCTGTATGGTTCTCTCTTATTTGTGAATAAAGATTATTATGATTATGAAAGTCACCGCCTTCCGAAATTAAAGTTATTTTTCACTTTCTAGTGTTTTTCCAGAAGTCGGTTGTTTTTTTTTGGAATACGTTTTAGTGTTCCTTTCTTTTTGTATGTTTATACTCGTAAGTATGTGTGTGCATAAATGGTTAAATAAATAAATAAAATATTGAATAAACTTACTATCCCTGGCTTTACTTCTAGTTCTATTAAACCTTGAGTCTACTGCGAAATCTGGAACAGAAGTCCTGAAAAAAACACGTCAATACAAAATCCTCATTAGCTTAATCTGGATTACTACTAATTCAAAATCGGCCTGCCTAGCTAATTCTCAACTATGTGGTGGTTAATTGGCAGTCTAACCGGATGCAGCCAGTATTTCACATGGAGAGACTGCCTCCACAATGCCCCACGGTCAGTCAGTTCTTGAAACGCAACTCGAAGCGTTTCTTCGATAAAGCCGAAACTCACCGCAATCCCTTGATTGCTGCCACTTATGTCCCCAGTAGGATTAGCTCTGTCCGACGGCCGAGACATGTCCTCTCCGACCCAGACGAACCCATTACCATCCTTCAGGAAAGCAATAGGGCCACCAGTACAGTTCGCACACACCGCACAAAATCGTCATTCCGACCTCGCCGCCGAGGTCCTCGCGCCCCGCGAAGACCCCTAGTATCGGCGCCTAACGTCGAGACCCCCGACCGATCCTTGCTCGTTGAAGCGCCAGCCCGCGCCGCAGCTGAGCCAGTAGCTTTAAATTCCCCGATCAATAATAATGCCAATATTTTGATCCAGCCTGTCCCCAATAATGATAGCGTCACTGATAGGGATCAGTGACGCCCTGAGCCGAGGTCCGTACCCCACAGGGGGTGCCCTCAACGTGCAGTCGCTTAGCATGTAAATTTTAGTTTGTAAGCCCTGGCTGGAGGCGTTAAGATTAACTTCTTAATAGCAGCCCCAGGAAAGCCCGGTTGAGCAGTCACGGCCTCTCAAGGCCAACTGCGAGATGCCCAACAAAAACAAAAAGCCTCCACAATGCTCCGCTCCGCAATGCTTGGTAATACGATACCCTTTGAGTAAGTCTGGATTCGCAGTGTAGTACATAGGACACTTCGCCAACAGAACTCCTCGCCGACAGGGCTCATCAGGTAGGTTTTAGGTTAGGTTATGTTAGAATAGCGACCAACCGCGCGCGAGCCGAGCGAGCGTAGCGAGCGTTGCCGCGGCAGCGGTTAACGAGCGCTACTTCCATGTTAGTGGTTACTTAACTACTTAGTAATAGCGCAAGGATGAGCCCTGTTGGCGAAGAGTCCTGTTGGTGAATTGTCCTGTCGGCGAAGAGTCTGTCGGCGAAGAGTCTGTCGGCGTTCAGTCGTACAGTACTGGATTCGGGTTTTAGACGATCCGTAACGACTGTCAAAGATCCACGAATGATAGCAGGGACCAACAGCTTAACGTGCTTTCTGAGGCACGGAGGGGTCTTGGTATGCAAAGATGGTCACCCATCCACAGACCAACCGCGGCAAGCGTAGCTTAACCTGATCTATCGACCCGGGCGGCAGTGGTTACTAAGTCATAAGCCCTTCAAGTTTTCTACTAAGTAATAATGATGATTTTATACCTAGTCTTAGCCTTAAACTATGAAATTATGATTACCTTAGACCCGAGATTCTAAGATAACCTACTATACAATATTCACCTACGTTGTACTGTGTTTTAGCTCGCAATCCGTACAGCATACAAATTTAGGGGTTATTCCTTGAAAACTGCATGTCTGAAACCAAAATAATATCAGCCTTATTTCCTCGTATCGGCCTTAACACAGCAAGGTTCTTCAAGCGCGTGCCTGAGATCGTGTTTGTTGTTTTTTTTTAATTCATTTCACAAAACAAATGACATATGATTTTATCTACTCTCATATCGTAAAATTCGAATTATAAACCGAGAATAACTGTTATTTTTTAAGATTTTTTTTTTCAATTTCGGTATTGTGTTTATTATAGTATATTTTATATCGAGGGACTAAACGAAGCCATAATATACCAGAGGTGGTTTGACTCCTGAGCGTGCGAGTCAATGAAACCGAGGGTATATTAAGTTGGCGTTTAGTCTTGAGGTGCAAACTGTACTTTTCACTTTGAGTGCGAGAAAAATAGTCAATTTAGTACAAAAACATTTAGTACTTAAATATTACTTAATAAAATAAAAATCACATTATGTCTTTTGCTCTTTGCTCAACGTCAAACTTTTCACCAAGGAACATAATATATACCACTACTATCACTGGATATTCATAATAAATTTATTTTAAACCGAACAAATTTACACTCGACAAAAATTCAGAAATTTTCGCGGTCAGTTTTTTTCTTCTAAACCAGTCACAGTAACAATTTAAAACACATGGCGCCACCTTGGCAAAAACCATGGAACTAAAACTCTCAACATTTTCGCAATGAAGATGGTCCACACTACACAAATAATAGTATATTTACTGGCTGCTTGAGTTTGTCTATGTCACATGAAGGAAATTAAAAAAGTATTACTTTTTACTCCCTAGAGACTAAAGTGGTCACTTTAGTCCCGCTTTGTAGGGCTATATTGGCGTACTTTTAGAGCATGAGAAGTGAAAAGTATGTTAATATAAACTTGTTTAAAGTTTATAATTCGAATTTTACGATATAAAGAGAGTAGACATTTTTACCAGTACGATACAGAGCAAATCAAAGAAGTTAAAAAAAAAAATGTTAAAAAAGTACTATTTATTTAAATCAGTTTTAAATAACTCACAAGAGGGTATATATTCCTTCGTAATCCATCTTTAGCTGATCGGCACTTCAGTATGTTGGTACACGTGCCATCTAGCCCGTTCCAGGTACAATTTGATCCTGCAAAAAAGCATAATAATATGAAACAAGATATTAAGCTTCCAGCCCCTGGGCACTTTTCTTGTTGGTAGCGATGCGGACGAATTTTTTGATACGCTATGATTCCAGTACCCTAATGGCACCCCTGGGACACAGGCAACTGAGGGAACACGGGTGGGTTTTAATCAGTAAAAGTCTGACACGCCCTTCCGCTCCACCCAGAGCGGGAGACGTTATTTGATGACTTCCCACCCTCAAAAAAGAAACCCTAATGGCGTCACACACAATCTAAATCACTTTGAAGGATAATGCCATTTTTTTTGTCGAGCATCTCGCAGTTGACCTTGAGAGGCCGTGACTGCTTAACCGGCCTTTCCTGGGGCTGCCATTTAGAATTAACTTAACGCCTCCAGCCAGGGCTTAAAAACTACTTAAATTACTAGGCGACTGCACGCTGAGGGCACCCCCTGCGGGGTACGGGCCTCAGCTCAGGGCGTCACTGTTAGGGGGACAGCAAGTGCGGACAGGCTTGATCAAAAAATTGGCATTATTATTATTAATAGGGGAATTTAACTCTACTGGCTCAGCTGCGGCGCGGGCTGGCGCTTCGACGAGCAAGGGTCAGTCAGGGGTCTCGACGTTATGCGCCATTACTCGGGGTCTTCGCGGGGCGCGAGGACCTCGGCGGCGAGTTCGGAATGAAGGGATATTGCCAATCCACTGCTTCATATAAATAAATATGATTAAAAAAATTGTCTGCTCAACAACGTAAATAACGAAGTGAATGTTCTTGAACTGTCAAAATGAAAGGTATTCTTACTGTCAGTGTGTTACACAATTACCCCGCTGATTAAGACTATTGTTTGTAAACTATGTAAATATTTCGCTAAACAAAAAGTTGAATTGTCCCTTCAGGAAAAAAACAATACAAAGTCATCATCATGAGTCTCCTGCCCTAATTCCAATTAGAGACAAACAGACAGACAAAAACTAAAAATAAATGTAATAAGCATTGTATGTAGATCTTTCTTATGCATTTAGTAAAAAGCTGTGTGTTATTTCGATATACAAAGGAACACTTTTTTTTTAAAAACGTTGCCCCACACTAGGAATTTCTCCTGTATTGTGGGTGCGTTTACAAACATTTAAAATCACATACACAAACAGCCAGACCCGGAACAAGTACTTGTAGGTCATACAAATATTTGTTCCGTGCGGGACTCGAACCCGCGACACGCAGCGCAGCAGTCAATCGCTTAACCACTGCGCTAAACGTGCCGTCACTAAACTAAACTAAACTACTAAACTTCCATTTTATTTGCAATTTTTTGGCCCATTTCTGTACGAAAGATTAAATATAAAACGAAGTAGGCATTTATAAATTAAATTACTATAGCTGTAAAAAAATGTACTTAAACATTTACTATCCAGTGATTATGCACAGAAGATCTGCTCGTTGTCTGTAAATAAAACATGCTATTTTACTTTTGTTGACCTAAGTTCTATTTTAGTTATTACTTCATACACATTGTTAATTTATTACACTAAATATTTGTGCACTTTTTAGCCTGAAGCACAGGTGCAACCTAGTTCAGGCAAATATAGCAATTGTGCTCTATTTTGGTCGTTAAGGTATTTATTGTAAACATGTCCCTTTTATACATAAACGATTTTATTGTTATTTATTATTATAGATGTTTAATAAATAAATAAAGAAGATGTAAAGATTTAGTTATAGTAAGTGATCAATTATACTAGTTTACCTTCAGGCACATCTAAAGTTGATGAACACATGCCGACAAAACACAAAACAATAATTTCAATGAGGATAAACTCATTATTTACTAAAAATACATGAGAAAGAAAAAAATAAAAAGTATTTATTATTACTCGAACAAGAATATCACAGACTAAACTAAACACAATATAGTTAATAAAAAAACAAGAGTAAAATCACTATAACACACGAAACTAGAAATACGTGCAAAGTTTAATCATACAGGAAGACGAATAAAATAGTTTATTTCGTTATGTTTAGAAAAACTAGTACATAATTAAATAACAATAACATACTTCTAGCTGAGATCCGGTTCCGCTGTGTATAAATAAAAAATTATGTAATGACCTTTGGCCACAGAGTATATAATCTAACAGAGTCCAAACTTTTTACAATCTCGCGGCGATTGCCGTCAATCATAATGAAGCAATGACATGACCTGGTGAAGGCCGCAGGTATCCTTTGGTTGCGTGAAGCATAGAACCGGTCGAAATTGCGGTACGGGGGGAGGCCTATGTCCAGCAGTGGACGTCTTGTGGCTGAAGTGATGATAATGCGATGGTTATTTTGCAAAATAGTAGTGATTTTGAGAACTTATCCTTATCTATTTTTAACCCCGATGGAAACTGAGGGGTGACATAAGTTTAACGTGTGTAATCGACAATTTTTTTTTTGGGTGGGAAATCATCAAATAACTAAAACCCACCCGTGTTCCCTCAGTTGCCTGTGTGCCAGGGGCCGCGGTATCTCTTTCGAACAACCCGCACCCCTTGCAGGCATCGGCCCTTGCGGACCCCACCTGTTGGTGCTGAAATCTCTTTGAGGCGCGCGTGGAACACAATGCGCCATCGACCCGGGCTTGGTCCTTACCGGACAGCGAGCTCCCCATTACTCGCCATCCGCAAGCTCGCGCCTACGGTGGCCGGGAATCAGCCTGGGATTCCCGACGCCCAGGGCACCTCCCGCGGCGACTACGGCCGTGAGGTCGCATATACTGCCTCTCCCTCACGTGCGCCGCCTCCCTCTTCACGAGCATTACTGCTTCGCAGAGCGAGGTGACGGCTACCCATGCACTCTCGCTCCATGCCATGGCCTGGTCCAGGGCCGGACGCAAGAGATCACCGCCACCGATCGCCTCCACGAGGACACGGCGGTGCTCCGCCCGAGCTGGGCAGACGTCCACCGTATGCTCCACCGTGTCCTCAGGGCGATTTTCCCAGTGGATACACCCGGGCGTTTCCTCCCGCGTTATTCGAAACAGGAACCTCCCGAAACAACCATGTCCGGTGTGGACCTGCGTAAGGCGGAAGGTGAGGAAGCCATGCCGCCTCTCAAGCCACTCCTCAAAGAGTAAGTAAAAATATGCTTAGTCAAACCATTGACACGCAAAGAATATGAGCAGACATAGCTTAACCATGTACTTGTAGTAGTGGCGCGATTGCTCGAACCTTGACATTCTGTTGTTTGTCTACCCCGTGGTAACACAGAGATGTGAATTGACGTCAGACAGATCGGGACTTCACCATTCTCGTCTAACAGTACAAAGAGTATGCTTCGACCTTAAAGGAAATGTAGTTATTGACCAGAAGGAGGGTTGTGTATGTGTATGTGTAGGTAATCCTCACGCTCCCGTGCCATCCTCATCCAGATTGTGACCGTGATGTCAACAATATCGTCTACCCATCGCGTCGCGGGCTCGAACTCACTGGTGGGCCTGTCTAAAAAACACGCTGTCTCACTAGACATCGTGTCCGACAGAGATAGCATCAGTGATGAGCAGTTAGACGCTTAGTCTACACGCACAACGTTATTGAGTGAGATAAAGGATCATTTATAGTAACACAGGCGCGTTAAAAATTAAGAAAAGTCTTTCGGAAGATCGGGTTTTATGAAAAAACTACTGCATAAATCAATGAGCAATAAAGTTTATTGAACTTTTCGATATTTGAGCTTTGTCGGTACCGACTTGGTTTTGGAGATTTTATACTTTTTTATTACTTAAACAAGCCCAAAGTTAGGTTAAATTAGCAAAAAAAACTAATCTTTGTTGGCTCCTAACTTTTAAATGGCTTGTTATTTTAAGATTATCTTTCCATACCGACAATATTCATAACGAGACAAAGCCATACCATGTTTAATTTTTGATGTACATTGTCGAACAGTGGAGTAATACACTCCCGAAGTTTGTATGGGAAAAATGTTGATTAGATTCACCTTAATACGTATGTTTTATGTATACCTCGGAACCGGATTTCAATAGCCTTAAAATACAAACCGGTTCTATTGAATAAATCCATATTGTATTTAGTATTTTTCCTGTTTCTTTGAAAGGTGGACCTATTGTTCACATCTTGTGATAGAATGATATGTTTGAAGTGAATATGTTTAGTAAACTCATTGTTTTGTGTTTGTTTGCACTGTGTTCTGGTGAATATGATCACAGAGAGGCTTTTGATTTACCTGAAGGTAAGTGTTAAACTAGACTCGGGGAACTTTCGGGCTCGAGGCCTTTGCCCTGCAGTGGGCTAAACTAAACAAAAAAAAGTGTTAGACTAATTTATAGGTTATTAAACTAATATTAACATTTAAATGAGTATATGATATATATCACATTCATTAGCTATTACAGTCGTTACGGGTCGTCAGAAGCCCGAAAGTCTGACAACCAGTCTTACTAAGGGGTTTCGTGTTACCCAGTAACTGGGATGTGGAGGTCAGATAGGCAGTTGCTCTATGTAAAATACTCGTATTCAGCTGCAACCGGTTAGACTGAAAGCCGACGAAAAGGCAGGTAGGTAATGATAATGTTGAGTATATCGACGATTTAATGAACGAAGGTTGATGATGTTGAGTATATCGACGATGTAACGAACGAAGGTTGTGTGAAATTTGTGAATTTGGGAAGTAGCCAAGCGAGAGACAGTATTGAAGAAATGGTACAATGACATGTCCAACTGTACGTAATCTTGATCGTAGTATTTTTTTTTTTTTTTATTACCTACCTTTATTTCCGACTGCATGTGATTGTTTGATAGAGTATTTATTACACACATTTTTTTAAGTGTCATAATTAGATTATAAAATGCTAATAAACCACTAAAAATCACAACATTTTAATTTAATCGATTAGTGCCATAAAAATGTATTTTAATTTTACATTTCACATTTTTAATTAAAAAAAATAGTTATTATTCTACATATCGTTGGTTTGCTGTTCCTGAATGTAAAAAAAACCTTGATTACTAAAATAATAAAAGTACAAAAAGTGGTTCACTTGATTCGTTTATGCAGCGGTATGACGTAATAACATAGTGGCTATTTCATGGTGTTCAAAAACAGATTAAAAAAAGTTAAATCTTTGAATTGAATTTTAAAATTATTTTGTTATTTCATGAACATTACTGCTTTTTGCCTAAGAAATCACAATAATATACTTTTAGATTTTTTCTCATATAGAGTTTAATACCCTATTTCCAATCACTTATAACAAAATTCTGGTTACATCTTTTTTAAAGGTCTCATTTTACGCAATCAGGTTTTAAAAATCGGTAAGTATTATAAATAAATAAATAGTAGTGTTCTTCATTTCTAAGATTAACCTAAGTAATTCGCCTTTTACGACACCCTTGAATGGAGAACCATCGCTTATACATAGGCTCACAGAAGATCTAACTTTGGCTGCAAATAGAACGACTAATATGCTATTTTAATTACTTTTATTTTCCTCATTTTAATTTAGTTTTAACTTTATACTCATTGCTAAATTTTTTATTGATGCTCAGCACAATGTCTGATGACCTCACGAGAGCTTCCGAAAGAGTTGGTCTTAAAATGAACACGGACAACAAATGCCCATGTAACACCCACTCTCATGACGACCAAACGCGAACAGATCCGCAGGAGAACCGGGCAACCAAAATAGACCGAAGAATAACTAAACTTCCCACGCCACGTTAGTTATCTTTGTTTTGGAGTCATCATCATTTCAGCCGAAAGACATCCACTGCTGGACATAGGCCTCCCCCAAGCTCCTCCACTTCAACCGGTTCTGTGCTTCCCTTAGTTCTCTTGCGTCTCTCTTCATTCCTGATTCGATCACGTAGTGTAACTCCAAGCATAGTCTCCATTGCCCTTTGGGTGACTTTAACCCTTAAATAAGGCCCAATGTGATACGTTTATTTAATTTTTACATTGTCTCCAGGATCAAATTGTTCCTGGAATGGCCTGAAAGGAAAGTGCACCAACATAAAGAACTGCCAATCAGCAAGAGATGCTCTACCGCTTAACAAACACCCTCCTGTAAGTGATTTAAAACCTAGGACTTTTCATTTTTAACCGTCTTACAAAAGGAGGAATCAATTCGGTATGTTTTTTTTTTTTATGTATGTTCGGATAGAACTCCGTCATATATAGACGGATTTGCAAAACTCTTTTTTTGTTCGGAGGGGGTTTAATCCGAAATGGTCCCATTTAAATTTCATATAGATCTGATGTTGAGTTTTGGAAACAGACAACGGAACTCTTCAAAAAACGACAGCAAATCAACCGCGATTGCTGCTATCGCATCAGATTGTGTTGATTTGATTGACTTTGAGAATACCCCAAGGATAGTGAAATTTCGAATTGGTGTGAGGTAGGTACTATAACTAAAAATTGAAAATAAAAACTTTTTCCAACAAAAAAAAAAACTACCGACTTCAGAAAAACTACTGCAATTTAATTCAATTCAATACTTAGGCTATGTTTTTCACTTTGTAGTGTTTTTTCGGAAGTCAGTTGTTTTTTTTTTTTTTGGGAAAAGTTTTAGTGCCACTGATCAAAGTCTGCATCGTTGGTATGGTGATCGACAGTGCTACTGCACGCTAAGCGCATTATATGTAAGCTGTCACGCCCTTTTGCTTTGTTTACATTTTATTTTTTTATTTTTTGTCCTGTTAAATTTTAATTCTATTTGTTGGTATATTGGCATGGCTAGCTGAAATAATGACAAATTATTTAATAAATTTTGTGTCTCGTATTTTCAATATATTGCCTACCTATGTATAGAATCAAGTCTATCTAACTTAACAGACAGCTGTGCTGCTAGGAGTTTGTTGCGCCACTTCTTCTTCTCAGCTAAAGCACTAGGAAGTGGTGAAGGGCGGGCGTGCCGGGGGACTTTCTTATGTAATTTTGACGTTCGAAAAGTGCTGATTCTCAGCCTAGATTGAATAAATGACTTTTGATTTTGGTTTTGATTTAACTGAAGTCCTGGGTTCGATTCCCAGGTCGGGCACTGTTGTTGTGTGTTTTCATCAGAAATTCCTAAGTAGCAGCCTGGAGCCTGAATTTCTGTGTCTGGGAATAGGGTTGCCCCCATGATACTTAGTCCACGTTCGCGGAGACCTATTTGAAGAAAAGAGATTACTTATTAGTTAATGGCTTTAATTTGTAACACCCGACGCAAAAACGATGGGGTGTTATAAGTTTGACGTGTCTGTGTGTGCGTGTATGTGTGTCTGTGGCATCGTAGCTCCCGAACGGATGAACCGATTTTGATTTAGTTTTTTTTTTTAGTTTGAAAGAAGAATTAGTTGGGAGTGGTCTTAGACATGTTTTATCAAAATTGGTTCAGCCGTTTGAAAATGATCAACTCTTTTCTGTTTGATGAAGGGATTTGAGCACCTTCCACGGGTCTGATCAAGTCGAAATTTGGTATTCTATTACTTCAATGATATTAGACGAACAAAGTAACCTTGAACTGATGCTGGAGGGTCACCTGGAATTTCCAGGATACCCAAGTTACTCACCAACAAACAGCAGAAGTATCGTGTTTGGGATCATTGAAAAGGTCTCAATGAATAGGTTATAGATAAATGGTGATCAGGACGAGGAATGAGGATAAATTAGCATTGAGAACAGAGTGCATCTCAGAGCAACAAAAATCACACTGTACGATTTTCAACACTAAGGGCACGTACCCACAATGTCGTAACGATTAATTTGTCGTTGGACGACTGTCGTCTCTAGCCGTTCCCATTATAACGACTGTTTATCGTCACTGTGTTGTTGAAATATTTTATCGTTGAACGACTGTCGTATCTAGCTGTTCCCATTGGATCGTGACGACATTTTTATACGGGCCTGAGGGGAGAAGACAACACATGTAAACGAAAAATAGTCGCAACAACGACACATGATTTGCTGTCGTGATAAGTTTTTTTTATCGTTTTACGACTGTCGTGCCGTCCATTCCCATTGACTTGACAATCTGTCGTCACTGCAAAAAAAGTCGTGGACGACAGTTACTTGTGTCGTCCAAAATGTGAACACCTCCATTTAAATACACAAGCCACGACGTTTCAAATGGCACGATAATCTGTCGTCACGACATAGTGGGACCGGGGCCTTACGATTCCATTCTACGATTCTCAATATTATTACGTACGTGCGAACTTGTACTTTGGCAAGTAAAAGAGTGGTAAATTTATCATTTCAGATATGCAGCTTTCAAGAAATGACACCAATTGTGTGCTGTACAATTTGTATGCCGAATCACAGTACAACGTAGGTGAATATATTTTTTGTTTGAAATAAAAAATATTAATTCATGCTATTTTCAAATAATATTATAAATGCGAAAGTGAGTTTATTTGTTGTAATATTAAGGGGAACCTAGTCGCGGGCTCGAACTCACTGGTGGGCCTGGCTAAAAATTACGCTGTCTCACCAGGCTTCGTGTCCGACAGAGATAGTATCAGTGATGAGCAGTTAGACGCTAGTCTACACTCACAACGTTATTGAGTGAGATGCAGGATCATTTATAGTAAAAAAATCCTTTAGAAAAAGTCCTTTGGAAGATCGGGTTTTATGAAAAAGCCAATGCATAAATTAATGACCAATAATGTTTATTAAACTTTTCGATAATTGTACTTTGTCGGCACCGACTTGGTTTTGGAGATTTTACACTTCTTTTATTACTTAAACACGCCCAAAGTTAAGTAAAATTAGCAATAAAAACGAATATTTGTTGGCTCCTAATTTTTTAATCGGTTTTTATTTTAGTATTCTGTTTCCGTACAGACAATATTAATAATGAGACAAAACGATATCATATTTTACTTTGGATATGCTAAGTCAGACAGTGGAGTAAAACACTCCCGAAGTTTGTATGAATAAAATGTGGACTAGGTTCACCTTAAGGGCTGATTTCTACCTTGGCCATCGGATACGCATTGCCATACAACGTGATAATGCCGCCAGTGTCTTGCGAACAATTACCAGTCGACAGCGATGTGGATGAATTTTGGAAAAAGCGTGGGGTGCTTGACATTAATTGATTATAAAAATACCTCAAAAAGCACCCCACAGTTTTTAATTGAATTAAATTATTTTCACCTTTTTTAGTTTGGTTTTTAACGCGTGTTTTTTAGTTTTTAAAACTATTATTTTTCCTCAGTAGTACGTCCCCGTGACATAATTTTTGAACTCCATGCGGGCGAAGCCACAAGCAAAAGCGGAATTTAAGAAAAATTCTTAGGTTCCGCAAAAAAGTATTATAAATTATGATAAATACGCATCGGAAACCAGTTTAATCATCAAACCCTTTTTACAGGGATCGCTTTGAAGACTCAAGATTGAACCAAACAAGCAAAGCGAGAGACAGTGAGTTACCAAAAACTTAGCCCATCTTCACAAGCCCCTCCTTACTTCGAAAAGCACATTAAATCAAAACAAATTTTCGTAGTGTTTACTTACCGATGAAAGATATGCCATCCTTTTTGTAACTAGATGTCTTGGAATGTTTCCTACACCACTTCACCGCGCGTGAAGGCATTTTTATGCGTTATAAATTGTATAAAAATTATAACAATTTGTAATTATTTAGGATGCACACAGATCTAACACTTGGTCATAACTAAAATGGTTACTAGTACCGTAGCCTACACATAGGTGATACAATACTAATAGTTTTCGTGCGTCGAGGCACTGTATGCGCAGTCAAGTTGTTTTACAGTCTTTATTACGGGTCGTCAGAAACCCGAAAGTCTGACAACCAGTCTTACCAAAAGTTATCGCATTACCTAGTAACTAGGTTGTGGAGGTCAGACAGACCAGTGATGCCCTAAGCCCAAGTCTGTACCCCACATGGGATGCTCTTAGCGAACATTCGCTTTAATTTTAAGATTTTTAAGTTCTGGCTGGTATTATTATTTTTTTAAGATTATCACAGGTAAGTTCGGTTAAACAGACGACAACCACATAGGTGGAACTACGAGATGTCATTCACCAGACAACAGACAGAGCGATCGTGATCGTTAAGTACTCGTAGCAGTATTGGAGGGGGCAGATGTGATGCACTTCACGACATTTCGCCACCGCTGCCTGCTAGAGGTCATCCTGCTGCATTCGTTAACTGAACCTCCAATGGCAGACTTGATCTGGTCAGTCCAACGCGTGGGTGACCTTCCGCGCGGTCTAGTCCAGACAACACACCCGTCTGGTAAAGGTTGAGTTCACTTTACACTCTGTTCCTCATACGTCTTCAACATCATTATTTATATTGCGTTTCATTTCATTTAATTTCTCTGTTTCAGATTGTTTAAAATACTTGAGAACCCTCGACTACCCATGCGGTTTGCCGCCCAGAATTCCATTTGAGGAGAGAACTCTTTCCGCCAACTGCAATGGCAATGGAGAACCATCAGCCTTAGAGAATGTTGACAGCCATTCACTAGGAGAACTGACTATTAAACCGAAACGTCATGCCGAGAACCAGGTATGGACCAGTGGTAAAAGCATCATAGAACACGATTTCTACCGGCTTCCCATCGGTGATTCGCATCGTCAACTTTATCGCTTTAAAAATGGCACGTCAATATAGTGGAACTATTGTCAAAAAATATAGTTACACTACGGGTATTTAATGCACCATAACATCCAAACAACAAAAACTGTTTTTTTAGCTTTGTATTACAACAACAAAAAATATTCTAAATTAACCCAGCACCAAAACGTCATAATCAGGAAATAAAAATTCATACAACAGCGATCCCGTAATGATGTCACTTTAGGTCACGTGGTACCGCTTGATATGGACGAGAGCAAGCCGCTGTACAACGCGTTATGACGGAGACAGATATAGAAAAATGCGTCAGCGAGAACGAAATGGAGGAATATTGCACGTTTTATATGGTTTTCGGCTGTTCAATCGTATTGTATTAAATTATTTACATTCGTACATTAATTTTAGAATGATAGTGAGTAATCTTCCTAACATAGTATAAAACAAAGTCACTTTTTGTGTTTATCCGCTTAAATCTTTGAAACTACGCAACAGATTTGAATGCGACTTTCTTCAATAGATGGAATGATTGAAGAGGAAGGTTTATAGGTGTAATACACCGACCACCACGCGGGCGAATCTGCTGGCAAAAGCTAGTTACTGATAAGTCAGTAAGTTAAAGCCCGACTCCGCTTCGGCTTCTCTTTTAGAAAAATTGGCACCTCGCCGCTGGTATGGACATCATTATCACTCAGCCCTAAGACGTCCAACGTTAGACATAGGCAACCCTCAAGCGTCGCCGCATCGACCGGTACTGTGCTTCTTGCATCCAGCGGACTCCTGCGGCCTCTACCACCACATCGTTCCGTCCATAATGTAGTGGGAAGAACATGGTTTTAGGTGAACCGCTAGTCCACATTTTTTGCATACAAACTTCGGGACTGGTTTACTCCACTGTCTGACATGGAACATCCAAAGTAAAATATGATATCGTTTTGTTTCATTATTAATATTGTCTGTACGGAAACAGAATACGAAAATAAAAACCCATTAAAAAGATAGGAGCCAACAAAGATTCGTTTTTCTTACTAATTTTACTTAACTTTCGGCGTGTTTAGGTAATAAAAGAAGTGTAAAATCACTTAAATCAAGTCGGTACCGACAAAATTCAATTACCGAAAAGTTCAAAAAACTTTATTGGTCATTGATTTATGCATTGGCTTTTTCATAAAACCCGATCTTCCAAAGGACTTTTTTTAATTTTATCGCGAATTTTTTACTATAAATGATCCTAGTTCTCACTCAATAACGTTGTGCGTGTAGACTAGCATCTAACTGCTCATCACTGATACTATCTCTGTCGGACACGAAGCCTGGTGAGACAGTGTGGTTTTTAGCCAGGCCCACGAGTGATTTCGAGCCCGCGACTAGGTTCCTCTTAACGCCTTTATTCCCAGAAGGGTTGTGCAGTGCTGTACTAATAATACACCTCTAGCGACACTACAGAAAAATACTTCGCAACAATATGTAGAAATACAAAAAGAGAGGTGGCGCCATCTACAACGCCACAGGCGAACTACGCAAAGACGCACGTCATAGAAAGCCTAGATCGCGCAGTTAAAGTTTACCGCGCGATTTGGATAGGTACAACATCCCGACATCAACTGTCGGGCAGTTGCCCACCAGACACAACACCCGTCTGGTCGGAGGATCCTCCCTTTTCCATAGAGTATGAGTGAACTTTACACCCTGTTCCTCATACCTCTATACACCGACCACCAAAATTTCACCAGTTACGTTTAAGTCCCATGTAAACGGGGCCAGCCATCTATCGGGCCCAAATTCAGACTCCGAGCTGCTACTGACAAATTCCAGATAGAAAACACCAATAACGCTTTGCCCGACCTGGGAATTGAAGCAAGGACCTCATGCTACTAACTGGCAAAATGTGGGTGTACACTTTCGGGGAAACAATGCGACATGCTATGTTCAGTTAATTATCTATCAAATTGATTACCATCTTAAATTGTTCATGAACTTATTCGAAACACTACTGTCATTCTTTAAATGATAATGATAAATGATTTTATTTCTGTAAGTAGGGTATACCTGTACAAACACTTTTACACGTCAATCATATTTTAAAAACTAGATGAGGTCGGCGTTTCCTATCTGACTACTCTGAGAAGAAAGGCCGAAACAAACTCAGAGGTCACAGTCTCTTTTAAAGTCCAGATATAATCTTGGTCAGATCAAATTCAAATTCAAATTCAAATTCAAATCTTTATTGCATATCTCATGTGTGTACAAGATCTTAACATTATTAAAAGTTCACATGGACCCACCCTGTCGGGCACAACAATTGAGTAAAGTAGTAGCATGCTTTAACAAATTTAAGTGTAACGTCATAATTTACGAAAAAAAACTAATCAATTTAAAATAAAATAATATTACATTAGGGTACCTACCATTAAAATTCAAGTTAGTAATTTGAAGTAAATACATAACATAACAATAACACGGTATTTTTGTAGAATACAAATCCATTTAATAAATTAATTATGAAGGAATTAAATATTATATTATGTCACGGATTATAAAAAAAAAATATACTAAAATACAAAATAATAAAAAAGTAAGTCAAATAATATAACGTAATAAAAATCACACAAAAACATAAGGCAAAAAAATAATAATTAAATTAATGTCTAAATATGAATAAAATAACGGTGAAAGTCATCCCATTTTGATGTCGTCATTAAAAAAATCGTTCAGTGAATAATAGCATTTATCGACCAGTAGTTTTCTGAGCCGGTTAATAAATATTTTATCATTTTGTTCCATTTTTAGTTCGTTAGGTATTTTATTATATATTTTGATTGATGTTACATGAGGACTTGTGCTGTGTAATTTTAGTCTTGATTGTGGTATTACGAGCGTGTTTTCAAAACGTGAACGCGGTGCATATCGGCGAGGTTGGTCTATAATTTTAAGGTAGAAGTTTGGATATTGTCTAACGAATTTACAGATTTCTAGAATATAAATTGATGTCAAAGTTAGAATGTCTAGTTTCCTAAAATGCGGCTTACAACTTACGTCATTGTCGATATAAACCATTATCCTAATGCATTTTTCCTGTAGGATGAACAAGTCGTTGCTATCTACGCTATTTCCCCAAAGTATTATTCCATACTTAAGCCAAGCATATGCATATGCATAGTAAGTGGATAGGGCAGTTTTTAAATCTGTAGTTTTTTTGAGCTCACGTAGTGCATATATAAAACTAGATAATTTTGATTTAAGTTTTTGGATGTGCGCTTTCCAGTTCATGTGGATATCTAAGTCGAGACCTAACAAAGTAAACGTGTCTACGCAGTCCAATTTGATACCGTCAAACGGATCATGTGAAGACAATGTAGATTGTTGTCTGAAATGGTCTTTTGAGAAAAGAACCACACAGATTGAGTGGACCTGTGTAATCAGTGCACGCATTTTTCAGTAATCATGCAGCTCAACTCAGAACTTGAGGAGCTCAAATTACTCAAACTGCCAGATTAACATTAAAAACTAACTGAGAAAGAGATGAAACACAAAAAAAACATGACCCACACAGTCCTCACATTCACAATAATTAAAACAATAATAATATTATACTTCTCAAAGTACCTAAATATTCATGTCAAAGTGTATATAATAATTATCAAATGTCGAAGAGTATAAGTTTGCAAAAACACTCCGTATGCAAAAATTGGAGCAGGTCAATCCCAAGCTTTTTTGTCCTCAATATAATCCTTAGCGGTATAAAAGGCTTTCAGGTACAACTTATGTTTAATGAATGATTTTAATTTTAATTATGATTATATGATCCCTGTTACAGAGTGATCACTTATTGCATGCCACAAACGTCCCAGCAATCAGCGTAGGAATAGCCGCGTATAGGCGCCAGTACCCTCACATGGTAAGTAAAAGTGCAACTGAATAACGAATTGCTGCGTTTGTTTTTGTCAAACTGAAATCAGTCGCTCAGGAGCTAATTACTGTAAGCCTAACTACATACATATATATACTCCCGCCTTTTTGGTCCGGGGTACCCAATCGGATCAATATTACAACAAATTGTATAAATGATTGCGACCATCCATTCAAACGAAAGTAGCGTTTTATAAAAGCCCCATTCTTAATCTATAAAAAACACCCAGCACTTCAAACAACCCACTTATAGACATCCTTTTTTTTTTTGAGAATGGGAAGTCATCAAATAACTTCTCCCGCTCTGGGTGGAGCAGCAGGGCGTGTCAGACTTTTACTGACTAAAACCCACCCGTGTTCCCTCAGTTGCCTGTGTGCCAGGGGCGACGGTATCTCTTTCGAACAACCCGTAAGAGCGGACCACCCGCGGCGAATTGGACGGTGACGTAATCGAGTGGTCGGTCAACGGTATAATTAATTATATGCGGCGGTCGGGCTATCGGCTATGTATAGCAGGCCAATGCCTGGGAAGAAGCGAACTAAACACCTAGGTGTAATCCTTGAGACCATCTTACCTTCAGGGAGCACAAAGAGGCGGCTTGATCGCGCCACGCTCTCAATAGCTCCATATGTCACTAAAGTGCAAATGGCGCATCTACTTCGCGGTAAAGTCCAATCTAACCTACAAACCAATGGGCACGCCACGATAGCGGCAGTAAGTCCCCTCTTTGAGGAGTAGCTTGAGAGGCGGCACGGCGTCTTCACCTTCTGCCTGACGCAGGTCCTCACCGGACTCGGTTGTTTTGGGAGGTTCCTGTTTCGGATAAGGCGGGAGGAAACGCCCGGGTGTTTTCACTGAGAAGATCGCCCTGAGGACACGGGGGAGCATACGGTGGAGGTCTGCCCGGCTTGGGCGGAGCACCGCCGTGTCTTTGTGGAGCCGATCGGCGGCGGCGATCTCTCGCGTCCGGCTGTCACCTCCTTCTGCGAAGCAGTAATGCTCGCGAAGAGGGAGGGGAAGTATATGCGCCCTCACGGCCGTAGCCGCCGCGGTAGATGCCCTGGACGTCGGGAATCCCAGGCTGATTCCCGGCCACCGTAGACGCGGGTTTGCGGACGGCGAGTAATGAGTAGCTCGCAGTCCGGTAAGGACCAAACCCGGGTCGACGGCGCGTTGTGTTCCACGCGCGCCTCAAAGAGATGTCAGCACCAACTGGTGAGGTCCGCAAGGGCCGATGCCTGCCAGGGGTGCGGGTTGTTCGAAAGAGATACCGCGGCCCCTGCGCGGCAACTGATGGAACATGGGTGGGTTTTAGTCAGTAAAAGTCTGACACGCCCTCCTGCTCCACCCCAGACCGAGAGAAGTTATTTGATGATTTCCCACCCAAAAAAAAACCCACTAACCAATATTGCGGCAGCTGCCCGATACACTCCCTCCTGCATGAGTAGGAATCGCTGACCGAGACATACGCTATCCATTCCTGATGCAACACAATAACTACCTAGCGCAGGAGTCAGAGAAATCTATAATTTGTTGTAAAACTTGTTTATTGTTAATAAATAGTTTTTTTACTTAAAGTCTTTTCTTTTTCCCAGGCATTGCTGGGATATGGCGATGACCTAAAGACAGCTCAGTGGCTGTGTGGAGGCTCCGTCATCAGCGAGAAGTACATCCTCACTGCTGCTCACTGCAAATCAAGTCCAGCCGTGTAAGTACTCGAATTTTATAAGTCACTTCTCAAATTATTTATGGAACAAATCAAATCAAATCAAAATATTTTATTGCATGGGCACTTATGAAACGGTTCACGGTTCCAATTTGTCGCTTCCTATGGAGAAGAGCCGGCAAGAAACTCCACGGTTACTCTTTTAAAAGTAATTGGCTTTTACAATGTTTTCAAATTACAGTGATAATAGGTATGGGAGGACAGTGCAGGCCTGTCAATAAGTACCAGGTATTTATAGGAATGAAAATCCAGAATAAAAAATCATCTACAAATCTAGTCTGTAAGGCCTACAACGTTCTCTCATTCACAATATGTAAAAGAATCTACCTATATAAAATTAACTGTTACATAGTCCACCATTTTTAAATGTAATTGGGGACAAACGTGCATACCGTATACCAGAAAGTAAGTGGTCACAGCTATCTATGCCCATCCGCAATACCAGTGGCATCTTAGGTGCATTGCCATTCCAGATACAAAGCTGAAATACTGCATTCCCTGCAGGAAATTAAGACAGTACAGTATGAGCAGTTTTTCGCCTTGGTGGGTAAACCGTAGGGTTTGGTGAGTCTTGACAGTCTCACAGTTTCGGGATCCGAGACAACTCACCATAATCAAAAAATAATGTTCCCACTGCTGACACCATCCAGCAGTTCATGAAACGCCTTTCCAAGTGTTCTTCTATTCTGCTGTGAAGCACACCAATCCCCTGATCGCAGCCGCCGCCCGCTACGTACCCTCCCGCATTAGTAGGATTCGCCGACCGAGACATACTCTAACCATTCCCGATGACGGTACATTAATCCCCCTCTCTCGGAGAGTAGTAAACTCACCAGCACTCTCAATGTCTACCGTCGCCGACAGCCGTTCTTCCGTCCTCGCCACCGAGGCCCGCCGCGACGTCCCATTCAATATCCGTCCCGTCCCTTGCTTAGAGCCAGCTCGCGCCGCTGTGCTTGTAACATTAAATAATAATAATTCCGATCTTTTTTTATCATATTATTTTCTATATTTTTTACTCTAGAGCTGCGGTAGGTACCTATTTCACGCAATTTCTCTTTTTAATAACAGTGACCGGAAGTTATTTTAACATCATCAAAATAAACTAAGCTAACTAAAAAACCACTAATTAGTAATTTACCAAAGTTATATGGGACCACTATAAGTATACCCTTTCAAACCAAAGAATAATTTATCAAATCTATTCATAAATGACAAAAAACAGTGGCACTCCGGGAGTGCCGACAAAATTGGAAACTTGAACAATTACGTGTGTATTTTTTGAATCATCAGGAAATATTTTTTGAATAAGGTTCAACGTACTTTCAACCTTTTTCGTTCATACGGTCGTGTTGTCAGTGGCGTCGGTAACAGCACCGCGAGTTCAATTGCTTTTTCCCATCTCAAAAAATGCCCAACGCGTCTGGCCCGCCGCCCATTATCGGCATCGGCAAGGAAAAGGATCCTTCGGCATCCTACATGCAAGCGCACACTATCGGCAATTATGCCACAACGGCATAATGCAACGTTCTTAGGGATGACGAAGCGTCCTTAAGGATGCCGCACCGTCCTGTAGCTTGCTCCCACGCATTATGTTTCATGTGTTGGTCACTGTAGTGACGCGATTTTATATTGTATAAACACTCATGTAGACGAACTAAATTAATAAGCTTTTCTTCCGCCATGACATTCGATGTGACAGCAAACAACCGGTACACACAGCGATTACCTCGATTGTGTTGTGTGAGTCAAATGATGCAAATGGCGGATGCCTCCCCTCGCCCCGCACGGCAAACTATCCCCCAAGTGTTGCCTCGGCGCCGGCGGCGTACCGAAGGTTGCCAAAGGATGCCGAAGCATCCCGAAGCATTCTCAAGGCTGCCGATACACCAGCCTCAAGCATACCGAAGCGGTATTTTTGTTATTACGACCACATATCACGGAAATTTCTACTTTATTGCCATTATGTTATAGTATATTGCTATTTGCCACCTAAAATCCTGTCGTACCGATGCCGATAATGGGCGCCGGGCCTAAAGAAGTTTCCACATAAAAAAATACAACCGAATTGAGAACCACCTCCTATTCTGAAAAATAAAAAAACTCAATTCTGGTTTCAGTGGTCCAGTCAAGTTCGTAGCCCTGGGTATCTTAAAACGCTCGGACCCTACCGAGTACTGGCAGACCCACAACGTGAAGAGGATCATCGCTCACCCGGAGTACCAGCCACCTTCCAAGTACAATGACATCGCTCTGCTTGAGACTGAGAAGACGTAAGTACCGTATTTGGAAGTTCACCCTCCTTTGAAGATCTGTTGTGGGTGTCTTGGTATCATTCAAAATCAAAAGTATTTTTTACACGCTTTTTTATTAGCTTCACTTGTATGTTTGTTTGTATGTTTGTAACCGACTCCTTTTTTTTTTTTTTTTTGAGGATGGGAAATCATCAAATAGCTTCTCCCGCTCTGGGTGGAGCAGGAGGGCGTGTCAGACTTTTACTGACTAAAACCCACCCGTGTTCCCTCAGTTGCCTACTCCTTAGGGCGCGATTTTGACCCACTTTAAACGGTCAGATTTCATTTAAACTTTGTAAACTTATGGAGGACCGATGACAATTCAATAATTTAAAAAAAAATAGAGAAAAATAGAAAAACTAAAGGAAAAAAAAACTGAAAAAATCACGCTTTTGTAGTTAGCAGAACAAAAAAATTGAAAATAAATAATAGTTTTAAAAACACGCTTTAAAAACCAAACTAAAATAGTAGAAAATAATTTAATTCAATAATTGATTATAAAAATACCTCAAAAACCACCCTACGCTTTTTAATTGAATTAAATTAGTTTCTACTTTTTTAGCGTGTTTTTTAGTTTTTTAAACTATTATTTATTTCAAACTAGGCTGAGAGTCAGAACTTTTTGAACGTCAAAATTACATAAGGCAGTCCCCCAGAAACGCCCACCCTTCCCCTCTTTCTAGTAGTTTAACACTGTGATGTGGAGTTTCTAGCCCATTCTTCTCCATACGAAGCTACCTTTTGAAAGGAGCGACTAGAATCAATTCTATTTAATGTTATTGACGTTCAAAGGGCTTTTTATGTTCCTATTTGAAATAAATGCAACATGAAATAATGTACAGAGAAAGATTCTATGCTACTTGTTGCAAACTCTTCACTGCCCTATCAAACTGATCGCCTTGATTTTCTATCCAGGATATCCTTCACTATCAACATACTTCCTGCCTGTCTCCCTTTGGTACCAGAATCAGATGAGACAGCTGAAGCCACTGGATGGGGTGCACTGGGACATCGTCAGGGATTAGCAGACATTTTGCAGACTGTAAGTCATCATCTACCTAACATTTTCTCAATTAACTTGGGTTTGGCTTCAAGCCTAACCGGTTACAGCTGGATACTGAGCCTGAGCTTTTTGACCTCGTGCAGGACTTTCTGTATTTTTTTTAAGTGAAACTTCTTATGCGACTCCCAACAAGGTTGCGTTAAACGTTTAACGCGTTAAACGTTTAACGCAACCGACGCAACAGAGTGAGTTGGTTTCACTTCTTCCGCGCGGAGGGACCCACGCACTTTTGAAGTGAAACTTCTTATGCGACTTCCAACAAGGTTGCGTTAAACGTTTAACGCTAAAGGTTGCGTTAAACCTTTAACGCAACCGAGGGAGAGAGAAAGAAAGATACACAAAAGTAGAAAGTAGGAGAGAGAAAGAGAGTGAGTCGGTTTCACTTCTTCCGCGCGGAGGGACTCCATGCACTTTTTGAAGATTGCGTTAAACGTTTAACGCTAAAGGTTGCGTTAAACGTTTAACGCAACCAAGGCAGAGAGAAAGTAAGATACACAAAAGCAGAAAGTAGGAGAGAGAAAGAGAGTGAGTCGGTTTCACTTCTTCCGCGCGGAGGGACTCCACGCACTTTTTTTCTTTTTACTTCCAAAATATACAAAAATTATAAAAAACAAATTTTATAATTTTTGTACGATTGTGTGTTTAGTTGAGTACCTATGTGATCTTCCTGTGTGAGTCACAATAAATACATTTTCTTTCTTTCTAATACCTATCAGCAGGCTTAGCATGACGTTTTCTATTTCTACGAAGAATAGACAGTGCTTTTTCAATACAAAGTGACATTTTATTTCTCCATTTTTAACATTGCACCGTGGATATCCTTCTACAATCTGTCATTTTGTCTTTCGTTTCTAACGATCTTTGTCTAGGTGTATATATGTAGACTATTTCAGAAGAATATTTCTTCCCAAACTGTCAAAATCACACTGACAACAAACTTTCTACTCGACGGCCACAAAGTATATACGATTATCTACAAATTCATGATTCGTTTAGAACGCATAACTGTGATAATTAATAGAAAAACATAGCTATCTTCTCCTAATTATCATCATCATCATATCAGCCGAAAGACGTCCACTGCTGGACATAAGCCTCCCCCAAGTAGGGGAGATTTGCCATAATCGCCACGCTTGGCAGGCGGGTTGGCGATCGCAGTATGGTGGTAAAATGCATAGAGAACGCTGCTGCCCATTCTCTAGTAAGTCCCTTAGTCGCCTTCTACGACACCCACGGAAAGAAATTGGATGGTGCTATTCTGTTACGTCCGGCACCACACGGATCTATCTTCTCTTATTTAGTTAATAGTCATGTCTATTCTTCCGTCGACAAATCTGTGCTCGTGCTAAGTCTGCAGTATTTTACATGAAACGAATGTCAGGGTATTTGTATACACATAGGTAGTTAAAATCTTTAATTCACTGACAGATTTAACCTTATTTCTCATGATTACTAACCAGGTAAGACTGCAGAGATATGATGAGGCGAAGTGTGCGAAGCTGTATCCCAAGCACAGACATCTGCGCCAAGGATACAATCACACCTCGCAGATGTGTTACGGAGACACCAAGGAAGCTAAAGACACGTGTGAGGTATGAAAAGCATTATTTATTATGCAGTACAGTTTAGTAAAAACTTAATGATAAAAGATAAAAGATAATTTATTTGTCAAACATGCGTTTACATACAAATCGAGCATGCAAGATCTTAAATATAGGTAACATACACACACACACGGGGCACATGGGTACATGTTTTGCCTGACGAGGCGTACAATTTTTTTTTTATAACATACAATTAATTAAATCAATAGATTTATAATATACTGGTTCACTAAAATGCATTATAATTTTTTTATGAGAATAATAATCCTAAAGAAACAATAATATAAAGTTCAAGCATGTTAAAAGGTATCTGTCAAAAAGTTATTTATATTGTAACAGCATTTGTCTGTTAATAAATTTCGAATCTTATTTTTAAATTCATTTGCTGTCATAGCTCTATATGACTGTGGTATTTTGTTGTATATTTTCGGGGCCATACAAAAAAAGCTTTTCCCCATGAGGGCAGTTTTTGCCGAGTGCAAGCAAAGTTGGCTATTGTCACTTCTGTTGTGCGGAAAAGTGTCAGAAAGTCGTGGAAAGAGATGGGGGTTAGACTTTACAAACGATGCAACTTCAAAAATATATATAGATGGTAATAAGTTGTATTTTTTAAACAGTGGTCTGCAGCTTTCTGTCGAATGTAACTTAAACATAGCCCGAATACACCTCTTTTGGGCTTTAAAAACTATTTCCTCGTCCGTAGAGTTACCCCAAAATATGATGACATGCGGTGAAGGTCGTTAAAAATCCTGGAATACGGTCCAAAATCATTTTCAGATAATCCACCGTGGCTATCAATGCTGGTATCTTTTTCTTGTTTGTTAGAACTGTGGCGGCATCTACAACACCATATGCGAACTCCTCGGGCACTACACGTTGGGTCACCACTATAGTGGTATGAGGAACAGGGTGTAAAGTTCACTCTTACTCTATTAAAAACAGAGGATCCTCTGATTCGGTGTTGTGTCTGGAGGGCAACTGCCCGACGGTTGATGTCGGGATGTTGTATGCAGGAAAAGTTTTTATTCAGTGCGCAAACTTTAACCATGAATTCAGAATACCATTCTAGACCCCCAGCGCAGACATTTTTCGTCGGTTTTACAAAAAGAAATCAGCTGTTTCATAGAAAAGTGCAATATCTACGCGGTCAAAATGTATGGGAGAGCTCAGCACAAAAAATATGCGCTGGGGGTCTAGAATGGTATGCTGAATTCATGGTTACAGTTTGCGCACTGGATAAAAACTTTTCCTGTATTTACCAGTCGCGGAGATATCTCTGATTGCGCGATGCACGATTTATGTGACGTCAGGTCTTTGATTTGTAGTTTGCATGTGGCGTTGTAGATGTGCGGCCACAGAACAAAATAGCACAATCTTTAATAGCCTGAAATTTTATTTAAATTCTAAATGATGATTTATCATAGAATATCCTATAAGTTCTATGTAATTAGTTAATGTCAGCATTTAAGCCATCCTTTGATCACAGAGTTTTATAAAAGCAAAGAGTCTAAACAAAAGAGTTTTGTCCACAGGGCGACAGCGGTGGTCCTCTCCAAACTCCTAACGAGTTTCTGCACTGCGCATACACAGTGCTGGGCGTGACGTCATACGGCAGACAGTGCGGCATCTCTGCTGGCTCCGGTATGTACACCCGGGTCTACTACTACGTACCTTGGATTGAGAGCACCGTGTGGCCTTGAGGAAGTTGGCAGGAAGTAACTGTTGAAGAGTGACTTCTACCTAAGAATTCTTCTGCGTATAAATGTGTTTACCGAGGACAGAATTCAATGTCAATAAATAACATATACCTAATAAATGTCAAGGTTTTTATTAGAGGATTACATAAAAACAGAGCATTTCAATTATTTTACCTTTTTTTGAGGTCCTTACACAAAAAAACTTTTTCGGAACGGAAAAAGTTTTTTTTTTTCACATTTTTGTGGTTCACATGAGCTTACCCCTTCACAGCATACCGGAGTGATGTTATGTTATGAACTGGTGTAAGCAATAGACAGACATGAGATTTCAGCAATCCCAGTCCATTTGCTATCATTTATTGCGGAGTTCCGTTGCCTATCTCCAAAGTTCTTCATCAGATCTTCACCAAATTGAAACGAGACCACTCCGAGAAAGTACTCTTCCAAAAAATACCTAAATCGCTTCGTTTGCTTATAAAAAGACCATGCGTAAAATTGGTGCCTTTTGTTTTTTTGGCGGCAGACGATCGGATGTGAAAAAAGTGATGCAGAATAATATAACAAATGAACTATTGTATAGGGTCTTATATCATAAACTCAGTCTGAACTGAGATAAGGGTAACTGAAGAAAAAAAAATACCATTACCAAATAATTCAATAATTAACTCTTGAAGTTAGTTTTATCGTTATGTGTTATAGCTAGATCATAATTCTAACGTCAAAACGATGCGCTGCTGTCCTTCCCGTACGCTTTTACTGACACCAACACCGAGCGACACTGTCAATTGTCTAGAACGCTAGCCAATCACAGTTAAATAATTTTTAACCTGGGCACAAGCCGGCTTATGGTATTTTTTGTTTAGACCTTGGCAAAGAAAGCGCTCAATGTTTTACCTTCGTGGTTAACGTGTGTTTTTGTAGAGTTTCTCCTGGTGATTTTATAGACGACTTGGCTTAATAATCTGGACTTGGAAAACGCTACTTTAATTGGATAACCTATGCTTGACATAATAATCGGACTGTGATTGTGCATTACGTGTTGGATTTTGTTGTTGTAATAATATGGCAGACTTGGGACTTTGTTTGTTGTGCCAACGCACTTTAAATCGGAGTAATAATCGCCGGAGACCGTTAATGCCATTAACTGCTGAATTAGTGCAAGCACATCCTTCCTTTTAGCTCTCGTGTATGTGAAGAACATACAATGATAGTGCTTGGCAAGACCTCGCACAGAGTATACACCACGTAGGTATATAATATGTTTTCTCCAAGATAATTAATGGACATGGTGAGACTATTATAGTCGCAGCGTTCACATTTAAACTTCGAACGGCTGTCTTTAATAAGTGACAGCATTTTCCCAGTATTATATTGGGTTTTCGAAGACTCAATTCGAAGAAGTGCTACAAAGCATACCTTCAATTGCTGAAAATAACACAAGTTGGCCAGCTACAGCCTTAGCAACGGTGCTGATGAAACTGCACAGTGGTGATTCCAACCAAAGATTGTGCAGCCTTTTGAGAATGTCCCAGTCTACATTTGAGAGAACTCTGACAAATGTAAGAGAATGCTTGAAGCGATATTTTCTTCCAAGACATCTTGGATACAATCATAATAACTCGTGATGAAATAACTTTTATATTGGGTTTTCGAAGACTCAATTCCAAGAAGTGCTGCAAAATCAAAAGTCATTTATTCAAACTAGGCTGAGAGTCAGCTCTTTTTGAACGTCAAAATTACATAAGACAGTCCCGCCAAAACCCTTCACCACTTCCTTGTGCTTTAGCTGGGAAGAAAAAGTAGCGCAACTCGCGATGAAATAACTTCAAGGTGTTTGGTGATACCCAATGCTTTATTTGGACATAATTACGAACGAGCTGTTACAATACACGATGCGACATACATGTACCTACAAAGAAGTAGCAATTATTATTTCCAGAGAAAATCGAATAGCCTCCATAAGTAGTGTAACCTTTACAAGCCATATTTAATAGTATGCCCTGATGAACACATAGTGGATACCAGAATATTAGAAAGCCGAGATGATCCATTTCATTGGGGTTTTAGGCCTAATGATGTTTTGATTTTGGATCGTGGGTTCAGAGGTTTGATTGAACCGTTACAATCATATTATTATGGTTATTGTTCAAAAATGCCTATTACAAAAAGCAGTACTGACTTGAGAGTCAGTACTGCTTTTTGTAACAGGCTTATGACCCGAGAAGTAAACGAATCCAGAAAAGTAACGAAGTGTCGCTGGGTTGTTGAAACAATAAATGGCAGGCTGAAGAACCAGTGACACGAATAATAACCGAACAGTACCGCACCTGTTTGATGAAATAAAGATTGCGTGTGCTATGCTCAATGCGTTTGGTCAACCTCTGACTGATAAGGAAAGTAAAGTAAAGTAAAGTTCAATAACCGCAGAAAACTCGGGACTCAATCGTTTTCCAACTCTTACCACAGATGAACCTATTTTATATGCTCTTGGTACTTACCAGATAAAACAATCTTAAACCTATTATGGCGAGCATATAAGGAATAATGGTCAATATCACATAGAAGTACGGCGAGAACTCAACACGCAAAATATAACACAATACAGAATAGTAGCTGCCAATCCTGTGCTACTATGTGGAAGGATTCAGTCCAGATATCGGCAGGCTCGGATATATATGTTTATATACTGTATGAAAAAAATGCGCATGGAAGAGAAGCGGAAAAAAGAACCCTCGACTGCTGTTCTCACGCGGTAGCTATTGTCTGGTACTTCGGATGGTGCAGACATCAACCTAATCTTAATCCCCCAGCACTATTTTTAGACAATATAATTGGGAGACACGACATCGAAAATGAGGCTGATGATGAACCCAGCGATAATGATGTCCAAATGTAATATGTAATAAATAAATGTAAACATGTATTTGAAGATAATAAGCAGTAACTAAATAGTGAATGTCACTTGGGAAGGTCAAAAATTTGCTTTGTAACAAGAATTATTCCATAATGTATGAAAATATTAGTAAATTTTTAAACTGATATAACTCGGTCCAGACTGCGTTTTCGCTATAGGACCGTATACAATAATTCATTCATAATATAATTCTGCACCGTTTTTTTCATATTTGATCGAATGCCGCTAATAAAACAAAACGCACCAGTCTTCATACTAATTTGGTCATTGTCCTTTGAAGAATTCTCTCTATTTCTCCAGGATCCCATCATCAGATCCTGACTTGATGATCATGGGACCACCTGGGAAGTATACCCTTTCAAACAAAAAAAAATCCAAATCGGTCTAGCCATCTTCGAGTAATCGGGGAACATACATAAAAAAAAGGTTCCGACGAATTGAGAACCTCCTCCTTTTTGAAGTCGGTTAAAAATAAAATTGGATTCAGGTTCAGGGCTTCGCCGCAGGGGCAGTGGTAACCCAGTGGTATAATGGCAGCACCTTACGAGTTGTACGTCATTGATTCGAACCCAGACAAGTGCTTTTATCAGCATCATTTCATCCGAAAGACGTCCACTGCTGGACATAGGCCTCCCCCAAGCTCTGCCAATTCGACCAATTCTGTGCTTCCCACGTCCAGCAGCATTTTACAATATTTTACATTGTAGATTGGAGTAATTAAATACTATTATTATCTAACTAATGCCCGGTTTCTGAGGTCCTCTTATCGGTAGTTTATCTATTCATTAGCGCTATTGGTTCGATAACTTGTGAAAGTGCGTTTCCGAACACCGCAATGTAAGATAAACTCCGTTTAAACTTAGGTTACCTTAACTGACCAATGTTGGCCGTTTATCGGTTCCATAACTTTATTTGACGTTTCATTTCGTACATCAAATTTAAGGTTATACTTATTTATCGTGTATTTTAAGTTCGTTTACTGTAAATTCATTGCCAGTGAAAGCGAATTATTACCTAAAATTATTCAAAGGAGAAAACAATGAGTGTTAGCATAATGAACACGAGCAGCTCATCAGAATCTGATTTGGAAGTACTGGAGTTTATTTTTAATATATCAGTACCCAGAAACATAAGACGTAGGAGAAATCCTTTAGAAATGTTTACGGATGAAGAATTTAAAATGAGATATCGTTTTGATAAGAACACTGTGGTACACCTGAGTGACATCATCAGCCCTGCTCTAGCTCCTGTTACGCTTCGCAAATATCCATTGTCTGTTTTGGAACAAATTTTTATCGCATTACGATTTTACGCTACAGGTACTTTCCAAGTAGTAATTGGTGATGACATTAACGTTCACAAAACCACTGTGTCAAGAATTGTTTATAAAGTAAGCAAGGAAATAGCAAAGCTGGCTACAAGTTATATAGGTATGCCAAATAATGAAGACTTGAGAGAAATCAAAGCACAATTTTTTAACATAGCTGGATTTCCAAATGTCATTGGTTGTGTAGATGGATCGCACATACCAATTCAATCTCCTGGAGGTGACCAAGCAGAACTATTTCGAAATAGAAAAGGTTTCTTTTCTATTAATGTACAAGTTGTGTGTGATGCAAAGTTATACATCCGTGATATAGATGCCCGCTGGCATGGTTCAACACATGACAGTACCGTGTATCATAACTCATTCCTGCGAGCGCGCCTGGATAACAATGAGATAGATGGCCACCTCCTGGGAGACAGTGCTTATCCTTGTGGAAAGTTCATGATGACGCCATTCTTAAATCCAGCTACAAATGCAGAAAAACTTTATAATGAAGCACAAATCAAGACCAGAAATACAGTTGAAAGGACATTTGGTGTGTGGAAAAGAAGATTTCCATGCCTCTCTCAAAAATTAAGGTTAAAATTAGATCACACATTAGCTGTAATTGTTGCAACAGCTGTGTTACAAAATATAGCTCTACAGCAAAATGATTCAGTGATAATTGATTCTGTTCCTGAACAAGATATTGTCACAGAATCTGTTGAACAACCCGTTTCCTCTGAAGGAAACCATTTTCGTCGGCTATTGTTGGAGCAATATTTTAGGTTGGTAAACTACCTAATTCTTTTATAAATATCTCATTCTGGAAAATTTCATGTTGTACATACAATGGGGACACAAATATAAAAAACATGAACTTTGGTCTATTATGTATATTTTGTTTGTAATTCAAGTTGAAAAATGAAGAGTAATAACAACTAAAAGAATAGGTACAATAAATTATGAGACAATGTTAGAATCTTGAACAATAAACGTGTACCCACTATAAATTAAAATTCCTTTTTTTAAATTCTAGGTCCAATGTCGCGTTTTCTAGAAGAATTTTCTTCAATTCAATGTCCATGTCTAGTAAAATTTTCGTTTTCTCTAATTTCATCACTTCTTGTTGCCGTTGAATCTCCAATATTTCTAACCTTTTAGTTGTTATAGCATCTTCATTTATTTGCTTATGATTTTTTCTTTTTATTACTGAAGCAGTGATATTATTTATATTTTTTTTCTTTATTTCAGTTAAACACATTTTCTTCCTAAGCGGCGAAAATGGTCTTTTGGAGCATCCAACTTGCTTTGAAGTTGGTTGGGTTTCAGACACCAAATCTTCTTTTTCATCCAATACAATTAGGCTGTCTTGAGAAGTTCCAGGATGTGCATCTTCACTTAGCTGTTGTGTTTCAACAATATCTGAAATTAGTAAATTGTTACTACTGTGGAACTGATGATTATACTCACATGTATAACACCAATATGTCTTTGACTGATATGATGCGGTTGTACTACTATAGTATAAATTATACCAAAGCCTGCTATTTGAATATGTTGTATGTGAATTTGTTATTATTTTATTATAATTATTAAAGTTCAGCACTAGATTTCTATGTATTCCCCCCATCCACAAACTTCTATAATAATATTAGCCCACATTAAAATAAGTTATTCTTTAATTTTGATTTTATTTCATTATACCTCATCCAGTTTAGTTGAAATTTCATAGGAGAGTTTGATTCAATTTTATCAATTGTTTGTCTACCATGCATGCATAATGAAATATGTACATAATTATAGCAGTTTTGAACTTGTAAGTTTTAAAATGTATATTTTAGGGAAGAGCGCTGTTGTCTGAGATACAGATATTAATTTATCTAGTTCAGACACAGATGTCTTATCGAATTTATGTTAATAAATGCTCATTTAAAATATGTTTTTATATTGTACATACGGCTACACATCAAGCTATACATTTCCAGTATACGCTGATCTTGCATTGTATAGGATTTCCGTACAGAGTGAGATCAGAGACAACTGGAAATGTATCGCTCGATGTGTAGCCGTGTGTACTATTTACTTGAATTTGAAATAAAATTGCTCATGTAAAGTATATAGCCTGTGCTAGAACATTGCAAATGAGAAGAATCTAACCAAACTTATGTGAAAACAATTTTAGTAATTAAATTATTACTAGCTAAAGAAATTCTGAATTCTAGTATTCTATGATATTAGGAGATACTCTGGACTTACCTAAGTTGTAATATGGTGCAGATGAGTCAAATTCATTAACTAATGGTTTGAATTGAGGAGTTAATAACGCCACCACTTTCTCATCAATTGCGGTTGTCTTAGGACAAAACGTTCCCCCTCCAGTCTTGTACATCTCGGACTGAAATTAAAATTGAATATAAATAAATTGCATTCATTTCTGGAACTATTGTGTAATTATGTATGTTATTGTATTGGGTAGCATGATGATAGTCAGTAAATATAATAGTCTGTTGCTTTACTGCTCAAGAACTATATAATTATTATATTATTGGTAAATACCATGTGTTATTATAATAACACATGGTATTTACCAAGCTGTAGCTTAAGCCTTTAGTTAGGGGTCGCTTTGCACTTGGTACACATTAAGGACTTCAGTAAATAATCAAATCGATAAATAAAAACTTTAAAAGTAGGTACATTTTTCAGGGATGCGACTTACCTTATCATCGCTCATATTTTTTCTCGCTTTTTTCTTAATGTTATCGTATAGGGCATGTAACTGCTTTTCAGTCCTTAATCCAGTTTCCGAGACAGCATTGTATTTATTCGTCAGCGCCATCCAAGCTCGTTTTTTAGCCTCTACAGTAGTCCCATCCGTTCTTTTGTTGTCGATTATACAGACAAATTCTTTAGCCACTTCGATAAGAAGCATCTTCTCTCTTTCACTAAAATTTTTACTACGTTTTCCAGATTCCATGATATTTTAAAATACAAAAGAATGAATGAATAAAGTACAAACGATTGGAAAGATATGCAAACTTCTATTAACTTCAAATCTAACGACAGAGTAAAATAACACGAAACAAAAACAATGAAGTGAAACTAAAGTTATGGATGGTGACGTATTTTTTTTTATAATTTGGCACTGATGTCGTTCATACATCCAACCGTAAATAACCGTAAATAATATTTTTTTAGCTAAAATAGTATTAAGCCACATAATAACCGTCGAAAAAATATAATTATTAATATAACTATTATTAAAGACGGATTCAAATAATGAAAACGAAAATTTAGACGCGATCACCTAAACAGACCCATCTATCTGCAACTAAGAAACTAGTTATCGGTTTCATAGTTATTGAATGGTTTGTTGTGTGTTCAGAAACGCAGTAACAGTTAACTGAAGTTTATCCTATGCATAACTTTATTGAATCAATAGTTAATGACAGTTTAACTGGGAACTTCAGAAACCGGGCATAAGGAGTTTTATGGGCTTGCGGATGGCGAGTCATGGGTAGCTCGCTGTCCGGTAGGGACCAAGCCCGGGTCGACGGCGCGTTGTGTTCCACGCTCGCCTCAAAGAGGTGTCAGCACCAAATGGTGGGGTCCGCAAGGGCCGATGCCTGCCAGGGGTGCGGGTTGTTCGAAAGAGATACCGCGGCCCACAGGCAACTGAGGGAACACGGGTGGGTTTTAGTCAGTAAAAGTCCGACACGCCCTCCCGCTCCACCCAGAGCGGGAGAAGTTATTTGATGATTTCCCACCCCAAAACCTACCTCTTCTGGTACGCGGTGGCCACATCAAAACCTTCCGGCCCCATCGGCCATCTGTTCTGCGATCAATGTCCCCTTTGCCACTGAATTTGGCTATGTCGGTTGCCTTGGTTCTCCTGCGGATCTCTTCACTCCTGATTCGATCACGTAGAAAAACTCCAGGCATAGCCCTCTCCATTGCCTATTGGGTGACTTTAAGACCCATTATGAGCGATCACGTTTCACTGTCATAGATCATCACGTGCAACACTCACTAGTCAAAGACTTTCGTCTGGAGACACTGCGGTATTTGGGACGAGAAAATATTGAGTACCCTCCCAAACGCTGCCCAGCCAATTCTGATTCGTCGATTGACCTCTTTCTCGAAGTTGAACTTACCTAACTGGACAGTTTGTCCTAGGTAAACGTACTCGTCCACAACTTCGAGTGTAGTGTCTCCGATCTTCATGAGAGTGGGTGTTACACGGGCATTTGACCATTTAAGGGGAACCTAGTCGCGGGCTTGAACTCACTGGTGGGCCTGGCTAAAAATCACGCTGTCTCAACAGTCTTCGTGTCCGACAGAGATAGTATCAGTGATGAGCAGTTAGACGCTAGTCTACACACACAATATTATTGAGTGAGATGCAGGATCATTTATAGTAAAAAAATCGCGAAAAAATTAAGATAAGTCCTTTGGAAGATCGGGTTTTATGAAAAAGCCAATGCCAATAAAGTTTATTGAATTTTTCGATAATTGAACTTTGTCGGTACCGACTTGGTTTTGGAGATTTTACACTTCTCTTATTACTTAATCACGCCCAAAGTTAAGTACAATTAGCAAGAAAAACTAATCTTTGTTGGCTCCTAACTATTTAATGGGTTTTTATATTTTAGTATTCTGTTTCCGTAGAGAGATTAGCGCGTTCAAGCTTCAGCTTTATAATATACTAGCAGACCCGACAGACGTTGTCCTGTCTTAACTATGAATATTGAATTCGCAACTTTCTTATTTTTTTCTTTCTTATGAACCTTCTCCTGACAATAACAAACACAACAAAAAAATAATTAGCAAAATTGGTCCAGCTGTTCACGTGTGATGCCGTGACCAAGGGAAATAGGGATTCATTTTTATATAATAGATAAGTAAAGGTTTTAAGGTTAGTATAGGAAGTCTAGAAAAAAAACAATATATTCCAAAAACAATTATATTCATCACAAACAATAAAAAAAATCGCCCGCCATTATTCAAGCCCACACGACGCTTTCGATCCAGGGTTTGTAATAAGCAACCCTGGTGTAAACATTAGGAGTGCTATTATTAGGTCCACAATTGCCTTTTCCGAATGACGTCACTCCAATGATGGTGTAGATACAGCGGGAGAATTGAGTAGTGACCATCAATGGTTCGCCGGATAGACCCTGGAAATGCATGAAAATATTACTTGAGTATGTATTTTATTGTGGGGTATGCAGAAGTGTAGTAAATCCATCTATCTTTCTTCTCTCCTTACTTTTTTCTTTCATATTTCAATATAAAAAATAGATCCTACTAATATTTCAATGTGATAGTTAATGAGGATGGATGCATGTCACTCTTTCACGAAAAAACTACTGAACGGATTTGGATGAAATTTGACTCAGAGATAGTTTATAAACGCACTGGACCCTCGGGTTGGATTACGGCCCACTCCCTCTCACAGAGACCTGAGTCTCAGCAGTGGGAATATTATAGGGAGCTATAATGTAGGCTTATGATGCAAATATAATTAGGTATGGAAGTTTTATTTACCTGACAAGCCTCAGGAGAATGAGACCTGCTTCCATAACACATTTGAGTGTTGTAATTAATTCCGTCCTTTAAGTGACGATTTGCCAGATCATATGCTTTCTTACACTCTTCCTCGGTGAACTTTTCCAAATGGATCTGAAAATTAACAAACAAAATGTCGGAGTGTGCAAATACAACGTTATAGAGGTATGAGGAACAGAGTGTAAAGTTCACTCATACCTATTGATAAAGAGAGGATCCTCCGACCAGACGGGTGTTGTGTCTGGTGGGCAGCTGCCCGACGGTTGATGTCGAGATGTTGTACCTATGCGAGTCGCGCGGTAAACTCTGATTGCGCGATGCAGGATTTTATGTGACGTTCACGTGAGTCTTGCGTAGTTCGCCTGTGGCATTGTAGATGGCACCACTCACTTTCCTTTTATCATTATATCTATACCTGATATCATCGCCCTCTTCAGTGCATCAGGTGAGATGTGGAAGGACGGCGCACCCAGCAATGACTTGGACTGACTGGGGACTTCAGTCCGATCCATCCCGTCCTTTGCTGCCCTCTACCAGCAATGACCTAAGCCGAGGTCCGTACCCCAAAGGGGGTGCCCTTAGCGAGTTTTAAGTTTTTAAGCTCTGGATGGAGGCCTTATTTATTAAGGTAGCCACAGGCTCAGATATGAAAGTACTAGGCCCGTACCCACTTCTCCCTCTGCCTTTCGCCAAAGATCAAATGAACTTCATAACAACAGATGGTCACGGGCAACAGGCTGTAGACAGTCAAAATTGGCTTTACCAATTTCACACCCGCGATTAAACAAAAAACTTCTCAGCCTGGGTAAAAATAACCTTAGAATAATCATAGGAACAAATATGGGCCATATCCCTCTTAACAAACATCTATATAATATAGGCGCCACAGACAGCCCGCTTTGCAGGGGCTGCCTTGACGTCGAGGAATCAGCCGCCCACGTCATCCTGGAATGCGAGGCTGTGGCTTCCCAACAAGAAGAAATCCTCGGAACAGTGAGGTCGCTCCGCGAAACCTGTGAAGCTCCCAGGAAGCTTCTGTGCTTTTGGGCGGAGCTAGGCTGGCTTCGTTAGCCAGAATCCCCCCAGAGTCCCATCATCATCATCAAAGCCACAGGCAAGTCCGGCTAAGCAGCCGACAAAAAGACAATGTGGTACGGCCCGAGTGAGCTTTAACTGTGATACGGATCACGCCTGAATCAGATTAAGAAATTGAATTGAATAGAAATTGTTTTATTGTTAATTAATTATTGCTTTTTGAGTTAAATAGGTATTGATTTTCTTATAGCAAATGAAAACACTCAAAGCCATGTGGACCTTGTAAATAAAACAGGTTTTCTTCAAAATTACTTAAATGTGGCCGCCGCGACGTTCCGGCGAAAAATTAAAGAATAAATTACACGATAATATTGCATAATAACATAATAATATTGCATACCTAGGTCGCTGATAGTTTATAGAATCCACTGTTTTACATCGTTTTACAAAACATCGTTATGTAAAACAGCTGAACGAGGTTCAGCTTCGTTATTAAAAACAGCTAAACGAAGTTCAGCTGTTTAACAAAACGGCTACCCACATTAAGACGTCATGTAGAATGGCTTATATAGACATACAACATACAATCAGCGTTTGGTGTGGCTTCTAATGTCGAATCGATGGCAGTTATTGGTTTAGGTTAAGTTACAACTGGGACCCTCCGCGTGCGATCCAAGCGAGCGCTACTTAAAAGTTGAACGCAGTTACTTGGCTATTTAGCATTTTTTTTGGAACGGACTTTCGTAAAACTCTCATTGTTATATTGAAATTGTCCTTTAAATCACTCTTTTCACTTGAGTTAGGATCATTTCCACTCATATTAGTCTTTTAAATTATTTCTATTTTAACGCCATTATTATTGTTCTGGCAGACAGAGCCACGAGCGTGAAAATTTAGAACTAAAATCTACAATCTAACGTTTCATTTCACGCTGTTTTACATAACGTCTAATCATTGACCCGCTGCATTGATAAATGGAAAACGTTTATATTCAATGCTGTGTGTTCAGTAATTATGTAAAACAGCTAAACGTCTTTTAGTTGTTTTACGTAACGGAGTTGTTATGTAAAACAGCGGATTCGATAAAAATCCATTTGTGAATAAATATATGAATTTAAAAAGTCTGAATTGAAAAGTCTTTTTTTTTGCTGGGGAATAGTTTAGGCAGATGAACAAAAATATATCTATCATTTCACTTCTATAGACTGATGATGACAATGACCTACCGTTTGGATCTGGTCAGCTAAGGTACGGTCATCCGATTTCAGATCTCTCCATGTGGTAGCGATAGCTGTCTCAACGTCGGCCTCCTCAACATGGAGACAAGCTGGCAGCACGTTTTCGTTGAACGTAATCCTGAAATCAAGATATACTTCATATTCAATACAGGGTGGTGGGGTCATCTACGCATAACCTCTTACAATGAATTCAGTACATAGTTCTATACCCCGCTGCCGCTGTGTTGAAATTTTTCATCGATTTATACAAAATAAAATCTCCTGTTTCCTACAAAAGTGCAATACCTACTCGATGAAAAAATTTGTAAAAACAGATTCTTTTTACATGAATTTCATGAAATATTTCTAGAACTGAATCCATGATTACAGGTTGCGCGTCGATGTCTCCCCTCCCACTCTGTATATTTATATTGTTTTCCACAAGCTGAACATCAGTGGTAGGTTGTGAATTGTGTGTATTAAATGTAAGTTATAAATTGTGGTATTTAATAATAATTGTATCCGAATTTAATTGAATTGAATTATAATTTACTAATCGCATGCATTATTCAACTAAATTAATTCATTTCCCAAAATAGTATAATTTCCACGCCGACATTAATAGCATAATAAGTGATCGAGTAATATATCTTAAGAACTTTCTGTACCATATTTGATTTTGATTTTGATTTTTACAAAGATATGATATTGTGGACCCAGTCGGGCCTAGCAAAGTAAGAGTTTATTATATTTTATTTAGCCCACACTGTCACACTGCTGAGCAAAGGCCTACCCCAAATTCTTCCAGGCATCCTTTTCTAGACCCACCTCGATCCACCCCTTGCAATACGCATCTAGGTCGTCTCACCAGGTCTTCCTGGGCCGGCCTCGAGGGCACGATCTATCCTCGGGCACCCACTGCGTGGAGACTGTTGTCCAGCGGTCACTGTGCATGCGGCTGACGTGACCCATCTAGTCACACTTTTTTTTTAGGCTTATAGCCTTTTTGCTTGCGTCTAGGATCGGTTTTGGAGATATTATACCAAAATTTTGATGCGTTTTCTATACTTACGGTGTCTCTGTCTCAATTAGTCCGATGTCGTTGTATAAATGAGGGGCCTTGTAGTCTGGGTGTGGGATGAATTGCTTCACCTTATGAGTCTGCCAGACGGTTGGCGAGTCTGTGCGTTTCTCAACACCCAACGCGACGAATTTCAGGGCACCACTGTGAATGTTAGAAAAATGTCTAATGATCTGTTTCAAAAGTTTCTAATGTTAACAAATCATATCGCAGATAGATTTTCGAATCTGCTGCATTACAACAATAATGGCGTCCAAAACAGAAATAAATAAAACGAATAATATTAGTGAAAATGATCCTAATTCAAGTGAAAACAGTGATTTATAGGAGAATTTCAATAAACAGAGTTTTTATGAAAGTCTAAAACTATAGCTGTTTTACATAACGGAGCTGTTTTATAAAATGGCTAGCGGTTAATGTAAAACAGCGGATTGGACAATTCATTTGCGACACATACCTACACGAATAAATAAAATCGAAGTATCTGTTTGTCTCGGGCTAATAATCCCTGAAACGGCAGAACCAAATGACGGAAGTTTCCCTGGCATATAGGTGATGTTAAAAGGAGTATCATAAGCTTTTTGTATTAATATGACATCCACAGACGACAGTGGATACTAAAATACTAGATACTAAAAAACCTACCTGTCGATAACAATCTGTTGTGCTACTTACAAATTCGCCTTTCAAAGCGTTTCTTTGGTTCTGTTATAATACACCCCAATTCCCTAGTCCCCATGAGTTGCCTTGGCTTTCCTGAAAGTCTTTCCTGGAACCTGTTTAGGTGGAGATTCACAGATGACTCCGCCCTGAAGTGTAAATGTGGTTCTGACCCACAAACAATCGACGACCCAAACTGTGTCCGGCTAGCCAGCGCCGCAGAGCCTATACCTTTAAATTCGTCCCTAAATAATTGCATTCTAGCACGTCTCTTGCTGCCCTAACGACGCCCTAAGCCGAGGACCGTCCCCTACAAGAATTCTAAGCGTGTAGTCGCCTTAAATTATTGAGCTGCAGGCAAATCCAGTAAAGCGGCCGACAACCTCCGAGGTTGAACTGCAAGAAGCCATTTCCAAAAAAAAAACTCATTAGGTAAACTTTTTTTTTTTTTTTTTCTTTTTTTTTTTGGGAAATCATCAAATAACTTCTCCCGCTCTGGGTGGAGCGGGAGGGCGTGTCAGACTTTTACTGACTAAAACCCACCCGTGTTCCCTCACTTGCCTGTGTGCCAGGGGCCGCGGTATCTCTTTCGAACAACCCGCACCCCTGGCAGGAGGTAAACTTACTTCAGGGCATGATTGTTAACATGAGCAGCTGTCAGGATGTATTTATTGCTGATAATGGAGCCTCCAACTGTCCAGTCAGCTGATGACAAGTCCTCACCATAACCCAGTAGTGCCTGATGATGAGAAAAAAAACTCTCAATGTCCGTCAACGAATATACAAGTAAGGACAACTGTCAAATCGTGTTATCATCCATCATTAGTTCGGGTGTCGAAGTATTCGTAAGTCCGTAGGTGATAGATACGGAGTAGGAAAGACCCATATCTTCGGCCGAATCTACGGATTTCGTGCTTTGAATATAGACCCCTGGAACGAAGTTCTTTACGCGATACTTGCACTCACACACACAGACATAAATAGTACACTTATATAATTGTTTATTACTGTTAATTTGGCATCATAACGATTTCAAGTCTTGTATTTTTATTATTTCTGAAATGCTTGTATAGTGTAGTGTATTGTATAGTGTTAGTCAAAACTTATTAAGTTTTGACTCAATATGTTAATTCATTGTTCATAAACTCAACAGCAAACCAACATTGTGTTTTGCAGTGCCAAAAGTGATTTTAACTACATTTATATTAAATAATCAAGAGCCAACCCGCGCGGGATAAACGCTCTTAATGACATACCTGGTGAGGATATTTAGCCCCTGGTTTAGACCCTGGTGGCGGGGAGCCTCCGATGCCCCAATATCCTATGGTGTGGCATTTCTTCTCCTCATCGATCCCCTTTCTGATGCCTGAATAGAAACCTCCTTCACGACAGCTATAGGGCAGTTCATCTAGGTACTGGAGACAACCTACAAATCAATTTTCAAATTAGGTTATTTATTACCCAGTAACTGGGTTATGGAGGTCAGACTGGCAGTCGAACCACGTAAAAAATTATATTCAGTTGCGTCCCCTTAGACTGAATGCGACTGCGCACTGCTGTGCCTACGACGCAGCTGTACATTTCACGTCTACATTATTCCACGAAGATTGAGGAAATCGTGCAGTACTTGAAAGTGCAGACCAACTGCACTCTGAGGGTCGAAAGTGGTGGGCTTGCGGACGGCGAGTAATGGGTAGCCCGCTGTCCGGTAAGGACCAAGCCCGGGTCGACGGCGCGTTGTGTTCCACGCGCGCCTCAAAGAGATTTCCTTGCAAGAAGATATGACACTTACTGTCTCTAGCCTTAGTCCCATCTTTCCAATAGACACCAATAGTTGGACTCATCACAACATTTCTGAAAATAAAGGATTTATTTAGCTGAAATGCTCATCAGCCTGTGTGGCTATCCTATACAAGGTATATTTTTAACCAGTGCGCAAACGGTATCCAAGAATTCTAGGTCTAGAATAAACGAAATTTAGAAAGGATTTTCTAATTTTTAACGGAATTCTAGGTCAAAATTCTAGGTCTAGAAGGTCTAGAATGATATGATGAATTCATGGTTACAGTTTGCGCACTGGTTAAAAATTTACCTTGTATACAGGGTGTAAGGGGACCGCTTCCGAAGCCAGATCATAGGTTATATACACAACCTAAATGAAAACGGATGCCAATAACCTTTCGCCTTTAGGTGAACCTAGTCCACATTTTTTCTTCCTCCTAGTCCACTTTGGGAGTGTTTTACTCCACTGTCTGACATGGCACATCCAAAGTAAAATATTATATCGTATTGTCTCATTATTAATATTGTCTGTACGGAAACAGAATACTAAAATAAAACCCCATTAAAAAGTTAGGAGCCAACAAAGATTCGTTTTTCTTGCTAATTTTACTTAACTTTGAGCGTGTTTAAGTAATAGTAGTGGGGCAACACGTATATTTTTTTTTTTTAAACCTGTTGCTTAAATTTCGACTGCGTAGTTATTGTACATTTCTATGAAACAGAAGATTTATTTTTCAATGTTAGGATTGTAAAATTGTAGTTACCTGGTATCATTGACTAGTTTACAGTCAGTACAACATATTATAGTCACATCGGCTTTCTTGGAACAAACCTGAAATAAGAGTTTGGTATTTAAAAACAGTTCAGTATCTGCGGGGCGACACGTAAGAGTATCGGATATACAGGCTGATTTTTTAGTCACCGTCCAAATTTTTCAGGGTGATAGTACCCGTGAAATTGAACAACTTTCTCCAAGGAACATGGGTCGAAATATGAAAAAAAAAATCGACCTCCCATGCAAAATCAATAGTTAGCTGGTCGATTTTGTATGGGAGGTCCGATTTTTTTTTTTTCATATTTCGACCCATGTTCCTTGGAGAAAGTTGTTCAATTTCACGGGTACTATCACCCTGAAAAATTTGGACGGTGACTAAAAAATAATTCTGTATATATCAATAAGAATCGGAATAATTCTGAAGTGTTGTAATTATAAAAAATCTTTTCTTTTTATCAATTGTTACATCACTACCATAGATACATTACTAAATGTACTTCACCAGTAACGCTACTCTATGCTCTGTAGTTGTGGTAATCTTTCAAATAAATGAACGTTGCAAATGATTTTCACTTGCTTTATTTAATACTAGCAGCGCTCCGCGGTCTTCACCCGCGTAGTTCTCGTTCCCGTGGGAATACGGGGATAAAATATAGCCTATGTCACCCGGGGATAGTGTAGCTTCCCAACAGTGAAAGAATTTTTCAAATCGGTTCAGTAGTTTCGGAGCCTATTCAATGCAAACAAACAATCAAATCTTTCCTCTTAATTCATCATTCATGAAGCATAATGCTAATCCATTGCTTCATATTATATGTTCGAAAAATATGTCTGCTCAACAACGTAAATATAACGCAATGAATGTTGTTGAACTGTCAAAATAAAAGCCATTCCTTGGTATTGTTAGTTACAGGTTACGCTATTGGCTTGAAGATAGCAAAGCTCGAGATTACACCAATTTAGAAGCAAAATAAAACTCTCATGGACGTCACCCCGACCGACCCCTGCTCGTTGAAGCGCCAGCCCGCGCCGCAGCTGAGTCAGTAGCTTTAAATTCCCCGAATAATAATAATAATGCCAATATTTTGATCCAGCCTGTCCCCACTAGCTGTCTCCCTATCAGTGACGCCCTGAGTCGAGGTTCGTACCCCACAGGGGGTGCCCTCAGCGTGCAGTCGCTTAGTATGTAATTTTTTAGTTTTTTAGCCCTAGCTGGAGGCGTTCAGTTAACTCTTAATGGCAGCCCCAGGAAAGCCCGGTTAAGCAGTCACGGCCTCATAAGGTCAACTGCGAGATGCCCGACAGATAAAAAAAAAACATGGACGTCACATACGAGATGTGGCTCGCCGCGTCTGTCCAGTGTGGTCAAACATTGCGTCTCTTTTACACATTTCCCTTGGACTCCATTCCATTCGCAGGCAGCTCCTGAAAGCACATAAAATTAAAGTAATTACCAAATAAATACCGAAAAAACTAAATTCATGAGATACCTAACATATAAAGATATAATAACAAAAGAAATAAAAAACGCCACAATGGACTTGCCAATTAAATAATTAGGTATAATAATAACATCATTGAAGAAGTAAATGATTTAAAATTTCTAGGAATATATATTGATACTAATTTATTATTGTAATTGGAAATCTCATGTAGATCATGTTTGTAAAAAAAAACACAAATTCGTTTACGCACTAGGGGCCATTCAAGTGTTACGTAAGCACTACGGGGGGGGGGGGGGGGGGGGGGCGGGGGGTCTTTGCTTTGCTTATTTTTGATGACATGGGGGATGGGGGGTCTGGATGGTGATTACATCAGCAGAATTTATTTATTAACTTTTAGATTTTCTAAAACATTAGTAGATTTTGATTTGAACACATATGGCAACCCTACTTGTCTATGAATGGCTCGAAGAAATGATAAAAATATTCCAAAATCACACGAAAGTGAGCAGACACGTTGTGTGTCTGCTACCAATGTTTACGTGAGCATGGGAGGGGGGGGGGTAAGAGCTTTGTTTATTTTTGCTGACGAGGGGGAGGGGGGGGTCAATAAATGCAAAAATCTGCTTACGTAATACTTGAATGGCTCCCTAGCTATAACTAGTAAAGAACCACCATTATCTAATGGTATACCACAGTCATGTATGCTCAATATTGAGGTATGGGATAGTCATATAGAGAAACTCTACGGACGCCCAGAGAGCTTTTATAGTCCAGAAGAAATGCATAAGGTCAATTTATAGTCTCAAATGGACTGATTCATGCCGACCAATATTCACTGATAAACGTTTACTTACACTTCCATCCCTATATGTTTTTGAAATGCGTAAATTCGTCATGCTGCGGCCAAACTACGGTCAAACTCAATGCCCTCTGCTGACGGCAATATGCCTATCACAACAGTGCCGTAAGTATGGGCAGTCCCGAAACATTAATGCTCGCGAAGAGGGAGGCGGCTCATGTGAGGGAGAGGCAGTATATGCGTCCACACGGCCGTAGTCGCCGCAGGAGACACCCTGGGCGTCGCTGTCGAGAATCCCAGGCTGATTCCCGGTCACAATAGGCGCGGGCTTGCGGATGGCGAGTAATGGGTAGCTCGCTGTCCGATAAGGACCAAGCCCGGGTCGACGGCGCGTTGTGTTCCACGCGCGCCTCAAAGAGATGTCAGCACCAACTGGTGTGGTCCGCAAGGGCTGATGCCTGCCAGGGGTGCGGGTTGTTCGAAAGAGATACCGCGGCCCCTGGCACACAGGCAACTGAGGGAACACGGGTGGGTTCAGTCAGTAAAAGTCTGACACGCCCTCCCGCTCCACCAAGAGCGGGAGAAGTTATTAGATGATTTCCCACCCAAAAAAAAAATTCCCTAAATCGCGATAAACAACGCGGTAAACATTCCGATAATTAAAGCGATAAATTCAGTGGCCACACTTGACCGCAACCCGAGTTATCGCCTAAAGTCAAATGGCAACGTGAATGCCGTTGTAAAATTTTAGCGATAAATTGTGGCATCGCGATAATCAATGACCTTACTCGTAGGTGTGGCCGCAGCATTAGAAACCACCCATCACTTTTTGAGCAGGATGATAAAGCCCAAATTTAAAGGAAAACAGTACAAAAACCTCTGGTAGTACCTTGAAGCAGATTCAAATTTGTTTAAAAGAAACTACCAGAAAAACATTAAAAACTGAATAACTTATAATTTAATAGAACTTTAAACAATTGGCTTTGTGACAGAAATTTTTATTCACTAGATGATTATTTAAATATTAAACTGACATAATGTTTATCTATATTAATTTACGAACAGTTGTTTAAATTAAAATTACTGACATTATTTACGTATAAATGTTATCAATAAATTGATGAACTGTGTAGACTTGTAAATTGTATTATGATTATTATAATTATTGTGTATGACTAATGAGACGACATTGATGTAATTTCATGATATTATTATGCATATAGGTACCAGAAATATTTGCACTATTGATAAGTCGAATAAAGAGAGACAAAAAATATTTTACCATGTTACCATGTAAATACCGATATTCGGGCAAATAAATAAATTTCAATTTCAATTTAGAAGAACAACGCGAACACACTGACATACACGAAAATTAACTGAAATTAATATTCAACATAAAGAATAGATTATAATAATTACCTTCTTCCTTGTTCAGATCACATAGTACGCCACTCAAACTGACACACAGACACAATACAATATATTTATACATGTTAACGAAACACGCGCCTGGCATGAACGCTGAGTTTCGACTGAAGATATATTGACACCCATCTTGATATGAATGTTAAGTTTTAGACACACAAAAATTATTATACAAAATTGTTTTAAATTATCCTAAATTTTTAATGATTGTTTTGTTAGGTTTCATAGGTCAGTAGGTACCTACTATAAGGGGGGGGCTTTTAAAAGATTGCATGTAGCACTAATACCGCAGTCCCCCAGCCCGTGAACTGACGGGCCGCGCTGACCAGGCTAGGGAACCATCCATCCAATGAGGCCAGCGGCGCGGTGCGGCGGCCAGCGGCCCGTTGCCACCCGTCCGATCCGTCGCCGCTTCGGGAGACGGTAGGTAAAAAGGCACGGCGTGGTGCGCGAATCGCGGACCCATGGTTCATTCGGAACGAGATCCTCCATGTCGATCTGAAAATCCCCACGGTCAGTCAGTTCTTGAAACGCAACACGAAGCGTTTTTTCGATAAAGCCGAAATACACCGCAATCACTTGATTGTGAAGGCCGCCACTTATGTCCCCAGTAGGATTAGCTCTGTCCGACGGCCGAGACATGTCCTCTCTGACCCAGACGACTCAATTACTCTCCTTCAGGAAAGAAATAGGGCCACCAGTACAGTTCGCACACACCGCACACAACCGTCATTCTGACCTCGCCGCCGAGGTCTTCGCGCCGCGCGGACACCCCGAGTAACGGCGCATAACGTCGAGACCCCGACCGACCCTTGCTCGTTGAAGCGCCAGCCCGCGCCGCAGCTGAGCCAGTAGAGTTAAATTCCCCTATTAATAATAATAATGCCCATATTTTGATCCAGCCTGTTCCCACTTGCTGTCCCCCTAACAGTGACGCCTTGAGCCGAGGCCCGTACCCCGCAAGGGGTGTCCTCAGTATGCAGTCGCCTAGTATTTAAGTCGTTTTTAAGCCCTGGCTGGAGGCGTTAAGTTAATTCTTAATGGCAGCACCAGAAAATACCGGTTTAGCAGTCACGGCCTCTCAAGGCCAACTGCGATATGCCCGACATAAAAAAGAAAAACGAAGCGCGGTGAGGCGGGGCATGGGAGCACCTGTCGCGGCCCGTACAGGCGAATTTCTTTTTGCTATGTTTATATGGGAATGCTCGGCACGGGCCGCGATTGGCCTCGACAGGCCAACTAACGCCTGGCGTTAATCAGTCTTTGTTGGAGAGTGAGAGAGTCCAGTTGCGTGATTAAAAAGAATTACCATGAAAAGTCTTTTCTTCATAGTTGCTATTCAATAACATTACCTAAACGAGGTCACTCACAATGGGCCTTATTAGAAGGCTAAAACTCACCCAAAGGGCAATGGAGAAGGATAGCCTTCTCCATTGCCCTTTGGGTGACTTTGGAGTTTCCCTACGTGATCGGATCAGGAATGAAGAGATCCGCAGGAGAACCAAGTTAACCGACATAGTCAGAAGAATTCCCAAACTTAAGGTGAACCTAGTCCACATTTTTTGCATACAAACTTCGGGAGTGTTTTACTCCACTGTCTGACATGGCACATCCAAAGTAAAATATGATATCGTTTTGTCTCATTATTAATATTGTCTGTACGGAAACAGAATACTAAAATAAAAACCCATTAAAAAGTTAGGAGCCAACAAAGATTCGTTTTTCTTGTTAATTTTACTTATCTTTGGGCGTGTTTAAGTAATAAAAGAAGTGTAAAATCTCCAAAACCAACCCGGTACCGACAAAGTTAAATTATCTAAAAGTTCAATAAACTTTATTGGTCATTGATTTATGTATTGGCTTTTTCATAAAACCCGATCTTCCAAAGGACTTTTCTTAATTTTTTACTATAAATGATCCTGCATCTCACTCAATAACGTTGTGCGTCTAGACTAGCGTCTAACTGCTCATCTCTGATACTACCTCTGTCGGACACGAAGCCTGGTGAGACAGCGTCATTTTTTGCCAGGCCCACCAGTGAGTTCGAGCCCGCGACTAGGATCCCCTTAAGAGGCAGTGGGCAGATCAGTGGACATTGTTTGCAGAACAGGTGGCCGATGGGGCCGAAAGGTTCTGGATTGGCGACCGCGTACCAGAAGACATAGAGTTGGCAGGTCTCCCACATGGTGGACCGATGACCTTGTGAAGGCCGCACGCATCCTCTGGATGCGGGAAGCACAGAACCGAAGGAAGTGGCGGAGTTTGGCGGACATAGGCCTATGTCCAGCAGTGGACGTCTTTCGGCTGAAATTATGAATGATGTTACATTAAATTTGTCAGACGTACCATCTGATGTGGATGTTATGTATGATACATGTAAGTCACCTTTACCGCGAGTTCTTTTAAAGTACTTTTTGTAAGGTTTTCCTTGTAAAACTAGTTTTAAATGGCTGCTGCATAATGAATAATGATGCTCCGACGTGATTTTATTAACCTTTTTGTTTCGATGCTGGGGGCCGATTCTACTAACAAATTTGTTAAAAAAACGCAATAGAACCGCAATCGAATCACCACTTTTAAGCGTTTTCGCATTCTACTAAAATGAACAACGGTCCAGCTGCGACACAGCTGCGGTTACGTTTTAGTTACGCCAACGATCGATTGAAACAATGTCAAAACCTATTCTACTAACAAAATCGAACATGAGCGTGACGTTTACTATAGGACAAAGTTAATGATAAAATTATGATCATTATGTCTTTTAATTATAGAAAATACTTTTAGTGCCACATATTCGTGTTTAGTAACATTTTTAGATTCAACTTTTTTCTTTTTGGTATTAATAAAACATTATTTTGGCATGTTGGTAACGCGGGTTACCCGCTGTGTTCCCGCTACAGTTCAGTTGCAATTCGTTTTAAGTTTAGTTTCCATTTTGCTTATAAAATAGTAGAATGACTTTTTATGTAACTATCGAACGGCGATCGAAATCGAACTGTTGTGGAAACACAGTTTAACGTGTAACGTTGCAAATTAGTAGAATCGGCCCCCTGAGAAGTTAAAAAAAACGTTTAGGTAACTCAAAACGGTGAAGGAAAGTATCATGAGGATACCGGGCGTCGGGGCTGATACACACAACACACTTCTTTTGCTGTAGCTGTTGGCCCCGGCTGGCATTTGTGGATCACACGCCCGAAAGTCTGACAACCAGTCTTACCAAGGAGTATTTTATTACCCAGTAACTGGGTTGTGGAGGTCAGATAGGCAGTTGCTCCATGTAAAATACTGATATTCAGCTGCATCCCGTTAGACTGGAACTAGACCCCAGCATAGTTGGGATAGGGCTAGGCAGAATGATTTTTGCAAGGAAACCATAGCTAAGTATAAGAAAATAATAGTTTAAAAAACACGCTATAAAAACCAAACTAAAAAAAGAGAAAATAATTTAATTCTATTAAAAAGCGTGGGGTGCTTTTTGAGGTATTTTTATAATCAATTAATGTCAAGCACCCCACGCTTTTTAATTGAATTAAATTATTTTCTCCTTTTTTAGTTTGGTTTTTAAAGCGTGTTTTTTTATTCTTTAAACTATTATTTATTTTAAATTTTTTAGTTCTGCTAACTACATAAACGTGATTTTTTTATGATTTGTTTTTTAATTATTGAATTGTCATCGGTACTCGACAAGTTTACAAAGTTTCAATGAAATCTGACCGTTTAAAGTGGGTCAAAATCGCGCTCAAAGGAATTGGTTACATACAAACAAACAAACATACAAGTGAAGCTAATATAAAGCGTGTAAAAAGGTCAATATAATATCTATATAATCATTAGAAAACTTGTTTATCACCAGTTATCACGCAAACAAATGAGTCTTAGAGGCGTGATTCTATAATAAATTAATTTATCGGCGATGTTTTTATAAATGTATGCATGTGTGATATGTTTATACATAACGTAATTAATATACAGAATGTATAAAAAACTCGGGCAGTATAAATTATTATTTTGAACCCAAACAGCAAAAAAACTTGACGCGTGCCACAAAAAGCAGTTTTTTAATCAAAAGGGGATGATTTTTACGCTGCAGTGCCCACCATGCTCCTGTATATTTGCCGGTTGGACCCACGACCAACAGACATCAGGAGATTATTTTTTGAAAAAAATATATCAAATTTATTTTAGTTTTATCTGTTACACATATCTATCTATTTTTACCCGACGGCGTCAGAAAGAGGATTATGTTTTTCGAGTGTGTGCATATGTATGTATAGGTATTTGTTTGGTATGCACGCTCTGTAGCCTAAACGGCTTGATAGCGGATGCTATTTAGCTGGAGAGGCGTTGTTAGATTTGTCTCAATTGTGAGAGTGACACTGGGCCAGTGTGTATCAAATTATTATAAAAATTAAAATGACCGATTTTTGGCGCCATATTATGTTTTCAAACATTTTTTTTTTCTCAAAACGTACCAAGTGCGTTATCAAAATAAAGGGTTATATAAATAGGTCTTATTCACGTCAATAAATAATGATACTTACTAAAAAGTGTATAATAAAAATCCGGTCCGTGCATGGATGACCAACTTTACATACCAAGCCGAAAAACACGTTAATCTTTTGTTGATCGTCAGAAGCCCGAAAATCTGCTAACCAGTCTTACCAAGGAGTATCGTGTTACCCAGTTACTGGGTTGTGGAGGTAAGATAGGCAATCGTTCCACGTTATTATACTGGAATTCAGCTGCATCCGATTACACTGGAATTCTGCCCTAAAAATTGTTGGGAAACGGCTAACCTGGTTTATTAGAAAACCAGCGTCAGACAGCATCTGTGTTGAGATGTGTGATTAGGCAGGAAAAATGAAATTTATAGACTGGAGCTGTAAAATGGGTATGTATTCCGAGAGAACAAAGTAATGACAAAATATATGTAAGTAGACTTAAAACTAATTCACCGTCACACAAAACGCCTGATCAAATCTTCAACGCATTAAGTTGCATGAAGTTAAATAATAGTATGAATGTCTTTTATAGGTAGTTTCAATATACCGGATGATTTTTTTTACCGTCTGGAAAAAAATAGGGGTTAATAGGTGAACGGAGTAGAAGCCTATGGCACGGAAATTGAACATTTTTTTTTTAAATCCTAAAATGAAATTAACCTATCAATAAATACTATTACTTATTTGTAGTAAACATTTCATATAAAAATTAAAAAACAATAAAAATTAAAAAAAATACAAAAAATCGGCAAATAATATCAAAATCCAACTTATTGGCACCCTAGTCAACGCGCAGAAATTATGAATGAATTCGTAGCGAAATTCAATCCTTTGATTGATGCCGGCCGGGGATAGGTAACTAATATTTTTTGCAGGCGTACCGCTCAAGTGTCGCCGCATGCGCATCCCCCCCCCCCGACCCGCGCGCCCTTCGACCCGAGTACCGTGTCCCGCGGCGTCTTTGATCTCGCTCCAAGTCTCCAGTCCACTGCGATTAGTCATAGCGTGACGTCGATCGCTGTTTTTTCCGCGTGTGCTTTAACCGCCCAGTGATTGTTTTCATAATGACGTATGAATACTCCAACGTCGAGTAACTTACCATGATGAGGTATTATTTTTTGTCTGGTGAAAATTTAAATGGTGCAAGTCGATCGCATAGGTTATTGGTCCAGTTTGGATCGAAGGTCGATTGACAGGGAAAACGTATCGTGAAATAATACAGTCAGTTATCGACACAATGTTGGAAGACGTTCCTCTGCATTATCTGCGGGACATGTACTTCTAGCACGACGGATGTTAAAGCGTTAAAACCCTCAAAATACAGATGAATGTGAGTGATTGTTATAAGAATTTAACATCAACAGGTTTGTTTAAATTTCTATCAAAGCTTTACTGACCTTACAAGACGTAATTTATTTGGTTTACGGTTTCAAGACACGCGTCACTGTGTATCAAATTATTATAAACACGCGCAAATGTGTGCGTGAGTGTGTAGGCATCAGCTGCAAAGATGTAGAGCGAAATTAATGCTAGTATCTCGCTCACACTATCGTCATGCTCCATTCATAGGCAATCGCAGCTTACGCCCATTTACTATTACCTATTTTGGCTATTATTCGTTTTACGCGAGTGCCGTAGGGTGTCTTCTTTTTCATGTATTTTAAGGATATTCGGAACTTTTTCTATATCAATGCTACCAGGCAAAGGTTAGCGCATATGAGTTCTATTATACTTACACAACATGCCATATTGTTGTCCAGACGCTAAAAAAAGTCAGCCGGTATAAACAATCTGTCTGGCATTAATGCTGAAATGAACTTTTTGGCGCAGCCGTTAGGCACACACTGTTGTAGTTATTTATTTTCACTTTTTTACCCTGTGGTAGCATCTACAACGCCACATGCGAACTACGCAACAAAGATTTGACCCCCCCCAGTGGGTTCCCGCATTGTCGTTGCGGGGGGGCTCAGTAGCCGTGGTCCGCTCCCACGGTGAAGCGAAGAGGAACCCAAAGGTGGGGCCGCTCGTCAGGGCTTTTGTCTCCAAGCCGACGACGTAGCGGCCAAAATGTAGGTTGCGGTGAGGTGCACCGCAACTGAGGCGGGCCGCGATGTCGAATGGGAGGCATCGCGGCTGAGGATTACAGGCTGCGGAAGAGGAGGAGTGCCGGTACTTCTGAGTAGCGCTCTTCCCTTCCGTAGCCTGGACGGGGCCGCCACCGTTTGATGGCGGACGCGGTGGGGCCGCAGGGGAAGAGGAGTGTCGGTATAGCGTTGGCCGCTCTCCCTATCCCCTGCGGCCGAAAGGTGGTAGGCGGCGGGGCCACTGCGCTGACCCGTCGCAAGGGGACCAAGGGTACCAGACACGGGTTCGTCTGGGGCCCTTTTGTTACTTGGTTCCTGGGGTGGTCACGGCGTGCCACGTGTCCTGGTGCGCCGAACTGGTGGGGTCCGCAAGGGCCGATGCCTGCCAGGGGTGCGGGTTGTTCGAAAGAGATACCGCGGCCCCTGGCACAAAGGCAACTGAGGGAACACGGGTGGGTTTTAGTCAGTAAAAGTCTGACACGCCCTCCTGCTCCGCCCAGAGCAGGAGAAGTTATTTGATGATTTCCCACCCTCAAAAAAAAAAAAAAAAAGATTTGACGTCACACAATCCTGCATCGCGCAAGCAGAGTTTACCGCGCGACTCGTACATATACAACATCCTGACATCAACGGGCAGTTGACAGTAAGTAGGCGTACTTAGGGTGCTGATCAATCGACTCGTGCCGCTGTTATTTTTCATTCGTTAACGAATGAAGATGCCCATTCGTTAACGTTAACGGTCACCTTAGAACTAACCTCAATCAAGAGTCAACACCACAAGACAGAAGCAAGTTATTTGTGGTAGAACATTGAACCACAGATCGTTCAAGGTTCTACTAAAAATAACTTACCTCTGTCGTGTATCGGGTAAACCCGATAAACGACCTTTTTATTGAAAAACCAACTCTTCATTAGGTACCTACTGAGTCATTTTTGCAATAAAATTATAAACTTTAATTTTATATCCAAACTAGCTTTTTCCCGCGGCTCCGCCTGAGTGGATGTCGATTATTGCGTAAAAAAGCAGCCTATGATCATCTCCATATCCCAGGCTACATCTCTGCCAAATTTCATGACGATCGGTTCAGGCGGTTTAGGCGTAAAAGCGTAACAGACAAACAGAGTTACTTTCACATTTATAATATTAGTAAGGATTATTTGATTTATTTATGCTCTCGAGCCTGTTAAATTAGGTTTAAAAATATATTTAGATATTATAAATTAATTCTAAAAATACAACCTGTATCTTTGAAGAAGATATAAATGCTAAATCATGTTTTGCGAATTATGTAGTTTGCGCTTCGGTCTTATTAAATGCACATGTCGATAAAGTGAATAATTACAATGAAAAAGAAAATATGTTTATTATTGTTTTTGTTTATAAGTGTTCACTGTGAAGATGACGATATAAATAAAAGAGAATTGTTGGACTTACCTGAAGGTAAGTGCAGTGTCAAAATCTTTATCAAAATAACACTTCAAATCACGCCTTGTTTCCCAGAAGCCATGGGCGTAGCGAGGGGGGGGGCAAGGGTAGGCGGCGCCCACCCTAGAAACTTCTTTGCCCACTCCAGAAAATATATTTTCCTGCGGTAAAAAGTACCTTCCCTACCGAACTTTATAGAAATCTGATTAAGCGTAAAAAGGTACCTACCAGTCGGACACCATTATTTCAGCCGTAAGACGTCCACTGCTGGATATAGATATCCCCCAAGTTCCGCCACTTCCACTGGTTCTGTGCTACTCAAATCCAGCGGATTCCTGCGGCCTTCACAATGTCTTCGGCCACCTTGTGGGAGGGAGCCCTTCAAATCTGCTTCTTGCTGTACGCGTTCGCCAATCCAGAACTTTCCGGCCCCATTGGCCATTTGTTTTGCGAGCAATGTGCCTTGCTTAATGTGACTTAAGTTTGCCAATTCTTCGGGCTATGTCGGTAACCTGCGGATCTCTTCATTTCTAATTCGATCACGTAGGGAAACTTCGACCATAGCCCGCTACATTGCCCTTTGGGTGATTTATAGTCGTATAATAAGGCCCATTGTTGTTGTGACATAAGTCATCACTGGCAACACGCACTGGTACAAGACTTTCGTCTTGAGACACTGGGTTATTTGGGACGAGAAGGTATTGCGTAGCTTCCTGTTCACTGGCCAACAGAGTCGGTGTCGATGATTGACCTCTTGCTGAGATAAGTTGAGACATCCTCCAGTGCAGCGGTAAACAGTTTCGAAGGAATAACGTCTCCCTGTCTCACACCTTGCTGCAGAAGGATAGGTTTCGAGGTCCAAAATGCGGTGCTGATCAACAGCTTTTATAGCTATTGTTTGTTGTCTCAGGATCTAATTGCAAATGGGATGGAGTCGACGGCGTTTGCAAAAGCGTTTATGATTGTGCGTCTGCTATGATGGACATCAAGAGGAAGAACTACCCTCCGGTAAGTAATAGGTACAAAAAAAATTACAAAGTCATTTATTCAAACTAGGCTGAGAGTCAGCACTTTTAGAACGTCAAAATTACATAAAAAGTCCCCCAAAACCCCGAACTCTCTTCACTTCTTCCTAGTGATTTTTTTTTTTTGGGTGGGAATAATCATCAAATAACTTCTCCCGCTCTGGGTAGAGCAGGAGGGCGTGTTTTGCTGACTAAAACCCACCCGTGTTCCCTCATTTGCCTGTATGCCAGAGGCCGCGGTATCTCTTTCGATCAACGCGCACCCCTGGCAGGCATCGGCCCTTGCGGACCCCACCAGTTGGTGCTGCCATCTCTTTGAGCGCGCGTGGAACACAACGCGCCGTCGACCCGGGCTTGGTCCTTACCGGACAGCGAGCTACCCATTACTCGCCATCCGCAAGCCCGCGCTTACGGTGGCCGGGAATCAGCCTGGGATTCCCGACGCCCAGGGCGTCTCCCGCGGCGACTACGGCCGTGAGGGCGCATATACTGCCTGTCCGTCAAGTGCGCCGCCTCCTTCTTCGCGAGCATTACTGCTTCGCAGAAGGAGGTGACGGCTACCCATGCACTCTCGCTCCGTACCATAGCCTGGACCAGGGCCGGACGCGAGAGATCGCCGCCGCCGATCACCTCCACGAGGACACGGCGGTGCTCCACCCAAGCCGGGCAGACCTCCACCATATGTGGAGCATATGGTGGAGGTCTGCCCGGCTTGGGCCGGCGTGTCCTAGTGCTTTAGATAGGAAGAAGTGGCGCAAGAAATTCCCCAGCAGCACAGCTGTCTGTTCAGTTATAAGAACCACCTAGTCACCAACCAATTTACCTATAGCTATGAGAAGAGCAGTGGCCATATAGCGTCTACAATTTACCGGCGAATTACTTAATTGTGATTATTTATGTTTTCTTAAAGAGCGTTTTTTGGCACCGTAAACTTAAGGTGAACCTAGTCCACATTTTTTGCATACAAACTTCGGGAGTGTTTTACTCCACTCTCTGACATGGCACATCCAAAATAAAATATGATATCGTTTTGTCTTATTATTGATATTGTCTGTAAGGAAACAGAATACTAAAATAAAAACCCATTAAAAAGTTAGGAGCCAACAAAGATTCGTTTATCTTGATCATTTTACTTAACTTTGGGCGTCTTTAAGTAATAAAAGAAGTGTAAAATCTCCAAAACCAAGTCGGTACCGACAAAGTTCAATTATCGAAAGGTTCAATAAACTTTACTGGTCATTGATTTATGCATTGGCTTTTTCATAAAACCCGATCTTCCAAAGGACTTTTCTTAATTTTTTCGAGAATTATTTATAAATGATCCTGCATCTCACTCAATAACGTTGTGCGTGTAGACTAGCGTCTAACTGCTTGTCACTGATACTATCTCTGTCGGACACGAAGCCTGGTGAGACAGCGTGATTTTTAGCCATGTCAGCTCTAGCTGGAGGCCTTCATTCATTTAGGCAGCCACAGGCAAGCCCGCTTAAACAGCCTCCCACGTTGACCTGCGAGATGTCGTTAAAAAAATCTTTTTGCATAATATGTATACTTATAGTCACCCGTATGACAAACCTTTACTTTTGTGACGTTGCCAAATTACCGTAGAAAATACTAACATTAGACTCTCCATGTGTGTAGGTATCTAAGTTTAATTGTTAAATACGAGTAATTCATCTTCTTTCAAACCAGTAATTCATAATTTTAAGCTAAATAAAAATAAAATATAAAATAAATAATAGTTTAAAAAACTAAAAAACACGCTTTAAAAACCAAACTAAAAAAGGAGAAAATAATGTAATTCAATTAAAAAGCGTGGGGTGCTTGACATTAATTGATTATAAAAATACTTCAAAAAGCACCCCACGCTTTTTAATTGAATTAAATTATTTTCTACTTTTTTAGTTTGGTTTTTAAAGCGTGTTTTTTAGTTTTTTAAACTATTATTTATTTTCTATTTTTTAGTTCTGCTAACTACAAAAACGTGTTTTTTTTCTCATTTTTTTTTTAAATTATTGAATTGTCATCGGTCCTCGACAAGTTTACAAAGTTTCAATGAAATCTGACCGTTTAAAGTGGGTCAAAATCGCGCTCAAAGGAGTCGGTTACATACAAACAAACATACAAGTGAAGGTAATATAAAGCGTGTAAAAAATGTAACGTTGACATATTTCACGTAAGAGTGTTTTACATTTAATAATTGTGACCTTGTCGAATTATTTTGTACGAAAGATAAAACCAAAATAAAAGATTATTGATAAATAATTCATAATATATGCCAGTTGTTTCTTTAAGGGATATAAAAAAACACCTTATATACGCGAAATTACCTATTTTCAGATTTGCAGTTTTGAGGGTGATAAACCAATAATTTGCTGTGCCGATTGTCAATCAGGAAATTTTGTGTGAGTGCAACTCTCCTGTATCTGCTCATAGTTAAAGAGCTTGCAAAGAATTTTGTTAATAATCATTTAAAGGCTCCCCGCAGACGGCGAGTTCTTGTAGAACAATTTCCAAGAAGTTTTCGTAGAAATTGTTGTACTAGAGTCGCGTCGCACCTGTCTACGGGAGCCCTAAATCAATGTTTTGTTTTCAGGAATTTGGATAAAACGGTTAACATGGCGTATTACAAAACAGGAGAAAAATCAAGAGACAGTAAGTTTATGTACATACCTACTATTGCTGTTACTCGCGAGGCTTGTTGCTAAATAATAACAACCGCTCGAGTCGATGGATCAGGTTAAGGGCCTACGTCCCGTTTGGTAGCGTAACACGGTCACTTTATGAACCCTACTGCTCATTAACGGCTTGTCTTGAAGATTTGAAAAATATATGATTTTGCTATAGATTCAGATCATTTTGACCGAAGTACTTTTTTTGTATGGTTAATACTTTTGCTGTAAAAGAATATTTTCCAACACGCAATATTTTGGCTTCTATTCCATACTCCTACTAAACGGCTTCGTTATTTCGAAAAAAAAATACACTGAAAAATAGATAGTTAGAGGTATCACAGAATCGCAGCACATCTCTAAATTAATCAAAGGAATATCCCCATTTTGAGATAAAGGCTCAGAGGTGCCCTGCGCGGGCGCGGGCGGCAGTCGTGCTTTAGCATATAAACGGGAGATGAGGATACTATGGGCCTTAAGCTACGCTTGCCGCGGTTGTTCCGTGGATGGGTGACCATCTTCACATACCAAGACCCCTCCGTGCCTTGGAAAGCACCGTGTCCCGGCTGTCATTCGTGGGTCTTTGACGTCGTTACGGTTCGTCAGAAGCCCGAAAGTGTGACAGCCATAGTCTTACCAAGGGGTATCGATTACCCAGTAACTATCGCTTCATCTGGTATTCAGCTGCATCCGGTCAGACTGGAAGCTGACCCCAATATAGTAGGGAAAAGGCTAGGTAGATGACTCACGAGCGTCAAGCGTCAACGGCAGAGACAACTGGAGCCGCCAACATGTCTGCGGTTGCCGTCGACAACTTACGGCTCGTGTATTTGAACACCGTACTCAAATATTGCACGTGAGCATATTCGTAAGAAGTGGGCAGAATCATTCCAGCGCTGAATTGCTGGATTCGTTTTCTCCTCTACCTGTCGTTATTTCTCAAGACAAAGTTTATTTTCGTTATATATATGTATGTATGTATCTATGTATTAGTATATAATATATTATTTTTCGAGTAACCTATCTCCTATGTTGCACCTGCCATGTTTTCTCTCTGCATCACCCTAAGGTTGACTGGTAGAAAATGCCTCAGGCATTAAGTCCGCCTTTGTACAGTATTTTTTACTTGTGCATTAAGTTTTAATAAATAAATAAATATTAGTACATATACAAGTTTTCATCTGCGGCTCCACCCGCGTGGAAGTCGGTTATCGCGTAAAAAAACGTAGCCTAAGCATGCCTTTCTTCATATCCCAGGCTATACCTATCTCTGCCAAATTTTATGACGATTGGTTCAGCGGTTTAGGCGTGAAAGCGTAACAGACAGACAGATTAGTAGGGATATTATTTGAGTACGGTGTCGACATGATTGTGTCGACGGCTGCAACTGCCTCTGCCGTTCACTCATTCTGCTCGTGTATATGAGCACTTACTTGCCTAAGTGTTATAATTATACTTGATTTACCATGAAGGGTTATGTCCTTTATATTTTCTTAGTCTCAGGGGTGAACCTATAGATTGGCAAAACCCAGGTACAAATCTACAGATGGTCAGTCATCATCATCTCAGCCGAAAGACGTCCACTGCTGGACATAGGCCCCAATTTGAGGGGGTTTGCCATAATCGCCACGCTTAGAGCAAAATGCTAAATCATTATTCACTCTATCTTTTACTTTTATTATTATTAGAACAAATACTATCATTAATACTCCAAAGGAATGTAGAGTGATAACATAAGATAGATTTCATTACTAACAAAATATGTTATCTATGAGTGACTTTCACAAAATATTTTAGAGACAAATGGTAAAGTAGTCAAACGGGAACCTAGTCGATGAAACAAGCAGAAAATCAATTGAAAAACTGCCTACCATCGAATTAATTAGAACTTCAGACTCTGAACTATCATTGTCTTCAAACTCTGATCTGTAACTGTCATTATCGCTACTATCATGATAGTCAAATTTACATCTCAGAATCTTGATCAGCGGAGATATATTTTTGGGATCGAAATCACACTTTACTATTAGATGGTTCACAAATTTCGTAATCAGTAGAAGTGTGAATATTTCCTACAGACCCCACAATTTTATTACTTGATCGTTCTTAATCCGTGGTTACAGTCAATGTAGATGTTGATTGTATCAATCGTGTATACTTACATCTTATAAAGCAAATCTGTTACCAATAATTTATAGATTTTAGTTGTCCGAAATAACATGATTGGATTTGATATGATAATTATTTTCAGAATGCCTGGAATACTTTCAAAAACTGGACTATCCTTGTCGAGGAACGCCAAAAATCTCCGTTTCGAAACATATGCACCGTGCGAAGAACTGCTACGATATTGACGTGTCACTATACATAATTTCTGGCGGCAGAAATGCTGGACGGGATCAGTTCCCTCATATGGTAGGTAGGGTCATCATCATCATCATTTCAGCCGAAAGACGTCCACTGCTGGACATAAGCCTCCCATAAAATTGGCGGGGTTTGCCATAATCGCCACGCTTGGCAGTCGGGTTGGCGATCGCAGTATGGTGGTAAAATACACAGAGAACGCTGATGCCCATTCTCTAGTAAGACCCTTAGTCGCCTTCTACGACACCCACGGTAAGTAACGGGATGGTGCTATTCGTTACGTCCGGCACCATACGGAACCTTTACGTCCGGCACCACACGGAACGGTAGGTAGGGGTATCATCATCAAAATCGAAATGTTTTATTTCGCATAAATCTAAAGGGACATATTAGGTACATGGTACAAGAAACAGAGTGTAAAGTACACTCAAGCTCCATAGAAAAGGGAGCATCTTCCGACCAGACTGGTGTTGTGTGTGGTGGCCCACTGCTGAGAAGAGGTTGCAAGAAACTCTACCGTTACCCTTTGAAAAAGTTTTGGATTTTGTAATGTTTTCAAATTGCAGTGTTCATTGGTATGGGAGGATAGTGACAGTACCTAGGACTTTCAACCGGTAGTTGCCAAAATGGGGAATGTCAACAAATCGAATCATCCATGAGTTTACAAGGCCTAGCCGTCATATAGGTATCATAAGATGGTATCTCATCTATCCCAGTGTGGGGCAAAGGCCGCTTCTCGGCCAGAAGGAACGAGATATGATCATCTAGTTAGCTCATTAAGTTTAAGGTTCCTGTCAATAATACCTTCAGTACCATCAACTAAAGGCAAGGAAAGTAGTAGGTAATCGCTGTCGTTAAAATGACTGGTTGCCTGCAGCTTCAGGAGGCGCCTTACATTTTCTAAAAGCAACGTACGGTTTACCCACTTAAAATATTGCTATCTTTATTTAGTCAGGCGCAATAATACTGGTTGCGAAAAACGAATAAATTGTATGTTACAGGCGTTGTTAGGCTATGGCAATGACATAAAAACAGCTCAGTGGCTGTGTGGAGGCTCTGTTATCAGCGAGAAGTATATCCTCACTGCTGGCCACTGCATATCAAGTCCTTCTGTGTAAGTATTAACTAATTTGTCGTAGTATGTATGTAGGTACGAGAAGAAAACTTTAGCTAAATGTTAAGTAAGATGCACACCTGACAAAGACTAAACATGACAAATATATCTCCCTGATCTTGAGAATTTATCATCAACATTCTCCCGCCCATATCCTAATTTATTTGGGGTCGGAAGCCGGAGCTACATAATATCTATTGTGTTTTTCTTCCATACTTCTCTATTTATTTATTTATTTAAAAAAAAAACGTTGCCCCAAACTAAGAATTTCTCCTGTATTGTGGGTGCGTTTACAAACATTTAAACTCACATACACAAACATCCAAACCCGGAACAACTACTTGTAGGTCGTACAAATATTTGTTACGTGCGGGAATCGAACCCGCGATCGCTAAAACACTGCGCCAACTGTTCACCCCCGCCGTCTTTCTAACCATATCATCATTCACACAGTCCATACACCAATATCACACCAGAATATAGCCAAAAATAGGATAAAAATTAGGTATGCATCCAATTTTATTTTTTTCCTAGCTGTTACCCGCGGCTTCGCCCGCCGGGATTAAAACTATACTATGTGTTAATCCAGGTTATAAAATATCTGTGTACCAAATTTCATCCAAATCCGTTCAGCAGTTTTTGCGTGATTGAGTAACTAACATCCAAACATAACTAACTTCACAAACTTTCACATTTATAATATTAAATAGAATTTTTTCAGAGGTCCAGTAAAGTACGTCGCTTTGGGTATTCTAAAACGGTCGGACCCTCCCGAGTTGTGGCAGAAATACAACGTGAAGAGGATCATCGCACACCCGGAGTACCAGCCACCTTCAAAATACAATGACATCGCACTGCTTGAGACTGATACTGAGTACGTATTCTGTCTTTCCAACGGCATACACGATCCCGGAAGCGTACTTCAAATTCAAGCATAAAGTCCGTAGTTTCGGGCGAAGTAACGGGCCTATCCTACTCCGTAGCACTTATGATTGGTCCCTATGAACAAAAACGAATCAGTTTCCTTACCAATGGTAGCATTTTTTCTTGCTTAACTGAGCATATAAACAGTTTTGTTAGCTAATTTTACCTGTGATAGCTACTTCCATATGGAAGAGTCTACTATGCAAATCTATGAGGTATTTGCTTTATTATTGGTAATACAAGAGTATTATATTTAACTAAGAACGTTCCGTAAATTACAGGAATCAGCCACGAGTGACGTATGATTGGTTCGGAGCCCGAACTAAGAATTAATGACAACATGATTTGACACTTGTCCCTACTCCCGATGTGTTTTGCCCGTCCGAAAAAGTTAATTAAATGGAAATAGGATTCACTTCGAAGTTACGATCTAGTTTCGGACGAACCCGTATATTCGTTGACGGAGTTTGAGAGTTGGCCCCCCTGATGAGAACATCTCGGTCCGTCACGATTCATCTTTCCTAGACCCTTAACCTGATCCGCAGATTTGCACGTTGTACGACGCAAGTCAATTTATCCCTTTTCAGAGTATACTGCCAGTCTTTTTACACGTGCAGTCTGTGGGTCAGGTATACACTGAGGGCATACAACGCCCTGTATGTCCAGTATAACAACGTATTCATGATGCTGTTGGGTCGACCACGCTTTTGTAGCGCTTCCGGGATGTTCACCGAGGCCAGGGTTGATGGTTTTCATGCCATTATCTGGAAACAGTGCACTTCTATTTTCGGTAGAATACGTGCTAGCTCCCACAGCATCCTGAGTGTATTGTGTGATAGGTGGGCTAGCCCCATGCTGGCTCACTGGATACGGCTGCACACGTAGGTGTCAGTCGTTTCAATTTTATATAAGTATAGAATTTTACTAACATTAGCTATATATGGATCTTGTATTTTGATATGAAATAAATACAGGATAAGTTTTTAACCAGTGCGCAAACTGTAACCATGGATTCAGCATATCTTTCTAGACCCCCCAGCGCAGTGAGTCTGCACACAAAAGGGTAAGGTAGCCAATAACGAAATTATAATGAAACATCTTACTTTCCAGAATATCATTTAACGTTCACGTGCTGCCTGCTTGCCTTCATTTGGACGACGAGGCGGATGAAGCAGCAGAAGCTACGGGATGGGGCGCGCTGGGTCACCGCAGGGAGTTAGCAGAAACTTTGCAGCTTGTAAGTATTTTAAACCTAAAAGATTATAACAATAGGACGTCGTATATGACGTGCATGACAAAGATAACTTTTAATATGTACCTATTCAATGTAAGTCGTCACTGTTTGTACTCCTCGTCACATGTCCCTAAAGGTTTATTAGAAAACCAGCGTCAAGCATCATCGGTCTGGCATGAATGTTGAAATGATCCTTTTTGGCACAGTCGTGAGGCACTCACTATTATTATTATTACTAGATTCCGCCTGCGGCTTCGCCCGCGTGGAGGTCGGAAATTATCCCGCGGGAACGTACTACCGGGATAAAAAGTATCCTATGTGTTAATCCAGGTTATAATCTATCTGTGTGCCAAATTTCATCCAAATCCGTTCAGCCGTTTTTACGTGAAAGAGTAACAAACATCCATCCATCCATACTTACAAACTTTCGCGTTTATAATATTAGTAAGGATTATACCAATAAGTTCACTTTGTTATTTGTTTTTAGTGTTTCACAAAATGTGTCCAAACAAACGGTATTCTTTCTTTCTAAGTTCAGTTAAAAAAATACTACTTTGGGATACTCACTTTGAACGTACAAAGTTAACTATAAAAAACAATTTGTGATCGTGACACGGCAAGAAATGTTATAAAAGTTCTGATTCTGGCGCACCAACAAACTCTTGGTCCACAAATAAGTTGGTTGAGAATCCACAAGTTATTCAGTACCTAGGTACAGTTTGAGTGAGAGATATCAGGGGCTAACACCGCCACATGAAAGCATGGGTTTCAAAAGATATACGAGGGAATCATCATCATTTCAACCGAAAGACGTCCACTGCTGGACATAGGCCCCAAGCACCTCCAATTCGACCGGTTTGTGCTTTTCGCATCTAGCTAATTCCTGCAGCCTTCACCAGGTCATCGGTCCTCCTTGTGGAAGGCCTTCCAATGCTACGTCTTCCAGTACGCGGTCACCACTCCAGAACCTTTCGGCCCCATCGGCCAACTGTTCTGCGAGCAATGTGCCCTGTCCACGGCCCCTTTTGTTTGGCAATTCTATGAACTATGTCGGTTATCTTGGTTCTCCTACGGATCTCTTCATTTCTGATTCGAACACGTAGGGAAACTCCAAATATAGCCTCTATTGTCCTTTGGGTGACGTTCAGCATTCTTATGATGCCCATTTACGAGGGAATCTGAGTACCTACTTAATTCTGTGTTTCTCAGGTGACTCTAGAAAGGTTTGAAGAGGCGGAGTGCCAGCGAGCGTACCCCAAGCACAGACACCTGCGACAAGGATACAACCATACGACCCAGATGTGCTACGGACATCGGGAAGACCCTAAGGATACCTGTGAGGTACTTAGACCTATCAGTATGTTATCCCACAGCTTGGCAAAGACCTCGTTTTATCAGTGAAGGATCCTAATCCTTGAAAATATTGAAAAATTAAAACATACCAGCTGACTGTCACGACCTTACCTAAGTTACGATCTCGAGACTTAGGCTACTTTCATGCCCACCTAGTTAGGACAAGTCAGACTTACCCTACTTCAGGCTAAGTCTCGAAATCATAACTTAGGTAAGGTTGTGACAGTCAGATGCGTGTGCGTAGTCCCAGCGGAAAAGTGTCGTATTTCGTAATTTCAGTTTAGCAGATATTTAGTGTATGACTTCGTCTAATTGTGTATGGTAAATAAAACCATTGAGGAGCTATTCAACAAAAACTGTTTCCGCTGGGACTACGTCATCCCAGCGGTACTTTTTTTTTAAATGGACGTACAAGAAAAAAAATCATTCAATGATTAGTGTGTAACGAGAGGTAAATGTGTCGCAGTCTCATCTCAGCGACAATCAAATGTCAAAAATGTATGAAAAATAGAGGTATTTTTGACACATTGACACTGTTAGCGACGCGCTCATGTTTTAGATTAATAGATTAATAATAATAACAAATACCTATGTATACCTAAGTACAAATGTAAGGGCCACTGGACCCCCACCAAACACGCCGGCAGTTCAGTCCGTGCGAGCACCGCAAGCGGGTGCGTTTGTATGTTTATTTCGTTCTGTTAAAAATATCCGTGCTATTTTCAAAATATAAGTTTTAAAGCCATCTTCGCGTTTTACTTCGCTGATCACCACCTACTACCAGCTACAGACACTGAGATCAGACTGTGAACGTTCTTAAAATTACGAGAATTGCCCCTCTGTTAGCTATCGGGGGCAAGGCATATCAGGTCATCAAAATGTGTAATTTTGGATACGATAGCCTGTTGAATAGTTGTGAACGCTGGACTGCAAACATAATACAGGTACTTAATGACGTAATAAAATCGCGGCGGGATTTCTCGGGCACTGAATCTTGAACGCACTGCTTTGCGCCGACAGTTCAAAATCGAACAGTGTGTTTTTTCGACGCGCTGGTTAGCACTTTGTTACATTCTCAACCCTTGGCTCAACACCCATTGTTGAAAATCCAGTACAAACCCCCCGCGATGTTTTTACGTCCGAGTGATCGTGAGCTAAAAAGGAGTCTTCCTTCTCAGGGTGATAGTGGTGGCCCCCTACAATCAACGGGACATCTCTCCGACTGCCTCTTCACGATCCTGGGTGTGACGTCATACGGCAGGTCATGTGGCTTCGCTGGAGGCTCCGGCATGTACATCAGGGTCTACCACTACGTGCCCTGGATTGAGAGCGTCGTGTGGCCTTGAGGACAGAATACTAGTGCTAATTCTCTTCTTGCAAAACACATAGGTTATTGCTATATTTTTCTGTCTGATGAAATTAGAAAGCGTCAATGATCTGGCGAAATGCGGCAGACAAATATCAACATTCGAGCTTGTAGGAATAGAGTTGAAAATAAATTAACTGCCATACGACCCAGAGTGCATCAAAGCAGAAATTAAATGAAATGTCTTATTTCTGCAAGTAGTTCTATAATAAGTACTTTTACAAGTAAATTTTTAGACAATATTTTAAAACTAGAAGATCAATCAGAGGTGCGCAAGCTAGGTTACATATTTTCGATTTTATTTCAACTGACGCAAGGCAGATATTTGTTTAACAGTTAAAACTGTGCTGCGCCGCACTTTGCCAGGTCTGTGCCGACCCCACATCGTAGTGTTGCTATTCATTTGTCGCGCTGTAGGTTAGTCAAAGACAGCATTTATATTTTTAACAATTGTAGAACACGATAATCTTCACCATTTTCTTACTGTGTGAGATACCGTATTTTTATCTAAGGAAAAGACGCGCGCTTTACTTGTGGTTACCAAGTGTACAAACACGCTATAAATGTGACCGCAGGGGCTCTCGGTATCCTCAGAGACAACGGCGAAGTCGGAAGTGTGTGTGCGTGTTATGTGCTGACGCTACTCATCTTCACGCACACATTTAAAGCTCGCGTCGCCTTTTTAGATAAAAATACTATACAACAACTACCCTCTTACTAATAAAACACGGAATAAAGTTATAACAAGAATATCAAAGGAATAACCACACATTTTTATAGACTTAAACTTGGAATAACATTATTCTGTGTTTATTAGTAAGACTGTTAGGGGTTAAACAGCTTGAATATCGTTGAATGAAATGATTTTGTGTCATTTATGTAAGTCCAATAAAACACAGAAATTACAAAGTGTATTTCCTTTATATCTCAAAAAAAATTAACAATAATTTAGTCACTTTTAATTGACAAAAATTAACATTAAAAAGATGGTTATGGCTATTTTGTTAAAACTAAAAAAATAATAAAATATTTTTTTTACACAATACTGTGGTAATCTCTCAAATTATGTTTACATATAAAAAAATGCTTTAATTAGGTTACATTTATTTTATGTTCAATATTTACAAATTAATAAGTTTCTAAAGAAAATTATTATTTAACAAAATATGTAATTTTTTTTTCGGTCGCTACATAGTTTTCTATGAGTGCCGAAAAATCGCTTGTTTTGATTTTTCAATGATTTTTTAGTAACTAATCAGTTTAAGGATTTAATCATTAAGAATTTCAATTATTTGAAATGAATTCCAATTAATATTTTGATAAATTAAATGATAAGAATCGAACAGAAAGAGAAACGAGCCATCATATCAATAATTTTTCAAATAAAATCGTAAAAAAAGACGGTCAACAAAAAAAGTAATTCATTTCAAATATAGAAAATCCTTTTCATCCTTTATTAACTACTAATACCAATTCATGTCTTGTTCAACATTACATTGCATTTTTTAAATAAAAACTACATTAAATCTCGAAAACAAGCAATGTACACAAAGTGACAGTTAACTTCGCTTTAATATCTAAAAAAGAAATCTTTACACTTACTACTATTGAAAATAACGCAGGTCTTATTAAAATTAATAATAATAATTTAAGAAAACACGTTCTAATCGTTGTTCCGACTTAAAAGATACAAAATAAAAAATAAAAACTACGTCTTTTTATATGATCAGCCCGAAAGACTAGCGCGTTTAAAAGCGTGGTCAAGTCATGCGGTTGCTGACTGTACTTAGTAAGCTAAAAATAATACACACGCAATTTTTATTTTCTTCGTAAGCCGAAAATATATTCTCGGGTCGTAGTAACCGGAAAACATATAGGAAAATAAATGAATATTATTTTACGATTAATTCAAACTGTCCTTGGGCATTATCTTATAAAATTGTAGCATTTACGTAGATAAGGTTATAACTTTTCTGCTACATAAACATAAACAGATACCCTTTGACAAATAAAAGAAATGTAAAAAAAAAATCAGCTACCCACAAAATTTGAACACGCTTTTAAATCAGATTGAAAAAATCTCTTTGGTTTTTCAGAAATACAGAAAATTAAATGTTATGGCAGGCAGAACTAGAAAGATATAATGTGGGTTCCAGTCTTCTCGTGGTCATTGTCAAGACAGGAGAATAAAAAAAAAACTGATTATTTTTACGAGGCAAAGTTGTTTTTTAGGTTTTCGTACCCGGGTAAAACTATTCACCAGGCTGTACCTCATGAACCGTGATAGTTATACAATTGAAATTTACACAAATTATGTATTTCTATTGCCGCTATAACAACAAATACTAAAAAACAAAATAAAATAAATATTTAAGGGGGTTCCCATACAACAATGGTGATTTTTTGCCCTTTTTCATAGATAATGGTACGGAACCCTTCGTACGCGACTCCGACTCGCACTTGGCCGGTTTAAAAAAAAAATCCAGTGAGGAGACACTGGCTAGACTGGGCTATTCCTGGAATAATTTACACCCTGAATTTTCTTAGCAGGTAGTCAATTTTATTTTTTTAAACATTGGCAATTATTGAATTTAAATATTTGAAAGTCAATTAAAAAAAGCCTGCTTTTAGGCAGAAAATTCGTTTTTTTTATCCTCAAAATAATAGTACTTTTTATGCCTTTATATACCGCAATGATCACAAAAGAAGACTAGCAAAGATAACTATATAAATCGATTTTTAGTGCACAAAACTAATCGATTCAAACTAACCGATTATGATGAATAACATAATCGATCCGGTAAGACTGGACATCGATACATAAATTCCTGATTTTTCGTACTGTAGCAGAACCTATGCCAAAAAGAGATATAAAAAGTCTTCATAAATTAGATAGGCACGTTGCTTATCCTAAGCTGTACATGAAAAAATATTATCTTCCCCTATTTATACATTGTCAGTCGAAAATTAAGCTGACTATTACTATTCAAGAAAGTGTGGACCTTAATCAACTTCTGTACAATATTTACATCGTTAACCAGCGTAACACACTGGCAATTGTAATCCTTTTCATTTTGAAAATTCAACAACATTCATTGCGTCATCAACGTTGTCGAGCAGACGATTTTTTTTAAACACACGAAGCAATGGATTAGGGATTTCTTTCAAAATCTTTCAGATTGTCAAAGAAAATGTGTTATGCAGTTGGGGAGCAGGGGTTTTGTAGGTTGACAGTATCAACTTTTAAATATTGTGCCATAAAAACGAGAGGGATCTAAAGGAATCGCCTAATTGCATCAGGAATGAAGAGATCCGTAGGAGAACCAAGGTAACCGACATAGCCCGAAGAATTGCCAAACTTAAGTGGCAGTGGGCAGGGCACATTGCTCGAAGAACAGATGACCGATGGGGCCGGAAGGTTCTGTAGTGGTTACCGCGTACCGGAAGACGTAAAGTTGGAATGCCTCCCACAAGGTGGACCGATGACCTTGTGAGGGCTGCAGGAGTCCGTTGGATGCGGGAAGCACAGAACCGGTCGAAGAGGCGGAGTTTGGGGGAGGCCTATGACCAGCAGTGGACGTCTTTCGGCTGAAATGATAATGATTTATCATCACCACTGCTCTCCAAACGGTGAAGTATAACATCGTGAGAGAACTGGCATGTCTTACCTTAAAAATAAATCGAAGACATGTGAGATCCACCAACCCGCATTGTACCCGCGTGGTGGATTAAATTTCTCTCCCTCTTGCTAAAAGAAAGTGTCTCACCAGTGGGAACATTAGGTATAGGATGATTAGACAAGGGTAGCTCGTGAGCGAGTGATAGAAAAGAGCTAGCTCAAGTAGCTCTGACTCACAGTACTTCAGCGAGACACCGATAACCGACCGAAGTCACCGGCTGAACAGCTCATTCGGTTCGCTTCGGAATATTTCGGATCGCATCGTTCGTTTTTCCAACAATAGCTCTTCGATACAATACGTCATTGTAAACTAGAATACGATATAAATCACTGTAAATCTATCTCTATGGCGATAGCTTTAAAGTAGAAAATAGTAGGTGTTTATTTTTTTGCGTGTTGCTTACGTAAAGTCATAACATTATATAAACGAACAGAAAAACTTATTTAACTTAACTCCAAACTTCCAAAGGGCTATTGACAATGACTATTGAGCGAGCCGAGCAGGTTCCTTCGACACGCGTGCAGCGTGAGTCAAAATGAACTAACAGTCGGCGTCTGAATCACTGAGCTATAGAAGAGCTACTGAGTAATAAAGAGTCCAAGCTTCCAAAGAGCTACTCACTATTGAGCGAGCCGAGCCGTCTCCTTAGACGCGCGTGCGGCGTGAGTCAAATGAGCTAACAGTCGGCGTCTGAGTCACTGAGCTATAGAAGAGCTAGTGAGCTAGAAGAGTGAAAGAGCTAATCGCTATTTTTCTTTTCAGTGAGCTATTTCGCCCATGTCTAATGATTATGCTTTAAAACTTGTCGCCTATGGACATTAACAATACCAGAGACAAAACTGGAATGCCGCTTGTGCCTGTAACTATATCGGCACTCATACCTTGCAAACCGAAACACAGCGACGCTGCATAGCGGCAGAAATAGATATGGTATCTTGTGTTCTGAGCAGTAGTGGCCCTGTGGTAAAGGAATTATGAGTTGTAGGTCGTACGTTCGAAGCCAGGCAGGCGTTTTACTTAGTGTAAATTATTTCATCACCACTGCTCTCAAAACGGTGAAGAAAAACATCATGAAGAAGCCGGCATGTCCTAGAACCAAAAAAAATTGAAGACATGCGACATCTACCAACCCGCACTGGGCCCGCGTGGCCGGCTCCCTCCCATAGAGAGGAGGACTGTGTGACATTATAGGCTAATTATGATGTTCCATGTTAGCGGTTCGATTTTCGCAGTTATTCCTTCAAGTGGACCATTGATGACTAAGCTTGATATGGTAGTAAGTACTTAATTCCTTTATTTTGGCAATCCGTTTTAATCCCTCTAGTCTTTATTTATCTGTGGAGTCTTTAATAAATGATGCGTATGTACTGAAATAGGTTTAAAAGCAAAAACGGCAAATCACTTCATCAAACTACCCACATTTTCAACAAAAAAAAAACTACCGTCTTTTTGCAATGAAACCAGTATCAGTCTGCACCGTATCTACTAGCATAAATCTACAAAAAGAATGTAATTTCTCCGTTTTTCAGTACTGGAGTCGCTAAAATACAAAAAATTATACAAAAAGCAAATTTTTTTACAAAAAAAAAAAACAATCTCTAAAAAGACTATTAAATAATGTCCCTTAATAGGAACATTTTAGGCCGAATAATTAACTAGTTTCCACACGCCTAGCAATCCTAAAATCTAATCTAAAATTGGTGTTACATTTAAGTATTTTCTTTTAATAATTTTGGAGGCAAAATCGACTTAGATCTTTTTGAACTGAGGACTTATCGGACCCTTAAGGCGACTTTGCCTCTTTTTATTTGCGACTGAATAGTCGCATTTAGGCCCTAAATGTTTAAAAATCACAACAGTACCTAAGTAAGGATAGTTTTCTTGACTTTTAAGTAACTTGTTCCTTGGAAACCCACTTTACGCTTTATTTTGTGAAGATTCATTACATTTGAATTAAATATTTAATTTTTGAATCTAAGAAAATTGATCTTCCTGTCTCCTCAGTTAAGTAGGGGGCAACCCGACCAACTATCGCTCCATCACTATTATTTAGTTTTTTATTTTTATTTCGATGCTAGGATTTAATTGATAGTTTCAAAATAGTCCTATGCACTAGTTTTGCCCATGTTTTAATTTATCGCCGTAGTGTTGACATCGACAGGATTCCAATTTTGGGAGGCGCCTAAACATACAAAGTTTTTTTGCTATTCTAAATCCTCAAAAATAAAGCGTAAAATCAATTCCTACACCGCTTAATACAATCAAATCCTCCTGAACACAATATTATCTTTCCAAATAATTACAATTACAAATTGCTTCATCAATCTTTGCAAAAGCACCTTACTATTACTTTATTCAATTCCTTTTTTATTTAAAACCGAAATATTCTGGATTTCATACACTGGTGACATATTGTTCCTAAAGTCATTTGGCAGTTATTTTACCTCTGACTTTGCATCACAGTCAAAATCACAATGATCTTTATCCGCGTTGCAATAAGATTGCTGTTAGGTAGCCGTCACTGAGCAGTCAAGCAAGCCTGCAAGATTCCCAATAATGTAATCAAAATGGCGGCTGCTAAGTACCTAAATTTTCTTTCACTTTTGGCGTTTTAATAGAACCAGTTTTAATTGTAATAATTGGGTATTGACGATGTCAACCATTGTATAAAAATCCTATAACAGCATAAATATACTTAGCTAGTCTCTCATGGATAGGAGGCCTGTGTCCAAGCAGTGGGATCTTTATAGGGTAATTATGCTATGCTATGAGCCTGAACGAGGTCGTCAGAAATATATTTATGTTGTAAGTCTCATGTACAGAGATCGGATATTCGGAAGCATATTCACCTAAAGTTGAGATGTTGGCTAACATGGAATGCGCTTTTGTATCGAAAAAGTCTTAATTTAGGTGAGTAATTTGTTTATTTTTTGTTTTAACTAATACAAACCACCCCTCCTCCAGTACATACACAAATTTGTATCGGGTTAAACATTAATTTTAAATTAATACACATCTGAATAGTTATGCAATCCAAGAACCCCGGGGTTTTAAATAAATATTACAAAGCCGCTTCCATACTTTCATAGCTAAAAATTATCTTTAGGTAAATATGCATCCGAATATCCGATCTCTGCTCATGTAATAAGACGCAAGCCTTTTGTCACTAACCAAACTGCTACTCTACTAGAAGACCAGACGAGGCCAGATCACGGTTACAAAGACGTTAAGCTAAGTATATTTATGGGCTGAAATTTGAGGGGTGCTACACGAGTTTGGGTCAGCACATTCGGCAGTATTTATTGAACAACAAAGCCGACCCGATGATAACAACTACACATATTCAGCAAACTCCGTTTGGCAGCATCTACCCTCGCTGAACAACATATGAGTAGTATCGGCTCAATTACCTCAAGCACCTCCTATATAATAGTTTCCAAAAATCCTACGCGTATACAAGCCACATTCGCGCGAATTATCGACAGAACGCTTAAAAATACTTCACTACCAGGTTTAATACTTTTAAGTTACTGTTAGTTTAAACATCACGCGTTTTCCCCCATTGAGATAGGGAAAGTTTTCACTTTAGATATGTTCAAGTCTCATGTAATACGGGTAAGCCTATTTGCCATTTGATCATATGATCTGGTCAATATTATGTTTAGTCTTTAAAAGAGACCTGACTCTGAGTTGGTTTCGCTATTTCTTCTCAGGGGTAGTCAGCTAAGAAATGTCGACCGCATCTAGCTTTTTTATGCCACGTAAAAGTGAATCTTATTTACAGAATAATCAATTTCATTTCATTTATATTTGCAAGTCAACAAGACACGCTTAAATTTACATTGCATTGATTTTTTCAGGCTTAACGCCAAATCGCCGTTAAAATTTAAAATGTTCTATCTAATATTATTCTAAAAAGGTCATCCAAAATTTTATTTTATTTACATTGATTTTTTTCTTATTTTATACCCGCGAACATCGCTTTTTTAAGTTTTAGTGCAAAGTAGGTTGAAATTAATTGGTGCAATTTTAAGCTGGTGATAATTTTCGTGCATTTTATTGGGTATTTGATCATCAAGGCCCTTAAATATTTCTAGTTAAGTAGATCAATACTGGGCATAGTTATAGGTAATATCTTTCAATTTTAAATAACCGCAGTTATTCCTCTTTGCTAAGCAGAGACCGAAGAAACGGTAAGTTCTAAGAAACTTGGGATAGGCCTATGTCCAGCAGTGGACTGCTTAAGGACGTCAATTTCAGTAGAATTATCATATTTATTTCTCTTTACGATTCCCAGAATCATAAAAATCTCCGTATTTTCTATACATAACACCATAAGTTAAAACATTGCATTATTATGTACTTCAGTCTTCACACGACAATTGAAAACAACGCCATCTCTTACCAACAAACGTAAACTAAACACAATTGAACACAGCGCCATCTATCTTCAGAACCGCAAACTATTTGGGAGAGTTTGTCTTTTTCACACACACACAGCTCCTTATATGGAAATCTTTTGTCCTTGTTACGCGTACGTCACCTTTTTGGTATGTTAGGGAACCGCCGCGGAATTTGACGGATACTATGCGTGTGTGCAAGGTCTAGTCGTAGTGACTAGATGCTAAGCTCGTTCGGGAGGAATGGAGGGTAGAACTGTGTTGTGGCATCGTTGAAGATGGCGGGGGAAGTCGAGTACTTGCCGCTTGTCTTTCTTGCTCTTCTAATTGGACTGTGAATTCTTCTTCGAGAGCCTGTGGATGATGAGAATTATATCAGTTGGGATTCGGGGTACAATTTCATTTTTAATTCAAGGATGATTGTATACCTGACTTATGCCAATATTGAAAAGTACTGTTTTAACAAACTCATAATTATTTTATATACCTACAATTTTATCCTAAAAAATCTATAGATCCTTGTTTAGTAGTAATAATTATGTAAAATGTTTCTAAAAATGTAACGCTAACATTAAATGCATTTTTTACATAAGGAGGACAAAATTCCATGCCAAATATCAAAAACGTTACATTAAGAGTTAAGATCTAGAAACGTGCAATTCAGTGCAATTTGGACTCTTTCCTGACGTCTATAGGGTGCCCATCAAGTTTATTAAAATAAATAAATATTCCGTAAAGAAAGAGCTACTAAGATTGCTACAGGAGACACGATACGCTGTCAAGAGAGTTTCAACCTAAATGCAAGATAAGTGGACAATAGGGTATTTTCCAATTTATTAAAAACTATTCTAATTTGAATATTGGGACGAAATATGTAACAGAAAAATAAAAGTAAATTGATTTATATCCATTTACTTAATTAAAAACGATTTAAATTAAATTAATTTTTCGTTGTTTTGAATAGACTAAAGTAGTTAGTAAGTAAACAAGTGAATGTCGATTTTATAATTAACAAGATTTTTAAAGGATAGAAAGTTATTTTACTCGTGTGCGGTGCCTCTGTGCACAAATACTTCTAAAATTGCGCCAAACTAAGTATTTGTACCGGTGCCGTTTACACAAAGCTGACGTCACGATGTCCCGTGATAAAAAAGCCATCGTAAGAAGCGTTGTGGCGGTAAATTCAAAACAACCAAAAATAAATTCGATTTTAATTGTTTCAATTGAGAAAATGGTTATAAATAAATTTATTTATATTTTTGTTAAATATACCGTTCCAATCTTCAAATTAAAATAGTTTTGTCTTAATTAGATTCTAAAATGCTAATAAACCACTAAAAAACAACACAACATTTTTATTTAATCGGTTAGTGCCATAAAAATGCATTTAAATGTTACATTTTCATATTTCACGCGTAATTTGACGAAAATGCTGGACGCAGTGGACGCCATATTGGTCTGTGAATGACGTCAGTTTGCTGTGTGAATAAATGCGCTGGTATTTTTTATGATAATTGTTTATAATTTAAAAAATGAGTTATTATTCTACTTATCGTTGGTTTGCTGTTCTTGAATGTAAGATATTATTTCAATAAAAATTACTTTGGTTACGAAAATAAAGTACAAAGTTGTTCAATTGACATGCCGTATGACGTAATTACATGACGGCTACTATTTCATGGTTTTCAAAACAGATAAAAAAAAACTGATATCTACGAATTAAATTTAAAAAATTATTTTGTTATTTCATGAACTAAAAATAACATTTTCCGACTGCTTTTTGCCTAAGCTATCTCAATAATAATAGTAATAGTTTTAGTTTTTTTCTCATAAAGAGTGAAATACCCTATTTCAGGATATGATGTCAAAAAAGAAGTAACATCGTTCCCCAAAACCCAATTATACTCAGATTAGATAAAGCCAAGCGTCCCGTGTTTTCTGCAGCCATCGTTATAATAATAGTGCTATAAAATAAACCACATACCATGCTTCCGGCGTCCTCCAGTCCGTGTTAGCAGTACCTCACCACCGCCATTAAAATACCCTGTGTTTTGTATGCTGAGTTTGCTAAAACCTTTTTTTTTTGTAAACTGAGACTTTGGTGAGATTTGAGACAAGACGTTGTATTTATGGTTTAATTAGCAGCCGACCTCAAAACAAGGCAAGACAGACGAACGACATCTTACCGGCGACTGTGATAACTCGAGCCAGCGCCATCTGCCGACGGCTGTCGTCGACAAAATTCCGTTCGACAAGAGCTCTAAGCTAGGGAACTGGCTAGTCAGATGTTGGGAAAAAAGAGCTTACTGAGGTATTAGAATTTGATAGAAAAGCTCCATTTAAATGTCAACATTAAAAAAAAAAACTTTTTTGGAGTTTTTTTTTCTTCTGAAAACTATCGATAATCACCCCATTTTTTTAATTATTAAATGATCTTTTGAGTTCAGTGAATTGTCATTCCGCCAGCAGACCTCATCATCATCTGCCTAGCCTTTCCCCAACTATGTTGGTCGGCTTCCTGTCTAACCGGATGCAGCTGAGTACCAGTTTTAACATGGAGCGACTGCCTGTCTGACCTCCACAACCCAGTTACTGGGTAATTCGATACCCCTTGGAAAGACTAGTTGTCAGACTTTCGAGCCGCAGACCTATTCTATAAAAAACACACCGAGAAAACGTAAGTGAAACGAGCTTAAAGTGTGCTGTCATTCTATCTGATAGTGACAGCTCACTTCACTTTAGTTATCACTGTGAGATTTTTACAGAATAGCATTACAGGGTGGAATGACAGTTCACTAAAAGCTCACTTTACGTGAGTAGTCATGGTGTGATGTTTATTATAAATTGAACCGGCTGAAGATTATAATTATGAGGATATCTACTTCACAAGACGTCTCATGACTCAGAAAAAAAAAGTTTCAGCAAATAAATCAGCAACAATACACAAAGATCGAAGCACATGCTCATGCGTTACGACTTTTAGTCGCACGACTGATATGTCGTGTGTTAACCTTTTGACCGCCAGCGTCGGGTACGGCCGACAAATGAAAACGGGCCCAACACGCCACCGTCGGCTAATGGCGACAAGAATGCAATATTTTAGGATAAAAAAAAATAATGATGTTACGAGTAATATTTTATTTAAAAATAGGGGACGAAAAACAATGATTAATTGGTTATTGATAAAATTTGGGAATCGCTATTATTTTTTGTAGGAAATACCTATATAAAAGAATAGCGCCGAATTTGTGGCTTGGCGTGGGAGGGAAGCCGATGTGTTTACGCTCTGGCGGTGAAAAGGTTAAACAGGCTGTATGTACATCTGTAGTTAGGTGTGGACTCATTTCATGTTGATGGTAATTTTAAAAGCTTGGGTAAGCCTAGGTAGATAAGGGTAAATTCAACATTAAAAGCGTAAAACAAAAGTTTATTTGGGTAACTTAAATTTGGTAAAGGTTTTAACTTTACCAAGGGTTACTCTTAGTTAAAACTAGTTTTACCAGAGTAGAGCAACTTTACCCAAAGTAAGCCTAACTTAAAGCTTTACCCTAGTTAGCCATAATTACCCTACTTAACAAGCATTACCCAATATCAACCAATGTTTACCCAAGCCTCTGATTACTTTTATATCCTGCTTTTATATTCTCTTATCCTGCTGCAATCATTTAAAGCAAGCTTTGATATTAATTAGCGTTGTAGCTTTATTATTACTGCAATTGGACAGCTTTTTACCCAAATCCCTTTAATAAGTTAAAGCTATTTATCATTCCTTTGAAATAATTTAAATTGTATATTTAATGGAAGTTAATCATTCCAAAATCTTGCAAGCTAGATTAATACAATTAATCAAACAATAAAACTAAAAGGCACAAAATTCCTCCGCACCATTTTCGAAAAAAAAAAACATCAAAAACTATGAAACATAACATCTTTATTTACATTATAATTTGCGTAATATAAATGATTTATTTAAATAATTAAATGACATTTTACAACTACGCGTACAGAATTCGCGTCACATTGACGTTCTACGCTAGCTTGTACATATAGGGATTAGCTTTACAGAAATGATAATTTGTTTTAAAAAAACTATTCCTTTACCCTATTTCGTGGATGAGCACAATTATTTTACAAAAAAAATATTTAAGTTAAGGCATACCTATTATAAAAAATACGTTTAAAAACCAGTCACATAATAGACAAAATTATTTGACACATGCACAAGTTAAATTATTATAATTATGCTATAGGTACCTGGGTAAATTTGGGTTGATTATTCAAACATGCAAAAAATATATACCGAGGTAAAAGTAAAAGCGACTCAACGCAAAGGTTATTTTAACAGACAGCTATGCTGCTTTTTCCTAGCTAAAGCGCTAGGAAGTGGTGAAGGACGGGCGTTTTGGGGGACTGTCTTATGTAATTTTGATGTGAAAAAGTGCTAATTTTAAGCCTAGTTTGAATAAAAGACTTGATTTAGCAAGATACGGTTGAAATGTACACCAAATATTTTATTAAACAAGTCACAAATTTAACCCGGAGCTCGAAAATGGATCTTAGTCTATTGTCAATTGGCCGGCAGAAGCTGTCATTATTTTAAATGAATAATTGCAGTTGAAAGCTATTTCTTAAACAAGAATTTAACCTGTAATTTTAAATTTTTACTGGGATCAATTTACTTCCAGTAAAAAAGGGTTTAATTTACCTTTGTAGCAAATTATCAGTTCCGTAAAACGTTTTAGAATGACATCTCAAGATTCTACAAGCTTATTCAATTAATTCTGTTGTCAAATCTAGTGAACTTATATGATTTGGCTTGACCCTCCCCCGCCCTTAATGGACGCGCCCAAAACCATCACTTTTATGTTTACGGTAAGTATTGACAATGCCTCTAGAAGCGGTCGCCGAGGCTTCTTTTACCAAGTCGCCTACATGTTCTGTAGTTGTTATTGTGTAAGTCAAATAATCACGAGATCGGACAACAGATTTCCCGGTCAGTCTTTCAGAGACTGATGTTCGGGGTAACACATAATATTAATTTGTTTGTTTAAAGATTGTATTGAGGCAAAGTTAAGAACTTTCTTTTTTCGACTGTTACATCACCTTTAATTTTTTTGGTAGCTAACTAGTTTTGTTTATTTTTCTATTACTGTCCTTAGTTTTTGGTACTTAGATAAGTTTTCTTTTTTTTTAATACAGTTTTTTCTCAACTATATATGAGTCGGCTTCCAGCCTAACCGGCTGCAGCTGAACAACAGTATTTCAAATGGAGCGACTGCCTATCTGACCTCCACAACCCAACTGCGTTACACAAGAGCACTTGGTAAGACTGGTTGTCAACCTTTTTGGTTTGACCCCCATAATAATTGGACGTAGTTAAGCAGAAAGGACTCAATCCACACATTCAAATATGAATTGCGTCCTTTATGCATTAACTACGTCAAATTATGATAGAGAGAATACTGTTTAATTTTCTTTCTTTTTTTTAACATCCAAAGTTTCGAGCTACTAACAATATCCTCAAAATACAAATAATAATATCGTTTCTCAGTAACTGTCCTATTATATGAACATAACTAAGTGATGAAACAGCCAATTAAATTAAACAAATTTTATAATAACAATAAAATCTATTAATAAAATATCTTCAAAACGACAAAAAATATTTAAAATTATTTTACAATAATCATTACAAAATTTTGTACAACGAAATAATTGTTAGAAAATTATTTTAGAATCGCGTTAAACTTTGCAGCTCGATTCTCTTTTTGAATCTTAACTCACTTTATGTAAAGCATAGCTCTAGACTATAGATTAACATTTTATAGTATTAGGGAATGTTTCAAGTTTCGTTCACATGCGTAAAAAGGTTGGTGTTTGCAAAATCCGAGAAATAAATTGACTACCATCTTAAAATGTCCGTATATTCAAATAACAACTGTCATTCTTTGACAAATGTATGAAATGGCTATAACACGGCAAAGTGCGGCAGGACAACTTAGAAGCTTTGCCTCTTAGTCGGTAACGCGACGTTCGTGCTAATTCGGAAAACGAAGATAACCGAAGCGCACAAATTCTCTGGTTTACTGCAGGTTAACAAGAAAATATATGCGCTTCAGCAATCTTCGCTTGAATGAGTAGATAAAGAATCAATACTCATTACAAACACCAACCTCTAGACGCATTATTCGTCTTTTCTTCACCTACCGTTAAATTTACGCGCGAAAATAAATAACTCGATAGGTCAGCGTAAACGCTATAAGGCGACGCGTAATTTATCAATTCAAATTTATAAAAATTATAATTATTAACTTCGTTAGAGGCGACGCACTTCATATAATTATTTTTTAAATTATATTAGCTGTTCCCTCAAGGGTAGCATGATAATAATTGTGCAGGATGTATTTTTAAAAATGGAAAAGTACGATATATTGCTACATTTAAAAATATTTTTAAAACAAATGAGTTGTGTGTCTAATGACGTTGAAAGTTGATCTACTAGGTTATGTTACTGCATTTCTTTTTAATCTTTTTCATTTAAGTATTTAAGACTTAAATAACCTCTACAATGCGAAAACCGAAACAAATCGATATCGATGTCTTGTTCGCAGTTGGGTTTAAGGTTTGAACATTCTTATTTATTTTAATTATTTAGGGGCTTTATATTAGAACATACTCCTTAAGCCGTTTCATTTGACAGCCCACTCGAAACTAGATCAAAATAAAAATCAGAGACACTAATAGGATTTATCATCCGTCATATTGATTTTGTTCGTATAAAATAGTAGCTTAAGTTAACTGGACCATAATAACGAATCGATTGACACCTCATTATTAAAAATTGTATGAGTACAAACAAACATACATACATAAATACATACATAGACTGCTAAAAACATAACCTTCGGCGTAATCGGGTAAAAAATAGATTCTAATCATAATTATTCAGTTTAAAAATACACCCTGCATGAATGTAACAATTAAAAATATAAAATTCAACTTTTTTAATATATTTTATCTAACCTAGGACTTTGGATTCAGGCACATCGAATCTACTCACTAAGTATTGCCGACATAGCGACTTTAATTATGTCGAACGCCGACATTGTGAAGCCACCGACAATTTAGGTTTTTTGTTTTCCAATTTTATCGCCGGAATACAAATTATTTATTGCTACATCACTAAGATAAATAATGTTATACAGCGTGATAAATAAAGGTGTAGTTAAATTTAAGGTTGTGATACAGACCAGCACCCTAATTGCGTAACACGCGATTAATCATAATCGGTTTCATTTTGACAGTTCAACAATATTCATTGCGTTATTTACGTTGTTGAGCAGACACATTTTTCGAACATATGAAGCAATGGTTTAGCCATCTGTTTCAAAACGAAACAGTTTATGATTAATCGTGAATTACGCAATTAGGGTGCAGGGTTGTTGCTGTATGTCGGTTGCCTTGGTTCTCCTGCGGATCTGTTCATTCCTGATTCGATCGCGTAGGGAAACTTCAAGCATAGCCCTCTCCATTGCTCTTTGGCTGATCTATAACCTTCTGGTAAGGCCCATTGTGATCGACCACGTCTCAGTGACCAAGGTCGTCACTGGCAACACGCACTGGTCAAAGACTTTCGTCTTGAGGCACTGCGGTATTTGGGACGAGAAGATATCAAACTCTAAAACCCAAATGTATGGGACGGCTATTTTTCTCTCGATAACGATGTTTGGTCCCATGGAGAAAGTAGTTCAGATTTTTGGTACACCACACCCCTAAATTGGACCACTCCTTTCTAAAACACGCGGTTTAATTATTATCTTTTCAGCTGACTACACACAGCTATCAACCCCCGCGACACGCAAAAGCGAAAATATTTAACATTTTCGAACTATTCTAGGTTTTTTTTAAATAGAAACTTTTTGACTGATATTCAGTAAGAGAATTGGCGAAAAATTACAGAAGGCAGTTTTCGGCTGGAACACAGTTTAGACCAACTTTGCGATTTTCCTATATTAGTATATAAATTATTTTTAATGACAACTACAGTAAAAATGCATCTAAATCTGGAAGCAACGACCGCCCGATCATTTTGTTGTAAAATAGACTCTAATGCAATAACTTTAAAATGTATATCGCGACGAATTTTATATTAAATCCTAATTATATCAATAAATACTAAGGAAGCGAAGCAATTTGGCAAAATTATTGGAAGTTGGCTGTAGGTATACTAATTGAGGTGAAGGTACCAATTGTTAGGATAGTCATATTTTTATAAAAATTTAGGAAAATTGGAAGACTGTCTGTTTCTTTCTGAAATCTTCTTCTTCGTATGCTATTATTGAATGGGAAGTTTTGTTCTTACTTTTACCAGTTGAAGCACCTAATACAAGAAGAGCCAAAACTTTTAACATTTTAAGTACAAATTTTAAGAAAAAAAAAAAAAATCTAGCAACTGATGCCTCCACCCCACGTCTAATGGCAAGTTTGTGACAATAAATGATTATTATAAGGAACGTTTTGTGATTTGTATTATATTTGAGGACATTTTTCCCAATAATAGCAGTATTTTAGAATTATGACTTCGATTGATGTAAATTGGAAGATAACACAGGACATTTTGCCTACGGACCGAGCGAGCAATTTTCTATCCGCGACAATTTTTCATCCCGCATTCGATTTTCAACTCTCTGGGTTGAGGCGAGCATTGAAAATCCAACAGAGTGCATCAAAAAATTGCATTATTGGATTTTCAACCCTCGGCGCTGAACAGTGCATTGGGAATCCAGTGCGAGATAAAAATAATCTGGCGCTCCCTGGGCTTATAGATGTAATCTCTCTAAGTTATTAATACACAAAATGTATTATTTGTAAGGTCAAGTACGACCCTTATTTTGTTTATAGTTACACCAGTCGCCATCTTTATTTAAACGTCAAATCCAAGGTAAAAATAGTATGTCTTAAGGTTTTACACAATTGTACAAAGGATTAGTGAAACAAGAGATATAAGTATTTTTAGAAGAAGCGAGTTAGTAGTTTTAAGCATTAACATAACCTTAAATATACAGAAATAGTGTCAAAGTGTTTTTACATGTAAGTAAAATAAATTAAAAAAGTTATTTATTTATTTTTAAAGGGTAAAAAAAAATGTGGTTTGTACAGCAATGTCAAGCCACATCTTATTGAAAAAAATTATTCAGTAAAGCAGTTTCATGAATTACAATTTATTAGTATCCTCCCTTTAAGAATTGACATCACCCACTATATTATAGAAAAATAAAATATTATTATTCTTAAAATTTTACTGCTTTGAATTAATTATCGTTTTTGGCACAAGAGATAGAATACAATTAACATATCACGTCTACTTACAAAGCAAAAACACTTTAAAACGCAAAACAATACTATACAATTTTTAATACATGCCAATTTAAGTTTAAAAACATGCTTTTTGTACAATTTTGGATGCGGGAGTGAGTGGTCGACATTGAAACATGTCAAACTTATGTGTGTGTCATATTTTCAGGTTTTTTTTTTAATGACGAGTTCACTAATGATGCACAATTGCATCTAAAGAGTATATCACAAGAGCAAGTCCATATAAATAAATAAAATTGAAGTGTCTGTTTGTAATGTCAAAATAACAACTTTTACTAAATGCATCTGAAAGTACATACTTATAACAGGAAATCGATTTATAAATTTGCTGTATGTCTGTGTGTTCCGGTTAATCTTCGAAACGGCGGAACCGAGTTTGACGGGACTTTGGGTATTTTAGAAGTTTGACGGGACTTTGGGTACTTTAGGAGTTTGACGGGACTTTGGGTACTTTAGGAGTTTGACGGGACTTTGGGTACTTTAGGAGTTTGACGGGACTTTGGGTACTTTAGGAGTAACATAGGTTTCTTTTTGTCCCGGTCACGGTAGCACGGTCAAATCTATTACCATAACTATAATAGGGTATTTTCCAATTAATTAAACTAATCTAATTTGAAGATTGGGACGAAATATGTAACAGAAAAATAAAAGTAGATTGGTTTATATTAATTAAAAACGATTTAAATCAAATTTATTTTTCGTTGTGTTCAATTTACCGCCAAAACGCTCCTTGCGATGACGTTTTATCACGTGACCACACGTGACGTTACCTTTGTGTGAACTAAAGTAGTTATTAAGTAAACAAGTGAATGTCGAGTTTATAATTACAAAGATTTTGAATGGATAGAAAGTTACTTTACTGGTGAGCGGTGCTTCTGTGCACAAATACTTCTAAAACTGCGCCAAACGAAGTATTTTTACCGGCGTCGTTTACACAAAGCTGACGTCACGATGTCACGTGATAAAAAATCATCGTAAGGAGTGTTTTGGCGGTAAATTCAAAACAACGAAAAATGAATTTGATTTTAATCGTTTATAATTGAGAAAATGGATATAAATAAATTTATTTTTATTTTTCTATTAAATATATCGTCCCAATCTTCAAATTAAAATAGTCTTTATTAAATTCGAAAATACCCTATTATTTAAACAGCTGATTATGATGACATGTGTTACTTAATTCTTTGTTGTTCGATTTTAAAGAGTTTGTTGGATGCACTGACTAACTTTGCATTATGAGGTTCGGAAATCTATCCAGAATTATTTTGGAAAGTCCAAACTAGAACATAGCACGAGCTGATCTAGGGCTCTGCCTATCGTTCTAGCAAAACAGACAAACTTTTGAATGTTTGTATTGCTTAATCTCCAAGTAAAATATTGACAAAGTAAAAATAAAATAGCTAGAAAAACTCAACAGACGTGATGGGAAAAAAATATTATTTTTGGAGTCATGAAGGCAGATAGCTTAATTACTAGAAGTTTGTGTTCAGTTCAGAGTTCAACAGAAAATCTTCTGTTTTATCATGTTTAGATATATCCATTAAGTATGTGGAGTTTAGCTAGCTAATTTAATTTTCCCCTGTACGTCACACATTGTAGATTAAGATCTTTTTGTTGGAACGTACGCCATCTGGTGTGAACCAGAGTACTATTAAACAAGTATTTTCCTATATAGTTTAGACTGAAAAACAACCTCCTTAGAGGGAGGTGAGGCCTCTCGCTCCCACATCCAAAACCCAACTAAACATTAGAATCGGGAGGCCCTTCCGTCTTATCACTCAAAATCGACTTCCGAATATTCAAAGTCGATAACTGACTCACAGGAACTTCCGTATTCGAATAGCTGTTCGATCCACGAACGGGTCCCCAACGACTAAAATGAGTTTCTAGATCATCATTTGAATCTATGGTGTATGTGCTGTCGCTACGCTCACTCCTCGTTGTGTTATAAGCCGTTTCTAGCGACGGTAGATCTATCATCACAGCTTCTAAAGCGCGATCTTGTTTTAAACTCTGCTGCGAGATGCTACGTTTCATCGTTTGACTTGTCTCGGTTTTTAGCAAATGTTCCGACATCGACTGCCTGTTTAATTTCTTGTCTTTAGGACGCTCTATTTCTTCTTTGATCTGTCTGTCGTCTCCGTATGCCATTATAGGCTCTCTTCGCCAGTCGTCACTGTTATTGAAGACTGAGAATCCGGAGATTTTATCAGAGACTAATTTCAGGTTAGATGTTGACGCGTAGCGTTGTCCTTTAGTCAATTTGCCCCGTTTTGTGGTGTTATTCGCGCTGGCGGCAGCAGATTTCGTCGCTCGACTGGGGCTAATACTTTTCCTCCTGTCCATACTTGGAGTGTTAGCAGCTGAGATGAAGTTAAGACTAGTCCGGGACCTAGATAAGGACCCAATGAAGGACGTGCGTTGGTGGTACGCGCTGAGGACGTGTTGCAGTACATTTTTCGGCCAAGGCGCGTTAAGGTACAGTCCTCGATCAGGTATCGGTATTCCGAACTTTTTCTCATGATCATCCAGTTGCTTCTCGAAGGATTTTATGATGGTCTGTTTAGAATTAGGGTGTTATTTAGTTTCTGTGTACGGGCTACGAGACCTAGGACGGCACTGGACGAGTACAACGTGTGTAAAATTTCAAGTTTGGAGTTCTGAAAGGTGTATTTGTGATTTATTTTCTGTAAATCTTATTTATACAAGGATCTTTTGCGGCGTGGCTACAATCAGAACTAATGTATGTTGTTTTTAACTGACTTCAAAAAGGGAAGATTATTTTTTATTTTTTTCTACATTTCTTTACCAAAAGCGCCACCCTGTCAATATCAGTCAGGTACCAAAAAATCCTTGAAGCCCTCTACATGTCTCCAATGTTTGAAAGTCAGTCAAATGGTTACCGAACCAAGATAACAATGGCACCAATGATTTTCTCCCCGGATTTGCGGTATCTATATAATTTTTTAACACGTTTCAGAACTCATGAAAACCTTTTCCTGACTATCTATAAAACCTCCTCCGTCACCCACCACCACAAATTAGTTTTAAACCAAGCTATGAACAAACATGCTTACTTTTACGGAAAAAGAAATCATTTACTACCAAAACTAATTTTGTACTGATTGTCAAAAAGTTTTTGTAAATCTTAGTAAGTTATTGTAGGTTAGGGGCCATTCAAGTATTACGTAAGCACTACAGGGGGGCGGGGGGGCTCTTTGTTTTGCTTATTTTTGATGACATGGGGGATGGCGGGTATGGATGGTGATTACGTCAGCAGAATTTATTTATTAACTTTTGGATTTTCTACAAAATTTAGTCGATTTTGGTTTGAACACATATGGCAACCCTAGTTGTCTATGAATGGCTCGAAGAAAACGATGACAATATACCAAAATCAAAATAAAGTGAGCAGACACGTTAGGTGTCTGCTACCAATGTTTACGTGAGTATGGAAGGGGGAAGTAAGAGCTTTGCTTACTTTTGTTGACGAGGGGCGGGGGGGGTCAATAATTGCTAAAAAAACTGCTTACGTAATACATGAATGGCCCCTTAGGAATGTGCAAATGTAATCGACAGCTGGATTCTGTGGATTTCATTTTAAATCTTTGTATTGATCCATGGTAATATTTTTAAACAAAGTTATGTTTTAAGAATGTGCTATCCGTATTTGTCTGCAAAATATATATTTATCATTTTTCTACCAGTACAAATAGATCACTTGAATTATTTTGTTAGTAAATGTATTCCTTTTCCATATTTAAACCATGAAAACATGCGTACAATCCACCCAATCATATGCAAGCTACTTTACAACACATGCCTTAAAAGAAGTTAAAGATTTCCAAATTATATCTGTGCTTCTGACTGTATTGAAATATTGTATTTATAACGTTTGATTTTCCATTTTATACTTACCCAGTCATAGAAATATTAAATTCTGTGCTTTAAAAAGCCCGATCGAATTTTGAAAATTCATAGCTAGACCGGAATTATGTATTTGACACACGAAAATTGAGCCAAAGATAATGAAATCCTATTTCAAGGCAAAAAAGACTGAGTTTTTAATGCATACAGTAATGCTAGGGTCAACACGTTTTTCTTAATAGTAACAAATTACTTTATAAAATAAATTTTGGTCATTGTATTAGGCTGTTAACTCAATACTCTAATCGCGATCTTGCGTTAATGTTATACAAGGTGTAACAGAATGGACCCAAGGCCTGAAACTAGTTTGTTCCTAATTTACTACTGAATCGATTTCAGTAACTTTTAATATAAGTATTTTTTATTATTATTATGTATTTTGCCCTACCTACCACTGGTTGAGCCAAAGATAATTCAATCTTATGCCTGAAGAAATAAGACTCAATTTTAAATGCATAAAGTAATGCTTGCTAATAATATCAGTTAGGTTTAAAAAAAATAGTTTTGGTCATCGTATTATGCTTTTAACTCAATACTCTAATTGGGGTGTCTGAGGTCTTGCGTTAATTACGTTACTCGTTGTATATTTTCATGTCTATATTTTGATTCTAATCCCGAACTCAAACAGTAAATTTTTAGCTCTTATTATAAGGAGCGTTATTATTAAATGGTAGTTAATCATGCAATATATTAAACCAGTCAGCAATGATTTCAATACAGTCAGTATCACAATACATTCATGCATACATCGCGCTGGAATTTAAATGGGAAAACACAAAACATATTAATTCTGCTGTCATATGATCACCACGTTGTCGACTTTGTGACCAAATGAAGTGTCTTAAAGTTTAATAACCTAGAGGATACACACATCTAGATATGGAGAGTGGACAGAAGACTGAATGTTTACGAGTGAGTTAAGTGTTTAAACACAATCAAACACATTCAAGAAAGTGGGGTAATCAAAAATGCGTCCACACATTAATCCCTTAGCTTAGTGAGCCTAAAATGTTCCCACTGCTGGGACACAGGCACACAAGCCAGGCTCTCTGTGAGAGGGAGCGTGCCATCATCCAAAACGCGGGCCATGTCACATGTCTTGAAATTTTTGGTTCTAGAACATGCCGGTTTCCTCACGATGTTTTCCTACACCGTTTTGAGAGCAGTGATGATGAAATAATTTACACGAAGTTAAGTGTCTGTTGGATTCGAATTCACGACCTACAATACGTCGCGCCCGATACAGCTGAGTCACCACTCTCTCTATTCCCTTATTATCTACTAATACAAGTTGGTTGTTCATAAATTAATAAATAAACTTTTCAGATCTCTGTCCACGCCCATATATATAAAAAAAAACACTAGACGATGTCACTGTGACAAAACAAGTACACGTTGGCTGGTTCATGGCTACACTCCAATGTCGGTACTAAGAAAACTAAACTTATCACATGACATAACATCACGGTATACCCCACGGTTAGGCAGAACTGTACTTATAGTACTGTGACTGTGTACTATAAGTAAATTTCGCCAGTAATGTTTATCATTCACTTATAATTTGTAAAATTTGAAGAAATATTAGTTCATCATGATCATTCTCATCATCATTATTCTCTTTTGAACCAATGATTTTTTTTTAAATAACAACTGACGTTAAAATGCAGCCACTTTCCGCTATACTACATCCCCCACGATCTCCGTTTCCTCACAAATTACAAAAGTACTCACCAGCTTCCTGTCCCCGAGGGTGGCGCGCCACTCCTTCAGCTCCTGGGAGTACCTCTCCTCCACAGCCTTCATCTTGTTGCCCTCGTGGTTCATCAGGGCTTTTCGCTTCTCGTTCTGGTACTGTTCCAGCTCACGGAGTAGGGCCTGATCGTGGAAAAGTGTTAGTTAATTACTCATAGAACATATTATTGTTTGATTTTTTTTTAATTACTATATCATAATTTTGTGTGGTGCCAGACGTAAAGAATAGCATTTCTTTCCGTGAGTGTCGTAGAAGGCGACTATGGGACTTATTAGAGAATGGGCAGCAGCATTCTCTATGCATTTTACCACCACACTGCGATCGCCAACCCGCCTGCCAAGCGTGGCGATTATGGCAAACCCCCCCCCCCCCAAAATTACAAGGCGGGAGGCCTATGTCTAGCAGTGGACGTGTTGTGGCTGAAATGATGATGATGATGAATTTTGATATTGGAGAACGGGATCTCCTAGCACAAGTATATATTTTACTTAAATGGCAGTCCATATGTAAGATATAAATCTTACATAGGGGGGAAACTTGTATAACTTTTACTAAAAGTTATACCTTTTTTGTTTAACCTTAATTAATAATTAAGTATGGAAGTCGGTGACTGGAATTATGTATTTTAAGTTTATGTCACCGCCTTCCGAACTTAGTTAAAAAATGTACATAATGTTTTTTTTCCCGTTTTTTTTTTGTCTTTGACACGCTATGAAGACTACGGTAAAAAGACAGTGTTACCTCTCCAGCCGCCTTCAGCTCCTCCCTCGCTTTGGCATGTTTGGTCGCAAGGCGTTGCTGCTCCGCTCGGTAGCGACGCTTCTCGTTCTCTTGGAACTATAGACAAATAACAGCAAGTTTAGCAAAAGTTTTTAATTGCGAGATCCATTTGACCCTAGGTAGGCCCCCTCCCCCCTCCAGACTGGGGGAAGGGGCTACCTAGGGTCAACTGAATCTCTCAACCCATTGATTTTACGTATTACTTTAAAATTAAATGCTAATTGAAATCATTCACCATTTTAATTAATCCTTACTAATATTATAAACGCGAAACTTTGTATTTATGAATGTTTATTACTCTTTCACGCAAAAATGGCTGAACGGATTTGGATGAAATTTGGCACACAGATAGACTGTAACATAAATTAACACATAGTGTCGAGAATATAACGCCGCGCCGGGCGACTGCGGGGAAGCTGCGGTGGCGGAGGGGCCCTCGAGCAGCGGGCGCGCACCGGACGTGAGGCACTGCATCGTCGTCCGAGTGACAGCACATACACATCATATAAACTCCTTTTTCTCACCGGTTCAAATCTAGTTGACCGCTTTTGTTACCCCTAAAATCTAATTCTTATAATACAGTCCACTATTAATGAAATCACGCGTTTTAGTCCTCATACCACCTGTAGGATACTACCATTTCTCTTCACATAGGATACTTTATATCCCGGTAGTACGTTCCCGCGGGATAATTTCCGACTTCGCGGGCGGACGCTATCATACTTATACTAGTTTTTTAGGATTAGACAGATAAAACCATTTTGATATGCGATTTATTTTTAAGATACGCGTCTATACTCCATTTGAAATAAGATTAGACATTTAAACAAACCTTTTTTACAGTCAGTTCAACCGATTCTGACTTCTATAACGTAGACATAAGGATGGCATTAAAAGCAAAAAAAGTAGTTACAATATCAACTGTTTACTGTAGCTGTCATTTGTTATGCCACCAACGCGATATAAGTCAAAATCGGTTGATCGGACTGTAAAAAAGGTTTAGTTAAATGTTTAATCTTATTACAAATGGAGTGTATCAATAAAAATTGTCTGATTAGGTTCTTACTCGGCTCGGATGGGGCATCGCAAATGCATGCAATCAAAGCTGATATGTCTCATGTCCTGCCACCGAAACAGCTTGGCGGCAGAATAAGATCTTACGTTAAGGCAATTAACGCATTTACTTTCTGTCTATCCCTCCCTCTCTCTCTCTCTTACCAGCAGGCTTAGCACGAGCATCGATTTGTCGACGGAGGAATAGACATGACTATTAACTAAATGATGATCAATAGGAGAAGATAGCTATGTTTTTCTATTAATTATCACAGTTATGCGTGCTAAACGAATCATGATTTTGTAGATAATCGTATATAATTTGTGTCCGTCGAGAAGAAAGTTTGTTGTCAGTGTGATTTTGACAGTTTAGGTAAAAATATTCTTTTGAAATAGTCTACAAAGATCGTTAGAAACGAAAGACAAAATGACAGATTGTAGAAGGATATCTACGGTGCGATGTCAAAAATGGAGAAACGAAATGTCGCTTTGTATTGAAAAAGCACTGTCTATTCTTCGTAGAAATAGAAAGCGTCATGCTAAGCCTGCTGCTCATGCATTTTTTTTTAATGTGTTTTTTCGCTCTGTGTACTCACTGGCAGTAACTTCAATATTGTTGACCGACAAAAACATGTAAAATTTCAACCACTAATAACTACGAGAATATTAGTGCTAGAATAACGGTTAAGCATTCAAAAGATAGGTCATATTTATAACAAATCTTTGAGCAGGACATACTTTGCCGTGCACGCACATGCGCGTGACCCTCAATTTTTTTTTGCTGTATATTGTGTGCCCATCCATAAATTACGTCACACAAATTTGATGGTTTTTTGAACCCCCCCGTCCTTGTCACATGTGGTCACACTTGGGAATCGCCCTTGCCCGTGTGTGACGTCACATATTTTTCAATTTTGTATTTAGAACTACATAATTAAAGGAAAACAGCAGTATTTCGATTTTATTAAATTTAAATTAAAAATAATCTTTAATAAAAATTAACATAAAGACAAATCATTTAGAGACTTTAATGGTGATTTTAACATGTGACGTCACAAAACTTTTGATCCGCCCTGGCCCTTGTCACACAATGTCACATTTCGTTGACCACCCCCTCAACGTGTGACGTAATTCATGGATGGCTAAGGGCCGATTTTTCAATCCTCAGATAAAAGTACCAATAGCTAACTAGAGAGTAAAGTTATTAGACTCTTTATTCGTCGGTTAAGTGGTTGTCAATTTTTCAAATTACATTTAACCAAGCAATAACTAACCGACCGAATATCTCATCTGTGAAAACGCTAACTTCAGGGAGGTGAAACAAATATACAGAATAAGCGAATGTTAGAACGGGACGGACTATACGTGATTCAAACAGATGGCAGCGTCGTCATTTCACTTTTCAAAACGTTACGAGGTTGTAAGTTTGACTGTGTGGTGTTTTTATTTGTGATTTCTGAATTGATAATAATGGAAAACAAAAAGAGGGAGCGTTCAGCAAACTTTAATAATGCTGAGGTTCAATTATTTGTGAGTTTAGTAGAGAGGTTTAAGAAAATAATATAAAATTAAAAGACAACACAAATACACTGGTTTCTGAAACAAAATGTATTTTTTTAGTAGGTAAGGTACCGTGCTTATTTAATTACGTTGTGCAAGTCAATACCAATAAACATATGTGTTCAAGCTTATAAAAACTGATCTTTGTGTCTTGCTCTTGATTTTATCTTTTACCAACAACAGCAAATATTGCACTGATACTTTGGTAAGTCTGAATCGACGATGGAATTCTGTTGAATCCCATGCGTTAAACTGTTCGACCCTCGGTCTTACAATTCTTTATTTTCTTTCACTTGGATTAACATATTCATTGATTATGGCTTCTTCCTCAATTGCCATGTCGTTAATACTATCTAAAATATCCATTTCTTAATATTTATTATAAACCACGAAGACTAGCCTCAAATTTAGTAACGTCAAAGTCATTTAACAATGGAATAAGCGGTTAACTGGCCGTCAAAGAGGCAAATAGATTTATTCCTCAGTTAAGTGAATTATTCGACCAATAAAGCCTATCTGACGATTGAACAACAGACTTTTTTGCTATCTATCGAATAAACCCTATCTGTCTGTTTAACTGAGGATTGAAAAATCGGCCCTAAATGTATGTAGTTTCTTTCTTACCTTCTTGAGCCGGTCCCGCTCGTCCTCGTGGCTGACGCTGACGGCGCTGATCCGCAGCGACTCGCGGAACATCATCTCGCGCGCTTTCTGCTCCGCGCGGATCCGCTTTGGTAGTGAACGCTTCTCCAACGCTTGGACTTTGGCTAGCTCTTCCTCTTTGCGTGTGTTTTTTCTGTTGACAAAAATGTTTAAATGTATGGATTTTGTAAGAAATAGGGAATTGCTGAACAGCCCCACCTGGTAACTAGTAGTCACCGCCGTCCAAATCATCAGCAATACCAGGGGTTTTGGTCCCGGCTGTCATTTGCAGATCTTTGACCGCCTGACAGTTCAGTCTGACCGAGGTAAATTGTGTTATCAAGAAACAATTAGGCGAATAATAGAGAAGGATATCGCGCCGACCCCAAATAATTTAGAATAAGTGAAGAGAATAATATGCTTCTTTTTTGGGTGGAAAATCATCAAATAACTTCACCGCTCTGGGTGGAGCAGCAGGGCGTGTCAGACTTTTACTGACTAAAACCCACCCGTGTTCCCTCAGTTGCCTGTGTGCCAGGGGCCGCGGTATCTCTTTCGAACAACCCGCACCCCTGGCAGGCATCGGCCTTTGTGGACCCCGCCAGTAGAATAATGATGGTTGTGTTATCCAGCAGCAAACCAAGACCACTCCGTGCCTCGGAAAGTAAGTTAAGAGGGCCATTACAAATTGAAGGATTTAGTTTTAGGTAAAGAGCTCTTAAGTATCCTTCATAATTATAATTTTGAAGCTCATATAACATCACCGACTCGGGCAAACTCTTGCATTGACCAAATCGCCAGTAACGTAAGAAACATTCATTCAGAAATTTATCACCTCGGCTTGTCAGATCATGAGACTGCACAAACGGTAACTATAAAGGCTAACAAACAAAAAACAATATCTTGTTGGTTTGAGATGAAACGTGACTACTGTGCAAACAACCTTGAAAAATTTTGCGAATGTATGTCATCTCTCTCATTTTCTGAAACATTTGATTCAGACACTCTTATAGAAGCCTTTAATATTTTTTATGAGACCTTTAAGCTATACTACGATCTGTGTTTTCCGGTGATAAAGGTTATCGTTAATAATAAACCACCGAAACAAAACTGGATGACAAAAGGCATAAAGAAGTCTAGCAAAACTAAACGTCAGTTATATCTAAAATTAAAAAATTCTAACATTAATAAAAAACAAAATGAGAAAAAGTACAGACGCTATAACCATATATTTAAGCGATGTGCACAAAGAGCACATAAACTTATTAATACAAGGCGTATACAAAATGGTAAGAATAAATGTAAAGCTACTTGGAATGCAATCTCCTCGACTATATCTAATAATAGTCTCTATAAAAATGACATTGACGAAATAAATCTTAATAATGTGACACATAATGATCCCTTAGACATTTGTAATATACTTAATGACTTCTTTATTAATTTAACATCTAATCAACCTATAAATTCCAATACTATTAAACTAAATGAAAAAAACAAAAATTATACTACAATTTTTTTAAATCCAGTGGATGCACTAGAAGTGTATAAAATCATTATGTCTCTAAATAATAGCAAAACTAGTGGAGACGATGATGTCACCACACAAACGTTGAAAGCTTGTGCTATTTCGATATGTCATCCACTGGCGCATGTTATAAATTTATCATTCCAAGAAGGTGTTTTTCCTGAACAGCTTAAAATGTCTACCGTAAAACCACTTTTCAAAAAGGGAAATAAGTCAGACCCTAACAATTATCGGCCCATCACTATAGTTCCGATTTTATCGAAAATTTTTGAAAAGGCTATGCTTAGTCGGTTAAACAACTTTCTCTCTACACATGAGATATTATGCAAGGAGCAATTTGGTTTCCGCAAGGGAAGTTCAACTGCTCTAGCAATCTTTGATTTGATTAAAATTGTGACAGAAAGCATAAATAATGGCAATCCAGTGGTGTCCCTATTTCTAGATATGACTAAGGCTTTTGACTTTGTTAATCACTCAAAGCTTTTACACAAATTAGACTTTTATGGCATAAGGGGAAAGGCTTATGAATGGATAAATAGTTATCTACGTAACAGAAAACAGTGTACAGAAATATCCAAAGTTGTAAAAAAAGGCAGCAGAATATATTTCAAAGAAAAGTTTAAATCAATGGCAATAATAAATAAAAATGGTGTGCCTCAGGGAACCATTATTGGCCCTTTACTTTTCTTGCTTTATATAAACGATCTTCCGGAAGCCACTTTGCAGAAATGTATTCTTTTTGCAGATGATACTACAATCATAATAAAATGCCAGGATAAAAACGCCTACAAATCGGCTACCGAAAAGGCCCTATCAGATATAGTAAGTTGGATGGAAAGTAATAACTTAAACATAAACATTAGTAAAACAAAATTAATTGAATTTAACTCTTATAATACTAAACCATTAACTCTAGATATTTTTTATAAAGACAAAAAAGTAGAACAAGCTGATGATCTTAAATTTTTGGGACTTAATGTAGATAAACATCTAAATTGGAAAAGCCATATAGAGTCAATTTGTCAGAAACTCGATAGGTTTGTGTTTGCCTTAAAAAAATTAAGACAAAATGTTTCTGTAGAAGCTGCCCTATCGGCTTACCATGGTTATGTGTCATCTGTAATGAGCTATGGATTAATAATGTGGGGAAACTCGATCGACATCGAAAGAGTTTTTAAAATTCAAAAACGATGCATCCGGGTCATCAACAAGGCTTGGTTCCTAGACAGTTGTAAACCTTTATTCCAAAAATGTAAAATTCTTCCAATCCCTTGTATGTACATAAAAGATATCTGCATCTTTACAAAAAAACACATGCACTACTTTAAACAACGTGGTGAAATCCTAACTAGACAAAAAAGAGCTAAGTTTCGCAACCTACTGTACCAACCACCCTGTCATAAAGATATGTATAAGAAAAATGTGTATAATATGTGTGTTTTAGTTTATAATAAGTTACCAAATGACTTAAAATTATTACAGGGTTATGTGTTTAAGACAAAATTGACAGAATGGCTTCTAAAGTGTTGTTTTTATAGCATTAAGGATTATATGGAACATACAAATTTAAGTTAGTGTAATATAATGATTATAAACAATATAAATTTTAAAAATTCAATGGAAATATAAATTGTAATGTAAACTTAGTTAAAATTTGCACGCTTGCTTGCAGGCAGAATACAATTACGCTTAGGTTATAATATCTCACCTACACCAACAATGTATTTCTCGCAAATTATAAAAAAATAAAAAATAAATAAATAAAATAAATTTAACGGCGCGTGGTAGCTGATCGTGCGTGCGTGTATAGTGAAGTATGCTACTCAGATATGCTAACCATTATGATTTGGACGCCCAGGAACAAACCGGCGCGGACTTATAGCTAAAGCCCGCGCGTCCCGAGATTTATAACTGATACATAGCGTTGCATTCAAAAATTGTTTAAAAATATTATTTTACTTTTAAACAGACTGTTTCTTTTTTTCAAGCAAGTTGACATAATAACCTTAGTTATTAAATACTTTTTGTTTGAATTTCGATTAAACATACGTAGTTAAAAAATATGATTTCAGACGAAAAATTATCATCAATTCTCTGTTTTTCGGAATTATTTTTGGGTTATTATTGTATGAAACATAAAAAAATTGATTTGAGCATTCCAAATAACAAGCTACAGTCCTACCACAGACATTTTTATAAATTACTAAACTACTATATGTTCCATGTAACAGAGCCTCAAAAGATGCCCGACAGTAACATTTTAGTCTTACCGCGTGATATCGTGTTACTTAGTAACTGGATTGTAAAGGTCAGATAGTCACGACGCTCCATGTAAAATACTGACTGCATCCGGTTAGGCTGGAAGTCGACCCCAACATATTTGAAAAATAATAGTTCAAAAAACTAAAAAAACACGCTTTAAAAACGTGGGGTCCTTTTTGAGGTATTTTTATAATCAATTAATGTCAAGCACCCCACGCTTTTTAATTGGAAACGAACGGAGAGCTGCAAACCTTTGTTTATAAAATATGAGATTCTAACTCTGCCGTCAATATACATACTTGACATTTGCGTATTTGTTTTTAAAAATATCGACAAGTTCACAAAAGTAGAAGATACGCACAACGTCAACACTCGCCATAAAAAGAGGTTATGCGCTCCATCCTCAAGAATAAAAATGTTAAGTGATAGCCCATATTATATGGCAATAAAAATATATAATAAGTTGCCAAACATGTTTAAAACTGAAAAATCAGTAACAATATTCCAAAAAAGGCTAAAACTATACCTAATTCAAAAATGTTTCTACTCAGTGAAAGAATTTCTAGAATTTAGCTTAAAATAACGTTTTTCTCTAATGTACAAAAGTGGCGTTCTGTCCTATACAAACCATAAGATTTAGTCTATCCTATCCTATTTAACTTCATAATTATGATACTTTAATTATAATTTATACTACCTGAAAAGAATGACTTGAATATTGCTGAATAATTGTATTAAATTCATTATTATTGACATTAATCTGGTCTTAGCTATAATCTATAATTTGTAAGAAAATAATAATATAATAATAATCTTTAATGCATGCTAATTTAGGATGAATTGCAATGCTTGTAAAAGGCTGCTAAGTCATAAGTACTAACACCAGATAACACCAACACTGTACACTTAGTTCGCAATAAACTTTGACTTTGACTTTGACTTTGAATTAAATTATTTTCTACGTTTTTAGTTCGGTTTTTAAAGCGTGTTTTTTAGTTTTTAAACTATTATTTATTTTCTATTTTTTAGTTCTGCTAACTACAAAAGCGTAATTTTTTCAGTTTCCTTCATTTTTTCTATTTTTCTCTATTCTTTTTTTTTAATTATTGAAGTGTCATCGGTCCTCGATAAGTTTACAAAGTTTCAATGAAATCTGACCGTTTAAAGTGGGTCAAAATCGCGCCCTAAGGAGTCGGTTACAAACATACAAGTGAAGCTGATATAAAGCGTGTAATAAAAAGTCTAAGCATATAATGGTGACACTCACAAAGAGGAGGCTACCACGCGGGCCTAGTGCGGGTTAGTAGATGTCACATGTCTTCGAATTTTTGTTTCGAGAACTTGCCGGTTTCCTCACAACGTTTTCAGTCACCGTTTGGAGAGCATTGGAGATTAAAACCTTACCTTTTGATCTGCTCCAGCTCCTTATCATGCCGCACCAGCATCTGATGTCTTCGCAGCAGGAACTCGTCCTTCAGCTGTCTCTTCGCGAGTTGGTGACGCTCGTGGATTTGTTTCTCTTCTAACTCCCACAGGGCTGCTTCTCTGGTTCGCATTATCTGCCAAGAGAAGTATTGTTAGTCACGTTAAGTTTACGCTCGCTTTATAAATATCGGGATCCTACATTTGCCAATTACATTCACACATATAAAATAAACAATAAATATTGTATAATTATTATAATATAAATACATTTAATTTAATTAAGAATTATGTTCTAAATGCTATTACTTATTTTATTTTAATTATCCATACTTATGTTGCTGTGCTCTTACAGGGTCCATAACTGTATCCTAGCTTTAAGCCTATTTGTAACAACTTAATTCACATTATGGTATGCAAATAAATTAAATGAAATGAAAATGAAGACTGTTCCATTATAGTCAACTAAGAATAAACGTGTGGTGTCGGACGTAAAAGAATAGCACCATCACATTTCTTCCCGTGGGTGTCGTAGAAGGCGAGTCAGGGACTTACTAGAGAATGGGCAGTAGCGTTCTCTATGCATTTTACCACCATACTGCGATCGCCAACCCGCTTGCCAAGCATGGCGATTATGGCAAGCCTTTTGGGGGAGGCCTTTGTCCAGCAGTGGACGTCATTCGGCTGAAATGATGATGATGATGATGAAGAATAAAAGAGGGGACTGTAAGAAAAAGAAGCCAGGTGGGTCGCTGCCAGTACAACTTGGTCAGGTGGGGGTACTCCGATGAGATACAGTGCGACTGTGGCGCCACATCGCAAATTATGCCCCACCTCTTATCGTGCTCTCTGTGCATTAACACCTGCACTATGAAAGACTTTTGCGAGGCCAAAAATAACGCTGTCGAAGTGGCAGAATAGGGTATTTTCCAATTAAAAGACAGCACGGTTGGCGCAGTGGTTAAGCGATTGACTGCAGCGCTGCGTGTCGCGGGTTCGATTACCGCACGGAACAAATATTTGTATGACCTACAAGTAGTTGTTCCGGGTCTGGCTGTTTGTGTATGTGAGCTTAAATGTTTGTAAGCGCACCCACAATACAGGAGAAATTCCTAGTGTGGGGCAACGTTTAAAAAAAAAAAAATTAAAAACTATTTTAAATTGAAGATAACCGAAATATTTAACAGTAAAAATAAAAATAAATTGATTTATATCCATTTTTAAAATTAAAAACGATAAAAATCAAATTTATTTTTCGTTGTTTTGAATTTACCGCCAAAACGCTCGTTACGATGACTTTTTTTATCACGTGACCACACGTGACGTCAGATTTGTGTATATTTATTCCCGAAAAAGTGTTATGGAAAATGTTATCACCAGTTAATTAAAATACAATCGCCGTACGGTTAGGTACCTACTGCCTAATTATTATCAATGAGGACAATACGACAGTGGACGCGCGGGCTGCGCGGGGGCCGCGTGGTGACCATGTTTGTGTAGACAACTAGGTAAGATAACATTTTCATGATACAGTTTTGAAATTTTGTACATAGATCATTCACACAAAAATACTAGACACGTGATTCGGGTTTCGAATATACTAAAACTAAAAAAAACTAGGGTTGTATAAAACTTATAAAAAAAAAAGCTAAGATATAAACATTTTAAAATAACATAATAATAAAAACGCATTCGGAACAAGTAATGTAATGACCGAGATTATGTCTGGACTTTAAAAGAGACTGTGACCTCTGAGTTTGTTTCGGCCTTTCTTCTCAGAGTAGTCAGATAGGAAACGCCGACCTCATTTAGTTTAAAAAAATATGATTGACGTGTAAAAGTGTTTTCACTTCTGACGCTCTAAAAAGACACCAATATAGCTCTACAAAGCGGGACTAAAGTGACCACTTTAGTCCCTAGGGAGTAAAAAGTAATTAGTTTTTTAATTTCCTTCATGTGACATAGACAAACTCAAAGAGCCAGTAAATATACTATTATATGTGGAGTGTGGACCATCTTCATTGCGAAAATGTTAAGAATTTTAGTTCCATGGTTTTTGCCAAGGTGGCGCCATGTGTTTTAAATTTTTAATCTGTGACTGGTTTAGAAGAAAAATCTGACCGCGAAAATTTCAGAATTTTTGTCGAGTGTAAATTTGTTCGGCTTTAAATAAATTTATTAAGAATGTCCAGTGATAGTTGTGGGTATATTATGTTCCTTGGTGAAGAGTTTGACGTCGAGCAAAAAGACATACCTAATAGATAGTGTGATTTTTATTTTATTAAGTAATATTTATTAGGTAAGTACATGTTTTTGTACTAAATTGACTATTTTTCTCGCACTCAAAGTGAAAAGTACAGTTTGCACCTCGAGACTAAACGCCAACTTAATATACCCTCGGTTTCATTGACTCCCTCGCACGCTCGGGAGTCAAACCACCTCTGGTATATTATGGCTTCGTTTAGTCCCTCGTTATAAAATATACTATTGTACAAACCTACTTACAGAAATGAAATCATTTATCATTTATAATGCTCGCGACTATACAATACCACCTCGCTGGATCCAACGCAGACCGGAGCCGCCGACACGTAGCCAGGCCGACCAGTAATCGGTTGGAACATGGTTTTCTGTGGAACACTCTTTAACGCATAGAGAACCATATTGCAACCAAATCCTAGCGGAATCTTCGGCGAGTCGGAAATCTTCGACGATCTTCGGGTAGAGTCAGAAGTCTTCGGGTTTCTTCGGTATTTTTGCTTGATTGAACAATTATAATTTTTTCCCTTGTACCTTAGAATAATTATCTACCAAGACAATAATATGGAAACGAAGTCAAAACTGCACATTTAATATATTTGACAAAAAAAATTGCCACTACGGGTGGCAATGAATCTGAAAACATTTAGAATTATATGTATGTTCCGGGATTGGCTCAAAAACTACTGTTTTTTTTTCTTTTCAAACATTTACAATACTAGTCATCATCATTTATCTAAAGTTTAGCAGTCAGTTAGCTTCTACTATTAGCAACCGATACCAAAATCAAAAGTCATTTATTCAAACTAGGATGAGAGTCAGCACTTTTTGAACGTCAAAATTACATAAGACAGTACCCCCAAAACGCTCACCCTTCACCACTTCCTAGTGCTTTAGCTGGGAAGAAGAAGTGGCGCAAGAAACCAGTATCTGTATCAGTACCAGTCTTGATATCGGTATCAAACTCAAAGCATTTATTTCAAATAAACCAATTACAGGCACTTTTGAATTGTCAGAGTCGGAAAGATGAAGCTAGTTGTCCAATCCAAAGCGTAGGTACTTATGGAGAAGAACGGGCAAGAAACTCCATGGACAATCTTTTAAATCATAATTATGTTACATCATTTATGTTTAAATGATTAATGTGAAAACTATTCGTTACCGGTACCGGTGTTGTTTTCGGCCACGGTATCTGTACGAGCACGCTCGACCATTTATGCTGACGCCCGCGATCACATGTACTAACGTTATACAATATTACATGCGCACTATTGTCACATTACTTGAGTTTAATAAAGCTTCTTGGTGAATACACATATCGGTGTTTTCTTCCATATTTCACATAGAATTCCTGGCATACATCACACGTCTGCGGTAGGACTTTACAGTATCGGTATCGGTCTCGGTATTGGTATAGGTCTCGATGTTGGTATCAGTATCGGTCTCGCTATAGGTAGGTATTGGTATAGGTCTCGATGTTAGTATCGGTATCGGTATTGGTATAGGTCTCGATGTTGGTATCGGTATCGGTCTCGCTATCGGTAGGTGTTGGTATAGGTCTCGATGTCAGTATCGGTATAGGTCTCGATGTTGTTATCGGTATCGGTCCCGGTCTCGGTATTTTGTATACGCTTCCTGGCTCACCTGATGGCGCTGCTGCAGGTACTGGCGGTCGGCCAGCGCCTGCCGGTCGCGATGCGCGTCGTGTATGCGGCGCAGCACGTTGTCGCCCGCGTCGGCCAGCGCGGCCACGAAGGCGCGCTCGCGCTCGGCGTGCTCGGCGTCCAGGCGCGCGCGCCGGGTGCGGTACGCGTCCTTGCGCCGGTCCTTGGCGACTAGTTCTACTTCCTGGTGGAGTAGGAGCGGTCACAAGTTACAACAGAAAATTATACAAAACTAACAAATTAAAAAAAATGTAGAAAGTGGCGTTGTATAATTTCTGCTTGGAAAGAAGGCGTGAGTTTATTTATGTAAGTATGATTGGAAATATGTGAGCTAGATGTTTTTGTTCTAAAGGTTTTATAAATGACAAAAATACGGTCTAATTCGGTTTGAATACTTTAAAGTAAATTCAAAAAGGCAGCCAAAAAAAGATGTAAAAGAATATTGAGTTATGAATATAATCTTCATTCAGGGGTGCGGGTTTTTCGAAAGAGATACTGTCGCCCCTGGCAGACAGGCAACTGAAGGAACACGGGTGGGCTTTAGTCAGTAAAAATCGGACACGCCCTCCCGCTTTGCCCAGAGCGGGAGAACTTATTTGATGATTCCCACATTAAAAAAATAAAACATGATCAACATTTTTATAATTTTTACATAAGGTTCAAATTCTGAAAAGTTATACAAAATAAAACAAAAATACACAAGATCACCGCACATAAATTTATAAACTGGGTTGTTGAGGTCAGATAAACAGTCTCTCCATGTAAAATACATAATGCATTTATGGGGAGCCAAGTGCCAGAAATGAAGTTAAAATGAAGGAGGTGACAAGTGACCTGCTTGAGCAGCCGCAGCTCCTGCTTGAGCGTGTCGCGGAAGTGCCCCAGGTCCCGCGCGTGGTCGGTGCGCAGGCGCTTGGCCGCGTGGCGCAGCTCCGCCTCCAGCTGCTGCTCCGCTCGCTCGGCGGCGGCTCGCTGCGCCCGAGCCAGCGCCTCCAGGTCCGACTCGTGTGCTCGGCCCAGGGACACGAGTTCGGCTTCGAACCTGCGGAAACAGAATGTGTCTCAAAGGTATGCTCATAAAATCAAAGCACCAACTACAGAAATTCGTTTATTTTTTCATTTTTAAGATGGTCGTTTTTTTTGTTTTTGATTTATTTTTCATTGGGGTTCCTACCACAAACAAACGAATATTTTTGTAATCTATTTATAAATAACGGAGTTCTGAGCTAATTAAAAAATACATAAAAAACTGCCTAACTCCTAAAAAAACTTTTTTTCTACTTCCAAAAAAAACACTAATCTATAAAATTTCTACGAAAAACAAAAACTCTCAATTAAAAAAATAATTTTCAGAATCGATTCAAAATTGCAAGAGATATCGCGGAACAAACATACAAAAAAAATACAGACGAATAAGAGCCTCCTGTTTTTATGAAGTCGATTAATAAAATGAATGTCAACCGCGCGTCAATGAAAATAGTTTTGAACTATGACAACATCTATAAAAAGGCGATATTCTTAGTTCAAAACTTACGGTATTATGATCAACCTACAGCAGTCCACTGTCGGACATAGATCTCCCCCAAAAGCCACCACTTCAACCGGTTCTATGCTTCCTGCACCCAACGGATACCTTCGGCCTTCATAAGGTCATCGATCCACCTAATGATATGCCTTCCAACTCTACGTCGGCCAGCAGGCTTAGCACGAGCATCGATTTGTCAACGGAAGAATAGACATGACTATTAACTAAATAAATAAATAAATGATATACAATAGAAGATAGCTATGTTTTTCTATTAATTATCACAGTTATGTATTCTAAACGAATCATGATTTTGTAGATAATCGTATTTACTTTGTGGCCGTCGAATAGAAAGTTTGTTGTCAGTGTGATTTTGACAGTTTGGGAAGAAATAGTCTACATTTATAAGGACCTAGACAAAGATCGTTAGCAACGAAAGACAAAATAACAATTGTAGAAGGATATCCAACAATGCTATGTCAAAAATGGAGACACGAAATGTCACTTTGTATTGTAAAAGCACTGTCTATTCTTCGTAGAAATAGAAAGCGTCTCTTTAACTGACCTCTTATCCTGCTGCTCCCTGAGCTGGCTCTCTTTGGCGTTGAGGTCCTGGAACTGCTTCTGCTCCTGCTTCTGCAGCATCTTAATCTCGCGGAGCTCTTGTTTGCGGAGCGCGTGGTCATCCCACGTTCGACCGCTCTCTTCATCGCCCCATATAACCTACGAAATACAAGTTTATTAACCATTTACGTACACACATATACAGGACAGCCGACGAGAGGACGAGAGCAGTGGTGCCGCAGTGGTTACGGCCGCGACTTACGAGTTGTAGGTCGTGTGTTCGAACCCAGACAGGCGCATTACTTTGTGTAAATAATTTCATCACCACTGCTCTCAAAACGGTGAAGGAAAACATCGTGAGGAAACCGGAATGTGCTAGAACCAAAAATTGGAAGATATGTGACATCTACCAAATCGCACTGGGCCCGCTTGTTGGATTACGGCCCACTTCCTCTCATTGAGAGGAGGCCTGTGTCCCAGCAGTGGGAACATTATAGGTTGATTATTTTATTAGGGTTCCGTACCCAAAGAGTAAAACGGGACCCTATTACTAAGACTCCGCTGTCTGTCTGTCACCAGGCTGTATCTCATGAACCGTGATAGTTAGACAGTTGAAATTTACACAGATGATGTATTTCTGTTGCCGCTATAACAACAAATACTAAAACAGAATAAAATAAATGTTTAAGCGGGGGCTCCCATACAACAAACATGTTTTTTTTTGCCGTTTTTATAGATAACTAGTTGATCCCACAGACGTTGTCCTGTCTTAACTACGACTATTGTTAAGGTTTCTTAAATTTTCTAATGTTACGCGCAATTTTCTTAATTTTGTCTTTCCTATGAACCTTCTCCTGACAATAACAAACAACAAAAAAAGAATTAGCTAAATTGGTCCAGCCGTTCACCTGTGATGTCGTGACCAAGGGAAATAGGGATTCATTTTTATATATAAGACTAGCTGAACCGACAGACGTTGTCCTGTCGTAAATATGAATTTAATATTACGCGCTACATTTTTTTTTTCATAAGAACCTTCTCCTGACAATAACAAACACAACAAAAAAAGAATTAGCAAAATCGGTCCAGCCGTTCACATGTGATGCCGTGACCAAGGGAAATAGGGATTCATTTTTATATTTAAGATAAGATGGTACGGAACCCTTCGTGCGCGAGTCCGACTCACACTTGGCCGGTGTTGTTATATTAACCAGTAATAAATAGCACTGACCTTGGAAGTAGTAGTGGTGACTATAACGCCATCTATCTCAAACTTCCGCGTTCGTTTGCGAGTCTTCTTCTTCAGGTTAGCCATGTGGATGTCTTCCTTTGACCTAAGGAAAACCAAAATTATTAATTAAATTACATTTTATTTCTGTAAATTCGTTGAGAAGGGCTTTGGGACAAGTAATAAGAGCCATACGAATGAATCGACCAGGTTAAGGTGAATGCGCAGTGGTAGAGCGCGAAATTTAAATTTTGTTACGTTTTTTGCAATTTTCAGGTGAGTGTCAGCTTGTTTCTTGATCAAAATATGATTTGCGACTATAACATGTACGTATTTACAGATTTATAATCATTAGAATCAATAATACATCTTTCTAAGTTAGATTTGTTCCACAAGCACTTTTCCATAAGAAATTTGTTCTCATGGAAGTTACCTCTGTATCCTGTTGACAGGTTGCCCATCTTGTTGTTTTCTTCTAAGTACTACAGGCTCGCCATTGTCCAGGTTCTCTGTCTGGTCTGTATTTACTCTGTAACAATAAATAAGCAGTTTGTATTTTTGCTCAATGGACCTGCTCTTGCCCTAAATCACGCCTGGGCCTTAATTCACTCTGACCACTTAACAATAGGGTACTTTCCAATTTATTAAAAACTATTCGAATTTGAAGACTGGAACGAAATAAGTAACAGAAAAATAAAAGTAAATTGATTTATAACCATTTTCTCAATTAAAAAGGATTTAAATCAAGTAAATTTTTCGTTGTTTTGAATTTACCGCCAAAACATTCCATACGATGACTTTTTATCACGTGACCACACGTGACGTCAACTTTGTGTAAACTTTTTAATTGAGAAAATGAATATAACTAAATAAATTTATTTATACTTTTCTGTTAAATAAATCGTACCAATCTTCAAATTAAAATTCTTTTTATTAAATTGGAAAATTCCTTTATTGTTCGTATTTAAGGGCCTACGTCCCATTCGGTAGCGTAACACGGTCACTTTATGAACCCTACTGCTCATTAACGGCTTGTCTTGAAGATTTTTTTTTTTGATTTTGCTATAGATTCATATAGATCATTTTGCCCGAAGTACTTTTTTTGTATGGTTAATACTTTTGCTGTAAAAAAATATTTTCCAACACGCAATATTTTGGCTTCTATTCCATACTCCTACTAAACGGCTTCGTTATTTGGAAAAAAATAATACACTGAAAATAGATAGTTAGAGGTACCACAGAATCGCCGAAGCACAATTGTAAATTAATCAAAGGAATATCCCCATTTTGAGATAAAGGCTCAGAGGTGCCCTGCGCGGGCGCGGGCGGCAGTCGTGCTTTAGCATACAAACGGGAGATGAGGATACTATGGGCCTTAATATAATAGCACTGTTTATACCTGGCTCCACCATTGACGTTAACATTCAGATGCGCGAGATGCAGGTCTGGGTGCGAAGCCGTGGTCGCCGTGGTAGCACTGGTAGCTAAGGAGTCCGCGTCTTGGAGCACGCGCGATGATGAGGACGCCACTGAGCCGCTGTCTGACTGTGATCTGCTGTGAAGTTGAAAAGAGACATTAATGCGGATATTGTCGATCATTTGTAAAGAAAAAAGGTCCAGTAACTATGGTATGGTAATGTAACGAAGAAATTGCAATATCTATTTACCTACCTAGTCGCGGGCTCGTACTCACTGATGGACCTGGCTAAAAATCACGCTGTCTTACCAGGCTTCGTGTCCGACAGAGATAGTATCAGTGATGAGCAGTAAGACGCTAGTCTACACGCACAACGTTACTGAGTGAGATGCAGGATTATGTATAATCACAACACCGGCGGGTAAAACATAAAGAAAAGTCCTTCGGAAGATCGGGTTTTATGAAAAAACCTCTGCATATATCAATGACCAATAAAGTTTTTTGAACTCTTCGATATTTGAGCTTTGTCGGTACCGACTTGGTTTTGGAGATTTTACACTTCTTTTATTACTTAAACACGCCCAAAGTTAGGTTAAATTAGCAAGAAAAACAATTCTTTGTTGGCTCCTAATTTTTTTATGGGTTTTTATTTTAGTATTCTGTTTCCGTACAGACAATATTAATAATGAGACAAAACCATACCATGTTTAATTTTTGATGTACATTGTCGAACAGTGGAGTAATACACTCCCGAAGTTTGTATGGGAAAAACGTGGACTAGATTCACCTTAGAGGTAATAGATGTCACAGTGTCATTTAAAGTTATGAACAAACATCGACATAGCTAGTATTAGTATACGAATTCGTGTGGTGTAGGTATCATAATAAAAAACTTAAAAATAAAGTTAGTATTATATTCTTACCTCTCAAAGCTGTCGGGACTGAGTCGCGTACTGACGGAGCCGAGCGCGATGTGTGTCGCGGCCGAGTCTCGAACCCGCACCTCTTCGTTACCGACTGTAACTACTGAGACGTGGGATGTGTCCTGTGAAAGAAAATTATATGAGACACTATCTGTTGCCCGCGGATTCGCCCGCGTGGAGGTTGATAATTATCGTATTACCGGGATGAAAACTATCCTATGTGTTAATCCAGGCTATAAACTATCTGTGCCAAATTTCATCCAAATCCGTTCAGCCGTTTTTGCGTGATTGAGTAACAAACATCCAAACCTCTTCACAAACTTTCACATTTATAATATACTAGCTGTCCCGACAGACGTTGTCCTGTCATATATATTAAGATTTAATTCGCATTCAACACGTGCTGGTTATGCCATTAAATTGTAGCTTAAGTGAAACGTTGGTACTTTTAACACAGCGCCATAGTAGTTGTAAATTGGGGTTTCTAGATCAGATCTTTGCGATCTGATCTAGAAGCCCCCAATTTACATTGTTCTTCTATTCAAACAATAAAAACATCTATTTAAACACAAATACAGGTACAAATGTATTGCTACGGTTACGATGCTGATTGTAAATTGAATTAATGAATCATGCAGTGATCAGTGTGTTTTATTCTATAGACTAGACACTCGTAAGTAGAAATGCCTTCAGAAGTATATTTCACTTTATTTTTAGATAGTTTAATTCCGTTTATGATTCAACCTTTGAACCACAATTGTAGGAATCGAATGTCGCATAAAATGACTGTAGGTAATTTATAGTTACTTGGACTCCATTGCTAATAGCATTTAGTAGCTCATTCAGCAGACAATCAATCTATCGTCCTCCACTTTAGAATAATTTTATACTTGTGTTTCTTTAAAAAATAGACGTTTTGATTTGTCAACATAATCTGTTCCTTTTACAGCTTTTAAATAAAAGCAATCAGGAAAAAATATAGCATGTTGCATCCAAGGATCATCGTAATATTCCCAGTCCTCGATACCACCCCCACACGAAAAACACATAACTTTATCGTTTAAACCACTTCCACAGTAAAAAAAACCAGCATCAACCATTTCCATCACCAATCTTCGTTTTGAATCTACTGTAGCCCAATAATGTCTGAATGAACATAATCGAATTTTATATTCATTATATATTTCATATCGCGGGCTGAAATAATTTTGAATCATTTTATGAGTCTTGATACGGGTATGTATGAAAGCATAATGAAGTCTTGTAACCGGTGTTGTCAATTTATCAAGATGTGCAGCGAGTCATACCTTATGGGGCAGGACTTACCTTTTGATGTTTTTTTTTTTTTTTGGTATCTTTAGAATATTATAGCACAGTTCCCTGTGGTATTCTGTATCTAATGTATTTTTTATGAAATAAAACAAGAAAACATTTACTCTAAAATTTGTATATTCATTATATTGATAAGATATAAACAGCTATACAAATTACTTTCTAACTTATATTTATTCAAGGCAGTCCCTTGTCTTCTAAATTACTGTTAAAAATACTTTTATTATCGATCCAATGTTTTAAACAAGTAACATTTTTCAAAGCACATACATTCGAATGATACACACAGCTAAATATATTATTGGACATTCCATAATCATCAAATAATTTCTGTAAACTAGGACAGTTCATTTCTTCTAAATTATATATTTTATCATGTTTTACGATGTTCCTTAGCCACGACACCTTTTCACATCCTTTAACATAAATGTTTTTATCTTTTAAATAAGGTACAATATATTGCTGTAAGTTTAAGTATGGTATAAACCCTTCTCTCCAGAAAATTTTTCTGTTTCTCTGTATCCAATATACTTGCAATCTTTCTTTTTTTGTGAGATTGTTAAATGGGTATGGTGGTTTGATTAATAATACCATAATTTGATTTCCGCATGCTATTGCTATTTCTTTCACGATAAACTCATTACTTTCCGTCTTAAACCCTTGCACATCGACTATGGTGTTCATAACAATTTCCTTACAATACCACTTAAAGGTTTATATTCAATCAGACGATCGTTGATGATCAGACAATAAGCAGATGTATTTTCTGGTATATCTTCAGAACTTTCTATGTCCAGTCTCACATCTACAGCTCCAGCTTTCAAGGCTTCGTTCTGTCTTGAGCAATCAATTACAAATAAAGGAGCCTTTTCTTTAAATTCGCTCAAATCAAGCATCGGTTCAGATCGGGTGTTATAATAAGACTGGCGAAATTGGGTAAACATTTCGTATAATATATAATACTTATCTTCAGCAAATTTTGCATTAACCGATTCGTATGGATAATATTGAGAATTTAAAAAAAGAGTAACATTAATTATTTTGCCATGGTCAAATATTGAACAGTCTCTAGTTTTTATATTTTTTCTATTTGTCTGCAAACCAAAGATCACATACCTTGGTTTTTCGAGCTGTGAAGCAGTTTTAACAACCCAGGAATGTTTTGTAGTTCTAGGTAATAAAGGATATTCGTACAAGTCCCAGTTTCTAAAAGCTATTTGTATAGGACGATCCTTTTCTAAATATTTAAGTAAAGTTAACCTTTCCCGGTCTGAAACTTTTATATGAGGCACACGCCATTGCACTCTCTCCACATTTACTTCAATGGAGTCATTATTATCAAGTGTAACACTGTTAAGATTCGAACTGCTTCTTTTGAGTATAAGTTCATGTTTACAGTTAAATATAATTTTGTTATAATCTTCCGCAAATCCTAAAACTTTATTCAGGGGTATGAGAGCACTAAAAATGCCATCATTATTTTTAACCCCGCTCAAATTCCAACCCCAAATAGCAGCAGCCTTACTTTCCCCTTCACTCATAGACACATACGATTTTAAAGTTGTAGTAATACCTGCATTTTTTATTCGGTCTATCTCAACACCATTAATTTCATATCGAATGTCTTGAAATAGAAATGATATATAATTATTAGTAAAATTAACAATCTTTCGTGTTAGTTTTCCCGCTGCATCTTTCGAAACCGCTGTGGCTCGACCTTCAACGTAAATGTAGCTGGCTGAAGGTAATACGTACAAATCTTGCTGGTTTATGGGTATACGTATTTCATCATTTTCATTAAAACTGTTGCTATATGGATTATAAGTATGAATTTCATAACTCACTATAGAGTTGTCGAATTGTGGTAAATCATTTACCTGAAGAATACTCATAATTTAAAACCCAAAGCTTGAAGAAATAATTTATTATCTTTAGTAATTTTTCTTATAGTTCGTATATTATGTCCTCGTCTTTTGATGGTACGAGAACGATTAAAGCTATTAACTTTAGCAGTTGATTTTATATTAAAAACTAGCATTTTTTACTGTAATTTAATTGACATTCGTCTCTTGTAACAGATAACATTAAAGTGTCTTCTTATGAGTACGATACGTAACTTTTAAACCTTTTTAAGTGATGTTTTTATAAAATCTTGCTTTTTCCAAAACTCTTTAAGAAATTTAATACATAAATGTCCGCAGTTAAATAAGTTATTATTTTGGAAATTATTGTAATTATAATTGATATTGTAAGAACCTACATAGCAAACAAATTCTATTGGAGGTCTCAAGTTGCCGTAACTGTCAAAGTATTCAACATATTCATTTAAAATTACATAGGCTACCCAATGTGTACCAGAATTTTTGGAATTATCTAAATTTATGATTCCACACTCTTTACGAAACGGAGCCTTAGGCAAGGTATCTCTCATATACACCCCGCGAAAATATGGAACGTCTCTAGTAAAATTTATGATATCTACATTAGTAAGAGGACGATTAGGTAGCCTATAATTTAGTTTTTTTTCTTTAAATTTGTATATATTCCAAGTCCATCCTTGTAACGGTTTAGCCGCAGCCCATTTCCAATACATACACCTTCCACATTCCTATTTTTCATTTCTTCTAAACGTTTTTTTGCAACTCTATATTCGTTTATGGTTTTGACGATTCCAGCAATACCACTTGCAATACTGCCAGCGGCGGACAAACCAGCAAATATTGGTATCAAAGGTAGAACACCACCGGACTTCGGGATTGGTATTATGCGTGGAACCTTGGTAGATGAATCACAATTCAATTCTCTAGCAGCAGCGTAGGCCAATTTTATTAGTTTTTTCCTGCACTTCGGTTTAATTTTTTTAATGCATTTTTTAGTTTGGGTCACTAAGCTTTTAAAGTTTTTTTTTAGCCCTGCTCCAGAACTGACTTTTGTTAACATTATATTATTAACTAAATTGGCAGCAATTTTTTCTCCTGTGCTCGCATCGGAAGATAAAGCACGCTTTTTTGCCATTTTTAATAAAATTATATCTGCTTTGTGACGATCTTTTAAGCTTTTGGAACTATTATATGCAATATCGTGATATTTACAATATTCGTCTAACTTATTAACACCTTTATCACCTCGAGCCAATCTTTCACTTAATCTAGTTCCTGGACCACAATAATTGTATCCCGGTAAATGAAGCTCAAATGGTAGATTATTAATTAAATTATTGACAAGTCCTTCTCCCTTCATGTATACAAACAGAATGGGGTCAGTACCCACCGATCATGATGTTATACTATTATCAAGCCACTCATAAAACATTTGTATCGTCAATCCAACTATTGTTGCAGGATGATAACCCCAACCATTTCACGAAAACTTTTCTCCCTTTTCGTTTCAAAACTTTTTCAACAAGGTAAATGTCAGGATGTTTAGTTTTTTGTAATTCTTGTTCGTAAAATGCTCCTAAAATAGGTTGTTTTTTAACATCTTGTAATAAATATGTAACAGGATTTGTGTTTTGAACTTCATTGATCTTAAATATCTCTGTTGACCAATTAGGTGTGTAACCTTTTTCAAAACAACCCTTATGTTTACTTATCCGAACAAAATCTCCTGTCTCAAACTTACGATATTTTGTTGCTATTCGATTTTGATTGAAATATCTCTGTATTAGTTTAGTTTTATTGTTATGATTAACTTGAGCAGGTGGTAAACCAATTGTTCTATGTGTTGTTTGATTATATCCATTAATGATATTTGCAAGTGTTCCGTCAGTCCATTTATAATTTCCCTTGAAACTAAATTCCTTGAAAAGCTTACTCTTTATCGTCCTTATTAGTCGTTCTACAATTGAAGCCTTTTTCGTTGAATAAGTGCAGTAGTGGTTAATAGAATTATTTGCTAATATTTTTTTAAAACTTCTGTTGTAAAATTCTGTTCCTAGATCTGTTTGCAAGTTTCTAGGGATCCGTTTTTCTCTATTCAATAACATGTTGAAAGCTTCAGATACAGTTTCTTTATTTTTTTGTTTAAGTGGTATAGCCCAAGCATATTTAGAGAGTCCATCAATGACAACTAAAATGTATTTGCTGTTGTTGTTGAATTTGGAGTAACTTTGCATATCCATTAAATCAGCTTGCCAAAGATCATCAATATCTTTTAATACTACATGTCTTCGAGGAAAATTGATTCTCGCACTTCTATGAATTTCGTTTATAATATCTCTTTTCACTTTGCTCATTCTTCCAACTGTTACTTATGAATTACAAAATTGTACTGACTTTCAGTTTAATATGGTGAGTCTTTTTATTATTTTATAATACCCGCTTCTTTTAACTCTTCAATGATTGATAAGATTTCGTTGTCAAGATTAGTATTACCTGCAGTTTTAGATGCGATCAAAAGTTTAAGTCTGTCCACTAATTCATTAGGATCATCCCAATAAACAAGTTCAGTATTTTTTTTATATTTTTTAAGATACGGCAGACCAGCACCTCGTTTTTGTTTAGACTTAACTTCAATAGGTTCTTGTAAGCGTTTACAAGAATCGGAAAATAACGGTTTGATCACTTGAGAATATTTTATACCTTTATCACCTTTAAATTGACCTGCAGGGTCAAAGTCTCTTTTATGAGCATTAGTCGTGATGAGTATTTCTTTGTAAACTAATTTATCTTTTAAATTGACCAAATTTAAATCAGGTTTTTTGCGAAGCAATAATTCTTTTAGACCGGGTGTTATTTCATACTGTTTATTAGCTATGCGAATATTATACACTTTACCAGAATTATCTTGGGTGGTAAAGAAATTAACTATTGTATTTCCGATCATATGCTTATTATTCTCACTACGTATGCCAAATGGTATATTCATATCATCATAAATTTCAAAGATATCTTCTTTTTTCAACGACACATTAACTTTTTCTGATTCAGAAGTGTTACTTTCTTCGTCTTCTGAATAAAAATGTTCTAAAGAGCTTAATTCATCAGATGAATCATGTTTGTACATATCATGCAATTTATCACGCAAAAATATTTTTGAACCTATATCGATATTTTTGGGTTGGTCATCAAATGTGTCTTCATTTTTTATTATAGAAATTGGCTTGTTAGCTGCTATTGCATTAAGAGGGTCTGCAAGAGGCTTAAAAAAATACTTCAGATGAGTGTCGGTATTAAACTCATAATCTTTCATTAGTTTCACTTTTTCCTTAATAGCGTCTGCAGACTTTATTAATTCATCGGTTATGTTGCGGTCCATTATACGACTTATACTTAGAGCTATTTACGCTCAAATGAATATTGTTTTTCCATCCATAATTTATATAACCATTAATCAAAATAAATGAAGCTGTCAAAGGACTGCCTATATCTGCCTTTGTTTAGTTCACAATCTTTATTAATAGTCAAAAAATCATAAGGATGCATCCAGATTTTAGAATACATATCTTTGAACCTAGAGAACTCCATATCAGAACTAACATGTTCATCATATATATGTTTCATGTTAACTTCATCTTGCTTGAAAATTATCAAAAAGTTAACATTGTCCCGTAATAACTGCTTTGGTATTTTTGAATACGTTTGAGATAAATAAAAACAATCTATACTTCTATGTCTGCCCATTGTGAAATAATTTCGTATGTTAATTTGCTTTTCACAAACCACATCATCAAAAATTATGATAGAATTTGGTAATGCGTCATTAGGATGAATAACTTCGTCGTCAAAGTTAAATATAAAAAGTTTTACATCGGGCACCCTTTCTAAGATCTGTTTTAGAAAACGATATTTTGGTTGAAAGCTAGTCTTGGAATACAAGTAAACATTTTTAAACTTTAAACCGTTTTTGTGAACTAACAAACTAATAATGACGTTAGTTTTTCCACAATTCGAAGGACCACATATTATACATCTTATATTATTCGGCAGAAGAACACTATGCTTTGCGTGTAGCTTATTTTCCTTCACCTCAATATTTTTAACTTCTAACGAAACGGGTTGCTTGACCCACCTCATATTTGTTTCTGTCAGAAAAATCATATGTTCTAGTATTTATAATGGTTATCAGAAAGGGTAAGTAATTATAATTCCCATTAATCAGACCATTAATGTTCTTTTTTTGCATATATACGTTCGTCCAATATGTTCGCAACTAAATAAAATTATCGTATTAATAAAGTAATGTTGACAAAGGATTATTAATAAAACTGCGAATAGAGTCCAAGTAAATATGTATTAAATAACGATATAATTATTCAATATAATTATTAAATGTAATTAAATAAAGTAAGTTAAAATTGACAAGTGGAAATGCACTTACAAATAAGCAATAATTATAATTATGCTATAATATTGTATTTATTTAAAATATTGTGGCACAATGCCCCCATGGTAATGTATCTACTTGATTTGGTAGTATCTGTCTTTTGTCGTCACTTTTATTGATAACTACTTTATTTACCTCTTGGGAAAACAATACATGTTTTATTGATTTAATGGTATTCATTTTGCATTTCAATGTTTTGTTACTCATTAATGCTTCATTATAATTATATAAACGTAATCGCTTTGTTACATGCTTAGTTACCCCCTTAGCTTTCTTAATTTCTGCGTTTAAACTATTTATGCAGTATAGCTTAGCTCTAAGCCCAGTGAATTCAGTAATAATATCACCCCCAAGCTCATCTTTAAATAGGCCCGGAATCTGTGCGTTGACTCTTGGCATATTATAGCTATTGTTAACATCAAAATTACTAGTATCAAATTTTTGTATTTCTTCTTTAATGTCTTGATATATATCTGGAGTCTTAATAAAATAAAGCAAACTGTCTGTATCTGTATAGCAAAGCCTTGCTTTATTTTTATATTTATTTTTGATATAGTCATAGTGAAATTTGTACAAATGCTGTTTTGCATATTCCAGAACCGTAAAGCCAATATATATCGGCCGGTCAAGAATTATTTTGTCTGGACTTAAATGAACAGCAACAAAGTTTTCTGAAAAAATGGTAATATTTTTTAAGTTAGGTTTCGCAATTAATTTTGCAGCACCGAGGCTTTTGTTTGTTTTGTTGTCTGTATCATTCCATGTTGTCAATAATTTAATGTTTACTTGTTTTCGTCTATTTTCAATCGTTTTTCCAAATACAGCATTGTTAAGTAGTTTAAATAAGTTTTTTTCAAAAGGCGAAGATGAAGCTTGACGTAATTGAGTATTTAAGTCAATATATTTCTGTAAAAACTTTTCTTGCCTAAATGTTAGTATACGATGAATGTTTTTTAGAACAAGCCCGTTTTTTATACATTCTTTTAAATGAACGTAATGTATGACATATTTACATTTATCATATAAGCTTGCAATTAATTTCGGGTTTTTGCCCCCGGGAGGCGTAAACTTTTCTGCAGCAAAAGGTAAATCACGATGAGCTTTATGTAAATAGTCTGGATAAACCAAATCAACTTCCAAGATATACCCGTAATCTGAATCATCTGGTATGCTAGTTATATTAATTGTGCATATTTCTTCAGGTGACAAAAATCGGAAACCAGATATTGGTAATTTTTTTGTCATCGCGTAACCGTACAGATTATTACAGTCAAGATATATCAAGTAAGTCGATGCTTCAGAGACATCAAAATTAGGTAAATATTTATTATTAGCTTTTGCATTACGAAGAGAGCACTGTGCTAAGCCCCCACGTATGCCTTTTTCTAAAAGCTCATAAATCTCAATATCATTAATTAATTCTAACTGAACCTTTGTGAACAACAACATCGCATCCCAGCTCAAGCTGGGTGCGGAGATATAATAAGCTGGATCAAGGTTATAATGCCGTAAACAGGTATCCCTAAACTTTTCAAATATATCACAAAGCAACAACACATCTGTTTTTAAATACAAATCTGTATATTCACCAAGAGATTTAATTCTAAAACTTTGCCATATTTTTTGTGCATGTCTATATTCATCATCGGTTATATGTTCACTTTTTAAACTATTGTAAAAACATTCTTTCGGAGGAAGATGTTTTCGATCGTATTTCGAAAAAGAATCCATATAATCATAAGGATAAACGCCTTTTTGATGCAATAATTTCACCAAGTTTGTTTCATGGAATTCATTTGATAAACTAATAAAGTCATTATCACTTAAAGTTTTAGATAAGACATCCAAACTAGTGTTAAGGAACTGGAACGAATCAATAAATTTTATTTGAATAGGGTTTGAATTAGTTTTAATAATTTTAGTAACAGACATGTACTTTTCTTTAGTTTTTGGTATTATTTTAAAATCACCTTTATATTTTGCTAATTCTTTGATAAATAGATGGCAATCATAACCTGCCAAGTTATGGAAAAATACCGGCACGAATGGGCACACCCGGTACATTAAATTGCAATGAGAGTGTGCAGGTCCTCGATATTGCGATGTTACATGATCATGATCTCTCACCTTGTCATCGAATAATAACTGTTTACAAATATGACATTTAGTGGCATTATTAAAATTATTTTCTTGATCTACTGTTAAGGGCAACATAGGACGTTTATTTGATAATATTTGACAAATTTCTTCTACATCCCTTAGCAAATTTTGAACAAATATTTCAACACAATCTAGTCCTCTATATGTAACATATTTATTTAAATTACGATCATGTGAGCAACAAATATAATAACCAAAACTAGAAGGTTCGTGAACTTTGTACATACGAGTACTCTGTGTTATACATTCGTTATGGTTTAATAGTATACTTTCAAAGTCTGCATAAATAACGAAGTTAATTTTTTGTTGCCTTTCATAATTTTTAAATTGTAGTATAGTATTTTTCTCTGGTAGTGTAGTTAATATTTTGTTACACATATGTGAGTTGTACTTTACTTCACTTGTGAAACATTGCAAACATAAATCGCATAAATACATTTTACCTTTATGATAAGTAATTTGCCGTTTAACCAGTCGTAAAAGACTTTTGATTAAACAATAGTGTCCTTTGCCATTTTTCTCAAAATACAACAAGTTCACATGATTGTGCTTTCTTGAATTAGTCACATATAAAGGACCAGTTACAATGTTTTTGTCTAATCCATAAATATTAACACTTATGTGAGAATTTTTCTTTTCAAAATGTCTAATATCAGTGTATGATGGTGGAAACGTCATATTATCTATATTCAGCACTGTGGAGTAATGCGGATATGAATTGGTTCTGCTAACATTACTCTTTTGCGGAAATAATGCTGCCACAATACTCCACAGGAAACAGTGATCATCGTTGTTCTGTATATTAATACAACTTTTTGAATGTTTCACTACACTAGGTAACTCTATATACGAGCCACCTCTCAAAGGATTGTATTTGTTCATATTAATCTCTAGATGACTCATAAAGAGACAAGTCCAACCAGATTCACAGTGTTTGAATTCAGATAGTTTTCTTTGAAATGTATGTATGATATTTAAATATAATTCATTAATATCGGTACTGTGATGTATTGATACATACTTTGTATTAAACGATTTCAGCTCTTGTTCTCCTGACTTTGGTAGAACAAAGTAAGCAAAAAGTTCGAAGTTAACTTTAATACAAATATGTTTTACAATACATAGACTAATTAATTTCATGACATGTTCTTGATTATCCATTAGGAAAGCCTCTGGTGTGAGGTACTCTTCTGATGGATTAAGTCGGTATGTAATTATTCTATTTTTAAATGCCGTAGCAATTATATCAACATTCTCAAATTCGGATTTTAATAGGCAATTCGATTTATGAAAATTCGTTCTCAAGTGATATTGAAATTCGTTTTTAGGTATTTCAATTTGACAGTATATACAATTCAATAAATTATTAGATCTTGCGATGGAAGGGCGTGTAACTGTAAACAAAGATACAACACACACATTAATTAAATGTATTTATTGTAAATAAAAATTATTTTCCACAATACAAAATTATAAAGATATGAGTAAATATGCAAATCAATAAATTACCTAGGTAATGAATACGTTAACATTCGATCAATACCTAGGTAACTGCAAATACTATAGATAATTAGTAATTAAGTAAGATACGCAACGAAACCGTATTACCGTTAATACACTATCCTGAATTCAAGCGTCCTTCCTGATTATAAAAGTTTATCTTTTCTAGCATTCTGAATAATCATAACGTCATAGGGAACCAAACTTTTCTCGATGGGACAGTAAAAATCGTAACTTGCTAAATACCATCCAATTTCTCACAATTCAGAGAGTAAACTAATTCGGATTTACGAAAGCCTTAATTGAGGATAATGTAATAGTGGCTTATGTATCTAACATAATAGTTAAACAAGTATATTTTTTACCAGTAATAATTTCAACATGGTCAGTAATAATTACTGATAAAGGTAGGAGAGCAATTGCGGAACTCTTTCCGGGTGGCAGTAATAAAGTTAGTTAGATGCTGCCACGCGTCTGTATTTTGGTCAGTACGGTTTTTGACGCAGACAATTGCATGACGCCATCTATTCAGGGGTTGCACTTTTTCTATTTCATCACAACTATAAACTTTCAACTCTACATAGTGTGTCCCCGGTTTACAATCAAACGTTTGACGTGACTGTCCATTGGAGAGTCTTCTACTAATGTAGGATTGCAGCTGTGGAATAGGTTTACCCGAGGATGAAGGCTGTTCCACAGCGTCGTCTTCACTGTCGCTCCCAAAGATATCATGAACTGTGGCCTTCTTCGAAGTGATTGGCTTTATAACTGGCTTCTTCTTACCCCATGATGAAGACTGTGGACACATAGGGGCAGGGCTCGCTCGTGATGTACTCGGTGCCGACAGTGAGCACGACGGGGAGGTCGCTTGTTTCCGTTTTTTCGATCTCTTCTCAGGTTCACGCAGCTGCTGAACTTCATCGTCGGATGGGAACAGCGCTTCAGCATTTACGTGGTGCGACCTGAAAAAATAAAATAGATATGATTAAAATTCCATTCAATAACGGGAGGGAGGCTTGCTTTTTGCAATCATTATGTTTAATTATTCTGGGTGGTAACATAATTATTCTCATGAAAGAACTTCGATGAGAAAACTAACAACAAAAGAAAACAAGGAAACTAAATTACATTAGGTAGCTAAGCATAATGTGACAAAACAGTGTTACTATAATGAGCTACATGTTTAAATTAGAGTTAATAGATAGAATGTTTAACCGTTTCGTTTCACTGAATTAATTAGGTATAATAAATAGGCAGCCAATCAGCTTGAAATAAAGCACTCCGATACAACATCACTGAGATCCCACTTTCACATCCGAATGAATAGACCATTATCTTATTAATATACTACATTATAATAATGAAAAAATAATGTATTAATAATTATAACTTACATTTTTATAGCTGGGTAGTCCTCGATGTTGATATTGGTCGGCAGAGATATGCAATGATGCTTCAGATGTCCGCGTCCCGATTTAAATACCAACAAATCTACGTCATTTTTAATCCATAACTGGAAAGTAACAAATACTAAAAATCCTGAGTCAGTTTGTTTCAAATTATGGGGGATGCTGACCTAGCGCTAACATAATTAAGTGGTTCAATTCTCAACCTTAAACATTCGCAATTAGAATTGTTTTTAATACATGTAATTTAATTTGCCACTGCATGAAAACGCACATACTAGTCTTATACCCCGACTTTACTTTTACATTAATATCTTTATAAATGTATGAAAATATTGTCAACAAACAAACATACATTTGGATCTCAGATATTACTATTGAAATATTGTAAACAATGCAGCGCTGACGTCGGTCCGTCGGGAGAGTCCTGTTACATCAAACCATTTATGTAAAGCGTGGGAACGACTTAAAAAGATATTTGATTTTCAACCTTAAAAACATGTTTAAAAAATATATATAAATGGTGAAATAAAGAGAAAAAAATCAAATCGAATTCTCAGTCAGTTTGGGCAGGGTGGATAAATAAGTAGCTGTCAAATATGTCGGTAAGAAAATATTTTTATTATTTTTCGGAAATTGTTAAATTATGCATTTTATTGTTACTTTTATATATCTTAAAGGTAATGCTTAATATTATTTTATACCTTTTGTGAGATTATATAGTAATGATATTATGGAGGACTGCATACCAGAAAATCAATGCATCATGCTATAGTTATTAAGAGATAATAGAGTATGTAATTAATATTCATGTTTTTGTTACATTTCCAGGACTCTCAAGATCTATTCATTTTCCCCCCTATGGAACCTCGGCTAGTGCAAAATGAGGTTGGGGAGGAATCGTCGAAGCGTTTGAATCTGAAGAGGAAGTGCAATGATGGAACGCATTACAGTTTTGTGAAGCGGCCTCTAAAAGGATCAAAGATAATCCGCATCGAAATATACGACGCAAAAGATTTCACCGATCGCGAAGAAAGTTCATGCAAATGCAAAGCCGATTTGTGCGTTCAACATGTTGTTAAACATACCATGATGGACGGTATATACCAATCAACCAAGGACCTCATAGTTAGGATCCAGGAAAATTTGGAAAGTGTTTTTTAATTAATAGATACGTCGTAAATATTTACTTACCTAATAAGTACATATAGGTACTTACTAAATAATTGTAATAATATAAGAGCCTTATTAAGTACGTGTAAATAGTTGTACCTACTTCATAGTTATAGATAACGTATTTAAATTTACTACTACTAATTTGTGTAACCTTAGAATAAACGGGTATTTAAAAAAAAAGGTTTTTTATTTAATGGATACTTGCTATTGATTATTATTATTATGTAATATACCTATTACTGCGTCGGCATATAGCGGGTTCGATTCCCACTCAGGACAAACCTATCTAAACTTGTAGCATCATAGATTTAAAAAAAAAATTTAGTAAGTACTCAAACACTCTAATCAGTAGGTGTGATGTAATAGAACATGAATTAATTGAAAAGTTAATTGCATGCACACATAATTATTCTGTTGGTAACGAAAGAATGCAGCTATCTTCCATATTAATAACACAAGATCATGTTCACCGTTTCACGTGTAGTACAAAGCCAAGCGCCACACACGATGTTAATATTACTACGTATTAGTTAGTATCTACTCTATAGTATAAAACACACATTGATCACTGCATGATTCATTCATTCAATTCACATTCAGCATCGTAGCAACACATTTGTACCTGTGTTTGTATTTAAATAGATGTTTTTATTGTTTGAATAGAAGAACAATGTAAATTGGGGGCTTCTAGATCAGATCGCAAAGATCTGATCTAGAAACCCCAATTTACAACTACTCGCCATCTATTGATTACTTACTGAACCCAGTCGAAAGGTATCGACATCTGTTAGAATCATTTGGAGTTAACAGATAATTGTGACTGTCAAATAATAACAGACAAATAATTAGCAATAAATTAAAATTGCGACTATAATTTGAGATTTAAACTATCCTATCTCTCAAGTTGGATCGAACTGCACATGGTGTGCGAATTTTATTATAATCGGTTATGTGGTTTAGGAGTCCATTGAGAACAAACATTGTGACACGAGATTTATATATATTAAGATTAGTAGGATTAGATGGAAAATTATCATATTTAGCTCAAGTAAATGACGTTTATTTATAAAAAAGAAAGAAAACACATTTATTTAGCACAGACTTTAAGGCACACAATAAACATTATACAGTAAGAAAAAGTAAAATAAAAATCAAATAAAAGTGTAAGATAAGATGTCAGAAACTAGCATTATAATGTGCCTCCCGGCTGCGCCAAAAAGGCCCAGTTCAGTAAAAAAAAAACATAAGTATTAACCTACTAATATTAGAAGATGTTTGGATGTTTGTTAATCAATCACGCAAAAACGGCTGAAAGGATTTGGATGAAATTTAGCACACGGATAGATTATAACCTAGAGTAACACATAGGATACTTTTGACGTGAATACGTCTTTAAATTTGCTACCATACGGGGGCAATCCAAAAAACCTAATGATAACAAAATCGGGGGATACAGTTTGGCGTTGTAGTTTCGAATCTATCCTCTATATCCAAAATTAAATTATACCACTGGATAGCTGAAGGATCAAAGAATTCATTACGATAAACGAGAACAAAAACGCATCGCGCGCGGTGGAGGGGGCAGCGCCGCCATTTTGAGGTCATTTTGCAGGGTATCGAGATTTGCAATTAGTATAACTTTTGACTCGGAGAAGCTACGATGTTCGTTTAAGTTTTATATTGTAACACAATAATTATTTAAATATTTTATTTTAAAAAATATAACCCGTTACATAAACGTATTCACGTACAACACACGGCCGTGTCCATGACACAGCCACACCCCATTTTGTTATCCCGGTAGTACGTTCCCGCGGGATTATTTCTGATTTTTACGCGGGCGAAGCCGCGGGCGGAAGGTAGCCAGCCTATAATTGGACACATTATCTGCCTAGACTTTTCTGAATTATGCTGGGATCGTCTTCCCCTCTAACCGTATGCAACTGAATACCAGTATTTGTCACAGACACTAAAGGCATAGACAAGTAATAGATGTTACGTGCGGTGCAGACACGCGGATTACAAAAAAATACTATTTACGTACATTATTTTTTAGGTATTTTGCACATAATAATCTTATTTTTATTTATTATTTTATTTCTGCATCTGTCCGTGACATCACAGTGGGCCCTATCAGAATACCAGCGCTGCGACACCTTTTTAAATGTCGCAGCATCATGCTGAGAGAGCCTTTTGGCCTCGTACAGAACTTTGTTTTTACACGCTTTATATTAGCTTCACTTGTATGTCAGTATGTCAGTATGTAACTCTCCGAGGGTAATTTGTTATTAGCTTCACTTGTATGTTTGTTTGTTTGTTTGTATGTAACCGACTCCTTAGAGCGCGATTTTGACCCACCCTAAACAGTCAGATTTCATTGAAACTTTGTAAACTTATCGAGGACCGATGACAATTCAATAATTTAATAAAAAAGGAAAAAAAAATATAAAAAAACACGTTTTTGTAGTTAGCAGAACTAAAAAATTGAAAATAAATAATAGTTTAAAAAACTAAAAACACGCTTTAAAAACCAAACTAAAAAAAAGAAGAAAATAATTTAATTCAATTAAAAAGCGTGGGGTGCTTGACATTAATTGATAATAAAAATACTTCAAAAAGCACCCCACGCTTTTTAATTTAATTAAATTATTTTCTTCTTTTTAGTTTGGTTTTTAAAGCGTGTTTTTAGTTTTTTAAACTATTATTTTTATTTTACTTTTTAAATTCTTTAAAATTTAATTTTTTTGTTAATAATAATAATATCTTTATTGAACAAGTAACATGATTCAATTGAGTTAGTAACAACATTCCTTACCCCTATGTTAGTATTTCTATTCTAATCACTTAACCTAAAACCATGAATTGAATACATGTGAATCACTGCCACACGCGTAACACCGAGTTGGAAAGCTTGCAGCAGCGACCCACAAATAAACAATCTAGTCTGCTTGCCACACAGCTCAAAATACGGTAAGCATATTGTGTAGTTAAGTTTGTAATATACCTGCGCGAGTCTAATAAATACTTTTTCTTTTTTTCTATTTTACATGGAGCGACTGCCTATCTGACCTCCACAGCCCAGTAACTGGGTAATACGGGTCTATTTGTAGTACTTAATAATAGTAATAAACTCACCAAATTGAGTCCGTTAGTAACACTATCGTCGAAGACTCCGGAGTCGGTGGCTGCGGCCGTGGGACTTAGAATTAGGACCTCACTGCTGTCTAATCGTCGACCACGAGTTTTTTCTGTAAACAAACAATAATAAGTTTATGATTATTTTAATTTTTAGACTGATGTGAGTGGAAACGCCGCCGCGCCGGGATTATGTACGGATCATAGCAGTTGGCTTTCTGTAGTTTTTGTGTGTGTTATGTATGTTAGGGTGTGTCTGGCGAATGCGGCGCTTGCGAGCCGCTTACGAACTGCGCGCGTGCATTTGATGGTCGTACGCAGCCCGAGCTACGCGCCGCACTCGAGCGGTGCAGGAGCGCGCGTGCCGCCCGATGTTTGCATAGTGGCCGCTTAATTCATAGCCTTTCAACTCTGGTACTATATTGTGTCTTATTTTAAAAAACAGAACCTGCCACCAACGTCTTCTGTTTTTCCTTTTACTTTTTGTCAGTAATAAAATAGCCGATGCTGCAGCAATTATGCTAACGGTAGTCGTATGGTCCGACATCTTCGGAAGCAAATTCATAACTGAGTACAGTGATATGTACAGACGCCAGCACATCAAGCTACCCCAATCTGTCAAATTTCTTTGATAGATTTTCAACTTTATCACAAAAGAATAAGGTCCATGTTCAATTGGGAAAATTTGACATTTTGGGATAGTTTGATGTACTGGCCTCTATACATACGTACTTAAAATAACGTTTGCGCTGCTCGAAATAACGCTGCTCGTGGTGACTGGTCGTCTTGCTGACCATGGTTTTGTTATTGTTAATTGTATTAAGTTTTTATTAATTTTAGTCCAGAGGTCCTAGTTTAACTTTTGTTACTTTAAGTTACTTATAGCTATATTTGCATAATGCAGAATTGCATATGTAAGCGGGCATGCCCTTTATGCCTAGAGGCTTTTATTTAGATTGGAAGTTCTGTTTACGTTTTATTTTAATTTTCTATTATTTTTAGTTTTCAATCTTTGATGGTATATTGGCGTGTGCTAGCTGACATATGGCAAATTTTATGTTTTTTTTTTTGTGTTTCGTAATTTTTATTACCTATTATTGTATAGAAACAAGTTCTTCTTCTAACTTAACAGACAGCTGTGCTGCTGGGGAGTTTGTTCCGCTACTTCTTCTTCCCAGCTAAAGCACTAGGAAGTGGTGAAGGGCGGGCGTTTTTGGGGGGACTGTCTTATGTAATTTTATTTTGACGTTCAAAAAGTGCTGACTCTCAGCCTAGTTTGAATAAATGACTTTTGATTGATTGGTTTTAATTTTTTTCATTTCTATTTGTTGATATATTGGCATGTCTAACTTACTTAAGTTATTTAATTTAATGTTCCGTGTCTCGTAATGTTAATTACTTTGCCTAACCACTATTGTATAGAATCAAGTTATATAGTAATCTAGTTCCGTATGGTGCCGGACGTAAAGAATAGCACCATTTCATTTCTTCCCGTGGGTGTCGTAGAAGCCGACTAAGGGACTTACTAGAGAATAGGCAGCAGCGTTCTCTATGCATTTTACCACCATACACTAACGCCAACCCACCTGCCAAGCGTGATGATTATGGCAAACCCCCCTTTTGGGGGAGGCCTATGTCCAGCAGTGGACGTTTATTGGCTGAAATGATGATGATGAAGTTCTTCTAACTGAACTCAAAGCTATGCGGCTGAATTTTTTTTTGCGCCACTTCGTCTTCCCAGCTAAAGCACTAGGAAGTGCTGAAGGGCGGGCGTGCCGGGGGACTATCTTATGTAATTTTGACGTTCTAAAAGTGCTGATCCTCAGCCTAGTTTGTATAAATGACTTTTGATTTTATTTACCACTATAATGGGTGCAGTCTAACGAATCCAGCGACGATGGCGCGAAGCAGTCGTCGTCAGACGATGAACCCAAGCCGACTATGACTACTTCGTCTGCTATTGGTGGCGTGGTTGATATTGTTACGGCGTTTGGCGGGAGCTGGGGAAGAAAAAAACCGTTGAAATTAGTACAATTCATGAGAAAAATTATCAAAAATAAAATGCAATTTAATCTATGTTATTTAATTCAATTTGAATTTATTTCAATCAATTTAATTTAGCTTTTAAACATTTTATATTTATTTGTTCCAACTATTTTTGGAATTAATTAATAAATGGTATTTTCCAATTTATTAAAAACCATTCTAATTTGAAGATTGGGACGAAATATGTAACAGAAAAATAAAAATAAATTTATTTATATATATTTTTTTCAATTAAAGACTATTTAAATCAAAGAATTTATCGCCAAAACGCTCCTTCAGGGTGAGTTTTTATCACGTGATCACACGTGACGTCAACTTTGTGTTAAAAGTGGTTAATATGTAATTAAGTGAATGTCGAGTTTAAAATTAACAAGATTTTTAATGGATAGAAAGTTATATTACTGGTGTGAAACGAAAAAATAATTTGATTTTAATGTTTTTTAATTGAGAAAATGGATATAAATAAATTTATTTTTACTTTTCTGTTAAATATATCGTCCCAATCTTCAAATTAAAATAGTTTATAGAAAATACCCTATTGAGTTATTATATACACATAATGGAGTGCTTGTTATAAGTAATGAGACTGAAGTTTGGAATGTACAAACTGTAAAGTAACAGTGTCGTCATGTTGAAAAAGCCTTATAAGAAATGTTGGTATACCATCTACATTTAACGCCCGTTGCGTGGGAGCTGAATAAGTGAAAGTGTTTATGACTTTATACAGTAGGCTAGGAGACTATATGTCCCGTAATTCGTGTCGTCAGACATCAAACGACATCGGACAAGATTTTTAGCAACTTCCAAATCTACGTACGATGTCCACAGATAATATATCGTGTAAAATAAGGTATAGAGGTATGAGGAACAGGGTGTGAAGTCCACTCATACTCTATGGAAAAGGGAGGATCCTCCGAGCAGACGGGTGTTGTGTCTGGTGGGCTACTGCGCGACGGTTGATGTCGGGATGTTGTATATTTACGAGTCGCGCGGTAAACTCTGATTTCGCGGCGTAGGATTTGTGTGACGTCAAGTCTTTGATGCGTAGTTCGCATGTAGCATTGTAGATGGCGCTACATCATTCCTGTGTGTCAAGTTTTCTGATGCGTAGTTCGCATGTGGCATTGTAAATGGCGCCACAAAGGCTACGCGATTTATGAAATGACTTGTGTCGCTGGAAGACTGTCTCCTAGTGAGTGCACTGTTTTATATATCTTGTTTATCGATTTTAAAAAAATCGACTCAAGTCAAGCGTCACACCGCAAGGCATAGAAAAGGATGGGTGGTTACTCACATTAGCAGCAGTACTGAGGACGGGCGGATGTGTAGTGGTGACGGTGACGAGGCCGGCCGGCGTGGTCGCAGCTAAGCTGTTCGGTTCTACCTGTATCATATAGAATTTTATTGACGTCTATTGAATTTCTCACTTTTATTTTGTTTATTAATTTTAAGGCCTTCTGTCATACCTAACAAAGTGCACACGATATGAAATGATATTAACGACGAAAACAAATTTAATACAACATTAATGCCCGTTTTCACCGACGTCCCCTAAGTTTATGGGATCCCCTAAGAATGGTTAGGGGGCTGTTAAAAGGTGGTTTTTGTTTCACCAACAGTAAGGGGTCAGTTAAACGCTAAAAGGTCCCCTAAATTTAGGTGGCCGAAATGTGGGCCCATAAACCGGCATTTAAGTATGTGATATCTCAAGCAACGAACATGGATAGTGATATATTAGAATTTGTTGAAAATTTTGAAACTTTTTCTACTATATTCGACTGAAATGACAGTCGTAGACCAAAGATATATTGGAAACGACCAAACTACTTCGAAACTTTTAATGAAACTGACATTTTTCGGAGATATCATCTGCCTAGCCTTTCCCCAACTATATTGGGGTCGGCTTCTAGTCTAACCGGATGCAGCTGACTACCAGTATTTTACATGGAGCGACTGCCTATCTGACCTCCACAACCCAGTAACTGGGTAATACGATACCCCATGGTAAGACTGGTTGTCAGATATTTTACATGGAGCGACTGCCTATCTGACCTCCACAACCCAGTAACTGGGTAATACGATACCCCATGGTAAGACTGGTTGTCAGATATTTTACATGGAGCGACTGCCTATCTGACCTCCACAACCCAGTAACTGGGTAATACGATACCCCATGGTAAGACTGGTTGTCAGATATAGATTGTTATTTCGGAGAAATAGATTATATAAATCTTCAGTGTTGTATTTATTGGAACAGATTTGAACATACCTAACTTAGAATTTCCTGATAATAGGTAAGTACTTACTTAACTTAACTTATTAAAGTTTTTATAAGTAGGTAGCTCATAAAATAAAAATTTGCTGGTAACCTAACGTTAAAGTGGTAAAATATACCTTAGGATGCACATTCACTATGTTATCAAACAAACAATCTTAACTACTTATGGGAAATCTAGTCGCGGGCTCGAACTCACTGGTGAGTCTGGCTAAAAAGCACGCTGTCTCATAAGGCATCGTGTCCGACAAAGGAAACTAGTCACACGCACGTTATTGAGTGAGATGCAGGATCATTTGTACTAAAACAGGCGCGTATTAAATTAAGAAAAATCCTTCCGAAGATCGACTTTTATGAAAAACCCACTGCATAAATCATTTACGAATAAAGTTTATTGAACTTTTCGATATTTGAGCTTTGTCAGTACTGACTTGGCTTTGAAGGTTTTAAACATCTTACACGCCCAACGTTAGGTTAAATTAGCAAGAAAAACTAATCTTTGTTGGCTCATAACTTTTTAATGGCTTTTTATTTTAGTATTCTATTTTTGCACAGACAATATTAATAATGAGACAAAACTATACCATGTTTAATTTTTGATGTACATTGTCAACCATGGAGTATACACTCCCGAAGTTTTTATGGAAATATTTTTGACTAGATTATTCATAATAAACTCTTTGCAAATCCCAAAATTAAAAACAAATCCTACGTCACGACGTCACAATTGAAAGAAGTGTCAAATACAAATAAGACCACAGATAACACGCGACGTTTCGTAATGTGTACACAGAGTAAATAAGTAAGAAAACATGAAATTCATTAAAAATATGAATGAAATAATATATAATATTGCTATCTAAACACGATTTATAAATATCAGTATCCATATAAGCGTATACTTTAGAGAATTTTATAAAAAGCTATCTTGTTACAAAGTATCGATAAGTTCATAGACGAATCAGTCACTATTATCGAGAACAAAACGTCACATAGATATGTGTCCCCTAGTTAGGAGGTAAAAATTATGGTGAAACGAAATTTAATTTAGGGGCTAGTTTAGGGGAGCTTTTAAGCTAAAAGTCCCATACGTAGGTGGCAGTTTAGGGGATGTCGGTGAAAACGGGCATAAATCTCTTACTAATAAACACAGAATAAAGTATACCAGGAACTAAAAACGAATAACCATACATTTTCATAGATTTAAACTTGGTATAACTTTATTCTGTGTTAGCGGGTAATTGTGTAAACACGAAAACAAAATCTTAAAATAATCGGAAATATGCATGATTCAAATAAGGATCAATTTTTTTTTAATATACTTGTATACAGGATTTGATTATCATTTTTTTTTTTTATAACATTTTTTTTGGGAAATAAAACTATACAGGAAAAGTTTTTATTCAGTGCGCAAACTGTAACCATGAATTAAGCATATCATTGTAGACCTCCCAGCGCAAAAAAATATCGTCGGTTATACAAAAAAAAAAACAGCTGTTTCATAGAAAAGTGCAATACCTACGCGGTCAAAATTTATGGAACAGCTGATTTTTTTTGTATAACCGACGATATTTTTTTACGCTGGGGGGTCTACAATGATATGCTGAATTCATGGTTACAGTTTGCGCACTGAATAAAAACTTATCCTACATATTTAAAAAGCGACGCCATTAGTCGGAGAGAATGTGACGTAAAAGTCTAATGTGTTTCCCGAGACACGAGAGTCTTGGTATTCAAATGCCACCCATCTACAAATCGACCGCGGCTAGCGTACCTTAAACTGATCAATCGACCCGAGCGGCTATTATGACTGAACCGCGAACGCCCACAGCTGATGTGTTTTATTGGTTAACTTACCACCACCACACTTTCCTTCACCGCCACCACGACAGGCGAGACGGCTGGCGTGGGTGACGTCACGAGCACGGTCTGCGTGGGCGGCGTGTGCTGCGTGCCGTGCGTGTGCGTGTGCGGGGGCGGCACGGGCGCGGGCGGCTTCGTTGTTTCCTTAGGCGGGTCTGGCTCTTTTGGTTGTGGTGGCTGAAAGGAAGCAATAAAAAGAAGAAATGTTAAAAAAAAGAACTCAAAACTCTTACGGCTAATATTCTAAAGATAAAACCAAGACCTAACTATCCGGAATAAATAATTGTTGTACAGTACTCATAAGTATCGTGCGTGTATGACCGTGTAAGTGTTCTTCACCAATCCAGGGCCAATCGGAGCGCCGAACGCTCTCGATGCGTTCGATCGAGATGGTTAAATTAAACTCACACTAGGGCCCAGACGCGGTCCGGGGGGGGGGGGGGGGGGGCTGGCGTCCTAGGGGTCACTACTAGAGATCGGATATTCGGATGCATATTCACCCTAAAGTTGAGATGTTGGCTAACATGGAATGCGCTTTTGAATCGAAAAAGTCTTAATTTAGGTAAGTAATTTGTTTATTTTTTGTTTTAACTAATACGAACCACCCCTCCTCCATTACATACACATATTTGTATCGGGTTCCGCAACACCATTTCTATGTGTTACTATTGGTAACTCACCGTAACAGGCCTTATTTCCACAGCATTATGCTGCGATCTCCTATCACTCTTCTCTCTTCTCTTATCGTCAAACCGTTCTTCGTCAACAGAAGAAGACCTAGAATAATTCTTCTCTAATCTATTCACTTCTGCACTAACTCTATTTACTTCTATACCAGTCTTCTCTAAAGAATCTCTCTTATTATCCCTTTCGTGTATAGAATTCGGTCTACTCTTATCTTTTTTAACTTCTGTCTCTTCTGTCGAGTTACTTCTGGAGTAGGTTTTGTCTTTGACTTCTGGTTTTGTTCTTGTTTCAGATTTTTCTGATGACTTTGGTTTTTCGTTGACTTCTTCTTGTTTGGATTTATCTTCTGGTTCGGATTTTTTGCTTTCTACTGCTTTTTCCGCGTCTCTGCATACCTGGGAGTAGAAAGGGATAGTTAATTACACGCTTTATATTAGCTTCACTTGTATGTTTGTATGTAACCGACTCCTTAGAGCGCGATTTTGACCCACTTTAAACGGTCAGATTTCATTGAAACTTTTAAACATATCGAGGACCGATTACAATTCAATAATTTAAAAAAAAATGAGAAAAATAAAGGAAAAAAAAATGAAAAAAAACCACGTTTTTGTAATTAGCAGAACTAAAAAATAGAAAATAAATAATAGTTTAGAAAACTAAAAAAAACATGCTTTAAAAACCAAACTAAAAAAGGAGAAAATAATTTAATTCAATTAAAAAGCGTGGGGTGCTTGACATTAATTGATTATAAAACTATCTCAAAAATCACCCCACGCTTTTTATTTGAATTCAATTATTTTCTCCTTTTTTAGTTTGGTTCTTAAAGCGTGTTTTTTTTTGTTTTCTTAACTATTATTTATTTTACATTACCTACTAGTCCAAATCAAAGCTTTTTTTTCCACACAGGAAATGATTTATTCAATCGTCGCGCTATTTCAGAGAGTAGACTTTTAAGTTTTTGAAATCATCTAACGAAAGTTTTGACAATTCAGTTTGAAAGAATATTGTTATTATTTTTATTTTTGGTTCCAGTTTTGGATTACAGTCCATCGTGAAATTTCTTTCAATTTACAGGTGGATATGTGTGAGTTCATTTTTGTGTGATAATCGTTGTAACTTTTTCTTGGTTGGTGTACGGAACCGTACATTACTTTACAGACTTACGCGCCGTGCATTCTGCACATTTGCAGCATTTGTAACCATTATTGTAATGTGTAAAAATATTTTTCAATAAATCAGTGTTTCAAGAACATACCGCCGTCTATTGGTAGAATCACCCCGTTATTATATCACTAAGTGTAGGGATCCCCTACAGTTGATTAGTTAAAATGTAACAAACGTAGTAAGAAAACATATTATATTATGTCGTAAGTTTCATTTCCTAGGGAGACTTTGGCATAAGATTGGCAGTAGACAAATATACCTGGTCCACAATGAGCCTGCCCGCGGTAGCTGCAGGCAAGGCCTCTGTAACTTCTTCCACTGCAAGCTTCTGCGGTGACGACGACGCCGGGGTGCGGGGGGGCGTACTCGTAGGTGTGGTCGAGGGCGTGGCGGGGGCGGGAGTTGGGAGCGCGGGGGGCGGGGGCGCGGGTGGCTTGCGGGCGGCGGGGGCCGCGGGGGTCGGTGCGGGCGGGGGCGGGGACGTGACGGTGCCGGAAGGGGGTAACGGTGCGGGGCCTTTTTCTTTTTTCGGTGCCTGAAAACGGAAGTATGTTTTCTATATGTAAATTATTTTTAACATTATACCAGCTGCCGACTGTCGATTTTTTTTAGTTCTTCTTGAGAAGGAATGTCGAAATAAACTCAGAATCATGTTCGTGACAAGAACTGAATGGTCGATACAGGTTTATTTTTATTTGTTTTATTACTAAATAGTCCTGTTCTTGACCTCGATTACGCTTGATAGGAAGTGATTGATGAGGCCTATGATGGATGCGTGCTCAGAAGTTGCTTGTTCACTCGTGTTTTGAAGGAAGATGGGTTAAATGTAGAAGGGAACACAGACGCAGGCAGAGAGTTCCACACTTTGGCTGTGCGCATAATCAATGTGGATGAGAAGCGCTGAGTACGAATGGTCGGGATACCAACCACGTGCGGATGGTACCCTGCAGTGCTTTTGGTTTCTGGGTTTATAGAACTTGTAACGTCGAGGAAAAATAATTATTAAGCACAGTGATCATCACTTTAAATTGTCCAATAATTACTGACTGGTGATGGTCATTGATCTTTGCTCGTCGAGCTTTCAATCAATGAAAATTGCACGAATAATTAGCAACTCAAGAGGTATCGTGTTACCTAGTAGCTAGATTGTGGATGTCAGATAGGCAGTCGCTCCATGTAAAATACTGGTATTCAGCTGCATCTGGTTAGACTGGGAGCCGACCCCAAACATAGTTGGGACGAGACTAGGTAGATGATGATGAATTTTTTACAGTAATGTATACTGACGGGTGGCTTCCTGTCAGCAGGCGGGTGCGTGTCCTCGTGCGGCCGCTTGGCCGCCGCGGCAGACGCGGCCGACGCGGGCTGCGCGGGCGCAGGCGCGGGCTGCGCGGGCGCAGGCGCGGGCGCGCCGGCCGGCGGGGACGGCGGCGCGCGCGCGGTGGTTGTGGTGGGGGTGGTGCCCGCTTGGGGCTCGTCCGACACTGCACAGATAAAAGGGACATTTGAGTTGTAAGTCGTAGTTTCGAATCCAGACAGGCGGAATTGAGAAAGCATACTACACAATAAACGAATATATACATGACAAAAATTTGATTTGACACAACCAGACACCATACCTCACAGATAGATACATTGTTATATGCATAGTTAAATAATAGGTCTTTACCTATGAAATTGCCGTTTTGTATGAAAAAATTTAAACGAATTTTTTTCATGTATTTTTTATTTGTATTAATCGAAGTAATCACCCATGCAATCAATGCATCTTTGCCATCGCAGTGGCAGTTTATTGATGCCCTTCTTAAAGAAATCAGCTGGACGGGAGGCAACAAATTCTTCAAAGGCATTTTGTACTGCCTCTCGGGTATTGAATTTTTTTCCCGCCAAGAAGTTATCCAAATTCTGGAAAAAGTAGTAGTCTGTAGGCGCAAGGTCTGGTGAGTAGGGCGGATGACGGAGAGCTTCCAACCCCAGTTCTTGCAACTTGGAGACCGTCTGCTGTGCAGTATGAGGTCGCGCGTTGTCGTGCAGGAGCAGCGGAGACGAGCGATTGACCAATGCTGGTTGGAGATGTGCCAGCTTCTCCATCATTGTGTTCAGTTCTTCACAGTACACATCTGCAGTAATGCTCACCCCGTTTGGTAAGAAGCTGTGATGAATCACACCGGCGCTAGACCACCAAACAGTGACCATCACTTTTCTAGGGGTAAGTTTTCGTTTAGGGCATTGTTTAGGTGCTGAACCAGGATCCAACCAACTTGCTGAGCGCTTGCGGTTATTGCGAAATGGCCAGTACTGCAAAACGGCCATTTCATAGGTAAAGACCTAATAAATAGATTGACTTTGCCATCGCATGAAAACACAACGTATCTCACAAGTAATACATATTATATTAAATTAGATTGACCTAGAAATGGTTCATGGTAGAACGAATGGCCATTCAGAAAAAAACATTTTTTATCTGTAGAATTCTGTAAAAAAAAATACAAAAAAAAATAACCGACTATATAAGGATAAATAACATTAATAAATAGTAGTTATACGTACTTTTGACATCTGGCGTGTCGCCGGAACGGACGGAGGTCGAGTCATCTTCCTCCATAGGTATATGAGAGCTGCGCGGCTCCTACACATTAGAAATGTATAAAATTAATACACTTAATAAACTTATATCATCATGTGATAAAAAAAACGATTTTATGTATGTTTGTTTGTAATGGATAACCGCCAAAAATCAGACAGAACAAATAACCGAATATTAAAATTCTTAAATATTTAATCCCATCGAATGACTATTTCATGAATATCAACACAGCCTGATACTGCAAATTGCAGAAAAAAACTAAAGAAAATCTGAATTTAGCGGACCAACCTGGCGTTAAAAGCCATTCTAAAAATGAACGCCCCTTAATAGAATGTGATTATTTCAATGTGTGAGAGGAAATAGTTAATGCAACACTTTACTTGTGTGCGTGCTGGCGACATTACTGTAAACATAGACCCGTCGCCGCACTTAGAGGCCAACTAATCGTGCGATCAGTCCAGGTGCTAGCATTGTACCGCGGGGAGCGTGCGGTTTGTATGGAAACGGCACGTTCGCTGTCACGCATTCGTGTGTTTTCGGCCGCTTTCCGAATTAGAAAAATAGCGCTAGGAACGCTCACATCAATAATTTGGGTTCCGATATCACGATTATGAAAGCGTAAAAAACTTGTATACGCCACAAATTTCGTACTTCTTACTTGGTTAGGTGGCAACTCTAGCCAGAAGCACTATGTCTAACAAATCTATAACTCCATTTACAATAGCATTAGACAGAAGTTAAAAAAGGTTCTTTTTAATGTACACTTCGTAACAAAATTACATTAAAAGTGTTGCAGTTACGATTTATGCCAAAAAAATAAAGTGTCAATGCTAAATACCTAAAAGAAGCAGGAGTGAAAAACACCGAGTAACTCAAATCAATACTATCGCAACTAGGAACGTAGCCTTATACACTAGTTGGCCCCGATACATCCTGCTTTCCGCGTGATCCCACTTTCATGTCTTGCCGGTGACTGAGCAATCAATGACGACCTATTATGTGTTTTGCCTACTTTGTATGTGAGCGTAACCACTGTGGAGGGACGTTCATTTCTAGAATGCTTTATCACTACACTTATTTTAATGAAGCATATAAATATAGATATATATCTAGTATTCTAGGGTATACCTTCGACGCAGGCGGACGATCTAGCGGCTGGGCATCCGATTCGTTTGCAATGTAAACCATACACACGACACATTAACGTATTGTTACGACACAAATGTAGGTTTACACCGTGACATTGTAGTCGTCTTACAAACGTGGCCCACTCAATGTATCCGTCATGAAATACCTCAAGGCGCGATTAAAAAATTGTTACCATTAATTGATATTAAGTCAATCATCTGCCTAGCATTTTCCCAAATATGTTGGGATCAGCTTCCAGTCTAACCTGTTGCAGGTGAATACCAGCATTTTACAAGAAGCGACTGCCTATCTGACCTCCACAACCCAGTTACAGGGTAATACGATACCACTTGGTAAGACTGGTTGTCAAGACTTTCGGGCTTCTGACGACCCGTAACGACTGTCAAAGATCCACAAATGACAGCCGGGACCAACGGCTTAACGTGCTTTCCGAGGCACGGAAAGTCCTTAGTATGTAAATATGGTCACCCATCCGCGGACCAACCTCGGCAAGCGCAGCTTAACCTGATCGATCGACCCATGCTGCTTATATTACTTAACAACAAGCTCATTGATAATATAGGTGCAAAGAAAAATAAATAATTCTTTAGAGTTATGAATCACCGTGATAATAAACGGTAGAAGATATTTTTAAAATTCCACCTTCATAACATTACAATGTAATGTTATGAAGATGGAATTTTAAATGATGGAAAGTAATGGAGATGGTATGAATGATGTCATCATTCATACCATCTCCATTACTTTCCATCACTCATTCAATCTCGATTACATTCCATCACTCATTCCATCTCCATAACATTTCATCTCCATAACAGAGTGTTTTAAACTACCTTATGCGTCTTAGTGAATGAAATTTTCATTTTTATAATTATTCATAAACATCTATTTCTTTATAAATTATTAGTAGTCATTGGATACATGAAGTGAGCTGCTGTTGTAAGACGATTAAAATGCCACGGTGTATATGAAATTAAATATTTTGAAATGAAATTAGAATAACCAAAAATATATGTTTGAAAATGATATAACCGATCAAGCCTTGACTAATACAGCTTCCAGTCTTACCCGATGTAGCTGAATACCAGTATTTTATTACATGGCAAGACTGCTTATATGATCTCTAAAACCTAGTTATAGCCGAAACACAGGTTTGAATGAACCTAGATCGGGTGGGTCGCTATCTATCATTCTAATTCCGAAACATTACCACTTGCACTTTTAGTAAAAATATTTTAGAAATAGTTTATTTTTAGGCACTATAATTGTATGGGAAATTTACTACTGTTAGCTAAATGTACTCTTTTTGTATACGTTTTTATTAAATAAATTATTAATTAAATTATTAAAATTATTAATTATTAGGTAGCCTTTGACTACTGAGATAATTAATTAGATATTCTTGCACCATTCGGAAACACCGAGATGTCCTAGAAAGACATACAAGAAAAGTTTTTATTCAGTGCGCAAATTGTAACCATGAATTCAGCATATCATTCTAGATTCCCCAGAGCGCAGAAATTTTTCGTCGGGTGTGTTGGAATTACTTGAATCATTCCTTGTAAACTTAAAAAGTTATTTTCTATATATCTATTTGTTTTTGAGGACAGATATCAAATAAATATAAGTGTCAGTAATGACTTGTGTCAATGCCTTTTTTATTCAGTGCGCAAACTGTAACCATGAATTCAGCATATCATTCTAGATTCCCCAGAGCGCAGAAATTTTTCGTCGGGTGTGTTGGAATTACTTGAATCATTCCTTGTAAACTTAAAAAGTTATTTTCTATATATCTATTTGTTTTTGAGGACAGATATCAAATAAATATAAGTGTCAGTAATGACTTGTGTCAATGCCTTTTTTATTCAGTGCGCAAACTGTAACCATGAATTCAGCATATCATTCTAGATTCTACAGTTACTTTGATTTATTCCCATCTTTCTACCAGGGCGTACAGAAAAAAAATCAGCTGTTTCATAGAAAAGTGCAATCAATACCTACGCGGTAAAAATGTATGGAACAACACATATTTTTTTTAGTTTTATTTTATTTATTTAATTTTAAAAGGAAGGAACTTCCCGCCATCATTTTCTTGAAAGAAGCGAAACGCGTTTGATTTTCTGTGCTTTTTTATTATTTTCAGATTAATACATATATTTATAAATAGGTAATAAGTGTTTTAAACACCCTCCGTATATAAATAGTCAACACTTATATGATAACTACGCGGTCAAAACGTATAGCACAGGAATTAAAAAAGTGATGATCGTCGAAAAATGTTCAAAATCGTGTAATGCATCAATGGTAACAGTTTGCGTCCCTACTACCCTGCACAGCAGGCTTAGCATGACGCTTTCTATTTCTACGAAGAATAGACAGTGCTTTTTCAATACAAAGTGACATTCGTTTCGTTTCTAACGATCTTTGTCTAGGTCCTTATAAACGTAGACTATTTCAGAAGAATATTTTTTCCCAAACTGTCAAAATCACACTGACAACAAACTTTCTACTCGACGGCCACAAAGTATATACGATTATCTACAAAATCACGATTAGTTTAGAACGCATAACTGTGATAATTAATAAAAAAAACATAGCTATCTTCTCCTATTGTACATCATTTAGTTAATAGTCATGTCTATTCTTCCGTCGACAAACCGGTGCTCGTGCTAAGCCTGCTGGGGGCTATTCCTAAATGTAAGCAGATATTTCTTCTTTAATATTTATCAATGTATTTGTAAATTAATGAATATTACGTTTGTCGGGCGGGACGAAATGGAAGTAGAAATTGTTCCATCGGTTGGTTTAAGCAGTTCCAATCAAAAATAAATAAAATAAAAATAGGTAAATAATTAAAATAAGTAAATAATTAAAATAAATACAAAATTAAACTAAATACTTGTAATTGAGTTCAGAATCTTAGATAATTTAAATGTATTTGGTTTACTCAGCTATTTTTTTAAGTGTCATATGTTTTCGACTTTTAAACTAATATCAACTTTATGGCAAGGGTAAATTAAGTAGATTTCAGATTGAGTAGTACTATTGAAAAAGTCTTAATTTTTGAAGTTTTAGCGCAAACTGAATCTTTTATTTAGACGCTAAAGTTGTTTTTCCACACATCCTTGTTTATATGTTTATATTATAAATCACCAATCGCGAAGTTCGCTATTGATTACCATTTGCTTTTATTCAAAAGAAAACTTTGGTATTTGAACTTTGCCACAATATACGACATACGAGTCTATTTTCCAAAACACGACAATTATCAAAGATTCTGAGTTCAATATGATAAAACATCATCAAAATCATTATATCAACATTATATACTAACCAATTCTCTGATACTGCTCCTTATTTTTCTTGCCTCTCCTCGATTTAGACTGTACATTAGAAGAGTCGTATCGAAAAGAAGCAAGTAGGTTAGTAAGCGTGCAATAGAAGCAGACATAGTGTTATTATTATCATTATAAATAGGTTTTTTTTTCAGGTACATTGAAATACAAAAAACCCAAGATACACGATCAGCGTCTCAAAAACGTCCGCATAAATAGAGCGCAATGTGCGCAGGTGTCAAATAGTATCGTCAGTCATGTTTCAGTCAGTCTTTTTGGAATTTTTTTTGTAAAAACCACTTTTAAGTCATGCGTGTAAGGTTGAATTAGCAAAACAATAATCGTACCTACGGTGCAATAACGTCACTTAAGCAATTTTTGTCAAAACTTAACTGATTATGAGAAAATACTCCAAATCCACCTCTTTACTTGGTGCGTTATTGTCATTTGTGTAGTACGCAAACTTTCCTCGTGAAGTTTGCGTACTACAAAAATTACAATAACGCACCAAGTAAAGAGGTGGATTTGGAGTATTTTCTCATAATCAGTTAAGTTTTGACAAAAATTGCATAAGTGACGTTATTGCACCGTAGGTGCAATATGTTTTATCATAACTATAACGACTGACGTATAATTGGAGACAGGGGGGGCCTAAACTCTAAGCACGAAATCCGTAATCTCGGTCGAAGTTACGGCCGTTTCCTACTCCGTATCACTTACGGAGCTATGATTAGTATGGGGCCCAAACTAAGAATGAATGACAACACGATTTGACAGCTGTCCCTACTCCCGATATGTTTTTGCCCTTCCAAAAAAGTTAGTTAATTGGCTGTAGGATTCACTAAGAAGTTTCGAACTACTTTCGGACGAGCCCGTATCTTCTTTAACGGAGTTAGAAAGTAGGCCCCCTGTTACGGACCTATGATTAGTTTGGGGACCAAACTAAGAATGAATTACTACACGATTTGACAGCCGTACCTACTCCCTATATGGTTTTACCCGTCCAAAAAAGATAATGAACCAGCTGTATCAATCACTTCGAATTTCGAAATATTTTCGCTGACGGAGTTAGAAAATAGCCCCCTGTTTTGAGTGTTACTTCTGTTCGAGGCATCTTGGGTTTTTTTCGTATATCAATGTTCAGATATAAATAGACAATTTAATAATACTGAGATTATAGGTAGGTATACAACATGTAAAATAATTAACGCCCGACCTCAAACACCGCAATTTAAGTATTAAGTAACTTATTTTTTTAAAGCTAATTATTGGTATTATTAAGAAAATTGTGTTGACCCATTACTTTATGCATTTAAAATTGAGTCTTATTGCCCTGAAATAAGATTTTATTTTATTTCGGTAGGTACGGCAAGATACATAATATTTGAAAAAAAAAACCGTATGTCAAAAGTTACTGAATTCGATTCAGTACTTCAGTAGTCAATCACCATACCGTTGTTAAACCCGCGATGGTTTGTGTGGTATGTTTAATAAATGCATATGATTTTATTTATTTTTTCAATTAAAAATATAAATAAATATGAACAAACTACTTTCAGGACTTTCCGTTTATTCTGTTACACGGGTCAACACGATTTTCTTGACACTAACAGGTAGCTTTAAAAAAAAAAACCTTGTGTTATACTTTTAACTAAATACTCTAATTACAAAAAAAAGGGTGTATGAAAGAGGTGTTGCGTTAATTATTTTACGTTGTATTTAAATTTTCGTCCAACTTTTTCTGTAAAAATATTTTTAAGACGCATATTTTATAAATAAATACTATTTATTGACTTTTAGAAGGACTCCCGGTGTTATAGGCTAAAAAACAAAACAGTGGCACTCCGGGAGTGCCGACAGAAGTGAACACTTGAACAATTCCGTGTGTATTTTTTTAAATCGTCAATACAGGGTTTCACATTAGATCCTTGGGTACTGACTGTTCTCGGTAAAAAATGATAAACGCGCGATCGACTTCAGCCATTAAAGGTAACAGCACAGATATTTTTTTTTTTTGGAAGATGGGAAATTATCAAATAACTTCTCCCGCTCTGGGTGGAGTAGGAGGGCGTGTCAGACTTTTACTGACTAAAATCCACCCGTGTTCCTTCAGTTGCCTGTGTGCCAGGGGCCCAAGGGAAAGAAACGGATAAAATAATTAGAATTTCCTAGTGAAAGAAAGGGATTTTTCCAAAAGACATCAACGCGCGACACATTCGTGTGCTTAAGCGTTCGGTGACGATGACGCTAGTTCCATGATTTTTGTTCACCCAAACAGTGCTCAACGCGCCTAAAGAAGTTTTCACTTCAAAAATTATAAGTCTACTGACCTCAGAATCATCATCCACCACCTCTTCCTCGACCACCTCAGCCCTATACTCCAGCAGCAAGTCCCTCAGAGGCTTCGCATCGAAGTTTCCGTTGACGAATTCGTGCTTCATCAGCTCGATCGCTGTCGGCCTCTTTTCTGGGTCCTGCGGAAGTGATGGCTCGGTTAGAAATGTAGAAAAAACATCCCATCTGTGTTCCAGGCAAATGTTTGTTGCACGTACTCTGTCATAATGTTATTTATTACGGATAATTCTTAATCTAAAAAAGCCAGCGTGCCAGCGTTCTCGCCTATTATTGAACATATAACAGTAGTTGTAAGACAAGCACAATATATTATTATTAAGATAACTATTTACTAATAAACATAACTATGATGTGAGTACCTATGTATGCGGTATGTGTATGTAATTGAGAGGGAGATAAATATGGTGAAAACTTGCGTATATGTTAGTCTGTAGTGTATATAATTACAAACATATGAGCTTATTAACTGCATTAGGTTAAGCGATTGATATGCGTAGTAAATCTTCAGATATTCTTCATTAAATATTATGTGTACATTCTTACCTTAACAAGCGCTTTGGAGATGAAGTCGTTGAACGATTTGCTCCACCTGGAGGGCTGGTCAAGCGTGGGGGGCTCACTCTTCTGTATCTTGAGCAGCACCCGCATCGGGGTCATCTCGTGGTTAGGGGGCTCCATCTGAGCGAACTCTATTAGAGTTATGCCTAGAGACCAGATGTCGACCTAGAAGAGAAATATAATGGATTTTATTACATCAGCTCATCTACACTGATTTCCAAAGGCATAGAATCAATTTATTCTAACTGAACACACAGCTGTGCTGCTGAACAGTTTGTTGCGCCACTTCTTCGTCCCAGCTAAAGCACTAGGAAGTCGTGCTCAATCAGTGGTAGGTATGGAAAAATATTAGTTTAAAAATTAAAAAACACGCTTTAAAAACCAAACTAAAAAAGGAGAAAATAATTTAATTCAATTAAAAAGCGTGGGGAGCTTTTTGAGGTATTTTTATAATCAATTAATGTCAAGAACCCCACGCTTTTTAATTGAATTAAATTATTTTCTCCTTTTTTAGTTTGGTTTTTAAAGCGTGTTTTTTAGTTTTTTAAACTATTATTTATTTTCTATTTTTAGTTCTGCTAACTATAAAAACGTGTTTTTTTTCTCAATTTTTTTTAAATTATTGAATTGTCATCGGTCCTCAACAAGTTTACAAAGTTTCAATGAAATCTGACCGTTTAAAGTGGGTCAAAATCGCGCTCAAAGGAGTCGGTTACATACGACATACAAACAAACAAACAACCAAACATACAAGTGAAGCTAATATAAAGCGTGTAAAAATATATAATTTAAAAAAAAGCTTGTATTAAAAGTTACTGAAATCGATTCAGTAGTCAATTAGGAACAAACTACTTTCAGGTCTTGCGTCCATTGTGTTACACCTTGTATATCTTTACATAATATAAAACAAAGTCGCTTTCCGTGTTTATACGCTTAGATCTTTTAAACTACGCAACGGTTTTTAATGCGGTTTTCATCAATAGACAGAGTGATTCAAGAGGAAGGTTTATATGTATTTAAATACACCGACATCCACGCGGGCAAAGCCGCTGGCGAAAGCTAGTATTGTAGTTCAATATAACAATGCGTTCAGGATATTAATGGGTCTGCCCCGCTTCTGTAGTCTATACAAAATCAAACTGGTTGCTAATTGAATTCTATAATTAATTATATTTATGGCATTGATTTACACTCACTGATTACTTTAACTCACACACTGACTCATTTTTTTTTTTTTGGGTGGGAAATCAAATCATCAAATAACTTCTCCCGCTCTGGGTGGAGCGGGAGGGCGTGTCAGACTTTTACTGACTAAAACCCACCCGTGTTCCCTCAGTTGCCTGTGTGCCAGGGGCCGCGGTATCTCTTTCGAACAACCCGCACCCCTGGCAGACATTAGCGCCTTCAAAGTTGTTTTGCGGAAACATCATTAAATAAATGAAATCATTAGCGTTAATGTGGCATTAATATTTGTCTTTGTGCAGCTGGGTCAAAATCATTACTTGTTAATATTATAGGAAAATCGTACCTATACTTACTTTTACAATGTTTGTAAATGTGTGAACACCATGTATCTATCACAGAATTAATTTATTTGTATTGCTTCAATTTGATTCTGTTTACCTATTTTGGTATGGTAATTTTATTCTGGGTGCACCGTTTTCACACATAATCATATAGTGAATGTACTATGTTAAATATTGTACTTGAAACATTTTAAAAGAGTAACGGTGGAGTTTCTTGCCCATTCTTCTCCATACGAACTACATTTTGGAAGGGGCGACTAGAATCAATTCTATTTTAATGTAAATGTTGACGTTCAAAAGTGCCTTATAAGTGCCTATTTGAAATAAATGCTTTGACTTTGTAGTGCGTCAGGGATGTTTGCTCAAGCTCGAGTCGACTGTTTTTATACAACGATGCGCCTCCCTGGTGCGCCGCGTACGGGCCAGCCCCAACCTTATTTTGCGCTGTGTGGCAAGCAGGCTATATTGTTTATTTGTGGGTCGCTGCTGCAAGCTTTCCAAGCCGGTGTTACGCGTGTGGCAGTGATTCACATGTATTCATGGTTTTAGGTTAAGTGATTAGAATAGAAATACTAACATAGGGGTAAGGAATATTGTTACTAACACAATAGGGTATTTTACTCTATACGAGCACGATAGCATAGGCAAAATGCAGTCGGAAAATGTTAGTTTTAGTTCATGAAATAACAAAATAAAATTTAAAATACAATTTAAAGATTTCAGTTTGTTTAATCTGCGTTTGAACACCATGAAATAGTAGTCGCCATGTTATTTCGTCATTCGGCATGTAACTGAGCAACTTTGTACTTTTATTATTTTCGTAACCAAAGTAATTTTTATTTAAATATTATTTTGCATTCAGGAACAGCAAACCAACGATAAGTAGTAAAATAACTAATATTTTTTTTCAATGTAAACAATTGTCATACAAAATATCAGCGCATTTGTTTTTAGCAAACTGATGTCATACCCACAGAGCAATATGGCGTCTACTGCGTCCAGCATTTTTGTCAAATTACGCGCGAAATTTGAAAATGCAAAATTTAAATGCATTTTTATGGCACTAATCGATTACATAAAAATGTTGGTTTTTTTAGTTGATTATTAGCACTCTAGAATCTAATTAAGACACTTTTCAAAAATGAGTGTAATACCCTATTGAGTCATGTTACTTGTTCAATAAAGATATTATTATTATTGAATAAGCGTGATAAAATACCTTAAAATCATAAGGATGATCTCTGAACGTTTCACACAGCACGACTTCGGGCGCCATCCAATATGGCGTCCCGATGAACGTGTCATGTTTCTGTAGCGTCGACTTATTCTTTGCTGAGACGCCGAAGTCCGCTGGAAATAAATGTAGAATGTTAGTTTACGATAATCAAAGATACTTTAAATCATAATGAAGTACAGAACCATCAAAAAAAGGACTCAAATTAAAAATATTTTATTTAAGAGAATTGTGAATGGGAACTTTTGGAATATCAAAGACAAAGCGAAAACGTAGTCTCTTCTGGTGAATTTCCTCGAAGTGGGTTCCACTGCAGGCTTAGCACGAGAATCGTAGACAAGCGTTTTGTCGTCGGAAGAGCAGACAAAAATTTCCGTATAGACAGTTGACAGTTTTATACCGAGAAATGTAGATAAGCGATTTCTATTTTACTGTAGAGAAGAAATATAAAGCGTCTGCTGAGATTAAAAAAAAATACACTAAATTTACAAAAATAATGATCATCAAGCCTGTATTACACGAAGGGTAGACAGAAGAACAAAACAGAAGCGTAGTACCTAAAGTATACCTCGCCAGTGACATAATTCTTGGCAAAATAAAACAGATTATTGCGACCTTTGTAATATTTTATCTACTCCCATATCGTAAAATTCGTATTATTAACTTTGAAACGAGTTTTATTGACATACTTTAAAACAATACCATTTTTTTTTAAATATAATCATATTAAAACACTTTTCTCTACACTTTTTTCAAAATCAGTTGAACGGACTGTAATAAAGGTTTATTTAAATGTCTAATCTTATTTCAAACGGAGTATAGGTATTATAATTTCATACCCTTCATTATGCAACGTATTCGTAATGTTACTCGTAGCTTTGCCTTTAATTTCTCATTTCCCTGTCCCATAAAAAAAAAAATGCAATGGTTAGGTTAGTCAAGAATATTTAGAGTTACATATAAATACAGCAAACCAATACATATTTTTATAAAAGCTACACGTATACATACATAATACAAACACCATACATACATAAATACATACCAATCCACCGTCTTTGAAGCATAGACAAACTCGACCAATCATACACAGAGATTTGAAGGTTGAACTTCAAGCTTCAGGTCTCTATGTATGACCGGCCGTGAATGTTACCGATGTCCGGAGACCAGTCCCAGGATGAGGGGGAACTATTTGTTCGCTGTTCTAGTGCTAAATGTTATTTAAGTTTGAGCGGGGAGGTAATTAAAAAACGAATTCAGAACTTTTTAAACATTTGTAAGCTTGTCATAAATGAATGTTTGAAGACTTGATGTTTTTTTAAACGACTTCCAAAAAGGAGAAGGTTCTATGTTCCAATGTATTTTTTTTTTTTAATTAGTTTTGTTCTGAACGCCTCTAAATCCTAAGTTTACCTACTACTCCCTATTTTCACGACTGTAAAGAGCCCGAAATCCAGATTAGATAAGTATTGTTATACCTATTGTTACGTACTAAAGTAATTATTTACCACTAGCGCCATCTAGTATCGAGTAGCAAAATTAATTGAGGCAAGATCTATCTAGCAATTTCGATACCAGAATCTTCTAGAATTATCAACATCTGTTCAGTCGTGGCCGGTATGTACAAATAAATATTTATAATAAGACACTATCAATATTAATATGTACTGAAAGATTAAATTAATATAGTTAGTAGAAACACATTGTTAATGTCACCGTAAGATGGTGACCACCGTTAGTTTATAATCTATCTCGCGAGATTATATAAACTGTCGATAAATTGTGAACTGCACCATACTGCTTACCAACCGGATAGGTTAGGTTAGAACTGCGAACAACCGCGCGCGAGCCGAGCGAGCAAAGCGAGCGGTGCTGCGGTAGCGGCTGGCGAACGCTACTTCCAAGTAAATGGCAGTTACTTGACTATTTAGTAATAGCGCAAGGTACTATCCGTCTTGATACCAGTTCACAATTTGACGGACACATTATAAACTATCGAAAAACAGTGAGTTAAATTGTAAATGGTTTTTGCAGTTCACAATATTACTTATCGACAATTTATAATCTCGCGGGATAGATTATAAACTAACGGTGTTCACAATCTTAGGCTGATATTAATACGAGCATTAAATATTACATCATATTCCCATAGAAAATTATATTTTAGGCTTACCCAACTTAACGCCTCCCGTCATAGTGGCGAGCACATTCCCAGCTTTTAAGTCCCTATGTATCACTCGTCTTGAATGCAAGAACTGCAGACCTCGACACATCTCTCGACACACGTACGCTATTTGTATCTCGTTCAGGCCTTTCTCTAACTCCGCCATAACCGAGTCGAGGGCGCCACCGTCGCAGTATTCGAGGAGCATCTGGAATTGTGAAGGGGTTGATTTGTTAGCAAGAATTCTGATGTGCTAAGTGCCCCGAACAGTGGCCTAGTGTATCGGCCGCGATTTACGAGCCGTAAGCAAGCTCAGCCATTTTAGTGCCTTCTTACTTCCATCAACAAAATCAAAATCAATCAAAAGTAATTTATTAAAATTAGGCTGAGAATCAGCACTTTTCGAACGTCAAAATACATAAGACAGTCCCCCAAAACGCCCACCCTTCACCATTTCCTGGTGCTTTAGCTGGGAAGAAGAAGTGGCGCAACAAACTCCCCAGCAGCACAGCTGTCAGATAGACTTGATTCTATCCATACATAGGCATAGTAATAAACATTACGAGACACAGAACACACCAACAAATAAAATGAAAACTCAAGCAGTAAGAATTAAAAATTAAAAAATGTAAATAAAGCATAATACCAAAATAAGAGCCTCCTGGTATAAAGGGCGCGATAGCTTATATATGCAATGCTGGATTATGTTCACATAGCTGTTACTACCCGAGTTACAACTCGAGGCCACAAATGATAACCTAGGACCATCGACGTAAAATAAATAAAACGGTAGGTAATTATTAGTAACAAAATCATGGTTTAGGGGGATTATATGTTCCTGTGATCTACATAACGCAATCTGCAATCTATTTGTCCCAGACAATTACTGTCGTGGCAGAAAACACCGCTTACTGGCTGTTCCAACTTGCCGTACTGTTGCACACTCCAAGTCACCTATTCCTCGGACATTAACCGCCATTAACGCTCTCCTGAACTCGAATACAAATCTTGATATGTTTGCGAATGAATGGAAGATGATGCTGTCAGAATTATTGAATTTTTGTGAGAAGAATGCATGACTGTGTTAAATAGCTTGTAGTGTAGATATATTGATATGTTTAAATAGTGTAATTGGCTTCGGCCGTTCTATTTAAAATATAAATAAATAAATGGTCAGCAAGTCGACCAGTAATTTTATATTATACTATTTAAATCCTGTTGCTGGCAACATGCTATAGTTATGGGCCACTTTTGAGCGCCATCATGAGCCACTATTGGAGGACGTTATGCTCTAAAATGGCAGGCCATTATGGACCACACTGGCAGGCCATCATGGGCCAAACTTAATCACCAGTCTGTTATAATCACCAACCGATCCATAGCTTACTGTCAATGAAATAGGCTTCGTCTAGTGTAGTAGTGAAATCATCCTCGTTGTAGAGAACCCACATTCAGGCAGCTGCTAGCTAGGCAGTCTGTTATAATCTCCGACTTACCCAGAATTTCTTGTTAATGAAAGCCTTGAGTAGTGCAGAGGGCCAATGATCCACCATGGACGACTGTAGCAGGCCCCATCATGGGCCATGGATAACGTCCTAGGGGCCATTCAAGTATTATGTAAGCACTACGGGGTATGGGGGTTTTTGCACAGCTTATTTTTGATGACATGGGGGAGTCTGGATGGTGATTACGTCAGCAGTATTGATTTTTTTACTTTTTGGATTTCGTACAAAGTTATGTCGGTTTTGGTTTGAACACATATGGCCACCCTACTTGTCTATGTATGGCTCGAAGAAAACGATGTCGATATTCCAAAAGCACACGAAAGTGAGCAGACACACAACATTGAGCATCAAACATCAAATGTCATCGAAGATTTAGAGTCATGGATTCGTGTGTCATGGACTGGAGACTGTCAATTTGAATTAACATACATTTTTGAAGAAGTTTGTTTTATTAGTTAATACAGGAAACGTTTTTATACAGTGCGCAACCATGAATTCAGCATATCAAACTAGACCCCTAGAAAAAAAAAATCTGCTGTTTCATAGAAAAGTGCAATACCTACGCGGTCAAAATGTATGGAACAGCTGATTTTTTATTGTATAACCGACGAAAAATGTCTGTGCTGGGGGGGTCTAGTATGATATGCAGAATTCATGGTTACAGTTTGCACATTGGATAAAAACTTTCCCTGTATGTAAAGATTATAATAACTGAATACCATGTCATTAAAATTTGCTTTAATAAAAATATTATATGCGTTTAAGTCCTCTATTCCAAGAAATAAACCAGAACACATTGAAAAATGCATACCGATGTTTACGTGATCATCGGGGATAAGAGCTTTGCTTACTTTTCCTGACGAGGGGGAAAAAATCTGCTTACGTAATACTTGAATGGCCCCCTACATTAATTACCAACTTACCCATAGCTTGTTGTCAATGAAGTATGCCTCGTGCAGTTCGACGACGTTCGGATGGCGACATTCTGACAGGATGTCGATCTCGACGGTGAAGTCAGCGAGGTCGTCCTCATTGTCAAGAACGCACATCTTCGCGGCCGCGAGCTGGCCAGTGTGTTTGTTTTGCGCTTTGTAGACCTGGAGAATTTAAACTCAGCACTAAGGTACGTGATCAGTATAAGGTGCAACAAGTAGTCGATATCGACGGGTACTCGAGAGATATTGAGGTGGTGATTGGTATCATAACACTAAAATTTAGTAAAATTATATGTTGTGTCGTGTACATACCTCCAAGGTCGAGTGATAGCAAGTACATTGATACCTTTTGTGTGTTAGAGAATGTTGTTTCTAAGTTCGATAAATTTGATGTATTAATATTAGGCGACTTTAATTTAAATTCCTGTAGTGAGAATGTTATTATGCACTATAATTATTTGTTATCTTTTTGTAAATTAAATCAACACAATTCCGTTTGCAATAAATTCGGTAAAATGTTAGATTTGGTCCTGAGCAGTTTGGATGTTCAGACGGTTGATGTAAGTGGTGAAGTGGAGCCAGTGGTCCCGGCTGACGCCTATCACCCGCCACTATCAGTCAGAGTGCGAAGTAAGTGTGCTGTCCAACCGCGGGGTCGCATGGCGCGTGCGCCTCGGTATCCGAGGTTTGACGACGATATTAAGCCGACAGAATGGAATTTCCGTAAAGCTGATTTCCAATCTTTGTATGGTGAGTTGTATTCAACAAAATGGGACGATATGCTTACAATAACAGACGTTAACGAAGCTGTTACATTACTGTACAGCAAGTTACATGCAATCTTTGATAAACACGTACCAAAAAAACAAAAAAAACAAAATCCGAAGTACCAGTATCCGGCGTGGTTTACACCCATCATAATTAAAACTTTAAAAGATAAGTACTTTCATTTAAAAAAATTCAAGGAGTTTAAATTAGAGTTCAATCAGGAATTATACAAATTTTACAGACAGCGAGCTAAAGAGCTAATCGATCAGACATATAATGAATATATCCAGCGAACAGAGGCGGATATAAAGAGGGATCCTAAAAGCTTTTGGAACTTTGTAAAAGGTCAGCAGGCTCCTAGACAATCATGCACGGAGTTTGAATATGATGGACAGATCGTGGCTGGGGCTGATGCTGCAAACGCGTTTGCTAAATACTTCAGTTCAGTGTTTCTGCCGTCTGACCCTGTACTGTCTGCAGCAAATGCTGAGCTGGAGGCAACAGCCCCGCTGTGCTCCTCGCGGATCGCCATAGAGGTAGTTGACTCAGCCGACATATCAGTAGCAATTCGCCGCCTAAAAGCCCATTCATCTGCAGGGCCTGATGGAATTCCACCCTACATTATTAAAGACTGCTTAGAAATATTTAGAAAACCACTTCTATTTGTTTATAACTTAGCCATACAAACAGCTTCTTATCCGGCAGAGTGGAAGATTTCACGGGTCACCCCTGTACCCAAGGGTGGCGCCAGGTCAAAAGTGGACAACTACAGGCCTATTGCGGTCCTGTCAGCCTTCGGTAAGGTCTTTGAGTCGATACTTAATCGGTATATCACCAGCCAAATTAAGACCCAATTAGCCGAGTCTCAGCATGGTTTTAGAGCTGGTAAATCTACGGTAACAAACCACATTAATTTTGTAGACTTTGCTGTCACCGAAATGGATAAAAATAAGCAAGTAGACGTAGCCTACTTTGACTTTAAAAAGGCGTTCGATCGTGTCCAAAATGACGTCCTACTTAAAAAGTTATCCGCAATAGGATTTACCCCGAAGTTGCTGCAACTCTTTTCCAGCTATTTCACTGACCGTTTTCAGTATGTTCAAATAACTGGACATAAATCTGCTCCTTATATAACTTCCTCTGGTGTAAGCCAAGGTAGCACCTTGGGGCCTACGCAATTTATTGTAATGGCGAATGACCTGCCGAAGGTCGTCAGGACGGCACGATGCCTCATGTTTGCGGATGACCTGAAGTTATTCATGGGTGTTAATAGCGAGGATGACTGTGAGGCACTGCAGAGGGATGTCGATAGTTTGGTGGCATGGAGTGAAGTCAATCACTTAGAATTTAACACTTCTAAGTGCAAGACTATTTCTTTTACCCGTGCGCGTGCACCCATTCAGCATAGCTACCACATATCGGGTATCCCTCTGGAGCGTGTCTATGAAATAAAAGATCTTGGACTGACACTAGACGTGAGTATGACCTTTAATCAGCACATTATTAACATTTGTGGCAAGGCCTTTCAATCACTTGGGTTTGTTATGAGACAGGCAAATAGGTTTAAAGACAGGAATGTTATACTCACACTGTATTATTCGTTTGTACGTAGTAAACTTGAATACAATGCGCTGGTGTGGGACCCGCATGAACAAAAATACAAGCTTATGATAGAACGGGTCCAACGAAAGTTTGCTCGCTACCTATACAAAAAAATGTATGGGTATTATCCCTATTTGTATCCGTCTCTGTTTGTATCGGGAATGGTGGGCATAAGCACATTGGAACTGAGACGTAAGTGTGCGCTTCTGATGCACTACTACCTATTACTAAATAACAAGATCGATGACGCGACTACCTTAGCTCGCTGTTCATTGTTTGTTCCGGACCGGCTGCGGCGGTCGCGCGCCTGTGCCTCGCGGTGCCTGTTCGCAGCCCCGCCAGTGCGCACTCATACTGCTCGATATGCTCCCACAACCCAGGCGATCAATCTGCTTAACGCCCTGATTGCTCAGAGGCCAGATATTGATATATTTGTGTATAGCAGTAGATCTATGTTAAATGTTTGTGTGAAGTTTTTTAGTTAAATGTATTGTTTTGTTGGCTTGTTGCGCGCTTTGGTCCTGACTGTAAGTGCAGCAAGCAATTGTTATAAAAATAAATAAATAAATAAATAAATAAATAAGCAGCACGAAAATAATAAAAGTACAAAGTTGTTCAGTTGATTAGTTAAAACAGCGGAATGACGTAATATCATGGCGGCTAGTATTTCATGGTGTTCTAAAACAGATTTAAATACTGAAATCTTTGAACTGAATTTTAATATTTTTTTGTTAGTTCATGTACAGACGCCAGCACATCAAGCTACCCCAAACTGTCAAATTTTCCCAATTGAACATGACCCTTATCGTTATGTCATAAAGTTGAAAATCTATCAAAGAAATTTGACAAATTGGGGTAGCTTCATGTGCTGGCTTCTGTACTAAAACCAACATTTTCCGACTGGTTTTTGCTTTAAGCTATCTTTATAATATATTTTTAGATTTTTCTCATATAATAGTAAAATACCCTATTCATGGTTGCAGTTTGTGCATCGATGTCAACGCCATCCTGGATATTTCGAAATTCCACCTCTACCTAGGCGAGACACTAAACGATGATTGAAGTATTAAGAAAAATAAATATTGTGAACTGACCTTCCCAAACGCGCCATCGCCGAGCTCGCCAACCATGTCCCAGTTCTCGGAGGGATCGCTGTTGTCCCGGATGTTGTTGAACACCTTCTTTTTCTTCGCATCGTTACCGCTGCCCAGGTGCAGCACCTGAAATATAAGGTAAGAAATTGGATTAGCGGAAAAAATGTTTCGCATCCATCAAGAGATAAGGCTTATGTAGTAACTTCCGCCTGGCTGTTCAAAATAGAGCTGTTTTAAGCTGGTTAGAAGTTTTAACATTAATAAAAATAGTAAACAGAAGAGGAGAAAGAATATCACCTTGAGGAACGTCAGTTTCTAAATTACACCAGCATGATGAAGAATCGCCCACAAGAACGAACAGCTGGCGCTCCTGGAGGTAAGACGAGAACTATTCCAGTGCTTCGGGAGAAGCCGTAACATAGAACAAAATGGCTAACAGGATGTCGTGACTGACGGTATTTAAGGCATTCGAGAAATCATCCGACACTATTGCAGTAAGTCTTCCAGTCCTGCCCTTATATAGCCAGTCATTTTGAGGAGGGTGGAAACAGTGTTGTGCCCGTGCCTGACCCCAGATTGAAAAGGGCCAATGAGTGAGTTTCAATGAACAAATTTGGAGAATTGTTTAAGAACGCAGGCCTCAACTACTGGGGGAAAGGCTAGGCAGACTATGGTCTGTTATAGGTGCTTACCTTCTTAAGATTATTAAAGAACGACATTTTGTTAGTGTGCGCGTCGCAAGAGCGCGCGCCGGCGCCTCATCCGTCCTTACACATCGTGTCACACCTCCGCTTTGGCTCTGTGCATCTCTGTGGACAACAATATATAATACGTTAGTGATGTCTTCACCAGGAGTTAGGAAGAAGGGTCCTTAAAAACACAGATTAAAACTCTAGTTGAAAGGCGGACACAGAGCTAGTCTGTTTGTGTGTCTGTTGCAAGATACATAGCCCCGCCGCCGCCGTCCTGCCGTCTTACGTGAGATAATGAGTACCCAGTTTAGGGGACTGAAGGCGGGTAGAAAAGGAGAAAAAAAAAACAACAATACCGTGGAAGTCGGATTCGCAAACGAAGGGTTCTACAACACAAGGCATAAAAGAAACACGTTTCATGTATTTTATTTTTTATTTTTGCACTGCGAAAAAATGTTTAATACACACTTTTTTTTCTTTTTTTTTTTAAACTTTGCCCCACACTAGGAATTTCTCGTGTATTGTGGGTGCGTTTACAAACATTTAAACTCACATACACAAACAGCCAGACCCGGAACAACTACTTGTAGGTCATACAAATATTTGTTCCGTGCGGGAATCGAACCCGCGACACGCAGCGCAGCAGTCAATCGCTTAACCACTGCGCCAACTGTGCTGTCAACACACACTACCAACACACACTATCAATCACAATCTAAATAATTTTGAAGGATATTGCTAATCCATTGCTTCTTATGTTCAAAAAAATTGTCTGCTCAACAACGTAATTAACGCAATGAATGTTGGTGGAACTGTCAAAATGAAAGCAATTCTTACTGTTGGTGTGTTACGCATCTAACACACCAACAATAACAACATAGCTAATTACGTACCAAAATTCCTATTACCTGTCAATGGGCAATTCGACATTGCATACTAAATAGAAGGACATATACCATGATTGTTAATAGCTAACTTATTTTAAAACAACACATTACTCGTTTAACAATCGGCATTCAAAAGTAAACATAATATATTCAACTCTGTTTGAGGACAAATAGTTTTTTTTTTTTTAAACCAGTTGTTTACTTTTCCGTGTGTTTAAGAAGCCTGTTCATGTGTTGTGTAAAATCGTTGTAATGTTCGTGTTTTTGGCCCATCTGTTATAAATGACAAGCCTAGTTGGATTATGATAAGCTGTAATAATTAGCTAATACTGCTGTAAATCTGTCTTGTCTGTCTGTGTGTGTAATCGTACGTCGTTTTCAGGTGACCATTGAAAATCAGCGCTGTGCTGTGGGTCTAAAAGCACAGCATCATGCTGAGTGGCTTTGTTGTGAGAAGCCTTCTTGTCACAGACACGGCGTGCAGCTCTTCTTCTTCTATGTTTTTCAACTTCTTAGCGATAGCAATCTAAATACAGCCTAGAATTTGGTTATGTTCTGTGTTCGTAAGTATAAATCTGTGTTGTTTTCATATTTTATATGTGATCTCATCATTTTGTATGCAACTGTTTCTGTGACAAATAAATCTCTTTTTCTTGTTAGGGTTCCGTACCTCAAAAGGTAAAAAATAAACCCTTATAAGATCACTTTCTTGTCCGTCTATCTGTCTGTCCGTGTGAAACCACCGATTTTCTCAAACTCAAACTCAAAACTCAAACGGGTGGACCTAGCAAATTGAAATTTATACCTAATACGAGGTCTATAGTCCCTATTAGGTGTATGAGGTGTCTTTAAAATCAAGGTCCTGAGTCAACACGTTAAAAACATGGGCAAATTTAGGTTTTTGCGAAAACTTGTAATTAACAAAATTTAGCTTAATTTGCAACTTTTTTATTTTTAGAAATTTTCCCTTTACTTGTGCTATAAGACCTTGCTTTTAACCAAAATTGACAATTCTAGTTTTCTTTATAGTAGGAATGGGTTTGAATTTTGACATTTCAACAACATTCAAGCACTAGGAAGTGGTGAAGGGCGGACGTTTTTGGAGACTGTCTTATGTAATTTTGACATTTCAACAACATTCAAGCACTAGGAAGTGGTGAAGGGCGGACATTTTGGGAGACTGTCTTATGTAATTTTGACGTACGAAAAGTGCTGATTCCCAACTTAATTTGAATAAATGACTATTGATTTTGATCGAGTCGAAATTTGGTGTTCTATTATTTCTATTACTGCATTGTTATGGTTTGATGAAAAGCTTTACTCGACGCAACGACGGTTTGATGATATGTAAGTTTTATATGCTACCCGCGGCTCCGCCCGAATATATACAGGGTGATTGGAAGATAGGTGCAAAGCTTTAAGGTGAAGATAGTATAGACAATTTAGAACCATTTAAGCCATGGTTGTCTTAGACGAAGTCTTACCAATTTTTTTTTTTTAATAAGGTTTAAAAGACGTATTGTACAATTTTTTTATTTTTTCTGAGCTTTAAATGTCTGTAAAAAAAATGTCTAATGACACAGAAGCCTAAAACATGTTTTGCTTGATTGCTTACACATTACTTTAATTAAATAAATAAAAAATGAATTCATTTATCATTCAATTTGGCCATAATTATGCAGTTTACATTAAATTTTGAGAATTTCCGAAAAAAAACTTAAAAATTTGGTTAAAAATATTAGGTAAGACTTCGTCTAAGACAACCATGGCTTAAATGGTTCTAAATTGTCTGTACTATCTTCGTCTTAAAGCTTTGCACCCATCTTCCAATCACCCTGTATATCAATGTTGGAATAAGCTTCTCTGGCCCACGGAATAAACAAACATCATATAAACTTCCACCCCCGAATTTCTCCCCGTTACGGAGATAGTTTACTAAAATCCTTTCTTAGCTGACGTCTCCTATTCATAATCTACCTCTGTGCCCAATTTCATCATCGTAGGTCCAGGAGTTTTTGAGATTTCGGGTTTAATCAGTGAGTGAATGAATGAGTGACCTTTTTATACATTTATATACAGATAAATACTTCTAATTGGCTTTCACTATACAACAGTGGACCTGTAACACGCAATCGCAGCGTATTGTCCTCAATGTAAACGCTATTTAACAAGAGTTATGTATTATTTGCACGTCTTATCAGAACCAAGGCCGGCGCGTTCGACATTATAAAACTTACGCTCGTGAAGTATTATAGTAATTACTAGTGATGTGCGGAGTCGCTGTTTTGGTGGATCGAGTCGGTTTATTATACGGTATTCGAATTCGAATCATGACTCGATTCCGCTATTCGAGCCTAGTACTATGTTTGGTAGGAATCAGCCGCCCACGTCATCCTGGAATGCGAGGCCGTGGCTTCTCAACGTGAAGAAATCCTCGGAACAGTGAGGTCGCTCCGCGAAGCCTGTGAAGCTCCCAGGAAGCTTCTGTGCTTTTGGGCGGAGCTAGGCTGGCTTTGTTAACCAGAATCCCCACGCACAACGGACCGAATAAGAGTCTACGTGCGGAAAAGGGAGTCCCATCATCATCATCATCATCATCTATGTTTGGCATTGTTTGGTATTCGAATGTTGACTCGAGTCCAGTACTCAGAGTCTAGAAGTTCGAGTCCATAACTGTAGTCTGGAAATTCGAGTCAAGAACACGAGTCCGTTACCGATTTTAGAACAAAGAGGAAAAATCGAAAACTTCATCAAGTAAACAGAGATCGAGTACGAGTGAGTCAACCTAACACGAATAGTACAAGACCGATACTTCCTGACTCGAGTACCGGAATCGAGTCCGGCGTACTCGAATCAAAATAAATTGGTATTCAAGTAAGCGAGTCCAAAGCAGGAATCGAGTATAACTCGAGTCAAGCCATACTCGGCACATCGCTAGTAATTACTGCCAGAGATAGTGGTCAAGTGATGATAATGTTGATGAGGGCTCATTCACAAACTATGGTTCATTCAAGGGTGCTCAAAGTGCCTACCACGTTCGTGACGTAAAAATATTGTAGCGGCATTTTGTCACGCACTGGATTTTGACTTACCCTCTGCGCTGACATTTTTCGTCGAAAAAAAAAATTAAATTGCTGTTTCATAAATTTTGAGCGACCCTCTCTGCGTTGACATATTTCGTCGGTAGGTACAAAAAATCTGTTCCAGTTCCAAACACTTTGACCGCGTAGGTATTGCACGTTTCTATGAAACAGAAGTTTTATTTTTTATAACCGCGGAAAAATTCTACGCTAGCAGGTCCACAATCATATATGCTTTTTTTTGGGTGGGAAATCAACTTCGCCCGCTCTGTGTGGAGCAGGAGGGCGTGTCAGACTTTTACTGACTAAAACCCACCCGTGTTCCCTCAGTTGCCTGTGTGCCAGGGGCCGCGGTATCTCTTTCGAACAACCCGCACCCCTGAACAATCATATATGCTGAATTCATGATTACAGTTTGAGCGTCGATGTCCACTACGTACTAGCCACTCCGTATAAATTACCAAACATTAAAATTAGGCTTAACAAAAAAAAAACACGTTACCCAGTTCAAAATGCCTATTATCAATTGTTATCGTTTAACGGAAGCGTGCGCAGGAGTCGATAAAAAGTTAAATTTATTATAATTATGGTTCATACGCATATGACTCACGCGTCAATTGATAAGGAGCGTTGGTTAGTTCGTTGTCTGTTAGATTATAACTGTATTGTTAAAATGGTTACTAAAGTAACCTATTAGAGAATCACTTACATAAATCAAAATTAAATCGTAGTACACACTTGTTCGGGTCGGCAAGATTACTGAAAAATTCCTGGAGGATTTTTTTTTACTTAAAATAAAACCGACGAAAAAGTATTTTTGTAAAGTTTTCTTTTTGGTTATGTATCTTTTCTGCATTTAGGTTTTGTTTTATTTATTCATTTAAACATTTATGCACAGACTTATAAACAGACATGAAGAAACGAACAGAAAAATACGTACTTAGGTAAAGCTTATTTCTACAGAAATCTCTTCCAGCACACCTGCGATTGGAGAGAAGATAACAGGGATGTAGACAACGCGTGTAATAACAGTAGAAGGGAAATCATAAAATTACAAATTAAAACCTAATTTAAATATACGCAAATATTATCCTTACCCAGCCCAAAAAAGTATAAAAATCAAAATCAGACAATTAAAAAGAAAACACGCGTCGACTTGACTACCTCCTCCTTTTTTTATCCTCGGTTTAAAAAAACACACTCACTGCCCGACATGGCACCACTACACCAAAGTACAAGTACCTACAAGAAGTATTCGGAATAATACTTCATAATTAATAGGTTCTTATAGATAATACAGCCACAGTCATACATTCTTCTCAAAACTTCAAACATTCTGGCAGTTATGTGTGCGCGTGGAGCTTGAGAGGCTCGTGTGTTTGATTAGGCCTGATTCATCGTACTAATGCCTACTCCGTCATCATCAACATTTCCGCCGAAAGACGTCCACTGCTGGACATGGGTCTCCCACAAGCACCGCCACTTCACCCGGTTCTGTGCTTCTCACATTGACCTGCGACCTTCACCGGGTCATCGGTCCCTCTTGGGAGGCCTTCCAACGCTACGTGTTCCAGTACCTGGTCGCCACTCCAGAACCTCAAACTCAAAGCATTTATTTCAATTAAACCATTTTCAGGCACTTTTGAATTGTCAAAAAGTCGACCAGTTGGAAAGTTGAAGCTAGTTGCCCATTCCAAAACGTAGATCTCTATGGAGAAGAACGGGCAAGAAACTCCATGGACACTCTTTTTAATCATGTTATGTTTTACAAACATCCTTTCGGCCCCATCGGCTATCTGATCTGCGAGCAATGTGCCCCGCCCAGCCCACTGTCATTTACGGATTTTATCATTTCTGATTCGATCACGTAGGGAAACCCATTGCCCCTGGGTGGCAGCGTTCAGCGTTCTTGAGGCCCATTTTGAGGAATGCCTACTTATATGTATAGAGGTATGAGGAACAGGGTGTAAAATTCACTCAGCCTCTATAGAAAAGAGAGGATCCACCGACCAGACGCGTGTCGTGTCTGGTGGTCAAATGCTGGGAATGAAACCTTGCATGTCAACCTGGGAGGTTGTCAGCTGCTTAAACGGGCTTGCCTATGGCTGCCTCAATATGTAAAGGCCTCCAGCTAGAGATCCGGAACTTTAAACTAAGCGACTACACGCTAAGGGCACCCCTGTGGGGTACGGACCTCGGATTAGGGCATCGCTGAAAGAGGGTAACATGGGGACGGTCTGGATCGGAGTGAGCCTGACGATAGATGTTCTATAGAAGTTGGTTGCGCGGTAAACTCTGCTTGCGCGATGGAGGATTATGCGTGCCGTCAATGTGATGAGTAGTCTGCATGTAGCCTTCCCTGGACGGGCAGTCCCTCTACCATCTTACTGACGAACTGACTGACTTTATCATGGTATGTGGGTTAATCACCAACCCGCACTGGGCCCGCATGGAGGATCATGACCCACTCCCTATCACAGATAAAGAGCCTGTGTCCCAGCAGTGGGAACGTTATGGACTTAGACTGGATATAAGAGAAGACTTTGCACATGTCTGCTAAATAAGCTTCATTATGCAATTTGACTTGATTACACGTAGTTGTTGAAACTCGCAAAGAGACGACTTGTTGTAAATGTTTGTACACCGCAAATCGGTTGCGGACGTCAATTTTCGAAATTAAACCTCAAACTGACCCATGTTTGTACGTTTGACTGGCCTCCTCTCTTCAAGCGGGAGTGGCCCGTAATCCACCACGCGGCCCCAGGCCCAGTGCGGGTTGGTAGATGTCAATGTCTTCGATTTTTTGGTTCTAGGACACACCGGTTTCCTCACGATGTTGTATGCTTTATGTCTAGTTGACCTACTTACAGACATAAAATCAGTTATCATTTACCTCGCAGTTACTGACAGAATGCCGGTGAGGTAGTAGGTAGTAAACATAAAATGTAGGTAATTAAATTTTTTCCAGGCTTTGTATTTATTCTTTCTTTAAAATCTTTTCGAAATTAGAAAAGCCTATCTAAGTAAATAGTAAAAACAATTTTTCCAATACCAGGATCGGGCTATCCTACCAGCAAGCCGTGGTATGCGACGCAAGTTGCGACAAACTGTTAGGTAATCCTGCGCCGATGTTAGCAATACTATGTATTGGCATTACACATACTATTCAATGCTGGTTTCTAATACGGTTATGAATATTATCGTGTTTGATTTCAAAGGGAAAGTTTGGTTGACTGTGTGAAATTAATAATGTAGGTACATAGAATCATCACCAGCCTCGCTTTTTACCACTTATGGTTGGGGCCGGCTTCCAGTCGAAACGAATGCAGCTGAGTATCAGTATTTTATGTACAGAGCGACTGCGTATCTGACCTCCTACAACGTGGGTAACACGATACCTCTTGGTAAGACTGGTTGTCAGACATTCGAGCTTCTGATGACCCGTAACGACTGTCAAAGATCTAGTAATGTAGATAGTTAACAACCAATAAATAATTAATAAATAAAAATAAAAATATTGTATCTAAAACTATGCACATAATAAAACATAGCATCGAAAAATTCATCCGCATCGCTTTCGACAATGTACTCAAGAAACTGGCTGCATTACCACGTTGAATGTCAATGCTTAGCCTCTGACCAAGGTAAAACCCAACCCTTGGGTCCTTGGGCACGCCACGATAGCGGCGGTAAGTCCCCTCTTTGAGGAGTGCCTTGAGAGGCGGCATGGCGTCCTCACCTTCCGCCTGACGCAGGTCCTCACCGGACACGGTTGTTTCGGGAGGTTCCTGTTTCGTATAAGGCGGGAGGAAACGCCCGGGTGCTTCCATTGCGAAGATCGCCCTGAGGACACGGTGGAGCATACGGTGGCGGTCTGCTCGGCTTGGGCGGAGCACCGCCGTGTCCTCGTGGAGGCGATCGGCGGCGGCGATCTCTCGCGTCCGGCCCTGGTGCAGGCCATGGTACGGAGCGAGAGTGAATGGTTAGCCGTCACCTCCTTCTGAGAAGCAGTAATGCTCGCGAAGAGGGAGGCGGCGCACGTGAGGGAGAGGCAGTATATGCGCCCTCACGTCCGTAGTCGCCGCGGGAGAAGCCCTGGGCGTCGGGAATCCCAGGCTGATTCCCGGCCACCGTAGGCGCGGGCTTGCGGACGGTGAGTAATGGGTAGCTCGCTGTCCGGTAAGGACCAAGCCCGGGTCGACGGCGCGTTGTGTTCCACGCGCGCCTCAAAGAGATGTCAGCACCAACTGGTGGGGTCCGCAAGGGCCGATGCCTGCCAGGGGTGCGGGTTGTTCGAAAGAGATACCGTCGCCCCTAGCACACAGGCAACTGAGGGAACACGGGTGGGTTTTAGTCAGTAAAAGTCTGACACGCCCTCCTGCTCCACCCAGAGCGGGAGAAGTTATTTGATGATTTCCCATCCTCAAAAAAAAAAAAACCCTTGGGTCCTACCTACTCACCCTGTATAATACTTCCAGAAAAAATCATAACACTTTTTGACATCTTACTTGGCTTGATTGCTCTTAAATACGAAGTTTATGATATGACATGAGGGCCCTAAGGCCTAAGTTACAATTTACGAATTTATAAATTTTACAAGCCCAAAGTTTTGCGGTAGGTACCACCTTACAACAAAACTTTAAAGTGACAAGTCTACTCATAACCCTCATGCTTTCTGACAGGGGTGCGTATTGTTAGAAAGAAATACCGTGGCCCCTGGCACACAGGCAACTGAGGGAACGAGTGGGTTTTCGTCAGTAAATGTCTGACACGCCCTCCTGCTCCACCCAGAGCGGGAAAAGTTATTTGATGATTTCCCACCCTAAAAAAAACCCCTCATGCTTTTCGCGAAATAATAAGGTAAAAGTATCAACCAACCGTTTCGAGATTGCCTTAATAAGCACCCCACGGCCCGAAGGTTTCAACCCCAAACTGACTGAAAGCCTTAAATCTCCACTCAATCTGCCAGGCGTTTACCCAACTATATTGGAGTCGGCTTCCAATCTACGCGGATGCAAATAAGTAGGTACCAGTATTTTACATGGAGCCTATCTGACCTCCACAGCCTGGTTATTGGGCAATACGATACCCCTATGGCAATGCTTAGTCTCTGGCCAGGGTAAAAACCAGCCCTTGAGTTACGGGAAGTGTCAACCAGCTGTGTCACTTTTTTTTAATTTGTTATTGTATTTTGTGTTTTACGGACTGTGACCAAATAAACGGTATTCTTTCTTTCTTTTTCGAGATATCCTTTTGAAGACCATGAGCACTCGGACCCCACTCGGTCACTCGTGATTTTATGAAATAAAGTTAGTGTACTATTTTGTCAAGTTTTCGTTGTTTCCTTAACATTTTATTCAAAACGCCTAATACGTAATTACGTATTTCTGGAATTGCAGATTCACCCGCAAATAGATTAATTTCGTGCGAGTCGCGTATAGAAAATCATCATCATTTCAGCCGAAAGACGTCCACTGCTGGACATAGGCCTCCCCCAAGCTCCGTCACTTCGACCGGTTCTGTGCTTCCCGCATCCATCGGTCCTTGTGGCAGGCCTTCCAGAACTTTTCGGCCCCATCGGCCATCTGTTCTGCGAGCAATGTGCCCTGCCCACTGCCACTTAAGTTTGGCAATTCTTCAGGCTATGTCGGTTACTATAGAAAATATATTATTTAAAAGTAACGATTCGCCCGATTCGGGCGTGTTATTCGTGTGAGTCGACTACTAAGCCGATTATTGACCGCAGAAATACTCGAAGAATAAAGTGGGTAGTCTCCACTTTTCACAGTATGCTCTACTTACATAATAACCTAATCATGATCCCAAAACCTAACGCAATTAACGTACATGACACATCTTCAAGTTTTAGTACTCATAAATTAAGGCTAATTAGATTAGCAATTAGGTAGAAGGCAGCATGTGACAATTAGGTGATGACACTAACATGTAATGACTCATTTAATGTCGGGCTTGGTCGGAGAGAAGAGAGGTTACGATTTTACACTGGTGTAAAACTAACTACTATATTTTGGATTTATTTTAGAAGGCATATTGTTTCTTATAGGTTTGTGGAGGCCTTTTCTCAGCAGTGGGGCAGTATAAGCTAATAAAAAAAATGTTCCCTATAGGATTTCCACTGTCAAAAATGACGAATTTCCATACAAACTTGCATCCCCTATTTAACCCCTTTAGGGGATGAATTTTCAAAAATCCTTACCGTCTTATTATAAAACGCAATCTAACTTTAGTTCTAACCTAAAACTCTAAGTCAGTTTTTGAATTACCAACTTTGCTTCTATTAGGGTAGTTCAATTTAGCACTGGACTAAGTTGTCAGTTTTGTAAAAAAGGAGCTGTATTTCGATTTCATTTAGGTTCTTATTTCAAAAACAGGCTCCAGGAGCGCAGCCTCCATACAACCCGATTCCTATCGGCTTCCCTTTGGAAGAAACACTCTTCTTAGTGTCTACTATTGCCAAACAATATGAAACACGTGTGTGTATCAAATCACATTAGAGATATTTCATACTAGCTTAAAAAATCAATAAGATGCCATTTTTTGTGTTTTTGTATTTTTTGTAATTCCGACCATAGCTGCCGTAAAATTAAGAAAAAGTAAAGGAATTGCTGAACTTAGATGTTATCTAGAGTTTATGAGAAATGAACATTTTTTTCTTTGGCTTCCCTCTAATTAAAATTGTAGCTTCGCCACTGACAGGTAGTCGCGTAACTATACCGTTCGAGGCCCGTGGCAAATTCATCGGATGTCTCCCCCCCCCCTCCAATATAAAGAAGCAGAACCAACAATAAGAGTATTTATTTTATTTTATAAGACTTATTTATACACTTTTACTTGAAAGAGTTTAATAATAAATGTTGGGAGTTGGGATTCTCCTCTGACCGGGGGCCCCTTCCCGCTGGGGGCCCGTGGCATTTTGCCGACTTGCCACCCTGTAGTTACGCCACTGCTGACAGGCTCGATGGTTTAAACCATACCCAAAGAAGAACCTTGTTCTGTAATAAGGGAGTTAGTGTTCACCTTCGTTCCCTCTCATATTATATTCTACGACTGCTGAAAATAGCTGTGATCGTGGGATTTTTTTTGAGTGCGCGTTAGAGCGAGAGGGCTATAAGAGTAGGAGAAGATCAAAGAAACAATGGATGGACTGTGTGAAAGATGATTGATGATGATCGCAAGAACGAGATGACGACTAGTAGAGAAGTACGGAAGAAAAATCGGAGGCATCTTCTTAAATTTAACGATAAAGACCTTTGGGTATTGCCTCCGAATGCATGAGATTGCTTATAGTAGCATTTTAACACAAGTTTCTGGTTTCCATCCTTTTAAATTTAAAGTTCACTTTTTACGCAGCCAGGTTTTTTTTTTATTTTGTAAATTAGTTTTTTATTTCAGAGTTTTTAATTAACATAATTATTTTTGACGTTAATAAAACCTATTTATGAAACCCTTAATTTTGATACCCCACTCAATAGGCTTTGAGAAAAAAAAAAAAAAATTGAAGACAATAATATTACGCCAAAAATCGGGCATTATTTTTTTAAATTTTGATATACTCAATGTCACTCTCTCAATTAAGACGAATCTAACGGCACCTCTCACTGCCAGGGGTGCGGGTTGTTCGAAAGAGATACCGCGGCCCCTGGCACACAGGCAACTGAGGAAACACGGGTGGGTTTTAGTCAGTAAAAGTCTGACACGCCCTCCCGCTCCACCCAGAGCGGGAGAAGTTATTAGATGATTTCCCAACAAAAAAAAAAACGGCACCTCTCAAGCTGAAATCGATCAAGCTAGGCTACAGAGCGTGCCAAAGAAATATAAAATATTTCCTTCTGGCGCAGTCGGGTACAAAGAAATGTTGCGCCGACCCCAAATATATTGGGATAGTGGTCAGGATAGTGATAACTGCTGAATATACCTAGTCAATACTTATTATTGCCACATGACAATCTGAATCAGAACAAAATAACGTCATCAGACGCCCAGATGTGCCAATTGTGAGACGAGCCTTCGAACAACGCGAGCTGCTTTTTAATTGAGTAGGGGCACGGCCTAAATGAATAAGCGGCAGCGATTTATAAACGACCATAATTTTTAGATAACGACGCGACATTTTCATTATTAAAAACAATTTCCGCGATTTCGCCCTTTACGGCGCAAGAACGTGTTTTTGTATTTTATTATTGAAAATATGTTAAAACGAGCTATCTAAAGATGGGAATAATCATTTTAAAAAAATGTAAGAAACGGTAATTATTTTTGAAAAAAAAAAACCCTTTTCTAATAACGCAATCTAGCGGTAAATATGGTAACTAATTCGATAGAATGGTTTGCTGCAGATATGCATTGCTGCGTTAAAAGGTATTTTATTCATTTCTTTGAACGAATTTGTTAGTTCGAATTATATAATGCAAGGTTTAAAGATCAATTTATAACTGCTTTTAGAAAACCAGTTAAACGTAAAATCCACATAATACTGTAAAGTTTGCTTGCCATAGACCTTAAGTTCTACATTCTGGTAATAAACAATTTTAATTACATTCGAACAATGAAACTAGTTTAGAGGCGGAATAGAAGAAAAAACAGTAGGCGAGAGACTGGGTTGACAAGTCGAAGGAAGAAGATTAAAATGAACTCATATAACGATTTCTAGTAATAAGAACATAATATAAAGCGCCCCTCGAGCTCACACAGTACAATAGAATCAACAGGGGCTTGGGAACTTCACGCAGTGAAGAAAATGTAGTTCATACTAAATGGGACCGATCGTCAAGGGCGCCTAACGCACTGAAAAGTACAACTTGTTCAGGCTTTTTGACCGCACTCAGTCTAATGGACTGTTAGTGAAGCCAACGTCACTATCCAATAAAATTAAACTGTTTCGCCCTCTCGCATCTCATAACTAGGACCACACTCCACCCGACAGCATGATGTCACCGTATCGTCCGTCGCTACGTCACCAGTATTTATGTTTACCCCGTAATTACGATAGCGTTAAGATACTCGGATGTTTGAAGCTCAGATGACGAATATTAATATTATCTGGTTACACTGCAGTTTGCGAGATGATGCTATAAATTATATTACTTGGAAGAAGAACGATGATTCATATGGTTTTTGAAGGTCTGCCACCCATTTTGACTAGCTTATTCCCAACTAAATTGGGGTTTACACAACATTCAATTAAACATTCTGCCAGGGGTAAGGGTTATTCGAAAGAGATACCGCGGCCCCTGGCACACAGGCAACTGAAAGAACAAGGGTGGGTTTTAGTCAGTAAAAGCCTGCTCCACCCAGAGCGGGAGAACTATTTGATGATTACTCACCCAAAAAAAAACCGACCAAGTGCAAGTCGGACTCGCGCACGAAGCGTACCATTATCTATAAAAACGACAAAAAAAAACACGTTTTTTGTATGGGAGCCCCCCTTAAATATTTGTTTTATTTTAATTTAATTATTTATTTTTAAAGTGAATACATAACTAAATATTCTGTGAATATTTCTAGCGTCTACCTGTTGCCGTTATCAATATCGAGCAAAAAAATCACCTTTGTTGTATAGGAGCCCCCTTAAATATTTATTTCATTCTGTTTTTTTAGTATTTGTTGTTCAAGCGGCAACAGAAATACATCATCTGTGTAAATTTCAACTGTCTAACTATCACGGTTCATGAGATACAGCCTGCACCCTAATTGCGTAACTCACGATTAATCATAATCTGTTTCGTTTTGAAACAGATGGCTAAACCATTGCTTCATATATTCGAAAAATGTGTCTGCTCAACAACGTGATGAATATTGTTGAACTGTCAAAATGAAACCGATTATGATCAATCGCGTGTTACGCAATTGGGGTGCTGGTGACAGACGGACAGCGGAGTCTTAGTAATAGGGTCCCGTTTTACCCTGTACGGAAGCCTAAAAAACATTATTTCTCCAGTCAAATAAATAAGTCTACATCGTTCAACGTCACAGCAGCATTTCGTCATACCTATTACAATGTTACTATCAAGCTGCATCATTATTTCCGAGATCCATTCTTACACATCACACCGTGACCTAATGTTTGTTCCGTGCCTGACGTCATTGCGATTCAATTGTCCTACCAAGTTATATTTATGAGTTTATGACTAAGTTTTAAATTAATATTGGATGTTTGCTGTCTCGTGGTCGTGTGTTTGTACGTAAATAAATCTGATGTAGAACTTTGGAATCTATTTCGGCAATATTTTGTCCGTATTTTTGCTATTCATCATCTGCCCTGCCGTTTTCCAACTATGTTGATGTTGGCTTCCAGTCTAACCGGATGCAGCTGAATACCAGTATTTACATGGAGCGACTGCCTATCTGACCTCCACAACCTAGTTTCTAGGTAATACGATCGGTATCCTTGGTAATATTTTAAGTTCCATCACTCTATGCAAAAAAAAAACTTGAAAATATCATAATATATTTTTCACTTCTCATGCTCGAAAAGTACGCCAATATAGCCCTACGAAGCGGGAATAAAGTGACCACTTTAGTCCCTAGGGAGTAAAAAGTTATTCGTTTTTTAATTTCCTTCATGTGACATAGACAAACTCAAACAGCCAGTAAATATACTATTATCTGTGGAGTGTGGACCATCTTCATTGCGAAAACGTTCAGAGTTTTAGTTCCATGGTTTTTGCCAAGGTGGCGCCATGTGTTTTAAATTGTTAATCTGTGACTGGTTTAGAAGAAAAAATCGACAGCAAAAATTTCAGAATTTTTGTCGAGTGTAAATTTGTTCGGTTTAAATAAATTTATTAAGAATGGCCAGTGACAGTTGTGGTATATATGTTCCTTGGTGAAAAGTTTGACGTCGAGCAAAGAGCAAAAGACATACCTAATAGATATTGTGATTTTTATTTTATTAAGTAATATTTATTAGGTACATGTTTCTGCACTAAATTGACTATTTTTTCTCGCACTCAAAGTGAAAAGTACAGTTTGCACCTCGAGACTACACGCCAACTTAATCGGTTTCATTGACTCCCTCGCACGCTCGGGAGTCAAACCCCCTCTGGTATATTATGGCTTCGTTTAGTCCCTCGATATAAAATATACTATTTTTGCTTTTAAAATTATTTACGGTTTAAGAGATACACTGGTTTAAAAAACCACCTTTCTGAGCGTTTTCAAGAAATCACCGCCTTACACATAATTCGTGACAATATTCGTCACGTATTTTTCACAAAGGGATACCTTTTTACACGCTTTATATTAGCTTCACTTGTATGTTTGTTTGTATGTAACCGACTCCTTTGAGCGCGATTTTGACCCACTTTAAACGGTCAGATTTCATTGAAACTTTGTAAACTTGTCGAGGACCGATGACATTTCAATAATTTAAAAAAAAATTGAGAAAAAAAACACGTTTTTGTAGTTAGCAGAACTAAAAAATAGAAAATAAATAATAGTTTAAAAAAACTAAAAAAACACGCTTTAAAAACCAAACTAAAAAAGGAGAAAATAATTTAATTCAATTAAAAAGCGTGGGGTGCTTGACATTAATTGATTATGAAAATACCTCAAAAAGCACCCCACGCTTTTTAATTGAATTAAATTATTTTCTCCTTTTTTAGTTTGGTTTTTAAAGCGTGTTTTTTAGTTTTTTAAACTATTAAGAATTTATTTTCTATTTTTTAGTTCTGCTAACTACAAAAACGTTTTTTTTCCATTTTTTTAATTTATTTTTTTCATATTCCTGACAGCAAACCCTTTCATTTGATACCCATATCATGGGTTTTTTTTTTTTTTTTTTTGGGTGGGAAATCATCAAATAACTTCTCCCGCTCTGGGTGGAGCGGGAGGGCGTGTCAGACTTTTACTGACTAAAACCCACCCGTGTTCCCTCAGTTGCCTGTGTGCCAGGGGCCGCGGTATCTCTTTCGAACAACCCGCACCCCTGGCAGATATCATGGGGGTGGATTTCAAACAGCCAGTCCGCCATCTTGGGGAGGCCGCCATATTGGATTTGTAATGACGTTTCTTAGCTAGTCATGTATTGTCATCAGAACTCAGAGCGTGTGCAAAATTTCATCCTTACCGAAATCACCGCCTTAAACTTAATTCGTGACGACATTCGTCACGTATTTTTCACAAGGGGGTACCTTTTTTTCACCAATGTTTTGCCCTATTCCAGGTAAAGCAAGGCGCAGTATGCGCTAACATAGTGGAAACCCAGATTTACAAATCCCACGCATCAGCTGTGGTCCCCATGCAAGAGACCAAGCCTATTTCTGGCTCCAATGTATTTTAATAATATGTGAATGCAAATGAGGGTGGGTGCTGATACCTATTGTCATGATTGCTAGTTTTGAAATACTGAAGTTTGATTTATTTCAATCGGCAACACAGAAAACGGCGGGGAAAAATGACATTCAGACGTTTGATATTAGATTGGGGCGGCCAGTTCTTTTGGCGGGGAACCGGGGTTTGTTTTGGATCGATGGTAAAAAGAGAGCGGTCGACCGACCTAAAGTTTTTATTGATTGTAACGATTGCCATATTTATCGTAGAAGTGAGAACAATACAACCTTTTAGTTTAACAAGTACATAGTTTTATTTTATTAAATATCAGAAGTGGGATTAGTGCTCCGGGAGTAGCACGCTGTCGGATGGCCGAATGTCATGATTGCTAGTTTTGAAATACTGAAGTTTGATTTATTTCAATCGGCAACACAGAAAACGGCGGGGAAAAATGACATTCAGACGTTTGATATTAGATTGGGGCGGCCAGTTCTTTTGGCGGGGAACCGGGGTTTGTTTTGGATCGATGGTAAAAAGAGAGCGGTCGACCGACCTAAAGTTTTTATTGATTGTAACGATTGCCATATTTATCGTAGAAGTGAGAACAATACAACCTTTTAGTTTAACAAGTACATAGTTTTATTTTATTAAACTATATTACAAGACATTAAGTTATCTTAGCGTATTAGTAGCAACTCTATTTAAAACTACCTTTCGGCCTATTTTTATTTGAACCTGTTTCTCTATGTTATTTTTTTTAAGGTGCAAATAAACATTTTTATTATTTATTTCGTATTTGCTGATCATCCGAACAGAACCTCATAATCACCGCAGCCTTACTTATGGTCACTAGACCAACAACCAAGTCTATATTCGTCGAGAATTTCTAAAATGGCTGAAAAACTAATTAATATCAGTCACAGCATCTAAAATTTAAAGATCACACCGGTACATTGACAGTAGGAAGTTGACATCATTAATGTTACACTTTTTTTATGACAAAAACATCAAAGACTAGTGAGTGACTCACGCGATCGCTTTCGGTAGACGCTTAGACAAAATGTAACGGAAGGAGAAAAAATGTCTCACCAATCCTCTGATTTTAAAATACAAATAGGGGAAACTTCAATAAAGACTGTTTTGTGCAATCAACTCTGTACTGTTATCGCAGAAAGCACAGTCTGACAATTTTAGACGCCGTTCCTTTTGTTTATTTTGACGATATATCAATTTTAAAATGAAAAGCAGACTTCTTGGACAGCTTCATTGACTATGCTTTACCGAACTGTAATCTTTGCTTTATTATTGAACTCGGCATGCGGTTTATACGCGGATTCGGTGCGGTGGCGGTGGGTCTTGTGGACCAGGGCCAGCGCGAGTCCTAACCTAGGACACTTAGGGACACGGGGTCAGCCAGCTCGCAAGGGGATGACGGTTTAGCTTCGTCACATAGAGGTCACAATTTTAAACCCCACACGGCCACAGTTTATGGCTTACGGATATATTTTGCGGATGTCTAGCTGACATATGGCAAGTGATTTAATTTAATGTTCTGTTGTCTCGTAATGTTAATTACTTTGCAAACCTACTGTTGTATAGAATCAAGTTTATCTAACACAAGAGACAGCTGTGCTGGGGAGTTTGTTGCGCCACTTCTTCCCAGCGAAAGCACTAGGAAGTGGCGAAAGGCGGGCGTGCCGGAGGACTGTCTAATTAATTTTGACGATCGAAAAGTGCTGATTCTCAGCCTAATTTTAATAATAATAATAATCGTTTAATTCGGAAATCAGGTTCCATAAATGACTTTTTATTTTATCTGCAAAACCACCCAGTTTATAACAAATCTTTTCAGGATTGTTGAGAAGAAGAAAAACTATCAAGATTCCTTCCACGTATGACATGACCCACCTGCCTTCAAAGCAAGAGTGAACAGGCATCTTCATCCCTTTCCATCAGGCAGGCCCATTCAGGATAAACAAAAAAACAATTCATTCGTCCGCAAACCTATTGTCACCAAATCAAAACACTTACATGACAACCGGTCGCAATCCAACATATTAGCATATTTGGTGGATTGAATACGGCTTAGAAACCTCCGGTACCGTTGCCTGACCGGGTTGATGCGCATGCGAGTCAGTCCGAGGCGTGGTCGCATCAAATTCATTGAGATTCTTCGCTAGGATTGTTTATATTTTTACCAGACTACAGCGAAGCAAAGGAGTGTTATTATTTTATCTATTCCCTCATAACTTCTAAACTTCATTATATTTACTATCAAGACGTCCACTGCTGGACATAAGCCTCCCCAAGAGGGTGGATTTGCCACAATCGCCACGCTTGGCAGGCGGGTTGGCGATCGCAGTATGGTGGTTAAATGCATAGAGAACGCTGCTGCACATTTTCTAGTAAGTCCCTTAGTCGCCTTCTACGACACCCATGGGAAGAAATGGGCTCTCAAGTATACAGCATTAATATTCATGTTTTCAATTAGTGGACCGTCAATGCTTGCTAATTGTAATCAGAAACATGTATAAACAAATTAGCAGCCGTGTTATTTGGTCCCGTTATCGCTATTTCCATGGTGTTATGGGTGGAGTACTGTTTGTACCCCCAGCAGGGATTTATGGGTCTATATATAGGTATGAGGAACAGGGTGTAAAGTTCACTCATACCCTATGGTAAAGGGAGGATCTTCCGACCAGGCGGGTGTTGTGTCTGGTGGGCTACTGCCCGAGAGTTGATGTCGGGATGTTGCACCTATGCGAGTCACGCGGTAAACTCTGATTGCGCGATGCAGGATTTGTGTGACGTGAGTCTTGCGTAGTTCGCCTGTGGTATTGTAGATGGCGCCACTTCTCTTTTTGTGTTTTTAGATATTTGTTGCGAACCACCTTTTTGACCGTTTTTAAGAAATGTCCGCCTTAAGATGGTTACCAATCCACGGACCAACCGGTGCAAGCGTAGCTTAACCTGATCGATCGATCCACGCGGCTGTTATTACTTAGCCACAAACCCCTGCATTTAAATAAGTTGAAATGAACTAACACCCCAGCAACACGGCTCCGTCTTGTGAAATTCCACGAAATCTTCAAAGATCCTTCAAGTACTTTACATAAAATCAATACAGGTTCCCATCACGAAAGCCTGTTGCCTAGCAACCAATATCTTAGCAACACCCTTAAGACGAAATCTGAGCTCGTCTCAAACATTCTGACATCTGGGCCGTTGCTATGGCACCTATTCCACGAAGTGAGAAGAGCTAGCAACTAAAATCAAGTTGGCGAGCAGCGAGTGAGCGACAATCGATTACTCGCTGGTATGCGATGTACCAATTCTGACATCTGGGCCGTTGCTATGGCACCTGATCCACGAAGTGAAGAGCTAGCAACTAAAATCGATCTGGCGAGCAGCGAGTGAACGATAATCGATTACTCGCTGGTATGCGATGTACCAAGGCACTGCCCGTCAAGCGAGCATCGCTGAGCGAGTACTTTCTTTGATAGCTCTTGTCGCTGCGAAAACCAGAACTCGCTGGTGATTGCGGTGCGAACAGTAAACGATCAACTACATATTAATACCCCAAGCACAACGGACTGAATGGGAGTCTACGTGCGGAAAAGGGAGTCCCATCATCATCATCCATAATAATACCTCTATGTTGTGTCTCTTTTACTTATGGCGGTGATTTCTTGAAAACGCTCAAAAAGGTGGTTTTTTAAACCAGTGTATCTCTTTAACCGTAAATAATTTTGAAAGCTAAAACATATATGATATTTTCAAGTCTTTTTTGCATACAGTGACTGAATAAAACATAATTAAACGTACTTTAATGCATCAAAAAAAATCATCAAAGTCACCTCTTAATTATCTTTAAAACCAGTTTAATCAATAACAATTATAATTAAAAATATACCATAAAATTTCAAATGCCAAACTGCATCCAGTGATGGATTATTTATTATTTAATAGTTAATATATAATTTTATACGATTTTATTTGCATTTTTACGACAATGATTACTCATTTATTATTCGAATTTATTACAACAGATTTTAACCCGTATCGGATTGCAATAAGAACTTTTATCGGTCATAACGACAATATTTAAAGTTACCAGGGCCTTAAATGAGACCAACAATCTTTTGTACGTTTATTGAGCGAGAAAATCGATGATAGCTTGTCGCCTAGCAACCAATATCTTAGCAACGCCCCATAAGACGAAATCTCTGATTTCGAATCCTGGCACCTGAACTGTTGCTATGTAAGTAAATTTTACCTTCTTGGAAAATTTGGGTTTAATATAAATTGAAATATGTTTTTTGGGTCGATTAGAAGGAAACCGAAAATGTTTCTTCAAAAACTTTTTTCTAAAATTTATTGATGATTATAAAACTGTAATAATATTTCGCTATTGTTTATTTAGCATTGACCGGACCATTTTTAAATTTTTCCTGAGAATGTTTTGCAAAAGTATTTCGTTTTAATGTTTCGAAATAATAATTGGCTGCAGAAGAATGTAGTGTCAAAAAAAACGTTTTTTTTTCTACTTTTCCTTATTTATTCTCTCTCTGTATCCAAAGACGTGACATCGTAATCACTGAGCAGTCAAGCAAAGTGTTGTCACTGCGACACACGTACTAAGTGACACGGTTTAGTTTCCGACTCATTCCGCGCTTTCCGTTATTGATACCTCAACGACTACGTATTTTATTTACGTCATACAGAAATAAAATAATAAAAAATAAGGAAAAGTTTTTATTTTTCACTTTTTAGTTATAGTACCAGCCCCACGCCAATTCGAAATTTCATCACCCTTGGTCAAAACAATGCATATTTATGCGATAGCAGCAATCGCGGTTGATTTGCTGTAATTTTTCGAAGAGTTCCGTTGTCTGTCTCCGAAAAGCATCATCAGATCTATATAAGTTTAGAATGGGACCATTTCGGAACAAACCCCTTTCAGACGAAAAAATAATTTTGCAAATTTTGCAAAATAAATGACGGTATTATACCCGAGAGACACAAAAAAAAATATTTACATGTCGAATTGATAACCTCCTTCTTTTTGAAGTCTATTAAAAAGATCTGCTGAGAATAAAAAAAAATTGGCAAACATTACAACAAAATCCTTTCTACCTTCACGTTAACCTCTTATCATTATACCAAGTTAATAAACAAGACAGACAGAAGTTATAACCATATTACTTTTACTTTTAGCACGCATAGCACGTGATGTCACGCTCTCAATTGTAACGATAAAGTCATAAACTTGTTAGAACATTTCCGGTATCATTGGGCGTAAAATATCGGTGCTGTATCGATTTTTTTTTTAAAAACGAAATTGATTTGTTTTTTTTTTTTGGAATTCATTCTTAGTCAAAATCAAATGCTCACTTTTCGAACGTCAAGATTACATAAGACGCCCCCCTCCCTTCACTACTTCCTAGCGCTTTAGCTGGGAAGAAGAAGTGGTGCAACAAACTCCCCAGCAGCACAGCTGTCTGTTCAGTTAAGGCCCATAGTATCCTCATCTCCCGTCTGAATGCTAAAGCACGACTGCAGCCCGCGCCCGCGCAGGGCACCTATGAGCCTTTATCTCAAAATGGGGATATTCCTTGGCAAATTTTGATTAATTTACAATTGTACTCTAGCGATTCTGTGGTACCTCTATCTATTTTTCAGTGTATTTTTTTTTTCCAAATAACGAAGCCGTTTAGTAGGAGTATGGAATAGAAGCCAAAATATGGAATAGAAGCCAAAATATTGCGTGTTGAAAAATATTTATTTACAGCAAAAGTATTAACCATACAAAAAAGTAACCTCGGCAAAATGATCTTATGAATCTATAGCAAAATCATATATTTTTCAAATCTTCAAGACAAGCCGTTAATGAGCAGTACGGTTCATAAAGTGACCGTGTTACGCTACCAAACGGGACTTAGGCCCTTAAACTTGATTCTGATGATGATGCGCAGGTTCCAGATACCCCTCGCGGTAGTAATTCTGAATCTAAACGTATGCCCAATTAATGGCGATGAACTCGCCCTATAGGCAATAACCGGAGCCCAGCCACACGGGCTTAAAAGCTACCTATCTAGCAAAATGTAGTTTCACTACACACAGCTCTTCTGACCCCTTTGTGAAGACAGATTATAACACGTACGACGGACCGAGCAAATCGAACAGCAAATTAGCTTTGAAGATATTCCGAATCTGGGGGGCTACAGATGGTTAACACGAATCCCGATCACAATGTCGTCAAGAAATAAATCTTAAACTAGAAAGATTCTGCCTGAATTACACATTAACATTTTAAACTAGAAAAACACGATTGAATCTCAAAAAATAACCCAAAAAAACTTACATAGCAACACGCCCACCTCTTCAAACAACCACAGCGACCTTCCATGATCACGTCGTTACACAACGCGGCTACAAGATGTACAAAATAAATCATCTTCCCAGCTCAGATATTCTACTGCGCAACTCCTGAATATTGATCCGCCGGCAGAGGGGGTCTAGATAGGCTGGTAGACGGTTCTAGGGTGCAGCGGTGGGGGTAGTGCAAAAGAATCTATAGGTAACTGATATATGTTGAGGTATGTTGGGAGCCACGCCTTTGAATCGTATCCAACAAAGGGTTTTAGGAGTTTAAACAAAGGGAGAATTGCGTAGCACACTAACAGGAAGAATGGCTTTCATTTTGATAGTTCAACCACAATTTAACGTTACGTGTCTTACCAAGTTATGACAACCTGGTACTTCGAAGGAATAAACCGTTTCCTAGTTGATGTCTAATGATGACACACCTATATTATTAGGTGAGCGTACTCCAAAGGCATTAAGCATTTTTTAGCTGACACACCTATGTTAAGTGTGCTCCTATCCAGTTGTGATAACCTGGTACTTCGAAGGCATAAGGCGTTTTCTAACTGATACAGGTGAGCTCCACTAAGTTATGACAAACTGGTACTTCGAAGGAATAAAGCGTTCTCTAGCTGTCACACAAAATGTTTAAAAAAATGAATTAAGCGTGTTTTTTAGTTTTTTAAACTATTATTTATTTTCTATTTTTTAGTTCTGCTTACTACAAAAACGTGTTTTTTTTTTCTCATTTTTTTTTTAAATTATTGAATTGTCATCAGTCCTCGACAAGTTTACAAAGTTTCAATGAAATCTGACCGTTTAAAGTGGGTCAAAATCGCGCTGAAAGGAGTCGGTTACATACAAATATACAAACAAAAATACAAACAAACAAACATACAAACAAACAAACATACAAGTGAAGCTAATATAAAGCGTGTAAAAAGTCGATCAGTTGGAAAGTTGAAGCTAGTTGCCCATTCCAAAACGTAGATCTCTATGGAGAAGAACGGGCAAGAAACTCCAAGGACACTCTTTTAAATCAAGTTGGATATGACAAAATCTTGGGAACAATATACTTGTAATGTGAGAACAATTTCTCTCCATACATTGATTTCCAAGAGCTACGAAAATTTCAGCTCATGGGAAAGATTTTATTTAATATTATTATAGTATTGCTTTTTTTAATTTGGAGGAATAAAATTATGGAGCGCCTGGGAATGTGTCCATTTTACAAAGCGATAACTATAACTCAATAATTTTTCCGCGATCTCGGAAAACGACAAAAAAGACGGAATTCCCCGAAAAATGTTAATGCCTAGTCGGCAAATAAATACGTCACACAATTGGGCAAAGGTGTCGCCATGCCAGAAGTCTATGTACCCGCTGTTGAATTTTCAACGCTCGGTTCAGCGCCGAGAATTAAAAATCGAAACGGTGTGCTTTTTATGAGGGCTTCTTATTTAGGTGTTGCCTAGCGTTAGTGGAAACGGGAATATTAAATTCAACTTATTTAAGCTCTATTTAGCGGTTCTTTTTCTTTCTTCATCCGCGACAAAGAGACCCGATTACCTTAAGGCGGTGATTTCTTGAAAACGCTGAATAATGTGGTTTTTTAAACCAGTGTATCTCTTTAACCGTATATAATTTTGAAAGCAAAAAATATATGATATTTTCAATTCTTTTTTGCATATAGTGATAGAACTCAAAACATAATTAAACATACTTTAATGCATCAAAAAAATCATCAAACTCACCTCTTAATTATCTTTAAAACCAGTTTATCCCTACAATAACAATTATAATTAAAAATATACCATAAAATTACAAATGCCAAACTGCATCCAGTGATGGATTGTTTTTTTATTAAATAGTTAATATCTAATTTTATACGTTTTTTTTTGCATTTTTATGACTAAGGTTGCTCATTTATTATTCAATTTTATTACAACAGATTTTAACCCGTATCGGATTGCAATAAGAATTATTATCGCTCATAACGACAATATTTAAAATTACCAGGGCCTTAAGTGTATTTGGTGCAAAGCCTATAATCGGCGTATTACGATAGCATTTAAAAAATGGTTAGTGTGTCACGCAGAATATTTTAATACGTATAATTATGATGAATTTGATAAGGATTTTATCATAACAACGGTATGCAATATCGTACTATGACGATTGCAAACCCTACAGTCCTACTAGAATTATAAATGTGAAGGTTTAGATATTTAGATGTTTGTTACTCAATCACACAAAAACGGCTGAACGGATATGGATGAAATTTGGCACACAGAGAGTTTGTAACCTTGAATAACACATAGGATACTTTTTATCCCGATAATACGTTCCCTGAGACAATTTTTGACCTCCACGCGTGCGAAGCCGCTGACAACAGCAAGTAATTTAATAAAAATAAATTCTTGAAAGATAATAACGTATTAAAAATAATCATTAAAATGACTTCATAGAAACGTTTGAAATTGTACTGTCTCAAGCAACAAAAAAGGAATACATTTCTAATGATTTTCCAAAACCTAGTCTTTAGCAGGGCTGGAGCCAAAGGGGTCGGGGGTCACGGGGGACGGACGTAGGAACTAAAAAATATAAATCCCAACAGCTTAACGTCGTCTCTGCTACATTAAATACCGAAATATTGTGGCAGTATGACATTAAATGTTTATTTATGTAGTAGATCATATAAGGCATTTATAAACGTCGATATTTTAAATACTAGATGGCGCCGGCATTTCCTAGCTGACTGATCCCTGAGAAGAAATGCCGAAAATCAAAGATCGTGGTCTCTTTTAAAGTCCAAACATTTATATTATTTGAATCGTATGTGAGTCTAACGATGCAGGGCCATGTCTGGAAGGGCCTTTTGAAGAAAGAGGCATTGCAGCTTTGAGCTGACTTGTCCAAACAGACAACTTGTATGTATCAGTCACCATGTAGCTCAACCCTATTTTAGGGAGCTCAACGACCCGTCACAAGACGCTACCAGATCTGCAGGACATTTGCGTAGGTCATTTACAAAATACTCAAAAGTACGTTCCTAAACGATCGAATTCATAAGAATAATTATGATACACGAAACCAATAACTCGAAACCTAGCCCAAAGCGGGGCCAAAGGGGTCTAGGCCATGGGGGTAGGGGGGACGCAGTAGGTCATCTTAATCACCCGTTAATGTTCCCACTGCTGGGACACAGGCCTCCTCTGGGTGAGAGGGAGTGGGCCATAATCCACCACGCGGGCCCAGAGCGGGTTGGTGGATGTCACATGTCTTCGATTTTTTGGTTCTAGGACACGCCGGTTTCCTCATGATATTTTCCTTCACCGGTTTGAGAGCAGCGGTGATGAAATAATGTACACAAAGTAAAGCGCCTGTAGGGGTTCGAACCTGCGACCTACAAATCGTAAGTCGCAGCCGTAACCACTGCGCCACCACTGCTCTCCAGTAGGCCATATGCGACAGAAACCAGCCAACACTTACTGAAACATATGCATCCCAACAACTTAACGTAGCAACTGCTACACCCGACCTACCTGCTATCAGAACATCACAGTCTCACACTTAAATTACATACTCCAATGACTTCACAATAAAATAAAAATGCCTAACGATATGAATAAAACCAAATAGCAGTTATAAAAGGAAAAAAAATCCTACTTCCCTTCGTCCCCAGCGCCATCTTGATGAAATCTAAGGACCGAGTCCTCCGCATTCTGAAATGCACCGCGCGCGTTCACCTTCATACCCGAAATTTGACTGAATTATCGAACGGGCAACCTGGATATTATCGTCCGCCCCGCAGTGCGCAGTCAGATTTGCAATATACTATGCATATAGTGGACTACGTTGGGGGCCACAGGGGGGAAGAGGGGATGCAGTGGCTGTTATGCGACAGAAATCGGGTAAGGGGGGATGCGGTACTGGTAATGCGACGGAAATACGGCAAAAGTGACTGAAAATTTTGAATCCCAAGCTTGTCGTCTCTGCTATATCATACCGAAAAATTGAGACTAAACAATCGCTTTCATAACAATAATGATGACAGACGCAAGTAATAAAAAACAGGGTACAAAAGATTTTTCGAAACCTAGCTTTGAGCGGAGCGCGGGGTCAAAGAGGAAAGGGGGTTGCAGTGGTTATTATGCGACAGAAATCGCGCAACGGTAACTAAAAAAAAACTCAGCACCTCAACGGCGCATCTGCTACCTCTTTGCATCAAAATATAACATACATTAAAATTATCTACTCCAAGGACTCCACAAAAAATAACTGCAGGACGATATACGACATGAAAAAACTAAACGAGAGTTACATTAAAAAAAACTAAACCCTACATACGTTTTTCTCCATCGCCTTCTTGCTCAAATCTGACTGATCTGAATGATTCCTCGGCATTCTGAAATGCACCCGCGCGCGTTCACACCCGAAAGGCGACTAATGGATCGAACGGGCGACCTGGATATTATCCGCTTTGCAGTGCGCAAGTCAGTTCAATATACTATGCATATTGTAGTGGATCACACCTATTCAGGGTTGGGAGGGAGGGGTAGGTGGCGGGAAATGGAGGACCTCTAAGTACGCATACTAAAGGAGTTTGCTTTAGTGCGAGTGCAAACGAGATTAAAGACTTGGAGTTCATTGGTCACTAAAAAATATGAATCTCAACTGCTCACCGTCGTATCTCCTACATCTTACCTACCGTGCATCAGTAGACAAAACTCACATCCACGCAAGTAAGTACTACATCAGGAATTTACTCCATAATAATAAAAAAAACTGCCAATAAGTCACACAAAAATCTGTATCTCAACAACTCAAAATCGCCACCCTACCTACCTAACTTCCATCAAAACATCACAGTCTCACACCCACTTAAATTATCTACCACAAGGCCTATTCTCCACAAAAACACATGGATCTCAACAGCTCAACGTCGTATCTGCTACATCTTACCTAACCTGCATCAGGACACAAAACTCACACCCTAGTAGGTACTACTTCAAGGACTATTTATTCTTCATAGTACAAAAGCTCCTAAACCATATTATACGATGACATGAATAAACCAAACGAAAGTTACATTTGAACTATTTCCTACTTACCTTTTCTCCACCGCCATCTTGCTCAAATCTAAGGACCGACTCCTCGGCATTCTGAAATGCACCGCGCGCGTTCACACCCGAATTGTGACTGATGGATCGAACGGGCAGCCTGGTTATTGACCGCTCTGCAGTGCGCAAGTCAGTTCTATATACTATGCATATAATGGACCACGCCTAGTCGAGGATGGAAGGGAAAGCGGCGAGAAATGGTAGATCTCTACTCACACGGTCACGCTACCGACCCTAAGGAGCCGATTAAAAAATAACAAAGTCAGAAAGAACACAAACGCTAAGGAAATTTCATGCGAACGCTGGCAGAAGCTTTAAGAATTGAAATGACATTACAGAAATGTTTTAAGTTGTATGAACGGAATGTGGTGACCACCATCAATAGACACACCCTTACGCCTGTAATCTCCGAAAGCACGGCAGAGGTTTACCTACATTCCCAACCCACGATTCGCCAGTTAAAGTTTAGTCCCAAGAAATAGCGGGCGTATATATACACCATGAAATTTAAATGGTTGTTTTCCCACGGCAGAACAACTTGCCATAAGGACTACTTTCGAAGCATAGAGTAAAAGTAAAAAATTAAGATGTTTTTTATTTATTTTTAATTAAAAAAATACTCATAAAATCGAAAAAGTGACAATCAAGGTAGGAACTACTCGAATCGCAGGCGTCACAGACAAAGGAAACAGCGATCCATAAACGTTCAAAGCAAAATAAACTCTCGCACATGGTGATTTTTCACAATTGTTAATCTGCCATTTTTTGTTTTAAATGTTTTATTTGATTATAAAACGATTATATTACCAAGACAAAACCATTTCGCTGCGAGAAAACCACCATTAAAATTTGTCGGTGTATAATCGTCTGCAAAATTAAAGTGTTTGCAGATATGAACACGATCTTAATAATAAAGACGATCTTAATGAAATAAATTGTGACTCTTGTGACGATGCTTAGGTGAGACCTTTATGCAAAAGACGCCTTCCAGATACCCTCCGAACTGGGCTCAGTGCAAGTACTGCAATGTTGCTTCATGGAAATATGGTGATAACTATGTTACCAAACGATCGATTTATAAAAATAATTATGACAGACGCAAGAAACAATATTGATTTTTCGGTCGCGACCCACGGAGGGGATGCAGTGGTTAATGCGGTTTTCATCAATAGACAGAGTGAATCAAGAGGAAGGTTTATATGTTTAATACACCGACCACTACGCGAGCGAAGCCGCTGGAAAAAGCTAGTACGACATAAATAAACCAAACAACAATTACATAAAGAATCAATTTCCTACTTAACTTTGTCTCCACCGCCATCTTGCCTAAATTTAAGGACTGACTCCTCGGCATTCTGAAATGCACCGCGCGCGATCACACCCGAAAGGCAACTAACGGATCAACCAGGCTGCCTGGATATTATACGCTCTGCAGAGCGCAGTGCGCAAGTCAGACGTGCAATATACTATGCATATAGTGGACCACGCCTATTCGGGGATGGGGGTAGGTGGCGATAAATGGGGGACCTCTCTAACACTAAAGGACATTGCGTCAGTTGTTAATACAACCCTAGTTGAAATCCGAAACACATATCTAGTATTTTTATGTAAAGGATCTATGTACAAAATTTGAAAACTGTATCATGAAAAATCACAAAGTTATAAGCTTGTTTTGTTAGCTAGTTGTCTACACAAACACGGTCACCACGCGGCGTCCCCACGCCCCCAGCGTCGTTTTGTGCTCATTGATTAGACAGTAGGTACCTAACTGTACGACGATTGTATTGCAATCAACTGGCGATAACATTTTCCCACACTTGCAAAACTTTTTTGGGAAAAAATATAACATGAATTAATTAATTAATGAAATGCACCGATCCCAGCGTGGCTTGACCAGACTCGATTAATCGAATGAACTCCAAGATTTGCACTAGCCCCTGGAGCCTCATGTTTCTTGGTGTTACAGAGGCCATTGCATTTGAAGAAGTAGACCGGGGGCGTAATAGTCGGGAGACATGCCCTTAGGGTGGTATTTATTTTCACGATGTCGGCGTCGCCAGCATGTTGATTCAGGTCGAGTTTCTTGGGTAGGTTCAACTGTTTTCTTATCTCTTTTCTATGCCGTTGCTTCGCTATGTTCTGTGTTATAGTTTTCACAGTCGTCTTCTGAGTTCTCGGTGCTATCAGTTTCTGGTTTTTTGTAGATATCGTTAGGCGCTTTCTTGATCTTATTTCTGTCTCCAGCCATGTCCTTCGAAAACTTAATTCCCATGTCGAAGTATTACCTGTCCTGTTTTAGGTTGTCGTTCCATGACAGTGTAAATAGGTCGTCCGACCTTCTTAGATTTAGCCTTATACTGCATTGCTGCATGCAATGGGTGTGGTATATTCCGTCTGGACGTGTGCTAAGTAGCACATCCTGTGGTTCTTGATGCGTTTTGTTACGGTTTTTCCGTCTAAGATTTGGTGCATTTTCTTAATTCTTGCTTTATTCCTGGCGTGGTAAATCAAGTCTCTCATGATGACTCGTTCATATCTTCTGGATCTTGATTTTTACGCCTTGGTGAGGGTTGATACTTTTAAGCCATATATCATACAAGGTACGATAACCATTCGATACATAAGTTTAGCTAACTTCCAGTCCATCTTTGAGTTTAGTATGAATGGCAGTAATGATTTGGCGTTTCTCGTGGCCTGTTGGCATCGTTTTCTAATTGTGTTTTTTTTTCTTAATGTGAATGTTTTTTATGTGCCTAGGTATTTGATTTCGTCCACTGTTGGCATACTTATTCCGTTGAGGGTCACGTTGGTCGTTTGCTGAGATGTTATGGGGTCCCTACTTATTATTTTTTTGTTTCGTTTATTTGGAGGCCTACGCTATTTAGTTAGTGTTTTATGTGGTATAAGATGCTCTCTAGTCCTTCTAGATCATCTGTAATGAGTATAAGGTCGTCCGCAAACGATAATACGAAGGGGAGTGAAATTTCGCAGTCCTGATCTAGTTTGATTAAATAGGTTTCGGCTTCAAGGGTCGACGGCAAGGTTGGCGCAGTGGTTAAGCGATTGACTGCTGCGCTGCGTGTCGCAGGTTCGATTGCCGCACGGAACAAATATTTGTATGACCTACAAGTAGTTGTTCCGGTTCTGGCTGTTTGTATATGAGTTTAAATGTTTGTAAACGCACCCACAATACAGGAGAAATTCCTAGTGTGGGGCAACGTTTTTAAAGGCGAGGGTACAGGGGGCACCCTTGTTTAACTCCTTTGCCCTGCTTTGCTGACCACACCATTTGATGCATGTTCTTTCATTCAATCATTTTTCTATGACGAGGGCGAGTACGTAAATTCGTTTACCTGCGCGCCATTCCTTGTCTAGAACCCTTTTGAGCGTAAAAATGTGGTCATTTGTTGATCTATTGTTCAAGAACGCTGCTTGGTAATTTCCCAGCTCCGTTATTGTATCGTCTAGTTTTTTTTTTGTAAGTATGAGGCGTAAATTCTGTAGCCCGTGTTACAAATCGTTATGCGGCAATAATCGTTTGCGTCTTTATGATTTTTTTTTGGGATTGGTACCTGTACAGTCTCAAGCCACGTGTCGGGTACATTGTTCGGTGTCCAAGCTTTATTCATGTGTTTAGTTACGGCTTCCTGTAGTATTTGGGGCATCGCTTTGTCCAGCTCGATTTCCACTTGGTCAGTTCCGGGGGTTGTCCCGTTTCGAATTTTATTGATGATCCCCGTTATTTCGTCCACCGTCGGTCCTACGCAGTGTGCTTCGATTATCGGTTTTGTTATATTAACCGTTGGTATATGAAAGCCTTCGGAGTTTTTAGTATATCTTCCCATCTGGACATCGGTATGTACGCGGTTCTTGTTCGGCGTTTTGTTTTCTGTTTGCTTTTTCTGTAGAACGAGTAGAGCATTTGCATGCTTAGCAGGGTGAATTTTCCCCAGTCCGGTGAAGCAGGCTCTGCATGTTTTTTTTTTGTTCTTCCAGATGTTTAACCCGTTGCAGTGTAGTCTTCTACGTTCTTCTACTCGGTTATGCCTATTAGGGTTATCCGGTTGTCTGCTATGTAAGTGTTCGCGACGATGCGTCACTACATAGTGTTTTAGTTTGTTTTTGACATTAACTTAAATTCATAGTGATAAGAGTGATAGTTAAACCAATAACAGTGGTGAATAAGTGCCTAGTATAAGAAAAACCGTAAGTACCACCTCTGCAAACCTCATTTAAGTGGGCTATATAGCCGTGATTATAGTTTTATAGTGCGTCCAGGTAACCTAGTACCGAGACCTAGCCCTGGACCTAACTTTTAATATCGTAAATTTAATATAAAACCCACTTAATTGAGTTTGTATGTCGTGTTGCTGTAGTTAAGCGATATTTAAGATTTATGTTTTTTGTTAACCCTCTTTCAGGGCGCGTCACGCCCTGAATACTATAGATGTAAGGTTTTAAATATCAGATTGTTGTAGGTCTATAGACCAGCCTGAGATATCTATAATTAGATTTCGCATAGTTTCACTAGTTTTCGAGAAAAACAACTTACAAATAAAATTTAGTAACATTTTTCAGATTTTTTCGGTTTTCCTCGAAATATTCTTTCAGTATAGAAAGATATAGTTAATATGGATATCTCAGGAGATGGGGAATTTTGTGGGGAATTCAGGGATATGTAACATGCCATATGTACTTTAATAAATTAACGTGTTATATACTTATTTCCGACAAAACTGTAATAGAATTTAGAACAAATAAAACTTTAAAACAGGAAGTAATTAGCGGTCCTCGTTACGGTAAAGATTCATAGTACGATAGTAAACATGTAATTTCGAGTAATTTGTAGTCATCGGCAAGATTCTTATTTAAATCTTTAATTAACTTAAATATATAGATATAGTCAAAGTAGTGTTCCGAAATTGCTTCCTGAAGAATTATAAAAAACTTGTGTTATTAATCAGGTAAAGTAACCCCTTCAGTAAATAGTCAAAAAACACCCCTGTCCTAGACGAATGTCTGGAAACTGTTTCTTAGGGGGCAGAAAGTCTAAAACGTTGGTATGGTAACATGAAGAACGGAAGAAGGTAGCCACCCTGAAGATATCTGGAATCTATCGGTACAGGACGTCAGCGCCGCGTGGACTGGGAGACCTACACCCTCCCTACACACCCTTCGCATCCATGCGATCACGCCCGCCCGGTACAGTAAGAATTTGGCTTTTTGTAGGTTAGCAAGGGCTAATCGATGATCCCTAGAGTACATTGGCTGAAGAGTCAGTTTCCTGGGCAGCGGCTTTTAATACCTCCGTAATGGTGTTCCAGGGTATTTCGATGTTTTCATTTGTGGGGGTGATTCCTATATTTGCTATTTTTTTTGTTATGCATTCTTGGTATTTTGTTTTGGTAGAATTTCTATTGAGCGCGGCATGTTTGGCCTCAATTGTTGTTTCATTCGTACCTCGCCGTTGCTTTTGGGTATTGTGTTTGGTTTTTTTGGTTTTTGTTTACAATTCTGTTTCGTCTTACCAGTTCCCAGATTATTTTATGGTCGGAGATGCACCCAGGGGCCCATTCACCTTTAATTAAGTGAAAAAGTTTTTCTATTGCGTGTGGCTTCATGATGTGATCCAATTGCGATTTTTGGGTGCCGTTCGACCATGTTATTCTGCATGATGATCTAGCTTTTGTCGTTTCAATTTTCCCTAAAATCTGACAGGCATATTTTCTATACAAAAGCTGTCAAACCGACATATTCATTCCTCACATAAAAAGTATCTGAATATTGAAAAATTCGCTGTTTAAGTAGTTGTACAAATACTTTTACACGTCAATCATATTTTAAAAACTAGATGAGGTCGGCGTTTCCTATCTGACTACTCTGAGAAGAAAGGCCGAAACAAACTCAGAGGTCAGGCTCTTTGAAAGTCCAGACATAATAAGAAGAAGTAGCGCAACAAACTCCCCAGCAGCACAGCTGTCTGTTAAGTTAGAAGAACTGATTCTATACAATAGTAAGTACCTAATTAACATTACGAAACACAAAAAAAAACATTAAATTTGCCATATACAAGATGTGACTTAAATAGCGCACAACCTGTTAAGGGGTTATTGTGCTCATCATTATCAACAACTTTTACTATGGGACCAAACCTGAAATCGCGAAACAAAATCAGCTGTTCCATACACTTGTATTCGCATAAATCGTCAAAATGTAGGGAACAGCTGATTTTTTTTTACGATTTCAGGTTTGGTCCCATAGTAAAACTTGTAAACTATAGGTACTCAAGTAGAAATAAATAATAAAAAATAAAAATATAACGTAAACAGAACTTACAATCTAAATAAAAGCCTCCAGGCATAAAGGGCATGTCCGCTTACGTAATGCAATTGCAATTGAAATTGTCTTTTGAGGAAAGAACCTCACAGTCCTTTGATGGGTCAATCTTTACATACCCAGACCCCTCCGTGACTCGGAATTTTCGTGGATCTTTTACAGTCGTTAAGGGTCTTCAGAAGCCCGAAAGTCTGACAACCAGTCTCACCAAGGGGTATCGTGTTACCCAGTAACTGGGTTTTGGAGGTCAGATAGGCAGTCGCTCCATGTAAAATACTGATATCCAGCTGCATCCGGTTATTAGACTGGAAGCCGACCCCAAAATAGTCTGGATAAGGCTAGGCAGATGATAACATTTCAAAATCCTGCCCGTGGCTTCGTTCGGGTGAAATTTCGGCCAACAACCCACCCACCCTGATACATCATCGCCGACCCGCGCTATTTTGCTTAGCTAGCAAAACCTGGGGATAGCGTTCTTTCCGACTTTTTTTCATTTTGCTCAGCTCCTAAAAGTCATAGCGTGATGTTAAATAGCCTATCCTAAAGAATTGGGCCATCATCAGAGATCGGATATTCGGATGCATATTCAGCTAAAGTTGAGATGTTGGCTAACATGGAATGCGCTTTTGTATCGAAAAAGTCTTAATTTAGGTAAGTAATTTGTTTATTTTATGTTTTAACTAATAAAACCACCCCTCCCGCAGTACAGATACATATCTGTATCGGGTTAAACATTAATTTTAAATTAATACACATCTGAATAGTTATGCAATCAAGAATCCCGGGGTTTTCAATAAACATTACAAATAATTTATGAAGCCGCTTCCATACTTTCATAGCTAAAAATTATCTTTAGGTAAATATGCATACGAATATCCGATCTGTGGCCATCATATACAAAAATAGTTCCTCAAATCCGACTGATAGTTCCAGATATTAGCGCGTTCAAACAAACAAACAAAAAAAAACTCCTCAGAAAAACCGTTCTATCTAAACACAGGGGCATACTTCTCTTTCACATCAATGCATATTTGACTAGCAAATCATCTTAACACTTGCATCCGTCAGCGGATAGTCAGACTTCCAGGCGACATACCGTACGTAACAAGCGGACGTTACCAATATGACCTTTTGCTTCCATTTTTGCCTTATCTACATATCTGCCGGTGTCTATGGATTTATGGATGATTTGTTTCGGATTCCCTTTTTGATCGCGGATATCACCAGTTGATATTAATATTTGCCATTGTGGTTACATTTGATGATCTTATGAACTGCGTCAGTGAGCGGAGTTCGGACAGCTGAATTTTGGGCCACAGATGTTTTATACATTTTTGGCATAAGAAGAAGACCAGTTAATATGAAATGTAATGTTTTTTTAGGTGAGTAGATATTTTTAAATTAGATGGCGCTAGCATTTTCTAGCTGTCTGGCCCCTGAGAAGAAATGCCGAATCAAACTCAGCAGTCACCGCGACTAAGGCTGTGAGGGCGCATATACTGCCTCTCCCTCACGTGCGCCGCCTCCCTCTTTGCGAGCATTACTGCTTCGCAGAAGGTGACGGCTACCCATGCACTCTCGCTCTGTACCATGGCCTGAACCAGGGCCGGACGCGAGAGATCGTCGCCGCCGATCGCCTCCACGAGGACACGGCGGTGCTCCGCCCAAGCCGGGCAGACCTCCACCGTGTCCTCAGGGCGATCTTCGCAGTGGAAACTTCCGGGCGTTACCTCGCGCCATATGCGAAACAGGAACCTTCCGAAACAGCCGTTTCCGGTGAGGACCTGCGTCAGGCAGAAGGTGAGGACGCCGTGGCGCAGCTCAAGCCACTCCTCAAAGAGGGGACTTACCGCCGCAGTCCTGGCGTGCCCAGCACTGGGTTGCGACATACCGTTTGCGTCCTTTGCGGAGTATTGCTATAACTACTAGTCATGAATACCTGGGTCAAAGAAGACCGATAAACGATGCTTTCCCTCACAGAAAACAAAGCAAGTACTTACTATGTAGGGGGAAACTGGAACCATAGCGAGTTAACAGTAATTACAACAATGAATGATTATAAGGATAATGGAATTCCATGAATCAGTAGACAGGTAACTGAGAATGACATCATTCGGGAAAATTGGACTTAGACCAGTGGCTTTATTACATACTCGCTTGTGCCAGCGGCTTCGCCCGTGTCGGTCGAAAATTATGCCACCGGAACGTACTATAGGGATAAAACGTATCCTATGTGTTAATCCAGGTTATAAACTATCTGTGTAGCAAATTTCATCCAAATCCGTTCGGCCCTTTTTGCGTGATTGAGTAACAAACATCTAAACATAAATAGTTTAAAAAACTAAAATACACGCTTTAAAAACCAAACTAAAAAAGGAGAAAAAAAATTAATTCAATTAAAAAGCGTGGGGTGCTTGACATTAATTGATTATAAAAATACCTCAAAAAGCACCCCACGCTTTTTAATTGAATTAAATTATTTTCTCCTTTTTTAGTTTGGTTTTTAAAGCGTGTTTTTTAGTTTTTTAAACTATTATTTATTTTCTATTTTTTAGTTCTGCTAACTACAAAAACGTGTTTTTTTTTCTTTTCTCAATTTTTTTTTTAAATTATTGAATTGTCATCGGTCCTCGACAAGTTTACAAAGTTTCAATGAAATCTGACCGTTTAAAGTGGGTCAAAATCGCGCTCTAAGGAGTCGGTTACATACAAACTCCACGGTTACTCTTTTAAAAATAATTGGCTTTTACAATGTGTTCAAATTACAGTGATAATAGGTATGGGAGGATAGTGCAGGCCTGTCTTTAAGTACCAGGTACTTAAGAGGGATGAAAGTACAGAATATAAAATCGTCTACAAATCTAGTCTGTAAGGCCTACAACGTTCTCTCATTCACAATATGGGACTCTGGGACTGTCTTATGTAATTTACGTTCAAAAAGGGCCGAAGCTCGCAGCCTGTTTGTAACGATCATCCAAAGAACCTGCAAGATTTTCGAGCATTTCTCCAAAGCAACGCAAACGAGACGCAAGATCTTCGATGACCATCATTAATTATCCTGTCCTTATCCCAATTTATTTGCGGTTGGCGCAACATTTCTTTTTCGCCACACTTCGCCATCTCCGTTGTCACACCCTCTCTAAAAATATCATCATTCACACAGTCCATCCATCGTTTCTTTGGTCTCCCCTTACTCTTATCATCATCATCATCATTTCAGCCGAAAGACGTCCACTGCTGGACATAGGCCTCCCCCAAACTCCGCCACTTCGACCAGTTCTGTGCTTCCTGCATCTAGCGGACTCCTGCAGCCCTCACAAGGTCATCGGTCCACCTTGTGGGAGGCCTTCCAACTTTACGTCTTCCGGTACGCGGTCACCACTCCAGAACCTTCCGGCCCCATCGGTCATCTGTTTTTCGAGCAATGTGCCCTGCCCACTGCCACTTAAGTTTGGCAATTCTTCGGGCTATGCCGTTTACCTTGGTTCTCCTGCGGATCTCTTCATTCCTGATTTGATCACGTAGGGAAACTCCAAGCATAGCCCTCTCCATTGCCCTTTGGGTGACTTTAAGCCTTCTTATGAGGCCCATTGTGAGCGACCACATTTCGGTACTCTTATAGCCATCGACATTCATACTCAAAAGGTTCCTCACGACATTTTCCTCATTCCTTCGTATCACATGCCCATACCATGACAATTTCCTCACAACTTTTAAGTTATCGGTGCCACTATCAGGCTTCATTTTCGATACAGGAAAAAATTTACAACATTAATTGCCACTAACCAAAAATAAAACTGTATGTTGTTTTATTATTTAAATTCAAAGATGACCTTCAAGCCTGCAGTGTGTCAGTAGAGTAATAGGTCAAGTTTGACCGCAATTATGTCTGTTACCTATGGGCTATTTTGGTATGTAACATACCAAATTGTTTGTCTAATAATAGAAATAGGAACTACGAGTGGGTTCGCTGGCCGTGGGTCTGATAAAAATAGAATGGCTATTTCCTTCCCGTTCATTTCAAACTAGTAGTGGGTTGCGTTGCCGAATTTTTGACGGACGATACGCAACCGTTTTCCAGACGAAGAAATTGGTTGCAGAAAAAGGTCGTCGTTGTAACTGGTTTGAAAACGGCCCTTTTTAACCGACTTCAAAAAGGAGGAGGTTATCAATTCGTCGGAAACTTTATTTTTGTTTTTTTTTTTATGTATGTTCCCCGATTACTCGAAGATGGCTGGCTTTGTTTTTTTTGTTTGAAAGGGTATACTTCCCAGGTGGTCCCATGATCATCAAGTCAGGATCTGATGATGGGATCCTGGAGAAATAGAGAGAACTCTTCAAATTTTATAGGCACACAAAGCGATTTAGGTATTTTTTGGAAGAGTACTTTTTCGTAGTGGTCTCATTTCAATTTGCTGAAGATTTGATGAAGAACTTTGGAGATAGGCAACGGAACTCCTCAATAAATGATAGCAAATGTACTGGGATTGCTGAAATCTCATCTCTGTCTATTGCTTACACCAGTTCATAACATAACATCACGCCGGTATGCTGTGAAGGGATAAGCACATGTGAACCACTAAAAAGTGAAAAATAAAAACTTTTTCCAAAAAAAAAACAACCGACTTCCAAAAAAACACTACAAAGTGGAAAATAACTTTAATTTCGTATGGCGGTGACAAAAACTTCAAATACAGCTCCAAAGACACCGACTTCCGAAATTGGAAATGAGTTTTTAGTATACTCTGCCATTCTCTGGCGAACGGTCTAAGGAGAAGCTAAGCCTGTGTAGAGATGGAGCTTCCCTACCAAACCTATTCGTCCACCTGCTGAAAATCTCGCACCTGGAAATGAGTTGTCTTGACTTTTCAGGAAGTCTTTAAATAGACTTCTGTAAGCCGAAATAAAGAAAACCTGCTCAGGTGGAGATTCACAGACTACTCCGCCCTGCAGTGTTTTTTTTTTTTTTTTTTTCAGGGTGGGAAATCATCAAATGACTTCTCCCGCTCTGGGCGGAGCAGGAGGGCGTGTCAGACTTTTACTGACTAAAACCCACCCGTGTTCCCTCAGTTGCCCGTGTGCCAGGGGCGACGGTATCTCTTTCGAACAACCCGCACCCCTGGCAGGCATCGGCCCTTGCGGGCCCCACCAGTCCGGCGCACCAGGACACATGGCACGCCGTGACCACCCCAGGAACCAAGTAGCACAAGGGCCCCAGACTACCCTGGCACCCTTGGCTCCCTTGGCCCCCTGCGACGGGTCAGCACAGTGGCCCCGCCGCCTACCACTTCTCGGCCGCAGGGGATAGGGAGAGCGGCCAACGCTATACCGACACTCCTCTTCCCCTGCGGCCCCACCGCGTCCGCCATCAAACGGTGGCGGCCCCGTCCAGGCCACGGAAGGGAAGAGCGCTACTCAAAAGTACCGGCACTTCTCCTCCGCCGCAGCCTGTAACCCTCAGCCGCGATGCCTCCCATTCGACATCGCGGCCCGCCTCAGTTGCGGTGCACCTCACCGCAACCTACTTTTTGGCCGCTACGTCGTCGGCTTGGAGACCAAAGCCCTGACGAGCGGCCCCACCTTTGGGTTCCTCTTCGCTTCACCGTGGGAGTGGACCACGGCTACTGAGCCCCCCCGCAACGACAATGCGGGAACCCACTGGGGGGGCGCCCTGCAGTGTCAATGTAGCGCTATCCCACAAACAACGGGGCACTTTATGTCTTGTCCAGCGTTTCCTGTTGTCTGCAAGCTATAGGAATTGATGGACGCTGCTGAAATTGCCAAGCTCGTTTACAAATTCTGGGTTGACTGTTTTTAGATTTCTATAGACACGCTAAGAAGAACACGAGAAGTAGTTTTCCAACATGGATTTTAATTTCGTTTTCGTTCAGTGATAAAATTGCTTTGTTTTACATCTATAGGCTTGCACGGGTTTCGCCGTCGCATAACGAACGACAGCATTGACAAGGACAACTGTTAATACATTATCGGCTGTGTTTCATTGACAAAAAGTTCACTATTTAGTGTAAAGCCAAAAACAGAAATATATTCTATGTCCTAATCCAGGTAAGGGTCTAGCCGTGTGCCAAATTTCATCCATATCCGTTCAGAAAGACTAGACAAAACACATTTCATTTAGCGTTTACGCCAAACGCTACGCCAAAATGTATGGGAATGACATTACCTGCGGAAAGGTTACGTCGTGTCCTTTCCGCAGGTAATGTCATTCCCATACAGTTTGGCGTAGCGTTTGGCGTGAACGCTTACAGAAATATGTTTTGTCTAGATCCACAATGTTTTTGTGTGATTGAGTAACAAATATCCAAACTTTCACATTTATAATAGTACCTAGTAGGATTATGAAGTATGGATAATACGTAACATCACGCCTATATTCCCCGAGGGATTAAACAGAGGTGTTAATACTTCCACATTAATTCACCAGTAACGTTGAAACCCGTTAAGCTTGATGCTACAAGTTTGTTTCTTGTAATGAGAAATTGTGACTTAGAATCAGCGCGTACTACAAACTCGAAGTCAACCGGCGGTTTTATTGGTCAGGCAATCAGTACAAAGCCGTACAACGTTCCATCGCTGATTCAAGCAATTACACTGAAGTAAAGTAAATAACGGCGATCGCATAGCTCCATAATAATAACCATGATCAGCCTATAATGTTCCCACAGCTGGACCACAGGCCTGTGAAAGTGAGCGGGTCAAATCCACCACGTGGGCCTAGTGCGCGGGTAGGATGTCATACGTCTCGGAATCTTCAGTTCTATGGGACTTGCCGTTTTCTCACGTTGTTTTTCCTCACAGTTTTTTGAAGTATTCGTATCAATTGATGCCATTCAAAAAAAGGTCGGATGGGGAGTGCCCGCATCCCAATATGCGCATGTTTGACAAGATGTATTCAATGAACGTGTGGTAGCGAACGTAAAGAATAGCACCATCCCATGGGTGTCGTAAAAGGCGAGTAAGGGACTAGAGAATGGGCAGCAGCGTTCTCTATGCATTTTACTACCATACTGCGATCGCTAACCCGCCTGCCAAGCGTGGCGATTATGGCAAACCACTCATCCCTTTGGGGGAGGCTTATGTCCAGCAGTTGACGTTTTTCGGCTCAAATTATGATGATAAACGTGGACGAAGAACAGTCCCATAAGCCCGAAGCCCGGTGAAGCCCAACCCAGGCGCTTTACTTTGTTTAAATTATTTTTGTGCTCTCAAAACGGTGAAGGAAAATATTCTGAGGAAACCCAATGTCTTAGAACCAAAAATTCGAAGACATGTGACATCTACCCACCCACACTGGGCTCGCATAGTGGATTGCGGTCTACTCCCTCTCACCGAGAAAAGGCCTGTGGCCCAGCAGTGGGAACAATATGGCTGACTCAGTGGAATTGTAGCACGAGGCGGAAACTACAGAACGCGGAAACATTTTGTAATTAATTCCTGCTTATCCGATAGAGAAAAAGTGTTTGACAGAATGTATGAACGTGGAAGACACAAAAGGAGTACCTACTATGGATTGTCTTTTATTTTTATTTTTTATTAAGGGCATCTCGCAGTTGACCTTGAGAGGCCGTGACTGCTTAACCGGGCTTTCCTGGGGCTTACAAACTAATAAAAAAAAACTACAAACTAAGTGACTGCACGCTGAGGGCACCCCCTGTGGGGTACGGGCCTCGGCTCAGGGCGTCACTGATAGGGGGACAGCTATTGGGGACAGGCTGGATCAAAATATTGGCATTATTATTATTAATCGGGGAATTTATAGCTACTGGCTCAGTTGCGGCGTGCGCTGGCGCTTCAACGAGCAAGGGTCGGTCGGGATCTGGATCGTCGTCCTACCACGTGGTTTTATTTAGTTTCTGCCTAACCCATGGCGGAAGCGCAACGGTAAAGCGTTATTATACCCCAAACCCGGTCGGGGCTTGGAAAACAATTACATTGACGAAGCAAAAGCTAATAAATTATTTTATTTCTGTAAGTAGGTTTTACAAACACTTTTACGCGTCAAACATAATATTTTTAACCCCCGACGCAAAAACGACGCGACGCTACTGGGTGTTATAAGTTTGACGTGTCGTGTGTCTGTCTGTGGCATCGTAGCTCCCGAACGGATGAACCGATATTGATTTTGTCTTTTTTGGAACTATAGATGAGGTCGGCGTTACCTATCTGACTACCCTGAGAAGAAAATCAGAAACAAACTCAGAGGTCACAGTCTCTTTTAAAGTCCAGAACTAATGTTCCCACTGTTGGGAAACAGGCTTCCTCTCTGTCAGAGGGAGTGGGCTGCAATCCAACATGCGGGCACAGTACTGAGTGCAGACTATTGGTAAGTAAAAAGTGTATTTAATAATGGCCATTTATACAAGCTATTTTCCTGCTTATCCACGTGGACATTGGCGTTAGAGTCTTGGTTTGACCTCTCGCCGTCGCGATGTCAAACCACAGTAATACCAATTAATAAATACCCTCCAAGGTTGACTTAGTCAGTACATAATATGCTTAATCTGTTCACAACTCATTTGTAGGGCTTCAAATACAATTTGCGGTGTCTTAACAGACATAAGCAGTAATTAAGCTTTTCCACTCAAGTATGCTACTCAGATATGCTAACCATTATGATTCGGACGCCCAGGAACAAACCGGCGCGGACTTATAGCTAAAGTCCGCGCGTCCCGAGATATATTACTGATTCATAGCGTTGCATTCAAAAATTGTTTAAAAATATTATTTTACTTTTAAATAGACTGTTTCTTTTTTTTCAAGCAAGTTGACTTAGTAACCTTAGTTATTAAATACTTTTTGTTTCATATTTCGATTTAACATACATGGATAAAAAATATGATCAGACGAAAAATTATCATTATTTCTCTGTTTTACGGTATTATTTTTGGTGTATTATTGTATGAAACATAAAAAATTTATTGGAGCATTCCAAATAACAAGCTTTAGTCCTACCACAGACATTTTTATAAATTACTAAACTATAATAAGTTCCATGTAACAGAGCATCAAAAGATGCCCGAAAGTAACATTTTACGAAACATCCTTTGCCGAGACAAGGTTTACCTAAAATTCCTAGTCCTTGTCCTAGTAGAGTTTTTATGTATACCAAGCTAACATAGCAGCCTTGAGTCTGGAAGTCAGTAACACTATTCTATTGCATTTGACTTACAAACTTGTAAATTAAAAAATGATTAACCTCTGCCCATCCATCCAGGAAGTAGGCGTGATATTACGTTATATCAAGCTAAAATTCTATCCTTATCTATAAACTGAAGGCATAGATAACAGCGATGGTACTACAGATAACAGAGTCTCAATATAGATAAGAAGATATCTTATTCGTTTTAAGATAAATTTGTCTGAAAATAGGTTTTACTGCGTATAGGTAAGATTATTGTTATTGAGAATTAAAAGAGTTGAATGGAGTTATTGGTGTGGCCTATGTTCTAGGATTTATAGCACCCATTTCTGGATGATCAAGATTATATTCAGTTTAAGAAATCATCTGCTTAATTTTCCCAACTGCGTTGGGGTCGATTTTCAGTCTAGCGGAATGTAAAAAAAAAATGAATGAAAAAATTCAAATTATGCTGAGAGTCAGCACTTTCTGAACGTCAAAATTACATGAGACAGTCCCCCAAAACGCCAGCCCTTCACTACTTCCTAGTGCTTTAGCTGTGGCTGAATACCGTATTTTACATGGAGAGATTGCCTATATGACCGCCACAACCCAGTACATACTGGGTAACGCAAGACCAAGCTACATAATAGACAAAATTAAATTGTTTATAATATTATATTTTCATTTTAAATGGCTTGCTTTACAACATTGTATTGCTTTCTGTGGTTTTAAAAACAATATAGAATGTGTTACTAAGGCAATGACTATTACTTTTTATTTTTCCTCTATGACTTACATAGTTAACATAATTATTACAAATTAAGGATAATTTTCAAGATAAGAAAACCAAATAGTTAAAATTTTGCCCTGTAGCATAAAAAACCTATAATGTTCCCACAACTAGGACCCTGGCCTCCTATCTGAGCGAAGGTGAGCTATAATCCAACACAGGCCAAGTGCGGTATAGTGGATGTCCCGTGACTTCGAATTTTAAGTTCTAGGACATGTCTCTTTCCTCACTATGTCTTCATTCACTGTTTTGTTGAAGAAAAAATATGTTAACCCATAATAAAATCGAGCCTTCAACCTACAAATTATTAGTCACAGCCATTTCTACTGGTTAGCCCAGTAATGCAAGGAACTAATTTTCTTTCATTGTACCTATGACTATTTCGATTCATGTGTACTTTATGAGTCTATCTCGGACAATACTGACATTGGTGAATTGCCCTGCTCTAGGTTTATTTGGCTATGTACCTGTCAAGCTAAAAATACATTAATCAAGGGGATAAATGATTTTTAATGACACATGGTCAGTTATGTTTCAAAAATTCATAAGACTTGGAGCCTGTTAACTTCCTATTAATATATTCATGTTAGAAATGTGTTACAGATGTCAACAGCAGGCTTAGCATGATGCTTTCTATTTCTATTCTATAGTAGAATATAAATTGCTTGTCTACACGGAAATGTCATTTTTGTCTACTCTTCCATCGACAAAATGATGCTCGTGCTAAGCCTGCTGTTGATTAAAAAAGAACAAAATATATAAAGTCACAGAGTTTCCCAATCAAAATTTTGTAAGAAACCACTGTTCTTTAAACTAAAATCTGCCCAGACTGTTCCCAACTATATTGTTGCAGCTGTCACCTCCACAGCCCAGTTACTGGGGTAACAAGGTACCCCTCGGTAAGTTGTCAGACTTTCGGGCTTCTAACAACTATTCTTCTATCAAAGTATTAATATTTCAAAGGTTAAACTAGTTAATATTGTAGTACAATTTATTCACATGAGTCACGAAGTGGGATATTGAGTACTAAAAATGGTTAAATGTTTTTTTATCAATACAGCATGCATCCTGTTCAAAAGATGATTCATGAAGTCCATAATTGGCTTATGTACATAATTTTGTAACGGGTAGGTTTACAACTACATTTCAAAATTTGGTTTAATATTATTGGTAAACTAAGTATTCCTAAAAATGAAAACAAAACGAGGTTCTTAAAAGAAAAGTCTGTAATCCTAAGACTAATAATCACCAGACTGGTTGAAAACCAGTATTAATTTTAATTAATGCCACTTGAACACGTTAATTGGGACTAATGGGCTAAAACACGATTAAAACTCTCATTTTTTTAAATTGTTGCACTGGCATAGAAGTAAAAATGAGTAAATACCTCGTCTACTAGGTCTCGAAACTTTCGATTAACGATCTGGCACACGGTAAAGTCACAACACTGCAATCCAAATACACAAACACTGCTGCACTGTGAAATCAGTGAAACCGCCAGTCGGCCGCACCTGTCCACTAATTAAGTTAGCCGTTCAACGCTCCAACAAATATTTGTACACTAACACTTAGGTAAACCCGAAGACGGAGCGACGCGCGACGAGAATGAGGAACTAAGAAAAGTGAAGATGTGAAGACAACCGTGCGTCCTCGACTTAAAAAAACCTGTTCCCTCATTCACCTACTAATCTAAAGAACGGGGCTTCCGTCCGCGATAATTCAACATCCACGCGCCACAGACACTACAATACGAGAAACTACCGCAGCTTTTTACGACCACTTCCCGATAATAGGACGTTTATCAATATTAAATATTCGATAGGTGAAAGGAGACATACCTTTGATGGAGCTCGGTTAGATGTATCGAAACAATATCCAGTGAGTCCGTTATGAGAAAAAATACACTTAAACACTGAAAAGTCGTTCACAAATTGTTATAATCACTAACAAATAGTTACACCCACGATTATTGAAAACGGTATTCAGTATGCGGCGGATAAGCGCTAGCCCGTAAAAGACGCCATTTTGATTTCGTCAACTAAAGGCTATAGACAAGATAAAACAGAGCGTTTTGTAACTTCTGAATCTAAGAATCCCAGGATTGCAGATTTTTTTTCTAAACCGCAAAACCTATTTACTTGTGTAATTCTTTATTTTTTTAAATAATCTTGAGTTAAATTGTTGCCTCTATGTTTATGTTAAAGCCACAGAAAGTGTCGATCAGACCATTTTAATTGTACCCGCATCAAGTATGAAAACATGTAACAAAACGTAAAATCAATACTTGATGTCACACATTGAAACAAATATGTTTTATGAGCATTTTGCTATTAGATGGCTGCTATTTGCTATTTGTTTAAACAAATGTTTCTAGGTAATATAAAAGTGAAGAAGTAATTTTAATTTGAACAAGAATGTTTGGAATTCTTTAGACCATTACAAACTTATGACAATAACAATGTTGTCTGTGGTGTTCAATGATACTATACTTCAAAATTTTCCCTGACTTCAGGTAACCATGCGGGCAACAAATTAATCTAGAAGCATGACTTGATTTTTGTACCATGTTTATAAAAGTGCAAAAATAGAAAACTACAGTCACCTCACTTTTTCACTGATTTGACTTATTACAACCGTTACTTCTTAAGTATCTACTTAAGAATTTAAAGGTGGTTTGTCAATGTATGTCAATAAAGTAGATTTTCCCAAGATTTCTTAAATTTCTTTCAACTGTCGTGTAAACCAACACAGTAAAACTAACTATAGCTAACTTCATAGATTCTTAGCGAGTAATGCACGAACATATGCATATCCAAAATAAATAAACAAAGAAAGAAACATTTTTTATTTACTTTTTTAAAAGAAACCTAATTAAACTCTTCAGCTCAGTAACTAACTAACCATACTAATTGTGTAAAGCCTAACAGAAATAGCTTCTATTTTTGAATCACCATCTGCCTAGCCCTTTCCCAACTGTTTTGGCGTCGGCTTCCAGTCTAACCGGAATTAACCGGATGCAGATGGATACCAATATTTTACATGGAGTGACTCTGAACCTCCACAACCCGAGCTTCTATTTTGAATATTAGAAAATAATCATTGCTTGAAAAATTGTTCTTTTTCATACAACACAATGGATAGGTATTGCTTATATTGAAGCTTATAACTTCTGCGGAAAGGTGGAGGAGGTGTTGAAGATAGGAATCAAGGTATCCCAGCAGCTTTCTTGTCACCTTCACTGTCCACAAAGGTGACACAAGAGTAAACAATCTCTCATCATCATAACAATGATTTTTAGTTGATATTCACATGCCTTCATTGCAATAAACCACTGAAAATTTAAAAGACGTCTGTCACTTTTTCTTTCATGAAAAAAAGGCACGAAATTGCGACTTTTTTTTCAAAAGTGTGCATACTGCCTTATAATTAACACCATTTTATGGGGTAATAAAAATTTGGAACAGTAACCCCAAATCCAATTGTCAAATAAAAGTAGCAAGCAGCTGTGCATATACGTGTTTTTATTTATTAATATCTCGATAATGTGCGTTTAAAACACGAAAATTAAATGTGAAACGTAAAATCATCATGTCGAGCCGTCGTTCGATCCTCGGATCGGCGCTTGACGCTCTACCTCCGCCCTCAGATCCATTACGCGAATTATTTGAGGCATGCAAAACAGGCGATGCTGTTCGGGTAAAAAAGTTAATTACACCCCAAACTGTGAATGCCAGGGACACGGCTGGACGAAAATCAACTCCTCTACACTTCGCTGCAGGTAATTAAACACAAACAACTTATAAAAACTCGATAATGTTGTCATAAAACACGATTTTGAAAAACTGGTGAAAGGACTGACTGATCACAATAGGAAGTCGTAAGTTTTATAAAATTGCATAATTAGTTACGCTAGTTGATTGGCGTTTCGTGTTTTATGTCTTTTGTTGTGTTTTACTCATGTTTTTCTGACGTAATGTTATTGTGGTGTTGAAATTCACGAGAGAAACAAAAATTCTGACTGTTCATAACTCGGCGTCACGCTCTGTAACTTTTACCTTGTTTATCATCACGATATATCCGCTGTGGGGTAAGCAGACAAGTGGGGTAATGTGCCAGTGTGTGTGTGAACTTGTTTTGGTCAGCCTGTGTGTTTGTTTGTCATTAATTAATTAATTAATTTTAATTGAATGTGTTGTGTTGTACCAGTTTTCCTACGTTCTAACAGGTATTTGCATCAACATTTAACTTAAAGTAATCTTATCTAATTTCAAGTTTAAAACCTATGTATGTACTAGTGTACCTATCTTATGTATAACTCATAAAAAAAATGTAATCACAGAGGACTATCTTTGAATCAAAGCACCTGCCATCTAATCAAAAATCAAAAGTCATTAATTCAAATTAGGCTGAGAGTCAGCTCTTTTTGAAAGTCAAAATTACATAAGCCAGTCCCCCCAAAACGCCGCCCTTCACCACTTCCTAGTGCTTTAGCTGGGAAGAAGAAGTAGCGCAACAAACTCCCCAACAGCACAGCTGTCTGTTAAGTTAGAAGAACTTGATTCTATACAATAATAGGTAATTACAATTACGAAACACAAAAAAAAACATTAAATTTGCCATATGTCAGCTAGCACACGCCAATCTCGCCAATCTTTTCACCACCCAATTTTTTTTTTTTTTGGGTGGGAAATCATCAAATAACTTCTCCCGCTCTGGGTGGAGCGGAAGGGCGTGTCAGGCTTTTACTGACTAAAACCCACCTGTGTTCCTTTAGTTGCCTGTGTGCCAGGGGCCGCGGTATCTCTTTCGAACAACTCGCACCCCTGGCAGGCATCGGCCCTTGCGGACCCCACCAGTTGGTGCTGACATCTCTTTACCACCCTTGGTGGACTGGTAGAGCATTACAGAGTAGATCAGGCATTCCTAAGGCATTAAGTCCACCTTTGTACATATACTCCATTTGAAATAAGATTAGACATTTAACTAAACCTTTTTTACAGTCCGATCAAGCGATTTTGATTTCTATTGCGTTCGTGGCATAACAAATGGCAGCTGCAGCAAACAGTAAGTTGGTATTGTAACTACTTTTTTGCTTTTAATGCCATCCTTATGCCTACGGTATAGAAGTCAGAATCGGTTGAACTGACTGTAAAAGAGGTTTGTTTAAATGTCTAATCTTATTTCAAATGGAGTATAGTCTATGGTGTGCCTACCTTGGTATCAAGTGATGAAATTGTGTATGTGTAGTGTTTTTTTTTTTTTTTTTTTTTTCTTTTTGGCTTTGCACTATTCGTGCTTATTGTCACTAACAATAATTTATTTGATAACAAAACGTAAGAATCAAGTACTCTCGAAATTATAAAATATTACAACGGGAAATTTGGAAATGGAAAGGAGATTAGTTGATAATACATAAAAATAAAAAATTATAATAAGTTAGCAGTAGGGAATTATAATACAACAGAAAATAATTGTAACCAATTAACGACACCAAGTGACCTAACAAAAAGGCCGACTCGGAGCGATAACTAAGAACTACATGGTAAAAGTACTTATATACAGTTTATAAATAATAAATTAATGTTTAAATAGCTATATCATTATTTACAAGGAAAAGAGCTATGGTTTTATAAATATCTACATTAAAATTAAATAAAATACATGAGATAGAAGTGGGCAAAGGGACTCCGAGGGAAACAAGACTATGTGTAGTGTTGTAGCTTACAAGCTTTAAAATAATTATTATATACTTTTTCTATCAATCAGTCAATACTCCTTATTATACTGAAACTCCTTTGTGCTAGTTTAAGTGCTGTTCTTCTTAGCATGTCAATACCAATCTAAATGTAGTCAGCCCAGAATGTGGCTACGAGCTTGGCACTTTCAGCAGCGTCCATCAGCTCCTGTAGCGTGCAGACAGCAGGACACGCTGGACAAGATATTAAATGCCCCATTGTTTGTGGGACAGCACCACATTTACACTCCAGGGCGGAGTCATCTGTGAATCTCCAACTTAGCAGGTTTTCTTTACTTCAGCCTACCTGAGTCCGGAGTCTATTTAAGGACTGCTGTTATTTTCTTTACTTTGGTATTATGTATCTCGGAGTTCAGTGTGCCTTTAGGCAAAGGCCTCTTCTAACAATTTCCATTGCTGTCTGCCTTTTGCAAGTCTACTTCAGTTCAGTTCAGACCTCATCTAGTTAAAAAAATATGATTGATGTATAAAAGTGTTTGTAAAGTCAGCATCAAAAATATCAGGATGAACAGACTGTTCTAAATGATCTCAACAACTAAGAAAATTGAAAGTTTTTATCGGATAAAGTTCTTGTCAGAATGACAGCGCTCTGAAACATTCCTTATGTCATTGAGTTAATAGTTGGTTAAATGATTACATATCAAGCTATAACTTTCCAGTTTACGCTGATCTCGCACTTTACGGAAGTCCAATACAATGCGAGATCAGCATATATTGGATATGGTTAGCTTGATGTGTAGCCGTGTGTACAAACCTACTTACAGAAATAAAATCATTTATCATTTACCTCTTTATAATATTAAGTACAGATTTCAGTGGCTACAAATCCAGCTGAGATCTTTAATGGCCAATTTCGCTGCCACAGATAGAGAATAAAAACATAACCACCACTAATTTAGCAGTTGATTGTCTAATAGATTCACTTTCTATCACAATGTATGTATGAATCAGTAATGAATCACACAAATGCGATATGACTCAGGCTAAAGATAAGTGCACATCACAGCTGCATAGCATCGCATCCATACTTATATAATACCTTTAAATAAGCAATTCTTGTATCTATGTATACACAGGAAAAGTTTTTATCCAGTGCGCAAACTGTAACCATGAATTCAGCATGTCATTCTAGACCCCCAGCGCAGAAATTTTTCGTCAGTTGTACAAAAAGAAATAGCCTATGTCCTTTCTCAGGCTTTGGACTATCTGTGTACCAAATTTCATTTAAATCGGTTCAGTATTTTTGGCGTGAAAGCGCGACAGACAGACAGACAAACACAGTTACTTTCGCATTTATAATATTAGTGGGTAAGGATAAGATTGAAAAGTTGGCCCAATTGTATTACTTTAAGATAATGCATTATTATACTGTATCTTGTTTGGCAACCTATTACATAAAAGCGTGGAGAGATTGATGTAGAATTAATTAATATTAATTTAGTTGAACAGAAGTGGTTATACAATACTTTGACCAGATACATATTAAATGATTAAATAAGTATACTTACAACTTATTTTAATGTAGTATTTATTTGGAAAATTAAATCTTTTTCATAACATCACGCCTGTTACCTCGTAGGGTTTGAGAGTTTTAATAGTAAACTTAGATTTTTCCAGTAGTGACCGACCGAAAATTCGTCTTCGGCTAAAAAAAAAAGTTGATTCGGCCATATTTTCGTTTTCGGCCATAAATCTGTCGAAGCTTCGCCAAGTAGAAAATCAGAAGTTCATGAATTGGCGCGCAGCATTCGGCCTACTTCGTAAGGCTCGGCAATATCACGGTGGCGTTCGGCTAATTTTGGGGTGAATCGAGTCCGCAGATGGACTGATCTCAACGGACATGATCATAATTATGCTGATTATAACAAGAACCCCCACATTGTATCTATAATTCAATCTAGGCAAATTGCAAATCCTTTTGTTCAAAGGCGAAGCGCCACGGTAGCCAGCGAATCAAATTTACTTCAGTTTTTTGGAATTTGCATCTGATTGTACGCGCGCCTCAAAGAGATTTCAGCACCAACTGGTGGGGTCCGCAAGGGCCGATGCCTGCCAGGGGTGCAGGTTGTTCGAAAGAGATACCGTCGCCCCTGGCACACAGGCAACTGAAGGAACGCGGGTGGGTTTTAGTCGATAAAAGTCTGACACGCCCTCCCGCTAAGCTCTACCCAAATCGGGAGAAGTTATTTGATGATTTCCCACCCAAAAAAAAAGGACTGTATGTTGAACTAAATAGAATTCGCGACCGTGCCACGTTTGTATTTACAGACTAAATTTATTATCATTACCAGTCTTACCAAGGGGTATGGTGTTACCCAGCAACTTGGTTGTGGAGGTCAGATAGACAGTCGTTCCATGTAAAATATTCACTGCATCCGGTTAGACTGGAAACCGACCCCAGCATAGCTAGGAGAAGGCTAGGCAGATTGATATATATCATCATTAAAATCGTCGATAAAACCCTCAAAATTTTTATAATCCCATTGAATGACTATTTCATGAAAAACTTATTCAGGCTCCTTTTTTTGAGGAGAATGGGTGGGGGGTATGATGTAATGGGTAGCTCGCTGTCCGGTAAGGACCAAGCCCGGGTCGACGGCGCGTTGTGTTCCACGCGCGCCTCAAAGAGATGTCAGCACCAACTGGTGGGTTCCGCAAGGGCCGATGCCTGCCAGGGGTGCGGGTTGTTCGAAAGAGATACCGTGGCAACTGGTACACAGGCAACTGAGGGAACGCGGGTGGGTTTTAGTCAGTAAAAGTCTGACACGCCTTCCTACTCCACCCAGAGCGGGAGAAGTTATTTGATGATTTACCAGCCTCAAAAAAAAATGGTTGTATGATGTTGTTAAACATTTTTATAGTATTGTGTAGCTTCTTTTCTGCCTTCCCCTTCAGATATACCTTGAAGGTTTCTACCACAATACAGCTGAAAATATTTTTATCTATAATTCAATCTAGGCAATGTGGAAATTCTTTGTTTAAGATCTAAATAATTTGTCCTTGGCCTTGAATGAAACGATTTCTCTTTATTTTGTGAGAAGATTGTAGGACCTTGTTGGGTAGGCTATAAATAATATCCACTGTTGTATTTATAACTAGCCTATGTCAGCGGCTTCGCCCGCGCGGAACTTTCATCCCCTATTTAACTCCCTTAGGGGTTGAATTTCGAAAAATCCTTCCTTATACCTCGTCTACATTATAAAGGGAACCTCTGTGCAAAATTTCAAATTTCTAGGTCCAAGGGTTGAGGCTGGGCGTTGATGAGTCAGTTAGTCAGTCAGGACTTTTCTTTTTACACGCTTTATACAGGCTGATTTTTCAGTCACCGTCCAAATTTTTCAGGGTGATAGTACCCGTGAAATTTAACAACTTTCTCCAAGGAACATGGGTCGAAATATGAAAAAAAAAATCGACCTCCCATGCAAAATCAATAGTTAGCTGGTCGATTTTGTATGGGAGGTCCGATTTTTTTTTTCATATTTCGACCCATGTTCCTTGGAGAAAGTTGTTCAATTTCACGGGTACTATCACCCTGCAAAATTTGGACGGTGACTAAAAAATAATTCTGTATTAGCTTCACTTTTATGTTTGTATGTAACCGACTCCTTAGAGCGCGATTTTGACCCACTTTAAACGGTCAGATTTCATTGAAACTGTGTAAACCTATCGAGGACCGATGACAATTCAATAATTTATAAAAAAATTGAGAAAAAAGAAAAAAAAAGTAAAAAAAACACGTGGCTGGGCGTTGATGAGTCAGTTAGTCAGTCAGGACTTTTCTTTTTACACGCTTTATATTAGCTTCACTTTTATGTTTGTATGTAACCGACTCCTTAGAGCGCGATTTTGACCCACTTTAAACGGTCAGATTTCATTGAAACTGTGTAAACCTATCGAGGACCGATGACAATTCAATAATTTATAAAAAAATTGAGAAAAAAGAAAAAAAAAGTAAAAAAAACACGTGGCTGGGCGTTGATGAGTCAGTTAGTCAGTCAGGACTTTTCTTTTTACACGCTTTATATTAGCTTCACTTTTATGTTTGTATGTAACCGACTCCTTAGAGCGCGATTTTGACCCACTTTAAACGGTCAGATTTCATTGAAACTGTGTAAACCTATCGAGGACCGATGACAATTCAATAATTTATAAAAAAATTGAGAAAAAAGAAAAAAAAAGTAAAAAAAACACGTGGCTGGGCGTTGATGAGTCAGTTAGTCAGTCAGGACTTTTCTTTTTACACGCTTTATATTAGCTTCACTTTTATGTTTGTATGTAACCGACTCCTTAGAGCGCGATTTTGACCCACTTTAAACGGTCAGATTTCATTGAAACTGTGTAAACTTATCGAGGACCGATGACAATTCAATAATTTATAAAAAAATTGAGAAAAAAGAAAAAAAAGTAAAAAAAAACACGTGGCTGGGCGTTGATGAGTCAGTTAGTCAGTCAGGACTTTTCTTTTTACACGCTTTATATTAGCTTCACTTTTATGTTTGTATGTAACCGACTCCTTAGAGCGCGATTTTGACCCACTTTAAACGGTCAGATTTCATTGAAACTTTGTAAACTTATCGAGGACCGATGACAATTCAACAATTTAAAAAAAAATTGAGAAAAAAGGAAAAAAAAAACACGTTTTTGTAGTTAGCAGAACTAAAAAATAGAAAATAAATAATAGTTTAAAAAACTAAAAAACACGCTTTAGAAACCAAACTAAAAAAGGAGAAAATAATTTAATTCAATTAAAAAGCGTGCTTGACATTAATTGATTATAAAAATACCTCAAAAAGCACCCCACGCTTTTTAATTGAATTAAATTATTTTCTCCTTTTTTAGTTTGGTTTTTAAAGCGTGTTTTTTAGTTTTTTAAACTATTATTTATATAAGTTAGTGGCTTTATAGTATTGTGTTTAAAATACTGGTATTCTGCAAGCTGATTCCAACAGATAGGAGATGGCAAGTAGGGGATGTAGATGATGATTTACTTTATAATTAACAATGTGCAACAACCAGTTTTGAGTACAGTACAACAACAGTACCAACACTCAATACTTTTCCAAACTATGTTAGCATCAGCTCCCATTCAAACCGGATGAAGCTGTATACCAGTATTTTACGTGGAGCGACTTCCTACTGACCTCCACAACCCAGTTACTGGGTAATACGATACCCTTGATAAAACTAGTTGTCAGACTTGCGGGTTTCTGCCGACCCGTGTTTGTTAAAAAGCATAAAGACCTATTTAAAAAGGCAGAGGATGTATATCCTCGAAACCGGCGAGATCCTCACAGGCTTATATTAAGGGCCTACGTCCCATTTGATAGCGTAACACGGTCACTTTATGAACCCTACTGCTCATTAACGGCTTGTCTTGATGATTTGAAAAATATATGATTTTGCTATAGATTCATATAGATCATTTTGCCCGAAGTACTTTTTTTATGGTTAATACTTTTGCTGTAAAAAAATATTTTCCAACACGCAATATTTTGGCTTCTATTCCATACTCCTACTAAACGGCTTCGTTATTTGGAAAAAAAAAATACACTGAAAAATAGATAGTTAGAGGTACCACAGAATCGCCGAAGCACAATTGTAAATTAATCAAAGGAATATCCCCATTTTGAGATAAAGGCTCAGAGGTGCCCTGCGCGGGTGCGGGCGGCAGTCGTGCTTTAGCATACAAACGGGAGATGAGGATACTATGGGCCTTAAGTGACTTAGCGAGACTGGCTATATATAATAAAAGCTGTTTAGACATGTGTGTTCGGATGTACAATAAAATTCCAAATTACTTAAAAACCTTAGATCTTAGATTGTTCAAAAAAAGAACTATATGAATGGTTAAAAAAACTTTTTCCAAAAAAAAAACAACCGACTTCCAAAAAAACACTACAAAGTGAAAAATAACTTTTTTCGGAAGTCGGTGTCTTTGGAGCTGTATTTGAGTTTTTTGTCACCGCCTTCCGAAAAAAGTTATTTTTCACTTTGTAGTGTTTTTTTGGAAGTCGGTTGTTTTTTTTTTGGAAAAAGTTTTTATTTTTCACTTTTTAGTGGTTCACATGTGCTTACCCCTTCACAGCGTACCGGCGTGATGTTATGTTATGAACTGGTGTAAACAATAGACAGACATGCGATTTCGGCAATCCCAGTCCATTTGCTATCATTTATTGAGGAGTTCCGTTGCCTATCTCCGAAGTTCTTCATCAGATCTTCACCAAATTGAAATGGGACCACTACCTAAATCGCTTTGTGTGCCTATAAAATTTGAAGAGTTCTCTCTATTTCTCCAGGATCCCATCATCAGATCCTGACTTGATGATCATGGGACCACCTGGGAAGTATACCCTTTCAAACAAAAAAAAACAAAATCCAAATCGGTCCAGCCATCTTCGAGTAATCGGGGAACATACATAAAAAAAAAAAAAATAAAAAAAAAAAAAGGTTCCGACGAATTGATAACCTCCTCCTTTTTGAAGTCGGTTAAAAACGAATAACTTTTACAGCATTAAAGAATTTACTGACGGGAAACATTTTTAAATGTAACTAACAATATTTCGCGGCCCCTGGCACACAGGCAACTGAGGGAACACGGGTGGGTTTTAGTTAGTAAAAGTCTGACACGCCCTCCCGCTCCACCCAGAGCGGGAGAAGTTATTTGATGATTTCCCACCCAAAAAAAAAACAATATTTTCATGCTATATATATATATGCATAAGCTAAACATGTATGCTCTATAATGTACCTTAAAACAACCTTATATACCATGTTTTATGCAAATAAATATTATTTCTATTTATATTCCGTAACGACTGTCACAGATCCACGAATGACAGCCGGGACTAACGGCTTAACGTGCTTTCCGAGGCACGGAGAGGACTTGATTTGTAAAGGTGGTCACTCATCCATGGACTAACCGCGGCAAAACAGCATAACCTGATCGATCGAACCGTACGGCTGTTATTAATTAGCACCTTTGTTAATTATAAAGTAAAATCACAGTTAATTGGCTAATTTATTACAATGCATGTTATCGCTGGTTTGCAATCAATTTAGATTATCTAACTTGTGAAGTAAAGTAAAAGTGATAGATGTACAACCGTTTTTTTTCTTTTGTCTGATAATATACACGTATTTCTTGGTTTAAATTATAAACTACAATATTATTAAGAGATATTTTTTTTGTATGTTTGTTTGTTACGCTTTTACATTAAAACGCCTGAACGGATTTGAATGAAATTTACTTATTACCCGACTGCGCCAGAAGGAGGGTTATGTTTTTCGAGTGTATGTATGTATATTTCTTTGGCACGCTCTGTAGACTAAACGGCTTGATCGATTTCAGTTTGAGAGGTGCCGTTAGATTCGTCTTAATTGTGAGAGTGACACTGGGTATATCAAAATTGAAAATAAAAAATAAAAAAGATTTTTTTCTCAAACCTATTGACTGGGGTATCAAAATAAAGGGTTTCATGCAGGCAAAAAAGGTCTTTATTGTTAAGTTTAAGAAGATGCCTCCGACTGCATGAGATTGCTTATAGTATTCAGTCTAACAGTCATCCATTTAAAACAAATTTCTTGTTTCCATCTTTTTCATTGAAGTTTACTTTTTAGGCAGTCGGGTTTTTTTTATTTTGTAAATTATTTTTTTAAATCTTATATTCAGAATTGTTACTTCATTTCTTTACATTGTCTCACCTATAGAAGCAACAACAATAATTTACCCAGGATTTTGTAATAAGTATCTTGATTTAAAAGTGTGTCCTTGGAGTTTCTTGCTCGTTCTTCTCCATAGAGATCTACGTTTTGGAATGGGCAACTAGCTTCAACTTTTCGACTTCTTGACAATTCAAAAGTGCTTGTAATTAATTGAAATAAATGCTTTGAGTGAGTTTGGAATCCGACTAAAGACCGACCTTATCTAGTGTTATTTTTTTTTGTGACGGTGTAAGCAACCCGCAGCCCGCAAAATAAAAAGAAAACCTTACGTTTACAATTTACAGGTTACTGTGGCTGAACAAAATATGATTCGTGTTAGTAGCGGATCCTCCTTCAAGTGTTTACAGCAATAAAATTTATTCAACCATCGTCTCTCTTTTAAAACTCCTTTTTTTGTTACCTTCCAGGATACGGACGCAGGGAAGTAGTGGAAATCCTGATAGCTGCTGGTGCGGCTCTGCAAGCGCGTGACGACGGCGGTCTTCAGCCGTTACACAACGCCTGCTCGTTCGGACACGCGGACGTAGTCAGGGCTCTGCTGGGGGCAGGGGCGGCGCCCGCGGCCAGGGATAACTGGGGCTATACGCCCTTGCATGAGGCAGCTGCTAAGGGGAAGGTTGATGTTTGTATAGGTAAGTCGGAGATTACCTAATCAATGATTCTTTTCCCTTACGCATGTAGTATGTAGTTATTATACTTACGAGTTAAATAGTTAATAAGCTACGATGGAGTTGGCATATCCGTGTGGATAAAAACCCCTTTTAATAATGTTGCGCGCCACAATTAATATCTGGTACATGGTAACATTAGTTACCACTAGCGCCATCTAGTATCAAGTAGCAGAATTAATAGAGTCAAGATCTTTCTAGAAATTTCGATGCTAGAACTTTCTAGAACTATCGACATCTGTTCAGTCGGGGCCGGTATGTACTCGAACATTCTAGATACTTCTACTGTAGAAGGTTCTCGAACTATCCGAGGGCCCTATAAACGGCCGGAACGGATCGCGACCCGGGGAGTATTGGACAAGTTATACATGCGAGAATATCAAAAGCGATTTTCAAGTGCGATTTATAGTGTCAATCAGTAGTGCAATTGTCGCACCTTTAGAAGTATAGAGACCTAATGTTTGTTGTTGACGTTCAAAAGTGCCTTTTAAGTGCCTATTTAAAATAAATGCATTGACTTTGAATGCGAAATTGTGCCTTTTAAGTGCCTATTTGAAATAAATGCTTTGACTTTGAATGCGAAATTAGCCGCAAGCAAAATTATTTAGAATTATTAGAATTATAGAGACCAATTTTGGTTGCGGCTAATTTCGCATTAGGTCTCTATAATTCTAAAGGTGCGTTGTGTTTTGTAATTAGTGAGTTTGAGCTGTTATTAGATTGTTTAATTAAAGTTTCATTTTTGGTCATTTATATTGGCAGTTTTTAATTGTCACGAACCCCAAGCTCGTAACAATAACAAGAAGTAAAAAATAAAAAAGTCGAAGATAGGTTCTTTAATTCGTGATCTGGTGGGTCTTGGTTGTGGACAGTGGTGACCGTAGTAGAACCGAGGCGGTCGTAGATTCGAACTCAGACAGGCGCTTTACTTTGTATAAATAATTTCATCACCATTGCTTTCAAAACGATGAAGGAAAACATCGTGATGAAACCGGCATGTCCTAGAACCTAAAATTCGAAGACATCTGACATCTACCAACCCGCACTGGGCCCGCGTGGTGGATTACAGTCCACTCCCTCTCACAGAGAAGAGGCCTGTGTCCCAGCAGTGGGAATATTGGCTGATTATGTTGTTGCTGTTTTTTTTTAAATAACATTATCTAGTGTATATCTTTTGTTGGAGACTAAATTATTTATCTCCAACAAAAGATATACACAATATAATGTAAATACTTCTTGGTAAGTAATAATGGCCACACGGGTCATCAGATCGATCAGGTTAACCTACGCTTGCTGCGCTCGATCCGTGGTTGGTTATCTTTACTAAACAAGACACAAAACAAGAAGCTCGAATGTCTGTCAACCAGTCTTGCCAAAGGGGATGATGATGGGACTCCCTTTTCCGCAATTAGACTCCCATTCGGTCCGTTGTGCGTGGGTATTCTGGCTAACAGAGCCAGCCTAGCTCCGCCCAAAAGCACAGAAGCTTCCTGGGAGCTTCACAGGCTTCGCGGAGCAACCTCACTGTTCCGAGGATTTCTTCACGTTGAGAAGCCATAGCCTCGCATTCCAGGATGACGTTGGTGGCTGATTCCTCGGCGTCAAGGTAGCCCCTACAAAGCGGGCTTTCTGAGGCGCCTATGTTAAAAAGATCTTTAATGGAAACCCTTTTTTTTATTAACCTGTATAGTCTTACTGTTGAGAGAAGGTCTTCCCCATAACTTCCACTGTTCCTTGCGTGTTGCATTCTCCGGCAAATCACCCATAAATGCATCTAAGTGATCACACCATCGTATTCCTGTATGTTCAGTAATTATGTATTTTTTAAATTTTCAGCGCTACTACAACATGGAGCTGACCCCAACATCCGCAACACGGAAGGCAAAACCCCACTCGATCTAGCCGACTCTGCTACCAGACCTGTGTTGACAGGTAAGGGAGTTAAACTACTTCTCATTCAAGAAAGAAAATACATTTTATTTAGCACACAATATACAGCAGAAAAAGTCAAAGATCAAGAGTAAAGTGCGATGTTAGAAACTAGCATTCATGTTTGCCTCATGGCTGCGCCAAAATGGCCCAGTTCAGGAAAAATACAAGACAACTAGACTCAGGTAGTAGTGAGCGCACGTCAACAAAAGTGGGAGATTGTCCCAGAACGATTGCAAGATCCTGCGGTGCTGGAAGCGCCCCTGCCGTCCAATACAATATATATCTTGTTGAGAGTTTTTATAATTTACCATAGTACGGCACCGCACCGCACATCACATGACGATTTTACCGCCACGATACGGGAAAACAAATTGTATGAGTCAGTTTTTATTTTCCGGCCAACATCATCTAACACTACAATAGCGTAAAGTGCCCTGAAACTGTAAATAATAAAATCACCCATTATTATGACCGTCTATGTACTCATTCATATTGACAAACAATGCTCTAAAACACTGCTTTAAAAAAAAACAGAGGTTAGATATTTTGGCAGCTCTAAACAGCCACCGTCTATTTCTCTCTTCTGCCGTCTTTTTCTTTCTTTCTTGTCTCACTCTATCTGTTAGTCAACATTTTTCACATCAAGGTCTCACAACTCTTAACTCTCCCATTCTTCCAGGTGAATACTGTGCAGCAGACGTCTTAGAAGCAGCCCGTTCCGGCGCCGACGACCGTCTCGCGTCCCTCCTGACGCCACTAAACGTCAATGTCCACGCAAGTGACGGCAGACGGTCTACTCCCTTACACCTGGCTGCAGGGTACAATAGAGCGAGAGCAGTGAGGTTACTGCTGCAGAGGGGCGCTGATGTCCATGCCAAGGATAAAGGGTGAGTAGACCATGGTCTTTTGGGGAGAAGACTCGGTCTTTTGATGAGTAGACTACGGTCTTTTGGGAAGCAGAATATGTACCTTTGGAACAAAAAGTAGACAAAAAGTATTTTATTATGGCTTCCTTAGTAGACCATGGCTTTATTTCATCTGACGAAAAAAAACCTGCATTGGTATTTACAGGAATGAAGTTTCACCCCAAAAAAAAACTGCATCTCTGCATACCCTTTCATGAAATACAGACGTGATATTTCATTGCCAACTTAACCTTTTACTCTTATTTTTACAGAGGCCTAGTCCCCCTCCACAACGCATGTTCGTACGGGCACTACGAAGTAACGGAGCTGCTAGTGCGCGCAGGCGCAGATGTCAACGCGACGGACTTGTGGGCCTTCACGCCGCTACATGAGGCGGCCAGCAAGGCGCGACTAGAGGTAACATTAGCGAGGCATTCTACGGAAATACGAAAAAATTAAACTCTATAAGATAGTAGGGATTCTAATAGAGAGTAGACCATGGTCTACTAACATAGTAGACCATGGTCTTTTGGTTAGCAGATAAGAGCATTCATCCGGCGCGGGCTGGCAACGTCGCATTTCAAGTGGTCTTTCGTGATTATCTTATTAGGTTTCAATCAAAGTACGTTTTTTTTTGTTGAAAAAAATTATACTTTTGTTTGTATTTAATGAAATAGTCACGAAAACCACTGTTGCCACCGCCGTTGCCAGCACGCGTGGGATGTACGCTCTTTAGTAGTTACTATTGTCGACCATAATCTTTTTTAGCAATAGACCACGGTCTACTCTAATAGTAGACAAGTAGACCACGGTCTACTATGTTAGTAGACTAGTAGACCATGGTCTACTAAGTCAATAGACCAGCGTTTTAGTTGGCAGCAAAGTATTTACCTAGGCAGAATCGAACTTACCGTAAGGCGGTCGAATCAGACTAATAATGATTTACTGTTAACGCATTATAAACCAAATTATTATGTCCATATTACAGGTATGTTCTCTACTGCTAAGTGAAGGCGCAGACCCTACGCTACTCAACTGTCACGGGAAATCTGCACTAGATGTCGCCCCTACCAGGGAGCTGCAGGAGAGACTGGCTTGTGAGTATTGATAGGCCTTTGTCTTATCAAAATCAAAATCAAAATATTTTATTTCACATAAGCCTTAGCCTATAGCACTTATGAAACGTCAGAAGCTAGGTGCACGGTTCCAATTTGTCGTTTCCTATGGAGAAGAGCCGGCAAGAAACTCCACGGTTACTCTTTTAAAAATAATTGGCTTTTACAATGTTTTCAAATTACAGTGATAATAGGTATGGGAGGACAGTGCAGGCCAGTCAATAAGTACCAGGTACTTAGAGGAATGAAAATACAGAATAGAAAAACGTCTACAAATCTAGTCTCTAAGGCCTACAACGTTCTCTCATTCACAATATGTAAAAGAATCTACCTATATAAAATGAATCTATTTGAACCAACTGACATGATTTCGATGACAATCACTGAAAATAAATAGTAGGTAGTAAAATTGATGTATAATGTCAAATAATGACGAGAATATGTCAGACATTGTAAAAAAAAAATAATAATAAAAAGAATAAAAATTATTATCATCTCTTTCATCCAAATCCGTTCAGCCGTTTCTGCGTGATTCAGTATCAAACATCCAAACATATAAACATACAAACTTTCATATTTATAATATTACAAGCGATGTCGGTTATCGCGTAAAAAAGTATATACTATGTCCTTCTCCATATCCCAGGCTATATCTCTGCCAAATTTCATGACGATCGGTTCAGCGGTTTAGGCGTGAAAGCGTAACAGAGAGACTGAGTTACTTTCGCATTTATAATGAGTAAGGATTTAGTTGTTATTAACAAAACTGAAGAGCTTATCGAAAAGCTCGCTATACACGGTTGTGTTAAGCAAATGTAGCTGTATTTTTACACGCTTTATATTAGCTTCACTTGTATGTTTGTTTGTATGTAACCGACTCCTTAGAGCGCGATTTTGACCCACTTTAAATGGTCAGATTTCATTGAAACTTTGTAAACTTATCGAGGATCGATGACAATTCAATAATTAAAAAAAAAAAAATTAAAAAAGGAAAAAATTATAATAAGAAAAATCACGTTTTTGTAGTTAGCAGAACTAAAAAATAGAAAATAAATAATACTTTAAAAAACACGCTTTAAAAACCAAACTAAAAAAGTAGAAAATAATTTAATTCAATTAAAAAGCGTGGGGTGCTTGACATTAAGTGATTATAAAAATACCTCAAAAAGCACCCCACGCTTTTTAATTGCATTAAATTATTTTCTACTTTTTTAGTTTGGTTTTTAAAGCGAGTTTTTTAGTTTTTTTAACTATTATTTTTACAACAGTTTTTTCAGCAAATTCGTGGAAAATTACAACCGTATTTTCAGTTGCTAAAATTAACTGTATTTATTGTTGTTTGCAGTTGAATACCGTGGCCACTGTCTGCTAGAAGCGTGTAGACTAGCCGAGCCCGCGAGGGTTAAGAAGCAGCTGACTGCCGTCTCAGGACATCAACACCAGGTGAGAATCTGACCAAGATATTGGTGCCGAGTCTTTTCTTCATCACCTTTTTTTTTTTTTTTTGGGCTTTGGCTTCGCACGGTTTGTGCATTTAGCCAGTGTCAAGTAATTTTTCTTTTCGGTCAAGTAAATGGCCCGACATCGGGCACGAAGTTACGAAACAGTCATGCTCGACTTTAGTTCGTCAAATCAAAGTTATTGTAAAGCGGTAGTAACTTTACAACAACCTAGTAGGAGTTTTTGGGGGGAACACGAAAAGTCCACGTTAGTCACTTATTTTCACCTTCACTACACTTGTGTACTCACATGTAACTAAATTGAATAATTCACTACCAAAATTATACAATTTAATTCACTATTTCACTAAATTTAATGAAAATGAAAATTCGTGCGACATGTTCCAACGCGATCCCGCCAAAAAAAACTATACTCCATTTATTATAGCTTTAGAAAAAAGAGGCTCGTAGAAGCAGGAGTGCAAAACATTTTATTTCAAAGTTAAGTTATAACTTTTTTAGGTAGATTTAAGACAGTACTAAATACTGAGATAAATGAAGTAAAAGTAAATTTTATTTTAAATAATGTTCTGTTTATAATAACATCTTCATCACACATTACAAACCTAAAACAAAACGAATGAATGAAACAAACAATCACATGATTATTTAAATCTAATTAAGATTAAAAGGATTTTTTTTTTACAATACTTTATTTTAAATAACAACTTACGACCCACAATACGTTGGTAAAACGTCGTCGTCATCAGCTAATTTAGTTACTCGGTGTTGTTCACTCCTGCTTCTTTTAGGTTTTCAGCATTGACACTTTAATTTTTTGGCATTAATCGTAACTGCAACACGTTTAATGTAATTTTGTTACGAAGTGTACATTAAAAATAACCTTTTTTAACTTCTGTCTAATGCTATTGTAAATGGAGTATAAACGAAATTAAGGGTACTGCTATCTCTTACTGACAGAGCGCGAAAGAAAAAGACAAGTGATGTTCTTGGACATGTCGGTTTCCTCACGATGTTTTTCTTCACAGTTCTGAGAGTGGTGATGAAATAAAATATATTAAGAGGGCTATTACAAATTGAAGTATTTAGTTTTAGGTAAATTTAACGGCGCGTGGTAGCTGATCGTGCGTGCGTGTATAGTGAAGTATGCTACTCAGATATGCTAACCATTATGATTCGGACGCCCAGGAACAAACCGGCGCGGACTTATAGCTAAAGCCCGCACGTCCCGAGATATATTACTGATTCATAGCGTTGCATTCAAAACTTGTTTAAAAATATTATTTTACTTTGAAATAGACTGTTTCTTTTTTTTTCAAAGCAAGTTGACTTAGTAACCTTAGTTACTAAATACTTTTTGTTTGAATTTCGATTAAACATACATAGATAAAAAATATGATTTCAGAGGAAAAATTACCATTAATTCTCTGTTCTACGGAATTATTTTTGGGTTATTATTGTATGAAACATAAAAAAATGATTGGAGCATTCCAAATAACAAGCTACAGTCCTACCACAGACATTTTTATAAATGACTAAACTATTATATGTTCCATGTAACAGAGCATCAAAAGATGCCCGAAAGTAACATTTTACGAAACATCCTTTGCCGAGACAAGGTTTTTTGAACTGAACACTGAATGCTTATGGATGTTATACACGGTACATATACCAAAATATTTTTTTTTACAAACGTTTGTCTGTCTGTCTGTATGTTTGTCCCGGCTAATCTCTGAAACGGCTGGAGCGATTTTGACGAGACTTTTACTGGCAGATAGCTGATGTAATAAGGAGTAACTTAGGCTATTTATTATTAATTATACTTTTCTGTTAAATTCCACGCGGACAAAGTCGCGGGCACAGCTAGTTAGCTACTATATTAAAATTAATAAAATAAACTTTTATTAACAACTTCCCTCATTTCAGAGTTCTCAAGCCTCAACAAGCGGTAGTACTCCGTCCCTCCCCGGCGAGTGTAGCGTGGAAGCTCTGGTCAATTTCCAGCATGTAACCACAGGAGAAAGGCCTCTGCATTCGGCTGCCTCCAGCGTGTACCCTAAGCGGAAACAGGTGATATATCAAAAGAAAAAGAAACCATCAAAAAAATAATAATAAAAAGTGCGTGGAGTCCCTCCGCGCGGAAGAAGTGAAACCGACTCACTCTCTTTCTCTCTCCTACTTTATACTTTTGTGTATCATTCTTTCTCTGTCCCTCGGTAGCGTTAAACGTTTAACGCAACCTTGTTGGAAGTCGCCTAAGAAGTTTCACTTCAAAAGTGCGTGGAGTCCCTCCGCGCGGAAGAAGTGAAACTGACTCAGTCTGTTGCGTCAGTTGCGTTAAACGTTTAACGCAACCTTTAGCGTTAAACGTTTAACGCAACCTTGTTGGAAGTCGCATAAGAAGTTTCACTTCAAAAGTGCGTGGAGTCCCTCCGCGCGGAAGAAGTGAAACCAGCTCACTCTGTAGCGTCGGTTGCGTTTAACGTTTAACGCAACCTTGTTGCAAGTCTCATAAGAAGTTTCACTTCAAAAAAATAGTGGCACTCCGCGAGTGCCGATAGAAGTGAAAACTTGAACAATTACGTGTGTATTTTTTAATCGTCAATACAGGATTTCACATTGGGTCCTTAGATCCTGATTGCTCTCGGTAAAACATTATAAACGAGCGATCGACTTCAGCTGTTAAAGGTAACAGCACAGATTTTTACGATAAAAATACAAAGGGAAGAAAGGGATAAAAGAATTAGAATTTCCTAATGAAATAAAGGGACTTTTCCAAAAGACATCAACGCGCGACTCATCCGTGTGTTCAAGCGTTCGGTGACGATGACGCGAGTTCCATGATTTTTGTTCACCCAAAAAGTGCTCAAAGCGTCTAAAGAAGTTTTAATTTCAAAAATATTCATCATCAGCCTAGCCTTTTCCTAACCATGTTTTGAGTTCAGCTTCCAGTCTAACCGGACGCAGCTGAATAACCCGTATTTTACATGGAGTGACTGCCTGTTTGACCTCCACAACCCAGTTACTGGGTAATACGATAGTCAAAGATCTACGAAAAACAACCGAGAACGACTTAACGTGCTATCTGACGGGGTCTCGAGATGATATACCCACCTAAAGATCGTTAACTACTTAGCTCTTACTACTAACCCCTGAACCAGGGGGGGGGGGGGGGGTCGACGGCCCGTTGTGTTCCACGCGCGCCTCAAAAAGATGTCAGCACCAACTGGTGGGGTCCGCAAGGGCCGATGCCTGCCAGGGGTACGGGTTGTTCGAAAGAGATACCGCGGCCTCTAGCACACAGGCAACTGAGGGAACACGGGTGGGTTTTAGTCAGTAAAAGTCTGACACGCTCCACCCAGAGCGGGAAAAGTTATTTGACAAATCATCAAACAAACAAATTCTTCAGCTTTTTTTATACAAGGTGTAACAGAATAGACGCAAGACCTGAAAGTAGTTTGTTCCTAATTGACTACTGAATCGATTTCAGTAACTTTTAATATGAGTAATTTTTTTCCCAGAGCGGGAAAAGTTATTTGATGATTTCCCACCCAAAAAAAAAACCCTGAACCAATATAAAGAACAATGCATTTTTATTGGTTGGTTGTTTCATTAAAAAATAATCAATTTCTTTATGTATTTATGCAGGTAATGGAGATGCTAATCAGAAAAGGCGGTCGCGTCAACGAGAAAAATAAAGAAGGTCAAACTCCGCTCCACGTCGCGACTGAACACGCACACTTAGACGCCATGGATCTACTGTTAAGACACGGTAAGATCCTATAATATTATAAATGTGAAAGTTTTTCATCATCATCATTTCAGCCGAAAGACGTACACTGCTGGAGGTAAGCCTCCCCCAAAAGGGGGCCTTTGCCATAATCGCCACGCTTGGCAGGCGGGTTGGTGATCGCAGTATGGTGGTGCCCATTCTCTAGTAAGTCCCTTAGTCGCTTTCTACGACACCCACGGGAAGAAATGGGGTGGTGCTATTCTTTTACGTCCGGCGCCACACGGAACGAAAGTTTGTACGTTTGGATATTTCGATGTTTGGATGTTTGTTACACAATCCACGTCAAACACAAAAATTTGACACACAGATAGTTTATCACCTGGATTAACACATAGGATTCTTTTCATCCCGGTAGTACGTTCCCATGGGCGAATCCGCTGGCAAAAGCTTGTACTATCATAACTATTATGTTGGAAAGTCTACAAATAAAGTTTTAATAGTAAAGTAGTAAAAGGCCGGATGTCAAAAATATCTAAAAATAATAGCTTAGGCAAAACGCAGTCGGAAAATATTAGTTTTAGTTCATGAAATAACAAAATAAATTTTAAAATACAATTTAAAGATTTCAGGTTTTTTAATCTGTTTTTTGAACACCATGAAATAGTAGCCGCCATGTTATTTCGTCATACGGCATGTCAACTGAGCAACTTTGTACTTTTATTGTTTTCGTAACCAAAGTAATTTTTATTTAAATAATATTTTACATTCAGGAACAGCAAACCAACGATAAGTAGAAAAATAACTCATTTTTTTATTATAAACAATTGTCATACAAAATACCAGCGCATTTGTTTTTAGCAAACTGACGTCATACCCACAGAAAAATATGGCGTCTACTGCGTCCAGCGTTTTCGTCAAATTACGCGCGAAATTTGAAAATGCAAAATTTAAATGCATTTTTATGGCACTAATCGATTAAATAAAAATGTTGTGTTTTTTATAGTGGTTTATTAGCACTCTAGAATCTAATTAAGACACTTTTAAAAAAATTTAGTGTAATACCCTATTCCATGCGTGATTATGGCGTTGTAGAATAGAATAGAATAATTTATGTGTTAAACATAGGTAATTAATTACATACGAAGATCTTAAAAATAAGGTAGTGAGCTATGTTTTGTCAATATTTGCATAAATTTGCATACATATGAATAAGAAGAATTAAATAAGAACTAAGTATTCAATTACAATTGTAAAATTACAATATAATTATAATTATTTGACTAGCTAATTGTGCATGCAAGCAAATTAAATTACAAATTTCGATTTTCAATAAATTTTTCTCCAGATATTTTGGCACACACAGGTATCTTGTGGTTTATATCAAGGTTTCTATGTAATAGAAAATAACTAATGTTTGACTCGTCCACAAATTAAAGGTCTTTCAGCGCGCTGTGGAGCGGGCTATGCTCGGAGTTTCTTTGAAGGATCAAAGTCAAAGTCAAAAGTCAAAGCATTTATTTCAAATAGGCACTTAAAAGGCACTTTTGAACGTCAACATTTACATTAAAATAGAATTGCTTATAGTCGCCCCTTCCAAAATGTAGTTTCGTATGGAGAAGAATGGGCAAGAAACTCCACCGTTACTCTTTTAAAATTTTTCAAGTACAATATTTAACATAGTACATTCATTATATGATTATGTGTGAAAACGGTGCACCCAGAATAAAATTACCATACCAAAATAGGTAAACAGAATCAAATTGAAGCAATACAGATAAATTAATTCTGTGATAGATACATGGTGCTCACACATTTACAAATATTGTAAAAGTAAGTATACGATTTTCCTAGAATATTAACAAGTAATGAGTCAGTGTGTGAGTTAAAGTAATCACTGAGTGTAAAACAATGTCATAAATATAATTAATTATACAATTCAATTAGCAACCAGTTTGATTTTGTCTAGACTCTAGATTGTCCTATGGAGCAGGACCAGCATGTTTCCAAGCATTCTTATCTTGGATAAAATCAGGAATGAAATTATCTGGAACAGAACCGGAGTCACCGACATAGCTTGTAGAGTGAGCAATCTGAAGTGGCAGTGTGCTGGCCATGTTGGTCGAAGGACCGATGGACGGTGGAGCAGACGAGTCCTGGAGTGGAGACCGCGTATCGGCAAACGTAGTGTGGGACGCCCCCCAGCTAGATGGACAGACGACCTTAAAAAGGTGGCTGGGACAGACAGTGTTGTGGCGCACCCTGGGAGAGGCTTATATCCAGCAATGGACAGCGATAGGCTGAGTTGATTGAATGTTTGACAGGCTGATATTTTCAATAACTTGTGTCTTCCACAGGTGCTAAAGTGAACGCTTGCGACGGTCGCGGGTCAAGCGCGCTATCAATGGCTGCGCGACGAGATTCTGCCGCGGCGTGTCGTCTGCTGTTAGCGTGCGGTGCAGACACCACTGTGGACTCTTTGTACCCACAGCCTGATGGTAAGAGCATGCTCCATAATGGACCTTAGTGGCCCATAATAGCCCTTCATCATCATCATCATCATTTCAGCCGAAAGACGTCCACTACTGGACATAGGCCTCCGCCACTTCGACTGGTTCTGTGCTTCCCGCATCCAGCGGACTCCTGCGGCCCTTACAAGGTCATCGGTCCACCTTGTGGGAGGTCTTCCAACTTTACGTCTTCCGGTGCGCGGTCGCCACTCCAGAACTTTTCGACCCCATCAGCCATCTGTTCTGCGTGCAATGTGCCCTGCCCACTGCCACTTAAGTTTGGCAATTCTTCGGGCTATGTCGGTTACCTTGGTTCTCCTACGGATCTCCTCATTCCTGATTCGATCACGCAGGGAAACTCCAAGCATAGCCCTCTCCATTGCCCTTTGGGTGGGCCCTTAGTGGCCCATAATAGCCTGTAATAGTCCTTTAACACACAAACGTTATAAAATTACGGCGGGGTTTTTTTGTGCATTTGATTTTCCACTCTCGGTGTTGTACAGAGCATTGAGAATCCAACAGAGCTCAATATCAGCGCGTCGAAAATTAAACTGTGTGTTTTATTATTCGATTTTCAACCCTCGGCTTAGTACCGAGAGTTTAGAATCCAGCAGGTTTAGCACGAGCACCGATATGTCGACGGAGGAATAGACATGACTATTAACTAAATGATGTACAATAGGAGAAGATAGCTATGTTTTTCTATTAATTATCACAGTTATGCGTTCTAAACGAATCATGATTTTGTAGATAATCGTATATACTTTGTGGCCGTCGAGTAGAAAGTTTGTTGTCAGTGTGATTTTGACAGTTTGTGAAGAAATATTATTCTGAAATAGTCTACACTTATAAGGACCGAGACAAAGATCGTTAGAAACGAAAGACAGATTGTAGAAGGATATCTAGGGTGCGATGTCAAAAATGGAGAAACGAAATGTCACTTTGTATTAAAAAAGCACTGTCTATTCTTCGTAGAAATAGAAAACGTCATGCTAAGCCTGCAGTGCGCGTCTGGCTTCGCCCTCCACATTGGCCCATAGTGGCCTGTGATGAACCTCTATAGTGGCTTTTCATGATGCATGGTGGGTCAGTGACCCATGTTGCCCTCTACAAGAACCCGTTAGGGTCCTCCACAGTGGCCCATATTAGCCCCCTCCAGTTGACCCACGATGGCCCTCCACAGGGGCCAATAAAGGTTCATGTTGGCTCTGTATGCAGCGGATAACTAAATTACAATGCAGTTATGATGAGCAGTGGTATTGGCCTTGACTTAGGTAGTGAGTTCGAAACCAGACAGGCGCTTTAGGGCCATCCATAAATGATGTCACACAAATTTTATGGATTTTTGACCCCCGCCCCCCGTCCTTGTCACAGGTGGTCACACTTGTGAAAACCCCCTCCCCCCGTGTGTGACGTCACATATTTTTCAATAAAATTTTATATTTAAAAATAATTAAAACAGATTTTTTTCCAAATTTTATTATTTTATTTAAAAATATTCTACATGCCTTATAAATGTTTATAAATCAAGTTAGTAATATTTTTAAGTTTATAGTTTACATGTAAATTTCGAGTTTAAGTATTTTATATTTTAACGTGTGACGTCACAAAGCTTTCGATCCCCTGTCCCTTGTCACACAATGTCACATTTCGGTGACCCCCTCCCCCCCCTCTTAACGTGTGACGTAAATTATGGATGGCCCCTAAGTGTATTTACTGTCATCACCACTGCTCTCAAAACGGTGAAGGAAAACATCATGAGGAAACCGACATGTGACATCTACCAACCCGCACTGGGCCCGCGTGGTGGATTTCGGCCCACTCCCTCTCACCGAGAGGAAGCCTGTGTACCAGCAGTGGGAACATTATAGGCTGAATATGAATGCAGTTTTGATAAGGCCGGTTAAAATGACTAAAGCAACATGTTTTCTCTCTTGTTACTGTTATTTTTCCCTAAAGGTTCATTAGAATACCAGTTTCAGACAGCATCTGTCTGGCATTGCAATGCAGTCGTGAAGCTCACTCTATTGTTGTTATTTATTACACGCTTTATATTAGCTTCACTTGCATGTTTGTAACCGACTCCTTAGGGCGCGATTTTGACCCACTTTAAACGGTCAGATTTCATTTAAACTTTGTAAACTTATCGAGGCCCGATGACAATTCAATCATTAAAAAAAAAATGGAGAAAAATAGAAAAAAATAAAGGAAAAAAAAATACTGAAAAAATCACGCTTTAAACCAAACTAAAAAAAAAAACAGAAAATAATTTAATTCAATTAAAAAGCGTGAGTTTCTTGACATTAATCTTTTATATTTATAAAAATGAATTCCTATTTCCCTTGGTCACGGCATCACACGTGGACGGCTGGACCAATTTTGCTAATTCTTTTTTTGTTGTGTTTGTCATTGTCAGGAAAAGGTTCATAAGAAAGAAAAAGAAAAAAATAGGAAAGTTGCGAATTCAATATTCATGGCTAAGACAGGACAACGTCTGGCGGGTCAGTTAGTTGATTATAAAAATACCTCTAAAAGCACCCCACGCTTTTTAATTGAATTAAATTATTTTCTCCTTTTTTAGTTTGGTTTTTAAAGCGTGTTTTTTAGTTTTTAAAACATTTTTTTTTTGTTTTGTATTGTGTTTCACGAACTGTGTTCAAATAAACGGTATTCTTACTTTATTTCTCTCGTCACCCAACAGACGCCTGCGCAAACGCAGCAGCGCTCCGCCTCCTAGAAGCTGCACGTACGGGCGACGTGGAGAACGCGCGCGGCATACTGGACGCGCGACCTCGGCTGGTGAACTGTCGAGATGTCGACGGAAGACATTCTACGCCACTGCACTTTGCTGCCGGGTAAGCTCTGTCTAACAGTAAGATATCCATACTAGCCAAAGGTATTTATTTTTTCTGAAGCTGCATAAATATCATGTACTTTTTTATTAGATAATAAATTATATTAAATTAAAAATCAAAAGTAATTTATTCAAACTAGGCTGACAGTCAGCACTTTTTGAACGTCAAAATTACATAAGACAGTCCCCCGGCACACCCGCCCTTCACCACTTCCTAACTTTAAATGACACTGTGACATGTACATTAAGGCAACAAAACTACGCTGAACGTTTTTTAATCTGACGATTCAAAAAATATTTCCTGCCGATTCAAAAAAAAAGTTGTTCAAATTTTCACTTCTGTCGGCACTCCCGGAGTGCCACTGTTTTTGAAGTGAAAACTTATTTAGGCCCGTTGGGCATTTTTTGAGATGGGAACAAACAATTGAACTCGCGGCACTGTTACCGACAACACTGACAACACGAACGTACGAACGAACAACGTTGAACGTTGTTTGATCTGACGATTCAAAAAATATTTCCTGACGGTTCAAAAGCTACACACGTAATTGTTCATGTTTTCTCTTCTGTCGGCACTCCCGGAGTGCCACTGTTTTTACACGCTTTATATTAGCTTCACTTGTATGTATTTTTGTAACTGACTCCTTTAGACGCGATTTTGACCCACTTTAAACGTTCAGATTTCATTGAAACTTTATAAACTTATCGAGGACCGATGACAATTCAATAATTTAAAAAAAAATTGAGAAAAATTTAAAAAAAAAACAAAAACTAAAAAATAGAAAAAAAAAATTGTTTAAAAAACACGCTTTAAAAACCAAACTAAAAAAGGAGCAAATAATTTAATTCAATTAAAAAGCGTGGGGTGCTTGACATTAATTGATTATAAAAATACCTCAAAAAGCACCCCACGCTTTTTAATTGAATTAAATTATTTTCTCCTTTTTTAGTTTGGTTTTTAAAGCGTGTTTTTTAGTTTTTTAAACTATTTTTTTTTTTTTTTGTAGATATGGTATGCTTCAGGGGTGGTCCGATATAAATTTTATTAACTTTGCTTGGGCAGTTTTTGCGTTAACCTCATTAATCAATTTTTTTTATCCACTGTGTATATTGATGATATTCTACTGCTTCCAGTTATTGTTGTTTACATAATTATCAAGCAGTGGTATACGAATTGGTGTAAGGGGGTTCCACTAGTTCCGAAAAAACACTACAAAGTGATAAATAATTTAACTTTGGAATTCGGTGACAAATAAATAATAGTTTAAAAAACTAAAAAAACACGCTTTAAAAACCAAACTAAAAAAGTAGAAAATAATTTAATTCAATTAAAAAGCGTGGGGTGCTTGATAATAATTGATTATAAAAATATCTCAAAAAGGACTCCATGTTTTTTAATAGAATTAAATTATATTCTACTTTTTTAGTTTGGTTTTTAAAGCGTGTTTTTTAAACTACTATTTATGTGTCACTTCCGAAATTAAGTTATTTTTCACTTTGTAGTGTTTTTTTCGGAAGTCCGCTGTTTTTTTTCTTGCCTTGTAATTCTTAGATATATTTGTTATTGGTTTCAGGTACAATCGTCTCCCCCTTGCTCAGCTACTCTTACAAAGAGGCGCTGACGTCCACGCGAAAGATAAAGGGTGAGTAATTACCATACAGAGGATTCTGTACCGACATCTGTATTTCAGCTATTCAATCACGTGCAAAATAAAAAAAAGTGAATTATAAAAAGGATAATAGAAAGTTTTATTTTAAGAGTAAAAAAAGTGTTGGGGAAAATGTATCTGGGATGTTTTGCGCATGCAGATTTTTTCACATCCATCCTAAGATTATTTTATAAGAAACTATATGAATACAGAAATAAAATAATAAGATAGTAATTTTTTAATATTCTCATTAAATATTTAGTGATTAAAGTTGAAAGTTTAGAGCATTGGCTTAAAAAAAAGTAATGTTGCCGCCTTTTCGGGGTCAAATATGTTACGCAGAGATATAGCGGATGCGGATGCGAATTATTAGCAACATTTCTGATATGTATCTCTCTTTTGCGCCCCCTACAGCTAAATCCAGAGCTAATAGGATCTTGTGTCCCTTCCCAGAGGTCTGGTGCCCTTGCACAACGCGTGCTCGTATGGCCACTACGAGCTGACAGAGCTGCTAGTGTCTGCAGGCGCGGGAGTGAACGCTGCAGACCTGTGGAGGTTCACGCCCTTACACGAAGCTGCTGCTAAAGGGAAGGCGGATATTGTGCGGTTATTGCTAAAGGTTGGTATTTTTTTATAGGAATGTTACGAGCTTCGGGTTCGTGACAATTAAAAACTGCCAATATAAATGACCAAAGATGACACTTTAATTAAACACACTAATTACAAAATACAATTTCACTACTGATCACTCTTAATCGCACTTGAAGATCGCTTACGATGTTCTCGCCTGTATCGCTTGACCAATACTGCCGGATCTTTTTTTTTTTTGTTGGGCATCTCGCAGTTGGCCTTGAGAGGCCGTGACTGCTCAACCGGGCTTTCCTGGGGCTGCCATTAAGAAGTTACTCTTAACGCCTCCAGCCAGGGCTTACAAACTAAATTTATAAACTAAGCGACTGCACGCTGAGGGCACCCCCTGTGGGGTACGGACCTCGGCTCAGGGCGTCACTGATAGGGGGACAGCTATCGCTATTGGGGACAGGCTGGATCGAATTGGCATCATTATTATTAAAGGGGGAATTTAAAGCTACTGGCTCAGCTGCGGCGCGGGCTGGCGCTTCAACGAGCAAGGGTCGGTCGGGGGTCTCGACGTTAGGCGCCGATACTACTAGGGGTCTTCGCGGGGCGCGAGGACCTCGGCGGCGAGGTCGGAAGGACGATTTTGATCGGTGTGTGCGAACTTTACTGGTGGCCCTATTGCTTTCCTGGAGGAGAGTAATGTGGTCGTCTGGGTCGGTGAGGACATGTCTCGGCCGTCGGACAGAGCTAATCCTACTGGGGACATAAGTGGCGGCCTTCACAATCAAGGGATTGCGGTGAATTTCGGCTTTATCGAAGAAACGCTTCGAGGTGCGTTTCATGAATTGACTGACCGTGGGGATTTTCAGATCGAGATGGAGGATCTCGTTCCGAACGAACCAAGGGGCGCCTGTGGCTTGCCGGAGGAATCGGTTCTGTAGGGTCTGCATCCTATGGATGAATCGGGGGTTCGCGTGCGCAAAGATTGCACACGCATACGTCATGATGGGCCTTATACACGCCGTGTAAATCCGCAACTTGCACTTTAGTGACAACTTGCTACGTGCATTTAGAACAGAATGTAACCTGCCGAGAGCGAAGGCGGCGCGTGAGCGCTCCTTCTTTATGTGCTCTGCGAAGGAGAGATGCTGATCCATGGTCACACCAAGGTATTTGGCTCGCTTCTCCCAAGGGATAGGCTTGCCGAACAAAGAGATGGGACGGGGGGCTCAGGTCTAATGCGTCGCGGTCTCGTAAAGAGGACTGCTTGGCTTTTATCCGGATTTATGTCGATCCGCCACTTTCGAAACCACGCGCCAAGGACGTTGACGGTGGTTTGGAGAGTGGCGGCTATCGCGTCCTGACTTTTCCCAGTGTAGTAGATGGCTGTGTCGTCTGCGAACAGTGCCAACTGTGCCTTTCTACTTTTGGGGATATCGCTCGTGAATAGAGTGAATATGAGCGGGGACAACACCGCGCCCTGAGGGACGCCGGCGCGAATGGGATGGGGAGACGAGATCGCCCCTTCGATGCGATAGCGAAAGGTGCGGTTCGACAGAAAGTCTCGTAAGATGAGCACGAGACGGTCTGGCACACCGAGACGGTACAGCTTGTAAATCAAGCCATTGTGCCAGACCTTGTCGAACGCCGGATCTTGCTCTGTTCCGGCCTTTTATAGGGTCCTAAGAACATTTGAGAAACGAAGCATCTAGAATCTTCGAGTACATACCGGCCCCGACTGAACAGATGTTGATAATTCTAGAAGATTCTGGTATCGAAATTGCTAGATAGATCTTGACTCAATTAATTCTGCTACTCGATACTAGATGGCGCTAGTGGTAACTAATTACTTTAGCTTTAGCGCGTAACAGGAATAACAGCTCGCTAGTCAACCTAAAGTATCAAATCAAAAGTCATTCATTCAAATTAGGCTGAGAATCAGCACTTTTCGAACGGAAAAATGACATAAGACAGTCCCCCGGCACGCCCGCCCTTCACCACTTCCTAGTGCTGGGAAGAAGAAGTGGCGCAACAAACTGTCCATTGCTGTTCCCTTTGTCGGCGGCGCATGCGATTCGAGTATTACCTACAACTTACCTCTCGTGTTACTATTGACTCTCACGTTTTCGAGTTGATGAATATATTTTTAATTATTTTAATACAAAAATATCTTTATTTTTTACTTTTACTCTATGCTTCAGTACGCCTTATGGCAAGTTGTTCTGCCGCGGGAAAACAACAATTAAAATTTCTCGGTGTATACAGTCAGCCCAGAATTTGGCTACGAGTTTGGCACTTTCAGCAGCGTCCATTAGATCTTGTAGCGTGCAAACAACAGGACACGGACAAGATATTAAATGCCCCATTGTTTGTGGGACAGCACCACATTTACACTCCAGGGCGGAGTCATCTGTGAATCTCCACCTGCGGGCTTAGCATGACGTTTTCTATTTCTACGAAGAATAGACAGTGCTTTTTCAATACAAAGTGACATTTCGTTTCTCCATTTTTGACATCGCACCGTAGATATCCTTCTACAATCTGTCTTCCATTTCTAACGATCTTTGTCTAGGTCCTTATAAATGTAGACTATTTCAGAATAATATTTCTTCCCAAACTGTCAAAATCACACTGACAACAAACTTTCTACTCGACGGCCACAAAGTATATACGATTATCTACAAAATCATGATTCGTTTAGAACGCATAACTGTGATAATTAATAGAAAAACACAGCTATCTTCTCCTATTTTACATCATAGACATGTCTATTCTTCCGTTGACTAATCGGTGCTCATGCCTTAGCACACTCATAAAGAAATTCGGCCTACCGTAGTCCGAAATCTATTTAACAGTTGTAACTTCAAAGTTCTTAATCTTGCAAGCAATCTGACGGCCTACCGGAAGTCAAATAGTTACTTGTACCTCTTTGACTTAGGTGTTTCTTTGCAGCACGGAGCCGACCCTACCCGCAGGAATCGCGACGGCCTAACGCCTCTACAGCTAGTGAGGGCGGGAGACAGTGACACAGCCGACGCGCTGAGAGGAGATGCTGCGCTATTGGATGCTGCCAAACGAGGAGACCTAGCTAGAGCCAGGTATGTTTGTCTGTTAGTGAAGTTCAATTTTAGACTTAGAAGTAATACTGTATTTAAAACGTCAACTGAGTTAATAGGGTATTTTCCAATTTATTAAAAACTATTCTATTTTGAAGATTGGAACAAGATTTTTAATGGATAGAAAGTGAAATTACTGGTGTGCGGTGCCTCTGTGCACAAATACTTCTAAAACTGCGCCAAACTAAGTATTTGTACCCGTGCCGTTTACACAAGGCTGACGTCACGAGGTCACGTGATAAAGAAGTCATCGGAAGGAGTGTTTTGACGGTAAATTCAAAACAACGAAAAATTGAGAAAATGGATATAAATAAATTTATTTTTATTTTTCTATTAAATATATCGTCCCAATCTTCAAATTAAAATAGTTTTTATTAAATTGGAAAATAATTCTGTAGCAATTTCACTGTGGAAGCTTAGGTGAAGTAAGCTTGTGGTGAGCTGTGGGATAAGCTTGTGGTGACCTTGTGGTGTGGGGTAGAGCGGCGGGATTTTATCGCGCGCTGGATTTTTAATCCTCGGTGTTGAACCAAGCATTGAGAATCCAACAAACCTGCGACATATCATTACCAAAAATAAAAAAAGTAGAAAATAATTTAATAGAAAAAAAAAACCGTCTTCCGAAAAAAAATACCAGTACAAAGTGACAAACACATCTAAGTATTCAAGGTGGGATTTTGTGCAGAACAGATCGGTATGATGAAGCAAGGGAGAAAATAATAGACCACACAAAGACTCATAATTTCCTGTTGTTCTTTGCAGAAAACTGATAACTCCTCAAAATGTGAACTGCAGAGATTCTCACGGGCGGAACTCGACGCCTTTGCATCTTGCTGGTAAGTTATGTGTAAATATGAAAATAAGTTAGCCTGTCTATGTTTATATATTTTTATTTTTTTATGGCTAAGGATATATTAATCCTTAAATAAATAAAAGGTTTCGCATATAAATAATCTAACTTGCATTCTTGAGTAATCAAAGACACAATACACATGCAGTCACACAATACAAAGATTCAGACAATACTCACACACACACAAAATACACACACAGTCACTTAATACACACTCACACACACTTATACAATATACAAAACACACACACACTCAAACTCACACAATATACACAAACACACTCACACATTACACATTGTCGTGGTCGACATTCATAGTCTTACCCCGATTCGTTCCCAGCCGGCTACAACAACCTGGAAGTAGCGGAAGCCTTGCTGGAAGCCGGCGGCGCAGTGTCCGCGCGCGACAAGGGCGGCCTGGTGCCGCTGCACAACGCGGCGTCGTACGGCCACGTGGAGCTGGCGGCGCTACTGCTGCGGGCCGGCACGCCGCCCAACGCCGCGGACCGCTGGGGCTTCACGCCCTTGCACGAGGCCGCGCACAAGGCACGCACGCAGCTGTGCGCGCTCTTGGTGAGTCGCTGTGCTAACGGTTTGGGCGTGTTCTTAGAAGCGAGTCTTGTAGCATTAACTCCTGTAGCGTGCAGATAGAACGAAAAATCAATGAAAAAAAAAATTTTTTTTAAGGAAAATCTACTTTTTTCCACAAGAACATTTTACCCTGCGCGCGAGGGCAACAAACTTGCGTCTCAATACGGGAGGGGGCGCGGGTCCCACGCCGCGTGGCCCGACTCCGACGCACGGGTCGTGACCCCGGTCTGTCAGCCGTCAGTCTCGCATCGGGCAGTAGCCCACTAGACAACATCCGTCTGGTCGGAGGGTCCTCCCTTTTTTTATGGAGGATAAGTGAACTTTATACCCTGGTTCTTGCTGGACACGATATTAAGTGCCGCATTGTTTGTGGGACAGCACCACATTTATACTCCAGGGCAGAGTCATCTGGTTGGTCCGGTTTTATTTGCTTCGTACCTGAATACCAAGTCTAAAACAAAATTGAGGAAAGCCAATGCAACTCATGACCAGGTGTGAGATTTTCAGCAAGTGGAACGAATGTGTTTGGTTGGGAAGCATCATCTCGCCACAGGCTTAGCGTTTCCTTAGTTTGGTTTTGTTTACTACGTGGCTGTAAAAATAAGTGACCCACCGAAGTTTAGTTTTTGTCTATAAACCAAGTTGGAAATCACAAGTACGTGAATTAAATGATAGGGATTTTATTTCTGTCAGTAGATTTATACAAACACTTAAACACGTCATTCAGATTTTAAATTAAAAAACTAAAAAACACGCTTTAAAAACCAAACTAAAAAAGGAGAAAATAATTTAATTCAATTAAAAAGCGTGGGGTGCTTTTTGAGGTATTTTTATAATCACTTAATGTCAAGCACCCCACGCTTTTTAATTGAATTAAATTATTTTCTCCTTTTTTAGTTTGGTTTTTAAAGCGTGTTTTTTAGTTTTTTAAACTATTATTTATTTTCTATTTTTTAGTTCTGCTAACTACAAAAACGTGTTTTTTTCCCCTTTTTTTTTTCATTTTTCTCAATTTTTTTTTTTTCAATGATTGAATAGTCATCGGTCCTCGATAAGTTTACAAAGTTTCAATGAAATCTGACCGTTTAAAGTGGGTCAAAATAGCGTCCAAAGGAGTCGGTTACAAACAAACAAACATACAAGTGAAGCTAATATAAAGCGTGTAAAAACTAGTTGAGGCATTTCCTATCTGACTACTCTGAGAAGAAAGGCTGAAACAAACTCAGAGGTCACAGTCTCTTTCAAAGTCCACACATAATCTTGGTCAGATCATGTAGATTGGTGTTTGAAATAGTCTTTTGAGGACCACTCAGATTGAGTGGACTTGTCCACTCAGTGCATGCAACTTTAGGAGCTCACAAACATTATGATTGACGTGTAAAAGTAGAAATACAAACCTACTTACAGTAATGAAATAATTTGTCATTTAGTGACTTATAAAAACTTTGACGATTGTTATCATTATAATATTGATGATGCTCAGATTATACCGTTTATTAATTTTCTTACATATTCAGTATATATATTTTTTTTAAATAAAAATCGTAAAAAAAATATTTAAAAATATAGAGGCCCATCGGCATCAGGAGCAGGGTCCAAACTTCCGGTGGTCAGGGCTCTAGAGAGAGGAACCTCCTGACTATCCGTGCCGTGTCCAGGAGTACTGCTTTCTGAATCAAGCCCTTGATCCAGCCGCGCAATGAGAGCCTCCTGAGGTGTTGGTCGAGGATCTTAAGGCCATTTACTGTAACGATTAAATTATCGGTACAATGATTGCAGAATCCACGTCCCACATTTCGACAACATCGTGATGCCCCCGATTTATTGTTATAATTATAAGAATCGTCAAATTTCTATATTGTCGTACTATCATCTAGGACCTAAATGATACGAATTTGTTTGAAAGATTTTGGTAACACACCTTTCATTTGCAGTTAGACCTACATAATGGTCTAGTGATTGTTTTTTTTATTTATTACTAAATGGGCCTGCTCTTGACTTCGATCACGCCTGTTGGAAAGCGATTGATGAGGTCTATGATGGATCGAGCGTGCCCAGAAAATGCTTAATTAATGTAGTTCTTCTTCATAGAAATATTTGATCTGTTTCCCTCAGCTGGCCCACGGCGCGGATCCTTACCTCAAGAACCAAGAAGGTCAGACGGCCCTCGACCTCGCGGGGGCCGAGGACGTGCGCTCCTTGCTACAAGACGCGATGACGTCAGCGGCGGGCGAAGTGGCCGCGCCCGCGCCCCTGCCGCCGCCCCTCCCGCCCCCGCAGCAGGCCGTGCTCATGCCCAGTGGGGACACGGTGCCTCTTGCGCTACCGGTGAGTGTGGGGATGTGCTATTTTAAGGGGAATCTAGTCGCAGGCTCGAACTCTCTAGCGGGCCTGGCTAAAAAGCACGCTGTCTCACCAGGCTTCGTGTCCGACAGAGATAGTATCAGTGATGAGCAGTTAGACGCTAGTCTACACGCACAACGTTATTGAGTGAGATGTAGGATCATTTATAGTAAAACAGGAGCGTATTTTTTTTTAAGTCCTTCGGAAGATCGAGTTTTTTGAAAAAAAAACCACTGCATAAATCAATGACCAATAGAGTTTATTGAACTTTTCTATATTTGAGCTTTGGAGATTAAACCCTCAAAATTAGGTCAAATTAGCAAGAAAAACTAATCTTTGTTGGCTCATAACTTTTTAATGGGTTTTTGTTTTAGTATTCTGATTCCGTACAGACAATATTAACAATGAGACAAAACCATACCATGTTAAATTTTTGATGTACATTGTCGAACAGTGGAGTAATACACTCCCGAAATTTGTATGGGAAAAATGTCAACAAGTAATAGATGTTACGTGGGGTGCAGACACGCGGATTACAAAAAAGAAACTACCATATTATTTTAAAAAAGCAAACAAAAAGAAAGAAAGCATTTTGAAAATCTAAAAATTAGATTTAGGAGTCTAATTTTCAGATTTTCAAAATGCTTTATTTTACCAAAGCTTTTTTTTTTTCACTGAAATACCGCCTGTCAAAAATCACCGAATAATTTGGTTTTTATTTTTGCTTCCTTAATTTGTTGATAATTATCTGCCTACATTAATAGGTAAAGCCAATCCAATATTGAAACCAGATAAATTTTCTTGAACACTTACAACTTATGAACAGTGATAGGAATAGGTAGTGCCTATTTGCCTAAACTTCGAAGAACAGAGACAAGAAACGGAGACTTCCTTAGGACTAAATTTTTTCCGAGACATCTGTCCCGAAATTTCGAGACAACACATAAATACATTAAAAAAAATGTTATTTGGAATAAGTAATTCGTCTATATTTACCTAAAGTTTGCGACTAGATATACCATAATAAAATAATAACATACACAGTCGTTACAACCATAAAATTTTCTGATTTTTTTTTTCTATTGTTTTTGTATCCCATGGGAACTATACTTTTTTTTAATAGGAAGTAGCATATGTGCTATTCCACACCTTAATCTATATCACTACCAAAATCAGCATTTTCAGTGGAATTGAGTAATGGACATCCATACAAACTATCACATTTATAGACAAACTTTAGATAAATATAGACGAATTACTTATTCCAAATAACACATTTTTTTAAATGTATTTAAGTGTTGTCTCGAAATTTCGAGACAGATGTGCCGGAAATAATTTAGTCCTAAGGAAGTCTCCGTTTCTTGTCTCTGTTCTTCGAAGTTTAGGCTAATAGGCACTACCTATTCCTATCACTGCTTATGAATCCCCATATTTTTTCACGCCAACTTAGACCCCCGTCAATCTCCCGTGGACCCCACCACGTGGGGGTCCAGCTGGACAAATTTGGGAATCACTGGTATAGATAGACCTCAATCACACTTTCAAAAACCGTATAGCATTAATCACTTGTATGTCATTTCATCACCAGGTGGTACCCTCAAACTACTGGGCGGAAGGATCTCGCGGGAGTCTCGAAGATGCGGCGGGTAGACCTGCATCAGCTCTATCCACCTCCGAATCTCTACAGACGTTCCTATCCAGGTGAGTTTGATGATCATCTTTAATTCTTTTTAACCAACGAAAAAACGGAGGCGGGTCTCAAGTCGACTCATATACAGGGTGTCCCGAAACTCAACGTCAAGCGGGTACGGGACAGTAAGCTAGGTTGTACCAGTTCTAGCAAAAATAAAATCCATGTTACTTGGTTAAGTGATAATAGGTATTCTTTTGAAAATGTTGCAAATCAACACCCTAGATCAGATATTTAGGTACTGTGATCACAAATTTCTAAATGGTTCAGTGTTTTTTTTTAATGTAATCCTAAATTACTATGCGATTGATTGCAGTCACAAAACCAATAATTAATATTGTGAGTCTAGTACAGAAAAAAAAATAGTTTAATTAAGTCATGGTTAAAAACGTTTTATCACGAAACTTTGACGCCTTATCTTTTAAAAATAATGTACTATTTTTTTAATTTTGCTAGAACTGGTACAACCTAGCTTATTGCCCCGTACCCGCTTGAAGTTGAGTTTCGGGACACCCTGTATATATTTGTTTTTATGTATGACCACGCATAACTTTTTACAGGGGTTTTTGGCGGGATCGCGTTGGAACATGTCGCACGAATTTTCATTTTCATGAAATTTAGTGAAATAGCGAATTAAATTGTATAATTTTGGTAGTGAATTATTCAATTTAGTTACATGTGTGTGTGCACAAGTGTAGTGAAGGTGAAAATAAGTGACTAACGTGGACTTTTCGTGTTCCCCCAAAAACTCATGTTAGGTTGTTGTAACGTTGCTACCGCTTTACAATAACTTTGAATTGACTGGACTTGACTGACTAAAGACGATTATGACTTTTTTGTAACTTCGTGCCCGATATCGGGCCATTTACTTGATCGAAAAGAAAAATTACTTGACACTGGCTAAATGCAAAAACCGTGCGAAGCCAAAGCCCAAAAAAAAATCTTTTTACAGAGTTGTCCGTTTTTGATAATTATTTTTTATTGGAATGGTTATATACCCCGAAGTTGGTCCCATACAGAACCATAAGGATAGGAAAACACGGGATGATTGATTGTTCGCTCACAGATTATAATGCTGAGTTGTATATTACAAAAAGTAATCAAAAATTAAGCATGTAGTAATTAGTAGATTAAAGCCACAAAAAGTTATAAAATAAAAACTTTTTAACAAAAAAATTTAACCGCCGCAAAAACTGAAAAGCAAAAATTAATAAACCTTTTTTGTTTAACCTTAATAACTAAGTTTGGAAGTCGGTAGACTTTGGATATGTATTTTAATTTTATGTCACCGCTTTCCGAACTTACATACGTTCCAGACTGATCAAATCTTATCATTCTTTTCTCCCACAGCATCGGCCTAGAACAACTAACACAAGCATTAGAGAGGGAACAGATCACTGTGGACATTTTGTCGGAGATGTCTCACGAAGACTTGCGCGCGGTCGGCGTGGCGGCGTACGGACATCGACATAGACTGTTGAAGGCAGCGAGACATAGCTTACAGGCAGCTTCAGGTAAGTTTTGTTAATATGTAGGTAGATAACAAATATTTATCTATATACTAGATTCCGACCTCGGCTTCGCCCGCGTGGAGGTCGGAAATTAACCCGCGGGGACGTACTATCGGGATAAAAAGTATCCTATGTGTTAGTCTAGGTTATAATCTATCTGTGTGCCAAATTTCATCCAAATACGTTCAGTCGTTTTTGTGTGAAAGAGTAACAAACATCCATCCATACTTACAAACTTTCGCGTTTGTAATATTAGTAAGATTTAACACTTTATGCACACAAATGTGTTGAGGCGGGCATAATACCATAGGCATTATCTACTAGTCACGTAATAGGGTATTTTCCAATTTAATAAAAACTATTTTAATTTGAAGATTCGAATGATATATTTAACAGAAAAATATAAATTAATTAATTTTATATCCAATATCCATTTCCTCAATTAAAACGATTAAAATCAAATTTATTTTTCATTGTTTTGAGTTTACCGCCCAAACGCTTCTTACGATGACTTTTTTATCACGTGTAACATGTGTAAACGGCACCGGTACAAATACTTAGTTTGGCGCAGTTTTAGAAGTATTTGTGCACAGAGACACCGCACACCAGTAATATCACTTTCTATCCATTAAAAATTTTGTTAATTATAAACTCGACATTCACTTGTTTACTTACTAACTACTTTAGTTTACACAAAGTTGGCGTCAAGTGTGGTCACGTGATAAAAAGTCATAGTAAGGAGGGTTTTGGCGGTAAATTCAAATCAACGAAAAAATAATTTTCATTTAAATCGTTTTTAATTGAGAAAATGAATATAAATAAATTTTATTTTATTTTTCTGTTACATATTTCGTCTCAGTCTTCAAATCAGAATAGTTTTTAATAAATTGGAAAGTGCCCTGCCCACTGCCACTTAATTTTGTCAATTCTTCGGGCTATGTCGGTCACCAATCTTGCAAACGAGGCCGAGGCTTGTAAGAGGCCTTCAAACTCTAGGTCTTCCGGAACGCGGTCGCCACTCCAGAATAATGTAATAATTTGAACAATATGATCTCTTATTTACAGAATGGTATGGGGGCACGACATTAATAGAAGTAACCATGCCAACGGAAGGAGAATGCGCAGAGAGCGAGTACACGATAGTGGAGAGGGAGATGCAAGCGTCGGTGCGTGCGCACAGAGAGCACGCGGGCGGCATGTTCACACACTACAATGTTGTTAGGGTAAGTCATATTTAAAGTATTTTCCCACTCTAGACGTTTGATACAGACAAAATGTCATGAGATACAGAAAAAAAATCTTGAGTAAGAAAATCGCATTCATATGCCTTTACAAGAACACAGTATAGGAACAAGCTGTATAAAAATAAAAAAATCAAGAGGCTCCCAAAAAAAACTAGGTACATAGAAAAAAAAACAGCTTCCAAGAAAAACACTACAGAGTGAAAAGGAACGTCAATTTTGGAAGTCGGTGACAAAAACTAAAATCTAAAAACCGGTTTTTTTTATTATTCGCTTTTTAGTTATGGTACCTATCTCACACCATTAAGGGTGTTATGAAATGACGTTCACTAGGTGGCAGCACTAAGACATCAGGTCCGGGCACCTGTCAAAAGTGTCAAAACGCCTACGGACTGAATGGTGAACGAAAGAATGAAACGAATGACATTTAAATATTTAAAGTTCATTGTCGAACTGGAAGACCTCTGGTCAAAGTGGCGCCAACTGGTGGCTTGAATATTCATGAACACCCTCATTTGTATAACACTACTTGCTATTTAAGTAACCATGAAAGGATATACAAAACTCAAACTCAAAGCATTTATTTCAATTAAACCATTTACAGGCACTTTTGAATTGTCAAAAAGTCGACTAGTTGGAAAGTTGATGCTAGTTGCCCATTCCAAAACGTAGATCTCTATGGAGAAGAACGGGCAAGAAACTCCATGGACACTCTTTTTAATCATGTTAGGTATTACAAAATCTTGGGAACATTATTCTTGTTGCTTCTTTATGTGAGAACAATGAAAAAAAAAACAAAAAAATATATGAGATTTAAAATAAGCCATGGAAGTTAGGAGATGATCAGTCTCAACAGACGGCGCCCGTTCACGAACTTGACGTGTGGATCAGCACCATCCAGCTCAACCATTTTGTAGGGAACCGAATGATCCAACACACGCGCCACCATCAGCGAGACATTTAAGTGAGCATGACAAAGTGGATTAAATACGTATTGTAGGAGCTACCGCAAAAACTACTCAAGCAAAATTAATAAAAGTAACATTTGACCAGCCCTGAGGTATTCCTTATTCATTAAAAACATAGTAAAAGGAGTTCCTAGTAGGCTATCTCCGGCCCAATCCGCGATATAATTGCCTACCATACTTGCCTGTCTCAAGGTTGTCACTTTTAGCCACAATAGGGTATTACACAAATTTTTGAAAAGTGTCTTAATTAGATTCTAGAGTGCTAATGAATCACTAAAAAAAACACAACATTTTTTATTTAATCGATTAGTGCCACAAAAATGCATTTAAGTTTTGCATTTTCAAATTTCGCGCGTAATTTGACGAAAACGCTGGACGCAGTAGACGCCATATTGCTCTGTGGGTATGACGTCAGTTTGCTAAAAACAAATGCGCTAATATTTTGTACGACAATTGCTTACATTGAAAAAAAAAATTGTTATTTTACTACTTATCATTGGTTTGCTGTTCCTGAATGCAAAATATTATTTGAATAAAAATTACTTTGGTTACGAAAATAATAAAGTACAAAGTTGCTCAGTTGACATGCCGAATGACGAAATAACATGGCGGCTACTATTTCATGGTGTTCAAAAACAGATTAAAAAAACTGAAATCTTTAAATTGTATTTTAAAATTTATTTTGTTGTTTCATGAACTAAAACTAACATTTTCCGACTGCATTTTGCCTAAGCTATCTCAATAATATATTTTTAGTTTTTTCTCGTATAGAGTAAAATACCCTATTCATCAAATATTTTAAATTACGATTTTATAACTGTAAGTAATTAGTTACTATACCTACAATACTGAGAAATTGGCATGACTAAACGCATATCAATTGACAGATCAAAAGTAGGTACCTAATACATTATAGTGGGACAGTAGGCCTGCCTACTTCGTCTGTCTGATAGAAAACTAATACAACAAAAAATATGTAGGTATCTCATCATCAAGTAAAAATTATATGCTAGAATAAGTGACTTGCTTACCTTTCCTGTTCAGTAGGTAATCTGAACAGAGACAACTCTGGAATCGATGAATTATGTAGACACCCAAACACACAGCAATAATTTCTCCTGCGATTATCACTAATTTTTCATACATTTAGCGGTGCCGAAAAGCCGTGACGCGCGGACCTTGTGCGGCATTAGTCCCGACTGGCGCACTGAGAAACGGGTCGAGATTTTGTTTGAGTGTGCGTGTGGTGACGCATAGATACTATGGCGCACACATAAAAACCTCGCGCGGTGCGTTTGTATGAAGATAGCGTACTTCCACTCCTTTTACTATGTTAATAAATAATAGTTTAAAAAACTAAAAAACACGCTTTAGAAACCAAACTAAAAAAGGAGAAAATAATTTAATTCAATTAAAAAGCGTGGGGTGCTTTTTGAGGTATTTTTATAATCAATTAATGTCAAGCACCCCACGCTTTTTAATTGAATTAAATTATTTTCTCCTTTTTTAGTTTGGTTTCTAAAGCGTGTTTTTTAGTTTTTTAAACTATTATTTATTTTCTATTTTTTAGTTCTGCTAACTACAATAACGTGTTTTTTTTTCTCAATTTTCTTTTTAATTATTTAATTGTCATCAGTTCTCGACAAGTTTACAAAGTTTCAATGAAATCTGACCGTTTAAAGTGGGTCAAAATCGCGCTCAAAGGAGTCGGTTACATACAAACAAACAAACATACAAGTGAAGCTAATATAAAGCGTGTAAAAATGTCAGAAAATCCGAAATCAGTCCACAGTTTCCGGGGATATCGCGGAATATACGGGCTGATTTTTTAGTCACCGTCCAAATTTTTCAGGGTCATAGTACCCGTGAAATTGAACAACTTTCTCCAAGAAACATGGGTCGAAATATGAAAAAAAAAATCGACCTCCCATGCAAAATCAATAGTTAGCTGGTCGATTTTGTATGGGAGGTCCGATTTTTTTTTTCATATTTCGACCCATATTCCTTGGAGAAAGTTGTTCAATTTAACGGGTACTATCACCCTGAAAAATTTGGACGGTGACTAAAAAATCAGCCCGTATATAGGGTGACTTGTAATTAGTGACCGATATTTAAACACATGATTGTACTCATCATAACAAACGACTCTGTAGTATTAAGCTTTTAAGTTAATACTCTGATTGGGGTGTATGAGGTCTTATATTTTTTTTTTTTAATATTTTATTTCACATAAGCCTGCATGGGCACTTATGAAACGTCAGAAGCTATGTGCACGGTTCCAATTTGTCGTTTCCTATGGAGAAGAGCCGGCAAGAAACTCCACGGTTACTCTTTTAAAAATAATTGGCTTTTACAATGTTTTCAAATTACAGTGATAATAGGTATGAGAGGACAGTGCAGGCCAGTCAATAAGTACCGGGTACTTAGAGGAATGAAAATACAGAATAGAAAAACGTCTACAAATCTAGTCTCTAAGGCCTACAACGTAGAGAACGTTCACAATATGTAAAAGAATCTACCTATATAAAATGAATCTATTGCGTTAATTATAATACACGTTGTAAATCTGAAGTATCCTCTTCATCATCAGATACAAAAGCTGGTGAACGGGCGTCTCTGGGAGCGCTATCAGCATCGTAGACGCGAGGTGTCTGAAGAAGCTGGCTCCCACAACGAGAGGATGCTGTTCCACGGCAGTCCCTTCATCAATGCCATCGTCCAGAAGGGTTTCGATGAGAGGCATGCTTATATTGGTGAGTTTTTAGCAATTTTTGAAGTTTTCAGGCATTGTATGTTACTAAAGCATAATTTCTTCCCGTGGGTGTCGTAGAAGGCGACTAAGGGACTTACTAGAGAATGGGCAGCAGCATTCTCTATGCATTTTACCACCATACTGCGATCGCCCACCCGCCTGCCAAGCGTGGCGATTATGGCAAAACCCCCCTTTTGGGGGAGGCCTTTGTCTAGCAGTGAACGTCTTTCGGCTGAAATGATGATGAAAGCATAATAAACAAATAAAGGGTGATTATTGAAATTGTATTTTTTTATGTATTTACAGCGCTCACATCCATTAATTTGCGTTCCGATTTAGATATCATGTAATATGACATCAGAGAACTGTCATCAATCCGGATGATCAAACCTAGCTAGCTAACAAATCCAATACCTTAGCGCATTAATTCATTTAATCAATGGGAATTCAATGAATTTAATTTCATTGATTTTTAGGGTTCCATACCTTAAAAGGTAATAAAAGGAACCCTTATAAGATCACTCTCTTGTCCGTCTGTCCGTGTGTCACCAGTCAACACGATAAAAAGATATTGGCAAATTAAGATTTGTGTCAAAATATGGTAGTTCCCGTTGACCTAGAATCTCGAAATTTAGCAAAAAGCAACATCTTACAGCACAATTAAAGGAAAAATTCCAAAAAATAAAAAAATTTGAAAATTAAGGTAAATTTTGGTACTTACAAGTTTTCGCGAAAATCTAAAATTGCCCATCCTTATATTTTTTGTTATAGATAATGCTACGGGACCCTTCGAGCGCGAGTCCGACTCGCACTTGTCTGGTTTTTTTTAAATTAAATAGTCATTCAATGGGATTAAATGAACTAAGAATGTTAATTGATGATGATTTTATGATTATAATTCTATTTTAAAAAATCTACCCCCAACCGTCAAAAGTAGAGAAAATTGGTCGTCATGCTTGACATCGTAGACGACTGAAGAATAGAAACATTTCATCTCTTTAGATTTAATATCGCGGTGCTTAAGACATAAATCTTTCTACAGTCTGTCATTTTGTCTATACTTACGCCGACAAAACCCGTTTCTACGGTGGCCTGATATGGTTTGTTACTGAATAAAGCAAAAACAGCTGAACGGATTTGGATTAAACTTGGCACACAGATATTATTAGATTTATCCACATAATACGTTGCCGAGGGAGCGTGGGATAATTTTCAATCTCCACGCGAGCAAAGTCGATGGCAAAAGTTGGTCACATAATAAAAATAAAAAAGTAACTCATTCATTTGATCATGATCAGAGATCGGATATTTGGATGCATATTCACCTAAAGTTGAGCGTGAAAAAAGCGTGGGGTGCTTGACAGTAAGTGATTATAAAAATACCTCAAAAAGCACCCCACGCTTTTTAATTGAATTAAATTATTTTCTCCTTTTTTAGTTTGGTTTTTAAAGCGTGTTTTTTAGTTTTTTAAACTATTATTTATGTATCGAAAAAGTCTTAATTTAGGTAAGTAATTTGTTTTAACTAATACAAACCACCCCTCCTCCAGTACATACACATATTTGTATCGGGTTAAACATTCATTTTAAATTAATACACATCTGAATAGTTATGCAATCCAAGAATCCCGGGGTTTTTAATAAATATTACAAATAATTTATAAAGCCGCGTCCATACTTTCATAGCTAAAAATTATCTTTAGGTAAATATACATCCGAATATCCGATCTCTGCTCATGATTGAAATGCTCTTTCATGTTATGCATTAAAACTTATAGAAAGCATTTTAACTGTAATATCGCGTTTAAAATCACGTAAATCAGCGAAATTTGAAAAAAAAAACTTGAGAGGTGTCAAGGGACACCCGGATGGAACGAAGTTAAAAAAAAAGATCAAAATAATAAAAAAAAAAGATCAAAAAAAAAAAAACAAAATGAAACTATCTGGCTTTCTTTCTATAAGAGAGAGAGAGAGACAGACAGAGAAACATGCGCACGCCGCACGGCTTACAATAGCTTACTATAGCAAAAAGTGTCGTTACAACTTTTCGTGAGTATTTTTTCCGTCTAGCCCCCTTTCACAACGCGCGATAAGGAACTTCGTTCCAAAAATATCGTTACGGCCTCTTAATTTTTTTCATGTTTACAGTTTTTGCTGTACAAATTAACAGTATGGATGTTTTTACAATCCCAAATATTTTCAGGAGGAATGTTCGGTGCGGGCATATACTTCGCGGAACACTCGTCAAAAAGCAACCAATACGTTTACGGATTTGGAGGCGGATCCGGATGTCCGACGCATAAAGATAGGAGCTGCTACCTATGTCACAGGTGAGATTAGCAAAACTTCATACACAGTTATGTGCTCAGCAGTACTTCATAATCACAGGCACTTTTGAATTGTCAAAGAGTCGGAAAGATGAAGCTAGTTGCCCATTCCAAAGCGTAGGTACCTATGGTGAAGAACGGGCAAGAAACTCCATGGACACACTTTTTAACCCCCGACGCAAAAACGAACGGGGTGTTATAAGTTTGACGTGTGTATGTATTTGTCTGTGGCATCGTAGCTCCCGAACGGATGAACCGATTTTGATTTTCTATTTTTTTTTGTTTGAAAGATGAATTAGTCGGGAGTGTTCTTAGACATGTTTCATCAAAATCGGTTCCGCCGTTTGTAAATTATCAGCTCTTTTCTGGTTGATGAAGGGATTTGAGCATATTCCACGGGTCTGATCAAGATTACTTCAATGATATTAGACGAACAAAGTAACCTAGAACTGATGCTGGAGCATCACCAGGATACCCAAGTTACTCACCAGCAAACAGCAGAAGTATCGTGTTTGGGCTCATTGAAAAGGTCTCAATGAATAGGTTATAAATAAATGGTAATCAGGACGAGGAATGAGGATTAATTAGTAACAAACTTCACTGTGGGAAACATATGTAACGTTTAAAAAGCAGGAAATAAAAGCTAAATTTTAAAAACCCCGACCCAAACAAAAACGAAAACGTAAAAATATCATATTTAATGGCCTTTTAAGTTGTAGGTAATATTTTGATCAAGGCATTGTCAAGTCGGGGGGCGGTCAATGAAAACGCCAAATAGAGGAGGCCTAGCATTTTCCGTAATTGAAAAGAAAAATAAAATAACAATTCAGAAATAATAAATAATCGTTTAAAAAACTAAAAAACACACTTTAAAAACCAAACTAAAAAAGTAGAAAATAATTTAATTCAATTAAAAAGCGTGGGGTGCTTTTTGAGGTATTTTTATAATAAATTAATGTCAAGCACCCCACGCTTTTTAATTGAATTAAATTATTTTCTCCTTTTTTAGTTTGGTTTTTAAAGCGTGTTTTTTAGTTTTTTATACTATTATTTATTTTCTATTTTTTAGTTATTAAGCTAACTACAAAAGCGTGTTTTTTTTCCTTTAATTTTTTTCTATTTTTTTTTTAATTATTGAATTGTCATCGGTCCTCGATAAGTTTACAAAGTTTAAATGAAATCTGACCGTTTCAAGTGGGTCAAAATCGTGCCCTAAGGAGTCGGTTACAAACATACAAGTGAAGCTAATATAAAGCGTGTAAAAATAAGCCGTGGCAGCTAAGAGATGATCAGTCTCTACTGTCGGCGCCCGTTCACGAAAATGACGTATGGATCAGCGGTATATTATGTTGTTTTTAAGGTTTTCTAAACCCATCTAATTTGTGTTCTAGACAAATGCTACTCTGCCGGGTGACGTTAGGTCGCGCGTTTCAATTAATGAGTGCCATGAAGATGGCCCACGCGCCTCCCGGACACCACTCCGTAGCCGGCAGACCCTCGCAGGGAGGCCTGTGCTTCCCGGAGTACGTCGTGTACAGAGGAGAACAGGTTGGTTTACTTCCAAACGTCCTTAAATTTTGAGTTGAGCTGAATGATTACCAGAGGTCGGAATTAGGTAGAGTTCGAAATCGAAATGTTGATATTAATATGGATCTTCCCGAGATTTCTAATAGACAATCCCGTGTGACCAACAATATTACAAATAAATGAGTTTTTGGCGGGATCGCGTTGGAACATGTCGCACGAATTTTAATTTTCATTAAATTTAGTGAAATAGCGAATTAAATTGTATAATTTTGGTAGTGAATTATTCAATTTAGTTACGTGTGAGTGCACAAGTGTAGTGAAGGTGAAAATAAGTGACTAACGTGGACTTTTCGTGTTCCCCCCAAAAACTCGTACTAGGTTGTTGTAAAGTTACTACCGCTTAACAATAACTTTGATTTGACTAACTAAAGTCGACCTTGACTGTTTCGTAACTTATTGCCGGATGTCGGGGCATTTACTTGATCAAAAGAAAAATTACTTGACACTGGCTAAATGCACAAACCGTGCGAAGCCAAAACCAAGAAAAAAAAAATTACAAATAATAATAAAAACTTCAGAGATAGAAATTTGGCAACGTCGCGCGTGCAGTGGTTTAAATTGTGTAAAAGTAAATAACTTTTTATTTAATAGATCACGGGATTTTTGTACTCTTCAAAATTAATCCCGGGATTTGGGACATTTCCACTTTATTCTTTCGTTGTATGAAATCAGTGTAAGTACATAAATAACTTTACCTAATTCCGACCTCTGATGATTACTGACGAATGCGTGCACTGATTGGACAGGTTCGATCAATCTGTCTGGTTTTTTCCTCAATAGACCATTTCAGACGTCAATCTACATGGTCTTTACATGATCTGACCAAGATTATTTCCCCATTTTTATATACAGGATAAGTTTTTAAGAAGACATTTTTCACCGGTTACACAAAAAAAAAAACAGCTGTTCCATACATTTTGACCGAGTAGGTATTGCTCTTTTCCATGAAATTTCAGCTGATTTTTTTTTGTATAACCGGCGAAAAATTTCTGCGCTGGGGGGTCTAGAATGATATGCTGAATTCATGGTTACAGTTTGCGCACTGGTTAAAAACTTATCCTGTATACAACGCCATGAATATTTACTTTATAAAGTATTATATTATTTTAATTATATCTGTCAGCGGGCTGTATCTCATGATGCGTTATGCGATAGGTAGATAGTTAAAATTATCACAGAATGTGTATTTCTGTTGCCGCTATTTTTTTTTACCTTTCTTGTATGGAGACCCCATACAAGAAAGGTATTTTTCCTTGTGGTACGGTAACCTACGTGTGCGTGTCCGACTTGCACTTTGGCGGTTTTTTTTATTGTTTCTTTTTCTAAGTAAGTTTTATTCATGATCTGGCAGTTTGAGTAATTTATGCGGCCTACCCAAATGTCTTTTCTTTGGTATTGTTCGTCGAATCGTTGAGCTCCTAAATAGGTCCAGTGTCACCTACGTGACCCATGACGGCTTCCCACTTCCCAAAGATATTTAGGTACTAACTTTTTTTTTTCGTTTTCCAGGCGTACCCAGAGTACCTAATAACGTACCAGATCGTGAGTGCGGAGCCAAACGCGGGTGCGGTGTGAGATTTGACAATCAGTGCGTTGTGCGGACTTTGTCGAGTACCGACTGATGACTATTAGGGATCTAGTCCACACAGATTTTGGGTCAGGGTCTGTTGGACTTCGAGTCTTCCGGGAGTAGTATTAGGGACAATGGGTTTTTGGGCCCCGGGTCAGGCAGACTTCGGATCTTTTTGGCGCGGGTCTGGGAGACTTAGTATCTGTTGTGCACCGGGTCTGATAGACTTCGGGTCTTTTGGGTCCCCGGGTCTGTTAGACTTCGGAACTTACGGGCCGTGTCTTTTTCACTGATTATATAAGAGCAAGCTCCGGAATACTGAAAGCTCGGCGAACAAATTTCATACAAAATGTATGTAACCAATATTTAATTTGTGGAAGCTTGTACACATGGCAGCTGTAAATTATTTACCTAGATATTAGACTGTAAGCTTTCTAACGAATAAATAAATATTTACTCTGACCTTGATAGAAATGTGTGGATAGATCTAAAGTCATATGATAATAATAACATAACTTTGTGCGAGGATCTGACATGCGGATTTTTGAGTTGTTTTTTTTTCTTTGTATTTCTTTTATATAAAATGTTTTATATTGACTGCCTCGTAGGTGTTAGTGATCGTATTTGTGACTGTTGAGCGTGAGGTCTTGGGTTCTTCCATTTGAATATCCTTAGTAGTACTTTAGATTTGTGCTAGGTTCGCGAGGACTTAGTCGCGCACAGGATTTTGAACTCTAAGTTTTGAACCAAGCATTCAAAATCCAACAGAGTTCATCCCAGCGCGTTGTAAAATCACGCTGTTCAATTTTCAACTCTTGGCGTTAAGCAGTGCGTTCAAAATCCAGTGAAAAAAAAAACTACCCTGATATTTTGGATAATGGGACTTGAAACATAACTGGCGAAATGTGTGTATACTACAGGATACATTTTTAACCAGTTTGCAAACTGTAACCATGAATCTAGCATATCATTCTAGACCCCCCCCCCAGCGCAGAAATTGTTCGTCGGTTATGCAAAAAAAAAATCAGCTGTTTCGCTACGCGGTCAAAATGTATGGAACAGCTGATTTTTTTTGTAACTGACGAAAAATTTCTAGAATCTAGAGGAGTCTAGAATGATATGCTGAATTCGTGGTTACAGTTTGCGCACTGGTTTAAAATTTACCCTGTGTACTCAAACTCAAAGCATTTATTTCAATTAAACCATTTATTTACTTGTATTGTCAAAAAGTCGATTAGTTGTAAAGTTGAAGCTAGTTGCCCATTCCAAAACGTAGATCTCTATGGAGAAGAACAGGCAAGAAACTCCAAGGACACTCTTTTAAATCAAGTTAGGTATTACAAAATCTTGGGAACATTATTCTTGTTGCTTCTATATGTAAAAAAAAAACAAACTAAATATTAGATTAAAAATAAGCCCTGGAAGTTAGGAGATGACCAGTCTCAACCGACGGCGCCCGTTCACGAACTTGACGCGTGGATCAGCACCATCCAGCTCAACCATTTTGTAGGGAACCGAATGATCCAACACACGCGCCACCATCAGCGAGACATTTAAGTGAGCATGACATACTCTCATGTATCTATGCGTATTCCCTTTGGAATGTTAGCGTGATGATATGTTAATCCAGCTTTTCTTAATTTTTTCTTCATCATCTATCTGCCGACGGCTGCCGTCGACAAAATTCCGTTCGACTGTAAGAGCTCTAAGCTAGGGAGTTGGCTAGTCAGATGATCGGACAAAAGAGCTTACTGAGGTATTCGAATTTGATAGAAAAGGGCCCATTCAAGTATTACGTAAGCAGATTTTTTGCAATTATTAAACGCCCCCCCCCCTACCCCTCGTCAGCAAAAGTAAGCAAAGCTCTTACACCCCCCCCCCTCCCATGCTTACATAAACATTGGTAGAAAAAGGGGCCATTCAAGTATTACGTAAGCAGATTTTTTGCAATTATTAAACCCCCCCCCTCCCCCTCGTCAGCAAAAGTAAGCAAAGCTCTTACACCCCCCCACCCTCCCATGCTTACATAAACATTGATAGAAAGACACACAACGTGTCTGCTCACTTTCGTGTGATTTTGGAATATTGTCATCGGTTTCTTCGAGCCATTCGCAGACAAGTAGGGTTGCCATATGTGTTCAAACTAGACATGGGCGAAGTAGCTCACTGAAAAGAAAAAGAGCGATTAGCTCTTTCACTCTAAAGAGCTATATCACTCTTCTAGCTCACTAGCTCTTCTATCTCCGCTAGGAGTATATGTGTTCTGTGTCTTCTATAGTTCAGTGACACAGACGTCGAGACGCCGACTGTTAGCTCAGTTGACTCACGCCGCACGCGCGTCGAAGGAGACGGATCGGCTCGCTCAATAGTGAGTAGCTCTTTGGAAGTTTGGACTCATTATTACTCACTAGCTCTTCTATAGCTCAGTGATTCAGACGCCGACTGTTAGTTCATTTGACTCACGGTGCACGCGTGTCGTTGAAAACGGCTCGGCCCGCTCAGTAGTCAATGTCTATAGCTCTTTGGAAGTTTGGAGTTAAGTTAAATAAGCTTTTTTGTTTGTTTATATAATGTTATAACTTTACGTAAATAATACGCAAAAAAATAAACAATGCAATGCCAAAGTATTTTCTACTTTAAAGCTATGGTCATAAACACAGATTTATGTCGTATGATAGTCTACAATGACGTATTGTATCGAAGAGGTATTGTTGGAAGAATGAACTATGCGATCCGAAATATTCCGAAGCGAACCGAATGAGCCGTTCGGCCGCTGACTTCGGTCGGTCATCGATGTCTCGCTGAAGTACTGAGAGTCAAGAGCTAACTGAGCTAGTGAGCGGCTTAGCGAACGAGTGAGTGAGCGAGAGCGACGTCCATCAAAAAGAGCTAGCTCTTTTCTATCACTCGCTCACGAGCTACCCATGTCTAGTTCAAACCAAAATCTACTAAATTTTGTAGAAAATCCAAAAGTTAAAAAATAAATTCTGCTGACGTAATTACCATCCAGACCCCCCATCCCCCATGTCATCAAAAATAAGCAAAGCAAAGACCCCCGCCCCCTGTAGTCCTTACGTAATACTTGAATGGCCCCAAAGATATTATTTTTCATATGCTTTTATTAGCTTCACCTGTATGTTTGTTTGTTTATAACCGACTCCTTTGGACTTGATTTTGACCCACTTCAAGCGGTCAGATTTCATTTAAACTTTGTAAACTTGTCGAGGACCGATGACAATTCAATAACTTAAAATTTAAATGTAAAAAAAAACTGAAAAATCACGCTTTTGTAGTTAGCAGAACTAAAAAAATATAAAATAAATAAAAAATAAAAAACACGTTCAAAAAAACGTGGAGTGTTTGATAATAATTTACCTCAAAAAGCACCCCACGCTTTTTTGAAATTATTTTACGCTTTTTTAGTTTGGTTTTTAAAGCGTGTTTTTTTTTTGTTGGAGTTTTTTCTTCAGTAAACCATCGAGAACCCCCATTTTTTTTAAATTAAATGATCTTTCCGCCAGCCGGCTTACAGTTGAACCAGCACCCTAATTGCTTAACACACTATCAATCATAATCCAAATTTTGAAGGCTATTGCTAATCCATTGCTTCATATGTTCGAAAAATTTGTCTCCTCAACAACGTACATAACGCAATGAATGTTGTTGAATTTTTCAAAATGCAAGCAATTTTTACTGATAGTGTTTTATGCAATCACCAGCACCACCAGATGCAGCTGAATATCAGTATTTTATATGGAGCGACTCCCTGTCTGACCTTCACAACCCAGTTACTGGGTAAAGCGGTACCCCTTAGTAACACCGTAAGTAAGCTCTTAAAGTAAATGTTATTTCTGTTGAAATGATTTTCGCATGTCATCAAATATCCTTAAAATAAGTTTGTACTCTGCGTATTATTAATGACCGGTGTCAAAAATATTTTTGGTCAAAACATGAGTGAAATACTATAAATATATTCTTTGTGTATATACGAAAATTTCTACAGTAGTTTTTTAGAATTTAAACCGTTTTTTGTTGGGCAAAAATTGTGGGCATTATGGTTTTTTCATCGTTTATAAGAAGTCCTCTAATGACATTTAATATGAGCCTTCGTTAATCAAAGTAGGGAAATCGGACTGATGAAACAATAAAATACAACACATCCCGGAATTAAGGCACACCATCAAACACCCCAATAATTAGAATATTATGTTATAATCATAATTAGAGATCGGATATTCGGATGCATATTTACCTAAAGATAATTTTTAGCTATGAAAGTATGGAAGCAGCTTTGTAATATTTATTAAAAACCCCGGGATTCTTGGATTGCATAACTATTCAGATGTGTATTAATTTAAAATTAATGTTTGTAATCTGTACTGCAGGAGGGGTGGTTTGTATTAGTTAAAACAAAAAATAAACAAATTACTTACCTAAATTAAGACTTTTTCGATACAAAAGCGCATTCCATGTTAGCCAACATCTCAACTTTAGGTGAATATGCATCCGAATATCCGATCTCTGCTTATAAGGGACTAGCGTAGTAGGAACTTCGTCAATTTTGGTTTGTTTTGACAGAGGAAGTGTGACGGTAATTTACATAGTTAATTTTATTTTTTTGGGATAATAATTACCTGTGTTAAAAATAACAAACTGATTCAGTAACTCTACTTTCATAAATACAAACAGCGTCAAAAATTTCGGGACGAACAGACTGTTCAAAATGATCTCAACAACTAAAAAAATTGAACTTTATCTCAAAAGGGTAAAGTCCTTGTCAGAATGACATTTGTCCTGTATTGTCTTCATTCTGAAACATTCCTTGTGTCATTGAGTTAATATTTAATTTTCATAGTTGTTTAGATCATTTTGAACAGTCTGTTCGTCCCGATATTATTGACGCTGACTGTGACTGTTTTCTTATTGATGTGAGCGCTCCGCTGTGGGCCGGAAAGCGGCCCTGGTCATACACATACTTCGGTTGCGAGTACTTCCTACGCAACTGACCTTTCTGAAAAGCATCACCAATATGGTCACTATAATAATCTGCATAAATTCAGTTACACATTCATTGTAGGTCGAAAAATACATCCGTATTACTACAACGTTCACTTAACTTACTGAAATAAATAAGAGCAGTTCAATTCAGTTGAACTGAGATATTCTTCGACGCAACAACTGCGAACTAAATTCATAAAATCACGTCAAACTCAAGACGATCGATACATAATTTAGTTTTCAGTGAGAGATAGAAATACTCCTATTGTAGTTTTGGTGTTGAGCAAAAGAATCGGCACCAATAATTTGTTTTCCTATTCGAATAGGAATGAGGCTAAATTCAGACTGAAAATAAATTCTGGGAATCGTGTTGCTTAACATTTTTTGCCTAATACAGAAACGGTTTCATTTGATAGGATTTATTACCTATCTCTAATGTATTGTAATTTTGAAACTCAACATACAAAAAATTGTTGTGAGATTGACATCAGCGCCTCTAGCGGTAATTTAAGGACTTTATAGTCAGACAGTTCATGTCCCATCATCATTTGCCGAGCCTTCTTCCAATTATATGGGGTCAGCTTCCAGTCTAACCGGATGCTGCTGAATACTTCTCTGGCTTCTGAATGCCGAAGACTGACTGTGAAAGATCTACGAATGACAGCCGGCACCAACGACTTAACGTGCTTTCCGAGGCACGGACGGAGTCTTGGTATGTAAAGATGGTCACCCATCCACGGACCAACCGCGGCAAGCGTAGCTTAAACTGATCAATCGACCTGTGCGGCTGTGCCACAAGCCTGTGGGGAGGAACTGTTGTCAATCTTACAACAATTATAAACTGACTTCGGATAAATATGATGATAATAATGAAAACCGCCTCGAAAAGCTTGTTTCACAGTCTCCGGATACCAATATCTACTAGATAAATTAAAAAGGAATGTATTAATGTATTTGCCAGATAATAGTTAGCCGGAAGATATCCGGAGGTTGTGAACCAGGTTGTATGTCTGTTTATGAATTTGTATATTTTTCACGACATCGTTAATTGGGGGTAGACTTCAGATTTCTTATCTCTGAAAGTCAATAATTAATTATCTTTTTGGCGTTGTTCGCGTGGAGGTCGGAAATTAGCCCACGGGAACGTAAAAAATATCCAAACATACTTGAAGCTTTCACATCTATACATATAATAAAATTGTAACAGACCGATGTCTGTACATTAAAGATATTGAAGAAAAAATAGTATGGGGGGTCTTTATTAGAGCAACAGAAGCCAAAACAACGGTTTTTAGAATTTTTGTCTGTATGTATGTTTGTTACCGCATCACGCAAAAACCACTGCATGGAATTGAATGCAGTTTTCAATGATGTATTCCGAGTGGTCTAACTTAAAAAATAGGCTATATATTATCAAAAAAAATGATTATCTACTTGATTCTAAAGTCCACGCGTATGAAGTCGCGGGCAAAAGCTAGTTTATAATATTAGTAGGATGTGAAAGTTTGGATGTTTGTATATTTAGAGGTTTCGATTTTTGTTACTCAATCACGCAGCAACGGCTCAACGGATTTGGATGAAATTTGACACACAGATAGTTTGTAACCTGGAATAACACATAGGATACTTTTTATCCCGGTAATACGTTCCCGCGGGATAATTTTCGACTTCCACGCAGGCGAACCCGCTGGCAAGTTAGTAAAAATAAATGCGAATGTAAGTGGTGTTTGTTTGTCACGCTTTAACGTTAAAACCGCTGTACGGACTTGAATGAAATTTGACACATAGTTAGACCATGACCTAGGTAAATACATAGGCATACTGTTTATCCTCGATCGCAGATGAAGACGCGGGCAACAGCTATAATCTAATCGCGTTAAGAAAATAGTGACTTATCGTTGTCACTCAGCTTAGCCACGACTCTTGACCAATTAGATCATACTAAATTATAGTGTACTAGCTGACCCGATAGATGTTGTCCTGTCTTAACAGACTATGAATATTAAATTTGTATTTTAAATAACTAGATCGGTCGGAAATTATCCCGCGGAAACGTACTACCGGGTTAAAAAGTATCCTATGTGTTAATCTAGGTATAATTTATCTGTGTGGCAAATTTCATCCAAATCCGTTCAGCCGTTTTTGCGTGAAAGAGTAACAAACATCCATGCATCCATACTTACAAACTTTCGCGTTGGTAATATTAGTAAGGATGTATGTAACAACTTTCTTAATTTTTTCTTTCTTAAGAACCTTCTCCTAATAATCAAAAACAACAAAAAAAGAATTAGCGAAATTGGTTCGGCCGTTTACGTGTAATGCCGTGACCAAGATAAATAGGGATTCATTTTTATATACATAGATGTCTGAAGGTCTTACTTCAACTGGTCAATGTGAACACGGATTTACAATTTACTATAATCTAAATGGCTAATGACAACGTGTAGTCAATATTTTCTTTACGCGAATAGACTATTGTAAGAAATATTTTATACAGAAAGAGTATTCTTAACATGTATGACAGTAGGTGCTATGCTTACGGCAAAACTATTGTTGAAATCTATATAAATATACCTTTCAAGCGTATTAAAACTGCATTTAAAGATTTTAGTAATATTTTTTTAAAGCCATATAATGCTCTGTAAAAAGAAATGTATGGAAAATCTTGTCAAGCCTATTTTTGTTTCGATGTAGATTTCAGTCTACCCCCTTTGAAGAGTTGTTGTGAAGATATACACGGTCAAGTAGTTTCAATGTATTTGTGAAAATAAAATAAAACGTCGCGTGAGTATTTTGTATATCTAGTTTTAAAAGAATTAAATTCTGAATATTGATTTTGTTTGTTTTATTTCATTAGCAAGTACAGACGCCAGCACATCAAGCTACCCCAATCTGTCAAATTTCTTTAATAGATTTTCAGCTTTATGATATAAGCTTACGGTTCATGTTCAATTGGGAAAATTTGACAGTTTGTGGTAGCTTGATTTACATACACGTACATCGTCTTTTCTCTGTAATTGTGAGGCAATCAGAAGGCTCACCTGATGGTAGATGGTCACCACCGCCTATTTACATCTGTACTATAGCCTGACCGATACCGCTGTACCGCGCCTTAGCTATGGGGTCGGCGCAACGAGCAATTAGTGCAGACCGCTGAGTCGTCAGTACAAGCCGGTCATTCGTCAGTGCAAGCCGCTCATTCGTCAGTGCAATCCGCTCATTCGTCAGTGCAATCCGCTCATTCGTCAGTTCAAGCTGATCATTCTTTAGTGCAAGCTGATCATTCGACAGTACAAGCCGCTCATTCGTCAGTACAAGCCGCTCATTCGTCAGTGCAATCCGTTCATTCGTCAGTACAAGCCGCTCATTCGTCAGTGCAAGCGTGAATAAATAAAAGACATTAATATTGACTAGATTCATTAATTTTATTAAATAACAGTTATAATAAATACAATAGTGTAAATCGGTTTAAACTTAGGCCATTTTAACTTTTTGACCGCCAGTCATGTATAGACGACAAACCAAAATGTGCCCAGCACGCCACGGTCGCGACTACATGACAGACTTATACGTAATTTATAGCCGCTTCGCGTCGAGGGCACTTTTTTGACGTGGTGATCAAAAGGTTTAAAAACATGACAATTATTATAATCTATTACAATAAATTAACTACTTACTACCAATCTTATAGTTTGTTTATCCATATTAATCGTCAATACAAGATTTCACATTGGGTCCTTGGGTCCTGATTGCTCTCGGTAAAAATGATAAACGAGCGATCGACTTCAGCCATTAAAGGTAACAGCACAGATTTTTAGGATAAAAATACAAAGGGAAAGAAAGGGATAAAAGAATTAGAATTTCCCAATGAAAGAAAGGGACTTTTCCAAAAGACATCAACGCGCGACTCATCCGTGCCCCGTTACACGCCGAGCAAGCGTGGTGACCAATGCTCGTGCCTTCTCTGTATGAGAAGTGGCCTTTGCCATTAGTTGGACATTAATAGGCTGGTATTATAATTTACCAACTTTTGCCCATTCCCTTTTGTAATTTCATTACGATAGGTTCAGCGGTTTTTTTTTTTTTGGGGCGGGAAATCCTCAAATACCTTCTCCCGCTCTGGGTGGAGCGGGAGGGCGTGTCAGACTTTTACCGACTAAAACCCACCCGTGTTCTCAGTTGCCTGTGTGCCAGGGGCCGCGGTATCTCTTTCGAACAACCCGCACCCCTGGCAGGCATCGGCCCTTGCGGACCCCCCCAGTTGGTGCTGACATCTCTTTGAGGCGCGCGTGGAACACAACGCGCCGTCGACCCGGGCTTGGTCCTTACCGGACAGCGAGCTACCCATTACTCGCCGTCCGCAAGCCCGCGCCTACGGTGGCCGGGAATCAGCCTGGGATTCCCGACGCCCAGGGCGTCTCCCGCGGCGACTACGGCCGTGAGGGCGCATATACTGCCTAGGTTCAGCGGTTTAGGCGTGAAAGTGTAACAGACAGACAGTTACTTTCGCATTTATAATATTAGTAAAATACACACGTAATTGTTCAAGTTTTCACTTCTGTCGGCACTCCCGGAGTGCCACTGTTTTTTTTTTTAAAGACCACCTTATTGGCGTATTGTGGGTAACTTACTATACAATTCTGCAAACCTTTTCATGGAAATACAGGGGTGATGTAAACTATGGATAATCAGACTAAATAAGATCGTAACAAATAAGTTTAAACGCTTTGATAAAACATTGATATGGCGATTTTCTATTTATTTACTTACGCTACTTGTTATTAAAATTACATTGACATTTTTCAAACCTAAATTCTACAAGCAGACTTCAGAGCATAAACCAAACAAAATGTCATTTGGTCCACGTTCAAACAGACGTAACAATATCGGAGGCATTTAATCATGCCACTGGATTTTCAAATCTCGGTGTTGAAACGAGCATTGAGAATCCAATAGAGCGCTTCGAAAAAACACACTGTTCTTTTTACAACTCACGGCGCTTATGGGGCCATCCATAAATTACGTCACACGGTAAGGGCGGGAGGAGGTCAACGAAATGTGACGAGGGACAGGGCGGGATCAAAAGCTTTGTAACTTCACATGTTAAAATCTAAAATACTAAAACTCGACGTTTTTATTTAATCCATTTTTTTATTACTTACTCGATCTATATTTATAATTATAAGGCTTCTTCCATCTATTTAAAATATTTGACTTCATGTTTACTTTTTTTTCAATTTTGCAAAACTGCTGTTTAAATTTAATTACTTCTAAGTATAAAATTGAAAAATATATGATGACACACATAGGGGCAGGGGGTTTCACAAGTGTGACCACCTGTGACAAGGACGGGGGGCGTTAAAAAACATTCGTGTGACGTAATTTATGGATGGCCCCTAAATCAGTGCGTTGAAGACCTAGTGCACGGTATAATACCGTCGCGATATTATTACGTTCGTCTCAGCGTCAACTTTCACGTCGGCAGTCAGCTAACCACTTCTACTATGTATATTTTTCTACAGGTGCTCTTCCAAAGGTCCCCTTTCGTCGCCAACCGGAATGGGCGACGTTACAACTTAGCGACATGACTTCGAAGGCATCGGTATTTCTCTTCTTCAGTTTCGCGTCAATCATTTGTCTAACAAAAAAAAATACTTCGTTTTCGGCCAAAAAATCATGATTCGGACCAGCCGAAAATCAGATCTTAGTGAAATGTCGAACGTCATTCGGCCTACATTGTAAAGCTCGGCAATATCAGGTGACGTTCGGCTAACTTCAGGCTGAATGTCGAATCCGATCGTGGTTTCATTCGACTGATATAAACGGAAACGATTTTGTTTTGAAGTTGTAAAGCGAGGATATGTTGTATTTTTTCTTCACGCATATACAACAGAAATATTAGGATTTTTTCATGTCAAAATCATTTTCGTTTTCGGCTGAAGATTTAAAATAAAGCCGAAACTTCTTTTTCGTTTTCGACTGAAAATCAATTTTCGGTCGGACACTACAAAAAATCGTCTTTTCGCTCTGTTTGTGACAGCCAGAGACGGCACTATTGGTTTGCAGTCTTGCGGTCGATCAATCGCAGAGTCTAGCGACCACGTCAGTCAGTTACATAGAAACGGTCATACAGTCGCTTAGGTTTGTTAGCGTTTTAGTGACGTTGCCACTTCGGTTTGCGGTTGCGGTCGTCTTTGGAAGAGCACCTTAAAACTGTGTCATTTATAGGGTCAAATTAAATTAGCTGGCAATACTTTACCCACGTAAACGAAAACTTACATTCGTTTTACAAAAAAAAAAACTTTTTTTTCGCCATTGATCTATGTTTAACCCTTTCAATGACACTAACACAACCAAACGACTGTGACGTTATGGTTCTTCGAAATTTGTAAAATATAATTCACGAAAAATACAACAACAGCTGAGCGATCTACGCTTGCCCGGGCAACTCGGTTTGCCCAATTACGGCGTTGACCTTCGCCCATCGAATTATTTTTTTTTTTTTTTTCTTTCATTCGATATCGATCGATACCCAACACATGAGTACAGTATTGCCAGCTAATTTATACACCCAAATACTATATTTGAAATTCAAAGCCGTTAATTACAAGGATTCAAATCCCCAGTCATATTAATATGTGAACAAGTGACTTTCTGACCAGTCGGAACAGCAATTCTGAACAATTTGCCCTGAGGCATGCAAACACACACTTTAAACTGCCCCGTCCCTTGACCATACTTATCTGTCTTATTGACGGTGCTGGCTATGGGTAGATACCTCACATCGATGAAAACACCATCTTTCCCGCTTAATACTATGGAACCGTTGATCGATTTGAGGTAGATGTCTTGGTCTGCGCTCCAAAATAGGGCTTTTGATTCCATGTGTGTGCCTTCAGCGCCCCGCAGGTGTGCTGAGTTCTCGGAGCGAAGGGTTAGATCTTCGTCGACGGGTGATGTTATGCGTTTAACTGAGATTTGCTGGAAAGACAATGTTGTTGATTAGGTAAAACATAGTGCATATGTTACCGGCCAAACCCGATTTCAGGCCAAACTAGTTTGTCCTAGGCCAAACTGGTTTATTAAGCCGGGGCACGCCGATTACATGGGTTAGGTTAGGTTAGAACTGTGACCAAAAGCGCGCGAGCCGAGCGAGCGAAGCGAGCGGTGCCGCGGCAGCTGCCGGCGAGTGTTTCTTCCAAAGGCTGTTAACGAAATGGCTAATTAAGCTAGTTGGCTGCGACATATCATGCGTAGGATAAGTCTGTTTGGCCTAGGACAAACTAGTTTGGCCTGAAATTGGGTTTGGCCGGTAACACATATAATAAACACTTTGAAATTAAATTAAAGGTTTAACTAAATAAATTAAATAAACTCAAATCCTGAAAGTAGTTTGTTCATAAGTGAGTACTGAATCGATTTCAGTGAATATTAATTAATATAGGATCTTTTTTTTTCGTATTTTGCGACACTGAACGCCACTAAGATTGTGCCTAAGAAAATTAAATCTTTTCTGTCAAAAAAAAAATCTGCTGTTTCATACAAAAGTGTCAATATCTACGCTGTATGGAACAGCTGATTTTTTTTTTGTATAACTGACGACACATTTCTGCGCTGGGGGGTCTAGAATGATATGCTGAATTCATGGTTACAAGCTGCGCACTGGATAAAACTTTTCCTGTATACAACATACCAAGGGCACGGCTTCTTTGGATGATATCAAACGATATTGGAAGGGTTTTTTAATCCTATCTCTACATGTTCGGAAGTTATGAGAATTTTTAATACTTTGATACCAGAAACCAAATCTTCAAATTGAAATAAACACATCACTCGGAAGAGATTTATCGTGATATTGGCAAGTAACGTGGAAAGTTATTGACCTACGTAGTGCGGTGACACGTTCGTTATGATTTGAATTTAAGAAACATATGAAACCGAAAATTTGGTATCAATTCTTAGAGTATTTTGTTTTGAGCTGAAACGAAGTATAGTGATTCTATACCAGCTATTATCTTTAGTGCTTAAGGATAGCAATAGGGTTTCTGTTACATCCTATACACAGTGAAATTTAAATGGTTCTTTTCCCGCGGCAGAACCACTTGCCATAAGGAGTACTTTCGAAGCATAGAGTAAAAGTAAAAAATAATAGTTTAAAAAACTAAAAACACGCTTTAAAAACCAAACTAAAAAGAAGAAAATAATTTAATTCAATTAAAAAGCGTGGGGTGCTTTTTGAAGTATTTTTATTATCAATTAATGTCAAGCACCCCACGCTTTTTAATTGAATTAAATTATTTTCTTCTTTTTAGTTTGGTTTTTAAAGCGTGTTTTTAGTTTTTTAAACTATTATTTATTTTCAATTTTTTAGTTCTGCTAACTACAAAAACGTGTTTTTTATATTTTTTTTCCTTTTTTATTAAATTATTGAATTGTCATCGGTCCTCGATAAGTTTACAAAGTTTCAATGAAATCTGACTGTTTAGGGTGGGTCAAAATCGCGCTCTAAGGAGTCGGTTACATACAAACAAACAAACAAACATACAAGTGAAGCTAATAACAAATTACCCACGGAGAGTTACATACTGACATACAAGTGAAGCTAATATAAAGCGTGTAAAAAGCGTATAATAAGACGTTTTTTTTATTAAAAAATTATTCATAAAATCGAAAACGTGAGAATCAATAGTAAGTAACACTAGAGGTTACTTGTAGGTACTACTCGAATCGCACGCGCCGCCGACAAAGGAAACAGCGATCCATAAATGTTCAAAGCAAAATAAACTCTCGCAAGTGTTGATTTTTCACAATTGTTAATCTGCCAGTTTCTGTTTTAAATACTTATTTTATTTGTTTATAAAAGGATAATATTACCAAGACAAAACCATTTCGCTGCAAGAAAACAACCATTTAAATTTCACGGTGTTTAAAAAAAAAAGTGTACAAGTACCATCGACACGAAAAGACGAACTCTTACACACACATGATGTTTTCATGGTGATTGTTAAGTAATGTCACCAACCTTAGCATGTAAATTATTAACTCCATCAGGTATATTCATTTCAGTGGCAGCGGTACTGAACACCACTTCTCCGGAGTCAGGATCTGTCAGCTCCAATGCGTTAACTCCTCGCACAAAGACCCCGGATGTGTTCACTGTAAGCTTGTTCTCGTGGCGAGATGGTCTGGAAGAGAAGTTAAGAAAAACTTGTAAAGACAGCCTTGAAAATCATGTGGTTTAGTAACAAAAACACTACAAAGTGAAAAATAACTTTAATTTCGGAAGTCGGTGACTTTGGATATGTATTTTATTTAATTTTTTGTCACCGCCTTCCGCAATTAAAGTTATTTTTCACTTTATAGTGTTTTTTTGGAAGACGGTTGTTTTTTTTTTTAAAGAAGTTTTTTATTTTTCACTTTTTTAGTTATACTACCAATTCGAAATTTCATCATCCTTGGGGTCAAAACAATGCATATTTATGCGATAGCAGCAATAGCCGTTTGTTTGCTGTCATTTTTTGAAGAGTTCCGTTGTCTGTCTCCGAAACGCATCATCAGATCTACATGAAATTTAAACGGGACCATTTCCGAACAAAATCCTTTCGAATAAAAAAAAATCAAATCCGTCTATAAATGACGGAGTTAGGCCCAAACATACATACAAATCTATATACAAACATGTCGAATTGATAACCTCCTTCTTTTTGAAGTCGGTTAAAAATTCGCAAGGGTCGTTCGGTAAGGTTAGGCTACGATGGCCCGGTTGGTCCGTAGATAGGTGACCATTTTTTTCTTCTAACGTGTCGATAGCAATCTAAATACAGTCAGCCCAGAATTTGGCTACGAGCTTAGCACTTTCAGCAGCGTCCATCAGCTCCTGTAGCGTGCAGATAACAGGACACGCTGGACAAGATATTAAGTGCCCCATTGTTTGTGGGACAGCATCACATTTACACTCCAGGGTGGAGTCATCTGTGAATCTTCATCTGGGCAGGTTCTCTTTACTTCAGACTACCTGAGTCCGGAGTCTGTTTAAAAACTTGTGGTGACCATCTTGACATACTAAGACCCCTCTGTGCCTCAGAAAGCACGTTAAGCTGTTGGCCCCGGCTATGATTCGTGGATCTTTGACAATTGTTACAGGTCCTCAGAAGCTGATATTGAAAATCTGACAACCACTCTTAGGTACTCACTTCCGTAATACTGCGCTATTGCCCGCAACTCAACGTCAATGCGCGAATTTAGCGTACAACTATAGTTTGTGATGTTGGTCCCTGGTTCGTTTCATTACCAAAGTGTGTAGTAGGTACCCGATGGATTCAGGTCTCACTGATGCCATGCTCAAATCCCTTCTGGCAAGTTCGTCGCCTGCATCGTTACCTACAAATGGGGTGAACAGGGTTGCAGCGGTGAATCGGGACGAAACTTTAAAAAGGATTTTAACGTTGAACTTTTTTCGTTTGTTGCCAACCACTTAATCGTTAATTATAATACAGTTAAGAGCGTTCATCCCACGCGGGCTGGCAACGGCGCATTTATAGTGGTTTTTCGTGATTATTTCATTAAATACAAACAAAAGTACATTTTTTTTTAGCCAAGCACTCGATCGTTTGTATTCATAAGTTTTGCTATTTTTTTTACAGTTATTTTGGTATTTACTTATAATAATCGACATACCGTCAATAATTTTCTATTTGCATGACTTATTGCGATTAAATGTTTTTATTCAAGAGTAAATGTTAAAAATAATTATAAATACCAACGATCGAAACGCTAGGCTGAAAAAAGATTGTTTTTTTGTTTGTATTTAATTAAATAATCACGAAAAACCGCTATAGATGCACCGTTGCCAGACCGCGAGGGATGGACGCTCTTAACACATTAAAGTAATTTTTGTCAACAAACTGTATTATTTCAATGTTAAAATCCCTATTCATGTTTCGTCCCAATTCACCCCTGTATCTCTTTTCACCCCGTTTGACGGTACCTAGCAAACCGCTGTGTCCTTTGAACCATTGAACGGTTATGTTATGTTCTGCCAGGGAAACGGGTTGTTCGAAAGAGATACCGTGGCTCCTGACACACAGGCAACTGAAGGAACACGGGTGGGTTTTAGTCAGTAAAAGTCTGACACGCCCTCCCACTCCGCAGAGAATGGGAGAAGTTATTCGATGACTTCCCATGCTTTAAAAAATATGTTATTGACGCTACCGACTTACTAATACTTGTTAACTTACTTCGTCTGTAAATTGAACAGAACTGATCCATTTTCACTGGAGATGCTCATGGGAGTGTCACGGAAGCTTTCAATCAGTCCATCCTTTTTGTACAAGTGCTCAAAGTCCGTGTCTCCAAAGAACTTGACTGCATTGTGGTCCGGTAGGAATTCCATGCTCTCCATTCCTGAAAGTTAGGTTTGTTAATTTAATGGCCTTGCTTTTTTTTGACGTGACAACGCCTTATAATTCGATGGAGCCTGCTGCACGCACGAAAAAACATGACTCATTCGGCGTTACCTCGCTCTGAGGCGTTCCATTTAAGGCTTGAAGTGCAAGCGAGAGCGCGGGACGAGCGACAAAGAGGCACAATCCGCCTCCGCGATCGGCAGCGTTCGACATCTGTCTCTCTCCTACTTGTATTGTATTAACATAATTGTATTTATGCGTACAAATAAATGTAACTTGATCAATTCAATTGTGATTTCCATTTACCTCCTTCTCTATATCCATACAAAATATCTATCAAACAAATAAAATTAAAATTTTCTTTCGAAAAATGCAACCATTCCATCAGTATTTTCTTATGACGTTGTCACGTTCAACTATCGTCAGTAAACCGACTTTACAGACAACCGATTTTTTTTTATTAGCCATTAAAGTCCCACTGCTTGGTTAAGGCCTCCCTATTCTCTTTCTATCTCTCTCTTGCTTTATTCTTTTTTTATTTTTTTATTAATGAGATTAATTGCCATTATAAAAGCTGATATTACAGTCTTAAAATAATAGTATTATGTAGGTATGTACATCTGGAGCATTCCTTTGTTTTTGTAATATTTATTTCAGTAATTTTTAATAAATGCTATAATCATTTTTAACCATCTAATCTTAGTGACAATTTATGTTTTTATTTTATTTTAAAATTAATTTTAGTTTTTTATTTTTATTTTTAATAATCTCAATTTTATCCTTTTGCCCTTACAGTTTCCATATTTTTATACCAAGCTTTAAGCTTTGCAACATCTATTTTACAATAAGGAAAGCAATAAATGAATATGAAAATATAGAGCCAAAAAAATCATCTGCATTGTTGTCAACAATAATTATTAGTAAAGGCTGACTTCTGAATGTGGAACAGTTAGCCCAACCTGAGAATTAAAGCAGAATTTTGCAGTATTGTCTGGATTTGTGGTCAATTACTCGCAAATACAAAGTCAAAAAAATCAAAAGTCATTTATTCAAACTAGGCTGAGAATCAGCACTTTTTGAATGACAAAATTACATAACACAGTCCCCCAAAAACGCCTGCCCTTCACCACTTCCTAGTACTTTAGCTGGGAAGAAGAAGTGGCGCAACAAACTCCTCAACAGCACAGTTGTCTGTTAAGTTCGAAGAACTTGATTCTATACAATAGTAGGTAAGTACTCGTAATTAACATTCAACAATAAATGAAAAAATCATTTTAAAAAAATGGTTTTTACAGTCAATTAAAATAAACATTGATATGAAGTAACTCATATGACCTGTCAGTAGGTAAGCTAATTTTGGTGAAAGAACACAAACATTGTCTTGAGTTAATCACAGCTACCAGCAATAGTCGACATCATGGGCAAAACCTGGATGAAGCTGGCATAGGAGCTTGGGGCTTAGCACAAGAAAACGGAGGCCAATAGTCAGCCGTTGGTGAAGTCGGGCTGTGGGTGATAATGACAATGAATCGCAATGGGATCAGAAGGTCATCCTAGGTCCTCCAAGGCTCCAACATCAAAATTGCTATAGGTAATGCTTTATATATCCCATCAAAGAATACAGCTGTTGAAGTTAGGGTTGCCAGGTCATAAAACCGAAAAGCCGGACAAACTAGTCTGTTTAGCCGGACGTTTGGGTAAAAAGGCCGGATACCCTTCATTTTTTAGTCTTAAGTAAAACAAGGCTTTTTTATCATTTACCATACAGTTTCTTAATTTCTAATGAAACAACAAAAATTTTTAATGAACAGTCTTGTTTATTATGGACAGTGCTACTTACTCCGTTCGCTTGCGCTAGTGATACAAGGTAAGGCGGGCGGAGCGGAAACCAACACATAGCAAATGTGAAAAAAAGAAACAATTTAAAAAAGCCGTTTAGGCCGGACACCATCTAATTTGGACGTACACGCAACCAAAACGCCTGCCTGACTGTGTCCGGCTTAATCCGGACGCCTAGCAACGCTACGTGAAGTTACGTTATGAATGTTTCTAATGTTAAGTGGATTGTAAAGAGTGTTTAGAGGTACTCCTACTCTAAAACATAGTTACCTTTGCCCAGCTTCAGTACGAACATCATGAATCCGGAAAGGACGAGATTCGCAAATCCGAACACAACAACCAGAAATACGAACAACCAGAACGCGAAGCTCCTCGTGCCCGTGTATTTACACTGAAGAACACACTTCTTAACATCATTGCCATTCTTATCACAATAATTCTTGCTTCCAGGATTCTTGAGGGAATTCGGCGGCCTTTTTATAACTATGAGCGCTTTTTCAACGCGATTTCTCTCTAACGTGCCTTCTGACATATCGGAAACTGGCGATACAGCTCTGTGCATTGGAGGAACTTCGAATATCGTCTCGCTACTGCTGTAATGCTGTTTATCGATGTTTTAGATCATTAAATTTATAAATAGCACAGCGAGCGCACAGATAAGCTGGCTGGAGTAAATATTTTCAGGAACCAGGAACGTCAATCAATCAAAATATTGAGCGAATTCCCTGTCTTCTGATTGGATGATCCATCAGCCAATCAGCAGCACGCTCAGTCTTCTGATGAAGAATTGTTACTATGAACAAAGGGCTTTTTAGTTCTAATTCTCGTACTTGATGGATAGATAGTATGATTTCGACCTTTCGACAGTCTTTTACTAATAAACACGGAATAAAGTTATACCATACCAGAAATAAACATACATTTTGATAGGTTTTAACTTCGAATAACTCTATTCTGTGTTTATAAGTAAGAGGGTTAGAAACAATGTATGGTATCTTTATGTCAGAGGCCTGTCTAAGATAAATCTGTAAGTATCACAGGCGGGATGAGGTACTCATAGTTTATGATAATCGTAGGACAGTACAATTTCTTTGTAACATTAAAAGTGTTTTAAAGCCGGCAAAGGGTGCAGGCTCAGGTGCAGGTGATCGGACATTTGAGGGATACTCACAGAGAGATAGTCTGTTCAGAAGCACCGCACTTGCACAGGATATTGGATGAGCCAATAGTGGCCCACTTAGCTCAATTTTTGCAGCGATCCTTTGCTTTAAGAAAAAGATGTGTTACTGCTCCATAAACGATTGGTTTAGATACGGATAGGAACAACGAAACGTAGCTTTGACGTTTCCCCATTGCTGACAACATGACAGCGCGAAATTTTGACAAATCGCTTTGTAATCATGGCGTCGGAACGTTACAGTTTCTCCCTCACCACTTTTAGGTAAAAAAACTATTTATTTACGTGTTTTTGTGTATTTAGAACCTAAAACTAACAATTATCAATCGTTTGCCTACATAATTCTCAATTTTTCGTAGTTTGTTCATCATTATTTTAATGGTTTTCCGTGTTTGTAACTTCTAGTGTCTGTTTGGTATAATTACAATGAAAATTCTTAATTCTTTCGCAGCCCTTCAGGGAAATTAGTTCAAATTGAATATGCATTGGCTGCCGTGGCCGCCGGCGGTACGTCCGTCGGAATCAAAGGTAAGTTCTGTTTATTTTAGAGGTTATAATAGCGTCTGTAGTTTTATGCAATTCACTGCCTGAGTAAAGATTTTGGCTAAATACTTTATTACCTCAGGGCATATTCTCAAACCTATTTTATGTTCATCATGCTTCATGACTTGACAAAATTATTACCAACTTATTTATCTCCTTCGCTAAACCTGGAGAGCTATCCTTAGCTGGGGCTGTTTTGATCTGCAAGGCTAAACTGCATTTTAGTGTAACTGGCTGTACATCCTAGAATGCCCTAGATGAGTTAAAATCGAGTATAGGTGAGCTTTCCCTGCTGCTGCTTAATTACGAATCTTTTTCGAAAAATAATACATGCATCTTAATAAAAAAAAAATAAGATGAAAAACTACACTCGGAACTCATTTTAAAAACTAACACCGAAGAAGGGTTAGACCTCTCCGTTGCGCAAATGACATCTGTCTCGCGAGAACACATACAAATTATGGAAAGAAACGTATTACATACGAAGGGGCACAGATGTTCAACAAACTACCACGAGAAATAAAAACCGCTAAAAGTTTACAAATATTTAAAACTGGGTTACAATCTTTTATTATTGACATAGTTTAAATCCGGCTCTGGTTTGTATTTTTAACTTACTAGCAAATTTAGATTTTTTGGTTCGCATGACTCTGTTGCTGACCTTCAATAAATTGTTGTCATCATTTATTAGGTACTTGTTTTGTGCGTGTCATACTAGCTCTGCTCACGAATATCATCATTATTATATTATAGTTGAAATATTTCTCATTAAGCTGTCGCACATCTAATTAGCAGACACAATATAAATTCTATTGTTATCGAAAACACCTGGTGTTCACTTGACATGCGAGGGGTTAAGTGAAATTTGTAGTAAATTTCTTTTTTCTTTAACCACAATCAGTAATCACAGTTCACAACTCTGCTTATTCCCAGCGTCCAATGGCGTCGTGATAGCTACAGAGAATAAGCACAAGAGCATCCTGTATGACGAGCACAGCGTCAACAAGGTGGAGATGATCACTGGCCATATTGGTAAGTTACCCATTCGCTGTGAAAATAATATACATGTTTCTGAAACGTACGCTTCCAATATCAAAAGATAAAAAGAAGACATAACCGTTTTAGGAGACAATTCTAAAATGTGATGAAATAATGACACACATATTTTAAATATTATTAATCATCATCAGAGATTGGATATTCGGATGCATATTTACCTAAAGATAATTTTCAGCTATGAAAGTATGGAAGCGGCTTTATAAATTATTTGTAATATTTATTAAAAACCCCCGGATTCTTGGATTGCATAACTATTCAGATGTGTATCAATTTAAAATTAATGTTTAATCTGATACAAATATGTGTATGTACTGGAGGAGGGGTGGTTTGTATTAGTTAAAACAAAAAATAAACAAATTACTTACCTAAATTAAGACTTTTTCGATACAAAAGCGCATTCCATGTTAGCCAACATCTCAATTTTAGGTGAATATGCATCCGAATATCCGATCACTGATAATGACACTCATATTTTAATATTAGACGCAGTTTCAGAAAGCTCCTCAATTCAATACACTAATTCATTTATTTGTATAGATATTCATATAATTTAAAAACTACCTACCTACCTAATTGCTTGCAAATTCTTACACAAACTACATCTACATAATAAAACAGCTGAAGTAGCAAATTTCGAAACAAGCGCACCAGCAGGTTACTAGTATTATTATAAAAATAGCTCGTACCTAAGTAGAGATTGGCTTGGCACGCGACGATGGCAAGAGACCGGACGGCATGTCTTTATTTCCATGGAAGATGGGTAGGCATTTAGTGTGGGATGCAACGTGTGTCGATACTCTTGCGCCATCCCATCTTCCTGGCTCGGTGTGCTGTGCTGGCGTTGCCGCTGTGGCTGCGGAAAACCTCAAGCGACGAAAGTATAATAACATTATTGGTAATTATATTTTCGAGCCGTTTGGGGTTGAAACCATCGGGCCGTGGGGTTCGAGTGCTCATGCTCTCTATAAGGAAATATCAAAACGGCTGGTTGACACTTCCCGTGACCCAAGGGCTGGTTTTTACTTTGGCCAGAGGCTGAGCATTGCTATACAACGTGGTAATGCCGCCAGTCTCTTGGGTACATTACCAGTCGACAGCGATGCAGATGAGTTTTTTGACTGGTTAACTAATAAATTCATTTTTCACAGTACAGATTAACTACGATAACATGGCGCACCCTTCCAAAATTAAAACCGTTTGAAAGTATATACAAAGCGTCACTCAGACAACAACGCTTGTGTGCATACTGAGATGTTTCTGAAGACGAATACTTAGAACTACATACAAACTCTTTTATAAGGAAACTACACACATTGAAATAGTCACACGGAGGAGCGTGCCATATTATCGTAGTTAATCTCTAAGTACAAGCTGATCAGTAAGGTTCTAGAAGGACTAACTCATATAAGGTGGTAGAGACATCAACGCGCAATCTGTAGAACCATGAATCCAGTACGTGATTCTAGATGCCATAGTGTAGAAAATTTTCGTCAGTTATTAAAAAAATCTACTCTTTCAAAGAAAAGTGCAATACCGAAGTTGTCAAAATGTATGGAACAGCAATTTTTTTTTAATAACCAATGCGTTTTTTCCACCCAGGGGGCTTCAGAATCATGTACGGAATCCATAATCATAATCCATTCCGTAATCATGGCCTGAAATCGGGTTTAGCCGGTAACACATGTGTTACCGGCCAAACCCGATTTCAGGCCAAACTAGTTTGTCCTAGGCCAAACTGGTTTATTATGTTACTGGTTAGGTTAGGTTAGAACTGTGACCAAAAGCGTTTCGTTAACAGCCTTTGGAAATAACACAGGTCACAGTTCTAACCTAACCTAACCAGTAACTTAATAAACCAGTTTGGCCTGAAATCGGGTGTGGCCGGTAACATATGCACTTGTGCAATTTAATAACATACATAGCTGCCATAGTACTGTTGAAATCCCTCATCTCCATCTTCCAGGCATGGTCTACTCGGGCATGGGTCCCGACTACCGTCTCCTCGTTACTCAGGCCCGTAAGATGGCCCAGCAGTACTTCCTGATGTACCATGAGCCGATACCCACTGCACAGCTGGTGCAGCGCGTGGCTACTGTGATGCAGGAGTATACGCAGTCTGGGTGAGTTTGAGAACAAACTGATCAGAATTTCTACCTTTAATTGCTAAGTGGAAATTTATTTTTAATGTCTTAGACGGAGTATTTTAAACAAAGTATTTCGTTTTAAATATTTTGTTTTATGTTATTTTTCCGTTGTTTTTCCTTTTGTTAATTAAGATAGTCATAGTATTTGGGTTAGTACCCACCTACATACTTGTATCTTCCAATCTTAATGTGAGCAATGTGTCAACAGTCGTACATTTCTGTTTACCTATTTTGACAGCTGCATTTGTATAAGGTTTTTCATTTTTCTTTCGCTACTTCTAGTTAGCTTAGCTCTATCAATGCCGTGAAACTCTGTTATTGGCTTATGAGATATTTGTTTTTCATAACTCATGTGAATTAATTATAAGCTGTTGAGTTTCCTAATAAATAAATAAATAAAGTTATCCTAATAATAGATTCATATCAAGTGGTGACACGTGTGTGTGTTATGTGCTGGTACTACTCATCTTAACACACCTTTCACAGTGTTTTTGGACACTAGGTCAGTGTTCTGCAAAGTGTATGCCATGGCACACTGGTGTACCGTGGTCATTGATTGGTGTGCCTCAGAAAAATAAGGTTACCTATCTCTTAAAGTTAATTATACAGATAAATGAAAAATACCTACTTAAACAGCCACTAAACACTAGAGCGTGCCAGTGAAGCGATTATTAATAAATATTGTTTTGTTGATTAATCATTAATATTGAGTATATTCTGTAAAATTTAATTATTCATTTATGGTGTACCTCAATTTTTTTTCGATTTCCTAGGTGTACCTCCTAGAACACAAGTAGATTGGGGAACGCTGTACTAAGTAACTATAAGTAAAGCCCGCGTTGCTTCGTCTGATAAAAATACTAATACACACCAATTACACCATCGCAACTATTTCATTTGAACACTATCATTTGTTTCTCTCCGGTTTTTTGATCCGTAGTCAAACCGTAAAACCATTTGTTATAATAACCATAGTCAACTGGTCAACTAATGGTTAAAGGGCTGTTACGTTTTTCAATATCTATTTTAACTAAAGTCAAACTTGACTATTGGCAAACATATTGCCAAACTTATGAGAAATTGTTTCCTAAAAATAGCTATGATTTTGTTTTTTGAGTGTCAAACTTTATTATAAACTGCATTAAAATCAAATAAAATAACACGAGATTGAAACAAAGCTATTTTCACTCAGAGTATATTGTTCTTAAATTTTCACCTCGATCGAAGAGCATCTTCTTAAAAATGTCAGGAAATTGGCAACAATCAAACAAGCAACAAAAATACCTTTGCACAAAGCAGTTGCAGCAGTAATACAATAAAATGTGCAATACAGATGTTGTGTTTGAGTTAACCATCCGCCATATTGTTTAACCCTCCAACATCGGGTGGTTAATTATTTTAACTAATAGTTAGTTATTTGACCATTGGTTCAACTAACAATTGATCAAAAACACTTTTTAACCATTGGTAGTGTCAACTACGGATCAAAAAACCGGCCCTTAGACATTACTCATTTTCTAAACCAACATTAACATTTCTCCACAGTGGTGTCCGCCCCTTCGGCGTGTCCCTGCTGATCTGCGGCTGGGAGAACGACAGACCCTACCTGTTCCAGTGCGACCCGTCGGGAGCTTACTTCGCGTGGAAGGCCACCGCTATGGGCAAGAATTACAACAATGGGAAGACATTTTTGGAAAAAAGGTTTGTTTCCTCTGATAGAAAGAAAAGAAAAGGTATTTATTGTGACTCGCACAGGAAGATCACATACTAAAAAACTTTTTCCAAAAAAAAACAACCGACTTCCAAAAAAACACTACAAAGTGAAAAATAACTTTAATTTCGGAAGTCGGTGTCTTTGGAGCTGTATTTTAATTTTTTGTCACCGTCTTCCGAAATTAAAGTTATTTTTCACTTTGTAGTGTTTTTTTGGAAGTCGGTTGTTTTTTTTTGGATAAAGTTTTTTTTTTCACTTTTTAGTGGTTCACATGTGCTTACCCCTTCACAGCATACCGGCGTGATGTTATATTATGAACTGGTGTAAGCAATAGACAGAGATGAGATTTCAGCAATCCCAGTGCATTTGCTATCATTTATTGAGGAGTTCCGTTGCCTATCTGCAAAGTTCTTCATCAAATCTTCACCAAATTGAAATGAGACCACGACGAGAAAGTACTCTTCCAAAAAATACCTAAATCGCTTTGTGTGCCTATAAAATTTGAAGAGTTCTCTCTATTTCTCCAGGATCCCATCATCAGATCCTGACTTGATGATCATGGGACCACCTGGGAAGTATACCCTTTCAAACAAAAAAACAAAATCCAAATCGGTCCAGCCATCTTCGAGTAATCGGGGAACATACATTAAAAAAAAATAAAAAAGGTTCCGACGAATTGATAACCTCCTCCTTTTTGAAGTCGGTTAAAAATAAAAACACAATGGTACAAAAATGATAAAAAACAAATTTCTCGGAAGAAAAAAAAATATTAAAATATTTATAAAACAGAAAGTCCTACACGAGGCCAAAAGGCTCTTACCTCAGCATGATGCTGCTACATTTAAAAAGTGTCGCAGCGCTGGTATTCTGGTAGTTGGTTTATGCAACTTCTTTCAGGAAATCTACTGATAAATTGATGTAGTGATAGTTTCCCTGACCCAACGCGTCGCATCGGTTCTCTCGCGTGGGCCAATACTTCGTTGTCGCTTACTGTTTTTTCTGAACTTTTCCAAAAGACAAAACGCGCGCGACTCATCCGGGTGCTCGTTCACCAAACCACCATTTTAAATAGACCTCTGCGGTGGCTCATAATCTGATTAAATCAAAACAAATTTTCTTAGTGGTTACTTACCGATGAAAAGTTATGCCATCCTTTTTGTAATTAGATGTCTTGGAATGTTTCCTACACCACTTCACCGCGCGTGAAGGCTTTTTTGTGCGTTATAAATTGTATGAAAAATTATAACAATTTGTAATTATTTAGGGTGCACACAGGTGTAACACTTGGTCATAACTAAAATGGTTACTAGTACCGTAGCCTATACATAGGCCATAAAATACTAATCGTTTTCGTGCGTCGGGGCACGTGGTTTTATAGTCTTTGGTATACTGTCATACAATATACATGGTGTAACAAGATCAAATCAAATCAATTTATTTGCCATAAGTGTTGGTACAATTTCGGTCTTAACATAAATAATTATACAGATCCAAAACACTTAGTCATAATACTGTGACATGCAAACAAATACGATTAAATTATACTTATTTATAGTTATAATTCAATTCAAATTAAAATGGAGTAGCAATATTATTATAATTATTAAACACATTAAAAACCGAAAAAAATAAATGTCAGAGGGTAGATTACAATTATTTTTATTCATTCTTCAATCTCTTATTAAATATGTATGAGTAGAAATTCTTTTCCCTTAACCATCCTTTAAGACACCTTGCAAATTTATTAGCTGGTAAGATTTTAATGGTGTCAGGTATAGCATTAAATATGCGAATATACATTGCATACCTATTCTTACTACACAGTGCTGTCCTAGGAATTATGGGCAAAACTATTCTATTTCGGTGCCTAGTACTTTTTTGCAAACACTTCATGAGCTTTTTTTAAATGGCTCCGGGTGCATTTTAACAAATTTAGAGCGTTCAAAGTTAGATAGGCTTGGCAGGGTTAGTATCTTGAACTTTTTGAAAAAGGTTTTGCAAGATTCCCATGGCCGTATTCCCGCTATGGATAAAGACCTGAAAATAGTTGGATCATAATTGGTCACTGAATCAATTTCAGGATCTTTTAAAATGTGTATTTTCTTTTATTATTATGTATTTTGCCATATGTACCAGCGATTGTGCCCAAGGAAATTTCATCTAATTTCAAGGCAATATGATTCAATTTTAAATGCATAAAGTAATGCAAGGGTCACCACGATTTTATAACAGTTAGCTTTCAAAAAAAAAATCGTTTTGGTCATTGTATCATGCTTTTAATTAACTCAATACTTTAATTGGCGTGTATGAGGTCTTGCGCTAATTGTTACATGTTTTAGGTAGATGTGTATTATTCATGCATACTTAATTTTTATCATTTCTTTATCAAAAATAGCCACTTATAGATGTTTTTTCGATCTCCAGATACACCGAAGAGCTAGAGCTTGATGATGCGGTCCACACAGCGATCCTCACCCTGAAAGAAGGCTTTGAAGGTCAGATGACCGCAGATAACATTGAGGTCGGCATCTGCGACGCCAGCGGGTTCCGTAGACTGGAGCCCGCGCACGTCAAGGACTATTTGGCTAACATCCCCTAAGATTGTATTGAAAACAAGCTTATAATATTTTAATATGTATGTAACTACTGAATTAAAAAGTTTTTTTTTTTATAATATTGCTGTTTTTATTACTTACAACCGCCACCACGTTACATCGTATCGTGTGCCTAGAGTTGCCAGGTTTTAAAACCGAAAAGTCGGACCGACCAGTCTGTTTAGCCGGAGATTTGGGTAAAAAGCCAGGATACCCTTACTTTTTAAGTCTTAGACACTACAATAAAAATAAAGTAAAATAAGGCTTTTACACCTTGGTTCTCCTGCGGATCTTTTCATTTCTGATTCGATCGCGTAGGGAAGGTAAGCCAAAGTAACCGACATAGCCCGAAGAATTGCCAAACTTAAGTGGCAGTGGGCAGGGCACATTGCTCGCAGAACAGATGGCCGATGGGGCCGAAAGGTTCTGGAGTGGTGACCGCGTACCGGAAGATGTAGAGTGGGAAGGCCTCCCACACGGTGGACCGACGACCTTGTGAAGGCCGCGGGAATCCGCTGGATGTGGGAAGCACAAGACCGGTCGAAGTGGAGGAGCCTGGGGGAGGCCTATGTCCAGCAGTGGACGTCTTTCGGCTGAAATGCTGATGATGATGAAGGCTTTTTTGTCATTTACCATAAAACCTTCATAAATTCTAATGAAACTACAACATTTAATGAACCAGTCTTGTTTACTATGGACAGTGCTACTCCGCTCGCTTGCGCTAGCGATACTTGTATCGCTAGCGCAAGCGAGCGGAGTGTTGGTTGATGTGTTGGTTTCCGCTCCGCCGGCCTTACCTTGGTAAGGCCGGCGGAGCGGAAACCAACACATGGCAAATGTTCTTTTTTTTTAATCAAATTTAAAAAGCCGGACAGGCCGGAATCTATATGTATAAGTTGGCCGTACACGCAACCAAAGAGCCTTACTGTGTCCGGCTTTATCCGGACGCCTGGCAACGCTACATGTGCCTATTACTTCGTGTTCTTTCTGACTATTTTTTTCTTTTTCTCGGCTCCTAAGGGTCTAAGCAGAATATTTAATAGCCTGTGGCCTTTCTCAAGAATTAGCTATCAAATGCATAAAGATTTTATTCAAATCCGACTGGTAGTTAAACACGGGAGAAGACAAATATAGATAGACCACATCACCACTTCACCTAATCAGAATTTAATTTAACGTGCTCTGATCACAGAACACATATACTCCTAAGCTCTGATCGCCAAGGACTTGAAAAATCGGACGTCAAAGACTGACGTCATGAAACAAATAGAGATGTACCTAATTTCCTACAGCTCTAATTGAGTTATGCATTTGTTTCTTTGATACTTGTAATTTATACTGGTTTTTCTTTCTAGGGATACTGTGAAATAAAATAATTAAATATGGAAATATTTAATCAATTTTTATTTAAATTCGTAAAATTATATACAAAACTTATCGCGTATAAATCTCATTCATTGATATGACGATACCCTCATCACTACGGTTTGCTATAATATATCGTTAAACATTTAAAGCTTGGCGCTGGCGAGGCATAGCGTTCTTTATACGTTGGCGCTAAAAAGGTTAAAGAAATTAGCGCTTTTTGTTATAAAATAAATATATCCTATTTATAAAGCAGATGTGAGTAGAAACGCCGGGGGTGACGGCTTGGAGGACATTATAGTGACCATAATGGTGATGTACAGACGCCAGTACATCAAGCTACCCCAATCTGTCAAATGTCTTTGATAGATTTTCAACTTTATTGCATAAGCATAAGGATCATGTTCAATTGGGAAAATTTGACAGTTTGGGGTAAGCTTGATGTGCTGGCGTCTGTACTTCAGAAAGATCAGGTTCGTAGTACTCGCAATCGGCATGCGTGTATGACCAGATGAACATAAACGAGGCAAAAGGAGTACAATACGCGCCAGGAAAGATGAGACTTGACGAGCGTCAGTAGTGGGGAGCTTGCGGGTACAGTCGTGTACGAAATAGTTATCCATAATTTGTCTAACTATTCAGGGATTTTTCGATGACATTTAGATTAAAATTCTTTACAATTTTATAATATTTATTACGAAATAATAAAGTTTACGTGGTGTGTCAAGTCTCATCTTTCGTGGCGCGCATTATAACTATGTACGGATCGTGGCAGGTGGCGTTTTGTTGTTTCTGCCTACCCCCATGCATTATTTACGTTGTTGAGCAGGCTTTATTTTCGAACAAATAAAGCAATAAAATCTAAATATTTTAATTCACATAAATCTGGCACTTAAGAAACGTCAGAAGCTAGGTGCGCGGCTCCAATTTGTCGCTTCCCATGGAGAAGAGCCGGCAAGAAACTCCACAGTTACTTTTTTTAAAATAATTGGCTTTTACAATGTTTTCAAATTACAGTGCTAATGTCAAATAATGACGAGAATATGTCAATGGAATAACAATATACTTCAAATTGATTCAGATTCTGATTGATGGTGTGTTGTAAAATTAGGGTGCACCTTCCAACCCTACGTCTTCCGGTACGCGGTCGCCACTCAGAACCTTTCGGCCCCATCGGCCATCTGAGTGGGCTAAAACTGAGAAATTCCAAAAAAAAATCCACTAGCAGTGCCCGACCTATTGATCCACCGCAGAACTCATGCGTCATCCACGTTAGCAACCGCATCATCAACGACACAACAAGCTCGCTTGGAAAAATCTAAATTATTTACAGCGCCATCTATAGCACTGGGCTTAAACTACTAAGCTCGATGATAGTATTACAAAATCAGTAAGTTGTTCCAGGAAAATGGATCGTCACACATAGGTGGCGGTGTATTAGTTTAAAAAATGACTGACATGCCCGGCTGTAGGAATCACTGTGTCGAAGTTCGATTCCCGAAACATGTGAATGTTTCGTGGAACAAACGTCGTTTCAATGATTCAAAGTTATGCGTATGTGTAGTTCGTCTAGAATTCAGCCACGTCGAAAGCGTTAGTTTTGGCCGTGCAAGGTTCTTAGAACTGTGTTATATTGTTTTAACTGCGGTACATACAGTCCCTCTCGCATACAGGAGGTCTGTGTCGCAGCAGCGGGAACATTATAGACTGATTAGATTATGCAGTACAAAGTAATTGAAGTTGCTTAGGAATTACTTATGTAATGTAACTCCAAATAACAAATTGATATTACGATCATATCATTTATACCACATACGGGTACATGAATCACTTTAGGTATGTATGTACCTACGCGTATGTAATGTTAATGTTTTTTATCAATGCAAATAATTTATTTTGAAACTAGAAGTTAAATAGTGATATCCATTTATTATTTTCAAAAACCGGTATTTCAAATTCCATTCAGTCATTCGTTCACTGTTGTTGTGTCCCGCCAAAAATGTTTTCTTTTTGTTTGTTGTTTTTTTAATCATGCAAAACTTTTCTTTTTCATGTTATTTTTTTATTGATGCCTAAGTACTAAGTAGAGTGGAATAGGAATACAAATATTACGGACTTTTACTAAAACTACGATTCTAATGCGAGATGCTCATCTTTATCACCATTTCAGACGAAAGACGTCTGCTGGACATAGGCGTCCGCCTCCCCCAGCCGCCACCATTTCGACCAGCACCCTAATTGCGTAACACACGATCAATCATAATCTGTTTCATTTTGACAGTTCAAAAATATTCATTGCGTTATTTACGTTGTTGAGCAGACACATCTTTATTTAATTATTTATTTAATACTTCACGCACAGAAATGTACAGAGGCGGACTTAATGCCGAAGGCATTTTCTACCAGTCGACCTTTGGGTGATGCAGAGACAAACAGTGGTAGGTGCAATTATGTAAGTCGTGTTTTGAATATTTATTCAAATATAAGTAAATACAGGTTCTAATGCTGCTTAATGCTTAATGGTGCTTTTTGAGGTATTTTTATAATCACTTACTGTCCAGCACCCCATGCTTTTTAATTGAATTAAATTATTTTCTCCTTTTTTATTTTGGTTTTTAAAGCGTGTTTTTTAGTTTTTTAAACTATTACCTACCTATTTATTTTCAATTTTTTAGTTCTGCTAACTACAAAAACATGTTATTTTTTTCTCATTTTTTTTTATTATTGAATTGTCATCGGTCCTCGACAAGTTGACAAAGTTTCAATGAAAACTGACCGTTTAAAGTGGGTCAAAATCGCGCTCAAAGGAGTCGGTTACATACAAACAAACATACAAGTGAAGCTAATATAAAGCGTGTAAAAACCTTAAAAGAGATAAGAATAACACCTACTATTATTTACACGTTTTGGACACCCCGGTTACGTCAACACCGGGTGCTTTATCTGAAGATAGTAACTTCAGATCTACTATCTGATATGGAATTAACAAAATGTTGTTATTTATTTATGTTTAAAATTAGGTACTTTCTGTCCGTTGGTGTTTTTTTTTGTGCGGGAAATCATCAAATAACTTTTCCCGCTCTGGGTGGAGCAGGAGGGCGTGTCAGACCTTTACTGACCAAAACCCACCTGTATTCCCTCAGTTGCCTGTGTGCCAGGGGCCACGGTATCTCTTTCGAACAACCCGCATCCCCGGCAGGCATCGGCCCTTGCGAACCCCACCAGTTGGTGCTGACATCTCTTTGAGGCGCGCGTGGAACACAACACGCCGTCGACCTGGGCTTGGTCCTTACCGGACAGCGAGCTACCCATTACTCGCTGTCCGCAAGCCCGCACCTACGGTGGCCTAGCATTCCCGACGCCCAGGGCGTCTCCCGCGGTGACTAAGGCCGTGAGGGCGCATATACTGGCTCTCCCTCACGTGCGCCGCCTCCCTCTTCGTGAGCATTACTGCTTCGCAGAAGGAGGTGACGGCTACCCATGCACTCGCGCTCCGTACCATGGCCTGGACCAGGGCCGGACGCGAGAGATCGCCGCTGCTGATCGCACCCACGAGGGCACGGCGGTTGTCCGCCCAAGCCGGGCAGACCCTCACCTTTGCTCCACCGTGTCCTCAGGGCGATCTTCGCAGTGGAAACGCCGACCTCATCTAGTTTAAAAAATATATGATTGACGTGTAAATGTGTTTGTACAAACCTACTTACAGAAATAAAATCATTTATAATTTATCAAACACCCGGGCGTTTTCTCCCGCCTTATCCGAAACAGGAACCTCCCGAAACAGCCGTGTCCGGTGAGACCTGGAGGAAGGTGAGGACGCCGTGCCGCCTCTTAAGCCACTCCTCAAAGAGGAGACTTACCGCCGCTATCGTGGCGTGCCAAAACCAATAAGGTTCATATTCAATTGGGAAAATCTGACAATTTAATGTGCTGTCGCTGCAGCTTGATGTGCTGTCGTCTGTACAAAAGAATGATGATAAGTGGTTGAAAACTTTTTCTACTTGAATACAAGGCTTTTGGCTACTTTGTATGTGTTGGCAGTTGAGAGTAAGTCAATGTCTCGCTGATGGTGACGCGTGTGTTGGATCATTCGGTTCCCTACAAAATGTTTGAGCTGGATGGTGCTGATCCACGCGTCATGTTCGTAAACGGGCGCCGTCGGTTGAGACTGGTCATCTCCTAACTTCCATGGCTTATTTTAAATCTTATATTTAGAATTGTTTTTTTTTTTACATTGTTCTCACATAAGAAGCAACAAGAATATTGTTCCCAAGATTTTGTAATACCTAACATGATTAAAAAAAGAGTGTCCTTGGAGTTTCTTGCCCGTTCTTCTCCATAGAGATCTACGTTTTGAATGGGCAACTAGCTTTTGTTTTGTAATCTGCGTTTTGTTTGTGCAGAATCATCAATTTTTCTTTCTTTCTTTCTGATGTGGCAGTGAATCCGCATGTAATAGCTAATAAAATATCTACTTACGCAAGTAGGGTATTTGGAATCTTATCACTAAGATTAGTTTATTTCATAACAGTATGTACTGATTTATTGATTGCGGACAATCAGTTATTTTAAATGATAAGCGTCGCTTAATCGTGTGTAGGCATTTTGTGTAAACGTTTAATTACAAAGCAACTTAAAGCTCACATTAAAAGTAAACTTTGTAAACTAGCGTATTACAAATTAGAGGATTATATCCAAGATAAGAATGCTTGGAAACATGCTGGTCCTGCTCCATAGGACAATCTAGAGTCTAGACAAAATCAAACTGGTTGCTAATTTAATTGTATAATTAATTATATTTATGACATTGATTTACACTCAGTGATTACTTTAACTCACACACTGACTCATTACTTGTTAATATTGTAGGAAAATCGTACCCATACTTACTTTTACAATGTTTGTAAATGTGTGAACACCATGTATCTATCACAGAATTAATTTATCTGTATTGCTTCAATCTGATTCTGTTTACCTATTTTGGTATGGTAATTTTATTCTGGGTGCTTCGTTTTCACACATAATCATATAATGAATGTAAATATTGTACTTGAAACATTTTAAAAGAGTAACGGTGGAGTTTCTTGCCCATTCTTCTCCATACGAAACTACATTTTGGAAGGGGCGACTAGAATCAATTCTATTTTAATGTAAATGTTGACGTTCAAAAGTGCCTTTTAAGTGCCTATTTGAAATAAATGCTTTGACTTTGACTTTGAATTAAAGCATTTTGACTACCTCGTTGGTCTAGCGATTGCAAGCGGTACTGCTAAGCATGAGGGATCAATGCAGGGACTACGGTAGGTATCTATTTCGAACAACCCGCACCCCTGGCAGGCATCAGGCCCTTGCGGACCCCACCAGTTGGTGCTGACATCTTTTTGAGGCGCGCGTGGAACACACAACGCGCCGTCGACCCGGGTCGGAAAGCACGTGGTCCCAGCTGTCATTCATCGATCTTGACAGTCGTTACGGGTAGTCAGAACCCCAAAAGTCTGTCAGCCAGCCTCACCAAGGGTATCGTATTACCCAGTTACTGGGTTGTGGTCAGATAAGCAGTCGCTTTATACAAGGTGAACGTAGTTTGTTCCTAATTGACTACTGAATCGATTTCAGTATAACTTTTATTAAAAGTATTTTTGCCATATCTATTACTGATTGAGCCAAAGAAAATTCAATCTTATGCTTCAAGAAATAAGACTCAATTTTAAATGCATAAAGTAATGCTTGGGTTTGACAAGTTGTTCAGTTAGCTTTAAAAAAACAATAGTTTTGGTCATTGTATTATTTATGCTTTTAAGGCCCATAGTATCCTCATCTCCCGTTTGTATGCTAAAGCACGACTGCCGCCCGCGCCCGCGCAGGGCACCTCTGAGCCTTTATCTCAAAATGGGGATATTCCTTTGATTAATTTAGAATTGTGCTTCGGCGATTCTGTGGTACCTCTAACTATCTATTTTTCAGTGTATTTTTTTTTTCAAATAACGAAGCAGTTTAGTAGGAGTATGGAATAGAAGCCAAAATATTGAGTGTTGGAAAATATTTTTTTACAGCAAAAGTATTAACCATACAAAAAAAGTACTTCCGGCAAAATGATCTATATGAATCTATAGCAAAATCATATATTTTTCAAATTTTCAAGACAAGCCGTTAATGAGCAGTACGGTTCATAAAGTGACCGTGTTACGCTACCAAACGGGACGTAGGCCCCTAACTCAATACTCGCATTGGGGTGTATGAGGTCTTGCGTTAACTATGTTATACAACTGCTGTTTCTCATGGACCGGACACAAATCCTGATTCCGGGCTGCTACTGACAAATTCCACACTTAAATCTGATCTTTCTAGTGAATCCTTTTCCTATTTAAAAAGAAAGAAACAGAAATAGTTTTATTTTTCACAGAAACACGTGCATATAAAAAGATAACATAACATTTTTTTTAAACATGATAACAACACAGATACTTATACATAGGCTTAAAGAACATAAATAGTCGGCAGCTGCACGCCGTGACTGTGTCAAGAAGGCTTCCACTCAGTATGATGCTGTGCTATGGGACCCACAGCACAGCGCTGATTTTCAGTGGTCACCCGAAAACAACGTACGAAAATCAAGCCAGGGTTTTTACAATTTAGACAAAACAAGTAACAAAGTAAAGTAATTATAATAAACAGTATCTACATAAAATTTAATATTACCCTACAACCAATGACATACTTAATAAAAACAACAAAAAAAACAACCGACTTCCGAAATTAAAGTTGTTTTTCACTTTGTAGTGTTTTTCCGGAAGTCGGTTGTTTTTTTGTATGTTTTAATTTTTCACTTTTTATTGGATCACATGTGCTTACCCCTTCACAACGTACAGGCGTGATGTTATGTTATGAACTGGTGTAAACAAAAGACAGACATGAGATTTCAGCAATCCCAGTCCATTTGCTATTATTTATTTAGGAGTTCCGTTGCCTATCTCCAAAGTTCTTCATCAGATCTTCACCAAACTGAAATAGGACCACTCCGAGAAAGTACTTTTCCAAAAACTACCCAAATCGTTTCAAGTGTGCCTATAAAATTTGAAGAGTTCTCTCTATTTGTCCAGGATCCCATCATCAGATCCTGACTTGATGATCATGGGACCACCTGGGAAGTATACACTTTCAAACAAAAAAAATAAAATCCATATCGGTCCAGCCATCTTTGAGCATCGAGGAATATACATTAAAAAAAAAAACAAAAAAAAGTTCCGACGAATTGAGAACCTCCTCCTTAATGAAGTATGTTAAAAATTCTATAAAGTAGGTAATGAAATGCGTACATAAACAAAAATGTACCGCGTTTTGTCTCGCTCCCACTCAAAAGCACAGTTTCCTACGAATGGACTTTAGTCATTTTAAAAAAAGAATTGGTACGAAAATAATGCGTGTGTCACGCCACCTTTTCCTGTTTGTCTCGACTGGGCGTAAAAAATGAAGCATGTGCGAGATGACTGCCAGAGTTTGTTATCTAATCGTGCACTGTGGGTTGAGCACAAAACTTTTAATCTGTATCCCTAGCATGAATTTATGTTATTATTCGGTACTAGCTTCTGCTGTTCCGTGTGGTGCTGGACGTAAAATACAAGCACCATCCCATTTCTTCCCGTGGGTGTCGTAGAAGGCGACTAAGGGACTTACTAGAGAATGGGCAGCAGCGTTCTCTATGCATTTTACCACCATACTGCGATCGCCAACCCGCCTGCCAAGCGTGGCGTTTATGGTAAATCCCCCCTTTTGGGGGAGGCTTATGTCCAGCAGTGGACGTCTTTCGGCTGATATGATGATGATGATGATGACTAGTTTCTGCTCACAGCTTCGCTTGCGTGGATGTAGAAAATTATCTCACGGAAACGTGGTACCGAGACTAAAAGTAGCCTATAAAAACTTTTTGCAAAAAAAAAAACAACTTCCAAAAAAACTCTACAAAGTGAAAAATAACTTTAATTTCGGAAGTCGGTGATTTTGGATATTTTATGTATTTTAATTTTCATGTCACCAGTCACCGATTTTCGAAATTAAAGTTATTTTTCAGTTTGTAGTGTTTTTTTAGGAGTCGGTTGTTTTTTTTTTAACTTATATTTTTCACTTTTTAGTTATAGTACCTACCCCACACCAATTCGAAAATGTCATCATCCCTGGGGTAAAAAAAATCATATTTATGCGATTGATGTCATTTTTTGAAGAGTTCCGTTGTCTGTCTCCGAAACACATCATCAGATCTATGTATATGAAACTTAAATGGGACCACACGGGCTCAATTAAAAAAGAAGCATCAAAATCGACTGTGTAGTCGAAAGTTCTGAGCTAACAAACATTTAAAAAAAATACAGTCGAATTGAGAACCTCCTCCTTTTTTGAAGTCGATTAAAAATATATATCCTTCCTCAACTTCGTTTGCCATATAACTCCTAGCAAATATCGAAATCTGTTTTGTGGTTTATGCGTGTATACAGACAGAGTTACTTACGGATTTATAATATTAGTCATGGATTTAATTTTATAGCCAGCGTAAACGTCAGCGGTAACAATACCAGCGGGGTAATATGTTGTAATATGTATTATGTTAATATATGGGGGTAATTCCGTAACACACTGACTGACAGTACGAATGACTTTCATTTTGACAGTTCTACAACATTCATTGCGTTATTTACGAATTTTTCGAACTTATGAAGCAATGATTTAGAAATACTCCCGTGGCAATCCAGAAGACTGTAACTCAACTTTTAGTGTTTTAACATAACAACGCCCAATCAGTTTCTATAAGTCTGTTTAGTACCCCTCAACATTTTTTAATTCAATGTATATTGTGCAAGAATATGGCAACCTAAAAACAACGTTTAAACATGCTGAATTTTTTAACAAAGCTTACAGTATCTCACATGTGGTTTTGAAAAGTTACAGTGTATTGGATTGACAGGGCAGAATATCTGTCCACGCGCGGACACGGTGCTGCGGGAGACGAAGGCGCGGTGCGGGAGACGCGCGGGACGACGACGCACAGTGGGCTGAAACGGGCCGGTAAAGGACTTTGCATTTAAAAAAAAAAAGTTTCTTTTTCTGAAATTTTAAATATTGTGTTGGATTTGTCTATCGATTATAAGTAATTATTTCTATGAGGGTCGTTCAGATAACTTAGTATTTTCGGAGTTATAAATATCCAAAGTAATTTTTGTATGAAGCAAAAGAAAAAAATGTGAAAATCTCGAAATTCTCAAATTTTCTCAAAGAATTGACTCTACGTATGCATAGTACGTATATTTGTCCTATTTTAGCGCCTATTCTTGGGTTGCGATTTTCTGCGATTTGGTCGCAATTTCAAATTTTGTTCTCTATTCCACACCACCATAGAGGTTAAGAACTAGGCGCGTTTTTTTTTATGTAGTGGTCTCCCCTTTAGGCCTAATCCACTAAGGACTAATAAAATAAATAAATAAATAAGTAAAAATCACAATTACTACTGGCCACTGCACTGTTTTAATTTAATCACTGTCAAGGGTATCCACATTAACGAATGCAAAATTTTCGTATTCGTCATCATCAAATGTTTCCGCTTGTTCAATTACTAATAAACTTTGTGCTTCTACTGACAAAGTTTTATGTTTTCTGCGAAGTTCGTGACGTTTCGCTGAGATGAGTGGATCAGAGCTGGTCAATAAATTATTTAAAATGTCTTCATTTGTAGTTTTTCTACTGCATTTCCTGGAATGGTGTTGGCGGTACCTACGAAAGTCTTTATTTCTAGCTTCAGCAGCTTCTTCAGATAGCTGTCCAATTGGTATTAGACCAAAACTTTCAATAATAGCTGCACCATGCATAAGAACTTTATGAACACTTGAAGGCATATAATACCAGCTATATAATTCCAAATATAGTTGCATGGTCACTTGAGCATATTCGTGAAATTTCGCTGTGTCAATGTGGTAACCTGATGAAATTGCCTCTAAAATGATTGCAAATCGCCTTATTAATTCTTCACTAACACCAGTTATCTCGGCAGTCATGTTTAGATTTGCAAAAAATCTTCTAGCAGTATTTCCGTCATTCGTGGAGCCGTGCCCTTGTTTAACAACATCAATCAGAAGTCCCATTCTATTTTTAAAAGCGTCTTGTATGTCTTTCTTTCTTCTTTCCATGATGCACATGTTGTCTCCCTTTACTGTCCATGTCTGTATCGTTAATCTGTAGGCTATATGCAGAATGCATTCCATCATTCGTATCCAGGTATGCAATGATGACAATCCGTATTTACAGAGATCTGGATCAGTCGGTTTTGATACAATTGAGGGCAAATTATTCATCTCTGTTGGAGTGGCTTTACAAATGTCGCATCTCTGAGATGAAGTATCACACTACACAAACTGTCATTATTTTTAATACTGCCACTGTTTTTTTTAAATAACGAAAAGATCAAGGTTTGTCACTAAATTTTCAAACATTTTCACAAATACAAAATAACAAATAAGTAAGTAATGAATGTGTGGGGGTAGTGCGTCTATTATGGTGGGTAATAGAACACTGAAGTACGTTTGAATGCAACCGAACATTCCGTAGATACCCTATCGTTGCACCAATCACGTTACGACACGTCATAACTTGTTGTTGCGCTCGCGCACTCTTATCCCTTGATTTCCGGAAATAAGTCTCAAAACAAATTACGTCTTACCTATCTATGGTGGTGGAAAATGTCGAACATTGTTTTTTTTTTAAAGAACTAAGTAGGTATTGAGGGTTTCAGGCCGTTTAGTATACCTACATTATTTTCAATTTCAATTTAATTGGAATAAATTGCTTAACTAAAATAACATGACTCTTCATACAAATTTGATATGGCTATATCTCCGAAAGTACTCGTTAAATTAAAAAAAGTCAAAGAATAAAAACGTTTTAAATTTATGCCTAGATACCAAAAAAATACATTTGATCTCTTAAGACCCAACCTTGTAATCCCAGCCCACTGTGCGACGCGGCGCGAGCCAATTAGCGACGACCAACGCGGACCGCGCGTCACTTATCTTGCGCGAACAGTCATCGCTTTCTTGTGTTAGCAAAGAATTCTTTTGGATTTTGTAATATACCTAATTTATACAGTGCACTCGTAGTTTAATTTATAATAACCAAGAACCATACAAAATTCAACCCAGACAAAATCTTTCAAAATGAATCAGATTGTGATTAATAGCTAGTGTGATAGGCACTATGGTATTACACTCATTTTTGAAAAGCGTTTTAATTAGATTTTAGAGTGCTATTAAACAACTAAAAAAACACAACATTTTTATTTAATCGATTTGTGCCATAAAAATGCATTTAAATTTAATGTATCAAAAAAATCATCAAAGCTACCTCATAATTTTCTTTAAAACCAATTTAAATTTTACATTTTCAAATTTCGCGCGTAATTTGACGAAAACGCTGGACGCAGTAGACGCCATATTGCTCAGTGGGTATGACGTCAGTTTGCTAAAAACAAATACCCTGATATTTTGTATGACAATTGTTTACAATGAAAAAATGAGTTATTTTACTACTTATCGTTGGTTTGCTGTTCCTGAATGCAAAATATTATTTAAATAAAAATTACTTTGGCTACGAATACGATAAAAGTATAAAGTTGCTCAGTTGACGTATGACGAAATAATATGGCGACTACTATTTCATGGTGTTCAAACACAGATTAAAAAAACTGAAATCTTTAAATTGCATTTTAAAATTTATTTTGTTGTTTCATGAACTAAAACTAACATTTTCCGACTGCATTTTGCCTATACTATCTCAATAATATATTTTTAGTTTTTTTCTCGTATAGAGTAAAATACCCTATTAGGGTGCACACATCAAGCTACCCCATCTGTCAAATTTCTTTGATAGATATTTCAACTTTATAACTTAAGCATACGGTTCATGTTCAATTGGGAAAATTTTACAGTTTGGGGTATGATGTGCTGGCGACTGTACATACGGCTACACATCAAGATATACATTTCCAGTTTACGCTGATCTCGCACTGTACGGAAATCGTATACAATGCGAGATCAGCTTATACTGGAAATGTATAGCTTGATGTGTAACCGGTGTACCTATTATTTGCAAACCTTTCATTTTTATTGAGTGTCCAAACTACGTTAGGTCAGTCCCTAAGTCCTTGTTCAAAAAGTTACCAACATTCAGGTAGAGTTAAAATTAGGGATTAAACTCTGGGTTTGTTCACCAAATTCCTTTCAATTTGTTATTTTCTATTTAAGCTTCTATATCGCAAATAAAACCTATCGAAATGTATTTTTGCAAATGCAAAAAAAAACCTAACCATTTAAATGCGTGGGGGTCAGAGGTCAAATGTTTACACTCCTTGACGGAAACATTAGCGTATCCTTCCTCAGTATGTTTACTAAACATGATAATCGATGAAGTCATCACATCGCTTCATAGAAAACTTTTATCACCCAGTAACCACTTGATTCTGCTTGAGCTGCACGGTTACTGAGAAAAGGCTTCTTCAAACCGCGACAGAGTGACCGCGACGCGACACTAATTGTAGATTGTAGAACAATTTCCATGAAGTCTTCATATAAATTGTTCTAGCGCGACGCGACCGTCGCGTCTCGCTAGTCTGCACGAGCCTAAATGCATGCACTGACTGACTTTATAGACGGGTAATTTCAAATAATCTGTTTCATTTTGACAGTTCAACAACATTCATTGCGTTATTTACGTTGTTGAGCAGACACAATTTTCAAACTTATTAAATAATGGATTACGTTTACGTAGCAATAAACCTTCAAAATTATTCTGATTCTGTTTCATCGTGTATTACGCAAATGCAGTTCCACTCAAATCTGTGATGTTCTTTCCTCAAAATATTATTTGAGAGACTAATCTACATGGCCCTCACATAATCTGGCCAAGATTATGTCTGGTATTTTTTTAAATGAGACTGTGACCTCTAAGTTTATTTCGATCTTTCTCTCAGAGAAATCGGATAGGAAATACCGAACTCACCGTTTGACCAAACGTACAGACGCACATCAAGCTACCCCAATCTGTCAAATTTCTTTGATAGATTTTCAACTTTGTTACGCAAGAGTAAGGTTCATGTTCAATTGGGAAAATTTGACAGTTTTGGGGTAGTTTCATGTGCTGGGCGTCTGTACCTAATAGCAATAACAGAAAAAAAACTTATCTTTAAATACCTAAGACTCTGCTCAGAATGAAAACATTCGTTACGTTGAGTTGAACCACAGTATAAAAAGATGCAGTAGGCCGACGCCTTTGATCTCGTGGTAAATGCCGACAACGTATAGGCATTGTCTCAACAGCTAGGGTTGTCTCAAGTAAACAATATTTATTAATTTATTTTAGATCAACATCGTCATCAACATTATTATTATTATAGACAATAATTAACTTTAACAGCATATGATTTTTTTTTAAATGTGTCCACCATTTTGCATTTCAAAATGGATACCATTTTCATGAATTATCACCCTGAGAAATCACGAAAATTACATACATTTAATTTTATTCAAAGAATGAATGGAATGCAGTTCACTTACGTTACTAATTTTTACTTCGGCCTTTTTGTTAACGTTGACAATTTGACATGGCATGACAAAATGGAAAATATTTAGACATACCTAATATTAATAACGGTGGGTCATTCTTGCAAAATCGACGAGTACCAGGGGCTTCCAAGTACGTTCACCTTTTACGTCGGTTTTTGGCGTCACCAGCGCCAAAAACCAGGGCTCGGAATACTTTCAAGTATTTTCTTTCTATCAAATAAATAATATTTATTTGTTCTTACCTTTCATCTGTGCGCGGAAACTGATGAAATCGCAGTTCTTTATTAATGTAAGATCACGACTTGCAATCTTTCACAACACACATCGTATGCATCTTTTTAATTATTTTACATAAATTCAAACAAAAATAAATTGACACACGATAGCCCTGAAAGTTGTCTCCCGAACTACTAAGTTACATAAACACACGGTAGCGTACGCAGTTCGGGAGCGCCTTTCCCCCGTCTCGCCCCTCATGCCCCGCACGATTGCCCTGTCTAGACGTCTTCGTTACTTTAAATCAAGATTCTGTAGTATTTACCTACGATAGATAAGGGATACTTATCACATTATCCTCTGCTCTTTGCCTATTAGATAATTATTCATTATCATGTTTTATTTACTTGCGTTCCAGGAGAACATAATAAGTTGATTATATGTATTATTTACCTAAAGGGAACTTTTATTTTAATTTGATAGTGTTGGGAAGATTTCTACAAATCGAATGCCAAATCAAAATGTTTTTTTCTTTATAAATTCAAAAACTTACGGATAGGCGGTTTCTATTCGAAATAATTTGTATTTCTGATAAAATCAGACGCCAGCAGGTCAAGCTATCCCAAACTGTCAAATTTTCCCAATTGAACATGAACCTTATCGTATTGTAATAAAGTTGAAAATTTATCAAACAAATTTGACAGATTGGGGTAGCTTGATGTGCTGGCGTCTGTACGCAATTTTGCAATAATGTCATAATAAAATATAAACTTATGATTATTTAAAGCCAACCAATTGTATACGTGTGTCATAAATAGGCAGCAGTGCACTGTGGATAGTTCTGATAAGCCAATCAAGTACTATTAAATAGGCACATTGTAAAATGTAAACGGTTATAAAGCAAGCAAAATATAATCTAAATAGGATAAGAACCATCTTCAACAATGATTGATAGCGCCAGTTATCAAAACGATCTAATAAAAAAAGTTATAAAACTAAGCCGTAGCCTATAAATACAGATAAAGTTTATCTGAAAACATTTCTTATCGATTCGTCCTTCACCGAATCGAGTACGGTATAAAAGCGATTGTAACGAAGCGTCCCATCCCTACTAGACGCGCGAGTCGCGAGCGGCGCTCCCGGCCCAGTTCAGTCAGTTCACTTCACTCATTCACATAGCTGACATGGCTCTAACAGTGCGTTTACGGACTAGTGAATTATTTTTATTATTATTTTTAATAATTACCACGTGTGCCGTGACTCCACCATGGATATTCTCAGTAAAACAAAACACTAAAACGTGTGATGGTAACAAATGTGTGTTTAATATTGATGTGAACGCGAAAAATGTTGAAGAGTGGTCGCTAACTTCTGAGCCGGCTTCCGAACAAAAATGTGAATCGTTTTTTGTGAGTAAAGTATTTGAAAACGTTGTTGTTGATGTTGAAAAAGATGGTAGGAAGGTGTATTTCTGTGTTAAAAGCGGTGGTTTGTGGCATCATCAAGGAGAAGGTGTATATTTGGATGCGAGTGACGTCACCGAGGCAATCGACACAGATCTGTGAGTACTCACTACACTACCCATTTGTAAATTAAAAGTTTAATTGCTTAGTGGGATTGCCAGATTGTACATCATTAACAACAAGTATGTGAAATTATACAACTTGTTTACGTGTTTTTTTTTTTTATATTGAGACTACAAGTTTGGTATTTTTCGTATTTTGAAACTTATAAAAGTAAGTTACGAAAGCAACTTGCTAACAGCTGTGAATGCAAGTTCGAAATACGATGTTATTTGTGTACATATAATTATTTTGTAGTATTATGAATTTATGATTATGACATACGTAAAAGTATACTTAAATTAATTTAGCCCTCTTTTAAAAACTTAATTTTAAAACTTTGGAGGTGTCACGAAAAATAATTGCAGGGAATTCAAAAATTGCATCTGGTAACCCGAAATTCGCGACGAAAAATGGCGGCAATACAAAATTATTATTACGTAACTGCATTACCAAATTGTTGTAATCTTATTTATTGCTGGCTTATCTTTCCTTATCAGTGCTCCAATATCAACATATCGAAATGATCGATTTGGATTTCGATTGTTAAACGAATTTTTGTAAAATATTATAACTCGACGGAATTTTCACTGAAGTTAAGCGCCCGTCACCGCGGACGAGAATAGGATGGGTAGCCTTCTGCGTAATCGGGTCAGGGGATGACGTCATGAAGATAGTTGTCAGTAATTTCACAATATGACGGATATATCTGCAAACTTTTTTTTAAATCGTCTCACCACTTCCGCGCTCTTGAATGTTGACAATTTTTTTGTCACTTCAGTAATGTGAACATGGCCCCGCAGATCGATTAAAGTTTCTGTGGCTAATGTAGCCCGCGAATGTCAGATTTTATTACGTTTTTGGAATTTGCAGAGTGAGTTGTGAGTTCTTTTTACACGCTTTAGGTATATTAGCTTCACTTGTATGTTTGTTTTGTATGTAACCGACTCCTTAGAGCGCGATTTTGACCCACTTTAAACGGTCAGATTTCATTGAAACTTTGTAAACTTATCGAGGACCTATGACAATTCAATAATTAAAAAAAAAAATGAGAAAAATGAAAAATAAATAAAAAGAAACACGTTTTTGTAGTTAGCAGAACTAAAAAATGAGAAAATAAATAATAGTTTCAAAAACTAAAAAACACGTTTTAAAAATCAAAGTAAAAAAGGAGAAAATAATTTAATTCAATTAAAAAGCGTGGGGTGCTTGACATTAATTGATTATATATAAAAATACCTCAAAAAGCACCCCACGCTTTTTAATTGAATTAAATTATTTTCTCCTTTTTTAGTTTGGTGTTTAAAGCGTGTTTTTTAGTTTTTTAAACTATTTTTCTTTGTATCATGCAACGAAATGTTAGCAACCTACCTACTGCATTTGCAATTGACGCCCCTCTGAAAATGGGAGGCGATCCGTAATGACCAAACAGCCACTTGCTATGCAAGGAGGTGGCTGACCTTTATGCTTACTATTTTGTTTTGACAATCAACTGCGAGTCATTATAGCTCTTACGTAATCTAAAGTTAACGAAAAGTAATTGTCACACGTAATAATATAATACCAAAGACTATAAAACCACTTGACTGCGCGCGCATACAGTGCCCCGACGCATGAAAACTATTACGGCCTTATTCATAAAAAGTTATCGAATATCTGAACAGTTGCTAAAGTCTGCACCCTAATTGCATAACTTACGATTAATCATAATCTGTTTCGCTTTGAAACAGATGGCTAAACCATTGCTTCATATATTCGAAAAATGGGTCTGCTCAACAACGTAAATAACGCAATGAATATTGTTGAACTGTCAAAATGAAACCGATTATGATTAATCCCGTGTTACGCAATTAGGGTGCTGGTCGTCACTCCACCTTTTGGGAGTCCTACAAATACAAACCCACACTCATACATTTGTTTAAGTAATCATTCAATTGAGTGCTCTAGGTTTCCCATTTCAATCGATACGAGAGCGTTAATTCAATGTTTGTGTTTCCAAATGTGTTATCCGTAATAACCACCCACACTGCGCCGTTACAATGATTCCTACACAAAAATGGCGTCATGATAACTAAGATTTTGGTCATCATTTATTTGTAGATTACCTAAATATACATAAATGAAACTGTAGGAGTTGTTAAAGTAGGAGATTGCACTGCAATTTTCGTATGTATCTCGAAATTATTGCCCACCAGCAGGAAGCTTTCTATTTCTACTCTACCGTAGAATAGAAATCGCTTGTCTACATTTTTCGGTACAAAACTGTCAATTGTCTACACGGAAACGTCATTTTTGTCTACAAAACGCTTCTCTACGGTTCTCGTGCTAAGCCTGCAGAAGTGTTACACTTCGTGTACATTATTTTGACACCTCTATACGTTATCGTTTCGTCTTCCTCGATCTAGAAAAAGATTTAAGGTGAATGCGCAGTGATAGAGCGCGAAATTCAAATAATGTTACGTTTTTTTGCAATTTTCGGGTGAGTGTCAGCTTGTTACTTGATCAAAATTATGATTTGCGACTATAACATGTACGTATTTATAGATTTATAATCATTACAATGAATAATACATCTTTCTAAGTTAGATTTGTTCCATAAGAACAAATTTCTTATGGAAAAGTGCTTGTGGAAGAAATCTAACTTATAAGAGATGTATTAGACATTCTAATGACTAAATTCTGTAAACACGTTCCTGCTATATTCGCAAATCACATTTTGATCAGGATACAACCTGATACTGACCTGAAAATTGCAAAAACGTAAGAAAATTTGAATTTCGCGGTCTACCACTGCGCATTCACCTTATTACATCCATTCGACTGGCTTCCATCGTCATCTGCTTACCCTTTTCCCTAATGTGTTTGGGGTCAGCTTCCAGTCTAATCGGATGCAGCTGAATACCAGTATTTTACATGGAGCGGCAGCCCATCTGACCTTTACAAGCCAGTTACTAGGTAATACGATACGGAGTTGACACATGCTTACATCCAAGTCGAAATTGACACTTTTTGGTTACCTGATTTGCCTAGTCCCTGATCGCAAATACGGGTCTTCTATTTGGTTTAAATTTACGCTTATTCAGCCTATATTGTTCCCACTGCGGGGGACACAGGCCTCCTCTCGGTGAGAGGGACTGCGCCGTATAATCTACCACGCGGGCCTTATTGCTGGTTGGTAGATGTCTTATGGCGATTTTTTTATTCTAGAACTAGCTGACACGGCAAACTTCGTACCGCCTATAAAAGATTTCTGAACTTTTTGTGAGACTAACAAACGTCGATATTTTGTTATATAAAATAGATTTTCTTTATATTTTCTCACAATTTAAACTTTCCCTGGACTGCCACAAATATTTAAAAACCAAAATTAGCCAAATCGGTCCAGCCGTTCTCGAGTTTTAGCGAGACTAACGAACAACAACATTGCCGCCGCACATGCCGGTTTTCTCACAATGTTTTCTAACACCGTTTTGTGAGCAGTGGTGATGAAAATAAATTAAACAAAGCAAAGCGCCTCAGAAGTTCGAACCGACCTACAAATCGCAGCTTCGGATCTACGATTTTTTCGAACCGGGGCAGAAACTTGATAGTGGCGCCTTTGTCCAGCGTTTGAGATAAATTAATTAGGTGTGGGCCTGTGTGGCGCCTTTTTCTTACAAGTCGACGGTGAGCCAACCAGGTTTCCGTATGCTAAGCCTTTTGTCGAGCAAGTTTTTTTATTTTTAATCATACTATATTATGATTTTGGCGTCCCCTGAAACTGCCGCACGGGGCGAGTGCCCCAGTTTGCCCCTCCTAGATCCGGGGCTGACAAATCGTGAGTCTCTCTGCTCTGAAACGTACTGAATGGTTGTTAACAGCTATGCAGTCCTCTAAGTCGTTACACAAACAAATCGGCGCTAATAGCTCAACCAAACATCCCGAAACTCCCTCAATCCTTGAACAGACTAAACACTCATTCATTTGTTTTAGTCTGCTGGCGCTGCGTTGACGCGTCTTTAGCCAATGACGTCACGAAACAGCCGTCAGTATTGCGAATGCTAAACGATGACGTAAGCAGACGTTTTTTATGACACATGCGCGCAGACCATGACACAGAAATAATCTAGCTTTTACTATCACGTGACTAGATACGCTAGGTTCGAAAATGTCTGACTCAGAGTAGATGTAATATCGAGAACCTAAAATACCTAGATATTTCTTGATTATTTTCAACATACCATCACGCCTGTTTTTTTTTTCGCCAGTTATGTTTAAGTACCGTGCAAGAGGAGGCGAGCCTTATGCCATCATCTCCATACTTCAGGCTGCTTTTGAGATATTCCTGATGAAAAACCCCAATAATAATAATAATAGTTGGCTCAAGACAACGTTTGTGTTCTTTCACCAGAATTAGCTTACCTACTGACAGGTCATATGAGTTCCTTCATATCGTTGTTTATTTTATTTGACTGTAAAAAAACATTTATTTTAATTTTTTTATTAATGTTTTTTTTTGTTCATTTATTGTTGAATGTTAATTACGAGTACTTACCTATTATTGTATAGAATTAAGTTATTCTAACTTAACAGACAGCTGTGCTGCTGGGGAGTTTGTTGCGCTACTTCTTCCCAGCTAAAGCACTAGGAAGTGGCGAAGGGTGGGCGTTTTTTTTTTTGGGCACTGTATTATGTAGTTTGACGTTCAAAAAATGCTGACTCTCAGCCTAGTTTGAATAAATGACTTTTGATTTGATTGAGTCTCGACCGATTTCGGCCACGGTGGCCAATCTGAACGGAGATAGAGAGAGTCAGCAGGAGATATTATATTGCACAAGTGTGTGCGCAAGCACAGGAGTATTCTCAGTTCCTTTACTCTCATAGTCTGATGGGACAGCAACCCGACACGACCATAGAGCAGTGGTCGTCAAATTGCGGACCTTATTTTTGCGGCACGCGTCTATTGTCGTAAACAGCGTAAATAATATAATAATAGTAATACATATTTTAGCTTTTACTCAGTACGAAAATATTATCTTATTTTGGTATTATGCTTTATCTACATTTTTGTTCTTTGTGCTCGAGTTTAGTTTTCATTTTACATATTTGTTGCTATATTGGCATGGCTGGCTGACATATGTACGACTAATTATTTAATTAATGTTCTGTGTCTCTTAATGTTTATATTATTTTGTCTATGTATGTATAGAATCAAGTCTATCCGACTAAAAAGACAGCTGTGCTGCTGGGGAGTTTGTTCCGCTACTTCTTCTTCCCAGCTAAAGCACTAGGAAGTGGTGACGGGTGGGCGTTTTTGGGGGGACTGTCTTGTGTATTTTGACGTTCGAAAAGTGCTGATTCTCAGCCTAATTTGAATAAATGACTTTTGCTTTTGATTTTATCAAAAATGAATTTCTTAAAAAACATATGTATCGGAATCGCCTTTTCACTCATTTAGAAGACGCAAAGAGGATTGTATGTAGTCCCGAAGACGCCAACATAGAACAAATAACTACAAGACTACAACACCTTAATAATTAAATTCTGTTAAACATAAATTAATACTGCTTTGCTAGTTTACTTAATTATCCAATTCAGAACATAGTGTGCGGCCCGCAGAGCTACCCCACCCACATTGTCCTATGTGGCCCTTCACCAGAAACTTGTGACGACCGCTGCCATAGAAATAGGCACAGGACCCGTTGGCTTTCCCTGGTTGTAGCGTAGTTGTAGTAACTGGGTTGTGGAGGTCAGATAGGCAGTCGCTCCATGTAAAATACTGGTATTCAGCTGCATCCGATTAAAGTGAAAGCCGACCCCAACTTATTTGGGACCAGGCTAGGCAGATAAATGAAACCTTTGTACAAACTGCATAATAGGAAGGAAGGAAAAGGCAAAAACTTCGACAATCTCTTACAAAGTTTCCAAAGAAAGTTTTGTCGTAAAATTCAACGCGACTGAAGCTCAGTTGGCAAGTCTATTAAACGACAGACGTAAATAGCACTCCAGCAGCAACTGTAATAAAAAAAGAAATAAAATCAGCCATCTTTGAACGGCAGAGGTCGTCGTAAAGACAATTGGGAAATAAAAATTGAAGAAAACGACGCCGTGTGATAATGAAGAAAAATATTATATTGTCTTATTGACGGGATGTGGCACTTCATATTCACAATTATTTCGGACACAGTTTGAAGGACAAAAACATCGGAGACATGTGACATTCCACCCACAGACAGTAGGCCTGTGCCTGTGTCCCAAAAGACTGGTTGTTTGGCCCGCACCCTAATTGCGTAACACGCGATTAATCATAATCGGTTTCATTTTGACAGTTCCACAATATTCATTGCGTTATTTACGTTGTTGAGCAGACACATTTTTCTAACATATGAAGCAATGGTTTAGCCATCTGTTTCAAAACGAAACAGATTATGATTAATCTTGAGTTACGCAATTAGGGTGCTGGTCTACACTCGCGCGCGAATCTTGCTGTGAATTCACGTCGCGGTTCGCGCCGCGAACTACGAGGAAAATGGTTGACGATGTCGCTGCAGCCACATTTGTGTGTATTTCTGCTATGACACTGTGCCGTAGCTTACTCCAAATATCTTTATATTAAAAATAACAAAAGAGTATTAAACAAGACGGAGAAAAAGAAGAAAAATAACACTCAATCAGTGTTAGCTCAAGTTCATTATTGCACGACCTCGTACCTATTTTTTTAAATAGCTTAATTTTTAAGCAGGACCCCTTCCGACTACGTTTCAAGAGACACGAGTGTAGATGCGTTCCTGCGAATGTAGTGCAGTAGATGCGTTCGCGCGCCGTGAACCAAGCGCGAACCTTTTGCGCGAGACAAAAAACCGACACTGATCGGGGAACGGCGCGAACCGCGAACGCGAAGTCGCGACACCATCTTCATTTGTGTCTTGTTTCGCGGGCGTTCGCGCCGCGAGTGTACGCTTTTGTAAAAACGAAGTCGGTATGTAGTGCGCACCTTGGTCAGTCACTCTCGCTGCCAACCTGGCTGACAAGCTAATCCTTTCCATCTCAGCAAGAAAGCTATTCTCATACTCTTCGTGCACAAGAGAACAACCGGCTTGAAAGCAAGTCAATAAATCAGAACTGGCAAGGCTGGCACAATATTAATTGGATGCCAAAATAAGAGCGATAAACTACGTCTACGAAGTATTAATAAACCACGATTAAACACACCTGATAGTCTAGCATAATAATTAAAAACATTAATAAAATAATTATTTATTTTAGGAAATTATTCATTTCTCAATTTAAAAAAATAATAATGACATTAATGATGAAAAAATAAAGAAAATACGTTTATTTTGCGGTAAACATGACGCAGTGACGCTTTACGCGATTAGGGTAAGCTCACAATTTGAAAAAGAAATGTGCTAATTACACTCATTCATGATGGAAAAAAAAATTGGTTCGTCACTTTGTCTTCTAGTCTAGAGGGTGCCATAATATTCAATTTAATGTGTTTAACGTCACATAGCAGACGATCAAGACGCTTTCAACGATACCTAATTTGTCAAATTTTTGCGTTAACTTCGATTCTACGTTTTTGTGTACCTTGATGACATTCTGCTACTTCCTGTCGCTGTTTACATAACGTAGTGGTTACGAATTGATGTGGGGTAGACTCAAAAACGAAAATAAAGATCTATAGATATCGACATACGAAATTCAAAATATTTTACACTTTGTAGTATTTTTTTCGGAAATCGGTCGATTTTTTTTTTTGGAAAAGTTTTTAGGTACCTCATTCAACCTCTGAGCGAAACCATGGAGTAACTAACTAATCAATGACTGATTTGGATGATACAATTTATTACCCCGTAAATTCTGGCTTAACCATATCCTGCTACAAAATACAGATGCCACACATGTTAACCTTCTTCCGAATGAAACTAAAAAGCACATCGGTTCACCTAATATTAACCTTGTAGTTATTTTGGCCTCCGTCTGGCATCCCGTCTGATCTATTGCCAAGAGTTATGATGTACTTGTGTGTGTGTGTCTTTAGAATTTTTCGCGGGAGAGTATTTTGAGTTGGATTATCTTCTTCATCCGTATTTTTCGTTAGATTTTGCGGCCAGTAATAGTTGTTATTCCCTGAACGGGTGAAACGGTAGAACAATAAAATGCACTGAAAAAATAATAGTTTCAAAAAACTAAAAAACACGCTTACGACTTTACTTAATTGATTATAAAAATACCTCAAAAAGCACCCCACGCTTTTTAATTGAATTCAATTATTTTCTACTTTTTTAGTTTGTTTTTTAAAGCGTGTTTTTTAGTTTTTTAAACTATTATTTATTTTCTATTTTTTCGTTCTGCTAACTACAAAAGCGTGATTTTTTCAGTTTTTTTTTTCTTTATTTTTTTTTTAATTATTGAATTGTCATCGGTCCTCGATAAGTTTACAAAGTTTAATTGAAATCTGACCGTTTAAAGAGGGCCAAAATCGCGCCCAAAGGAGTCGGTTACAAACATGCAAGTGAAGCTAATATAAAGCGTGTAAAAATGTCGCGGGCGACAACCAGTCTAATATATTATAATTGCGAAGGAATGTCACATTTCTGAGAACTGAGAAGTGTTACGTAAACAGAGTATTCTCCAGCGTGGAATTTTCTTCAGCGACTAAGTATCGAATAACAATGGAAACAGCTTGCACGTGCATCGATCAAAGTTAACCTACCCTTGTCACGGTCAGGCTGTGGATGGGTGACGATCCACCCAAGCTTTAGAAACTACGTAAGCTTTGATAGTCGCTACAGGTTGTTAGAAGCCAGAAAGTCTGACAACCAGTCTTGAAAAGAGTATCGATTTAATAATAATAATAATCACTTTATTATCAGGCAACTAAGGCCCATAGATAAAATACACAAAAATAATCTTAAACAATAATAACAAACTAATACATATTAATAAACAGCTTAAAACTATAACTAAACACGTAAAGTCGTCGGCATCGTGTTTTGCTGCGAGGTGTCACGTAACCGTCCTCGGAAACGTCGATATACGACACCTTTCGGCCAAAAGTCCTCTTTCAAGCAGTGCTGTAGATGGTGCGTTGGAACTCGTACCACGAATGACTTAAAGTTGACGTCGTGGCGCGATTCCAACCTTTCGACCCTCAGAGTCCAGTTGGTCTTCACTTTCAAGTACTGCACCACTTCCTCAATCTTCGTGGAATGATGCAGACGCGAAATGTACAGCTGCGTCGTAGGTACAGCAGGGCGCAGCAACATGCTGGGTCCACTCGGTGCGGTACCGTACAAGTTACGAGAGCAGGGCTTCTTCTTCTTCTTTTCTACCTTCGTGAAACCCTCCTCATCAACTAGGCCGGTTCTTGGCAAGGAGCTACGGACCGCAGTCAGGGCAGGTTGAGTACCCTTACCCAGATTTACCCAGTAACTGGATTGTGGAGGTCGTACAGGCAGTTGGTCCATCCAAAATATTGGTATTCAGCTGTATCTGGTTAGACTACAAGCCGACTCCTAGATAGTTAGGAATAAGCTTGGCAGATGATGATGGAATTGGAAACGAAAAGAATTGAATTGAATTGTTAGAGTGTTAGCGACGACACGTAATCCCATGAAATTAGTTGTTTTCTTTCATTTTAATATCAATTTAATAATTATGTTAGTTAAAATAATGTATGTAGCGAAAATATGTTTCACATTTATCACACTTGGTGGCGCTACCTGTACCATCACATCATGCAAGCTTAAGTACCGCGAAACTTTACCGTAATGAGGGCCGTTTCAGAATTTTCTTATTTTTAAGGTTTATGTTAAGGTTTTTTGATACAGTTTTTTGTAAGTATGTAAAGTAAGTTAATTCCCATTAAGTAAAGCATTGTAAAGAATGATTTATCACAGAAAACCGCCAAAGTAAGTTTCCCATACAAAAGTAACATTAGTGCCGTGTGCAAAATTAAAGCGTTCTGATTGGCCAAGCCCGTCTATAAAAGAAGGGCGGATTTCTGTGATCAGGCATTCCGAATCCAGCAGTATTAGAAGAAACAAGGAAGAAAAATAAAGAAGAAACTCTCTGAAGAAGTATTTTTTATTCCGACGCACCTTCTACGACACCTCCTAAGTAACATCCCGCCAGCGAGCCCGCTCCATAACAATTCAAGAGCTAATAGTGGTCCTTCGTAAGCCGGATCGGGTTTCAAGAAACTGTGAAGATGCCTACTACAAGATCAGGATCGGTGCAATCAAAGGCTACGAGTGATAGTGCTACGACGGACTGGAGTATGAATACGCCGAGTGAATCTACAAGTACGACGACTTCGAACACGTCGATTGCAAATCGATCGACACTTACCAGAAGATCGCCACCGCGCAGCGTACAAGGACGCCAGCCACTCGCACATCATTCTAAGGATGCTGCCGGAGAGGAATCAACACCAGAGGAAGCGACAAACATTAACCCCCCGACCCGTACCATTGAAGAAGAAGTCGAAGCATCGGATCCCGCACGCCAAGAAGAAAGTCGTCCAATGCCATCGAATTTAGAAAGAAGCATTGCATTAAAAGCGCGCCCGATCTATGGAAGTGCACCGACGTCAAGAGAAGAAAGTCTGCAGCCGCCTCACTCTAAGAAGTCGACCCGCGATACGGACCAGTCCGCTCGCTCGTCGCATAGGAAGAAAGCAGAAGCGCAAGCAAGAATGACATTGGCATTAAGGGAATTAGAATTGGCAGAAGCACGATCAAAAGTGGCTCAAGCTGAACTGGACCTTTTAGCTGCAGACTCTGAAGAAGATGATGGTGCCGGGGAAGAACTGTTCGAACAAACTCATGAAGTCGAGAAGTGGTTTATCCAAACCGGGGTCAGGCCTAATAAGGATCAGAGGCCGATCGACATGGAAGAAAAGAAGAGTGACATCCAAGAACTGGCTTCAGTCATACTCAAGTTATCCGAGAAGTCACGTGACATAGTTTCACCAAAGCACCTTGATCTCCCTCACTTCAATGGGGCCTGCGAAGAATGGCTGGCTTTCAAGAGATCATATGAAGATATGGCCACTTCCTTCAGCAATACGCAGAACCTAGCACGCCTTAGAAGAGCAATCCAAGGAAGAGCAAGAGAAGCTGTTCAAAGCCTGCTGTTCACCGCCGAAGACCCACGCGAAGTAATCAAAGGACTAGAGTCAAGGTTTGGAAGACCTGGAGCATTGGCATTATCAGAACTAGAGAAGCTGAAGAACCTGTCAAAAATCGGCGAAAACCCAAGCGACATATGTGTGTTTGCAAGTAAAGTGAAGAACGCCGTCGAGACAATCAAGGCCCTGAAGAAATCTCAGTACCTCAGTTCTCCTGAAACACTAAAAACTATAGTGGACAAGATGCCAACATCTATGAAGTTCCGTTGGTTCGCCTACCACAGAAACAGACGAGATGAAGAAATTCAAGAATTATTACTCGTCGAAGCGTTTTTGGAATCAGAAGCTGACATGTGCGGAGACTTTGCCCCACCTGAAGTGCCTGCGGAGCAAAAGAAAGGAATAAGAAAACCCGTACATACAGTGCAAGAAGAGTCGCAAGAAAGATATAAGAAGACATGTCCGATTTGTGAAGAAGAACATTTTGCTGTAGAATGCAAGAAGTTCAAAGAAGCTAACATAGATGAAAAATGGGACATGATCAAGAAAGCAAAGATATGTTTTAAGTGCCTCCGATTCAAGCACTCAAGAATCAACTGTAAAGCCCCAGTCTGCAAACAGTGTAAGAGATGGCATCATACCATCCTACACTCCGACAAACCACCAGTGCCAGTTGAAAAAGAAACAAACAAAGAAGACAAGCAAAGCGCGTCAGAAGAAAAGGTTGCCTCAATCCACAACGCAAGAGGAGAAGAAAAGGCATACCTAAAGATTATCCCAGTGGACCTTTATGGACCAAAGGGCCAAGTTCGCGTGCTAGCATTGTTGGACGAAGGGTCGACGGTCACACTCTTAGACGCATCAATAGCTGAGAAGATCGGGGCCGAAGGGAATCAAGAAAAACTCACGATCGAAACAGTTGGTGGGAAGCTGTTAAGAAAAGATAGTTCACAGAAGATCGAGTTAAAAATAAAAGGAGCTCATAAAAGAGAAAAGAAGACTATCATAGCAAGAACCATTGACGACCTGAAGTTGTCTGAACAAAGCATAAATATGGACACCGTGAAGAATTGTCAGCATCTAAAGGCAATTGAAAGACAACTTATCTACGCCACGGAAAGACCCAAACTGTTGATAGGCCAAGACAACTGGGGACTCATAGTAACAAGAAGACTCAAGAAAGGCAAGCCATCTGATCCTGTAGCCTCTCTCACCAACTTGGGGTGGGTGTTACACGGATGCGAAACAGGAGCGAATGCCCTAGTGAACTTCACTCACTATGGCAGATTTCCATCCGATGAAGAAAACATAGAAGAAATCGTCCGAGAACATTTTCAGCTGGAATCTCTTGGGATTCAAAATCGGTCACCGACGAATGACAGTGATAGAAGAGCATTGGAAACGCTCGAGAAGACTACGAGAAAACTGTCAAGCGGTCAATTTGAAACAGGACTCTTATGGAAAAAGGAAGGCGAAACCCTACCCAACAACTACAATCGAGCAATCCGACGCCTGGTCAACATTGAAAAGAAGTTGGATAAGGACAAAGAAGCCAAAGAACACTATGAGAAGCAGATCCAGAGTCTAATTGAAAAAGGATATGCAGAAAAGGCTCCAGAAACCTCAAATAAAGGAAGAATATTTTACGTACCCCACTTCGCCGTCGTGCATCCAATTAAGAAGAAGCTGAGGATAGTATTTGACGCAGCCGCCAAGTACGAAGGGAAGAGCCTCAATGACGTCTTGCTATCAGGACCAGACTTATTACAGTCACTGTTTGGAGTATTGTTGCGCTTCAGAGAAGGTCCAGTAGCTGTCATGGCTGACATCCAAGATATGTTCCTTCGGATCAAAGTTAGAGAAGATGACCGCGACAGCTTAAGGTTCTTGTGGCGTGGAAGCCGAAGAACGGGCAAGCCTGAAGAATATAGAATGTCGTCAATCATCTTTGGAGCAGCGTCATCACCGGCAACAGCCATTTACGTGATGAACAAGAACGCAGAAGATTTCAAGGAAACACATCCTGAAGCAGTGAAGGCAATAAATAGAAACAACTACATGGATGACTACCTACAAAGTTTTGCGTCTACAGCCGAAGCAAAGAAGATATCAAAGGAAGTAAAACAGATTCACGCCAGAGCAAACTTCCATCTAAAAGGTTGGGCCAGTAACAACTTGGGGATACTATCGGAAGTAGAAGACACTAATAAAGAAGATTCTTTGCAACTTACAAAGGAAGAGAAAACTCTGGGTCTAAGATGGCTGGTAAAGGAAGACGCCCTAGCCTTCAATGTCGGACTGCGTAATACATCAAAGGACCTGCTAGATGGAACAAGATCTCCAACAAAGAGGGAGGTTACAAGGGCCGTGATGTCCACTTTTGATCCAATGGGTTTTGCGACACCAGTCTTAATACAAGGAAAGAAACTAATTCAAGATATTTGGCGAACGAAAATAGACTGGGATGAAGTTATTAATGAACCACAAAGAGAAGCCTGGCTGAAATACTTACAAGAAGTGTCGGCATTATCACGATTGAAGATTCCAAGGTGCGTCTCACCCCACAGCAGAAAAGGACAACTGCATACGTTCACTGACGCAAGTGAAGAAGCCTACTCAGCAGTGGTCTACTGGAGGACGGTTGAGCCTGAAGGAAAAGTCCATATGTCCATGATTGCCGGCAAAGCAAGAGTAACGCCCACGAAACCAGTATCAATTCCAAGGTTAGAGCTACAAGCGGCCTTGCTCGGCACCAGACTAGCAGCTACGGTTGGAGAAGAAATGGAACTTGAAATGTCAAAGAAGATCTACTGGATGGACTCAAGCACAGTGCTGCAGTGGATAAAAGCCGAACCGAGAAAGTTCAAAACCTTTGTAGCCAATCGGCTGGCAGCGGTTCTCTACGAAAGAAGTCCACCCGAAGAAGTGCTTCATACACTAATGACCGAAGTTGAACACATAGTTAATTCAAGACCTCTCACTTCAGTTAGTATGGACCCAGAAGACGAAGAAAGTTTGACGCCGAACCACTTTCTACTGGGGAGGTCATGTGGAGCAATGTCACCTGGAGAATTTGACGACAGAGAACTGATCGGGAAGGCTAACTGGAGAACTACCCAAAGACTCGCAGACCACTTCTGGAAAAGATGGATCAAAGAGTACTTACCTCTCCTAATGCCAAGGAAACTCAAAGGTAAAGAGCCCAACGACCCGAAAGAAGGAGATATCGTGCTAATAGTAGACACAACGCTACCACGCAATTCATGGCCTCGCGGAGAAGTCACTAAGACATACCCTGGACCAGATGGAAGAACCCGAGTGCTGGACGTGAGAACATCGGGAGGAATACTTCGCCGACCGACTCGACGGATCGTCGTGCTGGTTCCTGCGGCATCGTCGCTTCAAGAGGATGGAGTGCTGCGCACCGCGGGGGAGAATGTTAGCGACGACACGTAATCCCATGAAATTAGTTGTTTTCTTTCATTTTAATATCAATTTAATAATTATGTTAGTTAAAATAATGTATGTAGCGAAAATATGTTTCACATTTATCACACTTGGTGGCGCTACCTGTACCATCACATCATGCAAGCTTAAGTACCGCGAAACTTTACCGTAATGAGGGCCGTTTCAGAATTTTCTTATTTTTAAGGTTTATGTTAAGGTTTTTTGATACAGTTTTTTGTAAGTATGTAAAGTAAGTTAATTCCCATTAAGTAAAGCATTGTAAAGAATGATTTATCACAGAAAACCGCCAAAGTAAGTTTCCCATACAAAAGTAACATTAGTGCCGTGTGCAAACTTGACGCGTTCTGATTGGTCGGGAGAAAAATGATTAGTGCCGTGTGCAAAATTAAAGCGTTCTGATTGGCCAAGCCCGTCTATAAAAGAAGGGCGGATTTCTGTGATCAGGCATTCCGAATCCAGCAGTATTAGAAGAAACAAGGAAGAAAAATAAAGAAGAAACTCTCTGAAGAAGTATTTTTTATTCCGACGCACCTTCTACGACACCTCCTAAGTAACATCCCGCCAGCGAGCCCGCTCCATAACAGTTCAAGAGCTAATATAGAGTGTGAACCCTATCCATGACGTGGGTTGTCGAGGTCTAAGTAGCAGATGCTGATGCATCTGATGATGAAGATAGTCATAAGAAGTGTCCACCTGACATAATTATGACTGGAGTCGTCGCCATGTAAGAAAATAAATAATAGATTAATAAATATAAAAAACACGCTATAATAAATAATAGTTTAAAAAACTAAAAAATACGCTTTAAAAACCAAACTAAAAAAGGAGAAAATAATTTAATTCAATTAAAAAGCGTGGGCTGCTTTTTGAGGTATTTTTATAATCAATTAATGTCAAGCACCCGACGCTTTTTAATTGAATTAAATTATTTTCTCCTTTTTTAGTTTGCTTTTTAAAGCGTGTTTTTTAGTTTTTTAAACTATTATTTATTTTCTATTTTTTAGTTCTGCTAACTACAAAGACGTTTTTTTTTTTCTCAATTTTTTTTTAAATTATTGAACTGTCATCGGTCCTCGACAAGTTTACAAAGTTTCAATGAAATCTGACCATTTAAAGTGGGTCAAAATCGCGCTCAAAGGAGTCGGTTACATACAAACATACAAGTGAAGCTAATATAAAGCGTGTAAAAACCAAAATAAAAAAAAGCAGATAATAATTTCAAAAAAGCGTGGGGTGCTTGATATTACTCAATTATAAAAATACCTCAAAAAGCACCCCAAGATTTTTTAATCAATTTTTTTTTAGATAAGTATCGCGTCTTAATACCTCTTTATATTATACAATATAAATTGGTGCAACGGTCCAGTGCCTTGGTTGCGCAACCAAGCAGCCAGTGGTCATAGGGTTCAACACCCTAAAATTGGCTATTGTTGCTACTCGATTGTATCTACTATACCCCATTTATTATAGCTTTAGAAAAAAGAGGCTCGTAGAAGCAGGAGTGCAAAACATTTTATTTCAAAGTTAAGTTTTAACTTTTATAGGTAGATTTAAGACTACTAAATACCGAGATAAATGAAGTAAAAGTAATGTTTATTTTAAATAATGTTCTATTTACAATAACATCTTCATCACACATTACAAACTTACAACAAAACGAATGAATGAGACAAACAATCACATGATGTTTAAATCTAAAGGAAACAAAATACATATTTTTTACAATACTTTATTTTAAATAACAACTTACGACCCACAATACGTTGGTAAAACTTCGTCGTCATCAGCTAATTTAGTTACTCGGTGTTTTTCACTCCTGCTTCTTTTAGGTTTTTAGCATTGACACTTTATTTTTTTGGCATAAATCGTAACTTGTTACGAAGTGTACATTATAAAGAACCTTTTTTATCTTCTGTCTAATGCTATTGCAAATGGAGTATAGAAATGTGGTGGTTACACATGCAACTTCCGAAGATTTTTGTTCTTTTGACGTAGATTCTGCAAGCTAAGTAGGTTTTGCAGACGTCTAAAATATAGGTGAATAGCTTTTGGCACCAGTTTCGCCCGCGTGGAAGTCGGAAGTTATCCCACGGGAACGTACTCGGGATTAAAAGTATCCTATATGTTAATCCAGGTAATCCAGGTCTATGTGCCAAATTTCATCCAAATCCGTTCAGCCGTTTTTGCGTGATTGAGTAACAAACATGTAAACATACAACAACACTCCTAATATTTATAAACGTTAGTTAAAGTTACGAAGTGATTAAAGGTCAAAAATGTATGGTTAAACAGACGCTAATCATTACTTAACTTTAAGCAACGTTTATGAATAAGGGGGGCAAACTTTCACATTTATAATATTAGTAGAATAATAAGTGAGAAATGATTTTATTTCTGTAAGTAGGTATCATCTAATACCTTTAACGAGCAATTCTTGTTTATTCGTGTATATATTATAATCTGAATCTCGGAAACGACTCCAACGATTTTCATGAAATTTAGTATGCAGGGGGTTTCGTGGGTGATATATCGAGCTAGCTCGGTTTTATATTTAGAAAACGTCAAACCAAAAAAAAGCAACCGAGTAAAACTCGGTCATCCAGATATTATTTTTAAAACTAGATGAGGTCGGCGTTTCCTATCTGACTACTCTGAGAAGAAAGGCCGGCACAAACTCAAAGTCCTGAGTCCTGATGTAATCTTCGTCAGATCATAATGTGAAGACGTATTGGTGTCTGTAAAGGCTCCTACACATTATGCCGGCGCGCGGCGGCACAACCAGCTGGTTTTTGCCTTGTATACTGCAGGTGTTATTAGGCCCCCGGCACTCGGCGCAGAAACCGAGTATGCCGCCGGGCTTGTCGGCGGCATGCCCGCCGGCTGGGCCGCCGGCATAGTGTGTTAACCTTAATGATCTTTTGAGGAAAGAACCAGACAAATTGACTGGCACAGGTGTGTTGTTAAGTATGTAAAGTTGGTCCTGGTCACCCATCTACGGACCAACCGCGTCAAGTGTAGCTTACCCTGATGAATCGACCCGTGCGCCTGTTATTACTTAGCCACAAGCCTCTAGGTATGATTGTTCATTTATGATTATTACTTTCTAGTTTGTAAATTGTACTGCATTTACAACTCCTTGTGTTTTAATCTGTAATGTTGTGCATTTAAGTACATTTAAACAAATAATAATGAATCTCTATGCTAATTTGCTTACAGTGACATTCAATCGATAGCTAAGCAACTAAATTAAGTCAATATTATTTGAAGCGACATAAAAACGTATTTACTATCATACAATGTTCCGGATATCGTCTACGGTTTTACGTAATAAACACTAATAATAGGGACTAGTGCTTGACAGATTTATTTCATTTTGGCCGAAACTGAATTTTCGGCCTTTGTTTAGGGCCGAAACTGGGGTCTACTCTCTAAGTATGTCAAGGAAGATACGGGTCTTTCCAAAAGCAAGTAGTCGTTAAAACAAGTGTCAAATTTAATTTTTTGGACGGGCAAAGCACTTCGGGAGTAGGTGCGACCGTCAAATGGTGTTGTGATTCTTTATCAGTGCGGGCCTCGAACTAATCTTATGTCCGTAAGTGATACGAAGTAGGAAATGTCCGTAACTTCGGCCGAAACGACGGATTTCGTGATTACGGAGTAGATTCCCTGGTTTGCCGGTCGGGACTAAATTGACTCCTCCGACCCGGCCGACTGTAAGGTCAACTGTTTTCATGCTGTCATAGAACTCATAGATAAGACAGTAGTTCTATTGATATTAGTTACATGAATTTAATGAGAGCGATAGTAGACAATAGTGCCAAAATGACTATAATTTATACGGTAGTAAGTTTGTTAATCACTGGATTTTATAAATACATACTTTAAATTGGGTCTTAATTAAAAAAATACGCTTAACAGTCTTTGTGAAGATATACTTAGCACATTTGATAGTGAATCACACACAATACGCTATGACATCATTTCCAATACCAATCACTTAATCCTTCTAAATTCGGCCTTCAATGACTCAAGCCGAAACCGTAACTACAGCACAACACTACTTACTTGACAAATGTCCTTTTGTTCAACAGAACAGAATATCGTAATGTACGAACAATGTAACATTAACCGTTTACAGGAATTCAACGCTCTGAAAACAGCGGAAATTTAATATATTTTATGACAAGTGTTGAAAGAAATATGGTTGGAAATGCTTGCTAAGGAAAATCTCAGGATTTGGTTTGATACAAAATGACTTGAGATTTTGTTTCGAGAAATAATAAAGGAAGACATTTGACATTCAGTCAAATTTCGCGGCGCGACTTAGGAGCAAACTATGAGGTACTGTCTATAATCAAACCGAAGGCACCCACGGATGAAATAGTGAAGTCATGCATTTCATTATGTAAAAACTTTGACGAAAGAGACTTGGTAATAATATAGACAGGCACAAACGATAACAATCCGATTACGATGCAATCCTTCTTACATTATAATTTATATAAAATCTCACACACAAATTTACTAGTTGGAAATGTACACAATGCAAGATACATCAACACGTTAAAAATTAATTGTATTCTGTATTAATTTACAAAATTAATTACTGGGTAAATACAATAATCAAGTCACGGCTATTTTTGAGTGGAATTTTACGTATTCAGTATCGAAACAATTATAGGGCGCAAAAACATAATATCCTGGAATACTGTAAAATGCAACCCTACTACTAGTAGTAATAAAATTATTCCACGAAAGGCACTATACAATATTAGTTCCAATCAGTTCCTAAATCAAATCATGTATTTTAATTGTGCCATTACAACGCACTTTTGAACGTCAAAATTAACAAGAAAAAAAAACACGCTTTAAAAACCAAACTAAAAAAAAGTAGAAAATAATTTAATTCAATTAAAGAGCGTGGTGTGCTTTTTGAGGTATTTTTATAATCAATTAATGTCAAGCACCCCACGCTTTTTAATTGAATTAAATTATTTTCTACTTTTTTAGTTTGGTTTTTAAAGCGTGGTTTTTAATTTTTTAAACTATTATTTATTTTCTATTTTTTAGTTCTGATAACTACAAAAGCGTGTTTTTTTTTTCATTAATTTTTTTTCGATTTTTTTTTATACCTAATTATTGAATTGTCATCGGTCCTCGATAAGTTTACAAAGTTTAAATGAAATCTGACCGTTTAAAGTGGGTCAAAATCGCGCTCTAAGGAGTCGGTTACAAACAATACAAGTGAAGCTAATATAAAGCGTGTAATAGAATGGATTCTAGGTGCCTCTTCCAAGAGGAAGTTTCGAATGGAGAAGAATGGGCGAGAAACTTCATAGTTTCTTTATATACCAAGACCCATGCGTGCCTCAGAAATCCGGCTGCAATTCATTAATCTTTGACCTTCGTTACAGTTCTTCAGAAGCGCGAAAGTCTGACAAACAGAATTACCAAGAGGTGTTACCCAGTAACTGGATTGCGGAGGTCAGATAGGCAGTCGTTCCATGTATAATACTGGTATTCAGCTGCATCCGGTTAATCAGACAGCTGACTCCAACATGGTTGAGAAAATGCTTGGCATGAGTCGTACAAACAGAAAGTGTTATCATAAATCTCGTATTTAGCGTTTGTTTATGTTTTGTATATCCGTTTGACAGTCTCCAAAAGCTTCCTCCAACGTTCTCTGACATCAGACAAGTAGCTGGAACAACATGGGGCAGAATGGCCAGAGAGAGAGACAGATGAGATAGTAGTAGTCAAGTAAAAAATACTCGTGAGCAACAATTCAATTTGCTGAATCAATTTGTCAATTGGTAGGACGGTTCAACGTTCAACATGTCGAAAGGGGGCCCCAACATGCCTCCGTGCGATGACACCACGGCGACGCAGTATAAAGTTTAATAGATAAACAGCATAATGAGCCTTTATATTCCCACTGCTGCGACCCAGACCTTCTCTGGTAAAATCAAAAGTCATTAATTCAAACTAGGCTGGAGTTAGCACTTTTAGAACGTCAAAATTACATAAGACAGTCCCCAAAAAACGCCCACCCGTCACCACTTCCTAGTGCTTTAGCTGGGAAGAAGAAGTGGCGGAACAAACTCCCCAGCAGCACAGCTGTCTGTTAAGTTGGAAGAACTTGATTCTATACAATAATAGGTAAGTACTCGTAATTAACATTCAACAATAAAAGAAAAACTTCACTAATAAATAAATAAAAAATGGTATAAACAGTCAAATAAAATAAACAATGAAATGAAGTAACTCAAATGACCTGCCAGTAGGTCAGCTAATTCTGGTGAAAGAACACAAACATTGTCTTGAGTTAATCACAGCGACCTTATTCTTATCGTTTAAGTAGTCGTTGATAGAATGTATGCCTTAAAACAAAGGTTGGATTTTACTTTAGCTTTAAACGCATTAAAATGTAAATCTAGCAAAGAAGAGGGAAGCTTGTTATAAAAAGTTATACCAAGCCCAACAAATGAGTTATGAACTTTATGAAGCCGGTGAAAGGGAGCACGTAGTTTGTCATTATTTATAGTATTATATGAATATCACTGTTTTTAGTGTATAGGTGATAAGAGGGAGTCTGCCATAAATGCCGTACCTAATCCACCACGCGGGGCCATTGTGGGTTTTTTTTGGATCTAGTACATGCTGGTTTCCTCACGATGTTTTCTTTCGCCGTTTTGAGAGCAGTGGTGATGAAATAATTTACACAAAGTATAGTCATAGGGGGCGAGCATATCGCTATCAACCGGGCACAAATTTATTCTACAAACTGCTATTGAGATATACCAGATAGGAAAAGCCCAACAACAACAACACTGCCCGACCTGGGAATTGAACGCAGGACCTTATGTTCAGCGGTAGCGACAACTAGACCAACGAGGCAGATCAAAGAACGACGCGCGTATTAAATATCCTCTCACGTTATGGGAGCCGTCACCTCCTTCTACGAAGCAGTAATGCTCGCGAAGAGGGAGGCGGCGCACGTGAGTGAGACGCAGTATATGTGCCCTCACGGCCCTAGCCTCCGCAGGAGACGGCGTGGGCGTCGGGAATCCCAGGCTGATTCCCGGCCACCGTAGCCGCGGGCTTGCGGACGGCGAGTAATGGGTAGCTCGCTGTCCGGTAAGGACCAAGCCCGGGTCGACGGAACTTTGTGTTCCACGCGCGCCTCAAAGAGATGTCAGCACCAACTGATGGGCCCCGCGAGGGCCGATGCCTGCCAGGGGTGCGGGTTGTTCGAAAGAGATACCGTGGCCCCTGGCACACAGGCAACTGAGGGAACACGGGTAGGTTTTAGTCAGTACAAGTCTGGTACGCCCTCCTGCTCGATCCAGAGCGGGAGAAGTTATTTGATGATTACCCACCGTAAAAAAAAGGTCACGTTCCCTTGTAATAAAATCACGGCGTGGCGGCGAGTTTTTTTCACGCACTGGAGACAAACTTGAAGTCGCCCACAGCTTATGTCCGTAAGACAAGATATAAGAGATAATTAACTCCATTGACACCTTGATACATTGGACACCTTGATATGATCATAGTAGATAAGTACTGTTTTTAATCCTATTATGATATATCCAACTAGCCATGACAACACAAAAACGCTATTACGCGCATAGAATCGAAGTTAATATCGGTCAATAAGTCCATCCCATATTACGATTATCCTATTATCGTGTATTTGTAGGCGTATCAGCCATTACATTATCACCGGACGAATGTGTGCGTACTTTTGACTCTCCATAACTCGTCTAATTAACTAAATGACGTCAAAAAGTTGGAGATTTTTTCTGGATCTCCTGCATTTTACCAATCAATTCGTAATATTCCTCATCATCGTCCTTTCAGCCGAAAGACGTCCACTGCTTTACATAGGCGTCCCCTTAGCTCCGCCACTTCGACCGGTTCTGTGCTTCCCGCATCCAGCGAAATCCTGCGGCCCTCTAAAGGTCATCGGTCCACCGTGTGGGAGGCCTTCCAACTTTATGTCTTCCGGTACGCGTTCGCCACTCCAGAACTTTTCGGCCCCAATGGCCGTCTGTTTTGCGAGCAATGTGCCCTGCCCACTGTCACTTAAGTTTGGCAATTCTTCGGGCTCTTTCGGTTAAATTGGTTCTCTTGAGGATCTCTTCATTCCTGATTCAATCACGCAGGGAAACTCCAAGCATAGCCCTCTCCATTAAAAAAAATAAAAATCAAAAGTCATTTATTAAAACTAGGCTGAGAGCTCTTTTTGAACGTCAAAATAAAATTACATAAGACAGTCCCCCCAAAACGCCCGCCCTTCACCACTTCCTGGTGCTTTAGCTGGGAAGAAGAAGTAGCGCAACAATCTCCCCAGCAGCACAGCTGTCTGTTAAGTTAGAAGAACTTGATTCTATACAATAATAGGTAATTCAAATTACGAAACACAAAAAAAAAACATAAAATTTGCCTTAAGTCAGCTAGCACACGCCAATATACCATCAAAAATTGAAAACTAAAAATAATAAAAAATTAAAATTAAACGTAAACAGAACTTCCAATCTAAATAAAAGCCTCGACGCATAAAGGGCATGCCCGCTTACATATGCAATTCTGCATTATGCAAATATAGCTATAACTTAAAGTAACAAAAGTTAAACTAGGACCTCTGGACTAAAATTAATAAAAACTTAAAATACAATTAACAATAATAAAACCATGGTCAGCAAGACGACCAGCCACCACGAGCAGCACCCGTTGCCCTTTGGGTGACTTTAAGCCTTCTTATAAGGCCCATTGTGAGATTTGTATAATTGTTCCCATGGAAAGACAATTTGTTTAAAAAACCAGTATCCTTCATTAAGATCTCCACGAGTTTCCCTACGTGAGCAAATCAGAAATGAAAAGATCCGCAGGAGAACAGGCAGGGCACATTGCTCGCAGAACAGATGGCCGATGGATGGGGCCAAAAAATTCTGGAGTGGCGATCGCGTACCAGAAGACGTAGCGTTTGAAAGCTTCCTACAAGGTGGATCGATTACCTTGTGATCGCTGCTGGAAACCGCTGGATACGATATCGATGCTTGCGATATGCCTAAGTCAAGCAGTGGACATCTTTTGGCTGAAAGTATGGAGTGTTCAAAACGCTACTTCGGATAGATTGGTGATGATCAGGTTATAGTTTATTTCGGTCTGAAGTCTGAGGCCGCCACTGCCTCTTGACAATCTTTTTTAACGCAATTCCTTATTCATCTATTCTAACTCGCAGCAATGGCTTATGGGTACAGCAAACTTGGCATATTCTTTACAACCAACTTAACAATCGCAAAATCCAAAATATGATAATTAGTTACCTAAACTAACTCTTTCAACGGCTGTATTAGAATAGCGGACTGTCCTCAAACATTTTATAATTTAAAACTAATTATAAACACATCTTGATAAACAAAAGCAGTTTAGAATAAAAAAGAAAAAAAACCCTTTACAAACGAATTAAAAGTGTATTCCTACTAAACAAAGTCTATTATCAATTCCACGTCAACAACCATTCGCATAGACCGTGTCGGCGCATGCGAAAAGCGAGTTCTAAATTTAAATGTTCAACAGTCAATGTTCTCATAACGTTTGAAGCTTTTGAAGGGGACGAACGTATGTAAACATTGTAAGAGTTTACAATAAAACAGGTTTAATAGTGTTAACGGATGGCTGCAGGCCTGCAGTGCTTGTGGTAACCTTGGGGATCTGGTTTTAGTCCGAGCATATTGATGCGCATCAAATGCGGTGCAATAATAATGTACAGATATAATATTTTGGAATTTTGTTATCAGAATCAAATATCTGGCGAAATGAGGGTCTACTTCACACGCCTTTACCATTCATTTTTTTTTTAAATATCATAGGAGGCAATAATTTTATTATTCTTTAATCACAGGCTGGCTGTGCCAATTCGAGTCGTCGAAAGTAATTTTGCTTTCATAAAATATAATGATCACCACTTTTACACTTTATGTTGGCATGGCTAGCATTATGGCAATTGTGTCTCCTGATTTTAATAATTATTTTGCCTACCTACTAATGTATAGGTAGGTCCAACTTCGAGAAAGAGGTCCGAACGAATCCGAGTCGGCTGGGCCGGGGAGCTTCGCACTATCTTCTCGTCCCACATACCGCATTGTCTCAAGACGAAAGTGTCTTTGACCAGTGCGTGTTGCCAGTGATGACATATGGAGCCGAAACGTAGTCGCTCACAATAAGCCTCATAAGAAGCCTTAAAGTCACCCAAAGGGCAATGGAGAGGGCTATGCTTGGGTTTCCCTGCATGATCGAATCAGGAATGAAGAGATCCGCAGGAGAACCAAGGTAACCGACTTAGCTCGAAGAATTGCCAAACTTAAGTGGCAGAGGGCAGTGCACATTGCTCGCAGAACAGATGGCCGATGGGCCGAAAAGTTCTGGAGTGGCGACCGCATACCGGAAGAAGTACAGTTGGAAGGCCTCTCACAAGGTGGACTGATGACCTTGTGAGGGCTGCAGGAGTCCGCTGGATGCGGGAAGCATAGAACCGGTCGTAATGGCGGAGCTTAGGGGAGGCCTATGTCCAGCAGTGAACGAGTTTCGGCTGAAAAGATGATGATGATGATTGAATATTGTATAGAATCAAGTTTATCTAACTAAACAGATAGCTGTGCTGCTAGGGATTTTTTTGCGCCACTTCTTCTTTCCAGCTAAAGCACTAGAACGTGGTGAAGGGCGGGCGTTTTGGGAGACTGTCTTATGTCATTTTGACGTTCGTGAAGTGTTGATTCTCAGCCTAATTTGAAGTAACAGAAAATTCACATAGCAACGACGCCATTTTCGTCATATTAATATTATTCTCATACCTATTGTTTCAACTTAGCGACAAACCAAACATTATCATTAATATTCCGTAAGCATAGTTGCCTTTAGTAGAATTCCCCGCGTGATATAATACGCCAAAATAGTGTGCTGCCATACCACTAGGTAGCACAGAATTCTAGGTACTAACTCACAAATATTATTTCCCCAAACAGAAAATGTGGTAGAAGCGTCGTCGCTGGCAACATCATGATCACTGCTGGGACACAGGCTCTCTGTGTGAGGAAATGGGCTATAATCCACTACTCGGGCCCAGTGCGGGTTGGTAGATGTCACAAGTCTTCGAATTTTTGATTCTAGGACATGCCGCTTCTCTCACGATGTTTTTCGTCGCCGTTTAAAAGCAGTGGTGATGAAAATAAATTATACACAAAGTAAAGTACAGAACCGTTTACTTCGTAAGTCGGCGCCGATTGGGCCACCACTGCTCTCTGCTGCCACAACACTACCCTCCGCTTTCTGCGTCCCGTGTGATCATCTATAGGCCTTAACAATCACAAAATACGTGGCGACATGCAAAATGCTTTGATATCGTGTACAGTGTACACCGCAGACGACCACTTAATTTCCACAATCCACACCGGGGTCGCCATTCTGTCACTGTGGATGACATATGCACATTTTTTAGTTCACAGACTAGCAAGTCCCACGCATTGCCAGCAGGCGCGTCTAAGCCATCACAGAATCTTCGCATGTCTAGACATAGGCCATACAGTCACGTGCAACGCACATCCAACTTTACATCTCCGAATTTAAGAGCATATAAACCTAAATATCGGTCACATAACATTAATAGATTGAGACATTGCCACCCGTTGCCAATTGGTCGTCTTTTGACGTCAAAACGGCCATTCATGATGTATCATAGAAATATGTTTTGTGCCAGTTTTTTGAGCGTATTACGTCAGAGCACAGTTTTTTTGTTTTCACTTTCGATGTATTTGCTAGTACGTTTATGTCTTTCGTCATTTGTTTCGCAAAAACTGTTCGTGTTTCGGCCTTCTGCTGTTTGGTAGCTATTTCGGCCAGTGACCGACATGATAATAGAGCTGTGGCAAAAAAAAACTATGCCACTTATAAAATACTGTCCACTTATAAGCTTAGAAGCTCTGCTAAGAGGGATTTGTGGTGTTACGCTAATGGATAGAATAAGAAATGATTACATAAGAGTAAGCTGCTGGGGAGTTTGTTCCGCTACTTCTTCTTCCCAGCTAAAGCACTAGGAAGTGGTGAAGGGCGGGCGTTTTGGGGGGACTGTCTTATGTAATTTTATTTTGACGTTCAAAAAGAGCTGACTCTCAGCCTAGTTTAAATAAATTACTTTTGATTTTGATTTTCAAGTCTGAAACTTCCGTGTGGTGCTGGACGTAAAAGAATAGCACCATCACATTTCTTCCCGTGGGTGTCGTAGAAGGCGACTAAGGGACTTACCAGAGAATGGGCAGCAGCGTTCCCTATGCATTTTACCACCATACTGCGATCGCCAACCCGCCTGCCAAGCGGGGCGATTATTGCAAAACTCCCCTTTTGGGGGAGGCCTATGTCCAGCAGTGGACGTCTTTCGGCTGAAATGATGATGAAATCTGAAAGTGGCAACGGTTACTGAAATGTGGTGTGGAAATCGGTTGTCATGGTATTTTTTTTGAGCATGGGAAATTGATGATAATGGTAATGAGATGAACTGTGATGACTTATTAAATAAATTTGCGATAAGGGCGGGAGAGAGAAGATAATGGTGATGTGATTACCTATTAAATACAGTGTACCAAAAACAGACAAAAGAAACGATTTTGACGAAATAAGAAAGAAGTAACAATATTACGGAATATAGAAAACCAATACGAAAATACGATGACATAAATAAATACATAATTTAATAATATTGAAATTTAAGAGACTCTCATTACGCGGCTGGATCAAGGAATTGATTCAGAAAGCAGTACTCCTAGACACGGCACGCATAGTCAGGAGGTTCAAATCCAAATCCGTTCAGCCGTTTTTGCGTGAAAGAGTAACTAACATCCATCCATCCATACTTACAAACTTTCGCGTTTATAATATTAGTAGGATGAATAAATACTAACACTAATATTTTTACTACTAATACTAATATTTCTTTCCGTGGGTGTCGTAGAAGGCGACTGATGGACGTACTTGAGAATGGGCAGCAGCATTCTCTATGCATTTTACCACCATACTGCGATCGCCAACCCGCCTGCCAAGCGTGGCGATTATGGCAAAACCCCCTTTTGGGGGAGGCTTATTTCCAGTAGTGGACGTCTTTCGGTTGATGATCAAACCAGTCTAAAAGCATGACGAATGTATGACTCAACGTTTCCAATTTTCAACACATCTGCACTCGAACCATATGAGAAGAATGAGCTATCAGTACACAAATAGATTAGTCATGTATCTGTTTCTGGTAAATGATTTAATGACCCTGTTGTCTGTGAGCTCCATGTATAACACTGGTGTTCAGCTGCATCCGGTTAGACTGGAAGCCGACCCTTATTATGATTTAGTTAGAAAAAGGCAAGGCAGATGATGTTGTTTATGAGCTAACACCTGAAAATCCAAGCAAAGCTATTTGATATTGTAGTTTCTTGATATGATATTGTAGGTATTTTAAAAAAAAAGGCTCTGAACTGAGTAGCACACACAAAAAATCTTATACATTATTTATTTACGTATTCATAAACATTTTTATTACTAATATTCAAGTATGTATCTATTTTATTTGCCTGAGTCCGTGTGTCACTGCGGGGTGCCAACTGAAAACTAGCGCTGGGTGTCTAACGCCCAGCAAATGCTGAGATGGTAACCCTTTCGGTATGGGCACGCTCAGCACAATTTTACTGCAATTTTATTGTTATGTTTATTGTTCTCTTTCTTTTTTTATATGTTTGTTGCTGCTGTGTTGTGTCTGTGTCGAATAAATGTTTTCTATTCTATTCAAAGATTTTCTCCTAGTAGATACCTACATATGTACAAGGTGTAACAGAATAGACGCAAGACCTGAGAGTAGTTTGCTCATAATTGACTATTTCAGTAACTCTTAATATAAGTATTTTTTTTCAATTATGTATTTTGCCATGCCTACCACTGATTGAGCCAAAGAAAATTCAATCTTATGTCAGAAAAAATAAAGCTCAATTTTAAATGCATAAATGAATGCTAGGGTCGACACGTTTTTCGTAATAATATCAGTTAGCTTTAAAAAAAATAGTTTTGGTCATCGTATTATGCTTTTAACTCAATACTCTTATTGGGGTGTATGAGGTCTTGCGTTAATTATGTTATTCGTTGTTTAAACTCATGTTTGCCTGCCTGCTTTCCCCAATAGGTTAGGCAGAGCTGTACCGTTAGTTCACCCACATTTCGCCAGTTATGTTTCATCATCATCATTTCAGCCGAAAGACGTCCACTGCTGGACATAGGCCTCCCTTAAGCTCCGCCACTTCGACCGGTTTTGTGCTTCCCGCTTCCAAAGGAATCCTGCGGCCCTCAAAAGGTCATCGGTCCACCGGATGGGTGGCCTTCCAACTTTAGGTCTTCCGGTACGCGGTCGCCACTCCAGAACTTTTCGGCCTCAATGGCCGTCTGTTCTGCGAGCAATGTGCCCTGCCCACTGCCACTTAACTTTGGCAATTCTTCGGGCTATGTCGGTTACCTTGGTTCTCCTGCGGATCTCTTCAATCCTGATTCGATCACGTAGGAAAACTCCAAGCTTAGCCCTCTCTATTGCCCTTTAGGTGACTTTGCCTTCTTATGAGGCCCTATTGCCTATTGGCTATTTGTATCGATCTTATAATTCACTATGATATATTTTTATCAATGTTCCTTTCAATCGAAGCACCTGCCATGAAATCTTGTCACCATCCTTGGTTGACTGGTAAAGTATGCCTAAGGCATTAAGTCCCTCTTTGTACTATTGTTGTGTGCGAGAAGTGCAAATAAATACGGTTGCTGTTTTGGATATCATCTTCAGAACAGCCGTGCTATTCTGTAACCATCTCACTGGGTGAAGTGAGCGTGGAGTGAGCTGTCAGTGTTATTCCACCTGATACTAGGGATGAGCAAGCATTACATTTACAATCAAAATCGAGATTAAGTATCGATTATGATTGTTGTTTTTTTGTGTGCGTCATGGGAGGTATTTCAAATAAAGTAGCAAAACATAAACTCAGTCAGAAACTCAATGCTGTTTCGGTCTATTTTTTCCTAGACTAGTCCTTATATTGCCAGAGGCGTGAGTGCGCGTATAATGTAATGTAATGCATGATGCACACTTAAACACTAGCTTTGAAATCATGATAAAATGATCAATAGAATTAGAATACCTACAATCATAATAGAGATTTAATCTCGATTATGATTGTAAATGTAATGCTTGGTCAATCCCTAGCATCAGTGGGATGACACTGACAGCTCACCCCACGCTCACTCTGCTCACTTCACCCGGTGAGATGGTTACAGAATAGCACGGCAGCATCAAACCTGTTAAGAAACAAACAGAAAACAATCCTCGCCTCTTTCAATTGAGATGATTAACGTTACCATACGGTTTAATTGAGGACAATGTACCATGTAGATTGTTGATCAAAATAATGACGACACCGGCTGAATATTTTGGCAACCAAAGCGAGTTCACAGACTAGATCCATTGTAGATTCATGTAGCGTACGTACATAGTCTTCAATGGAAGAATTTCCTGAGTATAAATAAATGATTTTACATATTTCTGTAAGTGGGTTTTGTTCATACACGTCAACTAATTTTAAAAACTAGATGAGGTCGGCGTTTCCTATCTGATTAATGTCAGAAAGAAACTGAAACAAACTCAGAGGACACAGTCTCTTATTATACAGAGAAGTTTCTCTGTCTACGATGACAATATTCCAAAATCACACGAAAGTGAGCAGACCCGTTGTGTGACTTCTACCAATGTTTACGTGAGCATAGGAGGGGGTAAGAGCTCTGCTTACTTTTGCTGACGAGGGGTAGGGGGGGGTCAATAATTGCAAAAATCTGCTTACGTAATACTTGAATGGCCCCACACTGCAGAATGTTTAAGCCCGCAATGAAAGAAAAAATAAATAAAAAATCAGCTGTGTTATAGAAAAGTGCTATATCGCAATAAAATACAAAACTTTTCCTGTATATAACGTTCAGATTTCTATCTATACCATTGTGATCTATGTACCTAAATTCCTCAATTGATGACGTGCCCAACTGTATTTTGTCGCGTGCCATCGGTTCGCCATCCCTCGACAAGCAACAACTAAGTGCACGCTGTTGCCACAAACTATTACAAACTCACTCAAGTTTGTCAGAATCACATGAGTCACCAAAACAAACGAATGATAACGATGTTATATCGCTGTTGTCAGTTTGTACAACGATCTCCGACAAATGTGTCATGTTTTATGGCTGGTGCTTATAATGTATGAGGATATCTTTAAAAGTGACATATTCATAAAGAGAAGGATAAGTATCATCATCATCATTTCAGCTGAAAGACGTCCACTGCTGGACATAGGCCTCCCCCAGGCTCCTCCACTTCGCCCGGTCTTGTGCTTCTTGCACAAAGTTGACGTCACTTGTGGTGGTCACGTGATAAAAAAGTCATCGTAAGGAGCGTTTTGTCGGTAAATTCCAAACAACGAAAAATAAATTGGATTTGAATCGTTTTTAATTGAGAAAATGGATATCAATCAATTTATTTTTAATTTTCTGTTACATATTTCGTCCCAATCTTCAAATTAAAATAGTTTTTAATCAATTGGAAAATACCCTATTGCGTAACAGAATATCAATCACAATGTGAATAATTTTGAAGAATATTGCTAATCCATTGCTTCATATGTTTGAAAAATGTATCTGCTCGACAACGTAAATAACGCAATCAATGTTGTTGAACTGTCAAAATGATAGTGTGATACGCAATTACCTCGTTAGAAAGTGCTACCATAGCGTGTGGGACAGGACACTTGACAAGGCATGGCGGAGATATAAAAGAGGATATAATCGAGTGGCGTCCATGGATTGGGAGGTGTCGGTCGTCAGGTTGACGACTTGCTTGGGATCACAGGTAGAACCTGGATGTGACTGGTACAGGAGAATGGATAATAGAACTTAAGGCGGTGATTTCTTGAAAACGCTCAAAAAGGTGGTTTTTTAAACCAGTGTATCTCTTTAACCGTAAATAATTTAGAAAGTAAAAAAAATATATGATATTTTCAAGTCTTTTTTGCATACAGTGACGGAATTCAAAAAATAATTAAACATACTTTAATGCATCAAGTCACCTCTTAATTATCTTTTAAACCAGTCTTTCCCTTCAATAACAATAATAATTATATTATAATTAAAAATATACCATAAAATTCCAAATGCCAAACTGCATCCAGTGATGGATTATTTATTATTAAATAGTTAATATCTAATTTTATACGATTTTATTTGCATTTTTACGACAATGCTTGCTCATTTATTACAACAGATTGTAACCCGTATAGGATTGCAATAAGAACTATTATCGCTCATAACGAGTTACCAGGGTCTTAAAACAGGAGCGACCGAAGTACAAAGCCAAAGTCGACTTGTGAATGTTTAGAATGACGCTACTTCACAATTATTTCTGTTGCTAAGCTCTCAATTTTCTAAGTAATTGGTAAAACCCCCTAAATTCGTCAGCGAAGCGTGAAACTACAAATTTGCCTTTAGATCGGTCATTAAAATATTCAAACATAAAAGTAATCTAAAGTTCAAAGTGCGAGAGTTCAAATCTAAACATCAACGGTCTTATTACAAAAAAATGTTTAAGTTCTGGTTTAAACCAAGACTTATAAGTCTGGGATTGTTACGGTACTAAAGTCAGTACCAGGATCAACATGCGTCTTTATTACAAAACAAAGACTATCTGAGGATCAGTTAGTACCAAAGAAGGTCCATGGTTCAAATTATATTTACAGATAATAAACAAAAATGGCATTCTTTCATTCGTTCATTCGGGCTTTATTTGAAACAACGTTCCGTTTATCTAAATATTGTTATTAGAAAAACACTTGAAATGATTAAATAATTATTTAACAATGCAAGAATACGTCTTAGATTGTTCTATGTTTAGGTTACAATATAATGAACAAGCCCCACTTGTACTTTGGCCGCGCTTTTTATAATCAAGTTGTCATATTTGTAACACCTCTGGCGTGAAGTGGAATGCATTAAATTCGGCGGCAGCGTCCGTAATTTGAGACGAATGTTTACTTTGCGTCCGTTTTAATAAATAAATGCAGTTTTGCTGACAACTGGTTAAATGTAAATCAGCTGTATCGTCTCGAATCTACGAATAAAACAATATTATTGGGTACCTATTATATTATTAGGATTTTGTCTAATGTTATAGTAGCATCGACCAGGGGTACTTACTTCATGTCGAGCCCAGTTACGTAATGCGCAAACCACTTGCACTTCAGGACTCAATGGGCATCCTCGAGGGTCGTGGGACTTATCCCAAAAATTTAGATTTTTTTTCTCCAAAGAGTTTTGTGAACCTACACTATAAATCTAAAATCTTCGTCGCTCAATTCGAAAGAATTATTAAGATGGTGATGTCAGTAAGATCGCCGAGACGTCTCCTGCATATTCAAATCTTCCAAATCAATCATATTAATATCCATTTCTATCGTTTTGTAAATGAAAAGACAAAAAAATAACCAACGCTAACCTCAAATTAAGTAGTACTTAAGTTAAATCCAAAGATAAACTAGGGGTCTCGGCGGACTAACTTTAGTACCACAGATAGTTCAAGAACTAGAGATAAACTTCATTTTATAATAACGTTTTATTTAGTCATGGTTTAAACCTAGTAACAATCACAGTACTAAATTTAGATCGCGTTTTGTAATAAGACGGCAAAGGTTCTCCACAAGTGATGTTATTTAAGGCGCTGACTACCGTAAAACACATAATTTTTTGTCGCACATTTGTATTGGTACAGTACAGATAACAAGCCAGAAAATTGTGAGTGCATTGTCAAATGTTCCAAAAAAATAAAATTCAAAAACAAAATCAAAACAAAATAATAATATCAAAAAAAGCAAAAGAGAGCAGTAAAAATATTTTTCGTCCCTTAATTCTCAAAATTTTCAGTGTAAACGTTATAGGGAATTTTTATCAACTAAAGAAATACCTAAAAGTGATGCCACTGAGCCATGCATTTATTTATTAAACTACCTGTGCCCGCGACTTAGTCCGCGTGGAATTTAACAAAAAAGTATATAGGTATTATTAAAAAATAATCTAAAATAAAAGTAGCCTAAGTTACTCCTTATTACATCAGCTATCTGCTAGTGAAAGACCGTCAAAATCGGTCCAGCCGTTTCAGAGATTACCCGGAACGAACAGGCAGACAGACAAAAATTGTAAAAAAAACATATTTTGGTATTTTTGTAGGTACAATGTATACATTATGCATCCATATGCATTTAGTAAAAAGCGGTATATTTTAATATTACAAACAGACACTCCAATTTTATTTATTTGTATGTATGTATAGATTACAAACAGATACTACAATTTTATTTAGGTAGCCATTGGATTCAACTAACATCAAACGCATCGCCAATTTGAACCAGCGCTGGGGCTGTTTCGCAATGTTCGTAGCATTATGCTAAGCAATGGCCGTTTTGCGTGGATGTGACGCATATTTCCCCCCACTTACTCTGTTTTGTGTTATTTTTCTGCGTCATGTTTACCGCGAATAAACGTATTTTCTTTTCTTTCAACTTTATTTGGTGCCACGATGCGCTATTGCAAATACCTAAATATCTGCTTCTTACTGTGCCTTAAGTAATGCGTCCGGCGTTCTCAAGTCTAGACAGACAGTCTCTCTTCCTACAAATCGTTCTAATTCGCTTATCTTTTATCATGCTATTGTCTTTCATAGTTTATTATGTCTCCGGTTTCCGAAGGCCATATAGAGGTATGAGGAACAGGGTGTAAAGTTCACTCATACCTATTGATAAAGGGAGGATCCTCTGACCAGACGGGTGTTGTGTCTGGTGGGTAGTGTTGCCCAAATGCAAGAACAAGACGAGACTTAGCCAGTCTTGGTCTTGGTCTTGCGCCAATACACCTGGTCTTGGTCTTGGTCTTGGTCTTGCGCTCCCAGTCTTGGTCTTGGTCTTGGTCTTGCAGCAAGAGTCTTGCAAGTCTTGCAATTACCTATTAGTCTATTACTATTTATTAAAGTTTACTTTAAATCTTAGAAAAACGTATTAGAATTGGAACATTGTGAGCTTGAATTAACATAGCCATAGTAAAGATCAAGCAGATTAATAAATAACTGAAGATTTGATAAGAAATTCGAAAAATCAACTGACCTATATGTCGTTTTCCATGGAAGTAACTGTTTCTTAATAAACATTTATGATTTATAAGCTTACATTTGCTAAAACATGTAAATAAACAAATTAATTACAATAACTTGACTGTATTTTAAAGAACAATACTTATCTGTCTAGAAAGAGATTGAACCCTCAACTTATAAGAAATTTAATAAAAGAGTTTTACGATTTATCATTTATTTGACATATGACATTTAATATGACATCTACTACCTATCCTTACCATTTTATCCTTATCATAATACTACTTGCGTGATCAGTATAATGTATTCATTTTCATTCTAAGCACTCTGAAACTTATTTATTCTTTGGAACACCTGTAGGTACTCTTAAAAAAATTCGAAATTATTTTGCATGAGTATACCTACGCCCTATGGCGGCAATCAAATAGTGTCACAAATGTTATGATTTCGGCGTGGCGGCAACGATTGTTTTAGATTTCAAAAGAAGCCGCCGGCGCGTGTATCATAACCATGTACTTCCGAAAAGCGGCAAATTTCTTTGAGAAGTAAGTACAAAACCTTTGATGCCGCATTATCAAAGTGCCGATGGTTAAAACATAACTATGCATGCACTCAGTTTGATTTTAATAGATATTTTTTTATTCGCTATGTTTATGGTATTAGTCGTAATGCGCATAGGTCCAGTTTTTCATATTCTTTGATACAGTTTTTTGCGTCTCATAGAATTCCTAAGCGTACCTACCTATACACCGAACTGTTACACCTAACTACTCAGTGAAATAGCGCTAAGTCCTAGCTGCAAGACGCAAGAGTCTTGCAGGCTATGTCTTGTTCTTGCTCAAGTCTTGCACGGTCAGTCTTGGTCTTGGTCTTGCTAAAAATACGCGGTCTTGTTCTTGGTCTTGGTCTTGCAAAAACGCAAGAACAAGACCAAGACTGCAAGACCAAGACTGAATTTGGGCAACACTACTGGTGGGCAACTGCTCGACGGTTGATGTCGGGATGTTGTACCTATGCGAGTCGCGCGGTAAACTCTGATTGCGCGACGTAGGATTTCTGTGACGTGAGTCTTGCGTAGTTCGCCTGTGGCATTGTAGATGGCGCCACTTTTCTTTTTGTGTTATTAGATATTTGTTGCGAAGTATTTTCTGTAGCGCCGCAACAGCCAATTTAAACGTTTACCCTCTTATTTCTTCGTCTTAGCGTGTCGATAGAAATCTAAATACAGCCAGCCCAGAATTTGGCTACGAGCTTAGCACTTTCAGCAGTAGCGTGCAGACAACAGGACCCGCTGGACAACGATATTAAGTGCCCCATTGTTTGTGGGACAGCACCACAAACTAATAACAAAGTTATTCCAACTTTAAACCTATGAAAATGTATGGTTATTTCTGGCATAATTTTCATCATCATAATCGTCGTTTCAGCCGAAAGACGTCCACTGCTGTACATAGGCCTCCTCCAAATGGGGACGGGATTGCCATAATCGCCACGCTTGGCAGGCGGGTTGGCGATCGCAGTATGGTGGTAAAATGTATAGAGAACGCTGCTGCCCATTCTCTGGTAAGCCTCTTTGTCGGCTTTTACGACACCCACGGGAAGAAATGGAATGGTGCTATTCTTTTACGTACACGGCAAAACGGTATATAACTTTATTCCATGTTTATTATTTGTAAGAGGGTCAATGTCGAGTGTCAATTCCACCATAGAGTCAAAGGCATAAATCTAAAAACTATTTTGACAGATTGAGGCAAAAAATATAGCATGCGAATGTTCTTAAAAATTGGTGAATTACTCCTCTGAGGAGAGATGCGCTAAAGTAGCCCGCGGGATAGGGTACTACACTAATTTTTGAAAACTGTCTTAATTAGATTCTAGAGTGCTAATAAACCTCAAAAAAGACAACATTTTTATTTACTCGATTAGTGCCATAAAAATGCATTTAAATTTTACATTTTCAAATTTCGAGCGTAATTTGACGAAAACGCTGTACGCAGTAGACGCCATATTTTGCTGTGGGTATGACGTCAGTTTGCTAAAAACAAATGCGCTGAAATTTTGTTTGACAATTGTTTATAATTTAAAAAATGAGTTATTTTTCTACTTATCGTTGGTTTGCTGTTTCTGAATGCCAAATATTATTTAAAAAAATTACCTACTTTGGTTACGAAAATATGCTCAGTTGAGATGCCGTATGACGAAATAACATGGCGACTACTATTTCTTGGCGTTCAAAAACAGGTTAAAAAAACTGAAATATTTAAATTGTATTTTAAAATTTATTTTGTTGTTTCATTAACTGAAACTAACATTTTCCGCCTGCATTTTGCCTAAGCTATCTCAATAATATATTTTTAGATTTTTTATCGTATAGAGTAAAATACCCTATTCGATTATTTTTTTGGTTTTTTTATTGCAATTCGTAGGTCAGTGTCAGTTTGTACTTATGTTGATTTAAATTTGATTCGCGCCCGTAGCACGTGTGCATTTACATAGTTATAATCGTAAGACTCAGCAAAACAACTCCTTTAGTTAGAATTGGCTTCAAATGTCATGATTTCATGAAATAGTCGTTCAATAGGGAAAAAAAAATAAAAAAATAAAAATAAAAATGTTTATTGCATCAACTCAAATAACTTATTCTAGTTACAATGGGGAGAATCCTGTTAAGCAAATAGTTTGCTTGTGTTAGGATACTCCGCCCTTCCCCTGGTTATTTATTTTCTATTAAGTTTTTGAGCCAGTACAAAATAATTTATACGTATTATATAAACTTAAACCAATAACAAAAGAATGAAAAGAAAAAAAAAACATCAAAAAGCGCGCTGGAACGTGTGTGGTTATGTGTGGAGATGGTGTGGAGGTAGTGGTGGTGTTGTGTGCATGTGAGTAGTGGGTGTAGGTGTAGGAGTGAGGTTTGGGCCTACTCATTATACATTGTGAGGATTTATTATAATCTACTAAATTGGAGTTAAACTGCAGAATTATTTGATTTTTATAATTTATAATTGCTGATAGGGTGTACTAAGGATTTTGTTAATCCATTGCTTCATAATTATGTTCGAAAAATGTGTCTGCTCTACAACGTAAATAACGCAATGGATGTTGTTGAACTGTCATAATGAAAACTGTTCCTACTGTTACGTATGTCAGTATTTAGCACATTAAATTAATCAACATTAAATAAAACCGGTGGTTATTTGAGCGCATTACAAACTAATCGGTGGGTAGGATGTTTTTTGTTACCGACGTCATTTTATGAGGAAACTGATTGCTCCCACGGTAATAATAGATTTAACTGAATGAGTAATACTTTACAATAACTGTGGTGAAAAATTGTGGTGACGTATACAGACTGTTCACTCTTATTTTACCTCTGATTGTGCGTCACTGTCATAATCAATGTGATTTTAGTCCTCGTTGCAATATGGTTGCTTTTCGGTTGCTGCCCTAACAAGCTGTCAATATCACAGTAATCTTTATTCTTGTTAAAATAAGGTTGCTGTTGGGTTGCTGCTGTTAGAGGTAAATAGCTGAGAACTGTAAATGATGTATTTTACATACATAGGTAAAATGACAATGCGCTCAAAATATATGTAATATAATATATATAATGTTCTTTAGCATTTCAAATCTGCGCGATCTACATCAGGCATTCTCTGTATTTACGCTGGAGGTGCTGTTTCTTGGTATAGCAAACGGCAGAGCACCGTTGCAATATCTTCGACAGAGGCGGAAATTGTAGCAGCCAGCGAAACCGCCAAAGAGATTATATGGTTACAGAAGATATTAAAAGATCTTACTGGTGCTAACTGTCCTGCGACCCTAGGGGTTGACAATGAAAGTGCAATAAAACTGGTGAAAAAACCTACAGAATTTCACCAGAAGACAAAACACATCAGGATAAGATCTTTCTTCGTCAGAGAATGCTTACAAGATGGAAGCATGGTAATCAGCTATGTGCCAGCAACCAGACAGATAGCTGACATGTTAACAAAACCGCTATATGGGCCCAGACTTGAAATGCTAAAGAAGATGGCTGGCATTATTATCATCAACAGGGGTGGATGTTGAGGAATGCATACTCTATGATTGTGTTGCCTAGCAATGCATAAACTGTTAGGGAAAAGTCATCCGATTCATTCGTTTTTATAAACTAAGATATAAATATACTTTTCTCATATTAACTATGTTTTCCTATTCCCTCGCCACCTAACTTTAACACAAAATACGAATTACCGTTGACTAAGGTAGGCCGAGACGGGCGTTAGTTAATCATCTGCCAAGCGTTTTTCAAGCTTTTTCATTTATATTGGGGTCGGCTTCCAGTCTAAGCGGATGCAGCTTCATACCAGTATTTTACATGGAGCGACTGCCTATCTGACCTCCACAACCCAGTTATTGGGTAATACGATAACCCATGGTGAGACTAATTGTCAGACCTTTGGGCTTCTGACGACCCATAACGACTGTCACAGATCCACGAATGACAGCCGGGACCAACGGCTTAACGTGCTTTCCGAGGCACAGAGAGGTCTTGGTATGTAAAAGTGGTCACTTGATGTTAAAATTAGTGATGTTTCTTATCTGTGGATCTACATTTTTAATAGTGATGTACCGACTAGTCGGCCATATTTTTAGTCGGCGACAAGTCGGGCCTATTTTTTACTCGTATTAATAGGCCTATGTCCAGGAGTTGATGTGTTTCGGCTGAAATTATGATGACGATGATGATTAATATGCTTAAAAATTTAAAAAGACAGTGATTGAAATAAAATTTAAACTGTAATTATTTTTATTATAGAATCAGTTTTACAGTTTACTTTCAGTGCAATCTAGAATAGGATAGGAAGAAACGCCAGCTCGCACTTAAACAATGATAGAAGAAATGCAAAGCAAATAAAAACATGTCTTGACAATTCCGCCTGGTCGCCGGGTGCCGCGAACCGCTGGCATCTACGAGCCTAAAGCCTCTGCCTCGAATTTTGCGGGCAGCGGGGCGGCGGCGACGGCGCGGCGGCGCGGGAGCGGCAGGATCTTATGCGTAAAATCAAATGGACCGGTTCTCGAAAACAGCGGCGTGGCAGCGGGCAACGAGCGGTGCACTCCAGTCAAGCCGCGCCGCCGCCGCCGCCGCCCCGCTGCCCGCAAAATTCGAGGCAGAGGCCTTAAGCGTAGTCACGAACATCACCGGTGTCACTCGAACTCAACCGAAAACAATGATCGGCTTGGCCGATTAGTCGGCCATTTACAGCCGAGTAGTCGGCTAGTCAGCCAAAGTCATAGTTGGTCTATCTGTAATTGTTAACGATCCGGCACATCACTAGTTATTATTTCTTAGCATGTTGATGGCAGGGTAGGTCAAAGCCTTCTCCAATAATTGCACGCCATTCAGCTTGATTCTCGGTATCTGATCCAGCTGCTACCAGCCACCCTGCGCAGACGTCGCTTCACCACTAGCCTGCGGGCATCCTACCTTTTTTTTTTTTTTTGATGACGGGAAGAAATCCTCATGGATGTCCTCCGCCCTGGGGAGGGCGGAGGGGTCTGTCAGACTCTTATTGACTAAAACCACCCCGGTGTTCCGCCTCACACTTGCACCGGAGATCACGGGAACAAAAGTGACTTCCGCGATCCCCGGCTAGTGCCGGCCCGCCTGTGCGGGCCACCTCGCGTTAGGGGGGGAGTGAGGTGTTAAACTCCCCCCTTACATCACATAGAGGCGCGCGTGGAACACTACGCGCTGCCATCTCGGGTCCTAAGAAGTAGGGGGCGACGGATTTCTCCAGATCCGTCGCCCCTGGACCCATTTAGGGGGGCCGGAAGAGGGCGTTATCCGCCCTCCGCCGACGCCCGGTGCGTCTGCTGCGAATCGGGTTAGCGGAAGCAATCTCCCGCTCCCTCTCCGCAGCCTCCTTCTGCGAGATGACTTATTCGCAGAAGGATACCACCGCGTCCCAGGACTCCTCGCTGCCGACCATCGAGTCGACAACGGCCGGCAGCGACAGGTCACTGCCGACTCCTGAGATGAGGGCACGGCGCGGCTCCTCCCAAGCAGCACACTCTGCAAGCGTGTGCCACGCCGTGTCCTCTCGACAGTCGATGCAGTGGTGACACCGAGCGTCCGGCTCCCTGTTTATGCGACACAGGTACTTCCCGAAGCGCGGGCATCCTACCTTACGTTAACCGATTCGCGGTCTCCACTCAAGAATACATCTACCCTAACGGTCATCGGTTCTATGGCTAATAAACCCACTAACTTGCTTCTTTTGTGAGCTATGTCGTCATAAGGTATTTGAGGATAATATAAACTACAATTTTGCGGTTAATCTGTTGTGTTTGTTATAGCAATTATTAATAACAAATTAATCATGGTCCTCCACACTATTTTAAAATTTTCCTCATTCTACTAACCACATTCAAATTCGTGGTGTTTCGCCAACGGTTCTTATTAAGGCCTTTCCATTTCAAGACTTTAAATAAATCAAGACTGATAGATCTATAAAACTACTGTCCTACATGACCTTGGACTTTCTTCTTTGTGTCGATGGTCTTCGATTTGTGATTGAAGTCGATGGGACTGTAATCTGCTGGCGAGTTTGTTGGGCTTCTTCTTTTTCCCAACTCAAGGTGTGAAGCAACGAAGGGGTCTCATGTAATCTTGACGTTCAAAAGTGCTGATTCTCAGCCTAGTTTGAATAAATGACTTTTGATTTTAATGACCCAAACCCACTTCGTTACTTTCACGGCATCGTCCTTGGCAGCGCAGGGTTCGCTTTGACTGCAGGTGGCCGGGAAAAGAGGGGACACAAAGTCTGTGATGCAACTGCATCACATCCTTCAACCGCATCGTCGATCACCATCCACCCAACCTTCTCCATCTTCATGCATCCTTTAGCCGTGCCGTCAAGGGGTAAACCCACTAAAGATCCTTCCATGGAAAGAAATGGGTATAAAAATGTTTTCTTTTCCACTCAACAGCCTTTTAATGCGAGTAAAATCTTGGTCAAGAGCTTGCCTGTTTAAAGAACTATGTTACTAACATTAACATTTGACGCCATTACGTAGAAAAGTGCCGTGCAGAATTTTTACTAGATTCAAATATGGTTGTTAATTATGCGGGGAGTCAGGTGTTGTAGGCGGTGGTGACGGTGTTCCCGATCACGAAAGTATTCAATTAAAAGAGGTATTATCGTTTAAAACACTATATTTGGTACACGTTTATGCACAAAAGAAATAGCAACAAATACACAATTTAGGCACACGAAATAGTCAAAAGCAATCAGATAACACACACACACGGGAATTATGGTTATAGCAAAAGTCATATAAAGTCATACACAGTTATTACACACAGAGAATAAGAGTAATATTCCTAAGCTAATACTGGTTTACTTGCTAGCTATTTATAGGGTACTTCGCGACTTAATAGTGCACAGCGGAGCCACTATTACGTAATTACTTGTTCACTTGAGGACTAGATGATGACTACTGAAGGTTATGAGGTAACTCTTCTAAGCACTGGTAGTAACATTCTAACAAACTAATTTCTCTGAGACCTTATATAGGTTTACACATCGTTGTAAGTTGCGGTAAGCCCCGTCTCCAAACATTTACAAAATACCAATCATGTCAAGGAGGCGGGACCTAAATGGTCAGGCGTAGTCTGTTTTTCAGCAGACACGTCGAAACCTGCTCCCGATTCCAACTAGAATCTTCCATACGACCGTGGGAAAATAACGATTTCATGGTCAAACCTCCGTGCGTCACAGTTCGCATGGAAGATTCCTTTGTAGCAGGTTCCGACTTGTATTACGTGCCTACCATACATCACGCTATTGGAAATAGGTAGGGTAGGCAGGTAAATGGTCACATATTTAGGTGTATATCCACAATAGATATACACAGGTAGACAGGTACACTCAGGTAGGTACATTAATTGGCAGGTAAAATTTAATAGTTTGTAATGGGGTTCTGTTAACATAGCTATGTAGGCCCGTAACTTACATGCATGTTATTGGGCTTCGCTAACATTCCACCCCCCTGTAAAAGGGTTCAACCGTCTTACAAAACTTGGTTTGTAGGAAGCACAATAACTTTGGCTACGGGCCGACGCAGGACCCCACTATTCGTTCTGACATCTACCACACGGATGATGCCATCACTGCCATGATACACTGCCTTAATTACTCCCTTCGTCCACACACTTCGTGGTTTATTATTGTCGACAATCACTACCACGTCACCGACACACACATTTGGCACATTGTTCGCCCACTTTTCCCGACGTTGAAGTGTAGGTAGATATTCCCGCAGCCAGCGCCGCCAGAACATATCGGCGAGCGCGTTCACGCGCCGCCACTGCCGGCGGGAGTCGATTTCTTCATCGTCGCTCGGTGCAAACGGAGTACTCCCGGACGCAGTGCCCAGGAGCAGATGGTTCGGTGTCAGGACCACAGGCTGATTATGGTCGTCGTACACGTAGCTTAGAGGCCGGCTGTTTATGATCAGCTCGGCCTCAGTGAGGAGGGTGTATAGGACCTCCTCACGAGGGGCACGCTCCTTGAGCGTGCTACGAAGCGCGTTCTTGACGGACCTCACCAGGCGCTCCCAGCAGCCGCCCATGTGTGGGGCTGCTGGGGGATTGAAGTGCCACTCGATGCCTCGGTTGATCGCCTCGTCCCTTATCTGACCTTGATTGAGGTCTTTCAGGGCGGCTCGAAGCTCGGTGTTGGCCCCGATGAAGTTGGTACCCTGGTCAGAGTACAGATGCACTGGCTGCCCGCGGCGCGCTATTAGGCGCCGCAAGGCTAGTATGGCGGAGTCGGCGCTTAGGGAAGCGGCCAACTCCAGGTGGACGGCGCGCGTGGTGAGGCAGGTAAACAGTACGCCCCACCTCTTTTCGCGCCGTCGCCCGATCGTTATTTCCATCGGGCCGAAGTAGTCCACCCCCACTTGCACAAAGGCTCGACGTGACGGTTCTAGCCTGGCGAGTGGCAGGTCGCCCATCTTTGGTGGGGCGGGTTGGGCTCTGCAGATACGGCAAAGCTGACACTTTGCGACCACTGTCTTTACTGCGGACCTAACTTTGGTCACCCAGTATTTCTCTCGTAGATTATTGACGACAGTTTCGTGGTTCGCATGTAGAGCCATCGCGTGGTAATGTGCGATTAGCTTTCTTGTCAGAGAGTGACGACCCTCTAGGATTATGGGGTGCCTCTCATTATATGTGAGTACCTCACAGGCACTCAGGCGGCCTCTTACTCGCAGCAACCCGTCGTCGGCTATCATTGGGTCGAGAGCTTTAATGTTGCTGCTGTTAGGAACGGGCAGGCCTTTAAGGATGGCGGCCCGCTCCTCTTTGAAGCTTTCCTCCTGGCACAACTTTATAAGGCAGTTGTGAGCCTCCTCCAGGTCTCGCTGAATTATTTCGGAGGTCGACCGACGTTTGCGACATCGGCCGATGAAGATTAGCACTCGCGTCATGACGCGCTGTATGCGCGCCCATGATGAGTAGCGTGTGTAGTCGAGGAGAGGCGCCACGGCCTCTGCCGCGGTATGGACCCGCTGAATGCGCTCAAGGTCCTCTTCCGCCGCCTCTGCCTCAGGACATCCCGGCCACCGCACCTGTGGGTCACACAAAAACAAGGGGCCCGAAAGCCACTCTGCGTGGTCGTCGGGCCAACACAAACGGGTAGCCTTGTCAGCTGGGTTATCCTGGGAAGGTACCCAGCGCCAGTCGCCTCTGTCTGACAGCCTATCTATCTCGGCTAATCGATGAGAGACGAACCTCTGGAACTCATGCGCGTCCGAGTTTATCCATTTTAAAACCGTTTTACTATCGGTCCAGAAGAATTTCTTATTTATCTCTAACCCTAGCTCTTTGTGGGCGGTGTCCGCCAATCGGCAGGCTAATACGGCCGCCTGTAACTCTAGCCTAGGAATGGAGATCACTTTCTGTGGAGCTACTCTAGCTTTACCTAGTATCATAACGGTTTCCCTTTTTCCGTCTCCGTTATGACCTACCAGGTACACGACCGCGGCGTAGGCCAGCTCGCTGGCATCCCCGAAAACATGCAACTCTAGGTTATCGAGGTTCAAACCGTACCACCGCGGTATTTTTAAATTATCCAATTTATTTAAATTATGGAGCCACTTGAACCACGCCTTGGCGTCCATCTCACGTATTGGCTCGTCCCACTGTATTCCCGACTTCCAAATTCGCTGCATCAATATGCGCGATTGGATTACACACGGATAAAGAAAACCCAGTGGGTCGTAAATTGACATAATCATACTTAAGAATTGTCTCTTAGTGGGCACTAGACTTCCGTTTATAATTTCTGGCGGTAGTCTTTTAAATGACAAGTCGAACCCTAATTCGTCGTCTCTAGGAGACCATATTAATCCTAGGGTCCTTTCTACCGTGCCTGCCCCCTTCTCAAGGGCTACTCGGTCAGGCATATCCACTCTCAGCCTATCCCTGAGCTCCGACGAGTTAGTGACCCACCCCCGGATTATGAACCCGCCGGAGGCGTGTATCTGGGTCACTTCCTCTATCAGGCTGTTGGCCTTCTCTTCGGTCCAAGCACTATCTAGATAGTCATCCATGTAGTGCCTGGACTTAATGGCCTCAACAGCTCCGGGATAGGCCTCGATGTACTGGTCGGCATTTTTATTTATTATATATATTGCCGTGGTAGGTGATGAGGCGGCACCAAATATCATAGATGTCATCACATAGGTATCTGGTTCCTTCTGGTAATCAGTGCCTCTCCACAAAAATGACTGTGCGCCTTGATCTTGTGCCCTTATTTTAATTCTTAAGAACATGTCAGCGATATCCCCAGAGAAAGCAATGGGGCCTATCCTGAACTTTATTAGAATACCGAGCAACGAATTCAGTAAGTCGGGCCCGGTAAGTAGGTTATCGTTTAAGCACGTACCGTGTGACGTAGCGGCCGCGTCAAACACTAGACGTAGCTTCCCCGGTTTGTTCGGGTTAACAACTCCGAAATGTGGTAAATACCAAACCGGTGAGCTATTCAAGTTACCCTCTAATTTACGCGCGTAACCCTCGTCTAGCAACCTATTCACTTGTGCTGAGTAAGCCTCAGCGAAACTAGCGTCTTTACGCATACGCTTCTCAATACCATACAGTCGCTGGCGGGCCTGTTTATAATTGTTAGGCAACTGAACCTTATCGTGTTTCCACATCAGGCCCACCTCCCATTGTGACTGGTCAGGCGTACGTTGGCTAGTGCTGTCTAACACAGCTACTGCCCTCTCGATATCTTTATGCTTTCTAGTGCTTTCGGAGATGCCTAGTGCTTCCAGCTCGAACTGGGACTTAACTAGGTCATGTAGGTCGGGGAGGGAAACAGTCATGCAATTTACGTTTTCATTATCTAGGTTAATGTTATAAAACGGTCCATGAATGACCCAACCTAGCTGAGTTAATGAGGCAACTGGCTTACCGGATTTTCCACGGCGGATGTCCTGGCTGACAAGTAGCTCCCAGTTGTCCTGTCCTAGTAACAGCAGCGGCTTGGCTCCCCTCATCTCCACGCAACCCAAGTCACTTAGGTGCGCGTTGTCGTTTATTAACGACTTCGTTACTGTTTGCATTGGCAGATTGATATCTTTTATTGTACGACACTGTATATTATGGCACTGTCCATTAGGACCTTTTACGCGCACTTGTACTACTCGCGAAGTAGAGTCTGTCACACTGTAGCCACCCGCGGTTTTTATTGTCAGAGGAACACACGGACCTGCTAGGTTAGTGGCGAGCGAACTATCGATCAGTGACACGGTCGCTCCATCGTCCAATAAAGCGTAGCACCGCTCGTCGTCACTTATCGTCACTGGCACTATCTTTAAGAGCGCAGTCGCCCGCCATTCACCTATGTTAGTCACACTTTCCGTTTTGGTATCTTGAGGTTTTCCCTCTTGTTCCCTCTGTTGCTTATCCGCATGTAATAATAGGTGGTGCCCGAAACCACATTTCTTGCATCTACTGGCGCGACAGAATCTCTTGGGATGCTTTCCAAATAGGCACTTGAAGCAGGTATTCTGCCCTTTAATTGCTTCCCAACGTTGTTGAATGGTGAGTTTCTTAAACACCTCACATTCCTCCACTTTATGCTTCCGTTGACATATTACGCATTCTTCTGGAGCGGTAGTCTCGTCGCTCTGCGTGTTCACTCTCTGTGTCAACGGAGGCCTGCTGCTGGCCGCGCGCGCACTGTTTATTGGTCGGGATTGTCCTGTCCCGCCGAACTTCTGTTGCTGCCTGGCAGAGGGCTTTGATGGACCTGGCTCGAATATGTTCGCTTGTACATAGTACGATGTCGAGCGTGTCAAATGTATGAGAAACTGAGATAACATCTCTAAGTTTGGTGACACTCTCAAATCCACCCCCTGCGCACTATTCAACCCCATGGCGAAGTCCCCATATTGCGCGCGTTGTATGGGCGTCAGTTTACCCAGCAGTTCGTTCACAAGCTGCGGGTTATTTAAATAGCCGTCAGCTCTAATATTCTTTAACAGTGACACGCAGTTTCGCACCGTTGTTGAGAATTTCCCCAGCTCCCGGCAACTCTCCGTCACTCTGGGTAAATCTCGAACTTTCTTAATCGCGTATTGTAACACTAGGGTCGGATGACCGAACTCTTCCTCGAGCGCACGCATTATCTCTGAGGGATCTGTCGACGTTCTCAACAGATCCTCCACTGCTATCTTTGCGCTGCCCTGTAATGAGGATTTTAATCGTGCTAGGTTTTCGTGCGGTTTGAAACTATACAGCTGTGACGTTTCCCAGTACATATTCCGATATGAAATCCAGTCGGCTGGGTCACCATTAAAATACGGCAATTCATATGCCTGTCTTGGTACCGGTCGTGGTCGTGCCAGACTCGTGATCGCCTCTGCCAGTTTGTCGAACTTATCTCGGCTTCTGTCCCCAGATGATTCTCTCCTTCTTTCTCTATCATCCTCTCCGTACTGCATCTGCCGCCGTGTGACCGACTCGAGCGTTTCTACCCGAGGCACACTTGCGACCGGAGTGGTAAAGATGGGATAACTACTGGGCATATTAAACCTTACGCCTCCCGACGAAACTGGCATGTAATCGTACCTTGGCGTATTTGGTACCGTTAGGTTAGGTAACGGTACAGACGCGGATTGCCTCGGTACTTGCGACACGTTTTCATTATGCGACACTGACGACACACGGTAATTATTACTATCACGATTCACTGTACTTACGTGATTTACGTGGTTTTCCGATGCTTCACGGGGCGCGGCCTCTTCAACAGGCGCGCCTGACACAGCTGACGAACCCAACACTGAATTTAACCGGGGCACTTGGGGTGTTTTACTCACCCATTCTTCGACGCGCTGTGTCGTACTCACATCGGAGTGCGAGCCATCACTCTCATTAGCCGCCTCTATTTCGGCTAGATCTGCTTCCACTCTCTTCTTTATGAGGTTCTCCTTTTCTCGTACGGTATCTCTCGCTACTTTTTCTCTCAGCTGTACCAACTCGCGCTCAGCCTCGTATTCGACCCTTTTTCTTAGGTAATCGACACTTTTCCGGCTATTTCTTGATGACGCTTTACTACGCGGCGAGGTATGGCGATCTTTCGCGGCTGTCTGTCTGGTCGGCCCTTCTGGCGCTATGCTATGGTCGATTACTCGGCCTCCCGTCAGAGGGATGTTACAGGCAGACGTTGATGCCATCGTTGGCGCTATGGACGGAGATCCTGGAGCCCTCTCAGAGGGAATGCCTGAGTCAGAGACGACGTCCTCTAATCTACGTGAACTCATTTCTTGAGCTAGCTTCCTGACTTTGCTGCGTGTGGTAATTTCGCTTTTATTGCTCATGATTTTAATCGAATACTCTCTAATTGAACCTGATCCGGCTCGATAGGACCAAAATGTTAATTATGCGGGGAGTCAGGTGTTGTAGGCGGTGGTGACGGTGTTCCCGATCACGAAAGTATTCAATTAAAAGAGGTATTATCGTTTAAAACACTATATTTGGTACACGTTTATGCACAAAAGAAATAGCAACAAATACACAATTTAGGCACACGAAATAGTCAAAAGCAATCAGATAACACACACACACGGGAATTATGGTTATAGCAAAAGTCATATAAAGTCATACACAGTTATTACACACAGAGAATAAGAGTAATATTCCTAAGCTAATACTGGTTTACTTGCTAGCTATTTATAGGGTACTTCGCGACTTAATAGTGCACAGCGGAGCCACTATTACGTAATTACTTGTTCACTTGAGGACTAGATGATGACTACTGAAGGTTATGAGGTAACTCTTCTAAGCACTGGTAGTAACATTCTAACAAACTAATTTCTCTGAGACCTTATATAGGTTTACACATCGTTGTAAGTTGCGGTAAGCCCCGTCTCCAAACATTTACAAAATACCAATCATGTCAAGGAGGCGGGACCTAAATGGTCAGGCGTAGTCTGTTTTTCAGCAGACACGTCGAAACCTGCTCCCGATTCCAACTAGAATCTTCCATACGACCGTGGGAAAATAACGATTTCATGGTCAAACCTCCGTGCGTCACAGTTCGCATGGAAGATTCCTTTGTAGCAGGTTCCGACTTGTATTACGTGCCTACCATACATCACGCTATTGGAAATAGGTAGGGTAGGCAGGTAAATGGTCACATATTTAGGTGTATATCCACAATAGATATACACAGGTAGACAGGTACACTCAGGTAGGTACATTAATTGGCAGGTAAAATTTAATAGTTTGTAATGGGGTTCTGTTAACATAGCTATGTAGGCCCGTAACTTACATGCATGTTATTGGGCTTCGCTAACAATGGTATCCCGTTAAAAAGTACAGTTATTCGTCAAATTGTAAATGAGTAATGTCTCGTTGAAAGCACTTGCATATAGCTCGGTTGTCAAGGCAATACAAGAGCCGATTATGACAAGATATTACGTAATGTATTTTCTTTTCTTTGTCGTGTCTGTATGAACTATAATATCATGACATATTAAACGGGCAGTCAGCCATCCCAGATGCCCAAAACCTACCAGCCCAGGGTGCGTTGGACATATGTAAGTAGGCAAATTCATGTAGAGGAGCATAGTATAGGCCGTGGAGGCTAATCTTAACAGCAAAAGTAATTTGACCAAATAAAAACAGTTCCTAAGCATTGGAAGGGAAGTCTTTTTTTAGCTGGGATATCCCAACTCCTGTAAACTCCAGTTAAGTAAGCTTACTTACAAACTGGAGTTTACTACTAACTAGTTGGGCGCCACTAAGAGATCTTAATCTCTTAGTGGCGCCCAACCAGATGAACTAATTCTTCTGGTTGGGCGCCACTAAGAGACCAGCATCCTAATTGCGTAACACGCGATTAATCATAATCGGTTTCATTTTGACAGTTCAACAATATTCATTGCGTTATTTACGTTACTGAGCAGACACATTTTTCGAACATATGAGGCAATGGCTTAGTCATCTATTTCAAAACGAAACAGATTATGATTAATCGTGAGTTACGCAACTAGGGTGCGGGAGAGTCCTGGAAAAATTATTGAACTGTTTTGGAGTTAGCTCCGTCAATGAAATTTACTAGAAAATAAACTTGAAGGAACTTAATCGAGCGACTATTGACTATATTTCTGAAATTTACATAATCCATCAAAATCTCCAAATACTTAAACACAAACTGCCTCCCAAAACGGTGCTATCAGTTACCGGCTACTTAAAATACAGCTCATTATGTAACAGCTTGGCTGAATGCCGGGCGCCATATTTACAACTGAAAAAAAGAAGATGGCCGAATGGCGGGAAGTTTATTACATCGTAAACTTCAAATATGTTTATGAATGCAAAATTATGTTTTATTGTTTGCTAAGCCGTTGTTTTGTTTGAGATTGTCTTTTTTTGTTGGCAAGAAGATGTCATGTGTTTTTGATTTTTAATACTCAGCCTGTTGCGTTCGTTCGAACGGTGGTTTTTCAGATAGACATGTTATGCTATGAACCGTGTTCAATTAGGTACGTTACGGGAGACAAACCAACCAGCGGGGTATTTGTGTAACCAAAGACATTAAATTATTTAGCGTAACACACTAATGGGTTTGATTTTGACAGTTCAACATCTTTCATTGCGTTATTTAGGTACGTTGTTGTACAGACATTTGAAGAAATGAAGCAATGGTGCAAAATGATTTAGATTTTTAAAGTAGAGTGTCACGCGATTAGGATGCTGTGTCCGATTATAATTACAAACCGTAACTGAGGCTAATAATAGAAGCGTAGTTTTAACGTATTTAAAATACCTTGGTTGTATGGGGCCTAAGTATAACCAAAAATTATTGGACATACGCTGATCTTCGCAATCGAGGTGGACTCCGACTGTGATGAAGCTGCGAAGAAGAAGAAACCATGACAGATCGTCCATTGGACGATCTATCCACATTTCTGGAAATTGGTGATGAAAATAGGACTGTCTGGAATAAAGATTTGATGATGATGCATTTTAAAAGTATTTTCTTATCTATCAACTTTTCAAAAACAGAGAAGCAGTCTCCTACAAAATGTTTTCGTATGTTTTTTTCAATCGCACGTGAAGTAGCGCTCACACGCGTCTGTAGAGTGTGAGATGTAAAAATACATTCATTTAGGATTAATGTCTGCGTGGGAAGTGAAATATTTACGTTATTCAAATATTTCTGCGTGTAAACATAATTTTTATGACACCAATATCTGTCTGCTTAATGATGTAACAGAGAAACAGATAAAATTGCTTAAAAACGATTGGCCAGTCATCATCCACATGGGTGTTTTGGTGGCGCTTGTTGCTACATAATCCTGGGATCCTGGTGTCCTGAAACACAGGCCACGAGCCTAGCTTAGGCATCAGTCTCCCACAGTATATACTTACCTGAATTGTGTATCATTGTCGAAACTGATCAATGTAAAATAATTTATGTATAATGTGGTGAGAAAATAAAGTTGATTGACTAAGTTAGGCTACTCTTGCCGCAGTTGGTTCGTGGATTGGTGATCATCCATTACACCGAGACCTCTCATTGCCTCGGAAACCAAGTTTAGCCGTTGGTGTCAGCTATCATTCCTACATCTTTGACAGTCGTTACGCGTAGTCAGATGCACTAAAGTCTGACAACCAGTTTTTCCAGGGGGTGTCGTTTTACAGACAGACTCCATGTAAAATACTGGTATTCAGTTGCAGCCGGTTTGGAAGCCGACCTCAAAATAGTTGAGAAACGGCACGTAGATTGATAATTGCATAGGTATCTATCGGCAGTGATCTTTCACAAAGTCCTTGCATCGTTTATTTGGACTTCTCTTTCTCTTATCATCACCATCCACAGCCCGACTTCACCCACTGCTAGATAGGCCTCTCTTTTCTTGTGCCAATCCCCAAGCTCCTGTGCTGTGCCAGCCTCATCCAGGTTTTGCCTGCGATGGCAACAATGTGTACTTTTTACTTTTTATTTTTATTTACATTTTAATTTTAATATTTTCATTTAACATGCGTTCGTTGTCATACTCTGATGTCACTTCGTGGACAATAGTGTGGGTTATACGTTTTTAAGACTGATTTAATAACTTTCTTTTTTGTAAATGCTGTAATGTATAACTGTTTTTTGTCCCAAATAAATAAAATAAAAATAAAATAAAATGTCGTCCGCCAATCTCGCTGTCGGACGACCGACATCTCATCTTCCAGTCCTTGGACGGCACTCTGTCTTACTCCTTCTGTCATCACCAGAGATCGGATATTCGGATGCATATGTACCTAAAGATAATTTTTAGCTATGAAAGTATGGAAGCGGCTTTATAAATTATTTGTAATATTTATTAAAAACCCCGGGATTCTTGATTGCATAACTATTCAGATGTGTATTAATTTAAAATTAATGTTTAACCCGATACGAATTATGTGTATGTATTGGAGGAGGGATGGTTTGTATTAGTTCAAACAAAAAATAAACAAATTACTTACCTAAATTAAGACTTTTACGATACAAAAGCGCATTCCATGTTAGCCAACATCTCAACTTTAGGTGAATATGCATCCGAATATCCGATCTCTGGTCATCACTTATCACCTCACCTCCTCGCAACACACGTTCATACTCAAAACTTTCCTAAAGCCAATGAGTTCACTAAACTAAACAATTTACACCTTTCAACAAACTGGCCAGGATCTTTTTTTTTTAATAACTATCGGATCACGAATTGACTACTAGTGCTTAGCGACAAAATGATAATCAAAATAATAGTTTAAAAACTAAAAAAACGCTTTAAAAACCAAACTAAAAAACGAGAAAATAATTTAATTCAATTAAAAAGCGTGGGGTGCTTTTTGAGGTATTTTTTATAATCAATTAATGTCAAGCACCCCACGCTTTTTAATTGAATTAAATTATTTTCTCCTTTTTTAGTTTGGTTTTTAAAGCGTGTTTTTTAGTTTTTTAAACTATTATCTATTTTCAATTTTTTAGTTCTGCTAACTACGAAAGCGTGATTTTTTCGGGTTTTTTTTTAGTTTTTTCCTTTATTTTTCTCTTTTTTTAAATTATTGAATTGTCATCGGTCCTCGATAAGTTTACAAAGTTTAAATGAAATCTGACCTTTTAAAGTGGGTCAAAATCGCGCCCTAAGGAGTCGGTTACAAACATACAAACAAACATACAAGTGAAGCTAATATAAAGCGTGTAAAAATATTTTTCTTCTTCGTATCGATAGGTTTTTGTTTTAAACCTATGATGTCCCACTTGCAGGCAAAAGTCTCCGTCATACTTTCTCTGCTCCCTTTTCCGGGCAATAAGTCAAGAACGACTTTAGGTTTCACGACGCCAGTCTTCAGGCACCCACTGCGTGACGACCCTGGCTAATACTTAGTAGGAATACTTTCATTCATCATCAGCCAGCAGCAGTCCGCTGCTGAACCTGGCCTTTCCAATTACACGCCATTCAGCTTGAACCCCTACGAAGATTGTCGCTCCACCTAGCCTGAGGGCGTCTTTTCTTACCAGAATTACGTGATCTGCTAGAGATCCAAAGTTGTCAACATAGCTCACGTAATAAGCTAGCTGAAATGACAATGGGTCGGTCATATTAGCCGTCGAACTGATGAACGTTGGGGTAGATAAGTTCTTGAGTGAAGACAATGACTCGGCAAACGTAAGGTAGGACGGAATGCTTAGTAGGTGAGCCGCCTGTCAGGAATATGGTAACGGAACTTACGATGTGCGTCAATCATTATGCCTGGAGGCTATTATTTAGATTGGAAGTTCTGTTAACGTTTTATTTTAATTTTCTATTATTTTTAGTTTTCAATTTTTGATGACTATATTGGCGTGTGCTAGCTGACATATGGCAAATTTTATGTTTTTTTTTTGTGTTTCGTAATTTTTATTACCTATTATTGTATAGAATCAAGTTCTTCTTACTTAACAGACAGCTGTGCTGCTGGGGAGTTTGTTCCGCTACTTCTTCTTCCCAGCTAAAGCACTAGGAAGTGGTGAAGGGCGGGCGTTTTGGGGGGACTGTCTTATGTCATTTTATTTTGACGTTCAAAAAGAGCTGACTCTCAGCCTAGTTTGAATAAATGACTTTTGATTTTGATTAAAGATTGCGGCACGTAAGTTGGACCAAAATGTCAGATTTTGTTTCAACTTACCTGCCGCGATCTGTGATTTATTTTCAAACTTCAGTACACGTTACATCAATGACTATGCTAGAAAGTGACTTCGTTCTTTTTCCGTGCGTGGCAACGAGTGCACGCGGTTCTACCTTCGGTTGTTTGTTCTGATTTTTGTTCAACTTACGTGCCGGGATCTATTATACTTCTTATCATTACTTATCGCCAGGCGTGAAGTTCATTGCATCCCAAACAGAAAATGAAACATTAAAGTTTTGTATTTCACGGTTTGTACCTTGTTATCGTGTCCAAAATTCTAGCGGTATTGCCAATTTGAATGGCAATGCTAATTCTTTCCCCAAAGAAGAGCCAGATGTAATCTTATAGTCAAGCGAAACGTTAACCTGTCTTGTGAATCAACTTCGCCTATCACAGTCCACTGCTGGATATCCATCCCAGGCTGCGCCACAACACCCTATCACAAAGTGAATTAATAACGTATATTGAAACTACCGACGCATACCCCTATCTATTAAATAATTTTCGAAATCGATTCACAATTCGTGGAGATATCGCGGAACAAACATAAAATAAACTTTTACAACAAAAAACAATCGACTTATAAAAAACCACTACAAATTCATTTCGGAAGTCGGTGTCTTTGGATCTGTTGAGAACCTCCTCCTTTTTAAAGTAGTTTAAAAAGATACCCCTAAATCGGACACTAAACGAGGTAAAATACAAGTTTTATTGTTAATACGCCTATGGGCGTTTAGTGTTCCTCAAAGTGTTTACACAAGTGGTATATACAGGTTGAAATTGAAAACATGCGACAAACCGAAATGGGAGATTGTACTCATCATTATGAACAACTTTTACTAAGGGACCAAAGATGCAATCGCGAAAAAAAAAACATCTGTTCCCTACATTTATGTTCGCATGACTCGTCAAAATGTAGGGAACAGCTGTTTTTTTTTTGCGATTGCATCATTGGTCCCTTAGTAAAAGTTGTTCATAATGATGAGTACAATCTCCCATTTCGGTTTGTCGCATGTTTTCAATTTCAACCTGTATATATGTCGTGCCCATATCGTAGTTTTGCTTACCTACTTCATGAAATGCTTAAAATTTTTTCTTGAGAAGACGATCGACGTTATGTGCACCCCGCGCAGTGGGGCTCCGTCAACCTGACCTCGACCATCTTGTTCTGTAATATAAGCACCAGAAGAAGACGAGAATTTCATGAAATTATCGAGTATTTCATGAACTGAGCAAATCTACGATATGGCCACGACAAATACATATACCCTTTTGCCAAGTTAAATCCAGGAGCTAGCGTTGAAAGCACAATCATTATTTAACATGATGTCACCCACCGCTCCCCTTTCTTGCCAATCATTCGTTTATTTGTGCGGGAAGCCCTGACCCAAATGGGCCGGCAGAACTCTTAGTATAGTATCCATTTACTGGACTGGTCCGGATCTTTCTCTGACCTTAATGTGGATTTCTAGCAACTAATTGGGTCTCTATAATAGAAGAGCTAAAAGTTGCATCTACTGCATCGAACGGCCTGGCAGCTTACCCGAATTTATACCGACGTCTGTTTGTAATGTCAATCAAAATAACAGAGTTTTGAAATCAAAGTGTATGTACAGGGTAAAATTTTTGCCAGTGCGCAAACTGTAGCCATGAATTTATTCAGCATAGCCCCATATAGACTCGCAACGCAGAAATTTTTCGTCGGTTATACAAAAAAAAAATCAGCTGTTCCATAAATTTTTACCGCGTAGGTATTGCACTTTTCTATGAAACCGCCGATTTTTACACGCTTTATATTAGCTTTACTTGTATGTTTGTTTGTAACCGACTCCTTAGGGCGCGATTTTGACCCACTTTAAACGGTTAGATTTCATTTAAACTTTGTAATATTCACTTTAAAAATAAATAATTAAATTAAAATAAAACAAATATTTAAGGGGGCTCCGATACAACAAACGTGATTTTTTTGCCGTTTTCATAGAAAATGGTACGGAATCCTTCGTGCGCGAGTCCGACTCGCACTTGGCCGGTTTTATGTAGCCATAAGCGCCCAGTTTTTGAGTATCGGCGACAAAATGAGTAATGTCGGAGATCTGAATCAGACGGCAGATGCGCCTGATAGTACAATCTATCTGTCTGTACTTACTATGTGTACTTATACCCACATTTGCGTCAAAACCGTGACCTCCATTGCCAGCTGAATTAAAGCCACTAATCAATTTAACCGGAATGAACTGGATTTTGTCGTAGTCATTCGGTTTAAACCATTTGTTGTTTTTGTTTGTCATGACTGAAGAGTTAGCAACGTAGATGATTAATTGAATGAATTGTTGTTGAAAAATGCCATTAATTACCACTGCTGGAACACAGGCTTCCACTCTGTGAGAAGGAGTGGGCCGTAATCCACCACGCGGGCCCAGTGCGGGTTGGTAGATGTCACATTTCTCCGAATTTTTGGTTTTAGGACATGCCGGTTTCCTCACGATGTTTTCCTTCACCGTTTTGAGAGCAGTGCTGATGAAATCATTTACACTAAGTAAAGTGCCGGGCTGGATTCGAACCTACAACCTGTTGTAGGTTCATAACTCGCGGCCGTAACCACTAGGCCACCACTGCTCTCGCCATTACCTATGGCAAAACTGCCGAACTTTCTGTGTAAAACAACCGAGTTCCAAAAAAACACTACAAAGTGAAAAATTTCTTTAATTTCGGAAGTCGGTGTCTTTGGAGCTGTATTTTAATTTTTTGTCACCGCCTTCCGAATTTAATGTAATTTTTCACTTTGTAGTGTTTTTTTTTGGAAGTCGGTTGTTTTTTTTTTTTGGAAAAAGTTTTTATTTTTCACTTTTTAGTGGTTCACATGTGCTTACCCCTTCACAGCGTACCGGCGTGATGTTATGTTATGAACTGGTGTAAGCAATAGACAGACATGAGATTTCAGCAATCCCAGTCCATTTGCTATCATTTATTGAGGAGTTCCGTTGCCTATCTCCAAAGTTCTTCATCAGATCTTCACCAAATTTAAATGAGACCACTCCGAGAAAGTGCTCTTCCAAAAAATACCTAAATCGCTTCGTGTGCTTATAAAATTTGAAGAGTTCTCTCTATTTCTTCAGGATCCCATCATCAGATTCTGACTTGATGATCATGGGACCACCTGGGAAGTATACCCTTCCAACAAAAAAAAATCCAAATCGGTCCAGCCATCTTCGAGTAATCGGGGAACATACATAAAAAAAAAGGTTCCGATGAATTGAGAACCTCCTCCTTTTTGGAGTCGCTTAAAAAAGGTAGATATGTAAGGCCACTGGATTTTCAACTCTCCGTGTTAAACCGAGAATTGAGAATCAAACAAAGTTTATCCCAGCGCGTCGAAATAACCTACTGTTCGATTTTAAACTCTAGGCGCCCAAGCATTGCAAAGAATCAGTGCGCAAAAAAATCCGCCGCAATATTTTTATTTCCGTGCGAATGTGGAGTAAGAGTAGGGGAAGACCTGCAGGCTTAGTATGACGCTTTCTATATCTACGAAGAATAGACAGTGCTTTTTCCAGCTTTTTCAATACAAAGTGACATTTGGTTTCTCCATTTTTGACATCGCACCGTAAATATCCTTCTACAATCTGTCATTTTGTCTTTCGTTTCTAACGATCTTTGTCTAGGTCCTTATAGATGTAGACTATTTTTACACCAGTTCATAACATAACATCACGCCGGTACGCTGTGAAGGGGTAAGCACATGTGAACCACAAAAAAAATGAAAATAAAAACTTTTCCAAAAAAAAAACAACCCACTTCCAAAAAAACACTACAAAGTGAAAAAAAACTTTAATTTCGGAAGGCGGTGACAATTTTTTTAAACACAGCTCCAAAGACACCGACTTCCGAAATTAAAGTTATTTTTCACTTTGTAGTGTTTTTTTGGAAGTTAGTTGTTTTTTTTTGGAAAAAGTTTTTTTGGTAGTCGTTACGGGTCGTCAGAAGCCCGAAAGTCTGATAACCAGTCTTATAAACAGGGGTATCGTATTACCCAGTAATTGGGTTGTAGATGTCAGATAGAGAGTCGCTCCATGTAAAATACTGGTATTCAGCTGCATCCGGTTAGACTGGAAGCTGACCCAAACATAGTTGGGAAAGGTTAGGCAGATGATGACGATCAATAGTCACTGTCAACCGATATTGCTAATCCATCGCTTCATATGTTCGAAAAATTTGTTTGCTCACCAACCTAAATAACGCAATGAATGTTGTTGAACTGTCAAAATGCAGGTCATTCCTACTGTTAGTTTGTGACGCAATTACCCCGCTGATATGCTCTAACACAACGTTACATTTATTCTCAAAAATTTGGCGTTGGAACAAATATACAACAACCTTGATGGTTCACTTGTAGAATTAAGGTGATAATTATTGTGTGAGACATTTACAGATCGCGGCCTTCGTTTGTTACTCGTGTATTTCACGAAGATTTTTGTAAGCGAGAATAGATGGATCACGTGATTGGTTAATGGGAGTAGGCAGAAAATGAACGCCAAGTTCACGCTACAACATCACGCCTGTAATCCCCGAACTGTTAGGCAGAGGTGTACCACATTTCGCTATACCCCATTTATTTAGCTTTAGAAATAAGAGGCTCGTAGAAGCAGGAGTGCAAAACATTTTATTTCAAAGTTAAGTTCTAACTTTTTTAGGTAGATTTAAGACAGTACTAAATACTGAGATAAACGAAGTAAAAGTTATTTTTATCTTAAATAATGTTCTATTTATAATAACATCTTCATCACATAGGTATTACAAACCTACAACAAAACGAATGAATGAAACAAACAATCACATGATGATGTAAATCTAATTAAGATTAAAAGGAAATAAAATACTATTTTTTTACAATACTTTATTTTAAATAACAACTTACGACCCACAATACGTTGGTAAAACTTCGTCGTCATCAGCTAATTTAGTTACTCGGTGTTGTTCACTCCTGCTTCTTTTAGGTTTTTAGCATTGACACTTTAATTTTTTTGGCATTACTCGTAACTGCAACACGTTTAATGTCATTTTGTTACGAAGTGTACATTAAAAATAACCTTTTTTAACTTCTGTCTAATGCTATTGTAAATGGAGTATAGTTATGTTTCAATCTCATGTAATAGAGGGCCGCACTTATTGCCATCAATCGGGCATAAATCCAGATTCCGGGGTGCTACTGAGAGATTCCCTATGAAAAACCTATTAATGAACACTTTGCCCGACCAAAATTCAAAATAAAAAGTCATTTATTCAAACTAGGCTGAGAGTCAGCACTTTTTGAACGTCAAAATTACATAAGACAGTCCCCCAAAACGCCCGCCCTTCACCACTTCCTAGTACTTTAGCTAGGAATCGAACCCACGATCAACGAGCCCATCCAACTTGCGCCCACAAGACCAATGAGGCAGTTCGTCATGCTTGTGCATGCAAAATTAGCTCATTTCTAAAGTTGCCATCAATATCGTGGTAATAAAGATACTCGTAATAGGCAGAACATAGCTGACAACACGCGCATGTATGTAATCTATGGTAGAACTAAATGTTATACACATACATACACATCGGTCATCGGTGACCTTGTGAGGGCCGCAGGAGTCCGCTGGATGCGGGAAGCACAGAACCGGTCGAAGTGGCGGAGCTTGGGGGAGGCCTATGTCCAGCAGTGGACGTCTTTCGGCTGAAATGATGATGATGATGATACATACACATAAAAACTCGTCATCCAGTACTTGGACGCCACTCTGTCCCAGCCTTAGCCAGGCAGTAGTGTACAGGAAAAGTTTTTATCCAGTGCGTAAACTGTAACCATGAATTCAGCATATCATTCTGAAGCCCCAGCGCAGTAATTTTTCGTCGGTTATACAAAAAAAAAAAAACAGCTGTTCCATACATTTTGACTGCGTGTAGGTATTGCACTTTTCTATGAAACAGCTGATTTTTTTTGTAAAACCGACGAAAAGTTTCTTTGCTGTCAATATACTTGAAGCGAAATACGGGTGTACTATACAGGAAAAGTTTTTATTCAGTGCGCAAACTGTAACCATGAATTCAGCATAATTATCATTCTAAAGCCCCAGCGCAGAAATTTTTCGTCGGTTATACAAAATCAAAATAGCTGTTCCATACATTTTGACTGCGTAGGTATTGCACTTTTCTATTTAACAGCTGATTTTTTTTTGTATAACGGACGTCCCGACATCGACCGTCGGTCATTTGCCCACCAGATACAACACCCGTCTGGTCGTAGGATCCTCCCTTTTCCATAAAATATGGTAAAAGGAGCAGTATTAATAACTGCTTAAAGATACAACTATGCATAAGAAAATATCAAGGAAGTCAATAGTCTTTCTAAATTTCGTGTTCCTATCTTCAGCGGTATCTGATACATAAACACGACAAATCGCAGCAAGGCACACAGGTTTCTCCACAGGGATTTAGTTAAAATGATTGCCTAACCGCCCATAAAAATATTAGCATAGATAAACCTAATAATAAAAGGTTCGTCGTTACGGAAACTCCTCCCTGAATGCTTGCCCAAATGGTCAAATTAAGCCAAGGTCCATAATCAAAGTCACGCGATGTCCTAATACTCAAAGAATAGCTTTTTAATTAAAATTGAGTGCCTCGTAAAGGTTGTTTGTAATTAAAAGAATTTTGGACTAGGGAACCGTGATTTGAATGTTTTCGGCAATGTAGTTATTCCAAACTTTTTATATAATATTTTGTATGCGATGTGATTCGTGTTTGATATCGGTGAAGTGAGTTTTAGAGCCATGCATGGCTTTGGTAATATCCTCATATATGGTCTCCATCTCACGGTCGGGCTGTGACGAGATCGAGGCGTAAACCTGTACAAATATCTCAGGCTGATTCCCGGCCAACGTAGGCGCGGGCTTGCGGATGGCGAGTAATGGGTAGCTCACTGTCCGGTAAGGACCAAACACGGGTCGACGGCTCGTTGTGTTCCACCCTTGATGCCCGCCAGGGGTGCGGGTTGTTCGAAAGTGATACCGTGGCCCCTGGCACATAGGTAACTGGAGGAACACGGGTGGGTTTTAGTCAGTAAAAGTTTGACACCCCCTCCTGCTCCACCCAGAGCTAGAGAAGGTATTTGATGATTTCCCAACCTCAAAAAAAAAACGTGTACAAATATACCTTCAACCAGTATAAGGTACGCCACCCTGGTCGACAAACTCTAGATCTTCACCACGTTGCTCACTGACTCAGGGACTTGTGGACAATAAACCCGACACAGCCGTGGAACTGCTGATCGCCCTCCCGAAAATAGAGCAAGTTACCTGTGTATAGAATCAAGTCTATCTAACTAAACAGACAGCTGTGCTGGTGAGGAGTTTGTTGCACCACTTCTTCTTCCCATCTAAATTACTAGGAAGTGGTAAAGGGGGTGCGTTTTGGGGGACTGTCTTATGTAATTTTGACGTTCGAAAAGTGCCGATTCTCAGCCTAATTTGAATAAATGACTTTTGATTTTGATATTACCGGATTTGGTAATTCGCGAGTCCTCCCTCTCTCTTTGAACTTCAGATAATCCTACTATACCCCATCGTAACCTGCTCAATTCTTCTTCGAGTTTGTCTTATATAGTCTGTTAGTTCCTTGTAACGTTTTGGCACGCGGGTAGATCTGGCTATAATACCTATCTCAAGCGGCGAAAGTATAACAACATTATTGGTACTTAATTATATTTTCGAGCCGTTTGGGGTTGAAACCCTCGGGCCGTGGGGTCCGAGTGCTCATGCTCTCTACAAGGACATCTCCAAACGGCTGGTTGACACTTCCTGTGACCCAAGGGCTGGTTTTTACTTTGGCCAGAGGCTGAGCATTGCTATACAACGTGGTAATGCCGCCAGTCTCTTGGGTACATCACCAGTGGACAGCGATGCGGATGAGTTTTTTGACGCTTTGTTTTAGTTTATTCGCTGTATTTATATAGTTTAATCTCCAATTAAAAACAATATATTTTATCGGCTATAATACGATAATTTGAGGTTGGTATGCATCTAAACAATTTTCCGTCCCAACAATTTAAGACAGATTATTTGGCATGGTTCCAAAATGTGGAGTAAAACCTGATGTGTTAAATTAATTACTTGTCACCTCAATTGACGGCGATCCTCTCGTAAGAGCGAAAAATAGGGACAGCCTGTAAGCGGCCTTCGAAATCTGCTCACAGGCAAAGCAAATAACAGTTGCCTCTATTTTAGCCATGTGGTAGATAATATTTAGTCAAATAAGCCTGTCAGCGTACGGGAAAACGTAGCGTTGAAAGGCCTCCCACAAGGTGGATCGATGACCTGGTGAACGCCGCAGGAATCCGCTGGATGAGAAGCCAAGAACCGGCCGAGGTGGCGATGCTTGGGGGAGGCCTATGTCCAGCAGTGGACGTCTTTCGACTGAAATGATTATGAATGATTATTTAGTTTGTCGTGTAGTGCTCATTCATACGAGGAACACGCGTCAACGGCAGTGGCAACTGCTGCCAACGACGCATAGTTTGGATAAGGTTCGGCAGATGATATAGGATTTCCCTTTTTCCACTTTTGAGTACCTACAGAAATTTTCTCCGAAATATTTTCCTGCTTTGGGCTTCTTGCCTTCGGTTAAGAACATACATATACTAACGTATTGCCATTTCGTGCAGGAATTGGCAGGAAACTATTATTTTGATCAATTTTCAAATCTTATCACCACCTCCGAACGAACGTGATACATTTTTCACAATCGTCTGTCAAAATGTGACATTTGTGAGAAAATGGGTGCACCCTTAATAGTAAATATACAGAGTCCCAGTGAACGTCCCAGTGGGCCCAACTAAACTTCAAGAAGTTATGTCACATGTCAGTGCTAGCATTTAAGAAAAACGGTGTTATCGCCCAAACTGAGATAAATTGTGTAACTCAAGCGCAGTAAAAATTTAATTTCGAGGGCTTGTCTCTGAGTGCTCCACCTTAACATTAAATAATTAAAGAAAGGACACTTGCACTAAACACACATATCTATTAAAAACCTCGTGGACATGACCCACTCTCACTAGAATTTAAAGTAGCACTAGTGACTGCCAAGTATCAAATTTAGACGCGATTCTAAATAAAAACGACAGTTTACACAAGTATTTTAAGATAAAAACTATTAGCAAGATATTCTGGGAATTCAATACGAGTAGGCTGTAAGTCTGATGACTAGTCTACGCTTATTGGTCAGCAACATCTGTCCAGCTTTATCCCCAATTGATTTCTACCATTTTCAATGATGTCTCTAGCCTTTTCTCAACTGTGTTAGATTCGTCTGCCAGTCTAACCGGACGAGAAACGGAAAGAAAGAAAAAGAAAAAGTATTTATTGGACTCGTATAGGAATATCACAAACTTAACTACAACACAATACAATTATTAAACACAAAAATAATAGTTTAAAAAACTAAAAAAACGCTTTAAAACCAAACTAAAAAAGGAGAAAATAATTTAATTCAATTAAAAAGCGTGGGGTGCTTTTTGAGGTATTTTTATAATCAATTAATGTCAAGTACCCACGCTTATTAATTGAATTAAATTATTTTCTCCGTTTTTAGTTTGGTTTTTAAAGCGTGTTTTTTAGTTTTTTAAACTATTATTTATTTTCTATATTTTAGTTCTGCTAACTACAAAAACGTGTTTTTTTTTTCCTTTTTTAAAATTTTTGTCTCAATTTTTATTTTTAAATTATTAATTTATCATCGGTCCTCGATAAGTTTACAAAGTTGAAATAAAATCTGACCGTTTAAAGTGGGTGAAAATCGCGCCTTAAGGAGTCGGTTACATACAAACAAACATACAAGTGAAGCTAAATATAAAGCGTGTAAAAAGAAAACTTTTGAATTGTCCAGGGGTCAGTCAGTCAGAATGACGAAACCCATTCCCAAAGCCTAGTAGGTTCCTTTGTAGAAGAACTGGCAAGAAACTTTGACTTTGGCATCGTATCTCCCAAACAGAGAGACCGATTACAATGCGGCATTTTAATCACGTTATGTCATTGTCTAGCCATTTAAGCTGTCTGTCACAATATTTACGTAACATGGATTTTAAAGTATTATTCTTATTTGCAATGATAAATAATACTTCAAGATAATTTAAGACAATAGTCTCTAGAAAAATGGCGTGCTTATAATATAAGTTTTAATGTAAATAAATGATAATGTGGGTATTTATATGAGTGTACTCAGATCAGCAATATCTACTATTTCAGTATGAAATACTTTCAGCAGAAATGCCGAAAGACGTCCACTGCTGGACATAGGCCTCCCCCAAGCTCCGCCGGTTCTGTGCTTCCCGCATCCAGCGGCCTCCTGCGGCCCTCACAAGGTCATCGGTCCACCTTGTGGGAGGCCTTCCAACTTTACCTACGTCTTCCAGAATGCGGTCGCCACTCCAGAACCTTTCAGCCTCATCGGCCATCTGTTCTGCGAGCAATGTGGCCTGCCCACTGCCACTTAAGTTTGGCAATTCTTCGGGCTATGTCAGTTGCCTTGGTTCTCCTGCGGATCTCTTCATTCCTGATTCGATCACGTAGGGAAACTCCAAGCATAGCCCTCTCCATTGCCCTTTGGGTGACTTTAGCAGCAGAAATTAGTGCAGGTTAACTACATGCACGCCCATTTTAGTATCAAATTTGAACACTACGATGTACTTACTTACATTGTAATTCAAAAATCATCGACAAAAATTGACGTTGAAAAATTATCCTCAATTATCGAAATGAAAAATCTATCAATATGATCGATGTGAAAAACACATTGAAGGTGATTTTAAGTTAGTATTTTGGGTTTAATTACTCGTTGTCATCCACAGGTAGGTTTTCTGATCCATTCGTTTGAGAACAGAGCATTATGTGTAACCCAACCACTTGGTGTATTTGACTATTTGCTCCCTAATACACCGAATCGTTAGTGGTACCAAACTAACTCGATCAGAGAGCCGAAGTGTTGAACGTACACACAGGGTGACCTCATTTGTGCTGATAGTGTCTGTCGGACGACGAATAGTGTAGTGGCGGACAGAAATATTTGGCATAGCGAGTTTATCTTTGGTGACGCGAACTTTTTGCTCTGTGGCGAAACAAAAAGGAGAATCATGATTTGGATCGGTGGTGTGGTGTGTGTCTATGTTGGTTGTCATGGTACGGGCATGTGATACGCAGGAATGAGGAAAATGTAGGGAAAGATTTGAGTATGAATGTCGATAGATATAAGAGGGGAGATCAAAGAAACGATGGATGGACTGTGTGAATGATGATGCGGTTAGAAAGGGTCTGACACAACTGAGATGACGACTGATAGAGAATTGTGAAATAAACAGACATATTGCGCCGACCCCAAATAAATTGGGGTTAGGGCAGCAGAATGATGATGTATTGAAAATTCAATACAAATTCATTTATTGACATAATAGGTTATAAATCTTCTTTGAAGCCTCTGACTCCCGAACTAGGTGTACCTGTATGTGAGGAGTCAGCGCCCTCTCCCATTTTATTTGGCTTAGAAACTAATGTCAACATAGGAATAGACAAACATATGTGCTACGTGTGTATGTTTCTATGTATGTATGTGTAATTCTTGCTTTTATTTTAGCAATGTATAAAACACAAGTTGTGACGTATTTTTCAAACTTCCTGAAACAATTCTCCTAAATAATCTACAAAGCATTTTAAATTCTATACAAATCTTAGGAATTCGATTTGTTTAAAATATTTGTTTGCGTAGGTATCTTTAAAAACAAGCAACAGCTGGTTGGCTTTTAGTAAAAAAAAAAAAAATAGTATGTAATTCTGTTTTCTAACGCATATATTCTAATTCGCACTAGGTCTTATAAAGTCACCATCATCGGCTTAGCATTTTCCCAACTTTTTTGGGGTTGGCTTCCAGCCTAACTGAATACCAGTATATTAGATGGAACGGCTGCCTGTCTGACCTCCACAACCCAGTTACTAGGTATTACCATTCCCCTTGGTAAGACTATCGGCTTCTGACGATGTATAACAACTGACAAATATCCACGAATGACAGCCGGGACCAACGGCTTAACGTGCTTTCCGAGGCACGAGATTTGTACAGAAATGATCGTCTGTAATCAATACTTGGATGTATTCAGACGACAGTAGTGTTCGTGATCTAATTAGAAAAAAAGCCATATCAATATACTCAATAATAAACCTTGAATGCCAATTAGATAATAAACTTATGGGTCACCCAAATCGAAATAATAGGTTGCGCTGCGGGTCTATAAATTATTTATATTAAAGATAGTTCGGTACCGATTTACGATCGAACCATAACGAAGTAATGATGAGGAAAATATGGCTAGTTTATATCTGGGTAATTTGCGGGTAATTTATTCTTATTTGTGCGGTTATGGGAGAAATGAGGAAATTCCTGGACGCTCGTTCCAAGTAAAACGAATAGACGCGTTTCCCGTTTTTTTTTTTGGGAATGACATCTCGCAGGTAAATCTAGCAGGTTGCGGGCTTGCGGACGGCGAGTAATGGGTAGCTCGCTGTCCGGTACGGACCAAGCCCGAAGAGATGTCAGCACCAACTGGTGGGATCCGCAAGGGCCGATGCGTGCTAGGGATCGGGTTGTTCGAAAGAGATACCGCCGCCCTTGGCACACAGGCAACTGAGGGAACACGGGTGGGTTTTCGCCAGTAAAAGTCCTACACGCCCTCCTGCTCCACCCAGAGCAGGAGAAGTTATTTGAGGATTTCCCACTCAAAAAATAATCCTAGGAGGAGGTGGTCAGCTGCTTGACTGGACTTGCCTGTGGCTGCCTCAATGCTTAGCCGGGGCTTAAAAACTTAAAACAGCGACTACAGGCTAAAGGCACCGTCTCACTTATTTATCAACCTCTCCACTGCGCCACTTAATCTGTCCCCAATTGTACGGCTTGACATTGATTGTATTTGTGTGAATCACATTGTTTGAATGTACTGCGTACAATGTTGTTGATGATTGTATTTACTTTGTTTTCCTTAACTTTTGTGTCAATTGGATAACCTACTGTTGAAGACTTAACAGCCTAGATTTATTATAATAATAATAATAATAATCCGCCGCCGCCGCCGCCGTCTCTCTCTTGTTTAATTAGTAAAAAAACGATAGCAATATATTTCCACAGGTCTTTGAAAGCCTGTCGATCTATAGGTACCGTAAAAGTGAAGTGGGCACTGGTGGACGGTTAACTTCGAGCTCACTTTACCTAAGTGTTCACGGATATTTTTTTACAGAATAGACCGGTTGATGCTTGGAATGGAAAAAGGCGAAACTCGACTGTTCAAATGGCAATTTGTTCATCCAGCCCATCGTACCCATCCTTTTTAACCAACTACGCAGGTGGCTTCAGGAATACACCCACACACAAGCGGAGAGCTGGTGGACCCTGACACCAGGCTGCAGGCAGTCTAGGGAAGCAATGCCGTCTTTGGATGGCAGGCTGACCAGACGTCTGTTAGGCCTGGACAGAACGGGATCTGCATCTGGTGACTGGGAACATAACGAGACACTGCCCGCTAAACAAACACTTATACATAATAGGCATAACAGACAGCCACCTGTGCAGGGCTTGCATGGAGGCTGAGGAAACCGTTGCGCATGTGCTTTTTGAATGCACAGGCGTAGCTCAGATTAGAACAGAAACCCTCGGGGCACCCAAATTTTATACGGATATTCTTATTAGACCAGAAGTTATAGCTAACTTCTGGAGGGAGGTGGGCTGGCTGGATTAACAATCGACGGCCGCCATTGCTCACGCCACTTGAAGGACAAGTGCGGAAACCAAACCCAATAACATAGATTATAATATGGCAATATGTCTATTAGTCTAACCTGACACGACTTGCACCATAGTTACGTATTCCATCACAAGTTATCCATCACAATTTGAATAATTTTGAAGGATATTATGGTTCTTATTAAAGAACGTAATTACTGTTGTTGAACTGTCAAAATGAAAGCCATTCTCACGTATCGTGTGTTCCGCAATTGTCCCTCTGCAAATTGCAAAAAATACGTAAGAAAAAAAAAACTAAAAAACACGCTTTAAAAACCAAAGTAGAAAATAATTTAATTCAATTAAAAAACGTGGGGTGCTTTTTGAGGTATTTTTATGATTAATTAATGTCAAGCACCCCACGCTTTTTAATTGAATTACTTAAATTATTTTCTACTTTTTTAGTTTGTTTTTTAAAGCGTGTTTTTTAGTTTTTTAAACTATTATTTATTTTCTATTTTTTAGTTCTGCTAACTACAAAAGCGTGATTTTTTATTTATTTTCCTTTTTTTTCTATTTTTATTGTTTTGTCATCGGACCTCGATAAGTTTACAAAGTATAAATGAAATCTGACCGTTTAAAGTGGGTCAAAAACGCGCCCTAAAGAGTCGGTTACAAACATACAAGTGAAGCTAATATACGCGCTAATATTTAGCGTTTAAAATAGAATTTGTGGCATACCTTAGCGCACCCGACTTAATAGTTTATCTTTACACCGTAGAAACAATAATTTTATGTTGGTACCACCAGGCTTACACCATTCCTTTATTAGTTCAAATCACGAATCTATCAATATTAATATTTATCTATCGTTTGACTATATTCAAAGCATTATAATCTGTTTTAAGCACGAATATCGGAGGACCCAAGGTCGTTACTGAGCCGTATTGGCTCAATGGTAACGGTCTCGACTATCGTGTCATAGACTTCACTTATAGAGGCAGAATGAACAGGGTGTAAAGTTCACTCATCCTCCATAGAAAAGGGAGGATTCTCCGACCAGAAGGGTGTTGCTACTGCCCGACGATTGATGTCGAGACGTTGTAGTTGCGCGGTAAACTCCGCTTGCGAGATGCAGGATTTTGCGTGATGTCTGCGCCGCTACACACCTACTGCTTAGCATAGACCTCTGTTTTTTGTGCCAATCCACATGCTCCTATGCCAGCCTCATCCAGGTTCCACCCGCCATGCCAACAATGTCGTCCGCCCATCTCGACATTCCACTTATTGTAATTTATTTCATCACCACTGCTCTCAAAACGCTAACCCAATCTGTGTGGTTCTATCTCAAAACACCATTTCAGTCACCAATCTACATGGTCTTCACATGATCTGACAAAGATTATGTCTGGACTTTAAAAGAGACTGAACTCTGTGTTTTTTTTCGGCAATTGTCGAATATCTCGAAACATGATTATGTGCCGGAGATATCTCGAAACATGATTATGTACAAAAAAAATCCAGTCTAATTTAGACCTTAGGAAGTCTGTTTCTACGCCTCATAGGAGGCTATAGAAGTAACATACTCGTAATATAACATTACAAATAACTAACCACCAAAAATCTTTGTTACAGGCCAATCGACGACGAATCCCAATTCGAAGATGAAGATTTCGCGAACCTCAACATCCAATCATACTCCTATCCTCCAACTCGAAGCAGATCTCGTCGTCAAGCAGAAACCGACCCCGTATCTGCAACTGAAGTGAAAGATGAACCAGCAGCTACACCAGAAGCTGTAGACAGTGCTGACAATGGAACTATAAATGCCACAGACACATCAGATACCAGCTTAGGACCTAAAGTCGCTCCACGTCCTTCGGGCCGCATCAAATTAATGGGTCTTAGAGTTGAAGAATCAGATAAGGAGCCTAAGATTGTAGATGAGCTGATCACCAGTGTCTTGAGAGACACTCATTTTTATTTGAGATTGTTTGGGGAGAATTTTACGAATGAAACTATTATAGCGTTCACTCATACGCCAGCTGAGTATGGTAATACTTGTGATCACTTGTTAAATGGAGAGTATAAGGTGAGTGGTTTTATTTTATTTATTTATTGGTTTGCCTTTTTTGAGGTATACACAAGTACACAAGGAAGTCTGAAACTAGCACCGATAACTGAAAAGTTGTGTGGAAATCGGTTGTCACGGTATGGGCATATGATACGCAGGAATGAGGAAAATTTCGTGAGGAAAGTTTTAAGTATGAATGTCGATGGCTATTCTTATGGCCTTCTCTTGAAGGGGGAGACCAAAGAAACAATGGATTGACTGTGTGAATGATGATATCAGGCGGAATGTTATTTTGTTTTGTGTGTCTAGACTAGACAGGTGTTGCTAACTAGCAATCATTTTGTTGACAAGTAATAATTGCTCTGAAACTATTGCTAATCCACATCAATTAGCTAACGTAACTAACTCCATTTGAAGCCTTATCGGCAGGAGAACTAAGTACATTTGTATCATTTGAAGCCTTATCGGCAGGAAGTACATTTGTATTAGTACAAAGTAAACTCCCAAAATTCGGGATTCTACTTGCAGAAAAGTACATATCAGGAACATTAATATGACGAAGATGCAGACGCCCCAAAACATGTATCCCGCTCGGAATACAGTGCGTATTATACTAACCAATTTGCAGGAAATCGTAAGATGCAATCGAAGTTAACAGTTGGATCCGATTTAGTGAGATTAGAAGGTCGCGACCGCACTACTTCCTAAATTGTTGCAATCCAATGTAATTCTACGTCATGACTGAGTCGTCTGTCCGATTTAGAATTCAATTTAGTCTAGTGTGATCATTAGCTTCCAATTTCCTAATTAGTGTTCCTCAATAGAGTTTCTACAAATTGAATAGTGTAGTCACGTTCCCACAGACGTACAAAAACCCCGCCGCTGGATTTAGCGCCGAGAGTGGAAAATAGAACACTGTCTTTTCTCGACGCGCTGAAACTCAGTCGCGCTGCACTCTGTTAGATTCTCTACGCACGGATCATCACTGAAGGTTGAAAATCTAGTGAGCCATAAAATCCCGCCGTGATTTTATTAAGTCCTCGTGTTTGTCGACTTATGTGAATAATATGCAACGCCCGTTCTTAATCTAAATAACCCGCAAGGGCCGATGTCTGCCAGGGGTGCGTGTTGTTCGAAAGAGATACCGCGGCCCCTGGCACACAGGCAACTGTGGGAACAAGGGTGGGTTTTAGTCAGTAATAAAAGTCTGACACGCCCTCCTGTTCCACCCAGAGCGGGAAAAGTTATTTGATGATTTCCCACCCAAAAATAAAATAAAATAAATAACGTATTTTTTCTACGCAGGTATCCTACGCCGAATCGGACTCCGCCCTCCTCTACATGCTAGCCCCGCCTCCACTAGACGACCACAGATTCTACATCTGCGCCAAAAACTCCCAAAAAGAACACTTCCTCCACCAGGGTCCTGAAAAATGGAAGGTCCTGGCTACGCACAACAAACTTCTCCCACTTTGGGCTTCCATTATACTGATTATTGTTCTACTTCTCCTGGCTTCTCTGTTCTCTGGTCTCAACTTGGGTCTTATGGCTTTAGACAGGACGGAGTTGAAGATCATTGCTAACACAGGAACTGAGAAGGAGCGGAAGTACGCCAGAGCGATCATGCCCGTCAGAGCTCACGGCAATTACCTCCTCTGTACCATTTTGCTCAGTAATGTGGCTGTGAACAGTACGTTCACTGTGATCCTGGATGATCTGACTTCTGGATTAGTTGCTGTCATCGGGTCTACGTTAGCTATTGTGTTTATTGCTGAGATTACGCCTCAGGCTGTCTGTGCCAGGCATGGTCTGTTTGTTGGTGCTAAGAGTATCTGGATTATGAAGGTTAGTTTGTTTTAATTGTTACTATTTTTTTGAAAATATCCCACGGGAACGTATACCGGGTGTATCGGGGTTTTCATATAAGTAAATTCTGAACTTTATTCCGACAAAGGTAAAGTCCTTAAAGAACTGCTAACTTAGCACTGAACTAAGCTGTCAGTTTTGTAAAAAGAACTGCATTTTAATCATATTTATGTTCGAATTTCAGAAACTAAATCAAAATATTTTTTTTATTGTCCATGTAGATTTCATCATCATCATCATTTCAGCCGAAACACGTCCACTACTGGACATAACCTCCCCTAAACTCCACCACTTCGACCGGTTCTTTGCTTCCCGCATCCAGCGGACTCCTGCAGCCCTCACAAGGTCATCGGTCCACCTTGTGGGAGGCCTTCCAACTTTACGTATTCCGGTACGTGGTCGCCACTCCAGAACTTTTCGGCCCCATCGGCAGTCTGTTCTGCGACCAATGTGCCCTGCCCACTGCCACTTAAGTTTGGCAATTCTTCGGGCTATGTTGGTTACCTTGGTTCTCCTGCGGAGGCCCATTGTGAGCAACCACGATTCGGTTCCATATGTCATCACTGGCAACACGCACTGGTCAAAGACTTTCGTCTTGAGAAACTACGGTATGTGGGACGAGAAGATATCGCGAAGTTTCCCGAACGCTGCCCAGCCGAGTCGGATCGGATGTAGATTTATGTGAAATAAAATATTTTGAACGACCAACTGGAACCGTGTACGGTTCTAATGAGGGTGTTAATGAATATTCAAGTCACCAGTTGGCGCCACTTTGACAAGAGGTCTTCCAGTTCGACAATGAACTTAAAATATTTGATGTCGTTCGTTTCATTCTTTCGTTCACCATTCAGTCCGTAGGGGCTTTGACACTTTTTTGACAGGTGCCTGGACCTGACGGCTCAGTGCTACCACCTAGTGAACGTCATTTCAGAACACCCTCATTGGTCGTTTCCTATGGAGAAGAGACGGCAAAAAACTCCACGGTTACTCTTTTAATAATAATTCGCTTTTTTATCGATCACTTTTACATCACATTCGCAAGAACGTAAAAATATCGTGACGGGATTTTTCGCGGCTATCCATAAACTTAACGTGGGACGTATCCCACGTTAAGCAGGGGGAGGGGGTCAACGAAATGTGACATTGTGTGACAAGGGACAGGGGGGTCAAAAGCTTTGTGACGTCACATGTTAAAATCACCATTAAATAAAATATTTGACTTTGTGTTAATTTTATGAAAGATTATTATTAATTTAAGTAAAAGAAAAATGGATAAACTGCTGTTTTCATTTAAATATGTACTTCTGAATATAAAATTGCAAAAATATATGAAGTCACACAAGGGGGGTTTACACAAGTGTGACCACCTGTGACAAGGACGGGGAGGGGGGTCAGAACCATAAAATTTGTGTGAGGTAATTTATGTATGGCCCCTAAAACATTTTATTTCTTAGTGAAGAACGTGCACACACTACTAAGACAGAGCAGTGGTGGGCCATTATTAACGGCCGCGACTTACGAGATGTATGTAGGTCGTAGGTTCGAATCCAGACAGGCGGTTTCATCATCATCATTTCAGCCGAAAGACGTCCACTGCTGGACATAAGCCTCTCCCATAAGGGTGGTTTTGCCATAATCGCCACGCTTGGCAGGCGGGTTGGCGATCGCAGTATGGTGGTAAAATGCATAGAGAACGCTGCTGCCCATTCTCTAGTAAGTCCCTTAGTCGCCTTCTACGACACCCACGGGAAGAAATGGGATGGCGCTATTCTTTTACGTCCGGCACCACACAGACAGGCGGTTTACTTTGTATACATTATTTCATCACCACTGCTCTCAAAACGGTGAAGGAAAACATCGTGAGGAAACCGGCAAGTCCTAGAACCAAAAATTCGAAGAGATGTGATATCTATCAACCCGCACTGGACCCGCGTGGTGAATTACGGCCCGCTCCCTCTGACAGAGGAGGCCTGTGTCCTAGCAATTGGAACATTATAGGCTGATTATAAAACACGTCTGCATTGGGGCCATTCAAGTATTACGTAAGCAGTTTTTTTTAGCAATTCTTGACCCCCCCTCCCCCTTGTCTGCAAAAGTAAGCAAAGCTCTTACTCCCTCCTCCCATGCTCACGTAAACATTGGTAGCAGACACCTAACGCGTCTGCTCACTTTCTTGTGATTTTGGTATATTGTCATAGTTTTCTTCGAGCCATTCACAGACAAGTAGGGTTGCCATATGTGTTAAACCAAAATCGACTAAATTTTGTAGAAAATCCAAAAGTTAATAAGTAAATTCTGCTGACGTAATCACCATCCAGACCTCCCATCCTCCATGTCATCAAAAATAAACAAAGTAAAGAGCCCCCCGCCTCCCTGTAGTGCTTACGTAATACTTGAATGGCCCCATTCTCCTACAAGATACTGGCGTGATGTTATGCATGTTTGCCGTTACAATTAAACGTTCTATCTTTCAGATCGTCATGGGTATCTGTGCGCCATTAGCCTGGCCGACCAGCAAGCTGCTCGACTACTTCTTAGGTGAAGAAATTGGTACACACTACAACAGGGAGCGTCTAAAGGAACTTGTCAGGGTAAGTACTCCTGATCTGGGGACCAATACTAGTTTGGAGTAGAAAACTTTCTTCTGAAATAGTCTTCATAAAAAAGGACAGATTGTAGGAGGATTTATACGGTGCGATGTCAAAAATGGAAAAACGAAATGTCACTTTGTATAGAAAGAGCTGTGTCTATAGAGGTATGAGAAACAGTTCACATGAGTGAACTGTTTTTGTTAGAGTATGAACTCTATATAAAAGGGAGGACTTCCTACCAGACGGGTGTTGTGTCTGGTGGGCAACTGTCCGACCGTTGATGTCGAGATGTTGTTGTCATCGGAAGAACGTGAACACCGTTTGTTTATAATCTATCTCACGAGATGATGAACTGTATAGGAATTGTAAACTGCAAAAATCATTTACAATTTAACCCTCTATTTTTCGATTAGTTTATAATCTGTCCTTCAAATTGTGAACTGGTATTAAGACGGAAAGTACCTTCCGCTATTACTAAATAGTCAAGTAACTGCCACTAACTTGGAAGTAGCGCTCGGCCGGCCGCTGCCGCAGCACCGCCCGCTCCGCTCGCTCGGCTCGCGCTCGATTGGTAGCAGTTCTAACCTAACCTATTCGGTCGGTAAGCAGTATGGTGCGGTTCACGATTTATCGACAGTTTATGATCTCGCGAGATAAATTATAAACTAACGGTGTTCACAATCTTACGGTGACATATATACCAGTCGCGCGGTAAACTCTGATTGTGCGATGCAGGATTTGTGTGACGTTGTGTGACGTCTTTGATGCGTAGTTCGCATGTGGCGTTGTTTATGCCGCCATATGTCTAAGAAAGCGTCATACTAAGGCTGGAGACAAGACCACATCTCAGCTCCAAAGGTCCTCCTTTTGTTAGTAAGGTTGACAGCACCTTAAAAAAACCACGTTCCACTAGGTTGTCCAGCAATTTTATAAAAAGCCACAGTTACCTTTTTCGACATCCATACAAAATAAAAAATAGTTACTGATTTTATTTTATTGCTGCTCGATCACGCCTGATGGAAAACGATGGAAGAGGTCTTGGATCGCGTAGCACAATTCTTACCGCAACCACATTTTTTACACACTTCCTAACCCACAAATCCGCCACAGGTAACGGACCACGTGAACGACTTAGATAGAGAGGAAGTGAACATCATCTCCGGAGCCCTGGACCTTCGCAAAAAGAAGGTCAGCGATGTCATGACCAAGCTCAAGGATTGCTTCATGCTGCCGATTAACAGCATCCTGGATTTCGAGACCATGTCGGAAATTGTTAAGTCTGGTGAGTAACTGCATTTTTACTCCTCTTTTCTGAGCTCTTAAATGAATAAATTAGTGTCTTGAAGACTAAAAACTTTTTTAAAACAAAGCTTTTATTTAAATGCGCTAAAAAGAATAAATAAACTTTTTCTTTAAACTTTTTATTAATTATTAATAACCTCATTACACACTTTAAATGATATAAAAGCTTGTCGCAAGATTTAAGTACTCTATATCTAAGTAATACGAGTACTTAAATCTTGCGACAAGCTGACATTGACATAACTAGGGACCCCGGGGACTCAGAGCTTTGGAAGGCGTATGAGGATCCAAAGCCAATTCGCCCTCTGCGAGTTGGCTTTGGATCGTTTAGAAGCTTGGAATGAATTTAATATCAGCCCCTTTCTGGATATATTCCAAACGCACGTCTTTTAACTCGATCCTCGGTTACTCTTACCCTGCGATGATCGCCCTCCACCATACCTTGACCACTCCATAGAATAATCAATCCAACTCTCAGTCAAATACTCAAAATCCTTTCTACATTTCCAGGTTACTCCCGTATCCCAGTATACGAAGGCGCTCGCGGCAACATCATCACGGTGCTCTTCATCAAGGACCTGGCGTTCGTGGACCCTGACGACAACACACCGCTGCGCACGCTCTGCCAGTACTACCAGAACCCCTGCAACTTTGTGTTCGAAGACGTCACGCTGGATGTAATGTTGAAGCAGTTTAAGGAGGGTAAGTCAAAAATGCAGGCTACGAAGCAAAATCATAAAAATAATAAGTCATTCATAATCATTCATCCATTTAATCGTACGGTCATACATTCGTTCTTTCCTTCATACATTCGCTCTTTAGGTCATTCATTCATTTTACTGTTTAATCGTTCACTGGTTCCTGGTACGTTCATTCATTCTACTAGACGACAATACGCGCAATTTAGGGAGTATGGGTAAATTGGTAGAGATAAACTAGTTTAAAACTGCATGCCCCTCCACTGCTTATTGCATAAACATTTCAAATGTTTGTATAGAAGTTTTAGTAGATGGGCGTGTAGTTTTAAATTGGTTGATCTCTACCGTTATATCAACCGATTTCCATCGAACCATTCAATTGTTTTTATTACATGTATTTCATTCATCGTCCGTTGATCAATTTACTAGTTCGATCATAAATTCTCTCGTTCAATACTCAATGATTGAATATTCCCTTTATAAAATGGCGATTGGAAGTGGCTTGTACTTAGTATGCCTTGATACTTAAAAAAAAAGTTTGCATATAATATTAGGTATCTGTTATCCATTTTATAGGATAAGTATCTGTAAGGAGTTTTTGGCGGAATCGCGTTGGAAATGTCGCCCGAATTTTCATTTTCATGAAATTTTATGAAATAGCGAATTAAATTGTATAATTTTGGTAGTGAATTATTCAATTTAGTTACGTGTGAGTGCACAAGTGTAGTGAAGGTGAAAATAAGTGGCTTACATGGACTTTTCGTGTTCCCCCCTAAAACTCCTAAAACTAGGTTGTTGTAAAGTTACTACCGCTTTACAATAACTTTGATTTGACTGACTAAAGACGACTATGCCTGTTTTGTTACTTCGTGCGCGATATCGGGCCATTTATTTGATCGAAAAGAAAAAATAGTTGACACTGGCTAAATGCACAAACCGTGCGAAGCCAAACCCCCCAAAAAAAGTGTCTGTAAACGCATAAATTAAACAGGAATCATTCCTAATGTGAGTCAAAGTTTTAAACCAGAATAAAAGCGCTTCAAACAAAAACCAGGTTTCCCGATCAATCCATTATCCCCACATGTGCCGTTTGCAGTCAAATAAATTATCTTAACAAAATAAATACGCCATCCGTAATGTTTGTAATGAATCATAGGCAGCCTTGAGCTAAACTGAAAATTATTCACGTACCTACGGATACATTCATTCACTCTTTCATTCGTTTATTTGTTTATTAAATTGTTCACACGTTCATTCATTCATTCCCTATGTTGATTTCCTTTCATTCGGTCGTTTGTTCAATGCATTCAACCCTTCTACTATCTACCACAGACACATAAATTTGTAATGTTTTGTTGAATACCACTATAATTTGAAAGAAAGAAAAAAGGTGTCTTTGCGGTCAAAATGACGCAGAGAAAGAACACAAACACAAAAAGAACATGTTGGGGGAAAATATGCGTTACAAAACGGCCATTGCTCAGCATAATGCTACGACCCTGTATCAAACAGAGCCTCAGTGCTGGTTTCCAGGGACAGCAGGCGTTGACGTAATGACGTCAACCGGTACAGCATACGATGTGATAATAAAAACTTTTTGTCTAAAAAAACACTACAAAATGAAAAAAAAACTTTCATTTCGGAAGTCTTTGGATAGGTTTTTTCTTTTTTTTTTGCCACCGACCTCAGAAATTAAAGTAATTATGCACTTTTTAAGGTACTGTTTTTTTTGGAAGTCGGTTGTTTTTTTTAGCAAAAAAGTTTTTATCTTTCACTTTTTAGCTATGCAAAATACCCCACACTAATTCGTATTCCACTATTGGCCAGGTAAACAGCACTGACTGGGAGTATTAGAAAGTCATCGTGTTACACAAATTGGATAATTTCGTTAAATATAGTATTATCGAAGCTGAAAGTCAATAAAAATTATACACGCACGACCCCTGAATCATAAACCTATCCATTAAAAAATATATTTTTGAAATCAACCCACATTTCTCAAAGATATCGCGGAACCAAACAAAAAATATTGAGACGAATTGAGAACCTCCTCTTTTTTTCAATTGGTTTTGGGGGAAGGAATCTTTGAGGAGGCCTATGTCAAGCAGTTGACGTCCTTCGGCTGAAATGATGATAAATGGGCACCTTAGAGGATCTATTTAGCATCAATTCTTCAACCCTTTCAATCTGCGATCTTGGTTGGCTGACGAAGAATCTAAAAAAAAACTTAATAAATTATAGATTACTACACTAGCTTTTGCCAGCGGCTTCGCTCGCGCGGAACTTTCATGCCCTATTTAACTCCCTTAGGGGTTGAATTTCTAAAAATCCTTCCTTATTCCTTGTCTACATTATAAAGGGAACCTCTGTGCAAAATTTCAGCTTTCTAGGTCCAAGGGTTTGGGCTGGGCGTTGATGAGTCAGTCAGTCAGTCAGGACTTTTCTTATTACACGCTTTATATTAGCTTCACTTGTATGTTTGTTTGTTTGTTTGTATGTTTGTATGTAACCGACTCCTTTGAGGGCGATTTTGACCCACTTTAAACGGTCAGATTTCATTGAAACTTTGTAAACTTGTCGAGGACCGATGACAATTCAATAATTTAAAAAAAATTAGAAAAAAAACATGATTTGTTAGTTATAAGTTAGTTAGCAGAACTGAAAAATAGAAAATAAATAATAGTTTAAAAAACTAAAAAACACGCTTTAAAAACCAAACTAAAAAAGGAGAAAATAATTTAATTCAATTAAAAAGCGTGGGGTGCTTGACGGTGAGTGATTATAAAAATACCTCAAAAAGCACCCCACGCTTTTTAATTGAATTAAATTATTTTCTCCTTTTTTAGTTTGGTTTTTAAAGTGTGTTTTTTTGGTTTTTTAAACTATTATTTATATAGATTTATTGAAAAGAATCGATACAAACTCAGGTATCGATATAGTCGTAGGCCTACAAACTCTCGTTCGATCCATTAATCCCATTTGTGCCGTTAAATAAATTATGTCAATAAAATAAATACGCCATCTGTAATGAATCGTAGTCAGCCTTGAACTGAATATTTTTCAGCGGCTATTTTAGCGAAGGTAACTGTTCAGTCGGTGTAGATTATCCAGTTGGGAATTATGTTATGTACTGTAATGCGGTTTTCGTCGTGTTGTTATACCAAACTCAAACTAAAGCATTTATTTCAAATAAACCAATTACAGGCACTTTTGAATTGTCAAGGTCGGTGAGGTAGAAAGATGAAGCTATATGCCCATTCCAAAGCGTAGGTACCTATGGAGAAGAACGGGCAAGAAACTCCATGGACACTCTTTTAAAATCATGATATTGTTACAAAAAGTTGGTTACATCATTTTTTTTTTTTTTGAGGATGGGAAATCATCAAATGACTTCTCCCGCTCTGGGTGGAGTAGGAGGGCGTGTCAGACTTTTACTGACTAAAACCCACCCGTGTTCCCTCAGTTGCCCGTGCGCCAGGGGCGACGGTATCTCTTTCGAACAACCCGCACCCCTAGCAGGCATCGGCCCTTGCGGACCCCACCAGTCTGGCGCACCAGGACACATGGCACGCTGTGACCACCCCAGGAACCAAGTAGCACAAGGGCCCCAGACTACCCTGGCACCCCTGGCACCCCTGGTCCCCCTGCGACGGGTCATCGCAGTGGCCCCGCCGCCTACCACTTCTCGGCCGCAGGGGATAGGGAGAGCGGCCAACGCTATACCGACACTCCTCTTCCCCTGCGGCCCCACCGCGTCCGCCATCAAACGGTGGCGGCCCCGTCCAGGCCACGGAAGGGAAGAGCGCTACTCAAAAGTACCGGCACTCCTCCTCCGCCGCAGCCTGTAACCCTCAGCCGCGATGCCTCCCATTCGACATCGCGGCCCGCCTCAGTTGCGGTGCACCTCACCGCAACCTACTTTTTGGCCGCTACGTCGTCGGCTTGGAGACAAAAGCCCTGACGAGCGGCCCCACCTTGGGGTTCCTCTTCGCTTCACCGTGAGAGCGGACCACGGCTACTGAGCCCCCCGCAACGACAATGCGGGAACCCACTGGGGGGGGGGTTACATCATTATGTTGAAATTATCAATGTGAGAACGATGTAAAAAGACGTCCACATTATAAGCGTCCGTAATTAAAACAAAAATAAAATAACAATTTAGAAATTAATAAGCCGTGGGAGCTACCAGATGGGTAATTGTGTAATATCAGAAGTAATCGCTTTCACTTTGACAACGTACTACCGGGATAAAAGTACCCCATTTGTTAATCCAGGGTTTAAACTATTCTGTGTTCCAAATATCCGTTCTGTAGTTTTTGCGTGAAAGAGTAACAAACATCCATTATTAGGATTAAACTCTGATTTTTAATTAGCTGGAATAATAAGACAAATGCGGTCGACCGTTTTTTGTCAACATGACAGTTATGCTATAGTAACAGCTGTCATTTTGCTCCAGCAAATAAAAAAATCAGAGTATAGTACGACTAGCGACCCGCCCCGGCCTCGCACGGGTGTACAGTGTATGTGACGGAGGTCGTATAACTATATGTAGAATGTCTCCCTGCACCGTGGACTGCAACGGGGCATGCCGCCCGACCGCCCATTTCGCTGCGAGCGATTAATAATTTGAAATCTGTGATATCTTCTAAGACTCATTTTAATGATATACTGTAAAAGGCAATTTTTTGAGATTAAGTTTTTCTTCACAGGTCACAAAGGTCACATGGCGTTCGTCCAACGCATTGAAGAAGGTGACGGTGACCCCGTCTACGAAACTGTTGGTTTAGTGACCCTGGAGGATGTCATTGAAGAGATGATTCAAGCGGAAATTGTGGATGAAACGGATGTTTTCAGTAAGTATATGATTTATACTTCATTAATAAAATTGTATGTTTATTTTTAAATTTTATTATTTGAACTGTTTGTTTTTCAGTAATCGGGTCTTAGTTTTTGAACTTACTTTTTTAATTGATATTGTTTTTTTTTTCTATCTTCATTGAATACATTATTAAATATTTTAATAAAAGAAACATTTTATAAAATAGTGTTCCGCCGGTATCGGGAGCAGGGTCCAAGCTACCGGTGGTTAGGGCTCCAGAGACAGGAACCTCCTCACGATGCAAACCGTATCGAGGAGTACTGCCTTCTGAATTAGGCCTTTGATCCAACCGCGTAACGAAAGCCTCGAGAGATGTTGATCGAGGTTTTGGGCCATCAGTCCATTGGCTGATACGATAATCGGCACAATGACAGCCGAGTTCACATTCCACATGTCAACAACCTCGTGTGCAAAGTCGAGATATTTAATATAAATATTATTATGTCCTTTATTTATTCTTTATCCAAATTAAATACATTTTTATATCAGTTACATTACAAAGAACATTTAAAAATATAGATATTATTTTTAAGAGATCAATAATTCATTTTTGTGCCCAAGTTAAGTTTTAATTAATTTTATTTGTTGGTATATTGGCATGGCTGGCTGACATATGTATGACTAATTATTTAATTAATGTTCTGTGTCTCTTAATGTTTATATTACTTTATCTATGTATGAATAGAATCAAGTATAACCGACTAAACAGACAGCTGTGCTGCTGGGGAGTTTGTTCCGCTACTTCTTCTTCCCAGCTAAAGCACTAGGAAGTGGTGACGGGTGGGCCGTATTTGGGGGGACTGTCTTATGTATTTTGACGTTCGAAAACTGCTGATTCTCAGCCTAATTTGAATAAATGACTTTTGATTTTGATTTATTCCTTTTTATGACACTGGAACAATAATTATGACTTTTACACTTCGCCAAAGAGTTTCAGAAACCTAGAATTAGTTGTGCAAAACTTTTTTTCACCATCCTCTAACTCCACTCTCTTCATTCCAGGTGACAACCGCACCAAGAAACGCTTGACCCGTCCCGTGAACAAGTTCCAGGACCTAGCTGCCTTCGCAGGTCACCACGAGCACCAGAGAGTGCACGTCTCTCCTCAACTCGTGCTAGCCACCTTCCAGTTCCTGAATACCAGTAAGTAGATACTACTGGGGCAAAAATATCAGTACATTAAAGTATGAAAGTTTACGCTAAAAATTTTGAGGATTATTGCGACGAAAAATATTTAAAAAAAAAACTGTTTTACGATTGTTTTATCACGATCAGAGATCGGATATTCGGATGCATATTTACCTAAAGATAATTTTTAGCTATGAAAGTATGGAAGCGGCTTTATAAATTATTTGTAATATTTATTAAAAACCCCGGGATTCTTGGATTGCATAACTATTCAGATGTGTATTAATTTAAAATTAATGTTTAACCCGATACAAATATGTGTATGTACTGGAGGAGGCGTGGTTTGTATTAGTTAAAACAAAAAATAAACAAATTACTTACCTAAATTAAGACTTTTTCGATACAAAAGCGCATTCCATGTTAGATACCATCTCAACTTTAGGTGAATATGCATCCGAATATCCGATCTCTGTATATAACCTACGTTCTGGCTTCGGAAGCGTTCCTCTTACACCCAGTATAAGTCTTTAGCCCCTATAACTACACACTAATCCAAAATGTCCACACAACTATTATCCAGATGAGATTATTTATGTAAACTAGGATTATAATTCAATTTTTTTCCCCCAGGTGTGGACCCATTCCGAGTGGAGCACATCTCGGAGACAGTACTGCGACGCCTGCTGAAGCAGGACGTCATCCAGCACATCAAGCTGCGCGGAGACGAGGACAAGAACGACCCCAAGAGATACGTCTTCTCCGAGGGGAAGCCTGTAAGTTTCCATAATCTTATACTAATAATAATGCAAAAGAGTCTCTGGATCTTTTTTTTTTTTTGTAGGGCATCTCGCAGTTGGCCTTTAGAGGCCGTGACTGCTCAACCGGTCATTCCTGGGGCTGCCATTAAGATTTTACACTTAATGCCTCCAGCCAGGGCTTACAAACTAAATTTATATACTAGGCGACTGCACGCTGAGGGCACCCCCTGTGGGGTACGGACCTCGGCTCAGGGCGTCACTGATAGGGGGACAGCTATCGCTATTGGGGACAGGCTGGATCGAATTGGCATCATTATTATTATAGGGGGAATTTAAAGCTACTGGCTCAGCTGCGGCGCGGGCTGGTGCTTCAACGAGCAAGGGTCGGTCGGGGAGTCTCTGGATCTCTCGAAATTCCAGTTAAATTCTAAAAATTAATTACGAATTTTTACAATTGACGAATTCTTGGAAGGCTGCGTGCCTCAGAAAGCACGTTTAGCCGTTGGTCCCGGCTGTCATTGTCAACTGGATCTTTGACAGTCGTTACGGGTCGTCAGAAGCCCGAAAGTCTGACAACCAGTCTTACCAAGGGGTATCGTGTTATCCAGTAACTGGGTTGTAGAGGTCAGATAGGCAGTCGCTCCATGTAAAATACTGGTGTTCAGCGGCATCTGGTTAGACTGGAAGCTGACCCCAACATAGTTGGGAAATGGCTAGGCAGATGATAAGTAATGTATAGTATACATTCATTAAAAAAAAAAAAAAATTACAAAAAAAATTATGATGGCGACCAGCAGGCTTAGCACGAGCACCGATCTGTCGACGGAAGAATAGACATGACTATTAACTAAATGATGTACAATAGGAGAAGATAGCTATGTTTTTCTATTAATTATCACAGTTATGCGTTCTAAACGAATCATGATTTTATAGATAATCGTATATACTTTGTGGCCGTCGAGTATAAAGTTTGTTGTCAGTGTGATTTTGACAGTTTGGGAAGAAATAGTCTACTGAAATAGTCTACATTTATAAGGACCTATACTCCATTTGAAATAAGATTAGACATTTAAACAAACCTTTTTTACAGTCCGTTCAACCGATTCTGACTTCTATACCGTAGGCGTAAGGATGACATTAAAAGCACAAAAGTAGTTACAATACCAACTGTTTACTGCAGCTGCCATTTGTCATGCCACCAACACAATAGAAGTCAAAATCGGTTGATCGGACTGTAAAAAAGGTTCTTATTTCAAATGAAGTATAGACAACGATCGTTGGAAACGAAAGACAAAATGACAGATTGTAGAAGGATATCTTCGGTGCGATGTCAAAAATAGAGAAACGAAATGTCACTTTGTATTGAAAAAGCACTGTCTATTCTTCGTAGAAATAGAAAACGTCATGCTAAGCACGCAATAGTCATTATAAATACATGTAGGTTAATACTTTTGCGTGTCCCAGGTGGACTACTTCGTGCTGATCCTGGAGGGCCGCGTGGAGGTGACGGTGGGGCGCGAGAACCTGGTGTTCGAGGCCGGACCCTTCACATACTTCGGCGTGCAGGCGCTCACGCAGAACGTGGGCCTGGGTAAGTTCACATTGAGCTAGAAATTAATCATTTTGGAAATGATTGATGACCAGCACCCTATTTGCGTAAATCAGAATCTGAATAATTTTGTAGGTTATTGCTAATCCATTCTGTTGTATGTTCGAAAGAATATGGTATTTCCCAATTTATTAAAAACTATTTAATTTGAAGATTGGGACGAAAAATGTAACAGAAAAATAAAAATAAATTTATTTTTATTTTTATCCATTTTCTCAATGAAAAACGATTAAAAACAAATCAACGTTGCTAAGCAGGGCAATAGGGTATTTTACAATTCATTAAAAACTAACTTAATTTGAAGATTCGGACGAAATATGTAACAGAAAAATAAAAATAAATAGATTTTTATCAATTAAAAACGATTTTTTCGTTGTTTTGAATTTACCGCCAAAACGCTCCTTACGATGATTTATCATGTGACCACACGTAACCTCAGCTTTGTGTAAAAAAAAACCACAGCTCGCGCGCGCTCCGCGCCGCGCGGTATGGACGCTCTTAAGTTGACATTCACTCGGACGTAATTTTTATTGCGTCCGCGATTTTTTTGCGCAATAGATTTTTTACTCTGTGTTAAACCGAGCATTGAGAATTCGACAGATTGCATCTCAGCGCGTCAAAAATCGAACAGTGTGTTTTACGCGATATCTCCGCTAATGAGGGTGTTCTGAAATGACGTTCACTAGGTGGCAGCACTGAGCCGTCAGGTCCGGGCACCTGTCAAAAGTGTCAAAGCGCCTACGGACTGAATAGTGAACGAAAGAATGAAACGAATGACATCAAATATTTTAAGTTCATTTTCGAACTGGAAGACCTCTTGTCAAAGTGGCGCCAACTGGTGGCTTGAATATTCATGAAAACCCTCATTAAGGATGGATTTCGAAATATGTTTTTTTTTTATGTATAGGGTATGTTTCAGGGGTGGTCCCATATAGGAAGTCGGTTGTGTAATTTTTTTGGAAAATGTTTTTATTTTTTTTCTATTTCAGCTGAAGCCCCGGCTCCATCCACCCTGGGCTCTCTTCAGAACCTCAACATGGACTCCATGCTTCGTCACTCGTTCGTTCCCGACTACTCCGTGAAAGCCATCGCTGAGTTGTACTACCTCACCATCAAGAGGTAAGCAGAGCTTAGTTAATTATTTCAGCTGAAAGACGTCCACTGCTGGACATAGGCATCCCCCAAAAGGGGGGTTCGCCATAATCCCCACGCTTTGCAGGCGAGTTGGCGATCGCAGTATGGTGGTAAAATGCGTAGAGAATGCTGCTGCCCATTCTCTAGTAAGTCCTTTAGTCGCCTTCTACGACACCCACGGGAAGAAATGGTGAAGTTATCTCTATAAAATCAAAATTCATTTATTCAAACTAGGCTGAGAGTCAGCACTTTTTGAACCTTCACCACTTCCTAGTGCTTTAGCTGGGAAGAAGAAGTGGCTTAACAAACTCCCCAGCAGCACAGCTGTCTGTTTAGTTAGAAGAACTTGATTCTATACAATAATAAACATTAAACACAAAACATAAAATGAAATTATTTGTCATATTTCAGCTAGCACACATCAATATATCATATAGTTGGTTAGAGGGGCCTGTGGTTATGTAATCACAGCCGTCCGGGACGATCGACCAGAAGGCTTAATTCTCGTTATTAAAAACGTTCAAAATCTAGTCGCAGTCGCAACTTAGCGACAAGAACTAGCTCGCTGTCCGGTAAGGACCAAGCCCGGGTCGACGGCGCGTTGTGTTCCACGCGCGCCTCAAAGAGATGTCAGCACCAACTGGTGGGGTCCGCAAGGGCCGATGCCTGCCAGGGGTGCGGGTTGTTCGAAAGAGATACCGCGGCCCCTGGCAAACAGGCAACTGAGGGAACACGGGTGGGTTTTAGTCAGTAAAAGTCTGACACGCCCTCCTGCTCCACCCAGAGCGGGAGAAGTTATTTGATGATTTCCCACCCAAACAATAAAAAAACTCAGCGACAATCAAACGTCAAAAATATATAGAAACTCAGATATATAGAGATTCAGACAGATCAGACTGTGAACGTTGTTAAAATTACGGGAATTACTACCGCTTGCCGCGGTTGGGCCGTGAATGGGTGACCTTCTTCACGTACAAGGACTCGTCCGTGCCTCGGAAAGCACGTTATCCCGTTGGTCTTGGCTGTCATTTGTGTATCTTTGACAGTCGTTACGTATCTTCAGAAGCCCGAGAGTCTGCCAACCAGTTACTAAGGGTTATCCAATTTGAAAAGGCTTGTCCAATTTATTTAAGGAGAACCTAGTCACGGGCTCGAACTCACTGGTGTGGGCCTGACTAAAAATCACGCTGTCTCACCAGGCTTCGTGTCCGACAGAGATAGTATCAGTGATGAGCAGTTAGACGCTAGTCTACACGCACAACGTTATTGAGTGAGATGCAGGATCATTTATAGTAAAAAAAATCACGAAAAAATTAAGAAAAGTTCTTTGGAAGATCGGGTTTTACGAAAAAGCCAATGCATAAATCAATGACCAATAATGTTTGTTGAACTTTTCGATAATTGACCTTTGTCAGTACCGACTTGGTTTTGGAAATTTTACACTTCTTTTATTACTTAAACACGGCCAAAGTTAAGTAAAATTAGCAAGAAAAACTAATCTTTGTTGGCTCCTAATTTTTTAATGGGTTTTTATTTTAGTATTCTGTTTCCGTACAGACAATATTAATAATAAGACAAAACGATATCATATTTTACTTGGATGTGCCATCTCAGACAGTGGAGTAAAACACTCCCGAAGTTTGTATGCAAAAAATGTAGACTAGGTTCACCTTAATCACCAATGCTAAATTATCTGCGCCATCAGAAGATACGAAAGATCCCGAAGATGTAAAAAAAAAACTGTCTTCTTGAGTAGCAGCTGAAAAGATATTTTTGATTGTTACATTGTGCAAGTAGTTTAATGTATTTTTTTCTTCCCCAGATCAATGTACTTAGCGGCTAAGCGCGCCACGTTGATGGAGAAGGGCGTCCTCGGCAGGGGCGGCACCAACGAGCAGATAGAGCCGGAAGTCGACAAGGTATGTGCTACTCTATTTAACCTAAATATCAGAATAGGGTATTTTCCAATTTATTAAAAAAACTTTCTTAATTTGAAGATTGGGACGAAATATGTGACAGAAAAACAAAAATACATCGATTTATATACATTTTCTCAATTAAAAAACGATTAAAATCAAATTAATTTTTCGTTGTTTTGAATTTACCGCCAAAACGCTCCTTACGATGACTTTTTTACGCGCTTTATATTAGCTTCACTTGTATGTTTGTATGTAACCGATTCCTTTGAGCGCGATTTTGACCCACTTTAAACGGTCAGAATTCATTGAAACTTTGTAAAACTTGCCGAGGACCGATGACAATTCAATACTTAATTTTTTTTTTAAATTGAGAAAAAAAAATATCACGTTTTTGTAGTTAGCAGAACTAAAAAATAGAAAATAAATAATAGATTAAATAACTAAAAAACACGCTTTAAAAACCAAACTAAAAAGGAGAAAATAATTTAATTCAATTAAAAAGCTTGACATTAATTGATTATAAAAATACCTCAAAAAGCACCCCACGCTTTTTCATTGAATTAAATTATTTTCTCCTTTTTTAGTTTGGTTTTAGAAGCGTGTTTTTTAGTTATTTAAACTATTATTTATTGTCATGTGACCACACGTGACGTCAGCTTTGTTGCAGTATTAAGATTGTTTTAAAAGCGTGTCAACATCCGGACAAACCTATTACGGTTTTTCAGATTATTTCCTTTTATATTTTGTTGTTTGGGTCGATCGATCAGGTTAAGCTACGCTTGCCGCGGTTGGTCCGTGGATGGGTCACCACGCCTCGTAAAGAACGTTAAGCCGTTGGTCCCGGCTGTCATTAGTGGATCTTTGACAGTCGTTACGGGTCGTCAGAAGCCCGAAGGTCTTATAACCAGTCTTAGCAACAGATATCGTATTACCCAGTGAATGTAAAATACTGGTATTCCGCTGCATCAGGTTAGACTGGAAGCTGACCCTGGAAAAGACTAGGCTGATGATGATTTTGTTATGTTACATAATTAATTTAAAATAAATAAGTATATATTTTGTATGTGAATAAAAACATCTTATACAAGGTGTAACAGAATGGACGCAAGACCTGAAAGTAGTTTGTTCATAATTGACTACTGAATCAATTTCAGTAACTTTTAATATAAGTATTTTTTTTATAAAATTATGTATTTTGCCATACCTACCACTGATTGAGCCAAAGAAAATTCAATTTTAAACCAGAAGAAATAAGATGCAATTTTAAATGCATAAAGTAATGCTTGGGTCGATACGTTTTTCTTAATAACATCAGTCAGCTTTAAAAAAAAATAGTTTTGGTCATCGTATTATGCTTTTAACTCAAAACTCTAATTGGGGTGTATGAGGTCTTGCGCTAATTATGTTACTCGTTGTATATAAAATTCTCGTGTCACAATGTTAGTTACCTTACTCCTCCGAAACGGCTGAACCGATTTTGATAAAATTTCGTGTGCTTATTGGGTAGGTCTGAGAATCGGCCAACATCTATATTTCATACCCCTAAATGTTAAGGGTGGTCCACACTATTTTTTTTTTTTATAATGCGAACTCCATATTCATAGTTAAGACAGGACAACGTCTGTCGGGTCAGCTAGTAATTAAGTAAAATTATTTTGTTGCAGCTACTTCGCGAAGGGGAGAACAACCGAATTGAAGAGATCAGAGAGGATAGAACTCAAGGAGACAATGCGAAAGTGGTATGTATTAAATTTATAGTTCTTACATAACAGGGAGTTACCGACATGGATTGCAGAGTAAGCAAGCAGAAGTGGCAGTGGGCTGGCCATGTTTGTCGAAGGATCGATGGACGATGGAGTAGACGAACCCTGGAGTGGAAACCGCGTATCGGCAAGCGTAACCATCTCCCCCCAGCTAGATGGACCGAAGACGTAAAGAAACTGGCTGATACAGACTGGGTCCGGAAGGTGAAGAATAGAGTGTTGTGACGCAGCCTGCAGGCTTAGCACGAGCACCAATTTGTAGACGGAAGAATAGACATGACTATTAACTAAATGATGTACAATAGGAGAAGATAGCTATGTTTTTCTATTAATTACCACTGTTATTTATGCGTTCTAAACGAATCATGATTTTGTAGATAATCGTTTATACTTTGTGGCCGTCGAGTAGAAAGTTTGTTGTCAGTGTGATTTTGACAGTTTGGCAAGAAATAGTCTACTGAAATAGTCTACATTTATAAGGACCTAGACAAAGATCGTCAGAAACGAAACGAATGTCACTTTGTATTGAAAAAGCACTGTCTATTCTTCGTAGAAATAGAAAGCGTCATGCTAAGCCTACTGGGAGGGGCCTAAGTCCAGCTTTGGACTGAATTGATTGACATTACAGAGTCAAATTAGCTAGCAATGATTTACCCACGTGTTGGATATCGATATTATTCATCGTTCCAAGTTTGTTCAAAGCTTTAACAGACACTGGTGCCGATTCTGTTGTACACGGAACTAAACTAACTAAACTATCACTAAAATTCCTTACTTTTGGCTATGAGAATCTTAAAGCTATTCTGCAAATAAAAATCTCTAAACTTAAAAAATATTTTGACACAACTAAAATCGAATTTGACAATCGTGACTCCTGCAGGCTTAGCATGACGCTTTCTATTTCTACTCTACTGTAGAATAGAAATCGCTTGTCTACATTTCTCGGTGAAAAACTGACAAGTGTCTACACGGAAACGTAATTTTTGTCTAGTCTTCCGTCGACAAAACGCTTCTCTACGGTTGTCGTGCTAAGCCTGCAGGTGGTATTTTTTTTTCTTTTGGCTTCGCAACGTGGTACTTGTGTGCCCTACGCAATGATTTTTTTAAGAAGAGCTGAATGAAGCGTGCGCCGGGGCCAGCCTCGACGTTTTTATATGGAATTTTTCACTTTTTGTATTAAAAAAAAAAAAAATTACCTACATGTTGAGATTATGGGGCTTATGGATTTATTAAAGGGGGTCCAAATTATCATCATTTTTGCGATAGGACACACCATTTTCGAGATATAAGCAAACGAAAAGAAAAAAAAAAAGATTCAATACTGTTTTTGCACCTGAAGTCGAAGTGTTGGTGTGAATTTTAGTTCATGACCACTAGTTTTATTCCACACGTTTTTAGTCGCGATTAAAAATAGTCAGATTTAGTTAGAAAAATTAATATAGTCAAAATTTTTTAGTGAAAAACGGCAAACTCAGAATAGCAAAATTACCATCTTCACTAAACTAATAATTCAGTGCAATCTTAGTGCTGTCAAACTAAATTATAGTTAAGTTGTGTCACTTTGGTCAATTTCAGAATGGGAAATCGTCGTTTGACAGGAATAAACTAAATTTTGGTGATTTTTAGTTTAGTTTAGAGAATTTTGTGCCAACAGAATCGGCACCACTGACTTGTCTGACTTGCCCAGTCAGTCGCTTTACTTTGTGTGATTTTTAGTTTAGTTTAGAGAATTTTGTGCCAACAGAATCGGCACCACTGACTTGTCTGACTTGCCCAGTCAGTCGCTTTATTTTGGTGATTTTTAGTTTAGTTTAGAGAATTTTGTGCCAACAGAATCGGCACCACTGACTTGTCTGACTTGCCCAGTCAGTCGCTTTACTTTGTGTGATTTTTAGTTTAGTTTAGAGATTTTTGTGCCAACAGAATCGGCACCACTGACTTGTCTGACTTGCCCAGTCAGTCGCTTTATTTTGGTGATTTTTAGTTTAGTTTAGAGAATTTTGTGCCAACAGAATCGGCACCACTGACTTGTCTGACTTGCCCAGTCAGTCGCTTTATTTTGGTGATTTTTAGTTTAGTTTAGAGAATTTTGTGCCAACAGAATCGGCACCACTGACTTGTCTGACTTGCCCAGTCAGTCGCTTTACTTTGTGTGATTTTTAGTTTAGTTTAGAGAATTTTGTGCCAACAGAATCGGCACCACTGACTTGTCTGACTTGCCCAGTCAGTCGCTTTACTTTGTGTGATTTTTAGTTTAGTTTAGAGAATTTTGTGCCAACAGAATCGGCACCACTGACTTGTCTGACTTGCCCAGTCAGTCGCTTTACTTTGTGTGATTTTTAGTTTAGTTTAGAGAATTTTGTGCCAACAGAATCGGCACCACTGACTTGTCTGACTTGCCCAGTCAGTCGCTTTACTTTGTGTGATTTTTAGTTTAGTTTAGAGATTTTTGTGCCAACAGAATCGGCACCACTGACTTGTCTGACTTGCCCAGCCAGTCGCTTTACTTTGTGTGATTTTTAGTTTAGTTTAGAGATTTTTGTGCCAACAGAATCGGCACCACTGACTTGTCTGACTTGCCCAGTCAGTCGCTTTACTTTGTGTGATTTTTAGTTTAGTTTAGAGATTTTTGTGCCAACAGAATCGGCACCACTGACTTGTCTGACTTGCCCAGTCAGTCGCTTTACTTTGTGTGATTTTTAGTTTAGTTTAGAGATTTTTGTGCCAACAGAATCGGCACCACTGACTTGTCTGACTTGCCCAGTCAGTCGCTTTACTTTGTGTGATTTTTTTCCTCACAATGGTGAATGGTGGTTTTGAGAGTAATGCTAATGACTCTCAAAACGGTGTAGGAAAACATCGTGTTGAAACCGGCATCGCCTAGGACCAAAAATTCGAAGCTAACCTGCCGTCCACAAGCTGTAACGCCGTTATATAATCTTCCAAAACAACCTAAATCTCGCATTATAATTCTTGACAAAAATAAAAAACGGTGCTCAATGATTAGATAATAATAGGGTATTACACTCATTTTTGAAAAGTGTCTTAATTAGAATCTAGAGTGCTAATAAACCACAAAAAAACACAACATTTTTATTTAATCGATTAGTACCATAAAAATGCATTAAAATTTTACATTTTTACAAAATACATTTTATTTGCAATGAGAAATACTAATATACCGCTTACTAATCTAAACATTTACGCACATAATTGTACCACGAACGCTGACACTGCATGTTCTTGCACTACTTTGGCTAAAGCTGACCATTTGAAATATCTAGGTGTCACTATTGACTCGAATCTAAATTTCCGTAAACATATCGATTTACTTTGTACTAGAGTGCGCAAATTAATATATGTATTTAAGAACTTACGGAACCTAGCCGACTATAAATTAATTAAAGAGGTTTATTTAGCTTTGTGTCAATCCATTCTTAGCTATTGCATAACTTCCTGGGGTGGTGCAGCAAAAACCATTTTACTTCCTCTAGAGCGTGCTCAAAGAGCAATTCTGAGGGTTGCTACCTTTCGCCCTTTTAGATTTCCTACGCAACAGCTCTACATTGCATGTAATGCACTAACAGTTCGGCAATTATTCTTTCGAAGCATAGTACTACACCAGCACACTGCACTTCCTTTTAACCCAGTACCTTCCGACAAGAGAAGGAAGGATTTAGTTTGCATAAAACCACAAACTAGACATGCGTTTGCTAAACGATTTTATGTGTTTTTAGGTCCTAAAAAATGATTGATTGTGTGATTTTTAATGTTAATGTCCCAAATTAATTGAAATGTAAAGTGATGGCCCGAAACACAGGTTTGAATGAACCTAGATCGGGTGGGTCGCTATCTATCATTCTAATTCCGAAACATTACCACTTGCACTTTCAGTAAAAATATTTTAGAAATAGTTTTATTTTTAGGCACTATAATTGTATGGGAAATTTACTACTGTTAGCTAAATGTACTCTTTTTGTATACGTTTTTATTTTTTATTAAAATAAATTATTATTATTATTATTATTTTCAAATTTCGCGCGTAATTTGACGAAAACGCTGGACGCTGTAGACGCCATATTGCTCTGTGGGTATGATGTCAGTTTGCTAAAAACAAATGCGCTGATATTTTGTATGACAATTGTTTATAATTTAAAAAATGAGTTATTTTTCTACTTATCGTTGGTTTGCTGTTCCTGAATGCAAAATATTATTTAACCATAAATTACTTTGGTTACGAAAATAATAAAATTACAAAGTTGCTCAGTTGACGTGCCGTATGACGAAATAACATGGCGGCTACTATTTCATGGTGTTCAAAAACAGATTAAAAAAACGGAAATTTTTAAATTGTATTCTAAAATTTATTTTGTGGTTTCATGAACTAAAACTAACATTTTCCGACTGCATTTTGCTTAAGCTATCTCAATAATATATTTTTAGATTTTTTCTCGTATAGAGTAAAATACCCTATTATTGAATCTATTTTTCGTGTTGCGGATCAAAGCTTATAGAAATGTCTTAAAAATCAAGTATATCAGCGAAATCAACAAAATTTCGTAAACGGCTTTTTATTCGTGTTGACGGCACGGTTGGCGCAGTGGTTAAGCGATTGACTGCTGCGCTGCGTGTCGCGGGTTCGATTTCCGCACGGAACAAATATTTGTATGACCTACAAGTAGTTGTTCCTGGCCTGGCTGTTAGTGTATGTGAGTTTAAATGTTTTTAAACGCACCCACAATACAGGAGAAATTCCTAGTGTGGGGCAACGATATAAAAGAAAAAACCATTTTTTTTTTCATCAAATAAATTTTCACCACTGCCCGGAGTCTGGGTGTGCAATTTTGAAATTAGTGGCAATAAGTTCTGCCACTTATATGGGACTGTCTATCACTTTGTGGAATAGAAGCTTGATATTATGGTGATTCCTATTTTTAAATTAAATTTTTCTATTTTTCACGCTGCTAGTTTAATACGGATGTTCCTAAAACGAAATATTAAAAATGGTAATGGTTTGTATTATAAAGTTTTTTTTACTTTTTCAACGCCGTCTGTCTCTGAAGACCACCGCTGGGACTCTGTCTCTTATAGGGTCGTAGCATTATGCTGAGCGATGGCCGTTTTGCGTCGATTTGACGTATATTGCCGAAGTTCGGTTCAAGCTGCCGAAATTCGGTTGAACCGAATGTGAACCGAATTTCGGCCCATCCCTACTGACGATACTACTTGACATTGCGCTCTATTTATGCGAACGTTTTTGAGACGCTGATTGTGTATCTTGGGTTTTTTGTGTATCAATATTAGTCACTATACATATCTGCTCACATCTTAATTCCAAGCGTTATAATTCTAACATAAATTTATTTTCCTTCTAGTTTGTACCGACGTCTGCCAGTCCTCATACTAACGCCACTTTCAAGACAGATAAGGAGCCAGCCAACCCTGAAGAGGAGAAGCTTTTGAAGAAGTAAATGTTGTATTGAACTCTTATTAGTTGTTAATTAACCTGTTTAATTGTAGATGAAACATATCTCTATCTCTCTCTGGCAGAAATACAAACCCTTTGACGAGGAAACTGTAATCATGAATTCAGTACACGATTCTAGACCCCAGACCCCATAGCGTAGACATTATTGAAAAAAAAAGCTATCAAAATGTACGGAAAAGTAATAATTTTTTTTGTATAACCGAGGATACATTTCCCAGTGTTAACGGCCGCCATTTACTAGTTGTAGCTCGTAGATTCGAATTCAGACAGGCTTTTTGCTTTGTTTAAATTAATTAATCACCGCTGCTCTCAAAACGGTGAAGGAAAACATCGTGGGGAAACCGGCATGTCCTAGAACTAAAAATTCTAAATAATGCGACATCTACCAACCCGCACTTGACCTGCGTGGTGGATTACGGCCCATTCCGTCTCAGAGAAAGGAGGCCTGTTTCTCAACAGTGAGAATATTATAGGCTGTTCAGAATCAGGTACTGTATCCATATTACACGTTGATGACCACCTGTATTACTGGTGTAAACATAGCTTGAAAAAAATAACTATAATTTTGTCAGTTTAAATCAAATACACAACCGCCATTCTTCGGGAAGCTATTTACGACCGCAGGCAAGGGAAATGAGTTATTGAAAATGTGTCATTGGTCGATTGGACAACCAGTCCAATGGTTGTGAATAGCTATGCAGATTGGTTAACAGAGAAAAAATCTTTCGATTTTTTAAAATTCAAATTATAAGTGAGTGTGGTAAAAAAAATCTCGACATTTTTGCCAAGCTTCAGAACTATGATCAAATCAACGAAATATTTGGCTAATTACATCATAAATTAACTATATTAAAAATAAATAACTAAGCCATTGTTTGTGGCATGTGTGCTATTAAAAATAATTATGTTTTATCTATATTTTTATATCAGCTAATTTGACAAAATCGGCTTTCAAGTAACAATGCAAAAAGGAAAGTTATGTAAAAGTATCAAATAAGATAAGAAAGTTGTTATAAATTACACATTAGAAAACTAAGATAAACATCAACAAACAAAAAAATATTTACTAAAGAAACATTTAATTTTTCATACAAATCAAGTTAAAAATGTTAAATAATTATTATACCAATCGAAATAAGAGTCTTCCTTATATATACATATTACAAAAAGTTAATTTACAAAAGTCTATTTCAATAATATGAATTGTCAAGCTATACAGGGTCTAATTAAATTAGCTGGCAATACTTTAGCCACGTGTTGGAAATCGATATCAAAGAAAAAAAATCATCATCCCAACTTAAAATGACACTGCCATGTATATTAAGTGAGCAGTGGTGGCCCGGTAAAGGCCGCAACTTACGAGTAAAAAAAAAAAAGTTTGATATCAGTTAACAGAAAAAAAAATCACCATATTTTTTTTTGTTTCATCACGTTTAGATATCGACAGATCACGTCTGCGTTTTGTTAGCTAATTTAATTTGACCAACTGAACTAGTATTTTTTTAAATTTAATTAAATATTCAATCAAAATCTTACGTCTTCCTTACTGCCGAAAGTGCAATTTTATAGAAAACAATTTCTTCAAATAAATATTCTTCTATTTTAATAGTCGTTACAAACATTTTACAGACAAAAATATTATGAAAATCATTTTCAGATACTTATAAGAAATTGTTAACGAAATGATCAGTTGGAATTTTGTTTTTAATTCAGTATGATTGAAATGCCTAACAACAAGGAGTAACGTGAATCCCAGAAACTGGGTTTTGGAGGTCAGACAGGCAGTAGCTCCATGTAAAAATACTGGTATTCAGCTGCATATGGTTAGACTGGAAGCTGACCCCAAAATATTTGGGAAGAGGCTGGGCAGATGATCATTGATCCATAAAAATTGAAGCGACGTAAGTTTAATCTAAATTCAAAATTCGATAGAAATCATTTTTTGTATATCTTTGACATACAGTAAGTAATATTTTGTAATACGTAATTTTCATGACATTTTTAAATCATTTTAACACTATAGTAATAAAATATTAAAGGCATTACATTTGACTATGCTTATATTACCTAATGCTGAATTAAAACAAAATCCAACTGATTTAAATAGTAATGTTTTAGTTTATAAGTAATATTTCTATTTAATTAAAAAAACGTAGTTGAACATTGTGCCTTCAGTGTGAAAGTTTGTATGAAGTTTTGTATTCAAATTAACTTAAAGTTAAAACATTAACTGTGCGATACGTAAGTCTTTATACCTCGGTTTCAAGCCGCCACAATCAGAGATTTTATTTAAAAAATAAAATAATTGATTAAACATCAGACTAGAACGCAAAATTCTAGGTAAAGCCAGATTTGTTATAGTCGCGCATTAAATTTTGGTCAACCTGCAAATCCCAAAAAAAACTTAAGAAAATTTGTTGGTTAACCAATCAACAGCTAACAGGCATTTTACAGTTATTTCAACTCTGACAACAACCCAACAACAACCATAAGGGGATAAGGATTACTGTGATTTTGACAGATTTGTCAATGGCGCAACTCAGCAGCAACCTTATTGCCACAACAGTAAATATCACTGTGATTTTGACGGATTTGCCAAAGGCACTGTCCTAATTGCCACAACAGTAAATATCACTGTGATTTTGACAGATTTGCCAAAGGCACTATACTTATTGCCACAACACTAAATAGCACTGTGATTTTGACAGATTTGCCAAAGGCACTATCCTTGTTGCCACAACAGTAAATATCACTGTGATTTTGACAGATTTGCCAAAGGCACTGTCCTTATTGCCATAACATTAAATATCACTGTGTTTTTGACAGACTTGTCAATGGCGGCAAACCAGTAGCAACGTTATTGCCACGACGGTAAATATCACTGATTTTGGCAGACTTGCTAATGACGGCAAACTAATAGCAACCTTATTGTCATGTAAATAAAGGTGACTGTATATGAGAGGTAAATTAACATTGAAAAGATTGAACTAGAGATTTCACCGCAGTCACTCACTAAGGCTTCTAAAAACCGAGGTATACCTGTAATTATTATTTAGACTTCAATAATAAATCGTATTTTTGACATTAAGCTGATTTAAACATGCTTTTAATATAAATAAATATAAACCGTGCTATTTACAATTTTAAACCACTTTTTCATCACTTGTTAGGCAGAATATGATTGTGCCTTTTTAATATAAAAATAATTTAAAAAATGTATCGCACAGATAAAATACTAGATGCATGAAACAAAATTATTGTTATAATAATAGTATTTTAATAATATTAAATATTTTTAATAGATTTTATAATCGAAGCATTTTGTGTATTAACAAAAGTAGCTTTTAGAATTTAGATTTTGTTGATTTTTTTAATGCATTTTGATTGGAGATGGCAACACCGGTCTTTTTCAAAATCTTCTCTTTAAAAAAAAACCAACTGTTAATTTAATTTCAGCATTTTCAACTGACAAGTTTTCCATATTGCTTTTAACATTTTATCCTGGATTTTTTTTTATTATTTAATTATTCAAAAAAACGATAAACGCCGTCTTCAATCTTTATGCTAATAAGCAAAACATTTCGAAACCACAAATTGCTATAATAACTACATTTAAAATATCATAGCCTTTCTTTACTTGGCTTAGGTCGGCTCCCGGTCTAGATATCTAGATGACAAGTATGGATACCGGTGTATTACAGGCACATGAGACACGGAGCTAAGTAATAACAGTCGAAGGGTTGATCGATCAGGTTAAGCTTCACTTGCCGCGGTTGATCCGTGGATGGGTGACCATCTTTACATACCAAGACCCCTCCGTGTCTCGGAAAGCACGTTAAGCCATTGTTCTCGGCGATCAATCATGAATCTTTGACAATCGTTACAGCTCGTCAGAAACCCGAAAGTCTGACAACCAGTCTTACCAAAGGGTATCGTATTACGGGTTGTAGAGGTCAGATAGGCAGTCGCTCCATGTAAAAGATTGGTATTCAGCTGCATCATAGTTGGAAAATGGCAAATGATGAGACATTCCATCTTTTTCTCGGGCATGCATCAGATAGGACTGCTTGCCATCATAGACATAGAAAATAGACTGAGCGTTCCGTATTCAGTCGTGCAGTGAATACAGACCGAAAAGTGCGAGAGAGACAGAGCGAATATGCGGCCATGTAGTTGGCTCTTTCTAGAATTCTAATTGGTCCACGTCACTGGCTAGAGCACCGAAGTGCATCAGAGAAATGGTGCTTACGAGTTGTACCCATCCAGGCGCTTAACTTTGCGTAATTTATGACATCAACACTGCTCTCAAAACGGTGAAGGAAAACATCGTGAGGAAACCGATGTCCTAGAACCAAAAATTCGAAGACATGTGACATTTACCAACCCGCATTACACTGCCTCTCACAGGATGCCTGTTTCGCAACAGTGGGAATATTATTGGCTGATTATGGCCTTGCCATGTCACTAGCAGTCAGGCGTGTATCGGTCTGCGCTGCATGTACAACTGTAAGCTAGTGCAAAAGGGACAGAAATTGGTCGCACTGTCGCTTTGTCTCTGTCTAGCGAATGGCCACTTTGGTGAGGCTTACGCTCAGTCCGCTCTCTACAATCCGTTCACAGTTTTTTGAGCTCTGTCAGCAACAAAATAAACCTTATCGTAACAAGAATAAAGATCATTGTGATATTGATAGACTTGTTAGTGGTAACAACTCAAAAGTAGCCTTATTGTGACTACAACAAAGATCATTTTGATTCTGACAGTGAAATTATAGGTAAAATTAGTGTGAATAGATTTGTTTGTCATCCTATAATAATATCAAATAGCACCCGTGGTTTCAATTTGTGTTGCCAGTTGTTTAATGTACTTATAATTTTTTGGCATGGCAATATTTGTTAGCCATTTATATTTTATATTAACGTTAAAATCGCATGCATCACGGTATGTAAAATGTAATTATTACAATATTATTAAAGTTTCTATTCTATGTATTTTGAAAATTTTAATTTTAAGCATTTATTTCGATTATTTCGTAAATAAATGATTTTCACAGAAACTTTGGTATTTTTTTTTTGTTTTTTTATACCTCTGTTGTCCATTTTGTTTTTATTAAAATCAAGTTATTTTATACAAAATTGATTTAATTGTGATTTAACACCGTTCTTCATGCACAATTATTTAAATGGAATCAATGTGAAAATGGCATGAATTTGTTAAATATAAAATAAGAAATTACCAGATCAGAATACTTTAATATAGTGTCTTTAAAATGTAAATAAAAGCTCCATATTGCACACAGTATTTTTTATCACATTAAAATAAATCATATCTTATAAAATCCCTGTTAATCCTATTTTTATTGTGTATATTACCTACAGTTAATAACCATAGTGCCTCAAAATAATTATATTATACAAAATATATTTTTAATTATATATTGAACTTATGTATTTAAATCAATAAGAATATATAAATGTAAGAAACAATGCGTGGTTTATATTGTAGCAAGCATGTTATAAAAGTATATATTTAGAAGAATATAATGATTTTTGATGCTTAAAATATGCAGTTTTATTTTTGCCCTGTAAAGTTCTTCAGTCAATACCTACCTACTTAGATACTGGCACCTGGCATACCTGGAAGTCTAAAACACTTCGGATTCAGGTAAGCCGAAGCAAAGAAAGCCTGCTCAGGTGGAGATACACTTTAATTTTTGTAATTGGTTTTAAACCGTTCTAATTAAAGAAATAAATAATAAAATAAATAAATACACAGATGATAAATATGCAGTTTTATTTTTGCCCTGTAAAGTTCTTCGTTCAATACCTACCTACCTAGGTACTGACACCTGGCATACCTGGAAGTCTAAAACACTTCGGATTCAGGTAAGCCGAAGCAAAGAAAGCCTGCTCAGGTGGAGATACACTTTAATTTTTGTAATTGGTTTTAAACCGTTCTAATTAAAGAAATAAATAATAAAATAAATAAATACACAGATGACTCCGCCTTGGAGTGTAAATGTGGTGCTGTCCCACAAACAATGGGGCACTTAATATCTTGTCCAGCGTGTCCTGCTGTCTGCACGCTGCAGGAGTTGATAAATTGCTAAGCTCGTAGCCAAATTCTGGGCTGTGTACATTGCTATCGACATGCTGAGAAGAATACTCCGTTTGGAATAAGATTAAACATTTAAATAAACCATTTATACAGTCCGTTCAACTGATTTTGACTTCTATTGCGTTGGTAGCATGATAATGGTATCTGCAGTAAACAGTTGGCTGGTATTGTAACCACTTTTTTGCTTTTAATGTCAAAATCGGTGGAATAGACTGTAAAAAAGGTTTATTTAACATAGCGGATAAGTGTTATTAAGTCGTTACATCGTTGATTAAGCGGTTGCAAATTACTGCTATGTATAAGGTCCTGTTTCGATACCCGGCTCGGGCAGTGTTATTGGGTTTTTCACCAGGACTTTCAATACCAGCCCCATTGTGCCCCGTTGATGTGAATAGGCTCGCCCCCTAATTTGTGTGAGTTAAACATAAGTTGTGAAATTGAGGATTTACTATTCACATCCGCCTAACACTGTACTTACGTCCATTGTATAGAATTAAGTTCTTCTAACTTAACATATAGGTGTTCTGCTGAGGAGTTTGTTGCGGCACTTCTTAGTCCCAGCTAAAGCACTAGGAAGTGGTGAAGGGCGGGCATGCCGGGGGACTGTCTTATGTAATTTTGACATTCAAGAAGTGCTGACTCAAAGCCTAGTTTGAATAAAAGACTTGATTTTAATTTTATAGAGATAATAATCATGATGTAATAAGACAGAAGTCAGTGAATAAAACACGAAAATCCTTATAAAACTAGAAATTTTATTAATATTACAATTCATTAATATTAACTATTACAATATTCTAATGTCAAGATTCAAGAAGATCTTTGACAGTCGTTATGGGTTTTCTGAAGCCCAAAAGTCTGATAGCCAGTAAATGGGTTGCGGAAATCTGATAGGCAACTTCGCTCCCATGTAAAGTAAAAGTTCAGCAGCATCCGGTTAGACTGGAAGCTGACCCCAACATGGTTGGTGAAAGGCAAGACAGATAATGGTGTCACGCTAGCTTGCTGATATCCTCATATTGGACACCTTTGACCACGCGACCAGTAAGTGGCCCTTGAGAAATCTGAAACAAACGAAACTATTTAACGAACTTCAAAATGGGGCGATATTCGAGGCGGCCATTTTTTTTTTACCGACTTCAATAAGGACGAGGTTCTCAATTCATGTTATTTTTTCATGTGTTATCTCCGTCAATTGTAAATTGATTTCGAAAATTATTTTTTATTGCTTTTTTTTTGGGTAGGACATCATCAAATGACTTGGGGAGGGCGTGTCAGACTTTTACTGACTAAAACCCACCCGTGTTCCCTCAGTTGCCTGTGTGCCAGGGGCCGCGGTATCTCTTTCGAACAACCCGCACCCCTGGCAGACATCGGCCCTTGCGGACCCCACCATTTGGTGCTGACATCTCTTTGAGGCGCGCGTGGAACACAACGCGCCGTCGACCCGGGCTTGGTCCTTACCGGACAGCGAGCTATCCATTACTCACCGTCCGCAAGCCCGCGCCTACGGTGGCCGGAAACAGCCTGGGATTCCCAACGACCAGGGCGTCTCCCGCAGCGACTTAGGCCGTGAGGGCGCATTTACTGCCTCTCCCTCACGTGCGCCGCTTCCCTCTTCGCAAGCATTACTGCTTCGCAGAAGGAGGTGACGGCTACCCATGCAGTTTCGCTCCGTACCATGGCCTGGACCAGGACCGGACGCGAGAGATCGCCGCCGCCGATCGCCAAGACAAGGACACGGCGGTGCTCCGCTGTATGCTCCACCGTGTCCTCAGTGCAATCTTCACAGTGGAAACACCCGGGCGTTTCCTCCCGCCTTATCCTAAACAGGAACCTCCCGAAACAACCGTGTCCGGTGAAGACCTGCGTCAGGCGGAAGGTGAGGACGCCGTGCTGCCTCTCAAGCCACTCCTCAAAGAGGGGACTTACCGCCGCTATCGTTGCGTGCCCAGGATAAGGTATGCTTCAGAGGTGATCCCATATCAATTTAACTAATTTCTCTTCGTTAGTTTGTGCGTTAACCTCGATATTACGTTTTTAATCCTCATTATGTATTACATATTGATGGCATTCTGCTGGTTCCTATGACTGTTGTTTACATAGGAAGTATGGTATACGCCTTGGTGTGGGATAGCTACCATAATGTAAAAAACTAACATCCAAAGACACCGACTTCCGAAATTAAAGTAATTTTTCACTTTGTAGTCTTTTTTTTTTAAGTAGATTGTTTTTTTTTGGAAGTCTGTTGGTTTTTCTTTATTCCTGCTCCTTACCTCAACATCACAACAATAGCGGTCTATATCCAAGCTTTTTAGCTGTCCGGTAGCTCCACGGTACGCGCCGTTCACGAACCGGACTGTTCGGCCCGTAGACGGTATCACGGTTTCTAAGTGATTCTGGAACAATAGGTTTAGTGTCATTTTTATGACTAACTAGGTTTCTTCAGCAACTTCGCCCGGGTGGTGGTGAAAAATTATACCACGCGAATGTTCTACCGGGATAAAAAGTATCCTTAGTGTTATAAGGGAACAGGGCGTGCGATTCTTCATACAAATGTATTCCCCATTTTTCTTCCTGAATAATGCCTCTAGAGCATTTTATTTTTTCATAAAATCAATGTCTGCTTTAAACACGTCCCTGTGATTTTTTTTTTTCAGCAACTAATTAGGTAAAGAAAATATGACCCTCTAAAAATAAAAAATAAAAGCCCTATTTTTACCGCCGTGATTAGTAAAGTTTTAAACATAAAACAATAAAATATATAGGAACCTAAAATGTTTAGGTTCCTATATTTTTTATTTTTACACTTTACTCATACTCTTTCTTAAAATGTTAATGTAAAAAATAATTGAATCTGCTCAGTTTTCGAGGAGAAAAAAGGGGAATACGAAACGTCGATCTCGTCAATTTTTTTGTGATGATTTCGGTCTGAGCTGCAGCTGTTCCTATCACACACTACGGGGGCAGATTTACTGACACCGCGACGGCAATAGTTTTTTCAAATACTTATTATTCAAATTCCTCGCAGGCCCCGTCTCCTCTTAACGTAGGTTATAATCTATCTGTGTGCCAAATTGCATAGTTTGTGCAATTACCGATAGCTGAAAAGTTGTGCGGAAATCGGTTGTCATGGTATGGGCATGAGATACGGAGGAATGAGGAAAATATCGTGAGGAAAGTTTTGAGTATGAATGTCGATGGCTATAAGAGTAGGGGGAGATCAAAGAAACGATGGATGGACTGTGTGAATGATGATATGGTTAGAAAGGGTGTGACTACGGAGATGACGACTGATAGAGAAGTTTGGAAGAAAATGAAATGTTGCGCCCACCACAAATAAATTGGGATAATAGCTGGAGAATGAATGATGATAGTCGCCTCCGGTTAAACTGAAAGCTGACCCCATAGATGGGAAAAAGCAGACAGATATGCCATTCCAGCGGGCCCTATTGTAATATCAGCGCTGCGGTAGTCGTTTTTTAGGGTTCCGTACCCAAAGGGTAAAACGGGACCCTATTACTAAGACTCCGCTGTCCGTCTGTCACCAGGCTGTAATCTAATGAACCATGATAGTATTTTTTTTGTGTGGGAAATCAACGAATAACTTCTCCCGCTCTGGGTGGAGCCACAGAGGTCACAGACAAAGACTATATATATTTTTTTTATTGTTTTCTTATTTTGTTATTTATATTATTGTTTGTATTTTATCACTATGTTCTATTCTGTATTTCCTGTGCGTGTCTCAACCAAATTGTTTTTTCTTTCTTTTTTTTAGATAATGTTGATCAATAATGGAGTATGTGTGGTTTGTTGAACTCACCTGATCAAGTTTGAGTCGAGTATTGTCGTCAGTCAACTTCACATGAGCGCAGTACTTGTCAACTACTTTCTCGACGACTGCCTTCTTCTTATAATATTTATCTCCTAGAGATTTTGTTGTTATTTTCACGATTATGTCTTCACAAATCCAATAGTCTTTTCTGAAAATATAGATGTTACATTAAGATTATTTTTGAAAAAAAAAAAAACACCAATGTGTACTTAAGGTGAATGCGCAGTGGTAGAGCGCGAAATTCAAATTTTGTTACGTTTTTTGCAATTTTCAGGTGAGTGTCAGCTTGTTACTTGATCAAAATATGATTTGCGACTATAACATGTACGTATTTACAGATTTATAATCATTAGAATCAATAATACATCTTTCTAAGTTAGATTTGTTCCATAAGAACAAATTTCTTATGGAAAAGTGCTTGTGGAAGAAATCTAACTTATAAGAGATATATTAGACATTCTAATGACTAAATTCTGTAAACACGTACCTGTTATATTCGCAAATCACATTTTGATCAGGATACAACCTGATACTGACCTGAAAATTGCAAAAACGTAAGAAAATTTGAATTTCGCGCTCTACCACTGCGCATTCACCTTAACAGGCAACTGAGGGAACACGGGTGGGTTTTAGTCATTAAAAGTCTGACACGCCCTTTTGCTCACCCAGAGCGGGAGAAGTTATTTGATGACTAGCTTTTGCCCGCGACTTCATACGCGTGGACTTTAGAATCAAGTAGATAATCATTTTTTTTTGATAATATATAGCCTTTTTTTAAGTTAGACCTCTCGGAATACATCATTGAAAACTGCATTCAATTCCATGCAGTGGTTTTTGCGTGATGCGGTAACAAACATACAGACAGATAAAAATTCTAAAAACCGTTGTTTTGGCTTCTGTTGCTCTAATAAAGACCCCCCATACTATTTTTTCTTCAATATCTTTAATGTACAGACATCGGCCTGTTACAATTTTATTATATGTATAGATTTCCCACCCAAAAAAAAAAGTGGTAAATAAAAAAAAAATTGTGATCATTATGGACCCTGTCGGGCACAGCAAAACATAGGAGAGAGGAAGCTTTAAATAAGTAGCTAAACTTACATCTAAACTAAATCCAATAATACCATTATATTGGTTCTTTAGACCTACAAGCTATATGATGTAAAAGAACTGTAATTTTATTGAGATAATCATGAGCTGTTAATTTTGAATTTAAATGTTAAATGATTTAAATTATCCAGGTTGTGACTTGTGAGGTCTTCGTATACGGGAAAAGTGTTTTATCCAGTGCTCAAACTGTAACCATGAATTCAGCATAATATCATTCTAGACCCCCCAGCGCAGAATTTTTTTCATACCCGAATATACAAAAAAAAACAGCTGTTCCATAACAAAAAATATGTTCATGGCTATGATTAAAATATTGAATTAAAATAAAATTTTCACCTGGTTATCAAATTGGTGAATGTCGTTCTTACTTGGGATCCTCTACTATGTAAAATCCACCCGGATTCAGATAGGAGGTATTGGGCGCTTGTGGACGATATGTCTTCAAAGTTTTGGTTCCAGGACATGCGGCGTTCCTCCACTTTATTTTCCTTCATTATTTAATAAAATAAAGATCTCACCTATTAGCCTTTTCCTTAGCTAGTTCCTGCATCCTCATAATGTCATCAAGAGCTGATTGTTTATTTTTACTCTCTTCTGTTATCTTCTGCTTTTTAGAACTCTCTTCTTTGATTTTTAGTTTTAACGCTGATGTTGGTAATGTGTCTGGTTTCTTTTCTGTAATAAACGAAAATATACTGATTTGTTGGCTAAGCATTTTTTTATTTTTCTGGGATCACTGCGATACTCCACAAGACTAGGCAAAACTGTTTATCAGTCAGTGTTCTCACAAATCGCCAACATACCAAAGGTATCACATTCCGTTCATCAGCAAATAGATCCAGGACTAGACCCAAGGAGAACGTTTTTTTTTTTGTGGGACATCATCGAATAACTTCTCCCGCTCTGGGTGGAGCAGGAGGGCGTGTCAGACTTTTACTGACTAAAACCCACCTTTGTTAGGGAACAAAGGTGGGTTTTAGTCAGTAAAAGTGCAGGCAAGTACAGGCAACTGAGGGCAGTTGCCTGTGTGCCAGGGGCCGTGGTATCTCATTCGAACAACCTGCACCCCTGGCAGACATCGGCCCTTGCGGACCCCACCAGTTGGTGCTGACATCTCTTTGAGGCGAAGGTGGAACACAACGCGCCGTCGACCCGGGCTTGGTTCTTACCGGATAGCGAGCTACCCATTACACCGCAAGCCCAACCCAAGGAGAGCGTCAAGTGTGTTTAGCATAAACACAGTGTGAAAAAGACAATAATCTAATTGACGATTCTAACCTTCAGTCTTCCTCTTCAAACTCAGTACAACTTTCTCCTGGCTGCTGTCACGTTTGAATTCAGAGTACGAAGGTCCCTCCTCCGAGGTCTGCTTCTTGCCGCGTTCCACTTGCTTCTGAATGAAGTCTAGCATTCTCTCCTGTACAACAAAGATATTATGCTGATGAAATTAAATTATTGTCTATTCCTGTAACAAATCTTTAAGACGTTAGTGCGTTGCGTAGTTTGCAAGTAGCATTGTAGATGCCACTACAAAAGACTTAAAATCATCATCTTTCTAACTGAATCATTGACAATTTAAAAGCCATGTAATTGATTTAATTTTAAGGAATCAGCCGCCCACGTCATCCTGGAATGTGAGGCCGAGGCTTCTCAACGTGAAGAAATCCTTGGAACAGTGAGGTAGCTCCGCGAAGCTCCCAGGATGCTTTTGGGCGGAGCTAGGCTGGCTTTGTTAGCCAGAATCCCTACGCACAACGGACCGAATGGGACTCTACGTGCGGAAAAGGGAGTGCCATCATCATCATCATCAATTGTTTTAATGGAAATAAATGCTTTCAGGTATAATTTGATTTTGACTCCAGCGTACCTGATCATCTTTGTCCATCTTCTCTTTCTTAGCCTTAGCCTCTACAGCAGCAATGGCAGCCGGATCTCTATCGATGTACGCCACAAACCATCCCTTCTCTGTCTCGTCGACTACGCACTTGCCTTCACGGCCCAGCCATTTGACAAACTCCGTGAGTGTCTCCCATTGAGTAGCGTTCATGTGGAGATGATCTCTGGAACAGAAATTGTTATTTAAAGTAGAGAACAACATGTTTTTTACAAATTCTATACTTCTTTTTAAAAAAAAATTGTATGTATTTTCCGTGAGATGGTAACCCTTTCGGTATGGGCACGCTCAGCACAATTTTACTGCAACTTTATTGTTATGTTTATTGTTCTCTTTATTTTTTTTATATGTTTGTTGCTGTTGTGTTGTATCTGTGTCGCATAAATGTTTTCTATTCTATTCTATTCTTTTTTAAAGCGAGCTTCACTTCGTGAGATAGAAATATTGTAAGAAAAAGCAACTTACCTATGAGATATATAGTCCTGGTACACCTTATTGGCATTCACTCTTTTAGTGCCAAACTGACGATGAAGGAGTTCCAAATACCCATCAGCAAACTCCTTGGAGAACTCGTCTATGTACTTATTGGCATTATCAGCGAATAACAGGAGCTGTCTTTGATGGGACTCCGACATTGTATGGCATTTGAAACCATTCTCATCACGACACTGTTTCTGACACATCTGGCAGTACCATCGCAGTTTCTGCAAGCCTTTAGCTTTTATCTTGTTCGCGATGTATTTTGGGGTACCTTTTTCTGCTTTTCCACCCATTTTCGATGGCGTTCTGCGAGGTTAGTGATGAAATCTTCGTTTTTTTTTCCTGTTTAGTGAATTTTTCGGTGGTGAATTAACATTCTCTTGTTTATAAGATAATGTTAAGCTGGAAGTCACTGATGTTTATACTTTTTTCTAGAATAAAAGCGATTTAATTTGATAAACAATATTTTTGTAAACAGCTTGAACTGATGACAAAATAACCAACTTGATAAAACTGACAGCAGTGACAGCAAGCAAATTGACAAATCTCAAGAAAACGACCTTCTCTCGTCCTTCATTCGGCTACTTCCAGTTGCCAAACAAGAAAAAATAAAACTTTCTACTCCAAAAGAGAAAACCACAGAGTTTTTCTTTCTATGTGTAGTGTGCTCAACTTTGTAATATGTAATTACAATAATGTAATGTAGTAGTGTTGATAATCTGCCTTTTTATTTTTATTAAAATAGGAACAACATAGGTACAGCTACATTATCAATATTACAAACAGAAAAAAACACATAAGTAGACATAATGTAGCCTTAGTTGAGCATATTAATCAATGAAAAAACACAGGTTGGTAGTTTGCAACATTAATTTTTTTAGATAAGTGTCACATGACTTTTTAAAAATGGAGCCATATTTGAAATGAGTTGCTGAACAATGGTTGGCGATTTATTTTACGTGTTTTATTTTATATAGTAGTGCTTAAATTACTGTTAAAAGTTGGCAAAATTATGTGTTTATTTCAAATACTGTATCACCATTTTTTTCCGAACTGTATTTCCTAGACGTAAGCCTAAAATGAATGTCTTATATACGTCTCAAAAATTACATGAATTGTTTAGCGATGTAAGTACCATTATACGAATTTAGTTACGATTGTCGTAGGCCATCGATCGCCACTGCCTGCTGACCTTCTTAGCCATTGTCAGAGTAAATTCAAAACACTGAAAGCACAACTGACTCGATATTTCTTTTGACTTCTCAAAAAGAAGTACTGAAGTCGGTTGTATGTATTTTTTGGGTGATTTAAGTTTGGTAGGTAGGTAGGTATACAAATTTAGAGAGGCCTAAGTCGAGCTGCTGACTGCGAAAGGCTAAGATGACTTCTGGGAAGGACTAGGTACTATCATACTAATTTTTGGTCTCAAGCATTGGTCTCCGAGTAATGGGTAGCTCGCTGTCCGGTAAGGACCAAGCCCGGGTCGACGGCGCGTTGTGTTCCACGCGCGCCTCAAAGAGATGTCAGCACCAACTGGTGAGGTCCGCAAGGGTCGATGCCTGCCAGGGGTGCGGGTTGTTCGAAAGAGATTCCGCGGCCCCTGACACAGGCAACTGAGGGAACACGGGTGGGTTTTAGTCAGTAAAAGTCTGACACGCCCTCCTGCTCCACCCAGAGCGGGGACGTTATTTGATGAATTCCTACCCAAAAAAAAAAACTCTCACAGAGAGGAGGTCCTTTTCGCAGCAGTGGGAACATTGTAGCCCGGTGATGTTCATAGGCCATCTTTTGGTTTCCGAATTTTCGTTCCAAACCTCTCTTTACTGTGCGATCTCTGTCCATGGGTCATTTAATCATCAATTCAATCCAGGATCTACACCAAGTCCACGCGAATGCATCAGGCGACGGTGATGGGGTCCCAGGACGCTGCTGCCGCCTCTGCGGCGGAGACAATAATCTGCGCTACTTCGGAGACACTTATGTGTGGGAGGGTGTCGAAGAACGATATGATCAAATTCTTAATGACTGCTTTGGAGTTAAGGTAAGGGAGAAAGTCAGTTTAGATAGTACAAAGCAGGAGGTCTACTCTCTAAGCACGAATTCCGTAGTTTCGGCCGAAGTTACGGGTGTTTCCTACTCCGTGTACCTACGGACATAAAATTAGTTCCGGACCCGAACTAAGAATGAATAAAAACACAATTTGACAATTGTCCTTAGGTACTTCCGGTGTTTTTTTCCCTGACCGCAAAAGTTATCGGGAGTAGGGTTCATTACGAAGTATCGACCTACTTTCGGAAGGGGGGCAGTATCTTCGTTGACGGACTTAGAAAGTAGGCCCCCAGGATGATTTTGTCAGTTGCCGATTTTTATCGGTGACCGAATTTTTGTCGGATTAAATATCGACAGACTATTGTTAATCGAGTATGTTCGGATATACCATCGACGAAGATCGGCATCCTAATTTCATAACGCACAATCAATCATAATATGAATACGCAATTAGGATGCGGATCACATAATTTTTATCAGCTTCCCAATCCCAAAATGGCGATGAATTGAATCGGTTTCGTATGAAAGTGTTTTCCGTTCGCTGTTAGCCTTGTTTCGGTAGACGTTCCTTCATTTGTTTGGACGACGCAATCCACACAAAATTTTTATGGATTCGGGCTGCGCAGGATACATCATTGTGATGTTATTTACCTACATGGGCGTACCCAGCTAACCTAATGTGGTGACCGCGGGAGACGCCCTGGGCGTCGGGAATCCCAGGCTGATTCCCGGCCACCGTAGGCGCGGACTTGCGGACGGCGAGTAATGGGTAGCTCGCTGTCCGGTAAGGACCAAGCCCGGGTCGACGGCGCGTTGTGTTCCACGCGCGCCTCAAAGAGATGTCAGCACCAACTGGTGGGGTCTGCAAGGGCCGATGCCTGCCAGGGGTGCGGGTTGTTCGAAAGAGATACCGCGGCCCCTGGCACACAGGCAACTGAGGGAATACGGGTGGGTTTTAGTCAGTCAAAGTTTGACACGCCCTGAAAGTAAGTAACTGTATGAAAGTAAGATAGAGCCTTCCTGTTGTTCTTTCTGTCCTGTGGGCGTCTTTTCTGATGAGATTTTTTTTGCATGTGCCAGGCTAGAATATTGTAGATTATATTGTTATTTCGTCAGGTAACTCCATCGGACTGCATGATATGCGAATGGTGTGTTCGTGCGTTGAGGACCACGGAGCGATTCCGTGCGCTTGTACACGCGGCTTTCGACAACCCAGGTAGCGAATGTAAGTACTACTGACACACACACACACACACACACACACACACCCACACACACCCACACACACACACACACACACACACACACACACACACACACACACACACAGCACAGCACAGCACAGCACAGGGTAGGCCGAAATAAAAAAAAAAAGCAAAAAAATTACGAATAACCGATTGCTGTTACTTTCACTGCTTGCAACCTGTGGGGCAATTAAATTAATCATATTGTTGTGTATTGAATTTACGATTAACTTTACCTTTAGTTTGTAGATATTAATTGCAAACCAGCACCCTAATTGCGTAACACGCGATTAATCATAATCGGTTTCCTTTTGACAGATCAACAATATTCATTGCGTTATTTACGTTGTTGAGCAGACACATTTTTCGAACATATGAAGCAATGGTTTAGCCATTTGTTTCAATACGAAACAAATTATGATGAATCGTGAGTTACGCAATTAGGGTGCAGGACCCATGGAACCAATGTGAAATCCTGTATTGACGATTAAAAAAATACACACGTAATTGTTCAAGTTTTCACTTCTGTCGGCACTCCCGGAGTGCCACTGTTTTTTTTGGTGGGAAATCATCAAATAACTTCTCCCGCTCTGGGTGAAGCGGGAGGGCGTGTCAGACTTTTACTGACTAAAACCCAACCGTGTTCCTTCAGTAGCCTGTGTGCTAGGGACCACGGTATCTCTTTCGAACAACCCGCACCCCTGACAGAGCTGCATTCGGTTGGAATGGAAACTGACGCCAGCATAGTTGCGAAAATGCTGGGCAGATGATGGCAATGGAGTAACAATATCCTTCAAAATGAATCGGATTCTGATTGAGGGTGTGTTATGCAATTTGGGTGCTGGCTTACAATAGGGTATTTTCCAATTTATTAAAAACTATTTTAAATTGAAGATTGGGACGAGATATTTAACAGAAAAATAAAATAAATTGTGTGGTCAATAAAAGTCATCGTAAGGAGCGTTTTGGCGGTAAATTCAAAACTACGAAAAATATGTTTGATTTAAATAGTTTTTAATTGAGGAAATAGATATAAATCAATTTATTTTATTTTTTCTGTTACATATTTCGTCCCAATCTTCAAATTAAAATACCTTTTATTAAATTGGAAATTACCCTATTATTTACCTTCTTTGGTATTTTAACAAAATATTCAATTAACAAAATGGAAGTATTTATTAATCAATAACAATTTCTCTATCTATCCTATTACTATTAGCTCTCGAATTCTTCAGAGATCCAGTCTTTGACTAGAAAATTTGATTAAGAAATCTCAATCAATAGTAAAAGCAACCATCATACAGTTGACGCCAGGTTTTTTTTAGCTTGCAGAAACCGAGGTTATTTAAAAAAGAAAACCTATCTAAAGCGAAGCTTAGATTAGCAGCTTAACTCGCAGAAGTTGACTTCCGCAAGCAATTCTTCCAGTGTAGACAATCATCGAGGGCGAAGCCGCTGGCAAAATTCTCTATAAAGGATGATTTCCACCAAACTGCTCGCATCGCATAGGATCGGAAAGGATATACGAATGGATGCGGCGACAGCCGATCGCGTCCGGCAGGATGTCAACGCATACGATCGGCTCTGTACGTACGCGAACGTAGCTGTTCCTGCGCCTTGTCAAATGGTTGAATTTGACTTAGTATTGTTGGCTATTGCATTAGAAAATAAAATAATCATAATTTTTCTTCTAAATCCATGATTGAGTGATGTCTGCAGTGCGTGCACTTTCGAAAATGACTGGTACAGCCTGGCCACGGCTTTGAGCGCACGCGACGACAGCCGAAAGGATCCGATCGGGGAACGGACCGATCGCGCGTCGCAGCATGCTTTCGGCTACGATTGCCTGTCACGGAAGACATCCGCGGTCAAGCTGCTGTACGCGCCTTGGATTATATACTTTAAACCTGTGTACACGTTTTAATATCGATAAGATACGATACAAGCCGTTTGGTGGAAATTATCCTTAAATCTACAGTTCACAAGGCCTAGAAGGACGTTACGTTCGGTTCGAATAATCTCATTTCTCGTTGACGTCCAGTTGACGGTTGCTATCGACAAACGCCATAAGACCTTACTTCGAAGTCACTGGTCTAATAAAATATATTTCAAAAACTGAGGTCCTTAATTAAAGCACAAAACTTAAGTGGCAGTGGGCAGCACATTGCTCGCAGAACAGATGGCCGATGGGGCCGCGTACTAGAAGTCGTAGAATTGGAAGGCCTCTCACAAGGTGGACCGATGACCTTGTGAAGGCTGCGGAAGCATAGAACCGGTGGAAGACTCAAAGTGGTGGAGTATGGGAGAGACCCATGTCCAGCAGTGGACATCTTTCGGCTGAAATGACGATGACTGTGGCCCTTATTTATCTCGCCAATCTCTTTGCTATACTAACAAGAGCTTGCGTTTGCTTCCGTATTTCCACCATATACTGTGCGTAGAACTGTTTTTTAATTTCATTCTTCTGTAATAAAGCCTTCTTTACTTCGTTAACTGTTATATGGTTGATAACATCTAGCCTCGAATGAGTTAGAGGCCTTCGCATCACCCTTCTGTATCGTCTTCTTGACCTGTCTCTAGCTGGGATACCTGAAAAATAAAATCTTTGTAGAAACTTTATTACTGGCTGTGTCAATTTTAGGAATTTGGTTTTACGGGTTTGTAGCGGCACTGCAGAAAATACTTCGTAACAATATCTAAAAATACAAAAAGAGAAGTGGCGCCATCTACAATGCCACGGGCGAACTACGCAAGAGTCACGTCACAGAAATCCTAGATCGCGCAGTCAGAGTTTACCGCGCGACTCGCATAGTTACAACATCCCGACATCAACCGTCGGGCAGTTGCCCACCAGACACAATACCCGTCTGGTCGGAGGATCCTCCCTTTTCCATAGAGTATGAGTGGACTTTACACCCTGTTCCTCATACTTCTATAGGTTTAAACAGATGTCAGATTTTTGTCGGTAGCCGATTTTTCTTATACGACCGACTTATCGGTGTCGACTTAGCGATCATAGACAAAAACTTTAAAAATCGTCCTTATAGTCTTTCACCTGCGTGTGCATTCTTTACCCTTTTAAGCGAAAAAGGAGGGTTATGAGTTTGACCTTTATGTATGAATGTGGGTATGTAATAAGTAGTAGTAATTTTGACATTCAGAAAGTGCTGATCCTACTATTTAAACACTAACTATAATAGCTGTTGCCCGCGCCTTCGTTTGCGATCCAGGATAAAAAGTAGCCTATGTCCTTACCTAGGTATCTAATGGTCTATCTGTGTGACAAATTTCATCCAAATACGTTCAGCCGTTTTAGCGTGAAGGCGTAACAAACAAACTTACTTTCGCATTTATATTATTACTAGCTATTGCCCGTGGCCCCGCCCGCATGGATGTTGTTTATCGCGTAAAAAGTAGCCTACATCCTCCTCCATAGCCCAGGCTATATCGCTGCCAAATTTCATAACGATCGGTTCAGCGGTTTAGGCATGAAAGCGTTACAGACAGACAGACAGAGTTGCTTTCGGATTTATAATATCCTTATCCTTAAAGGATTACTTACTTGGCTGAAGAATTTCTGGTTCCAGTTCTGGCTCAGGAGTAGCAGGTTCAGATGCTAAATACTCTTCCTCAAAATTCAAGGGATCATCGGAATCCGACGTATCTAACTTATCCAGCTCCACTTTTATAGTAGAACCTGCTTCTAAGATGTCTGCAACATCTAAAAATATAGAAATTAAAGAAAGAAAGAAAAAAAGTATTTCTTGTGAGACTCGCACAGGAAGTTTAAGGCCCTAGTAACTTTAAATATTGTCGTTATGAGCGATAATAGTTCTTATTGCAATCCGATACGGGTTAAAATCTGTTGTAATAAATTCGAATAATAAATGAGCAAGCATTGTCGTAAAAATGCAAATAAAATCGTATAAAATTAGATATTAACTATTTATAAATAAATAATCCATCACTGGATGCAGTTTGGCATTTGGAATTTTATGGTATATTTTTAATTATAATTGTTATTGAAGGGATACACTGGTTTTAAAGATAATTAAGACGTGATTTTGATGATTTTTTTTTTGATGGATTAAAGTATGTTTTGAGTTCCGTCCTATGCAAAAAAGACTTCAAAATATCATATTTTTTTTTTGTTCAAAATTATTTACGGTTTTTTTTTTTTTTTTTGGGTGGGTAATCATCAAATAACTTCTCCCGCTCTGGGTGGAGCGGGAGGGCGTGTCAGACTTTTACTGACTAAAACCCACCCGTGTTCCCTCAGTTGCCTGTGTGCCAGGGGCCGCGGTATCTCTTTCGAACAACCCGCACCCCTGGCAGAAATTATTTACGGTTAAAGAGATACACTGGTTTCAAAGACCACCATTTTGAGCGTTTTCAAGAAATCACCGCCTAAGTCACTATAAAACATAATATAGTGGATTCGGCAGAGCAATGGTGGTCCAGTGGCAACGACCCCGAATAACCGAGTAGTAAGTCGTGGGGTTCGAGCCTTATACTCCATAGGTTTAAGAAGTTAAATAAAGGTAAATAAATCTTAAAAATGGTTTTTTTATTGTTGACACTTTCTTGTTTAAAAATAAGGTGTAACAAAATTAAATTCATGTTCGATTAATACGATAGTTTCCTCTTTTAATAATGCATATTAAACTTTATAATTTTTTCTTCTTAGATGTAACTACTTGAGCACAATTTTTTTTGTTAAATGTATTTACAAAATAATAATAATAAAATATTTTGTAATCTGCCAATCAAAATCGCCCGCCGTCAAAATCGGTCCAGCCGTTTCAGCGATTAGCCGGAACAAACAGACAGACAGACAGATAAAAATGGTAAAAAAATATATTTTGTTACCTATATGTACCGTGTATACATCCTTATGCATTTAGTAAAAAGCGGTTATTTTAATATTACAAACAGACACTCCAATTTTATTTATCTGTATGTATAGATGTGATAAATAGAGTTTCTACGTACTGCCATGAGAATAAGTTAGTGAGTTTATGTATGTACTAGCTTTTGCCCGGGGCTTCGCCCGCGTGCATGTCGTTTATCGCGTCAAAAAAGTAGCATATGTCCTTCTCCATATCCCAGGCTATATCTTCTGGCGACCAGACAGACGGATAGACAGAGTTACTTTCGCATTTATAATATTAATAATTACAGTAAGGAAATAGGGTTTTTTTTTATTATTAGTCATTAACGTCCCACTGTTGGGCAAAAGCCTCCCTACTCTCTTTCTACCTCTCTCGGTCCAGAGCTGCCAAAGATCACTTTTTACTAAAGGAGTCCACCCCCCCATCTCCGTCCTGGCCTGCCGCGATGTCGTTTGCCATTTAGCGGGACCGACTGGGTCGTAAGTTTGGCCCATTGATCGTCTAACATACGGCAGATGTGTCCAGCCCAATTACATTTAAGGGCCTAAGTCCCGTTTGGTAGCGTAACACGGTCACTTTATGAACCGTACTGCTCATTAACGGCTTGTCTTGAAGATTTGAAAAATATATGATTTTGCTATAGATTCTTAAAGATCATTTTGCCGAGGGTACTTTTTTGTATGGTTAATACTTTTGCTGTAAAAAAAATATTTTCCAATACGCAATATTTTGGCATCTATTCCATACTCCTACTAAACGGCTTCGTTATTTGGAAAAAAAAATACACTGAAAAATAGATAGAGGTACCACAGAATCGCTAGAGCACAATTGTACATTAATCAGGAGGTGAGGATACTATGGGCCTTAAGCGTGGCAGCTTTCCTAGTGACATCAGTTATTTTCGTAATGGAACAGATTGTTGTATTCTTAACCCGGTCCACAAGTTTAATACCCAGAATACTCCGTTCCATACCTCTCTGGCAAACCTCGTGCGTGGACCTCTGCTGAATTGTCAAAGACTATGTTTGAGACCCATACATGAGAATGGGAAGAATACACATGTCAATGAGTCTTCTCTGGAACGATAGACGAAGGTCGCCCTTCATTAAATCTTTCACGGCCCAATAGCTGCTCTTCCAGGCAAGTAGGGATTAGTAGAAATATATAGGGTGGCTGGTATTAGTGACCGATATTTAAACACATGATTGTACTCATCATAACAAACAACTTTCCCAAAGAAACTATATTTTTTAATCTGTCTCATTGACCCCAATTTTATTACCCCAATAGAATATTGAGTAGGTACCGAACAAGAATAATACACCATCAGCTGTATTTTAATTTAGTTACCTACCTACAAACAAAAAAATCAGTTTTACCATGCATTATCGGATCGCGCGCATGCATCAGCTGTTAGTCGCTTGACCCCGGCGTCAAACGACTCACACCTGATAGCGCGAGCGCGATCTGCACGATGGTTAAATGAATGACAAAAGAATAATGCATCGTAAAAGTGTTTTTTTTTTGTTTGTAGATAACTAAATTAATACAGCTGATGGTTCTTGCTGAGGATTCTTGTTAGGGTACTCAATATTCTGTTGGGGTGGTTGGGGAGTTGGGGAAATGCGCTAGTTAAATAAATAAAAAATCGTTTCACCGGTTCGGTTCGGTTCGTTTCGTCGGAATGAGTTTTTAAAACATTGGTAGAAATGAGTTTAAAATAGTTTATATGCCTTGAATTTGAGTTTAAAGTACTACAGTACCTTCAATATTCACTCCGGGCTCCTGAGTAGCGGAAGGGCCTGGTGCTGGTGTCTCCGAGACATCCATATTTATTTGAGTCTGTTTCAGTACAGTTGGGATGTCTGACGCTGATTGTGGGTTAGTCAATCCTCGCCTTTTCATCATACTTTTCTTGTCTTGCCAGGTCTGAAAACAAAATTAAAGTTAAGTTAGTCAAAAATGAGCTGTGTCATAGAAAAGTGCAATACCTTTGCGGTCAAAATATATGGAACAGTTGATTTTTTTTAATGTATAACCGACAAAAAAGTTCTACGCTAGGTGGTACGTCTAGAATGATATGCTGAATTCATAATTACAGTTTGCGCACTGATTAAAAAAATATCCTGTATAAAAAATATTTATTGACAGCTCAGAATTAGCAAGCTGAAATGGCAAAAGGCCGGCCACATTAGCCATACAACCGTTGACCGTTGGGGTAGACGTGTTCTTGAGTGGAGACCGCGAATCGGCAAACGTAAGGTAGGACGCCCTCAGGCTAGGTGGAGCCACGATCTTCGCAGGGTGGCTGGTGGGTATGGCCGCAAAAATTTGTACAAATAACATTCATGGCATCGTAACATACGTTACTTACATGACCGTTAAAAAGCTTAGTTCATAATATAAACTATTTACAGGCTTTCATCTGTGGTGGTTATACAGGGTGATTGGAAGATGGGTGCAAAGCTTTAAGGTGAAGATAGTATAGACAATTTAGAACCATTTAAGCCATGGTTGTCTTAGACGAAGTCTTACCATTTTTTTTTTAATAAGGTTATTAAAAAAAAGACCTTTAAGGTTCTAAAATTGTAATTAAGTAATGCAACAAACACCTAAAAATAAAAGAGGTTTGAAGAAGGGTGGCCCTAACATTTATTATTTTTTCAAAATTGTGGTGCACAATTTAAGTTGTATATTTGTACCTATATTTTATAGTTGTATAATATGGAGAATAACATATAGGCTACTTTTTTACGCAATAAACGACACCCACGCGGGCGGAGCCGCGGGCATTAGCTAGTACATACATAAACTCACTGGCTTCTTCCCATGGCAGTACGCTGAAACTACAGAACGGAACCTGCAGGCTTAGCATGACGCTTTCTATTTCTACTCTACTGTAGAATAGAAATCGCTTGTCTATACTTCTCGGTGAAAAACTGTCAACTGTCTTTAAGTAAACGTCATTTTTGTCTACTCTTCCGACGTCAAAACACTTGTCTACGGTTCTCGTGCTAAGCCTGCTGGTACGATTTTTACATACTCCTTTAGAGACTATGGCGACTGTAGTGACTGGGATAATATCAGAAGGTTGAAGAAAACGCTTGATGATATTAGGATATGAATGAGCATATATTTGAATGAATACCATGACTTATATACTATTTACAATAAAATGACCTAACCAATAAAAACATGTACATTAAATTAAATAGCAATCCTGCAAAAATATAACCAATAATATTAGCGCATTTTTAACCAATCACATCACAGCACAATGTTGTCGAATTAATTCCGCACGGTGGCGCCTGTGTTTTCGGCGCGAGTGCGCCGAGCGCGCGGCTAAGGCATAAGTATGGGTGCCTGGCAATCCGTGCTTCCATTTCGACTCAGCCACCGTCGTGTGAACATTTCAGGGTGAGTAGTGAACTTGACGGGCGCGGCGATAGAAGATGAGGACGCCGCGAACCGAAGCTAGACAACCCTGGTGTTCCTGAAGAACAAGATGACGGCGTGTGGGCTCTGCAGTCCTGATACTCTTGTTTCTTTATCAGATGTTATTAAAAACGTGGTGTCAGTTCTTCTCAGGACTGCTTGCTTCATTGTTTCTATAATGGGTGTCAAAAACGTGGTTGTGTGCTGTGATGAATGGTGGCTACACTCCCGTTTTATTCCGTTGACGTTCATCCAACGCGGGCTGGCAACAACGCATTTATAATAGTTTTTCGTGATTATTTAATTAAATATAAACAAAAGTATTTTTTTTTCAGCCAAGCACTAGATCGTTGGTATTTATAACATTTTCTCTTTAATGTAAACATTTAAACGTACTAAGTAATGCAAATAGAAAATAATTGAAAAAGCTTGTAGTATAAATTTAAATAAAAATAAAAATAAATATTACTTTCCGCCATCCACTCCAGGTCTTGTTACACCCAGGCATGCTGTTTAATTTATCTCCGATCGCCCTCCAGCGTCTCTCAGACTCCTTCTTAGTAAAACTGCCTGAGAATTTCGCATACCGCAGTTCTATATCAGCTTGTACGAGTTCTTGAAGACGCAGCTTCTGCTGGCGTGACGGGTAAACTTTCCTTTGCCTTAGCGCTTCCATCTTTATTCTTTTGTAAATTTTTTATCTGTGTTTTTCACTCTGTTAAACACAAATTTTATGGTTTTTTGACCACCCCCCCCCGTCCTTGTCACATGTGGTCACACTTGTAAAACCCCCTCCCCCTTGTGTGACGTCACATATTTTTCAATTTTGTGTTTAGAAGTATACTAATTATGTTCTATTGTTTCAAAAAGTCAACTTTTTTGTTAGAATGCCCCCCGCCAATCTGAGCGAAATGAATTTACAAAAAATAAATTCGGTTTTAAATGGAGATTTAATTTCCAAAATATGTATGTGTTACTTTTTATATTCCATTAAAAAATACATAATATATCGCACTAATAATACAATACTGTTGTAACTCAAAATATGTAAAATTTGAGTTATCATCATATTCAAACGTAAAATTTAATTCCCTACGCGTCAATAATACCGTCGTTAGAATAGAGTAAGAAACAAATAAGAGATGGCGCCTTGAGTCATTATTCATGATGACTGACTGTCAAAATCCGCCATCCAATATTGCATCATCTTTAGTTACGATCAAAATGCAACTTGGAAGGACGTGCCGCTTTGCGTGTAAGACCGCATTTATTCGAATTGGAACATTATTACTGAATCAGGTATGTAAAAGATAAACTATTATTTCGAGTTAATACATTATATTTGATTTAAACCCAAAGGTGAATTTGGAGTATTTCTAGTTGTTACACTATTATTGATTCGCAAAAATGCGATTTTAAATAATATTTTTACTTACATCATTCTTGGTGGTTTAATAAGTAATTTTAGACATAATACAGTATTGTTGAAGTACTTTCATTATCTGGTTTATTGTGATTATTTCTTAATATTGAAACAAATACTTATTTGTTGATCCCGGCTTTTAAAATCACGCATTCGAACATGTTAAAGTAAACATTAGAATACTTTCATTAACCATTTTTTTTTAATAATTTAGAGTTACTACATTCTAGATGACAAAGGTACAATATTTAAGGTATTTTACTCAATAAATAATAATATTGCTATTGTTTCGCTTACGAAACTTACTACTTTTACTACTCTTTACTTAACTTATTAAGTATGCACCGTGGGCGATTGCTTGTTGATATGGCGACAAAAACAACGTCAAACAATCACCAGGAGAAAGAAAATGACGAACCTATTAAAGAAACCCCGCCTTTGAATTCTTCACCTTCATTATTGAAACCGGTGAGTACAATGAAAGGTCCCAGAATGATAACTACGAAGCTGTGAAAGAACAACCGGCAAACTCAATACCTTCACCTTCTACAAGAAATGTAGTTCTTCAAGAAAGTGACGTGAGCAATGCACTTAGTACGTGTAGTAATGTTGAAACGACTGAATCCAACCAAAGGAAATATTACATTTCACCACTGCACACCGATCAGAGTGATTTTGATGATCCCGACTGTGACCCTCATTTTATACCTGGTTAAACTAGTAAAACCCCGAGTTTCCTTCAAAGTGGAGCAACACAATCGTCAAGTAGCTCTTCTACAAGTAGCTATTCTTCCAGTAGCTCCTCGTCAAATAGCTCAGATGATGAAGCTGAGATAAACCTCGTTGCTAACGAAATTGAAATGCAAGTAAAGCGCTTCTTTAAATCTAGACCAATCTATGTCCCACAAAAATATGTCACCTTAATTCAGACCGCTAAAAGACAGGACAACCTTATAGAGTCAATGAAATTACTAATGATAAATTTTATGATCTTAAATTACTTCAAGAACAGTGGGGTAATAATTTTAATATGAACACGAATAGAAACCAAGTAAAATGGCACGACATTAAAGTGCTTCGTATTCGTAACTCAATGGATGTTATTGAGTTTTTTCTACAAGAATTCTTACGAAGGTGACAATTACCAAAATGTTTTTGTACGTAATACACGACGAGCTGGAAACCAAACGTTTATTTTCTGTTGGTTTGACACAAGCATACACTAGTAAGTTAACTTTAAATCCAAATAAAAAAAGAGACATCAAAGAACTGCTGGACAAAAATATAATTCCCAGGACCTATTATGATTCATACTTTACTGATTAATTTTAACGAAATAAAAAGTGTTTGTATTATTATTGTGGTTTTTAAGTATTTTAAATAATTATTAATAAAAAATGCTCCATACTTATTACAATTTAATTGTGATTTTCAGACTGATGTAAAACAAGTTGTACCTAAATATACTTACCTATAAATATTCTGACTGATTTTTCGTGATTATCTAGTTTTACTTATTACCTAATTTCATAACTTTAAATTGAAAATGATTGTGTGAACTTACAACTAAATAAATAAATAAAAATAAAAATTGTTGTAACTAAAAAAATGTTACACAAAACAATAAAAAAAACATCTTAAAATTTGTAGTAACTCAAAATGTTTCAACAATAACTACGCAACTAAAAATAATTCATCTTTCTGAAAACTTTATTCAAGGCAATATAGTCTTAACTCAAAAATTCGAAATTAATTCACTATCTGTATTTTTTTCAATGATTGGTAAATACATAAATCTGTTAATTTCATTAATAAACATAATAAAGTATTCATTTTTTTATAAACTATAACAGGAAGTGAATAATCAGTTTTTAGTCGATTCTCAAAAAAGTAAAATTTTGAGTTACAACAGTATTGTATTATTAGTGCGATATGTTCTATTGTTTAAAAAAAAGTCAACTTTATTTGTTTGAATTTCCCGCCAAATGTGAGCGAAATGAATTATTGTAATTTCTTTTTTCACTTTGTACGTTAATAATAATTCGTTGAGTATTCTTTCACTAGCTCTTTTTATCTTTATTAAAAAGTATTATATACTTATAATATTTAAAAAAAAAATAAGTACGTCTTTTTAATGTTCATTTATTGTTTTAGTGAAAAATTTCGATTTTAGAGATAATCTCGAACCGGTGTCTATTGTCTTATCAACAGAATAAAGTTTCTATATCACTGAACACTATTATCAAAAGTCACTATTAATTATACTTAAGGTGAATGCGCAGTGGTAGACCGCGAAATTCAAATTTTCTTACGTTTTTGCAATTTTCAGGTCAGTATCAGGTTGTATCCTGATCAAAATGTGATTTGCGAATATAACAGGTACGTGTTTACAGAATTATAGTCATTAGAATGTCTAATAATCTCTTATAAGTTAGATTTCTTCCACAAGCACTTTTCCATAAGAAATTTGTTCTTATGGAACAAATCTAACTTAGAAAGATGTATTATTGATTCTAATGATTATAAATCTGTAAATACGTACATGTTATAGTCGCAAATCATATTTTGATCAAGTAACAAGCTGACACTCACCTGAAAATTGCAAAAAACGTAACAAAATTTGAATTTCGCGCTCTACCACTGCGCATTCACCTTAATGTCGAAATTCGACATTGGAAACTAGAATACGACTTATTTCGTGAATAAAATGTCGCACGTAATGAGTCATTTCGAGTGATGTCGAATCGAAGGTTATGAAATCTCTACTGTCTATGAATGCGTTTAGTTTCTATCGATTGTTTTGATGCGTAATCGAGATTAGTTTTTTTTTGAGAATTGCTTTTTATACAATAACTACCTTTTATTGAACTTATTTTTATAATCAATAGACTTTTGTAAATTATTTTTTGTAGATTAAGCGTAATATGTCGAAAGTAAAACAGTGTCAACTTCTACAGTCAGACACGGGTCTGAATGAACGTGGCGAAATAGCGAACTAACCTGATTTTTTTGGGATTGACAGGTTTTAGGCTTCCATCTACTTTCATTAAAACTTTATTACTGACCGGCCAGAAAAAGGAATTTAATATTCCAGGGTTTATGTTTTACGGTGTGGTAGGTTTGTGGACAGACACGACTTTGCGATATGAAATTTGTATTAGAGAACATATTTCCATAAGAACACTAATTTTCAAGCGCGAATGCTAAAACGCGAGTCGAGATTACAATATTTTTTATTTAAAATACAAATAAAATCTCGAATATTGAATCCGACAAGACACTATATAAAAAAGAGCATACACCTGTCAAATCCAGCTTATTCATGAAATAAGCTGGATTTGACAGGTGTATGTACAGAGCTACAAGATCTTTTGATGCCTGAATGACATTGACAGGAGGGCGCTGCGCGCTGTTGGTAAATTTAAGAATTGTTATGTGAAATTGCATTAAAAAAATAAGATGATGGGTTTAGTTCCAATTTTGGCCACGCACCAAAAGATCCTTGCACAACGATAGTTCTCTATTCCGCCACGTTCATACAGAGCCTTGTCGGGTTATAAAAAACAATGTCTTTGCTTACCTCTGTTTTATCATCATCAGAATCTTCTATTTTGCTAAAACCAAAAAAATGTGCTGCTCCAGAGGAGTAATTTAGGCACGGGCTGCGAACGTATTCGTGCATAATAGCCTCTGTTTGCTTAAAATTGTTGACTTTTTGCCATTTTGACTAAGTATCTGACTTCCAATCTTGCCAGCATTGCAAATAGAAGGAATATTTTATGAAATAAAAATTATACTCTTAATTTTGCAGAAAAGTAGTCCATAGAGATCATTCAATTTAAAATAACCCCCGTCAACTGGAATAAATCGAACAAAGTAAAGTCAATGCCTGGGTATAGACCCACGAGCATTGTCATTACACGCTTTATATTAGCTTCACTTGTATGTTTGTATGTAACCGACTCCTTAGAGCGCGATTTTGACCCACTTTAAACGGTCAGATTTCATTGAAACTTTGTAAACTTATCGAAGACCGATGACAATTCAATAATTAAAAAAAAAAAATTGAGAAAAAGGAAAAAAAACACGTTTTTGTAGTTAGCAGAACTAAAAAATAGAAAATAAATAATAGTTTAAAAAACTAAAAACACGCTTTAAAAACCAAACTAAAAAAGGAGAAAATAATTTAATTCAATTAAAAAGCGTGGGGTGCTTGACATTAATTGATAATAAAAATACTTCAAAAAGCACCCCACGCTTTTTAATTGAATTAAATTATTTTCTCCTTTTTAGTTTGGTTTTTAAAGCGTGTTTTTTTAGTTTTTTAAACTATTATTTTGTAAGATGTTTTTATATACGCTTCGATAAAATTCTACGATGTGTGCGGTGAATTCATGGGATTGTAGACCCACGAGCATTGACATTTTTGTAACACATAACAGATGATTTTATTATAACCTACTTCTTTCAAACACATTTGTTTGTCTATTCCTATGTTGAAACTGATGACCTTGTGAGGGCCGCAGGAGTCCGCTGGATGCGGGAAGCACAGAACCGGTTCAAGTGGCGGAGCTTGGGGGAGGCCTATGTCCAGCAGTGGACATCTTTCGACTGAAATGATGATGATGTTGACATTAGTATGTATGCCAAATAAAATGGGAGAGGGCGCTGACTCTTGACATACAGGTACACCTACTTCGGGCGTCAGGAGGCTTCAAACAAGTTTCTGTAACCTATTATGTCAATAAAGATGAATTTGAATTCCGTTTTTTTTCTAAACTCTTCTCACCATTGACAGTTATTATATGGCAAATCATGGAATTACCATGTACCACAATAGTATGTAGCGCGTAGGCATATTAAGGGGAACCTAGTCACGGGCTCGAACTCACTGGTGGGGCTGGCTAAAAATCACGCTGTCTCACCAGGCTTCGTGTCCGACAGAGATAGTAATACTATGATGATGAGTGATGAGCAGTTATATAGACGCTAGTCTAGACGTACAACGTTATTGAGCGGAATGCAGGATCATTTATAATAGAAAATAATATTAGCAATATTAGCAAGAAAAACTAATCTTTGTTGGCTCCTAACTTTTTAATGGGTTTTTATTTTAGTATTCTGTTTTCGTACAGACAATATTAATAATGAGACAAAACGATATCATATTTTATGGTGGATGTGCCATGTCAGACAGTGGAGTAAAACACTCCCGAAGTTTGTATGCAAAAAATGTGGACTAGGTTCACCTTAAATATCTTTAGTCTTAGGCAATGTATGACGTTGCTCGTAAGTCCTCTCGACCACTGTTTATAACGCCAGTCGTTCAGTAAACCTTCAACAGAGAACACGCTCTTTCATTTGCCAAACCTTCCGTTCCGATTACTCTCACACAACCAAACACATTATCGGCAAAAGTACAACAAAACAGTATGTTTATGGGGGAAGCGCCAGAATAGACTACACTGGCGCTTTCCCCATAACTAAATGTTCTGATTGAACAACCAGTCTTATCAAGGAGTGTCGTATCACCCAGTAACTGTGTTGTGGATGCCAGATAGCGTATATTCCCAGTCGCCCCCGCGGGGATTGCCACCGGAGGCAAATGGGAATAAAAATTCTCAGTCGCCACCGGCGGTGACTGGGAAGTCATTGCCCCCACTTCAGTTTCGCTATACATTGCATTGTTTCTTGTGCGTAAATAGTCAAATAACTGCCACTAACTTGGAAGAAGCCTATTAGGTACCTACCTGATGAGCCCTGTCAGTGAAGAGTCCTGTCGAAGTAATCTCATCCTTGCGCTATTACTAAATAGAACCTATTACCTACATCATCAGGTAGGTAATAGGTTAGGTTAGAATTGTGACCAAACGCGCGCGAGCCGAGCGAGCGGAGCGAGCGGTGCCGCGGCAGCGGCCGGCGAGCGCTACTTCTAAGTTAGTGGCAGTTACTTGACTATTTACACACAAGAAACAAAGCAATGTATAGCGAAACTGAAGTGGGGGCAATGACTTCCCAGTCACCGCCGGTGGCGACTGGGAATTTTTATTCCCATTTGCCTCCGGTGGCAATCCCCGCGGGGGTGACTGGGAATATACGCCAGCTAGGCAGTCGCTCCATGTAAAATACTGGAATTCCCCTGCATCCAGTTAGACTTGATGGCGACCCCAACAGAGTTGGGCAAAGGCAGGCATGATGTTCAACAATAATTCCATTTTTAATTCCAGTGTCATCAAGCCTTGCCACCCTAAAATCGACCCACTGCTCGAAAAAAGATGTGAAACTCTCGACAAACTTTGATAAAGATAAAGATAAAGATGAGTTGCCTAAAAAGCCTATTGATCTGATGAAAAGGAGGGAGGATCGGAAGAGGTTGCTAGGTGTAGAGACTAAAGCTAAAAGGACTAACATTCCATGTGATATTTGTAAGCAAAGGTATGGCCCTTTCCAACCTAGTATTAGTAGACCTCCTTTTGAAAAAACTTGCCTGGAGAAGTTCTATCACCACCACTGTCACTTACAGTCCAGCCCGCGGATAGCCTGCAATTTCCAGGTCATTGTGAGTTTAGTTGATTGGAATATGTTTCGCGACCGTAGCAAATATGGCTTTACATTACTATTCTCGTTTATTTACTTTCATGCATATTATGTACATTTTTAAATATTTTTACAAAAATCATACAAAAACATTTAAAAATATTAAAAAATAGTGGCGCATCGGCATCAGGAGCAGGGTTCAAGATGCCGGTGGTCAGGGCTCTAGAGAAAGGAACCTCCTGACTATGCGTGCCGTGTCTAGGAGTACTGCTTTCTGAATCAAGCCCTTGATCCAGCCGCGCAATGAGAGCCTCCTGAGGTGTTGGTCGAGGCTCTTCGCTATCAGGCCATTTACTGTAACGATTATCGGTACAATGATTGCTGCGTCCACGTCACACATGTCGACAACCTCGTGAGCTACGTCAAGATACTTGATTATCTTATCTTGCTCAGCTTTCATGAGATTCTTGTCATGAGGGACAGCGATATCAACAATAATTGCGCGACGCTCTCGTCGATCTATCACCACAATATCAGGCTTATTGGCTATAATAGTCCTGTCCTGTCAGTGATGATAGATCGATCTCAGTATAATGTGGCGTGACCATTCTGTGGCTCTACATGATTATTATGATTTAAATAATCTGTTCAACCCTATCTGTATACCCTAACGGCTGATTTTTCAATAGTTAGATAACTTTTACTGAGGAATAAATATGTTTGACAGCTTTTTTTGTACAGAAAATATGCCAACTGTTAGAATTATTCTTTTGTCAGTCTTCTGACTATTGAAAAATTTGCCCTAAGTTCATTTAATCCTATTGAATGATTTTTTATTGTCATTTGATTTTCGCGGGCTCGCTTGGCGCTTCTCCCTTAAACAGACGCGGTTTTTGTTTTGAAGTTGTACAGCAAGGTTATCTTGTAGTTTTTATTCACGCGCATAATTTATATTGGTATTATATTGTAGTACTAGCTGACCCAAGACCCTAGCTGCCCGGTTCAAGGCGAAAGTCTTCGACCAGTGTGTGTTGCCAGTGATGACATCAACCGAAACGTGGTCGCTCTCAATGGGCCTTATCAGAAGGCTTAAAGTCACCCAAAGGGCAATGGAGAGGGCTATGCTTGGAGTTTCCCTGCGTGATCGAATCAGGAATGAAGAGATCCGCAGGAGAACCATGGTAACCGACATAGCCCGAAGAATTGCCAAACTTAAGTGGCAGTGGGCAGGGCACATTGCTCGCAGAACAGATGGCCGATGGGGCCGAAAAGTTCTGGAGTGGCGATCGCGCACCGGAAGACGTAAAGTTGTAAGGCCTCCCACAAGGTGGACCGATGACCTTGTGAGGGCCGCAGGAGTCCGCTGAATGCGGGAAGCACAGAACCGGTCGAAGTGGCGGAGCTTGGGGGAGGCCTATGTCCAGCAGTGGACGTCTTTCGGCTGAAATGATGATGATGATGATGACTAGCTGACCCGTGCCCACTTCGTTGGGCGGTAGGTACATAAACATTTTTACATCACTCAATAGATTACGACACGGTCGCGGTTCCATACCTACGTCGTATTATCTTTTGTTTTAAACAATTTTGTTTCATTTAGTTTAAACTCAAAGCCTATGATAGCTCTTTCTCTCCCTAGGAAAAAAAAAACAAGATTTCAGTGTAACTACCTGCCAGTGGCCGAAAATAAGACTAAATCCAAAGCTTATTTTTTGTTTGCGTTTTCGGCTGAAAAAATATTTTCTGTCGGACTCTATCGTATTACCCAGTAACTGGGTTGTGCCGGTCAGATGGCAGTCGCTTCATGTAAAATACTTTGCGTAACTCACGATTCATCATAATTTGTTTCGTATTGAAACAGATGGCTAAACCATTGCTTCATATGTTCGAAAAATGTGTCTGCTCAGCAACGTAAATAACGCAGTGAATATTGTTGAACTGTCAAAATGAAACCGATTATGATTAATCGCGTGTCAATGTGTCGTGAGCAATTAGGGTGCTGGTTTTGCAGATGATGAAGACTACTATTTACATTAAGTCTGTTTCCAACACAGGTATCCAATGCTACTCAATGCTACCGATAGCTGCAAGACATTCGTTTGTTCCCGCTGCAAGAAGAACGGAGATGCCAAAGGGTCTGTCTGTAGGAAGTGCAACATTGTGATGCCATCACACATGATGGCTGAACACCTTGATTTGCACGCTAAAGCCGAGTTAAAAGCGAAGTTACGGAACGAGGAAGAGAAAAAAAAGTGAGTTCTTTTTAGGGTTCCATACCCAAAGGGTAAAACGGGATCCTTGTTAGATAAACGGTGAGTCAAGTGTTGTAGGCGGGGGTAACGGTGTCCCTTTGACGAAGGAGCGAGAGTAAACCAGTAAAACGTTGAAAGAATCACTTATATATATTGGCGGCTGCTGCAGGTGCGGAAAACCTCAAACGGTGCAAATATTCCAATCTTCTTGGAACCTATATATTCGAGCCGTTTGGGGTTGAAACTCTAGGGCCATGGGGTCCGAGTGCCCACTTAGTTTTCCGAAATATTTCCATGCGGTTGGTTGACTCTTCACGTGACCAAAAGGCTGGCCTATATTTCGGCCAAAGAATCAGCATTGCCATACAACGTGGCAATGCTGCCAGCCCTTTGAGCACTCTTCCCGTTGACAACGATGCGGACTTATTTTTTGATGCCATATGATTATTTTCTTTTGTATATACCTGTACATATTATTAGCTTTGTTTTGTGTTTATCAAATAATTTTAAGTTTGAAATAATAAAAATGTCAAATTCATATTGGACACGTAATACAAGGTTATCACATCAAACAACAATAAGGATAATCAGTACGGTACTGTGGGATCGGGGGGAATCTAACTATAAATAAAATATTTGGTTGCGTTTAAATTTGTGCGACTCCATGTATATTTAAAGAAAAGAGCACTTTATAAGGCCGCGCCTAATACAATAATCGAAATCATCTGCCGGAACAAAACCTATGTCAAATTATTCTTAAATTCAAACTTAAACTTCCTGGCTGGTCGATTATAGACAGCCCAATCATTGGCTGCCAGCAAACGTAAGGTTCTAGATGAGCATACAACCTTTACAGTACGTTCACAATACACGTTATGCAACAGCTAAGATATTGGTACGTATCCCTAAATCACAGACAACACAGGTTTATCAAACAAGAAGTACACAGGGTATACAACAACAGAACCTAATAAATCCTATGCTGAAATACTGGAAGACTGGCTAGCTAGTTATAGGGTACATCGCGACTAGTAGTGAACAGCAGAGACACTACTTCACAAACAACACTTATTGCTTAGTTAATTATGGTAAAACTGTAAAAGATTCTGATGACTGACCGTTTTTTTTTGTTTTTTTTTTGTCGGGCTTCTCGTAGTTGACCTTGAGAGGCCGTGACTGCTTAACCGGGCTTTCCTGGGGCTGCTATTAAGAAAAACATAACGCTTCCAGCCAGAGCTTAAAAACTACTTAAATTACTAGGCGACTGCACGCTGAGGGCACCCCTTGCGGGGTACGGGCCTCGGCTCAGGGCGTCACTGGTAGGGGGACAGCAAGTGGGGACAGGCTGGATCAAAATATTGGCATTATTATTATTAGACGGGGAATTTAACTCTACTCCTGCGTCGCGGGCTGGCGCTTCAACAAGCAAGGGACGGTCGGGAGATGACTTCAGATGACTGACCGAATATTCGGTCCTTACACCACATTTCTCTTATGGTGCAAGTAGCATGGCAATTATCTGTTCCCGGCCAATCTACCATTCAGGAACGCGAGACCCTGGCCTTCCCGAGGAGCAGGTTTCGACTTGTCGAGCTCCGGTCCACACGTGTAAGAAAGTTCAAGGCTTTTTGCTTATTACTGGATTAACGACATATTTAAAATTAGGCGTAATTTGTCTGAACTATATATGATAATTTTATGTAAATATAAATATAAAACAGCTGTTTAAATATAATGTTTAAACAGCTGATTCGCATGCCATAAAACGCCAAACTGCATCCAGTGATGGATTATTTATTATTCAATAGTTAATGCCAAATTTTATACGATTTTATTTGCATTTTTACGACAATGCTTGCTCATTTATAATTCGAATTTATTACAACAGATTTTAACCCGTATCGGACTGCAGTAAGAACTATTATCGCTCATAACGACAATACGACGAGTACATTTAATAAATTCGAATATTAAATGAGCAAGCATTTTCAATCTTTGATGGTATATTGGCGTGTGCTAGCTGACATATGGCAAAAACCCCGACCGACCCTTGCTCCCCGACCGACCCTTGCTCGTTGAAGCGCCAGCCCGCGCCGCAGCTGAGCCAGTAGCTTTAAATTCCCCCTATAATAATAATGATGCCAATTCGATCCAGCCTGTCCCCAATAGCGATAGCTGTCCCCCTATCAGTGACGCCCTGAGCCGAGGTCCGTACCCCACAGGGGGTGCCCTCAGCGTGCAGTCGCTTAGCATATAAATTTAGTTTGTAAGCCCTGGCTGGAGGCATTAAGTGTAAAATGTTAATGGCAGCCCCAGGAATGACCGGTTGAGCAGTCACGGCCTCTCAAGGCCAACTGCGAGATGCCCTACAAAAAAAAAAAAAAACATATGGCAAGTTTTATGTTTTTTTTTTTGTGTTTCGTAATTTTTATTACCTATTATTGTATAGAAACAAGTTCTTCTAACTTAACAGACAGCTGTGCTGCTGGGGAGTTTGTTCCGCTACTTCTTCTTCCCAGCTAAAGCACTAGGAAGTGGTGAAGGGCGGGCGTTTTTGGGGGCACTGTCTTATGTAATTTTATTTTGACGTTCAAAAAGAGCTGACTCTCAGCCTAGTTTGAATAAATGACTTTTGATTTTGATTGATTCGTCGAAATATTCGAAAAATTCGTCTGCTCAACAATGTACGCAATGAATGTTGTTGAACTCTTAAAATAAAACCTATTCCTACTGTTAATATGTTGCGTAACTACCCCGCTGGATCCCGCATTGAGTGTGTTTGCCGTAGACATGGGCGAAGTAGCTCACTGAAAAGAAAAAGAGCGATTAGCTCTTTCACTCTAAAGAGCTATATCACTCTCCTAGCTCACTAGCTCTTCTATAGCTCAGTGACACAGACGCCGAGACGCCGACTGTTAGCTCAATTGACTCACGCCGCACGCGCGTCGAAGGAGACGGATTGGCTCGCTCAATAGTGAGTAGCTCTTTGGAAGTTTGGACTCTTTATTACTCACTAGTAGACATGGGCGAAGTAGCTCACTGAAAAGAAAAAGAGCGATTAGCTCTTTCACTCTAAAGAGCTATATCACTCTTCTAGCTCACTAGCTCTTCTATAGCTCAGTGATACAGACGCCGACTGTTAGCTCAATTGACTCACGCCGCACGCGCGTCGAAGGAGACGGATTGGCTCGCTCAATAGTGAGTAGCTCTTTGGAAGTTTGGACTCTTTATTACTCACTAGTAGACATGGGCGAAGTAGCTCACTGAAAAGAAAAAGAGCGATTAGCTCTTTCACTCTAAAGAGCTATATCACTCTTCTAGCTCACTAGCTCTTCTATAGCTCAGTGATACAGACGCCGATTGTTAGCTCAATTGACTCACGCCGCACGCGCGTCGAAGGAGACGGATTGGCTCGCTCAATAGTGAGTAGCTCTTTGGAAGTTTGGACTCTTTATTACTCACTAGTAGACATGGGCGAAGTAGCTCACTGAAAAGAAAAAGAGCGATTAGCTCTTTCACTCTAAAGAGCTATATCACTCTTCTAGCTCACTAGCTCTTCTATAGCTCAGTGACACAGACGCCGAGACGCCGACTGTTAGCTCAATTGACTCACGCCGCACGCGCGTCGAAGGAGACGGATTGGCTCGCTCAATAGTGAGTAGCTCTTTGGAAGTTTGGACTCTTTATTACTCACTAGTAGACATGGGCGAAGTAGCTCACTGAAAAGAAAAAGAGCGATTAGCTCTTTCACTCTAAAGAGCTATATCACTCTCCTAGCTCACTAGCTCTTCTATAGCTCAGTGACACAGACGCCGAGACGTCGGCGTCTCGGCGTCTGTGTCACTGAGCTATAGAAGAGCTAGTGAGCTAGGAGAGTGATATAGCTAACAGTCGGCTGTTAGCTCAATTGACTCACGCCGCACGCGCGTCGAATGAGACGGATTGGCTCGCTCAATAGTGAGTAGTTCTTTGGAAGTTTGGACTCTTTATTACTCACTAGCTCTTCTATAGCTCAGTGATTCAGACGCCGACTGTTAGTTCATTTGACTCACGGTGCACGCGTGTCGTTGAAAACGGCTCGGCCCGCTCAGTAGTCATTATCAATTGCTCTTTGGAAGTTTGGAGTTAAGTTAAATAAGCTTTTCTGTTTGTTAATATAATGTTATGACTTTACGTAAATAATACGCAAAAAAATAAACAATGCAATGCCAAAGTATTTTCTACTTTAAAGCTATGGACATAAAGATAGATTTACAGTGATTTATGTCGTATGATAGTCTACAATGACGTATTGTATCGAAGAGGTATTGTTGGAAGAACGAACTATGCGATCCGAAATATTCCGAAGCGAACCGAATGAGCCGTTCGGCCGCTGACTTCGGTCGGTCATCGGTGTCTCGCTGAAGTACTGAGAGTCTAAGAGCTAACTGAGCTAGTGAGCTACTTAGCGAACGAGTGAGTGAGCGAGAGCGACGTCCATCAAAAAGAGCTAGCTTTTTTCTATCACTCGCTCACGAGCTACCCATGTCTAGTTTGCCAGCCACATTCATGCAATTTCACGATACATTACATCACAGTACCTACAACTATTTTCTTAATGTCCCTCGGGAATCATCGCATTATTAACTCTTAGCAGCTTTCCTCACATTTTAAAATAAATTACATTAAGACAAAAGAACATTAACAACTCTATATACTTCCAATACGATTGAGAGCGTCCGTCTGCATTAACTGCAAAGGGCAACTGACAGAAATCCGACGACTGACTGACGAAACACGAAGTTCTCCGAGAGCGTTTATTCTGAAAGTTGGCAACGTCGCAAATAGCTGTCAAATATTTACCTGTTTTTATTAATTTGTTTTATATTACTGTATGGAAGTATGAAATATCGCTAACTAGTGACTTAAAATATGAATAATAATTTGCAATTATAACACTAAATTTGATGTTGTAGCCATTATTGGTGTAAAAAGTGCATTTGGAAAGTTTCCAAGTTCTTTTTTTACATCTAAAACTAAATATTCGGTGTGAAGATATATTAATTCTTGCATTTTATAATCAATATTTTAGGTCACTAGTTAGCGATATTTCATATTTCCATACAGTAATATCGCCAAATTAATCAAAACAGTGAAATATTTGACAGCTATTTGCAACGTTGCCCATTTTCAGAATAAACGCTCTTAACCGGTATCATACGGCCGTTGATTCCTGGTAGGTGAAATTAAGAAAATAGTTGTATGGTGTAGAGGTCAATAATTGAAAATCGTCAATTTTACATCGGAGCATCGAACCTTTTCGAAGGCGGTTAAAAAGCAGCCTTCTACATTCACAGTTAAGCTGTTCTCCCCTGCTTGGCATATGCTTCTTTGCTTGTCTCAGCCATCATGAGTCTAAGAAATAGCTACTGAAGCTAGAATCTGTTGGATCTTGTGAGTCTTGTAGTCCACGTATCAGCGTAGCGTGAGATACACAGCTACATGGACCGGTGACTTTAAAAAAATGGCTGCGGCAGGCGGGATGCAGAAGTTAATTTTGGTCGAGGACTCAGGGCTCAGGCCTGTGTCCAGCAATGGAGTACTACCGGCTGTTGATTCACTAGTTCAGCCCTATAGTGACTTCTTCATTTATAAGATAAGAAAAAAAAGAAGAAAGAAAAAACGTTTATTTGCGGTAAACATGACGCAAAAAGAAAAGGAACACAAAAAATAAATAAGAAAAGGTTGAGGGAAGCATGCGTCACATCCACGCAAAACGGCTATCAACGACCCTATGCAAGACAGAGCCCCAGCGCTGGTTTTCAGGGACAGCAGGCTTTGACGTAATGACGTCACCCGGTGCATTAAACAATTATTTTAAAAGAGAGTTATGATGAGATTTATTTATTTGTCTAAACATTGTATATGTTACCGGCCGAACCCGATTTCAGGCCAAACTAGTTTGTCCTAGGCCAAACTGGTTTATTAAGCCGGGGCACGCCGATTAAATGGGTTAGGTTAGGTTAGGTTAGAACTGTGACCAAAAGCGCGCGAGCCGAGCGAGCGAAGCGAGCGGCGGGCGCCGCGGCAGCGGCCGGCGAGCGTTACTCCCAAAGGCTGTTAACGAAATGGCTAATTAAGCTAGTTGGCTGCGACATATCACGCGTAGGATAAGTCTGTTTGGCCTAGGACAAACTAGTTTGGCCTGAAATTGGGTTTGGCCGGTAACATATAGATACTCGCCATGCAAGATATTAGATACATCATTTGAGTCCATTCATGTTTAGCCGTAAGTATCTATCGGCGTATAAATATTTCCATAACATTAAAAAGATTATACAATAAGAAAAAAAAAATACCTGGAATAGAAACTAATTACTCATTTAGAAACTTAACAATTAGAAATGATTTTATGTTATTATGTCAAAATTCCTTAATCATATAAATATAATCTTAGTGTCAGGAAATGATAAAATTGTTCAATAAAAATAAAAAACAACTTTTTCGCCTATACAGGGTGTCCCAAAAGGATACGTAGCTGGGAAGGGGGGTGATAGGGGTGGTCACAAGGGTCACCAGAAAAAAATAAAATAAAATTAATTCAGCAATATTTGTAGGTACGGTACAGTTAGCAAAATAGCCCCAAAAGGTGTAAAATTTTTAGTTTAAAAAAAATGCCATTTATTTTTTTTAATACCCAGAGGAGATTTATTTTTTTATTTTTCTGGTGATACTTGTGACCACCCCTATCACCCCCCTTGCCAGCTACGTAACCTTTTGGGACATCCTGTATAATATGCCTTTTGCGAAAGAAACATTTTTAATTGTCGCTTAAGAATGCCTTCAAAATCAAAATCAAAATATTTTATTTCACATAAGCCTGCATGGGCACTTATGAAACGTCAGAAGCTAGGTGCACAGTTCCAATTTGTCGTTTCCTATGGAGAAGAGCCGGCAAGAAACTCCACGGTTACTCTTTTAAAAATAATTGGCTTTTACAATGTTTTCAAATTACAGTGATAATAGGTATGGGAGGACAGTGCAGGCCAGTCAATAAGTACCGGGTACTTAGAGGAATTAAAATACAGAATAGAAAAAACGTCTACAAATCTAGTCTCTAAGGCCAACAACGTTCTCTCATTCACAGTATGTAAAAGAATCTACCTATATACCTTATAACTTACTATTTAGCTCCTTTCAACGTTTATACTTATGCGCATCAGTGCCGTTTTTGCTGGATAGACTTGAAGACTGATCATATATTATCTCGTCTATTAAGCGGTACAACGTCCTGTAGACGTGGAAACAAATTGGGGTTTGTTCATCTTCTGCGTTGTTCATATTAGTTTTTTTTTGAGGGTGGGAAATCATCAAATAACTTCTCCCGCTCTCGGTGGAGCAGGAGAGCGTGTCAGAGTTTTACTGACTAAAACTTACCCGTGTTTCTTCAGTTGCCTGTGTGCCAGGGTCCACGATAACTATGTTGGGGTCAGTTTCCAGTCAAACCGGATGCAGCTGAATACCAGTATTTTACATGGAACGACTGCCTATCTGACCTCCACAACTCAGTTACTGGGTAATACGATACTCCTTGGTAAGACTGGATGTCAGACTTTCGGGCTTCTGATGACCCGTAACGTCTGTCAAAGATCCACGAATGACAGCCGGGACCAACGGCTTAACGTGCTTTCCGAGGCACGGAGAGGTCTTGATTGGTAAAGATGGTACAAAGTCAAAGCATTTATTTCAAATAGGCACTTAAAAGGCACTTTTGAACGTCAAAATTTACATTAAAATAGAATTGATTCTATTCGCCCCTTCCAAAATGTAGTTTCGTATGGAGAAGAATGGGCAAGAAACTCCACCGTTACTCTTTTAAAATGTTTCAAGTACAATATTTACATTCATTATATGATTATGTGTGAAAACGATGCACCCAGAATAAAATTACCATACCAAAATGGGTAAAAAGAATCAAATTGAAGCAATACAGATAAATTAATTCTGTGATAGATACATGGTGTTCACACATTTACAAACATTGTAAAAGTAAGTATAGGTATGATTTTCCTAAAATATTAACAAGTTATGAGTCAGTGTGTGAGTTAAAGTAATCACTGAGTGTAAATCAATGTCATAAATATAATTAATTATATGTACAATTCAATTAGCAACCAGGTTGATTTTGTCTAGACTCTAGATTGTCCTATGGAGCAGGACCAGCATGTTTCCAAGCATTCTTATCTTGGATATAATCCTCTAATTTGTAATACGCTACCTATCCACAAACCTTATACTGAGTCCTTATAATCTTTAATTTTACGTCTTTTCTAGAGTCCCACAACCGAAAAAGGCCTTTACCATTGAGGCCCCGAAGCTAAGATCCCAGAAGTACCAATGTAGCCAATGTCCCAAGAAGTATGCGTTGGCTCGGCATCTGGCTCAGCATGTCAGGAACACACATGGCGATTGTCTAGATAATATCTGTAGTGGTAAGTCGATTGTACTTTCATCATCATTCATCATTTCAGTCGAAAGACGTCCACTGCTGGACATAGGCCTCCCCCAAAAGGGGGGTTTGCCATGATCGCCACGCTTACCAGGCGGGTTGGTGATCGCAGTATGGTGGTCAAATGCATAGAGAACGCTGCTGCCCATTCTCTAGTAAGTTCCTTAGTCGCCAACTACGACACCCACGGGAAGAAATGGGATGGTGCTATTCTTTTACGTCCGGCACCACACGAAACAATTTTACTATAAATAGTAGAATTCAATGAGATATAACCAAGAATTAGAGGTAATTTTACGGAAACAATAAAAGTTTGGAACTTTTTAGCAATCCGCGTTTAGGTCCAACAGTTTTGGAAAAGCTTACTGGTATGCCTTGCCACGGCAAAAACTTACTGTCTAAATGTCATTTCGGCTAGGTCGCAGGTGAATAAAATCGCAAGTTCCAAAGTACACTAGGTTTCGACTTTTGTCGTGCAGCGACAGGTATTATGTGGCGGGTGACGAAAAATTGATCGTGAAAATGCTCAGTCGCTGGCGATCGCCCCCCAAATGAAGCTCGACATTTAGCTGCAAATTCAGGGACCTGCAATTTTTATTGACCTGTGTAAATGTGGTGGCGATTTGGTAAGCGACCAGCCGCTACTGGTTTATCTAAGGTCTTTAACTAATATTATCTGTTTTTGTCGTTCCCAGTTTGCAACCAAGACATGGAAACACACGAGAAACTCCAAGAGCATCTGTTAGAGCACTCTGGTCTGCACCAGTGCGACGAGTGCCTCCTCATCTTCAAGAACAAGAAGACTCTGGCGGCGCATAGCACTAAACACCACGCTGAGTCTACCGCCAGTTGATCTAGGGTGTTGAGAATTGTGTGATGAAAATAAATGTGAAAGTTCAAAATATGTGTCATTATTTTTGCTTAGACCTTCACTATACAGGAAAAGATTTTATTCAGTGCGCAAACTGTAACCATGAATTCAGAAATTTTTCGTAAAAAAAACAATTTATTTCACAGTTTTTAGTTAACATAATTATTTTTGACGATAATGAGACCTATTTATGAAATCCTTTATTTTGATACCCCACTCAATAGGCTTTGAGAGAAAAAAAAATTTGAAGACAATATGGCGCCAAAACGCGGCATTTTTTTAATAATTTAGATATACTTACCCAATGTGAAATCGATTAAGCTGTTTAGGCTACAGAGCGTGCCAAATAAATATACATACATACCTACATACACTCGAAAAACATAACCCTCTTTCTGGCGCAGTAGGGTAAAAATAAAACTCCCAAATTCCATCAGCACAATTTTTGCCTTTATTCACTTTACGCAAACTTGGAGCATTGTTTCCTCATCGGCGGGGGAGGTAGCCTCAGGGACGCCACGAAGCTCTTGGTGCTGGAAAGCTCCTTTCTTAGGCGAATGATGTCCAGCTCAGCTTGCCGCTTTCGCTGAAAAAACAGTGGTTTTATTGTGTTGAAGATAGTGAATGAAGGTATTTCAGATCGAACGTGCGCAGAGGTAAGGTGAACCTAGGCCACATTTTTTGCATACAAACTTCGGGAGTGTTTTACTCCACTGTCTGACATGGCACATCCAAAGTAAAATATATCGTTTTGTCTTGTCTCATTATTAATATTGTCTGTACGGAAACAAAATACTAAAATAAAAACCCATTAAAAGGTTAGAAGCCAACAAAGATTCGTTTTTCTTGCTAATTTTACTTAACTTTGGGCGTGTTTAAGTAATAAAAGAAGTGTAAAATCTCCAAAACCAAGTCGGTACCGACAAAGATCAATTATCGAAAAGTTCAATAAACTTTATTGGTCATTGATTTATGCATTGGCTTTTTCATAAAACCCGATCTTCCAAAGGACTTTTCTTAATTTTTTCGCGATTTTTTTACTATAAATGATCCAGCATCTCACTCAATAACGTTGTGCGTGTAGACAAGCGTCTAACTGCTCATCACTGATACTATCTCTGTTGGATACGAAACCTGGTGAGACAGCGTGATTTTTAGCCAGGCCCACCAGTGAGTTCGAGCCTGCGACTGGGTTCCCCTTAAGGTGTGCTGTTTCAAGCCAAGACTTTATCCCACTGTCAAGCTTTAAGAATTTTGTCAAGTCCTTACGGTTTTTTTTTTGGGTGGGAAATCATAAAATAACTTCTCCCGCTCTGGGTGGAGCAGGAGGGCGTGTCAGACTTTTACTGACTAAAACCCACCCGTGTTCCCTCAGTATCCTGTGTGTCTCTTTCGAACAACCAGCACCAGGTCTTTACGGTTAGCCAATTATTTGTACTGGCCACTGCTATTAAACAACACGCTATTTCAAACTATTCTCAGCAAACCATTCACCGTAACCGTATGGCATATAGAGTGATAACAATAACAGGATGATTAGAAATAAAGAAATATCTTCCACCATACACATGTATGCTGGAAGATATTTCTTTAGTAATAGGTAAGCATTACTTTTGTACATATTTTTCCGTTTCTTTGTTCTTGTCTGTTTAAATGTGTGTTATGTACATATGCAAGCCATCGAAAATGAACCAACTCCACATAGTTATTGCATCAGCCTGGCGAGACGAATATACTGCTAAGACGGTGCAACGTGACGTACATCGGCGACCAGACATCGGCGGCTGACATGACGCATTCTGGGAGGCAACTTCACTTTCGATTCACACTTCGAACGATTGTCACCACCATAGAAATTAAGAATATTGTAATTCCTGCATTAAAACTGTTCCAGCAACTCGAGTTTCCTTGCAACCTACCTGCTGGCGCGACATAATTGGCGCAGTCGCTATGATCCTCGAAGAACAATGAGCACCTGCGAGCTATCCTAGCGGTCCTCAAGGCCGTTCGAGGATCCGAATCTACAAGTCGTGACCCGCAGCAAGAGTATCCAGACATCGATACAGCAAGAAGACCAAGATGCAACTCATGTGAGTACATTAAAATCTTTTAGTTGATTGAATCACCCTAGTCCTTAAGTTCACTGTACCCATAAATTTTCCAAGATTTTCCATCCACGAGAATCGCGGAGTGTTAAGTTAGAGAGTAGGCAGAGTGGTAGGTATAGTACCCTAGATTTATTGGAGAAATTAAATTAGACGCGTCAAGTTCGTGAACGGGCGCCGTCGGTTGAGACTGGTCATCTCTTAACTTCCATGGCTCATTTTAAATCTTATATTTAGAATTGTTTTTTTATTACATTGTTCCCACATATAGAAGCAACAAGAATAATGTTCCCAAGTTTTTATAATACTTAACATGATTAAAAAGAGTGTCCATGGAGTTTCTTGCCCGTTCTTCTCCATAGAGATCTACGTTTTGGAATGGGCAACTAGCTTCAACTTTCCAACTAGTCGACTTTTTGACAATTCAAAAGTGCCTGTAAATGGTTTAATTGAAATAAATGCTTTGAGTTTTGAGTTTGAGACCCCAGTCTTAGTTCTGATAGCTCACATAATAAGATGGCAGACTTAGACGACATTTTTAAGGTCCTTTATTTGGTGCCCGAGTTCAATAGCCAACCCTACTGAGAGACCACCCGCACTATTGGATGATTCAAAAACTGATACAGTTCACACTGACGCTGAAAATCCAATTTTAGAAGTACCTATAGCTGATTTTCCCCTTAACAAATACCATAGGCAAATCATTTTGACATTGGTCGATGACGTAAGGAGCTGCCCTTCAATTTCAAAACCGTTTCAGTCACTCGTCAGAACACATTTTCAGATTGCCAGGAGTAATCTTAAAGAAAATTTAAAATTCAAATATCTCGAAAACTATTGAATTTCGGCCATACATATGGGGGTCCAATTTGTTGCATTTTGGCCCCCTTATCAGCCCCTGACGGATATACGTCGAATTACCAGTAACCCTGTATACAAAAACATCGTAATAAAATGCAAAGAGTTTTCGAAATGATATCGAAATATTAATAAAGATAGGGAACTCGAATAAGAATATTCTGTAGATCAGCAGATTTTCCTACGGTTCCTAACAGCAGCCGTTTGTTACAGGATTGCCCTCCTGGCCCTGAGCCTGACGCGGAAGACATAACGTTGAATAGTTTGAAGAATGGACCAGCAGGCTTCGCATGACGCTTTCTATTTCTACGAAGAATAGGCAGTGGTTTTTCAATACACAGTGACATTTCGTTACTCCATTTTTGACATGGCACTGTAGATATCCTTCTACAATCTGTGATTTAGTCTTTCGTTTCTAACGATTTTTGTCTAGGTCCTTATAAATGTACACTATTTCAGAAGAATATTTCTTCCCAAACTATCTAAATCGCGCTGACAACAAACTTTCTACTCGACGGCCACAAAGTATACAGGGTGAAATTGAAAACATGCGACAAACCGAAATGGGAGATTGTACTCATCATTATGAACAACTTTTACTGAGGGACCAAAGATGCAATCGCAAAAAAAAAACAGCTGTTCCCTACATTTTGACGAGTTATGCAAACATAAATGTAGGGAACAGATGTTTTTTTTTTCGGGATTGCATCTTTGGTCCCTTAGTAAAAGTTGTTCATAATGATGAGTACAATCTCCCATTTCGGTTTGTCGCATGTTTTCAATTTCAACCTGTATATGATTATCTACAAAATCATGATTCGTTTAGAACGCATAACTGTGATAATTAATAGAAAACATAGCTATCTTCTCGTATTGTACATCATTTATTTATATCATTTATTTATATTTTTTTGTGTTTGTTACATCTTTTATAGAATGTTGTTTATGTTTTTTTTTCTTTTAATTTCCATATTATTAAGTTAGCCCTGCTACAGTTAACGTTTGCTAACAGCTTGTTTTTATTATATAATAGTAATCTGTGGAAAATGTTGTGGCTAGTATTTTTGTTAAGTTTAAGTTTAAGATTTTTTTGTTTGTGCTTGATATACTACTGTTTGTTTTCCCAAATTTAATAAATAAATAAATAAACCAAGGAAATATACAGGAGCATAGTGAGCATTGGCAATTCGAACTTTAGTCTGTATCAATAGTGTATAATATGATGGTACCTACCCTCAGCTCGTTAGCAAGTCTTTGTTCGACTTGTGACACCCGCTGTCTCAACTCGGCGATGTCGCGCATCAGACGTGCAGCAGCCAGCTTGTTATCGGCCTAGATAATACAAATAACATTTAGAAGGTCCTGTCTCTCATCAATTTAGCTACCTACCTACCTAAATAAAAAGAAAAGATGCCAAAACATTAGGAGTAATTCCTATGTTGTGGTATTTGGGTGCACACACACACAAGCTTAAGTGCAAAAACAGCCAGATAGGAGAGCATATACACCGAGAAATTTTAATGGTTGTTTCATCGTAGTGAAATGGTTTTGTCTTGGTAATACTCGTACAATCGTTTTATAAACAAATAAAATATTAGAAACACAAAATGCCAGATTTACCATTGTAAAAAGCAAGAGCTTTTTTTTTAAAGCGAGAGTTTATTTGCTTTGAACATTTTATGCATCACTGTTCCCATTGTCCCCGGGTGCCGGCGCGTGCTTTGCGAGTAGTAAGTACCTACAAGTTACCTCTAGTGTACCTATTGATTCTCACGTTTTTGAGTTGATGTTGATATTTTTTTAATTATTTTAAAACAAAAGCATCTATTTTTTTTTTCTTTTATTCTATGCTTCGATAGTAGGTACTCCTTATGGCAAGTTGTTTTGCTGCGGGAAAACAACCATTAAAATTTCTCGATGTATATTTAACTACAAAATTAATGACTATTCAAGAACCACTCCCAGCACCATAATTGCGTAACACATTGTCAGTCAGAATCTTAAATATTTTAAAGGATGTTGCTAATCCATTGCTTCTAGAAATCGAAAAATGTGTGTGTTCAATAACGTAACAATAACAACCGCAATGTATGTTGCTGAACTGTGAAAATGAAACCATCCTTACTGTTAAGGTGCGCTTACACGAGCAACTAAAATTGCTCCATCGTGGTCAATTCTCGTCAACTATGACATCACGACTATTTCCAGCAATATAGGGCAATAGCAACATGTAGCAACCTGTTGCCAGAGATACGGTCACACAATATCATGCAATATGGAGCAACTTAAAAAACTAGGCAATACGCCCGCCGCGCGCCGTTTCCGCCGCCGCGCCGGCCAGTTCCTCTCGCAAAAACGAGATAGAAAGAAAATTAACTAAAAATTTCCAAACTGATTGGATACTCGGCAACTCATGAAATACAAGGATCAATATTCCCGAAACATATCCGCAATTTATTGTTGTAGCTCCAGATTGCTCCACTAATTGATCCAGATTGATCACTTAGTGTTGCCGAGCAATAACTGCTCAAAAAATTGCCCGTGTAAGAGCATCTTTAGTGTGTTAAGCAATTATACCACAGGTATCTTCTCACACAGACGCTGAATAAAAATTAATTACAACAATTAATAAAATAATTGCACACAGCGTCTTCACAGTCAGTGTAGATTTCGAAGCATTCTTTTATTTTAAAAAGCGTATTTAAACAAAACCGAGCAACGTTTAAATTGGAAAACGGCAGGCAGATGGCACAAACATCTCCTAAAAGATATTTAAGGTTTGGAAATATTTCTCCAAAGGGTGCATTACAACCAAGTCTTAAATTTTTTAAGTATGGCAACTGGCAACTTGTCAAGTCGCTGTTCCCTACCTACCTATTCCTTATAGTCCTGGTGGGTCTTAAAGGTAAAAACTTACGGTCCTAGAAGGTGCGTTCTTAGCGACATTCCTACTGACCACGTTGGGGAGATCTGCCATCGAACACTGACTGAAGAAGCTGTCAGGGACTGGACACTTCGTCACCACTCCTTGAATAGCCTGGAAACATAGCCACAGAGCGAATAAAACGTCCCTTTAGATATCGATGCGTTAAACGCATCCTTACATAGTATAAAACAAAGTCGCTTTTTGTGTTTGTACGCTTAGATCTTTTAAACTACGCTACGGACTTTAGGGCCCATAGTATCCTCATCTCCCGTCTGTATGCTAAAGCACGACTGCCGCCCGCGCCCGCGCAGGGCACCTCTGAGCCTTTATCTCAAAATGGGGATATTCCTTGGCAAATGTTGATTAATTTACAATTGTGCTCTAGCGATTCTGTGGTACCTCTAACTATCAATTTTTCAGTGTATTTTTTTTTTCAAATAACGAAGCCGTTTAGTCAGAGTATGGAATAGAAGCCAAAATATTGCGTGTTGGAAAATATTTTTTTACAGCAAAATTATTAACCATACAAAAAAAGTACCTTCGGCAAAATGATCTTTATGAATCTATAGCAAAATCATATATTTTTCAAATCTTCAAGACAAGCCGTTAATGAGCAGTACGGTTCATAAAGTGACCGTGTTACGCTACCAAACGGGACTTAGGCCCTTAAAGCAGTTTTCATAAATAGACAGAGTGATTCAAGAGGAAGATATGTATGTATAACACACCGACCTCCACGCTGGCGAAGCCTCTGGAAATAGCTGGTATTAAATATTAAAAGCCTGCAACCCTCGCCCTGTCGGACAAACGCCACTTCTCATAGGCTCATTCGGCTTTCATCAGTTGAGTGGCAAGATTATTGTTTTGCATTGAAAGTGAAAATGGGTAACAGTTCGAGATCTTTTTACCCAACTGCGCCAGAAGGAGGGTTATATTTTTCGAGTGTATGTATGTTTCTTTGTCGCGCTCGTCTGTAGCCTAAATGGCAAGATAAATTTTAGCTTGAGTGGCGTCGTTTGATTCGTCTCAATTGTGAGAGTGACACTGGGTATATCAAAATGATGAAAATTAAAATGGCTGATTTTTGGCGCCATAGTCAAACGATTTTTTTCTCAAAACCTATCGAGTGGGGTGTCAAAATAAAGGGTTTCATATATAGGTCTTATTAACGTCACAAAAATAATACTACTTAACTAAAAACTGAAAAACAAAAACCCGTCTGCGTATAAAACATGAGCTCGTGGTACTCAAGCTCTGTGCTACTCCTCACCTGAGCGACCGCAGTCCTAGCATGCTGCATATGATGAGCTTCCTCCTTCTCCAAGTGTCTCTTCAGGTGTTCGATCTCTGACACTATGTGAAACTTCTCTTTCTCTAGTCTTTGGTTTGCTTGCTTTAGATTCTGGAATGAGAAGCCATTTTTGAAGCTGCTGAAATCGACTTACAACCGACATCATCATCATTTCAGCCGAAAGATGTCCACTGCTGGACACAGGCCTCCCCCAATTTGGGACGGGAAGGGGGGGGGGCTTGCCATAATCGCCACGCTTGACAGGCGGGTTGGCAACCGACGTGGAATGTGAAAAATTAAAGATTCTCGGCTTTTGCGACCTTCACGTGCTGAAATTACTGTTAAAACGACTTTTTGTACAATTAAAAGTTGCCGTGGTAGTCCGTGGGTGATTATCAATTCCAAAAAAAAACTTTCGTATTTCGGAAAGCACGCTAAACCATTGGCAATCCGGGACCGGCCGTAATTTGTACATCTTTGGCAGTTGTTAGGTTAGTCAGAACCCCGAAAGTTTGACTACCAGTTTTACCACGGGGTATCGTGTTACGCGCTGTCCTACGTAGGCGATTCAACGATAGCGATCGCGTTCGCGTTCGAGTTATCAATTGGCGAGTAGCAATAGGGTATTTTCCAATTTATTAAAAACTGTTCTAATTTGAAGATTGCGACAAAATATGTAACAGAAAAATAAAAGTAAATTGATTTATATCCATTTTCTCAAAAAAAAAAAAACGATTAAATCAAATATATTTTTCGTTGTTTTGAATTTACCGCCAAAACGCTCCTTACGATGACTTTTTTGTCATGTGACCACACGTGACGTCAACTTTGTGTAAACTAAAATAGTTAGTAAACAAGTGAATGTCGAGTTTATAATTAACAAGATTTTTAATGGATAGAAAGTGATATTACTGGTGTGCGGTGCCTCTGTGCACAAATACTTCTAAAACTGCGCCAAACTAAGTATTTGTACTGCTGTTGTTCACACAAAGCTGACGTCACGATTAAAATGGACATAAATAAATTTATTATTATTTTTCTGTTAAATATATCGTCCCAATCTTTTTTTTTTTTTTTTTTTATTAAATTGGAAAATTTCGCTTCGCGATCGCGTTCGCGTAGAATCGCCTACGTAGGATACGGCGTTACTGAGCATCTGACTTGTGCAGACGAGATAGGCAGTCGCGCCATCATGTTCAGCTGCGTCTAGTCAGATTCAAACCCAACCCAGCATAGTTGCAAAACAGCTAGGCCAAGGACATATCTACTAACTTTCATCCGTTCCTTCTTCTCGATGTGACATTCATCTATTCGTCTCTTGAGCTTCCTTCTGAGCTCATCCAGAAGGTTAGAGAGAGTCACCCGGTTAGATTCTAGGTCAACTCGCTGTTGCACTATCTGGTTGATTGAAGTCAAGAGTTTGATGCCTGGGGAAGAACAAATTTAAGAATAAAATATAAAACATTTATTCGACACAGACACAACACAACAGCAACACACATAAAAAGAAAGAGAACAATAAACATAACAATAAAATTGCAGTAAAATTGTGCTGAGCGTGCCTATACCGAAAGGGTTACCATCTCAGCATTTGCTGGGCGTTAGACACCCAGCGCTGGTTTTTAGTTGGCACCCTGCAGTGACACACGGACGCAGGTAAATAAAATAGATACATACTTGAATATTAGTAATAAAAATGTTTATGAATACGTAAATAAATAATGTAAAAGATTTTTTTGTGTGCTACTCAGTGTTTAATTAAGAAATTAAATAAGTTATTCGTCTACCTTAACCTAAGCTTTTGCCGATTATGACGGACCAGCATAGCTATGCTAGCTAAATAGCTATTCACACAAGAATTCGACAGACTATAGTATCGAAAATGTCACATCTCGATACGCCGAAGGCGAAGCTACCCGACAGCTTACGGCAGGACCCAAAGCGTCATTCGTGCTTTAAGAACGTTCAGACGATTTAATTCAGTTAGAAAAAAAATAAACAAATGTCTACGTTCGTAAGGAACATAATTGCGTAATAATGTTATTTCTTAACAATATTTTTTTGTCATACCAAAGAGTTCCTAATGTTTGTTGAAGTTACAGAATATTATTGCGTGTATGAAGTAAATTTAGGATGTTTAGTTCATGTACGTACGTAGGTCGACAATATTTTGATTTTTTGCGTCAGTTGTAGATTCCATATCTCTTAACGCATATGTATACTTGAAACGTCGCACCTACATTATATTGGAGGCATACGGTATGCCTCCAATATATTGTAGGTACGACAACCCGCATACCATACCCTATCGCATACGTTTTTTTTTTTTTGGGTGGGAAATCATCAAATAACTTGTGCCGCTCTGGGTGGAGCAGGAGGACGTGTCAGACCTTTACTGACTAAAACCCACCCGTGTTCCCTCAGTTGCCTGTGTGCCAGCGGCCGCGGTATCTCTTTCGAACATCCGCACCCCTGGCAGGCATCGGCCCTTGCGGACCCCACCAGTTGGTGCTGACATCTTTTTGAGGCGCGCGTGGAACACAACGCGCCGTCGACCCGAGCTTGGTCCTTACCGGACAGCGAGCTACCCATTACTCGCCGTCCGCAAGCCCGCGCCTACGGTGGCCAGGGCGTCTCCCGCGGCGACTACGGCCGTGAGAGCGCATATATACTGCCTACCTATCGCATACGTTTACTTATCGAAATCATAACACACCCAAATACTTAGAAGTATTTGAAACCCGGTTTTTGTACCAGGTATTTAGCGATACCCATACCTTGAAGCCCGGGTATGGAGATTAGCAGGTATATCTCATCTCTGCGCCTGACAGCAAACGGCTGTCGGACGAATAGTAGTCACGTCTAATCGATTTAAGCTGACAATATTTTCGATTTAGTCCCGGTTGTTATTAGTGGATCTAAGACAGTCGTTACGGGTCATCAGAAACCCGAAATTCTTACAGTTTTACTAAGGAGTATCGTGTTACCTTGGTTGTGAATGTCAGATAGGCACTAGCTCCATGTAAAATACTGGCATTGAACTGCACCCGGTACGACTGGGAGCTGACCCTAACATAGTAGGAAAGTATTAGGCAGAATGATTGAATCATGGAGTGAGCCGTGATCTGTGATGCCAGATATTGACTACGTATCCTATTGGTTCTTGTACCGAAAGCATCAACCGTCTCGCCCTTACAACTATTGTGTATAGAAACTCCACTTACGCTGCTCATTTAGCCGGTACCTCTGCGCCGCCGGCTGGAAGCTGCAGGGATCAGGACTTGGAGCGCCGGAGTCCTGTCCAGGGTAAGACTGAGAGCTGACATAGTTCGGCGAGTCCGTCGAGTCCTGCGAGGAAGATTGAGGAGATTAGGTTAGGCTAGTATTTGGACTAGGTCCACGGGATGGCAGATTGAGATGTGCCGTTAGTGGTCTGCTACAAGAAGCTCGACTGCTTTCTACTAGAACAGTAAGCCCCGCTACTGGTTAACCAGGGATGGGGCTTAACGCGGAGTTGTCCTTAATCTGGCTCCTTCTCATATGAAAGGAGATACCTAAGTTTTGCGTGTGGTGGCTCTATTTTAATAGTATATAAATGCAATGATAACCAAAAATCTGTTATCACTAGGTGTTGTAAATTAGCTCCTGTGTTCATCGTTTCAACTTTTTGTCTACACTTAGAGAGGCATGAGGAACAGGGCATAAAGTCCACTCGACTGCTATGGAAAAGGGAGGATCCTCCGACCAGAACGGTACGATTGATGTCGGGACGTTGTATAAATGTTAGTTGCGCAGTAACATTTAGTGTTTTATCTATGCTCAGCTTGTGCGATGCAGAATTTTGCGTGACGTCAGTATGATGTGTATTTCGCATGTGGCGAAGTAGATGCCGCCACACACTTATGAAAACTGATCTGAGGGATAGTAGCTGCAGTTCTAGATTGGTCTAGGTACTTACTGAAACAGAGCCACCACACTGCGGAATAAAAATTCGCAAAGCTTGCAAAAACATTCGTCATTTAAGAACAAACTTTGATCGATCTATTCAGTTTTACACACAGTCCAAACCACTCACACATAAGTATAATAAAATCGTCACCAATTTACCTTAATACCAACGTATTGTTTTACAATCCTAAAGTTAGGATTTAACCAAAACTTCGCTTTTAAAACCGGCATTGCGATCAATGCACTGGCTTTGCAAAATCCAAAAAAGATGACAAAACATTGCAATAAATTAAAAAGAAGTTTTTCGATAGTTCTTTTTGTTTGTCAAGTTTGCGTGCAGACATGCAATGGGATCGTTATAATGAATTTGTCATGATGTGGAACTGTCTTTTTCAAAGTAGGGCAACGTGCTATGGGAAGTAGGTTAAAGACCTTCGTTTGCATTGTTTATTATGGATGTAAATTGGTATCTAATGCGGAATCTGTCTCACGCAAACACTATGAACCGCAGATGGTATAGTAAACGGAAACCGGCATGTCTTAGAATCAAAAATTCGAAAGATCTGTGACATCTACCAACCCGCACTGGGCCCGCGTGGTGGATTACGGCCTCCTCTCACTGAGAGGGGGCCTGTGTCCCAGCAGTGGGCACATTATAAGCAGGCGCATTACTTTAGATAAATAATTGAATCACCACTGCTCAAAAAACGATGAACATCGTGAGGACACCGGCATGTGCTAGAACATTATAGACATTAGGCTGAGAATCAGTACTTACAGACAGGCTCTTCACCAGTTCCTAGAGCTATATTATATGTATTTAGACAACATGATAGATAGGCTAAGTAAAACAGCCGTACGGGTCGATCCATCAGGTTAAGCTACGCTTGCCGCAGTCGGTCCATAGATGGGTGACCAAATTTACATACCGACATCCTCCGTGCCTCGGAAAGCACGTTAAGCCGTTGGTCCCGGCTGTCGTAGATCTTTAATAGTCGATACGGGTTGTTAGAGACCCGAAAGTCTGACAAGTCTTACCAAGGGGTGTCGTGTTACCCAGTAACTGGGCTGTGGAGGTCAGATAGGCATTCGATAGACTGAAAGCCGACTCCAACTTAGTTGGAAAAACGGTAGGCAGAAGATAGGAGATGATGATAGAAAATTGAAATAGAAACCAGAATACTTACACTAACAATAGGTTTATATTTGGGCAAGTGATCATCGCCGGTAAACCTGACCGTGTGGTGGGTACTCCGCTGCTTCCCTGGATGCACCATCTTCACTGACTTTTGATCTCACTCCATCTGTAAACTACTAGAGAATATCAGTCTTCTTTTTTATACGTTGCCCCATACTAGTAATTTCTCCTGTATTGTGGGTGCGTTTACAAACATTTAAACTCACATACACAAACAGCCAGACCCGGAACAACTATTTGAATGGAACCAGGGGGGCCAACTCTCTAACTCCGTCAACGAAGATACGGGCCCGTCCGAAAGTAGTTTGAAACTTCTTAGTGAATCCTACAGCCAATTAACTAACTTTTATGGACGGGAAAAAACATATCGGGAGTAGGGACAGCTGTCAAATCGTGTTGTCATTCATTCTTAGTTCGGGCTCCATACTAATCTTCGGTCCGTAAATAATACGGAGTTGGAAACGCTCGTTACTTCGATCGAAACGACGGCCCCCTGCAACACGCAGCGTTGCAGGCTTAGCACAAGCACCGGTTTGTCGAAGGAAGAATAGACAAAAATGACGTTCCGTTTTGACAGTACGACGGCAGCGCCATTTGCACTTTTTACAAAATTCACTCTTTTACATTAGTTCGACTCAGAATTCCTAGTTTTGCACAGGATTTTTTTTCTGTTTGATTCTCAATTTTTACTGAGATTAAGTCACGTATTTATAGTCAACAACAACAATTTTACTCTAAGTGTCGAAGTACCGTATTTCGGAACGAAAAATATTACAATTGTATTGGCCTTAACTGTTAAACCTTTTAGCCAGCTCTATCCGTCAAAGTCGATAATGTCAGACTAATGTCAATTTTTGCCTCCAATTTTACTTTTGTATAAAAAAGGCGTGTGACGCACAAATAAAAACGTATAACATAAATTATGTTTAATTTCATCGGCCTCTGGCTATAAATAATAACATTAATCATTTCCTTAGTAATGCCTAATAGCTAAATTATCTATATAAATAAAAAGAAAAGTCCTGACTGACTGACTCATCAACGCCCAGCCCAAACTCTTGGACTTAGAAAGCTGACATTTTGCACAGAGATTCCCTTTAATGTAGACAAGGAGTAAGGAAGGATTTTTCAAAATTCAACCCCTAAGGGAGTAAATAAGGGTTGACAGTTCCTTGCGGGCGAAGCCGCTAGCAAAAGCTAGTGTAATATAGTAGAATGTAGCCGTGTTCTTTTATTAATGATCACAGATAAGCGTTCAAAACGAATCATTATTATTAAGTAGATAACCGTATACAGGAAAGAAAAATGCAAATCCGTCTATGTATGACGGAGTTATGCCCGAAAATACATTTAAAAAAAAAACATACCGAATTGATAACCTCCTTCTTTTTGAAGTCGCTTAAAAACTTACTGCAGAGTTCAGGGAAAAATCGGCCACATCTCATACAGTTAAAGATTAAATATCGATCATCATGTTGATTCGACTTGCTGGTTCACAGAGTTTTTGGTCTTACGATGTTCTCTATAACTGTGGCACAGTTGAAAAAGTCTAATTGGTAATACCTCCTGCCAGATTTGGATTCAGAAGGAAGGAGAAGACAGGCAGTAGGGCCGATGGGCACCTAGATTTATAAGTTTCAATTTCAGTTGAAATTGAGATGTCGATCCACTTGCTGCAACCCAGGAAATGGATCCACAAATCATTTCACATTAAAAAAAAACCTCTAAAAAGTAAGAAAATAATATGTTAGTTTAAGAAATAGGTAATATTTTGATCAAAGCATCGTCGTGTCTGGGGTCCGGCTAATGAAAATGATTGCTGGGCCCTGCAGCTGTTTGGTGTTTTCATTGACCGTCCCCCGACACGATTATTAATTTAACTTTTACTACCTGCTTTTTAAACTTAATATAGTTAAAGTAGACACGTTACATACGGCGAATACCTCGCTTATATCTGCGCAGCTTTACGTGTGTTTCCCATTTCTTGTATCTACCATGGGAAGTTAATACCACTTTATAACATATAACATAACTTCCGTTTCGTAAAAGTCTGACAGTTCTCTGTTTAAATTATCTGCTATCAAAACTAAAATAACAAGAATCAAGCATAAAAGTTGACATGGGATTTGACAACAAATTAAATTGACCAAAAAATTTTCGAGAGCTAACTAAACATACTTACCTCTAATTACTGCGCGCAACGCCAAATTATGAACCTTACTCCTGCATTTTGAACAAAAAACACTGAATTTTCCACTTCTCAGCCACATACACGTTCTAACCTCACTATTTTCGCTTCACTTTTGACCGAATTCTGCAGAATTATTTGCATGATGTCCAAGAGGCACAGTCGTCAAATATGAATATATAGGATGTTCCTTTTCTATTATTTTTTTCATAATTAGTTTTCTGATTTAATAAACTATTTATCTGGCGAAACGAAATGAAATGAAATTGTTTATTCTGTACCTAAATACGACACTAGAATCACTTTTACACTATTTTTTCTTCTTTCCCAATTTATTTGGGGTCAGCCCTCCTAGTATTTGGGCACGCCACGATTACGGCGGTAACTTCCCTCTTTGAGGAGTGGATTGAAAGGCGCCTGAAAGGATCCTCACCTTCCGCCTGACGCAGGTCCTCACCGGACACGGGTGTTTTGGAGGTTCCTGTTTCGCATAAAGCGGGAGGAAATGCCCGGTTGTTTCCACTGCGAAGATCGCCCTGAGGACACGGTGGAGGTCTGCCGGCTTGGGCGAAGCACCGCCGTGTCCTCGTGGAGGCGATCGGCGGCAGCGATCTCTCGCGTCGGGCTCTGGTCCAGGCCATGGTATGGAGCGAGAGTGCATGGGTAGCCATCACCTCCTTCTGCGAAGCAGTAATGCTCGCGAAGAGGGAGGCAGCGCACGTGAGGGAGAGGCAGTATTGTTGGCAACACCCGCTCCGAACTACCACCTAACTACGACGCGCGACGCGGCGTCGAGCGTCGTCTATAAATATCATGGGCAAACACGCCTGCGGCACTTTTTTGCTTCCCGACACCCGAGGCGGTTACAACTACGATCATACGAGCCATCTATTCATAACTAAGCAATCAGCTAATTCATTCGGAAAGTTATTTTAAGTTAAGTTTGTTATTTCGTTTTCCTTATATTTGCCAGTTGTGATTTTGTTGTGAAATATTTTTCAAATCAAAAGTTGTTAATTTAATCAAACCGTTACTTTTTTTATCGTTTCCACTCCTGATGATTACAGTATAATATATTATTTGATGATTTCCCACCCTCAAAAAATATATAAAAAAAATCCTTCTAGTACTTCTGCGACACACGTACGTACGGTTGTAGGTTGTCTCTTTTGTTATGATGCTCACTTTCATGCCATTTTGTACTTTTCATAGCCAAGTTATTGGTGGTCGTTCACGGCCTCTTTTTCCCTCTTCTATTTTTTAGACTCTTTTTGTCATATGGTTATCATCAGTCTCACCTCATCACATGGCCGTGCCAGCGCAGGCGAGACCCGTTCAAGATGCAACGATAACGCAATTGTTGAACTGTCTAAATAAAAGCCCTCTGTTCATACGCTCACAATGATATGATGCGCTTGACGGGTTTTTATTCATTAAATAAGACGACTGTATTTTATTGGAACATGTATATTCAGCCGTGATGGACCGGGGTGAGCCATTAACTAAAGGAAGACCATAGATAACATAATATACGGATACATACGTAACACACACATTTGAAAATCTTATTGTGGGGAAAATAACAATTTTCCTTAAACAGTTAAACTCCACAGAGGGAACACCCTGTAGCTTCTAACAAGCCGTACTTGGTACGATGAGGCGTGTATCATAAAAAAATATTATCATAACCCCAGCTTTGCCAATGATCTGCCATTACGGACCACGTTATGCCATATTAACCAAGAAATTATTGAGTTTGTATGCCAATAAGAAAAAAAAATTGGTTTAGCCTGCAAAATTAATATGCCAATAAAACGATTAAAGTTATAAAGGGCTTTTTATTTTAAAAGTTTGTTTCGATGGCGAAAAACTTCGCACATTTGAATCACCAGAAATTTTAAATTCAATGAGAACAACAGAATTTGTCCTGTCGGTTTTTGTTGATTTATTCCTTCCGATATAGGTGTTTAACCTTTAGATCTCGGTTAATGAGACACAATTGATTTTCTATTGTGTAGCCACTTATAGGTGCGGTCCCGGACGTAACAGGTAGGAACGAAAATCAACGACGTATGTTTTGGATTAAAAAATCCAAAACATACGTCGTTGATAAAAAAAAAAAAAATGACTCGAAAAAAAATCGAATCGAATCTCTTGTTGAATAAATTACTCGATCACGCAAAACGGCTTAACGGATTTGGACGAAATTTGGCAAACAAATAGTTTACTTTTTGCCATATAGGTACCTAATGCGTTCCCTTGGGATAATTTCCCACTTAAACGCGGGCGAAGGTCCAGGAAAAAACGAGTAAATGATAAATGATTTTATTTCTGTAACTAGATGAGGCCGGCGTTTCCTATCTGACTACTCTGAGAAGAAAGGCCGAAACAAACTCAGAGGTCACAGTCTCTTTTAAAGTCCAGACATAATTTTGGTCAGATCATGTGAAGACAACGTGGATTGGTGTCTGAAATGGTCTTTTGTGGAAAGAACCACACAGGTTGAGTGGACCTGTTCAATCAGTGCACGCATTTATCAGTAATCGTGCAGCTAAACTCAGAACTTGATGAGCTCAATGATCCGACGAACAATACCAAAGAAAGGACATTTGGGTAAGCCGCATAAATTACTCAAACTGCCAGACCATGATTAAAACTAAACGAGAACAAAAAAGAAACCAAACAAAAATAAAAACACCCACACAGTCATCACATTCACAATAATTAAAGCAATATAATACTTTACAAAGTAAATATTCATGTCCTAATTTAAATAAAATTCATCAAAGTCGATGTGTATATATATAAAAAAAAAGTAATAACGTAATAACTAAACTCAAAGTACAATTAATAAACACAAACAAAACGTCTTGGTACACTATTGCATAACGCCGTCCCTCCAATGACAGGACCGAAGCACAAAATATTAGCACAAGGCACGCGACACAGAAACACGCACAGAGCGCTATAATGTTGCTGTTACGTAATTTTCAAAACATTGTACTTACTTACGGGCTCACTTATTGGGGTATTAGCACACAACTACTATGATCTAGGTTTTTTTTCAACCACCTTGAAGTTAATTTTGCTTCTAGTTCAGATGACTTGCCTAGTATCTTACCTAGAAGCAAAATGATCCTTGCTATACCTTACTTGTTAGGGTTCCGTCCATCCCAACCGGGGGCACTGTCTATGGTCAGACTTAAGGCCTATCAAGATTCGATCAACTTCATTGGGTTCAGTATCCAGGAAGACAAAAGAATTACACTGTGCAGGTAGTTTGGTATGTTGCTTTATAGGATAATTATTACAAGGTAGAATTTTCTGAGCCAACTGTTTACAAACCAACGTTGGCGAAGTGATTGTTGATAAAATTTATTGATTCAAGAGGGGAAGACTTGACATTTAGTAGTTCAGAGTTGTGATTATTTAATTGATGAAATAAGTGATATTTTTCCAAAGTAACTTATTTATTATTTGGGACAGATTTTGCTTAGACCCCTTTCATATTTACGTTTTTTTTAATAATTATGTCGTCGTGTCTACCTACTTGTATTTATTTAGGTTTGACAACCCTAATCTTTTGGTATGTGGCCAAAATGAGTGTACGACTAAGCGCCGACAGACATTACGCCGTCAGACTGAACACCGACAAGACTTTACTTCGCCACTAGGACTCTTCGCCGACAGGGCTCATCAGCGACGCAACTTATCTCCGATAATCAGATTACCGTTAGATTATAATCTATCGAAGTAAAACCGTGAAATTTTGATCTGGTATCAAGACGGATAGTACTTTGCGCTATTACTAAATAGTCAAGTAACTGCCACTAACATGGAAATATAGCGCTCGCCGGCCGCTGCCACGGTACCGCTCGCTTCGCTCGCTCGGCTCGCACGCGTTCGGTCGCAATTCTAACTTTTTTTTTTTGATCACGGGGCGAAATCCTCATGGATGTCCTCCGCCCTGGGGAGGGCAGAGGGGTCTGTCAGACTCTTACTGACTAAAACCACCCCGGTGTTCCGTCTCACACTTGCACCGGAGATCACGGGAACAAAAGTGACTTCCGCGATCCCCGGAGTCGCAATTCTAACCTAACCTAACCTATGCGGTCGGTAAGCAGTATGGTGCAAGTCACAATTTATCGACAGATTACAATCTCGTGAGTTAGATTATAATCTACCGGTATTTACAATTTTACGGTGACTTGCGTCGCTTATGAGCCCTATTGGCGAAGAGTTCTGTCGGCGAAGTGTCCTGTCAGCGAAGAGTCCCGTCGAAGAAAAGTGATGACGGTGTTCAGTTTGTCGGCGTAGTGTCTGTCGGCGTTTAGTCGTACACTAGCTCCTGACTTCGATCACGCCTGATGGAAGGCGGTTGATGAGGTCGATGATGGAACGAGCGTGCCCAGAAGATGCTTGTTCGCTTTTATTTTGAAGGTAGATGGCTTAAATGTGGAAGGGATCACAGACACAGGGAGTTTGAATTCAATTTTTCTTACGTTTATTGCAATTTGCAGGTCAGCTGTAGGTATAATGAACGAAATATGAGTGTCTGTTTCAATGGCGCGGCCACGGCGATATTAAAAAAAAAACAACTGTAAAATTAAAAGCGATTTCTACTGATAGTTTGTTATGCCCGTATTACCCCGCAGTGCGCACTACTGCTGACCGCTAATCGGATGCACCGTCCACGGTGATCGGTGATGAGACTGTATATCCCGCAGAAGTGCGGAGGTCGAGGTTTCTTAAATGTTAAGAGTCTCATGGAATACTTCTTAGATGGCACGTGGGGATGCACCAAAATGTGGTCTCAGTGGACAAGGGCCTCACCCCGCTCTCCTTGGCTAACGAGAACTGGCGCAAACCTAAAGTATTAGATACTAATGACCGCAGGGAGGTATGGCAGAGCAAAGAGATGCACGGGCGCTTTTACCGGGTCCTACATGGAACCGATGTAGACCTCTTAGCGTCCGTATCGTGGTTACGATTCGGTGATCTCTTTGGGGAAACCCAAGGTTTTGTCTTTGCGATTATGGACGAAGTTATGATGACGAACAACTACCGGAAATATATTGTGAAGGATGGCACGGTTGACATCTGTCGGGCATGCCACCGTCCGGGGAATCAATCCGACACATTATTTCTGGCTGTTCTCGTCTGGCTAACGGAGACTACTAGCATAGGCACAACCTTGTAGCCAGGATTATCCACCAGCAATTTGCTCTGAAATACAGTCTTATGGACTCGGAAGTACCGTACTATAGGTATGTAAAGATCCAGTTCTCGAAAATGGCACTATCACGTTGTATTGGGATCGATCTATGATCACTGACCGGACTATTGTTGCCAATAAGCCGGATATAGTGTTGATAGATCGATTGGAGCGTCGAAAAATGATTATTGATGTATCAGTCCCGCATGACGAGAACCTCGTGAAAGCTGAAAACGGCGGCAGTCGTGACCGTGGTGTGTGGGCACACCAGAGGCAGACGGCCGGTTTCCACTGTACTCGCGACGTTGCCAGTTACCAAGCAGCGGCTCGGGTACTGTGGTACGCGGAGCGGGTCCGTGCGAATATGCGATTTACTGTTTGTGGACGTGCGTATGCATTGGCGCGCGGCTAATCCTGGCCAGCCGAACATAGGACGGCTATAAATATAGCCATCCTATGTATTATAATAATTATCACTTTTATTAGTACATTTAATTTTTATCTTTCTTGGAACACTTCTCATTAAACTGCGTCGGTCTATTTACTTATAATTTTACAACAATAAATCAATATTAAAAACAGCACCCTAATTGCGTAACTCACGATTCATCATAATTTGTTTAGTTTTGAAGCAGATGGCTAAGCCATTGCTTCATATGTTCGAAAAATGTGTCTGCTCAATAACGTAAAGAACGCAATGAATATTTTTGAACTGTCAAAATGAAACCGATTATGATTAATCGCGTGTTACGCAATTAGGGTGCAGTAATTGACTAATTATTTCTAATGAGGTTTGCAGTGCTTCTAATAGGGTAGAATCTTTTTGATTTTATTATTTATATAATTATATACTACTAATATTATAAACGGGAAAGTTTGTAAGTATGGATGGATGGATGTTTGTTACTCTTTCACGTAAAAACGGCTGAACGGATTTGGATGAAATTTGGCATACAGATAGATTATTACCTAGATTAACACATAGGATACTTTTTATTACGGTAGTACGTTCCCGCGGGATAATTTCCGACTTCCACGCGGGCGAATCCGCGGGCGGAAACTAGTACATATAATATTTATTTATATTTGATTATAGATCATTACGTTTTTTACGTTGTTGAGCAGACAAATTTTTCGAACACAATTTATTATGAAGCAATGGATTAGCAATATACTTCTTTCTTTTTTTTTTTTTTTTCAGGGTGGGAAATCATCAAATGACTTCTCCCGCTCTGGGTGGAGCAGGAGGGCGTGTCAGACTTTTACTGACTAAAACCCACCCGTGATCCCTCAGTTGCCTGTGTGCCAGGGGCGACGGTATCTCTTTCGAACAACCCGCACCCCTGGCAGGCATCGGCCCTTGCGGACCCCACCAGTCCGGCGCACCAGGACACATGGCACGCCGTGACCACCCCAGGAACCAAGTAGCACAAGGGCCCCAGACTACCCTGGCACCCTTGGCTCCCTTGGCCCCCTGCGACGGGTCAGCGCAGTGGCCCCGCCGCCTACCACTTCTCGGCCGCAGGGGATAGGGAGAGCGGCCAACGCTATACCGACACTCCTCTTTCCCTGCGGCCCCACCGCGTCCGCCATCAAACGGTGGCGGCCCCGTCCAGGCTACGGAAGGGAAGAGCGCTACTCAAAAGTACCGGCACTCCTCCTCCGCCGCAGCCTGTAACCCTCAGCCGCGATGCCTCCCATTCGACATCGCGGCCCGCCTCAGTTGCGGTGCACCTCACCGCAACCTACTTTTTGGCCGCTACGTCGTCGGCTTGGAGACCAAAGCCCTGACGAGCGGCCCCACCTTTGGGTTCCTCTTCGCTTCACCGTGGGAGCGGACCACGGCTACTGAGCCCCCCCGCAACGACAATGCGGGAACCCACTGGGGGGGAGCAATATACTTCTAAATGTTTCAGATTGTGATTGATATTGTGTTACGCAATTAGTTTGCAGATTGTTTAAAGACTTATTAGGCTTAGACTTTAGGACATTTAAATGTAAATTACTTTACTAAGTATCTCTTAAGTAAATGGTATTAGTCTAATGATTTTATTGATGAAAAGTTGACTAAAATATGAGGAAATAAGTATAATTGAAACTATAATATTCTCCTATAATCTTTTTGGCATTTTTTTTTTCATTGCGTTATTTTATTTTAATAATAAAACTACTGGTCTTAAAATAATAATACATCTTTTTTATGTACAGGTATATAAAAAAGAAAATAATCATAAGGCATCAAACAAAACGTCCCAAAAGGGGAAAAATGCCCAAAAGGCTGGCAGCATTGCCACGTTGTGTGGCAATACTGATTCTTTGGCCGAAAAATAGGCTAGCCCTTTGGTCACGTGAAGAGTCGACCAACCGCTTGGAAATGTCTCGGAAAACTAAGTGGGCACTCGGACCCCATGGCCCCAGTTTCAACCCCAAACGGCTCGGATGCGGCCAGCTTAACCAGCAACAGCGACGGCCAACACAGCACCTCACCGCACCCGCATCACCGGTATCATCTCCACAACCAGCACAGGTATCATGGCCCCACTAGTTCAGGCCCGTGGCTATGGATGTGCCCGGACCAGCGACTGCTCGCCGCATACCAGCTGCGCGCCCGACGCCCGTGTCCCGTGGCAATCTATCGAGCCACACAAAGCCGCCGCAAACCTTGCTTGGTTCTAGGCACGGTATGGGACTGCCCATACCGTGCCTAGAACCAAGCAGTCACCGGCAGCTGAAAAAACATAACGGCCGATGACTTGCACAATTCAAATAAAATGGTCTACGTGCCGATCGCACACTCGCCGCCAACCATTAGACGTTAGACATGATTCATGCGTCGAGTAATGGTCGGTCTCAAAGGAACCGCTTCCAGTCATGCCTACGCGCAGCGCGAGAGCAACACGACGTGAGCCCGCGCGCCGAGTGCGAGCAGGACTGCCGCGAGAATCGTTAGCGCGAGCGAGAACGCGACACTGCGTGCAGGCGAGACGGAGCGAGGCCCCGGGTCACGTACGCCACTAGACTCGATGAGTCAACGAAATAAAACTTTTTGCGACCAACGGTCAGCCACTCGCTGCCGACCTGACTAGGCTGGCACTCGTACACGTCACCACCCGCACCAAAGGGTTCAGCACCGGCCTCTCCCATCCCACAGGTGATGTCCTCTCCTTACGGAGGATCGGACGCCTCTATCGCGTCTGGGCGGTCGGCGCTCAGTGCCTCCAGCGCCGATAGCGCGGGGAGCACCGCATCCATCATGGACCACGAATACCTCGAACAGCACCCGGGCAGGGGCTTCCTACGAACCAGGTCCGGCCAGGAACGATGGTGGGGACCCAGCACGTCCCTGCCAAACATCCGCAGCAATGCAGGTTAGAACACCGCCACCAACAACACCAAATTTTGACCTGGAAGCAGACTTGCTCGTCAGGGACCCCCGCTCCCCCACACCGCGCAACGTAGGCAGTGCAGCCCAGACGATGCGGAGGAAGAGGTCAAGCGCTCATGCGTGGCAGCCGCCCCACTGTCCCAAAGAGACCCGCGCATCTCCTTCTCGGACGCGACGTGCAATCCGGGTACCCCACTGAGACCCACAAGTACCCCTCCTGGCAATGAGGAAAAGAAGTTCAGGAAGTCCTGCTACCCTCAGCTGGTAGTCGAGGAACTTCCCCAGTGGGCGCGACACTTTCGCGCCGTCAAGGACAAACTGGGCTGCGCCCCGAACGCACTACACGCCCTTTCGGCGAAGGTGGTGAAGTTCACCCCCCAATCATACACGGAATATCGCCAGGTACAGAGTTACTTGACGAGAACATTCCGTGGTTCTCCTACTCGCTACCCGCGGAGAGAAGCCACAAGGTGGCCATTAGGGGTCTGCCGGTGGATACAGCACCGGACGATATAGAGGAGGATCTCCGCGCGCTGGGCTATCAGCCGGAGTAACTCCGCGCGATAAAAGCGCGCCAAGGATGACACGGCTGCATCAACCACGCCGTCCTGAAAAATACCCCAAACCTGCTACCGGGCATCTATGAAGTTAAAGAGTTACTCTGCATGCCCGGAGTATAAATAGAGGCCTGGCGTGGTAGACAGGGACCTGCACAGTGCCACAGATGCCAAAAGTTTAGGCACTCATCTGTGCATTGTCACCACCCGATAGCTTGCGTCAGGCGCGGCGAAGGCCACGCGGCCAGAGACTGCCCGCGGCCGAGAGAAGAGCCCGCCACCTGGGTCAACTGCGGGGAAGGAGCACCCCGTCAACCACGTAAGGTATCCCGTAATGCGCAAGGAGGTGCGCAACAAGCGAGCGGGATCGCCATCACCAGCGTCGTCGCGCGCCGGCCCAACACAGGCGCCGAGAAGCCGCTACGGACGACACCGACTGGCGAAGCCCAGTCGGCCACTTTGATGGCGGCCGCAAACAACGCACCAGCGCGCGGTACGGCCACCACCTCCTCCGGACGGAGGAAGAACAGAAACCGGCCACTAGGCATTCGACGCCAAGAATCAGAATCAGTGAGCCATTTAGTCACTGAGTACAAGGCACAGAAAATAACGGTAAACAGCAATGCCGCCACGCCCGCCACTCGGGGGCGGAGCTTAGAACACTCAACGAGTGGTATGCAACTGAGACAAGAATAGAAAGGTCAATGACCTCCATTTGTTAACTGTCATTTGAAAAGTACGTTTTACAAAAATCTACTTTGTACAAATTAATTTTCAATTATATTTATTATCATTATTATCTTGTATGTCATTTTCATATGATTGTTGTTTATCTATAAAAACTTTTTCCAAAAAAAAAACAACCGACTTCCAAAAAAACACTACAAAGTGAAAAATAACTTTTTTCGGAAGTCGGTGTCTTTGGAGCTGTATTTGAGTTTTTTGTCACCGCCTTCCGAAAAAAGTTATTTTTCACTTTGTAGTGTTTTTTTGGAAGTCGGTTGTTTTTTTTTTTGGAAAAAGTTTTTATTTTTCACTTTTTAGTGGTTCACATGTGCTTACCCCTTCACAGCGTACCGGCGTGATGTTATGTTATGAACTGGTGTAAACAATAGACAAACATGCGATTTCGGCAATCCCAGTCCATTTGCTATCATTTATTGAGGAGTTCCGTTGCCTATCTCCGAAGTTCTTCATCAGATCTTCACCAAATTGAAATGGGACCACTACGAGAAAGTACTCTTCCAAAAAATACCTAAATCGCTTTGTGTGCCTATAAAATTTGAAGAGTTCTCTCTATTTCTCCAGGATCCCATCATCAGATCCTGACTTGGACCACCTGGGAAGTATACCCTTTCAAACAAAAAAAACAATATCCAAATCGGTCCAGCCATCTTCGAGTAATCGGGGAACATACATAAAAAAAAATAAAAAAAAAAAAAAAAAAAAAGGTTCCGACGAATTGATAACCTCCTCCTTTTTGAAGTCGGTTAAAAAGCATGCAAGTGTTAGAAAAGCGTGCATGACGTCACAATATGACGCCAGTGCAGGTTTGTTCATAGTGTAAGAAGCATAGGCATAGGAGTTACCTATTACGCTAATTGTGTAAATGGACGAACAAATCAATTAATCGTGTTTTCAGTTTCCCCCATTTCGTATTTCATCCATATTCATGGCCATGTGGCGTGGTTATGTAAGTGACATAACCATTTTATTTTATTTCATTATGTGTACTACAAATACCTACTGACATCTTTAACGAAAGAAGCAGCCTTGGCAATTTACAATAACCACGCGGACGGTGCTCAACTACAAACTACAATTTTACGCTTGTAAGGTTAGGTACATTTTCGTTCGCAGCGTCTAGCAACTCAAAGGTGTAGGCTATTATAGCAGCTGGTATTGAAAATTTTGTATGGAGTGACTCATCTGGTAATCTGTGACCGAGCCGACCTTTCTCGCCCGCCGACGAGAATCACCGACAAGCAGAGACAAGTGACGCGCGCGCACACGTCACAGCGAAGCCATCTGCCGTGGATAACGCTACAACAGCCGCATTCCATAGCGCCTTGCAGAGCACAATAACAGTGGGGTTTTCTCGGCTCCCAGTGGTCGCATGTCTCTGCAGGTCGACTTCACGCCGGCGGGAGTACCCGGTGGAGGTAAGAACACCATGACTCCCGGGAACAATAACACCATCATAGAGGCCGCGTTACGGGTCCTCCAAGACATCCTGCTAGCTCTCAGCAGGGGTCAGGACCCGATGCAAGCCGTCCTCACCGGCATGACAGAATTAGTAATGTTAAGCAGAAATGGCTAAGCCGGTGAGGATGCTACACTGGAACGCCTGCGGCCTCCGTGATAAAGTCGCGCTCCTCCTTCCGGTACTTCAGGAACAGGACATCGACGTGGCGCTCATCAGCAAGACGACGTTCCTGGGTCCTGCGGACAAAGTCCATTTCCCAGGAATCATCATCTACAGGATGGATGGGCAACTAGCACAAAACCACAGATTTTACCGCGGTCTGGCAGCACTGGTGAAACGCAGAGTCATCCACCAGGAGCTACCACCACCGTCACTCAGCAGCTTAACTGCGCTGGGTGTACAACTCCACATCGCCGGCAACGACATGCGCGTGTACGCGGCCTACAGGCCGCCAGACGACCTGTTTGTTTTCGCCGACACACATGCGTTGCTCGCCACTCCACTACCAACCATAATTGTCGGTGACCTAAAGTGCAAGCACTGCAACTGCTGCAGCACGAACACTACAGGAAGATGACTCTTCACGGATCCAGAGGCCCGCGGATACCACGTGTCCGGGCCAGAGGCGCCCACGCATTACCCGGACATACACACATATACCCGATGTCCTGGACACCTTTGTCCACAGCGGCCTCACCTGTTCTCAGATCGTGCAGGACGTACTGGACGAAGAGCTGTGGTCTGACCATCAAGCCGTGCTCGTCCGTCTATTGGAGCTCACCACCCGAGTTTCCCATCCAGCGCCACGTCTTCACATGGACTGGACCACCTTCAAGGATAGGATGGAAACCACCACACCGACTCGGCCTATCACCAGAGTCACTGAAGTGAACGAGCTGGCTGAGGGGCTCAACACTTGCATGCAGGACACCTTACAGGCGGCGACATGCACCTCAACCGCGCCTCAGGGTTGCTGCCAACCGCTTCCCGCTCACATTGCCAACATGATCGCTCATGCTTGCATGATGCTCAACCGGATCACGGAAAATGTGAAGGCCGAAGTACAGGCGCACTCCACCGAGAGCTGAGAGAGACAATTAGACTCCGCGGATAGTGACTGGACGTCGGTACACAGGATATGCCAATGTCTAAAGAATACCCCAGCCCCGGTGCGCCCGCTGTTAAACAGCGACAGGGCGCTTCGATACACGGCGGCCAACCGGGCCAAAATATTCGCCAATCACCTGGAGCGTCAATTCTCTCCAAACCCGACGGACGCTCACGAACATGTTGCACCAGTCGAGCAACACCTTCAAGACGCCGGTAGCTCACGACGAAGATCCCATCTTCTTCTCCCCGGGCCAAGCACTGGAGGCAATAAGAAGATCGAAAATCAAAAAAGCACCCGGTGCGGACGGAATTACAAACGCCGCAATTTGACACCTGCCACCAAAAACAGTGAGTGACAGTGAGTGCGAATGTAAGTGGCTTGTGATCGGTATGTGTCACAAAGTCATGTGTCTCGATCATATGACGGAAGTGCCTGACCGCCTCATAGATCGCCAAGAGCTTGCGATCATATGGGGAATATTTGGTCTACGAGGGAGTCAGTTTTCGTGAGAAAAACGCTAGGGGTTGTCACGTGTTGTCCTTTAACTTCTGGAGCACGCCATCCATAGCTACGTCCGAAGCGTCTGTAACCAAAGTAAGTTTTGCTTCGCAGTCTGGTTGAATAAGCATGGCAGCTTGAGACAGACCCCTTTTGCATCCCTCGAAGGCTTCCTGTTCTCGTGACGTGAAATGTACGGGATGGGAACCCTTCACGGAACCTGTCAAAAGAGCGTTCAATGGTGTTTGGAGTGTGGCAGCATCAGGAATGAACTTGCAGTAAAAATGTATCATTCCGAGGAACCTGCGCAGTTCTCTTACCGTTTTTGGGGCGGTAAAATTGCTAATAGCCAGTATTTTGTCTGGCAAGGGCTTGGTGCCATTCGCCGAAATGCTATAACCCAGGAAGGTTACCTACGACGCTCCAAAGACGCACTTAGCTGTGTTAATGACCATGCCATACTCCGCCAACCTGGTGAAGATTTGGTGCAGGTGGTCTATATGGGTTGCCTGGTCTTTTGAGAAGACCAAGATGTCATCGACGTATGAGTAGGCAAAATCTAGGCCGTGCAGCATTTCGTCAACAAAACGTTGAAACGTCTGTCCAGCATTACGGAGTCCAAAAGTCATGTATGGGAATTCGTAGAAGCCGTACAGCGTTGTTATGGCGGTCTTCTCGATGTCACTGGGATTGACACGAATCTGGTTATACGCCTTCACCAGGTCTATTGTCGAGAAGACGGTGCAACCTGTAAGGTTGTGGGAAAAGTCCTGGATATGGCGTATGGGGTACCTATCGGGGACCGACCTGGCGTTGAGCATCCGGGAATCACCACACGGGCGCCAGCTGTTGTCCCGCTTAAGAGCGAGATGAAGCGGAGAGGCTCATGGCGATTCTGACGGCCGACACGTACCTATCTGTAAAATGGCTTCAAATTCTGCTTTAGCAAACTTTAACCTATATGGCGCTAACCTGCGTGGTGTGCTAGATACTGGTGGTCCTGAAGTAGTGCGTATGTGATGCATTATGTTATGTTTAGGTGTACGGTTCATACCTGAGGGTCGAGTGATGTCAGGGTACTTTGCTAGTATAGCATTGTATACAAAATCATTTTTGTCCCCCAACGTTACCTTCACCGAAGATACATCGTCAGAAAAACTCGCGACCGAAGCCGCGGTGGTGAGCATAGTATTACTATCTATTAAACATTTATTACGCACATCCACAATTAAATTATAATAATCTACACCTATTATAGCTCGCTTTACGTCTGCTAAAAGAAATCGCCAAGCGAAGTCGCGGCGCAAGTTTATATTAAGAAATAAGTGAGCATATCCATAAGTATTTATTACCGACCCATTAGCGGCATACAGATGATAGTTTTTTATTTTAATTTTATTTTATTAGGTTTACCAACAATTGTTCACACTGAATACAGTGACATAACACATTCTTAAAATTAAATTACAGCGCAACAATTACTTAGAGGTAAACACCAAATGCATAAAACAATGAATTAGAGAATTCAGCTAACTTACTCAGTAATAAGCGCCAATATTCAAATTAAATAAATTAATATTTGTAAAAGTAAAAAAAAAGGTGACATTGTAAATATCCCGGACGTCAGCTTGTACGAGATTAGGATGGCTCTGAAGCAGCTCAAAAACAACAAGGCACCGGGTGATGACGGAATTACGGCTGAGCTCCTAAAGGCCGGTGGAAAACCCGTTCTTAAGGCCCTCCAGAAGCTGTTTGATTCCGTCATACTCGAGGGCAAAACGCCACAGGCATGGAACAGAGGTGTGGTGGTACTTTTCTTTAAGAAGGGTGACAATGCCCTTCTTAAGAATTATAGGCCCATCTCACTTCTGAGCCATGTCTATAAGCTGTTTTTCAGAGTCATCACGAACCGTCTAGCGCGCAGGTTTGAAGACTTCCAGCCTCCCGAACAGGCCGGGTTCCGTAAAGGCTTTAGCACAGTAGACCACATACATACGCTGCGGCAGGTTATACAGAAGACCGAAGAGTATAACCTGCCTCTATGCTTAGCGTTTGTCGACTATGAAAAAGCCTTCGATTCGATCGAGACATGGGCTGTACTGCAGTCCCTCCAACGATGCCAAATCGACTATCGGTACATCAAGGTGTTGATTTGTCTGTATGAAAACGTCACTATGTCAGTCCGACTCCAGGACCAGACCTCGAAACCTATCCTTCTGCAGCGAGGTGTTAAAATGAACATGGACAAGACAAAGATCATGTTTAATGCCCGTGTAACACCCACTCTCATGACGGTCGGAGGCGCTGCACTCGAAGTTGTGGACGAATACGTTTACCTAGGACAAACTGTCCAGTTAGGTAGGTCCAACTTCGAGAAAGAGGTCAATCGTCGAATCCGACTCGGTTGTGCAGCGTTCGGGAAGCTTCGCAATATCTTCTCGTCCCACATACCGCAGTGTCTCAAGACGAAGGTCTTCGACCACTGTGTGTTGCCAGTGATGACATATGGAACCGAAACGTGGTCGCTCACAATGGGCCTCATAAGAAGGCTTAACAGGTTCACTGTCCAGGCTCCAGAGTGGGAATGGTCCATAAGTCCAGTTATGTTTTTATTTAAAGTCAGTTTATTTGTGATTAAAATGTATGCATGTATGTGTTACAAAATTTTTATATTCTTCTGAAATATATTTTTTAACACAGACCACATATGATCTGTGGACTCGTAGCGCTTCCAGGACGGTAAAAATTACCTCGTGAGTCCACAGATGGTCCACAGACCCTATGTGGTCTGCACATAATTTCCTTTTTATTACGTTTTTTTATCGTTTGGCAACAAAAATATCTGGTGATATTGACAGTTTGTAGCATTTAATATGACGTTAGTGAAGTTCAAATCATTCACTGATTTACTGACACTTTTCATTTCATACCCTTTAGAAAAAAAATATCGACTTTTTCCCTATGTCCCAGCACTTTTTATAATCCTTATGATGTGTCCTGCCAAGTCCGCATTAAATATGAGACTTTCTCCTTACGTCCACAGTATCAGATGGCTTAGAAATTGTACGGGCGAACATACCACATGCGGTCTGTGGACTGATATGGAAGTCTCTCTACAGACCATATGTGGTCTGTGGACAGTGAACCTGTTAAAGTCACCCAAAGGGCAATGGAGAGGGCTATGCTTGGAGTTTCCCTGCGTGATCGAATCAGGAATGAAGAGATCCGCAGCAGAACCAAGGTAACCGACATAGCCCGAAGAATTGCCAAACTTAAGTGGCAGTGGGCAGGGCACATTGCACGCAGAACAGATGGCCAATGGGGTCTAAAAGTTCTGGAGTGGCGACCGCGCACCGGAAGACGTAAAGTTGGAAGGCCTCCCACAAGGTGGACCGATGACCTTGTGAGGGCCGCAGGAGTCCGCTGGATGCGGGAAGTACAGAACCAGTCAAAGTGGCGGAGCTTGGGGGAGGCCTATGTTCAGCAGTGGACGTCTTTCGGCTGAAATGATGATGATGATGATGAATTGGTCAATAACAAGTCTATGTTTTAAGTTATCATTATTACACATCTTATCTGCACAGGCATCAAGTTCAACAGGGAAATTAATGTATGGCAACACGATTTGGCAGTTGGCCTTACTCTTGATGTGTTTTTGCCCGCCCGAAAAAGTTAATAAATCGGGAGTAGGGTTCATTCCTAAGTATCGTACTATTTTCGGACGGGCCTGTATCTTCGACAACGGACATAGAGAGTAGCCCCCAGACACTGATTTTCTTATTTGTTTTTGCGATATCTCATCGAGTCATCGTATAATAATACCTTTTAAATTCACTTTCATTTTGTAGTAATTTTCTATTGGGTATTGTTTTGTGAATTCTTTTAAAGGTCGTTTTTTTTTTCAAATATTTTCACAACGGGACTTACCGCGATTGGTTTTGAATTTCGTCTAATATTTCAGCAACATTGCTTTTGATTTTTTCTTTTATTTTGAGGTTTATTTTCGATTTAAGCTGTTATAAAATTAGTATAATTGTCAGCTACGTAATTATTAATCAAGGTTTTTTGTTTTCTTAATCATACGGTTAGTTTACCTAATTTCCAACGTTCAAGTAAACAAATAATTAAGTAGCCTTTATCTGTTTGGCCATTTTTTTAATTACCTTTAATTAATTTCTCATTTAATAAATTAATTATTTCAATTTTTTTCAATTACTTCTTATCTATGTAAATAGTTACTTACAATTCAACATTGCGTTGCATCTTTTACGTAATTTGATTTTGTAGTAATTTTAGGGTCATTCCTTTGATATTATTTTTTTGTGATTTACGTATCAAAAGCAGGCAGAAGTACTTTAAAATGCCTTCTACAAAAATACTACTAATTACATAAATACCTCCATAATTTATTATTATATGGTCCACATTTTATAAGACCCCCAGTACTTTTACCCCGCATTCCTTTATTATTCCTGTTCCCGTGACATTTTTTACTATAGTTCCAGTTTTTTTAGGTTTTTTCCAAAAACGGGGGAGAAACTCTGCCAGTCTGTCTATCTGTAACGCTTTCACGGCTAAACTGCTGAATCGATTTTGACTAAATGTAGTATAGAGTAAGCTTAAACCTCAAGGAAAGACATAGTAATATTATTTATGCAACCGTGATAACTAATATTCACGCGGACGAAGTCGCGGGCAACATCTAGTTAGTAATAATTAGTAAATTACTGTTTAAATATTAATTTATTGTTGTGTAAAAAACCGAAGCAGTTTGATGACATAATATGTTTGAACAAATGTGTGAAACGTTTACACGATCAAGCTGCTTCCACGACTATAGATATTGCCGCCCTATGTTCAGCAGACCAGTCTTCGTCCGCCCGTCCCGCCGCGCGCCGTAAAGTGCTCGGCTCCTAACTGAATCCGTGTAGTGCTGTGAACAACGTTATGTGTTACGTATGTATCCAACTTTATAATGGTCAACTGGTAGTGGTTTGGTCCCCGATTATAACGCTACCATTCTTATTAAAAGATAATGCATTTTTTTCGAGAAAACTATAAAATAAGTTTCTAACCTCAAATCAGTTAAAACCAAAAACGGAACGTTAAAATGCGTAATTGACAATCAAATCTGACACAATATATTGTCTGTGGTGTAAAATATCGTGCAAAATAGTTAAAACGGAACGTAAAAAAACTTTTTCTAAGAAATTAACAACAGACTTCCAAAAAAACACTACAAAGTGAAAAATAACTTTAATTTCGGAAGTGGTGTCTTTGGAGCTGTATTAGAATTTTTTGTCACCGCCTTCCGAAAATAAAGTTATTTTTCACTTTGTAGTATTTTTTTGGAAGTCGGTTGTTTTTTTTTTGGAAAAAGTTTTTTTTTCACTTTTTAGTGGTTCACATGTGCTTACCCCTTCACAGCATACCGGCGTGATGTTATGTTATGAATGGTGTAAGCAATAGACAGACATGAGATTTCAGCAAACCCAGTCCATTTGCTATCATTTATTGAGGAGTTCCGTTGCCTATCTCCAAAGTTCTTCATCAGATCTACACAAAATTGAAATGAGACCACTCCGAGAAAGTACTCTTCCAAAAAATACCTAAATCGCTTCGTGTGCCTATAAAATTTGAAGAGTTCTCTCTATTTCTCCAGGATCCCATCATCAGATCCTGACTTGATGATCATGGGACCACCTGGGAAATATACCCTTTGAAACAAAAAAAAAGTCCAAATCGGTCCAGCCATCTTCGAGTAATCGGGGAACATACATTTAAAAAAAAATGGTTCCGACCAATTGAGAACATCCTCCTTTTGAAGTAAATGTCACTGTCATCCGATTTCGATCATTCCGTTTCTCTTCGAGTTGCGTGTATGTGTTCTGTGTTTCGTGGTATTGTTGAGGCTTCTGTCAACGACCTTGGCTTCTCCCCTGGACTTGAATTTGAAGACACTTACAACTGTTACTAGAAAGACTTAGGATGCAAGAGCGAGCGAAGCGAGCTCGGGACTTGGGACACCCCGACTCGGATAGGTTAGGTTAGAAGGGGATGGCGAGGTCTAGTGAGCGAGCGAACTCAGACCCCGCCATCCCCTTCATGGTTTTTGTTTTTAGACTATTGAGCCCCGCGTAGCTGGCTACGGGACTACGCCTTTTAGGCAACTTTTAAGTGTTTTGAGGTTAGGTTACAAAAAACTTTTTTCTCGGAAACTGTGAGTTACCTTTTCATGGGAGTGGTGCCAGGGAGAAGGGGAACCACCCCCCTCCCCCCACTCCCACTCCCCTCCGCCTGCCAAACGATACTAAATTTTAACCAACTTAATTATTATTACATATATTTTATGATTTTCCCCTTCTACTATTATTGTTGTCTACATCTCTTTTGTCTTTTTTATTTTTTCTATTATTCCAAAGTCTCTATTAGACTGTAAGAAACTATGGCCTGTTACGATTGATTCTTACATTTGCATATTTTCTGCAACAAAGATATATTTGGTTAGCGCAGCTGTAAAATCAACTTTAAAGGTGAAACAATGACAAAATACATGTACCTACCTACTTATCAGAATAGAAGGTGTTTTTTTGCAGGCACCACTTTTGCTTGCCTGATAACATAACTCTGTACTCGTACCTTCAAACATTTTCTTTATTTTTTGTTTTATTCAAAGTAGAATCACTCATTTTTAATTAAAACACTTTATTACATTACACACAAATCACATGAAATAACCGCGTTTTTTTGACATTGACATTTACTAAGATCGGTTAAACACACGACCCGTTTGAAAAGAGACAATGTGTGGAACTTACATCCAACGCCATCTATGAAAAAATCGCAAAATTACAATACATTTTTGTAGGCACTTTGGCACCTATAAATTGAAATGGCTGCCCAACATAGCACTTTTGAAAGACAACATTTTGGTTTTGCTTTTTTTAAACTTAGCCCATTTGTAAATACCACGCCTCAATTAAAGAACTTCAGGCAAAGAACAAACAGTTGTCCAATGATTTACAAAGTCCCAATCAGGAAATTGAAAATTGAAATTCAGAAAATTTTATACCTACTAAAAGTGGATATACAAAATTACATTGAAATTATAAATGCAAACAGGGACATGACATCATAAGAATATCAGCAAATGATGTATCATATTCATAAGTGGCAATAAGGTAATTAACAGTTTGGAGAATGCAACAAAAATATGTCACTTTATCTCAAAATGTAGATAATGAAACAGAAAAAATCATAGATTAATTTCATAGAATAAAAAAAAATACTGTCATAGTGAGGAAAGTATAGAGCACATAAAAAAATTAAATAATAAGTTTTTTCGTTAGTGACCGCGACTTACATAGGGGCAGTTTCGCACAATTTACGATTTATTATCAAAACCTATGCGGAATAAATAACAAGAAAGGTGACTTGGAAATCTACATAAATGAATTACAAAACAACATTAGCTTTATATGTATAAGTGAACATTTTTAAAATCAAATGATGGTATCATAGTTAAATTTTTCGAATTATATTTTAAGCTCTTACAACACGAGGTTAAATAAAAGTAGGGTTAGGAACCTTAGTGTTAACTCATAAAAAAAAAACAGACAAGTTAAGGACTTATACATTTGTAAACGACTTTATGAAACAAAAAGTTTTGAAATATGTGGGATAAAAGATAAAGAGAGCAACTGATACATAATTTATTGCTTTATAACACCGGATAATAAAAACTTTGATGATTTTATACAATATGTAACAAAAACCCTGTTGTTCCTTCTACCCACATTTTCAGAATCGGTATACATACGTAATAAAGCAAGTCATTTATGTAATGAAACACACGCAAGTTGGTTATACACTGGTTTATTTCCACACACCCTCATGTACAATTATAATAAAGGTTGACATACCGTCAGACTATTTAATATACTACATCTGTTCCTTTTTGTGAAAACAATGCCAAAAGATTACTAAAAGTACTGAACTAACAAACGATTACATAAATGTTGTTTGCTGAACATACCAACTGCTTTTACAAATAACCAGCTGACATAAATTACACTTACAAACAATATTATGCCAGTTGCTGCTTTCTCAATGAATAGTAGTAGTTATAACACTAGTGTAATTGGTATTTTGATATCTTAATAGCTAATTATCTATTACAGTAAAACTTATTTTTAATTGATTATTATTACCCAACCATTTGTAAACCTTCCTATTCACGATCTAAGAAAAGATTGGCCAGCATTCTTACAGTTCTTTTCTTAGACCTTTCAATTGGAACCGCTAGTGGCGAAGGCGTAGTCGAATGTTCGCGAGTACCAGCTGCACTTTCATATTCACCGCTCACGTCGAGCAGTGCTGACTGATTGCTGCTCGCTAGACTCGTCTGCGCTTGGGTCTTCTAACCCCTGTTGCCGTTACAACACTTGGTGTCTTGCTACTATGTACACTATCTGTTGATCGTCTCGCTGACTTCCCTACACAAACATTAATCCTCCACCGATGCAGAAAGTGACTTGGTTTAATAGCATGTGGTTTTGTAATCGACCACACGTGCTCATTGTGCGATTTAAAAACACCTGTTCTAACAAATGAGGATTCCTCGGTGAACAGTATCCAACAACTACCGATTAAAAATTAGTCACAATGGGCATAATAGTTACAAAAACGGATACTACAAAGTTTTTAGGGTTTTTTTTTTGGGTGGAAAATCATCAAATAACCTCTCCCGCTCTGGGTGGAGCAGGAGGGCGTGTCAGACTTTTACTGACTAAAACCCACCGCAAAAAAAAACAAAAAAACAACATTCAGTATGCAAAAAATGGAGCAGGTCAATTCTAAGATTTTTTGTCCTCAATATAATAATCCTTAACGGTATAAAAGGCTTTCAGGCACAACTTACGTTTAATGAATGATTTAAATTTATTGAGACTTAGATCTTGAACATGGCTTGAAAGTTCGATAAAAAAAGCGTGTAGATTGACATCTGAATGATCCACCTATTTTTTGAGCCTTGTTGATGGTACAACAAATTTGTGTTTGTTCCTAGTATTTATACTATGGATATCACTGTATTTTTTAAACAATTTAATATTTTTATGGGCATATAAAAGATTTTCAAAAATATACTGTGAAGGCAAAGTCATTACATTAATCTCCTTAAATTTCTCTCTGAGAGAGTGTCTCGGACTTAATTTATAAATTGATCGAACAGCTCTTTTCTGCAACACAAAGATAGTTTGAATGTCGGCGGCATTTCCCCACAACAGAATACAATACTATATTACACTATGAAAATTGCTGAAGTACACTAAACGGGCTGTCTCTAAATCAGTTAAATTACGATTTTTCTAACAGCGTATACTGCAGAGCTAAGCTTTTTCGACAATTTATCTATATGTGGGCCCCACTGAAGCTTGACATCCAAGGTTAAGCCCAAGAATACAGTGCTATCTTCAGGTTTCAATTCTTCGCCCTTTATCAACACATTAGTTTTCACCTGCCTAACGTGAGGTAGCGTAAACTTAATGCATTTGGTTTTTTTTTCATTAAGAAGTAAATTATTAACATTGAACCAGTGAACTACTTTTGAGATTGCGCTATTTACATCGTCATTAACCAGCTGCTGACGTTTAAGTTTAAACAAAAGTTAAGTGTCATCCGCAAACAACACTATTTCATTATTATCCTTTATGAGGTAAGGCAAGTCATTAAAATAAATAAGAAACAAGAAAGGACCAAGAATCGAGCCCTGTGGGACTCCCATTGATACTAAGGATCCGGGAGATCTTTTTCCATTTATATCAACACACTGAATCCTATTACACAAGTATGAAATAAGAAGATTCAGAGCGGTGTTCCGGATCCCGTAGTGGCGGAGTTTCCTGATTAAAGTTTCATGAAGCACGCAATCGAATGCTTTAGATAAATCACAAAAGATGCCCAAGGCATCGTATTTATTTTCCCATGCATTGCAAATATGTCCTAAGAGTTCAACACCGACATCGGTAATTGAACGACCCCTTGTAAAACCGAACTGTTTGCTTTGTAATAAATTGTGTTTATTAAAAAATCTTTGCAGTTGGTCTAAAATTAATTTCTCAAAAATTTTACTAAAGGTAGGTAGTACTGAAATAGGTCTATAATTAGAGGGGTCTGATGTATTACCTGATTTAAACAAAGGTATTATTTTACTATTCTTCATTAGGTTAGGAAACTCCCCACAGTCGATACAATTATTAAATATAAGAGCTAAAGTAGGTGCTACAATGTCTATAATTGACTTAGCGACTTCTACTGAATTACCCCATAGATCTGCAGTCCTTTTTACATTTAAAGTGTGAAACGTTTTAATTATATCGCTACAGCTAATATGGTCAAAATGAAATTCTGAATCACAAACATTAACATTTTCCATAAGCAAAGACTCAGCAACAGGAGGTGATGAGTTTAGAGATTTTGTAGTTGAAACGGGAATATCTGTAAAGAATTACTTCATTTAAATAACCCAGTAATTATTGTACCGTAGGATTGTGAATGGATAACGCCCCAAGTAACGTGTGGTGTTTCAGAGAGGTGTGACGGTGACATCTGATGCGGAGCCTGATACCCCACCTGGCACTACCACACCGACGACGGCTAGACAAAGAAGCTCGTCATCTAGTTCAAGTGAAGAGGCTATACCAAGAAGAATAAGTAAGCGTGCAAACAAACTTTCTGCTAAAGATATACTAAAAGGATTAAAAATATCATGCAAACACAAAATAGTACTAAAAATTATACTAAATGAATCTAAAACCAATATTATAAAAATATATCACAGCAAATTTAGCAAAAGATTAAAACGTAGCATAAAACTGTCAAAGAAAATAGAATATACCAGACAAATGAATAAGTCAGGTAATAAAACTATAACTACCGGACGGCATGTCTTTATTTCCATGGAAGATGGGTAGGCCTTTAGTGTGGGATGCAACGTGTGTCGATACTCTTGCGCCATCCCATCTTCCTGGGTCGGTGTGCTGTGCTGGCGTTGCCGCTGCGGCTGCGGAAAACCTCAAGCGGCGAAAGTATAACAATATTATTGGTAATTATATTTTCGAGCCGTTTGGGGTTGAAACCCTCGGGCCGTGGGGTCCGAGTGCTCATGCTCTCTACAAGGAAATCTCCAAACGGCTGGTTGACACTTCCCGTGACCCAAGGGCTGGTTTTTACTTTGGCCAGAGGCTGAGCATTGCTATACAACGTGGTAATGCCGCCAGTCTCTTGGGTACATTACCAGTCGACAGCGATGCGGATGAGTTTTTGGACGCTTTGTTTTAGTTTATTCGCTGTAGTTAGTTTAATTGAAATAAAAATAGTTCATCTTTAATAAAACAATAACTTGATAACTATGTGGAATATTATATCAAAATCAAAATCAAAAGTCATTTATTCAAATTAGGCTGAGAGTCAGCACTTATTGAACGTCAAAATTACATAAGACAGTCCCCAAAAAACGCCCATCCTTCGCCACTTCCTAGTGCTTTAGCTGGGAAGTTGCGGAACAAACTCCCCAGCAGCACAGCTGTCTGTTAAGTTGGAAGAATTTGTTTCTATACAATTAATAGGTAAGTACTCGTAATTAACATTCAACTATAAATATAAAAAAAACATTAATAAAAAATAAAAATAAATGGTTTATACAGTCAAATAAAATAAACAATGATATGAAGGAACTCATATGACCTGTCGGTAGGTAAGCTAATTCTGGTGAAAGAACACAAACGTTGTCTTGAGTTAATCACAGCGACCAACAATTCTTATCGTTTAAGTAGTCGTTGATAGAATAGTATGCCTTAGAACTTATTTCTCTGTTGCTAAAATGTGTACTAGGCAAGAAGGTGATCTAGTTCCTTGGGCACACTGTCTCACCAGATGGCATCAAACCTCCAGCTGAAAAAGTAGAAGCAATCACAAACTTTCCACTACCTCCAACCATTGAACAATTAAGAAGATTTCTTGGCACCGTCAACTTCTGCAGAGATTGCATTTCAAAGGCAGCCGACCTCTAAATGCATATTTGCAAAATAGTAAGAAACGAGACAAAACAAAGATTGTATAGAACGACGAAGCAAAGAAGGCATTTGAGTTATGTAAAGCTGGCTTACAAAACGCGGCATTACTAGCTCACCCCTCACACAATGCACCCATCGCATTGATGATGGACAAACAAATGGCAGCCACTGGGATATTTCTCCAAAGCATTGTCAAGCGCACAAGTCAAATATTCGTACTATACACATTCGACAGGGAACTGTTAGCTATATACATGGCCGTGAAGCATTTTAGAAAAATGTTCGAAGGAAGACCTCTTATAATATTCACCGACCACAAGCCGCTAGCCTACGCGATAAATAAAACATCATCAGACAGCGAGACACCGCGCCGAGCCAGACAACTCATGTACATACGTAAGCGAATTCACAAACGACATTCGTCACATTAGCGGGAAAGAAAACATAGTCGCAAATTCATTATCACGGATCAACACAGAAACCATCACTGTCCTACAACGATAGACTACGAGCAACTAGCCGCAGCGCAAGAAAGAGACAGCACTATACGTGACTTAATGAAGCAAAGCAACTTACAATTGAAGCGCATACTCCTACCAAACACAAATTGCAAAATACTATGCGACACATCAACACAACATATAGGCCCGTACCTAGCAGAAACATTTCGCCGAGCAGCGTATGAAAGTGTACATAACCTCAGTCATCCCGGCACGCGCACAACAAGAAAAATACTCAGTGAAAAATATTTCTGGCCGGCAATGAACGCTGACGCGGGACGATGGACAAAAGTCTGTGAAGCCTGTCAAAAAGCAAAAGTAAGTCGACATAGAACGAGACAAATCGCAACATTCCCACCATCAGAACGATTCCAACATATCCATGTCGACATTGTTGGGCCCCTACCACCATCACAATATGGACACGAGTGATAGCTACACGACATAACTGCAGAAACAATAGTCAAAACGATATATTAAGGCTGGATAACAAGATTTGGTTGTCCTAGCACGATAACAAGCGTTCAAGGTCGTCAGTTCGAGAGCAAACTCTTCTCTGAATTAATGAAGCTACTGGGAATAAACAGAACGAGGACAACTGCATGTCACCCACAATCAAATGGAATCATCGAACGGTGGCACCGCTCACTCAAAGCCACGCTTACCGCGCGCTGCACTGCTAGGGCTAATGGAAAGTGGTTTGATGAGTTACCGGCCGTACTACTTGAACTACGCGCGGCAACGCGCAGCAACACAGGGATTAGTCCTGCACAATACACCTACGGGACATCCCTGCGATTACCTGAAGATTTTTTGTTGAAACAAACGGAAGCCCAATGAGTCACGTTTGGTTGAACAGCTGTGACACACTATCAACGCACACCGACCAGCCGAGACCTCGCATAGCAACAACAACATGTTTCTACACTCCGACTTACGTACCTGTGAAAACGTGTACCTACGTAGAGATTGTACAAAAATACTACTGCAGCTGACATATGAAGGTCCATATCCCGTACTGGAAAGATGTGAGAAATACTACAAGCTCCAACTACCAGGAAGAGTAACCAACGTCTCGATCAACCGACTGATGCCTGCCTACACTATGCATGAACACGAATATGCTAACACACAGAGAACAACACGATTAGGCAGAATAGTGAAACAAGTTGTACGCTCCCCCAAGTGGGTTCCCGCATTGTCGTTGCGGGGGGGCTCAGTAGCCGTGGTCACCCTCCCACGGTCAAGCGAAGAGGCACCCCAAGGTGGGGCCGCTCGTCAGGGCTTTTGCCTCCAAGCCGACGACGTAGCGGCCAAAAAGTAGGTTGCGATGAGGTGCACCGCAACTGAGGCGGGCCACGATGTCGAATGGGAGGCATCGTGGCTGAGGGTTGCAGTCTGCGGCGGAGAAGGAGTGCTGGTACTTCTGAATAGCGCTCTTCCCTTCCATGGCCTGGACGGGGCCGCCACCGTTTGATGGCGGACGCGGTGGGGCCGCAGGGGAAGAGGAGTGTCAGTATAGCGTTGGCCGCTCTCCCTATCCTCTGCGGCCGAAAAGTGGTAGGCGGCGGGGCCACTGACCCGTTGCAGGGGGACCAAGGGTGCCAGACACGTGGTCGTCTAGGGCCCTTATGCAACTTAGTTCCTGGGTGATCACGGTGTGCCATGTGTCCTGGTGCGCCGAACTGGTGGGGTTCGCATGGGCCGCTGCCTGCCAGGGGTGCGGGTTGTTCGAAAGAGATACCGTCGCCCCTGGTACACAGGCAATTGAGGGAACACGGATGGGGTTTAATCAGTAAAAGTCTGACACGCCCTCCTGCTCCACCCAGAACGGGAGAAGTTAATTGATGATTTCCATCCTCAAAAAAAAAAACAGTTGTACGCTTCGCTTGAGGGGGTGTACTGTAGCGGAATATCACCCTCACACATAAATACAACATTGTAGGGTATTTAAGATTATTGTGTTCGAACAAACTTCTTAATGTACCCACTATTTGCAGCAAACTTTGTATTTATGGAACCGATTTTTCTGAATACGTTTTATTCCATATTCAACCTGCATAATTGCGTCTCATTTTTACAACCTGCGTATCTAACAATACCATAGGCAAAGAAAACTGGCTTTATCATTACAATTAGCAGACCCCGAAATATCTCGTTTATTTAAGATCCTTAAACCCGAAAAAGATCAGGACTGTAGAGACATTCGCAAAAACTATGTTATAAAAGACCATACCGTGTATGGAAGGGTAGACGATAGACTATGTCTGGTTGTTACGCGAAGTGCTCGATGGCAAATATGCCAACCACGATGAAATCTGTCATCTGGGGTACGCAAACATCTTAGAGAGAATACAACATTAATTATACTGGTTCCCTAAACTCAGAAAAACTGCGCTTCATCATCATCATCATTTCAGCCGAAGGACGTCCACTGCTGGACATAGGCCTCCCCCAAGCTCCGCCACTTCGACTTATAATAAAGATAATAACTTCAAAACAAAAGTCAGGTCATCTACATCCAATAGAGAAAGGACAAATACCATTTCACACGATTCATATGTATCACCTTGGGCCTTTTGTTAGAAGTAAATACGGTAATACTCACTTTATAACGGTAGTAGACGATTTCACAAAGTATGAAAGAATTATTTGCTCGAACATGTGTTTAAATACAGAATTAAAATAATACATGCATGCAAGATCTTCAAATAAAGGGTGATTCACGACATGTCTGCCATTTCTCAAGGCGTGCATTTATCTAAGGTACAATTATTATTTTTGTATAAATGATTTAAAACTTTTACATTTGAATCGGTTAAACAGGTCACGTACGTCAAATTTTTCAGGAGACGCAAAAAACCTTCAATAAATCTTAAATATAAATGGAACGTTATGTTTTTTTTGTCTTTTATGTTAATAAGTATAAAAATACGCAATTTACAATACTTTTCTTCTTGTTTTGACATTTAATAATTTACCAAACAATGGTTCAAAAGTAGTTGACTTGTTCCTTTTCATACTCAACAGGATAAAAGTAAGGAAAAATAAACAAAAACACACTTCTAATCTGTATAACTTTATTCATTAGCATTGTTTGCGCTAGTGTTAGGCCAGTTTTCGAAAATTTTGATAAAATAGTTCTTATGAGTATGTGGTATGTACTGCAGAGTGAGTTTCAGATCTTCCATCTTTTTGATATTGATGGGTAGAGGACTAAAGAGGTATGAGGAACAGGGTGTAAAGTTCGCTCATACTCTATGGAAAAGGGAGGATCCTCCGACCAGACGGGTGTTGTGTCTGGTGGGCAACTGCCCGACTGTTGATGTCGGGATGTTGTACCTATCAAAATCGCGCGGTAAACTTTAACTGCGCGATCTAGGATTTCTATGATGTGCGTCTTGCGGAGTTCGTCTGTGGCATTGTAGATGGCGCCACTTCTCTTTTTGTTATTTTAGATATTGTTGCGAAGTATTTTTCTGTAGTGTCGCTACAGGACCATTGTACACCTTTTCATGTGGTAAAGCTGGAATAACCGATCGGTTCCTTCGTAAATCGAATGTATTAACTCGTGTATTATTATTGCATGTGCCCTATATTTTCCAAACGAATAGACTGACATATTCATTTTCTTAACTGATTTGTAGATCTTGCCAAAACAATTGACTTTCATTAAAATCGCCTCATGAGAAAAAACCTGACCTGTTCCCTTTCTTAACTAACCGATTTATTTATCTGCCAGGGGTGCGGGTTGTTCGAAAGAGATACCGCGGCCCTTGGCACACAGGCAAAAAAAAAACCGATTCATTTATAGATTTAATTCCAGTCACAGTTAAACAAAATTATGCTTTATTTACATTTTTGTTCTTCATGCTCGAGTTAAGTTTTCTTTTTATTTGTTGGTATATTGGCATCGCTGACTGACATATGTATGACTAATTATTTATTTAATGTTCTGTGTCTCGTAATGTGTATATTACTTTATCTATGTACGTATAGAATCAAGTCTATACGTATAGATGAATAGATCACTCATCATCTCAGTAGTCACCCACTTTCTAACCATATTATTAACATCTTTCACACAGCTCCATCGTTTCTCACTCACGCCTTCCCCCATGGGGGTAGGCAGAAATCTACAGAACGCCTACTACAATACTGACATATTGCTTTTGCCTCGTTTATATCTGGTAATACACGAACGTCGGTTGCGAGTACTACGCACTTGACCTTTCTCAACATCATCACCAATTAGGTCATTATAATGTCTGCCTAGGGTGTCCCTTCCCGGAATTAAAACTCACATCTGCCTTGTAAATACGTTTTGTTAGTCACCCTTCATTCATTCACTAACACGACCAAACCATTATTAAATTGAAGTACAAAAAATCGAAGTTAACGAACTTTTCTCCCACAGATTACAATCAAAAGGGGTCAAATATGCAAACGGAACGCAACACAGAGATGGGACAGCCTCTTATAGTCCTTCTGCAGAGTTCGCATCTCAGGTCGGAGAATTTCCGCTCAAGTGTACGAACAGAACACAACATAGAGATGAGGCAGCTCCTTACAGTGGGTCTGCCGGGTTCGCGGCCCAGGCCGGAGAGCCGCCCAAATGTAGGAACACAACTGATGAGTCAAAGTAAGTCAGATCGCACACACACAACCTCATGCCTGAATTTTCGTAGGAGAAGACGAGAGTTGCAAAGTAAAACGGGTAACGCCACATTTTTTGGGCCTACCCATTTTATTTCTTACAAGAGCAGTGGTGGCGCAGTGTAAACGACCTCGACTCACGAGTTATAGATGAAACGTTCGAACCCAGACATGTACTTTACTTTATGTCAATTACTTCATCACCACTGCTGTTAAAACGGTGAAGGAAAACATCTTGAGGAAACCGGCGTGTCCTAGAACCAAATATTCGAAGACATACACCACCCTGCACAGGGCCCGCGTGGTGGATTACAGCCCAACCCTTCCCTCCACAGTGAGGAGGCCTGTGTCCCAGTGTTGGGAACATTATAGGCTAATATATGCACTTTATTAGGTAGTTACGTTCCAAGATACCTACTTTTAGCATCGGCTGCCAGCAATTTTGGGGAATCTGGTGCGCCGACTGACAAAATGCGATGCCGTTGCCATATCTAAGCTCGAAGATAAATGTTGTAAATTGGTTTTAACAAACACTTAGGTATAATAATAATAACTTATTTATTTCAGACAACATGATCCATTTTTTTGTAAAAATAGTGCTTAAAACTATGTTATTTCACACATAAACGCATACAATTTTGAAAAAAGGGACAGTCATACCTATCCGCAATCACACTCAAGATGCTGTTGCTACTCAAATTTGCAGCAAAGATGCCGCCTTTTTGCGTAGAATTGCCGCGAAACTATCTGTGCGTGCCTCCATGAACATGGCGGACGCACTGAAAAACGGAGGGAGTCTCAGCAGCACCCAGAATGCGTTATTGTATTGGACCCGCAGAGCAATGACAGCCCTTTGCGTATATGCTGTCCACAGGCTGCTAGAGTAAAGCGACTGACAATAAGATTTAAACAACGAAATCTTTACCTCTCTAGTGCAGCGGGCAAACCTGCGGGCCAACATATTAGCTCTGACCGTCAACGCTCTGCGTTCCCTATCCATATCACATTCGTCGCTCAAATTATCGGTGACTATATGCCCCAGATATTTGAATACACTGACTCTTATTAACGTCATTTTTAACCGACTTCAAAAAGGAGGAGGTTATCAATTCGTCGGAACCTTTTTTTTTTTTTTTTTTAAACTACTGATCCCATTCTGTAGTCACTTTTTAACGAATGAGCATTACCTTGGTCATATCATATGAGGATGAATGCTAAGATGATTGTGCTAGTGCCATACTGTTACTGTTAGCCCGCAGCAGCTGAGCAAAGCCCCTGAGACATCGAGCCCTTTCGATCCAGGGCTAAAATGGACCACTGGTCGTGTGTTTTCTCCAGCTCGTCCCGCCATCTTGTACGGGGTCTGACGCGATGCCTTCTGGCTGTGTCAGGGATCCACGTAGTGGTTATATTGGCCCACAGCTAGAACCATACTCTTAATTATTCAAATTAACTCTTAGGCTGTAGCTTCGAGGTGTCTTACGTCCAATTTTGCTTCTTACCAAACTATACATGTTAACTTAACAAAACTTCATTTTCAGCGGCCGATTTCGCAGCCCGGGTGTTGCCATCCGGGATGCTAAATTCGCTGGAACCAACCCAACTACCGACAGAAATCCTAAATCCCTCGCTGCGAACACAAGCCACTTCTACAAGTTCCATCACGAGTATTTCGGTTCCGTTCGTCAAGTATTTGATTATAACGGCGCTGGTGGCACTGATTGTACCGTTTACTTTGGTATTGGTGTTCAGGCGAGCGGTTACTTTCATGGTAAGTTAATCATGTTTTTCATCATCATCATCATCATTTCAACCGTGCGGTCTCAGTACAGGTTCTCCAGAACCTTTCGACCCAATCGGCCATCTGTTCTGCGAGCAATGTGCCCTGCCCACGGCCACTTAAGTTTGCCAATTCTTCGGAGTATGTTAGTTACCTTGTTACTCCTGCGGATCTCTTAATTTCTGATTCGATTACGTAGGAAAACTCCAAGCATAGCGCTCTCCATTGCCCATTGGGTGACTTTTAGGCTACTATTAAGGCCCAATGTGAGCGAGCACGTTTCAGTGCCATAAAGTAAGTCAATACCAGAACCGATTTAGGCTACTCTTCCACCAGAGATTTGCTATGCTACCTTGCTATGGTTGCGTTTGATTTCCACCAATCATATTCATTGGACCACATAGCATAGCACCGGTGGAAACGGGTTCAATTAAGCAATGTTTTTCTTTTTAATATGGAAAGATGCGTGTGTCAGAATAATAGGCTATATAAATTTATAAGTGTAGGTATATATAAAACAAATATCAAGGTTTGAAAGCCAGAATGGTTACTGCTTATTTACTGTATATGAATGTTCTTATGAATATGGTTTGTAGGGAAAGGATTTCATGAAGTAAAGCACAGAAAGACAAGACATTTATTTCCATTAGGCTTGTCAGTATTTAATCAGAAATCTAGTCGTCCGTTCCAAAACTAGGTCTTCATGGAGAAGAAGGACAAGAAACTCCATGGAAACAGTATTGAGGTATTTCATCAATACATCTCTAACATTGCTATGAATTATCATGATCCTACATACATTTAATTTCAACTCTTAGACGTTCGTCCAAGATAACTCGGCATTATTACCTACTTACAACATATTAACAATAGCTAGGAATAGAACATGAATATTCCATTAATATGATTTAACATTAGCAATACTGACAATAATATACCTTAAACAACAACATTTTTATAATAAGCAGCAATTATGGTATAATATTAAATTACTTAACTTACATGACATCTGGGGCCTTAGTCTGCTATTTTTTTATATTCGTCATTCCAACACGATCCCATTGTCATTCATTTGTCATTTTGCTAAAAATTCATAATCTGCTAAATTCATAATGGTCGATCATTGGTCAGTCAATGGTCTCGTAATAGAATTGTGTCATAATGGCATTTTCGTATTGCCATTATTACAAAACTCGTTAGTACCTAGAAATGTTTTTCGAAAAACTAGTACTAAATTTGAGCATTTATTCATGCCAGATTTCATTTATATATATTTTTACATATTATTTATTAGTGTTTTAATATTAAATACAGAAATGCTGCGTTCACATTTTGCTCTCGACCAGCTGAAACACTTATATGCTAGTTTTTTCGTCCCATATGCCTTAACGGCAGATATTTGTACTATGGTAATCAAGACTGAATAGACGTTATCAAATACGACCGAATGAGTGCATACTTTATAAGCTTGGTGTTATAGTAAAAGTTGCTTTGTTAACAGAAGTTCATGTACAACGGTGAGTCAGATGAGGAGTACAACGAACATTTGCGTACAACGCCAGCAGAAAATGCTCCCAGGTAAGGAATAATATATAACCTATTACCGATCGATATTTGTACTTAACTAGGAGCTTCTGGCTAATTAATTTTAGCCGCACGGGTCAAACGATCAGGTTAAGCTACGCTTGTAGCGGTTGGTCCGTGGATGGGTCACCAACTTTACATACCAAGACCCTTCCGTGCCTCGGAAAGCACGTTAAGCCTTTGGTCCCGGCTGTCATTCGTGGATCTTTGACAATCGTTACGGGTCGTCAGAAGCCCGAAAGTCTGACAACCAGTCTTACCAAGGGGTATTGTATTACCCAGTAACTGGGTTGTGGAGGTCAGGCAGGCAGTCGCTCCATGTAAAATACTGGTATTCAGCTGCATCTGGTTAGACTGGAAGCCGACCCCAACATACTTGGGAAAATGCTAAGCAGATAATGATGATGATTTGTACTTACGTGCTGAGTTGTGGTTTGGAAGGTAGATAGGCAGTTAGCCCGGAAGCCGACCCCAACATAACTGGGAAGTAGCTAGACTGACTATATACTAACTAGACCCACAAATTCAGGCCAGAACACTCAGGGAAATGTGTCGTGCCTGCAAACCCTGAACACGGAAAATACATAATAGTTACCGCTAAAACCGCGAAACCCGGTGAGAGCTTCGAGTCGCTGAAGATGACCGTCAAGTGTCAACCTGACTATGGAGTCTTGGGGGCCGAAACATTCATCTGTCTCGATGGATTCTGGCCTGATTCTTTGCCTAAATGTGTTCGTAAGTAGACAAAGATATTTCTTACATTTTTTTTTTTCATTTTTATCTATTTATCCACTACGTTTTGCCAGCGAAAATTCGAGGTCGAAAATTATCCAACAGGAATATACTATCGGGATTAAAAGTATCCTATGTTATTATCCTATCCAGCCGTGCTATTCTGTAACCGTCTCACCGGGTGAAGTGAGCCGAGTGAGCGTGGAGTGAGCTGTCTGTGTCATCCCACTGATGCTAGGGATTGACCAAGCATTAGGTACATTTTACAATCATAATCAAGATTAAATCCCGATTATGATTTATTATTAAAAACCTGTGATGTCCCACTGCAGGGCAAAGGCCTCTATACCCTCCTTCCACTTCTCTCTTTTTAATCCTACTAGTGACCAGTTCTTGTTAAAGGAGTCCAGCTCATCCCCCCATCTCCGTCTGGGCTTACCGCGACGTCGCTTGCCATTAGGAAGGACCCATTGGGTCGTAAGTTTGGCCCATTGGTCGTCTGACATGCGGCAGATGTGTCCAGCCCAATTCCATTTCTGATTATGATTGATAAAAATATTATTTAAATCTCGATTATGATTGTAAATTGTAATGCCTAGCATCAGGTAGAATGACACTGACAGCTCACTCAATGCTCACATCACCCGGTGAGATGGTTACAGAATCGACATGCAGGTTACAAACCATCTTGGTGCCAAATTTCATCCAAATCCGTTCCGCGGTTTTTGCGTGATTGAGTAACAAACATATCTATAAATATCCACACGTCTAAACATACAAACTTTCACATTTAATAGGATTTATGTACACACATATAAATAGATAAGAAGAAAAAAACAAAATATACGTGCAAAGGTGATGTTATTTTCTGCAGAAATTATTTCCAGTATAGGTACCTGCGATAGGAGAGAAGATAAAAAGAGATCTAGACAAAGTTTGTAGATAATATGTAGTAGAAGGGAAAACATAACATCACAAACAATACTCTTATTTAAATACCTATGACACTATGAGAATATACTTCATCATCATCATCATTTCAGCCGAAAGACGTCCACTGCTGGACATAGGCCTCCCCCAGGCTTCTCCACTTCGACCGGTCTTGTGCTTCCCACATCCAGCAGATTCCCGCGGCCTACACAAGGTCATTGGTCCACCTTGTGGGAAGCCTTCCCGCTCTACGTCTCCCGGTACGCGGTCGCCACTCCAGAACGTTTCGGCCGCATTGGCCATCTGTTCTGCGAGCAATGTGCCCTGCCCACTGCCACTTAAGTTTGGCAATTCTTCGGGCTACGTCGGTTGCCTTGGTTCTCCTGCGGATCTCTTGATTTCTGATTCGATCGCGTAGGAAAACTCCGAGCATAGCCCTCTCCATTGCCCTTTGGGTGACTTTTAGCCTTCTGATAAGGCCCATTGTGAGCGACTACGTTTCTGTACCATAGGTCATCACTGGCAACACACTGGTCAAAGAGAATATACTAAGGTACATATAACTAAATATTTCATTTTATTTTACTACTCGAAGTTTTAAATGGATACGAAGTGTAGCGGCTGTGATGCTGTTATTGATGATTTATTTATTTATTTGATGATTCAATGTTTATGGAGTATTCCCAAGACCAATGTAAGAAGAAATTCCATCTAAAGTGTGGCCTAAACGAAGTAAAAAATTGAAGCTTTCACGCTGGAATACAGGAGTCTATGGATATATACCGAGTGTGCATGGATAATGCCGAAAAGGGGTAACTCCAAAGACAAGCCAGGTCGTCGTTAAAATCCACGTAAAACTTTGGGATCACAATACATTCACACCAGCACAAAACACAGTAGCAAGCGAATGTGACGACTTGTGAAGGTGTATTTTTTTTTGTCGGGTATCTCGCAGTTGACCTTGAGAGGCCGTGACTGCTTAACCGGGCTTTCCTGGGGCTGCCATTAAGAATTAACGTAACGCCTCCAGCCAGGGCTTACAAACTAAAATATTACAAGCTAAGCGACTGCACGCTGAGGGCACCCCCTGTGGGGTACGGGCCTCGGCTCAGGGCGTCACTGATAGGGGGACAGCTGTTATTGGGGACAGGCTGGATCAAAATATTGGCATTATTATTATTGATCGGGGAATTTAAAGTTACTGGCTCAGCTGCGGCGCGGGCTGGCGCTTCAACGAACAAGGGTCGGTCGGGGGTCTTGACGTTAGGCGCCGTTACTCGGGGTCTTCGCGGGGCGCGAGGACCTCGGCGGCGATGTCGCAATGACGGTTGTGTGCGGTGTGTGCGAACTGTACTGGTGGCCCTATTGCTTTCCTGAAGGAGAGTAATGGAGTCGTCTGGGTCGGTGAGGACATGTCTCGGCCGTCGGACAGAGCTAATCCTACTGGGGACATAAGTGGCGGCCTTCACAATCAAGGGATTGCGGTGTTTTTCGGCTTTATCGAAGAAACGCTTCGTGTTGCGTTTCAAGAACTGACTGACCGTGGGGATTTTCAGATCGAGATGGAGGATCTCGTTCCGAACGAACCAAGGGGCGCCTGTGGCTTGCCGGAGGATTCGGTTCTGTAGGGTCTGCATCCTATGGATGAATCGGGGATTCGCGTGTGCAAAGACTGCACACGCATACGTCATGATGGTACAAGCGGTATGCGAGAGAAAAATCAATTTAAATAACACGTGACGTGAAATGTCATCTTATTTATGGGATTTAGTGTTGCCTAAAAAAAAAAAATTGGAACAATTAGGTTGAAAAAAAAAATAGTTTCGATTTCTTAGTTAGATCAAATCCTCGTAAAATGTAGAGTGGCACCAGGGCATCGCCCCCTAGCCGCAGTTTGCCATACGGCAGCCCGCTAACTTGGACCTCTTACGCGTCAACTTCCTGTTTTTGGAGCTAGTGTTTGGCATGTCGGATCACCCTCCAGATTCCAAGGTTTTGTTTTGTCTTTTTAATGGGTTTATCTCATCTTTCACATTCACTCATAAACACATAAAACACTGACCTACGGCACTGACACACTACTATTGCTTAATACTAGCACATTACATCATTGGCCATTTTGTAATTTATTACCTACATCAATTTTTTTTTGTCGGGCATCTCGTAGTTGACCTTGAGAGGCCGTGTCTGCTTAACCGGGCTTTCCTGGGGCTGCCATTAAGAATTAACTTAACGCCTCCAGCCAGGGATCAATTCTATGACGCACACGCACATTTTATCTGTGGCTGACGCTTCGAAAAAATTTCTCGGTGTATAAACCTAGAATTTTTTTTTTTTACAGCTTCAATCTATTATTTACCTATTTTCACGTCTCTGCGACGCTTAGTTTTAAAGATCTCCGTGGCCGCACGGTTCTCCGCGTTTCAATGGCGCGGCCACGTTCAAACCCTTATAACTTTGACAAATTTATGGTTTTGGGAATTAACTTTTAATTTTTTTTACAAATTCTTGGTAGATTTTTTTATATCGCCCTGGCCGTGCCATTGAAACGGGCACAGTTTTTCGTAAAGGAGCTATATTGGGACAAATCCTAATACAAAAAAAAATACATATCTGTTAAAAAGCGTAGGTATAATTCTTACACATGGGTATGGTGATGAGTGTTTTTCTTGTAAATGTATTTAAGTACTAACAATAGATTTTTTTTAGTTTTTGTACACTAACCTTTGGATCTAGTTGTCCCAAAATAAATAACTTTGAATTTTATTTGAATTTGTATGTCCTCAATTATTGCATTCAAATTCAAACGCTGTTTCAATTTGTCATACTAATACTTCCCACCTTATCTTCCAGGTTTCTGCAAGCTAGACTTCGACACATCGGTCATACACCACTGCCTGGTCACTGGCTCCATTGAGGGCTATCGCCCCTGCGACCTCTACGAACCATCGGGGACAGTCGTGATGCCCGAATGTAACACCCCGATCTACTACTCACCCGTCACCCTCACGCCCATGAGATGCATCGACGGAAACTGGGACCACATCGTGGTCTGTCCCCCAGGTTTGACCAAAGATATAATAAAATAAAATTTAAATTAGGGCCAGATTTTAACTAAGTTTTACATATTTTAATGGCAGTATAATCCATTTAAAGACATTATAACCTATTTAAAGACATTATAACATATTTAATGACATTATGACCTATTTCATGACATTATAACCTATTTAATGACATTATAACCTATGTTATGCACACGAACGATTCGACTTTTGCGTAAAAGCGTTTCCATCAGCCTTTTTATAATCTCTTTACTTTCAGAGTGTGGCCGAGTTACTCCAAATGACGGGGCCCTCATGATCGGCGGCAGATCAGCCAAGCATGGCGAGCTGCCGTGGCATGTTGGCATCTACGATAAGACAAAAGTGCCTCGCATGCAGATCTGTAGCGGAGCACTTGTCTCACACAGTATTGTTATTTCTGGTAAGTGATCTTTCTTTATAGACCTTTTGCCCGATGCTCCATCTGCGTGGATCTCGGTCATCCTACTAATACATTTATGATGCGGACTGCGAGTAATGGGTAGCTCGCTGTCCGGTAAGGACCAAGCTGGGGTCGACGGCGCGTTGTGTTCCACGCTCGCCTCAATGAGATGTCAGCACCAACTGGTGGGGTCCGCAAGGGCCGATGCCTGCCAGGACGAGGAAGAATGCGCGGCTGCAAATTGGTCAGTTCAAGACAATTTACGTAGGTATGCCTGATTAGGAATTGTTCTACTTGATAAAGGAAAAATAGTCGATATCGATAAAATGGATTTTAACATTATAAAAATACTCAATAAAAATCACATAATAATATTTAATCAAAATCAGTCAATTACAAAAAGAAAAACAAGTATCCTGTTATTATTGATTTTTAAATTGGATTAATTTGGTATATGTTCTTCGAATTAAAGTTTTAGGGTCCTGATTGTTCTTGGTAAAAAATTTTAAAGGAGCGTTTACATATTTCTGAATTATGCATCCTGCTAATTCAATCAAATGATTTGCTGATTCTATTATTTTAATTTATTATTATTCTATTATATTAATTTAATATTAATTTCGTTTATTGATTTAACTACTATAATACATCTTTAAATATTTCTATAAAATAACATTACAAAAACATTTAAAAATTTTAAAAATAGTATTCCGCCGGTATCGGGAGCAGGGTCCAAGCTACCGGTGGTTAGGGCTCCAGAGACAGGAACCTACTCACGATGCGAGCCGTATCGAGGAGTACTGATTTCTGAATCAGGCCTTTGATTCAACCGCCTAACGAGAACCTCGAGAGATGTTGATCGAGGCTTTCGGCCATCAATTCATTGGCTGATACGACAATCGGCACTATAATAGCCGAGGTCACATTGCACATGTTAACCTCGTGTGCTAAGTCACGATATTTAATCAGCTGTTTCTCTTTCTCAGCTTTCTCGAGGTTCCCGTCATGCGGAATGGTAATATCGTCTATCATTGTGCGGCGCGCTAATCGATCTATCACCACTATAACAGGCTTATTGGCTACAATAGTCCTGTCAGTAATGATAAGCCGATCCCAGTACAACGTGACATGGTCATTTTCGAGAACTGGGTTGGGCACATACTTGTAATACGGTACGAGGTACGGTACGGTACAAGTTTATATTGCAAAGCAAGTTGCTGGTGAATAATCCTGGCTACTTGGTTATGCCTGTGCAAGTACTCGCCGTTAGCCAGACGAGAACAACCAGAGATAATATGTCTGAAGGACTCACCCGGACAATGACATGCCCGACGCACGTCAACCGTCCCGTCCTTCATAATATCTCCGGTAGTTATTTATTTTAATGTTTGTTACGCGATATCTCCGTCAATTGTGGATAGATTTCAAAAAATATTTTTATTTGATAGGGTATGCTTCAGGGGTGGTCTCATATAAATTTTATTAACTTTGCTATGTCAGTTTTTGCGTTAGCCTCGATAATACGTTTTTAATTCAATTTATGCACCTCGATGGTAGTCTGCGGTTTTCTTTCATTGTTGTTTACATAGCTAGTAATAGAGTGGGGTACTTAGGTACCATAACTAAAAAGTGAAAAATAAAAACTTTCTTCCAAAAAAAAAACAACCGACTTCCGAAAAATACTAAAGTGAAAAATAAATTTCGCAAGTCGGTGACAAAAAACTAAAATACATAATATCCAAAGACACCGACTTCCGAATTTAAAGTATATTTTATATCGAGGGACTAAACGAAGCCATAATATACCAGAGGTGGTTTGACAGTGAAACCGAGGGTATATTAAGTTGGCGTTTAGTCTCGAGGTGCAAACTGTCCTTTTCACTTTGAGTGCGAGAAAAATAGTCAATTTAATACAGAAGCTAAATGTACAATTCGAATTATTTGTAATATTGTAAATAATTGTCGTCTCAGGAATATTTACTCGCGCACTTGTTGTATTTGTAGACACTCCACAGATAATAGTATATTTACTGGCTGTTTGAGTTTGTCTATGTCACATGAAGGAAATTTAAAAAAAATATATTTTTCACTCCCTTTATACTAAAGTGATCACTTTAGTGCCGCTTCGTAGGGCTATATTGACGTACTTTTAGAGCATGAAAAGTGAAAAAGTTATTTTTCACTTCGTGTTGTTTTTTCGGAAGTTGGTTGCTTTTTACACGCTTTATTACACGCTTTATATTAGCTTCACTTGTATTAGCTTCACTTGTATGTTTGTATGTAACCGACTCCTTAGAGCGCGATTTTGACCCACTTTAAACGGTCAAATTTCATTGAATCTTTGTAAACTTATCGAGGACTGATGACAATTCAATAATTAAAAAAAAAATTAGAAAGATAAAAAAAGGAAAAAAAAATTAAAAAAACACGTTTTTGTAGTTAGCAGAACTAAAAAATAGAAAATTAATAATAGTTAAAAAAAAAAACTAAAAAACACGCTTTAAAAACCAAACTAAAAAAGGAGAAAATAATTTAGTTCAATTAAAAACCGTGGAGTGCTTGACATGAAGTGATTATAAAAATACCTCAAAAAGCACCCCACGCTTTTTAATTGAATTAAATTACTTTCTCCTTTTTTAGTTTGGTTTTTAATTTTTTCATCGCGTCAATAAACTTTCCTGTTTCCAGCTGCTCACTGTTTCTGGGACGATTTTCTCAAGAAACAGCCGCCGTCCGACTTCTCGGTGGCAGCCGGCAAGATCTACCGCCCTTGGTTTAATCCAAGAGATAAGGAAGCACAGAGATCAGATGTAAGGCAAAAGACAAAAGTTACAACAAAATACCTTGTGATATATTGCAATTAAATGAAAGAAAATGTAAAGCTCACATTAAAAGTAAACTTTGTAAACTAGCGTATTACAAATTAGAGGATTATATCCAAGATAAGAATGCTTGGAAACATGCTGGTCCTGCTCCATAGGACAATCTAGAGTCTAGACAAAATCAAACTGGTTGCTAATTGAATTGTACATATAATTAATAATATTTATGACATTGATTTACACTCAGTGATTACTTTAACTCACACACTGACTCATTACTTGTTAATATTGTAGGAAAATCATACCTATACTTACTTTTACAATGTTTGTAAATGTGTGAACACCATGTATCTATCACAGAATTAATTTATCTGTATTGTTTCAATTTGATTCTTTTTACCCATTTTGGTATGGTAATTTTATTCTGGGTGCATCGTTTTCACACATAATCATATAATGAATGTACTATGTTAAATATTACTTGAAATATTTTAAAAGAGTAACGGTGGAGTTTCTTGCCCATTCTTCTCCATACGAAACTACATTTTGGAAGGGGCGACTAGAATCAATTCTATTTTAATGTAAATGTTGACGTTCAAAAGTGCCTTTTAAGTGCCTATTTGAAATAAATGCTTTGACTTTGACTTTGACTTTGAAGATAAGTTCAGATGGAAGAATTATGGCATTCCAATCATTAATATACAAAAAACCCAAGATGCACAGTCTCGAACAAAAGTCACACTCAAAACTGTCCCCAATTTTACGTGATAATTGTTTTTTGCAAATTCAACCTTACACGCATGAGTTAAGGCCCATAGTATCCTCATCTCCCGTTTGTATGCTAAAGCACGACTGCCGCCCGCGCCCGCGCAGGGCACCTCTGAGCCTTTATCTCAAAATGGGGATATTCCTTTGATTAATTTACAATTGTGCTTCGGCGATTCTGTGTTACCTCTAACTATCTATTTTTCAGTGTATTTTTTTTTCCAAATAACGAAGCCGTTTAGTAGGAGTATGGAATAGAAGCCAAAATATTGCGTGTTGGAAAATATTTTTTTACAGCAAAAGTATTAACCAAACAAAAAAAGTACTTCGGGCAAATTGATCTATATGAATCTATAGCAAAATCATATATTTTTCAAATCTTCAAGACAAGCCGTTAATGAGCAGTAGGGTTCATAAAGTGACCGTCTTACGCTACCAAACGGGACGTAGGCCCTTAAAGTGGTTTGACGATACTATTTGACACCTGCGCACATTGCGCTCTATTTATGCGGACGTTTTTAAGACGCTGATTGTGTATCTTGTTTTTTTTTGTATATTTCAATACTATAATACAATACTTATTGGAATTTATTTTATGAAAACGGTTTAAAGCATTAAAATTGCTCATACTAGTACATTTCCGTCACACCGTACGATTGTGGGTTGTTTCTTCTATTGTGTTGCTCGCTATCATATCATTTTGTAGTGTTCGTAGCCAAGTTATTGTTGGTCGTCCACAAGCTCTTTTTCTTCTATATTCATGACTCGTTTAGTCATATAAAAATCAAAATTAATTAATTTATTTATTTATTTGCTCTCATGCACATCACACATTTTATAATACTGTCGGTTTTTGTACATTAACCCTGTCAGGGCACTGCAAAGCACAATGTCGGTTTGCTGTTGAGTTTGAATTGAATTAACATAAATAACACATAATTAACTAAACGAATATTATTACGAATTATTAACTAACACTGAATTGGACATCCTAATGACGATGATCCTAATGAGGATGATGTCCAATTAACAGTAATAAATAACATACAATAACACACATAAAGTCAATAGTCTTAAGTAGTCAGATTGTAGTAGTACGAGTGGGTATGTAGTAAAAATAGTAGAATAAAATAATTTATGGAAAAGGTATTTTATAGTTACAATCTTAGATCAATCATCATCATAATATACTATACGTCAAAATAACAAAAACAGTCCCCCGGCGCGCCTGCCCTTCACCACTTCCTAGTGCGTTAGTTGGGAAGAAGAAGTGGCGCAATTATCTCCCCAGCAACAGAGCTGTCTGTTTAATTAGATAGACTTGATTCTATACAATAGTAGGTACTTATGTAGTTAACATTACGAAACAAAAAACATTAAATTACTAGCCTTAGGTCAGCTAGCACACGCCAATATAAGAACAACACATTGAAAACTATACGCAAGCAGAAATAGATAAAAAAAAACATATTTAAAGATGCGCTGACACGGGCAACTAAAATTTCTCAATCCTGGTCAATTCTCGTCAACTATGACGTCACGACTACATCCAGAAATTTAGGGCAATGGCAACCTGTTGCCAGAGATATGGCAACACAATGCCATGCAATATGGAGCAACTTAAAAAACTCGCAAAAACGAGACGTAATTAAACGTATAAACGAGATAGAAAGAAAATTGACTAAAAATTTCCAAACCGATTGGATATTCGGCAACTCATATTGGCGACATTGAGAAATTGTGAAATATATTCAGCCAGCACTCAGAAGCCATATTCCCGAAACAATTTCCGCATTTTATTGTTGTTGCTCCACTTAATTGATCCAGATTGATCCATTAGTGTTGCCGAGCAATAATTGCTCAAAAAATTGCCCGTATAAGGGCACCTTAAGGTCATCACCTCGCCTCTCTCATCATATGGCTGTACCAGCGCAGGTGGTTTTCTCTAAGTTTTTCATGTATCTTAGCAACTTCAATTACATTATGATCAACAGGTAAAAGCAATTGAGATCCCTTCTCGCTTCCAAGGCGGCGCAGCGCACTTCCAAGAAGACATTTCAGTGGTGATCCTGGAGACTCCTTTCCAGTACAAATCGTTCGTCAGACCAGTCTGCTTGGATTTTGACTGGGACTTTGACAGTAGACAGCTGCAACCAGGAACGTTGGGGAAGGTTAGTGACACATAAAATCCGACGCAGACATCTGATATAACAAGAAAAAAAAATGCATGCACCAAACCAACCATTTTCACCAAACACAAACCCAACCCCACCCCCCACCTAATCCTATTGTCATAAGTTTCCAACCGTAAATTCCTTTATACACGCTTTATATTAGCTTCACTTGTAACTAACTATGTATGTAAGAAAATCTTGGAATCTTAATTTGAACCACTTCCCGGTCTTCGATTAGGATGAAATTTTGCACACGCTCTGAGTTCTGATGACAATACATGACTAGCTAAGAAACGTCATTACAAATCCAATATGGCAGCCTCCCCAAGATTACGGACTGGCTGTTTGAAATCCACCCCCATGATATGGGTATCAAATGAAAGGGTTACGGCAGGGTACGGCAGGCCTAGCAGGACGCTTTCTATTTCTGCCAAGAATAGACACAGCTCTTTCTATTCAAAGTGTGAGGTTTATAGGTCTCATATGAAGTGCACTGGATTGGAGGACACTCCTACGTTGTTCACTGATTAAAACTCTTTAAAACTTGAAGACTATTTATTGTTCATTGTTCACTATAAATGATCTGGATTCACAAACTGATTCAAAAGCTCAAAATGCCCTATGCTTATGCAGCTAATGCTCTTTACAGATCTCACCATGCGTTTTCAGGCGGCTCCCATGAATGGCGCCCCAGGTGGGATTAATTGCCAGTCGATCATCTTCTTCGAAGCTTTTTCTGCCATAGCCGCGAAGATAGCTGCTCGTAGCTCCTTTTCAGCGCCGTGAAAGTTCGTTCAGTTATCGGACCATAGTTGTGCTGGACATCCTCGGCATGCTATCATGCGTCGTCATGCCATGATTGCCGAATCTGTGTTGAGCGATGCCACAAGTTCGAGGTGTACGGCTCGCGTCGTCAGGCACGTGAATAAGGCGACGTATCTCTTTTGATGACTCCGTCCTGCTGTAATGGTCAATGGCCCGAAGTAGTCTAACCCGACGTAGGTGAATGGTCTCTGGTGGTGTGCTATGCGACAGGAAGGGAGATTCCCTGTCATCGGGTGATTTTTTTTTTTTTTTTTTGTTGGGCATCTCGCAGTTGGCCTTGAGAGGCCGTGACTGCTCAACCGGGCTTTCCTGGGGCTGCCATTAAGAAGTTAATCTTAACGCCTCCAGCCAGGGCTTACAAACTAAAATTTACAAACTAAGCGACTGCACGCTGAGGGCACCCCCTGTGGGGTACGAACCTCGGCTCAGGGCGTCACTGATAGGGGGACAGCTATCTCTATTGGGGACAGGCTGGATCGAAAAATTGGCATTATTATTATTAGGTGGGGAATTTAAAGCTACTGGCTCAGCTGCGGCGCGGGCTGGCGCTTCAACGAGCAAGGGTCGGTCGGGGGTCTCGACGTTAGGCGCCGATACTACGAGGGGTCTTCGCGGGGCGCGAGGACCTCGGCGGCGAGGTCGGAAGGACGATTTTGATCGGTGTGTGCGAACTGTACTGGTGGCCCTATTGCTTTCCTGGAGGAGAGTAATGTGGTCGTCTGGGTCGGTGAGGACATGTCTCGGCCGTCGGACAGAGCTAATCCTACTGGGGACATAAGTGGCGGCCTTCACAATCAAGGGATTGCGGTGAATTTCGGCTTTATCGAAGAAACGCTTCGCGGTGCGTTTCATGAATTGACTGACCGTGGGGATTTTCAGATCGAGATGGAGGATCTCGTTCCGAACGAACCAAGGGGCGCCTGTGGCTTGCCGGAGGAATCGGTTCTGTAGGGTCTGCATCCTATGGATGAATCGGGGGTGTCATCGGGTGAGGTGGAGAGGCTGCTTTTATACGACATCGCAGGCATTTGCTTATGATTTTCTTGACGGTCGGTCGTAGCCGGAGCACCCAATGTTGCTGACGACACTCGTTGAGTATGGTTTCGGTGCTCGCGTGATGAAATTTGCGGTGGACGTGTTCGATCCATAATCGTGTCGTAATATGGTTTCCATCTAGTATCATTGGTTTATTCAGACGTTCTGTGATCTCTGTCATGGCGGTTATTCTGTAGGCAAATCTCGCCTTCTGTAAGTTCTATGCACAGTGCGTGTAGGTGACTGTTTCGTTGTATGGGCTTCTTGTTTTTTAGAGCTTCTCTCTTCTTGGAAGGATTGTTCTTGTGAAGCTCGCAGGATCAGACTTTCGGCTTGGCGTAGGAGTTCACCGGTGAGAGGCAGGAGATTGTATGTGATCTCTCGCCTCTCTCTTGGTTTAACTGGCGCTGTCTGCTTACTCTTTCTCCAATCAGGGTTGTTGCTGCTGTTCTTTTTGGTCCTCTTGTAGTAAATATTCTGCCCTGATTGGCAGTAGAGATGCAGAAACTGTAGAACTCGTGCTGTGGCTCGTAGGTATCTTTCCTTAACTGCTGTCGCCATACGTGCGCTTAGTACTGCTGCTTGCAGCTTTAATAGTGGAATTGACATTAGTTTCATTTCATTTATTTGCATACCATAATGTGAATTAAGTTGTTACAAATAGGCTTAAAGCTAAGATACAGTTATGGACCCTGTAAGGGCACAGCAACACAAGTATGGATAATTAAAATAAAATAAAATAGGTAATAGCATTTAGAACATGAACAGTTCTTAATTAAATTAAATGTATTTTTATTAAAATAATTATACGATATTTATTTTATGTGTGTGAATGTAATTGGCAAATGTAGGATGTTCAATGGTGCCACTTTGGCTTTCGCTGTGATCAAGCAGACGTAGGCTCTCCCGTCCTTTGTAATCGTTCCCCAGTATAATGATGCTGAGTATGCAGATTCGCTTGCGTCGGTAAATATATGTAGCTGTAGTGATTCCGTAGCGCTGAAGCCTAGATAGGTTCGTGGAATGGAGATGTGTTCTAGTGCTCTGAGATGAGCGAGCCATTTACTTCAGCTTGCGGCTAGGTCACTATCTAGAGCTTCATCCCATGCTGTTTCACGACACGAAACTTCCTGTAGTATTTGTTTGGCTCTGATGGTCACCGGCGATACAAATCCCAATGGGTCAAATAGGGACATAACTATTCAAAGTGTCGTTCTGTAGGGTGTTCTGAGGTATGCGTGTCAGATTCAGATTGAAGGCAAGCGAGTTTTCTGCTGGCTTTCATATCAGGCCGAGAACTCATTCTGTCTGGATGTTGTCTTCCAGATTGATTGTGTCTTAGGTCTTCGGTACTTCCTCTAGTGCTTCAAGAAGGGCGGTAGAGTTTGATGACAATTTCTTGAGTTTGAAGTGCGCTTCACTGTGAACGCTACGCACTGATTGTGAGACTTACTGCTTCTTCTAATGTGTCAAAGCTGTTCAGATAATCATCCATGTAATGCTTTCTTTTGATAGCTTCGACTGCCTCTGGGTGTTCATGTTGGAATCTCTCGCCGTTTGTGTTCTTTATATATATTGCTGTAGTTGGTGAGCAAGAAGCTCCAAAGATTAATGAATTTATACGGTTTTGTTCAGGCGGCTGGTTGTCTCTTCGGTCTCTTCACCACAAGTAACGCAGAGCGTCCCGGTCTTCGGGTCGAAGTTCTATTTGTAAGAACATTTCAGTAATCGGTCACGGCGATTGAGTGCTGATTGTGACGTAGGTTTGCTGCGGCGACCACTTTCTTTATTTTCAGATTCTCCGGCGTCTTGTTGTATGGCGATGGCGGTGCGTTTGACTGTAGACGCGGTCGCGGCGGGTGCTTCTGACGTATCAGCTGTCGTTCTCGTAGCCTCCGTAGTGACTGTGTCAGCCGTAGTTTCAGTAGTTGTTTTAGTAGCGGTTTCAGTTTGTTCTATAGCCGTAGTCGATGCTTGCCTGCCTTTTTACCTAAAGACCTCGTAATTGGCATTGTTCTCGATAAAATCTTCTAAATATTCTTCAAGAAGTTCACTAGAGTCTTCTCAATAGAGTTTTCCTCGAATCCGGCTATCGAAGGACCAGACAATATGAGGTTTATAGGTCTCACATTAAGTGCACTGGATTGAAGGACGGAGTGGGCTTAAGTTTGCTGAGCATCTTGTCCCATTCGGCGTCACGTAGCTCCGACATGCGTGTCTTTACAGATCGCTGTAAATAGCGCATGTGAGCTTTGTTCGCGTTGCAGGGATAGTTGCTGTAGGCAGGAAAGCCGCGTTCTTCTCATTCAGCAGTTCACGTACATCGTCCGACAATTTCCAGCGGTGGTCTTCCACCGCTGGAACTTTCCTTGAACAGTCGTTCAGGACCGATTGTACGTGACCAGTGAATGAGTCGATCGTGGCCATTGTATCGGCGAGAGAGTCGAACTGATCGGGTATAGAGTCTAAGTGGGGGGATGTGTTTGACTTCAGTGAATCGCTTACTTTCCTCCAGTCCGTTACCACTTTGGTGAAGGGGATGGTCAGGATCTGGGAGACCCGTGCGGAGGGCCAGATGCTTGACGACAGGGCGATGGTCAGAGGTGAGCTCGTTTATTGCTTCTATGGAATTCAACTGTAGGTTGATCCTCTGGAGAATGGTAATATCGAGTACGTCAGGTCTATGAGACACATCGTGAGGGGGTCTTTTGGGCGAGGACAGTCGGCGGTACAGCGATCGCCTAGGCACTTAACGCAACTGGGAGTCCCGTAGCAGTGGGATTGGGAGCAGCCGTACAGTGGGCACCTGTGGCATTGCCCGATAATCCCCGACTTGCGAATTTTCAATGCGAATGCCCGACAGGTGACAAACCGTACGGACTTGGAAAATCGGGTTGTGCCCTCTGAGGGAGGGCAGACGACGAGTACCATGTCGAATGGTACACCACGACTGGTGCGGTGCATGCGGTGCATTTCTAGGACGGGGACGTTCTGGGATTCAAAGTCGGCCTTGATGCCCTCAGTTGCCTATCTCCTTAGGGATATTTTTGATTACAACTCGTGTCTGTCGGTCTTCTGGGAGGGAGTTGGTGTGAAAGGACACACCTCTGTACCTCAAGAGTTTGGTGAGGTCCCGGAAGTCTTTCGACGTTGGGGCGGACACCTTGATCCCTTGAAGGGTAGTTTTATTATTGGTGAACGCGATCCGTTGATCGGCACACCATTTGGACACGTCGGTCCACTTCCCTTTGTCCTGAATGAACAAAGGGGAGGCGCGGCCACCTTTTTTTCCCGCAGCGGTGCGGGGTGCAACGCTAGGGGTGGGACCCTGCTGAGAGGCAGACGCAGTCGGGGTGGGGATTATGGCTGAGCCAGAGGAGTGGGGGCCGCGGCGGAGGTTGACGACTTATTTTTCTTCCTCTTGTTCCCCTTGTTCCCCTTTCCTTTGACATCGGTGTAACCACTGTCTTCGGAAGAGGGAAAGGAATCAGACATATGAAGCTACTTGACAATTTCTACTAAAAGAAACAGAGTTGTCTTGAAAAATACATTTTTTGGATTTAAATAACAAACGTTAATTAATTACAGTCGGGGCGGCTACGACGAGTCGCTGCGGGGCGCAGCGAGTCCGGTGAACGGTGGGAGGATGAGTCACGCAGCGGGCAGCTATCATCACGTCCGTTCGGGGCGAGCGTCACGGGCTGATTGTGTGATTCATTTTTTTTTTGTTTTTTTTTGTTTGGCATCTCGCAATTGACCTTGAGAGGCCGTGACTGCTCTACCGGACTTTCCTGTGGTGCCTTAAGAGAACTTAAAGCCTCCAGCCAGGGGCGTACAACTACTTAAATTACTAAGTGACTGCACGCTGAGGGCACCCCCTGTGGGGTACAGGCCTCGGCTCAGGGCGTCACTGGTAGGGGGACAGCAATTGAAGACTGGCTGGATCAAAACATTTTCATTATTATTAACAATCGGGAAATTGATTCAAAACCTTTTTTTTTTGTTTGGCATCCTGCAGTTGACCTTGAGAGGCCGTGACTGCTCAACCGGACTTTCCTGTGGCTGCCTTAAGAATTCTTAAAGCCTCCAGCCAGGGGCAAAAAATTCATTTGACGTGTCTGTGTGTGTGTGTCTGTCTGAGGCATCGTAGCTCCCGAACGAATGAAACGATTTTGATTTTTTTTGGTTGAAAGGTGAATTAGTCGGGAGTGTTCTTAGATATGTTTCATCAAAATCGGTTCAGCCGTTTGAAGATTATCAGCTCTTTTCTGGTTGATGACCCTTCATCAACCAGAAAAGAGCTGATAATCTTCAAACGGAAATCCCTATTTGAGCATCTTCCACGGGTCTGATCAAGTCGAAATTGGTATCCTATTACTTCGATGATATTAGAAGAACAAAGTAACCTTGAATTGATGCTGGAGCATCACCTGGAATTTCCAGGATACCTAAGTTACTCACCAACAAACAGCAGAAGTATTGTATTTGGGCTCATTGAAAAGGTCTCAATGAATAGGTTATAAATGGTGATCAGGACGTGGAATGAGGATAAATCAGTACCTAACAAACTTCACTGTGGGAAACATACGCAACGCAGCGCAGATTTAAGTGAGACATTAAGTTTAAAAAGCAGGAAATAAAAGTTAAATTTAGACCTTTTAAGTTGTAGGTAATATTTGTCTATTCTTCCGTCGACAAACCGGTGCTCGAGCTAAGCCTGCAGTCATCATAAATAATATTATTTCTGTAAGTAGGTTTGTATTTTAATAACTAGATGAAGTCGGCGTTTCCTCTATTCGATTACTCAGAAGAAATACCGAAACAAACTCAGAGTTCACAGTCTATTAAGTCCAGACATAATCTTGGTTAGGTCATGTGAGGGCCATGTAGATTAGTGTCTGAAATGTTCTTTTAAGGAAAGAACCACACCGATTTATATGGACCTGTCCAGTCATTAATGTTACTTCCTTCCAGGTGGCAGGTTGGGGCCTCACAGCCGAAAACGGCAATGCTTCTCAAGTCCTCAAGGTCGTTGAACTGCCCTACGTGGACATTGATGAATGCATCAAATCAGCGTCACTGGACTTCATCGGGTACATCACCAGCGATAAGATTTGCGCTGGCGACAGGAATGGTGAGTTAAAAAAAAAACCCTAAGAAGTGAAAAAAAATCACTTTGTAGTGTAATAGTATATTTTATAACGAGGGAGTAAACGAAGCCATAATATACCAGAGGTGGTTTGACTCCCGAGCGTGCGAGGGAGTCAATGAAACCGAGGGTATATTAAGTTGGCGTTTAGTCTCGAGGTGCAAACTGTACTTTTCACTTTGAGTGCGAGAAAAGTAGTCAATTTAGTACAAAAACCTGTACTTACCTAATAAATATTACTTAATAAAATAAAAATCACAATATCTATTAGGTATGTCTTTTGCTCTTTGCTCGACGTCAAACTCTTCACCAAGGAACATAACCACAACTGTCACTGGACATTCTTAATAAATATATTTAAAGCCGAAAAAATTTACACGCGACAAAAATTCTAAAATTTTCGCGGTACTTGAAGCTGAATGTACTATTCGAATTATTTAAAAAACCATGGAATTCTCAACATTTTGGCAATAAAGATGGTGCACACTCCATAGATACTAGTATATTTACTGGCTGTTTGAGTTTGTCTATGTCACATGAAGGAGATAAAAAAAACGAATTACTTTTTACTCCCTAGGGACTAAACTGGTCACTTTAGTCCCGCTTTGTAGGGCTATATTGGTGTCTTTTTAGAGCATGAGAAGTGAAAAATATATTTAAATCTTTAATAGCTTTTGCAAGTGGCTTTGCCCTAGTGAAGGCCAAAATTATCCCACGGGAACATTGTACTGGGATAAAAAGCATCCTATGTGTTATTCTAGGGTACACTACTATCTGTGTGCGAAATTTCATACAAATCCGTTAAGGGCCTAAGTCCCGTTTGGTAGCGTATCGGTCACTTTATGAACCGTATTGCTCATTAACGGCTTGTCTTGAAGATTTGAAAAATATATGATTTTGCTATAGATTCATATAGATCATTTTGCCGAGGGTACTTTTTTTGTATGGTTAATACTTTTGCTGTTAAAAAATATTTTCCAACACGCAATATTTTGGCTTCTATTCCATACTCCTACTAAACGGCTTCGTTATTTGGAAAAAAAAATACACTGAAAAATAGATAGTTAGAGGTACCACAGAATCGCTAGAGCACAATTGTAAACTAATCAAAATTTGCCAAGGAATATCCCCATTTTGAGATAAAGGCTCAGAGGTGCCCTGCGCGGGCGCGGGTGGCAGTCGTGGTTTAGCATTCAGACGGGAGATGAGGATACTATGGGCCTTAAGCCGTTTTTGCATGATTGAGTAACAAATATACAAACTTTCAAAATAGTATTAGTGGGATATTCGAAAATCAAAATGAAAATACAAAACCAAAGACAACAACTTCCAAAATTAAAGTTATTTGTCACTTTGTAGTGTTTTTCATTGAAGTCGTTTGTTTTTTTTTTTTTACTCCAAAATCTTGGTCGGATCATGCGAAGACAATGTAGCTTAGTGCCTGAAATGGTCTTTAGAGGAAATAACCATACAGGTTTGAGTGGACTAGACCAGTCAGTAAGTAAGTAAGTAATTTATTTGCCAAAATGTAGGTGTACAAAGTAGTATGATGTTATTATAAAGGTGGCCCATTTACATTCTACCATTACATGTGGTGTGCAAATATTTAATTTCAAAATACAATAAATTAAAAACATGTCATAATATTCCTTCAGTTATCACTACAAACGTTACAAAATTTCTGATTAACTAAATTAATTGCAAATATTTAATTTCACAATACATAACATACTTAACTAAAAATGTCATAACATTATATCATTTACCAATACGATGGTTTTTTTTTTTTGAGGATGGGAAATTATCAAATAACTTCTCCAGCTCTGGGTGGAGCAGGAGGGCGTGTCAGACTTTTACTGACTAAAACCCACCCGTGTTCCCTCAGTTGCCTGTGTGCCAGGGGCGACGGTATCACTTTCGAACAACCCGTACCCCTGGCAGGCATCGGCCCTTGCGGACTCCACCCTTTGGTGCTGACATCTCTTTGAGGCGCGCATGGAACACAACGCGCCGTCGACCCGGGCTTGGTCCTTACCGGACAGCGAGCTACCCATTACTCGCCGTCCGCAAGCCCGCGCCTACGGTGGCCGGGAATCAGCCTGGGATTCCCGACGCCCAGGGCTTCTCCCGCGGCGACTACGGCCGTGAGGGCGCATATACTGCCACCAATACGATGGTAATTGGCCTATAATGATCCCACTGCTGGGACACAGGCCTCCTCTGTGTGAGACGGAGTAGACCGTAATCCACCACGCGGGCCCAGTGCGGGTTGGTAGATTTCACATGTCTTCGAATCTTTGGTTCGAGGACATGCTGGTTTCCTCACGATGTTTTCCTTCACCGTTTTGAGAGCAGTGGTGATGAAATTATAAAAAAAAAACTTTATTGACACCAAAAACCTTTGTAAACAATTAATACCACAATACATTTCACTTAGGTAGGTAACATTAGTTTTTGAGAAAGGGCTGCACAAATAGTGAAAAACCCTGTCTCCTAAACTAGGGCAACCGTGTGACCTAGGAGCCAGTGTTCTATCTACTGTAGCTACGTATTTATGTGTGTTATTGACAATAAACACATAGTGACCTGATTTAACTATGAATATGAGTGTGTGACCATGTGTGTGAGGGGATGGCTGTGTGAGTGGGATGGGGTGTTATGTGGTGTAGTGTATGAGAGTGGAAACACAAAGTAAAGCGCCTGTCTAAGTTTGAACTTACAACCTACAACTTGTTAGTCGCGGCCGTTGCCTCTGGACCACCACCGTTCCAGTGCAAGCATTTGTCAGTAATCGTGTACTCCAACTCAGCTCTTGAGGAGCTCAACGACTCGACAAACCATACCAAAGAAAGGACATTTGGGTAGGCCGCATCATCATCATCTACTTAGCCTTTTCCCAACTAAGTTGGGGTCGGCTTCCAATCTAACCAGATGCAGCGGAATTTAGCAAATACCTATCTGACCTCCACAATCCATTAACTGGGTAACACATAGACTATAAAACCACTTGACTGCGCATACAGTGCGCCGACGCACGAAAACTATTAGTATTTTATCGCCTATGTATAAGCTACGGTACTAGTAACCATTTTAGTTATGACCAAGTTTTAGACCTGTGTGCAACCTAAATAATTACAAATTGTTATAATTTTTTATTTTTTTATTTAACCATTTATGCACACACATATATAAACAGACAAGAAGAAAGGAACAGAAAAATACGTACATAGGTAATGCTTATTTCTACAGAAATCTCTTCCAGCACACCTGCGATAGGAGAGAAGATAACAGAGATGTAGACAACGCGTGTAATAACAGTAGAAGGAAAATCATAAAATTACAAATTAAACTCTAATTTAAAAATATACATACCACATAATCTGAGAATATACATACATACTAATATACATACATACTTCTAAAATAAATATCACTAAAATATATCTAATTATAATGTAATTTAATTAATAAATACAATTATGATAATGTGGAGAGATAGTGTTCTTTCACTCTTCTTTTGAATACTGCTACAGTTTGGCAGTCCCTAATGTCAGGCGGAAGTGAATTCCATAACCAGACCGCGTGCACAGTGAAGGAATAGGAGTAGAAGTCGGTTGAGTGGGGAGGGGACTTGAGGAGATTTCTAAGATGCGACCTGCAAGGTGCATCAAAAGGACGGGCGTAGGAGAAGCGATCCCGCAGATAGGATGGGGTTTTTTTTTTACAATTTATAATGCATAACAATGCCTTCACACGCGGTGAAGTGGTGTGGGAAACATTCCAAGACATCTATCTATACCCCATTTATTATAGCTTTAGAAAAAAGAGGCTCGTAGAAGCAGGAGTGCAAAACATTTTATTTTAAAGTTAAGTTCTAACTTTTTTGGGTAGATTTAAGACAGTACTAAATACTGAAATAAACGAAGTAAAAGTAATGTTCATTTTAAATAATATTCTATTTACAATAACACTTCATCACACATTACAAACCTACAACAAAACGAATGAATGAAACAAACAATCACGTGATGGTTTAAATCTAAATAAGATTATAAGGAAATAAAGTATATATCTTTTTACAATACTTTATTTTATAACAACTTACGACCCACAATACGTTGGTAAAACTTCGTCGTCATCAGCTAATTTAGATACTCGGTGTTTTTCACTCCTGCTTCTTTTAGGTTTTTAGCATTGACACTTTAATTTTTTTGGCATAAATCGTAACTGCAATACGTTTAATGTAATTTTGTTACGAAGTGTACATTAAAAAGAACCTTTTTTAACTTCTGTCTAATGCTATTGTAAATGGAGTAGGTATAGTTACAAAAAAAATGGCATAACTTTTCATTGGTAAGTAAACACTACGAAAATTTGTTTTGATTTAATCAGATTATGAGCCACCGCAGAGGTCTATTTAAAATGGTGTTGGGTGAACGAGCACCCGGATGAGTCGCGCGCGTTGATGTCTTTTGGAAAAGTCCCTTTCTTTCATTGGGAAATTCTATTTTTTTTCCTTTCCTTCTCTTTGTATTTTTATCGTAAAACTCTGTGTTGTGTTACCTATGGCTGAAGTCGATATCGATAATAATAAATTAAAATAATAGAATCAACAAATCATTTGATTGAATTAACAAGATGCATCAGAAATATGTATACCTACGCTCGTTTATAACTTTTTACCAAGAACAATCAGGACTCTAAAACTTTAATTCGAGAAACATATACCAAATTAATTCATTTTAAAAATCAATAATGACAGGATGCTTGTTTTTCTTTTTATAAAATGTTAAAATCCAATTTATCGATATCGACTATTTTCCCTTAATCAAGTAGAGCAATCCCTAACCAGGCATACCTACGCAACTTGACCTTGAATTGACCAATTGCAGCCGCGCATACTTCGTCCCCCGGCCCGCAGTAGTGAGTCGTGTACTTTGAAGAAATCGGCCTATACGCTCTCTAGTGTAATACTCTATGGGGTAACACAACCCCTTACCCATTGGTAAGACTGGTTGTCAGACTTTCGGGCTTCTGACGACCCGTAACGACTGTCAAAGATCCACAAATGACAGCCGGGACTGGGCTTAACGTGCGTTCCGAGGCACGGAGGGGTCTTGGTATGTAAAGATGGTCACCCATCCACGGACCGACCGCGACAAGCGTGGCTTAACCTGATCAATGAACCCGTGCGACTTTTAGTACTTAGCCACAAGCCGCATAAAGTACCCAAACTACAAAACCAAGTGATTTATCGAGGTTGTAAAAATCCCGGCGGGATTTTATGACGTCATGTTGACTGATCCTCTTTTTCCAGGTACAGCGCTATGCAACGGCGACAGTGGTGGCGGGCTTGTGTTTCCCGACTCAGAACGAGGCACAGACCGCTACTACCTCAGAGGCATTGTCTCCGTCTCCGCAGCTTCGAGGAATAACAAGAAATGTAATAGAAACGCGCTTACAGCGTTCACACACTTAGCCAAACATAAGGATTTTATAAAGAGGTATCTATAAGGGAAAACATACCTCATTATAAAATGATATATTTTATGACAACTGAAATAGAGTTCAAAATAGCAAGAGATGATTCTCTGAGGCGTGTCTCATATTAACACGCTTTTATTAGCTTGGTATGTGTATCTATGTAACGGAATCTTTGAACGTGATTTTCATCCACATGAAAACATCGGTTTGATTTGAAACTTTGCGCACTTATCAAGGATGACAATTCAATAATTTCGTAAAGTTACGAAATATAAGCCAAAAACAAATTGTTAACAAAAAACTGAAAAATTATGCAAAAGCATAATTTTTCAGTTTTTTGTTAACAATTTGTTTTTGGCTTATATTTGCAACTGCAAAAGCAGTTATCCGAACGCAAAAATAGAAAATAAATAACAGTAAAACAAACTTAAAAACCAAACTAAAAAAGTAGAAAATAATTTAAAAAATGCGTGGAGTGCTTGATTTTAATCTATTAGGTAATTAATCTGCATAATAATATAGATTTAAAAAATCCCTATTCCCCTTGGTCACGACATCACACGTGAACGGGTGGACCAATTTTGCTGATTAATTTTTTTGTTGTGTTCGTTAATACCAAGAGAAGGTCCTTAAGAAAGAAGAAAAATAAGAAAGTTGCACGTGACATATACAGGATGTGGCGTAAATAATGGATAACCCTGAAACTGTTGATTGGCCAGATTATCATCTTTCATTTACCCCACTTACCTATATCGCCAAATGCCCATGTCGCTTTAGATACGTAATAAGGGGCTGTCTATCGAATGGCATCAATTTTATTGCGTAATAAGACAGTAAACAGCTACTATCGGCTTTGTGGTTAAAGTTGTAGGCACCATGCTATACGCTGAACACGCCATAGTCGCTTTAGATACATATAAGAGTGCTAGCTAACGTAATAAGGTGCAGTCTATCGAATGGCATCAATGTTATTGCGTAATAAGACAGTAAACAGCTACTATCGGCTTTGTGGTTAAAGCTGTAGGCACCATGCTATACGCTGAACACGCCATAGTCGCTTTAGATACATATAAGAGTGCTAACTAACGTAATAAGGTGCAGTCTATCGAATGGCATCAATGTTATAGCGTAATAAGACACACAGCTACTATCAGTAGGCACCATGCTACTTAAAACGCCATAGTCGCTTTAAATACTTAGAATGTTATATCGATACTTCACAAGTTCACATCGTGATACTTCACTTTTGACATAAAACAAAATAAACTAAAAAAAATTGACTTCAGCGCCATCTAGCGGGAATATATCTGGGAGCCGACCGTATGTTTCACGTCACGTCAGCAGCTAGATATTGACGATGTAAATAGTGCAATCTCAAAAGTAGTTCACTGGTTCAATGTCAAAAAACCAAATGCATTAAGTTTACGCTACCTCACGTTAGGCAGGTGAAAACTAATGTGTTGATAAAGGGCGAAGAATTGAATCCTGAAGATAGCACTGTATTCTTGGGCTTAACCTCGGATGCCAAGCTTCAGTGGGGCCCACATATAGATATATTGTCGAAATAGGTAAGCTCTACAGCATACGCTGTTTGAAACATTGGTAATTTAACTGATATAGACACAGCCCGTTTAGTATACTTCAGCTATTTTCATAGTGTAATGTCGTATGGTATTCTGTTGTGGGGAAATGCCGCCGACATTCAAGATTATCTTTGTCTTGTAGAAAAGCGCTGTTCGATCAATTTGTAAAATTAAATCCGAGACAGTCTCTCAGAGAAAAATGGAAATTAATGTAGGTACCTAATGACTGTGCCTTCACAGTATATTTTTGAAAATCTTTTATATGCCCATAACAATATTAAATTGTTTAAAAAATACAGTGATATCCATAGTATAAATACTAGGAACAAACACAAATTTGTTATACCATCAACAAGGCTCAAAAAAATAGGTGGGTCATTCAGATGTCAATGTATACGCTTTTATAACAAACTTCCATGCCCTAAGACCTAAGTCTCAATAAATTTAAATCATTAATTATACATAAGTTGTGCCTGAAAGCCTTTTATACCGTTAAGATTATACAAAGTGTAACAGAATGGACGCAAGACCTGAAAGTAGTTTGTTCCTAATTGACTACTGAATCGATTTCAGTAACTTTTAATGTGAGTATTTTTTTATATTATGTATTTTGCCATACCTACCTCTGATTGAGCCAAAGAAAATTATTATTTCAGGAGAAATAAGACTCGATTTTAAATGCATAAAGTAATGCTTGGGTCGACACGATTTTCTTAATAACATCAGTCAGCTTTTAAAAAAAATTGTTTTGGTCATCGTATTATGCTTTTAACTCAATACCTACTCTAATTGGGGTGTATGAGGTCTTGCATTAATTATGTTACTCGTTGTATTGAGGACACAAAATCTTGGGATTGACCTGTTCCAATTTTTGCATGCTGAATGCTATTTTTTTTGTTTTTTTTTGCAAACTACTCTCCGACATTTGATTATTATTATATACACTTTGACATGAATATTTACTTTGAGAAGTATAATAGCTATTAGTACTTATTGTTTTAATTATTGTGAATGTGACTGTGTGGGACATGTTTTGTGTTTTTTTTGTTTTGTGTTTCATCTCTTTCTCAGTTATTTTTAATGTTAATCTGGCAGTTTGAGTAATTTATGTGGCCTACCCAAATACGAACTTCATAAGTGAAGTTCGATCGATATAATATGAGTGGTTTCATTTGAAGATATAAGTACCCAACCCATCCAAAACCCAGTTAATTTTTACTATAACACGAGGCGACTTGAACTCAAGTCGCAACTCTAAAAGAATGAGCCTTGATGTCACCGTCTAGCATAGTGTAGGGTAAACGAGTCGATACTTTATTTAAAAATAAATCGATTCGTTATTCTAATTAAAAATAACTTTTAAAAGCGTGTGAGTGTTGCCTTATAGGTCAAAGGACTACCTGTTTATTTATATCTTCAAATGAAACCACTCATATTATATCGATCGAACTTCACTGAAGTTCGTTTGATCATATATTATGTCTGGACTCTAAAAGAGACCGATTTGTTTCGGCCTTTCTTGTCAGAGTAGTCAGATAGGAAACGCCGACCTCATCTAGTTTAAAAAAATATGATTGACGTGTAAAAATGTTTGTACAAACCTATATAAAGAAATAAAATCATTTATCTTAAAAGAGTGCCCACTTACGTAATAAGGTGCGGTCTATAATTGCTAAACCTTCGGTTGAAAAAATTGTCTGCTCAACCACGGAAAAAACGCAATGAATGTTGTTGAACTGTCAAAATGAAAGCCATTATTTCTACTGTTAGGGGCGTGGCTGGACGATTTATTGCAAGAAAAATACCAACTTTAACAAACAGTTATTGATATATCTTAAATGAAAAAGTAAGAGTAATGCTCGGTTCCTATAAACATAACCGAGTCGTTTTCCTTATCAATGGCAGCATTTTTTATTGTCAAACAGCACCCTAATTGCGTAACTCACGATTCATCATAATTGGTTTCGTTTTGAAACAGATGGCTAAACCATTGCTTCATATGTTCGAAAAATCTGTCTGTTCAACAACGTAAATAACGCAATGAATATTGTTGAACTGTTGAAATGAAACCGATTAAGATTAATCGCGTGTTACACAATTAGGGTGCTGGGCATATTAAAAGATTCGTAAGCTAATTTTACCTGTGATAGCTACTTCCATACGGGAGGGTCAACTAAGCAAAGCTATGAGGTATTTGCTTCATTATTGTGAAGACACAAGAGTCTTCATTTTGAACAATAACGGTCCGTAAATTACAGGAATTGGCAATTTGTGTGTTTAAGTAAATAGTTATAGTCATTTTATTTAGCTGAATATTGTAACAGAGATGTTACATAGATTTTAAAGTTCTTACTTAATATTCTTCCGTTTTCGGCATTTCAAAGTTTTAGTTTTTTAAGAAATAACATTATATTATAAATTATTATTAGGATTAGGTGTACATTAAATTTGGAAACTAGTCAGTTATAGAAATGTCAAAAAGATTCAATTAAGCCAAAAAGATTAGAGGAGAATTAATTATATCTACTTATATCCTCATATTTTAGTCAACTTTTCATCAATAAAGTCATTAGACTAGTAGCATTTACTTAAGAGGTACCTACTTAGTAAAATAATTTATATTTAAATGTCCTAAAGTTAAGAGTCATTTAAAACAATCTGCAAACTAATTGCGTAACACACCATCAATCACAATCTGAAACACTTTGAAGGATATTGCTAATCCATTGCTTCATATGTTCGAAAAAATTGTCTGCTCAACAACGTAAAAAACACAATGAATGTTGTTGAACTGTCAAAATGCGACGCCATTCCTAGTGTTAGTGTGTTACGCAATTGCCCCTCTGCTAGTTTACTACAAACTTTGGTAGCCATACAAAATACATAGTTTATTTTTTTGTTCAATTCGATCGAAAGCAGTTTATTATTTCGTATCTTATCATTAGTTATAGGTATCTACAACTAACGACTCTCATTTATATTTAAAACTAATCTAAAACTATAAGGTAACAATAAAATAATTCCTAAAAATATTATTGTAGTGATATCTTATCCACTAAAATACGAGTATTATTGTAATCGCTGGGTTTTTTTCTATTTGATGTTCAATAAATGCTTTGATACTACCTATCCAGTTTTTTGATTGCACCAATTGTGCTACATCCCTCCCATAAACATTTAGATAGACACTCCTAGGGATTTTTTTTTTAAATAGTAGATTGGGCCTGCTCTTGACTTCGATCACGCCTGATGGAAAGCGATTGATGAGGTCGATGATGGAAAGAGCGCGCCCAGAAGATGCTTGTTAACTCAAATGTAGAAGCGAACACAGACACAGGGAGTTCGAATTCAAATTTTCTTTCGTTTATTGCAATTTGTGTTAGAATATACCCGTTCTCAGATCACAGGTTACTAATATGGACGGATCACATTTGACCGCAAAAATCAGCTGTGTGGGCGATACCGACTATTACAAGCTACGTCACCGCTGGTTTTCCTGTGTAACAACTTGGTACTTCGAAGGCAAAACCGTTAGGTGAGCTTTCCACTAAGTCATGACGACCTGGTACATCGAAGGCAACGGTATAAAAACTTAATGACACCTGTTCCTTTAATTTGGTCGGGTTTCACAGCCAAGGGTACAGCGGTTAAAACTAATCTTCCGCTGGACCACCAGGCGTACAGCTAGGGGTACACAGGAAAATAAGCGTACTTCACAACTACCAGCGATACCTCGCACACACACGATCTGTCAGTTGACAAACAACGGAATCACATCGCAACTTCTAGTAACAACGCCAACTGCAAGTTGCAGCAACACTATTCACATGTAACCACTGCTTGCTTGGGCACGCCACGATTGCGGCGGTAAGTCCCCTCTTCGAGGAGTGGATTGAGAGGCGCCACGGCATCCTCACCTTCCGCCTGAGGCAGATCCTCGCCGGACACGGCTGTTTCGGGAGGTTCCTGTTTCGCATAAGGCGGGAGGAAACGCCCGGGTGCTTCCTCTGCGAAGATAGCCTTGAGGACACGGTGGAGGTCTGCCCGGCTTGGGCGGAGCACCGCCGTGTCCTCGTGGAGGCGATCAGCGGCGGTGATCTCTCGCGTCCGGCCCTGGTCCAGGCCATGGTACGGAGCGAGAGTGCATGGGTAGCCGTCACCTCCTTCTGCGAAGCAGTGATCCTCGCGAAGAGGGAGGCGGCGCACGTGAGAGAGAGGCAGTTTTAAGCGCCCTCACGGCCCTAGTTGCCGCAGGAGACGCCCCGGGCGTCGGGAATCCCAGGCTGATTCCCGACCACCGTAAGCGCGGGCTTGCGGTCGGCGAGCAATAGGTAGCTCGCTGTTCAGTAAGGACCAAGCCCGGGTCGACGGCGCGTTGTGTACGCGCGCATCAGAGATGTCAGCACCAACTGGTGGGGTCCGCAAGGGCCGATGCCTGCCAGGGGTGCGGGTTGTTCGAAACGAGATACCGTCGACTCTGGCACACAGGCAACTGAGGGACGGGTGGGTTTAAGGTGAATGCGCAGTGGTAGAGCGCGAAATTTAAATTTTGTTACGTTTTTTGCAATTTTCAGGTGAGTGTCAGCTTGTTACTTGATCAAAATATGATTTGCGACTATAACATGTACGTATTTACAGATTTATAATCATTAGAATCAATAATACATCTTTCTAAGTTAGATTTCTTCCATAAGAACAAATTTCTTATGGAAAAGTGCTTGTAGAAGAAATCTAACTTTTATGAGATATATTAGACATTCTAATGACTATAATCTGTAAACACGTACCTGTTATATTCGCAAATCACATTTTGATCAGGATACTAGACATGGGTAGCTCGTGAGCGAGTGATAGAAAAGAGCTAGCTCTTTTTGATGGACGTCGCTCTCGCTCACTCACTCGTTCGCTAAGCAGCTCACTAGCTCAGTTAGCTCTCAGATTCTCAGTACTTCAGCGAGACACCGATGACCATACTCAATGCCGATGACCGACCGAAGTCAGCGGCCGATCGTTCTTCCAACAATAGCTCTACGATACAATACGTCATTGTAGACTATCATACGACATAAATCACTGTAAATCTATCTTTATGACCATAATTTTAAAGGAACCTTTTATAATGTGCCAAAGTATTTTCTGCATTGTTTATTTTTTTGCGTGTTATTTACGTAAAGTCATAACATTATTAAAAAAACAGAAAAACTTATTTAACTTTAACTCCAATCTGCCAAAGAGCTATTGACAATGGCTATTGAGCGGGCCGAGCCGTTTCCTTCGATACGCGTGAAGCGTGAGTCAATTGAGCTAACAGTCTGCGTCTGAATCACTGAGCTATAGAAGAGCTAGTGAGTAATAAAGAGTCCAAACTTCTAAAGAGCTACTCACTACTGAGCGAGCCGACCCGTGTCGCCTTCAACGCGCGTGCGGCGTGAGCCAATTGAGCTAACAGTCGGCGTCTCGGCGTCTGTGTCACTGAGCTATAGAAGAGCTAGTGAGCTAGAAGAGTGATATAGCTCTTTAGAATGAAAGAGCTAATCGCTCTTTTTCTTTTCAGTGAGCTACTTCGCCCATGTCTACAGGTTACAACCTGATACTGACCTGAAAATTGCAAAAACGTAAGAAAATTTGAATTTCGCGGTCTACCACTGCGCATTCACCTTAAGTCAGTAAATCCCACCCCAGAGCGGGAGAAGTTATTTGTCGCTGCTGCGGGGTGGTACGTTTGAACGGGCCCTTACATCAAAGCCTAGCCTTTTCCCAAGTATGTTGGGGGTCAGCGTCCAGTCTAACCGGATGCAGCTGAATACCAGTATTTTACATGACAGCTGGGACCAACAGCGTGCTTTCCGAGGCACGGAAGGGTGTATTGGTATGTGAAGTAAGGTATTATGTAATGTTCACAAAAAAAAATACACCAATTTTTTTATTACTTTTTTTAATAATTATCCTTAGTTTATTCGTTCTCCTGGCTACGAAGACGGGCAGCAGAGTTGGTGACCCTGATGCTGAGTTGCTGTGCGCGCTCAACGATAGTCTTGCGTTTCTTTGACGAGACTCCGTGGGCGATCTCTGCGCAGTACTTCCTGTTTTGCATCATCAGGATCTCGAGCTCACGCACATTGTGTACCAGCACCTGAGGAAAATGGAGGATTTTTTTATTTGAAAATAACTTTTTATACAAGCGAGTCGCACGTATAATAAAACACCTACTGAAAGCCAATGTTTTGTGTGTGTTCAGAAGGACCATAACAGTAATCAAAAATGTTAAAATTTAGGTAAATTTGAGGTATTTTTACCAGACTGCGCGTTGCAATGAAAGTAATGTATTTATCTACCTATGTACATATGTTTGTTCCAATGTGGCACTCTAAAGACCAAACGCGTGGGCCGATTTTGATGATGCTTCATCAATAATACAGGAATTGACCCTCTAAAATTACTTAAATATAGCTTTATTTATATTGCAGTCAAGTGTCATGCTTTCTATAAGGTGTATTGTTGAGACCGTCTTTTAAATCTTGAAGTTGAGTACCATTTCAGAAGTATTTGAAGGTAAAATTGTATCTACCACTATGACCAGGTAGCCACATGCTAGCTACATGGAATAGGATTTGGTAGAATTTAATCTAGCAAGGTAACAAATTGTAATTATCATATAGAATGTATAACACAGAGTGCCCTTGCATAAATATTCTAATAACACAACATTATTATTTATATTTTCCTGGTCTACAAATATGTCGAGAGGATGGTCAGTGGCATCTTCCCGTCTGCTAAAAACATACAGTGATCACCCGTCCATGGAATTTAGTTTCTTTTGCACAATCTGCCAAAGTGCAGTTTGGTATTTACAATAAGAAAATTGGAATAGGTACTTTTAATGATTTTGTTGTATTTGGTGTCAAATCTCATGTCAATTCATATGAGTTGTTGCTGTTAAACAACAGCCTACGGGTTTCGATAAAAGATTCAATAATCTTTTAGAAAGGTTTTTTTTTCTTTTATGGAAGCAGCAATGTTGTACCTAGGGTTGCCAATTTTTTCTACAAGAAATAGAGTACCATTTATTACTTTTTTTAAATGATTTTTTATTGATTTTATAATTGTACGACTCCAAACATTCTATGTGAATTTAAGATCAGGATGCGGGAAGCACAGAACCTGTCGAAGTGGCGGAGCTTGGGGTAGGCCTATGACCAGCAGTGGACGTCTTTCGGCTGAAATGATGATAAGATCAGGAGCTCATTTTAATTTAATAAAGCCCTGTTCCTCTCTTCTTGCCACTTCACATTCATGATAGACAATTTATAGTAAGGTCTCATGAAAAAACTTGCCTCAAAAAAGTCAGTTTATGTACAAAGAGTATTATAGCATACTCTGTTAATGTTATAGGTTACAGAGTACACCCATAAGAAAAAAAGTACACTTTACTCTATTTTTCGGTTGGCAACCCTAGTTGTATCATCACCAAATAAATAGGAATAGGGGCAGACTCACATCAGGAAGTAGGACCATTATTACGGTAATCACTTTCGAGTGAGTGTTACATAACATTGATCACAACACCACTATCAGGTAAAACTGTGATTAAATTCAAGTTATCTCAAAATATTTCAAATATTATTTGACAATGTTAGCATGGATTTAAAAATATTGCAGCAGGATTTTTTGCACCTGCTGAGCACCTACAGATGAAAAAAATAAGCAAATGTTTAAATCTAAAGTGTTGCATACCTTGCGGAAACCATTGGGTAGCATGTGACGGGTCTTCTTGTTTGAACCGTAACCAATGTTGGGCATCAAGTATTGACCCTTGAAACGCCTACGCACCCTGTTGTCAATACCTGTAAGTGGAGAAAATTGGGTCCGTAAAGTTTTGAGTAAAGATGAATTATATAGATAATTTGGATAGCAACAGAATAAGCTTCAACAATACAAAAGTGTCTGTGAAAGGTTGAAATGCTTGTTTAAAAATGGTAATGTTTCAGTCTAATAAAAATTCATTGAGAAACTTCTCACTGATAAATTTACTTATCAGTAGTAATATCCAGCTAAAGTAGAATTGGAACAAAATGTCTGCTAGATAAGTTAACAGGAATTTATCCAGAGATGGTGAAACAATCCATTGGCAGTCGCTCCATGAAAAATACTGGTATTCAGCTGCATACTATTAAGACTGGAAGCCAACCCTAAGATAGTTGAGAAAAAGTAAGGCAGATGATCACGGAGAAACTAGCCATGGGTAGTTTTTCTATATATTTGATTTAAAAAAATGTATCTACCACTATGACCAGGTAGCCACATGCTAGCTACATGGAATAGGATTTGGTAGAATTTAATCTAGCAAGGTAACAAATTGTAATTATCATATTGAATGTATAACACAGAGTGCCCTTGCATATTGTGTCCTATTCTCATTAGAACAAAAAAGAAGTTAGGGGTTTTTGGAAAACAAGTTTGTAACCACATAGTAATGAAAATAGTTCGTCAAAATGACAAAATAAAACACTGTGGTCTACTAGATGAGTGTTTCCGCGCAATTTCAGTTTTAATACTAGTGTACAGTGTAACCAAAAATTTTCTAAAAATTATAAGGTTAGAATCAATGTGTGTTTACAAAAAGGTAATGTTGACAAAGATTCAGCCAATAATTATCACTACTTGGCGTTATACATTGAATTCATAGCGATGAGTATCAACCTCCTTGTATGATTCCTCTTTCGTAAATTCTTGAGCCAAGGAGTTGTATGAAAAAGGTTTTCATCACAATAAGTCCTCGCTTTGGTCAAATCCTAACCTCATCGATAAAGTTAGTAATTTATAGTATAGCACATTTAATACACTGGAATAGCTTGAAATAACTCATGTTTTCACCTCGATTCAAAATATTTGACAAAATAATAGTCAAAATAAGGTTATCGGAGGCGACAATGCCGGACATAGAACTACGCGTGTTCTTACCTCTGGGTTTACGCCAGTTTCGCTTGAGTTTGTCATAGCGATCCGATTGATGGCGGATAAATCTTTTCGTCCTCTTTTTGACGATTGTCGGCCTGTATACAGGGCGGATTGCCATTTTGTATGTTTCTTACTGAAACGCGGCTATGAACCACGCGGTGACACGGCCGCACGAAAAGGAAGAAGGAATAGACAAACCGAGACATTGCTAGAGTTCCAGTATGTTTTCGTCTGTTAATCAAAAGCGTTGCAGGGAAAAATAAGTTATGAAATTAAATTAGTGTCTATGGTTCTCAAGATTTTCCAGGAGATGGATTGAGAAATCTATATCGTGTTCATATCAGCAATATGTAATAATAATTATAGAGACAAGAAAAGAAAAGGGAATATAATAGAATCGGTAACCGCTATTGAAAGATATCGTTTAGGTAGGCAGATTTCCGTCGGCGTCAAGCAGGTTTCGTGCTATGGAATTTCGGAAATAGAGGGCATTTCGGAGATTGGCACAAGAAAAGAGAACGATCTATGTCCAGCTGAAGGTGAAGTTGGAGTGTGCTGTGGATGATGATGATTGCAAAAATCGGAGAAAATTTACATAAAACAGAAATAAAGGGTAATCACCTAATCACTGATCACCACACACGTTTGCTATTTCAGAAACAGTGTTCAGTTCCTACATATTCGATTAGTTCTAGTTACAGCATCGAGTTTCGACCACTTTTTCACCATTTTCAATTTACCAGAGAATTATTCTCAGTCACACGATTGCGGCAAGTTTGGGTGTTTTGCTGTCATGCATTAATTTTTAAACTATCAATTTCACCATTCTTCGACTCCTGCAGGCTTATTACGAGAACCGTAGAGAAACGTTTTGTCGACGGAAGAGTAGACAAAAATTACGTTTCCGTGTAGACAGTTGACAGTTTTGAACCGAGAAAGGTAGACAAGCGATTTCTATTCTACGGTAGAGTAGAAATAGAAAGCGTCATGCTAAGCCTACTGCCCGTACACGATTTTAAGAGATACATTTTACCTTTGAAATTCGAATCTAAACTGGAACTAAAAACCCTCCTCAAATAAAAAGACCATCTGCTAAATAAGGCTAAAAATATGACAGGGTAAGTGGTAGAAGAGAAGTTCTCAATAGGAATGCAAAAGATGATAGTGGTCGTATTTAGAACTTCTCTTTTTGAAGTCGGCTAAAATAAAAACTGATGTTGTGGGAAGTGGAACTAGAACTGCCTTGTACGGTCATGGCCAGGAATAGCTTTTATGCATCAAAATTTATATGATAACATTTAAACACAACTTAATAATAATTTTCTTGAAACTTTCATAAATGCGTAGTAACTTTAGATTTTATCTATAGACAAAAAAATATATAATCTGTACTAACCTATTACCAATTATTTTATGACAGCTACCTGCACGCCGAGAACAAACCAATTTCTCTATGCCACAGACGCCAAATGTCGCCATCGATCAATGACATTTTGTGTAGTTGAATTTATTGATATAAAGCGTTAATGTAAATAATAAACAATATCATCATAAAAGTCGGCTTCTAGTCGATATGTATGCCAAGGGCAAGGGCTCTACGGTGCCTTCGGACGCTCAGGCTCGCGAGAAATTGGCGCTCTATGTGTACGAATACCTGCTTCATGTCGGTGCAACCAAAGCGGCGCAAACATTTCTATCTGAAATACGATGGGAGAAGAATATAACACTGGGCGAGCCGCCCGGGTTCCTCCACTCGTGGTGGTGCGTGTTCTGGGATCTGTACTGTGCCGCGCCAGAGCGACGAGACACTTGTGAGCACTCCTCTGAAGCCAAGGCTTTCCACGACTATGGTTTTGTCAATTCTGGTTATGGAGTCAACGGTATCGGCCACAACGCTGGCCCGGCGCCGCCTAACGACGGTACGTGTGCTAAATACGCGAATAATCGCGCGTACAACTGTAAAATTTGTTTTTTACTACGTGTTTTTAGGCCAACGTTTCTCTTATCTCTTGCGTGGATAAAACATGGATTTCCTGATTCTTAAGTCTATATTTAGCTAACGGTAACAGTTCTAAGATAATTTTTCACGTTTTTTACACGTTTTGATGTCATTTTGAGGTGTTTTTTTTAGCAAGAAAATGTCTAACCCACAAATTAGGCATGCATGAGATGATGTGTCTATCCTTGTATCAGCCTCTGTATAAACAAATACAAGCCACTGATAACATAGATATGACAGTTTTGTGGCATATGTAATATGTTTTTGATGTGAAGCGATGACTTGACAACAAGATTTCATGCACATAACATCAAAATTTGACTCCATACATCTATGTGAAATGTATTTTATACTAGCACTGTATCATTTAACTAAAAATGTCGATTGTATTCAATGTTTTGCAACACACAAGTACTTACTAACATAAAAAATGCCAGCATATTTGTGCTTACCACGCTACACAGAAAAATAGAAAGTACACTTTCTAAATTCATCACTTCTATGGTGAAAAGAAAAAATAATGGAACTTTTACTTTTTAATTGTTAACTTTAAACTGTGTTTGAGTTCAAACAACATTTTTAAGATAGTAAAAACAGCTTTAGACTTCACAAATAAAAAATAGTTAATATTTAAAAGCAAATTTCAGGCATCACATATTGAATTAAACATTTGGATTAAATTGCCTCGAAATATTTTATTTTATTTATTTGGGAAAATAAACAGTTAAACATTACAAAGTTGCACAAAATTTTAACTACAGATTGAGTAGTATTACCCACAATATGTTCCACAGTATGTGTAATATTAATGCAATGTGCACATACAATTTGCAAGATACAATAAAATTACGTAACATGTTGATGATAAAATTAATCAGATATGCAAATAAAAAAGAAAATCAAGTAATTATCAAAATACAGTAAATCTAGTCACGGGCTCAAACTTACTGGTGGGCCTGGCTAAAAAGAAGCATGCTGTCTCACCAGGCATCATGTCCTTTAGAGGTAGTACCAGTGATGAGCAGTTAGATGCTAGTCTACACGCACAACATTATTGAGTGAGATGCAGGATAAGTTATAGTAAAACAGGCATGTAAATTTTTTTGAAAGGTCCTTCAGAAGATCAGGTTTTATGAAAACGCCAATGAAGTTTATTAACTTTTCGATATTTGAGCTTTGTCGGTACCAACTTGGTTTTGGAGATTTTACATTTCTTTTATTACTTAAACACGCCCAAAGTTAGGTTACATCAGCAAGAAAAACGAATCTTTGTTTGCTCATAACTTTTTAATTACTTTTTATTTTAGTATTCTGTTTCCGTACAGACAATATTAATAATGAGACAAAACCATACCATGTTTAATTTTTGATGTAAATTCTCGAACAGTGGAGTTAGTTATACACTCTCGAAGTTTGTATGGAAAAAATGTCGACTAGATTCACCAGAGTCAAAATGTCTTTACTGTAACAAATATGACTTTACAGAATTATAGTCATTAAGATCATCAATACAACCCTATTAGGGGCTTGTTACTAAGTAATGTAGCCGCACGGTCGATCAATCAAGTTAAGCTACGCTTGCCGCGGTTTGTCCGTGAATGGATGACCATCTTTACATGCCAAGACCTCTCTGTGCCTAGGAAAGGACACTAAGCCATTGGTCCCGGCTGTCATTTTTACTTGAAACATTTTAAAAGAGTAACGGTGGAGTTTCTTGCCCATTCTTCTCCATACGAAACTACATTTTGGAAGGGGCGACTAGAATCAATTCTATTTTAATGTAAATGTTGACGTTCAAAAGTGCCTTTTAAGTGCCTATTTGAAATAAATGCTTTGACTTTGACTTTGACATTTGTGGATCTTTGACAGTTGTTACCAGTCATCAGAAGCCCTAAAGTCTGACAACCAGTCTTACCAAAAGGTATCGTATTACCCAGTAACTGGGTTGTGGAGGTCAGATAGGCAGTCGCTCCATGTAAAATACTGGTATTCAGCTGCAACCGGTTAGACTGGAAGCCGACCCCAACATAGTAGGGAAAAAACTAGGCAGATGATAATGACAACCCTCTCAGATCATATAATCGCATTTATAAAAATATTACATGAAATAGACATTCATAAAAAAAAAAAATAAGTAGTTTAAAAAACTAAAAAACACGCTTTAAAAACCAAACTAAAAAAGGAGAAAACAATTTAATTCAATTAAAAAGCGTGGGGTGCTTTTTGAGGTATTTTTATAATCAATTAATGTCAAGCTTTTTGTTTTTTAGTTTTTTAAACTATTATTTATTTTCTATTTTTTAGTTCTGCTAACTACAAAAACGTGTTTTTTTTTTCATTTATATATTTTTTTTTAATGATTGAATTGTCAACGGTCCTCGATAAGTTTACAAAGTTTAAATGAAATCTGACTGTTTAAAGTGGGTCAAAATCGCGCTCTAAGGAGTCGGTTACATACAAACAAACATACAAGTGAAGCTAATATAAAGCGTGTAAAAATCAGCTGTTCCATACATTTTGTCCGCGTAGGTTATTGCACTTTTCTATGAAACAGCCGATTTTTTTTTGTAAAACCGACAAAAAAAATCTGCACTGGTTACAGTTTGCGCACTGAATAGAAAACTTTCCTGTATATTAATAAAATAAATAAAATTTCTAAAATAAAAGTAGCCTAAGTTACTCCTTATTACATCAGCTATCTGCCAGTGAAAGCCGTCAAAATCGGTCCAGCCGTTTCAGAGATTAGCCGGAACAAACAGACAGACAGACAAAAATTGTGAAAAAATATATTTTGGTAAATGCACCATATGCATTTAGTAAAAAGCGGTTATTTTAATATTACAAACAGACACTCCAATTTTATTTATCTGTATGTATGTATAGAAGATGGTTTTTAATCATATTTTAAATCAACTTACAACCAGACACTGGGTAGCCGTCACCTCCTTCTGCGAAGTACTAATGCTCGCGAAGACGGAGGCGGCGCACGTGTGGGAAAGGCAGTATATGCGCCTAATGAGACAAAACGATATCATATTTTACTTTGGATATGCCATGTCTGACAGTGGAGTAAAACACTCCCAAAGTTTGTATGCAAAAAATGTGGACTAGGTTCGCCTTATAAGATCTAAGCGTACAGACATGGAAAGCGACTTTGTTATAAACTATGTAAGGATGTAGATGAATGAAAATCTTATCTTACTATCAGAGCATATGTTTGTTTGCCCCGGCTCTCAAGAAGTCTACCTTAACCCACCCTAATTGCGTAACTCTTGATTAATCATAAACTGTTTCGTTTTGAAACAGATGGCTAAACCATTGCTTCATATGTTCGAAAAATGTGTCTGCTCAACAAAGTAAAAACCGCAATGAATATTGTTGAACTGTCAAAATGAAACCGATTATGATTAATCGCGTGTTACGCAATTGATCCTGTGTTACTCTAAATAATTTCCAGACGGTAGTGTCTTCTAAGTAATTCTTGATATTTCCAGGCATGGGCGGCGGTGGAATGCCACCCGGATTCTTCCCCAACTCTCCACTACGACCGTCACCCCCCGCTCCCCACCCCGGATCTCAGCCATCGCCTCATGGACCACAACCACAGCTAATGGGCACAGGACAACCGTTTATAGGACCGTGGTACTCCGGAGGAGGACCCCGTGGAGCTGTCAGAATGGGAATGGGCAATGATTTTAATGGGCCTCCAGGTAAAGAACTTTAAAAATAAGAAAAGGTTTTATGCAGCAAAAATTTAAGCATGTTGCAGAAGGACTGTTTTCCCTAAATATGACTGGATGATGGATAAGTACTGATAAAAATAAGGATTTCAAGAATTCGGCCTCAAGTCTGCTATTACAATAGTGTCAGAATGGTCTATCATTGATTTCATAATTGTTGATTTTGACACGTTTGGTAGTCTAGTAATAAAATGGCGTCATTATGACTTTCCAATGGTCAGCCACTGACACTCCATTGAAAGAAATGTCATTTATTGGTAATCTCGTACATAATGACAAATGAATGACTGACTTGATTTACGAACTTCCTACTACTTTAGATTGCATATAACACTAATACTTAAATAATATGTAAAAATGTATATAAATAAAATCTGGCATGAATAAAGGTTAAAATTTAGTAGTCATTTTTGAAAATCATTTCTACTAACGAGTTTTATAATAATGGCAATACGAAAATGCCATTATAACACAATTCTATTACGACACCATTGACCGACCAATGATCGACCATTATGAATTTAGTAGATTACGAACTTTTAGCAAAATGACAAATGAATGACAATGGGATCGTGTTGGAATGACGAATTTATAAAAATAGCAGACTTGAGCCCCAGGTTAACCACGTTTGGTAATGGTGTCTGTAGGCTTAGCGCGACGCTTTCTATTTCTACGAAGAACAGTAAAAGAAAAATACAGTGCTTTTTCAATACAAAGTCATATTTCGTTTCTCCATTTTTGACATCGCACCGTATTTATCTTTCTACATTCTGTCATGTTGTCTTTCGTTTCTAACGATCTTAGTCTAGGTCCTTATAAATAAAGACTATTTCAGAAGAATATTTCTTCCCAAACTGTCAAAATCACACTGACAACAAACTTTCTACGCGAAGGCCACAAAGTACCTATATACGATTATCTACAAAATCATGATTCGTTTAGAAAGCATAACTGCGATAACGGTAAAATGGGGTGAATAGATATGCAGGCGTGAATCGAGACGAAACTTTGAAGTGGATTTTACCGTTGAAATTATATAGTTTGTAGTCAAAAAGGACTCTTATATGTTTAATGTTTTATAATTAACGATTAAGTGCCTTTATTGGCAGAAAACGATCATAAGTTCATGGGCAAATCCACTTTAAAGTTCCGTCTCGATTCACCCCTGCATCTCTAATCACCCCATTTTACGGTACTTAATAGAAAAACATAGCTATCTTATTATTTACTTATATTTGAATAAATACTCAAAACACGAGTTACGTAATTGCACCTACCACTGTTTGTCTCTGCATCACCCAAAGGTCGACTGGTAGAAAATGCCTTTGGCATTAAGTCCGCCTCTGTACATTTCTGTGCGTGAAGTATTAAATAAATAAATAAATATCTTCTCCTATTGTACATCATTTAGTTAATAGTCATGTCTATTCTTCCGTCGACGAATCGGTGCTCGTGCTAAGCCTGCTGGTGGGCAACCGCCCAAAGATTGATATCGGGACGTTGTATATATGCTAGTAACAGTCGCGCGGTAAACTCTGCTTGCGCGATGCAGGATTTTGGCGTGACGTCAGTGTGATGCGTAGGTCGCATGTGGCGATGTAGATGTCGCCACAAGTCGATTGAAACATAAGCTACGCATGCCACAGTCGCTTCGGAAAGCACGTTAAGCCGTTGGTCTCGTCTGTCATTCGTCAGATGTTTGACAATAGTTACGGGTAGTTAGACGACCAAAGTCAGAAAACCAGTCAGCCTAACATGAGCCAGTAACTGTGTTGAAAGTCAGATAGGCAGTTGTTCCATGAACAACGGTTTGGTGTTTTCATTGACCATCCTCCGACTCAACGATGGTTTTGTCAAAATACCCCAAGAAGGCAAGCTCATAGGATCGTTTGGAAATCAGTGACATAAATAAAATTATTGTTTAAATGATAAATGTTTTTTTTTTCTGTAAGTAGTTTTGTATAAACAGTTTTACACGACAATCATGTTTTTTAAAACTAGATGAGGTCAGCGTTTCCTATCTGACTGCTCTAGGAAGAAAGGCCGAATCAAACTCAGAGGTCACAGTCTCTTTTAAAGTCCAGACATAATCTTGGTCAGATCATGTGAAGACCATGTGGATTGGTGTCTGAAATGGTCTTTTAAAGAATGAACCACAGAACTTTAGGAGCTCGACGATGCGACGAACAATACCAAAGAAAGGACATGATGCCAGAGCATGATTGTTTGTTAGTTTTTTGCCAGTCTGCATTATATAAGCGATTCTTCACAGGTCAGGGAATGATGGGCAACTCTCTGGAGCGCGGCGGCGGCGGGGTGCTAGGCGGGCCGCGCATGACGCCGCCGCGGCCCGGCATGGGCCCCATGAGCCCCGGGGCCTACGCCGCAGGAATGCGCGGCCCTCCGCCACAGGGACCAGGTATGTGACTAACTAATGGCCGATTTCTATATTTTACGTACCGTTATTGGTTAAATACGGTATTTTCCAATTGATTAAAAACTATTTTAAATTGAAGATTGGGACGAGATATTTAACATAAAAATTTAAATTAATTGATTTAAATCCATTTTCTCAATTAAAAACAAGTTTATTTTTCCTTGTTTTAAATTTGCCGCCAAAACGCTCCTTACGATGACTTTTTATCACGTGACATCATGACGTCAGCTTTGTGTAAACAGCACCATTACAAATACATAGTTTGGCGCAGTTTTAGAAGTATTTGTGCACAGAGGCACCGCACACCAGTAATATCACTTTCTATCCATAAAAAATCTGGTTAATTATAAACTCGACATTCACTTGTTTACTTACTAACTACTTTAGTTTACATAAAGTTGACGTCACGTGTGGTCACGTGATAAAAAAGTCATCGTAAGGAGCGTTTTGGCGGTAAATTCAAAACAACGAAAAATAAATTTGATTTATATCGTTTTTAATTGAGAAATGGATATAAATTTATTTTATTTTTCTGTTACATATTTTGTCCCAATCTTCAAATTAGAATAGTTTTTAATAAATTGGAAAATACCCTATTAAAGAATTGTATCGTTAGGTTCTAATAATTGAAGCAAATACCACATAGCTTTGAATAGTACACCCTCCAGTATGGAAGTAGCTATCACAGGTAAAATTAGGTTAAGAATCTATTTATATGTCCAGTTTCGCAATAATAAATGCTACCATCGGTAAGCACAACAATTCGTTTTTGTTTATAGAAACCGAGCATAATTCGGTCTCTATATGTACGGGGGCCTACAGAAACATTAAGGGCGCTTTCGCATTTTTTCTTGAATTTGAGCGTTTGACTCGAGATTTGATGAGTGATTATGGGTTCGATATAGGCAAAAAATAAAAATATGTCCGGGTAAATTTCATTATTTGTCTAGGGAGCGCTCTAAACAAATTTTTCAATTTGTTTACATAAGTCAGTAAAAACCTTGTCTCGGCAAAGGATGTTTCGTAAAATGTTACTTTCGGCCATCTTTTGATGCTGTTACATGGAACATATAATAGTTTAGTAATTTATAAAAATGTCTGTGGTAAGACTGTAGCTTTTTATTTGGAATGCTCAAAACAATTTTTTATGTTTCATACAATAATAACCCAAAAATAATTCCGTAAAACAGAGAATTTATGATAATTTTTCGTCTGAAATCATATTTTTTATGTATGTATGTTTAATCAAAATTCAAACAAAAAGTATTTAATAACTAAGGCTACTAAGTCAACTTGCTTGAAAAAAAGAAAGTCTATTTAAAAGTAAAATAATATTTTTAAACAATTTTTGAATCAGTAATATATCTCGGGACGCGCGGGCTTTAGCTATAAGTCCGCGCCGGTTTGTTCCTGGGCGTCCGAATCATAATGGTTAGCATATCTGAGTAGCATACTTCACTATACACGCACGCACGATCAGCTACCACGCGCCGTTAAATTTACCTAAAACTAAATACTTCAATTTGTAATAGCCCTCTTAAGTAGATTGAACAAAGAAAAAACTGGCCTACTCTGTAACAAAATACATATGCGGTGTTATACATTAATTTTATTAATTGAATTAAAAAAAAATATACAGTGTGTCAGGGACATTGAGTGCTAACCTATAAGAAATTGTTACACATAATCTTAGATATAAGTAAAATATTATCTTAAAATTGTAACGGAGTAAACCATTGTTGTTTGGCCATTTAAGAAAAAATAAAAAAACTAACCTTGGATTCAGCACATGATTCTTGACTCCCGTAGTTATACATTTTTCGTCGGTAATCGAAAAAAAAATCTGCTGTTTCATTGAAAAGTGCTATTCAACATAATATATGGACTAGCAGTGGCGACGGGTCAATTAATTAACAAGCCGATTACCATCGGTTTTCTTTTAAGAAATTCCAGCTCCTACGCCAGCACATGAAGCTACCCGAAACTGTCAAATTTTCCCAATTGAACATGAACCTTAAGCTTATGTTATATAGATAAAATCTATCAAATACATGTGGCTTCCCTGGTACCTCATTAACAGCAAAACTGTGTGAAAGTCTATTAACTGCTCCCAAATTACAATGTTAATTTTTATTCTTTTTATTTTTTACAATGTCTGACATAATCTCGTCATTATTTGACATTATACATCAATTTTAATTTCGACTATTTATTATTAGTGATTGTCATCGAAATCATGTCACTTGGTTCAGATAGGTTCATTTTATATAGGTAGATTCTTTTACATATTGTGAATGAGAGAACGTTGTAGGCTTTAGAGACTAGATTTGTAGACGTTTTTCTATTCTGTATTTTCATTCCTCTAAGTACCTGGTACTTATTGACTGGCCTGCAATGTCCTCCCTTACCTATTATCACTGTAATTTGAAAACATTGTAAAAGCCAATTATTTTTAAAAGAGTAACCGTGGAGTTTCTTGCCGGCTCTTCTCCATAGGAAACGACAAATTGGAACCGTGCACCTAGCTTCTGACGTTTCATAAGTGCCCATGCAGGCTTATGTGAAATAAAATATTTTGATTTTTGATTTTGACAGATTTGGGTTGCTTGAATGTGTGAAAAAAAGCACGCAAAGAAGAGCAAATCTTCCGCACAAAATACTTTGATTTCAATTCAGTACCCGTGAAAGTCAGGCATTATCTTCTATAGAAACTTTAAGCTTTGCATCAGTGAGTGTTGTTTTTGGAACATCTTATCCTGGCCATAACCTGCTTATTTTTATTTTTATAACCGACGAAAAATTTCAATGCTGAGGTGGACGAATCATGTAGGTACTGAATCCATTTTTTGCGGCGCCGGAAGCCACGGTTACTAGCTACACGTACGAACCAACTTGCTCAGCAAAGCCCCACTGACGCGCGCCTTGCACGCACTGAATGACACGGCTGACAGGATCGATTTATTTACGTGTTCTCTGAATGAATTCACAATAAATAATATTGTATGTGCTATGTTATTTAAGATAGTTTAATTAAGGACCACGCTACCGCATTAGAAATTTCCTGTAATGATAGCAGTGTTTGTGATAAATAAATAAATTTAAAAATAAATAGGTATCGCGTCGATGTCTCTGCCACCCTGTATATCCATATATAACACTCGACACTACTGTAGTTTCCCTTTAGTGAAAAAATTTACCGAATTCGAATAGTGGTTCCGAAGATTTCTCTCAACATACAACCTCACAATGTATACGTCCTTGTTATAGTGATATACAGGGTGTCCGGTATTTAATGGATAAATTTGAAATGGTGCATGGTAAAACTAATGGCCATTCAGAAAAAAAAATCGTATTTAATCTGTAAAAAACAAAAAATTAGAAAAAACAACCGACTGCCGAAAAAATATTACAAAGTGGAAACTTACTTAAATTTCGGAAGGCGGTCACAAAAAATTAAAATACATACCTATCCAAAGACACCGAGTTCCGAAATTAAAGTTATTTTTCACTTTGTAGTGTTTTTTCGGAAGTCGGTTGATTTAAAAACAAAAAAAATACAGATTAGATACAAATAAAAAATGTTTGTCTGAATGACCATTAGTTCTACCATGAACCATTTCAAGGTTATCCATTCATTACCGGACACCCTGTAGAATATACAACATGTAACATAATTAACGCAAGACCTCATTCACCCCGATTAGAGAGAGTTGTAGAGTATAAATAAAGCATATTACAGTGTATCTGAATATTTGCAGGATAAAGTATAAGATCTCTTTTTAAACAAGTGTTATTGATCTCATTCTTATTAAGTATTTTGTTTAGTTTTTGATACCCCATTCAATAGGTTTTGAGAAAAAAAAAACCTTTTTTTTTAAGACATAATATGGCGCCAAAAATCGGCCATTTAAGTTTTTTTTTCAATGTTGATACACCCAGTGTCACTCTCACAATTAAGACGAATCTAACGGCACCTCTCGAGCTGAAATCGATCAAGGCGTTTAGGCTACAACGCGTGACAAAGAAATATACATAAATACAGTCGAAAAACATAACTCGCCTTCTGGCGCGTAAAAATTGCATGTTTTTTTTTGTTTTTGTGTGATAGCATTAATGGCACAGTGGTAACGGCTGCGAGTTAGAGTTATAGGTCGTAGGTTCAAACCCTGACAGGCGTTTTACTTTGTATAAATTGTTTCATCACCACTGCTATCAAAACGGTGAAGGAAAACATCGTGAGGAAACCGGCATGTCCTAGAACCAAAAATTCGAAGACATGTGACATCTACGAACCCGTACTGGGCTCGCGTGGTGAATTACGGCCCGCTCCCTCTCACAAAGAGGAGGCCTGTGTCACAGCAGTGGGGACGTGACAGCCTGATTATCAGAGATCGGATATTCGGATGCATATTCACCTAAAGTTGAGATGTTGGCTAACATGGAATGTGCTTTTTTATCGAAAAAGTCTTAATTTAGGTAAGTAATTTGTTTATTTTTTGTTTTAACTAATAAAAACCACCCCTCCTCCAGTACATACACATATTTGTATCGGGTTAAACATTAATTTTAAATTAATACACATCTGAATAGTTATGCAATCCAAGAATCCCGGGGTTTTTAATAAATATTACAAATAATTTATAAAGCCGCTTCCATGCTTTCATAGCCAAAAATTATCTTTAAGTAAATATGCATCCGAATATCCGATCTCTGCTGATTATGCATGTGTTTTAATCATGAATCCCTAGCATTCGTCTGTTGGAGAAGGGCCACCCTAAAGCGTCATTCATATCAATAGCGAATCACTTGGTATAGTCTCTTCCAAAAGTATCTTATGAAAGTATAAACAAACAATTTTCAGGTTAAATTCTAACGCAATAATTCACTACAGGAAGTTAGTAACACATTCATTTGAATTTCGAATGTTTAAAGTTTCTATCTGACACCACGTTATCCAACAATTATTATTTAAATAACATCATAAATTGTTATTGAAAAGTCATCGACAAAATTGAGTTAGCAAAATTAACCTCAATTTTCAAATGAAAAACATCTTTACACTTTCGATGCCATATACGAAAAATAATTCGTTCGTGTGCCCACAACTCGCATCCGAGTCGTCGCTATAAGTAGTCTCGCTAGTCGGGTCCTGGGCATGAACAGAAGTCATCAATAGCTACTTAAAGCGACGATTCGGATGCGAGTTGTTGCTCACGAACGAATGATTTTTCGACCCATACCCTGGGTGCTGGCATCGAAAGTGTTAATCAGTCAATCAACTCAGCCTATCGCAGTCCACTGCTGGACATATACCTCTCCCAGACTACATGTACGAGCTATGCTGTACATTGACTTTTGTGACAGTTTGTAAGTCACTCATACACACACATCAATATTGTTTAGCTGTGCATTCCTCCAATATAGCATTTAAGTGTAACAATTGTGTAAATATATTTAGTGGCAATAAATCCATCAAGGGAAACATTCGTCTACTCATTTGCATAATATAACATGCCTTACAAGTTTACTTACTTAACAAGTATATAACATTTTCACCGTTGGGCATTACACCCAACACTACGTCACAACACTCTATTCTCCACCTTCCGCAGCCAGTCTGTTCCAGCCACTTTCTTAAGGTCGTCGGCCCCCCTAGCTGGGGGCGTCTCATGCTACGCTTGCCGATACGCGTTCTCCACTTCAGGACTTGTTTGCTCCACCGGCCATCGCTCTTTCAACAAACATGGCCAGCCTAATGCCATTTTAGTTTGCTTACTCTGCAAGCTATGTCGGTAATTGAATTGGTGATGTTATCTTTCAACGAAAATCCGAGCACAGCGCGCTCCATAGCGCGCTGAGAAACCTTGAATTTGTGAACCAGATCAACTGTCAGTGTCCTGTTTTTGTAATACTTAACATGATTAAAAAGAGTGTCCATGGAGTTTCTTGCCCGTTCTTCTCCATAGAGATCTACGTTTTGGAATGGGCAACTAGCTTCAACTTTCCAACTGTTCGACTTTTTGACAATTCAAAAGTGCCTGAAATGGTTTAATTGAAATAAATGCTTTGAGTTTGAGTTTGTAAAATAAAACATCTGTGGTGATTAATAAATAATAGTTTAAAAAACTAAAAAACACGCTTTAAAAACCAAACTAAAAAAGGAGAAAATAATTTAATTCAATTAAAAAGCGTGGGGTGCTTGACATTAATTGATTATAAAAATACCTCAAAAAGCACCCCACGCTTTTTAATTGAATTAAATTATTTTCTCCTTTTTTAGTTTGGTTTTTAAAGCGTGTTTTTTAGTTTTTTAAACTATTATTTATTTTCAATTTTTTAGTTCTGCTAACTACAAAAACGTGTTTTTTTTTCTCAATTTTTTTAAAATTATTGAATTGTCATCGGTCCTCGACAAGTTTACAAAGTTTCGATGAAATCTGACCGTTTAAAGTGGGTCAAAGTCGCGCTCAAAAGAGTCGGTTACATACAAACAAACAAACAAACATACAAGTGAAGCTAATATAAAGCGTGTAAAAAGTAGAATTTCGGTTTCAAGTATCCGAACAATCGAATCAAAGCACTAAATTTGGACTTCCAAATTGAGTGCTTTGGCTTTACAATTTGGTACGGACCTACGTTTTCTAATAATTCATTTGGTTACATTTTCGTCATCTATTTTTGGAATAGACTATAGATACAATCATGTTTGGCCTTTCGGGTAAGTATGAATGATAGGATCTGTCTTTGAGGAAAGTTTTCTATAAGAAAGTCATTCAACACTCCGGAGATGTCTGGTATTGCTTGGGACTGGTCAGTCATGGACCCGTGTAGGTGTGTGATCAGTTCTTGAGTGGCGTCTCTGGGTGTCTTATTGTATAAGGCTACTTTTATTACTTTGGGTTCTGCCTGTAAAAATAATTGTATGTGTAAATGAATAAATAAATAAATAAAATAAATAAATAAATTATAAAAGTCGGCTGCTTGTTAGCCACTCTGTTAGAATTCTTACCAACATGGGCGCCGGGAACTTTATTTTTACGGGGGTGCATCTTCAGCTCCGTGAAGCAAGCTCGATCAATTTTGCACTTCACTTTAGATAAGTTAGATTATCGTTTGTTCATTCATACTCGGACTAACTTTGTAAACTTTTACAGCTTAGCAAGAAGTGCCCCGGAAAGCACGTTAAGCCGTTGGTCCTGGATGTCATTCGTGGATCTTTGACAGTCGTTACGGGTCATCAGAAGCCCGAAAGTCTGACAAACTAGTCTTACCAAAGGGTATCGTATTACCCAGTAACAGTCCCTCCATGTAATTCTGGAATTTAGCTGCATCCGGTTGATTGGGAGCCAACTCCAATATCGTTAGTAAAAGTCTTAGCAGATTGATTTACTGATTGGAGACACGACTTTAGAAGACAGCAAAAACGGCTGAGAATCTGCTTCATTATAGTTTGTTCCTGTTAGATACTTCTGGAACCGACATGCCACGCTACATCTCTTGTATTCTGTGACTGTACCATCCAGTAGTTTGAAACATCTATCTCATCCAGGTATGCCACCAATGGGTATGGGCCCGCGGGGCGCTTGGGCCGGCGGCAGTGGCGGCGGCGGGGGCGGCGGGGCGGCCCCGCTGAACTACTCCGGCGGATCGCCCGGCGCGTACGGGGCCCCGCCCGGCAGCAACGGGCCCCCAGGGCCGCCGACACCGATTATGCCCAGCCCGCAAGATTCGTCAAATTCCGGTGAGTTTCATGACTGGGCAAAGGTGGCGGGGTAAGGGTTCAGCGGTTTCAAGTTTTTTTTTGTAAGTAGGTAGGTAGTTATGATGTTTTTAAGACGTTCAGGCCCTCCACAAATCACTGAGGGCGAATTTCACCAATATAATCGTCATCATCATAGCTGCTTTCAAAACGGTGAAGGAAAACATCGTGAGGAAACCGGCATGTCTTAGAACCGAAAATTCGATGACATGTGACATCAACCAACCTGCACTGGTCCTGCGTGGTTGATTACTGTCCATTCTCTCTCATAGAAAGGCTTGTGACCCAGTCCCGGCAGTGGGAACGTTAAGAGGGAACAGGGCGTGCGAATCTCCATACAAATGTATTCCCCTTTTTTCTTCCTAAATAATGCCCCAAGAGCAATTTTTTTTCTTCATAAAATCAAGGTCTGCTGTAAACACGTCCCTGTCATTTTTTTTTTTGCAACTATATAGTAAAGAAAATATGACCCTCTAAAAATTACAAAAAATGCCCTTTTTTTAGCGCCGTGATTAGACGACTACCAGACAAATTAGAAAAGTTTTTAACATAAAAAAAAATGATAGGAACCTAAACATACTCTTTCTTAAAATGCTAATGTAAAAAATAATTGAATCGGCTCAGTTTTCGAGGGGAAAAAAGGGAAATACAGAACGTTGATTTCGTCAACATTTTTGTGTTAATTTCGGTCTGAGCTGCAGCTGTCCCTATCACACACTACGGGGGCAGACTTACTGACATCGCAACGGCAATAGTTTCTTCAAATACCTATTTTTCAAATTCCTCGCAGGCCCCGTCCCCTCTTAAAGGCTGATTATTCATCGTAGTTGTGATGTGGAATATTGATACTGACAACTCTTAAACGCAGTTTAGATAACTTGCTGATCGCAATCAGTTTTATTGATGAAATTCGCCCTAAATGCGGTTACCGCTAACCGTGTTTAAAACCATCGTTTTGTCTCTCGCATCTTCAAACGATTGACGGAAATAGACAGAGACAGAATTATGTTTTAAATTCGTTTAACTATAAATGCATTTATTGATTTGTGTAAGCGTGCCTTTGTGTTAAATCAATGAGATTACTTAATATTAAGGGTGATGGGTAAAATTCTGGGTGACGGGTGATATCGACGCGCATTCTGTAACCATGGATTCACGTTTCTTAATTGATTACGTTGAAATGTTACATCGGTTATTTAAAAAAAAATGCTCTGCTATACATTTTCACCGCGTACCTAAGTATTGCACTTTTATAGAAAACATAAGATTTTTGAAATGAAAACTTCTTTAGGCGCGTTGGGCATTTTTAGAGATAGGAAAAAACAATTGCAACCACTGACAACACGAACGTACGAACGAGCAACGTTGAACGTACGTTGAACGTTGTTTAATCTGACGATTTAAAAAATATTTCGTAACGATTCAATAAAGACACACATTATTGTTCAAGTTTTCACTTCTTTCGGCACTCCCGGAGTGCCACTGTTTTTTTTTATAACCGACGAAAATTTATATTTATTTATTTAAACTTTTCGCACACAAAAATAGTTACAAAGGCGAACTTAATGCCTCAGGCATTCTCTACCAGTCAACCAAGAGTGGTGAAGGGTGGTCTAGAATCATTTGCTGAATACATGGTTACAGTTTGCGCGTATATGTTCCTGCCACCCTGTATAGGAGAGTATTAGTTAGTTTTTAATTATAATCAATTATTTTTTATATTACTTTATACAAAAAATCTGAAAAAAAAAATTGAAATGATAAACAATTTTTTATTTTTATTAAATGTATTTTGTACTAGATATTTTTACGTATTTTAGTGTTTAAAAAAAAAACTTGATACCCGCATAAGACGCTTCATGTGTTAAACGTCCCCGCAAGAAGGTTGATTGACATTTTTATCTTTTTTCGTAAAAAAAGATGTCAAACGACTTTCGCCCGCAATCCCAGTTGCGCGCTTAAAACATTATTTTTTCAGTAAAAGTCGATGGAAACTCACGCACATCCTAACGTTTAAGTTTTTTTTAACAAGAATTTACGAAGTTTGCAGGTTTCAAGGTATTTAACTGTCGCACTAGCTTTAAATTTAACTGATATAAGATGAGACTACATTAATACCTAATATACACTCGTCTGTTTTTAATTCCTTTTTATTAAAAAAAGATATGATTTTTAAAAAGATTTAAGTAACGTGTTTTAATATGTCAATCCCGGCTAATGAGACACAATTAATTTTCTATTGTATTGGAATCGATAGGTTCCGCGCCGGACTTAACCGGAAGCAAAAATATACGATAATATTTGTTCTGAAAACGTTTAAAAGTGACATCATGCAAAATAATTAAAATTATGCAGGGTAGTTTATTCATCCAGTTTTAGCGTTAAAGCTTGGAGTTCCGCTGATAATAAAGGTAAAATTAGCTTTTTTTAAGCATAATTAATAGTTAATGTATGCTCATCTTCATCCGATGCGATCTTAAAACTGATCCCAAGATCCATCTCACTCACAATTATTATCTTTTTTTTAGTAAAAAAGAAACATGTATCTTTTATCTTTCTTTCCGTTTCGCTTGCTTCATTCTCGCATAACCTTGGTTCATTCACGCTTGGTTCACCTCTGTACAACGCTTTCTTTTTATCTTTTTTTTTTGTAAAAATCGTTTTTTTAGTCTGTTGTGTCTGTATAGATTCTTCTTTAGTTTAAGATGTTTTTCAAATGGAAAATAAAATTAGATATTGAAATATTTTCCAATTGAGAAAAATTAGGAACTATTATTAGAAGTCAATAGGTACTTATTTTTTTTTTAAATATGTAAAATGTAACATAATTTGAAAACACTTCTAATTGCAGTTTCAAATAAAAAAAATACAATGTGTACCGTAGTTTTTAGTTACCTTCTCATAGACAAAATTGTTTACTTAGTTTATTATTTTATTTTATTTTTTTCATAATAAAAATGTAAATAAAGATACCATCGCATTTTTTATTATTTTCGCTTGCCATCTTTATTTCAATAAAACAAAAAAATATAACACAGCCCAAATAAACCAAAAACAAAAAAAAAATGATTTTGTCTATGACACGAAAAAAAACCGATACCACAAAAAAACCGATACCAGAATAAAATCGGTTTTGACAACAAGTCACGCATAATGTATGCGCGGCAGGGGGAGACAACTTGTACACCCTGATGAAGCCGGTGGGCGCTGGAGCACTGGGGGCGGAGTTCCCTCTCCCCGGCGAGCACGGACCGGCGCCCCAGCACCTCACGCAGCCGCCTGCCAATGAAGGTGGGCCTCTGGACTCAAAAGGACTGTTTTATGTCACATAAAATAGATCCTCGATCGCCTGTGTCGATTTGATGGCTCCTGTACACGATGGCCCTTGTCGGAATCAATAGAGTATTTGACTACGATGAAAAATAAACATGAATTAATACTTATTTTAAGGAAGTTACTCATAGAAAAAAAAAATTGGTGGAAATAAGGAGAATTCCCACAATTTAGAAGTCTGCTAACCTTGTCATGCAAAACAGGCACTATACTGAATGGTGCAAAGTAATATGGCGTTTCTGTCTTGCCATGCCAGTTCGCAGTCTCTGTTTAGCATAGAATTTGAAAAGCTAAGAGCTTCACCGTTGTTTGAGATATTTATCAATTTATTTTTACTGTGATCTATCTTTTTTTTAAATTTAGTTTAAAACACCTGTCAAATACCCTATTCGGCTGTCTGTGTAAAAGTGTAACCATGTTTAGAAAATAAAGACAAATGTCCTGTCAAAGTGAATAAATATCAAAAGTGCGTATGCACCAACGTTGCCCGATGTGTACAGAAGCCATAAGGGCTCTGACACTTGCGTCAAAAAAAAAACAAAGAAATTACAAAAAGTCTTTGGAAAATGAGTTTGGTTGCGGTGGGTGTGCGGCGCCGTTTCGTGTCGCTTTATTGGTCGAATATGCTAAAAAATATTTGCTTTTATTATGTTTTATAACGCGCTTTGAAAGCGGCGTGTCAGAGCCCTGCTTGATTTTTTTTTTGTCAATAATGGTATCGGGCTATCGATACTAAATATACCAGTTTTGTTTGGGTGTCCCATCTCTATTGTCTGTTTTGCTTTAAATGTCAGTGCGAGTACATAATGTTGCCCGAATTAAAAACAATTTGCAATAAGCGTTGCATTTTGGCTACTGTCAGATTGTGACAGATGACAGATAGATCCAGCCATCACAAAAGAAGTGAGAACAAAGACCTTTTCTTAGTCGAAAGTCTTTGTCAATGATTTGTAAATATTTTTCAGTTTAGCAATACTGTTGTAGTTGACTAGAGAAAATAGTCTGCATTAAAAAGAAAGTTTGGTTTTTGTCCTCGGTCAAATCAAAAGTATGTCTTATGCTTTTATTAAGGGGCAAACGCGAGGGTATCCCGCAAAATTCAAATTTTCTTGTGCAAAATTCAAATGTCAGTGTTGGGCTCTAAGTATGTTGAACAAAATATAATATGTGACCGGTTTAAATATGGCTATATACTCATTATAATCATCAATGTAAGCCTCTAAATTCATTTAACTCCATTAAGGTGAATCTCGTCGACATTTTTTTTCATACAAACTTTGGGAGTGTATTACTCCGCTGCCCGACAATGTACATCAAAAAGTACATATGGTATGATTTCGTTTTATTATTAATATTGTCTGTACGACGACAGAATACTAAAATAGAAAGCCATAAAAAAATTAGGAGCCAAAAAAGATTCTTTTTTATTGCAAATTTAATCTAACTTTGGACGTGTTTAAGTAATTAAAGAAGCGTAAAATCTTCAAAACCATGACGGTACCGACAAAGCTCAAATAGCGAAAAGTTCAATAAACTTTATTGGTCATTGATTTAAGCAATGGTTTTTTCATAAAACCCGAACTACCAAAGGAATTTTCTTATTTTTTTACGCGCCTGTTGTACAGACGCCAACACATCAACCTACCCGAAACTGTCAAATTTTCCCAATCAACTTTAAACCTTTTACTTTAGTGATAAAGTTGAAAATCTATTAAAGAATTATGACAGATTGTAGTAGGTTGATGTGCTGGCGTCTGTACTAAAAATGATTCTGCATCTCATTCTATAACTTGTGCGTGTAGACTAGCGTTTAACTGCTCATTACTGAAGCTACTCTGTCGGACACAATGCCTGGTGAGACAGCGTGCATTTTAGCCAGGCCCATCGGTGACTTCGAGCCCGCGACTAGATTACCCTTGATTGACTGTTTTATGAAAAGCAAATTCATTAAAATCGGTCGCGAATTATATTTTGTTAAACATACAGCCTCACTGACCTGCATAAAACGTGAGAAAATTGGGAATTCGCGAGCTACCTTATTGCATCCTTCTTAAATGTGATGTGCTGAGCTTTTTAAATATGGATGTATAGTCACGAAAAAAAAACATTACACTACGCAACCTTCAAAACTATTTTCTCGAGAACCACTGCAACATTGAGAAACGACCTATTTCATAATGCCTCAAAGAGATGTCAGCATCAACTGGTGGGTTGTTCGAAAGAGATGCCGTGACCCCTGGCACACAGGCAAGGAACACGGATGGGTTTTAGTCAGTAAACGTCTGACACGCCCTCCTGCTCCACCCAGAGCGGGAGAAGTTATTTGATGATTTCCCACCCTCAAAAAAAAAAAACTATTTCATAATACCATTAGCATAGATAATAATTCGAGTACTATGCTCGTAACACCATAAAATGTTGTATCAATACTTTAGCAGATAATTGCTATTGAATCATGCGTAAATGTAAAGTATTTTATGCTTGTTGCTGTCCTGAGAAAGAGCCAGAATGATTTGACACAGTCATGTTATTTTTTCGTTCATTGTTTCACCCCGAAATCCGTTATGGTACTCGCACTTATATTTGGGTTTTACAGGCTGCGATAAGTAGACAATAAATACGCCTCGTCCAGTACGCTTCAGAGGCTTCATTTTCGCCATAGGTTATAAAAAGCTGATACCGACATTTTTTTTTTAACCATTTTTTTTTAATTTTATGAATGAGAATGAAGCAAGTTCGAACCTAGTATTTATATTAAAAATATTATCCTGACAATCCTGACTGATTATAGGTACATAACGCTGTCTTTGCATGTTAAAACAATCATCTATAACAAAAACCTAGTCATCTTTGCTTTACTAGGCTTCCCATATTGCAAGTAATTTGCACTCACGCATAGCCAGTCAAAAACATTAAAATAACTTATAGAAATGTTGCCATTATATTGGATTGCGGCCTTCCATTTTGGTGTGACTTTATACTTGCGTGCAAGATACTTGTGAAAAGGACCATGATAGTTATCAAACCAGTTGAGGCACAAGTCTAATTAAACAGGTATAATTTCGTTCTAGCTTACGCAAAATCAAAATATTCCGTATAAATTAACGTTTTTCCCACCTGTCATAAGTAGGGATCGGATAATCGGATGCATATTTACCTAAAGTTAATATTTAGTTATAAAAGTATGGAAGCGGCTCCTTGAAATATATTTTTGTAAAAAAATCCCGGGATGCCAGGAACACCGGGAATGCATAACTAGTCAGGTGTATAGTATGTATGGAAGCGACTTCTAAATTATTAAGATTGCATAACTATTCAGATGCATATTTATTTAAAATTAACCCCAGTGCAATTGTGTGTATGGGGGGCGTAAGTCTGTTAGAGAAGGGGTGGTGTGTGTTAGTGAACACATTTTTTTTTTTACATTAATTAAATCAAGATTTTTCGTTACAAAAGCGCATTCCATGTTAGCGCCAACATCTCAACTTTAGGTGAATATGCATCCGAATATTCGATCTCTGGTCATAAGCCAAGACAGGTAATTGCGTAAAACACTGGCAACAGGAATGGGTTTCATTTTGGCAGTTCAACAGCACTTATTGCGTTTTTTTACGTTCTTGAGCAGACAAATTTTTCGAACAAATTAAAAAATGAATTAGGAATATCCATCAAAATGATCAATATTCTGTATGTTACACAATAGGGTATTTTCCAATTTTTCAAAATATATTTTAATTTGAAAATTGGGACGAAGTATGTAACAGAAAAATAAAAAGAAATGATTTATATCCATTTTCTCAATTAAAATCAAATGTATTTTTTCGTTGTTTTGAATTTCCCGCTAACGCTCCTTACGATGACTTTTTTATCACGTGACCACACAAGACATGACGTCAACTTTGTGTAAACTAAAGTAGTTAGTAAGCAAGTGAATGTCGTGTTTATAATTAACAAGATTTTTAATGGATATAAAGTGGTATTACTGGTGTGCGGTGCCTCGGTACACAAATACTTTTAAAAGTGCGCCACTCAAAGTATTTTGTACCGGTGCCGTTTACACAAAGCTGACGTCACGTGTGGTCACGTGATAAAAAAGTCATCGTAAGAAGCGCTTTTTCGGGAAATTCAAAACAACGAAAAATAAATTTGATTTCAATCGTTTTTAATTGAGAAAATGGATATCAATAAATTTATAAATTGGAAAATACGCTATTAGGGTGCTAATTTAAGGTATTTATAAACTAGTGGTTCGATATCTTGAGCCACACAAAGATCAACTTATTTATTACGTAACACGATTTGAGGGAGAGGGTCCGAACAAGTCTTATCTTTACTTACATGGGGCTTGGAGGTGTCTAAATTGTTCTTGTTTTATTGAAATTCTCAAATAAGAAACCTAACTACTAACTAATCACCGAATTACGTAACACTACATTTTGACAATCCCACAACGTTTATTGCGTTATTTACGTTGTCAAGAAAACGATTTTTTCAAACATATGAACCAATGGATTAGAAATTTACCTCATAATCCTTCGTATTGTGAGAGAAAATGTGTCACGCAATTGGGGAGCGGTATTTATAGAACCAATAGATATTGAGTGTTAGTCTAAATTCGTGTTTATCAGTACCCTGACGTGATGATAAAGGTAACCTCCAGGTCTCTTGTCTCAGGGCTGGGAGGAGTCGACGGCATGAAGTCTTCACCGGGGGGCGTGGGAGGCGGAGGGCCCGGCACTCCCCGGGAAGACTCAGGATCAGGCATGGGAGACTACAACTTAAGTAAGTATTAGAAAATTTTAATTTTCGCACTTTTCTGTAGGTCTAGCACGAATCTAGTTAAACAGTATAGGAATAGTCTTAGTATAGGAATTGGTAGCACCGAATTCTAAGGCTGACGTTGATAAACTTTACTTGGGATATGCTTTACTTAGGTACGACTGGCGGCCGTCGGTTGAGACTCGTCATCTCTTAACTGCCACTGGCTAATTTTTAATCTTAAATTTGAATGGTTTCTTCATTAAATTTTTCTTTTTACATTAATATAAAATCCAAAAAAAAAACCAAATCAAAAGTCATTTATTCAAATTAGGCTGAGAATCAGCACTTTTCGAACGGCAAAATACATAAGACAGTCCCCCAAAAATGCCCACCCTTCACCACTTCCTAGTGCTTTAGCTGGGAAGAAGAAGTAGCGGAACAAACTCCCCAGCAGCACAGCTGTCTGTTTAGTTGAATAGATTTGATTCTATACATACATAGACAAAGTAATATAAACATTACGAGAGTAAAAAAATATACTTGTCAATAAAAAAAAAATAAAAAAAATAATATGAACCCATATAACCTGTCACTAGTTACGCTAATTCTGGAGAAAGAACACAAACATTGACTATCTAGGAGCAACAAGAATTAAGTACCCAGGATTATGTAATATTTTGATTTCAAAAAATGGCTTGGTAAATTCTTACCCGTTCTTCTCCATAAAGAGATCTACCTTTTGGAATGGGCAACTAGCTTCAACTTTCAGACTGACCGACTCTTTGACAATTCAAAACTGCCTGTAAAAGGTTTAATTGAAATAAATATATTGAGTTAGAGTTTGTATGTTCCTGTCTCTACCTTGCACTTGTAGTTTGACAGTTGTGCGACAGTGACAGATTTAATGTTAAGACAAAGTATGTGCTAAGTAATGTTTATTAATCAGGGCCTACAGTATCGAGCTCTACAAAAGCTAAAATAGGGTTGCAAGAGAATAGGTTTCTTTGAATAGTTCCCCCAACCTTTATATATTTTCAATATGCCTATTATAAATAGGCACAGCGTGATGTGAGTTACATAAGCTTAAGCTGTTTGAATGATGTATGAATATGAATGTCGTGTGGCTTTTAAAATTCATGTGTTGTTTTAGAGTTTATTTTGGACATGACTCACATCGGTGGAGGAAAACACCGTAAGGAAACCTGTAATTGTAGTTAATTTATGTCAGAAATCGCCAACCCGTCTTGAGCAAGCGTGGTGATAAATGCTCGTACCTTCTCTGTATTTAAAGAGTTAATAGGCTGGTATTAATAGTAATCTGCTCATAATGTTCCCACTGCTGGGGCATACGCCGTTTTTTGAGAAGGAGTGAGCCGTAATCTACCTCGCGGGCACAGTGCGGGTTGGTAGATATCACATATCTTCGATTTTTTAATCTAGGACATGTCGGTTTCCTCACGATGTTTTCCTTCACCGTTTTAAGAGCAGTGGTGTTGAAATAATTTACACAAAATGAAGCGTTTATCTGGGTTCGATCCTATGACCTACACAGCTCGGCAAGGGGCTTCTAAAAAGTTCGTTTAAGCCGTTCTGAAAGCCTGATTTTGTGTCTGAATTGTTGACCGAAATAACAGCCTCTATTCCTAATAGATTTGGCAACAGATTATATTTATTAGGCTTGTAAATATGTAAATATTCTTGACATTGGGTACTTGCATAAAGCAACGGGTTCCCCGGTACAAATCGAAGCAGGTTGATATTTCGGAAAGAAATGGTTCGAAAGTTTTACCTGTTTCTTTATGTGATTTAATAATAATAAGTCAATATGGGGCTATTGCCTGCCTCTGCCTCGTTCAGGCACTACAAGCATGTGGCTCTGGGTACTATATCCGGGTCGGGCAAAGTGTTATTGTTGGGTTTTTTTTTTCTATATGAAATTACTCAGAAGCAGGCTGTAGTCTCGATTGGTGCCCGGAGACTTAAACTAAACTGGCAAAATGTAGGTATACTTTAGTAAAACCTCTGCCATTACTACTTCACTTTACTGTGAACCCGCGTCTTTCTGCTAGCACCCATTCCCTTGTAAATATAACCAGCAATTGTAGACCATAAGGTTTACAATCGCACAAACGTGTACAGTATCAACAATCGACAATCATAAATAGTTTATTTTTAAAAACCAGGTTTCGGTGGCCCCGGCGGCGACCAAAACGACCAAACGGAATCGGCAGCGATATTAAAAATAAAGGAAAGCATGCAGGAAGAGGCGAAGAGATTCGAAAAGGACCCGGAGCACCCAGACTATTTTATGCAGTGAACGGTTTTTATTTCAAAATTACTAACGCGCCGCCGACTTGCCGAAAAAACAGTTTTTTTGTTATTTTTCTAGTGTATCCAAAAATTTTGGTACCGATTCTATTGGTATCGGTAATTTTTTGGTACCGAATTATGGTATCATCGCGCGATATTGCTTGGTTTCGGAATTTTGATACCGTTTTTAGTATTGAGAATTTTCGGTATCATTTTTCTTTTGGTATCGGTGTTTTGGATACCAAGTTTTTTGGGTATCGGATTTTGTCGATTCCAAGCTGGTATTGGGTTCCGAAACGAATGAATATTCGTTACGAAATTTTTATACAAAATTTTAATATGCCTTTAGCATTTTAGGACTAGTGAATATTTAAATCAAATTCGATAATTATGTTACTATTAAAAAAATTAAAGGTTAAATGATCTCAAAATTGCATCATTTTGGTGAGTAGGCGCGCGTTCTGTTTGCGTTCCAACTGTCTGATGGTAATTAATGTATTTTTCTTTAAATACCATTTCCTTCGGCGTTTTTCTTTGCACAATTATTTATTATTTTTAATTTAGCCCGGTGTAGTATATTTGTTTTCGATTCCTTTCCTTTTGTTTGACAGTTTCATACCGTGTACAGTTACTGTATTAATAAAGTACTTACTTTATGTACTTGAAACAATAATATATTTGTAACCAGCATTTTTCATAGTCCTGGCAATGACCATAGTGGTATCCTGGCCGTCACGGACCGCAGCTACATAACAAATAAGACTAAAGTTCCAAACTGACATTTATGAAATTGTCAACAAAAAAAAAAACATCCAAATGCACTTGGTAATGACGAAGTCATAGACACGACGATGATCTGTTAGTCAGTAACGATATTGTCATTCAATAACTTATCAGTCAATTAAAAATTGACGTCTATTTTGTACAGATAATGTGAATCGGCGCCATTTTGTTTTTAACTGTCAGTTTGTTTTGACGTCATTGTTATTGCCTGACGGTTTTGACAAAGTAGTTGCAGAAGAGACACATAACTATCTTTTTGTAGTCAGTCGCTACGGAACCGCAAAACTGAGTAAACGTAATGCCCGCGCCCACTCGCGGCACAGCAGGGGATCTTTCGGCATCACTAAATCCAAGCGCAAAGTGACCGCAGCAATGCCGCGGTATCCTTAGGCATGCCGCGTCGTCGTTAGGCATTATCATTGGAATTTAAATTTTATTGTCTTACTACTAAGTTATATTCCTAATCGTCGCATTTAAATCCCTGGCTGTGCCGTGCCTTAAGCTCCATCTAGAGTGTAGAAGTAAAACATCACCTGTGTTAAAAAAAAGTCAATATCAAATGATATCGAAAACTTAGTACTAGTTCTGTTACCGTCAGCGACTATAAGTGAGTAAACCCGACTTTTACTGTAAGATGTATCCCTTCTGTATACAGGATGTTTACGATGACGATGTCAATTCTTGAAAGGGCTTACCTCTACACCAAACAAGGCAATTTTTGAGCTTACTCTGTCGTCATTTATAACACCCTGTATATTTACTTTGTCATCTCTACCGTCAGTTCGAGTGATGTATTATGTATTAACAATATTAAGTTATATAAAGATTTTTTTTATTTCGAATAAAATTATTATGTATGTACTAGTAATTTAAAAGTCTTTATTTTTTAAACTAATTTTTGACTATGAAATTATATGTAAAAGTGGCTTCGGTTGTTGATTTAAAATTGGGGGCTAAGCTTTAAAACATCTACGTAGATTTGTCCAAAATTTCTATTATGGAAACGCGAGACTAGCTATAATTTATAAGGGAAATTGCTCTATAGGGGTTCTAATTAGCGACTTCAAAACTATAATTACCTAAGACATTACATTAAAGTCTGCATTGCATCGGCGTAGGTTATTGAAGATGTCTAAAACAGGCGGTAACCACATACTTACAGGTGGGTTCTCAGCAAAAAATCAATCCAACTAGCCTTTTCTTCCAGTATAACCAGACGCAGCTGAATACTAGTATTTTACATGGAGCGACTGTCTATACGACCTACACAACCTAGTTACTGGGTAACACGACACCTCTTGGTAGGAGTGGTTGTCAGACTTTTTGGCTTCTGACTAAACGTAACGACTGTCACAGATCTACGAATGATAGCCGGGTCCATCGGCTTAACGTGCTTTCCGAGGCACGGAGTTGTTTTGATATGTAATTGTTGGGTTCTCAGCCATTACCTAAACTATTAACCACGTTTAAGACTAGTTTCTCGCGAACATTTTGGACCAAATTATAACTTAGCTCCATTTATCAAAGCAGCCGAAGCTTTTTTTGTTTTTTAATTTAAGAAAACGACATAACGCACCGATTTTTAAATGTCCAAGTGCGTTGATATGTATTAAAGTTGAGATATTTAGTGCTGAAGTGGTGTGACTTCGGGCTGTTTAATGAAACATACGAAATTTCAGTCAAAAAGGTAATGATATACAATTTTAAATGAAATAATATTACAAAGGAATTACTGTCTGAATTTTTTTTAGCATTGAATAATGTAGTAACACGAATTGTATAACAAAAAGCTGTTCTTATGCTTGGATTTCACATTTCTTCAAACAAAATGATTTTAACCAAGAGATTACTTGGAATATGGAAAATAATATAAGGTTCTTTAATTTCCAAGATATGAAATCATGCGTACAGAAAAAAAGAAAAGAAAAATAGTTTTTATTGTCACAAAAACACCACACAGAAATTACAGTTGAGTGTCCAGGTTCCTATACTTGCTTAATGATATTAATAAATCTCAGGGTTACACCATTTCTTTGCTAAAAAACTTCAATTTATCTTCCACTTTTAAAATAAACATTGGTAAATTAATTATTTAGCATTATTTTGTTTTTAAGCTCTTAATGTTCCTAGATTTGTTTATAATTTATAAGGACGCTTTTTATTAAAAGTTAATCAGGATATCGGTGCGTCAGGCGGTACCGCGTTTGGGATAATAGAACTCAAATAAATCAAAATACATTATATTCTCGAACAAGGCTGAAAAGTCAGTACTTTTTGAACGACGAAATTACATAAGACAGTCCCTCAAAACGTTCGCTCTTCACCAAGTGACGAAGGGCGTGTGTTGCGCCAAGTGGTGGTGTAAAAAACTCCCAGCGAAAAATAACGGTGACTCTTTCTAGCAAATGAAATAAGAGACAGAAAACTAAAGGCTATAAATTAAGTCGAATTTAACTTTCAAAGTTTTCGAGTTTGACTTATAATTTAGTTTGTCTCCTCTAGGTTTGTAGGTATCTTATTGTTTTGCACAGAATCACCGCTATTTCCCATTTCTTGGTAAAAAAAAATATAATGACGTGAAAGAATTTTGTTCTTTGTGGTCCAGTGCAAGGGTTTTTACCACGCAGGTTAGCAAAAATTCACGTGTTCTTCTGGTAGACAGAGACCACAGAACACCACATGCTACGATCCGTACAAACTCCTTTAGCTTCGTTAACGTACATACATCTGTGGCAGCTCTAGTGTGAGTTTTATTTAACCATCTCGATCAAACGCTTCGAACGCGTTTGGCGCTCCTATTGGCCCTGGATTGGTGACGGACCAATCGGAGCGCCGAACGCGCTCGATGCGTTTGGTCGAGATGGTTAACTGAAACACAGTAGGGCCCGCTGGTCATACGCACGCCAGTTGCGAGTACTGACTTCTCAAATCCTGTCTTACCGTAATCTAATACCTTTAAACGAGCATTTCTTGTATATATATTATGTAATCTAAATCTCGGAAACGGCTCCAACGATTTTCATGAAATTTAGTATGCAGGGGGTTTCGGGGGCGATAAACCGATCTAGCTAGGTTTCATTTTTAAAAAAACTTCAAACCAAAAAAAAAAACCGAGCAAAGCTCAGTAATACCAGATGTTTAATATTTAAAGATATTTTAAATAAAATTACAATCGTTTTCGCATTTAAGCCAGGTTTTTGGCATTCAAATTCGGAAAATAACATCAACTAGTATCCCAAACACGGTGTCGTGTCAGTTTTTTTTAATGTTCCGAAATGCGATAGAATTTTTGCAACGGAAAAGTGGTATCGAGAAATTCCTCTCACTCCGGAACAAGCATTTATTCATGTTTAGTAAATTATATCGATTTACAGATAATGTCGCGCGGTAACCACTATGTTTAGTAATAGCGGGCTAGGGTCGCGCAAAATTATCGATATCGAACGAAACCAGAACCGATACCAAGTTTAAATTTTTCGAAACTATCGATAATTTTGCGCGTCCCTAGTCAAGGTGGAGATTTTTATGCAGAAAAATTTTATACCGTGAGATAGTGACGTGTTGTAGTTTTTTTTTTTCATTCTGGTATTTTTCATGTAGCATAGGTATTATTTTTTTCTTTTTGGGGTGTGTGGAAATCTGTATAAATTAGATTTTACTAGAGATTTTTCGGAGAGGTAGTTCTTAAGTTATATGGGGCGCCGCCCTGTCCATAGTTCTGCGCAAAGTTGGGTTCATTTAGTGGCCACTAAGTGACGCTTCTAGAATCGGTATCAAGAATCTCGACTTAAATAAAATCGAACGGATATTTTACTTTTATTAAAAAAAAAATGTGTAAATAAAATCAAACTTTTGGATGACGATTTGTTTCAAACTTTTACAAAAAAAAAAAAAAAAACTTTTAACTTTAAAACACTAAACGGACCCAAACATTGTATAATATGCAGCGTTGAATTAATTAGAAATTAAGAATTTAGCGTTAACACAAAATAGATTTCAACAATGCAAAAAAAAAAGTTTTTAAAATTTATTATGACTATTAATTTTTTTTTTGTTTAATTATATTAATTGATTAATACATGTAGCGTGAGGTTGTATCTTGTTTACAGTTAAGGTATAATTATTATTATTTTCTTTAATTTGTGACTTAGATAAATGAATATTTTTTTCTTATCATATTGATGTCATGTTTATATACATACATAAATAGTTATTATATATTAAAGACATTGCTCGTTTTATTTCTAAAATAGTGACCTTACGGTAAATGAGAAGTTCCTAATGGAGAACCCAATAACACTTAGGCTGAGGCTACAGTAGGCAGCGATTTGCGATGCGACTGGAAGAGCGAAACGAGATAATCATGGTATGGCTACATTATAAGCGAAAATCCGGTGTATATTCGGCGATGATCGCTGATATGTTGATGTAGCCGATGCCGTGATTACAGTAATGTTGTTCCTATCGCTTAAAGAAATCAAAGATCGCTAGTGATAATTGATGTACGGTGTAGCCATATACGTGAGCATTCATTTTTTTTTTTTTTTTTGGTTTTGGCTTCGCACGGTTTGTGCATTTAGCCAGTGTCAAGTAATTTTTCTTTTCGATCAAGTAAATGCCCCGACATCGGGCACGAAATTACGAAACAGTCAAGGTCGACTTTAGTTAGTCAAATCAAAGTTATTGTAAAGCGGTAGTAACTTTACAACAACCTAGTACGAGTTTTTGGGGGGAACACGAAAAGTCCACGTTAGTCACTTATTTTCACCTTCACTACACTTGTGTACTCACACGTAACTAAATTGAATAATTCACTACCAAAATTATACAATTTAATTCACTATTTCACTAAATTTAATGAAAATGAAAATTCGTGCGACATGTTCCAACGCGATCCCGCCAAAAACTCGAGCATTCATTTGTTTATTTTAATCGCTCATGTGTCGCAGGTCGCGTCGCGATCTATTGTAGCCTCAGCCTTATGTCCGACCTGGGAATGCCAAGATCCCACGGTCAACAGCAGCGGTTGGGACCCAAGAGACCAGTGCAGACCGGACCTTTAAATTTGTTTGACAAAAGATTTTTTTTTACACGCTTTATAATAGGTAGCGGAAAAAGTTTCTTCGCATTTTTTAAGAAAATTCAAAACATTTTTTAATATAGTTTATTTACATTTAACTAAAGTATGTAGGTACCATTTTGTTCGATAACTTTTTGCCATCTTGTAGGTAGGGACATGATCCTATTGCTATAGAAATTTTGGGACTTCTGATCAAAATACCGCGACAAGTGGTTTTGGCAGTCCTCTCGTGATGTTAACCTGACACTGCCTAAAGAATTCTGAAGAGACCGAAACAGGTGGAAATCTGAAGGTGCAAGGTCAGGACTATACGGCGGATGCATTAACACCTCCCAGCCAAACTCACTTAATTTTTGCTGAGTGGCTTAGCAATACTTACTAGACTTCTTATTAAGAAACTAAAGTGTAGGTATGAAATTGTAAATGATTACTATTTTACTATTTAACTAATATAAACATCTTTTTGATAGAATACAGCGTAATTAAATAAAAAATTGTGTGGTTTTATGAAACCACCGTAAAAGTGAAACTTTTTTTCACATTATAGACATTTAACTAAAAACTACACGGTCAGCTGATGCGAACTATAGGCGCCGCCATATTGGCCTCGGCTGCTCTGACGAGCGCCTTTCACTTTATCCCTACTCCGCGGCCGACCGTCACGCGACACGTCACGCGACATGCAACACACAGACGAAAAAGTTTGAGACGATGTAATAAAAGTTTCACTTTAAAAGCAGATTAACCTTTTAACCGCTTGCGTCGGATTAATCCGAAAAATGGTTTTGTGTCATAATTAATATTGTCTGTACGGAAACAGAATACTAAATTAGCCATTAAAAAGTTAGGAGCCAGCAAAGATTCGTTTTTCTTGCTAATTTAACCTATCTTTGGGCGTGTTTAAGTAACAATAAAAGAGTAAAAGCTCCAAAACCAAGTCTGTACCGACAAAGTTCAATTATCGTAAAGCTCAATAAACTTTATTGGTCATTGATTTATGCAGTGGTTTTTTATGATTTTTTGAAACAGATGGCTAAACCATTGCTTCATATGTTCGGAAAATGTGTCTGCTCAGCAACGTAAATAATGCAATGAATATTGTTGAACTTTCAAAATGAAACCGATTATGATGAATCGCGTGTTACGCAATTAGGGTGCAGGTATAGGTAAATCCAGCTATTGAGAAATTCCAGATGGGAAATCCCAATAACACCGCCCGACCCAGGAATCGAACCGGACTTCATGGTCAGCAGTAGACGAGCTTGCGAACACTAGACAACGAGGCAGTGAAATCTATGCACACAATGTAGTATACATAAAAATACCATTTCGGAAATCTGGGTTGTCAGATTCCAGTCTTACTTAAGTTTAAAGAATAATGATTGACCTAAACCTACCTACTTTTAAATAAAAAAACCGCACCCAAGTCGGTTCACCCGTTTTTAAAAGCTAGGGTGCCACAGACAGACAGACACATATAGCGGTCAAAATTATAACACCCCTCTTTTTGGTGGGGGGTTAAAAATGAAACACGAAATCGAACCACCAACCCCCAACCCCCTTCTAACCACAGAACCTTTATTCTAAGGGTAGCGTGTCTAAGAGGCCATTTGTCCATATTCCCACACTTGTGAAATCACAGCGACTTACGCGAAGCAGTTTCGAGTGAATAATTGATTATGTGTATCGTTGCCCTCAGAAGTGTTATGGAATATTGAATACTACAGTACCTGCTAGGGATTTGGCGAATATCAATCTATTCAAATCTGCGGAGCCAGATGATATTCCTGTGTCTGTCGCCAGGAGGCTTGAAAAGTTCCCACTTATTACGTTCGACCACTTGGACTGTACCTACGAAGCTTTTGAAAGATTTAGTACGAATGCAAGCAAAAACGTGTCGTGAAACGGTGTCGTAGAAGGCGACTAAGGCACTTACTAGAGAATGGGCAGCAGCGTTCTCTATGCATTTGACCACCATACTGCGATCGACAACCCGGCTGCCAAGCGTGGGGATTATGGCAAATCCACCCTTTTGGGGGAGGCTTATGTCCAGCAGTGGACGTCTTTCGGCTGATATGATGATGATGATGCAAGCAGAAACTGACGAAATTAAAACCACCTATGCGACGTAAGATAATATGTAAAGGAGTTGAGAACGGAATTTTTGCAAATCAGAAACGATTCGTTACCACCTACGTCTGCAATTTAAAGTAAATATGAATCGAGGCGCCTGGTTACTTGGATAGTGGGCCGATGGGACTATCGCACCTAAATAATTCTTCTCTCCACGTGGGAATATCTGTCACTCTGTGGGCTTACAAGAATTGCAGTGGTTGGGAAGTGTTGCGTTCTTGACCCAAATAAGGTTTCAGGTACCTACTTAGGTAGGTATAGTGGCAAGACTTTTATTGAGCAGTAAATATATTAATTAAGTAACAAAAAATAAAACAATTATATCCTAACTCTAGCCAGCCAGCCTATCTTAAACCAGTGAACAAATTAAAAAAAATAGCGTCGAAAAATTCATCCACATCGCTGTCGACTGACCCAAGAGACTGACGGCATTGCCACGTTGTATGGCTTTGCTTAGCCTCTGGCCAAGCTGAAAACCAGCCCTTGGGTCACGGGAAGTGTCAACCAACCGTTTCGAGATTTCCTTGAAAAGACCATGAGTGCAACCCCAAACGGCTCCAAAATGTAATTACTAATAAGGTTGTTATATTTACGCCGCTTGAGGTTTTCCGCAGCAGCGCCAGCACAGTACACTGAGCCAGGACGTTACATCCCACACTAAATGCCTACCCACCTTCCATGGACCTAAGATGTATGCCGTCCAGTCTCATGCCATCCTTGCTTGCCAAACCATAGCTAGGTATCTAAGCCGTATGTACGCGATTGTACCGAAGACCTATAATACAGTCTAACAACATATTTCTCATTGTTTGCCCATCATTTGTCTTGCTAACCAAATTATACGGCAATCATATTGCATTAGGACTCGCCCCTTGACATACACCGCTTAGTTATAACTTAAAATATTCAGCTTGGTGCAGTTTTAAAGGGGTAATAAATAGGTTAAGTTCAAATAGACGTTGTTAGTTGACGGAGAAAGGTTTGGGACTTACAATGTTCTGAAAAAAAAAATGCAGACTAATTATTGAGAACATCATAATTCTTGAAGTTGGTAAAAAAAGCGTAAAAAAATCACGAGGCAATTTTGCTTCTGGTTCTCATTGCATAGTAATTTAATTAATTGCTTTAAAACTAAACATATATCAGCTCACTTCTTGTTTAAAATACCTAAATATTTCAACGTATTTTAAAATCCAAGATGGCGGCTTGACCGTTATGTTGGAAAAATTAAGAGTATTATTCTACGTTTTACTAACATTGTTCATACCATATTTACTTCAAGAATACATTTCAGCTATTTTAATAAACAAAATAAGAACTTGTAACAACTGCAAATCTTGCGATTATTAAAATGATTTCTGTTCTTAAAACATAAATGGATATTTAAAATTCAAAATGTCGTTTCATTATTTGTTTTTACTGATTTTACTCATCAATTTGGGCTGCGTTATTTCTGAGCTTAGTCTACGATTTGGTAAGTATTTTTGTAGATATTAAAATTATGATCAGTCATAAAATCTGGAAGAGTGAAAAACAAAAAATAATATCTACTCTCATAGTAATAAACACGGAATAAAGTTATTAAAATGTAAATGTATGGTTATTCCTGGTATAACTTTATTCTGTGTTTCTTAGTAAGAGGGTAGAAGTATAAATAAGTTATAACAAGTAATAAAATCAATTATTTATAGCCAATATGTCCTAAGTTATTGTATGACAATCATTATATTTTTTTCTAGTATTCATAGTTGAGACTCAAGAACAAGATTTGACACGTAACATCGGCAAGGCTCTGAAATTATCTGAAACTGTTAGGCCTGATGTGAAAGTTGATGACGCCATTGTTCCTTTGGATAGAGAGAGGGAAGACGAGAGCTATAGAATACGTGAGTATTTATCTTACCTTAGTGATTTATAGTAATAACAGCTGCAAGGGTCGATCGATTAGGATAAGCTACGCTTGCCGCGGTGGGTCCGTGGGGGGTTGACCAACTTCACATACTGAGACTCCTCCTTCGTGGATCTTTGACAGTCGTTAAGGGACGTCAGAAGCCGACAGTCTGACAACCAATCTTACCAAGGGGTATCGTATTACCCAGTTACTGGGTTGTGGAGGCCAGTCTACACCTACGGAGATGATGGCCTCACTTAGCCCTGAATTTTAGTCAAATCTCGTTGCTTCATCATCATCATCAATTCAGCCGAAAGATGTGCACTGCTTGACAGAGGCCTGCCCTTTGTGTCACTACATCGACCAGTCGTATACTGCGTATCTAGCAGATTACCGTGACCAGGTCATCGGTCCACCTTGAGGCCTTCTAGGCAGGCAGCGGAAAGGGATAGGGAGATTTCGAGTGCTCCCTCGGCTCGAAGCGGGCGCACCAGGCGTCGGCAGAAGGCAGATAATGCCTTTTTCCGGGCCCCATACATGGGTCCAGGGACAGCAGACGATGCTGACGGAAATGTCCGGCGCCCCCTACCATATAATGCACGTAATGTTCCACATGTGCTCCTCTTAGACATCACGGGGGAAGTCAAGCACCTCACTCACCCAGCTTGACCAAATGGAGCCCGCCGAAGCGGGCACCAATCGGGGACTTCGTTGAAGAGTGCTTAAGTGCCCCCGGAGCCCCCCGTGCAAGTGTGCGAAGGAACTCGAGGTGGTTTTAGTCAGTAGGAGTCTGATAGAGGAGGCTCCATGAGGAATTCCACCCCGATACCTAAAAAAAGGCTTACTTACTCATTTCACTTGGTTGCTTAGATATACGCATTTTTTTTTCAGTGTGTTCAGCAATATCCAAAGGAGTTTCCATGATAATCGACCTCTCCTGGTCGCCATGGAAAATGGCTGAAAACCTGGCTTTAGAAACAGGACTACCACTCGTCAGGACGTTGTTAGGGGCCCAGCAACTTGTGAAGGCGCTTGATGATCACCTGGAATCAAGGAATGCTACTGATGCTGCTATTATATTGGAGAGTGAGAGTGGTAAGTGCTGAGACATAGGCGAAAAGGGGCAGATAGGGTTTGACGTTACGGGAACCCGGGGTTGCAGAGGTCAGGGGAGCATGAGATCCTGGGTTCGTTTCCCAGGTCAGGCAAAGTGTTATTGTTTTTTTTTTCTGAAATTTCTCAGTAGCAGCCCGAGGTCTGAATTTGTGCCAGGTTGATGGCAATAGGCTCGCCCCCTATTACATGCCACTTATACATAACTAGCGAAATGTGGGTTTATTATAGATAGATACACCTCTTTCTAACCCATCGGGGATACAAAACATGATGTCATGTGATGTTATGTGACGTTATGTGATGTTATGTGACGTTATGTGATGTTATGTGATGTTATGTGACGTTATGCGATGTTATGTGACGTTATGTGATGTTATGTGACGTTATGTGATGTTATGTGACGTTATATTACAGGGCCAGTTTACGTGAATCTTTTTCCCTGGTAGGTTACTATTCTAGCTCAATATTCTAGAGATTGTTGGTATAACGAATTCAAATATCCATGATGGGGAAAAAAATTAAATGATGGAAATATTTAAATGCCTTCTGGGAGCTTTTGGCGGGATCGCGTTGGAACATGTCGCACGAATTTTAATTTTCATGAAAATTAGTGAAATAGCGAATTAAATTGTCTAATTTTGGTATTTAATTATTCAATTTAGTTACGTGTGAGTGCACAAGTGTAGTGAAGGTGAAAATAAGTGACTAACGTGGACTTTTCGTGTTCCCCCCAAAAACTCCTACTAGGTTGTAAAGTTACTACCGCTTTACAATAACTTTGATTTGACTAACTAAAGTCGACTATGACTGTTTTGTAACTTCGTGCCCGATATCGGGCCATTTACTTGATCAAAAAGAAAAATTACTTGACACTGGCTAAATGCACAAAACGTGCGCAGCCAAAACCCAAAAAAAAATCCCTTCCGAAAGTTCAAGTCGCTTATTCGGATCGACTGAAAAGTCTTATCATCTCTGCTTATTCACAGACGTAGATAGAACTCTATACGAGTTGCTAGGAGTCTCCAACATCAGGGTCTGGGTGCACGCTGGCTTAACAAGAGACTCTGCCAAAGCTCTGAAGACTATGAGACCTGAACCAAGCTTCTACATCATCGTAGGGGAGAATGGCTTTGTCATGGACACTTACAGAAGGGTAAGTTTGTTTCATTGACCCCATATAAACCCTTTTAAGAAAGCCTTGTTTTTCGTATGCGGCTGCCAATATTTTTTTTGAACGTAAGATTTTTTTTTAACTCATCTTGAGTTGTCTTTGCTACTTGACAAATGCTTCTGTTGATTTAGGTTTATTAAGTTATCGTTAGTAAATAAAGGTGTAGGTAAGTTAGCGTCGCATAGAAAAAGAATATGAAAATATAACACTTCGTTCAGAATAAATATGAAAATGGCCATACCAAATGCGCTGGACTCTGTAAGGATTGACCGCGATTTTCACGTGTTTAAAGTGAGAGTTTTATTGTATGGCGGAGCCAAGTCGTTATACAATGTGGCAGTGACATCTGCCACACTGTATAACGGCTGTTACTATGGAGTTAGTACATAAATCTGAACGCCCCTGTCCTTGAAAGTTTCCGTCAATTATAAAAAAAATCTTTGCTGTTATCTATGCAACTTCATCATCATCATTTTATTCTTATAACTTTTTAAAAAATCTACGCAAGGGGGGTCTAAAATCATGCGCTGCATTAATAGTTACAGTTTGCGTATCGATGTAGGGTAAAAAGCCGGATAGTTGACACACTTTTTGAAATCAGTACAAAAAGGAAAATACTTTTTTTGTAAAACTGACCGATACTTTGGAGTAGGGGAGAGTTGGCATAATAACGAGCCCCTAAGGGCCAATTGCTATATCTAAGCTCAGGAAAGTATTAGAGACGGTGTATTACCATAGATCGACGGAATATTTACTTGGCTACAATACTGGGGTTTCAAAAACATATTAACAGAAATGTATACAGGAAAAGTTTTTATTCAGTGCGCAAACTGTAACCATGAATTCAGCATATCATTCTAGACTTTCAGTGCAGAAATTTTCGTCGATTTTACAAAAAAAATCAGCTGTTTCATAGAAAAGTGCAATAGTACAAAAAACGGCTTTTTTGTATATTGGCCAAATTGTAAGAAATGGAAAACGCGAAATTAGCGAACCATGCCCCCGGATTGAGAAAACCGTGCTCGCACTTTTGCTGCGAAATGAGAGAGTTAAAGCGGCAAATGTCACGAAAACAATAAGATTTAATAAAATATTACTTATACATAACAAAATATTATTAGGAAATAAGCAATAAAAGCACAAATTTTGTGTTGACAATTACTTTACTACAAAATATCAAATTTTCATGCATTAGATGCACCATTTAAGCTTATAACTTTTATAATTATAATATTTCGGTAACTTGGATACAAAATATTAAGATGTTGAAGATGAAAACAAAATAAACTATATATTTATTTTGATTTGATATAATCTCGCCCCAAAGCACGAAATTGACCAACTTTGTCATTTTGTTTTATAATCTCATAAATGGATCTACACGTTACTTAGTAGCTGTTGTTGTTTTGCTCATCGTTATTGCAATATTTTTGCTTGCAAATGATGTAAATAACATTTTTATATTGTAACATAAATAATACTTAAAACTTGTTGAATTAACTCTAAAAATAATAGTCAGAATATGTTTTTTTTCGAGCGCGTATTACTCCCGTGACGTTAGTTGGAGTAAACTTTCAACTGAAGCGGGAGGAGTAGGGTGTGTTCGGAAACTCGTGTGTTTGTCATTTGTTGTGTTTAATTTTTGCAATATTGTAAAGCGCGGAATTATCAACCGCACGGTAATTGCCAACTCTCCCCTATTAGCGATTTTTGCGGACCTCTATATTTTGGGACATCTATTTCACATACGGGATAGTTGTCTAATCCATATAAATTATGTTTACTATAGATGCCCCGCCGAGAAACAGCATAAATATTATCTATCCCGCAAAAACTTTGATCGCATTTTGCGTTCTCATGCAATCGCACAGAGACATGCATCACGGTCAACTCGTATTTGGAGAATTTGTCGATAAATTAGTTATACGATTCATCTGTGAAACTAGAGTCATATGACAATCAGCACCCTAATTGCGTAACTCACGATTAATCATAATCTTTTTCGTTTTGAAACAGATGGCTAAACCATTGCTTCATATGTTTGAAAAATGTGTCTGCTCAACAACGAAAATAACGCAATGAATATTGTTGAACTGTCAAAATGAAACCGATTATGATTAATCGCGTGTTACGCAATTAGGGTGCAGGGCAACTATACCCCTGGAGCAATAATAATTATCCTAGTTTTACCGTCTGCCACTCTGCATTTTCCACAGTCTTTTTACCCTTACTAGGCTGTAAAAGAGAAGCTAGTTCGCCGAAGGTACCGCTGGAACTTGATCCTGACTGACTACTCAACCCTGGATGTGAGTCAGTTAATACTACCTACGGTGACGCTTCAGGCTGACCAAGTGGAATGCTGCAAGCTGATGAAGAGAGAGGACTGCACCTGTCCTTCGGATTTCCAGGTATTTTTTTAAAGCGGCACGGTTGGCGCAGTGGTTAAGAGGGAACAGGGCGTGCGATTCTCCATACAAATGTATTCCCCTTTTTTCTTCCCGAAGAATTCCTCTAGAGCAATTTTTTTATTTTATATAATCAAGGTCTGCTGTAAACACGTCCCTGTCATTTTCTTTTTTTCAGCAACTAATTAGTAAAGAAAATATGAATGACCCTCTAAAAATTACAAAAATGCCCTATTTTTACCGCCGTAATTAGAGGACTACCAGACAAATTAGAAACGTTTTTAACATTTAAAAAAATGTTAGGTACCTAAACATACTCTTTTTTTAAATGTTAATGTAAAAAATAATTGAATCGGCTCAGTTTTCGAGGAGAAAAAAGGGGAATACGAAACGTCGATCTCGTCAAATTTCTTGTGATAATTTCGGTTTGAGCTGCAGCTGTCCCTATCACACACTACGGGGGCTGCTCGAACGACCACGGGACATACCCTGTCCCAGTCGTAAAAACCCGTTGAGCGATAGCGCGACAGCAATAGTTTCTATAAATACCTATTTCTCAAATTCCTCGCAGGCCCCGTCCCCTCTTAAGCGATTGATTGCTGCGCTGCGTGTCGCGGGTTCCATTCCCGCACGGAAAAAATATTTGTATGACCTGCAAGTAGTTGTTCTGGGTCTGGCTGTTTGTGTATGTGAGTTTAAATGTTTGTAAACGCACCCACAATACAGGAAAAAAAGGTTCTACAGTTTCTTGGGGAATTTTATTAGAATTATTATTTCTTGAACAAGACATTCAATAGGATTATATGAACGTAGAGGCTTGTATTTATGATTGCGTCGAGAACTGAAGTGAAATGCGACTCAAGTGATGTTGGGCAGGACAGCTAGTCAGACGAGGAGACGGCCGATGGAGTAAAGCTGTGACCGAATGGTGGTCAAAGAAACCAGGGCCGTCCAAACGTGCGAAAACATCGTGAGGAAACCGGCATGTCCTAGAACCAAAAATTCGGAGACATGTGACATCTACCAACCCGCACTGGGCCCGCGTGGTGGATTATGGCCCACTCCCTCTCGAAGAGAAGAGGCCTATGTCCCAGCAGTGGGATGATTATGATGAGGTATCGAAAGACTAAGTAAGAAAAATAGTTTTCACTACTCATGCTTTAAAAGTACGCGAATATAGCCCTACGAAGCGGGACTAAAGTGACCACTTTAGCCTCTAGGGAGTGAAAAGTAATTAGTTTTTTAATTTCCTTCATGTGACATAGACAAACTCAAACAGCCAGTAAATATACTATTATCTGTGGACTGTGGACCATTTTCATTGCGAAAATGTTGAGAGTTTTAGTTACATGGTTTTTCCGCCAAGAAGGTAGCGCCATGTGTTTTAAATTGTAAATCTGTGACTGGTTTAGAAGAAAAAACTGACCGCGAAAATTTCAGAATTTTTGCCGAGTGTTTGTTCGGTTTTAAATAAATGTATTTAAGAATGTCCAGTGACAGTGAAGAGTTTGACGTGGAGCAAAGAGCAAAAGGCAAAGACTAATAGATAATATGCTTTTTAATTTTTTATTAAATGTTTTTGTACTAGCTAAATTAACTATTTTTCTCGCACTCAAAGTGAAAAGTACAGTTTGCGCCTCGAGACTAAACGCCAACTTAATATACCCTCGGTTTCATTGACTCCCTCGCACGCTCGGGAGTCAAACCACCTCAGGTATATTATGGCTTCGTTTAGTCCCTCGATATAAAATATACTATTATCTTCCAGCGCAAACAAAATATACTAAACGCCTTAATCCAGTACATATCAGAGACCTACTCGAAGCTGGACAGGGACCTCCCAGTAACCACCAGTACGATTGACTGCGATGATCCTCAGCCTGTCATGAACAGTACTAGAGAGAGACTCTTCAGGCAGTTCGCTGAAGACTCGGAGATGAGCAACGAGACGCTGTTCTATTGGGACGGAGATAGGTAAGCAATAGACAAATATATAGATGAAATTCTTTATTGTAGGTACTGTGGAACCGCTAAGGTCACTCGACTACCGCGGTCTATTAAAGAAACGCTTGTATGCGTGTAATTATAAACTATTTCGTGTATTCCAAGGTTAAATCTTTACAGCTCTGCGCCTGTCAATCATCTTTTCTCTTGTGAAATAATAACATATGCTAGAATATTTTTGAAGGGTTTTTTTTCGGTTTTTGGCTTCGCACGGTTTGTGCATTTAGCCAGTGTCAAGTAATTTTTCTTTTCGATCAAGTAAATGGCCCGATACCGGGCACGAAGTTACAAAACAGTCATAGTCGTCTTTAGTCAGTCAAGTCAAAGTTATTGTAAAGCGGTTGTAACTTTACAACCTAATATGAGTTTTTGGGGGGAACACGAAAAGTCCACGTTAGTCACTTATTTTCACCTTCACTACACTTGTGCACTCACATGTAACTAAATTGAATAACTCACTAACAAAATTTTAAAATTTAATTCGCTATTTCACTAAATTTCATGAAAATTAAAATTCGTGCGACATGTTCCAACACGATCCCGCCAAAAACACATTTGAAGGGTTGTACTAGATCTTCTTGACAGTACGAATGTGACAAAGCCATTTCGTTGCCTGCCGGTACAACATAAGGTTGCCTTCGGTAAACAACCAACCTTTGCAGTACACTGAAAGTATTAGCAACAGTTAATACACAACATAAATTAGGGATCAACGAAAAAGAAACAAGTGCGAGTTGGACTCGCATACGAATGGTTCCTTCCGTACCATTATCTATAAAAACGGCAAAAAATCATGTCTGTTGTTGTTGTCACTTAAATATTTGTTTTATTTAAATGTAATTATTTATTTAATTAATTATTATTTACAAAAAATGTGGACTAGCTTCACCTTAAGAAACAAACATGCTAAAAAAAATAATCAATTAAGTAAACACAATTATAAATTTTTCTGCCAGATCCGGTCTCTTTCTCCGCTCTCGCTTCATCCTGTCCACCTACAACCCTGAAGCTGGCCAGCAGACTATAGCCACTTGGTCTGCTGATGACGAGTACAAGCTGTTACCAGGAGTTGAACTGGAACCTTTGAAGATGTTCTTCAGAATTGGGACTGCACCAGTAAGTACCAGAAATATAAGTGACCACTGACCAAATGAACTTAATAAGTCACGGATATTGTAGGTATAATCTAAAGTAGCTGAGTTAGTTATTATTGAAAAAAGTAATCAGCTCATCGAAATAAACAAAATGTCTTACTAGCTTATTCCCGCGGCTCCGCCCCCGTGGATGTCGATTATCGCGTAAAAAAGTAGCCTATTTCCTTCTCCATATCCCAGGCTATATCTCTGCCAAATTTCATGACAATCGGTTCAGCGGTTTAGGCGTAAAAGCGTAACAGACAGATGGGGTTACTTTTGCATTTATAAAACTAATAGGGATTATTAAATAATCAGTTAGCATCAAATACTCCATTTGAAATAAGATTAGACATTTAAGGCTATTACCCTGCTCAATGACCTCGATGATTTGATGCCTGCGCCTGCTACGGGGATATGAACGTACTGCAATAAAACGAACTAAAGATTAAGCAAGAACACAGATGTGTCGCAGAGTTGTCATTGTTTTTGCCTATTTTGATTCGCTCTCTGAGAGCCATAATATTTGTACGAGTACTTTCAACATAATTTAAATTTATTTTGAAATTTATAAACGATGCTAGATTTCATCAGTGATTTTATTGAAGACGGTTATTATTACATGATACATTCTGAAGGTATGATGATGACCAGGCAAGTGCTTATCGGTTCTAAGTAACGGAAATAGTTAGGATGACCCAGCTTTCAACATTTATCTGATTGAGCACGAATGCTACTACATGATACATTCTGAAGGTCTGATGATGACCAGGTAAGTGTTTATCGGTTCTCAGAAACAGAAATAGTTAGGATGACCTAGCCTTCAACACTTATCTGATTGAGCACGGGTGCTACTACATGATACATTCTGAAGGTCTGATGATGACCAGGTAAGTGTTTATCGGTTCTCAGTAAAGGAAATAGTTAGGAAGACCTACCTTTCAACATTTATCTGATTGAGCACGGGTGCTACTACATGACACATTCTGAAGGTCTGATGATGACCAGGTAAGTGCCTATCGGTTCTCAGTAATCACAATAATAAATATCATCCGATAGCAGATTTACACCTTATAGGTAAACAAGATCAGATTAAATTTGCTGGCAAAACTTCACATACGTGATGGGTATCTGCCAGCTAATTTAATTTGACCGTATATTTTCTATTATTTAGTAATAAAGTTGGATGTCTGATGTATTTCGACTATGCCGCGGATGCAAAAGTTTGGCATCAGGACACTTGCACGAAAGATAGTTGCGCGAAAAACTTGCGAAAATTAAATTTCTTCACTCATCACGCCTGTATTCTATCAAAGGAATGGGCAGGGATGTAGCAGACTAGAAATCAACAGTCCAATTAGACGTCAGTAGTGATCGTCGTAGTTTTTTTACAGCACATTTTTTTTCTTTCTCTATTAGGTAGGTAGGTACCTACCTAAATTTTCGAAATTTTCATTATGGGTGTCGTTTTCAGAGTTTTTGGGGCATCAAAAGCCGATGGTGTGGTCAAAATGAAAATCCAAGATGGCGGCCAAGAAAATTTTCGAATTTTCCATCATGGGTGTCATTGTCAGGGTTTTTGGGGCATCTAAAACCGATGGTAGGGTCAAAATGAAAATCCAAGATGGCGGCCAGGAAATTTTTCGAATTTTCCATCATGGGTGTCGTTTTCAGGGTTCTTGGGGCATCTAAAACCGATAGTGGGGTCAAAATGAAAATCCAAGATGGCGGCCAAGAAAATTTTCGAATTTTCCATCATGGGTGTCATTGTCAGGGTTTTTGGGGCATCCAAAGCCGACGGTGGGGTCCAAATGAAAATCCAAGATGGCGGCCAGGAAAATTTTCGAATTTTCCATTATGGGTGTCGTTTTCAGGGTTCTTGGGGCATCTAAATCCGATGGCGGGGTCAAAATGAAAATCCAAGATGGCGGCCAAGAAAATGTTCAAATTTTCCATCATGGGTGTCATTGTCAGGGTTTTTGGGGCATCCAAAGCCGACGGTGGGGTCCAAATGAAAATCCAAGATGGCGGCCAGGAAAATTTTCGTATTTTCCATCATGGGTGTCGTTTTCAGGGTTCTTGGGGCATCTAAAGCCGATGGCGGGGTCAAAATGAAAATCCAAGATGGCGGCCAAGAAAATTTTCAAATTTTCCATCATGGGTGTCATCGTCAGGGTTTTTGGGGCATCCAAAGCCGACAGTGGGGTCCAAATGAAAATCCAAGATGGTGGCCAGGAACATTTTCGAATTTTCCATCATGGGTGTCGTTTTCAGGGTTCTTGGGGCATCTAAATCCGATGGCGGGGTCAAAATGAAAATCCAAGATGGCGGCCAAGAAAATGTTCAAATTTTCCACCATGGGTGGCGTTATCAGGGTTTTTGAGGGTGCTAACGCCGATGGTAAAGTCAAAATTAGGGATGGACTGAACATGGATTTCACCGAATATGAACATTCGGCCGAATGTTTGGTAAATCTTTTACCGAACCGAATATTCGGCATTTTTGATTCCCTTACATAAACAATACAGGTCTGAAATTGTGTACGCAAAGCGCATGGATTGGCGCCGGACCCTCCCGCCTGCTACCCCCGCTGTATCCGATGTTGTTATTGCGTCATCTAGTAAGTAAAACTTCGCCACGTACATTTGTTAAGGTTATTTTTATTTGAAAAGTCTACTTACTTCATTAGGTTTTTTTGCTTGGTTTAATTGTTGTGTACCTAAATATGAGCGGAAGAAGGAGATCGAGTATATGTACTTATTTTGGATGGATTCAGATTTCCTCTGATGAGCAGCTTGGCAAAAATATTTCTTTCAGCTCCAGGAAGCTCGATTTACAGTGGACGTTTGTTTTCCGAAGCCTGCAAAAACGACATCCATGTTGGATTTTTTTTAATTTTCTTGGCCGCCATCTTGGATTTCAGTTTTGAACCCACAACCGGCTTTAGATCCCCCAAAAACCCCGAAAACGACACCCATGATGGAAAATTCAAAAAAATTGTTTTCCGCCATCTTGGATTTTCATTTTGACCCCACCACCGGCTGTAGATCCCCCAAAAACCCCGAAAACGACACCCATGATGAAAATTTCGAAAATATAGGTAGGTACCTACCTAATAAAAAAAGAAAAAAAAATGTGCTGTAAAAAACTAAGACAGTCACTACTGACGTCTAATTGGACTGGTTATTTCTAGTCTGCTACATTCCTGCCCAACTCTTTCATAGAATACAGGCGTGATGATGTAAATAAATTTAATTTCCGCAACTTTTTCGCGCAACTGTCCGATCGCGCCTGTGGATCCGCGCATGTGTCTTTCGCGCAAGCGGATTCGCGCCACCGGGTAGGTGACATTATCAGTCACCAGGGTCTCCATGAGCTCTTTCAAATAAGTCCAAACACGACGGTTCTACGTAGTGCCGTCAATGAGATCCTATACCCACCTTCGGAGTCCACCACCAGGTAGGTGACATATCAGTCACCAAGGTCTCCATGAGCTCTTTCAAATGAGTCCAAACACGACGGATTTACGTAGTGCCGTCAATGAGATCCCATACCCACCTTCGGAGTCCACCACCAGGTAGGTGACATATCAGTCACTAAGGTCTCCATGAGCTCTTTCAAATGAGTCCAAACACGACGGTTCTACGTAGTGCCGTCAAAGAGATCCTATACCCACCCTCGGAGTCCACCACCAGGTAGGTGACATATCAGTCACCAAGGTCTCCATGAGCTCTTTCAAATGAGTCCAAACACGACGGATCTACGTAGTGCCGTCAATGAGATCCCATACCCACCTTCGGAGTCCACCACCAGGTAGGTGACATATCAGTCACCAAGGTCTCCATGAGCTCTTTCAAATGAGTTCAAACACGACGGTTCAACGTAGTGCCGTCAATGAGATCCTATACCCATCTTCGGAGTCCACCACCAGGTAGGTGACGTCATCAGTCACCAGGGTCTCCATGAGCTCTTTCAAATGAGTCCAAACACGACGGATCTACTTAATGCCGTCAATGAGATCCTACACCCACCTTCGGAGACCACCATCAGGTAGGTGATATCATCAGTCACCGAGGTCTCCATCCTCCATCAAACGAAATTCTAAAGATAGTTAAAAACGATAAAAAAATATAACACCATAGAAATAATAGTGTATCTACTAAGCTCTCCTAAACTATTGGTAAGTACCTAGGTACTTATAAATAGTTCGGCCACGCTTCACTTTACATTTATTCTTATAGTTAGACAAATTCAAACTTATTCTATGATGAGTTCAAAACACAAAACGAAACTAAAGATTACTTTATATATATTTACAAACTTAATTTCTATTCTTATTTTACGAAATATGTATAATTGTATTATTTACAATATTATTTAATTCAGAAAATATTCAAAACGTGAAGTTTAGGATTTAATTTGCAAAAAATAACGCACGTATAGTCCACCCGTCGCAAGAGTCATCGAGACACTGACGCGTCGCGTTCTGAGTATGCTTCACGCGAATTTTCGGGTTTTTATTTATTATTTTAAAATTTTAAAAGAAATGCGAAAAAGTATTCAATACAAATTGTTAAGTACGTCATTACGTATTTTTTGGTATAAAATTCATGCCGAACTATTCAGCCGTTACAGAGACAAATTGCAATTTAGGTCCAAAAAGGACCTTTTTACTAGAATTTTTTCCTACAATTTGGGAGAGTTTATTAAAATTTTAATCAATACAATTCATTTGTAACGACCTTAACTATAACATATATTTTTTGTATGGAAAACGCACGAAAGGATTCATCAACAAATTTCAATAAACATACGGTATTTTTGGGGTTTGACCAAGGTGATCCCCTTAACGAAACCTTTTTTACAGTCCGATCAACCGATTTTGACTTCTATTGCGTCGGTGGCATGACAAATGGCAGCTGCAGTAAACAGTTGGTATTGTAACTACTTTTTTGCTTTTAATGCCATCCTTATGCCTACGGTATAGAAGTCAGAATGAGTTGAACGGACTGTAAAAAAGGTTTGTTTAAATGTCTAATCTTATTTTAAATGGAGTATGTACTTCTGGTTTTTGAAAATCCGACAAAGTCCTTTCGTGTTACTTCAAATCAAATCTCTGTTGTGATTGGCAGTTTGTGATTGACCGATTTCGTGACAAACGTTCTAATCAAGAGTGTCTGTAATTGTTTTTTTTTTAAATAAATGAAACAACAATTTGGCAAAGGATAAAAAAAATAATCTTAGTCTTTCTAAAGTCTGTTCAATTTCAAAGAGTGTTTTTGAAGAACGTAACTATAATTAAATAATCGTCAATGACAGGCTGTACCCTGGACCCTGATGAAGTTAGATCCTACCACCGGTGAACAGATGTACGATGAAGAAGGACAACCAATGTTCGAAGGGTACTGCGTCGATCTCATTGCTAGATTGTCTGAGGTAAGGACACTTAAGGAGGAACAAGTCCACATTTTTCCCATACAAACTTCGGAAGTGTATTACTCAACTGTTCGACAATGAACATCAAAAATTAAACATGGTATGGTTTTGTTTCATTATTAATATTGTCTGTACGGAAACAGAATACTAAAATAAAAAGCCATTAAAAAGTTAGGAGCCAACAAAGATTCGTTTTTCTTGCTAATTTAACCTAACTTTGGGCGTGTTGTAAGTGTAAAATCTCCCCAGAACAGCTGCTAATCATGTCTTAACTTTAACATTTATAAATAAGTGAGAAAAAGTGTTACAGAAGATAAACTAATAATATTTTCCTAGACAATGTCATTCGATTACGAGATCGTGTCTCCAAAGGCTGGTGATTTTGGAAGAAAGCTTCCGAATGGAACATGGGATGGTGTTGTTGGTGATCTAATGAGAGGCGTAAGTATCAAATTTAACAATATTACAGTTAAAATAAAACTATCTTGATAGCGTATTGATTTTAAAAGCTATCTATCGGCAATGTATTGAGACATCGCCAACTTTTGCATAAATTATGAAGTAAAGTTGGATTGTGTAACGCGTAGGCATATTTTAATATCTTTAGTGTTAGGCAATGTATGACGTAGCTCGTAAGTTAATTTTAATTAAAGCTGCTTAGCCTAAGTGGGATTGTACCGGACATTTCTGCCGTATTTCAGAGGCGTTATGGGCTAAAGAAACCACAGACTAGGTCCCGTTTAATGCTAGGTGACATAGGCATTGCAGCAGACAAAGGCGTGAAATAGTCTTGTGTAGTTCGTGAACAATGAACGAATAGGAACCGTTTCTTTACACTGTACTAAAAGAAACGTTTCCGAACGCCGACTTGTAATCGGTCTATTCGTTCTAATAGCTCCTCGTACATTTACAAAGAGCCATATCGTATGTCCGAACGAGAACGAGAATGACAGCGACTGATTTGACTGATACGACTTCAATGAGACTTTTTTGCTCCGTGATCGTTCCGTGATCTATGGAAGTACTGACTGAGAGCGAAGACCGAATAGAACTAATAGAAGGAACTGTTCACTGACCTAAATGAACTAGTACGGAGCGATCTTAAAAATGACCGAGCAGGCACAAGAATACCGTGAAAAGACTCCTACCGGAGAAACAGAATAAACGATATATTAATTTGCAAGAATATAGGTAGTTTACATAAGTTCTTAAGATCTATGGGTTTCACTATATTTGTCATTTCAGCCGTGTAAATATTTAGATTTTACATCTTGGAAGACAGGAGTGTTTAGAAATGGGAGGCTTTTACACAGCTGTGAGACAATACAGGTTAATTTTCAACCTTAGGAAATATATATGACCATGTGTCAAGCTTATAGGTCTGAGCTTAAATGGATGCCCATTCGCCAAAGAAGAAGTTTGCGCGCTTTGACTACGCTTTTCTCCTTTCTCAACTCTCCTACTCCTCCATCTTATCTTTTGTCTCATTTCCAATATCTATATTCTTCTGACACTAAGAATCTGCGTTCTTCTAACAATCTTCTTCTACTCTGTCCTTCTCATACTTCTGACTTTGTTCATTCTTCCTTTCATATTCAGTCCATTCTTCTTTGGAATGCGCTTCCTCTCGATATCAGGACGGCCACCAGTCGGTATGCATTTAAGCGGAAATTGCAGAGGTATTTTCATAACGAATAGCGTAGAGTCATCTAAACTCCTCCTGCCCTTGAGAATGAATATATTAATGGCGGTTAATATTAATTTTATTAAAAAAAAAGAACGAAATGACAGACTTTAATCAATTTACAAACACAATTTAGGACTTATATAAAATATGCATAAGGAATTAAGGATTTAAATATAACAAATTAAACAATATTACGAAAACGATGTTAACACGACGGCTGCTCGAGGTGAAGTAAGGGGCGAGTACTGGCCGCGCTCCGCTTTTATAGGCACCGCCGCGCGGTAGTTTTAAATCAACGTTTTCCCGCTAATACGGCCTCTCCTGATGTGTGGTTGTCCTCAGCCACATTGTCCAGATGATGGTCCTTGTCCGCTGCAGTCACGATCTTCGGCAAGTGAACTCGGGCAACGCGAAGGGCTCATGTCTTCCACAGCTGCATCAATAATTGATGGACCCTGGTGTGTGTCTGCATCTCCACGATTTGAGTAGTCTTCACAGCTAGTTGAACTGGTAGTTGGTGCTGTAAGACTATCCTCTTCACCTAAAATTTAGAGAATAGCATTAATTAGTAACATTCTGATAACTTAATCCTAACACATGTATGTTGTAATTAAATACAACACATTCAGACGGAGGCACCCAGTTCGCACGTCTTGGCAGAGACACATCTCAATGCCCACATAAACAATCTGAGACGGAGGCACCCAGTTCGCACGTCTCGGCAGAGCCATTGCTCAATGCCCTGATAAACAATGTAAGACGGAGGCACCCAGTTCGCACGTCTTGGCAGAGACACATCTCAATGCCCACAACAATCTGAGACGGAGGCACACAGTTCGCACGTCTCTCGGCAGAGCCATTGCTCCATGCCCATCTGAGACGGAGGCACACAGTTCGCACGTCTCTCGGCAGAGCCATTGCTCCATGCCCACATCAACAATCTGAGACGGAGGCACCCAGTTCGCACGTCTCTCGGCAGAGCCATTGCTCCATGCCCACATCAACAATCTGAGACGGAGGCACACAGTTCGCACGTCTCTCGGCAGAGCCATTGCTCCATGCCCACATCAACAATCTGAGACGGAGGCACCCAGTTCGCACGTCTCTCGGCAGAGCCATTGCTCCATGCCCACATCAACAATCTGAGACGGAGGCACACAGTTCGCACGTCTCTCGGCAGAGCCATTGCTCCATGCCCTTACAACCATTATGCATGTACACATGACTCATTCAGTTCATGTAAATACATTTAGTACAATACACGATCATCATTTAGATAGCAAAGTAAATACAACAATCTACTTACAATCAAAGAACGTGGCGCATGACTCAGGGGTCCACTCTCCTCGCCAAACAACCATATGCTCGGCGGCAGCTTGAGTGACTTTGCCATACGAACCAGTTAGCAGCTGTAGTTCGTATCGATCGTGTGGAAGGGTTTTCACCACACGATACGGCCCTCGCATCCCCGAGTCCAGCTTGCCTGTAACTTGAGAAGTTTTTATTACAAAGACATTATCATTTAAATTAAACGTACGCTTGACCTTCCGATTTCTATTAACATAGTCATCTTGTTTACGTCTATTCTGGTCAAGCAGTTCGCTAGCGCGCTGTCTTTCTCTCTTAATCCCTCGCGATTTGGTCGCACATCATCAACAGCGACATCGCGAACAAGAGATCTTATGACTGGCGTGACTGCTTCAACACCAAAAAGCAATTGTAAAGGTGAGATCTGAGTGGTTTTGTGCTTAGTGCAGTTGATAACAAGCTGCATTTTCCACAAGGAATCGGACCATTTACTCTCTGGTTTAGATGCCTCTATGCGTAACATATTAAGCAGAGTACGACAGTACCGTTCCACCTGGCCGTTTTCACTATGCATCTCAGGTGTTACAAAATGAATTTCGCTACCCATTTCAGAAACCCAACCCTGAAAACTAGCGCTTTCAAACATTCGTCCTCGATCATACACAATAAGTTTGGGAGTGCCAAATAGGGAAACGGCGTTTGAAAACATTTCTTTTAATTCGTTGGAATCTTGCCTTTTTATAGCATAAAACAAACAATACTTAGAGTAGGCATCTACAATAAGCAGTACATACTTTTTATCGTTTGAAATGGGTAGTGGGCCTAATACGTCCATGTGGATCGTATTAAACGGGGTATCTGGCTTATGCCATGATGAAATTGGATAATGTGGAGCCCTAGGAACTTTTTTGGAGGAAAGACAAATCAGGCAATGACCAACGTATTTCCTTACAAAGGCATAGAGCCCTGGAAACCAAAAATTACGTAGAATTAGGTCAATGGTCTTGTCTGCACATATATGCTCATGTTGGTCGTGAAAAACTCTTAGGAGGCTCAATCGGTGCCCTTTGGGAATAAAGCATAGTAGCTTTGGCTCCTGGCCCGTGGGGGTGTATTTATAATACAGCAGATCATTACGAACAACATAACGGGAAGCGTCTAGCTCATTATTATTGACTTTGTCAATCAGCGTACGAGTTTCCTCATCCGCAGATTGAGCAATCTGTGCCCAGTTTTTCGGCTTAGTTATTTGGAGTACATCAACAGGGTTTCGACTTAAATAGTCCGCGTGCTTCATCATAACGCCCTTTCTATATTCTATAGCAAAGTTGATATCCTGCATATATATCCACCAACGCGCGACGCGTGGTAAAAGATCTTTCTTACGTTCCGTTAGTTTAAGCGCGTTACAGTCAGTCACAATTTTAAACGAAATACCTAACAAATAGTGGCGAAAGTGTTGTAAAGCTTTAATAATCGCGAGCGTCTCAAGTTCATAAGAATGGTATCGTGGTTCGGCTCCTTGCGTAGTTTTACTGAAGTATGCCACTACCCGGCGTTTACCATTCTCATGCACCTGAATAAGAACGGCGCCGTAACCGATGGAACTCGCGTCTGTATGCAACTCGGTTGGTAACAACGGATCGAAGATTGCAAGCACAGGTTCACTCGTAAGACAATGGATTAGGTATTTACGTGAGATTTCTTGTTCTTCGCCCCAGTGAAATTTGACGTTACCCCGTGTTAAATTAGCAATGGGAGCTGTCTTAGATGCATAGTTAGGTATATAGCGACGAAAATACCCCGCCAAACCGAGTAACTGTCGAACTTGTTTTACATTTGTAGGCACAGGGGAGTTAATTAAAACCTTAATTTTCTGTTCGCTCGGTCTAACCTGACCCTCAGAGATAGTACGACCTAGGTACTCAACCTCTGTAGCCACAAATGTACTTTTCTTTAGGTTAATTGAAAATCCCGCGGAAGTAAGTGTGTGTAATACCTCGCGCACGTTCTCGATTGCTTCATCGATAGAAGACGCTAACAATAATACGTCATCAATAAATGTGAGGGCTAAAGCCCTCACATTTATTGATGACGTATTATTGTACTGATCGAGTCCGGTAAACCGGACTCGATCAGTGATTTAAGCGTATTTGTGATTATTCGCTGATACACGACCGGCGCGTTCGCGAGACCAAACGGCATTTTTAAATATTCATAATGACCTTCGGGGGTCACGAAGGCGGTCTTCGCTACAGACTCGCTATCCAACACAATTTGGTGGAAGCCTGTCGCCATGTCTAAACAGCTGAAGAACTTGCTCTTACCAAGGCGATCAATATGATCTTCTATCAAAGGTAATGGATAGCGATCTTTCACGGTAACCGCGTTCAACGCGCGGTAATCAACGCACATACGATCTTTTCCGTCTTTTTTCTTAACAAGAATAATTGGACTTGCGTATGGAGAATTGGATTCGCGGATTATCTTCTTATCGAGTAGGTCTTTTACGATATCACGCACTTTCAATTTTTCGTCGATTGAAAGCCTGTATGGCCTGTAACAAATCGGTGTCTCACTCGTCAACTCAATGCGCATATTACCAGTAGAGACTGTTGTTAAGGCAGTCCCAGTAATAAAGAATTTCTTAAACTGATTTACGACTGACATTAATTTTTCACGATCGCTACCTTCAAGCGGCGTGTTAACTGAAAACTGTTCACTTGAGTTGATGAGCAATACAGTTTGACCAACCGAACTAGGAATACGAGTAATACGTTGTTCATTGTTTGCGCGAATGTACGTTACCCCCTCGCGGTTCAAGACATCTGTACCTATTAGTACAGGCACGTTTAAGCATTTAAGGGGAACAACAAAAAGATCCACTTCTAGTGAGATGTCGCTAAATTCTATAATTAATGTTACGCGGCTATTACACTCAATATTTTGATCACCAATGCCACGTAATACTTGATATGTGGGTAGTCGAGTACATTTAAAATATTTTAGTACAGACTCCGAGATAAGTGAAACGCGCGATCCGCTGTCTATCAGTACGTCGGTAGGTATACCCTGTATAACGGCCGTTGTGACGTCACTGTCTGTTGACGCGCCTTTTAACTCTAAACAAAAATTTACATTGTTTTTATTACGCGTTTCAGATCTTTGCTTAGTAAAATAGTCAGAGACGTTATGGCCTGGCTTTTTACAGAATGAACACGACCCATTTGGTTTCTCATTAGTTATTTCTGTTGATTCCGTTTTCGATTTTTTAGGGCACACACGCTGCAAGTGACCCACACTACCGCAAGAAAAACACTTTGTGTCGCGATTTATATTATTGTGCGGACGTTTTCGAGAGTTTTGGTCTAACTGTTTAAGTTTGTGTTTTGTGGGAAGGTTTTACAGAGGTTACAGATGAGTTGGATTTCGGTTTGGTATAAATAGAAAAGAATTCAACAAGATCTTTGGTCGTTAAATGAGCGTTAGTCGCAGCGGCACGTATTTGTGCGTCAGTTACCCCACGTATGACAATTGCGACCGTTAAATCATCACTTAACCCTCTAACAATGTTTAATCTCAAGACAGAGCGCCTAGCATATTCTGCGTACGTGGAATACTTGTCGGAATTAGTACTCATCACATCAAACAAAATATTGGCTACATCGATTCTTCGTGAGCAAAGCGGTTTAAATTCGATTTTAAAGTTAGACCAGGTACGGTCGTGTGTGACCCAGTCATTTAACCAGCTACGAGCATCTCCTTTAAGGCAGTTAGCAATCCGGGATAAACACTCGTTATCGTCCCATCTATTAATCTCACGTGCTCTTTCAACCTCTTCACACCAAGAATCGATGTCATGTATGCTGGGATCAAAGTTTGAAATATAGTAATGGTTGGATCTAACCTTGGTTAACGCAGTCAACGCTCCAATAAGGCGGTCAGTAGCATCCAGTGACGTGGAAGTACTTGCAAGCGATTCTCCCCCAACGCTGGTGTTCGACTCAGGTACTGCTGGATGTGGTTCCTGTGGTGAAGAAGAAATGATCTGCCCAGGCGCCACAATGGCACGTGCTTCTGGAGTCGTTGTTGCTGACACGGCGCTGGTTGCGGGTAGGCTGGTGTTTTCTAGCGCAGTCAGGCGCGCCAGAATAGCTCCAAGGGTATCTTGGAGTTCAGCTGCATTATTATCTTGATCACGCCTAGTTCTACCTCTATTACGAGTGGTAGGTCTTTTCGGACATGATTCAGAAGCTATTCGCTCGACACAAAAATAAGATAGGCAATGGAGCCTATCCCACTTCTGATAATGGCGGTTAATATTAATTTTATTAAAAAAAAAGAACGAAATGACAGACTTTAATCAATTTACAAACACAATTTAGGACTTATATAAAATATGCATAAGGAATTAAGGATTTAAATATAACAAATTAAACAATATTACGAAAACGATGTTAACACGACGGCTGCTAGAGGTGAAGTAAGGGGCGAGTACTGGCCGCGCTCCGCTTTTATAGGCACCGCCGCGCGGTAGTTTTAAATCAACGTTTTCCCGCTAATAATATTATTATATATATTATAGGTAAGTTTAATGTGTAATATAAGTTTAAAACCTATTTATGTACCAATCTTATTTATTATTCATTATGATACAATTTGTATAGTTTTTTCAATCATTGTTCCTCTCAACCTATGCACCTGCCATCTAATTTCTGCACCACCCTTGGTTGACTGGTAGAGAATGCCTAAGGGTCTCCCCACATTTATCGACGCGGAATCGGCTTAAGCCGAGTGCGTATCAGTCGAAAACGTTCCGCTAGATTCAGCGGCCGTCAGCTAATCGACAAACGGCACGTTTCGCCGTCGGCCCGCGTCGCGAAGCGTCGTGCGAGCCGAGCCGATGCGAATAGTATTAGTAACACCCTTATTACGTAGACATAAAGGCTTTTTTGACCGGTGCTAGCCGATTCCGCGGCAATAAATGTGGGGAGACCCTAAGGTATTAAGTCCGTCTTTTTACTTTTTTTGTGTGCGAGAAGTTTCAATAAATAAATACAGCCTAGATAGGTAGATAAATATAAAGAAAGTTGTTTAAGGCAGTATTTTTTATTACAGGAGACTGATATAGCAATATCAGCGTTAACAATGACTGCTGAAAGAGAAGAAGTTATCGACTTCGTGGCTCCGTACTTCGAACAGACTGGTATTTTGATTGGTAGGTGATCACTCTCACCATTGATGATTATTTTATTTTATTTATTTGGGAAAACAAACAATTACACATTCAGAATTACAAAAAAGATTGGATACAGAAATGATACAAATGTGAAATCAACCACGTTCTCCACAGATACACAATGAGACAATTTGGTAAATTTGAAGACTAGCGTTGTTAACAATAAAAAAGGAATATTAATAGTAAATTAAGTATCAACAAAATATAAAGCTGTCAAGACATACGTTAAACATAGTGCCGCATAAGTGGAACAACAGTGCACATTGATTCTTATCTTCTTCGTTATTATTATCAAATGTGTTTCAATTTCGATTACAGCCATGTTGCACCAGGTTTGAAAGCAGCAGCATTTAATTAATTCCAATGGCTTGATCACGCTTTCAGAAAATCACTAATCGATCACGTCCGGTAGGATGTCGACGCATAGGTACGATTGGCTCTGTACCGTCGCTTGCGAACGTATCCGTATATCGTATGTATTTCTGCGGCTAGCCAAATAGTTTAATTCCTACCGTGTTGACGTGTTCTAGTTTATGAAAATGGCTGAAGTTGTATTGTTGGCTATTGCATTGGAAGAAAAAGAAAATAATCATTATAATTCTTCTAAATCCATGTTTGAGTGACGTCTGCAGTGCGTGAACTTTCTAGAAAGAGTGGTGCCGTCCGGCCACGGCTTTGAGCGCACGCGACGACAGCCGAAAGGATCCGATCGCATACGACGACAGGAGAACGGAGCCGATCGCGCGTCTTACCATACTTTCGGCTACGATCGCCTGTCGCGGTAGACGTCCACGGCCAAGCTGCTGTGCGCGGCTTGGTAATATAGACTTTAAACACTGTGTACACGATTTAATATCGTTTAAAGATTTTAAAATCCGTTCTGATCCGATGCGATGCGAGCCGTTTAGTGGAAATCTTTAAAGTCGATATTTCGGTTGTCACCCCCTTTCTAACCATATCATCATTTACACAGTCCATCCATCCGTTCTTTGGTCTTCTCCTACTCTTATATCCACATTCAAATCGAAAACTGACCTTCCTACGTTTTCCTCATTCCTCCGCATCACATAATTATCTCATACCAAGTGATGTGCCGGATCATTAAAAATGTAGATCCGCAGATACGGATCCGGTTAATTGGCGTCAAGATCCGCGGATACGGATCTTAACTTTCTTACTCAATCGGTGTCGGTGCGCGTGACCTTGAAACGATAGTTGACGACTCTTTACGCTTTGCGTGACAGAACATGTTTCGGCTTGCGTAGCGCGGGTCTTTCTTTTGTTTTATTATTCATTTATTAAAATATCCCTTACAACTATCATTACAGGTGTATACATAATACGATAGTGCGGTCTTAAAGTTAATTTACTTACAATTGTATGGAAAACGTAAAAAACACAATATTTAAAAATATAAAATAAAAATAAAACAACAACATAACGTCTGAATCTACACTATAACATAAAATAAACAACAGTATTTTAGCGAATTCACTAAAATGGAATGTAAATACATAGATAACCTTTGTGTTTGCTGTACGAGTAAAAAAAATATCTACAAAGAAGTTTAGTGGTGCAATTTGGAATTATTAATAAGGGAACTAAAAGATCCGTCAAAAAAGTAACGGATAGGGATACGGATCTTTTTTCTCCCGCGGATACGAATACGGATACGGATATCCGGAACATCGCTAATGCCAGTCAATTTCCACACAAATCACCGGAACCACTTTATTTATTTATTTAATACTTCACGCACAGAAATGTACAGAGGCGGACTTAATGCCAAAGGCATTTTCTACCAGTCGACCTCGACCACTTTCAGACTTCCTTTTGACAACACCTAGCCAAGCCAAGAGTTAACTGAACTTTGAAAGCAGCAACAGCAGAAGTGTCAGCGCAGTGACAAGAGCTGCTACTTACGAGTTCTAGGTGTAAACTGCACTCAAAACGGTAAAGCAAAACATCGTGAGGAAACCGGCATGTACTAGAACCAAAAATTCGAAGACATGTGACATACAAATATACCATACACGACTACACACACCCCCACAAAACACCCCCTCTCAACCACCACACCACACCACACCACACCGCATCCCACTCACACAGCCATTCCCTACACACATAGTCACACATTCATATTCATAGCTAGGTCATTATGGGTTTATTATTATTAACACACAAATAAAGGTTTCTTTGGTACACGTAGTTACAGTAGAACACTGGGTCCTAGATCACAGGATTCCCTTAAACTCCATAGGTTTGGGTAGTTAAATAAAGGTAAACAAAAAAAAAACACCTGAGTCATGGATGCGAAACCTTTTATTTCCAATGTTAAAATCATATTATATGTATAAAGTCCTATGATGAACTATCTGTCACCTTAATAATAAATCGTTCCGTTGTATCTTAAACTATTTGGCTAGCTATAATAACTCAATTTAACAAAATCGGAACGCACTAGCAAAATCGCAAAAATGTCGATTCGAAAAATGTGTCTGCTCAACAACGTAAATTACGCAATGAATATTGTTGAACTGTCAAAATGAAACCGATTATGATTAATCGCGCGTTACGCAATTAGGGTGCATGGTTAAATTTAAAACAGCCGGTTAAATCATAACCGGCTGATTAACAATATTTTGCTGTTCACCACGCACTAACCATTGGTTAAGCACTGTAATCGGATGGTTAACTTAAACGACGTGGCCAACTCAGTTTAACCGTTGGTTTATGCTTTCTGGTTTGAAGTTTTGCATTGTGAATCACTTTTAGTTATAAAATAAAAATGTAAGACGCTTTGAGTTACTTCATATTTGATGAGGATAATGTGTTAGATGATTTTGAAGATAATATATAATTTTGCGCACTCCCGTATATTCCAAACACGGCACAATAATTTCGAGGAATATGACTAGAAAGTATTTAGTACAAGATTTCGTACATACAAACGTAGTTAGTGCTCTGGAATTACTTGATTTAATTGAAAAGAGGTTTGAATAGCCAAACACGTTTGCAGTGACTGCCGAAAGCATTAAATTTGTCAGCCAGATGCATCCGACCCCATTTTTTTCGGCATTTGTCGTGGCGTCTCTCACAAAGTAATGTTAAAACATTCGATCATTCGGTAATTTTCGACTCACTCATTCAAAAACGTTCGGTTATTTAACCTTTGGGTAGAATTGAATAGTGAACACGAAAAAAACGCTGTTTGTTTAAACATATGTTTAATGCTAACAGGACGGTTACGTAATCAATGGTTATGTTTTAGTTGGTGAGCTCGGGTCTAACGTAATAACTGTCACTTCAGTTGCCATACTACATCATTGTACTTTTCAATTTAACAAGTCGTTGTATTTTCTAAAAGTTTTAGGGAACCTGTCTATTTGGGCTCTTTATAATAGGCAGATTACAAAATATTATTATATAAATCTAACCAAAAAATTGTGCTCAAGTAGTTGCATCTAGCAAGAGTAGTTTTAAGAATAAATTATAAAGTTTAATATACATTAATAAAAGAGGAAACTATCGTACATAAAAATCTAAAATAAATTTGTTTTTGTTACACCGTATTTTTTAAACAAGAAAATGTCAACTATAAAAAAAACCCTTTTTACGATTTGTTTACCTTATTTAACCACCTCAACCTATGGAGTTATGGTTTAGGAGCCAGGGTATTTCATTATCTTTGCAGTCTTTCCCAAAAACCAATGTAACCTACTTAAGTAAAAAGTATTGGTATTGTTTAAGTTACCAGCCAAACCCGATTTCAGGCCAAACTAGTTTGTCCTAGGCTAAACTGGTTTATTAAGCCGGGGCACGCCAATTAAATGGGTTAGGTTAGGTTAGAACTGTGACCAAAAGCGCGCGAGGCGAGCGAGCGTTACTTCCAAAGGCTGTTAACGAAATGGCTAATTAAGCTAGTTGGCTGCGACATATCACGCGTAGGTTAAGTCTGTTTGGCCTAGGACAAACTAATTTGGCCTGAAATTGGGTTTGGCCGGTAACATATACAAAGGTATTTTGTGTCAATAAACTTATTTTATTTATACCAACCCGTACTAGGCCTGCGTGTTGGATACAACCCGCTCCCTCTCACAGAGAGTTGGTCTGTTTCAGCAGTGGGAACTTTATAGTTTGATTATGTTATGTATGTAGATATTTTACTGAAAACAATCTTCTTTCCAGTGATCCGCAAACCTATCAGGAAGACATCCCTCTTCAAATTCATGACGGTACTCCGCACTGAAGTGTGGCTCAGTATCGTGGCAGCATTAGTCTTGACTGGGTTCATGATCTGGCTGCTGGATAAATATTCTCCTTACTCAGCCAGGAATAATCCTGATGCATACCCGTATCCGTGCAGGTGAGTCAAGACTTCTTTATAACTGGACCGGGGTATATTTTTTTTTTGGGTGCTAAATCATCAAATAACTTGTCCCGCTCTGGGTGGAGCGGAGGGCGTGTCAGACTTTTACTAACTAAAACCCACCCGTGTTCCCTCAGTTTGCCTGTGTGCCAGGTGCCGTAGTATCTCTTTCTAACAACCCGTACATAACTGGACAGGGTTTAGTTTAGCATAGTTTATTTAGGTCAAAAAGAAGATCCAAGACGACGTCAGCGAAAATTTTAAAATTTTTCATTATGGGTGTCGTTTTTAGGGTTTTCGAGGGTGCTGAAGCCAATAGTGATGGTCAAAATAAAGTTTGAGTATTTTAAAGATAGAATAAACGTTCTTTACGGGGAATCCCATACGTTTTTTTATTCAAATGTTTTATTTCGATGTCATCTTTAGCCTAGCCTAGCTTTTTCCGAACTATATTGAGGTCAGCTTCCGGTCTAACCGGATGAAGCTGAGGAAATCTTATTTCCCTGTAAGAATACAAAATTAATATTCATATGAACACAATAGCTTTTTCGACTCGTCGTTTACTGTTACAACTTTTAACAAATTAAGTAACAATAAATTAACTTATTCGGCATCAATATTTGCTAATTTAAATAATAAATTAATTAGACCAAGCGATTATTCAGACTTTTGGAAACTAAAAACCAAAAGAGATAATTTTTAGTATTTACCTGAAAAAATTAAATCTTTTACGACACTATTAGCCGCACGTGTCGATCGATCAGGTTAAGCTACGCTTGCCGCGGTTGGTCTGTGGATGGGTGACCGTCTCTTCTCATACCAAGACCACTCCGTGCCTCGGAAAGCACGTTAAGCCGTTGGTCCCGGCTGTCATTTGTGGATCTTTGACAGTCCTTACGGTTCGTCAGAAGCCCGTAAGTCTGACAACCAGTCTTACCAACGGATATCGTATTACTCAGTAACTGGGTTGTGGAGGTCAGATAGGCAGTCGCTCCATGTAAAATACTGGTATTCAGCTGGAGCCGGTTAGACTGAAAACTGACCCAAAAATAGTTAGGAATAGGCTGGGCGGATGTTGACGACTCTCTGACTTTTCTGACTACACACAACCATTTTTCAGGGAATTTACATTAAAAGAAAGTTTCTGGTTCGCTCTCACGTCGTTTACACCTCAAGGCGGGGGCGAAGCGCCCAAGGCATTATCTGGAAGGACTTTAGTTGCTGCTTATTGGCTGTTTGTGGTGCTCATGCTGGCGACATTCACTGCTAATCTGGCTGCGTTTCTTACTGTTGAGAGAATGCAGGTACGAAGTATTATAGAACTCAACCTCAAACTCAAACTCAAAGCATTTATTTCAAATAAACCAATTACAGGCACTTTTGAATTGTCAAGGTCGGTGAGATAGGAAGATGAAGCTAGTTGCCCATTCAAAAGCGTAGGTACCTATGGAGAAGAACGGGCAAGAAACTCCATGGACACTCTTTTAAAATCATGATTTTGTTACAAACAGTTGGTTACATCATTATGTTGAAATTATCAATGTGAGAACGATGTAAAAAGACGTGCACATTAAAAGCGTCCGTAATTAAAACAAAAATAAAATAACAATTCAGAAATTAAAATAAGCCGTGGGAGCTAAGAGATGACCAGTCCCTACTGGCGGCGCCCGTTCACGAACATGACGTATGGATCAGCACCATTCAGCTCAACCATATTGAAAGGGAAACCTAGATTTGAATAAATCTAGATTAAAGTTCCTTTATCTATGTGATACAATGATGACAACTGCAGGCTTAGCACGAGCACCGATTTGTCGACGGAAGAATAGACATGATTATTATCTAAATGATGTACAATAGGAGAAGATAGCTATGTTTTTCTATTAATTATCACAGTTATGCGTTCTAAACGAATCATGATTTTGTAGATAATCGTATACACATTGTGGCCGTCGAGTAGGAAGTTTGTGGTCAGTGTGATTTTGACAGTTTGGGAAGAAATATTCTGCTGAAATAGTCTACATTTATAAGGAGCTAGATAAAGATTGTTTTTTTTTGGGGTGGGAAATCATCAAATAATTTCACCCGCTCTGGGTGGAGCAGGAGGGCGTGTCAGACTTTTACTGACTAAAACCCACCCGTGTTTCCTCAGTTGCCTGTGTGCCAGGGGCCGCGGTATCTCTTTCGAACAACCCGCACCCCTGGCAGAGATAAAGATCGTTAGAAACGAAAGACAAAATGACAGATTGTAGAATAATATCTATGGTGCGATTTCAAAAATGGAGAAATGAAATGTCACTTTGTATTGAAAAAGCACTGTCTATTCTTCGTATAAATAGAAAGCGTCATGCTAAGCCTGCTGTGTGTACCCAGGGTTTTGTAATCATCATCATCATCACCATTTCAGCCGAAGGACGTCTACTGCTGGACATAGGCCTCCTCCAAACACCGCCATTTCGACCGGTTCTGTGCTTCTCGCATCAGTGGATTCCTGTGGCTTTCACCAGGTCATCGGTCCATCTTGTGGGAGGCCTTCCAATGATACGTCTTCCAGCACGCGGTTCGCCACTCCAGAACCTTCAGGCCCCATTGGCCATCAGCTGTTCTGCGAGCAATGTATTGCCCGCTGCCACTTAAGTTTGGCAATTCTGGGGGCTATGTCGGTTACCTTGGTTCTCCTTCGGATCTCTTCATAGAGTTTTGCTATACGTAACTGGATTTAAAAGAGTGAGTTTGTTGCGCCACTTCTTCCCAGCTAAAGCACTAGGAAGTGGTGAAGGGCGGGCGTTTTGGGGGGACTGTCTTATGTAATTTTATTTTGACGTTCAAAAAGAGCTGACTCTCAGTCTAGTTTGAATAAATGACTTTTGATTTTGATTTTGATTTTGTCCTTGGATTTTGTTGCCCGTTCTTCTTCATAGCGTTTTGGAATGGGCAACTATATTATATAGGTACAACTTTCTGGCTTACTGACCGATTTCTTCATAATTCAAAAGGTTTATAGCATAACTAGCCTTTCCCCGCAGCTCCACCCGCGTGGATGTCGGTTATCGCGTAAAAAAGTAGGCTATGTCCTTCTTCATATCCCAGGCTATATCTCTGCCAAATTTTATGACGATCGGTTCAGCGGTTTAGGCGTGAAAGCGTAACAGACAGAGTTACGTTCGCATTTATAATATTAGCCGTTAGGTTAGTAGGGATTGAAATAAATGCTTTGAATTTGAGTTGGAAACGTACCTACACATTTGCACAGTCTACGACAAAACTTTGCTGAAAATATCAACAAAAGTTCTGCAGAAGTCGTCTACTTAAACAATTTATAATTACTTAAAGTAATCACCTCTGCAGCTTTTCAGGGTTAAACGACTATTGTCGCTATAGGTAGCTACTGACCAAGTTTGAACCCACAGCTTGTCTTTCAAACTCCAGACCACCCCGACATTTAATAACAAACTGCCAGATGTTCTATTGTTTTTTAGACGCCAGTATCATCTCTGGAGCAGCTGGCTCGTCAGTCGAGGATCAACTACACTGTGGTGGAAGGTTCCTCAGTGCATCAGTACTTTATCAATATGAAGTTTGCTGAAGATACGCTCTACAGGTAACGTACAAGTTATGTCCATTAGGCCGGACGCCCCTACATAGGTACAAGCAAGACCCTACTCGCGGAACACTGTATTAACATTTTGACCGCCAGAGCGTAAACGCATCGGCACCTCTCCCATGCGAAGCCACAAATTCGGCGCTTTTCTTTTTTGTTGGTATTTCCTACAAAAAAGAATAGGGATATCAAAATTTTATCGAAAACCAATCAATCATCAATCCCATCTTCCTGGGTCGGTGTGCTGTGCTGGCGTTGCCGCTGCGGCTGCGGAAAACCTCAAGCGGCGAAAGTATAACAATATTATTGGTAATTATATTTTCGAGCCGTTTGGGGTTGAAACCCTCGGGCCGTGGGGTCCGAGTGCTCATGCTCTCTACAAGGAAATCTCCAAACGGCTGGTTGACACTTCCCGTGACCCAAGGGCTGGTTTTTACTTTGGCCAGAGGCTGAGCATTGCTATACAACGTGGTAATGCCGCCAGTCTCTTGGGTACATTACCAGTCGACAGCGATGCGGATGAGTTTTTTGACGCTTTGTTTTAGTTTATTCGCTGTAGTTAGTTTAATTGAAATAAAAATACTTTATACTAATATTAAATTAATCATTATTTTTAAATAAAATATTACTCGTCACATCATTCTTTTATTTAATTTGACCTTAAAATGTTGTTTACTTGTCGGCAGCCGACGATGGCGTGTTGGGCACGTTTTCATTTGTCGTCTATACCCGACGGTGGCGGTCAAAAGTTTAATCAGAATCTGAATAATTTTGTAGGTTATTGCTAATAACTTTTTTTTAAACTTTGCCCCACACTAGGAATTTCTCCTGTATTGTGGGTGCGTTTACAAACATTTAAACTCACATACACAAAACAGCCAGACCCGGAACAACTACTTGTAGGTCATACAAATATTTGTTCCGTGCGGGAATCGAACCCGCGACACGCATCGCAGCAGTCAATCGCTTAACCACTACGCCAACCGTGTCGAAAACTCAAGAAAAAACAAGAGTGTTGAGATGAGATGTGGGTGGTGTGTGTGGTGTGATGTGTGTGTGTGTTGGGTGTTGTGTTGTGATGTTGGTGTTGTGTGTGGTGTGTTGTGTGTGGTGTTGTGGTGTTGTGTGTGTTGAGATGAGTGTTGTTGAACTGTCAAATTACCTAAGCGGGGTCTTCCCGGTCCGTAGCTATCATCAACTCGAGCATGATTGAAAAGCTTGCTGTTTCATCCATCGCAATGCAATCGAGTGAAAACGCGATAACATCGAACGCAGCGCGCGGAGATCTCATAAAACTTGTTGCAGGAAATACGTGATTTTGAAATAACTTTCCAAGTTTTTGAAAAAATTCGTGTCATTTAGAATCACCATTACATGAGCGAGGTTTCTTTGTAGATGTTTTCTTTATTTTTTCAATTTATGAGTACATTATGAACGGGCAAAGTTCAGATAAAAATTTGTACAAAAAGCAGATTTCCGGCTGTCCCTGAAAACCAGCGCTGGGGCTCTGTCTTTCATAGGGTAGCAGCATAATGCTGAGTGATAGCCGTTTTGCGTGGATGTGACGCATGTTTCCGTGAACCTTTTCTTATTTATTTTTTTGTGTTCCTTTTCTTTTTGCGTCATGTTTACCGCAAATAAACGTTTTTTCTTTCATTTTCTTTTTCTTATTATTATACTGGATTTGTTTCTCAAAAACTTTTTTTTTTAACAAAAAACCTAGATAAACCACAAGATACCTTTGTGTTCAGAATATCTGAAGGATTTTTTTTTTATCAACGCTATAATCACGTACAAGCGTTTGCACGAGACCGCTATGAGGCTATTACGGGTTGGCCGCTCTTAAGAGGAACCTAGTCGCGGGCTCGAACTCACTGGTGGGCCTAGCTAAAAATCACGCTGTCTCACCAGGCTTCGTGTCCGACAGAGGCATTATCAGTGGTGAGCAGTTAGACGCTAGTCTACACGCACAACGTTATTGAGTGAGATGCAGGATCATGTATAGTAAAAAAATCGCGAAAAAAATAAGAAAAGTCCTTTGGAAGATCGGGTTTTATGAAAAAGCCAATGCATAAATCAATGACCACTAAAGTTTATTGAACTTTTCGATAATTGAACTGTATCGGTACCGACTTGGTTTTGGAAATTTTACACTTCTTTTATTACTTAAACACGCCCAAAGTTAAGTAAAATTAGCAAGAAAAACGAATCTGTGTTGGCTCCTAACTTTTTAATGGGTTTTTATCCGTACAGACAATATTGATAATGAGACAAAACGATATCATATTTTACTTTGGATGTGCCATGTCAGACAGTGGAGTAAAACACTCCCGAAGTTTGTATGCAAAAAATGTGGACTAGGTTCACCTTAAGGTCAAAGCCTACCTTTCAGGGTCTTCAAATGTAAACAAGCCAGGTTAACAAAGAGTTTGAATAGGAACACCTACAACTTACATACTTAAATAATTATTTCTTTCGTATTGTTCGTCGAATCGTTTGAGCTCCTAAAGTTCTGAGTTGATTGATTAGTGACAAATGCGTACACTGACTGGACGTGTCCGCTCAATCTGTGTGGTTCTTTCCTCAAAAGACCATTTCAGACACCAATCTACATGGTCTTCACATGATTTGACCAAGATTATGTCTGGAATTTAAAAGAGACTGTGACCTCTGAGTTTGTTTCGGTATTTCTTCTCAGAGTAGTCAGATAGGAAACGCCGACCTCATCTAGATTAAAAAATATGATTGACGTGTAAAAGTGTTTGTACAAACCTACTTTACTTCTACTAAAATTTATTGAAGTATAATGTATTGACCTAAATTGACAGGGTATGGAAGGAAATTACGCTCAACGCGACATCAGATCAGGCACAGTACAGGGTGTGGGACTATCCAATCAGGGAGCAGTACGGACATATCCTGCTGGCTATCAACGCCTCAGGTGAGTTATAAACGGTATTCTTTCTTTTCTTTCCTTTGTATATGAAGGTTATGCACGATTAACGATACTGCGTCCAACGTGCCTCGGGCAGTCAGCCTCGTTACTTTATTTTCTGTCTGACTAATCTTTTACTTTGACTCAATTAAAGAGGTCACCAGGATTTTTAGCCTATTACAGTAGCAGTGGCAGTTTATTATTTACCAACCAACCAATCGGAACAACCAACTATTCACCAACCTGTTTTGTTCTAGAACCCGTCCCTGATGCCAAGACAGGGTTTCAACAAGTAAATGAACACACCGATGCTGATTTCGCCTTCATACACGATTCTGCTGAAATTAAGTAAGTGTTTTGTAAAGAACACCACAAAAATAAATAATTTACTGATCGTGTTGTTATGAAACATTTTAGGACTCAACTACAGCCTTCTATACTCCAGTTGAAATAAGATTAGATAAACCTTTTCTACAGTCCGTTCAAACGATTTTGACTTCTATTCCATATGCATAACGATGGCATTAAAAGCAAAAAAGTGGTTACAATACTTATCTACCAACTGTTTACTGCTGATGCCATTTATCAAGCTACCAGCGCAATAGAAGTCAAAATCAGTTGAACGGACTGTAAAAAAGGTTTATTTAAATGTCTAATCTTATTTCAAGTGATCGTTTCAAGTCAACTGATGGGGCCCGCAAGGGCCGATGCCTGACGGGGGTGCGGGTTGTTCGAAAGAGATACCGCGGCCCCTGGCACACAGGCAACTGAGGGAACACGGGTGGGTTTTAGTCAGTAAAAGTCTGACACGCCCTCCTGCTCCACACAGAGCGGGAGAAGTTATTTGATGATTTCGCAACCAAAAAAAAATAAAACATCGTTTCGAACTGTATTGAAGTATGCTTATACTTTCAGATACGAGGTAACCAGGAACTGCAACCTAACAGAAGTAGGAGAAGTGTTCGCGGAGCAGCCGTATGCCATAGCAGTACAGCAGGGCTCCAGACTACAGGAAGACCTGTCTAGAGCCCTGCTAGAGTTGCAGAAGGAACGGTTTCTTGAACAGCTGGCTTCCAAGTGAGTATGGTGAAGGAATGGGGTGTGAAGTTCCTCCATTGGAAAGAGCGAAGTGAGGATCCTTCGACCAGAATGGAGCAGTCTGTTGGGTACATTTGTTTACTCATATTTAAAGTACCGGTCGCAGAAGAGTTGAACAGCTCCTAAAGTTGCACAGCTGGATTCGAAATGAGTAAATAAAAAAAAATCAAAATCAAAAGTCATTTATTCAAATTAGGCTGAGAGTCAGCTCTTTTTGAACGTCAAAATAAAATTACATAAGACAGTCCCCCCAAAAACGCCCGCCCTTCATCACTTCCTAGTGCTTTAGCTGGGAAGAAGAAGTAGCGCAACAAACTCTCCAGCAGCACAGCTGTCTGTTAAGTTAGAAGAACTTGATTCTATACAATATTATGTAATTAAAATTACGAAACACAAAAAAAAAAAACATTAAATTAGTATGAATGGAAATGGAGGAACGAGGTGTGTAGTTTCTCCGTTGAAAAATGAGGATCACCAGATGAGTGTTGCGTCCTAAGGGCCACTGCCCAACGGTTGTATTTGGGCACCTGGGTACAGGATGCAACATTGAAGGTGGTTCAATAATGGGACCCAGGTCATAGCGGACTTCAATGCTCATTGATGTAACCACCGCCCGTTTCTTAATTTTGCTTGTTCAAGAGTTTTTTTTATCTTTTTGAGACCAAATGTAACTGTAGCTCTAGGCTGATAACTTTTGTGGTATTCTTTTGCAGATACTGGAACGAATCTGCAAGACAAGCTTGCCCGGATGCTGATGAATCTGAGGGTATTACTCTGGAGAGTTTAGGTAATTTGCCAATATTTAACTACGTTTATTTCAGTCTGCCCTAGTTCCGAGTTACGGTCGGCGCAAAATATATTTTTTCAAAAAAAAAATCCTGCATTTTCAGTTTTTTTTTTGTGACTGATCAAGTCATTGCAAGCACGACTGCTGAACGTGGAGGCCTGGTTTTCTTGTCTGTGTCGTAGTTGCTAGTCCAGCTGTTGTAATTGGGAAACCGTGGAATGGTTCGGGTATTATTGAGTAATATTTTGGTTTTAACCTTGTTTTCTTTTCTTGACTCTCCAACTTCCCCCAGCTATCTAGCCCCTCACTTTCAGTACATTTGTGTCAACCGCGACAAAAATCTTCGTTCTTCTAACAATCGCCTTCTTCAATGTCCCACTCACCGTACAGACTTTATTCACTCTTCCTTGTTCGTTCAGTCTATCTTTATATGGAATGCGCACCCCTTGGAAATCAGGATGGCAACCAACCGGTTATCCTTTAAAGTGAAAGTTTGCGAGCACATTCAAAACAAGCTGGCAGTATCTTCACAACGATATTGTTTTCCCATTGTTTGTCTTATTGTATTTATGTTTATTTTTGGTTATATTTAATTAAGCATTTATATCATATGTATAAGTATAATAATATTATGTACCTATATTTACTTATATTTGAATAAATATTTAAAACACGACTTACGTGATTGCACCTACGTCTGTTTGTCTCTGCATCACCCAAAGGTCGACTGGTAGAAAATGCCTTTGGCATTAAGTCCGCCTCTGTACATTTCTGTGCGTGAAGTATTAAATAAATAAATGCCGGTAATGACAGAAACAATTAAAAAGCCACTGTCTCGCGTGGATCTACGTTCCGTAAACAAAGGGTTAATGGTTTATTTTTTGTCTATTTTTACCTTTTTTTTTACTTACCTTTTTTTTACCTTGATATGGAAGAGCGGAGTCTCCTAATACAGGCATTGTTTGCTTAAAAGGAGGCTCCAATCACTAACGTGTTACTTATAGTTACGCAATAAACAATTTTTAATTAAAAAAAAAAAAAAAAGTATTTTTGGAAGAAAATTATCTGTAGTAAGCCCTGAGTTGCGAGAGAGCAGTGGTGACGGCCTGGACTTAAGGTCGAACCCTGACAGGCACCTTCATCATCATCATCATTTGTCGAAAGACGTCCACAGCTGGACTTAGGCTTGGAGGATCAAGCTCCGCCACTGCGACTGGTTCCATTCCCCGCATCCGACAGATGCTTTACTTTCTGTAAATTAATTCATCACCACTGCTCTCAAAACGATATGGACTAATTGTATGGGGAAATAGTACCGACCATAACAGAGCATTTATCGCTCAAAAGAAATGTGTTCGAGCTATTCAGGGCATTCCACCGGACTTATCTTGTCGACCAATATTTAAAAAACTTGGTTTGCTACCACTTCCTTCACTATATGTATATGAAACATGTATGTTTGTACGGAAACACAAAGATTTATTCAGAACAGCAGCGGAAGTAAGCTCTAGGAATCGGCGTGACAAATTTAGACTTGTTTTAGATGAATTCCCTCGATTAACAAAATATAGTAAAAGCTGTGTAGCTATGGCTGTACGTATATATAACACATTACCATGTAAACTTAAATTACTAAATAGCAGTCTGTTCAAAATTCATTTGTTTAAATGGCTAAATGATAATATTTTTTATAGCATTAAGAAATACTTTGAACATAAGTTGTACTATTCATTTTGCATGCTTTAATTTTAAGCAAAACATGTATGATCTCATCCTTAACTCATTTAACAGCTTGTATACCATGTTTTATGCAAATAAATAAATAAATAAAACGGTGAAAGAAAACATCGCGAGGAAACCGGCATGTCCTAGAACCAAAAATTCGAAGACATGTGACATCTAACAACCCGCAATGAGCCTTCGAGAAATAACGGCGCGATGTTATATCTATGTCTATTATTTATGTCCCCAGGTGGAGTCTTCATAGCAACTCTATTCGGCTTAGGACTAGCAATGATAACGCTAGCATGGGAAGTCTTCTACTACAAACGCAAAGAGAAAAACAAAGTCCAAGCCTTCAATTCGAAGCCGGAGAAAGTCGCTTTCGAGTCCAAATCGACTTTAGAAACGAAAGTCGCCGAGTCCATGGCTAAGTTGAGAAGACGTGGCAAAGCTGGGAAAAAGGGTAGTGTGGCGAAAAATGTCACTTTTGGGGATAGTTTCAAACCTGTGGCTGAGAAGGGAGTTTCTTATATTAGTGTTTTTCCTAAAGATTATAGGCCATAGGCAATAATAGTAGAGGTTATCAATAGATTAGTGGTTTTATAAACGAGTTCTAAATAGGTTTTTTTTGGCTGGGAAATCATCAAATAACTTCTCCCGCTCTGGGTGGAGCAGGAGGTCGTGTCAGACTTTTACTGACTAAAACCCACCCGTGTTCCCTCAGTTGCCTGTGTGCCAGGGGCCACGGTATCTCTTTCCAACAACCCGCACCCCTGGCAGGCATCGGCCCTTGCGGACCGCGCCAGTTGGTGCTGACATCTCTTTAGGGCGCGCGTGAAACACAACGTGCCATCGACCCGGGCTAGGTCCTTACCGGATAGCGAGCTACCCATTACATGCCATCCGCAAGCCGGCGCCTACGGTGGCTGAGAGTCAGCCTGGTATTCCCGATGCCCAGGGCGTATCCTGCGGCGACTAAGGCCGTGAGGGCGCATATAATGCCTCTCGAGGTGACGGCTACCCATGCACTCTCGCTCCGTACCATGGCCTGGACCAGGGCCGGACACGAAAGATCGCCGCCGCCGATCGCCTCCACGAGGACACGGCGGTGCTCCGCCCAAGCCGGGCAGACCTCCACCGTAGTTCTAAATATGTTAGGTTATGCATTTGATTTTTTATTGAGCAATAAAACCAAGAAGGGGAACTAGGGAAGAGGGGGCGAGACGACCTAAATGCGTATTGTAAGGGTTGGATCGAGGTGACCTAGGAAAAGGGTGCTTGGAAGGAATTGGGGTAGGCTTTTGGTCAGCAGTGGATCTAAATCAAAGACCATTTACATATCAGACAATCTAGAGCATTTCAGTAGTAAAATGCCGCCCATTGTATGTTTTGTAGTGTTAAATGTATTTTGTTTTTGTTATGTATTTTCTGGTCTATAACAAAGTCATCATCTGCCTAGCTTTTTCATATGGGGTCAGCTTCCAGTCTAACCGGATGTAGCTGAATACCAGTATTTCACATGGATCGATTGTCTATCTGACCTTCACAACCCAGTTACTGGGTTACACTATACCCCTTAGTAAGTCTGGTTGTCAGACTTTCAGGATTAAATAAATAAATAAAATTTATTTTTACTTTGCTAGTAGCATTCGGGATAGTTATAATTTTTCGACTTATAGATCGATTTTGCTTAGTTCACCTAAGGGTCAATTCTCACCGAGACGCGACGCTGTGTGCAATTTTTAAGATAGCAACAGAATATCTAACTTATTTACAACACTAAACGGTATAATTTCACTACGAGCGCAAAAGCGTGTCGAAGAACGCTGAGACGTACAATGTTGTGCAGCCCGTATACCTTATTGTGAAGTAAATAAGATCTATTTTGTATTCTATCTTAAAAAGTGCGCGCAGCGTTGCGTCGCGTCTCGGTGTGTACTGACCCTACGGGCGATGATGATGTTTCAATGGTTTTTTTTTTTTTTTTTTTTTTTTTTTTTTTTTTTTTTTTTTTTTTCAGGGTGGGAAATCATCAAATGACTTCTCCCGCTCTGGGCGGAGCAGGAGGGCGTGTCAGACTTTTACTGACTAAAACCCACCCGTGTTCCCTCAGTTGCCCGTGTGCCAGGGGCGACGGTATCTCTTTCGAATAACCCGCACCCCTGGCAGGCATCGGCCCTTGCGGACCCCACCAGTCCGGCGCACCAGGACACATGGCACGCCGTGACCACCCCAGGAACCAAGTAGCACAAGGGCCCCAGACTACCCTGGCACCCTTGGCTCCCTTGGCCCCCTGCGACGGGTCAGCACAGTGGCCCCGCCGCCTACCACTTCTCGGCCGCAGGGGATAGGGAGAGCGGCCAACGCTATACCGACACTCCTCTTCCCCTGCGGCCCCACCGCGTCCGCCATCAAACGGTGGCGGCCCCGTCCAGGCCACGGAAGGGAAGAGCGCTACTCAAAAGTACCGGCACTCCTCCTCCGCCGCAGCCTGTAACCCTCAGCCGCGATGCCTCCCATTCGACATCGCGGCCCGCCTCAGTTGCGGTGCACCTCACCGCAACCTACTTTTTGGCCGCTACGTCGTCGGCTTGGAGACCAAAGCCCTGACGAGCGGCCCCACCTTTGGGTTCCTCTTCGCTTCACCGTGGGAGCGGACCACGGCTACTGAGCCCCCCCGCAACGACAATGCGGGAACCCACTGGGGGGGATGTTTCAATGGTCAGATAACTGTTAACTGAAGAATAAATCTGACAGTTTGGCATATTTTCCATAGAAAAGCTGTCAAACCGACATATTTATTCCTCATTTTTACATTTTAGTAAACAGATGAATATTAGAGTATCTTAGAAAATTGATTACGATATAAGTAATTAATTAATTTTGTAGATTTAACTGTGTATTAGAAATTATTAGAATAAAATAAAACAATTTAAAAAAAATATTAAAACTAGTTTTATTTACAGGAGTAACAATAACATGCCAATCTAATCATTCTTTTAATAACCATTTTGCATAAAGAAATCTCGTACACTACATTTTCCAAATAAAATGGCTCCCATACATTGATATATAAAAAACCTAAGATGCACAGTTACGAACAAAAGTAACACTCCAAACTAGCCCCAATAGGGTATTACACTCATTTTTGAAAAGTGTCTTAATTAGATTCTGGAGTGCTAATAAACCACTAAAAAAAACAACATTTTTATTAGTGTCATAAAAATGCATTACAATTTTACATTTTCAAATTTCGCGCGTAATTCGTCAAAAACGCTGGACGCAGTAGACGCCATATTGCTCTGTGGGTATGACGTCAGTTTGCTAAAAACAAATGCGCTGATATTTTGTATGACAATTGTTTATATTGTTTCAACTGTAGCAGTATTCAAAAGAAGAGTGAAAGAACACTATCTCTCCACATTCTCTCATAATTGTATTTATTAATTAAATTACATTATAATTATATATATTTTAGTGATATTTATTTTAGAAGTATGTATGTATATTAGTATGTATGTATATTCTCATATTATGTGTGTATGTATATTTATAAATTAGAGTTTAATTTGTAATTTTATGATTTTCCTTCTATTGTTATTACACGCGTTGTCTACATCTCTGTTATCTTCTCTCCTATCGCAGGTGTGCTGGAAGAGATTTCTGTAGAAATAAGCATTACCTTTGTACGTATTTTTCTGTTCCTTTCTTCTTGTCTGTTTATATGTGTGTGCATAAATGGTTAAATAAATAAATAATTTAAAAAAATTAGTTATTTTACAACTTAGCGTTGGTTTGCTGTTCCTGAATGCAAAATATTATTTAAATAAAAAATACTTTGGCTACGAAAATAATAAAAGTACAAAGTTGCTCAGTTGACATGCCGTATGACGAAATAACATGGCGACTACTATTTCATGGTGTTCAAACACAGATAAAACTGAAATCTTTAAATTGTATTCTGTTGTTTCATGAACTAAAACTAACATTTTCCGACTGCATTTTGCCTAAGCTATCTCAATAATATATTTATAGATATTTTCTCGTATAGAGTAAAATACCGTATTATACGTCAGTGGTTATGATAAAACACATTTTTTTACAAATCCAACCTTACACGCATGACTTAAAGTGGTTTTTACACAGCAATGTCCAAAAAGACTTACTGAAAGATGACTGACGATACTATTTGACACCTGCGCACATTGCGCTCTATTTATGCGGACGTTTTTGAGACGCTGATTGTGTATCTTGGGTTTTTGCAAGAAGCTTATTAATAAAAGTGGAGGCAACTGCTTTATTCAGATGTTAGCTAGAAGTAAGAAAAAGTTATGAGACCTCAAAAATACTTAAATCTTAATTTCAACTGGCATTAAAAGAAAAATACCCATTTTTAATAAAAATTACACTTTAAAGTTAAGAAAGTGGTGAAACTAGAAAAACGCAAAAAAAAACAAAATTAAAAAAAATATTCAGCACCCTAATTGCGTAACTCACGATTAATCATAATCTGTTTCGTTTTGAAACAGATGGCTGAACCATTGCTTCATATGTTCGAAAAATGTGTCTGCTCAGCAACGTAAATAACGCAATGAATATTGTTGAACTGTCAAACTGAAACCGATTATGATTAATCGCGTGTTACGCAATTAGGGTGCAGGGGGCCAAGGCCAAATAAATTAGGGCTGAGTAAGTAGCAGATGACCCCACCTATCCATCATTTTCGTATGTTCAACGTTCTGTCAAACACCCTGTATAACGTTTCCTACTTGTACAAACAAAAAACATCGTCTACACCATTGATATAAAAAACCCAAGATACACAATCAGCGTCTCAAAAACGTCCGCATAAATAGAGCGCAATGTGCGCAGGTGTCAAATAGTATAGTCAGTCATCTTTCAGTTAGTCTTTTTGGACATTGCTTTGTAAAAACCACTTTAAGTCTTTCGTGTAAGGTTGAATTTGCAAAAAAATGTGTTTTTATCACAACTTACGTATAATTGGGGATAGTTTTAAGTGTTAATTTTGTTCCTGTGCATCTTGGGGATTTTTTTTTACACAGGCTTTGAATAAAGCCAGGCTTCTACCAGAAAGTCCTAGCAGTAGGCTTCTCCACTAAATTACTGTTGGTATCCAAGACTTTCTTTCCAAACTGCACAGTAAAGTGGTCTAAGTTAAGATATTGCCCATCGTCTATGTCTTTGATGAGTTTCCTGACGCGATCTCTTGTTCTCTCGACGAAGCAGGCCGCAAGTTTCATCTCAGTTTCCGAGTTCCGGAGGCCGATGCAGTAAGATCTGTAAAATATTGTTATGTAGATAGATAAGACAGAAAACGCTACGCTACCGCCATCTATGATCGAGTAGCAGAACTACACGAAAGTTCTGGAATGATCTAGAAGTTTAAGATCGTATAAATAGAGGGTTGTCTGCACTGCGGAGTCAGTTCATTCCGATATAGCCCGTCCCTAGCTGTCTTGAACCAGCGGCAGCGGTGCCTTAAGCCGAGGTCCGTACCCCGTCCGTATCCCGGTTGGAGGTCAAAAATAATCCCAAGGGAACGTATTACCGGGATGAAAGCTATCCTATATGTTAATCCAGGTTATAAACTATATGTGCGCTAAATTTCATCCCAATCTGTTGTGCTGTTTCTAAGTGATACAAACTTTCACATTTATGATATTAAATAGGATAGTAGGATACTAGAATTAAGATGTCTTACCTTGAAGCTCTCGCCAGGACTGCTGTCATAACCAATATTTCTGTTGCTGCCTCAGCCAGTCTGTTCAATTCCCTGTTGATGAAAAATATTTGTAATTAGCTTCTTAGTCTATGACGTGATAAAATTATATAAAAAGCTGACTACATGATTTCACCTATACTCCGTTTGAAATTTATTTATTTATTCACAAAACACATACACTATCATCACAGGCTTACCTAATACAATAGTGTAGTTATAAATGGTTAAAGTTTTAGTAACAATAGCTTAAAAAGGTTAGACACAATTATATTATTACAAAAAACCAAGAGAAATTTTACAAAATGCGGCCCGTGTGAATTCACTCAGAGTACAATTGAAGCTGTCAATATGTTGTGACACCACATTGAGTGCGTGTAGGGCGCGCGTCAACGGCGCGTGCTGCAGCAGGTTGAAATAAGATTAGACATTAAAATAAACGTTTTTTTACAGTCCGATCAACTGATTTTGACTTCTATTGCGTTGGTAACATGATAAATGGCAGCTGCAGTAAACAGTTGGTATTGTAACTACTTTTTTGCTTTTAAGGTGAACCTAGTCCACATTTTTTGCATACAAACTTCGGAAGTACTTCACTGTCTGTCATGGCACATCCAAAGTAAAATATGATATTGTTTTGTCTCATTATTAATATTGTCTGTGCGGAAACAGAATACTAAAATAAAAACCGATTAAAAAGTTAGGAGCCAGCAAAGATTAGTTTTTCTTGCTAATCTTTAATGAAAGATTAGCAAGAAAAACTAATCTTTGCTGGCTCCTAACTTTACTCCTAACGGTACAGACAATATTAATAATGAGACAAAACAATATCATATTTTACTTTGGATGTGCTTTAGGCGTGTTTAAGTAATAAAAGAAGTGGAAATTATCCAAAATCAAGTCGGTGCCGACAAAGTTCAATTATCTAAAAGTTCAATAAACTTTATTGGTCATTGATTTATGCATTGGCTTTTTCATAAAACCCGATTTTCCAAAGGACTTTTCTTAATTTTTTCGCGATCTTTTCTATAAATGATCCTGCATCTCACTCAATAATGTTGTGCGTGTAGACTAGCGTCTAACTGCTCATCACTGATACTATCTCTGTCGGATACGAAGCCTGGTGAGACAGCGTGATTTTTAGCCAGGCCCACCAGTAAGTTCGAGCCCGCGAATAGGTTCCACTGAATGCCATCCTTATGCCTACGGAATAGAAGTCGAAATCGGTTGAACGGACTGTAAAAAAGTTTAATTTAAATGTCTTATCTTATTTCAAATGGAGTATAGTTTGGTATACAATGTGTAAAATAATTAACGCAAGACTTCATACACCCCAATTAAGGTATCGAGTTGTACAGACGCCAGTACATCAAGTTACCCCAAACTGTAAAATTTTCCCAATTGAACTTGAACCTTATGCCTATGCATTAATGTTGAAAATCTATCAAAGAAATTTGACACATTGGGGTAACTAGATGTGCTGCTACTTTTTTTAAGATAGCTGTTTTTATTAAGAAAAACGTGTTGACCAGAGCATTACTTTATGCATTTAAAATTAAGTGTTATTGCCTTGAAATAGGATAGAATTTTCTTTGGCTCAATCGGCGGTAGGTGAGGCAAAATACTTAAAAAAAAATGCCGTTATCGATTCAGTAGTCAATTACGAACAAACTATTTTCAGGTCTTGTGATAATTCTGTAACACCTTTTATAGTTAGTAAATCTCAAGACAGTGGCGCGAGATGTCAAAGTGCCTTAAATACTGCTGTTAAGTTGCTACGGGCCCCTTAATAAATAACCGCTTACGTATAACCCCATACGTACAGATAACACACTTAATCAGCTTACAATGGTCCCACTGCTGGGACACAGGCCTTGTCTTTGTCAGAAGGAGTGGGCTGTAATTCACCACGCGGGCCCAGTGCGGGTTGGTAGATGTCACTTGTCTTCGAATTTTTGGTTCTAGAATTCTAAGTTTGTTCAAAATGTTTTCCTTCACCGTTTTGAGAGCAGTGGTGAAGAAATAATTTACCTTTATTTATTGGAATAATTATTCAAAATCAAAATACTTTATTTCACATAAGCCTGCATGGGCACTTATGAAACGTCTGAAGCTAGGTGCACGGTTCCAATTTGTCGCTTCCTATGGAGAAGAGCCGGCAAGAAACTCCACGGTTACCCTTTTAAAAATAATTGGCTTGTAGTGACCTACCTTTATTTAATATTAACATTGCTATGTATTAACATTATTACCTTGTTTAAAACCTACATTTGCTAAAATAATTTAAATTATATTTTATATAAACATGTTTTCAAAACCACTAACATATTAGTATTGTGTAACATAATAATTATATCAATAAGTACAATCACTGCGCTTGCTTGTGGCTACCGCCTTACCATTTTGGCATTACCTAAAACATAGCTAAACTGTCACTGTGCTTTCCTTCTGTTCTCTGCTATCCCTACATTTCTATCACTCCTTCTTCTAAGTGTAACTCTCGTGTGTTGTGAACTGTAACCTGTGTCTGTGTAATAAACTTTTATTCATATCTTCATCTATACTTCGGACTTATTTCTTCACACCGCCTATTCACCCTTCATACACACCTGCCATACCTACATTGGTGACCCCTATCAAGAGCACGAGGATGGCCGAGGACAATGCGCGCGAAAGCCAAGATGTCGGCAAGATGGCAGCGGAAAGTTTTCGTGTGGGCGTGCGGATACCGCCGTTCTACCCGGAGAAGCCGGGATTATGGTTCGCTCAAATGGAAGCACAATTTATCCTGGCCAACATTAAGTCGGATGAGACCAAGTACTATTATGTGACAGGAAATTTGGATTCACAATACGCATCAGAGGTCGAAGACATTATCGAATACCCGCCACCCACCGGAAAATACGAGAAGCTTAAAGGTGAGCTTATAAAAAGGCTTTCGGCATCGCGTGACAAGAAAGTGAAGCAGCTCCTCATGCACGAAGAGCTGGGTGACCGAAAGCCTTCCCAGTTTTACCGCCACCTTCTCAACCTAGCTGGTCCAGGTGTACCAGAGGAGTTTTTGCGGACTATTTGGACAAGCCGCCTACCTGCAAGTACACAGGCAATCGTTGCGTCACAGTCCAAGACCGATTTGGCTGAACTGGCTGAGCTGGCGGACCGGATCCACGACGTCGTCGGCACCCAGGTGGCATCAACATCTGCCATCACGAATGCAGCACCGTCGAGCAACCCGAGTAACATGCATTCCGAGATCGCCGCTCTGACTAGACAGATGGAGAAGCTGGCAGATAAGGTCGAGCGATTATCTCGCCCCAGAGGACGGTCCCGTAGTCGTACGCCCCATCGCTCAGGTTCGACCAGATCAGAATCCAGCTACAGAAGATTCCCGCAGTGCTGGTACCATCAAAAATTCGGGGATCGAGCGAAAAAGTGCGTGAAACCGTGCGACTACCCTACATCGGGAAATGCGCGGGGCAATCAGTGATGGCGACCGATGATTGTCCGAGTGCTGGTCGCTTATTCGTCACCGATCGAAGGTCCAAGGTGCAGTTTTTGGTCGACACCGGAAGCGACCTCTGTGTCTACCCCCGATCGGCACTATCAAGACGCGTAGAAAAGACCAGCTACCAGTTATGTGCGGCTAACGGAACACCGATAATAACATACGGTTTTATAAATGTAAATCTAAATCTAGGGTTGCGCCGCGACTTCACTTGGCGATTTATTGTCGCAGATGTAACAAAGGCGATAATAGGCGTGGATTTTTTGTCTTTTTATAATTTAGTTGTTGATTGCAGGAATCAACGCCTCATCGACAACCATACTACGCTCACGACCCCGGCTTCGCCTGTCCGTCGTTCTGATGATGTTTCTTCGGTGAAAGTAAGTCTTGGTGATTCCGCATACACTCACATACTACAGGAATTTCCTGACATTACCCGCCCACCTGGTATACACCGCACTCCTAAACACAATACAGTACATCACATCCGTACTACACCAGGGCCACCAGTATTCAGTTCACCGCGTAGATTGGCCCCTGACAAATTGAAAATCGCCAAAGACGAGTTTGACGCCATGTTGCAGTGTGGCACCTGTCGCTCGTCTGAGTCACCGTGGTCGTCGCCACTCCACCTAGCGCCCAAGAAAAACGACGGTTGGCGCCCTTGTGGCGATTACCGGATGCTGAACGCGCGGACCATTCCTGACCAGTACCCCATCCGGCACATACAAGATTTTGCCCACAGCCTGTCTGGCTGTACCGTATTCTCTCAAATTGACCTTGTGAAAGCTTACAACCAGATTCCTGTGCATCCAGACGACATTCCGAAGACTGCAATCACGACGCCGTTCGGTCTTTTCGAATTCCCGTACATGACGTTCGGACTTCGAAATGCCGGACAGACGTTTCAGCGCTTCGTGGATGAAATGCTCAGGGGTCTGGATTTTACATACGCGTATTTGGATGATTTTTTAGTATACTCGAAAGACCACAAAACTCATGAGCTCCACCTGCGTCAGCTTTTCACCAGACTTAGAGATTACGGTATGGTCATCAACAGTGCTAAGTGCATCTTCGGAGTAACGGAGGTCAACTTCTTGGGCTACCACATCTCAGCCAAGGGCACCAAACCATTGCCTTCCAAGGTTGAGGCTATTCAACATTTTCCCGCGCCCAAGACCGTGAAAGAGCTGCGTAGATTCCTCGGGATGCTCAACTTTTACCGTAGGTTCATCCCAGGTGCAGCGAACTACCAGGCACCTTTAAATGCTCTCCTCACAGGTTCAGTTAAGGGTTCACACCCAGTCAATTTTTCACCCGATGAGTACGAGGCGTTCCAGAACTGCAAGGACGGTCTTTGTCAAGCAGCACTATTGGCTCATCCTGATTGCAGCGCTAAGTTGACGTTGGTTACGGATGCTTCCGATAAGGCCATCGGCGCGGTTTTGCAGCAGCTGAACGCAGGAGCATGGGAGCCACTAGCGTTCTTTTCACGTAAGTTGAGTCCAGCACAGGTTAAGTATTCTCCTTACGACCGTGAGTTGCTCGCCATTTACGAGAGTGTGAAGTACTTCAGGCACATGTTGGAGGCTCGTGACTTTGTGATTTACACAGACCACAAGCCCCTCACTTACGCCTTCCATTCTCGTAAAGAGAATTGCTCCCCACGGCAGTTCCGTCACCTGGACCTCATAGCCCAGTTTACTACGGACATCAGACATATTTCTGGTAAGAACAATGTCGTGGCGGATACCCTTTCACGCGTTGAGGAGATTACTCAACCTGTGCCCGCTGAAAGGATCGCAGCAGCTCAACTCGAGGATCCGGAACTGAAGCAACTACTGACTGGAGAATCTTCTTTACGCCTGCAACAAGTAAGGATCCCCGGTTCGGAGAAGCAGCTATACTGTGACGTTAGCGGCCCTACTCCAAGACCATTTGTGCCCAAGGAACTCCGCAGGTTAATTTTTACCAGCCTGCACTCTTTGAGTCACCCAGGTTCCAAGGCGTCGGCACGTTTAGTTGCTGACCGATATGTTTGGCCTGGTGTAAGAAAAGACTGCCGCGAATGGGTACAATCATGCCTGGCTTGCCAGCGTTCAAAGACCACACGGCATGTCTTCGCTCCACCAGGTACCTTCAAACTTCCTCAATCCAGATTTGAGTTCATCCACATTGACCTCGTGGGACCTTTGCCACTGTGTCAAGGTTTTCGCTATTGTCTCACCGCCGTTGATCGTTTTACGCGATGGCCTGAGGCAATACCACTAGCAGACATAACTGCGGAAACAGTGGCAAAGGCTCTTCTGAACGGCTGGATTGCTCGTTTCGGATGCCCGTCGGATATCGTAACCGATAGAGGCAGGCAATTCGAATCAGCGCTTTTCAAATGCCTGTCTTCAATTGCTGGCTTTCAACATCGCCGAACAACGGCATACCATCCAGCCTGTAACGGACTGGTGGAAAGATTTCACCGTCAACTGAAAGCTGCAATCACCTGCCACGCAAACGACAGTTGGGTGGAATCTCTTCCACTAGTCTTGTTAGGTGTTCGCAGCGCTTACAAAGAAGACGCTCGGGCTTCGGCCGCCGAACTTGTTTACGGCCAACCATTACGCCTTCCAGGTGAATTTCTCGATCCTCAGACCGACGAGACCGTAGACACAACAGATTATTTGTCGAGGCTCCGAAGTATTGTCAGGAATCTGCAACCATCACCAGCAGCTAGGCATAACAGCAAATTTAAGACTTTTATTTACAAGGATTTATCCGTATCAACTCATGTGTTCCTCAGGGACTGCACTGCTGGTGGTGCTCTGAAACCGGCATACTCTGGTCCTCACGAGGTCATACAAAGAGGTGACAAGGTGTTTAAATTATTGGTAAAAGGTAAACCGGTTACCGTATCCATAGACCGCATTAAGCCGGCCTACATACTGCGTGACCCTGACAACATACCATGCTCATCACCTACTACTAACATTCATCATAACACACCACAGTCACCACTCAACACTAACACTCATCACCACACACCCAAAGCGGATAACCAAAACTTACCTTCCACTGACGACAGCGTCATCAAGACGACGCGATCAGGACGTCGCGTTAAATTTCCCGATTATTATCGCCCTTGACGGTCTCTGGAAGGGGGTGATGTAGTGACCTACCTTTATTTAATATTAACATTGCTATGTATTAACATTATTACCTTGTTTAAAACCTACATTTGCTAAAATAATTTAAATTATATTTTATATAAACATGTTTTCAAAACCACTAACATATTAGTATTGTGTAACATAATAATTATATCAATAAGTACAATCACTGCGCTTGCTTGTGGCTACCGCCTTACCATTTTGGCATTACCTAAAACATAGCTAAACTGTCACTGTGCTTTCCTTCTGTTCTCTGCTATCCCTACATTTCTATCACTCCTTCTTCTAAGTGTAACTCTCGTGTGTTGTGAACTGTAACCTGTGTCTGTGTAATAAACTTTTATTCATATCTTCATCTATACTTCGGACTTATTTCTTCACACCGCCTATTCACCCTTCATACACACCTGCCATACCTACAGGCTTTTACAATGTTTTCAAATTACAGTGATAATAGGTATGGGAGGATAGTGCAGGCCCGTCAATAAGTACCAGGTACGTATTGGAATGAAAATACAGAATAGAAAAACGTCTACAAATTTAGTCTCTAAGGCCAACAACGTTCTCTCATTCACAATATGTAAAAGAATCTACCTATATGAAATGAACCTATTTGGACAAAGTGACATGATTTCCATGACAATCACTAATAATAAATAGTCGAAATTAGAACATTATTCTGAACATAAATTACTAACCAACTATACAAAAACAAAAGGACACTTAGGCGTCGAAGTATTCGTCTGCATCGCTGTCACGTGGACACGTGCCCAGAAAACTGGCAGCATTGCCACGTTGAAAGGCAATGCTCATTCTTTGACCAAAGAATTACGCAGCCCCTCTGGTCACGTGAAGTGTTGACTTCGTATGTAACCGACTCCTTAGAGCGCGATTTTGACCCACTTTAAACGGTCAGATTTCATTGAAACTTTGTAAACTTATCGAGCACCGATGACAATTCAATAATTTAAAAAAAAAATTGAGAAAAATGAAAAAAAGAGGAAAAAAAAACAAGCTTTTGTAGTTAGCAAAACTAAAAAATAGAAAGTAAATAATAGTTTAAAAAACTAAAAAACACGCTTTAAAAACCAAACTAAAAAAGAAGAAAATAATTTAATTCAATTAAAAAGCGTGGGGTGCTTTTTGAGGTATTTTTTCAATTAATGTCAAGCACCCCACGCTTTTTAATTGAATTAAAAATATTGTCTTCTTTTTAGTTTGGTTTTTAAAGCGTGTTTTTTTAGTTTTTTTAAACTATTATTTATTAACAATACACTTCACTAATAAAACTTACGTGTAAGCTTCATCCACTTTTACGCCATGTCTTCCCATGAGGGTCTCGCACGCGAATCTCATGCGCAGCACGCAGTACTCTAGCTGTTCTGAAGGCTGTTTTAAAGATGGGTGGAGGTATTCACATAAGTGGAGTGTCAATTTTGGGTCATCTTTTTCCTGTAAATAAATGAAAGAGTTCGGATAATGACGGTGTTCTGAAATGACGTTCACTAGATGGCAGCACTGTGACGTCAGGTCCGGGCACCTGTCAAAAGTGTCAAAGCGCCTACGGACTGAATGGTAAACGAAAGAATGAAACGAATGACATCAAATATTTTAAGTTCATTTTCGAACTGGAAGACCACTTGTCAAAGTGGCGCCAACTGGTGGCTTGAATATTCATGAACTCATTACTTCCTATATCAATCTGCCTAGTCTTTTCCAACTATGTTGGGGTCAGATTCCAATCTAACCGGATGCAGCTGAATATCAGTATTTTACAATGAGCGACTACTTATGTAACCTCCCCAACCCAGTTACTGGTATTACGATGCTCTTTAGTATGGTAAGATTGGTTATCAGATATTCGGGCTTCTGATGACCCGTAATGGCTGTCAAAGATCCACGAATGACAGCCGAGACCAAAGGCTTAACGTGCTTTCCGAAGCACGGAGGGGTCTCCACATGTAAGGATGGTCACCCATCCACGGACCAACCGCGGCAAGTATAGCTTAAACTGATCGATCGACCCGTGCGCCTGTTATTACTTAGCCAAGATCCTACAAAATCACTAGTGTACCGTGGACTGTGAATATTTATACTTGGGACTAATAATCGTATTCAGTAACTTGACAGTTCAAAGAAAAATAATGTTACCATACTAAAACTAATAGTGTTGGGATAGTGAACGATTTTGCGCGAAGAACGAATGATAAAAATGGTTTAATTTTAATTTTGTTATAAAACTTTAAAAATTATTTAAATTTTATTATTATTAAAAAATATCGTATGGACCATGTTATTGATAACATCACTGATTACTTAATAATAAATGTAACAAGCGACAGTGAAATTTCTGATTCGATGAACATAAAATATATTTCTAAGTTGTTTTATTTTAAATTACCTTGCTACTGACAAACAAAATATATAACAAATTATATAATTTTTAATAGTGCATATCATGTTTTAAAGACAAGTTATTAAATCAAAAATATATTTTTTTGGATGTAAGTACAGACGCCAGCACATCGAGCTACCCAAAACTATCAAATTTTCCCAGTTGAATATGAATCTTATGCCTATGTAATAAAGTTGAAAATCTATCAAAGAAATTTGACAGATTGGGGTAGCTTGAAGTGCTGGCGTCTGTGTACAGACTTAAAATAATGTATTATTTTAAGTTCATTCGATTTCATTAACTCTTACACCACCTCACTATATATTTTTTGTCATAATCTGGTAACCCTTCAACTGTCAAGTTACTGAATACGATTATGAGTTCAAGCACAGTTTAAATGAGCAAATTTCTTAAAGATGAATATTTTATAGAACAAAACTTCATTTGATTCCTTCTCCTAGCTTTCATTGCATGCATAGATTCCAGCTGAAATCAAAGCTGCAATAGTTCTTTTTACACGCTTTATATTAGCTTCACTTGTATGTCAGTATGTCAGTATGTAACCGACTCCTTTGAGCGCGATTTTGACCCACTTTTAACGGTCAGATTTCATTGAAACTTTGTAAACTTGTCGAGGACCGATGACAAATTAATAATTTAAAAAAAAATTGAGAAAAAAAAACACGTTTTGTAGTTAGCAGAACTAAAAAATAGAAAATAAATAATAGTTTAAAAAACTAAAAAACACGCTTTAAAAACTAAACTAAAAAAGGAGAAAATAATTTAATTCAATTAAAAAGCGTGGGGTGCTTGACATTAATTGATTATAAAAATACCTCAAAAAGCACCCCACGCTTTTTAATTGAATTAAATTATTTTCTCCTTTTTTAGTTTAGTTTTTAAAGCGTGTTTTTTAGTTTTTTAAACTATTATTTATTTCAAATGACCCTTCCAAATATGGTCCTGCATTGTTAGACTCACAAAAGCTAAAGCTTGAGTTAAAGCTTGAGTTTGTTTCGGCATTTCTACTCAGGTTATCAGTCTGATAGGAAATTCCAGCGCCATCTAGTTTTAAAATATTGACGCATAAAAATTTCTTAAAAGATCTACATACATAAATAAAACATTTCATGACAAAATGCTCTCTAAATTTTATTTGTTGCAAATCGTAATATTTTCACGAAATAGTCTTATTTCTTATGAATCTATGGTTAACAGGTTGAGCGTCCCTGCAAGCCTGTACATAAATAAATAAATGACAAAACTTACCTGATGCCTGTTAGCTAGGACCTTTTTGAAGATGAACGCGGGATGCATCAGCGGGTTTCTTATCTGCTTCACTTCATGAGCGAGCACCTTACCAGCGTGGTGGATGCCGTTTAGAGCTGAAGATTTAAGTTGTGTACAGATCGCGACACGAAAGTTGAACCAAAGTCAGAACAAAACAACCGAAGGTAGGAACGCGTGCAGTCGTTGCCTCGCACGGAAAACAATGAGGTCACCTACTAGCATAGTCATTGATGTAACGTGTACGGAAGTTTGGATATAAATTACAGATTGCGACACGTAAGTTGCACCAAAATGTAGCATTTTGGTTCAACTTACGTGTCGCGATCTGTAAGCGACATTAGTAATTAGTGTTAGGCTACGCATTGAAAGGTTAGCTAGCTAGCTAAGCGCCTAGAGCAGGGACCACAACATAAATATAATTTGTCTGTCGCAATCCGTTTTGAAGACTATTACTATACAAAGTGTAACCGAATAAACGCAATACCTGAATTAAGTATTTTGCTGTACCTACCGCCGATTGAGCCAAAGTAAATTCTTATCTTATTTTAAGGCAATAAGACTCAATTTTAAATGCATAAAATAATGCTAGGGTCAACACGATTTGCTCAATAATAACGGTTAGCTTTAAAAAAATAAGTTTAGGTTATTGTATTATGCTTTTAACTCATTACTCTAATGGGGTGTATCTTGCGTTAATTATGTTACATGTTGTATAATCAGCCTATCATATTCCCAATGCTTGGACACAGGCCTTCTCTGAGAGAGGCAGTGGGCCATAATCCACCACGCAGGCCCAGTGCGGGTTCGCTGATGTCACATGTCTTCGAATTGTTGGTAGAACCAAAAAAAATGTCCGATTTTTGGCGCAGTATTGTGTCTTCAATATAATTTTTTTTCTCAAGAGTGGGGTATCAAAATAAACATTAACGTCAAAAATAATTATATAAACTAAAAACTGTGAAATAAAAAATAATTACAAAATCAAAAAACCCGACTGCCAAAAAAGTGAACTTTAACTTTTTTTTTTACTTTGCCCCACACTATTCCTCCTGTATTGTGGGTGAGTTTACAAATATTTAAAACTAACATACACAAACAGCCAGACCCGGAACAACTACTTGCAGGTCATACAAATATTATTTTTTTCCGTGCGGGAATCAAACCCGCGACACGCAGCGCAGCAGTCAATCGCTTATCCACTGCGCCAACTGTGCTGTCAGTGTGAACAGAAGTGAGTCAAAAGTGAACTTTCATTAAAAAAGATGGAAACAAGAAACTTGTTTTAAAAGGATGACTATTACACTGAATACTATAAGCAATCTCATGCAGTCGGAGGCATCTTCTTAAAAACAATAAAGACCTTTTCACTTCTCATGCTCTAAAAGTACGCCAATATAGCCCTACGAAGCGGGACTAAAGAGACCACTTTTAGTCTCTAGGGAGTGAAAAGTAATGATTTTTTTTTAATTTCCTTCATGTGACATAGACAAACTCAAACAGCCAGTAAATATACTATTATCTGTGGAGTGTGGACCGGACCATCTTCATTGCGGAAATGTTGACAGTTTTAGTTCCATGGTTTTTGCCAAGGTGGCGCCATGTGTTTTAAATTGTTAATCTGTGACTGGTTTAGAAGAAAAAAGTGACCGCGAAAATTTCAGAATTTTTGTCGAGTGTAAAGTTCGGTTTTTAAGAACAGTTGTGGTATATGTTCCTTGGTGAAGAGTTTGACGTCGAGCAAAGAGAAAAAGACATAAATATAATGTGATTTTTATTTTATTACGTAATATTTATTAAATGTTTTTGTACTAAATTGACTATTTTTCTCACACTCAAAGTGAAAAGTACAGTTTGCACCTCGAGACTAAACGCCAACTTAACATACCCTCGGTTTCATCGACTCCCTCACACGCTCGGGAGACAAACCACCTCTGGTATATTATGGCTTCGTTTAGTCCCTCGATATAAAATATACTATTATTGCCTCCGACTGCATGAGATTGCTTATAGTATTCAGTCTAATAGTCATCCTTTTAAGACAAGTTTCTTGTTTCCATCTTTTTTAATTAAAGTTCACTTTTTTGCTATCGGCTTCATCTGCCTAGCCTTTTCCCAATCATCCCGGGGTCAGCCTCCAGTCTAACCAGACGCAGCTGAATAAAAAAAATCAGAAAAAAGCCTTTAGTACTTAAATAAATAGTTATCTAGATTGGCTAACTTACCTATAAACATATTAACACTTTCTAGATTCTCCCCCCTCGTCGCTAAGTGTCTCATATCGTCTAACAGACGCTTGCATTCCTCTTCTTTGTCCAGCGCTGGGATTGATAAGAGCTGTAGCATTGTTGTGAGGCCGTGATTGGTGATAAAGTTTCTTTAAAAGGAAATAATAATAAGTTGCTTCAATTATGCAAGAACAAAATCAGTCAATCTGCAAATTCCCAATAGTGTATTTTCCAATTTATTTAAAAACTATTTTAATTTAAAGATTGGGACGAACCATGTAACAGAAAAATAAAAAGAAATTGATTTATATCCATTTTCTCAATTAAAAACGATTTAAATCAAATTTATTTTTCGTTGTGTTGAATTTACCGCCAAAACGCTCCTTACGATGACTTTTTTATCACGTGACCTCCACACGTGACGTCAACTTTGTGTAAACTAAAGTAGTTGTAAACAAGTGAATGTCGAGTTTATGATATTAACAAGATTTTTAATGGATAGAAAGTGGTATAATTACTGGTGAGCGGTGCCTCTGTGCACAAATACTTCTAAAACTGCGCCACATTAAGTATTTGTACCGGTGCTGTTTACACAAAGTTGACGTCACGTGTGGTCACGTGATAAAAAAGTCACCGTAAGGAGCGTTTTGGCGGTAAATTCGAAACAACAAAAATAAATTTGATTTTAATCGTTTTAATTGAGAAATAGATTTAAATGAATTTATTGTTATGGTTCTGTTACATATTTCGTCCCAACCTTCAAATTAAAATAGTTTTTAATAAATTGTAAAATACCCTATTATGTTGGAGTAGCATTTCGGGCTTTAGACGACCCGTAACGACTGTTAAAGATCCACGAATGACAGCCGGGACCAACGGCTTAACATGCTTTCCGATGCATGGAGGGGTCTTGGTATGTAAAAATGGTCACCCATCCACAGACTGACCGCAGCAAACGCAGCTTAACTTCGTAGATTAGATGAGAAAATACCCATTTTACACCAGCTGCCTGCCTAGCCTTACCCCAATTATGTTGGGACGGCCTCCAGTCTAACCGGATACAGCTGAATCAGTGGCGTGCAGTCCATAAAGACAGAAATACACTGCCTACCTTACCTAAATCAGGTAAATATTTAAATCTAATATTATTTTAACAATAAACAAAAAATCTTTATTCTTAAATCAGCTCCACCTGTCGAGCGTCGGTCGTATCATTAGTATCATCGATATAATACCCGTTTGTTCGTACCTACGTAGTTCGTACAATTTGACGCAACTTCGCATTGTGATGCACTAGCGCCGCTGAGTGTCTCGGGAGAGACACGAACTATTCGCGGCTTAATGTTTATATGTGTGCTCTCGTGGTCATGCAGATTTATTGTGTGTGCGTTCCTATACATACGTGGCACACAATGTAACAATTTACGCACACAACCGTACAGGGTTATCACTGGCTTTTGACACGACGAATTACGAAATATACCAAAGTTTTCCGAACGAAGTTTGGAATGCGACTATTTTTTAAAGTAGCATTGTTTTATTGAATTGTCGCTACATAAAATACCATTACTTTTTGTCGTATTACTTTTGTATTCTGACTTCCGACGCCATTGTTTGTTTTGATTTATTTGTTTTGGTTGTGAGCTATGATAGCACGTATTTAAGGTTTTAACGTTCATAATAGTGTGAAAAATAGATAATATTCACGGCGGTGAAAGTTGTGTTCAGGTGGTGTGTATAGAGAAAAGTAAAATGATGCATTTTCAAAACGATATTTCGGTGTAAATAAAAAAATCCTGTGATCGTGAAAAGTACTTAATTGTACACCGGATTTGCAATTAATACAAACGAAAGGTAAAATCCAATCGTAAATTCAATACACAACAATATGATTTATTCAATTGCCTCATAGGTTGGATGCTGTGAAGGTACAGCAATCGGTTATTCTGTTTTTTTTTTGTTGCTTTTTTTAAATTCATGCCTGTCCTGTCTAAAAAATCTGTGCACACCACTGAGCTGAATACCAGTATTTTACATGGAGAGACTGCCTATCTGACCTCCATAACCCAGTTACTGGGTAATACAATACCTTTTGGGTAATACTGGTTAGAGTATTGGGTTTCTGAAGACCAGTATCGAATGACAGTTCAAATTAATTTTACAGAACGTTCTAGAAGTACTTAAACACAACCATCATTTCTTACCTGCACATAGCAACTTCCAGTTCAGCATCAGAGTCCATATATCCGTCCAGCAAGCCAGCAGTGAAGTACTCAGCGCTCTCACACGCGTATATATCTAAGAGTGCGTTACCTACTGTTGATTGTATTGTTGATAACTCTGCTAGGGGTTTACCTGAGAAAAAACGGTTGTTTTAAAGTTTGGGAGAACCATCTCGCATTTGGCTTAAACCTTAGTAAACTAGTGGCTCCATCTACATATTAAGATTAACCGGCTGATTGGGTTTTGAAGTTTTTTTTTATTATTGTCAGCTTACATACAAAAGTTATTCGGTCTTACCGGCCGCTGCTTTAGGCTTTTTCGCCTTGATGGGCCTCTGAGAGCGAAGGATGGCTGATGCACAACGAAGGGTAGCCTTGGACAGGTCAGTGGGGCAGTGGTTGGGCTTTCAACAACCTCTTTACCTTAAACAGGGATCTCCTCGCGCCGGCTTTGAATTAGCGGCTAACTACGTTCTTGCCGGGCTTGTTGTGCACAACTGTACGAGTGCTCATGTTGCCATATAAATGGCGCTGACAGGGCACAGTACAGTCGCGCCAGCAGCGTCTGGAGACGGCAGTACTCCGTGCTCTGTGGTGGGAAAACTAACTTACCAGCAAAAGCCCGAGGTCTTACGTACTCCACAACGCTGCGGATGGCAGCAGTTAGTTGACAACGGGACAAAACAGCTGCATACAGTCGAGATAGGCCGAGAATGCGGGCTAGATTCTCTTCGGAGATCATGTCCAGGGGGGTAGCTGGAAGAAAATGATAAATAGTGGTTATAATATAACTAGCTGACCAGACAGACGTTGTCCAGTCTGAATTCGCATGCATGTTACGCGGAACTTTAATATTTTTTTCTTTCATTAGAACCTTCTCCTGACATTAACAAACACAACAAAAAAAGAATTAGCAAAATTGGTCCAGCCGTTCACGTGTGATGCCGTGACCAAGGGAAATAGGGATTCATTTTTATATATAAAGATATTTTGTGCCCCCGAATCTGTTTTCGGCCCGTCCCGTGCTGCCCTACCCCAGTGACATCCTAGGCCCAGGTTCGTACTCCACAGGGGTGTCTTTAGCTTGAAGTTTTTAAGTACTGGCTGTAAGGCCTTAATTTATTGAGGCACCCAGAGGCATACCCGGTTAAGCAGCCAACATGACCTGCAAGATACACACCTATATAGTTACAAAAAAAAAAAAAAACTACGGTGACTGCCCGTTGGTCAAAGTCAAAGCATTTATTTCAAATAGGCACTTAAAAGGCACTTTTGAACGTCAACATTTACATTAAAATAGAATTGATTCTAGTCGCCCCTTCCAAAATGTAGTTTCGTATGGAGAAGAATGGGCAAGAAACTCCACCGTTACTCTTTTAAAATGTTCCAAGTACAATATTTACATTCATTATATGATTATGTGTGAAAACGATGCACCCAGAATAAAATTACCATACCAAAATAGGTAAACAGAATCAAATTGAAGCAATACAGACAAATTAATTCTGTGATAGATACATGGTGTTCACACATTTACAAATATTGTAAAAGTAAGTATAGGTACGATTTTCCTACAATATTAACAAGTAATGAGTCAGTGTGTGAGTTAAAGTAATCACTGAGTGTAAAACAATGTCATAAATATAATTAATTATACAATTCAATTAGCAACCAGTTTGATTTTGTCTCATGGTCGGTAAGTCTAGTGGCTCTCCCATTTAAATTTTATCTAATGAGCTAATCACTAGTCAACCTCCCGAAGGCTACCGACATTATGCTTCTTGGAGGCTCCTCTATCGGAATTTGTTTAATTAAAAAAAATATTTTCTGCAAGCTTAGCCATACCCGTCATTGTAAATCAGGGCAGTGTTTTTTTTTTTGAGTGTGGGAAATCATCAAATAACTTCTCCCGCTCTGGGTGGAGCAGGAGGGCATGGCAGACTTTTACTGACTAAACCCCACCCGTGTTCCCTCAGTTGCCTGTGTGCCAGGGGCCGCGGTATCTCTTTCAACCAACCCGCACCCCTGGCAGAAGTGTTATTTAGTTTATCCATTATGAATTTCTTAGTAACTGCCTGGAGTTGGAAGTTGGTGGTGTCATACCCCAGTGCCCCGGAAAGCACGTCAAGGGGAAATTGCCAGGGTTTTTCGCAATTTGCAACCTTTAAACGAGCAGTTCTTGTATTGAGACATGAAGCACGCAATTGAAAGCTAGGCTTCACAAATGTGTCTGCCAGGGAGGAACGGTAACACCTGAGATACAGGACATGTCCTAGTTTGGGTGTCAGGAGATTGACATAACGTGCATGTACTAAGCCTATTTATAAAAAATGCATTTGTAAACCTCCTTGTTTCTCCTTATTGTATTTATAGGCTTTTTTTTTGGGTGGGAAATCATCAAATAACTTCTCCCGCTCTGGGTGGAGCGGTAGGGCGTGTCAGACTTTTACTGACTAAAACCCACCCGTGTTCCCTCAGTTAACTGTGTGCCAGGGGCCGCGGTATCTCTTTCGAACAACCCGCACCCCTGGCAGGCATCGGCCCTTGCAGACCCCACCATTTGGTGCTGACATCTCTTTGAGGCGCGCGTGGAACACAACGTGCCGTCGACCCGGGCTTGGTCCTTACCGGACAGCGAACTACCCATTACTCGCCGCGTCCGGTATTTTTTTTTTGTATTTATAGGCTTATGAAATAAAAAAATGTAAAATTTAAATTTAAATGTATAATCTGAATCTCGGAAGCGGCGCCAACGATTTTCATGAAATTTAGTATACAGGAGGTTTCGGGGGCGATAGATCGATCTAGCTAGGTTTCAGTTTTAGAAAACGTCAAACCAAAAAAAACCCAGCTGAGCTCGGTCTTCCAGATATTGTTTAACAAAATATGATAGGTATGTTATTCACAGAATTATAATAATTAAAAATCTTTTTCCAAAAAATAAAACAACAGACAATTAAAAAAAACATGTTGAATAGGGTATTTTTCAATTTATTAAAAACTATTTTGATTTGAAGATTGGGACGTAATATGTAACAGAAAAATAAAAATAAATTGAGTTATATCCATTTTCTCAATTAAAAACGTTTAAAACAAATTTACTTTTCTTTGTTTTGGATGTACCGCTAAAACGCTCTCCTACGATGTCATTTTTATCACGTGACCACACGTGATGTCAGCTTTGCATAAACAGCACCGGTACAAATACTTTGTGTGGCGCAGTTTTAGAAGTATTTGTGCACAGAAGCACCGCACACCAGTATGACCAGTAATACAAATAAAGTACAGTAATAAAAATCTTGTTAATTTATAAACTCGACATCCACTTGATAACAACTACTTTAGTTTACACAAAGTTAACGTCACGTGTGGTCACGTAATAAAAAGTCATCGTAAAGAGCGTATTAGCGGTAAATTCAAAACAACGAAAAGTAAATTTGGTTTAAAACGTTTTTAATTGAGAAAATGGATGTAAATCAATTTATTTTTATTTTTCTGTTGCATTTTGGGTCCCAATCTTCAAAATAAAATAGTTTTTAATAAATTGGAAAATACCCTATTGATAACCTCCTACTTTTTGAAGTCGGTTAAAAATCATCAATACAATAATAAATCTTTATTACACAAGAAAGTGGTTACAAAATAGTGTGAAGTCCCTGACTCATGTGCTAGGTGATATACCTGTGTTACAAGAGCCAGTGCCCTCTCCCAGTAAGAGATGTTACAGAAATATAATACATTACCTGGGCTACCTTAAAGCACCTTCCTTAAGTGTAGATATTTTTAAAGAAATTAGAATAACATTTAAACTTACCAGGAGTGTTCAGGAATGAGACAAAGGTACCATCGGAACTGACTCCGGCAGCATCAGGATGTACAAGGAATGCCTTCAACCGAGATGCTTCAATGGTGGACAGCACTAAGATGTAGCCGTTATTGTAGCGACAGACTTTTTCACCATTGATACGCCATATACCTGGAAAGAAAAAGTTTTTATTAGATTACACAGGAAAAGTTTTTATTCAGTGCGCAAACTGTAACCATGAATTCAGCATATCATTCTAGACCCCCTCCCCCGTTCCCATTTTTTCTCGTGGGCGTCGTAAAAGGCGACTAAGGGACTTGCCAGAGAATGGGCAGCAGCGTTCTCTATGCATTTGACCACCACACTGCGATCGCCAACCCGCCTGCCAAGCGTGGCGATTATGGCAAAACCCCCCCTTTTGGGAGGCTTATGTCAAACAGTGTACGTCTTTCGGCTGATAAGATGATGATGACACATACAATCATAGAGCAAGGTTAAATTACATATAAAACTAGACAAAAATAGAAGAGATTAAACGATTGAACAAAATTAGTCAAAATAAGGGAAAAGTATTTCATTAGGTAGAATTAGATAAAATTTGATAAAATTAAACAGAACTGGAATAAAGTTAGGATACAAAATCATTAATAAGTAACAAGAGGAAATTGGAATACAGAATTATTAATAACAAGGTAAAATCGGGATACAAAATTATTATTTTAAGAAGATAAAAATTTAATTAATTTACTTCATAGAGATTGTACTGGAAGTGGCAATAGACTCTAGGTATTGAGTAGCCCTGTTCAGGAATCTCAGTTCAGTACTCCCGAAAACATCTAAGGATTCGTCATATAACAAAATATAGTTAGTATTTATTTTTTAAAACTTTGCCCCACACTAGGAACTTTTCCTGCATTGTGGGTGCTCTTACAAACGTTTAAACTCATATACACAAACAGCCGAACCTTTCGGCCGCACTGAAACTTACAACATTGTATGATTATAAAAATTAAAACTCAAAATACATCATATCATATTTTGTTAATAAACTTGTTTTATTTTATACCATCTACAATTAACAGGTCGCTGCCTCTGTATTACAGTCAATGTTACATTTTCACTTTTTAGAGTTGTGTAAGTTAAATCCAGTGTCACTATGACAATGTTGAAATTTCAATTCAATAAAAGTGAAACGTAGAACCCTGTAATATTAGGCCAGCGAGATGTTTCATTATTCATATATCTGGAACGAAAGGTCCACTGACGTTTAATCAACGTTTATAAAGTTTCGATTACGGTTTCGGTTTTGGCCCAATACTAACATCAAAACCGAACCTTCAGTTTTGGCAAAAAAATCTGTTTAAATTTAATCAAATCAAAAGTCATTTATTCAAACTAGGCTGAGAGTCAGCTCTTTTTGAACGTCAAAATAAAATTACATAAGACAGTCCCCCCAAAACGTCCGCCTTCACCACTTCCTAGTGCTTTCGCTGGGAAGAAGGAGTAGCGGAACATACTCCCCAGCAGCACAGCTGTCTGTTAAGTTAGAAGAACTTTATTCTATACAATAACAGGTAATTCAAATTACGAAACACAAAAAAAAAAAACATTAAATTTGCCATATGTTAGCTAGCACACGCCAATATACCATCAAAATTTAAATACAATTAACAATAACAAAACCATGGTCAGCAAGACGACCAGTCAGTTTATTTTGGACACTAATGATAATTAACAAACCTTGCGCATCCATGTCAGCAGACGTCCTAAAATCAGCCTGTGTGATCCTCTCAGCAATTCGTTCCTTAATACCCAGAGATATAGGCTTATCTCCAGAAATTAAATCATCTATGATCATAGAGAACTGCTCTTGAGCTAGGCCAGATTGCAGTGCCTGTAACCCGACCCAGTGGTCACTTATCTCTTGTCCAAGATGGAAATCACGCGCTATAACCTCTAGATACCTCAGACTTTCAGTTACGTTTGCAGCGAGGCCATTTCTAGTCAGACTAACTGGAGCCGCGTACATTTTAGTGTTTTTTACTATGTTTTTTCGATCTTCTTCTGTTTTTTTCGGGTCAATAAACACGTTAGTAATAGCGTCAATTCTTTTTTCTAAATATTCAGTCTCCTCTTTGTTTAAAATCTCGGGATAAGCAAGCATTTCTTGGTTGAAGATTGAAGTGAATACGTCTTTCATAAACGGCTGGATTTTTGCTTTTCGGCGCTCGGTTCGTTCTAGAACGTTTAAGTCTTCGAAGTCGAACTTCTCTTCTTTGATTTGAGGCTGTGTTGCTGCCGAGTTATCGTAATTTATTGCAGAAAAGCGGAATTTTCGGTAAAGATTTCTGCTGACATAACTATGGTGGATTGTACAGAGTTTACGCGCTATATTCATCTTGTAGCAATTTGATACGTTTACTGGTATTTAAATGAAATGCTTATCAGCAGTTTTATTTAATTTAAATGCAAAATAGTTTCGTAATTTTACGAAAATAATATCATAAACCTTTTAGGTTACTTTGACACAAATCTTTCTCAGTTTCTCACTCAAGTGACAGTTACGTTTCAGGTCACGTTATCACGTAACTGTAAGGTTGCACGTCAGACAAGTTGAATTAACATAAATAAAATCTGAGAAAATTGTTTCTAAATTCCTTATGTTTTTGCTTATTGTCAGAAAAATATTAACGATTAGTTGAATTTTCCATCAAGATGACGCAAACAAAGCTCCAAAGGGCTGGAACGCAAACTAAACGTGTTTCGTTTCACTTTTGTGCGTACGGCGGGCGGTAGTTTTGACCAAGCAATCTGCCAAGCTTTTTCCCAACTATGTTTGGGGTTGGCTTCCAGTCTAACTGGATGCAGCTGAATACCTACCAGTTTTTTACATGGAGCGAGTGCCTATCTGACCTCTACAACCTAGTTACTGGGTGACACGATATAACCTGGAAAGACTGGTGGTCAGACAAACAGTACATAGTAGTACATAGTTCGTTAAAATTATTTTGTCATTAGAGGTCAAAGACATTATTTTATAGTGTCCGCTTTACCGGCGAGTATGAGGGTGTTCCGTTTAGATAAGAAGATTATATGCCATTTAGTATAACTTTAGTTTTAATACGCACTTGAAATGAGTAGGTAGTTAGGTACGTAGGTATTTGGTAATTTTCCAGCAGAACCTATTTCTATTACATTAATCGTATGGAATATTGCTAAATTATGTTTTATATTTGGCATTATAATAGTTATAGATAGATCACATAGATATGTACCAAGTTTTAGAGAGCTTATTAAGAATAATGTGTGAGCTTTTACTGAATAGGTACTTAATATTCTATAAGTATCTACTAATATTCATTAGACATAAAATAATATTAATAGTACCTACATGTACCTCTATAATAAAAACAAAGCGAAAATAATCAAAGGGCATAAATAAAACGTCCGCATAATTGCTGTCAGTGGCAAAACTGCTCAAAAGACTGGCAGCATTGCCACGTTGTATAACGATGCTGATTCTTTGTCCATCAAAAAAAAAAAAACACTAACTTTTTCCTTTCTATATTTAATCTATAGTAATATAAATTTTAAGAGGTAATTTGTTCGTAAGTTTATATGTACGGAGTAATCACCGGTACCTACTTGCCGTCGGATTTGAAAAATCTATTTGCATTTTATAGCCCAATTCTTGACCTCTCAAGAATTTGGCTATCAAATGCAAATAATTTTTTTAAATCGATTTCATAGCCCAATTCTCAAGCGACATTACCTATAGGCTATTTAACATCACACTACAACCCTGATGAGCCAAACAAAAAGACAAAGAACTCAGAACGAAAGCTTATAGAAAACGAAGTAATATCGCGTGCGGGCAATATCTGGCCGTTTTTACGTTGAGTTGAGCATCTGCTCCTCCGTACACAAAACCCCATCAGAAATTCATCATTATCAAACTGTTGCAGTCCGCTGCTGGACATAGGTACCTATCTCCTAAGCACCCCACTGAGTAGGTACGATCCTCATCTCAATCTACCTACTTAATGGTAAGTACTAAAAGATAGCGATAAGCAATGTAGAACATTTACTTTATCACCAAAACAATGTTCATGTAACAATCTACATTAAAGTACACTAGTACATAACCTTAAAAAATAAAACTGGTTGTAACTTTTACGTCCCAACTTCTAAAAATCTATGAATTTAAAAAGGGCTTGTCTATTATATTAACTACCAATTAAAACCAAAAATTTCCCAAAACACGACATTTTATTAGGTGTATCTACGAAATTCCCATACAAGCCTGCCGTTCTCCTTTATCTATGATAAATCAAGAAATTTTACGACGACGAAGTCACGGGCAAAAACTATTTGATAAGAAAGTTCAAGACGGCCATCTCGAATATGTATAGGTAATAATAATAATAGTGCCGAATCGAATGTGCAGATTCGGAAAAGTATGAAGCACCCTAAGATGTCATCACATCTTTTACGGCGTACGGTGTCATCACAATGCTACAACCATCAGCTACGACGTAGCAAGCAGCCGGTCACCAAGTTTGCTTCGGCGTAGCCTAGATGTCATTGTCATCACATTTGCTACGTCGTAGCTTTGTCGGTGTTACGACGCGAAACGTAGTAGCTCTGAAGGCCAATTCTCGTAATTTAAAACGTTCAAAATCTAGTCGCAGGCTCTTCTCGGCGACACACAAATGTCAAAAACTTGTCAAAAATGTATGGAAACTCGAGGTATTTTTGACAGATTGAGACTGAGATCAGAGGGGCAATTCTCGTAATTTTAAGAACGTTCACAGTCTGATCTCGGTCTCAATCTGTCAAAAATACCTCGAAATTCCATACATTTTTGTTTAGTTTTTGACATTTGATTGTCGCCGAGATGAGACTGCGACTAGATTTTGTACGTTTTTAATTACGAGAATTGGGCTTCTGACTGTGAACGTTCTTAAAATGACGAGAATTGCCCCTCTGATGTCATCACATCTGCTACGAGTGCTACGAGTTCACATCAGCTACGACGTAGCCCCACGCTATGCTTTGCTATGCTTATTTTAATACCGTAAAACTTTTTTTTTACAGTTACGCAAATGCGAATGGTTATTAGATACTACATGTCTTCAAATTTTTGGTTCTAGGACATGGCAGTTTCGTCACGATGTTTTTCTTCACCGTTTTGAGAGCAAAAATAAATCATTTACACGCAGCAAGCCTCTACCTCTTGTCATAAAATATGCAATGGCCTAACTAAATAATGGTGTTCCTTGTGTAAATAATGCTCACCCATCTACAGACAGGCCGCAGCTAGCGCAGCTTAACGTCGTAGATCGACCCGAGTGAGTATTATTTTAGAAACACCCCATTTATATTTTCATCTGCCTAGCCATTTTCCAACTATTTTTGGGTCGGCTTCCAGTCTAACCTGATGCAGCTCCAGTATTTTACATGGAGCGACTGCCTATCTGACCTCCACAACCCAGTTACTGGGTAACACGATACCCCCCTTGGTGGGACTGGTTGTCAAACTTTCGGGCTTCTGAAGACCCGTAACGACTGTCAAAGATCTACAAATGACAGCTGTGCTTTCTGAGCTACGGAGTCGTATTAATATGTTGTGGATGGTCACCCATCCACAGAGCAACCTCGGCAAGCGTAGCTTAACTTTCGATCGACATTAGCCACGAGGCCATCTCGCACCCCTTTAACAATGGCAGAAAATCCGAGAAAGCAAAGTTTCAGCTGTTAAAATAACTTTATTCAACAAAATAATGTTTTAAACAACATTCCGACAGGGAATTAGCAAAACTCCGTGTTAATTAGTGTAATTATAACGTCTTAGGGAACCGCCTCATTAGAGGCGGCTTCATTACCAATAATATTTTATATTTTCCCTTTGTAATGCTAATTTGTGTATTATTTTGTGTTTTTCTTTTAACTTTTTGGTATCTAAATATCTGTAAATACCGCGACTTTGCTCGCTTATATAAACATCGTTATCATCTTAATTCTCCTGCCCATAGCATAATCATCCCATAATATACAAAAAAAAACAGGCAAGTTTTTACACATACACCCATAGTATTAAATGATAAATGATTTATTTCTGTAAGTAGGTTTGTACAAACACTTTTACACGTCAATCATATTTTTTTTAAACTAGATGAGGTCGGCGTTTCCTATCTGACTACTCTGAGAAGAAAGGCCGAAACAAACTCAGAGGTCACAGTCTTTTTTAAAGTCCAGACATAATCTTGGTCAGATCATGTGAAGACCATGTGGATTGGTGTCTGAAATGGTCTTTTGAGGAAAGAACCACACAGATTGAGTGGACCTGTCCAATCAGTGCACGCATTTATCATAATCATGCAGCTCAACTCAGAACTTGAGGAGCTCAAAGATTTGACGAACAATACCAAAGAAAGGACATTTGGGTAGGCCGCATAAATTACTCAAACTGCCAGATTAACATTAAAACTAACTGAGAAATAGATGAAACACAAAACAAAACATGACTCACACAGTCCTCACATTCACAATAATTAAAACAATAATAATATTATACTTCTCAAAGTAAATATTCATGTCAAAGTGTATATAATAATAATCAAATGTCGAAAAGTATAAGTTTGCAAAAAAACAAAAGAACCACATTCAGTATGCAAAAATTGGAGCAGGTCAATCCCAAGATGTTTTGTCCTCAATATAATCCTTAACGGTATAAAAGGCTTTCAGGCACAACTTACGTTTAATGAATGATTTAAATTTATTGAGACTTAGATCTTGAACATGGCTTGGAAGTTTGTTATTTGAAATTGTATTAGAAAAATTAACTTAAATTTGAAATCGATATGCAATTAATAGTAATTAAATTAAATTATTATGCGTTCAGGGTGTTGTTGGGGCTGCCCCGGCACTGCAGCGCGTCAGGGATGTTCGCTGACGTTTTTTTTTTTTGTTGGGCATCTCGCAGTTTGCCTTGAGAGGCCGTGACTGCTCAACCGGGCTTTCCTGGGACTGCCATTAAGAAGTTAATCTTAACGCCTCCAGCCAGGGCTTACAAACTAAATTTTATATAATACTAAGCGACTGCACGCTGAGGGCACTCCCTGTGGGGTACGGGCCTCGGCTCAGGGCGTCACTGATAGGGGGACAGCTATCATTGGGGACAGGCTGGATCAAAATATTGGCATTATTATTGATCGGGGAATTTAAAGCTACTGGCTCAGCTGCGGCGCGGGCTGGCGCTTCAACGAGCAAGGGTCGGTCGGGAATAGATATTAAATTAAATTATTATTAATATACATATTCCCATTGGTAGAAGTGGATACGGGCCTAGCACTTTCATATCAAAGTCTCATGTGTAAGCACCATGTATCTATCACAGAATTAATTTATCTGTATTGCTTCAATTTGATTCTGTTTACCTATTTTGGTATGGTAATTTTATTCTGGGTGCATCGTTTTCACACATAATCATATATTGAATGTACTATGTTAAATATTGTATTTAAAACATTTTAAAAGAGTAACGGTGGAGTTTCTTGCCCATTCTTCTCCATACGAAACTACATTTTGGAAGGGGCGACTAGAATCAATTCTATTTTATTGTAAATGTTGACGTTCAAAAGTGCCTTTTTGAAATAAATGCTTTAACTTTGACTCTCTTTGAACTGTCTACCTATTACGGATCACGAGATACAGCCCGCTGAACGGCGGATAGACGGATGGATGTTCAGCGGAGGCTTAATAAGAGGGTTTTGGTTACCCATCGGGTACGGAACCCTAATGCATAAAAAACCTTTTTTTTTCCAAAATACTTACGGGCTTATTAATAAACAATTATCGAACATCTAAACAGTTGCTAAAGTCTGGTTTCTCTTTGAAAACCAGACATTAGCAACTGCTTAGATGTTCGATAACTTTTTATGAATAACGCCGTTAAAGTATTACATACGTGATTTAAGCCACACAACGAAACCCTCTCAGGGTTTATTATTTATTAACACTTCTATTAATTAATTTATTATTCCTCACTGTTTAAAAAAAATCTGGGAAATGGTTACCCATCGAAATATTGACCGTGGTAAGCTCAGCTTACTCTTACTTATTTATCAATCCGTCCGTCATTGTTAGATATATTATTATGTACTTACTGAGTTTTTTCTGTTTTTTAAAGAATGCTATTGAAATTGTCATGGTAATCTCCGTTAAAAAATATCGCATTCTTAAAGGCTAGGCAGAATATCAACATTACTGTTTTATTTTTGTTATTCTAAAAGAGGCAAATCTACAGACAACATAATACACAGATTTGGTAAATAAACGGTATATTTTTATTTTATTATTACAAAATAAAAATGTACCATTACAATTTTTACGTGTTACACCATACCAATTAGCAGAAAATATTTTTGCAGCCTGGCAGCACTGTTAAGGGTGGTTTAGTGATGTACCTAGAAAATAACTGTTGATCAATAACCGCTACTTTCTAGCTATAAGTTAAGTTGTTTCAGTAATGTTATTGTCGAAGCTACGCTATAGTGGATTACAATATACTTGCTAAAACAATAGGCTGCTCATTGACATCTCGCGTGTTGAATGTTTTCTAAGCTAATTCTGAAATACATGATGTCAAAAGTTACCTAACAAGCTTAATCAAGGCTCGGTGATAATGTAATTTGCTGTTAAATTTCACGTTAAAAACACGTTCGCACGGACGTAAAGACATCGCGTTGAGATTTTATCTCGCACTGGATTTCCAATTTGCTGTGTTAAATCGAGCATTGAGAATCTAACAGACTGCATCCCAGCGCGTCGAAAAATCACACTGTTGAATATTCAATACTCGACACTAGGCAGTGCATTTACCCACTGGAGATTTCATAGTCAAATAGACTTTCAGAAACTGCGGACCTCGTAATAATGATCTGAAACCAGCTACGAATAAGTTGCAAGTTTTGCTTAACTCCAACAACGAGAACCAACGCATAACGAAACGGTAACACAAAACAAAATCGATTGCACACCCCTAGTCTTATAAAAGAGGGGTGAGGTGAAGATGTCGCAACCCCATTCTGGATTCACACCAAAATAAACTTAACTCCACGACTGCAAGGTTTAGAATCGTCTGTACACATAAAATTAAGTTGTTTTACATAACTATGTATAGGTTCTAGGCCATGAAATAATCAGTAAGTTCCTTATAACGGTTGACATCAGCCGCGTAAAAAAATAGGCTGAATCCGTTCATGTCTTTGCAAAAAAAAAAGCAAGATGCATTCGAACGGTGTTCGCGCGAAAATGATTAGAGTTTTTTTTTAAAGACAGAATAATGGACAATGGAAGTGAAATTTTATGAGTTCGTTCTAAGTTTTAGTGAAATTCTCCGGTGAATGTAATTGTGATTGCGAAAACTAATGGTTTTTTGTCATTTTGGAGCTCAATAGATGTTTTAATGGTACGTATTTTCGATATAATAGTGTTTAAGCATGTTTTTTTGCGAAAATAATGAGCTAAAATGTGTCTGGCTTAGAAGTTAATGTCAAAAATCAGTGGAGAAGCCATTGTGTGTTTACAATAGAATGTCCCTTTAACTCTAAGCCATAACATTTTAGTATTACAGTTGTAATTACTAAAGAAACTTAGATACAGCGTTTAATTTCGCAAAAATCCTTTTCTAAAATTGTAAAAAAATAATTTTCTTTAAATTTTTGTGTGAAATTGTACTAGGAGATCATGAAAAGGTAATAATTTCTTGATAACAATGAGGTTAATTTTGTGCTGTGATAATTTTCCAGCAAGAGAGAAAGAGAGGGAGATATTCATAATCACGCGTTTGGATAGATTGGTGACTAGAGTTGTGTTATTAATAAACATAAATAAAATAGTTTATAATGTAATTTTTTGTGTAATTTTTTCAGAATTTTATGTACATTAAATAGAGAGCAAGAACAAAAAAAGGAATTCAAATTCTTTAAATCTACGGCGCTTCAATCTGGTTTTGAATTTGTATTAAAAACGTTTTCTTTTTGTTTTATTATTTTATTTACTTTGTTTTGGTTGTGGTTAAAGTAATAACAGCCGCACGGGTCAAACGATCAGGTTAAGCTACGCTTGCCGCGGTTGGTCCGAGGATGGGTGACCAAATTTACACACCATGATGGAAAGCACGTTAAGCCGTTGATCCCGGTTGTCATTCGTGATTCATTGACAGTCGTTACGGGTCGTGAGTAAGTCCAAGAGTCCGACAATCAGTCTTACCAAGGGGTATCGTATTATCCAGTAACTGGGTTGTGGAGCATAGATTGGTAGTCACTCCATGTAAAATAGTGGTATTCAGCTGCATCTGGTTACGACTGGAAACTAACCCCAAATTAATTAGGAAATGGCTAGGCAAATGATGACCAGCCAAGAAAATGCGTTGGTGAATAATTTTCCAGCGTACTTCCATTGTCCATTTTTTTTTTTGAGGATTCTAAAACGACTGACTACGAGTAAACATGAGACAGGCTTTTCCAATTGAACACAATTTTTATTCATAACTGGTGGAAAAATTACTGTTACACTGTTTTTGGAACAATAAATTATATTGTTTTTTACTTCGATCGATGATCGAAGGTTTTTTAACACCCGACGCAAAAACGACGGGGTGTTATAAGTTTGACGTGGCTGTGTGTCTGTCTGTGGCATCGTAGCTCCCGAACGGATGAACCGATTTTGATTTTGTTTTTTTGGTTTGAAAGGTGTATTAGTCGGGAGTGTTCTTAGACATGTTTCATCAAAATGGGTTCAGCCGTTTGAAGATTATCAGCTCTTTTCTGGTCAAGTCGAAATTTGGTATTCTATTACTTCAGTGATATTAGACTAACAAAGTAACCTTAAACTGATGCTGGAGCAACACCTGGAATTTCCAGGATACCCAAGTTACTCACCACCAAACAGCAGAATTATCGTGTTTGGGCTCATTGAAAAGGTCTCAAAGAATAGGTTATAGATAAGTAAATGGTGATCAGGACGAGGAATGAGGATAAATTAGTAACAAGCTTCACTGTGGGAAACATACGCAACACTGCGCAGATTTAAGCGAGACATTAAAGTAGGAAATAAAAGTTTAATAAAAATTTAAATTTCCTCGACCCAAAAAAAAACTCTAAAAAGTAAAAAATAAATATACTTATTGGCCTATTAAGTTACAGGTAATATTTTGATGACACGAGCCGACCGTTTGTTTTTTGGATGGGAAATCATCAAATGACTTCTGCCGCTTTGGGCGGAGTGGGAGTGTCAGACTTTTACTGAATAAAACCTACCCGTGTTTCTTCAGTTGCCTGTGTGCCAGGGGGCACGGTATCTCTTTCGAACAACCCGCACCCCTGGCAGGCATCGACCCTAGCGTTGCCTACTCTCTAACTCCGTCAACGAAAATACGGGCCCGTCCGTAAATAGCTCGAAACTTCAAAGTGTCTCCTACACCGGATTAATTAACTTTATTGGACGAGTAAAACCATATAAAGAGTAGGGACAACTGTCAAATCGTGTAGTAATTCATTCTTAGTTTGGGCCCCAAACTAATCATAGGTCCGTAAATGATACGGAGTAGGAAACGCTCGTAACTTCGACCGAGATTACGGATTTCGTGCTGAGAGTAGGCCCCCTGGTCTTTACCGGACGGCGAGCTAACCATTGCTCGCCGTCCGCAAGCCCGCGCCTACGGTGGCCAGGAGTCAGCTACGGACTCCCGACGCCCAGGGCGTCTCCTGCGGCGGCTAGGGGCGCGTGGGCGCAATCCTTGCCTCTTGTAACTAGGTACGTATTACACGAGCCGACCCTGGAAAACGTAGTTAAAAATATCCAACACAAGAAATACAACTTACACAAAATTTATCCGCCGCCATAACGTCCAAATTCCACGGCCGTATTGAAATTTAAATTTATTCAACGAACTTTACTTTCACGAGCCAATTCCCATAATTCACTTGTGGATTAAGATTTTTAGAAGCGGGTACTTATATTATGGAAAAGTTATGGGTTTGGGCGCATAAATGGCTATGTGATTGATGTGGGCTTATTTTTTGGGAGAGGGCAGATTTTATTACCTGTACAGGGAGACTTATGGGCAGGTATCTATACTGATAATCCCTACTAATATTATAAATGCGAAAGTAACTCTGTCTGTCTGTCTGTTACGCTTTCACGCCGGAACTGCAACACCTATCGTCATGAAATTTGGAAGAAATGTAGCATGAGATATGCAGAAGGACATAAACTACTTTTTTACGTGATAACTGACATTCACAAAAGTAAAAGTCAAAGTCAAAGCATTTATTTCAAACTAGCTTTTGCCCGCGACTTCATACGCGTGGACTTTAGAATCAAGTAGATAATATTTTTTTTTTTGATAATATGTAGCCTATTTTTTAAGTTAGACCTCTCGGAATACATCATTGAAAACTGCATTCAATTCCATGCAGTGGTTTTTGCGTGATGCGGTAACAAACATACAGACAGACAAAAATTCTAAAAACCGTTGTTTTGGCTTCTGTTGCTCTAATAAAGACCCCCCATACTATTTTTTCTTCAATATCTTTAATGTACAGACATCGGCCTGTTACAATTTTATTATATGTATAGATAGATAGGCAGTTTTGAACGTCAACATTTACATTAAAATAGAATTGATTCTAGTCGCTCTAGTCGTCCCACACGGGTGGAGCCACGGGTAAAAACTAGTACCTTACTAATAATAATGCTGATGAGTTTGTTTGAACGCACTAATCTCTAGAACTACCAGTAGAATTTGAAAAAATCTGCAAGAATTTTATAGCCTAATTCATGGCAAACGGTATACAATATTTTACATCACAGTACAACCCTAAGGATCCAAGCAAAAACAAAAAGAAAACGCAGTGTTAATGCACGCAGACGAATGTCATGTACTGGGGTGGGTCAAGGGAACAAGAAATTTCACGCAGGCGTCGTCGTTGGCAGAAGCTTGTAAGGTATTGTTACGAGCTTCGGGTTCGTGACAATTAAAAACTGCCAATATTAATTATCAAAGATGACACTTTAATTAAACACACTAATTACAAAATACAATTTCACTACTGATCACTCTTAATAGCACTTGAAGATCGCTTACGATGTTCTCGCCTGTATCGCTTGAACAATACTACCCGGTCTTGCTCTGTTCCGGCCTTTTATAGGGCCCTAAGAACATTCGAATTCGATACGAAGCCAACCAAAATCGAATTCGATACGAAGCCAAAATCTTCGAGTACATACCGGCCCCGACTGAACAGATGTTGATAATTCTAGAAGATTCTGGTATCGAAATTGCTAGATAGATCTTGACTCAATTAATTCTGCTACTCGATACTAGATGGCGTTAGTGGTAACTAATTACTTTAGCTTTAGCGCGTAACGGTATCAACTCAGCCTATCGCAGTCCACAGCTGGACATAGGTCTCTCCCAGGCCGCGCCACAGTACCCTGTCCTCAGCTTTTCACCTCCAGTCAGCCCCAGCCACTTTCTTAAGGTCGCCGGCCCATCTAGCTGGGGGGCGTCCCACGCTACGCTTGCCGATACGCGGTCTCTACTCCAGAAGTCATCTGCTCCAGCGGCCGTCGGTCCTTCGACAAACACGGCCAGCCTTCTGCCACTACAGTTTGCTTACTCTGCAAGCAATGTCGGTAACTGCGGTTCTTTTCTGGATAATTTAATTTCTGATTTTATCTTTCAAAGGTTAAAAAATCGGACTCGGATTTGTTAGAAAGCTTCTTCTAGTAAGCCGCATGTTTGACTGTTACGTGTAGTAATAAATCCCCAAGATGGGTGGCGTTAGGGTTATCCATTAGAAAATTAATTACTATTATTACATTAGAGTTTGGAATCAATCTTGTGTCAAGTTAGTGGGATTGCACTCGCCCCTATTACTTAGCACTTTGTACTCGTAGTATAAGTAACGAAATATACGTATACTTCATATAATTTGCCATAAACCTTAAATATTGCTTGACCTAGTTTATCATAGCACAAAATTCCCTTAAATAAACGGCCAAAAACTTCGCACAGTTACGTGCGTAGCAATATGTCTACGCGCGTAGCAAAACGGCGACGCGTGGAGCTTCAAAGGTACGAAGCGTCATGGCTACGCGCGTAGCACCACAACTACGCACGAAGCAACACGAAAACGCGCGTTGGTGCGCGTAACTTCAAAGGCATGAAGCGTCAACGCTAAGCGCGTAGTAGCACGACTACGCGCCCGCCGTAGCAGTGAACAGTCGACACAATAACTCATGTTTAATCGACTTCAAAATTACTTTAGGAGCTGGGGGAGTTGTTTGTGTTTTTTTTTTAGATCATACGTACTCTAGAGTACCATCCGCACTTGATTGATATCCCGACCAGTCGTACTCAGCGCTTCTCCTCCACATTTATTATGCGCGCAGCTGAAATTTGGACCTCTTTGCCGGCGTTTGTGTTCCCTTTAACATTTAACCCGTCTGCTTTAAAATCAAGAGTAAACTGGCATCTTCTGGGCACGCTCGTTCTATCATAGACCTCACTCATCACATTCTATCAGGCGTTATCAATTAAAAAAAATACAGCAAGCACAGAAGATGGTTACTAGGCTTCTCAGAAAGTTTTGCGAAAAAAAGTTTTTATGTATGAGAGACTGGCCAGTTATAATCTATTTTGAAAATATGATTATTTGTAAGTAAAAATAGGTAAGTTACAATTTCAAAATTTCCCTCCACATTGTTTGCGAGCTAATTTAAATTATAGGGTCTCATAAAAAAATGGATCTGCGCCGGGAACATTTTCGCGCTATGATTTTTTACGATTTCAAGTGTCGCCTGAAACCGGACGAATCGTACGATAGACTTCAAATGGCAATCATGGATGAAGGCTCGTCTAAGGCAACCGTGTATTGTTGGTATAATGAATTCAAGCGCGGTCGACTAACTTTGGGGATGAAGAAAGAAGTGGTCGCCCTTTGACGGCTGTTACAGAAGAAAACGTGCTAGCAGTGAAAAATTCAATCCATGACAATAGGCGAGTTACATAACAAGAGATTCAGCACATACTGCAGGTTAGATCGGGAAGCCTTCACGAAATTCTACACGTGCATTTTCACGTGAGGTGGATAGTTTCACGTTGGGTGCCGCACAACCTCACCGATGCTCAAAAGCAGGCTCGGGTGGAATATGGTGCCGTGAAATGATAAACAAATTTGAAGCAGGCTCATCTCGGCGTGTTTACGACATCATTACAGGTTGCATTTATCAATACGACCCAGAACCGAAGCGCCAGTTGACGGTTTGGGTGTTTCAAAACGAATCAACGCTCACCAAAGTGAAGCAATCTAGAAGCAGGGCGAAGATTTTGATCGCGAGCTTTTCAATTTGACTGGCTACTTGGTGTCAATTCCTTTACGGAACCAAAGAAGCATCAACACTGAATGGTATACTACCAAATGTTTGGCAGAAGTTTTCTCTGTTGTGAGCAACAAGCGACTAAACAAGCTCCGCTACCACTCCACCACGACAACGCGCCTTCGCACACCGCGCTCAAAACGAGGGACTTCCTGGACAGCACGCTGGTCAAACTCCTGGGTCACCCTCCTTACAGCCCTGACCAAGCACCATATGACTTCTTATTATTCCCGAAAATAAAAAATCAGCTCAAAAGGATACAATTTTCGTCGCCGGAAAATGCGCTGTCAGCGTTCGAGCAGGCTGTAAACGAGGTGTCTGCGGCGAACTGGAAAAAGTATTTCGAAAACTGGTTCAGACGCTTGAAACTTCGTATAGAGGCTAGTGGAGAGTACTTCGAAAAGATTTAATAAACAAATATTTATATTTTAGTGATATTTATTTTAGAAGTATATATGTATATTAGTATGTATGTATATTCTCATATTATGTGTGTATATTTTTAAATTAGAGTTTAATTTGTAATTTTATGATTTTCCTTCTACTGTTATTACACGCGTTGTCTACATCTCTGTTATCTTCTCTCCTATCGCAGGTGTGCTGGAAGAGATTTCTGTAGAAATAAGCATTACCTATGTACGTATTTTTCTGTTCCTTTCTTCTTGTCTGATGTGTGTGCATAAATGGTTAAATAAATAAATAATAAATAAACTTTCTGAGTGTCCCATGTAGTTTTGCATATGATCAAAATATGCGCAAAATTATTCGATACCCTAGTTTTTAATTATTGTATGTAGTAGCTAAGAATTGTTTGTAACTAGATTAAAATTAGCAGTGGTAGCCAAGCGGCAATGCCCGCAACTTATGAATTATAAGGTCGTAGTTACGAACTCAGACAGGCGCTTTAATTTGTGTAAATTATTTCATACCCGCTGCTCTCAAAACGGTGAAAGCAAACATCGTGATGAAACCGGCATTGGTCGGCCATTGTTTTCCACCACCAGCACTAGCCCCGCGTAGTGGATAACAGCCCGCTCCCTCTCACAGAGGGAGACTTGTGTCTCAGCAATGGGAACATTATAGGCTGATTATTAAAATACTTTGCTTCATAATAAACAACTGAAGTGATCATCAAAATTTGTTGTGGAATATACCTAAAAAAACCATGCGGCATTGTTGTGCTGAAAAACTGGATTAACTTGGAGCGCTTTAACTAATAATCTCCATTAAAAAAAAAAACACTTAGTCACACTGGACCTGCGTGGTAGATGACAGCCCACTCCCTCCCATTATTAAAAATTAAATTGTACAAATTCTGCAAAATAAAAAAAATAATTAAAAAATTACCTTGCTTATGGTAATTTATTTAGTTTCTTTCTATTAGAAGAAATAAAAAAGAAAATTACTTTTATAAATAAATTGTTAATTATTCTTATATTCCCCATCTTACAAATTATTTTTTAAAGTTTTATAACGAATTATAGAAATGGTTTCATTTAAAATGAAAACATTTTTATCATTCGCTCTTTACGCAAAATTGTTCACTCCCTCAACACTATTAGTTTTAGTATGGTAACATTATTTAACTATAGAACCAACAATTCGAAGACATGTGACATCAGCGGCCTGCGTGGTGGATTATGGCCCACTTCTCTCTCAGAGGAGGCCTGTGTCCCAGCAATGGGAACATAAGATATAATTTGATTATGACTTGTTAAAAATATGTTATAGACAAAATTATTGTCTAGATATTAATTTCTGGAGAGGTCATATTTAGAACGGAAGTCTTTATTGTTTTTGGCTACCCAGCCAAGCTCAGGCTCTGAATCTGACATGACTGATATTTTTAATAACCGTCTCCTACAAAAATAGTTTCTTTACATCCATCAAAGGTACCTAAAATCTGAATTAAATAGTCAGATAGTAGATTTTTCTAAACTCAAATTTTATTTCAGACCAGTTGGGATCCATATAGTGTTCATATGAACTTAGCCTCAGTTAGTAAACTCAATAACTTACAAATACAATCATTATACATTAATTAATTGGCTACGTAAACATATGCACGCATATGCCTGGGAGGGCTACCTCTAAATCGTAGCAACATCGATGCACACCGCATCATGTCATGAAAGTCATCTATTTGCGCTTCCTCAAACATGCCCGATGCACTGCAAAACCAAGGCTTCCCCAACAATATGCTCAGCGCATTATTATACTGCACGGGCAGACCGTTGTAAGCTTTCTGTGTATACCTTACCTAGTATACTTTTACTGTACACTGGAATTTAGGATATGCACGAAGAGGTAGAAAACCGCTGGTAGGTAATAAACAAAAGGTAAAAGTGTGCGCAATAGTGAATACCTATGTATTCTGGTCGTGATCTATCAATATTGATATCTGCAAAATTCTTGTTACGATTCCTGTTTCCAATTTCTCTCAGGCTTGTTTGGGCTTTAGCGGGTTTACCATAAATATTCTATACACCATAAGTTTAGGTAGTTAAATGAAGGTAAACAAATCGTAAAAAGGGTTTTTTTTATTGTTGACACTTTCTTGTTAAAAATACAGTGTAACAAAATCTAATTTATTTTCGATTTATGCGATAGTTTTCTCTTTTTACACGCTTTATTAAAATAAAGCGCTAAAGCTTCACTTGTATGTTTGTTTGTATGTTCGTAACCGACTCCTTAGGGCGCGATTTTGACCCACTTTATACGGTCAGATTTCATTTAAACTCTGTAAACGTATCGAGGACCGATGACAATTCAATATAAAAAAAAATAGAGATCAATATAAAAAAAAAAATCAAAAAATCACGCTTTTGTAGTTAGCAGAACGAAAAATAGAAAATAAATAATAGTTTAAAAAACTAAAAAAACACGCTTTAAAAACCAAACTAAAAAAGTAGAAAATAATTTAATTCAATTAAAAAGCGTGGGGTGCTTGACATGAATTGATTATAAAAATACCTCAAAAAGCACCCCACGCTTTTTAATTGAATTAAATTATTGTCTACTTTTTTAGTTTGGTTTTTAAGGCGTGTTTTTTAGTTTTTTTTTAATGTATGTACTCTTCCCAGATGTAACTAATTGAGCACATTTTTTTTGGTTAGATTTATTTTAACAATATAATATATTGTAATGTGCCTATTGTAAAGAGGCCAAAAAGACAGGTTCCCTAAACCTTTTAGGAAATACATACAACGAATTGCTAAATTAAAAAGTGTAACTGTGATGTAGTACGGCAACTGCAGTGGCAGGTATTACATTTAGTCGGTTAACCAGACGCCTTTGACAGCGCTCTCAAAAATCGACATTTACGATTTGGAAGTGCGTTTCGAGAGTTTTTGGCGGGATCGCGTTGGAACATGTCGCACGAATTTTCATTTTCATGAAATTTAGTGAAATAGTGAATTAAATTGTATTATTTTGGTAGTGAATTATTCAATTTAGTTACATGTGAGTGCACAAGTGTAGTGAAGGTGAAAATAAGTGACTAACGTGGACTTTTCGTGTTCCCCCCAAAAACTCCTATTAGGTTGTTGTAAAGTTACTACCGCTTTACAATAACTTTGATTTGACTAACTAAAGTCGACTATGACTGTTTCGTAACTTCGTGCCTGATATCGGGCCATTTACTTGATTGAAAACTATTGAAAAGAAAATTTACTTGACACTGGCTAAATGCACAAACCGTGCGAAGCCAAAATGCAAAAAAAAAGTGCGTTTCGATTTTGATAAAGCTAACAAAATAATTGATGATACAACGGAACGATTTATTATTTATGTGACAGATAGTTCATCAGATTCTGATTCAGATTCAGAATAATGCCTATTAATATATGACTACAAGTAATATGATTTTAACATTTGAAATAAAAGATTTTGCATCTATGAGTCACGTGTTTTTTTGTTTACATACTCTGCCTAAAACGTTCCCACTGCTGGATAACAGGCCTCTCTGTGAGAGGGAGTGGGCCGTAATCCACCACGCGGGCCCAGTGCGGGTTGGTAGATGTCACATGTCTTCGAATTTTTTAGTTCTAGAACATGCTGGTTTCCTCACGATGTTTTCCTTCACCGTTTGAGAGCAGTGGTGATGAAATAATTTACATAAAGTAATGCGCCTGGCTGGGTTCGAACGCACGACCTACAACTCTTAAGTCGCGGACGTTACCACTGGGTCACCACTGCTCTCGGTGCTATTTTTAACCGACTTCAAAAAGGAGGAGGTTCTCAATTCGTCGGAACCTTTTTTTTTATGTATGTTCCCCGATTACTCGAAGATGGCTGGATCGATTTGGATTTTTTTTTTGTTTGAAAGGGTATACTTCCCAGGTGGTCCCATGATCATCAAGTCAGGATCTGATGATGGGATCCTGGAGAAATAGAGAGAACTCTTAAAATTTTATAGGCACACGAAGCAATTTAGGTATTTTTTGGAAGAGTACTTTCTCGGAGTGGTCTCATTTCAATTTGGTGAAGATCTGATGAAGAACTTCGGAGATAGGCAACGGAACTCCTCAATAAATGATAGCAAATAGATTGGGATTGCTGAAATCTCATGTCTGTCTATTGCTTACACCAGTTCATAACATAACATCATGCCGGTATGCTGTGAAGGGGTAAGCACATGTGAACCACAAAAAATGAAAAAAAAAACTTTTTCCAAAAAGAAAACATCCGACTTCCAAAAAACACTACAAACTGAAAAATAACTTTAACTTCGGAAGTCGGTGTCTTTGGAGCTGTATTTGAATTTTCTGTCACCGCCTTCAGAAATTAAAGTTATTTTTCACTTTGTAGTGTTTTTTTTGTTTACCTTTATTTAACTACCTAAACCTATGGAGTATAGCTATGTCTTCAGATACATAAATAACTTTCATGTGCTTACGTATTTATTTGCTTTAACACATCTGATACCTGGATGACCTATCTCTGCTCGACGCCGACGTCCGTACATAATAATATGTCACTGCAGGGGTTTTTTTGGGTGGGAAATCATCAAATAACTTCTCCCGCTCTGGGTGGAGCAGGAGGGCGTGTCAAACTGTTACTGACTAAAACCCACCCGTGTTTCCTCAGTTGCCTGTGTGCCAGGGGCCGCGGTATCTCTTTCGAACAACCCGCACCCCTGGCAGGCATCGGTCCTTGCGGGTCCCATCAGTTGATGCTGACATCTCTTTGAGCCGCGCGTGGAACACAACGCGCCGTCGACCCGGGCTTTTGGTCCTTACCTGACAGCTACCCATAACTCGCTGACCGCAAGCCCGCGCCTACGGTGGCCGGGAATCAGCCTGGGATTCCCGTCACCCAGGGCGTCTCCCGCGGTGGCTAAGGCCGTGAGGGCGCATATACTGCCTCTCCCTCACATGTGCCACCTCCCTCTTTGCGAGCATTACCGCTTCGCAGAAGGAGGTGATGGCTACCCATACACTCTTGCTCCGTACCATGGCCTGCATCAGGGCCGGACGCGAGAGATCGCCGCCGCCGATCGCCTCCACGACGACACGACGGTGCTCCGCCCAAGCCGGGCAGACCTCCACCGCATGCTCCACCGTATCCTCAGTCACTGCAGGGGTCTATTTCCTAATCACGAAGCCAGTAACTTTGGTCGAAGTTGTAAGCGTTTCCTACTCTATATCACATACGGACATAAGATTAGTTCGGGGCCAAACTAAGAATTAATGACAACACGATTTGACAGTTGTTGCTACCGGTATGTTTTTGCCCGTCCGAAAAAGTTAATTAATCAAAATCAAAGTATATTATTTCACATAAACCTACATGAAAAGTCAGAAGCTAGGTGCACGGTTCCAATTTGTAGCTTTCTATGGAAAAGAGCTGGCAAGAAACTCCACGGTTACTCTTTTAAAAATAATTGGCTTTTACAATGTTTTCAAATTACAGTGATGATAGGTTTGGGAGGACAGTGCAGGCCTGTCAATAAGTACCAGGTACTTATTAAAAGGAATGAAAATGAAGAATAGAAAATCGTCTACAAATTGGGAGTAGGGTTAATTGCGAGGTATCTGTTTTCGGACGGGCCCGTATCTTCGTTGATGGACTAAGAGATTAGCCCCTCAGGGATCCAGCAGAATATCAGGTACCTATATTTGCCTGACACATGCTCAACTGGACTGCCATTTGGTGTAAACTTGAGACGCACACCGCATTCTATGTGTTCATTATTCGTTTGAATTTTAAAGTGTCTCATACTCCAGAGTTTCATCCCATTATGTCTTCTTTTGTTTTTTGTAAGTAAATTGGTTTCTTGTTCATTATGCTCACTCCTTCTCATAGATAGCCCTGTGTCCGAACAGTATGCTTATAGGCTACAGACTATTATCATCAAAGTTAATTACGAGCAAAACCGCGGGCATTCGTCAGTGTACAAAATAAAAGTAATGTAATACTACGCAGTACGTTCTACGGCTTCCGGACCAAATTGTGAAATAGGCAAGTTAAGTTACAGGGCGGAGTTCAATGGCTAATGTAAACCATGGTTTGACGGTGGTTTTAACAGGGTTTTTACCTCGTATTTAAGAGTAGAAATTTTGGTTTTTACCCGACTTCCAAGAATGACTTTCAAAATCAAAATATTTTATTTCACACTAGCTTTTCCCAGTAGCTTCGCCCGCGTGGAAGTCGAAAATTATCTCACAGGAATTTAATACCGGGATAAAAAGTACCCTATGTGTTAATCCAGGTTATAAACGAACTGTATGCTAAATTTCATCCAAATCCGTTCAGCTGTTTTTGCGTGATTAAGTAACAAACATCCAAACATCTAAATATCCAAACTTTCACATTTATAATATTAGAAAAATAGGCAAAAAGGCTGTCAGGCTAAAATGGGACTGGTTGAGTCACGCCAGCCGCATGCGTAGTGACTGCTAGGCAATAGTCTCCACACAGTTGGTGCCTGAGGTTGGATGGCGCTTCCGAGGTCGGCCCAAGAATAGGTAGCGACACGACCTCGACCCGTACTGTAAGGGTTGGGTCGAGGTGGCCGTGGAAAAAGACGCCTGGAAGGATTTGGGGGAGGCGTTTCCTCAGCGGTGGGATAGTGTGGACTAATTTAAAAAAAAACTTATTATAACTATTGCGTTTTATAAGTATACAACACGTTACTGAAACAAATAGGTTTGTTCAGAATCGTTTACTCTATCGATTGCTGTAATTTTGAATATAGGTAATTAAACCCAAAACAGGCGCACTCCAGCGCCCTAATTGCGTAACTCACGATTCATCATAATTTGTTTCGTTTTGAAACAGATGGCTAAACCATTGCTTCATATGTTCGAAAAATGTGTCTGCTGAACAACGTAAATAACGCAATGAATATTGTTGAACTGTCAAAATGAAACCGATTATGATTAATCGCGTGTTACGCAATTAGGGTGCTGGAGTACCGACAGAAGTGAAGACTTGAACAATTACGTGTGTATTTTATGAATCGTCAGGAAATATAACATACACAATAATATATGTACATACTTATATACAGAGGTGTCGGTAACGGTAACAGTGTAGCGAATTTAGCTAATTGTTTTTACCCATCTCACTTGACATTAATTGATTATAAAAATACCGCAAAAAGCACCCCACGCTTTTTAATTGAATTAAATTATTTTCTCCTTTTTTAGTTTGGTTTTTAAAGCGTGTTTTTTAGTTTTTTAAACTATTATTTATTTTCTATTTTTTAGTTCTGCTAACTACAAAAACGTTTTTTTTTTTCCTTTTTTTTCATTTTTCTCAATTTTTTTTTCATTTTTGAATTGTCATCGGTTATCGATAAGTTTACAAAGTTTCAATGAAATCTGACCGTTTAAAGTGGGTCAAAATCGCACTCTAAGGAGTCGGTACATACAAACAAACATACAAGTGAAGCTATTATAAAGTGTGTAAAAAGAAAGGCACCGACTACCGAAATAAAACAGATTTTTCATTTTATAGTGTTTTGTTTGGTAGTCAGTCGTTTGTTTCAAAAACTATTTTTACAATAATAAAAATTTAGTTTTGTTTCGACCTTTTTCTTGACATTTTTGCCAATCCAGAACTGAATAGACCGAGGCAATACCCTGTGGCAACAATATAACTCAGCGGCGAGGTGTCAACTTTTCTAAGAGATAAGCCGAAGCGAAGTCGCCTTTAACATACTGACTTATCAATGAAGAATACTTACTATCATTTTAAAATTAATATAGGAATGTTATGAATTGTATTTTAATTACCTACTACTCGTATTGTATAGAATCAAGTTCTTCTAACTTAACAGACAGCTGTGCTGCTGGGGAGTTTGCTCCGCTACTTCTTCTTCCCAGCTAAAGCACTAGGAAGTGGTGAAGGGCGGGCGTTTTGGGGGACTGTCTTATGTAATTTTGACGTTCAAAAAGAGCTGACTCTCAGCCTAGTTTGAATAAATGAATTTTGATTTTAAACATTACAGACTGTTATGTTAAACTCAAGATTAGTTATTAATAAAGCCTACTTATTTACAGACAGATATCACCACAATTCCACAAGAAAATGAGGTTTGCAAGGTTCTCAATATTCAATTTTCCGTGCGACTGCTTTCTAAAGCATCTCTTTGTCTTGCAAACAAGTTACAGGCTGGCTGTTATCTTTGATTCCTAGAAATGAGGTCGTGATACGTCTCTCCTTTGAAAATAACTTCCAAATTGTATATGATTTTCAGTGGAATAGATCGTCATCATCTGCCCAGATTTTTCGTAATAACGTTGGGGTCGGCTTCCACTAAAAATCATGTACAATTTGCATCGCAATTCATCTTCGCTAACATCTTATCTAATAGGCAAAATATACACTAAAAACAGTGATATTCATAATATCAATACTAGAAATAAGGACAAACTACGTGCTCTCTTTCACCGGCTTCATAAAGTTCATAACTCATTTGTTGGGCTTGGTATAACCTTTTATAACAAGCTTCCATCTTCTTTGCTAGATTTACATTTTAATGCGTTTAAGGCTTAAGTAAAACCTTTGTTCTAAGGCATACTATTCTATCAAAGACTACTTAAACGATAAGAATTGTTGGTCGCTGTAATTAACTCTAGACAACGTTTGTGTTCTTTCACAAGAATTAGCTTACCTACTGACAGGTCATAATATATGAGTTCCTTCATATCATTGTTTATTTTATTTGACTGTATAAACCATTTTAATTTTATTTGATTGAATGATTTTTTTCATTTATTGTTGAATGTTAATTACGAATACTTACCTATTATTGTATAGAATCAAGTTCTTCTAACTTAACAGACAGCTGTGCTGCTGGGGAGTTTGTTCCGCCACTTCTTCTTCCCAGCTAAAGCACTAGGAAATGGTCACGGGTGGGTGTTTTTTGGGGACTGTCTTATGTAATTTTGACGTTCAAAAAGTGCTGACTCTCAGCCTAGTTTGAATAAAAGACTTTTGACTGTCCATTCCATTTCCTAGAACCAAAAATTTGAAGACATCTACCAACCCACATTGGGCCCGCGTGGTGGATTACGGCCGATTCATTAAGCGGCCTTCAATGTAACCGGATGCAGCTGAATACCAGTATTTTACATGGAGCGACTGCCTATCTGACCTCCACAACCCTATTGATGGATTCTTTCTTTCTTTGTGGGCTAATACGATACCCCTTGGTAAGACTGGTTGTCAGACTTAAGGAGAACCTAGTGGCGGGCTCGAACTCACTGGTGGGCCTGGCTAAAAATCACGCTGTCTCACCAGGCTTCGTGTCCGACAGAGGTAGTATCAGTGATGACCAATTAGACGCTAGTCTACACGCACAACGTTATTGAGTGAGATGCAGGATCATTTATAGTGAAAAAATCGCGAAAAACTTTAGAAAATTCTTTGAAAGATCGAGTTTTATGAAAAAGCCCGTGACCAATAAAGTTTATTGAACTTTGCGATAGTTGAACTTTGTCGGTACCGACTTGGTTTTGGAGATTTTACACTTCTTTTATTACCTAAACACGCCCAAAGTTAAGTAAAATTAGCAAGAAAAGCGAATCTTTGTTGGCCCCTAACTTTTTTAATGGGTTTTTATTTTGGTATTCTGTGTCCGTACAGACAATATTAATAACGAGACAAAACGATATCATATTTTACTTTGGATGTGCCATGTCAGATAGTGGAGTAAAACACTCCCGAAGTTTGTATGCCAAAAATGTGGACTAGGTTCACCTTAAGTATAGGCTTCTGAGTACCCGTAATGACTGTCAAATGACAAATGACAGCCGGTACGAACAGCTTAACACACTTTACAAGGCACGTAGGGGTCTTGATATGTGATGCAAATGTCCTGCCGATATGACAGCATCTTGTAATATGTTGTTGAGCTCCCTAAAATAGGGTCGAGTTACACGATGACTGGTGCATGCATGCCGTCTGTTGAGACAAGTCAGCTCAAAGCAGCGATGGCTCTTTCTTCAAAAGGCGCTTCCAGACATGGCCCTGCATTGTTAGTCTCACATAAAATTCTAATAATATAATAAGATAAGATAATGATTTATTTCTCGCCACAACACATAAAGACAAATACATATTAAAACTGTAGATATTCATTGTTATATTGTGGGAGACTTGTGCCTAAGCTAGGCGTAAGGCCTGTATTTCAGGACACCAGGTCCCCATCCTATCAGAAGCTGTTACATTTACGTTTTATTATGCACTCTCACATAAATGTGGCAAGCTATATGAAACCATATTAAACCAAAAGTGGACAATTAACACTATATATATTACTTATTCTAGGGTTAGTATGTGACTTTGTGCGCGTGTGTGTGTGTGTTTGTGAGTGCGTGTGTGTGAGTGTGTGTGGGGTGTGTGTGTGTATGTGTAGCGAAATATGACATCCCGGTGAAGGGCTGAATGCACAGGATATTGATGTGTATAAATGTTTCTATTTTTGTTTAAGCAAGTTGTGCCAGTGTAGATAGAAGTTCTTTGTGGACTTATATGTGTGTGGTGTATGTTTGGACTTAAAAACCATGACCTCGTTTTTGTCTGCATTTCTTCTTACGGATCAGTCAGCTAGGAAATGCCGGTGCTACCTAGTTTTGATCCATCCACGAAGGAAGTTTCCATAAAGCGTAGCTAGCCTTCAATCAACCCGTGGAGCTGTTATCATTTAGCCACAAGCTCTTCTGTCTAGAAATATTCTTCGCAATCCCAAACTTATTAAACTTTGTTTATTTAAATCAAGCCAGTGTTACCATTCAATATTGTAACTGGCAAACTTGAATTTTGTTATAATTTAACAAAACTAATTTCGAAAGACTTCCAATGTTCGGGACGCGGTCAATTTAAATTGTTTGGTTTTCAAGATTACAATGATAATTTATTTATAGGAAAATAAGGTGGCGCTATTCTGTAAAGTTAACTTGGGACCTCACTTTGTGGATCTCACTCAAGTGAGCTCACGCGATTCGAAAGTGAACTTATTTGTTTTTAACCGATTTGGAACTACGTATTTTTTTCGAGATATTTCCGGCAATTTAGGATCGATTTAGAAAATATTTTTTCCAAAAAAAACAAAACACTACAAACTGAAAAATTACTTTAATTTCGAAAGTAGATGGCAAAAAAAAATAAGACACAGATCCAAAGACACCGACTGTCGAAGTGAAAACTTCTTTAGGCACGTTGGGCATTTTTTGGGATTGGAAAAACAATTGAACTCGCGACACTGTTACCAATACCACTGACAACACGAACGTACGAACGAACGACGTTGAACGTACGATTTTTTTTTCATGACGATTAAAAAAAATACCACTGATTTTTTTTGTAATAAAGTTTTATATTGAAGTAATACATCGCTTAATAAAGATTCTTAGTAATAGGTTTCTCCCCCACTGCTGGGATACAGGCCTCCTCTCTGAGAGGGTGTGAGCCGTAATTCACCACGCGGGCCCAGTGCGCGTTGGTAGATGTCACATGTCTTCGAATGTTTCGTTCTAGGACATGCCGGTTTCCTCACGATGTTTTCCTTCACCGTTTTGAGAGCAATGGTGATGAAATCATTTACGCAAAGTTAAGCACCTGTTTGGGTTCGAACTTACGCCTACGCCTCGTAAATGTGCTCTTACAAGGGGAAGCTTTTGAGCAATTATTGCTCGGCTACAATAGTGGATTGTTCTGATTGCTCCATATATTTCACATTTCTCAATGTCGCCAATATGAGTAACCGAATATCCAAACTGTTTGGACATTTTTAGTAAATTTTCTTTCTATCTCGTTTGTACTTATAACTACGTCTTGTTTTTGGGAGCGGACCCGGCCGGCGGCAAAGGCGGGGGGGGGGGGGGGACGTACTGTCTAGTTTTTAAGTTGCTCCATATTGCATGGTATTGTGTGGCCGTATTTCTGGCAACAGGTTGCTACATGTTGCAATTGCTCTAAATTTCTGGATTCAGTCGTGACGTCATCATTGACGAGAATTAACCAGAATGGAGCAATTTTGGTTGCTCTTGTAAGCGTACCTACCTTTAGTCGCGGACATTTCCACTGGGCTAATATTGTTCTCAAAAGGTTTTTATCAAAGCTAATGCCAGCAGAGTTTTTATAATTAGTTGAGCTTTAAATAACTTAGCTTAGGTATTCAAGTTTCCGCTTTACTTAGGGAAAAGGAAGGTAATAATAGGTCTTTACCTATGAAATTGCCGTTTTGTATGAAAAAATTTAAACGAATTTTTTTCATGTATTTTTTATTTGTATTAATCGAAGTAATCACCCATGCAATCAATGCATCTTTGCTATCGCAGTGGCAGTTTATTGATGCCCTTCTTAAAGAAATCAGCTGGAAGGGAGGCAACAAATTCTTCAAAGGCATTTTGTACTGCCTCTCGGGTATTGAATTTTTTTCCCGCCAAGAAGTTATCCAAATTCTGGAAAAAGTAGTAGTCTGTAGGCGCAAGGTCTGGTGAGTAGGGCGGATGACGGAGAGCTTCCAACCCCAGTTCTTGCAACTTGGAGACCGTCTGCTGTGCTGTATGAGGTCGCGCGTTGTCGTGCAGGAGCAGCGGAGACGAGCGATTGACCAATGCTGGTTGGAGATGTGCCAGCTTCTCCATCATTGTGTTCAGTTCTTCACAGTACACATCTGCAGTAATGCTCACCCCGTTTGGTAAGAAGCTGTGATGAATCACACCGGCGCTAGACCACCAAACAGTGACCATCACTTTTCTAGGGGTAAGTTTTCGTTTAGGGCATTGTTTAGGTGCTGAACCAGGATCCAACCAACTTGCTGAGCGCTTGCGGTTATCAAACAGAATCCATTTTTCATCGCAGGTAACAATGCGGTTCAAAATTCCTTCATTTGTGTGTCTGTTGAGCAGTGCAAGGCACGTCTCGACGCGTACTTCAGGCTGACGATCATTGAGTTCGTGGGGCACCCATTTGTCAAGCTTTTTTACCTTGCCAATTTGACGCAAATGGACCAATATTGTTTTGACGCTAACGTCGAAAGCTGCTGCTAATTCAGCCGTAGATTGTGTATCATCAGCTTCCACAATCGCCTTTAATTCGTCATTGTCGACCAAAGTCTTCGGACGACCGCGAGGTTAATTTTTCAGGTCGAAATTTCCAGAACGGAAGCGAGCAAACCAATAACAGGTGGTGCGTTGGTTTGTAGTGTTAGCTCCGTAAACGTCGTTGATGTTGCGTGCCGCTTGTGCCGCGTTGCTGCCACGACGGTACTCATATTCCATAATTACTCGAATTTTTAACGTATCCATGATGACGAAAAAGATTGAAATGCGATGAAAATGTAACACTAATCAATAAACAAATGACTACTTTTGGAAAAAAAAATCCATGTTTTTAAAATAAAATTAATTTGAAATTAGAATTCTTACCCAAACAAAAATTATTTTGATTTGAAATGGCCAGTACTGCAAAACGGCAATTTCATAGGTAAAGACCTAATATTAAGGCCCATAGTACTGCCGCCCGCGCCCGCGCAGGGCACCTCTGAGCCTTTATCTCAAAATGGGGATATTCCTTTGATTAATTTACAATTGTGCTTCGGCGATTCTGTGGTACCTCTAACTATCTATTTTTCAGTGTATTTTTTTTCCAAATAACGTAGCCGTTTAGTAGGAGTATGGAATAGAAGCCAAAATATTGCGTGTTGGATAATATTTTTTTACAGCAAAAGTATTAACCATACAAAAAAAGTATTTCCGGCAAAATGATCTATATAAATCTATAGAAAAATCATATATTTTTCAAATCTTCAAGACAAGCCGTTCATGAGCAGTACGGTTCATAAAGTGACCGTGTTACGCTACCAAACGGGACGTAGGCCCTTAAGCTGCAAAATAAGAATTAAAATTAACTAAGAGAAAAGTAACGTATCCTTGCCAAAACACAACGCGTCTAGCAGGCATAAAGTCATAACTATACCCACAACATTTTATGATCTGCACCGAGAGATTCATATACCATTAAATGGAGTTACTACTATTATCATTGAGGGGATATAAATATTAATCCGCCATTGTCGGGGATGGGAGTCCCCCGTCGTCGCGTGGAAATATGCAAGCGACGACCCTCGATTATGTCGGTGGGACATACAGTCGTGTAAGTATGACAGCTTAGATTTGAAACCACTGAAGAACTCTTGTTTAAAATAAAAAAAATCTAACGTTTTTTTGCACACGTTGTATGTTTATTAAAATACTAGCTGACCCGACAGACGTTGTCCTGTCTTAACTATGAATATTGAGTTAGCATTATAAAAAAAAAATTGGGGTGGACCACCTTTAACATTTAGGGGTATGAAAAATAAATGTTGGCCGATTCTCAAACCTACCCGATAAGCACACGAAATTTTTAAAAAATCGGTTCAGCCGTTTCGGAGGAGTAAGGTAAGTAACATTGTGACACGAGAATTTTATATATAAGATGATTCGCGATATCTACAATAAATATGGCTTCACAGAATTATAATAGCTAGAGGTCGCTTGGTCGTTGAAATTCGACCATAATTAATTTAAATATAAATAAATTATCGTTTATAAAAAAAAAAAATAGTTTTCGGAACTCCTATGCCTAATTTTATACTCCTCCATTCGCGTAACTTTCGTAAAAAGAGGTACAGAGAAGCTTCACGTATTAAGGAGAATCTAGTCGCAGGCTCGAACTCACTGGTGAGCCTGGCTAAGAAGCACGCTGTCTCACCAGATATTATATCCGACAGAAGTAATATCAGTGATGAGCAGTTAGACGCTAGTTTACACGCACAATGTTATTGAGTGAGATGCAGGATCATTAATAGGCGTGTAAAAAATTTAGAAAATTCCTTCTGCAGAACGGGTTTAAAAAAAAACCACTGCATAATTATCAATAATCAATAAAGTTTATTGAACTTTCCGATATTTGAGCTTTGTCGGTACCGACTTGGTTTTCGAGATTTTACACTTCTTTTATTACTTAAACACGCCCAAAGTTAGGTTAAATTAGCAATAAAGATCTTTGTTGGCTCCTAACTTTTTAATGACTGTTTATTTTAGTATTCTGTTTCCACACAGACAATATTAGTAATGAGACAAAACCATACCATGTTTAATTTTTGATATACATTGTCAAACAGTGGAGTAATACACTCCCGAAGTTTGTATGGAAAAAATGTCGACAAGATTCACCTTAATATATAGATATAAATTATCAGTACAACCCTCTCGACTTTATTACAATTCAAGGTTTTACTATTGACATGGTTCAAACCCATCGATCTAGTTTTTAAAATTCGATCGTAACTATGATGAAAAACAGTTCTTTTTACAAACCCGACAACTTTAGTCCTGTGCTAAGTTGTCAGTTCTGTATTAAAAAGTTTACTTTTGTCGAAATAAAGTTCGAAATTGAAAAATGGCTTTATGGTTTAAACCTAAGTCTGAAGCTAAACCGTGTTTTGTAATAAGACTGTCTCAATTCATTTAATCCCATTGTATCACTATTTCATTAAAAAAAAAACATTCAAAGGGAGTTTTAATACTAAACCTTAGTGATGCCCTGTAAGAACAAAACATTTAATAATATGATCCCTTCTCCCAATAACTTTTGGGTTCCAGTTTAACCAGCATATAGCAGCGACTGCCTACCAGACCTCCACAATCGATACTGTGGGTAATAAACACTTCGGAAACACTGCTGGTCGGTCTTCGACGACCGATGACAATGACTGTCTAAGATCCATAATTGACAGCTGGGACCAACGGTTACTTCTTAGTATTGAGTGCTCCGTCTCGACGGACTAGGCACACACAGTTATTCGATGTACCGCACAGTGGTACAAACTACGCTCAAAATTCTGTCATTGGTAGGATATTAAGAAATTTTAACAAGAAATTCTCCCATCTTGATATATTTAACACCAAAAAAGGTGTTTTCAAGAAACTTTTAGTGATTTCTGTATGCGACGATTTGACTAATAGCTAATTCTAAATAAAACTGAATAAAGTAATCCGTGACCATACACCATTACAACTCCTCACACACACTTCTACACACCCACCCACACTGCACACTTAGATATGCTTAGAGGGTGCTAGCATGACATCCTGTTTGTTTCTGATGCATAATTATAATAAGTGTAGTTATTAAATTGTAAATCCGTAATTGGCTGTAAGATTAGTTCATTTATCTTATATGAAATTGTTAAAGAGCTGTGGATTTTGTGAATAAATAAATAAATAAGTAAGTAATTGACATGGCATATAAATTTTACACACGCGTTCAAAGCGCTTTTAGGTATCCTAAAGCCACAAGACCCTCAACAAAAGAAGATATATTAATAAAAAAACAAAAACCGATCCGTAACAACCCCGACAAAAAACTTTTCTTCTTCATTTTGTAACATCTGCCGCGAGGGGCGGACGTCGGCGGCGGGAAATAATTAATTTAATTTTTACTCGTTTCCTCGCCGCCTCTTATAGATTGAAGGATGTTTAGTAATAGAGATGGAGGGCTCTTCCGTTTTAAGAGCGGTTGGTTTAAGAGTAACCTTGAGGTTCTTTTTGCTGGGATTTTTTATCTAGTAAAGGAAAAAGTGGAACAGGAAATCTTTTGGAGGTTTTAGAAGTGTCTTTGTGTGGTTTTTGGGGACAAGATCTTTTGGGTCAAGAATGTATTGTTTCGTCTCGTTTATCTAGTGGTTGCGAGCAGTACTGCTAAGCATGACACCCTGGGTTACTCGGTAACACGATACCAGTTTGTTACGACTGGTGGTCAGACTTTCGAGCTTCAATGACTGACAGCGATAGTTTAAGATCCACGAATGACAGCCAGGACCAACGGCTTAGCATGCTTTCTGAGGCACGGAAATGTCTCGGTATCTAAGTGTAAGAATTCTGAGGACTAGCGTGACGTTTACTGTTTTTTTTTCAGTACCAGCCCGGTGTCTGGATTTGTGCACGTGAATGGCAATAGGCGCGCCCCCGTCGGTTGAGACTGGTCATCTCCTAACTTCCATGGCTTATTTTAAATCTTATATTTCTCACATATAGGAGCAACAAGAATAATGCTCCCAAGATTTTGTAATACCTAACATGATTTAAAAGAGTGTCCTTGGAGTTTCTTGCCCGTTCTTCTCCATATAGATCTACGTTTTGGAATGGGCAACTAGCTTCAACTTTCCAACTGGTCGACTTTTTGACAATTCAAAAGTGCCTGTAAATAAATGCTTTGAGTTTGAGATTACATGAGACTTAAACATAACTAGCGAAATGTGGTTGTCCTACAGTTACACCTTTGCATAACGATTCTGGGATTACATAAGTGATGTTTTTGCATGACAATATTGTTGGCGCATCACATATAATGCGTGATTGATAAAGGGGAAGAAGTGGGGTGTCGGAGTGCCAAACTCGGTACGCGTCAGCCGCTGCGCGCCCTCCATACTACTCAGCTCACAGACGCGCGACACTACGGGCATTTTTTTTGCAAAAACAATTGTAATATGATTGTAACTCGTCTTTTTGTATTGACGCCGTTATTGGTCCTTCGAGCCGGATGAGCCGATGATCTTGATTGTAGGATATTTCGGGGTTCATGTTTAGGTATTGTAATCATCGTCTCCAAACAAGTCTTATGATTGAGTTTGATAATTATCTTCCTAGCCCTTAGACCGACGAAATTGGGGTCAACTTTCTTTCTAATAGGATCCAGCTGAATACCAGTATTATTTTACATGGAGCGACTGACTACCTCCACAACCCAGTTACTGGATAATATAGAAAAGAAAGAAAGAAAGAAAAAACGTTTATTTGCGGTAAACATGACGCAAAAAGATAAGGAACACCAAAAAAAAATAAGAAAAGGTTGAGGGAAACATGCGTCACATCCACGCAAAACGGCTATCACTCAGCATTATGCTGCGACCCTATGCCAGACAGAGCCCCAGCGCTGGTTTTCAGGGATAGCCGGCTTTGACGTAATGACGTCACCTGGCGCATTAAACAATAATTATGAAACTACTGGTACAGCGAAGTAATAGAAAAATTATATAAATTTTATGTTAATGTGATAGAATAAGGAATATAAAAAGAAAATGGAAATAGACATACATGCTACGAGAATATCATCCTCAATAAACATTTTTCTCTTTATGTAGTGGCAATATTTCGAAGCGTCATCCATAGATAAAATGTGTGAAATGTGTGTGTGTGTGTGTGTTCGTGTGTGTGTGTGTGTGTGATTATATGATACCCCTTTGGTAAGACTCTACCCATCTATTTTTTTGGCATACATATTTAATCATAGCCCTCTTCCTTCGCTAGCCAAACTACTCAACCATGTGTACGCACAATTGTACACACGCACATATACCAGTAATATGTGGGTATAAGGTGCGAACAGCGTCGCATAGAATGGGAGTTATTTCACGAATGTACTTGGTATTCTGTAGGGGACTGAATGTATTGCTGCCGCGGTGATGTGGTCATACTAATATATTGGGTAGGCTTTATTGTGTGTCTTCCTGCCGCATTCTAAGAAGGCACTTCAACATGAACTTACTCACTTGAAATGGTCTGGAAAAGAACTGGAGTTACTGAATACCTTGATATATAGGGTGTCGCAACAAGAGCGCCGGATTTAAATTTGCCGCCATTTTGTTAATACAAATTGTACGCGGATTTTTTTTTGACAGTTGTCACGTACAGGCCACGTGATTTAAGAATAAGGAAAAGTATTCAAACCAACAACATTTAATTATTGTAAAAACATATTACAAAAATGGTGAAAGTTTTGCGAAAACAGTTCGCCAATTTCGTCAAGTTTTCGGTCGCAATAATGCGCTAAATGAATCGAATGAGGCGTTTAATTGCGAAATTTGAGACCAAATTTACGCTGTTGGGTCAGAAGATCATTGTTCGTCGTTGTTCTTGTCGGTCACTCGAAAATATAGACACGGTGAGGGAATCTGTGGTCGAGAATCCAGAATAACCGTGTGCCAGAGGTTTTATGGTGGCCATTTGCCTGATATTGTATTTCACGTTTAATAAGAAATATTTTTCTTTATATTGAAATATAAATGTGTCTTTCTTTAAAATTAAATCCGTTGCTTTTGTTGGGACACCTTTTAGATAAAATCAGAAAGTACCTAAGAAAGATGTCACATTGGTGCGTTGTGTCCTGCCCGTTATGACGTACAGTACCAAAACGTGGACACAAACAGTTAGGAATAGAAAAGAATAGAATAGAATAGAAAACATTTATTCGACACAGACACAACACAGCAGCAACAAACACATATAAAAAGAAAGAGAACAACAAACATAACAATAAACATAACAATAAAATTGCAGTAAAATTGTGCTGAGCGTGCCCATACCGAAAGGGTTACCATCTCAGCATTTGCTGGGCGTTAGACACCCAGCGCTGGTTTTCAGTTGGCACCCCGCAGTGACACACGGACGCAGGCAAATAAAATAGATACATACTTGAATATTAGTAATAAAAATGTTTATGAATACGTAAATAAATAATGTAAAAGATTTTCCATCAATGTCACTCAGCGCGCTATGGAGCGGGCTATGCTTGGAGTTTCTTGAAGGATAAAATCAGGAATGAAATTATACGAAAAAGAACTGGAGTTACCGAAATAGCTTGCAGTTTGTCTAAGGACCGGATCAGACAAGTCCTCGAGTGGAGACCGCGTATCGGCAAGCGAAGTGTGGAACACCCCCAAGCTAGATGGACCGACGATCTTAAGAAGGCGGCTGGGGGATACTGGATGCGGAAGGCGGAGGATAGAGTGTTGTGGCGCAGCCTGGGAGGGGCATGTCCAGCACTGGACTGCTATAAGCAGAGTTGATCGGTTGACTTAAACATAATCAATCATAACTGTCGTAATTGATTAATAGGAGAGTTTTATCGCTCGTAGAGGTAAATGATAAGGATAAAAAATAATAGTTTGAAAAACTAAAAAACACGCTTTAAAAACCAAACTAAAAAAGGAGAAAATAATTTAATTCAATTAAAAAGCGTGGGGTGCTTTTTGAGGTATTTTTATAATCAATTAATGTCAAGCACCCCAGGCTTTTTAATTGAATTAAATTATTTTCTCCTTTTTTAGTTTGGTTTTTAAAGCGTGTTTTTTAGTTTTTTAAACTAATATTTATTTTCTATTTTTTAGTTCTGCTAACTACAAAATCGTGATTTTTTTATTATTATGTATTTTTCTTTTTTTTTTTCATTTTTCTCAATGTTTTTTTATTATTAAATTGTTATCGGTCCTCGATATAAAAAATAGACAGTGTATAATATTGTGCGGTGGTACCAAAGACTATATAGCCTCGGTGGTACGGAAACATGCGCGTGTGAGTCCCACTCGCACTTGTCCGCTATTTTCAGGCGATTTGAATGACGTGTTCAAGTCTTATTGAAAACGCCCTATTAATCCTTTTTTGAATCCACCACGCGTAGCAAAACCCTATTAAAAGGGGTGCATTAAAATGGCCTCGCATGAGTGGCGGTATTTAAATGTCCGGTTCTATTATAATCATGGATTAAGTTATTCTCATACAGTTCGTACGGATACGAATAAATCAATCGAAGTATTTTGCGCCATTCATCATTATCATCATCATTATTGGTAGCCTTGTTTCACCCACAGCTTAGTATGGCTTCCTTCATAGAATAGATTAATAGAATAGAATATAATTTTATTTGCTCAGAATGTAGGTATTGTAAATAAGCTGGTTACGATAATAATAGGGGTTAAAGGTGGGTTAAAGTATGAAATTGTCGTTTTATAGTAATAAACACTTCAAATTGACCTAAAATCTCCATGGTGTGAGATTTTCGTGTGAAACTTATTTCACGTGATACCTATGAGGTTCTTCTTTTAAAAAATTTGCAACATTCAATTTTCGACTTTCAACTGTTTTTTTTATTCAGCTTAGACGTAAAGATGGATACTTAGAAAATCCGAGTTATTTTTGAATACGAGTTCAGACGCGGAACTAACGCGGCAAAAACGGCTCGCAATATCAACGTTGCGTTTGGAGAGGGGACTGCTAATGAACACACCGTGCGTTTTTGGTAAAACGCTTTCGTAATGGAAACTTCGACTGAAGAACGTACCACGTGGTAGACCGCCCACACAGGTGAATAACGCTAAATTGGAGGAGATGGTAGAAGCCGATCCGAGTCAAACTGCCCAGGAATTAGCGGCATGGTTTAACGTTACCCTACCTACAATAATTGACTCATTTGCATCAAATCAGATAAAAATAATATTAAAAATGGGTGCCTCATGATTTGACTGATCTGCAGAAAGAAATGCGTGTTGAAACTTGTGTTGCCTCGTTGAATCGGCACAGAAATGAAGAAATATTTCATACTTTCGAAAAGAAACGAACTGTACTTTTATTAAATAAATGTTAGGTACTATTATTTAATAAAAGTACAGTTAGTTTCTTTTTGAAAGTTGTTACTGGTTCCTCTTATAAAGAACTAGGAATGTGGTTAGAAATAGCCGGTGCCATACCAAAAACACTTTTCCTCAACAAAGGAGTTCTATATCCACCTGTGCGTAACAAGTTTTGGTATTGAGATTACAAAGTTACATCTCGGTATCTGCTTTCTGATAGAGTTATAAATAGATGTCAATTACATTGAATAAAAAGAGCAATTCCTAAAATGTAAAGGCACGGAAATGTCAACAAATTATGATTTTAAAAAATTGGAACACTGCTGTCAGGAACTTTCAAACCAAATATTGTTCGTAGGCAGCGTTTTTGGGCCTTAAAATACTCTCTCTTTCGGTACAATTGCCCCAAACCTTAAAATGGAAACGACAAGACTATGATATGCTAGTAATACTGTTTTGTTATTAACTTTTTTTTAAAGATTATAAAGTGCGTATGCAGATGCGCTAAGTTTTTTACAGATTGCTACTGCCTGTGCCTTCCATGTCAGTTGACTGTCAATTAAAATCCCTAGAAGTTATGTAACATCTACTCTGTCCACATTTTTTGTAAAAAGTCTTTGGTAAAAATGCATTATCTTTATTTGTATGTCTATTTGTAAGTTGTTACTATTTAGCCACGAAGGCCTTCGTGTCGCAAAGACACGCCGACGCCCAATCTAATAGTATTAATATCGAAAATGAATGATAGTACCTAATAAAATTTAATGATAATAATTGTAATAATGATGAATTTAATGTTAATGCCAATTTAAAAAACGAATGAATTTTAATAATTATTGCAATTGTAATATAATAATAATAACGAATTTAATGTTAATGTAAATTTAAAATGTAATGTTATATATATACTAGGAAAAATTAATTTATTTAATTGCATGTTTAATATAATTAACTATGAGATTTTAAATGTATATTGTGTTGGCAATAAAGGCTTAATAATAATAAATAACTATTTAGCCAATTTATTATAGTTTTAATGGTGTAGTTTAAATCGTTTTCATAATTTTCAATATTGTCGCATTTTAAGAGTGCTGTACTATCGTCGTCAAACAGTACCATGGGTTGGTGGATTTGGCGTGGGAGGTCGTTAATGTAAATTAAAAATAACAAAGGCCCAAGGACGCTTCCCTGTGGTACACCGAATTTAATTTATCTATTGGAAGACACGTATTTTTGTTCTAACTAAGACTTGACACATATTTTGTAAATTTCTGTCATCTGTTTGCGACCGGATAAATATGTTTTTGTTAGGTTCAGGATATTAAATATGTTTATATTAGGTCCATTTTGTGCGATACTTTTCTGGTCTGTGCGAATCTCATCCAGATCTTCCCCGCTATCTTCTGTAGGTCATACACCCACCTGGTTATTGGTTTCAACGCTCTTTCTACAGATTCTAGGTAACCATTCTGTTAGGGCCATTACCAATCTTCAACCCATATTATAATAAAGAGGTAAAATTGTTGTAAGAAGTAATCTCTCTCTCTCTCCTGACCGAACTGACCCGATAAATATTTTACTAATAGAAGGCTACACTATTTCCATTTGCCATAGGATATGTTTCTTCCACACGGACAAAGTTGCGGGCAAAAGTTGGTGACCAAACAAAAAGAAAACATAAGAGGAGAAAGAATGCCGCCATGTGGAACTCAAGTTTTCAAATCACACCAACTTAATGAGAACTCCTCAACATAAAAAAAAACAGCTAAAATTTCGGAAAATTGAAAGAGAACTACGCCAGGGTTTCATGAGATACGATAAGATACGATAGAATGGGTAACAGGATGCCGTGACTGCCCGTATCAAAGGCATTCAACAAATAAACGAACACTAAAACAATTATTTTTATGCCTAGCAATCCATTACTAGTCACTTTGAGGAGCATGCTTGTGACGTCTGGGGTTAGCATAAACGAAACAGTCATCTTTCATCTTCAAGACACTATGCAACCGATGACCGACGATGAACTTAGACAATGTGTAGCTGGTCTAACGTATGTGTTTCTTATCTCCAGGTGGTGAGGATATCGTCAAGGGCTGATGATGAGGCACGATGTGGCCGGGATGGCGCTGGATCGTGCTCATGCTGAATGCTGTTGCTGCGCTGTCTCCGGTGGTTAAGATTGGTAAGTCATAACTACTACACTAAGTTTGAGCCACTTCTAGCTAAGCTTCACTGTGTTGTACGGAAAAAATGTTTTTGCTTTATGTTTTGAATCAAGATTACAACTTTTTTTTAAGACCACCTCAAAATATTTAATTATGTTTACTTTTTGCAATATGCCCAACAAAATAATTTATGTTTTGTATTAATATTCTCATGTAAGTGAATGAATTTATTCTTATGAGAATAAAGTAATCTCAAACCAAAAAAGTCAAGTACTGCTTCATTGAGGTTCCATGGAGGAATCTCGCTTGAAAAGCAAGTCTTTTTAAAGAAACCTACCATGAGGTGATGAGTGTCTATCGATTTTATGCTTCAAAAACGAATACCTTTAAGTTCGACAACTCTTTTAACTTAAATAATTCGTTCTTCATTAGAAATCAGTAATGTCAGTGGTAACGGCCCCGACTTAGATACGTGTTGGAGATCGGGGTTCGTAGCCAGACAGGCTTTTAACTTTGTGTTATTTATTTCATCACCATTGCTCTGAAATCGATGAAGGACAACATCGTGGATGTCTAAGAAGCCAAGAATTCCTTTGAATGCGTGGGTTGGTGGATCTCACTTGTCTTTACTAGCGAAGTCCACCAACTCGCAACTGGGCCTGCGTGGATCCACCACGTCCACCTTCGTCTCACAGAGAGAAGGTATGTATCCTAGCAGTGGTAACGTTATAGGCAGAATGATAATTTATATCATTCTTCAATAACTAGATAGCGGAGATCATAAGACGTTTTGTCACTGTGTACAGTTTACCTACGGCTATTTAGTTATGAAAACAACGCCATTCTAGCTAGGAAATGGCTGGGCATTTTAGCCTTGCTAAGTCTTTTCTTAAGTATGTGGGACTGTGATTTGTGCACTCTCACTAGTTTTATCATCATCATCATCATTTCAGCTGATAGACGTCCACTGCTAGACATAGGTCTCCACCAGGCTCCTCCACTTTGATCAGTCTTGTGCCCTCCACAACCAGCGGATTCCCGCGGCCTTCACAAGGTCATCTGTCCACCTCGTGGGAGGCCTTCCCACTCTACGTCTTCCGGTACGCGGTCACCCCTCCAGAACCTTTCGGCCCCAACGGCCATCTGTTCTGCGAGCAAAGTACCCTGCCCACTGCCACTTAAGTTTGGCAATTCTTCGGGCTATGTCGCTTGCCTTGGTTCTCCTGCGGATCTGTTTATTTCTGATTCGATCGCGTAGGGAAACTCCAAGCATAGCCCTCTCCATTGTCCTTTGGGTAATTTTAAGCCTTCTGATAAGGCCCATCGTGAGTGACCACGTTTCTATACCATAGGTCATAACTGGTGAAAGACTTTCGTCTTGAGACACTGCGGTATTTGACACGAGAAGATATTGCGAGTTTTATCATCCACCACCAAATAGACTACAATTTCAGGATGGGAGGATCTTTTGAATGGACCCATCGCAGAATAGTAATAGAATATTCATCTCCATTCCAGGCGCAGTCTTCACAGAGGACGCCAGGGGAGGCAGCACTGAGCTGGCTTTCAAGTACGCAGTCTACAGGATCAACAAGGAGCGGAGTCTGCTACCTAATAGCACCCTGGTCTATGACATACAGTATACGCCTGCCAGGGATACCTTTAAGACTTATAAAAAAGGTAGCTGGTGTCTTAAGAAATAATGTTGCTCTTATCATTCCTTTCAGCGATTGTTCTGTAGGTATAGTGGCTTTATATAGAGACTTATAGTTCACACGTAAGCAGCATGAAAAAAGTTATGTGTAGGTAACGAGTCCGTGACCAATAGAGCGGGAATTGTAATCAAACTTTTCTTTAAGGAGAAGAATAATAATGTTAAAAATGTAGACGAGTTTTTAGAATTTTTATGTTTTTGTACCACTTTATTTATAGCGCTTTTCTATGACTTATGTAGTCCATTTTTTCCAAGTTGGACTCTCCAGTACGTCCCTACAGTTTTGTCGACATAATGCTCGAATAAGTGCGTCGTGTGCGTTGATTCTGCGTAAAATCCGCAACGGAGTTTTTACATGCCATGCAGACATTTTGTGCGCCACAGACTCAATCGCACAAAAAGTGTGTCGTCTGCATTGCGCCTAAGGAAATACCAAAACGAAATCGGAAACCGCTTTTCAAACAACCCTGCTACAATCTCACTTGACATTTTAAATTGTAACCGGAATGCAATATGGCGGGTAACTGCCACTCCGGATATGACTGGAAAAGGATACTTCACGCAAAAATGGAAAGCGGCAAACGCAAATAGTGCACATTCAAATAAAAAATTTTTGCGGGAAAATAACGTGATATTGTGGTCGGTTTTGCGGGCGTTTAAAAAATGAAGGTTCAAAAATTTTAATTGCATGAGTTGAATGGGTGAGTGAGAAGTGTGGGTTTTGTTGTTGCAATTGCTGTATATTTTCCGTAACTGGTGTGTTTTTAAATAGGGATCATTGTGGTAGCTATACCGACTGTTAGTTTGGATGTTAGATATCCATTTATTAGTTATCAAGCGGCTTAGTCTGTATGTATGTGTGTATGTTAACTGTGAAATGCTGTGTGGAAGACCTTAACCAAATACGTCGGACTTGCGCATCCTTAAATGCTTCGGACACGTCTTGAGGCGTGACGGTGACTCTATAGAGCGCCTTGTCGTGCAGGGTAGAGTGGAAAGTACTAGATCACGCGGACGCTCACCCATGAGATGAACTGGCCAAATAAAATCCGCAGTATGAGTGCACATTAAATTCCAAAAATCGGAGTATAAATCGTGAGGCAAATTACATCAGTCCCTAGACAAGAAATTTCATGAGGACCACGACCGCTCTGACAAGAGTGTTACGAAGAAGAAGAAGAGACCTTTACTAAACAAATTGTTCAACATGGGTGTCATTTTATAGTTTTTGAGGGTGCTGAAGACGTATAAATGAAATTTTAAGACAGCGGCTGTCAAGATTTTCAAATTTTTCATCATGGGTGTCGATTTCAAAGTGCTGAAGCCAATAGTTAGGTCAAAATAAAAATCCAAAATGGTTTTTTTTTTAGTGGGAAATCATCAAATAACTTCTCCCGCTCTGCGTGGAGCAGGAAGGCGTGTCAGACTTTTACTGACTAAAACCCACCCGTGTTCCCTCAGTTGCTTGTATGCCAGGCGCCGCGGTATCTCTTTCGAACAACCCGCACCCCTGAAAATTTTCAAATTTTTATGAGTGTCGTTTTCACACTTTTCGAGTTGTAGCCAAAAGTAGAGTACTATACTCCAATGCCAGCTCCTTTGAGTAATTCAGACCTGATAAAATAATATTTCTGTTACAGCTTGTGCCCAGATACAGTCCGGGGCAGTAGCGCTGTTCAGCGGCGTGGGTCCACTGTTAGGGAACACTCTGGACCATATGAGTACGAGTTTGCATGCTCCACATTTGACTGTTGGCCCTTTTGCGCCGGAGAATTGTAAGTAATGAAATGAAATAGTGTTAGACCAAATTTTTACCAACTAAATGTTTTTTTTTTACTGGGCGCCCTTTGTGCTACCGCACACTAGGTTTTTGGAGGATCTTGAAATGGTAATCGACCTTCGGCTTCTTTTTCTTTCGTTTAAAAAAGTTTCTACGTATGCGTAGAGCTTTTATGAATATATCTGATAGTAAAATAGTTCTCTTTAGGATATTATATGTGTTACCGGCCAAACCCAATTTCAGGCCAAACTAAATTGTCCTAGGCCAAACAGACTTATCCTACGCGTGATATGTCGCAGCCAACTAGCTTAATTAGCCATTTCGTTAACAGCCTTTGGAAGTAACGCTCGCCGGCCGCTGCCGCGGCGCCGCTCGCTTCGCTCGCTCGGCTCGCGCGCTTTTGGTCACAGTTCTAACCTAACCTAACCTAACCCATTTAATCGGCGTGCCCCGGCTTAATAAACCAGTTTGGCCTAGGACAAATTAGTTTGGCCTGAAATCGGGATTGGCCGGTAACATATGGACAAAGATAATACAGTTTCACATTTATAATACTGATAATATCTTTATCTGAAGGGGCTTATGGCTAAGTAATAACATCCTCACGAATTAAGCTGCGCTTGCCGCGGTTGGTCCGTAAATGGGTGACCATCTTTAATTGTACTACATCTGTAACTATAATTTGAAAACATTGTAAAAGGCAATTATTTTTATAAGAGTAACCGTGGAATTTCTTGCCGGCTCTTCTCCATAGGAAACGACAAATTGGAACCGTGCACCTAGCTTCTGATGTTTCATAATTGCCCATGCAGGCTTATGTGAAATAAAATATTTTAATTTTTGACATACCAAGATACCTCCGTCGTCGGAAAGCACGTTAAATCGTTGGTCTGGCTTTCATTCGTCGATCTTTGACAGTCGTTACGGGTCATCAGAAGCCCCGAAAGTTCGAGAGCGCTTGAGAGCTTGATTAAGTGATGATCACACTGAAGTAGGTACACGAAGGCTGCGCTGATGAGGATTCATTTATTGACATAATAGGTTATAAATCTTCTTTGAAGCCTCTGACTCCCGAACTAGGTGTACCTGTATGTCAGGAGTCAGCGCCCTCTACCATTTTATTTGGCTTAGAAACTAATGTCAACATAGGAATAGGCAAACAAATGTGCTACAACATACAGTTTAAAAAAAAAAGTGAAAACAAAATAAAAAATATTAAAAAAAGAAAATAAACATCAATAACGTATGTAACTTATTCTAAAATTATTATTATACAGGGTGTAACAGGGTGTAAAGTTCACTCATCTCTATTGATAAGGGAGAATCATCCGACCAGGAAGGTGTTGTGTCTCGTGGACCTGACCCGACATCAATCTTCGGGCAGTTGAAGATTGATGTCGGGACTTTGCATATATGATAGTTGCGCGGTAAACTCTGCTTGCGCGATGCAGGATTTTATGTGACGTCAGTCTGTTGCGTAGTTCGCATGTAGAGCTGTAGATGCCACTACGTAAACGCGTCTAGGTACATTACATACAAACAGAACACAATTCATGTGTTTGTTAAAGAAGCGTACGTATCTTAAGCATAAAGCGGATGAAGAAGCATCTTTAAACACGCATTATTGGTATACCTCCAATAGCGTTCATTGTGTAGGCAGACAAGTATTTGAATGCTATGTGTTACCACAGGATATCGTGTTACCCAGTAACTGGGTTGTGGAGGTCAGATAGGCAGTCGTTCCATGTAAAATACTGGTATTCAGCTGCATTCGGTTCAAACTCAAACTCAAAGCATTTATTTCAATTAAACCATTTTTAGGCACTTTTGAATTGTCAAAAAGTCGACCAGTTGGAAAGTTCAAGCTAGTTGCCCATTCCAAGACGTAAATCTCTATGGAGAAGAACGGGCAAGAAACTCCATGGACACTCTTTTTAATCATGTTAAGTTTTACAAAAACTTGGGAACATTATTCTTGTTGCTTCTATATGTGAGAACAATGTAAAAAAAAAAAAACAATTCTAGATATAAGATTTAAAATTAGCCATGGAAGTTAGGAGATGACCAGTCTCAGGTTAGACTGGAAGCCAACCCCAAGATAGTTGAGATAAGGCGAGGCAGATGATGATGATGATAACATCTTTGTTTCTTTCCAGCAAACCACACGTTCACAATAAACCTGTATCCTCCGAAGGATCTGCTCACGAAGGCCTTCGCAGAATTCCTCTCTTACCTGAACTGGACCAGGATGGGAGTCATCTACGAGGATTATGGATACGGTACGTTCTCATCTGCATCTTTACATCTCGTCACGTCTCTCCCCTTTGAAGAGAGTACTGAACAAGTACACCCTGTAGAGTGTTATTTTACTAGTGGTCGCCGAGAGGTCGAAATCCGACCGTGTTTTTGAAGTGAAAACTTATTTAGGCGCGTTTGGCATTTTTTGAGATGGGGAAAAAGCAATAGGGTATTTTACTCAATTAATGTCAAGCACCCCACGCTTTTTAATTGAATTAAATTATTTTCTCCTTTTTAGTTTGGTTTTTAAAGCGTGTTTTTTAGTTTTTTAAATTATTATTTATTTTCTAGTTTTTAGTTCTGCTAACTACAAAAACGTGTTTTTTAATTTTTTTCTCAATTTTTTTTTAAATTATTGAATTGTCATCGGTCGTCGACAAGTTTACAAAGTTTCAATGAAATCTGACCGTTTAAAGTGGGTCAAAATCGCGCTCAAAGGAGTCGGTTACATACATACAAACAAACAAACATACAAGTGAAGCTAATATAAAGCGTGTAATATGTTTTCAGGAGAACTAAATATCCTGGACATAGCTAAGGATGGGCGCGACATGTACGCGGTGAGATGCCACGACGCCAAAGAGTATAGACGAGGGCTTGCTCTGCTGAAGGCGCAGCAGATTGAGCACATCGTGGTGGATACTGACCCTAAGAGGGTCAGGCAGTTGGCAAGAGCTGTAAGTATTCATTACTAGCTGATGCCCGCAGCTTCGCCCGCGTCATTGTTGAAAATTATCTGGAATAGGCTGCAAAAAAATGTATTCTTTGGGTCTGACAAGGAATAAATATTTTCATACAAACTTTCACCCCCCATTTCACACCTTTACGGGGAGAGTTTTTTAAAATCCTTTCTTAGCTGACGTCTCCTAGTCATAATCCACGTCTGCGCCAAATTTCATCATCATAGTTCAGTCGTTTTTGAGATTTCGTGTTTAATCAGTGAATGAATGAATAGTGACATTTCGTTTTGATATACAGGGTGTCCGGTAATTAATAGATAACCTTGAAATGGTTCATGGTAGAACTAATGACCATTCAGAAAAAAAAACGTTTTTATTTATATCTAATCTGTAAAAAAACAACCCCTATGGGAGTTAAATAGGGGATGAAAGTTCCGTGCGGGCGAAGCCGATGACAAAAGTTAGTGAGGTTGTAAAAAGAGTTGAAAGAATGTTAGTAAACATTGATAGGACATAATTTTCTTATCATTATGTTTGATTTACAGATTCTTCAACTGCAGATGAATAATGAGGATTATCACTACGTTTTTACTTCTTTTGTAAGTTACTTTTATAATGTTAGATATATTTAGATATTATTCGTCGAGCCCTTGTCACCGTCGCGTACCAGCGGTATTAGAACCAAACGGCTTGGTACGTGACGATGGGAAGAGACCAGACGGCATGACGTTATTGCATTGGAAGGTGGGAAGACCTCTGGTGTGGGACGCAACATGTGTCGACACCCTTGCACCATCCCATGTTCCTAGCACGGCGGGCTGTGCTGGCGCCGCTGCTGCTGTTGCTGAGACCCTCAAGCGGCGTAAATACTGTAACCTTATGGGTAACTACAGTTTTGAGCCGTTTGGGGTCGAAACGCTCGGGTCATGGGGGCCGAGTGCACGTCTCCTCTTTAAGGAAATTTCTCGCCGGCTGGTCGACACTTCACGTGACCAGAGGGCTGGGTCGTTCAACGTTCAACGTTGCCATTCAACGTTGGACGTGGCAATGCTGCCAGTCTTCTGGGCACGTTTCCTGATGACAGCGATGTGGCGGAATACTTCGACGCCTAAGTGTCCTTTTGTTTTTGTATTTATTTTGTATACCATAGTTTTAATTATTAAGTACTTTTCTTTATGCGTTTGTGCAGAATAAAAACTTTTATAATATTTAATCAGTGCATGTATAAACTATAAAATATTTACATAATATATTATATCTAAGCATAAAATATTAAACTTAAAAAGGGGAAGACCCAAAAAGCGCTGGCTTGACGTCGTAACCGATGATAAATGTGCCATTGGACTCACCATTTGACTGGATGCTGTTCCTTTTTTTTAGGGTGGGTAATCGTCAAATAACTTCTCCCGCTCTGGGTGGAGCAGGAGGGCGTGTCAGAATTTTACTGACTAAAACCCACCCGTGTTCCCTCAGTTGCCTGTGTGCCAGGGGCCATGGTATCTCTGTCGAACAACCCGCACCCCTGGCAGGCATCGGCCCTTGCGGACCCCACCAGTTGGTGCTGACATCTCTTTGAGGCGCGCGTGGAACACAACGCGCCGTCGACCCGGGCTTGGTCCTTACCGGACAGCGAGCTACCCATTACTCGCCGTCCGCAAGCCCGCGCCTACGGTGGCCGGGAATCAGCCTGGGATTCCCGACGCCCAGGGCGTCTCCCGCGGCGACTACGGCCGTGAGGGCGCATATACTGCCTCTCCCTCACGTGCGCCGCCTCCCTCTTTGCGAGCATGAAGATAATAAAAAAATTGTGAGCCGTCACTGGGCGCCTGGCTGATGTGAAACATCGAAATTATTTTGTACAAGTAATATGCATAAAAGAACAGATTACGACAAGAACTAATATGACATAATGTAAAAATAAACTATTACGATCTTCAGTATAATGCGCGCCACGAAAGATGAGACTTGACACACCACGTAAACTTTATTATTTCGTAATAAATATTATAATATTGTAAAGAATTTTAATCTAAATGTCATCGAAAAATCCCTGAATAGTTAGACAAATTATGGGTAACTATTTCGTACACGACTGTACCCCCAAGCTCCCCACTACTGACGCTCGTCAAGTCTCATCTTTCGTGGCGCGTATAAATGCCGTGAACATATTACATATAAGTGTTAATGGCAACCAGGGGCCTTAGTCTGCTATTTTTATAAATTCGTCATTCCAACACGATCCCATTGTCATTCATTTGTCATTTTGCTAAAAGTTCGTAATCTGCTAAATTCATAATGGTCGATCATTGGTCGGTCAATGGTCTCGTAATAGAATTGTGTCATAATGGCATTTTCGTATTGCCATTATTATAAAACTCGTTAGTAGAAATGTTTTTCGAAAAACTACTACTAAATTTGAACATTTATTCATGCCAGATTTCATTTATATATATTTATACATATTATTTATTAGTGCCCATTCTTCTCCATACGAAACTACATTTTGGAAGGGGCGACTAGAATCAATTCTATTTTAATGTAAATGTTGACGTTCAAAAGTGCCTTTTAAGTGCCTATTTGAAATAAATGCTTTGACTTTGACTTTGAGTGTTATAAGCAATCTAAAGTAGTAGGAAGTTCGTAAATTAAGTCAGTCATTCATTTGTCATGATGTACGAGATTACCAATAAATGCCATTTCTTTCAATGGAGTGTCAGTGGCTGACCATTGGAAAGTCATAATGACGCCATTTTATTAGTAGATTACCAAAATTGTCAAAATCAACAATTATGAAATCAATGATAGACCATTCTGACACTATTGTAATAGCAGACTTGAGGCCCAGTTCTCTTGCTTGGTTGCAATAAATTAATCCATTTATTTTTTATATCAGGAAAATCAATCATCGTTTCTCAATAAATTTAATGTCTATTATAATTAGTGATTCAAAAGATACTTCGTATAAATAGTAGGTATAGATTTTTGACGAACAATTTTAATTGTGTCATAGGATTTGGTGTATCACCAGAAGGCCAATTCTCGTAGTTAAAAACGTTCAAAATCTAGTCGCAGTCTCATCTCAGCGACAAGCAAATGTCAAAAATTTATGAAAAATCTTGATATTTTTGACAGATTGACACTGAGATCAGACTGTGAACGTTCTTAAAATTACGAGAATTGCCCCTATATGTTTACCAAATAATAGAGGAAAAGAGATAGCTAATAAATTACATTTAGAAGAAAGGGACGCAAACATAAAAGACATCAACGAGAGTCCTTGCACCTTTTTTCACCTACAATACTATCATAAAGCGTGGTGACGCGTCACCACGGCATGCGTCGCCACGCCAGCAATCGGTTTTACGTGCGACAGATATTTCAAATCAAAAGTAATAAATTACTGCAGTTGGTATACTAAAGTCTTCTTCTTAGGACTTCGAACTCTTTGACATGGAAGACTTCTACTACAACCGAGTGAACATGAGCGGCTGGAGGCTGGTGGATCGAGACTCCGACAAAGTGAAGGAGTCCCTACAAGTCATGGAGAAATTCCATCCGATAGGAGCGTCCATCATCAGCGGGGGACATATTAAGGTAAGAGAATTACGAACACGTCTGAGAACAGTGGTGACCACAATTAACGAGTCATGAGTTCGAACTTAGGCAGGCACTTTAATTTGTGTTAATTATTTCATCACCACTGCTCTCAAACGGTGAAGGAAAACATCGTGAGGAAACCGGCATGTCCTAGAACCAAAAACTCGAAGACTTGTGACATCCACCAACTCTCACTGGGCCCGCGTGGTGGATTACGGCCCACTCCCTCTAACAGAGGGCTGTGTCAAAATAGTGGGAATATTATTAGCTGATTATGCATATTATACAGGATGTAATGGTAAACACCGTTGTCACTTAAACCATGGGTAGTTGACTTAAATATAAAATAAACGAGCGAATAAAAAAAAAATACGCGCGCGAAATGAGCAACGCGTTACGTGCACTCGCTAGCGAAACTGACAGCTGACTGACCGGTAGACATGGGTAGCTCGTGAGCGAGTGATAGAAAAGAGCTAGCTCTTTTTGATGGACGTCGCTCTCGCTCACTCACTCGTTCGCTAAGTAGCTCACTAGCTCAGTTAGCTCTTAGACTCTCAGTACTTCAGCGAGACACCGATGACCGACCGAAGTCAGCGGCCGAACGGCTCATTCAGTTCGTAAAGTCATAACATTATATAAACAAACAGAAAAACTTATTCAATTTACTCCAAACTTCCAAAGAGCTATTGATAATGACTATTGAGCGGGCCGAGCCGTTTCCTTCGACACGCGTGCAGCGTGAGTCAAATAAACTAACAATCGGCGTCTGAATCACTGAGCTATAGAAGAGCTAGTGAGTAATAAAGAGTCCAAACTTCCAAAGAGCTACTCACTATTGAGCGAGCCGACCCGTCTCCTTCGACGCGCGTGCGGCGTGAGTCAATTGAGCTAACAGTCGGCGTCTCGGCGTCTGTGTCACTGAGCTATAGAAGAGCTAGTGAGCTAAAAGAGTGATATAGCTCTTTAGAGTGAAAGAGCTAATCGCTCTTTTTCTTTTCAGTGAGCTATTTCGCCCATTTCTACTGACCGGGGTCGCGACCCGTGCGTCGGAGTCGGGTCACGCGGCGTGGTACCCGCGCACCGCGCCCCGTATTAAGACGCACGTTTGTTGCCCTCGCGCGTAGGGTGAAAAAAAGGCACATTAAAAAAATACCTTTTTGAGCGTTTTCAAGAAATCACCGCCTTAAGTTTCATATGGAGAATAATGCGCAAGAAACAATTTTTTTTTACTTTTACAAGTTTTAAACATAATAATTCTTTATTACAGACAGAACCAGCCCTCCTATACGATGCAGTACAGATTCTCTGCCAAGCTCTAGCTATTACTGAAGACTTCCATCCAGGGAATGTATCTTGCGACAAAGACGTACCATGGAATCATGGGAAAACTATTATTGACAATATTAATACGGTAAGTACCTCAAATATGCACTCTGTTAGATCCTCAACGCTCGGCTTAACACCGAAAGTTGAAAATCAAAATCAAAAGTCATTTATTCAAACTAGGCTGAGAGTCAGCTCTTTTAGAACGTCAAAATTACATAAGACAGTCCCCCGGCACGCCCGCCCTTCACCACTTCCTAGTGCTTTAGCTGGGTAGAAGTGGCGCAACATTCTTCCCAGTAGCACAGCTATCTGTTAAGTTAGAAGAACTTCATTCTATACAATAGTAGGTAAGTAATTAACATTACGAATCACAAAAGACAAAATCAAACTGGTTGCTAATTGAATTATATAATTAATTATATTTATGACATTGATTTACACTCAGTGATTACTTTAACTCACACACTGACTCATTACTTGTTAATATTATAGGAAAATCGTATACTTACTTTTACAATGTTTGTAAATGTCACCATGTATCTATCACAGAATTAATTTATCTGTATTGCTTCAATTTGATTCTGTTTACCTATTTTGGTATGGTAATTTTATTCTGGGTGCACCGTTTTCACACATAATCATATAATGAATGTACTATGTTAAATATTGTACTTGAAACATTTTAAAAGAGTAACGGTGGAGTTTCTTGCCCATTCTTCTCCATACGAAACTACATTTTGGAAGGGGCGACTAGAATCAATTCTATTTTAATGTAAATGTTGACGTTCAAAAGTGCCTTTTAAGTGCCTATTTGAAATAAATGCTTTGACTTTAACTTTGACTTTGACAAAACATGAAATTAATTAATTTACCATACGTCAGCAGCGGCTCACGCCAATATACCAAAAAAACATTGAGAACAATACTGAAACAGAAATTAATCCATTGCGCGGATAAATCCATGGCATTGTCCCGCTGCGATATGTTTGCGTTCGCAGTTTTTCGTTTTACCTTAGTGAAAAATTGTGCTTCTTACAATTTCCAAAATGCTTTATGATAGTTCTATTTTCGATCCAATATCGTTTGCATTTACATTCCATTTACGACATACGCGTTCACTGCTATCACACACAAACACGACATAACATAGCAATTAAATACTGCAAGACTCTTGAATGCTTGAAAAAATTTCATTGATCATATCATCTTCATCATCCACAGCCCGACTTCACCCACTTCTGGGCATCATCATCAGGTCCTAGGTCAATCTCAAGCACCGCCACTTCGACCTGTTCTATGCCTCTCGCACCCTGCGGCATTCACCAGGTCATTGGTCCGTCTTCTGGGAGGCCGTCCAATGCTACGTCTTTTAGCATGCGGTCGCCATTCCAGAACCTTCCGGCCCTTTCAGCCATCTGTCCTGCCAGCAATGTGCCCTGCCAACTGCCACTTAAGTCTGGCAATTCTTCGGGCTATGTTGGTTACCTTGGTTCTCCCACGGATCTCTTCATTTCTGAAATTCCAAGCATAGCCCTTTGTGCCGGGCATACGCCTCTCTTTTCTTGTACCAATCCCCACGCTCCTGTGCCAGCCTCATCTAGGTTTTGCCCGTAAAGGCAACAATGTCACCACCGCCGTCTATTGATAATATATGAATGCAACTAATTGAACTAATATCAAATTCTTCCACAGATTCAAGCCCACGGCCTCACAGGCCCCATAGAATTCAAGAACGGAGTCAGAACGAACTTCCACCTACAGCTGATGAGGCTGTCAGGTGGTGAGAAAGGTGGTATGGTGGTTTCTGGTCACTGGACGCCGAGTGAAGGTCTGGAGATCACAGACCCTGCAGCCTATACGAGGGATCCTCCTCCTAACGTGACGCTGACAGTGGTTACTGTTGAGGTAAGTAGCTTGTGGACCTCCACAAGCTAAAAAACTAAGCGTTGTAGATACCTATCTACAACGCCAAATGCGAACTATGCATCGATGAAATGACGTCACACAAATCCTGCATCGCGCAATCAGAGTTTACCGTGCAACTGGTATAAACAACATTATTTTTGGTATAATATGCGAAACCTGAACATAGTTTGTTCAGAATAAGTAACTGAATCGATCCCAAGAACTTTTTTCCCAAAAATGTTTTGCAAGTGTTATGGAAAATTTTATCACCAGTTAAATAGCTCATCATTTTAGCCCAAAAACGTCCACTGCTGGACATAGGCCTACCCCAAAAGGGGGGTTGTGCCATAATAGCCACGCTTGGCAGGCGGGTTGGCGATCGCAGTATGGTGGTAAAATGCATAGAGAACGCTGCTGCCCATTCTCTAGTAAGTCCCTTAGTCGCCTTCTACGACACCCACGGGAAGAAATGGGATGGTGCTATTCTTTTACGGCCGGCACCACACGGAACTGGTTAAGTAACTACTGCCTAATTATTATCAATGAGCACAATACGACCATGTTTGTGTAGACAACTAGGTAATATAACAAGCTTATAACTTTGTAATTTTTCATGATACAGTTATGAAATTTTGTACATAGATTCTTTACATTCCTATAGTAATTTTAGAATGATAGTAAGTATTCTTTATTGATAAGTCAGTACGTTAAAGCCGACTTTGGTCCGGTTTTTCTCTTAGAAAAATTGACACCTCGCCGCTAAGTTTAACGGCACGGTTGGCGCAGTGGTTAAGCGATTGACTGCTGCGCTGCGTGTCGCGGGTTCGATTCCCGCACGGAACAAATATTTGTATGACCTACAAGTAGTTGTTTCGGGTCTGGCTGTTTGTGTATGTGAGTTTAAATGTTTGTTAACGCACCCACAATACAGGAGAAATTACTAGTGTGGGGCAATAGTATAAAAAAATAATCCCCCTTAGGGGGGAAAACTGGACTCGAAACAAATACTTATTCCAAAGATCCCCCTTGAAAGTGCCTCTGAGGGGGAAAACTGGAATCTAAAAAAAAAAAAAAATTCCCCCCTGATAATCCCCCTTAGGGTTCGTGGTAAAGCTTTCACTTTTCAGCAAACACGTGGTTCCTTTCCACAGGAAAAACCCTACGTAATGGTAAAAGAAGGTTGGAACCTGCAAGGGAACGCTCGCTTCGAAGGGTTCTGCATAGACTTGCTGGCCCGAGTGGCCGCCAGGGCCGGCTTCCACTACCGGCTGCGACTGGTGCCAGACAACATGTATGGGGCCAGGGATCCGGATACTGGCCACTGGAACGGGATTGTGAGGGAGCTCATGGATAGAGTAAGTTTTATTTTCTACTTCGCTATCATCGAAATCGGGGTCGAATCGGATATACTCGGTTCCAGTCGCCGATGACGCTGAATCATGAGTACTGAGCACTGAATAGAGTACTATCCAAATTATTAAATACTATTTTAATTTGAAGATTGAGACGAAATATGTAACATAAAAATAAATTATTTTATATCACTTTTCTCAATTAAAAACGGTTTAAATCAAATTTTATTTCTAGTCGTTTTTTACCGTATTTACCGCCAAAATGCTTCTTAAAATGACTTTTTTATCACGTGACCACACGTAACGTCAACTTTGCGTAAACTAAAGTAGGAATAGTTGTAAATAAATGAATGTAGAATTTATAGTTAAGTAACAAGATTTTTAATGGATTGTAAGTTGTATTACTGGTGTGCGGTGCCTCTACTTCTAAAAACTGCGCCACAAAGTATTTACACGCTTTATATTAGCTTCACTTGTTTGTTTGTTTGTTTGTAACCGACTCCTTAGAGCGCGATTTTGACCCACTTTAAACGGTCAGATTTCATTGAAACTTTGTAAACTTCCGCGACAAGTTTACAAAGTTTCAATGAAATCTGACCGTAGCGTGGGGTGCTTGACATTTTGATTATAAAAATACCTCAAAAAGCACCCCACGCTTTTTAATTGAATTCAATTATTTTCTCCTTTTTTAGTTTGGTTTTTATAGCGTGTTTTTTAGTTTTTTAAACTATTATTTATTACCGATGCTGTTTACACAAAGATGACGTCACGTGTGGTGTCACTTGATAAAAAAGTCATCGTAAGGAGCGTTTTGACAGTAAATTCTAAACAACGATAAATCAATTTATTGTAATTTTTATGTTACATATTTTGTTCCAATCTTCAAATTAAAATAGTTTTTGAAAATTTGGGTTAATACCCTATTTATTGCATGGTCTCGGCTGCAGTCATTAGTTTACAGTCTTCTTCTTCGTAATAACGTGTCGATAGCAATTTAAATACAGTCAGCCTAGAATTTGACTTGGCTTGACAAAATTATTTACATGTTTATATTATTTTTGAAGTGAAAACTTCTTTAGGCGTGTTGAGCACTTTTTGGGTGAGCAAAATCATGGAACTCACATCATCGACACCGAACGCTTGAGCACACGGATCAGGACCCAAGGACCCAATGTGAAATCCTGTATTGAGGATTAAAAAAATACACACGTAATTGTTCAAGTTTTCACTTCCGTCCGCACTCTCGGAGTGCCACAGTTTATTTTTATTTTTATTAAGGCCCATAGTATCCTCATATCCCGTTTGTATACTAAAGCACGACTGCCGCCCGCGCCCGCGCAGGGCCCCTCTAAGCCTTTATCTCAAAATGGGGATATTCCTTTGATTAATTTACAATTGTGCTTCGGCGATTCTGTGGTACCACTAACTATCTATTTTCCAGTGTATTTTTTTTTTCCAAATAACGAAGCCGTTTAGTAGGAGTATGGAATAGAAGCCAAAATATTGCGTGTTGGAAAATATTTTTTTACAGCAAAAGTATTAACCATACAAAAAAAGTACTTCGGGCAAAATGATCTATATGAATCTATAGCAAAATCATATATTTTTCAAATCTTCAAGACAAGCCGTTAATGAGCAGTAGGGTTCATAAAGTGACCGTGTTACGCTACCAAAAGGGACGCAGGCCCTTAATAATTAGTAGATATTGGATACATGAAGTGGGCTGTCTTTGTTGACGATTAAAATGCCACGGTGTAAAACAAAGTCGCTTTTCGTGTATATCTATATGACCGCTTAGATCTTCTAAGCTGCACAATTATTTTTATGTGGTTTTTTTTTTTTGAGGATGGGAAATCATCAAATAACTTCTCCCGCTCTGGGTGGAGCAGGAGGGCGTGTCAGACTTTTACTGACTTAAACCCACCCGTGTTCCCTTAGCTGCCTGTGTGCCAGGGGCGACGGTATCTCTTTCGAACAACCCGCACCCCTGGCAGGCATCGGCCCTTGCGGACCCCGCCAGTTTGGCGCATCAGGACACATGGCACGCCGTGACTTCCCCAGGAACCAAGTAATATAAGGGCCCCAGACGAACCCGTGTCTGGAACCCTTGGTCCCCCTGCGACGGGTCAGCGCAGTGGCCCCACCGCCTACCACTTTTCGGCCGCAGGGGATAGGGAGAGCGGCCAACGCTATACCGACACTCCTTACTTATTTTTTATGTGGTTGGTGCATTTATTCCGGATGGTTAACTTGTATAAAACATTAATATAATTAAAAAAAAGATCGAACAGAAATCTCAATGTTTTGACATATCACTTCATACAGTACTTTACCCCCGTTTAAAGCAGGGGTCGGTCAGATAAGTACTTTATTATCTGTTGCAGAAAGCAGACATTGCGGTGGCTTCAATGACGATAAACTACGCACGAGAAGCTGTCATAGACTTCACTAAACCGTTTATGAACCTGGGCATCGGGATACTTTTTAAGGTATTTAACCTAGCATTTTTTTTGGTTTGTTCGGGTGTGGAGAATCCTCATGTCCCGATGCAAGTGTTCCAACAATTGCACCGGGATATCCATGAGGATTGTGGGGATCACGGGCTCTTTTGCAACGTCAGGCTTTCCTCAAATGTAACCTAATCTAACTTTTTTGATTTGTCATAGGTAGGTATTTATAATTTATATTAAATGAATATAAATTAAATTACTACCTAACTAACTATACATTTAAATACAAAAACAAAAGGACACGTCACAGGCGTCGAAGTATTCGTCCGCATCGCTGTCATCAGAAAACGTGCCCAGAAGACTGGCAGCATTGCCACGTTGAATGGTAATGCTTAATTCTTTGGCCAAAGAACCACCCAGCCTCTTGGTAACGTGAAGTGTCGACAAATTTTCTTAAAGAGGAGAAGTGTACTCGAGCCCTATGATCGGCGTTCCGACCCCAAACAGCTCAAAACTGTAGTTACCCATAAGTTTAACTTATGCACAACAAATTATTTCAATTTTATCTTAATTAATTTCAATTAAATTTTTCATTTTAATTAATTTCAATTTATTTTAATTTAATTCTAATTTATTTTAAATTAATATCTACTAATTTATTTCAATTAAATTTTAATTAACTTCTTTCAATTTCATTTCAATACAACTGATTTCCTCGCGACTAATATAGTTTTTTAAGATAATGTTATACTAACAAAATATGGGCAATTAATAGTCTGAAATAAACGAATTTTATTTTTATTTAATTATTTTATAAGGTTACAGTATTTGCCCCGCTTGAGGGTCTTAGCAGCCACAGCAGCGGCACCAGCACAGCCCGCCGTGCTAGAAACATGAGACGGCGCAAGGGTGACGACATAGGTCGCATCCCACACCAGAGGTCTACTCGCCTTCCTAGGCAATAATATCATGCCGTCTGGGTCTTTTCCTATAACGTAACTTTTTAAATAGTTATGTTACTCACGACGATTTCTAAAAGCCCAAAAAACCGTCCGTTACTGAAAAAAATTTCAATCAAAAAAAAAAAACAATTAGTCAATTCATTGCAGTCATTTTGGTCATGATATGGACACCGCTTTCACGAGTATTGAGATCTTTTGAACCAGAAACTAAGGCATAGAGAAACACTATTTCTAGAGTGTTGTCACGCCACTTCTTCTCAGCGTCTTCTCAGCTTCTCTTCTCATCTTTTTGACGTAAATTGGAATGATTTTTTAATCGGAAATACAATTACTATCTCAATAGCATTTTGTTTTTTTATTTTTTTAAATTCTCCCTACTCTCTTTCCACCTCTCTCTGTCCAAAGCTGACATTTTGTTTTAAATTGCGAAAATAGACAATAAGTATCACCAAGTTCGAAAAGAGAATTTGAAATTTTTGAACTGTGCGAACGAGCACAGTTGTTGTTATTTTCAAAAATCTGTGAGGGCAATTCTCGTAATTTTAAGAACGTTCACAGTGATCTCAGGTTCAATCTGTCAGAAATACCTCGAGTTTCCATATATTTTTGACAAGTGTTTGTCATTGTATTGTCGCTGAGAGGGATTACGACTCGATTTTAAACGTTTTTAATTACGAGAGTTGGCCTTCTGGTACCTACTTTTCTAACCTTGTTTTAACCCTATTCCTAGTCTTATTTCTTCCTAAACTTTTTTGTATAGTCATTAGTGATGTACCGACTAGTCGGGAACGCCGACTAGTCGGCCATATTTGTTGCCGGCGATTAGTCGGCGACTAGTCGGTTAAATCCGCCAACTAGTCGGCCCAATTTACTCGTATTAATATGCTTAAAAATTTAAAAGACGGTGAATGAAATTAAATTCGAATATTTACAGTTATTATTTTTATTTTAGAATCAGTTTTACAGTTTACTTTCAGTGCAATCTAAAATAGGATAGAAAGAAACGCCGGCTAGCACTTAAACAATGACAGAAGAAATGCAAAGCAAATAAAAACAAGACCTGACAATAGGAGTCAAAAGAGAAGTCACGAACATTACCGATGTCACCCGAACTCAACCGAAAGCAATATTTTGCAGCCGACTAGTCGTCTAGTCGGCCAAAGTCATAGTCGGCCCATCTCTATTAGTGACACCATAATAATTAAGATTTTTCTTTTTAGTTTTTGGCGGGATCGCGTTGGAATATGTCGCACGAATTTTCATTTTCATGAAATTTAGTGAAATAGCGAATTAAATTGTATAATTTTGGTAGTGAATTATTCAATTTAGTTACGTGTGAGTGCACAAGTGTAGTGAAGGTGAAAATAAGTGACTAACGTGAACTTTTCGTGTTCCCCCCAAAAACTCCTACTAGGTTGTTGCAAAGTTACTACCGCTTTACAATGACTTTGATTTGACTAACTAAAGTCGATGACTGTTTCGTAACTTCGTGCCCGATATCGGGCCATTTACTTGATCGAAAATAAAAATTACTTGACACTGGCTAAATGCACAAACCGTGCGAAGCCAAAACCCAAGGAAAAAAAAAGAAAAAGATTTTTCTTTCTTTTTCAGGTACCGACATCACAACCGACTCGTCTCTTCAGCTTCCTGAACCCGCTCGCTATAGAGATCTGGCTGTACGTGCTAGCTGCGTACATACTCGTATCTTTTACTCTCTTTGTGATGGCAAGGTTTTCTCCTTATGAATGGTAAGTAGCCACAAAATTCCACTAAACCTGATTAGTAAAATTTGCTATCATAATCTGCCTTTTTTAACGACATCGGGGTCAGATTCCAGTCTTACCGGATGCAGCTGAATACCAGTATTTTACATGGAGCGAATGCCTATCTGACCTCTACAACCCAGTTAATGGATAATACGATACGATCATCGAGATACACAAATTGGATTAATAACGTATTATTACGCTAACGCAAAAACCAACCAAACAAAGCGAATACAATTTATATGGGACACTCCTGAGGCATACCCTACGTACAGACGCCAGCACATCAAGCTACCCCAATCTGTCGATTTTCTTTGATAGATTTTCAAACTTAAACTCAAAGCATTTATTTCAAATAAACCAATTACAGGCACTTTTGAATTGTCAAGGTCGGTGAGATAGAAAGATGAAGCTAGTTGCCCATTCCAAAGCGTAGGTACCTATGGAGAAGAACGGGCAAGAAACTCCATGGACACTCTTTTAAAATCATGATATTCTTACAAACAGTTGGTTACATCATTATGTTGAAATTGTCAATGTGAGAACGATGTAAAAAGACGTGCACATTATAAGCGTCCGTAATTAAAACAAAACAAAAATACAATAACAATTTAGAAATTAAAATAAGCCGTGGGAGCTAAGAGATGACCAGTCCCTACTGACTAGTTTTATCTTTATTACAATAAAATAAGGTTCATGTTCAATTGGGAAAATTTTAAATTAGGAATTTTCGAAATCGAATCACAGTTGCCGAAGATACCATGCGGTATCCTACACACAGATAAAAAAAAATCACTAGCACATATTTTTGGTTTTTAATTACCTTTACAATTTGATTACAAAATACCCGGTTTTTTATTTAATACGTAGTAGTCGGGTTATTCCTGCTTTGAGAAGTCTGTGTTGATATTAAGTAGGTTCTACGTACGTTTTTTTAAGATCTCTCACATTCATCTCTCTCAAATTCATACAAGCCTGATGCAGAAACGAATTTCAACTTTTAAAGCCGTCATTAAATACCAATCTTCCATAAAATTGTTGCAGAACGGAACATTAGACTCAATAATAATGGTTCTTTAATTTTAAATAATAACGTGTTTCAAAGCACCTTAAAGTTGTTTTGTGCAACAGCATTAAATTAATTAAATCATTAGCGTTAAGGTGAACCCAGTCCACATTTTTTGCATACAAACTTCGGGAGTGTTTTACTCCACTGTCTGACATGGCACATCCGAAGTAAAATATGATATCGCTTTGTCTCATTATTAATATTGTTTGGACGGAAACAGAATACCTTAATAAAAACCCATTAAAAAGTTAAGAGCCAACAAAGATTAGTTTTTTTGCTAATTTTACTTAACTTTGGGCGTGTTTAAGTAATAAAAGAAGTGTAAAATCTCCAAAACCAAGTCGCTACCGACAAAGTTCAATTATCAAAAAGTTCAATAAACTATATTTGGTCATTGATTTATGCATTGACTTTTTCATAAAACCCGATCTTCCAAAGGACTTTTCTTAATTTTTTCGCGATTTTTTTACTCTAAATGATCCTGCATCTCACTCAATAACGTCGTGCGTGTAGACTAGCGTCTAACTGCTCATCACTGATACTATCTCTGTTGGGCACGAAGCCTGGTGAGACAGCGTGATTTTTAGCCAGGCCCACCAGTGAGTTCGACCCTGCGACTAGGTTCCCCTTAATGATCCATTATGCAATGGTTTGTCTTTGTTCAACTGAGTGTGAGTCAACCATTACTTGATTGACCCTTTATTTTCCAGGTCTACAAGCACCCACGTATGTGGCCACGAGACCAAACTCTTGACAAACCAGTTCAGCGTCTGCAACTCCTTCTGGTTTATCACTGGAACCTTCCTGAGACAAGGGTCTGGACTTAATCCTAAGGTAACTATCGAGATATCGCGGGCCAGTCGGGGCACGAGTTTTTTGGTGAAATAAAGGATCTTCATAAAGGATCTTTAGTTCCGGTTTATAACTCTTTGGTCCAGTTTCTTCATACTACTTTTATTCCATTGCTAGTTAAGCTTGGGGCTTCACCCAATGGATGTAGGACCAAAATCTATCCTATTTATTTAAACTTCTCGCACACAAAAAGGTACAAAGGCGGACTTAATGCCTTAGGCATTATCTACCAGTCAACCAAGGGTGGTGCAGAGATTAGATGGCAGGTGCTTAGGTTGAGAGGAACAATGATTGAAAAAAACTATACAAATTGTATAATAATAAGATTGGTACATTAATAGGTTATAAACTTATAATACACATAAAAGTGTATATAATAGGTCTTTACCTATGAAATTGCCGTTTTGTATGAAAAAATTTAAACGAATTTTTTTCATGTATTTTTTATTTGTATTAATCGAAGTAATCACCCATGCAATCAATGCATCTTTGCCATCGCAGTGGCAGTTTATTGATGCCCTTCTTAAAGAAATCAGCTGGACGGGAGGCAACAAATTCTTCAAAGGCATTTTGTACTGCCTCTCGGGTATTGAATTTTTTTCCCGCCAAGAAGTTATCCAAATTCTGGAAAAAGTAGTAGTCTGTAGGCGCAAGGTCTGGTGAGTAGGGCGGATGACGGAGAGCTTCCAACCCCAGTTCTTGCATCTTGGAGACCGTCTGCTGTGCAGTATGAGGTCGCGCGTTGTCGTGCAGGAGCAGCGGAGACGAGCGATTGACCAATGCTGGTTGGAGATGTGCCAGCTTCTCCATCATTGTGTTCAGTTCTTCACAGTACACATCTGCAGTAATGCTCACCCCGTTTGGTAAGAAGCTGTGATGAATCACACCGGCGCTAGACCACCAAACAGTGACCATCACTTTTCTAGGGGTAAGTTTTCGTTTAGGGCATTGTTTAGGTGCTGAACCAGGATCCAACCAACTTGCTGAGCGCTTGCGGTTATCAAACAGAATCCATTTTTCATCGCAGGTAACAATGCGGTTCAAAATTCCTTCATTTGTGTGTCTGTTGAGCAGTGCAAGGCACGTCTCGACGCGTACTTCGCGCTGACGATCATTGAGTTCGTGGGGCACCCATTTGTCAAGCTTTTTTACCTTGCCAATTTGACGCAAATGGACCAATATTGTTTTGACGCTAACGTCGAAAGCTGCTGCTAATTCAGCCGTAGATTGTGTATCATCAGCTTCCACAATCGCCTTTAATTCGTCATTGTCGACCAAAGTCTTCGGACGACCGCGAGGTTCATTTTTCAGGTCGAAATTTCCAGAACGGAAGCGAGCAAACCAATAACAGGTGGTGCGTTGGTTTGTAGTGTTAGCTCCGTAAACGTCGTTGATGTTGCGTGCCGCTTGTGCCGCGTTGCTGCCACGACGGTACTCATATTCCATAATTACTCGAATTTTTAACGTATCCATGATGACGAAAAAGATTGAAATGCGATGAAAATGTAACACTAATCAATAAACAAATGACTACTTTTGGAAAAAAAAATCCATGTTTTTAAAATAAAATTAATTTGAAATTAGAATTCTTACCCAAACAAAAATTATTTTGATTTGAAATGGCCAGTACTGCAAAACGGCAATTTCATAGGTAAAGACCTAATATCTACTTTAATATATACTTACTTATATATATATATACATTCTCAAGGGAAAAAGGAGTTTAGATAACTCTACGCTATTCGTTATGAAAATACCTCTGCAATGTCCTATGTTACTCAATATATCATCAACTATCTGCCATTGAAAGTCCTGTCAAAATAGGTCCAGCCGCCTCGGAGATTAGCCGGAACAATCACACGCATAGACAAAATTTTTGAAAATAATATTTTTTTTTGTTATAAGTACCGTGTTAATTTTTAATATGCATTTCGTAAAAAAAAATATTTTTACTTTACAAATGACACTTCAAAGTTATTTATTTGTATGTTTAAAGAAAAGATGATACAATCGTCTGCAGAACGGTTGGTAAGATATAGGAATCCAGAAATCTCATACAATCTATATCTTTACTACTAATAATAAAGCTGAAGACCTTGTTTGTTTGAACGCGCTAATCTCTAGAAATATCAGTCGGATTTCAGTAATTCTTATTGCATTTGATAGCCCAATTCTTGACGAAGGTTATGGGCTATTTAATATCACCTAAGACCCTTGAAAGTCGCATAAATAGGAAAAAAGTCAGAAATAATGTTAAGTGAAAGTAAATAATACCGCGGGAGGTCGATAAGATGCGATGCGGTGGGATGGTTCTTTTTTTTTGGGTGGGAAATCATCAAATAACTTCTCCCGCTCTGGGTGGAGCAGGAGGGCGTGTCAGACATTTACTGACTAAAACCCACCTCAGTTGCCTGTGTGAAATGGGCCGCGGTATCTCTTTCGAACAACACGCACCCCTGGCAGGCATCAGCTCTTGCGGATCCCACCAGTTGGTGCTGACATCTCTTTGACGCGCACGTGGAACACAACGCGCCGTCGACCCGGGCTTGGTCCTTACCAGACAGCAAGCCACCCATTACTTACCGTCCGCAAGCTCGCGCCTACGGTGGCTGGGAATCAGCCTGGGATTCCCGACACCCAGGGCGTCTCCCGCAGCGACTTAGGCCGTGAGGGCGCGTATACTGCCTCTCCTTCTTCGCAAGCATTACTGCTTCGCAGAAGGAGGTGACAGCTACCCATGCACTCTCACTCCGTACCATGGCCTGGACCAGGGCTGGACGCGAGAGATCGCCTCCACGAGGACACGGCGGTGCTCCGCCCAAGCCGGGCATAACTCCAATGTGTCCTCAGGGCGATCTTGCGTTGGGTCGCGAGCAGAAGCTTAGTCTTACTCAATTTATAAATGTGAAAGTTTATAAATGTTTAGATATTCAGATTTTTTGATGTTTGTAACTCAATCACGCAACAACGCCTGAACGGATTTGAATGAAATTTGGCACCTACATAAAGTATAACCTGGATTAACACATCTATGTTCTATGTTATGGGTTTGGTTTCCGCACTTAGTCCTTCAAGTGGACCATTGTGCGTGAGCCATGGCGGCCTTCGTTTGTCATTCCAGCCAGCCCACCTCCCTCCAGAAGTTGGTTATATCTCCTGGTCTGTTGAGAATATCCGTGTAACGTTTGGGTTCCCCAAGGGTTTCTGTTCTAATCTGGGCTACGCCTGTGCATTCGAAAAGCACATGCGCGACGGTTTCCTCGGCCTCCATGCAAGCCCTGCACAAGGGGCTGTCCGTTATGCCTATTGTGTAGAAGTGTTTGTTTAGTGGGCAGTGTCCGGATTAACTCATAGAATACTTTTCATCCCGCCAATAAGTTCCCGTGGGATGCATTTCGACCTCCACGCAGTTGAAGCCGATGTCAAAAAACCCATAAAATTCCGTTTCCAGGCAACCTCAACCCGTATAGTGGGAGGAATCTGGTGGTTCTTCACCCTGATCATCCTCTCGTCATACACGGCGAACCTGGCTGCCTTCCTGACGGTGGAGCGGACTGTCCTGCCGATACAGAGCGCGGCAGACTTGGCTGCACAGAACAGCATACAGTATGGCACGCTCAATGGAGGGTCAACTATGTCTTTCTTTAGGGTATGTAATACTTTTTGTAGATCTTAGTAAGTATTATCAACAGCTAGAGAAAACAATATTTGAAGTTTGCTTATTTCTTAAGCAACGAATTTTGATTTTCTTGTATTTTTTCATCTATGCTGGAAAATTTTGCATATTTTTTTTTTTTAAGTATCATCACTAAATCATCAATGGGTTGTATTGTGTCTAAGCTCATTTAATGCCTAGAACGACTATTTCATGAAAAAATCATTCAATGGGATGAAATGAACTTGGAGAGTCATATTGATGATTTTATAGGATTATAATCCTGAAAATACATTCATATTATATTCGTAAATCATATTTTGTTGAACACAATCTGCCACTGTCTTGCAGATTGCAAAAAAACGTAAGAAAACTTGAATTTTGTGGACTACTTTAGCGCATCCACCTCGAACGCTACGAAGTTATAAGTGAGCATTTAATATGACAGCTTTTATTAGTGACAGGTTATATGGGTTCATATAATTTTTTATTTTTATATTTTATTCACTAACGGCCTTATTCATGAAAAGTTATCAAACATCTAAACACTTGCTAAAGTCTAGTTTTTCATAGAGAAACCACACTTTAGCAACTGTTTAGATGTTCGACAACTTTTATGAATAAGGCCGCTAGTATTTATTTTTATTCTCGTAATGTTTACTTTGTCTATGTATGTATAGAACAAGTCTATCCGACTAAACAGACAGCTGTGCTGCTGGGGAGTTTGTTCCGCTACTTCTTCTTCCCAGCTAAAGCACTAGGAAGTGGTGACGGGTGGGCGTTTTTGGGGGACTGTCTTATGTATTTTGACGTTCGAAAAGTGCTGATTCTCAGCCTAATTTGAATAAATTACTTTTGATTTTGATTATATTACCATCATCATCATTTCAGTGGAAAGACGTCCACTGCTGGATAGGCCTCCCCTATCTCCTTCACTTCGACCGGTTCTGAAGGTTCTGGGGTGGTGACTGCGCACTGGAAGACGTAGAGTGGAAAGACCTTCCACAAGATGTACCAATAACCTTGTGAAGGCCACAGGAATCCGCTGGATGCGGTATTAAATTTACATAAAATGATTTTGTCTCCCTTCCAGGACTCAAACATAGACATCTACCAAAAAATGTGGGTGCACATGTCAGGCACGTCCCCGCCAGCGCTAGTCTCCTCCTACGAAGAGGGAGTGAGGAGAGTCCTCGCTGGGAACTACGCATTCCTCATGGAGTCTACAATGTTGGATCATAGAGTGCAGAGGGACTGTAACCTGACGCAGATTGGGGGACTGTTAGATTCTAAGGTAAGTAGTGACTCCGATACGATTACGACAACAAACAGATCATGAAAAACTGCTACTGAAGTTAAACTGAGTGAACAGGCATCTTCTGGGTACGCTCGTTCCATCACAGATCTCATCCATCGCTTTTCATCAGGTGTGATTGAGGTCAAGAGCAGGCCTATTCAGCAATAAAAAAAATTTAAACCCGACTACTGAAAAATCATGCTCTACAAGTGTGAAACAAGAAAATATTCTCTTCTAAAAGCCGTAGTCCGTGGTCGAATGCCACATTTCCCTGGATTACTGTTGACGCCGCGGCACACCAATATGGCCCTGGAAATGTCATCTACGTCAACTGTCATCCAGCTGGCAAATCAACAGCGTTTGCCGGCCGGCAATGACTTTCACTTTTTTTGTTATTCATTAAGGACATCTTATTCACCATTTTTGCTCTTAATCATTGTTGAAAGAATCAGCAAATTATTAAATTAAATTATGAAACATACAAACCAACGCAGTACGTTATTTGAACTCCCCAACATTGGTCCTTCGAGCCGGATCTTACAATTTATAAGTCATGTTTTACATTAGCGACTCAACGACGTTTATAAACCGCCAATGCTTATTACAAAATAACTCTTTTCTTGCCAATTAATAATAATCACTTACTACTTTTAGAATGTATTGTTTACATGTGGCACACGACCACGGGTTTTAGATGAGAATATTTTTTTGTTTCATAATATCTTTTCGAGCGAGATTTTACAGTAACGGGCTTTCGTTTTTGAACTTACTTTTTTTAATTATTTTGGGGTTAGCACACAATATTGTTTTTTAAATGTGCTATTTTTCCTTACATTTGATACCCACCACGGCATCATTCATTAAAATAATAATAGGTCTTTACCTATGAAATTGCCGTTTTGTATGAAAAAATTTAAACGAATTTTTTTCATGTATTTTTTATTTGTATTAATCGAAGTAATCACCCATGGAATCAATGCATCTTTGCCATCGCAGTGGCAGTTTATTGATGTCCTTCTTAAAGAAATCAGCTGGACGGGAGGCAACAAATTCTTCAAAGGCATTTTGTACTGCCTCTCGGGTATTGAATTTTTTTCCCGCCAAGAAGTTATCCAAATTCTGGAAAAAGTAGTAGTCTGTAGGCGCAAGGTCTGGTGAGTAGGGCGGATGACGGAGAGCTTCCAACCCCAGTTCTTGCAACTTGGAGACCGTCTGCTGTGCAGTATGAGGTCGCGCGTTGTCGTGCAGGAGCAGCGGAGACGAGCGATTGACCAATGCTGGTTGGAGATGTGCCAGCTTCTCCATCATTGTGTTCAGTTCTTCACAGTACACATCTGCAGTAATGCTCACCCCGTTTGGTAAGAAGCTGTGATGAATCACACCGGCGCTAGACCACCAAACAGTGACCATCACTTTTCTAGGGGTAAGTTTTCGTTTAGGGCATTGTTTAGGTGCTGAACCAGGATCCAACCAACTTGCTGAGCGCTTGCGGTTATCAAACAGAATCCATTTTTCATCGCAGGTAACAATGCGGTTCAAAATTCCTTCATTTGTGTGTCTGTTGAGCAGTGCAAGGCACGTCTCGACGCGTACTTCGCGCTGACGATCATTGAGTTCGTGGGGCACCCATTTGTCAAGCTTTTTTACCTTGCCAATTTGACGCAAATGGACCAATATTGTTTTGACGCTAACGTCGAAAGCTGCTGCTAATTCAGCCGTAGATTGTGTATCATCAGCTTCCACAATCGCCTTTAATTCGTCATTGTCGACCAAAGTCTTCGGACGATCGCGAGGTTCATTTTTCAGGTCGAAATTTCCAGAACGGAAGCGAGCAAACCAATAACAGGTGGTGCGTTGGTTTGTAGTGTTAGCTCCGTAAACGTCGTTGATGTTGCGTGCCGCTTGTGCCGCGTTGCTGCCACGACGGTACTCATATTCCATAATTACTCGAATTTTTAACGTATCCATGATGACGAAAAAGATTGAAATGCGATGAAAATGTAACACTAATCAATAAACAAATGACTACTTTTGGAAAAAAAAATCCATGTTTTTAAAATAAAATTAATTTGAAATTAGAATTCTTACCCAAACAAAAATTATTTTGATTTGAAATGGCCAGTACTGCAAAACGGCAATTTCATAGGTAAAGACCTAATATGTACTCTAGAGGACACCATTCAATTTAATGTAAAATCACATAGCCCATAAGCGGACAATCAAGACGCTTCCAATGATACAATATTTGTTAAATTATGATGAGAAGTTTAGAAGGTATAAGATAGATAGATAGATAAAACTTTATTTAGTACACACAAAAGACATACACTACACAAAAAAACAATTAAATGAAAACAAATAACACGAATTAAAATAAAAAACAAGGTGCCCATTACATCTACAAAAAGAAAAACATACTTAGGTGCTTGAAATATAGTGTCACTATTACATCATTCGATTCAAATTACAAGGTGCGGTGTGCGTCTCAAGGTTGCACCAAATGGGAGTCCAGCTCAGCATGTGTCAGGCAAATATACCTGACGCTGATATTCTGCTGGATCCCTGCAGTGACATACGGACGTACAGCAGACCAGATAAATTGGTGTTAAGATAATGTGTTATGTGCGGAGTGAAATTATGTAAGTTTACCCACAACTTACGAGTAAATTATGTGTCATACAGCAAAGTGTAGTATTAGGAAAAGTTCTTGTTCAAGGGAACAGAAACATACATACTGGTCAAAATCATACCCTACCTTTTTGCTTCGCCGTAGTCAACTAAAAATTAAAGGGGTCTCCATAAAGTGGTTATTATATTAACCAATTTGCAGAAACATTAACTAAGAACACTCTGATAAGGTAGTTGGAAGCTAGTGATCACACTAGACTAAATTGATTTCTAAATCGGACAGACGACTCTCAGTCGTGAAGTAAAATTACATTGGGTTGCAACAATAGGGTATTTTACTCAATACGAGAAAAAATATAAAAATATATTATTGAGATAGTTTAGGCAAAATGCAGTCGGAAAATGTTAGTTTTAGTTCATGAAACAACAAAATAAATTTTAAAATACAATTTAAAGATTTCACTTTTTTTAATCTGTGTTTGAACACTATGAAATAGAGTAGTCGCCATGTTATTTCGTCATACGGCATGTCAACTGAGCAACTTTGTACTTTTATTATTTTCGTAACCAAAGTAATTTTTATTTAAATAATATTTTGCATTCAGGAACAGCAAACAACAAACGCTAAGTAGTAAAATAACTCATTTTTTTTATTATAAACAATTGTCATACAAAATATCAGCGCATTTGTTTTTAGCAAACTGACGTCATACCCACAGAGCAATATGGCGTCTACTGCGTCCAGCGTTTTTGACAGATTATGCGCGAAATTTGAAAATGTAAAATTTAAATGCATTTTTATGGCACTAATCGATTAAATAAAAATGTTGTGTTTTTTTTAGTGGTTTATTAGCACTCTAGAATCGAATTATACACTTTTCAAAAATGGGTGTAATACTCTATTTAGGTAGTACCTAGTGCGGTCGGGAACTTCGAGTTTTTACTGCCTTGTCGTACTAAACACTTCATAAGCAATTCCGACTCGCACTTAGTCGGGTCTTCAAGTTCAAATCTTTAATCATCTTTTTCCTCAGGGTTACGGCATTGCGACATGGAAAGGCAGTCCCTGGCGAGATAAGATATCTCTTGCAATCCTGGAACTTCAAGAGAAGGGGGTCATCCAGATCCTTTATGACAAATGGTGGAAGAATACCGGAGATGTCTGTAATAGAGATGGGAAGGACAGCAAGGCGAATCCGCTTGGAGTTCAGAATATTGGTAAGTTTATAAAGATACCAGTATTTAATTTACAAACAGGTTTTAAATAAAAACCGTACCTACTTTAAATAAATAATAGTTTAAAAAACTAAAAAACACGCTTTAAAAACCAAACTAAAAAAGGAGAAAATAATTTAATTCAATTAAAAAGCGTGGGGTGCTTTTGAGGTATTTTTATAATCACTTACTGTCAAGCACCCCAAGCTTTTTAATTGAATTAAATTATTTTCTCCTTTTTTAGTTTGGTTTTTAAAGCGTGTTTTTTAGTTTTTTAAACTATTATTTATTTTCTATTTTTTAGTTCTGCTAACTACAAAAACATGTTTTTTTTTCTCATTTTTTTATTATTATTGAATTGTCATCGGTCCTCGACCAGTTTACAAAGTTTCAATGAAATCTGACCGTTTAAAGTGGGTCAAAATCGCGCTCAAAGATTCCGTTACATACAACATACATACATACAACCCGAGCTAATATAAAGCGTGTAAAAATAGGTTTAATTTCGGAAGACGCTGAATTTGGACTTCTGGAAGAGTCAACCGAAAGGTGGCCAAGGTAAGGCCAAAGGAACCAGGGTCATCTAAAAGCGCGTTGGGTTGATGATATTGTCAGTCGCTGGAAAAAACTGGATGAGGGACGCGCGGAACCGAGAAGTATGGCGGCAAAAAGGGGAGGCGTATAGGCCTGGCCTGGGTATACCCAGCAGTGGGTGATTCTGGTCTAACATGACCAATCTACACTTGACCGCAGCAACAAGCAGCAAAGTCACCATCTACGGAAGCGTTTTCATAGATTCATATGGGAACAAGTAGTGTTGCGGCTATCTGTCATTGCAGTTGGATGACGATGCCGAAGCATTCAGAAGTCTACCGTTGTTTTTCGGAATTGTACCTTTGGTTGCACTGTTAAGTTTCTTTTTGTATCGCACAGGCTCGCGTTTGACCGCTGTCTCACCAGATGGTAAGTGCATGATGCGGTCGAAGATTTTGCCAAGAAATACATCACCTATTCACTTGCCTTAGTGTAGCGACACACCTGCCGAAATTACGTCTTCGTAACTCGGCTGCTAATTATTGTATGCTTACTTCAGAGGGGCAATTCTCGTAATTTTAAGAACGTTCACAGTCTGATCTCAGTGTCAATCTGTCAAAAATGCCTCGATTTTTCATACATTTTTGACATTTGCTTGTCGCTGAGATGAGACTGCGACTAGATTTTGAACGTTTTAAATTACGAAAATAGGCCTTCAGATGTCTTCGGTTGCTATGGCACCATTTCAAAAATTGCGATGACGAAATTCTGCTCGGTCAAAGTTTATGCTCACATACGCCAAAACGCGACATAATTTTTGCCAAATAATTATGTTGCTGATAATTTTAAAACCTTTGCAGGCCGTTAACACGCCGCACTTTCTTCTTTGAACTTGCGTATTTTCTGTAGATGTGTCGCTAGACTTAGAATTTTGTGTGATTTTTCTTTGTGCTAAGCGTGGGTTTACCTCTATAAAGGCTGATTTTAATTGATCCCGTAGGTATTTCAATCTAGCGCTGGAATCCCGTAACATCTGCTTAGCCATTTCCCAATTATTTTTAGAGTCCGCTTTCAATCAAATCGAATGCAGCCAAATATCAATATTTAACGTGGAGTGACTGATTTCTGCCCTCCACAATCCAGGTAATAGGTAAGACTGGTTACCGGACTTTCGGGCTTCTGACGACTTTTAACGACTGTCAAAGATCCACGAATGACAGCCGGGATCAACGGCTTAGTAAGCTGGAATCCAGTAACCTTGGATCGATATTAAACCAAAGTAAAAAAAAAAACTTATCAGCCGTAGATTCACTGAGGGCCGATCCAATGAAACTGGATCCAAACGCTAGATTGTAAAGTACTGGATCAATGTAAATCAGTCGTAGACAGAAAAGGCCATGATACATAATTTAAATTTTCTTTCTAGGTGGTGTATTCGTAACTCTGCTTTGCGGCCTTGCTCTGGCAATAGTGGTGGCGATATTAGAGTTCTGTTGGAACACTAAGAAGAATGCTACGCAAGGAAGGCAATCGCTTTGTAGTGAAATGGGACAAGTAAGCAAGATTATCTTGTTAATATTCTGTCCAGGCTGTTGTGCTTATTACATCAATTCATTGAGCAGTGATGGCCTAGTTGTACCGGCCGTGACTTTCAATTTATTGGTCGTAGGTTCGGATCAGGCGCTTAAATTCACTTCATTTTGTCTTGATCTCGATGAAGATAGACAAAGTAATAAAATAACTCTTAATGCATATAAGACAATACGTCTATTTGTTATCTTTTCAGTTTATAACGACAAATTAAACCATTTGTTGCTCTGTAAAACAAAGTTTTTATTTTCACTTTCGTGTTACGAAAAAAACACTAATTACATTATCCTAAAGCTACAAACATTACCTGTAAAACAAAGAAATGACATTTAAAGTTTATTAAATTATTTTTGCAATATTTTTTCAGTCACTCAAATTCCAGCCACATAGAGTAAAAACAATAATGCTGCTTTCTTCGGTAGCTGACGCCATCTATTGTGTCACTCAAGACAACACGTCTATTACTTATGACTTTTGAAAAGCGCGCTAGTATTCAAAGATAAAGGGACCTAGACATCTCTAGGTATTCCTTTACATGCATTTAATTTTTATTACTTTGTCTATTCTAGTTGTTTACATCCTGCCAGGGGTGCGGTTTGCTCGAAAGAGATACAGTCGCCCCTGGCACACAGGCAACTGAGGGCACATGGGTGGGTTTTAGTCAGTAAAAGTCTGACAGGCTCTTCTGCTCCAACCAGAGCGGGAGAAGTTATTTGATGAATTCGCAAGCTAAAAAAAAAAATTCTCTTAATGCATGATGGATGATAAGTCATCTGGAAACAAGAGGCTAACCATGGTCTTCAACAAAATTTCCACAGGAATTAAGAACAGCGATGCGGGGTGGTTCCTCCAGCAGGACAGTGCTAAGACCTGGTTGTTCCAGGTGTTCTCCAGCCACACACGTGCCTCCAGCTACTTCCAGATATCAGGTGAGAAGGAAAGAAGAATATTTATCTCACGCACTACTCGACTTTTACCACTAACCTTGGTTGCAGAAGCTTCAAAAACGATACGAACATTTATACTAAAGTGTGCGATTCGCATAATGTTTCGATAGTTTAGCCTGGTCTGGGCGGCCACTGGCCGCTGTTGTGGCCACAAAGTGCGCCAGTTCCTTTAGTTGTCATTGTGATCATAATGTAATAAATCTTATTTTACACGCTTGTCGCCACTATTTTGTACTCAAGCAAGCCTTTGACACTATCTACCCTGTCCCACAGCACTCCCGCAGCAGCAGCGTGGAGCTGAAGGAGTTGCGCTGGTCGTAGCAGCGCGGCGGGCGCGGCCCCGCCTCCGCGCCCGCGTCCCCCGCGCGCCCCGCCCGCGCCGCCCGCCCGCACGCGCTCCACAGTGAGTTTGCCGCAGGGGACTATTCTAGGGCCCGTGCTATTCTGGTATCATGAACTTACACAGGTGTCACAGACATCTTTACATCTTCGTGTGTCATGGTGGTGCGATTTCCCAAGAATATGGTACACCAGCAGGTTTTTTTGTACAACAGCACACATGACATGAACACCTTAAAAAAGAAGAGACGAAGGACAAAATGAAAGATTGTGCAATGATTCATAAATGAAGAAAATGAATAGCATATAGAAATAGGCTGCACATGTCATGCGTGCAGATGACATTATAACACGCCACGAAACCAACATACTAAGAATTTGAATCTCATGAGTGACAGAGTCTATCTAACGCATCATTGTGGGTAACACCAAATTACCTACGTCCAGGTTTGAGTAGTCAGCGTACTCTGGATGGAGTTCCAGTAGTACATATTGCTCATAGTTTTGACTTTTACAGTTTACAGTTGTAGTAGAAAATACCTGTACATTAAAAGAGCTGAAATCTACTGGGCCTAGTAGATGACACCATAAAGCGCTAGCGCTTCTTTCTCATCTTCAAGAGATTGGCAAATAAAGAACGATGTTTTAAATTCGTTTAGCAATGAACGTACCAATTTAGTGATAAAGGAAGAGAAAGTTTCAGAGATTAAGGACAACTGTGAAGCATTAGGCACTGCCTTTTTAATTATAGTAGAACAATCACTGATATACAAAAAACCCAAGATACACAATCAGCGTCTCAAAAACGTCCGCATAAATGGGCGCAATGTGCGCTGACGTGTCAATAGTATCGTCAGTTGTTTTTCAGTCAGTCTTTTTGGATATTGCTTTGTAAAAATAATAGTTTAAAAAACTAAAAAACACGCTTTAAAAACCAAACTAAAAAAGGAGAAAAAAATTTAATTCAATTAAAAAGCGTGGGGTGCTTTTTGAGGTATTTTTATAATCAATTAATGTCAAGCACCCCACGCTTTTTAATTGAATTAAATTATTTTCTCCTTTTTTAGTTTGGTTTTTAAAGCGTGTTTTTTAGGTTTTTAAACTATTATTTATTTTCTATTTTTTAGTTCTGCTAACTACAAAAACGTGTTTTTTTTTCTCAATTTTTTTTAAATTATTGAATTGTCATCGGTCCTCGACAAGTTTACAAAGTTTCAATGAAATCTGACCATTTAAAGTGGGTCAAAATTGCGCTCAAAGGAGTCGGTTACATACAAACAAACAAACAGACAAGTGAAGCTAATATAAAGCGTGTAAAAACCAGTTTAAGTCATGCGTGTAAGGTTGAATTTGCAAAAGAATGTTTTATCGTAACTGATTAATAATTGGGGACAGTTTTGATTGTTATTGGGTTTTTTGTATATCAATGAGAACAATGAATTAAATGCGTTCGTTATCTTTGCAGATTCTGTCGGCTCTTTAAGAAGAACGACTTCCTACGTTTTAAAGGAACCTCGGGAGAAGAAACACGTGCAAATAGTTGCGTAGCCTTTATTAAAAAGCACATGGTTTTAACTAGAAAAATTGCTTAGAAAAGTGACTTTTGAGTCAAGAATTTAAATGAAACTGTAAACTCAGTGAGTGAAGTGTAACTTTTAAACTTTTAAAGAAGCCTGGTCTGTTCTGTGAAAAACTTACTGAGATATCACTGTAATTAGCACTGCCCTCCCATACCTATTATCACTGTAATTTGAAAACATTGTAAAAGCCAATTATTTTTAAAAGAGTAACCGTGGAGTTTCTTGCCGGCTCTTCTCCATAGGAAACGACAAATTGGAACCGTGCACCTAGCTTCTGACGTTTCATAAGTGCCCATGCAGGCTTATGTGAAATAAAATATTTTGATTTTGATTTTGATTTTGATCATACATGAAGTGAGCTTGAAGTGTCAATAACGTCAATCCCTAGCAATCAAACAATCTGAGTATCCTTTGCCCAACTATGTTGGGGTCAGCTTCCAGTATAACCAAATGCAGCTGAATACCAGAATTTTACATGAAGCGACTACTTACGAGACCTCCACAACCCAGTTACTGGGTAACACTCTACCTATTGGTAAGACAGGTTGCCATACTTTCGGGGTCCTGACCACTCGTAATGACTGTCAAAGATCTACGAATGATAGCCAGGATCAACGGCTTAACGTGCTTTCCGAGGCCGGGCAGTTCCGGGTGGACTGACAGTTGAGTTTAACTTAGTTTTCACAGGGAGATTTTGACAGATTAGATCAGTAAATATAATTTGATTGAGTGATGTTTTAAAAAGGTTTTTGTGTGTGCGTTGTTGTTTGTAAGATCAGTTATACATTGTGAAATGTTTATAGTTTTTAGTCTGTAGTATGGTAATTTATATCAAAACCAAAAATCAAAAGTCATTTATTCAAACTAGGCTGAGAGTCAGCTCTTTTTGAACGTCAAAATAAAATTACATAAGACAGTCCCCCCAAAAACGCCCGCCCTTCACCACTTCCTAGTGCTTTAGCTGGGAAGAAGAAGTAGCGCAACAATCTCCCCAGCAGCACAGCTGTCTGTTAAGTTAGAAGAACTTGATTCTATACAATAATAGGTAATAAAAATTACGAAACACAAAAAAAAAAAACATAAAATTTGCCATATGTCAGCTAGCACACGCCAATATACCATCAAAAATTGAAAACTAAAAATAATAGAAAATTTAAATAAAACGTAAACAGAACTTCCAATCTAAATAAAAGCCTCTAGGCATAAAGGGCATGCCCGCTTACATATGCAATTCTGCATTATGCAAATATAGCTATAAATAACTTAAAGTAACAAAAGTTAAACTAGGACCTCTGGACTAAAATTAATAAAAACTTAATATCATTAGGCCTATAAAAAGGAAAAGGGAATCATTGTTGATTGATGGTGTTTAATTCTAAAGCATATATCAAAAAGTGTGGCACAGACTATCATGTTGAACCACCTTCTCCATGGGGCCAACATCGTGATCGCGAAAAAATATTATTAATAGTCCCTTAAAAAAACTCCGAAGTTCTGATACACGCTATACAGACTCATATTACATTAGCAATACTTTACCAACGTGTTGGGTATCGGATATAGAAAACGAATTAATCAAAAAAGAAACATTTTATTTTCATCATTCCAACTTTGTTCAAAACTTTAAATGACACTGTGACATGTAAAAAATTGATTACATAAACAACATCTCACAGATCTAGGCACGCCTGGAACGCAGATCGCCGACCAATTCGTCCATCGAATGATGAAAAAATATTTTTTTGTGTTTTTGGAACGAAGTTCCTTCTCGCGCGTTGTGTAGAGAAAGGCTAGACGGAAAAAATCATATGAAAAGTTGTAACGACACTTTTTGCTATAGTAAGCTATTGTAAGCCGTGCGGCGTGCGGTTGTTTCTGTCTGTCTCTCTCCCTCTCTTATAGAAAGCAAGCCAGATATTTTCATTTCGTCTTTTATATTATTTATTATTTTCATTATTATATTTTTTAAATATTTTTTTTTTAATTTTATTATTTTGATTATTTTATAAATATTTTTTTATTGTTTTTTTTTTAACTTCGTTCCATCCGGGTGTCCCTTGACACCTCTCAAGTTTTTCTGTTTGGATCGATACAAAAACCCAACAAGTGGGTAAAGTTTTGTCACCTAGTTTAATTTGACCGGTATACTTGAAACTTTTACCTTCCTATGTAGTTGCTGCTGAAATAAAAATTTTCAGGATAAAAACTATAAATATTTTGCAATGTAAATTTCTATTATGTAAGTGGGTTAATTGTCATGAAGAAAACTGGAGTTACTTATAGATTCTTTGACAAAAATAACTTTTATACAAGCCCAAAAAAGTTTAGCCGAAAATACATTCATTGGTGAATGTGTACATTTTATAGTAAATTAATGGCCTATCCCGCAAATGTACAGTAAATTATTTAAGTCAATCTGTACATGATAGAAAATACATTTATTTCTTCCTAATGTCAGTCATATTAAAAAAAAATAGCTATTACCTGTATTTAAAACCGGCAACGAATTTATAACAAAAAATATACGACAGTAGCTACCTAAATTAGTTATATTTTTAAGACTAAGTACGAGTAAATACAAATAAAACTGTGTTCTTATTTAATTAATGTATATAGTTTACGTATATGTTGTAATGTTGGTATAGAAGCTAAATATATTGATAGCTGCAAGTGACATGTTTGTCAGGATATTTTTCTTCTCTCCTATTTGTATGAAATATCATCATCATCTTTCAGCCGAAAGACGTCCACTGCAAGACATAGGTCTTTCTTCAGCACCACCACTTTTACCGGTTCTGTGCTACTCGGTTCTCAGCCCTTTCGCCGAAAATTGTTTGCCAGATTTTCATTTGCCAACTAACGTTTCGCAGAATTTTATTTCGCCGAGTAATCATTTGCCAACTTATCATATAATTTTGTTTTATTTCTCAACCTCACAGTTACTAACTGTACGTTTGGTCTGCTTTTCATAATGACACTTTTTTAAATGCCAACTTTCAAGTAGCAGGATGTTTTAGTTTGCGTGATATTCATTTAGTTGTTTATTGTTTACCAAATCTAGTAGGGTTTCGTTCAATAATTATGCCATTTTCATTTAAGACAAATGATATACAGGAAGTTATTGTTATTAATTTTTTTTTTACTTTATCTTTAATGTGACCTAACCTTTTTTTTTTTTTTGATTACGGGGGGAAATCCTCATGGATGTTCTCCACCCTGGGGAGGGCGGAGGGGTCTGTCAGACTCTTACTGACTAAAACCACCCCGGTGTTCCGCCTCTCACTTGCACCGGAGATCACGGGAACAAAAGTGACTTCCGCGATCCCCGGCTAGTGCTGGCCCGCCTCTGCGGGCCACCTCGCGTTAGAGGGGGAGTGAGGTGTTTAACTCCCCCCTTACATCATACAGAGGCGCGCGTGGAACACTACGCGCCGCCATCTCGGGTCCTAAGAAGTAGTAGGGGGCGACGGATTTCCCCAGATCCGTCACCCCTGGACCCATTTAGGGGGGCTGGAAGAGGGCGTTATCCGCCCTCCGCCGACGCCCGGTGCGTCTGCTGCGGATCGGGTTAGCGGAATCAATCTCCCGCTCCCTCTCCGCAGCCTCCTTCTGCAAAATGACTGATTCGCAGAAGGATACCACCGCGTCCCAGGACTCCTCGCTGCCGACCATCGAGTCGACAACGGCCGGCAGCGACAGGTCACTGCCTACTCCTGAGATGAGGGCACGGCGCAGCTCCTCCCAAGCAGCACACTCTGCTAGCGTGTGCCACGCCGTGTCCTCCCGACAGTCGACGCAGTGGTGACACCGAGCGTCCGGCTCCCTGTTTATGCGACACAGGTACTTCCCGAAGCAACCATGCCCCGAGAGCACCTGTGTCACCCGAAACGTCAGGGAGCCGTGCCTCCTCCCGAGCCAGCGCTCAAGTACCGGCCGGACCGCCCCGATGGTGGCGGGGCCGGCGGTAGGGCGTGAAAGCCTGTCCCGCCATTCCGCCACCAGGGCTGCGCGAAGCTGTGACCGACGCAACTCCAAATGTCGCGGCGTCAGCCACTCGCCCCGCGCCCTCGAGTCCTCGCGCCACTGATACAATGACGCGAGTACCTTCGCCTCGAGGTCCCACGGCGGGGATCCGGCCAGTACGCAAGCCGCCTCGTAGGAGATCGTGCGATATCCCCTGATGACTCTGACGGCCATCGCTCGCTGTGGCCTTCGCAGGACAGCGATGCTGCCGGCCGTCAGGTCAGCCGCCCAGATCGGGGCCCCATACAGGGCCATCGATCGCACGATCCCCACGTAGAGCCGCCTACAGGCGGCGCTCGGGCCCCCCAGATTGGGAAGCAGCGTTGACAGCGCCCCAGCCGCGCCCAACAACTTGGGCGAATGTGACCTAACTTAACTGTTTCTTTTTACAAAAGCGATTCGCTTCTGGCACATCGCCGGCCGCTGCCGCAGCACGCTCGGCTCGTGCGTCGTTTGTCATACTCTAACCTAACCTATAGTTTTTTATCATTATAATCAATCAAAAATTTATTTTTATTTTTATCTGTTCTATATTTTTAAAATAGTTTATGATTGAATGTGTATACTTAAGTTTTGAAACTATGGACTAATTTTATGTCTGAAATAAATTAATAAATAAAAATAAAAATATATCAATATATGAAAAGGGAACTGTTACACTGACAAAACGTCATTCGTCTAATAATTGTGTGGCCTAGTGAAATGTTTGACAAATGATAAATGTCCCAAACGTTTTGTGTCATTATAATAATCAGCTTAACAATAATTCTACCAAATGAAACGTTGTCATTCAAAAATTTGCAAATCGTTAGTTGTCAAAGTGAAACATCGGCGACACGTTGGTTGGCAAGTGATAATCTGCCAAACAATTTTCGGCGAAAAGGCAGGATAACGTGCTACTCGTGTTAACCGGATTCGTGCGGCTTTTAAAGAGTCATGGGGTCCACCCTGTTGAATACTTTCCAACGCTACGTCTTCCTGAGTAAAGTGACATATTATCATTTAAATAATAATTGTCGTATAAAGCTCATCTTTATTTCAGCCGAAAGAGAAGACTTCTTTCGGCTGAACATAGGCCTACCTCCACCGGTTCTGTGCTTCTCGCATATAGCGGCTTCCTGCGGCTTTCATAGAATCATGGGTCCACCTTGTGGGATACCTGCCAATGCTACGTCTTCCTAAATTTAGTGACACTAAGAGAATTAGTCATCCAGTTAGTGTTGGGCGTTCATTTTAGCCAGCCCAGTGGTTTCAGCCATGACTTACTAGTTCAAGGTCGTAGGTGCCAACTGGTGCCAACCCAGACAGGTACTTTACTATAAGTAAAGTATTCGATCACCACTGCTATAAAAACGGTGAAGGAAAACATCGTGAGGAAACCGGCATGACCTTGAACCAACAATTCGAAAACATCATCTAGCAACCTCCTCTGAGCCTACGTCCCTGACTTTCAGGGAGAAAGCACGCGTACCAGCAGTGAGAACATCATAGGAACACAATGGGCCTTGATGATGATGATGATGATGGGACTCCCTTTTCCGCACGTAGACTCCCATTCGGTCCGTTGTCCGTGGGGATTCTGGCTAACAAAGCCAGCCTAGCTCCGCCCAAAAGCACAGAAGCTTCCTGGGAGCTTCACAGGCTTCGCAGAGCGACCTCACTGTTCCGAGGATTTCTTCACGTTGAGAAGCCATGGCCTCGCATTCCAGGATGACGTGGGCGGCTGATTCCTCGGTGTTAAGGCAGCCTCTGCAATGGGCCTTATAAGAAGGCTAAAAGTCACCCAAAGGGCAATGGAGTGGGCTATTTGGAGTTTCCCTACGTGATCGAATTAGGAATGAAGAGATCCGCAGAAGAACCAAGGTAATCGACATATTCCGAAGAATTGCCAAACTTACTTAAGTTTGGCAATTCTTCGGAATACGTCGATTACCCTGCTGTCGAGGGCCCTGCTCACTGCTACTTAGCAGTGAGCAGGGCACATTGCTCGCAAAACAGATGGCTGATAAGGCCTAAAGATTCTGGAGTGGCGACCGCGTACCGGAAAAAGTAGAGTTGGAAGGCCTCCCACAAGGTGGACCGATGACCTAGTGAAGGCCGGGAAGCACAGAACTGGTCCAAGTGGCGGAGCTAGAGGGAGGCCTATCTCCAGTAGTGGACGTCCTTCGGTTGAAATGATGATGATGATGATGACGATGGAGTCTATTTTGATGCCATTTGCAGCAAGAAATGTAAATGTGGCTAAGTTTTATATAAAAATGGAAAACAGTCCTTGATGCATGTTATCCGAAATAGCTTTAAAAAGTTTTCTTTTTAACTCAAAGTTTCAAGTTTTAAACTTAACATCTTCTGATGTGATTTAGTCACCTTTTGAGGCAATGTGAGGTTTACACCGGTTCAAATTAAATTAGCTAGTGAAACTTTACAGAAGCTTTGGGTATCAATATTTTAACATGATTTAATAAAAGATTTGATGTTTTTTTTGGGGTCAAAGACCGCTGGTATTGATGTTACTACGCTTAAAAAATCTCATCCAAAAAATGTTTTCTATGGTTATAGTAAAAAATGTTCTAAACATAAAAAAAAAACAGATTCATAAAAGGTTGAATATTGAGGGCCTTAATGTGTAAACTATTTCTTTGTATAATAATATGGCAATTAATATTCCAGCTAAAGCTGGAAAAAAAAAACAAAATACCAAAAATTACCTAATTTACTTTCAAAGCAATAAATAAGTATTGTTTAAATAATAATAACTTATTGCTTTGAGTGTAATTTTTGTTTGTATATAATTGTTTTATTTATTAATTTTTTTATTGATATATGGGCCCGCCCTTGACCTCAATCACGCCTGTTGGAAAGCAATTGATAATCATAATAATTTATAATTGATGTATATAATTGATATGTAACCTGATGTAATTTCTTAATGGGTGTAAGCCTAAGTTAAAAATGATTTGATCAATTTGATATTTCAAGTGACTACACTAACTACGGTTGATGCCCCCCAAAAAAATCATCAAATTATTATTATCATGCTTATATAAATATCAATGCCGACCGAGTCTGTGGAGTTTGCTATATAATTTAATTTGACCCTGTAAATAATGCTCGTCTTTTATCTGTTTAAAAAGACGTCTTTGCCGTCAATATACAGGTATTAAGGTCCATAGTATCCTCATCTCCCGTTTGTATGCTAAAGCACGACTGCCGCCCGCGCCCGCGCAGGGCACCTCTGAGCCTTTATCTCAAAATGGGGATATTCCTTTGATTAATTTACAATTGTGCTTCGGCGATTCTGTGGTACCTCTAACTATCTATTTTTCAGTGTATTTTTTTTTCCAAATAACGAAGCCGTTTAGTAGGAGTATGGAATAGAAGCCAAAATATTGCGTGTTGGAAAATATTTTTTATAGCAAAAGTATTAATCATACAAAAAAAGTACTTCAGGCAAAATGATCTATATGAATCTATAGCAAAATCATATATTTTTAAAATCTTCAAGACAAGCCGTTAATGAGCAGTACGGTTCATAAAGTGACCGTATTACGCTACCAAACGGGACGTAGGCCCTTAAGGCAGTTTGCCGCGTGTACCTACTAAACGAGTAGCCAAATCCAACTTTAGTAGTTGGAGATTTGACAAGTAAATGTATGAAAACAATTAATATGATAACATGCAATATGGAAGTGTATGATTTTTAAAAATACTGCCAAATATTGTCCTGAAATCGAATGTATAGTGTGCCGGACGGGCGTGATCGCATGGATGCGAAGGGTGTGTAGGGAGGGTGTAAATCTCCCAGTCCACGCGGCGCTGACGTCCTGCACCGATAGATTCCAGATATCTTCAGGGTGGCTACCTTCTTCCGTTCTTCATGTTACCATACCAACGTTTTTGACATTCTGCCCCCTAAGAAACAGTTTCCAGACATTCGTCTAGGAAAGGGGGTGTTTTTTGACTATTTACTGAAGGGGTTACTTTACCTGATTAATAACACAAGTTTTTTATAATTCTTCAGGAAGCAATTTCGGAACACTACTTTGACTATATCTATATATTTAAGTTAATTAAAGATTTAAATAAGAATCTTGCCGATGACTACAAATTACTCGAAATTACATGTTTACTATCGTACTATGAATCTTTACCGTAACGAGGACCGCTAATTACTTCCTGTTTTAAAGTTTTATTTGTTCTAAGTTCTATTATAGTTTTGTCGGAAATAAGCATATAACACGTTAATTTATTAAAGTACATATGGCATGTTACATATCCCTGAATTCCCCACAAAATTCCCCATCTCCTGAGATATCCATATTTACTATATCTTTCTATACTGAAAGAATATTTCGAGAAAAACCGAAAAAATCTGAAAAATGTTACTAAACTTTATTTTGTAAGTTGTTTTTCTCGAAAACTAGTGAAGCTATGCGAAATCTAATTATAGATATCTCAGGCTGGTCTATAGACCTACAACAATCTGATATTTAAAAACTTACATCTATAGTATTCAGGGCGTGACGCGCCCTGAAAGAGGGTTAACAAAAAACATAAATCTTAAATATCGCTTAACTAAAGCAACACGACATACAAACTCAATTAAGTGGGCTTTATATTAAATTTACGATATTAAAGTTAGGTCCAGGGCTAGGTCTCGGTACTAGGTTACCTGGACGCACTATAAAACTATAATCACGGCTATATAGCCCACTCAAATGAGGTTTGCAGAGGTGGTACTTACGGTTTTTTCTATACTAGGCACTTATTCACCACTGTTATTGGTTTAACTATCACTCTTATCACTATGAATTTAAGTTAATGTCAAAAACAAACTAAAACACTATGTAGTGACGCATCGTCGCGAACATCTCTCCCGCCGTGCAGTGCAGTGACGACTCGTAGCGATGTCGGTGCGGCGCTGCATAGCACCGGTGAGCGGCGACCGGAGTCGCGGCGCTCGCCACCGCGACGCCTGTTGTCACGCCGCCCGCCGCTGCGATGCTCGCTGCCTCGGCTCTTGTCGCCGGGGTGCTCACCGCCACGACGCTCTGCTGTTGCTCCGCCGCTGCGGCGCTCGCCGCCAGGGCGGTCGCCGCCACGGCGCTTGCCACCCGGGCGCTCGCCACCCGAGCGCTCGCCGCGTCGGCGCTCGCCACCAGGGCGCTCGCCGCCTCGGCGCTCGTCTCCATGGCTATTTGGGTAGTGGGACGAGTTTCTTCACCGGACGCTTCAAGGTGCCGCCGGCAGTGCGCACCTCAGCGGTCCGGACTTCTCCATCGGCCCCGGGAAACAGGGCAACTATACGGCCTCGCGGCCACGTGTTGCGAGGCAGCTGGCCGTCTGCGATGAGTATGGGGTCGCCCACCTGCAGTTCGGGCCCGCGGGTGCGCGGCTCCCGCCGGTTTTGAAGCTCCGGCAGGTACTCCCTGACCCAGCGACGCCAGAACATATCAGCGAGTATCTGGGATCGTCGCCAGAGTCTCTTGCTGTCCACGTCTCGCTCGGTGAACACGCCGGGTGATGGTAGTCTCGCCGATCCACCGAGTAGGAAGTGGTTCGGTGTGATCGACTCGTCGTCTTCGCTGTCTACAGACACATGTGTTAGTGGCCGGCTGTTTACAGTGTACTCTGCCTCACACAACAGTGTGGACAACACCTCTTCGTGCGGATGTTTTTCGAGGAGCACAGTGCACAGCGCGGACTTCACGCAGCGAACAAGGCGCTCCCAGGCGCCTCCCATGAATGGCGCTGATGGCGTTATGAAGCGCCACACGACGCCTCGGCGACTGGCCTCCTCTCGGAAGGCCTCTCGGAGCTCCTTGTCGGCACCGTGCATGTTGGTACCGTTATCGGAGTGTATCTCGGCGGGGCAGCCCCGACGAGCAGCGAAGCGGCGCAGCGCCAGTATGGCGGCGTCTGCGCTGAGGCTGGCGGCGATCTCGAGGTGGACGGCTCTGGTGGTGAGGCACGTGAATAGGGCTACGTACCTCTTCTGACGCTGTCGTCCGACGGTTACGGACAGTGGGCCGAAATAGTCTAGCCCGGTGTATGTGAACGGCCGCTGGTGATGTGCCAGGCGCGTTCTCGGATGGTCGCCGGTCGCAGGCACGGTTGGTTGCGCCTTGCGAATGCGACATTGCAGACATCGTGACAGCACCTTCTTTGCGGTTGGTCGCATCTTTACGACCCAATAGTGCTGTCGGACCTCGTTGATAGTGAGCTCTGTCCCACTATGCTGCAGGCTACGGTGTGTCCAGTCTATGTATAACTGGGTGATGTGATGGTCACCGTGTAGTATCGGCGGACGCTTCACATCGTCTGCTATTTCTTCGGTAGCGGCTATACGGCTTCTCAGTCGTATAACGCCATCTGTGACTTCTATTTGTAGCGGCCGCAGTCGACTGTCCTTGTCCAACGTCTTCTGTTCTCGCAGTCTAGCGATTTCTAGTGCGAACGATTGCTGCTGCACGGCCTGCACCAGTAGCTTCTCGGCTTCGTGGAGAAACTCTGCTTCTATGATCTGTTTCTTTTCTTGAGAATCAGTCGTTTTCACTGCTCGCTTCGGGGGAGGGGGCGCCGTTTTCTTCTGTTTACGCCAGTCAGGATCCTGTTCAGCGTTCTTCCTGGTTCTTTTGTAGAACGTTTTCTCTTTCGTTGCTCTACATAAAGATATGAAGCGTAGAACGCTTGCCGTCGCACGGAGTAGTCGTTCCCACCTAGAGAACCTTGCTGGATCCGGTATGGCTTCTGTAAGCTTTCGGTTATCGGCTTCTTCGACGGCGGTGAGCGTTCTCTCTTCCCCTGTCTCCTCTGTGATTGGAGGGCTCTCTGACGGCCATGACGACGGTTCTCTGTACAGGAAGTCGGGACCACGATACCACTCATGTTGTGAGTTAAAGTGGCGTGGTACGTCACGAGTAGCTATGTCGGCGATATTCATTTTCGTAGGTACCCATCGCCATTCTTCGATTCTGCTATTCTCTTCTATAGCAGCTATGCGATGAGCTACGAAAGGCTTGTATACTCGCGCTCCTCTTCTTATCCACGTCAGTATGGTCTTACTGTCTGACCAATACGTCACCGATGCGGGCTTGATGTCGTGCTCACGTATAACAGCTGCGGCTACGCGGGTTCCCATCACCGCTGCCTGCAGCTCGAGGCGCGGTATTGACTGCAGCTTTAGTGGAGCTACCTTCGCCTTTGCCATGACGAGGCTGACTCGCTGCTGACCATCTGTTGCTGTGGTTCGCCAGTACACTGCCGTCGCGTACGCCATCTCGCTCGCGTCGGTAAACACATGAACCTGTGTCTCTATAGCTTCGCTGTACCCCGGGTAGCATCTTGGTATGCTGACTTCTCCGAGCTGTAGTAAATGCTGTATCCAACTTTTCCATTGAGTCGCTAAGTCTTGGTCTAGCGACTGATCCCAATCGACTCCTCGCCTCCATGCCTCTTGCAGTATTTGCTTGGCTCGAATGGTTACTGGTGAAGCGAGTCCGAGCGGGTCGTACAGTGACATCACTATCTTGAGCGCCTCTCTTTTAGTGGGCGCCTCTTTTTCTAATATGCCTTTTGGTAGGCGCGCAAGCGTCAGGTTGAAGCCCAACGTATCTTCACTCGGTCTCCATATCAGGCCGAGTATCTTCTCTGTGTCATCTGTATTTCCGATACTGACAATTTCAGTTCGGATCTGTGTCGGATCTATGTTTTCTATTAACTCTGTGCTGTTCGACACCCATTTTCTGAGTTCAAACTTCGCCTGTAGGTGAATATTTTTCACTGTTGTTGCAATGCGCGTCGCTTCTTCGACGGTCTTGTAACTATCGAGGTAATCATCCATATAGTGATTCTGTATTATGGCTTCCACTGCATCTGGATGCTCATCTATATGCCTTTTCGCGTTCCAATTCTTCGCGAAAATGGCCATGCACGGCGAGCTTGCCGCGCCGAATATGATGGACGTCATACGGTATTCTTCTGGCGCTCCCTCTCTTTTATTGCCTCTCCACAGGTACCGGAGCGCGTCTCTATCCTGACTTCGCACTTTCACCTGCATAAACATCTCCGCTATGTCACCAGAGATGGCTATGCAGTGTCTGCGGAACCTCATCATGACGCCGGGCAGTGACTGTAGTAAGTCCGGTCCAGTGAGAAGGAAGTCGTTGAGTGACAGTCCTCTCGATTTGGCAGCTGCGTCATGCACGATGCGGAGTTTTTTGGGCTTCATGGGGTTGAACACGTCGAAATGTGGTAGGTACCAAGTCCTACCCGGTGTGCTCGTCTTGGGCGCCTTCTCTGCGTATCCCTTTTGTACGAGAGAGTCCATCTGTTCTGTGTATCTATCTCGAAGAGCCGGTTTGCTATCGAGTTTCTTCTCTATTGAGACAAGCCTCTTGAGAGCCGTCCCGTAACTATCGGGCATTTCTATGCTTTCATTTTTCCACAGCATGGCTGTTTCTATGTGTCCATCTTCTAACTGTTGAGTGTGACGACTCAAGATATCTTCTGCTTTCTTCTCGGGGTCGGAGTCTGGTCGTCTCGGGTTGATGACCAGCGATTCTAAGGCGAAGAACTTGCGAAGCTGTTCGTCTATGTCTTCATCGCCCGCTATGATTCGGTTGCAGTAGTGCACCTGCTGACCCAGAATTCTGGTGTGCGCACCGTGTAGAGTCCAGCCCATCGTTGTGAGTGACGCGACAGGTTGATTCTTCGGACCTCTGCGGATCTCACTGGCCAATAATAGATGCCAGTTATCTTGACCGATGAGTATTTTCGGCGCGCCAGTGTCGTATATCAGCTGTTGCCTCAGGTCATCCAGATGTTTGCAGTTTGCGACGTCTTCTTCACTGACAGTTTGCGGAGCGAGGTTTAGCTTCGGTATGGTGCGCGCTCTGAACGGCACCTTATTCTTCAGTTCGCTCGCGAGTGTGACCGTGATTCTTCGTGAACTTGGAGTGTCGATCATGGTGTTACCGATCGCACCTATCTTCAGAGGGTCGATTCGGCCTTCTGCCCCGACTTGCTTCGCTACGTCCTCGTCGATCAAGGAAACGGTTGATCCATCATCGAGAAGTGCGAATGTGGACACTTCTCCCGCCGGTCCAATCACTCTGACCGGTACCATCTTGAGGTAAGCGTGGCTTGAAGTCGTTCTTGAGCTGGCCACTGTTTCCTTCGACTCCACGTTGTTCGACTGCTCCTGAGTAACGGGTTTTTCGACACCCTCTGCAGCGGGCTTCTTGTTATAATGAAGAAGCTGATGGTGCGTAGCTGTACACCCCTTTACGTCACACTTCTTCGTCTTGCATGTGTGACCAGGACGACGTGTGCGCAGGCAACGGAAACACAGGCTGAACTTCTTAGCGAGCTCCCATCTCTTGTCGCTGGATCCCTCCTTGAACTTCTTGCACTCGAGAGTGTGATGTCCGTCTTTCTCACAGATGCGGCATTTCTTATCGGATTTGTCCACAGCTGTGTGGGTCCTCTGGGTGACACGCTTGCTCGAGGTTGCCTCAGTAGGGCCGATGTTCTCAGGCGGAGCGAACGCACTGCAGAAACGAGCTTGCTCTGTGATGAACTCGCTGAAGAGTGTGAGGTCTGGCAGCGACTGGTGTTTCTCCGTGTACGTTCTGTACCACTGTACACGTAGGGAGTTCGGTAGCTTCTCGGTCAGCAACCGCATCAGCTCAGCATTGATCAGGTAGTGATCTTTCTTCAGCGCGCGCAGAGTGACCACACCGCTTCTGACTCTGCTTGCAAAGTTGCAAATGTCCTTGGGTGCTTCGCCGCAGCGCGGCAATCCTCGCAGTCTGTCTGTTTCTGCTTGAGCTATTGAATCTGGACGGCCGAACTGCAGCTCTAATTCCCTCATGATGTCATCTGGCTTTGCATGTCCGATGAGTTCTGAGCTCACTGTCTCTAGCGCTCGTCCCCGCAGGCTTCTTCTAAGCCTTGCTGTGTTTTCAACATCGTTGAAATATCTTCGAGTTGTCTCGTAGATGGCACGAAATGAAAGCCATTCTGTATGGGCCCCATTGAAGTTCGGTAAGGTCATGATGACCTTCGACGCCGAGGGGTGGTTCGGTGTCCACTGTTCTGTTTTCCTGTCGGCTAGCGACGCTATAGCGGACGTCAGCTCCGTTATGAAAGGACGGAGTGAGTCTTCCCCTTTGGCTTCTGTTCCCTTTGGTGGGATTCGATTGTTCACTTCATTCACTGTAGGATGCGACAACGGTACTTGCTTATCGAGATCCACTATAGTTTCGAAGTCCACAGGGGGGGGCGGTGCCTCATGGCCTATATTACTATTGTCCCCCTCGGCGGCGTTGGCTCTCTTCTCCGGCTCAGGCTTCGGCGCCTCTTCAAGCCAGGAGCGCACGTACTCATCGTTCGAGTCTCTGTCATCCATATAGCCGTCGGAATCTTCTTCCTCGGCTCTTTGAAGTGCTAATTGAGCAAGTTCCAACTTAATCTTCAGTAAGTCTTCACGTGCTCTTGAAATTTTCTTATTTGGCCGCGTCGTCCTATCTGTAGTCGACTGCGGCCTGCTATGTTCGGTACGGGCGTCACCCCGGGTAGTCATCGGTAAGTTTCGGCTGTACGTCTCATCTAGTGTTTCCCTTCTGTCTGCAGGCTTCAATGTTCTAACTGAAGATTGCAACGTTCTATCTGATTGTTTCAACGTTCTATCTGAAGATTGCAACGTTCTATCTGAAGATCCCTCTCTTCTGGTTCCCTTCTTAACTGTAGATGGCTGTTCCATCTCTTCGGACCGTGCTCGTGCAGGTAAGTCTTCACTTCTCCGCGAAACAAGGGGGCGCTGCTGTGGCGGGTCGGTCCCTTCAGTGGTGGAGGGTGAACGCGGCGATTGCTCGTAGCAGATGGCCGGAATACCGTGTCTTCTGCTCACCTCCACTGTCCATGCTTTAGGGGCCCTGCCTTGTGATCTTGTTACCGGCATGTTGACTTCGGTATGCGGGTCTCGAATCTTCTATCTTCGAAGGTCAGTATTCAATCTTCAAATTGAATTCAGTATCTTCAAAGTTCAATCTTGAATCTTCAAGGCGGATCTCGACCGAATAAATTCTTCTAAACTGGTGTTCAAATCTTCAAACTGGATTCCAAAAATCCGGATCTTCAAAGTCAAATTTCAAAACCAGTTTCCAAAAAAAACCGGATTCCAAATCCGAATCTTCAAACCGGATCTCAAAACGGATCTTCAACGGAATCTTCAAACCGGATCTCAAACCGGATCTTCAACGGAATCTTCAAACCGGATCTCAAACCGGATCTTCAACGGAATCTTCAAACCGGATCTCAAACCGGATCTTCAACGGAATCTTCAAACCGGATTTCAAACCGGATCTTCAACGGAATCTTCAAACCGGATCTCAAACCGGATCTTCAACGGAATCTTCAAACCGGATCTCAAACCGGATCTTCAACGGAATCTTCAAACCGGATCTCAAACCGGATCTTCAACGGAATCTTCAAACCGGATTTCAAACCGGATCTTCAACGGAATCTTCAAACTTCAAATCTTCTATGTTGAAAGATAATCCTTCAGGAACAAAGCTTCAGGTCCGGGAACGATCTTCGGGAACGGGGCTCCAGGTCTGGGAACAAATCTTCGGAAATAAGACTTCAGGTTCCGGGAACAAATCTTCGGATATAAGACTTCAGGTTCCGGGAACAAAGCTTCAGGAACGGGAGTAACTCGTCAGTCATAAGTCTTCAGGCTTCTGATAACTTCCTCTTGAATAAGGTTTCAGTCTCTGACGTCACTCTTCCTTCATAAGTCTTCAGCTATCCAGACATGTCCCGGACGGGTCCACATGTATCCCTCCTGAAGAAATCCGGCTCGCAAGGACCAGCAGATGTGCCGGACGGGCGTGATCGCATGGATGCGAAGGGTGTGTAGGGAGGGTGTAAATCTCCCAGTCCACGCGGCGCTGACGTCCTGCACCGATAGATTCCAGATATCTTCAGGGTGGCTACCTTCTTCCGTTCTTCATGTTACCATACCAACGTTTTTGACATTCTGCCCCCTAAGAAACAGTTTCCAGACATTCGTCTAGGAAAGGGGGTGTTTTTTGACTATTTACTGAAGGGGTTACTTTACCTGATTAATAACACAAGTTTTTTATAATTCTTCAGGAAGCAATTTCGGAACACTACTTTGACTATATCTATATATTTAAGTTAATTAAAGATTTAAATAAGAATCTTGCCGATGACTACAAATTACTCGAAATTACATGTTTACTATCGTACTATGAATCTTTACCGTAACGAGGACCGCTAATTACTTCCTGTTTTAAAGTTTTATTTGTTCTAAGTTCTATTATAGTTTTGTCGGAAATAAGCATATAACACGTTAATTTATTAAAGTACATATGGCATGTTACATATCCCTGAATTCCCCACAAAATTCCCCATCTCCTGAGATATCCATATTTACTATATCTTTCTATACTGAAAGAATATTTCGAGAAAAACCGAAAAAATCTGAAAAATGTTACTAAACTTTATTTTGTAAGTTGTTTTTCTCGAAAACTAGTGAAGCTATGCGAAATCTAATTATAGATATCTCAGGCTGGTCTATAGACCTACAACAATCTGATATTTAAAAACTTACATCTATAGTATTCAGGGCGTGACGCGCCCTGAAAGAGGGTTAACAAAAAACATAAATCTTAAATATCGCTTAACTAAAGCAACACGACATACAAACTCAATTAAGTGGGCTTTATATTAAATTTACGATATTAAAGTTAGGTCCAGGGCTAGGTCTCGGTACTAGGTTACCTGGACGCACTATAAAACTATAATCACGGCTATATAGCCCACTCAAATGAGGTTTGCAGAGGTGGTACTTACGGTTTTTTCTATACTAGGCACTTATTCACCACTGTTATTGGTTTAACTATCACTCTTATCACTATGAATTTAAGTTAATGTCAAAAACAAACTAAAACACTATGTAGTGACGCATCGTCGCGAACATATAGTATGACCTAAAAATGTACACGGTGCCGATTCTTTTGTTCACCAGCTAAACTAAATAGTATTGCTGACAGACCGTGAAAGAAAAAGACTAGTGAGGCTTTAGAACTGTCAAACTAAATAAAATTACGTCTCGATTGCCTTGAATTTGGCGTAGTTTATTTAATTTAACAGCTCTTATTTATTTGCTGTCTCTTTTTTGTTTAAATAGTTTGAAAAAGATAGCAGTAGTATAATAAGTATAATAAATTGGTGCACGATAGAATCAACACCATTGTCTTTCGTTACGATGAAATACCTACCATACCATACAATTTCGCTTTGTATCTGTGATGAGAATATAGAATAAGGCACCACATGATATAAATCCGTGAATGTTGTCCGTAATTTTTTGTGTACATTTGTCATACAATACATTTAAGGCACGTCTAGATTTAAAATTTATATTAAGAAATATATTTTAAAAACTGTTAAAGATCGCTAGATAAATATACTGTAGGTACATTTGAAATATTTTATACGTAATTTTTAAGTATTTATGTAAAATTTAAAAGTATTGGAATGTCTGTAAGTACGTTCAAAAGTTGAAAGTTTTGCATACATTGAGTGAAATAAAAGTGTTTTATGTACATTTAATGTATAGACCTATTTTATTATATTTTGGCTTTCGATTAAAACATGGTTAAAGATTTATTTCGGTTAAAGCTCTGGTTTTAGGTAATAAGTAGCGACCAACCGAAGCTTCATTTTTATTTTCAGCCATTTTCGGCCAAAAATCGGTTGTAAGATCCATAGTTGACATTTTTGTTTATGTGCAGTCCCGGACTTTAATTGATAAGCCACTTTTAAACTTTCCAATTTTGCAGTTTTATACATTCACGAGATTACACGATTAAACACGAACATAAACCGCATGCTCGTAAACTAGATGACGAATTACTTATAATCGGAAATAGTCCTATCCATAGAGGTTGAAGGTTGACTAATAAATTGGTAATGATAAATCATTATACTGTTGCATAAGGTTATCCAATCTATTTGATACTGACCTCCTTTGAATTAGAGCTCATTAAATACTCGTTATTTCTGAAAACCTATCCGAAGACAGTGACAGTTGAAATGTCAGAGACGATAATTTCGAATTTTGGTGAATCGTTGCCGTAGCTATTTATGTTTCTAAGCAACAGTTATCACAATTGTCATGAACGGTATCTTGGACGCTACGCGTTCGGATAAAATCGTGGGTACGAGTTTTTCCAATGTTGAAATGACTAATCATAGCGTTACTATCGCTATGCTAAAACAATTGTCGCTAGGTTACGGTTGCTAGCCCTGCAATTGGTTGACTTTGGGTCGTCACTCTGGACTATGTACGAGTATAACCGACTAAATCCGATTTGCATTACACGGCTATAATAGGAACTGTGGCAAGTGGCTTATCAATTAAAGTCCGTGACTGTACATACACGCAAACATAAACTCACGCCTTCTGGCTAAGGGGATATGCAGAAACTACAGAATGCCACCTGCTAAGACCCTTAAATACCTACTTTTTCTTAGATGGTTGAAAAAACTACATAATGTTGTTAAACATGAATAATTTTTACAGCTTAAAAGAATCTACCGACAAGAAAGTTTTTTTTTAAATATAACCATTTAGTATTTGCTATGATAAAAGCAATATACAGGTTGAAATTGAAAACATGCGACAAACCGTAATGGGAGATTGTACTCATCATTATGAACAACTTTTACTGAGGGACCAAAGATGCAATCGCAGAAAAAAAAACAGCTGTTCCCTACATTTTGACGAGTTATGCGAACATAAATGTAGGGAACAGATGTTTTTTTTTTCACGATTGCATCATTGGTCCCTTAGTAAAAGTTGTTCATAATGATGAGTACAATCTCCCATTTCAGTTTGTCGCATGTTTTCAATTTCAACCTGTATATATGCTCTATCATGTATTTTTTAAAACAACTTTTATGCGGTCAACTGTGGCATCTTTACTTTCCATAGCAACGTTACCCTTGAGTATAACTGTTACTGTAGAATTGTCTAGTTTAAAACTGCACGCCTCTCCACTACGGGTTACATATAAATTTCAAATGTTTGTATACAACATAATTTTTAGTATATGCGAAACCTGAATATAGTTTGTTCAGAATAAGTAACTGAATCGATTCCAATAATTTTTACACCATGTTTTTACCCAAAAAAGTTTTGCAATTGTGATGGATAATGTTATCACCAGTTAATTACAATACAATCGCCGTATGGTTTTTTTTTTGGGTGGGGACTCATCAAATAACTTCTCCCGCTCTGGGTGGAGCAGGAGGGCATTTCAGACTTTTACTGACTAAAACCCACCCGTGTTCAGTTGCCTGTGTGCCAGGGGCCGCGGTATCTCTTTCAAACAACCCGCACCCCTGGCAGGCATCGGCCCTTGCGGACCCCACCAGTTGCTGCTGACATCTCGACCCGGGCTTGGTCCTTACCGGACAGCGAGCTACCCATAACTCGCCGTCCGCAAGCCCGCCCCTACGGTGGCCGGGAATCAGCCTGGGAATTCCGACGCCCAGGGCGTCTCCCGCGGTAGCTACGGCCATGAGGGCGCATATACTGCCTCTCCCTCACGTGCGCCGCCTCCCTCTTCGCGAGCATCACTGCTTCGCAGAAGGAGGTGACGGCTATCCATGCACTCTCGCTCCGTACCATGGCCTGAACCAGGGCCGGGCGCGAGAGATCGCCGCCGCTGATCGCCTCCACAAGGACACGGTGGCGCTCCGCCCAAGCCGAGCAGACCTCCACCGTGTCCTCAGGGTGATCTTCGCAGTGGAAACACCCAGGCGTTTCCTCCCGCTTTATCCGAAACAGGAACCTCCCGAAACAACCGTGTCCGGTGAGGACCTGCGTCAGGCGGAAGGTGAGGACGCCGTGCCGCCTCTCAAGCCACTCCTCAAAGAGGGGACTTACCGCCGCTATCGTGGCGTGCCCATCGCCGTATGGTTAGGTACCTACTGCCTAATTATTATCAATGAGCACAATACGATGCTGGACGCGCGAGGTGCCGCGTGGTGACCATGTTTGTGTAGATAACTAGGTAACATAACAAGCTTATAACTTTTTGATTTTTAATGATACAGTTTTGAAATTTTCTACATACCTAGATTCTTTATATAAAAATACTAGACACGTGTTTCGAGTTTCGCATATACTAAAAGTAGGGTTCCTACTTAAATTTCTCCCTATAACTAAAAATCTGTTGCTGCCATTTAATATCGAAGCGATACAGAAGTACAATAATCTACGATTTGTAACAATTTTTTAGTAATTGAAAGATATTTGAATACAGTTCTCATTGGTAACGTTGCTCATGGAGAGTAAAAATGCCACAGTTGACGGTACCATTTTTTATGCAAATAAATATTATTTTTATTTCATTTTTTTTTGCATCATATATTTATTTAGTTTTTAGAAAAAAAAATGGGCAAAGGTAAAATGTACGGTACGGAGCCTCGTTTGAATTTTTTATTTAAAACTTTTAAATATAACGAAATGCAAAGGCTAGTTTTAAAAACACAGTTGAGTTGTGATTGTAAATAATAATAGAATGTTTAGTATTGCATTTTGATTTTATTATTAATTATTAATAAAATATATAACGATGTAGCTGTGGTTTTATTTAATAACATTTAGAAGAAATCGTAAAAGAGGCTTCCTGACAAGCTTACCCTGTGTGGGAAGGGGGTAAGTTTATCCAGACAATCAGGGGTATATTCATAAAAGATGATTAAATGATGTTTAAACGTCAAAAATGTATGGTTAAACTGACCCTAATCATTACTTAACTTTAATCAACGTTTATGAATAAGGGGGTTAGTCACACACAAATGAGTCTATAGTTCGACTTTTAATTGTATTCAGTAACTTGACAGCTGAAGGGTATACCAGATTTTGTCAAAAAAAAGATAGTGAGGTTGTGTAAGAATGAACGAAATTGAATGAACTTGAATTAATGTACTTACAAGCACACTTTTTATTTTAAATTTAATAACTTCTCTTAAAAACTTGATATTCACTATTTAAAATTTTAGAGAATTTGTTATATATTTTGTTTCTCAGTTGTAAGGTAATTTAAAATAAAACAATTTAGTTTGTATCTTTGGATGTCTGTTACTCAATCACGTAAATACAGCCGAACGGATTGGGGTGAATTTTGACACACAAATAGTTTATAACCGGTAATACATTCGCCACTGACAAAACCTAGTATTTATTATAAAAGTATCAGTGATGTTATCAATAACATGGTCCATAATTATGACACAATACATATCATCTTCTAATAACAATTAAAATAAAGTTCTTAAAACTATTTAGTTCTCGAAAATGGACATATCACACTGTACTAGGATCGATCCAGTATCACTAACTGGACTATTGTTGCCAATAAGCCTGATATAGTGGTGGTGGATCGATTAGAACGGCGTGCAATGATCGTTGATATAACGGTCCCGCATGACGGGAACCTCGTGAAAGCCGAGAAAGATAAACAAATCAAGTATCTTGACTTGGCTCGCGAGGTTGTCGATATGTGGGATGTGGACTCAGCGATCATTGTACCGATAGTCGTTACAGCCAATGGCTTGATAGCCAAGAGCCTCGACCAACAACTGAGGAGGGTCTCGTTGGGCAGCTGGGTCAAGGGCTTGATCCAGAAAGCGGTACTCCTGGACATGGCTCGCATTGTTAGGAGGTTCCTCTCTCTGGAGCCCTGACCGCCGCCGGTAGCTTGGACCTTGTTCCCGATACCGGTGGGCTACTATTTTTTATATTTTTAATTTTTTTATATATTTTTATACTAATATTTAAAAATGTAACTTATATGTCTATTTAATGGAATAAAGGAATAAAAATAATACGTGAGTTATGCAATCACTCTGTTCGCGACGATGCGTCACTACATAGTGTTTTAGTTTGTTTTTGACATTAACTTAAATTCATAGTGATAAGAGTGATAGTTAAACCAATAACAGTGGTGAATAAGTGCCTAGTATAGAAAAAACCGTAAGTACCACCTCTGCAAACCTCATTTGAGTGGGCTATATAGCCGTGATTATAGTTTTATAGTGCGTCCAGGTAACCTAGTACCGAGACCTAGCCCTGGACCTAACTTTAATATCGTAAATTTAATATAAAGCCCACTTAATTGAGTTTGTATGTCGTGTTGCTTTAGTTAAGCGATATTTAAGATTTATGTTTTTTGTTAACCCTCTTTCAGGGCGCGTCACGCCCTGAATACTATAGATGTAAGTTTTTAAATATCAGATTGTTGTAGGTCTATAGACCAGCCTGAGATATCTATAATTAGATTTCGCATAGCTTCACTAGTTTTCGAGAAAAACAACTTACAAAATAAAGTTTAGTAACATTTTTCAGATTTTTTCGGTTTTTCTCGAAATATTCTTTCAGTATAGAAAGATATAGTAAATATGGATATCTCAGGAGATGGGGAATTTTGTGGGGAATTCAGGGATATGTAACATGCCATATGTACTTTAATAAATTAACGTGTTATATGCTTATTTCCGACAAAACTATAATAGAACTTAGAACAAATAAAACTTTAAAACAGGAAGTAATTAGCGGTCCTCGTTACGGTAAAGATTCATAGTACGATAGTAAACATGTAATTTCGAGTAATTTGTAGTCATCGGCAAGATTCTTATTTAAATCTTTAATTAACTTAAATATATAGATATAGTCAAAGTAGTGTTCCGAAATTGCTTCCTGAAGAATTATAAAAAACTTGTGTTATTAATCAGGTAAAGTAACCCCTTCAGTAAATAGTCAAAAAACACCCCCTTTCCTAGACGAATGTCTGGAAACTGTTTCTTAGGGGGCAGAATGTCAAAAACGTTGGTATGGTAACATGAAGAACGGAAGAAGGTAGCCACCCTGAAGATATCTGGAATCTATCGGTGCAGGACGTCAGCGCCGCGTGGACTGGGAGATTTACACCCTCCCTACACACCCTTCGCATCCATGCGATCACGCCCGTCCGGCACATCTGCTGGTCCTTGCGAGCCGGATTTCTTCAGGAGGGATACATGTGGACCCGTCCGGGACATGTCTGGATAGCTGAAGACTTATGAAGGAAGAGTGACGTCAGAGACTGAAACCTTATTCAAGAGGAAGTTATCAGAAGCCTGAAGACTTATGACTGACGAGTTACTCCCGTTCCTGAAGCTTTGTTCCCGGAACCTGAAGTCTTATATCCGAAGATTTGTTCCCGGAACCTGAAGTCTTATTTCCGAAGATTTGTTCCCAGACCTGGAGCCCCGTTCCCGAAGATCGTTCCCGGACCTGAAGCTTTGTTCCTGAAGGATTATCTTTCAACATAGAAGATTTGAAGTTTGAAGATTCCGTTGAAGATCCGGTTTGAAATCCGGTTTGAAGATTCCGTTGAAGATCCGGTTTGAGATCCGGTTTGAAGATTCCGTTGAAGATCCGGTTTGAGATCCGGTTTGAAGATTCCGTTGAAGATCCGGTTTGAGATCCGGTTTGAAGATTCCGTTGAAGATCCGGTTTGAAATCCGGTTTGAAGATTCCGTTGAAGATCCGGTTTGAGATCCGGTTTGAAGATTCCGTTGAAGATCCGGTTTGAGATCCGGTTTGAAGATTCCGTTGAAGATCCGGTTTGAGATCCGGTTTGAAGATTCCGTTGAAGATCCGTTTTGAGATCCGGTTTGAAGATTCGGATTTGGAATCCGGTTTTTTTTGGAAACTGGTTTTGAAATTTGACTTTGAAGATCCGGATTTTTGGAATCCAGTTTGAAGATTTGAACACCAGTTTAGAAGAATTTATTCGGTCGAGATCCGCCTTGAAGATTCAAGATTGAACTTTGAAGATACTGAATTCAATTTGAAGATTGAATACTGACCTTCGAAGATAGAAGATTCGAGACCCGCATACCGAAGTCAACATGCCGGTAACAAGATCACAAGGCAGGGCCCCTAAAGCATGGACAGTGGAGGTGAGCAGAAGACACGGTATTCCGGCCATCTGCTACGAGCAATCGCCGCGTTCACCCTCCACCACTGAAGGGACCGACCCGCCACAGCAGCGCCCCCTTGTTTCGCGGAGAAGTGAAGACTTACCTGCACGAGCACGGTCCGAAGAGATGGAACAGCCATCTACAGTTAAGAAGGGAACCAGAAGAGAGGGATCTTCAGATAGAACGTTGCAATCTTCAGATAGAACGTTGAAACAATCAGATAGAACGTTGCAATCTTCAGTTAGAACATTGAAGCCTGCAGACAGAAGGGAAACACTAGATGAGACGTACAGCCGAAACTTACCGATGACTACCCGGGGTGACGCCCGTACCGAACATAGCAGGCCGCAGTCGACTACAGATAGGACGACGCGGCCAAATAAGAAAATTTCAAGAGCACGTGAAGACTTACTGAAGATTAAGTTGGAACTTGCTCAATTAGCACTTCAAAGAGCCGAGGAAGAAGATTCCGACGGCTATATGGATGACAGAGACTCGAACGATGAGTACGTGCGCTCCTGGCTTGAAGAGGCGCCGAAGCCTGAGCCGGAGAAGAGAGCCAACGCCGCCGAGGGGGACAATAGTAATATAGGCCATGAGGCACCGCCCCCCCCTGTGGACTTCGAAACTATAGTGGATCTCGATAAGCAAGTACCGTTGTCGCATCCTACAGTGAATGAAGTGAACAATCGAATCCCACCAAAGGGAACAGAAGCCAAAGGGGAAGACTCACTCCGTCCTTTCATAACGGAGCTGACGTCCGCTATAGCGTCGCTAGCCGACAGGAAAACAGAACAGTGGACACCGAACCACCCCTCGGCGTCGAAGGTCATCATGACCTTACCGAACTTCAATGGGGCCCATACAGAATGGCTTTCATTTCGTGCCATCTACGAGACAACTCGAAGATATTTCAACGATGTTGAAAACACAGCAAGGCTTAGAAGAAGCCTGCGGGGACGAGCGCTAGAGACAGTGAGCTCAGAACTCATCGGACATGCAAAGCCAGATGACATCATGAGGGAATTAGAGCTGCAGTTCGGCCGTCCAGATTCAATAGCTCAAGCAGAAACAGACAGACTGCGAGGATTGCCGCGCTGCGGCGAAGCACCCAAGGACATTTGCAACTTTGCAAGCAGAGTCAGAAGCGGTGTGGTCACTCTGCGCGCGCTGAAGAAAGATCACTACCTGATCAATGCTGAGCTGATGCGGTTGCTGACCGAGAAGCTACCGAACTCCCTACGTGTACAGTGGTACAGAACGTACACGGAGAAACACCAGTCGCTGCCAGACCTCACACTCTTCAGCGAGTTCATCACAGAGCAAGCTCGTTTCTGCAGTGCGTTCGCTCCGCCTGAGAACATCGGCCCTACTGAGGCAACCTCGAGCAAGCGTGTCACCCAGAGGACCCACACAGCTGTGGACAAATCCGATAAGAAATGCCGCATCTGTGAGAAAGACGGACATCACACTCTCGAGTGCAAGAAGTTCAAGGAGGGATCCAGCGACAAGAGATGGGAGCTCGCTAAGAAGTTCAGCCTGTGTTTCCGTTGCCTGCGCACACGTCGTCCTGGTCACACATGCAAGACGAAGAAGTGTGACGTAAAGGGGTGTACAGCTACGCACCATCAGCTTCTTCATTATAACAAGAAGCCCGCTGCAGAGGGTGTCGAAAAACCCGTTACTCAGGAGCAGTCGAACAACGTGGAGTCGAAGGAAACAGTGGCCAGCTCAAGAACGACTTCAAGCCACGCTTACCTCAAGATGGTACCGGTCAGAGTGATTGGACCGGCGGGAGAAGTGTCCACATTCGCACTTCTCGATGATGGATCAACCGTTTCCTTGATCGACGAGGACGTAGCGAAGCAAGTCGGGGCAGAAGGCCGAATCGACCCTCTGAAGATAGGTGCGATCGGTAACACCATGATCGACACTCCAAGTTCACGAAGAATCACGGTCACACTCGCGAGCGAACTGAAGAATAAGGTGCCGTTCAGAGCGCGCACCATACCGAAGCTAAACCTCGCTCCGCAAACTGTCAGTGAAGAAGACGTCGCAAACTGCAAACATCTGGATGACCTGAGGCAACAGCTGATATACGACACTGGCGCGCCGAAAATACTCATCGGTCAAGATAACTGGCATCTATTATTGGCCAGTGAGATCCGCAGAGGTCCGAAGAATCAACCTGTCGCGTCACTCACAACGATGGGCTGGACTCTACACGGTGCGCACACCAGAATTCTGGGTCAGCAGGTGCACTACTGCAACCGAATCATAGCGGGCGATGAAGACATAGACGAACAGCTTCGCAAGTTCTTCGCCTTAGAATCGCTGGTCATCAACCCGAGACGACCAGACTCCGACCCCGAGAAGAAAGCAGAAGATATCTTGAGTCGTCACACTCAACAGTTAGAAGATGGACACATAGAAACAGCCATGCTGTGGAAAAATGAAAGCATAGAAATGCCCGATAGTTACGGGACGGCTCTCAAGAGGCTTGTCTCAATAGAGAAGAAACTCGATAGCAAACCGGCTCTTCGAGATAGATACACAGAACAGATGGACTCTCTCGTACAAAAGGGATACGCAGAGAAGGCGCCCAAGACGAGCACACCGGGTAGGACTTGGTACCTACCACATTTCGACGTGTTCAACCCCATGAAGCCCAAAAAACTCCGCATCGTGCATGACGCAGCTGCCAAATCGAGAGGACTGTCACTCAACGACTTCCTTCTCACTGGACCGGACTTACTACAGTCACTGCCCGGCGTCATGATGAGGTTCCGCAGACACTGCATAGCCATCTCTGGTGACATAGCGGAGATGTTTATGCAGGTGAAAGTGCGAAGTCAGGATAGAGACGCGCTCCGGTACCTGTGGAGAGGCAATAAAAGAGAGGGAGCGCCAGAAGAATACCGTATGACGTCCATCATATTCGGCGCGGCAAGCTCGCCGTGCATGGCCATTTTCGCGAAGAATTGGAACGCGAAAAGGCATATAGATGAGCATCCAGATGCAGTGGAAGCCATAATACAGAATCACTATATGGATGATTACCTCGATAGTTACAAGACCGTCGAAGAAGCGACGCGCATTGCAACAACAGTGAAAAATATTCACCTACAGGCGAAGTTTGAACTCAGAAAATGGGTGTCGAACAGCACAGAGTTAATAGAAAACATAGATCCGACACAGATCCGAACTGAAATTGTCAGTATCGGAAATACAGATGACACAGAGAAGATACTCGGCCTGATATGGAGACCGAGTGAAGATACGTTGGGCTTCAACCTGACGCTTGCGCGCCTACCAAAAGGCATATTAGAAAAAGAGGCGCCCACTAAAAGAGAGGCGCTCAAGATAGTGATGTCACTGTACGACCCGCTCGGACTCGCTTCACCAGTAACCATTCGAGCCAAGCAAATACTGCAAGAGGCATGGAGGCGAGGAGTCGATTGGGATCAGTCGCTAGACCAAGACTTAGCGACTCAATGGAAAAGTTGGATACAGCATTTACTACAGCTCGGAGAAGTCAGCATACCAAGATGCTACCCGGGGTACAGCGAAGCTATAGAGACACAGGTTCATGTGTTTACCGACGCGAGCGAGATGGCGTACGCGACGGCAGTGTACTGGCGAACCACAGCAACAGATGGTCAGCAGCGAGTCAGCCTCGTCATGGCAAAGGCGAAGGTAGCTCCACTAAAGCTGCAGTCAATACCGCGCCTCGAGCTGCAGGCAGCGGTGATGGGAACCCGCGTAGCCGCAGCTGTTATACGTGAGCACGACATCAAGCCCGCATCGGTGACGTATTGGTCAGACAGTAAGACCATACTGACGTGGATAAGAAGAGGAGCGCGAGTATACAAGCCTTTCGTAGCTCATCGCATAGCTGCTATAGAAGAGAATAGCAGAATCGAAGAATGGCGATGGGTACCTACGAAAATGAATATCGCCGACATAGCTACTCGTGACGTACCACGCCACTTTAACTCACAACATGAGTGGTATCGTGGTCCCGACTTCCTGTACAGAGAACCGTCGTCATGGCCGTCAGAGAGCCCTCCAATCACAGAGGAGACAGGGGAAGAGAGAACGCTCACCGCCGTCGAAGAAGCCGATAACCGAAAGCTTACAGAAGCCATACCGGATCCAGCAAGGTTCTCTAGGTGGGAACGACTACTCCGTGCGACGGCAAGCGTTCTACGCTTCATATCTTTATGTAGAGCAACGAAAGAGAAAACGTTCTACAAAAGAACCAGGAAGAACGCTGAACAGGATCCTGACTGGCGTAAACAGAAGAAAACGGCGCCCCCTCCCCCGAAGCGAGCAGTGAAAACGACTGATTCTCAAGAAAAGAAACAGATCATAGAAGCAGAGTTTCTCCACGAAGCCGAGAAGCTACTGGTGCAGGCCGTGCAGCAGCAATCGTTCGCACTAGAAATCGCTAGACTGCGAGAACAGAAGACGTTGGACAAGGACAGTCGACTGCGGCCGCTACAAATAGAAGTCACAGATGGCGTTATACGACTGAGAAGCCGTATAGCCGCTACCGAAGAAATAGCAGACGATGTGAAGCGTCCGCCGATACTACACGGTGACCATCACATCACCCAGTTATACATAGACTGGACACACCGTAGCCTGCAGCATAGTGGGACAGAGCTCACTATCAACGAGGTCCGACAGCACTATTGGGTCGTAAAGATGCGACCAACCGCAAAGAAGGTGCTGTCACGATGTCTGCAATGTCGCATTCGCAAGGCGCAACCAACCGTGCCTGCGACCGGCGACCATCCGAGAACGCGCCTGGCACATCACCAGCGGCCGTTCACATACACCGGGCTAGACTATTTCGGCCCACTGTCCGTAACCGTCGGACGACAGCGTCAGAAGAGGTACGTAGCCCTATTCACGTGCCTCACCACCAGAGCCGTCCACCTCGAGATCGCCGCCAGCCTCAGCGCAGACGCCGCCATACTGGCGCTGCGCCGCTTCGCTGCTCGTCGGGGCTGCCCCGCCGAGATACACTCCGATAACGGTACCAACATGCACGGTGCCGACAAGGAGCTCCGAGAGGCCTTCCGAGAGGAGGCCAGTCGCCGAGGCGTCGTGTGGCGCTTCATAACGCCATCAGCGCCATTCATGGGAGGCGCCTGGGAGCGCCTTGTTCGCTGCGTGAAGTCCGCGCTGTGCACTGTGCTCCTCGAAAAACATCCGCACGAAGAGGTGTTGTCCACACTGTTGTGTGAGGCAGAGTACACTGTAAACAGCCGGCCACTAACACATGTGTCTGTAGACAGCGAAGACGACGAGTCGATCACACCGAACCACTTCCTACTCGGTGGATCGGCGAGACTACCATCACCCGGCGTGTTCACCGAGCGAGACGTGGACAGCAAGAGACTCTGGCGACGATCCCAGATACTCGCTGATATGTTCTGGCGTCGCTGGGTCAGGGAGTACCTGCCGGAGCTTCAAAACCGGCGGGAGCCGCGCACCCGCGGGCCCGAACTGCAGGTGGGCGACCCCATACTCATCGCAGACGGCCAGCTGCCTCGCAACACGTGGCCGCGAGGCCGTATAGTTGCCCTGTTTCCCGGGGCCGATGGAGAAGTCCGGACCGCTGAGGTGCGCACTGCCGGCGGCACCTTGAAGCGTCCGGTGAAGAAACTCGTCCCACTACCCAAATAGCCATGGAGACGAGCGCCGAGGCGGCGAGCGCCCTGGTGGCGAGCGCCGACGCGGCGAGCGCTCGGGTGGCGAGCGCCCGGGTGGCAAGCGCCGTGGCGGCGACCGCCCTGGCGGCGAGCGCCGCAGCGGCGGAGCAACAGCAGAGCGTCGTGGCGGTGAGCACCCCGGCGACAAGAGCCGAGGCAGCGAGCATCGCAGCGGCGGGCGGCGTGACAACAGGCGTCGCGGTGGCGAGCGCCGCGACTCCGGTCGCCGCTCACCGGTGCTATGCAGCGCCGCACCGACATCGCTACGAGTCGTCACTGCACTGCACGGCGGGAGAGATGTTCGCGACGATGCGTCACTACATAGTGTTTTAGTTTGTTTTTGACATTAACTTAAATTCATAGTGATAAGAGTGATAGTTAAACCAATAACAGTGGTGAATAAGTGCCTAGTATAGAAAAAACCGTAAGTACCACCTCTGCAAACCTCATTTGAGTGGGCTATATAGCCGTGATTATAGTTTTATAGTGCGTCCAGGTAACCTAGTACCGAGACCTAGCCCTGGACCTAACTTTAATATCGTAAATTTAATATAAAGCCCACTTAATTGAGTTTGTATGTCGTGTTGCTTTAGTTAAGCGATATTTAAGATTTATGTTTTTTGTTAACCCTCTTTCAGGGCGCGTCACGCCCTGAATACTATAGATGTAAGTTTTTAAATATCAGATTGTTGTAGGTCTATAGACCAGCCTGAGATATCTATAATTAGATTTCGCATAGCTTCACTAGTTTTCGAGAAAAACAACTTACAAAATAAAGTTTAGTAACATTTTTCAGATTTTTTCGGTTTTTCTCGAAATATTCTTTCAGTATAGAAAGATATAGTAAATATGGATATCTCAGGAGATGGGGAATTTTGTGGGGAATTCAGGGATATGTAACATGCCATATGTACTTTAATAAATTAACGTGTTATATGCTTATTTCCGACAAAACTATAATAGAACTTAGAACAAATAAAACTTTAAAACAGGAAGTAATTAGCGGTCCTCGTTACGGTAAAGATTCATAGTACGATAGTAAACATGTAATTTCGAGTAATTTGTAGTCATCGGCAAGATTCTTATTTAAATCTTTAATTAACTTAAATATATAGATATAGTCAAAGTAGTGTTCCGAAATTGCTTCCTGAAGAATTATAAAAAACTTGTGTTATTAATCAGGTAAAGTAACCCCTTCAGTAAATAGTCAAAAAACACCCCCTTTCCTAGACGAATGTCTGGAAACTGTTTCTTAGGGGGCAGAATGTCAAAAACGTTGGTATGGTAACATGAAGAACGGAAGAAGGTAGCCACCCTGAAGATATCTGGAATCTATCGGTGCAGGACGTCAGCGCCGCGTGGACTGGGAGATTTACACCCTCCCTACACACCCTTCGCATCCATGCGATCACGCCCGTCCGGCACACACTCCATAACGAAGGGGTCACATTACTAAACCCTTCTTTAAATATTTTTTAACTCTTTTCATTTTAAAAGATTTATTATTTTTTTGCGACATGCCCCTTTACCTGTGCGCAAACTAATTATTTTGTGCTCCGCGATTTCACCCGCGTAGTTCCCGTTCCCGTAGTTCCCGTTCCCGTAGGAATACGGGGATAAAATATAGTCTATGTAATCCGGGGATAGTGTAGCTTCCCAACAGTGAAATAATTTTTCAAATCGGTTCAGTAGTTTCGGTGCCTATTTAATGTAAACAAACAAACAATCAAATTTTTTCTCTTTATAATATTATTATATAAATTAGGTTAAGACAATGCGAAGAATAATTTAAAAAAAAAATTTAAGAAAAAGTATTTATTTTTGAAAAAAAAAATACATATACACTCGAGAGCAATGAATCCGGGTCACTTAAAGAATGTTAAAAATCTCGGAAACTAAAAATGATAGGTTAATGCAATAAATTGTATTTAATAGACAATGTAATACTCCTTAAATGAAAGTAAAAAAAATATGAGTCACCATACATTTTATTAACACAAAATTACATAAAGAAAAAAACTGCTGATCTCTCCTTAAAACAAAAATAGGAAACATGAAATTTTTGAACTTTATTACGATTTTCTTGAATTTTAATACTTCGTATTGCCTCCTCGTGCTTCCATTACTGCGTTTACGCGGTTTGGCATGCTGTACACCAAGTTCCTTATACGATTTTGGGGAATATTCTCCCATTCCTCTGTGAGAGCAATTTTGAGCTCACGAAGCGTGATTGGGGGAGGGTTTCGTTGTTTTACGCATCTGCCTAGCTCGTCCCAAGCATGCTCGATCGGGTTGATATCCGGGCTGCGCGCTGGCCACTCCATACGAGTAATGTTCATCTCTTGAAGGTAGTCATTCACAATCCTACCTGTATGAGGTCGGGCATTGTCATGCATAAATATAGCATCCTCACCTAAATTGACCATAAATGGACCAACGTGATCATTGAGGATTTCTTCCACATATCTTACGCTAGTTAAAGAGCCGTTTTCTATGATCACCAGCTCTGTGCGACTTTCAGAAGAAATTCCGGCCCACACAAGTACAGACCCACCACCGTAGGCTACTTTTTCTTCGATGCATGCTTGCTTGAATCTTTCCCCTGGTCTTCGATACACTCTGTGTCTTCCATCGTGCTTGTAGAGCATAAATTTTGATTCGTCGGAGAACATAACTTTTGACCAATCTTCAATACTCCAATTTACGTGGCTCTGGGCATATCTTAGTCTTGAAATACGATGCCCACGCTCCAGTTTAGGGCCGTTTGCAGGTCTAAGGGGTTTTAAGTTAGATTCAGCAAGCCGACGTCTTACTGTCCATGCACTTGGGTTACTTCCTCCGAGGCGTCGAAACTGATTTGTGAGTTCAGTTCCTGTGAGAAAGCGATTTCGAAGCATGGTGTTCACCAAGTATCGGTCTTCTCGTGCTGTGGTACACCTGGTTCTGCCCGTTCCTGGTCTGCGTAGGTTAGAACCAGTTTCTTCGTAACGTCGGAGAACTCTTTGTACTGTTGACAGCGACACACCGACAGTCCTGGCTGTATCGCGCTGACTCCGGCCGGTTTCCAGCATTGTAAGTATTCTGGTGCATTCTTCAGGCGTAAGCGACATAATTTCAGCTTGAATAATGAATATAGAGCACTATCAACATGGTTTATGTACCCACATAAATGACAGATTACAAACAAAAGCAAAACCAAATGCTGTAATTTCGTAGTTCCATCTTCGAAAGTGGCCCTTTTTCAAATTAGATTTTTTTATGATATAACTTTACAATAACTATGAAGTTTTAATACCTTCATTTAAGGAGTATTACATTGTCTATTAAATACAATTTATTGCATTAACCTAGCATTTTTAGTTTCCGAGATTTTTAGGATTCTTTAAGTGACCCGGATTCATTGCTCTCGAGTGTAGGTACTAATAACGCCATCTAGCGGTAAATGTGGTAACTAATTCGATAGAATGGTTTGCTGCAGATATGCATTGCTGCGTTAAAAGGTATTTTATTCATTTCTTTGAACGAATTTGTTAGTTCGAATGGTATGGTAAATGGAAAATGGTATTTCGAATGGCAGAACTGCAATTCAGCACCGTAAAGGGATAAAATACTGTCACAGATTTTGATGAGCCATATTTTGAAAATTTACTCATGAATGAGTTTTTTTGTCTATCCGAAAGATTTGTTTTGTATTTACCTAAATAACTACCTATGTAATGCCGTTTATTAAGTTAATTAAATTCCCTTACATTTCCCGTGACGCACACATGAAGTAGCCTTTTGAGAGAAAACTAAGAAGGCTTATAAATCATGTGTGTATGAAGAAGTTCGCTTTGAACATAATTATGAATAGCCTGCCCTCATAGACTCGTCGTAATATTATGACATGTTATAATATGTTAACGAGTGTAAAAATATTTATTTTTCTAACTCTATTATCTCAATTATGGTTTAAAATAACAGTATTAGAATTATAAACAAGTATATGAAGTAAAAAGGGAAAGGTCACTGGGCATAAAAGAATTCGTCCGCATCGCTGTCAGTACTACCTATGTTAGTGAATACATCCCCCGTTTTAATACAACCAACCCAAAAGTTGTTTAAAAATAACAAAGAATATTTGTACTCAATACATAATCTACTAAAAATAAAAACAACCACACGAGCGTAAAAATCATCCAAAAATACCCTACTGTTCTAAAAACCCACCCATCCGTCCCCTAACCTCGGTCCACTTGCTTAACCACACTAAACTACCCTTTAGCTTCATTAACTCAGAAAAGGGGTAGTAAATCCTTAAATAATATAATCGGTTGGGGGTGAAATGCTTTTAAAGTAAGTTTGCAACCCTTGTTTGACCTATATTTAAGCTTTTTACACCCCTGTGATTATCTGCATCGGTAGAGGGGAAGAATTGCGTGACGTCAGTGGGGTGGGCTTATCTGCTAAATATATTACTTGGATACATATTTTTAACTACGTTGTGGTCGGGACTGCTAAGATAAAATAAAAGGGATAAGATAAAAGACTACGTTGAAGACAGGGAAGTTTGGCATTAATTCCTTCTGCACATGTGGCTTCCCTGGTACCTCATTAACAGCAAAACTGTGTGAAAGTCTATTAACTGCTCCCAAATTACAATGTTAATTTTTCTTCTTTTTATTTTTTACAATGTCTGACATATTCTCGTCATTATTTGACATTATACATCAATTTTACTACTATCTATTATTAGTGATTGTCGTCGAAATCATGTCACTTGGTTCAAATAGATTCATTTTATATAGGTAGATTCTTTTACATATTGTGAATGAGAGAACGTTGTAGGCCTTAGAGACTAGATTTGTAGACGTTTTTCTATTCTGTATTTTCACTCCTCTAAGTACCTGGTACTTATTGACTGGCCTGCACTGTCCTCCCATACCTATTATCACTGTAATTTGAAAACATTGTAAAAGCCAACTATTTTTAAAAGAGTAACCGTGGAGTTTCTTGCCGGCTCTTCTCCATAGGAAACGACAAATTGGAACCGTGCACCTAGCTTCTGACGTTTCATAAGTGCCCATGCAGGCTTATGTGAAATAAAATATTTTGATTTTGATTTTGACTGCGTGGCAGGTCTAGTAATCGCAAGCGCTACTGCTAAGGTCCTGAGGTCGATTCCCAACAGGCGTATGTTATGTTATTATGTGGTAGGTCAAAGCATTTATTTCAAATAGGCACTTAGAAGGCACTTTTAAACGTACAATTTACATAAAAAAAAAACTAAAAAAAAACAACCGACTTCCGAAAAACACTACAAAGTGAAAAATAACTTTAATTTCGGAAGTAGGTGACTTTTTTTTTTTTGGGTGGGAAATCATCTAGTAACTTCTCCCGCTCTGTGTGGAGCTCCAGGGCGTGTCAGACTTTTACTGACTAACACCCACCCGTGTTCCCTCAGTTGCCTGTATGCCAGGGGCCGCGGTATCTCTTTCGAACAACCCGCACCCCTGGCAGGCATCGGCCCTTACGGACCCCACCAGTTAGTGCTGACATCTCTTTGAGGCGCGCGTGGAACACAACGCGCCGTCGACCCGGGCTTGGTCCTTACCGGACAGCGAGCTACCCATTACTCGCCGTCCGCAAACCCGCGCCTACGGTGGCCGGTAATCAGCCTGGGATTCCCGACATGACTACGTGAATACGTGACTTTGGATATGTATTTTAATTTTAAGTCACCGCCTTCCGAAATTAAAGTTATTTTTCACTTTGTAGTGTTTTTCCGGAAGTCCGTTGTAATTTTTTTTGAAGTTTTTATTTTTAAATTTTTAGTTTCACACCGATTCGAAATTTCATCACCCTTGGGGTCAAAACAATGCATATTTAAGCAATAGCAACAATCGCGGTTGATTTGCTGTCATTTTTTGAAGAGTTCCGTTGTCTGTCTCCGAAACTCATCATCAGATCTATACGAAATTTAAATGGGACCATTTTGGAATAAACCCCTTTTGAACAAAAACTGGATTTTGTAAATCCGTTTATATATAACGGAGTTATGCCCGAACATACATAAAAACACCTCGAATTCATAAGCTCTTTCTTTTTGAAGTCGGTTTAAAATAGAAGCAATCTTCATCCTTCATTCTTGATTAGGACAATACATTCAGAATATGATACCACAGCTTTATTCTTCCTCGTTGATCCATCATTCTTATAATTTCTTAGTCTATCAAGAGGTGCTGTCTTCGGCTGCGACTTCTTATAGTCATAGTCCTCATCATCAAAAATCAAAATCAAAATCAAAATATTTTATTTCACATAAGCCTGCATGGGCACTTATGAAACGTCAGAAGCTAGGTGCACGGTTCCAATTTGTCGCTTCCTATGGAGAAGAGCCGGCAAGAAACTCCACGGTTACTCTTTTAAAAATAATTGGCTTTTACAATGTTTTCAAATTACAGTGATAATAGGTATGGGAGGACAGTGCAGGCCAGTCAATAAGTACCAGGTACTTAGAGGAATGAAAATACAGAATAGAAAAACGTCTACAAATCTAGTCTCTAAGGCCTACAACGTTCTCTCATTCACAATATGTAAAAGAATCTACCTATATAAAATGAATCTATTTGAACCAAGTGACATGATTTCGATGACAATCACTAATAATAAATAGTAGTAAAATTGATGTATAATGTCAAATAATGACGAGAATATGTCAGACATTGTAAAAAAAAAAAATATAATAAAAAGAATAAAAATTAACATTGCAATTTGGGAGCAGTTAATAAACTTTCATCAGAACCTTCACCGCTGTCTGCTTTACCACCTGTCTGCTTCTGAATAACTATGCATCTATATATATAAAAATGAATTGCTGTTCGTTAGTCCCGCTAAAACTCAAGATCAGCTGGACCGATTTGGCTAATTTTGCTTTTGAAATATTTGTGGCAGTCTAGGGAAGGTTTAAACGGTGAGAAAATATCAAGAAAATCTATAATATAAAAAAAATATTGACGTTTGTTAGTCTCATAAAAAGTTCAAAAATCTTTTATCGGCGGTACGTAGTTTGCCGGGTCAGCTAGTCTGGAATAAAAGGCACAATCTGTCAGAATCGATACACAAGTAGTAAGTTCGGCACTAATTGCGTAACACGCGATTAATCATAATCGGTTTCATTTTGACAGTTCAACAATATTCATTGCGTTATTTACGTTGTTGAGCAGACACATTTTTCGAACATAATATGACGCAATAGTTTAGCCATCTGTTTCAAAACGAAACCGATTATGATTAATCGTAAGTTACGCAATTAGGGTGCTGTTTTGAAATAGTAACTCATAATAAATAATTTTATTTCTGTAAAAATTGCTTTAATATCTACCAATTTATTTCAATTAAACTATATAACTACAGCGAATAAATTAAACCAAAGCGTCAAAAAACTCATCCGCATCGCTGTCGACTGGTAATGTACCCAAGAGACTGGCGGCATTACCACGTTGTATAGCAATGCTCAGCCTCTGGCCAAAGTAAAAACCAGCCCTTGGGTCACGGGAAGTGTCAACCAGCCGTTTGGAGATTTCCTTGTAGAGAGCAAGTAAGTAGGTTTGTACAAACACTTTCACACGTCAATCATATTTTTTAAACTAGATGAGGCCGGCGTTTTCTGTCTGATTACTCCGAAAAGAAAGGCCGAAACAAACTCAAAGGTCACAGTCTCTTTAAAAGTCTAGACATAATCTTGATCAGAGTGGCAATTCTGGTAATTTTAAGAACGTTCACAGTCTGATCTCAGTGTCAAGCTGTCAAAAATACCTCGAACTTCCATACATTTTTGACAGGTTTTTAACATTTGATTGTCGCCGAGATGAGACTGCGACTAGATTTTGAACGTTTTTAATTACGAGAATTTGCCTTCAGATCATGTGAAGACCATGTAGATTGGTGTCTGAAATGGTCTTTTGAGGCACGAATCACACAGATTGAGTGCGGGCAGGCATCATCGGCCTAACTTTTTCCCAACTATGTTGCGGTCAGCTACCAGTCTAACCGGATGCAGCTGAATACCAGTATTTTACATGGAGCGACTGCCTCTCTGACCTCCACAACCCAGTTACTGGGTAACACGATACCCCTTGGTAAGACTGGTTGTCAGACTTTCGGGCTTCTGTCGACCCGTAACGACTGTCAAATATCCACGAATGACCGCCAGGACCAACGGCTTAAACAAGCAAAGACAGTAATTTAACTAGTATATAAAATCATTAATGTTGACTTTTACAAAACTAATGTATGCGGGTTGAAAATTATACGCTTATTCACAATATTTACCTATATTGCTTACCTAAAAACACAAGGATAATTTCTATAATAGATAACATTTATTTCGTAAACCCCTTCATTTAGAAACGCTGCATAAAGTTAAGTAATGATTGACGATTGTTTAACCATACATTTTGACGTTTAAACATCTTTTAACGTCAACGTTTATAAATAAACCCCAAAACGGTTAGGGAAAACATCGTGACTAAACCGGGATATCCTAGAACCAAAAATTCAAAAACATATGACATCTACCAATCGCACTGGGCCCGTGTGGTGACTCACGGCCCACTACCTTTCACAGAAAAGAGGCCTATGTTCCAGCAGTGGGAAGGTATTTTTTTTTTTGGGTGCGAAATCATTAAATAACTTCTCCCGCTCTGGGTGGAGCAGGAGGGCGTGTCAGACTTTTACTGACTAAAACCCACCCGTGTTCCCTCAGTTGCCTGTGTGCCAGGGGCCACGGTATCTCTTTCGAAAAACCCGCACCTCACGCAGGCATCAGCCCTTGCGGACCCCACCAGTTGGTGCTAACATCTCCTTGGGGTGCGCGTGGAACACAACGAGCCGTCGACCCGGGCTTGGTCCTTACCGGACAGCGAGCTACCCATTACTCGCCGTCCGCAAGCCCGCGCTTACGGTGGCCGGGAATCAGCCTAGTATTCCCGACGCCCAGGACGTCTTCTGCGGAAGCTAGGGCCGTGACTCCGTGAGGGCGCATATACTGCCTCTGCCTCACATGCACCGCCTCCCTCTTTGCGAGCATTACTGCTTCGCAGAAGAAGGCGACGGCTACCTATGCACTCTTGCCCCGTACCATGGCCTGGACCAGGGCCGGACGCGAGAGATCGCCGCCGCCGATCGCCTCCACGAGGACACGGCGGTGCTACGCCCAACCCAGGCAGACCTCCACCGTATGCTCCACCGTGTCCTCAGGGCGATCTTCACAGTGGAAACACCCGGGCGTTTTCTCCCGCCTTATACGAAACAGGAACCTCCCGAAATACCCGTGTCCGGTGAGGACCTTCGTCAGGCGGAAAGTAAGGACGCCGTGGCGCCTCTCAAGCCACTCCTCAAAGAGGGGACTTACTGCCGCAATCGTGGCATGCCCAAGCAGTGGGAACGTTATTCTGATTATATTTAAGTAACACCGTCCTTATGTATAATACTTTTATGATGGCCTTGCAAAGAACTTCAAGAAATTGTACTGTATCGTAGCCAAAGTCTCTTGAGCTCTCCCGCTTCCCTTGTTTTTAGTTATTCGTTCGGAATGGAGGAAGATCTATGAGATGTAAGAGGTCAGGGTATACTGGGCAAGCCTTAATGAGTCGTTCATTCTAAGGGTTATAGGTCAAGTGTCTTATCAACGCTCTTTGATAAGGGAACTAGTAGGGAAGTGGTGTAAGTTTGGAATTGAGAAAAATTAGGATTTTTTTCGGGGGTCTATTGGTCACTAGCACTACTGTTGAGCATGAGGTGCTGCGTTCGATTTCCAGTTCAAGATAAATTTTATTGGGTTAATCCCGGTATATTTATTCATGCACGGTTGGTGGCAATTGACTCGCCCCCTATTACATTTTTTTTTTTGGGTGGGAAATCATCAAATAACTTCTCCCGCTCTGGGTGGAGCGGGAGAGCGTGTCAGACTTTACTGACTAAAACCCACCCGTGTCCCCTCAGTTGCCTGTGTGCCAGGGGCCGCGGTATCTCTTTCAAACAACCCGCACCCTTGGCAGGCATCGGCCCTTGCGGACCCCACCATTTGGTGCTGACATCTCTTTGAGGCGCGCGTGGAACACAACGCGCCGTCGACCCGGGCTTGGTCCTTACCGGACAGCGAGCTACCCATTACTCGCCGTCCGCAAGCCCGCGCCTACGGTGGCCGGGAATCAGCCTGGGATTCCCGACGCCCAGGGCGTCTCCCGCGGCGACTACGGCCGTGAGGGCGCATATACTGCCCTCCCTATTACATGAGACTTGAACATAACTGGCGAAATGTGGGTGTACTTATAGGTACACCACTGCTCAACCATTCGGGGAAACAATGCGTGATGATTTGTTATGTTTCTTTGTAGCGCCATCTACAATGCCACAGACGAACTACGCAAGACGCACATCATAGAAATCCTAAATCGCGCAGTTAAAGTTTACCGCGTGATTTGCATAGATACAACATCCCGACATCAACCGTCGGGCAGTTGCCTACCAGACACAACACTCGTCTGGTCGGAGGATCTTCCCTTATCCATAGAGTATGAGCGAACTTCACACCCTGTTCCTCATACCTCCATATCTTTTTGTTTTGGTTATTTGTTATTGCTATGTTTTCTTTGATCTGTTTGTTAAATTTTCATCCACTCTTGAAGAAGTTAAAGGAATTTAAAATAGAGTGATGTGATTGTTCCGTGTGGTGCTGGACGTAAAGAATAGCACCATCCCATCTCTTCCCGTGGGTGTCATAAAAGGCGACTAAGGGATTTACTAGAGAAAGGGCAGCAGCGTTTTCTATGCATTTTACCACCATACTGCGATCGCCAACCCGCCTGCCAAGCGTGGCGATTATGGCAAACCCCCCCAAATTAGGGGAGGCCTATGTCCAGCAGTGGACGTCTTCCGGCTGAAATGATGATGATGATGATGATGATTAAGACACGTAGCTCAATGGTCAGAGCACTGGCACTATGTACATTAATTTGGGCTGGTGGCCGTAGGTTCGGGTCCCAATAGTTTGGGTTATTTTTAAACCTAGGTACCTATTACAAAAGCTACTCGCCGCACTGGGTCATAGTGGATTATGGCCCACTCTCTCTTACGTCCGTCGTCTCTCTCTATGTCACAACAGTGGGAATATTGTCGGCTGATTAAAATTACTTATATAAAATAACAAACGAAGATTTTTCCTTTAGGCCCTGGTAACTATAAATATTGTCGTAATGAGCGATAATAGTTCTTACTGCAATCTGATACGGCTTAAAATCTGTTGTAATAAAAGCAAGCATTGTCGTAAAAACGCAAATAAAATCGTATAAAATTAGATATTAACTATTTAATAATAAATAGTCCATCACTGGATGCAGTTTGGCATTTGGAATTTTATGATATATTTTTAATTATAATTATAATTGTTATTGAACGGATAAACTGGTTTTAAAGATAATTAAGAAGTGACTTTGATGATTCTTTGATGCATTAAAGTATGTGTAATTTTGTTTTGAGATCCATCACTCTATACAAAAAAGACTTGAAAATATTTTTGAATTTTTTTTCTTTCAAAATTATTTACGGTTAAAGAGATACACTGATTTAAAAAAAAAACACCTTTTGAGCGTTTTCAAGAAATCACCGCCTTAAGAAACAAAATAAATTTCATACTTTACAACCGACTTCCAAAAAAACACTACAAAGTGAAAAATAACTTTAATTTCGGAAGGCGGTGTCTTTGGAGCTGTATTTTAATTTCTTGTCACCGCCTTCCGAAATTAAAGTTATTTTTCACTTTGTAGTGTTTTTTGGAAGTCAGTTGTTTTTTTTTTGGAAAACGTTTTTTTATTTCACTTTTTAGTGGTTCACATGTGCTTACCCCTTCACAGCATACCGGCGTGATGTTATGTTATGAACTGGTGTAAGCAATAGACAGACATGAGATTTCAGCAATCTCAGTCCATTTGCTATCATTTATTGAATAGTTCCGTTGCCTATCTCCAAAGTTCTTCATCAGATCTTCACCAAATTGGAATGAGACCACTCTGAAAAAGTACTCTTCCAAAAAATACCTAAATCGCTTCGTGTGCCTATAATTTTTTTTCTCTATTTCTCCAGGATCCCATCATCAGATCCTGACTTGATGATCATGGGACCACCTGGAAAGTATACCCTTTCAAACAAAAAAAAAATCCAAATCGGTCCAGCCATCTTCGAGTAATCGGGTAACATACATAAAAAAAAGAAAAAAAAAAGGTTCTGATGAATTGAGAATCTCCTCCTTTTTGAAGTCGGTTAAAAATGGTAAGAAACCAAAATTACAATTTTCTACTTATACCACTTTTCATACCACTACGAAGTCAGTCATTTAAGCGGCGATGTCCGAACACATTATACAGCGGAGTGTGATATTTTAATTATTACTAACAATATTTATTATTGTTAATAATAACTCCATCAGTGAGAGTGTTAAACTCAGTTTGAAAGTGAAATTAATGTAAGTGCAGTCATCCTTTTAGTGTAAAGTTTTAAAGTAATGTGCTGGAATTAGTCGACGCCCAAAATAAGATGTGATGCTGGATTTAATACGGGTCGGTGACCGCGGCTATATCGTTTACTTCATATTGATATTATTAACACCCCGACTTCACCCTTTGCTGGGTAAGAAATATGAGAATTGATGCACATACTGTGATCAGAGGGCTTATGGCTAAGTTAAGCTATGTGGATGTGCGACCATCTTTTCATACCAAGACCCATCGGTGACTCGGAATGCACGTTAAGCCGTTGGTCTGGCTTTCATTAAGTCTGACAACCAGTGTTACCAAGGGATATCGTGTTACCCAGTAACTGGGTTGTGGAGGTCAGATAAGCAGTCGCTCCATGTAAAGGAATGGTATTCAGCTGCATCCGGTTAGACTGGAAGCTGACCCCAACATAGTTAGGACAAAGTCTAGGCAGATGATAATGACTGTGATCAGAATATTAATGGGGAAAGAAACGATGGATGGACTGTGACTACGGAGATGACGACTAATAGAGAAGTGTGGGAGAAAAATATATTTTGCGCAGATAATTAGCCTATAATATTCCCTGTTAAGGGCCTAGTAACTTTACCCGATTGACCCTTGCTCGTTGAAGCGCCAGCCCGCACCGCAGCTTAGCCAGTAGCTTTAAATTCCCCGATCAATAATAATGCCAATATTTTGATCCAGCCTGTCCCCAATAATGATAGCTGTCCCCCTATCAGTGACGCCCTGAGCCGAGGCCCGTGGGTGCCCTCAGCGTGCAGTCGCTTAGTTTATAAATTTTAGTTTTTAAGCCCTGGCTGGAGGCGTTAAGAGTAAATTCTTAATGGCAGCCCCAGGAAAGCCCGGTTGAGCAGTCACGGCCTCTCAAGGCCAACTGCGAGATGCCCAACAAAAAAATCAAAAAAACCTAGTAACTTTAGATATTGTCGTTATGAGCGATAATAGTTCTTATTGCAATCCGATACGGGTTAAAATCTGTTGTATTAAATTCGAATAATAAATGAGCAAGCATTGTCGTAAAAATGCAACTAAAATCGTATTAAATTAGATATTAACTATTTAATAATAAATAATCCATCACTGGATGCAGTTTGGCATTTGAAATTTTATGGTATATTTTTAATTATAATTGTTATTGAAGGGATAAACTGGTTTTTAAGATGAGAGAGGTGACTTGGATGATTTTTTTGATGCATTAAAGAATGTTTAATTAAGTTTTGAGTTCCATCTCTTTATGCAAAAATGACTTGAAAATATCATATATTTTGTTGCTTTCTAAATTATTTACGGTTAAAGAGATACACTTGTTTATGAAACCACCTTTTTGAGTGTTCTCAAGAAATAACCGCCTTAATTATGCGGTGAGTCAGGTGTTGTAGGCGGGGGTGACGGTTTTCCCTTGACGAAAGAGTTAAAGTAAAACCAGCAATAACGTTTGTAAGAAACACTATATTGTACACTTAAATACATGGTTATAAAAGAAAGAACAATACAGGTAATCAGTACGAGTACAAAACACATTATAAGAGTTAACACACACAAAATAAAACAGTCACACGAATTACAGTCAGAAATAAGCAGTAAATACAGATAAAAAACGATAGAACACACAATAAGATTCTAAGCTTTAATACTTGTGGACTGGCTAGCTAAGTATAGGGTACTTCGCGACTAATAGTGAACAGCGGAGCCACTATTTGACATTTAGTTGTTTACTTGAGGACTAAGTAAGTGATGGATACTGAAGATTCCAATGTAACACTTAAGAATGTGCGGGTTGTTCGAAAAAGATACCGCGGCCCCTGGCACACAGGCAACTGAGGGAACACGGGTGGGTTTAAGTCAGTAAAAGTCTGACACGCCCTCCTGCTCCACCTAGAGCGGGAGAAGTTATTTGATGATTTCCCACCAAAAAAAAAAACCACTTAACAAATTTTTTTTGTCGGGCATCTCGCAGTTGGCCTTGAGAGGCCGTGACTGCTTAACCGGTCTTTTCCTGGGACTGCCATTAAGAATTAACTTAACGCCTCCAGCCAGGGCTTAAAAACTACTTAAATACTAGGCGACTGCACGCTGAGGGCACCCCCTGCGGGGTACGGGCCTCGGCTCAGAGCGTCAGTGGTAAGGGAACAGCAAGTGGGGACAGGCTGGATCAAAATATTGGGCGGCTGAGTTGATTGATTGATGGATCTCTAAAAACCCGTTCTAATGCAACGGTTTTGGGAATATGAACTTGATACTTGAAGCTATTAAACTAATGTGAAATACTAGTACTCAGATAAAGTCCAGGCAGATGAAGATAACTTGAACCCTCTTCGTTTTTTAACTTACGTTCATTCAAGAGTGTTGTGAAATTAAATTAAGCATTGTGTTTTATAAACCATCTTGTTTTATTTCTTTCAGAACAGCCACAAAATGTATTTAAAGATCTTCATTTTCATTGGTAAGTAATAAAAATAACTATAAATATCTGTCTATTTATCCAAAGCAAGAATGAACATACATCTTCTGGGAACGATCGTTCCATAATAGACTTCCTCCAGGCGTAATCGAGGTCAAGACCAGGCCCAAACAGCAATAAAAAAAAATCTGCTAGTCAATAATCATAAAAGCCTCAGATCTGCAAGAAAAGTTACTTGAAATGACCAGACTCAGGGTTGCTATGCTACTGGCAGCAAAGACTAATGGTGGTTGGTTAGTGATTACCGAAATGAGGGTCTGCTAAACACCACCACGCTTAACCGTTTGGGAAATACAGTCGTGATGTTGTGTAATCCCATCGGCCATCTGTTCTTCGTTTTCACTTAAGTTTGGCAATTCTTTGGGCTATGTCGGTTGACCTGGGTCTTTCAAAAAAACAAAAAGGTTCTTGTGTGAAGACCGCGTACCGGATGACATACGTTACAAAACCTCGCACAAGTTAGACCGATGACCTTGTGAAGGAATCCGCTGGATGTGGGGAGCACAGAACCGGTCGAAATGGCGGTGCTTGAGGCCTATGTCCAGCAGTGGACGAATTTAGCTGAAAGTTGGTGATGATGATAGTTCATACCATTAAGAGCGAACCAAAATTTCCTCACAAACATGTCAGTTGCAGCTATCAATGTATTTAGCCTCTATACCAACATTACAACACATACATAAACTATATATAAGTACATTAATTTAAATAAGAACACAGTTTTATTTGTATTTAATTTGTCGTAAAAGTATGACTAATATAGCTACTGTCGTATATTTTTTCTCATAAATTCTAATCTTGAATTGTAATCTTGTTCAACCAGTCAACTTAATACGTCATGATAAATACGTTCACTTTTACTTTCCAGCATCAATAACCGCCTCAAACACACTCACCACGGGTCTCAAGCTGCTCTTCCCCCAAGAACACAGAGAGTACGTCTTCGTTCTGAAGAGTAACGTCTCCACCGGGACCTGGAACCCTCGCAAGAGCACCACGTACTGGCAGCTGGAGGGGAACCTGCACATCCAGGTGTATGACAACTTTACAAAGGCTAGGTTGTCTTTGGATGAACTGGAGGTGAGGATAATTCTTGTAAATGTCATTTTGGTAAACTGTTACTGGTCACTGCCATCTAGGTTGGTATATAAGCCTGCGACCATTGATATACAACAAACTTATGATACACAACAGCGTCGTTCAAAAGCGTCCGCACAAATAGGGCGCAATGGGACGACAGACAACTAATCCGCGATAGCTATATAATAATTAATATGGTTTCTTATTTTTCAGAAAACCGTATGTTGTACCAACCACAGCTCGGTACGCTATTTGGGAACATCTGATGATAAAGTCTTGCAAGAACCTTGGGAATTGGAGTATCAGGTACAGAAAAGTTAATCTTATCACGTTGAAAGATTAGTCAATGTAATGATAGTCCTCTAGACCATATTTCGGCCATAGCGGTCAATATCCTCCGCGCGCGGGAGATATTATAGCGCACAAGTGTGTGCGCAGACAACGAGTGTACTTTCTCATAGTCCAACGGGATGGCAATCCAAAACCGGAGAGAGATCAGGCGGCGGACCAACGGCTTAACGTACTTTCCGAGGCCCAAGAGTATCACACCGCTAACTCCCAAGCTCCGGGCAGTTTCTGAGAAATTTCCTCATGGAATTTACCCGACCTGCACACTAATTGCATATCACACTATTAACCTTTGCTACCTGTTACCTGCCAAAGCTACCATGGTACCGACTTCATAGTCAGGGATCGTTCTTTGCTGTGTTGGCGACATACACAGATAAACTTTCAGCTTTTATAAAATAACGGAGGTCTGATCGTCGCGGGATCTCCCTTTTGGTTTGGTTGCTGCTATCAACGATTTAAGGAACATCAGTATACCGATGACTATCAGGGAAACGGTGTTGGCCTAACCAATTCCCATTTACAGCCTATCCACATGAAGGAGGAGGAGGAGGAGTGGTTTATTTGTGCTTGAAGTAGTTTTATTGCTTTCGTTAAGACTTTGTGGTAAACTAATAGATGTGTATACCTCATTTATTATAGCTTTAGAAAAAAGAGGCTCGTAGAAGCAGGAATGCAAAACATTTTATTTCAAAGTTAAACTCTAACTTTTTTAGGTAGATTTAAGACAGTACTAAATACTGAGATAAACGAAGTAAAAGTGATTTTAATTTTAAGTAAATTTCTATTTATAATAACATCTTCATCACACATTACAAACCTACAACAAAACGAATGAATGAAACAAACAATCACATGATGATTTAAATCTAATTCAGATTAAAAGGAAATAAAATATATTATTTTTACTTTACTTTATTTTAAATAACAACTTACGACCGATATACGTGATATACGTGAGTAAAACTTCGTCGTCATCAGCTAAATTAGTTACTCGGTGTTGTTCATTCCTGCTTCTTTTAGGTTTTTAGCCAAAAAATTTAAAGTGTCAATACACTTTAAATTTTTTGGCATTAATCGTTACTGCAACACGTTTAATGTAATTTTGTTACGAAGTGTACATTAAAAAGAACCTTTTTTAACTTCTGTCTACCTAAAGCTATTGTAAATGGAGTATAATAAGTTTTAATTTTCAGGAAAATGGCTACATAAAATCAATATACGTGGGCCATCAGGAACCAGCCTGGTCTGTGAACCTAAAACGGGGTATATCTATCAATTTTCAACTGACCAAGGACACGGGGACATATTCTGTGAATGAGGTGAGTAATTGGTCATTGTTTTGGAGTTTTTCAAAAGCGCGATTGCTGAGCTGAGTAATTTACATTTTAGAAACATGCAAATTTGTGCGGAAACATTAAGAATTTTATTCAAAACGTGAAGACATTCAGACACGCTATCTACTCAGACACCGATCTAGGCTAAACATACCAAGTTCTCGATTAAAAATGCACTCTACAAGTCCCTATGTGATGTCCATTAAAATATATAATAAACTACCTGCTCCAATAAAAAAAGAAGGGAAAATTAACTTATTAAAAAAAAAAAAAACTAACACAATTTTTGCCAAATGAAAGCTATTACTCTATTAACGAATATTTAAGTGATAGACTCATAAAGTCATAACATATGTACTCGCAGCTTTAAATTTTAATTTGACCTTATTATTGCATCTCATATGTTTATATTATATTTTATTTTATAATAATTGATTGTATTTTAGATTTAATAAACCAGTAAATACTTACATTAATTTTATAATATAGTAGTTTTGCTAAATGTTTAATATATAACAATTAATGCTTCCTCTCTAACTTACTTATTTTGCTGTGCCCGACAGGGTCCATATGATCTAATTATAAGTTTACCACCTAAGAATACCTCGGCGGCGGCGATCTCTCGCGTCCGGCCCTGGTGCAGGCCATGGTACGGAGCGAGAGTGAATGGTTAGCCGTCACCTCCTTCTGCGAAGCAGTAATGCTCGCGAAGAGGGAGGCGGCGCACGTGAGGGAGAGGCAGTATATGCGCCCTCACGGCCGTAGTCGCCGCGGGAGAAGCCCTGGGCGTCGGGAATCCCAGGCTGATTCCCGGCCACCGTAGGCGCGGGCTTGCGGACGGTGAGTAATGGGTAGCTCGCTGTCCGGTAAGGACCAAGCCCGGGTCGACGGCGCGTTGTGTTCCACGCGCGCCTCAAAGAGATGTCAGCACCAAAGGGTGGGGTCCGCAAGGGCCGATGCCTGCCAGGGGTGCGGGTTGTTCGAAAGAGATACCGTCGCCCCTAGCACACAGGCAACTGAGGGAACACGGGTGGGTTTTAGTCAGTAAAAGTCTGACACGCCCTCCTGCTCCACCCAGAGCGGGAGAAGTTATTTGATGATTTCCCATCCTCAAAAAAAAAAAAAAAAAAACCTAAGAATACCTACATGTGGAATGCAATAAAGTATTGAGTATTGAGCTCATGGGTTCAATCCCCAGGTTGGCCAAAGCCTTGTTGGGTTTTTCTGATTGGGTTATGAATTCGTGTTTATATATATATATTTTTTAATGTATGTTCGGGCATAACTCCGTCATATACAAGGTATTATCCAGTGCGCAAACTTTAACCATGATTTCAGCATACCATTCTAGACCCCCCAGCGAAGAAATTTTTCGTCGGTTTTACAAAAAAAAAAAACAGGTTTCATAGAAAAGTGCAATACCTACGCGGTCAAAATGTATGGAACAGCTGTTTTTTTTTTGTATTACCGACGCAAAATTTCTGCGCTGGGGGGTCTAGAATGATATGCTGAATTCATGGTTACAGTTTGCGCATTGGATAAAAACTTTTCCTGTATAGAGGGATTAATTATTTTTTTGTTCGCAATAGTCCCGTTAAAATTTCATATTGATCTGATGATGAGTTTTGGAGACAGACAACGGAACTCTAAAAAAAATTACAGCAAACCAACCGCGAATGCTGCTATCGCATAAATATGCATGTTTTGATTTGATTGACTTTGAGAATACCCCAAGGATGATGAAATTTCGAATTGGTGTGGGGTAGGTACTATAACTAAAAAGTGAAAAATACAAACGGAACAGAAGGCGGTGACAATTTTTTTTAAATAGGTACATATCCAAAGACACCGTCTTCCGAAATTAAAGTAATTAAATAATGAAAAGTACTTAATAATTCAAACTACGTTATACAAAATAAATACAAAAACAAAAGGACACTTAGGCGTCGAAGTATTCCTCCGCATCGCTGTCATCAGGAAACGTGCCCAGAAGACTGGCAGCATTGCCACGTTGAATGGCAATGCTAATTCTTTGGCCAAAGAACGACCCAGCCCTCTGGTCATGTGGAGTGTCGACCAGCCGGCGAGAAATTTCCTTAAAGAGGAGACGTGCACTCGGGCCGCATGACCCGAGCGTTTCGATCCCAAACGGCTCAAAACTGAAGTTACCCATAAGGTTACAGTATTTACGCAGCTTGAAGGTCTCAGCAACAGCAGCAGCGGCGCCAGCACAGCCCGCCGTGCTAGGAACATGGGATGGCGCAAGGGTGTCGACACATGTTGCGTCCCACACCAGTACTTAATAATTAAATAAATATCTTTATTACAGACCTCATGATCCATAAAAAAAAACAAACAACGAATTTTAAATACTTAGTAGTCTACTTAATACTTGCTACGACTAAACTAATTGCTTATTTACTTTGTAGGGTTTTCGGAAGTCAATTGTTTTTTTTTTCAAGTTTATTACCGTATCGACGACAATCTAAACGTATTCGGCCTAAAAAAGGGGATTTTCCAATTTAATAAAAACTACTTTAATTTGAAGATTGAGACGGTATATTTTACAGAAAAATAAAAATAAATTTATTTATATGCATTTTTTTAAATTAAAAACGATTAAAATCAATTTTTATTTGTCGTTGTTTTCAATTTACGCCAAAACGATTGTTACGATGACTCTTTTATCACGTAATATTGTGACGACAGCTTTGTGTAAACGGCACCGGTACAAATACTTAGTTTGGCGCAGTTTTAAAAGTATTTGTGCACAGAGGCACCGCACACCAGTAATATCACTTTCTATCCATTAAAAATCTTGTTAATTATAAACTAGACATTCACTTTTTTACTGAATAACTACTGTAGTTTATACAAAGTCGACGTCACTTGTCGTCACGTGATAAAAAGTCATCGCAAGAAGCGTTTTGGCGGTAAATTCAAAACAACGAAAATTAATTTGATTTATATCGTTTTAATTGAGAAAATTGATATAAATCAATTTACTTTTATTTATCTGTTACATATTTCGTCCCAATATCCAAATTAGAATAGTTTTTAATAAATTGGACAATACGTACCCTATTCGCCTAGAGTAGCGTACTTCAGTTCCTGTAACGTGCAGACAACAGGACACGCTGGACACGATATCGAGTGTCCCTTCGTTTGTAGAACAGCATCATATTTACAACATAATTAGACGCTTTATATTAGCTTCACTTGTATGTTTGTTTGTTTGTTTGTATATAACCGACTCCTTTGAGCGCGATTTTGACCCACTTTAAACAGTCAGATTTCATTGAAACTTTGTAAACTTGTCGAGGACCGATGACAGTTCAATAATTAAAAAAAAATTAGAAAAAAAACACGTTTTTGTAGTTAGCAGAACTAAAAAATTGAAAATAAATAATAGTTTAAAAAACTAAAAAACACGCTTTAAAAACCAAACTAAAAAAGGAGAAAATAATTTAATTCAATTAAAAAGCGTGGGGTGCTTGACATTAATTGATTATAAAAATACCTCAAAAAGCACCCCACGCTTTTTAATTGAATTAAATTATTGTCTCCTTTTTTAGTTTGGTTTTTAAAGCCTGTTTTTTAGTTTTTTAAACTATTATTTCAGTTCAATATTTTAGGTTGTATGAAGGAACAAAGGTAATTGTTTTGTTTTTGTTAATTCATTTCTCGAGTTAAATATTTTTTTCAGCCATGTTTGGACGACATATGCGCGATGATCTACCTTTCGAAAGGCAATCTCATCAAGAAATATACCAGCCTCAAGGTCCCGACTGCTAGAAGTAGAAACAGTTGGGCGTCTGTGCCCTGGTCTTCAGCGTACTCTGGCAGAGCTGTGGTGAGTGTCCAGCCATTTTAATGATAGCACTTTTTCAGTTACCCGATTCAATTTTCATTTTTGTACGAAACCTACGTATTGAATACGGTATTTTATTGTTTTTTACACGCTTTATAATTATTAGCTTCACTTGTATGTTTGTTTGTATGTAACCGACTCCTTTGAGCGCGATTTTGACCCACTTTAAACGGTCAGATTTCATTGAAACTTTGTAAACTTGTCGAGGACCGATGACAATTCAATAATTAAAAAAAAAAAAATGAAAAAAAAAATACGTTTTTGTAGTTAGCAGAACTAAAAAATAGAAAATAAATAATAGTTTAAAAAACTAAAAAACACGCTTTAAAAACCAAACTAAAAAAGGAGAAAATAATTTAATTCAATTAAAAAGCGTGGGGTGCTTGACATTAATTGATTAAAAAAATACCTCAAAAAGCACCCCACGCTTTTTAATTGAATTAAATTATTTTCTCCTTTTTTAGTTTGGTTTTTAAAGCGTGTTTTTTAGTTTTTTAAACTATTATTTATTTTTTGATACTATAAGCACACAAATCTACAGAGGCAGATTTAATGCTATATGCATTTTCTACCAGTCAATCTTTGGGTGATGCAGTGACAAATGCTGATAGGTGCAATAATGACATTTGTCGAATAGCAACAAATACAATAAACAAAGAATCATAAACAAAATAAACAGCAGGAACAACAAAACAAAACACACAACACCATTTTAATATAATTTTAATTATAAGTATTTGTCCGACTGCAGAGCAAAGGCGGCCTCTTTCCACTTTTCTCGGTCTTAAGAAGGAGTCCAGTTCAACCCATCATCTATTATAAATTTCTTGTATTATTGTAATATTCCTTACTTGTTAGGCAGACAGGTGCAACGCGATTCTGGTAGAAGAATATCCATGAAGTTTTTATAAAAAATGTTGTAATAGTCGCGTCGCGTCGAACGGGAGGCTTATTATGAGCGCATAGAAGGCACCAGGTATTTGGAGCCTAGTTTTTGTGGATGAGGTTTTAGGTAGCAAAGTCCTGATCTCTAATATAAAAAAGAAAATACATTTATTTAGCACAGACTAAAAAGGTACACAATATACAGCAAAATAATAAAAAATTAAATATAAAAACGTGTAAAGTGCGCTGTCAGAAACTAGCTTCAAAGTGTGCCTTACAGCTGCGCTAAAAAGGCCCATTTCATCGGAACAGTCAGGGTGCGCGATTTAATATTACCACTTGACTACCACCGTCTTTCCTAGGTGCTAAGACAGACCAGACAAGACCTTTAGAGTGAATTAACGTAACTAGAGAGTTAATAAGTACTAACCTATGCTATTTGTATTCTTTAAAGTAAAGTTAAAATAATCATTTTATTTTCCAGATAGATTCAGTGTCTTCAGCAGAAAGAACGTATGAAGTCGACGATCACAAAGGACTGAGTTCTGTAGAATTGAGAGGAAGTTATCAGTACAAAACACATGACCACATCTTAGCTGTAAATACAGAGTTAGTATATTAAAACTATACTTCTTGCATACAGCTGCTTTCCACGACCTTCATCAGGTCAAACAAGAGGGACCTAGAGGCCCGCTAGCACGAGTACGTGACGTAAATTCGAACGAAAAAAAAACTTTAATATTACAAGTCGGTGACAAAAAACTAAAATACATAACCGCCGTTAGCTGTATCATATTTCAATGACACAGCAGACAATTTGTTATCATCACTTTGAATGTAATTCTTCTATTTGCTTTCAGCTTATCCCTTGCATATGATCACGACGTACCAGCCAAGGGCGTAGAAAAGATAAACTTACTTCAAACGACTATACAGTACGTGGCTAGTGACTTTAGAGACCCGTCGAATGGAATCAGGAATCTCAGTCAAGCGCTTTTGAAGAATACCACTTACGAGGTTTGTATTTTCTTATTGGTTCTAATAATAATAAATTAATTTATTTCAGGTAAATAACACCCATTGCCAAACATAAATTAATATAAATTTTACAGATAACAGCCAAATAAATATATCAAATGCAATTAATTAAACCAAATAAAATAAAATAAGTAATGTCAAATAAAATATAATCAAATAAACTTGTTCATAATTCTAATATTATATTAAAATAAATATTTGAAAAATATAATAAATGTGAAAGAGTGTAAAAAAAAATCTAATTAAATTAAATGAAACGGAAAAAAATTAAATGAATGGTGACTTAGGTGTTATCGCGCCAGAGCTTACGCAATAGGGTATTTTACTCTATACGAGAAAAAATCTAAAGCTGTATTATTGAGATACCTAAGGCAAAATGCAGTCGGAAAATGTTAGTTTTAGTTCATGAAACCACAAAATAAATTTTTATATACAATTTAAAGATTTCAGTTTTTTTAATCTGTTTTTGAACACCATGAAATAGTTGCCGCCATTATTTCGTCATACGGCCATGTTAACTGACGAACTTTGTACTTTTATTATTTTCGTAACCAAAGTAATTTTTATATTATTTTTCATTCAGGAACAGCAAACCAACGATAAGTAAAAAATAACTCATTTTTTAAATGATTAACAATTGTTATACAAAATTCAGCGCATTTGTTTTTAGCAAACTGACGTCATACCCACAGAGCAATATGACGTCAACTGAGTCCAGCGTTTTCGTCAAATTACGCGCGAAATTTGAAAATGTAAAATTTAAATGCATTTTCATGGCAATATTCGACTAAATAAAAATGTTGTGTTTTTTAGTGTTTTATTAATTAGCACGCTAGAATCGCATTAAACACTTTTCAAAAATGAGTGTAAATACCCTATTAGAACCTATTTTATGGCGGCCAGCAACTAAAGTCGCAACGAATTAGTATAAATTGAGCTTAAAATATCTAAAGTAAAAACTCTTAGATTACATGAAATGCTGAAAAGCCAGGTATCGATTTTTTTAAATCAATTTAGATGATATCTAAATGTAAAATTCTAAATCGACTTTTGTGGATAAGTTTTGTGCAAATTATTTCATCACAACTTGTCTCAAAACTATAAAGAAAACCGGAATGTCCTAGAACAAACAATTCGAAGACATGTTACTTCTACCAACCTTGGACCAGTTTGGTGCATTACGGCCCACTCCCTCACGCCGAAAGGAAGCCTGTGTCCCAGCAGTGGGCTCTAATGAGCCTATAATTAGGCTGATTATATCTACGTAAATCAGACACACAACCTAGAATCTTACAATATGTTACAAAATACTTTACTTAAAAGATTAAAAGTAAGTTGATACCTGGTTCGGCTTGCGACCTCGTTGTTAAACCAGGTCACGGTTAAGGGCCGCTGAGTTCGTTATGTGAAGTTAAGGGTAGGTTAATAATAAAACATGATCGTGGGTTAAACCAGAAACTAATATACCTCACGAAAAGTATTACTACGGTAATTTTAAAATAGCAAAATTCCTATTTCACGTAAATATAGTGCAATGAGATTTAACACACGACCTAGTCTGGCAATCCAATGTATTAAATAAATAAATAAAATACTTTATTTCAGACCATGGTGTCCATTTTGTTAGTAACAATGTTCTTAGAAGACTAATGTTAGTAATACTTAAAACTACCCAGAATAAAACATATGATTGTTACGAGCTTCGGGTTCGTGACAAAAAAACTGCTAATATAAATTACCAAAGATAACACTTTCATCATCATCATCATTTCAGCCGAAAGACGTCCACTGCTGGACATAGGCCTCCCCACAAAAGGGGGGGTTTGCCATAATCGCCACGCTTGGCAGGCGGGTTGGCGATCGCAGTATGGTGGTAAAATGCATAGAGAATGCTGCTGCCCATTCTCTAGTAAGTCCCTTAGTCGCCTTCTACGACACCCACGGGAAGAAATGGGATGATGCTATTCTTTTACTTCCGGCACCACACGGAACAAATGACACTTTAAATAAACACAAATTACAAAACACAATTTCAATACTGATCACTCTTAATCGCACTTGAAGATCGCTTACGATGTTCTCGCCTGTATCGCTTGACCAATACTCCCCGGTCTTGCTCTGTTCCGGCTTTTTATAGGGTCCTAAGAACATTCGAGGAACGAAGCATCTAGAATCTTCGAGTACATACCGGCCCCGACTGAACAGATGTTGATAATTCTAGAAGATTCTGGTATCGAAAATGCTAGATATATCTTGATTTAATTAATTCTGCTACTCGATACTAGATGGCACTAGTGGTAACTAATTACTTTAGCTTTAGCGCGTATCATTATTATGAAGTTAACTCAACAATCATTACTGCGCCATTCCATGACAAATGACGCAGCAATGATTGATGTAACCACAGTCCAGCTGACTAGCGATCATGCTAAGGATGCTGTTGGCGCTGCCACGTAGTCTACGCACCAGGGATGCACACCTTTTACGCATCGTAGCGTAAAGCAGTCTACACGACGTATTATCCTTTGGGCTATTAACTACCCATTTTATTAGGACATCATCATCATAATTTCAGCTGACAGACATCCATTGCTGGACATAGGCCTTTGCCATAATCGCCACGTTTGGTAGGCGGATTGGCGATCGCAGTATGTTAGTAAAATGCATAGCGAACGCTGCTGCTCATTCTCTAATAAGTCCCTTAGTCGCCTTTTACGACACCCCCGGGAAGAAATGGAACGGTGCTATTCTTTACGTCCGGCACCACACGGATATTTTTTTGTCATGGTAGTGTTGTGTGTGTGTGAAAGAAAGAAAGAGTGTTGTGTTGTGTGTAGGGTGTGATAAGTTGTGTTGTGGTGTGTGTGTGTTGTGTGTAGGGTGTGTTGTGTTGTGTAGTGTAGTGTTTCTTTAATTCCTTATTTACTTAGACTCGAAGCTCCTAATAAATTGTGATATACTTTTGGTGTACTTTTTCAGATACTTCTAAAGATTGCAAGAAAAGGAATTGATGCTAACAATATTGTAAGAAATGCTTCACTTATACATAGCTTGGATTTTATAGATCTTCTGAAGTAAGTAAAGACAATAGTACTATTTTATACAAGAACATTTTTTAATGCCTAGGTACAGTGTGGCAGGGATGTCGACGTAAAAACTGTAATCGCGATTTCAGAATTTGATTTTAGACCTGCACCCTGATTGCGTAACACACGATTAATCATAACCTGTTTCATTTTGACAGTTCAACAATATTCATTGTGTTATTAACATTGTTGAGCAGACACATTTTTCGAACATATGAATAAATTGTTTAGCACTCTGTTTCAAAACGAAACAGATTATGATTAATCGTGAGCTACGCAATTAGGGTGCTGCTTGAGTAGATTTTATTATGAAATTCAAATCGGTTACCAAAAAAATTAAACTGCTGTTTCATAGAAGTTTTAGTCAGTAAAAGTCTGACACGCCCCTCCTGCTACACCCAGAGTGGGAGAAGTTATTTGATGATAACCTCCCCCAAAAAAAAACGCGGCTAAAATGTTTGGAACATTTTTTTTTAAACAGTTGACGATGAGTGTCAATCATGGCAATAGGTTCCGCTTCATCTATGCTTAACTCTGACTCCTAACCACCATCCCGCATGTAGGCCTAGCACAAACGCGTGGAGTAAACGTAACGTAAATTAGAACGATTTTAAAATTGAAAACAATAGTATTGGGCTAAAATATTTACTTAATTTTAAGAGCTTAGTGATATCTATGGGTAATTATTAATTGTGCTTCATCAAACCGAAACGTTTTTAGGATATAGTCTGACCAACGAAAGCTGTCCAAGAAAAAAGGCGGGAATTTAAAAAAATCAAGAGCTGTCAGCCCTGGCTGTACACTGCATAAACGGAGTTGATACTAATTATTATTCAAGACATATTATTATGCGATATTTACATCAGTATAACCTTATTACCCAGGGGCATATGGCATTTTTGTCATTATATAGAAAAGGTTGAATTAATAATTTGTGGTCAGCTTTCGTTGGCCAAACAAGTTGTATTTTTGATTAAGAAAATATACGTTAAGCTTACGTAGAGCACTGGTGGCCTAGTGCTAACGGCCGCGAGTTCGGTCATGGGTTCGATCCCAAGTAGTCACTATACTTTGTGTACATTATTTCATCACCACTGCTCTCAAAACGGTGAAGGAAAACATCGTGAGGAAACCGGCATGTCCTAGGACCAAAAGTTTTAAGCATGTGATATTTGCCAACCCGCACTGAGCCCGCGTGGTGGATTACGGCCCAATCTCTCTCACAGACAGGAGGCCTGTATCCCAGAAGTGAGTTTATTTTTTTATAGTAAGGGCATCTCGCAGTTGGACTTGAGAGGCCGTGTCTGCTTAACTGGACTTTCCTGGGGCTGCCATTACGAAAACTTAACGCCTCCAGCCAGGGGCTTAAAACTACTTAAATTACTAGGCGATTGCACGCTGAGGGCACCCCCTGTGGGGCACGGGCCTCGGCTCAGGGCCTCACTGATTGGGGGACAGCAAGTGGGGACAGGCTGGATCAAAATATTTAAATTATTATTATTATTCGGGGAATTTAACTCTACTGGCTCAGCTGCGGCGCGGGCTGGCGCTTCAACGAGCAGGGGAAGGTCGGGGGTCTGGACGTTATGCGTCTTTACTCGGGGTCTTCGCGGGGCGCGAGGACCTCGGCGATGAGGTCGGAATTCCAGCAGTGGGAATCTTATAGGCTGGTTATGAACGTTTACGTCACACGTTCATGCTAGTTGCTCAGATGGTAGTGCATGCTTGCTTAGAAGTCACCTCGCCATTCTGGACTTGTAGACTTCCAAGCTAGCGGGAACCACAGAATCCAGCAGTAGATCCATTTTCCAAAACGTAAAAAAAAAAAATGTGTTTGGCTATTAATATTGAAATTTGTTTTCATTTTCAGCACCATATCAAGACTGAACCATGAAACCCTAAAAAGGCTGTTTGACGACCTGGTTCTCGGCACCAGCTATGAGTTGGAGACAGCCAGGAACATCTTCATAGAGGTACTGCCTCATGCCAGGAGTAACGCCTGCGTGAGGTTCATCAAATACCTGGTGCTGGAGCAGAAGGTGCGTACTTACATCCTCGCCTGCCTAGCCTTATCCCAATCATGTTGGGGTCAGCTTCAAGTCTAACCGGATGCAGTTGAATGCCAGTATTTTACATGGAGCAACTGCCTATCTGACCTCCATAACCCAGTTACTGGGTAATACGATACCCCTTGGTTGTCAGACTTTCGGGCTTCTACCCAGGTCATGATCTTTATGTGTGCCAAATTCTATCCAAATTCGTTCAACCATTTTAGCGTAAAAGTGTAAAATACAAACAAACTTATAGCCGAATTTATAATTTAACTAGCTGACCCGACAGACGTTGTCCTGTCTTAAGGGAAACCTAGTCGCGGGCTCGAACTCACTGGTGGGCCTGACTAAAAATCACGCTGTCTCACCAGGCTTCGTGTCCGATAGAGATAGTATCAGTGATGTGCAGTTAGACGCTAGTATACACGCACAATGTTATTGAGTGAGATACAGGAAAAAAATTGCTAAAAAATAGAAAATAAATAATAGTTTAACAAAACTAAAAAACACGCTTTAAAAACCAAACTAAAAAAGAAGAAAATAATTTAATTCAATTAAAAGCGTGGGGTGCTTTTTGAGGTATTTTTATAATCAATTAATGTCAAGCACCCCACGCTTTTAATTGAATTAAATTATTTTCACCTTTTTTAGTTTGGTTTTTAAAGCGTGTTTTTTAGTTTTTTTAACTATTATTTATTTTCTATTTTTTAGTTCTGCTAACTACAAAAACGTGATTTTTTTCTCATTTTTTTTTAAATTATTGAATTGTCATCGGTCCTCGACAAGTTTACAAAGTTTCAATGAAATCTGACCGTTTAAAGTGGGTCAAAATCGCGCTCAAAGGTCAAAATCGCGCTCAAAGTTACATACAAACAAACAAACATACAAGTGAAGCTAATATAAAGCGTATAAAAAGAACACAACTTAATATAAAATCAGAAAATTTGATTGCCGATTGAAATCTTAATTGATTGAACCATTTCAAGCTGTATTTGTGAATAGGACCTATCTAATATTAATTTAGAATCAATTAAATTTACTCCTGAAAAGGCCTCTTTGAAACAGTAATTTAACTTTGAATTTAATAATAAAAGGTATTCAGTGATTTAAAGTAAATTTCAATGTTTTGGTTGGTACATTGGCGTGTGCTAGCTGACATGAACTACTTTTATATTATAAATGTGAAAGTTTGTATGGTTAGATGTTTGGATGTTTTTTATTCAATCACGCAAAAACGGCTGAACGGATTTCGATAAAATTTGGCACACAGATAGTTTGTACCTTGAAATAACACGTAGGATACTTTTTATCCCGGTTAGCATTTTCCCGGGGGATAATTTTGCCCTCTTCGCGGGCGAAGGCGCTAGCAAAAACTCGTGGCAAATAATTTAATTTTTCGTAAAGTTAATTACTTACTATTGTAACTTGATTCTATCAAGTTCTTCTAACTGAACAGACAGCTGTGCTGCTGGGAACTTTGTTAGTAATAGTAATAGTAAATTTATTTCTGAGTATATGGTACACACGGCTACACATCAAGCCATACATTTCCAGTTTACGCTGATCTCGCACTGTACGGAAATTTTATACAATGTGAGATCAACTTATATTGGAAATTTATAGCTTGATGTGTAGCCGTGTGTACATTATGATCTTAATATTATTAAAAAGCTTCACATATACTACCATTGCCGGTGTAGAAATATTAAAATTAAAGTACAATTCCCATTAGAAAAGCTTTGAGTAAATTAGTTTGAAATGACAATGGGTTACAATTTTTTTTTAATACAATATCAAATTTGATTAAGTAGGAAAAAAACAAAATATTTATAAATGAAATGCCTTAAAATTAAAAAGTCAATCCACACGCACTAAGTACATACTAATAACATGTAATTTCAAAATTTTTAATTATATAAATCGTGAACTGTATAAAAACAGTTGTCTAAATGCCAGGCAAATATTGTTTTCTTGAATTTACTAGTAGGCAGCACTTTGATAAGTGAAGGTAAATTGTTGAAAATTTTGTTTGCCATGCAATTGAAATTCCTGATATCTACTTATTTGACGGTTTTTAGTAAGTTGCTCTAAAAACATGAGCGTGACTAAAGTCAAGTGAATTGATTGTTAATCAAGTTGAGTATCAACTTAAATTGTACATAGGTCAAATCAATAGATATCATATTTAAGTTTTATCCGTTTTTTGTTAACTGTAACCTATGTTAAAGTGTCAAGTAATTAACACAATTACTTTTCTATTGTTATTATCAGACTCAATGAGCTTGCCTATCAGACGAGAGGTTAAACAAATGCAATCTCTCGTTAGGTACAATTAATTTATTTGGGCTTCTGCTATTGACTCTTTTGACACTTGTTATTCCCAGCTAAAGCAGTAGGACGGGCGTTGAAAAAGTGCTGACTCCAGCCTAATTCTAATAGTTGACTTTTGATTTTGATTCTTGATCATACTTTGCTGATTTGTAACTACATCTAACTCTTACAGGAAAAAGTAGAAGATGCGGCTCTCCTCTCCCTCATCAGAAAGTTGTCATTCAACGTGGCAGCTCCGAACCAGGCTCTGCTTGAAGAGTTGGAAGTCCTTAGCAAGCTGGGCCTGGACTTTCCTCTTGACATCAGACATGCTGGGATACTGAGCTTCGCGACGCTGTTGCATAAGACGATGGAGGCTTCGCAAGTCAAGCAGGATTACTTTGATAATTTTGTGGTGAAATACTTTCGGATGTACAGTGGTGAGTCTCATGATGTTTTTGGTTTTATTACTAACCGACGTAAAAATGGAAGAGGTTCTAATTTCCACCGACTTGAGGACCTCCTTTTTTGTTTTTAGTATGTTTATTTTTTATTAGCTTCGCCAGGGGCTTTGCCCGCCTGGAAGTCGAAAGTTAAATCCCACAGGAACGTATTACCGCGATTAAAAGTATCCTATGTGTTAATCCAGGATCCTATGTGTTAGGTCGGTGTTTTTGGTTATATATTTTCGTGATTTTTGCCACGTACTCCAGAAATTAAAGTTAGTTTTCACTTTGTAGTGTTTTTTTTTCAAATCCGTTTGATTTTGTTAAAATATATTTTTTTTTACATTTTATCAATTGTCAGGACAATTTGAAATATTTTATTATCACTCCTAATGAAATAAGTTAAAGGTTCTCAAGAAAATACTACAAATAAGTACATATAGGAAAGGAGACGCCATATTTTATAGGGCTATTTCTTTTTCTATAGTGCAGTGTACTTCAACATCACACAATATAAAATGGATAAATAGAATTTTATCAAAAGTAACCTTATACTGGCAAGTGTCAAGAATGTTCTTGTATGCTTTGTAAAAGCATAAAGTTAAAAGTAAGTTTTGATAGGTACTGCCACGCATTCCTTTGTTGTATAGAGGAATGTGATATGTAGGGGGAAAAATTTGTTATCGTCTAAACACTATCACTCTATATTTTTGGCCAGGAATAAAACACGTAACGTAACAAACTTATAATTTTTATTTACTCACCGCAATACAATTTTCTTTGGCAACTTCACTCAGTGTTACACCACATTTATTTATATTGAGTGTTTTTTTCACAACGACAGCCCATAATGGCGTCCGTCTTGGCGTTCGCACCATAGCCCGAAGCTTTAATCAACGTAGTGATTAACAAGAATTATTAAATCAATTAAAATACTTTGACAAAATAATAAACTACTAATAAATTCATAACACAAGATTTTTTATGCAAATTATAGAATATGTCGCTAAAACATTTTAAATAAACAAATTCACGAATGCATGACACATCAATACAATAGACTAACATTATTTGATATAAGACCTAAAAATATGTATATGTCACCGTAACATTATGAACATCGTCATTTTATAATCTATCACGCAAGATAATAAACTATCGAAAAATTGTGTACTGCAAAAACCATTTACAATTAAACACGATTTTTTCGATAGGTTATAATCTGTCCGTAGCAAACCGACAAATTGTGAATTGGTATCAAAGTTGCATGCGACAGACAGTACCTTGCGCTATTACTAAATAGCCAAGTAACTACTACTAACTTGTAATGTGTAGCTCGCTGTCCGGTAAGGACCAAGCCCGGGTCGACGGCGCGTTATGTTCCACACGCGCCTCAAAGAGATGTCAGTACCAACTGGTGGGGTCCGCAAGGGCCGATGCCTGCTAGGGGTGCGGGTTGTTCGAAAGAGATACCGTGGCCCTGGCACACAGGCAACTGAGGGCACACGGGTGGGTTTTAGTCAGTAAAAGTCTGACACGGCCTCCTGCTCCACCCAGAGCTGGAGAAGTTATTTGATGACGTCCCAACCAAAAAAAAAAAACTGCCACTAACTTGGAAATAGTGCGGTTGGTCGCAATTCTAACTTAATTTAACCTATTCGGTCGGGGTGTCCTGTCTAAGTAAATGCAACCAATTCGGCTACCGTCACGATCAGCAAATCAGGGATGGTTCACAATTTAACGGTTGATTTTGATAAAATCAGACAGATTATGAACCCTGTCGGTAGGTGCAGGTTGTTTTTTTTTATGAGGTTGCGAAATCATCAAATAACTTCTCCCGCTCTGGGTGGAGCAGGAGGGGCGTATCAGACTTTGACTGACTAAAACCCACCCGTGTTCCCTCAGTTGCCTGCGTGCCAGGGGCAACGGTATCTCTTTCGAACAGCCCGCACCCCTGGCAGGCATCGGCCCTTACGGACCCCACCAGTTCGGCGCACCAGGACACATGGCACGCCGTGACCACCCTTAGGGACCAAGTAACATAAGGGCCCCAGACGACCCCGTGTCTGGCACCCTTGGTCCCCCTGCGACGGGTTAGCGCAGTGGCCCCGCCGCCTACCAGTTTTCGGCCGCAGTGACATGGATAGATTATAAACTATCGAAATATAATACGTCATAATGTAAGCAGTACTTATTTATGGTACAGTTCACAATTTATAGACAGTTTATATATACCTAGTCTTGCCATAAATATTGCCACGAAGAAAAAATTTATTTTTTTATTGCAAATAATATTTATTACTTTTACAGTGTGTTAGTTTAATACATAAATATAAAACAATTTAAAATATAAAAAGCTTATTCGAAGTGGTCTCCATTGGCTGCAATACAGTCCTTTAAACGTTGAGGCCAGTTATCAATAGAAGCACGCACTCTTTCCATGGGAAAATTCTTCACTGCCAATCGTATGGATTGTTTTAGAGACTCCAAATTATCATGGCGTTTAGAGCAAGCCATACTCTCTAAAACTGACCATAAATCATAATCCAGCGGATTAAGATCGGGACTAGACGACGGCCAGTCTTCAGCTCTGATGAAGTCCGAAACGTTCACTTCCAACCAAGACTGCGTGGACCGAGCTTTATGACCCGGCGCCGAGTCTTGTTGGAAGGACCATACTTGGTTAATGAACATGGTGTTGTTAAGGGGCTTAACTACCTTCTCAAGAATGGTATCTTGATACACTTGTGCCGATGTTTTGATACCTTTTTCACAAAAATATGGCTCAGTCACTCCTTCATAGCTAACACCCCACCAAACCATCACTGAAGTCGGATAATGCCCATGTTGCACTCTGTCGACTAATTGGGAAGCTTCCTTAGAGCTTTGAGCATAAATACGATCATTTTGTTTGTTAAAATGTTGCTCAATTGTAAAGATTTTCTCATCCGTAAACAAAATTTTTCTGTGACCTCCCTTTGCGTACCGCTTCAGTAGTTGTTTCGATTTTACCACCCTATTCTTTTTTAAATTATCAGTTAAAAAATGACCAGTGCGTCTCTTATAGGCTGCAAGTCTTAGGTCATCTTTTAAAATACGCGACATGGTTCTGGGTGCTATCTTCATCTCCCGAGATAAAATCTTTTGCTTTCGGACAGGATTTCTTCGAATTCTTTCCCTTACTGCTTTGACCACCTTTTTCGTCCGAACACTACGTGGACGGCCAGATCTTTTTCTGTCACAAACAGAGAAGGTCTCATTGTACCTATTAATAGCCCGGTACATAAACATTTGACTAATACCAAGCGTATGGAGAGTTTTAAAAATTGCATTTGGCTCCATACCAACTTTGTGTAATGCGATCACAGCGATTCGGTTCTCTTTATCACCCCACTCCATTTTAATATCGCAAAATATTGTACAATGTATTGGCGCCAAAATTAGAAAACTCAATGAACAATCGTATAAAAATGACAGATTCCAAATTCAAATGTAAATACTAGATTTTGGTCGTGGTTAGAGGTCAGAAAAAATCCTCGGTAACGAATTACCGGGATAAAAAGTAACCTATGTATTAATCCATAAAATTATCCATCTATTTATAAACTTTATTTGTGCTTAATTCATCCAAATCCATTCCGCCGTTTTTGTGTGATCTACTCAATCACGCAAAAACGGCTCAATGGAACAAACACCTAAATAGAAACATACAAACTTTCACATTTATAATATTGCTGTCGTTACCTTGTATAATATATAACCTCTCTATTGTGTCATATAGTCGGGTAAAACTTTCTCAAAAGTTGCAAACTCTAAATATTTTTCATTATGTTTACAAAAGCTGCCAATTTTGGAACAACGGAAAGTCTCGTTCAGAGGAAGGACAAATTCGTCAATAATCTGTTCAAGGCTGTTTGGCATTGTTTTTATTTCCTCTGCAGTATTTGGCTTCTTGGAGACCTTTAAATTTGTAGCTAGCCTTGATAAAAATACGTGATTTTTGCTCGTAAACATCTTGAATCTTTTTACACGCTTTATATCAGCTTCACTTGTATGTTTGTTTGTGTGTTTTTTTTCTCATTTTTTTTAAATTATTGAATTGTCATCAGTCCTCAACAAGTTTACAAAGTTTCAATGAAATCTGCCCGTTTAAAGTGGGTCAAAATCGCGCTCTAAGGAGTCGGTTACATACAAGCAAACATACAAGTGAAGCTAGTATAAAGCGTGTATAAAAGTGAACTACAGTTCACAGTTGGTTCAGTAACTGGGTTGTGGAGGTTAGAGATGCAGTCGCTCCATGTAAAATACTGGTAATCAACTGCATCCAGCTAGACTGAAAGCCAGCCCCAAGATAGTTGGGAAAACTTTAGGCAGTTTATGATAAGATCACGTCGCGATTTCCACAACCCCCACGTTATCAAGCTTGTTTTTGGGGCATTGGTCCGTAGTAAGCTTGAGTCTAGTGCATGCGTATGGAATCCTTTTGAGAAGCAGTATGCGTTAGCCTTAGAAAAAGTTCAAAAAGCATTCCTTAGATACCTCTACAAGCACTTGTATGGGTTCTATCCTTTCTTGTATCCCACTAAATTCCTCTTGGGTTGCATAGGTTTCAATTCTCTAGAAGTTAGACGGTCGCGCGATCAGATGACTGTAATATTTAAAATTCTTAGGGGGATTATTGATGTTCCTGATCTACATAACGCAATCTGCAATCTATTTGTCCCAGACAATTACTGTCGTGGCAGGAAACACCGATTACTGGCTGTTCCAACTTGCCGTACTGTTGCACACTCCAAGTCACCTATTCCTCGGACATTAACCGCCATTAACGCTCTCCTGAACTCGAATACAAATCTTGATATGTTTGCGGATGAATGGAAGATGATGCTGTCTGAATTTTTGAATTTTTGTGAGAAAAATGCATGACTGTGTTAAACAGCTTGTAATGTGTATATTAATATGTTTAAATAGTGTAATTGGCTTCGGCCGTTCTATTTAAACTAAAAATAAATAAATAAATAAATCACGGTGTATTTTATCAGATTTACGCAATTTTGCAAACCGTTTTAACATGACCCTCTAGAACTAAAAAAAAACTATTCTTTTTCTTCCAGATTGTCCTCAGTATCTAGACAGAATGATCTGGCTCCAAGGCCTCTGCAACATAGGATATTCAGCTGAATCTTATACAAGAATTATACACACTGACACAACGAGAGACAAGCACGAGAGGCTGTGGGCAGCCCTGGCTGGGAGTCCGAAGACTGAGGATCCTTATACGGTATTGAATTTTTGTAGTATTTTTTATACTGTACTAGCTGACCCGGCAAACTTCGTACCGCCGATAACAGATTTTTGAACTTTTTGTGAGACTAACAAACGTCAATATTTTTTTATATTATAGATTTTCTTTATATTTTCGCACTGTTTAAACCTTCCCTGGACTGCCCCAAATGTTTCAAACCCAAAATTAGCTAAATCGGTCCAGCCGTTCTCGAGTTTTAGAGAGACTAACGAACAGCAATTAATTTTTTATATATATAGATTTGTGGTCTTTCTTTTGTTTTTTTTAAGGCAAAATAAGAGGTCTTTGGCCCGGAAATCATACACAAAGTAGGCCTACGAGTTGTGGGGTTTATTTCATCATCACTGCTCTCAAAACGGTGAATGATCCTTATGATAAGACCGGCATTCCCTTTCTAGGGCATGCCAGTGGGGTGATACACATCTTCCAATGGTTCTTTAAACATAGGAAGATATGTCATCAGCCAACCCGCACTGGGTTTCTGCGTGGCAGAGTTCAGCAGTTCCCAGCAGTGGGAACGTCATAAGCTGATTATGCGTCCTGAGAATTGAACCCAGCGCCACCCACCAGGGCCTCAAGTCTACTATTATAATAGTGTCAGAATGGTCTATCATTGATTTCATAATTGTTGATTTTGACAAGTTTGGTAATCTACTAATAAAATGGCGTCATTATGACTTTCCAATGGTCAGCCACTGACACTCAATTGAAAGAAATGACATTTATTGGTAATCTCGTACATAATGACAAATGAATGACTGACTTAATTTACGAACTTCCTACTACTTTAGATTGCTTAAAACACTAATAAATAATATATTTAAATGAAATCTGGCATGAATAAATGTTCAAATTTAGTAGTAGTTTTTCGAAAATCATTTCTACTAACGATTTTTGTAATAATGGCAATACGAAAATGCCATTATGACACATTTCTATTAAGAGATCATTGACCGACCAATGATCGACCATTATGAATTTAGCAGATTACGAACTTTTAGCAAAATGACAAATGAATGACAATGGGATCGTGTTGGAATGACGAATTTATAAAAATAGCAGACTTGGGCCCCAGTGGCGAGGGGTGGAATTATGGCCAGGGCAAGCAAGCCGTTCCAAAAAAAAAACACTCACCGTGTTATGCAAGCTTAGTTTCTTCAGAGGATAAAACCCTACTTTCAATTTTGAATTTTGTACGGTTGATAATTGGTTTTCGTTGCGCGCAGGCGATTTTTCAATAAAACTTAGAAACACATAAAAAATAATTATACTTTGATAAAATGAATGGTTTATCGGTGGGGTTTCTCAAAGGGAAGCCGATGGGAATTGGAATTGACCCTTCGCCACTGTCACCTACACTACCATTATACCAACTAGGTGGCTCGAGTCCTATGGAGAAATCCTACTAATATTATAAATGTGAAAGTTCGTATGTTTGGATATTCAGATGTTAAGATGTTTGCATCTTTCTTACTCAATTACGCAAAAACTGCTGAATGGATTTGTATGAAATTTGGCACACAGATAGACTAACACATAGGATACTTTTTATACCAGTAATACGTTACCGTGGAATAACACCTGAGATACAGGACATGTCCTAGTTTGGGTGTCAGGAGTTCCACATAACGTGCATGTACTATGCCTATTTATATAAGGATATAGTTATTTAAAAAAAATGCATTTGTAAACCTCTTTTTCTCTCCTTATTTGTATTATAGGCTTATGTTTTTTTTTTTTTTTTTTTTTTTTAAGTTCTGACTTCTACGCGGGCGAAGCCGCTAGCAAAAGCTAGTACTGAATATTTCTTGTTTCAGATACTAGAAACGACCCTACCAATAATAACAAACGACACAGAGAGCATACAACTAAGGATCATAGCTCTCCACACGTTCCTAGGCTCGTCGAACGTTCGAGAATCAGACTTCATGTTCATACATAATTATATCAGAAGTTGTGACAACAATCAATTGAAACAATTCTGGTTCGCTACTATGAAGAATTTGGAAGCTAACAAGTATTTTTCGGGGTATAAAATCACGTAAGTACTTTTTTATTAACCTGTCAACACATTCACCTTTTAGAAGCCGTTTGCATGTAAGCGCATAAGGGGACACTAGTAGACCCGTGTCCCCTTATATTAGTATTACAGATGTTCTATGTCACAAAGTCCGTTTGGCTATGAATGTTGTCAAGCGTGCACATGCACATTGTTTTTGTGTGCGTAACCTCGAGAGCGCTCAGTGTCGATCGGGACACGGTCCGGATCAGTAGTGGTTTTTAGTTCGCGCCAAATTGTTTCACGGAGTAAGGTCAGCATGGCAACAAAACGAAGAAGAGTTGTCCATAGTGAGGTAATATTTATTTATACGTTTTCAATTAAAATGTTATACAAAGATACTTAATATAGCAATAGAAGTATTTATAAAATGAATGTTTTTTTGTGTTATAAAATGTTTATATTACTTAATTATTTTGATTACATTTTGTTTTAGGGTCGAAACATGATAGCTAGTGTTTATCATTTTCTGCGAGAAGAATATGAATTTACAAAATCATTAATGGAACTCAACTGTGATTTGTCTCATTTACGAGACATTACACGCCGTACAGCTGAAGCTACGGGTGTGAGCCAAAAAACAGTTCAAAGAATATTAAAAGAAGAGAAGGAATTGCCATCCACTTCATCAAAATTCACTTCACCTATGAAGAAAAGGAGAAAGCGAGATAATAAAGTGGATATAGATAATTTTACAGCCGATGTGGTTCGCAGTGCTGTACAAGATTTCCATATTGTCCATAAAAAAATTCCAACATTAGATAGGTTAAGAACAGCATTGAATGAAAAATCGGATTCGAAGGTTGTTTAGAAACTGTTCGCAAGTTACTGTTGAAATTAGGTTACAAGTGGCGCAAAACAGAGAACAATCGTAAAGTCTTGACGGAGCGTCATGATATACAAATGTGGCGTTTAAAATATTAAAAAAAAATAACAGAGTACCGCTCTCAAAGTCGGCCCATTGTCTACACCGATGAGAGCTACGTCCTTTCGAAACACGTGCGAAACAACACCTGGGCAAAAAAAAGGAAAGAACTCCGTTTAAAAAAATAATTAGCACAGGCACTCGCTTTATTTTAGTGCACGCGGGAACCAAGGATGGTTTTATTGAAAATGCTTCCTTGGTTTATAAGGCCAACTCAACAGCTGGTGATTATCATTCAAATATGAGCTATGATAACTATGTAAAATGGCTAAATGAAAAGTTGCTACCCAATTTACTTCCGCGCTCTGTCATTGTCTTAGACAATGCATCTTATCACAACACACGGGCTGAACGACTACCGACGCAATCTATAAAGAAAGCCGATATGCAGCAATGGCTCAGGGATAAGGGTATAGCATTTGATGAATCTCTTCTTAAATTGGAATTGTACGATACAATAAAGAAGTACAAAGCCCAACACGTAATCTACAAGATTGACGATTTTATAAAAAGCAAGGGTTTTGATGTCTTACGCCTTCCCCCTTATCACCCAGAATTAAATGCGATTGAAAATATTTGGGGGATCGTTAAAAATTATGTCGCATCTAAAAATATCGAGCAAAACATGACGAATACGGAAAGACTGATCAATGAAAGTTTGGGCCAAGTTAGCAGTGAAACGTGGCAAAAAACTTGTGCTCATGTTGAAAAAATTGAAAAAGACTACTTGAAATAATTTGATCTCGATTTTGAATTTATAATCAATGTACAAGATGATTCTGACGACAGCAACACGGAATCGGAAATCGAAAATTTATCTGATAGTGATTGAACAATTTTACTGCAATTTTATTGTTACCTATGTTTATTGTTATGTTTGTTGTTCTCTATATTTTTATATATGTTTGTTGCGGCTGTGTTGTGTCTGTGTCGAATAAATGTTTTCTATTCTATTCTATTCTAAAATACTGAATAGTCCTACTTGTTTCGTTTCCATTCTGTAACACCAATGCTTAATTAAATGCCTACATATTCTTAATATTTTTGTATTTATTGCAACCTAATCTAATTTATTTACAAAATGTATATACTTTTAAAACCAAAATTTTATTTAGATTATTAAATCTCGACTTGAATATACATATATCAGATTTTTTTGCTAACGTTACCTACTTTTACACACACAAGCGCGCTTGTCGGGATACGTCACTACTACAATCAAAGCCGAACGGACTTCGTGAAATACTCGTAGAATATCTGTACCGCATATCACGTTCTTTTTGGTAACGGAAAGCAATGCGCTACGGCCGTACAGCATAAATAAATGTTCTAAGGCCTAAAAAGACTTTGTAGGTTTTTATTGTTTAAAGAATATGCTTCCGACCGGATGAGATTGTTCAAATCGTCTATTTTTAACCGACTTCAAAAAGAAGGAGGTTATCAATTCGACATGTTTATTTAAACATATTTTTTTATGTATTATCGGGCATAACTCCGTCATAAATAAACGGATTTGAAAAAGGCGTTTCGGAGACAGACAACGGAACTCTTCAAAAAATTACAGCAAATCAACCGCGATTGCTGCAATCGCATAAATATGCATTGTTTTGACCCCAAGGATGATGAAATTTCAAATTAGTGTGGGTGGGACTATAACTAAAAAGTCAAAAATAAAAAACTTAAAACAAAACATTTAATTTCGGAAGGCGGTGACAAACAAATTAAATACATAATATCCCAAGTCACAGACTTCGAACTCACTGGTGGGCCTGGCTAAAAAGCATGCTGTTTCATCAGGCATCATGTTCGACAGAGATAGTATCTGTGATTAGCAGTAAGACGCTAATATACACGTACAATGTTATTTATTGATATTCAATTAAAAAGCGTGGGGTGCTTTATGAGGTATTTTTATAATCACTTAATGTCAAGCACCCCACGCTTTTTAATTGAATTAAATTATTTTCTCCTTTTTTAGTTTGGTTTTTAAAGCGTGTTTTTTTAGTTTTTTAAACTATTATTTATTTTCTATTTTTTAGTTCTGCTAACTACAAAAACGTGATTTTTTAAAATTATTTTTTTTCATTTTTTTTAAATTTTGTTTTTAAATTATTGAATTGTCATCGGTACTCGATAAGTTTACAAAGTTTCAATGAAATCTGACCGTTTAAAGCGGGTCAAAATCGCGCTCTAAGGAGTCGATACATACAAACAAACATACAAGTGAAGCTAATATAAAGCATGTAAAAAGAGAAGTGGCGCCATCTACAATGCCACAGGCGAACTACGCAAGATTCACGTCACAGAAATCCTACATCGCGCAGTCAGAGTTTACCGCGCGACTCGTATAGGTACAACATCCCGACATCAACCGTCGGGCAGTTGCCCACCAGACACAACACCCGTCTGGTCGGAGGATCCTCCCTTTTCAATAGAGTATGAGTGAACTTTACACCTTGTTCCTCATACCACTATACTGATATTCCCACGGGATTGAGACTTATGCAGGTGAAACCACGGTACGCACCTAGTATTTTATGTAGTTAGCAGTAGATACATAAACCTAGAACACAAAATTGCGTTGATAGTGGTTCTATAAAGACATCAAACGGACATGCACCTCAGAGTTTCTTGACTTATGAGAAAACTAATTTGGAACTTATTTCACCATACTGGCAACTTTTATTTTATGTTAAGAACGCATTAAAAGTTCGTAGAAAAAGATATAAAATGTTTAATAAGAATTCATTTATTTATTTAACTACGATCATAACTATGATGGTTACGTATGTGTACGCAGTACGATGTCGAATAATACTCTTGAGGATCGGACATGGTTTTTGTTATACTGTATAATTATTGTACAGTGGCGAAGGGTGGAAAAAAAACACTCAGAAGATAAAGCCCCACTTTCACTGATACTGTGTTGGAATTAAAGTATTTTGTACAGAAGATTTGCTTTTCTTTGCGGGCAGGCGTATTTTCAGTTAGAAACACTGTTAGGGTTTCTTAAAGGTAAGCTGGTGGGAATCGGCTTGTATTGAGCCACTGAATTGTACATATTATTATTTTAAGACCGGTAGTTTTTAAATTATGTAAATACCTTTATTATAAAATTAATAAAACTGGAATATTAAATGGTTTTATGAGAACAAGAAAAGTAGCTTAGAATTTTATGTAATAATAAATGATAATGATTGCGCCTGTTTTTGTGAACCTAAGCGCAGTGGTAACGATATGAACAGATTTCAGTAACTTTATTTAAGGTTTTTTTTTTTCAATAATTCTGCCATACACCGCCGCATGAGCCAAAGAAAATTCAACCTAATTTCAAGGCAATAAGACTTAATATTAGACGTTCAAAGCTAGTTTGGATTTGGTCATTGTATTATGCTTTTAACTCAATACTCTAATAAATAGGGGCATATGAGGGCTTGCGTTAAGTATGTTACATGTTGTTTAAGGTGAATGCGCAGTAGTAGAGCGCGAAATTCAAATTTTGTTACGTTTTTTGCAATTTTCAGGTGAGTGTCAGCTTGTTTCTTGATCAAAATATGATTTGCAACTATAACATGTACGTATTTACAGATTTATAATCATTAGAATCAATAATACATCTTTCTAAGTTAGATTTGTTCCATAAGAACAAATTTCTTATGGAAAAGTGCTTGGAAGGAAGTGGTGAAGGGCGGGCGTTTTTGGGGGGACTGTCTTATGTAATTTTATTTTGACGTTCAAAAAGAGCTGACTCTCAGCCTAGTTTGAATAAATGACTTTTGATTTTGATTTTGAGTCACCTGAAAATTGCAAAAAACGTAACAAAATTTGAATTTCGCGCTCTACCACTGCGCATTCACCTTAAGTACACATCTTTTTACTAAGCCATAATGTCTGAAATAACGTCAATTCATGTATGAAACATGTTTTAAACACATTATTTTCGACAAGTCTATTTTTTTTTTAATTAAAAACAAGTATCACAACTTGTTTATGGAAGGTAAACGCGTTGTTATTAATCTGTCAGGGTCTACCATATTTTTATTTTCTCAAAAACTTTCCTTATATTGTAAAACAACTAAATGTAGGTACACATGAATGCAATAAAGAGATTTGATTTGCGGTGCACACACGCGGATTACAAAAAACAAACTTTTTACGTACATAATTTTTTAGGTATTTTACACAAAATTATCTTATTTTTATTTATTTAAAAATATTTTATTATTTCTGTATCTGTCTGTGACATCACAGTGGGCCCTATCAGAATACCAGCGCTGCGACACCTTTAAATGTCGCAGCATCATGCTGAGATAGGGGCCTTTTGGCCTCATACAGTATTTTGTTTTTTGTTTTTTTTTACTTTTTATAATTTTTTTTTTTTGTTAAGCATATTGTGTAGTTAAGTTTCTTATATTCCTGTGCGAGTCTAATAAATACTTTTTCTTTCTTATTTATTTGATTTGATTTATTTTGTCCTCAGCTCCTTCTATGTCCCTTTCGTCGTCAACCAGGTCTCGAACCCAGACCCTTTGTACTGGGCGACCAACAACTACATCATCAGCGCCCAAGAGGAGCACAGTGCTGCTTCTCTCCAGGTCATCAGTGTGGGTGACTCTGACGGGGTGCTGCCTAACTTTATAGGGGCAAAGCTGTGCACTGGCGGGAGGAGGGCTTATAATGCTGATGTGAGTATGACAGCTTTAGTCCTGCCTCGACCCTTGCTCGAGCCAGCCCGCGTCCCTGAGCATGTTACTTTAAATTCGTCCCAAAATAATTCCGATTTAGCCTGTCCCTCGCGACCCCCTAAGCCGAGGTCCGTCCCACGGGGGTACCCATAACGTACAGTCACTTAGCTTTTAAGTTTTTAAACCCTGGCTGGAGGCCTTAATAAATTGAGACACCCACAGGCAAGGCCAGCTCGGTTAAGTAGCCGAAAACCTTTTAGGTATGACATGCGAAGTGCTACTTCTAAAAAATAAATAGTGCCTTAATAAAAAACACACACATTGTTACAAAAGTGGACGCTGATAACTTGGGGCAAATGATATCAAATCGCTTCCATTATTGGCATATTAGGCCGAATAATATTTTTTAAACAAGATATTTATCATCTAGAGTGTTTTGATAAAATCCGATATCACTGACTTATCAAATTACTTCCATGGTTGTTGCAGATCTACGTAGTAATGCAAGGAGTAGGAAGCAGCCTGTTCAGGAAAATTGAGTACTTAAAAGAATTTAACCTCAAGGTGGAAGATCTGATCCAAGTCTTGAAGAAGATGAAGGCATGGGCTGTGAAGGTGCCAGAAAAGGTAGTCATTTTGATTCATCATAATCTTATTTTCAGCCGAAAGACGTCCACTGCTGGACATAGGCCTCCCCCAAGCTCCGGCACTTAGACCGGTTCTGAGTTTCCCGCATCCAATGGATGCCTGCGGCTTTCACAAGGTTATCTCCAGGTCTCCAGGTCCAACTTGTGGGAGGTCTTCCAACTGTACGTCTTCGGGTACGCGGTCGCCACTCCAGAAGCTTTCGGCCCCATCTGTACTCAATACTCAATACTTTATTGCATTCTACATGTAGGTATTCTTAGGTGGTGAACTTATAATTAGATCTTATGGACTCTGTCGGGCACAGCAAAATAAGTAACTTAGAGAGGAAGCATTTGTTATATAATAAACATTTAACAAATTACTATACATAATATAAAATTCATGTAAGTATTTACTGGTTTTTAAAATCTAAAATACAATCAATTAATATAAAATAAAATATAATATAAACAGGTAATAATAAGAGATGTAATAATTATTATTAATCTGCCATTTACAGCGAGCAATGTGCCCTGTTCACTGGCACTTAAGTTTGGCAAATCTTCGGGCTATTTCGTTTACGATTCGATCATGTAGGGAAACTCCAAGCATAGCCCTCTCCATTGCCTTTTGGGTTACTTTAAGCCTTTTAATAAGACCCATTGTGAGCGACAACGTTTAATTTTTATTTTACTGAAACATTTTGTTTAGTTTCACAACCATTCCTCATCATCATTTCAGCTGGACATAGGCCTCCTCCAATTTGGTGGGGTTTGCCATAATCGCCACGCTTGGCAGGTCGGTTGGCAATCGCAGTATGATGGTAAAATGCATAGAGAACGCTGATGCCCATTCTCTAGTAAGTCCTTTAGTCGCCTTCTACGACACCCACGGGAAGAGATGGGATGGTATAATTTTTTACGTCCGGCACCACACGGAACCATTATTAAAACTTTATTCGAAATTATGCCAATGCATTACCGTATCTATATTGTATTTACCACCAGGTTCACATAGATGTTGTGATCAAGATACATGATAAGACGGTATTCGCAACACACATGAATCAGTCCCGATTGGAAGCCGGTAGCGGGGAAGATTGTGAGTATATCTACTTGGATTTTTATTCCGCTATCCAATATTTTTAAACGAGTTCAAAATGAAGGAGGTTATCAATTTGAGATGTTTTTTTATTTATTTTTAATGTATCTTCGGGTATAACTCCGCCATATATAGACGGATATGCATTTTTTTTTTCGAAAAGTGTTTTATTCCGAAATGGTCCCATTTAAAATTCATATAGATCTGATGATGCGTTTCGGAGACAGACAACGGAACTCTTAAAAAAATGACAGCCAATCAACCGCGATTGCTGTTATCGCATTGTTTTGACCCCAAGGATGATGAAATTTCGAATTGGTGTGGGGTAGATACTATAACTGAAAAGTGACAAAAATAAAACAGAAGTCCTTTACCCTCACGAACCAACCGAAGCAAGTTTAGCTTCAATTTGTAGCATAGTTCTATCGCGGTCTTAAAAATGGAGCGACTGCCCATTTGACCTCCACAACCCATTTACTGGGTAATACGATAATATTACCCAGTAAATGGGTTGTGGAGGTCAGATAGGCAATCGCTTCATGTAAAATACTGGTATTCAGCTGTATCTGGTTAGGTTAGGTTAGGTTAGCGACTGGCAGCCGACCCCAAGGTCAGCTGCCAGTCTAACCAGATACAGCTGAATACCAGTATTTTACACGAAGCGACTGCCTATTTGACCTCCACAACCCATTTACTGGGTAATATTATCGTATTACCCAGTAAATGGGTTGTGGAGGTCAAATAGGCAGTCGGTATCATCGCGGTATCATCAACTAGGTTGGCCTAGTTGATGATATTGTACTGAACTCTGAAAGCGTTGTATGCCGTTTGCGTATATCAAACCCATACAGTCTACGTGTAAAAAGATTGGCAAAAAGTATTCAAAAGAGTAAGTTTCACTTCTGCAGGCTTGGCACGAGCACAGATTTGTCGACGGAAGAATAGACATGACTATTAACTAAATGATGTACAGACGCTAGCACATCAACCTACTCCAAACTGTCGAATTTCCCCAATTAAACATGAACCTGGGGGCTTAGACAAAGTAACAATTTAAAAACGATAACGAAGTTCGAAAAGACTAAAATGTATGGGATTGACTTAAGCCGCGTTAAGTCACGTGGTCAATCGACATCGTTATCGCAATTTGGTAGACAATGTTATATTTCATAACGAAACCATAAAGTAACGAATCGTTATCGTGTTTATCCCATACAAATGCGTAGACAAGCAGCACTTTCAGTGTTCGCCTTCGCCCGATCGTGATCGCCAAAAAAGATAACGAAACGAATGTTAAAACGTTGTAGTTATCGAAAAAATATGGCCGGATTTCATTCGGCAGCTGATTTTTGACATTGATTGATGACATACTCTCTTAGTATTTATTCTGTGTTATCGGCATTACTGCAGATCAAATAGATTATAAAATGCATTCCCTGCGTTTATTGTGGGCTGCACACAATGAGAACGCCTGGGAGAGGCGCCAAAAGCGATTAAGACAGCGACGGCAATTGGAAACAATTGAAGAAATGCCTGAATTGTTGTTCATCCAACATTTCAGGCTTAATAAAAGAGCATTTAGGAAGTTATGCAAGGACCTAAAAGCTCATGCACGATTAAAAGGTTCCTCTGAAATTCCCCTGGAAATAAAGGTAAGAAATTTCACATTACTAAAACAATATACTAGTAATTGTAGGTATTGTAGGCAACCAGGTACTTAATGTTGTTGGTTGTTGTTCCTTATAACTTGAGTTAAAGCATCTTCGTCTGCTTAGTTTATAGGTACTATACAATACTTTATGAACTGCTGTATAAATAAAAATAAAACCACATCAGACCACATCCAACCTAAATAGGTTAACTTACCTATGTATTATTATATTTTTCAGGTGCTGTGTGCTCTTAGCTTTTTAGCTACAGGATCATACCAAAAAATTGTGGGTGTGGGCCAGCATTTGACGCAGCGGACAACAAGTCGCTGCATCAGGGAGGTTGTGAACGCCCTTAATCACAATTGGATGGTCGGCAGGTGGATAGTGTTTCCACAAACGCCACACGAGAGATCCTTAATCAAAGAGAAGTATGTAAATATATTTTTAAATAGTTTAAATACCTAATTAAAAATTTTCTTAGGTTCCTACATATCTAAATAATTACTCTATGATATTTGTTGTAAAATTGTTAAATAATTTACAGATTTCAAAGGACACATAATTTGCCTGGTGTGATAGGGTGCATTGACTGTACCCATATTGCTATTGCAAGACCGGTTGAGGAAGAACACACATTTTTTAATAGAAAAGGATATCATTCCTTAAATGTTCAAATGGTAAGCTGCTGGATAAATTCTAATCATAATACCTACATATAAAACTATGTGGTTAACAAACTTCTCTAAAACCATGTGTATATGAATTTATAAATAAAATAACCCTTATTTATAATATGAACTCAATGGAGAAAGTAAGAGGAAGCCTATGTGCCAAGCGGCACAGTGAAATAAAGGGACATTTATGGTATTCAAAGTGAAATCTATAAAATATCTTTTAAATGTTTTGTAAGTAGGTACCTTAATTCGAAATTAAATTCTTCCCCACATTGCAATTTGGTTCTTTGTGGAAACCAAACGATAAGTACCTATAGTTTTATTTTATTTTCTTTTCAGATATGTGATTACGACTTGCGCATTATAAATGTGAACTCAAAATTTGGTGGAGCAACACATGACTCACACATATGGTCTGCAAGTCACGTGAGGACATACATGGAAGGACTTCATGAAAGTGGTGAACATGTTTGGTTATTAGGTAAGTTGTTCCATATAGGTATTGTAAATAGTGAGACATCTGAAATAGCCCAATATGCCAAGCAATAATTGCTATATATAAGTGAGCATGACTAGAAATAAACAATGATTATTCAATTCTTTATTAGAACTGGACTAGACGATTAACAAAAATATATATTTCCTTTTTTTTAGGAGATTCTGGCTATCCACTGCGGCCCTGGTTGATGACACCTATATTAAATGCTGAACCAGGATCCCAGGCAGAGGAGTACACACGACGTCATGTCCAAGCCAGGTCCCGCATCGAGCGCTGTTTCGGACTACTTAAAGCTCGTTGGAGGTGTATGCTTCGACACAGAGTTCTTCACTATCACCCTTACATGGCTAGCAAAATCACTAATGCATGTTGTGTGCTGCACAACATTGCATTAGATGCTAGAATACCACCTCCAGGTGATATGCCAGCTGGGGGTCTGGAAGAGAGTGAAGATCATGCTGTACAATATAGCACCTCCAGCAATGATAACCAAAATGAGTTAATCCGAGGCAGGGCTATGCGCAATTGCTTAGTTAGTAGGATGTAATATAGATGAATAAATAAAATTACTATTAAACATTTTAATATTTTTATTAAGTCACTTGATAAACTCTATAAAATTTTAACCTTATATAATTAGTATCTCTACTAAACATAATAATTATATAAATCAGCCTTTATACGTCAACTGCCGGGCACAAGACAAGCCTCACCTCAATAGGCCATAATCCAACATGCAAGCTAGATCTAATGGATAACAAATCTCTATTAACTTTAATATTATATTGACTAAAATAAATGCCAATGTGTGTTACACACTGTCTATTAAAGAGATGAACCAGAGATACAGAAAGTTAGCCATGCAACACCTAGGTGAACTACTTTGGTGTTCCACGGGTCAGAAAGGCTTATTTTTACTAAGTATTACCTTAGGTATAGGTATATAAGCAAAACTTAAAAACGCAAAATCAAGAATCAGTCTCACAGTTACAGTCTTAAAATTGGGCAGTAGAAGAGGCAACATATTAGATAATTTAACGAAGTCACTTCTTTCACCCAAAGGGTTCACATTATGTAAAAACAAACTTAACATCTTAAACAGCCTTAGGAATTCTGCATCTCAGACTTTTGCTAGTATCCCACTCGCAAAAGTCTGAGATGCAGAATGCCTAAGGCTTCAGACATACAAACTAAAAAACCTTTGATTACTATAGCAATAGGGACAAGACAATTGCTGAATTACTCAGTGTTCAGCGGTTCTGTGTTGTCCCTACTGCGATAATAGTCAAGCCAAGCTTGAGCGACGTTTACTAAACAGGTAAAAACCTGGTTCCGTTCGTGCTCAACCTCCAACGCTCGCATGTCTCGCTCGTGTTGTAGCCTAGTCCGGGCTTCCTCCAGCTCCAGGCGTCGTAATTCCACGGCCGTAAACTCGCTTGCCGCTCTCTCGAAGGGGGTCGGTGCCTGTCTACGGCGGGCGCGCAAACGAGGGCGGTCGGGAGAGGCAGCAGACTGCGGTGTCGCTGGCGACCTTAACCGCGGACGACGCCTGGTAGATGGAGAAATAGCAGACGTGCGGGGGGCAGGTGGCCGCCTTCGCCTCGGAGTAGTGGGCGCTGCAGGGGTTGGCGGGGATAGCGCGGCCGGGGCTGGTGTGGCTGGCGGGGCTGGCGCAACAGGCTGCCGTCCTTGAGCCGAAGTCTGAGTGAGCACGAGCGGAAGGGGTGATAGTGTCCGTGTCTGGTATGATGACGAAGGCGGAAGCCAATTATTTGAGGGCTGTGAAGTGGAAGGTTGAGGAGACGAAGTCGGTTGTGGAGTTTCTGCAAAAGAAAATTAGTGTTATTTTGGACAGTTTATGGATCCTTTGTTTGTTCAAAATGTATTCTTAAATTAAATACTGCTATTATTTTGTAAAATTTAAAGGTTTGGATGTTTGTTAGTTTCTTACTCAATCATGCAAAAACGGCTGAACGGATTTCGATGAAAATTGGCACACAGATATAGAATATAAATAGCAAAACTGAGGTTCTTTAGGTATTTTAGATAATTTTATATTTTACATATACATAACAAATAATATGATACTAGCTGTTGCCAGCGGCGTCGCCCATAATCGGGATAAAAACTATCCTATGTGTTAATCTGGGTTATAAACTATGTGTGTACTAAATTTTATCCAAATCCGTTCAGTAGTTTTTGCGTGAAAGAGTAACAAACATCCATCCATCCAAACAAACTTCCACGTTTATAAATAATATTAGTAAGAAGTAAGATTTTAAGTCTTTAGACTTACCATCTAAGATTTCCAAAAATACTGAATTATCTTGGGTGATGGGATCATCCTGGGCGGCAGGATCATCTTGTGCAGTATTTAGAGGTCTCTGAAAAATATTGGCAGTGGTAGATTTAATAAAAATAAGTGGTAGATAAAATGAAATTATTTATTACTGAAAAAGTTTATTTATTTTTAGTATGTAGTTATGAAAAATTATTGCAAAGTTTTTTCAGTTATATAATAATATTTATTTTATAAATACTAATTAATAATCAGTTCAACCAAGTTAAAAATAATTTATCAAAAAATTAAATGTGTCTTTCATGTTGACTAAGTAACTTTTGTTGCCATTAACCAACATGTTGACCAATGTTAATAGGAATATTTTATAAAACATGTCTACTAGAGAAATTAGCTCATTATTGAGCAGGAGCCTTGAAGGTTTGTAGTACTTACATTAAATCCTAGCTCTTCTACAGAGCCTTGTCCTGCCACTGCTAAAGTACCCATTATAGCCAGCACTCTTTCATCGCTAGCTGACAAGGTTTGCCTGCTTGCTGGCCCACCTCCAGTCCCTCTTGCATGGTGCCTTATGGTCAATGCCTTTTTTTTTGTCTTGGACTTCCAATCTGCCCACACCTTTATTGAACAAAAATCAGTCATAGTTATAAGTACCTATGTTATAAGTAATAAATTTAAATGAGATTAAAAAGCAATTTGGTAAGAACTTCTGAAATAACAATAACATTCGGGGCATCTTCTCATATGGCCATCGGACACCAAAGCATAGCTTGTACTATACTATACTTGTACTTGTTTGACTTTTTGTAGTAAGAAGGTTAATGTTTAGTTGTAAGTTTTCTTTTAAATATTTGCTTTGTTTGTGTTGTGTGTACTTATGGTATGTGCTAATAAACGTTTTTTCTTTCTTACTATGGGTGTCAGAGATTGATCATCATCATCATAATTATCAAAAGTCTAGTAATAACAGAGAAGTACAAGCCAACCTTCATAACTGCAAGGTTGTGTCCTCTTATCCAAAACCCTTGAGAAAATAGCTTACTAGCCACTCTACCATCACACCAGTCCTTCAAAAAATGTTCATTAAATCCTTACTTTTTTCCACTTGTCTGTAGTCTTGCTGACACCACCACCAACTGCATTCAATATGTTGGTCAGTTCAGTCCACAGTCGGTCTGACCGTACCCGACCTTGTGATCCAGCAAGAGGCCTCGCCAGGTCACCATGACTGTAACATAAACAAACGAAGATTCAATATAAGTACTTCATTGTTAAGACATTACATACTCATGAATAAAACTTGGATTTACTTACGTTTCCAGATACTCGAGCAGCGTTGACAATTGTTCGGGACTTGCTCGCACTCTTGATTCCATGTTTTATCACTAAAAATTAAAATAGATTACTCCATCATCGTTTGAACACCAGTCACTTATAAAAAAGAGTCTATTTTGATTATCATTAAGTTTTGGAGACGATCTAAAAGTAATAACAGTCTATTCACTTACCACTGTAAAAATATCGTCTTTATAACTTAAAAACAATTATACGCAACACTCACTGTCTTATTATTCTTATTTAATCTAATACTTTAACTGTATAGTAAAACGACTTGATTCATGAACAAGACTAATACAAATTACACTTACCTTACACAAAGGTTGGTTTAAAACTGAACGAATAATGTCTCTATTTTGCTGGGGAACACTAATCGCGCTAACATTCCCATGGCCCTTGAGATCACTTGAGATTATCGGATATTTACGTCTGGGTTCGGGGTGGCGCAGCACGAGTACTTCAACACCGTCACCTCGGCGACCACCATGCCGATCCCGTGACGTCACCCAGCACTCCAACGGCGATGCTGACTGTGATGCCAATCCGGTGCCATCACCCTTACACAGCACAGCCATCGCCAACACTTATTAATAAAATTTCAAAACAACAATAACTCGCGGGTTCAATCCGATTTGAACTTCTTGACTGACACTGACAGCAAAATTTTCGATACCATAACCAATATTTTTGTTTTTTGGCGAACAAACAGTTCGACACAACGATCGCGACCACAGTGTTACATTGGCTACGAAATGTTTGTCGTTATCTCAAAAACGATGACGAATTTAGATATCGTTTCGGTACGAAACGATGTGACTTTGTCTAAGCCCCCTGAACATGATTATGTTGAAGATCGCCCTGAGGAAACAGTGGAGCATACGGTGGAGGTCTGCCCGGCTTGGGCGGAGCACCACCGTGTCCTCGTGGAGGCGATCGGCAGCGGCGATCTCACGCGTCCGGCCCTGTTCAGGCCATGGTACGGAGCGAGAGTGCATGGTTAGCCGTCACCTCCTTCGGCGAAGCAGTAATGCTCGCGAAGAAGGTGGCGGCGCACGTGAGGGAGAGGCAATATATGCGCCCTCACTGCCGTAGTCTTTGAGGCGCGTTGTGTTCCACGCGCGCCTCAAAGAGATGTCAGCACCAACTGGTGGGGTCCGCTAGGGCCGATGCCTGCCAGGGGTGCGGGTTGTTCGAAACAGATATTGCGGCCCCTGGCACACAGGCAACTGAGGGAACACGGGTGGGTTTTAGTCAGTAAAAGTCTGAGACGCCCTCCTGCTCCACCTAGAGCGGGAGAAGTTATTTGACGATTTTCCAACCAAAAAAACATGCTTATGTTATAAAGTTTAAAATATATCAAAGAAATTTGACAGATTGGGGTAGCTTGATGTGCTGGCCTCTGTACAATAGGAGAAGATAGCTAAGTTTTTCTATTAATTATCACAGTTATGCGTTCTAAACAAATCACGATTTTGTAGATAATCGTATATACTTTGTGGCCGTCGAGTAGAAAGTTTGTTGTCAGTGTGATTTTGACAGTTTGGGAAGAAATATTCTTTTGAAATAGTCTATACCTATTTATAAGGACCTAGACAAAGTTAGAAACGAAAGACAAAATGACAGATTGTAGAAGGTTATCTACGATGCGATGTCAAAAATGGAGAAACGAAATGTCACTTTGTATTGAAAAAGCATTGTCTATTCTTCGTAGAAATAGAAAACGTTATGCTAAGCCTGCTGGTGTATAACGTGCAAATCTGCGGGCCAATATATTGCTCATTCCGACCTCGCCGCCGACGTCCTCGCGCCCCGCGAAGACCCCGAGTAACAGCACATAACATCGAGACCCCTGACCGACCCTTGTTCGTTGAAGCATCAGCCCCCGCCGCAGCTGAGCCAGTAGAGTTAAATTCCCCGACTAATAATAATAATGCCAATATTTTGATCCAGCCTGTCCCCACTTGCTGTCCCCCTAACAGTGACGCCCTGAGCCGAGGCCCGTACCCCGCAGGGGCCCGCCCTCAGCGTGCAGTCGCCTAGTATATAAGTAGTTTTTAAGCCCTGGCTGGACGCGTTAAGTTAATTCTTAATTGCAGCCCCAGCAAAGCCCGGTTAAGCAGTCACGGCCTCTCAAGGTCAACTGCGAGATGCCCGACAAAAAAAAACAATATATTGCATCGGACAGCCAACGCTTTTCTCATTCCATTCAATGATTAAAGTTTCTTTGTTTCAGTGGCATACATAGAAGACTTCTTACGATTCGGTAGCCATATCAATCAGCAAGTAGTGTACTACCCCTTCCAGACTGATGTTAACATACCAAGCGAGATGGGTAAGCTATTCTAGTTATATTTTTACCAGACTACGGCGAACTAAAAACTAAAGTTATGATTTTGATCGGTATGTATGTATGTTTCACTCCTGGGCGAAGGCCTGTCTACTCCTTTTTCATCTCTCTCTGTCCAGTGCTGCCAAGGGCCAATCTTTATTAAAGGAGTTTAGCTCATCCTGGCATTTCCATCTGAACCTAACGCGTTGTCGTTTGGTACAAAGCGGGACACACTGGGTCGTAAGTTTGGCCTATTGATCGTCTGTTATACGGTAGCCCTCGTCTAACATATGTGTCCAGCCCAATTCCATTTGAGCGTGGCAGTTTTCCAAGTGACATCAGTTATTTTAGTGAAGGCAGGGATTGTTGTATCCTCAACCCGGTCCCAGAATAGACCCAGAGTGCTCCGTTCCATAGTTTTCTGGCAAACCTTGAGCGTGGATGTCAGCTGAATTGTCAAAGACCATGTTTGAGAACCTGAAGTGAAGATGGAAAGAATACACACGTCGATGAGTCTTCTCTTGAGTGATTGAGGAAGATGATGAACTACACACTATTACTTTAACAAATCATTGGGTTTGAAATGTACTTTGTATGTATTTTTTATGATACTAGGAACTGTCAAAGGAGGTTTTCTCTTAGTCTTTTCTTTTTATAATAACTGATTGTTTTTTCTGACACTTGAAATGATATGAATAATCATCAAATCATTTCTCCCGCTCTGGGTGGAGCGGGAGGGCGTGTCAGACTTTTACTGACTAAAACCCACCCGTGTTCCCTCAGTTGCCTGTGTGCCAGGGGCCGCATAATGAAATTAATATTAGGGGTTCAAGTATGAAATTGCCGATTTTTACTGAAAAATTGAAACTCGTTTTTTTTCTAAGATATAACATATTTATTTCATCAAAATATTTACCCCCATTATCTATATATTACTGCCATCTAAACGGAAGTTCATTTATGCCTTTACGATAGAACTCTGAGGATCTAGATTCGACAAACTGGGTGAAAGCATTTTGTATTGCTTCCTGGGAAGAAAATTATTTATCCCGTAGAAAATTGTCCAAATCACGAAACAAATGGTAGTCCGTTGGAGCAAGGTCTGGCAAGTACGAGGATGACGTATAGTTCCTAAATGCAGCTCCTGTAGAGTTACAACGATTTCTCGTGCAGTGTGAAGTCATGCGTTATCATGGAGCAATAATGGTGGAGATCGATTCACGAGTTGGGGCTGTTTCACTGCCAGTTTCACCATCATTGTTCGAAGTTCGGCACAGTAAACAACTACTGTTATTGCCTGATCAAACCTGAGAAAGCTATAGTGAATAACACCATGAAGAGACCACCAAACAGTTACCATTCCCTTTTTATTGGTAAGTTTTGCTTTAGGGCACTGTTGTGGCGTTTGACCTGGAGTCAGCCATTGCTTTTTTCGCTTACGGTTATCGTAAACAATCCACTTTTCGCCTCATGTCACAATTCGATCTAATATTCCTTCATTTTTGTACCGATTCAACAAGGCAACACAAGTTTCAACACGCATTTCTTTCTGCAGATCAGTTAAATCATGAGGCACCCATTTTTCATATTTTTTATCTTATTGATTTAATGAAAATGAGTCAATATTGTAGGTAGGGTAACGTTAAACCATGCCGCTAATTCCTGGGTAGTTTGACTCAGATTGGCTTCTACCATCTCCTTCAATTCAGCGTTATTCACCTGTGTGGGCGGTCTACTACGTGGTTCGTTCTTCAAGTCGAAGTTTCCATTACTAAAGCGTTTAAACCAAAAACGCACGGTGCGTTCATTAGCAGTCCCCTCTCCAAACGTAACGTTGATATTGCGAGCAGTTTCTGCCGCGTTAATTCCGCGTCTGACCTCGATTCATTCATTCATTCGTCTAAGATGAATAACAAAAACAATTGAAAGTCGAAAATCAAATGTTGCACATTTTTTAAAAGTTTCACACGAAAATCTCACGCCATTAAGATTTTATGTCAATTCGAAATGTCTATTACTATACAACAGCAAATTTATACTTTAACCCCCTGACACGTGGTGCGGGTTGTTTGAAAAAGATACCGCGGCCCCTGGCACACAGGCAAATGAGGGAACACGGGTGGGTTTTAGTCAGTAAAAGTCTCACACGCCCTCCCGCTCCACCCAGAGCGGGAGAAGTTATTTGATGATTTCCCAGCCAAAAAAAAAACCCTATTATTATTCAATGAGTACGTGTTATTCTTTTCCAATCCACAAAATACTTCTCAACAGGAACACCAATACGACTACAGTCAACAATATTATCATTCACATCAATTAGAGGCAATTTGACTGGGCCAACTTCTGAGGATAGAATATGGAAGAATGATCTACACATCAGGTAAGCGATTGGCATCTGGTTTCCATGATTTTTTTCTTTCTTGTCTATAACGTTTTGAAACCGTTTCATTTTGAAAAAGTATCGCCAGTTAATACTAATATCGTCATCATTTTTGAGCTTAAAGGTGTGGTCCCCTTTAGGCTCAAAGCTCCTGAACGTGGCCCCCAAGCAATACTTTGACTTGACTTAAAGTGGGATTGACATATATTGGGTCCCGGAATTTCGGAACGTCTACGAGGAGCCGAAGCCGACTAGCGAAGGCTTGTTACTCGCTTTTTATTTAAAAAAAAATTTGACGATTATCCCAGTTTGCACTTTGCAAGTTTACCCAAGGAGAACCCGCGGTTGATTTAGGACTATTTCAGGATAAGGAAACAAAGATACTGGAATATGTATTTGGAGGGCTGAAAGACCTATGGATGTTTGTGAGGATGTATGGATGTTTGTTACTCTTTCACGCAAAAACTTCAAAATGGATTTGGATGAAATTTGGCGCACATAAAGTTTATAACCTGGATTAAAACAAAGAGTACTTTTTATCCCGGTAATACGTTCCATTAGGATAGTTTTTGACATCCGAGCAAAGTCAAAGCATTTATTTCAAATAGGCACATAAAAGGCACTTTTGAACGTCAACATTTACATTAAAATAGAATAGATTCTAGTCGCCCCTTCCAAAATGTAGTTTCGTATGGGCAAGAAACTCCACCGTTACTCTTTTAAAATGTTTCAAGTACAATATTTAACATAGTACATTCATTATAATTATGATTATGTGTGAAACCGATGCACCCAGAATAAAATTACCATACCAAAATAGGTAAACAGAATCAAATTGAAGCAATAAAGATAAACTAATTCTGTGATAGATACATGGTGCTCACACATTTACAAACATTGTAAAAGTAAGTATACGATTTTCCTAGAATATTAACAAGTAATAAGTCAGTGTGTCAGTTAAAGTAATCACTGAGTGTAAATCAATCAAGCGGGCGAAACTGCTGGCAAAAGTTAGTCGGTCATATGTTTTCTTCCACCAGATACCAAGGCACTTCAGTAACAACGCTGTCAACAGACGGACCTCTGGTACAGTCACATCATTCTGCCCGCATCCAGCAGTCACTGGTAGCTCACCTGCCGATGAAGTTTAATGTGTCATTCTCTAATTTTGACCAATCTTTAGAGTGAGTATAAAATTCTCTACTGCTTATTTTTCTTCTTCTTCTTTTTGAGCAGGTCAATCTTTGAGGCTGTCGGCTGTTTAACTGGACTTCCTTGTAAATTAAGGATACCAGCCAGGGCTTGAAAACTTAAAACTAGAGCGAGTGCTTGCTAAGGGCGCCTCCTGTGGGATACAGCCCTAGGCTTAGGGCATTGCTGGTAGAAGGCAGCAACGGAAAGACTGGATTGGACAATTTTTTATTAATTTTTTATTTGGCATCTCGCAGTTGACCTTGAGAGGCCGTGACTGCTTAAACGGACTTTCCTGGGGCTGCCATTAAGAAAGCTTAAAGCCTCCAGCCAGGGGCTTAAAACTACTTAAATTAATAAGCGACTGCACGCTGAGGGCACCCCCTGCGGGGTGCGGGCCTCGGCTCAGGGCGTCACTGGTAGGGGGACAGTAAGTGGGGACAGGCTGGATCAAAATATTTGCATTATTATTCGGGGAATTTAACTCTACTGGCTCAGCTGCGGCGCGGGCTGGCGCTTCAACAAGCAAGGGACGGTCAGGGGTCTGGACGTTATGCGTCGTTACTCGATGTCTTCGCGGGGCGCGAGGACCTCGGTGGCGAGGTCAGAATGACGGTTGTGTGTGTGTGTGCGAACTGTACTGGTGGCCCTATTGCTTTCTTGGAGGGAATTTTTGAGTAGATATTACTTTACTTTTATATTTGTCTTCACCGTTTTGAGAGCAGTGGTGATGATATTATTTACACAAAATAAAACACCTGTCATGGTTTGAACCCACGACCGACAGCTTATAATTCACGGCCGTTTCCACTCCGTCTCTACTGCAATATCTACTGGGCCACCACTGCTCTTGCTGCTGCTTCTGTATCATCATCATCAGCATCATCTGCCTAGCCTTCTCCATGTTGGGGTCGGCTTCCAATCTAACCGCCTGCAGCTGAATACAAGGATTTTACATGGAGCGACTGCCTATCTGACCGCCACAACCCAGTTACTGGGTAACACGATACCCCTTGGTAAGACTGGTTGTCAGACTTTCAGGCTTCTGACGACCCGTAACGACTGTCAAAGATTCACGAATGACAGCCTGGACCAACGGCTTAACGTGATTTCTGAGGCACGGAGTAGTCTTGGTATGTAAATATGGTCTGCTGTTTCTGTATATGAGTGATATTACGTTTCCTGATATCTTGAATGTTTTGCAGACTTACCTGGCCTAACCCAGGTGCACAGCAAGGTGGTGTAGCTATGCACTCACGCGCACAGATTTCTGTGGAGACCTCTACTTTAAAGACGACTACCACAGTTACTGCTGGTGACACTGGTTTAGCGGTGAGTTTGCTGTTTTTTTTTTTTTATTAGCCTTTTTTGTCCCATTTCAGCCAGGCAGCCTTGTGTCTACGTTTAGGATCCAGGTTTTGGAACACAGTGTGATGTTTCGAATACTGTTGGTTTTGTTTTAAGCCTGTAACGCTGCGCTCTATTGCTCTTTGGCAAACACCATGGTGGAATTTTTGCAACTCGATGAGCACCAGGTCTGAGCGAGCACCGTAGGTTAAGACGGCCAGGATACACATATCGATGAGTTTGTTTAGATTGATTAACTAAAGAGAGACCAAGAAATATTAGATACTGCCGCGTAGCCCTGGATCGGAAGAAATGGAAGTCATAAGAGGAGGTCTTTGCTCAGCAGTGGGGTGATACAGTGATAGTAACTGCTGCACTTCGGTATGTACCTTCAGGTGGTTGCGCTGAGGATTGATGCAATAATTTTAAATGAAATAGTCATTTGTGGGAGACCCATGTCCAGAAGTGGACGTCTTTCAGCTGAAATGATGAGTCTTTCAACGGGGCTTTTTTTTGTGGGTGGGAAATCATCAATTATTTCTCCCGCTCTGGGTGGAGCAGGAGGGTGTCAGACGTTTACTGACTAAAACCCACCCGTGTTCCTTCAGTTGCCTGTGTGCCAGGGGCCGCGGTATTTCTTTCGAACAACCCGCACCCCTGGCAGGCATCGGCTCTTGCGGACCCCACCAGTTGGTGCTGACATTTCTTTGAGGCGCGTGTGGATCAAAACGCGCCGTTGACCCAGGCTTGGTCCTTACCGGACAGCGAGCTACCCATTACTCACCGTCCGCAAGCCCGCGCTTACGTTGGCCGGGAATCAGCCTGGGATTCCTTGGTCATTCAATGGGTTTAAATGTACATAAAGGGTTGTTTTGTTGATTTAAATGATTCTAACTCTGTATACATACGTGTTACGGTTGCGAATCCTATTTTGTTCAACGTAAAGCCTGGCAGTATCGTGTACATTGAAAAAAAAACGTAATTAAAAAGAACAACCGACTTCTGGAAAAACACTACAAAGTGAAAAATTACTTTAATTTCGGAAGTTGGTGTCTTTGGATGTGTATTTTAATTTTTTGTCACCGTCTTCCAAAATTAAAGTTATTTTTCATTTTGTAGTGTTTTTCCGGAAGACGGTTGTTTTTGTTTTGGATTTTTTTTTTCACTTTTTAATTATAGTACCTACCCCACACCAATTCGAAATTTCATCATCCTTGGGGTGAAAACAATGGGATAGCAGCAACCGCAGTTGAGTTGCTGTAATTTTTTGAACAGTTCCGTTATCTGTCTCCGAAACGTATCATTAGATCTATATGACATTTAAATGGTACCATTTCGGAATAAACCCCGAGTTTTGCAAATCCGTATATATGACGGACTTATACCTGAACATACATTTAAAAAAAAAATACTTGTCGAATTGATAACCTCATTCTTTTTGAAGTCTGTTAAAAATTAATTTCGTGGGCTAGGTTTATTTTTGCTAGCAACCTTCCAGAAAATTGCTATTTAATCGCCCACGCGTTGTCATATCAACGTCAGGAATTTGAAAAGGTTTTAAGTAACAATGCGAAAGGGGCCGTAAAGGCATGTATTGGCGTTTAACTTAACCTTTTTGATCCTTTGTGATGAGATAAAAATAGACTATGATAAAAAGTAGTCAGATAGGCAGACGCTCCATGTTAAATATTGGCAGTGTAAGGTCTGGAAGCCGAGTCGAACATAGTTGAGAAAAATTTACCCACAGAAAACTTTTTCCGAAAAAAAAAACAACCGACTTCCAAAAAAACACTACAAAGTGAAAAATAACTTTAATTTCGGAAGGCGGTGACAAAAAATTCAAATACAGCTCCAAAGACACCGACTTCCGAAATTAAAGTTATTTTTCACTTTGTAGTGTTTTTTTGGAAGTCGGTTGTTTTTTTTTTCGGAAAAAGTTTTTATTTTTCACTTTTTAGTGGTCCACATGTGCTTACCCCTTCACAGCATACCGGCGTGATGTTATGTTATGAACTGGTGTAAGCAATAGACATACATGAGATTTCAGCAATCCCAGTCCATTTGCTATCATTTATTGAGGAGTTCCGTTGCCTATCTCCAAAGTTCTTCATCAGATCTTCACCAAATTGAAATGAGACCACTCCGAGAAAGTACTCTTCCAAAAAATAGCTAAATCGCTTCGTGTGCCCATCAAATTTGAAGAGTTCTCTCTATTTCTCCAGGTTCCCATCATCAGATCCTGACTTGATGATCATGGGACCACCTGGGAAGTATACCCTTTCAAACAAAAAAACCAAAATCCAAATCGGTCCAGCCATCTTCGAGTAATCGGGGAACATACATAAAAAAAAAAAAAAAAGGTTCCGATGAATTGATAACCTCCTCCTTTTTGAAGTCGGTTAAAAAAAGGCTTCTTGTGTATTTGGGTGCCAAACAAGGGTCCATCTGATTATAAGTTATTACCGCCAGTGGACATCTGCAATACGTGCGTTGTTTTGTAGTGCATCTGGGATGTTTGCTGATGATAATATTAATGCTGCCATTAGTAAGAATAGATGTGCATCCCTTATGACGCGTGTTTGTGGCTGCACCAAAGTATTCTCAGTGTATTCGCAGACTGGTGGGATTTCCCTGATGTTGCCGGAGGTGACTGCAGCTCCACATGGAATTTTAACCCTCTTAATAGTAAACACAGAATAAAAAAAAGTGCATGGAGTCCCTCCGCGCGGAAGAAGTGAAACCGACTTACTCTGTTGTGTCTGTTGCGTTAAACGTTTAACGCAACCTTGTTGGAAGTCGCATAAGAAGTTTCACTTAAAAAAAGTGAGTGGAGTCCCTCCGCGCAGAAGAAGTGAAACCGACTCACTCTCTTTCTCTCTCCTACTTTCTACTTTTGTGTATCTTTCTTTCTCTCTCCCTCGGTAGCGTTAAACGTTTAAGGAAACCTTTGACCTTAAACGTTTAATGCAACCTTGTTGGAAGTCGCATAAGAAGTTTCACTTCAAAAGTGCGTGGAGTCCCTCCGCGCGGAAGAATTGAAACCGACTCACTCTGTTTCTCTTTCCTACTTTCTACTTTTGTGTATCTTTCTTTCTCTCTCCCTCGGTTGCGTTAAACGTTTAACGCAACCTTTAGCCGTTAAATGTTTAACGCAACCTTGTTGGAAGTCGCATAAGAAGTTTCACTTCAATAAAGTTACTCCAAGTTTAAACCTATGAAAATGTATGGTAATTGTACACTGTTAATCTGTGTCTGCAACCTTCTAAAATTAGATGATAAGTAAAATTGTTAGTTACCCTGTACTCCTGTCTGAAATAAAACTATAATTGTAGTCTATTCTATTCAAATTGGAACACGGCAATATTTGACATAAATAGTTATTGTGGTATGATGTTGTACTTCTTTACTACAAATTATCTATCTAGCTTTTTCTCAACCATGTTTATTATTATTTTTGGTTGGGAAATCATCAAATAATTTCTCCAGTACTGGGTGGAGCAAGAGGGCGTGTCAGACTTTTACTGACTAAAACCCACCCGTGTTCCCTCAGTTGCCTGTGTGCCAGAGGCCGCGGTATCTCTTTCGAACATCCCGCACCCCTGGCAGCCATCGGGCCTTGCGGGCCCCATCAGTTGATGCTGACATCTCTTTGAGACGCGCGTGGAACACAACGCGCTGTCGACCCGGGCTTGGTCCTTACCGGCCCGCTTGGTTATTCCCGAGCAGTGGGAATGTTCGGGGTGGACTGCGATTGGCCTCGACGGTAGCAATGCAGTAACACCTGGCGCCACCTGTCATTTAACGGCCCGTGGGACCACAGCGTTTTTACTATGAAGAAAGATCATGCTGTAAAGTTGTATACTGACCGACGTTACGGGGCAAAATGCTCCTAACATGTTACCTAAGCCGTTCTCAACTGTGTTGGGGTCGACTTTCAGTGTAACGAGATGTAGCTGAATACCAGTATTTTAAATGAAGCGACTGCATTCGATACTCCTTGGTAACATTGGCAGTCTGGTTGGTTACAGGAGTTCTAAAAAACGAATAAATAAATAACTACTTCACTTCTCATGCTCTAAAAGTACGCCAATATAGCCCTACGAAACGGGACTAAAGTGACCACTTTAGTCTCTATGGCGTGAAAAGTAATTAGTTTTTTAATTTCCTTCATGTGACATAGACAAACTTAAACAGCCAGTAAATATACTATTATCTGTGGAGTGTGCACCATCTTCATTGCGAAAATGTTGAGAGTTTTAGTTCCATAGTTTTTTAAATAATTCGAATTGTACCTTTAGCTTCAAGTAAAAAAATCTTTTGTGATTTTTATTGTATTAAGTAATATTTATTAATTGTTTTTATACTAAAGTGACTATTTTTCTCGCACTCAAAGTGAAAAGTACAGTTTGCACCTCGAGACTAAACGCCAACTTTAAATACCCTCGGTTTGATTGACTCCCACGCACGCTCGGGAGTCAAACCACCTCTGGTATATTATGGCTTCGTTTAGTCCTTCGATATAAAATATACTATTTGTTTCCTTACAGAATGCTGATAACAAAAGTGTGTTTTTCGACTGTGAGAGACCACTGACTGGAGTTGAAGTGTTGGATAAGCTTTTAACTTCCAAGAATAATCGTTATAAGTAAGTACAGCGTAGGAGTAAAAAATATTTCGGAGTAATATCCAAGATAGTTTCACGAACAAGGCCTCTAAATTAACCGTTTTATACAGGAAAGATGTCAATATTTTCGCAGAGATTATTAAATTAACCAGTAAGACGTTGTAGGGATATCCGTAAGCTTGTATTCGAAGGACTTGAATATACTGCAAATAAAGGATTGTCTCTAAAATAACTAAAATAATACGTCTGATCTCATTACAACACCGTATACAGGGTGTCCGGTAATTAATGGATAACCTTGAAATGGTTCATGGTAGAACTAATGGCCATTCAGAAAAAAAACATTTTTAATTGTAATTAATCGGTATACAAAAAGTTAAAAAAAATAATCAACTGACTTCCGAAAGAACACTACAAAGTGAAAAATAACTTTAATTTCAGATGGCGGTGACAAAAAATAAAATACATACGACTTCCTAAATTAAAGTTATTTTTCACTTTGTAGTGTTCTTTCGGAAGTCAGTTGATTTTTTTTTTTTACCGATACAAATAAAAATGTTTTTTTCTGAATGGTCATTAGTTCTACCATGAACCATTTCAAGGTTATCCATTAATTACCGGACACCCTGTATATGGAAAGCATTATTTATATTTTATGTAATTTGTCACTTGTTTGAGCAAGACTAGCTTCTTTTGTGTTAGAATAGCATCTTTTCACATGCGCACTTATACAACGTTAAAATAATAATAATAATAATGGCTTGATAGCCAAGAGCCTCGACGAACATCTGAGGAGGCTCTCGTTGGGCAGCTGGGTCAAGGGCTTGATCCAGAAAGCGGTACTCCTGGACACGGCTCGCATTGTCAGGAGGTTCCTCTCTCTGGAGCCCTGACCGCCGGTAGCTTGGACCTTGCTCCCGATACCGGTGGGCCACTATTTTTTATATTTTTAAATGTTTTTATATAATTTTATACTAATATTTAAAAATGTAATTTATATGTATATTGAAAGGAATAAAGGAGATAATAATAATAAGAAAGCTGCCATCTTAAACACCTGCAGAATAGTTAGGAAGTTCATGCAGTTAGAGGAAGAAAATACACCCTCATCTTAAATACACACCACACGCTGCATTTACTTGGCTTTGGCCCGTAAATGTAGCTGAAACCAGTCTAAGAGCTGAGAAAAAGAACACTCCCGATAATAATAATTTATTAGTAACAAATGTGGATACAACTTATCTATCATAAACAAAAACACAATGTACATAGTACGGGTATTATAAAGATAGAGTAAACGACGATGTCTGTGCTAGTATAAACTGTGTGACAGACACCGGCGCCTAAAAGCTAGGTGCACGGTTCCAATTTTCGCTTCCTATGGAAAAAAGTCGACAAGAAATTCCACAGTATAGCGGAACTTCTAGCCGTGTGTCTGTGGCCTTAGTAATTTTATTAATTGATATTTAAGTCAATCAACGACATTTTGCTGCAGATTTACTGATTTCATTTAACTTTTTCCTCTTCATTTCAGCTTCCTAACCTCAATCCAGCCATCCCTGATTATCCTGAACAGCATACTCCTGTTCACCTCCCCCCCCTCAGGTTCCTGTGGTCTGATCCTGCCACCGCAGCACCTGATGAAGACGGCTAATGACGTACTACGGGTGAAGGTTCGGGTCAACCAGATTAGCATTGATGAGGATGTCTCGAATTTAGATATTACTATGCTGGTTAATTACTTTAGGTAAGGTTTTAGAAAGAAGTTCTTAAGGGCCTACGTCCCTTTTGGTAGCGTAACACGGTCACTTTATGAACCGTACTGCTCATTAACGGCTTGTCTTGAAGATTTGAAAAATATATGATTTTGCTGTAGATTCATATAGATCATTTTGCCGAGGGTACTTTTTTTGTATGGTTAATACTTTTGCTGTAAAAAAATATTATCCAACACGCAATATTTTGGCTTCTATTCCATACTCCTACTAAACGGCTTCGTTATTTGGAAAAAAAATACATTGAAAAATAGATAGTTAGAGGTACCACAGAATCGCTAGAGCACAATTGTAAATTAATCAACATTTGCCAAGGAATATCCCCATTTTGAGATAAAGGCTCAGAGGTGCGCTGCGCGGGCGCGGGCGGCAGTCGTGCTTTAGCATTCAGACGGGAGATGGATACTATGGGCTTTAAGTACAGTAAAATTGTAGAAATCGTCAGGTAACAAAAAAGTGTTACGTAACGATAAAACGATATGCCCCTCCATGCGACTGTGTCCGCCACTTCGCCCACGTGGATCTCGGAATTTTTCCCATGGGAACGGTCTACCGAAATCAAAAGTAGTCTTTATTACTTACTCCTTATAACATCAGCTGTCTGCCAGTTTTCTCCCGTCAAAATGCCGTTTCGGAGATTAGCCGGAACAAACAGATAGGTAAAAATTTTAAAATATATTTTTTGCTACCTATAGGTACTGAACTGTACAGTAAAAAACTGTAATTTAGATGTTACAAACAGACACTTCAATTTTATTTATTTGTATAGATAGAGAGAGAGACGAAGAGAGTGAGATAGTTTTCATGGTTTTCGAGGGTGCTGCAGGCGATAGTGAGGTAAAAAAGAAAATTCAAGATGGCGGCTCCGGAAATTTTTACCTTTTTCATCATGGTTTTGTTTTATAGTTTTTGAGGGTTCAGCACCCTCTAAAACCATGAAAACGACTCCCAGTCGGTAGTGAGGTCAAAATAAAGTTCTATTATTTTAAAAATAATGTTAACAACGTTACTTTCGAGTTGAGAAAAAAAAGAGTAAGGAACTTCGTTTATAAAACTTTAGAAAGATCCACGAATTACATCAGTTACAAACGTCTTAGCGTGCTCACTGAGGCACGGAGGGGTCTTGGTATGTACAGATGGTCACCCAATCACAGACCTAACTTAACTTAACCTTATCGATCGATCCATGCGGCCGTTTTTATAGAGCCACAAGCCCCGTATAGACGTACTAAAGAATGAAAATTACCAACGATTTATTTTTATTTCAGCCAAGAAGATCCGAAGAAAGTATTCTTCGAGATGGAAGCTATTACCAAGCTTAAGAGTACGGGAGGCAACGCTCAATTTCTGCTGATAGTTCATGGTTTACAACCAAGCTCTGACAATGTTACTAGAAAAGAATGGACGGTAAGGTTCAATTTCTTGTCTCGTATCAAAATGACAAAAAAATAACTTTAATTTCAGAAGTCGGTATCTTTGGTTTTGCTTTTTCGTTTTTTTGCCATTGAGTTCCAAAATTAAAGTAGGAAATTTTTCACTTTCCAGTGTTTTTTTGACACTCGGTTGTCTTTTTTATTACACGCTTTATATTAGCTTCACTTGTATGTTTGTAACCGACTTCTTAGGGCGCGATTTTGACCCACTTTAAACGGTCCGATTTCATTCAAACTTTGTAAACTTATCGAGGATCGATGACAATTCAATAATTAAACAAAAAATCGAGAAAAATTGAAAAAATAAAGGAAAAAAACTGAAAAAAAAACACTCTTTTGTAGTTAGCAGAACTAAAAAATAGAAAATAAATAATAGTTTAACAAACTAAAAAAACACGCTTTAAAAACCAAACTAAAAAAGTAGAAAATAATTTAATTCAATTAAAAAGCGTGGGGTGCTTGACATTAATTGATTATAAAAATACATCAAAAAGCACCCCACGCTTTTTAGTTTGGTTTTTAAAGCGTGTTTTTTAGTTTTTTAAACTATTTTTTTTGTAAGCTTTTTATTTTTCACTTTTTAGTTGTGGTACTTACCCCTCAAAAATTCGTAACCTTCACTTGCTAAGCGAATAACAGTGACAGGATATTATTATAACATCATCAGTATATACTAAGAAGCTAAAATACGTATTATTGAAGCTAACTCAAAAACCACTAATCACAACTTGACCAAATGTTTATGAGACCACTCGATAAGTGTACCCTTTCAAACAAAAGAAGAATTTTTAAATAGATGTAAAAATGAAAGACGTTTAAAGTAAAAATCATTAAAAAAAATACAACCCAATTGAGAAAGTATGCTTTTTTAAGGAGGTTAAAAACTTGCAGATGTGCCGGACGGGCGTGATCGCATGGATGCGAAGGGTGTGTAGGGAGGGTGTATACCTATCCAGGTATTATCCCGGTGTGTGTTTAGGTCTCCCAGTCCACGCGGCGCTGACGTCCTGCACCTATAGATTCCAGATATCTTCAGGGTGGTTACCTTCTTCAGTTCGTCATGTTACCATACCAACGTTTTAACAACATTCTGCCCCTAAGAAACAGTTTCCAGACTTTCGTCTAAGAAAGGGGTGTTTTTTGACTACCTTCTGAAGGGGTTACTTTACCTGATTAATAACACAAGTTTTCATAAGTCTTCAGGAAGCAATTTCGGAACACTACTTTGACTATATCTATATTTAAGTTAATTAAAGATTAAATAAGAATCTTGCCGATGACTTTAAAAAGTTCATGTGGTCTTATAAAACTCGTAAATTCTATGCGTCGTGCCGTATAAGATGTTCATCCTCAAATACGCAAAAAAAATATATTCCAAGAAGCACGTGGAATTCTGTAGTTCCTGCTTACTCCCTTGGGCTTAACGCAGTAGAGGGCTAAAAGGAAATTCATGTAGCAGTCGTTGATATTATGATATACCCTATTTACATCGTTCACCTTTTACTTGAAGATTTACAAAGTAACGGAATCCGTGCTAAGGTTTTCACACGTGACGTAAAATACTTTTGGCAAAAGCGGAAAAGGCTTAAATTTAATTTGGCTAGGATTAGTAGATTCAGTGCCCTAATTATGTATCACATTTTCAATCGCTAATTGAAGACTTATGAAGTCAATTTGTAATCCGTTTGTTTTGAAAAATTGATTTGCTCGACAACGCTAATAAGGCAATGAATGTTGGAGAAGGTAATCCCATTATTCTTCTAAAATTGTTTGTCCGAAAATCTTTGCTTATAAACTGCAGTAACCATAATGTTCATAAATTCGAAATTTGGTTTTACATCATTATCTTTACTTCTAAAACTATTATGTCATAATAACGACTACTTTAATCATTGTATCTCCTAATTTTGCATGAAATAAAGCCATATGTCCTAAGTATTGTATTATATAATGTTTATTATTCCGAATGTTCATTTATAGTAAAATTGTTATTCCTAAAACATTTGTTAAAAATTAGGTTTTAGTGACAGAAACGAATCGCTGTAAATCCGACTCCACGCAGTTGTCTGCCCTACCCCTAGAGTGTAATTTTAAATCGCGTAGGCGCGGAGCGGCAAGGTGGTCCGCGAGTTTAAGAGCAGGTAGTTGTAACACTCGCCACCGTGGCTGAGTATGGCTGGCGAAGCCGGTCAGCAAGACGAAGCTGCAGTGGTGAGCGTTAAACCATCTGCGACGATAAGCTCGCGTGGAACCGCCGGAGCCCTGCAGCGCTGGAGCCGTGACAGAAAACAGCATGTTGCATGCTCGCATGCATGCTGCATGCTTGCTTGTATGCTGTATGTTGCATGCTTGCTTGCATGCTGCTTGCATGTTTTTTTGCGTGCTTCTTGCATGCTGCATGCTTGCTTGCAACCTACATGTTACATGCTCGCTTACATGCTGTATGCTTGCTTGCATGCTGCATGTTTGCTGCATGCATGGTGTATGCTTGTGTCACTTGTTTGCATGCTTCTTACAGGGAAATAAAAACCACATGTTCACAATCAACTGTTTTAATGTATGTGCGGATGTGTATTATTTGTTAATAACCTATTTATGTAATCTTATTTATAATTCATTAAGATATATTTTATAGATTTTTTTTCTATCATTTGTCTGCTTATCCAAAGCATCTGCCATTTAATCTCTGCACCACCCTTGGTTGACTGGTAGAGAATGCCTAAGGCATTAAGTCCGCCTTTGTACCTTTTTTGTGTGCGAGAAGTTTAAATAAATAAATAAATAGAATAAAAAATATTGCCCGCTGTCATATACCTAACTCGTATCTACGTAACGCCTAAGACAGGTTTAAGAGCAAAAGATTTGTATTAAAAAAATGTTTTAAAAACATTACCGGGATAAATAAACATTAAATGATTTGAATTTAGGACTTATATCTTTTATTGAAAACGGTTTTAAGTATTTTGTATATTATTGGTTGTAATATTTATGACATACAAATTATATTTAGAGGCATATTGTATTTAGGGATTAACATTTTATGGCATGTTATAACATGCCACATGTTCGGGCAAGTTATCGTTCGGGCAAATGATGATTAAGACAAATCAAATGTGGCACTTTAAATTATGGATAAAAAAGTTAGGAATACAATAGAGAACCGTTGGAGAATTGTCAAAATGAAAGACAATGTCATGGTTGCCCTCTATCTACGTTGTTGTTAGTGTATTGCTGTTGAAATTTTGGCTGCTCCTGAAAAAAAAAAGGATTATATCTGTGTGGTTCTTTCCTCAAAAGACAATAATAATTACAGACACAAATCCACATGGTCTTCACATGATTTGACCAAGATTATGTCTGGACTTTAAAGGAGACAGTCACCTCTGAGTTTGTTTCGGCCTTTCTTCTCAGAGTAGTCTGATGGGAAACGCCGACCTCATCTAGTTTTTAAGATATGATTGACGTGGAAAAGTGTTTGTACAAACTTACGTACAGAAATCAAATCATTTATAATTTTCACCTCTCCTCAGATCTGCCTCGATGAACGAGAGATCAGCTATGCGGAGCCAGAACAGGACATGCCCATACGCCCAGTATCATATGAAGGTCACCTTACCTTGACCTACTTCGGGAAAAAAACTGACTGCTTCGTGTCAGGACCCGCTTCAGGGCTGATGTTGAAATATAAAGGGGTGCCGCAGAACATGTATGGGAAGCTCGAGAGACATTTTGAGGCTAACATTTTTGGGAGTAATGTGAGTATTTTTATTGTTTTTATTTGTATGTCCTCCAGACGGTATTTCGGCCATGACGGCAAAGCTCAACAGAGACTAGCCTACAGCGCGGGAGATATTACAGTGCACAAGTGTGTGCGCAGACACAGGTGAACTCACATAGTCCGATGGGACAGGATAAAATCTATTAAAATATAATTAAGAACATTGCCCTAAAATAAAATATTTCGTAGCAAAATGCTACGGCGTAGCAACTACGCCGTAGGCATGGCTACGAACTAAATCGCTACAGTATTTCTAAGAGACATTTTATAAGTCACCTAAATTGTAATACTAAGTCACTATCCACAATTTATAAATACATTGTGATAGAACTGTCAGCGATAAAAGTCAGAAAATCAAAATCAAAAGTAATTTATTCAAATTAGGCTGAGAATCACTTTTCGAACGTCAAAATACATAAGACAGTCCCCCAAAAACGCCCACCCGTCACCACTTCCTAGTGCTTTACCTGGGAAGAAGAAGTAGCGGAACAAACTCCCCACCAGCACAGCTGTCTGTTTAGTCGGATAGACTTGATTCTATACATACAAAGACAAAGTAATATAAATATTACGAGACACAGAACATTAATTAAATAATTAGTCATACATATATCAAAAGCATAATACCAAAACAAGACCCTCCTAGTATTATGGGCGTGATAGCTGACATATGCAATGCAATGTTCACATAGCTGTTACTACCAGAGTTACAACTCGAGGCCACAAATGATAACCTAGGACTATTGACGTAAAATAAATAAACTGGTAGGTAAATATTAGACACAATCCGACACCACCGGAGAGATTCCCGGAGCAGGATCAACGGTAACGCCAGATTTTGTTGACTATTACTCTTCTTGATCATTCTTCACACAGTCTAACAATTGTTTTATTGAAGGGCCTAAAAAATAGCTGGTGCCTGAAAATAAATTTATTATAATAACTACAAGTCTCTTAGACTGATGATAGGATTCATCTTTTCCTTTTTATTGAAGACAACGAAAAGGTAGTCTGGACTGCAATTTAAAACAACAGTGTACAGTACCTACTATTTTCGTAATGTCCCTCGGGAATCATCGCATTTCCGAATAAAAACGAGCGTTCTTCCCATTTTTACACGCTTTATATTAGCTTCACTTGTATGTTTGTTTGTTTGTAACCGACTCCTTTGGACGCTATTTTGACCCACTTTAAACGGTCAGATTTCATTGAAACTTTGTAAACTTATCCAGGACCGATGACTATTCAATAATTTTAAAAAAAATTGAGAAAAATGAAAAAAAAGGAAAAAAAAACACGTTTTTGTAGTTAGCAGAACTAAAAAACAGAAAATAAATAATAGTTTAAAAAACTAAAAAACACGCTTTAAAAACCAAACTAAAAAATAGAAAATAAATAATACTTTAAAAAACTAAAAAACTCGCTTTAAAAACCAAACTAAAAAAGGAGAAAATAATTTAATTCAATTAAAAAGCGTGGGGTGCTTGATATTAAGTGATTATAAAAATACCTCAAAAAGCACCCCACGCTTTTTAATTGAATTAAATTATTTTCTCCTTTTTTAGTTTGGTTTTTAAAGCGAGTTTTTTAGTTTTTTAAAGTATTATTTATTTTAAATAAATTACGTTAGGATAAAAGAGTATTAACAACTCTATATACTTCCTAGTCGATTTAGAGCGTCCAGTCTGCACCAAGTGCAAAGCGCAACTGATATAAATCCGACGACTGACGACACGAAGTTTGCCGAGGGACATTAAGAAAATAGTTGTATTTAGCAGACATGGGCCGAATGTGGTTTGAACCGAAGCCGAACTTCGGCCGAAAATTCGGTTAAAATGAAAAGTTCGGTCGAAGTTCGGCCGAACTTTAGTTCAATACCCTTTAATTGTAATAAAAAAATAATAGTTTAAAAAACTAAAAAACACGCTTTGAAAACCAAACTAAAACAGGAGTAAATAATTTAATTCAATTAAAAAGCGTGGGGTGCTTTTTGAGGTATTTTTATAATCAATTAATGTCAAGCACCCCACGCTTTTTAATTGAATTAAATTATTTACTCCTGTTTTGGTTTGGTTTTTAAAGCGTGTTTTTTAGTTTTTTAAACTATTACTTATTTTAATTTTTTTAGTTCTGCTAACTACAAAAATGTGTTTTTTTTCTCATTTTTTTTTTAATTATTGAATTGTCATCGGTCCTCGACAAGTTTACAAAGTTTCAATGAAATCTGACCGTTTAAAGTGGGTCAAAATCGCGCTCAAAGGAGTCGGTTACATACAAACAAACAAACATACAAGTGAAGCTAATATAAAGCGTGTAAATACTTGATGTGAATGTTTAGTTTGTGAACCAAAAACGTGACTTTTTTTCAATTTACAAATTGTTTTCAGATGTTTGTTAGAAGAATACTAAGCTTATTTCATTTTTGTAATAGTATGTCTAATTAATTAGGCAGAGATTTTCAAGATTATTAAGAAGAACTGATTTAATTAAGGTTTACATTTACAATGTTCCTAACTAAAATAAATGACCATGAGTGAGTAAAAGACATAATTTTATTTTACAGTAATGCTATACTCTAATTCTATTAAATTTCAGTCAAAATAGTGCAAGTGGGTATTATTTTTCTTGTGCCGAATGTTCGGCATCTGAACCGAATTTCGGCCGAATGCCGAAGTTCGGTTCAAGCTGCCGAAATTCGGTTTAACCGAATTTCGGCCCATCCCTACTATTTAGTCAAATATGATTAATTTGTATCCAATTGATTTTTCTCGCAGAAGTATGTATGATAATTATGTTTTCCAGATTTCTTGAATTAGTGCGTATTTATTTGTGTTTACTGTTTCATTTTTCTAATTACAGCTAACAGAAATGGGCATCTTAGATTCAGATATAGTGACACAGACAGCACTGGGTCAACTGTTGAGGAGTTACAGCAAGGAACCGCTGAACATGACTGCAGTTTTTAAGGTAAGCAGAAAAGGGTTACACTACGCACAAAGTTTCTCGCTTTTAAACAGCTACAAAATCTCACCTAAGTATGGCAGAGCCCAAGATATCTATTCTACAAGGTGTCGGCGGTAACAGAATAGACGCAAGACCTGAAAGTAGTTTGTTCCTAATTGACTACTGAATCGATTTCAGTAACTTTTGATATAAGTTTTTTTATTTTTTATTATGTATTTTGCCATACCTATCACTCATTGAGCCAAAGAAAATTCAATCTTAAATCGGAATAAATAAGACTCAATTTTAAATGCATAAAGTCATGCTTGGGTCGACATAATAATATCAGTTAGCTTACACAATACTCTAGTTGGGGTGTATGAGGTCTTGCGTTAATTATGTTACTCGTTGTATAAGTCCACCTTCCATTCAAACTAGGTCGTGGATGGGCGCCGTCGTCGGTTGAGACTGGTCAACTCCTAACTTTCAGGGCTTATTTTTACACGCTTTATATTAGCTTCACTTGTATGTTTGTTTGTATGTTTGTATGTAACTGACTCCTTTGAGCGCGATTTTGACCCACTTTAAACCGTCAGATTTCATTGAAACTTTGTAAACTTGTCGAGGACCGATGACAAATCAATAATTTAAAAAAAAATTGAGAAAAAAAAACACGTTTTTGTAGTTATTTTTTTATTTTATTTTTTATTTTATTTATAATGGGATAAAAAACAGCTACAATATGCAGTTAGCAGAACTAAAAAAATTAAAATAAATGATAGTTTAAGAAACTAAAAAACACGCTTTAAAAACCAAACTAAAAAAGGAGAAAATAATTTAATTTAATTAAAAAGCGTGGGGTGCTTGACATTAATTGATTACAAAAATACCTCAAAAAGAACCCCACGCTTTTCAATTTAATTAAATTATTTTCTCCTTTTTTAGTTTGGTTTTTAAAGCGTGTTTTTTAGTTTTTTAAATTATTATTTTTAATCTTATATTTTGAACTAGATTTCACCCTAGTAGAGGTCGAAAATTATACCACGGGAACATAATACGGAGATGTAAATTACATATAGAAGCAACAAGAATAATGTACCCAGGACTTTGTAATATTATATCTTAATAGTCTTATAGGCAGTGACAAATATTAAAATACATATCTAAAGTCACCGACTTCTGAATTTAAAGTTATTTTTCACTTTCTAGTGTTTTTTTGGAAGTCGGTTGTTTTTTTTTAAGTTTTTATTTTTCACTTTTTAGTGGTTCACATGTGCTTACCCCTTCACAGCGTACCGGCGTGATGTTATGTTATGAACTGATGTAAGCAATAGACAGACATGAGATTTCAGCAATTCCAGTCCATTTGCTATCATTTATTGAGGAGTTCCGTTGCTTATCTCCGAAGTTCTTCATCAGATCTTCACCATTATTGAAATGCGACCACTCCGAGAAAGTACTCTTCCAAGAACTACCCAAATCGCTTCAAGTGTGGCTATAAAATTTGAGATTACTCGAAGATGGCTGGATCGATTTCGATTATTTTTTTTTTGTTTGAAAGGGTATACTTCCCAGGTGGTCCCATGATCATCAAGTCAGGATCTGATGATGGGATCCTGGAGAAATAGAGAGAACTCTTCAAATTTTATAGGCACACTTGAAGCGATTTGGGTAGTTTTTGGAAGAGTACTTTCTCGGAGTGGTCCCATTTCAATATGGTGAAGATCTGATGAAGAACTTTGGAGATAGGCAACGGAACTCCAAAAAGTGAAAAAAAAACTTTTTCCAAAAAAAAAAACAACCGACTTCCAAAAAAACACTACAAAGTGAAAAATAACTTTAATTTCGGAAGGCGGTGACAAAAAATTAAAATACAGCTCCAAAGACACCGACTTCCAAAATTAAAGTTATTTTTCACTTTGTAGTGTTTTTTTGGAAGTCGGTTGTTTTTTTTTGGAAAAAGTTTTTTGTATGTGATCTTCCTGTGTGAGTCCCAATAAATACCTTTTCTTTCTTTCTTTACTAACTCGAATTTTGAATCAGTATTAATTTGGTTTTTTGGCTTCTCTCTTAGTGTTCCGCGCGGTCTATCTGCTTTTATTTTATATTGTGAGGTTACAATGATGTTTTTTTTTTTTAATGAATATATTATGTATTTTATATTCTTCCAGGAGAGGAACGGTATAGCTTCCGTAAGTGTCAACAAAGGAGTTGACATGCAATTCAAATCAGATAGCTTCGCGTGGTTATTAGATAGCTGGACTGACATGCAAATCATGAAGAATATAGGTTTTTACCGTACGTATCTTTATTTAATTTATTCTGATAAAAATTCAAATAAAACCTTAAATTGTTTTGCATGCAGAGAAAAGGAATAAACACGCTTGTTTTAGTTGCTTAGTCTACTTATATTGTGGAATTACATACTAGTGATGTAACGAATATTCCCATTCGCATTCGCATTCGCGAAATTATTGCGAATGTTTTTGCGTGTATAATTTTTTTAAGTAGGTTATAATAATTGGTTAATATAAGAAAATCCAATTCCATTAATTTCTTATGTTTTTTAGTGCAATAAAAAGTAACTTAACTTCGTAATCACATTATCAGTCTTCTCTTTATCATTTGGTATCATTTATTTATTTAACTTTGGCCAATGAAGCTTAACAATCAAACTTTCATAACAATTTAAAAAAGAAAACTATATACTAAATGGCCTAAATGCAATGTAATCAAACAAAAATAATCTTCTATGTTTTTTTACCAAAGTTTAATGTTTTAATTATCTTCTTGAACAAAACTAAAAATAATAATCTACAATTAATATTTATTTAACTTTGGCCAATGAAGCTTAACAATCAAATTTTCATAAGAATTTAACAAAGAACAACAACATTCTGCCAAACACCCTGTTCAACATTCTAAATCAAATCAAATCAAAATATTTTTATTTCACATAAGCCTGCATGGGCACTTATGAAACGTCAGAAGCTAGGTGCACGGTTCCAATTTGTCGTTTCCTATGGAGAAGAGCCGGCAAGAAACTCCACGGTTACTCTTTTAAAAATAATTGGCTTTTACAATGTTTTTAAATTACAGTGATAATAGGTATGGGAGGACAGTGCAGGCCAGTCAATAAGAACCAGGTACTTAGAGGAATGAAAATACAGAATAGAAAAACGTCTACAAATCTAGTCTCTAAGGCCTACAACGTTCTCTCATTCACAATATGTAAAAGAATCTACCTATATAAAATGAATCTATTTGAACCAAGTGACATGATTTCGATGACAATCACTGAAAATAAATAGTAGGTAGTAAAATTGATGTATAATGTCAAATAATGACGAGAATATGTCAGACATTGTAAAAAAAAATAATAATAATAAAAAGAATAAAAATTAACATTGCAATTTGGGAGCAGTTAATAGACTTTCACACGGTTTTGCTGTTAATGAGGTACCAGGGAAGCCACATGTGCAGAAGGAATTAATGCCAAACTTCCCTGTCTTCAACGTAGTCTTTTATCTTATAATATGCTTTTTTGATAAGGACACGTTTGATGTGAGTTTTAAACTTTCCATCGCTAAGTTCTGTAACCGACTTTGGCAACTTGTTATAGAAGCGGATACTGTTTATTAGAAATGACTTGCTAGTTTTCTGCCAAACACCTTGTATATAGGTAATGTTGAACATACGAAAATGGTGGATAGGTGGGGGGGTTATCTGCTACTTACTCAGACCTAATTTATTAGGCCTTGGCCCCCTGGATATGTTTTTTAATTTTTTTTTTGCTTTCTTCTAGTTTCACCACTTTCTTAACTTTAAAGTGTAATTTTTATTAAAATGGGTATTTTTTTTTAATGCAAGCTGAAATTAAGATTTAAGTATTTTTTTTAATCTTTCTGTAAGTTTGGGGACTCATATCTTGTTTTCTAGCTAACATCTGAATAAAGCAATAATTTTAAAAACAAAAATATTGCCTGTTTTACCCATTTTTAATAAAAATTACACTTTAAAGTGAAGAGAAGGTCAAAGCAATGGAACGCACCGTTGCGTGTTCCATTTAAGTCTACGAATTACAGGCAGAATTCATTTGTAGTGCGTGCAAGTATCAACTTTAACAGCATGTGTAAACAACATGATTTTGATCCTTCACAACAGGTCATCGGCTAGAAAGTGCCTGAGCCTTGGTTTTTTAATTAAGATTTTGTATGTTCAGGTGTTCTTGTATCTAATATGAAATGTGAATTTAGTTTAAGTGTAGGGGCCAATGGTTGTAGGTGCCGTACATTATTATTTTTGTTTAATGTTGATGTAGTTTTCGGAGTACACAGAAAGAACCACAAGTTTAGTTTAAAGTTATATTAAAACGTAGAAGGTTAACAAGTTAAGGTGGTAGCGATTCTTTCTCTTGACCAGTGGTTAACTCCACAGTTATTGTCTGACTCGATGCGCCTTGCTTAAAACGTTCTAATTATAGCATAATATTTGTGACGCACGACATCCAAGTAGGTTGCTGCGTTCGCAAAGTAAATGTACGGTTGATGAGACCGTACATTAAGCTTGAATGTTATACTGTTTTTTTCTGTTCCTTTTCGGTGGCTGTGTTATGCTGTTCACAACCTTTTCTTCTTAATCTGTTTTTAGAAGTGAATACTTTTAAGGCAGTAATTTGTTGAAAACGCTCAAAAAGGTGGTTTCTTAAACCATTTTGAAAGCAAAAAAAATATATGATATTTTCAAGTCTTTTTTGCATAAAGTGATGGAACTCAAAACATAATTAAACACACTTTAATGCATCAAAAAAATCATCAAAGTCATCTATTAATTATCTTTAGAGCCAGTTTATCCCTTCAATAACAATTATAATTATAATTAAAAATATACCATAAAATTCCAAATGCCAAACTGCATCCAGTGATCGATTATTTATTATTTAATATTTAATATCTAATTTTATAGGATTTTATATACATTTTTACGACAATACTAGCTCATTTATTATTCGAATTTATTACAACAGATTTTAACCCGTATCGGATTGCAATAAGAACTATTATCACTCACAAGGACAATATTTAAAGTTACCAGGCCCTTAATTGGCTGTCAATCTCACATACTATTTTTTATCTATTTGCTTTAGTCATCCATAGTTAATAAATAATTCATTAACAACTTAATGTATTTCTAATGCATATAAAAGCTACCTATTAGCTTTCTGCGCTCCTTGTCCAGATAAACATTAACTGTGCTAAATTTCATTTTTTTTTTAAATTAGGCGAATGTATGAGACATTTGCCTAATTTTCGTAAAATGGGTACGTGCTTCTCCGTATTATTATAGGGATAAGACTTGAATATATATAAAAACAAATTACTATTTCGGCACCCTAATTGCGTAACACGCGATTAATCATAATCGGTTTCATTTTGACAGTTCAACAATATTGATTGCGTTATTTACGTTGTTGAGCAGACAAATTTTTCGAACATATGAAGCAATGGTTTAGCCATCTGTTTCAAAACGATGAGGTAAAGATTAAAATCTTTACCTCATCGTTTTGAAACAGATGGCTAAACCACCCTGAAGGGTTACTGACGAAACGCCACGCGCTTTAACTAGAAAGCTCAGACAGCTGTGCTGCTGGGGAGTTTGTTGCGCTACTTCTTCTTCCCAGCTAAAGCACTAGGAAGTGGTGAAGGGCGGGCGTTTTGGGGGACTGTCTTATGTAATTTTATTTTGACGTTCAAAAAGAGCTGACTCTCAGCCTAGTTTGAATAAAAGACTTTTTATTTAGATTTTTTGATTTTAGAAAGTGAACAGAAACTTTAATGTACTTAATTATATTATTTTCCATTCAAGGCCCTATTCTCAGGAAAACAATGTATTTTTAGGGTAACCTAAGTAATGCTAAGCTGTATTGTCTTCCAGGTGAATGCCGCGTGCAAAAGAACTTGGTACAGATGCTGTATGGAGGCGCTGAATATATAATGACTTCAAACTGCGCCGAGAATTTGGTTCTAGCTGATTGTACTGAGGACCCGAAGTATGTATCATTATAGTATTTGTCTGTATTTGTTTCTATGCAGGGTAAAAGCCTCTTGTCATACAGAAAAGGAACAAGCACAAGATCACGACTGCTATAGCTTGTTGTTTCATTCAACGCAATACTAGCGAGTGAGACCGCGATAACACCGAACGAAAATTGACGCGCGCAGATGTCACAAAACTTGTTCCGGGTATTACGTGTTTTTGAAAATGCCTTAGGTACTAGTTTTTGGAAAACAAAATGTTATTTTAAATTTTCATTACATATGCAAGGTTTCTATGAAAATATTTTCTTTATTTTTTCTATTAATGAATACATTATGAACGGCCAAAATACAGAAATTTTGTGCAAAAAAGCTGATTTTTAGACGTCTTTACTATTACTATAAATTTACTACACAGAAACCTATTAGTTTATTTTATTTTATTTATTTGGGACAAAAAAACAGTCCTTACATCACAGTAGAAAAAACGTATAACCCACACTATTGTCCACGAAGTGACATCAGAGTATGATAACGAACGCATGATAAATGAAAACATTAAAATTAAAAAATAAATAAAAAGTAAAAAGGTGTACTTTTTACTTTTAATTTATTTAGCAGAACGAATCAAAGGATGCGGATGACAAGATCTTCTGTCTTATAGGCGACTTGCAAGACATTGTGAAATCATTCTTTTGAATTTAGATTGTGACAGCGTAAAAATATCAAAATCAATGAATTGGTTGTTATAGGTTTTTCCGATGTAAAATAACTCCGATGCGTTCTCAATATGAAAATAAATTGTGTGACATAAAATGCAGAACCACTTTAATGAAAGAGAGCTTTTTTGGAATGGCTTCGATTTATAATAAAATACCCGATAGTATAAAACACATGCCCCTATCAAAATTTAAGAAAGTTCTCACCTGTCTATTAATAGAAAAATGTTATTATACAGTTCAAGATTTTATAAATGATAATTTTTAATATTTTTTTAGTCTTAATGTTTTTTTTTTAATTGTTTGTTTTATTTTGTTTTTTAAGTATCTATTTTAATTATTTAATTACATTATTATTAAAATTTGTATGCCTTCGCGGCAAAACATAGCGCTCAAATATGTTAACCTAACACCATTACGTAAATACCTATGTTTAACAAATAAAGATTCTGATTCTGATTCTGAGGTTTCTAAAAGTCGGCGGAGTGGGGCTCGCCCCCCAGCCTTCGTTCTACATCGCGCAGTATAGAATAGTCGAGGTGCGCGCACCTCACGCCGAATAACAGTTGTAGGTACTACATAACACAATCTATTCGATATAAACCGCAAAATGTGTTTTCAAAATATCTGGAGGATAACTTGTTATATAAGACCATAATCACGTACGAGCGTTTGAATGAGAATTTTGACGTTTTGGTCGCTCTTGATACTTTTTTTTTTGGGGTTTTGGCTTCGCTCGGTTTGTGCATTTAGCCAGTGTCAAGTAATTTTTCTTTTCGATCAAGTAAATGGCCCGATATCGGGCACGAAGTTACGAAACAGTCATAGTCGACTTTAGTTAGTCAAATCAAAGTTATTGTAAAGCGGTAGTAACTTTACAACAACCTAGTAGGAGTTTTTGGGGGGAACACGAAAAGTTCACGTTAGTCACATATTTCTACCTTCACTAGACTTGTGCACTCACACGTAACTAAATTGAATAATTCACTACCAAAATTATACAATTTAATTGGCTATTTCACTAAACTTCATGAAAATGAAAATTCGTGCGACGTGTTCCAACGCGATCCCGCCAAAAACTCCTCTTGATACTTGTAGACAATTTCAATTCGTATTTTTCCGTGTCTTACACAGAAATACGCCGAAATATCTGAAATCTGAAGGTCTTTCAGTTGACAAGAGCATCTAACTTGAAAAGCATACCTTCTTAATCTTAGCATATCGATAGCAATCTAAATACAATCAGATCGTGCGCGTGCAGACAACAGCACGCGCTGGTTAAGATATTTAGGGGAACCTAGTCGCGGGCTCGAACTCACTGGTGGGCCTGGCTAAAAACAACGCTGTCTCACCAGGCTTCGTGTCCGACAGAAATAGTATCAGTGATGAGCAGTTCGACGCTAGTCTACACGCACAATGTTATTAAGTGAGATGCAGGATCATTTATAGTAAAAAATTCGCGAAAAAATTAAGAAAACTCCTTTGGAAGATCGGGTTTTATGAAAAAGCCAATGCATAAATCAATGACCAATAATGTTTGTTGAACTTTCCGATGATTGAACTTTTTCGGTACTGACATTGTTTTGGAGATTTTACACTTCTTTTATTACTTAAACACGCCCAAAGTTATGTAAGATTTACAAGAAAAACTAATCTTTGTTGGCCCCTAACTTTTTAATGGTTTTTTATTTTAGTATTCTGTTTTTCCATACAGATAATATTAATAATGAGACAAAACGATGTCATATTTTACTTTGGATGTGCCATGTCAGACAGTGGAGTAAAACACTCCCGAAGTTTGTATGCAAAAAAAAATATGGGACAGCACCACATTTGCACTCCAAGGCGGAGTCATCTGTGAATCTCCACCTGAGCAGGCTTTATTTACTTCAGCCTACCTGAGTCCGGAGTCGTATTTAAAGATTTCCGGGAGAGCGAAGACAGCTCATGCCCAAGTACAAGATTTTCAGCATTCAATAAAAGCTACTAAGATATTTGACAAGTTTCAAACCTACAAAACTTGTGTAGTCTTGCCAATAGTTTTAGGCAAAAATTTTCAACATAACATTTTGAGATCATAAAGGATACCTCAGAAATAACCACAGTTAACCTCCAAAACTTATTTATTATTCTCTTAACTTATTTTTATCAAAACTTATATCCTAAAATTAATCACACAATAACAAAACTTATTGTGGTATTTAAAACTAAACTTATTGCGGTGTTTAAAACTAAACTTATTGCGAACCAAAACTTATTTGATCTTACGACCGTTCGCTGCCAACCCCCATCGAAAAGTCCTCGATGCGTACCAAACCACTGCAACTGTCACCACCAGTGTGCCCAGTGCAATAAATGAAGTCTCCCGGTTTTATTTAAATACGTATTTCCGCCGTCAGTATGGCCAGTATAAAACTTTAAACCGTGGATCGATTTGATTAGTAAATTTTCAATCGTGTAGTTTCAGTCATATTAATGAAACCTTACAATCTTATAATATTTTTCTTCCAGATTTGCCGTTATCAAGGTAAAAGACGGTGTGAAAGTTTACACCGGAGGTTTCTACGTCCTGGTGAAGTTACAAGATGACCAGGTGCCGTTGGTGGATAGCAGCCACGCTGGACACCACTTCTGGTAAGTAGTCAGCATGAGATTTGGTGACAAGACACGTGGTGCGGACTACAATTATAATATGATTACTGAAATCAAATCAAATCAAATCATTTATTTTTGCAAACATGGGTAATTAGTACATAGATGTTTTCTTAAAAAAGTAGTCCTCCATATTCTACCGTCTCATGGGCATGCAAATAATATTCCTTTCCAAAATTATACAGAAATTCTATTGAATAATTATAAATGTCAAATAATTAGAATTCCAAAAAAAAAGAAAAGAAGAAACAAAAAACAGATTAATATCATTAGTGACATTTCTACAGTAATATGTAAATTGTATGTCAAAGTGTAAATCTGAATAAAAAGTGTCAGAATAGGAACATGTATGTCAATCATAATAATAGTTTAACAATCAGTGCAGAGATTTATCATTAAGGAAGTCGTCAATTGTGTAATAGCTTTTCTCAATTAATATTTGGTTTAGTGCCCTTTTAAATTGTCATGCATGCATGCATGCATCATGCATGTTTAATTTTTGGGGAAAGACGTCTCGTAGGTCAACCTAAGAGGTTAGCTACTTATTTAAAGCTTCCTCTCTCCTACTATTTTTTGCAGTGCCCAACAATGATCACAATTTTTTTTTAATTTACCACCTAAGTACACATTGTGAAATGCAAATAAAATTTCAGTATTGTCGGCTGCTTAGTCGGACTAGCCTGTAGCAATCTTAATAAATTAAGGCTTCCAGCCAGGGTTTCTGAATCATGCAGATTACTGATTTTTATGTAAGTTTTCAAGAAATCAAAAGCTGTTGATTAAAACTGCATCACTTTCTCTTTATAATCTACAACATTATTTTTAGTATATGCGAAACCTGAATATAGTTGGTCAGAATAAGTAACTGAATCGCCCAAAATGTACTGTTTTTTTTTCTATTTTTGTGTGAAAATCTTAATGCAGTTTACAGAATACATCTACTTACCAAGTTCCAATAGCATAGTTCTTATAGTTTCGGAAAAAAGTGGCTGTGACAAACGGACGGACAGACAGACATGACGAATCCATAAGGGTTCCGTTTTTTTGCCATTGGCTACGAAACCCTAAAAATACCTTCGTTTACGTAAGCGTTCCGTGTGGTGCCGGACGTAAAAGAATAGCACCATCCCATTTCTTCCCGTGGGTGTCGTAGAAGGCGACTAAGGGGCTTACCAGAGAATGGACAGCATCGTTCTCTATTCATTTTACCCCCATACTGCGATCGCCAATCCGCCTGCCAAGCGTGGCGATTAAGGCAACCCCTCACGTTTGGTGGAGGGTTATGTCCAGCAGTGGACATAGGTCTCCCTCAAAGAGGGTCTTTCTGCTGAAATGATGGTGATGATGACGTTAATGTATCGAGAATAAATGTTCAGGTGTTTATCTGAATTTTTAATCTCTATACGTTAACGTGTAAATGAAAGTAATGCGATTTTTGTCTGTGAACAGACCCGTCAAATGAGGAAATACGAACATAATAATCACAAGATGACTGAGGAATTGGTTTTATTTCTAATATTTTTCTCTTTTCCTTACAGGGTCAGTTATATCTGGAAAACCGTGAAAATTAGAACCCGTTTAACGGATCTCCAAGTTTATTTTAATAAAGACGAGTTAGTCACATTAGTACCCAACTATTATTTAAATACAGTTTGCGGTATGTGTGCTGACAAACATATTTATAATGAATGCTAGGTTTCGCTTGTAAATCAATTATACCCGGTTCCTATATTTGAAATAATGGATCGGATGAGATATCAATAGTAAGTGTACAATGAAAAATTTTTGGAGGCAATGTTGCCTGTAAAATCATCAATGTCGATGAGGTTGGTACGTCCGGTTTCTGAATTCTGATAGGCAATTCCAGTAATTTTAAGAATGTTCACAGTCTGATCTCTGTCTCAATCTATCCAAAATACCTCGAGTTTTCATTCATTATTGACATGTTTTTGACATTAATTGTCGAAATGAGACTTCGACTAGATTTTGAACGTTTTTAATTACGAAAATTAGTCGTCTGATCACGTCTCTAATCAATACATACTCTGTTATAAGTTGTGATTAGGTATCTATACAAAAAAAAAAGTGACTGTTTGTAATCTCAAAATAACAGCTTTTTATTTAATGCATATGAAAGTACAGATGGTAAAAAGTATAACATAAAAAAACATTTTTTTAACATTTCTGTCTGTCTGTCTCTTTAAAAAATCAAAAATCAAAAGTCATTTAGTGAAACTAGGCTGAGAGTCAGCTCTTTTTGAACGTCAAAATTACATAAGAGAGTCCCCCCAAAACGCCCACCCTTCACCACTTCCTAATGCTTTAGCTGGGAAGAAGAAGTAGCGCAACAAACTCCCCAGCAGCACAGCTGTCTGTTAAGTTAGAAGAACTCGAATCTATACAATAGTAGGTAATTAACATTACGAAACACAAAAAAAAACACATTAAATTTGCCATATATGTCAGCTAGAACATTTGTTCCGGCTAATCTCCAAAATTTTCACAGCCTGCTGTTGTAAGATCCCGTGTGATAATTTAATATTGACTAAAATAGCAGTAACCAGATAAATGACAGGGAGAAAGGAGGGGAGGAGGGGGAGACTCAGTGAGTAGATAATTTGTGGAGATTTTATTACGATTAACTTGGATTGGGTCGTAGTAACTGGATATATTTTTTTACTTTTAACGGTTGGTTTAATAAAGGAATCGGGTGTAATATATAAGAATTAATGTAATAAATAAATGCTTTAAAATTAATAGCTCTTTTAATATTTTGGATTTAAAAGTTATTTCTTTGTAATACAAGAAACCTTCGATTTAACAATAATTTGCAATTTTATTGATAGCATTTATATTTTTCTGTATTATTTACTGCTTGCTTTTATAGGTAAGATTATAATTTATATTTATAGTACAGATGTTTTGTCTCCAGATATAATTTAAATACATTTTGTGTTTCATAACGCAACTGCTTGATAAAATGTATTGTCTGATACAATACGTACATTCTACATAAATGTACTATTTACCATTTTTCACAAAAAAAAAAAACATTGCAGTGCAATTCAGTTGCATTTTGAAATAATATCTCAGAATGTATATAATGTAGAACTATGATGTAATTTTAACAATAATTTAACAAATAAATTAGGTATATTTGAAAAATAATACTGTTTGTGTTTTATTTAAAAGATTCCAGTAGGTAATACTAGATACAATCAGCCCAGAATTTGGCAACGATTTTGAAACATTCAGTAGCGTCCACCAGCTCATGTAGCGTGCAGACAGCAGGACACGCCGGACAAGATATTAAGTGCCCCATTGTTTGTAGGACAGCACCAAATTAATATGACTCCAGGGTGGAGTCATATGTTAACCTTCACCTGAGCAGATTTACTTTACTTCGACCTACCTGAGTCCGGAGTCTATTTAAAAATTTCCAGGAAAGCCAAGGCCACTGATAACCAGATGTGAGATTTTCAGCAGGTGGACGATATGTTTGGTTAGGAAGCACCATCTCCCCACAGGCTTAGCCGTTCATTAGACCGTTCGCCAGTGAGAACAATAAAAAAATAGAACCAATAGCCTTACAGAAATAAAGAGAATTCTTTTTTTTCTGAACCATGAAAAAAGTCAACACAACAAAGGAATTAGGTTGGAAATTCAACTTGAATAAACACAGCTAATTATTATTATAACAACCCCTTTTACATAATTTTTAATAGAGCGAGAGACTTTCTAACTCTTTGATCAGAAGCGTGTGCACTCAACGACATGCAAGCATCGACTGGCCAACATCGTACGGTAATTTTAAATAAAGAACATGCAAGCTCGACTAATGATTGGTCAGCCGGGCGACCGTAGACTAATCGGCTTATACTTTCAATCAGGCATAGACAAGGGACTCTTTGATCGTCTTTACGGTTGAATAAGTTTTTAATTTTACAAAGGAGTTTATGGTTAGTGTTTACAGGTAGGTACTGCGTTAGTTTGGCTAAGAGGAAGCGGGTTGATGAACTAAATAGTACTTAGCTTTAAGCTTACTTCGGTGAACCGAAACGTACAGTTCATGTCTGTCAATGTCTGGGTTCACCGATCAAGGGGGTGCACTCAGAAACTTAGCAACTTCGAAAATAGCTGACAAATATTTCAATAAATAATTTAATGTACTTTATAGATTTATAATAATAATAATATTTTTTCTAGAACGGCGTGCAATGATCGTTGATATAACGGTCCCGCATGACGGGAACCTCGTGAAAGCCGAGAAAGAGAAACAAATAAAGTATCTTGACTTGGCTCGCGAGGTTGTCGACATGTGGGATGTGGACTCAGCGATCATTGTACCGATAGTCGTTACAGCCAATGGCTTGATAGCCAAGAGCCTCGACCAACATCTGAGGAGGCTCTCGTTGGGCAGCTGGATCAAGGGCTTGATCCAGAAAGCAGTACTACTGGACACGGCGCGTATAGTAAGGAGGTTCCTCTCTCAGCAGCCCTGACCACCGGTAGCTTGGACCTTGTTCCCGATACCGGTGGGCTACTATTTTTTATATTTTTAAATGTTTTTATATAATTTTATACTAATATTTAAAAAAATGTAATTTATATGTGTATTGAAAGAAATAAAGATAATAATAATTTATTTATTTAACTTGACAACATAGGTCCAATGGTTAGTACAACAGTAACTTATCAACTAAGGGTTAGTAATATTATTTAATTAAAACATTATTCATCCCTACCGTACGAGCAACCGGACAGCATGCCTAAATATTGGTACATCGTGTTTATCGGCTAGGGTTTTCAAAATGCTGTTGGTGCTGACCCTCATTCTGCTTATTAGGGACGCGGTCTTTTTCCTCAGAATGGCATAGAAGTCGTCGGTTCGCGCAACAGCAAACATGCCAGACGCGCTGCAGAACCGGGGCAACCTCAACAGCACCCTGAAACCATTATTATACTGCACACGCAGGGCATCTAGTGCCCTCCGCGTACAGTTGACCCACAAACTGCCCGTGTAGAACGCTTGACAATAAGCTTTCCTTACTTAATATTATAAACGCGAAAGTTTGCATGCATGAATGTATAGATAGATGTTTGTTACTCTTTCACGCAAAAACTTGAATGGATTTGGATGAAATTTGACACACAGACAGATTATATTTTTTTTAGTTCTTGCTTTCTTGCAAATTTTGTAATTTGATGACGAGAAGCGCTTATTAATCAGTAAATAAAAAAACATTTGAAAATATTTAAAAAAATACCTTATTGGTTAAGTCCGGCGCGGAAACTATCGGTTCCAATACAATAGAAAATTAATTGTGTGTTAGTCGGGATTGACATATTAAAATTACTAATGAATGCTATAAGGTGGCGAAATATGGGTCTAATATAGACCTCTGCCCACCCCTTCGTGAAATACATGCGTGATAATATACAAATATAAAAAAAAATATAATGAACATAACCCTAAAAAAATATATTTTGTAGGAAAATGCTACGGCGTAGCGACTACGCCGTAGGCACGGCTATGAACTACATCGTTACAGTATTTCTAAGAAACATTTTTTAAGTCACTTAAATTGTAATACTAAGTCACTATCCACAACTTATAAATACATTGTGATAGAACTGTCAGCGATAAAAGTCAGAAAATCAAAAGTCATTTATTCAAATTAGGCTGAGAATCAGCACTTTTTGACCGTCAAAATACATAAGACAGTCCCCGAAAAACGCCCGCCCTTCACCACTTCCTAGTGCTTTAGCTGGGAAGAAGAAGTAGCGGAACAGACTCCCCAGCAGCACAGCTGTCTGTTTAAGTTTTAATCGAAAATAATCAAAAAAACTGTCTTTCTGCACTCTTCCTCCATATAAACTTTAACTGTTTCAAATTGCAATAATTCGCGTAATTTTCGTAAAAAGGGATACAATTTTTTTTTTCACGTATTAATATAAAGATATAATCAAAATAACATGTGTAATTGTTAATTATATACTTCCGCTGTGATGATAAAGAATATTGAGAGTATTATTTCCCAGAAGATAACTGTTTCTTTTTCTGGCCGGCCGCTTTTGGGTACAAAATTTATTTATTTATTGCATTTGGGAAAACAAACAGTAGTATATTAGGCATAAACAGAAAAATCTTAAAATTAAACTTAACACTACCCGTAACAACATTTTCCACAGATTACTATTATTTAATAAAAACAAAAACAAGCTGTTAGCAAACGTTAACTGTAGCAGGGCTAACTTAATGAAAAAGAAATTAAAAGAAGAAAAAAGACACAAACAATATTCTATATAAGATGTAACAACACAAAAAAAACAGCAAAAATAAAACAAAACAACCATGAAAAAAATAAAAAAATAATAATAAAAATCATGCGTGATGTACACACAGGATCCTATATATAGCCAATTAATAATGATACCAACATTGCGTAAAACCAATGGAGCCTACCGCCGTTCCTTTAGAATTTTAATTATCTCCTTTTTAAATTTATATCTGCTTAGGAATTATATGTCTATTGCACCAAAACGCGTATTGTATGTGTCGACTAAGCGGTATAGCGGCGAGCGCATACCAGCATTGGATCTACAAAATCTGGTAGCGAAGAGTCGCCTGATGCGTACCTCCCGTCCATGTACTGTTCGAGGAACCAGGTAACACAAACCGGTAATCAAGTCAGGGCAATCAAATTATCGAAACGTGAACGATATCCTTTGAATTTTTTGGCTACCGCATATCCTCCTTAATATCACCATCTATATTCCACTCCTATTACACGTGCAAATTACCAATCAGTCCTCCATAGGTTCCCACACACAATTTCACATGAGTAGCCACGCAACGGCAAAACACACCTCGTCTATACAACGCAACCCTAATGCTCACTGCACAGGACTCTCCCTGATCAAAGACTTCAAAAGACGTATTCATTGAACATGATCTGTCGAGATTTCACGGTGGCCTGACCACTTTGGGCACCGCAGCACATGTGGGGTTAAGCCTTGCGTACATTGCGGCGTAATCGGTTAACGGTTGTTACATTTGTAGGTAAGGAGAGAGTTACCGTGTAACTCACGTTTGCGTGGAGGTAAAAATCTCGAGCACTGCATTTTGAACTCTCGATGTTGAGCTGAGCGTTGAGAATGCAACAGATTTCGTCTCAGCGCGTCGAATAAACACATTGTTGGATTTACAACCCTCGGCGCTTAACAGAGCGTTGAGAATGGAGTGTATGAAAATACCGTAAGAATAGAGTATTTTAAGCTAAGAAGTGGAGCGTTGTAAATGCGTGTCCGTGGGAGTTTTTCTGTATCTATTCCTGCCCCGTGAAATTTTAGGCACAGTTAAAAATATCTTTTTTTTTTTAGCTTTTATTAATCAAATACAAAAAAAAAACATTTATTTGTTAAATCATACCACACAAACCATCGCGGTATGGCCAGACACGGCAACTCGGTACCACTACATAAAAATAATCTAGAAAACTATTTGGTAATTAGATCTATATACTTACTCGTATAAATCCTACAACGCACTGCGATCTAAAAAGTATCTTTTTAATACCTTTGAGCAGTTCTTTGCATTTCATACATTGTAGATTTCCAGAGGTATATTATTCATAAACGATGGTAACATATTGAACTTTGTGTCTCATGGTGGTTAACACTTGACTATATTATTTATTATGGCATATTTCTTGTTTCCCCGACCCACTCCATCGCATGGAGTTGCGTATCGGCGCTTTTAGGTTCTTCATTTTCGCTGACGTTCGTTCGTCGTTCGTTTCTGACTTTTTCTTCTTGCTCGGCTCTTAAGGATCCTATCGTGATGTTAAATAGCCTACAGCTTTTCTTAAGAATCACGCTATTAAATCCATTTTTTTTTAATCCGACTGGTATTTTAAAAGATAAGCACGTTCAAACAAACAAACGCTTTTTGTTGCTAGTTACTAGTATATATTAGGAACACTAAATTCACATTAACATTTGATGGGATCCTATTCGAAATATGTTACTTAAAGATAAACGTAAATAAATAATAGTTTAGAAAACTAAAAAACATGCTTTAAAATCCAAACTAAAATAGTTGAAAATAATTTAATTCAATTAAAAAACGTGGTGTGCTTGACATTAATTGATAATAAAAATACCTCAAAAAGCACCCCACGCTTTTTAATTAAATTAAATTATTTTCTCCGTTTTTAGTTTTGTTTTTAAAGCGTCTTTTTTAGTTTTTTTTAACTATTATTTATTTTCTATTTTTTAGTTCTGCTAACTACAAAAACGTGTTTTTTTTTTTCTTCATTTTTCATTTTTTTTTTAAATTATTGAATTGTCATTGGTCCTCGACAAGTTTACAAAGTTTCAATGAAATCTGACCGTTTAAAGTGGGTTAAAATCGCGCTCTAAGGAGTCGGTTACATACAAACAAACATAATAATCGTTTAATAATAATCGTTTATTTATAAAAAGGAGGACATTTACAAAGTATCTTAAAAATTAAAATAGAACACAGTTGCTTATTGCCTGAACTAGGTTGAACCTGTGTTTCAGGCTATGAAGTGCTTGAATACTTAATGTAATAAATTAACAATCTATGTAAGGTAAAAGCAAATTAAAACTAGGGAATAAAAGTAATAAAATAGCATGTTGGTCGTTCTATTTGCAGACAACAAGTAGATCTTCTGTCTGTGCATAAGCGATGGTTAGTAAATATTTAAGTATAATTTTCTTACAGCTAAAGTAATTTAATTTATAGATACTTAGTTTCCTATTTAACCTATTGTACAGAAATGGGCCCAAGAATGTAAAAAATCTTTCTACAAAAACATGTTTTGAGGTTGCATTGGATACAAGTGAAGCTAATATAAAGCGTGTAAAAACCACCTTTTTGAGCGTTTTCAAGAAATCACCACCTTAACTGGACTCCTGTGGATGCCTTATAAATAAAGCCAACTGCCAGGAAAATAAAGTTATAAAATAATCCATACATTTTACAACCTATTCACTTAATCCGTGACGAACGCAGAATAATCGAAGAAAGGTTTGATCGTTACGCCTCAGCGGAAGCCAACCTTTACTAATACGTTTGCGCACTAATCAAAACGTGTGTAATATGATATGAGTCGGTGATATAATTTATATTTCCCTATTAGAACTTAATGAATCATATCTCAAATCGGTTGAAATAATTATTTATGTAGATAATTTAGTTATTTGTTTTGCGATCATTCACGGAAGCTCATTTAAAGTATAAATAACTTGACAGTTTTTGAACTGGTACCAATTTGTATTGTAGAAAGCTGAATTGGCTGTGTTGTATTGCTCAGGATTAGATTAGTTGTTATATTTTCGGGTTATTTTAGCCCAATTTCTATTTTGTTTGCCAACGTCACCTTCCCCATTTTTCGCCGGCTAACCCGAAATACAACAATGTTTTTTTTTTGTAAATCTTTATAAAATAATACGCTGTACTAGGTAATAGACAAGGGCCTAATTTAATGCGTGGGAGCCATAGACGTTGGGCTAAGGAATTAGCGGGGAGTATTGAGTATGCCCGCTATGTTCGGAGTTTCTAAGAGGAATGTTATTATATGGATTTTTTTTAAATCATTGACTAAATGAATGACTATTTAAATAACAAGAATAGTTGGTCGCTGTGATTAACTCAAGACAATGTTTGTGTTCTTTCTCCAGAATTAGCGTAACTAGTGACAGGTTATATGGGTTCATATAAATATTTTTTTTCATTTTTTTTATTGACTATTTATTTATTTTTTTACTCTCGTAATGTTTATATTACTTTATCTATGTATGTATAGAATCAAGTCTATCCGACTATACCGACAGCTGTGCTGCTGGGGAGTTTGTTTCGCTACTTCTTCTTCCCAGCTAAAGCACTAGGAAGTGGTGACGGGTGGGCCTTTTTTGGGGAGACTGTCTTATGTATTTTGACGTTCGAAAAGTGCTGATTCTCAGCCTAATTTGAATAAATGACTTTTGATTTTGATTGTTATTTTTTGGGAAGGACATCTCGTAAGTCAGTTTGCCTGTGGCTACCTTAATAAATTACGGCCTCCAGCCAAGGTTTAAAAACTTATAACTAAAGCGACTACACGCTAAGGGCACCCCCTGTGGGTTACGGACCTCAGCTTCGGGCTTTGCTGGAGTTGGAATGATTATTATCAGGGACGAATTTAAAGCTAAAGGCTCAGCGGTGCGAGCTGGCTCGAGCAAGGTTTGGGACGGGCATGGATTGGGACGTCGCGATAGGCCTCGGCGGCGAGGACAGAAGGACGGCGGTCTGCGATGGTGAATCTTGAGAGTGCTGGTGAGGTTACTCTCCTGGAACAGGGTTGTAGCGTCATCGGGAATATCCGGAAAAGAACCTAAGGAACCGACATTGGTTGCAGTATAAGCAAGCTGAAGTCGCAGTAGACTGGCGTCAGTGTGATGTGTAGTTCACATGTCGCGATGTAGATGCCGCCATACTCATCAAGGTTTCTTATTAATTTTCTTCTAATTAAGCACTGAGGAAGTAAGCAGGAATAGTCATGATTTCTTCTGTATGAGATGAAGAAAGAAACATAGAAAGAAAAATTATTTTATTTTCCACAGAAACACGTGCATATATATAAAAAGATGACCAAACATTAAAAAATTAACACATGATAACAGCAAAGATATATAAACATAGACTTAAAGAACATAAATAGTCGGCACGTGACTGTGACAAGAAGGCTTCCACTCAGTATGATGCTGTGCTATGGGACCCACAGCACAGCGCTGATTTTCAGTGGTCACCCGAAAACGACGTACGAAAATCAAGCCAGGGTTTTTACAAATTAGACAAAACAAGTAACAAAGTAAAATAATTATAAAAATAATAGTTTAAAAAACTAAAAAACACGCTTTAAAAACCAAACTAAAAAAGGAGAAAATAATTTAATTCAATTAAAAAGCGTGGGGTGCTTTTTGAGGTATTTTTATAATAAATTAATGTCAAGCACCCCACGCTTTTTAATTGAATTAAATTATTTTCTCCTTTTTTAGTTTGGTTTTTAAAACGTGTTTTTTAGTTTTTTAAACTATTATTTATTTTCTATTTTTTAGTTCTGCTAACTGTTTTTTTTTCTCTCAATTTTTTTTAAATTATTTAATTGTCATCGGTCCTCGACAAGTTTACATAGTTTCAATGAAATCTGACCGTTTAAAGTGGGTCAAAATCGCGCTCAAAGGAGTCGGTTACATACAAACAAACATACAAGTGAAGCTAATATAAAGCGTGTAAAAACAGTACATAAAATTTTAAATTACCCTACAGCCAAAGATATAAAAAATCTATAAAGTAGATAATGTAATGCGTGACTACTAGTTACCAAACATAATAGATGTTTTTGCAGTTGCAAAATAACAATCCCCCATCATATAATATTCAAAACCGCCGTCTTTAAGGCTCCAACTCAACAAGTCTTTGAAATATTTGCTCCCGGATAAAAAATATAAAGGAATGTTTCTCCAGAGATATTTAATTAAATTTTTATAAATGAACTATGTCCCCGGGTGATACGATGGCCATGTGGGATGAGGAGATAGATCGCATGGATCTGTATTAAGATTATCTATCTATACAAGGTGTAACTTAAATAACGCACAACCTCTGAAGGGTTATTGTACTCATCATTATCAACAACTTTTACTATGGGACCAAATCTAAAATCGCGAAAAAAAAATCAGCTGTTCCATACATTTTGACGAGGTATGTGAATACAAGTGTATCGAACAGCTGTTTTTTTTTTTTCGCAATTTCAGGTTTGTTCCCATAGTAAAAGTTGTTGATAATAATGAGTACAATAACCCCTTCAAAGGTTGTGCGTTATTTAAATTACACCTTGTATATACAGGGTGGGTAAAAAATCGTCGATCAAACGAAACAGGGCGATAGTTGAGGTTATTTGCAGTAAAAAATATATCTATAGAGGTATGAGGAACAGGGTGTAAAGTTCGCTCATACTCTATGGAAATATGGTGTTGTGTCTGGTGGGCAACTGCCCGACGGTTGATGTCGGGATGTTGTACCTATCCAAATCGCGCGGTAAACTTTAACTGCGCGATCTAGGCTTTCTATGACGTGCGTCTTTTCGTAGTGCGCCTGTGGCGTTGTAGATAGCGCCACTTCTCTTTTTGTATTTCTACATATTGTTGCGAAGTGTTTTTCTGTAGTGTTGCTACATATCTGTACTCTCACTTGATCTCCTTAAAAGTTGAGTGTTTTTTGAAGAAAATACCATTTGTTATAAATAGGCAAATAGAGTAAAATGTGTACCTATTTTAAAACAATAAATGATGACAATGTTTAGTTGTTTCTAGGAAATGTATCATCAATTTAGAACCTTACTGTAAAAAAAATGTACTACCAAACTTTAATTTATTACTTCAAATACCCTCAACTATTGCCCTTTTTCGTTTTATCAACGATTTTTTACCCACCTGAATAAAATCGAAAGATCACTCATTCACACATTCATTCACTTACTGATTAATTACGCAATCTCAAAAACGAACCCTCAAAAAAAAAAAACGTTACAGTGTAAGGCTAAATAAAACTAGTCGCTGCTAGGGGTGCGGGTTGTTCAAAAGAGATACCGCGGCCCCTGGCACACAGGCAACTGAGGGAACACGGGTGGGTTTTAGTCAGCAAAAGTCTGACACGCCCTTCTGCTCCACCCAGAGCGGGACAAGTTATTTGATGATTTCCCACCCAAAAAAAAAAAAAAACTTGTCGTCATCATCATCAATTCAGCCGAAAGACGATTGCTGGACATAGGCCTCCCCCAAGCTCCGCCACTTCGACCGGTTCTGTGCTTCCCGCAGCCAGCGGATTCCTGCAGCCTTCACAAGGTCATCGGTCCACCTTGTGATCTTCTAACGCTACGTCTTCATGACGCGGTCGCCACTCAAGAACCTTTCGGCCCCATCGGCCATCTGTTCTACGAGCAATGTGCCCTGCCCACTGCCACTTAAGTTTGACAATTCTCCGGGTTATATCGTTTAGGTAAGTAATTTGTTTATTTTTTGTTTTAACTAATACAAACCACCCCTCCTCCAGTACATACACATATTTGTATCGGGTAAAACATTAATTTTAAATTAATACACATCTGAATAGTTATACAATCCAAGAATCTCGGGGTTTTTAATAAATATTACAAATAATTTATAAAGCCGCTTCCATACTTTCATAGCTAAAAATTATCTTTAGGTAAATATGCATCCGAATATCCAATCTCTGGCTATGATATATATAGTGTGTCCTATTTTGAAGTTTTTGCCCCCAACCGACCCTTGCTCGTTGAAGCGCCAGTCCGCGCCGCAGCTGAGCCAGTAGCTTTAAATTCCCCGATCAATAATAATAATGCCAATATTTTAATCCAGCCTGTCCCCATTAACAGCTGTCCCCCTATCAGTGACGCCCTGAGCCGAGGTCCGTACCCCACAGGGGGTGCCCTCAGCGTGCAGTCGCTTAGCTTGTAATATTTTAGTTTGTAAGCCCTGGCTGGAGGCGTTAAATTAACTCTTAATGGCAGCCCCAGGAAAGCCCGGTTATGCAGTCACGGCCTCTCAAGGCCAATTGCGAGATGCCCGACAAAAAAAAAAGTTTTTGTGCCTGTTTCAGTTTCCCAGCTAATAAATCCCCACATCACACGAACTGATTAGTGTTCCTGGTTCTGTACAAACATTGCAAACGAGATCTTAGCGGCTCACTGTTGACCCAAAAACTGCGGAGTGGTGGCTCGTTTAGATGGGCCAGTGGATTGGTTTAGTAACTCGAGCAGACCTGCCAAGGTTGAGTCGTACTTTATTTTCGTTTGTGAGTCAGTTCAATTTCAGATGAACAAAGATTGTAGGGTGGAGGAGCGCTTAGACTAGATTGTTTGTTTATTCGTGTTGATGGAATGTAAACAGCAGTAGTTAGATAAACTAGGTTCATTTGATCAAAAACTTGAAGTGAGCGAGAGTTAGTAAACTCTATAAGAAGTATTTATTTTAAAAAAAAATATAACATTAGGCCTGTATTTCCCAAAAGGCTAAGCAGAGGTGCAGTCCGTGTGTTGCCGGACGTAAAGAATAGCACCATCCCATTTCTTCCTGTGGGTGTCGTAGGAGGCGACCAAGGGACTTACTAGAGAATGGGCAGCAGCGTTCTCTATGCATTTTACCACCATACTGCGATCGCCAACCCGCCTGCTAAGCGTGGCGATTATGGCAAGCCCCCCCCCAAATTGGCGGAGGCCTATGTCCAGCAGTGGACATCTTCCGGCTGAAATGATGAATGAAGCAAAGGTGTACCTGTAGCTCACCAAAATTTCGCCAATTATGTTAATGAATTAGTCTTTAATAATGAGAAAGTGAAAGTTTGGATATTTGTAACTCAATCATGCAAAAACGGCTGAACGGATTTGCTTGAAATTTGGCACACAGATAGTTAATAACCTAGATTAATACTAAGAATACTTTTTATCCCAGAAATACGTACTCTTGCCATCATTTACCAAAATCACGCGTGCGAAGCCGCTGCCAAAAGCCAGTTATTAGTAAATGCGTGACGAATGTTCGTAGTTATCGCCACCGGCGTGCGTGTATGGCTAAATGTATGAACGTGAAGGAAGCAGAGTATGTAATAGGTAATAGGTTCAGCTATTCGATCCACCCCAGCTCCTCGAGAAAGGCCAGCAACGCCTTGGTGTTGCTTACAATCTCACTTAGGGTACCTGGGTTACCGAAGTATTTTTTTCTGTACTTGGCGACCACCGGGCAGTTTAACAGCACATGAGCCGCTGTCTCGTCGTCCTCCATGCAGGCCCTGCACAGCGGACTATCTGTTACTCCTATGACAAAGAGGTGTTTGTTAAATGACCCGTGGCCAGTTACGGCTGCTGTAACTGTACGCAGCTATGGTTTAGATAATCGGAGAACCTGTTTCGTGAGGCGGGCATCGAACGCAGGAAGTGTTTCCTTGGCCTGCCAAGCAGAGTATGTATTGTAAGGATCGTATCAGGTGGCGTTATTTAGCATGTTCTAAAACCAAAAATTCGAAGACATGTGACATCTACCAACTCGCACTGGGCCCGCGTGGGAGATTATGGCCCACTCCGTCTCACAGAGAGGAGTTTGTGTCCAAGCAGTACATTATAGACTGCTTATACTTGAAGCAATTTAAGCACTCGAGCCATATAAGGAGAGTTATCTCGCCCATTTAAACGCTCCATTTTAGTGGCTCGCTGTAAAGGTAATTTTCATCGCACATTCTAGTCCACCTGCTTTCTTGTACAGGGCGAGTTTACTTTCCCATTCAAACGCGCCATTCCAGTAAGATGCTGTTTTATGAAACTTTGAAGGACTTTTAAACTGAAGCAGATAATGTGTTACAAGATTTTCTGCAATTTGCTTAAGCAAATAAACTAAAAAACACGCTTTAAAAACCAAACTAAAAAAGTAGAAAATAATTTAATTCAATTAAAAAGCGTGGGGTGCTTGACATTAATTGATTATAAAAATACCTCAAAAACCACCCCACGCTTTTTAATTGAATTAAATTATTTTCTCCTTTTTTAGTTTGGTTTTTAAATAGTGTTTTTTAGTTTTTTTTAAACTATTATTTATTTTCTATTTCTTAGTTCTGCTAACTACAAAAGCGTGATTTTTCAATTTTTTTTACTTGTTTTTTTCTATTTTTCTCTATTTTTTTTAACTATTGAATTGTCATCGGTCCAAAAAAAAAATCCAAATCGGTCCAGCCATCTTCGAGTATTCGGGGAACATACATAAAAAAAAGGTTCAGACGAATTAAGAACCTCCACCTTTTTGAAGTCGGTTAAAAATAGTCCTCCAGAGGAGTTTTTGGCGGGATCGCGTTGGAACATGTCGCAGGAATTTTCATTTTCATGAAATTTAGTGAAATAGCGAATTAAATTGTATAATTTTGGTAGTGAATTATTTAACTCAGTTACATGTGGTTGCACAAGTGTAGTACACAAAATAAGTGACTAACGTGGACTTTTCTTGTTCCCCCCAAAAACTCCTACTCGGTTGTTGTAAAGTTACTACCGCTTTACAATAACTTTGATTTGACTAATTAAAGTCGACCATGACTGTTTAAAAATTACTTGACACTGGCTAAATGCACAAACCGTGCGAAGCCAAAACCCAAAGAAAAAAAAAAGACCTCCAGACCTTATTTCAGCCTTGGCAGCCAATCGAAACGGAGTCAACGAAGTCGGCGCGGGAGATATTTTATGTACACAAATGTGTGCGCAGACACAGGGGCACTAACTCTTCCCTCACTCTCATAATCCGATGGGACGGCAATCTGACACGACCGGAGAAGGTCCAGGCGCAGGACCAACGGCTTAGTGAGTTTTCCGAGGCACGGGGGGGGGGGGGGGGTATCACACCGCTAACTTCCAAACATTGGGTTGTTCCTAAGAAATGAATGGCGCTGATCCATACGTCATGTTCGTGAACGGGCGCCGCCAGTAGGGACTGGTCATCTCTTAGCTCCCACGGCTTATTTTAATTTCTGAATTGTTATTTTATTTTGTTTTAATTACGGACGCTTATAATGTGCACGTCTTTTTAAATCGTTCTCACATTGATAATTTCAACATAATGATGTGACCAACTTTTTGTAACAATATCATGATTTTAAAAGAGTGTCCATGGAGTTTCTTGCCCGTTCTTCTCCATAGGTACCTACGCTTTGGAATGAGCAACTAGCTTTATCTTTCTAACACACCGACCTTCACAATAGGGTATTTTACTCTATACGAGAAAAAATCAAAAAATATATTATTGAGATAGCTTAGCCAAAATGCAGTCGGAAAATGTTAGTTTTAGTTCATGAAACAATAAAATAAATTTTAAAATACAATTTAAAGATTTCAGTTTTTTTTAATCTGTTTTTGAACACCATGAAATAGTAGCCGCCATGTTATTTCGTCATGCGGCATGTCAACTGAGCAACTTTGTACTTTTATTATTTTCATAACCTAAGTAATTTTTGTTTAAACAATATTTTGCATTCAGGAACAGCAAACCAACGATAAGTAGAAAAATAACATTTTTTTTTAAATTATAAGCAATTATCATACAAAATATCAGCGCATTTGTTTTTAGTAAACTGACGTCATACCCACAGACCAATATGGCGTCTACTGCGTCCAGCGTTTTCGTCAGATTACGCGCGAAATTTGAAAATGAAAAATTTAAATGCATTTTTATGGCACTAATCGATTAAATAAAAATGTTTTGATTTTTTTAGTGGTTTATTAGCAGAGTTAGAATCTAATTATGATACTTTGCAAAAATGAGTGTAATACCCTATTCAAAAGTGCCTGTAATTGGTTTATTTGAAATAAATGCTTTGAGTTTGAATGCATAATGGAGAATCCCAATAACACTTTACCCGACCTGAGATTCGAACCCCACGCTGAGCAGTCGTGCTTACGACCACGACACAAACAGACAGGCAGACTAAATTGCATGACTTTCTTGATAAAAAGTTAGGCAAGTGCACTAACCAATTCAAACGCTCCACTCCACTGGCTCGCGGTAACAGCAGTATTTTATCGGTAATTCTCACAGTTACTTCTACCGACACGGTGTATCTCACGATAATTAGATTCCGATCCCTCTGTTAGAAAATTTTCAAGCTTTTTTATAATTGGGAAAAACTTTTATAAAATATCGAGGTCTTGGTCGCAAGGATTTTTTATCGATATTTCACTATGATAATTTGGTTGGCTCGTGGTTGAATGATAATAAGGTATTTTACTCTATACGAGAAAAAATCTAAAAACATATTATTGCGATAGCATAGGCAAAATGCAGTCGGAAAATGTTAGTTTTAGTTCATGAAACAACAAAATAAATTTTAAAATACAATTTAAAGATTTCAGTTTTTTTAATCTGTGTTTGAACACCATGAAATAGTAGTCGCCATGTTATTTCGTCATACGACATGTCAACTGAGCAACTTTGTACTTTTATTATTTTCGTAACCAAAGTAATTTTTATTTAAATAATATTTTGCATTCAGGAACAGCAAACCAACGATAAGTAGTAAAGTAACTCATTTTTTTTTTATTGTAAACGATTGTCATACAAAATATCAGCACATTTGTTTTTAGCAAACTGACGTCATACCCACAGAGCAATATGGCGTCTACTGCGTCCAACGTTTTGTCAAATTACGCGCGAAAGAAAATGCAAAATTTAAATGCATTTTTATGGCACTAATCGATTAAATAAAAATGTTATGTTTGTTTTAGTTGATTATTAGCACTCTAGAATCTAATTAAGACACTTTTCAAAAATGAGTGTAATACCCTAGTGGATCGAAGGTTAAGCTACGGTGGTCGTGGATGGGTGATCATCCAAAACATATCCGAGACCACCCGAGCCACGGAGAGCCGTGGCTCGGGAAGCACGTTAAGCCGTTAGTCCCGGCTGTCATTTGTAGCTCTTTGACAGTCGTTACAGATAGTCAGAAGCCTGAAAGTCTGATAACCAGTCTTAACAAGGAGTATCGTGTTACCCAGTAACTGCGTTGTGGAGGTCAGATAGGCAGTCAGATAGGCTCCTTGTAAAATACTGATATTCAGGTGCAACCGATCAGACTGGATGCTGTTGAGAAAATGCAAAAAATAACAAGCGCGACCAACGGCTTAACGTGCTTTCCGAGGCACGTAGAGGCTTTTTCAATTTTTTTTGGTAAGGAAATCATTAAATAACTTCTCCCGCTCTGGGTGGAGCAGGAGGGCGTGCCAGACTTTTACTGACTAAAACCCACCCGTGTTCCCTCAGGTGCCTGTGTGCCTGGGGCCGCGGTATCTTTCGAACAACCCGCACCCCTGGCAGGCATCGACCCTTGCGGACCCCATTAGTTGATGCTGATATCTCCTTGAGGCGCGCGTGAAACACAACGCGCTGTCGACCCAGGCTTGGTCCTTACCGGACAGCGAGCTACCCATTACTCGCCGTCCGCAAGCCCGCGCCTACGATGGCCGGGAATCAGCCCGGGATTCCCGACGCCCAGGGCATCTCCCGCAGTGACTACGGCCGTGAGTGCGCATATACTGCCTCTCGGAAAATTATGTTTTTGATGGTCACCCATCCACAAACCGCCCGCTGCAAGCGTACCTTAACCTTCGATCTAAACTTGCGGCTCAAATTACATTAATTAACATAGAAACAAAAGAAGAAATTGCCCTTCCTTCTTTGTGATACAAAGATTATTTTGTATAAAACACAAAAAAGATTGAAAATCTCATCTCACATGTTACACCCAATATCCCAGCAGCCGGCTCGAAATTTAATTATGTAGCAATATACGTACCGACACAATGTATTAACATTATCCTATTCGGTAGCTCAACGCTTTGTTTTTCAGCAAAGGCTTTTATCTTCAGTCAATTAGTGAATGTTTTTGGAATTTAATTAAGATGAGACTTGCCTGTGTAGTTTTGTGACTTAATACTTATAGATAGGAATCAAACTCTATCATTAAGGTGCGGGTTGTTCAATTTTTGTAATTTGTCATCATTTAATTGTATTTTTTTGTGTAGTGTTATGTCTTTTGTGTGCACTAAATAAAGGTTTTATTTATTTATTTAACCATTTATGTACACACATATAAACAGACAAGAAGAAAGGAACAGAAACACTAACACTACCTATCTATCTATCTAAAGAGATACCGTGGTCCCTGGCACACAGGCAACTGAGGGAACACGGGTGGGTTTTAGTCAGTAAAAGTCTGACACGCCCTCCTGCTCCACCCAGAGCGGGAGAAGTTATTTGATGATTTCCGACCCAAAAAAAAACCTCCACAACTCAGTTACAGAATAACATGATACCTTCTGGACAAACGCGCGAATTTACAATAAAAAAATATGCTTACCCCTTTTTCTACTATCGGGTAATATGAATATAAAATAAATATGCCGATAAAATAACATCATTTTCATTTAAGAGCGTGACATTAACGCAGCTCGGGTCGACTTTTAAATCGCTGGAGTGTTAAATATTCGATAAAAATCTTGATGGTTATACCATGGCATAAAAAAGGCGTTAAATATCTCGGTCTGCCCGGCTTGGGCGGAGCACCGCCGTGTCCTCGTGGAGGCGATCGGCGGCGGCGATCTCTCGCGTCCGGCCCTGGTTCAGGCCATGGTACGGAGCGAGAGTGAATGGTTAGCCGTCACCTCCTTCTGCGAAGCAGTAATGCTCGCAAAGAGGGAGGCGGCGCACGTGAGGGAGAGGCAGTATATGCGCCCTCACGGCCGTAGTCGCCGCGGGAGACGCCCTGGGCGTCGGGAATCCCAGGCTGATTCCCGGCCACCGTAGGCGCGGGCTTGCGGACGGCGAGTAATGGGTAGCTCGCTGTCCGGTAAGGACCAAGCCCGGGTCGACGGCGCGTTGTGTTCCACGCGCGCCTCAAAGAGATGTCAGCACCAACTGGTGGAGTCCGCAAGGGCCAATGCCTGCCAGGGGTGCGGGTTCTTCAAAAGAGATACCGCGGCCCCTGGCACACAGGCAACTGAGGGAACACGGGTGGGTTTTAGTCAGTAAAAGTCTGACACGCCCTCCCGCTCCGCCCAGAGCGGGAGAAGTTATTTGATGATTTCCCAACCAAAAAAAAAAATCTCGTTGTACCAGTGGTCGCAAGATTGGTTTCTATGTGGAAAGCTCTGGGTTCAATCCTCAGGTTGGGTTAAGGTTTTATCAGGGTTTTCAATAAAAATATTATCAGTAGTAGCCCGGTGTTCGGATTTGTGCCCGAATAAAGACAACAGGATTCCCTCATTATTAATTTAGTCTATAATGTTTCCACTGTTGGGACATAGCCCTCTTGTCAATGAGAGGGAGTGGGCCGCAATCCACCACGCTTGCAACCCGCACTGCGTTGGTAGATGTCACTTGTTATTAACCGACTTTATAAATAAGGAGGTTATCAATTCGACATGTTTATTTTTTTTGATTTTTTTTATGTATGTTCAGACATATAAGACAGATTTGCAAAATTCTTTTTTTTTTGGCCGAGAGGGGTTTATTCCGAAATGGTCTCTTTTAAATTTCATATAGATCTGCTGATGCGTTTCGGAGACAGACAACGGAACTCTTCAAAAAATGACAGCAAATAAACTGCGATTGCTGCTATCGCATAAATATGCATCGTTTTGACCCCAAAGATGATGAAATTTTGAATTGTTTGGGGTAGATACTATAACAAAAAGTGAAAAATAAAACTTTTACTTTTATTAACTTTAATTTATTTATTTTTTATTAACTTTAATTTATTATTTTGTATTAAATTTAATTTATTATTTATTTGTTAATGTGTAATGTAATTTATATGGGAATAATTTCCTGATTTTTTTTTAAACCCTTTTTCCAAAATTAAAGTTATTTTTCACTTTGTAGTGTTTTTTTTTCTAGTTTTCGGTTCTAGGACATACCGGTTTCCTCACGATGTTTTTTTTTCACCGTTTGAGAGCAGTGTGTTGAAATTATCTACACAGAGTAAATCTTCTGCATGGATACGAACCCACGACGCACCGGTAAGTCGGGCTGTTACCACTGCGCCACCATTGCTCGCTTTTGATGATTGATAGCCAAGATTTCTTAAAAAAAAAAACACCAATCAAAAACGGACAATCTAGGCAATATTGCCTGGATTGTTTGGATTGTTGTTGACCTCAATTTGTTTGTTTTTATTATTATTTCATCTGGCATGGTATTTTTTTAAAATTTTGTAGTCTTTAAAATTAATTAAAAAAAAATCACTTACCTAGTAGTTTTGTACCTAGAATGCTCCATTTTCTTGTCAAAATGTAAAACGGGCATTTAAATTATAAAACTATAAGTATAATATTAAGCTTTCTGGCTCCAATGTATTTTAATAATATGTGAATGCAAATAAGGGTGGGTGCTGATACCTATAATACAAGATATTAAGTTATCTTAGCTTAGGTATTAGTGGCAACTCTATTTAAAATAATTTAACTACCTTTCGGCATATTTTAATTTGAACCTGTTTCTCTATGTTATTTTTTTTAAGGTGCAAATAAACATTTTTTTTTTTAATATCACCAATGTCACCGATACTCACTCGTTAAATATTAGTTACTGATTCTTATGAATCCACTGTTTCCCATCTTTTACCCGATCGCACCAGAAGGAGGGTAATGTTATTGACATAAGCCACCACGACCGGCGCTGGCTGACTGAGACTCGTATCACATCTGACATTGGCAGAATTGTTGAGAATAAACTAGAATAGACTGACTAACTTACACTTTAAATATGGGTTCAGCTATAATTATCATGTCAATGCAGCACGAGATAAAAGCACACCGAGACTACTACTGTTCCTTCTTTCAATATAAACGAATGAATGAGTGAATGATTTTAAGGATCGAAGTTGATTGTAATCTAATTAATAAATTATCGTTATTATTTGATTTATGTACTTTAGATATTTAATATTATGAGAGAGAGTAATAACGGCCACGCAAGTCGATCGCTACGTTTGCCGCGGTTTGTTCGTGGATAGGTCTTAACATACCCAGACCCCTCCGTGCCTCAGAAAGCACGTTAAGGCGGTGATTTCTTGGAAACGCTCAAAAAGGTGGTTTCTTAAACCAGTGTATCTCTTTAACCGTAAATAATTTTGAAAGCGATAAAATATATGATATTTTCAAGTCTTTTTTGCATATAGTGACGGAATTCAAAACATAATTAAACATACTTTAATGCATCATAAAAATCATCAAAGTCACCTCTTAATTATTTTTAAAACCAGTTTATCCCTTCAATAACAATTATAATTATAATTAAAAATATACCATACAATTCAAAATGCCAAATTGCATCCAGTGATATATTATTTATTATTAAATAGTTAATATCTAATTTTGCTCATTTATTATTCGAATTTATTACAACAGATTTTAACCCGTATCGGATTGCAATAAGAACTATTATCGCTCATAACGACAATATTTAAAGTTACCTTAAGCCTTAAGCTGTTTATCCCGTCTGTGTTTCGTAGATGAGACAAAATATAGTCTCATGTTGGACCGCATACAAAACAAATTCACCAGAGTTTTGTACATGAAACTATACGGTGTCTATCCCTTCTATTGGTTGATGTACCCAACCTTATTCGTTATCGGTATGGTCGGGTACAACAAACTCGAGACAAGGAGGGACTTAGCTATTACATCAATATGTATTCTAACTATTACGTGGTAAGACTTATAATTCCGGTGTTTTGAAGGAGATTTGTCTGAATGTGCCTGACAATTACGTTTCGTGGCGCCGGAAGCCACGGTTACTATCAGTGCTACACGCACGAACCAACTTGCTCAGCAAAGCCCCACTGACGCGTGCCTTGCACGCACCGAATGACACGGCTGACAGGATCGATTTACTTACGTGTTCTCTGAATGAATTCACAAATTGCAATTAAATGAAAGGAAATTTAAAACTTATATTAAAAGTAAACTTTGTAAACTAGCGTATTACAAATTAGAGGATTATATCCAAGATAAGAATGCTTGGAAACATGCTGGTCCTGCTCCATAGGACAATCTAGAGTCTAGACAAAATCAAACTGGTTGCTAATTGAATTGTATAATTAATTATATTTATGACACTGATTTACACTCAGTGATTACTTTAACTCACACACTGACTCATTACTTGTTAATATTGTAGGAAAATCGTACCTATACTTACTTTTACAATGTTTGTAAACGTGTGAACACCATGTATCTATCACAGAATTAATTTATCTGTATTGCTTCAATTTGATTCTGTTTACCTATTTTAGTATGGTATTTTATTCTGGTTGCATCGTTTTCACACATAATCATATAATGAATGTACTATGTTAAATATTGTACTGGAAACATTTTAAAAGAGTAACGGTGGAGTTTCTTGCCCATTCTTCTCCATACGAAACTACATTTTGGAAGGGGCGACTAGAATCAATTCTATTTTAATGTAAATGTTGACGTTCAAAAGTGCCTTTTAAATGCCTATTTAAAATAAATGCTTTGACTTTGACTTTGACAAAAATAATAATGTTTGTGCTATGTTATTTAAGATAGTTTAATTAAGGACCACGCAACCCATTAGGAATTTCCTATAATTATAAAAGTGTTTATGATAAATAAATAAGTAATTTTTTAACAGTCGTTTGGGCTCGTCATAACCGAAAGTCTGATAACTAGTCTTACTATACGGTATCGTTTTACCTAGTGACTGGATTGCTGAGGTCAGTTAGGCAGCTCCGCTTCATATAAAATGCTGGTCTTCAGCTGCGTCCGGGTAGACTGGAACACACGCTGTCTACATTTCTTTATCTTCTCTCCTATCTCAGGTATGCTGGAAGACATTTCTTTAGAAATAAGCATCACCTATGTACCTATTTTTCTGTTCTAATCTTCTTGTCTGTTTATACAGGAAAAAAAATTATTCAATGTGCAAGCTGTAACCATGAATTCAGCATATCATTCTAGACCCCCCAGCGCAAAAATTTTTCATCGGTTATACGAAAAAAAATCAGCTGTTTCATAGAAAAGTGCAATACCTACGCGGTCAAAATGTATGGAACAGCTGACTTTTTTTTTGCATAACCGACGATACATTTCTTCGCTGGGGGGTCTAGAATGATCTGAATTCATGGTTACAGTTTGCGCACTGAATAAAAACTTTTCCTTTATATGTGTGTACATAAATGGTTAAATAAATAAATAAAATAGTTTGGAAAAGTCAAGGCAGATAATGATAAGATAATTAATAGGTATTAGTCTTAATAGTGTTATTGTATGTATTTGAATATTTCGTTTCTGACGTATTTTTTTAAGTATACCAAACAAATTTACGGATCACTGTCTCTGATTTCAATATTTCTTTTTCAATTTATTTACGTCTAGTATCTGATAAGCTTATAATGCACACCTCCTATTTCGTATCAAAATATAAGAAAATTGCTCATATCTAAATTTAGCAGCGTAAATGTAAGTTCAAAAATTCAAACCCGACTACTGAAAAATCTCGCTCTAAAAATATAAAACAATAAAATATTCTCATCTTAAATCCGTGATCGCTAACTACAGTTAAGAGGTGCGGAGGGGTCTTGGTATTTAAAAATGGTCACCCATCCACGGACCAACCTCGGCAAGCGTAGCTTAACCTTATAGATTAACCTGTGCGGCTGGTTTTACTTAGCCATAAACCCTTTATAAGCTTCATAGCAAAAGCTCAATAACCAACTCTACGTACCTCGGATGGTTAAAGGCAGGCGTAACTTAAAACAGACGGTTAAAGTAGGTATAACAACAGATATAATGTACGTAGCTATAGTTGTGGGTACGCGTTAGCTGCGGGAGCGAAAGCAACCTAAGTTTGTTTTACAGTTTTTTGAGTTACCCGATTGTGGCGGAAAAGGGTTGGTTCTGTGTTTAAGTTGGATCTGTTTGTGAATTGGAGTTGGTTTTGTGCTGTTAGCGTATCTATAGTATTGCATACGATACTAAAAACAGTTTGGTTTGCCAAACGAAAAATATTTTACAAAAACCGATTTTTAATAGATTTTCGACAACGTAGCATCATGGCTTGTGTAAATTAAATACTCTTCAGATTATTTTCAATTTATGAAAATTCTATGGCTTAGTTAAATTGTTATAGGTTTAATTATGAGGCAAAATAGACGCCAGGATGGGTAACGACTGTTTTTAATTAGTTTTTAATACGTCTCCTAAACTCCTACCGTATTCACACAGCAGCGTGCACACCGCCATCTTTCTACTACGTTTTTCTCTCTCACACATTCTTGGTCTCGCTCACACACTATTTGACATCTGTCATCTGGACTTGTCTTGGACTGGACTTGTCAGTTTTACCAAAGGGTAAGTAACTGGGTCGTGAAGATCAGGTGGGTAATCACTCCATGTAAAATACTAGTATTCAGCTGCATACGGTTAGACTGGAAGCTGACCCCAGTATAGTCAGGAAAAGTCTAGGCAGATTGATTATATGCAGGTGTAAAGATACATGATACATGAACAAAATCGCTCCCTCATCATCAGGTTCAGATCATATCCATTTACCAGCTATAGCATCCAAAACAAGGCCGTTACAACGTCCGGTTGATATTAAAGTTTAAGTTATAAGCCATTTTTTTTTGGGTGTGAACTCATCAAATATCTTCTCCAGCTCTGGGTGGAGCAGGAGGGCGTGTCAGATTTTTACTGACTAAAACCCACCCGTGTTCCCACAGTTGCCTGTGTGCCAGGGGCCGCGGTATCTCTTTCGAACATCCCGCACCCCTGGCAGGCATAGGCCCTTGCGGATCCCACCAGTTGGTGCTGACATCTCTTTGAGGCGCGCATGGAAAACAACGCGTCGTCGACCCGGGCTTGGTCCTTACCGGACAGCGAGCTACCCATTACTCGCCATCCGCAAGCCCGCGCCTAAGGTGGCCGGTAATCAGCCTGGGATTCCCGACGCCCAGTGCGTTTGCCGCGGTGACTACGGCCGCGAGGGCGTATATACTGCCTCTCCTTCACTTACTGCTTCGCAGAAGGAAATGACGGCTACCCATGCACTCTAGCTCCGTACCATGGCCTGGATCAGGGCCGGACGTGAGAGAACGCCGCCACCGATCGCCGCCCAAGCCGGGTAGACCTCCACCGTATGCTCCACCATGTCCTCAGTGCAAGTTTTGAGCCTTGGCTCGAGTCTTTCATTTATTGAGGCAGCCTCAGGCAAGTCCAGTTAAGCAGCCAACAATCTCGTAGGTAGACCAGAGAGATTACATTACCATAAAAAAAAAACCGATCAAGTGTGAGTCAAACTCGTGCGCCAAGGGTACCTACCCATTAATACCGCTATGATAAAAAAGATATGGGAAAATTTAGATTTTCGCGAAAACTTGTAAGTACCAAAAACCTCAACTTTTTTTTGGAATTTTTCTTTTATTTTGTGCTGTAAGACCTTAGTTTTTGCCAAATTTCGTGATTCTAGGTCAACGGGAACTACCATATACGTTTTCGACCCAAAACCTATAGGGTACTTCCGATTGACCTAGAATTGTCAATTTTGGTTAAAAGCAAGGTCTTATAGTACAAGTAAAAGAAATAATATATATAGTAAGGATTAGTAGGATTCTAATAAATTCAGGCATTAAAATAGCATTCACATAGAGCTAACCATCACATTGAGAAAACAATCTATCCATCCAGATATCTAATTAAACTCTCACAAAAAACAGTTCTCGTTGAAAACTGAAAACCCAACTTTACCTCTTATCCCACTTTCACAGCCGACTTTCAAAACATACCTACGCTCCCCGAGTATACATAAAGTCCATAAACCCTTACTGGTTCAGTCGATTTGGCGAGCGCGACGCGAGCGGTCGCTTCCTTGCCCGCTGATAAAATCATAAAATAAAAAACAATTTACAAACGTACCATAACTATTTAAAAAAATATATAAAGACTTACAGCTCTTTCGCGAGTGAGTGACAAGTGTAGTTTTTTTTTTTAAGTTACGAGGCAAAGGTAAGCTTCTTCAAGGTCATTGAGCTTCGTTGTCTATGGATATTTTCCCGTTTTGTTTTTATAGATAAAAGGTGATTGTGATACGTTTTCATTCGTTTTTCTTTTGACGTATAGGTGAAATGTTTTCTGAAATAACTTTGGAAGGAATTTAAGATATTGGTCGTGTGTTGTTTTTCCTTAATACGTGAAAATAAAATCGTTTTGGGAATATTGCTTCGGGAAAATGTGATTTCTCTGAAAATTGTTGCGTTTTGCACTTTAAATACGTAATTATGTTACGCAAAAATGTATTTAAATATTCTGCTTCTTCATAAAATATACATGCTTGATTAAAACAATGAAAAATCTACTGACTTAATATAACACGCTATATTTTCGAAATCGGTAGTCTACAAAACTTTTTTTTGTAGTAGTATTTCAAACGAATTATTATCTTTAATTGACAATAATAATACTTCTACACGAACACGTTATTCTAGTACCTATTCTAGTTGGAACGAATTATTAACAGAACCAACAAACTACTATTGTTTTAGGCGGTTCAAAGTTAAGCGAAAATCAACCACTAGCTTCTGAAAACATTGTTGAGAACGTAAAGTACACAAAGAATTATTACAGAATAGAACCTACTGTTTTATTCTATAGAATTAACTTCAAACCTCAATCAAGTGAGCGCACAAAATTCGAAGGCGAACTCATTTGTTTTTAAAATAAATCATCGCTGATTTATAAAGATCGAATTTCGAAGCGACGATGCTTAGAAAAATCTTTTACCAAAAAAAAACCGACTTCCGGAAAAATACTAAAAAGTGAAAAATAACATTAATTTCGGAAGCCGGTGATTTGAATTTTTTGTGACCGCCTTCCGAAATTGAAGTTACTTTTCACTTTTTAGTATTTTTCTGGAAGTCGGTTGTTTTTTTTTGGAAAAAGATTTATTTTTCACATTTTAGTTATAGTACCTACCCCACACCATTTCGAAATTTCATCATCCTTGGGGTGAAAACAATGCATATTTATGCGATCGCAGCAATCGCGGTTGATTTGCTGTAATTTTTTGAAGAGATCAGTTGTCTGTCCCTGAAACGTATCATCAGATCTATATGAAATTTAAATGGTATCACACTTGAAGCACCAGCTTTTAAATAAAAAAAGAATTATCAAAACCGGTTCACCCAGTCGAAAGTTCTGAGCCAACAAACATTTTAAAAAAATACACTCGAAATGAGAACCTCCTCCTTTTTTGAAGTCGGTTAAAAATGACTCCCAGCCTTTTCCCAAGTAAATCGAGGTTGGCATGCAGTCTCACCAGATGCAGTGGAATTCCAGAATTAAAACAAGGAGTCTTCCTATTTATGCTCCATCGCAGATAGATAGTAAGACTTATTGTGCTCACAGAGTAGACCTCCAGGGCGAGACGTAAAGAATAGCAGTATCCCGCTTCTTCCCGTGGATATCATAAAGGTGACTAAGGGACTTACTAGAGAATGGGCAGCAGCGTTCTCTATGCATTTTACCACCATACTGCGATCTCTAACCCGCCTGCCAAGCGGGGCGATTATGCCAAACCACCTCCTTTTGGAGGAGGCCTACGTCCAGCAGTGGACATCTTTTGACTGAAATGATAAAGACGTCAGACGAAAAGCGACGTCGTATTATTTTCACAAAGTATTTTCTAGATATTAAAAAAAAACATTAAGCGTGGCAGAAGCCGCAGGCATTTTAACTTATATAAAGTTTAATAAATGCTTACTTGAGTACAACTTTACAGACTTTTAGATTGGTTTTGTCTTGTTTTTCTGTTGAACCGTCTGACACGTGATTATGAGAAAATTATAGTCATTTTCGTCTTTATTTTGTCAACTTTTAAATTAGTCGTCATTAACCTCTTTTTTGCTATTTTTTTTTTCACACAATCGATCCATGATGGTTTTAGTCTTCGCCTCTATACTCTCTATGTTATTGTTGTTTACTAGTTGTACGCGCGGATTCGCTTGCGTGGATGTTAGAAATTATTCCACGGGAACTAACAACCGGGACAAAAATAACATCAGCTATCTGCCAGTCAAAGTCCCGTGAAAATCGGTGCATCCGTTTCGGAGATTAGCCTGAACAAACAGATAGATAAAAAAAATTATAATGCCTTAAGTATCGTATAATCTTTCTAAATCGCTGTTGTTTGGACATTACAAACAGACACTTCAATTTATTTATTTGTATGGAAACTATAAATGATATTATTTCTGTAAGTAGGTTTGTATAAATACTTTTACACGTTAATCATATTTTTAAAACTAGATGAAGTCGGCGTTTCCTATCTGACAACTCTGAGGCCAAAACAGAGGTCTCTTTTAAAGTCCAGACATAATCTTGGTCAGATCATGTGAACCATGTTTATGGAGTACTAGCTGCAGCTCGCGGCTCCGCGTTACCCGCGTCTATGTTGAAAATTTACCAAAGTGAACCATATCCCGAGATGACATTTTTCATACAAACTTCCATCCCCTATATCACTCCTTTACTGGAAGAGTTTCGTAAAATCCTTGCTTAGCTGACATTTCCTACTCATAATCTACCTCTGTGCCAAATTTCATCTTCGTACATTGAATGGTTTTTGTGATTTCGTGTTTATTAAGTGAGTGAATGATTGACTGAACTTGCGCTTTTATATACCTGTTAAAGAAACCCTATTGCTTTCCTTAAGCACTAAAGATAACAGCTGGTATAGAATCACTATACATAGTTTCAGCTCAAAACAAAATACTCTAAGAATTGATACCAAATTTTCGGTTTTATATACTTCATAAATTCAAATCATAACAAACGTGTCACCGCACTACATCGGTCAATAACTTTCCACGTTACTAGCCAATATCACGATAAATCTATTCCGAGTGATGTGTTTATTTCAATTTGAAAAGTTCGGTTTCTGGTATCAATGTATTAAAGATTCTCATAACTTCTGAACATGTATAGATAGGATTAAAAAACTCTTCTAATATCGTTTGATATCATCCAAAGAAGCCGTGCTCTTGGTATTTATATACCCTTTCCGTTACACGATGTATGTATAGATGTAATACCACCATGAAATGTCCACGTTTGTTAGACCCTCGGCTAAGATAATATACACGCCCATTACACATATCTTTTACATAATCCTTTTATGAAATGCTCAAAAAGATAACCCTTTAATCTTTAGCCTTTTCCCAACTATGTCAGGGTCTCGGGTGTCAGCTAGTAGTCTAGCTAACGAAATTTTGGAATCTCACGATAAATCTTTTGACGTTTAATTCTCGTAAGAATTCGTCTGTTTTAAGATACGCAGAGAGTGACATTCGAAGTTTTAAAAAGCAACTTTCATAATCATCATTAGCATTTCAGCTGAAAGACGTCCACTGCTGGGCATTAGGCCTCCCCCAAGCTCCACCACTTCGTCCGGTTCTGTTCTGCCCGCATCCAGCGGACTCCTACAGCCCTCACAAGGTCATCGGTCCACTTTGCAATTACAAATTTACTAGCAAATTCCCTTCAAAAACCCTAGCAAATTTACTTCTGCCAAACTGCTAAGCAGTTTGTTGGCAGATGTAGCTACAATTTACAATAGGGTATTTTACTCTATACGAGAAAAAATCTAAAAATATATTATTGAGATTACTTAGGCAAAATGCAGTCGGAAAATGTTAGTTTTAGTTCATGAAATAACAAAATAAATTTTAAAATTCAATTAAAAGATTTCAGTTTTTTTTATCTGTTTTTGAACACCATGAAATAGTAGCCGCCATGTTATTTCGTCATACGGCATGTCAACTGAGCAACTTTGTACTTTTATTAATTTCGTAACCAAAGTAATTTTTATTTAAATCATATTTTGCATTCAGGAACAGCAAACCAACGATAAGTATAAAAAAAAAACTTTTTTTAAATTATAAACAATTGTCATAAAAAATATCAGCGCATTTGTTTTTAGCAAACTGACGTCCAGAGCAATATAGCGTCTACTGCGTCCAGCGTTTTCGTTAAATTACGCGCAAAATTTTAATGCATTTTTATGGCACGAATCGATTAAATAAAAATGTTGTGTTTTTTTCTAGTGGTTTATTAGGACTCTAGAATCTAAATTAGATACTTTTCAAAAATGAGTGTAATACCCTATTTTATCTTTTTGACAAAATGTATTATTGATTGATGCTTTGGCAAAAGGTACTTATCTATTAAAACACCACCGAATCGCCACTTTTTCAACTATATTTCTTAACTATTTCTCTAGATATGATCAATTAACCATGCTGCAATGTCTCTGTAAATTAAAGCAATTTTTCATTTAGTAGTTTTTTTTGGAAGTCGTTTTTTAATTTTTTATTGTTAAACTGTTTTTTTTTTGTTGTTAAAATTCTCACGAAAAGTTGTCACGACACTTTTTGCTATAGTAAGCTATTGTAAGCCGTGCGGCGTGCGCATGTTTCTCTGTCTGTCCCTCTCTCTCTCTTATAGAAAGAAAGCCAGATATTTTCATTTCGTCTTTTTTTTTTTTCTTTTTCTAGCTTCGTTCCATCCGGGTGTCCCTTGACACCTCTCAAGTTTTTATTTTTCGTATATATATAGTAACGTGTTTTTTGGAAGTCGGTTGTTTTTTTTTTTTTTTTGTTAAAAATAATTTTATTTTTCGCGTTCTAGTTATGTAACGTACCACACACCAATTTGTGATCAAAGCTGATGCAAAAACTACCCAGTAAAATTTGTATAGGGCTTAGAATTTTCGAAATCGATCCACAATGCCAAATATATCGCGAAAAATACATTTAAACAAAATACAAACGCATTAAAAACCACCTCCTTTTGAAAATCGGTAAAAAAATTAAGTAACCCCTTTAAATGTTTGGTAAACTTTTTACTTGACGTAAAATGTCTGTGATTTTAAAAGAAAAACCTGAAAACATTCTAACTTTATTTAGTCAAATAGAAAATACCAGACTCATCAAGATCTAGGTGTTCAAATAGGAAACGCCATTCTTATCTAGATTTCAGAAACACTTGTTGAATATGAATTTAATTTAAAAGAAAATAGAGTTTAATTTTATTCGTGAATCATACTGAAGCTTTTCGAGATTGTTCGTGTAGGTTAAGCAACATTACCTCGGTTTAAATGACTATGGGTGACCCACTCCAGATTTTTAATATTCTTAAACAAAATAAAAATCTTTGCTGTGAAGTAAAATTGCGGTCATCCACCCTATTCCAGACCTCAGAAACATTTCCTAACCATTATTAACCACAATTAATAAACATTCAGACACGTTACTTATAAACAACTAAACATACAAATAAATTAAATGTTGATTCATTGTAATGGCGTAGCTGTCTACGGCGTAGCGCTACGCCGTAGCATAGTGCTACGCCATAGCATATGTTTACTTACATTTGATTAAAGCTTTGTCTGTAAATATTCATAGTTTTCGTCAAGGTTACTGCTACTGGTTTATTTTAAGGTTTTTAAGGCCTTATTTTAGACCTTACAGAGTAGCTTTTTTATAACTAACGGTTTTCGAAATTTGCCATGCAAACTTCAACAGCCCATTTGACTCCTTTAGGGGTTGTTTTCTATCATAAAGTTTGACTATGTTATTTTTCATGGTAATAGCTATCTTTTCACCAAATTTCGTGAAAATCAGTTCAGCGATTTAGCTGTGAAATGAAAATGTAGCAAAAAAAGTTTTTTTTTCGTAAATAGTTTTAATTTTAGTTTAAAAATGGCTTTAAAAGTCACCATAATCATCATCATCTGCCTCCCTTCTCCCATCTATATAAAAGTCAGCTTACAGTCTAACCAGCCAGACCAGTATTTTACATAAAACTACTGCGTATCTGACCTCCACAACCCAGTTACTGGGTAACACGAAATCCCTTGGTAAAATTAAACTAAAATATAAAACACAAGCCACCGCTTTTCGTGCAACGTAGAGCTGAAAAAGCAATTCCGTTAAGAAAACAGTACATAGGGTTTTTTATTTAAAACCTCCGGTAATGGCGTCACGTAGAGCAGTATTTTGTAGACGCGACTCTACGTACTTACGAGACTACGTAGAGATCTTTTGTTGAAAGATATTTGATACGGTTAAGAGTTTTGTTGGAGAAAACGGTTGGTGGATATGTAGGTAGGTTTTTTTTATTTAGAGATTTACTGTTTATATAGGGAGCATATTATAGCTAGCTATTGCCAGTAGCTTCGCCTGCGTGGAGATCAAAAATTATCACAAGGGAACGGAATAAAAAGTATCATCATTTCAGCCGAAAGACGTCCACTGCTGGACATAGTCCTACCCCAGGCTCCTCCACTTCCACCGGTCTTGTGCTTCCCAAATCCAGCGTATTCCCGTGGCCTTCATAAGGTCCTCGGTCCACCTTGTGGGAGACCTTCCCACTCTACGTCTTCCGGTACGCGGTCGCCACTACAGAACCTTCCAGCCCCATCGGCCATCTGTTCTGCGAGCAATGTGCCCTTCCCACTGCCACTTAAGTTTGACAATTCTTCGGGCTATGTCGGTTGCCTTGGTTCTCCTGCGGATCTCTTCATTTCTGATTCAATCGCGTAGGGAAACCCCGAGCATAGCCCTCTCCATTGTCCTTTGGGTGACTTTAAGCCTTCTGATAAGGGCCGTTATGAGCGACCACGTTTCTCTACCATAGGTCATCACTGGCAACACACACTGGTCAAAGACTTTCGTCTTGAGACACTGCGGTATTTGGGCCGAGAAGATTTTGCGAGGGCTCCAGAACGCTGCCCAGCAGAGTCGGATTCGACGATTGACCTTTTTCTCGCAGTTGGACCTTCCTAACTGGACAGTCTGTCCTAGGTAAACGTACTCATCCACAACTAATGTAAAATAAAAATAAAAAGATAAAAAGTATCCTATATGTTAATCCAGATGATAAACTATCTGTGTGCCAAATTTTATCCAAATCCGGTCAGCCATTTTTGTGTGATTGAGTAACAAACATCCAAACATCGAAATATCCAAACTTTCACATTTATAATATTACTAGCTGTCCCGACAGACGTTGTCCTGTCTTAACTATGAATATTAAATTCGCATTCAACACATGGTGGTTATGCCTTTAAAATGTAGCTTATGTGAAACGTTGGTATTTTTAACACAGCGCCATCTATTGATTACTTACTCAACCCAGTCAACAGATACCGCCATCTGTTAGAATCATTTGGAGTTAACAGATAATTGTGACTGTCAAATAATAACAGACAAATAATTAGCAATAAATTAAAATTGCGACTATAATTTGAGATTTAAACTATCCTATCTCTCAAGTTGGATCGGACTGCACATGGTGTGCGTATATTTTATTATAATCGGTTAAGTGGTTTAGGAGTCCATTGAGGACAAACATTGTGACACGAGATTTATATATATTAAGAAGATATACTAGGATTCAATAGTTTTGTTTGAAGCAAAATAAAGAAGATTTACTAGCTTCAAATTTTTATCTCACTGATCGAGTTTTTGATCACTCAAAAGTACCTGTAAATGGTTTAATTGAAATAAATGCTACGACTTTGAGTTTTGAAACGGTTTTATTTAGCTTGCCCTGTTTGTTGTTGCTTTTTATTTGTTTGGGTCATATTTAGTACTTGAAATTTTACCCCCTTCCTGTTGGGAGATTGATCTGATATTTGGTACACACCTTTAGTTTTGTTAACAATACAATAAAATATACAATGAGATATATTAAGTAACGAATTAAAAACTAAAAACCGGTTTTAAGTAAAAGCTAAAAGATAATTCGGTAAAATAAAATCATGAGGCGCATGAAACATATTTACTCAGGTAACGCTACGCCCCACGATTTTATTTTACCAAATTATATTTTAGTTTTTAGTTATTTATAAAAACAATATTAATATATATTTACTCCTGCGTTACTTTTTTTTGAGGGTGGCAAATCATCGAATAACTTTGCCCGCTCTGGGTGGAGCAGGAGGGCGTGTCAGACTTTTACTGACTAAAACCCACCCATGTTCCTTCAGTTGCCTGTGTGCCAGGGGCCGCGGTATCTCATTCGAACAACCCGCACCCCTGGGCCTTACCCTTTAGTCAATACAGTCGTGCTGTTATTAATGAGGTTTAAAAGTATTATTACTATACAAAATCAAAATCAAAAGTCGTTTTTCGAACGTCAAAATGACATAAGATAGTCCCCAAAACGCCCGCTCTTCACCACTTGCTAGTGCTTTAGCTGAAAAGAAGTGACGCAACAAACTGTCCAGCAGCACAGCTGTCTGTTAAATTAGAAGAACTTGATTCTATTCATCATCTACCTAGCCTTTCCTAAACTATTGTTACGCGCTAAAGCTAAAGTAATTAATTACCACTAGCGCCATCTAGTATCGAGTAGCAGAATTAATTGAGTCAAGACCTATCTAGCAAGTTCGATACCAGAATCTTCTGGAATTATCAACATCTGTTCAGTCGGGGCCGGTATGTTCTCGAAGATTCTAGAAGCTTCGTATCTCGAACGTTCTTAAGGCCGTATAAAAGGCCAGGAACAGAGCAAGATCCGGCCCAATTCGATCCAGCCTGTCCCCAATAGCGATAGCTGTCCCCCTATCAGTGACGCCCTGAGCCGAGGGTGCCCTCAGCGTGCAGTCGCTTAGTATATAAATTTATTTTGTAAGCCCTGGCTGGAGGCGTTAAGATTAACTTCTTAATGGCAGCCCCAGGAATGACCGGTTGAGCAGTCACGGCCTCTCAAGGCCAACTGCGAGATGCCCTACACAAAAAAAAAAACAAGACCGGGTAGTATTGGTCAAGCGATACAGGCGAGAACATCGTAAGCGATCTTCAAGTGCGATTAAGAGTGATCAGTAGTGAAATTGTGTTTTGTAATTTGTGTGTTTAATTAAAGTGTCGATTTTGGTAATTTTTATTGGCAGTTTTTAATTGTCACGAACCCGAAGCTCGTAACACTATGTTGGGGTCGTCTTCCAGTTTAACTGAATGCAGCTGAATAACAGTGTTTTACATGGAGTGACTGCCTTTCTGACCTCCACAAACCAGTAAAAAAAAAATAGTTTAAAAAACTAAAAAAACACGCTTTAAAAACCAAACTAAAAAAGGAGAAAATAATTTAATTCAATTAAAAAGCGTGGGGTGCTTTTTGAGGTATTTTAATAATCAATTAATGTCAAGCACCCCACGCTTTTTAATTGAATTAAATTATTTTCTCCTTTTTTAGTTTGGTTTTTAAAGCGTGTTTTTTTAGTTTTATAAACTATTATTTATTTTCTATTTTTTAGTTCTGCTAACTACAAAAATGTGTTTTTTTCCCCATTTTTTTTTGTAAATTATTGAATTGTCATCAGTCCTCGACAAGTTTACAAAGTTTCAATGAAATCTGACCGTTTAAAGTGGGTCAAAATCGCGCTCAAAGGAGTCGGTTACATACAAACAAACAAACAAACATACAAGTGAAGCTAATATAAAGCATGTAATGATGACTTATACCAAAGTTTGCTTTGGTATAAGTCTTAATTTTCCAACCCTAATCGCAATTTCTTTGGGGTAGACGCAACATGTGTTTTTCTGGCTCAGTTTTCTATTAATCTTCATTTCGGTAGTCACTTAAGTATCCTTACGGTGTTAAAAAAAAACTCCGTGCCGCAGTAAAAAAGATTAATCATCCCCTTATATTTGCAAGCCTTTTTTGAGCTTTGAGCCTAAAGTGCACCACACCTTTAGGCTCAAAAATGATGACGATATTAGCTGGCGATACTTTTTCAAAATGAAACGGTTTCAAAACGTTATAGACAATAAAGAAAAAAATCATGGAAACCAGCACCCTAATTGCGTAACACGCGATTAATCGTAATCGGTTTCATTTTGACAGTTCAACAATATTCATTGCGTTATTTACGTTGCTGAGCAGACACATTTTTCGAACATATGAAGCAATGGTTTAGCCATCTGTTTCAAAACGAAACAAATTATGTTGAATCGTGAGTTACGCAATTAGGGTGCAGATGCCAATCGCTTACCTGCACCCTAATTGCGTAACTTACGATTCATCATAATTTGTTTCGTATTGAAACAAATGGCTAAACCATTGCTTCATTTGTTCGAAAAATGTGTCTGCTCAGCAACGTAAATAACGCAATGAATATTGTTGAACTGTCAAAATGAAACCGATTATGATTAATCGCGTGTTACGCAATTAGGGTGCTGATGTGTAGATCATTCTTCCATATTCTATCCTCAGAAGTTGGCCCAGTCAAATTGCCTCTAATTGATGTGAATGATAATATTGTTGACTGTAGTCGTATTGGTGTTCCTAATGAAAGGTATTTAGTGGATTGGAAAAGAATAACACGTACTCATTGAATAATAATAGGGTTTTTTTTTTGGCTGGGAAATCATCAAATAACTTCTCCCGCTCTGGGTGGAGCGTTAGACTTAGAGTGTTAGACTTTTACTGACTAAAACCCACCCATGTTCTCTCAGTTCCCTTTATGCCAGGGGCCGCGGTATCTCATTCAAACAACCCGCACCATATATATGCAAGACTGATCATCTCATTTCATTTATTTATTCACTAGTAATAAATTTACTTAAATGGCTAATTGGAAAAACCGCGGCCATTGAAATTTGTTAATTAATTACGCAGTTTGATATAAAATTACGTTGCAACAGTAATTTTTCTGTTGTTGTTTTTTTATTAATCCATTTCATTATTGCTCACGTCTCTCATAATTGTTCTCTTATGTATAATTTCAACATGAATGTTGTAATCAATATTTTGTTACAACATTTTGATTTAAAAAAAGTGTTCGTGGATTTTCTTGCCCGTTCTTCTCCATAGGTACCTTTGCCGCTTTTGAATGGGCAACTACGCTTCATCTTTTTACACGCTTTATATTAGCTTCACTTGTATGTTTGTTTGTTGGTTTGTTTGTTTGTATGTAACCGACTCCTTTGAGCGCGATTTTGACCCACTTTAAACGGTCAGATTTCATTGAAACTTTGTAAACTTGTCGAGGACCGATGACAATTCAATAATTTAAAAAAATTGAGAAAAAAAAACACGTTTTTGTAGTTAGCAGAACTAAAAAATAGAAAACAAATAATAGTTTAAAAAAACTAAAAAACACACTTTAAAAACCAAACTAAAAAAGGAGAAAATAATTTAATTCAATTAAAAAGCGTGGGGTACTTTTTAAGGTATTTTTATAATCAATTAATGTCAAGCGGGGTGCTTGACATTAATTGATTATAAAAAACCTCACCTTGGTTTTTAAAGCGTGTTTTTTAGTTTTTTAAACTATTATTTATTGACTGACCGACTCTTTGGCAGTCCAAAATTACTTGTAATTGTTTTAATTGGAATAAATGAGAATATTTGATGAACATCACTAATAAGGTCACCATACGCACCTGAGTAGTATTCATAATCGGCGTGCATGTATGAACCTTAACGAGGCAAAAGGAGCATGTAAAGATTGTACAGGTGACGTTTTGTAGTTTCTGCGAATCCCTAAAAGCTGTTTTTTTTTGTATAACCGACTAAAAATTTCTGCGCCGGGGGTCTAGAATGATATGCTGAATTCATGGTTATAGTTTGCGCACTGGTTAAAAGCTTATCCTGTAGATTTGTCAATTAAATGCTATAATAACATTTATTTAGTAAAAACTTTTTTAAATTTACTTTTTTAACTTTTTCTTTTTTTGTTATGTTTATTGTTCTCTTTCTTTTTATATATGTTTGTTGCTGTTGTGTTGTGTCTGTGTCGAATAAATGTTTTCTATTCTATTCTATTCTAATAAATTCGTAAAAACACCAATCTTTTTCTCATTTCTGAGTACGTCAGTAGGCGGCATTTAAATTATTCCCGTGATCCGTCTACCGATAAACCGGTGGCGGATGGCTGTGTATAAATAGATTTAAGAATTAAGCCGGAAAATCGGCTGTTTGTCCGGGACAGAATAGTCAACAGATGAAGTTGGTATTCAAGCAAACAGCTTTATATTATGAAGGCAATCATGTATATCCTTATCATACTTATAATTATTATAAATGTGAAAGTTTATATGTTTTAGATATTTAGATGTTTGTTACTCAATCACGCAAAAACGGCTGAACAGATTTGGGTGACATTTGGCACACAGATAGTTTATAACCTGGTTTAACTTTTTTTTTTTATTAATTTTAGTCCAGAGGTCCTAGTTTAACTTTTGTTACTTTAAGTTACTTATAGCTATATTTTCATAATGCAGAATTGCATATGTAAGCGGGCATGCCCTTTATGCCTAGAGGCTTTTATTTAGATTGGAAGTGCTGTTTACGTTTTATTTTAATTTTCTATTAGTTTTAGTTTTCAATTTTTGCTGGTATATTGGCGTGTGCTAGCTGACATATGGCAAATTTTATGTTTTTTTTTTGTTTTTCATAATTTTTATTACCTATTATTGTATAGAATCAAGTTCTTCTAACTTAACAGACAGCTGTGCTGCTGGGGAGTTTGTTCCGCTACTTCTTATTCCCAGCTAAAGCACTAGAAAGTGGTGAAGGGCGGGCGTTTTTGGGGGGACTGTCTTATGTAATTTTATTTTGACGTTCAAAAAGAGCTGACTCTCAGCCTAGTTTGAATAAATGACTTTTGATTTTGATTGATATAAGATACTTTTCATCCCTGTAGTACGTTCCCATTGGCATAATTTCCAAACTCCACGCGGGCGAAGCTGCTAGCAAAAGCTAGTTTATTATAAATATTGGAGTGTTCGTGAAGTTTCTTGCTCATTCTTCTCTGTAGGAACCTCTCTTCTCTCTCTCTTCTTCAACCCTTGGCCACCCAATGCTGAGTGTAGGTCTCTTCCAAATCTCTCCACTTTTGGCGGTTTTGTGTCGTGGCTATCCAGTTTCTTCCGGCCACTTTAATGATATCGTCTATCCACCTAGTCGGTTGTCTTCCCACATTCCTCCGTCCTGTTCGTGGTCTCCACTCTAGCACTTTTTTCCCCCATCTCCCATCCAGTCTACGGCATATATGGCCCGCCCACTTCCACTTTCTTTTTGCTATCACTTCCGCTATGTCTGAGAGTCTGTAGGAACCTACTACGCTTTAAAATGCTACTAGCTACTACTTCATCTGTCTGACGGTAAGTTAGACAGAGTATTGAAATAATATAATAGTTTAAAAAAATTAAAAAGCGTGAGGTGCTTTTTGAGGTATTTTTGTAATCAATTAACGTCAGTCAAGCACCCCACGGTTTTTAATTAAATTAAATTATTTTCTACTTTTTTAGTTTGGTTTTTAGAGCGTGTTTTTTAGTTTTTTAAACTATTATTTATTTCATTACTCTTTCTAACTTACCGTCAGACAGATGAATCTAGTACGTAGCTTTGGATGCATATTTTTAATAGCAACACTATCATTTTCACTACCGCTCTGTGATTATTAATTCAACAATATCCATTTCGGTCTTCATTTTCTTGGAAGAGAAGTTGAATTTTCTAAATACAAAGAATGGCGAGTCATATTTTATTTATATTGAGAAACATAAATAAAGTATTTGTGTAAAGCTTTGCCGTTCAGTTAGATTTATCCTGTTGGATGTGTTTATCATTTATTCTGCTGCCACTATACCAATTTATTTGTGGTCGGCGCAACGTGTCTTTTTAACCGACGAAAACACGGAGGAGGTCACTCAAAAAAAAATCTTACCCTAGGGGTGGGAAAATAGGGGTGATTTATTGTTCTCTCACAGATTTTAATGCTAAGTGGTGTATTACAAAAAGTAATAAAACATTAAGCATGTAGTAATTAGTAGATTATAGCCACAAAAAATTAGAAAATAAAAACTTTTTAACAAAAAAAATTAGAATACCGCAAAAAACTGGAAAGCAAAAAATAATTAATCTTTTTTGTTTAACCTCAATAAGGCGAGGCGGTGACATAAAATTGAAATACATATCCAAAGTCACCGACTTCCAAACTTAGTTATTGAGGTTAAACAAAAAAGGTATATTATTTTTAGCTTTTCACTTTTTTCGGCGGGATATTTTTTTGTTAAAAAGTTTTTCTCCCACATTCTCTATTATTCGTCATCTCCGTAGTCACACCCTTTCTAACCATATCATCATTCACACAGTCCATCCATCGTTTTGTTCCTACTCATATAGCCATCGACATTCATACTCAAAACTTACAGATGCCAGTGTGTTTGGCAAAAATTCCAAAGAAATAGTTAAGCTGAACTTTAGAACTGTCAAACTAAATTACGTCTCGATTGAATTTGTCGTATTTTTTTTTGCGCCGAAGCAAATCTAATTTCATCTCAGGTCTTGTTTATTTCCGTCACTTTCTTGTTTCATGAGATGGAAAAGGATAGCACTAGTCTATATAAAGTTTGGTTGATGCACAACAGAATCATCAACTTTTTGTGTAACTAGATTCCGCCCGCGGCTTCACCCGCGTGGAAGTCGGAAAATATTCCGCGGGAACGTACTACCGGGATAAAAAGTATCCTATGTGTTAATCTAGGTTATAATCTATCTGCGTGCCAAATTTCATCCAAATCCATTCAGTATTTTTGCGTGAAAGAGTGACAAACATCCATAATGAGATGCATGAAGAAGCCTCCTCGTGTAGCGCAATTTGTTCCACCAGTAACTCGAATGAACCGAGCGCTCGGCGCATCCTGGACAGTCACACCCAATACCTTGATGACTGGCTAATTCTTCCCTTGCGGTGGTAGGACTAACGCCCGCCTGGTTCGCGACCACCCTCCCACCGGAGTCCGGCGTCAAGCAGCTTGCTATGTTTCGTCGATGCGTGGGAGTACCAGTGCCTTGAACAAGAGTGAACAAGCATTTTCTGGGCACGCTCGATCCATCATCAACTGTTGCCAGAGCTGAGTCCCCTGTATGTCGTACTTTAAGGATGCTCAACGCCCTCTTGACCGCCTATCCTGAATGTGATCTATTTGCTGATGAATGGAGTAAAATCATGCGTGTGTGTTTGATGTTTTGCGAGAGAAAGTATGCTAGGTTGTCCTCTATTATGTGTTAGTATTTGTAATATGTTTGTTAACTATTCAATCTCTATGTTAATTAATGTAATTGGTGTAACCGTTTTAATTAACAATAAACAATCATAGACCTCACTGCCAGGGGTGCGGGTTGTTCGAAAGAGATACCGCGGCCCCTGGCACACAGGCAACTGAGGGAACACGGGTGGGTTTTAGTCAGTAAAAGTCTGACACGCCTTCCTGCTCCACCCAGAGCGGGAGAAGTTATTTGATGATATCCCACCCAAAAAAAACAATCGCTTTCCATCAAGCGTGATCGAGGTCAAGAACGGGCCCATTTAGTAAAAAAATTATACATACATTCATCGATACATACACACTTTCGCGTTTATAATATTAATAAGGAAGTAGTATAATAAATAATAGTTAAAAAAACTAAAAAGCGTGGGGTGCTTTTTGAGGTATTTTTATAATCAATCAATGTCAAGCACCCCACGCTTTTTAATTGAATTAAATTATTTTCTCCTTTTTTAGTTTGGTTTTTAAAGCGTGTTTTTTAGTTTTTTTAACTATTATTTATTTTCTATTTTTTAGTTCTGCTAACTACAAAAACGTGATTTTTTTTCTCAATTTTTTTTTTCAATTATTGAATTGTCATCGGTCGTCGACAAGTTTACAAAGTTTCAATGAAATCTGACCGTTTAAAGTGGGTCAAAATCGCGCTCAAAGGAGTCGGTTACATACAAACAAACATACAAGTGAAGCTAATATAAAGCGTGTAAAAAGCGGGACTTACAAACCATAACTAACAAAATCTCTCAACCATACACCTCTGCCCCTTTCAGGCTACACAAGCATATTGTAACAACATATTTATATCTATTCAATTATCTTATAATCCGCACAGATCATATTCATTGAACAATATCTTTGGACTCTTTGATCAGTTACCGAACTAAGCGCATTGAGTACGCTCGTGTGGGTTCTGTACCCGGGAAGGGTAAATATTGACACGCATGCCTACTTGATTAGTCGTAATGAAACAGGTTTAATTATACGCGTGATATATTAGAAGCGTGAGACGTACTTGTGAAGCGTCGTTTGCTGCAACCGATTCTGTGGATGACCATCTATTAGGTAACGCGACCCGTCATTCAGAGATCATTGCGACGGTCCTGTTGTTTTGGGGGGGATCTAGCTACAAATGAAATATATGTGGGAGCTTAAATTCGTGATTCCACGTATATTTTTAAGATAATTAGATGAACACAACACTGCGCCTAATATACTCGTAATAATGAAAATTATCTGCGGAACAAAAACCTATGTCAAACTATTTTTAAATTCAAACTTAAACCGATCGGCTGTTCAATCATAGATAGCCCAACCATTGGCTGCCAGTAAACGTAAGGTTTCATGCTGAAGACACTCACTCTAAGCCGCAACCAACTTTGCTAAAGAAGCATAGTCTTCGCAAAGGGTGTTGAGTTGACGCTTACGTATAATCCCTTAACTACAAATGACAAATTTTACAGGAGAGCGCTTCAAAGTTTCAAACACGACTAAAACAAAATAAAAAGTCATTTATTCAAACTAGGCTGAGAGTTAGCACTTCTTGAACGTCAAAATTACATAAGACAGACCCCAAAAAACGCCCACCCTTCGTATATCATGTTTTATTTAATGTAATGTCATGATGGATTTAAATTGCATTTTGCTATTTTAGACTTATTATTGTTAAACTAAACGATAGTATAGATAGGCTGGCCTGAAGGTCACGAAAACAAAACATGAAATCACGTATCTATCACATAAGAGATTGCACGTAGGGACCGTCGATTGATAAGTTACAGTTGCCAAACACTCCCTCTCACTGAGAGGAGGTCTGGGTCTCAGCAGTGGGAACCCGTCTGTATCTCGGTAAGCACGTTAAGCCTTTGATCTCGCCTGTCATTCGTAGATCATTGACAGTCGTCACAATAATCAGACCCCTAAATCACTGACAACCAGTATTACTAAGAGGTTTGAGAGTCTTGAAATATTTAGAAACTATCACAATATTACGCTTATAAACAATTAAATAATAACAATAAAACGATTTCAAATAATCCGGAGATTATTTAATAAAACAGACAGATGAATGAACTGAACAAGTTTATTTTATGTAGGTACTTTATTTGCATTGATATACAAAAAAACCCAAGAAGCACAGTCTTGAACAAAATTAACACTGAGAACTGTCCGCAATTATACGTTTGTGGATATATGTAGTTATGATAAAACACATTTTTCAACCTTACTCGTATGATTTAAAGTGGTTTTTACAAAGCCAATATCCATAAAGACTGACTGAAAGATGACTGACGATCCTATTTGACACCTGCGTACATTTGTGCCTTATATATGCGGACGTATTTTAGATGCCGATTGTGTATCTTGGGTTTTTGTATATCAATGTGTTCAACGGCTGCATTTTTAAAAGATATTCCGTGAACAGACGCTGTACTTTGTTTTTTTTTTATTCGAGTGTTCAACGGCTGCATTATTAAAAGATATTCCGTAGTACTTTCTTTTTTTTTTTATTCGACTCAATTTTATTTTTTCAACACTCAGACTAATCTATAAAACCTTCATTTTATTCCTTCTTTTAATCTACCTCCCCCACAAATCAGTGCCATCTCCCGTTCTCCTTTTTCGATCTTCCACCATCTCACTAGACGCCATCTTCAGATCATATGCCAACCCAACAATTTCAAACCCATCTATAACTTTAGTTATATAATTCCAACTGTTATTTCCGAATTCCCCTGCCCTATAATCCCACGGAAAGGCATGGTGATAATTGTGAAACCCTTCGCCCATTGTCATGAAGATTAGAGGAAGATTTTGACAAGCTTTTATGGTCTTGTCATACGGTTTATAGCCCCAAGAATGAGCTAGACTGTTAGTTAAAAACGTCATGTTGCAGGTCATCATGTAGCGAAGAATGTTGAGATGCCAACAGTTGGAGAAGGTGTCTCCTAGAAGCCAGGGTATGACTGTGGGGAGTATTATGCCGATTAGCGGGAGCAGCCATATTGCGTTCCTGCAAAAAAGATAATTAGAAAAGTTTTTATATTTTGTCAGCTTTCAACGGGGGCAGTGGATCCAACTCAATTAATACAAGTACATAAATTCAGCTAAGTACGCTTGTTAACGGTTTCTCTATTAGAAAACCCTCAGTAGCGATCCGGAGTTTGGTATTTGTACGATTTTGTTACCGGGCACTGGTGCTAGGCTCACCCCAATGATATTGAGGTTCTCTATGAACTATGAAAGATAGTAACAGTTTTAATTCCGCGCACAACGGACCGAATGGATGTCTAAGTGCGGAAAAGGGAGTCCAAGGAGAAAAGAGAGAAACATTTTTGAATCATTAGCGATAACAAACTCACTGAGTGATGTAAAGAATTTTGGCGGGACCCTGATGACTATTCTACGGAACCCCTAGGTTTCGCGGAACCCAAACTCAAACTCAAAGCATTTATTTCAAATAAACCAATTACAGGCACTTTTGAATTGTCAAGGTCGGTGAGATAGAAAGATGAAGCTAGTTTGAGAATCCCTGCTATAGGCTATGGTAACGATAGATAAGTAGAATTATGTTAAATTAGCTGCTGCCCGTGCTGCTGCTTGCGTGGAATCGGACGTGTTAAGGGGACAAAAAGAACCTTGTTTGTTTTACTGATGATTTTGAAAAAGAACCTAGTTTGTTTTACTGATGATTTTGAAAAAGAACCAAGTTTGTTTTACTCCTTATAATATCAGCTATCTGCCAGCGATAGCCCCGTCAAAATCGGTCAATCCATTTTGGAGATAAGCCGGAACAAACAGTCAGACAGACAAACAAATATTTAAAAAAATGTTTGTCTGTATATAGTACCGTATTTACTTTCACTAACCTCTACCCGCAACTTTGTTCGCGTCAAATTTCTTGGCCTCCGATGTATCGGTACTCGCACGGGCAGGCAGTTCGATGCGACGGGGTGTACCGTCGCATCGAACTGCCTGCCCGTGCGAGTACTTCGTATTTGTGACGTTCTTTTATGTCAGCTCCTTTGGGTCACAGCCTGATATATCATAGACTTTCTCGATAAATAGGCCATCCAACACATAAAGAATTTTTCAATTCGAACCAGTATTTGCTGAGATTAGCGCGTTCAACCAAACAAAAAAAAATCTTCAGCTTTATTAAAAAAACTGTTACCTATTTTGACATTACAAACAAACAGAGAAATTTTACTGTATCTATGAAAATCAAAAACTAAAGTCATTAATTCAAACTAGGCTGAGATTCAACACTTTTTGAAGGTCAAAAATACAAAAGACAGTCCCCCAAAACGAAGTCGCCACTTCCTAGTGCTTTAAGTCGGTTACAGAACTTAGCGATGGAAAGTTTAAAACTCACATCAAACGTGCCCTTATCAAAAAAGCATATTATAAGATAAAAGATTACGTTGAAGACAGGGAAGTTTCTTCTTCGACACATGTGGCTTCCCTGGTACCTCATTAACAGCAAAACTGTGTGAAAGTCTATTAACTGCTCCCAAATAACAATGTTAATTTTTATTCTTTTTATTTTTTACAATGTCTGACATATTCTCGTCATTATTTGACATTATACATCAATTTTACTTTCGACTATTTATTATTAGTGATTGTCATCGAAATCATGTCACTTGGTTCAAATAGATTCATTTTATATAGGTAGATTCTTTTACATATTGTGAATGAGAGAACGTTGTAGGCCTTAGAGACTAGATTTGTAGACGTTTTTCTATTCTGTATTTTCATTCCTCTAAGTACCTGGTATTTATTGACTGGCTTGCACTGTCCTCCCATACCTATTATCACTGTAATTTGAAAACATTGTAAAAGCCAATTATTTTTAAAAGAGTAACCGTGGAGTTTCTTGCCGGCTCTTCTCCATAGGAAACGACAAATTGGAACCGTGCACCTAGCTTCTGACGTTTCATAAGTGCCCATGCAGGCTTATGTGAAATAAAATATTTAGATTTTTAGCTTTGAAGAAGACCATGAGTTATTTATGAGTAGATCACACTCACCTTTTCTGAAACATAAGCACCTCATTCCCATACACATCACTCATATCAATTAACTCTTTTCTCGCAACCATCTCCGGATGATTCTTTACCAACAACCAACCAATATGGGAGAAGAAAAATCCTCTACTAGCGTTATGGGGGTCAGCATCTGTGTCACTATACTTGTGGTGTAGTCGATGGTCTCTGATCCATGTGACCAGGGATCTTTGGTAGGCCATGCAGTGACATAGCATTAAAAAGACCTGCAGAGGTTTGGTTGCTTTGTAGGATTTGTGAGCGAAGAGGCGATGGGCTCCTGCTGTAATGCCTAAGAAGCAAGCCTGGTATGAGATGATCGCTGTAAAGAAAGAGGTGATAATTAATAGAGTTATTGGATTTTGCTGTTATTCAGGGTGTTTGGCAGAACGTTGAACATACGAAAATGGTGGATAAGTGGGGTCATCTGCTACTTACTCAGCCCTAATTTATTTGGCCCTGGCCCCCTGGATATTTTTTTACAATTCTTTTTGCTTTCTTCTAGTTTCACCACTTTCTTAACTTTAAAGTGTAATATTTATTAAAAATGGTTTTTTTTTTAAATCCAGGCTATAAAGTATGTGAGTGCCAAATTTCATACAAATCCGTTCAGCCATTGTTGCGTGATTGAGTATTAAACATCCAAATGTCAAAATACTAAATATCTAATGCGATAACTGCACCCTCACCGTGTGCCTCGTCTTCTGGCGCTCGTCCTTCTCGATGTCTTCTGCGCTATGGTGCAGTAGGCGGGAGATGTACACCGGAATGTACGGCGTTGTAGCGCGCAAGCTAGCTTCGGGTTATTCCCCGACCGACCCTTGCTCGTTGAAGCGCCAGCCCGCGCCGCAGCTGAGCCAGTAGCTTTAAATTCCCCAAACAATAATAATGCCAATATTTTGATCCAGCCTGTCCCCAATGATAGCCGTCCCCCTATCCGTGACGCCCTGAGCCGAGGCCCGTACCCCACAGGGGGTGCCCTCAGCGTGCAGTCGCTCAGCTTGTAATTTATTTTAGTTTGTAAGCCCTGGCTGGAGGCGTTAAGTTAATTCTTAACGGCAGCCCCAGGAAAGCCCGGTTGAGCAGTCACGGCCTCTCAAGGCCAACTGCGAAATACCCAACAAAAAAAAAACAAAAAAACTTCGGGTTCTTGTTCGTTCGCGATCGGAGCTTTCTTCTTTACACTGTCATAAGACCCTCACCAAGGAACGGGCTGTATCGGAAAAGAACGTGACGATAATTAAAATACTTACTGAAAACTATGGTCCCCCATTTGGCGGATGTAATACATAGGTATAGTCCATATACGCCTGCAATATGGCAGTATAGCAAGAAAAATATATTGTTCAGAATATATTCTCTGTTATACGTTGCGGCTACAGTTGGTTCCTTAATAATAAATTCTTCTTCACGTTCCATGTTTTTTGTTTAACTCTGAAAAAATTGCTTTGAACTTTTCCAATGATGCAGTTTAAATCTGAAACAAAAAACTATTTGGAAAAGGCTGGTTGAAACAACAATATAATATTTTTTATTATACAGGGTGATTGGAAGATGGGTGCAAAGCTTTAAGGTGAAGATAGTATAGACAATTTAGAACCATTTAAGCCATGGCTTAAATGGTTCTAAATTGTCTATACTATCTTCACCTTAAAGCAATACGTCTTACAAACGCAAAACGTCTTTTAAACCTTTTTTAGCAAAAAAAAAATTGGTAAGACTTCGTCTAAGACAACCATGGTTGTCTTAGACGAAGTCTTACCAATTTTTTTTTTAATAAGGTTTAAAAGACGTATTGTACAATTTTTTTATTTTTTCTGAGCTTAAAATGTCTGTAAAAAAAATGTCTAATGACACAGAAGCCTAAAACATGTTTTGCTTGATTGCTTACACATTACTTTAATTAAATAAATAAAAAATTAATTCATTTATCATTCAATTTGGCCATAATTATGCAGTTTACATTAAATTTTGAGAATTTCCGAAAAAATACTTAAAAATATTTGGTAAGACTTCGTCTAAGACAACCATGGCTTAAATGGTTCTAAATTGTCTGTACTATCTTCGCCTTAAAGCTTTGCACCCATCTTCCAATCACCCTGTATATTAAAAACGTTAATATTTATGAAACATGTATGTTTGTGAGGATTTGGAATTGTTCAGAAAGGCAGATGATTTATATCCTCGTAACCGACGCATCCCCCACAGGCTTGTACTGGATATCCTTCTGAGACTAGGTAAATATATTAAAATTTATAAGTCCATGTGGGTACGTATATATAATAAAATACCAAGTAAAATCAAAACTTTAAATATGAGATTATTCAACAAAAAAATTTGCATGAATGGTTGTGTAGTCCTAGTTTTTATAGTATCAAAGAATTATTTGACTATAAATGTTAAATGTAAAATATGCTTGCGAAAATTTGTACGCTTATAACTGTTAAGCAAAAACATGTACCTAAGCTCTGGTTATCTACTGCGAAGATCGCCCAAAGGACACGGTGGAGCATACGGTGGAGGTCTGTCCGGCTTGGGCGGAGCACCGCCGTGTCCTCGTGGAGGCGATCGGCGGAGGCGATCTCTCGCGTCCGGCCCTAATTCAGGCCATGGTACGGAGCGAGAGTGCATGGGTAGCCGTCACCTCCTTCTGCGAAGCAGTAACGCTCGCAAAAAGGGAGGCGATGCACGTGAGGGAGAGGCAGTATATGCGCCATCACGGCCGTAGTCGCCGCGGGAGACGCCCTGGTCTTTTCTGGGATTCCCGGCCACCGTAGGCGCGGGCTTGCGGACGGCGAGTAATGGGTAGCTCGCTCTCCGGTTAGGACCAAGCCCGGGTCGACGCGACGACGCGTTGTGTTCCACGTGCGCCTCAAAGAGATATCACCACCAACTGGTGGGGTCCGCAAGGGCCGATGCCTGCCAGGGGTGCGGGTTGTTCAAAAGAGATACCGCGGCCCCTGGCACACAGGCAACTGGGGAAACACGGCTGGGTTTTAGTCAGTAAAAGTCTGACACGCCCTTCTGCTCCACGCAGAGCGGGAGAAGTTATTTGATGATTTTCCACCCAAAAGAAAAACTCTTGTTATTTGATTTTTATTTTACTCTTTCTTGTTGTATATTGTGTGCCTTTTAGTCTGTGCTTAATAAATGTGTTTTCTTTCTTCATTTCTGAGGCATGGAGTGCTCGTGTTAATTTGTGATGGATGGTCACCAATCTTAGAACCGATTGCGGCAACCGTAACCTAAACGTGTGTGGAACCCCTCTTTATGCCCGGCCACATTAGCAACCTTGAAGAACAGTACCCAAAGCTTATATAAGAATTTAATAAAATTCTATGTTAGTACCGCAAATTTTTCAAACAAATTATCATTCTGCCGGCGGCTTTCCACCCATATTTAATTATGCAAAAGAATATCTTTTCAGAATATTTTTTCATTAATTTTACGAAAACATGGGATCGTGGGATCTATTCAGAATGAAATTATAAACACACGTAATTGCATTGCAGTCTCAACCTTAACGCTCTAGGAAGTTAGTCGAGTTTCAGAATGATATAAACCATTTAAAAGGTCGTAGGGAAAAATTTTGTTGCGATAAAATTTAAACCTTGTTTAGTGATGATAAGGTTTTGAGTTATATGAGGTGTAGGTAAGGTATTAAGTTTTGATCGTAGTTCATGTTTGTATAGATAAATAAAATCCACCACTTATGAAAATGGCTTGTTATGAGTAACGGTACCGCGCTTAAAGCCAGAAATACACATGCAATAGTTAGTACATGCACAGTAGTGTGCTGTATCTTGCATGCCGTGGTGCCATAACAATTTCTGATTGTTGATCATGCTATAGTTCAAGGTCAAATTCAAATCATTTATTTCAAATAGGCACATAAGGGTAATTTTTCGAACTTCAAATTTTTTTTTTTACAAAATACAAATGACTAGGTACCACAAAAACACTACAAAGTGGAAAAAAAACATTACTAACTGAAAAATAATTTTAATTTCGGAAATCGGTGTCTTTGGGTCGGTAAATTCTTTTTTCAAACTCAAACTCAAACTCAAAGCATTTATTTCAAATAAACCAATTAAAGGCACTTTTGAATTGTCAAGGTCGGTGAGGTAGAAAGATGAAGCTAGTTGCCCATTCCAAAGCGTAGGTACCTATGGAGAAGAACGGGCAAGAAACTCCATGGACACTCTTTTAAAATCATGATATTATTACAAACAGTTGGTTACATCATTATGTTGAAATTGTCAATGTGAGAACGATGTAAAAAGACGTGCACATTAAAAGCGTCCGTAATTAAAACAAAAATAAATTAACAATTTAGAAATTAAAATAAGCCGTGGGAGCTAAGAGATGACCAGTCCCTACTGGCGGCGCCCGTTCACGAACATGACGTATGGATCAGCACCATTCAGCTCAACCATTTTGAAGGGAACTTAATGATCCAACACACACGCCACCACCAGCGAGACATTTGAGTGAGCATGACATACTCTCAGCTGCCAGGGCACATTCAAGTCAATGAAAGACGTACCCTGTAAATGTTAGCTATATAGTAAGGACATAGTGCTCACACGTATGCTATGCAATTATACAATACTAAAAGGTTGAATTTATACAATGCAAATGTATCTAGCTTTTACAGTCTTCAGCAGCTCCAACAATGTTTACAAATGCTATTCAATTTAGTTTAAGGTACCTTGTGGAGCAGGACAAGCAACGTTTAGCCAAGCATTTTTGTCAGCGATGTAATCCCCCAACTTATAATAAGCATGGCTGCATAGTGTGCGTTTTATACAAGATTTAAATTTCGTTTCATTCAATTGGAGTATGTGGGGAGGTATTTTATTGTAACATTTTAAACAGTACCCCATGAAGGATGAAGCTACTTTAGCCAGTCTGAAGCCTGGTTGAACTAATTGGTCCCTATTTCTAGTCCTAATGGTGTGTCTTTCACCTCTTTTACTGAAAAGATTTAGATTTTTCCTGACGTACATGATGTTCTCATAGATATATTGACAAGGTACCGTCATGATATTAATAACTTTGAACAGTTCTCTTAGAGAATCCCGCCTACGGAGGCCATATATTGCTCTAATGGCTCTTTTCTGCAGAATAAAAATAGACTCGATATCTGCAGCCCGTCCCCATAGTAAAATACCGTAAGACATGATACTATGAAAGTAACTGAAATAGACTAGCCTCGCGGTTTCTACATTTGTGAATTGACGGATTTTTCTCACAGCATAAGCTGCTGAACTTAGCCGTCCTGCAAGAGCTGTTAAATGAGGACTCCACTGTAGCCTTGAGTCGAGCGTGATCCCTAGGAAAACAGTTTGATCGACGAATTCTAGTTTCTCTTTATTCAATACTATGTCACAGTCAGTACTTTTGACATTTGGTAAAGCAAATCTTATGCATTTCGTTTTTTTGCCATTTAATACTAAATTATTAGCAGTGAACCAATTCTGTATCAGCAGTAGGGCGTTATTTACGTCGTCAAGATTTGATGCACGTCTATTTATTTTAAAAATTAAAGATGTATCGTCAGCAAATAACACCATTTGTGGTTGTTTTTTAATAAATGGGGTAGATCATTAATATATACTAAAAAGAGGAAAGGACCTAATATTGAGCCTTGTGGAACACCCATTTTTATTTTTAAACCAATTGAATTGACACCATTTATATGAACTTTTTGCTGTCTATCACTTAAATAAGATTTTACTAGACTGAGCGCAAGTTTACCTAGTCCGTAATGCTCAAGTTTTAAGAGCAAGGTTTCGTGATTAACGCAATCAAATGCCTTGGAGAGGTCACAAAATATTCCAATGGCATCCTGGGCCTCCTCCCAAGCTGTAAATATGTGTTTTAACAAGGTAACACCGGCGTCAGTTGTACAACGTCCTTTGGTGAAGCCATATTGCTGACCGTGTAAGATTTTGTTGGTGTTAAAATGATTAAGCATTTGATTAAGCATTATCTTTTCGAACACCTTGCTGAATACCGGCAGCACGGACACTGGTCTATAATTATTGGCGTCTTTGCTGTCCCCAGTTTTGAATAGTGGTATAACCTTACTATATTTCATTAAATCCGGGAAGACTCCTTGATCCACACACAAATTAAATATTAAAGCTAAGTATGGTGCTATGGTCTCGATTATGGATGTACAAACTTTTATAGACATTCCCCATAGATCTTCGGTCAATTTGATTTTGATTTGCCGAAAAGATTTTAAGACTATCATAGGGTTTATGTGCTTAAATTGAAATTTTGTTTTGTAATAGTTTTTTGTTTCACTTTTTTGTTGTTACCCATTGATTTTTAGGCATGATGTTATACAGGCTGTAAGGGTAAACACCGTTATCCTTGAAACCAGTGGTTTGGTTTCGTTTATAGAACGTAAAATCTCTACGCGCGAGGGCAACAAACTTGCGTCTCAATACGGGAGGGGGCGCGAGGCGCGGGTACAACGCCGCGTGGCCCGATTCCAACGCACGGATCGCGAGTCGCGACCCCGGTCAGTCAGCTGTCAGTCTCGCTAGCGAGCGCACGTAACGCCGCGCCGTAGCGTCGCTCATTTCACACGCGTAATTTTTTTTTAACTCGTTCGCAACTACCCATGAAGTGACAACGGTGTTTACTGATACACCCTGTTTTATAGAATGGTGAAAACAATACATAACAATATGATTCCAGCAATTGTTGAACCCTGATGCTCTCCCTTTAAAACAAAACGGATTAACTTTTTCCCTTAAAGTTTCAAAGTTATTCTTTACTAACTAGGTTTTTCCCGCGGCTCCACCCGCGTGGATGTTGTTTAGGTATCGCGTAAAATAGAAACCTATGTCCTTTTCCATTTCCCAGGCTATATCTCAGCCAAATTTCATGACGATCGGTTCAGCGGTTTAGGCGCGAAAGCGTAACAGACAGACATAGTTACTATCGCATTTATAATATTAAGGGGAACCTAGTCGCACGCTACAGAGTAAAATTTTTCATTTCATTTTATTTTGTTTTAACATTGGTAGTTTTCCCGTATTTCATTTTTTTGCCTCCCTAGTTATAAATAAAATATGTTTATCATTGTTTAGTGTCAATGATATAATAAAACGTTTCTGTACAATCACGATTCTATTTTGATTTGTTCGATTATCAAAGTTCAATTATTGAAAAGTTCAATAAACTTTATTGGTCACTGATTTATGCATTACCTTTTTTATAAAACCCGATCTTCCAAAAGACTTTTCTTAATTTTTCGCGAATTTTTTACTATAAATGATCCTGCATCTCACTCAATAACGTTGTGCGTGTCGACTAGCGTCTAACTGCTCATCACTGATACTATCTCTGTCGGACACTAAGCCTGGTGAGACAGCGTGATTTTTAGCCAGGCCCACCATTGAGTTTGAGCGCGTGACTAGGTTCCCCTTAAACTAAAAACTAATAATATATATTACTGTGAGATCTAATAAGACGTAGATTAGAGACTTCCACACTTATATAATGAATGTACTATGTTAAATATTGTACTGGAAACATTTTAAAAGAGTAACGGTGGAGTTTCTTGCGCATTCTTCTCCATACGAAACTACATTTTGGAAGGGGCGACTAGAATCAATTCTATTTTAATGTAAATGTTGACGTTCAAAAGTGCCTTTTAAGTGCCTATTTGAATTAAATGCTTTGACTTTGACTTAAAATATTACATTCGCGTTTGTACGCTTAGATCTTTTAAACTTCGCAACGGGTTTTAATCCGGCTTACACCAATAGGCGGAGTGATTCAAGAAGAAGGTTTATATTTATAATACACCGACCACCACGCGGGAAAAGCCGCTAGCAAAACCTAGTTAATAATATTAGTAGGATCTTACATGCCATTTGTCGTGTTTTAGAAAAATACATATATTTTTCTTATCTTATCAAAGAAAAGTCATTTCGGTAGGCGACATAAAATACTCAATAAAAATCTGCAATTTGGAGCATTCATATAGGTACCGTTCCGTGTGGTGCCAGACGTAAAAGAATAGCATCATCCCATTTCTTCCCATAGGTGTCGTAGAAGGCGACTAAGGGACTTACTAGAGAATGGGCAGCAGCGTTCTCTATGCATTTGACCACCATACTGCGATCGGCAACCCGCCTGCCAAGCGTGGCGATTATGGCAAATCCCCCCTTTTGGCTTATGTCCAGCAGTGGACGTCTTTCGGCTGATATGACGATGATGGGATGGGTAGGTAAATGTTGAGACGCTTTCGTATTTCGGAGAAAACTTCATAGGAAGTGTAATTCAGTTCGTTAGGTACACAGTCTTGCATAGCCAGCCCAGCAATCAGTCCCCACTGCTGGGACACAGGACTTTTCTCTGTGAGAGGAATTGTGCCATAATCCCCCACGCGGGCCCAGTGCGGGTTTGCGGATGTCACATGCTTGAATTTTTTGTTTCTAGGACATGCCGGTTTCCTCACGATGTTTTCGTTCACCATTTTGAGAGTACCTAATGGTGATGAAATAATTTATATATTTTAGTAAAACGCCTGTCTGGGTTTCAACATACCTACAACATTTAAGTCGCAGCAGTTACCAGTGGGAATTCACCGCTATAGGTACAATTAAGAAAATATTGATCCAACTGATTGACCAGATAAGGCGTTTTTTTTTTTTAAACTATTCCACAAATTAAATAAGGTCAATAATTGTTTGACCGATGCTTTGAACGATTGAAAAATGGCTTGTCTTGGAAATGGGTTTTACCTGACAACCCATCCTCCCAGACACGGTGGAACGTGCCACTCTGTAGTATTATACGAAATACCCTGGTAAATACGTCACCGAATACTATTGAGCGTGCCTGTCTGCTGGCTGCGGGAGAATGGGAGTCAGGCTTGTGGCTTCAGACGCTCCCGTCATCCACCATAGGCACTATGATGGATGACTCATCGTTTAGGCTCGCTACGTGTCTCCGCTTGGGCGCACCTTGTGTTGCTCCGCATCGGTGTCACTGCGGTAAAGCTGTCGACAGTCTCGGGCACCATGGCCTGTCCTGCTGCAGGAGCGCAGGTCGCATACACGCCACGCCAGCATCCACGATATTATTCGTCGAGCTCTTGTCACCGCCGGCGTACCAGCGGTATTAGAACCAAACGGCTTGGTACGTGACGATGGGAAGAGAACAGACGGCATGACGTTATTGCCTTGGAAGGTGGGAAGACCTCTGGTGTGGGACGCAACATGTGTCGACATCCTTGCGCCATCCCATGTTCCTAGCATGGCGGGCTGTGCTGGCGCCGCTGCGGCTGTTGCTGAGACCCTCAAGCGGCGTAAATACTGTAACCTTATGGGTAACTACAGTTTTGAGCCGTTTGTGGTCGAAACGCTCGGGTCATGGGGCCCGAGTGCACGTCTCCTCTTTAAGGAAATTTCTCGCCGGCTGGTCGACACTTCACGTGACCTGAGGGCTGGATCGTTCTTTGGCCAAAGAATTAGCATTGCCATTCAACGTGGCAATGCTGCCAGTCTTCTGGGCACGTTTCCTGATGACAGTGATGCGGAGCAATACTTCGATGCCTAAGTGTCCTATTGTTTTTGTATTTATTTTGTATATCGTAGTATAAAATTAGATTTTTTTTATTATAACTATAATTGTCAATGAAGGAATAAACTGGTTTTAATAAAGATATTTCTTCCTTAATCCTTACTATAAAACCATTTTAGTGCCTGCTTAAAGACCAAATAATAAAAAAAACTTACCAGTTTTTAAACAATAAATACTGAACAATGTTTGAAAATAAAATATCTTAAATATTTAAAACAGCACGGCTGAATACTATTCGACTTTGAAATCAAATGAAAAAAGTGATGAATATACTATACATATAAATAAAAACACATACACCAAACACACACACAAACATACACACATACGTATACATGTAAATCAATCGCCATCCGGGTCTGTTTGTTTGTCTGTTTGTTATTCTAAACTTCGCAATGGATTTTGATGCGGTTTCCACTATCATTTAGAGAATCTCTTTCGGAATGTTTATATATCTAGTAAATTATTATTAAAGTGAGATAAAGCATTGAAATTCCGATATTTTAACATGTCGACCCAAAATATCGCATCCGTGCAAAGCAGGGGCATGTGTTATTATTCATACAATTATTATTGTATCCCAGTTACTTATAGGAGTGAGCGATACAAATCGTAAATAGATACAATATCGATGTATCGGCATATTAGCCAATATCTATATATCGGACGGCACTGAATCTATATATCAGATATCCGCGAATATAGCGCGATGAGTCGCAGAACAACACACTATACCGATATCGTATCGCATGATCTATGATATTCAGATATTCCAATTTCTTTATTTGCTTAAATAAGCAAATAAAGAAATTGGAATATCTATAATAATAGGACTGACTGCATTACTAATATTAGTAATGCAGTCAGTCCTAAGCCTGAGAAATGTATGAAGGAAAGTTCAATTCACTGATAAAATAATTGATAAAAATATAAATCTAAAATATCAAAACGACTGTACTAGTTTAATTTCAGTGTCATATTATCAACACTATCAAAAAATACATTTACTGATTTCGTGTATACAGTTACAAATAAAATACATGCATGTATGTAGATATACATGAATCGCACAAAACCGAAAACTAAAAATTAAAAAACTAAATAACACGCTTTAAAAACCAAACTAAAAACGGAGAAAATAATTTAATTCAATTAAAAAGCGTGGGGTGCTTTTTGAGGTATTTTTATAATCAATTATTGTCAAGCACCCCACGCTTTTTAATTGAATTAAATTATTTTCTCTATTTTTAGTTTGGTTTTTAAAGCGTGTTTTTTAGTTTTTTAAACTATTATTTTTATACCATTTAACATGGTGTAAAAATGATTGGAATCAATTCCGTTACTTATTCTGAACAAACTAGCTCAGGTTTCGTATATACTAAAAATTATGTTGTATACTTCCCTTACAAACAGAAATGGCGCGTGAGAACACGTAGGTACTTAGCTCCACTATCACTAAATCGCGTGACAAGCATTTCGCAAACTCCACAAAGAAATAATAACTCCCAATCCAATTCAAACCTTATCAGCAACACTCGAAAGTGCATATTCACTTAGCTATCCACTTGAAAACTGGGCACTTAAAATTGAACCGTCTCTTGTTAAATTAAGGTTGATATTGGCATGTGTAGTGTAAGTTCATTGACTCTGAAGCTTATATACTAATAATCGGATAGCAAATAAAATAAAAAGCATAGAGAAACAGATGTTTTTGTTATTATTTAAACTTGCTCTCTTTTTCGTCGTGTTGATGATTACAATTGTTGGTTTGAAAGACCCCGGTAACTTTAAATGTTGTCGTTATGAGCGATAATAGTTTTTATTGCAATCCAATAAGGGTTAAAATCTGTTGTAATAAATTCCAATAATAAATGAGGACGCATTGTCGTAAAAATGCAAATAAAATTTAATTTTAATTATAATTGTTATTGAAGGGATAAATTACTGTTTTTAAAGATAATTAAGAGGTGACTTTGATATTTTTTTTGATGCATTAAAGTATGTTTAATTATGTTTTGAGATAACTCTATGCAAAAAAGACTTGAAAATATCATATATTTTTTTGCTTTCAAAATTATTTACGGTTATAGAGTTACACTGGCATAAAAAAACACCTTTTTGAGCGATTTCAAGAAATATCCGCCTTAAACAAGCTTCGACCAGCAGGCTTGGCACGAGCACCGATTTGTCGACGGAAGAATAGACATAACTTTTAAGTTTTTAACTACTCGTATACCCCATTTATTATAGCTTTAGAAAAAAGAGGCTCGTAGAAGCAGGAGTGCAAAACATTTTATTGCAAAGTTAAGTTCTAACTTTTTTAGATAGATTTAAAACAGTACTAAATACTGAGATAAACGAAGTAAAAGTAATTTTTATTTTAAATAATGTTCTATTTATAATAACATCTTCATCACACATTACAAACCTACAACAAAATGAATGAATGAAACAAACAATCACATGATGATTTAAATCTAATTAAGATTAAAACTAAATAAAACATATTTTTTTATACAATACTTTATTTTAAATAACAATTTACTACCCACAACACGTTGGTAAAACTTCGTCGTCATCAGCTAATTTAGTTACTCGGTGTTGTTCACTCCTGCTTCTTTTAAGTTTTTAGCATTGACACTTTAATTTTTTTGGCATTAATCGTAACTGCAACACGTTTAATGTAACTTTGTTACAAAGTGTACATTAAAAAGAACTTTTTTTTGACTTCTGTCTAATGCTATTGTAAATGGAGTATAAATGATGTGGAATAGGAGAAGATAGCTTTGTTCTTCTATTAATTATCACAGTTATGCGTTCAAAACGAATCATGATTTTGTAGTTAGTATATACTCTGTGCCATCGAGTAGAAAGTTAGTTGTCAGTGTGATTTTGACAGTTTGGGAAGAAAAATTTCTTCTGAAATAGTCTACATATAAAAGGACCTAGACAAAGATCGTTAGAAACGAAAGACAAAATGACAGATTGTAGAAGGATTTCTACGATGCGGTGTTAAAAATGGAGAAACGAAATGTCAGTTTGTTTATTTTATTTAACCATTTATGCACACACATATAAACAGACAAGAAGAAAGGATCAGAAAAATACGTACCTACATAGGTGATGCTTATTTTTACAGAAATCTCTTCCAGCACACCTGCGATAGGAAAAAAGATAACAGAGATGTAGACAACGCGTGTAATAACAGCAGAAGGGAAAACATACATTTACAAATTAAACTCTAATTTAAATATACACACATAATATGAGAATATACATACATACTAACATACATACATACTTCTAAAATAAATATCACTAAAATATTTAAAATTATAATGTAATTTAATTAATAAATACATAAGCAATCATGACAAAGTGGAGAGATAGTGTTCTTTCACTCTTCTTTTGAATACTGCTACAGTTTGGAATCCCTAATGTCAGGCGAAAGTGAGTTCCATTTACCGGACCGCGTGCACAGTGAAGGAATAGGAGTAGAAGTCGGTTGAGTGGGGAGGGGACTTGAGGAGATTTCTAAGATGCGACTTGCAAGGCGCATGAAAAAGACGGGCGTAGGAGAAGCGGTCCCGCAGATAGGATGGGGTTTTAGTTTGTGTAGAAAGAGCTGTGTCTATTCTTCGTATAAATAGAAAGCAACATACTAAGCCTTGGCAGCCAGGGCTCATTGCACGCAGAACAGATGGCCGATGGAGTCGAAAAGTTCTGGAGTGGCGACCGCGCACCGGAAGACGTAAAGTTGGAAGGCCTCCCACAAGATGGACCGATGACCTTGTGAGGGCCGCAGGAGTCCGCTGGATGCGGGAAGCACAGAACCGGTCGAAGTGGCGGAGCTTTGGGGAGACTTATGTCCAGCAGTGGACGTCTTTCGGCTGAAATGATGATGATGAATCATCATCATCATCATTTCAGCCGGCTTTCCGGCGGCTAATTCAGCAGGCTTAGCATCAGCTAAGCCTGCTGAATTCAGCCACTTCGACAGGGTTATCGTTGGCCTGGCCAGGTCTTCCATCGTGCAGGTGTTAGTGCAAAGACAGCACGACAAGAGGTGGAGCATAGTTTGCTATGTGGCTCCACAGTCGTACTGCATTTCATCGGAGTACCCTCTCCTGACCAAGTTGTACCGGCAGCGGTCCACCTGCCTTCTTAGTCGATTAAGAGATTTCTAGGAAAGCCATGGAAGCTTTTCTGCAGGCCTAACATAGTCAGATAAAGATGGTGTTTAAGAAGCCATAGTTTCAATCGTGCCACACTAGAGCTACATTCAAATAGTGCGCAATACTGTAACACTTTGCTCGACTCGGGGATCAAACCCAGGGTCTCATGCTCAACTGTAGCGTTTGCAACCACTAGATAAACGATGCGAGGCGAGGGACCAATAGTATATTTTATAACGAGGGACTAAACGAAGCCATAATATACCAGAGGTGGTTTGGTCAATGAAACCGAGGGTATATTAAGTTGGCGTTTAGTCTCGAGGTGCAAACTGTACTTTTCACTTTGAGTGCGAGAAAAATAGTCAATTTAGTACAAAAACATAAATAATAAATATTACATAATAAAATAAAAATCACAATATCTAATAAGTATGTCTTTTGCTCTTTGCTCGACGTCAAACTCTTCACCAAGGAACATATTACCACAACAGTCACTGGACATTCATATTAAATTTATTTGAAACCGAACAAATTCACACTCGACAAACATTCGGAAATTTTCGCGGTCAGTTTTTTCTTCTGAACCAGTCACAGATTAACAATTTAAAACACATGGCGCCACCTTGGCAAAAACCATGGAACTAAAACTCTCAACATTTTCACCGATTTTCGCAATGAAGATGGTCCACAATCCACAGATAATAGTATATTTACTGGCTGTTTGACTTTGTCTATGTCACATGAAGGAAATTAAAAAACTAATTACTTTTCCCTCTCTTTCCTCTCCTTTGACTTCGTAGGGCTATATTGGCGTACTTTTAGAGCATGAGAAGTGAAAATGTTTTTTTTCTGAGGTTGGGAAATCATCAAATAACTTCTCCCGGTCTTCTTCTCTGGGTGGAGCAGGAGGGCGTGTCAGACTTTTACTGACTAAAACCCACCCGTGTTCCTTCAATTGCCTGTGTGCCAGGGGCCACGGTATCTCTTTCGAACAACCCGCACCCTCGGCAGTGGGACAAAAGGGTGGATATTTTATACTTCACCTCAAATTGTACCTACTTTGTGTACAAAAGTAATCTTCCACCTCTAAAAAGTTTAACTGGTTAGACTGTAAACTTTAGTACTGACCAGGGATTTCGTGACTTTTCACGCTTTGAAATATAAATGCAGTAAGTGACTAGGGACATTGTGTGATGCGATTTCAGATGCACGCCTTTTATAAGTTAGAGTTAGTACTGTGCTGTTAAAAAACAGTGGCACTCCGGGAGTGCCGACAGAAGTGAAAACTTGAAGAATTACTTGTGTTTTTTTATCGTCAATGCATGATTTCATATTGGTTCCTTGGGTCCTGATTGCTCTCGGTAAAAAAATATAAACGAGCGATCGACTTCAGCCATTAAAGTTAACAGCACAGATTTTTACGATAAAAATACAAAGGGAAAGAAAGGGATAAAAGAATTAGAATTTCCTAATGAAGGAAAGGGACTTTTCTAAAACACATCAACGCGCGACTCATCCGTGTGCTCAAGCGTTCGGTGTCGATGACGCGAGTTCCATGATTTTTGTTCACCCAAAAAGTCCTCAACGCGCCTAAAGAAGTTTTCATTTCAACAAGAAAAATACTTAAATCTAGGCAGATAAAATATCCATGGAATAAAAGGAAAATTAAGTAAATTGGACCAATATTCTCGAGTTAAATGATGACATTCACCAACCCGCACTGGGCCCGTGTCCACCACACGGGCCCAGTGCGGCACATTATTGAGATAGCGGCCTCCTCTCACAGAGAGGTCTGTGTCCCAGCATTGGGAATATTATTATAGGCTAATTATGATAAAGCAACATTTTTTTTTTTTTAAACCGTCAAAATATTTCTAAGCTAAAAAAATGTCTAGAATGAAGTGCTGAATTCTTGGTTACAGTTTATGCGTCGATGTCTCTGCCGCCCTTTATATTATGTGAGGATCAGTTCAGCTACACAAGATATGATGACTCAGAACAATTAATATAATGACCCTGACCTGAGACTGAATCAAACGAAGTATATCTATGGGGAACAAACCACCTTTACACACACCACACACCCAGACACCACACAAACTTTACATGTATACTCATAAACAGAGATCAGATATTCGGATGCTGTTTTATGGAAGCGGCTTTATAAATTATTTGTAATATTTATTTAAAACCCCAGGATTCTTGGATTGCATAACTATTCAGATGTGTATTAATTTAAAATTAATATTTAACCCGATACAAATATGTGTATGTGCTGAAGAAGGGGTGGTTTGTATTAGTTAAAACAAAAAATAAACAAATTACTTACCTAAATTAAGACGTTTTCGATACAAAAGCGTATTCCATGTTAGCCAACTCTCAACTTTAGGTGAATATGCATTCGAATATCCGATCTCTGCTCATAAAATACCATACTTGAAAGCACCTCTCTAGTCTCCACTCCAGAATTCGTATCCTGACCCCCAAGATACAGACTAACTGTCTAGTTTGGGGTTCACTGGCAAATAATATAATTATGTAACTAGCTGTAGGTAATAATTAAGGTACTCAATATGTCGTCTCAACTTGTTGTGAATCTATCTATGCTTACTGTTTTACCTGGACAGTAAAAAAATCTATTTTCTATTCAATAAGTCCAAATTGTTTATTCCAGCTAACTATCTACCCGTCTAAATATCTAAATATAAAGAGCATTAATATAGCTACACGACCAAACGTAATTTTCGTATCACAAACAAAAATACGAGCCAATAAAGATACTGAGATAGTGTGTAGGTACCGTGAACTTTCACTAAACTTATATTAAACATCGCCAAATTACATGCCATTTCTAGACGAAACTTAATAACAAGCTCTAAATAAGAAATTAACTGTAGGAACTTTTTAAATCTTGAAGTCCACTAACTTACCAGTAGAAGCAGCCGTATGAGTATGACTGTTTCATGAGAAAGTCGTTCAAAGGAATTAAATGAAATGAGATAATTTTACTGACGATTTTAATGAAAACAATTATGTAAATATGTACATACGATCGCGAATCATGTTTTTTGTTTCAACACGCAGCTTGACACTGACTTGCAAACTGCAACTATCGTAAGTTATTTTGAATTTCATGCACCACCGTGTGCTTTCACCTTAAGGTAAAGCATTTTTGAATTGTCAAGGTGCCCATCGTAGATCTCTTTGGAGATGAACGGGCCAGAAACTCCAAGGACACTCTTTTAAATCAAGATGTTACAAAAAAGAGGGAAGAGATTGAAAGCGTGACGGCTGACAGGAAGTGTCAGGAATCCCAGGATGATTCCCGGCCACTGTAGACACGGACTTGCGGATGGCTAATAATGAGTAGGTCGCTGTCCGGTAAGGACCAAGCCCGGGTCGACAATGCGTTGTGTTCCACGCGCGCCTCGAAGAGATGTCAGCACAAACTGGTGGGGTCCGCAAGGGCCGATGCCTGCCAGAGGTGCGCGTTGTTCGAAAGAGATACCGTGGCCCCTGGCACACAGGCAACTGAAGGAACACGGCTGGGTTTAAGTCAGTAAAAGTCTAATACACGCTCCACCCAGATCGGGAGAAGTTATTTGACGATTTCCCAACAAAAAACAAAAAAACACGGCTGACAGGGAGACTGGAAGAACGAAGGTGATGTTTAAATGTTTGAGAAAAAAAAAACATTAGGCATTTTTTTATTTAAATTTCACAACACCAATGTTTAGCGATGCACAGAATACACCATTTTTCATATTTTCGTCGACATTGTGTCCGAGTAAAATGGGTTGTATAAGATCTGAACGGACAGATAGATGGAGAGACGGAAATCTAAACTCACTATCAATGAAAACTAATCGTTTATTACTAGTAGCACCAGTATCACAAGCTTCCACTCACTATAAAGTCTCAAAAAATAGTATTAAATAAATAATAATAAACCATAAATATATGAAGATTACAACATCTGAATAAATCCTTTGTGAGAGACTGGTATCTGCAGTAAAAAACCTGTCACAAAGATTACCAGCCCCCAGTGTTTAAGTATTACATAAAATAGAGCCATAACGGCACAAAAGGCGGCTTGAATAACACATCGATATCGTTTTATCGGCCTGACAGCCGCTTGGCCGCTGTACAGCGCTGTCAGCTTGTTCAAGCGGTGATCAAAGCGATGCAGCACATTTATGCAAAATGGCATTAAATGGATCATAAAATGGCGGGTTTGTGTAATTATACTTAGTGTCATAGTTATTATTAGTGTTCAAATACCAGTCTTTTACATGAAGCGATTGCTTAAAATTGAATTTACAATGCCCCTACTGCAGGGAAACAGGCCTTATCTCTCTAATGTGTTCATCATTTCAGCTGAAAGACGTCCAATGCTAGACATTAGGCCTTCCCCAAGCTGCGCCTCGTCGACCGCTTATGTGCTACTTGCACCCAGCGGACTCCTGCAGCTTTTATAAAGTCATCGGTCCACATTGGGGAAAGCTGTCCAACTCTACATCTTCCAGTACGCAGTCACCACACCAGAACCTTTCGGTCACATCGGACTATGGGTTATTTTTTGGATCCCCATGTGCAAGCCTATTTCTATCAACCCATCATTATACTTACTACTTAATCACGTCGGGGTCACCAGTATAGAGGTATGAGGAACAGGGTGTAAAGTCCACTCATACTCTATAGAAAAGGGAGGATTCTCTGCCCAGACGGGTGTTGTGTCTGGTGGGCAACTGCCCGACGGTTGATGTCGGAATGTTGTATCTATGCGAGTCGCGTGGTAAACTCTGATTGCGCGATGTAGGATTTTGTGTGACGTGAGTCTTGCGTAGTTCGCCTGTGTCATTGTAGATGGCGCCACTTCTCTTTTTGTGTTTTTAGATATTTGTTGCGAAGTATTTTTCTGTAGTGCCGCTACATACTAATGTCTAAAAAACGCATGCAGTACGAAGTCCGAAATAAGAAAGAAAGAAAGAAAAAACGTTTATTTGCGGTAAACATGACGCAAAAAGAAAAGGAACACAAAAAAATAAATAAGAAAAGGTTGAGGGAAACATGCGTCACATCCACGCCAAACGGCTATCACTCAGCATTATGCTGCGACCCTATGCAAGACAGAGCCCCAGCGCTGGTTTTCAGGGTCAGCTGGCTTTGACGTAATGACGTCACCCGGTGCATTAAACAATTATTAGGGAAACTACTGGTACAGCGAACTAATAGAAAAATATATAAATTGTATGTAAATGTGATATAATAATTATACTAAAAAGGAATATAAAACAGAAAATGGAACTGCCAAATCCAAACTTTTTAAAACAAAACCCTTCTAGTTCCCCCACAAACTAAACAACACGTAAATAACTTAATTCTAAAGGACAAAATAAATAAAGCTATGAAACTCACATAATGTTACCCTAATTAGTGCCACGGCTAATCCGAGGTCAACACGAGATCAACACGAGGTCCTTACAAGGTCAAATATTTGCTATCCCCTTGGACGAAGAGTAATAGAGGAAATTACTGACGTGATAAACTTATTAAGTGTGAAGGGGTGAAGGATTTTATCTTATTACGAAGCTGTGTAACTTTCTGAAGGTTTCAGTCGTCTGCTTGTCTAACTATACTCCGTTTACAATCTAGTTTCCAAAAATGTAAACAAGTTTGTGTTTTTGGAAAAAAATACTTTAATAGCTACTAGTACCTATAACTATCCTGGGCTTACAATCTAGTTTCCAAAAAAGTAAAAAACACGCTTTATAAACCAAACTACAAAAGGAGAAAATAATTTAATTCAATTAAAAAGCGTGGGGCGCTTTTAGAGATATTTTATAATCACTTATTGGCAAGCACCCCACGCTTTTTAATTGAATTAAATTATTTTCTACTTTTTTAGTTTGGTTTTTAAAGCGTGTTTTTTATTTTTTTGAACTATTATTTATTTTCATTTTTTTAGTTCTGCTGACTACAAAAATGATTTGTTTTATGATTTTCTCATTTTTTTTTTTAATTATTGAATTGTCATCGGTCTTCGATAAGTTTACAAAGTTCCAATGAAATCTGACCGTTTAAAGTGGGTCAAAATCGCGCTCTAAGGAGTTTGTTACATACAAACATACATACAAACAAGCAAACATACAAGTGAAGCTAATATAAAGCGTGTAAAAAAGTATGTAATTTGGAGAAGATACTTTAATACACACACAGAAAGTTTAGTTCTGTTTCATACATTTTGGCCGCGTAGCTATTGCACTTTACCAATGAAATAGCTAATTTCTTTTTAAACTTGCTGAATTTATGGTTAAAGTTTGCGCGCCGAAATGCCACCATGTGTAGTATACAGCTTAGCCTTCACTCGCGAAATTAAAAACATACAGAATTTCAGGAACAACATATAATCTAATCCAATTCTCATCTTCGCTCCTGAAGGTGGCGATTTCTTGAAAACGCTCAAAAAGGTGGTTTTGTAAACCTGTGTATGTATTTAACCGTAAATAATTTTGAAAGCAAAAAAATATACGATATTTTTTTATCTACTACTTAGATATGGGTCGGATTAGGTAAAAACGATACCTAATCCACCTAATCCTAGTATTTAAAAATACCTAATCCATTTACCTAATCCGAATATTTATTCAATATAGCCGCTGGCCTGTTACCGATATTATGTATCGTATGTGGATTAGGTAAGAAATATTCGGAATGGATTAAGGACATTTCGTTTCTGATATATTGTGGAACGGTGGATTATATTTCGTTTTTTATGGGCAAACGGTACTTAAAGTCAACGAGATTACGTGTTAGGTCATGGTTAAAGTTTATTGTAGATAACTCTTTTAAAACAACTCAAACGACATTTTTTTTTTGTCTTTTTTACCGAAAAATGGCTTAAAATTAAAGCTGGTGTACTACGTGTAGAAACCAAAGCATTATTATATTAACATTAATTTCACCCATATCATGAGTTTTTAATTTTTATACATTTATTTTCAATAAAAGACGTGAACGTTTTGTTATTTTTCTTCGAGAGTATCATCCTGAAAAAATAACGCCACCTAACGACGACGTTTATGCCGGGGCCACACCAACGAGAAACGCCGTTGATTATCGCAATGATAGACGTTAACCGTAGGTGTAGCCACAATTTATCACGATAATTTTACAACGGCATTCACATTGCAATTTGACGTTAGGCGATAACTCGGGTGGCGGTCAAATGTGGCCACTGAAATTATCGCTTTAATTATATTTATAAGTACATCGCTAGAGCACTAACTAGTCCAGTGGTATTCTACATAGATGGCGCTGGCGGCAGTGCTAATTAAACTTGAAACTTAACCCCTACATTTTAAGGTACGGAATATCTTCCGAGTATACTGTGGACGAATATTTTTGTTCCATACCTAATACTCGTCACTTTGGATTAGGTACGGACTCGCATCGAAAAATACCTAATCCACATACCTAATCCAATATTTATGCCTCACGTCTACTACTACTATTGCGGCATTAGAACCAAACGGCTTGGTACATGACGATGGGAAGAGACCAGACGTTATTGCCTTGGAAGGTGGGTAGACCTCTGGTGTGGGATGCAACCTGTGTCGACACCCTTGCGCCGTGTCAAGTTCCTAGCACGGTGGGCTGTGCTGGGGCCGCTGCTGCAAAGTCAAAGTCAAAGTCAAAGCATTTATTTCAAACAGGCACTTAAAAGGCACTTTTGAACGTCAACATTTACATTAAAATAGAATTGATTCTAGTCGCCCTTTCCAAAATGTCGTTTCGTATGGAGAAGAATGGGCAAGAAACTCCACCGTTACTCTTTTAAAATGTTTCAAGTACAATATTTAACATAGTACATTCATTATATGATTATGTGTGAAAACGATGCACCAGATTATAATTACCATACCAAAATAGGTAAACAGAATCAAATTGAAGCAATACAGATAAATTAATTCTGTGATAGAAGATACATGGTGTTCACACATTTACAAACATTGTAAAAGTAAGTATAGGTACGATTTTCCTACAATATTAACAAGTAATGACATAACACTGAGTGTAAATCAATGTCATAAATATAATTAATTATACAATTCAATTAGCAACCAGTTTGATTTTGTCTAGTCTGCGGCTGCTGACACCCTCAAGCGGCGTAAATACCGTAACCTTATGGGTAACTACAGTTTTGAGCCGTTTGGGATCTAAACGCTTGGATCATGGGGCCCGAGTGCACGTCTCCTCTTTAAGGAAATTTCTCGCCAGCTAGTCGACACTTCACGTGACCAGAGGGCTGGGTCATTCTTTGGCCAAAGAATTAGCATTGCCATTCAACGTGGCAATGCTCCCAGGCTTCCGTCTTCAGTTTCTCCCAGTCGTTTAGTTAGTTAGTTTATTTTTTTATTCTTATTCAAATAAAATTCTCTCTACTACTACAAACAAATAAAATAAAATAAATTATTATTGCACATATTTATCCATATACCTATTTGCGTTATCGTCTATTCACTTAATAGTACGCCGTCTGCGCTAAGAAGCCGCTTAAACATTTTTTTAATCACTAAAATCTCTAATAGGATTCGGTATTTTGCTGCAAAAAATATTTTGTGTAGAATGCTGTGTTGTGTGTATTTGCGCAAATCGGCACTGACAAACGGCCTTATTCAGGTAAAAAAAGTTTGCACCAAAAATTAACCTCCTTTCAAGTCCAAACCAATGTGTCTTGACCTTTATAGCTTCCACCAAATAAATTCTCGTCCTAATTCTCAAGAACCTCGAAGTAACTTTTGGCAGTCGAGTTGGGAAGTTTTTTCATATTGACACAGCTCTCCAATTGAACTTTGTAAATGAAAATGTCTGTTGAAGAAGATTACTGTGAGTTGTCTCGTAAAGATTTTGTGGTGAAACCCAATTCCTATATTAAAAGACTAGTTTTCTAACAAAAATAAAAAAAAACAACCGACTTCCTGAAAAACACTAAGTGTAATAAATTTAATTTCGGAAGTTTTTTTTTTTTGTCACTGCCTTCCGAAGTTGTTTCGGCCATTTTTACCTTAAAACACTGATAAAGTATGGTTCTGGTTTCGATAACTTTATAGTACGAATAGAACGTGTTTGTGCTAAAATGCGTTTATGAATAACACTTTTTGAAAACCAGACTTTAGCAACTGTTTAGATGTTCGATATTTTTTTATGAATAAGACCGTTAATATGGAAGCTAACGCTAAAACTACCCAAGCAAAGTGAATAAAATGACCCCTAAAGCAGGCCATACACATTTAAAAAAAATCATCATCTCAGCCGATATATGTCCACGGCTCGACATAGGCCTTCCCCAAAAAAATCACGCCCAGAAATATCGCACAAAGATATCGCGGAATATACATCCGAAAATAATAATACAGATGAATTGAGAGCCTCTTACTTTTTGAATATGGTTTAAAACTGGCTGTTCATGTAATGGCCGTTTCAAAAGATGGAAAAATCGATAACAATAATAGGCGCCTGTAGATTGTAGGAGCGTCTCGTTCCAAAGAGTCTTCAGCCGAGAACCTACGCGTTCTGACTATTCAAAATGACATAAACAACTATGAAAATTAAACTTTATCTCAATTCGATAAAGTTCTTGTCAGAATGACAGCTGTCGTGTACGGTCTTCATTCTGAAACATTCCTTGTGTCATTGACTTAATATTTAATTTTCATAGTTGCTTTTTGCACAGTCTGTCCGTCCCGATACTTAAGACGCTGACTTTACCTCTGTAGATAATTTAAAACTTTTGCAATCAAGTTTACAACATTTGATTATTTTCTTTTTTATATACCCCTACATATCTAGACCGCGCGGAAGGTCACCCACGCGTTGGACTGACCAGATCAAGTCTGCCATTGGAGGTTCGGTTAACGAATGCAGCAGGATGACCTCTAGCAGGCAGCGGTGGCGAAATGTCGTGAAGTGCATCACATCTGCCCCTTCCAATACTGCTACGAGTACTTAACGATCACGATCGAGAAGAGTACATATCTTGTTTGATTGTATTCAGATTAGTATATAATGTCATAAATAAAATCAAAACCAATTTAAAAAAAATATAAGTTTACAACAAGTTAAGCTTAAGTCTAGTTTTAAGTTTTAAAAATGTCTACAGGAATAAGGTTCCATACCCATAAATGACAAAACTAGAACCCCGAATGTCGTCTTGTCCATCTGCCGTCTGTTAGGACGACACATCCATTTTACTATCATAATATGCATGTGTATGTTTAGTCCAGTCACGGAACTTTTCAAAGGTTATCATACATTCGGGATTCTGTCTCCTCGTAACGACTTCGAATGATCTATGTGTGACAACTGGGACCAACGGCTTAACGTGCTTTCCGAGATATTTTGGGCTCTATTTACAAACTTCTACCGGTGGCTTCGTACCCCGGATAGTACAGACACCAGCACATCAAGCTACCCCAAACTGTCAATTTTTTCCAATTGAATATGAACCTTATGCTTTTGTAATAAAGTTGAAAATCAGTCAAAGAAATTTGACACATTGGGGTACCTTGATGTGCTGGCGTCTGTACGAAAAAAAATGGGGAAAAAGTATCCCCATACAAAATTAATTAGTCAATAAACTATAATTATAACGCATAGGTCCCGTCCCACCCACGCAACCGTAGCCCCTTCCAAACTACGCCACTACGCCGTAGCATGGCGTATGATTAAATTGATAGCATCATTAATTTTTAGTGTTCCGTACCTCAAAAGATAAAAAAGGAACCCTTATAAAATCTATCTCTTGTCTGTCTGTCTGTCTGTCCGTGTGTCACCACCGATTTTCTCTGGAACGGGTGGACCTATCAAGTTGAAATTTATACCAGATACTGAGGTCTATTGTCCCTATTAGGTGTATAAAAATCAAGATCCTGAAACAACACGATAAAAAGATATGGGCAAATTTAGATTTTCGCGAAAACTTGTAAGTATTTATAGCTAATTTTGACATTTTAACAGACTCTTCAATTTTAATTATTTGTCCATACAAATTAATTAATTATAAGTTTCTGGATTCCTAGGCGTGTACTATACAGCCATAAGATCCAAACTATAACTAAGCATGGCGTATGATAAAATTGGGAGCATATTTTTTTTTATTACTATTGGTAAAACATTGTGTCCAATTTTGACATTACAAAAAGACACTTCAATTTTAATTTTGTATCCATACAAATAAATCTAATATATAAAATTCTCGTGTCACAGTTTTCGTTGCCATACTCCTCCGAAACGGCTTGACCGATTTTGATAAAATTTCGTGTGCTTATCGGGTAGGTCTGAGAATCGGCTAACATCTATTATTCATAGTTGAGACAGGACAACGTCTGTCGGTTCAGCTAGTAAACTATAAGTTTCTAAATGCGAAGACCCCACCTTCTCAGCCGTACTACGCCGCTACGACGTAGCGTAGCGCGTCGCGTAGCGTAAGATGAAATTGAAAAAGTAATTTTTTTTTACTACTATTATTCACATCTAACAAAGAATTAAGAATACCTCCGCAATTATAATAACACAGAAGTAAAAATCTAATTTATTTTCGATAATGAGACTAAAAAAGAATCGAGGAAATTCAGATCGTTCAAGGCTTCACGTTCCCTTGACGACAAGCCTCGAGCCGGTGACATCACTGACTCTAATTGTGTTAACACAGCTTTACTAACAAACCAACAAAAGGTTTTCGACCACAAAGTGTTATTGAAACGAACTTCAAAAGCATGGGAATGAGAGGGATTGAAAAATAGATTTTGTTGTTGTGAGTTTTTGGGCGGAATGCGAGCGGTTTTTTTTTAGGTAGGCCTTTCAAAACTTGTCATCTGACTGGTAAACTTAAAGCCAGCAACTTGAAACAAGTCTAGATTCTTGTATTTAAAAAAATACTCGTATTACAAAACTACAACCGATCTTCTAAAAAACCACTTCAAAGTGAATAACAACTAAAACAGGACTATCATGGGACGGAATCTCTTTTAACCTATCACCTAATAAACACCTCTTTATGTATAATTCACCTATTTTTCGCACACGCGCTAATCACTTGCACATCCCTAACACACTACAAACGTACACTCACTTCACTCACTACACAAAACACTATCACAAAACACCCCATCCACTTCCTCACACAATCATCAAACATTTACTCTAATATAATACAATACAATTCACTCTTCACTCTCTCACTCTCACATTTACAAAAGTTTACCACAAGATTAAAAATGCACCCACTTGACACAGTCCACTGGCACGTCTGCCACAATAGCATCAAATAAGCATATCCTATAGCCGGGTACTGCCCCCTAAGATACAGGCCTAGCCTAGTTTAGGGGACAGGGTTAAACCTATTATACTTACCTACCTAAAGCTAAATTAAGATCTATAATCTGTATACAGTGCAATGTAATTGAACTTTGTGGTAATAAACAATTTATTATTATTATTAACTTTAATTTCAGAAGTCGGTATCCTTGGATCTGTGTTTTAGTTATTTATTATATATTTATTTAATTTATTCTGTATGTTAGTTTTCTCCATTGCCCTTTGGGTGACTTTAAGCCTTCTTATGAGGCCCATTGTGAGCGACCACGTTTCAGTGCCATAGGTCATCACTGGCACTTCGTCTGGACTTTCGCCCATGATTATATTTCTATTAAAAAGTTTCTTCCGTCAAGTGTCAAAAGTAGAGAATAATTGGTCGTCAAGTTTGACATCGTAGACTTTTGTGAAAGTCAAAGTTATATTTGTAGTCGTATTTAGTTTGTCGACTTAAGAATATAAACATTTCTTCTCTTCAGTTTTAACTTCGCCATGCCTAAGACGGTAGATATCTTTCCACAGTTTGTCATTTTGTCTATTCGTCCGTCGACAAAACCCGTTTCTATGGTGGCCATGCTAGAGGGCTGGCATTAGCCTGTATATTGTAACTAAGATTTGTCAAAATATATAAAAATTCAACATAATGATGTAACCAACTTTTTGTAACAATATCATGATTTTAAAAGAGTGTCCATGGAGTTTCTTACCCGTTCTTCTCCATAGATACCTACGCTTTGGAATGGGCAACTAGCTTCATCTTTCTACTTCACCAAATTTGACAATTCAAAAGTGCCTGTAATTGGCTTATTTGAAATAAATGCTTTGAGTTTGAGTTTGATTAATTTATGCAGTCTAACATCATTGCTGTATTTTCACACAGTTGAGCTCTCTGTTAAAAGGGAATTCTCAATTAACAGAATAACATCAACATAGGCAACCCGCCTATTGTAAATACATCAAGAAGTGAACATTATTATTCCCGAATTTAAATGTGTGCGGAACAAGTGTTAGAATACTGTATATAAAGTGACATATACACTCATAAGCCATAGTTTTAATAATTCGTTCATAGTTGTGTACATCGTGGATTTAGTACCAGAGTAAGCAGTAATTAAGTGTTTATATTATATTTTATACTGTATTTTTCAATTTTGAATTTTCTTTGATACTCCTTGTTACATAGAGCCTAATTATATATAGTTTTTCCTATGTAAACCTAATAAAAGTTAGCGGAAAACACAAATAATGTCGCGTGGTCTTCGTTACGGTAATGTTTCAGGTAGTTAAGGTTGTTCAATATTGTGCCTCACTCTGATTGGCTAATGTTTGCACGCTTTTTTGTGATTGGTCGAATCGATTCTGAATCCTTAGCAAAATTGTATAAAAATACGAACATTTTTGCCATTTGACACCCCGACCGTCCCTTGCTCGTTGAAGCGCCAGCCCGCGCCGCAGCTGAACTAGTAGAGTTAAATTCCCTGAATAGTAATAATAATGAAAATATTTTGTCCCCACTTGCTGTCCCCCTATCATTGACGCCCTGAACCGAGACCCGTACCCCGCAGGAGGTGCCCTCAGCATGCAGTCGCTTAGTTTAAGTAGTTTTAAGCCCCTGGCTGGAGGCGTTAAGTTTTCTTAAGGCAGCCCTAGGAATGTCCGGCTAAGCAAGCACGGCCTCTCAAGGCCAACTGCGAGATGCCCCATTGTGGAATGCAATAAATGATTGAGTACTGAATAAAATGAGGGTGTATACCATACATCTCTGCCCATCAGAGAATATTTATAGTCGTGATGTGATAAATTACGTTTCTGTGAAAAACAGTAAGTTCAATTTACCGTAGCAAATATTACAGAAGTCGGAATTTATTACAAAAGTTTTTTCTCATTATATTTTACATTACAGTTTGGGAACTATTCGTCGTTTGGCATTCAATGGCTCAGTTATCATTATGATGGACGTCAAATTAAGCGCTTTTGAGGTTCTGTTCCACTTAAATGAGAAGAAATTGCGGGTAGTCTGTGGTTGAATATTTATTTAGACATTTTTCAGGGCGTGTATTTAATCAATCCCCAAATACCTATGTCAAATCCAATGATTTCTTAAAAATTCTCAATTCGGTTGTACTTTTCTTCTCTAGACTTTTGTTATTAAACTTTAGAGAAGAAATGTTTCTACGATGTCAAGCATGACGATCAATATTTTTTTAATTTTGACTCTTGGGGGTAAAAACATTTTTACACAATTATCCCTCTCAATTCAATGAATACCACTGGCTGGTGTTTCAACCCCAAACGGCTCGAAAGCTCCCAATAAGCGCCGCTTAAGGAGAATCTAGTCGCAGGCTCGAACTCACTGGTGGACCTGGCTAAAAAGCACGATGTCTCACCAGGCATCGTGTCCGACAGAGGTAGTATCAGTGATAAGCAGTTAGACGCTAGTCTACACGCAAAACGTTATTGAGTGAGATTCATTTATAGTAAAACAGGCACGTAAAAATTAAGAAAAGTCCTTCGGAAGATCGGGTTTTATGAAAAAACCACCACATAAATCAATGACCAATAAGATTCATTGAACTTTTCGATATTTAAGCTTTGTTGTTATTGACTTGATTTTAGAGATTTTACACTTATTTTCTTGTCTAAACACGCCCAAAGTTAGGTTAAATTAGCAAGAATATCGAATATTTGTTGGCTCCTAACTTTTTAATGGCTTTTTATTTTAGTATTCTGTTTCCGTACAGACAATATTAATAATGAGACAAAACCATACCATGTTTAATTTTTGATGTACATTGTCGAACAGTGGAGTAATACACTCCCGAAGTTTGTATGGAAAAAATGTCGACAAGATTCACCTTAAGGTTTTTCGAAACTGGGTAAATATGTAGTTTCGTAAGCTAATTTTGCCTGTGACAGATACTTCCAAATATGGTGTGGCTTTGCTTCATTATTGGTAAAGGTACAGGAATTAGAGAAAATGAGGTTAACACTTCCCGTGACCCAAGGGCTGGTTTGTACCTTGGCCAGAGGCTGAGCATTGCTATACAACGTGGCAATGCCGCCAGTCTCTTGGGTACCTACATTACCAGTCGACAGCGATGCGGATAAATTTTTCGACGCTTTGTTTTAGTTTATTTGTTTTAGTTATGTTAGGTTATAGGAAATTTGTTATTTTTTTAAATTAAGTAATTTGAACTACTTAAATAAATTTCCCTAGAATTAGAGTAGGTATAAAGTGAGAGAGATTTATGTCTTAATTTTAAACTACAACTGTCCTAAATTAAAGGAATCGGCAAGATCATAAAAACGGTGCGAAGTAGGGTCAGTTCTTGTTATGTAAAACAAACTAATCCGCTTTTCATCGAACGCTTTCCAAAGAGTGCGCATTCTGATAAAAATACTTGGTTTCCCCAAATGTTTTTACCGCTTTTGTTAGCCGCTCACACGGAATCTATCAAAAGAACCTCGGTCAGGTATTTCAATTGAAATATTTAAGGTTTTATTTTATTTTTTCGTTTTGAGGTTAGGTACTAGAAATGTTTTGTGTTACACTGCTGTTGGTTTTCGTAGTGTGATTTTAATTAGAGTAGTCAGAAAGGAAACGCCTACCTCATCTAGTTTTAAAAATATGATTGACTAGTGTATATGTTACCGGCCAAACCCGATTGCAGGCCAAACTAGTTTGTCCTAGGCCAAACAGACTTATCCTACGCGTGATATATCGCAGCCAACTAGCTTAATTAGCCATTCGTTAACAGCCTTTGGAAGTAACGCTCGCCGGCCGCTACCGCGGCGCCGCTCGCTTCGCTCGCTCGGCTCGCGCGCTTTTGGTCACAGTTCTAACCTAACCCATTTAATCGGCGTGCCCCGGCTTAATAAACCAGTTTGGCCTAGGACGAACTAGTTTGGCCTGAAATCGGGTTTGGCCGGTAACATATATATAAACTTAAATAAATAAATAAAAAAATAAAAATGTTTATTTCATCGACTTATGTAAATTACATTGTTAAATTTGGAGTCACCTTTTAAGCAAATATTAGGTGGTTCCGCTCTTCCAGTTTACATTAACTATACATAATTATGTGTGAAAATAAACAGTAGATAATTTTGAAAGCATGCAAAAGGTTTTAAACAATATAAATATTCAAAAAAAGAAAAAAACATGAATTGTAAACAAAGAAATAAGGAATGCGCACCGTGTTATGCGTGTGTGTGTGTGTGTGTGTGTGGGAGAGAGAATGTGTGAGGTATTTATTTATTTATTTTTTTAGTTTAAATAGAACGGCCGAAGCCAATTACACTATTTAAACATATCAATGTACACATTACAAGCTGTTTAACACAGTCATGCATTCTTCTCACAAAAATTCAAAAATTCTGACAGCATCATCTTCCATTCATCCGCAAACATATCAAGATTTGTATTCGAGTTCAGGAGAGCGTTAATGGCGGTTAATGTCCGAGGAATAGGTGACTTGGAGTGTGCAACGGCGGTGTGTGTGGTGTAGGGGGGCGAATGTTGGTGTGGAAGGTGTGATTGTATCTACAGATTATGAATACAGATTATGGCGGTGTGTGTGGTGTAGGGGGGCGAATGTTGGTGTGGAAGGTTTGATTGTATCTACAGATTATGAATAAACTTATTTATAGAAATCAAATAATATATCACCACGCTTGATAAAGATATTGGTGATTTGTGAAAAGAAGTTAACGTTTTTGCCTTGTTGTAATTGTTAGCATCAGAGCAGTGGTGGCTCAGTGGTAGCGGCTACGACTCACGAGTTGTAGATCGTGCGTTCGAACCCAGCCAGGCGCATTACTTTGTGTAAATAATTTCATCACCACTGCTATCAAACGGTGAAGGAAAACATCGTGAGGAAACCGGCATGTCCTAATCAAAAATTCGAAGACATGTGACATCTACCAACTCGCACTAGGCTCGCGTGGTGGATTATTGCCCACGCCCAGCAGTGGGAACGATATAGGCTGATCATCCATGATAGATTTATCTATAGTTTATCAGTCTGTCACTTAAAACGTACTAGCATATTCACCTATAAAGTACGGTGAACCTTTCAAATCATTTCGGCTAGTCAGGTACGGATCGTAAACTTACAGAATATTGGCGAGCGTCTAAAAAGAGACAGCTTACAATAAAACATACATTTATATTAGTCATAAGGATCGGCAGTACTTGGAGACTGGCGTGTATATGACATCTATGATATATACATACATAAACTCACAACTTTTGAAGTGAAAACTTCTTTAGGTGCTTTGAGCACTTTTTGGGTGAGCAAAAATCATGGAACTCGCGTCATCGTCACTGGGGGCCTACTCTGTAAGCACGAAATCCCTAATCTCGGTCGTAGTTACGGGCGTTTCCTACTCCGTATCACTTACGGACCTATGATTAGTTTGGGGCCCAAACTAAGAATGAATTACTACACGATTTAACAGCTGTCCCTACCCCATATATGGCTTTACCCGTCCAAAAAAGTTATTTAATCAGCTGTAGGAGTCACTTCGAAGGGTCGAACTATTTTCGGACGGGCCCGTATTTTCGTTGACGGAGTTAGAGAGTAGCCCCCCTGAACGCTTGAGCACACGGATGAGACGCGCGTTGACGTCTTTTGGAAAATTCCCGTACTTTAATTAGGAAATTCTAATTATTTTATCCCTTTCTTTCCCTTATTTATTTATTTATCAAGCAAGGCACACCAACGATATATTTACAAAGATAGTGACATTATGTGATGACGAGTCTACAGCACTGTGTAAATACATCACTTAAAGGCATGCACAACATTCTTATTAAAAGGCTAATACCTACTACGAATAACGTTGAGCTTGATTTACGATTCCCTTTGTATTTTTATCGTAAAAATCTGTGCTGTTACCTTTAATGGCTGAAGTCGATCGCTCGTTTATAATTTTTTACCGAGAACAATCAGGACCCAAGGACCCAATGTGAAATCATGCATTGACGATTAAAAAAACACAAGTAATTCTTCAAGTTTTCACTTCTGTCGGCACTCCCGGAGTGACAGTGTTTTTCTTATAAGTAGAAAAAGCGTGGGGTGCTTTTTGAGGTATTTTTATAATCAATTAATGTCAAGCACCCCACGCTTTTTAATTGAATTAAATTATTTTCTCCTTTTTTAGTTTGGTTTTTAAAGCGTGTTTTTTAGTTTTTTAAACTATTATTTATTTTCTATTTTTTAGTTCTGCTAACTACAAAAACGTGTTTTTTTTCTCATTTTTTTTAAATTATTGAATTGTCATCGGTCCTCGACAAGTTTACAAAGTTTCAATGAAATCTGACCGGTTAAAGTGGGTCAAAATCGCGCTCAAAGGAGTCGGTTACATACAAACCAACAAACAAACATACAAGTGAAGCTAATATAAAGCGTGTAAAAACATCTTCATAATTGAAGCCTTTTCCCAATATTGGGGTCGGCTTTTAGTTTTATCGGATGCAGCTGAGTACCATTGTTTTACATGGAGCGACTGACTATCTGACCTCCACAACCCAGTTACTGGGTAACACGATACCTCTGTAAGACTGGCTGTCAGAATTTCGGGCTTTTGACGACCCGTAACGACTGTCACAGATTCACGAATGACAGCTGCGACCAATTACAGCTTAACGTGGTTTTCGAGGCACGGAGGGGAAGAGTCTTGGTATGTAAAGATCCATAAACCGACCCAGGAAAGCATAGCTTAACCTGATCGATCGACCCGTGTGGCTGTTATAACTTAGCCACAAGCCCGTCTGTTTCTGCAACCTTATAAAATATATTTAATTACCTACTTAAATTATTAAGTTTATTTTTTATATTCAAAACGCCGTTTTTTATTTTTGGTCTCTCTGTCTGTTCCGGCTGATCTACGAAACAACTCGAACGCTTTTGAAGCGACTTTCACTGGCAGATAGCAGATGTAATAAGGAGTAACATAGGCTTTTTTCCGGTAGGACGTTTCCGTGGAATAATTTCTGACATCCACGTGGGTAAACCCGCGAGCATTAGCTAGTATTGACACAAATTTAAATATTAACGGTAGAGAATTACATTAAAAATCCATTTATTCTAATTACGCTTTTTTCAAGTATGTGTGAAGCATAATGCACTTGCGCAAACAACAAAATATCATTGAAAAAAAATTATAACTTGCAAAATTAGATTGTACTTTGATACAATTTTAATTATTTGAGTAACAGATACACACGAAACAAATAATTCGCGAATCACCTTTCATAATTTCAACACACACTAACTTAACTATCCCTACTTAATATTATAAATGCGAAAGTAACTCTGTCTGTCAGTCTGTCTGTAACGCTTTCACGCCTAAACCGCTGAACCGATCGTCATGAAATTTGGCAAAGAAATAGCCTGGGATATGGAAAAAGACATATGCTACTTTTTGACGCCATAACTAACATCCACGCAAGCGGAGCCACGGGCAAAAGCAAGTCTAACATAAATTCATGATAACATTGTCTTGAAGTTTGCTCTCTCTCTGTGCCTACAAAGACATTGAAGGTCTTATTTACTCAACGAAGTCTTGCATATTTTAACAATCTAAGAATCTTGAGTATTCGAAGATTCTGGCTTTTGAGAACTTTGGATAGCTGAAGATTTATGTCTAACTATGTATAAACTAGATAGTTGTTACTAAGCTAGAAGGCTTGTGGCTAAATAATAACAGCTGTACGGGTCGATAAAACAGGTTATAGGTACGCGGATTGATGACCATCATCCTATCAAGACCCCTCCGTGTCTCGGAAAGCACTTTTTGCTGTATGTATAAACTAGATAGTTGTTACTAAGCTAGAAGGCTTGTGGTTAAATAATAACAGCTGTACGGGTCGATAAAACAGGTTATAGGTACGCGGATTGATGACCATCATCCTATCAAGACTCCTTCGTCCCTCGGAAAGCACTTTTTGCTGTATGTATAAACTAGATAGTTGTTACTAAGCTAGAAGGCTTGTGGTTAAATAATAACAGCTGTACGGGTCGATAAAACAGGTTATAGGTACGCGGATTGATGACCATCATCCTATCAAGACTCCTTCGTCCCTCGGAAAGCACTTTTTGCTGTATGTATAAACTAGATAGTTGTTACTAAGCTAGAAGGCTTGTGGTTAAATAATAACAGCTGTACGGGTCGATAAAACAGGTTATAGGTACGCGGATTGATGACCATCATCCTATCAAGACTCCTTCGTCCCTCGGAAAGCACTTTTTGCTGTATGTATAAACTAGATAGTTGTTACTAAGCTAGAAGGCTTGTGGTTAAATAATAACAGCTGTACGGGTCGATAAAACAGGTTATAGGTACGCGGATTGATGACCATCATCCTATCAAGACTCCTTCGTCCCTCGGAAAGCACTTTTTGCTGTATGTATAAACTAGATAGTTGTTACTAAGCTAGAAGGCTTGTGGTTAAATAATAACAGCTGTACGGGTCGATAAAACAGGTTATAGGTACGCGGATTGATGACCATCATCCTATCAAGACTCCTTCGTCCCTCGGAAAGCACTTTTTGCTGTATGTATAAACTAGATAGTTGTTACTAAGCTAGAAGGCTTGTGGTTAAATAATAACAGCTGTACGGGTCGATAAAACAGGTTATAGGTACGCGGATTGATGACCATCATCCTATCAAGACTCCTTCGTCCCTCGGAAAGCACTTTTTGCTGTATGTATAAACTAGATAGTTGTTACTAAGCTAGAAGGCTTGTGGTTAAATAATAACAGCTGTACGGGTCGATAAAACAGGTTATAGGTACGCGGATTGATGACCATCATCCTATCAAGACTCCTTCGTCCCTCGGAAAGCACTTTTTGCTGTATGTATAAACTAGATAGTTGTTACTAAGCTAGAAGGCTTGTGGTTAAATAATAACAGCTGTACGGGTCGATAAAACAGGTTATAGGTACGCGGATTGATGACCATCATCCTATCAAGACTCCTTCGTCCCTCGGAAAGCACTTTTTGCTGTATGTATAAACTAGATAGTTGTTACTAAGCTAGAAGGCTTGTGGTTAAATAATAACAGCTGTACGGGTCGATAAAACAGGTTATAGGTACGCGGATTGATGACCATCATCCTATCAAGACTCCTTCGTCCCTCGGAAAGCACTTTTTGCTGTATGTATAAACTAGATAGTTGTTACTAAGCTAGAAGGCTTGTGGTTAAATAATAACAGCTGTACGGGTCGATAAAACAGGTTATAGGTACGCGGATTGATGACCATCATCCTATCAAGACTCCTTCGTCCCTCGGAAAGCACTTTTTGCTGTATGTATAAACTAGATAGTTGTTACTAAGCTAGAAGGCTTGTGGTTAAATAATAACAGCTGTACGGGTCGATAAAACAGGTTATAGGTACGCGGATTGATGACCATCATCCTATCAAGACCCCTCCGTGTCTCGGAAAGCACTTTTTGCTGTTGGTCTCGGCTGACATGACATGGATCTTTAACAATCCCTAAGGGTCGTCAGAAGCCCGAAAGTCTGACAACCAGTCTTACCAAGGGGTAAGGTATTACTCAGTAATTGGGTTGTGAAGGTCAGATAAGCAATACTGGTATTACGCTGCGTCTAGTTATCTAACCTGCAGGCTTAGCACGAGAACCGTAGAGAAACGTTTTGTCGACGGAAGAGTAGACAAAAATGACGTTTCCGTGTAGACAATTGACAGTTTTGTACCGGGAAATGTAGACAAGCAATTTCTATTCTACGGTAGAGTAAAAATAATAGTTTAAAAAACTAAAAAACACGCTTTAAAAACCAAACTAAAAAAGGAGAAAATAATTTAATTCAATTAAAAAGCGTGGGGTGCTTTTTGAGGTATTTTTATAATCAATTATTGTCAAGCACCCCACGCTTTTTAATTGAATTAAATTATTTTCTCCTTTTTTAGTTTGGTTTTAAAGCGTGTTTTTTAGTTTTTTTAACTATTATTTATTTTCAATTTTTTAGTTCTGCTAACTACAAAAACGGGTGTTTTTTCAATTTTTTTTCAAATTCTTGAATTGTCATCGGTCCTCGACAAGTTTACAAAGTTTCAATGAAATCTGACCGTTTAAACTGGGTCAAAATCGCGCTCAAAGGAGTCGGTTACATACAAACAAACATATAAGTGAAGCTAATATAAAGCGTGTAAAAATAGAAAGCGTCATGCTAAGCCTGCAGATGCATCAACATGGTTGCGAAATTGGCTAGGCAGACGACAAACTAACTATCAAAATAAATCATCATAATCATCATCATTTCAGCCGAAAGACGTCCACTGCTGGACATAGGCCTCCCCCAAGCTCCGCCACTTCGACCGGTTCTGTGCTTCCCGCATCCAGCTAAATCCTGCGGCCCTCACAAGGTCATCCGTCCACCTTGTGGGAGGCCTTCCAACTTTACATCTTCCGGTACGCGGTCGCCACTCCAGAACCTTCCGGTCCCATCGGCCATCTGTTCTGCGAGCAATGTGCCCTGGCAATTCTTCGGGCTATGTCGGTTACCTTGGTTCTCCTACGGATCTCTTCATTCCTGATTCGATCACGCAGAGAATCTCCAAGCATAGCCCTCTCCATTGCCCTTTCGGTGACTTTAAGCTTTCTTATGAGGCCCATTGTGAGCGACCACAAAAAACAAAAGGACAATCAAGGGTCGAAGTAATCTTCCACATTGCTGTCATCCGGAAACGTGGCCAGAAGAGTGGCAGCTTTGCCTCGTTAAATGGCAACGCTAATTCTTTGGCCAAAGAACGACCCAGGCACGATATTCACGTGAAGTTTCGACCAGTCGGCAAGAAATTTCCTTAAAAAAGAGACGCACTCCGGCTCCATGACCCGAGCGTTTCGACCCAAACGGCTAAAAACTGTAGTTACTATAAACTAGGTGCAGTTTACTTAACTAGATGAGGATAGGTAGCTAGCATTAGATAGATGCGACTTAAAGGTGGACCGGCTGACAGACGATGGACCGATCCGATAAAAGTTGGCGTGACTCGTACCTCCTCTGTTATACTAACGTACTAAAATGTGAAAATTTGTGTCTGAGTTCAGGGGGACTACTAAATAAGTCTGCCAACGAAGATACAGGCCCTCAGAACAACTATCAAATCGGACAGGCATATACAAATCGGGAGTAGGGATAACTGTCAAATCGTGGGGTCATTCATTCTTAAGTCCGGCTTCGAACTAATCTTAATATGTCCGTAGGTGAAGCAGAGTTGAAAAAGCCCGTAACCCGTAGCCCGTATCCCGTACTTAGGGCGTCGACCCCTGTTGCTTCTTTTTCAATCATGGTTAAACGGATTTGTATGAAATTTGGCACACAGACACAGACGGCATCATAAATGTCATCACTCATTATAACCTCACCGCTCCAACACACCAAATAACTTGTCATTCAAGTCAGAATTTAAAATCAACTGCATTATAGTAAATTTTACGATAACAATATGTAAAAGTGGACTGCTCGTGGTCAGCTGTCACAGGTGTCACCGACCGCGCGCTTCTAGCAAGCAGCCCAGTGTCGGATATAAAATCGGCCACCGCCAAAAAGCGGCAGTCTGTGTCCGGCCTACGCATTGTTTACCGAGGTCACTCTGTGGTTGAGTGACTATTTACTCAACGGGAACCCTCCTAGCTGGGTGAGGACGATGAACCTTTACTCTCGGTTAGTTTGTTATAGGTACGTAGTTAATAGATATTTATTTCGTCGTTTTCGTCGTTCTGACGTAGTCCCCGAAATTTTGACACGGAATACAGCAGTATTTTGTAACATATTTAATATGTGTAAGTACTAAACTACATCAGTCTTCTATGCACCAAAAGGGTTGGCAGAAGTGTTTAATTATAAAACTAAATAATTAATCTAGACTACTACTAATAATAAAGCTGAAGATCTTGTTTGTTTATTTGCACGTGTTGATCTCAGAAACTAACAGTCGCATGGTTTTCTTTTTGTATTTGCTAGCCCAATTCATAAGCAAGTCTTATAGGCTATTTGACATCACGCTAGGAACGAGCAAAAGCTAGTTTGATATATTTAAGTCCTACCCATGTAATAGAGAACTATCAAAAGGGTATAAATACGAACTCCAGATAACATTAACTTGTACAAAGGCGAAGTAAATTTTTTTCGAGGGTGCTTAAGCCGATAGTGAAGTCAAAATAAGAATCAAACATGGTGGCTGCGAAAATTGTAATTATTTTTTTGTTATGGGTGTAATTAACATGGTTTCCAGGGTGCCGAAGCCGATAGTAAAGCCAGAATAAGAATCAAAAATGGTGACTGCAATTTTTTTTTTTAATTTTCGTCGTGGGTGTCGTTTTTGTGGTTTTTGAGGGTGTTATAGCAGATGGGCAGGGTCAAAATGAAAATCCAAGATGGCGACAACTTAATGAGAGCGTCTAAAAACTTATACCAGATGGATCTGAATTTAAAACGCATATTAAATCGATACTTTCTCTCGCACTCTATCTCTTTCTATTATACATAAGTGTGTGTGCGTGCGAATATCGCATATGGAACTTCGTGCATGACGGGGGTCCCCCGACCGCACACCATGGCATCATATTTTCTAATAAATTTCGTCTATACGGTAAAAGTGGTGCCAACAGTCGCTCGACCAATTAACAGCTAGACATGTTATATTTTTATTACTTAACGAAATTATCGACGCTTATTGATAAGAATCGCTAATCTTATCACTGTATGGAATATCGATTTGTGGCAGTTCATGGCACTTATATCATCATATTTTATCGGGCAATGAGTCTGGAAAAGGACAGGTCATTCTGATACCGCTTGTTCAATTGTGGCGGCATCTACATCGCCACATGCGAACTACACATCACACTGACGTCAAGCCAAATCCTACATCGCGCAAGCAGAGTTTTCCACGCAACTACCATGCATACAACATGCCGACATCTATCGTTGGTGTTTTTTTTTGTATGGGAATTCATCAAATAACTTCGCCCGCTCTGGGTGGAGCAGAAGGGCGTGTCAGACTTTTACTGACTAAAACCCACCCATGTTCCTTCAGTTGCCTGTGTGCCAGGGGCCGTGGTATCTCTTTCGAACAACCCGCACCCATCGGTCCACCTTGTGGGAGGCCTTCCAACTCTACGTCTTCCAGTACGCGGCCGTCACTCCAGAACCTTTCGGCTCCGCTGGCCAACTGTTCTACGAGCAATGTGACCTGCCTACTGCCACTTAAGTTTGGAAATTCTTCAAACTCCAAGCATAGCCCTATCCATTGCCTTCTGGGTGACTTTTGGCATTCTAATAAGGCCCATTGTGAGCGACCACGTCTCAGTGCCATAGGTCATCACTGACAACACACACTGGTCAAAGACTTTCGTCTTGAAACACTGCGGTATTTGGGACGAGAAGATATTGCGGTTACTGTGGTCTCATCAGATGCAAATAATCAAAACAACACTGCTATAACTAATCTGTTAAGCAAGCTTAGTCAAAGCTTTTAGCTTTTGTCAACTCATTACATCATATTTTGATCATGACAATACGTCATTTTGGAAACACACAATTAATTAATATTTCACTGATCCCTCATTACATTAGTTAACGAGACCAGAGGGAGTTAAGCGATGACCTTATTTTTTAATGGCTGTAAGTCATAGAAATTACATAAATATTTGCTACTAATCCCGAAGGACAAGGGAACAAATACACTTACGGAATGAAAAGGTGAACTTTAAGGTCGATTTTTCAGTGGCTATTTTGTTGACTGGCAAATATATATGTTCGCAATGGTATGCGCTTTTACACATAGTTCTTCGGTTGTAGAAAAACAAGTTTTGTTTTAAGGTCCCTAACATAATACTAAAGGAACAGAAAATTAAAAAACACTACAAAGTGAAAAATAACTTTAATTTCGGAAGTCGGTGTCTTTGGAGCTGTATTTGAATTTTTTGTCACCGCCTTCCGAAATTAAAGTTATTTTTCACTTTGTAGTGTTTTTTTGGAAGTCGGTTGTTTTTTTTTTGGAAAAAGTTTTTATTTTTCACTTTTTAGTGGTTCACATGTGCTTACCCCTTCACAGCATACCGGCGTGATGTTATGTTATGAACTGGTGTAAGCAATAGATAGACATGAGATTTCAGCAATCCCAGTCCATTTGCTATCATTTATTGAGGAGTTCCGTTGCCTATCTCCAAAGTTCTTCATCAGATCTTCACCAAATTGAAATGAGACCACTACGAGCAAGTACTCTTCCAAAAAATACCTAAATCGCTTCGTGTGCCTATAAAATTTGAAGAGTTCTCTCTATTTCTCCAGGATCCCATCATCAGATCCTGACTTGATGATCATGGGACCATCTGGAAAGTATACCCTTTCAAACAAAAAAAACAAAATCCAAATCGGTCCAGCCATCTTCGAGTAATCGGGGAACATACATAAAAAAAAATAAAAAAAAAAAAAAAAAAAAAAAAAAAAGGTCCCGACGAATTGATAACCTCCTCCTTTTTGAAGTCGGTTAAAAATCATAATATATTATTTCACATAAACCTACAGAGGCACTTATGAAACGTCAGAAGATAGGTGCAAGGTTCCAATAAGTTGTTTTACAATTTAATAAAAAGTATTTTAATTCGAAGATTGGGACGATTTATTTAACAGAAAAATATAAATTGATTTATTTATATCCCTTATGTCAATTAAAAATGATTAAAATCAAATTTATTTTTCATTGTTTAGAATTTACCGCGTAAACACTCCTTACGATTATTTTTTATCACGTGACGTCAGCTTTGTGTAAACGGCATCGGTACAAATACTTGGTTTGGCGCAGTTTTAGAAGTATTTGTACACAGAGGCACCGCACCACCAGTAATATCACTTTCTATCTATTCAAAATCTTGTTAATTATAAACTCCACATTCACTTGTTTACTTACTAACTACTTTAGTTTACACAAAGTTAATGTCACGTGTGATCACGTGATAAAAAGTCATCGTAAGGAGCGTTTTGGCGGTAAATTCAAAACAACGAAAAATAAATTTGGTTTTAATCGTTTTTAATTGAGAAAATGGATATAAATCAATTGATTTATATTTTTCTGTTAAATATATCGGGCCAATCTTCAAATTATAATAGTTTTTAATAAATTGGAGAACACCCTATTGGTCGTTTCCTTTAGAGAAGAGTCGGCAAGAAACTCCACGGTTACTCATACAAAAATAATAGGGTTTTACAATGTTTTCAAATTACAGTGTTAGTAGGTATGAGAGAACAGTGTAGCCTGTCAATAAGTACCTGGTACTTAATAAAATTGAAGATGGTCTACGAAACTCCGCAGATGCTCCAGGCACCTTTCTCCAACCAGTATTTTACATGAAGTAACTGCCCATCTGACCTCCACAACCCAGTTACTGGGTAATACGGTACTTTACTGGGTAATACGTTAGACTGGTTGTCAGACTTAAGGGGAACCTAGTCGCGGGCTCGAACTCACTGGTGGGCCTGGCTAAAAATCCCGCTGTCTCACCAGGCTTTGTGTCCGACAAAGATGGTATCAATGATGAGCAGTTAGACGCCAGTCTACACGCACAACGTTATTGAGTAAGATACAGGATCACTTATAGTAAAAAATTCGGAAGATCGGGTTTTATGAAAAAGCCATTGCATAAATCAATGGCCAATAAAGTTTATTGAACTTTTTGATAATTGAACTTTGTCGGTGCCGACTTGATTTTGGAGATTTGACAATTTTTTATTACTTAAACATGCCTAAAGTTAAGTAAAATTATCAAGAAAAACGAATCTTTATTGGCTCCTAACTTTTTAATGGGTTTTTATTTTAGTATTCTGTTTCCGTACAGACAATATTAATACTGAGACAAAACGATATCATATTTTACTTTAGATGTGTCATGTCAGACAGTGGAGTAAAACACTCCCGAAGTTAGTATGCAAAAAATGTGGACTAGGTTCACCTTAACGACTGTCCAAGATCTACGAATGATGGCCGGGATCAACGACTCAACGTGGATTCCGAGGCACGAAGGGGTTGATGATGATGATGATGATGGGACTCCCTTTTCCGCACGTAGACTCCCATTCAGTCCGTTGTGCGTGGGGATTCTGGCTAACAGAGCCAGCCTAGCTCCGCCCAAAAGCACAGAAGCTTCCTGGGAGCTTCGCTTTATATGTAATAGTAAACACCCATCCACGTTACCGGCCACAGCAAGCGTAGCTTAACCACGGAATAACCAATGATCCTGTTATCAATTAGCCACGAGCCCCTGGCAGCTGAATAATAATAGGCTGGTGTTATATTACAAACTGAACCACTTTCCCCTAATTAGTTTCCTTTACCTTAATTTGCGGAAGTACGTGGTATTGATTGACACTTCTGTCAAGTAGGGCAACAGTTTTTTTACTTGTAAAGTTGGGAAATTATTTGGGTGTGGCTATTTTTAGAACCATTTCTTTTTACACGCTTTATATTAGCTTCACTTGTATGTTTGTTTGTATGTAAACGACTCCTTAGGGCGCGATTTTGACACTTTGAAAACTTATCGAGGACCGATGACAATTCTATAATTTAAAAAAAAATTTGAGAAAAATGAAAAAAGAAGGAAAAAATACCACACGTTTTTGTAGTTAGCAGAACTAAAAAATAGAAAATAAATAATAGTTTAAAATAACTAAAAAACACGCTTTAAAAACCAAACTAAAAAGGAGAAAATAATTTAATACAATTAAAAAGCGTGGGGTGCTCGACATTAATTGATTATAAAAATACCTAAAAAGCACCCCACGCTTTTTAATTGAATTAAATTATTTTCTCCTTTTTTAGTTTGGTTTTTAAAGCGCGTTTTTTAGTTTTTTTAAAACTATAATTTTTTTCTATCCTTTTTGGTAAGAGGCAGTGAGCAGGGCACATTGCTCACAGAACAGATGGCCGATGGGACCGAAAGGTTTGGCGTTGTAACCAAGTACCGGAAGACGTAGAGTTGGAAGGCCTCCCACAAGGTGAACCGATGACCTTGTGAAGGCCGCAGGCATTCGCTGGATGCGGGAAGCACAGAACCGGTCCATCTAGCGGAGCATGGGGGAGGCTTATGTCCAGCTGTGGACGTCTTTCGACTGAAATGATGGTGATGATTCAAACTCAAAAGCGTATTATTAAAAAACGTGATCTAATTATAGCTCGGCGTCGGTTTTTGCAATGTCAACTTTGTCGATTTGCGTAAAGTTCTTAAAACAAAAAATGACTTAGCACCGGACTAAGTTGTCAGTTTTGTAAAAAGAACTGCATTGGTATACAGGGTGCTTGGTAATTAATGGATAACCTTGAAATGGTTCATAGTAGAACTAATGACCATTCAGACAAAAACATTTTTATTTGTATTTATCTGTAAAAAAAAAACAACACAAGCGACTTCCGAAAAAACACTACAAAGTGGAAAATCATTTCAGATGGCAGTGACAAAAAATTTAAATACATATCCAAAGACACCTACTTCCTAAATTAAAGTTATTTTTTACTTTGTAGTGTTTTTTCGAAAGTCGGTTGTTTTTTTTTTAAGTACAGAAGAAATACCTACTATTTTTTTTGTATGGCCATTGGCCATACAGAAAAAAAATATATATATATATTTAAAAAAATAATAATCAATTAATATTTTTTTTTTTTTTTATATATATTTTGGGTATTTGTTTGGCGTGGTAGAAACCATGAACCATTTCAAGGTTATCCATTAATTACCGGACAGCCTGTATGTTGGGTTCTTAATTAAAAAATTGGCTTGGTGGTTTGAACCTGATCTAATTATGAACCTTATTTTGTAATATGTATTATTTAAATACAGGCACTTTTGCACTGTTGAGTCGGTCAGGCAGAAAAATTAAGCTAGTTGCCCATTCCAAAGTGTAGTACCTACCCACCTACCTAGGTTCCTATAGACAAGAAAGGGCAAGAAACACCACAGGAACTCTTTTAAATCAAAATATTTGACATTATTATTAGTACATTACCAGTCGACAGCGATGCGGATGAGTTTTTTGACGCTTTGTTTTAGTTTATTCGCTGTAGTTAGTTTAATTGAAATAAAAATAGTTCACATTAAAAATATTTGACATTAAGAAAGAAAATACCATATTTTAGATTGACATATAGAAAAAAAATGAAGAAAGAAAATACCATATTTTGTTGGTTGTATTTCCTCGGTCACCCATCCGAAAACTGACCTTGGCAAGTCCAGCTTAACTTCACCAGCTTCCACGTGGCTGTTCGAACCACGAGCCCCACAAATATAGGGCACAGTTCCTAAGTAATTACGTGACTAGTAAAATGCTCATAAAATATTTATAGTCCCATCGATCGGAGTTAATTTGTGTACAGCCATCTAGTAATCTGGTGCGGGGGTTCCGGTATTATACGGGGCGCTTTAATTACCGATCGTAACTTGTTGATGCTAGTGCTCTCTGGATACGTAAGTATGAATAAAGTCTTAAAACTCAGTAAATATAATGAGTGAGACCAGCCTTATAAATAAAAAGTTTTAAAATTCGGTAATTTAATGTGTATCATACGTGTATGATTTTAATACGGTTTTTATCAATAGACAGAGTGATTCAAGAAGAAGGTTTAAATGTATACTTAATACACTGACCTCCACGCGGGCGAAACCACTGACAATACGCAACACGCAAGTCTATACTAATATTAGGTCTTTACCTATGAAATTGCCGTTTTGCAGTACTGGCCATTTCAAATCAAAATAATTTTTGTTTGGGTAAGAATTCTAATTTCAAATTAATTTTATTTTAAAAACATGGATTTTTTTTTTCCAAAAGTAGTCATTTGTTTATTGATTAGTGTTACATTTTCATCGCATTTCAATCTTTTTCGTCATCATGGATACGTTAAAAATTCGAGTAATTATGGAATATGAGTACCGTCGTGGCAGCAACGCGGCACAAGCGGCACGCAACATCAACGACGTTTACGGAGCTAACACTACAAACCAACGCACCACCTGTTATTGATTTGCTCGCTTCCGTTCTGGAAATTTCGACCTGAAAAATGAACCTCGCGGTCGTCCGAAGACTTTGGTCGACAATGACGAATTAAAGGCGATTGTGGAAGCTGATGATACACAACCTACGGCTGAATTAGCAGCAGCTTTCGACGTTAGCGTCAAAACAATATTGGTCCATTTGCGTCAAATTGGCAAGGTAAAAAAGCTTGACAAATGGGTGCCCCACGAACTCAATGATCGTCAGCGCGAAGTACGCGTCGAGACGTGCCTTGCACTGCTCAACAGACACACAAATGAAGGAATTTTGAACCGCATTGTTACCTGCGATGAAAAATGGATTCTGTTTGATAACCGCAAGCGCTCAGCAAGTTGGTTGGATCCTGGTTCAGCACCTAAACAATGCCCTAAACGAAAACTTACCCTTAGAAAAGTGATGGTCACTGTTTGGTGGTCTAGCGCCGGTGTGATTCATCACAGCTTCTTACCAAACGGGGTGAGCATTACTGCAGATGTGTACTGTGAAGAACTGAACACAATGATGGAGAAGCTGGCACATCTCCAACCAGCATTGGTCAATCGCTCGTCTCCGCTGCTCCTGCACGACAACGCGCGACCTCATACTGCACAGCAGACGGTCTCCAAGTTGCAAGAACTGGGGTTGGAAGCTCTCCGTCATCCGCCCTACTCACCAGACCTTGCGCCTACAGACTACTACTTTTTCCAGAATTTGGATAACTTCTTGGCGGGAAAAAAATTCAATACCCGAGAGGCAGTACAAAATGCCTTTGAAGAATTTGTTGCCTCCCGTCCAGCTGATTTCTTTAAGAAGGGCATCAATAAACTGCCACTGCGATGGCAAAGATGCATTGATTGCATGGGTGATTACTTCGATTAATACAAATAAAAAATACATGAAAAAAATTCGTTTAAATTTTTTCATACAAAACGGCAATTTCATAGGTAAAGACCTATTATTATAAAGAGTAAAGATTTGATTGTTTGTTTGCATTGAAAAGGGTCCGAAACTACTGAACCGATTTGAAAAAATTTTTCACTGTTGGGAAGCTACACTATCTCCGGGTGACATAGGCTATATTTTATCCCCGTATTCCTACGGGAACGGGAACTATGCGGGTGAAACCGCGGAGCGCTGCTAGTTACGTATAAAATCAAAGTGTACCTAATAAAATTGGTAAATAGAAAATAGACAGTGACACAACAGACATCCATAGCCTCCGATGGTTCTTTAAATTTGTATCACGGAATGCTAAAAAACGATCCGTTAATTAAATAGGACCCAGACATACCTACTATTAAAAGCTCATAAAACATTGCGTACGTTATTGATCGTCAGTTATTCACGTTCTGTTGTAGCACCATATTTGACCAAATTCTTGTATCATAAGGATGTTATTTTCAACTTAAAAATGTCATCTTTATGGATTTTTTACTTATTCATCATCATTTCAGCCGAAAGACGTCCACTGCTGGACATAGGCCTCTCCCAAGCTCCGCCACTTCGACCTGTTCTGTGCTTCCCGCTTCCAGCGGACTCCTGCGGCCCTCACAAGGTCATCAGTCCACCTTGTGGGAGACCTTCCAATACGCGGTCGCCACTCCAGAATTTTTCGGCCCCATCGGCCATCTATTCTGCAAGCAATGTGCCCTGCCCACTGCCACTTTAGTTTGGCAATCAAATCAAATCAAATCGAATCATTTATTTTTGCAAATATGGGTAATTGGTACATAGATGTTTTCTTAAAAAGTAGTCCTCCATATTCTACCGTCTCATGGGCATGCAAATAATATTCCTTTCCAAAATTATACAGAAATTCTATTGAATAATTATAAATGTCAAATCATTAGAATTCCAAAAAAAAAAGAAAAGAAGAAACAAAAAACTGATTAATATCATTAATTAGTGATATTTCTACAGTAATATGTCAAAAAAAAAAGTATGTCAAAGTGTAAATCTGAATAAAAAGTGTCAGAATAGGAACATGTATGTCAATCATAATAATAGTATAACAATCAGTGCAGAGATTTATCACTAAGGAAGTCGTCAATTGTGTAATAGCTTTTCTCAATTAATATTTGGTTTAGTGCCCTTTTAAATTGTCCTTCCTTCTCCTCTCCTCCTTCCTCTAATCCTTCGGGCTATGTCGGTTATCTTGGTTTGCCTGCGAATCTCTTCATACTTCTTCTTTTTTACTTTTAAGCAGATTGACATGTAAAATACTGGTATTCAGCTGCACTCGGTGACACTAGAAGCCCACGTAGTTGGGAAAGACAAGGCAAATGATGATGTATAGCATCCTTGAAACACTATCCACACTTGGTCGATATACTCTCCTCCACATTTATTATGCGCACAGTCAAAGTGCGAAACTCTGCCAGCGTCTGTGTTCCCTTCCAATGTAACCTGTCAGCGTTCAGGGCAAGAGTGAACAGGCATCTTCTGGGCACGCTCGTTCCATCATAGACCTCATCTCTCATCTGTCGCTGTCCATTTTTTTTTTGGTTGGGAAATCATCAAATAACTTCTCCCGCTCTAGGTGGAGCAGGAGGGCGTGTCAGACTTTTACTGAACCCACCCGTGCTCCCTCAGTTGCCTGTATTGCCAGGGGCCGCGGTATCTCTTTCGAACAACCCTCACCCCTGGCAGGCATCGGCCCTTGCGGGCCCCACCAGTTGATGCTGACATCTCTTTGAGGCGCGCGTGGAACACAACACGCTATCAACCCGGGCTTGGTCCTTACCGGACAGCGAGCTACCCATTACTCGCCGTCCGCAAGCCCGCGCCTACGGTGGCCGGGAATCAACCTGGGATTCCCGATGCCCAGTGCGTCTTCCGCGGTGGCTACGGCCGTGAGGGCGCATATACTGCCTCTCCCTCACGTGCCCCGCCTCCTTCGCAGAAGGAGGTGACGGCTAACCATGCACTCTCACTCCGTACCATGGCCTGGACCAGGGTCGGACGCGAGAGATCGCCGCCGCCGATCGCCTCCACGAGGACACGGCGGTGCTCCGCCCAAGCCGGGCAGACCTCCACCGTATGCTCCACCGTGTCCTCAGAGATTGCTGTCCATCAGGCGTGATCGAGGACAAGACCAAGAGCAGGCCCTTTTTCCAACAAAATACTACACAGTACCTAACTTTTTTGTTTTCAAGTAAAAGGTCAAGGCACGCCTGTGATATATGAACAAGCTGTTATGGAGAGTAGGGCACCAATCAAATGTATATTTAGGTGTCATATTGCAAAGAAATAGGTCATCTTCACATCTGTGTCTAGTTCAGAATTTAGTTCATTCAAGACCGGATTTCTAAAAGCCTTTTGAATCTGTAAACGTAGCACGCACGCACAAAGTACATTTTTTGTTGGAAATTCTATTTTTGAAGTGAAAACTTCTTTAGGCGCGTTTAACACGTTTTGGGTGAAAAAAAATCATGGAACTCGCGTCATCGTCACCGCACGCTTCCCATGAACTATATGTATACTGTGTATATATGTACATAGATATAGGAGTGTCAAAGCATCAAAAATAGTAATCTAATAGCTCGACGATACAATTCACAAGCTTAATTTTTATTTATTGAATCAGATTATCAGCCACCGCAGGGGTCTGTTTAAAATGGTGGTTGAGTGAACGAGCACACGGATGAGTCGCGCGTTGATGTCTTTTGGAAAAGTCCCTTTCTTTCATTAGGAAATTCTAATTATTTTATTCCTTTCTTTTCCTTTGTATTTTTATAGTAAAAATCTGTGCTATTACCTTTAATGGCTGAAGTCGATCGCTCGTTTATCATTTTTTACCGAGAGCAATCAGAGCCCAAGGACCCAATGTGAAATCCTGTATTGATGATCAAAAAATACACACGTAATTGTTCAAGACGAGCGTGCATAGAAGATGCCTTTTCACTCTTAATTTGAAGGCAGACAGATGGGTTAAATGTGGGAACGAACACATTTATTATTAGCCCTTAAAGTCCCACTGCTGGACGAACGCCTCCCTAATCTCTTTCCATCTCTCTCTGTCTAGGTCCAATCTTTATTAAATTACATGTACAAGTAAATACACATCCATACTTAATATTATAAACGCAAAAGTTTGTAAGTATGGATGGATGGATGGATGGATGTTTGTTACTCTTTCACGCAAAAACTGCTGAACGGATTTGGATGAAATTTGGCACACAGATAGATTATAACCTAGATTAACACATAGGATACTTTTTATCCCGGTAGTACGTTCCCGCGGGATAATTTCCAACCTCTACGCGGGCGAAGCCGCGGGCGGAAGCTAGTACCTAATATTTAAGTAGTTTGAAGACGTTATGCATATCTATGTGTGCTATAAATAAATAATTTTATATCTTTAAAGTAGGTTTGGAAAAAACACTAACGCCGAAAATAATTTATACTTTAAAACTAGATGAGTTATGTGCTTCCGATCTCCGTTACTTTGAGAAATAAATAATAGTTTAAAAAAAACTAAAAAACACGCTTTAAAACCCAAAATAAAAAAGGAGAAAATAATTTAAAACAATTAAAAAGCGTGGGGTGCTTTTTCTATTTTTATAATCAATGAATGTCAAGCACCCCACGGTTGTTAATTGTTTTAAATTATTTTCTCCTTTTTTAGTTTGGTTTTTAAAGCGTGTTTTTTAGTTTTTTAAACTATTATTTATTTTCTATTTTTAGTTCTGCTAACTACAAAAACGTGTTTTTTTTCTTTTTTTTCCTTTTTTTTCATTATTCTCATTTTTTTTTTAAATTATTGAAACGTCATCGGTCCTCGATAAGTTTACAAAGTTTCAATGAAATCTGACCGTTTAAAGTGGGTCAAAATAGCGCTCTAAGGAGTCGGTTACATACAAACAAACATACAAGTGAAGCTAATATAAAGCGTGTAAAAAGGCCGAAACAAACTCAGGGGTCAGTCTCTATTAAAGTCCAGATATTATCTCCGTCAGATCACGTGCGGATCATGTACATTATATTGGTGTCTGAAATATCCTTTACTCCGCGCGTTCGTGCTTTGCCAACTGCTGTTAAATCTTGCTGTGGTATGTATGTCTATGAAACTGAGCAGTGATGGCTCAGTGGTAACGACCGTGACTAACGAGTTGTCTGTCGTAGGTTCAAATGCAGACAGGCGCTTTACTTCGGTAAATTATTTCATCTCCACTGCTCTCAAAACGGTGAAGGAAAACATCGTGAGATAACCACCATATACCAACCCGCACTGGGCCCGAGTGGTGGACTACGGCCCACTCTCTCTCACAAAGAGGAGGCCTGTGTCCCAGCAGTGGGAACGTTATTAGCTGATTATGCTATAATCTATTATATAAAAATGAATCCCTATTTCCCTTGGTCACGACATCACACGTGAACGGCTGGACCAATTTTGCTAATTCTTTTTTTGTTGTGTTTGTGACTGTCAGGAGAAGGTTCTTATAAAAGAAAAATTAAAGAAAGTTGCTAAATCAATGTTCATAGTTAAGACAGGACAACGTCTGTCTGGTCAGCTAGTAATTAAAAAAAAAACGTATTTTCTCCACCACATTATGAAAAAAATCAGCACAATACATAATAGTGTTTACAAAAAATACATTGATGTTGTGGAGACTGGAGCCTGTATCATGTAATCAAAACTATCCAGACTAGCCACAGTAATGTAATGTTTAAAACGAGCGCTAATCCTGCCGACAAACTGTCACACAATTTGGCAGGTTTATAAAATTTGTACACGTTTTGGTCCAAATAAATGATTTATTTATTATTTATTAATACAAACATCTACTAAAAGTATGATAATGTTGGGCTGGAAGACAAAAACAATTTAATACAACAAAGACGAATAAACAAAAAAAAAACAAAAAATTGTTAATTAGATAGCAAGGTAGGGTGTGTGGGTATATTCCCTTAAAACTTAAAAGCCACCTTAAAACATTACAAAACGCAAAATAAAGAATACATTACCTATTTAATATCCACCCTAACTAGATTTCCGCTGCACCCATCTAACATACTACTCACTACAGGACAAAATCAATTTATCCACCTGTGAGGGACGTGGAACCTGTAACAGGGCTATATTGCTCGCATATGGGGTCTGTAATTGTGTTATACACGACAATCAGGGCTTGCATGAGCTATATTGAGATATGTGTAGGTGGGGCGGAAGTTTATATCATGTTGTATATTGCTATATGATTTTGATTTGACTTTGTTTTGAAGTTCAATTTTCGAATTGTGCAGGGGTTGAGTATTGAAAGTTTTTTTATTAATACATCGTCATCTGCCTCGGCTTTGCCCAACTATATTGGGGTGGACTCCCAGTCTAACCGGATGCAGCTGAACACCAGTATTTTACATGGAGTGACTGCCTATCTGACCTGTACTACCCAGTTACTGGGTAATACGATACCCCTTGGTAAGACTGGTTTGCAGATTTTCGGGCTTCTGACGACTCATAACGACTGCCAAGGATCCACGGATGACAGCCTGGATCAATGGCTTAACTTGCTTTCCGAGGCACGATAATATATCACTACCTACTTTAAAAAAAACGTTCCTATTTAGTGTTTTTTTTTTGGTGGGTAATCATCAAATAACATCTTCCGCTCTGGGTGGAACAGGAGGGCGAGTCAGACTTTTACTGACTAAAACTCACCCGTGTTCCCTCAGTTACCTGTGTGCCAGGGGCGGCGGTATCTGTTTCGAATAACCCGCACCCTTGGCAGGCATCGGCCCTTGCGGGCCCCATCAGTTGATGCTGACTCCTATTTAGTGCTAACGACGCAATACATTGGTACCTACTACTTTTGACAATTTTTTGTTTTACTATTCAGCATAATCATTATAATTTAAGCCGAAAGACGTCCACTGCTGGGAATAGGCCTCACCCAAGCTCTGTCTGTCTGTCGGTTCTGTCCTCCCGCATCCAGCGGATTCCTGCGGCCTTTACTATTCATATTTGATTGTAACTGGCAACTTTTAATATTATAACTGTTATGAAAGCTTGGAAAAATAGGCCTATTTAATAGGTTACTCCTATTAGCAATTCCACGGTCTACATAGTTATGATCCGGCTCGAAGGACAAAATTGTGATTTGGAACCAAAAATTATTTAACCTTCATCTTCTCCTCTCATCGCACGAACAATATAATAACATATGAAATAACTCATATAGAGGTTAAAATATTACCCACTGAATCCTATTACCTATTTAGTTTGTAACCTGGATTAACAATTATGATTCTTATTATCCCCGTAGTACGTTCTCATGGGATCATTTTCGATCTACACGCGGGCGAAGCAGCTAGCTAAAGCTAGTATAGAAATCATCATGATCTGTCCAGCCTTTTCGGAACTATTTTGGGGTCAGCAAAAGCTAGTACCTATAGCATTATAAAATTTATAAAACTTTTTCCAAAAAAAAAACAACCGACTTCCAAAAAAACACTACAACGTGAAAAATAACTTTAATTTCGGAAGTCGGTGTCTTTGGAGCTGTATTTGATTTTTTTGTCACCGCCTTCCGAAATTAAAGTTATTTTTCACTTTGTAGTGTTTTTTTGGAAGTCGGTTGTTTTTTTTTTGGAAAAAGTTTTATTTTTTCACTTTTTAGTGGTTCACATGTGCTTACCCCTTCACAGCATACCGGCGTGATGTTATGTTATGAACTGGTGAAAGCAATAGACAGAGATGAGATTTCAGCAATCCCAGTCCATTTGCTATCATTTATTGAGGAGTTCCGTTGCCTATCTCCGAAGTTCTTCATCAGATCTTCACCAAATTGAAATGGAACCACTCCGAGAAAGTACTCTTCCAAAAAATACCTAAATCGCTTTGTGTGCTTATAAAATTTGAAGAGTTCTCTCTATTTCTCCAGGATCCCATCATCAGATCCTGACTTTATGATCATGGGACCACCTGGGAAGTATACCCTTTCAAACAAAAAAAAACAAAATCTAAATCGGTCCAGCCATCTTTGAGTAATCGGGGAACATACATAAAAAAAAAAAAAAAGGTTCCGACGAATTGATAACCTCCTCCTTTTTGAAGTCGGTTAAAAATATATTAAGTACTCGACAGTGTCCATGAGATTTTTTGCTCATTCGACTCCATAGGAAACTACTACACTTTGAAATGGGCAACTAGCTTCATATTCCTTTCTGACCGACAACTTGACAATACAAAAGTGCTTGTACTTGATTACATCAAAATAAATGCATTTAGGTACTTTAAGTTCGACTTTATTGAGGTCGAAACAGAGAATAGCTTCGCATTCAGAATTACCTCTCCAAATCAATACTGGTGGAGTAGCGAGTTGGAAACAATTGCAAGAATAAAAGCTATTTTAACTTTCGCCCAGCTGCACACTGAGCAACTTGTGTAAGCAATAGCTCAGCGACTGAGCAATAAAAGTTGCGGTCGAAATATTTTGTATAAGTTTCGCAAAGCTAGATCGAAATAATGTCGGAGGTGCCATGTACACTAAATGCCCATCGGCCACTTTTTTCGGCTACAACTTTGGCATACAATCTAACTGCTACTAGCATAGCAGAGTTGTTTTTACACGCTTTATATTATCTTCACTTGACTGTATGTTTGTTTGTATGTAACCGACTCCTTAGAGTGCGATTTTGACCCACTTTAAACGGTCAGATTTAATAGAAACTTTGTAAACTAATAGAGGACCGATGACAATTAAATAATTAAAAAAAAAAATTGAGAAAAAATAAAAAAAAGGAAAAAAAACACGTTTTTGTAGTTAGCAAAACTAAAAAATAGAAAATAAATAATAGTTTAAAAAACTAAAAAACACGCTTTAAAAACCAAACTAAAAACGGAGAAAATAATTTAATTCAATTAAAAAACGTGGGGATCCTTTTGAGGTATTTTTATAATCATTTAATGTCAAGCACCTCACGCTTTTAATTGAATTAAATTATTTTCTCCTTTTTTAGTTTGGTTTTTAAAGCGTGTTTTTTTAGTTTTTTGAACTATTATTTATTTTATGTTATTTTGAGGCGCACGTTGAATTAAGTATAGATAGAATTATGTTAGAGGGTAAACGAACAAAATAATGTATCGCAATTATGTGCCAACTATGTTGCTTGGCTTTCAGTATAACTTGTGTGAAGCTCAATACTAGTATTTTACAAAAGTAGGGGTTCTGAACTTTCAAAACGCAATAAAACTTTGTCCTATCCAGAAATTGAGTTCAGTATCTCTCAGTCAGCAGTCGTGCTTGAACCACTGGTCCAACCGCCGCGGGAGACGCCCTGGACGTCGGGAATCCCAGGCTGATTCCCGGCCACCGTAGGCGCGGGCTTGCGGACGGCGAGTAATTGGTAGCTCGCTGTCCGGTAAGGACCAAGCCCGGGTCGACGGCGCGTTGTGTTCCACGCGCGCCTCAAAGAGACGTCAGCACCAACTGGTGGGGTCCGCAAGGGCCGATGCCTGCCAGGGGTGCGGGTTGTTCGAAAGAGATACCGCGGCCTCTGGCACACAGGCAACTGAGGGAACACGGGCGGGTTTTAGTCAGTAAAAGTCTAACACGCCCTCCTGCTCCACCCAGAGCGGGAGAAGTTATTTGATGATTTCCTACCCAAAAAAAAACCACTGGTCCAAGGAAGTAATTTTACGAGCAAGACAAGCCCCCAATTTAGAAAAATAATCGGAATCTATTACTTCATATGTTTGAAAAATTCGTCTGCTCGACAACTCGTTGTCGAATTGCCAAAATGAAAGGCATTGCAGTTATTAGTCAGTTTCGCAATTACTCCGCTGAATAAATACTTTTTCGTACTTCTCAGTGGCCTAGTCTACGCCGGTGCTAGAATCCGAATCAATTGAAGAACATAAAAGCTATTTAAACAAGAACAGAATCACGGGCTTCTGTGAACTTTTGTAATAGAATTTCATTGTGTTTGAGAACTATGCTCGAAAGGAATGCGAGCGAGGAATGAGCGGTGCTGTGCTAGGAATGTGATGAGCTAGTTCTGAGTTTGTAGTATTGGTGTTTATTGAAAGGCGGCTTTCACTGGAATATTCACTTTAAGAAGTCTATTTTAATCTATAATTAATACGTGAAGCAAAAACTTTGTACTTTTTTTACGACAATTACGCAGACGGAGGAGTAGGTATGAAATTTGAGTCCAGAAACCTATAAATTTTTATATAATAATGCATTAGAAATAAATTCAAATTTAAATTCATTATGGTCGAATAACCAGCACTGGGCGATCCCTAGTTTTTAATCAATGTAAGGACTTTTTCAGCTACCTTTAACGATTGTTAGAGAGTTTGATAAATGTCTTTGTTCTTTCTGTATTCGTCGAGTTGTTGAGCTCTTTAAGTTCTGTATTGAGCAATACGATCACAGTAATCGTGTAGCTCAACTATTTATTTGTTTAATGACAATGTACACAACCATATTTATATGCTAGGCTTAAAACTAGTGAGTACATGACCCTGTTATGGCATAGCAAGATAACTAAAAACAATATTATTACTGTGAGATCTAATATGACGTCCACAATTAAAATATTATATTAATAAAAGTTATATCTAGCTTTTTATATATAAAAAGAATATACATTATAATCAACACATATATTTAAACTCTATTTTAACATTTTATCTTCCATAAATTCTAAGACTATAATAACATTTTTCTAAGAGCAATGCCTTTAACCTTGCTTTAAGTACACATAGTGTCCTCGTAGACAGTATATTTTGAGGTAATTTATTGTATATTTGTATGCTTCGGTGTTCTGGGCTATTTTTGTACATTTGTAGTTAGGTATATAGGTATTTAACAGTGGCGAAAGCAACATATAACACGTTTCCTACCGGCTTCCTTTCGTGGATTCGCATCGGCAACTCTATCGCTATTCAAAAATGACACGTCAATAGTGGCTACTATTGTCAAAAATATAGTTACACTACATATTTAAAACACGCATATTTACTTCACCGTAACATTCAAACAACAAAAACGGTTATTTTTAGCTTTGAATTGCAATAAAACAAAAAAAAATGTTCTAAATTAACCTGGCGCCAAAACATCATAATCGGGAACTAAAAATTAATACAACAGCGATCCCGTAATGATGTCACTTGAGGTTACGTGGCACCGCAAGGAGAACGAGATGGAGGAATATTGCAAATTTTATTAGGTTTTCATTTATTGTATTTCATCATCATCATCATCAGCCTACAGCAGTCCACTGCTGGACATAGGCCTCTCCAATTTCACGCCATTTAACTCGATTCTCGGCAACTCTCATCCAGTTACTACCAGCAACCCTGCGAAGATCGTCAGTCCACCTAGCCTGAGGGCGTCCTACCTTACGTTTTCCGATTCGCGGTCTCCACTCAAGAACACGTCTACCCCACCGGTCATCGGTTCTACGACTAATATGGCCGGCCCATTGCCACTTCAGCTTGCTAATTCTATGAGCTATGTCGACAACTTGGGTTCTCTGCCGGATCACCTCATTCCGGATTCTATCTTTCAGAGATATTCCGAGCATAGCTCGTTCCATAGCTCGCTGGGCGACTTTGAATTGATGGACCAGCCGTACCGTGAGTGTCCACGTTTCGGCTCCGTAGGTCATAACAGGTAGGACACACTGGTTGAAGACTTTAGTCTTCAGGCTCTGCGGAATACGCGACGAAAAGACTCGACAAAGCTTCCCAAATGCTGCCCAACCCAGCTGAATTCTTCTGTTAGCCTCTTTCTCAAAGCTGTTCTTACCAAACTGCAGAGTTTGCCCGAGGTAAACGTATTCTCGAACAACCTTGAGAGCACCGCCATTGAGAGCAATCGGTCCCGGAGCAACGTGATCGTTGAACATAACCTGAGTTTTGTCAAAGTTCATCCGGAGACCAATGCATACAGAAGAGTCAACTAGGTCGTTCAGCATCTGCTGCAAGTCCTTGCATTGTATTTAATTATATACATTCCTATATTAGTTTTAGAATGATAGTAAGTATTTTTTATTGATAATTCAGTAAGTTAAAGCCCACTTCGGTTCGGCTTCTCTTTTAGAAACATTGACACCTCGCCGCTGGTATTTAACTAATAAATGCGTGCAATGACTGGACTTATCCACCACCCTCTTCGGAGTCGTTCTTTTCTCAAAAGGCTACTAGATTATGGTGATTCTCATTACCAGAGTACACCGTTTATGTTGCAATATTCATACCTACAATTTTAAACATTATAGAAAAATTCCTGAAACTTATAGGCAGTTTAAAAATGCTTTAAGCTATGAACAAGGCAATGGCATTACAGTACCTAGTTAATAATTTAACAGAACTGAACAAAGAGAAACTAACTAACTAACTTATTTGCTCGAATAGTTTACTTTATTACGTAAGGCGTATTACACACTTGTTCGGGTCGGCAAAATTCGGCACACCCGGGCAGTAAATTTGTATATGACGTATAAAAGTGATTTCGATGTCTTATTTACAGAATAAATCATTTCATTCGAAGCAATAACAGCCATGCGGGTCAATCGCGCTTGCCGCGGTAAGTCTGTGGATGGATGACCATCTTTACATACCAAGACCCCTCGTGACTCAAAAAGCACGTCAAGCCGTTGGTCTCAAATGTCATTAATAGATTTTTGACGGTAATTACGTGCCGATAGAATGACAACCAGTCCCATACAGGAGTATCGTATTACTAATAATAGTGATATACGTATGTCAGTGCCCGCAACCTCGTGCATAAGAAGTGCAGCCCTAACTAAAGGAATACATGTGTTCGAGGAAAAACCGCTCGGATTAGTTCAAATTGTGCCTAAATGACCAAAGTCAAAGTCAAATTTATTTATTTCAAATAAGCACATAAAAACAGCAAAATTTACAAAACGATTGAATTGTATTCTAGTTGCTCCTTCCAAAAGATATTTCGTCCGAACAATATTCAGCGAGAGTAAAAAAACGAACGACCCGAATGAAAGCTGATTAAGTGTATTAATTTCTTCGGGTCGGCTTTGTTATGCTAACACATGCTGCCGAATCGAATGACCCGAACAAGTCTGAAGCAGACCTAACTATTTTGTATGTGGAAGAGAATATGTCGACGTTTCAGAGCCGTATTCTGAGATGGTTCTCAGAAATTGGTTTTGTTTTAAAACTACATTTGAATAGGGATTTGTATGAAAACCGTCAGGTTGAAATTAAGTTACAAAACTGAGTATCTTCTTTGAAGGCTTAGGAAAATTAATGAAATTGTAACTAAAAATAATTGATGTTTTGTTTTTGTTTCAGACTCAATGGATAACTCCTGAAATCGGTGAGTACCTATCTATCAAAATAACCTGAAAACCTCGGGCCGTGGGTACGAGTGCACATAACAGAAGTATTCTTTAAAGTATGCTCCAAACGGTTGACACTTCTCCACACAAGGACTGGCTTTTACCTTGGCCAGAGGCAAAGCATTGCCATTCAACGTGGCAATGCCGCCAGTCGCTTGGGTACATTGCCATGGTCATGAGCTATATTTTTTGTAAATGTGTAGTAATTAGGTAACTATCGCTATATTATCATTATTTAGAGAAGAGAACTAACTCTTAACAAATATATATAAATGATAAAATAACAAAATACTGATACGAAACATTATTAAAAATCTTTGACATATTTTCAGCACAAATACACAGCGACATTTTAGTTGTCTTACAAGATGGTTCACTCAATGTCTCTGTCATAAAATATCTCTAGGCGCGATTAAAACATTGTTACCATTAATTAAGATAATAGGTACGAATAAAAGTAAATAATGCTTTAGAATTATAAAACACCCTCCCTGTTAATAATGTTTACGTATCAAACGGTAGAAGATTATTGTCTACCTATCTACCATTACATTCCATAATTAATTCCACCTCCATAACAGGGTGTTTCAAACTACGTCATGCGTCTTAATGTTTTTTTTTTATATTTTTTTTTAATAAGCAAAATAATGTTCAAAAAAATCATTTTATTTTTCATAAAGTATTAGTCATTGGATACATGAAGTGGGCTAAATTTTCACGGTGTATATTAACAATTCCTTGATGCAATAAAATTCAAAATAACGTTACATCGTACAAATCATTTAAGCAACTATTTAGTATCATAAATATCAATTACTTATCAATAACTTTTGATCGAATGAAAATCGACGACGATATGGGATTTAGACTGTCGGACACCGTGATGAAAAATTTTAACATTTTCGCAGCCGCCATCTTGGATTTTCATTTTGACTTCAGTATTGGTTTTCAGCATCCTCGCAAACCATGAAAACTATCTCTCTTTCTCTGTCTCTTTCTATTAGGTATACATAATAAAAAGATACCTCGCATGGAGGGGGGGGGGGGGCATAACGCTGTTTCTAAAATTTTCTGTACGCAATATTTTATCGCCCCAAATACCGAAGTGTCTCAAGACGAAAGTCTTTGACCAGTGTGTGTTGCCAGTGATGACCTATGGCACTGAAACGTGGTCCGTCATAATAGGCCTTATCAGAAGGCTAAAAGTCACCCAAAGGGGAATGGAGAGGGCTATGATCGGAGTTTGCCTACTTGATCGAATCAGGAATGAAGAGATCCGCAGGAGGATCAAGGTAACCGACATAGCCCGAAGAATTGCCAAACTTAATATACTACTGCTGTAGCGAAAATACTTCTTCTGTCAACCGTCTATCTGACCTCCACAGCTCAGTTACTGGGTAATACGACCCTCCTTGGTAAGACGCACCCCGTCCCTTGGTAAGGGCCTGGTCTTAATCGTATATTAAATACTAAATACACGCTAATATTGGCTAGCAAAACTTAATATCTAAGGACAAGCTAAAGCTTTTTTTTTTGTCGGGCATCTCGCAGTTGGCCTTGAGAAGCCGTGACTGCTTAACCGGGCTTTCCTGGGGCTGCCATTAAGAGTTAACTTAACGCCTCCAGCCAGGGCTTAAAAACTAAAATTACAAACTAAGCGACTGCACGCTGAGGACACCCCCTGTGAGGTACAGGCCTCGGCTCAGGGCGTCACTGATATCCCACAGTTAGTGGGGACAGGCTGGATCAAAATATTGGCATTATTATTAGTCGGGGAATTTATAGCTACTGGCTCAGCTGCGGCGCGAGCTGGCACTTCAACGAGCAAGGGTCGGTCGGGGACAAGCTAAAGCATAACAACTTTATTTTTAAAGTCTTCTAACATGTTAAGCCTGCCTGCCGAGCGTGGCGAAAAAATATTTTTTCAAAACCAACTGGTAGTCTCAGAGTTTAGCGCGTTAAAACAAACTCTTCAGCTTCATTAGTATAGAAGATGGATAGAAACCATTTAGAATAATCTCCTAGATTATCGAAAAGGAAAACTCCGTCATCGTTTTTTCACACAAATCTTTGCTAAGTTCACTCTAAAGCCTTTTGTTTAACATCCGGCGCTTCGGAAACCGTCGGCGTCAGGAGGGGCAATCGGAAATCATCCTTAGAGCTATTATTAACGATATTTTTTACCATTTTCGTGGTAAATGAAGAGTGAAAAGATGTAATTAGGTAGGTACTAGGTTTTCTTTTGTAAGTGGTTCCTTTGAGACACTTTTACATGTCAATATTTTAAAATGCGGCAAATTCTAGCTGAGTGAGCGCCGAGAATAAATGCCGAAACAACCCCTTTTTAGGGTTCCGTACCTCAAAAGGTAAAAAGGGAACCCTTTTAATATCACTCTCTTGTCCATCTGTCCGTCTGTCCGTGTGTCACCACCGATTTTCTCAGGAACGGGTGGACCTAGCAAGTTGAAATTTATACCAAATACTAAAGTCTATAGTCGCTATTAGTTGTATGAAAATCAAGGTCCTGAGTCAACACGATAAAAAGATATGGGCAAATTTAGATTTTCGTGAAAACTTGTAAGTGCCAAAATTGACCTTAATTTTCAACTTTTTCGGAATTTTTCCTTTACATGTGCTATAAGACCTTACTTTTAACCAAAATTGACAATTCTAGGTCAACTGGAAGTACCCTATAGGTTGGGTCGAAAACCTGTATGGTAGTTCCCGTTGACCTAGAATCACGAAATTTGGCAAACAATAAGGTCTTACAGCATAAATAAAGGAAAAACTCCAAAAAAATAAAGCCAAAGAATTAGCATTGCCATTCAACGTGGCAATGCTGCCAGTCTTCTGGGCACGTTTTCTGGTGACAGTGATGCGGACGAATACTTTGACGCCTAAGTGTCCTTTTGTTTTTGTATTTTTTTTTTTTTTTTGTTCGGCATCTCGCAGTTGGCCTTGAGAGGCCGTGACTGCTCAACCGGGCTTTCCTGGGGCTGCCATTAAGAAATTAATCTTAACGCCTCCAGCCAGGGCTTACAAACTAAAATTTAAAAACTAAGCGACTGCACGCTGAGGGCACCCCCTGTGGGGTACGGACCTCGGCTCAGGGCGTCACTGATAGGGGGACAGCTATCACTATTGGGGACAGGCTGGATCGAAATATTGGCATTATTATTATTAGGGGAATTTAAAGCTACTGGCTCAGCTGCGGCGCGGGCTGGCGCTTCAACGAGCAAGGGTCGGTCGGGGTTTTTGTATTTATTTGTTTATACAGTAAATATATCATCATGATATAAAACCGAAAGGTCAATTCATACATTTAATTTTATTCACTCACTGATTAATCGGGAAATATCAAAAACTGCTAGATCTACGAAGATGAAATTTGGCACAGAGGTAGATTATGGATAGGAGACGTCAGCTCAGATAGGATTTTAGTAAACTCCCCCCGTAAAGGGGTGAAATAGAGGGTGGAAGTTTGTATAAAAAAATATTCCTTGGGCCAGAGAATCCTGTTCCAGATAATCTTCAACATTGATGCGGGCGGACAACAGCTAATACATCATAAAACAATAATATTATAAATATCATGTATTTGTTGTAATAACACATTTATTAATAATCGTTGCTAAGACCACAACCCATCATTAACGGCTTAAAGAACACCTAAATTTAAACGATGCACAGTTCGGTTTCAGGCCAGGACTTTCGACAGAATGTGCGGTTATGTCTCTCAAGCAGACCGTCAGGTATTACACAGATAGGAACACGCCTGTGTATGCAGCCTTTCTTGATCTCTCCAGGGTATTTGACCTGGTTAGGTATGATACTCTCTGGCGTAAACTCAAGGATACAGGTGTGCCGGGTGAGTTAATTAATATTTTTAAATATTGGTATGACCACCAAACTAACCAGGTCAAATGGCTTGGCGAACTTTCTGACGAGTACAGGTTGGAGTGTGGAGTGAGACAGGGGGGGTTAACATCTCCTTCTCTCTTCAACTTGTACGTGAACGGGCTGATTGTTGGGCTGAGCGACGTCGGAGTGGGATGCTCGATCGACGGTCACTGTATCAACAGTATTAGTTATGCAGACGATATGGTGTTGCTCAGCCCATCAATAGCCGCGCTCAGAAAGCTGATAGGCGTGTGTGAGGAGTATGCGAGGGTACATGGTCTCCTGTACAATGTACAGAAAAGCGAGCTCATGGTATTTCAAGCCAGGGGTCGTAAACTGGGGGATGTGGCACCTGTGCTGCTTAACGCTGTCGCTCTTCGAAGAGTGAGAGAGTTTAAATACCTCGGCCATGTGGTTACCGAGGATTTAAAAGACGATGGGGACATCGAAAGGGAGAGGAGAGCGATGGCGGTCCGCTGTAACATGTTGGCACGCAGATTTGCAAGGTGTAGTTTAGAGATAAAGGTTACACTTTTTAAAGCATTCTGCCAAACTCTTTACACCTGCAATCTGTGGGTCGACTACACGCAGCGGGCCATCAACGCTCTCCGAATACAATATAATAACGCGTTCAGGGTGCTGGTGGGGCTCCCACGCTACTGTAGTGCATCTGCGATGTTTGCGCACGCGCACACAGACGGCTTTCACACTGTGCAGCGGCGCCGTATCGCGTCGCTGATGTTCCGCACGCGTGGGAGCGCCAATGCCATCCTGAACGTGCTCAGCCACAAGCTGGACAGCCCCCTTCTGGGGCACTGGGTTCAAGCACAAGTGCGCGTGCCCGGGGCCCCAGAGGGCGGCAAATACTTAAATTAATAGTTAAATTTTAAATACTAACATAGTTTTAAGTCGTTGTACTAACAATATGTATGGGTCCAATCAAATATGCCTGAAATAAAAAGATTTTATTCTATTTTTTATTTATTAATCGTTGAGGGGTCCTTAATAACTTTAAAGTTATGCTCATTAAACCGTGGAGGTCAAATAACCGTTTCTCTATGTAAATAGACATCCATTAAATTCTCTCAGGTTAAAAGAAATAACTTTGGAAACAATACCCGACCTGCGCTTCAGTCTAGATGGTTTTTAGATTAATTCTATTGTTCTTACGATGACTCAACTATTGTATGTCTTTTGAATAGGATTTTAATTAGTTTTGAAGGCGATAGGGTGGGCATTAAGGGTAAGTTGCAGTGGTGAAAGCACCATGTAACACGATTCCTACCGGCTTCCCTTCGGTGATTCGCTTTTGCAAAATGGCACGCCAATAAAGTCTACTATTTCCAAAAAATATAGTTACACTACGGGTATTTAATTCGCCTTAACATTCAAACAACAAAATGCTTATTTTTAGCTTTGTATTACCACAAAAAAAAATGTTCTAAATTAACCCGGCGCTAAAACGTAATAATCGGGAACTAAAAAATCATAACATGGTCACGTGGCACCGCTTGATATTGGGTGAGAGTATGCCGCTATATAACGGATTATGATAGAGATGAATGTAGAAAAAATGCGTTAGCGAGAATGAGATGGAGGAATATTGCATTTTTTTTTAATTTCAGCCTTTCATCTGTATTGCATTCGATTCTTTATATTCGTATATTAATTTTAGAATGATAGTAAGTATTCTTTATCGAAAAGTCAGTAAGATAAAACCGGCTACGCTTCGGCTTCTCTCTAAGAAAAATTGACATCTCGCCGCTGGTACGTTGGTAATTTAATAGGGGTTTTCATAGATAATGTATTTCTGTTGCCGTTATAACAACAAATACTAAAAAGCTGAATAAAATAAATATTTAAGAGGGGCTCCCATGGAACAGACATGTTTTTTTTGCCGATTTTATATATAATGGTACGGAACCTTTCGTGCGCGAGTCCGACTCGCACTTGGCCGGTTTATTTATAACTATGATTTTGTTAAAATTTGCAAAAGTTGAATAAAACGTAAAACACAAGCTCAAAGAATATTACACACCGATCAAAATCGTCTTTCCGACCTCGCCGCCGAGGTCCTCGCGCCCCGCGAAGACCCCTAGTAGTATCGGCGCCTAACGTCGAGACCCCCGACCGACCCTTGCTCGTTGAAGCGCCAGCCCGCGCCGCAGCTGAGCCAGTAGCTTTAAATTCCCCCTATAATAATAATGATGCCAATTCGATCCAGCCTGTCCCCAATAGCGATAGCTGTCCCCCTATCAGTGACGCCCTGAGCCGAGGTCCGTACCCCACAGGGGGTGCCCTCAGCGTGCAGTCGCTTAGCATATAAATTTAGTTTGTAAGCCCTGGCTGGAGGCATTAAGTGTAAAATCTTAATGGCAGCCCCAGGAATTACCGGTTGAGCAGTCACGGCCTCTCAAGGCCAACTGCGAGATGCCCTACAAAAAAAAAAAAAAAACAAAGAATATTACCACTCCATTTTACCTTAATTTCACAGTAGCGCGTTGAGTAATTCTAGACCATGGCATGCTAAGACAGACCCAGAGGTATAATAGTGTGTAATTATAAGAACAAATACCTGTGTTTTTAGATTAAAAAAAAAATTGTCAAATTTATGGGTAAAAAGTTATTGGGGTTTGAACGTGACCGCTCTATCAAAACGCGGAGAACAGCGCGGCCACGGGGATCTTTAAAACTAAGCGTTACAGAGACCTGAAATTTAGGTAATTTTCTATTTTTTAGTTCTGCTAACTACAAAAGCGTGATTTTCTTTTTTTCCTTTATTTCTTCTATTTTTCTCTATTTTTTTTTAATTATTGAATTGTCATCGGTCCTCGATAACTTTACAAAGTTTCAATGAAATCTGACCGTTTAAAGTGGGTCAAAATCGCGCTCTAAGGAGTCGGTTACATACAAACATACATACAAGTGAAGCTAATATAAAGCGTGTAAAAATTAGATTGGAATTTGTCAAGCAGTGGCAGCAGTTTTTTCGGGAGAGAGAGTGGGCCCTAGACCGCCACGTGGGCCCAGTGTAGGATGGTAGATGTCACGTCTTAATTTTTTTGTCTCTAGGACATGCTGGTTTCGTCACGATGTTTTCCTTCACCATTTTGAGAGCAGTGGTGATGAAATAAATTACACAAAGTAAATTGTAAGAAAAAGAAGGACTCTGGGAACAGAGCTACTACAAAATCCATTAAATATTTATTTGTACATTTGTTTATGGCTTCGATGCAAAAAGTCAAAAAGTCGCCCGAAGCCTGTTCCAATAAGCAAAACATTGGACATATGCCAAAATGTACATAATTCTTATCGCAGAGTATTTTATGCTCGAATTCCGAGCTATACAAGTGCCTGAGTGAGTCAGCAGCTCGAGTTGTATACAGGACGTAGGTTTTAAACGGGGCTGTGATAAAACTGAAAGTATGATATACTTAAAGCAAAGTTGTCTATGGAACAATGAGGTAGATTTTGGAGATTTTTGCAAAAAATATCACTGAGTCTATTTTATGCATCGGTAAAATCGCCGAATCGAAAACGCTTGGAAAAGCTACTGGTCTGGGGGTTCTGCCAAACTCCCTGAAGCTCAAAGTCATCGACATGTGTATACTTACTGTCCTAAACTACAGTGCTCAGACCTGGGCCTCAAGTCTGCTATTTTTATAAATTCGTCATTCCAATACGATCTCATTGTCATTTTGCTAAAAGTTCGTAATCTGCTAAGTTCATAATGGTCGATCATTGGTCGGTCAATGGTATCGTAATAGAATTGTGTTATAATACTTATAATGGCATTTTCGTATTTCCATTATTATAAAACCCGTTAGTAGAAATGATTTTCGAAAAACGACTACTAAATTTGAACATTTATTCATGCCAGATTTCATTTATATATATTTTTACATATTTATTTATTTATTTATTTATAATAATAAGCACACCAACAGCACTGTCACTTACATTTCAAATAAAACTTACATCTAACATTGGCATTTCAGTAACCGTGCAAATAACAGGTATGCATGACATTGACATAATGAAAAAATTAGAGACAATAAGAAAATAAAATAAAAAGTGTGTCCAGTAAACCTAAATCTAGAACACTACGGAAATCTAAACAGTTTGAGCTATGTAGGCGTACATTGCTCACACTGTTTATATAGGGAGCGTCTGTATGAAACGAAACTCATAGAGAAAACTTCGATAGGGTAAGCCGTCAAGTTTGACCTTTCGTTATATAACCTTGCCATACGTGTTAGAGGGCTATTAAAGGTGGTGTTTAAGGTAGATGTTGGCAATTGAAAAATACGATGATGTCGTTATATGTCGATATTATTTATTAGTGTTATCATTATGTACGAGATTACCAATAAATGCTACTTCTTTCAATGGAGTGTCACTGGCTGACCATTGGAAAGTCATAATGACGCCATTTTATTAGTAGATTACCAAACTTGTCAAAATCAACAATTATGAAATCAATGATAGACCATTCTGACACTATTGTAATAGCAGACTTGAGGCCCTGGTCGCTCACCGAGTCGCAAAAGTTCCGCATTGGTTCCAACAATAGGAAATACCACGCTGCCTTCTAGCGGGTATCACAGATGTAGGCAAGGAGGCTGCCAGGCTCAAATAGGAATAGGCGGGTCACATCAGCCACATGCAAGATGAATGCTGGGCAAAAGGCTTAAGAGGGAACGAGGCCTGCGAGGAATTCTAAAAATACGTATTTGAAGAAACCATTGCCGTCGCGCTGTCAGTAAGTCTGCGCCCGTAGTGTATGATAGGGAACAGCTGCAGCTCAGACCGAAATTATCACAATTTTTTTGACGAGATCGACGTTTCGTATTCCCCTTTTTTCTCCTCTAAAACTGAGCCGATTCAATCATTTTTTACATTAACATTTTAAGAAAGAGTATGTTTAAGTTCCTATCATTTTTTTTATATTAAAAACTTTTCTAATTTGTCTGGTAGTCCTCTAATCACGGCGGTACTACTAGGGCATTTTTTTAAATTTTTAGAGGGTCATATTTTCTTTACCAATTAGTTGCTGAAAAAAATTAAATAACAGGGACATGTTTACAGCAGACCTTGATCTTATGAAAAAAAAAATTGCTCTAGAGGCATTATTCAGGAAGAAAAAAGGGGTATGGAGAATCGCACGCCCTGTTCCCTCTTACCAAAAAAAAAAATCATTTACCATCATTATACCAACATGGGCACATAAGACACGTCTAAAGCTAGGCGCGGTTCCAAATGGTTCCAATGGCTATAGAAAGCTGGTTCCAAATTGCAGTGTTAGTAAGTGGGACGACAATGTAAGCCTGTCCACAAGTAATAAAAAAAAAAAAAATAACATCAAACCCTGTTAAGAAAATGTTATTAATCAATTCTGTTATCTTATGAATGTGAAATTGTGTATGTTTGTTACTCAATCTTACAAAAACGGCCGAACGAATTTTACAGTTTATAACCTGCAGTACGTTTCCGCGGGCAAATTTCTGACATCCACGCGAGCGCAACCGCTGGAAAAACCTATAGTAATACAAATAAATGACAAGTCACTCTGTATATATGAAATACAGGGTGACTAGTATTTCATAAGGCACTTGATAAAGGCATTTTGATAGTAATGATGATCTCATATAGACACGATGGCGTCCCATTATCGAGCGAGTTCGTGACTTGCATTGTTAAGGGCCTACGTCCCGTTTGGTAGCGTAACACGATCACTTTATGAACCCTACTGCTCATTAACGGCTTGTCTTGAAGATTTGAAAAATATATGATTTTGCTATAGATTCATATAGATTATTTTGCCCGAAGTTCTTTTTTTGTATGGTTAATACTTTTGCTGTAAAAAATATTTTCCAACACGCAATATTTTGGCTTCTATTCCATACTCCTACTAAACGGCTTCGTTATTTGGAAAAAAAAATACACTGAAAAATAGATAGTTAGAGGTACCATAGAATCGCCGAAGCACAATTGTAAATTAAACAAAGGACGAAAAAAAAACGCTTGCCCGAACTCCAATCTACCTGATAATCCATTTTCCCAGAGACAGTGGGATGAGCCGCTCTGCAGAGTTGTACAAGAGAATTTACTGAACACTTCTACTACTACTGCAGAGCGTGCGCGACTACTGGCTGTGGGTAAATGGGAGTCGGGTCTGTGGCTTCATGCACTACCTTCGTCGAACATTGGCACTTTGTTCGACGACACAACTTTCCGCCTCGCTGCCTCCCTACGATTAGGAGCACCATGTTGTTCTCCTCATCGCTGTCACTGTGGCGAAGTTGTCAACAGTCTCGGACACCACGGCCTATCTTGCAGCCGAAGTGCGGGTCGCTTAGCGCGGCACGCGAACATTAACGACATCATCCGACGAGCTCTTGTCACCGTCGGCGTTCCAGCTGTATTAGAACCCATTGGTTTGGCACGCGACGATGGCAAGAGACCGGACGGCATGTCTTTATTTCCATGGAAGATGGGTAGGTCTTTAGTGTGGGATGCAACGTGTGTCGATACTCTTGCGCCATCCCATCTTCCTGGGTCGGTGTGCTGTGCTGGCGTTGCCGCTGCGGCTGCGGAAAACCTCAAGCGGCGAAAGTATAACAATATTATTGGTAATTATATTTTCGAGCCGTTTGGGGTTGAAACCCTCGGGCCGTGGGGTCCGAGTGCTCATGCTCTCTACAAGGAAATCTCCAAACGGCTGGTTGACACTTCCCGTGACCCAAGGGCTGGTTTTTACTTTGGCCAGAGGCTGAGCATTGCTATACAACGTGGTAATGCCGCCAGTCTCTTGGGTACATTACCAGTCGAGAGCGATGCGGATGAGTTTTTTGACGCTTTGTTTTAGTTTATTCGCTGTAGTTAGTTTAATTGAAATAAAAATATTAACAAAGGAATATCCCCATTTTGAGATAAAAGCTCAGAGGTGCCCTGCGCGGGCGCAGGCGGCAGTCGTACTTTAGCATACAAACGGGAGATGAGGATACTATGGGCCTTAAGGTAGACAACTATAGGCTTCGTTTGAAAGTTAATGCGAAATACTAGATTCAATAAAATTAGTATTTTATGTGTATATACTTATTATTATTTCCTTTATAAATAAAATTCATTTATTTCAGGCTAAACCCATATTACAAATCAAAATAAAAACACACATACAAAAAAACACACAAAACACACACACACATACAACATACATATAAATTTTATTTTTACAAAAAGCATTTAAAAATATTAAAAATAGTAGCCCACCGGTACCGGAAATAGGGTCCAATCTACCGCGGTGGTCAGGGCTGCTGAGAGAGGAACCTCCTTACGATACGCGCCGTGTCCAGTAGTACTGCTTTCTGGATCCAGCCCTTGATCCAGCTGCCTAACGAGAACCTCCTGAAGTGTTAGTTGAGGCTCTTGGCTATAATGCCTTCGGCCGTCACGACTATCGGCACAATGACTGCTGTATCCACATCCTACATGTCAACAACCTCGCGTGCCAGGTCAAGCTACTTGATCTGCTTGACTTTTTCAGCTTTTACGAGGTTCTCGTCATGTGGGACTGGTAAATCATAATTATTATTATTATTAAAAGCCTGAGATGTCCCACTCCAGGGTTAAAGCCTCTCTACCCTCATTCAACTTCTCTCTGCAAAGGACCAGTTCTTTTTGAAGGAATCCAGCTCATTTCGCCATCTCCATCTGGGACTACAACGATGTCGCTTGCCATTAAAAGGGACCCATTGGGTCGTAAGTTTGGCCCATTGGTCATCTGACATGCGGCAGATATGTCCAGCCCAATTCCATTTTAATGTGGCAGCTGTTCATTGTCTATAAACAATATATCAATGTATTTCTTTACATCATTTATCCAGTCCTTTCTCAACTATTATGGATTTGTTTCCAGCCTAACCAGATACAGCTCAATACCAGCATTTTACATGAAGCGACTGCCTATCTGACCTCCACATCATATCCTCATCATATCAGCCGAAAGGCGTCCACTGCTGGACATAAGCCTCCCCCAAAAGGAAGGGGTTTTGCCATTATTGGCGATCGCAGTATGGTGGTCAAATGCATAGATAACGCTGCTGCCCATTCTCTAGTAAGTCCCTTAGTCGCCTTCTACGACACCCACGGGAAGAAATGGGATAGTGCTATTCTTTTACGTCCTCCACAACCCACTGGATAATACAATACCCCTTGGTAAGATTGTTTGTCAGACTTTCGGGGCTTCTGACGACCCGTAACGACTGTCAAAGATCCACAAATGACAGCCGGGACCAACGACTTCACGTGCTTTCCGAGACACGGGGTCTTGGTATGTAAAGATAGTCACCCGTGCAATAGGGTATTTTATTCTATACGAGAAAAAATCTAAAAATATATTATTGAGATAACTTAGCCAAAATGCAGTCGGAAAATGTTAGTTTTAGTTCATGAAACAACAAAATAAATTTTAAAATACAATTTAAAGATTTCAGTTTTTAAAATCTGTTTTTGAACACCATGAAATAGTAGCCGTCATGTTATTTCGTCATACAGCATGTCAACTGAGCAACTTTGTACTTTTATTATTTTCGTAACCAAAGTAATTTTTATTTAAATCATATTTTGCATTCAGGAACAGCAAACCAACGATAAGTAGAAAAATAACAATTTTTTTAAATTATAAACAATTGTCATAAATAATATCAGCGCATTTGTTTTTAGCAAACTGACGTCATACCCACAGAGCAATATGGCGTCTACTGCGTCCAGCGTTTTCCTCAAATTACGCGCGAAAGAAAATGTAAAATTTAAATGCATTTTTATGGCACTAATCGATTAAATAAAAATGTTGTGTTTTTTAAGTGGTTTATTAGCACTCTAGAAACTAATTAAGACACTTTTCAAAAATAAGTGTAATACCCTATTGCTATAGCTTAGCCACGAGCCCCTTCTAAAAACACATAATTGTTTACATATTTGGAAACTAAATCGCGAACTTAGTATAAACCCGCATTCGGTTACGGCTAGTTACCCTCAACTCCGCACTCACCCACTAGTCTACATAAAGTGAATACCTTCGTACATATTGTAGTTGACGGCTACCGTCGCTCCAATCAGCCGTCTCCGGCGCCGGACGACCGGACGTCCGGTGTATCCGGCTGCCGGATAACAGGTTCCGGGGCGAGCGTATCTTGTTACCTTTGGATTAATGTTGTAGATTTACGCAGCACTGTGTTGTAAGGTTTTTTTTTTACACGCTTTATATTAGCTTCACTTGTATGTTTGTTTGTAACCGACTCCTTTAGACGCTATTTTGACCCACTTTAAACGGTCAGATTTCATTGAAACTTTGTAAACTTATCGAGGACCGATCACTATTCAACAATAAAAAAAAAATGAGAAAAATTAAAAAAGGAAAAAATAAAAACACGTTTTTCACGCAGAACTAAAAAATTGAAAATAAATAATAGTTTAAAAAAAAAACTAAAAAACACGCTTTAAAAACCAAACTAAAAAAGGAGAAAATAATTTTTATTCAATTAAAAAGCGTGGGGTGCTTGACATTAAGTGATTATAAAAATACCTCAAAAAGCACCTCACGCTTTTTAATTGAATTAAATTATTTTCTCCTTTTTTAATATGGTTTTTAAAGCGTGTTTTTTTGTTTTTTAAACTATTATTACGTGGAGAAATGCTCATGCATACTGCGCTACCACGGGGAGACAGCGCAGTTATGTGGGACTCAAACCCATTTAAACTCCACGGTGTCCTCCAGTGCCGCTTGTGGCAGAAACACGGGAACACGCAAGCTATCCGTGAACCCGCCGCGGCTGTCCGTCACTGGACCCTCCTCGGTGGGAAATCACCCCCGTCACCGGCGCACCAGAACACATGGCACGCCGTGACCACCTCAAAGACCAAATAGTATAAAGGCACCAGGCGACACCGTGTATGCTACCCTTGGTCCTGTTGCGACGGGTCAGCACAGTGGCCCCGCCGCCTACCACTTTTCGGCCGCAGGGGATAGGCAGAGCAGCCAACGCTATACCGTCACTTCTCTTCCCCTGCGGCCCCATCGCGTCCGCCATCTAAGGGTGGCGGCACCGTCCAGGCCACGGAAGACAAGAGCATTCTTCCTCCGCCGCAGCCTGTAACCCGCAGCTGCGATGCCTAGACTGGGAGAGGCTGATGAAAACATAAAAATGAAGCAATGGAATAGTACATATCCTTCAAAATCATTCAGATAGTGATTCAAAGTGTGTAACGCAATTATACCTACTAGTTAGACTGGAAGCCAACCACAAAATAGTTGGGTAAAGTCTGCTTAAAAGCTAATTAACTGGTTTAAACAGAACCTAGCCTGCGGGCTAACTAAGCCTAGACATTGAACGTTATAACAACAATTTAAATGTTATACATAAATTTACTTCTAGCTATGAAGGAACAACTTTGAACTTAAACAAACGGGCCGCAATCCCTGGAGGCTTTGCGGACGTATTGTAGTGGTTTTCTAAGTTTGTCTAAACGATCTTTTTATTTTAAAATCGAAAAACTGATTGCTTGTAAGAGAAAAAACTTGAGAGGTGTCAAGGGACACCCGGATGGAACGAAGTTAAAATATATATATATATAGGTAAATAAAATAATAAAATTAATAAAAATGAATAATAAATAAAATAATATAAAAGACGAAATGAAAATATCTGGCTTGCTTTCTATAAAAGAGAGAGAGACAGACAGAGAAACATGCGCACGCCGCACGGCTTACAATAGCTTACTATGTATAGCAAAAAGTGTCGTTAAAACTTTTCGTATGATTTTTTTCCGTCTAGCCCCCTTTCACAACACGTGATAAGGAACTTCGTTCCAAATACTCTTACAGTATCTGCAAGTCCATCTATTTGTCAAACCCTTTCCCAGCTACGTTTCGTTCAGTTTCCAGTCCAACCAGATGCAGCTAAGAAGGGTCCCGTGAGAAGTCAATACAAAAACCTCTTAGTTATCGGTGGCTATAAAACAGCACTACTTAAAAAAAGTGTTTTCTAGGGCCCAATAATATTTAATAAACAACCCGACAGCTTAAAATGTGACACCCTTCAACAATTTAAAAATAAACTCAAGACTTTTTTGATACAGAAATGTTACTATTCGATAAGTGATTTTTTGAACGACCCTATGTGTGACATCTCAACAGTTTAATATTATTGACATTATTGAAACACTTTTGCGCACGATTTAAACTTGTTAAAATTATTTATTAATTTACTAACTATTTTATAATTTTGCTCATGACCTTATAATAATATTAACATAGGTGACATTACCTATTTATTAAATTTTGCATGCCAAAACTCAGGCAGAATGTACCCGGCTCACTATATTTTATAACAACTTTATTGTACAATACCTACATTCTATGCGAATAAATGATTTGATTTGATTTGCTGAATATCAGTATTTACCATGGAGCGACTGCCTATCATTACCCCCACAACCCAGTCCCTGGCGTATTGAGTAAAACGATGGTTCCCTATCCATTTGGATAAAATTTTAAGACCTAATATAACTTAGCATAATTTTGTTTGGCATATTTTCGCATAATATAATTACGCATAACAGCTTACGTATAATTTTTTTAAGCATAATTTCTCTAACCATAATAATGATTAAGCATAATATTCTAAAGCATAAATTTAACATGCAGCAGGCAGGTTTTCTGTCACGGCTCCGGCGCGGCGCTCCGGGCCTCCGGCGGCCCCACGCGTGCTAATCGTCACAGCCGCCTGCTCCTCAGCCCGTGGGCCGCCTTGCCCCTACGCGCCTACGCGATTTTAAATTACACTCTAGGGGTAGGACAAACAAGACTACGTGGAGTTGGTTTTGTAGCAATTCGGTTCAGGCCTACTAACGTTATGCGAATCAAATTTATGCCAAAACAAATTAGTCTTTAAGATGATTATGCCAACATAAAATGTATGCCTAAAAAAATTATGCCGAAGTATTATTAAGCCAAAACAAATTGTGCCAAAATCGTTATGCCGAAGTATATTAGGACAAAGAACATTAAGCGAAAAGAAGGGATCCCTAAAACGATACCCGTTAGTAAGACCTGTTGTTAGACTTTCGGGCTTCCGATGACTTTAAAAGAGACCATGACGTCAGAAGGCCAATTCTCGTAATTAAAAAACTTTTTCCAAAAAAACAACAACCGACTTCCAAAAAACCACTACAAAGTGAAAAATAACTTTAATTTCGGAAGTCGGTGTCTTTGGAGCTGTATTTGAATTTTTTGTCACCGCCTTCCGAAATTAAAGTTATTTTTCACTTTGTAGTGGTTTTTTGGAAGTCGGTTGTTGTTTTTTTGGAAAAAGTTTTTATTTTTCACCTTTTAGTGGTTCACATGTGCTTACCCCTTCACAGCATACCGGCGTGATGTTATGTTATGAACTGGTGTAAGCAATAGACAGACATGAGATTTCAGCAATCCCAGTCCATTTGCTATCATTTATTGAGGAGTTCCGTTGCCTATCTCCAAAGTTCTTCATCAGATCTTCACCAAATTGAAATGAGACCACTACGAGAAAGTATTCTTCCAAAAAATACCTAAATCGCTTCGTGTGCCCATAAAATTTGAAGAGTTCTCTCTATTTCTCCAGGATCCCATCATCAGATCCTGACTTGATGATCATGGGACCACCTGGGAAGTATACCCTTTCAAACAAAAAAAACAAAATCCAAATCGGTCCAGCCATCTTCGAGTAATCGGGGAACATACATAAAAAAAAAAAAAAAAAAAAAAAGGTTCCGACGAATTGATAACCTCCTCCTTTTTGAAGTCGGTTAAAAACGTTCACAATCTAGTCGCAGTCTCATCTCAGCGACAATCAAACGTCAAGAAGTTGTCAAAAATGTATGGAAATTCGAGGTATTTTTGACAGATTGAGACTGAGATCAGACTGTGAACAAAAGGTCCTCGATAAGTTTACAAAGTTTCAATGAAATCTGACCGTTTAAAGTGGGTCAAAATCGCGTCTCAAGGAGTCAGTTACAAACATACATACAAGTGAAGCTAATATAAAGCGTGTAAAAAGGGTATAGGAATAAATAAAGGGAATATGTCGATGTATATTTTGTGCTGGCATCGCATTAATTTTCCATCTTCTTATTTAGTTCACATTTTTACCGATGGGAACTCCCTTCGAGCGCCACAAAGTTGCAATAAGCACTTTACAATAATTACTGTACAATTAAACAAAGAAATCCGCATTTTCATTTAAATAATATAATAAAAAATCCATACACGCCACCTACATTTATTTTTAAACACATAAATGTTATATTTTCTTGTTTATTGCCACGCAACGTCCGGTTTACCATACGTACTTGTGGAAAGTAAAATGGTTTTAAATGTTTCGTAAGCAGTTGTGGTAGAACGAGCTGAATTGAAAACAGGTTTCGCTTAAAACTGTGTATTATTTTTAAGCTTTAAACCTGTAGCTATTTGTTACCTGAACATAACTAAGCATATGATCACACCTGCTTTGCCCCGACCGTCCCTTGCTCGTTGAAGCGCCAGCCCGCGCCGCAGCTGAGCCAGTAGAGTTAAATTCCCCGTATAATAATAATAATGAAAATATTTTGAGACAGTCTGTCCCCACTTGCTGAGCTGAGGCCCGTACCCCGCAGGGGGTGCCCTCACCATGCAGTCGCTTAGTAATTTCAGTAGTTGTAAAAGCCCCTGGCTTAAGGCGTTAAGTTTACTTAATGGCAGCCCCAGGAAAGTCCGGTTAAGCAGTCACGGCTTCTCAAGGCCAACTGAGAGACGCCTTAAAAACACAAAAACACTTGCATTGCCCCAAGAGATATACAGAGGTGTATCTTTAGAACAATATTTCGCCAGTTACACGAAACTCAAAGCATTTTGTTGTCAAAATAAACCCATTACAAGTCAGAAGCAGTGGTGGCTCAGTGGTAATCTGCCCCAATTTACGATAGATAGGTCGTTAGTTCAAACTCAGGCAGGAACTTTAGTCTGTGTAATTTATTTCATCCCCACTGCTTTCAAAACGTTGAATTAAAACTTTGTGAAGCAAAATCAAAATCCAATGTCATTTATTCAAACTAGGCTGAGAGTCAGCACTTTTTGAACGTCAAAATTACACAAGGCAGTCGCAAAAAACGCCCACCCTTCACCACTTCTAAGTGCTTTAGCGTTTTTTTTTTAATGTATAACCACGCATAACTTTTTACAGAGTAGTCCGATTTTGATAATTCTTTAAAAATTCAACCCTAAGGGTAGGAAAACAGGGGATGATTGATTGTTCACTCACAGATTTTAATACTGAGTTGTGTATTACAAAAAGTAATCAAAAATTAAGCATGTAGTAATTAGTAGATTATAGCCACAAAAAATTATAAAATAAAAACTTTTTAACAAAAAAATTAAACCGCCGAAAAAAGTGAAAAGCAAAAAAGTACTAAACCTTTGACATAAAATTAAATTACATATCCAAAGTCTCCGACTTCCGAAATTACCTATTTATTAAGGTTAAACAAAAAAGGTTTACTATTTTTTGCTTTTCAGTTTTTTTCGTAGTCCACAAACGCTAAACAGAGAGGCAGGTTATACTCTTCGGTCTTCTGTATAACCTGCCACAGCTTATGTATGTGGTCTATGGTGCTAAAGCCTTTACGAAACACGGCTTTTTCGGGATTCTGGAAGTCGTCAAATCAGCGCGCTAGACGATTAGAAAGAAAGAAAAGGTATTTATTGTGACTCGCACAGGAAGATCACATACTAAAATAAACACACAATGGTAAAAAAATTATAAAAAAACAAATATCTCGGAAGATGATAAAAAAATATATATTTAAAAAATAAATAAAACAGAAAGTCCTGCACGAGGCCAAAAGGCCCCTACCTCAGCATGATGCTGCGACATTTAAAAAGTGTCGCAGCGCTGGTATTCTGGTTCGTGATGACTCTTGAAAACAGCTTGTAGACATGGCTCAGAAATGAGATGGGTCTATAAGTCTGAAGGGCATTGTCGCCCCTCTTAAAGACAATTACCACCACACATTTGTTCCAAGCCAGTGCATGACCTGCAATTCACAATTAAAACTATCCTCCAACTAAGCTTTAAATACTTGTTGTCCAATCTAAGTTGACATGTTTTAGAGTCCACAGTTTAACAACATGACGAGTCTCCAGGGATTATCTCGGCTAGCTCATGTATGTTTTACAGGCGTTCAACTTTGAACGAGATATCAACGCTATATAAAGTCGTCTGAACACTGTTCTTAACCTAGTCGGTCTTTAAACCTTTTTTCTTTTTTTTGTTGGGCATCTCGCAGTTGGCCTTGAGAGGCCGTGACTGCTCAACCGGGCTTTCCTGGGGCTGCCATTAAGAAGTTAATCTTAACGCCTCCAGCCAGGGCTTACAAACTAAAATAAATTATAAACTAAGCGACTGCACGCTGAGGGCACCCCCTGTGGGGTACGGGCCTGGGCTCATGGCGTCACTGATAGGGGGACAGCTATCATTGGGGACAGGCTGGATCAAAATATTGGCATTATTATTATTGATCGGGGAATTTAAAGCTACTGGCTCAGCTGCAGCGCGGGCTGGCGCTTCAACGAGCAAGGGTCAGTCGAGGGCCTCGGTCTTTAAAATACCATTAACACAGTATATACTAAAACCCATTTTTTTACCGAAGGGTTAAGTAGAGGTATATTAATACACTAAAATTTTGTTATATTTATGTTATGCCAGGGGGCGAGCTTATTGCGATCAACCGGGTGCGGATCCAGACTCTGGGTATTTCATAACAATTAAATGAATGGAAGTTTAAAACTCATAATTATGAAAAGTAAACTTTGTAAAAAAGCGTATTACAAATTAGAGGATTATATCCAAGATAAGAATGCTTGGAAACATGCTGGTCCTGCTCCATATGACAATCTAGAGTCTAGACAAAATCAAACTGGTTGCTGATTGAATTGTAGAATTTATTATATTTATGGCATTGATTTACACTCAGTGACTACTTTAACTCACACACTGACTTATTACTTGTTAATATCCTTGGAAAATCGTATACTTACTTTTACAATGTTTGTAAATATGTGAACACCATGTATCTGTCATAAAATTAATTTATCTGTATTGCTTTTCATTCCTTTTAACTATTTTGGTATAGTAATTTTATTCTGAGTGCATCGTTTTCACACATAATTATATAATGAATGTACAATGTTAAATATTATATTTAAAACATTTTAAAAGAGTAACGGTGGAGTTTCTTGCCCGTTCATCTCCATACGAAACTACATTTTGGAAGGGGCGACTAGAATCAGTACTATTTTAATGTAAATATTGACGTTCAAAAGTGCCTTTTAAGTGCCTGTTTGAAATAAATGCTTTGACTTTGAATTATCCTTACCTGGAATTGTAACCCACCTGATTGGATTTTCGAGACATCGCCAAGCCGTTGGTTGACTCTTAACGTAAAGGCTGGCCTATTGTTTGCCCATAGAATCAGCATGAAGCATCCCCATACAACTTAGCAATGCTGAAAGCCTTTTGGGCACTTTTCTTATTGACAGCGATGCTTACGAGTATTTGAATGCTGCTCTTTTTTATAAACATGTAGGTAGGTACATATTATTAATATTATTTTAAGTCAGTTAGCATATACATACAGAAGTAACAAAATAAACGCAAGACCTGAAAGTAGTTTGTTCCTTATTGACTACTGATTCGATTTCAGTAACTTTAAATGAGTGTATATCTTTTTTTCAAAAATTATGTATTTTATCATACCTACCGCTGATTGAGTCAAAGAAAATTCTTGTTTATATTTCAAGATTCTTCATCATATCATCATATCAGCCGAAAGTCGTCCACTGCTGGACATAAGCCTCCCCCAAAAGGGGGGGATTTGCCATAATCGCCACGCTTGGTAGGCGGGTTGGCGATCGCAGTATGTTGGTAAAATGCATAGAGAACGCTGCTGCCCATTCTCTAGTAAGTCCCTTAGTCGCCTTTTACGACGGGACGAAATGGGTTTCCAAGATTCTTATTTCAAAGCAATAAGACTCAATTTTAAATTCGTAAAGTAAGGCTAAGGTTTTCTTAATAATATCAGTAAGCTTTAAAAAAAATAAGTTTTGGAGTGTATGAGATCTTGCGTTCGGTAATTTTATTACACGTCTTTGAAAGTAAAAAATTTAAACCCTAGTGATGAAATATGTTTGTAAACTGTCCATAATAAAGCAAACGGCTTCTATTAACACCATCAAATAATAAAACCCATTTTAAAATTAAAGCCACGAATTTATTTTTAATAATATAAGGGTCAAGTGCAATTTGTAAGGGTTATTTTTGTGCCACTGGACGCGAGAAGGTTATTATTGTGTGGGTCGAAAAGGGACTACAGTCCTAAAGGTTTTAAGTGGTAGAATATGTAAAGGGGTCACACTTTTTTGACCTTTAAGGGAAACTTGAAAAGAGATCATTGTTCTTTGAAGTGCTTTTTAATGAAAATAACATAAGTATATATCAGGTGTAGCGAGGGGTTTGTGGCTAGGTAATAATAGCCGTACGGGTCAATCAGGTTAAGCTACGCTTGCCGCGGTTTTTCCGTGGATGGGTGACCATCTTTATATAACAAGAGCCGTTCGCGCCTCGGAAAGATCGTTTAGCCGTTGGTCCCGGATGTCATTCGTGGATTCTTGACAATCGTTAAGCCCGAGTCTGACAACCAGTCTTACGAGGGGTATCGTGTTACCCAGTAACTGGGTATTGAAGGTTAGCTCCATGTAAAATACTGGTATTCCGGTGCATACGGTTAGACTGGAAGCTGATCCAAACATAGTTGTGAAAATGCTCGGCAGATGATAATATCAGGTGTAAAAAGACAATTAACAAAGCCGAGAGTCACCTGTACTTCCCGTCAATATAATAAAAAAATTTGATCTGGACCAAACCTGAGAAAATCAAAATCAAAAGTCATTTATTCAAACTAGGCTGAGAGTCAGCTCTTTTTGAACGTCAAAATAAAATTACATAAGACAGTCCCCCCAAAACGCCCGCCCTTCACCACTTCCTAGTGCTTTAGCTGGGAAGAAGAAGTAGCGGAACAAACTCCCCAGCAGCACAGCTGTCTGTTAAGTTAGAAGAACTTGATTCAATACAATAATAGGTAATAAAAATTACGAAACACAAAAAAAAAACATAAAATTTGCCATATGTCAGCTAGCACACGCCAATATACCATCAAAAATTGAAAACTAAAAGTAATAGAAAATTAAAATAAAACGTAAACAGAACTTCCAATCTAAATAATAGCCTCCAGGCATAAAGGGCATGCCCGCTTACATATGCAATTCTGCATTATGCAAATATAGCTATAACTTAAAGTAACAAAAGTTTAACTAGGACCTCTGTACTAAAATTAATAAAAACTTAATACTGAGAATATTCTATACTCCATTTGAAATAAGATTAGACATTTAAACAAACCTTTTTTACAGTCTGTTCAACCGATTCTGACTTCTACATCGTAGGCTTAAGGATGGCATTAAAAGCAAAAAAGTAGTTACAATACCAACTGTTTACTGCAGCTGTTATTTGTCATGCCACCAACGCAATCGGTTGGTCGGACTGTAAAAACTTTTAGTTAAATGTGTAATCTTATTTCAAATGGAGTATAGTTACGGAGATATCGAAGGTCAAGTTCCAACGTTTTCCTGCATCGCGCAATCAGAGTTTACCGCACGACTCGTCTATTTGTCGCAGCCATCTAGTTCAATCAGCCAGCTAATTAGATGCCTAGGCCGTCCATTAAACGCCGGCATCCAATTAGATGCCTAAGCCGGATAGTTAATTGAACTAGAATCATTAAAAGTTTACCAACTTGTCGTATTGAAAGTCAGCCATTTGAAGATGACTGACCAAGACTCAGCCAAGTGATTCGAATTTAGTTCAGTTTTTTTCTCATTGCGGCGCTAGTAGTCACCAAAACAAATATGGCGTCAGTAGCGCAAACCGTGAATGTTATTTTTCGTTCTTGTGTGCAATTTTAAGTGAAATTAAAGTGTGATATTGTCAAAATAGTATGAAAAAATGGAGGTGCTGCAAGCTTTCGCGAAATATTTGAGTCTAAACTGACTGACTTAATTATTATTGAGCAATATTCATGTTATTAGGTACAGGCTTTATATTAGCTTCACTTGTAACTAACTATGTATGTAAGAAAATCTTGGAATCTTAATTTGACCCACTTCCCGGTCTTCGATTAGGATGAAATTTTGCACACGCTCTGAGTTCTGATGAAAATACATGACTAGCTAAGAAACGTCATTACAAATCCAATATGGCGGCCTACCCAAGATGGCGGACTGGCTGTTTGAAATCCACCCATGGGTATCAAATGAAAGGGTTTGCTGTCAGGAATATGAAAAAAAATATATTTAAAAAATGAAAAAAAAAGGAAAAAAATCAGGTTTTTGTAGTTAGCAGAACTAAAAAATAGAAAATAAATAATAGTTTAAAAAACTAAAAAACACGCTTTAAAAACCAAACTAAAAAAAAAAACAACCGACTTCCAAAAAAACACTACAAAGTGAAAAATAACTTTTTTCGGAAGTCGGTGTCTTTGGAGCTGTATTTGAGTTTTTTGTCACCGCCTTCCGAAAAAAGTTATTTTTCACTTTGTAGTGTTTTTTTGGAAGTCGGTTGTTTTTTTTTTTGGAAAAAGTTTTTATTTTTCACTTTTTAGTGGTTCACATGTGCTTACCCCTTCACAGCGTACCGGCTTGATGTTATTTTATGAACTGGTGTAAACAATAGACAGACATGCGATTTCGGCAATCCCAGTCCATTTGCTATCATTTATTGAGGAGTTCCGTTGCCTATCTCCGAAGTTCTTCATCAGATCTTCACCAAATTGAAATGGGACCACTACGAGAAAGTACTCTTCCAAAAAATACCTAAATCGCTTTGTGTGCCTATAAAATTTGAAGAGTTCTCTCTATTTCTCCAGGATCCCATCATCAGATCCTGACTTGATGATCATGGGATCACCTGGGAAGTATACCCTTTCAAACAAAAAAAACAAAATCCAAATCGGTCGAGCCATCTTCGAGTAATCGGGGAACATACATAAAGAAAAATAAAAAAATAAAAAAAAAAGGTTCCGACGAATTGATAACCTCCTCCTTTTTGAAGTCGGTTAAAAAGGAGAACATAATTTAATTCAATTAAAAAGCGTGGGGTGCTTTTTGAGGTATTTTTATAATCACTTATGTATTTTGTTGTGAACCAACATTTCACTATTACTAGTTACTTAGTAGTAGGTATTAGTCAAAAGTAGTCCTTCATTATTTATGAAATTTAACTAAAATGACCGCACGACATTCAGTCATCTGGTTAAACGTTGCGCTCAATGACTTGGCTAGTTGTCCTTCAGCTATTTAATTGGATGCCGTTAAATTAACCGTTGGGCAGTTGCCCACCGGACACAACACCCGTCTGGTCGGAGGATCCTCCCTTTTCCATAAAGTATGAGTTTACTTCGCACCCTATTCCTCCTGCACCTATATTAAGATATCGAGGATCGAGGCTCGCAAAACAAGCTGACATCTTACCTACTGCATACGATCCGAAAAAAACAAGACCAAGAAATAAACACACGCCTAAAGGGAATGATTTTATCACACAAGTAATACAATTTCAGGCAGTTTTACAGAATTATTGCCCGTAAAAGCCGGAGCGTGGCGCCATAAGTGAATTTTCAGACGGCGCGCACTTAATTTATGATATTCTCACAAGTGTTTATCGAATAATATATGTTTTCGTGAAATGCTACATTCAAGAGTTATTTTAAACATAAATGTCGTACGCAACTTTTTTTTTCATAATATGAAAAACAAATTCTAAAAACAAAATGATAAATGAGTTTGTGCAAACACTTTTACGCATATTTTTTTTTAAGACATTCGGTTGGCATTTCTTAATAACTGACTAATCTTAGAACAAAGGCCGATTCAAACCGTCAGTCTTTTAAAGTCCAGATAAAATACTAGTCAGATCATGTGAAGACCATGTAGATTGATGTCTGAAATGTTCTACTGCACACAAATTGAGTGGGCCTGTCCAGTCAGTGCACGCAATTGTCAGTAATCAAGCAGCTCAAACTCAGAACTTAAGGGCCTACGTCCCGTTTGGTAGCGTAACACGGTCACTTTATGAACCGTACTGCTCATTAACGGCTTGTCTTGAAGATTTGAAAAATATATGATTTTGCTATAGATTCTTATAAATCATTTTGCCCGAAGTACTTTTTTTGTATAGTTAATACTTTTGCTGTAAAAAATGTTTTCCAACACGCAATATTTTGGCTTCTATTCCATACTCCTACTAAACGGCTTCGTTATTTGGAAAAAAAAATACACTGAAAAATAGATAGTTAGAGGTACCACAGAATCGCCGAAGCACAATTGTAAATTAATCAAAGGAATATCCCCATTTTGAGATAAAGGCTCAGAGGTGCCCTGCGCGGGCGCGGGCGGCAGTCGTGCTTTAGCATACAAACGGGAGATGAGGATACTATGGGCCTTAAGGAGCTCAACGTCAAACGGTGTAAGTACAGAAAATGATAATACTCGTATATCAATTCTAAAATTTAGCAAAATATTAAAAGCTCTACGATTAAAAGTTCTTAACGCTAGGTTCAAATTTTCTTAAGTTTTTTTGTAAATTGTAGGTCAGTGTGTCAGGTCGTATGTTGATTATTACACGCTTTATACAGGGTGATTGGAAGATGGGTGCAAAGCTTTAAGGTGAAGATAGTATAGACAATTTAGAACCATTTAAGCCATGGTTGTCTTAGACGAAGTCTTACCAATTTTTTTTTTTTAATAACGTTTAAAAGACGTATTGTACAATTTTTTTATTTTTTCTGAGCTTTAAATGTCTGTAAAAAAAATGTCTAATGACACAGAAGCCTAAAACATGTTTTGCTTGATTGCTTACACATTACTTTAATTAAATAAATAAAAAATGAATTCATTTATCATTCAATTTGGCCATAATTATGCAGTTTACATTAAATTTTGAGAATTTCCGAAAAAAAACTTAAAAATTTGGTTAAAAATATTTGGTAAGACTTCGTCTAAGACAACCATGGCTTAAATGGTTCTAAATTGTCTGTACTATCTTCGCCTTAAAGCTTTGCACCCATCTTCCAATCACCCTGTATATTAGCATCACTTGTATGTTTGTTTGTTTGTATGTAACCGACTCCTTTGAGCGCGATTTTGACCCACTTTAAACGGTCAGATTTCATTGAAACTTTGTAAACTTGTCGAGGACCAATGACAATTCAATAATTTAAAAAAAAAATTGAGAAAAAAACACGTTTTTGTAGTTAGCAGAACTAAAAAATTTAAAATAAATAATAGTTTAAAAAACTAAAAAACACGCTTTAAAAACCAAACTAAAAAAGGAGAAAATAATTTTATTCAATTAAAAAGCGTGGGGTGCTTGACATTAATTGATTATAAAAATACCTCAAAAAGCACCCCAGGCTTTTTAATTGAATTAAATTATTTTCTCCTTTTTTAGTTTGGCTTTTAAAGCGTGTTTTTTAGTTTTTTAAACTATTATTTATTTTTAATTAATTTATCGTCAATACAACTTTGTAAGTTCATAAAATCCAATTTGATGATTATATTTCTGTGAATACATACGTGTTACGATCGCGAATAATTTTTAATACTTTCGGCTGACCATTAGTGTATCTATTAAATGTTTGTGGCGCGGCGCACTATTTTCTCATACAAAATAAATGACGGTTAGTGACGTTCTGCTTTTCATACAAACAAAGATAATATGAAATGTGACACAATCGTTACTACGCGTCAACGATTCAGGCTCAGGTGAGCTCATAATACGAATGTATGCGTAATTGGAATCTGTGTGTGAGTAGCCTTATAAAATGTACAAAAAAACGAACGTGGACTGGCGCAAGCAGCAAAATTTAAAATGATACGGCGCGATGTCGAAGCTTGAAGAAATTGGTATAGGCCGCAGCCGTTTGTACACGTTCTTTAAAAAATACATATTTTTTTGCTGACGTAATTAAACGTTGTGTCAACTAGCGTTTATAAAATTTTACGTATTATAACGTTGCTACGCTCAAAGTATTAATCAACTTACAACCTGAATCGGACTTGCCAATGCCAAAAAAAAAACAAAAGAAAAATTTATTTTCGCTGACTTCAAAACCAAAAAGTAAAATGCTTTATTTATTCCCACACAAAGAACAAAGATGGCTGACATAACTTTCTTCTTCGGCATTTCTTTTCCCAAAGGGAATGAACGAAATTGAAGAATCATGCGGAAAAATGGTTGAAAATAGCAGATTTTTTTGTTGACAATCGTATCGAGTATTAATGGATACGTGCGTATCATTTTATGGCATCTTTTTACATATCCAGATAAAATCTTGGTTAGACATGTATACAAAAACAATTTTAAATATTTTTGTCTGTCTGTCTGTCAGTTTCCGGCTAATCTCCAAAACAGTTTGACCGATTTCGGCGAAACTGTCCCGAAAACACGTACTACCAATAAAAAATAAAACATAATCCGGAGATATCTCTTATGTTGTAATATTTTAATTACAGCCTATTTTTTTTACGCATTAATAATTTATGGTCGTTGATATGTTAAGATTTTTGGTGTCAATAAAATAAATTATAATCATTATCTCGTACTTAATTATACACAAAAAAAAAACAATCGAATTGAGAATCTCCTCCTTTTTGAAATCAGTTTAAAAGGTTCGGATCCCTATTAAATTAGCAAATGTAATAGGATAAACATAATTATTCGTAATTAAATGAAACATTATAATCTCGACATAATTGACTTACGCTCCTAATTCTATAGTGAATAGAAATTATTTAATTACCACCCTTCCTTTACAATATAATCTCCAGGGAGGCAGGTAATGCTATAATATAAAGCCTTAACGTAAAAGCTCCAGGGTAGCCAGCAAAATTCAAATTTTCTGACATTTTTGTTGTCATTTTAGCTGTCAACCTGACAACTAAAATAACGCAATTAATGTTTTAGAACTGTCAAAATGGAAGCCATTGAGTACAAGCCTGATAGTGTGTCTAGAACAATTCAAATTTTCAGACATTTTTGTTGTCATTTTAGCTGTCAACCTGACAATGAAAATAACGCAATTAATGTTTTTGATCTGTCAAAATTAAAGCCATTGAGTACAAGCCTACTGATAGTGTGTCTAGAAAAATTCAAATTTTCTGACATTTTTTTGTCATTTTAGCTGTCTACCTGACAGCTAAAATAGCGCCAATTAATGTTTTAGAACTGTCAAAATAAAAGCCATTGAGTACAAGCCTACTGATAGTGTGTCTATCACCCCTCTGGTCACGAGCTGTCATCTATATAATAATATTGAATTGACCGTACTGTTGCACACTCCAAGTCACCTATTCCTCGGACATTAACCGCTATTAACGCTCTCCTGAACTCGAATACAGATCTCGATATGTTTGCGAATGAATGAAAAATGACGCTGTCAGGATTTTTGAATTTTTTTTGAGAAGAATGCATGACTGTGTTAAGTAGATTGTAATGTGTATATTGATATGTTTACATAGTGTAATTGGCTTTGGCCGTTTTATTTAAAATAAATAAAAAGTAAAATTGAAGCAAAACTTTGTACCCTTTTTAACCGACTTCAAAAAGGAAGAGGTTCTCAATTCGTCGGAACCTTTTTCTTGAATATTTTTTTATGTATGTTTCCCGATTACTCGAAGATGGCTGGACCGATTTGGATTTTTTTTTTTTTTTGTTTGAAAGGGTTTGTGAAAATAACGCAGACGAAGGAATATGAAAGCCACAGTTAAGGTTTATACGGAAAAGGAGAAAGGTAATCTATATATATAAAAATGAATTGCTGTTCGTTAGTCTCGCTAAAACTCGAGAACAGCTGGACCGATTTGGCTAATTTTGGTTTTGAAATATTTGTGGTAGTCCAGAAAAGGTTTAAACGTTGAGAAAATATAAAGAAAATCTATATAAATAAATAAAAAATATGTTCGGTGGTCTCATAAAAAATCAGAAATCTTTTATCGGCGGTACGAAGTTTAGTATAGTATAGTATATTTATTTCCGAGTATGAATGAATTGTGGTCGAATTTCGACCACTGGGTGAACACTAATATAAACAGAGGGGGAATTCTCGTAATTTTACGAACGTTCACAGTCTGATGTCAGTCTCAATCTGTCAAAAATACCTCGGATTTCCATACCTTTTAAAAAGTTTTTGACATTTGTTCGTCGCCGAGATCAGACTGTGACTAGATTTTGAACCTTTTTAATTACAAGAATTGACCTTCAGATACACGTCACACTGTTGTAACCAAAAACAAAAGCCAATCAGATTTGACGTTCGAATTGACACAAATAATATTAAAATTCAAATTACAAAAAAATGGCTTTAATAAATCTAGGCATCCATTACCCGTTTTGTACCAAAAAATTCAAACCAAAGCTCTCTATTAGCATCCCGAAGCTATAATGATGACGAGGACTCTATCTGACAAAAAAAAGTTGCCCCTAGGGGAACATTGGCCTTAACGGAAGTTATTTTAGCTGTAAAAAGCGTCCACAAAGTAAATTATACCGGGAAATTCCCGAGGGTATTCTGTGAAATTTATCCTTAAAAGTCGGGTAGTTTATTAGAATATCACATGACAAAAGACTGGGGGGCAAACAGAGAGCAGATCAGGTAAAATAAGATTTAAAAACAGCTGTATTTTATTAGTTAAAAGTGGGTGTATTTTACAACCATTTATTTTTTAGTTTCACCTGTCCCAGTGTCTGTAATAGAATCTTGCAAGTTAAAATAGACCCACTTCCCGGTTTCGCAGATTTTTTTTGTCTGTTATACATTTAAAAAAATCAGCTGTTCCATAAATTTTGACCGCGTAGGTATTGCACTTTTCTATGAAACAGCTGACTTTTTTTTGTATAACTGACGAAAAATTTCTGCGCTGGGGGGTCTAGAATGATATGCTGAATTCATGGTTACAGTTTGTGCACTGTTTAAAAGCTTTTCCCCTGTATATTTAGCTAAAAGCTTGTTTACAAAAAAAAAAAATATCTATACCCCTTTATAGCCTTTTCTCAGTTTTCGCTGTAAAATTTTCGTTTTCTGACTACTAGTAACGACTGTCATCTACGGTTGACAGCTGGCACCAATGGCTTAATGGCAATATGTATTGAAATATACCGCCGCAAAATCTTAAATAACTCAAGGACCGTAACACACACAAATTTTGCTATTTACAAACATTTACTACGCAACAAAAGCTATCTATTCATGTATTTGGTTCTGGGCTGAAACGAATTTTTAAAAATAATTTTGCAGTAACGTTTAAAATCGTTTAAAAAACCAGAAAAATCTTTTTTTCTCAAATAACTTTAAAACTACAATTCAAACTTTTGTTATTAGTAAACAAATTGCTTCTCATGATACACTAAAAATTGTATATAGGCTTACCTCTTTAAAGCACAACATTTTTCCGGGGTATTAGCACACCTATCTCAATTAAAGTCTTTTATTTATTTATTTAGAATCTCCAACAAAAGATGTACACATGAATAAACGGCAACATCAGATGGCCAATTCTCGTAATTTTTAGCGTTCAAAATCTAGTCGCAGTGTCATCTCGGCGACAGTGAAATGTCAAAAACTTGTCCAAAATGTATGGACATTTGAGGTGTTTTTGACAGATTGAGACTGAGATCAGACTGTGAACGTTTCTTAAAATTACGAGAATTGCCCTTCTGGTATTAAGTAGGTGTATTCCTTCACTTATAGGAAAGCATAGCATGCTCAATAGAGTTAGCAACTAAGCTAACAAAGTAAATATATTAATTATAGGTAACATTTTGCAAGGAGTCTTAGTATAAGATTGTCTTCGAACAAAGCGAGTATTGATTTTGACTTCGTTTAAGTCACAATAGCACGCGGGTCACGCACTGCCAGAATAATAATGTAGATTCGTGAACATGTGTCGATATTATAAAAAGATCTGAAGTAGTGCTTATAAATAATATGGTACGTTGTGTTTCGTTTCTATTTGTCAAAACAGTATTTATATAAACAATGTGGAGACAATAAATCATTCTGACTACCCTTTTTACACGCTTTTTAATAGCTTCACTTGTACGTATGTTTGTAACTGACTCCTTTAGACGCGATTTTGACCCACTTTAAACGGTCAGATTTCATTTAAACTTTGTAAACTTATCGAGGACCGATGACAATTCAATAATTTAAAAAAATAAATTGAGAAAAATGAAAAAAAATTAACTTAAAAAAAAAAACAAAAAGAAAAACTAAAAAATAGAAAATAAATAATAGTTTAAAAAACTAAAAAACACGGTTTAAAAACCAAACTAAAAAAGGAGAAAATAATTTAATTCAATTAAAAAGCGTGGGGTGCTTGACATTAATTGAATTAAATTATTTTCTCCTTTTTAGTTTGGTTTTTAAAGCGTGTTTTTTAGTTTTTTAAACTATTATTTATTTTCTATTTTTTAGTTCTGCTAACTACAAAAACGTGTTTTTTTTCCTTTTTTTTAATTTTTCAATTTTTTTTAAATTATTGAATAGTCATCGGTCCTCGATAAGTTTACAAAGTTTCAATGAAATCTGAGCGTTTAAAGTGGGTCAAAATAGCGTCCAAAGGAGTCGATTACAAACAATCAAACATACAAACAAACATACAAGTGAAGCTAATATAAAGCGTGTAAAAAACCTGCAACATTAGAGGTTCAGTAAGTTTCAAGCGAATCAGTTTAATATTTCCCATTTGATATCAATATCATCAGAACTACAGGGCTGTGCAAAATTTCAACTCAATCGAATTAGGGAGATCGGATGAAATATCGATCAGAAAATTCGACTGTAAGTTAGACGGGCGTGAAACTCGATAAAATCGGTTTACAGTATTATAATGAGGGTAGAAATTGAAAATAAATATATGGCAAACTATTTAGCTGTTGCCCGTGATTTCGTAGGTGTATAGGTTTTGTAATAATCATATTTTTTACAGTCAATTAGTCTATATCATTCCCACTGCTGCGACACAGGCCTCCTCTGGCTGAGAGGGAGGGGGCCGTAATCCACCACGCGGGCCCAGTGCGGGTTGGTAGATGTCACACGTCTTCGAAGTGTTGGTTCTAAGGCATGCCGGTTTCCGCACGATGTTTTCCTTCACCGTTTTGAGAGCAGTAGTAATTAAATAGTTTACACAAAGAGTGTGCTGTTGCCTGTCTGGGTTTGAACCTATGACCTAGAGTCGCGGTCGTTACCACTGAGCCAACACTGCTCTTCAAAATAATGTAATTTATCTTTATTTTTCTCCCTTCACAAAGTTTCACATTGTTATTAACGTAGACACAAGAATTATAGCGTTTTTAGAAAAGTCCACAAAATGTGATATGACAAAGTTTATTTAAAAAAAAACTTTTCCAAAAAAAAAACAACCGACTTCCAAAAAAACACTACAAAGTGAAAAATAACTCTAATTTCGGAGGGCGGTGTCTTTGGAGCTGTATTTTAATTTTTTTGTCACCGCCTTCCGAAATTAAAGTTATTTTTCACTTTGTATTTTTTTGGAAAAAGTTTTTATTTTTCACTTTTTAGTGGTTCACATGTGCTTACCCCTTCACAGCGTACCGGCGTGATGCTATGTTATGAATTGGTGTAAACAATAGACAGACATGAGATTTCAGCAATCCCAGTCCATTTGCTATCATTTATTGAGGAGGTCCGTTGCTTATCTCCGAAGTTCTTCATCAGATCTTCACCAAATTGAAACGGGACCACTCCTAGAAAGTACTCTTCCAGAAATACCCAAATCGCTTCAAGTGTGCCTATAAAATTTGAAGAGTCCTCTCTATTTCTCCAGGATCCCATCATCAGATCCTGACTTGATGATCATGGGACCACATGGGAAGTATACCCTTTCAAACAAAAAAAAAACCAAATTGGTCCAGCCATGTTCGAGTAATCGGGGAAAATACATATTAAAAAAAAGGTTCCGATGAATTTAGAACCTCCTCCTTTTTGGAGTCGGTTAAAAATAACCGACTTCAACAACAAATCCAAGTACCTCATTTTAAGTAGATCACTGATCATAGATAGACACGGGGTATATTCATAAACGATAATTAAAGTTAAATGATGTTTAAACGTCAAAAATGTATGGTTAAACAGACGCTAAAAATTACTTAACTTTAAGCAACGTTTATGAATAAGGGGGTTAAAGTAGATCTTATCACGTCATTACTTCTACCGATCTTATTTGCCAGCCCAATCTCAATACCACGGAACGAGTTATTGTCGTACAAGTCGTGTCGACACGACAAAAGAACAGTGCTCAAAATGCAATTTGTCGAGTCTGAACAACGGCATCGCAGTGACACGTTAATTTTGGGGCCAGACGCCGGCTGAATACTAATCGGGAGAGGACAGAGGGAGACACATATGTCGATGTTGGGGGCTTGTATTATGCATGGTAATGAGACCATTAAAAAAAGGTAGGGATATGTGAGTTGGAGATTTTAGATAAATATGGAACACTTGTTCGAGTTTTAATCCCCGACCGACCCTTGCTCGTTGAAGCGCCAGCTCGCGCCGCAGCTGAGCCAGTAGCTTTAAATTCCCCGACTAATAATAATAATGCCAAACTTTTGATCCAGCTTGTCCCAAATACTAGCTGTCCCCCTATCAGTGACGCCCTGAGCCGAGGCCCGTCCCCACAGGGGGTGCCCTCAGCGTGCAGTCGCTTAGTTTATAAATGGCTGGCATCCTGGCTGGAGGCGTTAAGATGAATTCTTAATGGCAGCCCCAGGAAAGCCCGGTTGAGCAGTCACGGCTTCTCAAGGCCAACTGCGAGATGCCCAACAAAAAAAAAAAACGAATTTTAATCGAGCACTCAGCGAAAATGTCTTACAGTAGTTTTATGTTTTTGTACACACCATATCATGTAGCTTTCGAAAATATTCCCGAGAGCGAGAAGAAATGCGGAATGATAGCGAAAACTACATGACATGGTGTGTACAAAAACATGAAACTACTAAAACACTTTTGTTCAAAGTAATCTTAATTACTCATAAGTAATAAGAGGTGTCTCTAATGAGATCTAAACGCGAATAGTGCGATCAAACGAACCAAAAATACGGACACAGGCAATCAATATGCCTTTGTTCATGCTTTTATTAATCAATGTGTTTATACTTAAGGTGAATGCGCAGTGGTAGAGCGCGAAATCCAAATTTTGTTACGTTTTTTGCAATTTTCAGGTGAGTGTCAGCTTGTTACTTGATCAAAATATGATTTGCGACTATAACATGTACGTATTCACAGATTTATAATCATTAGAATCAATAATACATCTTTCTAAGTTAGATTTGTTCCATAAGAACAAATTTCGGAAAAGTGCTCGTGGAAGAAATCTAACTTATAAGAGATATATTAGACATTCTAATGACTAAATTCTGTAAACACGTACCTGTTATATTCGCAAATCACATTTTGATCAGGATACAACCTGATACTGACTACTGGTTTTAGTCAGTAAAAGTCTGACACGCCCTCCCGCTCCACCCAGAGCGGGAGAAGTTATTTGATGATTTCCCATCCAAAAAAAAAAAAAAAACCTCTACCATTTTACCATACATTTTACCAATCAGTTAATTATATAGTTTTACTATTTTTACCATTTCTTGTATCTAAAACGTAAACGGACAGACGTATAAGAATAGCATCATCCCATTTCTTCCCGTGGGTGTCGTAGAAGGCGACTAAGGGACTTACTAGAGAATGGGCAGCAGCGTTCTCTATGCATTTGATCACCATACTGCGATCGCCAACCCGCCTGGCCTGGCGTTATGTCCAGCATTGTCTTTCGGCTGCTATGAAGTGTTATAGTGATTTAATATAGCTGTTTCCTTTATAATTCGAGACTTTATCTTTCACCACATAAACCATCTTATTAATACGAGATAGGTGTGTTAGGTCACCATAGCACCAAACACTACGTTCAACACACTGCTGACTGCCTCAGAGATCTAGTGGTGGCAAGCACTACTGCTGGATCCTGGGTTCCATTTGTGAACCGTACTGGTTCAATACTCAGAAGTAAGGACTTGGAATATAAAAACACTCGTTAGAGACTTTGAAATCCACCTTTATTACTAAAGTTACTATGTAGTATACAATGCAAGTGTCTAGCACAGATATCTCGACACGAATGCTCAAGAATGCCGAGTATATCACCCAAAATGTCTGCCCACTTCCCACCGTTTTACTAATAGAACTGTCAAAGTCTCGACCAATCACATGAAGTCAATACAACTACATTTAATCTTAAAAGTTTATAGACATGATTATAAATAGTCAACAAACATATACAGGTTGAAATTGAAAACATGCGACAAACCGAAATGGGAGATTGTACTCATCATTATGAACAACTTTTACTAAGGGACCAAAGATGCAATCGCAAAAAAAATACATCTGTTCCCTACATTTATGTTCGCATGACTCGTCAAAATGTAGGATGTGAAATATTTCGATGTTTGGATGTTTGTTACTCAATTACGCAAAAGCGGCTAAACGGATTTGAATGTAATTTGGCAAACATATACTTTATAACCTGGATCAAAGGATACTTTGTATCCCGGGATTACGTTCCCGTAGGTTAATTTAGTAAAAAGAAAACAATAATATATTTTCGAATTGAAATACTCCTCCTATTTTTGCACTCGGTTCACTATATTTTTAAGTACAATATGGTGGACTTTATTACTCCCCGGGGTTCCTAAATAATTTAAAAGTCAAAGATCTCTTTATTACGTCTCAGAGCATAACATTGCATCTTTAAAACTTGCTCAACTATAAAGTAATACCCTGTTCCTACAACTAACGGAGTGTTATTTGTTATTAAAATTGCAACTCTTTTCTGTAACAATTTTTCAAATTGATTATATCCCTGTTTCATTGTCTCTTGGTCTTCTTGTTCTTCCGTCGATTTGGGGTCGGGTCTCCACACTTTTCTGCGCTTGTTGTTCTGTCTTGGGTTGTCTTTTCTAGCAATTGGGCTTTCTTGTATGCTTGTTTGTAACCGACTCCTTTGGCCTTGATTTTGACCCACTTCAAACGGTCAGATTTCATTTAAACTTTTTAGACTTATCGAGGACCGATGACAGTACAATAATTTAAAAAAAATAGAAAAAAAACACGCTTTTGTAGTTAGCAGAACTAAAAAATAGAAAATAAATAAAAAATCTAAAAAACAAGCCCTAAAAACCAAACTAAAAAAGTAGAACATCTATGTACCAATTACCCATGTTTGCAAAAATTAATGATTTGATTTGATTTGAGAAAATAATTCAATTCTACCAAAAAACGGCGGGTGCTTGATATTAATTGATTATAAAAATACCTCAAAAAGCACCCCGCGGTTTTAAATAGAATTAAATTATTTTATACTTTTTTAGTTTGGTTTTTAAAGCGTGTTTTTTAGTTTATTAAACGATTATTTATTATATTTGACCACCAGGTCAATGGCGGGCGGCCTCTGCTTCTTTTTTGTTCTGGCAGATTTAGTGCAATTTTTACCACATGATCTTCATTGCGTCTTTTGATGTGTCCGTACCATCTTAGGATATAGTTTACGAGTAGGTATTCCGATAAATATTATCTTGCAGCCCACTGTTACTTCACCTTGCGGGCTCTGCAAGCTATGTCGGCAACGCCAGTTCTTTTCCGGATAACTTCATTTCTGATTTTATGTTTCAAAGAAACTCCGAGCACAGTTGGCTCCATAGCGCGATAGGTGACCTTAAATTTGTGGACCAGCCCGACTGTCAGTGACCATGTCTTGGCACCGTATGATATATGGGTAGGGCGCACTGGTTGAAGACCTTTGTTTTCAAACATTGCGGGATGCGGGAAGACTTGATGACGTTTTTCAAACGCTGCCCAACACAACTGGATCCTTCTGTCGGCTTCTTTCTCAGAGTTGTGTTTACCGAGCTGGATGACTTGCCCTAGGTAGACATACTCCTTCACAGCTTCGGGAAGCGCCCCATTGATGAAGATCGGACTTGGTAAGACGTGCGAATTGTACACGACTTTCGTCTTGTCCAAGGCTAATCTGCCAAGAGGCCCCCATTTAGGCTATGCAACGTAGGAAGAGTCAAGAACCTATATTAATACAACAATACCCAGATTATACTAAACTCAACAATTTTAATCGAAGCAACAATTTAATAAGTTTAAGCATAAACTAAAACTTAGTCCACAGATTGATTCGGGGATTTCAGTAAGTAATTAATTAGTTATAAGCTTTAATAGTTCGATCTTAAAGCGTAAACTTGCTTGTATTGAGCAATTAGTTCGAACTAACGGCTAACTGCTCAACCACTCAAATTGTTATTGAGTTCAAATTTCGGGTCATTTCCACTTAGAGATACTGGCTGTTGGTTTTGTCACCTGCGTCTTTATAGAGCAGTGATTCCCAAAGTGGTCTAGATGGACCCCCAGGGGTTCGGGGGGGGGGGGGGGGGGTTTATGGGTGTGCAGCGGTGTAATAGGTGGTGGTTGCTGATAGGTGCTGGTAGCGTTGGTGCCGAGGAAAATAAATGAAAAGGCGGACCGATTCTTTTTCACATGTGTATTGGACCAGTGTCACAGTTGGAAGGGAAGTGTTGCCACAGATCACATATTAATTTACCTGTTAATTTTGGTGTTGCAATCTAATTATTAAAATACCCAACATGCTGCGGGCTCACAGAAGTAGCAACAAACTTAGTTTATTGTGATAAGGTACATAAAATTAAATAACAATAACTGAATGCTTAAATTTGTTTAGAACTAAGTATGAAAAACAAAGAAATTAAATGGTTTTACTAACCTAAGACTTAATATTTACTCACAAGAAAAACAATATTTATATCTAGGTACTTATTTTAATAGTTACAGAAATATCTAAGGACTTTCATCGTATTCTATTGGTAGTAGGCAGATTTTATTGATGGCCCGGGAATGAGTTTTTCCATTTGGGGTCTTAACCTCCACTGCCCTAATTTTGCCATCGTGTCCTGGAAACAATTTAACAATTCGTGCCATGGGCCACGACATAGGAGGAGTATTATCCTCTTTTAAAATGACTAAGTTGCCTAATTTGACATTACCTATGTTATCACGCCACTTAGGTCTATTTTGTAACAAATTTAAATAATATTGATACCACACTTTCCAAAAGGACTGTTTTAGAGAATTACACAATTGCCAAAACTTAAGCCTATTTTGTGGAATGTTACATACATTATTTTCAGGATACATTGACATTGCACTACCTATAATAAAGTGACCAGGTGTTAGATAACAATAATCATCAGTGTTTGAAGATAGAGGTAAGAGCGGTCGAGAATTAAGCACTGCTTCGATTTCAATTAATACTGTATTAAGTTGTTCGTATGTTAAAACAGTTTTTTGCAATATTCTTTTTAAGTGAAACTTCGTGCTCTTTACTGCTGCTTCCCAGAGCCCCCCAAATGTAGGCGAGTAACATGGTATGAAGTGAAATTGTATCCCACGCTCGGCGGTAAATCTTTGTACCTGCATTTGGTGATTCTGAGAAGCTTGCAGCTTGTAGAGGTCGACTAATTGACTCCTTGCACACTTAAAGGTACTTGCATTGTCGCAGTGAATTTCGGTGGGCAACCCTCGTCTAGAGATGAATCTCCTTAAACAAGCTAGAAAACTTTCCGTGGTCAAGTCTGACGCGAGTTCCAAGTGAACGGCTTTTGTCGCGAAACATACGTATACGCAGATATAACCTTTACCTATTAAGGATCGTCTTACGCGAGAGAGTTTTACATTTATTGGCCCAGCGAAATCCACGCCGACCTTCTCAAATGGGCGGCTGGTAGCGGTTACACGTGCAGCCGGCAAGGAGCCCATTAGCTGCTTGGCCACTGAGGCCTTTTGTCTGAAACACACAATACATTTGTGAGTTATTTTCTTAACTTCTAATAAGCCATTAACAATCCAGAACCTTTGGTTTAGATGCGACAGTAAAAGCTTAGGCCCTGCGTGCAGTAACCTTTCATGTTCACACCTTATAAGCAAACCAGTAATCAACGAGCCTCTGGGCAGTATGATAGGATGTTTTTGTGAATAAGCAATATCAGCATAATGCAGCCTACCCCCGACGCGCAAAAGACCTTGTTTGTCGAGAAAGGGATGCAATTCAGATAGATTTCCTTTCAAATTGTTATTATTGCTTAAAGCTGTGATTTCAGATTTAAAATATATTTCTTGTTCATGTTTAATTAATAACATTAAAGACTGATCTAACTCAGAACTTTGCAAGAAGTTAGTATTTATTTTGACTTTATGTTTATTTATATTGTTTAAAAATCTCAATATGTATGATAATAGCCTTATTATTTTATTTATATTGGAGCAATTATACAAGCGCTCGAACACATAATCAAGCGGATTTGGATTTTGGCATGCCAAGTTGCTGGAAGGAGCCAAACAGGATTCCACTGCGAACGAATCAGTGGGCGCGTTGTAAGCAGGGAAGTTGTACTCACTGTTTTGCAGAAACTTTGGGCCATTCCACCAAATATCGCAGCTACTCAGCTCATTCGGATTGACACCTCGGCTAATGAGATCAGCAGGATTGTCGTTTGTATTGACATAATGCCAACTACATCCAGCTGTATTTTGACGAATTACATTTACTCTGTTTGATATGTAAGCTTGAAGTTTTGCTAGCTCAGTATTAAGCCATGCAAGGACAATTTGCGAGTCGCTGAATAAGCGAACATGCCTTATATTAATTTTAAGTCTGAGCGTAGTATGAGTCCTTGAAATTAATTTCGATAGCAACAGTGCTGCATTCAACTCAAGCCTAGGCACTGTCATGCTTTCTTTTGGATAGGGTTGATTCGCGATTTGGAACAGAGTAGATGCAATATTGTTGTACCTGATGGGTTTGTGAGTCGCAGGTACACACAGCATCCGTAGGCTGTCTTACTCGAAGCATCTGCAAAGCCGATTAAATCTGCCGAGTCTGCATCTGAAATTCTAATGTTCCTATCTAATAGGATTGGCTGCATTGCAGCTAAATTTTTGGTAAATTGATACCATTCTTGCTGAACATTTGCGGGCGGACTTTCATTCCAGCCTGTGTTCAGTAGCCATAATTTTTGCATTATAGCCTTTGCTGTGACTACAATTGGGCTCACGAATCCCATTGGGTCATAGAATCTACCTATATAACTAAGAATGCTCCTTTTTGTAACCTTATTCATATTAAACGGTTCTGGAGTAGAGATAATGAAATGATCATCCTTTACATTAATTTGAAGTCCTAAAGCTTTCATGTTATAGTTATCCTTTTGTAAATCTAAACTATCAAAGTGCCTTTCGTTTGTTGGTATATTGTTCAACACATTTTCATCATTTGATGACCATTTGTGAGTGTTGAAACTACCCAATTTAAGCAAATCACGCAATTGGTCTCTGGCAGCAATAGTAGTTTCTAAATTATTGTTACAATAGATAATATCATCAACATAAAGATAATTTTTGATAATAGATGACGCTAGTGGGTATGAATTTTCATACCTATTTGCCAACTCATCTATGCAGCGAGTTGCTAAATAGCTTGAACTTTTCAAGCCATACGTAACCGTATCTAACCTAATACACTTGACTGGCTCTTCAGGATTGTCCCTCCATAAAATATTTTGAAGGGTAGTGTATTCAGGATTTATTTTAATATTTCTGAACATACGCTTAATATCTGCAGTAAATGTATATTTACCTAAGCGGAATAATAAAATTATATCAAATAATTCTTTTTGAACCACAGGTCCATTGAGTTGCAAATCATTTAGAGAAACTTTCTTGTTTGTTTTCATTGAACCATCAAAAACTGTTCGTAGCCTTGTGGTTTTGCTGTTATTATTAATAACTGCATGATGTGGCAGAAAATACACAGCATGTTTATTCAAATCATACAATTCTATATCAATATAATGACCATGACCAAGAGCTAGGTATTCATGAATAAATTTTTTATATTGCATGAATAAATCAGGATCAGCGTGCAATCTCTTTTCCAAATTTAAAAACCTTTTTAAAGCTAAGTGAAATGACTCACCAAGAGTATCGTTCACATGTACTAAAGGTAATTTTAAAGGCAGAGGAACCTCAAACTGATTATTAATTAATTTAACTGAACTTTGAAAAATATGTTCACAAAGTTCTTGCTCAGATGTTTGCTCAGTAAGTATTTCTGGGACCTTTTCGTTGGTCCAAAACTGGGCAAGTGTCTCATTGAGACTTAATTCACATTTTAATACTACTCTATTACAAGTCTGTTGTGATACCTTGGGTGGCAGATTTCCTCCTACAATGTGCCCGAAGTATGTGTTAAAGATGTATAGCTGTGTGTTACTAGGTTGCTGCAATGGATGCGCAGCATTCTGGGGCAGCACTGATGACTGCTTGCCTTGCCTTGGCAGGTCGATGCTCATGCACTGCTCGTTCGGTATCAGCGTCTGGAAAAACACATCAGCCCCTAATAGCATATGTATGTCACTAGGTACATTAAATTGGTCATCTGCCAATATAATGTTGGGCGGTATTATGACCCTAGAGACGTCAAATTTATTCTGAGGCAATTTGCATGTTATATCTTTCACTACATGACAAGTTACCATTGTCTTAAATGGTGATTTTAATGAATGGATTTCAATGGGAATGTTATATTTTACGTTACTTTTTTCATTAGCGATTCCAATAATACAAGTGTTACTTTGCAAGGGTGTTGAACCTAATAGCTGAACAACTTTGGAAGTTATAAAGGAAACCTGAGATCCGCTGTCCAGTAACGCCTTGATAACGTATTCGGTGCCATTCCTTGCTACGACCTTGATTCTAGCTGTGGGTAGAAGTACATTGTTATCAACATTGCCTGACAAGGTAACGGCTGGTGTGGTTTCACCTGAATTGCAGTGCAGCAGCGTGTTATGAGGCTTCTTGCACTCTGAGCACCGGAAGTGGAACCTACATTTTGCACCATGTGTACCTAAACAAATCACACACAGTTTTTGTTCTTTGGCAAACATCAGTCTATTATTTGCTGGCAATAGTTGATATTTTTTACAATTATATAATTTATGGTCATTACACTTACAGAAGATGCATGTTGCTCCTGCGGTGGCGACTGCTGTTACCTTCGTCGACTGTTGCTGCAAGTGAGAACCCTGTCCGGCATTTTCCAGTGCCAGAGCTCGCTTCTCAATATATTGCAGGAAATTTTCGAGGTTAGGTTGTACCCCTGGATCTCGGTCTAGCTGATAAGCTCTTGCAGTGATTCCATCTAATTTCCGAGAAAGAACACATAAAAGAATTGCATCCCAGTATTTAACATTTGAGTCAAGGTTTTTAATTGCAGCTAATTGTTGCCTAATAAATGATACAAAATCCCTCAAAGCACTAGCTGTTGACTTAATAATGTTACTTAAATCTAAAATGTTACTTATATGGTCATTTATAATCTTATATTTATTATTGTAGCGATCGTTCAGTAGTTTGCGAGCTTCACTATAACTTTCTGACGTTAAACTTAGATTTTTTATTAGATTATATGGTTCATCTTTTAAAAACGATCTCAAATAATAAAACTTTTGAACATGGTCAAGACTAACGTCATTGTGAATCAATGAGTCGAACAAATTAATGAATGGTACGTAATCAGTAAACTTACCATCAAATGTTTTTATGCAAATTGGTGGTAACTTTGTTTTATGGATTGCATCAAAATGCTTGGAGTGGCCAGTTGGGCCTATGTTATTATCGCGGGACCTTATTTGCTCGCTCAATGATGCCAAAATACTATAATAATTATTTTCTATTTGCTCGACATTTTCCTTGTCGGCAGCATCGAGATAAAGAATATCTTTACATAACGACTCGTATTCTTGAAAAGCAGATATGAGTCGATCACGTTTGTTGCCCAGTTCATCACAACTTATTTTGCTTAAATCAGAAACTTCTACGAAATTAAGTAATCTTGTGATCGTACCTTTCAAGTAGCCGCGTGAGGCGATTTTACGTTTTAATTCGTCATCCATTTCTAACAACTAGCGCACAACACTTGTTAATAATCACTACTTAGTAACTAATTATTAATTAAAGTCTCAACTAAACGCTAATGATTAGATTCGATGCGCGTGGACAGATCTTGAGGACGAATCGATCGAAGCCGCAAAATGGCGGATCCGGAAACTTCCTTTTCAACGACTTGGCGTCACTTGCTATCCCTTTTTCTCTCGTTCCGTCGTGCGTAATTCGCACTCTGCTCCACTGCGTGCAAGGATCGCGCGTTCCAGGCGCTTTTATGTAATATTTGTTGAATATTGCGATGCGTGTCGTCTCGCTCCTTCTTGCGGAATACCTTTATGTGTGCTGCTGCTGCTCTTCACACCTGCAGAGGTCACTCCGGCGATGACGATGAAATTGATCGTTAGGATGAGGACGTGATGGCTGCTTCTCTTTTCTCAAGATTGCTGCTGGGGTTGTCGAATCGATGGTATTGCGATTGTGTTGCGACAACCAAGCAGAAAGTGATGCAGACTGCGCCCGCTTGCGTTGCCAACCAAAATGGCTGCGACACGGTCGATGAAAAATTTTGCCAAACCTCTAACTCGCTTCTTCCGCAGCACCGCTGTTCTCCGCGAAGGACCAATGTGCAGCGGTGTAATAGGTGGTGGTTGCTGATAGGTGCTGGTAGCGTTGGTGCCGAGGAAAATAAATGAAAAGGCGGACCGATTCTTTTTCACATGTGTATTGGACCAGTGTCACAGTTGGAAGGGAAGTGTTGCCACAGATCACATATTAATTTACCTGTTAATTTTGGTGTTGCAATCTAATTATTAAAATACCCAACAATGGGAGATTCGAAGGGGGTCTACGATAGCGTGAAAAATTGAAGACCTTATTTCAAAAACCACCTTTATTAATTTCATGTTATGAGTTAATTACGCCACGCAATTTGCTTTTATTCGTTGTACCGATTGTTCTTAAGAAGAATCGGTACAACGAATAAAAGCAAATTTCTCGTGACTTAAACTTGATTTTGAAGAAATATAAAATATAATAAGAAAGCTTACAAATTCCTCTACAAGATGGCGTAACTCATAACATGGAATTGATAAAGGTGGTTTTTGAAATAAAGTCTTTAATTGATTTTATTTGGTTCAATGGCTTGAAAAAATATTTTTTACGAGTTTTGGAAAAACGATAGAAATCTAGCCATCGAGACCTCTGTTAAAGAAGGTTATTTTATTAGCTTATCACATACCATTACGCTTGTTACCCCCGAGGGGACAGGCAGAGGTGTGTCCATAGTACCTGCACGCACATTTCGCCAGTTATATTTAAGACACATGTAATAACGTTTAACGCTAAAGGTTGCGTTAAACGTTTAACACAACTGAGAGAGAGAGAAAGAAAGATACACAAAAGTAGAAAGTAGGAGAGAGAAAGAGAGTGAGTCGGTTTCACTTCTTCCGCGCGGAGGGACTCCACGCACTTTTTTTTTAAGTTTTTATTTTCACTTTTTACTTATGGTACCTACCTCACAACACACCAATACGTATATTACTACTTACTATGTAAACAACACGATAGGAAGCAGCAGAATGTCTTCAAGATACATAAAGTGGATTAAAAACGTATTAATTATCGAGGCTAACGCAAAAACCACCAAAGCAAAGTTAATAAAATTTATATGGAAATCCCAGGCTGATTCCCGGCCACCGTAGGCGCGGGCTTGCGGATGACGAGTAATGGGTATCTCACTGTCCGGTAAGGACCAAGCCCGGGTCGACGGCGCGTTGTGTTCCACGCGCGCCTCAAAGAGATGTCAGCACCAAATGGGGGGGTCCGCAAGGGCCGATGCCTGCCAGGGGTGCGGGTTGTTCGAAAGAGATACCGCGGCCCCTGGCACACAGGCAACTGAAGGAACACGGGTGGGTTTTAGTCAGTTAAAGTCTGACACGCCCTCCCGCTCCACCCAGAGCGGGAGAAGTTATTTGATGATTTCCCACCCAAAAAAAAAAAACCACTCTTGTAATCTACCCTATCCATAAAAAAAAAAAACATTTTTGAAATCAATCCAACGAATTGACAACCACCTTTATTTTTCGGACAAAATAGTACTATCAATGTCAAAATAAACGTGCAGACGAATACACCCAAAATAACATCGGCAAATGGGCATAAAATTGACAGCTTGTAAATACAAAATATCTTACACTCTTACTAGCCGAGATGATACCAAGAAGCCGTAAAAATATCGTTCAATATAAAAAGGCTGACTGTTATAACCTCTAAGAAATATTGTGAGGAAAAAATCTTAAGAAGGAAAATGGAACGAAAAGAATACCTACACAATAGGCACGTTTATTTATTGTTGTGCGGCGAAACGACAGATACAGGGGGCTCGAGATATACAGGGTGGGGTAACAATTGTTAAGAAAAGTACCTCAATGCTTCAGGCCGCTAATTTCAGTCGAAAAGAAGCACATTTTATTTTTAAATGTAGGCGGTATAAACGATTTCTCTTGCATGAGATGATAGTCGAAAAATGCTGATGAAAAGAAGAGGTTATGACTACAAGATAAAAGTGAAAACTTAGGACTGGAGCCGATCTTACGCGATTCAGCGCCGAGTATGCCCGATTCAGCGTGAAGACCCGAGCGTGACATTTTAGTTTCCTTTACTATTAAGAATGAATTCAAAGTGCGCTTTAAGAAGTTTTCAGTACAAAATGTAATCCTGTATCAATGGCTGCTGGGCACCGCAGTTTCACTCGCATAAGTCTCGACCGCTAGGGAATATCGAGATTAAAAGTATCCTATGTCCTAATCCAGTTCATGGTCTACCTACGAGCCAAATTTCTTCCAAATCCGCTTAGCCATTTTAGCATAAAAGCGGAGTAAACAAACTTACAAAAAATGAAATCTTTCTCTTTATAATATTACTAGCTTCTGCCAGTGGCCCGCGAGGAGGTCGAAAATCATCCCAAGGGAACTAACCACCGATATAAATAGTATTGTATATGTTAATCCAGGTTATAAACTATCCGTGTGCCAAATTTCATCAAAATCAAAAATCAAAATATTTTATTTCACATAAACCTGCATGGGCACTTATGAAACGGTTCCAATTTGTCACTTCCTATGGAGAAGAGCCGGCAAGAAACTCCACGGTTACTCTTTTAAAGAGTATGTCATGCTCACTCAAATGTCTCGCTGGTGGTGGCGTGTGTGTTGGATCATTAAGTTCCCTTCAAAATGGTTGAGCTGAATGGTGCTGATCCATACGTCATGTTCGTGAACGGGCGCCGCCAGTAGGGACTGGTCATCTCTTAGCTCCCACGGCTTATTTTAATTTCTAAATTGTTATTTTATTTTTGTTTTGTTTTAATTACGGACGCTTATAATGTGCACGTCTTTTTACATCGTTCTCACATTGATAATTTCAACATAATGATGTAACCAACTGATTGTAACAAAATCATGATTTTAAAAGAGTGTCCATGGAGTTTCTTGCCCGTTCTTCTCCATAGGTACCTACACTTTGGAATGGGCAACTAGCTTCATCTTTCTATCTCACCGACCTTGACAATTCAAAAGTGCCTGTAATTGGTTTATTTGAAATAAATGCTTTGAGTTTGAGTTTTAGTTTGAAAAAAAATTGGCTTTTCATCCAAGTCCGTTCAGCCGTATTTGCGTGCTTGAGTAAAAAACATCCAAAAGTACAAACTTTCACATTTATAATGTTAGTAGAAAGTAGGGTAGTTTAGACAGGACCAATAATGACAAGAATCAAATCGTCCAATAAGATTGTGTCGTCAATAAAATAAAAAGCTTATAGGTTTTCTCTTATCGGCTTTCAGACCAGCCTGTATACTATGTAATATATACGCTACGGAAGAGACCCTACGCTTAAAAAGGCTTCAGTTACAGGCTTCTAGCATAATTTACAGGGTGTATTGTGGTCATCCGGAGTTATTTGGGTCGGATAAACGGACCAAGATTTTGTCTCTATGTCAGAAGTAACAAAGATTTATACGAACGAGTTGTTTGTTAAATGTCTAACCTAACGACTGTTATCCTGAAAAGTTGGGCTGAGCGGTAAGTAAGTCGCAAGCCAATTACAAATGAAGATGCTCCGATTTTTGCTTACAATATGGTTTTTATGGCGATTGACTTCACCGGTTTGGCCATTTGACCTACAAAACTTTAAAGCCCCTCGCCGATATCTGACACGAGTTCTAACGTCACTTTCAACTTTGTTTTTATGTTGCCAGAAAATATTTATGGTTTTGTAGTATTTGACTAGAATATATATCTGGGCATAGAGTGAAATTATCGCATGCGATATAAGACCTTATTCGTATTACGAATAAAGATAAAAACCGTGTGAATCGGGGTGGTTCCTTAAAGAACCACCGGGGCGTTAGCGGTAGAATAAAATCCAATCAAATAAACATACCAACAAACTTTAACTTTTAATGCCGTCATTAAATACTAATCTTCCATTTACTTGTTGCAGAAAGCAACAGTAGGCTCGATTTTAATGGTTCATTATTAAGAATAAAGATAAAAACCGTGTGAATCGGGGTGGTTCCTTAAAGAACCACCGGGGCGTTAGCGGTAGAATAAAATCCAATCAAATAAACATACATACAAAGTTTAATTTTTAATGCCGTCATTAAATACTAATCTTCCATTTACTTATTGCAGAAAGCAACAGTAGGCTCGATTTTAATGGTTCATTAATTTTAAACAATGAAGTGTCAAACGAGGCAATCTGTCACAGTTTTTGTTGCACAAAGCAAGCACCATTAGTGCCTTAAAGTTGTTTTGTGCAACAGCATTAAATTAATAAAATCATTAGCGTTAATGGTCCATAATGGAATGTGTCTTTGTAGGTGATAGGCTTTAAACACATTACCTTCCTTAGCCTCTCGCAGTCGTGTAAAAAGAACAAAAAGTTAACGTTCATGTTTGTCTGAGATTTAACAAGGTCCCTTTATTCACCCCCGTTGGGGTTTCATTGTAAACGACAATTTATAATGTTAATACCAGCTTAAAATTTAATTGAAAATACTTTTCGAGAGTTGTGGTTTTAAAAACTCATTAAGAGGGCGCCCTATTATTTAGGGGTAGTTCGTTTTAAGAGTTTGCTTAGTTGTGTTATAATCAGCCCTGGTTTTTTCAAAGCTGATCATCAATATCTGGTCGACTGTTCTGTAAAGTTCGCTTGCAACCTCACTTAAGTGAACGCACACAATAGAGTATTACATTCATTTTTTTTAAGTATCCTAATTAGATTATAAAGTGCTAATACATACATCCATGTTGTGCTTGGTTAACCTACGATCGAGCATAAGTTGTCTACTTACCCACATATTTTGTTATTTTTTTTATATTTTGTTTTGTTATTTTATATACGTACATCTGTGCACTCTAATTATTAATCTTAGTTTTAGATATTGTTTCTCAGTAAGTGAATGATGTATGCAATTCTTTATGAGAAATAAAGTTGTTCTTAAACCTTATAATAAACCACTAAAAAAAACACAACATTTTTATTTAATCGATTAGTGTCGTAAAAATTCATGAAAATTTTACATTTTCAAATTTCGCGCGTAATCTGACGATAACGCTGGACGCAGTGGACGCCATATTGGTCTGTAGGTATGACGTCAGTTTCAAAATTACCCGTTAAAGAGGAGCTTTAATCGCAGCCGTTACCACCGGGCCACCCCTGCTACTGTGGTTATAATACGATCAACATGACAATAACCAATCACTCTAGTTCACGTGAAAATTGACTGCAAATTCAAATGCTTTCAGAATACGGACAGAATTTTGCTACCCTATTTTCTTATGAATTTATAATAATAGGTCTTTACCTATGAAATTGCCGTTTTGTATGAAAAAATTTAAACGAATTTTTTTCATGTATTTTTTATTTGTATTAATCGAAGTAATCACCCATGCAATCAATGCATCTTTGCCATCGCAGTGGCAGTTTATTGATGCCCTTCTTAAAGAAATCAGCTGGACGGGAGGCAACAAATTCTTCAAAGGCATTTTGTACTGCCTCTCGGGTATTGAATTTTTTTCCCGCCAAGAAGTTATCCAAATTCTGGAAAAAGTAGTAGTCTGTAGGCGCAAGGTCTGGTGAGTAGGGCGGATGACGGAGAGCTTCCAACCCCAGTTCTTGCAACTTGGAGACCGTCTGCTGTGCAGTATGAGGTCGCGCGTTGTCGTGCAGGAGCAGCGGAGACGAGCGATTGACCAATGCTGGTTGGAGATGTGCCAGCTTCTCCATCATTGTGTTCAGTTCTTCACAGTACACATCTGCAGTAATGCTCACCCCGTTTGGTAAGAAGCTGTGATGAATCACACCGGCGCTAGACCACCAAACAGTGACCATCACTTTTCTAGGGGTAAGTTTTCGTTTAGGGCATTGTTTAGGTGCTGAACCAGGATCCAACCAACTTGCTGAGCGCTTGCGGTTATCAAACAGAATCCATTTTTCATCGCAGGTAACAATGCGGTTCAAAATTCCTTCATTTGTGTGTCTGTTGAGCAGTGCAAGGCACGTCTCGACGCGTACTTCGCGCTGACGATCATTGAGTTCGTGGGGCACCCATTTGTCAAGCTTTTTTACCTTGCCAATTTGACGCAAATGGACCAATATTGTTTTGACGCTAACATCGAAAGCTGCTGCTAATTCAGCCGTAGATTGTGTATCATCAGCTTCCACAATCGCCTTTAATTCGTCATTGTCGACCAAAGTCTTCGGACGACCGCGAGGTTCATTTTTCAGGTCGAAATTTCCAGAACGGAAGCGAGCAAACCAATAACAGGTGGTGCGTTGGTTTGTAGTGTTAGCTCCGTAAACGTCGTTGATGTTGCGTGCCGCTTGTGCCGCGTTGCTGCCACGACGGTACTCATATTCCATAATTACTCGAATTTTTAACGTATCCATGATGATGAAAAAGATTGAAATGCGATGAAAATGTAACACTAATCAATAAACAAATGACTACTTTTGGAAAAAAAAATCCATGTTTTTAAAATAAAATTAATTTGAAATTAGAATTCTTACCCAAACAAAAATTATTTTGATTTGAAATGGCCAGTACTGCAAAACGGCAATTTCATAGGTAAAGACCTAATAATACACTTATTTGGCCTCTTCGAGACATTGCTGCATATTTGATCGTAGGGTGAAGTTATGGGTACAAAATGACAAGAGGACAGTCCTTTTATCCTTAAGATGGTCCCTGAGCCACAATTTTATTGACGTTTATAGGCGTAACCAATTTTTAGATGGATCACATGAATAGATCGTGTAGCGAAGGGTCAAAACTCGACATTTCTCGATTCTTAGTGCTGTAAAAATCTCACCGTGGAATCTAGGGTGAAGTGAACTTGAAGTGAGTTTTCTTTCCTGATTTAAATACAGAATAGATGGTTTTTTTTTGTGAGGGAAATCATCAAATAACTTCGGGAACTATATTTTCTATCACCAAAATTTATATTTGTCATCAAGTTGTATCACCTAATAAATAGATCTATCGCCACGAAATATTTTCGTTCTCAGATAAACAAAAATTGTTCCCAGGTATGAATTATCAAATTAATGTTAATATATGTGTAAAATAAGAGATCGATAACCAATAAAATTATATTGCATTACATGAATATAAACTTCGTTCTTATAATAACAGTTTTGTTACTTAAATAATAGCTCTGTGCTCAGAATGGTAGATCTGTCACCAAATAAATCGATTATTGATCCCTGACTGCGACTCCTTTCTGGCGACACCGGTCTCGCGAAATCCACACGCTTTTGTTTTACTACGGAATCGTACGATCCCGTGTTCAATTCGCGTCAACTGAGCACGCTTTTGTGATCAAGCAACGTTAAAAGAAGTTTTACAAAACAGTGTGTAATAATGTTAGTAGGATGGCAAAGATAATATATCACCAGTCTAGTTAGAGTAGGTTATTTTTTTTTTTAATGGTTAGGTTAGGTTAGGTTAAAACTGTGACTTCTTACGCACGAGCCGAGCGAGCGAAGCGAGCGGTGCCGCGGCAGCGGCCGGCGAGTGCCAGAAACGACTAGATTATATAGAAAATCTAAACCTGCCCTAATATTACAGTAATAATATATTATTTATGAATGCCCATTTTCTATTTTATTTTCGCCATTAAGTTCCCGCTTAGATATTAATTCTGTTCCCAAAAGAAAAATATTTTTTTATTTGAACTTAATGCAATTTTCTAGTAACATAATATGATTTATTGGTGATCTCTTTAAATTAGTTTGCTAAATCTAAATCTCAGGATTTTAGGTGATTTATTGTGGAACTGATTTTGCATTGTTTGGTGACTACATTTTGGTGACAGATCTACTATTTTGAGGACAAACCCTATTATTTAAGAAACACAAAACTAATTAAATTGGTGATAGCTTAAATGATACCCAATAACTTCTCCTGCTCTGGGCGGAGCAGGAGGCCGTGTCAGACTTTTACTGACTAAAACCCACCCGTGTTCCCTCAGTTGCCTGTGTGCCAGGGGCCGCGGTATCTCTTTCGAACAACCCGCATCCCTCTTCCTCTTTTAAAGTCTAAACATTATATTATTAGAGCAGTTGCAGAGCAGTGAACAGTTGGTATTGTAACTACTTTTTTGGTTCTAATGCCATCCTTATGCCTACGGGATAGAAGTCAGAATCGGTTGAACTGACTGTAAAAAGATTTGTTTAAAAATGTGTCATCTTATTTTAAATGGAGCATAGTATTAAGAGTCTCAAAGCTAAGCTACGGACAGACGAACGCACATAGCGTAACTATAAGGGTTCCTTGTTGACGACGGAACCCTACAAACAAACAAAAATCTCCTCAAATTTCCAACCTCACACCACAAAAATTAAATATTAATCATACAACAATAAAATGCTCTTTATAATTGGTGCTCTTCAATTACCAAGTGCTAATTGGGGCTCTTCGGCAGAAGGGTTCTTCGTGAGGGTAAACAAAGACACGAGCACACTCTTTACCCTGAAACGAGGGCTCAATTTCCCCTTTACACACTTATAAGCCAAACATATTACGGGTGTAAGGCTGCCGATCCAACGAACCGGAGCGATTGGCGGAACAGTGAAATCGCAAGTTTTAAATGAGTAATTTCTAAGATTACCCACTTATTTTCTTATTCGATACGATACCTGTCAAAAAGTACTAATTGAGCAAAAGTATCGAGTACAAAAGTATCGATATCGAAAGGCCACTCGGTACCACCCGGGAAAGGAAAACCTCGGGAACCTCGGGAAAGGTTACTCGATACCATTAAGAGGGAACAGGGCGTGCGATTCTCCATACAAATGTATTCCCCTTTTTTCTTCCTGAATAATGCCTCTAGAGCAATTTTTTTTTCATAAAACCAAGGTCTGCTGTAAACATGTCCCTGTTATTTTCTTTTTTTTCAGCAACTAATTAGTAAAGAAAATATGACCCTCTAAAATTACAAAAATGCCCTATTTTTACCGCCGTGATTAGAGGACTACCAGACAAATTAGAAAAGATTTTAACATGAAAAAAAAATGATAGGAACCTAAACATACTCTTTCCTAAAATATTAATGTAAAAAAAAATTTAATCGGCTCAGTTTTCGAGCAGAAAAAAGGGGAATACGAAACGTCGATTTCGTCAAAATTTTTGTGATAATTTCGGTCTGAGCTGCAGCTGTCCCTATCACACACTACGGGGGCAGACTTACTGACAGCGCGACGGCAATAGTTTCTTCAAATACCTATTTTTCAAATTCCTCCAGGCCCCGTCCCCTCTTAAGTATCGATACTTTTTTCGTGTCCCTAGTCAGAGAGGAGACCTGTGTCCCTGAGGTCTCCTCTCCATGAGAGGGAGTGGGCCGTAATCCACCACGCGGGCCCAGTGCAGTTTGGTGGTTGTCACATGTTTTAATTTTTTTGGTTCTAGGCCAGGTTACTCACGGTGTTTTCCTTCGCCGTTTTCAGAGAAGTGATGAAAGTAAATACACAAAGTCTGGGTTCGAAGTTATGTTCTACAATAGGGTATTACACTCATTTTTGAAAAGTGTCATAATTAGATTCTAACTCTGCTAATTAACCACTAAAAAAATCACAACATTTTTATTTAATCGATTAGTGCAATAAAAATGCATTAAAATTTTTCATTTTCAAATTTCGCGCGTAATCTGACGAAAACGCTGGACGCAGTAGACGCCATATTGGTCTGTGGGTATGACGTCAGTTTGCTAAAAACAAATGCGCTGATATTTTGTATGACAATTGCTTATAATTTAAAAAAAAAATGTTATTTTTCTACTTATCGTTGGTTTGCTGTTCCTGAATGCAAAATATTATTTAAACAAAAATTACTTAGGTTGTGAAAATAATAAAAGTACAAAGTTGCTGAGTTGACATGCCGCATGACGAAATAACATGGCGGCTACTATTTCATGGTGTTCAAAAACAGATAAAAAAAACTGAAATCTTTAAGTTGTATTTTAAAATTTATTTTATTGTTTCATGAACTAAAACTAACATTTTCCGACTGCATTTTGCCTAAGCTATCTCAATAATATATTTTTAGATTTTTTCTCGTATAGAGTAAAATCCCCTATTCGTAAGTCAAAGGCTTTATCACTGCCCCGCTGGAAGCACCTCCTTAAGGGCCAAAGTCCCGTTTGGTAGCGTAACACGGTCACTTTATGAACCGTACTGCTCATTAACGGCTTGTCTTGAAGATTTGAAAAATATATGATTTTGCTATAGATTCATATAGATAATTTTGCCGAAGGTACTTTTTTTGTATGGTTAATACTTTTGCTGTAAAAAAATATTTTCCAACACGCAATATTTTGGCTTCTATTCCATACTCCTACTAAACGGCTTCGTTATTTGGAAAAAAAATACACTGAAAAATAGATAGTTAGAGGTACCACAGAATCGCTAGAGCACAATTGTAAATGAATCAACATTTGCCAAGGAATATCCCTATTTTGAGATAAAGGCTCAGAGGTGCCCTGCGCGGGCGCGGGCGGCCGGCAGTCGTGCTTTAGCATTCAGACGGAAGATGAGGATACTATGGGCCTTAATCAACTTCTCCAAACGTTTCTAATTACTTACTAATTACTAATTCAGTTTAGTAACTTTACCTGAACGATGTTAGTAATTAAGGGGAGGGAAAGAAAGATTAATAGGTTTTCTTTTGATAGAGTTTTCTTAACGTGTGAACGGATAATCAATCATGGTGTTCTTAATAAGAGTAGTTTTGCGCAGAGTGAATGGCATCTGACCTATACTACTTTATTGATGAGATATATCAATGTGAGTGGGGCTTGTGGCTAAGTAATAACAACCGCACTGGTCGATCGATCAGGTTAAGCTACGCTTGACGTGGTTGGTCCGTGGATGTGTGACTATTTTTACACGCTTTATATTAGCTTCACTTGGTATGTTTGTAACTGACTCCTTTAGACGCGATTTACACCCACTTCAAACGGTCAGATTTCATTGAAACTTTGTAAACTTATCGAGGACCGATGACAATTCGATAATTGAAAAAAAAATTGAGAAAAAAAAAAACACGTTTTTGTAGATAACAGAACTAAAAAATATAAAATAAATAATAGTTTAAAAAAACTAAAAAACACGCTTTAAAAACCAAACTAAAAAAGGAGAAAATAATTTAATTCAATTAAAAAGCGTGGGGTGCTTTTTGAGGTATTTTTATAATCAATTAATGTCAATCACCCCACGCTTTTTAATTGAATTAAATTATTTTCTCCTTTTTTAATTTGGTTTTTAAAGTGTGTTTTTTAGTTTTTAAACTATTATTTTTGATTGATCTAAGATCGCTATTAACTCAACGAAAAATGAGTCTATGTCAATTATGCGTCGACTTGCGACCGCGGCTACTAACTAAATTAGTAAATACTAACTTGTTGTAATCGAGATATCTCGAGACATCTTCATAATCGAATGATTTTACTATTATATCTCATAATCACTCACCGCTACTTTAATCTCACTTCACCTAAGTTCTCACGGTGAGATTGTAACAGAATAGACCGGCTGGTAGTCGCTTTCTCTAAGAGCTAAGCGTCTGTGGGTAGGAGAAAATTAGTTTCGTTTATTTTGGTAGTCTATATTGTGTCCTGCTGGGCAAAGGTAAACCGACAAAATAACGGAGGAGGCTCTCAAGTCGACGCGTATTTTTTTTTATACATAATTATATGAACACGCATAACTTTTTACAGAGTAGTCCGATTTTTATCATTCTTTTTTTATTGAAAAGAGTATACCCCTAAATTAGTCCCATATAAATTTGGAAAACAATCCAACCCAAAAGGTAGAAAAACAGGGGATGATTGATTGTCACTCACAGATTTTTTAATGCTGAGTGGTGTATTACAAAAAGTACTCAAAAATTAAGCATGTAGTAATTAGCAGATTATAGCCACAAAAAAAAAACATTTTAACAAAAAAAATTAACCCCCGAACATAAAATTAAAATACATAATCCAAAGTCTCCGACTTCCGACCTTAGTTATTAAGGTTAAACAAAAAAGGCTTATAATTTTTTGCTTTTCAGTTTTTTCGGCGGTTTAATTTTTTTGTTAAAAAGTTTTTTGTCATTCGAAACCTCCCTGTCTTATGCGTTCTCTGGTCATGTTGGCCCTGCAAACCTTATTAGATTGTCACACCACTTTCGCCATGACGTTTTCGGTTATTCGTTTTTTTTTTTGCAGTTCGAATTTAATAATTCAAACACTTTTGAATATACCACACATCATAATTGACCTACGTTATTTCCAGAGACTTCTTCCTATCATTAAACAATGTTTGGTAGTGCTCTAAACATGAAAAGAAGGCGCTACCACAAACTTTATGTTGCATAATAAGGCACCTACCTACAACACGGTGCCACTTGAAATTAAGCTACGGTGCTAAAGAGTTTTTGTCCGTATATTGCTCATTCACATTCCACGTACCCCCCTGTATTTCACATTTTAGTTATGGTACCTACTCCACACAAATTCGTATACCTTCACTATTATAACACCATCATCATACACTAAGTGGAGAAATACATATTATTGAACCTCAATACAGGACCACTCGACTACCCTTTCAAACAAAAGAAGAATTTTCCAAATCGGTCTATAGATGACGGAGTTCTGAGGTTCCAAAGAGAAAATTAAAATGAAAAATACAGATTGAATACATGACTTTATAACTGTCTGGTGGTTTTAAATATTTTGTAAATATCTTACGCAACTGTCCTGCAGAGCTGGTAGCGTCTTGTGGCAGGTTATTGAGCTCCCTAAAATAGGGTTGAGCTACACGGTGACTGATACAAACATGGCGTCTGTTAGGAAAGGTTAGCTCAACGCTGCAATGGTTCTTTCTTCCAGACACGGTCCTCTAGTGTTAGACTCACATAAAATTCAAATAAAATAATGTTCCTACTTTTTTTTTTAGATAGGTTAAAAATCAGACGTGATGTGACACATTGCATTGTTTTTCGAATTCGGCTTCCGTTGAAAACCACCTAATTCAATGTCAGGATAATCCCTCAACCTAAAACAGCAGATTATACCTCAACACGATGTCAACAGACTGCCCCAATCACGACCTCACGACACTTAACCGCCCTTAACTTTGAAAGCCATGATGAATCGCTAAGTTACAACACATGCATACATAATTACTTACTCCAACTCGCATTTAAGGCTCTTTCACACAACTTTCTCGACTATCGAGAGGCGAGATTGTTTATGCGAGACTTTATCCTACTATCCTTACTACTATTCCTACTAACTGCTCCCAAATTACAATGTTAATTTTTATTCTTTTAATTTTTTACTACGTCTGACATATTCTCGTCATTATTTGACATTATACATCAATTTTAATTTCGGCTATTTAATATCATGTTGTATGGCAAAAAAAATGTTTACCTTTGTTTGTATTTAATGAAATAATCACGAAAAACCGCTATAAAGGCGCCATTTTTTTTTTTTAGCTTTTATTAATCAAATACAAAAAAAAATACATTGCCAGCCCGCGTGGGATGAACGCTATTCCTTATTTCCTACACCCAAGTGTTTTACTCAAGAAAAATCTCGAATACGATTACGTCATAGTACGAGTCTCGCAAGGCGATGTTCTCAAACTCTGATTTGTCAACTCGAAATACGAGATGACTACGTTTGATTTGGAATTTATTTTCATAAACTTGTGGGATTTATTATTTATTTATTTTTAAAGAGTTTTTTTTAGGTTATTTTAAGAGTTGTTTTATTGTTATTAAAACGATGCACCACAAAACCGTTTTCACGTTTAAGGTGGATGCGTAAAGATAGCTCGCGAAATTTTAAAATTTAAAGCTCGCAGCTTACTTTGGCGCTTATACCTGAATTTAAAAAAAACATAACAATATTGACATGACAGGTGTAATAAACTGACAGAAATAATTCTTAAGTCATTTCATTTCTTAAGAACATTGCATTTCATTATAACTTTTTGATTCTTTGCTTACACAGACGCTCAATTTTGAATGACACGTCAATTGTTGTCTTTTGACACGTGTCACGCACTAGCTCTGTACACGCGACGCAACTTTTTTATCTCCTGCTGATACAGCCTATTCAAGGCAAGAATTTCTCCATGTGTAAATGAGCCATTACAAAACTCGTAAGAACTTTGTTGAGCTGTCGAACTTAAGTTCAAAACTTTTCGAACTTGGTGTGCGACGCGTGATATGACTGATTAACACCTCGTTACGGCGTGGGGGTAAAAGTGGAAATTTAAATGTCAATAGGGTGGGAATTTGAATTGATAATGTGGGTAGTTATAGCAATAAAAAGCGCAAACCAGTTCCAGTTAAAATATTTCCGTATTTAAATTCTTGCACACATTCAAACCAGAAGACCAATTCTTGTAATTAAAATCGTTCAAAATCTAGCCGCAGTCTTATCTCGGCGACAATCTAATGTCAAAAACTTGTCAAAAATGTCTGGAAAGTCGGGGTGTTTTTGACAGATAAAGATCGGGATCAGACTGTGAACGTTCTTAATAAAAATACAAAAATTGCTCCTCTGGTATATACCATTTTTTTTTTTTTTTATAAAAACGTTGCCCCACACTAGGAATTTCTCCTGTATCGTGGGTGCGTTTACAAACATTTAAACTCACATACACAAACAGCCAGACCCAGAATAACTACTTGCAGATCATACAAATATATTTTGTTCCGTGTGGGAATCGAACCCGCGACACGCAGCGCAACAGTCGATCGCTGAACCACTGCGCCTATTAAAAAAACCAAACTTACCAAAACCAAACCAAACCAAGCCAAACTATTTAATAAGTTAACGACATAATATCAATAAAGGCTTCTTGAAGACCACCTTTTAATTTAGAAGGTCGAAGAAAACTAACTTAGAAACTAGGCGATGATGCTCCAAATTTACTTTTACGATAGCTGTCAAATTAGATACTTTTTAAACGTCATGACTATACTGATACAAAATCATTTGAGTCAAATCGTCATCATCATCATGCCTACAGCAGTTCACTGCTGGACGTCATCATCATCATATCAGCCGAAAGACGTCCACTGCTGTACATATGCTTCCCCCAAAAGGGGGGGATTTGCCATAATCGCCACGCTTGGCCGGCGGATTGGCGATCGCAGTATGGTGGTCAAATGCATGGAGAACACTGCTGCCCATTCTCTAGTAAGTCCCTTAGTCGCCTTCAACGACACCCACGGAAATAAATGGGATAGTGCTATTCTTTTACGTCCGGCACCACACGGAACGCTGGACATAGGCCTCACCAATTATACGCCATTCAGCTCGATTCTCAGCAACTCTCATCCAGTTGCTACCAGTCACCCTGCGAAGATCGTCACTCCACCTAGCCTGAGGGCATCCTACCTTACGTTTGCCGATTCGCGGTCTCCACTCAAGAACACGTCTACCCCTACGGTCATCGGTTCTACGGCTAATGTGGCCGGCTCATTGCCACTTCAACTTGCTATTTCTGTGAGCTATGTCGACAACTTTGGTTCTTTGCCGGATCACCTCATTCCGGATTCTATCTTTCAGAGATACTCTGAGCATAGCTCGTTCCAGAACTCGCTGAGTTACTTTGAATTGATGGACCAGCCGTACCGTGAGTTTCCACGTTTCAGCTCCGTAGGTCATAACAGGTAGGACACACTGGTTGAAGACCCTTTAGTCTTCAGGCTCTGCGGAATACGCGACGAGAAGACTCGACGAAGCTTCCCAAATGCTGCCCAACCCAGCTGAATTCTTCTGTTAGCCTCTTTCTCAATGATGTTCTTAACAAACTACAGAGTTTGCTCGAGGTAAACATATGCTCGAACAACCTTGAGAGCACCGCCATTGACAGCAACCAGTCCCGGAGTATCGTGTTCGTTGAACAGAATCTGAGTTTTGTCCAAGTTCATCCGGAGACTAATGCGTACAGAAGAGTCAACTAGGGTATTCAGGATTTGCTCCAAGTCTTGCAGCGATTCAGTCATTATGACGATGTCATCTCCAAATCTCATGTGTGAGATGTACTCGCCGTTGATATTTATACCGCGTCCTTCCCAGTTTAACGTTTTGAACACATCCTCCAAATCACATACTTTCAATCTTATAATTAGTATTTAAAATATTATTTATATTTGGAAATCATGGGAGTAAGTAAGTTTATAAAAATTATAACTGCCTCGTTTGTCTAGTGGTTGCAAGCGCTACTGCTGACCTTGAGATCCTAGGTTTGATTTCTGGGTCGGGCAAACTGTTATTGGGATTTGGGTTTTTTCATCTAGAATTTCTCAATGGCAGCCCAGAGTCTTAATTTATGTCCGGGTGATGGCATTAGACTCGACTCCTAATACATAACTGGCGAAATGTGGGTATACTATAGATGGACAAGGTTAAGAATCTGGGCCACTGGGTCATGGAAGACATTGAAAGGGAACGTAGGTCGCTGGCTGTCCATTGTAAGATGCAGTTAAAGTAACGCTTTTTTTTTTTTTTTTTCTTTTTTTTAAAAACGTTGCCCCACACTAGGAATTTCTCCTGTATTATGGGTGCGTTTACAAACATTTAAACTCACATACACAAACAGCCAGACCCGAAACAACTACTTGTAGGCCATACAAATATTTGTTCCGTGCGGGAATCGAACCCGCGACACGCAGCGCAGCAGTCAATCGCTTGGCCACTGCGCCAACCGTGCCGTCAGCGTTTTCAAAGCTTCTTTCTACACATGCAGCCTGTGGGTCAACTTCACTCAGCGGGCATACAGCGACCTACGCGTCCTGTGGCTGCCGTGGCGTTGTAGTGCATCAGGGATGTTTGCAGATAACAACATTGAAGGTTTTGCCGCCATCATTAGAAAGATATTTGCATCTCTGATGGCACGTGTTCGCGGCAGCACCGACAGTGTTCTCAGTGTATTCGCAGATCGGTAGAATTCCCTGATATTGCGAAGGTGGATGCAGCTCCACGCTGAATTTTAAGTTTTTAATAGTAATCTGTATCTGTACAAACACTAGAAGATAACCAAATTGTTACTAACCCTATGGACTTTGTCCGAAATAAAAATATTCTATTCTTTAGATGTACCTCTGCCAACCTCTTCGAATGAATCAGGCGTAATGTTATGTATGTTAGATATTTTAACTTTGAAAATGATCTTGGATCGTTCATTATATCTTTATGATTTTTTTCTAATCGGTATCTTCTCCATTGTTACAGACAAGAAAAACAACTTACAAAAATGGCAGTAAACCAAGAGTTTCTACTACCAAACCAAAAGATGGCGCTGTTACAACCATCATGAAACTCCGCTAGATGTCGCTACGAACATTGTTATGTGAAGTGTTAGAGTGAGATATAAATATTATTTTGTGATAAGTGCGAGTGAGATGCGAGAGGCATCTAAACCTAAGCCTAGTGGCTCAGCGACTAGCCAGGGTTTTGATGATGAAGGTGAGTTGTTTTTTTTTTTTCCCGGTTCGTTGAACCGTAGTTGTACTTAAGTTTCTAGGGTGGGTTCCGTACCCAAAGGGTGGCCTTATAACTAAGACTCAACTTCCAGTTTAACTAGATGCAACGACTACTCAATATCTGACCTCCACACAGGGGCGTACCAATAGGAAATGGCACCTAGGGCATGCATCGCATTTGCGCCTTCGTAATTTATCTTCTCGGTCTACACTGAGCAAAGCTTGGTCGCCTAACCTTTCTTGACCAATTAAAGCCTTAAATAATGAAGGTATTAATTTCAACTAGCTTAAAAATTACTCACAACTTGCTATGCTGCAATTTTAAGCAGATTTTGAATAAAAATGGGCAGATTTGGAAAAACGCTTTCACCCCCATGCTGCACAATAAATTCAAGTAACTCTTCAGATTTAATGGTTTATTGAAGTATTTTTTTATGTTTAACCGACTTTAAAAAGAAAGAGGTTATCAATTCGACATGTTTATATATATATATTTTATGTATTTTCGAGCATAACTCCGTCATTTATAAACGGATTTGAAAAATTATTTTTTTATTCAAAAGGGGTTTATTCCGAAATGATCCCATTTAAATTTCATATAGACCTGATGATGCGTTTCGGAGACAGACAACGGAACTCTTCAAAAAATTACAGCAAACAAACCGCGGTTGCTACTATCGCATAAATATGCATTGTTTTGACCAAGGATGATGAAATTTCAAATTGTGTGGAGTAGGTACTATTATTAAAAAACGAAAAATATTTTTTTTTTCCAAAAAAAATAACAGACTTCCAAAAAAACACTACGAAGTGAAAAATTACTTTAATTTCGGAAGGCGGTGACAAAAAATGAAATACATATCCAATGCCACTTACTTCCGACTAGATTGTAATTCATTATTAAAAACCGGGTTATTTTAATAAATTTAAAAAAATCATGTTAAAGTATTAATTTTTAAAGCCACTTGTAACTTGATCGTGCGAATGCAGCATTTTAGGGGCGGGCACCTGTCAAACAGAAGTTATATTAATTTGATGTATATTCAGGTCAAGTAGAATATGTTTATTGACGTAAACAAGAGACGAATATACTGTTATGAGTTAATTGATTGATATATTACCTATCCCTATTCTAGGCGGATTTGGATCCTAATCATTGAATCACAAACTCAGTATCCGCTTTATTAAGAGTATTCAAAAATTTCCATTCAATCTTAAACTCAAAACATTTATTTCAATTAAACTATATACAGGCACTTTGGAATTGTCAAGGAGTCGGTCGATTTTTTATTTATTTATTATTTTAACCATTTATGCACACACATATAAACAGACATGAAGAAAGGAACAGAAAAATACGTTTATGTACATAGGTAATGCTTATTTCTACAGAAATCTCTTCCAGCACACCTGCTTATCTGATAGTTAAGCATATTTTCTGTACAATAGTTGTCAATGCGACATATTTATTCCTTAAATAAAAGTTATCTGACCATTGAAAAATCAGCCCTAAAATGACAGTTGCGATCAATCTTTTTTTGTGAACATGACAACATTTTTAAAATTGTTGGAATTTATTTAAGTATTTATATTTACTACTGGCGTTCGTGCTAGGCCCGCTGTGATATTTTCTACTCTGTATGCCAAGAGGCCCGTGCCCTTCAACGAAAAAAACCTCAATTATTAGAAGGTACTTATCAGATTTGAACTTGGGACTCGAGAAACGACTCCTTGAGTTTCCAGTCGGCTGGTTCCTTGAATATTTATTAGGAGGCCGTGTCGCTTGAGAGTCCACTTTCCTTTTAGACAATCTGGTAGGGTGTGGCCGGAAATGTATTTTTGTTTTTGATAGCCAACGAGCCGATTTTTTTGTATAAGTTGCACTTTTTACCAAAAATCCGATGATAAACATCCACTACATTTGTATTACTTATTTGTAGTGATGTACCGACAAGTCCGGTTGGCAAAAACTGTTTTTATTTTTTTATTTGTTTAAATGGCTTTGTCGCTTAACGACCACATCCCCCAGTGCAGAAAATATTTAATTTAAGTTGCACTATGTGGACACGCTTAAGAATTTCTCACATATAGAAGCAACAAGAATAATGTTCCCAAGTTTTTGTAATACTTAACATGATTAAAAAGAGTGTCCATGGAGTTTCTTGCCCGTTCTTCTCCATAGAGATCTACGTTTTGGAATGGGCAACTAGCTTCAACTTTCCAACTGGTCGACTTTTTGACAATTCAAAAGTGCTTGTAAATGGTTTAATTGAAATAAATGCTTTGAGTTTTTTTGAGTAATCTTGATTTGTCCAGATGACGACACAATAAGTGACACTCATTTTGAATTTCACTAACTGGACACACGCGTGTCCAGTCCCTCGTGCCGAGTTGGTGAATAACCCGTAGGTTCAAACCCAAACAGGCACTTCGCTTTATGTAAGTTATTTCATCACCACTGCTCTCAAAACGGTGAATGAAAACATCGTGAGGAAACCGGCCTGTCCTGGAACCAAAGATTCGAAGACAGGTGACATCTACTAACCTGCACTGGGCCCGCGTGGTGGATTACTCCCTTTACATTTTAGGCAAATTAGGCTATGTATGCTATTCATTTATTGTACTTATATAGGTTTAGTCTGTAAACGTTAAAGATATAAAGGGAGTAACAGAAACCCTATATTGCTATCCTTAAGCACTAAAGATAAAATCTGCTATAGAATCACTATACATAGTTTCAGCTCAAAATAAAATACTCTAAGAATTGATACCGAATTTTCGGTTTCATATGTTTCTTAAATTCAAATCATAAAAATGTGTCACCGTACTACGAACGTCAATAACTTTCCACGTTACTTGCCAATATCACGATAAATCTTTTCAGAGTTATGTGTTTATCTCAATTTGAAAAGTTCGGTTTCTGGTGTAAATATGTATTAAAAATTTATGAGAACTTCCGAACATGTAGAGATAGGATTAAAAAACCCTTCCAATATCGTTAGATATCAGCTAATTATATACCCTTTCCGTTGCATAACTAATAACTTGTCAATCTTGTAAACCATGGAGGTTCTTACAAAGTAATTACAGCCACACGGATCCATCGATCAGATAAAGCTACGCTTGCCGCGGTCGATCCGTGGATAGATAACCATGTTTACATACCAAGACCCCACAACAACGTTAAACCATTGGTCTTGACTGTCATTCGTGGATCATTGACAGTCGTAACGGGTCGTTATAAGCCCGAAAGTTGAACAACCAGTCTTACCAAGGGAATCCCAGGCTGATTCCCGGCCACCGTAGGCGCGGGCTTGCGGACGGCGAGTAATGGGTAGCTCGCTGTTCGGTAAGGACCAAGCCCGGGTCGACGGCGCGTTGTGTTCCACGCGCGCCTCAAAGAGATATCAGCACCAACTGGTGGGGTCCGCAAGGGCCAATGCCTGCCAAGGGTGCGGGTTGTTTGAAAGAGATACCGCGGCCCCTGGCACACAGGCAACTGAGGGAACACGGGTGGGTTTTGGTCAGTAAAAGTCTGACACGTCCTGGTCCACCCAGAGCGGGAGAAGTTATTTGATGACTAGCTGACCCGACAGACGTTGTCCTGTCTTAACTATGAATATATGTTACGCGCAAATTTCTTGTTTTTTACACGCTATTAGCTTCACTTGTATGTTTGTTTGTTTGTATGTTTATATGTAACCGACTCCTTTGAGCGCGATTTTGACCCACTTTAAACGGTCAGATTTCATTGAAACTTTGTAAACTTGTCGAGGACCGATGACAATTCAATAATTTAAAAAAAAAATTGAGAAAAAAAAAAAACCTTTTTGTAGTTAGCAGAACTAAAAAAATAGAAAATAAATAATAGTTTAAAAAACTAAAAAACACGCTTTAAAAACCAAACTTAAAAGGAGAAAATAATTTAATTCAATTAAAAAGCGTGGGGTGCTTGACATTCTTCTCTTCTCTCTCTTCTTCAACCCTTGGCCACCCAATGCTGAGTGTAGGTCTCTTCCAAATCTCTCCACTTTTGGCGGTTTTGTGTCGTGGCTATCCAGTTTCTTCCGGCCACTTTAATAATATCGTCTGTCCACCTAGTCGGTTGTCTTCCCACATTCCTCCGTCCTGTTCGTGGTCTCCACTCTAGCACTTTTTTCCCCCATCTCCCATCTAGTCTACGGCATATATGGCCCGCCCACTTCCACTTTCTTTTTGCTATCACTTCCGCTATGTCTGAGAGTCTGTAGGAACCTACTACGCTTTAAAATGCTACTAGCTACTACTTCATCTGTCTGACGGTAAGTTAGACAGAGTAATGAAATAATATAATAGTTTAAAAAAATTAAAAAGCGTGAGGTGCTTTTTGAGGTATTTTTGTAATCAATTAACGTCAGTCAAGCACCCCACGGTTTTTAATTAAATTAAATTATTTTCTACTTTTTTAGTTTGGTTTTTAGAGCGTGTTTTTTAGTTTTTTAAACTATTATTTATTTCATTACTCTTTCTAACTTACCGTCAGACAGATGAAGCTAGTACATAGCTTTGGATGCATATTTTTAATAGCAACACTATCATTTTCACTACCGCTCTGTGATTATTAATTCAACAATATCCATTTCGGTCTTCATTTTCTTGGAAGAGAAGTTGAATTTTCTATACAAAGAATGGCGAGTCATATTTTATTTATATTGAGAAACATAAATAAAGTATTTGTGTAAAGCTTTGCCGTTCAGTTAGATTTATCCTGTTGGATGTGTTTATCATTTATTCTGCTGCCACTATACCAATTTGAATGAATGTTCAATGAAATGAACTGTTCAGTCAGAACTTTTACGACATTTCCTTTGCTTGTTTCTTTATATGGCGTTGGAATGACCTTAACTTTGTTTACTAACATATATGACTGCTCAGGTGAAACTATGATGATCTTAGCTACCTCCCGTTCAACTTCATTTTCCTTTGACTCAACAGCAAACTTAAAATCATCACCCTTTGGAGTCACGAATGACTGCTCGTCCTCCTTCGTATCGGTTGGCAATGCGAGTTGATCGGTTTCAACTACCGTGGACATTTGTTCATACTCAATGTTATAATCGACGATGACGTTATTTTTATATGTTTCGTCATCGCGAACATTGTTTTCCTTGGACAAGGATTCATTCCGAGGCTCTGAAACATAGCTATTAGGATTAATAATTGGAATGCTCTGACCCGATTCGTCCATTTCTTCCTCGTGTTCGGTCTCGAACGCTTCGCTTAAATCTTCTTCAGCATTCACAGGACTGCATTCGACTTCCTCCTTGACATCATGGCTGTCATCGTGGATGTCATCCTGATTGTCATCATTTTGTTTCGTTCTAGAAAATAATTCAGCATCATTATTTTTATTAACAATGCTTTCCTTTCCGACTTCCTCAGCCGTTGTTAGTGCAATGGTTTCCTCTTGCACTAAATACTTGTGCCATGGGTGGCATCTGCACTCAAACTCTTCCCTCAATTTGTTGCACATAGTCTCGAAGGTCATACCTTCACAGTATATATATCGATGAAACATTAGGGCAGCGCTATCCATATATGCGCTTATTATGAGCGCCCAATCGCTCTTACGCCATCCATAATGGTTAGCTTCCTCAACAAACTCATTAATAAATTGTTCGACACATTCATATCTATTCGTGCCCGAAAAGAATTTATTAATTTCTGGCCAGAAACATTGATATGCCATCTTCCTTACTTTCTTTTATCATACAAATAATAGAAACCACTTAGCTTTATTCGTCTTCTTCTTCTGGGTGCGATAGGCCTTGCCTTATCGTATATTACTTACGAACTTTTTAAACGTATAAGGGGGTTTTTTACAATATGCGCTTTGTGTGCGCACTAATATCGCGGGGGTGCTCCGGTTTCGATCGCGGCACCTCCACCAAGTGTAGAGGTGTGATACCTCTGTGAAGTGTATGGGACACAAACTATTAAAAGAAACAACGATTGAAGCTTAAGTACGTGTGACCACGTATAATTCAGATAAACGGTACACGACAATGCTGCGCTAAAATTAATAATTGAATCTTTTAATATTAAAGAAAATTATCCGTCACTGTCTTTTTATTCTTAAATCTAATTAAATACTTTCTGGCTGTTCGAACAATAGCCATTATTAGCTGCCAGCAAACATAAGGTTTCATGCTGGGCATACAACCTTTACAGTACATAGATACGGGTATTGAAAAGATAGAGTAAACGACGTTGTCTGTGCTAGTATTAACTGTGTGACAGACACCGGCGGCGCCTTCCTCCTACAACCTTAAGTAACAAGCTAAACCGAGACATGATGTTTTCATATACCTAGTAACAATACAATGTAACATATATTTCTGGTACAAATAAGCTTAGATACCTATTGAAATAAAAACTGAATTGAATTGAATATAATTTAGATAAAAAAAATTATGGCATGCAAGGAAATGTGTGAGGTGTGTGTGTGTTTGTTTGTGTGTGTGTTTTTTTGCGCTTACTATTTATGATTCCCTGACAAACAGTCTTTCAGTGTCGTCGTAAGTATAATGAATTTTGTAAGCCGTTTCAACTTGGAAAAACTCTAAAATTAGCTCAACATTTACTTTTTCCAACAACTAATCGTCAAAAAACAATCTGTTTTCGGCCACCAAAAACAAAAACAGCCTTTGACCGTAAAGGCCGAAATCCGAATACAAAATTCAGTCGAGCCCTCCAAGTTGGGTTGGTTTGACCCCGAAATACTTTCAAAGATCGATCCGAACTCACAGAAAAGGCTCGGTCCAGAGTCTTGTTACGGTTGTTACTTTCAAACTTTATACCTTGAGATTGGACTCCGTAAACTGATACCTTAAAATACTTTTTAGATCTTGAGTTCGACAAAAGGTTGAATAGAAAAGTGTTGTGTAACACCTATTTTGGCTGAATTGAGTTTCAAATACAAAAGTTTTTTAAAACCTGTTTAGGGATATATTTCAATGAAAACTACTGACGTCACGTAAAATCCTGCATCGCCCTATGTATGTCTTTAGATTCTTTAATTCATGTACAAAATTTCAAAACAGAACTGTATCATGAAAAATCACAAAGTTATAAGCTTGGTATGTTATCTAGTTGTTTACACAAACATGATCACCACGCGGCACCCCGCGCCGCCCGCGCGTCCATCGTCGTATTGTGCTCATTGATAATAATTAAGCAGTAGGTACAGTCCCGGACTTTAATTGATGAGCCACTTTTAAACTTTCCAATTTTGCAGTTATATACATTCACGAGATTACACGATTAAATACGAACTTAAACCGCATGCTCGTAAAACAAGATGACAAACTACTTATTTATTTATTTATTTATTTATTACTTTATTTATTACTTATAATCGGAAATAGTCTTATCCATAGAGGTTGAAGGTTGACTAATAAATTGTCAATGATAAATCAATACACTGTTGCATAAGTTTATCCAATCTATATGATACCGACCTCCTTTGAATTATTAAATACTCGTTATTTCTGAAAACCTATACGAAGACTGACAGTTGAAATGTCAGAGACGATAATTTCGAATTTTGTGAATCGTAGCCGTAGCTATTTATGTTTTTTATGCAACAGTTATCATAATTGTCATGAACGTAATCTTGGACGCTACGCGTTTGGATAAAATCGTGGTACGAGTTTTTCCGATGTCGAAATGACTAATCATAATTTTAATTTCTCCATACGCTAACGTTACTATCGCTACGCTAAAACAATTGTCGCTAGGTTACAGTTGCTAGCCCTGCAATTGGTTGACTTTGGGTCGTCACTCTGGACTATGTACGAGTAAACCTAATTTGCATTACACGGCTAAAATAGGAACTGTGGCAAATGGCTCATCAATTAAAGTCCGTGACTGTACCTGGCCGTACGGCGATTATATTTTAATTAACTGGTGATAACATTTTCCATCACACTTGCACAACATTTTTGGGAAAAAATATAACACGGTGTAAAAATTATTGGAATCGATTCAGTTAGTTATTCTGAAAAAACTATATTTAGATTTCGCATATACTAAAAATAATATTGTGTACAACGTCCTGACATCAATCGGGTACTTGCTCACCAGAAAAAACACCCACCTGGTCGGGAAATCATCCCTTTTCTATGGAGGTTGAGTGAACTTTACAGAGTCGGCATCTAACACCATTTTCTCCTTCCAGGTTCTTCAGCACCAGAGGAGTCGACTAATGACGAAGAGTTGGCATCTTTGAGGAATATTCTCCGTTTCCCTGAGGAAGTGGCTCTCAGGTTAACCGACACTGAATACCAGCTCTTCTATCAAGTAAGGCATTATTTATGGACGTCATGCAACTTATAGAACCATCCGGCCCCATCGGCCATCTGTTCTGCGAACAATGTGACTAGCCCACTTATGTTTGACAATTCTTCGAGCTATGTCGGTTATTTTGGTTCTCCCACGGATCTCTTCATTTCTCCCACAAGGTGGACCGATGACTTGCGGCAGGCCGCAGGAATCCGCTTGATCCGAGAAGCACAGAACTAGTCGGAGTCTTGGTGCTTAGGGGAGGCCTATGTCCAGCAGTGGACGTCGAAGAAAAGATGATGCAACTTACAACTACAGTCTATTCTAAAAGTAACTAGTGAAAATGGATCAGAAAACGTACCTTTTTATGCCAATTTGTAGCACCACTTATAAAGTGGTTTGATTGTTTGTTTAAACCAGAAATTGTTTGGCGATTGAGGTTAGAGTGACGTGAGCAGTAGTGGCCGCAACTACCGAGGTCAAGGGTTCGAACCCAGAAAAGCACTTTATTTTATGTAAATAACTTTATCACCTCTGCTCTCAAAGTGGTGATGGAAAATATTTTTGGTCCTATAGAACCAAATGCTTGGACACATGTGACACGCGCACTGGGCCAGCTTTAATGAAAACTTTCTCGTTCATAAAAAAACCGACTATAATAATAACTTCAACAACTTTAGTTGAGTTGAGCTCATTAAGTTCTGAGTTGAGCTGCATCATTACTGATAAATGCGTGCACTGACTGAACAGGTCCACTCAATCTGGGTGGTTCTTTCATCAAAAGACCAGAGTCTTCACATGACTTGACCAAGATAATGTCTGGACTTTAAAAAAAACTGTGACCTCTGAGTTTGCTTCGGTCTTTCTTCTCAGAGTAGTCAAATAGGAAACGCTGACCTCATCTCATCGTTTCTACAAACATGATGATTAGGAAAACGATTAATTCAACAACCTAGGGTAATTTAGGAACAGTCACTTTGGTGTAGTCTAGCAATGAAGGCCAATGCCCAACATTTTTCACTCAAAACCTAGGACTTAGACCTAATGCGAGACGAATGGAATACCATTTTTCTCCTGTGACATCTATTCACCAGAATAAATTGTCAAATGCCGATTCGTCTCGCTCCAAAAAGATTCGTCGCCGGCATTAAGGAACCTGATGGCCCACTTCGATTCAAGTTTGAATAATTTATTCGCCTACCTCGATTATATTTAAGGAAAGCGGCGATAAATAAAATATGGATCAAATCAAAATATTTTATTTCACACTCGCTTCTGTAGCGACTTCTTTCGGTGGAAGTCGTAAGACACCACAATACGGGTGTAAGGGGAACGCTTCTGAAGCCAAAACATAGGTTATATCGTCCACAAGCGCCCAATACCTCCTATCTGACTCCGGGTGGATTTTACATAGTAGAGGATCCCAAGTAAGACCGACCTTCACCAATTTGATAACCAGGTGAAAATTATATTTTAATATAATTTTAAAATTATATTTTAATATTAAAATATAATTAAATTTTAAAATTATATTTTAATATTAAAATATAATTAAATTTTAATATTTTAACAGGAACAAAAAAAAAACAAAAAAAAGTTTGGGTCCCCAGGACGGACAAAGTAATAAACATCTGCCCACCCCTTTCCTACTTTGGGGTCGGCTTCCAGTTTAAACGGAGAGCTTACCACTATTATTTTATATGGAACGACTGCCTATCTGACCTCCATAGCCCAGTTACATGGTAAGACGATTCCCTTGCAATTTAAGAAATTCCAAGAGATGGAAAAAATATAAGGAATTTCTCAGTAGCAACCCGGACTCTGTTCGATGTCTTTGTGAAAACAAATTAGCATATTTTCAACTCCAAAAGAATTAAAATCTTTCTTTTATACAGGGTGGGTAAAAAATCGTGGATCAAACGAAACATGGCGATAGATGAGGTAATTTGCAGTAAAAAATAAATACGTGGCAGAGCTCTCACTTGATCTCCTTAAAAGTTATGACTATTTGAGTGTTTTTTGAAGAAAATACCAAAATTTGTAATAAATAGGCAATAGAGTAAAATGGGTAACTATTTTAAAACAATAAATGATGTATAGTTGCTTCTAGGAACTGTATTATCACTTTAGAACCTTACTGTAAAAAATAATAGTTTAAAAAACTAAAAAACACGCTTTAAAAACCAAACTAAAAAAGGATAAAATAATTTAATTCAATTAAAAAGCGTGGGGTGCTTTTTGAGGTATTTTTATAATCAATTAATGTCAAGCACCCCACGCTTTTTAATTGAATTAAATTATTTTCTCCTTTTTTAGTTTGGTTTTTAAAGCGTGTTTTTTAGTTTTTTAAACTATTATTTATTTTCTATTTTTTAGTTCTGCTAACTACAAAAACGTGTTTTTTTTCCCCCAATTTTTTTTTAAATTATTGAATTGTCATCGGTCCTCGACAAGTTTACAAAGTTTCAATGAAATCTGACCGTTTAAAGTGGGTCAAAATCGCGCTTAAAGGAGTCGGTTACATACAAACATACAAACAAACATACAAGTGAAGCTAATATAAAGCGTGTAAAAATGTACCACTTTTTTTTACTTCAAATAAACTCAACTATCGCCGTGTTTCGTTTGATCCACGATTTTTTACCCACCCTGTATAATTCAAACCAACAGTTTGTGAGGTACACACGTTCCTACTTTGTGTACGTATACAGCCAGCCGGGACGTGCCGTGTTTCCGTATTTTAAAAGGAACTAGGGCACGAAGATAACTTACAAGTTACCTACATTTTAGAATGACGACGAATAAATACGCAGACTGACGTCTGCCTAGCCTTTTCCTCTCTATGTTGAGGTCAACTTCCAGTCTTACCGGATGCAGCTGATTAAAAGATAAAGATTTATTTTTTATTGAATACCAGTATTGTACATGTAGTGACAGGCCTATCTGACCCACAATCCAGTTACCAGTAAACCGGGGTTACTTTAATGAATATTGAACTTTGAAGGTTCATATTTCTTAAATTTGTGGTTATATAAAAATACAAAAAAAAATCCTATAATTGTTTTTTTTTATAACTCTCGATTCCTGTAATAATACGTGAAAAAATATTGCTTTATTTTGAGAATAAAAATAAACTGACTGCACATTGATGATGACTGCTAAACATTTAGATTCTAACATAAATTATACAACGATAGCGCTTCCAAACGCGTGCACAGCAAATTGGCATCTGCAATTGACTTAATAATCTTTTGTCAGCTGAGAGCGCTAAAATTGCGCATTACTCAATTTTCTCTTACAACTGAGCAAATCTTGGGGAGCCTGTGGCTAAGAAATAACAACCGTACGGGTCGATCAATCAAGTTAAGCTACGCTTGCCGCGGTTGGTCCGTGGATGGGTAACCATCTTTACCCGCCCCGGCTGGTATTCGTGGATCTTTGGTAGTCATTACGGGTCGTCAGAAGCCCGAAAGTCTGACAACCAGTCTCACCAAGAGATATCGTCTTACCCAGTAAGTGGGTTGTGGAGGTCAGTGACTCCATGTAAACTACTGGTATTCAGCTGCATCTGGTTAGACTGGAAGCCGAACCCAAGATAGTTGGGAAAATGCAAGGCAGATGATGAATTGAGCAAATCATGGGCGAAAGTTTTGAGTATGATGGTTATATGAGCAGAGGAAAATACCAAAGAAAAATTGGGTATACTGTTTGAAAGATAGCAATGGCTAGAAAGGGGTGACTACTTGAAAGAAGAAGAAAGAAAGAAAGAAAGAAAATACATTTATTTAGCACACACTATGAAACTGCTGAGCACATAATGGTGCCGATTCTGTTGGCACAAAATTCTCTAAACTAAACTAAAAATCACCAAAATTTAGTTTATTCCTGTCAAACGACGATTTCCCATTCTGAAATTGACTAAAGTGACACAACTTAACTATATTTTAGTTTGACAGCACTAAGATTGTACCTACTGAAATAAAACTAAAATAATAAAAAAAACAACAAAAAGTGTACAGTGCGATGTCGGAAACTAGCATTAAAGTGTGCCTCACGGATGCGCCAAGAAGGCCCAGTTCAGCAAAAATGCCAGACAACTTGAGTCTGACGCTGTTTTTCAACTGGACTTGAATGTGAGGTGACGTATGTAAATCAGCTTTATACCAATACTGCAACATGGCGTGTGTATGCATACTTAAATAAAATAAATTTGTGTCAGTTACACATAAATAAATAGCAACGAGTAATGTATAAATAGTGAGATATTGATATAGGTAGTTTGTTAACTTACCGATTTAACTTTGAATATAATTATTGAGTAGGATATGTTATAAAATTTCAAAACAGAACAAATAGGCTGGTGAATAAATAAATGAGACGGCCGCATGATAGACCTACGCTAAATTATGTAAACAAAAAAAGCACTTAAAGACGATGTACGGGTTGTAGTAGTTAACTCCGTACACTGATTTGTTGTGAAGGTTTTTAAGTTAAAGTTAGATAGAGAAACACGTTCCACTAAGATGCACTAAGTAGTTAAGTTTATTTAAGTTAAGAGTGAGTAACAATAGTACAGTGGTAGGCGATTATTTCTCTCAGTTATTGATAGCTACACAGTTTTATGTACACTACATTTAAATTCGTTAGTCAAGTTATTTTATAATGCTAAATTATGACGCGCATCGTTGGCCTTAAGTAGGTTACTGAGTAAGCAGAAAAATGTACGGCGATGAGACCGTACAGACGACATATAGAGAAGCATGGAATAAAGAGATATGTTGAGCCGACCCCAAATAAATTAGGATAAGGGTAAAAGAATGGAGGCAGTGGTGGTGGGCCAGCGGTAACCGCCCCGACTTGCTAGTTGTAGGTCGTAAGTTCGAACCACTGCTCTGCTCTCAAAATGGTGAAGGACAACGTCGTGACGAAACTGGCAAGTCCTAGAACCGAAAATCGAAGGCATGTGACATTTACCAACCCGCACTGGGCCCGCTGGCGGACGCCTGTATCCCAGCAGTGGCAACATTACAAGCTAATTTCAATCTTAAAAGGTTTCTCTAGGTTTTAAATTTAACCCACCACAACAATTCAATTTAATTTACATCCTCTTCAATAATAATAATATTATTTACTAGCTTCCGCCCACGGCTTCGCCCGCGTGGAGTTCGGAAATTATTCCGTGGGAACGTACTATCGGGATAAAAAGTATCCTATGTGTTAATTTAGGTTATAATCTATCTGTGTGCCAAATTTCATCCAAATCCGCTTAGCCGTTTTTGCGTGAAAGAGTAACAAACATCCATCCATCCATCCATTCATACTTACAAACTTTCGCGTGTATAATATTAGTAGGATAGTTTACTAATTTGCTAAGTATAAAGAAAACTAGAATACCTACACTGTATTTTCGAAACAAACAGTACTTAAATAGTTCAATGTATAATTGCTATTGACTTGCCTTCAAGAATCGATATGTAATAATAGTACACCCACTTTTTTTCCCACAACACTGTAAAAATTGTATGTCTTCTAATTAACTTATTTATTTACGAATACCTACCTTCTTCATAAGTAATTCTCGTATTTAGTTTTAAGATTACCTTGTATTTCTCATATTAAGTGAATTGTATTCTTTTTGAGATATAAATGTCTGAAACGTAATTATGCTGTTACCCCTTGGTGAGATTGGTTGACGCACTTTCAGGCTTCTGACCACCCGTAACAACTGTCAAAGATCTACAACTGACAGCCGACACCGATGTTTTTTCGAGGCACAATGAATTGGAATCTCCAATTGACTCGATTAAATTTTGACGTCTGTGAGCGCTAAAATGGCGCTTCTCTCATTTCCCTTTTACAGAAATAAAACGCAAATTCCGTTTCGTTATTCCGGTTTGGTCTGGTGCAATAAACTTTATTATGGTGATGTTGTTAGGAGCATTAGTCTTCTTGCTGAGAAAATATGCAGGTAGTCGTCTTATTTATTTTACAAGATTTTATTTTAAGAGCATTCACCCTGCGCGGGCTGGCAACACCGCATTTTAAGTGGTTTTTCGTGATTTTCTCATTACGTTTAAATCAAAGTACTATTAGTTTATCTTGCCATATTATATTTAATATGAACATATTTTCTTAAAACAATAGCTTAAAATAGCTGTCGACTGAGCGCAGTTTTAACGACCGAACTAGCACTCACTTCACAGCATTGTCATAAAATTAGTCGACAGAATACAGATACACAATGGAACTCACTGTGTTGCTACAATAGAAAATTAATATTATAAACAAAGTTTGAGCCGCTGAACGTTACTTCAGTCGAAATAGAGGCGAAAATCGAAACTCAGTCCTCTTGATAACTCCAGCTACCAGAAGCACGTTACGAACTTTTTTTTTGGTAGCTTGCGCTACACAAAGTACGTTAGTGGTTATGATGCCATACCTATTATCACTGTAATTTGAAAACATTGTAAAAGCCAATTATTTTTAAAAGAGTAACCGTGGAGTTTCTTGCCGGCTCTTGTCCATAGGAAACGACAAATTGGAACCGTGCACAGACCTAGCTTCTGACGTTTCATAAGTGCCCATGCAGGCTTATGTGATATAAAATATTTTGATGTTGATTTTTTGATTTTGATGAACGCTCTTAAAACAATCTTTAGTGTGACTCAGCCATGGGGTTGCGTACCCACTTAGCTATCGGAGACATTGCCAAGTGGTTGATCGACTCTTCACGTGACCAGAGGGCTGGCCTATTTTTTGGGAAAATAATCAGCATTGCCATACAACGTGGCAATTCTGCAAGCCTTTTAGGCACTGTTCCTTTTGACAACGACGCGATCAAATTTATGATGCCCTAGTTTTATTTATTTTTATGGCCCGAAACACAGGTTTGAATAAATCTAGATCGGGCTGGTCGCTACCTAACATTCTAATTCCGAATCATTATCACTTGCACTTGTAATAAAAATATTTTAGAAATAGTTTTTTTTAGGCGCTATAATTAAATGGCAAATTTACTACAGTTGGCTAAATGTACTCTTTTTGTATACGTTTTTATTAAATAAATAAATTTTCTTGTTCATGTACTTTTTTAATATTATTGTTTTAAAACTATTAGCTTTTAAATTACGTAAATATTTTAATTAATTAATAACGTGTATTTTAAACAACAGTGGTAGGATTTTTTATGATTTGGTGTGCGGATGGTGAAACTGTTTTACCAAAAAAAAACACGAACTCCAAAAAATATATACTCCAAGTGAAATATAACTTTAATTTCGGAAATCTGTGTCTATAGATCTATATTATAGTCCTACGACGAAAGATTCGACGAAAATATCGATGAAAACAGATAAATAGATACATTCTTACATGCATAGTTAAATATTATGATATGACATAATTATATGCATGTTGATCCTATCAAAGAATAATTATGAACCACAACCAATAACTGATCTCACTCAATTTACCTAATTAATGGTAATGATATGATTATTTATAATTGCTGGTTGTTATTTGTTTCGTATTTTTTTTTTTTTTAATATTTTTTATACTTTTTGCTGTCCCGGTCCGTAATTGCACCTTAGATTTAAATCATTTGTAAGAACTTTCTACATTATGGAATGCAAATAAAGATATTAATATAAAAATATATACACAGACGAACATTATAACCTCCAATTAGTTTTGTGGTCAGTTAAAAATAGAAGAATAGCCCGTCAAGTCGGCGAGCAGAACTAAGCAAAAAAAGATTTAAAAAGAAATTATCGACGACCTTTAATTGTCGAGGTCGTCGGTTTCTTTTTAAATCTTTTGTGATGTCATTATGTTTTGCTATGATTAGATATTGGTTGGCTAGAGCCAACCAATATCTAGAGCTATAGATAGCTAACCAATACCTAATCATAGACAAAACACAATCATTAAAACAAACCCCTATTTTCGACGAGATATTACATTTCAAAACAATCACGAAGTTATAATAACACTGGCTCGACTGCGTATAAATTTAGACTGGATCGATATTCGAGGGACCTTGCACACAACTCACGACCACGACCAGTGGTCGCACAGACCAAAAATAATTTACAAAATCAAAAAACCCGATTGCCTAAAAAGTGAACGTTAATTAAAAAAGATGGAAACAAGAAACTTGTTTTAAAAGGATGACTATTAGACTGAATACTATAAGCAATCTATTTTTTTTATTTTTGGGTGGGAAATCATCAAATAACTTCTCCCGCTCTGGGTGGAGCAGGATGTCAGACTTTTACTGACTAAAACCCACCCGTGTTCCCTCAGTTGCCTGTATGCCAGAGCCGACGGTATCTCTTTCGAACAACCCGCACCCCTGGCAGGCATCGGCCCTTGTGGACCCCACCAGTTGGTGTTGACATATCTTTGAGGCACGCGTGGAACACTGGACAGCGAGCTACCCATTACTCGCCGTCCGCAAGCCCGCGCCTACGGTGGCCGGGAATCAGCCTGGAATTCCCGACTTCCAGTGCGTCTTCCGCGGCAGCTACGGCCGCGAGGGCGCATATACTGCCTCTCCCTCACGTGCGCCACCTCCTTCTTCGCGAACATTACTGCTTCGCAGAAGGAGGTGACGGCTAACCATGCACTCTTGCTCCATACCATGGCCTGGACCGGCTGGACGCGAGAAATTGCCGCCGCCGATCGCCTCCACGAGGACACGGCGGTGCTCCGCCCCAGCCGGGCAGACCTCCACCGTATGCTCCAACGTGTCCTCAGGGCGATCTTCGCAATGGAAACACCCGGGCGTTTCCTCCCGCCTTATGCGAAACAGGAACCTCCCGAAACAACCGTGTCCGGTGACGACCTGTGTCAGGCGGAAGGTGAGGACGCCGTGCCGCCTCTCAAGCCACTCCTCAAAGAGGGGACTTACCGCCGCTATCGTGGCGTGCCCAATAAGCAATCTCATGAAGTCTTTATTGTTAAATTTAAGAAGATGCCTCCGAGTGCAGTAGCACTATGAACGACTTCGACCGAAGCTTCTGCGACCAAGGTTGCGACACGGCCAGTAGTGAGTGTGGTCCCTTAGACTAGTCAGCTCACTAAGTCGGTCACAATGTGTTTTAAATCTATTCTGGTCGCATATTGTCGCGGCAGCAGCAAAATGGTCTAGTTCTGTGTTCGAGGTGAATTTATGTCTGCTTTTGTGAACAATGTATTCAGATAGTACCTAAATTGTTATTGTTTGAGAAAAATAAGCTTTAATTCATTCATAAATACCAGTTTCACAATAATAAAATTGAGATTTTAATCATGGTTTGAGTAATTTATGCGGCGTACCCAAATGTCCTTTCTTTGGTATTGAATTGAGTTGAGCTCCACTGAAGTTTGTCAGTGCAGTATGGGGACCCTTTCATTTACTATTATTTTTCCATTAATTTAAAATACACATTCTGTGAAAATGTCAACTGTCTACCTATTGCGGATAATGAGATACCGCTCGCTCACAGACAGACGGAGGACGGGACGGTCCCGTTGGTTACCCTTTGGGTACGAAACCCTTAAAAGACATTTCAGTAGGCCGCATAAATTACCCAAACTGCCAGACCATGATTAAGATTAAAACTAACTGCGACAGTAATCAAAAATATAACAAAAAAAAGTATGCGTGTATTTTTTTATCGTCAATAAAGTATTTCACATCGGGTCTTTGGCTCCTGATTGCTCTCGGAAAAAAAAAAGTGATCGACTTCAGCCATTAAAGGTAACAGCACAGATTTTTACGATAAAAATACAAAGGGAATGAAACGGATAAAAGAATTAGAATTTCCTAATTAATGAAAGGGATTTTTCCAAAAGACATAACACGCGACTCATCCGTGAGCTCGTTCACCCAACCACCATTTTAAATAGACCCCTGCAGTGGCTCATAATCTGATTAAATCAAAATATTTTTGACGCTTTGACACTCCTATATCTATGTACATATATACACAGTATACATATAGCTCATGGAAAGCGTTCGGTGCCGATGACGCAAGATCCATGACTTTTGTTCACCCAAAAAGTTCTCAACGCGTCTAAAGAAGTTTTCCCTTCAAAAACACGACCCACAATGGAAGCTTAACTCAAGCAGAAATGAGCGTATAATTTATCAATGCATGTCAAAATGTCACCCGCTTGCAGCATTGTGTATCAAATACCTACACTATAGATGTTTGTTATTTGAGCCGCATTAATCATTTGCATACGAGTTGATATTGGTTGCCAACATAGAGTATTTATAGTCTTTGGTTGCCAGTGATGTATAGCAATGGCACTAAAACGTGGTCGGTCACAATGGGCCTCATAAGCAGGCTGAAAGTCACCCAAAGGGCAATGGAGAGGGCTACACTTGGAGTTTTCCTCCGCGATCGAATCCGTAAGAGAACCAATGTAACCGACGTAGTTCGCATAAGTAAATAAAAATAATAGTTTAAAAAACTAAAAACACGCTTTAAAAACCAAACTAAAAAAGGAGAAAATAATTTAATTTTGTGTTTTTAATTTTTTTAACTATTATTTATTTTCTATTTTTTAGTTTTTGTTTTTATGTTTTTTTTTTCATTTTTCTCAATTTTTTTTTAAATTATTGAATTGTCATCAGTCCTCGATAAGTTTACAAAGTTTCAATGAAATCTGACCGTTTAAAGTGGGTCAAAATCGCGCTCTAAGGAGTCGGTTACAAACATACATACAAGTGAAGCTAATATAAAGCGTGTAAAAAGAACCTTTTTTAACCTCTGTCTAATGCTATTGTAATTGGAGTATAATATCATGAGTCATGACAAAGTAAAGTCATAAGTTAGATCCAACTTGTTGAACTATTCACAAAAAAACGCAATTAGCTACGGAATGATTGAGAGACTCCAAAAACCAATCACGAGCAATTTAAATCTGACCTTTACCTAAAAAGATTATGGCTATTATTTAACCAGAAATAGTTATATTTGATAGTTTGTAAGTAATCGATTGGAGAATTACTAACAATGTGGTTTTCAAGTAATTGTCGACTTTTTGGCGGGATCGGGTTGGAACATGTCGCACGAATTTTCATTTTCATGAAATTGAGTGAAATAGCGAATTAAATTATGTAGTTTTGGTAGTGAATTATTTAACTCAGTTACATGTGAGTGCACAAGTGTAGTGAAGGTAAAAATAAGTGAGTTTCATAGTTCTTAAATTCAATTCATAACAAACGTGTCACCGCACTACGTAGATCAATAACTTTCCACGTCACTTGACAATATCACGATAAATCTCTTCAGAGTGATGTGTTTATTTCAATTCGAAAAGTTCGGTTTCTGGTTTTAAAAATTCTCATAACTTCCGAACAATTGTAGAGATAGGATTAAAAATCCCTTCCAATATCGTTTGATATCATCCAAAGAATCCGTGCCCTTGATATGTATATACCCTTTCCGTTACACGTTGTATAAGTTCATCTGGCATGGACATAAGAGAAGGCGTAAACACCACGCCAGTATTTTTTCGGATTTTCTAGAAAACCTAACAACGTTTTCTATAATATCCGATATTCCTAGTAAAAGTTACCAGCTTAATTCCGAATATTCCTAGCTTCACAAATACTTCGCGTTCCTTGTTCAAACTACACTATCAGCCAATACATAGCCATAAATAATGATTTACGGCCCAACTTAGAATGGTTTATTAACGTTATCCTACTGAACTTCCCGCTCTGTGGTTCTACCACCGTAATTCCATTTCCTTCGCTCAAAAGGCCGACAATTCACAATTGATTCAATGCTTAGGCGATAAATAAGGCTCAAGGTACTTTTCACGCTGATCTCGGAGGGGAAAAAATGAAAAAGAATTGTTGGGGCTCGTGGATTCATAAAAACAGCTGCGCGGGTCGACTCTCAAAACGGTGAAAGAAAAAAATTGAAAATAAATAATAGATGAAAAAACACGCTTTAAAAACCAAACTAAAAAAGGAGAATAATTTAATTCAATTAAAAAGCGTGGGGTGCTTTTTGAGGTATTTTTATAATCAATTAATGTCAAGCACCCCACGCTTTTTAATTGAATTAAATTATTCTCCTTTTTTAGTTTGGTTTTTAAAGCGTGTTTTTTAGTTTTTTAAACTATTATTTTATTTTCAATTTTTTAGTTCTGCTAACTACAAAAACGTGTTATTTTTCCTTTTTTTTTTTAATTATTGAATTGTCATCGGTCCTCGACAAGTTTACAAAGTTTCAATGAAATCTGACCGTTTAAACTGGGTCAAAATCGCGCTCAAAGGAGTCGGTGATATACAAACATACAAACTAACATACAAGTGAAGCTAATATAAAGCGTGTAAAAAATCTTGGTAAGAAAAGAAACCGGCATTATCCTAGAACTGAAAATTCGAAACGTAACTTCCACCAACGCGTAATGGGCCCGCGTGTTGCATTATGTCTCACTCCCAGAGAGAAGGTCTGGTCCCAGCAGTGGGAACATTAGAGGCTGATATGCAAGGGTCGATCGAAGGTTAAGGCTATTACCTTGCTCAATGACCTCGATGATTTGATGCCTGCGCCTGCTACGGGGATAATAACATACTGCAATAAAACGAACTAAAGATTAAGCAAGAACACAGATATGTCGCAGAGTTGTCATTGTTTTTGCCTATTTTGATTCGCTCTCTGAGAGCTGATACTTGTACGAATACTTTCAACATAATTAAAATTTATTTTGAAATTTATAAATGATAATCGGATAATGAATGGGTGATTGTCGATTACATATCGCGACCGCTCCGTGCCTCGGAAAGCACGCTAATGCCTTGATCATACGTATCGAATAAACGGCCGAGACAGTAAAAATGTTTCTCGGCCGAGACAGTGATGTAAGCGAGTAGCTGTTCACGCAACATGTTTTGAAATTAGCATAGTCAGTTCAGTTCTATTGAGACTACAATTAAACAAAACAAAATCTCAAGAAAAGCCGCGCGCGGTGACGTGACGACAACCATGTGGCCGAGTGGTGAGAAAGTGCACGTTCAGACCTGCCGAGTGAGCGAGCGAGATAGTGCGGGTAAGCGAGAGGGTGGACACTCGGCCTAGTACGTCGAACGGGAGACGAGCTACTGTCTCGCCGCTTCGTTTGACGGACGTTCGGCCGAACACTCGACGCTAATGCCTTGATCACACGTACCGAGGAAACGGGCGAGACAGTAAAATGTTTCTCGGCCGAGACAGTGATGTAAGCGAGTAGCTGTTCACACATGTTTTGAAATTAGCATAGTCAGTTCAGTTCTATTGAGACTACAATTAAACAAAACAAAATCTCAAGAAAAGCAGCGCGCGATGACGTGACGACAACCATGTGGCCGAGTGGTGAGAAAGTGCACGTTCAGACCTGCCGAGTGAGCGAGCGAGATAGTGCGGGTAAGCGAGAGGGTGGACACTCGGCCTAGTACGTCGAACGGGAGACGAGCTACTATCTCTCCGCTTCGTTTGACGGACGTTCGGCCGAACATTCGACGCTATGTTTATACGTACCGAGTACTCGGTCGAGATCACTGTCTCGCCCGTTTGCTCGGTACCGGCTGTCACTTGTACATCTTTGACACTCGTTTCGGGCAGTCAAAAGCCTAAAAGACTGACAACCAGCCTTACGAAGGGGTATCGTATTACCCAGTAATGAGGTTGAGGAGGTCAGGGGCCTTAGTCTGCTATTTTTATAAATTCGTCATTCCAACACGATCCCATTGTCATTCATTTGTCATTTTGCTAAAAGTTCCGTAATCTGCTAAATTCATAATGGTCGATCATTGGTCGGTCAATAGTCTCGTAATAGAATTGTGTTATAATACTTATAATGGCATTTTCGTATTGCCATTATTATTAAACCCGTTAGTAGAAATGATTTACGAAAAACTACTACTAAATTTGAACATTTATTCATGCCAGATTTCATTTATATACATTTTTAAATATTATTTATTAGTGTTATCATTATGTACGAGATTGCCAATAAATGCCATTTCTTTCAATGGAGTGTCAGTGGCTGACTATTGGAAAGTCATAATGACGCCATTATATTAGTAGATTACCAAACTTGTCAAAATCAACAATTATGAAATCAATGATAGACCATTCTGACACTATTGTAATAGCAGACTTGAGGCCCTGATAGGCAGTCGCTCCATGTAAAAACTGGAATTTAGCTGCACCCAGTTTGACTGGAAACCGACCCTAACATAGTTAGGACACGGCTGGACAAATTGATTTATATTGAAATCTTGATGTACTGTATTTTTTTCATTGTTGCCATTGTCGAGGGAAAGCATTTTCGATTTACTTTTTAGCTGTGAGGTCTTAGCTGTATTAAGTTTGTTGTTTGATTTCAAGGTTTGTTGAATTCAGCGTTCTAGCAAAGAGGAATTGATTTTTAAGGAACGAAGTGTTTAGATATTACAGAGTTTAGTTCTGACTTGAGCTACAGCCCACTGCTGGGCTACAGGCCTCCTCTGTTTGAGAGAGAATGGGCTGTACTCCACCACGTGGGCCCAGTAATTCAATTCAATTTATTTCAGGAACAATTCACATTGTGTTTGAAAACATACATAATAAATAAAAAAACAAGCTCATTAAAATGATAAACTAACAAAATCAATAACATACAGATATTTAAAAATAAATAAAACCAAATCTCACTATCATTACAGCATACTAATATTACCCGGTCTCACATGAATTTAAAACGTGGATAAGTCATCGTCTATCGAATAAAAACATTTCTCCAATAGGAACGCTTTGAGTCTTGACTTAAATGAACTCTTGTAAATTAAAGTTTTTAAGTCCAATGGCAACATGTTAAAAATCCGCACTGCTTGATATTGAGGACTAATGCCGAACAATAATATTAAGTTGGGGTTTTATTTTGTTTTTAAAATCTTTCCTGCGCGTATTTTTCCTCATCTGTTTCATAATTATGTAGGTATTTTTTGAAATTCACCAACAATACTAAAACATAGAGGCGGGGCACAGTAAGAATTTTTAAATTTATGAAATGTGGCCGACAGCTCTCTCTTTGTGATATCCGGACCATGGTTCGTATGGCTCTCTTTTGAAGTACAAAGGCTCTCTGGCAGTTATATTTAAAACTATTTTCCCAAAACTGGACACTATATTTCAACCTTGAGTATGGTTGGTAGATGCCACATGTTTTCGAATTTTTGGTTCTAGGACATGCCGGTTTCCTCACGATATTTTCCTTCACCGTTTTGAGAGCATTGGTGATGAACACACACATATTTAGCTACACGAATACTGTCAATTGCGTGCACTGACTGGGCAAGTCCATTCAACTCTGAAGACTCTACACCCTAAGCACGAAATTTTCGGCCGAATTTACAGGCGATTCCTACTCTGTATCACCTACGGACATAAGATTAGTTTGGGGCCCGATCTAAGAAAGAATGACACCATGATTTTACAGTTGTCTCGATGTGGTTTTACCCGTCCGAAAAACTTAATTAATCGGGTTCTCAATCCGAAGTTGTAAACTACTTTCGGATGGGAACCTATCTTCGTTGATGGACTTAGAAATTAGGGCCCTTTTCCTCAAAAGGCCATTTCAGACACTAATTTACATGATCCTTACATGATGTGACCGAGAATATGTATGGGCTTTAAAAGAGACAATGGTCAATATTTTTGAGCAAGTAATTTATATAACAATCAGTGCAATTGCTGTGAATAGCAATTGCTACGGGCCCCGCGCAAAACGCCCCGCGTATTTAGCCTCCGCCTGACTGTCATTTTTTAGTAAAATGTATGAAATGAAAATTTCGAATCGTGGCTTCTAAATATCAATATTAAGTGCTCAATTTTTTTTTTGCCTCTATACTTGAGTACCCACAGCAGATTAAGGGCCTACGTCCCGTTTGGTAGCGTAACACGGTCACTTTATGAACCCTACTGCTCATTAACGGCTTGTCTTGAAGATTTGAAAAATATATGATTTTGCTATAGATTCATATAGATCATTTTGCCCGAAGTACTTTTTTTGTATGGTTAATACTTTTGCTGTAAAAAATATTTTCCAACACGCAATATTTTGGCTTCTATTCCATACTCCTACTAAACGGCTTCGTTATTTGGAAAAAAAAATACACTGAAAAATAGATAGTTAGAGGGACCACAGAATCGCCGAAGCACAATTGTAAATTAATCAAAGGAATATCTCCATTTTGAGATAAAGGCTCAGAGGTACCCTGCGCGGGCGCGGGGGGCAGTCGTGCTTTTGCATACAAACGGGAGATGAGGATACTATGGGCCTTAAGGGCAGGACAGAATTTTGCTACGGGCCCCGCGCTTGCTTAATCCAGCACTGATATCAATATTATATGTCTATGTCTTTTACAGTAGTGTTTGCGATTGAGTACGTAGTCAATGTCATAGACTATGACATCACACAGAGCGCGCCAAAATGAAGGGCGTTTGACGTGCCGGTAGCGGTTGGCAAATTGTAATTTAATATCTTTTTTGGCTCTGTTTTTTTTTGTTATAATAATAAATTAATAATATTAATAACTTAGAGTCAGGTTCCAAGTAAACTTTCGAGAAAAACACTGCAGATTTTAATGTTTAATGTGCAAATAGAGTTTGCCCTGGAATACGACACCACATTTATTTATTTTTTTATCTCACAAAAGTTTCCCTCAGGAAAGCTTACAAAGACGGAATAAGGCCAATGCGGAAATAAGCTAGTTAAAAAAAGAAATAAAGTCCCCTTGAGGAAAATTTGCTGTCTTCAATGTTATTAAAGGTGTTTTCCCTCCATGTGGCATTCAATTTAACACCTTGTTTATGTAATGAAATAGAGAGCAATTTTGAAATATTAGGTCTTTACCTATGAAATTGCCGTTTTGCAGTACTGGCCATTTCAAATCAAAATAATTTTTGTTTGGGTAAGAATTCTAATTTCAAATTAATTTTATTTTAAAAACATGGATTTTTTTTTCCAAAAGTAGTCATTTGTTTATTGATTAGTGTTACATTTTCATCGCATTTCAATCTTTTTCGTCATCATGGATACGTTAAAAATTTGAGTAATTATGGAATATGAGTACCGTCGTGGCAGCAACGCGGCACAAGCGGCACGCAACATCAACGACGTTTACGGAGCTAACACTACAAACCAACGCACCACCTGTTATTGGTTTGCTCGCTTCCGTTCTGGAAATTTCGACCTGAAAAATGAACCTCGCGGTCGTCCGAAGACTTTGGTCGACAATGACGAATTAAAGGCGATTGTGGAAGCTGATGATACACAATCTACGGCTGAATTAGCAGCAGCTTTCGACGTTAGCGTCAAAACAATATTGGTCCATTTGCGTCAAATTGGCAAGGTAAAAAAGCTTGACAAATGGGTGCCCCACGAACTCAATGATCGTCAGCGCGAAGTACGCGTCGAGACGTGCCTTGCACTGCTCAACAGACACACAAATGAAGGAATTTTGAACCGCATTGTTACCTGCGATGAAAAATGGATTCTGTTTGATAACCGCAAGCGCTCAGCAAGTTGGTTGGATCCTGGTTCAGCACCTAAACAATGCCCTAAACGAAAACTTACCCCTAGAAAAGTGATGGTCACTGTTTGGTGGTCTAGCGCCGGTGTGATTCATCACAGCTTCTTACCAAACGGGGTGAGCATTACTGCAGATGTGTACTGTGAAGAACTGAACACAATGATGGAGAAGCTGGCACATCTCCAACCAGCATTGGTCAATCGCTCGTCTCCGCTGCTCCTGCACGACAACGCGCGACCTCATACTGCACAGCAGACGGTCTCCAAGTTGCAAGAACTGGGGTTGGAAGCTCTCCGTCATCCGCCCTACTCACCAGACCTTGCGCCTACAGACTACTACTTTTTCCAGAATTTGGATAACTTCTTGGCGGGAAAAAAATTCAATACCCGAGAGGCAGTACAAAATGCCTTTGAAGAATTTGTTGCCTCCCGTCCAGCTGATTTCTTTAAGAAGGGCATCAATAAACTGCTACTGCGATGGCAAAGATGCATTGATTGCATGGGTGATTACTTCGATTAATACAAATAAAAAATACATGAAAAAAATTCGTTTAAATTTTTTCATACAAAACGGCAATTTCATAGGTAAAGACCTATTATTAGTTTAATAATTTCTTATAGTCTGTAGGTTTGATGCATTGATATACAAAAAACCCACAATGCACCGTCTTTAACAAAGGTAACACTCAAAACTGTCCTCAATTATACGTCAGTGGATATAGTTATGTTATTAGATTTTTTTTGCAAATTCAACCTTACACGAATGACTTAAAGTGGTTGTTACAAAGCAATGTCCTGTAAGATGACTGATGACACTATTTGGGTTTTTTGTATATCAACGGTTTGACGGAACAAAAACTCAAACTCAAAGAAGGACGCGGGCTTGCGGACGGCGAGTAATGGGTTGCTCGCTGTCCGGTAATCACCAATCAACGGCGCATTGTGTTCCACGCGCGCCTCATAGAAATGTCAGCACCAACTGGTGGGGTTTGCAAGGGCCGATGCCTGCCAGGGGTGCGGGTTGTTCGAAAGAGATACCGCGGCCCCTGGCACACAGGCAACTGAGGGAACATGGGTAGGTTTTAGTCAGTAAAAGTCTGGAACGCCCTCCTGCTCCACCCAGAGCGGGAGAAGTAAGCTATTTGATGATTCTACACCCAAAAAAAAAAAGATTGAGTTGGTTACTCAGAATATTGAAGCTAGTTGCTCGCTCCATGGAAAGTCTTTTAAATAAAACATATCTACTTCTTCTTCTACGTATCGATGTCAAAAACTTCATCATCAGGTCAGGCGACAGCCTAGGGCATGCGGCTCAAGATGGAAGGTGGGCCATTGTCTGTGGGGAGGTGCCTCATTCGCACTTGATATCTGAGCCATCCGTGAACCCCCACCAGTGGAGATTGTCTTTGCTCCGGCCTAAAAATACCATCTGTTAGAAAAATATTGACTTTTTAAATCGGTTTTAAAATGACGGACTTCAGTGGTAACAAACTTTTTTTTTAAATACAGTTAACCGAATTTATTTCGAAACTTCTTCTTTTTTTAAATTCGTTAAAAACAAATGCGTTCACTTTCGTATTGTGTACGCTCACTAGAATGAGGTTCAAAGCAAACTTAACAGAATATAACTAAAGGTTTTCTTCCAGTATTTCATCGAAAGGAGTTTTTATTCAGTTCAAAAGTCAACAACCGTTTAGCTGTAAGGCTATCGGTATCTTCTTGTAATTAGGTCACGGAAATCAGATGGTCTTTTGCTGTAGTTATCGAAGTAAGAAAAACTACTTTATTGCTCTTTTCAATTCCAGTCAAAGATATTTCTTGCACAGAAATAAATAATACATGTTCATTACATGTTATTGTAATGAACATGTTTGGCTTTTAAACGCAAGTCTTGGTTCCACTGAAAGTCTTTAAAAAGACTCCGGACTCAAGTAGTTCGAAGAGAACCTTCTAAGGTGAAGACTCACAGATGCCTCCGCCTTGGAGTGTAAATGTGTTGCTGTCCCACAAACAATGGGGCACTTGATATCTTGTCCAGCGTGTCCTGTTGTCTGCACGCTACAGGAGCTGATGGACGCTGCTGAAAGTGCCAAGCTCGTAGCTAAGTTTGCAATTAGAAACGCCTATGTCAAGCATTGGACTGCTGTAGGCTGAAGAAGCTGATCTTCTTCATAGCGTGTCGATAGCAATTTAAATACAGTCAGCCCAGAATTTGGCTACGAGCTTGGCACTTTCAGCAGCGTCCATCAGCTCCTGTAGCGTGCAGACAGCAGGACACGCTGGACAAGGTATTAAGTGCGCCATTGTTTGTGGGACAGCACCACATTCACACTCCAAGGCGGAATCATCTGTAAATCTGGAGATTTACAGATGATTCCGCCTTGGAGTGTGAATGTACTAAGGAGAGAACCTACTAAGGTGGACCTTAGTAGGTTCTCTCTGCTTTGGCCAACTAGAGTCCGCAGTCTGTTTAAAGACTTCCAGTGGAGCCAAAGCAACTCATGTCTAGGAACGAGATTTTCAGCAGGTATAAGAATAGAATAGAATAGAAAACATTTATTCGACACAGACACAACACAACAGCAACAAACATATAAAAAAAGAGAACAAAAAACATAACAATATAATTGCAGTAAAATTGTGCTGAGCGTGCCCATACCGAAAGGGTTACCATCTCAGCATTTGCTGGGCGTTAGACGCTCAGCGCTGGTTTTCAGTTGGCACCCCGCAGTGACACACGGACGCAGGCAAATAAAATAGATAAATACTTGAATATTAGTAAAAAAAAAGGCTTATGAATACGTAAATAAATAATGTAAAAGATTTTTGTTGTGTGCTACTCAGTTCAGAGCCTTTTTTAAAAATACCTACGAAACTAAAATATCAAATAGCGCCTGTCACCTGACGCGGGGACGCATCATCGAACAGCCGCAAAAAGCCAGCGAACGAAATGTGGTAAGGTAGAACGAATGAGTTTGGTAAGGAAGCACCATCTATGATGATCACCATCATCATCATTTCAGCCGAAAGACGTCCACTGCTGGACATAGGCCTCCCCTAATTTGAGGGGGTTTGCAATCGCCAGGCCTGGCAGGCGGGTTGGCGATCGCAGTATGGTGGTAAAATGCATAGAGAACGCTGCTGCCCATTCTCTAGTAAGTCCCTTAGTCGCCTCCTATGACACCCACGGGAAGAGATGGGATGGTGCTATTCTTTATGTCTGGCACCACACGGAACACGGTCTATGATGATACAGTATCATAATTTGGTGATAAAAATAACTATCAGCCCTTACAATAAGGATCAAAGCATTAAACCTTAAATCAAATCTAACACAATGCTTATTCTGAAACAATGTACGAGAGCCTGAAGACAAATATTTGGACGGCCTACATACGACTCTCAATGTTTGCGCAACAGATTTGTGAATGTAATGTCACAGGAATTCAATGGTGATTTTTCGTTGGATTCTTTCTTTCATGTCGGATGAGTCACATAGCCGTTCAGCAGCTTAAATGTCATGGTGACGAAAAATAAATAAATTCTTTGTACAAAAGCGAAAGCTATAGCTTATCACACGTCAGTGCGGTTTTGAAGATGTCACATGTGTTCAATCTTTTGGTTCTATGACATGCCGGTTTCCTCACGATGTTTTCCTTCACCGTTTTGAGAGCAGTGGTGGTGAAATTAAAAACAAAAAGTGAAGTGCCTGTCTGGGCATGTGGTAGTGATACCACTGGGCTAGAATACTTATAATTTAACAAACCACCTCGCTGGTCGAGTGGTTCGGTTAAGGGGAACCTAGTCGCGGGCTCGAACTCACTGGTGGGCCTGGCTAAAAATCACGCTGTCTCACCAGGCTTCGTGTCCGACAGAGATAGTATCAGTGATGAGCAGTTAGATGCTAGCCTACACGCGCAATGTTATTGAGTGAGATGCAGGATCATTTATAGAAAAAAAATCGCGAAAAAATTAAGGAAAGTCCTTTGGAAAATCGGGTTTTATGAAAAAGCTAATACATAAATCAATAACCAATAAAGTTTATTGAACTTTACGATAATTGAACTATGTCGGTACCGACTTAGTTTTGGAGATTTTACACTTCTTTAATTACTTATACACGCCCAAAGTTTAGTAAAATTAGCAAGAAAAACGCATGTTTGTTGGCTCCTAACTTTTTAATGTGTTTATATTTTAGTATTCTGTTTTCGTACCTATATTAATAACGAGACAAGACGATATCATATTTTAATTTCTATGTGCCATGTCAGACAGTGGAGTAAAACACTCTCGAAGTTTGTATGGATAAAAATGTGGACTAGGTTCACCTTAATCTCTGTCTGAATTTGCCAAAAATACCTCTAATCTACCTACACTTTGACGTAGATAGTCACAGAAATGATTGTGACTAGATTTTGAACGTTTTAATTACAACAATCGACCTTCTGAAGCCTTGTTTGAATTTTCCCGTCTCTAATCAAACCGCCACTGTCAGTTAGAACAATAAATAACTCAAAAAACGTCCATAATCCTCTCTTTCTTACACTCAATTTTGTCCCCAGGTGCCGCCAATCGACTACCTTCGCCAAGTGACGCTAGATCTTGGCGGAGAAGGTGTCCTGGGCGCTGTGAATGAGCGTCATATGATCAGAAGAACACCTCCTTCACATCATACGACCTCCCGGAGTTCTGTGAGGGCGCTCATTAGGAGATTTAACGCGGTAAGTCTAAATACTTTACTTACTTTTTTAAATGGAAATTGTACTTTAATTTAAATAGTTCTACACCGGCAATGGTAGTACATGTGAAGCTTTTTAATAATATTATGATCAAAGTGTACCATATACTCGGAAATAAATATACTATACTATACTGTTTGTTTGCATTGAATAGGCTCCGACTCTACTGAACCGACTTGAAAAAAAAACACTGTTGGGAAGCTACACTATCCTCGGATGACATAGGCTGTATTTTATCCCCGTATTCCCACGGGAACGCGAACTACGCGGGTGAAACCGCGGAGCGCTGCTAGTATTATATAAAACAAAGTCCGCCGCCGCGTCTTTCTATCCGTTCGAGATAACCTCAAAAACTGCTGAATGTATTTGCATGCTTTTTTGTCCAATAGACAGAGTTATTAATGAGGAAGGTTTAAGTGTATCATTTGTTAAGGTTAACGCTTTTACGCCTTTTAAGCTGCGTTACTCAAAATCACAATTTACTTAGTTCTGAAATACGAAAAACAAATCAAATCAAATCTGAAGTAACATTTCCTTAGCAGTATCTATCTAGGCAGTCTGAAGTCAAACTAACGCTAAATACGCTAGTCCGAAATAGGGTTTCCAGGTCTTAAAACCGAAAAACCGGACATACCAGTCTGTTTAGCCACAAAAAAGGGCAGACAACCTACATTTTTTTATTTTAGTATATACACTTAGAATTTAAATACAGTAAAATAAGTATTTTTTTATCATTTACTATAAAATATTCTTAAATTCTAATGAAAGAACAACAAAATTTAATGAATCACTCTTTTTTATTATGGACAGTGCTACTCAGCTATATATAAAAAATAATTAAATAGCGTGGGGTGCTTGACATTAATTGATTATAAAAATACCTCAAAAAGCACCCCACGCTTTTTAATGGAATTAAATTATTTTCTACTTTTTTAGTTTGGTTTTTAAAGCGTGTTTTTTAAACTATTATTTATTTTATTTTAATTGTTGAATTGTCATCGGTCCTCGATAAGTTTACAAAGTTTCAATGAAATCTGACCGTTTAAAGTGGGTCAAAATCGCGTCTAAAGGAGTCAGTTACAAATATACATACAAGTGAAGCTAATATAAAGCGTGTAAAAATGGTCATATTTAAAAAACCGGGCGGGCCATGCAACCATAATGCCCGACTGTGTCCGACTTTATCCGGACGCTTGGCAACGCTAGTCCGAAGTAGTTATGTATGTTTGCCTGTAGGCGTTGCTACTTGCCTCAAAGTCCTATGTACGTAGCTACATAAGTTATAATGGGCAGAATCCACTCAGGAAACAAGTTACATGATGTGTGATTATATTTGTAGAGGAACGAGTAAGTTTCTATTGTATGTTTGGTTAGTTAAGAATTATTATGTTTATAATTTTACAGTTTAGGGAACGCAAACATCCCGGGAGTGAAGTAATTATTTGTTTAAGGCCCATAGTATCCTCATCTCCCGTTTGTATGCTAAAGCACGACTGCCGCCCGCGCCCGCGCAGGGCACCTCTGAGCCTTTATCTCAAAATGGGGATATTCCTTTGATTAATTTACAATTGTGCTTCGGCGATTCTGTGGTACCTCTAACTATCTATTTTTCAGGGTATTTTTTTTCCAAATAACGAAGCCGTTTAGTAGGAGTATGGAATAGAAGCCAAAATATTGCGTGTTGGAAAATATTTTTTTACAGCAAAAGTATTAACCATACAAAAAAAGTACTTCAGGCAAAATGATCTATATGAATCTATAGCAAAATCATATATTTTTCAAATCTTCAAGACAAGCCGTTAATGAGCAGTACAGTTCATAAAGTGACCGTGTTACGCTACCAAACGGGACGTAGGCCCTTAAGAGATTCGCATGATTATTTTTTATTCGCTTCATATCCTACAATATGTACAGGGTGGCAGGTTCACAAGTTTTTATTTACTTCTAGCTTCGTCGCGCTGTTTCACTTGTCATTAGTTTTAGTCTTGTGCCTGCTCGGTCATTTTTAAGATCGCTCCGTAATAGTTCATTTCGGTCATTGAACTAGTTCAGTCTATTAGATTTTTTTTTTTTGGCTTTGGCTTCGCACGGTTTGTGCATTTAGCCAGTGTCAAGTAATTTTTCTTTTCGATCAAGTAAATGGCCCGATATCGGGCACGAAGTTACAAAAAAGTCATAGTCGTCTTTAGTCAGTCAAGTCCAGTCAAGTCAAAGTTATTGTAAAGCGGTAGTAACTTTACAACAACCTAACATGAGTTTTTGGGGGGAACACGAAAAGTCCACGTTAGTCACTTATTTTCACCTTCACTACACTTGTGCACTCACATGTAACTAAATTGAATAATTCACTACCAAAATTATGCAATTTAATTCGCTATTTCACTAAATTTCATGAAAATGAAAATTCGTGCGACATGTTCCAACCCGATCCCGCCAAAAAAACCTTCTATTGGCTCTTTTCGGTCTTCGCTCTCAGTAGTACTTCCATAGAACACAGAGCAAAAAAGTCTCATTGAAGTCGTATCAGTCAAATCAGTCGCTGTCATTCTCGTTCTCGTTCAGACATACGGTAGGTCTCTTTGTAAATGTACGAGGAGCTATTAGAACGAATAGACCGATTACAAGTCGGCATTCGGAAACGTTTCTTTTAGTACAGTGCAAAGAAACGGTTCCTATTCGTTCATCGTTCACGAACTACACAAGACTAATAAGTATCAATCCCGATTTTTTTTTTATGGTCGTTAACGGTCAGAAGCCCGAAAGTCAACAGACAACCAGTCATACCAAGGGTATCGTATTACCCAGTAACTGGGTTGTGGAGGTCAAATAGGCAGTCGCTCTATGTAAAATACTGGTATTCAGCTGCATTCGGTTAGACTGGAAGCTGACCCCAACATATGTAGTTATAAATAGGTTAGGCACAGGCAGATTGGTTGATAGGAACTGTCCCTACATATAACATATGTACGTATCGATTTAAAAGCAAAATTCATGTTGTATTGAGGTTAAAGAGGGTGAGGGGCTTATCTTATATTTATGACATTGATTTACACTCAGTGATTACTTTAACTCACACACTGACTCATTACTTGTTAATATTGTAGGAAAATCGTACCTATACTTACTTTTACAATGTTTGTAAATGTGTGAACACCATGTATCTATCACAGAATTAATTTATCTGTATTGCTTCAATTTGATTCTGTTTACCTATTTTGGTATGGTAATTTTTTTCTGGGTGCATCGTTTTCACACATAATCATATAATGAATGTAAATATTGTACTTGAAACATTTTAAAAGAGTAACGGTGGAGTTTCTTGCCCATTCTTCTCCATACGAAACTACATTTTGGAAGGGGCGACTAGAATCAATTCTATTTTAATGTAAATGTTGACGTTCAAAAGTGCCTTTTAAGTGCCTATTTGAAATAAATGCTTTGACTTTGATTTTGAATCGTGTCATTATTTGTGGAATTAAACACACAAATTAACATTTTAATCCCACCAAAGCATTACCAAAATTAATTTCAACAAAACAAAACAACAAATTCACTAAATTACAGCGTGATAAAAAAACAAATCGTCCTAAGTGTGGAGGAGAATACGGAAAAATATCTAATTACTGGAACAATTAACGTGTCCCTAAGTGTAACGGCACGTGCCCACGTGACAATTACAGGCACGAACGTGTACTAGTGATGTGCCGTGCAAAATTATCGACATTATTATAAATTAAATTGTATATACTATAACCGTCACCACTTCCTAGTGCTTTAACTGGGAAGAAGAAGTAGCGGAACTCCCCAGCAGCACAGCTGTCTGTTTAGTCGGATAGACTAGATTCTATACATACATAGACAAAGTAATAGAAATATTACGAGAATAAAAAAAATATACTTAGTCAATAAAATATAAAATATATATTTATATGAAGCCATATAATCTGTCACTAGTTACGCTCATTCTGGAGAAAGAACACAAATATTGTCTTGAGTTAATCACAGCGACCAACTATTCTTGTCATTTAAATAGTCGTTGATGGAATAGTAAGCCTTTAAACAAAGGATGGATTTTAGTTGAGCTTTAAACGCATCAAAAGGCAAATCTAGCAAAGAAGAGGGAAGCTTGTTATAAAAGGTTATACGAAACCCAACAAATGAGTTATGAACCTTATGAAGCCGGTGAAAGGGAGCACGTAGTTTGTTCTTATTTCTAGTGTTAACGGTGTGAATATCACTGTTTTAAGTGTATGTTTTGCCTAATATATAAGATGTTAGCGAATATGAATTGTGATGCCACCGTGAGAATACCAATTTCTTTGAAAAAGTCCCTCAAGGAAACCCTGGCACCTGGCTGGCTGGCTGGTTTGTTATTTAAAAAAGAAACTACATATTTGTTTACATATTTGGAAACCAAGTTGCAAATACAATATAAGTATACCTCGTTTATTTTGGCCCATCCTTTTTTTTTTTTTTTTTTGTTTTGGCTTCGCACGGTTTGTGCATTTAGCCAGTGTCAAGTAATTTTTCTTTTCGATCAAGTAAATGCCCCGACATCGGGCACGAAGTTACGAAACATTCATGGTCGACTTTAGTTAGTCAAATCAAAGTTATTGTAAAGCGGTAGTAACTTTACAACAACCTAGTAGGAGTTTTTGGGGGGAACACAAAAAGTCCACGTTAGTCACTTATTTTCACTTTCACTATACTTGCACTCACACGTAACTAAATTTAATAATTCACTACCAAACTTATACAATTTAATTCGCTATTTCACTAAAGGAGAAGGCGACTTCTGGGCCCAGCAGTTAACTAGTTGAAATGTGTATTAAAAAAACCGTCATATTTTTCTAAGGAAAATCACAAAATATGGTACCTTGTTTCTATCTAGGAAGCGAGAAAACTTAAATTAAGTTATGGCACTAAATAATCGATTAAATAATGCCTGAAATGTTAGTAATCGATTACGAATAAATCGGTAAAATCTCAGAATATGTATGAAAATCGAGTAACAAGTATTTTTTTGTGGAATCGATTCATAGCGAATCGATTTCCTTTAATTTCTCTTCTGGCAACATTCCTGCCTGATATCAGTCTGTTTTGTTTACATTTTAGTTGACAGCTGTCGAAGAGGACGAGATTCAATATTAGGCAATTATTGTAATTGCATTGTAGGTAAAAGGACTGTAGGCTGCTGTGCCCATGTAATGTGCATAATATGGTATCTCAGTTGGGCAAGATACCAAGAAAATATCGTACCCCCTGCACAATTCTTAAAAGGTACCTAGGTGCCTACTGCTTCTAAGTGCAGGATATTGGATGAAGAAACTTGTCTTCCACTGTAGCGACTGTCTGGGGCGCGAGAGAGCCAAACGTGTCAGATCTTTGACTCTTTACACACGCTCCATGCATAAAACCATAACACAACCAAAGCCATTCAAAAGTATTTCGTAAAAAAAAAAACTGCAATGTTATAATATAACCTCACTTTTACTATATTTCATTTAGCTTGATTCCTGGATAGCCAAATTTCACCAAATTTTCAGTGAGGCCTTGTTATTATATTCTCTTACAAATAAGGCTAGTTTGATTCAGTTAACACCTGGGCCCAGGAATGTATGGAGTAGTTCCCTTCTCCTTTAATGAAAATGAAAATTCGTGCGTCATGTTCCAACGCGATCCCGCCAAAAACTTCTGGCCCATCCTTTCTCCGTATTTCATTTGTTTATTTTTTCTGTCTAAATAAGCTGCATTTTCGGTAGTCGTAACGTAAATGACTGTCCATTATTAACACATCAAGCCTCTTTGGTGCCTCGGAGAACACATTAAAGGATGATTTGTGTTAGACCGTGCCCGGCCCGAGCTGGAGCCGAACCTGTTCTGAACCGAGGCACAAATAAAGGAAAAAGGAAAATGTATTTATTGGGACTCGCAGATGAAGGTCGCAAACTGAACTAAATGCAAAATAAAACGCCGAAAAATTCATCCGCATCGCTGTCGACTGGTAATGTACCACATTATGTATGCATGCAGATGAATTTTTCGACGCTTTATTTTAGTTTATTCGTTTTAGTTAAGTTAGGATATAGGAAATTTGCTATTTTTTTAATTAATTTAATCTACTTAAACAAGGTGTAATAGAATGGACGCAAGACCTGAAAGTAGTTTGTTCCTAATTGACTACTGAATCGATTTCAGTAACTCAATAATTAAAAAAAAAAACTAATATTAAATTAGTTTTTTTTTTAAATTATGTATTTTGCTATACCTACCACTGATTGAGCCAAAGAAAATTCAATCTTATTTTAGATGATATAATACTCAATTTTAAATGCATAAAGTAATCTTGCGTCGACACGTTTTTTTTATAATATCAGTTAGCTTTAAAAAAAATAGTTTTGGTCATCGTATTATGCTTTTATCTCAATACTCTAATTGGGGTGTATGAGGTGTTGCGTTAATTATGTTACTCGTTGTATAAATAAAATGCGAAAAAATATAGAGTATGAAAACCACGTAAATATGCAATAAATGAAGCTATCAACAGCCATCATCATCGGTCTAGAGTTTTTGTCACGCTTTTATTAGCTTGGTATATATATATATATATATATATATATAATGGAATCTCTAAACGTGATTTTCACCCACTTCAAAACGTCGAATTGATTTGAAACTTTGCACACTTATCAAGGACCGTTGACAATTAAATAATTTCAACTAAAAAATTTAAAATAAATAAAAGTTTAAAAAACACGCTTTAAAAACCAAACTAAAAAATTAGAAAATAATTCAAAAAAAAGCGTGAGGTGCTTGATTTCATTATAAAAATACCGTGGGAAAATTTACCCGAACTACACGCAGGCAAAAACTAGTACATATTTAATATTTCCGTAGCACTAATTGTCAAGCCCTCTATAACATTTCCCAAACGATAACAGTATAATTCCGAAGAATAACTGTTGAAATCTACAAAGGCACCAAGTTAATCATTCTGTCAGATTGTATTTAAACTTTTCAAGTTAAATTCAATAGAGACTTCGGTCTTTGTTCAAAATAAATGTGAACCCAACTTAACGGCTTTGTTCTTGTAGAAAGACTCATTTTCGTTCAGGTAGAGGCAAGTCAAGTTATGTGTTGAAGAATTTATATGGTATTCTGAATATGCTGGTAATTTTCTGAAGAAAATATTTAAGTGATCCTCTAAAAAACTTATTTATAATTAAATGGTGCACGCTTCTTGAAATAAAAGAGCATCTTTTAATTTAAAGTAAGGATACTTCGACCAAACTGGTTATTTTAGAAGTATAATCAACCCTGCGTGAGCCTAATTGGTCGTAGTAATAATGTAGACCAAATGAGTCAATAATTCCAATCCAGCCCATCCCTTGCTTGCTCTCTTCTAGCGACGCCTGAAGCTGAGGTCCGTACCCCACAGGGGGTGCCCTTAGTGTGAAGACGCTTAGTTTTAAGTTCTTAAACCTTGGCTGGAGGCCTTAAGGGGAACCTAGTAGCGGGCTCGAACTCACTGGTGGGCCTGGCAAAAAATCACGCTGTCTCACCTGGCTTAATGTCCGACAGAGATAGTATCAGTGATGAGCAGTTAGACGCTAGTCTACACACACAACGTTATTGAGTGAGATGCAGGATCATTTATAGTAAAAAAATCGCGAAAAAATTAAGAAAAGTTCTTTGGAAGATCGGGTTGTATGAAAAACCCAATGCGTAAATTAATGACCATGCAATAAAGTTTATTGAACTTTTCGATAATTGAACTTTGTCGGTACCGATTTGATTTTGGAGATTTTACACTTCTTTTATTACCTAAACACGCCCACAGTTAAGTAAAATTATCAAGAAAAACCAATCTTTCTTGGCTCCTAACTTTTAAATGGGTTTTTATTTTAGTATTCTGTTTTCGTGCAGACAATATTAATAATGAGACAAAACGATATCGTATTTGACTTTGGATGTGCCATGTCAGACAGTGGAGTAAAACACTCCCGAAGTTTGTATGCAAAATGTGGACTAGGCTCACCTTAATTTATTGAACCAACCACAGGCAAGACTCCGACGGCCTCCTCAATTGACCTGTGAGATGCCATTAAAAAAACAAATGAGTCATCTTCGATTAGGACTATGATTAAACGCGCGCGAGTAAAGCGAGGGAAGAGCTACATCCAAATTGGTTGCAAATACTTGACTATTCGCAAAATCTTCTCGTCCCAAATACCGCAATATCTCAAGACGAAAGTCTTTGACCAGTGTGTGTTGCCAGTGATGACCTATGGCACAGAAACGTGGTCGAACACAATGGGCCTTATCAGAAGGCTTAGTTAAAGTCACCCAAAGGGCAATGGAGAGGGCTATGCTCGGAGTTTCCCTACGTGATCGAATCAGGAATGAAGAGATCTGCAGGAGAGCCAAGGCAACCGACATAACCCAAAGAATTGCCAAACTTAAGTGCCAGTGGGCAGGGCACATTGCTCGCAGAACAGATGGCCGATGGGGCCGAAAGGTTCTGGAGTGGCGACCGCGTACCGGAAGACGTAGAGTGGGAAGGCCTCCCACAAGGTGGACCGACGACCTTGTGAAGGCCGCGGGGATCCACTGGATGTGGGAAGCATAAGACCGGTCGTAGCGGAGGAACCTGGGGAGGCATATGTCCAGCAGTGGACGTCTTTCGGCTGAAATGATGACTTGTTTAGTATTTTAAGGATGCCAAAATAGGAATGCAGGGAAAAAGTAATTTTTATACAGAAAAAGAATGAATTGTTTTTGACTATTAGTCCATTTTCCTCACAAAGTTTTCTTCCTCCAAAATTATCCTGAAAAATATCTACATAATAATACCTAGCCATATATTTAAAAACTAAAACAAAAAAAAAAACATCGATAGTCGATAAATCTTACTCGCACAGTCACATCCCTAAAACGGCTATAATTTAGCCCACACAGCTTTCTGTATTATTAACACACATCTTCCTATTCCATTGTTATGTACCTTAGTTAGATATCTTCACGGCCTCTTATATGATGAGCATATGTAGAGAAGTAAACTGTAGAAATATTTAAAAGCCTCAATTTTTTAAATTAGTTTGTTAACTTCAGGGTTTCTGACTATCCATAATGACTGTGTGTTGTCTAGCTACTTTCTGACGCACGGACCAATTACTGATGATTACATGAAATTAATACCGTGTGGTGCCGGACCTAAAGAATAGCACACCATCCCATCTCTTCCCGTGGGTGTCGTAGGAGGCGACTAAGGGATTTACTAGAGAATGGGCAGCAGCGTTCTCTATGAATTTTACCACCATACTGCGATCGCCAACCCGCCTGCCAAGCGTGGCGATTATGGCAAACCCCCCTAAATTGGGGGAGGCCTATGTCCAGCAATGGACGTCTTCCGGCTGAAATGAATGATGATGATGACATGAAATTATCCGGAAAAGGACCAGAGTAACCGACATAGCTTGCAGAGTGAGCAAAGTGATGTGGCAGTGGGCTGGCCATTTCTGAAGACCGAAATCTGTCGAAAGACATGACAAGGCCGGTGGAGCATACATTTCCCATCTATGTTAGAGTTGGCTTCCAGTCTTACCGGATGCAGCTGTTTACCAGTATTTTACATAGAGCGACTGCCTATCTGACCTTCACAACCCTGTTACTGGGTAATACGATACCCCTTGATAGACTGGAGTAGGTACCTATGTCTAGTAAAACCAACTTGGGTACATTTAAATTATGTAGCACAGGGATGATAATCAGTATTGAAACACAGGGACCGGAATAAGCCTACCCTTAGTATAGGGTGACTGTGTTTTAAGAAAAAGTGGGACAGTGAAATAATATTGGGTACTAGCTGTGCCCGCTTCCTCCGCGTCATCATCAGCCATTGGTTACCCGGCTGTCATTCGTTCATCTTTGACAGTTGTTACGGATCGTCAGAAGCCCGAAAGTTTGACAAGCAGTCTTACCAAAGGGTATCGTATTACCCAGTAACTGGGTTGTTTAGGTCAGATAGGCAATCGTTCCATGTAGCATACTGGTATTCAGCTGCATCTGGTTTGACTGGAAGCTGACCCCAACTTAGTTGGGATAAGGCTAAGCAGATGATTAATGGTGTCAAATTACAGTGTTAATAGGTATGGGAGGACAGTATGAAGCCCTGGCCGTCGGGAATCAAGGCTGATTCCCGGCCACCGTAGGCGCGGGCTTGCGGACGGCGAGTAATGGGTAGCTCGCTGTCCGATAAGGACCAAGCCCGGGTCGACGACGCGTAGTGTTCCACGCGCGCCTCAAAGAGATGTCAGCACCAACTGGTGGGGTCCGCAAGGGCCGATGCCTGCTAGGGGTGTGGGTTGTTCGAACCGATACCGCGGCCCCTGGCACACAGGCAACTGAGGGAAAACGGGTGGGTTTTAGTCAGTAAAAGTCTGACACGCCCTCCTGCTCCAACCAGAGTGGGAGAAGTTATTTGATGATTTCCCACCCAAAAAAAAAGGACAGTATGAAAGAAAGAAACTTGTCCCACGATTTTGCAACACGATAGTCACCCTACTTTCAATTCCAGTCCAGTCTTAGTTTATAATATCTGAGACAGAATGTGCGTAGTAAAATATAAAGGTATTTACATATTTTATAATACAAACAAGATAGAAGGTTTTTCAAAAGTTTTTCATAATGAGATCTAAGAAAACTAGTGTTGCATTATTCATGGGCAATCTTCCATGCCTCGGAGAGCATATTAAAGCTTTTATGCCGGCTGAAAGGAAGCATTCAAGTTATAAAATACGTTTATTGGTATTTATTATTTTAATGGGCAATAGTTAAGCTACGCTTGCCGCGGTTGGTACGTGGGTGGGTGACCATCTTTACATACCAAGACCCAGTGCCGGATTAAGCAAGCGCGGGGCCCGTAGCAAATTCAGTTGAGGGGCCCTTAATCTGCTGTCGGTATGTCAAGTATAAAGTGGCAAAAAAAAATTGAGTACTTAATATTGATATTTAGAAGTCACGATTCGAAATTTGCCATTTGCCATTTCATAAATTTCACTCAACAAATGACAGTCAGGTGGAGGTTAAATACGCGGGCCGCCTCTTGCGCGGGGCCCGGAGCAATTGCTATTCTTGCTTCATGGTTAATCCGGTACTGCCAAGACCCCGGAAAGCCCGTTAAGCCGTTGAACCTGGCTGACATTTGCGGATCTTTGATAACACAGGTCCACAATGATTTTAGTGCCGCTAAAAGTAAAGAAAATTTTAAGTATATTCGATACCCTGACTCTAGCAATATACTCATTTTTTTAATGCTACGTGTAGTTTTTGAAATATCTCAGGTGTAATTTAAAACGAAAATAAACGATTAAAATTGTAATTATTTACATTTACACAACGATTTACATTGTAAAAGCTAATTATTTTTAAAAGAGTAACCGTGGAGTTTCTTGCCGGCTCTTCTCCATAGGAAGCGACAAATTGGAACCGTGCACTTAGCTTCTGACGTTTCATAAGTGCCCATGCAGGTTTATGTGAAATAAAATATTTTGATTTTGATTTTGACTTAGAAAGCCCGGGTGTCATTTGTAGCTACCACATTTTATGCAATTAAAGGATTTTGCCTCTTTTGTCTCCAGGTATCAGCGTGGGTAACGGAGCTGGTGCTCTCCCATCCGTCACTTGAAGACAGGAAGGCGGCGCTCGCGTGTGTACTCCGAGTAGCCCTGACTTGTTGGAACATCGGCAACTTCAACGGTGCTATGGAGATTGTTGCTGGGTTGAAGTAAGTGCTCATTTTGAACTATTTATTAGTATTGAAACTTTATTCACAGTAAAAAAACATTACTGTACGAAGGCGGACTTAACTTGACTTGTTTGCCGAAAACAGGGTTGATGATTTTTATGCTGTATTGCGTAGGCTTAAAGCATCATTTCATCTGAGACTGATTCAGTGTAAAAACAGCATTGTGACTACTGAATTTCGCACCATTTACATGACCACTAAGTATTTAATTTTAGTATGACTCTTTGAACTGAAACCTTAGTTAAACCTACCTGACAATTATAAGAAAACTATAATAATCAATCTAATGAATGTATAATAATGATAATTTAATTTAAAATCTATAATTTTTTTACCGAGAGCAATCAAGACCCAAGGATCCAATGTGAAATCCTGTATTGACGATTAAAAAAATACACACGTAATTGTTCAAGTTTTCTCTTCTGTGCACTCCCGGAGTGCCACTGTTTTTTTTTATGTATGTTCGGGCATAACTCCAGGATGATGAAATTTCGAATTAGTGTGGGTGGGGTAGGTACTATAAGTAAAAAGTGAGAAATAAAACTAAAAAAAAAACCGACTTAGGAAGCCGAAACCGATTTCGGAAGTCGGTGACTTTAGATATGTATTTAAATTTTTTATGACCGCCTTCCGAAATTAAAGTAATTTTTAACTTTGTAGTGTTTTTCCGGAAGTCGGTTGTTTTTTTTTAATTCTCAAATTGTGCTGATATTCAATACGGGGTCTTCCCGTATTAGATAAGATTTATTTTTATTTTAGCACAACGATTGGTATGCAAAACTATTCATTTTCGGACACAAGTCGGGGTGCTTCGGTTTACTGATGGTAATCGGTTAATCGTGGAAGTAGTGACCGGCGGTTTTCGTCGACCTGTGGCGATACTATCGGTTCGTGGTCACCGATTTTAAATTAATTCGTGCTGGAATATTAATGTGGGCACTTTATGAAACGATTGTACTATTGGAAGTATACGATACCTCTGTTTAACCTTTTGACCGGCACAGTCATGTATAGATGACAAACCAAAATGTTCCTATTACGCCACGGGCACGACTATATGACAGACTTATACGTAAAAAGTTCTGCTAACTACAAAAAGGTGTTTTTTTTTTTCTCATTTTTTTTTTTAATTATTGAATTGTCATCGGTCCTCGACAAGTTTACAAAGTTTCAATGAAATCTGACCGTTTAAAGTGGGTCAAAATCGTGCTCAAAGGAGTCGGTTACATACAAACAAACTAACAAACAAACATACAAGTGAAGCTAATATAAAGCGTGTAAAAAAGCCGCTTGGCACCGAAGGCTCGTTTTTGATTTTTTGACGTGGCGGTCAAAAGGTTAATATAAAAAATAAATACAATAAGTAATAATTTAATTATACAGGGTCAATTTAAATTAGCTGGCAATACTTTACCTACGTGTTGGGTATCGTTATAGAAAACAATTGAAAAAATAAATAACTTTGTTCTAAATGACACTGACAAGTAAATTAATGCTCGGTTGGTTCCTATAAACAAGAAGGGATCATTTTGCTTACCAATGGTAGCATTTTATTTCCAAACTGGGTAATTAAATAGTTTCATAAGCTAATTTTACCTGTAATAGCTACTTCCAAATAGGGTCTACTATGCGAAGGCTAGCACAATGCTTCATTATTGGTAAAGATACAAGTCTTAATATTAACCTACAACTGTTGTCCCCGACCGTCCCTTGCTCGTTGAAGCGCCAGCCCGCGCCGCAGCTGAGCCAGTAGCTTTAAATTCCCCGATCAATAATAATAATGCCAATATTTTGATCCAGCCTGTCCCCAATAACAGCTGTCCCCCTATCAGTGACGCCCTGAGCCGAGGCCCGTACCTGGGGTACGGGCCTCGGCTCAGGGGGTGCCCTCAGCGTGCAGTCGCTTAGTTTGTAATTTATTTTAGTTTGTAAGCCCTGGCTGGAGGCGTTAAGTTAACTCTTAATGGCAGCCCCAGGAAAGCCCGGTTAAGCAGGCACGGCCTCTCAAGGTCAACTGCGAGATGACCGACAAAAAAAATATAAAAATACTACAACTGTCCGTAAATTATAGGAATCGGCCATTAGGCAACCAAACGATTGTTATATTGGAAACTGGTAAAAAATATCTATGTTCCTCGAAAAGTTATAAAAAAATAAAAACTTTTGTTTTTGTTCAATTGCGTTCGATAACGATACTCGACACTTGGGTAAAGTATTGCTAGCTAATTTAATTTGACCCTGTATAACTATATTAAATCCACTAAGGGCGAATTTTCCCAAACTTTTATACCTAGAATAATTTTTATGTTGAGAATAAATTTTGAATTTTTAACAGATTTTCCATAGTAGAATTTGTCAGATGTTATCTACGGATAAAAGATATATGACTTTAACAGAAAAAATCTTTGCCCTGTTGTAAGACATTACTAGGCTAAATATGTAGATATGTAACGTGTAATATTATACCTAATTATAATTACAAGAAAGAAGATACATCAAGAAAAGAAGAAAGAAGAACAGAGTACGGTCAGCAGGGGTTTCTTTCGGCCTTCAGCTGTTGAGAGACTGTAGGCCGGCGGAAACTACTTGCTGACTCTACTTGTATACATCATTGAAGACTAAGAAGAACAGAAGACTAAGAAGAGAACAGAAAATAGATAGCTGTCAAGAAGTGTTAATTTTTTTATAATCTTAATGGTGATGAAGTAATTTCATCAGCATCATTTCAGCCGTAAGACGTCCACCGCTGGACATAGGCCTCCCCAAATTTGGGGGGGTTTGCCATGATCGACACGCTTGGCAGGCGGGTTAGCGATCGCAGTATGGTGATGCATAGAGAACGCTGCTGCCCATTCTCTAGTAAGTCCCTTAGTCGCCTTCTACGACACCCACGGGAAGAGATAGGATGGAGCTATACTTTACGTCCGGCACCACACGGAACAATTTACACAAATTAAATTAGCTGTATAGGTTCCAACCTATGACCCGACCGACCCTTGCTCGTTGAAATAAAATGTAAATGCCAATATTTTGATCCAGCCTGTCCCCAATAATGATAGCTGTCCCCCTATCAGTGACGCCCTGAGCCGAGGTCCATACCCCACAGAGGGTGCCCTCAGCGTGCAGTCGCTTAGTATGTAAAATTTAATTTGTAAGCCCTGGCTGAAGGCGTTAAGGCCCATAGTATCCTCATCTCCCGTTTGTATGCTAAAGCACGACTGCCCCCCGCGCCCGCGCAGGGCACCTCTGAGCCTTTATCTCAAAATGGGGATATTCCTTTGATTAATTTACAATTGTGCTTCGGCGATTCTGTGGTACCTCTAACTATCTATTTTTCAGTGTATTTTTTTTCCAAATAACGAAGCCGTTTAGTAGGAGTATGGAGTAGAAGCCAAAATATTGCGTGTTGGAAAATATTTTTTACAGCAAAAGTATTAACCATACAAAAAAGTACTTCGGGCAAAATGATCTATATGAATCTATAGCAAAATCATATATTTTTCAAATCTTCAAGACAAGCCGTTAATGAGCAGTACGGTTCATAAAGTGACCGTGTTACGCTACCAAACGGGACGTAGGCCCTTAAGATTAACTTCTTAATGGCAGCCCCAGGAAAGCCCGGTTGAGCAGTCACGGCCTCTCAAGGCCAACTGCGAGATGCCCAAAAAAAAAAAAGAACCTATGTCCTTCAACTAAGTCACAGCCGTTTCCATTAAGCCACTAGCCAGTATTTCACTAGCAGTACTCCGAAAACTATTTGCCCGTATTACTGCGTACAATTCGGACCCATTTCAAATCTATCTGTCGGGATTGTCCTTGAATCTTCGTGTCACGTTCCTATGTCATATCATGTCTACTTTACTTGAGAGGTTAGAAAGAGGGATCTATTTCATTTCATTTCATTTATTTGCATACCATAATGTGAATTAAGTTGTTACAAATAGGCTTAAAGCTAAGATACAGTTATGGACCCTGTAAGAGCACAGCAACATAAGTATGGATAATTAAAATAAAATAAAATAAAATAAATAATAGCATTTAGAACATGAATAATTCTTAATTAAATTAAATGTATTTATATTATACCGTCCTCGATATGACTTTAAACTGTCGTGCATTTAGTATTGAACTAAATGTATAATTCCACCCGTAGGCTATGGGTTAAGTTCACCCAAATAGGCTCGGATGGAATAGCCGACATTAGTGCAGGATGTCGGCTCAGGGCGGTGGCTAATGAACGTCTAGCACGTCAAAGGTGGCGCCCATGGGCCCAGTCAGGTGGTCCACTGTACACCCACCAACTCGCACTAGACAAGCGCGGTGGGTTAATTTGTCTAAACCCCTACTCTCTCATGACACACACGACTAAAAATGCGCCTCAAGTACCCGGCATCGGTTCCAGCAGAGCCGACGCTGAGACTGACATTAGGCCGAATCTCTCTGGAACCATGGGGCCTCAAAATCCCCGGGTGGGATCCCTTTGTCAGACGACCAAAGCATGCTCAAAGGATTCAGAAAAACTCCACATTCTATCATTAAACACCAGGACTCTAAGAACGGAAGAACGGATAACAGAACTAGAATATGCATTGGAAAGTATAAAGTGGGACATAATCGGCCTGGCCGAAGTAAGACGAGATGGAGAAGATACCCTAGAAAGAAATTCTAATATATTTTATTATAGTGGGGGGACAGCCAGTAGATACGGGGTGGGATTTATAGTATCAAAAAAATGGAAGGATCACATTTTGGAGTTCAAAGCCTACTCAGATAGGGTAGCTGTTCTTAGATTCCGCATAACCGACAAGCGAACCTTAGCATTTGTTCAAGTCTATGCACCAACATCAGCCCATCCTGATGACGAAGTTGAAGAATTTTACGACCTCCTAAATAAGGCGTGTGACGATAACCGAGGCACGTGGACTATCGTACAGGGAGACTTCAACGCCAAACTTGGTGTTAGGCAAGAACTCGACAACATCAACATAGTCGGCCCATACGGACTAGGCTTGAGAAATGATCGCGGAACAAGACTGCTTCAGTTCGCTTTTGGTCAAAACCTAAGCGTAGGAAACAGCTATTTTTATAAAAAGTCTCATCGTCGATGGACATGGCTGTCTCCGGATCAATTCACCAAAAATGAAATAGATTTTTGCCTCTCTTCACATAAACAAATTATTAACAACGTAGAAACTCTTAATAGTTTCAAGTTTAGTTCCGACCATAGACCTTTGCGTACGACTTTAAAATTCAATTTAAAAATAGAGCGTGCCCAAATAATAAAAAACTCTATTAAAAGGTTAAACAGATCAACACTCATAGCAAATCAGGAACAATTCGTTCTTGATTTAAAAAATAGCTTCACTCTACTAGAAACAAAAGACGAAGATAGTGTTCAAACACAATACAAAAACATCAAAGATGTTATAAAAAAGGTCAGCAACAAAGTAAAAACAACCAAATATAAATATAGTAAACTTAGCTACCAAACAAAACAGCTGATCGAAGAGAGACATAAACTAGCCATGTACACAAAAGAATACACAGCTACAGATAAACTTGTAAAGCGTAGTATCCGTAAAGATTTAAGAAACCGCAATACTCATCTTATCAAGATTGCTTTGGAACAAAATACATCTCTAAAATCAGCAAAACAGGGAATTTCTAGCAAAGGAAGATCTGCTATAGGCTGTTTAAGGGACTTTTCAGGTGCGAGGCAGAACGATAGAGGCAAAATTCTAAAAATTTGTACCGAATTTTATAGAAATCTTTATAGTGAGAAGCCGACCCTCCAACCTAACACAACAATGTATTCGTACTCCGATGACATTCCACTATTTACAGGTTGGGAAGTCCACAAGGCACTAGGGAGCATGAAATACAGCAAAAGCCCAGGCGATGATGGCGTAACGACGGAAGCCTTAAAAATTGGGGAGCCGGTTCTCCTTCCACATATAACGAATCTTTTCAACAGCATTTTAAAAACTGGAATTATACCACATAAATTTTGCCACTCATTGATTATTCTTCTCCATAAAAAGGGTGACAAAACAGACATTAATAATTACCGCCCTATCAGCCTGGTTTCGCACCTGTACAAAGCGTTTACTAAAGTAATAGAGGACCGAATATCAGAACCACTCGATAAGCAACAGCCTCCCGAGCAGGCTGGATTTCGCCGCGGCCTCTCTACTACTGACCACCTACACTCCATCAACCAGATTATCGAGAAACACACAGAATTCCAGCTCCCACTTTATATCGCCTTTGTGGACTATTCAAAAGCTTTCGATAGTATCAGTCATAGCTCAATTTTTAACGCCCTGCAGAATCAAGACATAGATACCACTTACATTAATCTTCTACAAAGTATTTATAGGAACAGCACTGCAGCGATTAAGATCAGCTCCATGACAGGACCGTCCTTCCAGATTGAGAAAGGAGTTAAGCAAGGCGACCCGCTGTCTCCGAAACTATTCACGGCTGTGCTGGAGGAAGTCTTCCGAAGGTTGGCAGCGGGCTGGACAGAAAGGGGCATTATGGTCGGCCATAAGAGATTATCTAATCTCCGTTTTGCCGACGATATTGTCCTCTTTTCATCTTCAGCCTCCGAGTTGACTCAGATGCTAGACGATCTTAGCACGGCAAGCCTAGAGGTCGGCCTTCAGATGAATATGTCAAAGACCAAGTTGATGACGAACAGCGTGCATCGCAGGATCACTGTGGCAGATGGGGAGGTTGAATACGTTGATGAGTATGTATATCTTGGTCAAATAGTCTCTTTCCAGGCAAGACAAAACAAAGAAGTTGCAAGACGCACCGAGAATGCCTGGAAGAGCTATTGGGCCATGAAAGAACTAATGAAGGGTGATCTTCCTTTGTCCCTCAAGAGAAGACTCATTGACGTGTGCATACTTCCCATCCTCACATGTGGTGGTCAAACATGGTCTTTGACAAATCAGCAGAGGTCCACGCTCGAGGTTTGCCAGAGGGCTATGGAACGAAGTATTCTGGGCATCAAACTAACAGACCGGGTTAGGAATACGACCATCCGTTCAATGACAAAGATAACTGATGTCACTTGGAAAGCTGCCACACTAAAATGGAATTGGGCTGGACACATCTGCCGCATGTCAGACGACCAATGGGCCAAACTTACGACCCAATGGGTCCCTCCTAATGGCAAGCGACGTCGCGGTAGGCCCAGACGGAGATGGCGGGATGAGCTGGACTCCTTCAACAAGAACTGGTCACTAGCAGGATTAAACCGAGAGAAGTGGAAGGAGGGTAGAGAGGCCTTTGCCCTGCAGTGGGACATCACAGGCTTTTAATAAATAAAATAAATAATAATATATTATAATAATTATACAATATTTATTGTTTATTTTATATGTGTGAATGTAATTGGCAAATGTAGGAGTAATCTGAGTAATCTGGATCTAATCTGCCTAGACACTTGATATTCTTCTCTTATTGGTTTTGCTTTGCAATTTTATTAAATACTAGCTTTTGGATGCGGCTCCGCTCGCGTGGATGTCGGTTATAGCGTAAAAAAGTAGCCTATGTCCTTCTTCATATCCCAGGCTATATCTCTGCCAAATTTCATGATGATCGGTTCAGCGGTTTACGCGTGAAAGCTTAACAGACAGACAGAAGAGTTACTGCATCGGAAACCCCATGTCTCAGTAATACCATCTATACTCCATTTGAAATAAGATAAGACATTTAAACAAACCTTTTTTTACAGACAGTTCAACCGATTCTGACGTATGTAACGTAGGATGGCATTAAAAGCAAAAAAAGTAGTTGCAATACCAACTGTTTACTGCAGCTGCCATTTGTTATGCCGCCAACGCAATAGAAGTCAAAATCGGTTGATCGGACTGTAAAAAAGGTTTAGTTAGATGTCTAATCTTATTTCAAATGGAGTATAGCATATTATAATAAAATCCTGTCAAAGGTCGACGAATCACAGCTTAAGCCAATGGCTGAACGTTCTTTCCAAAGCGCGAAAAGGTTTTAATCAAAATCAAAAGTCATTTATTCAAACTATGCAGAGAGTCGGCACGTTTTGAATGAACAAATTACAGAACAAAAGACAGTCTCCCAAAACGCCTGCTATTCACCACTTCCTACTGATTTAGCCGGAAAGACGAAGTTGCGCAAAAAACAGCAGTTATATTTTCATATATTCAAGTATATTTATGGGGAAAATAAAAACTTTTCCAAAACAAACTGACTTCCAAAAAAACACTACAAAGTGAAAAATGATTTAAATTTCGGAACTTAGTGACTTTGGATATGTATTTTATTAAATTTTCATGTCACCGACTTCCGAAATTAAAGTAATTTTTCACTTTGTAGTGTTTTTTTGCAAGACGGTTTATTTTTTTGTAATAAGTTTTTATTTTTCACTTTTTAGTTATAGTACCTACCCCACACCAATTCGAAATGTCATCATCCTTGGGATAAAAACAATGCATATTTATGCGATAGCAGCAGTCGCTTGATTTGCTGTAATATTTTGAAGAGTTCCGTTGTGTTTCCGAAACGCATCATCAGATCTATATAAATGGAACCACACGGGAAGCACCAGCTTTCAAATAAAAAAAGACTCATCAAAATCGGTTCACCCAGTCGAAAGTTCTGAGGCAACAAAAATTTTTTTTTTTAATCCAGTCGAATTGAGAACCGCCTCCTTTTTTTAAGTCTGTTACTATTATTAAACAGTAAGCATATATAGGTTAACATCAAGTAGAGACGACATAATGAGTAGTTTAAATATTACCTACAGCTAGTTACTTATATTATTTGCCAGTGAACCCCAAAGTAGACAATTAGTCTGTATCTTGGGGTTCAAGATACGAATTCTAGAGTGGAGACTAGAGAGGTGCTTTCAAACATGGTATTTTATGAGTGTATGTGTAAAGTTTGTGTGGTGTCTGACGTGTGTGGTGTGTGTGTGTGGCGTTAAAAGGTGGGTGTGTAAGTGTGTATTTTTAACAGACTTAAAAAAAGGAGGCGGTTCTCAATTCGACTGGATAAAAAAAAAATGTTTGTTGCCTATATATTGCCTAAATATATAATATTTGCCTAAATATTTTATTGCCCATGTTAGCGAAGCCCAATAACATGCATGTAAGTTACGGGCCTACATAGCTATGTTAACAGAACCCCATTACAAACTATTAAATTTTACCTGCCAAGTAATGTACCTACCTGAGTGTACCTGTCTACCTGTGTATATCTATTGTGGATATACACCTAAATATGTACCCATTTGCCTGCCTACCCTACCTATTTCCAATAGCGTGATGTATGGTAGGCACGTAATACAAGTCGGAACCTGCTACAAAGGAATCTTCCATGCGAACTGTGACGCACGGAGGTTTGACCATGAAATCGTTATTTTCCCACGGTCGTGTGGAAGATTCCGTTGGAATCGGGAGCAGGTTTCGACTTGTCTACCGAAAAACAGACTACGCTTGGCCATTTAGGTCCCGCCTCCTTGACATGATTGGTATTTTGTAAATGTTTGGAGGCGGGGCTTACCGCAACTTACAACGATGTGTAAAGCTATATAAGGCTCCGTAGAAATTAGTTTGTCAGAATGTTACTACCAGTGCTTAGAAGAGTTACCTCATAACCTTCAGTAGTCATCATCTAGTCCTCAAGTGAACACCTAATAGTGAAATAGTGGCTCCGCTGTTCACTATAAGTCGCGAAGTACCCTATATCTAGCTAGCAAGTAAACCAGTATTAGCTTAGGAATATTACCATCTTATTCTCTGTGTGTAATAACTGTGTATGACTTTATATGACTTTTGCTATTTCCATAACCATTGTGTGTGTGTTATCTGATTACTTTTGACTATTTCGTGTGCCTAAATTGTGTATTTGTTGCTATTTCTTTTGTGCATAAACGTGTACCAAATATAGTGTTTTAAACGATAATACCTCTTTTAATTGAATACTTTCGTGATCGGGAACACCGTCACCACCGCCTACAACACCTGACTCCCCGCATAATTAACATTTTGGTCCTTCGAGCCGGATCAGGTTCAATTAGAAAGTATTCGATTAAAATCATGAGCAATAAAAGCGAAATTACCACACGCAGCAAAGTCAGGAAGCTAGCTCAAGAAATGAGTTCACGTAGACTAGAGGACGTCGTCTCTGACTCGGGCATTCCCTCTGAGAGGGCCCCAGGATCTCCGTCCATAGCGCCAACGATGGCATCAACGTCTGCCTGTAACATCCCTCTGACGGGAGGCCGAGTAATCGACCACAGCATAGCGCCAGAAGGGCCGACCAGACAGACAGGAACTAAAGTTCGCCATATCTCGCCGCGCAGCAAAGCGTCGTCAAGAAACAGCCGGAAAAGTATAGATTACCTCAGAAAGAGGGTCGAATACGAGGCTGAGCGCGATCTAGTGCAGCTAAAGGAGAATCTTGTGAAAGATAAGGAAAACCTTCTCAAGAAAAGAGTGGAGGCAGATCTAGCCGAAATAGAGGCGGCTAATGAGAGTGATGGCTCGCACTCCGATGTGAGTACGACACAGCGCGTCGAAGAATGGGTGAGTAAAACACCCCAAGTGCCCCGGTTAAATTCAGTGTTGGGTTCGTCAGCTGTGTCAGGCGCGCCTGTTGAAGAGGCCGCGCCCCGTGAAGCATCGGAAAACCACGTAAATCACGTAAGTAGAGTGAATCGTGATAGTAATAGTTACCGTGTGTCGTCAGTGTCGCATAACGTTAACGTGTCGCAAGTACCGAGGCAATCCGCGTCTGTACCGTTACCTAACCTAACGGTACCAAATACGCCAAGGTACGATTACATGCCAGTTTCGTCGGAAGGCGTAAGGTTTAATATGCCCAGTAGTTATCCCATCTTTACCACTCCGGTCGCAAGTGTGCCTCGGGTAGAAACGCTCGAGTCGGTCACACGGCGGCAGATGCAGTACGGAGAGGATGATAGAGAAAGAAGGAGAGAATCATCTGGGGACAGAAGCCGAGATAAATTCGACAAACTGGCAGAGGCGATCACGAGCCTGGCACGACCACGACCGGTACCAAGACAGGCATATGAATTGCCGTATTTTAATGGTGACCCAGCCGACTGGATTTCATATCGGAATATGTACTGGGAAACGTCACAGCTGTACAGTTTCAAACCGCACGAAAACCTAGCACGATTAAAATCCTCATTACAGGGCAGCGCAAAGATAGCAGTGGAGGATCTGTTGAGAACGTCGACAGATCCCTCAGAGATAATGCGTGCGCTCGAGGAAGAGTTCGGTCATCCGACCCTAGTGTTACAATACGCGATTAAGAAAGTTCGAGATTTACCCAGAGTGACGGAGAGTTGCCGGGAGCTGGGGAAATTCTCAACAACGGTGCGAAACTGCGTGTCACTGTTAAAGAATATTAGAGCTGACGGCTATTTAAATAACCCGCAGCTTGTGAACGAACTGCTGGGTAAACTGACGCCCATACAACGCGCGCAATATGGGGACTTCGCCATGGGGTTGAATAGTGCGCAGGGGGTGGATTTGAGAGTGTCACCAAACTTAGAGATGTTATCTCAGTTTCTCATACATTTGACACGCTCGACATCGTACTATGTACAAGCGAACATATTCGAGCCAGGTCCATCAAAGCCCCCTGCCAGGCAGCAACAGAAGTTCGGCGGGACAGGACAGTCCCGACCAATAAACAGTGCGCGCGCGGCCAGCAGCAGGCCTCCGTTGACACAGAGAGTGAACACGCAGAGCGACGAGACTACCGCTCCAGAAGAATGCGTAATATGTCAACGGAAGCATAAAGTGGAGGAATGTGAGGTGTTTAAGAAACTCACCATTCAACAACGTTGGGAAGCAATTAAAGGGCAGAATACCTGCTTCAAGTGCCTATTTGGAAAGCATCCCAAGAGATTCTGTCGCGCCAGTAGATGCAAGAAATGTGGTTTCGGGCACCACCTATTATTACATGCGGATAAGCAACAGAGGGAACAAGAGGGAAAACCTCAAGATACCAAAACGGAAAGTGTGACTAACATAGGTGAATGGCGGGCGACTGCGCTATTAAAGATAGTGCCAGTGACGATAAGTGACGACGAGCGGTGCTACGCTTTATTGGACGATGGAGCGACCGTGTCACTGATCGATAGTTCGCTCGCCACTAACCTAGCAGGTCCGTGTGTTCCTCTGACAATAAAAACCGCGGGTGGCTACAGTGTGACAGACTCTACTTCGCGAGTAGTACAAGTGCGCGTAAAAGGTCCTAATGGACAGTGCCATAATATACAGTGTCGTACAATAAAAGATATCAATCTGCCAATGCAAACAGTGACGAAGTCGTTAATAAACGACAACGCGCACCTAAGTGACTTGGGTTGCGTGGAGATGAGGGGAGCCAAGCCGCTGCTGTTACTAGGACAGGACAACTGGGAGCTACTTGTCAGCCAGGACATCCGCCGTGGAAAATCCGGTAAGCCAGTTGCCTCATTAACTCAGCTAGGTTGGGTCATTCATGGACCGTTTTATAACATTAACCTAGATAATGAAAACGTAAATTGCATGACTGTTTCCCTCCCCGACCTACATGACCTAGTTAAGTCCCAGTTCGAGCTGGAAGCACTAGGCATCTGCGAAAGCACTAGGCATAAAGATATCGAAAGGGCAGTAGCTGTGTTAGACAGCACTAGCCAACGTACGCTTGACCAGTCACAATGGGAGGTGGGCCTGATGTGGAAGCATGATAATGTCCAGTTGCCTAACAACTATACACAGGCCCGCCAGCGACTGTATGATATAGAGAAGCGTATGCGTAAAGACGCTAGTTTCACTGAGGCTTACTCAGCAAAAGTGAATAGGTTATTAGACGAGCGTTACGCGCTTACATTAGAGAGTAATTTAAATAGCTCGCCGGTTTGGTATTTACCACAAGTCGGAGTTGTTAACTCGAACAAACCGGGGACGCTACGTCTAGTGTTTGACGCGGCCGCTACGTCACATGGTGCGTATTTAAATAATAACCTACTTACCGGGCCCGACTTATTGAATTCGGTACTCGGTTTATTAATAAAGGTCAGGATAGGCCCCATTGCTTTCTCGGGGGATATCGCTGACATTCTGTTAAGAATCTTATTAGATAATTTGTCAGATAGAGGCGACTGGCGCTGGGTACCTTCCCAGGATAACCCAGCTGACAGGGCTACCCATTTGTGTTGGCCCGACGACCACGCAGAGTGGCTTTCGGGCCCCTTGTTTTCGTGTGACCCACAGGTGCGGTCGCCGGGGTCTCCTGAGGCTGAGGCGCCGGGAGTGGACTTAGTTCGCGTTACGCGGGTCCACACTACAGCCGCGTCTGTGGCCACATTAACCAGCTTCGTGCGCTTATTACGGGCGCGCTTACAACGCGTCATAGCGCACGAGCCGATCTTCATCGGCCGATGTGGCAAACATCGGTCGACTACAGAAGTGGACTTTGTTCGCGTTATGCGGGTCCACGCCACAGCTGCGTCTGTGGCCCCATTCAACAGCGTCGTGCGCTTATTACGGGCGCGCTTACAACGCGTCATAGCGCACGAGCCGATCTTCATCGGCCGTTGTGGCAAACATCGGTCGACTCCAGAAGTGGACTATGTTCGCGTTACGCGGGTCCACGCCACAGCCGCGTCTGTGGCCCCATTCACCAGCTCCGTGCGTTTATTACGGGCGCGCTTACAACGCGTCATAGCGCACGAGCCGATCTTCATCGGCCGATGTGGCAAACATCGGTCGCCTACGGAAGTGGACTTTGTTCGCGTTACGCGGGTCCACACTACAGCCGCGTCTGTGGCCACATTTACCGGCATCGAGCGCTTATTACGGGCGCGCTTACAACGCGTCATAGCGCACGAGCCGATCTTCATCGGCCGATGTGGCAAACGTCGGTCGACTGCGGAACTGGGTCTGCGAGACCCAGGAGGAGGCTCACAACTGCCTTAAAAGTTGTCCTGAGAAGACAGCTTCGAGGACGAGCGGGCCGCCAGTCTAAAAGGCCTGCCCGTGCTCATCTGCTGCTGCAGTACGCTCAAGGAGCGTGTTCCTTGTGAGGAGGACCTTTACACCCTCCTCACTGAGGCCGAGCTGACTACAGACAGCCGGCCATATTAAGCTGCGTGTACGACAACCACAACCAGCCTGTGGTCCTGACCACCGAATCATCTGCTCCTGGGCACTGCGTCCGGGAGTACTCCGTTTGCACCGAGCGACGATGAAGAAATCGACTCCCGCCGGCAGTGGCGGCGCGTGAACGCGCTCGCCGATATGTTCTGGCGGCGCTGGCTGCGGGAATATCTACCTACACTTCAACGTCGGGAAAAGTGGGCGAACAATGTGCCAAATGTGTGTGTCAGTGACGTAATAGTGATTGTCGACACTAATAAACCACGAAGTGTGTGGACGAAGGGTGTAATTAAGGCAGTGTACCATGGCAGTGATGGCATCATCCGTGTTATAGATGTCAGAACAAATAGTGGGGTTCTGCGTCGGCCCGTAAACAAAGTTATTGTGCTTCCTACAGACCAAGTTTTGTAAGACGGTTGAACCCTTTTACAGGGGGGTGGAATGTTAGCGAAGCCCAATAACATGCATGTAAGTTACGGGCCTACATAGCTATGTTAACAGAACCCCATTACAAACTATTAAATTTTACCTGCCAAGTAATGTACCTACCTGAGTGTACCTGTCTACCTGTGTATATCTATTGTGGATATACACCTAAATATGTACCCATTTGCCTGCCTACCCTACCTATTTCCAATAGCGTGATGTATGGTAGGCACGTAATACAAGTCGGAACCTGCTACAAAGGAATCTTCCATGCGAACTGTGACGCACGGAGGTTTGACCATGAAATCGTTATTTTCCCACGGTCGTGTGGAAGATTCCGTTGGAATCGGGAGCAGGTTTCGACTTGTCTACCGAAAAACAGACTACGCTTGGCCATTTAGGTCCCGCCTCCTTGACATGATTGGTATTTTGTAAATGTTTGGAGGCGGGGCTTACCGCAACTTACAACGATGTGTAAAGCTATATAAGGCTCCGTAGAAATTAGTTTGTCAGAATGTTACTACCAGTGCTTAGAAGAGTTACCTCATAACCTTCAGTAGTCATCATCTAGTCCTCAAGTGAACACCTAATAGTGAAATAGTGGCTCCGCTGTTCACTATAAGTCGCGAAGTACCCTATATCTAGCTAGCAAGTAAACCAGTATTAGCTTAGGAATATTACCATCTTATTCTCTGTGTGTAATAACTGTGTATGACTTTATATGACTTTTGCTATTTCCATAACCATTGTGTGTGTGTTATCTGATTACTTTTGACTATTTCGTGTGCCTAAATTGTGTATTTGTTGCTATTTCTTTTGTGCATAAACGTGTACCAAATATAGTGTTTTAAACGATAATACCTCTTTTAATTGAATACTTTCGTGATCGGGAACACCGTCACCACCGCCTACAACACCTGACTCCCCGCATAATTAACAGCCCAGGTAATCCTGGGCAATAAAATATTTTCATATTTGCATTTTCATATTTTTCAGTTAGAAGGATTTTCAGGATTCTATACAATAAGCAAGTATAATTAACATTATGAAACACAAAACATTAAATTAAATTATTTTCCATACTAGATTCCGTTCGCGGCTTCGCCCGCGTGGAGGTCGGAAGTTATCCCGCGGGAACGTACTACCGGGATAAAAAGTATCCTATGTGTTAATCTAGGTTATAATCTATCTGTGTGCCAAATTTCATCCAAATCCATTCAGCCGTTTTTGCGTGAAAGAGTAACAAACAAACATCCATCCATCCATCCATCCATAGTAAGATGTCAGCTAGCACATACCAATATACCATATGTCTTGGATATGTAATGGACGGTCACCCATCCACGAACCGACCGCGGTAAGCGTAGCCTAACCTTATTATTTTTCCACAACCCGCTCTGCTACCCGTTCGTTGAATACAGACATAATAATATGAAATAACCGGCATCAGTCAGTTAAATAAATAATCTTCTTTCCGTCGGCTGGCAACAAAAAAATGGCCGTTATTTATAATTATTTGTGGTTTTACATCTGTATTTAAAATATGATCTTTTATACGTTTTCAGAATTTGTACACGGAATTATTGCCGGCCATTTTATTTTACGCAAATGAACTAGGTATGTTCAGTCTATCGCATATAGATATGTGGCGGCAAACGAGTTGTCATTGTCTATATCGTTATCAAATAATAAAAAAACACGTGTGGAGTCGGGGGGATCCCGTTAGGGACGAAGTTGCTTGCGCTTTTTCTTCGAATGTAACGTCCGTCGTTCACGCTATCTTTAAAATACTCAAACTTTATTTATGCATTACAATCGGCGTCAGCACCCTCAAAAACCATTAAAACGATACCCATGATGAAAATTAAGCACATTTTCGCGGCCGCCATTTTGGATTTTTATTTTTACCTCACTATTGCTTCCATGAAAATTATTTCACTCTCTCTTCGTCTCTCTCTATTGTATTTAATAAAAAAAACCCATAGAGGAATGACCATCTTTACATACCAAGACCCTTTTGTGCCTCTGAAAGCACGTTAAGTTGTTAGTGTCGGCTGTCATTCGTGGATATTTGACAGTCGTTACGGGTCATTAGAAGCCGAAATGTCTAACAAACAGTCTTACCAAGGGTATCGTTTTACCCAATAACTAGGTTATGGTGATCAGATAGGCAGTCACTTCATGTAAACTACTGATACTCAGCTGCATTCGGTTGGACTAGACGCCGACCCTAACATGATTGACAAAGGCTAGGCAGACTTATTGTCAAGCAAAATGATTCGTTCAAAACCGGACATTACGCAACTCACATTCCTTTTAAGGCGACACAATATCCTCTGCCCTTCACCCTTAACATATACAGGACAAAATCTAAATAAAAAACTTTCTCCGTTAACTCAATTTGTACGAGGAACGAGGGAAAAAGGGTTCAATAGAGATTCCCCGAGTTTTAGGGCGACTAATAATAACGTTATGAATCGCCCCAGTTTCCCTAAATTGGGGTAGCATGTTGTGTTCTGGGAACAAGTGGCGACACAAAGGGTTTTTGTTGCTAAATACAGGATTTATTACATTGGCTTGTAATAGGGATTAAGGATGTATTTTTTTATACTTTAAATCGATAGTTTACATCGCCATTTGGAGAGCATTAGTAACGGGTGATTTACGAGTTGTAGATCGTATATTCGATCCCAGACTGACGCTTTATTTTATCACTTTTCTGCAAGAGGTGAAGAAAGACATCGTGAGAAAACCGACATACCCTAAAACAAAAAAATCGAACACATGACGTGTCAAATGTCTTCCAATTTTTGCTACAGAGGCCTCCGCTCTATGAGAGGGATGCATGGAGAATCCTCCTCGTGTAGCGCAATTTGTTCCACTAGTAACTCGAATGAACCGAGCGCTCGGCGCATCCTGGACAGTCAATTCAGACAATTCTTCTCTTGCGGTAGTAGGGCTAACGCCCGCCTGTTTCGCGACCACCCTCCCACTGGAGTCCGGCGTCAAGCAGCTTGCTGTGTTTCGTCAATGCGTGGGAGTGCCAGTGCCTTGAACATGAGTGAACAGGCATTTTCTGGGCACGCTCGATCCATCACAAACCTCATCAATCGCTTTCCATCAGGCGTGATCGAGGTCAAGAGCGAGCCCATCTAGTAATAAAATTTAAAAAAAAAATAGTGTAAAAAAACACGCTTTAAAAACGAAACTAAAAAAAGAGAAAATAATTTATTTCTCTTTTTTTAGTTTCGTTTTTAAAGCGTGTTTTTTTTTATAAGAATCCATAGAATGTTAGTAACATAATAATAGGTCTTTACCTATGAAATTGCCGTTTTGTATGAAAAAATTTAAACACATTTTTTTCATGTATTTTTTATTTGTATTAATCGAAGTAATCACCCATGCAATCAATGCATCTTTGCCATCGCAGTGGCAGTTTATTGATGCCCTGCCTTAAAGAAATCAGCTGGACGGGAGGCAACAAATTCTTCAAAGGCATTTTGTACTGCCTCTCGGGTATTGAATTTTTTTCCCGCCAAGAAGTTATCCAAATTCTGGAAAAAGTAGTAGTCTGTAGGCGCAAGGTCTGGTGAGTAGGGCGGATGACGGAGAGCTTCCAACCCCAGTTCTTGCAACTTGGAGACCGTCTGCTGTGCAGTATGAGGTCGCGCGTTGTCGTGCAGGAGCAGCGGAGACGAGCGATTGACCAATGCTGGTTGGAGATGTGCCAGCTTCTCCATCATTGTGTTCAGTTCTTCACAGTACACATCTGCAGTAATGCTCACCCCGTTTGGTAAGAAGCTGTGATGAATCACACCGGCGCTAGACCACCAAACAGTGACCATCACTTTTCTAGGGGTAAGTTTTCGTTTAGGGCATTGTTTAGGTGCTGAACCACGATCCAACCAACTTGCTGAGCGCTTGCGGTTATCAAACAGAATCCATTTTTCATCGCAGGTAACAATGCGGTTCAAAATTCCTTCATTTGTGTGTCTGTTGAGCAGTGCAAGGCACGTCTCGACGCGTACTTCGCGCTGACGATCATTGAGTTCGTGGGGCACCCATTTGTCAAGCTTTTTTACCTTGCCAATTTGACGCAAATGGACCAATATTGTTTTGACGCTAACGTCGAAAGCTGCTGCTAATTCAGCCGTAGATTGTGTATCATCAGCTTCCACAATCGCCTTTAATTCGTCATTGTCGACCAAAGTCTTCGGACGACCGCGAGGTTCATTTTTCAGGTCGAAATTTCCAGAACGGAAGCGAGCAAACCAATAACAGGTGGTGCGTTGGTTTGTAGTGTTAGCTCCGTAAACGTCGTTGATGTTGCGTGCCGCTTGTGCCGCGTTGCTGCCACGACGGTACTCATATTCCATAATTACTCGAATTTTTAACGTATCCATGATGACGAAAAAGATTGAAATGCGATGAAAATGTAACACTAATCAATAAACAAATGACTACTTTTGGAAAAAAAATCCATGTTTTTTAAATAAAATTAATTTGAAATTAGAATTCTTACCCAAACAAAAATTATTTTGATTTGAAATGGCCAGTACTGCAAAACGGCAATTTCATAGGTAAAGACCTAATATTAAAACAACATACTATCTAGTGTTACAATCAATCACCCTCTGCACAAACTGTTTTACAATTGGAGAACCGAAACTTTCCACTACAGTTCTCAGGATGCGGTTGCGACTGCCTCTCACTCGACTCAGTAGCGAAGCGGTTTTCTTGCGCACAATCGCGTGAAAACCATCGGTACGAGCTTGCGCAAACATCTCAGACGCGCTGCAATAGCGAGGAAGTCTCAACAACATCCTGAAACCATTATTATACTGGACTCGCAGGACATCTAGCGGTCTTTTGGTGTAATTGACCCATAGATTACTCGTGTACAGACTTTGCCAATAAGCCTTAATAATAGTAATTTTTACTTGGTCCCTATACCGAGCAAATCTACGGGCCAACATGTTGCACCAGACGGCGAGTGCCCTGCGCGCCCTCTCTATACATACATGGTCCTTAAGATCGTCGGAAAGAAAGTGACCTAGGTATTTAAAAGTGGATATCCTTTTGATCACTGATTCGTTTATTAAAAGCTCGGGTCCCACTTCATGACATTTTCCGCCGACACCAAAGACCATGTATTCACATTTTTTTTACATTATAAATGAATCCATGTACTGTATGTAATAATCAAGCATTGCTTATCATAGCGTTAAGCGTCTCTATTAGACACCTCCGATGCACTGAATAAAAGATGGCGGATTTTATTTGAATCAGCTGATCGATTATGAGACGCTCATTAAAATATTTCTGTCAGCTCATTACAATATCTATTTAAAATGCAAGAAACAGCATTTAACTTCCCGCAAAGCCTTAAAATTGCATGCAATAATTAGTTCAGGGTTCCGTCAATCTTTAAAAAAAATATGCCTGGAAAATTATTTAAAAACAAAAAAATCGACTTCATCAGGAGTCGTCGAACCCTAAATTCCAATTTAAAATCGTTGATTGAGTTCACTTTCATTATCTTTTCGGTATAAAACCCGAATAAAAAATAAAAAACAGACACTGACAGAAGCTTTCTGCCTATTCCCATGGGATAATCCACGCAGGACAAGCCGTGGGCACAGCTAGTATAATCAGCCTATTATGTTCCCACAGCTGCGACACTGGTCTCCTCTCTGTGAGAGGGAGGGGGCCGTAATCCACCACGCGGGCCCAGTGCGGGTCGGTAGATGACACATGTCTAAGATAATTTTTTTCTAAGACACGCCGGTTTCCTCACGATGTTTTAAGTACAGTGGTGATGACTTACAGACTATACTAATATAATAATTAGACTCATCATCATCATCATTTCAGCCGAAAGACGTCCACTACTGGACATAGGCCTCCCCCAAGCTCCGCCACTTCGACCGGTTCTGTGCTTCCCGCATCCAGCGGACTCCTACGGCCCTCACAATGTCATCGGTCCACCTTGTGGGAGGCCTTCCAATTTTACGTCGTCCGGTACGCGGTTGCCACTCCAGAACCTTCCGGCCCCATTGGCCATCTGTTCTGCGGGCATACTCCCTGCCCACTGCCCACTGTTTGGCAATTCTTCGAGCTATATCGGTTACCTTGGTTCTCCTACGGAGCTCTTCATTCCTGATTTGATCACGCAGGGAAACTCCAAGCATAGCCCTTTCCATTGCCCTTTGGGTGACTTTAAGCCTTCTTATGAGGCCCATTGTGAGCGACCACGTTTCGGTTCCGTATGTCGTCACTGGCAACACGCACTGGTCAAAGATTTTCGTCTTGAGAGACTGTGACAATAACAGACTATACTACAGTAATTACATAAAAAAATAAAAAAATATTATGTTAAAATTATTACTATGTTGCCGTGCCTCCGGGTTTCATGCTGGAACTTACTTATATGTACTGTAAAACAACTAAATGTACACATGACTGAAACAACTAAATGTACACTTTGACAGCCGTTACGGGTCGTCAGAAGCCCGAAAACCAAGGTGTTTCTTGGTACCCAGTAACTGGGTTGTTCAAAACCCAGTTACTGGGTTGTTCACAAACCAGTTACTGGGTAAGAAGCCCGAAAGTCTGACAACCAGTCTCACCAAGAGATATCGTCTTACCCAGTAATTAATTGGGTTGTGGAGGTCAGATATTCAGTCGCCCCGTGTAAAATACTGGTATTCAGCTGCATTCGGTTAGGCTGGAAGCCGGCCCAACAAAATTGGGAGAAGGCTAGGCAGATGACGATAAGTCATAATCAATAACCAGCGCTGCGACACTTTTTTTCAATGTCGCAGCATCATGGATAGGCAGTATATGCGCCCTCACGGCTTTAATCGCCGCAGGAGACGCCCTGGGCGTCGGGAATCCCAGGCTGATTCCCGGCCACCGTAGGCGTGGACTTGCAGACGGCGAGTAATGGGTAACTCACTGTCCGGTAAGGACCAAGCCCGGGTCGACGGCGCGTTGTATTTCACGCCCGCTTCAAAGAGATGTCAGCACCAACTGGTGGAGTCCGCAAGGACCGACGCCTGCCAGGGGTGTGGGTTGTTCGAAAGAGATACCGCGGCCCCTGGCACACAGGCAACTTAGGGATCACGGGTGGGTTTTAGTCTGTAAAAGTCTGACACGGCCTCCTGCTCCACCCAGAGCGGGAGAAGTTATTTGATAATTTACCACCCAAAAAAAAAACATGCTGAGATAGGGGCCTTTTGGCCTCGCACGGGACTATTTTAATTTTCTTTTTTTTTCTCTATAATTCTATATTTTATCAAGCAAACTGTGTAGTTAAGTTTGTGATGATCCTGTGCGAGTCTAATAAATACTTTTTTTTCTTTCTAATCAGAATTTCGCGGGCCGCTTTTTCCTTCCCTCTTAACCAACTCGTATCTCATATAGGTACGTCCAACCTCACAGCTTTATTTACGGTCACAATTAAGAAACAGGGACGTAACTCAGCTCATAATAAATTTCCTGACTCAATATATTAGATGGTAGGCTAGTGGAGCTCAAAGTTAGCTAAAATGGGATTAAACAAAAACTTTTTTTTTTGTAGGACTCTATTTTATACATGGGACTTGTAATTAGCAAAAGCGGTTTTTTTAAACTATCTACTGCCCGTGAATTCGTCTGCGTGACCTACCCTGTTGCATCACATCGCCTTCATTAGCACTATTAGTAGCACTATTACTTCGGTTCTGCTCAGCGTTTCTGACTTTATTTGTTTCTGCTCGGGTTCCAAGGGTCCTAGCGTGATGTTAGGTAGCGTTTCTACAGAATTGGGCTATAAAATGCAAAAAAAAAAATTCAAATCCAAGTGGTATTTCTTGTGATTAGTGCGCTCAAACAAACAAATTCTTCAGCTTTGTTATCAGTAAATTATAGATACAAAACTTATGTATTTGTTGCTACGCAGAAGAAGAAACACAGCGCACAAAATCACAATAAAGTACCTTAATAAGCATGTTTTTTATTTTATTTCAAGCGTACTGTGGGATCGGGGGGATCTAACTATAAATAAAATATTAAATGTTAATGTTAATATACGTGGAGTTCCACGTATAATTAAGGAAGTCAAGATTATAATAAGGCCGCGCCTAATACATTAATTATATTTTCTTCGGGAACAAACCCTATCCTATTCTATTTAAGGATAGAATCTAGAATCATCATCTTGATAGTTCAAATGTGACAGTCATTCATTACCGGCCTGTATTAACATAAAGGTTGCATTCGATAAGCAACAAACCTTTACAGTACTTACGTAAAGTCAGAGTGTGATTTTTTTTTTTTTTTTGTTGGGCATCTCGCAGTTGGCCTTGAGAGGCCGTGACTGCTCAACCGGGCTTTCCTGGGGCTGCCATTAAGATTTTACACTTAATGCCTCCAGCCAGGGCTTACAAACTAGAATTTAAAAACTAAGCGACTGCACGCTGAGGGCACCCCCTGTGGGGTACGGACCTCGGCTCAGGGCGTCACTGATAGGGGGACAGCTATCGCTATTGGGGACAGGCTGGATCGAATTGGGTCAGAGTGTGACACTCTAACTTTACGTAAGTACGCTTGTAACACGGACACGACTATCCCAATTTAGGTGTTCCCCTTTTTTTCGATTCATAGGAAACATTATTTGTTCCATTACTAGGCTTTAATGAATAGTTCTCCACGTGGTCGAAGCCTTAAACAACAGCAAGTATTTATTATACAGGGTGTTAAAGAAATTACGTGCCATAGCTTAGGGGTAGGTTCAATATCGATAAAGGAACGCAAGAAAAATAAAAACATATTTTTTTTTTGGCAAGATCAACCTAGTTTAGTACTACTAACATAAAATAGCAATACCAAATAATGCCCTTAGTGTACACGCGCATAGATATATGGTCTAGCGGCCAGTTCGAATGAAGCTATTGACAAGAGCGCGTGTCAAAAACGTCAATGTTGCTCTTGAAGCTATAATTTATTTATTTGAATTCTAATAAAATCATTTGAAAAGTTTAAAAAAAAACGTCAATGTGGCTCTTGAAGCTATAATTTATTTATTTGAATTCTAATAAAATCATTTGAGGAGTTTTATGAGTCTTTGTATTCATCTCCCAACACTTATATTCCGAAGCGAGAAGTGAAGGACAAAATGACAACGCGTTCGATATTGTTGGTGTGTTGGTGGGGTACAATCACTCGGGATGCGACGCGAATTTACACTAGTATCGTACTTGGTGACACTGCTCCGAGGCATAGAGCACAACCTGGGTGTGCTACAACAGTTGCACTTGTTTTTTTTTTTTTTTTTTGGTCGAGCATCTCGCAGTTGGCCTTGAGAAGCCGTGACTGCTTAGCCGGGCTTTCCTGGGGCTGCCATTAAGAATTAACTTAACGTCTCCAGCCAGGGCTTACAAACTAAATTAAATTAACTAAGCGACTGCACGCTGAGGGCACCCCTTGTGGGGTATGGGCCTCGGCTCAGGGCGTCACTGATAGGGGGACAGCTGTTATTGGGGACAGGCTGGATCAAAATATTGGTATTATTATTATTATTGATCGGGGAGTTGCACTTGTACGTACCCGACTATTATGTGTGGAGGCGACGGCCCCCGCCCCCGCTGGTCGTACCATCAGCCAGGACCAACTTGCTGGCTAAAACCCCTCTAACTTGAGCAATTCGCACTATAAATTACATTCAGGTCGAATTGGATATATTTACATGTTACTGGAGTGAATTCGCAATATGTTCCAAAAAATGATCTTTGTTGTGTGCTTTAATTTATAATTTTGCGTGTGTGACTTTACTATCGCATTAGGTTAAGTACCTGTAAGGATAGTTTTAAGGCCTTTAAATTAAATCATTTATAGACGTACAAATATGGTTGTATGGTTGGCGCAGTGGTTAAGCGATTGACTGCTGCGCTGCGTGTCGCAGGTTCGATTCCCGCACGGAACATATATTTGTATGACCTACAAGTACTTGTTCCGGGTCTGGCTATTTGTGTATGTGATTTTAAATGTTTGTAAACGCATCCACAATACAGGAGACATTCCTAGTGTGGGGCGACGTTTTTTTAAAAGAAAGAAAGAAAGAATTTTAATTCTAATTGATTGCTATTTTAAGTTAGTATGTACTAAATTAGGTTGATCATGCAATAATATTTTTGTTTCTTTTTTCGTGGGTTCTTTTATCGAACTTGAACCTAAAGCAAGCCTTAAGCACGCAATTCTTTTAACACCCTGTATACTAACGATGATGAAAATTATTCAAAGGGAACAATCTCCCGGAATAAAAAGAATCCTATATCCTATTTGGATCGCCCAAGGATTATATAATTTGATACAAACTTCCAACCACAATTACACCCCCTTTCCAGGGAAAATTTCCTAAAATCCTTTCTTAACTGACGTCTCCTACTCATAATTTATCTCTGTGCCAAATTTCACCTTCATAGGTCCAGTAGTTTTTGAGATTTCGTGATTAATCAGTGAATGAATTAATACAGGGTGACCCGAAACTCAACGTCAAGCGGGTACGGGGCAATAAGCTAGGTTGTACCAGTTCTAGCAAAAATTAAAAAAATATAGTAGATTTTTTTTTAAAGACAAGGCGTCAATGTTTCGTCATAAAACGTTTTTAACCATGACTTAATTAAACTTTATTTTTTTGTACTAGACTCACAATATTAATTATTGGTTTTGTGACTGCAATCAATAGCATAGTTATTTAGGATTACATAAAAAAAAGCCCTGAACAATTTAGAAATTTGTGATCACAGTACCTAAATATCTGATCTAGGATGTTGAATTTCAACATTTTCAAAAGAATACGTATTATCACTTAACCAAGTAACATGGATTTTATTTTTTATTTTTTGTTAGAACTGGTACAACCTAGCTTATTGCCCCGTACCCGCTTGACGTTGAGTTTCGGGACACCCTGTATATCAAGGAGTGACCTTTCGCTTTTATACAACAAGTAACGTATTTAACGCAAGACCTCATACACCCCAATTAGACTATTGAGTTACAAGCATAATACGATGACCAAAACTATTTTTTTTTAAAGCTAACTGACATTATTAAGAAAAACGTGTCCAACCAAGCATTACTTTATGCATTTAAAATTGAGTCTTATATCTTTTGGAATAAGATTGAATTTTCTTTGGCTCAATCAGTGGTAGGTATGGCAAAATACATAATTAAAAAAAAATACTTATATTAAAAGTTACTGAAATCGATTCAGTAGTCAATTAGAAACAAACTACTTTCAGGTCTTGCGTCTATTCTGTTACACCTTGCAACAACATTAATTTTAGTATATGCGAAACTTGAATATACATAGTTTGTTCAGAATAAGAAACTGAATCGATTCCAATCATTTTTACACCCTGTTATATATTTTCCCAAAAAGTTTTGTAAGTGTGATGGAAAATGTTATCACCAGTTAATAACAATACAATCGCCGTACGGTTTTTTTTTTTTTTTTTTTTTTTTTTTTTTTTTTTTTTTTTTTTTTTTTTTTTTTTTTTTGGGTGGGAAATCATCAAATAACTTCTCCCGCTCTGGGTGGAGCGGGAGGGCGTGTCTAGAGACTTTTACTGACTAAAACCCACCCGTGTTCCCTCAGTTGCCTGTGTGCCAGGGGCCGCGGTATCTCTTTCGAACAACCCGCACCCCTGGCAGGCATCGGTCCTTGCGGACCCCACCTATTGGTGCTGACATCTCTTTGAGGCGCGCGTGGAACACGACGCGCCGTCGACCCGGGCTTGGTCCTTACCGGACAGCGAGCTACCCATTACTCGCCGTCCGCAAGCCCGCGCCTACGGTGGCCGGGAATCAGCCTGGGATTCCCGACGCCCAGGGCTTCTCCCGCGGCGACTACGGCCGTGAGGGCGCATATACTGCCTCTCCCTCACGTGCGCCGCCTCCCTCTTTGCGAGCATTACTGCTTCGCAGAAGGAGGTGACGGCTAACCATTCACTCTCGCTCCGTACCATGGCCTGCACCAGGGCCGGACGCGAGAGAGCGCCGCCGCCGATCGCCTCCACGAGGACACAGCGGTGCTCCGCCCAAGCCGGGCAGACCGCCACCGTATGCTCCACCGTGTCCTCAGGGCGATCTTCGCAATGGAAGCACCCGGGCGTTTCCTCCCGCCTTATACGAAACAGGAACCTCCCGAAACAACCGTGTCCGGTGAGGACCTGCGTCAGGCGGAAGGTGAGGACGCCATGCCGCCTCTCAAGCCACTCCTCAAAGAGGGGACTTACCGCCGCTATCGTGGCGTGCCCAGCACTGGGTTGCGACAATCGCGCTCTCCATGTCGCCATGAGATCCCGCCGGAGCTCTGTCCGCTGCACCTCGATTTCTCGCGGCAGCGGAGTAACGCCCCGGCGTTTGGCCTCCTCGCGCCACTCCCAGATATGCGCGAGGACCTTTGCCTCCAGATCCCATGGCGGTAATCCGGCAAGGAGGCCCGCCGCCTCACCTGAGATCGTGCGGTATCCCCGGATCATCCTGATCGCCATGACCCTATGGGACGCCTTCAGCTTTCGCGCTGGTTGGCGCCTCAATGTAGGCGCCCACACCGGCGCCCCGTATAGGGCCATGGACCGCACGACCCCCGCGTAGAGCCTCCGGCAGGAGGCGTTTGGCCCCCCTAGATTGGGCAAGAGCCGCTTCAAAGCAGCCCCGGCCCGCTCCAGTCTGGGAGCCAAACGTCGGAAGTGTTCCGCGAAGTTCCACCGGCTGTCGAGGACGAGTCCCAGGTACTTCATCGTCGACTCGACGCCGATGTGAACCCCTCCCGCCGTTATCTGGGAACCCGCCGGTGGCGCATTCCGAGGACCATGAAAACACATGGCCTCGGACTTGTGCAAGGCCACCTCGAGTCCCAGTTGCCGGATCCTATCGACGATTGTCGCAACCCCGTGTGCCGCTAAGTCGGCCGCCGCCTGGTACGACCTCCCTTGCGCCAGGACCAGCGTGTCGTCAGCGTAGCAGACTACGCTGACGCCGCTAGGGAGGTCGGTGCGCAGCACCCAGTCGTATCCGATGTCCCACAGATGCGGCCCCAGAACCGATCCCTGTGGGACACCGCACGACATCTCTCGCCGGTTCCACTCTCCTTGGTGACCGGGGTAGATGACGGCCCTGTCCGTCAAATAGGCCTCGACCACACGACAGAGGTAGGTCGGCATCCGGTGATACCGGAGTGCCTCCCTTATGCAACTCCAGGGCAGGGTGTTGAAGGCATTGGCGATGTCTAGAGACACCGCCAAGACGACCCCACCCCGGGCCACAGCATCCCCCGATCGCCGTACGGTTAGGTACCTACTGCCTAATTATTATCAATGAGCACAAGACGACGCTGGACGCGCGGAGGGCCGTGTCGTGACCATGTTTGTGTAGACAACTAGGTCACTTAACAAGCTTATAACTTTTTGATTTTTACACGCTTTATATCAGCTTAACTTGTATGTTTGTTTGTTTGTATGTAACCGACTCCTTTGAGCGCGATTTTGACCCACTTTAAACGGTCAGATTTCATTGAAACTTTGTAAACTTGTCGAGGACCGATGACAATTCAATAATTTAAAAAAAAAAAAATGAGAAAAAAAAACGTTTTCGTAGTTAGCAGAACTAAAAAATAGAAAATAAATAATAATTTAAAAAAAACTAAAAAACACGCTTTAAAAACCAAACTAAAAAGGAGAAAATAATTTAAGTCAATTAAAAAGCGTGGGGTGCTTGACATTAATTGATTATAAAAATACCTCAAAAAGCACCCCACGCTTTTTAATTGAATTAAATTATTTTCTCCTTTTTTAGTTTGGTTTTTAAAGCGTGTTTTTTAGTTTTTTAAACTATTATTTATTAATGATACATTTGTGAAATTTTGTACATGTGTGCATACGTTCTGGGCGTACATACAAGACTTTTCTCGAGGATATTTACAATTTACAGTTACGCATATTAAAAACGATTGCACCCAAAAGAATAAAACACGAATTCCAAGACAATGATACGGGTTTATTTAAGCACTGTCAAATTGTAAATGTCTTTGACAAGGTACGTTTACGTGTTATAAGTGAGAATTATCATAATGTAAGTGAAATTCGTAAATACGTAAGACCTAAGTCGCTGCGTTGTTTGACTTACTTACCCGCATTTATCGAACCTAAATCTTAATAATGCTTATGGAGCTCTGACGTGGGAATGTATGCTACCATCGTTTATGAATGATTTACCTCTAGAAATCTGCAATGTATTAAATGCGAAGAACTGCTCAAAGGTTGCCATGTCTGGCCATACCGCTGTTAAACCCGCGATGGTTTGTGTGTATTATTTAACAAATAAATGTATTTTTTTTGTAATTTATTAATAAAAGCTAAAAAAAAAAAACCTAACAGTACTAGTCACGTGTTTCGGGTTTTGCATATTATACTAAACTAGGGTTGTAAATAGAAGATATTTCGTTAACAAACAAAGACACGTTTGTTGTCATAATTTACCTTCCCATCCCAACTCAAAGTCAGTAAAATCAAGCGTAAGCCTGAATGTTAAATATCAAGGCAGTGACAGGTTGACAGGCGTGTAGTCGGTGACAGTCATAAGGCGGTCTTAACATGAAGTTACTGGAAAGTGAATGGAATTATGCAAAGGGTAGATAAATGGTTTGGAATGGAAAAAGTGAATAAGAAAATCTTTTACCAAAATAAAAAACAACCGACTCCCAGAAAAACACTGCAAAGTGTAAAATAACTTTAATTTCCGAATTCGGTGATTTTGGATATGTATTTAAATTTTTTGTCACTGACTTCCGAAATTAAAGTTATTTTTCACTTTTTAGTGTTTATCCAGAAGTCGGTTGATTTTTTTTTTTGGAAAAAGTTTTATTTTTCACTGTTTAGTTATAGTCGCAACACCAATTCGAAATGTCATCATCCTTGAGGTCAAAACAAAGCATATTTATGCGATAACAGCAATCGCGGTTGATTTGCTGTAATTTTTTGAAGAGTTCCGCTGTCTGTCCGAAACGCCTCATCAGATCTATATGAAATTTAAATGGGACCATTTCGGAATAAACCCCTTTCGAACAAAAAATAATTTTGCAAATCCGTCTATATATGACGGAGTTATGCCCGAACATCCTACCACTCCTAACTGTTAAAGAGTTGTACCTTCCTTCATCAGCTCCGCGTCATGAAATGATGATGCCCATACGCAAACGTCACAATAGCTTTAGAAAATATATGAAAAACATTGTTAATACCTATAACTTTTGAGGGTTGCCCTCGATTTCCCTGAGATTCCATCATCAGATCCTAACTTGGTGCCAATGGGACCAGCACAGGAGTATACTCTTTCAAATAAAAAAAGAATTTTGAGAATCGGTCCACAAATGAAGGAGAAATCGGTGAACATACATTTAAAAAAAAAAAGTCGAACTGAAAACCTCCTCCTTTTTTAAGTCGTTTAAAAAGGAATTTACAAAGGAGACGTGACTGGAAACGCCGGAGTTGCCCTAGGAGGACATATAACATTAGTTTTTGTTTACCCTAAACCCGAAAAGAGGTCATTGTACTCATCATTTTGAACAACTTTTTCTATAGGACCAACCTTAAAATCGCGAAAAAAAAATCAGCTGTTCCAAATCAAAAGTCTTTTATTTAAATTAGGCTGAGAATCAGCACTTTTTGAACGTCAAAATACATAAGACAGTCCCCCCAAAATCGGCCACCCGTCACCACTTCCTAGTGATTTTGCTGGGAACAAGAAGTAGCGGAACAAACTCCCCATACATTTTGTCGATTTCAGTGAACACAAATGTATGGAACTGCTAATTTTTTTTCGTGATTTCAAGGTTGGTCCCATAGAAAAAGTTGTTCAAAATGATGAGTACAATGACCCCTGTTCGGGTTTAGAGAAATAAATAGTAATGTTGTATAGTGACCTTATTGGCGATGTTCTTCAGAATGGTTTGGTGCATAGTACCCGCGACCAGCGTGCGTGTTAATTTTACCATCTCGATCAAACGCGCTCGATGCGTTTGATCGAGATGGTTAAATGAAACTCACACTAAGGCCTCAGACGTACGAAAGGAAAAGAGGCAAAAAGAGTACTATAGGGACCGAGGGGAAGTCCCCTCGGTCCCTCCTCGGTCGGTCGGCTCGGTCGGCTCCTTTCTCTTTTTCTTTTTTACTCTAAACATTTTTATTTTATTTTTATTTATTCATCACTTACAACTTACCAGTCGACAGCGTTGCGGATGAGTTTGTCGACGCTTTATTTTAGTTAATTCGTTTTAGATCAGTAAGGTTATAGGAAATATGTAATTTTTTAATTAATTTGAACTACATTCGTAAATGGTTAAATAAATAAATTACTATTACTTACAACTATCATCACAGGTACAACCCAATGCAATAGTGAAGCACACATAATAATAGCAACTTATTTTTTTAAACATATACAGGGTGATTGGAAGATGGGTGCAAAGCTTTAAGGCGAAGATAGTACAGACAATTTAGAACCATTTAAGCCATGGTTGTCTTAGACGAAGTCTTACCAAATATTTTTAACCAAATTTTTAAGTTTTTTTTCGGAAATTCTCAAAATTTAATGTAAACTGCATAATTATGGCCAAATTGAATGATAAATGAATTCATTTTTTATTTATTTAATTAAAGTAATGTGTAAGCAATCAAGCAAAACATGTTTTAGGCTTCTGTGTCATTAGACATTTTTTTTACAGACATTTAAATCTCAGAAAAAATAAAAAATTTGTACAATACGTCTTTTAAACCTTATTTAAAAAAAAAAAATTGGTAAGACTTCGTCTGAGACAACCATGGCTTAAATGGTTCTAAATTGTCTATACTATCTTCACCTTAAAGCTTTGCACCCATCTTCCAATCACCCTGTATAATGTTATCTTTGTGAATTCACTCAGTGTACAAGCAAAAATGTCTATCTCCTCTACTACAAGGTTAAGATTGCGAAGCGCCCGCGTCAGGGGCGCCTCATTCAGCAGATTTGTGAGGCCACGAGGTACCGCCAGCAGCTGAGGCCGACGTCGCCGCCACACATTTACATATAACATCTGTGTGTAGCAACCCATCCTTTTGCAACTGTACTATTGTTTATATTGAAAATAAATCTCCTGTCATTTAAAAACACATTATAATGAATATGGTGTTTCCCATCGGTTTTGCTCTACACCATAGGGATAATATTGTTATCCCATCATTGATCATGGTTACCTTAAGACAGTGATTTCTTGAAAACGCTAAAAAAGGTGGTTTATTAAACACGTGTATCTCTTTAACCGAAAATAATTTTGAAAGCAAAAAATATATTACATGTTCAAGTATTTTTTGCATAGAGTGATGGAACTCAAAACATAATTAAACATACTTTAATGCATCAAAAAAATCATCAAAGTCACCTCTTAATTATCTTTAAAACCAGTTTATCCCTTCAATAACAATTATAATTATAATTAAAAATATACCATAAAATTCCAAATGCCAAACTGCATCTAGTGATGGATTATTTATTATTAAATAGTTAATATCTCATTTTACAAAATTTTATTTGCATTTTTACGACAATGCTTGCATCATTTATTATTCGAATTTATTAAAACAAATTTCAACCCGTATCGGATTGCAATAAGAACTATTATCGCTCATAACGAAAATATTTAAAGTTACCAGGGCCTTAAGAGGTTGTATACGAAATTTTGTAAATTTTACTTATTAACTTGGTTTTAAAGACATACTTTTAAAGTTAAAATATTGCATTTCCATAAGTTTTAATTTATAACGTGAAAGACCGTTTCAATTATTATGGAATGAATGAGCTCTTTTCTTATTTTTATCGAGAATTATAATGCGAGATTTAGGTTGTTTTGAAAGATTATTTACTCCCAATTAAATTTTTTCATATCGGAAAATGGATTAATCTTGAACTCAAGTTTATTACAGTAGATTAATCTTTCATATGGTGCAATAAAACTTATAGAAATACAGTATTTTAACACTTTCACTGACACTGAAATGAAGTTGACTTTTTGAAAATGGCACTACAAATTTTCATACAAAATAATACCATGCCTATCTATAGCCGGACTGCCGCAAAACAAGTCCGGGTACCTGTAATAATATGACGGTCCGTCGATAGACGGTACCGTTTACAGACCATCATGTCAAATGAGTCTGTCGATGTGTGAATATAGAGCGGTGGGGTCTCGAAATATATTTATATTTGTTATTACCTGGACACTAGAAAAATGTAAGTGAGTGCAATACGACACTGGATCACGTGGCTTCTTAGTAATGTACGCAAATTTACACTGGTATAGGCGGTTAGTCTGTTTTGACTTGATAAAATTAACCGACTACTGTGGGCGTAGCGTCATATCAAACACAAAAAAAAATAAGTCGATGGCCGTGACGTCAGTGAAAGTGTTAACTGTGAAAGCGCGTCTATAAAATCACGTAAATCAGCGAAATCGGAAAAACGTCGTATGCGGCCTCTTAAGGTAAAAACCTTTTCGCCATAGCAGACTTTACATAAGCTTAGGTAAAAATATGCCTAGTCTTTTCCAAAGTAGGTTGAGGTCAGCTGTGATGCAGCTGGATTTTAATATTCTACATGAAGCGAATTCACGCCTTTTTATAATGGGGGGTAGGCAGAAAAGAGCAGACATATTGTGCATTGTATTATATACTCCTTTTGCTTCGTCTTCATCTTTTGTTTCGTAGAATTTAATTAGAAAATATGATAATTTGATTACCAACCAACAGTAATAATATAAAATAAAGATCACAGCGTGTGATTACAGGCAATTTTGAATTACCAAACAATTGGTTAGTCCAACATTGAGCGCAGTGGAAAAAATTGAGGCTCACGCTCTGGAAATTTTAATAATAAGTTTCACTATTTGAATACGGTGTAGTGAATTGAAAATTGGGGCAAATTTTTGCATGACAAATAGTACAATATCCAATCAGTAAAACAGGTATATTGGTATTGTTGGTATATTGGGGCCATTCAAGTATTACTTAAGCACTACAGGGGGCCGGGGCGGTCTTTGCTGTGCTTATTTTTGATGACATGGGGGATGGGGGGTCTGGATGGTGATTACGTGAGCAGAATTTGTTATTTAACTTTTGGATTTTCTACAAAATTTTGTCGATTTTGGTTTGAAAACAATACATATGACAACCCTAATTGTCTATGAATGGCTCGAAGAAAACGATGACAATATTCCAAAATCACACGAAAGTGAGCAGACACGTTGTGTGTATGCTCACTTTCGTAAGGTAAGATCTTTGCTTACTTTTGCTGACGAGGGGGAGGGGGGGTCATTAATTGTAAAAATCTGCTTACGTAATACTTGAATGGCCCCATTGGCATGGCTGGCTGACATACGTATGACTAATTATTTAATTAATGTTCTGTGTCTCGTAATGTTTATATTACTTAGTCTATGTATGTATAGAATCAAGTCTATCCGACTAAACAGACAGCTGTAGTGCAGGGGAGTTTGTTCCGCTACTTCTTCTTCCCAGCTAAAACACTAGGAAGTGGTGACGGGTGGGCGTTTTTGGGGGGACTGTCATATGTATTTTGACGTTCGAAAAGTGCTGATTCTCAGCCTAATTTTAATAAATGACTGAGTAACCAAAGTTGCCACCTAAGAATACACACCTACCCATTTTCAAATATATATGCTAAATGTTTTAATTCAGCCAACCAAACAAGTTGATTGAATGAAAATTCAACATGAAAACACAAACTTTCCCGAGAAAGTTTTATTAATATTTACTTTATCAACACAATATCGAATCAGAAACTTCCCTTAAAACGCCAAACAGTAAGTGTTTTTCCTGTAAAAAACTTTTGCCAATAAAATCAAACGGGCAGCGGTGCTCAAAGCTAACGTTAATAGCACCCCAGGGGGCGTTCTAAATGACCCCCAGGAAACTTAATGGGGACGAAAATCGTTGGACACTTACCTTAACATGTGTTTTTGTGACGCTTTTCCTCGACGAACGAAGCCTCTTGAATAAAATATAATGTTAGTCTGTTTTTAGATACGTGTAGTTATATTTGTTAGCCGAGGGGCTTATGGTAGCCTTACGGGTATCGATCACGTAAACTACGCTTGCTGCTGTTGGTCCGTCGATGGGTTCCAGTATCTTTGCGATTCTCACACGAAATTTTTGAGGTCATCAGACAACTTAAAACTTAAAATGCTAATGCTTTCCACAGGCTGCTCGTTTGTGGAATGCATTGCCAGCTCAAATAAAACGCGCGCAATCTTTACCTATGTTCAAGAGACTCGTGAAGGAGCATTACTTGTTGTTGTGATTTTGATGTAGCTGTAATAATCTGTAGTTTTCATTTATTTTCTTTGCTTTTATATTTAGTATGTATCTATTATAGTAAGTTGTACCTATATTATGCACCAATTACAACCCCATTTTTAAGTCCACGCAATCACTGTCCATTCCAAGGTTGCCTGGAAGAGATCGCAGAAAGCGATAAGGCCGCCCATTGTATGTTTTAGTTTTTGAATATTTATTTTTACTATGTATTTTCTGGTATACAATAAAGCTTATATCAAAAAAAAAACCAAGATCCCTCCGTGCTTTGGAAAGCGCGTCAAGCCGTTTTTCTCGGCTGTCATTCGGGGATCTTAGACAGTGGTTACGTGACATCAGAGGCTTGAAAGTCTAGCAACATGCGCACGGTTGGCGCAGTGGTTAAGCGATTGACTGCTGCGCTGCGTGTCGCGGTTTTGATTCCCGCACGGAACAAATATTTATATGACCTACAAGTAGTTGTTTCGGATCTGGCTGTTTGTGTATGTCAGTTTAAATATTTGTAAACGCACCCACAATACAGGACAAATTTCTAGTGTGGAGCAAAGTTTTTAAAAAAAAAATAGTTTCTAGAACTAAAAAACACGCTTTAAAACCAAACTAAAAAAGGAGAAAATAATTTAATTCAATTGCGTGGGAAGCTTTTTGAGGTATTTTTATAATCAAGCAAGCACCCCACGCTTTTTAATTGAATTAAATTATTTTCTCCTTTTTTAGTTTGGTTTTTAAAGCGTGTTTTTTAGTTTTTTAAACTATTATTTATTTTCTATTTTTTAGTTCTGCTAACTATAAACACGTGTTTTTTTTCCCCAATTTTTTTTTAAATTATTGAATTGTCGTCGGTCCTCGATAATTTTACAAAGTTTCAATGAAATCTAACCGTTTAAAGTGGGTCAAAATCGCGCTTTAAGGAGTCGGTTAAATACAAACAAACATACAAGTGAAGATAATATAAAGCGTGTAAAAAGACAAACAGTTTTACCAAGGGGTATCGTATTACCCAGTAACTGGGTTCTGGAGGTCAGATAGGCAGTAGCTCCATGTAAACTACGGGTACTCAGCTGCATCTCGTTAAATTGAAATCCAACCTCAACACAGTTAGAAGGAGAGGCAGATGTTGCGAACTTCTTAGAAATATGTTCACGTTCCTTCACATTAAACGCTAACCGACTGGTTGCAATCCTGATATAAGATGCCGGTTTTCTTTTACTTAGCTATTCCTATACTTCAAAAAAGATCTTCTCGTCCTTAAAAGTAAGTTCAAAGGAACTCGTTTGAAATAAATTCTGACATTCATAAAAGCCGTCTACTTTCGTAGGGGATGGCAAAACGATTCGTGACAAAGGGAGGGAAATCCGAGAGTCTCCTCCGGCTGTCAAAATGTATAGCGCTTAATAAAGAAATACGTTTTGTGTGTACTTACGTAAATATAAGATCGCTAGAAGTGGCCTTTGTATCATTTTCTATTGAGATTCTTTGGTCAGAGTGACGTCTTGGGGGCACTATGAAAAAAATACTTAGAAAAATTTCGCGACCAATTTCGAGGTAGCGCTCGCCAGCCGCTGCCGCGGCACCGCTCGCTTCGCTCGCTTGGCTCGCGCGTAGTTGGTCACAGTTCTAACCTTTTTTTTTTTTTTTTGATTACGGGGGGAAATCCTCATGGATGTCCTCCGCCCTGGGGAGGGCGGAGGGGTCTGTCAGACTCTTACTGACTAAAACCACCCCGGTGTTCCGCCTCTCACTTGCACCGGAGATCACGGGAACAAAAGTGACTTCCGCGATCCCCGGCTAGTGCTGGCCCGCCTCTGCGGGCCACCTCGCGTTAGAGGGGGAGTGAGGTGTTTAACTCCCCCCTTACATCATACAGAGGCGCGCGTGGAACACTACGCGCCGCCATCTCGGGTCCTAAGAAGTAGTAGGGGGCGACGGATTTCCCCAGATCCGTCACCCCTGGACCCATTTAGGGGGGCTGGAAGAGGGCGTTATCCGCCCTCCGCCGACGCCCGGTGCGTCTGCTGCGGATCGGGTTAGCGGAAGCAATCTCCCGCTCCCTCTCCGCAGCCTCCTTCTGCGAAATGACTGATTCGCAGAAGGATACCACCGCGTCCCAGGACTCCTCGCTGCCGACCATCGAGTCGACAACGGCCGGCAGCGACAGGTCACTGCCTACTCCTGAGATGAGGGCACGGCGCGGCTCCTCCCAAGCAGCACACTCTGCTAGCGTGTGCCACGCCGTGTCCTCCCGACAGTCGACGCAGTGGTGACACCGAGCGTCCGGCTCCCTGTTTATGCGACACAGGTACTTCCCGAAGCAACCATGCCCCGAGAGCACCTGTGTCACCCGAAACGTTAGGGAGCCGTGCCTCCTCCCGAGCCAGCGCTCAAGTACCGGCCGGACCGCCCCGATGGTGGCGGGGCCGGCGGTAGGGCGTGAAAGCCTGTCCCGCCATTCCGCCACCAGGGCTGCGCGAAGCTGTGACCGACGCAACTCCAAATGTCGCGGCGTCAGCCACTCGCCCCGCGCCCTCGAGTCCTCGCGCCACTGATACAATGACGCGAGTACCTTCGCCTCGAGGTCCCACGGCGGGGATCCGGCCAGTACGCAAGCCGCCTCGTAGGAGATCGTGCGATATCCCCTGATGACTCTGATGGCCATCGCTCGCTGTGGCCTTCGCAGGACAGCGATGCTGCCGGCCGTCAGGTCAGCCGCCCAGATCGGGGCCCCATACAGGGCCATCGATCGCACGATCCCCACGTAGAGCCGCCTACAGGCGGCGCTCGGGCCCCCCAGATTGGGAAGCAGCGTTGACAGCGCCCCAGCCGCGCCCAACAACTTGGGCGCGAGCCGCTGGAAGTGGGGGCCGAAATCCCACCGGCTGTCGAGCACCAATCCAAGATACTTCATGGTAAACTCGACAGCGATTCGAGACCCCCCGACCACGATGTGTGATCCCAGCGGCGGCGCCCGCCGGGGGCCATGAAAGACCATGGCCTCCGACTTGTTGAGGGCTACCTCCAGGCCTAGGCGCCGTATGCGGGTCACGACCTGTGACACCGCAGCCGTCGCTAGCAACGCTGCCTCCCTGTACGAGCTCCCCCGGGCCGTGACCAGCGTGTCATCCGCATAACACGTCAAGTCCACGCCCGGCTGGAGCTCGCCCCTCAGCACCCAGTCGTACCCGATGTTCCACAGGAGCGGTCCCACGACCGAACCCTGTGGAACACCGCACGACATGCGGCGCTGGCTTCCGCCATCACGTCCCATGTAGGTGACACACCTATCCGCCAGATAAGCCCCAACGATGCGGCGGAGGTACGGGGGCACCCGATGATAACGCAGTGCCTCCCGAATGCAGCTCCAGGGCAGGGTGTTGAAGGCGTTGGAGATGTCCAACGACACGGCCAACATCACCCCGCCCCGGGACACCGCTTCCTCCGCCAGGACTCTCACCCGCGATATCGCGTGGATGGTGGAGCGCCCGTGCCGAAAGCCGAACTGGCTTTCGACTAGGTCAGGCCCCTCCCTACTTAAGTGGCCGACGAGGCGGGCAGCGATTATCCGCTCAAACATCTTACCCACCTCGTCAAGCAGCACTATGGGCCTGTACGCGGACGGTGAGTCCGCGGGGCGCCCCACCTTCTTGAGCAGGACCAGACGACCAGATTTCCACAACGTGGGAAACTGGCCCTGCTCAAGGCACGCGGTGTAGAGTCCTCTCAGTTGGGGCTCTAGCTCCTTCAGAGCGAGGGCTAGGACGATGCCGTGAATACCATCAGGCCCCGGAGCAACGTTCTTGGCCCGGAGCCGCATCACGGCCGCCCTCATCTCTGCCTGTGTCACCTCTGGGACGTTGATGGCGCTCTCCTCGGTAGGCTCTGTAGCTGTGGGCAATGCCATCGGCGGCGGAGTGTGCTCCGCTCGTGCCGGGAAGAGGGCTGCGACGACCTGCTCCAGCAACTCAGGTTGGAGACTCTCCGTGAGTGGAGGCGCCGCGGGTCGAAGTTTCCCTCGAACCGCACGATAGGGGCGCCCCCACGGATCTCCGTCGAGAGTCTCCAACATCTCTTCCCTGGCTCGCGTCTTCGCTTCGCCGATGGCCAGCCACAGAGCCTCCTTAGCCGCGCGGTACACCTCATACCGCGTGGCTTCTTCGTCAGGGACCCGACGACGTCTCCTCCGGTATCGGGTGTACTGGCGTCTGAACGCCACGCACTCGACACGTAGTCGCGCGATCTCGGCAGACCACCAGTACACCTGGCGCCTTCCTGAATACGTGTGGACGCGGGGCATGGACGCGTCGCTGATTTGCGTCATCGCCCCGCGGAACCACAGCGCCTCTTCTTCGACGTCGACGGGTCCGATCGTCGCCGACTCCCGGATCCAGGCCTGGACAACAGCGGCCTCCTCGAGAACTTCCCTGTCGATGCGCTTACGCGCCCAGCGCGGGCCGTCCGGTCGCGGGGCCGATGGACTGCGGCCGCCGGTGGTCTGGGTGGAGACGTCGAAGCGGATATATCTGTGATCCGACAACGTCTCCACCTCCACGGCGACACGCCAGTCGCGGACACGGCTCGCGACAGCAGGGCTAGCGAACGATACGTCTACGATCGAACCGCCCCGCTGCCGCACGCACGTGTGTACCGAGCCCCGGTTTAGGACGACCAGGCCAGTCGTGACCACCCACTCCTCCAGCGCCTCACCCCTAGCATCGGTCACCGGGGATCCCCACGCAGAAGACTTGGCGTTAAGATCCCCTAGTAACAGCACGGGGCGAGGGTGGAGTCGGCCTACGACAGCCCCCAACTCGACAAGGAAGTTCTCGAAGTCGGCGAGGCTCTTGTTGGGCGAAAAATACGCCCCAACAGTGCCAATGCCGTCCGCGAGGGCGGCCACCCAGCCGTGACCTCGGGACGGGTTGACTAGAGCCCCGCCAATGATGGCCACCGAGCCGTCAAGATCTCCCACCCAGTTACCCCTGGGGGGGACAAAATACGGCTCGGCGACCACAGCCACGTCAATCGACCACTCTGCCATGCTCTGGATCAATAGATCCTGAGCTCTGGCAGCGTGGTTGATGTTGCCCTGGAGGAAATGGTAAGGCGCCATTAAGCGCAGTCCATTCCCTCCGTCGCACCATCAATAGGCCGGGAGTCGGCCGTAGGGCACCCAGGCTGAGGGGGGGGTAACGAGCCCCCGGCAGCCTTGGTGCCCCTCCTCTTCTTCTTCTTCTGGGTGGGCGCGCTACAGGCTCTCCCACCCGCTCTGTGCCCAGCGGGCCTCCCTGCAGCTGTACAGAGGCTGCAGTTTGGCGCCGCGGAGCACTGGGCCGATTTGTGGCCGGGCTGACCGCAGCGATAACATTGCTCGCTGCGGTCTATTTCGGCGGTGCAACCCGCCCGGACATGCCCAATGTCCAGGCAACGGTAGCACCGCAAAGCCCTGGGTTGCAGCAGCTTCACTCTTGCTGCAACCCAGCCCACCAACAGGCGCCCACCGTCGGCGACCTTATTGGCCGCCGCCACCGGGCAACGCACCCACACCACACCGAGCCCGGAGGCGCCAGTGCGGATTTCGCCCGCCCGTACGTCATCGGGCGGACATCCGCCGACTCGGGCGATGGCCGCCACAACCTCAGCCGAGGTGGTCGAGTCGTCCAGGCCGTCGACTCGCAGCTCAGCGGTCTTCATCGGCCTGGACACTCGGACGTCCTCAGGGTTGAGGACCTCCCTCAGCTTGGCGGCCAGGATGTCCGCCTTCTCTGCGCTAGAGGCACCTGACACCTCAAGCAGCCGCGCTCCCGTAATCGCCGGCCTCAGTCTGAAGCCGGACGGTGTGCCAAGGTCGGGGAACGCGACTTTGGCTTTGGCCTCTGTCAGGACCGACTTGTAGGAAACGCCCCTTTCGATGGCTCCGGGCTGCAGTGTAATCACCACAGCCGCGGAGCGCGGGGCTCTCGGCCTAGGCGGCCTCTGGGCCGTCTTTGTTGCCGGTGCAGGTGTCTTAGCAGTTGCAGGCGGCGCTGCCTTCTTCTTCCGGCCCCGCTTGACGACCGTTGTCCAGGCCTCCGTGGAGGAACCGGGAGCAGTCGCCGGCGGACCGGAAGTCTGGGCATTGGGCCCAGGCGCAGACGCCGGGGGAGCAGCCTTCCGGGAAGTGGGCGCAGACTTGGCCTTCGTATGCTTACCTGCCCCCTTTCCGGACCCGCTGGGCTCAGCCGCTGCAACCGTTGTCTCCGGTTCGGCGGATCTTGCCATCCTCTGTTTATCCGCAGCGAGCGGTGGGCGGAGGGATTCGGTCGGTAGGAGCCTCCCCTCTATGGCCTCGATCCGAGCTGCCACCATCTTGCCGCACTGTATCATGCAGATGCGTGCGATCTTTTCGACCTCCACATCCGCAAGTGCAGGGGCCGATGATGGGCTCGACGATGGAGGAGACATCAGAACCGGCGATCCGGTGGCCGCGGGAGCTGCCCTCTGGGCGGCAAACTGCCGTTTGAGGTCCTCCAACTCGGCTTGGAGACGGCGGTTCTCCTCCCACAGCTTTGCCGTCTCCTCCGTGCTTGATCGACTCTGGAGGACCTCAACTGCCTCCCTGATCCCGTCCGCTGCCTCCTTCAGAGCGCGCGTGAACGTGCCCCTCAGGTTGCCCGATTTTGTGGCAACCTGAAGGACGACGCCCACGCCGTCCAAAACTTGGCGACTGAGCGCCACCGCCGATGGGCTTCCCCCGGCAGCCATGCGGGCTGAGCGCCGCTCCCGCAGCTGACGGGCCAACTCTTCCACCTCGTCAGCCGCTCTGGCCTTGCGCTGCGCCCGCTTGGCAGCATTGGCCTCCGCCTTATTTGATGGCAGCAGGCAATCCTCGCCGACGTCTGAGAACGTGGTCCCGGAGTCACTGGCCACGCTCTCGACGCTCTCCGCGTGCTCCACCGGAGCAGGCGTGTCAGGCAGGCATACCGGCACGGAAAGATCGCGCTCCGGCAAACGAGCAGAAAGACCACCCCTTACCGCGCGACCTCGCCTGCCCCTGCCCGTTGGTACCTTGGCAGCCGGGAGGTTCTCCTCACTACGGGAGCGTGGCGAGCGCTTCCTCCTCCCTTTGGAGGGAGGAATCTCCTCTGGAGCCCGCATCCGCTCCGAGCCTACGCTCGCAACGCTGGCGACGCTCATCCTCTCGGATGCGGTGTTGGAATCCGACGCCGCACCCACACCCATTCGTTCGATCGCAATGATCGGAGCCTTCTCTTTTATTTTTGAAATATAATTTTTTTTGGAGTCCATATATAGTCCCACGAGTATGGGGGATATAAAAAGTCCACCTAGGGTAACCCCCTGTCCCTAGGCAAGTGTAAATTTGTAACCCAACCAGGGGGTCCACTGATCCCTGGCTGGGGGTGCGCTCGGGGCTGATGCACCACCTGCAACAACAAAGTTGCAGATGACACTACTCCTCAGCCATTCATACCCTCGCCGCACACCAAAACTTGGTATTAGAGGATTTTTTTATAGAGGTTATCTTCCTCGCGATCCAGGCGACCAAGCCAAGATCCTCGTCCCGCTCCGAGTCATAAAACATGACCATGATCTCGTTACGGATTACGATTTCGACGGTTGCAGTCGGGGGAATTAGATCCCCCGCTACTAGCTCGTTGGCAGGGTAAGTGCACAACGAGCGCCGCCCATGTTTCTCTGCGGAGAAACATCCTGCGCCCAATCAACCCACCCTCTGTAAGCAGAGGGGGGAGTGGACGACCGTCGGGTGGTCTACAACGACCGACCCAGGAGCTTAAGGCTCCCCCCCACGCAGAAATTCGCCACAGTCAATACCCTCTCCGACATGGAGAGACTATTGGCCGTACCCAGGATGCACCGGCCCGACGACTGCCCTTTCCCCCGAACGTATTCGAAAGGAACGAGCAGCAATCGGGCACACGAGGAGGTTTTCTGCACGCACCCCACAGTTCTAACCTAACCTAACCTATGGATATATTTGCAGGTACACACCGCTATAAATAAAATGAAAGAAGACGCTTTAATTAATAAAAATAAAAAACCAATTCATATAATTAGTGACTGCGAAGCAAGCACTCACTCAAGTAAGGTACAACGACACTCTGACCAAAAAACCAAATTTTTCTAACTCCTCGCTCCATAGTGCCCCTAAGGCTACACTCCAACCGATTCTTTGCACCAGGGTTTTTTTTTGGTCTAGAATTGATATCGTCAGTTGTAATATGGATGAATGTATTATAATCAGAGATCGGATATTCGGATGCATATTCACCATAAGTTGAGATTTTGGCTAATATGGAACGCGCTTTTGTAACGAATAATTTTGATTTACTTTATGTCAAAAACAAAAACTTGTGTTCACTAACACACACCACCCCTTCTCTTACAGACTTACTTACACCCTCCATACACACAATTGCACTGGGGTTAATTTTAAATTAATATGTATCTGAATAGTTATGCAATCCTAATAATTTAGAAGTCGCTTCCATATTATACACCTGATTAGTTATGCATTCCCGGTGTTCCTGGCATCCCGGGATTTTTTTCCAAAAAATATATTTTAAGAAGCCACTTCCATACTTTTATGTCTCTATTAAAGTGTATTTGCCTTAATAGAGACAATAAGAAAAGTGCTATTGGACACATTCTTAGTAAAGACAATTTAATAGTTTAGGTTATAATTAAATTACTCATTAGTCTTTTTATAGGGCTAGATTGTAATAAGATTAGGGTCCGTCCTATTGACGAACCCTAGCATAAGAGAAAAAAAAAAAAAAAAATACTTTTATAACTAAATATTAACTTTAGGGAAATATTATGCATCCGATTATCCGATTATCCGATCCCTAATTATAATACATACATTTATTATTATGTATGTATGTAATACATGTATAAATTGGATCTCCAACAGAGGCTGCACAATTACATGCAAGCTTACATAGAGCAGGGACAAATACAGTCTGCGTTTGCAATTATAGATTATACGTAACAACTAAAATGACGAAATTGAGATAAACATATAAAGTTCGACTGCAAATATTTCGCTCTATCGAATGAAGTCTTTAAAACTCGATTTCTACAATATCAACAGACAAAATCAGACATTTTTTTTTCATTATAACTTATTTTTGTGTGTACATTTTATGAGAATGAGCAATGTATGGGTTCATTTAATGACAGCCTTGGCATTAATTTTTAATGTATTGACCCAATGTGAAACAAAATAATATAAAAGTCATTTATTTGTGATATACGTCAAACTAGTTCATACAGGTTGAAATTGAAAACATGCGACAAACCGAAATGGGAGATTGTACTCATCATTATGAACAACTTTTACTAAGGGACCAAAGATGCAATCGCAAAAAAAAAACCATCTGTTCCCTACATTTATGTCAGCATGACTCGTCAAAATGTAGGGAACAGCTGTTTTTTTTTTGCGATTGCATCTTTGGTCCCTTAGTAAAAGTTGTTCATAATGATGAGTACAATCTCCCATTACGGTTTGTCGCATGTTTTCAATTTCACCCTGTATATTCTTTGAATTACGTTATAACTGTTATTCGTTTTTTTTTTTTTCAAAAAATCTTAAAGTAACACGATTTTTTTTTTATAACGTAACGACCATGTTATCTTCGAAACTATAATAAGTAGGCTTCATATAGTTTAAAGTAATGTCGCCTTTTGGCAGTTACATTAATTCATATTACAACTGGCGATATTTAAATGGGATTTCATTCTATTTTGTTTATACCTGGTACTTGTGGATGACTCAGACTGTCCTCCCATGTATTCACCTATTAACGCTGTTATTATTATTATGCTCTCTACAAGGAAATCTCCAAACGGCTGGTTGACACTTCCCGTGACCCAAGGGCTGATTTTTACTTTGGCCAGAGGCTGAGCATTGCTATACAACGTGGTAATGCCGCCAGTCTCTTGGGTACATTACCAGTCGACAGCGATGCGGATGAGTTTTTTGACGCTTTGTTTTAGTTTATTCGCTGTAGTTATTTAGTTTAATAATTGAAATAAATATTATTTATAGAAAACAAAAAAAAAGGAAAAATTTGATGGTCTACAATCTGTGTTCCACAATATTATAAGAATGTGTAGCTACAATTAAGTACCTACTGACCCAATGTCTATTATGTCTTGTGGCTACACATTGATGATGCAATATTATGGAACACAGATTGTTAACGCTGTAATATTCTGAAAATATCGTAAAAGGCAATTATTTTATAGAGTACCTAACCGTGGAGTTTTGGCTTTTCTACATAGGAAATAACCAATTGGAATCATGCACCTAGCTTCAAACGATAAGTATGCATGTAGGCTTGTGTGAAACTAGCGGTGGTTATTACTTCGTTTGCGTTCATTTCAGAAAACAAATGAGTACTTCGTATTCGTGATTTTTTTATCTTTATGCTCGGCTCCTAGGGGTCCTAGTGAGATGTTAGAAAACAAATTGGATTTCACTTTTGCGTGGAACCCAAATAATTCTTTTTCTAAAATAAAAGTTACTTATGTTACTTCTTATAACATCTACTATGAATATACAAAAAAAAAAAAACAAATCTTTTCTCATTATAAAATTAGTTTACTTACCGTACCGTGAAATAACTTTTTATGTTGCTCCACATCGATTTATGTTTATATCGAGCCAATTATATTAAAGACCAATATGAAGACTTTTATTATTATAATGTTAGTTTATAACATTCGTACGTATCGTATTACCCAGTAACTGGGTTGTGGGGGTCAGATAGGTCGCTCCATGTCAAATACAGGTATACAGCTGCATCAGGTTAGACTGAAAGCCGACCCCAATATAGTTATAAATGATTAGGCAGCTAATAAGCGGTAGTTTGAACCATTCTATTGTATCTTGAGTCCTGTATACGTCCTTTCAGAGCAATAAAAAATAATCATTATTTATTTATTTTCAATTCATAAAGTTTTTCTTCGGGGAGGAATCAAAATGCTACTTCTTTAGGGATGTGGTTGCTACTCATCGGAACTATTCGCCCTCCTTAACTATTTATTCTGTAAGCAATGCGCCCTGGACACTGTCAGTTAAGGGGGGGGGGACCTAGTCGCGGGCTCGAACTCACTGGTGGGCCTGGCTAAAAATAACGCTATCTCACCAGGCTTCGTGTCCGACAGAGATAGTATCAGTGATGAGCAGTTAGACGCTAGTCTAAACGCACAACGTTATTGAGTGTGATGCAGGATCATTTATAGTAAAAAAATCGCGAAAAAATTAAGAAAAGTCCTTTGGAAGATCGGGTTTTATGAAAAAGCCAATGCATAAATCAATGACCAATAAAGTTTTTTGAACTTTTCGATAATTGAACTTTGTCGGTACCGACTTGGTTTTGGAGATTTTACACTTCTTTTATTACTTAAACACGCCCAAAGTTAAGTAAAATTAGCAAGAAAAACTAATCTTTGTTGGCTCCTAACTTTTAAATGGGTTTTTATTTTAGTATTCTGTTTCCGTAAAGACAATATTAATAATGAGACAAAACGATATCATATTTTACTGTGGATGTGCCATGTCAGACAGTGGAGTAAAACACTCCCAAAGTTTGTGTGCAAAAAATGTGGACTAGGTTCACCTTAACATCATAACAGTCGAAATACGTCCACTGCTGAACATAGGCCTCCCCCAAGCTCGGCCACTTCAACCAGTTCTGTGCTTCCCGCATCCAGCGGACTCCTGCGGCCCTCACAAGGTCATCGGTTCACCTTGTGGGAGGCCTACCAACTTTTCGTCTTCTGGTACGAGGTCGCCACTCCAGAACTTTTCGGCACCATCGGCCATCTGTTCTGCGAGCAATGTGCCCTGCCCACTACCACTTAAGTTTGCCAATTCTTCGGGCTATGTCGGTTACCTTGGTTCTCCTGCGGATATCTGCATTTCTGATTCGATCACGCAGGGAAATTCCAAGCATAGCCCTCTCCATTACCCTTTGGGTGACTTTAAGCCTTCTTATGAGGCTCTTTACCTATCTCTCTTTATGTATCTATAAAGAGGAAAAACAAGACTTATCAAAAAACGGCAAAAGATGCAACAACAGCGATGTGTTTGAGCCATTTGGGGTGGAAACACTAGGGCCGTGAAGTCCGAGTGCTCATCGAGTATTTCGGAACATCGCCAAACGGTTGGTCGACTCTTCACGTTACCAGAGGCTGGCCTATTTTTCGGTCAAAGAACTGATTCTACTGAAGTCTGACAGCGTTGTCGCGTTGGATGGCAATGCTGACTTTGCCATCCAACGTGGCAACGCTGTCAGACTTTTGGGCACTTTCCCCACTGACAGCGATGCGGACAAATTCTTTGATGCCCAGTGAACTCTTCCCCTTTTTTTACTTTATATACTTTTACATAATATATTTATTTAAGTGTTAATTTATTTAATGTTTAAAATGGCTAATTCATAAAATAAAATTTTATTCTAAGACTTATCCAGCACGAATAATAACATAGAAGTCACAGTTCTACGTAAAGGGTATATCGACCAAACACCACGAGGTACTTCCTGAGACATATTTACTGTCTACCTTTTACTGCCACAGACGTTAATAGGCGTCCCTCAGCTTGACGCCACCGAGCCAACAAGAAAGACGTGATATGACAGCTCTGGGATTATTAATTTAGATTTGTATATAATATATTATGAGTGTTCTTTTTTGTGACAAGTTTCTTGGTTTTAAGTGTATCTACGTGACGATCTGAATTCCCTGGAGTGGTTGGCAATCATGCTGAATACTTATAAGCTACTAACTTTTTCCTGTGGCTTCGCCCACAAGAAAGTATTGCGTATTTTGTGCCTACTATACAGGGTATTAAAGAAATTGTGTGGCATAGCTTTTTTTTTTTGAGGATGGGAAATCATCAAATAACTTCTCCCGCTCTGGGTGGAGCAGGAGGGCGTGTCAGACTTTTACTGACTAAAACCCACCCGTGTTCCCTCAGTTGCCTGTGTGCCAGGGGCGACGGTATCTCTTTCGAACAACCCGCACCCCTGGCAGGCATCGGCCCTTGCGATAAAGGTACTCGTAAAAAATAATAAAAAAATACCTTTAAAAAAAGTTTAAGAAAAAACCGAAAATTATCATAAGATGAACCTAATGTAGTACCTACTAATTAAATAGCAATCGTTTCGAATTGATAAAAAAAAATGCTTAAAAAAAGTTTCTGTTTTGTTTCAAACTCAAACTCAAAGCATTTATTTCAAATAAACCAATTACTGGCACTTTTGAATTGTCAAGGTCGGTGAGATAGAAAGATGAAGCTAGTTGCCCATTCCAAAGCGTAGGTACCTATGGAGAAGAACGGGCAAGAAACTCCATGGACACTCTTTTAAAATCATGATTTTGTTACAAACAGTTGGTTACATCATTATGTTGAAATTATCAATGTGAGAACGATGTAAAAAGACGTGCACATTATAAGCGTCCGTAATTAAAACAAAACAAAAATAAAATAACAATTTAGAAATTAAAATAAGCCGTGGGAGCTAAGAGATGACCAGTCCCTACTGGCGGCGCCCGTTCACGAACATGACGTATGGATCAGCACCATTCAGCTCAACCATTTTGAAGGGAACTTAATGATCCAACACACACGCCACCACCAGCGAGACATTTGAGTGAGCATGACATACTCTCAGCTGCCAGGGCACATTCAAGTCAATGAAAGACGTACCCTGTTTAAATGCTAATTAATAATTTCCTAGAGTTATCGAACGCAATTAAATACCTACGCCCGAACACTTCGATAACGCCGGGTGAAGGATAAGTAACTAGGTACTAGTTAGTTAGTAGGTACCAGAATACCAGCGCTGCGACACTTTTTAAATGTCGCAGCATCATGCTGAGGTAGGGGCCTTTTGGCCTCGTGCAGGACTTTCTGTTTTATTTATTTTTTCTTGACGACACGGTTGGCGCAATGGTTAAGCGATTGACTGCTGCGCTGTGTGTCGCAGGTTCGATTCCCGCACGGAACAAATATTTGTATGATCTACAAGTAGTTGTTCCGGGTGTGGCTGTTTGTGTATGTGAATTTTTCAATGTTTGTAAACGCACCCACAATACAGGAGAAATTCCTAGTGTGGGGCAATGTTTAAAACAAAACTATTAAACTATTCTTCTTCCGAGAAATTTGTTTTTTATAATTTTTGTACCATTGTTTTTTTAGTATGTGATCTTCCTGTGCGAGTCACAATAAATACCCTTTCTTTCTTTCTAGGTAGGTACTAAATTAGGTTGAACTTGCATTATTTTTGGTTTTTTTAGATTTTTTTTTTATTTTTCCTGGGTTCCTTTATCGATACTGAATCTACCCCTAAGCTATGGCACGCAATTAGTTTAACGCCCTGTATAGTACTATACTACTATATAGTAGTATAGTAGGCTGTCTACATCTTTCATCTCAACTCTACACATTTTAATTTATTGTTCGTTAAGAGCGTTTATTCTGAAGAAAATGGACAACGTCGCAAATAGCAGTCAAATATTTCACTGTTTTGATTAATTTGGCGATATTACTGTATGGAAATATGAAATATCGCTAACTAGTGACCTGAAATATTGATTAAGAAATGCAATGATTAATATCTTAACACCGAATATTTAGTTTTAGATGTACAAAAACAACTTGGATACTTTCCAAATGCCCTTTTTACACCTAAAACGGCTACAACATCAAATGTAGTGTTATAATTGCAAATCATTATTCATATTTTAGGTCACTAGTTAGCGATAATTCATACTTCAATACAGTAATATTATCAAATTAATAAAAACAGGTAAATGTTTGACAGCTATTTGCGACGTTGCCAACTTTCAGAATAAACGCTCTTAAATGCATGAATTAAGACGAATTCTACTGCTGTGTAAGTTGTGTCTAATGTCCAGCCACGCATTCGTACGTGGCGCGGAATAAGCTTCGCTTTGTATGAAAACTTAGTTACACGTGCTTATCTGTTATGCATGTTTAACCAGCCGGTTCTAAGGACTTTGTTGCGCCATTTCTTCTTCTTAGCTAAAGCAATAGGACGTGGTGAAGGGCGGTTGTTTTCGGGGACTGTCTTATATTTTGATGTTCAATAAAAACTTTTTCCAAAAACTAAAATCTTTTTTTTGGAAAAAGTTTTTATATTTCACTTTTTAGTTATAATACCTACCCCACACCAATTCGAAATTTCATCATCCTTGGGGTCAAAACAATGCATATTTATGCGATAGCAGCAACCGCGGTTGATTTGCTGTCATTTTTTGAAGAGTTCCGTTGTCTGTCTCCGAAACGCATCAAATCCATATGAAATTTAAATGAGACCATTTCGGAATAAACCCCTTTCAAAAAAAAAAAGAATTTTGCAAATCCGTCGATACATGACGGAGTTATACCCGAACATACATAAAAAATATATATTAAATAAACATGTCGAATTTATAACCTCCTTCTTTTTGAAGTCTGTTAAAAACTGCTGATTCTCAGCCTAGTTCTAATGAATTTTGATATTGATTTGTTCCTTTAGTTAATTCACTAGTTTTTCTTGCGGCCTCACTCGCGTAGAGGCCGAAAATTATCCCGTGAGGACGGACTACCGGGATATAAAGTATTTTTCACTTCTCATGCTCTAAAAGTACGCCAATATAGCCCTACGAAGCGGGACTAAAGTGACCACTTTAGCCTCTAGGGAGTGAAAAGTAATTAGTTTTTTAATTTCCTTCATGTGACATAGACAAACTCAAACAGCCAGTAAATATACTATTATCTGTGGAGTGTGGACCATCTTCATTGCGAAAATGTTGAGAGTTTTAGTTCCATGGTTTTTGCCAAGGTGGCGCCATGTGTTTTAAATTGTTAATCTGTGACTGGTTTAGAAGAAAAAACTGACCGCGAAAATATCAAAATTTTTGTCGAGTGTAAAGTTCGGTTTTAAATAAATTTATTAAGAATGTCCAGTGACAGTTGTGGTATATATGATCCTTGGTGAAGAGTTTGACGTCGAGCAAAGAGCAAAAGACGTAATAGATATTGTGATTTTTATTTTATTAAGTAACATTATTACATTTTTTTTTGTACTAAATTGACTATTTTTCTCACAATCAAAATGAAAAGTACAGTTTGCACCTCGAGACTAAACGCCAACTTAATATATACGGCTTTCATTGACTCCCTCGCACGCTCAGGAGTCAAACCACCTCTGGTATATTATGACTTCGTTTAGTCCCTCGATATAAAATATACTAATATAAGATAGATATGTGTTAATGTTTTTGCATGATTGAGTAACAAACATACAAACTTTCACATTTATAATATTAGTAGAAAGTAGGTAATTCTGACTAGCCGTCACGTCTGTCAAAATCTACGTATGACAACCAAAAATGACAAAATGACAAATGACAAAACAAAAATAATCCTTAACAATAATTATCATACACAAATTTATAATATCTGGAGCAGCCTGTAGCAATTTTAAAACATTCCACCACCACTTTTGTTCTAACGATGGGCGGTCTGATTGGTCACCGATGGTCGACGTCTCGCGTTATGTAGATATTATTTATTTTATACCCGAAGTAATTTTATTTTTCGTTTGTTTGTAGTAGGTAGTTAGCCTAACTACCTACTTAAGTGGTTTTAAGTAATATTATGTAGTCGATAACCTTGGTGCACGGTAAAACTCTAATGAGTTTATGTTGGCACCAAACTAAAGTAAAATAATGTATGTGTACTATTAATTAAATAAATAAATATAAAAAAAAAACCAGGACCAAAGGCTTTACGTGATTCCCGAGGCACGAAGAGGTCTTGATATGCAATGGATGATCACTCATCCACGAGTCGACCTGCAAGCGTAGTTTACTGCCAGGGGTGCGGGTTGTTCGAAAGAGATACCGCGGCCCCTGGCACACAGGAACTGAGGGAACACGGGTGGGTTTTAGTCAGTAAAAGTCTGACACGCCCTCCTGCTCCACCCAGAGCGGGAGAAGTTATTTGATGATATCCCACCCAAAAAAAAAGCGTAGTTTTATTACAACAAGTACAATTACAGCTTTATAATTAACTAGCAGCGCTCCGCGGTTTTACCCGCGTAGTTCCCGTTCCCGTGGGAATACGGGGATAGTGTAGCTTCCCAACAGTGAAAGAATTTTTCAAATCGGTTCAATAGTTTCGGAGCCTATTCAATGTAAACAAACAATCAAATCTTTCCTCTTTATATTAGTATAGTTGACAAATAATTTTATTTTTGTAAGTAAGTTTGTACTTTTACATATCAATTATATTTTTTTACACGCTTTATATTAGCTTCACTTGTATGTTTGTTTGTATATTTGTATGCAACTGACTCCTTAGAGCGCGATTTTGACCCACTTTAAACGGTCAGATTTCATTGAAACTTTGTAAACTAATCGAGGACCGATGACAATTCAAGAATTTAAAAAAAAATGAGAAAAATTAAAAAAAGGAAAAAAACAAAACACGTTTTTGTAGTTAGCAGAACTAAAAAAATTAAAATAAATAATAGTCTAAAAAACTAAAAAACACCCTTTAAAAACCAAACTAAAAAGGAGAAAATAATTTAATTCAATTAAAAAGCGTGGGGTGCTTTTTGAGGTATTTTTATAATCAATTAATGTCAAGCACCCCACGCTTTTTAATTGAATTAAATTATTTTATCTTTTTTTAGTTTGGTTTTTAAAGCGTGTTTTATAGTTTTTTAAACTATTTATTTTTAACTAGATGCGGTCAGCGTTTCCTATCTAGCTACTCTCTGAGGTCACAGTCTAGACATAATCTTGGTCAGATCATGTGAAGACCATATAGATTGGTGTCTGAAATGGTCTTTTGAGGAAAGAACCCACACGCGCCACACACCTTTCTGACAAGGGAGAAGTTATTTTTAATTAAATTTCACAGTTCCACAGAATCTTGTAAACCAACAACATAACTAAGTGGCTCGGCTTGTGCAAACAAAACGACTTATACTTAATAGGTTGAAAAACGCTGGACTGAAGAGATACAGATGTAATTAATGAATAGGATTAACAAAGACTTCTTATCTCGGAATTTCACGCAGGCGGATGTCAACATACAGCTGTATACAAAAAGGTTTATAGGCTATGGATATGTATTAAAAAAAATTGCCACCGCCTTCCGAAATTAAAGTTATTTTTCACTTTGTAGTGTTTTCTTGGAAGTCGTATTCTTATTTTTTTACACTTTTTAGTTATAGTACCTACCTCACACCGATTAGAAATTTCATCACCCTTGGTAAAAACAATGCATATATATGCGATAGCAGCAATCGCGGTTGTTTTGCTGTAATTTTTTGAAGAGTTCCGTTGTCTGTCTCCGAAACGCATCATCAGATCTATATGAAATTAGAATGGCACCATTTCGAAATAAACCCCTATCGAAAAAAAAATTGCAAACCGTCTATAAATGACGGAGTTATGCCCGAACATACATATTAAAAAAATATATATAAACATTTCGAATTGATGATAACCTCTTTCTTTTTGAAGTCAGTTAAAAAGGTTTACCTTCTTCAGATTGCGACAAGACATTGTTAGATAGACCAATCCGCACTGGGCCCACGTGGTGGAATTCGGCCCACTCCCTCTCACTGAGAGGCCTGTGTCCCAGCAGTGGGAACAAGATAGGCTAATTATACTATTAGACTATTGTTAGGTAGATAGATAAATCGTTTATTTGGTGCACACAAAAGACAAAACAAAGCACGATGAGATGCCCTGAGGACACGGTGGAGCATACGGTGGAGGTCTGCCCGGCTTGGGCGGAGCACCGCCGTGTCCTCGTGGAGGCGATCGGCGGCGGCGATCTCTCGCGTCCGGCCCTGGTCCAGCATGTCGATTCTGTAACCATCTCACCGGGTGAAGTGAGCGTGGAGTGAGCTGTCAGTGTCATTCCACATGATGCTAGAGATGAGCAAGCATTACATTTGCTATCATAATCGAGATTAAATCTCGATTATGATTGTATGCTAATTCTATTGATCATTTTACTACGATTTCAAAGCTAGTGTTTAAGTGTGCATCATCCATTACATTTTGGGACGTTTTTCAAATAAAGTAGCAAAACGAAAACTCAGTCAAAACCTCAATGTTGTTTTGGTCTATTTTTTCCTAGACTAGTCCTAATATTGCCTGAGGCTTGAGTGTGCGAATAATATAATGTAATGCATGATGCACACTTAAACACTAGCTTTGAAATCGTAATAAAATGATCAATAGAATTAGCAAACAATCATAAGCGAGATTTTAATCTCGATGATTATTGTAAATGTAATGCTTGGATTGACCAAGCATTACATTTACAATCATAATCGACCCTAGCATAATACCCTAGCATCAGTTGGATGACACTGACAGCTCACTCCACGCTCACTCGGGTCATTTCACCCGGTGAGATGGTTACAGAATAGCACGGCAGGCCATGGTACGGAGCGAGAGTGCATGGGTAGCCGTCACCTCCTTCCGCGAAGCAGTAATGCTTGCGAAGAGGGAGGCGGCGCACGTGAGGGAGAGGCAGTATATGCGCCCTCATGGCCGTAGTCGCCGCGGGAGACGCCCTGGGCGTCGGGAATCCCAGGCTGATTTCCGGCCACCGTAGGCGCGGGCTTGCGGACGGCGAGTAATGGGTAGCTCGCTGTCCGGTAAGGACCAAGCCCGGGTCGACGGCGGGTTGTGTTCCACGCGCGCCTCAAAAAGATGTCAGCACCAACTGGTGGGGTCAGCAAGGGCCGATGCCTGCCAGGGGTGCAGGTTGTTCGAAAAAAATACCGTGTCCCTTGGCACACAGCAACTGAAGGAACACGGGTGGGTTTTAGTCAGTAAAAGTCTGACACGCCGTCCTGCTCCAGCCAGAACGGGAGAAGTTAATTGATGATTTCCCACCCAAAAAAAGGCCTGCTTTCAATAATCATATAACTCTTACCCGAGAAATAAATATTGCAGTTTGAAAGCGTTTGTATAGAAAATATGACAAACTGTCAGATTTGTTCTTCAGATAAAAGTTAACATCAGCCCTGAGTCCAAAATAATGTCTCCTTCGTATATCCTAGCATCCTGTATTTTTGTTTCTTTCAATCCGGTACAATTTGTGAACCTTTATAGAACTGAGGCTTAAGACACAACTTCTGATTTTTCTATGCAGTGGTCAAAGTCGTTAGATTTAAGAAACAAAGAAAATAATTATATATCACTTTACTAAATTAAGTCGAGTTCTAATGTTGACACTTTTAATTACAGAATTAGAATTACGTAAAGAGTTGCTATAAGATTAGCAGTTTAGTCTGTAGTTTTATATTCGATTACGTGCCACGGCTTTTTATAATTATTTTAGTTTTGTTTTTTTTTTGTTTGTCTCTACATGATGTGTTGATCCCATCGCGGCAGGCCGACACGAAGATGAAAATCAAAATCAAAATATTTTATTTCACATAAGCCTGAATGGTCACTTATGAAACGTCAGAAGCTAGGTGCACGGTTCCAATTTGTCGCTTCCTATGGAAAAGAGCCGGCAAGAAACAACACGGTTACTCTTTTGAAAATAGTTGGCTTTTATCATTTTTTCAAATTACAGTGATAATAGATATGGGAGGACAGTGCAGGCCTGTTTATATAACAGGTACTTAGAAGAATGAATATAAAGAATAGAAAATCGTCTACAAATCTACAGTCTGTAAGGCCTATAACGTTCTCTCATTCACAATATGTAAAAGAATCTACATAGATAAAATGAACCTATTTAAACCAAGTGACATGATTTCTATGACAATCATTAATAAATAGTCGATATTAGAATTGATATACAATGTAAAATGTCAGACAAAAAAAGGAGAAAATAATTTAATTCAATTAAAAAGCGTGGGGTGCTTTTTGAGGTATTTTTATAATCACTTAATGTCAAGCACCTCACGCTTTTTAATTGAATTAAATTATTTTCTCCTTTTTAGTTTGGTTTTTAAAGCGTGTTTTTAAGTTTTTTAAACTATTATTTATTTATTTTTTAGTGTAAATCAATCTTTTTTTTCATTTTTCTAATTTTTTTTAAATTATTGAATTGTCATCGGTCCTCGATAAGTTTACAAAGTTTCAATGAAATTTGACCGTTCAAAGTGGGTCAAAATCGCGCTCAAAGGAGTCGGTTACATACAAACAAACAAACATACAAGTGAAGCTAATATAAAGCGTGCAACAAAACAATACAGACCATCTCCAATCTCTAATAAAGTAGGCAAAGTCGCTTTCTCGATAAATTGCTAAATAAATCCAATCAATTGGTGATTTCGCCCCGTTCGCCTTCTACTAATGTCTCATACCCTTCGCCCTATCGAGATGAAATGTAACAGTAAATGTACTGAAAAGAAGGAAGAAAAAGCTCGGGTTTTAGGGAAAAAATCTCGCTGTGGAATATTACATTACGACTGATTTTCTGGAAGGGGTTCTATGTTCTATGTTCTATGTTAAGGGTTTTGGTTTCCGCACTTAGTCCTTCAAGTGGACCATTGTGCGTGAGCCATGGCGGCCTTCGGTTGTCATTCCAGCCAGCCCACCTCCCTCCAGAAGTTGGCTATAACTCCTGGTCTGTTGAGAATATCTGTGTAACATTTGGGTTCCCCGAGGGTTTCTGTTCTAATCTGGGCTACGCCTGTGCATTCGAAAAGCACATGCGTGACGGTCTCCTCGGCCTCCATGCAAGCCCTGCACAAGGGGCTGTCTGTTATGCCTATTGTGTAGAAGTGTTTGTTTAGTGGGCAGTGTCCTGTGATGGTTCCAGTCACCAGACGCAGATCTTTCCTGTCCAGGCGTAACAGTCGTCTGGTCAGCCTGCCATCCAAGGATGGCATTGCTTCCCTAGACTGCCTGCAGCCTGGTGTTAGGTTCCACCAGCTCTCGGCTTGTGTGTGGGTGTATTCTTGAAGCCACCTGCGTAGTTGGTTGAAGGGGATGGGCACGATGGGCTCGGGACCACATACTGACGCGCTGGATGCCCTTCTGGCCAGTTCGTCAGCAGCATCGTTGCCTAGCGATCCACTATGTCCTTTTATCCATTGCAGTGTCACAGAGTTGCGGTTGGCAACCGTTACTCTTTCTAGTGCATTATGGCATTCTAGTGCTAAACTCGATGTAATGTATTTTTTTCGTAGGGATTGGAGAACTGAAGCACTGTCGGAGAGTATACGTATGTGTGTGTCCTAGCTTCCTCCTAGACCCTCCTAGCTTCTATGGCGTACGCCGCTTGTATAATGCCCACACATTCCGCTTGGTATACGGTGTTTAGCATTCCCAGCGGGCTGGATATGTTTATGTTAAGGTCTTGTGAGAAAACTCCGACTCCGGTTCCGGAGTCGGTCTTTGATCCATCAGTGTAAACTCTTAGCTCATCCGGGCCTGAGTGATCGTATTGTTCTTCTATGAGTACTACGTTGTAGTGTCTCTGGAAGTAATGCAATTTCGGGGTTTTATCACAGGGTGATGCCATCATTGGCTGTCGCTTGATCGCATCATCCTTAATGCGTGTGTGCTTGACCCTAGAGTCTTTGCTTAGGGTTCCTGCTATGTCTAGCCTCAAGGCAGCCAGTGCTGCCTCCTCCCGCACTATGAAATGTAGAGGGGGCAGCCCCAACATTGCCTGTAGGGCAGCAGTGGGTGTAGTTCTCATGCAGCCGGTGATTGCCACACAGGCGCACCGCTGCAGCTTTTCAAGGTCTTTTTGTGCTGTGCCTAAGTCTGTTCTGGGCCACCAGACTATTGAGCCGTATGTAATAATTGGTCGAATAACTGTGGTGTACAGCCAGTGGGTGACTCTGGGGCTAATGCCCCAGTTCCTGCCAAGCATTCGCTTGCACTGCCACAGGGATATGCTGGCTTTTGTAGTGATGTAGTTGGTATGTTTTGCCCAATTCAGCTGTTTGTCCAAATATATGCCCAGGTATTTGGTTTCAGTTGCTAGGCTTAGGGTGGAGCCAAACAGACGCGGAAGTTTCAGTTCCGCGAGTTTCCTCTTTTTCGTGAAGAGGATCAGTTCGGTTTTTGTTGGATTTACTGATAGTTGGTGTTTGTTGCACCAGTCTTCGACTATTTTCAGGGCTTGGCGCATTAGGTTGCATAGGGTATTTTCATGGGTGCCATTTATTATTATGGTTAGATCATCGGCGTAGCCTACGGTGAAGTAACCTTTGTCATTCAGTGTTTTAATGAGGCTGTCTACTACCAGGTTCCATAGAAGTGGCGAGAGGACTCCCCCTTGTGGACAGCCCTTCGCCACTACTGCCCTTGTAGTGTCGTTTACGGTAACTTGTACCGCTCTCAATTTGAGCATATTGGTAATCCACCCACTCAGGGTCGTATCAATGTTGTGTCTCTCGAGGGCCATGTTTATGCTGCTAAACATGGTCTTGTCAAAGGCGCCCTCGATATCAATAAAAGCAGCCAGTGCTGAGCATTTGTGGTCCACTGCGCATTCAATTTTAGATACCACGCTATGGAGTGCGGATTCTGTTGATCTGCCAGTGGAATATGCGTGCTGTTGTTTATGAAGTGGTTTTACCCGGAGAGGTCCGTCTCGGATATGCCTATCACAGAGTCTCTCGAGGGTTTTCAGTAAGAAGGATGTGAGACTTATGGGCCTATAGGCCTTGGGTTGTGTATAGTCTGGTTTGCCTGGTTTGGGTATGAAAATGACTTTCACTTCGCGCCACGCTAGGGGTATGTATCTGAGTGCTATACAGGTACGGTAGATCTTCACCAAGCATGGTATCAAGTGGTCAACCCCCCACTGCAGTAGGGCTGGGAAGATTCCGTCTAGCCCTGGGGACTTGTAGGGCTGAAAGGTGTTTATAGCCCACTTGACCCTGTCTTCTGTTACTATGCTGTGGGCTCTGGACCAGTCTTGGTCTGTAGGTGCCCATTCTGGCTCAGCCTCCCACGTCCTGTTCTCTAAGAGATTGCAGCCTGGGAAGTGAGTCTCGAGAAGGACTTTGCTGGTTTCATAGTCGGTTAGTGTGTAAGAGCTGTCGGGTTTTTTCAGCGCGCCAAGGCTTCGATCCTGATCGGTCGATAGGATTTTTCGAACCCTTGCGGCTTCGTTGTTGGTTTCGATGGATTCGCAGAATTTCCGCCATGCCGCCCTTCTGGCAGTTCTAATCTGCTTTTTGTATAAGTATTGGGTTTCTTTGTATTGCTCCCAATCGTCTGGAAGCCTAGTGTTTTTGGCTCTATTGAATTGTTGTCTTAGTGTATCTCTGAGTTTACCCAGTTCGGCGTTCCACCAGGGGTTCCTCACGCTGTTGTTTGGTGGCGCCCTTAGTTTGCAGCATGCGTGGTATGCTTCAATTAGGTATTCTGATAGTTTTGTCACGGTATATTCCAGTTGTGCAGTGTCTTTTACAGTTACATGTGATAGGTGCCTTTCTAATAGAGCCGCCAGAAGCCGTTTGTACTCGGGCACCTTGGTGCGACGCGGGTTACGTTTCGGTTCTGGCTCCTTTATGTGGGTAGCTAGTGTGAATCGGATTCTTCTATGGTCTGAGCTGGAAGGCTCGTCCGATACGTGCCAGTTAGCGATGAGGTTTGTCGCGGTTTCTGTGGCGAGAGTTAGGTCGATCATTGTTTGTCCACGGACTGTGACCCAAGTGGGTTCAGAGCCTCGGTTAACAATGTTAAGGTTAGTAGAGAATAAATAGGTGGATAGTACCTCTCCTCTGGAGTTCGCTGAATCACTGCCCCAGAGCGGGTGGTGGGCGTTGGAGTCGGTGCAGATGATCAGTTCCAGCCTGGCACGCTCGCAGTGTTGCACCAGGTCGGCCATCTCTTTTGGCGGGCAATTAGCGTCCTCTTCTGGAAGGGGTTGGCAGAAGGATAGTTCGATCACGTTTCGGCTGTTATGTTTAATTAAGTCTCATGTAATAGGGGCGGGCGTATTAGTACATACACATAAACACACGTACGCTTCACCAAATATTAAATTGTAATCATGGGGCCCGAGTGCACGTCTCCTCTTTATGGAAATTTCTCGCCGGCTGGTCGACACTTCACGTGACCAGAGGGCTACCCAGCCCTCTGGTCACGTGAAGTCATCGAATAACTTCTCCCGCTCTGGGTGGAGTAGGAGGGCGTGTCAGACTTTTACTGACTAAAAACCTCCCGTGTTCCCTCAGTTGCCTGTGTGCCAGGGGCCACGGTATCTCTTTCAAACAACTCGCACCCCTGGCAGGCATCGGCCTTTGGTCTTGCGTTTACCGATACGCGGTCTTACCCCGCGGTTTTCGGTTCTACGGCTAATATGGCCGGCCCATTGCCACTTCAGGTTGCTTATTCTGTGACCTTTGTCGATAACTTTGATTCTCTGCCGGATAACCTCGTGGTTTATCAATGATTGGACCCATTTTTTTTCCACAATTGGGTAGCTCTCGGCCTGAAACTCACCTGGTGATAAGTAATGATCAGAACATAGGTGGAAGCGAGCTTCACCCGAAATCTTCAACCACAGAGGAACTGGCTATCTTACCTGTAATTACCAAAACACAACAATGCTGTTAGCATTGTTGCTATAGCGACAGATTTAGTTAAGTCGGTGGTAGCTAGCCGGCTGAACTTTGAACAAGCCGCATGCACCAATCAAAGCGAGCAGACATTTTTGCGATGGGAATTGAACCCGGTACCTCTGGGTCAAAGACAAGTAATCTTACCACTAAACCACAGAGGTAGTTAAGACAAATCCAGACTCGAAGCTGCAACTAAAATGCTTATAGGATTGTAAAATTTTCTGATTCAAAACTCGTTCGAATTTACATTACGTTAACATCGCGCATTCAAGCCAGTCCCACAGTATCCTTGAACATGTCCAAAATACACACATAAAATAGACATTAATACGGTCGCCCCTTCCTATGTCGGTTGTAAGGGGGATGTTATCATGTTATCAACACTTTGTACCCCATAACTACCCTTAAGTATGTAATTAAGAACCTATTATGAGACACTAGCGACCCGCCCCTGCTACACACGGGTCATGTCAAAACATCGAGGAATTCCGTGGAATTGATGGTGTAGCCAGAAGTGCAAGTACATCCACATTTAGCCAGATATCTTTAGATCCCGTGCAATAGGTGTGAAGATCTATAGAAGATAGATCAACACATCTTGTGTCTATGTCCCTACTATAAAGCTAACATTTACAGGATACGTCTTTCATTGACTTGAATGTGCCCTGCCAGCTGAGAGTATGTCATGCTCACTCAAATGTCTCGCTGGTGGTGACGTGTGTGTTGGATCATTAAGTTCCCTTCAAAATGGTTGAGCTGAATGGTGCTGATCCATACGTCATGTTCGTGAATGTGCGCCGCCAGTAGGGTCATCTCTTAGCTCCCACGGCTTATTTTAATTTCTGAATTGTTATTTTATTTTGGTTTTAATTACGGACGCTTATAATGTGTACGTCTTTTTACATCGTTCTCACATTGATAATTTCAACATAATGATGTTACCAACTGTTTGTAACAAAATCATGATTTTAAAAGAGTATCCTCCATGGAGTTTCTTGCCTGTTCTTCTCCATAGGTACCTACGCTTTGGAATGGGCAACTAGCTTCATCTTTCTACCTCACCGACCTTGACAATTCAAAAGTGCCTGTAATTGGTTTATTTGAAATAAATGCTTTGAGTTTGAGTTTGCTTCACAAATAAATAAAATTTAAGTTTCTGTTAATAATGTCTAAATAACAGCTTTTTACTAAATGCATATGAAAGTATACAGGATGTAACAGAAACCCTATTGCTATCTTTAAGCACTAAAGATAACAGCTGGTATAGAATCACTATACATAGTTTCAGCTCAAAATAAAATACTCTTAGGAATTGATACCAAATTTTCGGTTTCATATTTCTTAAATTCAAATCATAACAAACATATCACCGCACTACGTAGGTGAATAACTTTCCACGTTACTTGCCAATATCACGATAAATCTCTTCCGAGTGATATGTTTATTTCAATCTGAAAAGTTCCGTTTCTGGTATCACGGTTACACGTAGTATATCAAAAAAAAAATGTTTTCAATTTTGCATATCTGTCTGTTTGTTTCGGATGATCTCCGAAACGGCTAGACCAATTTAGACGGAACTTTCACCGGCAGATAGCTGACGGTATAAGGAGTAACATATTTTTATTCTGGTAACACGTTTTTATGCGATAATTTCTGACATCCACGCGAGCGAAGCCGCGAGCACCGCTATGTATCCATAAAATTTCATTTAACTAACATAAAACAAAACCATTTTACATTCCACTATACCATTTTTTTTTTGTGTAAGTACATAGATCACCTTGTTTCGAGCCTACTGCACATCTTTTTATACGAGTAGTCTGTGGGTGTCATATTTGCAGAAATCGTACAGCGCTCTCCGCGTTCAATATAATAACGCGCTGAGGGCGCTGCTGCGGCTGCCTCGCTTCTGCAGCGCATCGGGAATGTTCGCGAGCGTCCGCATTGACTGTTTTTATGCCAGCATGCGCAAGAGGGCGACCTCAATAGCGAGTAGAGTGCGGGGCAGCGGCAACAGTCTTCTTACCGTTGTAGCCAATAGGTTGGATGGGCCTTTTATGCGGCACTGGTAGGCCTTACATGCACCCGTATATCAGGCGTGGGGCAGGTAATTTTTTAAGTAGTTACCATTTTGTTTTGTTTGCAATTTATATATATAATCTTTAAGTATTTGTTTTTAGTTAATTTGACAATTTTATAATATACATTTAATTTTTATATAATTCTGACATTTTTATAAGTTTTTTTACAATTTTTATTATATTTTTGGGTGAATATTTTAAATTTAGTTAATCAAAAATGTATTTTTATTTTTATCTATTCTATATTTTAAAAAAAAATTATGCTTGAATGTGTTTAGGAAACTATGGACAAATTTTATGTCTGAAATAAATAAATAAATAAATAAAAAATTAAAAAAACACTAATTATAAGCGTAATGCATACTTTCATAGAGCCAGTATCAGTTTTAACCTTTGTTTTGAAGAAGGCATTGACGTCTTCTGCACAAATGCAAGTTTTTTTTTGTTGGGCATCTCGTAGTTGACCTTGAGAAACCGTGACTACTTAACCGGGCTTTCTTGGGGCTGCCATTAAGAGTTAACTTAACGCCTCCACCCAGGGCTTATAAAATAAAATTACATACTAAGCGACTGCACGCTGAGGGCACCCCCTGTGGGGTACGAACTTCGGCTCAGGGCGTCACTATAGGGGGACAGCTAGTGGGGATAGGCTGGATCAAAATATTGGCATTATTATTATTCGGGGAATTTAACTCTACTGGCTCAGCTGCGGCGCGGGCTGGCGCTTCAACGAGCAAGGGTCGGTCGGGGACCAATGCAAGCACACTAAGGAAGCTCTTAGCTAGGCCATTTTTTGTACAAGATGCACCAGCCGGCACTTGAACTGTTTATAGTCAGAATTAGCTTAAAATTTTAACAACGAACTATTGAAAGGAATTAACCAACTTTGAGGGATTAACTAAAAATAATAGAATTCATTTATTTGCTTATAATTATAAGTACACAGATACGATGTAACTTTGACTACGAGGGTGTAATAATTTTGTATATTTTATCTGTCGAGGCTTGTTATTATCAATTTAGTTTTATATTTCTCGTTTATTCATTTAAATACATATTAAGTTACATTTTTAAATATTTTTCTAAAATAACCTTATAAAAAACATTTAAAAATATAAAAAAATAGTGGCCCATCGGCATCAGGAGCAGGGTCCAAGATGTCGGTGGTCAGGGCTCAAGAGAAAGGAACCTCCTGACTATGCGTGCCGTGTCTAGGAGTACTGCTTTCTGAATCAAGCCCTTGATCCAGCCGCGCAATGAGAGCCTCCTGAGGTGTTGGTCGAGGCTCTTCGCTATTAGGCCATTTACTGTAACGATAATCGGTACAATGATTGCTGAGTTTTATATTATTATTACCATATTGTTATTAATCAGTAAGCCTTCCAAAAATAAAGAAAATAAAATAAAATAACATAACAATCCCCAAATACTCCATTATTTTGTATAATTATTTGTTATTAAAATGAAAATAACATAATAAACAAATTGAATTGTATTGTTATCAAAACTACGCATTTGCACGTTTATTCATAATGGGAATAATTACAATAAATTGAATTGTATTGTCAACAAAAATACAAAGAATGGTATGAATTTATACAATAGGTTACCTATTGTTATCAAATATAACCAAAATAGTATCAATTTGAACACAATAGGGTCACGGGAGGTGGTTTTTAAATCAATCACAATACATTATTGGCAAAAAATAAAACAATAGACTTCAAAATTTATGTTCTTCTAACTTAACAGACAGCTGTGCTGCTGGGGAGTTTGTTGCGCTACTTCTTCTTCCCAGCTAAAGCACTAGGAAGTGGTGAAGGGCGGGCGTTTTGGGGGGACTGTCTTATGTAATTTTGACATTCAAAAAAAGCTGATTCTCGGCCTAGTTTGAATAAATGACTTTAGATTTTGATTTTGAAAAATCGTCATATTCTATGGTCGACTGACTATACAAATGACATACATACATAACCTGATATGACATGATTGTAACTTTGTATTTATTACCTTTTCCATAAACTATATTATTCTACTTTTTACACGCTTTATATTAACTTCACTTGTATGTTTGTTTGTGTTTTTAATTCAAAAATTTTTTTTTTTGAGAAAAATTTAAAAATAAATAAATAAAAAAAATCACGTTTTTGTAGTTAGCAGAACTAAAAAATAGAAAATAAATAATAGTTTAAAAAACACGCTTTAAAAACCAAACTAAAAAAGGAGAAAATAATTAAATTCAATTAAAAAGCGTGGGGTGCTTTATGAGGTATTTTTATAATCAATTAATGTCAAGCACCCCACGCTTTTTGACTATTAATTATTTTACTACCTACCTACTCGTACTACTACAATCTGACTACATATGACTATGTGACTTTATGTGTGTTATTGTATGTTATTTATTACTATTAATTGGACATCATAATAACTTTTTATTTTATTTTAACTACCGACATGTATTGTATTGTGTTAGTTAATAATTCGTAATAATATTAGTTTAGATAATCATGTATTATTTATGTTAATTCATCATCATCATATCAGCCGAAAGTCGTCCACTGCTGGACATAAACCTCCCCCAAAAGGGGGGCTTTTGCCATAATCGCCACGCTTGGCAAGCGGGTTGGCAATCGCAGTATGGTGTTAATATGCATAGAGAACGCTGCTGCCCATTCTCTAGTAAGTCCCTTAGTCGCCTTCTACGACACCCACGGGAAGAGATGGGATGGTGGTATTCTTTTACGCCCGGCACCACACGTATTTGTTTATGTTAATTAATTTTCATTAACTCAACAGCAAACCAACATTGTGATTTGCAGTGCTCTGACAGGGTTCATGTACAAAAATCGACAGTATTGTAAAATGTGTAATGTGCATGAGAGCAAATAAATAAATAAATAAACACCGCCTTATAACACAAAATGTATTCAGACAGCTCTAAGCCGCCACCTAAGCTACGTCTAGACGTCCGACGTAGGCGGAAAAGACAGACTACGGCGTAGGCGTATTGCGTAGGCTTGCTACGCGGTCGTAGCCGCTGGTGCTACGAGCTGCGAGACCTAAATATTTGATTTACTTAGGCTCGTATTGTTACTATTTCTTTGGCCTGTTTCGTTAAGCATATAATGAAGAAACCCATTATGAATAATAAAATTATTATTACACGACTCAGAATGATAGATATTACTTAAAAACTTTGCTAGTAAACATGGAAAACACAAAAACAGACTTAAAATCTACATAAATAACGTTTCTCTCCTTGAGATTTATTTTATTTACAAAAAATTATCCACCAAAAAGGCACAAAAGCTGCTGCGAACTACGGCGTAGCACTCAAAGCCGCTACTAGCTACGCCGTAGCACTCAAAGCCGCTACGAGCTACGCCGTAGCAAACCACTACACAACAAATTTTGCTGCATCATAATTATTACTTTGACAGTCGTTACGGGTGGTCTGACAAACAATCTTACCAAGGGGTATCGTGTCACCCAGTAACTGGGTTGTGGGAGTCAGATATGCAGTCGCTATATGTAAAATACTGGGGACAAAGTCTGTTCAAGCAATTTTGTTGGAATGGCCGATCATTAACACCGTAGTTGTCGATTGTGACAGTCTTGGTACTCTAAAACATCATTATGGTTTTTAAATGGCGTATTACTGGCTGTTCCAACTTGCCGTACTGTTGCACACTCCAAGTCACCTATTCCTCGGACGTTAACCGCCATTAACGCTCTCCTGAACTCGAATACAAATCTTGATATGTTTGCGGATGAATGGAAGATGATGCTGTGAGAATTTTTGAATATTTGTGAGAAGAATGCATGACTGTGTTAAACAGCTTGTAATGTGTACATTGATATGTTTAAATAGTGTAATTGGCTTCGGCCGTTCTATTTAAACTAAAAATAAATAAATAAAAAATATGAAAATAGCAGATTCATGGATGGCTCAGACCTCCGGTATGTATACGGCATCTCTCCACAGACAATGGCTATCTTGCACCACATGCCCTATCACCCGCAAACGAGATGACCGACTGCGTCAACGAACAGTATTCGCGTTGCTGAATTTAGTGCCAAACTAATTTAGAAAATTATACATTTGCATACATTTTTTTCGTGTTATTTTTGCTATCGACGCGTTAAACAGAAGAAGCAGATTTAGCTCTGAGCTGCATCTGGTTAGACTGGAAGCAGACCCCAACATTGTTGCGATTTTTTTTTTTTTAATAATTAATTATATTAATGACATTGATTTACACTCAGTGATTACTTTAACTCACACACTGACTCATTACTTGTTAATATTGTAGGAAAATCGTATACTTACTTTTACAATGTTTGTAAATGTGTGAACACCATGTATCTATCACAGAATAAATTTATCTGTATTGCTTCAATTTGATTCTGTTTACCCATTTTGGTATGGTAATTTTATTCTGGGTGCATCGTTTTCACACATAATCATATAATGAATGTAAATATTGTACTTGAAACATTTTAAAAGAGTAACAGTGGAGTTTCTTGCCCATTCTTCTCCATACGAAACTACATTTTGGAAGGGGCGACTAGAATCAATTCTATTTTAATGTAAATGTTGACGTTCAAAAGTGCCTTTTAAGTGCCTATTTGAAATAAATGCTTTGACTTTGAAAAGAAGTCATTAATTTTTACGTTTTTTGTCTTTGCAGGTCTAACAAATTGAAGTCATTCTGGTTCAGTATATCAGATGAGTCGCTACCAGCGCTGGACTTTCTCTCGGCAGCCCTATTATCAGCAGAATATGAGCGGGCGTTGGGCAGAGCACTGGCCATGCCCGAATGTCGGCTGATACCATTTTTTGGAGCCTTTCTTAGAGAATTAAGGTAAGTTCTCTTTACTATACTAGCTGACCGGCCACACGTTATCCTGCCTGAACAGCACCACCTATCGCGTCCAATTGTGAATCTAAACCACCCAGGGTACCCACCCAAACACACGCCAAAATCTCATCATAATCGGTCAAGCCGTTAAAGAGGACTTCAATCACATACACACGCTCAGAAGAATTACATACAGGGTGTAACAGAAACCCTATTGCTATCCTGAAGCACTAAAGATAGCAGCTGGTATAGAATCACTATACATTGTTTCAGCTTAAAATAAAATACTCTGAGAATTGATACCAAATTTTCAGTTTCATATGTTTCTTAAATTTAAATCATAACAAACGTATCACCGCACTACGTAGGTCAATAACTTTCCACGTTACTTGCCAATATCGTATTTTGCAATACGTGTATATTTCAATTTGAAAAGTTCGATTTCTGGTATCAATGTATTAAAAATTCGCATAACTTTCGAACATGTAGAGATAGGATCAAAAAACCCTTCCAATATCGTTTGATATCATCCAAAGAAGCCGTGCCCTTGGTACGTATATACCCATTCCGTTACACGTTGCAAATATCGTTTTCAATAGCCCGGACTTTACCAATGTATTTAGCGATGTAAATAATAATGTATGTAGTGTATGAATGCATGCTTCAATGTGAGAAGTCGTTTAGAGAAACTGATGGGGTCCGCAAGGGCCGATGCCTGCCAGGGGTTCGGGTTGTTCGAAAGAGATACCGCTACCCCTGGCACACAGGTAACTGAGGGAACACGGGTGGGTTTTAGTCAGTAAAAGTCTGACACGCCCTCCCGCTCCACCCAGAGCGGGAGAAGTTATTTGATGATTTCCCACCCAAAAATAAAAAAAAACGTATATACCCTTTCCATTACACGTTGTATATAAAAACTAGCTTTTTCCAGTAGTTTCGTCCAGAAATCCGTTGCGTAGTTTATATAAATAATAGTTTAAAAAACTAAAAAACACGCTTTAAAAACTAAACTAAAAAAGGAGAAAATAATTTAATTCAATTAAAAAGCGTGGGGTGCTTTTTGAGGTATTTTTATAATCAATGAATGTCAACCACCCCACGCTTTTTAATTGAATTAAATTATTTTCTCCTTTTTTAATTTGGTTTTTAAAGCGTGTTTTTTAGTTTTTTAAACTATTATTTATTTTCTATTTTTTAGTTCTGCTAACTACAAAAACGTGTTTTTTTTTCTCATTTTTTTTAAAAATTATTGAAATGTCATCTGTCCTCGACAAGTTTACAAAGTTTCAATGAAATCTGACCGTTTAAAGTGGGTCAAAATCGCGCTCAAAGGAGTCGGTTACATACAAACAAACATACAAGTGAAGCTAATATAAAGCGTGTAAAAAGAACTAAGAGCATACAGACACGAAAAGCAACTTTATTATATACTTTGTAGAGAAGTTTTTTTGTTAGCCTGTTCTGTCTCACTGCTAGGAAGGCCTCTCCTAAATCCTTTCAGGAACTCTGTTCCCGCGCCAACTTACATCAGCCCTCGCGGCATGCGTCCAAGTCATCCCACCATCTTTTACTGGGCCGGCCTCGATGGCTAATAGAGAGAGAATTTGTAAAGATTTTGCAAGATTTTTAACCGACTTCAAAAAGGAGGAGGTTTTCAATTCGTCGGAATATTTTTTTTTTATGTATGTTCCCCGATTACTCGAAGATGGCTGGACCGATTTGGATTTTGTTTTTTTTTTTTTGTTTGAAAGGGTATACTTCCCATGATCATCAAGTCAGGATCTGATGATAGGATCCTGGAGAAATAGTGAGAACTCTTCAAATTTTATAGGCACACGAAGCGATTTAGGTATTTTTTGGAAGAATACTTTCTCGTAGTGGTCTCATTTCAATTTGGTGAAGATCTGATGAAGAACTTTGGAGATAGGCAACGGAACTCCTCAATAAATGATAGCAAATGGACTGGGATTGCTGAAATCTCATGTCTGTCTATTGCTTACACCAGTTCATAACATAACATCACGCCGGTATGCTGTGAAGGGGTAAGCACATGTGAACCACTAAAAAGTGAAAAATAAAAACTTTTTCCAAAAAAAAAATATGATATGATTAAAAAGAGTGTCCTGGGAGTTTGTTACCCGTTCTTCTCCATAGAGATCTACGTTTTGGAATGAGCAACTAGCTTCAACTTTCTTACTGGTCGACTTTTTGACAATTCAAAATTGCCTGTAAATGGTTTAATTGATAAATGCTTTGAGTTTGAAATAAAAAAAAATATTCCATAGTTTTTCAAACCGTCCCCTCCCCCTGATCGATCGAGCCGGCTATTATTACTTAGCCACGAGCCCCTCAGACCAAAGAGACAGTCAACAGTATTATTTTTAACAGTAATTGTAAGTAAATAATAAAACGAAATCCAATAAGTACTCATAAATAAATATTATTGTGAAAGACATACATTATTCCCCGACCAACCCTTGCTCGTTGAAGCGCCAGCCCGCGCCGCAGCTGAGGCAGTAGCTTTAAATTCCCCGATCAATAATAATGCCAATATTTTGATCCAGCCTGTCCCCAATGATAGCTGTCCCCCTATCAGTGACGCCCTGAGCCGAGGCCCGTACCCCACAGGGGGTGCCCTCAGCGTGCAGTCGCTTAGTATATAAAATTTAGTTTGTAAGCCCTGGCTGGAGGCGTTAAGATTAACTTCTTAATGGCAGCCCCAGGAAAGCCCGGTTAAGCAGTGACGGCCTCTTAAGGCCAACTGCGAGAAGCCCAACAAAAAAAAAAAAAACATACATTATTTTTGCGGTCAGAGCAATATTTTCAGCAACGGATTATTACCAAAATACGCTTGATTTCATCCATTAATTGAAGTACCTTTTATACGCTGAAAACTGAAAGTATTTATGAGTTACAGATTAAATATTTGCATAAAGATGATAATACCACAGTATTTCCTATTATATTCTCAATGCGAGGCAGTTGCCCTGTTCAATAGCTTGTAGTTAAGAATCAGCCGTACGGTCGATGAATCAAGGTTAAGCTTGCCGTCGTCCGCCTGTGGATGGGTGATCATCCATTTTACAACTGAACACAAAGCATTTTAAGTCGTTGGTCCCGGCTTTCAGTTGTGGATTGTTTGAACGACTGACAAAGATCCACGAATGACAGCCAGAACAAACGGCTTATCGTGATTTCCGTGGTACGGACCAACTGCGGCAAGCGAAGCTTAACCTGATCGATCGCCCCGTACAGCTGTTATTTTTTAACCGCAAGCCCATGTGGTATTATCAACTCTATAAAAATATTAATCATCTTTACATGCTCGCTTCATTGGTTGACTCGACATGTTGTTTTTTAATTACGGGAGAACCCGAATGAATCCAACGTGTACTTGAAAAAGCAGAGGATTAAGAGTAACGTATCGAGATCTGTACTTTTTGGTTTTTAAAAGTAGGTATATGTTGATTTTTAACCGACTTCAAAAAGGAGGAGGTTATCAATTCGTCGGAACCTTTTTTTTTTTTTTTATGTATGTTCCCCGATTACTCGAAGATGGCTGGACCGATTTGAATTTTGTTTTTTTCGTTTGAAAGGGTATACTTCCCAGGTGGTCCCATGATCATCAAGTCAGGATCTGATGATGGGATCCTGGAGAAATGGAGAGAACTCTTCAAATTTTATAGGCACACAAAGCGATTTAGGTATTTTTTGGAAGAGTACTTTCTCAGAGTGGTTCCATTTCAATTTGGTGAAGATCTGATGAAGAACTTCGGAGATATGCAACGGAACTCCTCAATAAATGATAGCAAATGGACTGGGATTGCTGAAATCTCATCTCTGTCTATTGCTTACACCAGTTCATAACATAACATCACGCCAGTATGCTGTGAAGGTGTAAGCACATGTGAACCACTAAAAAGTGAAAAATAAAAACTTTTTCCAAAAAAAAAACAACCGACTTCCAAAAAAACACTACAAAGTGAAAAATAACTTTAATTTCGGAAGGCGGTGACAAAAAATTCAAATACAGCTCCAAAGACACCGACTTCCGAAATTAAAGTTATTTTTCACTTTGTAGTGTTTTTTTGGAAGTCGGTTGTTTTTTTTTTGGAAAAAGTTTTTAATCATTGATGTGTGACGGTGTTTTGGGCTTCCACTCATTGGAGGTTAGACGAGGCTTTCTACAGCTCACAGTGGCCTGCAAAACTCTCAGAGGACGCATCGGCAGTCCCGAACTCCTCGATGTTTTCTGTAGACTATTTGTTCCCGATAAATTCATCGGTCATCATCAAAGCCGTCAACGCAATCTGTTTGCGCCGCCGTTATCTAAAACTGTTGCCAGAGCTGAGTCCCTTGTGTGTCGTACTTTAAGGATGCTCAACGCCCTCCTGACCGCCTATCCTGAATGTGATCTATTTGCTGATGAATGGAGTAAAATCATGCGTGTGTGTTTGATGTTTTGCGAGAGAAAGTATGCTAGGTTGTCCTCTATTATACGTTAGTATTTGTAATATGTTTTTTAACTATTCAATCTCTATGTTAATTAATGTAATTGTTGTTACCGTTTTAATTAACAATAAACATTAAACAATTGATATACAATACAAAAAACACAAGATTCACAATCAGCGTCTCAAAAACGTCCGCATAAATAGGGCGCAATGTGCGCAGGTGTCAAATAGTATCATCAGTTATCTTTCAGTCAGTCTTTTTGGACATTGCTTTGTAAAAACCACTTTAAGTCATGCGTGTAAGATTGGATTTGCAAAAAAAAAGGTTTTTTCATGACTGTAAACCACTGACGTATATTGAGGACAGTTTTGAGTGTTGCTTTTGTTCAAGACAGTGCATCTTGGGTTTTTTAAATGTCAATGGTGTTAATAATGTAATGTTTACATTAATTCAAATAATTATTTGATTAACACTAAACAAAGCTAATAATATGTACAGGTATATGAAAAATAAAATAATCATCAAAAAAGAAGTCCGCATCGTTGTCAATGGGAAGAGTGCCCAAAAGGCTGGCAGCATTGCCACGTTGTATGGCAATGCTGATTCTTTGGTTTTAATTGGTTACTTGTACGCAATCTATAGTGCAGGCTTACAATACTTACAATACAGCAAATCAGTTAGTATTTCACTCTCAGGATATCTATCACAGTACATAAATAATAGGTTAAAAAACACGCTTTAAAAACTAAACTAAAAATGGAGAAAATAATTTAATTCAATTGAAAAGCGTGGGGTGCTTTTTGAGGTATTTTTATAATCATTTAATGTCAAGCACCCCACGCTTTTTAATTGAATTAAATTATTTTCTCCTTTTTTAGTTTGGTTTTTAAAGCGTGTTTTTTTAGTTTTTTAAACTATTATTTATTTTCTATTTTTTAGTTTTGCTAACTACAAAAACGTTTTTTTTTCCTTTTTTTTCATTTTTCTCATTTTTTTTTAAATTATTGATTTGTTATCGGCCCTCAATATTTTTACAAAGTTTTAATGAAATCTGACCGTTTAAAGTGGGTCAAAATCGCGCTCTAAGGAGTCGGTTACATACAAACAAACATACAAGTGAGGCTAATATAAAGCGTGTAAAAAACTAATAAAGTCACGCACTATTTTTTAAGTTCGGGAAAACCGACAATTTGGCGTACGAGAATCTTTATAATTTGCATTAATTCATGTATATTTTTTAAAGTAAGCAAATACACCATTGCAAATGAAAATGTTTCCCTTCAAACTATTTTAACCGAATTTACAAAAGGAGGAGGTTTTCATTACGTGTGCTTAATGCAAGATACTGCCACGTTGCACTTTATACCGTCATCAAAGTTCTAAAGACAAAATAAAAAGTTTATTAAAATACAACCGATTTAAAAAAAAAACACTACGAACTGAAAAATAACTTTAATTTCGGAAGTCGGTGTCATTGGTTTTGTATTTTCGGTTATTTAATACCCACTTCTGAAATTAAAGTTATATTTCACTTTGTAGTGTTTTTATTGGCAGTTGGTTGCTACGACAAGATTACCTCATACTAATTTACAAAGTTCTGCCTTCTTAAACAACCTGTAATAGATTCTTACTCGTATATGTAATATTATAATGTGCCTTTCTTTCTCAGAGAAATCCTGGCGGCGGCGCCGTCTCTAACGGGCAGTCACTCCGTGGGAGCCACGCCTACACACAGAAGAGAATTCAAAAGAGACTCCCTCAAAGATGACAGGTATGAATAGGTTTATCTTTTGATCCGCAACGTCTCTAGTCCCAACACTTTTAAAAGGGTCACTAACCGAGAAGAAGACATAATCAGGGCCTCAAGTCTGCTATTACAATAGTGTCAGAATGGTCTATCATTGATTTCATAATTGTTGATTTTGACAAGTTTGGTAATCTACTAATAAAATGGCGTCATTATGACTTTCCAATGGTCAGCCACTGATACTCTATTGAAAGAAATGGCATTTATTGGTAATCTCGTACATCATGGCAAATGAATGACTGACTTAATTTACGAACTTCCTACTACTTTAGATTGCATAAAATACTAATAAATAGTATGTAAAAATATATATAAATGAAATCTGGCATGAATAAATGTTCAAATTTAGTAGTCGTTTTTCGAAAAACATTTCTACTAACGAGTTTTATAATAATGGCAATACGAAAATGCCATTAAGACACAATTCCATTACGAGACCATTGACTGACCAATGATCGACCATTATGAATTTAGCAGATTACGAACTTTTAGCAAAATGACAAATGAATGACAATGGGATCGTGTTGGAATGACGAATTTATAAAAATAGCAGACTAAGGCCCCTGTTCGCAAATAAATTCGCCAATTTAATGGTTATGCGTCTATATTTTTGTGAGAATAATAGTATTTAATTTTTGTTATCAGTTTAGTTGTTATGTTTGTACTTATATATGTTACCGGCCAAACCCGATTTCAGGCCAAACTAGTTTGTCCTAGGCCAAACTGGTTTATTAAGCCGGGGCACACCGATTAAATGGGTTAGGTTAGGTTAGGTTAGAACTGTGACCAAAAGCGCGCGAGCCGCGGCGAGCGTTAAATAAACCAGTTTGGCCTAGGACAAACTAGTTTGGCCTGAAATCGGGTTTGGCCGGTAACATAATACTATGATTTATGTAATTGGTTTTTAAGCCGTGTAAATCTAATAAATAATAAATAAATAAATAATAGTTGAACGATTGCCATCATGATATCAACGGGACTATATACGTACGTGACGTTTAGTTGCACCAGCCTGTCATACAATACAATACGTGTCTAGTGCAGGAGTGCAATCTACTAATATGGAGTGATGTCAAAACATCGAGATAATTATCTGTGCTGTATCGCAAGAATTATACGCATACATTGCGACTTTGTTTGACCACTTGTAGATTGTAGATCGTGGTACGTAAGTTGAACCAAAATGGCGGATTTTTTGTTAAACTTACGTGCCGGGATCTATAGAGATCACAGGATACGTAACGTAAACCAAGTACTGAAATACAAAACTACAGTCATAAATAAGTGGAGGATTTTTTTTTTGATTAATCGCACCGTAGATATCCTTCTACAATCTGTCATTTTGTCTTTTGTTTCTAACTATCTTTGTCTAGGTCCTATAAAATGTAGACTACTTAAGAAGAATATTTCTTCACAAACTGTCAAAATCACACTGACAACAAACTTTCTACTCGACGGCCACAAAGTATATACGATTATCTACAAAATCATGATTCGTTTAGAACGCATAACTGTGATAATGAATGGAAAAACATAGCTATCTTCTCCTATTGTACATCATTTAGTTAATTAGTTATGTCTATTCTTCCGTCGACAAATCGGTGCTCATGTTAAGCCTGCTGGAAGAGATCGCTGAACAGAAAGCGATAAGGCCGCCTATTGTATGTTTTGTAGTGTTACATGTATTTTTTGTCATGTATTCTTTAGAGATTTTTTTTTGAAAGTGGACATTCCCTAAGCAGGTTATATTGGAATTAAACTACCGTTTTTGTCAACGAGTAAACACAGAAAATATTTTACTTTAAAATTATGTCTCATAGCCGTCGTTTCCTTCTTATAACTTTTATTTCAATTTTCTTCTTTTTATTTTTATATAATTCTGACATTTTTACAATTTTTATTATAATTTTCTTTTTTGGTGAATATTTTAAATGTAGTTAATCAAAAATTTATTTTTATTTTTATTTGTTCTATATTTAAAAAAAATGTTTATGATTGAATATGTATACTTAAGTTTTGAAACTATGGACTAATTTTATGTCTGAAATAAATAAATAAATTAAAATTAACTCCAGTTTTCACCCTACAATTTTTCATCAAAACTTTGGGTCATTTTAAATTCATCTAATACCTACGCAACAATCGCGTCCAATCGTATCGCATTATTTTATTAATAAGTATTTATGTCTTCCCTCTCTTTCACCAGAGGATCTTTAAAAAGGGACACAAGAAGAGAAAGCGGCAAACGAATGGACCAGAGCACGACTACCAGCCCTCTTAGGGACAGTTGTAAACGAGACTCCAGACTCACAGACTCAAACAAACAAGTGGTAAGTTATTCCATTTTTGTGACTAGATGGAACAGGAAAGTTCCCAAAAAAAAAAATGACTGTCAAAAAAAGAACAACAAAGTGAAAAATAACTTTAATTTCGGAAGTCGGTGACAAAAAGACGAACCCAAAGACACCGATACCGTGATGTTTCATTATGTAGTATTTTATTTTGCAGTCGGTTTTTTATTTTTGTTTTTTTTTGTTTTTTTTTTGGCTTGTGCCTAAGTAATAATAGCCGCATGGGTCGATCGATCAGGTTAAGCTACGCAAGCCGCGGCTGGTCCATGGATGGGTGACTATATTCGCCCCCCTCCCCTCGACCCCCGACCTGACTGTGCCTCGGAAAGCACGTAGGCCGTTGGCCCCGGTTGTCATTCGTGGATCTTGGACAGTCGTTACGCCAGAAAGTCTGACAACCAGTCTTACCAAGGGCCTATCGTATTACCCAGTAACTGGGTTGTGGAGGCCAGATCGTTGTGGAGGCAGACGCTCTATGTCAAATACTGGCAGCAGCATCAGGTTAGATTGGAAGCTGACCCCAACATAGCTGGGAAAAGGCTAGGCAGATGATGTTTATTTTTCAATAATTGCTAGAATAGGGTATTACACTCATTTTTGAAAAGTGTCTTCATTAGATTCTAGAGTGCTAATAAACCACTAAAAAAACACAACATTTCTATTCAATCGATTAGTGCCATAAAAATGCATTAAAATTTTTCATTTTCAAATTCCGTGCGTAATTTGACGAAAACGCTGGACGCAGTAGACGCCATATTGCTCTGTGGGTATGACGTCAGTTTGCTAAAAACAAACGCGCTGATATTTTGTATGACAATTGTTTATAATTTAAAAATGAGTTATTTTTCTACTTATCATTGGTTTGCTGTTCCTGAATGCAAAATATTATTTAAATAAAATTTACTTTGGTTACTAAAATAATAAAAATACAAAGTTGCTCAGTTGATAAGCCGTATGACGAAATAACATGGCGGCTACTACTTCATGGTGTTCAAAAACAGATTAAAAAAACTGAAATCTTTAAATTGTATTTTAAAATTTATTTTGTTGTTTCATGAACTAAAACTAACATTTTCCGACTGCATTTTGCCTAAGCTATCTCAATAATATATTTTTAGATTTTTTCTCGTAAAGAGTAAAATACCCTATTACCTTATCACTAAACTTAATTTATTTATACTCCATTTATTATAGCTTTAGAAAAAAGAGGCTCGTAGAAGCAGGAGTGCAAAACATTTTATTTCAAAGTTAAGTTCTAACTTTTTAGGTAGATTTAAGACAGTACTAAATAAACGAAGTAAAAGTAATTTTATTTTAAATAATGTTCTATTTATAATAACATCTTCATCACACATTACAAACCTACAACAAAACGAATGGATGAAACAAACAATCACATGATGATTTAAATCTAATTAAGATTAAAGGAAATAAAATATTATTTTTTTACAATACTTTATTTTAAATAACAACTTACGACCCACAATACGTTGGTAAAACTTCGTCATCATCAGGTAATTTAGTCACTCGATATTTTTTCACTCCTGCTTCTTTTAGGTTTTTAGCATTGGCACTTTAATTTTAAATTGAAATTAAATAATTATATAAATGAAAGCCACATAATTTCATAAGATAAATAGTTACACATGATTACAATAAAGTGTGACAGCTAATATTTCAATAAATTATAATCAATTTGGCATTAATCGTAACTGCAACACGGTTAATGTAATTTTGTTATGAATTGTACATTAAAAAGAACCTTTTTTTAACTTTTGTCTAATGCTATTGTAAATGGAGTATAGAAACTCTGAAACAAGCTTACCTCCTACCACTCTCCAGTACATAGCCTCATTCGATGAAGAAGGCGAGCAGGCGCCAGGCTGGCGTCGGGTGGGCCCTGAAGGTCTGGTCAACTTGGAGAAGGTGTATAGAACCCAAGCCGTTATGGACCACATAGCCAGCTTCCACCAACACCACTACGCGTTGGCCAGGAGCAACGCACCTATCTTTGGAGACTTCTTAAGGTGATATTTTTGGTTGACGTTAAAATACTCGTGGACGATCGACGCGCAACCGTTGTTGCAGTTGCGCGTCCATGGACCCTGTAAATTTTAGTTTATGTTATATCGAGGGATTCAATGAAACCGAGGGTATATTAAGTTGGCGTTTAGTCTCGAGGTGCAAACTGTACTTTTCACTTCGAGTGCGAGAAAAATAGTCAATTTAGTACAAAAACATTTAATAAATAATACTTAGATTTTTTTACTTGAGGCTAAATGTACAATTCGAATTATTTGAAAAACCATGGAACTAAAACTCTCAACATTTTCACAATGAAGATGCTCCACACTCCACAGATAGTAGTATATTTACTGGCTGTTTGAGTTTGTCTATATCACATGAAGGAAATTAAAAAACTAATTACTTTTCACTCCCTAGAGACTACAGTGGTCACTTTAGTCCCGCTTTGTAGGGCTATATTGGCGTACTTTTAGAGCATGACAAGTGATTTGTTTTTTTTACTGACCTGGTTTTTCTCTTACTTGTATGGGTCAGTGTCAACGTCTTTTTTATTTATAAAATGCTTGAAGAAAGCAGTAGTAAGGGCGCCGGTCCACGGCACACTACGGCTAAGCTAGGCATGTGTATTTGGCTTCACGTTGTCTGAAACACTAGCTGTACCAGCGGCTATTATTATTATTAAATCGATCCAGTCATTTCAGAGATTAGCCGCAACAAACAGACAGATAGACAGACAAAAACTTAAAAAATGACTTTTTTTTATCTGTACCGCTTATACTAACACGCACTGGTCAAAGACTTTCGTCTTGAGACACTGCAGTATTTGAGGCGAGAAGATATTGCGTAGCTTCACGAACGCTGCCCAGCCGAGTCGGATTGACTGAATTCAGTACGTGTAATCAATCACCGGTTCCGTGTGGTGCCGGACGTAAAAGAATAGCACCATCCCATTTCTTCCCGTGGGTGTCGTAGAATGCGACTAAGGGACTTACTAGAGAATGATTTTTTTATATAGGTAGATTCTTTTACATATTGTGAATGAGAGAACGTTGTAGACCTTAGAGACTAGATTTGTAGACGTTTTTCTATTCTATATTTTCATTCCTCTAAGTACCTGGTAATTATTGACAGGCCTGCACTGTCCTCCCATACCTATTATCACTGTAATTTGAAAACATTGTAAAAGCCAATTATTTTTAAAAGAGTAACCGTGGAGTTTCTGATTTTTTGATTTTGAATGGGCAGCAGCGTTCTCTATGTATTTTACCACCATACTGCGATCACCAACCCGCCTGCCAAGCGTGGCGATTATGGCAAAACCCCCCTTTTGGGGGAGGCCTATGTCCAGCAAAGGACGTCATTCGGATGAAATGATGATGATGATGAATCAATCAAGCTTTCAGTAACAAAGTTCCTTTGGCATTATTTGCGTACGGATTTACGGAACCCTTAAAATGTCGTGTTTAGTAAGGAGTCGTCTTGAAAACCTAACCACTTCTTTCTCCCTCAGAGCAGCAATGTTAATATGCGAGGAACCCGTCTTCTGCCACCCGACCTCGAAAGTTAACGGAGAGTTCGAGAACGAAGCGCTTTACGAGCTCGAAGGCACGGGCTACTGCCCTGTGCAGCCACTACCCCATGACCATGGGGTCACTATGTTTCCTCTAGCCCCACAAAATGGGGAGAGAATGGATAGGCATATTTTACAGGTGAGAAATGTTTTTGACACAACATCATGCCTTGTTTCCCTGTAGAATTGGGCAGAGATGTACCCATAATGCACTAACATTTATATGATATCTATATACAAAATACGCAGCAGTATTTCCATTATTTTAATTTACTGTTGTATTGTGTTGTGGCTACATCGTATATTTGCTCACTTCATGAAATGCTCGAGAATTTTTTCTCGAAAAGACGGTTGACGTCATGTGCACCCCGAGGTTCGGTTTGGTTAGGTTCCTTTAAACGCTGCAGACAGAAATAGGAGCCCCGCGCAGTAGGGCTCCGTCAACCTTACGTCGAATGTCTTCTTGTGTAATATAAGAACCAGAAGAAGACGAGAATTTCATGAAGTGAGCAAATCTGCGATATAGCCACGATATATACATTGTAAAAAGATTACCGTCATTTACAACCGCAACGTGATTTCCATGCCCCCGTGAGGAATATGTGGCGTTTATGTGATGTAACTATGTATGTTTTACAGATAATGCATCACGGTACGGCCTGCGTAGTAACAGAAATGGAGTGGGGCGGCGCGCTCGCACAGCTCAGACTAGAGCGAGCGTGTGCTCTGCTCGCTTGGTGCAGAACAGCGCATCAGCCGCATGCTCAACATGGTGAGTACAATGTGTAGTAACAGAAACGGAGTGGAGCAGCACGCTTGCTCAGCTCAGACTAGACTGAGCATGCGCTCTGCTCGCGTAGTGCAGAACTGCGCATCAGATGCTCAACATGGTAGGTTGATAATGTTGCTTACAAATATTCAAAGGCGTTTGTATAACATTTTTTAGGAATTTCGTACAAAAATGAAACGCACGCAGAATTATTGAAATTGCTGGCCGTATGAATAATTCCACGAGTCAATCCTGACTGGGTCACCGATGGTGCTGGTCACCGGGGATGCATGATCTTTGACATCATATTTCTGAGTACTTATTGATTACTTCTACACTTTATACAGACTCTTTTACATTTTAAAAAATGTTCTTTTTTTTCAGGAGAAACCCCATCAGAAAACATGACTCAACCCGAAGTGAGCCTATCATACAACCCTGAAGAAGTCATCCCTTTGAAGTACACCGCTAACTTAGCACATGAGAACGAAGCAGGGATCGTTGGAGAAGAAGGGTTAGTACATACTTTTCAAACACACACCCATCTTTAAATTATGTAGCTTAAAGTTTATGAACCTACTTATTAGGCATTATGCGGGGTCATAATTAGGTTTACCGATTTTATTAAAGCTCTCAATCATTGCCATATTAATATATATCTAAGTTATTCTATAAAAGACTTTAAAGTTGTCAGGAATAGACGACACAAACAGTAACTTATCATATCAAAAACCAACCCTCGGAACAACTATCTTCACTTCTTCAGACCATACTTTTTGGGAATCGTGCCAGCGAGTCTTAATGCAAACGCAGGGTTTTGTTAACAACTTTTTACAAGCTTTTATTTAACTTGCAATGTAACTGTGATTGTTCGGGTGGAATCTTGCAACTCAATTTTGAAGCAGATATCTATAACCGATTGAGCTGAAATTTGGCATGCATATTTATATCGCCTGACAATGCAATATTATGATGCCATGGAGCTGATCTGATGCTGGAGCTGGAAGGTGGCTTTAGGAACTCAGCAAAAAAACGACACAACCCCATCGAGTTTTGGCTCGTTTAATTCATATTGTTTATAATTTTGGTGTCCAATAGGTAAATGATAAATCATTGTATTTCTGTAAGTAAGTTTGTTCAAACACTTTTACACGTCAATCATATTTTTAAACTAGATGACGCCGGCGTGTTCTATCTGACTACTCTGAGAAGACAGGCTGAAACAAACTCAGAGGTCACAGTATATTTTAAAGTCCAGACAAAATCTTGATCAGATCATATCAAGACCATGTGGATTGGTGTCTGAAATGGTATTTTGGGGAAATAACCACACAGATTAAGGGGACCTGTCAAGTCAGTTTATTCAGCACGCATTTATCAGTTGTCATGTAGCTCAAACCAGAACTTAAGGAACTCAACGATTTGACGAACAATAGGTACCAAAGAAAGGACATTTGGGTATTTACCCAAATGTCCTTTCTTTGGTATTGTTCGTAGCCATATGTAAAATTATGCTTTCATAATTTTACATATGGCTCAATCACTGCGACACGGCGCCATTTTCTTAAAATTTGAAAACGTCTTGGATGCTAAAATTAACAACAGAATCTCCTCTTTGCAGCTTCATAGACCTTCAGTGCGTAAAGGACATGCGTCTCGGCGGCAAGCTCCTCGAACCGCGCGACATAGCCGAACTGACGGCCTGTGCAAGACGACACGGCTTGGAGACGTGTGCGCACGGCCCGCACATCATATCACTCGTGTACGGGCGAACATTGAGTGATAATCGGACTGTACATTTTATATTACCGGCTTATTCTTATAGGTAAGTCTTGTGAACGAATAATTGAAGCGTAGTCCTAGAGAGCAGTGGTGGCCGTGTGGTAACGGCTTGTGGGTCATATATATGTTCGAACCCCGACAGCCCTTTGCTTTGTATAAAAAAACTTTTTTCAAAAAAAAAAACAACCGGCTTCCGGAAAATTTTCACTTTGTAGTGTTTTTCCGGAAGTCGATTGTTTTTTTTTTGGAAAATGTTTTTATTTTACACTTTTTACTTAAACCACCTACCGCACGCCAATTCGAAATTTCATCATCCTTGGTCAAAACAATGCACATTTATGCGATAGCAGCAATCGCGGTTGATTTGGTGTAATTTTTTGAAGAGTTCCCTTGTCTGTCTCCGAAACGCATCATCAGATCTATATGAAATTAGAATGGGACCATTTTGTAATAAACCCCTTTCAAACAAAAAAATAATTTTGCAAATCCGTCTAATAAATGACGGAGTTATGCCCGAACATACATAAAAATATATATATATAAACATGTCGAATTGATAACCTCCTTCTTTTTGAAGTCGTTTAATAATTTCATCACCACTGCTCTCAAAACAGTGAAGGAAAATATCGTGAGAAAAACCGCTGAAAATGGTAAAGGAAAACATTGTGAGGAGCATACGTTCTAGAACCAAAACTTCGAAGACATGTGACATCTACCAGCCGCACTGGGCCCGCGTGGTGTGGTGGATTACGGCTCGTTCCCTCTCACAGAGAAAAGGCCTGTAGGCTGAGGTTCAAACCCACGAATGCCCACGACCTACAACATGTAAGTGGGTCCACAAAAAAGGATTTGACAGTTCTTCAGTGTTGCCAACCTAGAAAAAAAACTACCATATTGCGTTTCGTTTTACGCAATGGGGATTGTCTAAAATTTTTAACCATTCCATTTTATTTTAGTTTTCGAAAATATAGAGCATGTTGAGAAACTAATTTGAATATTTTGATGATGGGCTCAATAGTTATTTCTTAATTTAATATTTAATCATTTAAAATTTTTGAGATAAATGACGTCATCAGTGGCACTAAAGATCGTTGCCGTTGCCTCACCAGTACATAATTAGAAATTTAAATCTGTCAACACAACGTCATCCATCTCATCTGTTAAAGTGTCAGTAGATGTCATACATAATCGGGTTGTTCCCATTGGTTCACGAGTCTATTGTTCTCGAAAAAAATAAAATGAACACTTGTCTTCCCAACGGGTCCACGATCTTTTAAAATATAAAATATTTTATTTCCCTACTGGTCCATGAGAATGTTTGGTACAATCAACAATAAACGCTTCGCTAAGGGATGATTTGTTGGATTTGCCACCGCCCCGAATAGTAGAATAATTATTAGACATGAAAAAAATCACGAGGTCAGCTTTTTAAACGCTTTATGCCTCCCAAGTACCAGGTTGTCATAACTCGGTAGGAGCATACCTAACATAGTGGTATCAGCTAGAAAACGCTTTACGCCGTCAAAGTACCAGGTGATCATACCACGGAAGGAGCACACCTAACATAGATGTGTCAGCTAGAAAGCGCTTTATGCCTTTGAAGTACTTTTATTTAAATTTCTCGCATATAAACCAAGGTATAAACGCGGACTTAATGCCTTAGGCATTCTCTACCAGTCAACCAAGGGTGTTGATGAGATTAGGTGGCAGGTGCTTTGATTGAGAGGAACAATGATTAAAAAAAACTATAAGAATACAAAAAAATACTAGTTGATTGATTGTCTTTTTACGAGAAATTGTTTTTACTGACTGTACTTTGGATACATCCGGTGGACCCGTTGGGAAATCATTGAGAAGCATTTGAAACATTATAATTTTTTCATGGACCCGGTGAAAAAACAAGAACAATAGAATCGTCAACCCTTGGGAACAACCCGAAATAAGGGAACCAAAAGTTCTAATGTAAGTAATGCATACAGCATAAAATAATGATAGTGTAATGAGATTTATACGACATCATGAGGTAAGTCGCAGGGATAATAATTGTAAAAACTTTATAATTAAGTAAATTCATATGTTTATATTTTTGACATTTATATTAATTTGACACTTGGCAGACCATAGAAAATACTTGTCACTTACTTTTTATTTTTTGCGGCAACGATACAAAACTGTACGGCCAAAGCTGACGTAATTTGAAGGGCAAACAAGGTCAATCGTATTTTATCAAATATATCAATAAAATATAAATATTTTTCATGATTCATTAGTCCGTAATGATCAGTAACACTATTCCTAGAAATGGTTTTTCAATTACAACATATTAAAAAATATGAACAATGCCCATTGGCGATTTTATATTAAATAGACGTTTTGATCAAAGTCACCCCGCGAATCAAAGTAACCCCGGTTTCCGGTACAGCGTAAACAATTTCACAGTTCCTTATTTTAATTGCTCTTCAATCTCCTTACTTCCAGGGTATGGGCAGTAGGTCTCCACTCCGTAATCAGAGCCCTGATGAGCCAAGCCAAGCTGGCAGACAGGAGCTTAGCTTGGCTTAAGAATAAGTACACAGCTTTATATTATGAAGACGGATGCTGTTGCGAACCGCTGGTGTCTGATGCTATTCGAGTGAGTATTTTGTATTATTTATGTACTAATATATGGTCCAACGGAATGGGCGGTTGCTCGCAGAACAGTTCTGAAGTAGCGACCGCGTACCGGAAAACGTGGAGTTGGGAGGCCTCTCCAAGGTAGACCGATGACCTTGTGAAGGCCGCAGGAATCCGCTGGATACGGGAGGCACGGAACCGGTCGAAGTGGAGGAGTTTGGGGGAGGCCTATGTCCAGCAATGGACGTCTTACGGCTAAAATGATGAGACGGTTCCTATATTATAACAGATTATTGTAATTACCAATGGTATTGAAAAAAAATTGTTTCCCTATGAATTGTATAGAAATGAATACTCTTTAAAAAAAAGAAGTTAATTAAAAAAATACCCGACTGCGTAAAAGTGAACTCTAAAAAAGATAGAAACAGGTTGACTATTAAGAAAGAAAGAAATAAATTTTATTTGCTCGAACATGGTGTATATACAGGGTGATTGGAAGATGGGTGCAAAGCTTTAAGGCGAAGATAGTACAGACAATTTAGAACCATTTAAGCCATGGTTGTCTTAGACGAAGTCTTACCAAATATTTTTAACCAAATTTTTAAGTTTTTTCGGAAATTCTCAAAATTTAATGTAAACTGCATAATTATGGCCAAATTGAATGATAAATGAATTAATTTTTTATTTATTTAATTAAAGTAATGTGTAAGCAATCAAGCAAAACATGTTTTAGGCTTCTGTGTCATTAGACATTTTTTTTACAGACATTTAAAGCTCAGAAAAAATAAAAAAATTGTACAATACGTCTTTAAACCTTATTAAAAAAAAAAAAATTGGTAAGACTTCGTCTAAGACAACCATGGCTTAAATGGTTCTAAATTGTCTATACTATCTTCACCTTAAAGCTTTGCACCCATCTTCCAATCACCCTGTATACAGAATTAAAATAATACATGCAAGCATGATCTTAAAATAAAGGGTGACTCATGACATGTCTGTCATTATCAAATATTTAAGGTAAACTTAATACGTAATGCAATCTCATGCAGTCGGAGGCAATAAAGATTTTATTGTTAAAAAGAAGATTCCTCCGACTTTTCAAAGACCTTGACCACCACTTGAATTAGTTTAACGACTTTAATTTTTTACAATATGGCGTCTGGTTGTCTCCATATTGAATTTTGATTAATTGACACTTTCAAGATTAAGACAAATCTATTGACGAAAGAATGATCAAAATCGACCCACGCGTTTGATCTTTAGAGTATATAGGAGCAACTATACATACATAGCCTGATAAACACATTACCCTCCTTTGTATCAGGCAGTCGTGTAAAAAACACTCGAGATCTTACAATTAATTTATAGATCTCTGATAAGAAGTTAATTTAACTGATAACAATAGGTAATCAAAATCAAAAGTCATTTATTCAAACTAGGCTGAGAGTCAGCTCTTTTTGAACGTCAAAATAAAATTACATAAGACAGTCCCCCAAAAACGCCCGCCCTTCACCACTTCCTAGTGCTTTAGCTGGGAAGAAGAAGTAGCGGAACAAACTCCCCAGCAGCACAGCTGTCTGTTAAGTTAGAAGAACTTGATTTTATACAATAATAGGGAATTAAAATTACGAAACACAAAAAAAAACATTAAATTTGCCCTATGTCAGCTAGCACACGCCAATATACCATCAAAAATTTAAAATAAAATAAAAAGTAAACAGAACTTACAATCTAAATAAAAGCCTCTAGGCATAAAGGACATGCCCGCTTATGTATGCAATTCAAACTCGATAACCTCCTAGATAATTTATGTTGGTTAAGTACCGAAATATTTTTTTTTTGAACCTCCAAGTTACTAAAAACAGTCCGTCCCAGCTTTACTTAGAGCATAGGTGTCTGACATAAATGAGTCAATTACAACATACCATGACCCTCTTATCTCCAGGTCTTCGGCGGCAGAGAGTCAACATGCGCCAGTTCCTCACACTCTACACCAGTCAAGGGATATACTGATTCTCATTGTGACTCGCTCAGGAGTTCAGGGATCAAGTTCAAGGTAAGATTCTTTAAAATTATGGGGAATCTAGTCGCGGGTTCGAACTTACTGGTGGGCCTGGCTAAAAATCACGCTGTGGTTAAGCGATTGACTGCTGTGCTGCGTGTCGCGGGTTCGATTCCCGCACGGAAAAAATATTTGTACGACCTACAAGTAGTTGTTCCGGGTCTGGATGTTTGGGTATGTGAGTTTAAATGTTTGTAAACGCACCCACAACACAGGAGAAATTCCTAGTGTGGGGCAACGTTTTTTTCAAAAATAGAAAATAGAATAGAATAGGCATTGTGTCCGACACAGGTAGTACCCGTGATGAGCAGTTAGACGCTAGTCTACACGCACAACGTTATTGAGTGAGATGCAGGATCATTTATAGTAAAACACCCGCGGAAAAAATTTAGAAAAGTCCTTCGGAAGATCGTGTTTAGTGAAAATACCACTGCATAAATCAATGACCAATGAAATTGATAGAACTTTTCAAAAAAAATTGAGCTTTGTCGGTAACGACTTGGTTTTGGAATTTTACACTTCTTTTATTACTTAAACACGCCCAAAGTACCTAACTTAACTTAAGAAAAACGAACGACGCAAGAAAAACGAATATTTGTTGGCTCCTATTTTTCCAAATATCAAATTTATTGGTAGGCCGTAGCGACCACTAGTAACTATGACCATATTGACCATGCCATTAACAATAAGTTTTTCCCGACCTTCCTCATTGGGTTAGAAAAATATTTTTTTTAGTTAGGTACTTTACCTAACTTAACTTAAGAAAAACGAATGTCGCAAGAAAAACGAATATTTGTTGGCTCCTTTTTTTCCAACTTTTTAATGGCTTTTTATTTTAGTATTCTGTTTTCGCACAGACAATATTCATAATGAGACAAAATCATACCATGTTTAATTTTTGATGTACATTGTCGAACAGTGGAGTAATACACTCCCGAAGTTTGTATGGAAAATATGTCGACAAGATTCACCTTAAATGCCAGATTGTTTTAATATTTTATTATCTATACATATATACTGATGGTTAATTAACTAAAAATAATATTCAGGTTCCTGCACTACATTCCATATAAAATTTAACTGCCAAAATGTCTCCTGCGTCCGAGAATTTTTCGGCGATTTTTGGTTTCATATTCAAAAAAAATACCAAGATTGGACTATCCTATGTACGACATAGGATAGTCCAAACTTGGTTATTTCTCGGCATTCCAATCAAAAAATTCGTTTTTGTATTTCCAGAAAAACAAATCAACATCGGAGCTTAAAACGAGCTCGCCAAAGAGCTTCGTGTCCACACACACGTCAGGCACAAGAAGCGAAGACGAAGTTATACAGGGATCACCAAGACATAGGTAATAGTACAAATTATATACTTCCCTTTTAATCCGTAGTCAACAAGGAACCCATTTAGTTTCGCCATGTCCGGACGGACGTCCGCGGTTAATCTCAGAGACTGTTAGTACTAGAAAGCTGTAATTTAGCATGGATATACATATTAGTCACGCACGCCAACAAAGTGGAAAACAAAATCTAAAAAAAAAAATTGTGTACAGCTCTCAGCTCCTCTCTCCTCCAGCCGACTATGTCGATATTCATACAATTTTCAACTTTAGGTTATGGTAATACGGTCTTATTTTCAATGGAACCAGTGAATTGCTCGGGGATTTTCCTGAACTGATCTTAAAACCACCTTATTCTTACTCCCCTCAGTTCCTATTCATCATCAATGACGAGTCAGCACCACTCGTTCGGACCTCGGCACAGTAGTCTGACTGCTGCAGCCACCAGCATCATGGCCGGATCACCCAACAGGAGTAGGTAAGTGATGACCTTGATCTTTGAGATGATGACCTTGGAATTTCAGAATAGTACACTTAGAATTGCACTAAGAACTAAAAGTTTCGAGCTTTGAATATATAACATTTATTAAAAAATTAGAGATACTTATTACAAAAATGAAGGTAATTTAAAACAGTTTATTTATTCAAATCTCGAAATTTTATTGTTTTAATCTAGTTTACAATATACACAATATAGCAATCTATTTACCTTTTCAATTTCTAACTTCGTCATCTCTATAGTCAAATAAATGACCTTGATACTTGGTACAGCTTGCTTCAGTTTGTTTGAAATGACCTTGACTTTTGACATGATGACCTTAGAGTAGGTGGTGACCTAGTTATTAAGTGACTTTGACCTTATAAACTATGCGTAAATATTTAGATGTTTTGCTGACCACTACTGCAGTGTTTTTGTTTTGATTATTTTTAAACATGTGATATTTACATTTTGAAAAAAATCAGGATTTGAATTTCACATATTTTCTGTAGAAGTAATAATTATTTAACTTAGTTCTTTATTGTGGAATATTTCGAAATGATAGATAGCCAATTACCGATTTAAAAACAATTAGAAATTATGGTGACTATACACCAGGCAAGTATCGTAAGCATTTATGTATAAATGCCTTTATTTTATTTTATTCATCATCACCATCATCTAAGGCTTTATAGCCATGAGTGGGCCTTAGCCTGGTCAAGTAGTTATATTTCTCCATCGTGACCTGTTACCGGCTTTATCTCCCCAATTTCTCACTCCAGCAGTTAATTTCTTTATACACGCTTTATATTAGCTTCATTTGTATGTTTGTAACGACTCCCTAGGGCGCGATTTTGACCCACTTTAAACGGTCAGATTTCATTTAAACTTTGTAAACTTGTCGAGGACCGATAACAATTCAATAATTTAAAAAAAAATGAAAAAATAAAGGAAAATAAAAACAAACTGAAAAAATCACGCTTTTGTAGTTAGCAGAACTAAAAAATAGAAAATAAATAATAGTTTAAAAAACTAAAAAACACGCTTTAAAAACCAAACTAAAAAAGTAGAAAATAATTTAATTCAATTAAAAAGCGTGGGGTGCTTGACATTAATTGATTATAAAGGTTTTTAAAGCGTGTTTTTTAGTTTTTTAAACTATTATTTATTTTAAAATTTAATATCCTTATTCTAAAACATATTCACTTAGTTTCTAAAACGTAACTTTCTTTAAAAATGTAATTATTACTTTGTTCCTAGCTTAAGAAGACTAGAAACCAGCGAAAGGTTTTGGGAGAACCTAAAACATTTGAGAACTGGCTCCGTCGGTTATGACACACAACTGGACTTTATGGACTTCGTCACACTTTTTAGGAGTTTCAGGTACTTAAGCAAATTATTATTTTTTCCGTTTTAGGAAAGCATTTTGTAGCATTTTACAGCTTTATTTCAATATCTATTAAAATGTGTAGGTAAGCGATGGCCAAGCTTGCAATGACGATTAATACGTAAATGAATGATCGCTTTCTGAAAAGATACAATAATTAAGAGAAAAAAAAGAGTAGAAAAACTTTTTCCAAAACTTAAAAAACAGACTTCCGAAAAAACAAAAAATCTAAATACATATCCAAAGACCGACTTCCTAAATTAAAGTAATTTTTGACTTTGTAGTGTTTTTTCGGAAGTCGGTTGTTTCTTTTATGGATTTTTTTTTTATTTTTCACTTTTTAGTTATAGTACCTACCCCACACCAATTCGACATTTCATCATCCTTGAGGTCAAAACAATGCATATTTATGCGATAGCAGAAATCGCGGTTGATTTGCTGTAATTTTTTGAAGAGTTCCGTTGTCTGTCTCCGAAACTCATCATCAGATTTATATGGACCATTTGGAAATAAAACCCCTTTCGATCAAATTTAAAGAATTTTGCAAATCCGTCTATACAAAGTGTAACAGAATGGACGCAAGACCTGAAAGTAGTTTGTTCCTAATTGACTACTGAATCGATTTCAGTAACTTTTAATTAAGTATATTTTTTAATTATGTGTAATGCCATATCTACCATTGATTGAGCCAAAGAAAATTCAATCTTATTTAAAAAGAAATAAGACTCAATTTTAAATGCATACACGTTTTTCATAATAATATCAGTTAGCTTTAAAAAAAATAGTTTTGGTCATCGTATTATGCTTTTAACTCAATACTCTAATTGGGGTGTATGAGGTCTTGCGTTAATTATGTTACTCGTTGTATATGACTGAGTTATGCCCCGAGCATACATTATCTATAAAAATATATAAACATACCGAATTGATAACGTCCTCCTTATTGAAGTCGGTTAAAAAAAAAAGTACCTCATCTTCTACCTAGCCTTTTTCCTAGTATGTTGGGGTCAGCTTCCAGTCTAACCGAATACAGCTGAATGAATACCAGTATTTTACATGAAGAGACTGCCTATCTGACTTCCACGACTCAGTTACTTTGTAATACTGTTACTAGCTTGGGGTTCGTGACAATTAAAAACTGCCAATATAAATTACCAAAAATTACACTTTAATTAAACTCATACTAACTACTCACTTTAATTAAGATCATAGTTTTTTGTATTGCAAACACTTTTAGATATTGTAAAAATCATCATTACTTACCAGGGTCTGAAACATTTCACCAATTATCCGAGCCTCAATTCTGCTATTACAATAGTGTCAGAATGGTCTATCATTTATTTCATAATTGCTGATTTTGACAAGTTTGGTAATCTACTAATAAAATGGCGTCATTATGACTTTCCAATGGTCAGCCACTGACACTCCATTGAAAGAAATGGCATTTATTGGTAATCTCGTACATTATGACAAATGAATGACTGAATTAATTTACGAACTTCCTACTACTTTAGATTGCTTATAACACTAATAAATAATATGTAAAAATATATATAAATTAAATCTGGCATGAATAAATGTTCAAATTGAGTAGTAGTTTTTCGAAAATCATTTCTACTAACGAGTTTTATAATAATGGCAATACGAAAATGCCATTTTGACTCAATTCTATTACGACACCATTGACCGACCAATGATCGACCATTATGAATTTAGCAGATTACGAACTTTTAGCAAAATGACAATGGGATCGTGTTGAAATGACGAATTTATAAAAATAGCAGACTAGGGCCTCAGGTTCATATTTTTCTCACCGCAGCCAATACAGCTTTTTGAACAGTAATTTCATTTGTTCACAGTTTAGTAATGCGATCAGAACTACGAGACATATTTGAGCAGCTAGCAGTACCAAGAAACCGATCACCATTGCTCGGAGCCGAGAAGAGCCGAAGTTCACCCGAACTGTTCCGAAGCAGAGCTATTTTTCGGACAGGTGAGTTACCACCAGCCTTATATCTAATCAGCCTATAATGGCCTTTGGGTGTGACACAGGCGTCCTCTGGAGCCGTGATCAATTTCGTGGCTTAGTGTGGGTTGGTAGATATCACATTTATTTGAATTTTTAATTCTAGGACACGCCGCGCCGTTTCCTCACAATGTTTTTCACCTACCTTGGCTTATGCTAAAATAATATAGTGTGATTGACATCTTTGATTTAATGGCTAAAAGCGTAAAACAACGGGTTTTTGTTTTTCAAATAAAAAATGTAGAAGTTGGTAGCCCGGTTTTTCGATTTTCATTTTGTTTGGTAAGATAAGATAAGATTTTATTATTTGTTTAAACATGGTGTACATGATACATTATATGCAAGATAATTACTATGTCATAAATAAAGTTCTAACATGTTCAGCCACATATAGTGGCGTACAAATTGGTAGGAAGAGATGGTGCATAAACCGCGTTAATATTAATCAAAATTACATTGAAGACATACTTACGGTACTAAAACATAACTGACAAAATGTGGCTGTACATTAGCTACCATGCCTTTACAGCCTATCCGCATCTAGCTACCCCTTCGTGAAAAAAAGGCGTGAAGAGACCTATAATCCTGCTTATTGGTGGGCATTAAAAACCTATGTTGGGGCCGCAGGGGAAGAGGAGTGTCGGTATGGCGTTGGCCGCTCTCCCTATCTCCTACGGCCGAAAAGTGGTAGGCGGCGGAGCCACTACGCTGACCCGTCGCAGGGACAAGGGCAGGAACCAAGTATTATAAGGGCCCCAGACGACCTCGTGTCTGGCACCCTTATACTACTTGGTTCCTGGGGTGGTCACGGCGTACCATGTGTCCTGATCCGCCGACCTGGTGGGGTCCGCAAGGGCCGATGCCTGCCAGGGGTGTGGGTTGTTCGAAAGAGATACCGTCGCCCCTGGCACACAGGCAACTGAGGGAACACGGGTGGGTTTTAGTCAGTAAAAGTCTGACACGCCCTCCTGTCCACCCAGAGCGGGAGAAGTTATTTGATGATTTCCCAAACTCAAAAAAATAAATAAACCTTTCCTGATTAGTCAACTTGTCTGGCTTATCATCATCATCATCATTTCAGCCGAAAGACATCCACTGCTGGACATAGGCCTCCCCCAAGCTCCGCCACTTCGATCGGTTCTGTGCTTCCCGCATCCAGCGGACTCCTGTGGCCCTCACAAGGTCATCGGTCCACCTTGTGGGAGGCCTTCCAACTTATACATATACCAAAATTATACATATACCAAAATTATACATATACCAAAATTATACATATACCAAAATTATACATATACCAAAATTATACATATACCAAAATTATACATATACCAAAATTATACATATACCAAAATTATACATATACCAAAATTATACATATACCAAAATTATACATATACCAAAATTATACATATACCAAAATTAAAGTAGACATCAAGTTTTCTTTTAGCCAAACATACTTAGTCGGAGAGAAGAAGTTTTTTTATTAATTAATGTCTTTCTGTCCAGGTCTTTTAACAAGGAATGGGTCACTAGACCTAGAACCTCCTAGCGATAAGGTGGGAAGGAAGAAAGCATTCGACCTTCTAGCGGCTGCTGCGTTACCAGGTAAGATGGCACTAAAACTTGGGAATCACCCATCACATTTTTTTCAATTAATGCCATAAGGAGTCTCCTATCCACAGAATCCCCGTAGCAGTTTAATCGAGCCCATCTGAAGCGGTAGGCGGCGGGGTACTGCGCTGACCCGTCGCAGGGGGACCAAGCGTGCCAGTGTAGTCTGGGGCCTTTGTGCTACTTGGTTCCTGGGATGGTCACGGCGTGCCATGTGTCCTGGTGCGCCAAACTGGTGGGGTCCGCAAGGGCCGATGCCTGCCAGGGGTGCGCGTAGTTCGAAAGAGATACCGTCGCCCCTGGCACACAGGCAACTTAGGGAACACGGGTGGGTTTTAGTCAGTAAAAGTCTGACACGACCTCCTGCTCCACCCAGAGCGGGAGAAGTTATTTGAGGATTTCCCACCCTCAAAAAAAAAATCGAGCCCATCTACTTAATTTTAAGAAGTATCCCTGGCTCCACGAATTACTAATATTAGCAATTGCCGAAGAGTATTGGAGCCAACGCAAGGCCCATCCTGTGGAGCCTGTGGAGATTTTTGTACAATTTATAATTTATTTTCGTTTAACAGGAGCCTGCCCTGACGTTAGCGGTAGAGTACTTTCCTTACCTACCCTCGGCAAGTTCTGCGAGACGAGACAGAACGAGCCGAAGACTGAGCAGCAACTCAAAGATATAATACAGGTAAGCTGCTTACCTGTAATAGAGGCGGCATTACAGCAACGGTTAAGAAATCATAGGGTTGAGCAAGGAGACGTGAATTTATAACTTACGAGTTGTTGTAGGTCGTACGGTCGAACCCAGACACACAGTTTACTGTAAATTATTTCATCACCACGGCTCTAAAAACGGTGAAGGAAATCGTCGTAAGGAAACCGGTATGTCCTAGAATCAAAAACTGGAAGATAAATAACATCTACTAACCTGCACTGGGCCCGCATGGCAGATTACGGCGTTCTCCCTGTCACCGAGTGGAGACCTGTGTTCGATTAAATCGCTAAGTGTGGCTTTCAATCGTTTTAAACCAAAAAGACGGTTCATAACCAAAATAAAAATAAAAAAGTTCGTTTAGGAACAATAACACATGACTAGTAAAACATCAAGTAAAACGATGATAGCTGCAAAAGTATAAACTGCGGCGCAGCTAACAACGCCCTTCCCCAGATACAGAATGGAATGATGTTCCGTACAGAAAAGTGCTCAAAAGAAAAGTTGTTTTAGATTTAGTTGATAATAAAAACAAAAAATAAGTTAAAAAATAAACAGTACAGGACTTAATGATTTGGGATGCATTTTGACGTTTAGTTAATGTGGTGAGTGTAAAGTGAATGGGTGAATGGGTGAGTGTTATTGAGGTGGGAAAAATCTAAATTAACTGAAAATACTTTACCCACGTGTTGAGTTTCTATAACGAAAACTAATGGGAAAAAAACAACAAAAAAAATATTCATCATTCAATCGTTTTTCTTTTGTTTTTTTTTTTTTTTATTACTCTTTATAGTGAAGTTCACCACCTGCCACTTCTAAGCCTAGTGTTCATTGTTTGATCCAATAAATAATATCAAATATTTTATTCCTAGAGACACGAACCAGACCCAACTCTTCGCGCTGACAACTGCCTCTCGTTTGAGGGTTTCGTCAGATTCCTCACGGATAAAGATAACTACGCCTTTGTGCCTGAACAGATGAGGGCCAACTTTATCACGTAAGTTTATATTTCTTACTCCTAAAACAGTTACGGTAAGGGTTAAGTTCAGGCAGTACGGAAAATGTCCTGGCAGTGTCCGCAATTGAATCCGAGAGCCACCAAGTCGCGAGCATACGCGAGACGACTGTGTCGATATTAATACAATTTTCAACTTTAGGTTATGGTCATGCGGTCCTATTTTCTATGGAGTCAGTAAGTTTCTCGGCATTTTTCCGTTCTGTCTAAACTGACCTTAAGTGCCGGATATGTAGGTACCCAACGCCAACCCGTACGAGTTTTGTACCCAAAACCTACAGTGGCCGGCCAGAAAATAAAACGTGTTTTCTTATAACTAAATGGGAGGGAAATAACACCCTCATCATTATTTGCCCTTGCAGCGAGGCTATACAATTTACCATTCCGCTGTTTAAATGTGAAAATACCTACTAAAAATCTTATTTTGATTATATTTTAATAACATTAGCATGTCCATTTATACCATGGGTTATAACCAGAGATCGGATATTCGGATGCATATTTACCTAATGACAATTTTTAGCTATGAAAGTATGGAAGCGGCTTTATAAATTATTTGCAATATTTATTAGAAACCCCGGGATTCTTGGATTGCATAACTATTCAGATGTGTATTAATTTAAAGTTAATGTTTAACCCGATATAAATATGTGTATGTACTGGAAGAGGGGGGTTTGTATTAAGGAGTTAAAACAAAAAAATAAACAAATTACTTACCTAAATTAAGACTTTTTCGATACAAAAGCGCATTCCATATTAGCCAACATCTCAACTTTAGGTGAATATGCATCCGAATATCCGATCTCTGCTTATCATAAACATCAGCGTCTTTAAAATAATGCCCAAAATATGATTTTTGATAGATTCAAACTCAAATAGCCGCCAGTTTCCGATGTTTATTAAAAAAAATGGCCAGCACTTTTTTTTTTTGTCAGTGAATAATTGAATAGTAGAGATCCTTGACCCTCACAAAGTCCCAACCCATACAAAAATTCTAGAAATAAAACTTATTTTCACAGCAAATCATCAACCTCCGAAGAAGAAGAAGTCCACAAATCAATCTCCAAGGATATGACGGGTCCCTTAAGCCAATATTACATTGCTAGCAGTCACAACACGTACCTCACGGGCCACCAGCTGAAGGGCGAATCTTCGGTCGAGTTATATAGTCAGGTTAGTGAGATTTTCTGCTATTCTGTAGGTTAAGATCAGTTTGAAGTTCAAACCTAAGGCGTGGCCACAGCCCAAGATTTTGGGGTAAGTCAACGGCAAGTCGCGTTGGGCACAGTCGGATTTTAAAGAAAGAAAAAAAAATATTTGAGACACGCACACGAAATACAAACAATAAAGAACATTACAACTTTTGAGTTAATCTAACATTATAAAACGAAATAGTAAAAACAATTTATAAAAAAGGACCTGTGCGAGGCCAAAAAGGCTGATCTTAGCATAATGCCGCAGCATTACCTACATACTTGTAAAAAAACTATTACCACAGCGCTGGTATTCAGATAGGGCCCGCTGTGATGCCACAGACACACTTACGAAAATAACAATTAATCCCAGTAAAATATTATAAAAAATTAACGACAAAATTTACTAAAAATACAAATGTAAACAAAACCCATATTTCTCACAATTAATAATTTAATGGTACCCATTATAATATTATTATTACGATCGACCCAGACCCGGACTACCCAAAAAGCGATTTATATTTGGTGTTAGTATCAGGTGTTAGTATGTGTTTGTGACTATTTATTCGCTTCTTCTTTTTAACGTATGAATGGCAAAAAGTTAAAACATCTGTGGCCCAAAATTCAGCTTCGAACTGCGCTCACTAACGCAGTCATTTTAAGGGGAACCTAGTCGCGGGCTCGAACTCACTGGTGGGCCTGGCTAAAAATCACGCTGTCTCACCAGGCTTCGTGTCCGACAGAGATAGTATCAGTGATGAGCAGTCAGACGCTAGTCTACACGCACGTTATTGAGTGAGATGCAGGATGATTTATAGTAAAAAAATCGCGAAAAAATTAAGAAAAGTCCTTTGGAAGATCGGGTTTTATGAAAAAGCCAATGCATAAATCAATTACCAATAAAGTTTATTGAACTTTTCGATAATTGAACTTTGTCGGCACCGACTTGATTTTGGAGATTTTATACTTCTTTTATTACCTAAACACGCCCGAAGTTAAGTAAAATTAACAACAAAAACGAATCTTTGTTGGCTCCTAACTTTTTAATGGGTTTTTATTTTAGTATTCTATTTCCGTACAGACAATATTAATAATGAGACAAAACGATATCATTTTACTTTGGATGTGCCATGTCAGACAGTGGAGTAAAACACTCCCGAAGTTTGTATGCAAAAAATGTGGACTAGGTTCACCTTAAGATCATCAAATGCACAAGTGACAGAGCATGCGACGCAGGATTGAAGGTCGACCATGGTCTATGGGCAGGTACCGCATACGCACTTGATCTGAACATGAACCTTATGCTTTTAAAGCGGAAAATCAATCAAGTAGCTTGACGTGCTGGCGTCTGTACAACTAGGCCACCAGTGCTCTCTCTCTCTCTCTCTCTCTTACATAACCTGAAAAACTTTTATTTAATCCTGAAATGCAGTTCATATACTCTTGAAAAACACCGAATGGACTTCTAACATTCTCCGTGTGCAATAAAAGACATAGTATTATTATTGAAGACATTTATTACTTCTCTATGGTATAACGTCGGGTATCAATAACATAGACTCTGATTTCAAATGTTTCTATTGAATATACTTTTTTTCTGACGTACTTACTATAATATTTAACTTTTAGCCTGAATATTTTCTTATTGCAATATTTAATTAATTGATATTTCTTCAAATTAACATATAGATACACAAGTGTGGAAGAAAAATAATTTACAAAATCAATAACCAAACTGCGTAAAAAGTGTATTTTAATTTTTTTTAAAAGATAGAAACAAGAAACTTGTTTTTAAAGGATGACTATTAGAGGTAAAAAAATAATAGTTGACAAAATCAAAAACCCGCCTTGGGTTTTTGATTTAGTCAATTTTTTTTTATTTCACAGTTTTTAGTTATTATTATTATATTTGACATTAATCAGACCTATTTATGAAGCCCATAATTTGATACCCCACTCAGGTATCGATAAAAAAAAATGAAGACACAAAATGGCGCCAAAAATCGGCCAGTTTATTTTTTTTCAATCTTGATATAGTGTCACTCTCACAATTAAGACGAATCTAACGGCACCTCTCAAGCTGAAATCGAGCAAGCCGTTTAGGCTACAGAGCGTGCCAAAGAAATCCACATACACTCGAAAAACATAACCTCCTTCTGGCGCAGACGGGTAAAAAGACATCGCTTCGACCCCAAATAAATTGGGACAAGTGCCAGAGAATAATAATTAATTATAGATAGATAAACAGCCATGTACATATTATTCATATTATTTTAAGTGTTTGATTATATATTATGTAAATATTATAGTATTTAATCAAATTACGTTACATTTATGACCGAATATGGTAGATTTAATCATTGATAGATAGACAAATATTATTATATTTCTTCCTATAAGTGACATCAAAATCAGTACAGTAATTTTCGAGTAAAGATAAATCTTCAAACTAAGATTTAGATAGACAAACATACTTGTACATTTCTTCATATGTGACATCAAAATGAGTACAGCAATTATTGAGTAAAGTTATTTTTTCTAACTAACATTTAGATAGATAAACATATTTGTATATTTCTTCGATTTGACATTAAAATGTTTACAGCAATTTTCGAATAAAGATATTTCTTCAAACTAAGATTTAGATAGACCAACATATTTGTACATTTCTTCATATAAATGACATCAAAATAAGTACAACAATTTTTGAGTAAAGTTATTTTTCAAACTAACATTTAGATAGATAAATATATTTGAATACTTCTTCCTATAAGTGACATCAAAATGAGTACAAGATTTTTCGAGTAACTTTAAACATGAATACAGACACCAAATATTTTTTAAACACTTGCAAGTTTATTTTTCACAAATGTCTTCAAATTAAAATAACAGCGAATTTTTTAAATGTGAAAACTTCTTTAGGCGCTTTTTCGGCGCGCTGAATCGCATATACTCTGAGCTGGATCGCGTAAAATCTGAGCTGGATCGCGTAAAATCTGAGCTGGATCGCATATTCTCTGAGCTGTATCGCGTATACTCTGAGCTGTATCGCGTATACTCTGAGCTGTATCGCGTATACTCTGAGCTGTATCGCGTATACTCTGAGCTGGATCGCGTATACTCTGCGCTGGATCGCGTATTCTCGGCTCGTATAAGTTTTCACACCAATCGTTTTCACTTTCAACCGTTTTTATCTTAATATTACTATAGTCTTATCAATAAGAGTCAAGTATTTCTTGAGAAATGACCCGATAGATTACAGTAGGATTCATCAGGAACGACGATGATATAAATCGTGGTGGCATAAATTGAGTCTTAGGTGTATTTACTTAATATGTGGTAGGGTCGCCTTAACCGAGGGCTTTGTGGTTTAGAAATAATCACCGCAAGGGTAAGCTACGCTTGCCGAGATCAGTCGATGCATGGGTGACATACATATCGGTTACATATTGAGTTTTCTCCGTGCCACGGAAAGCACGTTAACCTATGGACTGTCCCTGTCCAATTTGACATTTGCGCTTACTATGTCAGTCATTTTGGGTGCGCCTGCGCATAGTCGGCAGCGTGAGATTAAAACGACGATATCTTCTAAGTTAATTAAAGGAGCTGTTTAGAAATTACGTCATTAGAATCGTTATGAAATTACCTAACAGATTATATAAGGATCAGTTCAGTTTTGCCTTGAAATATTTTAGTAATTTAAATGTAATTATGGTAATTAGATTAGCCGTTTGTTCTAGCTGTCATTCGTAGATCTTTGACAGTCGTTAAGGGTCGTCAGAAATCTTACCAATAAGTATCGTATTACCCAATAGCTGGGTTGCGGAGGTTAGATAGAAATTCGCTCCTTGGAGTGGGCGATACAAATCGTATATAGATACAATATCTATGTATCGGCAAATTCTTGTTTACAGTTTGTTTATCCTACTAATATTGTATGTTTAGATTTTGGAATAGGTATTTAGATGTTTGCATGAAATTTGGCACACAGATAAGATTAAAACCTGGATTAACACATAGGATACTTTTCATCGTGGTTGTACGTTTCCGTCGGATTATTTGTCACTGACAAAAGCCAGTGTCACATGGAATAAACTTTCCCTTCTTATTGATAAAGATGACCGTTTCTTTTACTCTTTTTACCTTTTAAAAATTACACCTATAAACTGTATGCCACCACTGAAAGGTACAGAGTTTATTTATTCATCATTGCTGTCACTGAAGGATCCCACTGGTTGTTGCTGTTAATGGGTGTTCCGTCTGTACCAGAACCGTGCACGGTAATCATCACTACACGTTAGGAAGGCTGGGGCGGTACCGGAATGGACTATGAACCTGGAACGGAGAATTTCAAATTAAAAGTTACCCGAAAGGGGTCTAATCGGTTTTAGGGCAGTTTAAGGACAAAGTGGGTCAGTAAGACAGTAGTATTTACACCGCATATGGTTCAAAATCGCTTGCACTTTACTATTCGTAAAACATTTTTTTTTTAATCTTTTGACCGCCACGTCAAAAATTCAAAAACGTGCCCTCGGCGCCAAGCGGCTTTATTTACGTTTTTTTTGTGTCAGTGATTTTACACTTCTTTTATTACTTAAGGCCCATAGTACCCTCATCTCCCGTCTGAATGCTAAAGCACGACTGCCGCCCGCGCCCGCGCAGGGCACCTCTGAGCCTTTATCTCAAAATGGGGATATTCCTTGGCAAATACTGATTAATTTACAATTGTGCTTCGGCGATTCTGTGGTACCTCTAACTATCTATTTTTCAGTGTATTTTTTTTCCAAATAACGAAGCCGTTTAGTAGGAGTATGGAATACAAGCCAAAATATTGCGTGTTGGAAAATATTTTTTTACAGCAAAAGTATTAACTATACAAAAAAGTACTTCCGGCAAAATGATCTATATGAATCTATAGCAAAATCATATATTTTTCAAAACTTCAAGACAAGCCGTTAATGAGCAGTACGGTTCATAAAGTGCCCGTGTTACGCTACCAAACGGGACGTAGGCCCTTAAACACGCCCAAAGTTAGGTTAAATTAGCAAGGAATCTTTTATGGCTCTTAACTTTTTAATGGCTTTTTATTTTAGTATTCTGTTTCCATACAGACAATATTAATAATGAGTCAAAACCATACCATGTTTAATTTTCGATGTGCATTGTCGAACAGTGGAGTAAATACACTCCAGAAGTTTGTATGGAAAAAATGTCGACCCCTTTTTTTTTTTTGAGGGTGGGAAATCATCAAATAACTTCTCCCGCTCTGGGTGGAGCAGGAGGGCGTGTCAGACTTTTACTGACTAAAACCCACCCGTGTTCCCTCAGCTGCCTGTGTGCCAGCGGCGACGGTATCTCTTTCGAACAACCCGCACCCCTGGCAAGCAACCCCTTAAACCCTATTTGGAGAGCCAAATGTCTTACCTGACAGCTCCATTGTGTCCCAGCGACATCAGTTGGCACCTGCTGGCACTCCTAGAATGCCAGGTGCATAAAGAGGTGGTCGCCTCATCAGGGAACATGACATAGTCTTCAGTGTGATTGAACACAGCTTGGGCGTGGTGATCTTGTTTGCCTAGAAACAAGTCAAAATTAAGTTAATGGAAGTCGGAATAAAGTCAAGTCGAAGTATAAGAGCAGATATGGAAAGTCGAATAGAAGTCACCAAATAGTCATGTCTTGGAGGTTTAATATTAATTTTGCATTTTTTTTTTTTCATCAATCATGTTTTTGATCAATACTGTTTATCGAAACAAAAAAATTGGGTGTGACAACCCTAAAAAAAATAGTTAAATTGGAACAACTTCTAAGTTCCATGGATTTGAGACGTCATAATTACGTGGTGTATTGGGGAAGTAAATAGAATTATTTCTGTATAAATAACTTATCCCGAAATGGCGGAATTTTCGAGAAAAAAAAAAAAGAAAACCTATAAACCAAGAAACTCGTATAAATCTGGATGTAACAAATTGACGAGGTTCATTTATGGACTAAAATACTCGGCATAAGATACGCCTTCAATGTACCTAACATCATTATTTCGTATCACGCTTAGTTTAAGTGTACTTATTTTTTTTCTTAATATCCGGATCGAAAAATTACGATTTTCAATAAAATATTACTCAAAAACTAGACTTGGTAGATAAATGGGGATACGAAATCTTGCATTTAAATGATTATTTCTGTCAGGTTTTTCAATAAAAATGGGATGTCCGAAAATCGGGCTTCATAAAACACTGTGCGTCATTGATCCTCACCGCATTAATTCTTTAACGTTCCCGGCACTGCTTGACTCAGTCATATGGTGTTTTATTATTACCATTCGTTTGTTCTTGAGAAGTCCTTTCCAACCGTATACGATCTCTGTATTTGCTTTTGGCTTTTCCACGCATATAGGCCGAAATTATATATTTTTAATAATATTTTTTATTCTAACACCTTATTATATTCAGTGTCACTACTTTAAACTAATGTTTTATATACAATCGAGACACAGCTGACGATTAAAACTTAAACGAACAGCGTAGCTTCTCCGAGTCAAAAGTTATACGAATTGCAAATCTCGATACGCAGCAAAATAACCTCAAAATGACGTCGCTTCCCTCTCCACCGCGCGCGATGCGTCACTGTTCTCGTTTATCGTAATGAATTCTTTGATTCTTTAGCTATCCAGTGGTATAATTTCATTTTGGATGTAGAGGATAGATTCGAATTCGTAAAAAGGTTTGTTTAAATGTCTAATCTTATTTCAAATGGAGTATAATTACAGAAATAAAATCATGTATCACAAGATACAACAAAAAAAAATGGATCTTATGAGTTTAAACATGCTAATAGTCACTAAAGGAAATAGACCTATAGAAAAAGAAAATTTAGCTTTCCATAGCCTAGTGAAGTAAATGATAAATGATTTTATTTCTGTAAGTAGGTTTGTACAAACACTTTTACATGTCAAACATATTTTTTTAAACTAGATGAGGTCGGCGTTTCCTATCTGACTACTCTGAGAAGAAAGACCGAAACAAACTCAGACGTCACAGTCTCTTTTAAAGTCCAGACATAATCTTGGTCAGATCATGTGAAGACCATGTGGATTGGTGTCTGAAATGGTCTTTTGAGGAAAGAACCACACAGATTGAGTGGATCTGTCCAATCAGTAAATTACCTGTAGTCCCCGCTCCAGTGTATTGAATGAGACATCTACTACTTGCCAGCTCCCAGAGTTTGATAGACGAATCCAAGCCAGATGTAAGGAGATACTATAAAATAATTGTAAATATTACGATAAGGAAAAAAAAAACAAATAGATAAAGTAAAAAAAAAAATGGTTGACAATTTAACGAAGACCCACACAAGACTTCTCCAATGAATCCTATTAAATCCTACTAATTTTATATTACGGCAGCGGCGATCTCTCGCGTCCGGCTTTGTAAGGAGCGAGAGTGCATGGGTAGCCGTCATCTGACCCAGTAATAGGTAGCTCGCTGTCCGGTAAGGACCAAGCCCGGGTCGACGGCGCGTTGTGTTCCACGCGCGCCTCAAAGAGATGTCAGCACCAACTGGTGGGGTCCGCAAGGGCCGATGCCTGCCAGGGGTGCGGGTTGTTCGAAAGAGATACCGCGGCCCCTGGCACACAGGCAACTGAGGGAACACGGGTGGGTTTTAGTCAGTAAAAGTCTGACACGCCCTGCTCCACCCAGAGCGGGAGAAGTTATTTGATGATTTACCATCTTAACAGCGAATATTTGGTATTAGATGTAAAAAAAAGAACTTGGAAACTTTCCAAATGCCTTTTTACACCTAAAACGGTTACAACATCAAATTTAGTGTTATAATTGCAAATCATTATTCATATTTTAGGTCACTAGTTTCATACAGTAATATTAACAAATTAATAAAAACAGGTAAATATTTGACAGCTGTTTGCGACGTTGCCAAATTTCAGAATAAACGCTGTTAATGAAAGATTAGTATTTAATGACGGCTTTAAAAGTTAAAGTTCGTTTCTGCAACTGGCTGTTAGACTATCTCATAATATGACCCCACATATGGTGCCTACGATAAGTAAGCCAAACAACATACCTTGCTATTCCTAGTAAATGCAACGGAGCACACTTCAGAGCCATCGTGGGCGTTAATAAAGGTGTTAAAGCATCTGTTTGACACCGTATCCCACAATTTGACAGATCCGTCAGCGCTGCCGCTTGCAAAGTATTTTCCGTTCGGAGAGAATCTGCAAAGAAATAAAATAAAACAGTTTTATGCGAGTGTATTGGCGATGTGGCAATAGATGGATGAAGTCATATTTAATGCTACAAATTTTGAAGCATTTGAGTGTTCGATATTGTGGTTCCTAATTGCTCTAAATACCACCATATACAATAATTTGAGTTCCAAGAGATCTAGTAATATCATGATCATGATAGATAAAAGCTGTCGTTTTCGTTCGTTTTTCGTCTCATAATTAAAGTTATACATTAGTCATCATATCAAAAGGTCAGTTTTGATTATCAAACACACCCACACACCCTACACACACACATCCACACACTCTACACACCCACACCCATACACCCTACCTTGCTGTCTAATTAATAATACGTTGTTTTTTATTTTATTTTTTGTTCTATTAAATTGTTTTTGTCTTCATTCCCAAAATTAACACATTATTAGTAGATGTTTGTATTACAATGGCTCGTCCGGATAGTTTGGAGGCCTGGAGACCTGTAACACAGGTATTCCTAGTACAGGCTCCAGTCTCCACAACATCAATGTATTTTTTGTAATCACTATTATGTTTTGTACTGATTTTTTCATTATGTGGTGGAGAAAATAAAAGTTTTTATTATTATTATTTTTGTGTTTTTACACGCTTTATATTAGCTTCACTTATATGTTTGTTTGTTGGTTTGTTTGTTTGTTTGTATTTTTGTATGTAACCGACTCCTTTGAGCGCGATTTTGACCCACTTTAAACGGTCAGATTTCATTGAAACTTTGTAAACTTGTCGAGGACCGATGACAATTCATAATTTTAAAAAAAATTGAGAAAAAAAACACGTTTTTGTAGTTAGCAGAACTAAAAAATAGAAAATAAATAATAGTTTAAAAAACACGCTTTAAAAACCAAACTAAAAAAGGAGAAAATAATTTAATTCAATTAAAAAGCGTGGGGTGCTTGACATTAATTGATTAAAAAAATACCTCAAAAAGCACCCCACGCTTTTTAATTGAATTAAATTATTTCCTCCTTTTTTAGTTTGGTTTTTAAAGCGTGTTTTTTAGTTTTTTAAACTAGGTATTATTTTTTATTATTATTTTTGACAACAATACGGAACAGTGCTCACTAAACGTTAAAACTTATATACCACCACAAATTTCTTCTTCTTATTTGGTTAAGTGACAACTCTAGCCAGAAGCAGTATTTCTAATGAATCTTATTTAGCTAAAGATATAATACGATTTAAAACAAAATAGCACAAATGTCATTTTTGACAGCGCTCACGATGATATTAATTTAGGACATATCGCAAAACGGCGCATGTGACATTTTTATCGCACTCACGCCAATTCGGAACGGGTGTGAGCACGCTCCAATCGATAAATCATAAATCATTTAATCATTTGTTAACATAGGTACAATAAATAGTTGTTATAAGAAATTACAAGCGCGCTATGCTATACCAGAAGGCGTACAAATATTCATGGTTGTCGTTCATACTAAATTTTATAACCTATTTACATTAATCAAATGCATATACTTAGTCAAAAATTGATTTTAACAAACAAAAAAAAAAATTAATAAAATAAAATATAAATGACATAAAGAAAAATATATATGTAACTTATGTTTACTACGTCAATATTCAAATAATTTTTAAACAAAAAGAGAGAAAGAAACAAGTAATATAATAATTAAAATAATACAAAAAAAAATGTCACATGCAATGTTAAATGGACTTGACTTGAGTTCGAACTAAGATTAAAAATAAAAACAATTTGATCGTTCAAACACGATTTGACCGTTATTCGGATTCCGAACGTAATGTAACTTTTTACTTACTGTATGGAGTTGACTTGTCTGGTGTGGTGGTGCGAGGGTATCGGGCAGACGAAGCAAGCACTGGTCGTGACGTCATAGAGCCGGATCACCGGCTGAGTGCTGGAGGCTATTATGTGATCGCCCAGAGGGTGAAAAGCTACGCATAGGACTTGTTCGGCGTCCTGAAAATACGAAACTATTTTAATGGAACGCCGTAAAAAATAAATAAAAAAAAAAACATAATTCAGAAGTCGATAGTTTAATCCCCACTCGTAGTATTAACATTCTATTTTTAAGGTGTTTTAGACATTTTATAAAGTAATTCAAACTGGCCTCATAATGTTGCAGGTAACAAAATAAATAAAAATTGTTTTTTCTGCGGAAACAAAACGCAAATAACAAAAAATACACACACACTTGGTAGCAAAAGGCCTTGTATTCAAACAATTAAAATCAGTATAATATTAAAGAAGACTGCTAGTGGTAAAATAATAATGAAGAGAAGAAACATTTGATTTCTATATGTGTTTGTTACGGTTTCACCCTAAAACGGCTGAACGGATTGGTATGAAATTTGGTACCTGTGTAGACCATAACCCGGTTTAGGACATAGTATAATTTTGAACCTGATATTTCCACGGAATAGAGACGTATGGGGGTGAAACCGCATAGCGTAGCTAATTTAAGTTACAAAATTACTAGCTTTCGCCCGCGGTTCCCCCCGCGTGGATGTCAGTTATCGCGTAATAGCCTATGTCCTTCTCCATATCCCAGGCTACATCTCTGCCAAATTTCATGACAATCGGTTTAGCGGTTTAGGCATGAAAGCGTAACAGAAAGACAGAATTACTTTCGCATTTATAATATTAAGTAGGGATTACTTACCGTGATAGACTTATAAGCCTTCTTGGCGGAGGCCTTAGTGATGTCAAAAAGTTTGATGCAACAGTCCCGGGAAGCGGATACTAGGATCTGTTCCCTCGGGTGGAAGTCTAGGGCTGTGATCTCGTCTGTGTGATCGTATCTATGAAGAAAGGGTTTGAATGGTTATTTCACCGGGAAGTGATGACAAATCATCATCTGCCTCGCCATTTCCCAACTATGTTGTAGTTGGCGTCCAGTCTAACCGGTTGCAGCTGAATACCAGTATTTTACATGGAGCGACTGCCTATCTGACCTCCACAACCCAGTTACTGGGTAACACGATACCCCTTGGTAAGACTGGTTGTCAGACTTTCGGGCTTCTGACGACCCGTAACGACTGTCAAAGATCCACAAATGACAGCCGGGACCAACGGCTTAACGTGCTTTCCGAGGCACGGAGGGGTCTTGGTATGTAAAGATGGTCACCCATCCACGGACCAACCACGGCAAGCGTAGCTTAACCTGATCGATCGACCCATGCGGCTTATATTACTTAGCCACAAGCTCCTCAAGTAATGACAAATGCTTGTGTAATATTTAATTTGGGTGGAGCAAACTGAACTGTGTTAAGATAAAATTGGATCAGTCAATTGCGCCGATAACGAATCAGTTTGACTCTTTTGAGCTCTAAATAGTTTGAGCATGTCTTTTTTAACCGACTTCAAAAAGGAGGAGGCATTACTCCGTCATATACAGGAAAAGTTTTTATTCAGCGCGCAAACATTAATCGTGAATTCAGCATACCATTCTAGACCCCCAGCGAAGAAATTTTTAGTCGGTTTTACAAAAAAAAAACAGCTGTTTCATAGAAAAGTGCAATACCTACGCGGTCAAAATGTATGGAACAGCTGTTTTTTTTTTTTTGTATAACCGGTGAAAAATTTCTGCGCTGGGGGGTCTAGAATGATATGCTGAATTCATGGTTACAGTTTGAGCACTGGATAAAAACTTTTCCTGTATAGACGGATTTGCAAAATTCTTTTTTTTTTTTGTTCTAAAGGGGTTTATTCCGAAATCGTCCCATTTAAATTCCATATAGATCTGATAATGAGTTTACGACAGAGAACGGAACTCTTTCAAAAAATGACAGCAAATCACACGCGATTGCTGTTATCGCATAACTATGCATTGTTTTGATTTGCTTTACTTTGAGAATACCCCAAGGATGATGAAATTTCGAATTGGTGCGGGGTAGGTACTATAACAACTCTCTTTGAACTCTCACTCAAACTACAAGATTTATAAAGTCAAAGTCAAAGCATTTATTTCAAATAGGCACTTTTGAACGTCAACATTTACATTAAAATAGAATTGATTCTAGTCGCCCCTTCCAAAATGTAGTTTCGTATGGAGAAGAATGGGCAAGCAAGCGAGCAAGAATGGGCATAATGTGATCTTGAGTAAAGTATCAAAAGTCGTTACAATCATGATGGTAACTTACAAAGTCCTGATGACAGGATGCCCCTGCTGTTCTCTGCCTGGATCCACCTCCTCAGGAGCTGACTTAGCCAACATACGCTCCACGTCCAAAATCTAGAATTGTAAAAATTACCTTGTAGTAATTTTTCAGACATCAAATAAATAGTCTGACCTTATTGAGATCAGTTTTTCACATTCAGCCCTATAAAGTTCCCACTTCATTCTCCCCTCCTCTCTTCGAAGAGAGGCCATAATCCACCACGCAGACGCAGTGCAAGTTGGTAGATGTCACATGTCGTTGAATTTTTGGTTTTTAGAACATGGCCGGTTTCCTCACGATGTTTTCCTTCACCGTTTTGTGAGCAGTGGTGATGAAAATATTAACTCAAAGTAAATCGTCTGCCTGAAGTCGAACCCACGAGCTACAACTTCTAAATCAGAGCCGTTACCACATGTCTACCGCTGCTCTTTGCAGTATCTACAAGGTGTAACAGAATAGACGCAAGACCTGAAAGTAGTTTGTTCCTAATTGACTACTGAATCGATTTCAGTAACTTTTAATACAAGTATTTTTTTTTTAATTATGTATTTTGCCATAACTACCACTGATTGAGCCAGAGAAAATTCAATCTTATTGTAGAAGATATAAGACTCAATTTAAAATGCATAAAGATTACTTTATACATTTAAAAAAAAAAATGTTTTGTCCATCGTATTATGCTTTTAACTCAATACTCTAATTGGGGTATATGAGGTCTTGTGTTAATTATTATGTTACTCATTGTACATGGTTAAGTGCAATTAACATGAAACGGCAAACTCCATAAAAAAGACAATATCAATGCCTTTTGATCCCACTTTTTACAATCCTAGTGTCTCATAATTTTACTCACAGAGAATCTTAGTGGTGAACAACTTGTTTCCTTTAAATCACCTACTAGTGGCTCACACCCGACATGACCTGACCTTTATGACCTGAATGACCTGTATAACCCCCAATCAACCAGGGTTGACGATTTAAATCAAATGGTGTTTTCAATAAAAATGGAAAGTATTCGATATTGAAAAAATATCGATGTTTTCAAGCGATATATCGATGAACGTCGATGCTGGGACCCGATGTTTTACATCGAATATAAATATCGATATATTTTTTAAGTGGACACCTATGTCAGACAAAAGGGTAATCCCCACGCTGTGTCCGCGAACTCTCTTGAGGGCGCGTTCCGTTATGCGCAAAAATATAATAAAATCAAAAAATCCAAAAAATCGTGATTAATTAGGATTTAATAAAAATCGTACTTTATTAGATTTATTCAAAAAATCATGATTTTTTCCAACCCAGCCACACCTACCTTAATAGAAGCATCAACAGAACCAGTAGCGACTAGCTGCCCGCACGCACTGAACGCGCCCGCTCGGCAAGCCATCTTGTGAGACGTGACGTAAGCAGTCTCGTAGGTCGCCGGTTCCGGAGCGAGGGAGGATGCATCCATCTCGTATTCCAAGTCTGTGGGATAGTAGTCAAAAACGGGTTTTAGAACTATTATTATTGTAAACAACGATGGGAGCAACACTAAAATCGCAAATAAACCTGCTATTTCATACAACATTTTTGACATGTCCAAAAGCATCCAGCACCCTAATTGTGTAACACGCGATTAATCATAATCGGTTTCATTTTGACAGTTCAACAATATTCACTGCGTTATTTACGTTGTTGGGCAGACACATTTTTCGAACATATGAAGCTATGGTTTAGCCATCTGTTTCAAAACGAAACAAATTATGATGAATCGTGAGTTACGCAATTAGGGTACTGATTTATGTGCTTTTTACACGCTTTATATTAGCTTCACTTGTATGTCAGTATGTAACTCTCCGTGGGTAATTTGCGCGCCTGCGGCCTTCCTTGGTTCTGGTAGCCGTTTCTCAGGCTCCCTCTCCGAAATCGAACTCTGATTCCCCGTATTTATAATATTTATAAATAATTATTTTATTCTCACTAATAAATAATTTACACGCTTTATATTAGCTCGGGTTGTATGTATGTATGTATGTATGTAACGGAATCCTTGAGCGCGATTTTGACCCACTTTAAACGGTCAGATTTCATTGAAATTTTGTAAACTTGTCGAGGACCGATGACAATTTACTAATATAAAAAAAAATGGGGAAAAAAAAACACGTTTTGTAGTTAGCAGAACTAAAAAATAGAAAATAAATAATAGTTTAAAAAACTAAAAAACACGCTTTAAAAACCAAACTAAAAAGGAGAAAATAATTTAATTCAATTAAAAAGCGTGGGGTGCTTGACATTAATTGATTATAAAAATACCCCAAAAAGCACCCCACGCTTTTTAATTGAATTAAATTATTTTCTCCTTTTTAGTTTGGTTTTTAAAGCGTGTTTTTTTCAATAAAAACATTTTTCATTTATAAAAAATATTTTTTTTTTATTAAATTTCATACTATTTATTTCCACGTGCATTTACATTTGCATTTTTTTTTTCTGAAAGTAGTATTGTACTTATTTTAAAACTAGATGTTGTTGGTGTTTCCTATCTGACTACTCTGAGAAGAAAGGCCGAAACAAACTCAGAGGTCACAGTCTGTTTTAAAGTCCAGACAAAATCTTGGTCAATTATGTAAATACCATGTAAATTGGTGTCTGCAATAGTCTTTTGAGAAAACAACTGCACAGTAACGAGTGAACCTGCCCAGGCAGTGCACATATTTGTCAACCAATTCTTACAGTATAAGATTACTTACCAAACCCAGTGGTACCGAGCAGATGTTCAGCACTGCTAGATGCAGCCAGACGGTCCTTGCGATCAGGTTCATGTTGTAGACCCACCATCATTAGGTTTTGGAGTCTGTAGCAATAGGATATTTTCATTACATGCAACTTACTGGTTGGGCAAACGTACAGTACGTACTAGTCAATTATCATGAAAAGTAGAACCAAATTCTAGTAATGATCATCTGTCTAGCCTTTGCCGGGTGCAGCAAAATACCAGTATTTTACATGGAGCAACTGCCTATCTGACCTCCACAACTAATTTACTGGGTATACCCCTAATGCAGCAAAAAAAAAAAGAATAAAGGGCATCTAACATAGAGGGGTTTATTTATAAAGTTAAGAGATGTTTAAAACGTTAAAATTTATGGTTAAATAGTCACGAATCATTACTTACCTCAGGCAACGTTTATAAATAAAGGGGAAAGTATTTACAAGGTAGTAAGCGGAAACGCCGGTAGGGGACGTGCTAGAAGAAGATATAGTTAACTTATTGGCTGATGTTCTTCAGAAAGATCAAGTGCATAGTACACACGATCAAGCTATACATTACCAGTTTACGCTGATCTCGCTCTGTACAGAAATCCTTTACAATGCGAGATCAGCTTTTATACTGGAAATGTATAGCTTGATGAGTAGCCGTGCGTACTAGCAGCCAGCATGCGCGTTTAACTAGCCAACGAACCAGATGTATGTATGGTAAACGAGGCCAAAGCTACAGAATGCCACCTGCTGCGATCCTTTTGCAATAATGAGGTTTGGTTTGGTAAGGTTTTGTTGCAGTGTAAAATACCCTAGTTTCTTTGCTTCAGTAGACATTTTAGAGCAATACACAATCATGCTAAGTACCTAAATGTTTTGTTAGTGTTGTGGTGTTTAACTGACCTGTCGCTCGGTGGGCATGGCGGGTCGGCATGAACAGCCGATGCCAATGTCGCAGCTATTGGTTGATATCCATCATAGTACAACTGACTGAAATAAACACAATGTTAGTTTCATAATGTACCAAGTGACGTTTTAGGAGATTTTTCGTCTTTAAACGTGAAAATATTGACGGATTGAGGTTTAATTCGAAAGAATAAACGTTATTGATTGTAATTTGATACAGAAATTGAGGTTATTTACTCAAATTGCAAAGAATTTTAACAATATACGAACGTAATTATGCACGATAGCTAATAAACTTTACATACCTTATTATCATGCGATAAAGCAATTCCCTGTTTTTAACAACATTCCGAGTATCGATATCACCCGTGGTTTCCTTCATTTCGTCAATTTTGGAAGATTTTACGTAAAATATTCGATTCAGAAACCGGCAAAACAACAAACGCTTAGGTTAAGTTTGACAACAACTTGACAGTTCTCTTTTGTCTGTGGTTAAAACGTACGGCTTAGCTAAGCGATTCTTTGATAGAATAATTTTGAAGACGTAAATTCAGCTAAAACGTAGGGAGTGTGTTGAAAGACTAAGCTCGCTAGGGTGAATGTGCTAGGCTTTCAAGGGAAGGGGAGCACTAATCAATAAGGCCGCGTTTGCGCGGTAGACGTTGGCCTCGATTGAATGAACTTCAAAGACTTGGAACATTATCTACTTGACGGCACATTTACGGGGCAGGCACAAGAGTCAGTGAAATGTAACAAAACATGATGCGGATACTATGCTTTGTGCACACATTAATTACAGACGTTTTAGATTAGTTTCCACATTGATGATAGATACACCATCTAAATAGTATTGCGCACCATACATCTCACTCAGTGGTGACGCACTCGGCAAGTTTGGAACCAAACGCAATTTATTTAATAAATAATTTGTATTTCTATGATTGAATTTAGCCCTGGCTGGTATTAATTTTTTAAGATTATCACAGGCAAGCCCGGTTAAGCAGACGACAACCATGGGTTGAACTGCGAGATTTAAAAAAATTTAATATCGATATTTAACTTCAATCCCTCACGCTTCTTACCTTCAGAGGGTAGGCAAACTGCCTGAGTCGACTATTTATACGGTAACAATAAGCATGGGCAGATCCAGGGGAGGGGGACCAGAACACGCCGTACCTACTTACTTATGTAACATTTAAGGGGAACCTAGTCGTGGCTCGAACTCACTGGTGGGCCTGGCTAAAAATCACGCTGTCTCACCGGGCTTCGTGTCCGACAGAGATAGTATCATTGATGAGCAGTTAGACGCCAGTCTACACGCACAACGTTATTGAGTGAGATCACAGACATATAAAACCGTAGCAGACCAAACATTCGCTAAAAATTGCGTACCCATTACGCACACATAGAGAGTGTTGTCGATACAGGGCCGGACTAGGGCCGGTTGCCGGTATTATATAACGATATTGAAACGACCGATAATCTTACTGAAAATCCGCAAAAATCGATATTCTCTGGGTAAATGAAGTGTAGATTACTTATCAATAAAGTCTTAACGAATATAACCATCCATCTGTTCAAAAGGCGACTAAAGTAATATTTTAAGAGGACGGTGGGCGGCAGTCCTTTCACCTCCTTTTAATGGTATATTTATACACAGACCGTTGACGGGCATCAGTATCGGATAAAAGAACTCTCCCTGCAGTCATTAACCCGCATGCCCAGCTTGGTGGGACCTAGAGTTAAGGTGTTGGTATGCCTGAAAGCTAATTGGAAATAAAACAATGAATTTAATGAATATTTACATATTTATTTTTTACTTTTTTTAAACTTTATTTATTTATATATTCTTTAGTGTACACTACAAAAATACAATAAATAAAAAAATACACTATAATATATGCAATAGGCGGCCTTATCGCTTTCCGCGATCTCATCCAGGCAACCATGGTATGGACAGTGATTAGCCTGGACATAAAATGGGGACGTTGTTGGTGCAAATAATGTGTTTACAATATACTAAAATAGATACACAGATATATACATATACAATAGATACATAATAGATACATAAATACATACATACAAAATTTAAAATGAACGAAAATAAAAGCCTATAGGTACAGAGATTATTACAGTTTGGTACGAGAACAAGATCACAACGACAAGTAATGTTCTTTATTTTCATAATTTAAAAACTACTGGTCCTAAAATAATAATATGTACAGGGATACAAAAAATAAAATAATCACAGGGCATCAAATAATACGTCCGCACCGTTGTCAATGGGAGAAGTGGCCAACAAAGGCTGGCAGCATTGCCACGTGGTATGGCAATGCTGATTCTTTGGCTGACAAATAGGCCAGCCCTTTGGTCACGTGAAGAGTCGATCAACCGCTTGGAAATGTCTCGGAAAACTAAGTTGCCACTCGGACCCCATGGCCCTAGAGTTTCAACCCCAAACGGCTCAAACATATAGGTTCCAATAAGATTGGAATATTTGCGCTATTTGAGGTTCAGTTTCAATCCTGGAGTTTCATGTATAAATTTTATTAGCATAGAATGTATGTTTACACTGGCAATCTGCACTCTGCAGTATTTTCAAACTATGTCACCAAAAAGTAGTCTCGCTTGCGCCGCGTTCCGATGCGGATGCGTTTGCATATTATTTATACCGATTAGCACGGCGTAAGCTGACGCTCGTAATTTACTTGCCATGAGTAATGATCTTGTGGTGAATGAACTGCTGGCGTTCCTGCAGCAGAAACTGGATGTGATGGACGAAGTGTCCGCTGTCCAGATCTGCGCAACGAACTTCAGCGAGGAGGACATAGCTGCTGCCAAGCTGTTGTTGTTCAGTGTGCTGAACAAGCGCGACCAGATGGTGTCCCGCCGGCGTGACGGGACTAAGAGAAGCCTGCAAGACATAATCACGCTGTTCAAGGTGACCGACCCTGACGACGTACCGACGTTTGTGGCGAAGGAGTTACACAAGCTTCCTCCCGTCACCTTCGATCACGTCGATGTAACGAACCTTCTAAAGGACATTGTCCTTCTGAAAGCCAGTCTCACGGATGTGCTCACGAAATTAGATGCATCCCAAAACACCGTCGCCAATTTGCGCAAAGAAGTTAGCGAGTTGCGCAACAGTGTGACGGTAATTAGGTCATCAGTCGATGCGTCTAATGCAAACACGTGTCACGGAGTCGGCCTCGATATATCGTCGTCCAATTCCGCGTCAGCAGTTTTGTCGCCTGCGCATCCGTCGATTGCTGAGCCTGCAGTGTGCCCCGCCCGCACGCCCCGCAGCTTGGCGCCCGTCGCCACGGCTCCGCACAGCGCCGTCCGAGCCCCGCGTCCCGTCCCGCTGCCAGTGTCTGCAGCCCTGGCGAAACCCCTACAAAAGGATTTCGCTAGCGTCACCGCGAGTACCCCTGGTGCTCCAAATTTAAAGCCTATGCCAGGAAAGGCACCGATTAGGCCTGATAATGAAGAGGGTTTCGTGACGGTGCAGAGGAAGAAGTGCCGATCGCGAACTAACAAGAACCGCTGCGGCAAAGCTCCAGCGAGGCCTGAAGTGAGCCTGCGTGCCGTTATGCCGAACACTCCGGTGTACATCTCCCGCCTGCACTACACCACTAAGGCGGAGGACATCGTGGAGTACGTGCGCCAGAAGACAAGGTACACGCCGAGGGTGCAGTTACTGGAGTCGCGCCGCAACGTCAACTTCAAGGCGTTCCTGGTGCGCGTGCCGAATTGTTATCTGCCCGTCGTCTTGGAAGAGGACTTTTGGCCGCAGGACGTGGTGTTCCGTCGTTTCCGCGGACAAGTTCCACAGGAGAGCACAAGGGAAAGCTAGTGCAAAGTGAAGTGCTACTATTGTGTGGATTTTCATAATTATGTATGTTAGTCTATAAGGTATTTATGATATGGGTCTTTGTTACCTGAATTAAATGATTTATTATTATTATTTATTAAAAAAAATTGAAATATCGTAGAGTAAACCGAGTCTCTATTTGATAATTCCATTATAGATAAATATTTTCCATACAATAAATAAAATCGTCTTTGTTGCCAAATCCGTCCCTGACGACACAGCATAATACAAAAACTTACCGATGAAAGGTGAATCCAGGTGTTTTGTGGTACCTAGCACTGTCACACTGGTACGCACAGCACTTTACCATTTTATTTTTGTGTAATAAAAGCTGGCTTTCAAAAAAAAAAATCGTGGATTTTGTTTTCATGGTTTTCGAGCGTGGTTTTCATTGGTACTCAAGCAAATAGTGTGTCAAAATAAGAGCCCAAGATGGCGGCTGCGTTAACTTAAAATTTTTCGTCATGGATATGGTCTTCGCATTCATGGTTTTTTTTTAAGATAAGAAGCCAAGTTAGCTACAATTTTATGAATCATCGTATGGAACTTTGTTCCTGATGCACCCAAAAAAAAACCTGGGCGGTTTCCGGACCGCACACGTTTTGTTTTGTAGTTATTTCCACGGACCGTGGTTATTCCTAAATAAATGTCATTGAAAAAAAAAACCTAAAACCAACACAGTGCAATACTAGATGTGGGACAAACTTCTTAACTGTCAGAAATTAATGCTGGATCCGCCCTTGACAATAAGCATCGCTGTCAGCCTCGAACACCTCATAATATAGCTCATTTTTCTTCAGGTGCTGCTGACAGGCTGCCGCTGCGTTGAGCTGGACTGCTGGGATGGCGACGACGGCAGTCCCGTCATATACCACGGACATACCTTCACAACGAAGATTCCCTTTAGAAGAGTGGTCGAGACAATTGCTAGGTTGATAGATACTACTTTCTTTTTCTGCTGCCCCTACTAAATAACTGATACACCTACCTAAATTTTTTATGTTTTATTTGTCCGAATATCCACTTGTGGCACTCGCATCGAGTACGACACGATTCAGCACCCTAATTGCGTAACACGCGATTAATCATAATCGGTTTCATTTTGACAGTTCAACAATATTCACTGCGTTATTTATGTTGTTAGGCAGACACATTTTTCGAACATATGAAGCAATGGTTTAGCCATCTGTTTCAAAACTAAACAAATTATGATGAATCGTGAGTTACGCAATTAGGGTGCAGGTTGATTTTTAATTGTTTCGTTATGCGATGGCGGCCATAATTTTATGCGAGTTATACCTACCCAGTTGCACTAAGACAAACATTAATGCCACATTACATAATGGACCATTAACGCTAATGAATTCATTAATTTATTGATGTTGTTTAAAAGAAATTTAAGACTCTAATGGTGCTTGCTTTGAGTAACAAAAACTGTGACAGATTACCTCGTTTGATACTTCATTAATTAAACATTAAAAGTGTAATGTTGCGTTTATAACAAATTAATGGAAGATTAGTATTTAATGACGGCTTAAAAAGTTAAAGTTCGTTACTGCAACTGTCTATTAGATGAGCAAAATTGGGAATTCATTAAATTGTGCAGGATTAGGAACTTTTCTTCCTGAAGCTTATAAGTAAATTCGTATGTCCTGAGCTAATCCGGCATCGCAACTTTTGATTGTCCTCATTTTAAAATCAACTTCGTCAGTTCTTGTCAACTTTTTCGGTTCACAAACGAACTTCAATTAAGTAGTACATACCTATAAATACTTAGGTTATTTTAAAAGTCTTCTAATTCGTGATCCGTTATCCATTTCTGAACCAATTAAATAACAGAATTTTATTTCCCAATTTCTTCCGCACAGGAGCGCTTTCGTGGCGTCTCCGTACCCCCTGATCCTGAGCATCGAGAACCACTGCAGCCTGCCGCAGCAGCAGGTCATGGCAAGCACTTTTGAGGTCAGTTGTTCACAAACATTGAATTAAGAAAACCAGTAGATAGACAGAAAGACGAGAGGGCTTCATCATTTTTTGAAAACAAATACTGCATAAGTCATCTTGATAAACAGCCTATAATGATCCCACTCCTGGGACATTATGCCTCAGCTCTAAAGGTGCTCTTACACGGGCAATTTTTTGAGCTATTATTGCTCGGCAACACTAATGGAGAAATCTGGATCAATTAAGTGCAGCAATCTGGAGCAACAACAATAAATTGCGGATATGTTTCGGGAATATTGCTTCTGATTGCTCCATATATTTTATGAGTTACCGAATATCCAACCGGTTTTGATTTTTTTATACTCCATTTACAATAGCATTAGACAGAAGTTAAAAAAGGTTCTTTTTAATGTACACTTCGTAACAAAATTACATTAAACGTGTTGCAATTGCGATTAATGCCAAAAAAATTGAAGTGATAATGCTAAAAACCTAAAAGAAGCAGGAGTGAACAATACCGAGTGACTAAATTAGCTGATGATGACGAAGTTTTACCAACGTATTGTGGGTCGTAAAGTTGTTATTAAAAATAAAGTATTGTAAAAAAAAAAAAAAATATTTCCTTTTGTCATAATTAGATATAAATCATCATGTGATTATTTGTTTCATTTATTCGTTTAATCGTTTTGTTGTAGGTTTGTAATGTGTGATGAAGACGTTATTATAAATAGAACATTATTTAAAATAAAATTTATTTTACTTCGTTTATCTCAGTATTTAGTACTGTCTTAAATCTACCTAAAAAGTTAGAACTTAACTTTGAAATAAAATGTTTTGCACTCCTGCTTCTACGAGCCTCTTTTTACACGCTTTATATTTGCTTCACTTGTATGTATGTTTGTAACTGACTCCTTTAGACGCGATTTTGACCCACTTTAAACGGTCAGATTTCATTGAAACTTTGTAAACTTATCGAGGACCGATGTCAATTCAATAATATAAAAAAAATGAGAAAAATGAAAAATAAAAAAAAAACAAAAACTATTTTTTTTTAAATAAATAATAGTTTAAAAAACTAAAAAAACGCGCTTTAAAAACCAAACTAAAAAAGCAGAAAATAATTTAATTCAATTAAAAACCGTGGGGTGCTTGACATTAATTGATTGAGTATAAAAATACCTCAAAAAGCACCCCACGCTTTTTAATTGAATTAAATTATTTTCTCCTTTTTTAGTTTGGTTTTTAAAGCGTGTTTTTTAGTTTTTTAAACTATTATTTTTCTGAAGCTATAATAAATGGAGTACCTATAGTGTTCTGTGTGTGTGTTGTGTCTTTGCTCTCTGCTTTTGCCGTCCAAAAAGTGCTGTTTCTCAGCATAAGATTAGTATTCAAAGAACCAGTACTCTATTCATGTTGTCTTCATCCAGGCAGTGTTTGGAGACAAACTGGTGACATCGTTCCTTTTCGAAGTCGATTACACGGACGAGCCGCGGCTTCCGAGTCCTGAACAGCTGAAGTATAAGGTAACTCATTCATCTATCTAAACTTATACAACGAGTATAACATAATTAACGCAAGACTTCATACACCCCAATTAAAGTATTGAGTTAAAAGCATAATACGATGACCAAAACTATTCTTTTTTTAAAGCTAACTGATATTATAAAGAAAAACGTGTCGACCCCAGCATTACCTTATGCATTTAAAATTGAGTCTTATTTCTTGTCAGATAAGATTCAATTCTCTTTGGCTCAATCAGTGGTAGGTATGGCAAAACACATAATAAAAAAAAAACTTATATTAAAAGTTACTGAAATCGATTCAGTAGTCAATTAGGAACAAACTACTTTCAGGTCTTGCGTCTACTCTGTTACACCTTGTATAATAAAACATTAATTAAAATATCTGCAATAGGATAGGAATAAAATTAATAAATCAGAACAATGTCACAATAGGGTATTACACTCATTTTTGAAAAGTGTCTTAATTAGATTCTAGAGTGCTAATAAACCACTTTAAAAAAACATAACATTTTTATTTAATCGATTATTGCTATAAAAATGCATTTAAATTTCACATTTTCAAATTTCGCGCGTAATTTGACGAAAATGCTGGACGCAGTAGATGCCATATTGCTCTGTGGGTATGACGTCAGTTTGCTAAAAACAAATGCGCTGATATTTTGTATGATAATTGTTTATAATTAAGAAAATTAGTTACTAATCTACTTATTGTTGATTTGCTGTTCCTGAATGCAAAATATTATTTAAATAAAAATTACATTGGTTACGAAAATAATAAAAGTACAAAGTTGCTCAGTTGACATGCCGTATGATGAAATAACATGGCGGCTACTATTTTAAGGTGTTCAAAACAGATTAAAAAAACTGAAATCTGTAAATTGTATTTTAAAATTTATTTTGTTGTTTCATGAACTAGAACTAACATTTTCCGACTGCATTTTGCCTAAGCTATCTCAATAATATATTTTTAGATTTTTTCTCGTATAGAGTAAAATACCCTATTATTACAGCATACATTAATGTTTCTTTTTCTTACAGGTTCTGGTAAAAAATAAGAAGCTGCTTCCAATTGAGTCGAGTCCAACTATGGGCCTAACTGGAGCAAGCTCAGCGCAAGGATACAGCGGAGTTCTATCAACAGCTTTCAGGTAACGATTACTTCTGCCAAAACCTGACAGTTGTAGGAAACAGTTAAGTTCCTTGACTGTACCAAGCACACATACGTACGTAATTACACAGCCTGGCAGGGACATCGACACGCAGACTTTACCCATACACAGGGTTGCCATCCGTCCGGGTTTCCCCGGATTTGTCCTAGTTTAGAAGGGATCCGGGGAGCGTCCGGGCGGGGCTTCATTTATAATCCGGGTTTAAAAATTTAAAGTCTTGGGTCGCCCGCGACATATGCACTGTTCCCGCACGCCGCGATCAACCGACGAACCGACTCGCTAAATTCACCGTCCTCCCGCCACTCCCGTCGCAGTTGCCACCGTCCGCACTCCGCAGTGACACTGGCAGTGAGTCGCAGGACGGTTAAAGTTATGATTGTTTTTATTACTTAAAAGAAATTTTAATTATGGCTGTTGATTAAAACTTTAAGGTAATATAAATGAATATTCTTTTTTTTTTTTTTTGGGTGGGAAATCATCGAGTAACTTCTCCCGTTCTGGGTGGAGCGGGAGGGCGTGTCAGACTTTTACTGACTAAAACCCACCCGTGTTCCCTCAGTTGCCTGTGTGCCAGGGGCCGCGGTATCTCTTTCGAACAACCCGCACCCCTGGCAGGCATCGGCCCTTGCGGACACCCCCATTTGGTGCTGACATCTCTTTGAGGCGCGCGTGGAACACAACGCGCCGTTGACCCGGGCTTGGTCCTTACCGGACAGCGAGCTACCCATTACTCGCCGTCCGCAAGCCCGCGCCTACGGTGGCCGGGAATCAGCCTGGGATTCCCGACGCCCAGGGTGTCTCCCGCGGCGACTACGGCCGTGAGGGCGCATATACTGCCTCTCCCTCACGTGCGCCGCCTCCCTCTTCGCGAGCATTACTGCTTCGCAGAAGGAGGTGACGGCTAACCATTCACTCTCGCTCCGTACCATGGCCTGCACCAGGGCCGGACGCGAGGGACTTACCGCCGCTATCGTGGCGTGCCCACTATAATACGTAACTTAGTAAGTACTAAGCCTAAACTTTAAAAAGGTTCAGTTTTGTTGCTTATGATTTTAGAAGACACTAATATTATGTTATAAGATATTTTATTGTGTAAATGGCTGCTGATAAAAAAATTAAGATCATTATTATTGCGTTAAAAGAGTTATCACAAAAATTGTAAGACTGAACACTAAAATGGTCTCAGTACTTTTAAGATTTTTGTTTAAAAATTTAATTCATTTTTTGTTAGGTTTAATATTTTAATAAAGTTTTGTTTTCTTATCTTTCTTATCTTATACCTATTAATCATTTGTGTTTTATTTTAAGAATAAAAAAAATCTAACTGCTTATTAACACAATTTATTCTGTTTTGTTAGGTACCACATTTAAAATATGATAAAAGATTACTAAATTTAATTACGGTCTGAAAATAAATAAAAAGGTGATTTATGACATTTTCAACTGTTTTTTATTACACTGACTGTTAAAAAAACCTGTTGACATGTCCGGGTTCTGGGCTCTAAAATCCGGGGTTTTCACGTGTCTTGTCCTGGTTGCCAAATTTTAGAGATGGCAACCCTACCCATACATGATATTACACCCTCTAGCGCAGATATTTTTCGTCAGTTATCCAAAAAAGATTTGCTGTTTCATTGAAATGTGCAATACGAACAGCAATTTCTTGAACCGATGAAAATTTTCTACGATAGGGGGTCTAGAATGTATGGTTACACTCTGCGCGTGTTTCGCATAAGGCGGGAGGAAACGCCCGGGTATTTCCACTTAGTAGATCGCCCTGAGGACACGGTGGAGGTCTGCCCGGCTTGGGTGGAGCACCGCCGTGTCCTCGTGGAGGCGATCGGCGGCGGCGATCTCTCGCGTCCGGCCCTGGACCAGGCCATATTACGGAGCGAGATTGCATGGGTAGCCGTCACCTCCTTCTGCGAAGCAGGGGAATTCAGGGCTGATTCCCGGCCACCGTAGGCACGGGTTTGCGGATGGCGAGTAATGGGTAGCTCGCTGTCCGGTAAGGACCAAGCCCGGTTTTGACCCTTTTAACCCACTTTAACTTATTTTGACCCACTTTAAACGATCAGATTTCATTGAAACTTTGTAAACTTATTGAGGACCGATGACAATTCAATAATTATATACAAATTGAGAAAAATGAAGAAAAAAAGAAAAAAAACACGTTTTTGTAGTTAGCAGAACTAAAAAATAGAAAAAAAATATAGTTCAAAAAACTAAAAAACACGTTTTAAAAACAAAACTAAAAAAGGAGAAAATAATTTAATTAAATTAAAAAGCGTAGGGTGCTTGACATTAATTGATTATAAAAATACCTCAAAAAGCACCCCACGCTTTTTAATTGAATTAAATTATTTTCTCTTTTTTTAGTTTGGTTTTTAAAGCGTGTTTTTTAGTTTTTTTTTTCATCTACCGTCCCTAGATCCAACGGCATTCGTCACACCAGCACCTCCCTACCGGAACAGAGCAACCGTATGAGTTCTATCATGTCAAACCAGTCCGCGGGCAGTTCTCTGACTGAATACTTCTCCGATGAAGATTATGATGAAGATGATGAGGATTTGGATGGTAAGGAGAGTGATTTCCATATTTTTCCCGATTACGACGGACCAAAAAGGAGGGTTATGATTTGACCGGCCTGCACTGTCCTTCCATACCTATTATCACTGTAATTTGAAAACATTGTAAAAACCAATTAAAAAATTAAATGAATAAGAATAAAAAAATTAAACTTACTAAACAAATAAATGCAAAAACAAAAGGACACAGGCGTCGAAGTATTCGTTCGCATTGCTGTCATCAGGAAAAGTGCCCAGAAGACTGGCAGCAATGCTAATTCTTTGGGCAAAAAATGACCCAGCCCTCTGGTCACGTGAAGTGTGTGAATTATTTTTAAAAGAGTAACCGTGGAGTTTCTTGCCGGTTCTTCTCCATAGGAAGCGACAAATTGGAACCGTGCACCTAGCTTCTGACGTTTCATAAGTGCCCATGCAGGCTTATCTATATATATTTATATAAATAAAAAGAAAAGTCCTAACTGACTGACTGACTCATCAACGCCAGCCCAAACCCTTGGACCTAGAAAGCTGAAATTTTGCACAGAAAAAATCAAAAAATCAAAATCAAAAGTCATTTATTCAAACTAGGCGGAGAGGATCCCTTTATAATGTAGACAAGGATTAAGGAAGAATTTTACGAAATTCACCCCTAAGGGAGTTAAATAGGGGATGAAAGTTCCGCGCGGGCGAAGCCGCTGGAAAAAGCTAAGTAGTGTGAAATAAAATATTTTAATTTTGTTTTTTTGACCGGTATGTATGTATGTCGGTATGTAAGTATGTATGTTCATCTGTTACCTCTTACTTAAATTCTAAACTTCTTATCATAATTTTACAAAAATGGCCTATCGTTGGAAGCGTCTTGAGCGTTATCTGATCGGTATGTGACGTCACATTAAATTGAATATGGCGCCCTCTAGTAGACAGTCAGGAACTAAAAAGAAAAATCGACCACGGGTTTTAGATTAATAATATTTTCTTGTTTTATACTTTTAAGAGCGTAATTTTTTACTAGTTGGGTTTACTTCTTATTATTGTAAATTGAGTTTGAATTTGTATTTTATGGTGCTTTAAAATAGCCCCCATGAGTACCTACTTAGATGTATAGGACACCTACTTACATACACTTGAATTTACCGCTGGCGCATAAAAAAGACAGATTTTTAGAAATCGTAACAATAAGTTGTCTCGTCCCAGTGTCAACGGCCCCGACTTACAAGTTCTAGGTCGTGGTTTGAACCCAGTCAGGCCACTCGCCTGCCTGGTTTTTTTTTTTTTGTTGGGCATCTCGCAGTTGGCCTTGAGAGGCCGTGACTGCTCAACCGGGTTTTCCTGGGGCTGCCATTAAGAAACTAATCTTAACGCCTCCAGCCAGGGCTTACAAACTAAAATTTACATACTAAGCGACTGCACGCTGAGGGCACCCCCTGTGGGGTACGGACCTCGGCTCAGGGCGTCACTGATAGGGGGACAGCTATCATTGGGGAAAGGCTGGATCGAAATATTGGCATTATTATTCTTTTATTCCACTAAATATACATATAAATTACATTTTTAAATATTAGAATATAAAATTATATAAAAACATTTAAAAATATAAAAAATAGTGGCCCATCGGCATCAGGAGCAGGGTCCAAGATGTCGGTGGTCAGGGCTCTAGAGAAAGGAACCTCCTGACTATGCGTGCCGTGTCTAGGAGTACTGCTTTCTGAATCAAGCCCTTGATCCAGCCGCGTAATGAGAGCCTCCTGAGGTGTTGGTCGAGGCTCTTCGCTATTAGGCCATTTACTGTAACGATTATCGGTACAATGATCGCTGAGTCCACATCCCACATGTCGACAACCTCGTGAGCTAAGTCAAGATACTTGATTTTCTTATCTTGCTCAGCTTTCACGAGATTCTCGTCATGAGGGACAGCGATATCAACAATCATTGCACGACGTTCTCGTCGATCTATCACCACAATATCAGGTTTATTGGCTACAATAGTCCTGTCAGTGATGATAGATCGATCCCAGTACATACATCGCATTATTATTATTATTAGGGGAATTTAAAGCTACTGGCTCAGCTGCGGCGCGGGCTGGCGCTTCAACGAGCAAGGGTCGGTCGGGGGCCCGCCTGGGTTCAAACTGTGTCTTATATCTAAGCGGAGCAACTCTCGGTACCGTTCCAGATAGTGGCAAAGTCATAATTATGTGTCTGTGCGTGTGTGTGTTACGTAGGTACCTACTGTCGCTACTCGTCTTACATGCACACACACACGCTTCCTTCGCCATTGTCTCGGATGGTAACGACAGCTAGGTCCTGTGCTTACACACACATTCACAGCGTGTTTGTACACTTGGTTACCACAAGTAAACCGCGCGTCGGTTTGTGAGATAATAATACTATACTATTAAAATACCCCTGTAACAGATATTCTACTTTTTCAGAAAAAGAACTCCACAAAATCCTGAACTCAATGGAAGACAAATGCGGTCGGACCTCTCTGTCGCTCTACCAGAGCTTCAGAAGGAGTGAGGGAGATGCCGAGACTACCTCTGGGAGTGTCAAGCATGCTCCTACCAGAAAGAGGAGTAATCAGATCGCGAGGGAACTTAGCGATATGGTTACATATGTTCAGGTACGCTTGCTGCGGTTGGTCCATGGATGGGCGACCATCTTTACAGTCCAAGACCATACAGACGAATTGAAAACCTCCTCCTTTTTGATGTCGGTTAAAAAGCTCAAGAGGCCATTCAAGTATTACGTAAGCAGATTTTTGCATTTATTGACCCCCCTCCTCCCCCTCGTCAGCAAAAGTAAGCAAAGTTCTTACCCCCCTCCTCCCATGCTTACGTAAACATTGATAGCAAGCAGACACACAACGTGTCTGCTCACTTTCGTGTGATTTTGGAATATTGTCATCGTTTTCTTCGAGCCATTCATAGACAAAGAATAGACAAAGAAAGTAGGGTTGCCATAATTATGTGTTCAAACCAAAATCGACTAAATTTTGTAGAAAATCTAAAAGTTAATAAATAAATTCTGCTGACGTAATCACCATCCAGACCCCCCATCCCCCATGTCATCAAAAATAAGCAAAGCAAAGACCCCTCGCCCCCCTGTAGTGCTTACGTAATACTTGAATGGCCCCTAAAGACAAGTTCTACTATTCTTTCCACAGGCGATCAAATTCCGTGGCCTGAACCCGCTATCTCCACGAAGTTCTATGAAGCAGACGAGCAACGCGCCCAAGGAGACCGCTCCAGGGAGCAGCTTCGAATCTTCAGAGAGCAGTGACAGTACAAGCACGGTAAGTGAAGATGAAGAATTGACGAGTCTTGAGGAGTTTCAGCTCCACGTTTGCAGTACGCACTTTACGATTTCGCATTGTATGGGCGTGTCTGTAAAACAAGAGGCCAGCTAATAATGGTAATGCATAGCCTAGCATGGCAACGGCCGCGACTTAAAATGTCGTAGGTTCCAACCCAGAAAGACGCGTTGCTTTGTGTAAATTATTTCATCACCACTGCTCTGAAAACGGGAATGGAAAATCGTCGTCATCATGAGGAAACCGGCATGTCCTAGAGTCAAAAATTCGAAAACATCTGATATCTACCAACACGCAATCTCGAAGGCCTGTGTCCCAGAAGTGGGAACATTATTAGGTCGATTACAGCTTGATATATGTCATCATATCATGTGTCATCAGTGGTCGTATGCCACCTTCCCTAACAAAACACTACCTTCTAGCGATCATAAGCTCATAGTAGTGGCATTGGCTTGATTCGAACTTTTTAGACCATGATTTTGCATTAGTCAGGTTTTTATAATCATCACCTTTATGTCCAGCAAATAGCCCAACAGCCCCGCCCCCGCTGCCTGAACGCGCCAGCTGTGCACCACCCCTGCTACCGCTGCTCCTCAGTCAATGAAGCCATCGGCAAGAAAATCTGCAGGAAACACCCCATGGCGCTGATAGCCCATACGGAGACGCAGCTTGTTAGGACTTATCCCGCCGGGTAAGTCATCACGCTTAGTCAAATGTCTCGCTGATGGTGTCGCGTATGTTGGATCATTTAGTTGCCTTTGAAATGGTTGAGCTGGATGGTGCTGATCCATATTACATACATCATGTTCTATGTGAACGGGCGCCGTCAGTAGGGACTGTTGATCTCTTAGTTACTCCGGCTAAGTGCCATACTGTGTCTTAAGCATACTGTCAAATACTATAATGACCGTAAAACCTCGGTATACGCGTGTTTTCTCGACTTGTCCAAGGCCTTTGATTTGGTGGCGTATGATCTCTTGTGGGAAAAACTTGAGAGTATCAACCTACCACCAGAACTTGTTACCATCTTCAAGTATTGGAATACGCACCAAGTCAACAGCGTCAGATGGTCGGGGGCAGTGTCGGAGCCTTATCGGTTACAATGCGGTGTAAGACAGAGCGGACTGACTTCACCCTCGTTATTCAACCTTTACATGGACGCGCTGATCGTCGCGCTGAGCAGTCAGCACGTCGGCTGTCATGTAGATGACGTGTGTATCAACAACTGAAACTTAGAAACAGTTTTACCACGGTATTTTGTGTGACCCATTAATAAGAATCAACGGGGTATCATATTCCCCAGTAACTGGGTTTTGGAGGTCAGATAGGCAGTCGTTCCATGTAAAATACTGGTATTCAGTTACATCCGGTAAGGGTTCCATCACCACCAACAACCCTTTGCTGCTTCGTGCAATTACTTGAACTGAGCGTTGCCATTTTTAACCGTGTTCAAAAAAGGAGGATGTTTTTTTTATGTGTGTTCACCGATTTCTCCCCCATTTGTGGACCGATTCTCAAAATTCTTTTTTTTATTTGAAAGAGCAGGATTAACAATGTTTTTCATATATTTTCTAAAGCTATTGAGACATTTGTGTATGGTCATCATCATCTCATGACGCTGAGCTGATGAAGGAAGGTACAACTCTTTAACGGTTAGGAGTGGTAGGATGTTCGGGCATAACTCCGTCATATATAGACGGATTTTTTTGTTCGAAAGGGGTTTATTCCGAAATAGTCCCATCTAAATTTCATATAGATCTGATGATGCGTTTAGGAGACAGACAACGGAACTCTTCAAAAAATGACAGCAAATCAACCGCGATTGCTGCTATCGCATAAATATGCATTGTTTTGACCCCAAGAATGATGAAATTTCGAATTGGTGTAGGGTAGGTACTATAACTAAAAGTGAAAAATAAAAAACTTAAACAAAATAAAAAAACAACCAACTTCCGGAAAAACACTACAAAGATAAAAATAAATTTAATTTCGGAAGGCGGTAACAAAAAATTAAAATATACACTTATCCAAAGTCACCGAATTCCGAAATTAAACTTATTTTTCACTTTGTAGTGTTTTTGATTATCTATCCTTCCCCCACTCACACTTCTCTAATAAATCCCTCTCTTTTCCTCTAGCCTAAGAATAGACTCATCAAACTTCGATCCCGTTACCTTCTGGTCATGCGGCGTGCAACTAGTGGCGCTGAACTATCAGACAGAAGACGCAGCGATGGCTGTCAATGCAGCTATGTATGAGAGCAACGGTTCTGCTGGGTACGTGAGGAAGCCTAGCGTGATGTGGGATCCGGGGCATATTGCTTATAGAAGGTGAGGTTCTTAAGTTATTTTTTTACAATAAAATAATAGGGAATATCCATGTGATTGAAAAAAAGTTTATGAAGTGAAAACTTCGTTAGGCGTGTTGAGAACTTTTTGGGTGAACAAAAATCATGGAACTCGCGTCATCGTCACCGAACGCTTTCCATGAGCTATATGTATACTGTGTATATATGTACATAGATATAGGTGACGGGTGGGCGTTTTTAGGGAACTGTCTTATGTATTTTGACGTTCGAAAAGTGCTGATTCTCAGTCTAATTTGAATAAATGACTTTTGATTTTGGAGTGTCAAAGCATCAAAAATAATAATCTAATAGCTCGACGATGCAATTCACAAGTTACTTCGTTTTTTTTTTTCTTTAATCAGATTATGAGCCAACGCAGGGGTCTATTTAAAATGGTGTTTGGGTGAACGAGCACACGGATGAGTCGCGCGTTGATGTCTTTTGGAAAAGTCCCTTTCTTTAATTAGAAAATTCTAATTATTTTATCCCTTTCTTTCCCTTTGTATTTTTATCGTAAAAATCTGTGCTGTTACCTTTAGTGGCTGAAGTCGATCGCTGGTTTATCATTTTTTACCGAGAGCAATCAGGCCCCAAGGACCCAATGTGAAATCCTATATTGACGATAAAACAAATACACACGTAATTGTTCAAGTTCCTTTTCACTTCTGTCTGCACTCCCGGAGTGCCACTGTTTTTTTTATGTTCATAAACTATGTTACTTCATAATTCATCATCATCATTTCAGCCGAAAGACGTCCACTGTTGGACATAGGCCTCCCCCAATTTGGGGGGCTTGCCATAATCGCCACGCTTGGCAGGCGGGTTGGCGATCGCAGTATGGTGGTCAAATGCATAGAGAACGCTGCTGCCCATTCTCTAGTAAGTCCCTTAGTCGCCTTCTACGACACCCACGGGAAGAGATGGGATGGTGCTATTCTTTACGTCCGGCACCACACGGAACGGACATTTGTATAGGCCGTCTAAATGACTCCAACTACCAAATCACGAATAAAGCCGTACTTTATAATTGAACCAAGTACCTAAGTATGTAATTACAAAATTATATTTTTCACAGATTCAACTCAATGGACAAAGAATTCGACGGTATCCACGCGGCCCATTTAACTCTAGCAGTAATATCAGGGCAATACGTCGCAGAAAATGTCTACTCATTTTACAATGCCTTCGTCGAAGTAGAGATACTTGGTGTCCCGGCTGACTGCAAGAAGATTAGGACGAAAGTCGCGAGGAAGAACGCACTTAATCCTATATGGAATGAGACTTTTAATTTTAAGGTAAAGCATATTTATTCTACCGAATCCCGAATGCCGAATTTATCCTCCGAATTTAGTTTAAGCTTGAATATTATGCTGTTTTTTAGTGTTCCTTTTCGGTTTTTTTTTTTTTTGGGTGGGAAATCATCAAATAACTTCTCCCGCTCTGGGTGGAGCGGGAGGGCGTGTCAGACTTTTACTGACTAAAACCCACCCGTGTTCCCTCAGTTGCCTGTGTGCTGGGGCCGCGGTATCTCTTTCGAACAACCCGGGGCTATGTTGTGCTGTTCACACGTTTTTTTTTCCAATCTGTTTTTAGAAGTGACGACTTTTAACTGGCTGTCAGTCTCACATACTATTTTTTAATCTGTTTGCTTTAGCTGTAAGTTATCCATAGTAAATAAATAAATAATGTACCAACTGCTAGGACAGAGGCCCACAGAGAGCTGTGAGGGGAAAAACAGGCTTCAGAATCGATAGGATTGTTATAAGATGTACAGACAACCAAATTGGGACAGCAAAGACATAAACAGCAAGTTACCCTTTTTGACGTTTGCGTCAAGAGTTAACAGTTTGACATTGACAGTCTTTATTTCGTAAGCAGTAGGTAACCGTACCTACCAGTGTGGATTAACCATGAATCAAGAGTAGCAATTGCTACGGGCCCCGCGCAAAAGACGGCCCCGTGTATTTAACCTCCGCCTGACTGTAATTTTTTAGTGAAATATATTAAATGGAAAATTTCGAATCGTGACTTCTTATTATCAATTTTAAGTGCAATTTTATTTTTCCATTTTCTACGTGAGATCCCTCAGCAGATTAAGGGCCCCCAACAGAATTTGCTACGGGCCCCGCCCTTGCTTAATCCGGCATTGGTACCTACCCTATTACGTACTCTAATGAAGACTTCGTATTTCAAATAAGTTATTATTAACGTGTGGTTGGCAACCGCTAAACATGCGTAGGTTGCGATTCCCAGTGATTTGGGTGCGATTCTTGGGTTCGAGTCTCGGTTTGAGCAAAGTTTTAGGGATTGAATATTGTATTAAGAAATTCTCACTAAGTAGTACCTAACAAAAAAAAAAAAAACCCGGAGTCTGAATTTGTGCCCAGTTAATGACAACAGCCCCCCATTACATGAGACTTAAACATAACTTGCGAAATATCGATGTATTTAACGGTACTATCTTGTTTTCCATAAAATAATTTGTACTATTAATGTCTCCCATGATCGTCCCCCCTCATAATATTTACTTGCACTACTATCATTTTATTCATTTTGATTAAAGACCAAATGCCATAAAGACATTATTTTTTGCATAAAACAATAAACGTTTCTAAATTATATTAAATGTTGCATATGTCAAGTATCGATTATGTAATGTGTTACAAATAGAAACTAATGATTATAACACGTTATTATGGGAACTTATTTTATGGCAAATAAAAGTTATGACTAATAAGTTGATATTACAAGCGTTATAATGATTATAAATCTGTAAATACGTACATGTTATAGTCGCAAATCATATTTTGATCAAGAAACAAGCTGACACTCACCTGAAAATTGCAAAAAACGTAACAAAGTTTGAATTTCGCGCTCTACCACTGCGCATTCACCTTAAACATAACTGGAGAATAGTGGGTGTTCTATAAATACACCTCTGCTTAAACCTTCGGGAAAACAAATCGTGATGTTATTTTATATTATATCAGGTTGTTTGTAATTATTTCCAGATCAACTTCCCCGAGCTAGCGTTCTTAAGGTTCGATATATTCGACGCAGACACGAACTACATGCTATCACAACGAGTCATTCCGCTGCAGTGTCTTAGACCTGGATATAGACACGTCAGACTTAGGTAAGAAACCCAATAATTATAGACGTTAATGGCACTTTCAGCAGCGTCCATCAGCTCCTGTAGCGTGCAGACAGCAGGACACGCTGGACAAGATATTAAATGTCCCATTGTTTGTGAGACAGCACCACATTTACACTCCAGGGTGGAGTCATTAGCTCGCTGTCCGGTAAGGACCAAGCCCGGGTCGACGGCGCGTTGTGTTCCACGCGCGCCTCAAAGAGATGTCAGCACCAAAGGGTGGGGTCCGCAAGGGCCGATGCCTGCCAGGGGTGCGGGTTGTTCGAAAGAGATACCGTCGCCCCTAGCACACAGGCAACTGAGGGAACACGGGTGGGTTTTAGTCAGTAAAAGTCTGACACGCCCTCCTGCTCCACCCAGAGCGGGAGAAGTTATTTGATGATTTCCCATCCTCAAAAAAAAAAAAGGGTGGAGTCATATAACACTAGGATTGTGATTGCAACTGTAATTCCCAATTAGGGTGCTGATTTACAAAAAAACCCATGTATCTACATCTTAACTTGTTTTTTGCCAGGTCACCAACAAACCAACCACTAAACATGGCCTCGCTCCTCATCTTCTCTCGCTGTTGCGAGGAGTTGGCTGGAGAGAGCTGTCGAGGAGACCTGGAGCCATCCTCTCCTCACGAGCGGAGGAAGATACACTTCCTAGTCGTGTATGCTGTGGCGAGGCACGAGGCGTATTCTATACTGAAGGTGACGCAGGATACCACAGCGAATGAGGTTGGTATTATAGAAGCATAAGGAATAGAGTGTCAACTTCACTCATTCTTTATTGAAAAGGGAGGATCCTCGGACCAGAAGGGCTCTGTGTCTGGTGGGTAACTGCCCGACTATAGCAGAGAATGCCGCGCCATGCAGAGGATTTTGCGTGACGTCAATGTGATGCGTAGTCGCATATAGATGCCGCCACAGAATTAAAAGAGTATTTGTAAAAAACAGTGAGCTGATTGAAGTATCTTCATGCACACATCCTGGTACCCATGCGGACGTTACGGTTTAATACGATCTTGGAAGCTGATCTATTTTCACTAATATGGATTGATCATGGCAAGCTCTGCCAGGGGTGCGGGTTGTTCGAAAGAAATACCGCGGCCCCTGGCACCGAGCCAACTGAGGGAACACGGGTGGGTTTTAGTCAGTAAAAGTCTGACACGCCCTCCCGCTCCACCCAGAGCGGGAGAAGTTATTTGATGATTTCCCACCCAAAAAAAAAATCATGACATGCTCAACTCAACCTGACAGATCGCTCAATCCACATTTATTTAACTCTAAAAAACAAGTGTCAAGCCAGCTATGATATTTTCTCTTCAAAAATTTTGCTAACACCAGAAAATCATGTTATTTTTATTCTTCCTCACAGGCTATAGCCCAGTGCTTAACAAAAGCCGGTGTGTGCCGCACAGCCCGAGGCTCCTACGTCATGGTGGAGGAGGTGCCGTCCCGGGCCCCCACGCAGAGGGTGCTGGCCCCCCACGAGAGGGTCCTCAGGGCTGCGTCAGCGAGGACAGGCGCCAGGCTGCTGCTGAAGAGGGTCGGCGATGATCCTAGCAGTAGAGCTTGGTTGACTAGCATCAGGTATGTTTTAAACTATTTTTAATCGACTTCAAAAAGAAGGAGGTTATCAATTCGACGTGTTTAAATTTTTTTTTATGTATATTCGGCCATAACTCCGTCATGTATAGACGGATTAGCAAAATTCTTTTTTTGTTAGAAAGGGGTTTATCCCGAAATGGTCCCATTAAAATTTCATAATAGATTTGATGATGATTTTCGGAGACAGACAACGGAACTCATTAAAAAACTGACAGCAAATCAACCGCGATTGCTGCTATCGCAAAAATATGCCAATTTTGACCCCCAAGGATGTTTTTTTTTTTAAACTTTGCCCCACGCTAGGAATTTCTCCTGTATTGTGGGTGCGTTTACAAACATTTAAAATCACATACACAAACAGCCAGACCCGTAACAAGTACTTGTAGGTCATACAAATATTTTTTCCGTGCGGGAATCGATCCCGCGACACGCAGCGCAGCAGTCAATCGCTTAACCACTGCGCTAATCGTGCGTGTCATTACATAAAACACATTTTTTTGCAAATTCAATCTTATACGCATGACTTAAAGTGGTTTTTACAAAGCAATGTCCAAAAAGACTGACTGAAAGATGACTAACTATACTATTTGACACCTGCGCACATTGCGCTCTATTTATGCGGACGTTTTTGAGACGCTGATTCTTGGGCTTCTTATTTATCAATGGGTTCATCTTACAAGTTTTTGGGACAGTCTGATAGCTGTACTGATTTCTAACCCAAACGGGACACTCGATAACGTTCCCGTAAGTACTAAACTAGACAGGCAATCTCGAAAACAAATAAAACAACAAACAAACAATTCTTATGTTTTCTTTTTTTGTCTTTTTATTTGAAATGCCCTAAGGTGAAGGCATCCTACGGAGAATACCAGCTTTCTCTGTCTTTCGCTACGTCCATCCAGTGTGATCCTGCTACACGCACATCTCGTCCTCCTAGCGAGTGTGGTCTTCCTCAATTACATTTGCCCACCGTTTCCTTAAAAAAACCTTAAAAAAATTACTTTTAAAATATCTTTCAGATCAGCATCATCATCAGACCGTCACAGAGACAAGTCTGTTCCTTCTGACGAGGAGTCCAGCACCCAGGATGAGGAGCCTCGGAAACCTCCTGACAGCTTCCTCGTCTGTGTCCACAATGTGTCTCACGAGATACCTTATGCTATACTAAAAGTAAGTCTTCATGTTGGCTTCTTTGAGGTATGAGGAACAGGGTGTAAAGTTCACTCATCCTATACAAGATAAAAAAATTACCAGTGTGCAAACTGTAACCATGAAATCAGCATATTGTTACGAGCTTCGGGTTCGTGACAATTGGTGTCAGAAGTGGGATTAAAATCATGCCGATTTTACCTAAAGACGACACGGAGGGTATCCGTACCCGGAGTCAACGCCAGCAGGAGACGGATCAGAGGCGATTCGGTGGAGCACTGCCACAGACGTCGGAGGGTCAGGTACCGACCACGGAGGCCGGCCCGTCTACAGCTGCTCCAGCATCATCACCGCCAGATTTTGCTGCTCTGATGATGATGCTGCAGGAGCAGGCTCGCCGACAGGAGGAACAGGCTCGTCAGCTGGAAGAACAGCTCCAACGGGATAAGGAGGAGCAGGCGCGCCGCCAGGAAGAGCAGATGCTCCTCATGAAGGACCTTCACGCAGCCTTCGGGAAAGATATGAAGGAGGTGAAGGAGAAGGTTGCCCAGCAATGACGTCACTAAACTTGCTGATCCGAGTTTCAGCTTCTGACAGACGGTTGTCATGCTGGGCAACCTTCTCCTTCATTCTGATACGAGATGGCGCTAGTGGTAACGAATTACTTTAGCTTTAGCGCGTAACAATATCATTCTACACCCCTAGCGTAGAAATTTTTGGCAGGTTATACTAAAAAATCAACTGTTTTATAGAAAAGTACAATACCTCATCATTTCAGCTGAATAACGTCCACTGCTGGACATAGGCCTCCCCTAGAAGGAGGTGGTTTGCCATCATCAACACGCTTGGCAGGCGGGTTGGCGATCGCAGTATGGTGGTAAAATGCATAGAGAACGCTGCTGCCCATTCTCTAGTAAGTCCCTTAGTCGCCTTCTACGACACCCACGGGAAGAAATGGGATACTGCTATTCTTTACGTCCGGCACAACACGGAACAATACCTACGCGGTCAAAATGTATGGAACAGCTGATGTAACCGAAGAAAAATGTCTACGCTACGGTTTAGTCTAGTATGATATGCTGAATTCATGGTTACAGTTTGCTCACTGGTTAAATTTTTATCCTGTATAGAAAAGGGAGGATCCTCCGACCTGACGGGGTTTTGTCTCGTGGACTACTGCCCGACTGTCTGTTTTTTTTTTTTTTTTTGGGCGTGATATCTCTCTGTTCAACATATATAAGGTTGTCGAATGCTTGCCTGTGACTGCCTCAATAAATAAGGGCCTTCAGAGCTTCAAAACGCAAAACTAAGCGACTACACGCTACAGGTGCTATGGGGTTCAGACCTCGGCATAGGGCGTCGTTGGAAGAGGGAAGCAAGTGATGAGCTGTATTGGAGTTATTATTATTTAGGGACGAATTTATAGAAGCAGTCTCATCGGCGCGATGCACGTTTTTGCAACGTCGCAAATAGCTGTCAAATATTTACCTGTTTTTATTAATTTGTTAATATTACTGTATGGAAGTATGAAATATCGCTAACTAAAGACCTAAAATATGAATAATAATTTGCAATTATAACACTAAATTTGATGTTGTAACCGTTTTAGGTGTAAAAAGGGCATTTGGAAAGTTTCCAAGTTCTTTTTTTACATTTAAAACTAAGTAAATATTCGGTGTTAAGATATTCATTATTGCATTTCATAATCAATATTTTAGGTCACTAGTTAGCGATATTTCATATTTCCATACAGTAATATCGCCAAATTAATCAAAACAGTGAAATATTTGACAGCTATTTGTGACGTTGCCCATTTTCAGAATAAACGCTCGCATGTGGCGATGTAGATGCCAACCATAGAGGTATATTATAAGAGGGCCCACAAGTGACGATAGCAACGAAATCCCTCCGAAACCGAAGATACGGGCCCGGCCGAAAGTAGTTAATCCTGCAAAACAAAATAAACAAATTAAAATTTTCGAATGGGCAAAAACATACCGGGAGTAGAGACAATTGTCAAATCGTGCTGTCATTAAGTCTTAATTAGTCCGTACTAATGTTATGGCCGTACGTATTACGGAGTAAGACTCGCACGTAACTTGGGCTGAAACAATGTTTTTTGTACGTGGGGACAGGCCGCATGGTTCTCAAACTCAAAACTCAAACTCAAAGCATTTATTTCAATTAAACCATTTTCAGGCACTTTTGAATTGTCAAAAAGTCGACCAGTTGGAAAGTTGAAGCTAGTTGCCCATTCCAAAACGTAGATCTCTATGGAGAAGAACGGGCAAGAAACTCCATGGACACTCTTTTTAATCATGTTTGATGTTAGGTATTACAAAATCTTAGGAACATATATTCTTGTTGTCTAACATATATCTACATGTGAGAACAATGTAAAAAAAAAAAAAAAAAAAACAATTCTAAATATAAGATTTAAAGAAGGGTCTCTACTTTTACAGGACCTGGCCTGACCAGGCCAGCAACATTAGACTGGAAAGTAGACTTGTATATCACCTAAAAACTATGTTCTAAAAACACATCACATTTTTACAGGTTCCTCTAAGTGCCTCAGCATCATACGTGGTCTACCAAGCGTTGACTAAAGCCAGGTGTCACGATGATCCGAAGAGATTTGTGCTGGTTGAGGAGTTGGAGTGGGGCGGCAGAGCTGGTACGGGGCCGCAGCAGAGGGCCTTAGCTGATGATGAAGTGGTTTATGCAACCCAGGTAAAATTATATTCACATTATTACAAAATTACTGAAGTGTCAAGGAAATGGGTAGTTAAACCCTGTGATTGGTTCATTAAAATTGCATCAAGGAATGGTGCAGTTTTAATAGGGCTTGCGGCTAAGTAATAACAGCCGCACGGGTCGATCGATCAGGTTAAGCTGCGCTTGCCGCGTTTGGTCCGTGGATGGGTGGCCATCTTTACATTCCAAGACCCTCCGTGCCTCGGAAAGCACGTTAAGCCGTTGGTCCCGGTTGCCATTTGTGGATCTTTGACAGCCGTTACGGGTCGTCAGAAGCCCGAAAGTCTGACAACCAATCTTACCAAAGGTTATCGTATTACCCAGTCACAGGGTTGTGGAAAATGCTAGGCAGATGATTTATTTATTTATTTGGCTCACCAACAATAGGGTATTTTACTCTATACGAGAAAAAATCTAAAAATATATTATTGAGATAGCTTAGGCAAAATGCAGTCGGAAAATGTTAGTTTTAGTTCATGAAACAACAAAATAAATTTTAAAATACAATTTAAAGATTTCAGTTTTTTTAATCTATGTTTGAACACCATGAAATAGTAGTCGCCATGTTATTTCGTCATACGGCATGTCAACTGAGCAACTTTGTACTTTTATTATTTTCGTAACCAAAGTAATTTTTATTTAAATAATATTTTGCATTCAGGAACAGCAAACCAACGATAAGTAGTAAAATAACTCATTTTTTTCATTGTAAACAATTTTCATACAAAATAGCAGCGCATTTGTTTTTAGCAAACTGACGTCATACCCACAGAGCAATATGGCATCTACTGCGTCCAGCGTTTTTGTCAAATTACGCGCGAAATTTGAAAATGTAAAATTTAAATGCATTTTTATGGCAGTAATCGATTAAATCAAAATGTTTGGTGTTTTTGTAGTTGTTTATTAGCACTCTAGAATCTAATTAAGACACTTTTCAAAAATGAGTTTATTACCCTATTGAATAAACTGATACAAAAATATGAGATACATCCAATGTACTTATAGACTAGTGTACCAATTTCTTACAGGTAAGCACACCATGCATTACTTGTTTGTCGATTGATTCTGGGCACCTGCATAAAATTAGATGAGTTCATATACTCATCGAACATAGTTGATATACTTAGGATTAAAAATAGCAATGTTTTCGACCAAATTCTAAATTGAAATCGAAATACTGCCAAAATTTAAATCATACAAAATCAAATCAAAAACAAAATTACAATTACAATCCAAATACAATTAAAACCAAAATTAAAACCGAAATACAATTAAAATCAGAATCAAAATCAAAATTTAAATCACTATTAAAATCGAAATTAACACTAAAATTCAAATCTAAATCAACACTAAAATAATGATGATGAGGCTTGGAGAAACCGTATTATTTCCAGCTGAAGCAACATATCCAGCCAATATCAGATTTTGATCACAAAGCCAATTTTGGCAACCTTGAAGTAGACTTTTGAGTACTGTTGTAGAGAATACATTACACCACGGCTGACAAAAACAACAACACTCCGGGAGTGCAGACCGAAGTGAAAACTTGAACAATTACGTGTGTATTTTTTTTATCGTCAATACAGAATTACACATTGGGTCCTTGGGCCTTAATTGGGCTATCGGTAAAAATTGATAAACGAGCGATTGATTTCAGCCATTAAAGGTAACAGCACAGATTTTTACGATAAAATACAAAGGGAAAGAAAGGGATAAAAGAATTAGAATTTCCTAATGAAAGAAAGGGACTTTTCCAGAACACATCAACGCGTGACTCATCCGTGTGCTCGTTCACCCAAACACCATTTTAAATAGACCCCTGCGGTGGCTCATAATCTGATATGACACGAGTTTCACGCTTTTTGTTCACCCAAAAAGTACACATATATAAACAGTATACATATAGCTCATGGACAGCCCCGGATCTACGATTTTTTTCGAACTGGGGCAGAAGCTTGATTTATTTATTTATTTATTTTTTAGTTTAAATAGAACGGCCGAAGCCAATTACACTATTTAAACATATCAATGTACACATTACAAGCTGTTTACACAGTCATGCATTCTTCTCACAAAAATTCTGACAGCATCATCTACCATTCATCCGCAAACATATCAAGATTTGTATTCGAGTTCAGGAGAGCGTTAATGGCGGTTAATGTCCGAGGAATAGGTGACTTGGAGTGTGCAACAGTACGGCAAGTTGGAACAGCCAGTAAGCGGTGTTTCCTGCCACGACAGTAATTGTCTGGGACAAATAGATTGCAGATTGCGTTATGTAGATCAGGAACATCAATAATCCCCCTAAGAATTTTAAATATTACAGTCATCTGATCGCGCGACCGTCTAACTTCTAGAGAATTGAAACCTATGCAACCCAAGAGGAATTTAGTGGGATACAAGAAAGGATAGAACCCAATGATAGTGGCGCCCCTCTCTCCAGCGTTTGAGATAAATTAATTAAGTGTAGGCCTGTGAGCCAACCAGGCTTCCGTATGCTAGGCGCTTTGTGGAGCAAGTTTTTTTATTTTTAATCATACTATATTATGATTTTGGCGTCCCCTGAAACTGCCACCAGGTGCGGGTGCTCCGGTTTGCCCCCCCCCCAGATCCAGGGCTGCTCATGGAAAGCGTTCGGTGACGATGACGCGAGTTCCATGATTTTTGTTCACCCAAAAAGTGCTCAACGCACCTAAAGAAGTTTTCACTTCAAAAATCTGCCAAGCTTTTTCCTAACTAGGTTTTTTTTTTTTTTTGAGGATGGGAAATCATCAAATAACTTCTCCCGCTCTGGGTGGAGCAGGAGGGCGTGTCAGACTTTTACTGACTAAAACCCACCCGTGTTCCCTCAGTTGCCTGTGTGCTAGGGGCGACGGTATCTCTTTCGAACAACCCGCACCCCTGGCAGGCATCGGCCCTTGCGGACCCCACCCTTTGGTGCTGACATCTCTTTGAGGCGCGCGTGGAACACAACGCGCCGTCGACCCGGGTTCCTAAGTAGGTTAGGGTCGACTTTCAGTCTAACCAGATGCAGCTGAATACCAGTATTTTACATGGAGCGCCAGCTAACAACTATCATTAAATATAGATAACAACACGAAGAAGAAGTCATTGAAATCTTGTACGTGGACCTTGTTGTTGGTTTTCATCGTTGTCTACTCATGTAATGTTGCTTGCTTTTCGGTCTTCTACAGACTGTACTTCGGCGAGTGTGCGCAGGAGGTCCACGGCCTGATCCCATTATCACCCTTTTACTACCGGACTACCAGACGCTCTGCAGGGTACCATCCGCACGTAGTTGATATCCCGACCAGTCTTACTCAGCGCTTCTCCTCCACATTTATTATGCGCACAGCCAAAGTGTGGAACTCTCTGCTTGCGTCTGTGTTCCCTTCCACATGTAACCCGTGTACCTTCAAAACAAGAGTGAACAGGTATTTTTTGGACACGGTCGATCCAATATAGACATCATCGATCGCTTTGCATCACGTGTGATCGAGCTCAAGAGCAGGCCCATTTAGTAATATAATTGAAAAATAAAATAAAAAAATCTTTTCACTTTTAATAAATAGTATAATAAATAAAATTATCTTTATTTCGGATAAGTGATATCTATAGATACGTAAGTAAACAAAAAGACAACTTATACCTATGTTAGTAAACTTATTATCTATTTGGAAACAAGACTGTTGTTCGAAATACATCTTCGAACAACATCACCTGATAAAGGAGAATCCCGCCTCCCCTCTATGAACTCCTCAGGATAGAGTTGGAGCTTTCCAGCATTCTGCAGAGCATAGAAGCAGACTTGGCTTGTGCAAACATCTGATGCACTGCAGAAACGGGGCAGCCCCATCAACATTCTAATTCCGTTATTATATTGGACCCGTAGGGCGCTGATCCCGCAGGGTTGGCCCACAGATTGCACGTGTAAAACACTTGGTAATAAGCTCAAACTCAAAGCATTTATTTCAATTAAACCATTTTCAGGCACTTTTGAATTGTCAAAAAGTCGACCAGTTGGAAAGTTGAAGCTAGTTGCCCATTCCAAAACGTAGATCTCTATGGAGAAGAACGGGCAAGAAACTCCATGGACACTCTTTTTAATCATGTTAAGTTTTACAAAAACTTGGGAACTTTATTCTTGTTGCTTCTATATGTGAGAACAATGTAAAAAAAACAATTCTAAATATAAGATTTAAAATTAGCCATGGAAGTTAGGAGATGACCAGTCTCAACCGACGGCGCCCGTTCACGAACTTGACGCGTGGATCAGCACCATCCAGCTCAACCATTTTGTAGGGAACCGAATGATCCAACACACACGCCACCATCAGCAAGACATTTAAGTGAGCATGACATACTCTCAACTGCCACGCTTTTTCAAGTCAACGTACATCATAAGCTCACACATACATATCACACACACACACATCACATCGCTCTTTTAAATGTCGCAGCATCATGCTGAGGTAGGAGCCTTTTGGCTTCGTGCAGGACTTACTATTTTATTTTGGATTTTTTTACTTCCAAGTTTGTTTTTTTTATAATTTTTGTAAGATTGTGTGTTTAGTTTAGGACATAAGTGATCTTCCTGTGCGAGTAAATAAATACTTTTTCTTTCTTTATTTAATAATTTCTTCTTCCCGCTTTTCCAGGCTGGCTGGAAGACCTTAGGCCGGTTTGTGCTGCAAGAGAAAAGCAGTACTGCTCCCCTGCCAAGACATAGAGCTGCTATCGCCCGGATACAAAGAGGACTCAGCATGACACGAGGAGCTATTGCGGGTGAAGATACCTTACAGTTTCTACATACCTATACTCAATACTTTATTGCATTCCATAATGTGTACATATAACAGTTGGTATGTTAAAACATCGAATCAATTATGGACCCTGTCGGGCACAGCAAAGTTAATTTTTACACGCTTTATATTAGCTTCACTAGTATGTTTGTTTGTTTTTTGTCCGACTCCTTAGAGCGCGATTTTGAAATAGAAATAGAAATAATATTTATTTGCATAAAACATGGTATATAAAGTTGGTTTAAGTACATTATAGAGCATACATGTTTAGCTTAAATAATAGCATGCAAATATTGTTGGTTACATTTAAAAATGTTTCCCGTCAGTAAATTCTTTAATGGTGTAAAAGTTATTCGTTTTTAACCAAACCCACCCAAACTTTAAACGGTCAGATTTCATTGAAACTTTGTAAACTTGTCGAGGACCGATGACAATTCAATCATTTAAAAAAAAATTGAGAAAACAAAAAAAAACACGTTTTTGTAGTTAGCAGAACTAAAAAATAGAAAATAAATAATAGTTTAAAAAACTAAAAAACACGCTTTAAAAACCAAACTAAAAAAGGAGAAAATAATTTAATTCAATTAAAAAGCGTGGGGTGCTTGACATTAATTGATTATAAAAATACCTCAAAAAGCACCCCACGCTTTTTAATTAAATTAAATTATTATCTCCTTTTTTAGTTTGGTTTTGAAAGCGTGTTTTTTAGTTTTTTAATCTATTATTTATTTATAGGAGAGAGGATGAAGGCGCTTTTTGCGCTAGCTCCATTCGGAAGCCTTTAGATCCTTACATGTTACTCATTTTGTTTCGCTTTCGAATGAACCTAGTTTTATTATTTATCTAGAACCTGTTTCGCAGGTACCACAGGCTTTCCACTTGGAGGGTTTGGTGCGGGCGATACTATATCGGAAGGGAAGGCGCCAGTGCAAAATGCTTACAGCGAGCCGACTCACTGCAGGTAAGTTAAAGTTATAATTCGAATGGATCTATCAGGTCCTATTGCCTGTACTGCAGGCTTAGAACAAGCACCGATTTGTCGGCGAAAGAATAGACAAACTCAAACTCAAAGTCAAAGCATTTATTTCAAATAAACCAATTACAGGCACTTTTGAATTGTCAAGGTCAGTGAGGTAGAAAGATGAAGCTAGTTGCCCATTCCAAAGCGTAGGTACCTATGGAGAAGAACGGGCAAGAAACTCCATGGACACTCTTTTAAAATCATGATATTGTTACAAAAAGTTGGTTATATCATTATGTTGAAATTATCAATGTGAGAACGATGTAAAAAGACGTGCACATTACTCGTATAAGCGTCCGTAATTAAAACAAAAATAAAATAACAATTTAGAAATTAAAATAAGCCGTGGGAGCTAAGAGATGACCAGTCCCTACTGGCGGCGCCCGGTCACGAACATGACGTATGGATCAGCACCATTCAGCTCAACCACATTGACATGACTATTAACTAAATAATGTACAATAGGAGAAGATATCTACGTTTTTCTATGAATTTTCATAGTTATGTGTTCTAAACGAATCATGATTTTGTAGACAGTCATATATACTTTGTGGCCATCGAATATAAATTTTGTTGTCAGTGTGATTTTGACAGTTTGGGAAGAAATATTCTTTTGAAATAGTCTTCATTTTTTAAGGACCCAGACAAAGATCGTTAGAAACGAAAGACAAAATGACAGATTGTAGAAGGATATCTACGGTGCGATGTCAAAAATGGAGAAACGAAATGTCACTTTGTATTGAAAAAGCACTGTCTATTCTTCGTAGAAATAGAAAGCGTCATGCTAAGCCTGCTGCTGATTTAGATATCACGATTATGACAGCTAAGAACTGCCGTGCTATTCTGTAACCATCTCATCGGGTGAAGTGACCCGAGTGAGCGTGTAGTGAGCTGTCAGTGTCATCCCACTGATGCTAAGGATTGACCAAGCATTACATTTACATCGAGATTTAATCTCGATTATGATTGCAAATGTAATGCTTGGTCATCCCTAGCATCATGTGGAATGACACTGACAGCTCAATCCACGCTCACTTCACCAGGTGAGATGGTTACAGAATCGACATGCAGTAATATGGAAAGCTCGTGAATGCGCTAACAGTGCTCATTCAACGTTAAAACCTATATAAACCTTATATACACCACAAATTTCTTCTACGTATTTGGTTAGGTGGCGACTCTGGCCATCGTTATCGCGGTCACGCCAATCAGCCTAACATGATAGATGGTGCAACATACTCAAAAAAATAAGTAACAATTTTATCTGGTTATGCAAACGAGCGAAGTCCCACCTGATCGCACGTCTATAATTATTGGCATCTTCAAAACCAAAGAGTATGCCGAAGTGTTGCCAAGTCAACCTAAAAAACTACCTCTAAAAACGAAACAATGCATCGTTTAGTGGCAATAGGTATGGTGGAAGAATTTGTCAATCAAGAGAGATACAACATAAGCTAAGAATTTATTAACATTAAACCTATAACTTTATTACCTTAACCTGCTGGGGTGGCTGCTGCAGGTGCTGAAAACCTCAAACGGCGCAAATATTCCAATCTTATTGGAACCTATATATTCGAGCCGTTTGGGGTTGAAACTCTAGGGCCATAGGGTCCGAGTGCCCACTTAGTTTTGCGAGACATTTCCAAGCGGTTGGTTGACTCTTCACATGACTAAAGGACTGGCCTATATTTCGGTCAAAGAATCAGCATTGCCATACAACGTGGCAATGCTGCCAGCCTTTTGGGCACTCTTCCCGTTGACAACGATGCGGACTTATTTTTTGATGCCTTATGATTATTTTCTATTTTATATACCTGTACATATTATTAACATTAAAACCTGGATATATTTTCAGGAGGGTTTCATCAGGAGCACCACTCGGCAAGGGTATAGGAAGAGCGAAAGGGCACTCCGACAAGGACATGAGGAGTTACATGCAGAAACGAACGAGCACGCGGGAGGTAAGACATCCATTGCTTCATGTTATCCTTCTCATCAGCGCTCCCAACCATGGCTGGAAGGGTTTTCTGCCCTTTCGGCGAAAATTGTTAGCCAGATTTTCACTTGCCAACTAACGTTTCGCAGAATTTTATTTCGCCGAATAATCATTTGCCAACTTATCATATAATTTTGTTTTATTTCCCAACCTCACAGTTAACAACTGTACGTTTGGTCTGCTTTTCATAATGACACTTTTTAAAATGCCAACTTTCAAGTAGCAGAATGTTTTAGTTTGCGTAATATTCATTTAGTTGTTTAATGTTTACAAAATCTAGTAGTGTGAAAATCTAATGTGACCTAAAAAAACGTCATTCGTCTAATAGTTGTGTGGCCTAGTGAAATGTTTGACAAATGATAAATGTCCCAAACGTTTTGTGTCATTATAATAATTAGCTGAACAATAATTCTACCAAATGAAACGTTGTCATACAAAAATTTGCTAATCGTTAGTTGTCAAAGTGAAACATCGGCGAAACGTTGGTTGGCAAGTGATAATCTGCCAAACAATTTCCGGCGAAAAGGTAGAATACCGGCTGGAAGCCACACGATACAGACGCTGTGGTTACATTGTATGGCATCATCAACGTAGTCAATCTAATAAATTCTTAAGAAAAAGAAAATCAGGAACGGTAAGAGACTTTTTTAACTTTATCAGACAATTAATTAAAAGTGCAATTTAACTATGAATTCCACTGTATTTTGAACCGACTTAAAAAAATAATAGTTTAAAAAACTAAAAAACACGGATTGGATTGCATAACTATTCAGATGTGTATTAATTTAAAATTAATGTTTAACCCGATACAAATATGTGTATGGACTGGAGGAGGGGTGGTTTGTATTAGTTAAAACAAAAAATTAAACAAATTACTTACCTAAATTAAGACTTTTTCGATACAAAAGCGCATTCCATGTTAGCCAACATCTCAACTTTAGGTGAATATGCATCCGAATATCCGATGTCTAGTTATAAGTTTAACCGCTAGGTGTGTCTGTCTATGTACGGTGCTACAGACAGACGTCTGTGGCACCGTAGCTCTTAAACGGGTGAACCGATTTGGGTGCGATTTTTTTTTAATTTAAAAGTAGGTTTTCTAGCGGTTGTTCTTAGTTTTATCAAAATCGGTTCATTACTTCTTTGTATCACTACTTTTGACAACAACTGTTAGTGCGATCTTCAATCGTTTTGCTGAACTACGATTCATGTTTCTACCAGGTCCACTCCGAGGGTGAGACAGGAGGTGCAAGCATGTCAGCCGGGGCGGAGGCCCTCGCAGCACAAGTGGCCCGGTTCAAGAGACTCTCATTACGGAAGCTCAGGGCATGGCGCTCCTGAGTGTGGCAGGTGAATATTTGCATAATATTTATGTAGCTTTTTTGACCCTCTTTTGAAGAACATGTCCTCACCTTTATCCTGGTTGTTTGTGAGATCAGAGACGATATTTAGAAACATACGTACATACTAGGAATGGGCCGAAATTCGGATCACATTCGGTTCAGATGCCGAACATTCGGTACAAGAAAAATAATACCTACTTGCACTATTTTGACTGAAATTTAATAGAATTAGAGTATAGCATTACTGTAAAATAAAATTATGTCTTTTACTCACTCATGGTCATTTATTTTAGTTAGGAACATTGTAAATGTAATCCTTAAATTAAATCAGTTCTTTTCGTCTTCATATTCTTGAAAATCTCTGCCTAATTAATTAGACATACTATTACAAAAACAAAATAAGCTTAGTATTCTTCTAACAAACATCTGAATACAATTGGTAAATTGAAAAAAAAAACACGTTTTTGGTTCACAAACTAAACATTCATTTACATCAAGTATTTTTTATTGCAATTAAAGGGTATTGAACCGAAGTTCGGCCGAACTTCGGCCGAACTTTTCATTTTAACCGAATGTTCGGCCGAAGTTCGGATTCGGTTCAAATCACATTCGGCCCCTGTCTGGTACATACACAAACTCACGCCTTCTTCCATTAACGATATGCAGAAACAACAAAGCGCCACCTGCTACGTCCCTTACATACTTCGTTTACGTTCATACAGCTGCTCATACATGTATACTGGTTGCGAGTACAACGCACCTAACCTTTTCCTTTCTGACCTTGACCTTTCTGAAAAACACCATCAATATAAGGCCACTATATGTCCGGTGTGTAAATGTTTACATGACCGTAAAAGAGAAAATGTATAATACACCCATCCTCGGGTCGCTCACGGTGGGCCTTATCAGAAGGCTTAAAGTCACCCAAAGGGCAATGGAGAGGGCTATGCTCGGAGTTTCCCTACTCGATTGAATCAGAAATGAAGAGATTCGCATGAGAACCAAGGCTACCGACATAGCCCGAAGAATTGCCAAACTTAAGTGGCAGTGGGCAGGGCATATTGCTCGCAGAACAGATAGCCGATGGGGCCCAAAGGTTCTGGAGTGGTAACCGCGTACCGAAAGACGTAGAGTGGTTTAGGCCTAAGAGTGGACCGATGACCCTGTGAAGGCCGCGGGAAATCCGCTGGATGTGGGAAGCACAAGACCGGTCTAATTGGAGGAGCCTGGAAGAGGCCTATGTCCAGCAGTGGACGTCTTTCGGCTGAAATGATGATGATGATGATGACCCATCCAGTCAGCATCTGTCTACTTAAGCATATAATTGTAATCTGTATTGTTACTTTTGTGAAATCTTGGAGGCTCTTTGAACGTCCAAAGTGTTGAAAAAAGACTATAAATAAGAAACATTATTCAAATAGTAAAAAGAGCCTCCAAACCTGACAAGTAGCAACGGTGCTCCCTGAGCATAGTTCCAATATCAACCCACTCAAACTGGCGTATTTTTTATCACGACCAGAAATTTTCTGGTATGGTTAACACATCCTGACAGATATTGAATAGTAGAAAAATCTCACCTGCATGTGAAACCCTTTTTAAGGGCAACTATATTTTTATCAGTCTCTATCTTCGTTCCAGGTCTTCCGGCGGCTAGGCAACCGCTTAGCCAACCACCGAGCCTCGCTCTCCTCCGAGCTGGGCTCTCTGTGGGACTTCATTAGGATCGACCGCGACCGCCGCCGCTCCGCACCTTCGGCCTCCACCTACGAAGCCATACAATCCGACACACGCTCACCTGTACGATTAGCTAGAGACTTACTTCAGGTAATCCAAGAAACGGTCTTCTCCAAGAAGTACGAAGAATCTCCCAGAAGATGTCCTTTGGTTAAGGAAGAATCTGGTCTCAGTTCTGATGGAGAAGAAGGTACTGAACGAAGAATTGCTAATCTAATTGACTTCTTTTTTACGATAGTTAAAAGTCAAAGAAGTGAACGGAAGAACAGTACAGGTAGCTGTTTCAAAAGCGAAGTCACTCCTGAAGAAAGTACTACTAAGCAGTTCGTTCCAAGTCGGATGAATACTGAGTTGGAAGCGAAGATGGAGACTTTAATGGACTTCTTAGCTACTACAGGATGTATGGAAAAGGAGAATGAAGTCGGTGACAATAAAATAACCCTGATGGAGTTCCTATTCGGACCGGAAGACCCGAAACCTAGCATAGAAGTAATAGAAACAGACACAGGTCTTAATGAGGCTAATATTAATGTTAAAGACCTTTCTTATATTGACGATACGCCTGAAGAAGAGGCGGAGACATTAGTTGAAATGCTAATAAAGTACATGGAAAATTATACTACGAAAGAGAAATTCCATTCAAAGTCTTTGACACCATCGTTGTCAGAAAAATCTAAATCAGATATTACTATAAGTAAACTTGAAACTTTTAGCGATATTAGTAAGACGAAATCTGATTCGACACTAACACATACTCAGGATACAGTAATAGACAGAGGCGAAGATTATTCAACAGAGAGACGAATTTCTGAAACGGTTATTGATCTTAGTAATATCAAAAACGATTTAGAAATGATTTTCGATGAAGCGGTTACTAGAGTAGCTCAAATTAAAAAGCTAGACGATGATACAATGACAGAAGCAGAGGATTCAGATAATTACGAATCATATACGAAACCTCCTATGTTACCGTACATACAATATCTACCATACAGTGTTGAATTGTCAGATATTATAGAAGAAGACGAACCGTCATCTAGAGATCTTGATAGAAAGTATTCGGATGATCGGAATTCGCAAATAAGAGCAGCCGCGGAAGATTTAGTTAACTACATAGAATATAAAGTTGCTAAACATTTTGATGAAGACTCCGATGATGAATTTGATATAAGTTCCAGTTTAAAACGATCATCGATCAGTCTTATCGATTTGAGGAATATCCCTGATTTACCACCAAGCATGATTATCAAACCTAAAGTCGTGAAAGTCGATAAATCGACTTCAACAACTGAGATATCAGATTCTCTATCCGATATGTCAAAAAGAATAGATTCAGCTTGCATGACAGAAGATACAACTTTGAGTTCAAGTTCAGAGAAAAGTGCAAGAGCTATGGACAAATTAGAGTCTTTACACAAATTCTTTTCAAGATCTCGTTTAGAGATCATTGATGAAAGTGAAGAGCAATTAGATAAACATAAAAGTCCAAAGCCTAAGACTTCTGAAAGCGATAGTAACGGACATGACTATAAAGCTGGACAAGCTAGTTTAGATGATGTTGAAGACATACAAGATGATGAACGAGCCAATGTAGCCTGTGGCGATGGAGTCATTGACCGGTCAATCGATAAAGATATCGAAATAGCCAAAACTAGTGAAGAAAGATCAGAAAGTGTCAAAAAAGTTGACAGTAAAATGAGTAAAAGCCTTGACGAGATTCAAGATATTAGTGATGATGATGATAGTCAAGTTATTGAAAGCGATCGTGATATGAAAAAATGGAGCCCATCACCTGAAGAAATCCAAGAGATAAGGGAACAATACAGGTTAGCCGTAAGTGCAGAGGCAAGTAAAAATCAAACTGAATCTGAAGAGATTGTGACAAAAATTGATAATTCTGTCGTGGAAATTCAAGGGAATCAATTACAAACTGTTCTATCTGAAGTTGATGAAACGGGTGAAGAGGCAGAAGTGGCCACTAAAGGAAAAGTAAGACATACTTCGGTTTAAAAGGAAAATATATTGAACCCGATTCAAAAGTTTAAAAATGATTATTAACAATGTTTTAACCAACGGTTCTAAAACTGATGTGTACTTAGGAAAACTACTGACGAAACGACCACAGTCTGAAGATGAGATGAACTTCATCAGAACCTTAGCAAAATATTTTACATAAACATCGCAGTGTATCGGAAGAATACTACAGCCTATTAATGACTCACTGCAGCAGGCTTAGCATGACGCTTTCTATTTCTACGAAGAATAGACAGTGCTTTTTCAATACAAATGATATTTCGTTTCTCCATTTTTGACATCGCACCGTAGATATCCTTCTACGATCTGTCATTTTCTCTTTCGTTTCTAACGATCTTTGTCTAGGTCCTTATAAATGTAGACTATATCAGAAGAATATTTCTTCCCAAACTATCAAAATCACACTGACAACAAACTTTCTACTCGACGGCCACAAAGTACATATATACGATTATCTACAACATCATGATTCGTTTAGAACGCAAAGTTGTGATAATTAATAGAAAGACATAGCTATCCTCTCCTATTGTACATCATTTAGTTAATAGTCATGTCTATTCTTCCGTCGACAAATCGGTGATCGTGCTAAGCCTGCAGAACAAAGGTCTCTTCTTAAACAGAGATAGCATAAACATTGATCACCACGCCTGCTCTTCGTACGCTAAAATAATATCAGCCCACATTTCGGGCTCTAAATTATCAGAAATAAAATAAACACCTTTCAAAAGTGTCACTTTAACTGACACATTAGTTCTTAAAGTGTAATTTAAAGCACTACACAAAATTAATCGTTAGATTATTATCTGTCACTTTTTAGTGATACGCAACAAAATAGTGAGATTTTATAAAAAAATAATAAATTTTTATTATAACATATTATAATATTAATAGGTTTTAATAGTTGTAATTATTATGTTCTATTCATTTATAATTTGACTGGACTTTTTAACTTACTTGCCAAGAATTTATAAAGATTTACCAAGAATTCACTCTCTCACTTTTTTTCTACCAAAAGTTTGAAATTCGACAGCTTTTTCACACTGAAATGTATGGTATGCTTCAAATCTTGCGCAAACTTTCTAAAATATTGTAAATCTTTTTCTGGCGTAGACATTTGTTACCTAATAAACATTGTTAAATAAAAACAACTATACGTAATTCTCGAAAATCTACAGATTTTTCATCTGATCCAATAACGCCTTTGAACTTATTTTTTGAAAATCTTTTAATCCCATATAAACTTGTTACATATCTACAAAATATCATAAATTATACGAAATCTTAGTCCAGTTAAAATCTAAATGAATAGAAGAATATATTGGCAAGGATAACATTTTGAAGAAAGTGGTACAAGATACTTATTTCTGGAGTAAAAAACATAGGCCCAAATATGTTACCTTGGGGTACCCCATTCTATATGATGTTCCGTTTACTATTCTAAGTAGCGAAAGAATGACATTACATAAAAGATAAAAAATTACAGTAAGTAACTAAAATTAATAAATACACAATTCCTTTAACTTATCGATAGAGAATAGTATTTTCTTAATGCACAACAATATCGAAAGCTTTGCTTTGTTCGGTACGTTCCCAGATTTAAAAGCTACTTGACATTTTTCGAACTGTTTGGTATTTGTAAATACATAGATCGTATACTACAATTTGTAATAAAACGAACTGTTTCTTTGTACAATAAGAACCAGCTTTGCAATATGCAAATTTATTTTTTGAACACCAGAATTTTATTATATTATTCTTCATAATGTGTCGATAGTAATCTGTATAAAGTCAGCCTAGAATTTAGCTACGAGCTTGTGAGCACTTTCAATAGCGCCCGTTAACTTATATATTTATAATATCACTTGTACTTTTGATGAGTTCGCAAAACCTTTTACCACTTTCTCTAAAATTGTTTCTACAGACATGTCAATCTTATATCCCATCTGACAGAATGACGTTAATGTTTCTGGAAGCCTTTCATCAGCTAAAAACCTTCGCTGACTTATATATAACTCTTATTATGTATGTTCATCACTATTCTTGAATATATCATACCAATATCAAATAAGTAGGCTTTCTCGAATATGTATTATATCTAAGAATGCCGGTGGACATTGCAAGACCTAAGATAGTCTATCGAATCAACAGTTCAGATTGAATATAAAATTGAAATGTCTGTAGTATTTCTAAAACAGCTCTAATTACTATAAAGTGTTACATTAAAATTATTGTGTATATCAAAAGTTGAATTTATATTAGAGTTTTATACCAATGTACTTACTAACTTCTTGTGTCGTAAGTTAGACGATAGCTATAATATATTATATTACATCAAGCTGTTTTTGCAAAAACACGTTTTCTATCGATCGATACCCTACTCGCCCAGGAGGGTGATGTTTTTGAAATGAAAGCTTCTATAAGCGCACTTTGCGCTAATAGTAAACGAAACTGAACAGTCACGGTCGGGTTTGTGACACTGAATCGGGCATACTCGGCTACAGTCGATTGGTGACGCTAAATCGAGTAACGATGCTCGGCCCCAGTCGTTCGGTGACGCTGTATTAAGTATACTCGATTCTGAATCGCGTTTACTCGGCTCCAATCGTAAGTTTTCGCTTATATGGTGTGGTCATCAGCACACACACTCTTTTTTAAACGGTAATATGATAATACCAACTTGCTGTTTGATTCGTTTAAGAGTAGACTTTTGACATTTGTCTAAAATGAAAAAAAAAAAAAAAAAAGCAAAAAAATTTTTTGAAAGGATTTCCTTTCAAAAAATTTTTTTGCTTCACCTTCTAAGCTTCTTTTCGTTATCTTTCAAACTTCATATATTTCTACAATCACACCTGCGTAGCTATTCACAACTATTCGACACGGTAGCCACCGTATCGAAAATGACATGACAAACGAATTAAACAAATAAAATATCATTCCAACTTTGTTCAAAATTTTAAATTATTTATTTATTCGTAGATATTGTCTTAAAACAAGTTCGTTTATTTGTATCATTAAACCAGAGATGGGTCAATGAGTCTGTGACATGTACATTGTGGCAACCAAACGACAGAAATGTTATATTTTTTTTGGTAATTCGTAAAAATATATCTAAGATCCACGAACCATTACAAAAACATTGACCGATTACGGGAATTGACCCTCGCCCATTGAATGATGATTTTTTTCATTTGTTTTATATGTCGATACCACGTGGGTAAAGTATTGCCAGTTATTTTACTTTTTTTATAAAATCTAGTCGCATTACGTGTCTGTCTATGTAACAGCATTGTTCTTCTAAACTATAATTTAGAAAATTAATTCCGGAAGGTTTATGCGTGTCATACATTTATATCAAATCTACTTATAATAAAGAAATCTCTATGTTTTGTCAAGTCGTAAAAACCGAAGCTACTATACTAGTCCTAACGAATATTATAAATGCGAAAGTAAGTTTGTGTTTGTAAAGCTTTCACGCTAAAACGGCTGGTCGGATTTAAATGAAATTTGGCACACAGATAGACCATGACCAAGGTAAGGACATAGGCTACTTTTCATACTGGATCGTAAACAAACTCGCGGGCAACACCTAGGTTTTTTTTTTATACAGTAGTCTAACTTACGACCACAAGGCAGATTTAAACCCTTGAAATATATAAAAGTATGATCTAACTTATTTTTAATACGAATAACATTAGTATAAGTTATTTAAATACTTACAAAGCTAGTCTTGAGAGAGTGTTGCAACTAAGAAAGGTCATCATTTTTGTTTAAAGCATTTTCAACGCCAACATAAGCCCAAACTTTTACATCATCATCACCGTCTGCCTCGCCTTTTCTAACTCGCTAACCGGATTCAGCTGAATACCATGGAATGACTCCATTCTTCCATTACTATCATCTGGCCCAGGACTTCGGAGACTCGACTAGCTTAAAAAATTGGTTTTGTCTCAATCTTTGCCAATCGTGCTTAGGTATAATTCTAATTATCAGCCATTTCTGTCCCATTGCAAAGCAAATAAAATAACAATAAATAATAACTTTACTGTACAAAGAGAAACGATGAAATTGTGATTCCATAACTTAAACTAACTAAAACTAGCAAGTCATTTCTAATAAACAGTATCCGCTTCTATAACAAGTTGCCAAAGTCGGTTAGAGAATTTAGTGATAGAAAGTTTAAAACTCACATCAAACGTGTCCTTATCAAAAAAGCATATTATAAGATAAAAGACTACGTTGAAGACAGGGAAGTTTGGCATTAATTCCTTCTGCACATGTGGCTTCCCTGGTACCTCATTAACAGCATAACTATGTGAAAGTCTATTAACTGCTCCCAAATTACAATGTTAATTTTTATTATTTTTATTTTTTACAATGTCTGACATATTCTCTTCATTATTTGACATTAAACATCAATTTTAATTTCGATTATTTATTATTAGTGATTGTCATGGAAATCATGTCACTTGGTTCAAATAGGTTCATTTTATATACTTAGGTAGATTCTATTCTTTTACATATTGTGAATGAGAGAACGTTGTAGCAGGCCTTACAGACTGTAGAATTGTAGACGACTTTTTATTCTGTATTTTCGTTCCTCTAAGTACCTGGTACTTATTGACAGGCCTGCACTGTCCTCCCATACCTGTTATCACAGTACTTTGAAAACATTGTAAAAGCTAATTATTTTTAAAAGAGTAACCGTGAAGTTTCTTGCCGGCTCTTCTCCATAGGAAGCGACAAATTGGAACCGTGCACCTAGCTTCTGACGTTTCATAAGTTCCCATGCAGGTTTATGTGAAATAAAATATTTTGATTTTGAAACACATAAGTATAGTCCTACACTAAACACGATTGTACAAGTGGTGGACAAAATCAGGTTGAACAGCTGGCTCCTGAACTGAGTAAAAAGATACTTGTATCTCAGAAGCAAAGTAAAAAGATACTTGTATCTCAGAAGCAAAGCAAAAAGATACTTGTATCTGAGAAGCAAAGTAAAAAGATACTTGTATTTCAGAAGCAAAGTAAAAAGATACTTGTATTTCAGAAGCAAAGTAAAAACATACTTCTATCTCAGATGCAAAGTAAAAAGATACTTGTATCTCAGAAGCAAAGTAAAAAGATACTTGTATCTCAGAAGCATAGTAAAAAGATACTTGTATCTGAAAATCAAAGTAAAAAGATACTTGTATCTCAGAAGCAAAGTAAAAAGATACTTATAACTCAGAAGCAAAGTAAAAACATACTTCTATCTCAGATGCAAAGTAAAAAGATACTTGTATCTCAGAAGCAAAGTAAAAAGATACTTGTATCTCAGAAGCAAAGTAAAAAGATACTTGTATCTGAAAAGCAAGGGCCACGTATCCCTTAAGCTGTACCTAAGTGGCCAATCTTTTAGAAAAGTGTCGAGTTCATCCCGCCACCTCTACCTGGGCCTGAGCATTATTTTAGAGCCCATAGCTCTTCCTTCAGAATGCGACAGATGAAACCAGCTCAGCTTAGGTATTTTATAACCAGTCTATAATGTTCCCACTGTTGGGACACATGCCTCCTCTCTGTGAGCCGGATTGGACCGTAATCCCCCACGCGGGCTCCGTACGAATTGGTCGACGTATTTGTAGGTATTTCTTTCAGATAAATAAATTCTGATATCGTCACTATTCGTAGTTGCAACACTGTTGATAGATATACTGTGGCTCCCCGATTACTGTTGAAACTAAAATAAGTTTTATTTAAACATATTTTCAATAGATTTAGCTAGCGAATAACAAAGTTTACGAACCACGTCTTAATAATTGTTGTTGTATTCTACCTAACTAATTTATTTTTAACATGCTTTGTAAACTGTGTATAGCCTGTGCAAAAATAAGTGTTCGTTTTAGTAAACAAACAGTGGTTGGTAACAGTGATAACGTACAAATTTCTTGACGTTTTCTTAATGAAATGAAATTGTTTATTCCGTAAGAATTCACTTTTACAAATATATTTTTTAAAGCTAGATGGAATAATTTCCTATCTGACCTACCCCTGAGAAGAAATGGTGAAACAAAATCAGGGATCAAAGTCTCTCTTAAAGTTCAGTTATATCTAATCTTGGTAAAACCACGACGTGATGTTGATTGGTGTTTGAAATGGTTTATTGAGGAAAGAACCACTAAGATTTTAGTGGGCCTGTCCAGTCAACGCAAGGATTTGTCAGTAGGCAGTTAAGTCGTGTAGCTCAAATCAGAACTTAAGGAGCTCAACAAGTAGTGACCATTAATAACTAATTACCCTACAATCAGATAAGGTGTCAACTATATTGAATAAGTGTTTGTTTACTAAACGAATACATATTAAATGGCACAAATATTTGCAACTAAAACCCTTAAATATTAAATGTACAAAATGAATTGTTTTATTTCAATTCCGTCGCTTAAGACAGTTGTAAAATATTGATTTGTTTACTTCCTTGAGACGTTTGATAAAAATCTAGTATACCTACATGTTCATTTAAAAATGTTTAAATATATATTATAGTCATATTATAAATGTTTAAAGACTCACACATTATTATAATAATACTATTATGAAACGATGTATATTTTAGATTTAGTTGGACAGAATGTTTTTAAGCAATGTTTATATTTTACTAAAACAAATACAGGTTTATTTATGCGTAGCTTTTGTTTTTATTTATCCCTTATGAATTAAATAAACGTAGCTGTTACGGGTGCACGTAGCAAGAGTATTAAATGCTACGGAACCCACGGAAAAGGAACCCCGCGTATCCAAACCCACCCACCTCCACCTGAGCGTTATTTTTTGAATAAACCTTATTAAGAGGGAACAGGGCGTGCGATTCGCCATACAAAAATGTATTCCCCTTTTTTCTTCCTGAATAATGCCTCTAGAGCAATTTTTGTTTTCTTCATAAAATCAAGGTACTTATGCTGTAAACACGTCCCTGTCATTTTCTTTTTTTCTGCAACTATTTAGTAAAGAAAATATGACCCTGTAAAAATTACAAAAAATGCCCTATTTTTACCGCCGTGATTAGGCGACTACCAGACAAATGAGAAAAGTTTTTAACATAAAAAAAATTATAGGAACCTAAACATACTCTTTCTTAAAATGCTAGTGTAAAAAATAATTGAATCGGCTCAGTTTTTGAGGAGAAAAAAGGGGAATACAAAACGTCGATTTCGTCAACATTTTTGTGTTAACTTCGGTCTGAGCTGCAGCTGTCCCTATCACACACTACGGGGGCAGACTTACTGACAGCGCGACGGCAATAGTTTCTTCAAATACCTATTTTTCAAATTCCTCGCGGGCCCCTTCTGAAAATGGGCAACGTCGCAAAAAGCTGTCAAATATTTCACTGTTTTGATTCATTTGCCGATATTACTGTATGGAAATATGAAATATCGCTAACTAAACTAGTGACCTGAAACATTGATTATGAAATGCAATAATTAATATCTTAACACCGAATATTTAGTCTTTTATGTAAAAAAACAACTTGGAAACTTTCCAAATGCCCTTTTTACATCTAAACGGTTACAACATCAAATTTAGTATTATAATTGCAAATCATTATTCATATTTTAGGTCACTAGTTAGAGATATTTCATACTTCCATACAGTAATATTATCAAATTAATAAGAACAGGTAAATATTTGACAGCTATTTGCGACATTGCCAACTTTCAGAATAAACACTCATAAGACGTGGTAGGTATATTCAATTTACTTTTTTTTTTTTTGGGTGGGATATCATCAAATAACTTCTCCCGCTCTGGGTGGAGCGGGAGGGCGTGTCAGACTTTTACTGACTTTAGTCAGTAAAAGTCTTTTTTTTTTCAGTCAGGGTTTTAACCCACCCGTGTTCCCTCAGTTGCCTGTGTGCCAGGGGCCGCGGTATCTCTTTCGAACAACCCGCACCCCTGGCAGGATATTCAATTTACTTGAGATCACAAAAACGTATAACCTAAACATTAACACCCTTTTTGACTACACACAATTTGCTTCAGACAATCTGTAACCGATTATTTCGTTGGCAAAAATAAAACAGAATTTCATACGGTAATGAATACACCATGTATAATTTGAATCGGTCCGAAAAATCGGCTCTACAGAAAGGCTGACGTGAGCCAGCACCCTTACTTGCCAATCAGTATGGATGCGTAGCAGGATTGAAATGGCTCGATTCAAAATGTTATAATTGTCTATTTATTTTTAACGCGTGCAGTAAAGGTAGGTACATTATTTTTATTATAATTCAGTAATCATTAGGGTGTATAAAAATAAACGATCGGGCCTATAGTAATGTACTGTACCTACTTACTATTAAACACCAACAAAACTTTAACCTGGCATCTAAACGTATTGAGTCTTGAATATTCTTTTTTTACCATTTCATACTAGAACCCATAGAAGATCAAGGGGCCCTCAATAGAATTTGCTAGGGGCCTCGCGCTTGCTTAATCCGGTAATGCTTAACTTACCTACATAAACTCACGTCTTCTTCAGCGTTGTAGAAACTACCGAAAACCACTTGCTACATTCCTTGCATACTCCTTTTGCTTCGTTCACGTTCCTGTATCCAAATAAAGTCCGCAGGCCTACTAGAGATCAGCATTAGTGTGATGTTTTTGTAAATTGACAACAGCGCCATCTATGATTTACTGAACTTTATTACTTTTCCCATACAAAAAATAGATGGCGCTGGTCGATCTGCAATTTCTAGCATTAGTGGGAGCTCGATAAGTTTATTCATATATGAAGCTGACTTTGTGATGGGTTAAGTAGAAAAGTAGGTACTGTTTGTGGTCCATAATTCCTGTTACTTTTCGTGTTCATTTCGAGCCACCGGTTGCGTGACATCACTACAATTTGTTGCATGATAAAGGTGGTAAAATTGATAGAAATATAGATAAAGGTAATCCAGCCATATATCATTGGGTGCCATACATGGGGAAGGTGAAATGTCATCATTTTAGACCTCTTCGTCGTCTAGTTGTTGAGATATTTGCGAAAAACTCAAAACCGACATACATTAAAAGTTTTTATTCAGTGCGCAAACTTTAACCATGAATTCAGCATACCATTCTAGAGCCCCAGAGAAGAAATTTTTCGTCGGCTTAACAAAAAAAATCAGCTATTTCATAGAAAACTGCAATACTTACGCGGTCAAAATGTATGGAATAGCTGTTTGGTTTTTGTATAGCCGACGAAAAATTTCTGCCCTGAGGGGTTTAGAATGATATGATAAATTCATGGTTACAGTTTGCGCAATGGATAAAAACTTTTCCTGTATAGGGATTCCAAGAGTTTATATCCATTTACGATAGATACGCGTTCATAATATAGAATTACCAGTATTATCCTGGTATTGTGATAGGTAGGTATATGTATAGTTTTTACTCTGCCCATGGCGAATGGATTTACAGATACCCAATGTTATTAATTTAAGAATCTGAGTTTAAAATCCTACTGATGAGTATTACGTATGTCTTTACAATATTAATTTTGCCTTCACCGATCGGACTGTTAAGATACTCGGCTAAGTTGGGTAATTTGGATTTCGCGGATTGGTCCGCGAAATTCAAATTTTCTCTTGCGCCAATCACTTAACGCAGAAGGGAGGTAGATACCTTAAGGGGAATCTAGTCGTGGGCTCGAACTCACTGGTGGGCCTGGCTAAAAAGCACGATGTCTCACCAGGCATCGTGTCCGATAAAGGTAGTATCAGTGATGAGCAGTTAGACGCTAGTCTACACGCACAACGTTATTGAGATGCAGGTTCATTTATAGTAACACAGGCGCGTAAAAAAATTAAGAAACGTCCTTCGGAAGATCGGGATTTATGAAAAAACCACTGCATAAATCAATGACCAATAAAGTTTATTGAAATTTCGATATTTAAGCTTTGTCGGTACCTACTTGGTTTTGAAGATTTTACACTTCTTTTATTACTTAAATACGCCCAAAGCTAGGTTAAATTAGCAAGAAAAACAAATCTTTGTTGGCTCCTAACTTTTTAATGGCTTTTTATTTTAGTATTCTGTTTCCGTACAGACAATATTTCTAATGAGACAAAACCATACCATGTTTAATTTTTGATGTACATTGTCGAACAGTGGAGTAATACATTCCCGAAGTTTGTATGGAAAAAATGTCGACTAGATTCCTTTCTTTCAAATATCCTAGCGTTTTGTGCAATTGTCAGTGTCAGGTTACACTGACCTGCAAATTGCAACAATAACTAAGTTTATTGAATCCAATTGAATTACTTTTCATGAAATAGTCATTCAATGGGATTAAGGGTACATATCTGACGGAAAATGCGTCGAGCGTATCATCGGTCGCGTCTATTCGGTCAAGTTAGACCTACCACATTTCGCGTCTAGTCTGTCGATCTCCGTTGATGTTACACACAGTCCGATTGTCAAAAAACTTTTAAAAAAACCACTGACTTCCGAAATTAAAGTTTTTATTTTCACTTTTTAGTTTTAGCACCTACCCCACATTAATTCGAAATTTCATCATCCTTGGGGTCAAAACAATGCATATTTATGCGATAGCAGCAATCGCGGTTGATTTGCTGTAATTGTTTGAACAGTTACGTTGTCTGTCTCCGAAACGCATCATCAGATCTATATGAAATTTAAATGGGACCATTTCGGAATAAACCCCTTTCGAACAAAACAATAATTTTGGAAATCCGTCTCTATATGACGGAGTTATGCCCGAAAATACATGAAAAAAAATATAAACACGTCGAATTGATAACCTCCTTCTTTTTGAAGTCGGTTAAAAATACACGACCGACATTAGTCGGCGCATTAGCGTTGACGGAAACGGAACAGACGCTTTAATGTGAAAGGTTGAATGTTTAAAAAAAATATAATATTTGTCTATTCTGGCGCTACGCGACTGATAAATACACGACGCATTTTCCGTCAGATATTTACCGACACTTATTGAACTGATACAGCTGACACTGACCTGGAATTGCAAAAAACACAAGAATATTTGAAATAGGCGGGCCTATCCTGGCGACCTTCTTCATCGTTGTATAAATGGCGCCACTGTTTATTTTGGTACATAAACAATTATTTAAAAAAAAATGCAAAATTGTTTCGAAAAGGAAAAATAAATAAAACAAAAATGTAATAATCATTATTATTCTATGTATTATGAAAAAATATATTCTGTCATCCATGCTTCATTCTGAGTTTTATACAATTTTATACAAAAACAATAAAATTCAATAAACTCTTAATTTTAAACATTTATTACTTAAATCAGTTCTTTCACTAATAATTCGTACAACCCTATTCAGTAACTATTTGATTATAAAAAAATAGAAAAATATTAGTTACTTATCATACATTTATTTATTTATCATTCAAAATAAATTACTTACATTCATCATTGCTAAATTAAAATAATAATATTTCAGAATAATTACAAATTAAAATGCCGTGTGATCTTATTTACAGATTTGCTGGTGACCATGATAAAATTCTAGTGTGGAAAGATCTACAATAATTCTTAAAAATAATATATAATCAGGTATAATATTTATAATAAAAAAAATATTTAAAATTAACACCAGACCCCTAAAAACAGCACTTTAAATAAGAAAAAATATCAAAAAAATATTTTCCATTTTTTCTTTTATATTTTTTTTTATCACCAGCAGACCTGACACGGCCGTCGAGACTTAAATTAATACAAACATACAATTTTTGTTTAAAACAAAATAAATCCAAAAATCGTAGTATGCAGCTTACTTACTATGTTATAATTAGAATAATGTACTTCTTATCGAAATAAACTTTAAATCGGCTGGTTTAGTTATCTCATCTAGCTACCCATTCTCATTTCAGTGTACGTAAAATCATTTTTGATTTCTATAAATCGAGATAAAATAGAAAGTTTTAAAAACCTGGTTTCTTTCATAATAAAACCAATCGTTATTAACGGTAAAACCGCCTATAATAGACGATTATTTTTTTAATTACTCCTAGCCCCATAAAACCATGATTTGAAAACTTCCTACACTACAAAATCATCCAGACATTTTTGAGCAAATATTCTCAACACCTTGATTTAACAAAAATAGTCATTTTACAAATATCAGTTATCATAGAAATAGTAATAAGACAAAATACTATTTTCACGCATCTATCAACCGAGTTCATAAAAATAGCTTATCATTAATCTTGTTTTTCGCAAATTAGAATTGATTTTTTTTTCTGTTATGATGCGAAACAGTGATTTTCAACATTTTGTGGCTTTATTTTTACCGACAGATAGGCAGTCGCTTCATTTTAAATACATGATAAACTTTAGTGTCACCAATTTAAGACAGTTGACTCTGCAGAAATCAGCTTTCTAGGCCCAATATAGTGACAACTAAAGCCATCACAGACACTGTCAACTCATTACTGTCAGACACATTGAACAGATTAAAATATCATAAAAGCTACATCCAAACTCTTTTTATTCTTATTACCCAACAAACATCGCAACGCCTAAATTTTTTTTTTAATAAGAAATCGGAAAATGAAATGTCAAAATTGAATGCCGCCATTTTTAAAACGTCGCGGTCTAAAAACACTAAAGAAAGTTTTCACCGTTTGATTTTCTTGCGCCGGTTAAAAAGCAACTGATATGCTAGTCTTTTTATCATTCAATACTGGCCAGAGTTTCAGTCTTCTGCCAAAAATGGAATTAAAAAATATCAGTATACCAGTTGCTGATAAAAAATAAATTTAATAAAAAATCAATAAACCATCAAGCTTCGGTCCCTTACGGAGAAAGCAGAGGTAAATTACTCAAGAGCCTCAAGTTATAAAAAAAAAACTTGGTGCTTCCTATAATTAATATTTTTTTGAAAATCAATTGGAGAAAATGTTTCTTCAGTGTTAGTAGACATTACAATCTTTTCCCATCTTGCAGGTTAATTACTATTTTATATTTCGAGAATCAAAAATAACATCTAAAAAGCCACATATTTGAGAATCGCTGTTAAGTATCTGTCATTATTCAACCCTAACTTTGTTTGGTACCAAAAAGTACATTTGAAACTTCTAGTCATTTCGTTTCATTATTTCGATATACTAGCCGTTTGTTTTACCCCCAATTGAAAAGCGTGATGGGAAGTTCTGCTTAAAAACTTATGACTATATAACTAAAATATTTGTAAAATGACATCAATTAAGCCGCCATTTAATCTGTCAAACATGACAGATGTCATTCTGACTTATATCAAAATGACCTTTCGAGAAAGTTTTAAATGAGAGTTTGATTGCAATAAATCAAAAACAATATTCAACAAAAATAATGAATCGATTAGATTGAGTTTTTATTATTAAACAAAGTGACTGAGAATGTGTTTATCACATTGGAATTCAAGATGGCGGAAAAATGTAGACAAAACAAGATTACGGTGTATGTTTGTAAACTTACGATTTTGTGTTATTAAATTAAAAAGTAATAATAACAATTTCTGATATGTTTGAAATAACAACGATGACTATCGGTTCACAATAACAATAATAATAATTTGCAATCAAACTTCACGTCGATTCCGATAGTTTATTTTGACAGCTGTCAAAACTTTGGCACAATTATATTAAACAAAAATGTGGACATTTTAGTCTATAAAGGAACACGAATTTGCAGTCACAATCTATAGAATAAAATATACAGATATAGCACTATCAATAAGTTTAATTCTAACTGTTCGTTCTCCAGTTACAATTTGCAAATCAAATCAATACATGGAAAAAAATGGGAAACAGGGATGCATTAGGACTAAACCTTTAAGGGATTTAATATTAAATCAATACAGTTTGTTACCATTACGGACTCATAATTTCTTACTAAATCATAAAAACAGAAGTCCTTATACGCAACAAGCAAAACTAATTCAACGTCAAATTCATTTAAAAGTTTTGTTCCAACACACTCGAGAGGGGCAAAATTTTAAGAACGTTCGCAGTCTGATCTCAGTCTCAATCTGTCAAAAATACCTCTAGTTTCCATACATTTTTGAAAAGTTTTTGACATTTGATTGTCGCTGAGATGAGACTGCGACTAGATTGTAAACCTTTTTAATTACGAGAATTTTTTTGTCCTCGAAATTGGTGCAAAGCTTTTTTATACCTCATTTGAATATTAAAAACTTAGTTCCACGCAAAATCTACAAAACTATACCTACCAATACTCATTTATATCCAAGCCAATCTTTGCTAAAACGGTACAATGGTGCTAGGTAACAAAGTAGACTCGTAGCCGGAAAAACGAGTCGAAAATCACGACACAGCTTAGTGATAACCAGCTGTTTTAATAATTAAACATTCAAATGACTTTTGACTCACTTAATAGTGGAATCTTTTGTATAAATTATTATATATTTTAGTGACTGCATAGAATGTTACAAAAAAGTGAATAATTTTTTTGGGGGTGAAAATAAATGATGAATACAACAATTTTTTCCCTGGCAATACTGCATTCGCAAAAAAAAAATGCATGGAATGTTAAAGACTTCTTTTTTATAGATTTTAAAGTCGTTCCTTTACTGAAAGTTGTTTATATTGACGGTTATTTTTACCCCCTAAAGTATTTTTCCCTTTTCTTTCACACATTATCGATTGGACCTTATACTTAGGTACTTTCGGCTCCACCTCCTTTCTGGGTTCACCCAAAGGGTTTATACATAGATAGAGGTTCGCATAATTAATCTTATTCGAGACGAAAAACAAATCTTCAAGAGTTTTACTCTCGTAGGACTTTCCTCTCTTTCTGAATACCTCATCCAGAAAGAAAAAGAATTAATCGAGACAGTCATGTATAAGTCTCTTTAAATCTAGGTTTAAATCATTTTCATTTACAAGATGGCATTCAACAATCATAGCTTTAAAATTACGATAAGGCAATTAGCTGAAATATCACCACTTTCTCTTTTCTTAACTTAGGGGAGGTAATAATCACCACTTGACCCATGGACTATCATTGGCATTTGGGTATAGAAATGCTTAAAAAATCAGCATATCTACTCTCTAGACTTAAGGGCACAAATATAAGCTAATGGCTTGATCACCAATAATCTAAAATTGGCATTCGCTTATAGGAAAAGCTATAACATTTCTATAGTGACCCGTCTACAACTTTAAGGGCGGTATTATGCATTTAGAGCTTCACCTGCCATAAACAGCAATAACAAAAAAAAATATACAGACCTTCAAATCACTAGGAACCAAATATGGCACATATCACCAGCCCGTAGGCTTTCGACACTAATTCATTTAAGGTCCAGTGAAAGATCACCAATACGGCACATTTCCATCTCCTTTCGACCTGGTAGTCCAAGAGTTTCCGTATTTAATTCTGGCACAAGATATTGCTGGGGTGCTCCGAACTGAGGCCTTTTCTATACAGTAGTTTAAGCCTCCGTTGTTGTCCCAGAACTCATCTCCTTTGCATCTAAAGGAGACACAGAATTCCAATCTTCTAGAGTGAATTGGTAGTTGCAGTCTGAACCCAAATGTGTCGTAAGTCGACACTCCATTCTGGTTCAGAGGTCCAGGTTCTACGAACGCGCAAAAAGTGTCTTCGCTCGTCAACCATCCATCGGAAGACGTTCGAACGTAAACTTCTTTTGTAAAGTCCAGGTTTTTCACTTTCACAGTCCCGTCGACCGCACACTCATTCTGTTTGACTATCACATTTTCTAACGATACACAATCTTGAGTTACTCGCCGACGAAATTCCAAGTAGTTTGAAGCTGGTTGCACGAATCTGGTTTCCCATAAGTCTACTACAGGTTTCGGTGGTGGTTTTCTCTCTGGAGGTGGACTGGACTCAAACTTCAGCGTCCAATGAGGAGGCAGATGCGAAGGTTCTGTCATAAACTTAATCTGTTCCAACGCAAACCCTCTGTCATCCGCGAACACCACTGTTTTCTTCTTCGTTTCATTTGGTATCCTTATGCACGATCTTGGAGCTGATTTCAAAGTTAGCTGCACTGGTTTCAAAGGCGTTAGACAAGGCGCTGAGAATCCTCTTGTTGTCAGCTTCGTTTGTCTTCTAGGGGCTTGTATACTGTAGTCGGAGAGGAAGCCGGCGGGCGGACTGTGCCCGTAGAACGACTCCGATGCTAACATGTCGATTGCCGCGCACATTTCTGTAACAACACACGTCTGTATTGAGCGAGCGTTCGTCGCAAACTGAAAGGCATTTATCGCGTTCAGCCGGTTTTGAGCATGCGCAAGCCACGCGAACGATACCACTGAGTTGGGGTGACAATGTTTGTTGTGGAATATTTTGGGAGACTATTTCTGTTATTAGGTCAGGGTGTGTGTGTTCGTGGGTGTGTAGGATATTTTTGTATTTTATATCATTTTTGGTGATCATAAAAGTAAGGGTGATGGTTTTGAAATGACATTGGATTCTGTTTGTGACCGTAAATTATATGTAAGTGCAAAGTATATTTGCTGAAAGTTTTTTAAGAGATTTAAAATTTTCTCGGTTTATATGTTGCAGTTTTTAGGTTGCAGTAATTTTCAAGTTGGGAATTTTGGCTTTGCACCAAAATGCTAAATACAACACAAACATTAGGGAGGGAAAATCGATAACATTACGTAATTCCATAATCTAAAAAACCACTAAAGAGGGAAAAACATTGGATTAACGTTGATGCATAATGCTGATAAGATTAAACAGAAACACCATTTTTGGCTGGATTTACATTACATAAAAACCTATTTTGTGTTTACTTTTATTTTAAGCTCGACCAAATGACACAGCTAATGAATGAATGTTACTGAAGTACTTTCAAATGCTAAATAAAGCATCACCTTAATTCCGAAACACACTAATAAAATCCGCGAGTTTTAGAAAAAACTTATTTCCTTCATAGCTTGGAAAAAAATGTCTGATTAACAGCGTAAATAACGCAATGAACATGTCTGAATTGGCATAATGAAATGTTTGCGGTCAATTGGCTTGTTAATACTTGTTATGTGTGTTACACACTTATCCCGCTGGTCTTAAGAATATAAAATCTGGCAAACAGATGCAGTTGAATGACAAGACAATGACATGTTTTTCCACAGAACAAATTAATTTATCTGACCCAGCCATTTTATTCGCGTATATTTCACAATAATATGATCTGGATATGACTCAGACCTGAAACGCTAAGTGATCTTTATAAACACAAATTATGGCCGCTCGTAAAATCTAATTATTTTGGTTTGTTGGGAGCACAATAATGTCGTGTGCCATTTAGTTGATTAACTACCTGTTTTTTTAATGATAGTAGTAATTATATCTTTCACAGCTTTAGCTTTAGCTTTTATTTTTATGTGAGCAGTTATTACTTTTTAAGTACCGTCAACTGTGGCATCTTTACTTTCCATGAGCAACTTTACCAGTGAGAACTTTAAAAAATATCTCTCGATTACTAAAAATTTGTTACATATAGTACATGAGTAAATAGGCCATATTATACAGTACACGAATTTTTGTCCGATAGATTCGTGATGAATTAGTGCTAACTGTTTTTATGTCTTGATGCAAAATTAGCTCTATTTTAAAAATATGTCTATTTGAATTAATATACATATATCATATAAACTTAGGTCTAAGATAACAAATTATTTTCAAACGATTGTATGCCTAACATGGTGGAGCAGTGCAAATGCACACCAAAATAACACAATAACAACTCTATAACCACTGTCTCACAATAAAGATCTTTGACTTTGACATTATTCTTCTTCTGTATCGGTTGGATATTAAATGGCGGCAATAGATTTTTAGCTATCGAGAAAAATTTAAGTACAGTTTTCACTGATAAAGTTGCTCATGGAAAGTAAAGATGCCACAGTTGACTGTACATATAATGATGACTCGTTGATTCAAGATTCGTTTTCACTTAACTCAACTCAAAGCATTTATTTCAATTCAACCATTGACGGCACCATTAAATTGTCAAGGAGTCAGTCAAAAAAATTATCCGGGAAGTACGGACAAGAAACCCCATGGACACTCTTTTAAATTAAAAGGAAAATAAAACTACTAGCTTAAACCATAGTCGACCGCATCATCGATTAACAAAAAAAAACACGAATTATTCTACAGTAAATAAAAAAACTTTAAAAATCCAATTCAAAATGCAACTCCTAAATTAAACAGCTAAATTTCCAAATTAAGAAATAATAAAATTACAAAAAAATAAAATGATGTAAGAAAACGTATTTATCTCTGATTTCGGGATTGTCCACATAACAACATACTACATGGCCACACCGGATAACACGTCTCGCTCACACACGGCGCTGGCGCTTCTGCGTGATCGATATTATTATTAAATACTACTTGACAACGCCGCGGGTGCATGCGAGGTTAAGTAATACCGCGGTCAGGTGTCGGATGGGTGATAAAGTTGTGGAGCCCAAAAAAAAAACAGGTTTTCCCCTGATTTCATTTTCTTTAGAAACTAGTATCGATTGGTAATACAAAAAAGCTCTAATTAAAGCTAATTGTATATGTGACAAAATTAGGTTAAAGCTGCGGAAAAATCCATTGAAGATTTTCTAGCTAGTACGTTTTTTTTTTCAAGATTTCAGTAGATACAGACACATCAAGCTATGCCAAACAGTAAAATTTTCCCTATTAATTATGAACCTTATTCTTTTGTGATAAAGTTGAAAACCCATCAAAGAAATTTGACAGATTGGGGTAACTTGATGTGCAGCACCCTAATTGCGTAACATACGATCAATAATACATAATCCGTTTCGTTTTGACAGTTCAGAATCAGAATCAGAATCAGAATCAGAATCAGAACTTTATTTGCTATGAATGTAGGTACAGGTATAAGATGTTGTGCATAAATAAATGAGATCGGCTACAGTCTACCTTACGGCGTGCAAATTATTAGGTACATAAATTAAACTATTAAAACAAATTAAATAATGTCAGCAAAACAAAACAAAAATTAAAGTGAAGTCAATTAATATTATTATAGTCAGGTACATAAGTCATAATGGGTCAAATTTGTAATTAATTATAACAATCATAATCAGGATAAATTTTTATCATTTAGAAAGTCTTGCACTGAGTAATAATATTTGCCTAATAGTAGTGCAGTAACCTTAGATTTAAAAATGTTTACTGAATAATCCTTAAAATTATGAGGTATTTTATTATAAATGACAGGTCCCATTGTCATAATACTTTTTCTTAACAGTGCCGTTTTGTAACTACCCGTATGTAGCAAGTTCTTGTATTGGGATCTCAAGGGGCCATTACGTGTTCTTATATTGGCCAGTGACGGAAATAAATCTAAGTTGGCTTTTACAAAAATAGCCACCTCCAATATGTACAAACATGGAAAAGTCAGTATCCTCAGAGACCGAAACATAGGTTCACAGCTGTCTGTGCTTTTAAGATTTGACATAGATCTAATACACCTTTTCTGGGCCTTAAAAATCTCCTCCCTCTCACTACAGTTACCCCAAAATATGACTCCAAATCTTAAGACTGACGCAACCAGCCCATGATAAGCTAGTAGAAGTGTATCATTGCTAACTTTGTGTGATAGGTTATACAGTACGTAGGCTGATTTATTTAACTTCTTACATACGTCATCGGCATGCGGTTTCCAAGTCAAATTGTTGTCAATCAGGATGCCTAGTTCAAACCATAGATATCCATCGATATCTGTGGTTCAAACATATTCATTGCGTTATTAACGTTGTTGAGCAGACACATTTGACAGCACAGTTGGCGCAGTGGTTAAGCGATTGACTGCTGCGCTGCGTGTCGCGGGTTCGATTCCCGCACGGAACAAATATTTGTATGACCTACAAGTAGTTGTTCCGGGTCTGGCTGTTTGTGTATGTGAGTTTAAATGTTTGTAAACGCACCCACAATACAGGAGAAATTCCTAGTGTGGGTCAAAGTTAAAAAAAAAACATTTTTCGAACATAGAATAGAAAAGAAAACATTTATTCGACACAGGCACAAAACAACAGCAACAAACACATTTTAAAAAATACAATAAACATAACAATAAAATTTCAGTAAAATTGTGCTGATCGTGCCCATACCGAAAAGGTTACCATCTCAGCATTTGCTGGGCGTTAGAAACCCAGCGCTGGTTTTCAGTTGGCACCCCGCAGTGACACACGGACGCAGGCAAATAAAATAGATACATACTTGAATATTAGCAATAAAAATGTTTATGAATACGTAAATAAATAATGTAAAAGATTTTTTGTGTGCTACTCAGTTCAGACTTTTTTTTAAATACCTACGAATCTACAATATAAAATAGCGCCTGTCTCGACGCGGGGACGTATGAAGCAATGGTTTAGCAATCTCTTTCAAAATTATTCAGATTATTATTGATCGTACATTACGCAATTAGGGTACTGCACCCTAATCGCGTAACTCACGATTCATCATAATTTGTTTCGTTTTGAAACAAAAGGCTAAACCATTGCTTCATATGTTCGAAAAATGTGTCTGCTCAGCAACGTAAATAACGCAATGAATATTGTTGAACTGACAAAATGAAACCGATTATGATTAATCGCGAGTTACGCAATTAGGGTGCTGGTCTCTGTACATAAGGTGACCAAATTATATGAGACCTCGAAAACAAACGAAAAACAAAAACATTTTTTCTGATCTTGTTGGGGTCGGCTTCAAACCTAACCAGATGCAGCAGAATACCAGTATTTTATATGGAGCGACTGCCTATCTGACCTCCACAACCCAGTTACTGGGTAATACGATACCCCTTGGTTGTCAGACTTTCGAGCTTGTGACGACCCGTAACCACTGTTGAAGATCTACGAATGACAGTCGGGGCCAACGTCTTAACATGCTTTCCGAGGCATGGAGGGGTCTTGGTATGTAAAGATGGTCACCCATCCACGGACTAACCGCGGCAAGCGTAGCTTAACCTGATCAATCGACCCGTGCGACTGTTAAATACTTAGCTACAAGCCCCCCAGAACCGTTTTTCTGATCACACTAAAAAAAACTTGGACTCAATTTATCTTTATCGATATTTTTACTGTTTTTTTATTACTGTTATACAATCAAGTTTAAAATAAATAATAAAAAGCCCCTCCCCCTTTCATAGCGATAATTTTGATATGACTAATAAGGTAACAACGAGGTTAAGCTACATCGTCACGGCTAAGATTTGGATGCAGGGATGACAGGTCTCTTTTGTATGAGAGGGTGTGTATGGGCCACCGCGCGGGCCCAGTGCGGGATGGTAGATATCTTTTGTATGAGAGGGTGTGTATGGGCCACCGCGCGGGCCCAGTGCGGGATGGTAGATATCACTTGTCTTAAAATGTTTGGTTCTAGGACATGCCGGTTTCATCACGATGTTTTCCTTCACCGTTTTGAGAGCAGTGGTGACGAAATAAATTAAACAAGTAAAGCCCCTGCCGTGTGGTGCCGGACGTAAAAGAATAGCACCAATCCCATTTCTTCCCGTGGGTGTCGCGGAAGGCGACTAAGGGACTTACTAGAGAATGGGCAGCGGCGTTCTCTATGCATTTTACCACCATACTGCGATCGCCAACCCGCCTGCCAAGCGTGGCGATTACGGCAACCCCCCCCCCTTTTGGGGGAGGCCTATGTCCAGCAGTGGACGTCTTTCGGCTGAAATGATGAATGGTGATGAAAACCACTGCCTGGGTTCGAACCCATGACCTATAAACTCGTCACTCAGGGCCGTTACCACGAGGCCAACAATGCTCTCAAAATTTGGATGGGTCGCTAAGTACGTGCGAAAGCTTATAGCAAGCATATAGGCTTACTTTGCAAGGTTATGCTAACTTGTTTCATTGATATTTTTTCTTTTATCAAACTATTTATTTCCACATACATTCATAAGGTTTTTACATAAAAAATAACGCTCAATCTTTTATAAGCAAGATTATGTGCGTTATCGATTCAGATTAAGGTTAACTCGCCCACAGGATCCACAGACACCCCGGTCTAGTGGACCCACGCGTAGGCACCTCCCCGCATTTTAAGCTTTTCAACGGTAAAGTAGGTTTCCAAGACGTTTTTAATTTGTCGAGGTTTTTTGATTTCTAATTTTTGAAGCTTGGAAAAGCCCACGCCCAGACCCTTTTACCGTATTCATTGTTTACATTCGGCAGAAATAACTTTTGTCGAGCCTTTATTACATTAGATAACATCACGCCTGTAATAACCGAAGTGTAATGCAGAGGTGCACTATCTATTGAGTAGTGGAAACAGCCGCGAATCAATTTGAAGACGTGTCATCTACCAACGTGCAATGAGCCCGCGTCTTGGACTGCGGCCCACTCAGGCTCTAGTTGCCTGGCATTTTTGCTGAACTGGGCGTTTTAAACGCAGCCATGAGGCACACTTAAATTTTTCTGACATCGCACTTTACAGTTTTGTTGTTTTTTCTTTACTGTATATAGTTTGCCTTTTTAGTCTGTGCTAAATAAATGTATTTTCTTTCTTTTTGTTTTACTCCCTCTCACCCATAGGAGGCCTGTGTCCTAGAAGTAGTACATTATCTAATGCCTTGGGTATGCCAAGGCATTAGATAATGTACTACTTCTAGGACAACAGATACAACAGATACAATATATTTCTGAAAAGCTTCTTGTGCCTGCTTGGTAGGCACATGAGACGAACCACAATACTGACAAGCTAAGGTTACCTCCGATGAGTCAAACTGCCCTTGACATTCACGAGGTTAATAATATTCTTATTTTATATTCACTATATAGCATTGTTGTGCTTCATTTGTTCTTGTATTTTAACTACTAATATTGGTACGGCACGAAATAAGTTATTTCAGTGACAAATGCGTGACTCAATCGGTTCACTCAATCTGTGTGGTTCTTTCCTAATGAGACCATTTCAGAAACCATACTACATGGTCTTCACATGATTTGTCCAAGATTATGTCTGGACTTTAAAAGAGACTGTGACCTCTGAGTTTGTTTCGGCCTTTCTTCTCAGAGTAGTCAGATAGGAAACGCCGACCTCATCTAGTTTAAAAAATATGATTGACGTGTAAACCTACTTGCAGAAATAAAATCATTTATCATTTGTTTTTTGCTGAATGGGCCTGATCTCGATCTCGGACATGCCCGATTGAAAGCAATGGATGAGATCTATGATGGAACAAGCGTGCCCAGAAAATGCCTGTTCACTCTTGCTTTGAAGGCAGACGGGTTAAATGTGGTAGGGAACACATGACAGACGCTGGCAGAGGGTTCCACACTTTATGTACGATATAATTACTCATGAAATACCCTGCTACCTAACATAATTACCAGGGTTGGAAAAAATCATGATTTTTTTTTAAATCGAATAAAGCATGATTTTCTGAAAAAAATCTAATTAATCACGTCTTTTTTTTTGTTTTTTTTTTTTATTTTATTATTTAATTAACTATATTTTTACGCAAAACGGAACGCGCCCTCAAGGGATTGCGCTGACACAGCACGGGGATTTCCATTTTGTCTGACATGTAAATGCCAAGCAAAAGTTAAATCCCCGTGTTGTGTTTTGTACATTTCGCTTGCAATTAGGGTCTTACTTTCGTTTTAACAAGCATTAATTCGTTCAGTTTTGTCTGACATAGGTGTCCACTTAAAAAATATATATAGATATTTATAATTATTCCATGTTAAACTTCTGGCCCCAGCAACCAGCATCGATGTTCATCGGTATATCGCTTGAAAACATCGATATTTTTTCAATATCGAATACTTTCCACAAAACTTTAATATTAGATTTCTGTAAAAGAAAATCAAATTAAACATTTTTGATTAAATAATTGATTTTTATTGAAAACATCATTTGATTTAAATCGTGATTTAAATCATAATTTAAATGAAAATGATTAATTCATGCCAACCCTGATAATTAAATAATAATTTTATCATTTCTACTGGTGATGTAAAAATTGTTTTATTACTGCCAATACTTATAGTTATTTCGGACCTTTTTATTTCGTAGTTTATGGAACATTCGTCTAGGAGGCCTATCAAAGCATCCTTCGTAAAAATGTGACAATTACCAACCCGTATTGAGATCGCATGGTGGATTGGAGACTACCACTTCCTGGTGCTTTAGCTGGGAAGAAAACATGGCGCAACAAAATAAATCTATCGTATGACTAACTTTCTTTATAATGTTCCTGAAATTATCGACTTCAGTAATTCAGCTGCCAGGCTAACTATCTACTAAATCAAAGAACAATGTTTATGCTAATTACATAGACCGCTTGCACGCTCAACAACTGGTTTGCATTAAGTAATTACCTAACAGTTCGACTAGGTAACTTTTTAATAGGTATGTTTGTAAACGAAACACGTATGAAATGTATTGTTAGTTTTTTAAACGATTGCTGATAGGTAAGGTGACGAAAGAAGACTCGAAAAGTACCTACTTACATCACGTTTGAATGGACGTAAAATTATAGTGGCGGGATTTTATGGCATTGAGAATCCAATAGGTTGGATTTTTTTAACTCACGGCGCTAAGCATCCAACAGGCTTAGCACGAGGACCGTAGAGAAGCGTTTTGTGGACGGAAGAGTAGACAAAAATTACGTTTCCGTGTAGACAGTTGACAGTTTTGAACCGAGAAATGTAGACAAGCGATTTCTATTCTACGGTAGAGTAGAAATAAAAAGCGTCATGCTAAGCCTTACGTTTCCGTGTAGACAGTTTACAGTTTTGAACCGAGAAATGTAGACAAGCGATTTCTATTCTACGGTAGAGTAGAAATAGAAAGCGTCATGCTAAGCCTTACGTTTCCGTGTAGACAGTTTACAGGTTTGAACCGAGAAATGTAGACAAGCGATTTCTATTCTACGGTAGAGTAGAAATAGAAAGCGTCATGCTAAGCCTAACGTTTCCGTGTAGATATTTGACAGTTTTGAACCGAGAAATGTAGACAAGCGATTTCTATTCTACGGTAGAGTAGAAATAGAAAGCGTCATGCTAAGCCTTACGTTTCCGTGTAGACAGTTTACAGTTTTGAACCGAGAAATGTAGACAAGCGATTTCTATTCTACGGTAGAGTAGAAATAGAAAGCGTCATGCTAAGCCTTACGTTTCCGTGTAGACAGTTGACAGTTTTGAACCGAGAAATGTAGACAAGCGGTTTCTATTCTACGGTAGAGTAGAAATAGAAAGCGTCATGCTAAGCCTTACGTTTCCGTGTAGACAGTTTACAGTTTTGAACCGAGAAATGTAGACAAGCGATTTCTATTCTACGGTAGAGTAGAAATAGAAAGCGTCATGCTAAGCCTTACGTTTCCGTGTAGACATTTGACAGTTTTGAACCGAGAAATGTAGACAAGCGATTTCTATTCTACGGTAGAGTAGAAATAGAAAGCGTCATGCTAAGCCTTACGTTTCCGTGTAGACATTTGACAGTTTTGAACCGAGAAATGTAGACAAGCGATTTCTATTCTACGGTAGAGTAGAAATAGAAAGTGTCATGCTAAGCCTGCAACAGTGCGCGTAAAAATCTTGCCGCGATTTTATTACGTTCGTCTGTACGTCGAACAAGGTGACCAAAGGAGAAAAGTACTTTTTTTTTGTTGGTGGCAAATCATCAAATAACTTCTCCCGCTCTGGGTGGAGCAGGAGGGCGTGTCTGACTGTTACTGACTAAAACCCACCCGTGTTCGCTCAGTCGCCTGTGTGCCAGGGGCCACGGTATCTCTTTCGAACAACCCGCACCCCTGGCAGGCCCTGGGGCCCTTGCGGACCCCACCAGTTGGTGCTGTACCACTTACAAGTAAATTTGCATATTTACAATCATAAGTAATCATAACAAAATACGTATGCAATCCTCGTAACAACGTGGATGATAGCTGATAACATCACACTAAGATAGTGACCACAGCACTAGAGCTTCATCCATTTACTATCACGTAATATCACGCCGACATGACAATCCCTGAAACGTCAGATGCACTCTGATCATGACATGTCAACAACAAGAGTAAAGGTTGTAAGCAGTGTGATAAGGTGATACGGAGCTGATGATGATGACGATGTAAACATGCTTTATGCAATGTGTAGTGCATATTGACATAAACTTTGCAAGTTATAAGTTAAAAATCGTATTGCATCAGATCTAGCTGTGGGTCCGTCTTTCGGGAGCAAATGTCCACCTTCAAAACAAGAGTGAACAGGCATTTTCTGGGCATGATCGATCCATCATAGACTTCATCAGTCGCTTACCATCACGCGTGATCGAAGTCAAAGGCAGACCCAATCTTCTATATAAATAATAAGAAAAGTCCTGACTGACTGACTCATCAAGGCACAGCCCAAACCCTTGGACCTAGAAAGCTGAAATTTTGCACAGAGGTTCCCTTTATAATGTAGACAAAGAATAAGGAAGGATTTTTCGAAATTAAACCCCTAAGGAAGTTAAATAGGGGATGAAACTTCCGCGCGGGCGAAGCCGCTAGAAAAAACAAATTGTCACATCAAACGTGTCCTTATCAAAAAAGCATATTATATAATAAAAATATACTACTTTGAAGACAGGGAAGTTTGGCATTAATTCCTTCTGCACACGTGGCTTCCCTGGTACCTCATTAACAGCATAACTATGTGAAAGTCTAATAACTGCTCCCAAATTACAATGTTATTTTTTACTCTTTAGATTTTTTACAATGTCTGACATATTCTCGTCATTTTTTGACATTATACATCCATTTTAATTTCGACTATTTATTAGTGATTGTCATGGAAATCATGTCACTTGGTTCAAATAGGTTCATTTTATATAGGTAGATTCTTTTACATATTGTGAATGAGAGAACGTTGTAGGCCTTAGAGACTAGATTTGTAGACGATATCCTATTCTGTATTTTCATTCCTCTAAGTACCTGGTACTTATTGACAGGCCTGCACTGTCGTCCCAAACCTATTATCACTATAATTTGAAAACATTGTAAAAGCCAATTATTTTTAAAAGAGTAACCGTGGAGTTTCTTGTCGGCTCTTCTCCATAGGAAGTGACAAATTGGAACCATGCACCGAACTTCTGAAGTTTCATATGTGCCCATGCAGGCTTATGTGAAATAAAATATTTTGATTTTGATTGCAAATCATCTTTGTTTTATAAACAATAACATCATCAGCTGACGAAAACGCAATCAGCTGATTGTAAACTTCGTATCAAAGATGGCGGACCGCGGAACTGATGTTTTTACTACAACCACGAGCTTGGCAATGGTTTGCGAGTGTAATGCCAAGGGCCGAGTATAGTTTACTATTAATAATGGTACAGTGTCATGGTCCATGAGGATAACAGACTGGCTAGGAGGGCGTAAGTTCGATTCCGAGTCGTTGCGCTTTTGGTGTGCATCTAATACTAGCACTAGAATATTTTTTTACCAGAATACGGCGAAGCAAAAATGAGGGTTATCATTCTGACCAGTATGTATACAGGGTGTCCCGAAACTCAACGTCAAGCGGGTACGGGGCAATAAGCTAGGTTGTACCAGTTCTGGCAAAAATAAAAAATATAGTACATTTTTTTTTAAAGACAAGGCGTCAAAGTTTCGTGATAAAACGTTTTTAACCATGACTTAATAAACTTTATTTTTTTGTACTAGACTCACAATATTAATTATTGGTTTTCTGACTGCAATCAATAGCATAGTTATTTATGATTACATTTAAAAAAAAACACTGAACAATTTAGAAATTTGTGATAACAATACCTGAATATTCAGATATTCAGGTACTGTTATCACAAATTTCTAAATTGTTCACCCTAGATCAGTCTAGGGTGTTGATTTTCAACATTTTCAAAAGAATACCTATTATCACTTAACCAAGTAACATGGATCAATAAATGCAAAAATCTGCTTACGTAATACTTGAATGGCCCCTTATTAGCTTAGTTGAAAGGCCATGAGGTCCTAGTTTAGATTCCTAGGTCTGTTAAAGTGTATTCGAGTTTTTCCATCAGGAATTTCTAAGTACCAGTCCGGAGTCTGAATTTTTGCCAAGCTTGCCCCCCGTTACTTGGAATTTAACGTAACTGGCCAAATGTGCGTGTACTAGGTATAGTACACCTCTGCCTAACGCCTAAAATTCGGGGAATGAACGCGTGATATTATGTCTAGGTATTTTTCCTAGCTTTACGAGTAAGTAAACACATTTTTTGCGGTTGCCCGTTACACGTCATAGGAAAGAATAGGATAACGAAAGAATGTGTATTACTCAAATAAAAATAATGGTATTAGGTAAATTACAAGACAAAATGTAACTAATTACACGCTTTATATTAGCTTCACTTGTATGTTTGTATGTTTATATGTAACCGACTCCTTTGAGCGCGATTTAGACCCACTTTAAACGGTCAGATTTCATTGAAACTTTGTAAACTTGTCGAGGACCGACGTCAATTCAATAATTTAAAAAAAAAATGAGAAAAAAAACAACACAAAAACAAAAAAAAACATTACTTAATTGATTATAAAATACCTCAAAAAGCACCCCACGCTTTTTAATTGAATTAAATTATTTTCTCCTTTTTTAGTTTGGTTTTTAAAGCTTTTTTTTTAGTTTTTTAAACTATTATTTATTTTAATAGAAAGAAACAAAAAACATGTGGTTACTTTATTGGGCGCCCTCGAAAAGCATGATAACGACACCCATGATGGAAAAACTTGATAATTTTCAGAGCCGCCATCTTGGATTTTCATTTCGACCTCACTATCGGCTTCAGCACCCTCGAAAACCATGAAAACTATATAAATATCTCTTTCTATTATATCGGGGGCGTTATGCGACGATTTCAAAAAATTTACTCCTACCGTAAGCTGCCTTTAAGAGTTATAATTTAGGTCAGACACATCTACCCTATATGATCAACGACCGTGTCGGTGTGCTGAGCCAAAGAAAATTCTCAATTTTAAATGCATAAAGTAATGCTTGGGTCGACACGTTTTTCTTAATAATATCAGTTAGCTTTAAAAAAAATAGTTTTGGTCATCGTATTATGCTTTTAACTCAATACTCTAATTGGGGTGTGTGAGGTCTTGCGTTAAATTATGTTACTTGTATACCGGATGTTTTTTTTTACCGTCTGGAAAAAAATAGGGGTTAATAGGTGAACGGAGTAGAAGCCTATGGCACGGAAATTGAACATTTTTTTTTTAAATCCTAAAATGAAATTAACCTATCAATAAATACTATTACTTATTTGTAGTAAACATTTCATATAAAAATTAAAAAACAATAAAAATTAAAAAAAATACAAAAAATCGGCAAATAATATCAAAATCCAACTTATTGGCACCCTAGTCAACGCGCAGAAATTATGAATGAATTCGTAGCGAAATTCAATCCTTTGATTGAAGCCGGCCGGGGATAGGTAACTAATATTTTTTTGCAGGCGTACCGCTCAAGTGTCGCCGCATGCGCATCCCCCCCCCGACCCGCGCGCCCTTCGACCCGAGTACCGTGTCCCGCGGCGTCTTTGATCTCGCTCCAAGTCTCCAGTCCACTGCGATTAGTCATAGCGTGACGTCGATCGCTGTTTTTTCCGCGTGTGCTTCAACCGCCCAGTGATTGTTTTCATAATGACGTATGAATACTCCAACATCGAGTAACTTACCATGATGAGGTATTATTTTTTGTCTGGTGAAAATTTAAATGGTGCAAGTCGATCGCATAGGTTATTGGTCCAGTTTGGATCGAAGGTCGATTGACAGGGAAAACGTATCGTGAAATAATACAGTCAGTTATCGACACAATGTTGGAAGACGTTCCTCTGCATTATCTGCGGGACATGTACTTCTAGCACGACGGATGTTAAAGCGTTAAAACCCTCGAAATACAGATGAATGTGAGTGATTGTTATAAGAATTTAACATCAACAGGTTTGTTTACATTTCTATCAAAGCTTTACTGACCTTACAAGACGTAATTTATTTGGTTTACGGTTTCAAGACACGCGTCACTGTGTATCAAATTATTATAAACACGCGCAAATGTGTGCGTGAGTGTGTAGGCATCAGCTGCAAAGATGTAGAGCGAAATTAATGCTAGTGTCTCGCTCACACTATCGTCATGCTCCATTCATAGGCAATCGCAGCTTACGCCCATTTACTATTACCTATTTTGGCTATTATTCGTTTTACGCGAGTGCCGTAGGGTGTCTTCTTTTTCATGTATTTTAAGGATATTCGGAACTTTTTCTATATCAATGCTACCAGGCAAAGGTTAGCGCATATGAGTTCTATTATACTTACACAACATGCCATATTGTTGTCCAGACGCTAAAAAAAGTCAGCCGGTATATAAGAGGTAAATTAAATGCTTAAAACACATTATGAAATACGTTTATTGTACATAAATGGGAAAATACAAGTTATTTAATTACCTATTAAACTATGACGTTACAAATGCGTAATGGGGAAAACGTACGGCGTTATTTATTTCATTCATGTTTAGGTTTTTTTTTTGGAGGGGAAATCATCAAATAACTTCTCCCGCTCTGGGTGGAGCGGGAGGGCGTGTCAGACTTTTACTGACTAAAACCCACCCGTGTTCCCTCAGTTGCCTGTGTGCCAGGGGCCGCGGTATCTCTTTCGAACAACCCGCACCATTCATGTTTAGGTAAGAACGAAATCAGGAGATTTGTGCTTCTTGGAACGTACGCCAGGGGAAATATTGACACAATATATTATTTTAGACTTTAGGTAAGGAATTAGGGTTAAACTTTAGCCATAAAAGGTAGTAGTTGTGTTCGGTATGTGAAGTTATTAACCTCATTGTAAAAAAAAAACAACCGACATCCGAAAAACACTACAAAGTGAAAAATAACTCAAATGGAAGTCGGTGTCTTTGGATTATGTATTTTAATTTTTTCTCACTGACTTCGGTTTAAGTAATATTTCACTTGATAGTGTTTTTTCGGAAGTCGGTTGTTTTTTTTTTGGGAAAAGTTTTTAGTTTTCCCCACCCACTCGTATGTACCACTACTTGCTAAATAAACAAAAGTGAAGCAGAATGTCATCAAGGTACACAAAGTGGATTAATAACGTATTATAGAGGCTAACGCAAAAACTACCGAAGCAAAGTTAATCAAATTTATATGGGACTACCGCTAAAACATAGCCTATCTACTAAAAAATAATTTTCGAAATGCATTCACAATTGAAGGCAACAGTGGCACACACATTAATAACAAAACATTACGGAAATAATTAAACAATTAATTCTATTACTAGGCTCAAGCAATAAACAAATACCAAAAAATCCCGAGTTGCTGTGAACCTCTGGATATTTTCTAAAATGCTCAGGTACTATACAGAATTATTTTTTAGTCACCGTCCAAATTTTTCAGGGTGATAGTACCCGTGAAATTGAACAACTTTCTCGAAGGAACATGGGTCGAAATATGAAAAAAAAAATCGGACCTCCCATACAAAATCGACCAGCTAACTATTGATTTTGCATGGGAGGTCGATTTTTTTTTTCATATTTCGACCCATGTTCCTTGGAGAAAGTTGTTCAATTTCACGGGTACTATCACCCTGAAAAATTTGGACGGTGACTAAAAAATCAGCCTGTATAAATGGTAGATGCCAATTTTTTCCCAAGATCTTAATTATCACGTATATATAATTTAAAATTCACAACACAAAACGTTCTCGCCCGGTGAATGAAACACAAACGAAAACAAAACAATAATAAAATATTCCCTGATTTGACATTGGCAGATGGTAATGATGCTATGGCATCAATTATGTTAAAGCGTTTGCCACCTTTTTGGTATGCCAAAAAGGTGGCAAACGCTTTAACTTATTTAAATAAAAATAATTGTTTCGCTTTGTATTTTAGTCAAAAATTACAGTTAAAGAACTGATTATCACTTATATTACTACGAATAATAGTTTTCAACGTGTTTATATCTTAATTAATTTCAATTAAATTTTTCATTTTAATTAATTTCAATTTATTTTAATTCAATTCTAATTTATTTTAATTTAATGTCTACTAATTTATTTCAATTTAATTTTAATTAACTTCTTTCAATTTAATTTAAATACAACTGATTTCCTCGCGACTAACATAGTTTTTTAAGATAATGTTATACTAACAAAATATGGACAATTAATAGTCTGAAATAAACGAATTTTTTTTTTTTTTTTTTTTTTTTTTTTTTTTTTTTTTTTTTTTTTTTTTTTTTTTTTTTTTTTTTTTTTTTTTTTTTTTATAAACTTTTTTGCCGTTTAATATCAACTGTTTTTAAATATGGCTACACCAAGGCTTTGTCGACATGATATCGATATGACGATTAGGGAGATGCTTCGCCCTACGGATACTTAAATCTGTCATTTGCTAATGGACGCTTAAATTATGTCTCTGGGATGTACCATTGATTAACGGATTTAATGCTAATTAGTTAAGTACTCATTAGGACTAATTTAATGTGCCTTTCTGAGTGTGGCTGTCAGTAAGTGCCGATAGAAGTGAAAACTTGAACAATTACGTGTGTATTTTTTTAATTGTCAATACAGGATTTCACATTGGGTCCTTGGGTCCTGATTACTCTCGGTAAAAAATGATAAACGAGCGATCGACTTCAGCCATTAAAGGTAAAAGCACAGATTTTTAAGATAAAATACAAAGGGAAAGAAAGGGATAAAATTATTAGAATTTGCTAATGAAAGAAAGGGACTTTTCCAAAAGACATCAACGCGCAACTCATCCGTGTGCTCGTTCTTACCACCATTTACATAGACCCCTGCGTTGGCTCATAATCTGATATGACGCAAGTTTCACGCTTTTTGGTCACCCAAATAGTCAATTCAATTTATTCATTAACAATTTACATTGTGTTTGTATAAACAGGGTGCAATAGAAACCCTATTGCTATCCTTAAGCACTAAAGATAACAGCTGGTATAGAATCACTATACATAGTTTCAACTCAAAAGAAAATACTCTAAGAGTTGATACCTCGGTTTCATATTTTTCTTCAATTCAAATCATAACAAACGTGTCACCGCACTACGTAGGTCGATAACTTTCCACGATACTTGCCAATATCACGATAAATCTCTTCCGAGTGATGTGTTTATTTCAATTTGAAAAGTTTGGTTTCTAGAATCAATGGATTAAAAAATCTCATAATTTCCGAACATGTAGAGACAGGATTAAAAAAACCCTTCCAATATCGTTTGATATCATCCAAAGAAGTCGTGCCCTTGGTATGTATATACCCTTTCCATTAAACGTTGTATACACAGTATACATAAAGTTCATGGAAAGCGTTCGGTGACGATGACGCGAGTTCCATGATTTTTGTTCACGCAAAAGTGCTCAACGCGCCTTAAGAAGTTTTCACTTCAAAAACATAAGTACACACGAATTGAGAACCTCCTTATAAGTAATAAAAATCAAAAGTCATTTATTCAAATTCGGCTGAGAATTAGCACTTTTCGAACGACAAACAAAACGCCCGCCCTTCACCACTTCCTAGTGCCTTAGCTGAGAAGAAATGGCACAACAAACTCCCCAGCAGCACAGCTGTCTGTTTACTTAGATAGACTTGATTCTAAACATAGGTAGGCAAAGAAATTAACATTACGAAACACAGAACATTAAATTAAATAATTTTTCTTATGTTAGCTAGCCATGCCAATATATCAAGTCAGTTAATAAAGTTATCCTCGCGATCTTTCTCTTCCCCTGATCACCAAAGACTAATATTGAAATACGAGGTCATTGCCCTGCTGAAAATTTCACGAAAGACATAATTATAACACGCCTAACATTGTATTTGCGCATGCTACGCTCCGATGTAAATTAATAATTTATTGATCCATTTTCCCTGCATGACTAACCAGCACGAACTTACCTACGCTACGTCACAGCTCGTGTATGAATTAACCTATTCCGATGCGCGAGCGCAAGTAACCTTGCAATGACATTTATTATTTGCCATGTCCGTGCAGTTAAACGTTTGTAGATTGTTGCAGGATCTTTGAGCATACCGAGTGTAGCAAGTGCTACATGGATCTTTTTGCCCTTGACTGACATTGAGTGAAGAGCGCTGCTGGTTTATTTATTTATTTAAACTTTATTGTAGACACGGCTACACATCAAGCTATACATATCCAGTATAAGGTGATCTCGCATTGTATAGGATTTCCGTACAGTGGGAGAACAGCGTAAACTGGAAATGTAAAGCTTGATGTTTAGCCGTGTGCACTACAAAAATACATGACAAAAAAACAAACACTACAAAATGCGGTTGGTAATAAATATTATTTGTTAGAATGTTTTATGAAATTGTATTGTAAAAACAAGATTGCAGCGCCGTTACTTGTGTATTACAAATTCCTTTAGATACGCGTATATAAACGTTGCTTAAAGTTAAGTAATGATTAGCGACTGTTTAACCATACACTTTTGACGTTTATTTAAACATCTCATAACTTTAAGCAACCTTTGTATATCCCTCAATGTTATGTCAAAATCAAATCCCTACTTAATATTATAAATACAAAAGTAACTCTGTATGTCTCTCTGTCTGTTACGCTTTCACGCCTAAACCGCTGAACTGATCGTCATGAAATTTGGCAGAGATATAGCCTGGGATATGGAGAAGGACATAGGCTACTTTTTTACGCGATAACCGTCATACACGTGGGCGCAGCCGCAAAGAGCTAGTCATTTATATATATGTATATCAAGCAGGCCATTAAAAGATAACTTTGTTCGTAATTTTTTTTACAAGAAAATAGAATTTATTGTAATTGCTTCTAAAATATAGTTTCGTATGGAGAAAAATAATAGTTCAAAAAACTAAAAAACACGCTTTAAAAACCAAACTAAAAAAGGAGAAAATAATTTAATTCAATTAAAAAGCGTGGTGTGCTTTTTGAGGTATTTTTATAATCAATTAATGTCAAGCACCCCACGCTTTTTAATTGAATTAAATTATTTTCTCCTTTTTTTAAACTATTATTTATTTTCTATTTTTTAGTTTTTGTTTTTTCATTTTTCTCAATTTTTTTTTAAATTATTGAATTGTCATCGGTCTTCGATAAGTTTACAAAGTTTCAATGAAATCTGACCGTTTAAAGTGGGTCAAAATCGCGTCTAAAGGAGTCAGTTACAAACATACATACAAGTGAAGCTAATATAAAGCGTGTAAAAATAGGCAAGGCACCTCATAGCCTAATGATGAGCCTGTAATGTTCCGACGGCTGGGACACACACAGGCCGCCTCTTAGTGAGAGGGAGTGGGCCGTAATCCACCACTCGGACCCAGTGCGGGTTGGTAGATGTCACACATGTCTTGGAATTGTTTTCATCAAGAAAATCAGCATGGTCTACCACCAAAAATTCGATGAAATGACATGTGGAATGCACCAACCCGCATTGGGCCCGGGTGCTGGATTACGGGCCCACTTCCTCTCAAAAAGAGGATGCCTGTTTCCCAGCAGTGGGAACATTGTAGGCTGATTGTGGAATGAATAAAGAAGTGTTTAATCTACGACTACATTTGACTCAAATCACGATACCCCAACGTGACAAAAACAAAGATGGCCGAATCAATAAAGAGCTTGCCAATACCTGAATTGTACGTTGACACTTGAATAATATTACGTAAGTATAAAAGGGTAAACAGTATTGTAACTAGGAGGAAAAAATCACAACGAATTTAGGTATTTGCTGGCAACGAACGTCTAGGGGAGAACAATAATATTGTATGCGTCAGATGTCGCTTGTATTTGTTTATTAAATTGATTGCCAGTGACAAGTTGAATGGCTGCTATAATTAAATCTATCATTCATCGTGGCTAAATAATTATAGCACGGATAGATCGAACGCTTGCCGCGGTCGGATTGACAGTTACTCCTCATATTCTGCCTATTCTTCCCCAGCTATATCGGAGGTTCCAGTTTAATCGGATGCAGCTGAATAAGAGTATTTTAAAAAATTACACTTGACATGACAATATATAATCGTGAAAACCGTTGAGCGCTTACATACAAACGGCTTTTAGTAAGCGATCGTTTGACGGCCATCCTTTTTTTTGTGAGGGTGGGAAATCCGCAAATAACTTCTCCCGCTCCAGGTGGAGCAGGAGGGCGTGTCAGACTTTTACTGACTAAACCCCACCCGTGTTCCTTCAGTTGAATGTGTGCCAGGGGCCACGGTATCTCTTTCGAACAACCCGCACCCCTGGCATGCATCGGCCCTTGCGGACCCTACCAGTTGGTGCTAACATCTCTTTGAGGCGCGCGTGGAACACAATGCGCCGTCGACCCGGCTTGGTCTTTACCGGACAGCGAGCTACTACCCCAGTATTCTGTACCATTGCAACTCTACAGCCAGGCAGATTTTACAGTGACCAAACAGAAGAGCGCCGAGACGATAAAGCTCGGTGAGTCCCAGAGAATGGACTGGCATAATCTGTCTCGATGGGTTAGTGATCGCATAGCACAGCGTGGGGTCCTAGGTATGATCCCCAGGTCAGGCAGTGTTGTTTGGTTGAGAAATTTCTTGTGAAAAATTTATCGGCAGCTCGCCGAAAGAATTTGAGCCCAGTTGATAGCGTGGCGACATCTTTGTACATCGCTACATGCGAACTACGCATAGAGAATACAATCCCGAGCATGTTTTTCAATCCCGGGCTTACGGGATTTTTGAAGCCTTTTCCCGGGATCCCGGGCCTATCCCGGGATTAGACTATGTGGTTTCTAATTGAGCTAAAATTTAAAAAAACGAGTAATAAAAAAAAAAATTCTTTAATGTCTTTGCACAACACAAATCAGAACAATAATAAGAAAAGAAAAAACACAAACCAAAAAATACAATACTTTTGCAAGAAATTAAAAAACAGCACAAAATAACTATTTAGAATTTCGAAAATATAGTCGCAGAAATATCAAAGCATCCAATGTTTGACTTCCGAGCCTGCTTCGTAGTTTATTGCCAACATAAGCAGCAGCTGAAAACGCTCGTTCAGGTTCTACGCTGGTTGGAGGAATAGACAATAGATACTTATATGCTGTTTCTAAGTGATATCCACGAACTCCTCCATTTTCGAACAGGCTCATTTCACGTCTAATACTATTTGCCAACCCCAATTCATTTTGTACTTGTACTTCAGGATCTGGGGATTTCATACTCTTGTTAATTTCCAGCTGTAACTTTTCCTTTAATGTCAATTGGGGTTGGGAGGTTTCTGACCTTAGCTCATCATCTGTTTGTGATCCTGACCTTGCTTCTTCTTCCGTGTTATCTCGACTATTAAGTCTTTTAACAATACTCTTTATTTGCTTCCTCACTAAAGCCTGTGTCGGAACTGGAAATAAGTCGTGCCATTCCAAATCCGATAATAACTGATTTTCATCATCCATTCGTGGATTTTGTAAATAATTTAACACGCCAGTTAAATCATCACTTCGTCGTTGCTTTATACGTTCCACTAAGGATGTTTTAATTTTTTTGGCAAGTGCTGAGTTTTTGCTAGACAGTTGTTTTATAAGAAATTTCAGAGCGGCATCAGCTGTGCATAAATTAGCATCTCGCCGACAGATTGCTTCTACTGTCAATTTAATTGGGGTCAGCACATCAACAATTTTATTTACCAATTCAAAATCAACATCTTCTAAACGAATTGGATGATTGAGATCTATAAGAGCTTTTTGAATGCATGCTTTTAAAAGATAAAATCGCTCCAGCATTGTTAAAAGACTATTCCACCTGGTTTTACAGTCCAAAAGAAGTGACAGCTCTTTTCCATGTTCAATTTTCACATATTTTTGAAGTACTGTTTCATTTTTCAATGGAGATCTTTTGAAATACACTACAACTTTGCGGATTTTCTTTATCAGCTCATTAATATTTTCATATTGTGTTAACTCTGGTACGTGTTCTGGCACTTCTGGCGCAAGATCATTTTGTGACATTACGATTAAACCTGATTCTGGACAGTCTAAGTCTTCTAAATGGTGTTCATCATCGCTGTCGTCCATATAATCAACATTCACAGCTGGTTCATTTATACTATCATCTGAGGTAGGGCTATCTTGCAAATTATTATGTTTTTCATAAAGCACATCACAGACCGCCAAATTGATACCATGTGCGAGACACAGTTGTTGTTCAGTGCAAACAAGCCGCCCCACCTTTATCATAACATTCGGTCCATCGGTTACAATAGCCACGATGTCAGTTTCTAGGGAAATGTCAAATTTACTTAGACGCTCTTGCAATATACGAAGACAATTTTCAGCTGTCATACTTCCGTAAATAGGAACAAGTCCTAAGTTCCAAAATTTTTTATATGAATGAACGTTGACCGCCATGTATCGTTTATTGGAAGTTGAAGTCCACTCGTCGAAAGAAAGACTAAATCTTTCACCTGCACTTTTCAAATGTTGTAATTCTGCAGTTACTTGCTTTCTGATTTTTTCACTGTAATTCATAACACGTTTTCGAACAGTGACGGCTGACTTTGGTAAATCCGTGTATTTTGCTAAGAGCAATTTTCTCAAATCATCTGAGGTTATGAATACACTGAATGGAAATCCATCTAATGCAATCATTCTTGCCAAGATATCATCCAGGCTATCGTCGGCACTTTTAGTAAAATAATCATCTAACTTTCGCTTGGCTGGCGGCGGTGCTGTGTTCAGATTTTCAGAATCTTGACTTGTTGAAGCTGATATAACCTTGATATTATGTTTTGATAACAAATGTGTATGTAATCCCTTAGTTGATCCACCCAAAGTCTTGAGGATGGCTGGGCATCGCTTACATTTAGCACTATTCCCGTCCTTCGCAACTAAATAATAACTCCACACTGACGTCGTATCACTGTCTTTTTTATGTTTAACAAAGTCTCCCGCCATTTGAAATACTTAATTTCAGATAATTGACTTTTAAATTTTAATGGCGTAGCCTACGTAACCCGTCAGTCCCGTCACTGACAGAACAATAAATGAAAAAAATAAAACCTGATTTGCATATTCATACTTTCGTACAGGGAATCCCCGACGGGAAATACCCGCAACAATATTATGATATGAGATGATCGGGTGATTCCCCTGTTGGTCCGTTGGGGAATTACAATTTAGTACCTTAAGAGTATTGTATTAAAGTATTCCGAGTGGGGAAGTCCCTTCTAAGTTCAACGACAAACATATTATTAGGACTGTACCTGTGTAGTAAATAGTGGGTACCTACCTACGTATTGTACGAGTTGCTTTTTGTCGTAATGTATTAAAATAATCTAGGCAAGGTTATTTTCAAGACGCAACGGACTACGGAATACAAACTAGACTTGTTTGTGGCAATCCCGAAAATCCCGAGATTAGCCAAGTACAGTCCCGGGATTTTCGGGGCCAGAAAACGGTCGGGATCCCGGGATCCCGAGATTTGGGATCCCGGGATTGTATTCTCTAACTACGCATCACACTATCGTCACGCAAAATCCTGCATCCCGCGGATCTAGCATATACAGCAGTAGCCCACCAGACACAACGCCCGTCTGGTCGAAGGATCCTTCTTTTTACACGCTTTATATTAGCTTCACTTGTATGTTTGTTTGTATGTTTGTATGTAACCGACTCCTTTGAGCGCGATTTTGACCCACTTTAAACGGTCAGATTTCATTGAAACTTTGTAAACTTGTCGAGGACCGACGACAATTCAATCATTTAAAAAAAATTGAGAAAAAAAAACATTACGTTTTTGTAGTTAGCAGAACTATAAAATAGAAAATAAATAATAGTTTAAAAAACTAATAAAAAACACGCTTTAAAAACCAAACTAAAAAAGGAGAAAATAATTTAATTCAATTAAAAAGCGTGGGGTGCTTGACATTAATTGATTATAAAGATACCTCAAAAAGCACCCCACGCTTTTTAATTGAATTAAATTATTTTCTCCTTTTTTAGTTTGGTTTTTAAAGCGTGTTTTTAGTTTTTTAAACTATTATTTATTCTATGGAGGATGACTGAACTTTACACCTTGTTCCTCATATAATGGCAAGAGATTCGGGACTTAATCGTATCGTAACTGGCGAAATGTGAGACTTACTACACAATACTCTTCTGCTCAACCAATTGGGGAGTTACGTGTTGTTGGTATTTGTAGTTCAGCAGTCAGCAACAGGCATACTGTTTCACAATCATAATAAATTAGAAGGCACAAAGATAATTGTAGATTCGTGTAATGTTTATTGAGCCATGTGTTTAAAATGTTTCATTACAAAATATACACCTTACAAGCACTTATATAAGGTCAAGTATTCAGTTGCACGATACCGCAGTTATGCAAGCTCTCTTGAAATTCTGAATTGCAGTTTAAGAGCACATTTTAGGTAACCAAAGTGGCCCTGCTTAAGCCCCATATTATAAGGGGAAGCGTTTTGGCATAACTATGAGCAAATCCGGAGTCTCCGGCCTGCTTTTTTTTACCAAGGAGACTCGATAACATTATCCGGGGATGGAAACCGGACCCTAAGCTTAGCAGTCGTGATGGAGTCTTGCTAAGCATGGGACCCGGTTTGGTCTTATCACCAATACAGGAGACCAGCTATTCAAAAACCTCAACACGCATATGAAAAATCTGCAGGATGCGAGAAACATAGGACCGGTGGATTGGTATCAACCATCCCCTCCGCTTGCTCCTGCGTCATGTCCTTGAAGGGCTCTGTCATGACGGCTACGCACAGGTACGTTGCTCCTGAACGCCGCGGCCGCTTTGGCGTAGCTCACCGAAGTTCCATCACCCATACGGGAACGAGCATGCTTGCTCTTCTTGCTAACCCCGGTTGGTGTGATGGAGTCTTCGGGACGTGTACGCTTCTGTGCCCTGGCCGGCGGTGCCATGTTCATGTTCAGCATCAGCTTGGGAAGGCTTGTCCAGCAGTGGGGTCTTTCGGTTGAAAGCATGATGATGATGACATAGGATATGCTTGGAGTTTCCCTACGTGATCGAATCAGAAATCAAGAGATGCGCAGGGAACCAAGGTAACCGACATAGCCCGAAGATTTGCCAAACTTAAGTGGCAGGGATGGGGCTGGAAGGTTCTGGAGTGGCGACCGCGTACAGGAAGACGTAGAGTTGGAAGGCCTTCCACTATGTGGACCGATGACCTTGTGAAGGCCACAGGAATCCGCTGGATGCGGTAAGCACAAGACCGGTCCATGTGGCGACGCTTGAGACGCTTATTGTCCAGCAGTGGGCGTTTTTCGGTTGTAATGATGATGATGATTACATAGGAAACGGTATGTTTAAACTACTAAGCAATAAAATTATACTCTGTAAAATATAGCATCGGCTTTTACCAAGAACCAATGAAAAAATAGAGCTATAACGTTTTATTTTTAACTAAACTGATACAGACTTAGCGCTCTCAATTAAATATGCATAAGGATACGCCTTTGACGTGCATTATTTACAAAATAAACAGCCAATGACGTGTATTGATTACACAAAGCGAAGCGCGTGCTCACATCACCTATTTTAAGAACAGACTTGTCATAATCTCTGTCAATATGTGCTGTTTTTATTGAAGTAAGAAAATGGCAGGTGTTTTTCTTATCGTAGTCTTGTACCACCAGAAGGGGAAGGCAGACCCTGCCATGCCTTCATATTGGAAGCTATGTTATAAGTTCCATGTTCTTCTTAGTGTCTCGATAGCAATCTAAATATTGTCAGCGCAGTTTGGCTACGAGCCTGGCACTTTCAGCAGCGTCCATGAACTCCTGTAGCATGTAAACTGCAGGACACGCTGGACAAGATATTAGGTGCCCCATCACTCCACGGCGCAGTCATCTGTGAATTTCCCCTTGATCAGGTTCTCTTTACTTCGGCTTACCTGAGCCCGGAGTATATTTAAAACCTTCCAGTAAAGTCAAGGCAACTCGTGTTCAGATGCGAGATTTTCAACAAGTGGAACGAATGGGTTTGGTAAAGAAGCACCATCTCGCCACAGGCTTAGCCTTTCCGTAGATCGTTCCCCAGTGGGGTGGGGACACTTTTAAAAGCTAATGCGGCTTGTCTGGTTGAAATTTTTCGTTGCTTATACAAAAAAATATCAGCTGTTTCATAGAAAAGTGCAATACCTACGCGGTCAAAATGGATGGAACAGCTGATTTTTTTTTGTATAAGTGACGAAAAATTTCTGCGCTGGGGTTCTAGAATGATATGCTGAATTCATGGTTACAGTTTGCGCACTGAATAAAAACTTTTCCTGGATAAAAAGAGGAAACTTCAATGGGCAGGGCACATTCCTCGCAGAACAGATTCCCGGATCATGCAAAGAGTCCTGCACAGGCTCATCATCATCATAATTTCAGCCCAAAACGTCCACTGTTGGACATAGGCCACCTCCAACCGGGGAAGGGATTGCCGTAATCGCCACGCTTGGCAGGCGGGTTGGCGATCGCAGTACGGTAGTAAAATGCATGGAGAACGCTGCTGCCCATTCTCTGGTAAGCCCCTTAGTCGCCTTCTACGATACCCACGGGAAGAAATGGGATGGTGCTATTTATTATTTATTTATTTATTTAAACTTCTTGCACACAAAAAAGGTGCAAAGGCGGACTTAATGCCTTAGGCATCCTCTACCAGTCAACCAAGGGTGGTGCAGAGATTAGATGGCAGGTGCTTTGGATGAGAGGAACAATGATGAAAAAAACCTATAAAATATATCATAATGAATTATAAATAATATTACATAAATAGGTTAGGGTTAGTTTAGGTCTTTTACGTCCGGCACCACACGGAACACAGGCTATCGTAACGAAAATTACACATTTCGATAACCTGGTTTATCCTTGACCCCGACAGCATACAGCTGCCGAAAGACTACCACCGGTCGACTATTTGATTGAAACTGATAAAATTACCAGGTTTTCTATCTGGGAAAACCGTTTATAAGACTCCTTCGAAAACATGGATTGTTGTTTCGGTACCTACGTACGGAAGCGTATCGGATAGCTATGCTGGAGTGGCGACCAGGCACAGGAAGGCGCAGCGTTGGAAGGCCTCTCACAAGGCGGACCGATGACCTGGTGAGGGTCGCTGGAATCCGCTGAATGCAAGAAGCAAGGAGTTCAGCGGTGGACTTCTATCGACTGAAATGATGATGATGATGATGAAAGGGTGGAACCTGCTGCCACTGAACCAACCGGGTCTAATTAAACCCAGACGTTAAGGAGGCAGTTCTAACTTCTAACTAATTTCTATAAAATCACAATCGAAAAACCAAGAAAATAAAGCAATCTCTTACTTATATTATTATTAGAAGACAGCGCCACCTATCGGTTCCAATTATGAATCTAAATCATCCAGGGACCCACACAGACACGCAAAAAAATTCAATAAAATCGGTCCAGCGCAGCGGTGGAGTTCAGTGGATTTCACGTATAGAAGAATTATTTTTCATTTAAGTATTCACTAGAATAATTTTATCAGTGATCTTTTTAACAAGTGGGCACAAAGTTTTAACAGGAAAATTTGCAAACTATTTTTATCGCAATAAAAAGAATCTAATGGCGACTTTACGAGCAACAACGTAAATGATCGAATCTCGGAACACGTATCCACGTGATGTAATACAGTGTTACGAACTTCCGACACTGCTGATGTAATCTTCAAGCGGCTTACAGCACCAGCTGAAACAAACGACGTAAGCTATTCTGAGCCCGGAATAATTACGGAGCTAAGTATCTCACCGAAATCACTGAGTTTGATATTTGAAGGCCAATTCTCGTAATTAAAAGCATTCACTATCTAGTCGTAATGTCACCTCAGAGACAATCAAACGTCAAGAAGTTGTCAAAAATTTTGGGAAACTCGAGGTATTTTTGACAGATTGAGACGGAGATCAGACTGTGAACGTGCTTAAAATTACGAGAATTGCCCTCTGATCAGCACCTTAGACCGTTTATTCTGAAAATGGGCAACGTCGCAAATAGCTGTCAAATATTTCACTGTTTTGATTAATTTGGCGATATTACTGTATGGAAATATGAAATATCGCTAACTAGTGACCGAAAATATTGATTAAGAAATGCAATAATTAATATCTTAACAACAGAAGATGTAAAAAAAAACTTGGAAACTTTCTAAATGCCCTTTTTACACCTAAAACGGGTCGGGATTTAAGGGGGTAGTCTAACACCTCACCCCCTCCCCCCAAACTCGAGGTGGCCGGCGGAGGCAGGCCGGCACAAACCGCGGAACGCGGAAGTCGCATTAGAACTCGTGATCCCCGGTGCAAATGTGAGACGGAACACCGGGGTGGTTTTAGTCAGTAAGAGTCTGGCAGACCCCTCCGCCCTCCCCAGGGCGGAGGACATCCATGAGGATTTCCCCCGTAATAAAATAAGGGCTTGTAGACGACGGCAAGGAACAGGCTATATCGGACTGATTATTATAAAGGGACGTATTTAATGATACAGGCTCAGCGGCACGGGCTGGCTAGAGCAAGTGACGGGACGGACATTGATTAGAGCAGTCAGCGGACAGATAACGAAAAGCCTAAAGTACAAATTACCGATAATACATGGATAGTTAAAGCGTCATTTTCGAAAGTTCATGCCCCGTGGGTTAGCTGGGAGACGAAAGCTTGCGCGCAAACTTTGTCATTGAAAATTAACATAGCTTCTTTTTAAATAAATAATAGTTTAAAAAACTAAAAAACACGCTTTAAAAACCAAACTAAAAAAGGAGAAAATAATTTAATTCAATTAAAAAGCATGGGGTGCTTTTTGAGGTATTTTTATAATCACTTATTGTCAAGCACCCCACGCTTTTTAATTGAATTAAATTATTTTCTCCTTTTTTAGTTTGGTTTTTAAAGCGTGTTTTTTAGTTTTTTAAACTATTATTTATTTTCTATTTTTTAGTTCTGCTAACTACAAAAACGTGATTTTTTTTCCATTTTTTCATTTTTTAAATACTTATATATTTTTTTCATATTCCTGACAGCAAACCCTTTCATTTGATACCCATATCATGGGGGTGGATTTCAAACAGCCAGTCCGCCATCTTGGGGAGGCCGCCATATTGGATTTGTAATGACGTTTCTTAGCTAGTCATGTATTGTCATCAGAACTCAGAGCGTGTGCAAAATTTCATCCTAATCGAAGACCGGGAAGTGGGTCAAATTAAGATTCCAAGATTTTCTTACATACATAGTTAGTTACAAGTGAAGCTAATATAAAGCGTGTAATTCGTGTAATTAGCTACGCGACATTATTACCTATACCATTTTTTTTAATACGAATGCCTGTGTTTCTATGCCCTAAGGTAACTAACACTCGAATGTTTTTTTTTACGATTTTCAGGTTCCCAATATTATGACTTTTTCATGAAGTTTGTCATTAAATGAACTTAAAGAGTGGATGATTTTAATGGTTATAATTATTTAAATACTTTTTACCGTTTTGGAGGTCAGTGTTAGCTTGTGCGTCGCACAAAAATATGGTTCACGACTGTAATACATATGTATTTACTGAATTATAATTATTAATCCCCGCTCTAAAATTATCAACACAACTTTCTAAGTTCATTTTAAACGAACTGATGAAATGATGGATTAAATGAACTAAGAGGATTGTATTGGTTACAGTTTTCGCGTCGATTTCCCTGCTGCTCTGTAGATTTAAGGACTCTTTTTGGTCCAGAATCTATGTAGAATGAAGCAATTTATTCCAATTCAAAGCTAGTTTTTTTTCGGCACAACATGTTTTGTTACCATACCCCCTGAGCTTTAAAGAGCAATGCTCTCGTCTATAAATAAAGGCCAAATTCAATGATTTCTCCAAACTATGTAGATTTCCACGTGAAGCGGTTTGAACCAGTTAGGCAGATATGCGATTTATAAATACCTACACAAAAGAATCAGCCACGTATCACGCGCACAACTCGTGGCAGACATTTTTATCTACCACTCAATTTATCTATGTAATCTGGTCTAATTAATTCCTATCCAAAAGGGATGATCACGTACTAGTAAATAACTGTTACACGTGCTCCGATTTATCATTAATATTTTGGTAGTATTAATTATAAATAAACAATGCTTTTACTATGTATAAACGGCGAAGAAAAACAAGCTAAGCCTTGGTTGGAGGCCTTAAGGCCCATAGTATTCTCATCTCCCGTTTGTATGCTAAAGCACGACTGCATGCCGCCCGCGCCCGCGCAGGGCACCTCTGAGCCTTTATCTCAAAATGGGGATATTCCTTTGATTAATTTACAATTGTGCTTCGGCGATTCTGTGGTACATCTAACTATCTATTTTTCAGTGTATTTTTTTTTTCCAAATAACGAAGCCGTTTATTAGGAGTATGGAATAGAAGCCAAAATATTGCGTGTTGGAAAATATTTTTTTACAGCAAAAGTATTAACCATAAAAAAAAGTACTTCGGGCAAAATGATCTATATGAATCTATAGCAAAATCATATATTTTTCAAATCTTCAAGACAAGCCGTTAATGAGCAGTAGGGTTCATAAAGTGACCGTGTTACGCTACCAAATGGGACGTAGGCCCTTTTTACTGAGGCAGCCACGGGCATGCCCGACAACCTACGTTACCATTTGTGGCCTCGAGTTGTACCTCGGGTAGTAACATAACAGCTATGTGAACATTGCATTGTATATGTAAGCTATCACGCCGTTAATACCAGGAGGCTCTTATTTTGATATTATGCTTTATTTACATTTTTGCTCTTTGTGCTCGAGTTAAGTTTTCATTTTATTTGTTGGTATATTGGCATGGCTGGCTGACATATGTATGACTAATTATTTAATTAATTTTCTGTGTCTCGTAACGTTTATAATACTTTGTCTATGTATGTATAGAATCAAGTCTATCCGACTATACCGATAGCTGTGCTGCTGGGGAGTTTGTTCCGCTACTTCTTCTTCCCAGCTAAAGCACTAGGAAGTGGTGACGGGTGGGCGATTTTGGGCGGACTGTCTTATGTATTTTGACGTTCGAAAAGTGGTGATTCTCAGCCTAATTTGAATAAATGACTTTTGATTTTGATTTTGAACCTCCTAGGTTCATATACAAGATGTCCAACTCGAAAAAAAGAAACATCGCTAGCGCACTATCACACCAAGCACTACCGTCCAGACCTGCTTGACATTATCTGTTTCCCGCCATTCTTCGTGACTGACAGATGACATTAGTGACAGCAGCTGCTCCTCTTTGTGAATGAGACAGTTTACATAAATAATGAATAAATAAGTCCGGTGACATATCTATTTAACTGGACTGGTGGATTTATTGAACTGGTATAAAACTTGCATGCGACAGATCGTGCCTTGCGCTTATCCTAATTAGCCAAGTAACTGCCACCAACTTTGGGCACGCCACGATTGCGGCGGTAAGTCCCCTTTTTCCGTCTGACGCAGGTCCTCACCAGAGATGGCTGTTTCGGGAGTATCCTGTTGCGCATAAGGCGGGAGGAAACGCCCAGGTGTTTCCACTGCGAAGATCGCCCTGAGGACACGGTGGAGGTCTGTCCGGCTTGGGGGGAGCACCGCCGTGTCGTCGTGGAGGCGATCGGCGACGGCGAGCTTCTAGCGTCCGGCCCTGGTCCAGGCCATGGTACGGAGCGAGAGTGGATGGGTAGTGGTCACCTCCTTCTGCGAAGCAGTAATGCTCGCGAAGAGGGAGGCGGCGCACGTGAGGGAGAGGCAGTATATGCGCCCTCACGGCCTTAGTCGCCGCTGGAGACGCCCTGGGCGTCGGGAATCCCAGGCTGATTCCCGGCCACCGTGGGCGCGGGCTTGCGGATGGCGAGTAATGGGTAGCTCGCTGTCCGGTAAGGACTAAGCCCGGGTCGACGGCGCGCTGTGTTCCACGCGCGCCTCAAAGAGATGTCAGCACCAACTGGTGGAGTCTGACACGCCCTCCTGCTCCACCCAGAGCGGGAGAAGTTATTTGATGATTTCCCACCCAAAAAAAAACAACTTGGAAGTAGCGCCCGCTCGGCTCGTGCGTGGTCGGTCACAGTTCTTACCTAACCTATTCAGTCGGGATGCCTGGCTTAGTTACTGCGACAAATTCGGCTACCGTCAAGATCGACAAATCCCCTGATTTGGCGATCTTGGCGGTAGCCGTAGTATTAGAGGTGGTTCACAATATTACGGGTAATATAATCGGTAGATTGTGAACATTGTCGGTAAATGCAGGGTCGTTTACAATTTGACGGTTTGACATGGATAGGTTATAAAACAGAGATCGGATATTCGGATGCATATTCACCTAAAGTTGAGATGTTGGCTAACATGGAATGCGCGTTTGTATCGAAAGTCTTAATTTAGGTAGGTAATTTGTTTATTTTTTGTTTTAACTAATACAAACCACACGTCCTCCAGTAGATACACATAATTTGTATCGGGTTAAACATTAATTTTAAATTAATACACATCTGAATAGTTATGCAATCCAAGAATCCCGGGGTTTTTAATAAATATTACAAAAAATTTATAAAGCCGCTTCCATACTTTCATAGCTAAAAATTATCTTTAGGTAAATATGCATCCGAATATCCGATCTCTGGTTATAAACTATCGAAAATAATAATAGTTAAATTGTAAATGGTTTTTGCAGATCACAATTTATCGACACTTTACAATCTCGCGAGATAGATTTTGAAATGAACGATGTTCATAATGTTAAGGTGACAGATACACTAGAAGTGCTAAATGTAATTATTTACCTGATTTGATGACACACTTTCTGAAGTTACCTTTCTTCAAACACTTCCATATTGACAGACGATAACAGCGTCATATAAAAAGGAACTAAAGTCACCGCAAAACGATTTCTTGACGAGATAACAGCTAATCCTTCGCCGTATTGTCAGAACTGTTGATGACGAACTGTTTCTATGTAGCCGCCCTTATCATGTTGCTATCGCAAAAATCCGGATAAAACTAAATAAAAATTTAATACACTGTTATTTATTCTAATAGATAGGCGGTCAAACAGCGGGTGGAAAGTTTTGACAGTATTCTATGAAGAATTGCAATACCAGAGGCATCGCAAATGCGTTCCTACTTTACCCAGAGAAAGGAATAAATGCGTTCTTACTCTTCCCAGAGAAAGGAACAAATGCGTTCCTAACTCGTCCCTGAGAATATAATAAATGCATTCCAACTCTTCCCAGGCAAAAGAACAAATGCGTTCCTACTTTTCCCAGAGAAAATAATAAATGCGTTCCTACTTTTCCCAGGACAAATAAAAAATTAAACAGCGAAGTATCAGCTGTTTCATAGAAAAGTGCAATAGCTACGCGGATAAAATGTAATTCCGATACAGGCAGTCCACTTCCAGCGATGCCCAAAGCCGAGGTCCGACCTCCACAGGGGATAACTTAGCGTGGAGTCGGTCTAGTTTTAAGTTTTTAATCCCTGACAGGCCTTAATTTATTAAGGTTGCCGCAGGAAAGTTTGATTTAGCAGCCGACAACCAAGGTCATACCATACCCAAAACTAAGCGGTCAAAATGTAGGAACAATGTTTTTTTTTGACTGACCAAAAATGTCTACGCTACGGTCTACAGTCATATTGCGCTAAATACATGCTAACAGTTCGCGAACTGGTAATAATTTTATCCTGTATAAGCCACTTAAGATAACGTAGATTCACTAGATCGTGTTCGAGGTAATGTCACGCTTTGTATTGACAACAAAATGACAGTGTTTATAGTATGATTCATAATCTATATTCCTGAAAAAGTCACCATCGTGACACATACATAAATAACACACCCATTTTTACAATAGATTATAAATTATTTTTAACATTTTTGGGGCCATTCAAGTATTACGTAAGCACTGCAGGAGGGCGGGGTGGGGTCTTTGCTGTGCTTATTTTTGATGACATGGGGGATGGGGGGTCTGGATGGTGATTACGTCAGCAGAATTTATTACATAGAACACATATGGCTACCCTAATTGTCTATGAATGGCTCGAAGAAAACAATGAAAATATTCCAAAATCACACGAAAGTGAGCAGACACGTTGTGTGTCTGCTACCCATGTTTACGTGACCATGGGAGGGGGGTAAGAGCTTTGCTTACTTTTGCTGACGAGGGGGAGGGGGGGTCAATAATTGTAAAAATCTGCTTACGTAATACTTGAATGGCCCCTTTAGAGTTTTGACGCTAAACACGTTAGCGTGTCAAGTACCTAATTTTCATCGCTCAGCTCGTTGAGTCAGTTACGAGGGGCTCGTGTATAAATAATAGCAGATGCTCGGATCAATCTCAGGTTAAGCTACACTTCCCGGGGCCGCTCCGTGGATGGATGACCATCCATTAGATTTCGAGACTACTCCGCGCCTCGGAAACCACATTACGCTGTTAGTCTGGGCTGTCATTCGTAGATTTTTCTTTGACAGTCTTAACGAGTCGTCGGAAAAGTCTGACCACCAGTTTTAACCAAAGGATTGTGAGCTGTTACACAGTTACTGGGCTAGGGAGTTCAGGTAGACAGTCGCTCCACGTAAAATACTGGTATTCAGCTGCTTATGGTTGTATTTATTTATTTATTTAACCATTTATGTACACACATATAAACAGACAAGAAGAAAGGAACAGAAAAATACGTACAAAGGTAATGCTTATTTCTACAGAAATCTCTTCCAGCACACCTGCGATAGGAGAGAAGATAACAGAGATGTAGACAACGCGTGTAATAACAGTAGAAGGAAAATCATAAAATTACATTAATTAAACTCTAATTAAAAATGCCGACGCCAACATAGTGCAAAGGCTAAGCAGATGATGAGGTCGAGTCAGCTACGTCTTCGTACGTCGCATTATTTACAAAACAACACGTCACTTTGACGTGTTACGTCAAAGTGACGTATACTTATATACCTACGTTTTCGCACACGTATGTTAGCAACAAAGTTATCGATACTCATGATAATAGTCGTCATAATCTGTCTGTGAAATTCAGACACGCATTTTTTTTTGCGTTTCATTCAGGCATTCGTATTTATCAATGGTATGTTACATGTCTTATTGCGTAGCTAACTTAATCGATATTCACACTGACGTAATAAAATTGCGGTGGGATTTTTAAGTGTCGCCGTCTTATTACGTCAGTTTTGTATTTCGATTTCTGTTTGCTTCCTATTTCAAAAACCGGAAAATCCTTGTTTTGAAATAACCGAGTCTGGAATCAGAGTGCAACGCGAGTGATTCTCAGAGCGTCGAAAAAACACTGTGTTCGATTTATTTAATTAAGTCAGTGAGAATGTCGACTAATTAGCTGTGTGAATTTTATAATAATTGAAAAGTATCTAAGCTTTTAAGGGGTACTGTAAAGGTTGTATGCTCAGCATGAAACCTTACGTTAACTGGCAGCCAATGATTGAGCTATCTATGATCGAACAGCCAGAAAGTTTAAGTTTGAATTTAAGAATAGTTTGACATAGGTTTTTGTTCCGCAGATCATTTTCATTATTATATTAGGCGCAGTGTTATATGGTACTAATTATTTTAAAATACACGTGGAATCACGAATTTGAGCTCCCACAAATATTTCATTTGTAGCTAGATCCCCCCAACATTATAGTACCATACTAAGTCGAAGTGACGGTTCCTGGGGAGGCCTTACGTCCAGCAGTGGACGTCTTTCGGCTGAAATTATGATGATGAAGCTTCAATAACATAAATCATTGAAATGTCCGCCAAAAGGCGCTCACTTCTGGGAGTCTATTAAGCACGGAATCCGTAGTTACAACCGAAGTTACGGACGTTTCCTAATCCGTATCTCTTACGGCCATACGATTCTTTCGAGGCCGGAACTAAGATTGAATGACAACACGATTTGATCGTTTTAGCTGTGTATTTTCCTGTATCCCGATATTTATTTGTCTGACCGAATAATTGAATTTGGCAATTGTTTTGACGGATGCAACTACTTGCAGACGGGCCTACTTGGTTATTCTGTTCAAATCTCACCGTAAAAGCATAGGTGAAATGAGCTGTCATTCATATGATGCTAGAAATTGACCCTATTGACACTTGACAGCCTCAGACTTCGCCTTAGTTTTCACGGTGAGATTTTTACAGAATAGCTCTGCAGTAGTGCTATTCTGTAAAAATCTCAGTGTTAACATGGGTGAAGAGAGCTTAAAGTGAGCTGTCATTAGTATTAATCCGTATCATCATATGGATTGACAGGTAACTTCACGGTCATTTCACCTCAGTTCTCACGGTGAGATTTTTACAGAATACATAGGCTGTTCTGTATTTTAACTCATACAAAAATATTTTCGTGCTATAGAATAGAATAGAAAACATTTATTCGACACAGACACAACACAGCAGCAACAAACATATATAAAAATAAAGAGAACAACAAACATAACAATAAAATTGCAGTAAAATTGTGCTGAGCGTGCCCATACCGAAAGGGTTACCATCTCAGCATTTGCTGGGCGTTAGACACCCAGCGCTGGTTTTCAGTTGGCACCCCGCAGTGACACACGGACGCAGGCAAATAAAATAGATACATACTTGAATATTAGTAATAAAAATGTTTATGAATACGTAAATAAATAATGTAAAAGTTTTTTTTTGTGTGCTACTCAGTTCAGAGCCTTTTTTTAAATACCTACAATATCATATCAAGAAACTACAATATGAAATAGCGCCCGTCACTTGACGTGGGGACGCATCATCAAGCAGCCGCAAAAAGCCAGCGAAGGAATTGTGCCTTCCATAAAATATTTGAAAGTGCCAGTTAATGAATATTTCTAAGGCGTAGGGACCGACCTACCAGCCGACCGACCTGCTACATTTTATTCCAATTTTTTGGCCCATATCCGGTTCCGTTCTCGGTCTAGCCAGCAGGATGCTTTCGAACCGATATGATTATCTATTCGTTTTCCCTTCAACTATTGTTCATAATGTTTTAATTCCCCGAAGCTCAGACCGATTGTCAAATAAACAAAAAAGCAATGATAAGCACGTTATTATGGATATTGCCTATCTAGCCTTCTCACAACTACTTTGGGGTCAGCTTCCAGTCTAACCAGATGAAGCTGAATATCAGTATTTTACATAGAGCGACTGCCTATCTGACCTCCACAACCCAGTAACTGGGTAACACGATACCCCTTGGTAAGACTGGTTGTCAGACTTTCGGGCTTCTGACGACTCGTAACGACTGTTAAAGATCTTCGAATGACAGCCGGGACTAACGGCTTAACGAGAGACAAATGGGTCTCGGTATGTAAGGGATGGTCACCCATCCACGGACCAACCTCGGTAAGCGTTGCTTAACCTTGAAGATCGACCCCTGCGGCTGTTATTATTAGCCACAAGCCCCTTAAAACTAAAAGTCTAGACAAATTGGATATAATGCATGATAACCCCAGACCACACGAGTGATAAAGCTAACTCATGTCCATCGTAGCATTCAAATCACACATGAAAGGAATATTTCATGTTTTTGTTTATTTCCTAGGGTCATGTTTGGATGGGAGGTTATCGTTCAGCAAGTTCAAGTGTCAACTGAAGGATTTGGGTCGTTTATTTGTGACTAGCTTCCGTCCGCGGCTTCGCGACTCCGGGAGTGCCGGCAGAAGTGAAAACTTGAATATTAACGTTGTGCATAAACACTTTATATACACGAATTTTACGAATACACAACAGTGTGGCAACTACAGAGCCATCAGCTGTCACGATCCATGAATGCGCATGGCACGCTGTAACACAAACACACACGAACATTCGCGCAAGCGTCCTGCGCCGCCTAAACGAAACAGCAGGCGCAGGCATACATTTTTGCCGCGCCGTAGAAAAAGAGGGGGATACTTCCTCTCCTACGCCGCGCCGGCTGTCTACTCTCCGTCCGTCTTACGAATTTTCGATCAGGTCACGTGTCCTGACGCGAGTTTAACATTTTTTACCCATTACAAAAAAAGTGCACAACGCCGCTAAAGAAGTTTTCACTTCAAAAAGTATACTTTGTGTTAATCTAGGTTATAATCTATCTGTGTGCCAAAATTTATCCAAATCCATTCAGTAGTTTTTGCGTGAAAGAGTAACAAACATCCATACATCCATACATACAAACTTTCGCGCTTATAATATTGGTAAGGAAGTAACCTAAGGATTCTTCATACCGCCGCAGGAGACGCCCTGGGCGTCGCGAATCCTAGGCTGATTCCCAGCCACCGTAGGCGCGGGCTTGCGGACGGCGAGTAATGGGTAACTCGCTGTCCGGTAAGGACCAAGCCCGGGTCGACGGCGCGTTGTGTTCCACGCGCGCCTCAAAGAGATGTCAGCACCAACTGGTGCGGTCCGCAAGGGCCGAAGCCTGCCAGGGGTGCGAGTTGTTCGAAAGAGATACCGCGGCCCCTGGCACACAGGCAACTGAACACGGGTGGGTTTTAGTCAGTAAAAGTCTGACACGCTCTCCTGCTCCACCCAGAGCGGGAGAAGTTATTTGATGATTTCCCACCCAAAAAAAAAAAGGATTCTTCATAATCAGAGATCGGCTATTCGGATGCATATTCACCTAAAGTTGAGATGTTGGCTAACATGGAATGCGGTTTTGTATCAAAAAGTCTTAATTTAGGTAAGTAATTTATTTATTTTTTGTTTTGACTAATACAAACCACCCCTCCTCCAGTACATACACATAATTGTATCGGGTTAATACACATCTGAATAGTTATGCAATCCAAGAATCCCGGGGTTTTTAATAAATATTACAAATAATTTATAAAGCCGCTTCCATACTTTCATAGCTAAAAATTTTCTTTAGGTAAATATGCATCCGAATATCCGATCTCTGTTTATAATAATTATACTAAGACCTCTCATAGATGGGTCTTATTTCTTCATCTAAAATCACAAATCATCGTCTTATTAGCTTTTTCTCAACTATGCTAGCGTCGGCTTCCAATTTAACCGAATGCAGCTGAATACCATTATTTTACATGGAGCGACTGCCTGACCTCCACAACCCAGTTACTGGGTAATTCGATCCCTCTTCGTTCTATGATATTTGGTTTGGTTTCCGCACAAAGTCCTTTAAGGTGAACCTAGTCCACATTTATTGCATACTAACATCGGGAGTGTTTTACTCTACTGTCTGACATGGCACATCCAAAGTAAAATATGATATCGTTTTGTCTCTTTACTAATATTGTCTGTACCGAAACAGAATGCCAAAATAAAAAGTTAGGAGCCAACAAAGATTCGTTTTTCTTGCTAATTTTACTTAACTTTGGGCGAGTTTAAGTAATAAAAAAAGTATAAAATCTCCAAAACCAAGTCGGTACCGACAAAGTTCAATTATCGAAAAGTTCAAAAAACTTTATTGGTCATTGATGTATGCATTGGCTTTTTCATAAAACCCGATCTTCCAAAGGACTTTTCTTAATTTTTTCGCGAATTTTCTACTATAAATGATCCTGCATCTCACTCAATAGCCTTGTGCGTGTAGACTAGCGTCTAACTGCTCATCACTGATACTATCTCTGTCGGACACGAAGCCTGGTGAGACAGCGTCATTTTTAGCCAGGCCCACCAGTGAGTTCGAGCCCGCGACTTGGTTCCCCTTAAGTGGACCATTATGCGTGAGCTGGTTAGCGGTTATTCCAGCCAGCCCACCTCCCTCCAGAAGTTAGCTATATCTCCTGGTCTGTTGAGAACATCCGTGTAAGATTTGGGTTCCCCGAGGGTTTCTGTTCTAATCTGGGCTACGCCTGTGCATTCGAAAAGCACATGCGCAATGGTTTCCTCAGCATCCATGCAGGCCCTGCACAGGGGGCTGTCCGTTATGCCTATCCTCTTGGTTAGACTGGTGGTCAGACTTTCCGGACTTCGACCCGTAAAGACTGAAAGATCTACAGACGCCAGCCGGGACCAACAACGGTTTAAGGTGCTTTCCGAAGCACGGAGGGGGCTTGTTATGTAAAGATAGTCACTCTCCAAAGACCTACTGCGGCAAGCGTAACCCTGTTAGTACTTAGCTTGTGGCCCCTCAGTTCCCGAGCATACAAACGATTGTTTTATATTATGATCTCTTTCTACTTATCAAGTTTTTATTCTATAGAAAAATAACCTTCACCAATATATACCATGGACAAAACGAAACAACATGCAGTTAATGAGACAAAACATGTCTGTCGGATCGTATGTTTCCCGTCCATTGATAAGATACGAGTGTCTGGGTTATCACGTGTTGCTGGCGTGGTGATAAGGGCAGGTCGAGACGTGGTACCCGAATGGTGTTCGGAACATAAGCCTTTTATCAAATACTTGGATCAGTTGATTCCGTGATAGTTTTATTTTTGTTTGACTTGGGACTTTTTGGCAAGATTCGTTTGTTTACTTCGCAAAAGGGTTTGCGGAGGTTGTCATTTCTAGGAGCTTTGGTGTCGGGAGTTTTTTGTCATGTTGTTGGCTAAGGGGCTTAATTTGTGATATCAGGCTTAGCACGAGCACGATTTGTCGACGGAAGAATAGACATGACACAGACAATAGACATTAACTAAATGACGTACAATAGGAGAAGATAGCTATGTTTTTCTATTAATTGTCACGGTTATGCGTTCTAAACGAATCATGATTTTGTAGATAATCGTATATACTTTGTGGCCGTCGAGTATAAAGTTTGTTGTCAGTGTGATATTGACATTTTGGGAAGAAATATTCTTCTGAAATAGTCTACATTTATAAGGACCTAGACAAAGATCGTTAGAAACGAAAGACAAAATGACAGATTGTAAAAGGATATCTACAGTGCGATGTCAAAAATACAGAAACGAAATGTCACTTTGTATTGAAAAAGCACTGTCTATTCTTCGTAGAAATAGAAAGCTTCATGCTAAGCCTGCTGTAGTATTATATGTCTATAAAAACGTGGATATTTTAAAGGCCACTTAATAAACTTCGACTATGCTTTCTAGTCATGCCGAAATGAGAAGTCAAATGAAAATAATGCTGTTTTTTTGGGAATAACATCTCGCAGTTCAACGTCAACTAACGTCCCTAAATAATAATAATTCCGGTCCAGCCCGTCCCTAGCTTGCTGCCATCTACTAGCGATGCCCTAAGTCGAGATCCGTACCCCACAGGGGGTGCCCTTAGCGAGCAGTAGCTTTAGCACCATGTATCTATCACAGAATTAATTTATCTGTATTGCTTCAATTTGATTCTGTTTATCTATTTTGATATGGTAATTTTATTCTGGTTGCATCGTTTTCACACATAATCATATAATGAATGTACTATGTTAAATATTGTACTTGAAACATTTTAAAAGAGTAACGGTGGAGTTTCTTGCCCATTCTTCTCCATACGAAACTACATTTGGAAGGGGCGACTAGAATCAATTCTATTTTAAAGTAAATGTTGACGTTCAAAAGTGCCTTTTAAGTGCCTATTTGAAATAAATGCTTTAACTTTGACTTGAGTTTTAAGTTTTTTAAGCCCTGGCTGGGAATCTTAATTTATCACAGGTAAGTCCAGTTAAGCAGACGAAAACCTCAAGGTAAACTGCGAGATGTCACTCACAAAAAAAGGATCTACGTTTTGGAATGGGCAACTAGCTTCAACTTTCCAACTGGTCGACTTTTTGACAATTCAAAAGTGCCTGTATGGTTTATTTGAAATAAATGCTTTGAGTTTGAGTTTGAGGCTTAAAAACTTACAACTAAAGCAATTACTCGCTAAGGGCACCCCCGTGGGGTACGGACCTCGGAAAACTAAGTAAGTAAGTATAGCATCATGTTTTGGGAGCTTCATGTCTGATGTAGGTTTTTTTTTTTGGGAGTGGGAAATCATCAAATAACTTCTCCCGCTCTGGGTGGAGCGGGAGGGCGTGTCAGACTTTTACTGACTAAAACCCACCCGTGTTCCCTCAGTTGCTTGTGTGCCAGGAGCCGCGGTATCTCTTTCGAACAACCCGCACCCCTGGCAGGCATCGGCCTTTGCGGACCTCACCAGTTGGTGCTGACCTCTCTTTGAGGCGCGCGTGGAATACAACGCGCCGTCGAGCCGGGCTTGGTCCTTACCGGACAGCGAGCATCATGTTTTGGGAGCTTCATGTCTGACGCAGGTTCATATATGAATAAATTCAGTGGTCGTGTAAATATCAGGGGCAAACGGAAGTACGGAAGTGTGATTGTGATTTTGACCTTAGGAAACTGGTATGGCTACTTGATTTAGTTGTAACTAATAATATACATATATCATCTTTCTAAACAGGAAACGTTAATATAACTGCCTATATACATGTGTCACGAGGAGCTTGTTGCTAGGTCATTACAGCCGCACGGATCGATCGATTAGGTTACCCTTCCGTGCCTCGGTAAGCATGTTAAGGCAGAGATTTCTTGAAAACTCTCAAAAAGGTGGTTTTTTAAACCAGTGTATCTATTTAACCGTAAATAATTTTGAAAGCAAAAAAATATAAGATATTTTCAAGTCTTTTTTGCATAGAGTGATGGAACTCAAACAAACAAAAAATCATCAAAGTCACCTCTTTATTATCTTTAAAACCAGTTTATCCCTTCAATAACAATTATAATTATAATTAAAAATATACCATAAAATTCCAAATGCCAAACTGCATCCAGTGATGGATTATTTATTATTATTTAATAATAAAATAGTTATTAAACTAATTTTATATGATTTTATTTGCATATTTACGACAATGCTTGCTCATTAATTATTCGAATTTATTACAACAGATTTTAATCCGTATCGGATTGCAATAAGAACTATTATCGCTCATAACGACAATATTTAAAGTTACCAGGGCCTTAAGCCGTTGGTGCCGGCTGCCTTTTGTAGATCTTTGACAGAGGTCCCCAGAAGCCCGAAAGTCTGACAACCAGTCATATCAAGGTGTATTGTGTTACTCAGTAAATGGGTTCTGGAGGTGAGATAGGCAGTCGGTCCATGTAAAATACTGGTATTCAGCTGCTTTCGGTTAGACTAGGAGCCGACCCCAACGTAGTTAGGATAAGGCTGAGCAGCATAATTGAGTCCGCAATCAAAAACATTCAACAACTGAGTGATAAAGTAAACCATTATGTTTTTATATTTTATCCACAAATAAAACTAATCTACTAGGAACATACGAAATGACATTATCAACATTTAAAAACTCAAAATAAGAACGTGATACGATAAGCGCGCGGTGTGAACGAACTCGTTATCGGGATTACACATTTAAAATTCGAATGTCAAGGCCTTATTATTGTGAATTATTTAAAAATATATCAGTTTATGGTAATAATTGTTTTTTTATTTGTCTATGATTATGGAAAAGTGTTGCCAGAGTGGCCCAGTTTTTTACCTGATTGTTGCGAATTGGCTTCGGAAAGGTAATGTATTCACCACCTTTGTAACCAACTTAGTGGCTATGCCCAATACACTGGTTAATAAAAAGCCGCTAAATTATGGATGGAATTTAGGACATCCACGGACAAACTGTTCTTCCCTCAAATATGGCGAGGGGGGTAATGGCTGATCTTTGCGTTATGCTCGTGAACGGGTGCTGCTTGTGGTGACTGGTCGTCTTGCTGACCATGGTTTTGTTATTGTTAATTGTATTAAGTTTTTATTTATTTTAGTCCAGAGGTCCTAGTTTAACTTTAGTTACTTTAAGTTATAGCTATATTTGCATAATGCAGAATTGCATATGTAAGCGGGGATGCCCTTTATGCCTGGAGGCTTTTATTTTAATTTTTTTATTTTTAGTTTTCAATTTTTGATGGTATATTGGCGTGTGCTAGCCTGACATTATGGCAAATTTAATGTTTTTTTTTGTGTTTCGTAATTTTAATTACCTACTATTGTACTCAATACTTTAATGCATTCCATAATGTGTACATAAAACAGTTGGTATGATATTATAACATCGAATCAATTATGGACCCTGTCGGGCACAGCAAAGTTAATTTTTATAGGAGAGAGAGGATGAAGGCGCTTTTTGTTAAGAAAAAAAAATAAAAAAAAAATAAAATAGGTAGTAGCATTTAGTTACATTCGTTTTTATAGTAGTAAGTAAGTATTTATATATTTGGTTTTAAATTATATTTATATATTGTTATATTATTTATTACACGAATTGAATACGATAGAGTATTGAATCAAGTTCTTCTAACTTAACAGACAGCTGTGCTGCTGGGGAGTTTGTTGCGCTACTTCTTCTTCCCAGCTAAAGCACTAGGAAGTGGTGAAGGGCGGGCGTATTGGGGGGACTGTCTTATGTAATTTTATTTTGACGTTCAAAAAGAGCTGACTCTCAGCCTAGTTTGAATAAATGACTTTTGATTTTGACAAAAAAGTCTACATTACTGCAATACTCTTACAATTTCACGGAACATAACGCCAGAAGTAATTTCCCAATAGTTTAGGCAGGGTGCATCTATAGCACCTACACCCACATTTCGCCAGGTAACATGAGACGAACCTATTGTCATCAACCGGGCACGAACCGGGCTGCTATTGAGAAATTCCGGATGCAAAAAGGCCTAAAGGTTCATTAGAAAACCAGCGTCAGACAGCATCAGTCTGTCTGGCATTAATGCTGAAATGAACCTTTTTGGCGCAACCGTGAGGCACACACTGTTGTAGTTATTTATTTATTGTCACTTTTTTATTTGTTATTGTATTTTGTGTTTTACAGACTGTGACCAAATAAACGGTATTCTTTCTTTCTTTTTCTTTCTTAATAACAATTTGCCCGACCTGATGATCGAATTAAGGACCTGGTGCTCAGCAGTAGCGCTTGCAACCACTAGACGTGCAACAAATAACAAACACTTTCTAAAATGAACACAGAGTGTTATTAAAAAAACATTATAAATAATAATTACAGTTAGAAACGATTCCAATGAAGCGATAAACCATGACATAACTATAGATTGCAGGTAATTACTGTGAGCACGAAATTTCAGCGAAACGGTGCAGTCATCAATATCGTATCGTCATTCACTTTGTAAAAGAAATGTGGCAGCAAATTATGTTTTTGACGTGAAAATGTCCTTTCGCTCGGAGTACTGGTAGTAAGTTCAATATTTCTGACCGAGAAAAACACCGCTAATAACTACGAGAGTTTTAGTACTAGAGTAATGGTTGAGTACTCAAAAGATAGGTCATATTTATAATCATTTTTAAGCATGATATAACTTGCCTATGACGTCACATTGAGTGTGCATGCGCATGCGCGCGACCCTCTATTTTTTCATTATGTGTCGAAATTCAAATCCGTAACACATAAACGTGTTTAGTTAGAACAGTGATTTTGATACATATTGTGAATGAGAGAACGTTGTAGGCCTTACAGACTAAATTTGTAGACGATTTTCTATTCTGTTTTTTCATTCCTCTAAATACCTGGTACTTATTGACTGGCCTGCACTGTCCTCCCATACCTATTATCACTGTAATTTGAAAACATTGTAAAAGCCAATTATTTTTAAAAGAGTAACCGTGGAGTTTCTTGCCGGCTCTTCTCCATAGGAAGCGACAAATTGGAACCGTGCACCTAGCTTCTGACGTTTCATAAGTGCCCATGCAGGTTTATGTGAAATAAAATATTTTGATTTTGATGTTTTTTGGGAATGGTATCACGCAGGTCAACCTAGAGGTCGTCGGCAGCTTAATCGGCCTTTCCTGTGGCTGCCTCAATAAATTAAGGCTTCCAGCCAAGTATTAAAAAGTTACAACTAGAGCGGCTACACGCTAAGGGCACCCCCTGTGGGGTACGGACCTCGGCTTAGGGCAACGCTGGGTGGGGGGACAGCAAGGGACAGGCTAGAACGGAATTATTAAGAGACGAATTTAAAGTTACAGGCACAGTGGCGCGGGCTGGCTCGAGCAAGGGTCGGGGGAGACATGGATTGGGATTTGGGACGTCGCGACGGGCCTCGGCGGCGAGAAAGGACATCTCGCACCTTTAAAGACAAACCGTTACTAAACGAAATTTTTCGAAAATTGTGTTACAAATGCCATCTTCCTTAAAATTACGTTAACTATACGTTAAATATAACACATTCATAAAAAAACCACTGTATGAGGTAGATAGGCTCTAATTTTGACAATTACAAAACTAAATAAGATTTTGTTGCTAAATGCAATAACGTGTTTAAACTAATTGTGATGTATTTTGTTTTTTCGTTTAGTAACGGTTTGTCTTTAAAGGTGCGATCTGTGTTTGTGTATTCAGAGCGTGCTCGTGGACTTGCTACACTACTGGAGGAGGCGATTTATGGTGAAGTAAACTTGACTTTATAGGAATTGGTGACAAGAATTTCTTCAGTCACAGCCCGGAGTTTGGAATTGAGCACGGTTGATGATAAGCGGCAGGTATCCCTTTAGAGCAGTAACCAGCCGCGAATTACAAGTTGTGGGTCGTAGATAGGTTTGTGTACATTATACCACTGTTGTCAAAACGGTGAAGAAAAACAAAAATGTCTCCAAATTTTTGGTTCCAAGACATGGTTTCATCACGATGTTTAGATAGGCGTGGCATTAATTAGTTATTAAACGTTTGAATGTAATAATTATCTAAGTACAACTGTACCGGCAATTAGTGATAATAATCGTGTATATTTTACTACTTCATTTATCTTTGAAACACATTGGATGCCACGTGAGAAGTACCAACCGCACAAACAAAACCTGCACGAGTTAATTTTTTCCCCGAAGAATCCTCGTATCAACTTATAGTATCGAATCTGGGCTATTTTGTGGATTACCTTAACATAAATAACAACAACTCGCCTTGTTTCTCCCAAGAGTTGTGCAGAGGTATAGGTACATAATAGTACACCCATATTTCGCCAGTTATTATTGCCACTAATCGGGCACACATCGGGCTTCTACTGAACCACTACTACTCTCTAACTCCGTCAACGAAAATACGGGCCAGTCCGAAAATAGTTCGAAACTTCGAAGTGAATCCTACAGCCAATTAAGGCCCATAGTATCCTCATCTCCCGTTTGTATGCTAAAGCACGACTGGCGCCCGCGCCCGCGCAGGGCCCCTCTGAGCCTTTATCTCAAAATGGGGATATTCCTTTGATTAATTTACAATTGTGCTTCGGCGATTCTGTGGTACCTCTAACTATCTATTTTTCAGTGTATTTTTTTCCAAATAACGAAGCCGTTTAGTAGGAGTATGGAATAGAAGCCAAAATATTGCGGGGTTGGAAAATATTTTTTACAGCAAAAGTATTAACCATACAAAAAAAGTACCCTCGGCAAAATGATCTATATGAATCTATAGCAAAATCATATATTTTTCAAATCTTCAAGACAAGCCGTTAATGAGCAGTACGGTTCATAAAGTGACCGTGTTACGCTACCAAAAGGGACGTAGGCCCTTAACTAACTTTTTGGACGGGCAAAAACATATCGGGAGTAGGGACAGCTGTCAAATCGTGTTGTCATTAATTCTTAGTTCGGGCTCCAAACGAATCTTCTGTCCGTAAGTGATACGGAGTAGGAAACGCCCATTACTTCGACCGCAACGAGACGTGCTTAGGGCCGGTTCTTTGAATGCAATAAATCCGTCTCTATAATATTTGCTGATAAATGATGCTAAATGATAGTTATTTTTCCGAAGGCTTGGGCAGAGCTGTAATACCCACATTTCGCCAGTTATGTTTAAGCAGAGCCTTTTGCCATCAAGCGGGCACAATTCCAGACATATGTATAGAATTAAGTTCTTCTAACTTAACAGACAGCTGTGCTACTGGGGGCATTGTTGCAAATAACAAAAATAAAACAAAAGTCATTTATTCAAAATAGGCTGAGTGAGTCAGCAGTTTTTGAACGTCAAAATTACATAAGACAGTCCCCCCAAAACGCCTTCACCAGTTCCTAGTGCTTTAGCTGGGAAGAAGGAGTTTGTTGCGCGACTTCTTCATGCCAGCTAAAGCATTAGGAAGTGATGAAGGGCGGCCGTTTTGGGGGGACTGTCTTATGTAATTTTGACGTTCAAAAACTGCTGACTCTCAGCCTAGTTTGAACAAATAACTATTGATTTTGATACTCCGGGCTGCTACAGAGAAATTCCAAGTAGCAAAAACCATGAGCATTTTGCCCGACCTACTAATCATTACACGAAATCTCCGACAAGCGATTAAAAACCGGACCATGAGGCAATTCGTAAATACCAATTAATTATTGTAACAATTACATTAACTGTTGACCTTTCTGATCTTGATAAAGACTTGTTATTAACTTGTGTCCAAGATTAGCGTGGAAGTCAAAGATTAATACGTGCAGTTGTAGTAGGTAGCTAAACTTAGTACTGTGACTGATAACTGATAACCAGAGATCGGATATTCGGATGCATATTCACTTAAAGTTGAGATGTTGGCTAACATGGAATGCGCTTTTGTATCGAAAAAGTCTTAATTTAGGTAAGTAATTTGTTTATTTTTTGTTTTAACTAATACAAACCACCCCTCCTCTAGTACATACACATATTCGTATCGGGTTAAATATTAATATTAAATTAATACACATCTGAATAGTTATGCAATCCAAGAATCTCGGGGTTTTTAATAAATATTACAAATAATTTATTTATTTATTTATAATACTAAGCACACCAACAGCACTGTCACTTACATTTCAAATAAAACTTACATCTAACATTGGCATTTCAGTAACCGTGCAAATAACAGGTATGCATGACATTGACATAATGAAAAAATTAGAGACAATGAGAAAATAAAATAAAAAGCCGCTTCCATACTTTCATAGCTAAAAATTATCTTTAGGTAAATATGCATCCGAATATCCGATCTCTGCTGATAACCCACAGTGTGTGTATCAGTCTATAATGTTCCCACTACTGAGACACAGGCCTCCTCTCTGTGAGAGGGCGCGGGCCGGCACGCAGGCCCAGTGCAGATCGGTAGAAGTCTCATGTCTTCGAATTTTTGGTTCTAGGACATGCCGGTTTCCTCACGATGTTTTCCTTCACCATTTTGAGAGCAGTGAGTATGATTTCACCCGTAATGAACATTACATAGTGTTATATAATCTAATCGTCTAAGGATTGGAAAACAGAATGTATGAGACACACGCTAATCTAATCACAGAAGCATTAGAAAACAGAATGTTTCATGTCAACTGGTTATTATAACACAAAGAATAAACAAGATAAGCGTTGTCTAGTATCCGTATTATTGTACCTAATAGCTGATACGAGAAGTTACGTGTCACTAGTAAAAGAAAAAGCAATAGACATAGCATAATTAATTAGCGTATAATGTTCCCACTGCTGGGACATAGGCATCCTCTGGGTGAGAGAGAGTGGCCTGTAATCCACAACGCAAGCCCAGCGCGGGTGGGCAGATCAAAATCAAAAGTCATTTATTCAAACTAGGCTGAGAGTCAGCACTTTTGGAACGACAAAATTACATAAGACAGTCCCCAAAAACGATCGCCCTTCACCACTTCCTAATGCTTTAGCTGAGAAGAATAAATGGCGCAACGAAGAAGTCACATGTTCACGAATTTTTGTTTCTAGGGCCTGCCAGTGTTTACACGCTTTATATTAGCTTCACTTGTATGTTTGTTTGTATGTTTGTATGTAACCGACTCCTTTGAGCACGATTTTGACCCACTTTAAACGGTCAGATTTCATTTAAACTTTGTAAACTTGTCGAGGACCGATGACAATTCAATAATTAAAAAAAAAATAGAAAAAAAATCACGTTTTTGTAGTTAGCAGAACTAAAAAATAGAAAATAAAAAAAACTAAAAAACACGCTTTAAAAACCAAACTAAAAAAGGAGAAAATAATTTAATTCAATTAAAAAGCGTGGGGTGCTTGACATTGATTGATTATAAAAATACCTCAAAAAGCACCCTACGCTTTTTAATTGAATTAAATTATTTTCTCCTTTTTTAGTTTGGTTTTTAAAGCGTGTTTTTTACTTTTTTTAAACTATTATTTATTCTCTCGACGTTTTCCTTCACCGTGAGCAGCGGTGATGAAATAAATTACACAAAGCTTGTGTGGGTCCTGCAACCTACAACTCGTAAGACACCACATTACCACTGGATCACGACTGCTCTTTCCACAGGTAACAAGACTATCAGAAATGCAGCAAGAACAACCCTGTAAAGTCTCCATAACAAACAACAAATCTGACCCCAACCTTGCATACAACCATGCGCAATCGCACAAATAAGCGCCACGATATGCCCACGCGGCGATCAGTTGTTGCGCAACAATCTAGTTCAACGAGGAAACAGTTCAGGGAGGTCAGTGAGTTATATATAACATTGTGGGTGAACAAACAGGTGATAATGGTAAGATTGTGATTAATTACATCATGTAATTAGGGCAGAACTCGTCCGGGGAAGTACATCATACATATTTCTGCCGCCAAGCAGTTTTGCTGTGTTCTCAGGGCCTAGACAAGTGGCAATCGTTTTAGAAGCGTTTCGTATTTCTACAATGACTTTCAACAGAGGATTGTGAGATACTGTTGACTGAATGTGGGCTTTCTGTTTGATTGGCAAAATATCATGGAGACTTTAAGGGGGAAGCGCCAGGGTAAAATCTAATTTTAGATAGTTTCAGGCATACGATGTCCATTCGTAAATTACCAGCTTTAGTCAGTCAGAAAAGTTGTTACGGGATTATTATTATTTTGATGTTGGGAAATCCTCAAATAACTTCTGCTCTGGATGGAGCAGGAGGGCGAGTCAGACTTTTACTAACTAAAACCCACCCGTTGGTGCTGATCTCTTTGAGGCGCACGTGGAACACAACGCGCGCGTTGACCTGGACTTGGTCCTCACCGGACAGCGAGCTACCCATTACTCGCCGTCCGCAAGTCCGCGCCTACGGTGGCCGGGAATCAGCCTGGGATTCCCGAAGCCCAGGGCGTCTCCTGCGGAGGCTAGGGCCGTGGGGCACATATACTGCCTCTCCCTCATGTACGCCGCCTCCCTCTTCGCGAGAATTACTGCTTCGCAAAAGGAGGTGACGGCTACCCATGCACTCTCACTCCGTACCATGGCCTGGACCAGGGCCGGACGCGAGAGATCGCCGCCGCCGATCGCCTCCACAAGGACACGGCGGTGCCCAGCCCAAGCCGGGCAGACCTCCACCGTATGCTCCACTGTGTCCTCATGGCGATCTACGCAGTGGAAACACCCGGGCGTTTCCTCCCGCTTTATGCGAAACAGGAACCTCCCGAAACAACCGTGTCCGGTGAGGACTTGCGTCAGGCGGAAGGTGAGAACGCCGTGGCGCCTCTCAATCCACTCTTCTACGAGGGGACTTACCGCCGCAATCGTGGCGTGGCCAAAGTTGTTACAGGGTTGACAACGCCGGATGGCAGCAATTATAAAATACAGTGAAAGTGCCTACGTGAGAAATTACGCCACTAAATATTTACTCGTCCCACATACAGCAGTGTCTCAACTCTCAAGACGAAAGTCTTCGACCAGTGTGTGTTGCCAGTGATGACATATGGAACCGAAACGTGGTCGCTCACAATGGGCCTCATAAGAAGGCTTAAAGTCACCCAAAGGGCAATGGAGAGGGCTATGCTTGGAGTTTCCCTGCGTGATCGAATCAGGAATGAAGAGATCCACAGGAGAACCAAGGTAACCGACATAGCCCGAAGAATTGCCAAACTTAAGTGGCAGTGGGCAGGGCATATTGCTCGCAGATCAAATGGCCGATGGGGCCGTAAAGTTGGAAGGCCTCCCACAAGGTGGACCGATGACCTTGTGAGGGCCGCAGGAGTCCGCTGGATGCGGGAAGCACAGAACCGGTCGAAGTGGCGAAGCTTGGGGGAGGCCTATGTCCAGCAGTGGACGTCTTTCGGCTGAAATGATGATGATGATGAAATATTTACTCTCAAACTTTTATCAAACGCAGTTATTTCATAAGAAAAGTGTGACTTTCAGATACTGTTTTATTTATCTGTCTGTCACTTAGAGGTTACACAATTTAAAACCAGTCATAATTACTTTCTTTTTACAATATCTGGCAAATGCAATCTTGGCAAATGTTTTTATGTTGATATATTTTATTGTTCCTTTTTGCTCGTGTGACAGCTGAATATCGCGCGATGTCGTTTGTTGACATCTCATAATGGAAGGAGAGGCACATCACACAGACCCACGCAGACTAAACCTGGCGAGGTGATCCTACTTTGAACAAAATTATGCATAGGTATTTGTTTCTTTTTTATATTTTCTCGCAGGTCAAGGAGGTTGTCGGTTGTTTAACCGGACTTGATTGTGGCTAGTGGCTATACCTTAATAAATGAAGGCCTCCAGCCAAGGCATAAACTTAAAACTAAGAGACTACACGCTAAGGACACCCCCTGTAGGGTACGGACGTCGGTTTTGGGCGCTGGATCGGAATCAGATCTTTTCTTATTATTTAGGGAAGACTTTAAAGCTACAGGTACATCGGCGCGGGCTGGCCCGAGCAAGGTTCGGGGCGATGTCTGGAAATAATTTAATATATTTTTTTGTGTATAGAACTACCTACTGACTCAAACTCAAAAACTCAAACTCAAAGCATTTATTTCAAATAAACCAATTACAGGCACTTTTGAATTGTCAAGGTCGGTGAGATAGAAAGATGAAGCTAGTTGCCCATTCCAAAGCGTAGGTACCTATGGAGAAGAACGGGCAAGAAACTCCATGGACACTCTTTTAAAATCATGATTTTGTTACAATCAGTTGGTTACATCATTATGTTGAAATTATCAATGTGAGAACGATGTAAAAAGACGTGCACATTATAAGCGTCCGTAATTAAAACAAAACAAAAATAAAATAACAATTTAGAAATTAAAATAAGCCGTGGGAGCTAAGAGATGACCAGTCCCTACTGGCGGCGCCCGTTCACGAACATGACGTATGGATCAGCACCATTCAGCTCAACCATTTTGAAGGGAACTTAATGATCCAACACACACGCCACAACCAGCGAGACATTTGAGTGAGCATGACATACTCTCAGCTGCCAGGGCACATTCAAGTCAATGAAAGACGTACCCTGTACGACTATTGTATAGAATCAAGTTGTTCTTACTAAACAGACAGTGTTGCTGGGGAGTTTGTTGCGCCACTTCTTTTAGCACTGGGAAATGGTGAACGGCGGTCATTTTGGGGTACTGTCTAATGTAATTTTCATGTTCAAAAAATGCTGACTCTCAGCCTAATTTAAATAATTAAATGACTTTTGATTGATTCGCCGACATATTTTACTGATCATCAGCCTACAGCAGTCCAATGCTGCACACATATTGCACAGTATAAGTTAACTGTGCAATGAGTCGTTGAACAGATGACAGGCACCCTAATTGCGCACATTATCAATCAGTGACCCTGGATTGGTGAAGGACCAATCGGAGCGGCGAACGTACTCGATGCGTTAACCCGAGATGGTTAAAAGAAACCTGAATAATTTTGAAGCATATTCCTAATCGTTGATATTCGAATGTTGTTGAACGGTCAGTATCTTCAAGACCCCTATCCATAGACTACTTATCTCAGGCTTCCCAAAAACTCTTCCCAACTCGTGTTTTTGTTAACATGTGTAACTATGTTTACAAGATAACGTAGATATCTAAAGTATATATTACTGTGTATTTAAGGCTGATAATTCCTTTGTGTTGCAGTAAGTTTTGATAAGACGGCGCGCTCAAAATAGATGTGAATTTCCAAAAAAAAATGAGTATCTAGACCGGTCTAGTTAGTTCGTTTGTTTGATAAAATGGTTATGCCGATTTTCCGGAGGGCTTTGTGGCTTGTCGATCGATCAGATTAAGCCCCGCATGCCACGGTTGGTCCGTGGATGGGTGACCATCTTTACATACCAAGACCCCTCCATGCCTCGGAAAGCACTAAGTCGTTGGTCCCGGCTGTCATTTGTGGATCTTTAAGTCATTGAGGGTCGTCAGAAGCTTGATAGTCTGACAACTAGTCACACCAAGGGGTATCTCATAACCAGAGATCGGATATTCGGATGCATATTCACCTAAAGTTGAGATGTTGGCTAACATGGAATGCGCTTTTGTATCGAAAAAGTCTTAATTTAGTTAAGTAACTTGTTTATTTTTTGTTCTAATACAAATCGGGTTAAACATTAATTTTAAATTAATACACATCTGAATAGTTATGCAATCCAAGAATTCTGGGGTTTGTAATAAATATTACAAATAATTTATAAAGCCGGTTACATACTTTCATAGCTAAAAATTATCTTTAGGTAAAAAATATGCATCCGAATATCCGATCTCTGCTTTTAACGCAGTTACTGGGCTGTGGAGGTCAGATAGGCGCTACATGTAAAATACTAGCATTCATCCGCATCCGGTTTGACTGGAAGCCAACCCCAACATAGTTGAGATAAAGCTAGGCAGATAAAATTTACTAGAACAGTGTTAATACTGAACACCGAGAGAGGCACACAGTATTGTAAATTTGACCTTTTGTGTATACTTATAAGGTTGAAATAAAACAAACAAACTGTATACTGTTCTATAGCTGGCAATATATTTAAAAAATTCTCACGAACCCAACCAAATCATTGTAACGAAACCATAGCGTGATGTACATTTTGCGACAACGCCATCTATCGAGCTTGATAACAAACTTTTTTTTAAAAACACTAATTATTATGGTTTCTTCGTGAACAAACAGCGAGATTTCATAATTAAAGAAGGATTTGATGAGACAGCTCCGAAACAAGTAGATACTTCTGTAAATACTAGGGCTGCCTCAATTTATGTCTGACAAATTGTTTAAGATGAAATAAATATATTTGCATTTTTAACCGACTTCAAAAAGAAGGAGGTTATCAATTCGACATGTTTATATTCTTTTTTTTATGTATGTTCGGGCATAACTCCATCATATACAAGAAAAGTTTTTATTCAGTGCGAAACTTTAACCATGAATTCAGCATACCATTCTAGACCCCCAACGAAGAAATTTTTGTCTGTTTTACAAAATAAAAACGGGTGTTTCATAGAAAAGTGCAATCAATACCTACGCAGTCAAAATGTATGGAACAGCGGTTTTTTTTATATTTTTTGTAAAACCGACGAAAACTTTCTGCGCTGGGGGGTCTAGATTGATATGCTGAATTCATGGTTCCATTTTGCGCACTGGATAAAATCTTTTCCTGTATAGAGAGGGATTTGCAAAATTCTTTTTGTTGTTCGAAAGGGGTTTATTCCGAAATGGTCCCATTTAAATTTCATATGGATCTGATGATGTGTTTCGGAGACAGACAACGGAACTCTTCAAAAAATGACAGCAAATCAACCGCGATTGCTGCTATCGCTTAGATATGCATTGTTTTGACCCTTATTATGATGAAATTTCGAATAGGTGGTGGGGTAGGTAAGATAACTAAAAAGTGAAAAATAAAAACATTTTCCAAAAAAAACAACAACCGACTTCCGGAAAAACACTACAAAGTGAAAAATAACTTCTATTACGGAAGGCGGTGACAAAAATTCAAATGCATAGCTAAAGTCACCGACTTCCGAAATTAAAGTTATTTATTTTATTATTTATGTACACACAGTAAAATACATACAGATACGGCATAAACAAACAATTGAGTACAAAGGCACTGCTTATTTCTTTAGAAATTTCTTCCAGCAGACCTGCGAAAGGAGAAATGAAAAAGAAATGTAGACAATAGTGTGTGAGAACAAGAAGAGTCGTAGCGTTTTTCCGGAAGGCGGTTGTCGTTTTTTTTTTTGGAAAAAGTTTTTAAATTTGTTGTATTAGCATTAGGTGTAGTTTCTCGTATTTTTTGCCAAAGCTACTTATGCAATTACCTCTGGCTCAAAACATATCTATTTTGAACTGTGTATATAAATCATACAAAGCCCAAAATGCGTTTTTAAGGTAATATCTATAAAGGCACCGAGAAAGTGGGAAGAGAATCGATCCTATTAAGAAATCCAGTGTAAATTGGTATTTAGTTTTGTGTATTATTTGTGTATGTAATTCATGTTTTTAGACACCCACTAAACACGAACTGTAGCTGAAGGATCGATGTATATTAATGTGTTGAAAGTAATTATTTTGATATTTACCTCTGATTTGTGAGCCCTGGAGCAAATCTTCAGTTTCTGTTATAGTCGTAATATCTGTAACAAAAAGAAATAACATATTAGTATAAAGACGAAACCCATTAGAGTCTTAAACACATCGCTAATAAATAATAGTTTAAAAAACAAAAAAACGCGCTTTAAAAACCAAACTAAAAAATAATTTAATTCAATAAAAAAGCGTGGGGTGCTTTTTGAGGTATTTTTATAATCACTTAATGTCAAGCACCCCACGCTTTTTAATTGAATTAAATTATTTTTTGGTTTGGTTTTTAAAGCGTGTTTTTTTGTTTTTTAAACTATTATTTATTTTCTATTTTTTAGTTCTGCTAATTACAAACACGTGATTTTTTTTTCTCATTTTTTTTATTATTATTGAATTATCATCGGTCCTCGATAAGTTTACAAAGTTTCAATGAAATCTGACCGTTTAAAGTGGGTCAAAATCGCGCTCTGAGAAGTCGGTTACATACAAACATACAAGTGAAGCTAATATAAAGCGTGTAATATGGAGTAATAGAACTCCTAGTGATGGATACATAGAATCATCATCAGCCCAGTCTTTCCCCAAATATGTTAGGGTCGGTTCTAACCGGATTTAGCTCAAAACCAGTAGGTTTACAAGTAGTGATGGCTTATCTTACCTACACAACCCAATTAAGTACTGAAGCAGTAATGCTCGCGAAGAGGGAGGCGGCGCACTTGAGGGAGAGGCAGTATATGCGTACTCACGGCCCTAGTCGCCGCAGGAGACGCCCTGGGCGTCGGGAATCCCAGGCTGATTCCCAGTCACCGTAGGCGAGTAATGGGTAGCTCGCTGTCCGGTAAGGACCAAGCCCGGGTCGAAGGCGCGTTGCGTTCCACGCGCGCCTCAAAGAGATGTCAGCACCAACTGGTGGGGTCCGCAAGGGCCGATGCCCGCCAGGGGTGCGGGTTATTCGAAAGAGATACCGTGGCCCGTGGCACACAGGCAACTGAAGGAACACGGGTGGGTTTTAGTCAGTAAAAGTCTGACACGCCCTCCTGATCCGCCCAGAGCGGGAGAAGTTATTTGATAATTTACCACCCTCAAAAAAATTAAACAATTAAGTACCTACTGCGTAATACGATACTCATTGGTAAGACTGATTGTCAGACTTTCGGCCGTACCGTAACGACTGTCAAAGATCCACAAATGGCAGCTGGGACCAATACTGACAGATCTTCGCAACAATATTAAAAGTAGGGAAGTTCGGATTTATTTCGCTATAAAAGATGAGTAGTTAAAGAAAAAGTGTTCAAAGTATGTATGTCAGGGCTAGAATCCGCTTTCGTAACTTTATCTGTTATCAAAATAAATAAAATAATGTCATGTCACAGTCAATTTGGGTCATTGCCAAGCTGGGATGAACGTGGAATTACTGAAATGCCCTGCGTATAAAAGTAATCATCGTCTCCTATAGCAATTAGAGGTCTATATGTAACTTTATCTTGGAGGTCTACCGGTTCCTCCCGATCCCAAGGCGCGGGAAGGACAATAGGGACGGGAGACGAAGACAGGACGCAGTCGATTCATATTTTAATCAACATAAAACCTGACACTGCCCTGAAAATTGCAAGAAACGTTAAAAAAAAATCAATTTCGCGGACTACTTTAGCACATCCCCTTTAACCCTTTGACCGTCACTGTCGGGTAACACGCCACCGTCGCCGTCGGCTAAAGCCGACAAGAAAACAACATTTTAGAGTCAAATTAAATAAAAGAATGTTTTTACGTGTAATATTTTATTTAAAAAATAGGGGCCGAAAACCAATGATTAATTGGTTATCGGTAAAATTTTGGAATCCCTATTCTTTTTTGTACGAAATGCCTACAAAAATTAATAGCGCCGAATTTGTGGCTTGGCGTGGGAGGGACGCTTTTTTAGTTTGGTTTTTGAAGCATTTTTAAAACATTATTTATTTTCTATTTTTTAGTTCTGCTAACTACAAAAACGTGTTTTTTTTTTAAATTTTTTTTTTTTTTTTTTAAATGATTGAATTGTCATCGATCCTCGATAAGTTAACAAAGTGTCAATGAAATCTGACCGTTTAAAGTGGGTCAAAATCGCGCTCTAAGGAGTCGGTTACATACAAACAGACGCAGGCACCTCACTTTTCTTCCCCGTCCCGTCCTGTTCTCACGTCCCTTCTATCTGGCCCGCGCCTTGTGCACAGTTGTGCAAATGAAGTTCCTAAGATCGTTACTTCTGATTCTTTCCAGTACCACTTTATGAATGTATTTAGTAGTGTGGTGATAGCACCATTTAACAAGATTCCGACCGGCTTCCCTTTAGGGATTCGCATCGGCAACTCTATCGCTATTAAAAAATGGCACGTCAATAGTGGCAATATTCAAACAACAAAAACGATTATTTATAGCAACAAACAAAGCAGTGTTCTAAATTTACCCGGCGCCAAAACGACACAAACTAAAATTTCATTCAACAGCGATCCCGTAATGATGTCACTTTAGGTCACGTGGCACCACTTGATATGGACGAGAGCAAGCCGCTGTACAACGGGTTATGACAGAGACAGCTATAGAAAAATGCGTCAGCGAGAAGGAGATGGAGGAATATAGCAACATTTTATTTGGTTTTCAGCTTTTGCTTTTGTTTTTTTTTAATTGTATTTAATTATTTACATTCTTTTATAAATTATAGAATGATAATATATTAGAATGAAAATATAATATAAATAACTTACTCCGACTTAAGCCGACTTCGCTTCGGTTTCTCTCTTAGAAAAATTTACACCTTGCCGCTGGTATTTAGGTATCTTGCACCACATGTACATATAGCAACTTGTGCCCTAGTGCGGTCAAGGATTTGTATTACAAGATTACAACACTCAAGGATCGAACACAAGGACCTATTCTTACCAACGAACGAGTTAAATATATGATATCATTAAGTACTTGTAATTAACACAGTACACTCCAGTAAATGTATTGATAACTTTCTTTAACCTCGATTGGAGATAACGTAATGTTAAAATAAATATTGTTTTTGCTCTTTATCTGGACGATAAGACCGTGGAAGATGACCCTGAATGGTGGTAGAGGTGGGTGGGTTAAGAGAGGTGGGGATAAGGATGGGTGTGCTGTTGTTCTTTTTCTTCGTTCTGTTAATTTCCATATACTCAGTTGCCTGTGTGCCAGGGGCCGCGGTATCTCTTTCGAACAATCCGCGCCCTCGCCAGTTTTGTTTAAGGTGAATAGATTCACCGACATTTTTACCACACAAACTTCGGGAGTGTATTACTCCACTGTTCCACAATGTCACACATCAAAAATTAAATATGCTATAGTTTTATCTCATTATTAATGTTGTCTGTACGCAAACAGAATACTAAAATAAAAAATCCATTAAAAAGTTAGGAGCCAACAAAGATTCGTTTTTCTTGCTAACCTAACTTTGGGCATAATTAAGTACTTAATAAAGAAGTGTAAAATCTCCGAAACCAAATCGGTACCGACAAAGCTCAATTATCGAAAAGTTCAATACATTTTATTGGTAATTTTTTTTATAAATTTTTTAAATTTATACAGTGGTTTTTTCATAAAACCCGATCTTCCGAAGAACTTTTCTGAATATTTAACGCACCTGTTTTACTAAAAATGATCCTGCATCTCACTCAATAACGTTGTACGTGTAGACTAGCGTCTAACTGCTCATCACTGATACCACCTCTGTCGGACACGATGCCTGGTGAGACAGCGTGCTTTTTAGCCAGGCCCATCAGTGAGTTCGAGCCCGCAACTAGATTCCCCTTAAGTCGCTAAGTAATACTAGAAATGCTTCTTGAAAACAAGGTCTCGTTAGAAAAACCTTGGTTAAGTAATCATATTTTGGTATTTTGAATAGAACGGCGAATAAAAACTTTGTAAGGAAACCTGGAATGGCCTGAAATTATCAAAGAGTAGTGACCAAGCATGAACAATGTTTCATGTGCTTCTGTGATATTGGAAAATTACAGGCAGATATCATTCTGATAGTCAGCTGCATTTAATAAGACTAAAATCCAAGCTCAGTAAAAGGCTTTTGCAACTCTTGTTCTCTTAGCAAACAACAAGCTGCATACACGATATAAGATCATGCCGTGTCAAAATGATGAGCCAGTCAGTACCTAAGGTCGATAGCTGACCCAAGTGCGTTCGTGCGTTGTAGAGATCGTCTAATTTAAAACTGCACGCCCGTCCCCAAGAAATGATATACAAACATTTGAAAAGTGTATGCAACCAGCAGTGGAGGCGCGTGCAGTTTTAAACTAAACAATGTCGACCTTCATATGAATCTTCAATCGTAGAGGCGTCGAATTACAAGCTTGTCTTTATGAGAACAGCTCCCTAACTGCGTAAGATACATAATCTGTTTCATTTTGACAGTTCAACAATATTCATTGCGTTATTTACGTTGTTGAGCAGACACATTTTTCCAAAAACGGATTAGCAATCTGTTTCAAAATTATTCTGATTATAATTGATCGTGCGTTACGCAATTAGGGTGCAGGGCCAGATGAAGAAGTCAGGTGGTCTTTATAATAGCGAGCAGACAACACAGTTTAGTTACCACAGGACCTAGGTGTAGGCTATTGTAATCCACCTCAGGTTTCCTGTACTAACATCCTCCGACTTACCGAGTTGTAGGTCGTGATTTCAAAACCTAGGCAGGCACTGTACTTTGTGTATTTAATTTTATCACCACTGCTCTTAAAAGTTAAAACGGTGAGAGAAAACATGTCCTAGAACCAAAAATTCGAAGACATGTGACATCCACCAACCAGAACTGGGCCCGCGTGGTAACACACTACCTCTGACAGAGAGGGGGCCTGTATCCCAGCAGTGGGCTCGTTATAGGCTGGTTGTGACGTCCCGGTACTATGATTAATTAAACACAAGCTTTACCCTTACATTTTCTTTAAAAGAATCACGTATTTTATTTATAGGAGGGACAGAAATAAAATGGCGTTCGTAATGTGGGTTCCCGCCAAAATGACGTCATCAAAATGGCTGCCAGGCGCCATTACGTGTGGACGTCAGATTCTAAAAAGTTTGTTATTGATAATGCGTAATATTTGAGTGTAAATATAGTTTGAGTAAGTCATTTCGTGGGTGTGGACGGGAATTGACGTCTTCATGATAGTTGGAATGTAGAGTAGATGTCGTAGGTATTGGTGAAACTCATCATACAGTGAATTTGTGCCAGTAGCACAGGGGCAATACAGAGTAGTACGGATATCGACGCGGAATCAGATACCATGGATCAGTACATAATCAAGTAAACATATGTAAATAAATAATAGTTTAAAAAACTAAAAAACACGCTTTAAAAACCTAACTAAAAAAGAAGAAAATTATTTAATTCAATTAAAAAGCGTGGGGTGCTTGACATTAAGTGATTATAAAAATACCTCAAAAAGCACCAAAGTAATTGAATTAAATTATTTTCTTCTTTTTTAGTTTGGTTTTTAAAGCGTGTTTTTTAGTTTTTTAAACTATTATTTATTTTCTATTTTTTAGTTCTGCTAAATACAAAAACGTGTTTTTTTTTCCTTATTTTTTTTTTAATGTTTGAATTGTCATCGGTCCCTCGATAAGTTTACAAAGTTTCAATGAAATCTGACCGTTTAAAGTGGGTCAAAATCGCGCTCTAAGGAGTCGGTTACATACAAACATACAAGTGAAGCTAATATAAAGCGTGTAAAACTCCTCCTAGTTGATAATCATGAAGCCTTTTTTTTTGAGCTCGTAGTTTCCCCACTTTTCTATGAAACAGCCGATTTTTCTTTTTCTATTTTTTTTAAACCGACGAAAATTTATTTTGCTAGAGGACCTAGAATCATGTGCTGAATCCTTGGTTAGGTACCTACAGCTTGCGCTTCGATGACCCAGCCACCCTACATTTGACTTTAACTTTGAATTGTTATAAATTCGTGAGCAAGAGTGGCGATGACAGTTCGTGTCAGTCCTGTGTGTTTAGGATTTTTTTTTTTTGGGAATGACCTAGGAGGTTTTCGCGGACCTCGGCTCGTTGTTGTTAGAGGGCAACAAAGGTCGGTTTTTTTTTTAATGGGTATCTCGCAGTTGGCCTTGAGAGGCCGTGACTGCTTTAACCGTTATTTCCTGGGGGCTGCCATTAAGAATTAAATTAACGCCTCCAGCCAGAGCTTAAAAACTAGTTAAAATACTAGGCGACTGCACGCTGAGGACACCCCCTGCGGGGTACGGGCCTCGGCTCAGGGCGTCACTGGTAGAGGGTCAGCAAGTGGGGACAGGCTGGATCAAAATATTTGCATTATTATTATTAATCGGGGATTTTAACTCTACTGGCTCAGCTGCAGCGCGGGCTGGCGCTTCAACGAGCAAGGGTCGGTCGGGGTACAAGAGTCGGCTCAGTTGCCTCAGCTTTGTATAAAAGTTGAGGCAATGGTAAATCTGAGTTGAGGTTTACGAATAGTAGCTACTATTCGTAAACCTCAACTCACTCAGGCTGACCTGATAATAAAAATCCAGGATACACTTCCTTCTAATAGCAACAAAACAGTAGTCAGGTGATCTCGTACACAATCACACTAACCACAAGCCATTCGATAGTCTTCCTGCAAAGTTATGATATTACATACAAAACGTATGGCTCAGGGACATCCGACCGCAGACAAGAGGCGCCATCTATGTTTACAAGTTGATAATGAACGTAGTTCGTGGAAATGGGCGATAGATGGCGGTGGAGGTAGATTCTATTTCTGGTTCTGTATTTTTGCTTGGCTGAAAATCAGTTTTAAGGTCAAAATTTATAAAAGAAACTAGCTAGCTAGGTTAGTAGCTTTTGCAACCCCTACTCAAGAACATAACACAACCTGTCTTTGCAGTTGGATAAAAATAAGACAAGCCTTTCATAATCTCTAAGTGTCATAGAAGTTTACCAAGGTGCATTTACAGGATACAATTTTAAGCAGTGCGCAAACTGTAACCATGAATTCAGCATATCATTCTAGACCCGTTAGCATATAAATTTTTGGTCGGTAATCCAAATAAAATCAGCTATTCCATACATTTTGACCGCGTTGGTATTGCACTTTTCTATGAAACAGCTGATTTTTTTTTCAAAGAAATTTTAGCCATCTCAAACTCTGTTAACATAACTTCGTGTCTTCTTAGCATAATCAACCTATAATGTGCCCACTGCTGGGACACAGGCCTCCTCTCTGTGAGAAGGAGCGGGCTGTAAGCCTGTAACCCACCACGCGGGCCCAGTGCGGGTTGGTAGATATGTGACATCTATGTCACATTAGACATGGGCGAAGTAGCTCACTGAAAAGAAAAAGAGCGATTAGCTCTTTCACTCTAAAGAGCTATATCACTCTTCTAGCTCACTAGCTCTTCTATAGCTCAGTGACACAAACGCCGAGACGCCGACTGTTAGCTCAATTGACTCACGCCGCACGCGCGTCGAAGGAGACGGATTGGCTCGCTCAATAGTGAGTAGCTCTTTGGAAGTTTGGACTCTTTATTACTCACTAGCTCTTCTATAGCTCAGTGATTCAGACGCCGAGTGTTAGTTCATTTGACTCACGGTGCACGCGTGTCGTTGAAAACGGCTCGGCCCGCTCAGTAGTCATTGTCAATAGCTCTTTGGAAGTTTGGAGTTAAGTTAAATAAGCTTTTCTGTTTGTTTATAATGTTATGACTTTACGTAAATAATACGCAAAAAATAAACAATGCAAAGCCAAAGTATTTTCTACTTTAAAGCTATGGTCATAAAGATAGATTTACAGTGATTTATGTCGTATGATAGTCTACAATGACGTATTGTATCGAAGAGGTATTGTTGGAAGAACGAACTATGCGATCCGAAATATTCCGAAGCGAACCGTATGAGCCGTTCGGCCGCTGACTTCGGTCGGTCATCGGTGTCTCGCTGAAGTACTGAGAGTCTAAGAGCTAACTGAGCTAGTGAGCTACTTAGCGAACGAGTGAGTGAGCGAGAGCGACGTCCATCAAAAAGAGCTAGCTCTTTTCTATCACTCGCTCACGAGCTACCCATGTCTATGTCACATATCATGTCTTCGAATTTTTGGTTCCAGAACATGCCGATTTCTTTGCGATGTTTTCCTTCACCGTTGTTAGAGCAGTGGTGATGAAATAAAGTACACAAATTAAAGCGTTTGTCTGGGTTCGGCTTCGGACTTACGACCGTAAGTCGGCGCTTTAGCATTGGGCCACTACTGTACTTGATGATCTTGATTTCCAATTTTATTGCGCACTAGCTTTTGCCCGCGAATTCGTACGCGTGGACTTTAGAATCAAGTAGATAATCATTTTTTTTTGATAATATACAAGATGTAACTTAAATAGCGCACAACCTGTTAAGGGGTTATTGTGCTCATCATTATCAACAACTTTTACTATGGGACCAAACATGAAATCGCGAAACAAAATCAGCTGTTCCATACACTTGTATTCGCATAAAACGTCAAAATGTAGGGAACAGCTGATTTTTTTTTTACGATTTCAGGTTTGGTCCCATAGTAAAAGTTGTCGATAATGATGAGTACAATGACCCCTTAAGAGGTTGTGCGTTATTTAAGTTACACCTTGTATATCCTATTTTTTAAGTTAGACCTCTCAGAATACATCATTGAAAACTGCATTCAATTCCATGCAGTGGTTTTTGCGTGATGCGGTAACAAACATACAGACAGACAAAAATTCTAAAAACCGTTGTTTTGGCTTCTGTTGCTCTAATAAAGACCCCGCATACTATTTTTTCTTCAATATCTTTAATGTACAGACATCGGCCTGTTACAATTTTATTATATGTATGGATAAAATGTACCTACTGCCAAGAATCACAGACAAAAGAGCCAACAAAATGAGTTAGATGTAATCAGATTAGATGCATTACTTGAAGCCGTATGGAGGAATCAATAACACAGGCCTGCAGGCTTAGCATGTCGCTTTCTATTTCTAGTCTAGTGTAGAATAGGAATCGCTTGTCTTTGTCTACACTTCTCGGTAAAAAACTGTCAACTGTCTATACGGAAACGTCATATTTATCTACTCTTCCGACGACAAAACGCTTGTCTATGGTTCTCGTGCTAAGCCTGCTGCGGTGGTTTTCCCCCTTAAAAAACTAATTAGCAATTTGGGTAGGTATTAGATACCAAGCTACGAAAAAAATAATGAAAAAATTCCATCACGTAAATCTGAGAAAATTACTTTAATCCAGTTTCTTTAATAACAGTTCACGGTACTAATACTGATGACATTTATATATTCATCTACCCTCATTAGTCATTGTTTGTTGTGATTAAAATCATATTACGATTTACGTGTATCGACTGTGGTACGATAATTTTGTAATTTTTGTGTGGTAAGAAATAAGATAAATGGGTTCTCGCAAATGTGTTAATTCTCCAGATAACTTCTGTTACATAATTTAAGTGGAAGTTATGTAATAGAGGAAACAACAACAAAACATTTCTTAAGAGGGCTATTACAAATTGAAGTATTTAGTTTTAGGTAAATATAACGGCGCGTGGTAGCTGATCGTGCGTGGGTGTATAGTGAAGTATGCTACTCAGGTAGGCTAACCATGATGAATCGGACACCCAGGAACAAACCGGCGAGGACTTACAGCTAAAGCCCGCGCGTCCCGAGATATTGTATTACTGATTCATAGCGTTGCATTCAAAAATTGTTTAAAAATATTATTTTACTTTTAAATAGACTGTTTCTTTTTTTTCAAGCAAGTTGACTTAGTAACCTTAGTTATTAAATACTTTTTGTTTGAATTTCGATTAAACATACATCTATAGATAAAAAATATGATTTCAGACGAAAAATTATCATTAATTCTCTGGTTTACGAATTTTTTTTGGTGTATTATTGTATGAAACATAAAAAAAGCTTCAGTCCTACCACAGACATTTTTATAAATTACTAAACTGCTATATGTTCCATGTAACAGAGCATCTAGAGATGCCCGAAAGTAACATTTTACGAAACATCCTTTGCCGAGACAAGGTTTTTACTGACTTATGTAAACAAATTGAAAAATTTGTTTAGAGCGCTCCCTAGACAAACAATGAAATTTTCCCAGACATATTTTTATTTTAATTTTTTGCCTATATCTAACCCATAATCACTCATCAAATCTCGAGTCAAACGCTGAAATTCAAGAAAAAATGTGTAAGCGCCCTTAATCTATGAAAAAATTGTATGAAAGGTATTTTAAAATGAAGATAAAAAAAAACCAAGTCAACAAATGGGTGCCGCATAAAATGTGTTCAACTTGTGTTCGTGAACTACGTAATTAGTCACGGGGAGAAAAACATTACTTTATTTTGAAAACTCCAATGGTTTGGATGGAACCGCTAAATCATACAGACGATTGGCAAAAGATATGCATGTCATCAATTTAAAAAAAATGTTGATGACATGCATATCTTTTTTTCTAGCCCATCGAAATTTATATTTAAAAAAAAATCTCGGCCTCTCTAGGTCAACTGCGAAATGCCATTAAAAAAAAAATACCATGATCCCGAACACAATATATGTAACACTAAATCTAGGACAATCAGCCAGACACACCACAGACGATCCTTATCAGCAGGTTGCCATAGATAATACTCTATATTGGGTTGGATTGTCGACAACCCCGGTAACGAGGGTTATCACTAGACAACTAACAGAATACAACTAGGTATCCGTGAACTGATATTATTCACGTTGTAGCCTTGCGCAGGCACATGTATCGTGTCGTGGTGTTCAAAATAAGAATTTAATGGTCACTAATTAAACGAATCTGATAAGTTTGGGGTTTTCTGCGATTTAAAAACAAGATGAGGTCACAAGTTCAAACTATAATAGTTGTAATATATATTTTTTATTTGTTTGTGTACAACTTAGATCTTTATACAGGAAAAGTTTTTATTCAGTGCGCAAACTTTAACCATGAATTCAGCATACTCAACTATTTAAGACCAGCAAAGAAATTTTACGTCAGTTTTACAAAAAAAAAAAAAATCTGTTGTTTCATAGAAAAGTGCAATACCTGCGCGATCAAAATTTATGGAACAGCGGTTTTTATTTTTGTAAGACCAACGAAAAATTTCTTCGCTAGGGGCTCTAGAATGGTATGGAATGGTATGGTATGGTATGAATGGAATGGTATGGTGGTGGTGTGGTATGGTATGGTATATAAAAATAATTAATTCAATATTATAAATAAAATTAAAATTTATAAAATTAAACTAAAAACACAAAATTAAATAGATTATTATTACGCCTGCCTCGAATAAAACTTCTATTTTGACAGAGTCCATAGTGTTAGTAACAATTTTATTTTTTTAGTAAACTGTAAACAGTTTCTTTGGTTTCTTTTTTTTTTAAACGTTGCCCCACACTAGAAACTTCTCCTGTATTGTGGGTGCGTTTACAAACATTTAAACTCATATACACAAACAGCCAGACCCGGAAAAACTACTTGTAGGTCATACAAATATTTGTTCCGTGCGGGAATCGAACCCGCGACACGCAGCGCAGCAGTCAATCGCTTAACCACTGCGCCAACTGTGTGACTACAGACAGATTAACAAACAACTAAAATTCAGTGTGGATTTGCATCCACCTCCGCAAAAATACAGGAGACATCTTAATGTCTCGGGGCAACAAACTCCAAAGCATTTATCAGTCACTTTTGAAATGTCAAGGAATCGGTTAGCTAGTGATATGAAGCTATAGTCTGTTTTTTTTTTTTTTAACAAACGTGTACTGAGTATGTCTCTTGCACATTTCCGATATTGACAGTGAGATGGGTCATTAGTCAAAGTGTGGTAGCTACAAATGACACCCGGCCTTTCCAAGGTTGAGTCATAGCATTTATTTCAAATAGGCACTTAAAAGGCACTTTTGAACGTCAACATTTACATTAAAATAGAATTGATTCTAGTCGCCCCTTCCAAAATGTAGTTTCGTATGGAGAAGAATGGGCAAGAAACTCCACCGTTACTCTTTTAAAATGTTTCCAGTACAATCTTTAACATAATACATACAATATTGGTGGCCAACGCCTTTGTTCGTGTTTTGAAATTGTTAAGGAGCGTTCGTATTGAATACTTCTAAAATTTACTTGCTCATTCCAAAGCGTAAAAGGTACCTATGAAGAAGAACGGGCAACAAACTCCATAACGCTGTTTTTAAAATCAGAAATATTACATCAGCCCACATTCCCACTGCTGGGATACAGGTATTTTCTCTGTAAGAGGAACAGGGCTGTAATCCACCACGCGGCCCTAGTGTGGGTTGGAGGTTGACTGTTACCACAAACAAAGAGTTGAAATTAGAATTATTTCAGAATTAGTTCGCGATGAACTTTTCATAGAAATTGTTTTTTTTTTTAGGGTGGGAAATCATCAAATAACTTCTCCCGCTCTGGATGGAGCAGGAGGGCGTGTCAGACTTCTACTGACTAAAATCCACCCGTGTTCCCTCAGTTGCCTGTGTGCCAGGGGCGACGGTATCTCTTTCAAACAACCTGCACCCCTGGCAGGCATCGGCCCTTGCGGACCGCATCAGTTCGGCGCACCAGGACACATGGCACGCCGTGACCACCCCAGGAACCAAGTAGCATAAGGGCCCCAGACGACCACGTGTCTGGCACCCTTGGTCCCCCTGCGACGGGTCAGCGCAGTGGCCCCGCCGCCTACCACTTTTCGGCAGCAGGGGATAGGGAGAGCGGCCAACGCTATACCGACACTCCTCTTCCCCTGCGGCCCCACCGCATCCGCCATCAAACGGTGGCGTCCCCGTCCAGGCCACGGAAGGGAAGAGCGCTACTCAGAAGTACCGGCACTGTTCCTCCGCCGCAGCCTGTAACCCTCAGCCGCGATGCCTCCCATTCGACATCGCGGCCCGCCGCGACTGTTTGCAGAAAACTTTATTCTCGTACAAATCGTACCTACTGGAGACCAGCCGTGCTATTCTGTAACCATCTCACCGGGTGAAGTGAGCAGAGTGAGCGTGGAGTGAGCTGTCAGTGTCATCCCACTGATGCTAGGGATTGACCAAGCATTACATTTACAATCATAATCGAGATAAAATCTTGATTATGATTGTATCCATTATTGATCATTTTATTACGATTTCAAAGCTAGTGTTTAAGTGTGCATCATGCACTACATTACATTATACGCGCACTCGCGTCTCAGGCAATGTAAGGACTAGTCTAGGAAAAAGTAGACCGAAACAACATTGAGTTACTGACTGAGATTTTGTTTTGCTACTTGATTTGAAAAACCTCCCAAAATGTAATGCATGATGTACACTTAAACACTAGCTTTGAAATCGTAATAAAATGATAAATAAAATTAGCATAACAATCATAATCGAGATTTAAATCTCGATTATGATTGTAAATGTAATGCTTGGTCATCCCTAGCATCAGGTGGAATTACACTGACAGCTCACTCCACGCTCACTTCAGTTTCACCCAGTGAGATGGTTACAGATTAACCAATGGATGGTTAAGATTAGATTAGGTTAGATTGATTAGATTTATGTCTGAAATAAATAAATAAATTAAATTAAATTAACATAGCAGTCCAAAGAGCAGAAAGTTGTTGGCAAGGACAAACAATTTAACTTACAATATGTTCTCGTAAGTGAGAGCTAATAACTCACAATCAGCTTGATCAAAGATCAATATATATCGATGTCAATGATGTCACTGTTTATCAACAATGGTCAATAGAGTACTTGTTTGTGCTAGACATCCGTTTTGATAGACAGAGGAAATGTACTGGAGATAATGGATAGGTCGTAATTGGGATTTTTCGTTAAGGGCCTAAGTCCCGTTTGGTAGCGTAACACGGTCACTTTATGAACCGTACTGCTCACTAACGGCTTGTCTTGAAGATTTGAAAAATATATGATTTTGCTATAGATTCATATAGATCATCTTGCCGAGGGTATTTTTTTTGTATGGTTAATACTTTTGCTGTAAAAAAATATTTTCCAACACGCAATATTTTGGCTTCTATTCCATACTCCTACTAAATGGCTTCGTTATTTGGAAAAAAATACACTAAAAATAGATAGTTAGAGGTACCACAGAATCGCTAGAGCACAATTGTAAATTAATCAACATTTGCCAAGGAATATCCCCATTTTGAGATAAAGGCTCAGAGGTGCCCTGCGCGGGCGCGGGCGGCAGTCGTGCTTTAGCATTCAGACGGGAGATGAGGATACTATGGGCCTTAAGAATGGAAGAAATTAATGAATGAATGAATGAAGAAAATGAATTTTTGTTCGGTTAAAGCAGAAAGAACCTGTCGAAAAAGTTTAAAATAATAAATAATGTATAATAAATATTTTCACTTCTCATGCTCTAAAAAGACACCAATATAGCCGTACGAAGCGGGACTAAAGTGACAACTTTAGTCCCTAGGGAGTAAAAAGTAATTCGTTTTTTAATTCCCTTCATGTGACATAGACAAACTCAATCAGCCAGTAAATATACTATTATCTGTGGAGCGTAGACCATCTTCATTGCGAAAATGTTGGGAGTTTTAGTTCCATGGTTTTTGCCAAGGTGGCGCCATGTGTTTTAAATTGTTAATCTGTGACTGGTTTAGAAGAAAAAACTGACCGCGAAAATTTCAGAATTTTTGTCGAGTGTAAATTTGTTCGGCTTTAAAAAAAATTATTAAGAATGTCCAGTGACAGTTGTGGTATATTATGTTCCTTGGTGAAGAGTTTGACGTCGAGCAAAGAGCAAAAGACATACCTAATAGATATTGTGATTTTTATTTTATTAAGTAATATTTATTAGGTAAGGACATATTTTTGTACTAAATTGACTATTTTTCTCGCACTCAAAGTGAAAAGTACAGTTTGCACCTCGAGACTAAACGCCAACTTAATATACCCTCGGTTTCATTGACTCCCTCGCACGCTCGGGAGTCAAACCACCTCTGGTATATTATGGCTTCGTTTAGTCCCTCGTTATAAAATATACTATTCTGTAAATAAGTAGTTAGACAAACACTTTTACACATCAATAATATTTAAAAAAAAAAACTAGATGACGTCAGCGTTGTCTATCTGACTACTCTGAGAAGAAAGGCAGAAACAAACAGCACCTTAATTGCGTAACACACGATTAATCATAATCTGTTTTATTTTGACAGTTCAACAATATTCATTTCGTTATTGATTGATATTGATTTAAAAGAGTGTCCCTGGAGTTTCTTGCCCGTTCTTCTCCATAGAGATCTACGTTTTGGAATGGGCAACTAGCTTCAACTTTCCAACTGGTCGACTTTTTGACAGTTCAAAAGTGCCTGTAAATGGTTTAATTGAAATAAATGCTTTGAGTTTGAGTTATTGACGTAGTTGAGCAGACCCCCTAGAGTAGAAAGTTTTCGTCGGTTATACAAAAAAAAAAACAGCTGTACCATACATTTTTACCGCGTAGGTAATTGCACTTTTCTATGAAACAGCAGATTTTTTTTTGTAAAACCGACGAAAAATTTCTTTGATGGGGGGTCTAGAATGATATGCTGAATTCATGGTTACAATTTGCGCACTGGATAAAAACTTTTCCTGTATAGCCTATGACACACAAAAATCGGTTCAGTAAGTAGACCCAGAGATTACCCCCTACAACCTCACAGACTTTACCTCTTTATAATATTAAGTATAAGTATAAATATTAAGTATAGTGTTCACGCGCATACGCCGTGACCCACGCACACTATAACAGCTGACAGGCGGACGCGGGGAAGGCAAGCACGAGGGAGCGGGGGACAGGAGCGGGCCGCGCGGGCCACCGTCCCGGACGGCGACGAGACCGCATCGACAGCGCGTTGTACTGGCTGGTAGCTTTGTTAGACCTACCTTCTTATATTTGTTGTACATTTTAAAGTAAAATAAACTGTAATTACTATCATGAAAAATTATAAAATCAATCATTGAAGAATCCCTGTTTTGTTCCTGACCTCACACACAAGAGAGAAACACACATCACAAACATACAGGTTGAAATTGAAAACATGCGACAAACCGAAATGGGAGATTGTACTCATCATTATGAACAACTTTTACTAAGGGACCAAAGATGCAATCGCAAAAAAAAAACAGCTGTTCCCTACATTTTGACGAGTTATGCGAACATAAATGTAGGGACAGATGTTTTTTTTTTCGTGATTGCATCATTGGTCCCTTAGTAAAAGTTGTTCATAATGATGAGTACAATCTCCCATTTCGGTTTGTCGCATGTTTTCAATTTCAACCTGTATAGATTAATTGATTTCTAAGTTCTATCGCTTAATCATATAACGAAAAAACATATTAATTTTACCGTTGTTACACAGAGGCACAATCTATCAGCCATGTTGCATACCATACCAGATAAATCAAGTATGACTATTTATCATAATGTAATGTATTGCCTCAGTTAAGTACACCGGATGCTGAGGAGCTCAGCAATCGGTCCAATAAGGTGGGGTGCTACTGTTAGCGGGAACAGATGACGGGAATCTTGAAATTAAATTGTACTTATTTAGTTGTATTTGAATATTTGTACACCATATTTGTGGTACAATGAACAGAACAGAATGTACAGAAAAAGAGGATAATACAATTGTTGTAATATCGGGTGTAAAAAGGCACAAAAGTCACATACATATTCTAACCATTATTTGGAAGAAAAAACCACTAGACCATACCTGGGAGTCAACTGGTTTTGGAGATATTTGAACGCACCCCACGTCCCACGCACTATGAATTTTGCAAACATTACATGCATAAAATAATAGCGAATTATCTGTAAGCCACATTTTTGTGCAAGAATTGATGGAATGCACCTTTCTGGCCCGGCAACAGTGGCGTATAAACCAATTATTTAGTCACTGTGACAGCCGTGTGACGTTAAATTATAAAAGACATGTTAACATATCCAAAATAAAGCAAATCAATTTAAAATCCATTGTCATAATGAAATAGCCATGTTTCATAAAGATAATTGCTTTTTCATTCGTCCGATTTGGGGTCAATTTCTATTTAAGATCATCAATAACATTGTTAAGCTGTCAATTCGATACGACTGTTACGAATTTAAAAAAACAATATGAATATAAATTAGACATCATTTATCATCATATCAGCCGATAGACGTCCTCTGCTGGACATAGGCCTCCCACAGAACTTTAAAGGGGGCTTTGTCATAATCACCACGCTTGGCAGGCGGGTTGGCGATCGCAGTATGGTGGTCAAATGCATAGAGAACGCTGCTGCCCATTCTCTAGTAAGTCCCTCAGTCGCCTTCTACGACACCCACGGGAAGAAATGGGATGGTGCTATTCTTATACGTCCGGCACCACACGGACACCGACACCGTTCATATTGTTTTTAAATTAACTGAATTAATAGACAGATGATTTGAACCTGTCTACTTGAATTTTAATTTCAGCAGGGTATTTGCGTAACACACTAGCAGTAATAAGGCGGGGAATCGCCCGGGTGTTTCCACCGCGTAGATCGATCTGAGGACACGGTGGAGCATAGGGTGGAGGTCTGCCCGGCTTGGGCTGAGCACCGCCGTGTCCTCGTGGAGGCGATCGGCGGCGGCGATCTCTCGCGTCCGGCCCAGTTCCAGGCCATGGTACGAAGCGAGAGTGCATGGGTAGCCATCACCTCCTTCTGCAAAGCAGTAATGCTCGCAAAGGAGGCGGCGCACGTGAGGGATAGGTAGTACATGCGCCCTCACGGCCCTAGTCACCGCAGGAGACGCCCTGAGCGTCGGGAATCCTAGGCTGGTTCCCGGCCATCGTAGGCGCGGGCTTGCGGACGGCGAGTAATGAGTAGCTCGCTGTCCGGTAAGGACCAAGCTCGGGTCGACGGCGTGTTGTGTTCCAGCGCGCCTTAAAGAGATGTCAGCACCAGCTGGTGCTGTCCGCAAGGGCCGATGGCTGCCAGGGATTCGGGTTCTTCGAAAGAGATACCGTCGCCCCTGGCACACAGGCAACTGATAGACAACGGGTGGGTTTTAGTCAGTAAAAGTCTGACACGCCCTCCTGCTCCACCCAGAGCGGGAGAAGTTATTTGATGATTTCCCGCCCTCAAAAAAAAAAAAAACATAGCTGGGAAAAGGCTAGGCAGATGATGTATTTAGATATATACTTAAAAACGAAAAAAGAGAAGACAAGAAATTTTACAACGCTTACAGTCGCACCAAGCCCTTATAGCCACTAAAAATATGATTTATGCGCCCTTCACAATAGGGATATTGACACGAATTTACCAAATTAAGCCCTATGCCATGTAAATTGAACCTTACAGCATGCTTGGAAGTGTCAAAATCGTTCGAACATAATCATAATTCTATTTGACAGCCAAAAACAAGCCTTACGCAATGCGCTGGTTAAGACTTCAAATCAATTGTAACCTAAAGAACAGCGGACAGTGTACAGTTTCTGTTTACTAACGAAAATGGGCTTTAACATGTAAAATTTAAGGTTGAGAACAGTAAGTATTGAACATTTTTGAGACCTCTATCCCTACAGAATTGATTTGAAAATGATTAAGCATGTCACGGAATTAATTTTGTTTTTGATTGGTACATTACTTATCTACATAGCACGTTTGTTGTCATATGCAAATAAAGGTAAATAGTAAACACTGCTTAGGGTTCCTTACCGCAAAAAAAACAACCGACTTCCGGAAAAATACTAAAAAGTGAAAAATTACTTTAATTTCGGAAGTCGGTGACTTTGGATAAGTACTTTAGTTATTTGTAATTTTTCACTTTTTAGTTATACTTAGTACCGGTTACAAACATGCAGGTGAAGCGAATAGAACCGTGTTAAAAATAATAGTTAAAAAAACTAATAAAACACGCTTTAAAAACCAAACTAAAAAAGGAGAAAATAATTTAATTCAATTAAAAAGCGTGGGGTGCTTTTTGAGGTATTTTTATAATCAATTAATGTCAAGCGCCCCACGCTTTTTATTTGAATTAAATTATTTTCTCCTTTTTTAGTTTGGTTTTTAAAGCGTGTTTTTTAGTTTTTTAAACTATTATTTATTTTTATTTTTTTAGTTCTGCTAACTACAAAAGGGTGATTTTTTTCCTTAATTTTTTTCTATTTTTCTTTCTTTTTTTTTTAAATGATTGAATTGTCTTCGGTCCTCGATAAGTTTACAAAGTTTAAATGAAATCTGGCCGTTTAAACTGGGTCAAAATCGCGCCCTAAGGAGTCGGTTACAAACATACAAGTGAAGCTAATAGCGTGTAAAAAAACAATCAACTTTAAAAAAAAAAACACTACAAAGTGCAAAATAACTTTTATTTCGGAAGTCAGTGACAAAAAACTAAAATACAGATCTAAAGACGAATTGAGAACCTCCTCCTTTTTGAAGTCGGTTAAAAATATACTGCAGTTAGTCGGTAAATACCTACTTACATGGCAAATGTGAAAGTGTCGTGGTTACAATCAATACAGCTTACAATCATGTTTGACTTGCGATTGGTCAAACATTGCCTTTTGGTATGTGTATGTATGTACTTGACACGTTTGCTAGTACTTGCTTGTACTTCACGCAACAACATATTTTCTTTATTGGTTAGTTGTATGTGCCCACAGCTGGGATACAGGCTTCCATTTCTACGAAGAATAGACAGTGCTTTTTCAATACCAAGTGACTTTTCGTTTCTACATTTTTGACATCGCACCGTAGATGTCCTTCTACAATCTGTCATTTTGTCTTTCGTTTCTAACGATCTTTGTCTAGGTCCTCATAAATGTAGACTATTTCAGAAGAATATTTCTTCCCAAACTGTTAAAATACACTGACAACAAACTTTCTACTCGACGGCCACAAAGTATATACGATTATCTATAAAATTATGATTCGTTTAGAACGCTTAACTGTGATAATTAATAGAAAAACATAGCTATCACCGCCTATTGTACATCATTTAGTTAATAGTCATGTCTATTCTTCCGTCGACAAATCGGTGCTTAAAGTGCTAAGCCTGCTGGTTCCATCACGATGTTTTTTAGGGTTCCGTACCTCAAAAGGTAAAAAAAGGAACCCCTATAAGATCACTCTCTTTCCGTCTGCCTGTCCGTGTGTCACCACCTATTTTCTCAGGAACGGGTGGACCTAGCAAGTTGAAATTTGTACCAGATACCGAGATCTAATATAGACCCTATTTAGATTGTAAGTTCTGTTTACGTTTATTGTATTTAGAGGCTTTTATTTAGATTTTAGATTCATTTACGTTTAATTTTAATTTTTTATTATTTAATTATATTTGCGTACCTATAGTTTTCAATGTTTTGGTGGTATATTGGCGTGTGCTAGCTGACATAATTATGGCAAATTTAATGTTTTTTTTTGTGTATTTCGTAATTTTAATTACCTACTATTGTATAGAATCAAGTTCTGTGCTGCTGGGGAGTGTGTTGCGCCACTTCTTCTTCCCAGCTAAAGCACTAGGAAGTGGTGAAGGCCGGCCGTTTTGGGGGACTGTCTTATGTAATGTTGACGTTCAAAAAGAGCTGACTCTCAGCCTAGTTTGAATAAATGACTTTTGATTTTATTAGGTGTATAAAATCAAAGTCCTGAGTCAACACGATAAAAAAAAATGGGCAAATTTTTCACCATTTGAGAACAGTGGTGATGAAATAAAATACAGGTTTTTTTTTTGGTTAACCACTAAGTATGCTCCACAGATGGGCAGCTCCACAGTCTCCATGTGAAATTATGGTGTTCAGCTACATCTGGTTAGGTGGAAACCGACCCCAATAAAGTTGTAAAAACCTAGGCAGATGAGTACAGGGCACTAACGGTAAGAACGGCTTTCATTTTGAAAGTTCATCAACATACATTGCGATATTTACGTTGTTGAGCAGACAATTTATTCAAATATATGAAGCAATGGATTAGCTATGTCTTACAAAATGATAAAGATTTTAATTGAGTAGCTACGCAATTAGGGGGCTAGTCAATAGTCATTCAGCTCCGCTTCATTCTAAAGAAAAGCGAATACCTATAAGCCCACCACGGTAGCATGTGAAGTGTCGTGGTTGGCTATTCTTATAAAACAAGTAACATAAATTAACGCGAGACCTCATACACAGAGTACTGAATTAAAAGCATAATACTATGACCAAAACTTATTTTTTACACGCTTTATTATTAGCTTCACTTGTATGTTTGTTTGTATGTAACCGACTCCTTAGAGCGCGATTTTGACCCACTTTAAACGGTCAGATTTCATTGAAACTTCAATAATTCAATAATTTAAAAAAAAAATAGAAAAATGAAAAAAAAGAAAAAAATCACGTTTTTGGAGTTAGCAGAACTAAAAAATAGAAAATAAATAATAGTTTAAAAAACTAAAAAACACGCTTGAAAAACCAAACTAAAAAAAGGAGAAAATAATTAATTCAATTAAAAAGCGTGGGGTGCTTTTTGAGGTATTTTTATAATCAATTAATGTCTATTATTTATTTATAGCTAACTGTTATTAATTAAGAAACTCGTATTTACCCTAGCTATACTAGCCTTACAATAATATGGATTTTTCTTTGGCTCAACCGGCGGCGGTAGGTTTGGCAAAATGCATATTTTTTTGAATAAAATACCCATATTAAAAGTTACTGAAATCGATTCAGTAGTCAATTATGAAACTACTTTCAGGACTTATGTTTATTGTGTTACACATTATCATCATCACCATCATTTCAGCCGATAGATGTCCACTGCTGGACATAAGCCTCCCCCAAAATTTTAAAGGGGGGCTTGCATAATCGCCACGCTTGGCGGGTTGGCGATCGCAGTATGGTGGTAAAATGCATAGAGAACGCTGCTGCCCATTCTCTAGTAAGTCCCTTAGTCGTTTTCTACGACACCCACGGGAAGAAATGGGATGGTGCTATTCTTTACGTCCGGCACCACACGGATCACACATTACACAATATAGTTTCTTCCATTATAAATGAAGAAGAAAATCTGCACACTTGAAAAAAACAGCTGTGTCAGACATTACGGAAAAAACCACAAGCTTTTTTTGGAGTTTCGCCAAACACTCGAGCTTTCATTATAACAATCGCGAAAACGTGTTAACACAAGAAAAGTTGCTGCAAAAATATTATCATTATTCTCTCATGTCCGTATCCAAATTTATTTGTGGTCGGCGCAACATATTTTACACGCTTTATATTAACTTCACTTGTATGTTTGTTTGTTTGTATGTAACCGACTCCTTAGAGCGCGATTTTGACCCACTTGAAACGGTCAGATTTCATTGAAACTTTGTACACTTATCGAGGACCGATGACAATTTAATAATTTAAAAAAAAAACTGAGAAAAATGAAAAAAAAAAAGAAAAAAATAATAATAAAAAAGAATCACGTTTTTGTAGTTAGCAGAACTAAGAAAATTAAAATAAATAATAGTTTAAAAAACTAAAAAACACGCTTTAAAAACCAAACTAAAAAAGGAGAAAATAATTTAATTCAATTAAAAAGTGTGGGGTGCTTGACATTAATTGATTATAAAAATACCTCAAAAAGCGTGGGGGGCTTTTTGAGGTATTTTTATATTCAACTAGCTTTTACCCGCGACTTCGTGCCCGCACAAACTTTACTCTGTCTTTTCCCGTTCCCGTAAGAATTTTGGTAAAATCTCTATTAGTATTCTGCAACACGTCCCAATGAACCTACATGCATTTCAGTTTTGCGTATTTTTTTTTCAAAACAAAATACAAATAACATGACGTGCGCTGTCAGTTGCATCGCGTTGCGTTTTGTTAAAAATAAACGGCTAGATTTTTGTTTTGATTGATATTTTTTACTAATAAATATCATATTTTAATACTTATTATCCTATTCCTGACGAAGACAAATCTAAAAAAAATCATATCATTAAAATTGGACTAGCCGTTCTTGAGTTATAAATGGTGTAACTAACACGACTTTGTTTTATACATATAGATTAATGTCAAGCACCCCACGCTTTTTAATTGAATTAAATTATTTTCTCCTTTTTTAGTTTGGTGTTTTAGTTTTTAAACTATAATTTTTCTCTTCCACACTGCTCTCCGTAGTCACACCCTTTCTAACCATATCATCATTCACACAGTCCATCCATCGTTTCTTTGGTCTCCCCCTACTCTTATAGCCATCGACATTCAAACTCAAAACTTTCCTCAATTTTTTTTTTACATTCCGTTTAGATAATATTTTTTTTTCAATCAACGATCAGCTCTTTTTGTAATTTTTCGTGGAACTTGGATATTTTTGACGAATTTCCAAAAACTACCTTATCACCTTCTTGGTTACCTTCCTTAACTAAGTAATATCTCTATAGCAATATTCAAATAAATGGACTATTACTATTACTAAACACAGTATCATTAAGACTGGAATCTGACCCCAACATAGTTGGCGAAAAAGGACTATTTGAGTTGATAAACAACATATTGGAAAAATCTGACAAAATGGAGGATGATAAATAAATCTACATAGTCAAACCACACGTGCCAGTTCAACGACTTTTGGAAAAAGAATGGTAGCTGAGTCTACATAAATATATTTGAATTTCAAAATAGAATCATCACTGTTTAACCGCGTGATGCGTGCGCGTCGCGTAGACATTCTGTTCGAATTTTAAATTAACTATTCTTTTGTTTTGTCTGTGATTTCTGTCAGCCTATCTCCGAAAATATGATAGAAATTAATTATGAAACACTAGCACCGTAATTACGTAACTCACGATCAATAACAATCTGAATAATTTCGAACGATATTGCTAATCAACTGCTTCGTATGTTTGAAAAATTTGTCTGCTGAACAACGTAAATAACGCAATGTATCTTGTTGAACTGTCTAAATAGAAGCCATTTCTACTGCATAGTGTGTTAAATTATAACCCCACAGGAAGGCTGCCAATGATGACGATGATAAAAATTTACATATTTATGCTAATGTTTGTGATTCCAGAAGTCCAGATGTACAGGTTAAGAAAACGCACAGTCGAAATCACTAAAGATACAAGATTATATGTGCAGACAAAAAGCACAATATACAACGAATAAATGGTGAATTTTCTTTTTACACGCTTTATATTAGCTTCACTTGTATGTTTGTATGTAACCGACTCCTTAGAGCGCGATTTTGACCCACTTTAAACAGTCAGATTTCATTGAAACTTTGTAAACTTGTCGAGGACCGATGACAATTCAATAATTTAAAAAAAAAAATTGAGAAAAAAAAATACGTTTTTGTAGTTAGCAGAACTAAAAAATAGAAAATAAATAATAGTTTAAAAAACTAAAAAACACGCTTTAAAAACCAAACTAAAAAAGGAGAAAATAATTTAATTCAGTTAAAAAGCGTGGGGTGCTTGACATTAATTGATTATAAAAATACCTCAAAAAGCACCCCACGCTTTTTAATTGAATTAAATTATTTTCTCCTTTTTTAGTTTGGTTTTTAAAGCGTGTTTTTTAGTTTTTTAAACTATTATTTTAGTTTGGTTTTTAAAGCGCGTTTTTTAGTTTTTTAAACTATAATTTATTTTCTATTTTTTAGTTCTGCTAACTACAAAAACGTGATTTTTTTTTCCTTTTCTTTTCATTTATCTCATTTTTTTTATTTATCAGGTATTGATTTGTCATCGATCCTCGATAAGTTAACAAAGTTTCAATGAAATCTGACGGTTTAAAGTGGGTCAAAATCGCGCTCTGAGGAGTCGGTTACATACAAACATACAAGTGAAGCTAATATAAAGCGTGTAAAAATTCTAAGACATGTGACATTTACTAACCCGCATTGGGCCCGCGTGGTGGATTACAGCGCATCCCTCACACCGAGAGGAGACTTGGGTCCCACGAGAGGGAACATTATAGGCCGATTATACAAGGTGTAATCAGAATGGACGCAAGACCTGAAAGTAGTTTGTTCCTAATTGACTACTGAATCGATTTCAGTAACTTTTAATATAAGTATTTTTTTAATTATATATTTTGCCATACCTACCACTGATTGAGCCAAAGAAAATTCAATCTTATCCCAGAAGAAATAAGACTCAATTTTAAATGCAAAAAGAAATGCTTGGGTCGTCACGTTTTCCTAATAATATCAGTTAGCTTTAAAAAAAATAGTTTTGGTCAATTATTATGCTTTTAACTCAATACTCTAATTGGGGTGTTTGAGGTCTTGCGTTAATTATATTACCTACTCGGTGTATATTATGTATGAGCATTTCTTATTTTTTTCTGACTCTTCTGTATTTCAGTCAGACCAAAGTTTTACGATAGTATAAAAAATATAAAAACGTGAAGTTTTGCAATAAATAGATAGTATGAACTGTCGCGATGACCTTGTCGAGCTCACGTGTGCAACCACGCAATCAAATGGGAGACACGTTTTCAATAAAAATAAAACATTTTTAATGGAGAGTATTTTTGTTTTGTTAATTATCTTTTACTAGGTTTTCCCAGCAGCTTCACCCGCGCAGAGGTCAGTGTTATTATACATACAAACCTTGCCATTGAATCACTCTGTCTATTGCGTAGTTTAAGGTGAACCTAGTCCACATTTTTTGCATACAAACTTCGGGAGTGTTTTACTCCACTGTCTGACATGGCACATCCAAAGTAAAATATGATATCGTTTTGTCTCATTATTAATATTGTCTGTACGGAAACAGAATACTAAAATAAAAACCCATTAAAAAGTTAGGAGCCAACAAAGATTCGTTTTTCTTGCTAATTTTACTTAACTTTCGGCGTGTTTAAGTAACAAAAGAAGTGTAAAATCTCCAAAACCAAGTCGGTACCGACAAAGTTCAATTATCGAAAAGTTCAATAAACTTTATTCGACCTTCTGCGAAGCAGTAATGCTCGCGAAGAGGGAGGCAGCGCACATGAGGGAGAGGCAGTATATGCGCACACACGGCCGTAGCCGCCGCGGGAGACGCCCTGGGCGTCGGGAATCCCATGCTGATTCCCGGCCACCGTAGGCGCGGGCTTGCGGACGGCGAGTAATGGGTAGCTCGCTGTCCGGTAAGGACCAAGCCCGGGTCGACGGCGCGTTGTTCCACGCGCGCCTCAAAGAGATGTCAGCACCAAATGGTGGGGTCCGCAAGGGCCGATGCCTGCTAGGGGTGCGGGTCGTTCGAAAGAGATACCGCGGCCTCTGGCACACAGGCAACTGAGGGAACACGGGTGGGTTTCAGTCAATAAAAGTCTGACACGCCCTCCTGCTCCACCCAGAGCGGGAGATGTTATTTGATGATTTCCCACCCAAAAAAAAAGCCTCAGAATCTCACCGTGAAAACAAGGTGAAGTGAGCTGTCAACATTGTCATCAGGCGGAATGACAGCTTACATCTCGTTAATATTCATGGTGAGAATTTTACAGAATAGGTCAACAAGTGAAGCCCGCGTGTGCCATGTAGGTTGTGGCCAGACAGGTTGTCAGTTTTCCGGATTTCTGACAACAACTGAAAGTTAGGTTATGCAAAAATCTACCTTAAAAACATAACCATATGTTTCTGTTTACTAAACAAACCTAATCGCCTGACCCGATACGCATGTGCTATATTGATCACATGCATAGCCCATTGGCCATACAAACGTCGCCTATAACAATATCAAGGCTATATCGCCAATTTAGTGCAAAACAATGGACAAGGCTGTAATTAAAATGGACTGCTTATCAGTAAATATGTCGTTATCAGTAAAGGGTGATAGTTATGTCGCACATTCTTCTCTCGACACTACTGCTTTATAAAAGTCTTTACGATTCGACTCGTGGAGGCTTTTTACACGCTTTATATTAGCTTCACTTGTATGTATGTTTGTATGTAACCGACTCCTTTGAGCACGATTTTGACCCACTTTAAACGGTCAGATTTCATTGAAACTTTGTTAACTTGTCGAGGACCGATGACAATTCAATAATTTAAAAAAAAATGAGAAAAAAAACACGTTTCTGTAGTTAGCAGAACTAAAAAATAGAAAATAAATAATAGTTTAAAAAACTAAAAAAACAAGCTTTAAAAACCAAACTAAAAGCTAAGCTTTAAAATAATTTAATTCAATTAAAAAGCGTGGGGTGCTTTTTGAGGTATTTTTATAATCAATTAATGTCAAGCACCCCACGCTTTTTAATTGAATTAAATTATTTTCTCCTTTTTTAGTCTGGTTTTTAAGGCGTGTTTTTTATTTTTTTAAACTATTATTTATTTTCTAGTTTTGCTTGACATTAATTGATTATAAAAATACCTCAAAAAGCACCCCACGCTTTTTAATTGAATTAAATTATTTTCTCATTTTTTAGTTTGGTTTTTAAAGCGTGTTTTTTTAGTTTTTTAAACTATTATTTATTTATAACAGTAACAATCGGCCTAGCCATTTCTCAACTATGTTCAAATAAGTATGTCAATAAAAAATTGTAATTTGTAAATTAGATTAATTGCTGATTGTCATGTTATACGGCAGGATAATTATGCTGAAACAAATTCACTGTAACACCTTATGTACGACCGGCGCGTAGTGTTCCACGCGCGCCTCAAAGAGATGTCAGCACTAACTGGTGGGGTCCGCAAGGGCCGATGCTTGCCAGGGGTGCGGGTGGTTCGAAAGAGATACCGTGGCCCCTGGCACACAGGCAACTGAGGGAACACGGGTGGGTTTTAGTCAGTAAAAGTCTGACACGCCCTCCTGCTCCACCCACAGCGGGAGAATTTATTTTATGATTTCCCACCCAAAAAAAAACATCATTTAAATAATAGGTACACACTGCTACACATCAAGCTATACATTTCCAGTATAAGTTGATCTCGCATTGTATAGGATTTCCGTACAGTGCGAGATCAGCGTAAACTGGAAATGTATAGCTTGATGTGTAGCCGTGTGTACCCATTTTACTCTATTGCCTATTTATTACAAATTTTGGTATTTTCTTCAAAAAACACTCAAATAGTCATAACCAGAGATCGGATCTTCGGATGCATATTTACCTAAAGATAATTTTTAGCTATGAAAGTATGGAAGCGGCTTTATAAGTTATTTGTAATATTTATTAAAAACCCCGGGATTCTTGAATTGCATAACTATTCAGATGTGTATTAATTTAAAATTAATGTTTAACCCGATACAAATATGTGTATGTACTGGAGGAGGGGTGGTTTGTATTAGTTAAAACAAAAAATAAACAAATTACTTACCTAAATTAAGACTTTTTCGATACAAAAGCGCATTCCATGTTAGCCAACATCTCAACTTTAGGTGAATATGCCTCCGAATATCCGATCTCTGGTCATAACTTTTAAGGAGATCAAGTGAGAGCTCTGCCACCGAGATATTTTTTAATGCAAATAACCTCAACTATCGCCCTGTTTCGTTTGACCCACGATCTTTTACCCACCCTGCATAATCTGCCTTTTCGCGAGATAGTGCCAATGACCGCTTAAAGATTTAATTAAGAATGTCGTGACCTTTTTATCTCAACTAATTTCAATTGAATTCATTAAATAATTGAATTAAGATAAAATTTGTTGTGATGCTGTAAGTGCATTGACTTCTAGATAAGCAAGGACAAGGACTCTTTCATTATGAGAGAGAACTTTGTCTTTGAAAACTAACATTAGTAGGTAGTTAAAGATAAAGTAATAAGGTATTTTCCAATTTAATAAAAACTATTTTAATTTGAACATAGGGACGAAATATTTAACAGAAAAATAAAAGTAAATTGTTTTATTTATATCCATTTTCTCAATTATAAATGATTTAAATCAAATTTATTTTTCGTTGTTTTGAATTTACCGCGAAAACGCTTACGTCACAAGTATATTAGGGTTTTGAGCATACCCATCGTGGCCACAACGGTGTATCCGCGCCTGATAATATACAGGAAAAGTTTTTATTCAGTGCGCAAATAAATTGTTAGTCGGTTTTACAAAAAAAAAAACAGCTGTTCCATACATTTTGACTGCATAGGTAATGCACTTTTCTATGAAACAGCTGATTTTTTTTTTGTAAAACCGACGAAAAATTTATTTGCTGGCGGGTCTAGAATGATATGCCGAATTCATGGTTACAATTTGCGCACTGAATAAAAACTTTTTCTGTATAGTATTGTACTATACTTCGGGTCTGCGTATTGTTGAAAAAATATATAGTATGCAAAAATTCTATATTTTCAACACCAAAAACTAATAAAAGAAATCCTTTAATAAAAAGATATTATCAACGTGCCTTTACATTAATTTTTAACTGATGCCATAAGATTTATCCGAAGAACTCAATCTGTCATAACCTCATAACATAATACGTTCTGAACTTTTCAATAATGTCAATTTAATCATAATAATCTGTTCTTTATTTCGCCACTTCGGCATTCACGAAAAGGTTATTGTCGGTTAAGAATTCGATATGACGAGAAAAAAGAAACAGAAGTAGTAGATATCTCATTAATAAAAACTGAGCTTTTGATTTACATTAAAAAAAAATGTAATAAAGTATTATGAGATGACACTTCTATTTCAGACAAAGAATTATTCAAAAATGCAAGAAGTAAAAAAAAATTTTTTTATAAAATGAATAAGTAACAAAGGTTTTTTTTTGGGTGGGAAATCAACAAATAACTTCTCCCACTCTGGGTGGAGCAGGAGGGCGTGTCAGACTTTTACTGACTAACCCACCCGTGTTCCCTCAGTTGCCTGTTTGCCAGGGGCCGCGGTATCTCTTTCGAACAACCCGCACCCCTGGCAGGAAGTAAAAAAGGTTGGGTGTTGTCCTGGTCTGACGAGACCAGACTCGTGAGGATATCGTGTTTGGAGTCGACCGTTATGTTGGACATGTCTGGAAGGTAAGGGGTTAGGGGAACGAAAAATTAAAAAAATATATATATAAAAAACAGAACTAAATAAAAACCTTTGAATATCTTTGTCTATTTTTTGGTTTTTACATAATATACTATTTTTTTTTTGAAGTGTACTATATTTATTATAGCTTATTTCGAAAAATATTATATTTCGTCGCAGAAAGGTAACCCTATCCACAACCCAGGAGACTGGTTGTCAGACTTTCGGGCTTCTGGCGACCCGTAACGACTGTCAAAGATCCATAAATGACAACGAGGACCAACGGCTTAATTTGCTTTCCGAGGTACGGAAGAGTATCGGTATGTAAAGATGGTCAGTATGGTCACCCATCTACGGACCAGACGCGGTAAGCGCAGCTTAACCTGATCGATCGAACCGTGCGGCTAATATTACTTAACCACAAGCACCTCGCAATAAATTGCAATAATATAAAAAATATTAATGATTCACTTACCATGTATTTACGTCTTCATTACATAAAGGTTCTTGTTAGAAGATGATCTGAAACAAGACAATACAGTATTTCATTACAGTGTCCACGATTGGTTCTTATTTATTTATTCAACCATTTATGCACACACATATAAACAGACAAGAAGAAAGGAACATAAAAATACGTACATAGGTAATGCTTAGGGGGCGTCCATTAATTGCGTGAGGCGTTTAGGGGGGGGGGGGGGTGTCGAGGCGAATCTCACACAATCTCACATGAAGGACGTAATTTGCAAAGAAACAATGTAAAATTGCTAGAAAACTGGGTTAAATTAAGTAAAACATATTTTTCCGCCAATATGGCTAAATACTACAAAATCACATTTATCGCGGTTATGCGAACGCCACAAAGTAGCACAGTAGCTCCTCGATTGTTAAACCACCACCGGCCAGCCAAGTCAGTCAAACGCAATGCATAAATCCATCGCAAATAAGCACATATTAACGTTTTTACACAAAAAATACGCATTTTAGAATATCTCACGTGACATTATGGGGAGGGGGAGAGGGTCGAGCCAAACCTCACGACATCTCACCAGAGCGAGGGTGGGGGTCGAAAAATCGCTAAAATTACCTCACGTAATTAATGGACGCCCGCTTATTTCTACAGAAATCTCTTCCACCACACCTGCGATAGGAGAGAAGCTATCAGAGATATAGACAACGCGTGTAATAACAGTAGAAGGGAAATCATAAATTTACAAATTAAATTATAATTTAAATATACACACATAATATGAGAATATACATACATACTAACATACATACTTACATACTTCTAAAATAAATTTCACTAAAATCACACTAACTCATCACTCACTCTTCTTACTCATAAACTTATATCAAACTAGCTTTTTTGCCCGTGACTTCGTTCGTGTGGAAGTCGTAAGACACCACAATACAGAGAGGCAGGGACTTAGACGCGCAACCTGGGGCCCAAGTCTGCTATTTTTATAAATTCGTCATTCCAACACGATCCCATTGTCATTCATTTGTCATTTTGCTAAAAGTTCGTAATCTGCTAAATTCATAATGGTCGATCATTGGTCGGTCAATGGTGTCGTAATAGAATTGTGTTTTACATTTTCGTATTGCAATTATTATAAAACTCGTTAGTAGAAATGATTTTCGAAAAACTACTGCTAAATTTGAACCTTTATTCATGCCAGATTTCATTTAAGTATATATATTTTTACATATTATTTATTAGTGTTATAAGCAATATAAAGTAGTAGGAAGTTCGTAAATTATGTCAGTCATTCATTTGTCATGATGTACGAGATTACCAATACATGCCATTTCTTTCAATGGAGTGTCAGTGGCTGACCATTGGAAAGTCATAATGACGCCATTATATTAGTAGACTACCAAACTTGTCAAAATCAACAATTATGAAATCAATGATAGACCATTCTGACACTATTGTAATAGCAGACTTGAGGCCCTGTAACCGTGGAATCAGTACCTGATTGTGAACTCCCTGCGTTAAATAGTTCCGTCGGTTATTCAAAAAAATCCGCAAAAAAAACCGCGTGGTTTGAACTTTTCTATGAAACAGCAATTTTTTTTTAAACTAACAAAAATATTCTATGCTAGGGATTTAGAAACATGTGCTGCTGGTTACATTAAGTGCGTCGAAGCTTTTTCTTTTTTTAAAAAAAGGGCATCTCGCAGTTGACATTGAGAGGCCGTGACTGCTTAACCGGGCTTTCCTGGGGCTGCCATTAAGAGTTAACTTAACGCCTCCAGCCAGGGCTTTAAAAATAAAATTACATACTAAGCGACTGCACGCTGAGGGCACCCCCTGTGGGGTACAGACCTCGGCTCAGGGCGTCACTGATAGGGGGACAGCTATCACTATTGGGGACAGGCTGGATCAAAATATTGGCATTATTATTGATCGGGGAATTTAAAGCTACTGGCTCAGCTGCGGCGCGGGCTGGCGCTTCAACGAGCAAGGGTCGGTCGGGTAAGCGCGTCGAAGTTACCTGCCACCCTTTATATTCTAACACACGCACCCTCGCACACACACACACACACCACAGTCCACCCACATCGCATGCCCGCGCTATTGCTTTGCTTTTGTCTAGCTTTCTTTCTGACTTTTTTTCCTTCTGCTCGGCTCCTATCGGTCGTAGCATTATGTTAAATAGGCTTTAGGCTTCCTCAATAATTGGTCGATTACGGATCGTCAGCAGGCTTAGCACGAGCATCGATTTATCGACGGAAGAATAGACATGCAATAGGAGAAGATACCTATGTTTTTCTATGAATTATCACAGTTATGCGTTCTAAACGATTCATGATTTTGTAGATAATCGTTTATACTTTGTGGCCGTCGAGTAGAAAGTGTGTTGTCAGTGTGATTTTGAGTTTGGGAAGAAATATTCTTTTGAAATAGTCTACATTTATAAGGACCTAGAAAAAGATCGTTACAAACGAAAGACAAAATGACAGATTGTAGAAGGATATCTACGGTGCGATGTCAAAAATGGAGAAACGAAATGTCACTTTGTATTGAAAAAGCACTGTCTATTCTTCGTAGAAATACAAAACGTCATACTAAGGCTTCTGAAGCCCGAAAGTCTGACAATGACAACCAGCTTGGCAAGAGGTATCGTATTAACTGGGTTGTGGATGTCAGATAGGCAGTCGCTTTACATAAAAAAACTGGTATTCAGCTACATCGGGTACACTGGAAGCAAACCCCAACATGGTTGTGAAAAGGCTAGATTACGGCTCGTGAAGTCGTGACTGAATGATGAACGAACGAATGAAACGAATGATGAACGTCATCATATATTTTTGACGGCACGGTTGGCGCAGTGGTTAAGCGATTGACTGCTGCGCTGCGTGTCGCGGGTTCAATTCCCGCACGGAACAAATATTTGTATGACCTACAAGTACTTGTTCCGGATCTGGCTGTTTGTGTATGTGATGTTAAATGTTTGTAAACGCACCCACAAATACAGGAGAAATTCCTAGAGCGGGGCAATGTTAAAAAAAAAACATATTTCAAATTCATTGTCAAAATGGTAGACATCTTGTCAAATTGAAGGAATCTTTTCTTGAAAACCCTCAATTAAAGCTCCTGTAGACAGGTGCGACGCGACGCGCGACGCGATCCTGGTATAACAAGTTCCACGAACTTTTCGTAGAAATTGTTCTACTAGAATCACGACGCGTCTGTTTGCGGGAGCCTTGAAACGATACGACAAACTGTTAGACAATTTACAATGCACTTCCATGTCAATGAAAATGGAAATTGACAACAAGGAATGGAGTGAAGTAGTCATAAAGTAGCACACATGAATGACGCGCAAAAACTTATAACACACTCAATGTGCGCCTCAGAGATTTTCTCTTCCGCGTAGACTCGATCGCAGTCAGTTACGATGCCCCGTAGGCCTTATTAGCTGGACTTGATCTGCCCCCACACTTTGAGTAACAATCCGAGGGTTCTGAAGGAAATTCCATATCCATTGCTTCAGTTTTGAAAAATTCGTCTGCTCAACAACGTAAATAACGCAATGAACGTGTTCATCGTGCTCGTGCTGAACTGTCCAAATTATTGGCATTGCAATCGATTGTCATTTTATGTGTTACGTAAGCACGCCAAATGGTTTACTTTTGCTCTTATATTGTCCAAAAATCAATTCTTTCTTAGCGTGTCGATGGCAAAAAAAAAAAAAATTCCTAAGTATAAAAAAATTGCCCATTTCGTTAACTACGGTGATTTGATTTTTTTAATCAATCAAAAATCATTTCAAATTTTTATCATGGGTGCCGTTTTCATGGTTTTCGAGGGCGCTGAAGCCGATACTGAGGTTAAAATAAAGTTGTGAGTATTTTAAAGATAGAATAAACGAAATTAGATTCAAGTTGAAGAAAAAGCGTAAGGAACTTCGTTGCTGACGGGTGTACAGATGCCAGCAAGTCAAGCTATCTCAAGAACATGAACCTTATTATATTGTTCTAAAGTTGAAAATCTATCAAAGAAATCTGACAGATTGGAGTAGCTTAATGTGCTGGCGTCTGTACCTATAAATCCATTTTTTTTCTGTGACAAATAATCCTATTTTTCTTTTTACCTTTGCATGTTTATTGAAAATGCTTTGAAGAAACACGATTATCAACAGTAATAACTAACTCTTATGTTTTTTTTTTCGGAATGACATCTAGCCTATCAACCTAGGAGGTTGTCGGCTGTTTAATCGGACTTGTCTTTGACTATCTTAATAAATTAAGGCCTGCAGCCAGGGCTTAAAAACTTAAAACTAAGCGACTACACGCTAAGGGCACTCCCAGTGGGGTACGAACCTCGGCTTAGGGCATCGCCGGAAGAGGGCAGCAAGCGACAGGTTGGATCGGAACCATAATTTTGATCGTGCCAGGGGAAATTATCAGACCAACGCGAACATCCTATCGGTTCGATAACATTATCTCGTGTAATGTCGTAATTTTTTGATAAAATACAGATTTATCATTATGATATGCTTTTATTATTGACGAGTATAACATTTGCTTAGTAACCAAATAGTACCTAACTAAGGCCAAGAAACATGTAAAAAAATAGCTTCGTGGCCGTTTTGCAAAATAAACCACGTTCGCACAGACGTAAACATAACTATGTATAAACGCCAGCACATCAAGATGCCCCAAACTGTCAAATTGAACATGAACCTAAGCTATTCCTAAGTAATAAAGTTGACTATCTATCAAAGAAATTTGACAGATTGGTGTAGCTTGCTAGCTTGATGTGCTGGCGTCTGTACACCAACTATTGAGATCTAAATCATACTCCAATAATATCGTCTGCCTTTATAGCCTTTCCCCAACTATGTTGGGGTCGGCCTCAAGTCTAACCAGATGCAGCTGAATACCAGTATTTTACATGGAGCGACTGCGTATCTCGTGTATTCCCGTTCGTCCCCTAGACTTCGTCCCCCGAGGGGGACGAACGGGAATTTACAAAAATAATATTTAATTTGTTCCCGATCGTCCCAATCCTAATTCAAGAGAGGACGAATGGGAATATGTTCTTCGATTAGTGCCATTCGTCCCACTAAAAAGATTTGTGCAGAAAATATGTTTATTCGATGTTTCGTAGTTTACTTTTAAATTAGTTTCTTCGTTAGATTTAATCATTATTTTACAAAATTCTTCTCTATTTTTTTATGAATTATAAAACGTATCCTAAGTTTATCATTGTTTCATTATGTTTACCTACACTAAATATAGCAACTCTGACGGGAAGCGCCGGCGATTCTGGTAGTTAACAAAAGAGTGCCGATAACATTGTGTTATTTGCGTAAATCCTATTGGTTTACCTGACATTCTCTCCCTTAAATTAGACCGGTCGGGTTAGTGTTGACAAAACAATGAAAGTGCACGGGTGTTAATGTTATAATATATATTCGACACGAGTTCTGCGGAAAACTACTGATGTAAGTACCTACATTTTTGTAAGTTACAAATATTATTTTAAATTTCGGCAATACATGCTATCGCAGTGGCTTCAATCGAATTTCGTAAAAGTGTGGTGCAGTTTTGGAAAACGACACCGTACTAATAACTTTGCCGAAGGGTGGCATTTTAAATTAAATAGTGCCATAGGCAAAAAAAAACCTAATATTTTAAAATTGCTTACGGTGTTACATCAAGACTCTAACTTATACAGCGTGAAAGCAAAACAAAATCCAAAACGGCGTAAGCTACATTCAATCTTGACAGACCAATATATTATGGATTGCCAAATGCAACTTCTTAATTCAGAAATAACTGTAGGACATTTTTTAGAAAAACTTACGTAGGTATTAATCATAATAAGTAAAGTGCTCGATGGTTGTGTACGTTGATGTAATCTCTAGGCTTTGTGTGCAATAATTATTACTGCCTACTGTTATGACCTCGACTACTTTCTTCAATACTTGTGAATTTTTTATTGTTGTTACCCTCTATGATGTTTTGTGTTCATGTTTTTTCACTTTGATTTTGTATATGTTTTTTATTTTGATTTTGAAATTGTGCTAATTTATTGACGCTATTTATATGTAAAATTAATGTGTAACCTGTTCTGATTCCTTATACAATATGTAACACAAAAATGTGACACCGTATACCTATACATATAAGCAAATGTGACTTTTTAAAAATTAGTACGATAAGTTTTTTTTTGTTATTTTTATCTTGATTTCGTGATATTTTAGGTATTTTATTTAATTTTGCTTTTGAAAGTGTGATAATTTACTGACCCTATTTATGTGTTAAAATAATGAGTAAACTTTTCTAATCACTTACATAACGTAAAACGTAAAATCTTGCCACCATACATATAAGCAACTCTACGAAAAATAGTGACTTATATTTCAAAAGGAAACAACCTGAATGGTAAAAAGTCTGTTTGTAGTGTTTATTTGTAATATAATACAGACTTTTTTTATTGTAATCTGTATACACAGATTTTTAAATCATAATTTTTAGTTATAAGGAGAATTTTATTCATAATTAAAAAAATATTATATATAAAAATATTGCGAGTTATCGCAAAGTTGATTCTGTGATTTTTACTGTGATTTTTATTCCTTAATAAATGACTGATTTTTATTTCAATTTTGTTTTTTTACCTATTAAAACCACCAGTCTTATATTATTTAGTGGGAGCAATAGACCCAAAAAGAATTAATAAATTATTCCCATTCGTCCCCCCAAAAAATTTTGAGGGACCATCGGGAAAATAAATAACGAATTCCCGTTCGTCCCCCTCGGGGGACGAAGTCTAGGGGACGAACGGGAATACACGGCGTATCTGACCTTCACAACCCACTGTTACTGGCTATTAAGATACCCCTAACGACGGTCAAAGATCCACGAATGTCAGCCGGGGCAAACGGCTCAACGTGCTTTCCGAGGCACGGAGGGATCTTGCTACGTAAAGATAGTCACCCATCCACGGACCAACCGTGTTAAGCATAGCTTAACCTAATCTATCGACCCGTGAGGCTGTTATTACTTAGCCTCTCCAATTCATACTCGAAGATGACAGATAGAAAGCCTGTACTTAGACTTACTTACGAAAATTATTTTTTAAGAATAAAATCAAAATCTAATAGGTATTTAAATCGGACATGATAAATGATTTAAGTATTCCGTCCACGAATCTTTGATACGCCGCAGACATGGCAATAAGCACGTAGGCCCTCTACGCTTGGGACACATCAGACATTTCTACAATTTGACTCCTCTTGTGGGGTCACACCTTCACCGTGCCTATACCTTGGCAGTGTATAGGCGTGATGTTTTGATATGTTGACATTATTATTTATTATGCCTAGGTTTTTGTTAAGTATTAAGGTGTAATATTTAAATGATAGCAGTGCATTCAAATAGAACGCGTCCACTACCTACCCCCATATACGCAAGAAATATTTCATTGATTTAGACTTAATTCCTAAAGATTATTGATATACTTACATAATGAGATACCTATTTAAAATAAGGAACATGCATACCTTGAATTCCTTGGGTAAGTCGATTTTTTCTTACGAGAACCGGTTCCTAGAAAGGTTTATCGTTTTCACTTTTTTATTTACTCTTTCAGGTAACTAGATTTTATTCAGTTTATTTCGATTAAACTAAGATTAAAACGAGTTATACGAACTTAGACGACTATTTTTATCTAAGAGAACTGTAAATATGATTATTATAGTATAATGTTAATGTTCTATAACTAACAATACAATTGAAAACTTAAAATTAAAGTGCAAAGTAACACATCCCTCCCCGATGGACGTTGGTTACTGCACTATTTTTCTAGTAGAAACTGGAATGCACCGGTGTTGCTAAGTGGGATGGTTGTAGTAGTCATGGAAAATAGAAAGCTGATCTGTTGCTTGAAGAGTGTTTCTCGTGAAGATTTTTTGAAGTAACTTATATATTTTGATGAGGTTTTTATTTGCCAGGCAACTCCAAAATAATTTAGATAGTCTTACATAATTTTCAAATAAATACAAATACCCAAAAGTTACGTAATGTTTCTGAATGGTAGAATCTTACTACATTGGTAACATTGACTCTGCACTGTGAACTACGTTTTATTATTGCTTTAGCAGAACATTGCGTTGTTTGTTTATAATTACAGAATTTTCTGAAGAAAACTTGTTAAATGATGCTAGTAAAATTATTTACTTACAACAAAATTTGAATAAATAAAATAATTATTTAGGAGGAAATAATTTTTCCAAGCAGTAATATTGTCATCCTTTCACTTCATCACAGGATGAAACGCAATAAATCGAAGAGAAAGAGAAAGGTCAATGTATTGCTAAACAAAATGGCCGCTGAACGTAGAAAGGCGTGTCGCGGATACTCCTAGCGAATTACGCCTTCTCGGATAGTGGAAACCATAGAACTTCAGTGAAAAGTGTACGTGTTTTTACTGGTTCGTAACTTTGTTTTGTGATTAATATAAGGTGAATATAGTATTTGATGTTGGATGTTCTACCTGTCTACGAGGAGCGTCGCCTCATCGCCTGCATTATGGAGGATGTTATGCTGCCGCGTACGGCCTGCACCGTAAGGCCTCGCCGCGTGTGCCCGGAGGCTGCATGTTCGCCTCGCGTGGGCCTGTGTCGATCGCGGTCGCTTCGCCCCTCGCGAAGCTCTCGTACGCCCGCGCGCCGCTTGCGTATTCTAAGTATGTCGGTTTTTACAGCGGCGCTGCCGGGCTTCGCGTCTGCCCGCCGCCAGGCACCGGGGCTTCGCCCCCCGCGTCCCGTCGCGCGCGTTCGGAGCCCTCGCTCCATCCGATCCTTGAACGGAGGCGCTCAGGTAAGTTTTTCATGGTTTTAAATGCAGGTGAAGCAAAATCGATCGAGTCAGCCATTTTGTTGAGTATAAATAGAATAAGGCCGAACAGTTTTAATAGCGGTCAATAAAACGGTTTTATTGACTTGTAAATATATTCTCTAGCAAGATAAATCATAAATAATAACAGATCTTCGCGATAAAACACTCAATAATGACGTCAGCATACATTTTCAGTGAGATAAAGGCAAGACAATGCAACATATTAATCAATACTTTGAACAAAATCGCGTGACAATGTGAAAGTAACTCGTTTTCATGGAAGAATTTGTCTTGGAAGCTCTCAATATACTTGGTAGCCATGAATTACTTAAAAGCATGCAAAAAACTACATTTAAAGCGAACATGTAGGGCCCTCAGTATAATAAACAAATGACATCACATAACAAAGACTTTAATTGGTTGCTTGGTCTTAAATTCTTAAAAGACACTGCCCTTCAAAGATAAAATCTAGCATTAAAACCGAAATACTACACATATTCATGCAAAGAAAACTAATATTTTGAATGTTTGTGTAACATAGTCAAATACATAACAATGACAACAAAAAAATAATGAATAACATTACTGAAGAATGATAACAGTCAAACAAAGTATCACCATTCTTCTCAATCATAATAAATTCATGGAAAATCAGTCCCATATTAAAATGGAGATTAAACTTGGTCTAGCATAGGTTTTTTTTCTTCATCCCATGTTTCAGGCCTTGCATGCATCACCAGTACCAAACATTCCACCCAAATCATAATGAACACATTGGCATTACAATAACACTTACAACTCTCTGAATATATCTTAAACTAGCTTTGGCCAGCGGCGTTGCCCACGTGGATGTTGAAACTCATCCCGCAGGAATGTATTACCAGGATAAAAAGTATCCTATGTGTTAATCCAGGTTACAAACTATCTGTTTGTTTAATTTCATCCCAATCCGTTTAGCCGTTGTTGAGTGATTGAGTAATAAACATACAAACTTTAACATTTATAATATTAAATAATAATAAAATTAAACTTTCGGACTGATAAATAGTCCATAGATGTTAGCAGAGTACTATTCACAGGAATAGCTAGTAATATGTATTAGCAGGAAGTAGGAGATACATAGTAGGATTATTTGAATTCCCATCTGAATGCAAAATACCTGCTTTGATGTGGTGTTGCGGACACAAGCCCGTATTACCTATTGACCTGCATATCTTGCCACATGTTAACAAAATGGAAATGTTTTTAATCTGTAATGATTTAACTGACATTCCAACTTAAACTTGTAAATTAAGTTAGTAACGCAATTCAGTTTTGCACTTGATGGCGCAACCAAGGTCTGGGTGCCACAAGTGGTCTAAGTGCCAGAATAATTAATACAGCTTTATGATGGGTATTAACACCTGGTGTGCACCAGACAACAACAAATATCCTAAAATTTTAACAAATACCGTCAACTGTGCCGTCTTTACTTTCCATGAGCAACTGAACCAATGGAACTTTAAAAAATATCTCTCGATTACTAAAAATTAGTTACAAATAGTAGATTATTCTTCTCCTTTTTTGGTTGGATATTAAATGGCGGCAACAGATTTTTAGTTATCGAGAAAAATTTTAGTACCTACCGTTCTCATTGGTAAAGATGCCATAGTTGACTGTAATAAATCAGAGTGCGATTTAGTTATCATATCAGTACATTATACTTATAATCAAATTTTGTCTCAACACATTACATGAAAACATCTCATCAACTGCCGAGCCTTTTCACAACTATGTTGGGCCGTCTTCCAGTCTTAAGCGGATTCAGCTACCACCACCACCACCACCAGTACCAGTATTTTACATGAATTAACTTAGCAACCAGTTTGATTTTGTCTAGACTGTAGATCGTCCTATGGAGCAGGACCAGCATGTCTCCGCATGTTTATCTTGGATATTATCCTCTAATTAATATGCTTTTTTCAATTGTTTAGTTTCATATTTGCTTACGTTTAATTGCAATATATCACAAGGCATTTTGTTGTAACATTTACCTCAGTACCCCATATTTATGGTAATTACCAAAACATCTTAACCGACATATTTTGACCCACTGCTTTTAATTCTCCTCTTAAACATTCTATCTCAAATAGTAGAAAAATCTCCTATACAGGAAAAGTTTTTATTCAGTGCGCAAACTGTAACTATATTAAAATCAACTATACCCCATTTATTATAGCTTTAGAAAAAAGAGGCTCGTAGAAGCAGGAGTGCAAAACATTTTACTTCAAAGTTAAATTCTAACTTTTTAGGTAGATTTAAGACAATACTAAATACTGAGATAAACGAAGTAAAAGTCATTTTTATTTTAAATAATGTTCTATTTATATTAACATCTTCCTCACTCACACATTACAAACCTACAACAAAACGAATGAATAAAACAAACAATCACATGATGATTTAAATCTAATTAAGATTATAAGGAATTTTTTTTTACAATACTTTATTTTAAATAACAACTTACGTCCCACAATACGTTGGTAAATTTCGTCGTCAGCTAATTTAGTTACTCAGTGTTGTTCACTCCTGCTTCTTTTAGGTGTTTAGCATTGACACTTAATTTTTTTGGCATTAATCATAACTGCAACACGTTTAATGTAATTTTGTTACGTAGTATACATTAAAAAGAACCTTTTTTTATCTTCTGTCTAATGCTATTGTAAATGGAGTATATATTATTGCTTTACTCATACCAGAACTAGAATGTTTTTTTGTGCCAGCTGCAAAGTTTTGATATACATATTGAGTTAGGAGGTATTGATAGTTCACTGTCGATACAAATATGCATGTACTTTAGAAAATCTGCAAAATAGTGGGATCTATTTTGCTTTATTTTTATTAGTATTTAAATTATGTGGAGCCAACCATACAGGTTTTGGTAGTGCCTAGTGATATTAGCTTACAAAGTCATTGCACACGTTTACTGTTCCGAATAGCTGACTGGAATTAAATACAGCTGATCATATTAAGTACTTAATACAACCTTGACAGTCCATTGAAAAATGTTTGTTTTGAAAGGCCTACAGTCTCTCTCTCCATAGATACCTATGCTTTGAAATGGGCAACTAGCTTCATCTTTCTAACTCACCAACATTGACAATTCAAAAGTGCCTGTAATTGGTTTATTTGAAATAAATGCTTTGAGTTTGAGTCCATTATAATTATAATGTTTGTGCTGAATTTTTTTTTAAACTTTTTCATCCAGCTTTACTAGAAATCAGACAAGAAAATTCATCTCAATCTTTCACTAACCATTTTCATTATATGGGTGCGGCTCACAAAGTTTGTACCATAACACACTGGAGAGAATAACACACAATGTGACATGCAACACACTGGAAAATATTGTAACACACTAGAACTTTGTAAAGGCAGGTCTACATTGTACAAAAAATATTATTATTAGGTTAATAAATTAAATGAATAGGTACGTATGTGACTTCTATTAAGACACGTAATCTATTTAAACATTTGACTCCTCATTGTACTCCTCATTATGAACAACTTTTACTATGGGACCAACACTGAAATCATGAAAAAAAAATCAGCTGTTCCATACAAAAATGCTTTACAACACGATCATAATGTATGGAACAGCTGATTTGTTTTTCATGATTTCAGTGTTGGTCCCATAGTAAAAGTTGTTCATAATGAGGAGTACAATGTCCCCTTATATATATGTATTGTTTTTTATGGGCCTTAGTTGCCTGAAATAAAGGAATTATTATTATTATTATTATTCTCTTTATTCATATTTTACACATATAAAAATTACATTTTTAAATATTTTTTAACAAAATTATAAAAAAAAAAACATTTAAAAATATAAAACTATAGTTTTATTATTATTAATATTAAGAGGTCCGAAAAGACTTAAATTTAACCGTTTATAAAAGAAAGTTGTCTTAGTTACACTATTTATAACTCAAAAACGGCTCAACCGATTTGGCTGAAAATTGGTGGGGAGGTAGCTAAGACCCAGGAGACAGACATAGGACACTTTTTATCCTCTTTTTTATGGTAGGTAGGTAGGCAGGGTAAGGAAGTATGTAGGTAGGTAGATAGGTTAGTAGGGTAGGTAAGTATGTAGGGGTAGGGTAAGTAGAATAAGTATGTAGTAGTGTGGGTAGGATAGGTAATTATGTAGGTAGGTAGAGTAGGTAAGTATGTAGGGATAGGATAGGTAGAGTAAGTATGGAGGTAGGTAGGTGAGTTGATAGGGTACGTAGGCAGATTGGTAGGGTAGGTAAGTAGGTAGGCAGGTGGGATAGGGTAGGCTGCATGGACCTGAATTTTTGTACCGATTTTCAGGGCAGGACAACGTCTGCCGGGCCCGCTAGTTAATGTTATAAATTCGAAAATACCTATGTCTGTCAGTCTGTACCGGCTAAACTACTGAACCGATTTTGGAGAAGATGGGGAAGGATCTAGGCAACTAAAATACTAACTGTTACTCGCGATTTCGTCTGTATTTTTAAATTATCTCGGAGAAGTTGCGGGTTAAAGCTAGTTATTATTTAATATGGGAAATAAAAGCGACATAAATTGTTACAATTATGTTTATTTAGCTTTCATGTCAATCTCAGACATTCAGAATACTAAAGTAGAGGAACTTTGTTCACTTAACGTAAAAAATATTAAAATTATAACACAATAGTTATCAAAATGCTATTAAAGTATGTAAAAAACAAACATAATACTTAATTATAAATTGTAACCTTAATAAAAATTAAAATCAGTCCGCATTTGTATTAAATCAAAATTAGAAACAAAAATAATTATAATTAACAAAACAAAAATTAATAACAAAATCTACTTATTTATAATTAGGATCAGATTCATGTATTAGTTGAAATAAATGTGGTCATCATTATCACTGAACGTGTACTCCTTAGAGTCAAAAGTTAAATTAACTTTTTTTACAATGCACACAGCTGGCACTTCATCTCTATCAATTTTCTTTGTAAAGATGAATTTAAGTTTAGGTTTTTTAATAGTCTTCAAAAATCGAATAGTGTATTTAATTTCCTGTTTTTTAATTATGTCCAAATTCTCAACAAATCCTACATAATAAACCCATGCCTTTTTTTCAAAGTATCTTACTAAGACACTGTCATTAACATTTATACTTATATCTATGCCTTCGCCCATTATGGCATTTGGTTCTTCAATCTCATTATTTGTTTCTATACTTTGGTTATTTATAATTATATCACAGGCATCTGTTTTATCTTCGTCAGTCTTATTTTTCTGGGTATTTGCGTTTTGGCTAAATTCGGTAGCTAAGTTGGTTGTCACATCGCATTTATAGTATTTCTGTTCTTTAACTTTTTCAGTATTTTTTTCACAATCTAGTATTTTTTCTGTCGGATCCAGGTTCTTATTGCACAACTGCATTATATCATAATTTGTTTCTATGTTTTGTATCTCCTGTTTTATTTTTATCGTTTTGTTATTCTGTTTCAAGTTACATTTTCCTGATGTACTTGGTATAGGGTCATCATAAATATTGATTGCATTTTCCTTATCACTTACACTTAAGGTTGAAAATAAATTTAAGTGTTTGTCCACTATTTTTCCACGTGAAAAGTAGTCGTGTAAATCAATATGGGCTTGATTTTCTGGCGTTATTCTGATATCTGATAAAATCGTTACTTTTGAGGTTGGAGCAGCTATTTTATCTTTTTCTTTGTCTTCCATTTTGTAGTTTTTAGTTAATACTTTCATTTCTTCTGGGTCTAGTCCATCAAAATCGATGTTTTCCTCACCTTCCCATAAGCTGTCATCCGATTCGGCATAAGCTACCTCACTATCTGTGCTAGTATCAGTATCGTCAGGCTGTACTTTGAACTTTTTCAAATGTCTCGAACGATTTTGGGACGTTTTCATTTTCTTTAAATAGCTTATTTCTTTTCTGTTTTTCTTTCTATCTATTGAATCTTTAAAATTATTTTGGCGTTTTAAATTTTTGAGAATAGTCTGTTTTTGAATGATTGTCAAATTATGTTCTTTTATGTCTAAACAATTACAATATCCAGGATTTAATAGTTTATTACAAAAGCAACTTAAAGTGCGATAAATTATTTTGTTTTCTGACTGAGAGTTTCTAAGTTGATGGAGAGCCATAGTACCAGGCACAGGACGTAGCTGTATATTGACATTTTCAAGAATTTCTGGCACATAAAAAAGTCTAATTTTTGATTCAGTCTCGTTTAATAATCGATATGCTGACTCTGCATCAGTTATGTCAGATCCGTAGCAGACTAACGAATCCAATTTTCTCTTTATCGCACCACCAATGCCATCTGCAGCACCCTTTCCATGTGCAGATTCAAAGAAATTCCACGTTGAGTAGGGGAATCCTAGATCTTTAGTAAGTTTAGAGAACAAGTAGAAGTTCTTTTTTTGTTTATATTGAACAGTTGGTCCATCTGAGAAAAAATGTATTGCATGTACGTTAGGAAATTCCTCTCTAATCAAATGTAAAACCGGAGATAGATGGGCCCAAATAGCTTCTGGTCCATGGTTGTTACAAGGTGAAATGGAGGCAAATGACATCGGGTCTCTGCCTTTGCTGTACATAACGCCAGTATGTAGCGTAAATTGTTCACGTGAGGATCCAAAGTGCATGGCTTGAATTTCGGTACTTAATTTGCACGAATAATTTTCGGAAAAGTCTATGTGAACGGCTACTGATTCATCATCGAGATTTTTAATACAGCGTCGATATTGTGTATATTGGTGTCTTATATTATATGCGTGTGTCTTAAACTGTTTTAATTCGTTTGTAAATGATTCTAAAAGATGTTGTAAAGTGTCATTTTTTTTTCCTTTAACCATTTTTTTAGTCACTTTTTTTAAACCATCACTATTCTTGTCATCATATTCATGATTTTTTAGAATCCATTCTGACCAGGAAACGCTTTCATGTATATTTTGCCCATTAAGATTAAATTGAACAACTTTGTTGCGGCATTCTTGACATTCGCCATAGGCACATTCTATTTTTTTTTCGTCACATACAACCATTGACAAAATATCATCAAGTGACTTGGTTTCAATTATATCCATAGACTTGAGTTTCATCGCCTTCAGCGCTAAGTTTTCATGCCTTTTGCATGCACAAGTATCACGTGAGTTAAGTTTTGGGGGTAATATGTAAAACGGTCTATAGCGTTTAAATGTAGCAAATGAAATTTTGCCACCTTCTAACTTATATTTTTTATATAGGTGTTTTAAGGTTCCTAATAAATATCGTCTTTGTCTTGTTTGTTTTTTCAGTGTTTTAATTTCTTTTTTCCCTGCTGTTGCGACGCTGTTATCGTCTCTTTCAAAAAAGTTCGACAAATGATTCAGTAATAAAAAGTTATTTTTTTTAACTTGAATTTGACGTATTTTTCCTTTAAGACCAAAGTATGAACTCATTTTAGTTTTCATTTTGTATTTTTTGACAACATCACTACAGACTATATTTTTAAGTACTTTTTTATCAGAATTTTTATCAAAGTTTTCGTAACGTTCCTTTATTGTATCTACTAAAACATTATGTTCTAATAATCGTTTCTTTACTTTTTGTTTTGCTTCAGATGAAATTTGTGGCAAATTTTCCTCAATAAACATGTTTGCCCTGGTGCATGGAGTCCGTTCTAGTTTTTCATCATTAGAACTCGGTGTTTGTTGTAACTTTTGTATCAGATCATTTTTCTCGTGCAATAAGTCGAGTAGTTCTCTATTTTTCTTTAAGTATCTATTAAGTTTTTTTTTTAAATTATATATTTTCCTTTTAATTAAGTCGTTATCCACTTTAAGATAAGCATTTTCTTTTTTTAACCTGTAATTCAATCTTTCTGCACACTTTTGTTTATTTATTTTTTGTTGTTCATTGTTTAGCAAATACTCTTCAACATCTTTTTTCTTTTTCTTATTTTCTCTCCATTGTCTCCGTAGTTCTTCCCGCTCTTCTGGTCCAAAATCTCCTATTCTTTTTCTAGTTTTGTTAGTCCTCTCTGCATTTCTTCGTTGCATTTCTTTAAATTTATTTGGGTTTTCATTTTTCATCTTCTCGCGATAACGTTTTTGCCGTTCGGCTGCACTCAAAGGCATCTGTGTACAAAATAAGTTTTAACTGTAAATATATTTTGTGATAGAAAGAAAAAGAAGCTCTTGAACAAAGAAAATAATATTTTATATTTTTATGGTGTTTATATAATAATAATAATAATACCAGCCTATTATTGTCCCACTGCAGGGCAAAGGCCTCTTCTCATACAGAAGAATAAATAAATAAAATAATTTAGCATTATTTGTACAAACACTTGATTTCATTTAATACGGAAAATACACATGATTTTTTTCTAGGTATAGCAAAATAAACATTATAACGAAGGAAAGTATTATAACTACTGTTTATTACTGAAAAATAATTATGAAATTGTTGAAAAAAAATTAATGCCTAATGTTTACTTTCGGGTAACAGTATGTTGTGAACCAAGCTTAATATTATCCAGTGTGTTACGTAACACAACATGTAACACACCATAACACACTAGACCAAACACACCAGAAGATTCTTGTGTTCACTTGAACATAGCAGCTACAACTTCAAAGATATTTCAGAAATAAACCCTTAATGTACAAGGTAAAATCTATTATTTAGCATATTAACTAATATAATAACGAATTATAAACACGTACCTTGAAAATTCTGCATTTAAAATCCAATATATTTAACGACCAAAACGAACACCACAAATCACTTCACGTATGTTACGAAACTAAAATTGCTGACATAAAATTGACACATCATTGGCGTTGCCCTAGAGTGTTGCCACCCATTAAAAGTGGTTCTAGTGTGGTTGTCACTAAAATAAAAAAGTTACCACGTAACACATCTATTATAACACACTGGAAGATTAATTGGGACAAATTTTAAAATTAATAGTTTTATAAGAAAATATATAATTGCGAGGGATTTTTAGACAAAATGCATTACATGAACTCCCGTATTAACTACGACGGCAATCAGAAATTACATAAACCGAATAAATATTTTGTTATGATAATATAATTATCGAAAGACTGCACTGGGACATTTTAGTTTTGTATGGAGCAAAAAAATATATAAAAGTTTCGTAAATCAAATTATTTAGTAAAATAAATATTTTTTATTTTTATTTGCAACCATGTATTTTTGACGTTTTCATATTATAATATTAAATTAAATTCTAAGGTATTTAATATGTAAATAATACTAAATATGTGCGGTAAACAGGCGACCGAAATATTTTTTCAAAAAGTACAATTTTTTTGAGCCACACCCATATGTATTGTTAATTTGCCATGAAGAATAAATAAACTACAAAGAATAAAACAAACCATACCTTAAATAGCATTCACTGCTAGAATTATAAATCCGCTACAAAAATATAATGCAGTTCGTCACTCAAAAGATATAGGGAACTCAACTAAAACTATTTATAATCGAAAGTATAAAACCACCAAGTTTCCGGTTTAAACATACAAACATTTCCAGCGCTATTGATCAGTTTCGGAGTAACCAGTCCTAACATTACGGCAGTTATGTCTGGATTAGCATCATAACTGTGGAGTTACTCCAGTTCGAATTCCTCTATGCGAAGAGATCTTAGAGCTAAAGGGTAGCCCATGAAATTCAAATCCCCTTAAAGTTTTTTTGAATTTTGCCGGTCAGTCATAAGTTGTAGTTGATCAAAAAATGATTGGCGACCATAAGATACCTAAAGTATGATCATTATTGATGTTGATTGTATGTATAGAAATTAAAATCATTGTTTAAAATTTATAAAAGGGCAATTCTCATCATCTACTTACCCTTTCCCCAACTATGAGGGGGGCTGGCGTCCAGTCTGACCGGATGAAGCTGAATACCAGTAGTTTATATATAGATCTTTGATGGATATAAGATACCTAAAGTATGATCATTATTGATGTTGATTGTATGTATAGAAATTAAAATCATTGTTTAAAATTTATAAAAGGGCAATTCTCATCATCTACTTACCCTTTCCCCAACTATGAGGGGGGCTGGCGTCCAGTCTGACCGGATGAAGCTGAATACCAGTAGTTTATATATAGATCTTTGATGGATGTTACAGGTCATCAGAAGCCCGAAGATCTCACAACCAGTCTTACTAAGGGGCATCGTATACCCAGTAACTGGGTTGTGGAGGTCAGATAGGCAGTCGCTCCATGTAAAATACTGGTATTCAGCTGCCTCCGGGCAGTCTGAATCAACTTTGTTGGGCAAAGGCTAAACAGATGATAATGATGTTGATCGTATGGAAATTTGAATTTCGCGGACTAAGAGCTCTGGGGGCGTCCATTAACTACGTGAGGCGTTTAGGGTGGGGGGGGGGAGGGGGTCGAGTCGAATCTCACCCAATCTCACGTGGGGGGAGGCAGTTTCTCGGCAAATATCACGTAATTTATATTTTTTTCCGCAAAGAAACAATGTAATATTACGAGAAAACCGGGTTAAATGATGTCAAACATATTTTTCCGCCAATATGGCTAAATCTTACAAAATAATATTTATCGCGGTAACGCGAACGCCACAAAGTAGCACAGTAGCTCCTCGATGGTTAAACCGCCACCGGCCAGCCAAGCTAGCCAAATGCAACGCATAAATCCAACGCCAATAAGTACAGATTAACGTTTTTACACTAAAGTCACGTATTTGAAATATCTCACGTGAGATTACGGGGAGGCGCGGGGAGGGTCGAGCCAAATATCACGACATCTCACCAGAGCGGGGGTGGGGGTCGAAAAGTCGCCAAAATTGCCTCTCGTAATTAATGGCCGCCCCCTCTTTAAACCTACCGAGGACTGACAACTTGCCTTTAAAGTCACAGAGAGCACCTCAAAAACCATCACAAACTCGCCAAGATTTTTTTTCTTTTCAGCGCTGCTTTTCATGATAATGTTTTCAATCGGGTATCTTATCTGTGTATCACCGTTTTGCAGGATGTCTGGCCGCCGCAACGGGTCGGTGTCTCGTGCTGCGGAGGCAGCTTCGAAGAACCGCCTGCATATGGATAGGAATCCGCAACATTCTCGGATTACCGGTTAGTGATTTTTTTTTTTGTTTAGCGTGGTCAGGCTAAATTGTTCCCACTACTGGGACACAGCAAGGGAGTGGGCCGTAATCCACCACGCAGGCCCAGTGCTGGCTGGTGGAGGTTTAACTAAACACATGTTAATACAAGGTCATCCCTAAGACATACACTGACCATAGAACGGAATGATACAGCAGGCTTAGCACGAGCACCGTCTTGTGACGTTCCGTGTAGACAGTAGAAAGTTTTCTGTTGTCTTTAGAATGGCGATTACAAAATCAAATTGGCTTGACTACCTTTGACAGCTGTCAATGGTCAGTTTGGTTTTGACAGTTTGGGATAGAAAACTTTTTTTTTGAAATAGTCTACTTTTAAGGCGCGGGACAAATACAAGAGGCGTCGAGCGGAGGTGAGGCGCGGGCGCCGCTTCCACGTCCTCGGCGCATCCGCACTTAGCAGTGGCATGCTGGACAGTGTACAGACAGTGCAGACATGAGCAAAATTTGTCAGTAATGTCACAAATGTGTGACCTAGACAAAGATCGTTAGAAACGAAAGACAAAATGACAGAGTGTAGAAAGATTTCTACGGTGCGATGTCAAAAATTGAGAACCGAAATGTTACTTTGTATAGATAGAGCTGTGTCTATTCTTCGTAGAAATAGAATGCTTCATGCTGAGTCTGCTGGTCAGAACAGGTCAGGTCGCGACCATCGTGCGGGTATCTATGTGATCATAATTGTATGACTGTTATCGAAGCAAAAAGAATATGTAAAAACTTGAAGCGTTGGCTAGGTAGGCTTCGCTTGCCGCGGTTGGTCCGTGGATGGGTGAGCATCTTTACATATCAAGACCCCTCAGTGCCTCGGAAAGCACGTTATGCCATTAGTCACGACTATCATTCGTGGATGTTTGTCAGTCGTTACGGGTCGAAAATCTAACAAGTCTTACCTTGGGGTATACCGTATAGTATTACCTAATAACAGGGTTCTGGAGCTCTGATAGGCAGTCACTCCGTGTACAATACTGGTATTCAGCTGCATCTGCACCCTGATTGTGGAACTCACGATTAATCATAATTTGTTTCGTTTTGAAACAGATGGCTAAACCATTGTAGCGGCACTACAGAAAAATATTTCGCAACAATATCTAAAATTACAAAAAGAGAAGTGGCGCCATCTGCAATGCCATAGGCGAACTACACAAAAACGCACGTCATAGAAATCCTAGATCGCGCAGTTAAAGTTTACCGCGCGATTTTCATAGGTACAACATCCCGACATCAACCGTCGGGCAGTTGCCCACCAGACACAACACCCGTCTGGTCAGAGGATCCTCCCTTTTCTATAGAGTATGAGTGAACTTTACACCCTGTTCCTCATACCTCTATACCATTGCTACATAAATGTGTTCGAAAAATGAGTCTGCTCAACAACGTAAATAACACAATGAATATTGTTGAACTGTCAAAATGAAACCGATTATGATTAATCGCGTGTTACGCAATTAGTGTGCAGGTTAGACTGGAAACCAACCATAACAGGAAAGGCTAGACAGTTGAATTAATTTTATCCGAGCTTAACAACGTAATGACGTTCATAATGTACTCAGACATTGAAAATGTAAAGGAAACATCTTCATTGAAACGTCCAATATAATGGAGATTCTAAATGACAAACATGTTTTCCAAAAACTTGTAAGGCTTTAAGGGCCGATTTTTCAATCCTCAGTTAAACAGACAGATAGGGTTTATTCGATAGATAGCAAAAAAGTCTGTTGTTCAATCGTCAGATAGGCTTTATTGGTCGAATAAGGGCTGATTTTACCAAAGTCAGATATCTTTTATCCGTAGAATAAAATTTACGTCTGACAATTTTCCTATAGAAAATCTGTCAAAAATTCAAAATTTATTCTCAGGATAAGACTTATTCTAGGTATAAAAGTTTGGTGAAATTGGCCCTTATTCACTTAACTGAGGAATAAATCTATTTGCCTCTTTGACGGCCAGTTAACCGCTTATTCCATTGTTAAATGACTTTGACGTTACTAAATTTGAGGTTAGTCTTCGTGGTTTATAATAAATATTAAGAAATTGATATTTTAGATAGTATTAACGACATGGCAATTGAGGAAGAAGTCATAATAAATTAATATGTTAATCCAAGTGAAAGAAAAGAAAGAATTGTAAGACCGAGGGTCGAACAGTTTAACGCGTGGGATTCGATAGAATTCCATCGTCGATTCAGACTTACCAAAGTATCAGTGCAATATTTGCTGTTGTTGGTAAAAGATAAAATCAAGAGCAAGACACAAAGATCAGTTTTTATAAGCTTGAACACATATGTTTATTGGTATTGACTTGCACAACGTAATTAATTAAGCACGGTACCTTACCTACTAAAAAAATACATTTTGTTTCAGAAACCAGTGTATTTGTGTTGTCTTTTAATTTTATATTATTTTCTTAAACCTCTCTACTAAACTCACAAATAATTGAACCTCAGCATTATTAAAGTTTGCTGAACGCTCCCTCTTTTTGTTTTCCATTATTATCAATTCAGAAATCACAAATAAAAACACCACACAGTCAAACTTACAACCTCGTAACGTTTTGAAAAGTGAAATGACGACGCTGCCATCTGTTTGAATCACGTTTAGTCCGTCCCGTTCTAACATTCGCTTGTTCTGTATATTTGTTTCACCTCCCTGAAGTTAGCGTTTTCACAGATGAGATATTCGGTCGGTTAGTTATTCCTTGGTTAAATATCATTTGAAAAATTGATAACCACTTAACCGACGAATAAAGAGTCTAATAACTTTACTCTCTAGTTAGCTATTGGTACTTTTATCTGAGGATTGAAAAATCGGCCCTAAGTTTCGTAAAATCAAGTCAATTTTTGTACGATGTTATCCCGTTCTCACTCGTTTGTATTGCTTTGGATGAAATGAGAAGCTTTTCAATCATGCCGGGAAGGAGAGGGTCCTTCCCGGCATGATTGAAAAGCTTCTCGTTTTTAAGGTGAATCTTGTCGACATTTTTTCCATACAAACTTCGGGAGTGTATTACTCCACTGTTCGACAATGTACATCAAAAATTAAACATGGTATGGTTTTGTCTCATTATGAATATTATCTCTACGGAAACAGAATACTAAAATAAAAAGCCATTAAAAAGTTAGGAGCCAACAAAGATTAGTTTTTCTTGCTTATTTAACCTAACTTTGGGCATGTTAAAGTGATAAAAGAAGTGTAAAATCTCCAAAACCATGGCGGTACCGATAAAGCTCAAATATCGAAAAGTGCAATAAACTTTATTGGTAATTGATTTATGCTGTGGTTTTTTCATAAAACCCGATCTTCCGATGGACTTTTCTTAATTTTTTACGCGCCTGTTTTATTATAAATGATCCTGCATCTCACTCAATAACGTTGTGTGTAGACTAGCGTCTAACTGCTCATCACTGATACTACCTCTGTCGGACACGATGCCTGGTGAGACAGCGTTCTTTTTAGCCAAGCCCACCAGTGAGTTCGAGCCCGCGTCTAGATTCCCTCTAAGAACTCAAGATCATATTATAACGGGTTTTTTTTTTGTTAGTTTTGATAAGTTAACCAACACAACAAAATATTTGACATCGATTTGCGAATATCAAAATGCACGCTCCATAAAATGAAAACAGTGTCAGCAATATGATTTCGTATCGAGGGAAACAATTTTTCTGGCAACATTGCATTTCACTAACCACGGCGGTTCCGTGTGGTGCCTGACGTAAAGAATAGCACCATCCCATCTCTTCCCGTGGGTGTCGTAGGAGGCGACCAAGGGACTTACTAGAGAATGGGCAGCAGCGTTCTCTATGCATTTTGCCACCATACTGCGATCGCCAAACCGCCTTCCAAGCATGGCGATTATGGCAAGCCACCCCAAATTGGAGGAGGCCTATGTCCAGCAGTGGACGTCTTCCGGCTGAAATGATGATGATGATGAACCACGGCGACGTATTAATTTTCGTATTCAAACTAGTCTGAGAATCACAACTTTTTGAACGTCAAAATTACGAAAGACAGTTCACAAAACGCCCGCCTTTAACTATTTCCTAGTGCTTTAGCTGGGAAGAAGTAGCGTAACAAACTCCCCAGCAGGCATGAAGCAGGAAAACAAATAATGGGGCAATGGCTGATCTTTGCGTTATGCTCGTGAACGGGTGCTGCTCGTGGTGACTGGTCGTCTTGCTGACCATGGTTTTGTTATTGTTAATTGTATTAAGTTTTTATGAATTTTAGTCCAGAGGTCCTAGTTTAACTTTTGTTACTTTAAGTTACTTATAGCTATATAATTATATTTGCATATATATATATAATTATATTTGCATAATGCAGAATTGCATATGTAAGCGGGCATGCCCTTTATGCCTAGAGGCTTTTATTTAGATTGGAAGTTCTGTTTACGTTTTGTTTTAATTTTCTATTATTTTTAGTTTTCAATTTTTGATGGTATATTGGCGTGTGCTAGCTGACATATGGCAAATTTTATGTTTTTTTTTTTGTGTTTCGTAATTTTTATTACCTATTATTGTATAAAATCAAGTTCTTCTAACTTAACAGACAGCTGTGCTGCTGGGGAGTTTGTTTCGCTACTTCTTCTTCCCAGCTAAAGCACTAGGAAGTGGTGAAGGGCGGGCGTTTTTGGGGGGACTGTCTTATGTAATTTTATATTGACGTTCAAAAAGAGCTGACTCTCAGCCTAGTTTGAATAAATGACTTTTGATTTTGATTTTTGAAAAACATAGGCGACTGTCCTTAACTCAACTCAAAGCATTGGTTTCAATTTAACCAATTACAGGCACTTATGAATTGTCAAGGAGTTGTTGGTTTGTCAGAAAGAAGAAGCCAGTATATAAATTTTAAAAAGAAAAGTCCTGACTGACTCATCAACGCCCAGCCCAAACCCTTAGACCTAGAAAGCTGAAATTTTGCACAGAGATTCCCTTTATAATGTAGACAAGGAATAAGGGTTTTTCGAAATTCAACCCCTATGGGATGTTAACTAAGGGATGAAAGACCCGCGCGGGCGAAGCCGCTGGCAAGAGTTAGTATGATACATATTGCAGCCTGTTGGGACAGGTCAGCTCAAAGCTGCATTGGCTCTTTCTTCAAAAGGCCCTTCCAGACATGGCCCTGCATTGTAAGACTCACATAAAATTCTAATAATATAATGTTTGGATTTTAAAAGAGACCTGCTTTGCTATTCTGTAACTATCTCACCGGGTGAAGTGAGCGTGTAGTGAGCTGTCAGTGTCATTCCACCTGATGCAAGGGATGAGCAAGCATTACATTTACAATAATCTAAACACTTAAATAAGTATTTAAGTTGAAAAATTATACAAGAAACTATGTAAGAAAACATCGTAAGGAAACCGGCATGTCCTAGCTAGAGACTTAGGACAAAAATTTCGAAAACATGACATCTACCAACCCGCACTGGGCCCGCGCGCCCAATTTACCAGTATAGCTCACTCCCTCTCACTGAGAGGAGGCCTGTGCCCATCAGTGGGAACGTTATAGGCTGATTATAATGAACTTAAATTTTGACTTCCCTTAAAAAGAAAAAAAGTTTTTATTTCTGTAAGTAGGTTTGTTCCGTGTGGTGCCGGACGTAAAGAGTAGTACAATCCCATTTCTTCCCGTGGGTGCCTAGAAGGCGACTAAGGGATTTACTAGAGAATGGGCAGCAGCGTTCTCTATGCATTTTGCCACCATACTGCGATATCCGAACCCGCCTGCCAAGCGTGGCGATTATGGCAAACCACCCCAAATTGGGGGAGGCCCATGTCCAACAGTGGACGTCTTTCAGCTGAAATAATGATGATGATGAAGTAGGTTTGTACAAACACTTTTAACACGTCAATCATATTTTAGAAACTAGATTAGGTCGGCGTGTCCTATCTAGAGAATACAATCCCGGGATTACGGTATTTTATATGCGTAATTCCGGAATTCCGGGGCTATCCTGGGATTAGACTATGTGGTTTCTAATTGGACTGAAATGGAAAAAAAATCCGGGAGTACTGACAGAAGTAAAAACTTGAACAATTACGTGTAAAAAAATTTAATCGTCAATACAGGATTTCACATTGGGTCCTTGGGTCCTGATTGCTCTCGGTAAAAAATGATAAACGAGCGATCGTCTTCAGCCATTAAAGGCAACAGCACAGATTTTTACGATCAAAATACAAAGGAAAAGAAAGGGATAAAAGAATTAGAATTTCCTAATGAAAGAAAGGGACTTTTCCAAAAGACATCAACGCGCGACTCATCCGTGTACTCGTTCACCCAACCACCATTTTAAATAGACCCCTGCGGTGGCTCATTATCTGATTAAATTAAAAAAAAACTAAGTAACTTGTGAAATCTTCGAGCTATTAGATTAGTATTTTTGACGCTTTGATTTTCCTATATCTATATACATATATTTACAGTATACATATAGCTCATGGAAAGCGTTCGGTGACGATGACGCGAGTTCCATGATTTTTATTCACCCAAAAAGTGTTCAACGCGCTTAATCCAAGTTTTCACTTCAAAAACTTGAGTACTTAAATTCTTAAAAAAATATTTCAATGAAGTTCAGTTTACAACACAAATCACAATAAAGTAAGAAAGGACAAAACAAAAAAGCTATACTTTTGTAAGAAATAAAAAGGACAAAACAAAAAACTACATACATTTAGAATTTAGAAAATACAATCGCAGAAATATCGAAGCTTGTAATGTTTGACTTCCAAGCCCGCGTCGTAGTTTATTGCCAACATCAGCAGCAGCTGAAACCGCTCGCTCAGTTTCTACATTGTTTGGAGGAATAGACAATATGATTTATGAAGAATTTATGCTGTTTCTAAGTGATATCCACGAACTCTTCCATTTTCAAACAGGCTCATTTCACGTTAAATACTATTTTCCCACACCGATTAATTTTGTGTTTGTACTTCAAAATCTGGGGATTTGTCGTTATGTAATAAACAGAGATCGTATATTCGGATATTTACCTAATTATAATTTTTAGCTATGAAAGTATGGATGCGGCTTTATAAATTATTTGTAATATTTATTAAAACCCCGAGATTCTTGGATTGCATAACTATTCAGATGTGTATAAATTTAAAATTAATGTTTAACCCGATACAAATATGTGTATGTACTGGAGGAGGGGTGGTTTGTATTAGTTAAAACAAAAAATAAACAAATTACTTACCTAAATTAACACTTTTTCGATACAAAAGCGCATTCCATGTTAGCCAACATCTCAACTTTAGGTGAATATGCATCCGAATATCCGATCTCTAGTAATAAATGCTTATTATATGCCATATTAACCATCCGTGTCGCTTCTAGTTTTAGGTAGTTCTACAGTAAAGTGACTGGTCTATTAATATATTCTACGCAAGGTCATTGTCAAGGCACAACGGACTACGGAATGCAAACTTGACCTGTCTGCGGCAATCCCGATAATCTCGAGATTAGCCAAGTACAGTCTCAGGATTTTCGGGATAAGAAAACGTTAGGGATCCCGGGATTGTATTCTCTACTCCTATATGCCTACTCTGAGAAGAAAGGCCGAAACAAACTCAGAGGTCACAGTCTCTTTTAAAGTCATGTAAATTAGTGTATAAAATGGTCCATTGGAACTCGCATACACGGGTGGTTTTTACACGCTTTATATTAGCTTCACTTGTATGTTTGTTTGTTTGTTTGTATGTAACCGACTCCTTTGAGCGCGATTTTGACCCACTTTTAACGGTCAGATTTCATTGAAACTTTGTAAACTTGTCAAGGACCGATGACAATTCAATAATTTAAAAAAAAATGAGAAAAAAAATCACGTTTTTGTAGTTAGCAGAACTAAAAAATAGAAAATAAATAATAGTTTAAAAAACTAAAAAACACGCTTTAAAAACCAAACTAAAAAAGGAGAAAATAATTTAATTCAATTAAAAAGCGTGGGGTGCTTGACATTATTGATTATAAAAATACCTCAAAAAGCACCCCACGCTTTTTAATTGAATTAAATTATTTTCTCCTTTTTTAGTTTGGTTTTTAAAGCGTGTTGTTTAGTTTTTTAAAGTATTATTTATTTTTGTCCTTAGTTTTTACTTGAAAAAGTTACAAACAGACCGAAGACACATACACATAGTAGGTTGTACAGCCAAACTTATTTTCGCAATTTTAAAATATTTCTAGCGAATTAGTATATCTCATAAAATTGTGTAAATTATTAGGATGAGAAGATAGGAACAGACTATACTCCATTTGAAATAAGATTAGACATTTAACTAAACCTTTTTTACAGTTCGTTCAACCGATGTACGAGCTATGCTGTACATTGACCTTTGTGACACTTTGTAAGCCCCTCATACATGCACATCAATATTGTTTACCTGTGCATTCCTCCAACATAGCATTTAAGTGTAACAATTGTGTAAACATATTTAGTGGCAATAAATCCATCAAGGGAAGCAGTCGTCTACTCATTTACATAACATACCTTACAAGTTTACTTACATAACAAGTATATAACATTTTCACTGTTGGACATCTTATTTTTTTTTATTTTACTTTATGCTTCGAAAGTACTCCTTATGGCAAGTTGTTCTGCCGCGGGAAAACAACCATTTAAATTTCACGGTGTATATGTTACCGGCGAGCGTTGCTTCCAAAGGCTGTTAACAAAACGGCTAATTAAGCTAGTTGGCTGCGACATATCACGCGTAGGATTAAGTCTGTTTGCCCTAGGACAAACTAGTTTGGCCTGAAATTGGGTTTGGCCGGTAACACTCGGCTCGCGCCCTTTTGGTCACAGTTCTAACCTAACCTAACCCATTTAATCGGGGTGCCCCGGCTTAATGAACCAGTTTGGCCTGAAATCGGGTTTGGCCGGTAACAATTATATATTTTATGTAAGTATTTAGTTGTGATTATATTTTGGCATTGTTTTTTCATCTCTATCAGTATCTGTGATTGGAAACAGATATTGTCTTATGGAATTAGCTGGTTCGGTGGTACGGAACCCTTCAAGTGCGAGTCTTGGCCAATTTTTTATATATGTACTTGTAACTACAATTATTATAATTTTAAGATAAATAACTTTATTAAGTTACTAGGATATTCGCTTTGTAGTCGCAATACATTTTGAGCTTGTAGAAATTTGCACGTAATTATGTATAACTTGCGACCTGCCCCGGCTTAGCACGGGTGTACTGTGTATGTGACGGAGGTCGTAAAGCTATACAATGTTTTTATCCGGCCGACTGCCCTTTTCGATGCGGGCGACTTATAATTTAAATCTGTGATATCTTCTAAGATATTCATTTTAATGATATATTAATACATAAAACTCACGCCTTCTTCACATGGGGGTAGGCAAAAACTACGGAACACCACCTACTACGATTTTTACATACTCCTTTTGCCTCGTTTAAGTTCATACACCAGCAGACTTAGCACGAGAACCATAGAGTGTTTTGTCGTCGGAAGAGTAGGCAAAAATTACGTTTCCGTATAGACAGTGGACAGTTTTTCACCGAGAAATGTAGACAAGCTATTTCTATTCTACAGTTGAGTAGAAATAAAAAGCGACATGCTAAGCCTGCTGTGGCTCTAGTGTGAGTTTCATTTAACCATCTCGATCAAACGCTTCGAGCGCGTTCGTCGCTCCGATTGGTCCGTCACCAATCTAGGGCCAATCGGAGCGCCAAACGCGCTCAATGCGCTTGATCGAGACGGTTAAATGAAACTCACACTAAGGCCTCTGGTCATTATATACGCACGCCGGTTGTTAGTACTACGCACCTGATCTGTCTAAATAACATCACCATTAAGGTCACTATATGTCTTCCGAAGACGTCCCATCCTGGCGTTTCCACTCATGTCTGCTTTGTAAATACCTTTTGTTAGCCGCCCTTCGTTTATCGTCTCAACATGACCAAACCACCTTAGCATTCTCCGGTGAGGCGGCGGGCCTACTTGCCGGATTGCCGCCATGGGATCTTGAGGCAATTGGGAGTGGCGCGAGGAGTCAAAACGCCGGGCTCCGGCTCCGGCGAGATCTCATGGCGACATGGAGAGTGAGATTGTCGCAACCCAATGCTGGGCACGCTACGATTGCGGCAGTAAGGCCCCTCTTTGAGGAGAGGATTGAGAGGCGCCACGGCGTCCTCGCCTTCCGCCTGACGCAGGTCCTCACCGGACACGGTTGTTTCGGGAGGTTCCTGTTTCGCATAAGGCGGGAGGAAACGCCCGGGTGTTTCCACGACGTAGATCGCCCGGAGGACACGGTGGAGGTCTGCCCGGCTTGGGCGGAGCATCGCCGTGTCCTCGTAGAGGCGATCGGCGGTGGCGATCTCTCGGGTCCCCCCTGGTCCAGGCCATGGTACGGAGCGAGAGTGCATGGGTAGCCGTCAACTCCTTCTGCGATGTAGTGATGCTTGCGAATAGGGAGGCGGCGCATGTGAGGGAGAGGTAGTATATGCGCTCTCACGGCCCTAGCCGCCGCAGGACACGCCCTGGGCGTCAGGAATCCCAGGCTGATTCCCGGCCATCGTAGGCGCAGGCTTGTGGACGGCGAGTAATGGGTAGCTCGCTGTCCGGTAAGGACCACTCAGGTGGACGGCGCGTTGTGTTCCACGCGAGCTTCAAAGAGAGGTCAGCTCTTACTAGTGGGGTCCACAAGAGCCGATGCTTGCCAGGGGTTCGGGTTGTTCGAAAGAGATACCGTGGCCCCTGGCACACAGGCAACTGAAGGAACACGGCTGGGTTTTAGTCAGTAAAAGTCTGACACGCCCTCCTGCTCCAACCAGAGCGGGAGAAGTTATTTGATGATTTCCCAAACTAAAAAAAAAAATATCTAAGCATACTCTTTTAAATTTTTGACACTACGTTATCTTTTAAACCGCACCGTTGCCTTATAGTGAACCTAGTCCACATTTTTTGCATACCAACTTCGGGAGTGTTTTACTCCACTGTCTGACATGGTACATCCAAAGTAAAATATAATATAGTTTTGTCTCATTATTAATATTGTCTGTACGGAAAGAGAATACTAAAATAATAAAAACATTTAAAAGTAAGGAGCCAACAAAGATTAGTTTTTCTTGCTAATTTTACTTAATTTTGGGCGTGTTTGAGTAATAAAAGAAGTGTAAAATCTCCAAAATCAAGTCGGTACCGACAAAGTTCAATCATTGAAAAGTTCAATAAACTTTATTGGTCATTGATTTATGCATTGGCTTTTTCATAAAACCCGGTCTTCCAAAGGACTTTTCTTATTTTTTTTACAATAAATGATCCTGCATCTCACTCAATAATGTTGTGCGTGTAGACTAACGTCTAACTGCTCGTCACTGATACTATCTATGTCGGACACGAAGGCTGATGAGACAGCGTGATTTTTAGCCTGGCCCACCAGTGAGTTCGAGCCCGCCACTAGCAATTCCTCAGCACACATAGTCACACCACACATGATTCGCATGGAACGCATTAATTTCCACAGCATTTATTCTATTTTCATGCTTCTTTTATGCTGTAAAGGGCCATTTTGATCTACATTCAATGCACAACGTATCTGATTGTATAAGGATTAATACTGTATTGTTTAAAATAGCTTCGTATCCTTAGCATTGAGGGAACGACGAAGTAGAGAGAGTAGCAATAAAAAAAATGTATAAATTGCGAATCTCTTCTTGTACAACAATCATCATCTCTATTTCTAAATAGGGGGGCCTGTGGCTAAGTAATAATAGCCACAAGGGTCGATCGACCGCTACGCTAGCCGCAGTTGGTCCCTGGATGGCTGACCATCTTTACGTACCTTGGTCCCTCCGTGCCTCGGAAAGCACTTTACGCCGTTTGTCCCGGCTTCATTTGTGGATCTTTGACAGTCGTTACGGGTCGTCAGTAGCCTGAAAGTCTTACCCAGGTATCGTGGTATCGTGTTACCCAGTAAGATAGATAGATAGATAAAACCTTTATTTAGTGCACACAAAAATACAATGAAATGATGACAAATAACACGAATTGAAATAAAAAAAACAAGGTGCCCATTACATCTACAAAAAGAAAAACATACTTAGGTGCTTAAAATATAGTGACACTATTACATCATTCCATTCAAATTACAAGGTGCGGTGTGCGTCTTACGGTTGCACCAAATAGGAGTCCAGCTCAGCATGTGTCAGGCAAATATACCTGACGCTGATATTCTGCTGGATCCCTGCAGTGACATACGGACGTATAGTAGACCAGATAAATTGGTGTTGAGACAATGTGTTATACAGGGTGATTGGAAGATGGGTGCAAAGCTTTAAGGTGAAGATAGTATAGACAATTTAGAACCATTTAAGCCATGGTTGTCTTAGACGAAGTCTTACCAATTTTTTTTTTTTAATAAGGTTTAAAAGACGTATTGTACAATTTTTTTTTTTCTGAGCTTTAAATGTCTGTAAAAAAAATGTCTAATGACACAGAAGCCTAAAACATGTTTTGCTTGATTGCTTACACATTACTTTAATTAAATAAATAAAAAAATAATTCATTTATCATTCAATTTGGCCATAATTATGCAGTTTACATTAAATTTTGAGAATTTACGAAAAAAAACTTAAAAATTTGGTTAAAAATATTTGGTAAGACTTCGTCTAAGACAACCATGGCTTAAATGGTTCTAAATTGTCTGTACTATCTTCGCCTTAAAGCTTTGCACCCATCTTCCAATCACCCTGTATATGCGGAATGAAATTATGTAAGTTTACCCGCAACTTACGAGTAAATTATGTATCATACAGCAAAGAGTAACTGGGTGGTAAAGGTCAGATCTGTAATAGCTTCATGTAAGTACTGGTATTCACCTGCATGGTTAGACTGGTAGCCGATCCAAACTTAGTTAGGAAAAGAGTAGGTAATGATAATTTAAAGAGTGTCCATGGAGTTTCTTGCCCGTTCTTCTCCGCAGGTACCTATTACTCTTTGGAATGGGCAAAACTAGCTTCAAGTTTCTAACTGACCTACTCTATAACGATTCTAAAGTGCCTGTAAATGCTTTGATTGAACAAATGTTTGACGTGAGTCGGTGCAACATGTATATTTTTGACCGACGAAAAAACGAAGAACGTTCTCAAGTTGACCCGTATATTTTTTTTTATGTATAACCAAGCATAACTTTTTACAGAGTAGTTCGATTTGGATAGTTCTTTTTTTATTGGAAAGGATATTCCCCGAAGTTGGTCCCATATTGGAATTAATTTGGAATAAAAAAATACAACCCTATGGGTAGGAAAACAGGGGATGATTGATTGTTCACTCACGGATTTTAATGCTGAGTTGTGTATTACAAAACGTAATCAAAAATTAAGCATGCAGTAATTAGTAGATTATAGCCACAAAAAATTATTAACTTTTTTGTTGTAACCTTAATAACTAAGTTCGGAAGTCGGTGACTTTGGATATGTAATTGAATTTTATGTCACCGCCTTCCGAACGTTTATAATTTTTTGCTATTCAGTTTTTTCGGCGGTTTAATTTTTTTGTTAAAAAGTTTTGCTTCAGTACTTCTCTATTGATAAATTATTTTATTTCTATAAGTAGTTTCGTACAAACACTTTTACTCGTCAATCATATTTTTTAAACTAGATAAGGTCGACATTTCTTCTCTGTCAACTCTGGGAAGAAAGGCCGAAACAAACTCAGAGATCACAGTCTCTTTTAAAGTCCAGACATAATCTTGGACAAATCATGTGAAGACCATGTAGGTTGGTGTCTGAAATGGTCTTTTGAGGAAAGAAGCACCTGGGACCTAGGCCTCCTCCGTGAGAGGGAATGGGCTGTAATCCACCACGCGGGCCCAGTGCAGTAAGGATGCCCGATTTTTTGCTTTGAATCGATCTTCTGGATCGTAACCTCGTTAATCGATTCAAGATCTTGAATCGTATTGTATTGAATCGATCTTCCGAGATCGAGAAAGATGAAAAGAGAGAGAATGAAAAGCATAGTATGCATTCCAATTTTACACGCTTTATATTAGCTTCACTTGTATGTTTGTTTGTAACAGACTCCTTAGGGCGCGATTTTGACCCACTTTAAACGGTCACATTTCATTTAAACTTTGTAAACTTATAGAGGACCGATGACAATTCAATAATTTAAAAAAAAATAGAGAAAAATAGAAAAAAACGAACTGAAAAAAAATCACGCTTTTGTAGCTAGCAGAACTAAAAAATGATAATAGTTAAAACACGCTTTAAAAACAAAACTAAAAAAGGAAAAAATAATTTAATTCAATTAAAAAGCGTGAGGTGCTTGACATTATTTCATTATAAAAATACCTCAAAAACCACCCCACGCTTTTTAATTGAATTAAATTATTTTCTCCTTTTTTACACGCTTTATATTATTAGTTTGGTTTTTAAAGCGTGTTTTTTAGTTTTTTAATTTTTATTTTAACTTAATCTACATAATAGATCTATTACAAAGTGTGCCACGGTGCCTTTGTAATGACGTTTGAGATGATTTTTTTAATTGGTAGTAGGTATTTCCTTTCGTTTTAACAATCTGTTTACGTAATTTACATTGTCCACTCGTGTCACATTTAATAAAAAAAATCCATACGGTTGATTTTGTTGGCCATATTAAAAAGTATTTTGAAATAATAGGTCACGCTCAGAGATCAGATAGTACTTGTCCTACTGCAGTAGTCTTGTGTAGTTCGCGAACGATGAACGAATAGGAACCGTTTCTTTATACTGTACTAAAAGAAACGTTTCCGAACGCCGACTTGTAATCGGTCTATTCGTTCTAATAGCTCCTCGTACATTTACAAAGAGCCATACCGTATGTCTGAACGAGAACGAGAATGACAGCGACTGATTTGACTGATACGACTTCAATGAGACTTTTTTGCTCCGTGATCTATGGAAGTACTGACTGAGAGCGAAGACGGAATAGAGCTAATAGAACTAATAGAATGAACTAGTTCATTGACCGAAATGAACTAGTACGGAGCGATCTTAAAAATGACCGAGCAGGCACAATATAATGAAAGAAAACAAAATCAGAGAATGCTAACATATCCGACAATAAAATAAACAAAATATCACGGTATCACCTACCTTCATATTTCATACAATACCGGTTTTGATTAAGGCGGTAATTTCTTGAAAACGCTTAAAAAGGGGTTTTTTTAAACCAGTGTATCTCTTTAACCGTAAATAATTTTGGAAGCAAAAAAATACATGATATTTTCAAGTCTTTTTTGCACACAGTGATGGAACTCAAAACATAGTAAAACATATTTTAATGCATCAAAAAAGTCATCAAAGTCACCTCTTAATTATCTTTAAAACCAGTTTATCCCTTCAATAACAATTATAATTATACCATAAAATTCCAAATGCCAAACTGCATCCAGTGATGGATTATTTATTATTAAATAGTTAATATCTAATTTTATACGATTTTATTTGCGTTTTTACGACAATGCTTGATCATTTATTATTCGAATTTATTGCAACAGATTTTAACCCGTAATGGATTGTAATAAGAACTAATATCGCTCATAACGACAATATTAAAAGTTACCAGGGCCTTAAGGTGAATGCGCAGTGGTAGACCGCGAAATTCAAATTTTCTTACGTTTTTGCAATTTTCAGGTCAGTATCAGGTTGTATCCTGATCAAAATGTGATTTGCGAATATAACAGGTACGTGTTTACAGAATTATAGTCATTAGAATGTCTAATATATCTCTTATAAGTTAGATTTCTTCCACAAGCACTTTTTCATAAGAAATTTGTTCTTATGGAACAAATCTAACTTAGAAAGATGTATTATTGATTCTAATGATTATAAATCTGTAAATACGTACATGTTATATAGTCGCAAATCATATTTTGATCAAGAAACAAGCTGACACTCACCTGAAAATTGCAAAAACGTAACAAAATTTGAATTTTGCGCTCTACCACTGCGCATTCACCTTAATGTAACTCGAAAAAGTCGAAACTAATGTCATTCAATGTTTTCGTAGGTAATCTTACTTTGTTGTAGTCCGTATACGGTACGTTTCGGTTGACGGTTAGGTTTTAGTTGATACAATTTCTTTATACGATCTAATAGCACATACGATTCGATCTGGGCATAGATCGCAACATTTTTAATCGATTAAAAAAATCGGCAGATCGTATAGCGATGAATCGATATTCTGGAAGATCGATTCAGATCGGGCACCCCTACTCTACAGCCACTCCCTTTCTACCCATATTATCTTTTGCATTTCTTTGGTCTTTTTCTATTCCTATAGCCATGATGCCTGATGCTGGCAATAATGTGTTTTTTTTTTTTAAACTTGCATGACGCAATAGTCGTTGCCATGACCTAATTTCCGTCATCCGCGCAGGCGGGCTAGCAATCCTACCTACGTACCTACATAAATCTGCGATACGGACCAATCAATAACGTGTTATGCAACGGGAGTGATATAAAACGGAGGCGCGCGCAGGGGAGCTCCCCCGAGCGCAATCTGCATTGCGGCTAAGAGAAACGGCTATTACAGTATCCGCATCGGCGTAACATGGCCGTCCCGCGAGCCAGGAGAAAAAGAAAAAAATCCAGGCAGGATGTTTTACTGTTCCGAATTGCTGGTAACATTGTTCTTACCGCCATCAGATCCTTCGAATCCGGCCGGCCGCCGGAAGGAGATAGACAACGTCATGAAGAGAGCTCGCCAGGCTTCGCCGGGCAGCTGGGACCGGAAGCTGCTGGAGGTGGAAGAAAAGGACCCGAACCGGTGAGCATTAATAATTAAGCTATCATCGCCATTCTCTAGCCCTCAATCAGGGAAGGCAGAACATCTCTTTGTCTTCCATACTTATCTATATCGGTGTGCATTTAAAATATTCTATCATCATATTTGGTATTCATCATCTCACTCTAGGTCCTATCCCAATTTATTTCTGATCGGCGCAACTTGTCTTTGTCTTCCAAATTTTTCTATTACATTCTGGTCAAAAACGTCACGTCCAAAATCACTTATTTGCGCAGTGCTGACCGCCGAGAGTTGGAAATCCAACAGTGCGCTTTTTTGACGTGCTGCAATGCGGCAGCGCGTAAAAAAGCGCACTGTGGGATTCTCAATGCTCAGCTCAATACAGAAACTTGCAAATCCAGTACGCGATAAAAAAACGAGCGCGCGTACGAGGGCGTTGTCGTCATGTTGGTAGTAAATTTACAATATATTTAGTTTTAAAAATCACTCTTACACTGCAACACATAAAGGCGCGGTCGGTAGCAAATTGTGTCTACTGATGTGCCGTAGACTGTGTATAGCTTGTACAAGAAACTTTTGGCTTGGTGCCATAATTGGAACCAACGCCGCCATCTTGTTTCAGCTTAATAATCGATTCGCATTACTTTACACGCCCAAACTGGGCGAATCGACCGACACTTTAATTTTTTTTTTTATAGGTGACTTGCACTAAGTGAATTTGTGCGCGAATCGACAACTCCAGAATTACGTATTAGGATACGTATTAATATTACCTTTTTTTTAAGATTCGGGCGATTATATTCGTGCAAAAGACTAATAAAGCCGTTTTTTTTTACAAAACAATTGCAGAAATGTTTTTAATTCAAATCATTTATTTGCTTGAATATATGGATAATATAATAGATACATTAACAAAACTTAAAACTATATCATACCTCAACCGGACTGCAACAATCGTATTACTAAAATTAAAACATTTCTAACATTAAACGTTCATTTATCTATTTCAATCAATTATCATGGGGTATTTTTTAAATTAATTAATTTTGTCATATTATTAATATTTAACTTACAAAATTTGTTACTTTTTACAAACGGCGTTCCTTGCCTACGTCATTTTATTCGAGCGCCAAAAAATCCTTGGCGCAGTATACAAGTAACTCGCTCGCTCGCTCGCTTACTTTATATCGGAGAATGTTACATAAGGTAATTAAGGATAGAAAGAAGGATACGTAGCAAATTTCAGAAATTGTGTTACCAAGCAAACTCAAAGTTCTTATTTATTTCAATTGATGTGGAAGAAACGACACCTTAAACCATTTACAGACACTTTTGGACTATCAAGGAGTCGGTCAGATAGAAAGTTACCCGTACCAAAACTTCTAGTAGATCTCTATCGAAAATAATGGGCAAGGAACTCCCTATGAACCCTGATGTTTCGAACTCAAGCACACACTTTACTGTGTATAAATTATGACCGCTCCTCTCAACACCTGTTGAATTTTTGGTTCTAGGACATGACGGTTTCGTCACGATGTTTTCCTTCACCGTTTGGAGAACAGTGGTGATGAAATTAAACACACAAAGTGCTTGGGTTCGAACGGCGCGCGGCAACTCTTTCAAGTCGAAGTCGATACCATTGAGCTACCACAGCACATAATATACTTTATAATCGTACAATTCATGTGCGGCATCACCCATGTTTAGAATGACACACCCTTTTTGAGCGCACGTAGCATTCGACATCGGTGTTAGTTTCTGGCGGTAGGCGGGGCCCGAGCGACACCGTTCTCGAAATGGCTCCCGCGCCTGCGCTCGGCGACGAGGCTGATGACGCACCTATGTTACGTGCACTCAAATAGGGCCGCGAGCATTCGCTATCGGTGTTAGTTCGTGGCGGCAGGCGGGGCCCGAACGACACCGTTCTCGAAATGGCTCCCGCGCCTGCGTCCAGCGACGAGGCCGATGACGTACCTATGCTACGTGCGCTCAAAAAGGGCCGCGAGCATTCGCTACCGGTGTTAATTGGTGACGGCAGGCGGGGCCCGAGCGACACCGTTCTCGAAATGGCTCCCGCGCCTGCGCCCAGCGACGAGGCTGATGCCGCACCTATGCTACGTGCGCTCAAAAAAGGGCCGCGAGCAATCGCTATCGGTGTTAGTTCGTGACGACAGGCGGGGCTCGAGCGACACCGTTCTCGAAATGGCTCCCGCGCCTGCGCCCAGCGACGAGGCCGATGATGCACCTATGTTGCGTGCGCTCAAAAAGGGCCGCGAGCATTCGCTATCACTGTTCGTGAAGGCAGGCGGGGCCCGAGCCACACCGTTCTCGAAATGGCTCCCGCGCCTGCGCCCAGCGACGAGGCCGATGACGCACCTATGCTGCATGCGCTCAAAAAGGGCCGCGAGCATTCGCCATCGGTGTTAGTTCGTGACGGCAGGCGGGGCCCGAGCGATACGGTTCTCAAAATGGCGCCCGCGCCTGCGCCCAGCGACGAGGCCGATGACGCACCTATGTTGCGTGCGCTCAAAAAGGGCCGCGAGCATTCGCCATCGGTGTTAGTTCGTGAAGGCAGGCGGGGCCCGAGCGATACGGTTCTCAAGATGGCGCCCGCGCCTGCGACCAACTACAAGGCTGATGTACAAACCCACCAATGTACAAAAGATTTTAAATGAGTAACTACTTATGGAGTTTCTTGCCTATATTCTCTATACGAAACTATCTTTTGAAATTGGACTGTAATCAATTATACTTTCGACTTATTAGTCGATTGGCACGATTTACCCGCCCGAATCAAGCGAATCGATACTTGGTTGCATGTATTTGCAGTGACATTTTCTGATAAAGTATTGCATAAAATTCCAAGTGCCAATTGCTTATTACGTATTTCTGGAGTTGTTGTTTCGCCCACAAATAAATTATCTTGGTATGAGTCGCTTATCTATACATATAATAAAATTGTAACAGGCCGATGTCTGTACATTAAAGATATTGAAGAAAAAATAGTATGGGGGATCTTTATTAGAGCAACAGAAGCCAAAACAACGGTTTTTAGAATTTTTGTCTATCTGTATGTTTGTTACCGCATCACCCAAAAACCACTGCATGGAATTGAATGCAGTTTTCAATGAGGTATTCCGAGAGGTCTAACTTAAAAAATAGGCTATATATTATCAAAAAAAAATGATTATCTACTTGATTCTAACGCGTATGAAGTCGCGGGCAAAAGCTAGTACAATATAAAATAATATATTATGTATTTAAAAGCGTCAATTCGTCCGATTCAGGCGAATAAAATTCGTGCGAATCCACTAACTAATAAGGCATATTTTCTTGTAAATTTTGCCATTCAAAATTGCCTTTTAGGAATACATCAAAACTAAAATATTTTATTTCATATAAACCTGCATGGGCACTTATGAAACGTTAGATGCTAGGTGCACGGTTCCAATTTGTCGCTTCCTATGGACAGAGCCGGCAAGAAACACCACGGTTACTCTTTTAAAAATAATTGGCTTTTACAATGTTTTGAAATTACATTGATAATAGGTATGGGAGGACAGTGCAGGCCTGTCAATAAGTACCAGGTACTTAGAGTAATGAAAATACAGAATATATAGAAAATCGTCTACATATCTAGTCTGTAAGGCCTACAACGTTCTCTCATTCACAATATGTAAAAGAATCTACGTAAATAAAATTAACCTATTCAAACCAAGTGACATGATTTCCATGACAATCACTAGTAAACAGTCGATATTAAAATTGATGTATAATGTCAAATAATGACGAGATTATGTTAGACAGTGTAAAAAATAAAAATAATAAAAATTAACATTGTAATTTGGGAGCAGTTAATAGACTTTCACATAGTTCACGTAGTTAGCTAGCTAGTTAGTAATAGCTTCACGATTTCATTTTGACTTTTCCACTATGATATGGCCAGGGATTGCAAAAAATATAGACACATAGAAGGAAAAGGGGGGAGGTTTTTGCCCAGGACACGATATAAGCTAACAAAAACCTTTGACTTAAGAGCGTTTATTCAAAAAATGGGCAACGTCGCAAATAGCTGTCAAATATTTCACTGTTTTGATTAATTTGGTGATATTACTGTATGGAAATATGAAATATCGCTAACTAGTGACCTAAAATATTGATTATGAAATGTAATAATTAATATCTAAACACCGAATATTTAGTTTTATATGTAAAAAAAGAACTTAGAAACTTTCCAAATGTCCTTTTTACACCTAAAACGGTTACAACATCAAAAGTGTTATAATTGCAAATCATTATTCATATTTTAGGTCACTAGTTAGCGTTATTTCATACTTCAATACAGTAATATTAACAAATTAATAAGAACAGGTAAATATTTGACAGCTATTTGCGACGTTGCCAACTTTCAGAATAATCGCTTGCTGTTAAACAAGTTGACACTTAATTCCCTCATTCTTTTGAGTCATCAATTTGTATATTCTTTGTATTTTACGACCCTATGTATATTTTCGAGTGGTGTATTGTGTTCAATGATGTGAACATGATAGATAGATAGGGTCGTTGACTGCTTTTATTATTATTATTTATTTATTTGTTGAAAAAGAAGGTAGGTAAAGTCAAAATAAAAAATACTACTACACTTTTTTAATGCTGTATTTTTTTTTATAATGAAGAAGTTTTAATGTGACGGTATCTTGATAGTTTTTCATGCTGTGAAACACTAAACATTAATTGCAGTTTTTTCTTATGTTTTCATAGTTGGTTGCTATTTGCAATCTACGTAATGTTGGCATCCTGCATTGTCAACATTTTTTATGTAAATAGTTTTAATGATGAGAAAAGAAAATTATTATATAAAATAAACCCATTAAATTGATAAAATAACATTCAACTATCTGAAATTATTTTATTGTTGTTAATATGATTTATTCTGAAGGCGAATGTAACTTAAAATTAAAACAAATTGCCTTTCAAAGAGATTGTTGTTTTATATTATTGTTTTGTTGTAAAAAAAAGACTAATTTGAAAGGGATTTAAAATTTTATCGATCCGGGTTGGACTCGGTACTGTGGTGATGGCGAAACCGCATCCCACTCGTCTTGGTTGTTTTTAAATCTCTTACAAAAAAAAAGTAGTCAATAATCCTATAAAGCTTAGGTCTCCGACGAAACCGATGCCGACATATACCGGCCACAAAATGACGGTAGTCATGAAAATCACTCGTGTTTGACATTGCAATGTCTAAAACGCAATTTTCCTGGCCGTTATTTTACGGCGTTATAAGACGGCATCGATTTTTTTTTGGAAATCCTGGCTTATCTAAAATGTGTCACACCGTTTGAACAGATGGCGTCACAGTGGGTACAAACAGCTGTATCTTGACGGATCGCGGTCGCCGTCACCGCGGCGATCCAGGTCCCCGGCACTTAGGCGGTCCAGGTGAATGTTATCATTATATTGAATAACGGTGATTGGGGCTATACACTTTAGTTAGTGAATAATAATTCAGCATCACAATTTCTAAATATTCTTATGTTGTCAACTCGTAGGAATAGCCCTGAAGGGCAGCCTGCAAGGCCATACCCACAACAACAACCACATCCAGTAAGAGTTGATACCCGGGTCCAGATCCGGGTATCTAGGACCGGGTATCTGATCCAGGCCGCATGCTTAGCAGTCGCATATGTGATTACTGAATAACCTTTCCTTTTTGTTATTCAAGTTCTTTATATTTATAACTGGCTGTGCCGACAGACGTCGCACTGTTCAAATTTCAACAGTACATCCAAAAGGGTGAAGGCCGGGACTATTAGGGGACTGTCGTTTTGACGTTCAAGAAGTGCTGACACTCAGCCTAGTTTGAATATAAGACTTATTGGGGCTATACTATAGTTAGTGAATAATAATTCAGAATTTCAATATCAAAATATTCTTATGTCGTTAAGGGCCTACGTCCCGTTTGGTAGCGTAACACGGTCACTTTATGAACCGTACTGCTCATTAACGGCTTGTCTTGAAGATTTGAAAAATATATGATTTTGCTAAAGATTCATATAGATCATTTTGCCCGAAGTACTTTTTTTGTATGGTTAATACTTTTGCTGTAAAAAAATATTTTCCAACACGCAATATTTTGGCTTCTATTCCATACTCCTACTAAACGGCTTCGTTATTTGGAAAAAAAAATACACTGAAAAATAGATAGTTAGAGGTACCACAGAATCGCCGAAGCACAATTGTAAATTAATCAAAGGAATATCCCCATTTTGAGATAAAGGCTCAGAGGTGCCCTGCGCGGGCGCGGGCGGCAGTCGTGGTTTAGCATACAAACGGGAGATGAGGATACTATGGACCTTAAGTCGTAGGCGCCCGGAGGTCAGCCTGTGGTACCGTCCCTACGACTACAACTACATCCAGTAAAACTTAGAGAGTTAGATACCCGGGTCCAGACTCGGGTATCTAGGACCCGGGTATCTAACTCAGGGATTCATGCTTAGCAGTCGCATTATGTGATTACTGGATAACCTTTACCTAAGTTCTTTCTATGTACTTACAACTAGCTACTGCGACACACGTCGTCCCATACAAATTTCATCAGTTCATCCAAAAGGGTGAAGGTCGGGCGTTTTGGGGGACTATCGTATGTAATTTTGACGTTCAAGGAGTGCTGACTCTGAGCCTAGTTTGAATAAATGACTATTTATTGATTGGTGATTAGAGCTACACTATAGTTAGTTCAAACTCAAACTCAAAGCATTTAGTTCAATTAAACCATTTACAGGCACTTTTAAATTGTCAAAAAGTCGACCAGTTGGAAAGTTGAAGCTAGTTGCCCATTCCAAAACGTAGATCTCTATGGAGAAGAACGGGCAAGAAACTCCATGGACACTCTTTTTAATCATGTTTAGTATTACAAAAACTTGGGAACATTATTCTTGTTGCTTCTATATGTGAGAACAATGTAAAAGAAATAACAATTCTAAATATAAGATTTAAAATTAGCCATGGAAGTTAGGAGATGACCAGTCTCAGTCTTTAGTGAATAATAATACAGTATTACAATATTAAAATGTTCTTGTCATTAACTCATTAGGGATGGTCCAGGAGGTTAGAAAACCGGGTATCTAACTCAGTACCGCTTGCTTGGCAGTCGCGTCTGTGAATGATAAATGATTTTATTTCTGTAAGTAGGTTTGTTCAAACACTTTTACACATTATTATATTTTAAAAACTAGATGAGGTCGGCGTTTCCTTTGTGACTACTTTGAGAAGAAAGGCCGAAACAAACTCAGGGGTCACAGTCTCTTTTAAAGTCCAGACATAATTTCGGTCAGATCATGTGAATACCATGTAGATTTGTGTCTCAAATGGTCATTTGAGGAAAGTACCACACAGATTGAGAGTGGACCCGACCAGCAGGCTTAGCACGAGAACCATAGACAAGTGTTTTGTCGTCGAAAGAGTAGACAAAAATGACGTTTCCGTAAAGACAGTTGACATTTTTTCACCGAGAAATGTAGACAAGCGGTTTCTGTTCTACAGTAGAGTAGATATCCTGCAGTTAGTGCACGCATTTATCAGTAATTAGCAGCGCAACTCAGAACTTAGGAGCTCAACGATTACTGAATAATCTATCCTTATTGTTGAAAAAGTTCTTTCAATTTACAACTAGTGGACTCGACAGACTTGGACCTGTCCAAATGTCAATAATTCATCCAAAAATGTCATTGAAAAAATAATGTTCAGTTTTTTCCGGATTTGAATATTATCAGTGAAACTTTTCCGCTTATCTTTCCATAAAAATCTAATTCGTACTATTATGAACATTATGAAACAAAAAATAGCCAAATTGGTCCACCCGTTCTCACGTGATGCGCTTACAGACATTGTCCTGCCAGAACAGCGCCACCTACCAGGTCCTACATTCTCGAATGCACTTGAACACACTCAAAAATTTCATCTAAATTGATCCGGCTGTTTACGTGGGCGTACCCACATAAATTATGAAATATCGTTTTGGGTTGCGCCAAGCTGTTGGTCACGGCTGTCATTCGTAGATCTTTAACCCCTCCCCTCGTCAGCAAAAGTAAGCAAAGCTCTTACGCCCCCCCCCCCCCATGCTCACGTAAACATTGGTAGCAGACACACAATGTGTCTGCTCACTGTCATGTGATTTTGGAATATTGTCATCGTTTTCTTCGAGCCAATCATAGACAAGTAGGGTTGAAAATCCAAAAGTTAATTAATAAATTCTTCTGACGTAATCACCATCCAGATGCCACCATCCCCCATGTCATGAAAAATAAACAAATCAAAGACCCCCCGCCCCCCTGTAGTGCTTACGTAAAACTTGAATGGCCCCTTACGGGTCGTCAGAAGCCCGAAAGTCTGACAACCAGTCTTACCAAAGGAAATCGTTTTGCCTAGGAACTGGGTTGTGGAGGTTTTTACAAAGCAATGTTCAAAAAGACTGACCGAAAGATGACTGACGATACTATTTGACACCTGCGCACATTGCGCTCTATTTATACAAGCCTACAAGTAGTTGTTCCGGGTCTGGTTGTTTGTGTATGTGAGTTTAAATGTTTGTAAACGCACCCAAAATACAGGAGAAATTCCTAGTGTGGGGCAACTTTTGAAAGAAAAAAAAATTTTTTGCGGACGCTTTTGAGACGCTGATTGTGTATGTTGGGTTTTTTGTATATCAATGTGTGACACTGAATAATTTAGTTTTAGGGGTTAAAAAGAAGCACATTGAATTCTTTCAAATTTTGTTTTATTCCGCTAGCAGTATTTGCGAGTCTGCCAGCTTTTAAAACGCAAGCCCATCAGCCCCATAAACACTGCAGACAAAGTTGCGCAACATTGCTTCAGCAACATGGAATGTTACAATGTCCTCTACAACATGCTAAGGGGTGCTACACACATGTTCGGGTTTCTAGTGGTATCGGCTGCAAGCTCTTCAGCCCCATAAACACTGCATACAAAGTTGCGCAACATTGCTTCAGCAACATGGATTGTTACAATGTCCTCTACAACATGCTAAGGGGTGCTACACACATGTTCGGGTTTCTAGTGGTATCGGCTGCAAGCTCTTCAGCCCCATAAACACTGCAGACAAAGTTGCGCAACATTGCTTCAGCAACATGGATTGTTACAATGTCCTCGGCAACATGCTAAGGGGTGCTACACACATGTTCGGGTTTCTAGTGGTATCGGCTGCAAGCTCTTCAGCCCCATAAACACTGCAGACAAAGTTGCGCAACATTGCTTCAGCAACATGGATTGTTACAATGTCCTCGGCAACATGCTAAGGGGTGCTACACACATGTTCGGGTTTCTAGTGGTATCGGCTGCAAGCTCTTCAGCCCCATAAACACTGCAGACAAAGTTGCGCAACATTGCTTCAGCAACATGGATTGTTACAATGTCCTCGGCAACATGCTAAGGGGTGCTACACACATGTTCGGGTTTCTAGTGGTATCGGCTGCAAGCTCTTCAGCCCCATAAACACTGCAGACAAAGTTGCGCAACATTGCTTCAGCAACATGGATTGTTACAATGTCCTCGGCAACATGCTAAGGGGTGCTACACACATGTCCGGGTTTCTAGTGGTATCGGCTGCAAGCTCTTCAGCCCCATAAACACTGCAGACAAAGTTGCGCAACATTGCTTCAGCAACATGGGTTGTTACAATGTCCTCGGCAACATGCTAAGGGGTGGTACACACATGTTCGGGTTACTAGTGGTATCGGCTCCCAACTTACCGAGTTGTAGGCCATGAGTTCGAACCCTGACAGGCGCTAGCTGATGCCCGCGGCTTCGCCCGCTAGGTTGTCGGTTATCGCCACCAAAAGTAATCATGAAATTTTGATCCCGTTCCTTCAACCCATGGGAACCTATTCCAGGGATAAAAAGTAGCCTATGTCTTGTTCCGTAGTATGTTATCCTTAAGAGATAGATAAATGCCGTCGCGGACTTTTCTGTAGACCTGTATAAGATACACAACTCCAGCATACATCATATTGTTATATCTCAAAGGGTTTTTTTTTTGTGGGATGTCATCAAATAACTTCTCCCGCTCTGGGTGGAGCGGGAGGGCGTGTCAGACTTTACTGACTAAAACCCACCCGTGTTCCCTCATTTGCCTGTGTGCCAGGGCCCGCGGTATCTCTTTCGAACAACCCGCACCCCTGGCAGATATCTCAAAGGGTTTAGGCAGCGTTTTCGTTGAAAGCTTCCAGACGGCTTATTTTTTTCGACACCTCCCAACAAATATCATTATATTTTAGCCAATGTATACAAAAAATTGACAAATTATATGCTAAAACCTTCCTCGAGAACCACTCTATTTATTGCTGAAAACAGCATGAAAATTTGTGCAGTCGTTTTTGAGTTTATCGTGAACAGACAGACAGACAGACGCGGCGGGGGACTTTGTTTTATTAAATATGTATTGATTTCATCACCACTGCTCTCAAAATGGTGAAAGAAAACATCGTGAGGAAACCGGCGTGTCCTGGAACAAAAAATTTCGAAGACATGTGATATTTACCAACGCGCACTGGGCCCGCGTGGCACATTGTAGTGCAGTCCCTCGAGAAGATAGAAGGCCTCTGTCCCAACAGTGGGGACACTATAGGCTGATTATGCTATGATTATAACTTCGAATACTATCCATGTTCCTCAGAACACCACTCCCGGGTCGTCGCTCCCGCTCGCCAGTAGCGCGTCGCTCCCGCTCGCCGGTGGGCCGACGCTCGCCTCGCAAGTCGCGCTCGCGCTCCACCCGCCGCAGCCCCCGGAGAAGCCCTAGAAGAAGCCCTGTGGCTAGGTAAGTTTTTTCTTTTGGTAATGTTATTTCGCAAGTCAACCCACGAGGTTGCTTAACCGGACTTGCTTCAATGAACTAAGGTCTCCAGCCGAGGCTCAAAAATAAAACGGCTAAACGCTGAGGGCACTCCTTGTGGGGTACGGACCTCGGCTTAGAATGTCGTTGGTCTTCTAACAGTTGGGTAGCAAGGGATGGGCTGTATAGAAACTATATTAAAAGAGTAACGGTGGAGTTTCTTGCCCATTCTTCTCCATACGAAACTACATTTTGGAAGGGGCGACTAGAATCAATTCTATTTTAATGTAAATGTTGACGTTCAAAAGTGCCTTTTAAGTTCCTATTTGAAATAAATGCTTTGACTTTGATATAACTATACCCCATTTATTATAGCTTTAGAAAAAAGAGGCTCGTAGAAGCAGGAGTGCAAAACATTTTATTTCAAAGTTAAGTTCTAACTTTTTAGGTAGATTTAAGACAGTACTAAATACTGAGATAAACGAAGTAAAAGTAATTTTTATTTCAATAATGTTCTAATTACAATAACATCTTCATCACACATTACAAACCTACAACAAAACGAATGAATGAAACAAACAATCACATGATGATTTAAATCTAATTAAGATTATAAGGAAACAAAATATATTTTTTTTTAACTATATTTTATTTTAAATAACAACTTACAACCCACAATACGTTGGTAAATCTTCGTCGTCATCAGCAAATTCAGTTACTCGGTGTGGTTCACTCCTGGTTCTTTTAGGTTTTCTTTCAGCATTGACACTTAATTTTTTTTGGCATTAATCGTAACTGCAACACGTTTAATGTAATTTTGTTACGAAGTGTACATTAAAAAGAACCTTTTTTAACTTCTGACTAATGCTATTGTAAATAGAGTATAGGTATATTACCATTAGACATACATCTAAGTATATAAATAAAACGAAAAGTCCTGATTGACTGACTCATCAACGTCCAACCCTACCCTTGGACCTAGAAAGCTGAAAAAAAAAAGATTTTTTCGTAATTCAACCCTAAGTTAGTTAAATAAGGGATGAAAGTTCCGCGCGGGCGAAACCGCTGGTAAAAGCTAGTATATAAATAAACTTATGCTTTTTAGTAACTCTATTATTGAGTAAGGTTAGGCTATTTAATTATCAACTAAAAGTAAATTAATTACCTGCTAAGCACTTTTCTGTACGGAACATCATTCCATTCTGTATCTGGGGAAGGGCGTTGTTAGTTGCGCTGCAGTTTATACTTTTACAGCTATCATCGTTTTACTTGATGTTTTACTAGTCATGTGTTATTGTTCCGAAATAAACTTTTTATTATTTTTTTATTATCACGCCTCGACTTTTTCCGAGTAAAAAGAAAAAAAATAGTTAGAAAGGCGGCTGAAATTTCACGCGGACTCTGAACACAAGTTGCAAGTGAAGCTTGTTAGCAGTTTAGTAATGTATGGTGTTATTTGTCCAGACGCAGCCCCGTGCGCAGCCCCCGACGCCGCTCGCCGCGTGCGCCCGCGCCGCGCAGGGACGCGCGTCGCGCGCCCCCCGCCCGGCCTGCGCGCCCGCCCTCGCCACCGGACCCTAGGAAGGTAGATCAGAAGACCTATCCCTTTTAGAGTCGCTCTGTCCTCATCGAGACAGGTGCGGAGCCATTTTAGTGACGCTGTCACTTGGTCCTCGAGCCACCTTTAAGAGCGTTTATTCTGAAGTTGGCAACGTCGCAAATAGCTGTCAAATATTTACCTGTTTTTATTAATTTGTTAATATTACTGTATGGAAGTATGAAATATCGCTAACTAGTGACCTAAAATATGAATAATGATTTGCAATTTTATTATAACACTAAATTTGATGTTGTAACTGTTTTAGGTGTAAAAAGGGCCTTTGGAAAGTTTCCAAGTTGTTTTTTTTACATCCAAAACTAAATATTCGGTGTTAAGATATTAATTATTGCATTTCATAATCAATATTTTAGGTCACTAGTTAGCGATATTTCATATTTCCATTCAGTAATATCAAATTAATCAAAACTGTGAAATATTTGACAGCTATTTGCGACGGTGCCCATTTTCAGAATAAACGCTCTTAAGACGTCGTTGCTCGGTCCTCTTCCGACGCAGGCTGTGAGCCGTTTAAAAAACGCTGTTGTGGTACTGTTCCGACATGCATTTGGCCAGTTTTTTTTTTATAACACCACTATTCGCTAGGGTATTCCTAAGAACGCCGCAGCGTCCGCAATTTACCGTCGCATGACGCCACCCAAATTTTATTTATAAAAGTAAGAGAAATGGATAGTATCCTCCAGGTGATATGAGGACTAAAACACAGTAACTTCATTAACACATTCGATGCCATATACGAAAAATAATTCGTTCGTGTGTTATTTAATAAGTAGTCTCGCTAGTCGGGTCCTGGGCATGAACAGAAGTCATCAATAGCTACTTAAAGCGACGACTCGGATGCGAGTTGTGTGCACACGAACGAATGATTTTTCGACCCATACCCTGAGTGCTGGCATCGAATGTGTAGTGAACTGTATTCTAAGAACTTACAAAAGGGGTAACAAAACGGTCAACTATATTTGAACCGGCGAGAAAAGGGAGTTAATGATAATGATATGATTATTTAAAAATTGTTGATTGTAATTTGTTTCTTATTATTATTATTTTTAGAATTAATTTAGAATTTACTTTTTGCTGTGCCCTACAGGGTCCGTAATTGTACCTACCTTAGCTTTAAGCCAATTGTAAGACGTTTCAACATTATGGAATGCAAATAAAGATATGAATATGTATGCTGTCGCTCGGACGATGACGCAGTGCCTAGCCGTCTGGTGCGTGCCCGCTGCTCGAGGGCCCTCCGCGCCCGCAGTTTCCCCGCGGTCGCCCGGCGCGGCGTTATATTCTCGACAGTTGGTATCCCAAGAAAGTCCCTGACCGACCCTTGCTCGTTGAAGGGCCAGTCCGCGCCGCAGCTGAGCCAGTAGCTTTAAATTCCCGATCAATAATAGTGCCAATATTTTGATCCAGCCTGTCCCCAATGATAGCTGTCCCCCTATCAGTGACGCCCTGAGCCGAGGCCCGTACCCCACAGGGGGTGCCCTCAGCGTGCAGTCACTTAGTTTGTAATTTATTTTAGTTTGTAAGCCCTGGCTGGAGGCGTTAAGATTAAATTCTTAATGGCAGCCCCAGGAAAGCCCGGTTGAGCAGTCACGGCCTCTCAAGGCCAACTGCGAGATGCCCAACAAAAAATAAGTCCCAAAAAAGCCTTTTGACACCGTAATGTCAAACCCCGATGACGGCCATCTTGCTGCCGTAATAACCCAAGCTTAAAACTTCTCCTTCTTTCACCATACTAACTAAACATGTCTATTCCAGTCATCGGGCTCTGGTTCATCAGTGAGCAGCTGTTCCGACGAATCGTGCTCTGTTTGCTCTGCCAAGAACAAGAAGCCTGGACCGCCACAGCCGCCTAAAGGTGTTGTTAAACCAACGTAAGTATTTATTGATTTATAAGCAGAGATCGGATATTCGGATGCATATTCACCTAAAGTTGAGATGTTGGCTAACATGGAATGCGCTTTTGTATCGAAATAGTCTTAATTTGGGTAAGTAATTTGTTTATTTTTTGTTTTAACTAATACAAACCACCCCTCCTCCAGTACATACACATATTTGTATCGGGTTAAACATTAATTTTAAATTAATACACATCTGAATAGTTATGCAATCAAAGAATCCTGGGGTTTTTAATAAATATTACAAATAATTTATAAAGCCGCTTCCATACTTTCATAGCTAAAAATTATCTTTAGGTAAATATGCATACGAATATCCGATCTCTGTTTATAAGCATCAAGTTTCCGTTGTGTGAATTATTTCATCACCACTTCTTTCAAAACGGTGAAAGAAAACATCTTGAGGAAATTGTCATGTTCTGGAAACAAATATTCAAAGGCATGTGACAGCCGGCACTGTGCTCGCGTGGATTATAGCTCACTTCATGTGTGTCAAGTTCCTGAATTTAGATACCACAGGGGCAATAGGGTATTTAAAAAACTATTTTAATTTGAAGATTGGGACGAAATATGTAACAGAAAGATAAAAATAAAATAATTTATATTCATTTTCTAACATTTTAATGTTATTTAATGCATGTTTTGTACAAACACTTTTACACAAGATGCTAAAACTTATAGTAAAATTAGAATTATGAACAAGTATATAAAGTAAAAATTTTTCTAACATAATATCGTTTTAAATCAAATTTACTTTTTGTTGTTTCGAATTACATTGGGATGCAACAATAGAGTATTTTACTCTATATGAGAAAATATCTAAAAATATATTATTGAGATAGCTTAGGCAAAAAGCAGTCGGAAAATGTTAGAGTTCATGAAATAATAAAATACATTTTATAACACATTTGATGATGAGAGAGATGTCAGCACCAACAAGTGGGGTCCGCAAGGGCCGATGCCTGCCAGGGGTGCGGGTTGTTCTTATTGACAGGCCTGCACTGTCCTCCCATACCTATTATCACTGTAATTTGAAAACATTGTAAAAGCCAATTATTTTTAAAAGAGTAACCGTGGAGTTTCTTGCCGGCTCTTCTCCATAGGAAACAACAAATTGGAACCGTACACCTAGCTTCTGACGTTTCATAAGTGCCCATGCAGGTTTATGTGAAATAAAATATTTTGATTTTGATTAAGGTCCCGATTCTAAAGCACTAGGAAGTAGTGAAGGGCGGGCATTTTTGGGGGGACTGTCTTATGTAATTTTATTTTGACGTTCAAAAAGAGCTGACTCTCAGCCTAATTTGAATAAATGACTTTTGATTTTGAATTTTTTTTTCTCATGTATCTTCCATGTACAGACAGCGTATGTAGTTTATTATATGTAGTGATTAATGTATTGTCCCCAGCGCCGGCGCAGGCTCGCCGGGCCGGGCAGGCCGCGCGGGCGCACGCGCCGTGCAGCCCACGCGCGAGCTGCTGCGGGCGCGGGAGGCCAGCAAGCGGACCAGGGAAGAGAAGGTATGTGCGGCTGATGTATGTACAACTTGTCTTATTTATTTTTCATTGGGAATTTTAGTGGGTGTTTGTATTATGCCTTTAGGGTTGTGTGTACGGAGAGAAATCAAATACTGCGGAGTTCTATTATTGCTTTACTTATAACTCGTTATTAATAGTACACATGAGTAGTTAATTAGGTTGGGAGCGCGTCCACAGTTTACGGTGGTTACGGGCGAACTGCTTGTCTTTGAGCGCCGCACGTACAACGAATACGATACTGATGTGTCAGCGCTCCTACAGAATTATGGTTATACATCTCTGCACGCGTAGCATAACAACTAGGGTGTTCCCTATTTTTTAACTCCCAACGCGAAAAGAGGGGTGTTATAAGTTTGACCGCCATGTGTGTCGATCTGCAGGCTTAGCATGACGCTTTCTATTTCTACGATGAATAGACCCAGTATACTATTTAATTGTAGTCTTTGGAATAAATAGACAGTGCTTTTTCAATACAAAGTCACATTTCGTTTTTCCAATTTTGACATCGCACCGTAGATATCCTTCTACAATCTGTCATTTTGTCTTTCGTTTCTAACGATCTTTGTCTAGGTCCTTATAAATGTAGACTATTTCAGAAGAATATTTCTTCCCATACTGACAACAAACTTTGTACTCGACGGCCACAAAGTATATACGATTACGATTATCTACGAAATCATTATTCGTTTAGAACGCATTACTGTAAAACATAGCTATCTTCTCCTGTTGTACAGACGTCAGCACATCGAGCTACCCCAAACTGTAAAATTTTCCCAATTGAAAATGAACCTTATAACTATGTGAAAAAGTTGAAAATCTATCAAAGAAATTTTACAGTTTGGAGTACTTCATGTGCTAGCGTCTGTACATCATTTAGTTAATAGTCATGTCTATTCTTCCGTCGACAAATCGGTGCTCGTGCTAAGCTTGCTGTGCCACTGTAACTCGTAAACGGGTGAACCGATTTGGGTGCATTTTATTTTACTTTTTAATTATCGTCGCGGCACTTTGTCATTTAAATCATCATCATCATCATCATTACAGCCGAAAGACGTCCACTGCTGGAGATAGGCTTCCCCCAAACTCAGCCGCTTCGAACGGTTCTGTGCTTTCCACATCCAGCGGACTTCTGCGGCCCTCACAAAGTCATCGGTCCACCTTGTGGGAGGCCTTCCAATTTTACATCTTCCTGTACGCGGTTGCTACTCCAGAACCTTCCGACCCTATTGGCCATCTGTTCTGCGAGCAATGTGCCCTGCCCACTGCCACTTAAGTTTGACAATTCTTCGGGCTATGTCGATTACCTGGGTTCTCCTACGGATCTCTTCATTCCTGATTCAATCACGCAGGGAAACTTCAAGCATAGCCCTCTCCATATATCCAGGGACAAATTAAATTAGCTGGTAATACTTTACCCACGTGTTGGGTATCAAAATAGAAAATTAATGGATAAACAAAAAAAAGGATCTTAAACGCATTGCTTTGCGCCGAGAACTGGTTACAAACTATCTTTTTGCCAAATTTCATCCAAATCCGTTCAACCGTTTTTGCGTGATTGAGTAAGAAACATCCAAACTTTCACATCTTAGAATATTAGAAGTAAAGTAGGGGTTTGGTTAACTTTAAAATTGTTGATTTGTGGAATCCATTCTGCAGGTCCTGGAATGGCAGCGCTCCCAGATGGCCGTCCGGCCGGCGCCGCCCGCGCCGCCCATCAAGCGCGAGGGCGAGCGCCGCCCCGCGGCCCCGGCGCCCCCGCCGGGCCCCGCGGGCCCGCGGCCGGCGCGGCGCGACCCGCGCGACCCGCGCGCCGTGTCGCCCGCCGCCATCGCGGCCGCGCTCAACGACAGCGACTCGGATTCTGAGTCCGATGCCAGCTCGGACCCGCAGCCGCAGAGGTACGCCTGAAGCCCAATTCTCGTAATTAAAAACGTACAAAATCTAGTCGCAGTCTCATCTCGGAGACAATCAAATGTCAAAAACTAAACAAAAATGTATGGAATTTCGAGGTATTTTTGACAGATTGAGACTGAGATCAGACTGTGAACGTTCTTAAAATTACGAGAATTGCCCCTCTGATAATTTCACTTTTCATTTGGCTGTGTAATTGAGTAGTTTTTAATACATACATTTTGACCGCATAGGTATTGCACTTTGCTATGAAACAGCTGATTTTGTTTTGTGTAACCAACGAAAAATTTCTGAGCTGGGAAGTCTAGAATGATATGCTGATTTCATTGGTTAAAGTTTGCGCACTGATTAAAAACGTATTCTGTGTTAGCGGTCAAATTTGGCTCAGGTTTCAGTAAATTCGGGATGGATACGTGCACTATTATATTAATTAAAATGAATAATTTTGAAGAATATTGCTAAAATAAATTGCTGCATAAGTTCGAAAAATTGGTCTGCTTAACACCATACCTAAATAAAGCAAGAATGTTGTTTGACTGTCAAAATTAAAACCATTCCTACTGTAACTGTGATACGCAATTACAATCTTAGAATTAAATATTACTTTGATCTAAAATGTAAACAAAAAAAAAATATTACAAAGATATTGTCATAGTTACCATCCGGCCCTGTTGATAAAATTTTGAAAACGAAGTGTCACTAATGAGTGAACCACAATAGGTTTTGATTTGACTACTCTACAATAATGTTTGCCTTCAAAGAAAGAGTGGATAGGCATCTCGACTTCCATCAGGCGTGATTGAGGTCAAGAACAGACCTTTTTCTGGTCGGATCTGTCAATCCGAAATCATGGCTCCTCGGTTTGAGTTAGCAGTCGGTCTCCGAAAGGGACACAAAACGACCAAAATATCCGCCGGCAGGAAGGGTATTACTGACAAAGCCATCAAAATCAGACCCGCCAGACTAAAGGGTCTCCAGACCAAGCACTCAAAGTTTGTTCGTGACCTGGTCCGTGAGGTTGTTGGACACGCTCAGTATGAGAAGAGGGCTATGGAGTTGCTCAAGGTCTCAAAGGACAAGCGCGCCCTGAAGTTCTTGAAGCGTCGTTTGGGCACACACATCCGTGCCAAGAGGAAGCGTGAAGAGCTCAGCAACGTCCTGACACAGATGAGGAAGGCTGCCGCACAGGCCCATCACGCCCCACACCCTGCTAAGTGATCAATAAACTAAGTAAATGTAGCAATTTTATTGAAAAATATTAAAAACTATTTTATAAAATCGTCTTCACGGAAGTATTTGTGTCATTATAAAAACCAGATGTATTTCTAATGTATTATTATATAAAAATATTCGTTTTCTGCACTCCTCCATATAATCTTCAAGTGTGCCAGATTTCATTCTCCTTGGGCCGGGTAATTTTCGGAAAAAGAGGTACAAAATGTTTACTTCACGTATTAATATATGTATAGATGAATGAAACATGGAATGGAAGAATAGATTCTTTGACATATATATGCACTTAATTATATTATTAATGTAATACTAAAATCTGTCATTCTTCCACAGACTAACTCTTTCGGAGCGTTTCGGCAAGATGGCACAGTGGTCCGCGGACCGCTCCGCGCGCCTCGAGAACATGCGCATCACGCGGCGCGAGAGCACGCTGCACGTGCACATCGAGCGCGATGAAAATGCCACGGACGCGCCCGACGCGCCCTCTACCTACCCGTGAGTACTGTAGCTCAGAGGTCCAAACCAAAATGTGCCCAGCATACCACGGTCACGACTACATGACAGATTTATATCTAAACTAGCGGTCCCGGCAAATGTTGTCCTGCTCGAACGCAGCGCTACCGGATCCAATTGTGTGTAGCGGCACTACAGAAAAATACTTCGCAACAAATATCTAAAGATACAAAAAGAGAAGTGCAAGACTCACGTCACAGAAATCCTACATCGCGCAGTCGGAGTTTACCGCGCAACTCGCATGGGTACAACATCCCGTCATCGACCGTCGGGCAGTTGCCCACCAGAGACAACACCCGTCTGGTCGGAGGATCCTGCCTTTTCTGTAGAGTATGAGCGAACATTACACCCTGTTCCTCATACTTCTATGTGTGAATCTAAACCATCCAGGGGGGGTCCGCAAGGGCCGATGCCTGCCAGGGGTGCGGGTTGCTCGAAAGAGGTACCGCGGCCCCTGGCACACAGGCAACTGAGGGAACACGGGTGGGTTTTAGTCACTAAAAGTCTGACACGCCCTCTTGCTCCACCCAGAGCGGGCGAAGTTATTTGATGATTTCTCACCCAAAAAAAAACCCTAACGATTAGTGACAAATACGTGCACTGACTGGACAGGTCCACTCAATATGTGTGGTTCTTTCCTCAAAAGACCATTAAAGACAACAATCTACATGGTCTTCACATGATCTGACCAAGATTATGACTGGACTTTAAAAGAGACTGTGACCTCTGAGTTTGTTTCGGCTTTTCTTCCCAGAGTAGTCAGATAGGAAACGCCGACCTCATCTAGTTTAATAAATGATTGACATGTAAAAGTGTTTGTACAAACCTACTTACAGAAATAAAATCATTTATCATTTATTTACAACTGAAAACCTGCAAGTTACATAACTATTTTACTAACAAACTGTCTGTTCTGCAGAGCTTTGGAAGGCGCAGCGGCAGGCAGTTATCCTGAAGAACTTCTCTTGGCTGCACCGGCCGGCTTACCGTCCTGGGACGACGTGCGAGTCAGATATGACTATTACAAGAAACGGGGGTATCTGCGAGGTAAGAATCACAACCACTTGTCTGTTAGAAATAGTTTCTATAGATGCTGGTGGAGTTTGTGATGAAGTAATAACAATAAAACTATTTTAATTTGAAGATTGGGACGATATATTTAACAGAAAAATAAAAACAAATTTATTTATAATTTATTTATTTATTAAAACTTAATGCACAAGTAAAAAATACTGTACAAAGGCGGACTTAATGCCTGAGGCATTTTCTACCAGTCAACCTTAGGTGATGCAGAGAGAAAACATGGCAGGTGCAACATAGGGGATAGGTTACTCGAAAAATAATATATTATATACTAATACATAGAAATATACATACTTTGTCTTGAGAAATAACGATAGGTAGAGGAGAAAACGAATCCAGCAATTCAGCGCTGGGATGATTCTGCCAACTTCTTACGAATATGCTTTTTTTTTTTTTTTTTGAGGGTGGGAAATCATCAAATAACTTCTCCTGCTCTGGGTGGAGCAGGAGGGCGTGTCAGACTTTTACTGACTAAAACCCACCCGTGTTCCCTCAGTTGCCTGTGTGCCAGGGGCCGCGGTATCTCTTTCGAACAACCCGCACCCTGGCAGGCATCGGCCCTTGCGGACCCCACCAGTTCGGCGCACCAGGACACGTGGCACGCCGTGACCACCCCAGGAACCAAGTAACAAAAGGGCCCCAGACGTACCCGTGTCTGGTGCCCTTGGTCCCCCTGCGACGGGTCAGCACAGTGGCCCCGCCGCCTACCACTTTTCGGCCGCAGGGGATAGGGAGAGCGGCCAACGCTATACCGACACTCCTCTTCCCCTGCGGCCCCACCGCGTCCGCCATCAAACGGTGGCGGCCCCGTCCAGGCCACGGAAGGGAAGAGCGCTACTCAGAAGTACCGGCACTCCTCCTCTTCCGCAGCCTGTAATCTTCAGCCGCGATGCCTCCCATTCGACACCGCGGCCCGCCTCAGTTGCGGTGCACCTCACCGCAACCTACATTCTGGCCGCTACGTCGTCGGCTTGGAGACAAAAGCCCTGACGAGCGGCCCCACCTTGGGGTTCCTCTTCGCTTCACCGTGGGAGCGGACCACGGCTACTGAGCCCCCCCGCAACGACAATGCGGAAACCCACTGGGGGGGCTTACGAATATGCTCACGTGCAAATTTATTTATACTATCCATTTTCACAAATAAAAACGATTAAAATCAAATCTATTTTTCGTTGTTTTGAATTTACCGCCAAAACGCTCCATACGATGACTTTTTTATCACGTGACATCGTGACGTCAGCTTTGCGTAAACGGCACCGGTACAAATACTTAATTTGGCGCAGTGTAAGAAGTATTTGTGCACAGAGGCACCGCACACCAGTAATATCACTTTCTATCCATAAAAAATCTTGTTAATTATAAACTCGACATTCACTTGTTTACATACAAAGTTGACAAAAAGTCATCCTATGGAGCGTTTTAGCGGTAAATTCAAAGCAACGAGGAATTAATTTGATTTAAATTGGTTCTAATTGGTAAAGTTGATGTTAATCAATTTACTTTTATTTTTCTGTTACATATTTCGTACCATCTCCAAATTAGAATAGTTTTTTAACAAATTGGAAAATACTATATTCGGAACGCTCAATGAGCGCGTTCACAGTCAAAACCTCACAAACTTCTTCATTTTGAGCAACAAACAAAACTGCGCACTCACGGTTAAAATTTAAGTCATGGCCGGCGTTATCGCAAGTCATGACGTCATTTGTGACGATTCACGGGACATCGTTATCGCGCTCACGTTAACCAAACTTCCAAAGAGCTACTCACTATTGAGCGAGCCGAGCCGTCTCCTTCGACGCACGTGCGGCGTGAGTCAATTGAGCTAACAGTCGGCGTCTGTATCACTGAGCTAAAGAAGAGCTAGTGAGCTAGAAGATTGATATAGCCCTTTAGTCTTTAGAGTGAAAGAGCTGATCGCTCTTTTTACACGCTTTATATTAGCTTCACTTGTATGTTTGTTTGTATGTAACCGACTCCTTTGAGCGCGATTTTGACCCACTTTAAACGGTCAGATTTCATTGAAACTTTGTAAACTTGTCGAGGACCGATGACAATTCAATAATTTAAAAAAAAAATGAGAATTAAAAATCACGTTTTTGTAATTAGCAGAACTAAAAAATAGAAAATAAATAATAGTTTAAAAAACTAAAAAACACGCTTTAAAAACCATACTAAAAAAGGAGAAAATAATTTAATTCAATTAAAAAGCGTGGGGTGCTTGACATTAATTGATTATAAAAATACCTCAAAAAGCTCCCAACGCTTGTTAATTGAATTAAATTATTTTCTACTTTTTTTAGTTTGTTTAAAGCATGTTTTTTAGTTTTTTAAACTATTATTTATTCTTTTAGTGAGCTATTTCGCCCATGTCTACCACAAATTGATTACAAGGAAATTCGGAAGCATAAGAGCGACATCTTAAAATTTAAAACCTTTTTTTTGTCAACAGGGTTAACTCTAGGCGACTATGTGAAGTGGGAGGAATGGTGGTACAAGTATCAAGAGTGGCTGAAACACGAGCGTGCGTACGAACGATGGGCTGAAGCCGAGGTTGGCACGGTAAGTCATGATATTAGTGTGTACATGTCGCAGCCATCTGGTTAAATTAGCCAGCTAATTGGACAACTAGGCGGTTCATTAAACGCCGGCATCCAATTAAATAGCTGAAGGACAACTAGCCATGTTATTGAGCGCAACGTTTAACTAGATATCTGAATGTCGTCTAGTCATTTAGTTAAATTGGATATTGATGAATTTGTGACTTTAAAGTTATTTTTCACTTTGTAGTGTTTTTCCGGAAGTCGGTTGCTTTTTTTTTAAGATTTTTAATTTTCTTTGTTTTGATAGTTACGGCTCTAAAATCATCTTTATTGGGGGTCGGCGCATCATGTGCTTTTCGTCCATACTACTTTTATTAGTAGATATGCGTCTCGGTAGGGTGACTACCGAGATGACTACCTACTAACAGGCGCGGGCGCAGCCAAACACTTGGGGGGGGGGGGGTCATAGACAAAGACTACATATACAATAAGAAAATTTATTATATTTTCGAAAAATTAAGAAGGATAACGTTTACGGCTTTGGGGGGGTCACGACTCCTATATCCCCCCTCGGACCGCGCCTGCCTACTAATATACATTTTGAGCCACATAATCTTTCACTCAGTCGATCTATCATTTCCAACATTCATACTCTAAACTTTCCGTACGACATTTTTCTCAATCATCCGCATCAAATGCCGATACTACATAATTATATCAACTGATTTCCACTCGGCTTTTCAGTGTATTTCAGCTCAAGAGCAGTGGTGATTGGCGGCTCAGTGGTAACGGCCTCGACTTCGAAACCAGTCAGGCGCTATAATTTGTGTTCCTAAATTATTTTATCACGATTGCTCTCAAAACGATGAAGGACAATATTGTGAGGAAACCGGCATGTCCTAGACCCGCACTCGGCCCGCGTGGTGGATAACGTCCCACTGCCTCTCACCGTGAGGGGGCCTGTATCCCAGCAGTGGGAAACGTTCTCACACATAGGGTAGGATTTCAGTCTGTAACGGTTTTTATGTTACTGCAGGTACGTCGCGAGCGTCGCCGGCGCGGAGGCCGCCACAGGCGCAGCTGAGGGCGCGCCGCCCCCGCCGCCGTGCTGTCTGTGGACCTGGCGGCGGGGGCGCTCTCCGACGTGTGAGCGTGCACACGAGGGGGCCTCAATACTAGTCGCGCGTTGGACGCTGTGCCGGTTATATCCGGGTATACATTGCAGTGGGGAAGTGACACATAGGACGCTGTACCGAGATCGATCGAGTTAAATCCGGAAATATTTGGCAGTGTGGAGTGGTCAAAACTTTGTGTGCAGTGAGACCTTCATGCAGGAACAAATCATACACTAATGAAAGGACACTACGCTGTGCCATTATAGTGATCGAAAATGTGTGAAGTGACATAGGGAAACGCGTGTTTATACCCAATTGCGGTGCCTTGTGAGGAAGGATATGTCGGAACATCGAAATACACTGCACAGTGCAAAGAAACTGTTTCTAGATAGAACAAAAAAAAAATCGCATAACAAAAAAATCTATTTTTATACCTGATGTGCTTAGTATTATTGATTGTTTCTTTTTTACGTGTTCGCAAAGTGAGAACTTCCAACTGAAAATCACTACTATAGTGCGCGAAAATAGTTCATAAGGAACACTATAGACGTTGAACAAACGCGACTTTTATAGTGGCAACTTAGAGAAACGTAACGAAGCAAGGAAACTAAGTAAAACGAAGCATAAACAAACCCAAAATCAAACTACACTGCTGCATTAGAAATCATCAGAGACCACTTTTGTTCCAACGTCCAAGAACTGACGATGACTTCAACAATCATGGACACTTTCAGTGCCAACTTTAGTGTTAATGTGTGCACATAACGACTTTGATGAGTCGGCTATATTCTAATATTTAGAACGCGACTCCATCTTTAAACTTAGTGCGCAAACTTAGTTATAGTGCGCGGACTTTGATGAGTTTGCTATATTCTAATTTTTAGAACGCAACTCCTTTATTGAAGATACAGCGCAAACTTAGTTTTAGTGCGCGGACTTTGATGAGTTTGCTATATTCTAATTTTTAGAACGCAACTCCTTTATTGAAGATACGGCGCAGAACTGTGTTCTTGGTGCTCGAACTGAGTGCATGGAATGCCGCGTGACCTCGGATCTAGACTGCAGAATCACTATGGACACTTTGAGTGTGAACTTTAGTTTTAATGTGCACGTAACGACTTTGATGAGTCTGCTATATTCTAATATTTAGAACGCGATTCCATCTTTGAACTTAGTGCGCAAACTTAGTTTTAGTGCTCGAATTGAGTTATTGTATACTCTCTGTGTGAAACTTAGCGTTAATGTGCGCGCAACGATGTCAGAGTCGAATTACTTCGCAAAATGGCGCACAGCTCCATCAGTGACGATACATAGGTACGTCAGGCGCACCCAGCCCAGTCAGCAACGGTACTGATACACTGACTGCCGACTGGCTACTGTGTACAGACGCCAGCGCATCAAGATATCCCAATCTGTAAAATTTTCCCAGTTGAACATGAACCTTATTTTTTTCGTACTAAACTTGAAAATCTAACAAAGAAATTTGACAGAGTGGTGTAGCTTGATGCCTCTGTACTATCATGGACGCATGTATATTATACTATAAAACTTATATATTTTTAAATAGGATTATGTATCTGTGAAATCTGTGTATAGATAATTAAGAAGTAGTACCATATTTAAAATGTATGTCTCGAAGGAATACAGAATGTTGGCGCGACAGATCAAAATAACCTACCATTGTGATACATTCGCGCGTTAATGGACGATTTTTAATAAATTGTGGTGATGAGTAATTAGCAGTGATAGGAATAGGTAGTGCCTATTAGCCTAAACTTCGAAGAACAGAGACAAGAAACGGAGACTTCCTTAGGACTAAATTATTTCCGGCACATCTATCTCGAAATTTCGAGACAACACTTAAATACATTTAAAAAAATGTGTTATTTGGAATAAGTAATTCGTCTATATTTATCTAAAGTTTGTCTATAAATGTGATAGTTTACACTTGAACTTTAGAACTTTTTTACACTTGAACTTTATAAATCTCATTAAACGTAACCGAGAGTGAGCTAGAAAGAAGATATTTACTTCGAAACGTGTACTGCTTCTTATTCAAACATTGTGATTCATTGTGTATTACGATCAACAAGTCATTTACAAAATGTTCTCCAAAAAAAAAATCAGAAAATTTTATGGTTGTAATGACTGTGTATGTTATTATTTTATTATGATATATCTAGTCGCAAACTTTAGGTAAATATAGACGAATTACTTATTCCAAATAACATTTTTTTTAAATGTATTTAAGTGTTGTCTCGAAATTTCGGGACATATGTCTCGGAAAAAATTTAGTCCTAAGGAAGTCTCCGTTTCTTGTCTCTGTTCTTCGAAGTTTAGGCAAATAGGCACTACCTATTCCTATCACTGGTAATTAGTGGAAACTAAACAGACGGCATTTGAGTGAGATTTCTCGTGAAATGTAATGAAAACATGCTGGGGCCTCATTCACTATGACCATTGAACGATTCCTTACTTCGAAACCACGTCAATTCCTTAGATCACACACGACATGTAATAAATATCGACAAATTGTCTTGGAACACGACAATTTGACATTTCGATTCCTTACCGATGCATTGGTTTCCACAAAAAACGTTATTGACGTAGTTTGAACGTAGTAAGTTTCCGCGGGGAATCGTTATAACCATAGAGAATTGGGGCCAGGGGCAGATTAATAAACTAAATCGTTTACTGTCACAATGACTAGCAAGCCCAGTGTATGTTAGGATGTGTTTCATATAGGATTTAAGAATAAATGAGCTCCATATACAGACTGTATCTCAGTCATGGCGGCCAATAAGCGGCGACTAGCCGCTGACGAAGGAGGTGAAGTGCACACGTAACATCGTGGCATTCCCTCTTCCCTCGTCTGGAAAGAGGGCGCCTCCCAGTCTGACATGATTGGGGTTAGATCAGACGCAGGACTGACGGCTTCATAGCCTATTGTATGTTAGAATAAAGAACTAAACTATAATCGTATGGCACCGGCCTACGACGGTGTATACGCTGCGTTAACGACGCGTCATTGCGACTTCATGCAGTCTGTATATTTGAACTCTATATTGTAATTTAGTTATTAAAAATACTAATTAAATATATAATAATGGATCAAAAAAAAGGAGAAGAATGATTATAAATATTACAGAAAAGAAGTAAAGGAAGGTGGTTGTAAAATAAATTGAGGTTTATAAACAAAAGTACGTAATTGAAACAAGTCTCGAGTACTAAGCGAACGGCACAAGAACAACATAATAATATGTTCAGAAAGTACTCTTTAAGAACTCTGTGTAACATAATTAATGCAAGACTTCATACACCCTAATTAGAGTATTGAGTTAAAACAATTTTTTTTAAATGCCACCTATCATTATTAAGAAAATCGTGTTGACCCTAGCATTCTTTTTATGCATTTAAAATTGAATCTTATATACTTTACATAAGATTGATTTTTCTATGGCTCAACCGGCGGCAGTCAGGATGGGATATACACAAAAAAAAATGCCTACATTAAAAGTAACTGGAAATACTACATTCAGGTCTTGCGTTTATTCAAGTTCTGTTACATCTATATATTTTGTTTCGGTCACACTTCAAACCGCCATTTTGGAATTTATGTGACGTCATATAGCCTGTAACGGGCGGAACTACATGTCTACCAAGGATGCCTCGTTTGCCAAGTTATGAGGAGACAGATGACACATATACACAGTCTGTTAAAATCATAAACCTGCTTTGGGTCTGCCGTAGTCGGGTAACTTCTATTGTTTTGTTTAGAAGGCGACCCATTGGCTAAGACGTCACACATGGCGGTCAGCCACTCTATGTAATAATTATATTTTACTAATATGATCTATACTGGTTCTTAAACGGTAGTTATAGTCGATTTTAATAATATTATCTTAAGTCAAGAACATAGATCATCTGTGTAGCCACTTGACAACATTGCGAGGAAAAGTTGCGCTCGACGCGGTAAATTTTTGGATGTGTAGCCAGAAGCCAGAAAGTCTGATAAGTATTCCCCAGTAACTGTGTTGTGGATGTCAGATGACAGTCGCTCCATGTCATTCATTCATTCATCATTCATTTCAGCCGAAAGACGTCCACTGCTGGACATAGGCCTCCCCCAAGCTCCGCCACTTCGACCGGTTCTGTGCTTCCCGCATCCAGCGGACTCCTGCGGCCCTCACAAGGTCATCGGTCCACCTTGTGGGAGGCCTTCCAACTTTACGTCTTCCAGTGCGCGGTCGCCACTCCAGAACTTTTCGACCCCATCGGCCATCTGTTCTGCGTGCAATGTGCCCTGCCCACTGCCACTTAAGTTTGGCAATTCTTCGGGCTATGTCGGTTACCTTGGTTCTCCTACGGATCTCGTCATTCCTGATTCGATCACGCAGGGAAACTCCAAGCATAGCCCTCTCCATTGCCCTTTGGGTGACTTTAAACTTTCTTATGAGGCCCATTGTGAGCGACCACGTTTCGGTTCCATATGTCATCACTGGCAACACACACTGGTCGAAGACTTTCGTCTTGAGACACTGCGGTATGTGGGACGAGAAGATATTGCGAAGCTTCCCGAACGCTGCCCAACCGAGTCGGATACGACGATTGACCTCTTTCTCGAAGTTGGACCTACCTAACTGGACAGTTTGTCCTAGGTAAACGTACTCGTCCACAACTTCGAGTGCAGCGCCTCCGACCGTCATGAGAGTGGGTGTTACACGGGCATTCAACATGACCTTTGTCTTGTCCATGTTCATTTTAAGACCCACTCTTTCGGAAGCTCTACTGAGGTCATCGAGCATTGTACTGAGGCAATGTATTGTCGCTCCATGTGAATGACTAATATTCAGATGCAACCGGTTGGAATAGATGCCGAACCTCATTGTTGAAAAAAAGCTACATAGAAATATGTTAAAACTGTACTAACGATCAAAATAATTTACTTCAAATCTAATATAAGCTGATAATTTTATTAAAATCTTGAAACAAAACTGACTCCTGGACTATTATTATACAATAGTCCAGGAGTCACTTTATCTGTACATTATTTACTTTGGAGTATCATGGCTTATATTGTAAATAAGAAAACTATTAATTATGTTATGTAACATACATTTATTTTTAACTAGGAAGAGAAATCGAAAATGTTATATTATTTATTTGGCTAATCAATTGTGTGTTATCCCTATTGCAATTACAAAAATACAAGCGTCCTCTAACAGCTGCTTCACTCGGGAACAGAACCCCGGACATACCGCCTGGTAGATCGACACTTGTAGGGGTAATACACAAATTAAATTATTGTGATTTCTCAAACAATACAATGTTGTAACAAATTAACTATATTTACATGTCTTTCGAAGTACAATATCTTTATTTATATTCATTTAACACTTCAAAACTTAATTATGAGTAGTTATTAAAATAGTAGTGTGTTGTATGTGATTGTATGTCTAATTTAATACACTTTTGTAGCTACAGTCGTCTAGTTTGAGTAGCCATCTTGTTGATCTGTCCGGATCTAAGTACCAATTTACAGTCGTGACCATCAACACCGCACATTTACGCAACATTCACGAGTGGTTACGAAAATGAATGAGAATGTAAAGCATTGATAGAAATTGTATGAAATAATGAACATGGTACTGACGACACCAAGCTATTATGAAATATGTCTTTTCAAAATATATTTGAATTGAATAAGTCACGTGAACCAGGTCAACGTCGTTCATGAGAATCGACCCTTTAACCACTGGACCATCGGTTATATAGAAACCAGTTGTCGCTCGGAATTGTAGTTTTCGTCGGATATATGAATGAAATGGCTAATCAATAATCATATTTATTACCGCCACGCCACACGATAGGCGGAGATGTAACATCTAAACTAGATGGCGTAATACAGTTTATCTTTCATCATAGCTAAACACTTTGTATACCGTTTATTTTTATGTGTCTAAAAGCTACGGTTTTCTACGTCAGCAGTGGTGGACATATAGACATCGCGGTTTGACTTAACGATGTCAAAACACGCTCTGAAAACACACCAACTTTCATAAACAACGTCCCAGTGACGTCATCCGACGGTAAGCGGACGCTATGTGGCGGTCACCGCTGTCGTAGAAAACCTAGCTTAATATATATAAGAAGACTGTAATTTTTGGTCGCGTATAACATAAAGAGAAGTTGTATTAGTAAAGTAACATCACCTGTGATCGAATTATTGGGCGCTAATATACTTAAACTTTACTTTTATTCCCTCGAAAGAATAATTCGGTCATGCCTTTCAGAATCCCGGTTCCCGAAAATTTAAAAACATTAATATTTTTTAGTCTCCTGTTCGTTTAATATACAATCAATTAGTCGATTTGATCACTAATCTGTTAGATAGATAAATCAATTTCCACTACTTGACCACATTATAATTTTTTATTGATATTCCATTTATTTTGAATAAAATAAAGATACTAAATCAAAATAACCACTGCTATAATTTCATTAAGTTTGTTATAGTTGTTTTTAAAAAATTGTTCATTCCCAGATTTAACCCGGAAAAAGAAAGAGAGGCAAGTACATATTATTATTTCGTGGGAATAAGTTTAGAGGTATATTATATAAGGGCCATTATCCGATAACTGAACATCACGCATGAACTCTCAAAAGGGGTGGGCAGAGGGTTTTCATACACACATATCGCAAGTTTCATGATAAAAGAGGATTGGTCGACGTAACTAGGCTCTATGTTACCTAAGGCGACATGATTAAGCGTTTGGTTGACAGCTAAAGTAAGCATTATCAGCCTATTATGTCCCCACTGCTGAGACAGGCCTCCTCTCTGTGAGCGATTAAAACAGAATGGCGCTCGATCATTCCTGCTCCATTGCGCATACGCGACGAACAGCTACAGTTTTCTACATTAAATGTCAATGTATCTTGAATGTATGGTAGATTCGTGAAATATTAAGTAGTAGGTATATTATATTACTTTAACATTATCATGCAACTAATTAATATAAGACGTACGTTATGCGAACAGTTTGTATCGTGGTCCTAAAGTAGGAACGATTTATTTGATGGCCCAAACCAAATTAACTTGAAGCATTGATGTCAATGAGGAAGGTCGGGCAAAGCTAATTGTAGATGGAGTGGTCATACCTAGCTCTCTACGGCTTACATACATTTGACGTTTCGTTTTCATTAATTAGTTTGGTTATATTCCAATAGTTCGTTAATTACGGTGATTTTAATATTTTAGATAAATTAATAATCATGGATAATAATATAAAAACGATTCAAAACATGCACAGTCTCAACTGACGGCGCCCGTTCACGAACACGGCGCGTGGGTCAGAACCATCCAGCTCAACAAAGGGGATAGAACCGATTTGGCATATCGACCCGCCGCCATTTTGTTTTTTTTTTTTCTCAAAATCGCAGCGCACGATGAAAGATGTATGTACCCATAGGTACACACATTACATTTTGATATTTTTTGTTCGTCTATGTGTCCTCTACCCATAGGTAGAGGACACATAGACGAACAAAAAATGTCATGTAACATGGTACCTCAGTGTCACGTTACCGAGATATATAAAGGTAAAAAACGTGTCTATGGGCGTCAGATTGTATCCAAATAAACGTTCCCAGGTTATTTACTTTTATGGGGGGTGGCAATATGTTAGCCTACGCCACGTCATCATCAAATATCATTATTTCAAATCAATTACTCGCCAGATTCAAAATACTGCTGTGGCAAATATTTTGCCAACGCTCGCGAAAGGGTTTAAGCCGTTGATCCCGGCTCTCATTCGTGGAACTTTGACAGTCGTTACGGGTCGTCGGAAGCCCGATAGTGACAAACAGTCTTATCAAGGGGTACGTGTTATCCAGTTACTGGGTTGTGGAGGGCAGATAGGCAATTGCTTCATGTGAAATACTGGTGTTCAGCTGCATACGGTTAGACTGGAAGCCGACCCGAACATAATTGGGAAGAGACTAGGCAGATTCAGATCTGGAAATAGATCGACCCTAACTAGATTGATCTCAACTGGAACATAGGGGGCGGTATGTGCATAATACGATGTCTGCATTAAAAGGATATTAATATAAAACAATACTGTTAGGATAACGATGTTAACTGTTCGTATAACACTTAAAACGATTGTCACGCACATCAAATAATAATCTGTGAACATTGACAATGCAAGGTAATGTTTGTGAAGAAGACACCGATGTATCGGGCTTGAGAAGAACAGTATCCGGGAGCGTGCGTCATGTGACTTGTGCACATTGAAATAAGGTTTAAATTATATTGACAGACGCGCGCTCCTGAAATGCAATAAGTGCGTGACATTTTGGCCACTAGAATAGTTGTCTCTTCGAATATTTTAACATTATTAGTTATAGGAGATTCAAGTTTTAATTATACATATGTTTTATTTAAATAAATTCATTTACTTAAATCTTATTTTTGAGTTTTTTTTTCCTATAATCCTTTCTGAAGCTCTGAACAAAGATATTGGTATGGAGTTTAAACTGACAACCTCGCGCTTGCCAGTAAGTGCTCCAACCGTTGGGCTACTGTATCTTACTTTATTCAATGAGGAATTTACCAGCAAGCTTAACCACATTACATCCTGCACTATACAAGGTGTAATAAGACCTGAAAGTAGTCTGTGCACAGTTGACTACTAATAAAATTCTACTACATTATTGAAAAAATAATAGTAAAAAAAACTAAAAAACACGCTTTAAAAACCAAACTAAAAAAGGAGAAAATAATTTTATTCAATTAAAAAGCGTGGGGTGCTTTTTGAGTTATTTTTATGATCAATTAATTTCAAGCACCCCACGCTTTTTAATTGAATAAAATTATTTTCTCCTTTTTTAGTTTGGTTTTTAAAGCGTGTTTTTTAGTTTTTTAAACTATTATTTATTTTCTATTTTTTAGTTCTGCTAACTACAAAAACGTGATGTTTTTATTTTCTCAATTTTTTTTTGTTCAAATTATTGAATTGTCATCGGTCCTCGACAAGTTTACAAAGTTTCAGTGAAATCTGACCGTTTAAAGTGGGTCAAAATCGCGCTCAATGGAGTCGGTTACATACGAACATACAAACAAACATATAAGTGAAGCTAATATAAAGCGTGTAATGAGGTTCGAGATTAAAATGATTAAAACACATTTGAGGAATTAAATAACAAGATCAGTCTTTCAGCTCTAGATTCGTTAAACATGTGAACGGATGTTTTTTTTGGGTGTGTTAAATCAACAAATAACTTCTCCCGCTCGGGGTGGAGCAGGAGGGCGTGTCAGACTTTTACTGACTAAAACCCACCCGTGTTCCCTCAGTTGCCTGTGTGGCACGGGCAGCGGTATCTCTTTCGAACAACCCGCACCCCTGGCAGGCACCCCACCAGTTGGTGCTGACATCTGTTTGAGTTGCGCGTGGAACACAACGCGCCGTCGACTCTGGCTTGGTCCTTACCGGACAGCGGGCTATCCATTACTCGCCATCCGCAAGCCCGCGCTTACGGTGGCCGGGAATCAGCCTGGGATTCCCGACGCCCAGGGCGTCTCCTGCGGCGACTAGGGCCGTGAGGGCGCATATACTGCCTCTCCCTCACGTGCCCCGCCCGCCTCTTCGCAAGCATTACTACTTCGCAGAAGGAGGCTACCCATTCACTCTCGCTCCATACCATGGCCTGGACCAGGGCCGGACGCGAGAGATCGCCGCCGCCGATCGCCTCCACAAGGACACGGCAGTGCTCCGCCCAAGCCGGGCAGGCCTCCACCGTGTCAGAGATTCAGATGCAAATTTACTATTTTTAGTTAAGTATAGCAGCGATTTCTTAAAATATATTTTTATTGTAAAAAAAAATCCCGGGATACCAAGAACATCGGGAACTCATAACTAGTCAGGTGTATAGTTTTTTTCGAAATAAGAGCTCCAGCTGATCCACGGTTAAGGAAAAGGGATTCGAACATTCTTTGTGTTGATCGCAGTAAAACAGGCTTCCTACGTACCTAAAAGTTTTTATCGAATGGCTCCAGGTATTTTCAATAAAATTCCACGACAGATAAAAAATCTTAATAATAATATGTTTAAAAATAAACTATAACAATGTTTAACTCATAAATGTTATTACTCCATAGCTGAGTTTATAGAGGACACCACTAACATTTAGATTATCACAATATGACATTTTATGATAACGATTTTATTATCTTCATTGGTTTCTTTAGATGTTGTTAAAATGGCTGTTTCTGTGTTTTTTTTTAAAATATAGTTCTATGTATACGTTCTAAGTTGCACTATCTTATGTTCTTATCCATCATCATCATCATCATTTCAGCCGAAAGACGTCCACTGCTGGACATAGGTCTCCCCCAAGCTCCGCCACTTAGACCGGTTCTGTGCTTCCCGCATCCAGCGGACTCCTGCGGCCCTCACAAGGTCATCGGTCCACCTTGTGGGAGGCCTTCCAACTTTACGTCTTCCGGTGCGCGGTCGCCACTCCAGAACTTTTCGACCCCATTGGCCATCTGTTCTGAGTGCCACTGCCACTTAAGTTTTGCAATTCTTCGGGCTATGTCGGTTACCTTGGTTCTCCTGCGGATTTCTTCATTCCTGATTCGATCACGCAGGGAAACTCCAAGCATAGCCCTCTCCATTGCCCTTTGGGTGACTTTAAGCCTTCTTATGAGGCCCATTGTGAGCGACCACGTTTCGGTTCCATATGTCATCACTGGCAACACACACTGGTCGAAGATTTTCGTCTTGAGAAGTTGGACCTACCTAACTGGACAGTTTGTCCTAGGTAAACGTACTCGTCCACAACTTCGAGTGCAGCGCCTCCGACCCTCATGAGAGTGGGTGTTACACGGGCATTCAACATGACCTTTGTCTTGTCCATGTTCATTTTAAGACCCACTCTTTCGGAAGCTCCACTGAGGTCATCGAGCATTGTACTGAGGTCCCCCATGGTCTCAGCCATGACAACCATATCATCAGCAAACCGTTATTGTCCTTACATTTAGATTATTATTATGTTGACATTGGCAATTGTGTGTTAGTATGTAAGTAATCGAGTTATTTTATTTTAAATGTGTCTGTGGTTTCGACAAAACTAACAATCTTATTATTTGTATGCTTTCGAGTAAAATGTAGCGAACTGACTATCTTATTATAACATCCTATTGTAATGATACCTACATTTACGAATAAATTTGATTTGATTTGATAGTATGGGAGCGACTTCTAAGTTATTCGGAGGCATATTTAATTAGAATTAATGTTTAGGCCCCGCTGCAAATTTATGTAGGGAGTAGGGAAAAAAAAACATAAATTAAGATTTTGCGATACAAAATCGCATTCCATGAGCCAACATCGCAACTTTAGGTGAATATGCATCCGAATATCCAATCTCTATGTTCATTGTTATGTAGCAAAATAAAACAAAAATAAAATACCCAATACATTTTATTCTATGTTATTCATCATTCAACTTAGCTTGCCTTAGCCTCCGCGGGCGGGTCTTACTATCCGTCAACTTCCCTGGGCTAGTTGCCCTCTTCAGAGCCCTATCTTTTTCCTCCTTTCTTCCAGACCTAGTAGGAAGTTCTAATCTTTTTGTATTCTCCTTCTGCAATCCAGTCTTAGGCGTAGAAAATTCATGCTCGAGATTCTTCACAATACCCTTTCTCAGGGATTTAGAGTATGTTTTTATAGTATTCAAAGGAGTGAAAAACTGTTCAGGAGTCGATTGAGGAGTAAAAAATTCAGTTAATTGATCATTTTTGTCCACTTTAGGAGTTTTTGTAGTATCGGTTACTTTAATAACCGGTTTTCGGGTCGGTCTAGGTGTAAGGTTTTCTATAACGGGTTTTGAAGTAACGGGGACGGGTATTTTAAATTCGGATACCTTTTTTCTAGGTTTAGGTTTTTCGACTTCTTTTTCGTCTGAACTGTTTTCGTCTAAATTTATCTTGATTACTTTTCGTTTCTTAGGCAGTTCCTCGTCTTTAACTTTCCTCGCGGATAATTGAGGTAGTTTTGCCTTCGATTCTGGAGTTTTATCTCCTTCAGTCTTCACTTTCGGGCTCAATTTCAAGTTTTCAAACTCGGCTTCTAAGTCGAACTCCTGTTTCTTGACTACGTTTCTTAGTTTAGCCGATGCTATCATTAAATTCATGACTTCATTCGTCAAATAACTGTCTCTTTCATCTAAATCTTGAACAATTTCGTGAATTGTAACTATGTGATCATCTGCAGCTTCAAAATTCTCGTTTTTTAGCTCATAAAACGATGCTTCTATCAGTACCTCAATCTTTACTTTTTTAAATTGTTCTTCAAAGAAACCTTTAACGTAATCAATAATATATTTCTCGAAGTCCAATTCCATATACGACTTTAATACATCTTTCAACTTTGCATCAAAATAACCAAAAATATTAATAACCCCTTTGAAATAATTCCCAGCAATTTCGAGCTCGTTTGCCCGGAAGTACATTGAGGCTTCCAATCCGCCTGTTACATAAGCAATTATCGGGCAAAAAGGGTCAATACAGGCATAACAGTTGCAGGAAGTATGCCTGAAGAATTCAGGCATTTTGAAGCCTGGTATTGTGACGTATTTTCTCGTTGGACTGACTTGGGACTTGAACGCTTGGCATTCTAGCATCGTTTCAAAGTCTTGCTTAGGCGCAAACATTTCAACTTTTGCTTCCACTGCAGTGGAAGGCTGGTCGTTTGATGTTGGTACACCTAGGATGTACTTAAGGCGATTGTCGATTTTCACCTGGAAAAGAGATATGTATATCAGTGGCGTGCAGTCCATACAGACAAAGACACTGCCTGCCCTAACTAAATCAGATAAATATTTAAAACTAATATTATGTATTTTATCAATAAATAAAAAAACAAAAAATCATATGTCAGCTCCACCTGTTGAGCCTCGGTCGTATCATTAGTATCATCCATGCAATACCTGTTCATTCGTACAATTTGACGCAACTTCGCATTGCGATGCACTAGCGCTGCTGTGTGCCTCGGGAGAAACACAAACTATTCGCGTCTTAATATGTATATGTGTGCTCTCGTGGTCATGCAGGTAGTCAGTGCCTTTTGACACGACGAATTACGAAACTTACCGAAGTTTTCCGAACAAAGTTGGTAATGCGACTGTTTTAAAAGTACCATTGTTTCATAGAATTGTCGCTAGATAAACAAGCATTACTTATCGTCGTATTATTTTATATTCCGACGCCATTGTTTGTTTTGATCTATTTATTTTGGTTGTAAGCTAGGATAGCATGTATTTAAGATTCTAACGTTGAAAATAGTGTGAAAAATAGATGATATTTACTGTGAAAGTTGTTCAGGTGGTGTGAGTATCGAGAAAAGAAAAATGATGCGATTTCAAAACTATCTTTCGTTGAAAAAAAAACGGACTAAAGCAAATAAGTCAAAACATAAATACGTTTTAAATGGTAACTCGACTAATGTTTTTTATATCGTCGCAAGATTCATGCGAATCCAGAGGTTGAAAAAGGTCGCCACTTAGATTCCAGCTCGAACAAGCGAACATGAATTATGTGCTTTGGCCCGCGGATCCGACAATTGTACTTTGAAATAATACATGCTGGATCGGCGAGAGGTGTGATTTCTTAGTAAGCCCTATGGGAATCGGTTTGTATGGACCCTTCGCCACTGCAACACTACCTGCACCCTAATTGCGTAACCCACGATCAATCATAATCTGAATCACTTTTGAAACAGATTGCTAACCCATTGCTTCATATGTTCGAAAAATGTGCCTGCTCCAAAACGTAAATACCGCAATGAATATTGTTGAACTGTCAAAATGAAACAGATTATGATTGATCGTGTGTTTCGCAATTAGGGTGCTGACACTGACTGACAAATTGCAAAAAAGCGTATCGTATAAAAGCAGTATGTCGGTGATACGATCAATTCTTCCAAATAATGTCATCTACAGACACAAGACTAAATTCAAATAATTAATTTTCTCTTCACAAACAATGGCATTAAAGCATTGATATACAAAAAAAACCCAAGATACACAATCAGCGTCTCAAAAACGTCCGCATAAATAGAGCGCAATGTGCGCAGGTGTCAAATAGTATCGTCAGTCATTTTTCAGCCAGTCCTTTTGGACATTGCTTTGTAAAAACCACTTTCAAGTCATGCGTGTAAGATTGAATTTGTAAAAAGAAATGTTGTTTTATCATAACCAGAGATCGGATATTCGGATGCATATTTACCTAAAGATATTTTTGCTATGAAAGTATGGAAGCGGCTTTATAAATTATTTGTAATATTTATTAAAAAAAACCCTGGGTTTCTTGGATTGCATAACTATTCAGATGTGTATTAATTTAAAATTAATGTTTAACCCGATACAAATATGTGTATGTAATGGAGGAGGGGTGGTTTGTATTAGTTAAAACGAAAAATAAACAAATTAATCATGTAAATGAAGACTTTTCCGATACAAAAGCGCATTCCATGTTAGCCAATATCTCAACTTTAGGTTAATATGCATCCGAATATCCGATTTCTGATCACAATTGACGCGTAATTGGGGACAGTTTTTTTTTTATTAAGAGGAACAGCAAATAGTTAAGCAAATAGTAACATTATACGGACATACAACTAGTTTAAAAAAATATCAATTTGGTTATAAAGTAACTCATAATGCTAGTTTCTAGTAGTTTTGAGAGTTACTCTTGCTCGAGACGGTGCATTTCGGGTTTTTTGTTTATCAATGCATAAAAGGTTAAATATTACAAAAAATGGCGAAGTTCTATGCGTTTTTTATATATTAGACAGAGACAGTACTACTAGCGTCTGACGTCACAACACAGGAACGCCAAAGTAACTTCGCGCCATTTAGTACAATGATCATTTTGCGTGACAAGGTTAGAAGAATAACTTTAAAGGCATGTAACATCTCCATTTTTCCATTGATGTTACTAGTTTTTTTTATAATATCTTTAAAATAAGTGTTAATTCATGTATATTTTGATAGTAGTGGCATGTACCTGAGCATCGTCCCCCTTGTGCACATGCACGACGCCGGCGACCAGCGCGGCATGCGCGTGCGCCGCGGCGCCGGGCAGCGCGGCGGCGCAGGCGCAGCGCGCGCGGCGCCACAGCTGCAGCGCGCGCCACGTGCGCACGGCGCGTGCGCTGGCCTGTGCGGTGCGGTGCCTCAGGGTCAGGGAGCACAGGCGGCGGGGGGACCATTTGGAGGCTGGAGAGATTGGAAATTTCATACAAAACCATGTAATTTATATTCTACTACACAGACGGGATTCAAATAGAACATACAAACAAATAAAATTTAAGTATCTGTTTGTAATCCTATTAATATTATAAATCTGAAAGTTTGTGATATTTGAATATTTGAAGCTCAATCACGCAACAACGGCCGAACGGATTTCGATGAAATTTGACACACAGATAGTTTATAACCGGGACATATAGGTTTTATTTTTTATCCCGGTAGTATAAGTTCTTGTGGAATAATTTTCGACATCCACGCAGGCGACACCACTGGCGAAAGCTAGTGTTAAAATAAAACCTTTTTACTGAATGCATATAAAAGTATACAATACTGATTAACAATAAAATGCTATATCTGCCAATTTGTTTCGGCTAATCTCCAAAACGGCTTGACCAATTTTGACGGAAACTTCCACTGGCAGATAGCTGATGTTATCCATAAATTACGTCACACAAATTTTGTTGTTTTTTCACCCCCCTCCCGTCCTTGTCACACCTGGTCAGACTTGTAAAACCCTTCCCCCTTGTGTGACGTCACATATTTTTCAATTTATATTTAGAAGAGTAGGTAAGTAGAGTTTTAGGTTTTAACATGTGACGCCACAAAGCTTTTGACCCACCCTGGCCCTTGTCACACAATGTCACATTTCGTTGACCCCTCCCCCCTTAACGTGTGACGTAATTTATGAAACATAGGCTAATTTTTGCCTCAAAAGTAAATAAAAAAGACCAAATTATTGCATTCTAGGACTTAATGCTCATCGACACGCGACCCGATAGACCAACGAAGCAATCAAAGAGAAACAGATTGAAACAAATATACAAGGTATAACAGAATAGACGCAAGACCTGAAAGTAGTTTGTTCCTAATTGACTACTGAATCGATTTCAGTAACTTTTAATATAAGTATTTTTTTTAATTATGTATTTTGCAATACCTACCACTGATTGAGCCAAAGAAAATTCAATCTTATTCCACAAGAAATAAGACTCAATTTTAAATGCATAAAGTAATGCTCGACACGTTTTTCTTAATAATAACAGTTAGCTTTAAAAAAGAAATAGTTTTGGCCATCGTATTATGCTTTTGAACTCAATACTCTAATTGGGGTGTATGAGGTCTTGCGTTAATTATGTTACTCGTTGTATAAGGCTAATATAAACTTACCAGTATTACAAATAGACAGATAATGCCGTTGGGTGCCGTTAACGGCACTTATAGTGCTGAGTCCTGAAGCTCTGCAGAGGAGAGTCTGTGCTTCCATAAGTCTGCCGACTGCTAGATCCACTGGAAATTAAAATCAAAAGTCAGTTATTCAAATTAGGATGACAATACATTATTGCACGCCGTAAAATAATGGACGACTAAGTCACACGTATCGTTTTCTATTTTACAGCACGTGTGACCTAAACTTACATTTAAGTCACGCTTTTCTGTCTAAAAATGGACAACTCAAGTCACAGAAAAGCGAGAATTAAGTGCGTGTTTTTTTTTTTTTTTTTTTTTTTTTTTTTTTTTTTTTTTTTTTTTTTTTTTTTCACACAGTCACAGTTATCATTATTTAGCCGATTTATTCAGCCGAAAGACGTCCACTGCTGGACATAGGCCTACCCCAATTGGGGGGTTTTGCCATAATCGCCACGCTTGGCAGACGGGTTGGCGATCGCAGTATGGTGGTAAAATGCATAGAGAACGCTGCTGCCCATTCTCTAGTAAGTCCCTTAGTCGCCTTCTACGACACCCACGGGAAGAAATGGGATGGTGCTATTCTTTTACGTCCGGCACCACACGGCACAGTCACAGTGCTATAAACATATTATTTGACGTAAGAACATTCTAGAAACACCATTTAAAATTATTTATCAAATCTACGTAGCCTTTGTCCCAAATATATTGAGCGACTGCCTATCTGATAGCCAATTCTCGTAATTAAAAATGTTCAAAATCTAGTCGCAGTCTCATCTCAGCGACAAGCAAATGTCAAAAATGTATGAAAAATCGAGGTATTTTTGACAGATTGAGACTGAGATCAGACTGTGAACGTTCTTAAAATTACGAGAATTGCCTCTCAGACCTCCACAACCCAATTACGGTTCAAAATATCATTTATTTCTCAAAGATTTACATAATCACTTAGTGAGAAACAAAGTTTTTAAAATAACTATGTAGGTGATAATTAAGATAGTCCAGAGAGCTCGTCGTGCAGTTAGTAGTAACTAGTGAATTAATAATAAAATTAGTTATTTTAATAAGTCTGGTAAGTGGGTACATCGCAGTAAGTTACTCAGAACGCGCGTCATTGTACAATAGGGTATTTTCGAATTTAATAAAAACTATTTTAATTTGAAGATTGGGACGATATATTTAATAGAAAAATAAAAATAAATTTATTTGTATTAATTTTCTCAATTAAAAACAAATTTATTTTTCGTTGTTTTGAATTTACCGCCAAAACGCTCCTTAAGATGACTTTTTATCACGTGACATCGTGACGTCAGCTTTGTGTAAACGGCACCGGTACAAATACTTAGTTTGGCGCAGTTTTAGAAGTATTTGTGCACAGAGGCACCGCACATCAATAATACCACTTTCTATCCATTAAAATCTTGTAAATAATTACTATAAACTCGACATCCACATGTTTAAAGCTGACGTCACGTGTGGTCACGTGATAAAAAGTCGTTATAAGAAGCGTTTTGGCGGTAAATTAAAAATAACGAAAAATAAATTTGATTTAAATCGTTTTTAATTGAGAAAATGGATATTAATCAATTTACTTTTATTTTTCTATTACTACAAATTAGAATAGTTTTTAATCAATTGGAAAATACCCTATTCGTGGAAGTCTGACGACCTCTCTCACCAAGATGTATCGTATTACCCAGTAAGTGGCTTGAGGAGGTCAGAAAGACAGGCGCTCCATGTAGGGTTGCCAACCATACTGTTTTAAATAGTATAATACTGTTTTTCACTAAATTATACTTTTTACTGTTGAACAAAAATAAAGTATACAAAATACTGTTTTCAGTATCAAAATGCTAACACATTATGTGTTATTAGACGCTCACACAAATTTGTTTTTATTTAGTCAGAGGGCGCTCACTGCTCAGTGTAGCGCAGCCACAAACAAATCACTTTGAGTTTCTGAACGAATCTGTCAATGTCAAATATTCGAGACTGTCACTCACTGACAGACGTGCGATAGTGTGCAAATGCGTTCCCAGAACAAAAAAGATTGTAAATTAGTAAGTTGTGCGAAAAGTTCTAAAAAATATGTATTTAAAACAATAAATAAATAAAATACTGTTCATTTTTCTAAAATACTGTTTAATATTCTTTATAGACCTGAATATACTTTATTTCTTGTAAAAAAAGTTGGCAACCCTAGCTCCATGTGAAATACAGTTATTCAGCCGCCTCCAGTTAGACTCGAAGCCAACCCCAACATAATTGCGACAAGATAATATAAGTATAAAAACATACTATTGGATAATATAAGTATAAAAACATACTATTGGATAATATAAGTATAAAAACATACTATTGGATAATATAAGTATAAAAACATACTATTGGATAATATAAGTATAAAAACATACTATTGGATAATATAAGTATAAAAACATACTATTGGATAATATAAGTATAAAAACATACTATTGGATAATATAAGTATAAAAACATACTATTGGATAATATAAGTATAAAAACATACTATTGGATAATATAAGTATAAAAACATACTATTGGATTAAGCACAACACTCGATGATGTAATGTTATGACATTTTTTTTTTAAGTATGTTATGTATTGTGAAATTAAATATTTGCAATTAATTTAGTTAATCAGAAATTGTGTAACGTTTGTAGTGATAACTGAAGTAATATTATGAAATGTTTTTAATTTAATGTATTTTGAAATTAAATATTTGCACACCACATGTAATGGTAGAATGTAAACGGGCCACCTTTATAATAATATCATACTACTTTGTACACCTACATTTTGGCAAATAAATTACTTACTTACTTATTTACTCTCCTTTTAAATATATTTTTAGCGGCACTACAGAAAAATACTGCGCAACAAATATCTTGAAACAAAAAGTGATGTAGCGCCATCTACTATGCCACATGCGAACTACGCGTCTGGACGTCACAGAAATCCTACATCGCGCAGTCAGAGTTTACCACGAAGCTGATATAGATACAACATCCCGACATCAACCGTCGCGCAGTTGCCCACCAGATACAACACCCGTCTGGTCGGAGGATCCTCCCTTTTCAATAAGGTATGAGTGAACTTTACACCTCTATATATTTAAATATACTTACGATTAATATCAGGACATTTTTCGTATGATTTCAATATTCTAGTTTGAGCTAACTGCACCAACTTGGCTGAAACACCCACGTTTCCGATTTTATTGTAATATATCTGAAAAAAATTATGATCAAATAAATCCTAAATAATACCATAGATAAACCCTGAGTTATTGTCCAAATTTTATTTTAATTTGCAAAGTAAGACGCTTCGTTTTAATCCAGCCATACATGTGCCTCATACATCTTCGAATTATAGGCAGAACAGTTACATTGCGCGCACAAGCAGGAATTTCAATGATTTAAGCAAGGAATATAACTTTGATCCATTCGGAATTAGTGTGAAACCGGCCAGAAGGTGCCTTACATTTTTACACGCTTTATATTAGCTTCACTTGTATGTTTGTATGTAACCGACTCCTTAGAGTGCGATTTTGACCCACTTTTAACGGTCAGATTTCATTGAAAACTTTGTAAACTTATCGAGGACCGATGACAATTCAATAATTTAAAAAAAAATTGAGAAAAGTGAAAAAAAAAGGAAAAAAAAAACACGTTTTTGTAGTTAGCAGAACTAAAAAATAGAAAATAAATAATAGTTTAAACTACCTAATCGATTCAATAAAAATGTTGTTTTTTTTTGTGGTTTATTAGCATTCTAGAATCTAATTAAGACACTTTTCAAAAAATGGGTGTAATACCCAATTTAATCAAAGTAGTGCGGTCGAGACCTTCCAATCGCACGAAATCGTATCCAAACGGGTCGACGGCGCGTTGTGTTCCACGCGCGCCTCAAAGAGATGTCAGCACCAACTGGTGGGGTCCGCAAGGGCCGATGCCTGCCAGGGGTGCGGGTTGTTCGAAAGAGATACCGCGGCCCCTGGCACACAGGCAACTGAGGGAACACGGTTGGGTTTTAGTCAGTAAAAGTCTGACATGCCCACCCAGAGCGGGAGAAGTAATTTGATGATTTCATAGCCAAAAACAAAAAATAATAGTTTAAAAAACTAAAAAACACGCTTTAAAAACCAAACTAAAAAAGGAGAAAACAATTTAATTCAATTAAAAAGCGTGGGGTACTTTTTGAGGTATTTTTATAATCAATTAATGTCAAGCACCCCACGCTTTTTAATTGAATTAAATTATTTTCTCCTTTTTTAGTTTGGTTTTTAAAGCGTGTTTTTTAGTTTTTTAAACTATTATTTATTTTCTATTTTTTAGTTCTGCTAACTACAAAAACGTGTTTTTTTTTCTCATTATTTTTTAAATTATTGAACTGTCATCGGTCCTCGACAAGTTTACAAAGTTTCAATGAAATCTGACCGTTTAAAGTGGGTCAAAATCGCGCTCAAAGGAGTCGGTTACATACATACAAACAAACAAACAAACCAACAAACAAACATACAAGTGAAGCTAATATAAAGCGTGTAAAAAAAACTGTTCTAACTTCGATTACATCTTCCGATTTCCTAAAAAATTTGATAGTGCGCAATTAAGGCCTAGGGTACTTACAGCGGCATCACAAACGAACACAACAGCCGTATCCAAACTGTCCACAGTTTGTATGACGTCCGGCCAGTATTCTGTAGCTTGAGACATTATATCTTGCAGTGGAACGCTAGGTTTGTCCATGTGGGAGATTAATACCCCTGCGTTGCGGAGGAAGGTTTCTCTGTAAAAATATCTATATATTAATAAGTGAAAAAAAAAAAACTTTGTACACCATTTCACGAAAATTACGCGTCCGGAAGAGTGTGAAGTTTGACAGTTAAAATTTTATATGGAGGAGTGCAGAAAGCTATTATATAGGGTGACTGGTAATTAGTGACCGATATTTAAACACATGATTGTAATCAGCTCATGATGTATCGCTGCTGGCTGTACCAGTTGCCAGGACCAACCTTCTCGCCAAAGCACCTCTGACCCGCGCAATGCGCATTATTAACGAACTTCACTGGGAGATCGATGTGTTACATGCCATTTGAGTGAATTCGCAAAAATACTGTTGTTTATTTTATGTTATAGTGTAGATTAGACGTTATGTTGTTGTTTTATTTTTATTTTGTATTTTTAGTTTTTATAATTTAAATATTGTGTATAAGTAAATTAACTTTAAGACCGCGCTATCGCATTAGGTATACACCTGTAATTATTGTTGTAAGGGAGATTTTAATAAATAAATAAAAAATCATAACAAACTTTTTAACGATTTTTTTTTTGTTATATTGGAACGAAGTTCCTTATCGCGCGTTGTGAAAGGGGGCTAGTCGGAAAAAAATCTCACGAAAAGTTGTAACGACACTTTTTGCTATTGTAAGCCGTGCGGCGTGCGCATGTTTCTCTGTCTGTCCCTCTCTCTCTCTTTCTCTTATAGAAAGAAAGCCAGATATTTTCATTTCGTATTTTTTTTGTTTTTTCGTTCCATCCGGGTGTCCCTTGACACGTCTCAAGTTTTTTTAACTAGCACATGTCCCCAATAACCCCAATAGAATATTGAGTACCTAACAAAATAATGCATAATCAGCTGTAATTAAATTTAGTTACCGACAAACAAAAAAAAAAGGAATCCACTTTTACCGTGCATTATTCTTAGCTGTGGGTCGCTTGACGCGCCGTCAAGCGACTCACAGCTGATAGCGCGCGCGCGCGGTCCTTACAGTGGTTAAATTCCAAAGTGTTATTTTTTGTTTGTAGGTAACTAAATTCAATTACAGCTGATGGTGTATTATTCTTGTAAGGTACTCAATATTATATTGGGGTAGTAAAATTGGGGTCAAGAAGGTAGATAAAAAAATATATGTCTTTGGGAAAAATTTACACCTCGGAATAACGGCTGAACGGATTTGGATGTCATTTGGCAAACATATAGATCATAACTCGACTGCTCATATGACCTCCACAACCCAGTTACTGGGTAATACGATACCCCTTGATAAGACTGGTTGTCGGACTTTCGGGCTTCTGACGACCCATAATGACTGTCAAAGATCCACAAATGACAGCCGGGACCAACGGCTTAACGTGCTTTCCGAGGCACGGAGGGGTCTTGGTATGTAAAGATGGTCACCCATCCACGGACCAACCGTGGCAAGCGTAGCTTAACCTGATCGATCGACCCATGCGGCTGATATTACTTGATCACAAGCCCTTCAAGACATGAGAGTATATGAAAGTATTTCTATACGTACTTGTCATCAACGTATTTGGCCACTTGGCAGCATACGTGCGCAAGTTGCAGCGCGTGCGCAACACTGCTAAAATGTAACAGCAGTTGGACGAAGATCTGTGCTAGCTGCAGTGCCGGCCTCAGGAGCTGTTTGTTTGTTACTGAAAGGGAAGTTTTTAATTTAAAATTAAGCATAATTTTAGACCACGCCTACATGTTGATAAGCCTTATCTATATCCTTAAAGTGTTCTTACACGGGCAATTTTTTTAGCAATTATTGCTCGGCAACAATAATGAATCAATCTGGATCAATTAAGTGGAGCAATCTGGAGCAACAACAAAAATTGCTTCTGATTGCTCTATATATTTCATGAATCGCCGAATATCCAATCGGTATGGAAATTTTTAGTCAGTTTTCTTTCTATCTCGTTTTTACGTATAACTACGTCTCGTTGTTGCGAGAGGAACCGGCCGACGGTGAGGGTGGCGGGCGGGGGTGCGTAATGCCTAGTTTTTTAAGTTGCTCCATATTGCATGATATGGAGCAACATTTCTGGCAACAGGTTGCTACACGTTGCCATTGCCCTAAATTGCTGGATGTAGTCGTTAAGTGTTCCGTGTGGTGCCGGCCGTAAAAGAATAGCACCATCCCATTTCTTCCCGTGAGTGTCGCAGAAGGCGACTAAGGGACTTACTAGAGAATGGGCAGCAGCGTTCTCTATGCATATTAACACCATACTGCGATCGCCAACCCGCTTGCCAAGCGTGGCGATTATGGCAAATCCCCCCTTTTGGGGGAGGCCTATGTCCAGCAGTGGACGTCTTTCGGATGAAATGATGATGATGTAGTGACCTACCTTTATTTAATATTAACATTACTATTTATTAACATTATTACTTTGTTTAAATCCTACATTTGTTCAAATAATATAAATTATATTTAACATAAACATGTTTACAAAACAACTAACATATTAGTATTGTGTAACATAATAATTATATCAATCAAGTATCAATAAGTACATTTACAACAGACAAACCAATCTTTTATGTTAGTAGATATTTTGTTATCAGCTAGCCGGCCACTATGACGCGTCCTTTGTCTTAGCGCGAACCGGTCGGCTGCGTACGTCACACACGCCGTGAGCGTGAGCGAGACGGCACTCTAAACTATTAGCGTCGCGCTCACGCACTCGACCCGCCTTCCGGCGATGACTTGCGATCTAGCCAGTACAATCACTGTGCTTGCTTGTGGCTACCGCCTTACCATTTTTAGCATTACCTAAAACATAGCTTTACTGTCACTGTGCTTTCCTTCTGTTTTCTGCTATCCCTACATTTCTATCACTCCTTCTTCTAAGTGTAACTCTCGTGTGTTGTGAACTGTAACCTGTGTCTGTGCAATAAACTTTTATTTATATCTTCATCTATACCTACTTCGGACTTGTTTCTTCATACCGCCTATTCACCCTTCACACACACCTGTCATACCTACAATGTTGATGAGTCGTGACCTCATAGTTGATGAGAATTGCCCAGGATGGAGACATTTTAGTTGCTCGTGTAAGCGCACCTTTAGACAAGGTGTAACAAAATAAACCGAAGACCTGGCAGTGGTTTGTCCATAATTGACTATTTCTTCTTTTTCTTTGGTAATGGTGGATGGTACTTGAACACTTTTTTTTAGCCGACTTCAAAAAGATGGAGGTTATCAATTCGACATGTTTATAGGTTTTTTTTTTTTAAATATGTTCGGACATAACTCCGTCATATACAAGGTATAACAGAATAGACGCAAGACCTGAAAGTAGTTTGTTCCTAATTGACTACTGAATCGATTTCAGTAACTTTTAATATAAGTATTTTTTTTTTGTATTTTGCCATACCTACCACTGATTGAGCCCAAGATAATTCAATCTTATTCCAGAAGAAATAAGACTCAATTTTAAATGCATAAAGTGATGCTTGGGTCGACACGTTTTTCTTAATAATATCAGTTAGCTTTAAAAAAAATAGTTTTGGTCATCGTATTACGCTTTTAACTCAATACTCTAATTGGGGTGTATGAGGTCTTGCGTTAATTATGTTACTCGTTGCATACAAGGATTTGCAAAATACATTTTTTGTTTGAAAGGGGTTTATTCCGAAATGGTCCCATATAAATTTCATATAGATCTGGTGATGAGTTTCGGAGACAGACAACGGAACTCTTCAAAAAATTACAGTAGGTAATCAACCGCGATTGCTGCTATCGCATAAATATGCATTGTTTTGACCTCAAAGATGATGAAATTTCGAATTGGTGTGTACTATAACTAAAAAGTAAAAATTACTTTAATTTCGGAAGTCGGTGACTTTGGATATGTATTTGAATTTTTTGTCACTGCCTTCCGAAATTAAAGTTATTTTTCAGTTTGTAGTGTTTTTTTCGGAAGTCGGTTGTTTTTTTTTTAAGTTTTGGATAAACAAAAACTAATAGTGACGTGGTCAACTACGTTAGTCCTAAAAGACGCTCATATCTGAATACTGATCCGATCCAGCGCGTGCCTTACTGCCCTCTATCAGCGATGCCCCATGCCGAGGACCGTACACCACGGGGGATGCCCTTAGCGAGCAGTCGCTATAGTTTTTAAACTTTTAAGCCCAGGCAAGTCCGGTTAAGTAGCCGACCAACCTCTTAAGTAGACTTGCAAGATTTCATTCCCAAAAAAAAACCTATCTGCTAAAAGCTTTTTAACAAAAAAATTAAAACGCCGAAAAAACTGAAAAGCAAAAAATGATTAACCTTTTCCGCGGGGTCATTTTTTTTTTGTTTAAAAGTTTTTATTTTATAATTTTTTGTGGCTATAATCTACTAATTACTACATGCTTAATTTTTGATTACTTTTTGTAATACACCACTTAGCATTAAAATCTGTGAGTTAACAATAAATCACCCCTATCTTCCCACCCTTAGGGTAGGATTTTTTCCAAACTTATATAGGACCAACTTCGAGGCATACCATATCAAAAAAAAAAAGAATTATCAAAATCGGACTACTCTGTAAAAAGTTATGCGTGGTCATACATAAAAAAAAATATATGCGTCTACTTAAGAACATCCTCTGTTTTATCGTCGGTTAAAATAATAAATAATTACCTGTATCAATAACCACAGCCAGCTCAGTCCATATTTCGACCGCTTGTAGGGCTCTTTGCAACGCGACGTGCTCTTGAGCGATCGTACGCATCGCCTGCGATACATCCGGGTCTAAAGTCTGAAACATAACATCACGCTTCAATCAATCTGAATGCTGAAATAAATGATTTTATTTCTGTAAGTAGGTTTGTACAAACACTTTAACTCGAGGTCGGCGTTTCCTATCTGAGTACTCTGAGAAGAAAGGCCGAATCAAACTCGATGGTCAAGTCTCTTTTAAAGTCCAGACATAATCTTGGTCAGATCAAGTGAAGACCATGTAGATTGGTGTCTGAAATGGTCTTTTAGGGAAAAAACCACGCAGATTTAGTGGACCTATTCAGTCAGTGCACGCATTTGTCAATAGCCGTGCATGGCACCAGTGGGACTGGCACCCATTGCGCCACTCCCCTTCGGGTATCTACGCGCTCTGGTAAGGAAACGTACCAGAGATCAACATCAAAAAATTTGGTTGGACCTAAGTGAGTGCAGGCAGGCTAAGGAAGCACTTCCTGCATTCGATTCCCGACTCACGAAACAGGTTCTCCACTTATCTAAACCACTGCTGCGTACAGTTACAGAAGCCGTAACTGGCCATGGGTCATTTAACAAACACCTCTTTGTCATAGGAGTAACAGATAGCCCGCTGTGCAGGGCCTGCATGGAGGACGACGAGACAGCGGCTCATGTGCTGTTAAACTGCCCGGTGGTCGCTAAGTACAGAGAAAAATACTTCGGTAACCCAGGTACCCTACGTGAGATTGTCAGCAACACCAAGGCGTTGCTGACCTTTCTCGAGGAGCTGGGGTGGATCGAATAACCGATTCTCCCACCTGTACGCAAAATACGCGCTGTGACGTGGAGTTGCGGACAACAGCCCATTTTACACGCTTTATATTAGCTTCACTTGTATGTTTGTTTGTATGTTTGTATGTAACCGACTCCTTTGCGCGCGATTTTGACCCACTTTAAACGGTCAGATTTCATTGAAACTTTGTAAACTTGTCGAGGACCGATGACAATTCAATAATTTAAAAAAAAAATTGAGAAAAAAGACACGTTTTTGTAGTTAGCAGAACTAAAAAATAGAAAATAAATAATAGTTTAAAAAACACGCTTTAAAACCAAACTAAAAAAGGAGAAAATAATTTAATTCAATTAAAAAGCGTGGGGTGCTTGACTAAGTGGTTATAAAAATACCTCAAAAAGCACCCCACGCTTTATAATTGAATTAAATTATTTTCTCCTTTTTTAGTTTGGTTTTTAAAGCGTGTTTTTTAGTTTTTTTAACTATAATTTTTACCTATTAACTACCTATTAGCCGTGCAACTGAACTCAGAACTTAAGAATTATTATTATCATTGCGGTTGGCTTCCAGTCCAACCGGATGCAGCAGAATACCAGTATTACATGGAGCCACTGCCTATCTGAACTCCACAACCTAGTTACTGGGTAATACGATACCCTTTGGTAAGACTGTGATTATACACACATGCGTCTACTGTCGCGCAGCATACCCTGTACACGTCAGCTGTATACAAGTACACACATACATGTTATCAGTGAAAAGTGCGGCGTACGTTGCGCCAAAAAAACGGTCATGAGTTAAACGCTTGTATTCATTTCACTCCTCATCAAATTTCCATTCCGGGGGCCTTATATGAAACTCGATTCTTAAGAATCTAGTCGATATTTTTTCCAAACAAACTTCGGGAGTGTATTACTCCACTGTTCGACAATGCACAGCAAAAATTAAACATGGTATGGCTTTGTCTCATTAGTAATATTGTCTGTGCGGAAACAGAATACTAAAATAAAAAGCCATTAAAAAGTTAGGAGCTAACAAAGATTAGTTTTGCTTGCTAATTTTACCTATCTTTGGACATGTTTAAGTAATAAAAGAAGTGTAAAATCTCCAAAATCAAGTCGATACCGACCAAGCTCAATTATCGAAAAGTTAAATAAACTTTATTGGTCATGGATTTATGCAGTGGTTTTTTCAAAAAAACCCGATCTTCCAAAGGACTTTTCTTAATTTTTCACGCGCCTGTTTGACTATAAATTATCCTGCATCTCACTAAATAACGTTGTGCGTGTAGACGACTAGCGTCTAACTGCTCATCACTGATACTACCTCTGTCAGACGCGATGCCTGGCGAAACAGGGTGCTTTTTAGTCAGGCCCACCAGTAAGTTCGATCCCGCGACTAGATTCCCCTTAATGAGTAAACTACTTTTTTATTTTATTACTATACTTACAGCTTCAGTAACCTTCCATCCATATTTGGTGCTGGCCTCAGCGATATCATATTCAGCTTTCAGGTATAATAATATCGTTTGTGCCAGCCTGATGTCTGAAGAACCTGGCTCCTGAAATAAACACAACAACAACTTTTTTAAAGCACAGTCGGAGAAGTCACGCTCACTTAAATGTCTCACTGATGGTGGCGCGTGTGTTAGATCGTTCGGTTCCCCACAAAATGGTTGAGCTGAATGGTGCTGATCCACGCGTCATGTTCGTGAACGGGCGTCGTCAGGCACATAAAAGGCACTATTTAATGCCAATTTTACATTAAAATAAAATTGATTCTAGTCGCCCCTTCCAAAAGATAGATTCGTATGGAGAAGAATGGGCAAGAAACTTCACCGTTACATTTTTGCATACAATATTTACATCATCCAAACATACACAGTCAGAATAATAAAGCTAGTTGCCCCTTCCAAAGAGTAGTATGTTCGTATGGAGAAGAATGGGCAAGAAACTCCGTTACAATTTTGCATACATTATTTATATCATCCAAACATACACAGTTAGAATAATGAAGCTAGTTGCCTTTTCCAAAGAGTAGTAGGTTCCTATGGAGAAGAATGGGTAAGAAACTCCACCGTTACATTTTTGCATACATTATTTGTATCTTCCAAACATACACAGTCAGAATAATGAAGCTAGTTGCCTTTTCCAAAGAGTAGTAGGTTCCTATGGAGAAGAATGGGTAAGAAACTCCACCGTTACATTTTTGCATACATTATTTGTATCTTCCAAACATACACAGTTAGAATAATGAAGTTAGTTGCCCCTTCCAAAGAGTAGTAGGTATGTTCCTATGGAGAAGAATGGGCAAGAAACTATGGAGTTTCATGCCCATTCTTCTCCAGTCTCTCTTCTCCAGAGTATTCATGGGGATACTCATAAAAAAACGCGGACGGAAGTCGCGGACAAAATAAATACTAATATTATAAATGTGAAACTTTGTATGGTTGGATATTTGTGACTCAATCACGCATAACGGCTGAACGGATTTGGATGATATTTTGCACACAGATCGTTTATAACCTGGATTAACGAATACGATTATTTTTTATCCCGGTAGTGCATTCGCGTTGGATAATTTTCGATCACCACGCGGGAAAGCCGCTGGAAAAGCTTGTAAAATATGATAAACCTATACTTACAGGCATTTTTTCAATCTTTTCCAATAAATCATCGACTATAACTTTAAAATAATCACTGTGTATTGTTCTTACTGCTGCAGGAGTGACTGATATCACTTCTAGTAATGTCCACAGGAGTGATTCCGGGTCTTCAACTGAAAATTTCAATATCATAACATCAAGCCTGTATTACCGAAAAAGGTAGGGAAATCTTTATAGAACAGTACACTTATATGCAGAGGTCGGAGTAGGTAGATTGATTTTATATACTTGCGTCAAGATATTATAATATGGACATGCCATTTTATCCATAATGTGCGTCAAGCGTCATTTCTAATTCTACAGTAAGGGACAAAATACGGTGTAACTATTCCAAGTGTTAGCGAAGCCCAATAACATGCATGTAAGTTACGGGCCTACATAGCTATGTTAACAGAACCCCATTACAAACTATTAAATTTTACCTGCCAATTAATGTACCTACCTGAGTGTACCTGTTTACCTGTGTATATCTATTGTGGATATACACCTAAATATGTGACCATTTACCTGCCTACCCTACCTATTTCCAATAGCGTGATGTATGGTAGGCACGTAATACAAGTCGGAACCTGCTACAAAGGAATCTTCCATGCGAACTGTGACGCACGGAGGTTTGACCATGAAATCGTTATTTTCCCACGGTCGTATGGAAGATTCTAGTTGGAATCGGGAGCAGGTTTCGACGTGTCTGCTGAAAAACAGACTACGCCTGACCATTTAGGTCCCGCCTCCTTGACATGATTGGTATTTTGTAAATGTTTGGAGGCGGGGCTTACCGCAACTTACAACGATGTGTAAAGCTATATAAGGCTCCGTAGAAATTAGTTTGTCAGAATGTTACTACCAGTGCTTAGAAGAGTTACCTCATAACCTTCAGTAGTCATCATCTAGTCCTCAAGTGAACACCTAATAGTGAAATAGTGGCTCCGCTGTTCACTATAAGTCGCGAAGTACCCTATAAATAGCTAGCAAGTAAACCAGTATTAGCTTAGGAATATTACTCTTATTCTCTTTGTGTAATAACTGTGTATGACTTTATATGACTTTTGCTATAACCATAATTCCCGTGTGTGTGTGTTATCTGATTACTTTTGACTATTTCGTGTGCCTAAATTGTGTATTTGTTGCTATTTCTTTTGTGCATAAACGTGTACCAAATATAGTGTTTTAAACGATAATACCTCTTTTAATTGAATACTTTCGTGATCGGGAACACCGTCACCACCGCCTACAACACCTGACTCCCCGCATAATTAACATTTTGGTCCTATCGAGCCGGATCAGGTTCAATTAGAAAGTATTCGATTAAAATCATGAGCAATAAAAGCGAAATTACCACACGCAGCAAAGTCAGGAAGCTAGCTCAAGAAATGAGTTCACGTAGATTAGAGGACGTCGTCTCTGACTCGGGCATTCCCTCTGAGAGGGCCCCAGGATCTCCATCCATAGCGCCAACGATGGCATCAACATCAGCCTGTCATATCCCTCTAACGGGAGGCCGAGTAATCGACCATAGCAAAGCGCCAGAAGGGCCGAAAGGACAGTCAGCCGCTAAAGTTCGCCATACCTCGCCGCGCAGCAAAGCGTCATCGAGAAACAGCCGGAAAAGTATCGATTACCTCAGGAAAAGGGTCGAATACGAGGCTGAGCGCGATTTAGTCCAACTTAAGGAAAACCTTCTCAAGAAAAGAGTGGAAGCAGATCTAGCCGAAATAGAGGCGGCTAATGAGAGTGATGGCTCGCACTCCGATGTGAGTACGACACAGCGCGTCGAAGAATGGGTGAGTAAAACACCCCAAGTGCCCCGGTTAAATTCAGTGTTGGGTTCGTCAGCTGTGTCAGGCGCGCCTGTTGAAGAGGCCGCGCCCCGTGAAGCATCGGAAAACCACGTAAATCACGTAAGTACAGTGAATCGTGATAGTAATAATTACCGTGTGTCGTCAGTGTCGCATAACGAAAACGTGTCGCAAGTACCGAGGCAATCCGCGTCTGTACCGTTACCTAACCTAACGGTACCAAATACGCCAAGGTACGATTACATGCCAGTTTCGTCGGGAGGCGTAAGGTTTAATATGCCCAGTAGTTATCCCATCTTTACCACTCCGGTCGCAAGTGTGCCTCGGGCAGAAACGCTCGAGTCGGTCACACGGCGGCAGATGCAGTACGGAGAGGATGATAGAGAAAGAAGGAGAGAATCATCTGGGGACAGAAGCCGAGATAAGTTCGACAAACTGGCAGAGGCGATCACGAGTCTGGCACGACCACGACCGGTACCAAGACAGGCATATGAATTGCCGTATTTTAATGGTGACCCAGCCGACTGGATTTCATATCGGAATATGTACTGGGAAACGTCACAGCTGTATAGTTTCAAACCGCACGAAAACCTAGCACGATTAAAATCCTCATTACAGGGCAGCGCAAAGATAGCAGTGGAGGATCTGTTGAGAACGTCGACAGATCCCTCAGAGATAATGCGTGCGCTCGAGGAAGAGTTCGGTCATCCGACCCTAGTGTTACAATACGCGATTAAGAAAGTTCGAGATTTACCCAGAGTGACGGAGAGTTGCCGAGAGCTGGGGAAATTCTCAACAACGGTGCGAAACTGCGTGTCACTGTTAAAGAATATTAGAGCTGACGGCTATTTAAATAACCCGCAGCTTGTAAATGAACTGCTGGGTAAACTGACGCCCATACAACGCGCGCAATATGGGGACTTCGCCATGGGGTTGAATAGTGCGCAGGGGGTGGATTTGAGAGTGTCACCAAACTTAGAGATGTTATCTCAGTTTCTCATACATTTGACACGCTCGACATCGTACTATGTACAAGCGAACATATTCGAGCCAGGTCCATCAAAGCCCCCTGCCAGGCAGCAACAGAAGTTCGGCGGGACAGGACAGTCCCGACCAATAAACAGTGCGCGCGCGGCCAGCAGCAGGCCTCCGTTGACACAGAGAGTGAACACGCAGAGCGACGAGACTACCGCTCCAGAAGAATGCGTAATATGTCAACGGAAGCATAAAGTGGAGGAATGTGAGGTGTTTAAGAAACTCACCATTCAACAACGTTGGGAAGCAATTAAAGGGCAGAATACCTGCTTCAAGTGTCTATTTGGAAAGCATCCCAAGAGATTCTGTCGCGCCAGTAGATGCAAGAAATGTGGTTTCGGGCACCACCTATTATTACATGCGGATAAGCAACAGAGGGAACAAGAGGGAAAACCTCAAGATACCAAAACGGAAAGTGTGACTAACATAGGTGAATGGCGGGCGACTGCGCTCTTAAAGATAGTGCCAGTGACGATAAGTGACGACGAGCGGTGCTACGCTTTATTGGACGATGGAGCGACCGTGTCACTGATCGATAGTTCGCTCGCCACTAACCTAGCAGGTCCGTGTGTTCCTCTGACAATAAAAACCGCGGGTGGCTACAGTGTGACAGACTCTACTTCGCGAGTAGTACAAGTGCGCGTAAAAGGTCCTAATGGACAGTGCCATAATATACAGTGTCGTACAATAAAAGATATCAATCTGCCAATGCAAACAGTGACGAAGTCGTTAATAAACGACAACGCGCACCTAAGTGACTTGGGTTGCGTGGAAATGAGGGGAGCCAAGCCGCTGCTGTTACTAGGACAGGACAACTGGGAGCTACTTGTCAGCCAGGACATCCGCCGTGGAAAATCCGGTAAGCCAGTTGCCTCATTAACTCAGCTAGGTTGGGTCATTCATGGACCGTTTTATAACATTAACCTAGATAATGAAAACGTAAATTGCATGACTGTTTCCCTCCCCGACCTACATGACCTAGTTAAGTCCCAGTTCGAGCTGGAAGCACTAGGCATCTCCGAAAGCACTAGAAAGCATAAAGATATCGAGAGGGCAGTAGCTGTGTTAGACAGCACTAGCCAACGTACGCCTGACCAGTCACAATGGGAGGTGGGCCTGATGTGGAAACACGATAAGGTTCAGTTGCCTAACAATTATAAACAGGCCCGCCAGCGACTGTATGGTATTGAGAAGCGTATGCGTAAAGACGCTAGTTTCGCTGAGGCTTACTCAGCGCAAGTGAATAGGTTGCTAGACGAGGGTTACGCGCGTAAATTAGAGGGTAACTTGAATAGCTCACCGGTTTGGTATTTACCACATTTCGGAGTTGTTAACCCGAACAAACCGGGGAAGCTACGTCTAGTGTTTGACGCGGCCGCTACGTCACACGGTACGTGCTTAAACGATAACCTACTTACCGGGCCCGACTTACTGAATTCGTTGCTCGGTATTCTAATAAAGTTCAGGATAGGCCCCATTGCTTTCTCTGGGGATATCGCTGACATGTTCTTAAGAATTAAAATAAGGGCACAAGATCAAGGCGCACAGTCATTTTTGTGGAGAGGCACTGATTACCAGAAGGAACCAGATACCTATGTGATGACATCTATGATATTTGGTGCCGCCTCATCACCTACCACGGCTATATATATAATAAATAAAAATGCCGACCAGTACATCGAGGCCTATCCCGGAGCTGTTGAGGCCATTAAGTCCAGGCACTACATGGATGACTATCTAGATAGTGCTTGGACCGAAGAGAAGGCCAACAGCCTGATAGACGAAGTGACCCAGATACACGCCTCCGGCGGGTTCATAATCCGGGGGTGGGTCACTAACTCGTCGGAGCTCAGGGATAGGCTGAGAGTGGATATGCCTGACCGAGTAGCCCTTGAGAAGGGGGCAGGCACGGTAGAAAGGACCCTAGGATTAATATGGTCTCCTAGAGACGACGAATTAGGGTTCGACCTGTCATTTAAAAGACTACCGCCAGAAATAATAAACGGAAGTCTAGTGCCCACTAAGAGACAATTCTTAAGTATGATTATGTCAATTTACGACCCACTGGGTTTTCTTTATCCGTGTGTAATCCAATCGCGCATACTGATGCAGCGAATTTGGAAGTCGGGAATACAGTGGGACGAGCCAATATGTGAGATGGACGCCAAGGCGTGGTTCAAGTGGCTCCATAATTTAAATAAATTGGATAATTTAAAAATACCGCGGTGGTACGGTTTGAACCTCGATAACCTAGAGTTGCATGTTTTCGGGGATGCCAGCGAGCTGGCCTACGCCGCGGTCGTGTACCTGGTAGGTCATAACGGAGACGGAAAAAGGGAAACCGTTATGATACTAGGTAAAGCTAGAGTAGCTCCACAGAAAGTGATCTCCATTCCTAGGCTAGAGTTACAGGCGGCCGTATTAGCCTGCCGATTGGCGGACACCGCCCACAAAGAGCTAGGGTTAGAGATAAAGAAGAAATTCTTCTGGACCGATAGTAAAACGGTTTTAAAATGGATAAACTCGGACGCGCATGAGTTCCAGAGGTTCGTCTCTCATCGATTAGCCGAGATAGATAGGCTGTCAGACAGAGGCGACTGGCGCTGGGTACCTTCCCAGGATAACCCAGCTGACAAGGCTACCCGTTTGCGTTGGCCCGACGACCACGCAGAGTGGCTTTCGGGCCCCTTGTTTTTGTGTGACCCACAGGTGCGGTGGCCGGGATGTCCTGAGGCAGAGGCGGCGGAAGAGGACCTTGAGCGCATTCAGCGGGTCCATACTGCGGCAGAGGCCGTGGCGCCTCTCCTCGACTACACACGCTACTCATCATGGGCGCGCATACAGCGCGTCATGACGCGAGTGCTAATCTTCATCGGCCGATGTCGCAAACGTCGGTCGACCTCCGAAATAATTCAGCGAGACCTGGAGGAGGCTCACAACTGCCTTATAAAGTTGTGCCAGGAGGAAAGCTTCAAAGAGGAGCGGGCCGCCATCCTTAAAGGCCTGCCCGTTCCTAACAGCAGCAACATTAAAGCTCTCGACCCAATGATAGCCGACGACGGGTTGCTGCGAGTAAGAGGCCGCCTGAGTGCCTGTGAGGTACTCACATATAATGAGAGGCACCCCATAATCCTAGAGGGTCGTCACTCTCTGACAAGAAAGCTAATCGCACATTACCACGCGATGGCTCTACATGCGAACCACGAAACTGTCGTCAATAATCTACGAGAGAAATACTGGGTGACCAAAGTTAGGTCCGCAGTAAAGACAGTGGTCGCAAAGTGTCAGCTTTGCCGTATCTGCAGAGCCCAACCCGCCCCACCAAAGATGGGCGACCTGCCACTCGCCAGACTAGAACCGTCACGTCGAGCCTTTGTGCGAGTGGGGGTGGACTACTTCGGCCCGATGGAAATAACGATCGGGCGACGGCGCGAAAAGAGGTGGGGCGTACTGTTTACCTGCCTCACCACGCGCGCCGTCCACCTGGAGTTGGCCGCTTCCCTAAGCGCCGACTCCGCCATACTAGCCTTGCGGCGCCTAATAGCGCGCCGCGGGCAGCCAGTGCATCTGTACTCTGACCAGGGTACCAACTTCATCGGGGCCAACACCGAGCTTCGAGCCGCCCTGAAAGACCTCAATCAAGGTCAGATAAGGGACGAGGCGATCAACCGAGGCATCGAGTGGCACTTCAATCCCCCAGCAGCCCCACACATGGGCGGCTGCTGGGAGCGCCTGGTGAGGTCCGTCAAGAACGCGCTTCGTAGCACGCTCAAGGAGCGTGCCCCTCGTGAGGAGGTCCTATACACCCTCCTCACTGAGGCCGAGCTGATCATAAACAGCCGGCCTCTAAGCTACGTGTACGACGACCATAACCAGCCTGTGGTCCTGACACCGAACCATCTGCTCCTGGGCACTGCGTCCGGGAGTACTCCGTTTGCACCGAGCGACGATGAAGAAATCGACTCCCGCCGGCAGTGGCGGCGCGTGAACGCGCTCGCCGATATGTTCTGGCGGCGCTGGCTGCGGGAATATCTACCTACACTTCAACGTCGGGAAAAGTGGGCGAACAATGTGCCAAATGTGTGTGTCGGTGACGTGGTAGTGATTGTCGACAATAATAAACCACGAAGTGTGTGGACGAAGGGAGTAATTAAGGCAGTGTATCATGGCAGTGATGGCATCATCCGTGTGGTAGATGTCAGAACGAATAGTGGGGTCCTGCGTCGGCCCGTAGCCAAAGTTATTGTGCTTCCTACAAACCAAGTTTTGTAAGACGGTTGAACCCTTTTACAGGGGGGTGGAATGTTAGCGAAGCCCAATAACATGCATGTAAGTTACGGGCCTACATAGCTATGTTAACAGAACCCCATTACAAACTATTAAATTTTACCTGCCAATTAATGTACCTACCTGAGTGTACCTGTTTACCTGTGTATATCTATTGTGGATATACACCTAAATATGTGACCATTTACCTGCCTACCCTACCTATTTCCAATAGCGTGATGTATGGTAGGCACGTAATACAAGTCGGAACCTGCTACAAAGGAATCTTCCATGCGAACTGTGACGCACGGAGGTTTGACCATGAAATCGTTATTTTCCCACGGTCGTATGGAAGATTCTAGTTGGAATCGGGAGCAGGTTTCGACGTGTCTGCTGAAAAACAGACTACGCCTGACCATTTAGGTCCCGCCTCCTTGACATGATTGGTATTTTGTAAATGTTTGGAGGCGGGGCTTACCGCAACTTACAACGATGTGTAAAGCTATATAAGGCTCCGTAGAAATTAGTTTGTCAGAATGTTACTACCAGTGCTTAGAAGAGTTACCTCATAACCTTCAGTAGTCATCATCTAGTCCTCAAGTGAACACCTAATAGTGAAATAGTGGCTCCGCTGTTCACTATAAGTCGCGAAGTACCCTATAAATAGCTAGCAAGTAAACCAGTATTAGCTTAGGAATATTACTCTTATTCTCTTTGTGTAATAACTGTGTATGACTTTATATGACTTTTGCTATAACCATAATTCCCGTGTGTGTGTGTTATCTGATTACTTTTGACTATTTCGTGTGCCTAAATTGTGTATTTGTTGCTATTTCTTTTGTGCATAAACGTGTACCAAATATAGTGTTTTAAACGATAATACCTCTTTTAATTGAATACTTTCGTGATCGGGAACACCGTCACCACCGCCTACAACACCTGACTCCCCGCATAATTAACACCAAGGTATTTTTGTATAAAATAAAATACTGATTTCTTTCACCATTACCTAACACTGGTAGCGTAGATTGATATGATCAATACGTGTTTCACCTTAAACACAAATTCGTGCTAATTTCAAAATTCCGGAACAAATATCACAAAATATGAAGTTGCGGTATTTTGGAGGCATATCCATATTATCCTCTACGTTTGACGTCAACGACCTTAAATCAATCTACCTACTCCGACCTCTGCTTATATGTCGCATCTTTAGAATTATAGAGACCTAATGCGAAATTAGCCGCAAGCTGACCTATTTTGGTTGCGGCTAATTTCGCATTAGGTCTCTATAATTCTAAAGGTGCGATGTATTTCGCCAGTCACTACATACAGAACAAAGTCCCCTCGCCGCGACTGTCGCATCATCTACCTAGCCCATTACTAACTATGATGGGATCGGCTCCCAGTCCAACCGGTTGCAGCTGAATACCAATATTTTACATGGAGCGACTGCATATCTGACCTCCACAACCCAGTTACTGGGGAATACTGATCCGACTTTCTGGCTTCTGACTAGACATGAGTAGTTAGCTCACTGAGACTCACTATCTCAGTACTTCAGCGAGACACCGATGACCGATCGAAGTCACCGGCCAGCCGAACGGCTCATTCGGTTCGCTTCGGAATATTTCGGATCGCATCGTTCGTTCTTCCAACAATAGCTCTCCGGTACAATACGTCATTGACTCATTGTAGACTATCATACGACATAAATCACTGTAAATCTATCTTTATGGCCATGGCTTTAAAGTAGAAAACAGAAACCCTCGGGGCACCCAAATCTTAGACGGATGTTCTCAACAGACTAGGAGATATAGCTAACTTCTGGATCCCGGTGGGGTGGTTCGAATAACCACTGAAGGCCCCCATGGCTCACGCACAATGGTCCACTTAAAGCCATGGTAACTTTAGATATTGTCGTTATGAGCGATAATAGTTCTTATTGCAATCCGATACGGGTTAAAATCTGTTGTGATAAATTCGAATAATAAATGAGCAAACATTGTCGTAAAAATGCAAATAAAATCGTATAAAATTAGATATTAACTATTTAATAATAAATAATCCATCACTGGATGCAGTTTGGCATTTGGAATTGTATGGTATATTTTTAACTATAATTGTTATTGAAGGGATAAACTGGTTTTAAACATAATTAAGAGTTGACTTTGATGATTTTTATGATGCATTAAAGTATGTTTAATTATGTTTTGAGTTCCATCACTGTATCCAAAGAAGACTTGAAAATATCATATCTTTTTTTGGTTTCAAAATTATTTACGGTTAAAGAGATACACTGGTTTAAAATACCACCTTTTTGAGCGTTTTCAAAAAATCACCGCCTTAAAGGACTAAGTGCGGGATCAAAACCCAATAACATAGAACATATTTATCTTGTCCAGCATGTCCTGTTGTCTGCTCGCTACAGGAGTTGACGGACGCTGCTCAAAGTGCCAAGCTCGTAGCTAAATTCTGACTGTATTAAGATTGCTATCGACACGCTATGAAAGAACAAGAAGACAGTTACTTTACCTCTGACTGCAGTCACCAATAGCAACCTCAACGACAATAAAGATCATTGGGATTTTGACAGAATTGACAGTTGCAACGCAACAGCAACTTTATTGTCACGAGATTAAAGATCACTGTGATATTGAAAGTGATGGAAAATCACAGGTAAAAAAAAATGGAATTTTTTGGAAGTCGGTTGTATTTTTTTTTGGAAATAGTTTGTAGGTACTCTTTAGTTATAGTACCTACCCCACACCAATCCGAAATGTCATCATCCTTGGGGTAAAAACAATGCATATTTATGCGATAGCAGGAATCGCGGTTGATTTGCCGTCATTTTTTGAAGAGTTCCGTTGTCTGTCTCCGAAATGTATCATCAATCTATATGAAATTTATAGGAGACCAGCTTTCAAATAAAAAAAGAATCATCAAAATCGGTTCACCCAGTCGAAAGTTCGGAGCCAACAAACATTTTAAAAAATACAGTCGAATTGAGAACCTCCTCCTTTTTAACCGACTTCAAAAAAAGGAGGAGGTTCTTAATTCGAGTATATTTTTTTGTTTTTTTGTATTCGGTTAATAACTGTGAATGGGATTTTACTTAAATGATTTTAATACCTGTAATCCATTTCTCTTTTCTGCCATTCAGTAATGAGTTTAGGGACTGCCAAACTCCGGCCACCGGAATTATTGACGGCCATAAATTACAGTACATCTCAAACTCATGTTTTAGAAGTAAACTGAAAAAGAAATTAAAAAATAAACCATCTTCAGTCTCACAAAACTTATATTAACATTGTATTTTGAACATTATTTTGACTTAAGTATATTTCTTAAGGTGAGTCTTGTTGACATTTTTCTATACAAACTTCGGGAGTGTATCACTCCACTGTTCGACAATGTACATAAAAAATTTAACATGATATGGTTTTGTCTCATTATTAATATTGTCTATGCGGAAACAGAATACTAAATTAAAAAGCTATTAAAAAGTTATAAGCCAACAAAGATTCGTTTTTCTTGCTAATTTAACCTAACTTTGGGCGTGTTTAGGTAATAAAAGAAGTGCAAAATCTCCAAAACCAAATCGCCACCGATAAAGTTCAATTATCAAAAAGTTCAATAAACTTTATTGGTCATTGATTTATGCAGTGGTTTTGTCATAAAACCCGATCTTCCGAAGGACTTTTCTTAATTTTTTACGCGCCTGTTTTACTATAAATGATCCTGCATCTCACTCAATAACGTTGTGCGTGTAGACTAGCGTCTAACTGCTATTCACTGATACTACCTCTGTCGGACACGAAGCCTGATGAGACAGCGTGATTTTTAGACAGGCCCACCAGTGAGTTCGAGCCTGAGACTAGATTCCCCTTAATACAAAAAACTGATTTCTAAAATTAGTATTTACTCTGTTCGTATGGATACATCAGGCAAGTTGATATTAGGGCAAACTGCCCAGGGTATAACAAAAGAAATAAACCAACCTGAATTTCACATCTTTCAAAAACGGTGTCAAATCACCATACAGTTCCTGATCCATCGCCATTTTACAAGCATCTACCACGGACAGCAGTTGTAAATCATCATTTTTGACATCATCATCATCAATTTCATCATTTTTCTCATCACATTTCAACGCTTTAGCTTTGATATCCATGACCAAACTCATATATTTATCCGAATTCAGTTCTTTTGAAAACAATAGGCTTAAAAAGGCATCCAAAAGAGCATTTTCGTGCTTCTTGTAATCTAATTCGCAAATACTTTTGTTATAGAATGCTCGTGCTACATTTTTATATAGTAACTCATTTTTGCTTGAACTCAACTCATTTTTTATATATATTTCGAATAAATTGATTGAGAAATCATATTTTTGGTTCTTATTCAGTAGGATGGCAGTATTATGTGTGTCTGTTTGCAGTTTTCTGTAGCATTTTTCATAGTTAACACATCCTAGTTTTTTTAACTCTTCCATTATGGTGTATTGTTTATCAATAACTGTGTTATATAGGGGTAGTAAGTTATTTATATCAGAGTTATTTTGCACAGCATTCGTAATGAAGTGTTTTAGTAAAAAAGAGAGTCTTAAAGCGTCATGAAGACCAGATTTAACTTTACAATTTTCACATTTTAACAACTGATCGCAGTGTTTTAACTCATTCAGTAATTTAATCATGATATTTAAGCAATTCTCTTGTATTTCTCCCTCAAAATTGATTTTAATTGAATTATTTACTGAATATTCAATGAAGAGTCTCAGAAATTGACCTATAAAAGGATATGTGGCTAACATTGTGTCTTTGTAACCCAGTTTTTCAGTAATTTCACAGGATATGGTCAGATTTTTAAATACAGTATCCAAATATGTGGTTTTGTTAACAAAGAAATCGCAGAAGGAATTTAAATAGAAGGTCTGTAAGCAGTGGAATATGTCTGAGCGATGTCCAAGCAGCTTAATCCCCGTCCTGACAGCTACACTCAAAGTGGACTTCTTAAAACAATTCTTTGATGAATTCTCAGCGATTACGTACATACAGTCACTGAATTTCACGTACAAATCTAACAAATCCTTTTCATTTAACTTCTTGAATGCACTCAAATCCGTTTTTCTTGAAAATCTCTCAAATATTTCACCATATAATCCGTTCAACTGTTCCGCATAAGACTCGCTGTATATAAAATGAAGTTTTTTTACCAAAAACACTAAAATATTTGCACAAAACTGTGCAGTATCACAAATATCTAATGTTTTGAGCAGATCTTCAGTTAGCTTTGGTAACAGTTTATGTATTGCTTTTCCTTTTAATGTTTCTATGTATATCAGTCGGTCTGCGATAATATTCCAGTACGTTTTACAGTATTCTTTTAGGAGATTATTTGAGTCCGCCTCAAATGCCATGAAAGATAGTTTGAGTATTAATTCTGGTGGTACTGAAGTGTTCTGAAAGGTAAAAAAAATTACCTTTATGAAATTAGCTCTTGGAGATTCCTTTATTGAGCTACTGAGCTATTTAGGTTTAAGATAATTTCCTTTGAGATTATTGTTAACTTCCAACATGATATACTGTTAAATATAAATCTATTCCTCCTACCTACCTCTTTATAATAGGGTGTTATCTCTGAAATTAGCAGTCAGAATTTAAAAAGTATTTTTGTATTTAATAGCTCAATTCTTGAAGAAGGATATAGGCTATTTAACATCACACTAGGACTCTTAGGAGCCAACCAAAAAGAAAAAAACGATGCAATGCGACAGGGGTGGATCGGGGGACCAAGAAGTTACACGCAGACAAAGTCACAGACAGAAGCTAGTAAAATAGTAATACATACGTCACATCAGTCTGTACAAAATGGTAGGCAATTGAACAGAGATATATGTGTACATCTAGGGCACCTAGGCATAGCAGATGTGTTGTTATGTTATTTGTTCTCAGGACTTAGGATCTCTCGCCCAGCGGTCACTTTTGTGGGCTAGATCTATGTGTCAAGCTGAATGGTGGCAGATGAATTAAGACTTTTCCAATAGAACATACCTTTCTAACAACATATCGATGAATATGGTAGATACAAGCCAATGTCTTGACCTGTTCTGGCTTGTTGAGCCCTCTCGTCTCCCTGATGCAGTCTATGGTCAAAGTAAGCAAATCTTTGGTGTCTATGCTGTCCCTCCATGCTGGTGCCTTCTCCAAGTTCCTGAAAAAATATGAAATTAAGCTCAACTTCAATTATTCATTATTTATCATCATTTCAGCCGAAAGATGTCCACTGCTGGACAAAAGCCTCCCGCAAGCACCACCATTTTAACCGATTCTGTGCTTCTCGCATCCAGAAGATTCCTGCCTTCACCAGGTCATCGGTCCATCTTGTGGGCGGCCTTCCAACACTACGTCTTCCAAGTACGCAGTCGCCACTCCAAAACCTTCCGGCCCCATCGGCCATCTGTTCTGCAAGCAATGTGCCCTGCCCCTTAAATCACCACCACCTGCCACTTAAGTTTGACAATTTTTTGGGCTAAGTCGGTTACCATGGTTCTCCTGCGGATCTCTTCATTTCTGATTAAATCACGTAGGGAAACTCCAAGCATAGCCCTCTCCATTGCCCTTTGGGTGACTTTTAGCCTTCTTATGTGGCCCATTGTGAGCGACCATGTTTCAGTACGATATAAAAAAAAATGCAATAATTTTTTTGTAACATCATCATGATTTTGAAAGAGTGTTTCATGAGTTTCTTACCTGTTCTTCTCCATAGGTACCTATGCTTTGGAATGGGCAACTAGCTTCATCTTTCTAACTCACCAACCTTGACAAGTGCCTGTACCTACTTGGTTTATTTGAAATAAATGCGTTAAGTTTGAGTTTGAGTTATAAGCCAATATCATATAAGTACTCATATTCTCAAATACATTGCAAACTATATTTTTGTATAATTTAGAAGCATTTTGTTTAAACTTTGTAAATGTGAGTACCATGCATCCGTATAATAATTATATTGTTTTGATGTACGTTGACTTGAAAAAGCGTGGCAGTTGAGAGTATGTCATGCTCACTTAAATGTCTCGCTGATGGTGGCGCGTGTGTTGGATCATTCGGTTCCCTACAAAATGGTTGAGCTGGATGGTGCTGATCCACGCGTCAAGTTCGTGAACGGGCGCCGTCGGTTGAGACTGGTCATCTCCTAACTTCCATGGCTAATTTTAAATTTTATATTTAGAATTGTTTTTTTTTTTTACATTGTCTCACATATAGAAGCAACAAGAATAATGTTCCCAAGTTTTTGTAATACATAACATGATTAAAAAGAGTGTCCATGGAGTTTCTTGCCCGTTCTTCTCCATAGAGATCTACGTTTTGGAATGGGCAACTAGCTTCAACTTTCCAACTGGTCGACTTTTTGACAATTCAAAAGTGCCTTTAAATGGTCTAATTGAAATAAATGCTTTGAGTTTGAGTTTTTTGAGTTAGTCGTGGGCTCGAACTCACTGGTGGGCCTGGCGAAAAATCACGCTGTCTCACCAGGCCTCGTGTCCGACAGAGATGAGCAGTTAGACGCTAGTCTACACGCACAACATTATTGAGTGAGATGCAGGATCCTTTATAGTAAAAAAATCGCGAAAAAATTAAGAAAAGTCCTTTGGCAGATCGGGTTTTATGAAAAAGCCAATGCATAAATCAATGACCAATAAAGTTTATTGAACTTTTCGATAATTGAACTTTGTCGGTACCGACTTGGTTTTGGAGATTTAACACTTCTTTTATTACTTAAACACGCCCAAAGTTAAGTAAAATTAGCAAGAAAAACGAATCTTTGTTGGCTCCTAGCTTTTTAATGGGTTTTTATTTTAGTATTCTGTTTCCGTACAAGCAATATTAGTAACGAGACAAAACAATGTCATATTTTACTTTGGATGTGCCATGTCAGACAGTGGAGTAAAACACTCCCGAAGTTTGTATGCAAAAAATGTGGACTAGGTTCACCTTAAGTTTGAGTTATAAGCCAATATCATATAAGTCCTCATATTCAGCCTTTAAAGCTCCCACTGCTGGGACGCAAGCATCCTCTCTATAAGAGGAAGTGGGCTGTAGCCCACCATACGGGCCCAGTGCAGGTTGATAGATGTCACATGTCTTCGAATTTTTGGTTCTAGGACATATTGGTTTCCTCACGAAGTTGTCCTTCAACTCTACCCGGCTCTCTTAGATATGAGATGTTAATTACAAACAGTGAAAGTCAAGATCCAATTACCTATCTTAAAGATTTATTATCAACAGAAAAAGCAAAATTAGTCATTCAATCAAACTAGGCTGCGAATCAGCACTTTTAATACATCAAAATTACATAAGACAGTCCCCCGAAACGCCCATCCCTCACGACATCGTAGTGCTTTTGCTGGGAAGGCGAAATAGCGCAAGAAACTCCCCAGCAGCCACTAAAATTGCAAATGGTAGGATATATCATAAAAAAATAAGGTGAATAGGTTTATAGAGACCAGGGGAACGCCATAATATTTTCAGATGAGACTTTGACCCAGGAGCCAATGTCTGAGGCCAATCTACAGCAATTAACAGCCTTGGATTAGCTGGATTAAGTGGGTATATTAGACAGAGAACTTTCAAAATACTATGCAAAGCTGAGTGAGTTAAGTTCTAAGACTAACCTGCACAATAAACAAAGCACGTTCAACGAGAAAGAACCTCTTTCCTTCGAAGATAACTTGCATGCAATCGTTTTGTAATCGTTGTAAATTTTTGCCAAGTTCCTCAAGTCTTCTTCGTCGCCGTTCGCTTTGATTTTCACTAGGAAATCGTTGGCTTCCATGTTATTAAAGCGTCTAATAATTAAACATCACACAATTAAAACTTTTAAGCATGTATTCACAATATTTTGTAAATAAATTAAATGAAATAATATTCTGATCACCACTTCGGCCGTTATATTTTGATTTTAAAATGTCAAGTCGTTGACATGTCGTTGTGTTGTCAAGAAAAAGTTATGTTTTCGTTGAAAGTAGGGAAACAAAATAGCGAAAATGATAGAATAGTACCCAATCCGAAGTAGGTCGTTTGTCTTGAGAGTTTTTAGGGAACATTCTTTATTCTGCGCTTCGTTTCCAAATTCGTTCGTGTCTTCGTGTGATATAAATTATTACTTGAAGTTATTTGTATGACAAAATCTTAATAGCGTAACTTGATTTTTCCTTCCATATTCCGTCCGTAATCGTTGCTTTGATTCCCCATGCAATTAGTTTCAGTATGTAATACAAAGTCTTCCCAATTCCCCATCCACGTCTATAATTCAATACTTTTTTCAGCCATTTCCAGTCACGTGTGTGGCTACGTGTAAAGAAACGAAATTATACGTATTGTTTTAGCAACAAGGAAAATGAAAATTAATTTGTTATTTTACAATCATTTTTCCTGTTTAGTCTTGAAATAAACTGCCATAATCATTATTAAACCCAGCGTGGTGCACTATGTTTACGGATGGATAAAACGTTTTGTTAGCAATCAAGTGAGCGTGCGTTTGTTTTGTAAAGTGTCAAAAAAGCCGCCATTTCTGGTTATCAATTTTTATCACTCGCGTTCCGGCGAATTTGTAATCAGATCAACGAAAAAGTATATGAAGAAAATGTGTTAACATTAAATATAGCTCCAGGTAGCTACTATATGAATGATTGCAAACCGGATATATACTGAGTAAACCCACCCTGAATTTTTGCGGTAAGTCCTATTTTGATTATACTATCGATTTCGTTTAGTCTTCCGGGACGCATGTGCAATGTAAACTATATTCTTCTTGCTTAAAAAGTTTCATTAAGTGTTAAGTTTATAGTAAAGAGTTTATTTTTAAGCTGACAAGTGCATATTATGTTTAACCCATACTTCTGAAGTAACTAATAAAAATAAGAAAAGGTAAGTCTCAGATCAAGTAAAAAAAGGTTATGTACGTAAATGCAATTTTATAACTATAATTAAATCTCTCAAGCAACTATGCGTCCATTAATACATACTATTTGAACCTGGCTGCTTATTATACTAAGTGATGGCGAGACATCCAAGTTTAGAGTTAGTGTTTAAGAAAAATTACCTAAAAATGTAAGTATAAAGAAGTAAACATAATTGTACACTAAGTTATTATAATATAACACACACAGTTATTACAAAGCATTTCCCATAGGGTCAGGCAGGGTGCATAGTGACCCAAAAATTCACCAGCTATCTTAAAGCCCCCCAAACCTATTATTGATATAAAAATAGAGTTTTAACAACAGTTAATGTTTTCTTTTGCAGTAGCCAGCCAAAATGGTGTTGCCAGCGAGATACTACATTCTTCTTTCTCTACAAGTTACGTCATACTTCTTAGCATCAAAACTTATATTCGACAGTGTCAGCAAAGCTACACAGACAGTTATTGACGAACACTTCCATATCCCACAAGGAATATCATACTGCGCTGGTAACTTCTCACACTGGGATCCAAAAATAACGACACTCCCCGGCTTGTATCTGGTTTCTTCGTTGATTGGTCTATTCGCTGAATGCAATACATACAATCTACGCTTCGTGAATCTCATCGCATCATGCATTAACTTCATTTTATTCTCTAGTATTCTTAAATATGTCTACTATGGCGATAGAAATCATATGAAGACCATTCTGCAGGCTCTCAATTTAGCTATACTGCCTCCTTTATATTTCTTTTCTCATGTTTATTATACGGATATTCTTTCGTTAACTTTCCTTCTCATGTTTTCAAGACTATGCTTAACTAATAGATACTTAATTTTAATCTTAATATTTGGTATTTGTTCTATAATTATGAGGCAGACGAACGTAGTGTGGGTTGCAATGGTTTTTGGTCACAAGTTATTAGATTTACTGATCAAAAGCTCAAGGGTTTTCGGTAATCAATATATCAATGATGTAAAACTCAGCAAGCGGTCACTGATAGCCAAAGATGTAGATAAGTCTAAGTTGAAACGGTATTATGGTATGTGGGACGTATACTGTGCAGCGAAATACCATCTAGCAACACATCTTTCCACCTTTTTCAAGTTCATAACATTCCATGATGCTACGGTCTTGCTAACTCATTTAATTATACTGAGCGGGTTCATAGCATTTGTGTATATTAACGGTTCTATAGTAGTAGGTGATAAGGCTGCTCACGAAGCTACAATCCACTTACCACAATTGCTTTATTTTCTTGTATTCTACGGAGTATTTGGTCTTCCATATGTTGTTTACAAACTGCAATCAACACTAAAACTCATGTTAAGAGAGAAGATTCTAGTATTATTATGCGGTGTCATCTTTACTTTGATGGTCCACCATAACACCTTAATCCATCCATACTTACTCGCAGATAACAGACACTTCACCTTCTATATCTGGAACCGCTGGTATGGAAAGTATGACCATGCTATCTACACTATGGTACCCGTTTACATTTTCTTATTATTCAGCATTTATGATAATTTAAAAGATCAGAACTGTATTTCGTTCCTTTTGCCGTACACCGTAAGCTTAGTTTTAGCTCTAGCGTTGCAAAGGCTGATAGAAATCCGTTATTTCTTGATCCCGTACATAGTTTTAAGATTAAGATTTGCTCGGCCATCTTTTCCGGTTGTAATGGCTGAGTTTTTGTGGTATCTCATAATAAATACAGCTGCATTCTATATATTCTTTGAGAGACAAGTCATTTGGGAAGATTTTGATTATGTACAGCGAATTATGTGGTGAATTTTTTAGTTTTAGGAAAGTAAATAATGAATTTTGTATGTGAATTTTCTAGTCCGCAGACTGGAAAAATAATGCCCGAGGATATGGATTTGTTAGACAAGTCTTCTCATGGCTTTTAAATATTACTTAAGTCCTATTATAGTATTCCAAGTGTTAGTCTGAAAATGTTAGCACAAATATTACGCCAACTGACGGATTTCGACATTACTTTGCTTGTAGTAGGCGGTTTATACAAATATCAACGTTATTGATATGTGGATAAGGTCCTTAATAATATGAAATTCTTATTCACATTGTCTCATACGAATTGAAACATAATGCTCTCACGAATAAGGTTCAAGTTAGTATGAAACGCAAATTTTTCTTAGCAAAGTACTCACGCACGAACATAAATACACATAAATAATAAATAAACAGTCCTGTGTCTACCAAATTGCAATAGTCTTCCCCCTATGTAAAGTTGTACCAAACAGATGTTTTTTTTTTATCGATATTTCACAAGTGGTCCGATACTAACAGTAGTTCATATAATTATGCTAAGTGAAGTCAATTTTTCATGTGCCAATTTGGTATTAGTAGGTAAAATATTGTGATTGTATCGAAAAAATCGATGAATAATTAGTTGAAGGATAATCCAATAATGTTTTTAAGGTAGCCCGCGAATTCTTCTTAATTTTGAAAAAAATATATTTTGGGACCGTAATAAGGTTTACAGAATTATAATCATCAATACAATTCTCTTAAGATGAATCTAGTCAACATTGTTTCCATACAAACTTCGGGAGTGTATTACTCCACTGTTCGACAATGTACATCAAAAATTAAACATGGTATGGTTTTGTCTCATTATGAATATCTGTACGGAAACAGAATACTAAAATAAAAAGCCATTAAAAAGTTAGGAGCCAACAAAGATTCGTTTTTCTTGCTAATTTAACCTAACTTTGGGCGTGTTTAAGTAATAAAAGAAGTATAAAATCTTCATAACCGAGTCGGTACCGACAAAGCTCAAATATCGAAAAGTTTAATAAACTTTAGCCGTCATTGATTTATGCTGTGGGTTTTTCATAAAATCCGATCTTCCGAAGGACTTTTCTTAATTTTTTACGTGCCTGTTGTACTATAAGTGATCCTGCATCTCACTCAATAACGGGTGTGTCTGTAGACTAGCGTCTAACTGCTCATCACTGATACTACCTCTGTCGGACACGATGCCTGGTGAGACAGCGTGCTTTTTAGCCAGGCCCATCAGTGAGTTCGAGCCCGCGACTACATTCCTCTTAATCTCATTGAATGAGTTTTTCATGAAATAGTCAGATGTCTTGATTTCTGCCATGGGAAACATAACTGATGAAATGTGGATCTGCTATCAACCTATCCCTTACAGCATTGTGCGTGATTTTATGTTATGTGGAGAATGCATTTATGTAAGTTAGGTAATAATAAAAATAAAAAAAAACGAAGTCATTTAATTAGGTATAATATTTCGATTATTTTTCTTTCTAATAATTAAGTATGTTTTTCTATGCAAATGTAAGTAAATAAATTATTTTTGTAATAAATGAATTGAATTGAAATCTTTTGTATTTTTATTTAATTTAACTCAAACTCAAACCCAAAGCATTTATTTCAATTAAACCATTTACAGGCACTTTTGAATTGTCAAAAAGTCGACCAGTTGGAAAGTTGAAGCTAGTTGCCCATTTCACATTACCTTGATTTAAACTTAATTTACCTACAAAAATCAGCCGCACAGATCGATCGATGAGGTTTAGCTACGCTTGCCGCGGTTGATCCGTGGATGGGTGACCATCTTTACATACCAAGAGCCATTCGTAGATCTTTGACAGTCGTTATGGCTCGTCAGAAGCCTGAAAACCAGTCTTATCAAGGGATATCGTGTTACCCAGTTACTGGATGTGGTGGTAGATAGGATTATTATTCCTTTATTTCAACATATACATACAAATTATATTTTTAAATATTAGAATATAAAATACATAAAAACATTAAAAAATATAAAAAATAGTAGCCCACCGGTATCAGGAACAGGGTCCAAGCTACCGGCGCGGCGGTCAGGGCTCCAGAGAGAGGAACCTCCTAACAATGCGAGCCGTGTCCAGGAGTACCGCTTTCTGGATCAAGCCCTTGATCCAGCAGCCCAACGAGAGCCTCCTTAGGTGCTGGTCGAGGCTCTTTGGTATTAAACAATTGGCTGATATGACTATCGGTACAATGATTGCTGAGTCCACATCCCACATGTCGACAACCTCGCGAGCCAAGTCAAGATACTTGATTTGTTTAGTAGATAGGATTATTATTACTGATTGTCATCGAAATCATGTCACTTGGTTCAAATAGGTTCATTTTATATAGGTAGATTCTTTTACATATTGTGAATGAGAGAACGTTGTAGGCTTTAGAGTGATTTTACCACCATACTGTGATCGCAGACCCGCCTGCCAATGGTGGCGATTATGACGAATCACCCCCCAGGGCGTGGGGCTATGTCCAGCAGTGGACGTCTTTTGGCTGAAATGATGATGATGATGAATTATGTTACGTCATATGTTTTTTTTTTGGGTGAGACATCATCAAATAACTTCTCCCGCTCTGGATGGAGCAGGAGGGCGTGTCAGACTTTTACTGACTAAAACCCAACCGTGTTCCCTCAGTTGCCTGTGTGCCAGGGGCCGCGGTATCTCTTTCGAACAACCCGCAACCCTGGCAGACTACCCGCACCCCTTCTTTTGGGTGGGAAATCATCAAATAACTTCTCCCGCTCTGGGTGGAGCAGAAGGGCGTGTCAGACTTTTACTGACTAAAACCCACCCGTGTTCCCTCAGTTGCCTGTGTGCCACGGGCTGCGGTATCTCTTTCGAACAACCCTCACCCCTGGTAGGCATCGGCCCTTGCGGACCCCACCAGTTGGTGCTGACATCTCTTTGAGGCGCGCGTGGAACACAACGCGCCGTCGACCCGGGCTTGGTCCTTACCGGACAGCGAGCTACCCATTACTCGCCGTCCGCATGCCCGCACCTACGGTGGCCGGGAATCAGCCTGGGATTCCCGACGCCCAGGGCGTCTCCCGCGGCGGCCACGGTCGTGAGGGCACATATACTGCCTCTCCCTCACGTGCGCCGCCTCCCTCTTCGCGAGCTTTACTGCTTCGCAGAAGGAGGTGACGGCTAACCATGCACTCTCGCTCCGTACCATGGCCTGGACCAGGGCCGTACGCGAGAGATCGCCGCCGCCGATCGCCTCCACGAGGACACGGCAGTGCTCCGCCCAAGTAGGGCAGACCTCCACCGTATGCTCCACCGTGTCCTCAGGGCGATCTTCGCAATGGAAACACCCGGGCGTTTCCTCCCGCCTTATGCGAAACAGGAACCCCCCGAAACAACCGTGTCTGGTGAGGACCTGCGTCAGGCGGAAGGTGAGGACGCCATGCCGCCCCTCAAGCCACTCCTCAAAGAGGGGACTTACCGCCGCTATCGTGGCGTGCCCAGCACTGGGTTGCGACAATCGCACTCTTCATGTCGCCATGAGACCCCGCCGGAGCTCTGTCCGCTGCCGCGAGAAATCGCGGCAGCGGAGTAACGCCCCAGCGTTTGGCCTCCTCGCGCTACTCCCAGATGTGCGCGAGGACCTTTGCCTCCAGATCCCATGGCGGTAACCCGCACCCCAGACAGTAACGTCATATGCTGACCTGCAAACTGCAATAAACGTAAGAAAACTTGAATTAAAATTCGTGCGACTAGTTCCGACCCGATCCCGCCAAAAACTCAAAGTCACAATTCTACTCACTCATTCACACATTAAAGGTGCTTTTCACTAGCAGAGCGTAGTCGAACAGAAATCACACATAAGTAGGTACTAAAAAAGCGGCTAAAATTATATCTAATTGGAAAAGCATACTACAGTATTTATTATTTTGACAATTTATATTTAGATTAAAGGACAATTTAATTAAAATCTACAATTTATTGTTTTTAATAATGTTTTTATTTAGCTTTGTTTAAATACTCATAAATTACATTTCTTACCTATGTATTTGTATGCCACAAAGGCCGAACATGACGGACCTTTTTTGTTTATGAACAACCTGCATGCCTTGTATGTATACTCATGTTTCTACAAATAAATGTCTTATCTTATCTTAAAATCGAACAGTCTAATAATAAACCCAATCTATATGAATCTCCGTATCATCATTCATCATTTTCCTGCCCAAATTATTTGTGGTCGGCGCAACATATTTTTCAGTTCTTCAATTCTCTATCAGTCGTCATCTCCGTAGTCACACCCTTTCTAACCATATCATCATTCACACAGTCTATCTATCGTTTCTTTGGTCTCCCCCTACTCTTATAGCCATAGACATTCATACTCAAAACTTTACTCACGACATTTTCCTGATTCCCCCGCATCACATGCCCATACCATGACAACCGATTCCCACACCACTTTTCTTCTTAAGTACCTACTCATTTCTTAGGGAAGTTTGGCATTAATTCCTTCTGCACATGTGGCTTCCCTGGTACCTCATTAACAACAAAACTGTGTGAAAGTCTATTAACTGCTCCCAAATTGCAATATTAATTTTTATTCTTTTTATTTTTTACAGTGCCTGACATATTCTCGTCATTATTTGACATTATACATCAATTTTAATATCGACCATTGATTGTCATGGAAATCATGTCACTTGGTTCAAATAGATTAATTTTATATAGGTAGATTCTTTTACATATTGTGAATGAGAGAACGTTGTAGGCCTTAGAGACTAGATTTGTAGACGTTTTTCTATTCTGTATTTTCATTCCTCTAAGTATCTGGTACTTATTGACTGGCCTGCACTGTCCTCCCATACCTTTATCACTGTAATTTGAAAACATTGTAAAAGCCAATTATTTTTAAAAGAGTAACCGTGGAATTTCTTGCCGGCTCTTCTCCATAGGAAACGACGAATTGGAACCGTGCACCTAGCTTCTGACGTTTCATAAGTGCCCATGCAGGCTAATATGTGAATTTTTTTTTTATTCTTTCCATTCGTGTTACATCACACATCCCTCTTAACATACTCATCACTTTTGCCCAACATTCTGACCCAAACAAGACAGCAGATCTAACCATGGTTTTATATATTTTCCGCTTAGGTTTAGTAAGAGTCGCTATCACTCCCGTGCCTATCCAAAAGAATGTAACTCAACTTTAGTGTTTTAGTATAACAACGCCTAATCAGCTCCTTTAAGTCTGTTTAGTACCCCTGAGCAACAATTTTTTAATTCAATGTATATTGTGCAAGTTATGGCAAGCTAAAAACTACTGTTTAACGTTCAAATTAAGGTTTAAACATGCTGAAATGTGGTTTTCAAAAGTTACAGTGTATTGGATTGGCAGGGCAGCCGCAGATTGTTCCCGTGATCTGCCGCCATTTATTCCATCCAGGGTTAATTCTGTGCTAAACCGTCCGATCCACTTCGCCAATCTCAATATCATCATAATCAGCCTATTATGTTTCTACCTTCCCACAGCTGGGACACAGGCCTCCGCTCTTCCAGACGGAGTGGGCTGTAATTTACCACGCGGGTCCAGTCTAGGTTCGTATATCTGCTCGACCGACCAGCGCATTAATTAATTATACCGTTAACCGGCCAATCGATTACGTCACCGCCCCATTTCGTGGTCCGCTCTTATCGCAAAGTCATAAAAAAACAAAGGATGTTTATACGTGGGTTGTTTGAAGTGTTTGGTGTATCGTATAGCTTAATAATGGGGCGTTTGAATAGTTTGTTTCGTTTGAGTGGATGGTCGTAATAATTACACGCTTTATATTAGCTTCACTTGTATGTTGGTTTGTTTGTTTGTATGTTTGTATGTAACCGACTCCTTTGAGCGCGATTTTGACCCACTTTAAATGGTCAGATTTCATTGAAACTTTGTAAACTTGTCGAGGACCGATGACAATTCAATAATTTAAAAAAAATTGAGAAATTAAAACACGTTTTTGTAGTTAGCAGAACTAAAAAATTGAAAATAAATAATAGTTTAAAATGCATGGTGTGTATATTCTTAACATATTAAATGAATAAAACCACTTACCATTATATGCCGGTTTCCTCTCGATGTTTTTGTTCACTGTTTTGAGAGCAGTGGTGATGAAATTATTTACATTAAGTAAAGCGCCTGTCTGGATTCGTGGGTTCGGCCCGTTACCACGGGCCCCACTGCTCTCAATCTGCCTAGCCTCATCCCAACTATGTTTGAACCGGCTTCCAGACTAAAGGAAGCTGAATATCAGTATTTTACACGGAGTAACTGTCTATCCGACCTCGGCAACCCAGTTACTGGGCAATACGAAAGCCTTTGATAAGAATGGTTGTTAGATTTTCGGGCTTCTTACTACCCTTAACGACTGCCAAAGATCTACAAATGACATAAGGGACCAACGGCTTACCTTGCTTACGGTCGGTGTGGTCTCGATAGGTAATGGATGGTCACCCATCCACGGACTAACCTCGGCATGTGTAGCTTAAACATCGATCGACCCGTGCGGCTGTAATTATTTAGTCACGAGTGCGTTATTGTTAGTGTTATTTAGTATTAGTGTTAATCCAGGTTATATAATATCTGTGTGCCTAACTTCATCTAAATTTGCTTCTAATTTAGCCGTTTTTTCGTGATTGAATAACAAACATCTAAACATAGAAAATTTCACATTTATAATATTAAAAGAAGTAGATTAGTAGACTAGGTATAGCCATGACCATTGATTATCGACATCGCGGCTCTCGTCTTGCCTGAAATGCTCGGTTCCTGTAACCAAAACGAATCGTTTTGCTCACCAAAATGGCAGCATTTTTACACGCTTTATATTAGCTTCACTTGTATGTTTGTTTGTTTGTTTGTTGGTTGGTTTGTTTGTTTGTATATGTTTGTATGTAACCGACTCCTTTGAGCGCGATTTTGACCCACTTTAAACGGTCAGATTTCATTGAAACTTTGTAAACTTGTCGAGGACCGATGACAACTCAATAACTAAAAAAAAAATTGAGAAAAAAAAACACGTTTTTGTAGTTAGCAGAACTAAAAAATAGAAAATAAATAATAGTTTAAAAAACTAAAAAACACGCTGTAAAAACCAAACTAAAAAAGGAGAAAATAATTTAATTCAATTAAAAAGCGTGGGGTACTTGACATTAATTGATTATAAAAATACCTCAAAAAGCACCCCACGCTTTTTAATTGAATTAAATTATTTTCTCCTTTTTTAGTTTGGTTTTTAAAGCGCGTTTTTAAGTTTTTTAAACTATTATTTTTTATAGCTAATTTTATCTGTGATCTCTACTTCCATATTATTATGGTAGGGTCTACTATGCAAAGCTATTAGGTCTCTGCTTCATTATTGGTAAAGATACTAGAGTCTTACTTACATAATCAATAGCGGTTCGTAAATCTCGCTCATTGAAAACGCACCGTAATATCATACGTGCCAAACGAACGGGCGTCTGACTCATAGATAAACTTCATTCCATTCTAAATTCAATTTCAACTCATTCAACTTCACACCTCTGACTGCAATACACGATACTCTCAAATATTGCGCGTTGAAGATTACTTCTAGTATCAAAATAATCCAAAGACTCTTTTAAGCAAGAATACAATTAATAAGTGTACTTTTAACTTTAGACAAAGACAATTAAAAGTGAAGTGTCACAGTGTTAAAAGGTGTCACAGTGTAAGTAACTTTTTTTAATATATACACGTCGATAATACTCGTCGTCCGTTTTATCATACCTAATACTTATTTGACTTGCAGGCTTAGTATGACGCTTTCTATTTCTACTCTACTGTAGAATAGAAATCGCTTGTCTACATTTCTCGGTGAAAAACTGTCAACTGTCTATTATGGAAACGTCATTTTTGTCTACTTTTCCGACGACAAAACTTTTGTTTACGGTTCTCGTGCTAAGCCCGCGACATAACTTAGTTTTCTCTCAGCGGTCTTTCTTACTGTTTTTCTTTCTTGCTCGGCTCCTAAGAACTCCGCCCCTAAGACGACCCACTGACCACGCTAGCGCTAACCTTCTCCAAGAATTGGGCTATCAAATGCAAAAATATTTTTTCATATCCGATCGGCCCAGCTGTACAGACGCCAGCACATCAAGCTACCCCAATTTGACAGTTTGGGGTAGCGTGATTGGTGTCTGTGCATAAATTTTATTTCTTTAAGTAGATAATATTACGAATAAATTACATCATGGATTCGTCGTCATTTTCCATGTCCATAAGCTAGTTTATTTGTGGTCGACGTAGCAATGTCTTCTTTAACATTTATATCTCTATCACCCTATTTAGCCGTATCGCGATATCATAGCCATATCTTTCACCTAATCTTTATTTTGCTGACCCCTTTAACGTTCATAATCACAATTTTCCTTATGAACTGTTCCTGATTCTTTCGCACCACAAGCCCATACCATGATAACCAATAAATACAATTTCCAGACACTAACGTCACTCTCAGATGGTCAAGAATGATTGCTGGGCCAATCTTTTTCCAGAATAATTGTACTTTTATTTTTTTTATTGGATCTCCAACAGAGGCTACAGAATTACATGCAAGTATACATAGAACAGGGACAAATACAGTGTGCGCGTACAATAGGGTATTTTAGTTTAGACGAGAAAAAATCTAAAAATATAAGCAAAATGCAGTCGGAAAATGTTAGTTTTAGTTCATGAAACAACAAAATATTTTCTTAAATACAATTTAAAGATTTCAGTTTTTTTAATCTGTTTTTGAACACCATGAAATAGTAGCCGCCAATCTACACTAATATCATAAAGAGGAAAACTTTGTTTGTAATGAATAGGCTCAAAAACTGCTGGACCGATTTTAAAAATTCTTTCACCATTCGAAAGCTACATTATCCACGAGTAACATAGGCTAAATTTTATTTTGGAAAAAAATAGGGTTCCGTAAGATATTTGGGGTTTTCGGACACAAGGTGTAAAAAATCAACCAGAAAAGTTACTTATTTTGCGTACGCTGCCTAAACTATAAAAGATAGAACCATAAAATGTTCTAATTAATTGTAGATCTTATAAATATCTACAAAAAAGTCCGGGACACACTATACCTATCTATGTCGAGTGAGGCACAACAACCATTTTTTTATCTTGAATTTTTTTTGGACTACATTTAAACGCATTTATTTTACTCATTCTATGATCCTTATCAAAATAAATTATTTCATCACTAAGTACAGTTTATGTAGATAATATTTGGTCTTTGAATGATTAAAATTGGACGTTTGGTTTTAAAGTTATGGCGAAATTAAAATAATACGATTTCTGCTGCACGGCCCGTTGCGAAGTGGGCGTCACCAAGACGGGGTGCACGTGCGGGAGGGGAGTCTATGCAGCCTGCTGATAATGACTGCGTCGTCGATGTTAGTGTCGATGTCTGTGAATTGACCTGGGAATCATTTTGCTGACCGTGTCTTTCCTGGGTAGGCTTTTTGCAGCGGTAACCGACATCCACGCGGGCGGAGCCGCGGGCGACCGCTAGTGATGTATAAAACTATATAATACGTCATTGGTAGCCGCCATGTTATTTCGTGATACGGCATGGCAACTGATCAACTTTGTACTTTTATTATTTTCGTAACCAAAGTAATTTTCATTTACTTAATATTTTGCATTAAGGAACAGCAAACCAACGTTATGTAGAAAAATAACTCATTTTTTTTTTTAATTATAAACAATTGTCATACAAAATATCAGCGCATTTGTTTTTAGCAAACTGACGTCATACCCACATAGCAATATGGCGTCTACTGCGTCCAGCGTTTTCGTCAAATTACGCGCGAAATTTGAAAATGCAAAATTTAAATGCATTTATAAGGCACTAATCGATTAAATAAAAATGTTGTGTTTTTTTAGTGGTTTATTAGGATTCTAGAATCTAAATAAGACACTTTTCAAAAATTAGTGTAATACCCTAAGATTTGTATGTATTTTCCGCTATAAGACTTGCAATGAGGGTTTTCATGAATATTCAAGCCACCAGTTGGCGCCACTTTGACAAGAGTATTCCAGTTTGACAATCATCATCACAGCCTGGAATCACCCACTGCTGGGTATAGGCCTCCCCCCTTTTCCTCCATACTTCTCGGTTCCATGCGTCTCTCATCCAGGTGTTTCCCCCTACTCTGACGATATCATCCTCCCAACGCGCTTTGGGACGGCCCTGGTTTCTTTGGCCTGACCTTGGCCACCATTCGGTCACAGCTTTCCTCCATCGGCCATCTCTTCGTTTAACAAGATGTCCTGCCCAACTCCACTTTAGGCGCATCGCCCTGTCCCCGACGTCGAACACTTTCGACCGACGACGGATTTCGGTGTTACGCACTCGGTCTAGTAGAGTTATGCCAAGCATGGCTCGCTCCATGGCCCTTTGTGCTACTCGTATGCTATGGATAGTCTCCTTTGTGAGCGTCCATGTCTCGGTACCGTAGGTCATTGTTGGCAGTACACATTGGTTGAAAAAGCGGGGTTTTAGACACTGGGGGTATCTTTTTGGGCCGAAAAACATGTTCTAGCCTACCAAATGCCACCCACCCAAGCTGTATTCTCCTGGAATTCTCTTTGTTGGAAGACTCCTTGTCAAAAGATAGAATATGTCCTAAATAAACGTAATGGTCCACCATCTCCAGACGCTCGATTCCAACCATAACAGCTGAAACTGAGTCATCCGGGACGCCTAACATCACGTTCGTCTAGGGCATGTTCATTCTCAAGCTCAAGCAAGTTCGACAATGAACTAATATTTTATGTCATTCGTTTAATTCTTTCATTCACCATTCAGTCCGTAGGCGCTTTGACACTTTTGACAGGTACCCGGATCTGACGTCTCAGCGCTGTCACCTAGTGAACGTCATTTCAGAAAACCCTCATTGCGAATCGACTACAGGTTTTTTTTTTGGATAGGAAGTGGTTTTTTTTGGGTGGGAAATCATCAAATAACTTCTCCCGCTCTGGGTGGAGCAGTAGGGCGTGTCAGACTTTTACTGACTAAAACCCACCCGTGTTCCCTCAGTTGCCTGTGTGCCAGGGGACGCGGTATCTCTTTCGAACAACCCGCACCCCGGGTAGGCACCCCACCAGTTGGTGCTGACATCTCTTTGAGGCACGCGTGGAACACAACACGCCGTCGACCCGGGCTTGGTCTTTACCGGATAGCGAGTCTCCCATTACTCGCCGTCCACAAGCCCGCGCCTATGGTAACCGGGTATCAGCCTGGGATTCCCGACGTCCAGGGCGTCTCCTATGACGACTAAGGCCGTGAGGGTTCATATACTGCTTACGGATAGGGAGTGGTCCCGTATAAATTTAAGTAACTTAGCTTGGGTAGTTTTTGCTTTAGCTTCTACTAATAACACGTATTTAATCCACTTTGTGTATCTTGATGATGTGGTAATAATACTCCCTGACAAAGTTATTTACATATCAAATAGTGGTATACGAGTGTAGGATAGGTACCACAACTAAAAATGGAAAAATAAAAAAAAAACACAAATAACAAAAATACAACTGACTTCCAAAAACATACTACAAAGTGAAAAATAACTCTAATTTTGGAAGTCGGTTGTTTATTTTTTCGTAAATATTTTTTTTTTTCGTCGTATGTATCATAAACCAGTCATGTATGAACCATAGACCATATTTGTTTCCGAGAAACATACTATATCAAAAGTCAAAAGTCATAACGTTTATTGCGAACTAAGTGTACAGTGTTGGTGTTATCTGCCGATCTATTCTGTTAAAATCTCACCGTGAGAACTTAGGTGAAGTGATCTGTCATTCCATCTGACACTAGGGATTGATACTAATGACAGGTCACTTTAAGCTCACTTCACCCAAGTTATCACGGTGAGATTTTTACAGAATAGCACCGCTGATGTTAGTATTTAAGGTGAACCTAGTCCACATTTTTTGCATACAAACTTCGGGAGTGTTTTACTCCACGGTCTGACATGGCACATCCAAAGTAAAATATGATATCGTTTTGTCTCATTATTAATATTGTCTGTACGGAAACAGAATACTAAAATAAAAACCCGTTAAAAAGTTAAGAGCCAACAAGGATTCGTTTTTCTTGCTACTTTTACTAAACTTTGGGCGTGATTAAGTAATAAAAGAAGAGAAAAATTTCCTAAACCAAGTCGGTACCGCCAAAGTTCAATTATCGAAAAGTTCAAGGGCTTTTCTTAATTTTTTCGCGAATGTTTTATTATAAATGATCCTGCATCTCAGTCAATAACGTTGTGCGTGTAGACTAGCGTCTAGCTGCTCATCACTGATACTATCTCTGTCGGACTCGAAGCCTGGTGAGATAGCATAATTTTTAGCCAGGCCCACCAGTGAGTTCGAGCCCGCGACTAGGTTTCCCTTAAGTCCAGATTAATGTCAATAATAATGAATTTAATACAATTATTCAGCAATATTCAAGTCATCCTTTTCAGGTAGAATAAATTATAATTAAAATATCTTAATGAAGTTAAATTGGATAGGATTGACAAAATAAATGATTGATTGATTGTATAAGAATGATCTCCACTTTTGTACATGAGAGAAAAACGTTATTTTAAGCTAAACTCTAGATATTCTTTCACTGAGTAGAAACATTTTTGAACTAGGTATAGTTTTAGCCTTTTTTGGAATATTTTTACCACGGATATCGATATCTATGATTGTTACTGATTTTTCAGTTTTAAACATACGTAGTGAGAAATATTATTTTACAGACAATTTTCCTCATTCTGTGTGTCATAATAAGGAAAATGTTGGAGTATATTTTTTTCTAGGTTTACTTACATAACTTAACAGATAAGTCGAATTAAGTAATTGGTATATCCCATCCCACTGCTTTCAAACCACCCAGCCATCCATCACAATAGGCATCCAGATCGTCATGACTAGACCCAATTCTCGTAATTTTAAGAACGTTCACAATCTGTCAAAAATATCACGAGGCCATAATGTTACATTTTTGACAAGTTTTTGACATTTGATTGTCGAGACTGCGACTAGATTTTGAACGTTATCTGAATGCTAAAACACGACTGCCGCCCGCGCCCGCGCAGGGCACCTCTGAGCCTTTATCTCAAAATGGGGATATTCCTTTGATGTGCTTCGGCGATTCTGTAGTACCTCTATCTATTTTTCAGTGTATTTTTTTTCCAAATAACGTAGCCGTTTAGTAGGAGTATGGAATAGAAGCCAAAATATTGCGTGTTGGAAAATATTTTTTTACAGCAAAAGTATTAACCATACAAAAAAAGTACTTCGGGCAAAATGATTTATATGAATCTATAGCAAAATCATATATTTTTGAAATCTTCAAGACAAGCCGTTAATGAGCAGAAGGGTTCATAAAGTGACCGTGTTACGCTACCAAACGGGACGTAGGCCCTTAAGGCAGCGTTCGTAAGAAACGTTTTCGTTTGACCGTTTTTTCTCGGACTTACTTTGCAAATCCGGCTACCACGAAAATGTCTTTTAATTTTTCTGGTTAATATAGCCTATGACACTCACAAATAACGTGGCTTTCTATTGGTAAAAGAGTTTTTAAATTCGGTTCGGCAGATCCAGAGATAACCGCCTACAACCTCACAAACTCACAAACTTTACCTCTTTATATTATTAGTATCTATACTCCATTTGAAATAAGATTAGACATTTAACTAAACCTTTTTTACAGTCCGATCAACCGATTTTGACTTCTATTGCGTTGGTGGCATAACAAATGGCAGCTGCAGTAAACAATTGGTATTGTAACTACTTTTTTGCTTTTAATGCCATCCTTATGCCTATGGTATAGAAGTCAGAATCGGTGGAACTGACTGTAAAAAAGGTTTGTTTAAATGTCTAATCTTATTTCAAATGGAGTATAGACGATTAGTAGCAGCAAAAACTTTGAACACCACTTTTTGCGAAAGTTACGCGGGACGGAAGAGTATGAAGCTTCATCACGTAAAACTCGATACACAAGTATCCATGCTTACTACATATTTATCATAAAAAGATCCACCTATCTGCAAAGCTTTAATATACAGGGAGAAAGTTAATATTTTACATACCTAACAATGCATGTGAAATACATTAAGTTTTAAATGAATTATGGTCGAATTTAGACCACTCGTTTTCAGAAATACATGAAAATTTTAATTTCTTGAATCATATGAATTTTCGCCTAGTTCTTATGAGGTGCTTAATTGTTGCAAATGGGTCACATTTTCACGTCCTAGAAACATAAGTATAATCAGCGTATAATGTTCCCACTGCTGGGACCCAGGCCTTCTCTCTGTGAGAGGGAGCGGGCCGTTATCCACCACGCGGGCCCAGTGCGGGTTGGTAGATGTCACATGTCTTCGAATTTTTGGTCCTAGGACATTCCGGTTTCCTCACGATGTTTTCCTTCACCGTTTTGAGAGCAGTGGTGATGAAATAATAGGGTAATTTCCAATTTAATAGTAACTATTTTAATTTCAAGATTGGGACGATATATTTAACAGAAAAATAAAAATTAATTAATTTATGTCCATTTTCTCAATTAAAAACTAATTAATTTTTAGCTGTTTCGAATTTACCGCCAAAACGCTCCTTACGATGACTTTTTATCACGTGACATCGTGACGTCAGCTTTGTGTAAACAGCACCGGTACAAATACTTAGTTTGGCGCAGTTTTAGAAGTATTTGTGCACAGACGCACCGCAAACCAGTAATATCACTTTCTATCCACTCGACATTCACTTGTTTACTTAATAACTACCTACTTTAGTTTACACAAAGTTGACGTCACATGTGGTCGCGTGATAAATAAATCATTGTAAGGAGCGTTTTGGTGGTAAATTTAAAACAACGAAAAATCAATTTGATTTCAATCGTTTTTAATTGAGAAAATGGATGTAAATCAATTAACTTTTATTTTTCTGTTACATATTTTGTCCCAATCTTCAAATTAGAATAGTTTTTAATAAATTGTAAAATACCCTATTTACACAAAGAAAGGCGCCTGTCTGGGTTCGAACTCACGACTCATAGGTCCCAGCCGTTACCACTCGGCCACCACTGCTGTGTCACTGCTGAGTCCTAGAAGGAATACGTCAAATTACAAGTTACCCCGTAGATTAGTAATTCTAGGAAATCGTATTTTTCAGACATTTTCCTTATTTATGACACTCCAGAATAGGGAAAATTTTCTGTAAAATAATATTTTTCAATATGTAACACAGGGAAAAATGTGGAATATGGTCTACGATTCATACATGGCTGGTTTGTAATATGATGTAAAATAATTAATAATAGTTTAAAAACCAAACTAAAAAAGGAGAAAATAATTTAATTCAATTAAAAAGCGTGGGGTGCTTTTTGAGGTATTTTATAATCAATTAATATACCCCACGCTTTTTAATTGAATCAAATTATTTTCTCCTTTTTTAGTTTGGTTTTTAAAGCGTGTTTTTTAGTTTTTTTAAACTATTGTTAATTTTAAATTTTTTAGTTCTGCTAACTGCAAAAACGTGATTTTTTAAAATATTTTTTTTCCTTTTTTTTCATTTTTGTCAATGTTTTTTTTTTAATTATTGAATTGTCATCGGTCCTCGATAAGTTTACAAAGTTTCAATCATTGATGATGTTTTTGATTTTGATTCACCATCAATCTCTTGACTTTATACCAATTTATTTGCGGTCTTCTCCATCAGTCGTTATCTCATTAGTCACTCCATTTCGAGCCATATCATCTTCCACACAGTCCTTTCATCGTTACATATCCAGACCACTCCGTGCCTCGGAAAGCACGTTAAGCCGTTGGTTCCGGCTGTCATTTGTGGATCTTTGACAGTCTTTACGGGTCCTCTCAGAAGCACGAAAGTCTAACAACCAGTCTTACCAAGGGTTATCGTATTACCCAGTCACAGGGTTGTGGAAAATGCTAGGAAGATGATTTATTTATTTATTTGGCTCACCAACAATAGGGTATTTTACTCTATAAGTACGAGAAAAAATCTAAAAATATATTATTGAGATAGCGTAGGCAAAATGCAGTCGGAAAATGTTAGTTTTAGTTCATGAAACAACAAAATAAATTTTAAAATACAATTTAAAGATTTCTGTCTGACAACCAGTCTAGCAGAAGGGGTATTGTGTTTCCCAATAACTGGGTTGTGGAGGACAGATAGGCAGTCGCTCCATGTAAAATACTGGTATGCAGCTGCATCCGGTTAGACTGGAAGCTGACCCCAACATATTTGAGAAAAAGCGAGGCAGATGATGAGTGTGATGTCATTGAGATATAAAAAACCCTATATATCAATCTATGATACCCTATTTGACCTATTAATCCAACTTCAATAATATACTTAATTAATTAGAGAGAGGAATTGTCATCTCTTGTTTTGATATGTCTAGCGAGTGGCGACACGTGTAATTAATGAGTCATTTTATATTATGGTCTACGTCATTATGGTCATGGTACGTGTGGACTAAGAAAAAGCCTTCGATTCGATCGAGACATGGGCTGTACTGCAGTCTCTTCAACGGTGCCAGATCGACTATCGGTACATCGAGGTGTTGAAGTGTCTGTATGAAACCGCCACTATGTCGGTCCGACTCCAGGACCAGACTTCGAAACCTATCCTTCTGCAGCGAGGTGAGAGATAAGGAGACGTGATCTCTCCGAAACTGTTCACCGTTGCACTGGAGGATATCTTCAAGGGTCTGGACTGGAAAGGGGCTGGCATCAACATCAATGACGAGTACATCACCCACCTTCGGTTTGCCGATGATATAGTTGTCATGGCTGAGACCATGGAGGACCTCAGTGCAATGCTCGATGACCTCAGTAGAGCTTCCGAAAGAGTGGGTCTTAAAATGAACATGGACAAGACAAAGGTCATGTCAAATGCACATGTAACACCCACTCTCATGACGGTCGAAGGCGCTACACTCGAAGTTGTACGAGTATGTTTACCTAGGACAAACTGTCCAGTTAGGTAGGGCCAACTTCGAGAAAGAGGTCAATCGTCGAATCCGACTCGGTTGGGCAGCGTTCGGGAAGCTTCGCAATATCTTCTCGTCCCAAATACCGCAGTGTCTCAAGACGAAAGTCTTTGACCAGTGTGTGTTGCCAGTGATGACCTATGGTACAGAAACGTGGGCGCTCACAATGGGCCTTATCAGAAGGCTTAAAGTCACCCAAAGGGCAATGGAGAGGGCTGTGCCCAGAGTTTCCCTCCAGTTCAGAGACTTTTTTTTAAATACCTACGAAACCACAATATAAAACAGCGCCTGTCACCTGACGCGGGGACGCATCATCGCGCAGCCGCAAAAAGCCAGCGAACGAAATGTGTTTTCCATAAAATATTTCAAAGTACCAGTAAACGAATATTTCTAAGGCGCAGGACCGACCTACCAATAGTATATACGACCGTTCAAACCCTCCACAAAAATAAACAAGATATTCTTTGTGCGATAACCGTAACAATTCTCTTATCGCTACGTGTGTGGACGTTATTCAATGAGGTAGGTATTGACGGCTCGGATCAAGCCATTGACTGATATGTATATCGCAGATATCTGGATCAGGCGGTTATTTCTAAAAAACGCTCAAAAAGGTGGTTTTTTAAACCAGTGTATCTCTTTAACCGTAAATAATTTTGAAAGCTAAAAATTATATGATATTTTCAAGTCTTTTTTGCATACAGTGACGGAATTCAAAACATATTTAAACATACTTTAATGCATCAAAAAATCATCAAACCAGTTTATCCCTTCAATAACAATTATAATTATAATTAAAAATATTCCCTAAAATTCCAAATGCCAAACTGCATCCAGTGAGGGATTATTCAATATCAAATAGTTACTTAATATCTAATTTTATACGATTTTATTTGCATTTTCACGACAATGCTTGCTCATTTATTATTCGAATTTATTACAACAGATTTTAACCCGTATCGCATTGCATAAGAACTATTATCGCTCATAACAACAATATTTAAAGTTACCAGGGCCTTAAATTAGCCAGCTAATGGGATGCCTAGGCCGTTCATTAAACGCCGTTATCCTATTAAATAGCTGTAGGACAACTAGCCAAGCAGTTGAGCGCAACGTATAACCAGATGGCTGAAAGTCTTATACTCATTTAGTAAAATTGGATATTGGTGAATTTGTGATGTTGGGTGAATATCAGTTTACAAATTATGTATGACTAATTTTACTAATACCTACTACTAATTAACTAGTAATAGTGAAATGTTTTTAAATAAATGAATAAATAATTTCGCTTAAAACTGCACACAATAACGAAAAATAACATTCACGGTTTGCGTTATTGACGCCATATTTGTTTTGGTGACTATTATCCTCTTGGAAAAACCATGAAAAACCCGAACTAAATTTTAATCACTTGGCTGAGTCTTGGTCAGTCATCTTCAAAGGGCTGGTTTTCAACACGCCAACTTGTTAAACGTTGAATAGGCATCCAATTGGATTGCGGCGTTTAATGAACGGCCTAGGTATCCAATTAGCTGGCTAATTTAACCAAATGACTGTGACATATACATAATAAGGATGGAGCGTAGGCCTGCGAAGGGCGTTAACTTACGTCATACGTGTGAGTCAGAGTCGGTGTCTGAGGGACTGAGCTATAATTTAGTTCTTGCTGAACACATTGATATTACTGCAGCTAAAACAGACGTCCCGTTTGGTAGCGTAACACGGTCACTTTATGAACCCTACTGCTCATTAACGGCTTGTCTTGAAGATTTGAAAAATATATGATTTTGCTATAGATTCATATAGATCATTTTGCCCGAAGTACTTTTTTTGTATGGTTAATACTTTTGCTGTAAAAAAATATTTTCCAACACGCAATATTTTGGCTTCTATTCCATACTCCTACTAAACGGCTACGTTATTTGGAAAAAAAAATACACTGAAAAATAGATAGTTAGAGGTACCACAGAATCACCGAAGCACAATTGTAAATTAATCAAAGGAATATCCCCATTTTGAGATAAAGGCTCAGAGGTGCCCTGCGCGGGCGCGGGCGGCAGTCGTGCTTTAGCATACAAACGGGAGATGAGGATACTATGGGCCTTAAGGGGAACCTAGTCGCGGGCTCGAACTCACTGGTGGGCCTGGCTAAAAATCACGCTGTCTCATCAGGCTTCGTGTCCGACAGAGATAGTATCAGTGATGAGCAGTTAGACGCTAGTCTACACGCACAACGTTATTGAGTGAGATGCAGGATCATTTATAGTAAAAAAAATCGCAAATAAATTTAGAAAAGTCCTTTGAAAGATCGGGTTTTATGAAAAAGCCAATGCATAAATCAATGACCAATAAAGTTTATTGAACTTTTCGATAATTGAACTTTGTCGGTACTGACTTGGTTTTGGAGATTTTACACTTCTTTTATTACTTAAACACGCCCAAAGTTAAGTAAAATTAGCAAGAAAAACGAATGTTTGTTGGCTCCTAACTTTTTAATGGTTTTTTTTTTAGTACCTATTCTGTTTCCGTACCGACAATATTAATAATGAGACAAAACGATATCATATTTTAATTTGGATGTGCCATGTCAGACAGTGGAGTAAAACACTCCCGAAGTTTGTAAAAAATGTGGACTAGGTTCACCTTAAGAACGTAAGACGGTAAGAGGTAATCACTCTTTTACTTTTCAGTGAGTTCAATGACCGATGTCTCAAACAGACTGACGATGCTTGCGCGATACAGGATTTGTGTCACGTGACGTCAACACTTTGATGCGTAGTCTGTATGCGGCGTTGTAGATGGCGCCACACTTTCATTATATTTTACTGATTTTGCCCTTTTTGAGGATGTTTTGTTTTTAATGTAGAAGCACGACGTTTCATTTGTTTTTACCGAAATTGTATAAGTTCAAACTTGTATTGTATAATTGCATAGCATATGTGTGAGCACTATGTTCCTACTATAAGGTTAACATTTACGTCTTTCATTGACTTGAATGTGCCCTGGCAGCTGAGAGTATGTCATGCTCACTCAAATGTCTCGCTGGTGGTGGCGTGTGTTGGATCATTAAGTTCCCTTCAAAATGGTTGAGCTGAATGGTGCTGATCCATACGTCATGTTCGTGAACGGGCGCCGCCAGTAGGGACTGGTCATCTCTTAGCTCCCACGGCTTATTTTAATTTCTGAATTGTTAGGTATTTTATTTTTGTTTTAATTACGGACGCTTTTAATGTGCACGTCTTTTTACATCGTTCTCACATTGATAATTTCAACATAATGATGTAACCAACTTTCTGTAACATTATCATGATTTTAAAAGAGTGTCCATGGAGTTTCTTGCCTGTTCTTCTCCATAGGTACCTACGCTTTGGAATGGGCAACTAGCTTCATCTTTCTACCTCACCGACCTTGACAATTCAAAAGTGCTTGTTATTGGTTTATATGAAATAAATGCTTTGAGTTTGAGTGGAAAACAAAAAACTAAGGATTTAAATACAAACAGTCACCATATTTTAACTTACTAATAATAAAAGCTAATAGGTCAAAAATAAGAGTTGTATGAAAACCTTAAGCGTTTTTTCAAAGCTCTATGTCTAAACGTATAGAAAAGATATGTCCTTTCAATTAACTCAGCCTATCGCAGTCCACTGCTGGACATAGGACCCTCCCAGGCTGCTTCACAACACCTTGTCCTACGCGTTCCGCATCTATTCAGTCCCAGGCACCTTCTTATTGCTGTCGGCATCTAGCTGGGAGGGGGGGGGGGGGGACGTCCCACACTACGCTCGCCACGGTATCCACTCTGTGCTCCACAGACCATCGAAAAGCTTTTAACTAAAGTGATCTCTATCAACTTTTATCACTCAATCTGCCAAGCCTATTCAGGGTCGGCTTCCAGTCTTAACGGATGCAGCATAGACGTCTGCGCTAGACCAGGGCGCGGACTTCCTTAGCCTGAACAACGCCTACAGTAAACTTTTTGCATGATTATTACTTATTCACATGCTATCTTCTTTGTAAAATTTATCAAAATTAGATTTAGAGTAAACATGTCATCATGAATCTCATCTGCCAGGGGTGCGGGTTGTTCGAAAGAGATTCCGTGGCCCCTGGCACACAGGCAACTGAGGGAACACGAGTGGGTTTTAGTCAGTAAAAGTCTGACACGCCCTCCTGCTCCACCCAGAGCGGGACAAGTTATTTGATGATTTCCCACCCAACGTTATCTTGCATAAGCTTTTGTCAATTAGTTAACATGGGGAAACGATAATCCTTTGCCACAGCACTTCGTATTCGTAAACTAAAGTTCCCTTCACGAGAATTCACGAGAAGCCATATTTTAAAAAAAATAAAGAACTTCTATCAAGTTACACAGCGACAATTTAATCAATAACAAATAATCCTAAATTCAATCAACTCAAAGTAACATACGTGTAATACGAAATTAACGAGCAATTTCACTTGGTTGGGTTATATTTTAGCGATAATAAAGCGCTGTCGCCTAATGCTTTGTGGTATTGGAACGCGTCTTACTCATGGAACGTAAACATTTGAATCCCTGAATGTGTGTTTACAAAATTTTAAGCTTCTCGTGCCGCATGCCGGTGACTTTAGCCATCTAACATCTTTATTAAGTCTCATGTTGTTTTTTTTAACTGAAATTTTCGGAAATACCCACTTTTTCTTCGTATCGTGTCGATACCAATCTAAATACAGTCAGCCCAGAATTTGGCTACGAGTTTGGCACTTTCAGCAGCGGCCATCAGCTCCAGTAGCGTGCAGACAACAGGACACGCTGCACAAGACATTAAATGTCCCATTGTTTGTGGGACAACACCACATTTACACTCCAGGGCAGAGTCATCCGTGAATCTCCAACTTAGTAGGTTTTCCCCATTTCAGCCTACCTACTTAGGCAAACGTGCAGAGGCGGGAATGCATTTTGTATTGCTGAACGTGGTCACGAGCCGAACAAGAAGAGTTTTGGAATTTAAACAGTATATTTTTGGCAAACGAAGTGAATCATACGGTCGCTAGACGAAGTATTAGCTCACACGCATTGATACGCAAAAAATCCAAGATGCACAGTCTGGAATAAAAGTAACACTCAAAACTGTCCCCAATTTATATGCGTCAGTGGGTATAGTTATAATAAAACATTTTTTTTTGAAAATTCAACCTTACACTCATTTCTTAAAGTGGTTTACACAAAGCAATGTCCAAAAAGACTAACTGAAAGATAACTGACGATACTATTGACACCTGCGCACATTGCGCCCTATTTATGCGGACGTTTTTGAGACGGTGATTGTGTAGGTATCTTGGGTTTTTTATTTATCAATGCTCACAAATAAGTAGGTATGTTTCCCGATTTTCCTAGCCCCGTGAACTCGTGAAGGCCTCTTCCCGCATTTAGACGTAACTAAAACTTACACCCAGTTGCACAAAGACAAAAATTAATGCCACATTACATATTGGATCATTAACTCTAATGATTTAATTAATTTAATGATCTTGCACAAAACAACTTTAAGGCGCTATGCTTTTTTTTTTTTTTTTTGAGGGTGGGAAATCATCAAATGACTTCTCCCGCTCTGGGTGGAGCAGGAGGGCGTGTCAGACTTTTACTGACTAAAACCCACCCGTGTTCCTTCAGTTGCCTGTGTGCCAGGGGCGACGGTATCTCTTTCGAACAACCCGCACCCCTGGCAGGCATCGGCCCTTGCGGACCCCACCAGTCCGGCGCACCAGGACACATGGCACGCCGTGACCACCCCAGGAACCAAGTAGCACAAGGGCCCCAGACTACTCTAGCACCCTTGGCACCCTTGGTCCCCCTGCGACGGGTCAGCACAGTGGCCCCGCCGCCTACCACTTCTCGGCCGCAGGGGATAGGGAGAGCGGCCAACGCTATACCGACACTCCTCTTCCCCTGCGGCCCCACCGCGTCCGCCATCAAACGGTGGCGGCCCCGTCCAGGCTACGGAAGGGAAGAGCGCTACTCAAAAGTACCGGCACTCCTCCTCCGCCGCAGCCTGTAACCCTCAGCCGCGATGCCTCCCATTCGACATCGCGGCCCGCCTCAGTTGCTGTGCACCTCACCGCAACCTACTTTTTGGCCGCTACGTCGTCGGCTTGGAGACAAAAGCCCTGACGAGCGGCCCCACCTTGGGGTTCCTCTTCGCTTCACCGTGGGAGCGGACCACGGCTACTGAGCCCCCCCGCAACGACAATGCGGGAACCCACTGGGGGGGAAGGCGCTATGCTTGGCGCAACAAGCAAACGTAATAATATTGCGGGTTTTTTTAGATCTGTGAATATGTTTTTGACATCCGTCAGTTTCATACCGACGAATACGTGTTTTGGGAGTTAATTGATCTTTATTAACCCGTCGCGTGTCCAATTACTAGACACAATAGAAATTCTATCTGCACACATGGTGTACACTTGACGAAAGCTGTGACGGATTGCCTAGTTTGACACTTCAATAATTAATTTTTTTTTTTTGCGTTTTGGCTTCGCACAGTTTGTGCATTTAGCCAGTATCAAGTAATTTTTCTTTTCGATCAAGTAAATGGCCCGATATCGGGCACGAAGTTACGAAACAGTCATAGTCGACTTTAGTTAGTCAAATCAAAGTTATTGTAAAGCGGTAGCAACTTTACAACAACCTAATAAGAGTTTTTGGGGGGAACACGAAAAGTCCACGTTAGTCACTTATTTTCACCTTCACTACACTTGTGCACACACGTAACTAAATTGAATAATTCACTACCAAAATTATACAATTTAATTCGCTATTTCACTAAATTTCATGAAAATTAAAATTCGTGCGTCATGTTTCAACGCGATCCCGCCTAAAAACTTCCTTATATATATTATAGACCCATTAAAATGGAGTCTAATGTTGCTTTCTGCCAAAACGTTGACAGTTTCGCCTACACAAGTGTCTTCCCTGACAATGGAAACTCATAGAAAACAACATAAGCCATCACGACATTCATCATCATCATTTCAGCCGAAAGACGTCCACTGCTGGACATAGGCCTCCCCCAAGCTCCTCCACTTCGATCGGTTCTGTGCTTTCCACATCCAGCAGACTCCTGCGGCCTTCACCAGGTCATCGGCCACCTTTGTTGGAGGCCTTCCAACTCTACGTCTTCCGGTGCGCGGTCGCCACTCCAGAAACTTTCGGCCCCATCGACCATTCTTCGGGCTATGTCGGTTGCCTTGGTTCTCCCCTTCATTCCTGATTTGATCACGTAAGGAAACTACCTGCATAGCCCTCTCCATTTTTATATGTATACAGGGCTTATCTTTTCTATAACTAGGACAGAGTGATTTTACTCTATATAAGCGATGTATAATCCCTTTACAACCGACTTCAAAAAAGGAGGAGGTTATCAATTCGACGGTATTTTTTGTGTGGTCCCATTAAAATTTCATATAGATCTGATGATGCGTTTCGGAGACAGACAAATGAACTCTTAAAATAATTACAGCAAATCAACCGCGATTGCTGCGATCGCATAAATATGCATTGTTTTGACCCCAAGGATGATAAAAATTTCGAATTGGTGTGGGGTAGGTACTATAACGAAAAAGTGAAATATAACTTAAATTTCGAAAGGCGGTGACAAAAAAATTAAAGACATATCCAAAGTCACAGACTTTTTTTCACAGTCAGTTTTTTTTTATACAGATTTTGTTACATATAATTTGCGCAATAAACATTCCACAGTGACAGCTGTATCCTTTGCGCTGTATGTCGACAATCAAACGGACGTAATAATATTGCGGGTTTTTTTTAGCACACTAGATCTGAGAATACGTTTTTGACATCCGTTAGTTTCATACCGACGAATAGGTACGTGTTTTGGGAGTTAATTGATCTTTATTAAGGTACCTACGCACCTTACACGGGCAACTTTGCTCAACATTTAGGGCAATGGGAACATGTAGCAACCCGTTGCCAGAGATAGGGCCACACAATACCAAAAACGAGACGTAGTTATACGTACAAACGAGATAGAAAGAAAATTGACAAAAAAAATCCAAACTGATTGGATATTCGCCAACTCATATTGGCGACATTGAGAAATGTGGAATTGCTCCATAAGCAATTAGAAGCAATATTCCCGAAATAATTGCCGTATTTTATTGTTGTTGATCCAGATTAATCCATTAGTGTTGCCGAGCAATAATTGCTCAAAAAGTTGCTCGTATAAGAGCACCATTAGTTACTAGAATCATCGCACGGACATACGTCGGAACGCGTTCCGTCGACGGCTGGACTGTATAAAATAGGTACTTACTAGCATACATTACGGTTTTTTTTTTCTTTTTGGGTGGGAAATCATCAAATAACTTCTCCGCTCTGGTTGGAGCGGGAGGGTGTGTCAGACTTTTACAGACTAAAACCCACCCGTGTTCCCTCAGTTGCCTGTGTGCCAGGGGCCGCGGTATCTCTTTCGAACAACCCGCACCCCTGGCAGGAGCATACATCACGGTTGAGTGATAGATAGATAGATAAATCGTTTATTTGGTGCATACAAAAGACGAAAAACAAAGCACTATAAACTAATTACAAGGTACCAATACACTAAGAAAAAATAATAGTTTAAAAAACTAAAAAACACGCTTTAAAAACCAAACTAAAAAAGGAGAAAATAATTTAATTCAATTAAAAAGCGTGGGGTGCATTTTGAGGTATTTTTATAATCACTTACTGTCAAGCACCCCACGCTTTTCAATTGAATTAAATTATTTTCTCCATTTTTAGTTTGGTTTTTAAAGCGTGTTTTTTAGTTTTTTAAACTTTTATTTTTTAAATCTTTGTTTTATAAAAATATTTAAAAATGTATTATAATAAGAAGCAAAGTGAATAAAGGAATAATAAAATAATAATATGTAGTAAAATAACAAATAAATGTATAAAATATATAAAATAATAATAAAAATTCTTAAATTTAATTCTGTGATGATAAAACGGTATAACTTACGATTATCTTAACTGTTCTTCCTCCTTTCTCCTACTTGATCTATGCTGTGCCCGACAGGGTCCATAAGTGTGACTCATATAATTTACCTATCAACTTAATACATTATGGTACGCAATAAAGAATTGAGAATATTGCTATAGATAGATGAATAGACATTACTCGTAATCTCAGTAATCACTTTCTAACCATATTATCACGCCTTCTCCTCATGGGGTAGGCAGAAATCTACAGAACGCCTACTACGATACTGACATACTCCTTTGCCTCGTTTACGTTCATACGACTGCATGTTGATTCTGTAGCCATCACACCGCGTGAAGTGAGCGTTGAGTGACCTGTCAGTGTCGTCCCACTGATGCTAGGGATTGACCAAGCTTTAGGTGAAATGACAATGACAGCTCACTCCATGCTCACTTCACGCAGTGAGATGGTAACAGCAATGCTATTCCGTAACCATCTCACCGGGTGAAGTGAGCGTGGAGTGACCTGTCAGTGTCATTCCACCTGATGCTAGGTATGACCAAGCATTACATTTACAATCATAATCGAGATTAATTATGCTAATTCTATTGAACATTTTATTACGATTTCAAAGCTACTCTTTAAGTGTGCATCATGCATTGATTTGATCTCGATTATGATTGTAAATGTAATGCTTGGTCAATCTCTAGCACTGATGGGATGACACTGACAGCTCACTCCACGCTCACTTCACCCGGTGAGATGGTTACAGAATAGCATAGCTGAATAGCACGGCTGGTAATATACGCACGCCGGTTGCGAGTACTACGCACATGACCTTTCTCAACATCATCAACAATGAGGTCACTATATTATGTCTTCCTAGTGCGTCCCCGCCTACCGGCATTTCCACTCACATCTGCCTTATAAATACCGTTTGTTTGTCCCCCTTCATTCATCGTCTCAACACGACCAAACCATTATTAAATTAAAATACAAAAAATCGAAGTTAACGAACTTTTCTTCCACAGATGACAATCAAAAGGGGACAAATGTGCAAACAGAACGGAATACAGAGATGGGACAGCCCCTTACAGTCCTTCTGCAGAGTCCGTGTCCCAGGCCGGAGAATTTCCGCTCAAGTGTACAAACGGAACACAACACGGAGATGGGGCAGCCCCTTACAGTGGGTTTGCGGAGTCCGCGGCCCAGGCCGGAGAATTTCCATTCAAATGTACGAACGGAACACAACACAGAGATGGGCCAGCTCCTTACAGTGGGTCAGCGGAGTCCGCGGCCCAGGCAGGAGAGCCGCCCAAATGTAGGAACGCAACTGATGAGTGAAGGTAAGTGATATCGCACACACACACAACGTCTCGTTACGTAGAAGGGTGAGAGTTGTAAAGTAAAACGGGTAACGTCCGATTTCTTGGGCCTACCCACTTTATGACTTACGAGAGCAGTGCTGGCGCAGTGTAAAGGGCTCGACTCACGAGTTGGAACATTCGAACCCAGACAGTTGTTTTACTTTATTCTATTATGTCATCACCACTGCTCTCAAAACGGTGAAGGAAAACATCACGAGGAAACCGGTCTTAGAACCAAAAATTCAAAGACATGTGACGTACACCACCCCGCACTAGGCCCGCGTGGTGGATTAAGGCGCACTCCTTCTCTCCTCAGAGGAAAAGCCTGTGTCCCAGCGTTGAGAACATTTTAGGCTGATATAATATGCACTTTATTAGGTACTTACGTTCTAAGAGCAAATTTCATACCTGCTTTTAGCATCGGTGGCCAGCAATTTTGGGGAAGCTGGTGCACCGATTGGCAAAATGCGATGCAGTTGCCATATCCAAGCTCGAAGATAAATGTTGTAATTTGGTTAAAACAAACACTTAAGATCCTATTCTGTGGAGAAATACCGATGCAAACTTGGAGGTCACAGTCCTTTGTAACGAATAAGCAATACCTTGGTCATAATATCATATGAGGATGAATGTTAAGATGATGGTGCTGGTGCCATACAGTTACCTGTTACTGTTAGCCCGCATCAGCTGGGCAAAGCCCCTGAGACTTCGAGCCCTTTCGATCCAGGGCTTAAATGGACCACTGGTCGTTTGTTTTCTCCAGCTCGTCCCGCCATCTTGTACGGGGTCTGACGCGCCGCCTTCTGGCTGTGTCAGGGATCCACGTAGTGGTTATATTGACCCACAGCTAGAACTATACTCTTAATTATTCAAAGTAACTCTTAGGCTGTAGCTTCGAGGCGTCTTACGTCCAATTTTGCTTCTTACCAAAGTATCTATACATAATACGTGTCTGTACTAATGAAATAACTTAACAAACCTTGTTTTTTCAGCGGCCAATTTCGCAGCCCGGGTGTTGCCATTCAGGATGCGAAATTGGCTGGAACCATCCCAGCTACCGACTTTTGCGACAGAAACCCTGAATCGCTCGCGGCGAAGACAAGACCCTTCTACCAGTTACATCACGGGTATTTCGGTTTCGTTCGTCAAGTATCTGACTAAAACGGCGCTGGTGGCACTGATTGTACTGTTTATTTTTGTGTTGGTGTTCAGGCGAACAGTTACTTTTCTGGTAAGTCAATCATAATCATAATAATATTTATTCACGAATAAAAGACAACCATACAGAGTAACTTAATAATAAACACCAAAAAGAAGAATCGCTTGAAATAATTTCGATCTTAAAATTTAGACAACAGTTGTAGAATGAGAGATGCTAGATTGCAAAGATATCTTGGTTGTCGTCAGACTGATTCGCTCTATCCCCTCGTACTAGTATATAACTGTATCACGAGCGGATAGTTTTCCTCAACCTTAGAAACAGATTCCCACAAGGTTCCAGTAAAAAGTCGCATAATTATGTAGTTAAGTAAATTGATTACATACTGTATAGGCAGTAAATCACAGTACATCTTCATTAAATCATCATCATGATCATCATCATTTCAACCGCGCAGTCTCAGTACAGTCGCTCGTCTAGAACCTTTTGGCCCCATCGGCCATCTGTTCTGTGAGCAATGTCCACTGCCCTGCCCACGGCCACTTAAGTTTGTCAATTGTTCGGCCTGTGTCGGTTACCTTGATACCCCTTCGGATCTCTTCATTTCTGATTCGATCACGTAGGAAAACTCCAAGCATAGCCCTCTGCATTGCCCTTTGGGTGACCTTTAGCCTACCAATAAGGCCCATTGTAAGCGACCACGTTTCATTGCCATAAGGTAATTCAATACCAGAAGCGATTTGGGCTGTTTTTCCACCAGAGGTATGCTATGCTACCTTGCTATGGATTCGTTTGAAATCGACCAATCAAATTCATTGGACCACCATAACATAGCGCTGGTGGTATTTTTTTTTATATGGAATGGATGCGTGTTATGAATGCGCGAGTGGTGTAGCTATGTGCAGAGCAGAGTACCTACAGTCAGTGCGCCTTTATCACCGACGAATGGCATAGCTCGAGCTGCGCATCTTGTTTGCACAGCTACCTCGCAGCGACGCAACTTCATAGCACATCTTAATCGCACCGCTACACGTATCTTAGCGTTCACATCCATCAGCATAGCTGCGTAGCACATCTCTGGTGTAAAGTCAGCACTATTTAAACCTTTGTCTGAAGTGTGTCTATCTAACACATAATTGACTGTAGACCTCTGGAGCTGTAGCCATATCGTTCGAAATTAAATACAGAAATTCTGCATTCACATTTTGCTCTCGACCAGCTGAAACACTTATTTATATCCTAGTTTTAACGTCCTTTATGCCTTAGCGGCAGAAATTTGTTCTATGGGGTCATATAGCTGATCTAGATACGCTGGATCAACACTAAATAAACGTTTCCAAAAACGACCGAATGAGTACATGGTTGGTGTCATAATAAAAGTTGCTTTGTTAACAGAAATGGATGTACACCGGTGAGTTCGATGAGGAATACAACAATCAGTTGCGTACAAAGCCAGTAGAAAAAGCTCCCAGGTAAGGAATAAAATATTGTTTTGATTACCTATTACCGTTCGATATTTGTACTTAACTAGGGGTTTGTGACAAAGTAATATTAGCCGCACGGGTCAAACAATCAGGTTAAGCTACGCTTGCAGCGGTTGGTCCTAACTAGATCCACAATTTCAGGCCAGAACACTCAGGGAAATGTGTCGTGCCTGCAAACCCTGAGCACGGAAAATACATAATACTTAACGAGAAAGCCGCGAAACCCGATGAGAGCTTCGAGTCGCTGAAGATGAACGTCGAGTGTCAACCTGACTATGGAGTCTTGGGGGCCGAAACCTTCATCTGTCTCGACGGATACTGGCCTGATGCTTTGCCTAAATGCGTTCGTAAGTAGATAAAGACATTTCCTACAGTTTATTTTTATTTTTTATTTATTTATCCACTAGCTTTTGCGGCTTTGCCCGCGTGGAGGTCGAAAATTATCCAATGAGAACGAACAAAAAAACATCTGCTGTTTCTAAAATCAAAATATTTTATTTCACATAAACCTGCATGGGCACTTATGAAACGTCAGAAGCTAGGTGTACGGTTCCAATTTGTTGCTTCCTATGGAGAAAAGCCGGCAAGAAACTCCACGGTTACTCTTTTGAAAATAATTGGCCTTTACAATGTTTTCAAATTACAGTGATAATAGGTATGAGAGGACAGTGCAGGCCTGTCAATAAGTACCAGGTAAATAGAGAAATGAAAATACAGAATAGGAAATCGTCTATAAATCTAGTCTGTAAAGCCTACAACGTGCAATGCCTACGCGGTCAAAATGTATGGAACAGCAGATATTTTTTTGTATACCCGACGAAAAATTCTGCGCTGGGGGTTCTAGAATGATATGCTGAATTCATGGTTACAGTTTGCGCACTGGTTAAAAACTTATCCTGTAACTTCAAAAAAAATATTACTATGATATTATGTAATTTATATAATAAATACATAAGCAATTAAGACAAAGTAGAAAGATAGAGTTATTTTCACGTATAATGTCTAAAATCTTTTAAATGATTAGTTTAGCGATGTTGTTGACCTAAGCGAAGCTTTTGATACAATGAGTACTACCCGTATAGTAAATACAAATTATTTGTACATTAATTGATAATATAATATAACAATATGTAGATAAGCTAACAGTGCGCATTTATTTTGTATTCGATTTTGCCAAAGTTTTAGTCATTTAAGAAGTTTTTCGTAAGGGGCTTCTTTAAGGAGCTATATTGCGACCGATCGTAATTATTTTTTTTTTACATATCTTTTAAAAAGCGTATAATTCTTACACATGGGTATGGTGATGAGTGTTGTCCTTGTTTATTGTATTTAAGTACTAATAATAGTTTTTTCTAAGTTTTAGTTGTACTGTAATAAATAATTTTGAATTTGATTTGAATTTGTATGTCCTCAATTATTGCATTCAAATTCAAACGCTGTTTCAGTTTGCCATACTTCCCACCTTATCTTCCAGGTTTCTGCAAGCTAGATAACGACACATCCATCACACACCGCTGCCTGGTCACTGGCTCCATTGAGGGCCATCGCCCCTGTGACCCCTACGAACCATCGGGGACAGTGGTGATGCCCGAATGTAACACCCCGATCTACTACTCACCCGTCCCCCTCACGCCCATGAGATGCATCGACGGAAACTGGGACCACATCGCGGTCTGCTCCCCAGGTTTGACCAAAGATATATAAAAAAAAAAAAATGAGGGCCAGACTTGAATTTTTTCAATAATAAAAGATTATAACTAGGTTTTACATATTTTAATGGCATTATAACTTATTTAATGACATTATAACCTACTTAATGACATTATAACCTATTTAAGCACACGAACGTCACGAACCTTTGCGTAAAAGCGTTTCTATCAGCCTTTTTATAATCTCTTTACTTTCAGAGTGTGGCCGAGTTACTCCAAATGAAGGGCCCCTCATGATCGGCGGCGAATCAGCCAAGCACGGAGAGCTACCGTGGCATGTTGGCATCTACGATAACACAAAAGACCCTCGAATGCAGATCTGTGGCGGATCACTTGTCTCATACAGAGTTGTTATTTCTGGTAAGTGAAAGAAAGATCTTTATAGACCTTTTGCCCGCAGCTCCGCCCGCGTTGATTTCGCTTATCCCACTAATATTATAAATGTGAAAGTTTGGATGTTGGTTACTCAATCACGGATAAACGGCTGAACGGATTTGAATGAAAATTGGTACACAGATAGTTTATAACCTGGAATAACATGGGATGGTTATGCTTCAGGGGTGGTCCCATATAAATTTTATTAACTTTGCTTTGGTAGTTTTTGCGTGAGCCTCGATAATACGTTTTAATCCACTTTATGTACCTACCTCGATGAAAGGCTGTGGCTATCTTTCACTGTTGTGTATGTACATAGAAAGTAGTAGTATAAGAATTGGAGTGGGGTACTTAGGCACCATAACTAAAAAGTGAAAATAATAGTTTAAAAGTGCTTTTTGAAGTGTTTTTATAATCACTTAATGTCAAACACCCCACGCTTTTTAATTGAATTAAATTATTTTCTCCTTTTTTAAATTGGTTTTTAACGCGTTTTTTTTGTTTTTTAAACTATTACTTATTTTTTATTTTTTTAGTTCTGCTAACTACAAAAGCGTGATTTTTTTTCCTTTTTTTCCAATTTTTCTCTATGTTTTTTTATTAATTATTGAATTGTCAGGTCCTCGATAAGTTTACAAAGTTTAAATTAAATCTGACCGTTTAAAGTGGGTCAAAATCGCGCTCAAAGGAGTCGGTAACAAACATACAAGTGAAGCTAATATAAAGCGTGTAAAAATAAAAACTTTTTCAACAAAAAAAAAACAACCGACTTCCGAAAAAACACTACAAAGTCGAAGACAAAAAACTAAAGTACATATCCAAAGACACCGACTTCCGAATTTAAAGTTATTTTTCACTTTGTAGTGTTTTTTCGGAAGTCGGTTGTTTTTTTTTTCATCGTGTCAATAAACTTTCCTGTTTACAGCTGCTCACTGTTTTTGGGACGATTTTACCAAGAAACGACCGCCGTCCGACTTCTCTGTGGCAGCCGGCAAGATCTACCGCCCTTGGTTTAATCCAAGAGATAAGGAAGCACAGAGATCAGATGTAAGATAAGTTCAGACTGAAGAATCATGGCATTCCAATCATTAATATACAAAGAACCCAAGATGCAGTCTCGAACAAAAGTCACACTCAAAACTGTCCCCAATTATACGTCAGTGGTTATTGTTATGATAATTGTTTTTTGCAAATTCAACCTTACACGCATGACTTCCGCCGCGGGAGACGCCCTGGGCGTCGGGAATCCCAGGCTGATTCCCGGCCACCGTAGGCGCGGGCTTGCGGACGGCGAGTAATGGGTAGCTCGCTGTCCGGTAAGGACCAAGCCCGGGTCGACGGCGCGTTGTGTTCCACGCGCGCCTCAAAGAGATGTCAGAACCAACTGGTGGGGGTGCGGGTTGTTCGGAAGAGATACCGTGGTGAGGGACCACTGAGGGAACACGGGTGGGTTTTAGTCAGTAAAAGTCTGACACGCCCTCCTGCTCCACCCAGAGCGGGAGAAGTTATTTGATGATAACCCACCCAAAAAAAAAACACGCATGACTTAAAGTGGTTTTTACAAAGGAATGACTGACGATTGACGATACTATTTGACACCTGCGCACATTGCGCTCTATTTATGCGGACGTTTTTGAGACGCTGATTGTGTATCTTGGGTTTTTTGTATATTAATGATTCCAATACTATAACTAAAATATTTATTGGTATTTCTTTTATCAAAACGGTATAAGAGGGCTATTACAAATTGAAGTATTTAGTTTTAGGTAAACTTAACGGCGCGTGGTAGCTGATCGTACGTGCGTGTATAGTAAAGTACCTATGCTACTCAGCTCGCGCGTCCCGAGATATATTTATTCCTGATTCATAGCGTTGCATTAAAAAATTGTTTAAAAATATTATTTTACTTTTAAATAGACTGTTTCTTTTTTTCAAGCAAGTTGACTTAGTAACCTCAGTTATTAAATACTTTTTGTTTAAATTTCGATTAAACGTACATAGATAAAAAATATGATTTCAGACGAAAAATTATCATGAATTCTCTGTTTTACGGAATTATTTTTGGGTTATTATTGTACGAAACATAAAAAAAATATTTGAGCATTCCAAATAACAGCTACAGTCCTACCACAGACATTTTTATAAATTACTAAACTATTATATGTTCCATGTAACAGAGCATCAAAAGATGCCCGAAAGTAACATTTAACGAAACATCCTTTGCCGGGACAAGGTTTTTACTGACTTATGTTAAAAAATTTAGAGCGGTACCTAGAGAAATAATGAAATTTTCTCGGACATATTTTTATTTTTTGCCTATATCTAACCCATAATCACTCGTCAAATCTCGAGTCAAACGCTCAAATTCAAGAAAAAAATTGAAAGCGCCCTTAAAGCATTAAAATTGCTCTTGCTAGTACTTTTCTGACACACCGTACGATTGTGGGTTGTCTCTTCTGTTGTGTTGCTCGCTATCGTGTCATTTTGTAGTGTAAGTAACCACTTTATTGTTGGTCGTCCACGGCCTCTTTTCCTTCTTCTATATTCATGACTCGTTTAGTCATATACAAAATCAAAATTCATTTATTCAAACCACAGACATATAAAACAGTAGCAGACCAAACATTAATCCATAGTCGATGGACTTGATTCTCTATCCTTTTTTTGCTAAGCGTCAAGTCGTAAGCAGTATCTCGTTCTGTCACCTGTTGTCACACTGACTCACACATAGACAAAATTTGAAGCGTAGCCCGTCTGTCCCGCGCCGCCATTTCGATAAGCGACATTTATCCTGAATCGCGTTCTATGTTTCAACCGCGAAATATTACTTGAAAAATTAATTGTTTGGGACAATTACACAAAAATAAAATGGTAAAGTGCTGTGCGTACCAGTGTGGCAGTGCTAGCTACCACAAAACACCTGGATTGACCTTTCATCGGTAAGTTTTTGTATTATGCTGTGTAGTCAGGGACGGATTTGGCAACAAAGACGATTTTTTTATTGTATGGAGAATATTTACCTATCATGGAATTATCAAATAGAGACTCGGTTTACTCTACGATATTTCATATTTTTTTGGTGACATAGTTTGAAAATATGGCAGAGTGCAGATTGCCAGTGTAAACATACATTCTATGATAGTAAAATTTATAGAATCGCTCCGGCCCGGCGCGTACACATGTGATACGTTACAATAGAAAATCAATTGTGTCTCATTAGCCGCTTATGTTACCCTGTCTGTGTGATGGATAACATGAACGATGGTGGACATAAATCGGTATAGGCTACTCACATAATTTTAACATTTCATTCAGCAGGTAATAATTGAGCTTACTAATATTTTTCCAGGTTTCCAAAGGATGTAAGTTTACGGAATGCATGGATTTAAAAACATGAAACTCCAGGATTGAAACTGAACCTCAAATGGCGCAAATATTCTAATCTTATTGAAACCTATATGTTCGAGCCGTTTGGGGTTGAAACTCTAGGGCCATGGGGTCCGAGTGGCAACTTAGTTTTCCGAGACATTTCCAAGCGGTTGATCGACTCTTCACGTGACCAAAGGGCTGGCTTATTTTTCAGCCAAAGAATCAGCATTGCCATACCACGTGGCAATGCTGCCAGCCTTTGTTGGCCACTTTTCTCATTCACAACGATGCGGACGTATTATTTGATGCCCTACGATTCTTTTATTTTTTGTATACCTGTACATATTATTATTTTAGGACCAGTAATTTTTAAATTATATGAAAATAAAGAACATTACTTGTCGTTGTGATCTTGTTCTCGTTATATAATACCGGCAACCGGCCCTAGTTCGGCCCCGTATCGACCACACTCTCTATGTGTGCGTAATGGGTACGCAATTTTTTGGCGAATGTTTGGTCTGCTACTGTTTTATATGTCTGTGATTCAAACTAGGCTGAGAGTCAGCACTTTTCGAACGTCAAAATGACATAAGACAGTCTCTCGGAACGCCCGCCCTTCACCACTTCCTATTGCTTTAGCTGGCAAGAAGAAGTAGCGCACCCCAATAGCACAGCTGTCTGTTTAGCTAAATAGACTTATTTATTTATTTATTTTATAACAATTGCTTGCTGCACTTACAGTAAGGGCCAAAGCGCGCAACAAGCCAACAAAACAATAAATTTAACTAAAAAACTTCACACAAACATTTAACATAGATCTACTGCTGTACACAAATATATCAACATCTGGCCTCTGAGCAATCAGGGCGATAAGCAGATTGATCGCCTACTTGATTCTATACAATAGTATATAAGTAATTAACATTTCGAAACAAAAAAGTATAAAATTATTTGCCATAATATGTCAGCTAGCACACGCCAATATACGAACAAAACATTGAAAACTATACGCAAGCAGAAATAGATAAAAAACATATTTAAAGGTGCGCTTACACGGGCAACTAAAATTGGTCAATCCTGGTCAATTCTCGTCAACTATGACGTCACGACTACATACAGCAATTTAGGGCATTGGCAACATGTAGCAACCTGTTGCCAGAGATACGGCTACACAATACCATGCAATATGGAGCAACTTGAAAAAACTACGCAAAAACGAGACGTAGTTATACGCGCAAACGAGATAGACAGAAAATTTACCAAAAAATTCCAAACCGATTTGATATTCGGCAACTCATATTGGCTATATTGAGAAATGTGAAATATATGATGCGAGCAATCAGAAGCAATATTCCCGAAATAATTGCCGTATTTTATTGTTGTTGCTCCAGATTGCTCCACTTAATTGATCCAGATTGATCCATTAGTGTTGCCGAGCAATAATTGCTCAAAAAATTGCCTGTGTAAGGGCATGTGGTTTTCTCTAAGTTTTTCGTGTATCTTAGCGACTTCAATTACATTATGATCAACAGGTAAAAGCAATTAAGATCCCCTCGCGCTTCCAAGGCGGCGCAGCGCACTTCCAAGAAGACATTTCAGTGGTGATCCTGGAGACTCCTTTCCAGTACAAATCGTTCGTCAGACCAGTCTGCTTGGACTTTGACCGGGACTTTGACAGTAGACAGCTGCAACCAGGAACGTTGGGGAAGGTTAGTGACTTATAAAAGCCGACGCAGATATCTGACATAACAAGAAAAAAAAATATGCATGCACCAAACCACCTATTTTCACCACTCACACCCCACACTCTACACTTCCCGTATTTAAAGACAACTCCAAATATTTTTAACCGACTTCAAAAAGGAGGAGGTTATCAATTCGTCGGAACCTTTTTTTGTTTTTTTTATGTATGTTCCCGATTGCTCGAAGATGGCTGGACCGATTTGGATTTTGTTTTTTTTTGTTTGAAAGGGTATACTTTCCAGGTGGTCCCATGATCATCAAGTCAGGATCTGATGATGGGATCCTGGAGAAATAGAGAGAACTCTTCAAATTTTATAGGCACACAAAGCGATTTAGGTATTTTTTGGAAGAATACTTTCTCGTAGTGGTCTCATTTCAATTTGGTGAAGATCTGATGAAGAACTTTGGAGAAAGGCAACGGAACTCCTCAATAAATGATAGCAAATGGACTGGGATTGCTGAAATCTCATATCTGTCTATTGCTTACACCAGTTCATAACATAACATCACGCCGGTATGCTGTGAAGGGATAAGCACATGTGAACCACTAAAAAGTGAAAAATAAAAACTTTTTCCAAAAAAAAAATAACCAACTTCCAAAAAAACGCTACTAAGTGAAAAATAACTTTAATTTCTCAAAGTGTCGCAGTACCGTATATTGGAACGAAAAATATTACAAATCTATTGGCCGTAATCATTTCCTTGATAAGGGGGCGTCCATTAATTACGTGAGGCGTTTAGGGGTGGGAGGGGGTCGAGTCGAATCTCACCCAATCTCACGTGGGGGAGAGGGGGGGTCTTGGTAAATATCACGTAATTTATATTTTTGCCCGCAACGAAACAATGTAACATTACGAGATAATCGGGTTAAATTATGTGAAACATGTTTTTCCACCCATATGGCAAAATCTTACAAAATAATATTTATCGCAGTTATGCGAACGCCACAAAGTAGCACAGTACTTCCTCGATGGTTAAACCGCCACCGCCCAGCCATGTCAGCCAAATGCAATGCATAAATCCAACGCAAATAAGCACAGATTAACGTTTTTACACTAAACCCACGTATTTGAAATATCTCACGTGAGATTATGGGGAGGGGGGGAGGGTCGAGCCAAATCTCACGACATCTCACAAGAGCGGGGGTGGGGGTCGAAAAATCGCCGAAATTTACTCACGTAATTAATGGACGCCCCCTAATGCCTTATTCACTAAATGATGTAAAATAGGAGATAGTATTGATCTTCTATTATCACAGTTGTGCGTTCAAAACGAATCATGATTTTGTAGATAACCGTATATATACTCTGTGGCCGGCGAGTACAAAGTTTGTTGTCAGTGTGATTTTGACAGTTTGGGCACGAAACTTTCTTCTGAAATAGTCTACCTATAAAAGGACCTAGACAAAGATCTTTAGAAACGAAAGAAAAATTGACAGATTGTAGAAGGGTTTCTACGGTGCGATGTCAAAAATGGAGAAACGAAATGTCACTTTGAGCAGATAGTGTTTTAGTGGAGGCGATCGGCGGCGGCGATCTCTCGCTCTTTCTGCTCAAAGTGACATTTCGTTTCTCCATTTTTGACATCGCACCGTAGAAATCCTTCTACAATCTGCCAATTTGTCTTTCCTTTCTAACGACCTTTGTCTAGGTCCTTTTATATGTAGACTATTTCAGAAGAAAGTTTCGTGCCCAAACTGTCAAAATCATTCTGACAACAAACTTTGTACTCGCCGGCCACAGAGTATATATGTTACCGGCCAAACCCGATTTCAGGCCAAACTAGTTTGTCCTAGGCCAAACTGGTTTATTAAGCCGGGGCACGCCGATTAAATGGGTTAGGTTAGAAGTGTGACCAAAAGGGCGCGAGCCGAGCGAGCGCAGCGAGCGGTGCCGCGGCAGCGGACGGCGAGCGTTACTTCCAAAGGCTGTTAATGAAACGGCTAATTAAGCTAGTTGGCTGCGACATATCACGCGTAGGATTAAGTCTGTTTGGCCTAGGACAAACTAGTTTGGCCTGAAATTGGGTTTGGCCGGTAACACTCGGCTCGCGCCCTTTTGGTCACAGTTCTAACCTAACCTAACCCATTTAATCGGCGTGCCCCGGCTTAATAAACCAGTTTGGCCTAGGACAAACTAGTTTGGCCTGAAATCGGGTTTGGCCGGTAAGATATATACGGTTATCTACCAAATCATGATTCGTTTTGAACGTACAACTGTGATAATTAATAGAAGAACAAAACTATCTCCTATTTTACATAATTTAGTGGCATTATCAAGGAAATGGTGTAATATTTTTCGTTCCAAAATACGGTACTGCGACACTTTGACAAAAATTGTTGGACTTGTCTGTAAATAGATACGGGACTTAATATCAGTAAAAATTGTTAAACAAACAGAAAAAAAAACCTATGCAAAACTAGGAATTCTGAGTCGAATTACTTATGTAAAGAGTAAATTTCGTAAAAGTGCAATTGATTCTTTATACTACTTTGCTGCCGTTGCTCTGTCTAAACGGAACGTCATTTTTGTCTATTCTTCCGTCGACAAACCGGTGCTGGTGCTAAGCCTGCAGGCATGATAAAAGATATTATTTCTGTAAGTAGGTTTGTATTAACAACTAGATGAAGTCGGCGATTCCTATTCAATTACTCAGAATAAATACCGAAACAATCTCAGAGTTCAGTCTCTTTTAAACTCCAGACATAATCTTTGTGAGATCATGTGAGGACCATGTAGATTAGTGTCTGAATTGTTCTTTTGAGGAACCACACCGATTGATATGGACCTGTCCAGTCATTAATGTTACTTCCTTCCAGGTGGCAGGTTGGGGCCTCACAGCAGAAAACGGCAATGCTTCTCAAGTCCTCAAGGTTGTTGAACTGCCCTACGTGGGCATTGATGAATGCATCAAGTCATTGTCACTGGACTTCATCGGGTACATCACCAGTGACAAGATTTGCGCTGGAGACAGGAATGGTGAGTTAAAAAAAACACTACAAAGAGAAAAAAAAATCACTTTGGAGTGTACTGTATTCATATCTTTAATAGTTTTGCCCGCGTGAAGGTCTAAATTATCCCACGGGAACACCGGTAGTACCGGGATAATTCCAGGGTACAAACTATATCTCTGTGCGAAATTTCATCCAAATCCGTTAAGCATCTAACCATCCAAACATACAAACTTTAAAATGTAGGATTTTCGGGAGTCAAAATGAAAATACGAAACCAAAGACACCAATTTCCAAAATTAAAGTAATTTTTATTATGTAGTGTTTTGTTTTTTTGGAAGTGTGGCCTTTCAAAATCAAAATCAAAAGTCATTTATTCAAACTAGGCTGAGAGTCAGCTCTTTTTGAACGTCAATATAAAATTACATAAGACAGTCCCCCCAAAAACGCCCGCCCTTCACCACTTCCTAGTGCTTTAGCTGGGAAGAAGAAGTAGCGCAACAAACTCCCCAGCAGCACAGCTGTCTGTTAAGTTAGAAGAACTTGATTCTATACAATAATAGGTAATTCAAATTACGAAACACAAAAAAAAAACATTAAATTTGCCATAATATATGTCAGCTAACACACGCCAATATACCATCAAAAATTGAAAACTAAAAATAATAGAAAATTAAAATAAAACGTAAACAGAACGTACTTTCAAGTATTAAAGTACCTAAACTGCCAAACTAAGTGATTTATCGACTTGGGAAGAGTTTGTACTGTCTGAAGATGATCCTAACCTTTGATATTAGTTCGACAATCACACGGACAGCGGACGTGATAAAATCGTGGCGGGATTCTTTCGCGCAAAGGAATTTCAACTCGAGCATAAAAAATCCAACATAGTGAATCGCAACGCGTCGAAAATCGAACAGTGTATTTTACTGCTCGATTTTAAACTCTAGGCGCTCAGCAGTGCATCTTTGTCTTGGGCACGCCACGATAGCGGCGGTAAGTCCCCTCTTTGAGGAGTGGCTTGAGAGGCGGCATGGCGTCCTCACCTTCCGCCTGACGCAGGTCCTCACCGGACACGGTTGTTTCGGGAGGTTCCTGTTTCGTATAAGGCGGGAGGAAACGCCCGGCTGCTTCCATTGCGAAGATCGCCCGGAGGACACGGTGGAGCATACGGTGGCGGTCTGCCCGGCTTGGGTCCTCGTGGAGGCGATCGGCGGCGGCGATCTCTCGCGTCCGGCCCTGGTGCAGGCCATGGTACGGAGCGAGAGTGAATGGTTAGTCGTCACCAACTTCTGCGAAGCAGTAATGCTCGTGAAGAGGGAGGCGGCGCACGTGAGGGAGAGGCAGTATATGCGCCCTCACGGCCGTAGTCGCCGCGGGAGAAGCCCTGGGCGTCGGGAATCCCAGGCTGATTCCCGGCCACCGTAGGCGCGGGCTTGCGGACGGCGAGTAATGGGTAGCTCACTGTCCGGTAAGGACCAAGCCCGGGTCGACGGCGCGTTGTGTTCCACGCGCGCCTCAAAGAGATGTCAGAACCAAAGAGTGGGGTCCGCAAGGGCCGATGCCGAAAAGTCTGACACGCCCTCCCGCTCCACTCAGAGCGGGAGAAGTTATTTGATGATTTCCCACCCAAAAAAAAAAAAAAGCAGTGCATTGGAGACGCAGTGCGCTAAAAAAAATCACGGCGAGATTTTATTAGAGGAAAAGGTGGTTATGTTATATTGACCCCCTCGATATTTAGAAAAACGCCATCTAGTATGTTTTTGGTGCAACACGTAACTCAAGTTGACTGATCGTCTGTCTTTTCCCAGGTAAAGCGCTATGCCACGGGGACAGTGGTGGCGGACTTGTGTTCCCAGACTCAGAACGAGGCACAGACCGCTACTACCTCAGAGGCATTGTCTCCGTCTCCGCAGCTTCGAGGGATAACATGAAATGTAATAGATACGCGATTACAGCGTTCACACACTTAGCCAAACATAAGCATTTTATAATGAGGTATCTTTAAGATGCACAAATGACAGCCGGGACCAACGGCTTAACGTGCTCTCCGAGAGACGGAGGGGTCTTGGTATGTAAAGATGGTCACCCATCCACGGACCAACCGCCGCAAGCGTAGCTTAACATGATCGATCGACCTGTGTGGCTATTGTTACCTAGCCACAAACCTCTCAAGCGTAGCACACGATCAATCACAGTCTGAATAATTTTGAAGGCTCAATATAAGAGTGCCAACTTACGTAATAAGGTGCGGTCTATAATTGCTAAACCTTCATATTATGTTGAAAAAATTGTCTGCTAAACAACGTAATGAATGTTGTAGAACTGTCAAAATGAAAGCTATTATTCCTATTGTTAGTGTGTACAGACGCCAGCACGTCAAGCTACCACAATCTGTCAAATTTGTTTGATAGATTTTAAACTTTTTCAAATTACAGGGATTTGCAATTTGTGTGTAGAAGTAAATAGTTAAAAAAGTTCATAATTATATTTGTCTGAATATTGTAACAGAGATGTTACATAGCTTTTAAAGTACATAATATTCTTCCGTTTTCGGCGTACAAATATATATATTTCAGGGTTTTAGTTTTTAAGAAATAACGTTGTATTAATATAAATTTATATTAAGATTAGAGGTACATTCAATGTGGAACTTAGTCAATTATTAGTAAAGTTATAGAAATGTCAAAAAGATCCACTTTAGCCAAAGAGATTTGAGGAGAATATTATAGTTATAATTATACTTATTTCCTCATTTTTAAGTCAACTTTTCATTAATTATATCATTATACTAGCTAGGAGCATTTACTTAAGACGTACTTAGTTAAATAATTTGCATTTAAATATCCCAAAGTTAAGAGTCTTAAAACAATCTACAAACGAATTGCGTACCAGACTTTATACAACGAGTAACATAATTAACGCAAGACCTCATACACCCCAATTAGAGTATTGTACGATGACCAAAACTATTTTTTTTAAAGCTTACTGATATTATTAACAAAAACGTGTAGACCCAAGCATTACTTTATGCATTTAAAATTGAGTCTTATTTCTTCTAGCATAAGATTGAATTTTCTTTGGCTCAATCAGTGAAAGGTATGACAAAATACATAATTTAAAAAAAAACTTATAATAAAAGTTACTAAAATCGATTCAGTAGTCAATTAGGAACAAACTACTTTCAGGTCTTGCGTCTATTCTGTTACATCTTGCATATTATGTTCGAACAAAAAATCTGCTCAGCAACGTAAAAACGCAATGAATGTTGTTGAACTGTCAAAATGCGACGCCATTCCTAGCTACTGTTAGTGTGTTACGCAATTACTCCTCTGGTAGTTTACTCCAAACTTTGGTCGCCATACAATAAACATTATTAGAAAATGGTTTATTATTTCGTTCTATTCGATTGCAAACAGTTTATTATTTTGTATCTTATCATTAGGTATACCTAAGACTAACGACTCTCATTTATATTTACCTAAAACTAACCTGAAACTATAAGGTAACAATATAAAATCATTCCTAACAATATTATTGTAGTGATAATAACATAAATTATAAGCAGAGATCGTATATTCGGAGGCATATTCACCTAAAGTTGAGATGTTGGCTAACATGGAATGCGCTTTTGTGTCGAAAAAGTCTTCATTTAAGTAAGTAATTTGTTTATTTTTTGTTTTAACTATTACAAACCACCCCTCCTCCAGTACATACACATATTTGTTTCGGGTTAAACATTAATTTTAAATTAATACACATCTGAATAGTTATGCAATCAAGAATCCTGGGGTTTTTAATAAATATTACAAATAATTTATAAAGCCGCTTCCATACTTTCATAGCTAAAAATTATCTTTAGGTAAATATGCATCCGAATATCCGATCTCTGATATGTCTCTAATATGTCTACTAATTTAAATATAATTGTAATGGCTAGGTTTTTTCTATTTGATGTTCAATAAATGTTTTGTGATACTATTCAGTTTTTTTTTTTACCGATTGTGCTACATCCCTCCTATAAACATTTGGACAGACAGACACTCCTACATTGAATTATGTAAGGTTTTTATTATTGTAGAACGGACCTGCTCTTGACCTCGATCCAGTGGCGTGCGCAGTTTTTAGAAAAGGTAGGCCGAAAATAAAAAAAACAACCAACTTCCAAAAAAACACTACTAAGTGAAAAATTACTTTAATTTCGGAAGTCGGTGTCTTTGGAGCTGTACCTATTTAAATTTTTTGTCACCGCCTTCCGAAATTAAAGTTATTTTTCACTTTGTAGTGTTTTTTTGGAAGTCGGTGGTATTTTTTTTTTTGGAAAAGTTTTTATTCTTCACTTTTTAGTGGTTCACATGTGCTTACCCCTTCACAGCGTACCGGCGTGATGTTATGTTATGAACTGGTGTAAGCAATAGACAGACATGAGATTTCAGCAATCCCAGTCCATTTGCTATCATTTAATGAGGAGTTCCGTCTATCAACGAAGTTCTTCATTAGATCTTCACCAAATTGAAATGGGACCACTCCGAGAAAGTACTCTTCCAAAAAATACCTAAATCGCTTTGTTTGCCTATAAAATTTGAAGAGTTCTCTCTATTTCTCCAGGATCCCATCATCAGATCCTGACTTGATGATCATGGTACCACCTGGAAAGTATACCCTTTCAAACAAAAAAAAATCCAAATCGGTCCAGCCGTCTTCGAGTAATCGGGGAACATACAAAAAAAAAGGTTCCGACGAATTGAGAACCTCCTCCTTTTTGAAGTCGGTTAAAAAAGGCAAAAAAAACAGAACAACGATTGCTGTACCTAGACAGCATGCAACCTGTGAGGCAATTAAGTGAATCATATTGTTTTATATTGAATTTACGATTGACTTTACCTTTAGTTTAGTAGATATTATTGACACAACCGTGCCGTGCCACAGCCCTGGCTTAGAAGAAGTAAGCGGACAAACAGACAAAAGATTTTTATTTTTTTTGTTGGGCATCTCGCAGTTGGCCTTGAGAGGCCGTGACTGCTCAACCGGGCTTTCCTGGGGCTGCCATTAAGATTTTACTCTTAACGCCTCCAGCCAGGGCTTACAAACTAAATTTATAAACTAAGCGACTGCACGCTGAGGGCACCCCCTGTGGGGTACGGACCTCGGCTCAGGGCGTCACTGATAGGGGGACAGCTATCATTGGGGACAGGCTGGATCAAAATATTGGCATTATTATTGATCGGGGAATTTAAAGCTACTGGCTCAGCTGCGGCGCGGGCTGGCGCTTCAACGAGCAAGGGTCGGTCGGGGCTGTCCTCGAGTCGCTGTTGTCGTTTGTCTGTACAAACGACAACAGCGACTTTACTTTATACCTACCTACTACTAGATTTTGCCCGCGGTTCCGCCCGCTTAAAAAAGTAGTATATGTCCTTCCCCATATCCCAAGCTATATCTCTGTCAAATTTCATGGCGATCGGTTCAGCAGTTTAGGCGTGAAAGCTTAACAGACAACATTCGCATTTATAATATTAAGTAGGGATTTATTTAAGAGATACATATGTATCTACCTACGGATTTTGCACGCTTGAAAAAACAGCTGCAAATTGTAACCTTCATAATAATATATTACGTGTTTGCTTACAAAAAACATCGAAAAAATCACCGATTCCAAGCGCCTGCGCATCTCGCGGTTATCTATTTGTTGTGGTAACCTCTTATAACCCGTTTGTCAGTCATTATCAGTGGGTTGCCATGTTATAAAATATTACCCGAATTCTGGGAGAAATTACTGAACCCACACCATCGGCATTGGAAGGGCACATCCCCCGACGTATGTAGTGATGTTTTCCTACCCACATTTTGTATGGTAAAAGTAGGTAGGGTGAACTCATCTAATTCTGTGACTCGCCTAATTCGGTGATATTTGGTTTGAGCGCTATCATAGGGCTGTACGAGTGAAATCAATGACTTCAAATACAGCCCTAAGCCTTTGTAATAAAATTCAAATTCATCTGTAAAGTTTGGGGACGCTCGAATAAGCGAAATAGCAACAACTAATGGTTTTGTCAGTTCGCGCGTAACTCTCGCCGGTTTCGGCAGTGTTTGTGAATTGGTGGCGAACTTTGCTATAGTTAAGTAAGTATTTAACCGATTTCTTAGCTACTTTATATTAATTTGAATTGTAATTGATATTCCCTTGATGTGGCAGTAAAAAAATCGTCATATTTCTGCGTCGTTTTAGTGTTAGAGCTTATTTTGTTCGTCAAAAATATTAGAGTTTTAGCGGTTGCGTGATTTCTGTGCTATCACAGAATTATAGTAGTTATGTACGATTATTTGTGGTTTTAACTGAAAGTATTGACTTATTTTGAGTTTGCTAGACAAGATTGATGTTATTTTATTAGTTTTATCTTGTCTTAATTAAAATGACGACTTTGAGCCATTAAGAAATATTTTGCTATCACGGAATTGCGTGACACTTTTTGGACTCTGCACGTAATTACTTGAGTAGTTTTATTACCAAATTTCAAAGCATTTGTTTTATTAATACGAGCTGCAAATTTAAACAGACGCTAAAATCTAAGCAGGTATGTATTCATTAATATAATTTGCTTGTTTACTTTCAGATACCCTGCACCCTAATTGCGAAACACGCGATTAATCATAATCGGTTTCATTTTGACATTTCAACAATATTCATTGCGTTATTTCCGTTGTTGAGCAGACACATTTTTCGAACATATGAAGCAATGGTTTAGCCATCTGTTTCAAAACGAAACAAATTATGATGAATCGTGAGTTACGCAATTAGGGTGCTGGATGATCTCAACAAGAAGAACAGAAAGTAGCTACTTGGAGTTCGATCTCAAAACCGCCGTTGAAAATGTTTTGAGTTCAACAATGACAGTTCACAGAGCTTCTAAGGAGTTTAAGATGCCATGGTCGACGTTAAAAGAGAATTTGACGAAGTAGGTACAAAACTCTACGAGAGGATAATCAAGATGCAAGACGCAGAAGGCCGTTTACGTTACCTGTTGAAATAGAACAAAAGTTACTGGCCTACATTATTGAGATGCAAAAACGTGGTTTTGGTCTTACAGTTACCAAAATAAAGCAAATTGCAGAAGATATTACTAAAATGTTTATCTTGTTTTTTATGTTTGTTTTGTTTTTTCCTATGTTAATTCTATGATATTAATTTTATACAGCTTAAATAAAGTTAACTTGCCTAATTCCGTTATATCAGAATTAAAGTAGTAGTTATCACGGACTTAAAGAGGTCACCACGGAATTAGGCAAGTTGACTTGCTTTAGTAAATTTGGTATAACTCTTAGGTTTCTAGAAAAAAATGTGATTAATTGTGCTTATATTCTTCGTAAAAGACTGATTAAAACTCATGCTAAGTCTGAATTAAAGTAATTACTAATTTTGTTGGTATTTTATTACTCAAATGCCTTTGTCACGAAGTTAGATGAGTTCACCCTATGTAATAGGGGACATGTCAAACTGAGGTCAGCTACACATATTTTTTCTACTGGAAAACCCAATTAGGCATACCTGCCGTGTACAGTGAGAGGCAGAGAAAACTGACCCCCTAGAAATGAAGCAAAGGCTGGAGAAGGGATGAGTTTTCTCTGCCTCTCACTGTACACTACGCGACCTGGGGTTTGAGCCCGGGAAACTTACAAGAGTTTTTCTATTTGGAAAATGTCATTTATGCTACATTGTTTCATTATTGCGAACTTCAAATAGGCTCTCTCTGTTTTAGATCGAGACGTTAATACATGTACGGCAGAGAGAGCGCAACTTGTAATTCGCGATAATGCGACAGCCTTAGCATTATAGCTCAGAGTCTGAAAAGGATCGCTCTAGCGTAGCTCACGCTATCGCGATAGTGTAGCTGTAGTATAATTGGCGAAATGTGCGTGTCCCGCACGTCATGCTGTGGCTACATTATCGTAATAACGTGAACTACACTTCAAGGGCTCTCTCTCGCACACCACTTGACATACAACAGAGAGCGCGGGAAGCGTAGTTCGCGTTATCGCCGCGATGTAGCTATACTATGAAATTCTATTGAAACTCCGTACCAAGCTAGCCAGCTCAAGGTCAAACTGTATAATATGCAGTCAGACTAAATTTATGTAGATTTGTGTGACAGTTAGGCTACCGCTATATTGTCGCGTTATCGCGAACTACAAGTAGCGCTTCCTCTCTCGCACATAGCTCGACGTGTCGATGTACAGACGCCAGCACATGAAGCTACGCCAAACTGTCAAATTTTCTCAATTGAACATGAACTTTAACCCTATGGTATAAAATTGAAAATCTATCAAAGAAATTTGACAGATTGGGGTAGCTTGATGTGCTGGCGAAGATAGCGATAACGCGACAAAGTAATGCTTCGGGAACCAGACGTCAAAGCGTGATTTGTGTACAAAGCTACAAACAGCATTACTAATCACCCCATTGCATGAATAGGGTAATTAAAATTCTACACTGGCAACACTACGTTAGATGGTTTTCCCGAGATGACGGCGACAAGTCGGCCGTGTTTATTGTAAACCAGTATGATCAAAATATATTTAAGAAATGACGTGGAAATAGTGTTTAACAATCTGCCATAAAACTAGTCAACTAACAAACTTAAATTAATGTTTACTGAATGAGTTACGTGAGTTTTAAAAATGTACGTGTATTTGGTGATACTTAGCGCTGGTGAGTAGTTTTTTTTTTTTTAATAAAAAGTGTATTTGGCTGAATAGTGTTATGCTCCTGTTAAGTTATCTAAATGTCAAATATCATTACAAAAGGGTTTGAAAGCAGGTTTTTACAATACCTACACATATTTTTGTTGATCGATATAAAGTCGATACGTTTTACTGTTCAGCCACGAGTACCTACCTATAAATATTTATACTTAGATTTACGAATTTCTCGCGAAAAAGCTATTGCAACTTTTTTTTTTAAACCTATTCCTTTGGTTTAAAAAAAAACGATGTTAGTTAAACAACATAAAATGAATACTTACTGAGGTAAAGAAAAAACCCCGAAAGTCTGAAAACCAGTCATAAAAAAGACGTGTTACCCAGTAAATGGGTTGTAGACGGCAGATAGACACTCGCTCTATGTAAAATAGTATTAGTAATGAGTAGTATTAGTTAAAGTGAAGTACTTGCCTGCGTTCGAACTCACGACCGACCGACCACCGACCTACCACTGGGTCACCACTGCTCTTTAAGAGGGATATTACAAATTGAAGTATTTAGTATAGTGAAGTATGCTACTCAGATATGTAGGTAACCTTAGTTATTAAATACTTTTTGTTTGAATTTCGATTAAACATACATAGATAAAAAATATAATCTCAGACGAAAAATTATCATTCATTCTCTGTTTTACGGAATTATTTTTGGGTTATTATTGTATGAAACATAAAAAATTGATTTGAGCATTCCAAATAACAAGCTACAGTCCTACCATAGACATTTTTATAAATTACTAAACTATTATTATGTTCCATGTAACAGAGCATCAAAAGATGCCCGAAAGTAACATTTTACGAAACATCCTTTGCCGAGACAAGGTTTTTACTGACTTATGTAAACAAATTGAAAAATTTGTTTAGAACGCTCCCTAGAAAAATAATGAAATTTTCCCGGACATATTTTTATTTTTATTTTTTGCCTATATCTAACCCATTATCACTCATCTAATCTCGAGTCAAACGCTCAAATTCAAGAAAAAATGTGAAAGCGCCCACATTTTTTGCATGCAAACTTCGGGAGTGTGTTTTACTCCACTGTCTGACATGGCTTATCCTAAGTAAAACATGGTATCGTTTTCTCATTATTAATATTGTCTGTACGGAAACAGAATACTAAAATAAAAACCCATTAAAAAGTTAGGAGCCAACAAAGATTCGTTTTTCTTGCTAATTTTACTTGACTTTGGGCGTGTTTAAGTAATAAAAGAAGCGTAAAATCTCCAAAACCAAGTCGATACCGACAAAGTTCAACTGAACCCGATCTTCCAAAGGACTTTTCTTAATTTTTTCGCGATTTTTTTACTTTAAATGATCCTGCATCCCACTCAATAACGTTGTGCGTGTAGACTAGCGTCTAACTGCTCATCACTGATACTATCTCTGTCGGACACGAAGCCTGGGCCTAAAAAATAATAGATTTTTATTTTTAATAATCGATTCCCTAAATATATATGAAATCGATTTTAATAAATCGATTATATCCCAGCTAAAGCACTAGGAAGTGGTGAAGGGCGGGGCGTTTTGGGGGGACTGTCTTATGTAATTTTATTTTGACGTTCAAAAAGAGCTGACTCTCAGCCTAGTTTGAATAAATGACTTTTGATTTTGATATTACTTACTCTCTTTTTTTAAGTAAAAAAGATAAGTTATACGTTGTCGGATTAAACCAATGTAGTCAAACTATACATTTAAATCAACAGCGCCATCTGTGCGATAAATGAAAAAACGCGTGATCACTAAACGTAAAAGAAGGCATGTCACTTGTTTGTTGAAAAATGGCGCCATTTTTATATAAAAATTAAAAATCGTTTATTTTTTAAATCGATTAGTAGTTTTTTTAATCGATTTTTTCCCCTCCAAGTCACATCCCTACGCCTGTGTACGCGGGCCCAGTGCGGGCTGTTTCACAGCTGAGCTAACTTGGATTTCTGGACCAGAACGACTGTCAGTGTCCACCGGTACTTTACTCTTTACGAAATCTTCTCATTACGAAGTCTTTCATTGACTTGAATGTGCCCTGGCAGCTGAGAGTATGTCATGCTCACGCAAAAGTCTCCCTGGTGGTGGCGTGTGTGTTGCATCATTAAGTTCCCTTCAAAATTATTGAGCTGATTGGTGCTGATCCATACGTCATGTTCGTGAATGGGCGCCGCCAGTAGGAACTGGTCATCTCTTAGTTCCCACGGCTTACTTTTATTTCGGGATTTTTATTTTATTTGTGTTTTAATTACGGACTCTTTTAATGTGCATGTCTTTTTACATCGTTCTCACATTGATAATTTCAACATAATGATGTAACCAACTTCTTGTAACAATATCATGATTTTAAAAGAGTGTGCATGGAGTTTCTTGCCCGTTCTTCTCCATAGGTACCTACGCTTTGGAATGGGCAACTAGCTTCATCTTTCTAATTCACCGACCTTGACAATTCAAAAGTGCCTGTAATTGGTTTATTTGAAATAAATGGTTTGAGTTTGAGTTTGAGTTGAGTTTGAATCAATGTATAAAACTCTAAATAAATACCTACTCACAGGTACTTTATTTATGAGTAGCAAAAAATCCGTTCCGCGTCAAGCTTGATCGTGAACTGTGAACAGGAAAAAAACTTCAAGAAAATAATAATTATAAATCTATTCTTTGATTGTGGCTAAAAAACTATGAAAACAGTGTTTTCGCATCTGTGCTTTGTAATTATCGATGTTGTTTATTAATAATATCATGCCTGTATATCCCTGTAGAGCAGTGATGGTCCAGTGGTAACGTCCCCGGCTTGGGTACGTGTTGGTCGTGTCCTCGAACCCAGGCAGGCGCTATACTGTGTAAAATCGAAGTCATGTGACATCTACCAACCCGCACTGGGCCGTCGTCCAATACACTGTAACTTTTGAAAACCACATGTGAGATACTGTAAGCTTTGTTACAGTTTTTCAGCATGTTTAAACCTTAATTTGAACGTTAAACAGTGTTTTTTAGCTTGCCATATCTTGCACAATATACATTGAATGAAAAAATTATTGCTCAGGGGTACCAAACAGACTTAAAGAAGCTGATTAGGCGTTACACTAAAAGTTGAGTTAGTCTTTTGGTTTGGCACGGGAGTGCGGCCCAGTCCCTCTCTAAGTAAGAAGGTCTGTGTCCCGGCCGCAGGGCGATATTTTAGGCTCATTATGTGTTACACACAACGGCTTACAACTTGTAAGTCGGAGTCGTTTTCGTTACCACTTGGCTACTACACTGCTACACTTGGCTTTTACCACCCTAAGTTTATATTTAGCTTAAAAGGCTCCCAACTACAAACAGCACCCCAATTGCGTAACACGCGATTAATCATAATCGGTTTCATTTTGACAGTTCAACAATATTCATTGCGTTATTTACGTTGTTGAGCAGACACATTTTTCGAACACATGAAGCAATGGTTTAGCCATCTGTTTCAAAACGAAACAGATTATGATTAATCGTGAGTTACGCAATTAGGGTGCTGGCCTTCTACTTACTGAACATGTTTTGGTCTTGTTTGGGATTTGGGGCACGCCCAGGACCGGAGGCCCAGGATGTATTCATGCCGCTAATCCTTAGACCGCCAGTAAAGATACCCTTGAGTTTAACAAATAAAGGATTCCAGTCTATTAAATTCTAATCATAAACTGGCGGGGATTTCTTGAAAACGCTCAAAAAGGTGGTTTTTTAAACCATTGTATTTCTTTAAACGTAAATAATTTTGAAAGCAAAAAAAAATTATTTATATTTTCAAGTCTTTTTTGCATAGAATGATAAGTAAGTAAGTAAGTAATTTATTTGCCAAAATGTAGGTGTACAAAGTAGTATGATATTATTTTAAGGTGGCCCATTTACATTCAACAACTCAAACATAACACAACTCAATCAACTCAAATCATAATAAAACATACTTTAATGCATAAAAAAATTATCAATGTCAGCTCTTAATTCTTCATTAACAATTATAATTAAAAATATACCATAAAATTCCAAATGCCAAACTGTATCCATTGATGGATTATTTATTATTAAATTTTATACGATTTTATTTGCATTTTTACGACGATGCTTACTCATTTATTATTTGAATTTATTACAACAGATTTTAACCCGTATCGGATTGCAATAACAGCTATTATCGTTCATAACGACAATATTTAAATTTACCAGGGCCTTAGGGTCAATTCTCACCGAGACGCGGCGCGACGCGCACTTTTTAAGATCACGATACAAAATAGATCTTATTTACTTCACAATAAGGTATACGGGCTGCACAACGCGGTGCACCTTAGCGTTCTTCGACACGCTTTCGCGCTCGTAGTGAAATTATACCTTTTCGTGTTGTAAATAAGTTAGATATTCTGTTGCTATCTTAAAAAGTGCGCGTCGCGCCGCGTCTCGGTGAGAATTGACCCTTAGACTCACAATAACGAATTGGTAAACTATTATTGATTTAGCGCGTGAATACCATAACCACATTCACTTATGAACGTACTTATTTCTTAGTATTTAGTCAATGGTAGATGAGTAGGTATTTAGTACTCAGGGATTTTTAACCGTACGGTTTTTCCGCTAACACTATAGACACGCGTCAGACATCCCCGTATAAGTTTGTCGAGCTCTTCAGACAAATCATTGGAAGTCTTATCGATTATTACCTATTATATCTTACCTACAAATCGTCGACACTTCACGTGACCAGAGGGCTGGGTCGTTCTTTGGCCAAAGAATTAGCATTGCCATTCAGCGTGGCAATGCTGCCAGTCTTCTGGGCACGTTTCCTGATGACAGCGATGCGGAGGAATACTTCGACGCTTAAGTGTCCTTTTGTTTTTTGTATTTTTTTAATCGTAGTTTTAATTATTAATTAAGTAGGTACCTACAAATTATTTCCTGGTTCCAAAAATACTTTTATAAAGCTTTGTTTTTAAGGAAAATGAACCAGAAACAAGTATATAGATAGCGAAAAACCTGCTTTCAAGAAATTAGGGGTGGATTATGTATTTCAATATAAAATGGGACCAATTTCGAAGTAAACCTTTTCCAATAAAAAAAGAATTTTCAAAATAAGACCACTCAGTATTACCTACCTATACGTGGTGTGCGGGATTGATCCAATTAGGGGAATAATGAAAAATACGTTGCCTGATGTGAACGTGCAAATTTATACTGATTAAAATTACAGATGTAGCTAGACGGTCGACAAACGTTAAACAATAAAAACGATTAGCAATAATCACGTAGCCTCAACATTGGTATGCGAATTTCTGTAGGCGCTTGCGGGAACACGTGGTTTTGTGTTTAACGAACTGTGTCCAAATAAACGGTATTCTATCTTCTTACTTTCTAAAAAAAATATACACGTTGACTTGAGAACCTCCTCCTTATAATGTCCAAACACAGAAATCGGATTAATAACTAAAGGTCTGGCCCCAAATTTTATAAGTACCGTTAACTGTTGCATCTTTACTTTCCATGAGCAACTTTACTAAAGAGAACTGTATTAAAATATCTCTCGATTACTTAAAATTTGTTATAAATACACACGGTCTTATTCATAAAAAGTTATCGAACATCTAAACTAAACAGTTGCTAAAGTCTGGTTTTCAAAGAGAAACTAGACTTTAGCAACTGGCCTCAAGTCTGCTATTACAATGGTGTCAGAATGGTCTATCATTGATTCCATAATTGTTGATTTTGACAAGTTTGGTAATCTAATATTAAAATGGCGTCATTATGACTTTCCAATGGTCAGACACTGACACTCCATTGAAAGAAATGGCATTTATTGCCTTTATTGGTAATCTCGTACATCATGACAAATGAATGACTGACTTAATTTACGAACTTCCTACTACTTTAGATTGCTTAAAACGCCAATAAAAAATATGTAAAAATATATATAAATGAAATCTGGCATGAATTTAATTAGTTCAAATTTAGTAGTAGTTTTTCGAAAACCATTTCTACTTACGAGTTTTATATTAATGGCAATACGAAAATGACATTATGACACAATTCTATTACGAGACCATTGACCGACCAATGATCGACCATTATGAATTTAGCAGATTACGAACTTTTTGCAAAATGACAAATGAATGACAATGGGATCGTGTTGGAATTTATAAAAATAGCAGATTTGGATTTAGATGTTCGATAACTTTTTATGAATAAGACCGTTAGTAGATTTATTATTCTACTTTTGTATCGCTTCGATATGAAATAGTGGCAACAGTTTTTTTAGTTATCAAGAGAAATTTAAGTACAGTACACATGGGTAAAGTTGCTCATGGAAGGTAAAGATGCCACAGTTCACTGTAAATCTTAACCTATTTCGGGGAAACAAGGCGTTATTTACAATCACCAAAACACATAGTAAAAAACCGATGGATGTTTTCAAATTAAAATAAATTTTGTCAATAAAACACAAATAGTTCATTTATAAATTAAATTTCCTTCGAAAACTTCCATCGATTTCATACTAAACTTCAACTATATATAAGGTGTATCTATTCACACACGAAATATCTGAAGGGGTCATTGTACTCATCATTATGAACAACTAGTTTCCGCCCGCGGCTTCGCCCGCGTGGAAGTCGGAAATTATCCCGCGGGAACGTACTACCGGGATAAAAAGTATCCTATGTGTTAATCTAGGTAATAATCTATCTGTGTGCCAAATTTCATCCAAATCCGTTCTGCCGTTTTTACGTGAAAGAGTAACAAACATCCATCCATCCATCCGTACTTACAAACTTTCGCGTTTATAGTATTAGTAGGATGGGACCAAACATGAAATCACGAAAAAAAAATCAGAAGTTCTCTACATTTAAGGGCCTACGTCCCGTTTGGTAGCGTAACACGGTCACTTTATGAACCGTACTGCTCATTAACGGCTTGTCTTGAAGATTTGAAAAATATATGATTTTGCTATAGATTCATATAGATCATTTTGCCCGAAGTACTTTTTTTGTATGGTTAATACTTTTGCTGTAAAAAATATTTTCCAACACCCAATATTTTGGCTTCTATTCCATACTCCTACTAAACGGCTTCGTTATTTGGAAAAAAAAATACACTGAGAAATAGATAGTTAGAGGTACCACAGAATCGCCGAAGCACAATTGTATATTAATCAAAGGAATATCCCCATTTTGAGATAAAGGCTCAGAGGTGCCCTGCGCGGGCGCGGGCGGCAGTCGTGCTTTAGCATACAAACGGGAGATGAGGATACTATGGGCCTTACATGTTCGCATAGCTCGTCAAAATGTAGGGAACAGCTGTTTTTTTTTGTTGTGATTTCATGTTTGGTCCCACAGTCAAAGTTGTACAATGACTCCTTCAGATATTTCGTGTATGAATAGATAGACCTTTTAAACGACTACCTACTATCGATCTTAACTTATATATTTTGGTAACCGTAAATGTTTTACGCACAAATTGAGTATTTAACTTACATAGATTGTTAGCTAATTGTTTAACCAATTTTTTTAAGACGTATTTGAATGTAATTACCAATCTACTCGTATCTTAATTGCTTGATGGCCTGTCCTATTATTAAAAATCAGGAAACTATGACGTAGATCAGCTTTGGCGATAAATATGTTGATTAGGTACCTATGGCACATTATTTTTAACCGACTTCAAAAAGGAGGAGGTTATCAATTCGTCGGAACCTTTTTTTTTTTTGTTTTTTTTTTTAAAAAAATTTTATGTATGTTCGCCGATTACTCGAAGATGGCTGGACCGATTTGGATTTTGTTTTTTTTGTTTGAAAGGGTTTACTTCCCAGGTGGTCCCATGATCATCAAGTCAGGATCTGATGATGGGGACCTGGAGAAATAGAGAGAACTCTTCAAATTTTATAGGCACACGAAGCGATTTAGCTATTTTTTGGAAGAGTACTTTCTCGGAGTGGTATCATTTCAATTTGGTGAAGATCTGATGAAGAACTTTGGAGATAGGCAACGGAACTCCTCAATAAATGATAGCAAATGGACTGGGATTGCTGAAATCTCATGTCTGTCTATTGCTTACACCAGTTCATAACATAACATCACGCCGGTATGCTGTTAAGGGTTAAGCACATGTGAACCACTAAAAAGTGAAAAATAAAAACTTTTTCCAAAAAAAAACAACTGACTTCCAAAAAAACACTACAAAGTGAAAAATAACTTTAATTTCGGAAGGCGGTGACAAAAAATTCAAATACAGCTCCAAAGACACCGACTTCCGAAATTGAAGTTATTTTTCACTTTGTAGTGTTTTTTTGGAAGTCAGTTGTTTTTTTTTTGGAAAAAGTTTTTTCACAAAAGATCGACTTTGTAGAATGTCGCCTCTGCTCCTCATTCCTGTATTACTGTCTCTTTCTAAATAAGCCCTCGGGATAGAAAAGAAGGGGAGTTCCGTGCTAAAGATGAAAAAGAAAACGAATGTAGGTATTGTACAGTCAAGAAATAAACACGATAAGGATCTTCGTCATCTGCCTAGCCTTTTTTTACGTGGAGAAATGCTCATGCATACTGCGCTACCACGGGGAGATAGCGCAGTTATGTGGGACTCTAACCCACTAAAACTCCACGGTGTCCTCCAGTGCCGCTTCAGGGGGGAACATGGGAACGCGAAAGTCATCCGCGAACCCGCCGCGGGTGTCCGTCACCAGACCCTCCTCTTAGGGGAATGACCCTCATCACCGGCGCACCAGAATACACAGCACGCCGTGACCACCTCAGGGATCAAACAGCGCACGGGTGCCAAACGACCCCGTGTATGGCACCCTTGGCCCCCTGCGGAGGGTAGGGACAGTGGCCCCGCCGCTTACCACTTTTCGGCCGCAGGGGATAGGGAGAGCGGTCTACGCAATACCGATACTCCTCTTCCCCTGCGGCCCCACCGCGTCCGCCATCTGACGATGGCGGCACCGTCCAGGCCGCGGAAGGTGAGGAAAGTGGCGCTCTCCATACACCACTCCTCTCCCGTCACGGCCCGCAACCCCCAGCCGCGATGCCTCCCATACCACATCGCGGCCCGCCTCAGTTGCGATGCTGCCCAGCGGCACCGCAACCGGTTGACCGCTACGTAGTCGGCTTAGCGGGAAAAGCCCTGACGAGCGGCCCCTCCTCGAGTTCCTCTTCGCTTCACCGTGGGTGGGGAAGCCACGGCTACTGAGTTACACAACCAAGTTATTTGGTCAAAAAAACAAAATCAAAAGTCATTTATTCAAACTAGGATGACAGTCAGCACTTTTTGAACGTCAAAATTACATAAGACAGTCCCCAAAAACGCCCACCCTTCACCACTTCCTAGTGATTTAGCTGGGAAGAAGAAGTGGCGGAACAAACTCCCCAACATCACAGCTGTCTGTTAAGTTGGAAGAACATGATTCTATACAATAATAGGTAAGGTATTCGTAATTAACATTCAGCAATAAATTAAAGGAACAATAATAAAAAAGATATGGTTTATACAGACAAATAAAATAAACAATGATATGAAGTAACTCATATGACCTGTCAGAAGGTAAGCTAAAACTGGTGAAAGAACACAAACGTTGTCTTTAGTTAATCACAGCGACCAACAATTCTTATCGTATAAGTACCTAGTCATTGATAGAATAGTATGCCTTTGAACAAAGGTTGGATTTTACTTTATGTAAATCTAGCAAAGAAGAGGGAAGCTTTTTATAAAAGGTTATACCAAGCCCAACAAATGAGTTATGAACTTTATGAAGCCGGTGAAAGGGAGCACGTAGTTTGTCCTTATTTCTAGTATTAATATTATGAATATTACTGCTTTTAGTGTTTAAGTGACATTTTGCCTATACAAGATGTTAGCGAAGTTGAATTGCGATGCCACCGTGAGAAAACCAATATCTTTAAAAAATGATCTCAGAGAAACTCTAGCACCTAGTTGGTAAATTGCAAACAGCTCGTTTTTGAAGAACAAAAATATTTTGAATGTCAGCGGCTTTGCCCCACAGCAGAATGCCGTAGGACATAACGCTATGAAAATAACTAAAATAGACTAAACGAGGTGTATCAACGTCAGTGTATTGTCTTACTTTCCTGACGGCGTAGGCGGCCGAACTTAGCCTAGTAATACGATACCCCTTGGTGAGACTGGTTGGCAGACTTTCGGGCCTTTAAACGACGGTCAAAGAGATCCACGAATGACAGCCCGGACCAACGGCTTGGCGTGCTTTCCGTGGCACGGACGGGTCATGGTATGAAAACGCGTTGAACATCTTAAGGTGAATTTTTCATTCCACCTTATTATAATTTTGACTACGTCGTAGGAAACATTTTTTGAACGAAAATATGACATGCGTCTGCTAGGCGGGTAAGGAATTCGTTTTAAAATTGCAATTGCCTTGCCTTGACTGTACCAATTTGTCCATTTCAGCCTACTAATGTATCAATTTGTCCATTAATGTATCAATTTGTCCATCTCAGCCAAGTAATGAATCAATTTTTCCATTTTAGCCAGATAATGTATCAATTTGTCCATTTCATTTGAGCCAGATAATATATCAATTTGTCCATTTCAACCTATTAATGTAACAATTTGTCTATTTCAGGCATATTTCCAGCATTGAGTTCAGTGACCAGGGAGAGAATCAACTCATGCAGGTAGGTAAATAGAAGTTCTTTAATTTCCAATAGGTCTGCTTACATCATTTCTTTGGCGAAAAAGGTCTTGTGGCAAAATACTGCAACCCCGCGTTCTAACCAAAGGCGAACCGGAATGCGTGTTCGCGCCGACAGAGGGCACCTTCCGGTTTCCCAACCAAAAACTGAACTAATAACGTGATGATTGCGTTTTTAGTAGTTTTGCACTCTGCCTGAGGGTCAGTTTTAGGCGGTGCAGGAAAAGAGAATCTGGAAGGTCTCCGGGAGGCCATTGACCAGCAATAGGCCAGCAATATCTAACCATACATGCGTTATTGGTTCACTAGCATTGGCTCAGTCGGAAGACGTCTTTATGCTGCACATAGGTCTGTCCCTCAGCTACGCTACAACGACCGATCTAGGGGTCTACTTCCAAAGCACGCACTCCGTAGTTTCTGCCGAAATTACGGGCGTTCCCTACTCCGTATCACCTACGGGCTTAAGATTAGTTAAAGCCAAGAACTAAAAATTAATGGCAACACGATTTGAAAGCATTCCCAACTCGCGATGTGCGTTTTCCCGTCTTAAAAAATAAATAAGACGGGTCCGTATCTTCATTAACGGACTTAGCGAGTAACCTTCATCAGGTCATCGGTATTCCGGTAGGAGATCGCCACTCGAGGACATTTTCTTATCATTAGCACGTTTAGGAATTCTTTGGGCTACGCCGACTACCTACGTTCTTCTGATTCTCTTCCAAAATATGCAAACTTCGAGCGCTGCCTCCTCTATTGCTCTTTGAGTGACTCCTAGCTCTATGAGACTAATCTATCTGTTACACGGCTTTTTGATCCTCAAAACCTTTCAGCCATCGCTTTTCTTGGGTCTGATAGATGAGAAGTGAGAGGGGGCGTCCATTAATTACGTGAGGCAATTTTGGCGACTTTTCGACCCCCACCCCCGCTCTGGTGAGATGTTGTGATATTTTGCTCGAGCCAGGTTGAGATATTTCAAATACGTGGCTTAAGTGTAGAAACGTCTAATCTGTGCTTATTTGCGTTGGATTTATGCGTTGCATTTGGCTGGCTTGGCTGGCCGGTGGCGGTTTAACCATCGAGGAGCTAATGTGCTACTTTGTGGCGTTCGCGTAACCGCGATAAATATTATTTTGTAGGATTTAGCCATATTGGCGGAAAAACATGTTTGACATCATTTAACCCGGTTTTCTCGTAATATTACATTGTTTCTTTGCAAAAAAAAATATAAATTACGTGATATTTGCCGAGAACCTCCCTTCCCTACGTGAGATTGGGTGAGATTCGACTCGACCCCCTCCCCCCCCCCCCCCAAACGCCTCACGTAGTTAATGGACGCCCTCTAAGAAGGGAAGTAGTTCTCGCCACGTACTTTATAAGATTATGCTTGGTAAAATACACAACCCAGGCGTTTTACGCACGGTTGGGTTGTGTATACCTGATGTGTACGTGAGGCGACGGAGGCGGCCGCTCCTGCTGTCGGTACCGCCCGCTCGCACCAACCTGCTGCAGCACGCGCCGCTGACGCGCGCCCTGCAGACACTCAATATGGTGTCACAACATATTGACTGCTTCAATTGTACTCTGAGTGAATTCACACGTGCCGCATTTTGTAAAATTGCTCTGGGTTGTTTTTAATAATATAATTGTGTCTAACCTTTGTAAGCTATTATTACTATAACTTTAACTTTGTAGAACTACACTATTGTATAAGGTAAGCCTGTGATGATTGTTGTATGTGTTTTGTGATTAAAATAAATAAATAAAAATAAATGAGTAGCGGAGAAAAAGGCGGCTGGAACAGACTGATTGCGGCAGAGAAACGGGAGTTGTGTGACTTTGGAAATGCCTATATCCAGCAGGCGTTCATCATCATCATTTCAGCCGAAAGGCGTCCACTGCTGGACATAGGCCTCACCAAGCACCGCCACTTCAACCGGTTTTGTGCATGTTTTCAGGGGTTTGCCATTATCGCCACGCTTGGTTGGCTATCGCAGTATGATGGTAAGATGCATCTAGGGAACGCTGCTGCCCGTTCTCTAGTAAGTCCGTTAGCAGCCATTACGCAGAATCAATAAAGTAATGGTAGCTTTAACAAAGCTCAATTTAAGTGGGACTGGGCCGGACATGTCAGACGACAAATGGGTCAAAGAACCACTGATTGGGCCCCATTAAGAGGGGACGGGGCCTGCGAGGAATTTTAAAAATAGGTATTTGAAGAAACTATTGCCGTCGCGCTGTCAGTAAGTCTGTCCCCGTAGGGTGTGATAGGGACAGCTGCAGCTCAGACCATAGATATCCGTGGCTCAGACTGAAATTATCACAAAAATTTTGACGAAATCGACGTTTCATATTCCCCTAATTTGTCTCGTAGTCCTCTAATCACGGCGGTAAAAACAGGACATTTTTTTGTCATATTTTCTTTAATAATTAGTTGCTGAAAAAAAGAAAATGACAAGGACGTGTTTACAGCAGACCTTGATTTTATGAAATAAAAAATATTGCTCTAGGGGCATTATTCAGGAAGAAAAAAGGGGAATACATTTGTATGGAGAATCGCACGCCCTGTTCCCTCTTAAACGTACGACGCCAACGCGGTAAGCGAGACGAAAATGGCGGGATGACCCATTGACTCCTTCCGAAGGGACTGACCAGTACTGGCAAAGGACAGAATTAAGTGGGACATTTCAGGCTACTTAGATTAAATTAGAGCTATAACTAATTTGTATTCCAATTTCCAGTACAGATGAATTTTCCTGTGGGGATGGTGCATGCGTGAAGTTCGGCTCTTTTTGTGATGGACGCAAAGACTGTCCCGATGGTAGCGATGAAGAGAACTGCTTTACTGGTGCCTCATCGTAAGTAATTATGTAACTGTCTAGCTTTTGCCTAATTATTATATGTTTTTTTTTTTCAAAACAGAGATAATTGCGTAACACACTGTAGGAAAGGCTTATGTTTTGACAGTTCAACAACATTCATTGCGTTATTTAGATTGTTGAGCAGAGTTTGTTATGAACATATGAAGCAAAGCTACTGGTACATGAAGACGCTAATGAAACGTAATCTGCCGAACTCCCAAAAGCGCAAACTCATCGACATGTGTATCCTGCCCGTCTACCCGCCTATGGTGCTCATATCTGGTCGCTCACCGAGTCGCAAAAGTTTCGCCTTGGAGTTTGCCAAAGAGTGATGGAACGCAGCATTCTAGGTGTAAACAGACAAGACAAAATTCACAACACCAATGCTGCGTTCCAAAACGGGTATTTAAAATGGAGGCAAGAAGGCTGCCAGGCTCAAATAGGCTGGGGCGCGTCATGTCAGCCGCCATGCAGGATAAAACTCTCTACACAATATGTGCCCGAGGCTGAACGACGCCGCCGCGGTCGGCCCAGAAAACGGTGGCGAGATGACTTAGACGCGCACCGCGAGGGCAAGTTCGAGGGCGCGGGAAAATAGTCGCTGGTAGGACCTGGGGGAGCTGGCGGCATCTACAACGCCACATGCGAACTATGCATCAAAAACTTGACGTCACACAAATCCTGCATCGCGCAAGCAGAGTCTACCGCGCTACTCGTATACATACAACATCCCGACATCATCCGTCGGGCAGTTGCCCACCAGACACAACACCCGTCTGGTCGGAGGATCCTCCCTTTTCCATACAGAATGAGTGAACTTTACAACCTGTTCCTCATACATTTATAAGGACTTTGCCAACAGTGGGGCAGTATAGGCTAATTTAAAAAAAAATGAAGCAATGAATTAGCCATATATATCAGTTAGCTGGTCTTAGTATTTTTGTAACCTATGTGAGCAGAATAATAAAAACTAATTTCTCTTTTTTTTTTTGCTTTCAGGGGCGGTCTGGCTGGTGACTTAGTGTTACGTAGGTCTAGAAGACAATCCAGTCAGTGTCGGTAAGCTAAGTTAGCGTTAAGTCTTATATCTTGTAGCTAATTGTATCTAGTTTTGGTCTGGATTCCGGCAGTACCATTTTATAACCTCACTTCGGATTCGAACCTCAGTCAAGTGACCGCACACAAATCAAATGCGAACTCATTTGTTTTAAGTAAATCATCGCGGATTCACAACGAGACACCGTTGACCTTTTTTTTTTTTGGACATGACATCTCGCAGTTCAACCTATGAGGTTGTCGTCTGTTTAACCGGACTTGCCTAAGATAATCATAATAAATTAAGATTACCAGCCAGGGTTAAAAAACTTAAAACAAGAGCGACTGCTCGCTAAGGGCAACCCCTGTGGGGTACAGACTTCGGCTTAGGGCATCGCTAAAGTGAATCGGCCTGAAACTTCGTTGACCCGCGTTTGCACAAGACTGATCCAAAACATGTCGTACAGTGGCGAGGGGTGGAATAATGGCCAAAGTAAGCCGTTCCAAAAAAGAAACACTCACCATGTAATGCAAGCTTAGTTTCCTCAGAGGATAAAGCCCGACTTTGACTCATACTGAGTTGGAATTAGAGAATTTTGTACGGAAGATTTTTTCTTTGCGTGCAGGCGTCTTTCAGTAAAATATTTGTATTTTGAAATAATTAACGGTGATTCATAGGGAGGTGGGATTTCTTAAAGGTAAGCCGATGGGAATCAGTTTGTATTGACCCTTCGCCACTGATGTCGTATTTAAAACATGTCTCATAGAGTGCTACAAGAATCTTTTGGCGCTTGAATGGAATTCACGGGGAGGAGCTGTTTGTGAAAAAGTTTGTGGTGAGATTTTTACAGAATGGATCACCTGGACTGGCAACAAGCTTATGAACCACAAAATCAACTTGTGTTCTGCCTGTTTCTAGGAAAGATCAGTGGCAGTGCCGAGATGGAACGTGCATTGACTTTGACGGGAAATGCGATGGCATAGTGAACTGTCCAGACAAAAGTGACGAGACCCACGCCTTGTGCAGGAAGACCAAGTAAGTCAAGAGGTAGTTTAAAATAAAAATAAAATGGGATGAGGCTGTGTCGTGGACACGGCCGTGTGTTGTACGTGAATACGTTTATGTAACGGGTTGTATTTTTTAAATAAAATATTTTTATTTATGTATTTAGGATAAAAGCAAGGAAACAAATAATTATTGTGTTACAATATAAAACTTTAAATTAACATCGTAGCTTCTCCGAGTCAAAAGTTATACTAAATAGACTTGTGTAAGTAATGCGATGTTGCATTGCGCGTCATATAACTCGACCGCGTACTGTAGCATTACACATGACTTGACCAAATTAATCATGACACATGACTCTTAAACATGACGCGCGGGCCATGACGCGCGGTTCGACGTTCGTAAACTTCTATCTCGGTCATTTTCGCTCTGTGTGACTGTGTGCAAGTGAGAAGGAACATGCGCCGCCCGCCGCCGCAGCCGGTCGTTTGGGAGCGAAATAAGTGAACTATTATTTAGAACCGTATAGTTGAAGAAATAAGGTTTACGTTTTACTGACAACGCAATCATGACTGTATCAGATCCTATGACATTACCTACGCGTTGCCGCGCGCTAACTATGATACAAAACAAAACAGTACCTAACACGAAACAAATATAAAACTGAGTGTTGTGTTGTGTTTATGATGTGAGGTAAATGATTGTGGAATTCATGAGGTATTGAGTGATATTTAAAGAAATAACTTAAAACTGTAAATACATAGATTTTTATTACGTAAGTGTTAAGTTTTAAGTGAAAATATCTTATGGCGACGAAAAGAATGATTGCGAATTAAATCAAGATTCATCACGAAACAATCATTGTACTTACATAAAATCGATTTTTAAATACGCCAATATACACAGTGATGGTCAATAATATACTATTAATATCTTCTACAACGCGAGCATTTCATTACAATAGCCATCGCGCGTGATGCTTCATTTCGCGTCATGTTTGGAGTCATAAGTCATGGTGTAATGTAAATGCAACATCCCTTGGTATGAAATGCGCGAGCATATCATTACAATAGCCATCACGCGTGACGCGTCATTTCGCGTCATGTTTGGAGTCATGGTGTAATGAAACATTACTCGGTACGAAATGTAATGTCATATGACATCACTTTAATACGCACTGTTTTGCGCATGTCTAATACTAAATTGCAAATCTCGACACGCAGTAAAATAACCTCAAAATGGCGGCGCTTCCCCCTCCACCACGCGCGATGCGTCACTGTTATCGTTTATCGTAATGATTTTTTTGATCCTTTAGCTATCCAGTGGTATAATTTCATTTTGGATGTAGAGGATAAATTCGAAACTACAACGCCAAACTGTATCCCCCGATTTTGTTATCATTAGGTTTTTTGGATTGCCCCCGTATGGTAGCAAATTTAAAGACGTATTCACGTCAAAACACGCTATTATAGAAAACCAAACTAAAAAAGTTAAATGAAATTCAGAAAAAGCGTCAGGGGCTTGATATTATCTATTTTTTAGTTCTGCTAACTACAAAAACGTGTTTTTTTTTCATTTTTCTCATTTTTTTTTTTATTATTGAATAGTCATCGGTCCTCGATAAGTTTACAAAGTTTCAATGAAATCTGACCGTTTAAAGTGGGTCAAAATAGCGTCCAAAGGAGTCGTTTACAAACATACATACAAGTGAAGCTAATATAAAGCGTGTAAATACCTCAAAATCCACGGTTTTTTACATTATTAATTATGATTTCAATCAATCGATACTTATTTTGTAAAAGCTTTTGCCAGTGACTTTTCGGCCTCGTGGAGCTTGGAAATCAACAGTATTACCGGGATAAAAAGTATCTTATAAGTTAATCCAGGTTCTAAACTATCGGTTTTACAAATTTCATCTCAATCTGTTCGGCAGATTTTGCGTGATTAAGTAACAAACATCCAAACTACTAAACATCTCAATATCCAAACAAACAAACTTTCACATTTTTAAGATAGTTGGATTTTTTTATGCCTATACAGGATAATTTTTTAACCAGTGCGCAAACTGTAACCATGAATTCAGCATATCATTCTAGACACCCCAGCGCAGAAATTTTTCGTCGGTTATACAAAAAAAATCAGCTGTTCCATACATTTTGACCGTCTAGGTTATTGCACTTTTCTATGAAACAGCCGATTTTTTTTTGTATAACCGTCGTATAATTTCTGCGCTGGGGGTCTAGAATGATATGCTGAATTCATGGTTACAGTTTGCGCACAGGTTACAAACTTATCCTGTATAATAAATAATATAATAAAAAGCAATAATTTTAGCTACCTCAACTGAATTTGGTTGAAACGGCATCATTTAATCCTAGAGCTCAATTACCCGACACATTACAATAAAAATATATTTCGAATATTTGCATCGGCCACTCCAAGTTACTGACTGGTCACCAACCCCACGTGTGTGGTGGATTATGGCTCTCTCTTACAGGCCAGTCTTAGCAGTGGGTACATTATACTTAGACTGTTCTTGTATGATTTTGGAGCAGTTCTGAATCGGGATGCTATCATCATCATTTACCAAGCCGTTTCCCAAGTAAGATGGGGTTGCCCTCCAGTCTAACCGGATGCAGCCGATTTTACACGCTTTATATTAGCTTCACTTGTATGTTTGTTTGTTTGTATGTAACCGACTCCTTTGAGCGCGATTTTGACCCACTTTAAACGGTCAGATTTCATTGAAACTTTGTAAACTTGTCGAGGACCGATGACAATTCAATCATTAAAAAAAAAATTGAGAAAAAAAAATCACGTTTTTGTAGTTAGCAGAACTAAGAAATAGAAAATAAATAATAGTTTAAAAAACTAAAAAACACGCTTCAAAAACCAAACTAAAAAAGGAGAAAAATAATTTAATTCAATTAAAAAGCGTGGGGTGCTTGACATTAATTGATTATAAAAATACCTCAAAAAGCACCCCACGCTTTTTAATTGAATTAAATTATTTTCTCCTTTTTTAGTTTGGTTTTTGAAGCGTGTTTTTTAGTTTTTTAAACTATTATTTTTATTTTACGCGGAGCGATTTACTATCTGACCAATACTTGTCTTTTTCCACAGATGCCAGCCCAACTGGTTCAGATGCACGTACGGCGCCTGCGTAGACGGCACGGCTCCGTGCAACGGTGTAGATGAATGCGCTGATCGGTCAGACGAACTACTGCCCAAGTGTCGGAACGAGACTGAAGAATCCCAGTAAGTTGGCTTTTGAATCAAAACAAAATCAAAACTAGGAGAGAGATTGAGAGTCAGCACTTTTTGAACGTCAAAATTATATTTAAGGCCCATAGTATCCTCATCTCCCGTTTGTATGCTAAAGCACGACTGCCGCCCGCGCCCGCGCAGGGCCCCTCTGAGCCTTTATCTCAAAATGGGGATATTCCTTTGATTAATTTACAATTGTGCTTCGGCGATTCTGTGGTACCTCTAACTATCTATTTTTCAGTGTATTTTTTTTTTCCAAATAACGAAGCCGTTTAGTAGGAGTATGGAATAGAAGCCAAAATATTGCGTGTTGGAAAATATTTTTTTACAGCAAAAGTATTAACCATACAAAAAAAGTACTTCGGGCAAAATGATCTACATATATGAATCTATAGCAAAATCATATATTTTTCAAATCTTCAAAACAAGCCGTTAATGAGCAGTAGGGTTCATACAGTGACCGTGTTACTCTACCAAATGGGACGTAGGCCCTTAAGACATTCCCCCAAAACGCCCGCCCTTCACCACTTTCTAGTGCTTCAACAAACTCCCCAGCAGCTTATTGAATAGCTATAACGCCTGCCTATTGATTGGTCTACTTATCATTCGTTCTGCATATGATATCAAAAAATCTATATTATAATATAACTAGCTTTTTCCCACGGCTCCACCCGTGTGGATGTCGGTTATCGCGTAAAAAAGTAGCCTATGTCCTTTTCCATATCCCAGGCTATATATCTGCCAAATTTCATGACGATTGGTTCAGCGGTTTAGGCGTGAAAGTTTAACAGACACACAGTTATTTTTGCATTTATAATATTAAGTTGTTTTAGTTGAGCTGTATGATTACTGATACATGCATGCACTGATTGGACAGGTCCACTCAATCTGTGTGGTTCTTTCCTCAAAAGACCATTTCAGACACCAATCCACATGGTCTTCACATGATCTGACCAAGATTATGTCTGGACTTTAAAAGAGACTGACCTCTGTGTTTGTTTCGGCCTTTCTTCTCAGAGTAGTCAGATAGGAAACGCCGACCTCATCTAGTTTAAAAAAAATATGATTGACGTGTAAAAGTGTTTGTACAAACCTACTTACAGAAATAAAATCATTTATCAAGTAGGGATAGCCTTCGTCACTTCTTTATTTAATTTCCTTTTTAAATTCTGCCAGTGAAAAAACCACAGAAATGACTTCAATGGTTTATTCTTTTCAGGGGCCGATTCCGTTGTAAAGACGGCAATTTCATCGCTGCTTCAGACCTCTGTGACGGGACTCCGAATTGTTCAGATGGCTCAGATGAGGAAATTAGCGCATGCGCGGCTAAGACATGTCCCTCGTACTTGTTCCAATGCGCATATGGCGCTTGCGTTGATCAAGGCTCTGATTGCAATGGGGTTAGTAGTTTTTATACGCTTTATATTAGCTTCACTTGTATGTTTGTTTGTTGGTTTGTTTGTGTGTGTGTTTGTATGTAACCAGTCGGTTACATCGGTTACAGCTTAAAGGAGTCCCTTTAAGCGCGATTTTGACCCACTTTAAACGGTCAGATTTTATTGAAACTTTGTAAACTTGTCGAGGACCGATGACAATTCAATAATTTAAAAAAAAATTGGAGAAAAAAAAACACGTTTTTGTAGTTAGCAGAACTAAAAAATAGAAAATAAATAATAGTTTAAAAAACTAAAAAACACGCTTTAAAAACCAAACTAAAAAGGAGAAAATAATTTAATTCAATTAAAAAGCGTGGGGTGCTTGACATTAATTGATTATAAAAATACCTCAAAAAGCACCCCACGCTTTTTAATTGAATTAAATTATTTTCTCCTTTTTTAGTTTGGTTTTTAAAGCGTGTTTTTTAGTTTTTTAAACTATTATTTTTCTTTGTTTTGATAAGTAAGAAAGATAACGCGACTTACACGACTCGTAAGTTCGAACCCAGAGAGGCACTTTTGATGGCACATTTTGCCCTAAATTGGAATGCAAATATTAAAGTGAGGTACTAGTTTCAATAAGCAAATCTCTACACAAATTACACAATATTATTAATTATTTAAATGATTGAAAGTCAATTTTAAGCTTCATAAAGTCAACCGCTAAATAAAATAGGTAATTGCTATCACAAAATACAAACTTAAAGAATTGCTATCAAATAACCAGACACGCATTTATGAGTACCATGGCCGTGGGTCGAAATGGATGATCCCACCTAGATTTTCATACACAGCGAAGCTAAGTAAGTACACCTGCAGTCGAGCGGCGCCATAACTGAAACCATCAGAAGGTCCCCAAAGATGTAGCATAGAAAAGTAAAACCTTTGAATAATACTAGTCACTACTTGAGGTATTAATAAAAGTTTTGTTAACAGATAAACGAGTGTGCAGATGGATCTGACGAGTCTGCTGAACTGTGCAACCGACAGCTGCCGTCGAACCCAACAGTTACTAACAGGTACACAAAATATATGCTAGCAGAAATCGATATTTAATACTTTTGTATCCTGCTCTCGTAGAACGACCACATTAGAAACGAACAAAGTTACTACATTTTGGAAAATTTTCGATTGGGTGACGTCAGAAAGTGAGAAAGAAAATGTAATTTTGCTCTCGTAGAGTAGTGATACTTAGTTCTATTTCATAAGAATTTTCATTTCAGGCCAATACAGTCAGGCAAATGCATCCTGCCACCATACCCAGATCACGGTACTTACGTAGTAGCAAACGCCCCGCACGCGACACCTGGGCAAGGCTTCGCATCGCTAAACCTAAACGTCACCTGTCGACCAGGATACGGAGTCGTGGGGACTGATATCGTCTTCTGTCAAGATGGAACCTGGTCTAATTCTATTCCTAAATGCGTCCGTAAGTATAAACTGATACCTAATATCTGAAATACTTTGAATGCGTAGTTTAGCGATATTGTTGACTTAAGCCAAGCTTTTGATAGGGTGTGGTTGTACTACTTATCACGTAAATGCAAGTTATTGAATTATAAATAATATTAATTTACCCGTACGTTAAGAATACGTATCTTTATAGTATCTGAATCTGGGAAAGTTTACAAAAATAAATTCTATTTTAGAAGTTTTTAGTACGGTGTTCCACAAGGAGCTACATTGGGTCCTATCTAATTCAAATCATATGATGTACAATGGCAAAGAGCCTGTAATTCCTACTCCATGAACTAATTTACCCTCTAGCTCGACTACTGCATTCAAACTCAGTTTCTTTTTGCCATTCTAAAACATCCCTTATTCTCCAGGTTTCTGCAAGTTAGACAACAACCCATCCGTGCACTACCACTGCCTCGTCTCCGGCTCCATCGAGGGCCGCCGCGCTTGCAAACCCTACGAACCATCGGGAACAGTCGTGAGGCCCGAATGTAACAGCCCGAACTACTACTCAGCCTTCACCCTCCCCTTCATGAGATGCATCGATGGAAGCTGGGACTACGTCGCGGTCTGCTCCCCAGGTTTGACCAGAAACGGAACAAATATCACTATATTGGTCAAAGATACTGTTGAAGTGTATATCAATAACTTTTTGTACGCCAGTGGTGAGAAGTATCATAATGTGTCGATAGAAGTTGTAACTAAGAAAGATGTTGAGGATTTGAATAAGGTCGATGATAGTACCGTTAACCCGTTAGATTATGAGATAAGTGAAGATGATTGGCGGATGGGGCCAGTAAGGAAAGGCAATACTGCCTACAAACCTACTAGGAATAGTACAGGGATTAATGTTAATATTTATAACAGTAGCATAGTATTTAATAAACAGTGATAGAGTAAGCCCCAACAAAGACATCTAGGTTTTAGAATAAAGTACAAAATAAATGAATCTCAAAAAGGTACGGAAGAGAAATAATATATATTAGGGTTAAAATTACGTATGAGTTTATTTAGGAAATATAAAACAATGACTCACCCAGTTATTGCAAACGAATTCTTCATTATCTGCGCCTTAATAAAAAGGAGTTTATAGGTATTGTAGGAAGGGATAATTGACTAAATACCGTCTAGGTAAAACCTACTAAAAAAATTATAATGTTAAGAACACTAACAACAAAAACATTTAAGAGGGAAGCGCCGGGGTAGTCCGCCAAATTCAAATTAGGCTGACACTGGTGCCGATTCTGTTGTCACAAAATTCTCTAAACTAAACTAAAAATCACCAAAATTTAGTTTATTCCTGTCAAACGACGATTTCCTATTCTGAAATTGACTAAAGTGACACAACTTAACTATATTTTAGTTTGACGGCACTAAGATTGCACTGAATTTTTAATTTAGTGAAGATGGTAATTTTGCTATTCTGAGTTTGCCGTTTTTCACCAAAAATTTTGACTATATTAGTTTTTCTAACTAAATCTGACTATTTTTAATCGCGATTAAAAAAGTGTGGAATAAAACTAGTGGTCATGAACTAAAATTCACACCAACACTTCGACTTCTGTTGCAAAAACAGTTCTGATCTTTTTTTTTTCTTTTCGTTTGCTTATATCTCGAAAACGGTGTGTCCTATCGCAAAAATGATGATGATTTCGACCCCCTTTAATAAACCTGCAAGCCCCATATTCTCAACATGTAGGTAATATTTTTTTTATTTTCCAAACAAAAAGTTAAAAATTCCATATAAAAAACGTCGAGACTGCCCCCCTGCGCACGCTTCATTCAGCTCTTAAAAAAATCATTGCGTGGGGCACACAAGTACCACGTTGCGAAGCCAAAAGAAAAAAAATACCACCTGCAGGCTTGGCACGACAACCGTAGAGAAGCGTTTTGTCGACGGAAGACTAGACAAAAATTACGTTTCCGTGTAGACAGTTGTCAGTTTTTCACCGAGAAATGTAGACAAGCGATTTCTATCTATTCTACAGTAGAGTAGAAATAGAAAGCGTCGTGCTAAGCCTGCAGGAATCGCGATTGTCAAATTCGATTTTAGTTGTGTCAAAATTATTTTTTAGTTTAGAGATTATTTTTTGCAGAATAGCTTTAAGATTCTCATAGTCAAAAGTAAGGAATTTTAGTGATAATTTAGTTAGTTTAGTTCGGTGTACAACAGAATCGGCACCACTGACCTGCTAATTGTCAAAAAACGTAAAAATAATAATTTCGCTGCCACCTTAGCGCATCCTCCATAAGTACTGTCGAGCTATTTTGTAAAAATCTCACCGTGAAATCTTAGGTGAAGTGAGCTGTCAATAGTGTCAATCCTAGCGTCAGGTGGAATGATAGCTCACTTCAAGTTCACTTCACCTCATTTTTTCACGGCGAGATTTTACAGAATAGCACTACTAAACATTTAAGTAGTTCCTTTAAGCGCATTTAGTTAATTTCTTGCCGTTCAAAGTATACGACTAGATTAAAAGTTTACTCTTTTGGCATTATTTTATTAGGGATCAAAATCAAACTGTAATCAAATTTAATATTTAAGCATATTCTCAAAATCGTCATCATGTAGATACATTTCTTATTTCTTTATTTCCTGACTCTTTTTGTGCACGTCAAATAATTCCTATTTTGGGGGTCCTAAAACTATTTAAACCCAGTTACTGCTACCAACTTGTATGCAGTGCTCACTGGCTGCTGTCGCGGCACCGCTCGCTTCGCTTGCTCGGCTCCTGGCTCAGTTGGTCACTATTCTAACCTTTTTTTTCGGGGGGAATTCTCATGAATGTCGAGGGACAGACTCTTACCGACTAAAACTACCCCGGTGTTCCTTCCCACACTTGCACCGGGGATCACGGGATCTGATGCGACTTCACCGGTCCCCGGCTGGTGCCGGCTCACCTCTGCTGGACACCTCAAGTCAGGGGGGGAGAGAGGTGTTGAACTCCCCCCCCCCTCCATACTTCATAGAGAGGCGCGCGTGGAACACTACACGCCGCACTCTCGGGTCCTAAGGAATAGGAGGCGACGCATGTCGCCCCTGGACCAATTTAGGGGGGGCTGGAAGAGGGCGTTGTTCGCCCTCTGCTGACGCCAGGTGCGCCTACTGCGGGGCGGGTAAGTGGGAGAGATCTCCCGCTCCCTTTACGCAGCCTGCTTCTGCGACATTAGTGTACCACCGCGTCTCAGGACTCCTCGCTGCCAACCATCGAGTCGACCACGGCCGGCAGCGTCACTATTCTAACTATAACCGAATCTAACCCGCTTGGTTGGGATGCCCTTGCTTAGTTACTGCCACCAATTCGGCTACACGTTGTCGGTCGCAGTTCCAATTTAATCCAACTCCGACCAAATGATCGTGGTTGCCCGCTTAGTGACTACGTCCAACTGTGAGGAAAGGCTAGAAAGATAAAGAGAGGCACAATTATTTTAAAAAGCGCGCATCATATGAAGCGCAGTTTTTATGGGGTTCTTTTTTTAATTTTAAAAAGTGTCAATCGTTAGCAGATCAGTAAGTTTTTACAAGATCACTTAAAAATTTCCCTATTTAACCCTATCTCATTCTATCCTTTACTTTTCTTCGTCTGCACAAATCTTGCATCATGACGATTCTGCTTTAGCTTCATTCGAGTTTAAAAACAATAGATGTTGCCATTTACAAATGAGGTTAACCGAAAACAACCAAAGAATCTGTCAGTATTTACATTTACACGTACAAACAAATATAAATAATTCCTATTTTTAGAATTACTCATTCAATAGAATTGACTCATTTACACAAGTACATATTAACATCGATTATTTTATGAATACACACTCAATACATACAAAGGTGTGGACAGAGTATCAAACTGAACATCTTTCTATTATGTATATTAATGGACCAACATACTTATACTCCACTTGAAATAAGATAAGATATTTAAGCAAACCCTGTTTTTACAGTCCGTACAACCAATTTTGACTCGCCAGGCGCGGCTAGATCGCTCAGCTGTTTTTGTAATTTTTCGAGGTACTTATACTCCATTTGGAATAAGATTAGACATTAAAACAAACCTTTTTTACAGTCCGTTCAACCGATTCTGATTTCTATAACGTAATACGTACAAAATCGGTTTACCGGACTGTAAAAAAGTTTTACTTAAATGTCTAATCTTATTTCAAATGGAGTATAGATATTTTTTATGAATTTGTTTGATTGCCTTAATGTACAAACGCCAGTACATCAAGCTACCCCAAACTGTCAAATATTCTCAATTGAACATGAACCCTTAAGCTTATATAATAAAGTTGAAAATCTATCAAAGAAATTTGACAGATTAGGGTAGCTTTATGTGCTGGCATCTGTACGTCATGTAACAGTGTCATGTTTTTGAATGACGAGTTTGTTTTTGTTTCCTTATTATTGTAATAGTGAAATAATACCCAACTCATGAGTTAATACGAAATAGAATGAATGTACGAAATGTCAAATTAATTGTAGGCCGTAGGGACCTAGCTATGATCACGCCATCTACAATTAGCCTTGCCAGACCTTCCCCAATCTATAAAAAAAAAACTCTCACCGTCAAAGCAGCGAAGTTGAAGTGAGCTGTCAGTGGGTAGTGTCAAGTTGAATGACAGCTCACGTCAAACTCATTTCATTAGAGGTTTTCACGGTGCCAATTTAGACTAGATCAGACGGGGCGTAAAGCCGTCGATCGTACACAGCCATTAGTAAACAAAAAAACCCAAGATACACAATCAGCGTCTCAAAAACGTCCGCATTAATAGGGCGCAATGTGCGCAGGTGTCAAATAGTATCGACAGTCATCTTTCAGTTAGTCTTTTTGAACATTGCTTTGTAAAATCAACTTTATGTCATAAGTGTAAGGTTGAATTTTCAAAAAGATGTGTTTTATTATGACTATAAAAACCACTGACATATAATTCGGGACAGTTTTGAGTGTTACATTTGTTCGAGACTGTGCAGCGTGGGTTGTTTCTATATAAATGTATACAGCACAGCTATTATGTCAAAAAATAAGTTTAAGTTAGTTACCTCACATATACGGGGTGTCCGGTAATTAATGGATAATCTTAAAATGGTTCACGGTAGAACTAATGGCCATTCAGAAAAATCATATATTATTAGTATTTTTTCTTTAAAAAAAATCCAAAAAAAAAACAACAGTCTTCCGAAAAAACACTACAAAGTGAAAAATAACTTTAATTTAGGAAGTCGGTGTCTTTGGATTATGTATTTTAAATTTTTGTCACCGCCTTCTGAAAATAAAGTTATTTTTCACTTTGTAGTGTTTTTTCGGAAGGCGATTGTTTTTTTTTTTTAAATTACAGTTTTTTTTTTACAGATTTAATACAAATAAAATGTTTTTTTTTTCTGAATAGCCATTTAGTTCTACCATGAACCAATTCAAGGTTATCCATTAATTCCATTAATTACCGGACACCCTGTATACAATCTCATAATAACTACCTAATGAACTATGTTAATGGGATGGAAATCACCTATTTTGTTATACTCATTATTTTTGCAATAAATTAATTTATATTTCAATGATTGTTGTTTAATTTAACCTGATCCTCCATCCTATTAATATACCTTACTAGGTGGGTGGTTATTTTCTATATAAATAATTGACCTACAAGGCAAAACTCGCACGCTTTTAAAAGTTATTTATAATTAGAATAACGAATCGATTTATTTTTAAAATTATTTAAAAATAAATCGATTCGTTATTCTAATTATGCTCCTGCTTCTTTTATATAATGGCGTCATTATGACTTTCCAATGGTCAGCCGCTGACACTCCATTGAAAGAAATGGCATTTATTGGCAATCTCGTACATAATGATAACACTAATAAATAATATGTAAAAATGTCTATAAATTAAATCTGGCATGAATAAATGTTTAAATTTAGTAGTAGTTTTTCGAAAATCATTTCTAATAACAGGTTTTATAATAATGGCAATACGAAAATGCCAATAAAAGTATTATAACACAATTCTATTACGACACCATTGACCAACCAATGATCGACCATTATGAACTTAACAGATTACAAACTTTAGCAAAATGACAATGAGATAGTGTTGGAATGACGAATTTATAAAAATAGCAGACTTGAGGCCCTGGGCGCCTGTCGAAGGGGGGCGCGAAAAATGGCAAATTATTAAATTTAAAAATAAAAAAATACTTTGATAAACCATTTCTTACTGTCTACTAAGTAACAGGTTACTTTGCATGCGCTGTAGTTTGTTGGAGGCTGTAGCTAGCTTGGTACGGGGTCACAAGTCCACGGCCCCGTAGGTGATCATGGGGCGGATCACTGCGGTATACAGCCAAAGTATAATTTTTGGGGACAGGCCCCACTTCTTACCAATCATTTACCTGCACTGCCAGAAGGTGATGCTGGCACTGTTTAGCTTGTTGTTCAAATGCCTGCTCCTGCAGTTACCTATTTCTAAAAAATCTGAAGAGCTACTTGAATATAATATTGTGCAGTATGGAGATAAAAGCGTATATCCAAATCTGCCTATTTCTATTGAAATTCTGATTGAAATTGCAGCATTGATTATAAGAAGAATAGAATAGAAAACATTTATTCGACACAGACACAACACAACAGCAACAAACATTTAAAAAAAAGAAAAGAGAACAATAAACATAACAATAAAATTGCAGTAAAATTGTGCTGAGCGTGCCCATACCTAGGTACCGAAAGGGTTACCATCTCAGCATTTGCTGCAATTAGCTGCGTTTGTTGTGAGCGATTTTTTAGCATGTTGAAATACTTTCTTTATTGAAGACTATAATTGGTCAAGAAAGGTTATACCTACGACCTAGCTTTGCTCAGTGTAGACCGAGAAGATCATTTACGAAGGGGCGCAAATTTGATGCGAGCCCTAGGCGCCATTTTCTATTGGTACGGCCGTGCATCTACCAACCCGTACCTGCACCCTAATTGCATAACTCACGATTAATCATAATCTGTTTAGTTTTGAAACAGATGGCTAAACCATTGCTTCATATGTTCGAAAAATATGTCTGCTCAACAACGTAAATAACGCAATGAATATTGTTGAACTGTTAAAATGAAACCGATTATGATTAATCTCGTGTTACGCAATTAGGGTGCGAGCCTGCGTGGTGGCCTACGGCTCACTCCGTCTCACAGAGAGGGGTCCCAGCAGTGGGAACATTTTAGGATGCTTATCCGTGCATAGCATTAAAGATGCCTGTCATATATCTATAGTGTCTACAGATTTGTGTGTTATGTCCTTTAGAATGCGCCATATTCAATTTAATGTGATAAATGCTAGATAGCCAATACCAGCAGAAGGTCAAGATGCATCCAACGATACCTTATTTGTCAAATTATGATAAGTACTTAGTTTAAGTAATAGGAAAGTTTGGTGGAAGTTCTAGGGTACAGATGAACATACACACATACATTTATACCCGGTAAAATCATAACTCTCCTTTTTAATCGACTTCAAAAAGAAGGAGGTTATCAATTCAACATGTTTATATATCTGTTTTTTTTTATGTATGTTCGGACACAGCTCCGTCTATAGACGGATTTGCAAAAATCTTTTTTTGTTCGAAAGCGGTTTATTCTGAAATGGTCCCATTAAAATTTCATTTAGATCTGATGATGTGTTTCGGAAACGGACAACGGAACTCTTCACAAAATGACAGCAAAAACTTGAGAGGTGTCAAGGGACACCCGGATGGAACGAACTTAAAAAAAATAAAAAATAATAATAATATAAAAGACGAAATGAAAATATCTGGCTTGCTTTCTATAAGAGAGAGAGACAGACAGAGAAACATGCGCACGCCGCACGGCTTACAATAGCTTACTATAGCAAAAAGTGTCGTTACAACTTTTCGTATGAAATTTTTCCGTCTAGCCCCCTTTCACAACGCGCGATAAGGAACTTCGTTACAAAACTTCGTTCCAATAAACCGCGATTGCTGCTATCGCCCAAATTAGCATTGTTTTGACCCCAAGGATGATGAAATTTCGAATAGGTGCGGGGTAGGTCTAGGTACTATAGCTAAACAGTGAAAAATAAAAACGTTTTCCAAAAAAAAAAATAACAACAGACTTCCGGAAAAACACTACAAAGTGAAAAATAACTTTAATTTCGGAAGGCGGCCACAAAAAATTTAAATACGTATAGGTATCTAAAGTCACCGCCTTCCGAAATTAAAGTTATTTTTCACTTTGTAGTGTTTTTTCGGAGGTCGGTTGTTTTTTTTTTTTGGAAAAAGTGGTTTTACTTCGCCACGTGGCCACTCGTCACACGCCTCTTGTGACAGCGATTGCGGAGCTAACTATAAATAGGTATGAAAGAAGTGGTTTAGAGCGTGATACAAGTCACTACGCCACGACTTGCGCAGTGCCGGATGGGAACTGCACCCTAATTGCGTAACACGCGATTAATCATAATCGGTTTCATTTTGACAGTTCAACAATATTCATTGCGTTATTTACGTTGTTGAGCAGACACATTTTTCGAACACATGAAGCAATGGTTCAGCCATCTGTTTCAAAACGAAACAGATTATGATTAATCGTGAGTTACGCAAGGGTGCAGGTGACGCGTGCGCGTGTTTTAAGTCGCGTCGCTTGACGCAAGTCACGTCGCTTGACGCAGGTCGTGTCGTTGTAATGTATTGTTTGTTGTTATATTTGCTATGATGTACCTCCTCAGAGTGTGGCCGAGTAACTCCGGATGGCGTGGACCTCATAATTGACGGCAGACCAGCCAAGCGAGGAGAGCTGCCGTGGCACGTCGGCATCTACCGGAAGACTACTAATCCTTATATGCAGATCTGTGGTGGATCACTCATTTCCAACAAGGCTGTTATTTCAGGTGAGTTCATCTGCCCCGTTCAAATCAAATCAAAATATTTTACTTTCCATAAACCTGCATGGGCACTTATGAAACGTCAGAAGCTAGGTGCACGGTTCCAATTTGTCGCTTCCTATGGAGAAGAGCCGGCAAGAAACTCCACGTTTATTCTTATAAAAATAATTGGTTTTTACAATGTTTTCAAATTACAGTGATGGTATGGGAGGACAGTGCATGCCTGTCAATAAGTAGGGGAACATGTGCAACAGTGGATCACGGGGAACAGTGAATCATTTGTTAAAACTCTGTGTCTATTGTACTCACACATACGCGCGTCTATTTCGCTAATGCTATCCCCTACCCCGCGCCACTCGACCAGTCGCCATCACTGAATCACAACGGGAGGACGCGCGACGGCGCGTCGGTCAGTAGGTAAGTACGAAAAAAATAATTTACGTAATGTTTGAATTTGCTTTGGTTTAAAGTTATTTAGATATTTCAAAGTCTTTGCATATTTTCCTTTTGTATATGTGTCTAATTGTATAAAACTGTATGAAGTGGTGTGATATAAGCGATTTATATTTTGCCAAAATTATTATTTCTGTTATTGGTAAATGGGTTACAGTGAATCAAGTGGTAATGGGGTTCGTTGGATCATGATCCACTGTTCCCCAAAAAGGTTTGTTTTAATTATTTCTTCTTGTTTACAGGTCAACATGCCACGTGATAGACAAAGGAAAACAGAGATTGGTCTTCATACAGAAGAACAAATGCGGAATGCTTTAAACATGATAGTGGAGGGTCAAACCATAAGAGCCGTTTCAAAATTAACCAAGATTCCGTTCACCACTCTGCAAAGGTATTACAAAAAACTATCAAACTCTTTAGCTCAGTATCCTACTAGCTCAATTTCACTAACACCGAACTATGCTGTACGAAAAATATTTACTTCCACTCAAGAAAAGGCAATAGTTGACTATATTATTAAATGTAGTCAGATGTTTTATGGTCTGACTACAATTGACTGTCGTAAACTTGCATACGAGATGGCAATGCTGAATAACATTCAAGTGCCACAAAAGTGGCATGATACTAAACTTGCCGGTGTAGAGTGGTTATATGGTTTTAGAAAAAGACACTCCATTCTGAGTCTGAGGACACCAGAGGGTTGCAGTTTAAGTCGCGCAACATCTTTTAACCGCCACAACGTCAAATTATTTTTCGATAATTTAGAAAATGTCATGTCGAGGGAAATTGTATTTGGCAACGGTACTAGGGTATTTAATCTAGACGAAACCAACACAATGACTGTCATAGGGGAAAAAGATGAAGAGTCAGAAGTCAGTTTTCTTCGCAAATCTGTTAAAAATCCAAACAAATTTCACCTGCCCGTCATTCCCGATCTTGCCACAGTCCCGTTGTATGACATTAAAATGATTTTACCTAAACCAGGTTTTACAGGAAGCACGAAAAGAACACAAGGTTTATATTATTTCGATATTGATTTTTCAAATATTGATTTACGTTAAGTTGATAAGTATCCAATTTACTAAGTTCAAAACATTGATAGCTCGGAAGACCAGTTTAATTTAAAGATTTTTTTATTTTTGAACGACTTAGAAGTGCATTTTTGTTATTTTAATTTGTTCAATTTTTTATGTTGTTACTCAAGATTTTTTAGGAGATTTACTTATGTTCAAGAAGATCTATTTTATGTTGTAAAACTAAACAAAAGTAGTAGAAGTTTCGGATTTTGTTTTCTTTCATAATTTGCTATATTATTAATCTTAACAAGTATTTTGTTGATTTTGCAACCAAGACTGATTAAAGCAATGACTGATAATTATATTTAATTTGTAATAAATAAAGAGTTTAATTAATATAATAAGTGTTTTTGATTTTAAACAGTTATGATTCATAGTACCCCATTTGATCCACTGTGACTCAAACTCTGATCCACTGTAACTCACTCATGGGCCACAATGGATCAATTCACTTTATGAGAAAAAAAAATCTTATAAAATAAACCAAACTATAAAAGAGGCTTTTGAAAAAAAAACGTGAAATATTAAACATAGTTTCATATATTGAATTAAAAACCTCAGTCAAAAAAGCAAAAATGTAAACGAAAATGCCTTCAGAAAAAAAAGTGATCCATTGAGCCCCATGTTCCCCTACTAGGTATTTAGAGGAATGAAAATACAGAATAAAAATTCGTCTACAAATCTATTCTGCAAGGCCTACAACGTTCTCTCATTCACATTGTACTGTAAAGAATCTAGGTACCTATATAAAATTAACCTATTTGAACCAAGTGACATGATTTCCATGATAATCACTAATAAATATTCGATATTAAAATTGATGTATAATGTCAAATAATGACGAGAATAAGTCAGACATTGAAAAAAAATTAAAGAATAAAAATTAACATTGTGATTTGGGAGCAGTTAATAGACTTTTACATAGTTATGCTGTTAATGAGGTACCAGGTAAGCCACATGTGTAGAAGGAATTAATGCCAAGCTTCCCTGTCTTCAACGAAGGTCTGTTGGTTCTGTTGTCGCAAGTGCTACGGACAAGCATGAGATCCTGGATTCGCTTCCCAGGGTAGATAAAGGTCTTTTATTATCAGTAATTTCTCAGTACCAGCCCGGAGTCGGGATTTGTGACCGGTTGAAAGCAATAGGCTCGCGAAAATTACGGCGGGTCCAGTTCCCTGACATATTTATGTGCTAAGTAAGCTAAGTAAGTATATAATATATACAACGTGTAACGGAAAGGGTATACATACCAAGGGCACGGCTTCTTTGGATGATATCAAACGATATTGGAAGGGTTTTTTAATCCTATCTCTACATGTTCGGAAGTTATGAGAATTTTTAATACATTGATACCAGAAATCGAACTTTTCAAATTGAAATAAACACATTACTCAGAAGAGATTTATCGTGATATTGGCAAGTAACGTGAAAAGTTATTGAAACCTACGTAGTGCGGTGATACGTTTGTTATGATTTGAATTTAAGAAACATATGAAACCGAAAATTTGGTATCAATTCTTAGAGTATTTTATTTTGAGCTGAAACTATGTATAGTGATTCTATACCAGTTGTTATCTTTAGTGAAGGATAGCAATAGGGTTTCTGTTACATCCTGTATAATAGCTGTGCTCCTAGGTGACACCTAAATGCATGCCTAAATAAGTGTGCTCCAGGATTTTCAACTTTCGTTGCTGAATCGAACGTTAAAAATCCGAGGCGACCGAGTTCTACCGCTTTTTTTTACGTTAAGTGAACTTTTAAAGAGTCATTGTCCATTTTTTTATACAGAAACGACTTTTTACGCCTCTTCTGCCCATTTCACCTTAACAACGAGGGTTGGGAGGAATTGAGGAGGCTCAATTCACATAAGAATATACTTTATAAACTTAAAATAAAAGTTAAATTGATTGATTCCAGCCGCCCATTGCTTCTGGAACGATGTCAGCAAACAACAGCCTGCCTCAATGTACGCGGTGGCTAGCGGCAAGATCTACCGTCCTTGGAATAACGTCAGAGATGAGGACGCGCAGAAATCTGACGTAAGCTGAATCTTCTCTTGTCATTCTCCTGTCCTACTCATCCATACTAATATTATAAATGCGAAATAACTCTGTCTGTCTGTCGCGCTTTCATGCCAAAACTACTGAACCGATTTAAATGAAATTTTGGTACACAGATAGTCTAGACCCTGAGAAAGGATATAAGCTACTTTTTAATGCGAAAAAAGGGTTGTAAGGGGTTGAAAGGGGGGGCATGAAAAGTTGCATGGAAGTATCGTCATTTTTAGAGCTTAGAACATTGAAACTTATTTTCTAAGCTGTTGATTCGATATAAATAAGTATAACATTCAAAGTTTGTAAAAGTTTTATCCTCGAGGGTGTAAAATAACAATAGGGAATAGGGGATGAAAGTTTGTATGGAAATATGTAAGGTTTATGGGAATGTTTTATATGTTTGCGACAAGAAAAAAAGACCCAAAGACACTATTCCACGCAGACGAAGTCGCGGGCACAGCTAGTTTCTAATAAGCCTACAACGTTTACACTGCTGGGACCCAGGCTACTTCTCTGTGAGAGGGAGTGGGCCAGAATCAACCTCGGGGCTCAGTACTAGTGGGTGGATGACACATGTCTTAGAATTGTTTGGTTCTAGGACATGCCAGTTTCCTCACGGTGTTTGAGAGCATTGGTGATAAAATAAATTGCACACAGTTTACTGCGTACAACTCGTAAGTTTAGGCAGATGTAAATTGGGCCACTGCCATTGCGTTCGGTATAATAATAATAAATAATAAAAACTTTTATTTTCACCACCACTTAATGAACAAATCAATACAAAAAACACACATATGTTGTGGAGACTGGAGCCTGTACTAGGAATAGGCCTCCAAACTATCCGAACAAGCCACAGTAACACAAACATCTACTGATAGTATGATAATGTTGGGATGGAAGACAACAACAATTTAATACAACAAAGAAGAATAAACAAAAAAAAACAACAACTTATTATGGGTGTGTGGGTGTGTAGTGTGTGTAGAAGTGGGTGTGTAGGGTGTTACAATTAATTATGTTATTTCTAGACAAAGACCTCCCGGATCTATTCATTCCATCTTTCACGAGCCCGCGCGTGTTCCATCCAGTTTTGAACCAAAAATTCGAAGACCCACTCAGGGCCCTCGTGGTGGATATTATGGTTACAGCCCGTTTCCTCTCTCAGAGCATTTTATGCTGATTATGCTCATAATATTATGATTAACAGGTAAAAGAAATCAAGATCCCGGCCCGATTCCAAGGCAGTGCTGCAAACTTCCAAGATGACATAGCAATGCTGATCTTGGAGACTACTTTCGTGTACCAAACTTACGTCAGACCAGTCTGCTTGGATTTTGGCATTAACTTTGACAGGAGACAGCTGCAGCCAGGAAAGTTGGGGAAGGTGAGTATCAGTGATGAGCAGTTAGACGCTAGTCTACACGCAAAACGTTATTGAGTGAGATGCAGGATCATTTATAGTAAAACAGGCGCGTAAAAAATTAAGAAAAGTCCTTCGAAAGATTCGGTTTTATGAAAAAACCACTGCATAAATCAATGACCAACAAAATTTATCGAACTTTTCGATAATTATCGGTACTGACTTGGTTTTGGAGATTTTACATTTCTTTTATTACTGAAACACGTCCATGAAAAACGATTTTTTGTTAGCTCATAACTTTTTAATGGCTTTTTATTTTAGTGTTCTGTATCCATACAGACAATATTAATAATAAGACAAAACCATACCATGTTGAATTTTTGATGTACATTGTCGAACAGTGGAGTAATACACTCCCGAAGTTTGTATGGAAAAATATCGACAAGATTCGCCTTAACTGGCTAAATGTGGGTATACTCTGCCTAACCCTGATAATTTCATCATCATCATCTTCCTACCTTTTTTCCCAACTATATTAGGGTCAGCTTCCAGTCTAACCAGATGCAGCTAAGTACCGGTATTTTACATGGAGCGGCTGTTTATCTGACCTCCACAACCTTTACTGGGTAATACGATACCCCTTGTTAAGACTGATTGTCAGACTTTCGGCCTTCTGACGACCCATCTGTCAAAGAGATCCACGAATGACAGCCGGGACCAACGGCCTAACGTGTCACACGATATGGGAATTTATGCGTGATATTCTGTTTAAGTAATATCTTTTTAATTCCTGTTTAGGTGGCAGGTTGGGGCCTTACAGCAGAAAACGGACAGGCCTCTCAGATCCTCAAGGTCGTTGAACTGCCCTACGTAGACATTGAGCAATGCATCACATCATCGCCTCCAGGTTTTAGAGAGTACATCACCAGCGATAAAATATGTGCTGGTTATGGAAATGGTGAGTCTATCAAGCACTTCTTGGCGTGTCGATAATACCTAATATAATTAGAGTCGGCCCAGAAAATGGCTGCGAGTTTGGCACCTTCAGAAGCGTTCACCAGTTCCTGTAACGTGCAGACAACGGGACATGATATAAATGTCAAAAATCTCACCTTGAAAGCATAGGTGAAGTTAGTTTAAAGTGAGCTGTAATTCTATCTGATGCTAGAAATTGACACTATTGACAGGTCACTTCAAGCTCACTTCGTCTTAGTTTTCACGGTGAGATTTTTATAGAATATTTAGAATAGCACTACAACACCACATTGACGCCCCAGGGCGGTGTCCTCTATGAATTTCCAGTTAATATCAGTAAACACGACAACATAATATCAAGTTATACATTTTCCGTATTAACTGATCTCGCATTTTTTAGACTTTTCGTGCAATGAGAAGTCCGCTTAAACTGAAAATGTAGAAGTAGAACTACATACACCGTACCTTTTTGGTGCTGTGTACCGGTTTGAAGACTTATTACTGGCATAAGAGACCTTTCATCTTTACCTCTGCGATGTTCATAGCCGGCAAAGATCCAGGTGGCGTTCTTTGCCATGCTACATGAAAAAAAAATGGAATTGCGGATCTTTACACGGCTGAACTATTCTGCAAAATTAATGTCACCGTCAAAACTCGGCTGTCATTTTAACTAATGCTAGGGGTTTACACTAATGACAGCTCACTTCACCTTACCTTTCATGGTGATCTTTTTACAGAATAGTCCAGCTTTAATAAATGATGCAGGCTTTTGACTCTTCATTTATTGTCCCAGGTACGGCGCTATGCAAAGGCGACAGCGGCGGCGGGCTAGCGTTTCCCGAGACCGAACGAGGCACAGAACGTTACTTCCTCAGGGGCATTGTCTCCACAGCCGCGAACAATGAAAACCTTTGTAACAGCAACACACTTACTACGTTCACGCAAATAATTAAACATGAACATTTTGTTAAAGAATATCTTTAAATTAAAGCAAGTTTAATTCTAGTTGCTAAGTGACATGACATTAAGAAATGGTTGTGATTTATAACGAATTTTATGATGAAATAAAATAAAGTTTTCATACTTTTATATTTACATGTACTTTGCTATTTTTCTTTTCATCTCATTATTCTGAATTTTACACAGATTTATGTTTGCCAGAAACTGGGGAAAATCCAATGAGAGTATAGCAAGTAAGTTACATACTGTCAGCTGATTATTGACAGATAAGAATTTTGATTGACAGAAACGTGACTTGAGTGATGTCCTAAAACTGACCATATTACGTGTTTAGTAATTTGTTACAACTAATGACTTTTTAGACTTCTTCGACAACGTTGAAAGTCAAATGACTGCTTAAAGTTCCAATGCGCAATGATAGTGGCTAACATAGATCAGTACCTAGTGCTATATCACTGAAAAGTCTTCTAAGCATTGCGCTTGCTTCTAGTAGTTGTAGCAGTAATACTAATAGTAGTAAATATTAGTACGGGCAGAACTCAGCGAGTCATTATTCTCTTGCCATTATACGGCACTATCAATATGATTCTTCGTACTTTTCCTCGTGTAACAAGTAATAAATACACTTATGGTAGCTAACGTATGTCCGTTCACAGTTTTTACCTCTGACAGTAGTAACCGCAATGGAATCTTATAATAACAGAAATAAAGATTACTGTGATATTGACAAATTTGTCAGGGGCAGCAAATCAATAGTTGCAGCGAGCGGATTACTGTGATGTTGACAATAATGCAAAGTCAGAGGTAAAATAACTTTGGAAGGACTGAATATAGAAAGCTATTAAGTAAGAAAAGGGACATTAATCAGGCCAATATATCTACATATTATTTCCCTTTTCCCAGATGATTCAAGTGATGATTAATGGTAGGTTAAAATTAGCAATATTCCTTTTCAAAAACTTCTTTGATTTATCAAAAACTCAGAGATTATATTCCCACGGCAGGATAATAAATAGAGAAAAAAGAGGAACAAATTAAATAGGAAAATACATTTTAAAACCTACTAAACTTTTGTACGTCAAGTTTAGTATTCATGAAATTAGTAAAACTCAAACATCACTAAAGCTAACTTTGCGCTGTTATAGAAATGTCAATGTCATTCAATCAGTGTCCGATATTGTCAACAGCGGATTGGAAGTTGTGAAATTCCATTTAAATAATATTTGTTTCGAATGGAAATGTGAAAATTATAATAGAGAAATGGAGGAAAATAAAGTAGAAACGAATGTTGCTAATGAGCGCAAGTTTCCTACTAGAAAAATCGCCAGATTCTGTCTCATCGCTGCAATCGGTAAGTTTTATGCATTATTCTTGTTTTGACTACATTTAAATTAAATAAAACAGGATATCATAATGTTAAGGACTCTTCAAATCCGTGGACTGTGCAAATTCGATCATTGAAATTAAAAAATCATCTTAGCACGCATCTAATAAAAGCATTTTGCAAAACTTTAAAACCTTGTTTTTTTCTTGATCGGTGTCAAAAATTAATTAAAAGTCTCGTAAATGGATTTGCAACGCTTATTAACTTTCTACGGAATCAAATAATTTTCATTACAGACATGTTTTTGATAAGAACCATTGTAAAAGTCCATTGTTTCATTGTGTTATTGATATTATTATTCTTCATTATTAATCACTGACTTATGACTGCCTTGTTGGTATAGGTCGCAAGCGAATCCACCCAGGTATTGAACCTAAAACCTGACGATCCTGGGTCCAATTCCAGTGTTAGGCAAAGTTATTTTCAAATTTGTCAGTTTGTCCCCAGTTAACGGCAATAGGTAATGTGATTGATGCTCGCAATTAGCAGGGCGTGGATGGGTCCGATTTGTTAGATCGTCTCCAGCTCCAGATAAACAACACTGTTACATGAATAATTTTATCTTTAGAAACACAATGTTCATATAGTTTTTCATATAACATTACACCTCGTTTGGTTTTATTACACGCAACACCTAATTTTTCCTTTTTACACGCTTTATATTAGCTTCACTTGTATGTTTGTTTGTTTGTATGTAACCGACTCCTTTGAGCGCGATTTTGACCCACTTTAAACGGTCAGATTTCATTGAAACTTTGTAAACATGTCGAGGACCGATGACAATTCAATAATTTAAAAAAAATTGAGAAAAAAAAACACGTTTTTGTAGTTAGCAGAACTAAAAAATAGAAAATAAATAATAGTTTAAAAAACTAAAAAACACGCTTTAAAAAAAAACTAAAAAAGGAGAAAATAATTTAATTCAATTAAAGCATGGGGTGCTTGACATTAATTGTTTATAAATATACCTGAAAAAGCACCCCACGCTTTTTAATTGAATTAAATTATTTTCTCCTTTTTTAGTTTGGTTTTTAAAGCGTGTTTTTTAGTTTGTTAAACTATTATTTATTTTAAATTTTTTGGTTCTGCTAACTACAAAAACGTTTTTTTTTTTTCATTTTTCTCTATATTTTTTTTAGATTATTGAATTGTCATTGGTCCTCGATAAGTTTACAAAGTTTCAATGAAATCTGACCGTTTAAAGTGGGTCAAAATCGCGCTCTAAGGAGTCGGTTACATACAACCATACAAGTGAAGCTAATATAAAGCGTGTAATGCGTTTACGTATAGACAGTTGACAGTTTTTCACCGAAAAATGTAGACAAGCGATTTCTATTCTACAGTAGAGTAGAAATAGAAAGCGTCATGCTAAGCCTACTGATTCGGTCGTTAAAACAAAACAAATGACTAATAACTTCCATTGTTCATATTTTAGTTATTGTGGTGTCCGACACATAAACAGTTGTGTTTATTTAATATTATCAATATTGAAAAAGTTTCAATACATATTGTTACAGCTAACTCAATAAATATGTTTAAAAAAACAACCGACTTCCAAAAAAAACACTACAAAGTGAAAAATAACTTTAATTTCGGAAGGCGGTGTCTTTGGAGCTGTATTTTTTGTCACCGCCTTCCGAAATTAAAGTTATTTTTCACTTTGTAGTGTTTTTTTTGGAAGTCGGTTGTTTTTTTTTTGAAAAAGTTTTTATTTTTCACTTTTTAGTGGTTCACATGTGCTTACCCCTTCACAGCATACCGGCGTGATGTTATGTTATGAACTGGTGTAAGCAATAGACAGATATGAGATTTCAGCAATCCCAGTCCATTTGCTATCATTTATTGAGGAGTTCCGTTGCCTATCTCCAAAGTTCTTCATCAAATCTTCACCAAATTGAAATGAGACCACTACGAGAAAGTATTCTTCCAAAAAATACCTAAATCGCTTTGTGTGCCTATAAAATTTGAAGAGTTCTCTCTATTTCTCCAGGATCCCATCATCAGATCCTGACTTGATGATCATGGGACCACCTGGAAAGTATACCCTTTCAAACAAAAAAAAAACAAAATCCAAATCGGTCCAGCCATCTTCGAGTAATCGGGGAACATACATAAAAAAAAGAAAAAAAAAAAGGTTCCGACGAATTGATAACCTCCTCCTTTTTGAAGTCTGTTAAAAAATAGGTTCTAATTTGTTCTAGTGGTAAAGAATGATCACAGAACATGCAATTAATGTGTGTACCCCTTTACTAACTTTGTTGGTTAGCTTAGATCTCAACCTGCATGAACCTGGTTGCTGCTGAATACCAGTAACGTATATGGATAGGCAGGACTCGCTCCATGTAAAATACTGGTATTCAGCTGGATCCGGTTAGACTGGAAGCTGACCCCAACATAGTTGGGAAATGGCTGGGCAGATGATGATGACACAGGGGCACAACTAGTTATCTTTTTATTTTTTGTTTATTTAATTACCCTAATTACATATAAATTACTAAAATATTTCAAGGCAAAACTGAACTGATTCATATATATAATCCGTTAGGTAATTTCATAACGATTCTAACGACGTAACTTCTAAATTGCCAGCAGTCGTTTTAATCTCACGCTGCCGACTATGCGCAGGCGCACCCAAAATGACTGACCTATTGGGCGCAAATGTCAAATTGGACTAGGACAGATGAATGGTTATAAAACGGCGTGTTTTGACGGCACGGTTGGCGCAGTGGTTAAGCAATAGGGTATTTTACAATTTATTAAAAACGAAATATGTAACAGAAAAATAAAAATAAATTGATTTATATCCATTTTCTCAATTAAAAACGATTCAAATCAAATTTATTTGAACGATGACTTTTTGTCACGTGATCACACGAGACGTCAACTTTGTGTAAACTAAAGTAGTTGTAAACAAGTGAATGTCGAGTTTATAATTAACAAGATTTTTAATGGACATAAAGTGATATTAGGTACTGGTGTGCGGTGCCTCTGTGCACAAATACTTCTAAAACTGCGCCAAACTAAGTATTTTTACTGGTGACGTTTACACAAATCTGACGTAACGTGTGGTCACGTGATGAAAAAGTCATTGTAAGGAGCGTTTTGGCGGTATATTCAAAAGAACGAAAAATAAATATGATTTTAGTCGTTTTTAATTGAGAAAATGCATATAAATAAATTTATTTTTATTTTTCTGTTACATATTTCGTCCCAATCTACAAATTAAAATAGTTTTTAATAAATTGTAAAATATCCTATTCACTGCTGCGCTACGTGTCGCGGGTGCGATTCCCGCACGGAACAAATATTTGTATGTATGACCTACAAGTAGTTGTTCCGGGTCTGGTTGTTTGTGTACGTGATTTTAAATGTTTGTAAACGCACCCACAATACAGGAGAAATTCCTAGTGGGGGCAACTTCTTTTTTAATAACCTTGTTTTTTTTCCAGCACTCGTTCTCGGTTACACCCACTACCGCTACGTGTCCAGCCTGTTTGAGAATGACCGCAACTTCTCCTACCTCTCTGAGTTAGAGCGAGAGATGTCGCTACGGACAGAGCTGGGCTTTTATTACTCGTATTATAAAACTGTGGTGGAAGAGAGGCCCTTTGTAGCCGGGATCACTAAGTTGATGTACGATAAGCTGGTGGAATATCCCAAGGACGTGAATGCGTTTAATCGGTTTAATATTCATCCGGAGGTGAGTTTTGAGTTTACTTATAAAAATGTAATAACAGTAAATACAACTAATATTCTTAATGTACCTCGGAAATCTTAGCACGCCTGCAACTTTAGTAGCTGTCCTCATATTTTTTTAATAAATAACATTGAGCTAAAAGAGTGTTAAGGGGAACCTAGTCGTGGGCTCGAACTCACTGGTGGGCCTGGCTAAAAATCACGCTGTCTCACCAGGCTTCGTGTCCGATAGAGATAGTATCAGTGATGAGCAGTTAGACGCTAGTCTACACGCACAACGTTATTGAGTGAGATGCAGGGTCATTTATAGTAAAAAAATCGCGAAAAAATTAAGAAAAGTCCGTTGGAAGATCGGGTTTTATGAAAAAGCCAATCCATAAATCAATGACCAATAAAGTTTATTGAACTTTTCGATAATTGAACTTTGTCGGTACCGACTTGATTTTGGGGATTTTACACTTCTTTTATTACTTAAACACACCCAAAGTTAAGTAAAGTTAGCAAGAAAAACGAATCTTTGTTTGGCTCGTAACTTTTTAATGGGTTTTTATTTTAGTATTCTGTTTCCGTACAGACAATATTAATAATGAGACAAAACGATTTCATATTTTACATTGGATGTGCCATGTCAGACAGTGGAGTAAAACACTCCCGAAGTTTGTGTGCAAAAAATATGGACTAGGTTCACCTTAACAACTCTATATACTTCCAAGTCGATTGAGAGCGTCCGGTCTGTACCAAGTGCAAAGGGAAAACTGACAAAAATCCGACGACTGACGAAACACGAAGTTTGCCGAGGGACATTAAGAAACTACGTGTTTTTGAAAAGCCTTACAAGTTTTTAGAGAAAATATTTGTCATTTAGAATGTCCACATTATATGTGAGCGGTTTTCTTTAATCTTTGTTTTCTTATAATCTTGTGGTCTTGGTCTTATAGAGGTACTAGCTGACCCGACAGACGTTGTCCTGTCCATACAAAATTCCCATACAAAAAAAAAAATAGATGTTGGCCGATTCTCAGACCTACCCGATAAGCACACGAAATTTTATCAAAATCGGTCAAGCCGTTTCGGAGGAGTATGGCAACGAAAACTGTGACACGAGAATTTTATATATTAGATGAGGCACAGGGTGTAAAGTTCACTCATACTCTATAGAAAAGGGAGGATCCTCTGACCAGACGGGTGTTGTATTTGGTAGGCAAATGCCCGATGGTTGATGTCGGGACGTTGTATATCAGCCGCGCGGTCAACTCTGATTGCGCGATGTAGGAATAGTGTGACGTCAAGTCTTGCGTAGTTCGCATGTGGAATTGTAGATGCCGCTACGGTCTACTCTCGCAGCCGGATTTTTTCGCGGGCTTAATCTTCAATTCATTACTTAGCGCTGTGTCGAACTGTGTGTTTTTTTCGACCCGATGCGCTGCACTGTTTGATTCTCAAAGCTCGATTCAGCACCGAAATTTGAAAATCCAGTGGCAGTAAAATCCCGCCTCGTTATTTTATAAGTCCGTGCAAACGTACGATAAGGCGGTGATTTCTTGAAAACGCTTAAAAAGGTGGTTTTTTTTAATCAGTGTATCTCTTTAACCGTAAAATAATTTTGAAAGCAAAAAAATATATAATATTTTCAAGTCTTTTTTTGCATATAGTGACGGAACTCAAAACATAATTAAACATACTTTAATGCGTCAAAAAAATCATCAAAGTCACCTCTTAATTATCTTTAAAACCAGTTTATCCCCTCAATAACAAAATTCCAAATGCCAAACTGCATCCAGTGATGGATTATTTATTATTAAATAGTTAAATCTAATTTTATACGATTTTATTTCCACTTTTACGACAATGCTTGCTCATTTATTATTCGAATTTATTACAACAGATTTTAACACGTATCGGATTGCAATAAGAACTATTATCGCTCATAACGACAATATTGGGCCTTAAGCCACCTCGAATCCTCGGACATGATGACTTGACAGAGTTTTTAGCAATTAAAACCAAATGTTGGAATCCCAACACTAAATGAGAATGTTACCGAATCCCTGCTTCCCTACTATATAATATTATAAATGCGAAAGTAACTCTGTCTGTCTGTTACGCTTTCACGCCTAAACCGCTGAACCGATCGTCATGAAATTTGGCAGAAATATAGTCTGGGATATGGAGAAGGACAAAGGCTACTTTTTGACGCGATAACTGACATTCACGCGGGCGGAGCCGCGGGCTAAAGTTATTACTAAATAAATACGAACATCACTAGCATGCGCTTTCGGTAGCCATCTTTATTTGAATGTTCGTTCACTTCCTCACGGATCGGGTTCGCGATAGGTCGGCGATTCGACAACGTGCTATTGCCTAGTTTTTACTTGATTGATGGTGTTTAGAATATATCTGCTTAGAAGAACTGGCTGTTTTTATTTACTGGAAGTACCTTCACTAACTCACACACACTCCCACATGGTCCTTTGAGCCGGTATACACACACACACACTCCCACTTGGTCCTTCGAGCCGGATCCACACACACTCCCACACCAAACCATCTTAAAACATTTTTCCAGGTGATGATCGGAGCGCTATACCGCTACTTTGAGCCCTATTTGAATACGACAACTCATCGTAAATGCCACATGGTGGACAGGGGCGACGGTCTGGCGCCTGTCGAAAGCTGCGTAGGGCTCGGCCAGCCTATATTCTTTTATTTGGAGGCTGTGTGGTGGCTTGCGGGGTTGACTGTGGCTGCCCTATTCCTGCATGCAGCTGCATTAAGGTAACTGATTTTTCCTTTCGTGTCTATATACTCTTCTTCGTTTTTTTTTTGCTGAATGGGCTTGCTCTTGGCCTAGATCATGCCTGATGGAAAGCGATGGATGAAGTCTATGATTAAGGGGAACCTAGTCGCGGGCTCAACTCACTGGTGGGCCTGGCTAAAAATCACGCTGTCTCACCAGGCTTCGTGTCCGACAGAGATAGTATCAGTGATGAGCAGTTAGGCGCTAGTCTACACGCACAACGTTATTGAGTGAGATGCAGGATCATTTATAGTAAGAAAAGTCCTTTGGAAGATCGGGTTTTATGAAAAAGCCAATGCATAAATCAATGACCAATAAAGTTTATTGAACTTTTCGATAATTGAACTTTGTCGGTACCGACTTGATTTTGGAGATTTTACACTTCTTTTATTACTTAAACACGCCCAAAGTTAAGTAAAATTAGCAAGAAAAATAATCTTTATTGGCTCCTAACTTGATAATGGGTTTTTATTTCAGTATTCTGTTTCCGTACAAACAATATTAATAATGAGACAAAACGATATCATATTTTACTAAGGATGTGCCATGTCAGACAGTGGAGTAAAACACTCCCAAAGTTTGTATGGAAAAAATGTGGACTAGGTTCACCTTAAATGAGTGTGACCAGAAGGTGCCTGTTTACTCTTGTTTTGAAGGCAGACGGCTTAAATATGGAAGGGACCGCAGACGCAGGCAGAGAGCTCCACATTTTGACTGTGCGCATAATTAATGTGGAGGAGAAGCGCTGAGTACGACTGGTTGGGATATCAACCGAGTGCGAATGTTACCCTGCAGTGCGTCTGGTATTCTGGTAGTAAAGGGGCGGTTTTTTTAAGGGCGCTTTCACATTTTTTCTGGTTTTGAACGTTTGACTCGTGATTTGATGTGTGATTATGGTTTAGACATAGCCTAAGATTAACAAAAACATATGTCCTAGTAAATTTCATTAGTGGTCTAGGCCTTTAGGGAGTGTTCTAGAAAAATATTTTAATTTGTTTACATAAGTCAGTAAAAACCTTGTCTTGGCAAATGATGTTTCATAAAATTTTACTTTCGGGCATCTTTATATACTTTACTAGCTTCCGCCCGCAGCTTCGCGTAGAAGTTGGAAATTATCCCGCGAGAACGTACTACCGGGATAAAAAGTACCCTATGTGTTAATCTAGATTATAATGTATCTGTGTGCCGAATTTCATCCAAATCCATTCAGTAGTTTTTGCGTGAAAGAGTAACAAACATCCATCCATCCATCCATACTTACAAACTTTCGCGTTTATAATATTAGTAGGATTTCATGGACGGCGAAGATGGTGTGACGATCTGATAAGGTTCGCTGGGCTAACATGGCCAGAGATCGCACAAGACAGGACAAGTTTTGCAAAGAAAACGGCGAGGCCTTTGCCCAGCTTTGGGACAGTATGGGCTACCAAAAAAATCATTGGAAAGCACGTTATCCCGGTCGGCACGGCGCTGGCTGTCATTCGTGGACCTTCGACGTTATTGGTCGTCAGAAGCCTGAAAGTCTTGACTACCAGTCTTACCAAGGGATATGAGAGGTCAGATAAGCAGTTGCTCCATGTAAAGTACATTATTCAGTTGGTAAAAGGCTAGGCAGATGATCATGATGTAATAGGGGGGCGTGCGTATTGTCATTAACCAGATACAGATCCAGACTACATGCTGCTATTGAGAAATTCCTAATAACAATTTGCCCAATCTAAGAAACGAACCAGGGCTATTGGAGTTTCCCTACGTGATCGAATCAGGAATGAAGAGATCCGCAGGAGAACCAAGGTAACCGACATAGCCCGAAGAATTGCTAAACTTAAGTGGCATTGGGCCATTCAAGTATTACGTAAGCACTACAGGGGGGGCAGGGGGTCTTTGCTTTGCTTATTTTTGATGACATGGGGGATGGGGGGGTCTGGATGGTGATTACGTCAGCAGTTTATTTATTAACTTTTAGATTTTCTACAAAATTTAGTCGATTTTGGTTTGAACACATGTGGCAATCCTACTTGTCTATGAATGGCTCGAAGAAAACTATGACAAGATTCCAAAATCACACGAATAACTTTTAGATTTTCTACAAAATTTAGTCGATTTTGGTTTGAACACATATGCAATCCTACTTGTCTATGAATGGCTCGAAGAAAACGATGACAATATTCCAAAATCACACGAAAGTGAGTAGACACGTTGTGTGTCTGCTACCAATGTTTACGTGAGCATTTAAAAGCTTTGCTTACTTTTGCTGACGAGGGGGGTCAATAATTGCAAAATATCTGCTTACGTAATACTTGAATGGCCCCATTGGGCAGGGCACATTGCTCACAGAACAGATGGTCGATGGGGCCGATTGGTTCTGGAGTGGCGACCGCGTATCGGAAGACGTAAAGTTGGAAGGCCTCCCACAAGGTGGACCGATGACCTTGTGAGGGCCGCAGGAGTCCGCTGGATGTGGGAAGCATAGAACCGGTCGTAGTGGCGGAGCTTGGGGGAGGCCTAAGTCCAGCAGTGGACGTATTTCGGCTGAAATGATGATGAATGAAGAAACGAACCCAAGACCTAATTTTACTTTAAAACAGTTTTTTTTTCAACGATTTTTTTTCTTTTTCAGCCAAAGTGTATTAGGGGGCTTACTAGCAGTGGCACAATACTTTGCAAACCATTGCGAATGTACCCGTGTACAGTGGGCCCCCAATGAACGCGAGAACTTCGCGGCCCCTCTCCTGTTGCTCCAGACCTGGCTTGTGTCCATGCAGTTACGAGATAAGACACGCAGAACCACTTTTCAATTACAGGTATGAATAAAGTGGTGTTTTTAAAACTCAAAATTCGTGCGCGTGTTTGTGTGTGTGTCATGTTATGTGTGTTGTGTTGAGAAAATGTAGTGATCTTATTGAGAAGTTATTAGCTAGACTGAGACTAAAACTTTAAAACAGTCATTCATGGCCATTCGTTTCATGCTTTATACTTTACATTTTGCTGTAGAGGAGCTCGTGGTTAAATAATAACATGATCGATTGATCGTAGGTTAAACTACGCTTGTCGCGGTCGGTTCGTGGATGGGCATCCATAACATATCGAGACTCTTCCGTGCCTCGGAAAGCAAGTCAAGCTGTTTGTCCTGGCTATTATTTGTAATCTTTGACAGTCGTTACGGGTCGTCAGAAGCCCAAAAGTCTCACAATCAGTCTTACCAAGGAGTATCGTGTTACCCAGTAACTGGGTTGTGGAGGTCAGATAGGCAGTCGCTCCATGTAAAATACTGGTGTTCAGCCGCATCTGGCTTGACTGGAAGCCGACCTTAATATAGTTAGGGAAATGCTAGGCAAGTGATTATGTTCCATGAACATAACATAACTTAACCACGACGGAAGACGCCCTTGGCGTTGGGAATCCCAGGCTGATTCCCGTCCACCGTAGGCGCGGGCTTGCGAACGGCGAGTAATGGGTAGCTCGCTCTCCAGTAAGGACCAAGCCCGGGTCGACGGCGCGTTGTGTTCCACGCGCGCCTCAAAGAGATGTCAGCACCAACTGGTGGGGTCCGCAAGGGCCGATGCCTGCCAGGGTTGCGGGTTGTTCGAAAGAGATACCGCGGCCCCTGGCACACAGACAACTGAGGGAACATGGGTGGGTTTTAGTCAGTAAAAGTCTGACACGCCCTACTGCTCCACCCAGAGCGGGAGAAGTTATTTGAGGATTTCGCACCCAAAAATATAAAAAAACTGCTGTCGAATAATTTTAAAATACCTCTTTCTCTTGTTCCAGGTTTCAATATTCATACTGAACTGTCTTTGCCTCCTATTCTGGCAATTCAGTCAATTCATATTCCTCACACAGACAGCCATCTTCTTCGTTATGGAACAATTCAGGATCATAGATATCAAAGCTCTGTGTATCTTCCTCCATTCTCATTTTTGTGGCCTCCATATGGCTATATTATTATTACAAGGCAACGATATGCTAAAATCGTCCCTATACGCGTCCTTCTTCGTGATAGTCTCAGCGTACTGTTTGTTCTTCAGCTCTTTACGCGTTAAGGTTAACAATCGCGTGGATTTGTGCGTAGAAATGTGGCTGATTTTCCTAAGGATTGTTATAGTGGTTTTGGCAGCGTTTTATTTAAAAAAGTTGATCAGTAACTTTTTAGAAGTAGAAGAAGACAGTCATGTCTGGGATATTTTGTATTCGAAATTCACGAATTTTAAATCATTTCATACTTTAATTTATACTTGTGCGCTTGTGTTCGACTTTTTGCCATGGAGTGCAGTAAAAAAACTGTTCAAATCATTTTTAATACCGTTCGCTGTTCTAAGCATTCTAAATGTATGCAACCGCTGGTTTACTGACGCGGTTGAAGACTGTAGAAAAGAGATAAACGATCGATTGCGAACGATAGAAAAGGAGGACAATACTTCTGACGAGTCCGACTCTGGTGTGGAAAATTCTGACAGCAAACTTCGACAACGGAAGCCAGTTACGGATTTGGACCTTATTGACAAAGAGATAATAAAGTCCAAACTTAAATGCGAGGCTAATGAAGATGGGGACCTCATTTTGATGTTTTTGCGTCGTATAAAGGCGGAGCCAGCTATATTTTATAATATATCACAAATGGCTGTGTTTGGTGTCATGGCGGTGTTGATAATGAGACTAAAGTTTTTATTTACGACACAATTGTGTGTAGTCTCGTCCCTGATGATGAATACAAGTTATTATTCGTGAGTATTTTATATTTTACTATTTATTTTTGTCCAGCCCAATTCCATTATAGGCAGCTTTTCGCGTGACATCAGTTATTTTAGTAATGGAACGGTTTGTTCTATTCTTAACCCGGTGCACAAGTTTGGTACCCAGAATACTCCGTGCACAAACTCTCTGGCAAACCTCGAGCGTGGACCTCCGCAAATATCACGACATCTCACCAGAGCGGGGGTGGGGGTCGAAAAGTCGTCAAAATTGCCCCACGTAATTAATGGACGCCCCCTTGGCAGCTCTGAATAGAGAGAAAAAGAGTAGGGAGCCGTTTGCCCAGCAGTGGGACTTTAATGGATAGTAATTTAATTCTATTTATTTTAGACATAACAGTAGTCCATAGTTTCACACTCATGCAATTAAATTATAAACAATTTTTTTTTTAAATATAAAACATAAAAAACCAAAATAAAATTGTGATTAATAAAATTTAAAACATTCAACAACTCTCGCCACTGTTGCACAAAGTCAAAGTCAAAGCATTTATTTCAAATAGGCACTTAAAAGGCACTTTTGAACGTCAACATTTACATTAAAATAGAATTGATTCTAGTCGCCCCTTCCAAAATGTAGTTTCGTATGGAGAAGAATGGGCAAGAAACTCCACCGTTACTCCTTTAAAATGTTTCAAGTACAATATTTAACACAGTACATTCACTATAATATGATTATGTGTGAAAACGATGCACCCAGAATAAAATTACCATACCAAAATAGGTAAAAAGAATCAAATTGAAGCAATACAGATAAATTAATTCTGTGATAGATACATGGTGTTCACACATTTACAAACATTGTAAAAGTAAGTATAGGTACCACCGTTAGTGATTCCTGTTCAAACCTTACCTCGTATGATTCCAGTTTGCCGCGGTCGTACAAACGATTTCTGCCTATCTTCTGGATCGTGTGCATGTGTCCGTTGGTTCACGACTTGTTCCAAAGTATGACACAAGAAATGTCGCATATTGGTGAGTGGAACTATAAAAGGTCTAAGACAAAGTTGATACTTTATTTATAACTGTAATCGCCTAGTGGTTGAAATTCGACCATAATTCATTTAAAACTCAATGTATTTCTTATGCATAATTTATATAAAAATATTCGCTTTCTGAACTCCTATAAATGAACTTTATCTGAGCCAAATTACATATTTCTCCGTTCGCGATTTTTTTGTAAAAACAGATTCAAAGTTTTTGCTTGACATATCAGCGGCAGGTTTTGCTTGACGGCACGGTTGGCGCAGTGGTTAAGCGATTGACTGCTGCGCTGCGTATCGCGGGTTCGATTCCCGCACGGAACAAATATTTGTATGACCTACAAGTAATTGTTCCGGTTCTGGCTGTTTGTGTATGTGAGTTTAAATGTTTGTTTGTAAACACACCCACAATACAGGAGAAATTCCTAGTTTGGGGCGAAGTTTAAAAAAAAACACATAAACAAATAAATATATTTGTAGAACATATACGTAAATGTCTTGTCTTGACCGCGGGCATAAAAGACGATGACGATATTGAGCGAGAGCGAAGGGCGCTGTCGGTTAGGGCAAATATGATAGCTCGTAGATTTGCACGTTGCACACGGGGTGTTAAAATAACCTTGTTTCGTGCATATTGCACTTCTTTTTACACGTGCAGTCTATGGGCCGATTATACGCAAAAATCGTACAGCGTCCTTCGCGTTCAATATAACAATGCGTTCAGGATATTGATGGGGTTGCCCCGCTTCTGTAGTGCGTCAGGGATGTTTGCTGAAGCTCGAGTCGACTGTTTTTATACAACGATGAGAAAACGATGCGCCTCCCTGGTGCGCCGCGTGCGGGCCAGCCCCAACCTTATTTTGCGCTGTGTGGCAAGCAGGCTAGATTGTTTATATGTGGGTCGCTGCTGCAAGCTTTCCAACTCGGTGTTACGCGTGTGGCAGTGATTCGCATGTATTCATGGTTTTAGGTTAAGTAATTAGAATAGGAATACTAATATAGGGGTAAGGAATATTGTTACTAACACAGTTGAGTCATGTTACTTGCTAAATAAAGATATTATTATATACTCCATAGGTTTAGGTATTTAAATAAAGGCAAACAAAAAAAAAAACACGTGACTCGTAGATGCGAAACCTTTTATTTCAAATGTTAAGATCATATTATTCATAATCATATAATAATAGGCTCTATTCTGAAAAAAAAACAGCTGTTCCATACATTTAGACCGCGTAGGTATTGCACTTTTCTATGAAAAATTTCTTCACTGGGGTCTAGAATGGTATGCTGGATTCATGGTTAAAGTTTGCGCACTGAATAAAAAACTTTTCCTGTATATGTTTTGTGTAAAATAAAACATAAGTATATAAATAAATAACGATTTCATTTCAACTTTTCTTTCACTGGCGCCACTTTAAAACTTCCCCTTGTTTATTCATTTCTATCTTTATCTATTTTCGTCACTCCACACATCCATATTAAGGTGGATGCGCCAAGGTAGCCCGCGAAATTCAAATTTTGTTACGTTTTTTGCAATTTCCAGGTCACTGTCAGGTTGTATGGTGATCTAAATATGATTCGCGACCGTATCAAATATGGTTTTACAGAATCATAATCATTAGAATCAGCAATACATCTCTATAAGTTCATATTACTCTAAAGAATGACTATTTCATGAAATTATGACATTTGAGGGCAATTCTAACTTATGGAGTTGTATTGCTGATTCTAATGATTATGATTCTAAAAAGTCTTATTTGATACGGTCGCGAATCATATTTAGATCACCATACAACCTGATACTGACCTGCAAATTTCAAAAATCGCAACAAAATTTGAATTTCGCGGGCTACCCTGGCGCTTCCACCTTATCATTCTCAATCACCGCTGCATGCAATCTTTTCATCAGTCTTCAAATTTTCTAAGAGAATCGTCGGTTATCAAAAAACTATTGAGTTCCTGCGGTTCCCGCATTCGTCTTAAAACTAAACCTTTATTTTTCCAGGTGAATTCAGTGATATCAATCAGGAACAGCTACTAGAATGGATTCGAACCGACACACCGGTGGGGGCAGCATTTGCTGGCTCTATGCCGGTCCTAGCCACTATCATGCTAGTCACACGGCGCCCTATTGTGTCACACCCACATTACGAACATTTGGAGGCTCGGTATGTACTTTATCACTTAGTAGCTACTAGAAGGGCGTTTGCAGGTGAGCCTGTCCTAGCCACTTAAACAATAAAAGTATCCCTGGTCGTCGGGAATCCCAGGCTGATTCCCGGCCACCGTAGGCGCGGGCTTGCGGACGGCGAGTAATGGGTAGCTCGCTGTCCGGTAAGGACCAAGCCCGGGTCGACGGCGCGTGGTGTTCCACGCGCGCCTCAAAGAGATGTCAGCACCAACTGGTGGGGTCCGCAAGGGCCGATGCCTGCCAGGGGTGCGGGTTGTTCGAAAGAGATACCGCAGCCCCTGGCACACAGGCAACTGAGGGAACACGGGTGGGTTTTAGTCAATAAAAGTCCGACACGCCCTCCCGCTCCACCCAGAACGGGAGAAGTTATTTGATGATTTCCCAGCTAAAACAAAAAAAACAATAAAAGTATTAATATTGTACATTAATTTGTTATAATTACATTTACGTATCATAACATCACGCCTTGAATTAATACTTGTTGCTAACATTTAGCTTCCCTTTGCAATTCATTTAAGTAAACAATTAGACAGAATAAACACAAGTCCTAAAAGTAGGGTATCTGGTAAATCTGGGTATTTTTTTTTTTTCAAAACATATTTATTTTGCCAACCTACCGCCGATCGACCCAAAGAAAATTAAATCTTATCACAAGGCTGTAAAACAGAATTTTAAATGCATAAAGTTAGGGTTTCACATGTATCTTAATAATAATAATTATCTTTAAAAAAAAGTTTTGGTCATTGTATTATGCTTTTAACTCAATACTCTAATTGGGTGTATGAGGTCTTGCGTTAACTATGTTAAATAGAAAATAGAAATAGAAAATAGAAAATATTTATTGTCCAGGTAATACAGTAAGCACAGATAGATTAACAACAAGTTGAGACGACATATGAGTAGCTTAAATATTACCTACAGCTAGTTACAAATATTATTTGCCAGTGAACCCCAAACTAGACAGTTAGTCTGTATCTTGGGGTTCAGGATACGAGTACAACAGTGGAGACTAGAGAGGTGCTTTCAAGTATGGTATTTTATGAGTCTGTAGCGACACTACAGAAAAAACACTTCGCAACAATATGAAGAAATACAAAAAGAGAAGTGGCGCCATCTACAACGCCACAGGCGAACTACGCAAAGACGCACGTCATAGGAAACCTAGATCGCGCAGTTAAAGTTTACCGCGCGATTTGGATAGGTACAACATCCCGACATCAACCGTCGGGCAGTTGCCCACCAGACACAACACCCGTCTGGTCGGAGGATCCTCCCTTTGCAATAGAGTATGAGTGAACTTTACACCCTGTTCCTCATACCTCTATAAGTCTATGTTTGTGTAACGGTTGTGTAGTGTGTGGGGTGTGTGTGTGTGGTGTGTGTATGTGGCGTAAAATGTGTTTGTGTATTTTGTTCCCCATGCAATATACTTCGTTTGATTCAGTGTCAGGTCAGGGTCGTTATATTAATTGTTCCGAGTCATCATAACCAGTAATATGCAGCATTTTCTTAACATTTTTTTTGCATTCGAATGAGTTAGTGTTTTTAATTTAAATGTTGTACAATATCTGTCTTTACAGGGAGCGAGCTTACACCGTCCACAAGATGTACGGCCGGTTCCCGCCTCACGAGTTATACCAAGAATTAACGAAACTAAAGGTGACCTACCTCGTAGTTGAGACTATGTACTGCTATGGGAGAAGTAGGTAAGTTAAAACCATCGTGTCAAGAAATCCGAACGCCATTTCTCGTAATAGTATATTTACTCTTTATTATTGAGATAGCTTAGGCAAAATGCAGGCGGAAAATGTTAGTTTTAGTTCATGAAATAACAAAATAAATTTTCAAATTCAATTAAAGGATTTCAGTTTTTTTTCTCTATTTTTGAACACTATGAAATAGTAGCCGCCATGTTATTACGTCATACGGCATATCAATTGAACAACTTTGTACTTTTATTATTTTCGTAACCAAAGTAATTTTTATTTAAATAATATTTTGCATTCAGGAACAGAAAACAATTCAATATAAAACAATTATCATACAAAATATCAGCACATTTGTTTACTTAGCAAACTGACGTCATACCCACAGACCAATATGGCGTCCACTGCGTCCAGCGTTTTCGTCAAATTACGCGCGAAATTTTAAAATGTAAAATAATTATTTTACTTTCAGCACTGGTTGTTCATTTAACGAAATCTGGGACGTGGAAGCCCCGTGGCTCAGCAACCGGCCTTCTATGTGCCATACCCTGCTGACGAAGCCGGTAGAACATTTCTACCCAGTTTTCAGGAATGACCACTACGCCGTGTTCAATGTTCATGACTACAGCGTCAGGTGAGTCGGGGTCTATATCTGCGGGATTTGACAGACACATTGATATACAATAAAAAAACCAAGATACAGAATCAGCGTCTCAAAAACGTCCGCATAAATAGAGCGCAATGTGCGCAGGTGTCAAATAATTTACAATAACCAATCAATAAAAACAGCTGCTCTTTTTGTACTTACCTCAAGGGTCACGGCCTACGGGCAATGGATATGGCTTTCCAACAGAGTGACTGGCCTGTCTGATTCCACCTTGGCTGAGTCTGGTCTGTGTTAATGTCACTTGAGTCCTTGGTTTGGTTTCGCACTCAGTGATTAGGCCCACTAAAATAAAAATAATAAAAATTATCCTTAATAATACTATTATGATGTACCAATTGGCTATAAAACTGCGCCTTGACAGAAAAGCATGATAGGCAAACTCCGCAAATGGCCGCCATACCATTGCAACTCCCATGGTACACGACATTCTTATTACTTTTAGTACAAGACATTAATATGTAGCATTTATATCTATTAACACTGAATCATTGTCTTAGTTTATGTATTTTATTAATTACTTATAATTATTTCCGTTAACTACAGTTATGTTTATATATTTATACGTAATAGGTTCAGCTATTACTGTGGAAAAATATTGTACTTACCCGATTTATTAGATCACACGACGAGCGTCTTTACGTCACTCTGAAAGGTAGGGCTGAAAACCAGCGCTGTTGACAATAAGTTCGTCCGAAGTCACAGCATTTTGCTGAGCATCTACCTATTCTTGCACAGATGCGACGCACGGGTAAATTGTTATTATATTTGTAGTCTATTTGTAACAAAAGTAGTCATTATTGCACTCTGTTATCGGCACTTTATTTTTGTTGTGATTGTTATTATATAATTGCCGGTGTCGTAACGCAGATAGATCCTTAATGTCTATGGTCCCCCCAGCTTTGACATTAACAGTCAATGGACAATATAATAAAAACTTTTTCTACCTGAATACGGGGCTTTTAGCTACTTTGTATGTGTATCTGTTTTATTATATTTTTTGTGATGTGCGTTTTGTTTGTGCAGAATAAACATGTTTTCTTTCTTTCTTTCAAATAGTATCGTCAGTCATCTTTCAGTTAGTCTTTTTGAACATTGCTTTGTAAAAACCACTTTAAGTCATGCGTGTAAGGTTGAATTAGCAACAAAAAAATATGTTTTATCATAACTTTAACCACTGACATATAAAAGGGTATTTTCCAATTTATTAAAAACTATTGTAATTTGAAGATTGGGGCGAAATCTTTACCAGAAAAATATAAATAAATTATTTTTTATCCATTTTCTCAATTAAAAACGATTAAAATCAAATTAATTTTTCGTTGTTTTGAATTTACCGCCAAAACGCTCCTTAAGATGACTTTTTATCACGTGAACACACGTAACGTCAACTTTGTGAAAACGGCACCGGTAAAAATACTTAGTTTGGCGCAGTTTTAGAAGTATTTGTGTACAGAGGCACCGTTTACACACGGCCACACATCAAGCTATACATTCCCAGTTTACGCGGATCTCACACTGTACGGAAATCCTACACAATGCGAGATCAGCTTATACTGGAAATGTATAGCTTGATGTGTACCCGTACGTACTAGTAATACCACTTTCCATCCCTTAAAAATCTTGTTAATTATAAACTCGACGTTCACTTGTTTACTTACTAACTACTTTATTTTACACAAACTTGACGTCACGTGTGGTCACGTGATAGAAAGTCATCTTATGGAGCGTTTTGGCGGTAAAATCAAAACAACGGAAAATAAATTTGATTTAAATCGTTTTCAATTGAGAAAATGGATATCAATCAATTTCTTTTTATGTTTCGTTAAATATTTCGTCCCAATCTTATTTTTATTTATTTGCTAAATGCACAATGTACACAACCATATTATAAGCTAGGCTTAAAACTAGTGAGTACATGACCCTGTTAGGGCGCAGCAAGATAACTTAAAACTAACATAAGTACATATTACTATGAGATCTAATATGACGTAGATCAGGGACTTCCACACTTAAAATATTATACTAATTAAACTTATAACTAGCTTTATGCATAAAAAACAATATTTATTATAATTAACACACGGATATAATACTTATTTAAACTCTATTTTCTTCAAATTAATACTCAATACTCTATCAAAGTCAAAGCATTTATTTCAAATAGGCACTTAAAAGGCATATTTGAACGTCAACATTTACATTAAAATAGAATTGATTCTAGTCGCCCCTTCCAAAATGTAGTTTCGTATGGAGAAGAATGGGCAAGAAACTCCACCGTTACTCTTTTAAAATGTTTCAAGTACAATATTTAACATAGTAAAAAAAAAAAGAAATCCATTTATTTCAGGTTCTCCCATAATACAATCGCAACTTACGAAACACAATAAATACAAATCACAATATAAAAATAAATACAATGTCATCAAATCATAAATACAATGTGAAATAAAAATATACAAGTCAATGTCAAATAAAAATAAAAACTTAAAATTAATCGGAAATTAATAAAGTAAAATACAAATAAAAAAAAAAGTTTAGAGCAAATTTTGGATAAAAATATTAACAAATATGTAAATAAAACACAGCAAATATCACGTCGCTCGTTAACATGCCCTGGCTATATGCCTACTGCAACACTTCCTAATATAAGGGCAGTCCAATCGTCCAGCAATCATCACCAGGACAGCATTGGAGCTGACCCGCACCCTGCGCACCTGCGCATAGTACATTAATTATATAATTATGTATGAAACCGATGCACCCAGAATAAAATTACTATACCAAAATAGGTATAAGGAATGAAATTGAAGCAATACAGATAATCAATAAGTAAATGGGAAAATATCCTATTGGGGACATTTTTAAGTGTTACTTTTGTTTGAGACTGTGCATCTTGAGTTTTTTGTATATCAGTACAGACACATAATACTAGAAATCAGCCGCCCACGAGTAATTTATGCGGCCTACCCAAATGTCCTTTCTTTGGTATTGTTCGTCGGAACGTTGAGCTCATCAAGTTCTGAGTTGAGCTGCATGATTACTGATAAATGCGTGCACTGATTGGACAGTTCCACTCAATCTGTGTGGTTCTTTCCTCAAAAGACCATTACAGACACCAATCCACATGGTCTTCACATGATCTGACCAAGATTATGTCTGGACTTTAAAAGAGACTGTGACCTCTGAGTTTATTTCGGCCTTTCTTCTCAGAGTAGTCAGATAGGAAACGCCGGCCTCATCTAGTTAAAAAAAATATGTTTGACGTGTAAAAGTGTTTGTACAAACCTACTTACAGAAATAAAATCATTTATCATTATCACGTCATCCTGGAATGCGAGGCCGTGGCTTCTTAACGTGAACAAATCCTCGGAACAATGAGGTCGCTCCGTGAAGTCTGTGAAGCACCCAGGAAGCTTCTATGCTTTTGGGAGACGCTAGGCTGGTTTTGAAAGCCAAAATCCCCACACGCTACGGACCAAATAAAAAGATAAATAAAAAAAAAACATTTATTTCAGGCTAAACCCATATTACAAATAAAAATAAAATAAGAAAAAAATAAAATAAAATTTCAAAATGCTGCCACAGAAAACAATAAAATGTCATTAACAGAAAATTAAATAAAATAAAATCACAGAATTGGAATAAAATAATATGTCACAGAATTGAAATTTGAATATAATGTCAAATTGAACGTGAGCGTCTAAGTGCGGAAAAGGGAGTCCCCATCATCATCAATACTTGATACCCTGTTCCTACATACATAGGGGGGCTTGTGGTTAAGTAATATTAGCCGCACAGATCGCTCGATCAGGTTAAGCAACGCTTGCCGCGGTTGGTACGTGGATGGGTGACCATCTTTACATACCAAGACCCCTCCGTGCCTCGGAAAGCACGTTAAGCCGTTGGTCCCGGCTGTCATTTGTAGATCTTTGACAGTCGTTATGGGTCGTCAGAAGCCCCGAAAGTCTGACAACCAGTCTTACCAAGTCCCTGTAACTGGGAGTGGAGGTCAGATAGGCAGTCGAGCTGATGCCAACATGATTGGGAATAGGCTAGGAGATGATGACACACATACAGACATAAGATTACGTCTTTTTGCCATCTTGGTAGGCAGAAAATACGGAACGTCACCCGCTACGATACTTGCATGCGAGGCTCTGTAGGCCGTCGACAGATTTCTTCTTCAGCTATTTCTGACAGTTGTTTGAAGCAAAATCATATTTTAAATACATTTTTGCATATGTTTTACGCTATACCTCCGGAAATTGTGGGGCGATTTCGAAAATTCTTTACTTAATCGATGGGGTATGCCTCAGGGATGGTCCTAGGTAGTTTTAGACTTAGTACGTATTTTTTCCACTTATTGTTTAATGATGATGTTATTATAATAACTTCCTGCAGGCTTAGCATGACGCTTTCTATTTCTACTCTACCGTAGAATAGAAATCGCTTGTCTACATTTCTCGGTACAAAACTGTAAACTGTCTACACGGAAACGTAATTTTTGTCTACTCTTGTCGACAAAACGCTTCATAGTATGTGTGGGGTTGGTACTACAGCTAAAAAGTGTAAAAAAAAAGTTATTACAAAAACTACAAAATACTTTAATTTCGGAAGTTTGTGGCAAAAAACCAAAGCAAGGAAGCCGGGCTTCCATTTTTTTTTTTTCACTTTTTTATTCGGCTGTTTTTTTTTTCTTGATCTTTTTAAATATATAATTATACTCATACTATTCTCATCTTATTTCTTTTATCTTTCAGATATATGCCCCGTAGCTTCGACACTTGACATCAACTCAAAGCGCACACACACACCAATGAGACTGACAAACAAACAATATGAGGGTGGCTGTCCACTATGTTCGTACATTTACTCGCTTCCTGGTCATGGTGGCCGTTTTTAGACAAAGTATATGCACGGAGCAGGGTACACGAACGTAGTGGATAGCCAGCTTTAGTAAGGTGAACGCACCGGTTGTCGAACTAAATGATAGATATTTAATATTGGAGGTTACTTCACTGCCAAGCCGCTAAACTTATGCTAGAATTGTAAACAGAGTGGATGGGACATCGCTGTGGAAACTGAAACCAGGGATTCTGCTTATAATTCTAGATTTTTCGTCAGTTAAGATCAACTATGGTATCTTTACTTTCTATAAGCAACTTTACGCATGAGTACTATACTTAAATATATCTGAACAAGCTTTTTTCAAAATCAAAATATTTTATTTCACATAAGCCTGCATGGGCACTTATGAAACGTCAGAAGCTAGGTGCACGGTTCCAATTTGTCGTTTCCTATGGAGAAGAGCCGGCAAGAAACTCCACGGTTACTCTTTTAAAAGTAATTGGGTTTTACAATGTTTTCAAGTTACAGTGATAATAGGTATGGGAGGACAGTGCCGGCCTGTCAATAAGTTTTGGCGGCTTCGCCTGCGTGGAGATCGAAAGTTATCACATGGGATCGTAGTACCGAGACAAAAATGTATTTTATGTGTTAATTTAAGTTATAAACTATCTGTGTGCTAGAATTTCGTCCAAATCCATTCAGTGGTTTTATCGTGATTGTTTAACAAACATCGAAACATACTTTCACATTAAATATCATAGTAGACTTACGAAATATAATACAAAAGTAAAAAACTCGACTATTTGTACAAGAGTTTTAGTTAATTGAGAGATATTTCATTCATAGTCATATTTTACTCATGGTTTAACGGTTTGTCATGGGAAGTAAAGATGCCATAGTTAACAGTAACAAAAAAATGTTCTGTCTATCTATACCTACACAGTCAAAATGTATGGTATACCAATTTTTTTTTTAAATAACCGACTTATAATTCCAACGGATTGGTTCAGATTTATGTACTGAATTCATATTAACAGGTTGTGACTCGATGTCCCCATCACCCTGAACATATTCAGGGACACTTAATTATAAACGTGTGAATAATACTATTGATACCTGAAGGGCAATACTCGTAATTTTATGAACGTTCGCAGGCTGATCTACCGGAACGGATCCGACCGGTTTACATGTGTACCGAAAATAAAATCACCGTCTAGCACCGCTGGTACGCAGGTGTACCATTGCTATGAATATTAGTACCTTCGTGGTGTTAGTAATAACCTAAATAAAAAACTTAAAAAACACGCTTTAAAAACCAAACTAAAAAGTTTAAATGGCAGCATTGCCATTCAACGTGGTAATGCTGCCAGTCTTCTGGGCACGTTTCCTGATGACAGCGATGCGGGCGAATACTTCGACGCCTAAGTGTCCTTTTGTATTTATTTGTTTAGTTAGTTAGTTAATTTTTTTATCCTTATCTATTGTTAAAATTGAATTAAATACAAAGAAAAACAGTAGAAAATAATGTAATTCTATTAAAAAGCGTGGGGTGCTTTTTGAGGTATTTTTATAATCAATTAATATCAAGCACCCCACGCTTTTTAATAGAATTAAATTATTTTCTACTTTAGTAGGTAGTTTGGTTTTTAGCGTGTTTTTTAGTTTTTCAAACTATATTTTAATTTTTTTAGTTCTGCTAACTACAAAAGCGTGATTTTTTCAGTTTTTTTTTTTTCGTTTTTTTTTTGTTGAAATTATTGAATTGTCATCGGTCCTCGATAAGTCTGACCGAATGAAATCTGACCGTTTGAAGTGGCTCAAAATCAAGTCCAAATGAGTCGGTTACAAACAAACAAACAAACATGCTTACAAACATACAGTTGAAGCTAATAAAAAAGTGTATTATTAAAAACTACCTATAATTCATTATTTTCGCGCATTCATCTAATGAATGAAATGCAATAATCATAGTTTCGTGCGTAAAGTACGCGGGCTTCGTCGTGCTGTCTCAATTTGTCAAAAATACCTCGAGTTTCTGTACATTTTTGACAAGTTTTAGAGAGTTCATTGTCGCCGAGATAAGACTGCGACTAGACTTTGAACATTTACAAATTACGAGAATTGGCTTTCTGGTTTCTGATTGTATAATCGAATCTTTAAGAAGCTGACTGTCACACTCATGTCAAATTATTTATTTACCGTCCGTTCACAGTTATTTTACGTCTGCCCAGTAACCTTATTGCATTAAGAATTAAGATCACTTTGCTTTGACAGTGATGCAATATCAAGGGCCTAACTCATCTTGACAATTATTGAAATGAGTTTGACAGTTGTGTGCAAATATTTTATACAGGATACATTTTTAACCAGTGCGCAAACAGTAACCAAGAATTCAGCATATCATTCTAGACCCGCTAGCGTAGAAATTTAATCAGCTGTTCCATACATTTTGACCGCGTAGGTATTGCACTTTTCTATGAAACAGCTGATTTTTTTTAATATATAACCGACGAAAAATTTCTGCGCTGGGGGTCTATAATGATATGCTGAATTCATGGTTACAGTTTGCACACTGGTTAAAAAAAAATCCTGTATACTGTTTATTTTTTCAGAAACCGGCACCCTAATTGCGTATCACACTATTAATCAATATCGGAATAATTTTGAAGTATATTTCTAATCCATTGCTTCATATGTCATAAAGAGTATCTGCCCAGCAACGCAAATAACGCAATGAATGTTGCGGAGCTGTCAAAAAGACAGCCTACCTACCTGAATACCTAATGTTAGTGTTTTAAGCAATTAGGTACTCCGCAGGTGTTGATGTCTCAAAATGTAAATACATATACTTAGTAATAAATATATGTAAGGAGTTGGTATACAAGGTGAATTTTTAGTCACAGTTAAATTTTTTTTGGGTGATAGTATCTGTGAAATTTAACAACTTTCTCCAAGGAACATGAGTCAAATTATGAAAAAAAAACCAGTGGCACTCCGGGAGTGCCGACAGGAGTGAGAACTTGAACAATTACGTGTGTATTTTTTTATCGTCAATACAGGATTTCACATTGGGTCCTTGGGTCCTGATTGCTCTCGGTAAAAAAATATAAAGGAGCGATCGACTTCAGTCATTAAAGGTAACAGCACAGATTGTTACGATAAAAATACAAAGGGAAAGAAAGGGATACAATAATTAGAATTTCCTAATGAAAGAAAGGGACTTTTCCAAAATACATCTACGCGCGACCCATCCGTGTGCTCAAGCGTTCGGTGTCGATGACGCGAGTTCCATGATTTTTGTTCACCCAAAAAGTGTTCAACGCGCCTAAAGAAGTTTTCACTTCAATAAAATTGGAGCTCCTATGCAAAATCAATAGTCAGCTGATCGATTTTGAATGGCTGGTCCGTTTAGTAAAAAATATTTTGACCCATGTTCCTTGGAAAAAGTTGTTCAATTTCACGGGTACTATCATCACCCTGAAAAATTTTAACGGTGACTAAAAGTTCACCTTGTATAGGGTGGCAAGGTCAGCGACGCGCAATCTGTAACCATAAATTCAGTCGGTCACCAAAAAAAAAACATTTGCTGCTTAATAGAAAAGTGTAATATTACGCGGTCAAAATGTATGGAACAGCTAATATAATTTTTTATAATCGAATTTCAATGCAGACGTGAGTTCTGAATCCATGTCAACGAGATTACTCATGTACCTGCCACCCAGTAAATGTACCTATTTTAGAAAAAAGAAATTGTAAATACCTACTTAAAACAATTATTAAAAGTTTTTTTATATTATTACAAAAAAAACGTTAAGTTAAAATACTGCACATTCTTCAATACAGTATTCTTTAGTTTTCAATCTTAATGCCATTTTATTTTATTGTTATTTTTCTATTCTAATAACTGGTATTTTTACTCTGTCTACATTCTACAAGATAGCGGCGTTGGTTTCCCATTTGGTCCACACGCCAAACTATCCTTGCCGCCATTGATTTACAAAAAACCCAAGATACACAATCAGCGTCTCAAAAACGTCCGCATAAATAGAGCGCAATGTGCGCAGGTGTCAAATAGTATCGTCAGCCATCTTTCATTCTGTTTTTTGGACATTGCTTTGTAAAAACCACTTTAAGTCATGCGTGTAAGGTTCAATTTGCAAAAAAAAAATATAACTACATATAACCATTGACTACTTTTGTTCGAGACTGTGCATCTTGAGTTTTTTTGTATGTCAATGCTATTCATTAATTTGTTGATTTCTGGGCTATAATAGTTCTAGGCGAATAAGTCAGTATTTGAATTACCAACTTTTCTTCTATTTGGGTAATAAAGTTCTTAATACAAAAATGACAATTTAGCACTGGACTAAGTTGTCAGTTTTGTAAAAGGAGCTATATTTCGATTTCAGTTAGGTTCTTATTTCAAAAACAGGCTCATGGTTTAAACCATACCCAAAGAAAAAACTTGTTTTGTAAGAAGGAGAAATGAGTTTTACACCAAATTCGCACGTACGTCAAAATATCGAGACGGGATTTTAACGCGCACTGAAATTACGACTCTCGGTGGTAAACCGAGCATTGATAATCCAACATAGTGTACCCCACCTCGTCGAAAAAACATACCGTTCGATTTTCAACTCTAAGCGCTAAGCATTGTATTGAAGATCGAGTGCGTGAAAAAATACCCGCTAATGTTATGTATGTCTTCTTTATAGAGCTCCTGTATCTGTCACTCATACAGCATTTTTATCTCCCGAAGCGAACCGCGCTTTACAAGCGTAAATAAATAATAGTTTAAAAAACTAAAAAACACGCTTTAAAAACCAAACTAAAAAAGGAGAAAATAATTTAATTCAATTAAAAAGCGTGGGGTGCTTTTTGTGGTATTTTTATAATCAATTAATGTCAAGCACCCCACGCTTTTTAATTGAATTAAATTATTTTCTCCTTTTTTAGTTTGGTTTTTGAAGCGTGTTTTTTAGTTTTTTAAACTATTATTTATTTTCTATTTTTTAGTTCTGCTAACTACAAAAACGTGTTTTATTTTTCTCAATTTTTTTTTTAAATTTTTGAATTGTCATCGGTCCTCGACAAGTTTACAGTTTAAAGTTTCAATGAAATCTGACCGTTTAAAGTGGGTCAAAATCGCGCTCAAAGGAGTCGGTTACATACAAACAAACATACAAGTGAAGCTAATATAAAGCGTGTAAAAACACGCTGAAAGGTAGAAATCGTTATTTTAGCGACAATAACTTTCCTATGAAAAATGGTTGTGCAAGAAACGTAATGTACTTTTATATTTATTTATATTTTAAATAGATTTTATTAAAGTAACATAAAGTTTTAATAAACGAATACTTAAAATAGTCTTGTTTGTGGCAGGAACATATTCAGCATGATTCCAAACGGCTATCAAAGAAAATATTTGCTCTTTCACCTACAGTCAAAATGTATGGGACAGTAATTGTATTTTTTTATAACCGACGAAAAATTTCGTGGGCCTCAGAATCATGTACAGAGGCCCTAGGTGAGTTTCTTTTAAACATCTCGACGTCCTGGGTTGGTGAAGGGCGAATCAGAGACCTTAGCGTGAGTTTCATTTAACCATCTCGATCAAACGCATCGAGTGCGTTCGGCGCTCCGATTGGTCCGTCACCAATTCACGACCAATCGGAGCGCCAAATGCGCACACTAGGGCCACTGATAACCGAACGCGGTCGATGCGTTAAGGTGGAAGCGCCAGGGTAGCCCGCGAAATTCAAATTTTGTTACGTTTTTTGCAATTTGCAGGTCAGTATCAGGTTGTATGGTGATCTAAATATGATTCGCGACCGTATCAAATAAGGCTTTTCAGAATCATAATCATTAGAATCAGCAATACATCTCTATAAGTTCATATTACTTTAAAGAATGACTATTTCATGAAATTATGACTTTTGAGGGCAATTCTAACTTATGGAGTTGTATTGCTGATTCTAATGATTATGATTCTGTAAAGCCATATTTGATACGGTCGCGAATCATATTTAGATCACCATACAACCTGACAGTGACCTGGAAATTGCAAAAAACGTAACAAAATTTGAATTTCGCGGGCTACCTTGGCGCTTCCACCTTAACCATCTCGATCAAACGCATCGAGTGCGTTCGGCGCTCCGATTGGTCCGTCACTAATTCACGACCAATCGGAGCGCGAAACGCGCACACTAGGGCCACTGATTACCGAACGCGGTCGATGCGTTAAGTCGAGATGGTTAAAAAATACTCCATTATGGCACTGAGTCCATGGTCACACGTTGCACGTTTATGACCCTGCCACGCTGTAATGTTCTCTACGGGATCCTAATTACCTATTTGATAATTACCCTATTTTTCTGCGTGGGATCTTAATAATTAACAATTTGGGAAACTAGAACAAAAACTATACTCCATTTACAATAGCATTAGACAGAAGTTAAAAAAGGTTATTTTTAATGTACGCTTCGTAACAAAATTACATTAAACGTGTTGCAGTTACGATTAATGCCAAAAAAATTAAAGTGTCAATACTAAAAACCTAAAAGAAGCAGGAGTGAACAACACCGAGTAACTAAATTAGCTGATGACGACGAAGTTTTACCAACGTATTGTGGGTCGTAAGTTGTTATTTAAAATGAAGTATTGTAAAAAATATATATATTATTTCCTTATTTAAAGGATAATTCGATTTAAATCATCATGTGATTGTTTGTTTCATTCATTCGTTTTGTTGCAGGTTTGTAATGTGTGATGAAGATGTTATTATAAATAGAACATTATTTGAAATAAAAATTACTTTTACTTCGTTTATCTCAGTATTTAGTACTGTCTTAAATCTATCTAAAAAAGTAAGAATATAACTTTGAAATAAAATTTTTGCACTCCTGCTTCTACGAGCCTCTTTTTTCTAAAGCTGTAATAAATGGAGTATAGATAGTCCCTAAACTATGTACCTAAAAGAAGTTTTAACCTTGTCATAATCCCCTATTTATTGGGCTTGTGACTTTAATATAATTGATAAATTTTATAGACCTAACTTCTAACACGGACTAAGGGGCCTACTCTCTAAGCACGAAATCCGTAATCTCGGTCGAAGTTACAGGCGTTTCCTACTCCGTATCACTTACGGACCTATGATTGTTTGGGGCCCAAACTAAGAATGAATTACTACACGATTTGACAGCTGTCCCTACTCCCTATATGGTTTTACGCGTCCAAAAAAGTGAATTAATCAGCTGTAGGAGTCACTTTGAAGTTTCGAACTATTTTCGGACGGGCCCGTATTTTCGTTGACGGAGTTAGAGAGTAGCCCTCCTGACTTAGTCGAGGTTCACACGCACGTAATGAGATCGCGGCGGGATTTATCCCACACTGGATTTAGAACTCTCAGTGTTGAACAGAGCATTGAGAATCCATTGTAGTGCATCTCGGCCCGTCAAAAATTGTATTTTACTGTTCGATTTTCGAATCTTGGCGATAAGCAGTGCACGAAAAAATCTCGCCACGATTTTATTACGCCTGTGTACGTTGACTTAGGGGTGCAACACATATGTTCGGTTCGGCATGATTCGGCACAGCCGGGCGGCCTAAGGCCTCCCCTCAAGCACCGGCTCTCCGACCGTTTCTGTGCATCTCGTATCCAATGGATTCCTAAATACTGAATATAATGTGTATAACTAGCTGACCGGCCAGGCCAGACGTTGTCCTGCCCGAACAGCGCCACCTATAGGGTACAATTGTGAATCTAAACCATTCAAAACGGTTCAGCCGTTTAGGAGGAGTTCAGTCACATCCACACGCACAGAAGAATGATATATAGATATATGTTTGGAGAAGGCCGCCCGGCTTTGTTCGAATTATGTCGAGCTAATCCGAACTAGATTAAGCAATGGTAGATGCCAATCGACACGAGCCGAATATGTGTAGTATTTGCTTCGGGTCGGCTGTGCCGACTCGAATGTGGCGACCCGAACTCGTGTGGCGCCCTTACTTTTTCAGTTGAACTTTTAAACCTTTTTTTTGTAGGTCGCTAGCTAAAGTATTATAATTAAGTACCTAACATGATTACGATGTACTGTAAATATCTAGAAAAAGCGTGTAAAGTTTATTTTGAATAATAAATTTATTCTGTTATATATATTTATTTGTTTTATTTTCCTCACTGTCGCTCCAGTATTAACTTTATTTTTTATGTACTTAGCTTTGATGTGGTGCAGTGTGTCCAATAATGAGAAATTGTACCTCAAATAAATGCCAAACTCCCGTTTAAAAAACCTCCAGCCTACCTCTTCGGGTTGTATAAAAGCTTTTCCTATGTACCTTGATGGTATAGTCGAAGATCAATTTCAACCACGGTATCCTTGGCTCTGAAACCCATAAAATTACATTACGTACGAATTACCGTTTTCTAGCTGAGACACACCTATGTTAGATGAGCTCCTACCGAGTTATGACAACCTGGTACCTACTTCGAAGGCATCAACCTTTGTATATCTGATACCTATGTTAGGTGACGTCTTACCTAGTTATTACAACCTGGTACTTCGAAGGCATCAACCGTTTTATAGCTGATTCCTATGTTAGGTGACGTCTTACCTAGTTATTACAACCTGGTACTTCGAAGGCATCAACCGTTTTCTGCCCACCATACACTAAAGTGCAGTAACAGCAAAATCACGATTTCGAGTAAAACGCATTTAAAGTTAAGAATTGATTTTAAAAAATCAACAGAATGTATAAGCAAAAAAATTTGAATGCAGAAAGGTTGTAAAGGCATAGGTTCACACGTTAAAGCAATAAAAAAAAATATATCTTAATAACTGAATTTATTATGGCCATTTATTCTTTTTGGTGCCTATTACTGCATAGCCTTTTTTGTAAAAAATACCATTTTAAACTTAGTAAAATGCAGCAAAAAGCCCTATTACTGCGTTTGGATCAGTTATTTTGTCAAGAAACCCAACTAACATGCAGTAAGGTCAAAAAAATACTGCATTTTAGTTAGTTTTTTAAGAAAAAAGTGTTCAATTTACTAGTGCAGTAAGAAAAATAGCTAGTTCACATTTTAAAGACCGTTTATTTCTTATTATTTAATCACAATAATTCAACTCACTTATGTAAAATTTACATATCAAAAATAAAAAAAAACATCTAATTAATAAAGGACCCTGCGCAGAATGCACAACCTCCTTTGACAGTTTTCTCTTAATATTAACATAACTGCATTAACAAAACATTAACTGCACTTTAGCTAGGAATAATCATATCTGTGTCATTATGCTATCCAAACTAATCTGCAGTAATGCTGTATTTTACTGCGTGTTAGTCAGTTTATAATGATAAAAGAATGTTAAGTATTCACAACTAAAATGCGACAAGCTTTGATTTTACTGCATTTTAGTTGGGAGTTCGTGACAATAAATTGTATTTTCTTAATTTGCAGTAAAAATAGCTTGTATGGCGGTAAATTTTACTGCGTATTAATTTTTTTTTTAATTTTTTTCCAGAAATATAAAACTATCTAAAGAACTGTAAAATTATATTGCTTACTGCATTTTAGTTATGAAACCTAAAAATTTAATCTGCAGTATAATTTATACTGTATTTTAGTTGGGAAATCACGCCAAATTGTTAATTTTTTTCGTTTGCAGTAAGTGAAAACTGTTAAATAAAAACCATTCTAATAGTCTTAGAAATAAGTAAGTTAATTCAATAGAAAGCTTAAGAAACCCGCTTTCAGAATCACTAATAAAACGAAAAATCACAAAAGGGCTGTTACTGCTCTTTAGTCTCTGGTGGGCAGTTTTATAGCTGATACCTATGTTAGGTGACGTCTTACCTAGTTATGAAAACCTGGTACTTCGCAGGCATCAACTGTTTTCTAGCTAACACACCTATGTTAGGTGAGCGGTATAGCGGTTTTTTTTTTTGAGCGTGGAAAATCGTCAAATAACTTCTCCCGCTCTGGGTGGAGCAGGAGGGTGTGTCAGACTTTTACTGACTAAAACCCACCCGTGTTCCCTCAGTTGCACGGTATCTCTTTCGAACAACTCGCACCTCTGGCAGGTATCGGCCCTTGCGGACCCCACCAGTTCGGCGCACCAGGACACATGGCATGCCGTGACCACCCCAGTAACCAAGTAGCATAAGGGCCCCAGACGACCGAGTGTCTGGCACCCTTGGTCCCCCTGCGACGGGTCAGCGCAGTGGCCCCGCCGCCTAACACTTTCCGGCCGCAGGGGATAGGGAGAGCGGCCAACGCTATACCGACACTCTTCTTCCCCTGCGGCCCCACCGCGTCCGCCATCAAACGGTGGCGGCCCCGTCCAGGCTACGGAAGGGAAAAGCGCAACTCAGAAGTACCGGCACTCCTCTGCCGCAGTCTGTAACCCTCAGCCGCGATGCCTCCCATTCGACATCGCGGCCCGCCTCAGTTGCGATGCACCTCACCGCAACCTACTTTTTGGCAGCTACGTCGTTGGCTTGGAAGCGGTATAGCGGTCAAGTTGATCTTTCACTGTACCATCAAGGGAACAGCAAAGGATTCACAGGAAAAGCCGGGTATACAACGCCCAGGTTATCTTGTTTACGTCGTATGATTTCTTTTTATTATGGTGAGACTATGGGCACCCTGTTATAGCAGGCTTTAAATACAGGGATAGGTAAAGTCAACAGGTAACTAAATGAAAATGATGCTTTTGATAAAATCATTTTTTATTCTCATAAATTAATACTACATTCAGCGTGATATGACAAACATAATTGGAACATTCAGTTCATTCATAATATACAAAAATAGGTAAATCGTAATGACATAGCCGATTTTTTTATTGAGCTACAAAATCATTGAAAAAAATAATTAAATTATTGTGAAACAAATACAGTTTTTCTCGAGGCTTACAATGATCTTATCTTATAGTTAATATACGAAAGGCCACAATTTCAAATAATAAATACCCAAATGTAATGTTTTTGGTTACCTAATTCTATATAATACCTATACAAAAATATTGTAATACAAATTTACTGCTAAATATAATATGGCTTTTGATTGAGTGATGTGACATTGACTTCATGATCATCAGATTTTAATCCCATCACGATGTGATCCTACATTTCCATCATCACCAGAGATCGGATATTCGGATGCATACTCACCTAAAGTTGAGATGTTGGCCAACATGGAATGCGCTTTTGTATCGAAATAGTCTTAATTTAGGTAAGTCATTTATTTACTTTAACTAATACAAACCACCCCTCCTCCGGTACATACACATTCGGGTTAAACATTAATTTTAAATTAATACACATCTGAATAGTTATGAAATCCAAGAATCCCGGGGTTTTTAATAAATTATTACAAATAATTTATAAAGCCGCTTCCATACTTTCATAGCTAAAAATTATCTTTAGGTAAATATGCATCCGAATATCCGATCTCTGATCATCACTCATTATTAAGTCTATACGTGAGGATTTGTAATTGGCTTCTGGTGATTATGGTTTCCTATTTCGTCTGTTTTTACTAGCTGTAAGTCCTCCATGTATTACGAAATAGACTCCTAGCTGTGCGTGTTCACCGAGCGTCTAATCCCTGCGACAAGTAGCGGAAGCGTGCCAAGCGCGCCCAATACCTCCTGACTCCGGGTGGATTTTACATAGTAGAGGATCCCCGCCCTTCACCAATTTGATAACCAGGGGAAAATAATAATTAAATAAAATTATAAAAAATAATATTTTTTATAATTTTAATTAATCATAGCCATGAACATTTTTTTTACGACCTTTTGGTACACGTTCACAAACATACTTTATTTGTTAAAATATAATTTTCACCTGGTTATCAAATTGGTGAAGGTCGTTCTTACTTGGGATCCTCTACTAGATATGTAAAATCCACCCGGAGTCAGATACGAGGTATTGGGCGCTTGTGGACGATATGACAATTTGTAGGCCGCAGACTCGTTGCGTTTAGTCGCCGAGCTGTCGCAGTCGCATGTCGCTTAGCGTGCGCCATATTGTTATTTATTTAAGCACGAAGTCCGTAATTTCGGCCGAAGTTATGGGAGTTTCCTACTCCGTATCACACTCAGACATAAGGCTAGTGCGGGGCGCGAAAAAGAATGTATGACTACATGATATGACATTTGTCCTTGCTTCCGATGTGTTACGGAAGTACCTACTTACGGAGAAGGACTTTTTAGAGAGCAAATATTGCTGAAATAAAATATTTCATGATACCTACCTGTATTCCTATTCCATAGCTGATTTTACACTAATAAATTGAGGCGAATCCAGGCGAGTTGGTTGACACAATTGGAGCAGGCGGATTGCGTCCCACATCCCAAGCAGGCTTTATTCATTCTGAGTTTGACCAGAGCTTAAAGGCGGAGACTAACTTGCAATGTTTGCTTGTATCATCCGAGGCGAGCTTGGTTACAAAACAACGATACACAAGGCGCGGCGAACGCTCGCTTTGGCTCAAGCGTGCTCCATTTCTTGTTACAAAATGAAGATACACTAAACGTGGCGAATGCTCGCTTCGTGCACTTGACTCAAGCGTGTTTCATTTTTATTCAGGATTGCGGACCTACGTCCGTCCACGAGGTTGTGTGTGCATTTACCTTTCTTTTTGGAAAACGCACCAATTTACCGAGATACGTTGTGCTTGCGATGATGCACCAACCTACACTGACTGGTTTGGAAACATGCGCTCGTAATGCTCGCATCGAGCGGCTCGGCTCGCTGCAATGGCTACTGTAAACTGGCCATGGGTCATTTAACAAACATCTCTTTGTCATAGGAGTAACAGACAGTCCACTGTGCAGGGCCTGCATGGAGGACGACGAGACTGCAGCGCACGTGCTGTTATACTGCCCGGTGGTCGCCACCTACAGGGCTAAATACTTCGGTAACCCACACCCAGGTACCCTACGTGAGATTGTCAGCAACACCAAGGCGTTGCTGGCCTTTCTCGAGGAGCTGGGGTGGATCGAATGACCGATTCTCCCACCCGTACGCAAAATACGCGCTTTGACGTGGAGTTGCGGAAAACAGCTCGTATTACCTATTACCTATTATGGCTACTGTAATGTATTACAAAAACTCGATACATTACAAACAAATGTTGCAAGTCAGTCTCCCCCTTTAAAACCGAAGAAAAACTACCACGGTTCACACAATTCATACTTCTCCAGGCACTCAATCAACCACCCGATAGGCAATGCCTTTAAATGCTGCATATTATACATTGGCTCATACATATCCTTAAAAAGAATATAATGTGAACAGTTCATCAACTTCCCGTCTTTTTTTGCATGATACGGTACCAATTTCTCACTCTCCGGTATTGATTCTGGATTCGGAACCCTCCTAAGAACAATACCACCGGCATCAGAAATTAACTTCGACAAAATGGCTTTTGTTAAGACAACAGTCTTTGAAATCTCATATTTTGTATTGAAATTATGCAAATAAAAGTGGCAGCCATTAAAAATGCCCGGTAACTGTTTATATTTGATATACCGAGAATTTTTCGGGCCTTTATAGGATGTAGTTCCTACGCCCTTGACTTCGTAGTTTTCAAAAGGCTCTAATTTGTCTTCAGTTGATTTTGTAACCCATTCTGATGATATGACCCACATGTTACTGACAATTGCTTGGAGCACATCCAAACGGCTTGAACATATTCCATCTTCAGAATCTACTACCAAATGCGTGACCTTTTTTGTAAATTTTGCTTCTACAGTAATATTACTGTGATGTTTTGCTAAGACTTTGAGCTTATTGTGTACTGTGCGGTACTGAGAAACGCAGTAAACACGGATATCATCCAATTCTATCTCTGCATACAACGCAGCTATATGGGAAACATTAACACTCTGCGTATGTAAAATCTTGTCAGAGGCTATTCTTAACCTATTCTTCATATCTACAGAAGCAAGTTGATACGGAGTCTCCCCTTTGCAGTTTCTTGTGTTCATATCTGCTCCGTGTTTAATCAATTCCTCAGCTATTTCTACATGGTTGTATCGTACAGCCTCGTGTAGCGGTGTCTCGTTGCTTTGTCCAGGCACATCAATTAATGTATTGTACTGTAAAAGTAGGGTAACAAGGTCCAGACGCCCATTTTGCACAACTTCGTGCAACGGTGTCCAGCCTGCGTTATCTTTAGTATTAGTGTTAGCACCGAGACTGAGCAGTTCTTTTATCCTATCAATTTTACCAAGACGACAGCAAATATGAAGCGCCGTTTCGCCTTTATTGTTACGTTTTTCATTGGTTTTGTTAAATTTCGAACTCAAATTCGAATTGATAGTCTCGTTAAACTCTTGGCGGGAGTTGGTCTTGTCAGATAGCGGCTTCTTGAAGCTAGATTCAGCAGTGACACTCTTACTTGAAACAGGGACTGCGTCATTCTTCTTGGTTTTCCTACTCGATATTAAACTGGGTTCCTTTGGGCGAAATTTCTCGAATAACTTGTCCAACTCCGAAGCGGAATCGATACAAACTTGTATTCTTTCGTCGACGTACGTGGAACACTCGTCTAGAGGTATTTTACAGGTCGGGCAGTTCTTTAATCCGGTGTGAACCGCGCATACGATGTGGAAACATTTCTTCAGTACTACGGGATCTTTACACATTTCACTGCACACGCCACATGTGTAATCCTTTTTCACTGTGTCCAGAGCTTTTATAAAGTTTTTTAAGTCAGTAGAACTCATATTCTCAGAGGAAAGTTTAGTTTTTCAATTACGAAGTTTTGATGTCGCGGGAAAATCACGTCTCCTCTTGTTCTTGTTTGGTATCGTTCGTGTTGACAAATGACACTAATGACATTTCAATTTTCGTTGACTGCCAGAACAAACGACTGCGTTCATAGTCTTTAAAATTGGAATTGTTTTCTTTATAATTACCATTGTGGAATACAAATCTAAATAGTAGGTATTGAGTAGATTCTAAATGATTTATTAAACCTTTACTGTTACAGAAACCCGGTAATCCAGTTTTTCAACAGGCCGCCACTGTTCTGGGTCCGGCATGAAAGCGGCCCGTCACGACGCCACCGCCAGGACTGAATTCCACTACACTCATCACAGCTCCGGCTTTTTACTATACTTACTGCCTTGTAAATCCAGACTTTTATTATTGGTATGGTTTTTTTTCGTTTGTAACTTCCTGAGCGAGAAAAGAAGAGTTTCCATCAAAAGCTCGTCGCTTACTCATAATAAGATAAATAATTCTCGACATATGAAGAAGAAAGAAAAAAAAAGAAATGAATGAAGATGATGATTTGATGTGATTTGTGTGAGAAGTATTCTTCTACTCCACAATATATCATAATCAGTATAGACTGATAGATAGAGCACTAGGGACATTATAGAATGTCCCTAGTGCTGAGACACAGGCCTCCTCTCTCCGTGATTTATAATCTATCACGCGGGCACAGGATATCTGATGTTTCCTCACGATAAGTCACGATGTTTTCCTTCACCATTTTGAGAGCAGTGGTGATGAAATTATTTACTCACGATTGTTACCACTGCTGCTCTTTCACTTTTTATTACCTGACTGCGCCAGAAGGAGGGTTATGTTTTTCGAGTCTATGTATGTAGGTATGTATGTGGATTTCTTTTGCACGCTCTGTAGCCTAAACGGCTTGATCGATTTCAGCTTGAGAGTGGTGCCGTTAGATTCGTCTTAATTGTGAGAGTGACACTGGGTCTACTGTTATACAGGGTGATTGGAAGATGGGTGCAAAGCTTTAAGGTGAAGATAGTATAGACAATTTAGAACCATTTAAGCCATGGTTGTCTTAGACGAAGTCTTACCAATTTTTTTTTTTTAATAAGGTTTAAAAGACGTATTGTACAATTTTTTTATTTTTTCTGAGCTTTAAATGTCTGTAAAAAAAATGTCTAATGACACAGAAGCCTAAAACATGTTTTGCTTGATTGCTTACACATTACTTTAATTAAATAAATAAAAAATGAATTCATTTATCATTCAATTTGGCCATAATTATGCAGTTTACATTAAATTTTGAGAATTTCCGAAAAAAAACTTAAAAATTTGGTTAAAAATATTTGGTAAGACTTCGTCTAAGACAACCATGGCTTAAATGGTTCTAAATTGTCTGTACTATCTTCGCCTTAAAGCTTTGCACCCATCTTCCAATCACCCTGTATATGTCTGTGCACTGGGTACATCAAAATTGAAAAAAAAGCCTATTGGCGCCATAATGCATCTTCATTTTCTTTTTCTCAATACCTATTGAGTGGGGTATCAAAATAAAGGGTTTCATAAATAGGTCTCATGTCAAAAATAATTATATTAACTAAAAAATGTGAAAAAAAAAGAAAAAAAAACCCGACTGCCTAAAAACTTAATTTTAATTAAAAAGATGGAAACAAGAAACTTGTTTTAAAAGGATGACTATTAGACTGAATAGGTCTATAAGCTATCTCATGCAGTCGGAAGCAATAAAGGTGGTTATTGTTAAATTCAAAATGCCTCCGACTGCATGAGATTGCTGATAGTATTCAGTCTATTATTCTTCCTTGTAAAACAAGTTTCTTGTTTCCATCTTTTTAATTAAAATTCACTTTTTAGGTAGTCGGGTTTTCTAATATACGCTATCCAAAGTGCTCTGTCCTGTGACAGGTATTTTGTAACGTCGTCGCCGTCGCGCGTCGTTCTGGGAGCCTCCCAATTTAATTAGAATCAACGTAAATAAGTCGACGGCCGGCTGATCCTAGTAAGCAGTGTATTGACAGTAGCTTTGATAAGCAACTTATGCATAACTTGAGGGAAATAATGAAACCACAAAGAAAAATATAAAAACTGTTCATTTATTTATCACAAAGTGCTTAGCTAAATAAAAAAAATATATTAACTATTAATTATAAATACGACTAGAGTAACCAGCAACATGATTAAAGATGGCGTCGTTTTGGCGCCAACACCACAAGTGAAATCTGTCATATTTGAAACAGCAAGTTCGAGGTTATAAGGAATTTTATCGTAAGGATGAGTCTTTAAAACGGCACTTGTGGCTAAACTTTTAGTATTACTGTGGAATATAACTTCCATTTCATGGTTGAAAGAGCCATACATTGAGAACATGGCATTGTGGAAAGGCGGGTGTTTGCCAAATAGTTGGTCCAACTTGGTAAAGACGTTTACAATCTCGTGTTTGCGAATGGAAGTGAGATTATTGGCTGTAAATATGTGGCCCAAGTTGGACCAACTAACGAAGCAGTATTTCTCGTTTCCTTCCGGGCAGAGAGGGACGATTTTCTTGATGCCTTCTGATGATGGTTCTTTGCTATCTGTAAAGACATTGAAAATTAGTAGGCACTAAGGGGAATCTAGTCACTGGCTCGTACTCATAGGTGGGCCGGCCTAAAAAGCACGCTGTCTCAACAGGCTTCGTGTCTGACAGAGGTAGTATCAGTGATGAGCAGTTAGAGGCTAGTCTACACGCAAAACGTTTTGAGTGAGATGCAGCATCATTTATAGTAAACCAGGCGCGTAAAAAACTAAGAAAAGTCCTTTGAAAGATCGGGTTTTATGAAAAAACCACTGCATAAATCAATGACCAATAAAGTTTATTGAACTTTACGATAATTAAACTTTGTCGGTACTGACTTGGTTTTGGAGAATTTACACTTCTTTTATTACTTTTAAACACCCCAAAGTTAGGTAAAATTAGCATGAAAAACTAATCTTTGTTGGCTCATAACTTTTTAATGGCTTTTTATTTTAGTATTCTGTTTCCGTACAGACAATATTAATAATCAGACAAAACCATACAATGTTTAATTTTTAATGTACAGACGACAGCAGGTCAAGCTACCCCAAACTGTCAAATTTTCCCAATTGAACATGAACCGTATCATATTTGGGCACGCCACGATAGCGGCGGTAAGTCCCCTCTTTGAGGAGTGGCTTGAGAGGCGGCATGGCGTCCTCACCTTCCGCCTGACGCAGGTCCTCACTGGACACAGTTGTTTCGGGAGGTTCCTGTTTCGTATAAGGCGGGAGGAAACGCCCGGGTGTTTCCATTGCGAAGATCGCCCTGAGGACACGGTGGAGCATACGGTGGCGGTCTGCCCAGCTTGGGCGGAGCACCGCCGTGTCCTCGTGGAGGCGATCGGCGGCGGCGAGCTCTCGCGTCTGGCCCTGGTGCAGGCCATGGTACGGAGCGAGAGTGAATGGTTAGCCGTCACCTCCTTCTGCGAAGCAGTAATGCTCGCGAAGAGGGAGGCGGCGCACGTGAGGGAGAGGCAGTATATGCGCCCTCACGGCCGTAGTCGCCGCGGGAGAAGCCCTGGGCGTCGGGAATCCCAGGCTGATTCCCGGCCACCGTAGGCGCGGGCTTGCGGACGGCGAGTAATGGGTAGCTCGCTGTCCGGTAAGGACTAAGCCAGGTTCGACGGCGCGTTGTGTTCCACGCGCGCCTCAAAGAGATGTCAGCACCAACTGGTGGGGTCCGCAAGGGCCGATGCCTGCCAGGGGTGCGGGTTGTTCGAAAGAGATACCGCGGCCCCTGGCACACAGGCAACTGAGGGAACACGGTTGGGTTTTAGTCAGTAAAAGTCTGACACGCCCTCCTGCTCCACCCAGAGCGGGAGAAGTTATTTGATAATTTCCCATCCTCAAAAAAACAAAAAAAACCGTATCATATTGTAATAAAGTTGAAAATTTATCAAAAAAATTTGACAGATTGGGGTAGCTTGATGGGCTGGCGTCTGTACATGGTCGAACAGTGGAGTAATACACTCCCGAAGTTTGTATGGAAAAAATGTCGACTAGATTCACATTAAAGAGAACAGAGCGTATTTTATCGATTACCTTCACAAGAGGAATGGAACCATAACTGTACGATCTAATAGGGTCCTCGGTTCGACTGCAAGGTAAGCCATAGTGTAATTGGGTTTTTCCTTTTAAGAATTGTTCAGTAGCAGCCCGGAATCTGGATTTGTTATGGAAATAGACTTGCCCCCTATTCATAATTATCTTAATCAGCTTGTAATGTTCCCACTGCTGGGATACAGCCCACCTTTCTTTAAGAGGGAGTGGGCTGTAATCTAGGTACCACGTGGGCCCAGCCCAGTGCTGGTGTCTTCGAATTTCTTACTCCCGTTTTCCTCACGATATTTTCTTTCACCGTTTTGAGATCACTACTGGTGTTATTATTAACAGAAACTAAAGTGTCTGCCTGGGTATGTACCCATGACCTACAACTCATAAGTCGGGGCCATTGCCATTGGGTCACCATTGCTCGCCCCCTATTAAATGGGACTTAAGGCCCATAGTATCCTCATCTCCCGTTTGTATGGTAAAGCACGACTGCCGCCCGCGCCCGCGCAGGGCACCTCTGAGCCTTTATCTCAAAATGGGGATATTCCTTTGATTAATTTACAATTGTGCTTCGGCGATTCTGTGGTACCTCTAACTATCTATTTTTCAGTGTATTTTTTTTTCCATTTGGAAAAAAAAAATACACGCCCCGCACGCACCGCGCGTCGCGTCGCGCGCGGCTTCGTTATTTAACGAAGCCGTTTAGTAGGAGTATGGAATAGAAGCCAAAATATTGCGTGTTGGAAAATATTTTTTTACAGCAAAAGTATTAACCATACAAAAAACGTACTTCCGGAAAAATGATCTATATGAATCTATAGCAAAATCATATATTTTTCAAATCTTCAAGACAAGCCGTTAATGAGCAGTAGGGTTCATAAAGTGACCGTGTTACGCTACCAAACGGAACGTAGGCCCTTAAACATGACTGGTGTTTGAGTGAACCATAGGCACCATTGGGCCTTTCAGGAATTACAATTCGAGATGACGTAATCTTAAGTTTCTGCGTTTGAAAAAATATCTATGTAAACTCACCCTTAAAAGCCTTATATGTCGTTATACTAATGAACGCCACATCACTTTTTCCTTCAACAAGAGACTTCAATGCCTCGTCTTCTCCTTCTTCATAACATTTCTTCCCATCCAAACCAGGCGCGCATATTTCTCCAAAATAACTTTCCATAAACTCCTTACAGGATATGTTCTCATGTCCTGTGATGTAGTTCCTGACAGAATGCCACGCCGCGCCATCGTAGCGCGGGAAAGCAGCGCGTTTGCCGCGCAAATCCGCCATCTTGGTTATTTGAGCGTCAGTGTTGACGTAAGCAACAATTGTGTTCGTTTTTTCTACGATGGGAGTTATTTCGTGGAGAAGTGGAATTAGGGAGTGATCTCTGGAACAAAACAGATGAGGGGGGTTTTATGATTAAGGATATGGCAGCCAAAATTTGATCTAGCACTCTTAGCCAGAATACACCAACTGTGGCAACCAACCAGAAAGGACCCATAAACAATGAATGAAGCTCAATGAGTCCCGTGGGAACGATTATGCTTTGGGTATTACCTTTTACTAGAAAAGACTAAAATTGGTATGAGATTATAAAACATCAGCGGGTTGCTGGACAAGCTTGGTGAATTACGGCCTACTATCAAGAAGCTTATAGATAAAATTGGAGGCAACACTCTAAATACCTAAGTTAAGACGACTGTGGGCTAACGCTCTCTTTCTAAGTATATACATAAGAGAGAGAAAACACATATCGCACCTTTAAAGACAAACCGTTAATAAACGAAAAAACAAAATACATCACAATTAGTTTAAACACGTTATTGCATTTAGCAACAAAATCTTATTTAGTTTTGTAATTGTCAAAATTAGAGCCTATCTACCTCATACAGTGGTTTTTTTATGAATGTGTTATATTTATCGTATAGTTTACGTAATTTTAAGGAAGATGGCATTTGTAACACAATTTTCGAAAAATTTCGTTTAGTAACGGTTTGTCTTTAAAGGTGCGATATCACTGTCTCGTTCTTATGTATGTATTTAGAAAGAGAGCGTTAGCCCACAGGTTGTCTTCACTTTTTTATTTGGAGTGTGGCCTCCACTTTTATTTATAAGCTTCTTGCCTACTACCTCTCACAGAGAGGGAAGTCTGTCAATGTCAATGTCAGCATACATAGCATCTGCCAGGGGTGCGGGTTGTTCGAAAGAAATACCGCGGCCCCTGGCACACAGGCAACTGATGGAACATGGGTGGGTTTTAATCAGTAAAAGTCTGACACGCCCTCCTGCTCCACCCTGAGCGGGAGAAGTTATTTGATGATTTCCCATCCAAAAAAAAGCATACATAGCATACGTAAACTTACACGTTCTTCCCATGGGGGTAGGCAGAAACTACAGAACGCCACCAGCCACGATCCTTACAAACTCCTTTTGCCTCGTTTACGTTCATAAATCAGCACCCTAATTGCGGAACTAACGATTAATCATAACCTGTTTCGCTTTGAAATGAAACTGATTATGATTAATCGCATTTTGACAGTTCAACAATATTCATTACGTTATTTACGTTGTTGAGCAGACACATTTTCGAACATATGAAGCAATGGTTTATCCATCTGTTTCCAAACGAAACAGATTATGATACGCAATTAGGGTGCTGATCATACACGCACGCCGATTGCGAGTACTACGTGCCTGACCTTTCTGAAGAACATCACCAATTAGGTCTCTATAGGTCCTCCTAGGGCATACCCAGGCGCGCTGGGTCTAGTGTCCCCTAAAGTCGTAAATCTTCTTAAAATAGTATTTTTTCGGAAATATAATACATTTTCTTATGAATATGTAGTCTTTGTCTGTGACCCTGACGACCTGGGCATACCCAGGTGCGGTCGCAGCCAAAGACTTTGGGGGACAGCCGGGAGGGTATGGCCCTCCCGGCGTTTCCACTCATATTCACATCTGCCTCGTAAATACCTTCTGTTAGTCGCTTGTCATTTATCCTCTGAACATGACCAAACCATCTAAGCATACTCTGTCACTACATCGTCTTTTAAGCCGCACCGTTGGCTTACCACATCACTCCCCAGCCTAGTCATAGTCACACCACACTTGCTTCGCAAGGCCAGCAAAGTAATGTCTGAATTGGTTACCACTAGCGACATCTAGTATCGAGTAGCAGAACTAATTGAGTCAAGATCTTTCTAGAAATTTCGATGCTAGAACCTTCTAGAATGATCAACATCTGTTCAGTCGGGGCCGGTATATGTACTCGAATATTCTAGATGCTTCTACAGTAAAAGTTTCTCGAATGTTCCTAGGGCCCTATAAAAGGCCGGAACGGATCAAGACCCAGCAGTAATAAACAAGCGATACAGGCGAGAACATCTGAAGCGATCTTCAAGTTTGACTTAGAGTGATCAGTAGTGCAATTGTGTTTTTAATTTGTGTGTTTAATTAAAGTGTCATTTTTGGTAAATTATATTAGCAGTTTTAAATTGTCATGAACCCCAAGCTCGTAACAATACGCTGATTTTGATATAAAGAGAATCTTCAGAACTAACCTCATCCCAGCTACCAGCCAGTCACTACCAGCAGCTGTGGCGTCACACTCTCCTGCTGCTACTGCCTTCAAACACTCCTCAGTGCTGCTCCTCATGGCACATTGTAGAGGAGGTGCAATGCCGTATACCGCTCCTGCCTCGCTCAGCCAGTCGCATTTGTTCTTGGCTAGAAGGGATGTTGTGCAGAAGTTGATGTGTCTGCAAATAATTATTTAAGTTTGTAGGTTTTCTGACCAAACCTCACAATACAATTAAATTACCTAGCGAACCTCCGCCGATGGATCGGTAACAACCACACACGGGCCCCATCTCTGTGAGAGGGGGAGAACCACCACGCGGGCCCAGTGCGGACTGGTAGATGTCACATGTCTTCTAATTTTTGGTTCTAAGACATGCCGGTTTCCTCACGATGTTTTCCTTCACCGTTTTGAGAGCAGTGATGATGAAATAATTTACGATCTACAACTCCTAAGTCGCGGCTGGTATCAGTGGGTTTACTGAACACTGCTCTTGCGCGGACTAAAGCTTCTAAAATAGAAGTTGGTATCACTCACCTTGGTGGATCACAACCAGCTTGACTATACGCCTCCCTAAACCCTTCAGCTCTCGCCAAGTAATCCATAGGAGCTCGTGGCGGATGCAGAGGTTCCGGCAACGCCTGGTTGCACTCCAGCAATGCTGCCAGGGCACCTCGCCAGTGCTTGTCTACCGTCACGGAATTGTTTGTTAAAGACTGAGCCAGTTTGCTTACTGTTTCTGACACTTTTCTGCAAGAAAAACGATGAAGAATTTTAGGTTAGGTCTAGACAGGATTTAATTGAATTAATCTTCATTGAAATCCATAATGTAGGTACAAATACAGGTGATAAATAAATAGAAACATTATGAACCTTGTCGGGCACAGCCAAAAAAAACTTATTCTCTACAGCAAGCTTAACAAGACACTTTCTATTTCTACTCTACCGTAGAATAAAATCGCTTGTCTACATTACTCAATGAAAAACTGTCAACTGTCTATACAGAAACGTTGTCTTTGTCTACTCTTCTGACGACAAAACTCTTGTCTACGGTTCTCGTGCTAAGCCTGCTGGTAGGTGTAGATTTTTTATTGGGAATGGCATCCGGACCTCGACCGGTTCTGTGCTTCTGCATCCAGCGGATTCTTGCTGCCTTCACCAGGTCATCAGGTCATCGTCTTCAGTACGCGGTCGCCACTCCAAAACCTTTCGGGCCCCAACTTTCTGCCACTTATGTTTGGCAATTCTTCAGGCTATGTCGGTTACCTTGGTTCTCCTACGGATCTCTTCATGTCTGACTTGATCGCGTAGGGAAACTCCGAGCATAATCAAATCAAAATCAAAATCAAATATTTTGATTTTGATTTTGATTTTTTGATCATAGCCCTCTCCATTGCCCTTTAGGTGACTTTCAAACTTCTCATGTGAAATACCAACCAAGAAATGGATAAAAATGATAATAGGAGTAATTTGTTATAAGTTTTTAACCATTTATGTACCTACTAGTTTCCGCCCGCGGCTTCGCCCGCGTGGACGTCTGAAACTATCCCGCGGGAACGTTCTACCGGGATAAAAAGTATTCTATGTGTTAATCTCACGGGTTAATCTAGGTTATAGTCTATCTGTGTGGCAAGTTTCATTCAAATCCATTCAGTAGTTTTTGCGTGAAAGAGTAAAAAAACATCGATACATACAAACTTTATAATATTAGTAAGGATCTTATTTTTAATTATTTAGATATATTTTAACCGACTTCAAAAAGAAGGAGGTTATCATCTCGACATGTTTTTTTTTTTAATGTATGTTCGGGCATAACTCCGTCATATACAAGATGTCACTTAAATAGCGCACAACCTGTTAAGGGGTTATTGTGCTCATCATTATCAACAACTTTTACTATGGGACCAAACCTGAAATCGCGAAACAAAATCAGCTGTTCCATACACTTGTATTCGCATAAATCGTCAAAATGTAGGGAACAGCAGATTTTTTTTTTACGATTTCAGGTTTGGTCCCATAGTAAAACTTGTTGATAATGATGAGTACAATGACCCCTTAAGAGGTTGTGCGTTATTTAAGTTACACCTTGTATAGACGGATTTGCAAAACTATTTTTTTGTTCGAAAGGGGTTTATTCTGAAATGGTCTCATATAAATTTCATATAGATCTGATGATGAGTTTCGGAGACAGACAACAGAACTCTTCAAAAAATTACAGCAAATCAACCGCGATTGCTGCTATCGCATAAATATGCATTGTTTTTACCCCAAGGATGATGACATTTCGAATTGGTGTGGGGTAGGTAATATAACTAAAAAGTGAAAAATAAAAAATGTTTAAAAAAAAAACAACCGACTTCCGTAAAACACTACAAAGTGAAAAATACCTTTAATTTCAGAAGGCGGTAACAGAACATATCCAAAGTCACCGACTTCCGAAATTAAAGTTAAATTTCACTTTATAGTGTTTTTCCGGAAGTCGGTTGTTTTAGTGGTTTTTTTTTAATCATTCAAACTCAAAACTCAAACTCAAAGCATTTATTTCAAATAAACCAATTACAGGCACTTTTGAATTGTCAAGGTCGGTGAGGTAGAAAGATGAAGCTAGTTGCCCATTCCAAAGCGTAGGTACCTATGGAGAAGAACGGGCAAGAAACTCCATGGACACTCTTTTAAAAAAAATCCTCTCAACCTAACCACTAACCATCTAAGGGGGCGTCCATTAATTACGTGAGGCGTTTAGGGGTGGGAGGGGGTCGAGTCGAATCTCACCCAATCTCAAGTGGGAAAGAGGGGGGGTCTTGGTAAATATCACGTAATTTATATTTTTTCCCGCAAAGAAACAATGTAACGTTACGAGATAACCGGATTAAATTATGTGAAACATGTTTTTCCAGCCATATGGCAAAATCCTACAAAATTATATTTATCGCAGTTATGCGAACGACACAAAGTAGCATAGTACCTCCTCGATGGTTAAACCGCCACCGCCCAGCCAAGCCAGCCAAATGCAACGCATAAATCCAACTCAAATAAGCACAGATTAACGTTTTTACACTAAAACCACGAATTTGAAATATCTCACGTGAGATTATAGGGAGGGGGGAGGGTCGAGCCAAATCTCACGACATCTCACAAGAGCGGGGGTGGAGGTCGAAAAATCGTCAAAATTGCCTTACTTAATTAATGGACGCCCCCTAATCTCTTCACCACCCTTGGTTGACTGGTAGAGAATGCCTAAGGCATTAAGTCCGCCTTTGTACCTTTTTGTGTGCGAGAAGTTTAAATAAATAAATACTTATTCATACCTCTTAGCCACAATGACGTTCCAAGGTCTTCTCAACCAAATACAGGGCTCCTGCGTCAGGTCGCGCCAGGTGCCATCGCGACAGAGGTAAGCAAAATTATCATATCCTGTCAGAGCTTCTCCTTCCTTGAGCTGGAAGAGAAAGAGAAAACTTTTTTATGGCTCCAAGAAATATATCCTATCCTTACTAATATTATAAACGCGAAAGTTTGTAAGTATGGATGGATGTTTGTTACTCTTTCACGTAAAAACAGCTGAACGGATTTGGATGAAATTTGGCACACAGATTAAATACAAAAAAAAAACATAAGGACACTTAGGCGTCGAAGTATTCCTTCGCATCGCTGTCATCAGGAAACGTGCCCAGAAGACTGGCAGCATTGCCACGTTGAATGGCAATGCTAATTCTTTGGCCAAAGAACGACCCAGCCCTCTGGTCACGTGAAGGTCGACCAGCCGGCGAGAAATTTCCTTAAAAAGGAGACGTGCACTCGGGCCCCATGACCCGAGCGTTTCGACCCCAAACGGCTCAAAACTGTAGTTACCCTTAAGGTTACAGTATTACGCCGCTTGAGGGTCTCAGCAACAGCAGCAGCGGCGCCAGCACAGCCCGCCGTGCTAGGAACATGGGATGGCGCAAGGGTGTCGACACATGTTGCGTCCCACACCAGATAGATTATAACCTAGATAAACACATAGGATACTTATTATCCCGGTAGTACGTTCCCGCGGGATAATATCCGACTTCCATGCAGGCGAAGCCGCGGGCGGAAGCTTATGCAGATTATATTGATGTTTAGGAAAAGTCCGTGCTTCAGAAAGCACGTTAAGCCGTTGGTCCCGGCTTTCATTCGTGGAGGTCAGATAGGCAGTCGCTCCATGTAGAATTCAGCTGCCTCCGGTTAGACTGGATGCCGAACCCAAAAGACTAAGCAGTTAATGACCTTCAGGAAATGCGTGCATTAATGTTACCTTAAAGTAAGAAGCGATATCATCGGCCTCGCCCCACGTGACGTCTCCCTGGCCATCAGTGAGGCAGGTGAGTGAGCCCGCGTTGCCCCAGTAGAGGTCACCAACTGTGCAGGAACGGGCGCAGGCGGCGCAGAGGGATGGGTAAAGACGCTCTGAAAATGGGAGGTTCTAAAATTAGATCATTTTATGGCGAAATCAGCTGTGGTGGCCTAGTGGTATCAAAATCAAAAGTCATTTATTCAAACTAGGCTGAGAGACAGCTCTTTTTGAACGTCAAAATGACATAAGACAGTCCCCTAAAACGCCCGCCCTTCACCACTTCCTAGTGCTTTCGCTGGGAAGAAGAAGTAGCGCAACAAACTCCCCAGCAGCACAGCTGTCTGTTAAGTTAGAAGAACTTGATTCTATACAATAATAGGTAAGTAATTAACATTACTAAACACAAAAGATAACATTAAATTACTTGCCACATGTCAGCTAGCACACGTCAATATACCAGCAAAACATAGTGACTAAACTCAAACAGATATAAAAAAATCGTTTAAAAAACTAAAAAACACGCTTTAAAAACCAAACTAAAAAAGAGAAAATAATTTAATTCAATTCAAAGCGTGGGGTGCTTTTTGAGGTATTTTTATAATCACTTAATGTCAAGCACCCCACGCTTTTTAATTGAATTAAATTATTTTCTCTTTTTTTAGTTTGGTTTTTAAAGCGTGTTTTTTTAGTTTTTTAAACTATTATTTATTTTCTATTTTTTAGTTCTGCTAACTACAAAAACGTGTTTTTTTTTCCTTTTTTTAATTTTTCTCAATTTTTTTTTTATTATCGAATTGTCATCGGTCCTCAATAAGTTTACAAAGTTTCAATGAAATCTGACCATTTAAAGTGGGTCAAAATCGCGCTCTAAGGAGTCGGTTACATACAAACATACATACAAGTGAAGCTAATTTAAACCGTGTAAAAACAAAACAATATACGTAAACAGAACTCAATACCCACATAAAAGCCTCCAGGCATAAAGAGTGTGCCCGCTTACATTTTCGGTCTCAACTTACGAATTTTAAGGTCGTTAATTCAATTAAATTCTCAGGCAGTCGCTTTACTTAGTATACATTATTTCATCACCACTGCGCTCAAAACGGTGAAGGAAAACATCGTGAGGAAACCGGCATGTTCTAGAAAGAAAAATCAGAAGACATGTGACATCTACCAACCCGCACTGGGCCTGCGTGGTGGATTACAGCCCACTCCCTCTCACCGAGAAGAGGCCTGAGTCCCAACAGTGGGCAGATTATAGGCTGATTATGGTTTGGTTTTTTTTTGAGGGTGGGAAATCATCAAATAACTTCTCCGGCTCAGGTTGGAGCAGGAGGGCGTGTCGGACTTTTATTGGCTAAAACCCACCCGTGTTCCCTCAGTTGCCTGTGTGCCAGAGGCCGCGGTATCTCTTTCGAACAACCCGCACCCCTGGCAGGCATCGGCCCTTGCGGACCCCACCAGTTGGTGCTGATATCTCTTTGAGGCGCGCGTGGAACACAACGCGCCGTCCACCCGGGCTTGGTCCTTACTGGACAGCGAGCTACCCATTACTCGCCATTCGCAAGCCCGCGCCTACGGTGGCCGGGAATCAGCCTGGGATTATGGTATGGTTTTTTTTTTTTTTTGGGTGGGAAATCATCAAATAACTTCTCCCGCTCTGGGTGGAGCGGGAGGGCGTGTCAGACTTTTACTGACTAAAACCCACCCGTGTTCCCTCAGTTGCCTGTGTGCCAGGGGCCGCGGTATCTCTTTCGAACAACCCGCACCCCTGGCAGGCATCAGCCTTTGCGGACCCCACCAGTTGGTGCTGACATCTCTTTGAGGCGCGCGTGGAACACAACGCGCCGTCCACCCGGGCTTGGTCCTTACTGGACAGCGAGCTACCCATTACTCGCCATTCGCAAGCCCGCGCCTACGGTGGCCGGGAATCAGCCTGGGATTATGGTAAGTATTAAGGCGGTGGCGGTGGCGGTGGCGGTGGTATGGTATTAAGGCGCAATCTCCAGGGTAGCCTTCGAAATTCAAATTTTCTTACGTTTTTTAGCAATTTGCGGGTCAGTGTCGTCAGGAGTGTTAAATGATTATTTCATGAAAAAGTCATTCAATGGGATTCAATGAAGTTGAAGCGTTGCATTGATAATGTTAATAATAATCCTTACATAGTATAAAACAAAGCCGGTTTTCGTGTTTGTACTCTTAGATCTTTTAAACTACGCAACGGATTTAATGCAGTTGTCATTAATAGACAGAGTGATTAAAGAGGAAGGTTGATATAATACACCGACCTCCGCGCGGGCGAAGCCACTGGAAAAGCTAGTAATTATACGGGCTGATTTTTTAGTCACCGTCCAAATTTTTCAGGGTCATAGTACCCGTGAAATTGAACAACTTTCTCCAAGGAACATGGGTCGAAATATGAAAAAAAAAATCGACCTCCCATGCAAAATCAATAGTTAGCTGGTCGATTTTGTATGGGAGGTCCGATTTTTTTTTTCATATTTCGACCCATGTTCCTTGGAGAAAGTTGTTCAATTTAACGGGTAGATACTATCACCCTGAAAAATTTGGACGGTGACTAAAAAATCAGCCCGTATAAAGCGAGATTTGTCACGGTCACGAATCGTATTCTATCAAGATACAACCTTGCATCAGTGTAAGGTTTGTTTGAAAAAAAATACAAATTAAAAAAAAAACGTAGAAAATTTGTATTTTGCGGCCTACCCTAACGTCTCTACCGTAGCCAGAGTTTTTTTTTTTTACAAATAGGAACCTTAGGGACCACACCTAGGGGTTATATATTATGCTAGCCTCTAGGGAAAATTTATTTGGAGATATTTAAATCTACACTACCGTACTCGTAGCACCTTAAAATGTTCGAAAACAGCCATCTGTGTGTGCAAAAAACTCGTAGACCCGCTGGCGAAATTTGGTCACGCGGTTTTTGCTCAGATTTGTCCGCTAGGGACAAACACTAGCATTTTCTATTACTATTTTAGCTTAGTGTCTTAACATGTGTAGAGACAAAACAATTCTACAATTCTACTCACTTAGTTCAGCATCTCTAAACCTGTCGGGCACCCAGGGTCCGGCCTTGCAGGCCTTCCCGTAGAAGTCGGCCAGCGCCTTCAGTTTGTTCTCAGTGTTAGACCTGGTGGGGTCGCAGGAACGCTCCAAAACCAGGGACTCAAGGTACTGGAAACAGAAGATGCAGTTGAGTATTGAAAGCCTTAATAGCTTTTCGCTTCGGAGCCGAATCGAACATCAATCAATGGTACCTATTGGAAGTCCCCTAAACGCTCGCGTTGTTCGCTAATCCGAACCCGAAAATTATGCGAATTTAAATCAAATAGACGATCGCAATTTTTCAATAGCTATTGTGCGCTTTTTTCATTTCTCACGTGACGATATTACCATGGACGTCATCGTTCCATTAGACACTCTATCCTAATTTGAATTTTTTTGAAATTATTTTGACTTTTTACTTGAAACTACATGCTGTCGAAGAACCGATGGCCGGTGGACCAGATGAGTCCTGGAGTGGAGACCGCGTATTGGCGTAAATGAAAAAATAAATAAAAAATTGCATACCCCTGACAATGTTTCACTGAGTGGCCTCAAGTCATCCATAGTCTCCCCTGGGTGGCAGAGGGTGCTGTTCCTAAGCACAGCATGCAGGGTGGAGGAATGATCTGGCAGGATTCGCCTGTTGACCACTGCCACAATGTTGCGGGCAAATGGTCCTGAAAAACATGGTTTTATTATACAGGGTGTCCGGTATTGAATGCACCTTGAAACGGTTCAAGGTAGAACTAATGGCCATTCAGAAGAAAACATTTATTATTATTATAATTTTCTGTAAAAATTAAAAAATGTGTCTGCGTGTCCAATACAACAACGTCTTCAGGATGCTGATGCGGCTGCCTCGCTATTGTAGTGCGTCCGGAATGTTTACGGAGGCGCGAACGGACGGCTTTCATGCGGTTGTACGGAAGAACGTAGCGTCTTTGTTGCAGCGCGTGCGAGGCAGTAGCAACAGTATCCTGCAGATGGTTGTATCTCGTGCAGATTGCCCTATCCTAAACAAATGGATGCATATTGTGATGGGAATTGACTAACATAGTGTATAAGATTTAACTAACACAATATTTAATTAATTTAATTTATTTCTCTATTTTATAATTTGTATGGATTAATTTTTATAATCTGAAATAAACTGATTAATAATTAATAATAATAATAAAAAAAATAAAAACAACCGACTTCCGAAAAAACACTACAAAGTGAAAAATAACTTTAATTTAGGAAGTCGGTGTCTTTGGATATGTATTTTAATTTTTTGTCACCGCCATCTGAAATTAAAGTTATTTTTCACTTTGTAGTGTTCTTTCGGAAGTCAGTTGATAATTTTTTTTTTTTTTTTTTACCAATTAATTACAAATAAAAATGTTTTTTTCTGAATGGCCATTAGTTCTACCATGATCCATTTCAAAGTTATCCATTAATTACCGAACACCCTGTATGTATAACTAGCTGTGAAAAAGAAGTAAAATTTCTAAAAAAAAGTAGCCTAAGTAACTCCTTATTACATCAGCTATCTGCCAGTGAAAGTCCCGTCAAAATCGGTCCAGCCGTTTCAGAGATTAACCGAAACAAACAGACAGACAGAAAGACAAAAATTAAAAAAAAATGGTATATGTACCGTGTAAACTTCACCAAGGAACATAATATGCCACAACTGTCACTGGACATTGGAATTTATTTAAAGCCGAACAAAACACTCGACAAAAATTCTGAAATTTTCGCGGTCAGTTTTTTCTTCTAAACCAGTCACAGATTAACAATTTAAAACACATGGCGCCACCTTGACAAAAACCATGGAACTAAAACTCTCAACATTTTCGCAATGAAGATGGTCCACACTCCACAGATAATAGTCTATTTACTGGCTGTTTGAGTTTGTCTATGTCACATGAAGGAAATAAAAAAAAAACTAATTACCTTTTTCTCCCTAGGGACTAAAGTGGTCACTTTAGTCCCGCTTCGTAGGACTATATTGGTGTCTTTTTAGAGCATGAGAAGTGAAAACTATATTTTTAGGACTAGGACTAGACTTACTCTGCCTAAACCTAAGTTCGTTAGTGACCAGCACGTCGATGTTGGCCCACTGTGCGGCCACCAGGTCTTCGGGGCTAAACACTCCGAAGTCCACCGTGCCTTTGCTGATGCGGCGGAGACAGTCTAACCTGAAAATAATTGATTCAGTTTTAAGAACGGGTCAAATAATCTCAGTGTTATTCATTATTGTATATTCAGTGTGCTCTACCGTACTGAACGAAAGCTTTTAAAATAGCAATAACCGCTGGGCTGCCACCATTATATTTCTTAAACCACGGAAACTCGCGCTTATCCCCCATGGGGGTACGTAAAAACTATGGAACTGCTGCGATCCTTACATAATCCTTATAAGTAATTTACGTTCATGTTCATACATCAGCACCCTAATTGCGAAACACGCGAGTATATAATCGGTTTCATTTTGACAGTTCAACAATATTCATTGCGTTATTTATGTTGCTGAGCAGACACTGTTTACGAACATATGAAGCAATGGTTTAGCCATCTGTTTCAAAACGAAACAGATTATAATTAATCGTGAGTTACGAAATTGGGCTGCCAGTCATACACGCACGCCGGTTGCGAGTACTAGATACTAATCTTTCTAAAGAACATCATCTATAAGCTTTAAATGTCCTTCTGGGCCCTAGAATCTAGGGCGTTCCTCTTTAAATCATGCCACATATTCTTCCACAGAATTTTTGCACAGATAAGTAGTAGGTGAATCTAATCGACATTTTTTTCATACAAACTTCGGGAGTGTATAACTACACTGTTCGACAATTTACATCAAAAATTAAACATGTTAAAGTTTTGTCTCATTATTAATATTGTCTGTACGGAAACAGAATACTAAAATAAAAAGCCATTTAAAACTTATGAGCAAACAAAGATTCGTTTTTCTTGCTGATTTAACCTAACTTTGGGCGTGTTTAAGTAATAAAATAACTGTAAAATCTCCAAAACCAAGTCGGTACCGACTAAGTTCAATTATCGAAAAGTTCAATAAACTTTATTGGTAATTAATTAATGCAGCGGTTTTTTCATAAAACCCGATCTTCCGATGGACTTTTCTTATTTTTTTACGCGCCTGTTTTACTGGAAATGATCCTGCATCTCACTCAATAACGTTTTGCGTGTAGACTAGCGTCTAACTGCTCATCACTGATACTACCTTCGTCGGACACGAAGCCTAGTGAGACAGCGTGCTTTTTAGCCAGGCCCACCAGTGACTTCGAGCCAGTGACTAGATTCCCCTTAAACAATCATGATGTTTTCTGCTTGAAGCTTATTCCTATAATGTTTCGACTACTGGGATTTATGCCTCCTTTGAGAGTGGGAGTGAGCCGTAATCCAACACACGGGCCCAGTTGGTGGATGTGACAAGTATGTCTTTGATTTTCTGGGTCGTTTGAAATTATCAAGAAATAATACAAATTATAACTACACGTGTAGTGACGTGCTTGTGTAACTAATTGATAAATCGATTCCATTCACTATATTATCGATTTAGATAAGCTACAACAGCTACATATTGGTGCCGCGTGTAAAATGATTAATTGTGACAAAAATGCATCAGCCGAAAATGATCCAACTGCTGGGATAAACCTATCAGTTGGAACATTTAAAGTTCTAGGAGACGCCGGCTTCCTCATACGTATGGACGTAACAAAATCACGTCGGGATTATTTCGCGCACTCGATTTCCAACGCATAGCTTAAAATCGAAGCGCCGCCGCCGCCGATAGTTTAAAATCGAACAATGTGTATTTCCGAGGCGCTGGGTCGACTCCGTTGGATTCTCAATGCTCAGTTCAACACAGAGAGTTCAAAATGCAGTGTGCGAAAACATCCCGCCCCGATTCCATTACGTTCATGGAAACGTTGACTGAAGGTGTCAGCTAAACTCGACCTTATGTTGTACACGCTCAGGCGCTAAAATAATTCTTGTTGAATTTGACAATCAATAGGCGTGACTGGAGGATAAAGTGTTATATATCGCAACATCGGAGAGGCCTATGTCTAGCTGTGGACTGCGATAGGCTGAGTTGGTTGATTGAGGGGTAAAATTTGACTGACAAGCAAAAGGAGACGATTAAAAAAGACTTGTAGAATGATTTTCTAGGAATCATTATCAAAGTTACAAAACAAATGTGTTTTATTACTCGATTCGGTGAATAGAGCCGATTAAACCCCATAAGGCTTATGGAGCTAAATCAAACTGTGCTGAGAGTCGGCACTTAAGGTGAACCTAGTCCACATTTTTTGCGTACAAACTTCGGGAGCGTTTTACTCCACTATCTAACATGGCACATCCAAAGTAAAATATGATATCGTTTTGTCGCATCATTAATATTTTCTGTACGGAAACAGAATGCTAAAATAAAAACCCATTAAAAAGTTAGGAGCCAACTAAGATTCGTTTTTCTTGCAAATTTTACTTAACTTTGGGCGTGTTTAAGTAATAAAAAAAAGTGTAAAATCTCCAAAACCAAGTCGGTACCGACAAAGTTCAATGATCGAAAAGTTCAATAAACTTTATTGGTCATTGATTTATGCATTGGCTTTTTCATAAAACCCGATCTTCCAAAGGACTTTTCTTAATTTTTTCGCGAATTTTTCACTATAAATGATCCTGCATCTCACTCAATAACGTTGTGCGTGTAGACTAGCGTCTAACTGCTCATCACTGATACTATCTCTGTTGGACACGAAGCCTGGTGAGATAGCGTGATTTGTAGCCAGGCCCACCAGTGAGTTCGAGCCCGCGACTAGGTTCCCCTTAAGCCTTAAATTATCGTCTGCCTGTGATCCAACCCACATTAATTACGGGTCGTTACAACCTAAGTCACCAGTGCAATCCGGAGACACTACCTAATTCTGAGATAGTTTTCTACGGTGGATAGTTACCTGTCAGTCCCCAACACGCACTCCACGCCAGCATTTTCCTTGTCCAGCACTGGGCAATGCGTGGGCGCACGCTTGTAGAGACCACGGCCTTCTACGATGCAGAGGCGTACTGTGGAAGAGATAAATAATATCTTCATTAAAAGGCAGAAAGTCCCAAGTGTAAGAATTAGTAAACCAAAGTTCAACCGCTCTTATTTATTTCCGTCTCTTTCTTGTTTCCCTAAAAGGAAAAATAAAGCGTAAGCCTAAACGAAGTATAGTTGATGAATAACAGAGGGGACGTATAACTACCGGGATAAAAAGTAGTCAGCCAGGTTTTTTATTCGTAGAATATTACGTCTGACAATTCTACTATGGAAAATCTGTCAAAAATTCAAAATTTATTCTCAGGATAAGACTTATTCTAGGTATAAAAGTTTGGTGAAATTCGCCCTTAGTAAGTAAGTATGTACAAGTGGCGAGGGGTAGAATTATGCCCAGGGTAAGCCGTTACAAAATAAGAAACACTCGCCGCATGACCTTAAAGTTTCTTCAGAACTTCAAGCCCCACTTACTCTGATACTGAGTTGAAATCAGAGAATTTTGTACCTACGTAAGATTTGCTTTTCTCTACGTGCAGGCGATTTTTCAGTAGTACTTAAGGGCCTAAGTCCCGTTTGGTAGCGTAACACAGTCACTTTATGAACCGTACTGCTCATTAACGGCTTGTCTTGAAGATTTGAAAAATATATTATTTTGCTATAGATTCATACAGATCATGTTGCCGAGGGTACTTTTTTGTATGGTTAATACTTTTGCTGTAAAAAAATATTTTCCAACACGCAATATTTTGGCTTTTATTCCATACTCCTACTATTCGGCTTCGTTATTTGGAAAAAAAAATACACTGAAAAATAGATAGTTAGAGGTACCACAGAATCGCTAGAGCACAATTGTAAATTAATCAACATTTGCCAAGGAATATCCCCATTTTGAGATAAAGGCTCAGAGGTGCCCTGCGCGGGCGCGGGCGGCAGTCGTGCTTTAGCATTCAGACGGGAGATGAGGATACTATGGGCCTTAAAAACACTTAAAAATGAATTGTACTCTAAAATAATGAATGGTACATCGGTCGGAGGTGGGGTTTCTTAAGGCCCTGGTAACTTTAGATATTGTCGTTATGAGCGATAATAGTTCTTATTGCAATCCGTTACGGGTTAAAATCTGTTGTAATAAATTAGAATAATAAATTAGCAAGCATTGTCGTAAAAATGCAAATAAAATCGTTTAAAATTAGACATTAACTATTTAATACTTAATAAATAATCCATCACTGGATGCAGTTTGGCATTTGGAATTTTATGGTATATATTTTTTTATTATAATTATAATTGTTATTGAAGGGATAAACAGGTTATAAAGATAACTTAGAGGTGACTTTTGATGATTTTTTTGATGCATTAAAGTATGTTTAATTATGTTTTGAGTTCCATCACTTTATGCGAAAAAGACTCGAAAATATCATATATTTTTATGCTTTCAAAATTATTTACTGTTAAAGAGATACACTGGTTTAAAAAACCACCTTTGTGAGCGTTTTCAAGAAATCACCTCCTTAAAGGAAAGGCGTAAGAATCAGCGGTTCACGGGTTAACAATAATAAAGAGAAAATAATCGCTAGATTCAAGTAATACAAGTTTTTTTTTGTTTCTAACTTATTAAATTACTATCGTGTTAAGATATGTATACCGGAAAAGTTTATATTCAGTGCGCAAACTTTAACCATGAATTCAGCATATCATTCTAGACCCACCAGCGTAGAAATTTTTCGTAGGTTTTACAAAAAAAAAAATCTGCTGTGTCATAGAAAAGTGCAATACCTACGCGGTCAAAATGTATGGAACAACTGTTTTTATTTTTGTTTAAAAAAAATGATTATTATTATATTAAAAATAACGATAACCTATTACCAAAATTACTCATGGTTAAATAATTTAAGTATAATCGGCATGGTCTTGCTAAAAATAAACAATACAACACAGACAGATTAATAACCTCCTCCACTTTTGAAGTCAGTTCACAAAAGAAGATTAATTACGAGATAGGTACAGTCGGTTACAAAAGTAGCTAGGGCCCTTTTGACGCTCACTTGACAGTTTTATTATCTATATATATAAAAGAAAGTCGTGATAATTACACTATTTATAACTCAAGAACGGCTTAATCGATTTGGCTGGAAATTGGTGGGGAGGTAGCTTAGAACCAGGAGATGGACATAGGAAACTTTTTTTTTTCTTAATGACGATTGAAAAATTTGCCATTCCCGTTCGATCGCGTTCCCGTGTGACGTGACATAAGTAGGAGATCTCACCTAACAATGGTGTGTCAGCTAGAAAACGCTTTATGCCTTCGAAGTACCAGGTTGTCATTACTAGGTAGGACCTAACGTAGGTGTGTCGGTTAGAAAACGCTCTGTGCCTTCGAAGTATTAGGCTGTCGTAACGGTCGTAACTTTGTAGGAGATCATGCGAAATGAGTAAAGATGTTTTGCAAATAGTTTAACACAACAGGCGGTACGAAGTTCGCCGGGGCAACTAGTTGTTTATAAATTCAAGAACTGTAGATTATACAGTCCCACTATGTCATTCGGTAAAATAGAAAGAGAATGAAAGGAAAATTATTTATTGTGACTCGCACAGGAATTATAAACGAATCACGCCTTTTCTCAGTAACTCTTGCGTATCTGGGGATAACACAGGACCCCACGCAATCATACTTGCGCACTAGTCCAATTCTATTAAGGGGAACCTAGTCGCGGGCTCGAACATACTGGTGGGCCTGGCTAAAAATCACGCTGTTTCACCAGGCTTCTTATCCGACAGAGATAGTATTAGTGATGAGCAGTTAGACGCTAGTCTACACGCACAACGTTATTGAGTGAGATGCAGGATCATTTATATTTAAAAAAATCGCGAAAAAATTAAGAAAAGTTCTTTGGAAGATTGGATTTTATGAAAAAGCCAATGCATAAATCAATGACCAATAAAGTTTATTGAACTTTTCGGTAATTGAACTTTGTCGGTACCGACTTGGTTTTGGAGATTTTACACTTCTTTTATTACTTAAACACGCCCAAAGTTAAGTAAAATCAGCAAGAAAATCTAATCTTTGCTGGCTCCTAACTTTTTAATGGGTTTTTATTTTAGTATTCTGTTTCCGTACAGACGATATTAATAATGTGACAAAACGATATCATATTTTACTTTGGATGTGCCATGTCAGACAGTGAAGTAAAACACTCCCGAAGTTTGTATGCAAAAAATGTGGACTAGGTTCATTGTGGCTATTATTATTATTAGGGAATTAAGGGCTAATTATTAAATAGCCAGATAACTACAGAGTCGAGTTGTAGGTCGTGAATTCGAACCCAAGCAGGCATTTTACTTAGTGTAAATAATTTCATCACCACTGCTCTCAAAACGGTGAATGAAAACATCGTGACGACATCGGCATGTCCTAGAATCGAAAATTCAAAGACATGTGACATCTACCAACTGGGTCCGCGTGGTGGATACATCCCACTCCCTCTCACAGAGAGGAGACCTGTGTCCCAGCAGTGGGAACGTTATAGGCTGATTATGATTTTGATGATGAATAAATGACACACCATCGTCTTTTGTGGTTGACTGTACACCATTTGCATCTGTCAGATTATTAAAACTTTTAAGACATAATGCCAAGGCTGAACTAATGTTAATTACTGTTTATTATTTGTATTATTTTTGTAACAAACCTTGCATACATACGATGGAGGTGTTAGTTTTAACGTAGCTACCATCTTGTTCTAAATTTTACGTTAAAAACTTGATCTATTAGGTATCCTTAATTATGAGTGTACGACTAAACGCCGACAGACACTACGCCGACAGACTGAACACCGACAAGACTTTCCTTCAACGGGACTCTTTGCCGACAGGACACTTATCCTGAGAATTATACCCTTTCAAACAATAAAAAATTATTCCAAATCGGTCCAGCCATCGTCGAGTAATCGGGGAACATACATAAAAATAAAAAAAGGGTTCCGACGAATTGAGAACCTCCTCCTTTTTGAAGTCGGTAAAAAATGCTACCATGCATTGGTAAGCTAAATGACTCGTTTTTAACCGACTTCAAAAAAAGGAGGAGGTTCTTAATTCGACTGTATTTTTTTTTATTGTTTGTGAGCTCAGAACTTTCGACTGTGTTAACCGATTTTGATGATTCTTTTTTTATTTGAAAGCTGGTGCTTCCCGTGTGGTCCCATTTCAATTTCATATAGATTTGATGATGCGTTTCGGAGACAGTTAACGGAACTCTTCAAAAGATGACAGCAAATCAACCGCGATTGCTGCTATCGCATAATATGCATTGTTTTTACCCCAAGGATGATGACATTTCGAATTGGTGTGGGGTAGGTACCATAACTAAAAAGTGAAAAATAAAAACTTTTTCATGTCACCAGTCACCGACTTCCGAAATTAAAGTTATTTTTCACTTTGTAGTGTTTTTTTGGAAGTCAGTTGTTTCTTTTTTTGGAAAAGGTTTTTTTTTCGAAGTCACTTTAAATTGGTAAAGCAAACCGGATCTGCCACGCTAAGAAAGCCACATCTCCAATCACAATGAGATGCAAACAAATTAAGCAAACTTATGACATGTCTGGGAAACGCCCTTGATTCGGCGCGGGCGCAGATGACGTCAGTTTTGTCACAACCTTACGTTGACTCGAACCGGTTGTTTTTAATAGTGTTGCCTGATTGGAACACGTCTTCATTCAACACGTTGGGTTCACAAACTTTGACTTTCATCGAGCTGTTATTGCAACGAAAATAAAATATTAATACTGAAACGGCTTATCAGTGGATTCACACGAATTTGCGCGCCCGTAACGGGCGAATCATAACGTTTATTACAAAATATACAAAACGTGTCAATTGCCTAATACGTAATACTAGAATTGTAGATTCGCCCACAAATAAATTTAAGTAGGTACATCGTGCGAATTGCCTACAGAAAATATTATTTAATAGTGTCGATTCGCTCGTTTCGACTAATAACCCAAGTTAACAGGATACATCACATAAAAAGCCAGGCTTTGTGTAAATGTACATCACCTTGACATGATACCAGGAAAAACAATATTTGCACAGCGCGGACCACGTCATTATAACTATTATTGTACATTTAATGTGCCAATAATCATCTAATAGCATCCGGTGGGTACCTACTCTATTATTAGTTTTTAAAAAAACAGGTATAAAGATTCATCCGGTACAGACGCCAGCACAAGCTACCCCAATCTGTCAAGTTTCTTTGATAGATTTTTATCTTTATATCATAAGCATAAGGTTCATGTTCAATTGGGAAAATTTGACAATTTGGGGTAGCTTGATGTCAGAGCTGGCGTCTGTACAATTGCACTATATTGAGATGACAAAAACAATTACAAAACCTGCCAAGTGCGAGTCGTATTCGCTCACGTAGGGCTCAGTACCACAAGGCAAGTTTATTTTATGGAGACCCTCTCAATTTTTAACCGACTTCAAAAAGGAGGAGGTTCGCAATTCATCGGAACATTTTTTTTTTCATGTATGTTCCCCGATTACTCGAAGATGGCTGGACCGATTTGATTTTTTTTTTTGTTTGATAGGGTATACTTCCCAGATGGTCCCATAATCATCAAGTCAGGATCTGATGATGGGATCCTGGAGAAATAGAGAGAACTCTCCAAATTTTAAAGGCACACGAAGCGATTTGGATATTTTTTGGAAGAGTACTTTCTCGGAGTCGTCCCATTTCAATTTGGTGAAGATATGATAAAGAACTTCGGAGATAGGCAACGGAACTTCTCAATAAATTATAGCAAATGGACTGGGATTGCTGAAATCAAATGTCTGTCTATTGCTTACACCAGTTCATAACATAACATCACGCCGGTATGCTGTGAAGGGGTAAGCACATTTGAACCACTAAAAGGCGGTGACAAAAAATTCAAATACAGCTCCGAAGACACCGACTTCCAAAATTAAAGTTATTTAAATAAAGTTTAAAATTAAAGTTTTTTTGGAAGTCGGTTTTTTTTTTTTTCGAAAATGTTTTTTTAACTTAAGTTTATTTTTACTATTTGTTGTTATAGCGGCAACAGAAATACACATCATTTACTGATCATCCTTTTCTCAACTATGTTGAGGTCTGCTTCCAGTCTAACCGAATGCAGCCAAATACCAGTATTTTACATGAAGCGACTGCCTATCTGACCTCCACAACCCAAGAAATCAACTGGGTAACACGATACCCCTTGGTAAGACTGGTTGTCAGACTTTCAGGCTTTTGACGGCCCGTAACGACTGTCAAAGATCCACGAATGAAGTGGGTCAAAATCGCGCTCAAAGGACCGACTCCTTTGAGCGCGATTTTGACCCACTTTAAACGGTCAGATTTCATTGAAACTTTGTAAACTTGTCGAGGACCGATGACAATTCAATAATTTAAAAAAAAAATGAGAAAAAAAACGTGTTTGTAGTTTGCAGAACTAAAAAATAGAAAATAAATAATAGTTTAAAAAAAACTAAAAAACACGCTTTAAAAACCAAACTAAAAAAGGAGAAAATAATTTAATTCAATTAAAAAGCGTGGGGTGCTTTTTGAGGTATTTTTATAATTAATTAATGTCAAGCACCCCACGCTTTTTAATTGAATTAAATTATTTTCTCCTTTTTTAGTTTGGTTTTTAAAGCGTGTTTTTTAGTTTTTTAAACTATTATTTTTTTATAATAATGTACTCTAGATGGCGGCTCTAGATTGCATTTAATGTGACGTTACATAGCCTATAACAAGCGTACGATACCTCATTTATCAAATTATGATGATAAATGAGGTATGAGTTGAAACAGATGAACATAAATAAATACATACCGGTAAAAATCACAACCTTACTTTTCGCTTCGCCGTAGTCGGATAAAAAACGTGTTACGCGAACCCCAAGTAACATGGGCCAAAGGCAGATAGAAAGATGAAAATGTGTGTGTCAAGCATACAATAATTATTAGCCATTACTGAAGCAGGAAATAATAAATAAATTACTCAAGAAGTTACTAATAAGTACAAACAATGGACTGATGACATCAGGGTCAAAGTTGCCTTGACACGAGGACACACCTCAAACCGCATCCGAACCAGTTCAGCAGTTTTGAGAAATAACGTGACAGATGTGCATAAATTAAGAAGAGTAGATTTATTATGTTCAAGCTCGTGCTATTAACTTTTAACTTGAAAGTTTCAGTGCTGCAGTCAGTCTCAACGAGGTCAGATTCAAAAATAATAGTTTAAAAAAACTAAAAAACACTTTCATTGAAACTTTGTAAACTTATCGAGGACCGATGACAATTCAATAATGAAAAAAAAAAGAGAAAAAAACACGTTTTTGTAGTTATCAGAACTAAAAAATAGAAAATAAATAATAGTTCAAAAACTAAAAAACACGCTTTGAAAACCAAACTAAAAAAGGAGAAAATAATTTAATTCAATTAAAAAGCGTGGGGTGCTTGACATTAATTGATTATAAAAATACCTCAAAAAGCACCCCACGCTTTTTAATTGAATTAAATTATTTTCTTCTTTTTTAGTTTGGTTTTTAAAGCGTGTTTTTTAGTTTTTCAAGCTATTATTTATTCAGTTTGTTGATGATACGTTGATGTCATGAACAAAGTGACCAATTCGTATACTATTGCTATGTAAGCAGTTACAGACTACAGAAAAAGTTTTACTAGTTAGAATTTCTCATTTCTCAGCAGCCCTTAGCCTGGATTTTTGCCTGATTTGTGGCAAAAGGCTGTATCCCTATCACCTGGGACCATCTACCTTCTTCTTCCAATTGAAAAGACTTCCTATCAGACAAATCACTACTCCAATATAGTCCCCCTCAGTCATGATGCGTTCGGTGACCCACTGATGTGTAAGTACCTACCATAATGCGTTCCATTTTATTTTTGTTTTATTTTTATATTATATTTTGGTGTGAAATTGTAATGTACATTAATTCTTATTGAAATTCCTAATGTAATTTATTTTCTATTTTTATGTAACTATTGTATGCCCTAAGGGCGGGACGAAGCTGTTCACAACTAATTATTTAAGAGCTGTATTATGTACCTACCTATGATCCACAATAAAGAGATTGAATTGAATTGAACTCTGCCAACCCTTTTGGAGAAAAAGTCTTGATGCAAACTTGATGTCGACCACAAGCTGTCGTGCTACAAGGCTAAATACTTGACCAACAGTCGACCATTATGTCAATAAAACCATAATCTATTCTTAGTAAATAAAGGTACACAATCACGTTTATTTTTAGTCATTCTACAAACAGAAAACTAGAATAAGTAGTAATAGAAGGACCTAAAGCATGTGTCCTACCGCGCGCCGGTGAATAAGCGACTAGCTATAAGCGATTTTCTTGCTCAAGAAACGAAAAGAGATACATAATGTGGCGGCATCTACACCGCCACAAGGCACTAGGCATCACACTGACGTCACGCAAAATCCTGCATCGCGCAAGCAGAGTTTACCGCGCATTTAGCCTTTATGCAACGGCAACGTCCCGACATCAATAGTCCGGTCATTCCGATCCCTTGCTGCCTTCTTCTAGTGACGCCCTAAGCCGAGGTCCGTACCCTACAGGGGGTGCCCTTAGCGTGTAGTTGCTCTAGTTTTAAGTCTGTAATGTAGTAATGGCTGGAGCGCCTAAGCATCCGACCACCTCCTAGGCTGACCTACGAGATGTCAGTCCCATAAAATAATCATCGGGCAGTTCCGTGTGGTGCCGGACGTAAAGAATAGCACTATCCCATTTCTTCCCGTGGGTGTCGTAGGAGGCGACTAAGAGACTTACTAGAGAATGGGCAGCAGCGTTCTCTATGCATTTGACCACCATACTGCGATCGCCAACCCGCCTGCCAAGCGTAGCGATTATGGCAAGCACCTCCAAATTGGGGGAGGCCTATGTACAGCAGGGACGTCTTCCGGCTGAAATGATGATGATGAACCATCGGGCAGTTGCCCACCAGACACGACACCCGTCTGGTCTGTGGATCTTCCCTGTTCTATGAAGGTGGTGAACTTTACACCCAGTTCCCACATCTCAATATATTAAAACTTGATCACTGACTGTACACACCAAGTACTCGATTGTTGCAGCGACAAGAGCTATCAAAGAGAGTACTCCCCCAGCGATGCTCGCTTAGTAATCAGAACACTCGCTAGACTCACGTTTGGTACAGATCGCGGCACGTAAATTGAACCAAAATGGTGGATTTTTGGTTAAACTTACGTGCCTCGATCTGTAATTTATTTCCAAACTTCAGTACACGTTACATCAATGACTATGTTAGATGGTGACCTCATTCTTTTTTACACGCTTTATAATAGGTCTTTACCTATGAAATTGCCGTTTTGTATGAAAAAATTTAAACGAATTTTTTTCATGTATTTTTTATTTGTATTAATCGAAGTAATCACCCATGCAATCAATGCATCTTTGCCATCGCAGTGGCAGTTTATTGATGCCCTTCTTAAAGAAATCAGCTGGACGGGAGGCAACAAATTCTTCAAAGGCATTTTGTACTGCCTCTCGGGTATTGAACTTTTTTCCCGCCAAGAAGTTATCCAAATTCTGGAAAAAGTAGTAGTCTGTAGGCGCAAGGTCTGGTGAGTAGGGCGGATGACGGAGAGCTTCCAACCCCAGTTCTTGCAACTTGGAGACCGTCTGCTGTGCAGTATGAGGTCGCGCGTTGTCGTGCAGGAGCAGCGGAGACGAGCGATTGACCAATGCTGGTTGGAGATGTGCCAGCTTCTCCATCATTGTGTTCAGTTCTTCACAGTACACATCTGCAGTAATGCTCACCCCGTTTGGTAAGAAGCTGTGATGAATCACACCGGCGCTAGACCACCAAACAGTGACCATCACTTTTCTAGGGGTAAGTTTTCGTTTAGGGCATTGTTTAGGTGCTGAACCAGGATCCAACCAACTTGCTGAGCGCTTGCGGTTATCAAACAGAATCCATTTTTCATCGCAGGTAACAATGCGGTTCAAAATTCCTTCATTTGTGTGTCTGTTGAGCAGTGCAAGGCACGTCTCGACGCGTACTTCGCGCTGACGATCATTGAGTTCGTGGGGCACCCATTTGTCAAGCTTTTTTACCTTGCCAATTTGACGCAAATGGACCAATATTGTTTTGACGCTAACGTCGAAAGCTGCTGCTAATTCAGCCGTAGATTGTGTATCATCAGCTTCCACAATCGCCTTTAATTCGTCATTGTCGACCAAAGTCTTCGGACGACCGCGAGGTTCATTTTTCAGGTCGAAATTTCCAGAACGGAAGCGAGCAAACCAATAACAGGTGGTGCGTTGGTTTGTAGTGTTAGCTCCGTAAACGTCGTTGATGTTGCGTGCCGCTTGTGCCGCGTTGCTGCCACGACGGTACTCATATTCCATAATTACTCGAATTTTTAACGTATCCATGATGACGAAAAAGATTGAAATGCGATGAAAATGTAACACTAATCAATAAACAAATGACTACTTTTGGTAAAAAAAAAACATGTTTTTAAAATAAAATTAATTTGAAATTAGAATTCTTACCCAAACAAAAATTATTTTGATTTGAAATGGCCAGTACTGCAAAACGGCAATTTCATAGGTAAAGACCTTCGCTTGTATGTTTGTTTGTATGTAACCGACCCCTTTGAGCGCGATTTTGACCCACTTTAAACGGTCAGATTTCATGGAAACTTTGTAAACTTGTCGAGGACCGATGACAATTCATTATTTAAAAAAAAATGAGAGTAAAAAACACGTTTTTGTAGTTAGCAGAACTAAAAAATAGAAAATAAATAATAGTTTAAAAAACTAAAAAACACGCTCTAAAAACCAAACTAAAAAAGGAGAAAATAATTCAATTCAATAAAAAAGCTTGCGTGCTTGACATTATACCTAAATGATTACAAAAATACCTCAAAAAGCACCCCAAGCTTTTTAATTGAATTAAATTATTTTCTCCTTTGGTTTTTAAAGCGTGTTTTTTAGTTTTTTAAACTAAGTATTATTTTTCGTGTGAGACAACGAGTGCACGCGCTCCTACCTTCGGGTGTTTGTTCTGATTTTGGTTCAACTTACGTGACGCGATCTATACATACGCATAGTGATCGATTCACGTCGTCGCGCACGCGTTTTTCGTTGCTAGCTCTACTCGCTTCTCGCTAATCGCTAGCGGTGCCACAGGTGCCGTGATTTCTTATTATTTGTGACGTAAGCGAAATTCCCCGTTACCAAATGTCAGTTGCATTCAAGAATTTTAAAATGGCGGCCGATATTGACTTTTCCCTTTTACGATTTTGGCAAAAACTGGTTGAATTGGTTGATATGAAAGTGAGGGTGACTCATTGTGCGTAGGTATTATCTGATTTAAGATGCATCTGGTTGAAACAGTGGATTACAAGGGAAAGTTAATTGACAATATCAGCATTTATTTAAATGTGTGGACAAATATTATTTACTAGATTCCGCCCGCGGCTTCGCCCGCGTGGAGGTCGAAAATTATCCCGCGGGAACGTACTACCGGGATAAAAAGTATCCTATGTGTTAATCTAGGTTATAATCTATCTGTGTGCCAAATTTCATCCAAATCCGTTCAGCCGTTTTTGCGTGAAAGAGTAACAAACATCCATCCATCCATCCATACTTACAAACTTTCGCGTTTATAATATTAGTAAGGATTATTGGACCGAATTTGTGAATTAGAAACTGCGCTACTCTTTGTTTACTACCTGAGTAGGTAATATAAAGAAGGAGAGGGCTAATGCTCGCAGTTTCCCTACGTGATTGAATCAGTAATGAAGAGATCCGGCAGAATAGATGGCCGATGGGGCCGAAAGGTTCTGCAAAATGGTTGAGCTGGATGGTGCTGATCCACGCGTCAAGTTCGTGAACGGGCGCTGTCGGTTGAGACTGGTCATGTCCTAATTTCCAGGGCTTATTTTTTATCTTATATTTAGAATTGTTTTTTTTTTACATTGTTCTCACATACAGAAGCAACAAGAATAATGTTCCCAAGATTTTGTAATATAAAGTATAGTAATATAGTGTCCATGGAGTTTCTTGCCCGTTCTTCTACATAGAGATCTACGTTTTGGAATGGGCAACTAGCTTCAACTTTCCAACTGTTCGACTTTTTGACAGTTCAAAAGTGTCTTTATATGGTTTAATTGAAATAAATGCTTTGAGTTTGAGTTTGAAATTTCCCCTTACACAGTGGCCCGTGTCTAAGGTCATAAACTCTCTTAAAAGAGAAGAAAAATAAAGAACTCAAAATAATAATATTAATACATAATCTTATCTTACTAGAGAATGGGCAGCAGCGTTCTCTAAGCATTTTACCACCATACTGCGATCGCCAACCCGCCTGCCAAGCGTGGCGATTATGGCAAGCACCCCCATATTGGGGAGGTCTATGTCCAGCAGTGGACGTCTTCCGGCTGAAATGATGATGATAATGAATACATAATCAGCCTATAATGTTCCCTCAGTCACTTCGAGAGCTTGGGGTTCTTATCGGCCTTGTCCCAATTTATTTGTGGTCGGCGCAACATGTATATTACTCCCACACTTCTCTATTAGTCGTCGTCTCCGTAGTCATACCCTTTCTAACCATATCATCATTCACACAGTCCATCCATCGTTTCTTTGGTCTTCCCCTAGTCTTACAGCCATCAACATCCAGGATCAAAACTTTCTCATTCCGATCCAACCTGTCCCTTGCTGCAGCGATGCCCTAAACCGAGGTCCGTATCATAAATGATAAATGATTTTATTTCTGTAAGTAGGTTTGTGTTCCGTGTGGTGCCGGACGTAAAAGAATAGCACCATCCCATTTCTTCCCGTGGGTGTCGTAGAAGGCGACTAAGGGACTTACTAGAGAATGGGCAGCAGCGTTCTCTATGCATTTTACCACCATACTGCGATCGCCAACCCGCCTGCCAAGCGTGGCGATAATGGCAAAACCCCCCTTTTGGGGGAGGCTTATGTCCAGCAGTGGACGTCTTTTGGCTGAAATGATGATGATGATGATGAGGTTTGTACAAACACTTTTACACGTCAATCATATTTTTTTAAACTAGATGAGGTCGGCGTTTCCTATCTGACTACTTTGAGAAGAAAGGCCGAAACAAACTCAGAGGTCACAGTCTCTTTTAAAGTCCAGACATTTATTTATTCATAGGGGTGCTTGGCGGGTAGTCGCTCTAGTTTTAAGCTGGAGGCCCTAATTTATTAAGGTAGCCACAGGAGAGTCCGGTTAAGGGCCTACGTCCCATTTGGTAGCGTAACACGGTCACTTTATGAACCGTACTGCTCATTAACGGCTTGTCTTGAAGATTTGAAAAATATTAGGTCTTTACCTATGAAATTGCCGTTTTGCAGTACTGGCCATTTCAAATCAAAATAATTTTTGTTTGGGTAAGAATTCTAATTTCAAATTAATTTTATTTTAAAAACATGGATTTTTTTTTCCAAAAGTAGTCATTTGTTTATTGATTAGTGTTACATTTTCATCGCATTTCAATCTTTTTCGTCATCATGGATACGTTAAAAATTCGAGTAATTATGGAATATGAGTACCGTCGTGGCAGCAACGCGGCACCAGCGGCACGCAACATCAACGACGTTTACGGAGCTAACACTACAAACCAACGCACCACCTGTTATTGGTTTGCTCCCTTCCGTTCTGGAAATTTCGACCTGAAAAATGAACCTCGCGGTCGTCCGAAGACTTTGGTCGACAATGACGAATTAAAGGCGATTGTGGAAGCTGATGATACACAATCTACGGCTGAATTAGCAGCAGCTTTCGACGTTAGCGTCAAAACAATATTGGTCCATTTGCGTCAAATTGGCAAGGTAAAAAAGCTTGACAAATGGGTGCCCCACGAACTCAATGATCGTCAGCGCGAAGTACGCGTCGAGACGTGCCTTGCACTGCTCAACAGACACACAAATGAAGGAATTTTGAACCGCATTGTTACCTGCGATGAAAAATGGATTCTGTTTGATAACCGCAAGCGCTCAGCAAGTTGGTTGGATCCTGGTTCAGCACCTAAACAATGCCCTAAACGAAAACTTACCCCTAGAAAAGTGATGGTCACTGTTTGGTGGTCTAGCGCCGCGCCGGTGTGATTCATCACAGCTTCTTACCAAACGGGGTGAGCATTACTGCAGATGTGTACTGTGAAGAACTGAACACAATGATGGAGAAGCTGGCACATCTCCAACCAGCATTGGTCAATCGCTCGTCTCCGCTGCTCCTGCACGACAACGCGCGACCTCATACTGCACAGCAGACGGTCTCCAAGTTGCAAGAACTGGGGTTGGAAGCTCTCCGTCATCCGCCCTACTCACCAGACCTTGCGCCTACAGACTACTACTTTTTCCAGAATTTGGATAACTTCTTGGCGGGAAAAAAATTCAATACCCGAGAGGCAGTACAAAATGCCTTTGAAGAATTTGTTGCCTCCCGTCCAGCTGATTTCTTTAAGAAGGGCATCAATAAACTGCCACTGCGATGGCAAAGATGCATTGATTGCATGGGTGATTACTTCGATTAATACAAATAAAAAATACATGAAAAAAATTCGTTTAAATTTTTTCATACAAAACGGCAATTTCATAGGTAAAGACCTATTATATGATTTTGCTATAGATTCATATACTTAGATCATTTTGCCCGAAGTACTTTTTTTGTATGGTTAATACTTTTGCTGTAAAAAAATATTTTCCAACACGCAATATTTTGGCTTCTATTCCATACTCCTACTAAACGGCTTCGTTATTTGGAAAAAAAAATACACTGAAAAATAGATAGTTAGAGGTACCACAGAATCGCCGAAGCACAATTGTAAATTAATCAAAAGAATATCCCCATTTTGAAATAAAGGCTCAGAGGTGCCCTGCGCGGGCGCGGGCGGCAATCGTGCTTTAGCATACAAACAGGAGATGAGGGTACTATGGGCCTTAAGAAGCTGACAACCTCTTAGGTTGACCAGCGAGATGACTTTCCAAAAAAAAAAACATGCGGAGCAGTCTTTGGGGACTGCTGATAGAAGGTAAAACTAAGTAACTTGTGTATTTTTCACGCTTTCAAAACAATTGGAAGTTTTCACTTCAATTGTTTTGAAAGCGTTCGGTGATGATGACGCGAGTTCCATGATTGTTGTTTCCACTTCAAAAATACTCAAAGCTTCTCTCACGAAATTTTCACCATTATTTCTCTTCTCCACTTTCTTCAAAATAAAAAATTAGATACTTTTAGCAAGAAGGAGACCCAACTAAGAGTTCCTTCCTAACCACAAACCAAGGAATGGAATGGTTCACTAATTCTACCCGAAACACATGGCCTTTTAATAAAAAATACTTATCTTTTGTTACCACAGACCAAAAATAAAATAAACTAACACACAGACATTCACTTAAAAAGTTCTGTGTACAAACAAAAAAAACGACGGCCAAGTCCGGTCTGCGACCTTGCAAAGATTTATTTGTAAGTGTATTTATAAACTGATATCTGCCTGACCCGGCAGAAATCGTATCCTATCCAATACAAAACGTTCATAAAAAAAGCCCATAGTATCCTCATCTCCCGTTTGTATGCTAAAGCACGACTGCCGCCCGCGCCCGCGCAGGGCACCTCTGAGCCTTTATCTCAAAATGGGGATTTTCCTTTGATTAATTTACAATTGTGCTTCGGCGATTCTGTGGTGCCTCTAACTATCTATTTATCAGTGTATTTTTTTTTTCCAAATAACGTAGCCGTTTAGTAGGAGTAGGTATGGAATAGAAGCCAAAATATTGCGTGTTGGAAAATATTTTTTTACAGCAAAAGTATTAACCATACAAAAAAAGTACTTCGGGCAAAATGATCTATATGAATCTATAGCAAAATCATATATTTTTCAAATCTTCAAGACAAGCCGTTAATGAGCAGTAGGGTTCATAATGTGACCGTGTTACGCTACCAAACGGGACGTAGGCCCTTAATATCCCGGAAACTTTTATTTCAAACTAGCTGACCCGGCAAACTTCGTACCGCCGATAAAAGATTTTTGAACTTTTCGTGAGACTAACAAACACCCTGTTCCCTCTTAAACCATTGATACCCGGCCGTCACTCTGTCACTCGTACATCTTTGACAGTCGCCACGGATCGTCAGAAGCCCGAAAGCTTGACAACCAGTCTTACCAAGAGGTATCGTATTACCCAGTAACTGGGTTGTGGAGGTCAGATAGGCAGTCGCACCATATATCAAAAAACTGGTATTCAGCTGCATCTGGTTAGACTGGAAGCTGACCCCAACATAGTTGGATAAAGACTAGGCAGATGTTGATGAGTATCAACATTAATAATTAATTAAACAAAAGTACATTAAAACTTTTATTAATTTTTTGCGTTCTTCACGAGTCAGCGCGTCCAAGCAAGTAACTATTAGTTTTTTATTTATGTAGGTACAGTCTTAGTATAAGGATATAAACGTCTCGGGGATTTCCCGACGCCTTTCATATGATTTTTATCTGACAGGAAACTCAAGTGAGGTCAGATGAAGAGCGTAATTCATCGTCAGTATTATAGTATAAATAAATGTACTTTATTTCCTTCAATCTTAATTAGATTTAAATCATCATGTGATTGTTTGTTTCATTCATTCGTTTTGTTGTAGGTTTGTAATGTGTGATGAAGATGTTATTGTAAATAGAACATTTTTTTTTAATAAAATTACTTTTACTTCGTGTATCTCAGTATTTAGTACTGTCTTAAATCTACCTAAAAAAGTTAGAACTTAACTTTGAAATAAAACCCCTTATTTATAAACGCTGCTTAAAGTAAAGTAGTGAATAGCGACTGTTTAGCCATACATTTTTGACGTTTAAACATCTCTTAACTTTAAACACCGTTTATGAATATACCCCAAAATGTTTTACACTCCTGCTTCTACGAGCCTATTTTTTCTAAAGCTATAATAAATGGTTGTCAGCTGCTTAACCGGACTCGCCTGTGGCTACCTTAATTAATTAAGGGTTCCATCCAGCCATGGCTTAAAAACTTAAAGCTAAAGCGATTGCTCGCTAAACGCACCTCCTGTGGGGTACAGACCCTGGGCTTAGGGCATCGCTGGTAGATAATAAAGGACAGATCGGAATAAAAGAAAACGCAGTCACGTGGTCGTTGGTTTTTAAACTTATGCCTCCGGTAAATAAGAGGTTGATGTTAAGGGAAACCTAATCGCGGGCTCGAACTCACTGGTGGGCCTGGCTAAAATTCATGCTACCTCACCAGGCTTCGAGATAGTATCAGTGATGAGCAGTTAAACGCTAGTCTACATGCACAACGTTATTGAGTGAGATGCAGGATCAGTTATAGCAAAAAAATCGCGAAATTAGAAAAGTCCATTGGAAGATCAGCACCCTAATTGCGTAACTCACGATTAATCATAATCTGTTTCGTTTTGAAACAAATGGCTTAACCATTGCTTCATATGTTCGAAAAATGTATCAGCTCAACAACGTAAATAACGCAATGAATATTGTTGAACTGTCAAAATGAAACCAATTATGATTAATCGCGTGTTACACAATTAGGGTGCGGGTTTTATGAAAAAGCCAATGCATAAATCAATGACCAATAAAGTTTATTGAACTTTTCGATAAATGATCTTTGTCAGTACTGACTTTGTTTTGGAGATTTTACACTTCTTTTATTACATAAACACGCCCAAAGTTAAGTAAAATTAGCAAGAAAAACGAATCTTTGTTGGCTCCTAACTTTTTAATGGGTTTTTATTTTAGTATTCTGTTTCCGTACAGACAATATTAATAATGAGACAAAACGATATCATATTTTACTTTGGATGTGCCATGTCAGACAGTGGAGTAAAATACTCGCGAAGATTGTATTCAAAAAATGTGGACTAGGTTCACCTTAAGTTTCAGCAGTCATTTGTTTGACTGTATAAGTGATACTTAAATATTGTAATCAATCATAAAATATTATCTAAAATTCACAGACGAACAAAAACGTCTAAACACTAATACAAGACTCTTGGAGTTGTTTTACGAATATTTTGACATTATAACAAGTTTTGAAGGTCTTGGCAACAGTACTGCGGTCAGACTGCCTCGCTTAAAAGGACACGAAAATACACGCACGCAAATACATAAGAGTTTAAATTACATTTCTGTTTAAATATCTAATACCTATACTAACACTATAGTATTTTGGAATTATTTGATGAAATTCAAACGAAAAGTTAAATTAGGCTGAGATTCAGCACTTTTCTGCGTCAAATAACATAAGACAGTCCCCCAAAACGCCCTTAACGATGTGGTCAACTGCCAGGGGTGCGGGTTGTTCGAAAGAGATACCGCGGGCCCTGGCACACAGGCAACTTAGGGAACACGGGTGGGTTTTAGTCAGTAAAAGTCTGACACGCCCGCCCTCCCGCTCCACCCAGAGCGGGAGAAGTTATTTGATGATTTCCTACACAAAAAAAAAAAAACTATGTGGTCAATAATTGTATAATCAGCCTTTAACGGTCCCCCACTGCTGGAACACAGCCACAGGCCTTCTCTCTGGGAGTGGGCCGTAATCCACGTCACGCAGGCCTAGTGCGGGTTGGTAGAAGGCACATAATTATCTTCGAATTTCTGGTTCTGGGATGGTGTCCTCAACTCATAAGCCGGAGTCGCTTTAGGAAGAAAGCAATTTGGGCACGCCAGGATAGCGGCGGTAAGTCCCCTCTTCGAGGAGTGGCTTGAGAGGCGGTACGGCGTCCTCACCTTCCGCCTGACGCAGGTCCTCACCGGACACGGTTGTTTCGGGAGGTTCCTGTTTCGGATAAGGCGGGAGGAAATGCCCGGGTGTTTCCACTGCGAGGATCAGCCTGAGGACACGGTGGAGCACACGGTGGAGGTCTGCCCATAATACAATTTGGATTTTAATGATTCTTCTTCTTAGCGTAGCGATAGCAAAAAAAACAAAATTAAAGATGTTTGAGGCCCAAAATTCGGGCCGGGGTTCCGTGTGATGCCGGACGTAAAAGAATAGCAACATCCCATTTCTTCCCGTGGGTGTCGTACAAGGCGACTAAGGGACTTACTAGAGAATGGGCAGCAGCGTTCTCTATGCATTTAACCACCATACTGGGATCGCCAACCCGCCTGCCAAGCGTGGCGATTATGGCAAATTCCCTCTTTTGGGGGAGGCTAATGTCCAGCAATGGACGTCTATCGGCTGATATGATAATGATGATGATGATGAGGCCCAAAATTCAGCTGATTAAACTCCGCTCATTGCACTGATGCAGTCATAAGATCGTCAAAATCACAATTAACAGGGTTTGCTGCACAGGATTGAAAGGTGAGCCATTGTCTGTGGGGAGGTGCCATATACGCACTTGAGATCTGAGCCGTCTGTGAACCCCCATCTGTGGAGTTTTTTTTTGCTCCGACTGACTTGGGTTTTAAGTCTATTTAGAGATTTCCGCGGCCACGGTAACGCGTGCCCAAGGAAGGCTTTCAGATGGTTCGATAAAATTGTCAGAACGTTTACCTACAAAAACAACTGCCAAAATGTAAAACTTAAAGTTCATGCCAGATTTGTTTAAATACATTAAAAGAGTAACGGTGGAGTTTTATTGCTGAGAGAGCACAAGCTAGGGAGATGATGAGATGATGATGTATATTTAGAGATACCGGTTATTATTTTCATGAAAATGTTTCAATTTTAGAATTCTATGTCATTACGTTGCATTACATTACTATCCGGGACTCAAAACAGCTTTCACAGTTATTATTTTCATGAAAATGTTTCAATTTTAGAATTCTATGACATTACGTCCTTTAGTAAGTTAGTACTATCCGGGACTCAAAACAGCATTCACATTTACATATACAGGTTGAAATTGAAAACATGCGACAAACCGAAATGGGAGATTGTACTCATCATTATGAACAAAAAAAAAAAAAACAGCTGTTCCCTACATTTTGACGAGTTATGCGAACATAAATGTAGGGAACAGATGTTTTTTTTTCGCGATTGCATCATTGGTCCCTTAGTAAAACGTTGTTCATAATGATGAGTACAATCTCCCATTTCGGTTTGTCGCATGTTTTCAATTTCAGCCTGTATATTTTGTGATTGCCCACTTAGTAGTACAGATGGATATCAAAACTCTTGTAGATCCCATCGGCGTAACCTTTTCAAAACCACTTTGGGATCTAATTCTAGTCTAACCAGTTGCGTCTCAAATACAATAATTTATGCTAATTTTACTAGGATCAAATCAAACCTAGTTGGACTAAACGCAGAGTAAGAATTCCTTTCAATAGTGGCTTAGTAATAACAGCTGCAAGGGTCGCTTGCCGCGATTGGTCCGTGGATGGCTGACCATCTTTACAAACCGAGACCCCTCCGTGTGTTTTTTTTTTTCTTGTCGAGCATCTCGCAGTTGGCCTTGAGAGGCCGTGACTGCTTAACCGGGCTTTCCTGGGGCTGCCATTAAGAATTAACTTATCGCCTCCAGCCAGGGCTTACAAACTAAAATAAATTACAAACTAAGCGACTGCACGCTGAGGGCACCCCCTGTGGGGTACGGGCCTCGGCTCAGGGCGTCACTGATAGGGGGACAGCTATCATTGGGTACAGGCTGGATATATATAATATTGGCATTATTATTGATCGGGGAATCCTCCGTGTCTCGGAAAGCACGGTCATTTGTACAGTGAGAGGCAGAGAAAACTCATCCCTTCTCCAGCCTTCGCTTCATTTCTAGGGGATGAGTTTTGTCTGCCTCTCACTGTACATCTTTGACAGTCGTTACGCCCGAAAATCTGACAACCAGTCTTACCAAGGGGTATCGTATTCCCCAGTAACTGGGTTGTGGAGTTCAGGTAGGCAGTCGCTCCATGTAAAATACTGGTATTCCTCTGCATCCAGTTAGACTGGAAGCTGACCCTAACATAGTTGGTGAAAGACTAGGGAGATGATAAGGTGGAACAGCGAACGACAATCGAGCTTCTGGCGTTATTAGGGTATTTTACTATATGCGAGAAAAAATCTAAAAATATATTATTGAGATAGCTTAGGCAAAATGCAGTCGGAAAATGTTAGTTTTAGTTCATGTAACAACAAAATAAATTTTAAAATTATATTTATAGATTTCAGTTTTTTTAATCTGTTTTTGAACACCATGAAATAGTAGCCGCCATGTTATTTCGTCATACGGCATGTCAACTGAGCAACTTTGTACTTTTACTATTTTGGTAACTAAAGTAATTTTTATTTAAATCATATTTTGCATTCAGGAACAGCAAACCAACGATAAGTAGAAAAATAACTCATTTTATAAATTATAAACAATTGTCATACAAAATATCAGCGCATTTGTTTTTAGCAAACTGACGTCATACCCACAGAGCAATATGGCGTCTACTGCGTCCAGCGTTTTCGTCAAATTACGCGCGAAATTTGAAAATGTAAAATTTAAATGCATTTCTATGGCACTAATCGATTAAATAAAAATATTGTGTTTTTTTTTTAGTGGTTTATTAGGACTCTAGAATCTAATTAAGACACATTACAAAAATGAGTGTAATACAGTATTGAAAGAGTCGTGACGGCTCTTGCTAGAATGGCCAGTTCGCGCGCTAATTTAGTTATTCCTTCGTATTAAGAAAACAAAAACACATTTTGTGCTCCAGAGTTCTAGAGGTTACCCCCCACATAATTATAAGCTTACAAAAAAAAAAGTTGAAGTTTAGAAATACCTCCGATCACTTTAAATCCATACATACCTACTTGCTGAGCACCTTCTTAAAAGTTATTAAAGTCAAAGTCAAAGAATTTAAAAAGGCACTTTTGAAGGTCAACATTTTTTCTTTTTTTTTGGGTGGGAAATCATCAAATAACTTCTCCCGCTCTGGGTGAAGCAGGAGGGCGTGTCAGACTTTTACTGACTAAAACCCACCCGTGTTCCCTCAGTTTCCTGTGTGCCAGGGGCCGTGGGTATCTATTTCGAACAACCCGCACCGCTGACAGGCATCGGCCCTTGCGGACCCCACCAGTTCGGCGCACCAGGACACATGGCATGCCGTGACCACTCCAGGAACCAAGTAACATAAGGGTCCCAGACGACCCCATGTCTGGCATCCTTGGTCCCCCTGCGACGGGTCAGCGCAGTGGCCCGGCCGCCTACCACTTTTCAGCCGCAGGGGATAGGGAGAGCGGCCAACGCTATACCGACACACGAAATGGGGTCCCCCATTTACATTAAAATATAATTGATTCTAGTCGCCCCTTCCAAAATGTAGTTTCGTATGGAGAAGAATGGGCAAGAAATTCCATCGTTACTCTTTTAAAATGTTTTAAGTACAATATTTAACATATACATTAATTATAAAATATAATTATGTGTGAAAACGATGCACCCAGAATAAAATTACCATACCAAAATAGGTAAACAGAATAAAATTGAAGCAATACAGATAAATTAGTTTTATGTTATTTATACATAGTGCTCACATATTTACAAACATTGTAAAAGTAAGTACCTATACGATTTTCATAGTGAGTTAAAGTAGTCACTGAGTGTAAATCAATGTCATAAATATATGTAAATTATCTAAGTCCCCTAATCAAGGAAAAGAATATAAAATTCTAAGAAACAGGCAGCATTCTTTTGTTATACTAATAAATCTACGAACTCTGCCGTAACCTCGAAATTACTGCACCAATGTTAAGATGATTGGGTTTTTTGAACGACCTATTAAAAGAAACTGGTTTTTTGACGATCATTACTAACGTCATAAATGGAGGATTTAATTTTTTAATCGTCTTGTATAAAAACATTATAGTTTGCGTGTTAAAAAATATTGATGAGTTTTTTTTCCTGAGAATAGAAATATAGGTACGCAATGAAGATGCAAAATACAGAACTGGATAGAAATAAAAAACCGGCCAAGTGCAAGTCGGACTTGCGCACGAAGGGTTCCGTACCATTATCTATAAAAATGGCAAAAAAATCACGTTTGTTGTATCGGAGCCCCCTTAAATATATATTTTTATTCTGTTTTTTAGTATTTGTTATTATAGCGGCAACAGAAATACATCATCTGTGAAAATTTCAACTGTCTAGCTATCACGTTTCATGAGGTACAGCTTGGTGACAGACGGATAGACTGACAGACGGACGGACAGCCGAGTCTTAGTAATAGGGTCCTGTTTTACCCTTTGGGTACGGAAAACCTAAAAACATGTCAATATCCGCGTGTCCAGTTCGTGTGAAAATTGCTTATGTTGCTCCCGCCGGAATAATGTAGCTTTCCATAGGTGAAAGAATTTAGGTTACTTAAGTTAGTACTTAGGTACATATTTTTTGAGTTTATCCATTACAAACAATTTTACAAACAATAAAATCTTTCCTCTCTAAAATACTTATTAGTGTAGATATTAGTTTAGGCCTTTTTTCTTTTTAGCGATTAGCAGATTTTTTTTTAAAGTAGGTATACCGACCAACGTGCACCTGACTGATCTACCTACATGAGGAAAACATCAAAATATGTCGTTTCTGTAGACAAAAAACAATCAATGGTCAATGTCATTTACCCATGTTTAAAAGGTCGCTTTTTAATGTAGATTTTGCAAGTTTATTGCACCACGATAAGCCATCTGCTTTGTCAGGAGGTATATTTTTTGTGGCATGTTTAAACCAGTCGCACAAATGCAGACAATCAACAAACAAAAAATATTTATTCTATCTTAGTTAGGAATAACAAGGTTATACGCTTGCTCATATAAAAATGTACTCTGTGCTCAGCACTTTGTGTCAGAAAAAAAAACGTAGTTACACAAAGAGAGACAGTACTTACAGTTTCCGTCATTTCCCGAGCCGGTTCCTTGTAATAACACAACTTTTACACAACAAAATAATATAACCAGAAACACATTCACATTCATTTGGGAAAACATTTTTCCAAATAAAAACTTTTAAATTTTCATAACCTAAAAAAGCAAATACGCGCCAAAATTGCAATCAAAATTTTTCTATTTATTATTTTTAATTCATGATTTTTTTATTCGATTACACACGGCAGTGGATTTTTTATGGAAGCGTCTTGTGTGAATATGAATCTCGCGCGAACTGAGCCTTCAAGGTTTTATTAGTCACATAATATACATACTTGCATACTTTGTAATGCGACTAAGTTGTATATGCAGTGTGACTATTGGAAATTGTTAATGATCACATAGAATTGTTAATTGGTAGGTTAGCATTAAGCAACGATTTAGATAATGACCCCGCTGATGACCATCAATCGGTCGTTCACGTAATGGATTACTGAAATATCCTCAAATATTAAAAAAATATTGTCTTATTTTTGTACCTACACAAAAAATATCGGAGCGGGATTTTTTGTTTATAGGTACTTAGTTCTTCTGCGGATCTCTTCATTCCTGATTCGATCACATAGGGAAACTCCAAGCATAGCCCTGTCCATTGCCCTTTGGGTGACTTTTAGCCACAATAAGTTCCTTTTTGAGCGACCATGTTTCAGTGCCCTAAGTTATCACACGCACTGGTCAAAGACTTTCCTCTTAAGAGCGTTTATTCTGAAAATGGGCAACGTCGCAAATAGCTGTCAATTATTTCACTGTTTTGATTCATTTAGAGATATTACTGTATGGAAATATGAAATATCGCTAACTAGTGACCTAAAATATTGATTAAGAAATGCAATAATTAATATCTTAACACGGAAAATTTAGTTTTAGATGTAAAAAAAAGAACTTGGAAACTTTCGAAATGCCCTTTTTACACCTAAAACGGTTACAACATCAAATTTAGTGTTACGATTGCAAATAATTATTCATATTTTAGGTCACTAGTTAGCGATATTTCATACTTCCATAGTACCTACCTAATATTAACAAATTAATAAAAACAGGTAAATATCTGACAGCTGTTTGCGACGTTGCCAACTTTCAAAATAAACGCTCCAGTGGTATTTGGGACTAAAAAATATTGCGTAGCCTCCCGAATGCTGCCCAGCCGAGTCGGATTCGACGATTGACCTCTTTATCGAAGTTGGACCTACCTGTGTAACTGGACAGTTTGTCCTAAGTAAACGTACTCGTCCACAATTTCGAGTGCAGCGTCTCCGATCTTCATGAGAGTGGGTGTTACATGGGCATTTCACATGACGTTTGTATTGTCCACTCTTTATGTTTATTACCCCTACAATATTATTTAAAAAAATTTTTAAAAAAAATTTAATTCAATTAAAAAGTGGGGTGCTTTTTGAGGTATTTTTATAATCAATTAATGTCAAGCACCCCACGCTTTTTAATTGAATTAAATTATTTTCTACTTTTTAGTTTGGTTTATAAAGCGTGTTTTTTAGTTTTTGAAACTATTATTTATTTTATATTTTTTAGTTCTGCTAACTACAAAAGCTTGATTTTTTCAGTTTTTTTTTTTTCCTTTATTTTTTTCTATTTTTCTCTATTTAAAAAAAAATATTGAATTGTCATCGGTCCTTGATAAGATCACAAAGTTTAAATGAAATCTGGCCGTTTAAAGTGGGCCAAAATCGCGCCTTAAGGATTCGGTTACAAACATACAAGTGAAACTAATATAAAGCATGTAACAAAAGAAACTGCTTACTTGTGATTTCATTGGTAATTTATTAAATTAGCAATCAACCAGCTGTATGTAGGTGATTGATTAATTACTTTGTCTGTGTCACGCCTACTGGATTCTGGTCCGGTACCTATGTTATAGCTTGCACAGTTTTGTAGTAGAACTAGTAAATGTTATTCTTGTATGACTCGTTCTTGACAAAAGAGTTATAGTATAGTAGCAAGCTAGTTGTTTCAGTTTTTAGGGTTCCGTACCTCTTTCGGCAAAAACTTCAGCCAAGCATTTGGTAGTATACCATTCAGCATTGATGCTTCTTTGGTTCCGTAAAGGAATTGACACCAAGTACCCAGTCAAATTGAAAAAAACTCGTGATCAAAATCTTCCCCCCGCTTCACTTTGGTAGGCATTGATTCATTTTGAAACACCCAAACCGTCGACTGGAGCTTTGTTTCTGGATCGTATTGATAATTCTAAGACTCAACACCTGTAACGATGTCGTAAACGTATAGATTATCTTTCTGCATTCCTTCTCCATATAAACTGTATCTGTGCCAAACATACTTCTCATTCCGCGTCATTTTTGTAAAAAAGAGTACCTACAAAGTTTTTGTTTCACGTATTATCTAATATATTGATAGATGTACCTTTACACAGAAAACCAGTAGCTAACATCGATACGATCTACATAGCCAGTCAGTAAATTATTTATAACTGAAACTAGTTTGTAGTATTGAAAAGGTAAACCCCAGGTATGCATCGGTTGAGTTCTCTTGAGGAAAAGTCAGTCCCCGAGTTTGATGACGTCACGAAATTACTCATTAAAACGTTTGCATCATCGTCCTCTGCAGCTTTCAGTGCGTTTTTACAACCAGATATTAATCTGACATTTCAAGTCTTTGTGTGTTTGCTTTGTTTGACATCTGTCAAATTACTTAAGGCCCTGGTAACTTTAAATATTGTCGTTACGAGCGATAATAGTTCTTATTGCAATCCGATACGGGTTAAAATCTGTTGTAATAAATTCAAATAATAAATGAGCAAGCATTGTCGTAAAAATGCAAATAAAATGCTTATGTACTTAAGGTTCGCTTTCTTCTTAATAGTGGAACGGTGTTTTATTAAAAAATAACAAACGTCTTTTCTGAATGATGATTTATTTGCGACTGTTTCTACATCTGACTGCATTCAATAATGTAGGAACTGGACATACCGCCCACCAAAACATTAGTTTTCAATCAATACTTAAATGTATACATATAATACAATATCATGCAAATCGAACAATGGACTGTAAATATTTGTAACCTTAATTTGCTATAATTATACATTTTGATTTTATCACTTCACTTTAACACATATCTAATCATTCTATAAACCGCCCACCATTGCTCACTGACTTATTGGTTCTTTGGGAAGCGGTATTAGCTTGTATAGGGGCCTTTTTAACTCTTTGTTCCCCATAGTCTGGACTGTTACGACTCTTACAAGATTGTCCTTTCCAGGATGTATATGTTTCACCCGTCCCAATAACCATTTCGTAGGGGGCAGATTATCTTCCTTAATAATAACCACATCTCCAATAGCAGGCTGTGGAACCTTCACTTGCCATTTGTATCTTTGTTGTAGCGTGTTAAGATACTCTGTATGCCATCTATGCCAGAAATCTTGAGTCATTTTTTGAATAACCTGCCACCTAGTTAAAAGACTGACAGACTGGTACTCGTAGCACGAATCAGGAACCGAAACCAATGGCTCGCCAACCAAAAAATGCCCTGGAGTCAGCGGCATTATAGTATTGTCAATTTGATAAAGCGGGCGAGAGTTGAGACATGCCTCGATTTGTGCTAAAAGCGTAGACATCTCCTCGTAGGTCAGCTTTGTGTCCTTATTTATCCTATAAAGGTGTCTTTTAGCAGACTGAACTCCAGCCTCCCATAGGCCTCCACATGTGGGCATTCTTGGCGGTATGAAGTGCCATATTGTGTTATCATTAGCCAGAAGTTCAGCCGCTTCCTTCGCGATATTATTCTTTCCCTGCTGGAACATGTCCTTCAATTCTTTGGCAGCGCCAACAAAATTGGTGCCATTGTCGCTCCATAAGTTCGAACAGTGGCCTCGGCGGGCCACAAACCTCCGAAATGCGGCGATAAAAGCTTGTGTTGTGAGGTCTGTGACCGCTTCTAGATGGATCGCGCGAGTGGCCATGCATATAAATAAGCAGATGTAGCCCTTCGTTGCATGGTGTCCGCGGCCTTTTGATGTCCTTATGAGTACCGGTCCAGCGTAATCAACCCCACTATTCATAAATGGCCGATGTTGATTGACTCGCACGGTAGGCAACTGACCCATGAACTGGGTTCTTAACTTCGCTTTATCCAAAATGCAGGTCTTGCAGTTGTGAATGCATTTTCTTATGGCAGTCTTCAAACCTATGACCCAGTATCTAGTTCTCACAAAAGCCATCATCGCTTGTATCCCACCATGTAGTGTTCTAAGATGAGCTTCATGAACTAATAACTTAGTTATATGCTGATTACATGGTATTACAATTGGGTGTTTTGTAATTTCAGCTATGGAGGCATTTTCTAACCTTCCTCCCACTCTTATGATCCCGTTTTTATCTAAAAAAGGGGCGAGTGTGATAAGAGAACTTCTTTTCTTTACGCTTCCATCTTTCTGTAAATCTTTAATATCCTTCTGGTAAACTAAGTCTTGATAATACTTTATGCATAATTCTAATACTTTGTCTAGCTCATTAACTGTTAAATATATTTCCTTTGTTTCTTTTTCTCTTTTTATAAATCTTCTGCAGTATGCTAAAATTCTTTTCATTCTTGAAATTGAAGAAAAATGTTCCCAGATTGGTTTGACTTCTAAATTTGTGTGAAATGATGCACCTTTCAATTCTAATTCCGTTTGAGGAATTTCATTTGTTTGTAAATCGAGATTTTTATGTTTTAACCACACAGGTCCATTCCACCATAAGTCTAAACAAGGCAGGTCGCCTGCTTTTACGCCTCTTGTAGCGATGTCGGCTGGGTTATCTGTAGACTGAACGTGTCTCCATCGATCTTTGTCTAGTATTCGTATTATGTCTGCCACTCGGTTCGCAACAAATGTACGCCAACGATGAGGTTGAGATTGCAGCCATGACATCACGACCATAGAATCGGTCCACGCAAAGATTTTGTTTTTAGGTATTTTTAACAGGTCTACCAGATCATTAATTAAGTCTGTTAGTAATGCTGCGGCGCACAATTCCAATTTAGGAACTGAAATTTGCTTCAACGGTGCAACCTTGGTTCGGGATGCGATTATTGTGATATGTACTGAGTCCTCTTCAATAACCTTAAGGTATGTAACAGCAGCATAAGCGTGCGTAGATGCATCTGCAAAACCATGCAATTCAATGTTTTTATAATTAACCGGCGTAGTTTTTAACCAGCGTGGGATTGTAATGGTTTGCAGATGTATTAATTCTTCTCTATATCTCATCCATTCCTTTATCAACTCAGACGGCAGGTCGTCATCCCATCCTATTTTGCATAGCCACAGTTTCTGTATAAAAACTTTAGCGTTGATAATCACCGGTGATAGCCATCCAAATGGGTCAAACAGCCTTGCTACATCAGACAGAATAGATCTCTTCGTTACGGGACATCGAACTTCAGGTAAGTTAATTGTGAATTTAAATGTATCATCCTTCCTATCCCATGTCAATCCCAGAATTTTTATAACTTTATCTAGTTTTATCTCTATTCCATCCTTCGTACTGTTTGTACTCTCTCCCTCTTGTAAATACTTTAATACATTTTCCGAATTACTAGACCACTTTTGCATTTTAAAATTTCCTTTACTTAGTATCAGCTTTATTTCCTCACACATATTCTTGGTTTTTTCTTCAGTATCACTTCCCGACATTAAATCGTCCATATAAAATGAATTTTTAATTACAGGTGCTGTATTAGGATATTCGAGTGCTTCATCATCGGCGAGTTGTTGTAACGTGCGTACAGCTAAATAGGGTGCTGCAGCTGTACCAAAGGTTACAGTCATCAAGTTGAAGCTTTCTAGTTTTTCTTCAGGGTTATCTCGCCAGACTATGCGTTGTAAATTTTTGTGATATGGTGTCATATTAATCATTCTATACATCTTAATGATGTCTCCTACTACACATATTCTATGTGTTCGCCATGTTATAATTAAACTTCGTAAATCAGGTTGCAATACAGGTCCAATCATCATGGTGTCGTTCAAAGAATGACCATGAGAACCCTTCGCAGACGCATCATAAACTACTCGAACCTTCGTTGTGTCCTTGTCTTCGCGTATTACAGCGTGATGAGGAAGATAGACTGATTTGCTGTCATCGTTTGGGGTCGATTTTTTCAAATGACCCATATCCATGTACTCATGAACTACTTTAGAATAATCCGACTTTAACTTCGGAGAATTTTGTAATTTCTTCTCCAACTGCTTGAATCTATAAACAGCTTGTTGTTTCGTATCTCCACATAATTTCAGTGTCTCTTCAATTCCTTGTCGCAAAGGTAAGTGCACTGTGTATTTTCCGTTCACTCTTTTAGTTGTGTTTTTGTAAATCTCTTCACACATCTCTTCTTCTTTTGTAAGCAGCTTTCTTTTCTTGTATAAACTTGTTTCAATTTCCCAGAATTTTCTTAGTATATCATTGTCTTCTGATACCATACTTGTCACATGCAGTGTTGTTATTTTGTGTTCGTCGCTAATTGATTTGTCTTCCCTTTGACCTGAAAGTATCCACCCCAAACGTGTTTTCTGAGCCACTATGCCATCAGAACATCTTACTAAACCAACTTCTATAATTTTGGAAAAGATGTCTGCACCGAGTAATATATCAATTTTACCCGGTGTATTATACGTATGGTCAGCCAATAGTAATTTTTGGAGTTCTGGCCAGTTCATCGTGATGCGTTGTGAAGGTAATCTAGCAGATAGTGATTTTAAAACATAAGCCTTCACTTGAATAACTTCCCTTCTATTATATTGCGATGTAACTGACAGGTCAACTACATGTTTTATAGGAACCAGGTTTCCTTCTCCCACCCCTGAGACTACACCGTTGATGCTTGTCTTCTTTAACCTCAAGAGTTCGACTACTCTTGACGATACAAATGAAGCCTCTGAGCCTTGGTCAATCAATGCCCGAAGTACATGTGTTTCGCCGTCGCTTGATGTTACATGTACTTGTGCTGTTGCCAATAACACTTGACGACCAGGTTGTTCTTTAGAGAAATGTGCGCTTGTGACCTGGTTGTGTTCTGGTTGTTCTTCTTGTTTGTTACTCTCTTGTGTGTCATTCTCTTGTGTTGTTTCCTTTAATTCATGTAAGAGAGAATGATGTTTTCTTCCGCATACTCGGCATTTCCTCTTTTGTTTACATTTGTAGACTATATGATTCGGTACTAGGCAGTTGAAGCAGAGGTTTTTGTTCTTCACAAATTCACGTCGTTGTTGTACAGTTTGTTTTGCAAATTCTTTACAACTAAAGATATAATGCTCACCCTTGCAATATACACAAGATGGTGATGAACTGCCTTTGGTGTACGCAGAGTCACCCTTATCGTTCTCAGTATCCTTTGCAACAACATGATATGCTTTGTGACCTTGTGTCTTCTCCTTTGTTGATGTATTGGTGATGGGAGCGATTAGTTCGAGCGTGCGAAACTTAGACTCAAGGAACTTTTTCAACTCCTCCCACGTAGACAACTCATCGCTATTCTCCTTGTAAGCTTCCTCTTCCCAACACTTTAATGTCTCTGAATCCAACTTCTGCGCCACTAGAAAAACTAAGATAGGATCCCAAGTGGCGGTATTTATGTTCATGTTATTCAGACTGTTGATACATTCTACAGTAGTATCGAGCAAAGCTTTAATTTGTGTAGCTGATGGGTTGCTTATCTTTTTCTGATTGCAAAATTTCTTTAAAACTGACGACACTATCATCTTTTTGTTACCGAAACGACCTTGAAGTAGTTCCCATGCTGTTGCATAATTACTTTCCGTAATTTGAATATGTCGTAATAACATCTCTGCCTCTCCGGCAACACTAGTCTTTAAATAATGCAACTTACGTACATCGCTAATAGTAGAAGTATGGATGAGTGCTGTAAATATATCCTTATACGTAGGCCATTCTTCATATCTGCCCGAAAAGGTAGGTAACTGTATTCTTGGTAGCTTAGCAAACGGTAGCTGGCCATCGTTTGACGAAGTAGACATGTTGGACGCTTCTAATAATCTCTGTTGTGACTCCAAGTTTGTTAGAAGATCGGTCAAATCCGCTTGTAAACAAAGATACATTTCTTCGTACGTATAATATTCTTCATTGAGAAAATAAGGCAACACGCCCCGCTGTTCTCGTGGTGTACACTTCGTCAGGCTGCTATGCGTTTGTTTAAACGAATCCCAATAATCCTCTACGGTTTTTAATCTAGCTTTAACATAACCTGGTGTTAATCGCTGTTTCGGACACTTCTTTATGTTAACTTGCGCTTTCTGTATCATACTAGCCACATCTTCTAACGTAGATAAATGTTTAGACTGTTCTGAAGTTGGTGACGTCATTTTGCAGAATTAAAACAAATAGTCCACGTAATATTATTAGCACAAACACCTTCAAATACAGTTGCAATGTCTCAACCACTTTTTTCTATAAGTTTTTATAAGTAGTCTTCACATACACTAATTACTTGTAAACAACTTCAATCCTTATCTAAGGAATGCGGTTCCCTATTGTATTCGCACCGAGTCCGCAAGCCGTTCCATTCACTAATTAATCCGGTTCGATTTCGACCATATGCTTATGTACTTAAGGTTCGCTTTCTTCTTAATAGTGGAACGGTGTTTTATTAAAAAATAACAAACGTCTTTTCTGAATGATGATTTATTTGCGACTGTTTCTACATCTGACTGCATTCAATAATGTAGGAACTGGACATCGTATAAAATTAGATATTAACTATTTAATAATAAATAATCCATCACTGGATGCAGTTTGGCATTTGGAATTTTATAGTTTATTTTTAATTATAATTATAATTGTGATTGAAGGGATAAACTGGTTTTAAAGATAATTAAGAGGTGACTTTGATGATTTTTTTGATGCATTTAAGTATGTTTAATTATGTTGTGATATACATGACTCTATGCAAAAAAAAACTTGAAAGTATCGTATATTTTTTTGCTTCCAAAATTATTTACGGTTAAAGAGATACACTGGTTTAATAAAACAACCTTTTTGAGTGTTTTCAAGAAATCACCAGTCTTAAGAGGGAACAGGGCGTGCGATTCTCCATACAAATGTATTCCCCTTTTTTCTTCCTGAATAATGCTTCTAGAGCAATTTTTTTTTTCCTAAAATCAAGGTCTGGTGTAAACATGTCTCTGTCATTTTCTTTTTTTCAGGAACTAATTAGTAAATAAAATATGACCCTCTAAAACTTACAAAAAATGCCCTACTTTTGCCGCCGTGATTAGAGGACTACCAGACAAATTAGAAAAGTTTTTAACATTAAAAAAAATGATAGGAACCTAAACATACTCTTTCTTAAAATGTTAATGTTAAAAATAATTGAATCGGCTCAGTTTTCGACGAGAAAAAAGTGGAATACGAAACGTCGATCTCGTCAAAATTTTTGTGATAATTTCGGTCTGAGCTGCAGCTGTCCCTATCACACACTACGAGGGCAGACTTACTGACAGCGCGACGGCAATAGTTTCTTCAAATACCTATTTTTCAAATTTCTCAAAGGCCACGTCCCCTCTTAAGTAGTCTTGTGTAGTTCGTGAACGATGAACGAATAGGAACCGTGTCTTTGCACTGTACTAAAAGAAACGTTTCCGAGCGCCGACTTGTAATCGGTCTATTCGTTCTAATAGCTCCTCGTACATTTACAAAGAGCCCTACCGTATGTCCAAACGAGAACGAAAGAGACAGCGACTGATTTGACTGATACGATTTCAATGAGACTTTTTTGCTCCGTGATCTATGGAAGTACTGACTGAGAGCGAAGACCGAATAGAGCCAATAGAACTAATAGAAGGAACTAGTTCACTGACCGAAATGAACTAGTACGGAGCGATCTTAAAAATGAACGAGCAGGCACAAGACTACTCTTAAGTACTGGGTTTAAAAAACGAACTATACGTAAACGTTAAAATGTTCTCACTGGTGGACCGCAGACCTTTTTGTGAAAGGGATAAATCAACTATGTTGGAATCGTCTTCCAGTCTCCCGAATGTAGCAGAATACCAGTATTTTCTATGGAGTGACTGCCTTTCTGACCTCCACAAACCAGTTACTGCGTGACACTTGAGAATGCTTTGTCAGTGTTTTGGGCTTTTGACTACCCGTAACGAAAATTTATGCTATGACAAAAATTATGCTATTAATGACAGCCAGGACCACCGGCTTAAGGGCCTACGTCCCATTTGGTAGCGTAACACGGTCACTTTATGAACCCTACTGCTCATTAACGGCTTGTCTTGAAGATTTGAAAAATATATGATTTTGCTGTAGATTCATATAGATCATTTTGCCCGAAGTACTTTTTTTGTATAGTTAATACTTTTGCTGTAAAAAAATATTTTCCAACACGCAATATTTTGGCTTCTATTCCATACTCCTACTAAACGGCTTCGTTATTTGGAAAAAAAAATACACTGAAAAATAGATAATTAGAGGTACCACAGAATCGCCGAAGCACAGTTGTAAATTAATCAAAGGAATATCCCCATTTTGAGATAAAGGCTCAGAGGTGCCCTGCGCGGGCGCGGGCGGCAGTCGTGCTTTAGCATGCAAACGGGAGATGAGGATACTATGGGCCTTAACGTGCTTTCCGAAGCACGGAGGGATCTCGAGATGTAATGCCCTATCATCATCCATACCCCGACTTTGCCCACTGCTGGACATAAGCCTCTTTTTATCACGCTTTTATTAGCTTCATACGTATGTTAGGATGTGCCTATGTAACGGGAACTTTGAACACGATTTTGACCTCCTTCAAAACGTCGGGTTAAATTTTGCATACTTATCAAGAACCGACGACAATCCAATCATTTAAAAATTAAAATCACGCTTTTGTAGCTAGCAGAACTAAAACAAAGAAAATAAATAATAGTTAACTGAAAACCAGCGCTGGGTGTCTAACGCCCAGCAAATGCTGAGATGGTAATCCTTTCGGTATGGGCACGCTCAGCACAATTTTACTGCAATTTTATTGTTATGTTTATTGTTCTCTTTTTTCTTTTTTTTTTGTTTGTTGCTGTTGTGTTGTGTCTGTGTCGAATAAATGTTTTCTATTCTATTCTAAAAAAAAAAACTAAAAAACACGTTTTAAAAACCAAACTAAAAAAGTAGAAAATAATTTAATTCTATTAAAGAGCGTGGGGTTCTTGATATTAATTGATTATAAAAATACCTCAAAAAGCACCTCACGGTTTTTAATAGAATTAAATTATTATCTACTTCTTTAGTTTTTTTAATTATTATTTTTTCTTTTGGCAATCCGCACGCTCCTGTGCCAGCCACATCCAGGTTTTGCCCGTGATGGCAACAATTTCATCCGCCCACCTCGTAGCCAGACGACCGACGATGTCCCGTAGTCCGATCAGTCATTCCGCTTCTTCCTTTTTTTTGTTGGACGAAATTTGCCGGGTGTATTCTTCACCTACCGAGAGTGATTGATTACCAATGCGACCGACCCCCTATTCCCCAGAAAAATGGAGAAGCTACCCTTAAAAGCGTCGTATAATTTCAGTCTAATTAGACTTCATGTTATATAACAGTTATATAGTGGTATTTAGCTAACTAAGCTTCAGCTTCGTACAATGCTTCAGTCGTGTGAACTCGTGTGACTGTAATGTCTTGTAAACGTTATACCTAAGGACTAACTTATATAATAATAATAATAATATAAAAACTTTATTCTCTCTCTACATAAGTTATGAACTTAATGCTAAACATAGTAGTGTACGAAAAAGGAGCTAACTTTGTGAGAGACTGGTGCCTGAGGTAGGTTTATTTAAAAACCTGTATTACAGGTCACCAGGACCCTCCCGCGGCTAGATGCCTGTTATTGGGTGCACGACATAATAACAAAACAGGATACATTAGTAACTAACAATAAATTAGAGAACCAATATAAAATTTAGTAACATACAAAACAAAAGTTAAATTAAAAATAAATACAATAACATTGTGGAGATACCAGAGGGTGTGTGAATAACCGGAGAAAGTAAATGAAAGAGATGTAAGTGTATATGTGAGAATGTTAGAGGTTGCTTGAGTAAATACGGAGCAAGTATGATTGACGGTATGCAGAAGCAGGAGAGGGGATGAGAGTAAAGACAGTCTATCTGGGGGGGATCAACAAGTTCTCAGTTCCCTGATAGTCTAGGGTTTTTAAGTAGGCAATGACTGAAATTTTACATTTGTATTCAGTTAGAGGATAAATATTAAGGGTGCTATTCAACTTATTATAAAGGTAAGGTCCGAGAAAGAAAAAGAAATTACGCGAGTGTGCAGAGCTAGAAGGTTGTGTTCGGCATACCCTGCCTTTTCGGCGCTTATCACTATGCAGATTTGGATCGTACTGCAACAAGGAGTGTTGCTTAAGGACCATACGCAGTATAAAGGTTTGCCTAACCGTAAGTACATCCCAGTCTTTAAAAAGGTCTACGGTTGGGAATAGGTAGGGGAGGCAGGCGCCAACTTTGAGGAAATAGGAGGAATATGACGTAAAGTCAATAATAACTTCTCCTGCTCTGGGCGGAGCGGGAGAGCGTGTCAGACTTTTACTGACTAAAACCTACCCGTGTTCCCTCAGTTGCCTGTGTGCCAGGGGCCGCGGTATCTCTTTCGAATAACCCGCACCCCTAGCAGGCATCGGCCCTTGCGGACCCCACCAGTCCGGCGCACCAGGACACATGGCACGCCGTGACCACCCCAGGAACCAAGTAGCACAAGGGCCTCAGACTACCCTGGCACCCTTGGCACCCTTGGTCCCCCTGCGACAGGTCAGCGTAGTGGCCCCGCCGTCTACCACTTCTCGGCCGCAGGGTATAGGGAGAGCGGCCAGCGCTATACCGACACTCCTCTTCCCCTGCGGCCCCACCGCGTCCGCCATCAAATGGTGGCGGGCCCGTCCTGGCCACGGAAGGGAAGAGCGCTACTCAGAAGTACCGGCACTGCTCCTCCGCCGCAGCCTGAAACCCTCAGCCGCGATGCCTCCCATTCGACATCGCGGCCCGCCTTAGTTGCGGTGCATCTCACCGCAACCTACTTTTTGGCCGCTATGTCGTCGGCTTGGAAACAAAAGCCCTGACGAGCGGCCCCACCTTGGGGTTCCTCTTCGTTTCACCGTAGGAGCGGACCACGGCTACTGAGCCCCCCCCCCCCCCCCCTCCTAACCTATACTCCATTTGAAATAAGATTAGACATTTAACTAACCTTTTTTACAGTCCGATCAACCGATTTTGACTTCTATTGCGTTGGTGGCATGACAAATGGCAGCTGCAGTAAACAGTTGGTATTGTAACTACTTTTATGCTTTTAGTGCCATCCTTATGCCTATGGTATAGAAGTCAGAATCGGTTGAACGGACTGTAAAAAAGGTTTGTTTTAATGTCTAATCTTATTTCAAATGGAGTATAGATATTTGGCAAGATTGAATTCACCCGCCTGCTTCCCTTCCTATCTCACCGCTGACGCCTATCTGTACGGTCTGCACTCCCGTGTCGTCTACACTATAATCTGATGAAAAACACTCTGTCTACGTGAAAAACTGTTGCTGACGCTACCCAATGAAGCCATTATGTCAATATTTTGACGTTTACAGGTGCACAGTTCTAAAAATCGGGTAGAACATGAAATAAAATACCAAAATATAATAACCACCGACAATTTATTTAAAAAATATTACACAACCAGCATTATCCCATGGCCACACTTCAAAATGGCGCGAAACAGAGACAAAAAAAAGGTTCTCAAGATTTAAAAAAAAGAACTCACTCTATCATCGGCTCATGTTCCGTTGACAAAAAACTATTGTAACTACTTACAGACGGCCCAGTTTCCGTGTCCGGGTTTCCGGAATTGACAACAGATTTTAAAGATGGCGGCTTCTTGGTTACTCTTTTTTTGTGCGAAGATTTACTCTTCAATACATTTTTTTCGTTGATTTCCTTAATATTGACACTCGGCGTCAGCTTCGGCAGCGCAACCTCTGGAGTAAAAGTTAATAAACCATCGCACGATTTACATGTCGAGACGGTTTTTGTTTCAGCCGTAAGGTAGCATTGAAAACATTTATTCGAACAAATGATTGAAGGCTTAGAACCTTTCGTTGATCTATATCTAAGTTGATGTTTTCTAGGATTCGGGATTTTATTTTTCGTGACCCGATCCAATTTATTTTTAGTTTCTTCTTTATTACGTAGTTCTTCTCTACATTTCTTGCAAAGAGGTCCCCTTTTATCCCGTAGCTCTTCGGTTCTTTTTTTACGCTTAATACATTTGGGACATGTTGGGTCGAATTTTGCAGATAAATTTTCATTCGATGAAAATGCTGGTGTCTGAAAAGAAATAAGGAGTGAAATGAAGAGATTCTGTCTTAGTCTGAAACTAACTTCTGGTTTTGAGTTTATTTTTATTTTTTATTAGCCTATTTTGCATCCACCAGTGCGTGAACGTTTGACCAGTGCCAGCCAAACTTAAGTGGCAGTGGGCAGGGCACATTGCTCGCAGAACAGATGGTCGATGGGGCCGAGAGGTCCAGGGGGGCTACTCTAAGTCCGTCGTCGAAGAGACAGGCCCGTCCGAAAATAGTTCGATACTTAGAAATTAACCTTACTCCCGATTTATTAACTTTTTCGGTCGGGCAAAACCACATTGAGAGTAAGGACAACTGTCAAATGGTGTTGTCATTTATTCTTAGTTCGACCTCCAAACTAATCTTCTGTCTGTTAGTGATACGGAGTTGGAATTGGAAATGCCCGTTACTTCGACCGAAACGACGGACTTCGTGCTTAGGGAGTCAGCCCCCTGAACTAAGGATGAATGACAAGACAACACGATTTGACAGTTGTACCTACTCATATGTATTTTTGCCCAGCCGAAAAACTTAATTCATCGAGTGTAGGGTTCACTCTAAAGTTTCTTATTAATTGGACGGGCCCATATCTTCGTTGACGGATTAAGAGAGTAGGCCATCAGCACACGCACTAATTGCATCAATTAGAAACTAAATAATTTTAAATAATAATATCCTTTAAAATTATTTAGTTTCTTATTCAGACGAATTTTTCGAGCATACGAAGCAATACTAATCCATTGCTTCATATGCTCGGAAAATACATCCGCTCAAAAACGTAAATAACGCAATGACAGTTGTCATACTGTCAAAATGGAAGCCGTTCCTATTAGGCGTTGCGTAATAACCCCGCTGGTTTAAAAGAGTGATTAAGCAGAAGGCCAATTGGACATAGTTAAGCAGAAAGGACTCAATCCACGCTTTGGCCAAAATTGAGTTAAGTATGCCATCATACTCCTAAGGGTCGAATCTATCCTGTAGTGAAATCCCTATTTTAAAAATGTGCACGGTAACTATACTCTATTTGAAATAGGATTAGACATTTAACCAAACCTTTTCTACAGTCCGATCAACCGATTTTGACTTCTATTGCGTTAATGGCATAAAAAATGGCAGCTGCAGCAAACAGTTGGTATTGTAACTACTTTTTTGCTTTTAATGCCGTCCTTATGCCTACGGTATAGAAGTCAAAATCGGTTGAACTGACTGTAAAATAGGTTTGTTTAAATGTCTAATCTTATTTCAAATGGAGTATAGTTTATCTCGCTACTCCGACTCAACCCACAGTATGAAGAGCACATAAAATGTCAAACTTCAAACGCACATAACTCAAAAGTGACTTTGTGTGGATTGAGTCCTTTCTGTTCTACCTCCATTCTCGTAATTAAAAACGTTCACAATCTAGTTGCAGTCTCGTCTCAGCGACAATCAAACGTCAAAAATTTGTCAAAAATGTATGGTAACTCGCGGTTTTTTTTTGACAGATTGAGACTGAGATCAGACTGTGAACGTTCTTAAAATTACGAGAACTGCCCCTCTGATGTCAGAAATAAATCAAAAGGTAGTTGGAGGAAAACACATACCGATCTTAATGTCAATTGGCACCCGCCCAAGCCGTTCATCCCTATCTGTAAAAAGAATATACTTACATGATAACATAACTTAACTCTGCCTAAAAAAAGTCTAAACGACAAATTAGGTGCCTAGTGAAAGATGCCTAAAAGGGGTTCGGGCCTTAATTAATTCAAATTCAAAATCATTTATTTGCAAATGTGCGTAAACAATATGCAGTGTTTTACATTCATGTAACAGTTGTATATCACATTATTAGTAACACCATATTTTACATTTCGGAATGCAAACTAGGTACATAGAATGAAAACACAAAAAAAATAAAAAAAAATAATAAGAATGAGATAGATTACACTTGTTTAAAAATAAATCTTACATAAGCTTAAGCTTTTCTTGTACATGTTAGGCGATTGTATACACGGGGAGTCATGCAAAATATACTATTTCACTTCTCATGCTCTAAAAGTACGCCAAAATAGCCCTAGGAAGTGGGACTAAAGTGACCACTTTAGTCTCTAGGGAGTGAAAAGTAATTAGTTTTTTTTAATTTCCTTCATGTGACATAGACAAACTCAAACAGCCAGTAAATGGTAGAACTAGCGAGCTAGAGGAATATGATAATGTTCATGCTCAATTGGGAAAATTTGACAGTTTGGGATAACTTGACCTGCTGGCGTCTGTACATTTAGCTTCAAGTAAAAAAATCTTTTGTGATTTTTATTTTATTAAGTAATATTTATTAAATGTTTTTGTACTAAATTGACTACTTTTCTCGCACACAAAGTGAAAAGTACAGTTTGCACCTCGAGACTAAACGCCAACTTAATATACCCTCGGTTTCATTGACTCCCTCGCACGCTCGGGAGTCAAACCACCTCTGGTATATTATGGCTTCGTTTATTCCCTCGATATAAAATATACCTCCTATTATTTAAGAGTTGTTTTATAATTAGATTTTTAGGATTAAAACAACCGCACTGGTCGATCAAAGGTTAAACTATGCTTGCGGTCGTTTCGTGGATGGGTGACTGTCCGTTACATTTATCGAGAAATCAAAACCTATCCGTGCCGGGGAAAGCAGTATGTCGTGTCGGTCGTGCGTTCGAACCTAGACAGGCACATTACTTTATGTAGGTAAGTATTTAATATGAGTACCTGCATGACCGAGTCTTGCTTGTTTTTTTTGGTTTGACGTTTTCTAAGAAAGAAACCTAGCTAGAACGATTTATCGCCCCCGAAACCCCCTGCATACTAAATTTCATAAAAATCTTTGGAGCCGTCTCCGAGGTTCAGATTATATATCTATATATTTATAAGAATGGGCTCTTGTAAAGGTATTAGATTAAATATCATCACTACTGCTCTCAAAACGGTGAACAAGAAATTCGAAGACATGTCACATGCCACCAACCCGCACTGGGCCCGCGTGGTGGATTATGGCTTTTCGACAAACATGACCAGCCCACTGCCACTTCAGTTTGCTAGTAACTCCGGTTCTTTTCGATGAAACCCGGAGCATAGCCCGCTCCATAGCACGCATATAGGTGACAGCATACGTAGTTATTACAAACCTGTGCCAAAGATCGGCGCTTATTCAGCTCATCATTCATCTTCGGGAAGGCATTGTTGTGAGTGTGGACTCGATCGATCTGATCGCGGGGTGACTGACCCCTCGTCTCGTACTCAGCTTGATGTTCGTCATAGAACTGGTCAACTGCGTTGCGCGGTTTCTGAATTATAAACAAAATATATAAATTATTACTGACTGAATAAATAATAATAATAATATGGATGCTATGGATATTCTGGGATCGTATTATGACGTAATGCGCGGTGCATACTTAGGGAATATAGCAAAAATCCAGCTTTATATCTCGTCGGCACTCACCTTCGCCGGCCTCATGTTTTGCATAGGCATCGGTCCATCCTCATCCATGATCATCAGTACAAGATCTACCATATTTCGGTTCCCTACCCGCTTTGGCAACGAGTAAACTGTGCTGCCAGTTAATACGGTCTGTACTGCCAAATCACGGGCATTACTGAGAGTGAGATTGGCCTTCTGTTGGATTTTAATTGACGCAGGCATTTTATCTTTACCACTGAAAGTGAAACTGAAACTCTGTAGAAAATATATTAAGAAAAAACATTTAAAATTATGTAAAAATCTAAATTTGGCTATGATGGAGCGACATAGTCACAAGGCTCCTATTGTGACAAAGCTGAAATCATCAAATAACTTCTCTCGCTCTGGGTGGAGCGGAAGGGCGTGTCAGACTTTTACTGACTAAAACCCACCCGTGTTCCGTCAGTTGCCTGTGTACCAGGGGCCACGGTATCTCTTTCGAACAACCCGTACCCCTGGCAGGCATCGGCCCTTGCGGACCCCACCAATTGATGCTGACATCTCTTTGAGGCACGCGTAGAACAAAACGCGCCGTCGACCCGGGCTTGGTCCTTACCGGACAGCGAGCTACCCATTACTCGCCGTCCGCAAGCCTGCGCCTACGGTGGCCGGGAATCAGTCTGAGATTCCCGACGCCCAGGGCTTCCCCTGCGGCGGCTAGGGACGTGAGGGGAGCATAATACTGCCTCCCCTCACGTGCGCCGCCTCACTCTTCGCGAGCATTACTGCTTCGCAGAAGGAAGTGACGGCTACCCATGCACTCTCGTTCCGTACCATGGCCTGGACCAGGGCCGGACGCGAGAGATCGCCGGCGTCGATCGCCTCCACGAGGACACGACGGTGCTCAGCCGAAGCCAGGCAGACCTCCACCGTATGCTCCACCATGCCAGGGCGAACTACGCAGTGAAAACACCCGGGCGTATTGTGACAAAGCTCCTATAACTCTTATTGTGACAAAGCTCAATAATATCTAAAGAATAAAAAAAAACTTAAAGTTGATAAATATTAGGCAGCTTGAACAGTCCCAAGTCGAATATATGAAGTAGGTATAGCATTGTGCCTTTTCAGGGTCTCGCAGGTACCCAGATTAAGTGTTACTGTAACCTTTAATGGATTTATCAGCCTTTTATTTTCCCAGTATAGAGGGCTTTCTTTTCTATTTTGGCAAAAATAATAAATAGAATTAGTGCCTTTTGTGCCAACGCCTAACCATATTCGCAGAGCAAATATACACTTTTCGTAGAGTTGCATCTCGAAAGGTGTGTCCAGGTGCAAATTGTGCAAATTAAATCCACTGGTCTATGTAGCCCTAGCAACTAAAGCTTGGTTTGCAACGTTAATACTAAATCGCCCGTTTGATTATGTGGCTACGGTTAGACATTGATATTCCCGAGTCGGAACAAAAAATAAATAGATTTAGAGTTTTTCCATCGAGTAATACTCTATCGCCGAAGTTGGGTAGTTTAAGGTGTTCGGATCGGTAAGTATAGCATAATCAGCTAACAATTTTGCCCACTGTTGGGACACAGGACTTCTCTCTATGAGAGGGGTGAGCCATAATCGACCCCGTGGACACAGTGCGGTTTTTTGTATTTCGCTTGTTCGATTTGTTGGTTCTAGGACATGCCGGTTTCCTCACGATGTTTCCTTCACCGTTTTGAAAGTAGTGGTGATGAAATAATTTAGGTACACAAAGTGAATTGCCTATCTAGCTTCGAACGTACTACCTACAACTTGTTGCGACCGTTTCCACTGGGCCACCATAGCCCAAGGCAAGTATGGCAACACTGAGAGCAGGTAGAAAAAACACCAAAAACGAAATAGGAACACGATTACCTTACACAAATAATTTAAACGAAATGTATAGGAACACTCAAATTTAAGTCAGTTTCGTAAAAATATCTTTGTTACATTTATTATTTTACAGATTTTTTGAGTAAATAATTATTGGAATTTTGACTCATGAAACAATGACTTTGTCAACCATAGTCAACCACTTGCCTCTAGGTCTATAGTTCTACACCATAATGTCCCTGTGTCGAAGCAAGAAGTTTGGAATTTATAGATCGCCTCATTTCTTTTTTGGGCCGCTATGAAGTTCTCTATTTGGGATTTAGCCACTATTTTAGCAGTCTGATCCGTAGTTTCTTCTAACTTCTGAACCAATGCTAAATATGCAAGCAAAGAGAGGCCTTTTACCAGCTATGGGTGAAGTCGGGCTGTGGATAATGATTATACTAAATATGCTGAAGATAACCACACTGGTTAAGGTGAACCTAGTCCACATGTTTTGCATACAAACTTCGGGAGTGTTTTACTCCATTGTCTGACATGGCATATCCAAAGTAAAATATGATATCGTTTTGTCTCATTATTATTATTGTCTGTACGGAAACAGAATACTAAAATAAAAAGCCATTAAAAAGTTAGGAGCCATTAAAGATTCGTTTTTCTTGCTAATTTTACTTAACTTTGGGCGTGTTTATGTAATAAAAGAAGTGTAAAATCTCCAAAACCAAGTCGGTAACGACAAAGTTCAATTATCGAAAAGTTCAATAAACTTTATTGGTCATTGATTTATGCATTGGCTTTTTCATAAAACCCAATCTTCCAGAGGACTTTTCTTAATTTTTTCGCGATTTTTTCACTATAAATGATGCTGCATCTCACTCAATAACGTTGTGTCGTCACGAAGCCTGGTGAGACAGCGTGATTTTTAGCCAGGCCCACCAGTGAGTTCGAGCCCGTATGTTTATGACCTCTCTCCACATAACTAGTCCAGTAATTGTCCAGCATTATAACTTGAGCAGTCTTGTGAGCAGTATTGGTCTAGTGGTCGGAAGCGCTACTGCTGAGCATGGTCGAGAGAGATTCCCGGGTCGGCTAAGTAAAGTGTTAATGGGGTTTTCTATCTGGAATTTCTCTGTAGCAGCCCGGAGTCTGGTATAGTGGACGGTTGATGGTAAAAGGCTTATTACATGGGACTTAAACATAACTGGCGAAATGAGGGTATACTATATATAAGTACACCACTACCAAACCCTTCAAGAATATAAGCGTGATGCAGTCCCGGATCTAGGGGGAGGGGGCAAACTGGAGCACCCGCCCCGGCGGCAGTTTCAGGGGGCGCGAAAATCAAAATATACCTATGATTACAAATAAACACACCTCAAACCGCCTAGCATAGGAAAGCCTGGTTGGCTCACCGTCGACTTGTAACTGGTGACTGGTGACATGACAATTATAATACATATTCAAAGTCACCGACTTCCGAAATTGAAGTTATTTTTTACTTTGTAGTGTTTTTTGGAAGTCTGTTGTTTTTTTTTTAGTGCTAGTGCTAATCACAGACATTTATAACAGTATGTGCTAATAGTATTCCGCATACGTTATCGCAAGATGGCGCATGTCATGACGTCATCTATGACGATTCACGGGTCATCGTTATCGCGCTCACGCCAATTCGGAACGGGTGTGAGCACGCTCAAATCGATATTATCGTAACTCGGAAGTCGGAACGTTGCCCTAGCACGAGAACCGTAGAGAAGTGTTGTGTCGACGGAAGAGTAGACAAAAGTGACGTTTCCGTATAGACAGTTGACAGTTTTGAACCGAGAACTGTAAACAAGCAATTTCTATTCTACGGTAGAGTAGAAATAGAAAGCGTCATGCACGAGAACCGTGGGCAAGCGTTTTGACGTCGGAAGAGTAGACAAAAATGACGTTTCTTTATAGACAGTGTTGACAGTTTTTCATTGAGAAATGTAGACAAGCGATTTCTATTCTACAGTAGAGTAGAAATAAAAAGCGTCATGCTAAGCCTGCTGCTGCTGGTTTATTATTTACTCATTTCTGCTCGAGTTATGTTTTGTTGGTATATTGGCGTGTGCTAGCTGACATAATTACAATTAATTTAATTCTGTTTTGTGTTTAGTACTTACTTAATGTTTATTACTTAAGTACTTAATATTGTATAGAATTAAGTTCTTCTAGCTTAACGGACAACTGTGCTGCTGTGGAGTTTGTGGCGCAACAAACAACAACAATTTCTTCTTCCCAGCTAAAGCACGAGGAAGTGGTGAAGGACGGGCGTTTTGAGGGACTGTCTGTAACTTGGCGTTCAAAAAGTGCTGACTCTCAGCGTAGTTTGAATAAATGACTTTTGATTTTGATTCATCTGTGATTGTAATAACCAAGTTATTACAGTCTTAAAATAAATAATTAGACAGTATGTACAAGTATATAAAGTATAAAAAAAGGAAGAGCTCACTGGGCATCAAAGAATTCGTCCGCATCGCTGTCAGCGGGAAAAGTGCTCAAAAGGCTGGCAGCGTTGCCACATTGGATGGCAATGCTGATTCTTTGACCTAAGAATAGGCCAACCCTTTAGTCACGTGAAGCGTCAATTGATAGATTTATTTATTTAATTGATTGTAATTGACTGATTTGTGATTTAAAATATCAAAATTAATAGTTCTCGAAACTACAAATAAAACAAGTTTACATTTTAGAAAAACATCTTATTTCTTTAAGTTTAGGGATACAGACTTATAATTAGACATATATTTTAAGCCTTAGTTATTTTGTTGGATTATTCATATCTACATGAAAATGTATGTATTGTAATACCAATACCTATTAAATTGAGTTTTTAAGGCCTTATGGTTACCTTAAATTATTAGTGAAGTACTCTCAAAATATAGTTGAATCACCTCTAAGGCTCCCGCAAACAGTCGCAACCCGACTCTGGTAGAACAATTTCTACAAAAACGATATGGAAATTGTCAAACGAGACTCACATCGCGGTATCTTGTTGTGAACTTTAATACCAGTTGCAGACCAACAGCTAAGCTAACTGAGTTTAGCTTAGCTTGCCTAACCGAGGTAACGTTTGATACTTATGTGCAGACCCCAACTATGGATACAGGGAATACATAAAAAAAATCCGACGAATTGAGAACCTCCTCCTATTTTGAAGTTGTTGGAATTTTACTGTTAAACAAAGCTTAAATTCAAAAAGGAATGACAAAGCAATTAGGTTGATCTAAATTAAATCCAATCAATTAATCCATAATTATTTAACCCTTTGTATGTATTTAATGTGGATCCACACAGACACAATGAATTTTGAATTGTTTCTGTAATTGTCATTCATTCATCCATTTTTGAAAAATAACATATCATTCCAAGTTTAATTCACATCTTTTTATCACCAAGTGTTTTAGAATGTATGCATGGAAACAGACAATTGAATTATTATTTACTTTACTTAATTTTACATATCCATGAAATCATGCAGTACCAACTTTGATAATGCATTTTGATATAAAAATCCTGCATGAAGCCAACCAAAAGAATTCACCAAGTAGTTTATATATTAACGGCCTTTGGCCTGGTTTCTCTGTGTAAACTAGACTTTAGCAACTGTTTAGATGTTCAATAACTTTTTATGAATAAGACCATGTGTTTACAGGACAGGCAAATGCATGTTACAGTAATATACTGAAGGAACAGGACATAATAATATCTTAGGTTGTGTATACAATAAACTTAAGTTCAAACGCACAATGAATACTATTGTAGAATGCTTACAAGTAAATACAACTGCATGAATGTTTTCTACGCTAAACTGGGGAAGCTTCGTTTTTATTCAACATTTTGGTGACTACAAAGTGTTATTTTGAAATTTGTTGTACCTTACAACACATTTCAAAATGTTACAACTTGTAACTTGGTATTTAGTATCAAAATACTTAATTTAAAGGACCCCGGTACAACAATTTTTGAGACTATTTATCAAAAAGGGTAATTAAACACCTGTTAAAAGTTATTATAACTACATAATGACTTTCTATGCCTTCTTACAACTTGTAAGAGCATTATTGCTTGTATCCAAACACTTATTGACGGAAAATAAAACACTTCATACCTTAAATAGAAAATGTAATCACAAATTTTAGACTTATAGCTAGAACACTTAACGGCGCCCGCGGCCTCGGCCTCCACGGCCTCCCCGAGGTCCTCCGCGGCCTCCGCGGCCTCGTCCCCTTCCGCCTCTCGCACCACCACCGCCTCTAGGAAAACCTTCCCTCTTGCCACGGCCTTTGGGGGTATCGTCAATCAACAACGTCTCCAAAGGCAAGCTGTCGGGCAACAGGTAATATCTAATATTGTTCCCACGAATACTCAAAGTCTCCAGCTGCAATTCTTCTTTGTTTTTCAACGTTACCTTCACGGCTTTCAAATGTGTGTTCATCGCTACATCCACTCCGGTTATCGTCCCGTGCACAACACTGCCGTTCTTCAATTCTATAGTCACTGTTTCATGGCTCAGCTTCATTAAAAATCTTACGAGTTTCATTTTTGTAACTTTTTGCTTAGGTACTTTAGTGAAAACAAGCGGCGTCGGTAAATTAGTAACCTCAAATTCTAACCAAAATAATTATGGCGGATTGGCGGCTGTCCGGTTTAATAGGGTATTGCCAGATTAAAAATATGTAGGTAACAAAAGAAACTAAAGTACTTTCGCGTTCGCAAAATTGAATGTTGGAAAAACGGTCACAGGTCTACGGCACAGACTACATATTATAAACAGTAGCATAATTTTCATGAATTCATATTTTATTTTTTATTTTTAAGCCAATTAGGTGAAATGAAAGAAGTTTTTGGTTTATTGAGTTTGACAGAAGTCACAAGAAAATAAACTACTGCTGCTGTGAAAGTCCACTATATTAAAACTGCTAATTTACTACCCGCTTGTGGTACATAGGTTACTACCAATATGAATCCTGAAGGAAGTTCGTTAAGTCAAGGTGAAACGTACGGTTCTGTTCAAAATGTAGAACAAGAAGACGAGAAGAAAGAAAAAACTGTTTGCGCTCGATTGATACTTACTAAAGAACAGGTACTTATTCAATTATGTATTTGTTCCTATTGAGGTGTTGCTGCTTGGTGTGTACACACTTGGTAAATTGGCGTTATCTAGTTTACGATGATTTCATTAGGGCTCTTACTGACGTTAGAGACAACTGCAGCCGTCGCAACTGTTAACGGCAATTGACTGTCGCCGCTACCTATCTGTTGGTGGCTGCCGCATTTCAAGGCCCCGGCTGAAGTCGACGCACCAGTGTCGAAAATGCGTATTAATTAATGACGCACCATCCATCGCGGCGGGTGCGCCCTTAAGGATCAAGGATTTTAGGAAGATATCAATAAGATTTTCTATTTTATATTTCTATACTTACCGAAAGATAAAAATCTGCCATAGTAAATTTCGAAAAAATTGCAACACCGCGTGAAGTGAAAACAGCGGTCATAACAACCACCTAGCTCTTTTACTCATCGACCTAATAGGGGTGGTTGCCAAAGGGTCGTTGTATCAATATCAGTCGCGCATAGCCACGTAGTTTATTATCCAAAATGGATGTCAGGACTTTATCTGGAACTGCAGAATTTTCCGATGAGGAATCAGTTGAAGAGTTGCAGCGTCCTCCCACAATTAAAGAAGTTCAGGCGAAGTTTGCATTTACTGAAGCTCAGGTAGCTACATTTCTGGCCCAAAATGGCCAGTGTTTTAGAGAACCGAATTCTTCTTTGACCAATGTGTAACGATACTGATTACATTTTTTTCTGTTTTCAGCAACGTGATTTGCTCGAGGCTTTCAACCTTCTTGACTATACAGGCGAAGGAAAAATTGAAGCGGAGGACTTTCGAGTGGCTGTCAAAGCTCTAGGTACAAATTTTATACCAATTCTTAGTAATATAAGGGAGTAACTAGCGAGATGACGAATAATAAAGAAGTATGGAAGTAAAAAAAGGAGAGTGATGATGATGACCAAACTAACTTCGTAGTAGAAAAGCTTTGTATTTTAAACGGAACTCCCGCTTCGAATACTCCGTGTCAGGGTTCATGACTTTGACTAGCACCGTAACGGGTACACACGGCTACACATTTCCAGTTTACGCTGAACTCGCACTGTACGGAAATCATATACAATGCGAGATCAGCTTATACTAGAAATGCATAGCTTGATGTGAAGCCGTGTGTACATAGTTTGTAACTTAACGCTGTAAGATTTTACGGACTCATATGATGGGTAATATGGACTAGTTTCTGCAACTCCACGTTAAAGCGCGTATTTTGCGTACGTTAGGATATATGACACGCCCAGGGTTTGCCAGAGTTTGCCTAGAATGCGTAGAACAATTTTTCTGTCATATTAATATTTAGCTATAAGTGACTTATTTGTAGGTGTAAGAGCCGCTTGAGGTATATTATGTTCTGTGTGTAAGAGCTAAAAGCTGAGGCGTGCCAGTGCTACAAAACTTTTTGAGTCAGCATGATTTGGCGCGATTCGGAAAAACCATGCGGTAAAATATTATTTTGATTTAGCCACCCAGCCTGTGCTGAATTATGCTGACATTTCATCTTATTTTATTCCAATTTACTTTACTTTTTAGGGTATGAACCCACTAAGGAGGAACTGCAGAAGTTGGTGAACGCGGTGGACAAAGGGAACACTGGAAGACTAAGTTTTGAGAATTTTGAAACCGCCATCATGCGGAAGATCATGTCGACCGATACCGATGGCGATATTATGAAAAGCTTTCGGCTTTTTGATATGGACGACCGCGGTATTATCTAATTTCTGACGATATACATATTGTAGAATAATAGTGAAGTATCTGGATGACCGAGCTTAGGTCGGTTTTTTTTTTGGTTTGACGTTTTCTAAAAATGAAACCTAGCTAAATCGATTTATCGCCCCCGAAACCCCCTGCGTACAAAATTTCATGAAAATCTTTGGAGCAGTTTCCGAGATTCAGATTATAATTTATATATATATATGTACAAGAATTGCTCGTTTAGGTATTAGATGCGAAGCAGTAATGCTCGCGAAGATGAAGACGGCGCACGTGAGGGAGAGGCAGTATATGCGCCCTCACGGCCAAAGTCGCCGCGGGAGATGTCCTGGGCGTCGGGAATCCCAGGGTGATTCTCAGCCGTAGGCGCGGGCTTGCGGACGGCGAGTAATGGGTAGCTCGCTGTCCGGTAAAGGCCAAGCCTGGGTCGACGGCGCGTTGTGTTCCACGCGCGCCTCAAAGAGATGTCAGCTCCAACTGGTGGGGTCCGAAAGGGCCGATGCCTGCCAGTGTTGCGGTTGTTCGAAAGAGATACCGCAGCCCCTGGCACACAGGAAACTGAGGGAACACGGGTGGGTTTTAGTCAGTAAAAGTCTGACACACCCTCCTGCTCCACCCAGAGCGGGAGAAGTTATTTGATGAATTCCCACCCAAAAAAAAGGTATTAGATATAGGTACTGTACTAAAGCCTTTTGGCAATAGCATTAACATGACCTGCAGTAACGAATACTGTGTGAATATTTAAAAAAAAAACAACCGACAGAAGTGAAAACTTGAACAATTACGTGTGTATTTTTTGAATCGTCAGATTAAACAATGTTCAACGTAAACGTTGTTCGTTCGTACGTTCGCATTGTCAGGGGTGTCAGTAACAGTCTCTTGAATAGATGATCTAAAAAATGCCCAACGCGCCTAAAGAAGTTTTCATTTCAAAAAATGTTTTTATTTTCTTTTTCAGGTTTCATAAGTTTTGAAAATCTTAAAAAAGTTACACGAATTCTCGAAATTTATATGACGGATGAACAAATAGACGAGATGATCGACGATGCCGATAAAAATTTTGATTCCTTGGTTAGACACATAAATATAAATATTGAATATTTATGAAACTAAATCATTTAACAAAAAAATTATTACTAATTTGATTTTTAAATTTTCAGGTCAGCCAGGAAGAGTTTATGAAAATGATAAAAAATTCTGTTAATATTGTAACACCGTAACACTTTTTACATACAAGCGGTTATTTCTACCGTTCTCTGTTTTGAATGACGATGAAACAAACTTAAAAACACGTTTTATGTTGAGTCTGCACGTTTGTGTGTTCTTGTAATTTTAATCATTATTATAAAAAAATTCAAGAAAAACTTTGTTTTATTAAAAAGTATCTGGAACGCTTTGCGCCTCCCAATAAATTTGACATGAGTGTTGAATTGACTTTGACACTGACGGCTCCTTTGTTTGAATTGCTGTTAATTTTAAATTCAATAATTGATTTCAAGAAAATTCTAACCGAAGACTTCAGAATTATAAATACATTTATGATAGTAAATAAAAACCGTTGCCCTCCTTTGTCGTAATTGTCGTCGTTCCCGTGTTAAAATAGAAATGGGTAAGTTGAAATGCCATACAATAAAATGATGAAAAGTCCAGTTTATAAGCACACAGTCATGATTTTACTTCTTATTACAGACTCTGAGGACCTCGAATTAGAAGCAAAGTGCGAAAATCTCATGAATATAGTCGTGGAATCACGAAAACGATTCGGCAAAGCTTGTATTGTTTATGACCAAAAAATGTTGCTCATGGAGAACAAATTACTGAATTTACAAGTCGAGACTGTGTCCAACTATCGTTTTAAACCTAAAAACACGATTCCTAACATCGACGACGATAATTGCAAAGATTTGGATGACTTATTCGTCGAGATTACAGAAAAACAAAGGCGTATGGAAGATATAATGAGAAAATTGAAAAACACTCATGAAGTCATAGTGCAATTGGATGCTGACGTCATTGGCAGGAAACTAAGGGCACCCCTTACTGCAGATGTCATGATAGCTCAGGCAAAGGCTAAAAGAGTATAGACAATGAGCTGTGTGGATTCCTATGTTGAGCATTTAAGCTTACTTAGGCAAAGGTATATGCACCGTAAAACCAAATGGAGACCTCTCTTTTGAATCTTGGACTTCCAAAAACTAAAGTCTTTTAAATTCAGAACACACCCTCCTTATTAGAAAAAAGGTTTTTATTGAGATCTAAGAGTGAGCAATACAAATTGTATAAAGATACAATGTCTATGTATCGGCACAATATTCATTACCTATATATTGGACGGCACTGAATCGTCACTGGATTCCTGATATATATCAGGTAACCATATACCTATAGCGAATATAGCATGATGAGTTGCAGAACAACACACTATACCGATATAGTATTGCATGATCTATGATATTCGAATTTCTTTATTCACTTATTAGTAATGTTATTAGTAATAATCCTAAGCCTGAGAAAAGTATGAAGGAAAGTTCAATTCAGTGATAAAATAATTGATAAAAATATAAATCTATAAAACAGTTCAAACAACTGTACTATTTTCATTTCAGTGCCATATTATCAACACTACCAAAAAATACATTCACTGATTTTGAGTATACAGTTACAAATTAAATAAAATGATGTACATGAATCGAATAAAACCGAAACCTAAAAATCACAGTACCACAATCGTTGTTGAGTTCCACACAGATTCAGCCAATATAAAGGTATTGAAATATATAGATGCGAAATTGATATTCTAACTAAAGTGATACATAGATACGATTTGATATAGTGTAAAAGCGATATTACCCATGCCTAATGAGATCAACTTTACTAAGAAAATAATATATATAAATTCAAATTCTCCCCCCAGGGGCTGCGGTGAAAAGATTAACCAGCGTTTCCAAGTATCCACCTTACGAGTTTTATAATACACTTTTCTCTGTGCCACCACAGACAATGCTGTAATAACTTTCAATTATTGTTGTAACATTTCAAGTATGCCCCATTTATAGTTTTGATTCCATAAACTATGGCAAAACTTTTAAAAAAAACCGCCTGCCAAGCATGGCCATTATGGCCAAAACCCCTTTTGGGGGAGGCTTATTTCCAGCCGTGGGCGTGTTTCAGCTGAAATGATGACTACATAAATTGAAGCCCAAGAGGGCTGACTAAGTCATAGTCTAACCAGCACCCTAATTGCGTAACACGCGATTAATCATAATCGGTTTCAATTTGACAGTTCAACAATTTTCATTGCGTTATTTACGTTGTTGAGCACACACATTTTTCGAAAATATGAAGCAATGGTTTAGCCATCTGTTTCAAAACGAAACAAATTATGATGAATCGTGAGTTACCTACGCAATTAGGGTGCAGCTCACATCTCAATAGAAGTTGGTAAGAAAGAAAATAGATATAAAAAGTATTTGTACTAAATGTGTGTTTATTCCCCCACGCTCTCACAGAGAAAGAAGCAAAGAGTACTATATTATATCTGTGTCCCAGCAGTGGGAAGACTGGGAAGATTATAGCCTGTTTATGCTTACGATTTGACACATAAAGAGGAAACCTAAAAAAAACATCTGGATTTTTCATCCATGGATTTCGTAATGGAACAAATGGCGAACATGAGGCATGCCCTCCATGGCTATAACTATGGGGTCGTGAATGTTTATCACACAACACTACTGGCAACATTTGGGTGTACCTTCATAGACCTAAACCTAGGCATGATGTTATGTGTGAATATTAATCTCTAGTGTGTTCTATGCTCTGGCCAAAGATGACGAGAGTAGGTACGGACGGTTTTTTTTTTCTTTTTGATCGTGGTTTTCATCAAATAACTTCTCCCGCTCTGGGTGGAGCGGGAGGCCGTGTCAGACTTTTAATGACTAAAACCCACGCGTGTTCCTTCAGTTGCCTGTGTGCCAGGGGCCACGGTATCTCTTTCGAACAACCCGCACCCCTGGCAGGCATCGGCCCTTGCGGACCCCACCAGTTGGTGCTGACATCAATTTGAGGCGCGCGTTGAACACATCGCGCCTTCGGCCCGGGCTTGGGTCCTTACCTGACAGCAAGCTACCCATTACTTGGCAGCCGTGGCGACGGCATACGAGGCCCCCTTCTGCTGGGCTGAGGCCGGCCAACTTGCCACTAGCGGGGGGCGCGGGACGATGGCCTCCAGGGTGGAATACCGAGTCTGGAAGGCAGCCAGCTCCTACCGCACCAAGGTCAGCAACCGGTCCTCCGCAGCCACGGGCCCGCTCTGCTCATGCCGCGCCTACCTCTGAGGCACCACCCGGGACCCGGCCAGGTCCGCTCAGAGCTCCTCGTTCTCCTTTCGGAGAAGCTCCATGGCGGCTGTTAAGCGGGCGACCTCCTCCCGCCTCTCGGACATCCCTTCCGACCGACGGAGGTCCGGAGTAAATGGCCTCCGCTGCCGCCATAATGGAGGCCGTGGCTGCGGGTATGGCCTTGTCTTTAGAGAACTGTATCCTCTTCAAGGCCACACCCTTCATTGCGGCTGCCACGACCTCCACAAACCTGACCGCTTGCTCTGAATATGGGTCGCCAGCGGCGTCTGGCTCACCACCTGAGGACCCTGACAAGGCCGCACTGCGGCTGGTCACTCCAGGGTGGTGCCCCTCCGTGGCCAGCGTCTCGGCTTGCTGGGCTGGCTTGGCGCGGCACGCCGATCTCCTGGATGGTTAGCCCTCTGCCTGACCGGACCCCACCCCGCCGACAGACCTTCCCAAGTTTTCAGGCAGAGGCCATCCCGCCATCAGAGGACAACCCCTCGCCATCCCTCGGTTTGGGGCGCTTCTGGAATAACTTTTTGCTCCTTCAAGCAGCCCCCACCACTTCGCACTCTGGAATCTTAAAAGAGCCCGGAGATACGCAGATGCGGCGTCGAATTCCGACCCGGCATCACTCCTCCCAGGAGGGCCTCTTGATCAGGGTTTTTGTTTATCTTGACTAGAATCAATTATAATTTAATGTAAATGTTGACGTTCAAAAGTGCCTTTTAAGTGCCTAATTGAAATAAATACTTTGACTTTGTGTTATTAAAAATTTTCCATGATTGTTCCCACGAGTAAAAAAATATTTATTTCTCAAAAACTAGTGGTTCACACTAGAGAGTAATTAAGCTATCCATTAAGTTAAGCTATCAACCCTCACGCCGCTTGGAGGTTTGCGGTAATTTTATATAGAGGATTTCTTCCTCGCGGCCCGGGCGATTAAGCCCGTTTAAGCCCCGTCGAAAATCAGAGACATGACCGTGACAATCTTCGGGGCTACGAGACTAACGGTGGCAGAAGGGGAGGACTCCTTCCTGCCTGCCCGGTAGCAGGGGAAGTGCACACCGAGCCCGCTCTAACTCCGCCGCTGTGCGGCTCTGCTTAGAGCGCAGAGGGACACACGTTGAAGCGTACCTACCACAGGATATTGGCGTACGGGCTACAACACCCCTTAGGCACACGGTACCTAATGGGAGTCATTGCCCGCACCCCAGAGTGCACCGTCCCGCAAATTGGCCTTCCCCCGGACGTATACATAAGGGAACTCCAACCCACTGGCATACACAATTGAAATATTTTGCGTTGGTTGAGTCCGTGTCTGTTTGTATCGGGAATGGTGGGCATAAGCACATTGGAACTGAGACGTAAGTGTGCGCTTCTGATGCACTACTACCTATTACTTAATAACAAGATCGATGACGCGACTACCCTAGCTCGCTGTTCATTGTTTGCTCCGGACCGGCTGCGGCGGTCGCGCGCTTGTGCCTCGCGGTGCCTGTTCGCAGCCCCGCCAGTGCGCACTCATACTGCTCGGTATGCTCCCACAACCCAGGCGATCAATCTGCTTATCGCCCTGATTGCTCAGAGGCCAGATGTTGATATATTTGTGTATAGCAGTAGATCTATGTTAAATGTTTGTGTGAAGTTTTTTAGTTAAATTTATTATGTTGTTGGCTTGTTGCGCGCTTTGGTCCTTACTGTAAGTGCAGCAAGCAATTGTTATAAATAAATAAATGTACGGACGGGCACTCATAATTTACATCTGAGGCCTAGTGTGAATTGCATCGACCGCGTTCGGTACGAAATAATTGAGAAACACTAGGGCACAGAGTACTTTTTTATTGCACTAGGGCAACTGATTTTGCGTCGTTGTCAAAATCAAAGTGATATGTTGTGCGGTCATTGGTAAAATAACGGAACGGACTGTATCGTGGATACAGCAAGCTAAGTGATAATTATGTAGTACATATTGGCACATTTAACAAAATAATGGAATCGGCTTTTGACCAATGACCCTGTGACTGGAAAGGTATAGTGGGTTTGCTTAGCTCGATCACCTGCCCTTGCCACAGCTACATGTATGACTGGGCACACCACCACACAGATAGATAATAATAATTGATTTGTCAATATAAGCAACGAGAACCAGAACCGTAATAGAAAAATTCTCATATTTTTCCACTTGATTTTTTCATTATTTTTTCGATCCACGACGCGCATGAATTTTTATTTTTATGCACTGTGTATCCGAACGTGAACACCTAAACATTGGTTTATATTTTTTTATCTGCGTTTCCGGTTACAGCATAGACAACATATTCAAAACTTTTAAATAAAGCTAATTGCACATGTATAATGCGATGTTTTCACAGACATAACTGTTTTATATGTCTGTGGATGTTTTACAGAAATGTAAAATGCTCTAAGTAAATAGGAGACAAGCCAACCAATAGAATAAATATAGTATTCCTAGTATTTCTAGTATAAATTTAACACCTAATAAAATGTTTAGACAGATAAAATGTTCATTTTACAAGGATCTTTTTGCACTCAGATGACGTTGACAGGGGAGGCGCTGATGGTAAACATTAGAGCAAAGTTTTGTGAATTGAATGAAAAAAATTATGGCATTGGTTCAGGAGAGTAATTATGTTCAATATGTTCAGATTTTGCACCGCCATAGACAACCTGCTGAGGTTTGTTACTTCATAAACTTGCAGGTAGTGGTTGGTAACCCGCTTGTGGTATTAGTTCCTTGTTGGTAACCATAAAAAAGTACTCTGTGGTAACCAAGCAACATTCTTTGTCAAAGTTGTTGATATGAAATTCAGAAAATTTATTCGCCTTTGCTTAGAAAACAGATTTAAAGTTATTACTCTTTGTGTATTCACTTTCTGTGTTTTAAGTGAATTTGAGGGAGTAGAAGCTCATATGATGGCAGACCTTCCAACTCTTTTTAAAGAACACTGTATTATACCCGATGTGATTAATATAGCACCAGCCGAGATGCTAACTATAAAATATCCTAATGGTGCTGCAGTTGAAACCGGCAAGGAACTGACTCCCACTCAAGTTAAAGATCAACCTACAGTTACATGGGCCGCTAAAGAAGCTGAATATTATACACTAGCTATGGTGGATCCTGATGCTCCAAGCCGTGAAGAACCTAAGTTTCGTGAGTGGCACCACTGGCTGGTTGGAAATATTCTGGGTTCAAACTTGGGCAAGGGTGAAGTACTATCTGAATACATTGGTTCAGGCCCGCCGAAAGGTACGGGACTGCATCGCTATGTATTTTTAGTTTTTAAACAACCAGAAAAACTGGATTTCTCTAAAATTCAAAAGTTGCGGAACAATTCCGGTGACAAAAGAGGAAAGTTTTCTATTGGTAAATTCGCTCAGCAATTTAAACTTGGAACCCCGGTAGCTGGAAATTTCTACGTTGCCAAATATGACGACTATGTGCCAAAATTGTACGCTAAGTTGAAGGGGTAATAAAAAACTTCATAAACATAGTAAATTTACAAAAACTTACTAAAAATAGCGTGTATAAGGTGCCTTAAATCCTAACATCCGTTTGTCTATGGTAGTGATCGATAATTTCCGCCTCCGCGTGACATTTCTATTTTTCGGTCTTGTCCGCCATTACATTTTGGAGTTTGCGTAAATTGGTCGTAGGTCTGCGAGCACATATCACCGAACGTTATCAGTGACAGTTAATTCGTGTACGTGCGTAGTATCGCAGTGTTTTGTGGAACAAAGAGCCCCGAAGTTCAATCGTATGTCCATCCAGAATCTGAACACATACGACCCATTCGCCGATGCTATCAAAAGCTCGGAAGACGACGTACAAGATGGTCTAGTCCACGTCCGGATCCAGCAGCGGAACGGGCGTAAGACGCTGACAACGGTGCAAGGCCTCTCGTCGGAATATGACCTGAAGAAGATAGTGCGGGCATGCAAGAAGGAGTTCGCGTGCAACGGAACGGTCGTGGAGCACCCGGAGTACGGCGAGGTGCTGCAGCTGCAAGGCGACCAACGCGAGAACATTTGCCAGTGGCTGACTAAGTCGGGCCTTGTGAAGCCCGAGCAGCTCAAGGTGCACGGCTTCTGAGCCCGCGCTCGCACATACATAACATGGTCACCGTTTATAGTCGTCTTATATTATGAGAGCGTGCGCGTTATTGTAAAACCCTATCGAATATGTATTTAGAAAGCACAGACGTTTACAGAGAAGAGATTACACGGCCGCATAGGCCTCCCGCGCCCTGTGCCTTGCGACTCCCATGTAAAAAGTTTAATAATATATATATATATTATCGACGCCGTCTCACGTCCTTAGTTGCAATTAAACTGAACGAAATAGTATAATAATCGCTTTTTGTTTTTTACGACATTGTATTTTTTAAATTGCTGTAATGATTCAATTAATAATAAAACGATTACACATGTTTTTGTAAGCGTGGTGTTTTTTTTTTTTCTGCCGTGTGGCACAGGTAACCTAACGGGACATGCCTGTGTATAGCAAGTGAAAGTAGGCAAACGAGAATTTGCACGTCGATGCCGTGCTGTGCCTTTTTATCGGGTTCGTCTTGCGGCTAACTACCGGTTGCAGGCGAAATTCGCGAATATTGGAGTCAGTGAGACCGATTTTTAAAACTAACTTTCATTTCATTTCCACTTATTTGGTACAAAAATGCCAATTTGCATTGTTATTACCACATCCCATATTACTCATCCTGATTTCCCAAGAATTTGAGGATGACTAATCTTTAGCTCCTTCATAAGCTAAAGTATTTCAAGAACCAGGGAATTATTTGACTAGTTATGAACTAATGATCAATTTTATCAAAGTAGGTAGGTACCTATAATGTAAATTGTAAGCATGATGGTTGGTGACGCACGCCATCTATCTTCCCGCCTATTTGAGAGATACGATGCGCATTTCAAATTACATTTCTCGCTGTCCTAGAATGTTGACAAACGAGTTCGTTAGCAACGCATCAATGAATTCAAAGCCAAACAACATCGATAAGTCCGTTGAGAATATCGCCCCTGAGGAACGAGGAAGGAATCGAGTTTTACACGTTAGTTCATGTGGCTTATGTGTAGGCAATAAGAGCTATAATAAAAACAGGAAAAAACTTTATAATGTATGAGTCATGTCCTCATTTTAGCGAAGCTGTTACCGTGAGGTCATCGTCGCCGCCTCGACGCTAACTGTACTAAATAACGATAAAAGATTTTTCGTTTATGAACATATTTGTCATCTTCAAAGTTCGTCAGAAATATTAGAGGTCATAAAAAACATTAAAGCAATACGATTTTGTGACTTTCCCAATCAATTCAACTCGAGTCCAATTTATATCGCACTTCTTAAAATATTTCCGGTTTCTCTCGCAAAAACGAGACGTAGTTAGACGGTACAGACTCCAGCCTAGCAAGCTACCCCAATCTGTCAAATTCCTTTGATAGATTTTCAGCTTTTTTACATGAACCTTATTCTTTTGCAGTAAAGTTGAAAATCTATCAAAGAAATTAGACAGATTGGGGTAGCTTGATGTGCTGGCGTCTGTACATACAAAATTGACAAAAAAAATCCAAACCCATTGGATATTCGGCAACTCATATTGACGACATTGAGAAATGTGAAATATATGGAGCAATCAAAAGCAATATTCCCGAATCAATTCCGCATTTTATTGTTGTTGCTCGATTGCTCCACTTAATTGATCCATTAGTGTTGCCGAGCAATAATTGCTCAAAAAATTGCCCGTGTAAGAGCACCATAAATCACTAAAAGGCATTTTTTTAATTTATGTAGGTACCTAATCGATTAGTGCAATAAACATGCATTAAAATTTTATATTTTCATATTTTGCGCGTAATTTGACGAAAACGCTGGACGCAGTGTACCACCATATTGGTCTGTGGGTATGACGTCAGTTTGCTGAGTAAACAAATGCGCTGGTATTTTTGTATGATAATTGTTTATAATACAGGAAAAGTTTTTATTCAGTGCGCAAACTTTAACTATGAATTCAGCATACCATGTTAGACTCCCCAGCGAAGAAACTTTTCGTCGGTTTTACAAAAAAAAATTAGCTGTTTCATAGAAAAGTACAATACCTACGCGGTCAAAATGTATGGAACAGCTGTTTTTTTTTTTGTAAAATCGACGAAAAATTTCTGCGCTGGGGGGTCTAAAATGCTTTGTTTAATTCATGGTTACAGTTTGCGCACTGGATAAAAACTTTTCCTGTATTAAATGAGTTTTTATTCTACTTATCGATGATTTGCTGTTCCTGAATTTAAGATATTATTTCAATAAAAATTAGTTTGGTTACGAAAATAATAAAAGTCACAAAGTTGTTCAGAGACCTTAGTGTGAGCTTAAATTTACCATCTCGATTAAACTCATCGAGCGCGTTTGGCGCTCCGATTGGCCCTGAATTGGTGACGGACCAATCGGAGCGCCGAACTTGATCGAAATGGTTAACTAAAACTATATCACACTAGGGCCACAGTTGATTAGTTTATTCAGCGGTATGACGTAATAACATGGCGGCTACTATTTCATGGTGTTCAATATCAGATTAAAGAAACTGAAATCTTTGAATTGAATTTTAAAATGTATTTTGCTGAGAATCTGAGGTATTTTGTTATTTCAACTAACATTTTCAAACTGTTTTTGGCCTAATGGTCTAAGAGCCCGTGAACCCCAGACCTTCGTTATTTTATAAAAGCTGAAAGTTTGTCAGCGCATGCTCCCAGCACAGGTAAGAACGATGGACAATTATGAAGTTCGGGTTGCCCTGGCTTTGGCAGGTAAACGGTACTAAAGGTGTGTAAAATACCGATCTAACTTCGTCAAATAATAAAGTGCTATTTTTTGGTATTATCTTCAGAATATTATTAAAAATCACATTATTCATTGCCAGACACTTAACATCCTGGCAACCCCTTGCCAGACACCCTTAATGTTCATGAAATTATAATTTTACTTACGTTATAGTATAAAAGCTGATTTTTATATATAATACTTGAGTAATAAGTAAATGATGTTTCCTCACTAGCCAGACATTTTTGATACTTCCAACCCCGTGCCAGACAAGCATGTAGGGTAGCTGTAGGAGCGAGCGCGAGGCAGTACACACATGGGTGGGTGCGAGTGAGATGCGCTTGTGTTGTTTAGTATTTAATACATCTTACATCAACTAAAACAATCCCGACCGACCCTTGCTGTTCCCGACCGACCCTTGCTTGTTGAAGCGCCAGCCCGCGCCGCAGCTGAGCCAGTAGCTTTAAATTCCCCGATCAATAATAATGCCAATATTTTGATCCAGCCTGTCCCCAATAGTGATAGCTGTCCCCCTATCAGTGACGCCCTGAGCCGAGGTCCGTACCCCACAGGGGGTGCCCTCAGCGTGCAGTCGCTTAGTATGTAAAATTTAGTTTGTAAGCCCTGGCTGGAGGCGTTAAGATTAGTTTCTTAATGGCAGCCCCAGGAAAGCCCGGTTGAGCAGTCATGGCCTCTCAAGGCCAACTGCGAGATGCCCAACAAAAAAAAAAAACTAAAACAATAATATATGCTATCTTCAAGTATTATTAATTTAATATTCATTATTAATAATAAGAATAATATGAATTATATTATTACTTACGTCATAGTGTAATAGCTGGTTTTTATATTTGTTACCGGCCAAACCTAATTTCAGGCCAAACAGACTTATCCTACGCGTGATATGTCGCAGCCAACTGGCTTAATTAGCCATTCCTTTGGAAGTAACGCTCGCAGCAGGCCGCTGCAGCGGCGTCGCTCGCTTCGTTCGCTCGGCTCGCGCGCTTTTGGTCACAGTTCTAACCTAACCTAACCTAACCCATTTAATCGGCGTGCCCCGGCTTATTAAACCAGTTTGGCCTAGGACAAAGTAGTTGGGCCTGAAATCGGATACTTTCTTTTTTTATTGCAAAATAAACAAATATATTTACTCTTGTCAACAGTGGTATCCCTTTGAAATGAACTATTTACTTCAGTGGTTGCATTAGCATTTTCACTCACTTCTTCAAGTTCACTAATGTCCACTGCTACCTGGGAAGGTTGAGGTTCTATTGATTGAGAAGCTGAAGCTAGGTGTGATACAGTTGACTCAGCCAAATGCGATGAACCTGGTTCTGAATCGTCTGTTGATGTATTAAAGTTTTTCGATGTTTCTTTTTTTTGCTCTGTTTCATCAGTCTTTTCAGATTTTTTTGGTTCTGAGGTAAAATATTTTTTTATTAGCCCTGTGAATGATTTGTAACATTCCCTGTGATAGCCACCCTCTGTATATTCACGTGGAAGAATGATGTCATTATATTTAAAGTTATGATTTTTTCGCAATTTTAAAATTAATTCACATTTTTTCAATGTCTCGTCAGAAAATAATGCTATTTGGCCACTACTTTTGTTGCACACAAATTAATGTATCACCCATGACTTGTTTTTTAATACACAATCACTTTAATTTAAAAAGTCATATAAACAAATTGTAAACTTATAATCTACGTATCATACACCAATAATATAGAATTTACTTTATAGTCTGTATACATTCGAAATATTTTATGTTATTAATTAATAATCAATATTAAATTAATAATACTTGAAGATGGTATATAATATTATTTTAGCTGATGTAAACATGTACTGAATACTAAACAACACAAGCGCATCTCACTCGCACCCACCCATGTATATACTGCTTCGCGCTCGCTCCTACAGCTACCCTACATGCTTGTCTGGCACGGGGTTGGAAGTATCAAAAATGTCTGGCTAGTGAGGAAACATCATTTACTTATTACTCAAGTATTATATATAAAAATCAGCTTTTATACTATAACGTAAGTAAAATTATAATTTCATGAACATTAAGGGTGTCTGGCAAGGGGTTGCCAGGATGTTAAGTGTCTGGCAATGAATAATGTGATTTTTAATAATATTCTGAAGATAATACCAAAAAATAGCACTTTATTATTTGACGAAGTTAGATCGGTATTTTACACACCTTTAGTACCGTTTACCTGCCAAAGCCAGGGCAACCCAAACTTCATAATTGTCCATCGTTCTTACCTGTGCTGGGAGCATGCGCTGACAAACTTTCAGCTTTTATAAAATAACGAAGGTCTGGGGTTCACGGGCTCTTGCTCTATAAGTTTCCTCAATAATATATTTTTAGATTTTGTCTGATTTAGAGTAAAGTACCCTATTGTCGCACATATAATTATTCAATCTTAATTATAGTTTTAAATTAGGTACACACTTCTTATCGTGGAATTATAATAGGCGGCAAGGTCAAGGGAATATCTTCAACGGTCATCAAGCTCACGACAGTCTAGCTCACAAGCTAAACTATCAAATTAAACAGTGGCAGTACTTAGAGATTACACAACCATTCAATATCTTGTGGAGCTTCAGCACCTATACTGATTCCGTAGGTATTGCGTTATTTTGTAGTCACCATCAGTAAAACTGTGATAGGTAGCTACTGCAGTTAGGGAGAAACCAAGAAGCTTATAGATACAAGCTTTTATCTATAAGCTTCTTGGGCGAAACAGACCGGTGACAAACATGGAGCTTTATGTAAAGTCCTATGACCCTATCGAGGATGAAACCGTCAAAATAATTTCTGCTATTGGGCCTCTTCAAGAAACCAAGGGGTTCAGATCGCGGAGGCAGATCAAGATGCAGGCTGACAGCAAACATCGGCATACAGAATGAGACATACGTAGGTATTAAATAAACCTACTGCTATCTAGGAGTAACCATGCATCTCTATTGCATCAACATTTATTTTAATACGCAAGCAATTATCTGTCGTTATCTGTCCTCGTTTACATAAACGGTTAACAAAGACGACATAAAAATATGTACTATATCGTCATCAATGCTAATAAATGTAAACATTTTTAGACACCATTTGACATGGCTACTATGAATCATCCCGATATTATGAATTTATGACTGATGCAATACATAGGTAAGTATACAATATTTTTTCTGCTAGGCTAGCAGAATATTTTAATCGCTGGTTGTAACTAGCCACGAGGATCGAGGGTTAGATTATTTCGCATTCAGGCCTTTTGTCAAGAGTACCTATCTATAAAAGTACTCTGTGGTATCTATTGAAAGGAGTTTTCTGAGACTAGAGAATAGAAATGACACTAGCAAGATGCAGCAACCCCACAGCTTTATTTACGTATTTAGTACAACACTTCTTGATAGTCGTCCGGCGGCGAGTTGGGCAGATTTTAAGATATAATTGATCGGTTTCTAAAATGGTGTCTCTGCAGCAGAGCATCACACGATATTCTGCATGAGGCTAGCGTAGGAGCGTGGGGATTAGCACACGCAAAGAGAGACTTATACCCCCGTATATAGGTGATGTCGGCATATAAGATGAATAAAAGAAAGTATACTGAACTCGGTATGCTAAATGGTCAAGTCCACGTAGTGTAGGTACATGACATGATGAGTTTTTTTTTGTCAAATAACTTCTCCCGCTCTGGGTTACGTAGGTTCAGTGTGTATTATTGTTTCCAATACAAGGACAGTTGCCAAATACTTCTAGCTTAGTGATACCCTAAAAATGCCAACGATAGTGTGTCGTGCGATAACTATAAGTACGTATTTGGACACCAATATAGTGAACGCGGTGACTAGTTGATGCGGAAGGACATAACAGCAGTTGTAGCTTCCTGAAATAGTTAAAGGTAGTAGATGTGTAAGTATGCCGTATGGTTGGTTGGTCGCTTATAAATAATTTCGAAGGTTAAATGAATAGATTATGGATTTATGGCCTAACATCTAGATGGTGGCTGGGAGTTTTCCACAAAGAAACAGTAGTATTTTACTATGAGATTATAATAAAAACATATTTTGTAGTCTACATTACATTAGAATAAGATCCTCAAACACATATAAAAAACTTATTTACGATTATTTGTGACAACGTTTTGTTAATGCATGAGAGTCGTTTGCATGACATTACCATGCAAACCAACAGAGGAGCAAAACCGAAACGTCGATGAGCAATTTGCCAAACTGACAGTTATTTGACAACACAAAAATCGGAAGTTCTGCATTGCATCTGCAGTACTATTTTGGTTGATTTTTAATAAAATCTGACCAAATTAAGCTGAAAATCGTTAAATAATAGTATGCTGTAACATATAAAATAGTTAACCAATCGACAGCTCCAATTCTTAAGTCAAATAAGGTAGTGAAACTGTTGCGACAAAAGTTCGTTTCTAAATATATTATTTTTGTTAATTTTGCTGTAAAATTGCAGTATATGACAATAAGAAGTAAGGATGTCGGATAAGCTGTTAACGCTGGGCCAGCGTGTCATAGTAGTTGGCAAGGATGTAAAAGGATCTGTCGCATACGTTGGGCACCCTACCTTTGCCACGGGTAAATGGATCGGCGTGATCCTGGACGAACCGAAGGGAAAAAACAATGGTACTGTCCGGGGACACGCTTATTTTACGGTAAGCTTCCATTTTCTAATTATTTTGAGACATTTTAGTGAGTAAAGGTAATGATATTCATTGCTGGATATACTTCCATTTTCAGAAACTTTGTTGAACTTAATTTCGGCTTCAAATCTCATTTGAACTTCTATGATTGGTTGTTGTTATTTTGGCTTACCAATATCAATTAGTCTTGTGCCTGCTCAGTCACTTTTAAGATCGCTCCGTACTAGTTCATTTCGGTCAGTGAACTAGTTCCTTCTATTAGTTCTATTGGCTCTATTCGGTCTTCGCTCTCAGTCAGTACTTCTATAGATCACGGAGCAAAAGTCTCATTGAAGTTGTATCAGTCAAATCAGTCGCTGTCATTCTCGTTCTCGTTTGGACATACGGTAGGGCTCTATGTAAATGTACTAGGAGCTATTAGAACGAATAGACCAATTACAAGTCGGCGTTCGGAAACGTTTCTTTTGGTACAGTGTAAAGAAACGGTTCCTATTTGATCATAATTCATGAACTACACAAGACTAATATCAATAGGTCGCTAGAGATTTGACAACTGATTTACTCATCAGAGACCTTGTTAGGCTTCAGGAGTGCTGAAGTAAGTTTTCTATCAACAAAGTAATCATTAACATCATAGAGCCATCAGACAGGGTCTAGTGAGCAGTGCCTCAGCCTCATAACAGACCTTAACCAATTACCCAGACTCTCACCCAGCAAATTTTGACATTGACAAACATGTTCGATAATTATTTTCTATCTTTAAAGTTTACCCAGTAACTGGGTTGTGTAGATCAGATAGGCAGTCATTCTATGTTAAATGCTGGTATTCAGCTGCATACGGTTGGACTGGAAGCTGATCCCAATATAGTTGGAAAAAAAATCAAAATCAAAAGTCATTCATTCAAACTATACTCCATTTGAAATAAGATTAGACATTTAAACAAACCTTTTTTACAGTCCGTTCAACTGATTCTGACTTCTATACCGTAGGCATAAGGATGGCATTAGAAGCAAAAAAGTAGTTACAATAACAACTGTTTACTGCAGCTGCCATTTGTCATGCCACCAACACAATAGAAGTCAAAATCGGTTGATCGGACTGTAAAAAAGGTTTCGTTAAATGTCTAATCTTATTTCAAATGGAGTACAGGCTGAGAGTCAGCACTTTTTGAACGTCAAAATTACATAAGACAGTCCCCCCAAAACGCCCGCCCTTCACCACTTCCTAGTGCTTTAGCTGGGAAGAAGAAGTGGCGCAACAAACTCCCCAGCAGCACAGCTGTCTGTTAAGTTGGAAGAACATTTAACCAAACATTATACAGGATGTCCCGTATTTAATGGATAACCTTGAAATTGTTCATGGTAGAAAAAACATTTAATTTAATTTTTTCTGTAAAAACGCAACCAACTTCCGAAAAAACTCACAAAGTGAAAAATTACTTTAAAATTTAGGAAGTTGGTCTTTGGATATGTATTATAATTTATTGTCACCGCTTTCTGAAATTACAGTTATTTTTAACTTTGTAGTGTTTTTTCGGAAGTCGGTTGTTTTTTTTTTTGTATTTTTGCAGATTAGTTCTACCATGAACCATTTCAAGATTAACCATTAATTACCGGTACTGTATATTATCATACTTACAGTTGTACAGAGGCCTATGAAATGGAGAGATCAATCAAATACTTTTAGCTCAGTAATAGTCTCTGTCTGTTTACAAACTCCTCTAACTTAGTTGATTTTCAATCACATGAAGAAGGGGGTGCTAGGGTAGACCGCTTATTTTAATTTGCATGCCTGTTTAATTTTATAAATAAAACATTATGCGACTTTATTATACCTATCAAATTGTAAGTGCACATTGCATAAATTTTTATATTATATGGAAATCTCATCTTTCCGAGGCACGGAAAGAAACGTCTTGGTATGTCCTCCCATACCTATTATCAATGTAATTTTAAAACATTGTCAAAGCTTATTATTTTTAAAAGAGTAACCGTGGAGTTTCTTGCCGGCTCTTCTCCATAGGAAACGACAAATTGGAACCGTGCACCTAGCTTCTGACGTTTCATAAGTGCCCATGCAGGTTTATGCGAAATAAAATATTTTTATTTTGATTTTATAGATATGGTTACCCATCCACGGAACAATCGCGGCAAGTGTAGCTTAATCTGATTTATAGGCCTGTGTGGTGGTTATTACTTACTCACATTACTCACACTAGCTCAAATTTTGTGTAGGTAATATTGTAAGGAGAACTGTTTATTTCCGAAATAAATAAAATCCTTTCATCGCACTGAACACACAAGCGAAACAACACAATTTCTTTGACTGACTGAACTTGCATTGAATTACCTAATAAGTAATAAATACTGAAATATTTCATACATCCTGAACATCAAGGTCTATGTAGAAATAATGCTTAAACTGTAACCATTTCTTTTCTTTTAATACTGTACGAAACTTCAAACAGCAATGTTAGTTTGATTCACATGTTTTTGTCACACAAAAATTTTGCTGACATCATATATTTTGCAGTCTTTAAAAGTCTTGTATTAAAAAAAGTACCAGTATTTTTATATTGACCAAACAACAGTATAAAACATGTATTCACACAAAAAAAATAAACGGTGAGTTCAAATATCTTTCTCATAATAATTTCAGTGCGAAGAGAACTACGGAGTGTTTGTACGTCAGACTCAGATCCAGCTACTGGACTCTGAGGATAACCCCATGGAGACGTCCATTACTACACCTTCCGAGGAGCCTCGGACCACTGCTACGAATAGACGGCTTAGCAGGTATGGAATGAAACTACATGTGAAGAGTGCCGTGTGATAAAAATGTATTAATGGCCTAAAGCTAACAATATTGAATCTTATGATAAAGTTCACAATGTTGCAAAAATAATAAATTCAAGGGAAAATTCAGTATTTGCAAGATGTGTTGACTGTTTTGCCCGTTACAAAACCTCGCTCAAGTACAAGTACTTTATACTAGTTTTAAGCCATTTGTTTGGTTAAAACTAGTCTTACCAAGGGGTATTGTGTTACACAGTGTGCTGTGGAGGTCAGATAGGCAGTCGCTCCATGTAAAATACTGGTATTCAGTTGTATCTGGCAACACTGAAAGCCGGGCCCAACATAATTGGAAAAAGGGAACGCAGACGATTATAACTGGTTGAAACTAGTTTTAAGTAATGCTTGATATTTGAATGAGGTTCTGTTGTTATTAAAAAAGTAGATCAATTTCCATGAAGTTTCCACGGAAATTGTTCTATTACAGTCGCGTCGCGCCTGTCTGCGGGAGTCGTCAATTGATCATACATATATGTGTGGTCAACACATCTTGTCACTGGGTAGTTTATTCACCATTCATTTGAGCAAATAGTAAGGTGTGTGAAATAACTGGGTTAAAAGCATGAGATTTACAATTAGAGATAGATTTTACTAATAACAGACATCAACATTGAATAATTGTAGACAAAAATGTGATATGTTGTCTATTTTTTTATATTAACAGTTTTATTTTAACTTATAAATGTGTATTGTTTCAAAAATATTTTCTACCAATAATTTTTAAGTCCTACGCTGGCAACACTGACACCGAAGAGTCTTGACAGCGCCCAAAAAAAATAAGGGTATAGCTACTCAGTACACATACGCTATATAGAATGCATGTAGTCTACTAAAGTTGTTTTAATTGTAATGTTGCCAGGCAAACTATGTATTTACTACTGAAAACAGTGGTGTTGCTAGTAAAAAACAACATACTATTACCATTTTAAATATTTATTAAAATACAATGGACGAAATAAATTGGTGTACACTAATGTTGCTAAGTTTAATTTCTATGGTAAAGGTTTTTAAATGCACTTATGTAATTAAATTGTGTAAAAACAGAGGCATGAAAAAATGTTTCGAAGAAATGGGGGTAATTTTGTAGTTTTATCTGTGGTAGAAAACGGTAGAAAGTGTTTTTTAGTCTTGTAACACTGATTTTTCTTTTTAAGTAAATGTGATAATTTAGATATTACATACTAATATTCTCCATCACATTTGCTATTTTCATATGTTTAGAGAACTGATAATATATACTATAATAAATATGACCATTAGTGTCTCCATGCAGAGTGAAAGACTCTCCATTGGTCTTGCAAGCTTTTCTGTACGAAATTCTTTGTCTAAATCAGATGATATACTAGAATATAAAGAAAGAATGTTGCCATACAATTGCCAGCAATTTATGTGGGTAGTTTGCAAATATACATTTAATGCTATTGCATTAATTAATAAAATACTATTTCAGCCTGACCGATACCGCTGTACCTGTCTTAGGTATGCGTCGCGAGGCAGGGGACGGGACGCTGTGAGTGGTGATGAATGAGCGGCTTGCACTGACGAATCAGAGGCCTGCACTGTTCCCCCGTCTTGCCGCGCAAAAACCTAAAGCGCGGTACAGCGGTTTCGGTCAAACTATAGTCGTTCGAGAACATTTTTGACAGTTCATATAATAATAATGGTAATTTTATTTAACTATGGCAATGTTTTTAATATTCGAAAAGTCCATGTAATGTTTTATTTATAAACCATTTTGTATCAGTTCTCTAAAAACGTAACAATATCAAGGGCGTGTTCAGGAGTATGGCGTAATTATGGAATATTGAAAGGTTAACTAATCTCTTAATTTGGATGTCCTATAAATATATTACATATAATATACATTAATTTGCGAAAGATCCAAAATTTATCCTATGAAAAGAGGATTTGTAATTGTTAGAAAAGGTCTTAAAATAAAATAAATAATAGTTTAAAAACTAAAAAACACGCTTTAAAAACCAAACTAAAAAAGGAGAAAATTATTTAATTCAATTAAAAAGCGTGGGGTGCTTTTTGAGGTATTTTTATAATCAATTAATGTCAAGCACCCCGCGCTTTTTAATTGAATTACAATATTTTCTCCTTTTTTAGTTTGGTTTTTAAAGCGTGATTTTTTAGTTTTTTTTTTTCTTTATTTTTTTATATTTTTCTCTATTTTTTTTTTAATTATTGAATTGTCATCGGTCCTCGATAAGTTTACAAAGTTTAAATGAAATCTGACCGTTTAAAGTGGATCAAAATCGCGCCCCAAGGAGTCGGTTACAAACATACAAACAAACATACAAGTGAAGCTAATATAAAGCGTGTAAAAAAAAAAATCCCCGGAGGGTTGTGCAGAGGTATTTAGTACACCCACGTTTCGCCGGTCATATGTAATAGGAGGCGCGCGAGCCCGCTGATCATTATGGGCCCGATTTAGTCCTGTTGAAAGACATCGCCCTTAGGGCCTGAGCCCACTAACGGCACGGCACGGCAAGGCATTTTTATGCGACGAATAGAAATATAACTTATATGTAAAACAATAAAATTGAAATTTTAATGATGATGCATAAAGTCGTCGCGGCATGCCTAAGGATACCGTGGCTTCGTTGCCGTTGAAATTTAAATTTTACTGTCATACTATTAAGTTTTATTTCTATTCGTGGCTTAAAAATGTCTTGCCGTGCCGTGTCGCCAGTGGGCGCGGGATCTTATAGTTAAAAAAATGGAAGAATTTACTTTTTAATCCTCTTCTGAACGCGCCCAAATAATGCGTGCTTAACTGATAGTGTGTTTCTTTCCCCGCTAGTATAACAGTGGCGCAGAGGTCTAGGCCTACCACGTGAGTATAGACTTAGCACAACGTAGCGCACTGTAGCATAATTTAGCACAACGTAGCCGAATTTAGCACCCTGTAGATGCTTTTGCACTGTGTTTTTGTTGAAGGTGATGTGGTTCATGTTACTATGTTTGAGTACAGCAGCAGATAGCATAAGAGGATTTTAAAATAAAAGCATTTTAATACTTATGTAGTCGGGATAAAGTATTAATTTCAATTCTTGCATGCTGTTGTCTTCTGGCATTGAAATATAACTTTATTTCAATTATATAGGTTTTCATTTACAGTAATCCTCTGTCGTGCTATCCGCCGTTTTGCGCTTGCTCTAAATTGATGTCCTACTGTTCAGCTTCTCTGTGACTTTTTGACGCCATTACTTCATTTTTCGCTTGCCTATTTACGTCATTACCTCTGTTCCTACTCCTTTTTTTATTATTCGTCCAAGACTCTGTTGTGCTGGGTTGCCTGCTTAAGTAAGTAGAGATCAACCAGTTTAAAACTGCACGCCCCCCCACTCAAATGTCTGTACAAGCATTTGATTTTTTTATGCAACAAGCAGTGTAGGGGCATACAGCTTTAAACTGGCTGATTTCTACCAGATTATCCGATATACCTATACTCCGTTTGCAAAGTCAAAGTCAAAGCATTTATTTCAAATAGGCACTTAAAAGGCACTTTTGAACGTCAACATTTACATTAAAATAGAATTGATTCTAGTCGCCCCTTCCAAAATGTAGTTTCGTATGGAGAAGAATGGGCAAGAAACTCCACCGTTACTCTTTTAAAATGTTTCAAGTACAATATTTACATTCATTATATGATTATGTGTGAAAACGATGCACCCAGAATAAAATTACCATACCAATAAGATTAGACATTTAAATAAACCTTTTTTACAGTCCGTTCAACTGATTTTGACCTCTATTGCGTTGGTAGGATTGATTGATAAAAAGGTAACAGATAAATATGCTTACTGAGTTTAATTATTTTACTTTGTATACCTACCTATTATATATTTAAGATTTTCATGACAGACATGTTAGTGTTAGTGTCGTTTTAAATTTTTACATTAAAAATGTTTAATATTTGTATGCCAGTCCATGGCGAAACATGTAAGATCATAATTTTATTAATAAGACCTTATTGTACCATGTTTTTAAGGAAATAAATATATTCTATTCTATTCCAAATGGCGCCTGCAGTAAACAGTTGGTATCGTAACTAGAGATGCCACGAATATTCGGCAACTATTCGGTATTCGGCCTATTCGGCCACTTTTTTGCTATTCGGTAAGTGGCCGAATAGTGCGTACTATTCGGCCGAATACCGAATAGCAAATCATGTAAAAAAAGACACGTTATTTTACTCAAAATTATGTATTTATTTCAAAATTATAACATTTTAGTACTTAAAATTAATCAGTGGTAAGTTGTGATGGATAAAAACGAGTTTTTCAGCATTTTTTGGTAGCAAACGATTGCGCTTTTCATCGTAAACGTTACCAGCCTCAGAAAATAACCTCTCACTATAAACGCTACTTCCAGGCGAAGAAAGATAAACTTTTGCAAATTTCGAAAGGTTCGGGTATTGTTTTTCGTTTGCTGACCACCACTTGTAAGGATCGGCCTTCCGATCTAGGCGAACTATTTTCAAATAAAAATCCAACTCGTTTGCCACAGCATTCTTCTCCACGTCCTCCTCATCATTAGCATTTCCCATATTATCTGTAGCGACTTCTTCAAAGCAGTTCCAGAAACTGTCGTGTATTTCAATTTCAACAGTCCTATCATTTTCATTCAAGTTTCTTTTCTTACGCGCTGGAGAAGAATCGTCATCGGTACTACTTAGTTCATCACAACTTTTTTTTAGAGCTTCTAGAAGAATATTTTGTCTTGCTCTTTCTGCTTGAACCAATCCTAGAAAACTCGTTTTCTATTAACTACTAACTCGATTTTTTATTAACCGGTGTCATTTTATAAGCCTTTTGACGAAAAAACAATTGAAAATGAACTAAGGAACAAACTTCTTAGCAAAATAGTAATTAAGTTTCACATAACGTATTATTTATAAACTAACAAAGCGCTCCGTGACGCGATTTACTCGCAATTGAAACAAATACAAACAATGTTTGCTTGCACCATGCCCGCGCGCGCGCCGTCGTCGCCTGCCGCGCGAACGCAACGAGAAAAACAGGTTGTGACTTGTCTTATTCCAGCTAACGCGCCCCCACCAAGCATTCGGCGGCCGAATATTCGGCGCTTCGGCCGACAGCGTTGCCGAATATTCGGTATTCGGCCAATTCACTATTCGTGGCATCATTAATCGTAACCACTTTTTTGCTTTTAATGCCATCCTTTGGACAACGGAATAGAAGTCAAATTCGGATAGAACGGAGTGTAAAAAGGTTTATTTAAATGTCTAATCTTATTTCAAATGGAGTATAGGTAATCCGATTTATAAAGATAATCGGATACCTAGGTATCCAATATTGCGTCCTTACTGCGTCAGCTATCTAAATCCTGCACTTTTTATCTCCTTTTCCAATAGAAGCTTTAAGGTGAATGCGCAGTGGTAGAGCGCGAAATTCAAATTTTGTTACGTTTTTTGCAATTTTCAGGTGAGTGTCAGCTTGTTACTTGATCAAAATAATTATGATTTGCGACTATAACATGTACGTATTTACAGATTTATAATCATTAGAATCAATAATACATCTTTCTAAGTTAGATTTGTTCCATAAGAACAAATTTCTTATGGAAAAGTGCTTGTGGAAGAAATGTAACTTATAGAGATATATTAGACATTCTAATGACTATAATTCTGTAAACACGTACCTGTTATATTCGCAAATCACATTTTGATCAGGATACAACCTGATACTGACTTGAAAATCGCAAAAACGTAAGAAAATTTGAATTTCGCGGTCTAACACTGCGCATTCACCTTAATCAAGTCCTCCTTCTGAACGAATGTGAATTATTCAGTAATTTGCGCTTTGAGTTTATTTTATTTCGCTTAAAACATAATTCGAGGTTGTATTATGCAGTCACAGGCGCTGACTACCAGTCTTACCAAGGGGTATCGTATTACCCAGTAACTGGGTTGTGGAGGTCAGATAGGCAGTCGCTCCATGTAAAATACTAGTACTCAGCTGCAGCGGCGAGGTGTAAATTTTTCTAAGAGAGAAGCCGAAGCGAACTCGGCTTTAACTTACTGACTTATCAATAAAGAATACTTACTATCAATCTAAAATCAATATAGGAATGTAAATAATTAAATACAATAAAATTGAACAGCTGAAAACCAAATAAAATGTGCAATATTCCTCCATCCCGTTCTCGCTGACGCATTTTTCTATATCTGTCTCTGTCATAACCCGTTGTACAGCGGCTTGCTCTTGTCCATATCAAGCGGTGCCACGTGACTTAAAGTGACATCATTATGGGATCGCTGTTGTACCCGATTATAACGTTAATGTCGAACATTTGTTTTTCTTGTGATAAAAAGCTAAAAATAACAGTTTTTGTTATTTGAATGTCATGGTGAATTAAATACCCGTAGTGTAAAAATATTTTTTGACAATAGTAGCCACTATTGACGTGCCATTTTTTAATAGCGATAGAGTTGCCGATGCGAATCCCCGAAGGGAAGCCGGTAGGGATCGTGTTATATGATGCTTTCGCCACTGCTCAGCTGCATCCGGCTTAACTGGAAGCCGACCCCAGATGATGATGATGATCTTGCAGTCACAGCTATCCAAAACAGTTAGTGTTAGTTGACACTGAGCAAGTTCGATCATAAAGCTGTAGTATTCTTCCTGTTCAACTCTTGGGCAAATGCCGTCCTTCATTTCTTGCGATCTTGCCATTTTTTATCCTCCATCCATATTTTTTTTACTTTGCTTGTCTTGTTTTGTCTTTCTCGAAGGTAACATGAACCACTATATTAGTCATTACACTACATGTTTCTTTCAATAATTATACAGGTTGAAATTGAAAACATGCGACAAACCGAAATGGGAGATTGTACTCATCATTATGAACAACTTTTACTAAGGGACCAAAGATGCAATCGCAAAAAAAAAAACAGCTGTTCCCTACATTTTGACGAGTCATGCGAACATAAATGTAGGGAACAGATGTTTTTTTTTTCGCGATTGCATCTTTGGTCCCTTAGTAAAAGTTGTTCATAATGATGAGTACAATCTCCCATTTCGGTTTGTCGCATGTTTTCAATTTCACCCAGTATACCCTTGGTTTCTTTAAGCCGCCATTATCTTATGATCGGTTCCTATAAATAAAAACGAGACTTTTTGCTTACCAATAGTAGCATTTTTTTGCCAAATTGGACATATAAATAGATTCTTAAATCTGTGGTAGCTACTTCGATATGGGAGAGTCTACCATGCAAAGCTATGAGGTCATTGCTTCATTGTTGGTAAAGATACAACAGTTTTAATTACAACTTATGACCGTGCGTAAATTATAGGAACCGGCCATTAAGCACAATAGGGTATTACACTCATTTTTGAAAAGTGTCTTAATTAGATTCTAGAGTGCTAATAAACCACAAAAAAAACACAATTTTTTTATTTAATCTATTAGTGCCATAAAAATGCATTTAAATTTTATATTTTCAAACTTCGCGCGTAATTTGACAAAAACGCTGGACGCAGTAGACGCCATATTGCTCTGTGGGTATGACGTCAGTTTGCTAAAAACAAATGCGCTGATATTTTGTATGACAATGGTTATAGTTTAAAAAATGAGTTATTTTACTAATTAGCGTTGGTTTGCTGTTCCTGAATGCAAAATATTATTTAAATAAAAATTACTTTGGTTACGAAAATAATAAAAGTACAAAGTTGCTCATTTGACATGCCGAATTACGAAATAACATGGCGACTACTATTTCATGGTGTTCAAACACAGATTAAAAAAACTGAAATCTTTAAATTGCATTTTAACATTTATTTTGTTGTTTTATGAACTAAAACTAACATTTTCCGACTGAATTTTGCCTAAGCTATCTCAATAATATATTTTTAGATTTTTTCTCTTATAGAGTAAAATACCCTATTGTGGATTGGTTGAAAATGTTGAAATAACAACGACCAAGCGAAATATTATAAGGCTTTTATAAATCTCGGGTGTTCAATTCTAAAGTTTGTGTTAATTTGATAAATGAAAATCTGTGTTTTAACTGCAGTTTAGTATTTTTCTTTAAAAACTGCTTTGTGAACGATAAAAATTACGAAACATTTGTAAAAGGCATAAAAACCTCATCTGTTTTCTGTATTTATTGTGAACTAAAAGAGTCGAGGCATTCACTAAAGTATGCCTCGATTTGAGTAACTTTTCAGTGGGATGTAGATAGTTGCATGAGGTCTTGAATTTGATTAAAATAATTGTATTATTCATATATGATTGCTATAATAATTATTTGTGTATGTACTTTTCTTGTTATCAAATATTTGATCAATGGCTGGAGTATCCATTGTAAATATTCTTTTGTATAAAATGAAGATTTCTTGAATGTTATATTAAAATGTCTTGTTCTAATGTACTGTTCTAAGGTAAAGCGATGTGTTGTTAATACTTGTCAACCGTTTGGTTTGAAACTAATTTTGTCCCTATATTTCTGGAAGGCAGAATGTAAAATATATGCTTATTGGAAAGTAATAATAAATGACTAATAAATGAAATGTAATATTTAAACGCATAAACGTGTGCCTCAATAAATTACTCTCCACAAGGCATAAATTGTAAAGTCTAAATAAATATGCGTCAATTAATTACTCTCCACGAGGCATAACTTTTATAAACTAAATAAGTATGCCTTAATTAAATACTCTCCACGAGGCATAACGATTTTTTCTTTTTTCAACGAACCATCACTTTATCTCCATAAATTAATAAAGATGTTTAACAAAAGTGTGCGAACTAACTCTGGTGGTTGCAAAGGGTGCGTCGGAAGGCGTCGCCCGCGCAGACCAAAGCGGGCACTCTGTCCATGTCGAGGTAATGATACGTGTAACATAGTACGCGGTGATTTGTTTATTTATTTGACATTTTATGAATAAATAAATAAATGACGACTATTTTTTCTGGAGGTGGCTGTTTGTTTGTGACTTGAAATAAGGCGTTAAATAATCTCTACGCGAGGCTTAAAGTCGGTGTACGAAATTTGCATTATCGAAGTAAAAATATGATCATATAAACTAATAATAATCTTTACATAGTAGAAAACAAAGTCGCTTTTCGTGTCGTTACGCTTAGATCTTTTAAATTACGCAACGGATTTGAATGCGGTTTTGTCAATGGACAGAGTGATTCAAGAATAAGGTTTATATCTATAATACCCCGACCTCCATGCGGGCAATAAAAAATCTAAGCTAATTTAAGATAGTTTCCACATAGGAAAGGTCATATCGATATTTCTTTCAGTTACATCTTATCTTTTAGTTAATTAGAACTCATTATATTTCCCAAACAGCCTCCGTCCAAACCACCATACATATCAAAATTAAATGCCTGGTTTTAAGGTGCACTATGGACCAAAGACAGAACAGCTCAACAGTTGTGTTGAGCTGTGGTAGCTTAATTATTTTTTTTAAATAAAATTAAGTATTAGGACTTATTAGACGGATACTTTTTGCAAAGATCTATTATATATTTAATATAATCATGTTTTGATATAACAGGTTCCATTTTTGAGTGGTTGGACTTACCGTAGAGAAGTAAAAATAACATGAATTGTTTTTAGTTAGGTTTAAATGGTTGTGGGTTTTATAACATATTGGAAAACAAGATATATCGCTGCAAAAACTATCCGTAAACCCATTACACAAATTCTACAATAATTATTTTAAGTTGCACACTTTTTTATTTTTAAGTTTACTTCTATTATTTTAAATAACAGCATGCTGTATTTAAGAAATAATAATTTATAACGAATGAATGATTTTCTTAAGGTAGAGTTTGTGTTGCATTTTAATTGTTATACAGAGTGTTTTCAGTTACGAGTGGTCAGTATACCGGATGTATTTTTCACGAATAGTTTTTTTTTTTCAAAAAGAGGTGTTTTTTTCATTCAAATGATTTTCTGTTTAGATTAACATGTTTTATTTAAAAGAAAATAGTTTTTTATTGGCCATTATTATCAGAAACACTTGGTATATTTCATTTGTTTAAATAATTGTATTTTAATTTTAAGTTCACAGCTTTGTTTCATGCCGCACATTATTATTTTTATTACTTTACAATTTATTTGTATTTTTATTATTTGTAAGCGTATATTATGTTCTGTGACTAAATGTATGTGAAGTTGAAATGTTCTGTATTTTTGTTTACCGACCGAATTTAAACTTGTATTATTTCAATGTTCTTTTTATCTCGTTTCGGCAAGAATTTTATAAAAACAGCCCATGCCATGGAAAAAATATTAGTCAGTAAACAAAGTAGATTTTATCGAAAATCGAAATAGATAAAACGGACAAAAAAGATCAGAGAAATATGTATTCGTATTTAGAGAAAGAAATGTAAATTATTTCATCACCACTGCTCACAAAACGGTGAAGGAAAACATCGTGAGGAAACCGGCATGTCTTAGAACCAAAAATTCGAAGACATGTGACATCTACCAACCCGCACTGGGCCCGCGTGGTCGATTACGGCTCACTCCCTCTCACACAGAGGAGGTCTGTGTCCCAGCAGTGGGAAATTATGAGCTATATATGATGATATAAATTTTCCCAAAAAAAAAAATGAATATCTATCTACAAGTTTATATTCGGTCGGTTTGTCATTTATGTTATGTTACGGTGTATGCGTAGTTGGTGATATGTCATGTTTTAAGACATGTTTTGGACAGCTGAATTTACCCAAAGCAGCAGAGAATTTTGTTTTTTTTTCTACAAAAAGAAAAATTACTTTTATAATTTTGTTAAGTCGTCCAAGACAGGTTTTTATAACAACGTATAAAGTTCCAGCTTATTGTGTACGTGAAATATTAAGAGTAAATTGAAATAAACTGTCCGCTTGTCAATCTGTCTCGCTTAGAACTTAAGCTCAATACAAAATGGCTGATAAATTACATTTTGACGTACAATAGTGATAGAGCTGTGCTGCCGCCCAGTTCTGGAACGAAAATAATTGACACGTCGAAATTAAATAAATGGAAGTCAAGTGATGCGATGCACAACCATGCGCATTTATTTTGACAATTTGTTAAATAAATTTTCCCTGTGAAGGAGCTCATTCAAAGTACCCGAAGTCGTTATGAAATTGACGCCGCCATTTTGTATGGGCTTCGCTTTGTAAATCGCATGAAAGACTGCTGAGTTGAAACGAATCTGAAATGTATGACAGGAATAAGGGAATAGCAATAAATATATCCTCCAATCTATCATTTAGCGATTTTATGAGTCGGGATTCATTGGGAATGATTCTAATTCCTTACGAAGTTATTTGTTCGGAGTTCAGAGGGGCAATTCTCGTAATTTTAAGAACGTTCACAGTCTGATCTCAGTCTCAATCTGTCAAAAATACCTCGGTTTTTCATACATTTTTGACATTTGATTGTCGCTGAGATGAGACTGCGACTAGATTTTGCACGTTTTTATTTACGAGAATATTGGCCTACTGATCAACAGCTATAGAGATGTTCATTTATTAAGTCACAAATGGGGCCTTTGGCTACAAAATACTAAAGTCACGTAAATCTTACCACTATAGTCTGTTCAAACATTTACCAGATTTCAGGGGCCACTTGTTTTTTTTTTTGTATCTAGGATTTCAAAAATCCAAATCAAAATCAAAAGTCATTTATTCAAACTAGGCTGAGAGTCAGCTCTTTTTGAACGTCAAAATAAAATTACATAAGACAGTCCCCCCAAAAACGCCCGCCCTTCACCACTTCCTAGTGCTTTAGCTGGGATTGAAGAGCTTGATGATGACATTTTAAAATCAATGTCAAATTATCGCCATGATAGATTGGAAGACGAAAACTGGTCCACATCAGTGTAGCTGCAAAAGTATTTAAATCACTCTTTCAAAAACGTACTCTGACGCTTACACGTCAGGGTACATTTTTGCTAAACAAAATGTTTAAATCATAAATTTTATCTTCAAAATCAGTACAAAGCCTGTCAGAGTATCAGGTCGGTTCAACTCGGCCTCCATCAGACTAGCGCCCTTAAGATTTGAGGACGGTTCCAGCTCGCGCACCTCATTGGCTAGCAGTCGACAGTCTCTGACGTCATATGCCTCGCCGACGACCGAAAGGGCCGCGTCCCCTGAGCAGGGGAAAAGGGCGTCTTTTGTTGAGGTAGGTAGCCGTTACGTGTATTTTAACACTGCATATACGCTGCGTAATCGCCGCGTAATCGTCGCGTAATCGTCACGTAAACGTTGTGTAATGGCCGCGTATATACAACCCTAGTTTTAGTATGTGCGAAACCCGAAACACGTGTCTATTATTTTTATGTAAAGAATCTATGTACAAAATTTCAAAACTGTATCATGAAAAATTACAAAGTTTTAAGTTTGTTATGTTACTTAATTGTCTACAAAAACATGGTCACCACGCGGCGTCTCCGCGCCGCCCGCGCGTCCAGCGTCATATTGTGCTCATCTATAATAATATTATAAAGAGGAAAGATTTTGCGTTTGCATTGGATAGGCTCTGAAATTATTGAACTGATTTGAAAAAATATTTCACTGTTTGGAAGCTACACTATCCCCGGGTGACATAGGCTATATTTTATCCCCGTATTCCCACGGGAACGGGAACTACGCGGGTGAAACCGTTGATAATAATGAGGCAGTAGGTACCTAACCGTACGGCAATCGAATTGTAATTAACTGGTGATAAAATTTCCAATCACACTTACAGAACTATTTTGGGAAAAATTATAACATGGTGTAAAAATTATTGAAATCGATTGACCAAAGGGCTGGCCTATATTTCGGCCAAAGAATCAGCATTGCCATACAACGTGGCAATGCTGCCATCCTTTTGGGCACTCTTCCCGTTGACAACGATGCGGACTTATTTTTGATGCCATATGATTATTTTCTTTTTTATATAACTGTACATATTATTAGCTTTGTTTTGTGTTTATCAAATAATTTTAAGTTTGAAATAATAAATATACTTGGAATCGATTCAGTTTTCAGTATTCTGAACAAACTATAATCAGGTTTCGCATATACTAAAAATAATGTTGTGTAGTCGACAGTCTGACGTTATAAGCTTCGCCAACTACTGAGTGGGCAGCGGAGCAGGGAAAGACGTCTTTTGTTTAGGTAGGTACCCGTTACGCGTATTTAAATACTGCGTAGACGCCGCGTAATCGCTGCATAAATGTCGCGTTAACGCCGCGTGTATACAGTTCTGTCTCTGACGTCATATGCCTCGCCAACTGAGTGGGCAGCGTTGCCAGAGCACAGGAAGAGGATGTCTTTTGTGGAGGTAAGATGCTTTTGCCAACCCTACAGACATTACATGTTTTTAGAGCACTGAGGGTCCACGGACTTGACATATTGCGCTGTTGGCCGATAAAACCCGCTTCTAAAGGTCTCTTACACGAGCAATTATTGCTGGGCAACACTAATGGATCAATCTGGAGCAACAACAATAAAATGCGGCAATTGTTGCGGAATATTGCTTCTAATTGCTCCATATATTTCACATTTCTCAATGTCGCCAATATGAGTTGCCATCCAATCGGTTTGGAAATTTTTAGTGAATTTTGTTTTCATCTCGTTTGTACGTATAACTACGTCTCGCCTTTGCGAGAGGAACCGACCGGCGGCGGAGGCGGCGAGGGGCGGGCGTATTGCCTTGTTTTCTTTAGTTGCTCCATATTGCATGGTATTGTGTGGCCTTATATCTGGCAACAGGTTGCTACATTTTGCTATTGCTCTAAATTGTTGGATGTTGTCGTAACGTCATCATCATTTCAGCCGAAAGACGTCCACTGCTGGACATATGCCTCCCTCAAGCTCCGAAGTTGTAAGAACAACTAGCTTAATCTTTCTGACTGACGCTTTGACAATTCAAAAGTATCTGTGATTGGTTTTATTGAAATAAATGGTTTGGTTTGACTTTGAAATATTTTTTCCATCGCTGTTTTCAGACTGGTTTCGTGGAGACTCTGACTCCTCAATACACTCCTGGTCAGAGCATCACGTCGCCACAGCCGGCTAGCAACAGTATGGAGGATAAAATAGCTAATATACAGGCGCAGCAAGAGGTCGGTATATAAAGACGGGTCTTCCTCTCGTGGGCATAATTTTCTCGACGTCAATTGTTTTTCTATTTTTTGTTGTTGTACAAACCCACGCAAAGACATAACGACCCATACCTTAAGGTGAATGCGCAGTGGTAGACCGCGAAATTCAAATTTTCTTACGTTTTTGCAATTTTCAGGTCAGTATCAGGTTGTATCCTGATCAAAATGTGATTTGCGAATGTAACAGGTACGTGTTTACAGAATTTAGTCATTAGAATGTCTAATATATCTCTTATAAGTTAGATTTCTTCCACAAGCACTTTTCCATAAGAAATTTGTTCTTATGGAACAAATCTAACTTAGAAAGATGTATTATTGATTCTAATGATTATAAATCTGTAAATACGTACATGTTATAGTCGCAAATCATATTTTGATCAAGTAACAAGCTGACACTCACCTGAAAATTGCAAAAAACGTAACAAAATTTGAATTTCGCGCTCTACCACTGCGCATTCACCTTAAACTGACGTCAACGTTAACGATACGTATCAGTAATTCGTGGGTTCACTAAAATAAAATAAAAGACTATATTATAATAAAATCCATTTCATGTTTACATTTAGCATTTTAATATCAATTTAGTAGTTCTATTGGCATTTGGCATCCATACAATTCAAAACTTATTTTGTTTAATTATTTTTATTCATCATCCAGTTTTAACGTAACCTTCAATAAATAATAACTCGTAATTTTCAGATAATAACTCTAAAAACAGAAGTAGAAGACTTAAAAGAGAAACTCGAGACCCTCAAAGTCCGTCGCGCCGAAGACCGGGAGAAACTCAGAGAGTTGGAGCGGTTCCGTCTGCAGCTGGACCAGGCCAACGAGTTCAAAGCCAAGATCATGGAGTCACAGGCTCAGCTGCAGAGAGACCTGCAAAGGGCTAAGCAGGAGGTAAGACAAAGATACACTAGCTTTTAAGGTCTATTGCACAGTAATCCTACTTTATCCTACTAATATTTGACCGCACGGTTGGCGCAGTCTGCCAGGGGTGCGGGTTGTTCGAAAGAGATACCGCGGCCCCTGGCACACAGGCAACTGAGGGAACACGGGTGGGTTTTAGTCAGTAAAAGTCTGGCACGCCCTCCTGCTCCACCCAGAGCGGGAGAAGTTATTTGATGATTTCCCACCCAAAAAAATAAAACGTTTGGTGCAGTGGTTAAGCGATTGACTGTTGCGATGCTTGTCGGAACGAATATTTGTATGACCTACAAGTAGTTGTTCCGGGTCTGGCTGTTTGTGTATGTGAGTTTAAATCACAGGCCGACAAAATTAGACGAACACTCTTACCCAGAAACCTGACTATTTATTTCCGAAGTATTTCTATGCGCTGAATCCGAATCTGGCCGCAGAATTGCTCTATCACGTTAGGATTTTGAGATATCCTAACCGGAAAGATAAAAAAACACAGTTTTTGCTCATTTTCGAGGTTACGTAATCCGGTAGATCCTTTTTCCTCTAAAATCATCAATTATATCTGAAAGTACTAGTCTTTCTCTTTAAAATGACGTTGAGTTTACTCGAATATCTTTTTTTTTCGTTGAGATATCGCATTTTGAAATTTTCTGTATGAGAGATAGAGATAGAGCAATTCTGCGGCCTGATTCGGATTCAGCGCACCGAAATACTTCGGAAATGTATAGTCTGGTGTCTGGGAAAATAATTTGTCGACCTGTGATATTTGTAAACGCACCCACAATACAGGAGAAATTCCTAGTGTGGGGCAACAATAAAAAAAAAATCCTTCATTCATCATCTACACATGATCAAATGATCTTAATATACTCTTTTCAATTTTGAAACTACATCCATAAAATTTCTACCAATGCTATAGTAATAAATGTACTTGTTTCAAATTCATGATATGACTTAAAATACCTTTTCTAGGTCCGAGAGGCCCAAGAGGCACTTGAGACCCACAATGATGAGACCGCAGAGTTACAAGAGGCAGCAGAAATGGCAGCTCTTGACAAGGAGATGGCAGAAGAGAGATCTGAAGCATTACAGGTACAAAGAGGCGAAGGGCGGGCGTTTTTTGGGGACTGTCTTAAGTAATTTTGACGTTCAAAAAATGCTGACTCTCAGCCTAGTTTGAATAAGAAAGAAAAGAAAGAAAACATGTTTATTCTGCACAAACAAAACGCACATCACAAAAAATATAATAAAACAGATACACATACAAAGTAGCTAAAAGCCCCGTATTCAGGTAGAAAAAGTTTTTATTATAAATAAATAAATAAAAATAACTAACAATAAATGACTTTTGATTTTGATTTTGAATCTTTACTGGATTTGTAACTTATCGGACTTCATGCTTCTCTGAATTAATTTTTTTTTCTTTCTGGGTCGATTTGAACAGAAGAAAAACAATACAAAAATGGACAATATTATATTTATTTATTTTTTACATAAACGTTACAAAAAAATTACAATAAGTAAATTAAACAACTATTTGACAGTGATACGCTCATCTTACAATACTCTAGACATACTGATAACATCATTTTCAGATCTGATACAATATTATTTCCAGAATGTGCCAACAAAAAAAAAAAAACAACGACTCCCGGAAAAAAACTACAAAGTGAAGTCAGTGACTTTGACCGCCTTCCGAAATTAAAATAATATTTCACTTTGTAGTGTTTTTCCGGAAGTCGGTTGTTTTTTTTTTTCTAGAAAAAGTTTTTGTTTTTCACTTTTTAGCTATAGTACCCCACACCATTTCGAAATTTCATCATCCTTGGGGTCAAAATAATACATATTTGATGCGATAGCATCAATCGCGGTTGATTTGCTGTAATTTTTTGAAGAGTTCTGTTGTCTGTGTCCGAAACGCATCATCAGATCTATATGAAATGTAAATGGGACCATTTCGGAATGAGTTGTTCGAAAGAGATACCGCGGCCCCTGGCACACAGGCAACTGAGGGAACACGGGTGGGTTTTAGTCAGTAAAAGTCCGACACGCCCTCCCGCTCCACCCAGAGCGGGAGAAGTTATTTGATGATTTCCCACCCAAAAAAAAAAACGCTTTCGAACAAAAAAGAATTTTGCTAATCTGTCTTTATATGACTGAGGTATGCCCGAACATCTTACCACTCCTAACCGTTAAAGAGTTGTACCTTCCTTCATCAGCTCAGCGTCATGAGATGATGATGAACATACGCAAATGTCTCAATAGCTTTAGAAAATATATGAAAAACATTGTTAATACCTATAACATTTGAGGGTTGCCCTCGATTTCCCTGGGATTCCATCATCAGATCCTGACTTGGTGTCAGTGGGACCACCTCAGGAGTATACTCTTTCAAATAAAAAAAAAAACTTGAGAGGTGTCAAGGGACACCCGGATGGAACGAAGTTAAAAAAATAAATAACACGAAATGAAAGTATCTGGCTTGCTTTCTATAAGAGAGAGAGACAGACAGAGAAACATGCGCACGCCGCACGGCTTACAATAGCTTACTATAGCAAAAAGTGTCGTTACAACTTTTCGTATGAATTTTTTCCGTCTAGCCCCCTTTCACAACGCGCGATAAGGAACTTCGTTCCAAAAAAGAATTTTGAGAATCGGTCCACAAATGGGGGAGAAATCGGTGAACATACATAAAAAAAATACATACAGTCGAACATAGAACCTCCTCCTTTTTTGAAGTCGGTTAAACAAAGTGATGATTCGTTCGTTCGTTACAGATGGAGCTAGAATCGTGTCGGGAGAAACTGGAGGAGGCTACATTGGATCTGCAGCTCATGAAGGCTGAGATGGAGGCAGGAGGCAATATACGTGAGTTTTGTTTCTTTCTTTCCAAAGAGCCCTTAATACCCTTCTTTCTGATGTACGAGGATAAAATATAGCTGTATATACAGCGGAGAAATTGCATAACACACTAAGAGCCGATTTCACCAAAGTAACTTAACCCGATCAGTACATTTAAACTGCGTTCAAGAACTGTCAGTGTCAATATTTCCTAAAAAATATGACACTGACAGCTCTTGAACGCGGTTTTGGCTTCGCACGGCTTGTGCATTTAGCCAGTGCCAAGTAATTTTTCTTTTCGATCAAGTAAATGGCCTGATATCGGGCACGAAATTACAAAACAGCCATAGTCGTCTTTAGTCAGTCAAGTCAAAGTTATTGTACAGCGGTAGTAACTTTACAACAACATAATATGAGTTTTTGGGGGGAACACGGAAAGTCCACGATAGTCACTTATTTTCACCTTCACTACACTTGTGCACTCATATGTAACTAAATTGAATAATTCACTACCAAAATTATACAATTTAATTCGCTATTTCACTAAATTTCATGAAAATGAAAATTCGTGTGACATGTTCCAACCCGATCCCGCCAAAAACTCCGTTCAGTTTAATTGGTGAAATTCGCCCTAACAGAAGGCTATCATTTTGACAGTTCAACAACATACATTGCGAGTAGACTTTTTTCGAACATATGAAGCAATGGATTACAAATAACCTTCAAAATGACTCGGATTCTGATTAATAGTGTGTTGTGCAATTAGGGTGCAGGGCAAATTAAATTAGCTAGCGAAACTTCACACTTGTGATGGGTATATCTAAACACGATAAAACAAAATAAAATGATTTGATGATTGTTTTATGGAGTCAACGAACGCTGGTTTATTGAATAATGGTCTTATTACAATAAAATATTTTTCTTTAGGTATGGTTTAAGCCATCAAGCTTGTTTTTACACGCTTTATATTAGCTTCACATGTATGTTTGTTTGTTTGTAACCGACTCCTTTGGACGCTATTTTGACCCACTTTAAACGGTCAGATTTCATTGAAACTTTGTAAACTTATCGAGGACCGATGACTATTGAATAATAAAAAAATATTTTTTGAGAAAAATAAAAAAAAGGAAAAAAAAACACGTTTTTGTAGTTAGCAGAACTAAAAAATAGAAAATAAATAATAGTTTAGTGCTTTTTGAGGTATTTTTATAATCACTTAAAGTCAAGCACCCCACGCTTTTTAATTGAATTAAATTGTTTTCTCCTTTTTAGTTTGGTTTTTAAAGCGTGTTTTTTAGTTTTTTAAACTATTATTTATTATACAAGGTTTTTCTTTACGTATGGTTTAAGCCATCAAGCCTGTTTTTTGAAATGAGAACCTAACATAAATCAAAATACAGTTATATTCTTAAAGGTTCTGGCTCCATCGGTAACGTTCGATGATTTTGCCAATGTCAAGGTATGAGAAAGTAATGATCATAAATTGTTACACAACTATTGATCAGTGTTTGTAGCGGTGACATCCATCGATCTGTAGCGGCACTACAGAAAAAAACTTCGCAACTAATATCTAAAAACACAAAAAGAGAAGTGGCGCCAGCTACAATGCCACAGGCGAACTACGCGAGACTCACGTCACACAAAATCCTACATCGCGCAATCAGAGTTTACCGCGCGACCCGCATAGGTACAACATCCCGACATCAACCGTCGGGCAGTTGCCCACCAGACACAACACCCGTCTGGTCGGAGGAACCTCCCTTTTCTATAGAGTATGAGTGGACTTTACACCCTGTTCCTCATACCTCTATAGTGGTGACCCCGACGTGATTTCCCAGTGAGTCTGGGTGGCGCTGCGTTGTGCTCCAGTGGGTCGGATGTGGTACAGCGCCAGGTTGAGTGGTTGCCCATGCTAAATAAAGACAAAACAGTTTTGGTTAGTTAAATGTAAAACGTCACAAAATAAGTGTTAGAACATTCAATAAGTATATAGCAAAATACAGTTATTTTTACAGAACTGACAACTTGTCCGGTGCCACGTTTTGCCTATACATGTTAAAAAAAAAACAAAATCAAAATATTTTATTTCACATAAGCCTGCATGGGCACTTATGAAACGTCAGAAGCTAGGTGCAAGGTTCCAATTTGTCGCTTCCTATGGAGAAGAGCCGGCAAGAAACTCCATGGTTACTCTTTTAAAAATAATTGGCTTTTACAATGGCAAATGGGAACAACCTTGGCTGTCAACTTTGTAGCGACACTCCTCCAAAATACTGTTAGCTTCAATATAGAACCCATGGATGAACGCCGACTTCTAAAATACAGATCTAGGTCTAGTTTGGGGGTTACGATCAGATTTGTGGTAATACATTAGTGTGCTATTTTATTATGACCAGAGATCGGATATTCGGATGCATATTTACCTAAACATAATTTTTAGCTATGAAAGTATGGAAGCGGCTTTATAAATTATTTGTAATATTTATTAAAAACCCTAGGATTCTTGATTGCATAACTATTCAGATGGGTATTAATTTAAAATTAATGTTTAATTCGAAACAAATATGTATATGTACTGGAGGAGGGGTGGTTTGTATTAGTTAAAACAAAAAAATAACAAATTACTTACCTAAATTAAGACTTTTTCGACACAAAAGCGCATTCCATGTTAGCCAACATCTCAATTTTAGGTAAATATGCATCCGAATATCCGATCTCTGATTATGACTGACTTGTATTGTAACATGTATTTTATTTTATGGGTCATATAAATATTTTTATTATTTTAGGTTGTCATTTTTGCCGCCAGCGATCGTTGATTCCAAAAAAATATCGTCAAATATTTTTTTTATCATGTTTAAATATCGTTATACATAACGTTTGCATAGTTTCGTTTGCAAATTAAATATGAAGTTGTATTAACGCTTTGTTCAAGTGTTTATTTCAGTTTTGTATATCCGAATAAAGTAAATATAACTTACTTTTAATTCACATGGCAAGGTCTCAAAAAATCCGTAATAAACACATGAATAAAATCGTAAATATTCATATGTCTAAACAAAACAGGGTGTGGGGCGCTCAAATTGATCATGAATTCAGTATCTATTAGAAATAATTATGTTTATCTATAAATAGATATATTCTATTTAGAATTAGTGAATGAACTTTTAGCCGAAAAAGAAAAAGAAGCTTCGGCGTTATTCTTATTTTCGGCCGTAAACGAAAATGATTTAGACATTTAAAAAGATTAATATTTTCGCTGTATGCGTGACTGCGCGTGAAGAAAATATACAACATAACCTCGTCGTTGTTACAACGACAAAACAAAATTGCGTCCGTTTATGCCAGCTGTTAGCTGAACATCACCTGATATTATTTATTTATTTAACACATTAAGCGCACAATTTTTTTCTACCAGTCAACCTTGCCGAGCTTTACGATGTAAGCCGAATAACGCGCGACAATTCACGAACTTGTGATTTTCGGCTTTGCCGAAGCTTGGGCTGGTTTATGGCCGAAAACGAAAACAGAGATTCGGTCGGTCACTATATGTGTACTGAATTCATGGTGCCAGTTTGCCGATTAACCTCACCCCATGTATGGTAGAAAAAATTGAAATAATTATGCTTAGATCTCAAATTAATATACTAAATATCCATTTTATTTATATAGAAGAATTTATCTTATAAAAAATATTGTCTTGAAAATCCCGTTTTGCGGTTATTACGCGCAATAACTGGATAACTTATTAAATAATGTTTAATCTGCCGATCTAAAAAAAATCTCACCGTGAAAATTAAGGTGAAGTGACCTGTCATTCCGCCTGATGACTTGACAGTTCACTTCAAGCTCACTCCACCTACAGTTCGTTCACACTTATTTTACCTCTGATTCTGCGTCACTCTCAAAATCAAAGTGATCTTTATGATCGTGAAAATAAGGTTGCTTTTAGGGTGCTGCCACTAACAAGTCTGTCAATAAAACAGTGATCTTTATTCGCGTTACAATAAGGTTGCTGTTGGGTGGCCGCTGACAGAGGTAAAATAAATGTGAAGTTTTCACGGTGGGATTTTTAGAGAATGTCGATCGGCTGAACTAACTTTGTATTATTTTAGTTGATATGCATTCCTCCCAGTCTTCGTGCGTAATCACCGGTAAATATACAAAGACCTAACATTTATAACTTATACAGAGCAAGGGCACACACACGTATAAAGTATTGTTTATTTTGTCTGCCGCTATTATATATTTATTTATTATTTTGTACAAGGTCAAATTAATTGGTTTGGTCGAAACTTTAACCTTTTTTTTATCATAGCTATTTGCAACCATTCGACAGGTTATTTTTTTTTTTTTTAATAAGAAAATTTGCCTTGCCGCCGATAGAAAACATCTGCCATCTACATGGGTATCGTCTTTATACTAATGTTATAAAGAGGTAAACTTTGTCTGTTTTTAAGTTTATATGTAGGTGGGTATTCTCTGCAACTATTCTGCTTCTTAACTTTCTAAATCTTTACTTATTTACTTAATGGTTTTTGACGTATTACAGTGGTTTTTAAAACCTCACTTATGATATTAGTATTGTTTTTTTTTTTTGGTTTTATCTTCGATATCGGTAGTATATGAAGTTTCTCTAGTTAATTTAATTTGACCTTGTATTTTTATATTTATTATTGTTCTTTAACATATTTTCGCATTTATATTTATTTATTTCTCTATATTTATAGAGTTACATACACGACTAATGCGTGTACGTATTTTATTTATTTAATTTTTTCACACTATAGCCCACATATGTACATATATTTTATTTTAATGTCAGTTTTAGTTCCATAGTTTTGGTTTTGTTTGGTTAAAGCATGCACTTGGCACATTCACTGCTTCTTAAGAAATTTATGGGGTATTAGGCCGAGAATTTCTTCTTTTTGGACGTCAAAATTACATAACGATAGTCCCCCCCAAAATGCCCACCCTTTACCACGTCCTAGAGCTTTAGCTGTGAAGAAGTGGCGCAACAAACTCCCCAGCACATGGGCTATTTTTTTTTTAAACCGGTTATCATTCGTGGAAATTTGACAGTCATTACCAAAGGTCGGAGTAGGTAGATTGATTTAAGGTCGCTGACGTCAACGTAGAGGATAATATGGATATGCCTCCAAAATACCGCAACTTCATATTAATTGTGATATTTGTTCCGGAATTTTGAAATTAGCACGAATTTGTGTTTAAGGTGCAAAACGTATTAATAATATCAATCTACGTTACCAGTGTTAGCTAATGGTGAAAGAAATCAGTATTTTATTTTATTCCATAATTCGAATTCCGGAACTTTTTCCGGTACTTCCCGCACATTATGGATAAAATTGCATGTCCATATTGTAATATCTTGACGCAAGTATATAAAATCAATCTACCTACTCCGACCTCTGGTCATTACGCATCGAATGAAGCTCGAAAGTCTGACAACCAGTCTTATCAAGGAGTCTCAGATATAGGCAGTCGCTCCATATAAAATTCTGGTATTCAGCTGCACCCGGTTAGACTGGAAGCTGACCCGATATAGTTTGGAAAAGGCTAGACAGATGATGATGGGTAAAATATGTAATAAAAGTTTTTTTTTACCCTTATTTTACAAAGCTGAAGAGAATAAAGTAAAAAAGAATGCTTTTGAAATATATAGGGCGACTGGTAATTAGTGACCGATATTTAAACACATGATTGTACTCATCATGACCAGAGATCGGATATTCGGATGCATATTCACCTAAAGTTGAGATGTTGGCTAACATGGAATGCGCTTTTGTATCGAAAAAGTCTTAATTTAGGTAAATAATTTGTTTATTTTTTGTTTTAACTAATACAAACCACCCCTCCTCCAATACATACACATATTTGTATCGGGTAAAACATTAATTTTAAATTAATACAAATCTGAATAGTTATGTAATCCAAGAATCCCGGGGGTTTTTAATAAATATTACAAATAATTTATAAAGCCGCTTCCATACTTTCATAGCTAAAAATTATCTTTAGGTAAATATGCATCCGAATATCCGATCTCTGATCATAACCAACAACTTTCCCAAGGAAACAATTTTTTTTTTAAATGTATTTTCTTGACCCCAATTTTATTGCCCCAATAGAATATTGAGTACCTAACAAGAATAATACACCATCAGCTGTATTTTAATTTAGTTACCTACAAACAAAATAAAAACACTTTTACCATGCATTTTTAATTTAACAACGGCTGCGCGCGCGCGTCAGTTGTACCCGGGGTCAAGCAACTCACAGCTGATACCGCGCGAGCGATCCATACGGTGGTTAACTGAATGACAAAGGAATAACGAATGGTAAAAGTGGATATACATTTTTTGATTGTAGGTAACTAGATTAAAATACAGCTGATGGTGTTTTATTCTTGTTATGTTAGCTAATCAATATTCTATTGGGGTCAATAAGATAGATTTTAAAAAAAATCGTTTCTTTGGTAAAGTTGCTTGTTATGATGAGCACAACCATGTGTTTAAATATCGGTTACTAATTAGCAGTCACCCTATATTCAAGGTGTAACAAAATAGACGCAAGACCTGAAAGTAGTTTGTTCCTGATTGACTACTGAATCGATTTCAGTAACTTTTAATATAACTTTTTTTTAAATTATGTATTTTGCAAAACCTACCTGACTGATTGAGCCAAAGAAAATTCAATCTTATGCTAGGCGATATAAGACTCAATTTTAAATGCATAAAGTAATGTTTGGGTCGACAAGTTTTTCTTAATAATATCAGTTAGCTTTAAAAAAAATAGTTTTGGTCATCGTATTATGCTTTTAACTCAATACTCTAATTGGGTGTATGAGGTCTTGCGTTAATTATGTTACTCGTTATATATCTATCTAAAAACCTTTTTTATATCTTTCTTTCTTACCCACATACTTCCATAATTTTATCTATTGCTTACATTCTAAAACAACAACAGACAAGGATAATTTCAAAGAAACAAAATTACATACTTAAGTAACATTTCATGATGTGAATGTGTTAAGTCTTTGTATGTCCATGTGTTGCATGTACTTTTTTTTTTGTATTTTTTCTTTTGTTTGTTTTGTGTTTCGTTATTTTTTCCTCGATGACGTAAATTTGACAGTTTATAATACCCCTTTTTAACATATAAGACCATCTTAGACGTCCCGTTATTGTTGTTTCACTTATCCCTGCGTTCGCATACATATCAGTGGAGACGACTTCCCACGAGTTATAAAAAAAAACAAGAAAAATGTCTTACTTTGGAATTTTGACGATTTTTGACCATGTAACTCATACGTGACAATACTATAAGCAACAAATTTCTCAATGGTTCATTGCGAACGACATTGACAATGTTAAGGATCCAAAGGGGATGAAAAGACGGGCAATATTGCTGAGTGCACTCGCCGACAGCACTTACAAATTCACGGCTGATTTAGCGTTACCGAAGGAACTAACGCAGGTCTCATACGAAGACATTCTCACAATTCTCGACAGCCATTTTACGCCAAAGAAATGTGGATTTGGCGAGCGGTATCAATTCTATGCGGCAACTCAAGGTCAGGAAGAAACATTCTCGCAGTGGGCTGCGAGGCTTCGTGGGCTCATCACACATTGCGAGTTTGTGAACGTGGAAGAAGCGCTACGTGAGCGGTGTCCAATTTATTTCATCACCACTGCTCTCAAAACGGTGAAGGATACCGGCACCAAAAATTCGAAAGCATGTGTCATCTACCAACTCGCACTGGGCCTGCGTGGTTGATTACAGGTCACTATCTCGAGGAGTGGAGGCCGGAGTCCTAGCAAGGCTGATTATAATGGGTAGTAAAATGTGTCGGGGGCTCCGAAGATACTTTTAAATTCGCCGCACCACCGGCTGGTATCAGCCCACGATGCCTAGCGGGCCCTATCACCAAGTACGGCCTCTTTGAAGCTCGTTGCTGGACGACACAGCCCCAAATTCTCCGCCCGCAGCCTTTTTAAGGTGGCCGTAGATCGTAAAGCACCCTTCGACGCCCGACTGCTGTTCTGGTGCGGGTAGATTGAGAGGTATGCTCTCTGTCCCTCTCCGTCGCCTCCTTTGCTTGCATCATCTCCTCGCATAAAGAGGCGACAGCATCCAACGCGTTTTCGCTTGCGACTATTGACTGAACCACGGCTGGATGCGAGAGAGCATTAAGCACGAAATAAGAAAGCAAAACGTATGTAGTGTCGGGGTTTATTTGTCTCCTAGACGGAGCCCGCAGAAGCGGGCTGGCACCAGTCGGGGGCTGCGTCCAAGAGTGCTTTAGTGCCCCCTTAGTCCTCGATGCAACTTATCGAGGCATCACGGGATTTATTTATTTAAACTTCTCGCACACAAAAAGGTACAAAGGCGGACTTAATGCCTTAGGGATTGTTTTAGTCAGTAGAAGTCTAACAGACACCTCCATCCGCCCCAGGGTAGAGGTCATCCATGAGGATTTCTACATCATCACCCACACTGCTGGGTATAGCCCCCCCCCCCTTTTTGTGCCATACTTCTCGTCTCCGTGCTTCTCTCATTCATGTGTTTCCCGCAACTTTGACGATGTCATCAACCCAACGCGCTTTTAGACGGCCCTGGTTTCTTTGGCCTGACTTTGGCCTCCATTCGGTCACAGCTATACTCTATCGGCCGTATTAGGGACCTAACTTAGGACTAAACTCAGAAGCAGTTGACTATAATTTAAATAGATATAATCCAATTAGGTAGAATAGTAATTCGATGTTGGTAAGCGTATGGAGTGCACGCGCGTGTCGTCGGCGGAGATCGGTAGCGAAGTGGCTCGATGGCCCGCGTCCCGCACGCCGCCTTCCGCTGTCTCACGACAGCAGCCGAAAATTGCCGAACAGCCGTTTCTACACCGTTACAAAAAAACAAAAGTGTGTCGGTCCCAGGAGAATTATTGTTAGGTAAAACCGTAGGATGATGGTCTTATATTGTATTATGGACAGTGACAGACAGACACGAGGTGCGGCTCCTTATGTAGTTAGTAACTTTGCGTGTGTGCGGCGCTCTGACAGAGCACCCCTACGCAGAGTCCGGCGCCACCGGCTACGAGATGCGCCAGCTGCAGCAGCAGAATGTGCGCCTGCGGGACACGCTGGTGAGGCTGCGCGACCTGTCGGCACATGATAAGCATGAGATGCAGAAGATGCATAAGGTTGGTACCGCTTCTGTTAATCTTAAGGGGAACCTAGTCGCGGGCTCGAACTCACTGGTGGGCGTGGCTAAAAATCACGCTGTCTCACCAGGCATCGTGTCCGACAGAGATAGTATCAGTGATGAGCAGTTAGACGCTAGTCTACACGTGCAACGTTATTGAGTGAGATGCAGGATCATTTATAGTAAAAAAATCGCGAAAAAATTAAGAAAAGTCCTTTGGAAGATCGGGTTTTATGAAAAAGCCAATGCATAAATCAATGACCAATAAAGTTTATTGAACTTTTCGATAATTGAACGTTGTCGGTACCGACTTGGTTTTGGAGATTTTACACTTCTTTTATTACTTAAAGACGCCCAAAGTTAAGTAAAATTAGCAAGAAAAACGAATCTTTGTTGGCTCCTAACTTTTAAATGGGTTTTTATTTTAGTATTCTGTTTCCGTACAGACAATATTAGTAATGAGACAAAACGATATCATATTTTATTTTGGATGTGCCATGTCAGACAGTGGAGTAAAACACTCCCGAAGTTTGTATAAAAAAAATGTGGACTAGGGTTCACCTTAACTGGCTTTGTTAGGTAAACCAGACTGCCACGCTGTTGATAAACTATATCTTTCTAATTAAAAAAAAAATTGCGTGTGAATGTCAAATGTGAAAGTTTTGATGTTTGAAAAAAAGAAAGAAAAATATATTTATTTGTCACTACAAAAAAAATAAGATCACATTCAAAAAATCATGGAAACAATTTTTTTTTTTTTTTTGTTTTTTTTTTTTTTTTTTGGCTGGGAAATCATCAAATAACTTCTCCCGCTCTGGGTGGAGCGGGAGGGCGTGTCAGACTTTTACTGACTAAAACCCACCCGTGTTCCCTCAGTTGCCTGTGTGCTAGGGGCCGCGGTATCTCTTTCGAACAACCCGCACCCCTGGCAGGCATCGGTCCTTGCGGACCCCACCTATTGGTGCTGACATCTCTTTGAGGCGCGCGTGGAACACAACGCGTCGTCGACCCGGGCTTGGTCCTTACCGGACAGCGAGCTACCCATTACTCGCCGTCCGCAGGCCCGCGCCTACGGTGGCCGGGGATCAGCCTGGGATTCCCGACGCCCAGGGCTTCTCCCGCGGCGACTACGGCCGTGAGGGCGCATATACTGCCTGATTTCTGCCCGTTGAATGGCAATAGGGTCGCCCCCCTATTACATGGGTTTACCTTTGCCCAGCCCTTCGGGGAAAAACTCGTGATGTTATGTTTTATGTTATGTTTAAATAAATACTTGACTATGACAATCACGTAATATTTTTATCCTTCACCAAAGACTTACTTCAACTCCTTCCCCCAGGACCTAGAACAATACAAATCAGAGATAGCTGAACTGAGTCGCACTAAAGAAAAGCTCTCTCTCCGAGTGGATGAACTAGAAGCCCAGGTTGCTGACCTTCGGGAGCAGGTAGACGCAGCACTAGGAGCCGAGGAGATGGTGGAACAGCTCGCGGAGAAGAAGATGGCTTTAGAAGATCAGGTAAAAGACTCCCGGCTGTCTTTTGTAATTCTTTGACAATTGTAAAGGGTAGCCAGAAGCCGGAATGTCTGACCATCTGTCTTCGTCATCATCATTTCAGCCGAAAGACGTCCACTGCTGGACATAGGCCTCCCCCAAGCTCCTGTCATGTTGGGGGGGTTTGCCATAATCGCCATGCTTGGCAGGCGGGTTGGCGATCGCAGTATGGTGGTAAAATGCATAGAGAACGCTGCTGCCCATTCTCTAGTAAGTCCCTTAGTCGCCTTCTACGACACCCACGGGAAGAAATGGGATGGTGCTATTCTTTTACGCCCGGCACCACACGGGACAATCTATCTATACAGATAAATAAAATTGGAGAGTCTGTTTGTAATAATAAAATAATAGCTTTTTACTAAACGCATGTGGATACGGTACATATACCAAAATATTTTTTTTACCATTTTTGTCTGTCTGTCTGTTTGTGCCGACTAATCTCTGAAACGGCTGTACCGATTTTGACAAGACCTTCACTGGCAGATAGCTGATGTAATAAGGAGTAACTTAGGCTACTTTTATTTTAGAAATTACAACAATAATAACATTTTTGTTAAATTCCAAGCGGATGTAGTCGCGAGCACAGTTACTTTTCGTTATAACTCCGCAAAAAACTTACGGAGGCGGTGGTGTGATTGCTTGCGAAAGTTCCGCACTTGCAGAGGTGGAGACGAGTTTCCGTTACAACACAAACCGGCCCTAACCGGAAAATTGCGAAAACCGTAACAAAATTTGATTTTTGTGGGTTACCCTGGAGCTTCTACTGTAAGGTGAATGCGCAGTGGTAGAGCGCGAAATTCAAATTTTGTTACGTTTTTTGCAATTTTCAGGTGAGTGTCAGCTTGTTACTTGATCAAAATATGATTTGCGACTATAACATGTACGTATTTACAGATTTATAATCATTAGAATCAATAATACATCTTTCTAAGTTAGATTTGTTCCATAAGAACAAATTTCTTATGGAAAAGTGCTTGTGGAACAAATCTAACTTAGAAAGATGTATTATTGATTCTAATGATTATAAATCTGTAAATACGTACATGTTATAGTCGCAAATCATATTTTGATCAAGTAACAAGCGGACACTCACCTGAAAATTGCAAAAAACTTAACAAAATTTGAATTTCGCGCTCTACCACTGCGCATTCACCTTAACCTTAGTCATAGCAACGTTTGGGTTCGGAACCCGGTTTTTTTTTAATTCCCAATAATCCTTATTCCCAGGTGGAACAACTAAAACAAGACGTATCAGAACTGGAAGCTTTACAAGAAGTCCACGAGCAGCTGGTGGAGTCCAACCGCGAGCTTGAGATGGACCTGCGCGAGGAGTTGGAAATGGCACACGCTAATACTAGAGAGGTTTGTTTATTTTTTACTACTTGGGAGGGATAGATACAAAATCAAAATATTTTATTTCACATAAGCCTGCATGGGCACTTATGAAACGTCAGAAGCTAGGTGCACGGTTCCAATTTGTCGCTTCCTATGGAGAAGAGCCGGCAAGAAACTCCACGGTTACTCTTTTAAAAATAATTGGCTTTTACAATGTCTTCAAATTACTGTGTTAGCAGGTATGGGAGGACAGTGCAGGCCTGTCAATATTGTCTGTCCTGTCCAAATTTCAATCTATACATTCGGTAGCTGCCCGGAAAGCCGTTGCCCTGTTTGCTAAAACACGATCGCAGCGCCTCCTACCAATTGTCCAATAGGGTATTTTCCAATTTTACAAAGATTATTTTAATTTGAAGATTGGGACGATATATTTAACAGAAAAATTAATATAAATTTATTTATATCCATTTTCTCAATTAAAATCAAATTTATTATTCGTTTTTGTTTTTTTTTTGCGTTTTGGCTTCGCACGGTTTGTGCATTTAGCCAGTGTCAAGTAAATTTTCTTTTCGATCAAGTAAATGGCCCGATATCGGGCACGAAGTTACGAAACAGTCATAGTCGACTTTAGTTAGTCAAATCAAAGTTATTGTAAAGCGGTAGTAACTTTACAACAACCTAATGGGAGTTTTTGGGGGGAACACGAACACGTTAGTCACTTATTTTCACCTTCACTACACTTGTGCACTCACACGTAACTAAATTGAATAATTCACTACCAAAATTATACAATTTAATTCGCTATTTCACAAAATTTCATGAAAATGAAAATTCGTGCGACATGTTCCAACGCGATTCCGCCAAAAATTCTCTATTCGTTGTTTTGAATTTACCGCCAAAACGCTCCTTACGATGACTTTTTATCACGTGACATCGTGACGTCAGCTTTGTGTAAACGGCACTGGTACAAATACTTAGTTTGGCGCAGTTTTAGATGTATTTGTGCACAGAGGCACAGCACACCAGTAATATCACTTTCTATCCATTAAAAATCTTGTTAATTGTAAACTTGACATTCACTTGTTTACTTACTAACTACAATATTTTCTTTCAGTCACATTTACCATTTTAAAACTCACCTTTCTTTATAAATACTATGATTTAAAATCTTTCCCAGGCTATAAGAGAACGCGAGGCAGCTCACGAGACAATCATGGACCGAGACTCAACAATATTCAAGTTCAGAGAGCTCGTGCAGAAAATGACGGAGCAGTATAATGAGACGAGAGCTCAACTTGAGTCTAAGCAGGGTGAGTTCAATATACACTACTATAAGCAACTCACGAGGCAATCGGGGACTACGACTCAACAATGTTCAGGTTTAGAGAGCTCGTGCAGAAGATGACGAAGCAGTATACAGAGATGAGAGCTCAACTGAAGTCCAACATAAATTAAAAAAAAACAATAAGAAAACTACCCGGCATGCGTTGCTTTATATAATATAAGTATAATCAGCCTATAATGTTCCCACTGCTGGGATACAGGCCTCCTCTCTATGAGAGGGAGTGGGCCGTAATCCACCACGCGGGCCCAGTGCGGGTTGGTAGATGTCACATGTCTTCAAATTTTTGGTTCTAGGACATGCCGGTTTCCTCACGATGTTTTCCTTCACCGTTTTGAGAGCAGTGGTGATGAAATAATTAACACAAACTAAAGCGACTGTCTAGGTTCGAACCTACGACCTACAACTCGTAAGTCGCGGCCATAACCACTGGTTCACCACTGCTCTTCTCCGCTCATTCATTTTATTGTTAGGAACCTTCACCGGCGAGTATACAACAACTTGCCAAAGATTCACCACAATCGGTCGAAACATTTTCGAGTTTTTGTGACACTAAAACACTAACTGTTGTCCTCCTCGTTACATGTCCCTTAAGGTTCATTAGAATACCAGCGTCAGGCAACATCTGTCTGACATTAATGCTGAAATGAAACTTTTTGGCGCAGTCGGAAGGCACACACAAAAAAAAAGGTGAAATAAATGACTACATTATTTATTTCACCTTTTTTACACGCTTTATATTAGCTTCACTTGTATGTTTGTATGTAACCGACTCTTTTGAGCGCGATTTTGACCCACTTTAAACGGCCAGATTTCATTGAAACTTTGTAAACTTGTCGAGGACCGATGACAATTCAATAATTAAAAAAAAAAATGAGAAAAAAAACACGTTTTTGTAGTTAGCAGAACTAAAAAATAGAAAATAGATAATAGTTTAAAAAACTAAACAACACGCTTTAAAAACCAAACTAAAAAAGGAGAAAATAATTTAATTCAATTAAAAAGCGTGGGGTGCTTGACATTAATTGATTATAAAAATACCTCAAAAAGCACCCCACGCTTTTTAATTGAATGAAATTATTTTCTCCTTTTTTAGTTTGGTTTTTAAAGCGTGTTGTTTAGTTTTTTAAACTATTATTTTTTGTTATTGTATTTTGTGTTTCACGAACTGTGTCCAAATAAACTGTAATCTTTTTTTCTATTATTTCTTATCTTGAAGATACTTTGTTACCAGGCTCCCCAGCGCCTTCAGAACAAGAATCGACCCCCGAGCCCGTCGCCCGTACCTCACCACCTGTGGACCTTGGCTCCTTGGTCCACGCCTCCAGGGCTTCCACCAGGTCCATAGACCTGCAGCTGAGGGCGTTAGAACTGACGCAGGCTAGGGCGAGGGCAGACATGTTGGCTGCCTGTCTGCCTGACCACTTTATGGCGACCGCTGGTAAGAACTGAGCTTTAGACTATAATAGTATAGTCCTCCAGGCCGTATTTCGGCCATGGCGGGCAATCTTAACGGAGACTAGCCTTCGGCGCGGGTGATATTACAGATATTATAGTGTAAAAACTTTAAAAAAAAAAAAAAACAACCGACTTCCAAAAAAACACTACAAAGTGAAAAATAACTTTAATTTCGGAAGGCGGTGACAAAAAATTCAAATACAGCTCCAAAGACACCGACTTCCAAAAAAAATTTGGAAGTCGGTGGTTTTTTTTAGGAAAAAGTTTTTATTTTTCACTTTTTAGTGGTTCACATGTGCTTACCCCTTCACAGCATACCGGCGTGATGTTATGTTATGAACTGGTGTAAGCAATAGACAGAGATAAGATTTCAGCAATCCCAGTCCATTTGCTGTCATTTATTGAGGAGTTCCGTTGCCTATCTCCAAAGTTCTTCATCAAATCTTCACCAAATTGAAATGAGACCACTACGAGAAAGTACTCTTCCAAAAAATACCTAAATCGATTTGTGTGCCTATAAAATTTGAAGAGTTCTCTCTATTTCTCCAAGATCCCATCATCAGATCCTGACTTGATGATCATGGGACCACCTGGAAAGTATAACCTTTCAAACAAAAAAAAACAAAATCCAAATCGGTCCAGCCATCTTCGAGTAATCCTTTTTGAAGTCGGTTAAAAAGTGTGTGCGCAGACACAGGGGCACTCTCTTCCCTCACTGTTATAGTCCTCAGGGACGGCAATCCGACACGTGCGGAGAAAGATCAAACTCAAACTCAAACTCAAAGCATTTATTTCAAATAAACCAATTACAGGCATTTTTGAATTGTCAAGGTCGGTGAGATAGGAAGATGAAGCTAGTTGCCCATTCCAAAGCGTAGGTACCTATGGAGAAGAACGGGCAAGAAACTCCATGGACACTCTTTTAAAATCATGATTTTGTTACAAACAGTTGGTTACATCATTATGTTGAAATTATCAATGTGAGAACGATGTAAAAAGACGTGCACATTAAAAGCGTCCGTAATTAAAACAAAAATAAAATAACAATTCAGAAATTAAAATAAGCCGTGGGAGCTAAGAGATGACCAGTCCCTACTGGCGGCGCCCGTTCACGAACATGACGTATGGATCAGCACCATTCAGCTCAACCATTTTGAAGGGAACTTAATGATCCAACACACGCCACCACCAGCGAGACAGACGCAGGACCAACGGCTTAACGTGCGCACCGAGGCACGAGGGTAGCACACCGCCAACTTCCAAAAAATCCAAATCAAAATACTGTATAAACTCTATACAAGGTATAACAGAATAGACGCAAATACCTGAAAGTAGTTTGTTCCTAATTGACTACTGAATCGATTTCAGTAACTATAAATCTATGTATTTTTTTTTATTATGTATTTTGCCTTATCTGCCACTGATTGAGCCAAAGAAAATTCAATCTTATGCTAAAAGAAGTATGACTCAATTTTAAATGCATAAAGTAAAAGGAAAAATGACTTTAGTTTCGGAAGTCGGTGGCAAAGAACTTAAATACAGATCCAAAGACACCGACTTCCGAAATAAAAATTCATTTTATAGTGTTTTATTGGAACTCGGTTGTACTTTAAAAAGTTTTATCTGACTGTGGCGGTGACACAAAAGGATGCTTGTGTGTTTAACGCGTGTTAAAGTTTGAATGTATAGTCCCTACCTGCAGCTAATTTTCAGCTTCGCTTTGAAAATTCACATGACCTATACTGTGTTCATCAGGTGACCACGATGCGATCCTGCTGATCCTGTTGCTGCAAAGACTGAACACCAAAGCAGATATAATTCTTGGACAAATTAGAGAAAGGTAAGTCAAACTATGGCTAAAATAATATAAAATAAAATTCATTTATTTCAGACTATTAAATTGCCCTTATTTTGTTAGCATAACATTATCTTAAAAAGCACTCCCACACTTATTTGATCGCGTACATTTGACTGAAAAAAAAAAAACCGGCCAAGTGCGAGTCGGACTTGCGCACGAAGGTTTCCGTACCATTATCTATAAAAACGGCAAAAAAATCATGTCTGCTGTATGGGAGCCCCCTTGAATATTTATTTTATTCTGTTTTAGTATTTGTTGTTATAGCGGCAACAGAAATACATTATCATTGAAAATATCAACTGTCTAACTATCACGGTTCATGAGATACAGCCTGGTGACAGACGGGCAGACAGACAGACGGACGGACAGCCGAGTCTTAGTAATAGGGTCCTGTTTTACCCTTTGGGTACGGAACTCTAAAAAGTCCGATTACGCCCGTCTTCGGGCAAGATCGTCCAACTTCGGCGTCCGGTTCCATAGAGCTTCAATAAAGCACAAGATTGCTTTGAAAAGCTTTACTATTATGAAATAACGACAATTTTTGACCTTTTAAATACAAAAAAAAAACCAAAATCAGAAAACACTCTCAGCGTCTCAAAACTGGCCGCATAAAATAAGCGCACAATTTAGAATTATGCGCACATGTCAAATAGTAACGTGTTGATCGCGTCATTGCACATGCGTCAAAAATGCCGAAGTGTTCGTTGAAAAATAATAGTTTAGAAAACTAAAAAAACACGCTTTAAAAACCAAACTAAAAAATAATAGTTTAAAAATCTAAAAAACACGCTTTAAAAACCAAACTAAAAAAGGAGAAAATAATTTAATTCAATTAAAAAGCGTGGGGTGCTTTTTGAGGTATTTTTATTATCATTTAATGTCAAAACGTGTTTTTTTCCCTTTTTTAAATTTTTCTCATTTTTTTTTTAAATTATTGAATTGTCATCGGTCCTCGATAAGTTTACAAAGTTTCCAATGACATCTGACCGTTTAAAGTGGGTCAAAATCGCCCTCAAAGGAGTCGGTTACATACAAACAAACAAACCTTATTCATAAAAAGTTATCGAACATCTAAACACTTGCTAAAGTCTGGTTTTTCATAGAGAAACCACACTTTAGCAACTGTTTAGATGTTCGATAACTTTTATGAATAAGGCCGCAAGACACCATACGAGAAGACATACAAACAAGATACACACTCCGATACAAAACACGACTAAACTCACCAACATCCCGCCTAACATAACATACATTCAATAAGCTTTCTGGTTAACTCAATAAAAATATACAGAGTGAAATTGAAAACATGCGACAAACCGAAATGGGAGATTGTACTCATCATTATGAACAACTTTTACTGAGGGACCAAAGATGCAATCGCAAAAAAAAACAGCTGTTCCCTACATTTTGACGAGTTATGCGAACATAAATGTAGGGAACAGATGTTTTTTTTTTCGGGATTGCATCATTGGTCCCGTAATAAAAGTTGTTCATAATGATGAGTACAATCTCCCATTTCGGTTTGTCGCATGTTTTCAATTTCACCCTGTATAATAAGTTACCAGAATCAATTAGAAAAGAAAAAAAACTCCATCTATTCACTAACAAATAAAAAAATCTGTTAATAAGTAAATGATAATACAGTGTACACGAATATTTAAAAGATAAATCCCTAAAAACCAATTTAGAATACCCAAAAATGTCTTTCTATTGTAATTTTTTATTGTATTTATAATAAGTTAGATTATAAGATAAGTTCCTCATTTCTACCTTCTAAATTTCTTTTGCTATGCTCGACAGGGTCCACGATTGTGTCAGAAAGCTAATGTTTACCACCTAATCAATTGTACATTGTGGAATGCAATAAAGTATTGAGTATGAAATTATTGAACTATTATCCATCGTCGATAAGTCTACAAAGTTTACTAAATGAAATCTGACCGTTTGAAGTGGGTCAAAATCAAGTCCAAAAGAGAAATACAAACATGCTTACAATTACAAACATACAGGTGAAGCTTATAAAATTATAACTTATATACTGTGTCTTAAGCACACCGTCAAATACTACACAGACCGTAAGACACCCATGTATGCGTGCTTCCTTGATTTGTCCAAGGCTTTTGACCTGGTAGCTTATGACCTGCTGTGGAGCAAGCTGCGAAGCATAGATTTGCCGCCGGATCTCATCAGCATGTTCCAGTACTGGTATGCGCACCAGTCTAATAGTGTTAGGTGGGCGGGGGCAATGTCGGATGCGTATCAGCTCGAATGCGGAGTCAGGCATGGTTGTTTAACATCTCCTACCCTGTTTAATTTATATATTAATAGTCTGATCGTGGCGCTCAGCAGCCAGCATGTCGGCTGTCACATTGACGGTACATGTGTCAATAATCTAAGCTGATGACATGGTGCTGATGAGCGCTTCGGTCTGCGGCTTGAGGAAGCTGGTACAGATATGCCAGGAATATGCTTGTGGTCACGGTTTGTTGTATAATGTAAAGAAGAGACCACCAGTGCAAGATGTCCGGGAAGCATACCTCCGGTCAGACTCAATGGGGTCCCTTTGGAAAGGGTTGAACAGTTCACATACTTGGGGCATGTTTTGACTGTCGACCTCAGGGATCACGCAGACATGGAACGGGAGCGGAGGGCGTTGTCTGTTAGAGCGAACATGATCGCCCGCAGATTTGCGCGATGCTCAAATAAAGTTAAGGCTACGCTCTTTAGAGCGTATTGTACATCGCTGTACTCATGCAGTCTGTGGGCTCGCTACTCTAGCAGAAGTTACAGCGCCATCCGCGTCCAGTACAATAACGCGTTCAGGGCGGTGATGGGGTTACCCCGATACTGCAGTGCCTCGGGTATGTTCGCAGAGGCGCGCACCGACTGCTTTCACGCGACCATGCGCAAGCGCGCCGCGTCCTTGTTGCACACGGTGCGGGTTAGCCCCAACACGGTACTGGCGATGATTGCGGGACGGCTGGACTGCCCCTTTATCCGACACTGTTCCAGCAGACATATTGCTGTACCAGTATCGGAGAGAAAATATTAATTTTATTGTTTAAATTACGTTGTTTTATTTTGATTTTATTTTATTTTATTTGTCATTACTTATTTTATTTTATTTGGTTTAATTAATTGTATTTTATATATTTATTTGCATCTGTAAAATTTATATTAATTTATGTTTGGCAATGGGTGTTATTTACCTGAAATAAATGAATTTATTATTATTATAAAAGCGTGTTAACAAGTCCCCCCCCCACCGCGTCTGTCTGTCTGTCTGAACGCGATAAACTCACAAACTCCCGAACCGATTTCCATACAGTTTTAAGCAATGGACGGAGTGATTCATGAGAAAGTTTTATAGTGTGAAAAGCGCATTTAAGTTTACCCTATTGCTCGATAGATGGCGATGTGCCTTTTTCTGAATCGCGCTATGGTTTCGTTACATCCCTTCATACACCCAGCCCAAGAGGTAACTGATAAAACGAATTTTTACCTAACGTTGGAAATGAGAGGAACTAAAAGCACGTTAAGTAATTTTAACGTTCTTTTCGTTACAACTCTTTTATAACATAATTTTTTCAAAGAACCTCTGGAAGTATTCAGAGGTTCGTAAAATAAACACGGTGTAAAACCGCGTTCACACAGACTTAACAAACAAACGTTAATGCAGTGGATGTTGAACGCATTACTTTTTATTACGTGGGAAGTGGGAACTTGGGCTAAGGCTGTGGTCTGTCTAACCATACACACACCGACCGCGTAGCCGAAGGGTCAGTTTAGACACAACGGAAAATGCCCGAGCAATTTACTGACTCCATAGCAAATACGATAGTATTACCATAGGTAAAGTAGAAAAAAAAATACAACCAAGTCGCGAGCCGACTGTGTCGGTGGCGATCATCATCTTTCATCATTTCATCCGAAAGACGTCCACTGCTGGACATAGGCCTCCCCCAAGCTCCGCCACTTCGATCGGTTCTGTGCTTCCCGCATCCAGTGGAATCCTGCAGCCCTCACAAGGTCATCGGTCCACCTTGTGGGAGGCCTTCCAACTTTACGTCTTCCGGTACGCGGTCGCCACTCCAGAACTTTTCGGCCCCATCGGCCATCTGTTCTGCGACCAACGTGCCCTGCCACTTAAGTTTGGCAATTCTTCGGGCTATGTCGGTTACCTTCGTTCTCCTACGGATCTGTTCATTCCTGATTCGATCACGCAGGGAAACTCCAAGCATAGACTTCTTCTGCCAGGGGTGCCGGTTGTTCGAAAGAGATACCGCGGTCTCTGGCACACAGGCAACATGGGTTTTAGTCAGTAAAAAAAAAATGCCTGTTGTGGGCGACTACGTTTCGGTTCCATTTGTCATCACTGGCAATACGCACTGGTCAAATACTTTCGTCTTGAGACCCTGCGTTGTATGGGACAATAAGATATTGCGAAGCTGCCTCGAACGCTGCCCAGCAGAGTCGGATTCGACGATTGGCCTCTTTCACGAAGTTGGACCTACTTAATTGGATAGTTTGTCCTAGGTAACCGTACTCGTCCACAACTTCGAATGCAGCGCCTCGAACAATATGGCAGTGGGTGTTACATGAGCATTGGACATGACCTTTGTCTAGTCCATGTTCATTTTAAGACCCACTCTTTCGGAAGCTCTACTGAGGTCATCGAGCATTGTACTGAGGACCCCCATGGTCTCAGCCATGACCACTATGTCATCGGCAAACCAAAGGTGAGGGATGTACTCACCATTGATGTTGATGCCAGTCCCTTTCCAGTCCAGAACCATGAGGACATCCTCCAGTGTAGCGGTGAAGAGTTTCGGAGAGATAAGATCACCCTGTCCAACACCTCGCTGCAGTAGAATAGGTTTCGAGGTCTGGTCTTAGAGCTGGACTGACATGGTGGCGTTTTCGTACAGAGACTTCAAACACCTTGATGTACCGATAGTCGATCTGGCACCGTTGGAGGCACTGTAGTACAGCCCACGTCTCGATCAAAGGCTTTTCCGTAGTCCACAAAAGCTAAACAGAGAGGCAGGTTATACAGAATGGTGGTCTCCGGTGCTAAAGCCTTTACGGAACCCGGCTTGTTCGGGAGGTTGAAAGTCGTCAAATCCTGCGCGCTAGACGGTTCGTGATAACTCTGGAGAACAGCTTGTCTGTGTCGACAAGACATACTCACTAGACTCAACTATTCTGGCGCCTTGGAAGAGTCTCGAAGTTATTTCCCGACACTGATGGTGTGCCACGAGTCGCCGACGTATCTACTTCACAAGGCACTATACGGTGAGCCATCAACAGATTGTGTCTGCTGCCTTCACCAGAATACACGGAAACATTATCTTGAAAGCTTCTTATATTTCTTTCAAGGCCCCCGAGGATGTCTACGACACATTCGCTCAATAGTTTTCATTCAATACTAACTTTCATTCAATTATTCATTTCCGCATTCATTACTGCACTCGTTCATAAAAATCATCTTAAAAACTCCTCTGTGCGTTGCTATTAAATATAAAAACTTTTTACAAGAAGTTTTTCAAAATCAAAAGTCATTTATTCAAATTAGGCTTTTTAGGACTTTACGAATGTCAAAATTACATAAGACAGTCCCCCCAAAAAGGCCGCCCATCACCACTTCCTAGTGCTTTAGTTGGGAAGAAGAAGTGGCGCAACAAACTCCCCAGCAGCACAGCTGTCTGTTTAGTTAGATATATTAGTTTCTATACAAAGGTAGGCAAAGTAATCAACATTACGAGACACAGAACTTACATAAAATTTGTCATATGTCAGCTAGCCGTGCCAATATACCAACAAATAAAATAAAATAATAGTTTAAAAAACTAAAAAACACGCTTTAAAAACCAAACTATAAAAGGAGAAAATAATTTTATTCAATTAAAAAGCGTGGGGTGCTTTTTGAGGTATTTTTATAATCAATTAATGTCAAGCACCCCACGCTTTTTAATTGAATTAAATTATTTTCTCCTTTTTTAGTTTGGTTTTTAAAGCGTGTTTTTTAGTTTTTTAAACTATTATTTATTTTCTATTTTTTAGTTCTGCTAACTACAAAACGTGTTTTTTTTTTCTCATTTTTTTTTAAATTATTAAATTGTCATCGGTCCTCGACAAGTTTACAAAGTTTCAATGAAATCTGACCGTTTAAAGTGGGTCAAAATCGCGCTCAAAGGAGTCGGTTACATACAAACAAACATACAAGTGAAGCTAATATAAAGCGTGTAAAAATACGATTTTTGTTTATCAATGATTTTGGCATATAATGAAAATGTGCCCTGGTGAAGATATAAACAGGAAAAGTTTTTATTCAGTGCGCAAACTTTAACCATGAATTCAGCATACCTATTCAGTATACCAGATCCTATAAAGAAAAAAAAACTTTTTCCAAAAAAAAACAACCGACTTCCAAAAAAACACTACAAAGTGAAAAATAACTTTAATTTCGGAAGTCGGTGTCTTTGGAGCTGTATTTGAATTTTTTGTCACCGCCTTCCGAAATTAAAGTTATTTTTCACTTTGTAGTGTTTTTTTGGAAGTCGGTTGTTTTTTTTTTGGAAAAAGTTTTTATTTTTCACTTTTTAGTGGTGCACATGTGCTTACCCCTTCACAGCATACTGGCGTGATGTTATGTTATGAACTGGTGTAAGCAATAGACAGAGATGAGATTTCAGCAATCCCAGTCCATTTGCTATCATTTATTAAGGAGTTCCGTTGCGTATCTCCAAAGTTCTTCATCAAATTTTAATCTTCACCAAATTGAAATGAGACCACTACGAGAAAGTATTCTTCCAAAAAATACCTAAATCGCTTTGTGTGCCTATAAAATTTGAAGAGTTCTCTCTATTTCTCCAGGATCCCATCATCAGATCCTGACTTGATGATCATGGGACCACCTGGGAAGTATACCCTTTCAAACAAAAAAAACAAAATCCAAATCGGTCCAGCCATCTTCGAGTAATCGGGGAACATACATAAAAAAAAAAAAAAAAAAAGGTTCCGACGAATTGATAACCTCCTCCTTTTTGAAGTCGGTTAATGATTATAGAATCCTATGATTCTGTGGGTTCACCTAATATTTTTAGTGCTCGAAGATTTCTCAAAATACTGTCAATTAATTTCTTAATTTGAGCTGAATACTCTTTGTTCATTGGCTGAATAGCAAATAAAGCCTTGAAATGATTATGCAACAATAAACGATTATTATTATAGCGATTCTCAAGCAATTCCCAGGCAATACAATAATTCTCAGCGGAAAACTCGAATGATTTAATGACTTGTAAGGCATTACCAGTGAGAGCAGAACGTAAATAGTGAAATTTTTGAATTTCATCTATGTCCTTTGAATTATGAATAAGCAATAAATATGTGTCCTTAAACTCCAACCACTGATCATATGAGCCATCAAAGGAGGGTAGTTTAATAGTAGGTAGTTTGATGGAAATGGAAGATTTAGAAGCTCTTTCTTGTATCCCACTAAATTCCTCTTGGGTTGCATAGGTTTCAATTCACTGGAAGTTAGACGGTCGCGCGATCAGATGACTGTAATATTTAAAATTCTTAGGGGGATTATTGATGTTCCTGATCTACATAACGCAATCTGCAATCTATTTGTCCCAGACAATTACTGTCGTGGCAGGAAACACCGCTTACTGGCTGTTCCAACTTGCCGTACTGTTGCACACTCCAAGTCACCTATTCCTCGGACATTAACCGCCATTAACGCTCTCCTGAACTCGAATACAAATCTTGATATGTTTGCGGATGAATGGAAGATAATGCTGTCAGAATTTTTGAATTTTTGTGAGAAGAATGCATGACTGTGTTAAACAGCTTGTAATGTGTACATTGATATGTTTGAATAGTGTAATTGGCTTCGGCCGTTCTATTTAAACTAAAAATAAATAAATAAAATAAATAAATAGCGTTAGAAGAATCATTTTGAGCTAACAAGCATTTGGCAGTAGCCACAGTGGAATAATACCGATTATCAAAAGACTCCTTTTCCTCAAGTTCTGCAGCTAACTGACTATCTGACACATTAATATCTATTTCATCTTGAATTTCCGAAAAACTCAATAATAAGTTTTCCGCCCTTTGCATACGAACTTGCAATTCCGTTATCTGAGTATTACTTAAAACACTGTTTTCTAAAGAATTAATGTACTTGAAAAATAAAGAGAATTTACATTTAACTACGCCTCGCTTTTTTACTAAATCTTTAAATACGTTAATCGTTATATCATCAGACTCAACTGTAAGGGATTGCCGTTTTTTCGTCATTTCGGTAGCTTAGCGACGAAAAATTTCTGCGCTGAGGGGTCTAGAATGGTATGCTGAATTCATGGTTAAAGTTTGCGCACTGGATAAAAACTTTTCCTGTGTATAGGCAAATAATAAAAATACAATCAAGCAGAAATCCATCTATAGATCTAAGGGCTGGTTTTATAATTGTCAGATAACTTATATTTTGAAGAAAAAACACATCAGATTGGCATATTTTCTATATATGCTGTATTGTTGTCAGAACGCAATATTTATTCCTCAGGTAAATATTATCATACGCTGAAAAAAAAAACCTCTAGAATAATAAAATCATCTTCCATCTCTTTCTAGATTCCCGCCTGTCAACGTGTGGGACAGAGAGGTCGTAACAAAGACGCATACGGCGGTACAGTACAGTTTCCGCTGTCAGCTGGAGTATCAGCTACATATGATACAGGTAATTTATGCTAATTTATTGGAAATATTTCTTTGTTATACAGGTAAAAATAGAGTGGGGTTTGTAGTAGTGTAAGGGTTTCAGGTGCAAGGTGGAGATGCTGAGAAAAGAAACAACGTTTTTAACCTGACTTCTCTTATATTCACATTTCTTCAAGGGTTCATTGTTCACATTACACAGTTTCACAGAGATGTTTACGGCGCGGCGGGCTGAGGAAGACTGCCCGGTGGGCTTTTTTTTCTATGTCGGGCATCTCGCAGTTGACCTTGAGAGGCCGTGACTGCTTAGCCGGGCTTTCCTGGGGCTGCCATTAATAGTTAAGGTGAATGCGCAGTGGTAGAGCGCGAAATTCAAATTTTGTTACGTTTTTTGCAATTTTCAGGTGAGTGTCAGCTTGTTACGTCATCAAAATATGATTTGCGACTATAACATGTACGTATTTACAGATTTATAATCATTAGAATCAATAATACATCTTTCTAAGTTAGATTTGTTCCATAAGAACAAATTTCTTATGGAAAAGTGCTTGTGGAACAAATCTAACTTAAGAGATATATTAGACATTCTAATGACTATAATTCTGTAAACACGTACCTGTTATATTCGCAAATCACATTTAGATCAGGATACAACCTGATACTGACTGAAAGGCTGAAAGACTGAAAAAGACTGAAGAAGACTGAAAAAAATGAAAAAAAAAACACGTTTTTGTAGTTAGCAGAACTAAAAAATTGAAAATAAATATTAGTTTAAAAAACTAAAAAACACGCTTTAAAAACCAATTCTTTCTCCTTTTTTAGTTTGGTTTTTAAAGCGTGTTTTTTAGTTTTTTAAACTATTATTTATTAAGAGCTACTTCTGTAAAAGAATCTTACAAGTATTGTTCTCTCGCCAGTGCATAGTGTGCATGTGGACCTACGCCCTCGACGCGTGCACACCGGAGCTCCTCCTGCGCGCCGCCAGCGCACTGCCCGACGCAGCTCAACAGGAGAGAGCGCTCGACGCACTCACACATCTACTCAAAACCAATGAACTTGATGAAAATTGTTCGCTTGACGGTAAGTCATCTCATTCTCTTGTTTTTATCGCAATTTATTTGGGGTCGGCTCAATATGATTTTTATTTAACCATTTATGTACACACATAAATGGTTAAATAATTAATAATAAATAATTAATAGACAGCGATGCGGACGAATTCTTTGATGCCCAGTGAGCTTTTCCCTTTTTACTTTATATACTTGTTCATAATTCTAATATTATTATAAGTTTTAGCGCACGATGTTATTAAGTAATCGTTTTGTAATAAAAGTTATCTCAAGAATGAGCATTCATATTACAATCTACAATAGTGTACGCACATTATATAAACAGAACAGAAAAATAGATACAGAGGTGATGCTTATTTCTAAAGACTTCTCTTCCAGCATACCTGCGATAGGAGAGAAGATAAAGAGATATTATAGACAGCATGTGTAAGAGTAAAAGAGAAAATATAAAATATATAATATTATCACATGTCGATTACGATTACTCGACTACGGCGAAGCAAAAACGTGGGTTATGATTTTGACCTGAATGTATGTATATGGGTATGTACTATTAGGCACATCCATATCTATACACGGTAGGGGGCGGTTAACAGATGTGGTCATCGTGTTCACGGGATTTTGTTTTCAAACTGTACAGATATAGATTTCTTCCATAGTATGTGTGTCCATCTGTTTCAACATAATTTCTAAACTACTTATCATAATTTGACAAATGAGGTATCGTTGAAAGCGTATTGATCGTCCGCTGGTTATAGGCTATAAGGCCAAAACGGATTGCTTTAGGGCGATCGTTCGTAAGAGAGTGGCCTCCCTGATGCGCCGCGTGCGGGGCAGCACCAACAGCCTTCTGAATACCATATTGGAAAGGGTTGATTGCCCGGTTGTGAGACACTGGAATACAGTTCACGGCTCGGGTGGTGCCCTCTATAATATTAAGTAGCTCAATTTTTGTAATGTTTGAATGTAATAGCTCAATTTGTACAATAATTAATAATTTTACTAACGTAGTTTTAAGTATTTTTTACTATCAAGTTATGGAATGAAATAATTAATTATGAATTAAAATGATTAATAATAATTAAATTGGCGCCCTTTAGAGGACATAAAGTGTTGAGCTAAGCATTTTTTTTTTTAATTATTTCGTGTTGGCCGAAGGAAACTGTGGTCACCTAAACAATACATTCTAACTGTAGTAAGCTGTCATGTGCTTTAAGGCATAGGACACCGATTCAGTTGAGAATATTTTCTTGAACCATAATTTTTCTAGCGTGATTTTTTTGTAGTCTGGTTTAATTTTTCTTCCATACTTCTCTATTAGTCGTCATTAGGGTCCCCCTGTACGGGCAGCAGCTCCGCACACTGAGATGTAGGATGTAGGTGGATGAATCACTCGGGATGTGTACAGGAAATAAAATCACTGTTTTGTGTCCGATAATGATTGAACATTTATTTAATAAAACAACGAATTATATAATGCCAGAAGTAGGTGGCTTGTGGCGGGCGTAATAGCTTAGTCAGCGAATGTACATAAATCGGTGAATTAGCAACTGCTTGATCAGGTAAAAACTAAAACAATAAATATCATGTGGCGATGCTCGTACATCCTGCCGACTATAAAAGTACAAATGTCCAGTAAAATGCATTATCCAAGGGTAAGTAAAGTATGTAAAGAAAGTTATTGGAAGGTTCTATGTCCGTCGCTAACTGTCATTGGCGACGTTTCGCGATCCACCTTGCTGCTGTTAGGAAGATGTCTGGTGACCTCTTCTAGATCCGGGGTGTCTGCCTTTGCTTGTCCTTCCGTAGGGAGATGCCGTTCAGTAGGACTTGGGGCCATCTCAATCTCTTCCTTGTGCGCCTGCTTTCCTGTTCTGTTTCCTTGAGGTGTACGGAGACAGCGTGCTTTAATTTGGACGCATACCCATATGCTGAATATTGTTGCACAGGTTATCATACAGCCGTACAGGACGTAGTGATGTTGCTCCGCCTCCACGGAATTAACCATTTGTATGTCCTGTTGTTCTTTAACCAGCTCAATTTTTCTCTTAATACTCTTTAGTTGTTCTTCATGTGTTTCAAGTTCCATATTTGTTATATTTGTAATTTGACTATTGCTTGTTAATAGTTCGTTTAGATTTATCTCTGGTACGTAGATCTCTTGCTCATTTCCTAATTCCATGGTGCTTTGCATTTTGTAATGTGCATGAATCAGATGTTTATCGCCGCGCATCATGCAACCTGTAGCTAAGGTGATGATGCCTGTATTTTGTAGTGTCTGTGACGTAATTCCCGCAGGACAGAAAATGCGCATAGTGCATTCCTCGCAACACGTAAACAACCAAGCTCCCTTACTGTGCAGTTTTTTCCAGTCATTGCTGCAATTCGATACCTTAGTGCGGCAGGTTGTTACTCCTCGATTGTTTATTATGCCTGCTTCGCACATTGTTGTGGCTGTTTTTATACTGTATATAGGTAGGTCAAGGTTGCATAGCAACAGCTGATTTGTGTTTACTTGTTCGCACGATGAAAGATGTTGTTGATCCAGTGGTATCATCATGTCTAGCTTCAAGTTAACGGCTATGTATTTGGTTGTTGGTATTATGTGAATCATGGAGGTTCCCTTTATGTTGCGGATTGGGATGACTTCGGTTAGTTCGTACTGTTCGTCTGCTACTAACGGGATTTTTACTTCGAATATGATGAAGTCTTCGGTTAGTTTTTCTTGCACACTTGCTAGTTTATACATTTCCCGGATACACTTGAACTTGTTTGAGCAAGGGAGAGATAATCCTTTTGGGACTTGTCCTGCTATGATGTTCAACTGTTTTTCGAACGCATCGGGTTTCAACAGGTGAGTGTCGACCTTGCCGTGACGAAGATCTGTAACTAGGCTGATCAACATAAGTTGGTTATTAATAAATAAATAAATAAATAAAAACATGTCTTGTATTCTCCGCAAGTTTGTTATCATCATGTTTGCGGCAAGTGCAGTAGCAGTAAGGAACGTTGCTTGGTCTTGTTCGGTTTTCAGTTGTTGGAGCGAGTCTCTGAGACTTTTGTTGATTACAATGAACTGCCGGTTCATTACTTGCTCGTTCCTCTTCAGAAGGTTATATTCCCCTTCGATTATTGAAGTCTGTTGTTTGTACAGATTGTACAAGTGGTCTTCATTGCTGTGCAGTAGTTTGATGTCGTTGTTGTATTTTTCGGCGAATTTGTCATCAAGTACTCCAAATAGAGAGTTGGCAATGTTCCCGATTCCGTTTATGAGACCTCGCTTGCTACGTATTCCGTGGTCGGATTGTAGTACTTCGTTGTAGTGTTTGAGCTCGTTTAGTTCGTGCTCGAGTTGTGTGGATATAGTCAAGTACGCTATATTTCGTTGACAAAGTCCGTGTAATTGCTGGACGTATTGTTCAACGGCAGAAGTACTTTTCCAGTAAGTTGACATGTTGTTGTATACTACCAGTCTCCATTCGTCTTGTATTATCTGTAAGTCTGCGGCTTTGTCAAAGTATACAAGGCGGGTCGGGTCTAGAGTTGTTACATTGACGAGTTGTTGCCTGGACGGTGTCACGCACGTAACCATCAGTACTAGTAACGTGCTTAGGTACTTGAGGACGTTACAGCTGGAAACACCCTTCTGTGCCCGTCTAGGGCTCACCCGACGTTGAGATGTTGATGACGTCGCCTCTGGTTGTGTTGGTTTGTTTTCTTTGTTGTTCCCGGTTTCAATTGGTAATCGGGACAATTTCGTTACGGGTCTCTTCATTATGTTGGATTTAGTTTTGAGCGTGACGACTCGTACCAAGTTATCCGGTCCAGGATGCGTCTCTATAACTCGCCCTAATAACCATCGGGCTGGGGCTATTTGTTCTTCCTTTACAAGGACGACGTCATTCACGGCAATGTTGCGTGTTGGAGTTTGCCATTTCCCTCGTAATTGTAATGTTTGTAGGTAATCTTTGGACCATTTCTTCCAAAATTCCTTGTACATGTTTTCTGTCAGGCGCCATCGTAAAGTTAACTGGCTGTTGTCACTCTCTGACGTCATCGGAGGTGCCAGAACCGGGCCACCGACTAAAAAGTGGCCTGGTGTCAAGTAATCGATGTCGTCGAGGTCGTTTGTTAGGGCGACAAGTGGCCTTGAGTTGAGGCAGGCTTCAATTTGTACTAGCAAAGTAGTAAACTCTTCGTACGTAAGCCTTTGTTCCCCAAGGACGCGTTTTAGGTGGTGTTTCATACTCTTGACTGCAGCTTCCCATAGTCCTCCCGCTGTGGGCCAAGATGGTGCGTTAAAGTGCCATTCCATACCTTTTTCGGAAGTGTTGTTGATGAGGTCGTCGTTAACTAGAAGCTGCAGTGCCTCCTGGCGTTCTTTGGCTAGAGCTCTTGCTGCTCCGACAAAGTTCGTTCCGTTGTCACTGTAGATATGTTTTGGTGTTCCTCGTCGTGCACATAGCCGCTTCAATGCTGCGAGGAATGTTATCGTGCTGAGATCTGACACCAGCTCCAGGTGGATGGCTTTTGTGCATAAACAAATAAAAATCGCGATGTAAGCTTTAACTGTTTTAATGCCGCGACCTTTGTTAGCCTTTATTTCAACGTGTCCCGTGAAATCCACGCCCGTGTGTGTGAATGGCCTTGAAGGTGTAACTCGAGGCGTTGGTAAGTGTGCCATTTGTTGATTGCTGCGTTGCGTTTTGTAGCGGTGGCAGGTGACACATTTGTTGAGTTGCTTCTTGATTGGTTTCATGCCGCCAAGTATCCAATATTTGTTACGAAGGTTTCCCAAAGTAAGCCTGGCACCGCCGTGGAGAGTATTCTTGTGGGCTTGGTCAATCAGGAGGTCTGATAACTTGTGTTTGTTTGGTAAAATTATTGGATGTTTTTGGGAGTCGTTTAACTTAGCATGTTCAAGTCTTCCTCCCACTCGAAGAATACCTTGTGCGTCTAGCATTGGGCTTAAACTCAACAGTTTGCTTGTAGCCCGTACCTTGTTATGTTTGTGTAGGTATGCTATTTCATCGCCAAATGTATTGTTCTGTGTAGTTTTCACAAGCAGGTGCTGAGTCTGCACAATGTCTTCCGTAGTTAAGTGTGACCTGTGTATGGCTCTTGTTGCGTCACGCGAGTTGTTTATGAATCGTCTGATCCAGCTGATGACTCGGGTTGCATAAGTCATCGTGCTGTATTTTTGCAATAGTTGCTCGATGAGGGGCGCGTCTATTGTTTGTATTGCGCAGGTTTGACCTCGTTTATTTTTCTCTTCGTTCGTTGTAAAAATACCTTGTTTGGGTATGTTGTTGTTTTGAAGCCAGGTTGGGCCTTTCCACCACAGTTCGTGAGCTATCAAGGCTGATGGTGCGATTCCTCTGCTTGCGCAGTCCGCAGGATTGTCTTCGGACTTGACATGGGCCCAGGAGTTGGGTGGTGTTATTTGGATAATTTTTGTGACTCTGTTGGCTACGAAACTCTTCCAACGGCTCACATCACCATGTAGCCAGCCAAGCACCACCATGGAGTCCGTCCAGCAATGTATGGTGTGGATCTGCGAGTTGATGGAGTTTTTTACTTTTTCGATCAGTCGGGCTAGTAGTACTGCACCACATAACTCCAGTCGTGGCAGAGAAATAGGCTTTTTCTGTGGGGCTAATTTTGTTTTAGCTGCTACTAGCCTTATCATCTGTTTACCTTCTTTATCAGTGGTCTTGCAATATATGACACATGCATAGGCTCGTTCTGATGAATCACAGTAGCCATGAAGTTCGAAGGGTTGTTGGGTGTCGCCGATCCAGCGTGGTATGGTTATGTCGTGTATGTGTGCGAGCTGATTGCGGAATTGCTCCCATTCTTGCTGTATCTTTAGTGGGAGTTTATCATCCCAGCACGTTGTCGTAGTTGCTCTCGGAAACAGACAGATGTTGCACAAGGCGCTCAGCTTCTCCATTTAGCTTCCCCTTCAGGTGTTGCATCTTCTGCCCCTTCGAGAGGGAAGGGTTATTATGGATAGCCGCGATGTATAGATCGAGGAATGTCGGCCATTGTGTGTAGTTTCCAGAGAATATCGGTATTTCGATCCTTGGCGCACTATCCCGTTGTTGGACAGCGTGGTTGAGTTTGCGGTTGAGACCTCGCTTTGTGCACTCGTATGTTTCTTCGTACTGCGAGAACTCGAGCTCGTAGTTTACGTCGCTACCGACGAGAACGTTGTCGAGCTGCCAGTGCACTTCGTCAATCGCCCTCCATCGCGATTCGAGGACCCTAAGCTTGTCTTCTATCTCCCATTTCTCAATAATGTCAGCAGTACGCAAGTTGCTGACGAAACGTGAGAAGGCTCTAAAGTTGGTTGCTTGTTGATTTTTTAGCTCGTCCGATCTCGATAGGACTCCAGTGTTCTTGTTCTCTTCTTCTGGGCGACTCGCGAGTTCCGCAGTGCTTGTTGACCATGTTTGCAGCTTATGTTGTATGTTTGAGTAGTTCGACTTGACCCTGTCGTATACTTTTGTTGTGTAGTATATGTCGGTCTGGTCTATGGCGCCCTGTAGCACGCCATGATTCATTTCGAATTCGTTCCAGTGCGCCTGGAGGGTATCCAGTCTGCCCCGGATGTATGTGGCGGTTTTGCGGTCAGGGCCATCTTTTCCGAAGTTGACACCAATTTTTCGGATGCCCTCTGCGATGATTTCCTGCCGCTTGAGAAGTTCTTGTTGCCTGGCGTCCATAATTGTTGCACGAGTATGTATGCGTGTAGTGTATGGACGTTAGCTCTGTTGACTTCACTGTTGTATTGTTGTATGTAGTTCCCGAACCACCAAATGTTGATGTTTCCCACGACGATCGCAGGGTCCGAAGGAATCTCTCCGTACGATATTGTGCGCCTTCTCAATCTGACTGGGGCGATCCGCTTGTGGAAGACCAGTCAAACCGATTCGCTATCGTAAGTAGAAACACTTCGTACCTGTGCGACTTGCAGGACTGTTTGCTCCAGTAGTGGCATCCGGCTCGAAGGACCATAAATGTACGGGCAGCAGCTCCGCACACTGAGATGTAGGATGTAGGTGGATGAATCACTCGGGATGTGTACAGGAAATAAAATCACTGTTTTGTGTCCGATAATGATTGAACATTTATTTAATAAAACAACGAATTATATAATGCCAGAAGTAGGTGGCTTGTGGCGGGCGTAATAGCTTAGTCAGCGAATGTACATAAATCGGTGAATTAGCAACTGCTTGATCAGGTAAAAACTAAAACAATAAATATCATGTGGCGATGCTCGTACACCCCCTTTATAGTCATATCTTTCACACAATCCATCCATCGGTTCTTCGGTCTTCCCCTATTATACAGTATGTAAGGGTAAACATTATTATAAAAATAGCAGGTAAAATTTGGAGTAGAGTAGCGAGAGATAGAATAACATGGAAACGAATGGAGGAGGCTTTCACCGCTATTGCTAGCGGTCCTTGTACATAATATATATATAATAACGGTACATAGAAATCAAGAAACATAATATTATTTTTTAACATTTTAAGAGTCAAATTTGTATCACCAATCATTAGTTAAGTCAAACAAACTGTAGAAGGAAAATAAAGCTATTATTATATTATTATTATTAAGGGTAAACACAGTTGTCACTTAAACCATGGGTAGTTGACTTAAATATAAAATAAACGAGAGAGTTAAAAAACAAAATACGCGCGAGAAATGAGCGACGCTACGACGCGGCGTTACGTGCGCTCGCTAGCGAGAGTTACAGCTGACTGACCTAGGTCGCGACCCGTGCGTCGGAGTCGGGCCACGCGGCGTGGTGCCAGCGCCCCCCGCCCCCTCCCGTATTGAGACGCAAGTTTGTTGCCCTCGCGTGGTAGGGTAAAATGTTCTTGTGGAAAAAAGCAGATTTTCTTTAAATAAAGGGTTGTTTTTTTCATTGATTTTACGTTCTATAAACCTAACCAAACCATTGGTTTCAAGGATAACTGTGTTTACCCTAACAGCCTGCAGTTTTGATGACATTTCAAGAGAAAACTGACTATGAATGCGAGTAATTTTGTAAATGGCCTACGCAAATATCTTGCAGATCTGGTAGCGTCTTGTGACGGATCGTTGAGCTCCCTAAAATAGGGTTTGAGCTACACAATGACTGATACATGCATGCTATTTGTTAGGACAGGTCAGCTCAAAGCTGCATTGGCTCTTTCTTCAAAAGGCCCTTCCAGACAGGGCCCTGCATTGTAAGACCCACATAAAATCCTAATAATATAATGTTTTGACTTTAAAAGAGACCATGACCTCTGAGTTTGTTTCGGCATTTCTTCTCAGGGATCAGTCAGCTAGGAGATGCCGGCGCCATCTAGTTTTAAAACATTGACCAAAAATAATTAAGAGATGGGAAGATGAGCTGAAGCTTACAGCGGGTCCTTATTGGAGAAGAGTTGCCAGAGATAGAACACAATGGAAAATGTTAGAGGAGGCCTTTGCCAAAAGGCACACTGAACTTAGAGATATCCTCTAAACAAGGAAAAACAAACACTTCAAAACAGACGGAAGTTCCGGATAGAGGGCTTATTGATTGATTGATTGAAAAATAATAGTTAAAAAAACTAAAAAACACGCTTTAAAAACCAAAATAAAAAAGGACAAAATAATTTAATTCTATTAAAAAGCGTGGGGTGCTTTTTGAGGTATTTTTATAATCAATTAATATCAAGCACCCCACCCTTTGTTTATAGAATTAAAGTATTGTCCTTTTTAAGTTTGGTTTTTAAAGCGTGTTTTTAGTTTTTTTTAACTATATTATTTAATTTCCAATTTTTTAGTTCTGCTAACTACAAAACCTGATTTTTAAGTTTTTTTTTTATTTATTTTTTCTAGTTTTTTTTTTTAATGATTGAATTGTCATCGGTTCTCGATGATTCTACAAAGTTTAAATGAAATCTGACCGTTTGAAGTGGGTCAAAATCAAGTCCAAAAAAAGAGTTGGTTACAAACAAACAAACAAACAAACATACAAACAGGTAAAGCTAATAAACGCGTGTTAAAAAATATTGACGTGTAAAAGTGGCTTAAAAGATCTACGTACTACGTAAATAACCATTTCATTTCTTGCTGCAATAATTTGTTTTGTAAATACTTTTTTCCTCCCCCCACAGGTATTGAACGTTGCTGGACCTACCTTTGCGCGATGTGGTCTGCACTAAACCTGAGCTCACTAGAGGGCGCGGCTGTAGCGAGGGAACCTCTCCTGCACGCGTGTAGCGCGCTCGACGCTCTCGCACGTGCATTGCACGCTGACGCGTCCGCTCTGACGCACATACTGCAGGTAATATAATAAATAAATAATAATAAATTTCTTTACTACCATAAAAAACACGTTACAGAAAAATGTGACCCTGGCTCCAGAACTAGGTTAAAGTTCCTGTATTTCAGGAGTCAGTGACTTCTTCTATTTAGATTACAATTTAGCAAGTTTTATGGAGCTAAAGATGATAAAAATATATTACTAACATCAGCGGCGAGGTGTAAATTCTTCTAAAAGAGAAGCCGAAGCGAAGTCGCTTTCAACTTACCGACTTATCAATAAAGAATACTTACTATCATTCTAACATTAATATAGGAATGTAAATAATTAAATACAATAAAATTGAACAGCTGAAAATCAAATAAAATGTGCAATATTCCTTCATCTCGTTTTCGCTGACGCATTTATCTAAATCTGTCAAGCGTTCGGTGTCGATGACGCGAGTTCCGTGATTTTTGTTCACCCAAAAAGTGATCAATGCGCTTAAAGAAATCAAAATCAAAATCTAAATATTTTATTTCACATAAGCCTGCATGGGCACTTATGAAACGTCAGAAGCTAGGTGCAAAGAAGTTTTCACTTCAAAAATCGAAGACATGTGACATCTAACAACCCGCACTGGGCCCGCGTGGTGGATTAAGGCCCTCTCCTTCTCACAGAGAGGAGGCCTGTGTCCCAGCAGTGGGAACATTGTAGGTTGATTATGGTGTGATGTGACCACATAAATCGACTCTCAACTCGATACTTAAAAGCGTCCTCACGGATCGGTCTTTTCGCATAATGTTTTTGAAGTAAAAACTTCTTTAGGTGCGTTGAGCACTTTTTCATCATCATCATCATCATTATTATTTGAGCCGAAAGACGTCCACTGCTGGACATAGGCCTCCCCCAGGCTCCTCCACTTCGACCGGTCTTGTGCTTCCCACATCCAGCGGATTCCCGCGGCCTTCACAAGGTCGTCGGTCCACCTTGTGGGAGGCCTTCCCACTCTACGTCTTCCGGTACGCGTTCGCCACTCCAGAACCTTCCGGCTCCATCGGCCATCTGTTCTGCGAGCAATGTGCCCTGCCCACTGCCACTTAAGTTTGGCAATTCTTCGGGCTATGACGGTTACCTTGGTTCTCCTGCGGATCTCTTCATTTCTGATTCGATCGCGTAGGGAAACTCCGAGCATAGCCCTCTCCATTGGCCTTCGCACTTTTTAGGTGAACAAAAATCATGGAACTCGCGTCATCGTCACCGAACGCTTGAGCACACGGATGAGTCGCGCGTTGATGTCTTTTGGAATAGTCCCTTCCTTTCATTAGGAAATTCTAATTATTTTATCCCTTTCTTTCCCTTTGTATTTTTATCGTAAAAATCTGTGCTGTTACCTTTAATAGCTGAAGTCGATCGCTCGTTTATAATTTTTCCGAGATCAATCAGGACCCAAGGAACCAATGTGAAATACTGTATTGACGATTTAAAAAATACACACGTAATTGTTGAAGTTTCCACTTCTGTCGGCACTCCCGGAGTGCCCCTGTTTTTACACGCTTTATATTAGCTTCACTTGTATGTCAGTATGTCAGTATGTAACTCTCCGTGGGTAATTTGCGCGCCTGCGGCCTTCCTTGGTTCTGGTAGCCGTTTTTTATAAACTTTGCTTTAAGTTAAGTAATGATTAGCGACTGATTAACCATACATTATTGAAGTTTAAACATCTCTTAACTTTAAGCAACGTTTATAATTATAAACAAGAGGGTTAATGTTTAGGTTTAAACGGACCCGTAGATACTGGGCATATGAGACCAGAATTATTTGTAATGATGTACGTATTGGTTTATTTTACACGCTTTATATTAGCTTCACTTGTATGTTTGTTGGTTTGTTTGTTTGTATGTTTGTATGTAACCGACTCCTTTGAGCGCGATTTTGACCCACTTTAAACGGTCAGATTTCATTAAAACTTTGTAAACTTGTCGAGGACCGATGACAATTCAATAATTTTTTTAAAAATTGTTAAAAAAAACACGTCTTTGTAGTTAGCAGAACTAAAAAATAGAAAATAAATAATAGTTTAAAAAACTAAAAAACACGCTTTAAAAACCTAACTAAAAAAGGAGAAAATAATTTAATTCAATTAAAAAGCGTGGGGTGCTTGACATTAATTGATTATAAAAATACCTCAAAAAGCACCCCACGCTTTTTAATTGAATTAAATTATTTTCTCCTTTTTTAGTTAGGTTTTTAAAGCGTGTTTTTTAAACTATTATTTTTTTATACTGATATATTTTGGCATTACTGTTTTGGTATTTTTTGTTGGTATTTTTTTTTTTTTTTATTTTTTTATTGGTATAATTTTTTTTGCCATAATTGTTTCTGGCATACAGTTGATGTTGCCATGTTATCTTGTTGCATAATTGGTTTTGGCATAATTTTAATTCGCATAATGTTACATGGCGTAATGACTATTAGCATAATAGTGTTAAGGCATCAAGAAATATGGGAATAACGGAAACCAATTTTATTTGTGTAATGTAGTGTATTAATAGGTTAAAGTGCCAAAGGTGGTCGGGTTACAGTCTAACCGGATGCAGCTGATTACTAGTATTTTACATGGAGCGACTACCTATCTGACCTCCACAACCTAGTTACTGGGTAATACGGATACCCTTTGGTAAGACTGGTTGTCAGACTTTCGGGCTTCTGACGACCCGTAACGACTGTCAAAGATCCACAAATGACAGCCGGGACTAATGGCTTAACGTGCTTTCCGAGGCACGGAGGGTCTTGGTATGTAAAGATGGTCACCCATCCACGGACCAACCGCGTCAAGCGTAGCTTAACCTGATAGATCGACCTGTGCGGCTGTTTATTACTTACCCATAAGCCCCACGTAAGTTATGCGTAAATATAGTATGGATAAACAAAAGTATGCCATATTATATTATGTCTTAAAATTTTATGCAAATGGAAAGAGAACCGTCGTATTCTCAAAAATCTCCTTTTTTCCAGCAATCCGATCGCCAACAAGAGCTGGGCCTGCTCCACGAAGCCGTCTCCAACAGTTGCTCCACTCTGCAGCAACAGCTCAAGTCTGTGAGGAGACGACTGCCGCCTGGAGTGATGCTGCACGCTGTGCTGGACGCTCAGGTTTGTGGTTATGAGGAGCTAGATAAATTTACAATACTTGGGCGTTAAGAGCGGGCTATCCGTCATAATGAGGGTGTTCATGAATATTCAAGCCACCAGTTGGCGCCACTTTGACAAGAGGTCTTCCAGATCGAAAATGAACTTAAAATATTCGTTCACCATTCAGTCCGTAGGCGCTTTGACACTTTTGACACGTGCCTGGACCTGGCGTCTCAGTGCTGCCACCTAGTGAACGTCACTTCAGAACACCCTCATTCTGATACAAAGGCTCGTATGTGATTATGGCGTTGTTAAAAATTGCACTCAAGATATTTTGAACACACATGTATCTTGTGGTTAATATCTGGGTTTCTATTTAATAAATAAAACAAAAATTTAGAAACATATTCAGTAGAGACGTCTGAAAATCAGCTTTTTTGCAGAATTTTTTATCTGAACTTTGATCGTTCATAATCAGAGATCGGATATTCGGATACATATTTACCTAAAGATAATTTTTAGCTATGAAAGTATGGAAGCGGCTTTATAAATTATTTGTAATATTTATTAAAAACCTCGGGATTCTTGGATTGCATAATTATTCAGATGTGTATTAATTTAAAATTAATGTTTAACCCGATACAAATATGTGTATGTACTGGAGGAGGGGTGGTTTGTATTAGTTAAAACAAAAAATAAACAAATTACTTACCTAAATTAAGAATTTTTCGATACAAAAGCGCATTCCATGTTAGCCAACATCTCAACTTTAGGTGAATGTGCATCCGAATATAAGATCTTTGTTTATAATGTATCTATTTTTACTTGATACATAAAAAAAAAACATAAATGTAAATACATCGTCGTCTTTATCAGAAGAGGTCTTATTGTCTCCTATGAGTGGGTATGTGGGTGAGGAGGTGTAATTAACTGAAAGTCAACAATATTCTGAATAATGACAAGTCTATGATCATATTAGAGAATGAGCAATATTACAATGACGTTCCTCTGAGTACGTGAGGCAAATCAATCAACTCACTATCACCGTCCTCAAATAAATGTCCGCTTCGATCTTTCTTCGAGATCGATAGAGGATCGATCTCTTTTTTGGCGGGCGGTAACTGCCTCAGTACCCGGGGGTTACGTCAGGTTGACAGCTATCAAGATTGTTCTAAAATCAAGTCTGTAAGTTTAGCATCGTTAAACCTTTAGACGCGCCGACATATCTATATTTGGTACCGATAAATTATCGGTACAAAACATCAATAAACTGTATTTTTGTTCTAAAATCTAATTGATTTCCCCCAGTTGGTAGAACGCCTGCGCGGCGAGTGCGCCAGTACCCTGTGGCGCTGCGCGCGCGCCACGTGGCTGGCCGCGCGCGCCGCCTGCGCCTGCGCAGCTACGGCCGGCGAGCGAGCCGACGGCGCGCCCTTACCACATAGCACACTACTCACGCTGTGGGCGGCGGCAGTGGACAAGATATACCAACAGGTATGGCGTAACTGGGGTTGTCAACCGTACTCCAAAATAAAGTATTGTACTCTTTTTCTAATAGATGTACTCTATAATCTATAACACAGATAGAGTACACCTAAGTACTAGGCACACAGGTGTCAAATAGTATCGTCAGTCATCTTTCACCCAGTCTTTTGGGACATTGTAAAAACCACTTTAAATCATGCGGGTAAGGTTGAATTTGCAAGAAAAAATGTGTTTTATCATGCCTATAACCACTGACGTATTTGAGTATTACTTTTGTTCGAGACTGTGCATCTTTTTATATTAATAAAAAAAAAACACATAAACCTGTATGGGCACTTATGAAACGTCAGAAGCTAGGTGCACGGTTCCAATTTGTCGTTTCCTATGGAGAAGAGCCGGCAAGAAACTCCACGGTTACTCTTTTAAAAATAATTGGCTTTTACAATGTTTTCAAATTACAGTGATAAAGGTATGGGAGGACAGTGCAGGCCAGTCAATAAGTGCCAGGTACTTAGAGGAATGAAAATACAGAATAGAAAATCAATGATTGCGTATGATTTAATTATTGTTAACTTTATTTTTATCCATCTAATTTTATCCTTATCGAAATAAATATTGAAATTCTTTAAACTAAAAAATCCTATGGAAATAAACACAGCGTAGCCTCGACTATTATCTAACTAGTTTTTGATTTTTCTAGACTAGTTTCATACTAGTTTATACAGTACTCTCGGCTACTGTCAGTCTAGATTTTGCCTTCTCTGGACTACTGTTAGACTTGATTTGACCTACTCTCAACTACTGTCAGACTAGATTTTGCCTACTCTCGTCTACTGTCTGACTAGTTTTTGACTACTCACGTAGACAATTAAGGCATTAAACGGTACAAGGTACAGCCTAATTTGAATATTGTGAAGCACAGTCCCAGATATCAATCGGTTATATTATTTAATAAGTTACCTCTCGATATGAAAAGCGCTATCTATCTACGCTGGTCCCATTGACACCAAGTTAGGATCTGATGATGGAATTCCAGGGAAATCGAGGGCAACCCTCAAATGTTATAGGTATTAACAATGTTTTCATATATTTTCTAAAGCTATTGAGATATTTGCGTATGGTCATCATCATCTCATGACGCTGAGCTGATGAAGGAGGTATATCAATCAATCTATCCTTAGTATGGTCACTTTTAGCTTAAATGTATGTTATTAGTATTGTAAGTATTTATATTCTATTTTTAACCGACTTCAAAAAAGGAGGAGGTTCTCAATTCTACTGAATTTTTTTTTGTTGGTTACCTCAGAACTTTCGACTGGGTGAACCGATTTTGAAGATTCTCTTTTTTATTTGAAAGCTGGTGCTTCCCGTGTGGTCCCATTTAAATTTCATATACATCTGATGATGCGTTTCGCGGACAGACAACGGAACTCTTAAAAAAATGCCAGCAAATCAACCGCGATTGCTGCTATCGCATAAATATGCATTGTTTTGACCCCAAAGATGATGAAATTTCGAATTGTTGTGGGATAGGTACTACTTATAACTAAAAAGTGAAAAATAAAAACTTTTTCAAAAAAAAAAACAACCGACTTCCGGAAAAACACTACAAAGTTTTATACCATATAATTTCAGATACAATTTATTGTTCATGAATTAACAAACACAAAATCACGACTACTATCCAGACTAGTTTTGCACTAATCACAACTATTGTCGGACTGATTTAATTATTATTTCTAAAGGCTGTACTTTTGTTCTGTAACTTATACGTTCAACAGTGTCTATTCTCAGCTAGTCTTAATATAAATAAATAAAATAAAATCTTTTTATTTCAGACATATTTGGCCCATACATATTGTTAGATAATATATACAGGTTGAAATTGAAAACATGCGACAAACCGAAATGGGAGATTGTACTCATCATTATGAACAACTTTTACTAAGGGACCAAAGATGCAATCGCGAAAAAAAAAACATCTGTTCCCTACATTTATGTTCGCATGACTCGTCAAAATGTAGGGAACAGCTGTTTTTTTTTTGCGATTGCATCTTTGGTCCCTTAGTAAAAGTTGTTCATAATGATGAGTACAATCTCCCATTACGGTTTGTCGCATGTTTTCAATTTCAACCTGTACAGATAGAACGACTTAAAACTTTGTTAGTATTTAAAATTAGGCTATTAATTTAAGTATTTGCTGCCTTCTGGGGCTTTGGGCACACGCACTTGTGCTTGAACCCAGTGCCCCAGAAGGGGGCGGTCCAGCTTATGGCTGATCACGTTCAGGATGGTGCTCTCACGCGTGCAGAACATCAGCGACGCGATATGGCGCCGCAGCACAGTGTGAAAGCCGTCTGTGTGCGCGTGCGCAAACATCGCAGACGCACTACGAACCTCATCAGCACCCTGAACGCTTTATTATATTGTATTCGGAGAGCATTGATGGCCCGCTGCGTGTAGTTGACCCACACATTGCAGGTGTAGAGATTGGCAGAATGCTTTAAAGAGTGTAATCATTACCTCTAAACTAAACCTTGCAAATCTGCGTGCCAACATGTTACAGCGGACCGCCATCGCTCTCCTCTCCCTTTCGATGTCCCCATCGTCTTTTAAATCCTCTGTAACCACATGGCCGAGGTATTTGAACTGTCTTCTGTATTTAAATTCTACGTTCATTCATTACATTACAGGATGATCACGGCCCCGTGCGTACCATCAAGCACTCTCTAGCCGGGGTGACGGCAGACGTCAACAAGTTGGCTACCTTCGCGCAGGACAAGGAGTACGACATGATGTCTCTCACTAATGTGCAGTCTGATAAGGTAACATTTAAATACTATGTCATAAATACTATCATGTGTAAATGTCTTATTACTATTGATTTGAAAACTAAAGATACGGCCGTCTCAACGTTTGCCTGACGCGTACGCGATACAGAAAAACTAACGCCATCTATTAGAACTACTGTTAACTACGATGTGATCGGCGTGGGCTGCGCAAAGACGTAACCTTGTGAGAGCGGCGCATGGTATTTTTCGAGGTACAAACAAAATAAAACTTTAATTTTCAAAAAATAATAAATTTTGTACATAAAAAATCTTATAGTAATATAATTAAATCTTTTCATTTCATCGGATACAACGCGCGCTGCTGCAAAGTTATGTCGCACAGCTGTACGGAACGTGTGGCCTCCCGTCATCTTTTTCTAACGTTGAAACAAGCAGGAAAATTGATTTAAATAATGTTAGACGTTGATTTAAAGCCATATTTTTGACTTACGGGTGATATGAAAAAAAAAAATCAAAATCAAAATATTTTATTTCACATAAACCTGCATGGGCACTTATGAAACGTCAGAAGCTAGGTGCACGGTTCCAATTTGTCGTTTCCTATGGAGAAGAACCGGCAAGAAACTCCACGGTTACTCTTTTAAAAATAATTGGCTTTTACAATGTTTTCAAATTATAATGATAATAGGTATGGGAGGACAGTGCATGCCTGTCAATAAGTACCAGGTACTTAGAGGAATGAAAATACAGAATAGAAAAACGTCTACAAATCTAGTCTCTAAGGCCTACAATAAAACACAAATGTTATAATTTTTTTAAATATGTTTCTGAACATCATGAAATAGTAGCCGCCATGTTATTACGTCATAAGGCGTGTCAATTGAACAACTTTGTACTTTTATTATTTTCGTAACCAAAACAATTTATATTTAAATAATATTTTGCATACAGGAACAGCAAACCAACGATATGTAGAATAATAACTCATTTTTTTTTAAATTATAAACAGTTATCTTATAAAATATCAGCGCATTTGTCTATATAGCAAACTGACGTCATACCCACAGAGCAATATGACGTCCACTGCGTCCAGCGCTTTCGTCAAATTACGCGCGAAATTTGAAAATGTAAAATTTTAATGCCTTTTTACGGCACTAATCGATTAAATAAAAATGTTGTGTTTTTTTAGTGGTTTATTAGAATTTTAGAATCTAAATACGACAGTTTTCCAAAATGGGTGTAATGCCCTATTGGATAACAGCAAATTACCAGCGTAACGTGCTCGCTTGTCTATGTATTATTTATGGAAATATTCACAGGCTTTCACTTTCGAAACGAATGCTTCTTACATAATTTACTATACTTTACCCCCAGCCAATCCCACCAGTGGTCATCAGAGCCCAATTGGTGAAGAAGCAACTCGAGGAGACGAAGAGTCTCACCATCAAACTGGAGAACAAGGAGGCTGACCTCAGAGAGCTTAAGAAGGCGCTCAAAGTAAGTAATACTAGAAATCTGAGCTGGCGCAGAAGAAACTCTTTATTATTGGCTACATCGAGGTGCTTAATGTGCCCATATCATCAAAGTTTTCGTACATATAACGGGTTTAAAAATACTCTCAATGAAACCGAAGTCAAAAATCCCCGTAATTTAATTAAAAAAAAAAATATTGGAACCTGCTATGCTGTTCTGTAACCATCTCACCGGGTGAAGCGAGCGTGGAGTGAGCAGTCACTGTCATTAAAATAACTATTTTTTTCAATTACAAATATTTAATCATAGAAAATATCAGCGCATTTGTTTACTTAGCAAACTGACGTCATACCCACAGAGGAATATGGCGTCCACTGCGTCCAGCGTTTTCGTCGAATTACGCGCGAAATTTGAAAATGTAAAATCTAAATGCATTTTTATGGCACTAATCGATTAAATAAAAATGTTGTGTTTTTTTAGTGGTCTATTAACACTTTAGAATCAAATTAGGACACTTCAAAAATGAGTGTATTAAAATAAAATATAGCGTCGATAGATTCAGTCGCATCCTGTCGACTGGTAATGTACCCAAGAAACTGGCGGCATTGCCACAATGCGTGACAATGCTTAGCCTCTGGCCAAGGTAAATACCGGCCCTTGGGTCACGGGAAGTGTCAACCAGCCGTTTCGAGATTTGAAATGTTGTTTGAAATTGTTTCATAAGGTTCATAACTCATTTGTTGGGCTTGGTATAACCTTTTATAACAAGCTTCCCTCTTCTTTGCTAGATTTACATTTTAGTGCGTTTAAAGCTAAAGTAAAATCCAACCTTTGTTCTAAGGCATACTATTCTATCAACGATTACATAAACGATAAGAATTGTTGGTCGCTGTAATTAACTCAAGACAACGTTTATGTTCTTTCGCCAGTTTTAGCTTACCTACTGACAGGTCATATGAGTTACTTCATATCATTGTTTATTTTATTTGACTGTATAAACCATTTATATTTATTTTTTCATTTATTGTTGAATGTTAATTACGAGTACTTACCTATTATTGTATAGAATCAAGTTCTTCTAACTTAACAGACAGCTGTGCTGCTGGGGAGTTTGTTGCGCTACTTCTTCTTCCCAGCTAAAGCACTAGGAAGTGGTGAAGGGCGGGCGTTTTGGGGGACTGTCTTATGTAATTTTGACGTTCAAAAAGTGCTGACTCTCAGCCTAGTTTGAATAAATGAGTTTTGATTTTGATTTTGTTGTCTAAATTACAGGCAAAACAAGAAGAATTATCGGAAATGACGATACGTCGAGAGCTCGGAGAACGCAAGTTATCCACAGCGGCGCGAGATGCAGAATTAAAAGCAGAGCAACTGACTCGAAGACTGGAGGACGCACACAACCAGCTGAAGAGGTCAGTTACCTTCATTGTCTTGTATCAGCTCGAAATATATACGAGACTGCCTTTTACCAGCGGCTTAGCTCGCGTGGTTGTCGGAAATTATCCCGCGGGAACGTACGAGTACCTATTTTTTTTTTGTGTGGGAAATTATCAAATAACTTCTCCCGCCCTGCGTGGAGCAGGAGGGCGTGTCAGACTTTTACTGACTAAAACCCACCCGTGTTCCCTCAGTTGCCTGTGTGCCAGGGGCCGCGGTATCTCTTTCGAACAACCCGCACCCCTGGCAGGCATCGGCCCTTGCGGACCCCACCAGTTAGTGCTGACATCTCTTTGAGGCGCGCGTGGAACACAACGCGCCGTCGACCCGGGCTTGGTCCTTACCGGACAGCGAGCTACCCATTACTCGCCGTCCGCAAGCCCGCGCCTACGGTGGCCGGGAATCAGCCTGGGATTCCCGACGCCCAGGGCGTCTCCCGCGGTGACTACGGCCGTGAGGGCGCATATACTGCCTCTCCCTCACGTGCGCCGCCTCCCTCTTTGCGAGCATTACTGCTTCGCAGAAGGAGGTGACGGCTACCCATGCACTCTCGCTCCGTACCATGGCCTGCACCAGGGCTGGACGCGAGAGATCGCCTCTACGAGGACACGGCGGCGTACCTTATGTGTTAATCCTGGTTATAAACTATCTGTGTGCCAAATTTCATGCAAATCCATTTTGCGTGACCGTGATAGAGTAACAAACATCTGAACATTCAATCATACTAACTTTCACATTTATAATATTAATAGGGTAATAGGTAATTATTAATCTCACTCCAATTTACAGAAAGGAGAAAGAATTCGAAGAGACAATGGATCATTTGCAACAAGACATCGACTCTTTGGAGACAGAACGCGGCGCGCTCAGAGAAAAACTCAAGCTGTACGCCAAGAGGGGCGGGGCGCACCATGGTACGTACTTGTTCTATTTTCAAATATGTGGGTAGTTGGAGTAGATCTGGGTTAATAGACCAATAGAGATGTAGTTAGTTTATTTTTAAGTTTATAACCAAATTCGCTAAAAAGAGTAAACATGTATAATCAGCCTATAATGTTCCCAATGCTGCCCGCGCCGCTGAGTCTGTAGATTTAAATTCGTCCTTTAAGGGGAACCTAGTCGCGGGCTCGAACTCACTGGTGGGCCTGGCTAAAAATCACGCTGTCTCACCAGGCTTCGTGTCCGACAGAGATAGTATCAGTGATGAGCAGTTAGACGCTAGTCTACACGCACAATGTTATTGAGTGAGATGCAGGATCATTAATAGTAAAAAAATCGCGAAAAAATTAAAAAAAAAGTCCTTTGGAAGATCGGGTTTTATGAAAAAGCCAATGCATAAATCAATGACCAATAAAGCTTATTGAACTTTTCGATAATTGAACTTTGTCCGTACCGACTTGTTTTTGGAGATTTTACACTTCTTTTATTACTTAAACACGCCCAAAGTTAAGTAAAATTAGTAAGAAAAACGAATCTTTGTTGGCTCCTAACTTTTTAATGGGTTTTTATTTTAGTATTCTGTTTCCGTACAGACAATATTAGTAAAGAGACAAAACGATATCATATTTTACTTTGGATGTGCCATGTCAGACAGTGGAGTAAAACAGTCCCGAAGTTTGTATGCAAAAAAATTTAACTAGGTTCACTTTAATCATTCCGAACCAGTCCGTCTTACTGCTCTCTTCCAGCGGCGCCCTGAGCAGAGGTCCGTACCCCACAGGGGATGCCTTTGCGTGTAGTCGCTCTAGTTTTAAGTTTCGAAGCCCTGGCTGAAGGCCTTAATTTACTGAAGCAGCCACAGCAAAGTCCGGCGAAGACGCCGAACACCTCCTTGGTTGATCTGCGAGATGTCATATAAAAAAAAAGAAACACTGATAGGACGCAGGACTGCTCTCTTCGGGATGGTCTTTTTTTACACGCTTTATATTAGCTTCACTTGTATGTTTGTTTGTATGTTTGTAACCGACTCCTTAGAGCGCGATTTTGACCCACTTTAAACGGTCAGATTTCATTTAAACTTTGTAAACTTATCGAGGACCGATGACAATTCAATAATTAATTAACAGAACTAAAAAATAGAAAATAAATAATATAGTTTAAAAAACTAAAAAACACGCATTAAAAACCAAACTCAAAAAGTAGAAAATAATTTAATTCAATTAAAAAGCGTGGGGTGCTTGTCGTTAGTTGATTATAAAAATACTTTAAAAAACACCCCACGCTTTTTAATTGAATTAAATTATTTTCTACTTTTTTAGTTTGGTTTTTAAAGCGTGTTTTTTAGTTTGTTTAACTATTTTTAATGTGTTTGTTGCTGTTGTGTTGTGTCTGTCTCGAATAAATGTTTGTTATTATATTCTAATCCACGACGCGGGCCCAGTGCGGGTTGAAAGATGTCACACGTCTTCGATTTTTTGGTTCTAGGACGAGCAGTGATGATGAAATTATTAACACGAAACTATGTACCTGTCTGGGCTAAAATCTTTCGTCCCAGCAGTGGGAACGTTATAGGCAGATTATACCTCACAAATTGAGCCTTTTAACTGGAACTATTATAATGATTTAAGTCGTACTTTTTAGATTTTAGATGAGATAAAAAAATATTATTTAAAATTATTTTTTTGTTATCTAAATTGTATTATTTTCTCTTATAGACTTGGCGTTTTTGAGTAAGTTTTGAATGAGGGTTTCAGTCATTTCAGGCCTGTTGTAAATGGAATTTAAATATTACTGTTTTTGACATCGTTTTTCCGTACTTGTCTGTTTGGGTTTTAACCATTTTTTTAAAAAGAAGGAGGTTATGTATTTGGAGGGTTTTTTTATGGCAAATTCATTTTGTAAAGAGTTAAAAATACGCTAAACCAAAAACCCAGACTTACATTAGACCCATGTAATGTAATTCACTTGGAGGTCATACATTTTAGTGATAACAAGTTACCGATAAAGATATAAATGACAATTTAATTGTAGGTAGTTTTAAACCATGAAAAAAAAAAAAACGATATTTAATAGTTACAGTTTATATTCCATTTACAACTTAAAATAATAATAAAACGCTTCCATTTCAGAATGTTGTAAGTTACATACTTAACTGAATGTTTTAATTACATAACAAGAATGTTTTTTTTTTTACAATACAATGTGTTATAATTTCAAGGGTGTTTTCAATTTTAAATTTGAAAACGTGCGAAATACATACATATATCAAGACGACATTCACTGGTGAATCTTTTAGCGGGGTTCAACTGCTTTCACGGCTTTATTTTTATAAACTGGAATAGTGTGCAGTGGCGAGGGGTGGAATTATGACCAGGTAAAGCCGTTCCTAAAAAGAGTTGAACTCTTCGTCTGCGACTGTGTTCCCTTCCACATGTAACCCGTCTACTTCCAATACAAGAGTGAACAGGTATCATCGAGGCACGCTCGATCCATCATAGACCTCATCAATCGCTTTCCATCAAGCGTGATCGAGGTCTAGACTGGGCCCATTTAGTAATAAAAAATCAAATAAAAAAACACACCGCGTGACGCACGTTCGAATGTTTCTTCAGAAAATAAAGCCCTACTTTCACTGAGACAGTTGGAATCAGAGAATTATGGAAGGAATATTTGCGTTTCCTTGCGCGCAGGCATTTTTTCAGTAATACTAAAAAAAAAACACATGCAAATTAATTGTACTTTGAAATAATGAATAGGCAGTTGATCGGCGGGAGGTGGAATGTCTTAAAGGTAAGCCAATGGAAATCGGCTTGTATTGACCCTTCGCCACTGGTAGTGTGTCATTTTGATAAATTAATGTATCTCACACACTTTCACTATTTTAATAAACTTAAAGTATTTTCTTATTGAAAACACCCTTATAACAGACATACATGGTTAATACATAAAACTACATAACAATTTATATGTGCGTGCAGCGCTGCCCCCGCCGGCGGTCCGAGACTACAGTAAGACTCATCGCTTGCTAACTGCATGCATTCCCTTTGCAAACACATATTTACTTAATTATTACTTATATCTTGAAGATATACTTCCTGCAGAAATAAGTTGACAGTAAGAAGATAAATTTTTGTATTTTAGCTCAAGAACCCTTATGTCTTCTTTAGTATATTATTATCTTCATGATTGTTATTTTCATTATTTGATGTGGGCAGAACTTTAAAGGAAAATTTTCATCCAAAAAGCATTTTTAGGTTTAGTTGAGGCTCTCGCAAGTCTTATCAAAGATAAAAACTAAAAAAAAAATCGACTTCCGTAAAAACACTACAAAGTGAAAAATAACTTTAATTTCGGAAGTCGGTGACTTTGTATATGTATTTTTTTTTGCCACCGCCTTCCGAAATTAAGTAATTATTCACTTTTTAGTGTTTTTACGGAAGTCGGTGGTTTTTTTTTTGGAAAAAGTTTTTATTTTACACTTTTTAGTTATAGTACCTACCCCACGCCAATTCGAAATTTCATCACTCTTGCTCAAAACAATGCATATTTATGCGATAGCAGCAATCGCGGTTGATTTGCTGTAATTTTTTGAAGAGTTCCGTTGTCTGTCTCCGAAACGCATCATCAGATCTATATGAAATTAGAATTGGGACCATTTCGGAATAAACCCCCTTCGGACAAAAAAATAATTTTGCAAATCCGCCCGTCTATAAATGACGGAGTTATGCCCGAGCATACATTAAAAAAAAAAACATCTCGAATTTATAACCTCCTTCTTTCTGAAGTCGGTTAAAAATACGGGCCCGTCGGAAAGTAGTAGATCCGACAAAATAGTGTCAAATTAAATTTTTCGGTTGGACAAATATACTTCCGTAGTAAAGACAGCTGTTGAATTGTGACTATCAGTATTAGTTCGGGCTCCGAACTAATGTTATGTCCATCAGTGGTCTACAGTAGGAAGCGCCCGTAATTTCGGCCGAAACTACTGATTTCCTGCTTAGGGTGTATCCAACGCGAAACGAACATCGCGAGGGTTTCAACTAGCTTGCTTTTTTTACTTCCATATTCCCTATTCTTTGAAGCACACTTGGGAGTGACGCCTTTACGTGTCAGAAAGAGATAGCGATACAGACAAATGCTGATCCATACAACGTCCCTTTACAACCATTAAACGAGTTTTCATTAGATGAGGCGATATTTAATCCTTGAAACTACCTTCAAGGCTCTGAAGCTGGACATGCCTTTAGCTAAAATTCTGCTCACATCACACAAATATACAGGTCGAAATTGAAAACATGCGACAAACCGAAATGGGAGATTGTACTCATCATTATGAACAACTTTTACTAAGGGACCAAAGATGCAATCGCGAAAAAAAAAACATCTGTTCCCTACATTTATGTTCGCATGACTCGTCAAAATGTAGGGAACAGCTGTTTTTTTTTTGCGATTGCATCTTTGGTCCCTTAGTAAAAGTTGTTCATAACGATGAGTACAATCTCCCATTTCGGTTTGTCGCATGTTTTCAATTTCAACCTGTATAAACATGAAGATAATAACAATATAATATAAATCAATAAATTGGCTGGTTTTTAAATCTAAATTAAAATAAAATCAAAATTTTAGCAGTGGCGACGCCCGTGGCCGCTCCCAAAGAAGCTATGCGTAAGATATGCTGAGATATAAACTATATCATTCGGTGTCGCATGGGCTTTATATTTTTGTTATTTTTGGGTGTTTTCGCACTGAACTTATGTCTAGCGGTTACGTCGCTTAGACGTTGCTTAGAAGTCTGGTTAAAGCTGCGTAAACGCTACATAAAGGCTGTGTAGTCACTGCGTAAACGTTGTGTAGCCGCTGCGTAGACGTTGCCTAAACTACATGCGCAGCGGTAGCGTCGCTAAGTTGTGATTAAATCGAACATACGTCACGTTAATGCAGCGTTATTAACGCGTTTACGCTGTGTAAACGTAAGACAAACTCCTACGTTGGTTCAACACCAGATGCGAAGGCATTCTTATAGTTTTATTTTTCAAAGATTATTTAATTTTCGTTCTTGTTTATGTACTAGTGATTAGGTATTATTTTTGAGTCTGAATCACAAAATAAATGTTAATTTCTAAGGGATGATTTTTCAATACTCAAATAACTTTAATCTGAAGAATAAATTTGACAGTTTGACATTATTTTCTACACAAAAGTTGTCAAACCGCAATACTTATTCTTCAGATAAAAATTATCTGACTATTGAAAAATTAGCCCTAAAACAACTTTATTCTAAAATGACCGGCTTTGGAAATTCTTCGCTGTACAATGCAGAATATTAAAATCTCTTACTCACTTATTTATTAACAAAAAAGAAAAATACAGGGTGTCCGGTAATTAATGGATAACCTTGTAATGGTTCATGGTAGAACTATGGCCATTCAGAAAAAAACATTTTTATTTGTATTCAATCTGTAAAAAAAAATTAAAAAAAAACAAACGACCTCCGAAAAAACACTACAAAGTGTAAAATAACTTTAATTTCAGAAGGCGGTGACAAAAAATTAAAATACATAACTATCCACTTCCTAAATTAAAGTTATTTTTCACTTTGTAGTGTTTTTTCGGAAGTCAGCTGTTTTTTTTACAGAAAAGAACGTTTTTTCTGAATGGTCATTAGTTCTACCATGAACCATTTCATGGTTACCCATTAAATACCGGACACCCTGTATATGATAATTTCTAATAATAATAAACTAATTGTTGATTCAGATTCAAATTATATTAAATGTAAAGTTACATGGAAGTAAAGGGAATGCGTCCTAAAATTAAGCTTTCAAAAAACAATGTGACTAATTTATTTTATTTTAATTAAATTACTTAATTAATTTTATTTCAATAATGTGAATGTGCATGATTGTACATGGATGTTGTAAACTTACGTTTAAGGCTCATATAAGTTGAAAGTTGTGCAACTGTTGCGCCACTTTCATTTTAAAACAAGTGGTTAAAAAAAAGTAAATGATTAATGATTTTATTTCTGTAAGTAGCTTTGTAGAAACACTTTTACACGTCAATTATATTTTTTAAACTAGATGAGATCGGCATTTCCTATGTTAACAAACTCTGAGGCCACAGTCTCTTTTAAAGTCCAGACATAATCTTGGTCAGATGAGTATTAATCAGTCTTAAGAAGTGGTATCGTGTTATCCAGTATCTGGGTTATTGAGGTCAGATAGGCAGTTGCTCCATTATAAATATTGCTAAATTCGAATGTTAATAACATTTTAAATACTCTTTTCACACATAATACACCGTGACATTTTAGTCGTCTTACAACGGCAGCCCACTTTATGTATCCAGTGACTACAATAAAAAAAATTGAACATATGAATAATTAAAAAAAAAAATATGGCAATAATCGTGTAGTGGTTTATTAGCATTTTAGAATCTAATTAAGACACTTTTCAAAAATGGGTGTAATACTTTATTAGGGTGCAGGCAAGAAGCTTATAGATAAAAGTGAAACCCACAGTCCAAATAAATAAGTGAAGATGATCTGAGGGGCAATTCTCGTAATTTTAAGAACGTTCACAGTCTGATCTCAGTCTCAATCTGTCAAAATTACCTCGATTTTCCATACATTTTTGACAACTTTTTGACATTTGGTTGTCGCCGAGATGAGACTGCGACTAGACTTTTAACGTTTTTAATTACGAGAATTCGCCTTCTGTGCGCTCTCTTTCTGAATACATACATAAGAGAGAGAAACACATATCACTGTCTTGTTCTTATGTATGTATTTAGAAAGAGAGCGTTATCGCACAGTCGGCTTCACTTAGGTATTTAGAGTGTTGCCTCCAGTTTTATCTTCTTTTTTTTTAAGCTTCTTGGGTGCAGGTTAGTGGTCTGCTAGTTTGCCATTTAATAACAAATAATAAAAGAGAATTTAATGAAAAGTTGCGCAACAGTAGCGCAACTCAACTTCAACTGTATGAGCCTTAGCTTAATTTTTATTATTTAACAATAATTTCTTAAACCTATGCTTTTTCATACAAACTCCACGAATGCTGTTCAGTGTATTAATACATACATTTTGGGATTGAAAGATCGATGTAGATATGGACTAAAAACGATAGGTGTCTTGAAATAAAAAAAAAACTTCGTTTATCGACAATTTATTGCCTATAATTTATATCCATTTTTGTTGGTTTAAGAAGTAGCAGCCCAGAGTGGATGGCCGTAAGCTTGTCTCCTACGCAACATGAGACTTTAATTTAAATGGCGAAATACACCTCGCTTACTTCTTTGAGGATGTCATTTCTGTTCATGATTCAGCGTCATTTCAGCTTATAGACGTCCACTGATGGACATAGACCTCCCCCAAGCACCGCTACTCGTCCGAATCTATGCTTCCCGCATCCAGCGGATTCTAACATCCACCTTCTGGAAGACTGCGCGGGCTTGCAGGCGGCGAGTAATGGGTAGCTCGCTGTTCGGTAAGGACCAAGCCCAGGTTGACAACGCGTTGTGTTCCACGCGCGCCTCAAAGAGATGTCAGCACAAACTGGTGGAGTCCGCCAGGGCCGATGCCTGCCAGGGGTGCGGGTTGTTCGAAAGAGATACCGTGGCCCCTGGCACACAGGCAACTAACTGGGTTTTAGTCAGTAAAAGTCTGACATGCCCTCCTGCTCCACCCAGAGCGGGAGAAGTTATTTGATGATTTCCCACCCAAAAAAAAAAAAACTTTGTGGAGGACCCTTCTGACGCTACGCGATCGTAACTCCAGAACCTTTCGGCCCCATCGGCCATCTGTTCTGCGAGCAATGTGCCCTGCCCCATGCAACTTAAATTTGGCGATTAATCGCAATTCTATTTTTGTGTAACTGCTAAATATTATAGTCTTCCTCCTACATACGTATATCCTTTTGGGTCCTTTGCCTGTCTTGGTTGGTCTACCAGCAAAAATTCAGTCAATCAAATCGGTGCAGTGCAGCTGGGCAACCTCAACCTCCCTGGACTTACCCGCTTCAAGTCTGCAGTCCATCTTATCAGGAACGGGACTTATAATACACTTGATGATGATGATGGGACTCCCTTTTCCGCACGTAGACTCCCATTCGGTCCGTTGTGCGTGGGGATTCTGGCTGACAAAGCCTGCCTAGCTCCGCCCAAAAGCACAGAAGCTTCCTGGGAGCTTCACAGGCTTCGCGGAGCGACCTCACTGTTCCGAGGATGTCTTCACGTTGAGAAGCCACGGCCTCGCATTCCAGGATGACGTGGGCGGCTGATTCCTCGGCGTCAAGGCAGCCTCTGCAAAGCGGGCTGTCTGTGGCGCCTATATTATGAAGATGTTTGTTAAGGGGGTTATGGCCCGTAATTGTTCCTATGATTATTCTAAGGTTATTTCTACTCAGGCTGAGAAGCTTTTTGGTTAATCGCGTTATAATACACTTTTATACGACATCAGTTCTTTGACAGACCTGTACGCCAATTGTCGTAATTAAAAAACGTTCAAAATCTAGTCGCAGTCTCAGCTCGGCGACACTCAAATGTCAAAACTTATGAAAACTCGACGTATTTTTGTCAAATTGAGACTGTAAAAATTCTTAAAATTACGAGCATTGCCCTCTCTGTAACATTTTTACCTATCCAAACAATGCCGGTCGATCTTTCACTCCCCTGCATCCATCACCATTTCTACCCAACCATCTGGAACGTTCTGTAACTAACAGTGTATGATACAGAGGACACACCAGTGAAGGTGACGGCAGGCGTCGCGGTCGGAGAGGTCAACGAGGCGCTGCAGCATCAGATCAAGGTGTTGAGTTGGTGAGTAGAGCGTTTACAAGTAAACTATTTAGTATGCTAGACTCAATGGGCCAACTTTGAACTAGTTATATTTGTACCCGCGGAAGTATTGCTTTATCTATCTATTTATTTCTCTTGCTTCTATTTAAATATATAATATAACCTTTTTTGTGGGAACCTGGGCTTAACTTAGCTAGAACACCAGGTTTAATTATGTAAGGTGTTATACTTTTACGATTGATCCCTTATTTGTGAAATTATATTTATTGTAACAGACTGTACAACAATTGAATTTCACGGGCTATCCCGGCGGTTACCCCTTAAGATTATTTTTGTTTATACTCCATTTACAATAGCATTAGACAGAAGTTAAAAAAGGTTCTTTTTAATGTACACTTCGTAACGAAATTACATTAAACGTGTTGCAGTTACGATTAATGGCAAAAAAATTAAAGTGTCAATGCTAAAAACCTAAAAGAAGCAGGAGTGAACAACACCGAGTAACTAAATTAGCTGATGACGACGAAGTTTTACCAACGTATTGTGGGTCGTAAGTTGTTATTTAAAATAAAGTATTTTAATAAGAATTTATTTTATTTCCTTTAATCTTAATTAGATTTAATTCATCATGTGATGGTTTGTTACATTCGTTGGTTTTGTTGTAGGTTTGTAATGTGTGATGAAGATGTTATTATAAATAGAACATTATTTAAAATAAAATTTACTTTTACTTCGTTTATCTCAGTATTTAGTACTGTCTTAAATCTACCTAAAAAAGTTAGAACTTAACTTTGAAATAAAATGTTTTGCACTCCTGCTTCTACGAGCCTCTTTTTTGTAAAGCTATAATAAATGCGGTATAGTTATAATAGAGACTACAGTCCCTCAATGACGTAATATAAATAGACGCATCATACACGAACATTAGAGCACTGTAAAACCAGCGTATACCTGATACCATGAACATAGCTAGCTACTAGTGCATACAATCATATAGAGCTAGCGTAGAACAGGAAAGACCCATACCGATTCCTGTTGTTAGAAAGAGATAAACATATAGTTACGTCACTAGCGTTTCGCCGCGTCACTGGATGGTACGTGACACGACAGGCAATTACCTTGCATTTATCTTGCCAATATTGAGAGCCGGTAACGCATCTAAACGTTAATCAATCATTGACTAACCTCGACAAAAATGTCATAAACTTTTCATATAATTAGTAACTGGTTACTGACATATACCCACTTGCCCACAGGACGGTGGAGCGCGAGCGCTCTGCCCGCATGTCCGCGTGCCGCAAGGCGGAGCGCGCGGCGCTGCGGGCGCTGCGCCCTCTGGAGCACCCGGGCTCCGCCGCCGCCCTCGCGCGCAGGCAGGCCGCTGTGCAGCTTGAGAGGGACCTGGCTAAGTTACAGACTGTAAGTTATCACGATTTTGTCTACAGATTCTGATTCGTCTTCTTCAAGTGTCAATAGCTCAAAGACATAATAATAGTGTTTACACGCTTGATATTAGCTTCACTTGTATGTTTGTTTGTATGTAACCGACTCCTTTGAGCGCGATTTTGACCCACTTTAAACGGTCAGATTTTATTGAAACTTTGTAAGCTTGTCGAGGACCGATGACAATTCAATATTTAAAAAAAAAATGAGAAAAAAAAAATCACGTTTTTGTAGTTATCAGAACTAAAAAATAGAAAATAAATAATAGTTTAAAAAACTAAAAAACACGCTTTAAAAACCAAACTAAAAAAGGAGAAAATAATTTAATTCAATTAAAAAGCGTGGGGTGCTTGACATTAATTGATTATAAAAATACCTCAAAAAGCACACCACGCTTTTTAATTGAATTAAATTATTTTCTCCTTTTTTAGTTTGGTTTTTAAAGTGTGTTTTTTAGTTTTTTAGTTTAAACCTAGTTATATACAAGAAAAGTTTTTATTCAGTGAGCAAATTGTAACCATGAATTCAGCATATCATTCTAGACCCCCCAGTGTAGAAATTTTTCGTCTGGGTTGTTTTTAAACGCTTTATATTTTAATAATTTATTTGTGTCTAACCTTTGTAAGCTATTATTACTATAACTTTAACTATGTATAACTACAAGCCTGTGATTATAGTTGTACGTGTTTTGGGAAATAAAAAATTAATTAAAAAAACCAGCTGTTTCAAAAGTGCAATACCTACGCGGTCATAATGTATGGAACAGCTGTTTTTTTTTTGTATAACCGACGAAAAATTTCTGCGCTCTAGAATGATATGCTGAATTCATGGTTACAGTTTGCGCAATGAATAAAAATTTTTCCTGTATAAAAGAGTGAATTTCGTAAAAAGTGCAAATGATTCTTTCTACTTCGCTGCCGTCGTACCTACTATCTAAACGGAACGCCATTTTTGTCTATTCTTCCGTCGACAAACCGGTGCTCGTGCTAAGCCTGCAGACACAACACCCGTCTGGTCGGAGGATCCTCCCTTATCTATAGAGGATCAATGAACTTTACACCTTGTTCTTCATACCTCTATAATATTATATTTGTCTCCAGGAATGGACCATGTTCGTGGCTCGCAGTGGGCTGGTGAAGTTCCCGTCAGAGCCGGGCCAGTATGCGCATGCGTTACAACTGCACAAGGACAAGCAGAGGGAACTCAGGAGACAGTTGGAGGTAACTTTAAATATAATCTAATATTTTAAAAAAGTGCGTGGAGTCCCTCCGCGCGGAAGAAGTGAAACCGACTCACTCTCTTTCTCTCTCCTACTTTCTACTTTTGTGTATCTTTCTTTCTCTCTCCCTCGGTTGCGTTAAACGTTTAACGCAACCTTGTTGGAAGTCGCATAAGAAGTTTCACTTCAAAAAAATCAATGAATCAATAATCCCATGCCGATTTCGGCTACGGTGACTGTGTTTGTTTTCGACAACTATAGGTTACGATCGTATGCTCTGATGTGGCTAATGTAACCTATCTCGACTGTAAAGGTACGTGCACAATGCGGACACGTTAGAATGCCAATGTGGTAATGATGTACGTTGGAGAGTGGTTTATTCTTGAGGTGATCTCGCTTGCTGTCGACATCCCTCGTCCGCTGGTCTTCAAAGTTATAATTTGTTGTACAGACGGCAGCACATCAAGCTTCTCCAATCTGTCAAATTTCTTTGATAGATTTTAAACTTTATGGCAAATGAATAAGGTTCATGTTCAATTGGGAAAGTTTGACAATTTGGAGTAGTTTGATGTGCTGGCGTCTGTACCAAACGCCTCCAAACAAGTCTATCCTGTGCCAACTATTCCAACGACAGGGATCTATGTTGCATCTCTTCATATCGTCGACCGTAGGTTCAATTGAGGTAAGGGACAAAATACCCAAAATGAGTTGAGTATACAGTTTTGTTCAGAATTTTTCAATCGAATGGTGAATATGAAAAAAAAATCTAGCTTAAGAAAAATGTCCCTTACCCTAATGATTTTTGGATCCAAATTTCGAATCAGCCCCATAATAACAATGCATCTGAAAAACTATGCAATATGGGAACTTGAAATGGTGTAATTATCGCCGCCAATCCACTTCAAATAAGGTAAGGGTTTTCCCAATCAACGAATTGTCAAAAGCGTGTACTTCATTTTCTGTTAAAAATCTCTTTACACTGTATTTTTTTCATAAGTTTTTTCAACAAGTCCTTTACACAATTTTTTCATTGATAGTTTGGTTCCAACGTAGAGGTCAATTTAATGTAAGGGACGGGACTACAAGATACTTGGCCAGTAAGGGACATTACTAACAAAATACGTTGTTGTAAGGGACATCTATTTTCTTAAATAGCTAACTTATTTAAATAAATGTTACACATGTACATAGAGCACTAAAATACAAGGTAACGTCTGAAATCAGACCCGAAAAAGGTTAATAACAAAAAAAAAGTTATGGGCGATTTAGTCCGAAAAAAAAAACTTTGTTGGCCTCTCTTGAAAAATCGTATTTTGTCCCTTACCTCAATTGAACCTACGGTCGACGATATGCCTTTTCTGGACGTGTTTGTACTTATCTGAGGAACTGGCCGACTCGTTTCCGCTATCCGCTAAAAAAAATAGTCCTGAAAGTAGTTTGTTTATACTACTGAATCGATTTTAGTAACTGTCAATGTAAATTTTTACACGCTTTATATTAGCTTCACTTGTATGTCAGTATGTAACTCTCCGTGGGTAATTTGTTATTAGCTTCACTTGTATGTTTGTTTGTTTGTATGTAACCGACTCCTTAGAGCGCGATTTTGACCCACCCTAAACAGTCAGATTTCATTGAAACTTTGTAAACTTATCGAGGACCGATGACAATTCAATAATTTAATAAAAAAGGAAAAAAATATATAAAAAAACACGTTTTTGTAGTTAGCAGAACTAAAAAATTTAAAATAAATAATAGTTTAAAAAACTAAAAACACGCTTTAAAAACCAAACTAAAAAGAAGAAAATAATTTAATTCAATTAAAAAGCGTGGGGTGCTTGATATTAATTGATTATAAAAATACTTCAAAAAGCACCCCACGCTTTTTAATTGAATTAAATTATTTTCTAAAAAAAAATATGTATTTTGCCATACTGACCGCCAATTGAGTAAAAAAAAATCCTATTAAATAAGGCAATAAGATTCAATTTTAAATGCATAAAGCAATGCTCGGGTCGCACAACTTTCTCAATAATAATAGTTAGCTTTCAAAAAAATCAGTTTTGGTCATTGTATTATGCTTTTAACTCACTACTCTAATTGGGTGTATGAGGTCTTGCGTCAATTAAATGTTACATGTTGTATAAATGTGTTTTAGTTTTTGCATAAATGTTCATATTATAAATGACTAGAGCAGCGCTCCGCGGTAGCACCCACGCAGTTCCCGTTCCCGTGGGAATACGGGGATAAAATATAACCTATGTCACCCGGGGATAGTGTAGCTTCCCAACAGTGAAATAATTTTTCAAATCGGTTCAGTAGTTTCGGAGCCTATTCAATGCAAACAAACAATCAAATGTTTCCTCTTTATAATATTAGTATAGATAAATGATTTTATTTCTGTAAGTAGGTTTATAACACTTTTACACGTCAATCATATTTTTTTAAACTAGATGAGGTCGGCGTTTCCTATCTGACTACTCTGAGAAGAAATGCCATAACAAACTCAGAGCTCACAGTCTCTTTTAAAGTCCAGACATAATCTTGGTCAGATCATGTGAAGACCATGTGGATTGGAGAACCACACAAATTGAGTGGACCTGTCCAATCAGTGCACGCATTTGTCACTAATCGTTCAGCTCAACTCAGAACTTTAGGAGCTCAATTATAAATGCTCTTTTCGAATAGATCCGGCTAGCATCTCTACAAGCCGAGGTGCGTCAACAGTTACTGATGCACCGTCCGTGGCGGTGCGTGGAGGCAGACTTCGCCGAGTTCCCGGCGCCCGAACTAGCTGCCGTAAGTTCTATCACCATCATTTGCCTAGTCTCTTCCCAACTACGTTGGGGTCGGCTTTCAATCTAACTACAGGGTGAAATTGTAAACATGCGACAAACCGAAATGGGAGATTGTACTCATCATTATGAACAACTTTTACTAAGGGACCAATGATGCAATCGCGAAAAAAAAAACATCTGTTCCCTACATTTTGACGAGTTATGCGAACATAAATGTAGGGAACGGTTTTTTTTTTTTCGCGATTGCATCATTGGTCCCTTAGTAAAAGTTGTTCATAATGATGAGTACAATCTCCCATTTCGGTTTGTCGCATGTTTTCAATTTCACCCTGTATACTCCATTTACAATAGCATTAGACAGAAGTTAAAAAAAGGTTCTTTTTAATGTACACTTCGTAACAAAATTACATTAAACGTGTTGCAGTTACGATTAATGCCAAAAAAAATTAAGTGTCAATGCTAAAAACCTAAAAGAAGCAGGAGTGAACAACACCGAGTAACTAAATTAGCTGATGACGACGAAGTTTTACCAAAGTGTTGTGGGTCGTAAGTTGTTATTTAAAATAAAGTATTGTAAAAAATATATATTTAATTTCCTTATAATCTTAATTAGATTGAAATCATCATGTGATTGTTTGTTTCATTCATTCGTTTTGTTGTAGGTTTTTAATGTGTGATGAAGATGTTATTATACATAGAACGTTACTTAAAATAAAAATTACTTTTACTTCGTTTATCTCAGTATTTAGTACTGTCTTAAATCTATCTAAAAAAGTTAGAACTTAACTTTGAAATAATTTTTTTGCACTCCTGCTTCTACGAGCCTCTTTTTTCTAAAGCTATAATAAATGGGGTATACAGGGTGAAATTGAAAACATGCGACAAACCGAAATGGGAGATTGTACTCATCATTATGAACAACTTTTACTAAAGGACCAATGATGCAATCGTAAAAAAAAAAACAGCTGTTCCCTACATTTTGACGAGTTATGCGAACATAAATGTAGGGAACAGATGTTTTTTTTTTCGCGATTGCATCATTGGTCACTTAGTAAAAGTTGTTCATAATGATGAGTACAATCTCCCATTTCGGTTTGTCGCATGTTTTCAATTTCACCCTGTAGATGCAGCTGAATACCAGTATTATACATGGAGCGACTGCCTATCTGGGTAATACGATACCTATAGGTAAGACTGGTTGTCAGAATTCCGGGCTTCTGACGACCCGTAACAACTGTCAAAGATCCATGAATGACAGCCGGGACCAACGGCTTAACGTGCTTTCCGAGGCACGGAGGGGTCTTGGTATGTATAGATAGTCACCCATCTACGGAGCAACCACGGATCGGTCGACCCGTGTGGTTATTACTTAGCCTCTGCCGTAAGTTTAATGTTCCGAAACAATCAAAAAACATAATGAATATTGTTTATTATGACAAAAACAAACACAAAAGTCATTTATTCAAACTAGGCTGAGAGTCAGCTCTTTTTGAACGTCAAAATAAAATTACATAAGACAGTCCCCCCAAAACGCCCGCCCTTCACCACTTCCTAATGCTTTAGCTGGGAAGAAGAAGTAGCGCAACAAACTCCCCAGCAGCACAGCTGTCTGTTAAGTTAGAAGAACTTGATTCTATACAATAATAGGTAATTAAAATTACGAAACACAAAAAAAAAAACATTAAATTTGCCATATGACAATTTCGATTTGGTCCCGTCGTTTAGGTAGTAATTAAACGTATTAAGAGGGAACAGGGCGTGCGATTCTCCATACAAATGTATTCCCCTTTTTTCTTCCCGAATAATGCCACTAGAGCAATATATTTTTTTTTCATAAAATCAAGGTCTGCTGCAAACTCGTCCCTGTCATTTTCTTTTTTTCAGCAACTAATTAGTAAAGAAAATATGACCTAAAAATTACCCACCTAAAAAAATGCCCTATTTTTACCGCCGTGATTAGAGGACTACCAGACAAATTAGAAAAGATTTTAACATAAAAAAAAAAATGATAGGAACCTAAACATACTCTTTCTTAAAATGTTAATGTAAAAAATAATTGAATTGGCTCAGATTTAGAGGAGAAAAAAGGGGAATACGAAACGTCGATCTCGTAGAAAATTTTGTTATAAATTCGGTCTGAGCTGCAGCTGTCCCTATCACAACTACGGGGGCAGACTTACTGACAGCGCGACGGCAATAGTTTCTTCAAATACCTATATTTCAAATTCCTCGCAGGCCCCGTCCCCTCTTAATCTATGATCTGTTCCAAAAATAAATGAGCAGTGGTGGCCGCGACTAACGAGTTGTAAGTCCGAGGTTCGAATCCAGAAAAGCGTTTTACTTCGTGTAAATTATTTCATCACCACTGCTCTCAAAACGGTGAAGGAAAACATCGTGAGGAAACCGGCATGTGCTAGAACCAAAAGTTCGTAGACATGTGACATCTACCAACCCGCACTGGGCCCGCGTGGTGGATTACGGCCCACTCCCTCTCACAGATAGGAGGTCTGTGTCCCCAGCAGTAGGAACATTATAGACTGACTTAAGCTGTTCCAACTTACAATGTATCAGTGGTTGCCAAATTGTAGTGTCATTTACAAGTTGATCATTTTAAAATCATTTTAAAGATGATTTCATTTTTAAATAATTTTAAAGATAACTTCATTTTTAAATCATTTTAAAGATAACTTCATTTTTAAATCATTTTAAAGATGATCTTCACTGTCACGAAGACAAAATCGGCAAGCATTGTCAAACTGATGAAATAGTATATTTTATATCGAGAGACTAAACGAAGCCATAATACAGGGTGATTGGAAGATGGGTGCAAAGCTTTAAGGCGAAGATAGTACAGACAATTTAGAACCATTTAAGCCATGGTTGTCTTAGACGAAGTCTTACCAAATATTTTTAACCAAATTTTTAAGTTTTTTTTCGGAAATTCTCAAAATTTAATGTAAACTGCATAATTATGGCCAAATTGAATGATAAATGAATTCATTTTTTATTTATTTAATTAAAGTAATGTGTAAGCAATCAAGCAAAACATGTTTTAGGCTTCTGTGTCATTAGACATTTTTTTACAGACATTTAAAGCTCAGCAAAATAAAAAATTTGTACAATACGTCTTTTAAACCTTATGAAAAAAAAATAAAAATTGGTAAGACTTCGTCTAAGACAACCATGGCTTAAATGGTTCTAAATTGTCTATACTATCTTCACCTTAAAGCTTTGCACCCATCTTCCAATCAGCCTGTATAATTGTATATTAAGTTGGCGTTTAGTCTCGAGGTGCCAACTGTACTTTTCACTTTGAGTGCGAGAAAAATAGTCAATTTAGTACAAAAACATTTATTTACATATTACTTAATGAAATAATAATCACAAAAGATTTTTTTACTTGAACCTAAATGTACTATTCGAATTATTAAAAAAACCATGAAACTAAAATTCTCAACATTTTCGCAATGAAGATGGTCCACACTCCACAGATAATAGTATATTTACTGGCTGTTTGAGTTTGTCTATGTCACATGAAGGAAATTAAAAAACTAATTACTTTTCACTCCCTAGAGACTAAAGTGGTCACTTTAGTCCCGCTTCGTAGGGCTTTATTGGCGTATTTTTAGAGCATGACAAGTGAAATAAAATATTATTTGTCAGGTATTATCATCAAGGGCGGTAGACATCGGTACGATCAGGTACCCGGCGCCTGCGTCAGGGCAGACCGACGAGACTATCTACGTCACTCCTGCGCAGCTAGCCAAGTAAGTGTTACATGTAATCTGCTGTATAATGACTTGGGATCGGATAATCGGATGCATATTTATCTTAAGTTAATATTTAGTTATAAAAGTATGGAAGTGGCTTCTTAAAATATAATTTTTGGATAAAACTCCCGGGATGCCAGGAACACCGGGAATGTATAACTAATCAGGTGTATAATATGGAAGCGACTTCTAAATTATTAGGATTGCATAACTATTCAGATACATATTAATTTAAAATTAACCCCCGTGCAATTGTGTGTAAGGAGGGTGTTAGTAAGTCTGTAAGAGAAGGGGTGGTGTGTGTTAGTGAACACATTTTTTTTTACACGCTTTATATTAGCTTCACTTGTATGTTTGTTTGTTTGTTTGTTTGTATGTAACCGACTCCTTTGAGCGCGATTTTGACCCACTTTAAACGGTCATATTTCATTGAAACTTTGTAAACTTGTCGAGTACCGATGACAATTCAATAATTTAAAAAAAAAATGAGAGAAAAAAACACGTTTTTGTAGTTAGCAGAACTAAAAAAATAGAAAATAAAAAATAGTTTAAAAAACACGCTTTAAAAACCAAACTAAAAAAGGAGAAAATAATTTAATTCAATTAAAAAGCGTGGGGTGCTTGACATTAATTGATTATAAAAATACCTCAAAAAGCACCCCACGCTTTTTAATTGAATTTTAATTTTTAATTGCTTTTTATTATTTTTTTAGTTTTTTAAACTATTATTTTTTACATGTAAATCAAGATTTTTCGATACAAAAGCGCGTTCCATATTAGCCAAAATCTCAACTTTAAGTGAATATGCATCCGAATATCCGATCTCTGATAATGACCAATGTTATCAACATTCTCCTGGCTCTTATCCCAATTTATTTGGTGTCGGCGCAACTTGTTTTTTTTTAATACTTCTCTATTCGTCGTCATCTCCGTAGACACACCCCCTATAACATAATAACATTTCTATACATGATTCTTAAATTCTCGTGACAATTTAAAAACTAACATTTTACTTATTTCCGAGTGCCTACGTAGTTTTCGACTTCTTCACGTGACCAGAGGGCTGGCCTATTTTTCGGCCAAAGAATCAGCATTGCCATACAACGTGGCAATGCTGACAGCCTTCTGGCACTCTCCCCGTTGACAACGATACGGACAAACTTTTTGATGCCATATAATTATTTTATTTTTTCTTTACGTGTACATATTATTATTTTAATACCAGTAGTTTTTAAATTATGTAATTATCTATAATAAAAATTAAATCTTAAAACGTTTTCATTGCCAGGTTACGTGAGCTGGTAACAGAACTACAGTCAGACGACATCAAGTTGGAATTGATGCCGCTTGACAACACCGTGTGTGCTGCCTAGGAGGCCAGTCAGAAAACATGCTTCAATGAGCGAGAGAAAAGATAATCAGATGGGAATGAGAGAAAGAGAGGGCTAATCGCATAAGTATAGCGATTATCTTTCATGAAGGTTTTAAAGATTTGTATATCATTGAAAAGGAAATAATATTTCGTTAGTGAAATTGGGTCTGCAATACGCCCAGATGCAATAGGGTATTTTTCCAATTTATTAAAAACTATTCTAATTTGAAGTAAAAGTAAATTGATTTATATCCATTTTCTCAATTAAAAACGATTTAAATGAAGTAAATTTTTCGTTGTTTTGAATTTACCGCTAAAACGCAACGATGACTTTTTATCACGTGACCACACGTGACGACAATTTTGTGTAAACTAAAGTAGTTATTAGGTAAATAAGTGAATGTCGAGTTTATAATTAACAAGATTTTTAATGGATAGAAAGTGATATTACTGGTGTGCGGTGCCTCTGTGCACAAATACTTCTAAAACTGCGCCAAACTAAGTATTTGTACCGGTGCGGCGGTGCCGTTTACACAAAGCTGACGTCTCGTAGTCACGTGATAAAAAAGTCATCGTAAGGAGCGTTTTGGCGGTAAATTCAAAACAACTAAAAATTAATTTGATTTTAATCGTTTTTAATTGAGAAAATAGATTTTTTTTTCTGTTAAATATATCATCCCAATCTTCAAATTAAAATAGTATTTATTAATTTCGAAAATATCCTATTGGTCTAATAGCACACGAGCTAAAGGACATCCATTCAGAGCGGCAATTCTTGTAAGAACTTTCACAGTCTGATCTCAATCTGTCAAAAATACTTAAGTTTCCATACATTATTAACAAATTTTTGACATTTGATTGTCGCCGAGATGAGAACGCGACTAGATTTTGAACGTTTTATTACGAGAATTGGCCTTCAGATGTCATACATTATAAACCCAAAAATTAAATTGCCGGCCTGAATAAATAAATACGGTTTTCTTATTGAAAATAACACCCTCACCATTTTTTACTACTACAAAGACGATGTAAGATTAATCCATCCGCTGCTAATTAAGTTTGAAAACACAAATAAATCATATTTTGACTTAAAATGTTTAGAGAACAAGATACAAAAATTAAAAAAAAAAAAACAACAGGCGTTAGAAATCAAAATCAAAAGTCATTTATTCAAATTAGGCTGAGAATCAGCACTTTTCGAACGTCAAAATACATAAGACAGTCCCCCAAAAACGCCCACCCGTCACCACTTCCTAGTGCTTTAGCTGGGAAGAAGAAGTAGCGCAACAAACTTCTAGAACTCCTAGAATTGAGAACCTCCTCATTTTTGAAGTCAGTTAACAAATGCTTTTTTAACCGCTTGCGTATTAATCCTTATGATTTATGACTTGTGATTCCATAAATCCCCGCAGCGTTTTAATAGGTGAAATTTTTGCAACGTAGTCCACAAAAAAGGTCCACTCGAGTTTTTATTGCTTCTTGGTAATTAAAGTTTTGTTTTATGGTTTCTTAACTAAACAAACCATATATTAATGCTAATTAGTTCTCGTCTTACGTTGTATTTTAATGATAAACAATGGAGTTAACAGAGAATGGCTGAAAGTGTTTTTGTTCCTGTGTTATTTATTTATTTTATTTATTTATTTAACCATTTATGCACACACATATAAACAGACAAGAAGAAAGGAATAGAAAAATACGTACATAGGTAATGCTTATTTCTACAGAAATCTCTTCCAGCACACCTGCGATAGGAGAGAAGATAACAGAGATGTAGACAACGCGTGTAATAACAGTAGAAGGGAAATCATAAAATTACAAATTAAACTATAATTTAAAAATATACACACATAATATGAGAATATACATACATACTAATATACATACATACTTCTAAAATAAATATCACTATTTAAATATATATAATTATAATGTAATTTAATTAATAAATACATAAGCAATTATGACAAAGTGGAGAGATAGTGTTCTTTCACTCATAAAACTACCATCTCAATTTGCTCGAAATTTTGGAGTTTACTTATTGAATAAATTTATAATCGAACAGCAGTTATTTTATGGGAATCCTACTTAACATTTTCATAATATTGAAACTCAAACTTCATGTCGCGCGGAGGTTAGCGGCCATTTGTGCACTCGAACATTCAAAAGATTTATAAAACTAGTTATCGTATTAAATCTAGGTAGAATTTTAGTTTAATATGTAATTACATTGTATACATACCATTATTTCCACAGGATACACTTAATTCTCTGTGAAACACTAAAACAATCACAATTTACATAACAATGAACACTTCAAGGAATGAACGGTTTGTTTACGTAACAAATTTTGTCTAAAATAAAGTTTTATGATACTATTTTATGCAAATAATTATCTAAAACGATGTAATAACTACTTTAAATGAATATTTATCCACTGAAATGTCGAAAACGCCCAAAAAATAAGAAAAAAACAATATAAAAACTAGAGAGCATAACACGGAAACGCCCTATTGACAAGCGTGTTCGAAATATCAAGTTTAACTTTTTAACCTAATATGATGTTATTTTCAATAAGAAAACAGTATTATTTCTTCGTAGTTTATTATTTTTTGGTTACGATATGAATGATGTTCCTTAGCCTCGATAAGAAGTATTATTTCTTTCTCTGTGCATCTAAATATTTCAAGATAGCTTCATTGATTCTATGGCACTGATTGAACATTGGTTTATTAGACTCTCATGTACGCTAGGATAAGGTTCATCCCTAGTTAGGGCCAAGAGTTAGATATTCTATTTTCCATCAGGAATTTTCAGTACCAACTCGGAGTCTGTATTGTTGCCCGATTGATAGCAAACGGCTCAGGCCTCTAATACATGGGACTCAAACATAACTGGCGACATGTGGGTGTAGTTAGGCCCCTGCCTAACCCTTCAGGAAAAAGGCGTAGCATAATCAGTATATAACGTTCCCACTGCTGGGATACAAGCTTCCTTACTATGAGAGGGAGTGGGCTGTAATCCACCACGCGGGCCCAGTGCGGGTTGGTAGATGTCACATGTCTACGAATTTTTGGTTCTAGGACATGCCGGTTTCCTCACGATGTTTTCCTTCACCGTTTTGAGCGCAGTGGTGATGAAATTAAATCAAAATCAAAATATTTTATTTCACATAAACCTGCATGGGCACTTATGAAACGTCAGAAGCTAGGTGCACGGTTCCAATTTGTCGCTTCCTATGGAGAAGAGCCGGCAAGAAACTCCACGGTTACTCTTTTAAAAATAATTGGCTTTTACAATGTTTTCAAATTACAGTGATAATAGGTATGGGAGGACAGTGCAGGCCAGTCAATAAGTACCAGGTACTTAGAGGAATGAAAATACAGAATAGAAAAAACGTCTACAAATCTAGTCTCTAAGGCCTACAACGTTCTCTCATTCACAATATGTAAAATAATCTACTTAGATAAAATGAATCTATTTGAACCAAGTGACATGATTTCGATGACAATCACTAATAATAAATAGTAGTAAAATTGATGTATAATGTCAAATAATGACGAGAATATGTCAGACATTGTAAAAAAAATACACAAAGTAGGCGCCTGTGTTTGAACTCACGACCGACTCGTAAGTCTGGGCAGACCCCATTGGACAACTACTGCTCATTATTATGGAGAATTTTCGAAATATTAATTAAACCTATCCTAATATTATAAAGAGGAAAGATTTGATTGCTTATTTCCATTGAATAGGCTCCGAAACTACTGAACCGATTTGAAAAATTATTTCACTGTTGCGAAGCTACACTATCCCCGGGTGACATAGGCTATATTTTATCCCCGTATTCCTACGGGAACGGGAACTGCGTGGGTGAAACCGCGGAGCGCTGCTAGTTACAAAATAAAATTAACAAATCAATGAAGCTATCTTGAAATGAGTCTAGGAACGAATCTTAAGCGGTGCAATAATAAATGCAATACAATACAGTTTTGTATGCGCAATTGAATTGATTTTATTATTTAATAAGGTTCAGTTATTAGCATATTTAAAGGGAAGCGCAACGGTACCCGCGAAATGCAAATTTTCTTACGTTTAAAAAAAAAATCTTTTCTTTTTTCCAAGTCAGTGTCAGGTTATATTTTTAACAAAATATGATTCGCGAGCGCAATACGTATGTATTTACAGAATTGTCAATACAACACTTTCATCATCATCACCATCATTTCAGCCGTAAGACGTCCACTGCTGGACATAGGCCTCCCCCAAGCTCCGCCACTTCGACCGGTTCTGTGCTTCCCGCATCCAGCGGATTCCTGCAGCCTTCACAAGGTCATCGGTCCACCTTGTGCGCTTTCTAACTCTACGTCTTCTAGTACGCGATCGCTACTCCAGAAACTTTCGGCCCCATGAGCCATCTGTTCTCCGAGCAATATGCCCCGCCCACTGCCACTTAAGTTTGGTAATTCTTCGGGTTATGTCAGTTACCTTGGTTTCACTGCGAATCTCAGATCTCTTCATTCCTGATCAGATAGGCAGATTGACAAAAAAGATTACCACATACGACTATTAGATAATCGTTGTTCTCTCGCTATCGGCGCAAGAGCACGTCAACACTATTTGTTTACACTCGCAACTATCAACAAAAACATTATTGTTTTATCATTCAGTGCTCAGCAGTTCTGTAGTTCGTGCAAAAACACAGTTCTGTAGTTCGTGCAAAAACAACAAAGTGATGTGTTCATGTTTATAATGATGGATATTAATCGAATGAATGATAAAAACAAATATTTAATAAAATTAAGTTTTTTTTTGCTTAGTGTACTTTTTTGTAGTTCTACACTTACGTTTGGTAATTCTTCGAGCTATGTCGGTTACCGTGGTTCCCTTGCGGATCTCTTCATTCCTAATTCGATCACGTAGAAAAACTCCCAAGCATAGCCCTCTCCATTGTCCTTTGGGTGAATTTTAGCCTCTAAGTTCATGTAAACCCTGTGAATGACATTTTCACGAAATAGTACATTTACCTGCAAATTTTAATTACGCCGATTACCGTTGCGCATCCACTTTAAGCAAAATAAAGCTTTTTTTTTATAATCATGAACAAATGCAATTTAGCTAATTTATAACCTAAAACTATTCACCTTATTTATTTATTTGTTTAATCAAATGATAAGCCCAGAATGTAGAAGATATTATAACAAATACAATAATGGTCATAGATAATAGACCGGGGAGCCAACGACAATGACCTTCACAATCTATAGACGAAGTAAAGTTTTTATACCGATTTATTTGCTCGTTTTCACATACACTTTGATATAAGTACATTATGATCAGAGATTGGATATTCGGATGCATATTCACCAAAAGTTGAGATATTGGCTAACATGGAATGCGCTTTTGTATCGAAAAAGTCTTAATTTAGGTAAGTAATTTGTTTTTTTTTTGTTTTGACTAATACAAACCACCCCTCCTCCAGTAAATACACATATTTGTATCGGGTTAAACATTAATTTTAAATTAATACACATCTGAATAGTTATGCAATCCAAGAATCTCGGGGTTCTTAATAAACATTACAAATAATTTATAAAGCCGCTTCCATACTTTCATAGTTAAAAATTATCTTTAGGTAAATATGCATCCGAATATCCGATCTCTGATTATGATACAAGTGTGTAATGATCAATGCACACGAGTATGGCAATTTTAAACACACTTGCGAGGGAAAATCAGACTCGAATTGTTAGAAACTGAAAAAAAAAAACAAAATCAGCGCAATGTTAAAAAACACCGCAGAACCGCTAAACAACCTTTATAAGAAAATCTTTGAGGAGATTGAAAATCAAAATGTTAAGTTAAAAACACTAATGTAGTAATGTAAAGTAAAAAAAAATAGTGTGCTGGAGTCGCGTAGTGATAGTGAAAACGGGGATTTAAAAACCAAGCAAACTGTCTGATCGATTTAGCCAAATCTAGGGCTCTCTAAATTCGGAATTAATATATTGAAAAGTAAAAAAAATATTTAGGTCGATTAGCACATCTCAAGTGATTTAGTTGGAACTAAAAGATTAATAAGTTTGTAAAATTCGGAAAGTCGTGACACTTATTTTCATTTTTTGCTAGTTGACATTATAATCCACCGAGAAATGTTAATGGTTGTTTTCCTGCAGCGAAATGGTTTTGTCTTGGTAATACAATCATTTTATAAACAAATAAAATATTAGAAACAAAAAATGGCAGATTAACCATTGTGAAAAATCACCACGTGGGAAATTTTATTTTGCTTTGACACAGGCAACTGAGGGAACACGGGTGGGTTTTAGTCAGTAAAAGTCTGACTACGCCCTCCTGCTCCACCCAGAGCGGGAGAAGTTATTTAATGATATCCCACCCAAAAAAGAAAAGAAGAAAAAAACATTTATGCATCGCTGTTCCCTTTGTCAGGGGCGCGTGTGATTCGAGTAGTACCTACAAGTTACCTCTAGTGTTACTATTGATTCTCACGTTTTCGAGTTGATGAATCTTTTTTTTAATAATTATTTTAAAACAAAAACATCTTTATTTTTTTTACTTCTCTATGCTTCGAAAGTACTCCTTATGGCAAGTTGTTCTGCCGCGGGAAAACTACCATTATAATTTCTCGGTGTGTAGTATACTCTGTTCATTTTGTGATGGTATACGTGACACATGTAACAATAATGTACGTTGGACTCTTCTTTTACGTAATAGTATATTTTTCCTCTATACAACGAGTAACATAATTAACGCAAGACCTCATACACCCCAATTAGAGTATTGAGTTAAAAGCATATTATGATGGCCAAAACTATTTTTTCTAAAAGCTTACTGATATTATTAAGAAAAACGTGTCGACCCAAGGATTACTTTATGCATTTCAAATTGAGTCTTATTTTATTTGGAATACAATTGAATTTTCTTTGGTTCAATCAGTGGTAGGTATGGCAAAATACATAAATAACAAAAAAATACTTATATTAAAAGTTACTGAAATTGATTCAGTAGTCAATTAGGAACAAACTACTTTCAGGTCTTGCGTCTATTCTGTTACACCTTGTATATTAATACATGAAGCAAAAACTTTGTACCCCGTTTTTTTTTTTTTTTTTACTAAATAGACCCGCTCTTGACTTCGATCACGCCTGATGGAAAACGATTGATGAGGTCTATGATACATCATAGACCTCATCAATCACGCACGCTCTATACATAGAGCGTGCCCAGAAAATGTCTTTCTACGAAACCAACGCGGAGGAAGGAGTATGTAATTTGGCACAGTAAATTTTCTATGGGTTTTTTTTCGAAATTCGACCATTGAACGACCAGTAGTAAAATAAAACATACAGTAAACAGTTGAAAGTCTCACCGACTTTCAATTCATGTTGTGCTGACATAAAATGCAAATTCTTGGCAAAAAGCTGCTTTACTTAAAAAAAACATCATCATCATCATCATCATCATTTCAGCCGAAGGACGTCCACTGCTGGACATAGGCCTCCCCCAAGCTCCGGAAAAAAAACATACATTCATTTAAATCTCGGTTCAGTAAAAAAAATAATAATTATATGTTAAAGCATCCTCATTTAGCCGAAATATGTCAACTTCTAAACATACGTCTTTTTCAAGCCTCATATGAAGTCACAGTCCGGTCAATATCAGTCATCACAAAATGAACATAGTATAGTTCATACAAAAAAATGCAATAAAAAAGACCCACTTAAGTATCTCGACTAATCCCGCAAGAGATTAAACTTGATGATACTATTAAATAATAATAAAAATATGTACGAATTATAATAGTTATAGAAGTAATAATTGTTATAAATAAACTATTATTAGCATGTTATGGCAGCTGAGTTTTTTCGCACACTTTTTATAGGATCTTGTTTGAATTGTCAGCAAAAATTATGTCGTGAACGTATAATATAATAACGGGTTTGTGTATAAGCATAATCAGTCTATAAAATCCCACTGCTGGGACACAGGTCTCCTCTAAGTTTGTAAAATGAAAAGAGATTTTGTAATTTTGAGGTCGCTGCATTCGACTGAGACGACAATAGGAATTATGCATGTAATTTAAAACTCTAATTAAATATATGTGGCGGCATCTACAACGCTACACGCGAACTACACATTAAAAAAAAAACTTGAAACAAAAAGTGATGTGACGCCATCTACAATGCCACATGCGCTACGCATCAAGACCTGACGTCACACAAATCCTACATCGTGCAATCAGAGTTTACCGCGCGACTGGCATATATACAACGTCCCGACATCAACCGTCGGGCAGTAGCTCACCAGACACAACACCCGTCTGGTCGGAGGATCCTCCCTTTTCTATAGAGTTTGAGTGGACTTTATACCCTGTTCCTCATACCTCTATATACAGGGTGTCCCAAAAGGTTACGTAGCTGGGAAGGGGGGTGATAGGGGTGTTCACAAGGGTCACCAGAAAAATACAAAAATAATTCCCCTCTGGGTATTTAAAAAAATTAATGGCATTTTTTTTTAAACTAAAAATTTTACACCTTGTGGGGCTATTTTGATAAGTGTACCTACAAATATTGCTGTATTCAAAAAAAGCTGTTATGTAATCGTCAATAACCCTTTATCAAATTGAAATAAGAAAAACAATACATATCTAACCAAGATTTTAAAGAAAATTAAGTTCTTGTTAGTTTTAAAAAATGCCATTTATTTTATTAAAAATACCTAGAGGGGATTAATTTTTTTATTTTTCTGGTGACCCTTGTGACCACCCCTATCACCCCCCTTCCCAGCTACGTAACCTTTTGGGACACCCTGTATACATTGTATGGGAGTCAAGAAACAAATTGCTATATTTTATAATTCATTACATATCGTACAATTTATGTTACGTTTTTCTGGTGGAACGGAATGCAAGCTCGAAACGCGTTGTCTTCGAAAATGCTGGAAGTGACCTCAAAAAGCATATCAATAAATATGTTTTCTTAGCAAACTGCTTGAATTCTCACCAAGATAAGTTAGTAAGTGCGATTTCTGCTTGAATAAAACACAAAAATAATTTATTAAACATGATTTGGGGCTAAAACAGATATGTAAAGCAAAGCAGTAGCGTGGTATGTGACGTTACAATATGGCCGCGACACTAACGTACGTTTGATCTGTTGTAGAAAATTGTTTAATTTTAATAATATTTTTGAGCAACAAAACTTTAGTAAAATTTTACTTTTAATTCTTTTCCTGGGTTTATATTAACGTGCTTCATTTATTAAGAGAAAAAATAACCATGCATATTTCCTATTATTGGAAACATCGTCGTCACGGATGCACGGACGGGCGGCGATATGCCACTCAAGGGGCAGGAAAATATTGTCGGTTTTGAATTTTAAATCGAAATAGTTAAAAAAGGCGTATTTTACTTTTTCGCATCGTTATATCTATTGTAACGTCGTAGGTCGCGTCCTATTTAAAAGCGATCGTCGCGTCCATAACTCACCTTTTGTTCGGTGGACCTGCGACCTCTTGTTCGGTGGACCCAGTGGCGTAACTATACCGTTCGAGGCCCGTGGCAAACTCATCGGATGAACCCCCCCCCCCCCCCCTCCAATATAAAGAAGCAGAACCAACAATAAGAGTATTTTTTTATTTTATAAGACTTATTTATACACTATTTTACTTGAAAGAGTTTAATAATAAATGTTGGGAGTTGGGATTCTCCTTTGACTGGGGGCCCGTGGCATTTTGCCGCCTTGCCACTCTGTAGTTACGCCACTGGGTGGACCTGCACTTTAATTGCGAAACACACTATCAATCACAATCTGAATCATTTTGAAGGATATTGCTAATCCATTGCTTCATATTTACGAAACATTTGTCTGTTCAACCACGTAAATAACGAAATGAATGTTGTTGAACTATCTAAATAGAAGCCATTCCTAGCGTGTCACGCAGTTACCCCATTTGCGTGACCATCACTTTTAAATAGCATGTGGAGGAGTCGCACTTAGTCGACATTTACACCGACGACGTAATAAAACCGCGGCGAGGTTTTTCCTCGCACTGAATTTTCAACTGTCTGTGTTAAAACAGAGCATTGAGAATCCAACGGAGTGCATTCACAGCGAGTCGAAAATCGAAGTGTGTTTTACAGCTCAATTTCCAACTCTCCAACTCTCCGCGCTTTTACTACGTCTGTGGAAACATGAGCGTTTGTAGGAAAAATCCTACATAATAAATCAATATTCAATTGATTGAATATTAAAGAGATTTTTTTTTGCTGATAGCTTAAATCATATGCTAACTCTAAATATCAATGTACACGCTTGTTATATCTGTATATAAGGACTATATTTTAATGTACTTACTAATTATAAATAAATAAAGTATTATTTATTGAGTTACATGTTTTATTTTTATAACCCAAACTGATGGACAAGGGCGTCAAAATCAGCCTAAATCTTCACTAAAATTATATATATGTATTTCTGCCAGGCAGGGTTCTAGCGCTATTATTTAAAAAAAAAAACTGACTTGAACAATTATTTGTGTATTTTTTTAATCGTCAATACTGGATTTCACATTGGGACCTGGGGTCCTGATTGCTCTCGGTAAAAAATGATAAACGAGCGATCGACTTCAGCCATTATAGATTATTACTATAAAAATACAAAGGGAAAGAAAGGGATAAAAGAATTAGATTTCTTAATGAAAGAAAGGGACTTTTCCAAAAGACATCAACGCGCGACTCATCCGTGCGGTCGTTCACCCAACCACCATTTCAAATAGACCCCTGCGGTGGCTCATAATCTGATATGACGCGAGTTTTGCGCTTTTTGTTCACCCAAAAAGTACGCATATATACACAGTATACATATAGCTCATGGAAAGCGTTCGGTGACGATGATATCCATGATTTTTGTTCACCCAAAAAGTGCTCAACGCGCCTATAGAAGTTTTTACTTAAAAAATCTACCATATCCTAATAATATTATAAATGTGAAAGTTTGTGAGGATAGTTGGATGGATGTTTGTTACTCTTTCACGTAAAAACTACTGAACGGATTTAGATGTCCCGCTACAGTCCCTCTCGCATTATTAGGATTCGAAAACCGAGGCATACCGGATCCATTACCGACAACGCTACAATAAGGCGGGAAGAAACGCCCGGGTGTTTCCACTGTGAAAATCGCCCTGAGGACACGGTGGAGATCTGCCCGGCTTGGGCGGAGCACCGCCGTGTCCTTGTGAAGGCGATTGGCGGCGGCGATTTCTCGCGTCCGGCCCTGGTCCAGGCCATGGTTCGGAGCGAGAGTGCATGGGTAACCACCACCTCCTTGTGCGAAGCTGTAATGCTCTCGAAGGGGGAGGCGGCGCATGTGAGGGAGAGGCAGTATATGCGCCCTCACGGCCCTAGTCACCGCAGGAGACGCCCTGTGCGTCGGGAATCCCAGGCTGATTCCCCGCACTTTAGGCGCGGGCTTGCGGATGGCAAGTAATGGGTACCTCGCTGTCCAGTAAGGACTAAGCGCGGGTCGACGGCGCGTTGTGTTCCACGCGCGCCTCAAAGAGATGTCAGCATCAACTGTGGGGTCGCTAGAGCCGATGCCTGCCAGGGGTGCGGGTTGTTCGAAAGAGATAGATTTTTTTTTGCGTGGGAATTCATCAAATAACTTCTTCCGCTCTGGGTGGAGCAGGAGGGCGTGTCAGACGTTTACTGAATAAAACCCACCAGTGTTCCCTCAGTTGCCTGTGTGCCCGGGGCCGCGGTATCTCTTTCGAACAACCCGCACCCCTGGCAGGCATCGGCAGCTTTTGATATGCTTCTTATTTTTGTATGTCTTATTTTTGTATGTCTTATTTTTTGGATAGTAAGTTAAAAAGCATTTGAAATCTTCTCTTTTTTAATATATATAAATCTCGTGTCACAATGTTTAAGCTCAATGGACTCCTAAACCACTTAACCGATTATAATAAAATTCGCACACCATGTGCAGTTCGATCCAACTTGAGAGATAGGATAGTTTAAATCTCAAATTATAGTCGCAATTTTAATTTATTGCTAATTATTTGTCTGTTATTATTTGACAGTCACAATTATCTGTTAACTCCAAATGATTCTAACAGATGTCGATACCTTTCGACTGGGTTCAGTAAGTAATCAATAGATGGCGCTGTGTTAAAAGTACCAACGTTTCACATAAGCTACAATTTAATGGCATAACCAGCACGTGTTGAATGCGAATTAAATCTTAATATATATGACAGGACAACGTCTGTCGGGACAGCTAGTAGAATATAAAACTTTTATTTCAGTTGACATTTGCCGGGGACATCGCGGAAGATTAATTTTTTTTTATTGCAGACGAATTGAGAACCAGCTCCAATTTTTTTAAAAGTTTTTTGCTATTTACAGGATGTATTTTGAACAAAAAATTATTCGCGAGCGTAACACGTATGTATGTACAAAATTTAAATTATACAAGCCTCGTAAGTGCATTGAATCCCATTGATTTCATAAAAAGCGTAACAATATCATCTGTTTAGCCCTTTCCCGACTATGTTTGGGCCTGCTTCCAGTCTAATCAGATGCAGCTGAATACCAGTATTTTACATGGACCGACTGCCTATCTGACCTCCACAACTCAGTTACTGGGTAACACGAATCCCCTTGGTAAGATTGGTTGTCAAACTTTCGGACTTCTGACGACCCGTCTACTGTCAAAGATCCATAAATGACAGCCGGGACCAGCGGCTTAACGTGCTGTCCGCGGTACGGAGGGCTCTTGGTATGTAAAGATGGTCACCCATTCACGGACCAACCGCGGTAAGCGTAGCTTAACCTGATCGATAAAGCGTAAAAAGCGGCGTAATAATGACCTACAAATTGCAAAAAACTTAAGAATTTTTGAATTATTTTAGCTTCTAGTCGCATAGTTACTATCTCACGATCAACTCGGACGTTGTCTTAATTATAATAATGACCGATGTCCATATGTAACTTTAGAAGGGATCAATGTCACCATCCTTGATACCTTTTGTGCGGAACCCTTCGGATTAATGAAGATAGAATCTCTTTCTGATGTTAACTTGCTAATATTATAGTAAATTAACATGAACCGGTCAGTCGGTTTAATTAGCAGAACATATAGCTGCCCTATTTTTGAGGATCTAAGTGTATACGGGAACATGTCTGATTATACTGAAACCTCAGCTTAGATCGAAACTTTCCAATTAACTTATAAATACACTCAGATTATAGATTTGTTTTATAATCTGAGTAAATACACATGAAATTTTAAGAAGATCGGTATCAGAGTAGGTACCTAGTAAAGTAATATACGAGGTGCTACACAACGCTACGGTATGCTACGTTATGCTACCCCGTGCTACGATACGTTACATGATGCTACATTATGCTACAGCGTGCTACACTACGCTACGCCATGCATGCGACGTGCTACGTAACGCTACGTCTCGCTACGAACGTGCTACGCAATGCTACGGCGTGCTACATAACGCTACGCATTGGTACGACGTGCTACGCCATGCTACGTATCGCTACAATGTGCTACAAATTGCTACGCCACGCATGCATAGTAGTACTACGACGTGCTACACTACGCTCTAGTATGCTACGGCGTGCTACACGACGCTACGACATACTATGAAGCGCTATGCCACCCATTCCACGTAGCGCTAATGCTACATTATGCTACATAACTCTACGCTGTGCTACAAAGTTCAAAATCTATATCTAAAATCTTTTGACCTAATGATGTACGCGGCGGACGACGCTACATTCAAGTTGGTCGCAGTTAATTGGCTATTTAGTATTTTAGAACAATAAAATGGGAATTATTTGAGGCCCACAAAAATAGGCATAGTTATTATTATACGAAAAACATTCAAGGGTTTTTGAACAAAGATTTAGAAGTAGATTTATTCCTTAACTGTAACAATATAGATATTCTTTGTATGACAGAACATTGGCTTAAAAGCCACCAGTTCATGTTTAATTTTAATAATCACCAGGTTGGTAGTTCGTTCAGCAGAATAAATGCTATACATGGTGGCTCATTAATTTTAGTAAGTAACCTGTTAAAATTTAAAGAACGTAAGGATATTGTGAGCCTCTCTGTTGAGCGGACAGTTGAAATAGCATGTATAGAATTGGAGCGATTTGTTGTATTAAGTGTGTACAGACCACCTTCAGGATTGTATGACTGCTTTGAAAAGGTAATGGATGAAGTATTAAACAAGATTTGTAACTCGAACAAGTCCATTATTGTTTGCGGTGATTTTAATGTTAATTTATTGTATAACTCAGGTTACTGTAGTAAAATATTAAGTTTATTTCAGTCCTACAATCTTGTAAACCAATTTATGGAGCCCACAAGAATAACGCTTAGCAGTGCCACATGCCTAGATAATATTTATACAGATATTATACCGAGCCACAAAGAGATTATTAATTTACTAGATTCGGATCATTGCGGGCAACAGATTACCATTCAAAATCAAAATAAAAAAATGGCTAAAAAGGATATAATTGTTAACCCCAAAACCGCATTTCGCCTAGAAGCGTTTAAAGTTAAACTCTTGAGTAAATTACCAGTTTTGTGTACAAGTGCTGATCCTAATCATCTATATGATGATTTTTTTAAGATATATTGTAAACAATTTAATTCCACTTTTATTCCCAAGACTATCTCGATTAATAGTAACGTCTCTTTCAGTGACTGGGCTACCATTGGTATTCATAAAAGTAGAACAAGACTTTATGAGCTATACAATGAAAGAAATTATGTAAACACTGCTGAATTTCACTCATATGTTAGAAATTATTCTAAATTATTTAAAAAAGTTTGTTGGATGGCCAAGTCGCGTTATTTGAGTTCAAAGATTAAAAACAGTAGTAATGTAATTAAAACGACTTGGAATATTATTAATAGTGAAACGGGAAGGTCTAGTAACCGAAATACTGACTACAGCCTGTCTATCAATGACAAAATAATAACAGCAGACTCACAAGTCGCTGCGGCTTTTGAAAATTTCTTTACAGATATTCCCGTTTCAACTACAAAATCTCTAAACTCATCACCTTCTGTTGCTGAGTCTTTGCTTAAGGAAAATGTTAATGTTTGTGATTCAGAATTTCATTTTGAACATATTAGCTGTAGAGATATAATTAAAACCTTTCACACTTTGAATGTAAAAAAGACTGCAGATCTATGGGGTAATTCAGTAGAAGTCGCTAAGTCAATTATAGACATTGCAGCACCTACTTTAGCTCTTATATTTAATAATTGTATCGACTGTGGGGAGTTTCCTGACCTAATGAAGAATAGTAAAATAATACCTTTGTTTAAATCAGGTAATACATCAGACCCCTCTAATTATAGACCTATTTCAGTACTACCTACCTTTAGTAAAATTTTTGAGAAATTAATTTTAGACCAACTGCAAAGATTTTTTAATAAACATAATTTATTACACAGCAAACAGTTCGGTTTTACAAGGGGTCGTTCAACTACCGATGCCGGTGTTGAACTCTTAGGGCATATTTACAATGCATGGGAAAACAAATACGATGCCTTGGGCATCTTTTGTGATTTATCTAAAGCATTCGATTGCGTGCTTCATGAAACTTTAATCAGGAAACTCCGCCACTACGGGATCCGGAACACCGCACTGGATCTTCTTATTTCATATTTGTGTAATAGGATTCAGTGTGTTGATGTAAATGGAAAAAGATCTCCCGGATCCTTAGTATCAATGGGAGTCCCACAGGGCTCGATTCTTGGTCCTTTCTTGTTTCTTATTTATATTAATGACTTGCCTTACCTCATAAAGGATAATCATGAAATAGTGTTGTTTGCGGATGACACTTCACTTTTGTTTAAACTTAAACGTCAGCAGCTGGTTAATGACGATGTAAATAGCGCAATCTCAAAAGTAGTTCACTGGTTCAATGTTAATAATTTACTTCTTAATGAAAAAAAAACCAAATGCATTAAGTTTACGCTACCTCACGTTAGGCAGGTGAAAACTAATGTGTTGATAAAGGGCGAAGAATTGAATCCTGAAGATAGCACTGTATTCTTGGGCTTAACCTTGGATGCCAAGCTTCAGTGGGGCCCACATATAGATAAATTGTCGAAAAAGCTTAGCTCTGCAGCATACGCTGTTAGAAAAATTCGTAATTTAACTGATATAGAGACAGCCCGTTTAGTGTACTTTAGCTATTTTCATAGTGTAATGTCGTATGGTATTCTGTTGTGGGGAAATGCCGCCGACATTCAAACTATCTTTGTGTTGCAGAAAAGAGCTGTTCGATCAATTTATAAATTAAGTCCGAGACACTCTCTCAGAGAGAAATTTAAGGAGATTAATGTAATGACTGTGCCTTCACAGTATATTTTTGAAAATCTTTTATATGCCCATAAAAATATTAAATTGTTTAAAAAATACAGCGATATCCATAGTATAAATACTAGGAACAAACACAAATTTGTTGTACCATCAACAAGGCTCAAAAAAATAGGTGGATCATTCAGATGTCAATGTATACGCTTTTATAACAAACTTCCAAGCCATGTTCAAGATCTAAGTCTCAATAAATTTAAATCATTCATTAAACGTAAGTTGTGCCTGAAAGCCTTTTATACCGTTAAGGATTATATTGAGGACAAAACATCTTGGGATTGACCTGCTCCAATTTTTGCATACTGAATGTGGTTCTTTTGTTTTTTTTGCAAACTTATACTTTTCGACATTTGATTATTATTATATACACTTTGACATGAATATTTACTTTGAGAAGTATAATATTATTATTGTTTTAATTATTGTGAATGTGAGGACTGTGTGGGTCATGTTTTGTTTTGTGTTTCATCTATTTCTCAGTTAGTTTTAATGTTAATCTGGCAGTTTGAGTAATTTATGCGGCCTACCCAAATGTCCTTTCTTTGGTATTGTTCGTCAAATCTTTGAGCTCCTCAAGTTCTGAGTTGAGCTGCATGATTATGATAAATGCGTGCACTGATTGGACAGGTCCACTCAATCTGTGTGGTTCTTTCCTCAAAAGACCATTTCAGACACCAATCCACATGGTCTTCACATGATCTGACCAAGATTATGTCTGGACTTTAAAAGAGACTGTGACCTCTGAGTTTGTTTCGGCCTTTCTTCTCAGAGTAGTCAGATAGGAAACGCCGACCTCATCTAGTTTAAAAAAAATATGATTGACGTGTAAAAGTGTTTGTACAAACCTACTTACAGAAATAAATCATTTATCATTTATCATTTATTTATCATTTACGACACATTTTTAGGACATCAAAGTGGGATTTTATTGAGATTTTTTTACAATAGTGTGTGTGCACGTACGTAATATATCGTGCAATTACTTGGAAAGACGACAGGCCTTCCTAAGAAACCTATTTTATTCCACTCCTAAACATTCTACAGAATCTAAATAGAGATTAAGGGATAAACATCGAAAAACATAATAAAAGTATCTCCCACTGCGTTCGGGAGGCATGAAGCATGAGGCACCGAGGTATAAAGACAGTCGCAATCGGGCGCCCCTTGCTCCGATTAATTTAAATACCGAGCATTCCACAGACTAGGGGACGGATTTGAATTTGGAATAGAAGTTTTTATTCTTTCTTGTTTTGTAGGTAGGTACCAGAAAACAAGCGTTATAACATTGATCTCAAGACCATTCAGAAAAAAAAACTACTTATGCCAAACTTTTTTTTCGGATTTTATAACCAGCCTATAACTTTCCCACAGCTGGGACGCAGGGTTCAACTGTTAGGAGTGAGCCGTAATCCTGCTGCCGTGATCACTTAATTTTCACTTCTTAGTGTTTTTTTTTTTTTAAGTTGGTTTTTTTATTGTTCGCTTTTTAGTTGTTTATTTATTAGGTTCGCCAACAATGTTTACACTGGTTTTATGCTAAAGATAACATGTGAGATAAATTAATATAGTTCCTACGTTCCTTCAGCTCGCTGGCGCCGCTACCCCCGGATCGTCCGGAATATTAGCAAAGAATCATCTACTTCATTTAAAATTATTATATTTTTTAATATATTTAGATTCGAGATTTTAGATGCGCAGAATGTTCGGCTTTTTCCGAAAAATCGGCCAAATACGAATCTTCGAACCTGCCGAATATGCCAAATAACGTAAAACGAATATTCCGCCAATCCCTACAAATTATTATGCTACTTTGAATAGTATTATTGGCTAAAAAATAAAATATCAATCAGGGCTTCCCAAGTCCGCCCTCTACACAAAGGAGACAGAAATTTATAACGTCGGTAATGTAGGGCCGCGCCCCCCGCCACTCCATACAAGAAGCAAAGTAGCCGGCAAATGGACAATCTTATTGAATGAGCCACTATTAACTAATAATAGTTAACTATCAAGTGTTGGATGATTAAATATTGCAAATTTAAGGTTAAACAGACCAGCGGGGCAAGCACGGCCTACTGCGACATCGCTGCTTGAGTCACAAAAAAAAATACGATATTTTAAAAAGCCGTTTAATTCTTGCAAACTAAACTATTACGAGTATATCAATCAATCTATCCTTAGTATGGTCAGTTTTAGCTTAAATGTATGTTATTAGTATTGTAAGTATTTATATAATATTTTAAACCGACTTCAAAAAAAGGAGGAGGTTCTCAATTCGACTGAATTTATTTTTTGTTGGTTACCTCAGAACTTTCGACTGGGTGAACCGATTTTGATGATTCTCTTTTTTTTTGAAAGCTGGTGCTTCCCGTGTGGTCCCATTCAAACTTCATATAGATCTGATGATGCGTTTCGGAGGCAGACAATGGAACTCTTAAAAAATTACAGTAAATCAACCGCGATTCCTGCGATCGCATAAATATGCATTGTTTTGACCCCAAGGATGATGAAATTTCGAATTGGTGTGGGGTACCATAACTAAAAAGTGAAAAATAACTTTAATTTCGGAAGGCGGTGACAAAAAATTTAAATACATATTCGAAGTCACCGACTTCCGAAATTAAAGTTATTTTTCACTTTGTCACAACTTTGTAGTGTTTTTCCGGAAGTCGGTTATTTTTTTAAAATTAGCGAGTTTCTCTCTCCTTAGTCTACCTACAAGAACCCCTGTACGGGTAGAGACTTCCTTCAAAGATGTCGATGTCTCTCTATCTTGTGCCACTTTGGTCCACAAGGAGCCAGCTATGGTCACATCATCTTCTCAACGTGTCGATGGTGTATCTCTACTGCGTTTACCTAGTGGGCCTCTCTACAGTGTACCTACTTCTAGCAGTCCATCTTTGATCCATAAGTCTTGCCACATGGCCACAATGAGTATTAAAACCTTTTTTTGCTATATTGTTTATCTCAAGTTATGTCACATTAGGCCGTGCTCGCCCCGCAGTAGGGCGAATGCAACCACAGCAACAACATTCATTGCGTTAAGTATTAATGATATCCATCAAAATGAGTCAGATTTGTGATTGATAGTGTGGTCCGCAATGGTGCTGAATGTCAAACTCATGTTGTTTGCAACTACAGAAAAGCGAGGCTTGGGGCTAAGTACAGACAGCTGTGCTGCTGTGGAGTTTGTTACGCCATTTCTTCTTCCCAGCTAAAGCACTAGGAAGTGGTGAAAAGCGGGCGTTTTTGGGGGGACTGTCTATGTAATTTTGACGTTCAAAAAGTGCTGTCTCTCAGCCTAGTTTTAATAAATGACTTTTGATTTTGATTTTTACTAAAAGCCGCGTGGGTCGATCAATCAGGTCAAGCTACGCTTGCCTCGTTTGGTCCGTGGAGCAAGACCCTTCCATGTCTCGGAAAGCACGTTAAGCCGTTGGTCTCGGCTGTCATTCGTAGGTCTTTGACAGTCGTTAGGTACGGGTCGTCAGCAGCTCGAAAGTTTGACACATATAAATGACAGCCCGGGGAGCAAGTTCTGCGTAAGGTGCTATCCACGGAGCGACCTCGGCAGTAATTCAAAATCTTGAAAATCGACCGACCGACCCATAAACCAATTAATTGGCTGACTATTGAAATTAAATAATAATAAAATAAAACCGAAATATTGTGGTGATTTAATTAAAAAGAATGTATTATTTTAATACCGAATTATAAATATCCACTGTGGCTGCACTGACAATATACAGAAAAATCCTTTTAATGTTGCAAACATTTAAATGTTTTTACACGCTTTATATTGGCTTCACTTGTATGTTTGTTTGTTGGTTTGTTTGTTTGTATGTAACCGACTCCTTTGAGCGCGATTTTGACCCACTTTAAACGGTCAGATTTCATTGAAACTTTGTAAACTTGTCGAGGACCGATGACAATTCAATAATTTATAAAAAACATGAGAAAAAAAAAATAGAGAAAAAAAAATTTGAAAAAAAATCACGTTTTTGTAGTTAGCAGAACTAAAAAATAGAAAATAAATAATAGTTTAAAAAAGCGTGGGGTGCTTGACATTAATTGATTATAAAAATACCTCAAAAAGCACCCCACGCTTTTTAATTGAATTAAATTATTTTCTCCTTTTTTAGTTTGGTTTTTAAAGCGTGTTTTTTAGTTTTTTAAACTATTATTTATTTTCTATTTCAATTGAACTTGGAAACACTTTGAAATTACGGTTATAATAGGTATAATCGTTATTTCTGGGTGTGTAAAAGTCATTTTAATATGTTGTTTTAATAATTAGGTACTAATTCAGTTACAGGTAACCTTAAATCGACTTCTCTATATTTTTTTTACCTTGAGACTATTTTACCTAACTCGGTTTTTATCTTGTAACAACCCAACGATTTCAAATTAGAATGCACAACAATTTAATTAGACAGACAGCCACTTTTAATGCCTATAAACTTATTCATTATAATATTATTCATCACCACTTTTCAACTGTCAAAAGACACGTCTTTAAAAACAAGTCCCCCAATCTCCCAATTCATAACTTGCGTAATAAAAACATATTCCCCCATAAGCGCAGTCCCCCATTAGCCACGCAGGTGTATTGTAGTCTTCCCCTGTTTGTGTAACTTTTGACTTCACTGTCACGGGGAGGCCCGGAGGCCTATTGTCACAGATTATAATAGGTTGTTATTTTGAACGGGAACTTTTATGAGCTGAAATAGTAATTGTAATTTTCTACAGATAAGAATAATATTTTCTGTTTAAGATTATTTATGTAGAGGAGTAACTACGTAATACATTAACAGAAGGAATTGTTTATATTTTGACAGTTCCACAGCATTCATGGCGTTGTTAAAGTTGCTAAGCAGACAATTTTTTCTTGTCTAATGGATTAGCAGTACCGTAAAAAATATTCAGATTCCGATGTGTTCCACTGGCTGAAAACCTCGGAACTGGACAAGAGTTGAAGCCTTGAAGCCATACATTCTCGCTCCGTACCATGGCCTGGACCAGGGCCGTACGGGAGAGATCGCCGCCCCCGATCGCCTCCACGAGGACACGGCGGTGCTCCGCCTAAACCGGGCAGACCTCCACCGTGTTCTCAGGGCGATCTTCGCAGTGAAAACACCCGGGCGTTTCCTTCCGCCTTATCCGAAACAGGAACCTCTCGAAACAACCGTGTCCGGTGAGGACCTGCGTCAGGCGGAAGATGAGGACGCCGTACCGCCTCTCAAGCCACTCCTCAAAGAGTGGACTTACCGCCGCTATCGTGGCGTGCACACAAAATGTTAAAGATTGTAGAAGGATTTCTACGGTGCGATGCCAAAAATGGAGAAACGAAATGTCACTTTGTATAGAAAGAGACATGTCTATTCTTCGTAGAAATAGAAAACGTCATGCTAAGCCTGCTGATGTTAATTTTGCCCAGCGTTCATTCTGGCATACCTATATTGAATGAAATAACGAAAATGATTACCTAACATAATTCATAAATACCCACAATATATACAGGGGGCCGATTCTACTAACAAATTTGTTAAAAAAACGCAATAGAACCGCAACCGAATCACCAGTTTTAAGCGTTTTCTCATTCTACTAAAATGAACAACGGTCCAGCTGCGACACAGCTGCGGTTACGTTTTAGTTACGCCAACGATCGATTGAAACAATGTCAAAACCTATTCTACTAACAAAATCGAACATGAGCGTGACGTTTACTATAGGACAAAGTTAATGATAAAATTATGATCATTATGTCTTTTAATTATAGAAAATACTTTTAGTGCCACATATTCGTGTTTAGTAACATTTTTAGATTCAACTTTTTTCTTTTTGGTATAAATAAAACATATTATTTTGGCATGTTGGTAACGCGGGTTACCCGCTGTGTTCCCGCTACAGTTCAGTTGCAATTCGTTTTAAGTTTAGTTTCCATTTTGCTTATAAAATAGTAGAATGACTTTTTATGTAACTATCGAACGGAAATCGAACTGTTGTGGAAACACAGTTTAACGTGTAACGTTGCAAATTAGTAGAATCGGCCCCCAGATACCATTACAAAAATGTTGAAACAAGAAGCTTGTTCAATTTGAACATAGTTATTGCGGAGTTCACATCAAAGCCCCAATATTAAATTATTTCATAAACTGATTCCCTTTGATCTCACTACGAGGGGCGAAGCGCGAGTGAGTGGCACGTGGAGGTTCCGCATAAATTATTTTATTTCTTTAAGTAGGTTGGTACAAACACTTCTTACACGTCAAACATATTTTTAAAACTAGTGGAGGTCTGCGTTTCCTATCTGACTACTCTGAAGAAATGCCGAAACAAACTCAAGGTCACAGTCTCTTTTAAAGTCCAGACATAATCTTGGTCAGATCATGTGAACACCATAGGGGCCATTCAAGTATTACGTAAGCAGTTTTTTAGCAATTATTGACCCCCCCCCCCCTCCCCCTTGTCAGCAAAAGTAAGCAAAGCTCTTACTCCCCCCTCCCATACTCACGTAAACATTGGTAGCAGACACCTAACGTGTCTGCTCACTTTCTTGTGATTTTGGTATATTATCATCGTTTTCTTCGAGCCATTCTTAAATAAGTAGGGCTGCCATATGTGTTCAAACCAAAATCGACTAAATTTTGTAGAAAATCCTAAAGTTAATAAATAAATTCTGCTGACGTAATCACCATCCATACCCCCCATCCCCCATGTCATCAAAAATAAGCAAAACAAAGACCCCTCCGCCCCCCTGTAGTGCTTACGTAATACTTGAATGGCCCCATATCTGCAATCTACATGGGATCGGTGTCTGAAATGGTCTTTTGAGGAAAGAACCACAGATAGAGTGGACCTGTCCAGCATCTAAACTGTCCAGTATTTACATCTGCCAACCCGCACTCAGCCCGCGTGGTGGATTCCCTCTCACAGAGAGACCTGCGTCCCAGCAGTGGGAATATTATAGGCCGATTATGCTATCGATATGTTTCGGTACAACCATTTAAGTACAACATTATTAGCATATTTGAGAATGGTATAGTGAGGAAACCGGTAAGTCCGACACCAAAAATCAAAGACATGTGACATCTTCCAACCCGCCCGCGTAGACCGTGGTAGTTGACAGGCCACCCCCTCTCGCTCTCGAAGAGCAGCCATGTGTCACACAGTGGGAACATTTTTTGAGAATACTGTTGTGAAAATCGACTTAGACGTAGGTAGACGTAGCTGCAACGTGGCTTTAGCACAGTAGACCACATACATACGCTGCGGCAGGTTATACAGAAGACCGAAGAGTATAACCTGCCTCTCTGTTTAGCGTTTGCGGACTACGAAAAAGCCTTCGATTTGATCGAGACATGGGATGTACTGCAGTCTCTCCTACGGTGCCAGATCGGCTATCGGTACATCGAGGTGTTTGAAGTGTCTGTACGAAAACGCTACTATGTCAGTCCGACTCCAGGACCGGACCTCGAAACCTATACTTCTGCAGCGAGGTGTTAGACAGGGAAACGTTATCTCTCCGAAACTCTTCACTGCTGCACTGGAGGATGTCTTCAAGGTTCTGGACTGGAAAGGGGCTGGATTCAACATCAATGGCGAGTACATCACTTCAATACATCACTTCATACATCACTTCATCAACCTTTGGTTTGCTTCAGTACATCACTTCATCAACCTTTGGTTTGCCGATGATATAGTTGTCATGGCTGAGACCATGGAGGACCTCAGTACAATGCTCGATGACCTCAGTAGAGCTTCTGAAAGAGTGGGTCTTAAAATGAACATGGACAAGACAAAGGTCATGTCCAATGCCCATGTAACACCCACTCTCATAACGGTCGGAGGCGCTACACTCGAAGTTGTGGACGAGTACGTTTACCTAGGACAAACTCCCCAGTTAGGTAGGTCCAACTTCGAGAAAGAGGTCAATTGTTGAATCCGACTCGGCTGGGCAGCGTTCGGGAAGCTTTGCAATATCTTCTCGACCCACATACCGCAGTGTCTCAAGACGAAAGTCTTCGACCAGTGTGTGTTGCCTGTGATGACATATGGAACCGAAACGTGGTCGCTCACAATGGACCTCATAAGAAGGCTTAAAGTCAGCCAAAGGGCAATGTAGAGGGCTATGCTTGGAGTTTCCCTGCGTGATGGAATCAGGAATGAAGAGATCCGTAGGAGAACCAAGGTAACCGACGTACCCCGAAGAATTGCCAAACGTAAGTGGCATTGGGCAGGGCACATTGCTCGCAGAACAGATGGCCGATGGGGCCGAAAAGTTCTGGAGTGGCGACCGCGCAACGGACGACGTAAAGTTGGAAGGCCTCCCACAAGGTGAACCGATGGCCTTGAGGGCCGCAGGAGTCGGCTGGATGCGGGAAGCACAGAACCGGTTGAAGTGGCGGAGCTTGGGGGAGACCTATGTCCAGCAGTGGACGTTTTTCGGCTGAAATCATGATGATACGTAGCTGACTGTACCGTCGATGACCACGTCAATGCATTCAATCAGTTATTGAATATTAACGATCCATCTGAATAGTTCTGTGATTGGCTCATAACATCTCCGTATTCCCATAGTGAATTTGGATTAAGCTAATATGCTTGGTAGATGTGCTAAGGCTGCCCGCAAAATTCGTTTTTTTTTTGTTGCAATTTGGAGGTTAGTTTCAGGTTGTATACAATATTAAAATAAGATTCAAGATCGTAACAAAATTGACAGTACCTACAGAATTATAATAGTAAAAATCATCAATACCAACCTCTAACTTAATTTAATCGCATTGAATTACTTTTACGTCAAATGATCATTCAATTATAATCTAATTAAATGAACTTAGTCGTAGAGTTATTGACGACTTTAGTGAATAAACGAAAAGTCTGAATTTCGCGGGCTTGTTTATGACTTTTTTTTTGTGGGTGGGAAATCATCAAATAACTTCTTCCGATCTGGGTGGAGTAGGAGGTCGTGTCAGACTTTTACTCCTCTTTTAGGAGTGGCTTGAGAGGTGCCACGGCGTCTTCAGCTTCCGCCTGACGCAAGTCCTCATCGGACACGGTGGTTTCGGGAGGTTCCAGTATGTATTTTTTATGGTGTCTCCTTCTCATCGCGTACGGAACCCTAGAAATATCCAATAACAGGGCGCGGCGCGGCAAAGCATACCGCGGTGCGCAGGGTTGCCATTGTGATTTTGTTATTGTTTTCAAAATATTTATAATATTTTCCTGAACAAATCGGCTGCATTCTCTTCTGCACTTGTTTTTTATTTTATTTAGTTTACTTATGCTCATATTTCCGGCTATTTCCTGAACGAAAAAGGTAATAGATTTGTCTAAATGAAAGTGAAGCTTTAGTACCTTTGCAGTTGATTTTGCCGACATATCATTATGGATCGTCATCATAATTTCAGCCGAAAAACGTCCACTGCTTGGTACAAGCCTCCCTACTCTCTTTCGACCTCTGTCTGTTGAGCTACCAAGGACCAATCTTTAATAAAGTAGACCAGTTCATCTTGCAATCTCCGTCTGGGCCTGCGTGATGTCGTTTGCCACTAAGCGGGACTCACTGGGTCCTAAATTTGGCCCATTGATCGTTTGATATGTCCAGCATGCCAGTTGTCCAGCATGCCAGTCCACAGTCCAGATATGTGATTGTTAATATTGTAGGAAAATCGTACCTATACTGACTTTTACAATGTTTGTAAATGTGTGAACACCATGTATCTATCACAGAATTAATTTATCTGTATTGCTTCAATTTGATTCTGTTTACCTATTTTGGTATGGTAATTTTATTCTGGGTGCATCGTTTTCACACATAATCATATAATGAATGTACTATGTTAAATATTGTACTTGAAACATTTTAAAAGAGTAACTATGTAGTTCCTTGCTCATTTTTCTCCATACGAAACTACATTTTGGAAGGGGCGACTAGAATCAATTCTATTTTAATGTAAATGTTGACGTTCAAAAGTGCCTTTTAAGTGCCTATTTGAAATAAATGCTTTGACTTTGACTTTGACAGCCTAATTCCAATAAAGCGTACCATGATTTAATGTAAATAAAATATTATATTCTGGCTGTTACTAGAGACATAAAACTCCACTCCCCACAACTAAATATTGTGTGTGGCAACCCCGCTTGGTAATTATTACATTCCGCGGCTTCGGGCTGCATTCACTCGCAATATGATTTGTAACGAGCGACGTCGAGGTATATCATGTGCCGATCCTGCAAAATTATTACAATATTTACTTGATTAAATCCTGTATGTAACAAAATAACAGTATAGGTTAAAAATACGTCCAAACATATGATAACTTATTAAGCAAGTTAGCTGGGAACATTTTATTGTACGGAGGAATTACCTATTTTTTGCCAAATAATCATTGTAATTTTTGCGATCAAGCGATTGGCGTTGCCACCTACTGGGCCCTCATCTAACATCTATTGACTGTAAAAATAATAATGCTGAACATTTTGTTTGTTTGAACGCCCTAACTGAACTACCAATCCAACAAACTACCAAACCTAAAAAGAAGATACTCGTATACTTTTTCGCTGCATTTAGCTTGCAACCCATTTGCGTAAACACCCTATCAATCAGAAATTTAATCATTTTGCAGGATAACTCAAATCCAATGCTTCATAAATGTAGAAAAATTTGTCTGTCAAAATGATACCCCTTTCTACTGTTAGTATGTGTTCTCAAGTCGTTCACGCGCATCTACTTAATAAAAATCATAAGTTAATTCATTGACAGACAACTCATAGCCTAAACCGTCTTGAAGAATTAAATTTTGCACAAAATATATGACTTAAAGGGAGCATATAAGTGAGTATTGTAGAAAGTTCTTCCCCCAAAAGGGTTTTTTTTTTTTTTTTGAGGATGGGAAATTATCAAATAACTTCTCCCGCTCTGGGTGGAGCAGGAGGGCGTGTCAGACTTTTACTGACTAAAACCCACCCGTGTTCCCTCAGTTGCCTGTGTGCCAGGGGCGACGGTATCTCTTTCGAACAACCTGCACCCCTGGCAGGCATCGGCCCTTGCGGACCCCACCCTTTGGTGCTGACATCTCTTTGAGGCGCGCGTGGAACACAACGCGCCGTCGACCCGGGCTTGGTCCTTACCGGACAGCGAGCTACCCATTACTCGCCGTCCGCAAGCCCGCGCCTACGGTGGCCGGGAATCAGCCTGGGATTCCCGACGCCCAGGGCTTCTCCCGCGGCGACTACGGCCGTGAGGGCGCATATACTGCCTCTCCCTCACGTGCGCCGCCTCCCTCTTCGCGAGCATTACTGCTTCGCAGAAGGAGGTGACGGCTAACCATTGACTCTCGCTCCGTACCATGGCCTGCACCAGGGCCGGACGCGAGAGATCGCCGCCGCCGATCGCCTCCACGAGGACACGGCGGTGCTCCGCCCAAGCTGGGCAGACCGCCACCGTATGCTCCACCGTGTCCTCAGGGCGATCTTCGCAATGGAAACACCCGGGCGTTTCCTCCCGCCTTATACGAAACAGGAACCTCCCGAAACAACCGTGTCCGGTGAGGACCTGCGTCAGGCGGAAGGTGAGGACGCCATGCCGCCTCTCAAGCCAGTCCTCAAAGAGGGGACTTACCGCCGCTATCGTGGCGTGCCCTCCCCCAAAAGGGTTAAATAGAGGATGAAAGTTTGTGTGGAAGTCCTTCTTTTAGCCGATGGGAAAATCCATCAGTTTCATACGGTTTGTCAACTAGAAGAATAGCTTACGCTTAGATTAGGAAGGTAAGTTAAAAATGCCTCCTCCATTCCACCAGGCTCCAGGACCTCATTCAGTGCTCTCAGCCGGTTCATGCCGCCATATCGCTATTAATTATAATGTTGTTACAGAATTAATAACGCTTGTTGATAATAGCCAGATTTAACAGATTGTTACAAATTGCGGAGCTTGAATTATTTTCGAGGGTATTCAATTATTGTATTGAAAATACGTTTTTGGTTTTACAATTTAGGTTTTTGATGGTGGTGTTTTTTTCTGTTAGTTGAATTAGAAATACAACGTTTGTGTTCTATTTTAATACTGAAAACTATTTCAGCCCGCTACACTTTTGACACTAATTCTGGCTCTTAGTGATCTACCTACTGCAGAGGTGACCAAACTAAAAAATTTTGAGACCACAGACCACGAACAATACCAGAAAAAAAAAATGTTTCGAAGCCTGCATCGATATCCTTATAGCAACTTATTAAGAAAATACATAATGTCCGCCAAAGCGTCCGGGAACATTACTCGTAAATCAAAATATGGCTGACAGGGCTAAACATTTCTTTTTCACCAGGTCTTGATTCAATATGCCACAAGGTAAACCCGACTACTTCATGGGAACTGATTTTAAGAGATATCCTATTGCCCGACGGGAAAAAAAGCTCTAGGTAAGTACCTACGTATTCTCAGAGGAACACACAGAAAAAAGTCCATGATCAAAGCATTTGCAATAAATAGCTCTGTTAAGTACATAAAAAAAAACTTCATCTGTCATTATCCCTTTCCCGCCATGACACTTGACCATAGACAAAAATGTAATTGTTTTCCCGACACGTGCTGCCACTCTAGCGACATGTTTTCCCCTATTATCGGGGTAATACCGCCGGAGCGGGAGGGGAGGCCTACAATGGATGACAAATTGCCTGACGACAAAGCGCTACGGTTTATTGGGCTCCGTTATGAGGGTTCCGGCGTATTTGTGGAGTAGGAGTGGAGTGGAGATGTGTTAGTGCTGTAAATTTGAAGCGAATTTACAAAATCAACACGGTTAAGAATTCCTTCATATCAAAGCATATCATGTCATAAAAATAGCTTTATCACAGCAATTAAAATATACAATAGAATCACAAAGAAAAAGAGACCTCACTCTTAAACACTTTTAAATCCAAACTACATAATTATTATGGCTTTATATTGGTAATGGTTTTTAAAGCGTAAAATAATTTATTGACAAAAAGTAACAGATAACGATTGTTATTGAGTTTCCATTATTTTATTTGTATGTACATTATTTTTAAGATATCATCAGTTTTATTGTTATTAGACATGTTAGAATAATAATTTTAAAAAATTAAGTAATTCATATTATTATTCATTTATTCATCAAATATAAGCTAACAGTTTACACCAAATCGCTTTTAACTATGCTAATTCTACAAAATTACATTAAAATTTAATTAAAACTTCTTAGATTAAACAAAAAACAACCTTGTACGTAACACCAGAACTAAACAATTGTTTCTATAAATATACACATGTTTAGCGATTGTTCCTTGAGCGTCAAAAAAAATCTGCGTCAGGAATATATTTTAGAAAGTCGTTTATTAACTTAATTGCTCAAGCAGTGGGGGTGTAGTTGGTTCGGGGAGCACGCCACGTAGGCGAGTAGCAGAGGAGTCTATGTTGTCGTCTTACAAGGGGAGCACGCCACGTAGGCGAGTAGCAGAGGAGTCTATGTTGTCGTCTTACAACGGAACGTAAAAATTTAATGCCTCTCGTAGAACGGGACTATTACCTATTAGTATTAATAAGACCTTATTGTACCATGTTTTAAGCAAATACATATATTCTATTCTATTTTTTATCAACAGTGAAGCGAGCTGTCCACAATTCTGTTTTGTCATCGTGAAATGTACTTTTTAAAAGTTGACTTAAAATCCTTCCTGGAATGACAAGTTATTTGGTTAAGTTTGTAGTCCAGCTAATCAGTGAATTTCATCCCTCGCCCAAAAATATTAGCACAGCTGTCGACTCCACCCCTCTCTCTGCGCCCGCCATGATTCAGTAGGTGGCGCGCGCCACATAATGAGATAGTGAGCTGCGCCGACTGGTTATTGCCTCCTATAATAACGAACATAATATGTAACCGAACGATTTACATAGGCATATCTAACGTACAGTTTACCTAAATATTAAATAATTTTCTAAAACTTGGGTGTATCACATAGGTAAGGTTTTGGCCATTGTTAAAAGCAAAAAGTAGGTTTAGTTCAATGATGTATTGGTTTAAGGATGATTTTTTTAATATTCGGATGACTTTTTGAGGCTGTCAAACCGCAATATTTATTAATATTGCGGTTTTACAGCTTTTCTTAAGGCCCATAGTATCCTCATCTCCCGTCTGAATGCTAAAGCACGACTGCCGCCCGCGCCCGCGCAGGGCACATTTGAGCCTTTATCTCAAAATGGAGATATTCCTTGGTAAATGTTGATTAATTTACAATTGTGCTCTAGCGATTCTGTGGTACCTCTAACTATCTATTTTTCAGTGTATTTTTTTTTCCAAATAACGAAGCCCTTTAGTAGGAGTATGGAATAGAAGGCAAAATATTGCGTGTTGGAAAATATTTTTTTACAGCAAAAGTATTAACCATACAAAAAAGAACCTTCGGCAAAATGATCTATATGAATCTATAGCAAAACATATACATTTTTCAAATCTTCAAGACAAGCCGTTAATGAGCAGTACGGTTCATAAAGTGACCGTGTTGCGCTACCAAACGGGACTTAGGCACTTAAGAGAAGTTTGTCAAAATATTATATTTATTCGTTGGATAAAAGTTATGTATTTCAATTGAAGTTACATGACTATTGAAAAATTACCGTTAAGTTATGATAACATTTTATTTCCAGCACCCTAATTGCGTAACACACTCATTAATCACAATGTGAATAATTTTTAGGGCTATTGCTAATTCATTGCTTCATATGTTCGAAAAAATTGTCTGCTCAACAACGTAAATAACGCAATGAATTTTGTTGAACTGTCAAAATGAAAGCCATGCATCGTAACGGGTTATAGCAATGGGATCATTCTAGTCTAGTTTGATTATGAATACAATACACAACCGAAAACAGAAGACACATATATATTTATTTGTAATACATATATATTTAGTCTATGGAAGACACAACGAACTCAACTGTTGGCCACGACTTCGTTTACTATCCAGGTTGACATGTAGCTGATAGCTTTATTTCATAGAAAACAAACAGTTTATTTATTTCAATTAAACTAAGTAACTACAGCGAATAAACTAAAACAAAGCGTCAAAAAACTCATCCGCATCGCTGTCGACTGGTAATGTACCCAAGAGACTGGCGGCATTACCACGTTGTATAGCAATGCTCAGCCTCTGGCCAAAGTAAAAACCAGCCCTTGGGTCACGGGAAGTGTCAACCAGCCGTTTGGAGATTTCCTTGTAGAGAGCATGAGCACTCGGACCCCACGGCCCGAGGGTTTCAACCCCAAACGGCTCGAAAATATAATTACCAATAATATTGTTATACTTTCGCCGCTTGAGGTTTTCCGCAGCCGCATCGGCAACGCTAGCACAGCACACCGACCCAGGAAGATGGGATGGCGCAAGAGTATCGACACACGTTGCATCCCACACTAAAGGCCTACCCATCTTCCATGGAAATAAAGACATGCCGTCCGGTCTCTTGCCATCGTCGCGTGCCAAGCCAGTGGGTTCTTGTATGTTCATGTAGCTTATGTTTTTCCAGGGCATTGTCTATCTATGCGCCAAATTTCATTCAAATCCGTTTAGTGTGAAAGCGTAATAAACAAACTTACTTTCACATTTAGGATAGTGAGTTATTATATTATAGAGAATACAAATATGCACCAACTACTTTATGACGGAATTTCAACCTCCTGAAAATCTATAACAGGGGCTTACAAGGGGCTAAACAAAACCATTGAAAAGCAATAAGCGACCAAAGTCACGTACAAAAACTAGTACCAACAATTTAATATACACAATATGCATCTCTACTTTCAAAACTTAAAAAGCGAAAAGATTACCAACAGATAAAAAGAAATAACACAGATAAAATCAAATATTCACTAGTATAAAAAAGCAATATAGTAGGGATGTCAGTTACACCGATTAGGGCACTTAATATATGATCACAGATATTAGCGAGTGGAATTTTAATCACCACGCAGTACACAGCCCTAAGTGGAAAGTTGACAAGAATTGTTGGATAGGGGTGGCACGGGAGCGAAATTGTATTTTTCGAAATTTATAATTATACTTTTTATGGTTTTATTCAGTGTTATGTTTGGATGAATTTGCATAGATATACAAGGTGTTCATAATTGAGTACTGAATCGATTTCAGTTACTTTTAATATAGGTATTTTTGTCAAAAATTATGAATTGAGTCAAAGAAAATTCAAATTGGTAGAAAATGCCTTTGGCATTAAATCCGCCTCTGTACATTTCTGTGCGTGAAGTATTAAATAAATAAAATTCAATCTTATTTCAAAGCAATGGGACTCAATTTTAACTGCATGAAATAATGCTTAGATCAACATGTATAATAGAAAGATAGTAGAAAAGAAAAGTATTGGTCACTGTATTATGCGTTTAACTCAATACCTACTCTAATTGGGGTTTATCAGGTCTTACGTTAATTATGTAATTTGCTGGCTGGCTGGCTTGTGGTTCGTTGGCTTAATTCTTGTTGCTTTGACAGTCGTTACGGGTCGTCAGAAGCTTGAAAGTCTGACAGCCAGTCTTACCAAGGGGTATCGTGTTACCCAGTTACTGGGTTGTGGAGATCAGATTGGCAGTCGGTTCATGTAAAATTCTGGTATTCGCTGCATCCGGTTAGACTTTAAGTCAACCCCGACATAGTCCGGAAAAGGCTAGGGAGATTGATTACAAACACAATTGGAGGCGTGTGGGGCTAATTTAGTGGACTGTATTTGCGTTGCGGAACAAAACGATTGACAAACGCTTGGCGATAGGTATTTTTCGAATTGCAGGGGCGTGTACGAACAGTAGAATACAACCCGATTAGGGAGGGAAAGCACAAACTCTTTACGGGGCCACGCGCACGCGTCCCTGTCGGTACACTGGGTCACTTTTCACTGTTCCTGGGGCCTTAGTCTGCTATTTTTATAAATTCCTCATTCCAACACGATCCCATTGTCATTCATTTGTCATTTTGCTAAAAGTTCGTAATCTGCTAAATTCATAATGGTCGATCATTGGACAGTCAATGGTCTCGTAATAGAATTGTGTCATAATGGCATTTTCGTATTGCCATTATGATAAAACTCGTTAGTAGAAATGTTTTTCGAAAAACTACTACTAAATTTGAATATTTATTCATGCCAGATTTCATTTATATATATTATTTATTAGTATTTTTTGCAATCTAATGAAGTAGGAAGTTCGTAAATTAAGTCAGTCATTCATATGTCATGATGTACGAGATTACCAATCAATGCCATTTCTTTCAATGGAGTGTCAGTGGCTGACCATTGGAAAGTCATAATGACGCCATTTTATTAGTAGATTACCAAACTTGTCAAAATCAACAATTATGAAATCAATGATAGACCATTCTGACACTATTGTAATAGCAGACTTGAGGCCCTGGCAGTTGAGCTTCAAGTCACTGTCCTCACACGTTACACACAAACTGTTGATTATAAGTCTTATTACAAACGAAAGTGCGGTGATTCAAGAGTTATCAATATTTTCAATCGGAGCGGGCGCCACGGCAATGCGTGCGCGACAAATGGCGGGCCGAATAAAAGTCTAATCTTCTTATTCACTCGTGAAGTATGTGCGAGAAAGGGATGGGGGACAAGGAAAGCATATGTCAAACAAATTTTGAACGCTGGCGCAACCAACAGTAGGTACAATCTAAGTTAACCTATAATTTACAAAATCAAAAAACCCGATTGTCTAAAAAGTGAACTTCAATTTAAAAAGATGGAAACAAGAAACTTGTTGACTAAAGACTATTAGAATAAAGCAATCTCATGCAATCGGAGGCATCTTCTTAAATTTAACAATAAAGACCTTATTATTTTGTTTATTTCACAGTTTTTAGTTAATATAATTATGTTTGAGGTTTTGAGAAAAAAAAACACGATATGGCGCAAAATTAGGCCATATTTTTTTCAATTTTGTTACACCCAGTGTCACTTTCACAATTAAGACAAATCTAACGGCACCTCTCAACCTGAAATCGATCAAGCCATTTAGGCTATACATACATACACTCGAAAAACATAACCCTCCTTCTGGCGCAGTCGGGTAAAAAAGGGAAGAGCTCAGTGGGCATCAAAGAATTCGTCCGCATTGCTGTCAGTGGGAAATTTGCCCAAAAGTCTGGCAGCGTTGCCACGTTGGATGGCAGTTCTGATTATTTGAACTAAACATAGACCAGCCTGGTCACGTGAAGAATTGACTAACCGTTTGAATACATCATGTTTCGTTTTGTGAATGCAGCGACGCTTGCATAAGTATTTTAAATTAATAATAAATTCAAGACGCGCCAACCCTACCCAATCAGGGGTGCTACAATCAAAATGCGCATCATCCGATTGCGGACTACTTTTTGTCGACTGCGCTCCCCTGTCGTCGCAGTTTCATTATGATTTGCCAGGAGAGGCCAGGAGACACAGAGGGTCCCATTTTAATATTGTTTTCTTGCTCGAAGGGTCCACGTCATTGACTTTGACAATTATTCTAGCGTTTAATCGTGAGGGTAGATTAACAATTGATGTTTTTGCATTATTACATTTATTACGTACTTGAGTTTGTTATGGTTTTTTTAATAAAATAAGGGTTGTTAGTAGTTCGTTCGGATTATTTGCTCTTTTTGTCAGGTGGTTTTTAAGAGTTATCTATGCTTTTGATCGTTTGTTAAGAGTATGACTCAAGAAGTAATATGACAATTTTTTTTTTAACTAGTGGGTGACTACTTTTCTGTCATATTCAATGAGCTTACCCTACTTCCTATTATCCTGCTTACCCTTTTAATATTATAAATGTGAAAGTTTGTATGTTTAAATGATTAGCTATTTAGATGTTTGTATGTTTGTTTTTTTTTTGTATTTGGATGAAATTTGGCACACAGATAGTTTGTAGCCTGGAATAACACAAAGGATACTTTTTATCCCGCAGGCGAATCCGCTGGCCACAGCTAGTTAGTAATAATAACCATATCTAACAACTACAGCTTCTTGATCGATCAGGTGATAAGCTTCGTTTGCCGAGGTCAGTCTGTGGATGGGTGACCATCTTTAAACACCGAGACGCCTTTGCCTGGAAGTCGGACACAACATGGGGAACAAAAATACAAACAAAAAAGATTTGATAGTTTTTATTACCCGACTTCGCCAGAAGGAGGGTTATATTTTTCAGGTGTAGGAAAGAAAGAAAACAAAAAGATGCTTCCGACTGCATGAGACTGCATAAAGTATTCAGTTTAATAGTCTACCTCATAAACAAAATATTTTTTTTTCATCTTTTTTAATGTAAAGTAAAAATATATTTATTATAACAAACAAAAACCCGACTGCGTAAAAAGTGATATTTACGCAGTCGGGTTTTAGTTTTTTTTAACCGACTTCAAAAAGAAGGAGGTCATCAATTTGACATGTTTATATATATAAATATACTGGGTGGAATTTTCGAAGCGTACCTAGAGGATAAATACTGAAGACAGCAAATTTTACTCAAAGGAAATATTCTTTTATTTTTTTAAAGAAACAAAACTGCATTTAAATATTTTTGAAAATACGCTTATGGAAATCGAACCGAGTAAAATCCGAAAAAATCTCATCCTGTACTTTTATGGCACCAATCGATAGGGTCAATCATAAGGATCAAATTTCTCTAGCAAACATGGTAAATTAAATTAAACAAAAACCAGGAAATCTAAACATATTTTATTCGAACGAAAAAAACGATTAAATTAACTAATTCGTTGCGCGAAATTAGCTCCATTTTAATGGATGCACAAATTTATTATTTTAAGGAATTCATCTACATCGGAGCCTCATCTACAGCAAAATGATGCTCCGGCCCATAACAGCAGAATCACCACTGCCTACACAATCAGATGGCCTGCGAGATCTCCAAATCTCATCCCTTTAGAAATTTTTCATGCGGATATGTAAAAAATCAAATTAACCAAAAAACCTATACAACTGTAAACGAGCTAAAAACTGAGGTTTACAATACAATTTTCAATATTCACCACAACACGCTACTAAAAGTTTTTCAAAATGAATTCTTTAAAAGAATGAATTTGTGCATCCGAGAAATTGGAGCCCATTTCGAGCAATTATTTAATATTTTTTTTCCTTTTTTTTGTTCGAATAAAATAAGTCTAGATTTCTTGGTTTTTGTTTAATTTAATTTACTTACCATGTTTGCTAGAGAGATTTGATCCTTATGATTGACCCTATCCATTGGTGCCATAAAAGTACAGGATGCTATTTTTTCGGATTTTAGTCGGTTCGATTTCCGGGTGGGGCAAGCGTATTTTCAAAAATCTTTAAATGCATTTTGGTTTCTTTTTAAAAATAAAGAAATGTTTCCTTTGAGTATAATTTGCTGTCTTTAGTATTTCGAGTACTTTCCCTCCAGGTACGCTTCAAAAATTCCACTCTGTATATATATTTTATGTATGTTCGGGCATAACTCCGTCATATATAGACGGATTTGCAAAATTATTTTTTTGTTCGAAAGGGGTTTATTCCGAAATGGTCCCATTTAAATTTCATATAGATCTGATGGTGGGTTTCGGAGACAGACAACGGAACTCTTCAAAAAATGACAGCAAATCAACCGCGATTGCTGCTATCGCATAAATATGCATTGTTTTGACCCCAAGCATGATGAAATTTCGATTTCTGTGTGGGGTAGGTACTAAACCTAAAAACTTAAAAAAAAAACAACCAACTTCCAAAAAAACAGTACAAAGTAAAAAATTACTTTAATTTCGGAAGGCGGTGACAAACAATTAAAATACATATCCAAAGTCACCGACTTCCGAAATTACTGAAAGTTATTTTTCACTTTTTGGAAGTTGGTTGTTTTTTTTAAATATTTTTTTCTCTAGCATTCAACCTCAATGTCTACAGCCGTAAAACCATTGCCCGTTCAAACATGGCGATGTAATCTTCAAATGCAATCACTGGCCAATAATAAATCAGTTTGATATTAAAAACCAGCGTGTTTTAGGATTTATATCTAGACGAGATACAACTCCAAACGCTGTTATTGGACGTTTTGATAGATATTCATGGCGTTTATGGTTACCATAAACTAGTACCATAGACTAAATAGTCTGTTCCAAAACTATCTAATGAAAGCGTAAACAAACTCTGCAGGGTAATTGCGTAACACACAACTGTAGATATGGCTGTCATTTGACAGTTCAAAAAAAATATTTGTGATAATTAATTATTGCGCTGCCGAGCAGACGTATTACTTAGCCATAACGATATTTTTCTGTCTTAAAAAATTTAAAACAGCCGCATGGGTCGAGCGATCAGGTTAACCTTGTCTTGCCACGGTTTGTTCATGGATGGGTGACCATCTTTACATATCAAGACCCCGCGTGCCTTGATAAGCACGTTAAGCCGTTATTGTAGGTCCCGGCTGTCATTCGTAGGCAAGATCTTTGACAGTCGTTACTGGTCATCAGATGACCGAAAGTCTGACAACAAATCTTACCAGAGTGGAGGTCAGATAGGCAGTCACATAATCAGCCTATAACGTTCCCACTGCTGGAACACAGACCTCCTCTCTGTGAGAGGGAGTAGGCTGTAATTAGACATGGGCGAAATGGCTCACTGAAAAGAAAAAGAGCGATTAGCTCTTTCAATCTAAAGAGCTATATCACTCTTCTAGCTCACTAGCTCTTCTATAGCTCAGTGACGCCGACTGTTAGCTCATTTGACTCATGCCGCACGCGCGTCGAAGGAGACGGCACTGCTCGCTCAATAGTGTGTACCTAGCTTTTTGGAAGTTTGTACTCTTTATAACTCACTAGCTCTTCTATAGCTCAGTGACTCAGACGATGAATGTTAGCTCATTTGACTCACGCTGCACGCGTGTTTAAGGAAACGGCTCGGCCCGCTCAATAGTTATTGTCAATAGCTCTTTGGAAGTTTGGAGTTAAGTTAAATAAGTTTTTCTGTTTGTTTATAAAATGTTATGACTTTGCATAAACAATGCCTTTCATAATGTGCCAAAGTATTTTCTACTTTAAAGCAATGGCCATAAAGATAGATTTACAGTGATTTATGTCGTATGATAGTCTATAATCACGTATTGTACCGGAGAGCTATTGTTGGAAGAACGAACGATGCAATCCGAAGTATTCCGAAGCGAACCGAATGAGCCTTTCGGCCGGTGACTTCGGTCCGTCATCGCTGAAGTACTGAGCTAATGAGCTATTTAGCGAGCGAGTGAGTGAGTGAATGAGAGCGACGTCCATCAAAAAGAGCTAGCTCTTTTCTATCACTCGCTCACGAGCTAAGCTACCCATGTCTAGCCGTAATCCAACGCCCCGCGCGTTCAGCGTCCAGTGCGGGTTGGTAGATGTCACATGTCTTCGAATTTTTGGTTCTAGGACATGTCGGTTTCCTCACGATGTTTTCCTTCACCGTTTGAGAGCAGTGGTGATGAAATTATTTACATAAAGTAATGCGCCTGGCTGGGTTCGAACGCACAACCTTACAATCAAGTCGCAGCTGTTACCACCGGGCCACCACTGCTCTCCCCTGTAACTGTTCCCCTATAACTTCACTTGGGACTGACTAAAAATTACGGTATTACGGCCAAATCCTTTTCAAAGAGAGGTGCGTGGTGGTCAGTGGGATCATTGTAGACAAATTTATTATGCTATGCTCAATTTGCAAGTAGCACTACAGTAACGTTTTCTGCTCCATTTGTTTACATTTACATCAAATACTTTGGGCGGAGCACCGCCGTGTCCTCGTGGAGGCGTTCGGCGGCGGCGATCTCTCGCGTCCGGCCCTGGTGCAGGCCATGGTACGGAGCAAGAGTAAATGGTTAGCCGTCACCTCCTTCTGCGAAGCAGTATTGCTCGCGAAGAGGGCGGCGGCGCACGTCAGGGAGAGGCAGTATATGCGCCCTCACGGCCGTAGTCGCCGCGGGAGACGCCCTGGGCGTCGGGAATCCCAGGCTGATTCCCGGCCACCGTAGGCGCGGGCTTGCGGACGGCGAGTAATGGGTAGCTCGCTGTCCGGTAAGGACCAAGCCCGGGTCGACGGCGCGTTGTGTTCCACGCGCGCCTCAAAGAGATGTCAGCACCAACTGGTGGGGTCCGCAAGGGCCGATGCCTGCCAGGGGTGCGGGTTGTTCGAAAGAGATACCGCGGCCCCTGGCACACAGGCAACTGAGTGAACACGGGTGGGTTTTAGTCAGTAAAAGTCTGACACGCCCTCCCGCTCCACCCAGAGCGGGAGAAGTTATTTGATGATTGCCCACCCAAAAAAAAAAAAAACATCAAATACTTTTGGAACACACTAATATCTGCCGAATGCCAAGTTTTTTACCAAATTATTCTCTATTACATGTTTTTTTTGTGTTAACAATTTTTATTTATTTATTTGTGTCAGCCTCACAATTGACCAGTGAAAGTGATTGCCTCGAAGTAATCCAAGTTATCATTATAAGTTTCCCAGTCTGACAACTCAGTTACTGGGCAACACAATACCCCTTAGAGAGTCTGGTTGTCAGACTTTCGGGCTTCTGACAACCCGTAACGACTGTCAAAGATCCACGAATGACAGCCAGGCCAACGGCATAACGTGATTTCTTCGTGAGGTCTTGGTATGTAAACACCCATCTACGGACCAACGTAAGTATTGATCTAAAAACTTCCAGTCAAATATTTTAATTCGTCCTGTGCCTCCTCCATTTTAGTTGGTAACTCCTCGTTTTCACAAGTATCGGCCTCAGATTATGATATTAAATTGTTTCATGAGAGACGGCGGGGAACGCGGGGCGGTGGGGAAACACAATGGGGGGCGGACTTGGGACGAACCAAATAAAATTTTAATTAAGTGATTAATTACAATGTTGGCCTGTGTCTGTTTGGACTTACATCAATGATAGCTCCATTGTAAACTTGTATTTAGAACCTTGAGCATCACTCTCTAATTAAAAGCCAGTTCATTTGTTTTTGCAGATCTTTTTTTTCGTTATAGTTTAAGGTTTAGGTAGTAAAAATGTAATCTAATCTAACTAATGTTATAAATGTGGAAGTTTGTATGTTTAGATATTTATATGTTTGGATACTTAATCACGCAAAAGCGGCTGAACGGATTTAGACGAAATTTGGCACACAGATAGATTATAACCTGGATGAATACATAAGGTGACTGGTCGTCTTGCTGACCATGGTTTTGTTATTGTTAATTATATTAAGTTTTTATTAATTTTAGTCCAGAGGTCCTAGTTTAACTTTTGTTACTTTAAGTTGCAGCTATATTTGCATAATGCAGAATTGCATATGTAAGCTGGCATGCCCTTTATGCCTGAAGGCTATTATTTAGATTGGAAGTTCTGTTTACGTTTTATTTTAATTTTCTATTATTTTTAGTTTTCAATTTTTGATGGTATATTGGCGTGTGCTAGCTGACATATGGCAAATTTTATGTATTTTTTTTTGTGTTTCGTAATTTTTATTACCTATTATTGTATAAAATCAAGTTCTTCTAACTTAACAGACAGCTGTGCTGCTGGGGAGTTTGTTGCGCTACTTCTTCTTCCCAGCTAAAGCACTAGGAAGTGGTGAAGGGCGGGCGTTTTGGGGGGACTGTCTTATGTAATTTTATTTTGACGTTCAAAAAGAGCTGACTCTCAGCCTAGTTTTCATTGGGCTAGGTGCTTGACATTAATTGATTATAAAAATACCTCAAAAAGCACCCCACGCTTTTTAATTGAATTAAATTATTTTCTCCTTTTTTAGTTTGGTTTTTAAAGCGTGTCTTTTATTTTTTTTTAGCTATTTTATAAGTTGCACCTCGACTTATCTCTGTACTTGGGGCACCCCAACTCGGAGAGGTCAGCTTTATTTAGAATTTTTACTACACCTTAAATTAAACCCTGAATAAAATGCATGAATGAAATGGCTAAATGTCGACCGACATTTAATTAAATGTTGATTTGCTAGCCATTTTATGTAACACAACAATTTTAAAAAAGACTTCGAAATTATCGATTCTAAGATCAACCCACGATATCCGTTATAATGTTTGCTGAAGAACTTTCATCAGCTCAAGTCTGGACTATGCTCTACTCGAGGTTTCTACTGATGCCATTTTGAGATGTACTCAAAACTCAATATCTGTATTGCTTTACCATAATGTGTACTTAGGTGGTAAATATATAGGTATTGGAACTCTCGATGGAAGACCTAAACTTTCCAGCATTCAATTATGCTACTTTGCCAATTTATTTAAAATTATTGTATCCTTTCTTACCTCATCGGGACCGGGTTTTACCGAAAGCTGAAATTCCTTTCTCCCAAACCCGTATCTGCCTCAATCAAAGGCTTTTACCGACCGCAAATCACTGCTAAACCACACCCCTCCAATCTGGTCCCGCCCCCTTGACGCATGCGCGTCACCAGCCAATCAGAGCGCCCCAAACTCACCCCCCTACAAGGGTAGCAACTACCCTCCACAATTGACCGCTTACGATGTAATTTTTTGCGCGCCAAACCGATCGCTCGTAGCCACGCCCTTACAAATTTAAAATTGTGCCCCTTTTTAAATCAAAAACCACAAGCCAATATCGCTTTGCAAGCCGAACTGAACAGTCGCATCATTCTAAAATTAACTACCTAATTAACTATTAAACTAATAAATTAACCCAATAAAATTAACTGACGGACTTAATAAGTGAAATGTGTAATAAAATAGTGATTAAACTAATAATTAAAAAATGATTTTTAAATATTTTGAAGTGAATTGAAGATTACAATACAATGATGGAACAGAGGCAGAATTCGAATATGTATCCGTCGAATTTAACTGATCTGCTAGCAGTGTCGGCGTACCAACAAAACGTGGACAGATTGTCGGCGATATCCGACGGCGAAGACAAATACAATGCAGACGGCTACACCGACACTGTCGACCGCTTCGCCGAAAACGCCGACAGGTCTTCTTCACCAGTGTCTACGTTGGATGACGGTGACAGCAGCCAGTCGGCGTTCGGTGTTGACCTAACAGGCAAAGGCACAAATTTAGCGGGAAAATCTTTCACCATCGCCGCCATCTTGGGTTTAACGAATGCTGATGAAGATGTGATGAACTTGAGTGTTCAAGAGCGGTTGCAGCAGAATCAGAGACAGCTGCAGAATTACTTGTATGCTGGTCATGATGTGCAGAGAATTAATGAAGGGTTCTGCAGAAGTATGGTTGGAGTGCCGCCGGGGTTACGACAAGGTAAGATTTAAAGTTCAATATGTGATACAAAATTACCGTCAACATCTTCTTGTCAGGTCCTATGTTACCTGTGATCGGCGAAACACGTTTTTTTTTCCATCTCCCCTGACCACTGTCACGCTTTGTTTCATTCCCTTCTCTTTATTTATTTAATACTTCACGCACAGAAATGTACAGAGGCGGACTTAATGCCAAAGGCATTTTCTACCAGTCGACCTTTGGGTGATGCAGAGACAAACAGTGGTAGGTGCAATTACGTAACTCGTGTTTTGAATATTTATTCAAATATAAGTAATAGTATAGGCATAGCATAGCATTCCTCACACAATCCATCTTTTTCCTCTCCTTATCAATTTCTTAACATGTACCTATATTGTTTGTACACTGTTTTAGTTATACACGGTTCCTACCTTAATTATGGTCCAGGAGAAAACATTTTATGCAAGTTTTAGAACAATTCCTTTCCTTCATAACAATCCTTCTTTTTAAACTATGATTTTCATTAAAAATGTTGCCCAACGACTATTACTTAGTCGTAGTAATAATGAGGTGCAAGTGAAAATTAACCTTATTAGGTATGTCTTAAAGAAAAATATTTACTTTCGAATTAGAATATTATGAACAAAATATATTGGCCTTGATTATTTATTTATTTATTTTATTTATTTATCTAAACACAGGTTATTGTTCTTAAAATTATACAAGGCACACTATTAGACCTCTGGGTCTGTCTTAGCATGCCATGGTCTGGAATTAATCAACGCGCTACTGTGAAATTAAGGTAAAATGGAGTGGTAATATTCTTTGAGCTTGTGTTTTATGTTTTTCCTGTTCATTGAGTCGCGAATGTCTATAGGTATTTGGTTTAATAAGACGGGTATTGTGAAAGATGCAGTGCGCCTACCATAAAAATTGTTTTTACGTGGCACTTTAAGTGATTTTATCTTTGATAGGGGAGTAATCTAAATATAATAGAGCCCTCAACATGAAGTCAGTTTCTGTTATTAGCAGCAAATCAGCCTCGCTACCCTGCTTATATTAAAACATTACACATCACAAGCTATGAAAATCACAGTAAGTAGAAAGCAAAACGCAGACACACCTGTTTTTCTAATGACAATATCTATTAATAAAAAAAAAATAGATCTCCATTATAATAAAATATAATTACAATATTTTGATGACATTTAAAGAGAAAACTGACTGTGAATGTGTGTACTATGCAAGCTAGATTGAATAGTCTGGTGTGGTGGAAGTCTTTAGTTGTATTTTGTATATGGCCTACGCAAGTGTCCTGTAGATCTGGTATCGTCTTGTGACGGGTCGTTGAGCTTCGTAAAATAGAGTTAATCTACACAGTGCATCCATGCCGTCTGTTGGAACAGGTCGGCTCAAAGCTGCAATGGCTCTTTCTTCAAAAAGCCCTCCCAGACATGGCCCTGCATTGTTAAACTCACATAAAATTATATTAATATAATGTTTGGACTTTAAAAGAGACCACGATCTCTGAGTTTATTTCGGCATTTCTACTGAGGGATCATTCAGCTATGAAATGCCGGCGCTATCTAGTTTTTAAAATATTAACCAACAAAATATTGACGTATTAAAGTGTCTTAACAGATCTACTTACATAAATAAACATTTCGTTTCATTTAAAAAAACCCGCTCAGAGATTAATAAGAGGTTTTATGATTAAAAGTAACGTTTAATTAGTTTGAAGACTTTATTCATATTTATGGGTAATACCTACTAATTATGCTTGATACTAGGTAATTGTACCCAACCCAACTTGAAAATAACAATCCTCAATTTTGGACACAGGATGTCACCTTGAGGTACTCCTTTGAGTTAAGCTCTGAAGTTATCGTATTTTTAACCGACTTCAAAAAGGAGGAGGTTATCAATTCGTCGGAACCTTTTTTTTTTTTTTTTTTATGTATGTTCCCCGATTACTCGAAGATGGCTGGACCGATTTGAATTTTGTTTTTTTTTGTTTGAAAGGGTATACTTCCCAGGTGGTCCCATGATCATCAAATCAGGATCTGATGATGGGATCCTGGAGAAATGGAGAGAACTCTTCAAATTTTATAGGCACACAAAGCGATTTAGGTATTTTTTGGAAGAGTACTTTCTCAGAGTAGTTCCATTTCAATTTGGTGAAGATCTGATGAAGAACTTCGGAGATATGCAACGGAACTCCTCAATAAATGATAGCAAATGGACTGGGATTGCTGAAATCTCATCTCTGTCTATTGCTTACACCAGTTCATAACATAACATCACGCCAGTATGCTGTGAAGGTGTAAGCACATGTGAACCACTAAAAAGTGAAAAATAAAAACTTTTTCCAAAAAAAAAACAACCGACTTCCAAAAAAACACTACAAAGTGAAAAATAACTTTAATTTCGGAAGGCGGTGACAAAAAATTCAAATACAGCTCCAAAGACACCGACATCCGAAATTAAAGTTATTTTTCACTTTGTAGTGTTTTTTTGGAAGTCGGTTGTTTTTTTTTTTGGAAAAAGTTTTTATATCTAATACTGTGTAACGCATCGGTGTCATGTCTATCACTAACGTGAGACAACTAATCTTCATCAAAATTTTAATGAAAAAATATCTCGTGAAGATTAATAAGTGATTGAGTGTATCGAAAGCTTTACTTGACATTTTTTATTTCGTTTACGTTTGTCACTCACTCCTGGTTAGATATTTGATCGAACGAACTGCAGATTACTGCAGAGAACTGTAGCTTTATAGTAGGAACATAGTGCTCACACAAGTGCTATGCAATTATACAATACTAAGAGATTGGATTTATACAATGCAACGATAATCTAGTTTTTACAATTTCAGCAGCTCCAAGAACATTTAGACCCATTTTTTATTTTTATGAAATTTGCTCATAGATAGAATTGTTTCTTTATTTTACGAAAGTCACTAAACGTTGTTAATGACGTTAAACTTTTTTATTAACCGACTTCAAAAAGGAGGAGGTTTTCAATTCGTCTGTATGTTTTTTTTAAGTGAAAACTTCTTTAGGCGCGTTGGGAATTTTTTGAGATGGGAAAAACAATTGAACTCGCGAAACTGTTACCGTTATCGTTACCTCTGTATATAAGTATGTACATATATTGTGTATGTACGTACATAGAAATACATGCATGTACAATAGCGCATTCAATGAAAATTGTAAGTTTAATTACAGTTAGATCGTATAAGTTTTCACTTCTGTCGGCACTCCCGGAGTGCCACTGTTTTTATTTTTTTTAGTACCTATGAGTGTTCCTCGATAATCTGATCTTTGCGTTATGCTCGTGAACGGGTGCTGCTTGTGGTGACTGATCGTCTTTCTGACCATGATTTTGTTATTTTTACTAATAATTACCTACCTGTTTATTTATTTTACGTCAGTTATCATTTGTGGCCTCGAGTTGTAACTCGGGTCGGAACAGCATTGTGAACATGATCGAACATTGTACCTATATGTAAGCTTTTACGCCATTTATACCAGGAGGCTTTTATTTTGGTTGTAGGCTTTCTTTACATTTTTATTTTTTGTGCTTGAGTTAAGTTTTTATTTTATTTGTTGGTATATTGGCATGGCTAGCTGACACATGAAATTTTTTATTTAGTTCTATGTCTCGTAATGTTGATTTCTTTGCCTACATTTGTATAGAATCTAGTCTATCTAACTAAACAGACAGCTGTGCTGCTGGGGAGTTTGTTGCGCCACTTCTTCTTCGCAACTAAAGCACTAGGAAGTGGCGAAGGGCGGCTTTTTGGGGGAATGTCTTATGTAATTTTGACATTCGTAAAGTCCTAAAAGGCCTAATTTGAATAAATGACTTTTGATTTTGATTTTGAAAAACTTCTTGTAAAAAGTTTTTATATTTAATAGCCTAGCAAAGTGATAGGTACACTTATTACTTTAGTTCAAGGAAAAACGATACTTATAACTTGCTTATACTTTTAATTTCACAACTGTTCTCTTCGACTGTCGAACAACTAATGATCCGCACCCGCACTCCATTTTACTATATAAGTATAATACATTAAAACACATTTATGTCCCCACCCAGTAGGTAATAACGGCTAGGTGACATTTTGCCTAAGTGTTGCCATCGTACAATTACACATTAAATTGCCTGAGGTATCATAATAAAAACAAATCTAAAAATACCGTTACAATTCATGATAATAAATTAACAGTGCTGCCACAGTAGATATTATAATTCTGTATTAAAATAATACACTTTTTCCAAACTAAATCAATGAAATCACGACACATAACTGATAACATCACACCAGATTTCCCTGAACGGTTAGGCAGAGTTTTGACTTTAGTTAGTACCGTCACCAACAGAGATAAGTCGTCAGATAAAATGTAGTTGAAAGTTAAAAAGAAGCCGATGTTATCGAATGAAATATAATTTGATAAATGAACTGTTTATTTTCTATTATGTATCTAAATAACTCATATAGTTAGATAACTCATATTAAAAGTACACTTTGTAAACATGCAAATTACAAATTAGACGATAATATCCAAGATAAGAATGCTTGGAAACACGCTGGGCCTGCTCCATAGGCCAATCTAGAGTCTAGACAATATCAAACTGGTTGCGTATAATTTATTTCTTACTAGTTTTTGCCAGCGGATTCGCCCGTGAGAAGGTCGAAATTTATCCCATGGAATCGTACTATCGAGATAAAAATTATCCTAAATGTTATTCCAGGTTAAAATCTATCTGTGTGCCAAAAATCCAAATCCGGTCAGCCGTTGCTGCGTGATTGAGTAACAAACATCTAAACATTCAAACTTTGAAATTTATAATATTATGTAGGATTTGTATGACTTTGTTTAACATTCTGTGGCACCGCTCGCTGCGCTCGCTCGGCTCGCGCGCGGTTGTTCACAATTCTAACCTAACCTAACCTATTATCTACCTGATGAGCCCTGTCGGCCGAAGAGTCCTGTCGCCGAGGTGTCCTGTCGGCGAAGAGCCGTCCCGCCGAAGTAAAATCTTATCGGTGTTCAGTCTGTCGGCGTTTAGTCGTACTTACACTGAAAGTTTATACATAAATATGTGAGCACCATAGAGGTACCTGAGAGATTGATGATGACTGATCTGGAGAGAAGTAGTGGCGCAGTGGTTTCGACCATTCGGCGACGACTTACGAGTTGTAGGCCGTGAATTCAAACGTATTTGATTTCATCACAACTGCTCTCAAAACGGTGAAGGAAAACATCGTGAGTAAACCGGCATGTACTAGAGCCAAAAGAGCCAAAAATTCGATGACATGTGACGTCTATCAACCCGCACTGAGCCCGCGTGGTGGATTACGTCAGCCCACTCCCTCTCACAGAGAGGAGGCCTGGGTCCCAGCAGTGGGAACAATAAAGGCTGAAGAATGCTGTTCCAATTTCTAATAGTACCTAACTGATGTAGATTTAAACAAAAGGACCACAAAACGTAGGTGCGGTTGCCATTTTGTAGTGCCATTTACAAATTGATTTATTTAATGTTGACGTTCAAATGTTTATTGTTTATTAAAACGGTAACACCAATTACATTAATTAACATACAGATTGAATAGATAACAAACATATTACAAATACTACCATATAATAGAGGACAACCTAGCATACTTTCTCTCGCAAAACATCAAACACACACGCATGATTTTACTCCATTCATCAGCAAATAGATCACATTCAGGATAGGTGGTCAGGAGGGCGTTGAGCATCCTTAAAGTATGACACACAGGGGACTCAGCTCTGGCAACAGTTTTAGATAACGGCAGCGCAAACAGATTGCGTCGACGGCTTTGACGATGACCGATGAATTTGTCGGGAACAAATAGTCGACAGAAAACATCGAGGAGTTCGGGACTGTCGATGCGTCCTCTGAGAGTTTTGCAGGCTACTGTGAGCTGTAGAAAGCCTCGTCTAACCTCCAATGAGTGGAAGCCCAAAACACCTAGGAGGTAATTAGTAGGGTACATGAAAGGAAAGAAGTGAAACGTCTTTTTATACAGAAATCTGAGGAAAGTTTTCTGTACCTTCTCCAGCATCAATGTATGAGTCGCCGTATAGGGATGCCAGATACAGGCACCAGCCTCAAGTTTACCACGAACCAAAGTGGTGTATAGAAGCTTAATGACATCTGGGTTGTGAAAGTCACGGGCATTTCGCAAAACGAAACCCAAACGCCTAAATGTGCCTTTCATGTGGCAATTTGAATTAAATACTTTGACCAGCTTTCCTGGTGATGTTTTCCTTCACCAATCCTGATTACAATAATTTCCAAGATAAACTCAAAAAGTACATCATCCTTAAAAAAAACTTTTTTGTTCTCACATAATTGTCAATTTAAAAATCATAAAGAATTTCTGAATTGTAACAATCTTGCGCTAGCAGTTTTATTTACTTTGTGTACTGTTTGGGTCACCAAGATACAGGCTGTGCATAATTTGGGACCCACTGCTTAATCTGCGTAACTTGTTGGTAAAAATTTCATACGATGTAAAACCACTTTGTATATTTAAGAACCATGTGTAACATAAATAAATGAAGTTTAATTTGAATTTGAATTATCTAGCAATCTTTTTCCCAATTATGTTGGGCTCCGCCTCAAGTCAATCCTGATGCAACTCAATACCTTTTTCCATGACCTTCACAACCCAGTTACTGGGTACTACGATACCCATTGGTAAGACTGGTTGTCATACTTTCGGGCTGGCAAAGATCTACGAATGACAGCCCGGACCCACGTGCTTTTCGAGGCACGGAGGGGTCTTAGTATGCAAAGATGGTCACCCACCCACGGACCAACTGCGACTAGCGTAGCTTAACCTGATCTATCGACCCGTGCGGCACTTATTACTTAGGAACAAGCCCCTCAAAACTGAAACTCAAAAAGTAAATTAGAATTAAAAAAAAACTCTCATTAGTACTTGCCCAGTCTTAAACCATCCATCAACATTCGTTATCCTACTAAATTCATTTATTATAAAAGTGAAAGTTTGTGAAGATGTTTGGATATTTGTTTCACGTAAAAATGGCTGAACGGATTTGGATCAAAGAACAATGGCAGCTTCCCATACATTGTTTTATTTGAAATTAAATGTCTACGTCTTTAAAAGAAAAATACCTTATTTTAATCGTAAAAATGACAAGACCACGATAATTATGCTGTATTGTCTTTTGTCTTTAATAGGAAAATAAAATAAAGTGTCAATACTGGTAGTATTACAACACAACGTCATAATTACAACGTCATAAATCTTTTAGAACGAAATAGTCAAAGTACTTTTCATTTTTGGTTTTATCCCTCGGCCTTAACTAGATACTATTATAGTTTTAAAAAACGTAGATTATGATTTGTATTTCTTTCGTATATGTGTCACTTTTAGACGCTCTTTAGGGGGCGTCCATTAATTACGTGAGTACATTTTGGCGATTTTTCGACCCCCACCCCCGCTCATGTGAGATGTCGTGAGATTTGGCTCGACCCTCCCCCCCTCCCCATAATCTCACGTGAGATATTTCAAATACGTGGTTTTAGTGTAAAAACGTTAATCTGTGCTTATTTGCGTTGGATTTATGCGTTGCATTTGGCTGACTTGGCTGGGCGATGGCGATTTAATCATCGAGGAAGTACTGTGCCACTTTCTGGCGTTCGCATAACTGCGATAAATATTATTTTGTAAGATTTTGCCATATGGGTGGAAAAACATGCTTCACATAATTTAACCCGATTATCTCGTAATGTTACATTGTTTCTTTGCGGGAAAAAATATAAATTACGTGATATTTACCAAGACCCCCCCCCCCCCCTCTCCCCCACGTGAGATTGGGTGAGATTCGACTCGACCTCTTCCCACCCCTAAACGCCTCACGTAATTAATGGTCGCCCCCTTATCTCAAATAAGATTTCGCCATTGTTCTTTGTCATAAATCATTGTTATTGCTAATATTATAGAATTCCACTTTGTCTAAGCCCTCTACAGGCTTAGCATCACGCTTTCTATTTCTACGAAGAATAGACAGTGCTTTTTCTATACAAAGTGACATTTCGTGTCAATCCATTTTTGACATCGCACCGTAGATATCCTTCTACAATGTGTTATTTATTATTATTTATTTATTTATTTTATTTCCAAAACACTTTGAGTATTACAAACGTGATTTAAGCCACACAACGAAAACCTCTCAGGGTTTATCTGCTGTCAGGGTTTATTTAAGTCTTTCGTTTCTAACGATCTTTGTCTAGGTCCTTATAAATGTAGACTATTTCAGAAGAATATTTCTTCCCAAACTGTCAAAATCACACTGACAACAAACTTCCTACTCGACGGCCACAAAGTAAATACGATTATCTACAAAATCATTATTCGTTTAGAACGCATAACTTTTTTTTTTTATTTATTGAACCAGTGTTACAATAATTATTACCTTATGATTAACTTAACTTAATGTTGGTACGTAACTGTTAGTGATTTTCGTTTTGGTCTTTACGGCGGACCCCAAACTAGGCGGTGCCAGTATCTTGGGGACCAGAGTTTTGAGACATAGTGCTATTTACCACTGGAGTTTATGGTGACAATGGGTACGTAATTGCAAACGATTATATAAAACTAAATTAAATGAAAATTGAGATCAAAGTGAGAGTGAAACTTCAAATGAGATCATCAAGTGAGATCAAATCGTAAATTTACATAAAACAAACAAAAATAAAGCTTAATTTGTACTAAGCAACGCATAAAACTAAAATATTAAACAATTTAAAATAAAGTGAACAAGTAAACAATCAAAAATTAAATGTTAAACAATCTAGAACAAATATTAAACTGTCAATAATAAAAATAAAATGTTTGCAAATCAAAAATAAGGTGTGAGTGGGTTGGTGTGTATCCGTGTTAGTGTGTGTGAGTGTACGCGTGTGGTGTGTGTGTCAGTGTCTGTGGTGAGAGTACGATTCCGAGTGTGGGATGAGTGAAGTGAGTATGTTTTCCGGTTCATCGTATGAAAGACCTAATAGCCATTGTTTGACAAATTTTTTGCATGTGGGGAGTGAGAATTCTTTTGGGTCACAAGGCAAACTGCTGGTGACCTTGTTATACACAAAAGTGTGTAGATAAGCGGGACAGCGTCTTGTTAGGAGAGATGTGGTTCGTTGTAGCGGGATGTGAAAGACACGTTTGGAAGTCAATGAGTGGTAGTCAGGTCGGATTTTTAAGGTTTTGTGTATGTTTTGTGCATGTAAACTGTGATAATTAATAGAAAAACATAGCTATCTTCTCCTATTGTACATCATTTATTTTAGTGTCTATTCTTCCGTCGACAATCGGTGCTCGTGCTAAGCCCGCTGGTCATACAGAAAGACATCGAGACAGCGCACCTGTCCTTATCGAAGAGAAAAAAAAGACATCACTAATACGGCTTAATCTGATCATAATAATTATTTTAACCCATGGTAACCCTGCACGAGAATTCGAATATTTCGTAGACTTTTTATGTCTCGTGGACAATTATAGCTCAGCCAGCCTTATTTCCCCCCCAGTGGGTTCCCGCATTGTCGTTGCGGGGGGGCTCAGTAGCCGTGGTCCGCTCCCACGGTGTAGCGAAGAGGAACCCAAAGGTGGGGCCGGTCGTCAGGGCTTCCAAAAAGTAGGTTGCGGTGAGGTGCACCGCAACTGAGGTGGGCCGCGATTTCGAATGGGAGGTATCGCGGCTGAGGGTTACAGGCTGCGGCGGAGGAGGAGTGCCGGTACTTCTGAGTAGCGCTCTTCCCTTCCGTGGCCTGGACGGGGCCGCCACCGTTTGATGGCGGACGCGGTGGGGCCGTAGGGGAAGAGGGGTGTCGGTATAGCGTTGGCCGCTCTCCCTATCCCCTGCGGCCGAGAAGTGGTAGGCGGCGGGGCCACTGCGCTGACCCGTCGCAGGGGGACCAAGGGTGCCTAGGGTGCCAGGGTAGTCTGGGGCCCTTGTGCTACTTGGTTCCTAGGGTGATCACGGCGTGCCATGTGTCCTGGTGCGCCGAACTGGTGGGGTCCGCAAGGGCCGATGCCTGCCAGGGGTGCGGGTTGTTCGAAAGAGATACCGTCGCCCCTGGGTGGGTGGGTTTTAGTCAGTAAAAGTCTGACAGGCCCTCCTGCTCCACCCAGAGCAGGAGAAGTTATTTGATGATTTCCCACCATAAAAAAAGCCAGCCTTATTTCGCTTTACTCTCGCCTGTCCCGAGCTTGTCGATACAATGCGTCCTCAAGTATTTTCACTCACTTATGATAGAAAAGTAAGATTTAAAAACGTAGGTACTTCACAGGAGGTAATTATACAGTACTTTGAATAATAAATGGTTTGCATTTATTTTAGAAGTATTGATTTTATTTTACGACAGTTCAAAAGTGCCTGTAATTTAATTACCTATCCTACTAGTAATGATTTGTATGTTTAGATGTTTGAATTCCGCAAAAACAGTGGACCTAAAATACCAGTAGGACCTACGTACGCATATATTATATAATAAGCATTAAGTGTTGCCAGCCAGCTCTTGGAAACTGAACTCAGTGCAGTACCAAGGTACTACATGATTCTGGATCCACGAAGTATTGAAATCTCCGTGGGTGACATAAAAAAATCAGCTCAGATACATACATTTTAGACTTTTATTCCTTCAATAATTGTACGCAGGGGGTCTAGAATGATGTGCTGAATTCATGGTAAGGGTTCACGCGTCCATGTCCCTTACGCAGTGGCCGCCACATAACGGCCGCCGCGACGTCTGACATTGTCATTAATGGCAGCGCTTTGAATTTACGGTGTCAAAAAACGGTCTCTTGGAAAATACTGCAACTTGATTTTTATGAACGAGTGCAGTAATGAATGCGGAAATGAATCTAAGAATGAAAGTTAGTATTGAATGAAAACTATTGAGCGAATGTGTCGTAGACGTCCTCTGGGGCCTTGAAAGAAATATAAGAAGCTTTCAAGATAATGTTTCCGTGTATTCTGGTGAAGGCAGCAGACACAATCTGTTGATGGTTCACCGTATAGTGCCTTGGGAAGTAGATACGTCGGTGACTCGTGGCACACCATCAGTGCCGGGAAATAACTTCGAGACTCTTCCAAGGCGCCAGAATAGTTGAGTCTAGTGAGTATGTCTTGTCGACACAGACAAGCTGTGCTCCAGAGTTATCACGAACCGTCTAGCGCGCAGGATTTGACGACTTTCAACCTCCCGAACAAGCCGGGTTCCGTAAAGGCTTTAGCACCGTAGACCACCATTCTGTATAACCTGCCTCTCTGTTTAGCTTTTGTGGACTACGGAAAAGCCTTTGATTGAGACGTGGGCTGTACTACAGTGCCTCCAACGGTGCCAGATCGACTATCGGTACATCAAGGTGTTTGAAGTCTCTGTACGAAAACGCCACCATGTCAGTCCAGCTCTAAGACCAGACCTCGAAACCTATTCTACTGCAGCGAGGTGTTGGACAGGGTGATCTTATCTCTCCGAAACTCTTCACCGCTACACTGGAGGATGTCCTCATGGTTCTGGACTGGAAAGGGACTGGCATCAACATCAATGGTGAGTACATCCCTCACCTTCAGTTTGCCGATGATATAGTGGTCATGACCATGGGGATCCTCAGTACAATGCTCGATGACCTCAGTAGATCTTCCGAAAGAGTGGGTCTTAAAATGAACACGGACAAGACAAAGGTCATGTCCAATGCTCATGTAACACCCACTGCCATATTGTTCGAGGCGCTGCATTCGAAGTTGTGGACGAGTACGTTTACCTAGGACAAACTATCCAATTAAGTAGGTCCAACTTCGTGAAAGAGGCCAATCGTTGAATCCGACTCTGCTGGGCAGCGTTCGAGGCAGCTTCGCAATATCTTATTGTCCCATACAACGCAGGGTCTCAAGACGAAAGTATTTGACCAGTGCGTATTGCCAGTGATGACAAATGGAACCGAAACGTAGTCGCTCACAACAGGCATTTTTTTTTTTTTACTGACTAAAACCCATGTTGCCTGTGTGCTAGAGACCGCGGTATCTCTTTCGAACAACCGGCACCCCTGGCAGAAGAAGTCTATGCTTGGAGTTTCCCTGCGTGATCGAATCAGGAATGAACAGATCCGTAGGAGAACGAAGGTAACCGACATAGCCCGAAGAATTGCCAAACTTAAGTGGCAGGGCACGTTGCTCGCAGAACAGATGGCCGATGGGGCCGAAAAGTTCTGGATTGGCGACCGCGTACCGGAAGACGTAAAGTTGGAAGGCCTCCCACAAGGTGGACCGATGACCTTGTGAGGGCTGCAGGATTCCACTGGATGCGGGAAGCACAGAACCGATCGAAGTGGCGGAGCTTGGGGGAGGCCTATGTCCAGCAGTGGACGTCTTTCGGATGAAATGATGAAAGATGATGATCGCCACCGACACAGTCGGCTCGCGACTTGGTTGTATTTTTTTTCTACTTTACCTATGGTAATACTATCGTATTTGCTATGGAGTCAGTAAATTGCTCGGGCATTTTCCGTTGTGTCTAAACTGACCCTTCGGCTACGCGGTCGGTGTGTGTATGGTTAGACAGACCACAGCCTTAGCCCAAGTTCCCACTTCCCACGCAATAAAAAGTAATGCGTTCAACATCCACTGCATTAACGTTTGTTTGTTAAGTCTGTGTGAACCTCTGAATACTTCCAGAGGTTCTTTGAAAAATTATGATTTAAGAGTTGTAACGAAAAGAACGTTAAAATTACTTAACGTGCTTTTAGTTCCTCTCATTCCCCGGGTCAGGTAAATTAAATATTCGTTGTATCAGTTACCTCTTGGGCTGGGTGTATGAAGGGATGTAACGAAACCATAGCGCGATTCAGAAAAAGGCACATCGCCATCTATCGAGCAATAGGGTAAACTTAAATGCGCTTTTCACACTATAAAACTTTCTCATGAATCACTCCGTCCATTCCTTAAAACTGTATAGAAATCGGTTCGGGAGTTTGTGAGTTTATCGCGTACAGACAGACAGACGCGGGGGGGGGGGGGACTGTAACACGCTTTTATAATAATAATAAATTCATTTATTTCAGGTAAATAACACCCATTGCCAAACATAAATTAATATAAATTTTACAGATGCAAATAAATATATAAAATACAATTAATTAAACCAAATAAAATAAAATAAGTAATGTCAAATAAAATAAAATCAAAATAATACAACGTAATTTAAACAATAAAATTAATATTTTCTCTCCGATACTAGGCTGGTACAGCAACATGTCTGCTGGAACAGTGTCGGATGAAGGGGCAGTCCAGCCTTCCCGCAATCATCGCCAGTACCGTGTTGGGGCTAACCCGCACCGTGTGCAACAAGGACGCGGCGCGCTTGCGCATGGTCGCGTGAAAGCAGTCGGTGCGCGCCTCTGCGAACATACCCGAGGCACTGCAGTATCGGGGTAACCCCATCACCGCCCTGAACGCGTTATTGTACTGGACGCGGATGGCGCTGTAACTTCTGCTAGAGTAGCGAGCCCACAGACTGCATGAGTACAGCGATGTACAATACGCTCTAAAGAGCGTAGCCTTAACTTTATTTGAGCATCGCGCAAATCTGCGGGCGATCATGTTCGCTCTAACAGACAACGCCCTCCGCTCCCGTTCCATGTCTGCGTGATCCCTGAGGTCGACAGTCAAAACATGCCCCAAGTATGTGAACTGTTCAACCCTTTCCAAAGGGACCCCATTGAGTCTGACCGGAGGTATGCTTCCCGGACATCTTGCACTGGTGGTCTCTTCTTTGCATTATACAACAAACCGTGACCACAAGCATATTCCTGGCATATCTGTACCAGCTTCCTCAAGCCGCAGACCGAAGCGCTCATCAGCACCATGTACCTAGATGTGTATGTGTGTATGTAGCTTAGATTATTGACACATGTACCGTCAATGTGACAGCCGACATGCTGGCTGCTGAGCGCCACGATCAGACTATTAATATATAAATTAAACAGGGTAGGAGATGTTAAACAACCCTGCCTGACTCCGCATTCGAGCTGATACGCATCCGACATTGCCCCCGCCCACCTAACACTATTAGACTGGTGCGCATACCAGTACTGGAACATGCTGATGAGATCCGGCGGCAAATCTATGCTTCGCAGCTTGCTCCACAGCAGGTCATAAGCTACCAGGTCAAAAGCCTTGGACAAATCAAGGAAGCACGCATACACGGGTGTCTTACGGTCTGTGTAGTATTTGACGGTGTGCTTAAGACACAGTATATAAGTTATAATTTTATAAGCTTCACCTGTATGTTTGTAATTGTAAGCATGTTTGTATCCGACTCTTTTGGACTTGATTTTGACCCACTTCAAGCGGTCTGATTTCATTTAGTAAACTTTGTAGACTTATCGACGACGGATAATAATTCAATAATTTCATACTCAATACTTTATTGCATTCCACAATGTACAATTGCTTAGGTGGTAAACATTAGCTTTATGACACAATCGTGGACCCTGTCGAGCACAGCAAAAGAAATTTAGAAGGTAGAAATGAGGAACTTATCTTATAATCTAACTTATTATAAATACAATAAAAAATTACAATAGAAAGACATTTTTGGGTATTCTAAATTGGTTTTAATGGAAATTCCAGTTGGAATCATGTTTATCTAACTACTGGTTTCGATCCGAAATTATTAAATGTTTTGTTTAAGGCCCTGGTAACTTTAAATATTGTCGTTATGAGCGATAACAGTTCTTATTGCAATCCGACAAGGGTTAAAATCTGTTGTAATAAATTCGAATAATAAATGAGCATGGTCGTAAAAATGCAAATAAAACCGTATAAAATTAGATATTAACTATTTAATAATAAATAATCCATCACTGGATGCAGTTTGGCATTTGAAATGTTATGGTATATTTTTTAATTATAATTGTAATTGTTATTGAAGAGATAAACTGCTTTTAAAGATAATTAAGAGGTGACTTTGATGATTTTTTTGATGCATTAAAGTATGTTTAATTATATTTTGAATTCCGTCACTGTATGCAAAAAAGACTTGAAAATATCATATATATTTATGCTTTAAAAATTATTTACGGTTAAAGAGATACACTGGTTTAAAAAACCACCTTTTTGAGCTTTTTCAAGAAATTACAATGGCATACCCTAATCATTCCTGACGACGCTACAAGCCGTTTCCAGGAGAGCAGCAAGTCCACCAGCAGATGTCCAGACCCTTGCTCAAACCAGCCCGCGCCGCTAAGCCTTTAGCCTTTATTTCGTCCCTAATTGTGAATTACATCATTCGAAACTAGCCCACCCCTTGCTGCCCCCTCGCACCCTTGTGACGCCTAAGCCGAATTCCGTACTCTACAGGATCCCCAAAGCGTGTAAACAGCCACAGACAAGGCCGGTTATGCAACCTCCTATGTTGCCTGGAATATACCATCCTCAAAAAAAATACGCCGCTTGGTCAGTCGCAACACAACCTCCGAAGAGGCAACAACTAAGAAAACGCCAAAGTCTGCTGACAAGACTCAATCAAGAAATCTGCATTTTATTTCAACGTGGCCTCCTCATCGCTATCCGTCTCTCCCCGAGGTCCTTATGGATTGTACTGCAACACAGGTACGACATTCAGGGGTACGTGGTGCCGTGTGCCGCCGGTGAAGTCACTCGACTCATATAGTAGGGAGCTCACGTCAACAATAGTGAGAGTGGTGCTGGACGAGCCCGTGACGTCCGCTACATTGGTGTTTTACTTTATACACATTACTTCATTACCACAGCTCTAAAAACGATGAAGGAAAACATCGTGAGGAAACCAGCATGTTCTGAGAACCAAAACTAAAGTTTTTGAAGTTTATTTTCTACCATTTTTTATTTCGTGTAGATACATTTGACAGACATGTGATTTAAACCATCCCGCACTAGACCCGCGTGATGGTTCACGGCCCTCTCCCTCTCACAGAGAGGAGGCCTATGTCCAGCAGTGGACCATTAAGGCTGCTGTTTATATTAACAAATTTACAATGATAAAATTAACACACATTTAAAAAATGTTCGGAGTAAGGTAAAATTGCAATCACGGCCGTGTCTTTCGGAATCGCTACCACACTGCTTCTTGGTAGCAAAACAGGGCATGCCAAGACATTAAGACATCCGCAGCAACAAAGGCATAATGGGTGCAGGTATCACAGTTCTATTTAATGACGATTTCCAGCACACTACATGTGGTGAGGTGAGGAACTAGAACTGACGAGTTGAATGCTAAGTACGTTGAATAGATTTATAGACTGCGCTTGGCCATCAACATGTAAGTTCGGTATAAAGTTAATGAAGACACTCTACCCGAGGACAGCGGTTATAGATGAACCTACCAGAGGCTCTTGGTAGAGTAGTTCCCACTTTCGAAGATCACATTCGTCTGGTGTACGAGGACATCAGTCCAATACCGTACCAAGAGAATTCTTGGGTGTGTAAACGGGCCTTTTTAACGCCAAAAAATGATCAAGCTGCAGCGAACAACCACAGTATTCTGTAGTAAATTGAAGGCTGGGTGCCATAAGACCATTGGGCGGTGGTCGACCTCAGGACAAGCTGTTTCTCACACGGACATACTGTAACCAAAACAACAAACGTAGTTTAAGGGGAACCTAGTCGCGGGCTCGAACTCACTGGTGAGCCTGGCTAAAAATCACGCTGTCTCACCAGGCTTCGTGTCCAACAGAAATAGTATCAGTGATGAGCAGTTAGACGCTAGTCTACACGCACAACGTTATTGATTGAGATGCAGGATCATTAATAGTAAAAAAATCGCGAAAAATTAAGAAAACTCTTTTGGAAGATCGGGTTTTATGAAAAAGCCAATGCATAAATCTTATACCAATAACGTTTATTGAACTTTTCGATAATTGAACTTTATTGGTACCGACTTGGTTTTGGAGATTTTACACTTCTTATAATAGTTTAACACGCCCAAAATTAAGTAAAATTAGCAAGAAAAACGAATCTTTGTTGGTTCCTAACTTTTTAATGGGTTTTTATTTTAGTATTCTGTTTCCGTACAGACAATATTAATAATGAGACAAAACGATAGCATATTTTACTTTGGATGTGCCATGTCAGACAGTGGAGTAAAACACTCCCGAAGTTTGTACGCAAAAAATGTGGACTAGGTTCACCTTAAGGTGAATGCGCAGTGGTAGACCGCGAAATTCAAATTTTCTTACGTTTTTGCAATTTTCAGGTCGGTATCAGGTTGTATCCTGATCAAAATGTGATTTGCGAATATAACAGGTACGTGTTTACAGATTATAGTCATTAGAATGTCTAATATATCTCTTATAAGTTAGATTTCTTCTACAAGCACTTTTCCATAAGAAATTTGTTCTTATGGAACAAATCTAACTTAGAAAGATGTATTATTGATTCTAATGATTATAAATCTGTAAATACGTACATGTTCTAGTCGCAAATCATATTTTGATCAAGTAACAAGCTGACACTCACCTGAAAATTGCAAAAAACGTAACAAAATTTGAATTTCGCGCTCTACCACTGCGTATTCACCTTAAAGGAAATTTTTATAAATTGTGGTTGTTATTTTAGTAAATTATGGTGACTTACGGCTTCTACGCGAACGAAGTCGCGGGCAGAATCTAGTACAAAATATTTCGTTGAACTTGTATTAAAATAATTGGCATACCATTCTGTGACATTTAATGGGGTTAATAAAAGCTGGGTTTAATTAATGCTACAGAGACATCGCAGTCGGGACCCCTCCGTCGGCGGATTAATAAAATGATGCCCTCTTGGCGTCGAATGGATGCAGGTGGGTCCAATCGGCGGGATTATAAGTATTAAAACTCGTGAAATACAAAAAGCTGTCTAAGGGTTATTTAACAAAAACTTATCACGGATATTTTGTTAATCATTTGGTTGTTATTTACTGCCTTATTTTTAATCGTTGCTTAAAGTTAAGTGATGTCTAAGAGACTACTGACACTTATTGAGCTCTGTTCAGCTTTTGTAACTAGAAAACTACGATTTTGTATGAGATGCGTACGCATCCGTTCAGCCGCGGAAAGCTGAACGGACTGTGTACAAAATCGTTGTTTTCTATGGACAAAAGCTGAACAGAGCTGAATAAATGTGAGTAATTCCTAAACGTCATAAATGTATGGTTAAACAGTTTCTAATCATTTATAAAAATAAGGGTGTTATAATGTTTGTTTTTAACCGAATTAAAAAAAAGAGTAGGTTTTTTAATTTACTGAGCATGTGAAGGTATACCAATTTGTGTGGTGTAGATACTAAAACTAAAACGTGTAGAGTGAAAACTTTATACAGGTTGAAATTGAAAACATGCGACAAACCGTAATGGGAGATTGTACTCATCATTATGAACAACTTTTACTAAGGGACCAATGATGCAATCGCAAAAAAAAAACAGCTATTCCCTACATTTTGACGAGTTATGCGAACTTATAAGGGATGATGCTATTCTTTACGTCCGGCACCACACGGGACAATCTACAGGGTGATTGGAAGATGGGTGCAAAGCTTTAAGGCGAAGATAGTACAGACAATTTAGAACCATTTAAGCCATGGTTGTCTTAGACGAAGTCTTACCAAATATTTTTAACCAAATTTTTAAGTTTTTTTTCGGAAATTCTCAAAATTTAATGTAAACTGCATAATTATGGCCAAATTGAATGATAAATGAATTCATTTTTTATTTATTTAATTAAAGTAATGTGTAAGCAATCAAGCAAAACATGTTTTAGGCTTCTGTGTCATTAGACATTTTTTTTACAGACATTTAAAGCTCAGAAAAAATAAAAAAATTGTACAATACGTCTTTTAAACCTTATTAAAAAAAAAATTGGTAAGACTTCGTCTAAGACAACCATGGCTTAAATGGTTCTAAATTGTCTATACTATCTTCACCTTAAAGCTTTGCACCCATCTTCCAATCACCCTGTATATCCATACCTACTAATAATAAAGCTGAAGAGTTTTTTTTTTGTATGTTTGAACGCGCTAATCTCTGGAACTACCAATTGGATTCAAAAAATCGTTATGCATTTGATAGCCCACATTTTAAGGAAGGTTAAAGACTATTTAACATCACGCTATGCGCCTTAGGAGCCTAGGAAGTTGCTGGCGGCTGAACCGGACTTGTCTGTGGTTGCCTCAATAAATTAAGACCTCTAAAACGGCTTAAAACTAAGCGACTACACGTTATGGGCACCCCCTGTGGGGTACAGACTTCGGTTTAGGGCGTCGCTGTTAGAGGGCAGCATGATCGGAATAATGTTATTTAGGTACGAATTTAAAACTACAGGTCGGGGCGGATACGGGCGGTTATGCGCTGGAGCGATGCGAATAGAATGAGTGATGACCTCAACATTTACAAATTTGTAAATTGTAATTTTTATAAGTTTCGTGGTGGTTTTTACACGCTATAAATTAGCTTCACTTGTATGTTTGTTTGTTTGTAACCGACTCCTTTGGACGCTATTTTGACCCACTTTAAACGGTCAGATTTCATTGAAACTATTATTTTATAGTCAGGCCCGGTACTACTAATTGGCACACGGCTTGAGCTACTCTGTAATACCCTTTTATTAGGGTAATACTATACGTGCTGATTCGAGAAAGATCCTCAAGAGAGTGTTTCACTGGATTTCTTTTATATAATTTTACAAAATCTTGAGAAATAAAAAGTCACAGAAAAAAATAATATTGTCTCAAGAACTGGTGAAGTTGTATGCGTTTTAAAGTCGATGCTAGACAGAGACAACACAAGACAGGTGCGTCATCATCATTTCAGCCGAAAGACATCCATAGCTGGACATGGGCCTCCCCCAAGCTCGTCCACTTCGACCGGTCTTGTGCTTCCCACATCCAGCGGATTCCTGCGGCCTTCACAAGGTCATCGGTCCACCTTGTGTGGGAGGCCTTCCAACTCTACGGCTTCCGGTACGCGGTCGCCACTCCGGAACCTTTCGGCCCCATCGGCCATCTGTTCTGCGAGCAATGTGCCCGTGCCCACTGCCATTTAAGACTAGCAATTATTGGGGCTATGTCGGTTGCCTTAGATCTCCTGCGGATCTCTTCATTCCTGATGTAACTTCGTGCGATTCAGTACAATGATCGTTTTGCCTGACAAGGATAAAAGAATAACTTCAAGAACGTGTAACTACTCTATTTTTCCACCGAAGTATTTTTTTTTCGTAATTCACTACATTAAAATAAGTAAGTTTAATTTTGATAAACTCAAACTCAAAGCATTTATTTCAATTAAACCATTTACAGGCACTTTTGAATTGTCAAAAAGTCGATCAGTTGGAAAGTAGAAGCTAGTTGCCCATTCCAAAACGTAGATCTCTATGGAGAAGAACGGGCAAGAAACTCCATGGACACTCTTTTAAATCAAGTTGGATATTACAAAATCTTGGGAACATTATTCTTGTTGCTTCTTTATGTCAGAACAATAGAATTAAAAATGTTTAAAAAACTAAAAAACACGCTTTATAAACCAAACTAAAAAACGAGAAAATAATTTAATTCAATTAAAAAGCGTGGGGTGCTTTTTGAAGTATTTTTATAATCAATTAATGTCAAGCACCCCACGCTTTTTAATTGAATTAAATTATTTTCTCCTTTTTTAGTTTGGTTTTTAAAGCGTGTTTGTTAAACTATTATTTATTTTCTATTTTTTAGTTCTGCTAACTACAATTTTTTTTTAAATATTTTAGTTCCTTTTTTTTCATTTTTTCATTTTTTTTTTAATTATTGAATTGTCATCGGTCCTCGATAAGTTTACAAAGTTTCAATGAAATGACCGTTTAAAGTGGGTCAAAATCGCGCTCTAAGGAGTCTGTTACATACAAACAAACATATAAGTGAAGCTAATATAAAGCGTGTAAAAACAATTCTAACTATAAGATTAAAAATAAGCCCTGGAAGTTAGGAGATGACCAGTCTCAACCGACAGCGTCCGTTCACGAACTATTGTAATCAAATAACCTTTTGCATTCTATTCAAACCACTGACGATGGCTAACATGATAATTTCCTTGCAGACAGTCCACGGCCAGAGATGAGGCCACAAGTGGGACAGATGAAGACCTCCAGGAGTCATTCTATGACGTGTTCGAGCAGGTCAGTAGCTGGTTACTCCTTTACTGATTGCCAGAAAACCATAATCTGCACGAGCAGCGGGGTAATTGCGTAATAAGTAGCAAGCTGAAGTGGCAGTGGGCTGGTCATGTTTGTCGAAGGACCGATGGACGGTGGAGCAGACGAGTCCTGGAGTGGAGACCGCGTATCGGCAAACGTAGTGTGGGACGGCCCCCAGCTAGATGGACCGACGACCTTTTAAAGGTGGCTGGGACAGACTGGATGCTAGTTATAGATGATAGAGTGTTGTGGCGCAGCTTAGGAGAGGCCTATGTCCAGCAGTGGACTGCTATAGACTGAGTTGATTGACTAACAGAAGGAATGGTTTTCATTTTGACAGTTCAACAACGTTCATTGCGTTATTTAGCAGACAAATTTTTCGACCGTATGTTGTAAAAATATCCTTCGCATAAACAATGAATTGATATTCGACAGCGATGCGGTTAGGTTATTAGCAGAGATCGGATATTCGGATGCATATTTTCCTAAAGATAATTGTTAGCTATGAAAAAGTATGGAAGCGGCTTTATTAAGTTTACGCTACCTCACGTTAGGCAGGTGAAAACTAATGTGTTGATAAAGGGCGAAGAATTGAATCCTGAAGATAGCACTGTATTCTTGGGCTTAACCTTGGATGCCAAGCTTCAGTGGGGCCCACATATAGATAAATTGTCGAAAAAGCTTAGCTCGGCAGCATACGCTGTTAGAAAAATTCGTAATTTAACTGATATAGAGACAGCCCGTTTAGTTTACTTCAGCTATTTTCATAGTGTAATGTCGTATGGTATTCTGTTGTGGGGAAATGCCGCCGACATTCAAACTATCTTTGTGTTGCAGAAAAGAGCTGTCCGATCAATTTATAAATTAAGTCCGAGACACTCTCTCAGAGAGAAATTTAAGGAGATTAATGTAATGACTGTGCCTTCACAGTATATTTTTGAAAATCTTTTATATGCCCATAAAAATATTAAATTTTTTAAAAAATACAGTGATATCCATAGTATAAATACTAGGAACAAACACAAATTTGTTGTACCATCAACAAGGCTCAAAAAAATAGGTGGATCATTCAGATGTCAATGTATACATACGCTTTTATAACAAACTTCCTAGCCATGTTCAAGATCTAAGTCTCAATAAATTTAAATCATTCATTAAACGTAAGTTGTGCCAGAAAGCCTTTTATACCGTTAAGGATTATATTGAGGACAAAACATCTTGGGATTGACCTGCTCCAATTTTTGCATACTAAATGTTGTTCTTTTTTTTTTTTGCAAACTTATACTCTTCGACATTTGATTATTATTATATACACTTTGACATGAATATTTACTTTGAGAAGTATAATATTATTATTGTTTTAATTATTGTGAATGTGAGGACTGTGTGGATCATGTTTTGTTTTTTTTTTGTTTTGTGTTTCATCTCTTTCTCAGTTAGTTATAATGTTAATCTGCCAGTTTGAGTAATTTATGCGGCCTACCCAAATGTCCTTTCTTTGGTATTGTTCGTCAAATCTTTGAGCTCCTCAAGTTCTGAGTTGAGCTGCATGATTACTGATAAATGCGTGCACTGATTGGACAGGTCCACTCAATCTGTGTGGTTCTTTCCTCAAAAGACCATTTCAGACACCAATCCACATGGTCTTCACATGATCTGACCAAGATTATGTCTGGACTTTAAAAAAAACTGTGACCTCTGAGTTTGTTTCGGCCTTTCTTCTCAGAGTAGTCAGATAGGAAACGCCGACCTCATCTAGTTAAAAAAAAAAAAAAAATATGATTGACGTGTAAAAGTGTTTGTACAAACCTACTTACAGAAATAAAATCATTTATCATTTATCATTTATAAATTATTTGTAATATTTATTAAAAACCCCGGGATTCTTGGATTGCATAACTATTCAGATGTGTATTAATTTGAAATTAATGTTTAACCCGATACAAATATGTGTATGTACTGGAGGAGGGCTGGTTTGTATTAGTTAAAACAAAAAATAAACAAATCTTTTTCGATACAAAAGCGCATTCCATGTTATCCAACATCTCAACCTTAGGTGAATATGCATCCGAATATCCGATCTCTAGTTATTAGTTAGGGTGAGATTTTTTTTCTAATTTTTAATTAAATTATTTAAATAGTTAATTGTAAATTCAGTTTATGAAGTGTATCAAATATATTTTTATCGCACTGATAGATTCTTTAATAATATTTGCACAGTTGGTACATATTTTTATTTTATTTGTATTAACATTGGTACTGTCTAAGGACATCAGACTTCGTCAACAAGTGGTTTACGAAGTCTGTTTTCCTTCAAAGACCAGCACGGCACTATAACGTACTATTAGATATGATTTTAGTGCAAAGTTATTCAAAATCAGAGCAATAAAATGCTTTTTTTTTTAATCATAAAGCAAACAAACAGTATCTGTACCTATATCGCTACATATTATAAATTAAAGTCCCCCACCACGTCTGTCTGTCTGTCTGTTCGTGAAAAACTCAAAAACTACTGAACGGATTATCATGCGGGTATCACCAATAGACAGAGTGATTCATGAGGAATTTTTAAGTGTATAAAAACTGCGGATGAAGCCGCTGGTTATAAGCTAGTTAAAAATAAACGTTCATAACTTAACATTTAACACTACTTCTATTTTATGACGGGGTTGGAGGCCGACGGCCGTCGGGAATGGTTTTCGAAGCCTAAATCTAGACTGCCGAGGTTGCCCACGTATTCGAGAAATACAGTCGTAATGTTATGTATTTTGTTGTCCAGTTCCGGCAGAAGTAAGAGAATACGGACGATATTCACACCTGAACAGCTGGAGCGGCTGGAGGCGGAGTTTGAGAGACAGCAGTACATGGTGGGGCCTGAGAGGCTGTATCTAGCACATGCTCTGCAGCTCACTGAGGCACAGGTGAGCTACGTTTTGATTTTACTTTGGGGACGCAGGAAGGTATTCTACCTGTGTCCTTTTACGTTGTCTGGAGGTGAGGATGTGGTCGAAGAGCGGAAAACCTCAACTTGTTGATAACATGATTATATTTGTCATACACGTCTTATAGTTTAGAACTAGATACACTCTTTAATACAGTCACAAAACTAATTTTACTAGTAGGGACGGAATAAATGAATTACTTAAAATTTAGTCCGTTTCCCGTGACGGTTGACAACTAAGAGAGAGTGACGCTAATCGTAGTGCCCCGGATCTTAGCTTAGTGTTGCCAGTTAACCAACTAATACAAAAACATGTACAAACAATATGTACGCCCACGGAAGAGGATGAAGCGATTGAACAGAAATCGGAGAAATCCTTGAATTTTACTCGTCTATGGACCGAGTGTTGTATATGGCAGTTTTGTAGTGGCATCTGCGTTTGGAGATGGATCGGCTGTTTTAGTTTGGATATGTGAGTGAAGTAATAAAGTGCCGTACACAAATGCACAATACGTGACGCCACACTACCTTGGCCTTCGACCCTTAATGTGAACCTAGTCCACATTTTTTGCATACAAACTTCGGGAGTATTTTACTCCACTGTCTGACATGGCACATGCGAAGTAAAATATGATATCGTTTTGTCTCATTATTAATATTGTCTGTACGGAAACAGAATACTAAAATAAAAACACATGAAAAAGTTAGGAACCAACAAAGATTCGTTTTTCTTGCTAATTTTACTTAACTTTGGGCGTGTTTAAGTAATAAAAGAAGTGTAAAATCTCCAAAACCAAGTCGCTACCGACAAAGTTCAATTATTGAAAAGCTCAATAAACTTTATTGGTCATTGATTTATGCATAGGCTTTTCATAAAACCCGACCTTCCAACGGACTTTTCTTAATTTTTTCGCGAATTTTGATCCTGCATCTCACTCAATAACGTTGTGCGTGTAGACTAGCGTCTAACTGCTCATCACTGATACTATCTCTGTCGGACATGAAGCCTGGTGAGACAGCGTCATTTTTAGCCAGGCCCACCAGTGAGTTCGAGCCCGCGACTCATTAGTTTATTATGTCTCTACAAGTTCAATTAGTTTTATGACTATATTAAAGAATGAATTCTAATTCTTAATTATAAGACGTGTGTGGCAAATAAACCTAATCATATTATCAACAAGTTGGAGATTTCACTTCTGCTCTTCGACCACAACGTCACCTCCATACAACGTAAGAGGACACAGGTAAAATACATTCCACCTACGACCTACGTCCCCAAAAATGTTCTGGTAACAAACCCATCTAAAACCATTTTCTTTTCATTTAGGTAAAGGTGTGGTTCCAAAACAGGCGCATAAAATGGCGGAAACACCATCTAGAGGTGACACAGCAGCGACTAGCAGTCCTGCAAAGACATCAGCCACATGATCGAGATGATGACATATAAAGTACAGGCCTCTGAGGCTTACAAGGGGCCGTGCAGCTGGATACAAAGAAATTGCCACTAAATATACGAAAAGTGCAATTGAAAACGCGACTAGTGCAACTGAAAACGCGACTAGGGCAATTGGAAACCCGAAAAGTGCAACTGAAAACGCGACTAGTGCAATTGGAAACCCAAAAAGTGCAACTGGATATGCAAAAAGTGCAATAACTAAGTACCAAAATTAAAACAGACTTTATGTAGTGATTAAAAACTACCAGTGGTAGCATTAAGTGAATTGTGATTATTGGTGATAAAATAACTATGTTTGCCATTTTCAATGATTTGGACTTTAAAATTGTGATTATAGAAAGTGATGATGATGAAGAATGCTCGCGTTTTGTAGCACTTAATATTACGCCATTAAGTCCAAATTCGAACGGACGTAAAAATATCTCGGTAGGATGTTTTTGCGCACTGGATCTTCAACGCAATGCTTAGCGCGGAGAGTTGTAAATCGAACGGTGTGTGTGTTGTCGAAGCGCTGGGATGCAGTCTGTTGGATTCTCAATGCTCGGTTCAAAACCGAGAGTTGAAAATACAGCGCGGGGAAAAATTCCGTCGCGATAATTTTACGTCCATGCGAACGACGCCGGCGTCAAACTAAATTATTTATTTACTGGATCTTAATTTAGACTCCACACGTACAGGGCCCTAATACAACATGATCACTTATCAATTCCTTACTTAGATACCACGTCAATTTCTTGAGCTAATCACGACATCTGCTAGTAACGTAGGTATTCGCTATGTAGGTATGACACAATGAAAACAAACAGTAGTATATTATGCATAAACAGAAAAATCTTAAAATTAAACTTAACAAATATACTACCCACAACATTTTCCACAGATTACTAATTATATAATAAAAACAAAAACAAGCTGTTAGCAAACGATAACTGTAGCAGGGCTACCTTATTGAAAAAGAAATTAAAAGAAAAAAAAAGACAAACAATATTCTATATAAGATGTATAAAAACTACTCTGTGATGGGTTTTTAAAAGGTAAGATATTGACGTGGTTTGCTTGTGTTAAGATAAGCGGGAAATCACACAGAATTGGGGCCCAGTTAAGCAGTAAATGATTGGACTCCGTCACGTGGGGCAAAAAATAGTGACTCGTTAATTTTCCAATAATTTCACTGTATACTACTTCTAGTGTCTTTAATAATGAATGAATTAAAGGCCCTATAATTGATTGACTTTATCGTGTTTTTGTACAAAGTTATCGTGATGATTTTAGAACAAAAGATACGGTTCTGATGTGTGCGAGCGTGTTGAGATAGAGCTAGAATCAAAACTATGTAATAATTTCTGATTATGAATGATGTTCTTTTATCAAAGAGGTCATGATAAAGATTTCGGCTTCACATAACTGCATGAAGTATTTTGTAATTCTGCGCAAAAACGACTCTGCATTGTATTACTGTTCCCAGCAATAGAGTTGCTAATTGGTTTCTAAAGATTAAATCCTGCAAATTTATATAATAACATAATTAAAAAGAAATAAAATATGCTTATTTGCAATTAACATGATGCAAAAAAGAACGCAATCACAAAAAATAACAAGTTGGGGGAAAATATGCTTTGCTCAGGATAATGACGACGACCCTTTGCGAGACAGAGCCCCAGCGCTGGTTACTTCATCCTTGACCAAAACATAACGTCGGTATATACCTCATGGGGGGTGGGACAGAAGTATTTCTTGTTGATCGCCTGTAGCGTTGCCATTGTGTCTTTACACAGCAATAACGATCACTTGAGGTAAAGTGTAACCATAATTAAATTGCAATGTCTGTTTGTAATATCAAAATAACAGCTTTTTAGTAATTGCTTAATAATATGAAAGTTTATACGGTACTTACAAAATAAAGCAATTTTAACATGTTTGTCTATTGGTTGATTTTGATTGGACTTTCACTGGCAGATAGCTGATGTTAAAAGAAGTAACTTATGCTACTTTTGTCCCGGTAGCAAATTCCTGTGGGCCGCGGGCACAGCTGGTTTATCTATAAAAAGATATTGAAATCGGAGGAGGCAAAACAGATTCCCAGAATTTTGTTGTTTAAGGTGAACCTAGTCCACATTTTTTGCATACAAACTTCGGGAGTGTTTTACTCCACTGCCTGACATGGCACATCCAAAGTAAAATATGATATTATCGTTTTGTCTCATTTTTAATATTGTCTGTACGGAAACAGAATACTAAAATAAAAACTCATTAAAAAGTTGGGAGCCAACAAACATTCGTTTTTCTTGCAAATTTTACTTAACTTTGGGCGTGTTTAAGTAATAAAATAAGTATAAAATCTCCAAAACCAAGTTGGTACCGACAAATTTCAATTATCGAAAAGTTCAATAAACTGTATTGGTCATTGATTTATGCATTGGCTTTTTCATAAAACCCGATCTTCCAAAGGACTTTTCTTCATTTTTTCGCAATTTTTTTGGGAGCCAACAAACATTCGTTTTTCTTGCTAATTTTACTAAACTTTGGGCGTGTTTAAGTAATAAAAGAAGTGTAAAATCTCCAAAACCAAGTCAGTACCAACAAAGTTCAATAATCTTCTTATTTATGCATTGACTTTTTCATAAAACCCGACCTTCCAACGGACTTTTCTTAATTTTTTCGCGAATTTTGATCCTGCATCTCACTCAATAACGTTGTGCGTATAGACTAGCATCTAACTGCTCATCGCTGATACTATCTCTGTCGGACACGAAGCCTAGTGAGACATGATTTTTAGCCAGGCCCACCAGTGAGTTCGAACCCGCGACTAGGTTCCCCTTAAGTTAGTGTTTGCGACTGTTACAACCGACCCCAACCCAGGGCGGTTTTTTTTTTACCTAACCTTGCTTATCGTTCACATTGAGACCGTATCTTCAGTCAGACAGAACTAGTCAAGACTCTATGTATAGGCTCTACAGACATATTGAAAATAAGTGTGTAATTGAAATCTATTTCTAAGTGTACATTGTCTAGTCACTAAATAAACTCAGTTTTAAGTAAAGTTTTTGTGTATCAATTACCTGTGTTTGACCCTCAACTATAATGTTCCCTTTTCTGAGACACAGACCTCCTCTCGGTGAGTAGTGGGCCGTGATAATAATAAAAAAAACTTTATTCCATTCAGGACAAACACGGTGCCTATTGAAAACAAAACAGTAATAGATTGAAGCCTTAGATGCTAGACTACATGTTTATAAATGCCCCGGACCCTACATTAGGATTCCCGTGTTGTGAGGTTTATTCAGGCTATGCCCAAGTAATGCAAACATTTCTATTTATTTGTAGAAGTAATTAATATATTTAAAAAAATATATATAAAATAAGTACAAAAATGTAAGTACCTATAAATATAATAAATAATAGTTTAAAAAACTAAAAAACATGCTCTCTCTTTCGAACAACCCGCACCCCTGGCAGGCATTTATGATTGTTTAAACGAAATAATGCGTGTTTCGGTTCCATCAAAGTGCAAAGTTTTTTGTTATTTAAATCTTTTATTATCTTACTTAGTAATTATTTTAAGTAGATGATAACTCAAACAAAGATATAATAATTACGGACTATTGTTGTTAAGTACTTTTTAATTTACCCTTGACTATTATCAGTCAAGTTCGTGAAGCAAAATATTATTATCTTTTATCTTATTTTATTCTTAAAAGATTATTGAGATGGATTAAAGACTTTCTACGCAGGGGTTTTTAAATGGTCGTATTCTTTTTTATTTGTAATTGTTATTTATTTTGATTCAAGGCAGCTTATGGCTTAAAAATAACAACTGCATGGGTCTATCGGTCAGTATAAGCTACGCTTGTCGAGGTTGGTCCATGGATGGGTGACTTACATACCAAGATTTTTGACAGTCGTTAAGGGTCGTCAGAAGCCCGAAAGTCTGACCAACCAGCCTTACCAAGGAGTAGGAGGAGTAGACTTACAAAGTAACTGGGTTGTGGAGGTCAGATAGGCAGTCGCTCCATGTAAAATACTGGTATTCAGCTGCATCTGGTTAGACTGGGAGCCGACCAAAACATAGTTGGAGAAAGGCAAGGTAGATTTATTGCGACATGTATCCAATTACAATATTTGTCAGACTCAACGAATCAAGACGTTGTTTTTGAAGTGAAAACTTCTTTAGGCGTGTTGAGCACTTTTTGGGTGAACAAAAATCATGAAACTCGCGTCATCGTCACCGAACGCTTGAGCACACGGATGAGTCGCGCGTTAATGTCTTTTGGAAAAATCCCTTTCTTTCATTAGGAAATTCTAATTCTTTTAACCCTTTCTTTCCCTTTATATTTTTATCGTAAAAATCTGTGCTGTTACCTTTAATGGCTGAAGTCGATCGCTCGTTTATCATTTTTTACCGAGAGCAATCAGGACCCAAGACCAAGGACCCAATGTGAAATCCTGTATTGACCAAGTGTTCAAGTTTTCACTTCTGTCGGCACTCCCGGACTGCCACTATTTTTTTTTAAATTATGTTGTTAACCTTCTACAATATGCAGTAATTATGAATTTAATTCACTCCGCTTCGAGTGAATGTGATATTATCTTCCGGATGCTTCAGTTGCATATTCTGTGGCTTGAACAGACTGTTTTAAGTTCTACTAACTACACTCTGATTTAAAATTTGCTAGAAAATGACAGCTGTCACTATGGCTTAGCTGTCATGTTGACAAAAAAAGGTCGATGGCTGCCAATTTAGTTTAGCAAATTAGAAATCTGAATGTAGCAAAAATTACCATTTTTAACCGACTTCAAAAAGGAGGAGGTTATCAATTCGTCGGAACCTTTTTTTATGTATGTTCCCCTATTATGTACTCGAAGATGGCTGAACCGATTTGGATTTTTTTTTTGTTTGAAAGGGTATACTTCCCAGGTGGTCCCATGATCATCAAGTCAGGATCTGATACTTTTTTTAACTTATTGTAATTTATTTTTAAAATGTGAGGAAAGTTCGTTTGTATTCGGAAATGCGATGATTCCCGAGGGACATTAAGGAAAAAGGTGTACCGTGGTCTAAGGATCGTCAGTCCTCTTCAAGATACCATACGTACAGGCATGCGCTGTATTTCTGGATCCTAATTGCGGAACGCACCATCAATCAGAATCAGAATAATTTTGAAGAATATTGCTAATCCATTGCTCCATATGTTCGAAAAAAATTGTCTGCTCAACTACATTAAGAAAATGGTTGTAAGTATACTATTTAAGCTGTCAATGTCAATGTTTTCCTCAGATTATAAATAGCTCTAATAGTATTTTCCGAGATAACCGTCTATTCAGAACAATCAAACAACAGAATATTAAAAGCGCCACAATTTGACACAACTTTAAAAAAAAATCCGACTTTCTACACCACTCAGACCTATTATTACCAAACTCGATTAGAAATATATCTCGCGTACGATATTAGTTAACTCTTGAGGGCATGACGAAACGTGTTACAAAACGTTTGATAGTGACGTAAACATGTATGTCTCAGCAACTGTTGGCTAACTTGTCGCTAGTGAAACCGACGACCGGTTTCAGAATACGGACGCGTGACGCTTGAGGTAGGGCTGTACTTGCTTTGTTTTGTTTATCGATATTTTTATCGATGTTTTTAAAAGTAAAAGTGACAGGTCACTCGTTATTGGTAACACTGGTAACAAAACCAGCGAGGTAAGTGCGTGACACACTAACAGTAGGACTTTCTTTTTGACACTATGCAGCCATGCTTATTATAAGTTGGGGGATTACATCGCTGACAAAAATGCTTGGCTAAACGTTGCTTGTCCTGCTCCACAAGGTACCTTAAACTAAATTGAATAGCATTTGTAAACATTGTTGGAGCTGCTGAAGACTGTTAAAGCTAGATACATTTGCATTGTATAAATTCAACCTTTTAGTATTGTATAATTGCATAGCATACGTGTGAGCACTATGTCCTTACTATATAGCTAACATTTACAGGGTACGTCTTTCATTGACTTGAATGTGCCCTGGCAGCTGAGAGTAGGTCATGCTCACTCAAATGTCTCGCTGGTGGTGGCGTGTGTGTTGGATCATTAAGTTCCCTTCAAAATGGTTGAGCTGAATGGTGCTGATCCATACGTCATGTTCGTGAACGGGCGCCGCCAGTAGGGACTGGTCATCTCTTAGCTCCCACGGCTTATTTTAATTTCTAAATTGTTAATTTATTTTTGTTTTAATTACGGACGCTTTTAATGTGCACGTCTTTTTACATCGTTCTCACATTGACAATTTCAACATAATGATGTAACCAACTGTTTGTAATAATATCATGATTTTAAAAGAGTGTCCATGGAGTTTCTTGCCCGTTCTTCTCCATAGGTACCTACGCTTTGGAATGGGCAACTAGCTTCATCTTTCTACCTCACCGACCTTGACAATTCAAAAGTGCCTTTAATTGGTTTATTTGAAATAAATGCTTTGAGTTTGAGTTTTGACAGTTCAACAACAATTGTTTACGTTGTTGAGCAGACACTTTTTTTTAAATATAATAATAATAAAAAACTTTTTACTGCAGGCAACGCAGACCCATAAACAAATACCTTAACCTAAACATACATATTTTTACTAGCTGTCCCGACAAAGTTGTCCTGTCTTAACTATGAATATGAAAGTTAATATGGTGATTAAGTTTTCAAAAAAATTCTAATGTTACGCGCAACTTTCTTATTTTTTCTTTGATATGAATCCTCTCCTGACAATAACAAACACAACAAAAAAGAAATAGCTAAATTGGTCCAGCTGTTCACGTGTGATGCCGTGACCAATGCAAATACAGATTCATTTTTACTTGAATAGGAAATTGTTGATTTTCCTTGCAATCTAGATATAAGTACTAACGTGATTCTTTAAATTGGCATTACTTTTTTATTTATAAACCGATTGACATGAAACAAACACTAAATTTTATGTGAAGCTTACCACTATATATTAATGAAAACCACATCTAAATCGGATAAGCTGTTTCTGAGATTAGCGTGAACAAACGCACAGACAAAAATTCTAACAATCATTGTTTTGGGTGCTATTTGTCTTGATAAAGGTCCCAATAACTTTTTTCTCATATATCTTGTATGCACAGACAGCGATCCTTTACATTTTTATTGATTGATTACAGAGAAATACAACTATTGTACAAGAAGTGATGACTGTGTAGGCGTCGTGTTGCGCTGCGTGGTGTCGCGTAACCGGCGTAACCTTCCGCGAAAAAGTCGATACGCCACATCTTTCGGCCAAAACTCTTCCCTCATAAAGGTTTCTAGATACTAAGTTGGAACCCGCACCACAAACGACTTGAAGTTTATGTTACGGCGCGACTCCAACTTCTCTACTCTCAAGGTTCACTTGGTATTGATCCTGATGTATTCCACGATGTCTTCAGTCATCGTGGAGTGATGAGCGATGGGTCCAAGCTATATATCCTTTAAATTGATTTAGATTTTTATTATAGTGTGCAATTCGGGTAACTACAGTATGTTAGCCTCTTCATCCTATGCCTATGCTATGCTCAGCAGTGGACGCCTTTCGGCTCCTCTAGCTGGCCTCTTATTTTAATGAAACTCCCTACTACGATAGGCCCGCTCAAAGCCTAAGTGTTACCGTGTTACGTGTTGTTACCGTACAACTATCGTTACGGGTAGTCAGAATCCAAAAAGTCTGTCAACCAGTCTTATCGGGTACCGTATCGTGTTACACACACTGGGTTCAGGAAGTCAGATCATCATCATCATCATCATCATTTCAGCCGAAAGACGTCCACAGCTGGACATAGGCCTCCCCCAGGCTCCTCCACTTCGACCGGTCTTGTGCTTCCCACATTCAGCGGATTCCCGCGGCCTTCACAAGGTCATCGGTCCACCTTGTGGGAGGCCTTCCCGCTCTACGTCTTCGGTACGCGGTCAGATCGCTCCTAGTAAAATATTGATATTCAGCTGTATCCAGTCATGCTCACTTAAATGTCTCACTGATGGTAGTGCGTGTGTTGGATCATTTGGTTCCCTACAAAATGGTTGAGCTGGATGGTGCTGGTCCACGCGTCAAGTTCGTGAACGGGCGCCGTCGGTTGAGACTGGTCATCTCCTAACTTTCGTGGCCTTATTTTAAATCTTATATTTAGATTTTCTTTTTTACATTATTCTCACATAAAGAAGCAACAAGAATAATATTCCCAAGATTTTGTAATACCTAACATGATTTAAAAGAATGTCCTTGGAGTTTCTTGCCCGTTCTTCTATAAACAGGAAAAGTTTTTATTCAGTGCGCAAACTTTAATCATGAATTCAGCATAGGCACCATTCTAGACCCCCAGCGAAGAAATTTTTCGTTGGTTTTACAAAAATAAATTAGCTGTTCCATACATTTTGACAGCGTAGGTATTGCACTTTTCTATGAAACAGCTTTTTTTTTTGAGAGATCTACGTTTTTGAATGAGCAACTAGCTTCAATTTTCCAACTGATCGACTTTTTGACAGTTCAAAAGTGCCTGTAAATGGTTTAATCGAAATAAATGCTTTGAGTTTGAGTTAGAGTTTAGACTGGAAGCCGAATCTAGCATAGTTGGGAAATGTTAGACAGATTCAACATCATCATCGTAATTTCAGCTGAAAGATGTCCATAGCTGGACATAGGACTCCCCCAAGCTCCGCTACTTCGACCGGTTCTGTGCTTCTCGCATCCAGCGGATTTCTGCGGCCCTCACAAGGTCATCAGTCCACCTTGTTCCAGGCCTTCCAACTCTACGTCTTCCGGTACGCGATCGCCACTCAAGAACCTTTTAGCCCCATCGACCATCTGTTCTGCGAGCAATGTGCCCTGCTCAATGTCACTTAACTTTGGCCATTCTTCGGGCAATGTCAGTTACCTTGGCTTTACTGCAGATCTATTCATTCCTGATCGGATAGGCAGATTGACAAAAAACATTACCACAAACGACTTTTATCGATACCACACAACAACATCACTATTAGATAATCGTTGTACTCTCGCTATCGGTGCGGGAGCACGTCAACGCTATTTGTTTACACTCGCAACTATCAATAAAAACATTATTGTTTTATCATTCAGTGCTCAGCAGTTCTGTAGTTCGCGCTAGAACAACAAAGTGATGTGTTCATGTTTATAATTATGGATATTAATCGAACTAATGGTATGTTAAAAAAATAACAGTTGTTTTTTGCGTACTTATTATAGTGTACTTTTTGTAGATTTTTTAAATTTTAAACTATAAGTACCTACCTATTTTTCTTTAAGAAAAATAAGTAGGTACCTACATACAATTATAAACTATAATGTGTTCTACATTAAAAAAAAAAACTTAATTACAAAAATTTGTACCCTACACTTATTAATTTATAAACTATAATGTATTCAACTTCTACAATAACAAAAAAATATGTAGTTACGGAATTGTATTACAGTGTGTAAAACTACGCAATTTTCATGTTTTAATAAAGTATTCAATTAATTATAATTAAAGATAAAGATAATTTTATTTGTCAAAACATGTGTATACATGCAAATTAAGCATGCAGGATGTCACAATATTAATATTTTGTCCGTACATGTTTCACCCGTATGGCGTACAAATTTAGAAAATTTACAAAATAAAATAAAAAATCATTACAAAATAAAAACTAAATTACTAAAGGTAATTCAATCCAAAAAAAAAAAAAAAACTAATATTTAACTAAAAGAAGATACTTATTTTATTACTGCTGAGCACGAGGTTCGGGTTTCAATTACCAGAATGGGCATTTTTATTAGGTTTAGCCCATAGATTATATTTCTCAAAGTTTTGTCATTTTAAAAAGTGCCAGCAACCCGGAGTCTATATTCGTGGCCGGCTGATGGCAAAAGGCTCGCTCACATGGGACTTAAACATAACTGTCGGGAATGTTATAATACACCTCTGTCCAACCCCTCACGAAATACTGGCATAATGTTATGATCAGATATCGGATATTCGGATGCATATTTACCTAAAGATAATTTTTAGCTATGAAAGTCTGGAAGCTGCTTTATAAATTATTTGTAGTAATATTTATTAACAACCCCGGGATTCTTGGATTGCATAACTATTCAGATGTGTATTAATTTAAAGTTAATGTTTAACCCGATACAAATATGTGTATGTACTGGAGGAAGGGTGGTTTGTATTCGTTAAAATAAACAAATTACTTACCTAAATTAAGATCTTTTCGATACAAAAGCGCATTCCATGTTAGCCAACATCTCAACTTTAGGTGAATATGCATCCGAATATCCGATCTCTGGTACTGATAATCATAACCCCAATTATGACGACTGCTACTTCGAATAATATTTACAAAAATACAGCTCAGATAAATAATAGATAATAAATGTATGTTTTGTAAACGGGATTGTGGCTAAGTAGGTAATTACCTCCGCACGGGTCTATCGATCAGGTTAAGCAACGCTTGCCGCTGTTGATCCGTGGATGGGTGACGATCTTTACATACTAATATGTACATAATTTAATTATATAAATAGTTTTTTTCTCTCATAAAGGTACATTATTACAGTAATTTATTTATCCCATTTTGCCTGCCTGATACTTTTGTGCTGGAGCTGGAGCTGGAGTCTGAACTAGGTTCGGGACCTGTAAGACAGATCTCCAGATGATAAATGAATTTATATTTTGTTAAGGCTAATTGCTTGTTATCACAAGGAGTGAGTGAGACAAAACAAAAGATTAACATTTAAACGTCAAAGTGATTTTAATGTCATTTGTAAATCGGCCGAGGTAGTTCCTCAACCGATAAACATGAAGCTGGGCGTCGGCTTGTAAAAATATGGCGTCAATACAGCTTCTACAGTATGTTCCAACTTCTATGTTCTCTACATATAGCATCAGCAGTGTTAGTCCGCACCCAAACTGGGGCCCAAGTCTGCTATTTTTATAAATTCTTCATTCCAACACGATCCCATTGTCATTCATTTGTCATTTTGCTAAAAGTTCGTAATCTGCTAAATTCATAATGGTCGATCATTGGTCGGTCAATGGTGTCGTAATAGAATTGTGTTATAATGGCATTATCGTTTGAGTATCGTATAATCGTAACGAATTAAAAGCAATGTCTGCACAATGACGTTCTAATGGTAGGTCACTGATCAAAGAAACTGTCAAAATTTTAACAGATCACCGCCTAGTCATTCATTTGTCATTATGTACGAGATTACCAATAAATGCTATTTCTTTCAATGGAGTGTCAGTGGCTGACCATTGGAAAGTCATAATGACGCCATTTTATTAGTAGATTACCAAACTTGTCAAAATCAACAATTATGAAATCAATGAGAGAGCATTCTGACACTATTGTAATAGCAGACTTGAGGCCCTGGGGGCCGATTCTACTAATTTGCAACGTTACACGTTAAATTATGTTTCCACAACAGTTCGATTTCGATCGCCGTTCGATAGTTACATAAAAAGTCATTCTACTATTTTATAAGCAAAATGGAAACTAAACTTAAAACGAATTGCAACTGAACTGTAGCGGGAACACAGCGGGTAACCCGCGTTACCAACATGCCAAAATAATATGTTTTATTAATACCACAAAGAAAAAAGTTGAATCTAAAAATGTTACTAAACACGAATATGTGGCACTAAAAGTATTTTCTATAATTAAAAGACATAATGATCATAATTTTATCATTAACTTTGTCCTATAGTAAACGTCACGCTCATGTTCGATTTTGTTAGTAGAATAGGTTTTGACATTGTTTCAATCGATCGTTGGCGTAACTAAAACGTAACCGCAGCTGTGTCGCAGCTGGACCGTTGTTCATTTTAGTAGAATGCGAAAACGCTTAAAAGTGGTGATTCGGTTGCGGTTCTATTGCGTTTTTTTAACAAATTTGTTAGTAGAATCGGCCCCCTGGTGCTTTAACATAAGCAGCTCATAATGTTCCCAATACTGGGACACAGGCCTCTGGAGTGGGCCGTAATCCACCACGCGGGCCCAGTGCGGGTTGGTAGATGTCACATCCTATTTTTAATAATAATAATAATAATAATAATTTATTTATTTCAGACAACATGATCCATTTTTTTAGTAAAATAGTGCTTAAAACTATGTTAGTTCACACATAAACGCATACAATTTTGGTATGGTAATTTTATTTTGGGTGCATCGTTTTCACACATAATCATATAGTGAATGTACTATGTTAAATATTGTACTTGAAACATTTTAAAAGAGGAACGGTGGAGTTTCTTGTCCATTCTTCTCCATACGAAACTAGATTTTGGAAGGGGCGACTAGAATCAATTCTATTTTCAAAAGTGCCTTTTAAGAGTGCATATTTGAAATAAATGCTTTGACTTTGACACATGTCTTCGAATTTTTGGTTCTAGCACATGCCGGTTTCCTGACGATGTTTTCCTTCACCGTTTTGAGAGGTGATGAAATAATTTACACAAAGTAAAGCGCCTGTCTGGATTCGAACCTACGACCCATAACTCGTAAATTGCGGCCGTCACCACAGGGCCACCACTCGTCAAAAATCACAGGCGCTGTGTAAATTATTTCATCACCACTGCTCCCAAAATGGTGACGGTCCTATGAGGTCCTCCTAGATCTACTGGATCCAAAATTTATTCATTAATTTATAATTTTATTTCATTAAAAAAAAGTACTTAGATTACATTACATCACAGTTAAGTGCTATGCTAAAACAAAGTACACAAAATTTATTCTGTATTTCTGCTAACAGCTCCATTCCCCTCGAGTTACAATAGGATAGAGTTCTTAAGGTGAACCTAGTCTACATTTTTTGCATACAAACTTCGGGAGTGTTTTACTCCACTGTCTGACATGACACATCCGAAGTAAAATATGATGTCGTTTTATCTCATTATTAATATTGTCTGTACGGAAACAGAATACTAAAATAAAGACCCATTAAAAAGTTACTTAGTAATAAAAGAAGTGTAAAATCTCCACAATCAAGCCGGTACCGACAAATTTCAATTATCAAAAAGTTCAATAAACTTTATTGGTCATTGATTTATGCATTGGCTTTAAATCGTCATAAAACCCGATTTTCCAAAGGACTTTTCTCAATTTTTTACTATAAATGATCCTGTATCTCACTCAATAACGTTGTGCGTGTAGACTAGCGTCTAACTGCTCATCACTGGTACATCTCTGTCGGACACGAAGCCTGGTGAGACAGCGTGATTTTTAGCCAGGTCCACTAGTGCCCGCGATTAAGTTTTTTTTTTTGGGTGGGAAATCATCAAATAACTTCTCCAGCTCTGGGTGGAGCAGGAGGGCGTGTCAGACTTTTACTGACTAAAATCCACCCGTGTTCCCTCAGTTGCCTGTGTGCCAGGGGCCGCGGAAGCCCTTAAATGTTAGCATTTTACAAAACAAAGGAATAAATAATAGTCTAAGGTTGTATTAATGGTCTAATTACTTAATTACTATAGCGTTGAACCACGAAGGATGACTATTAAAAGCTAATTATAACTTTTAATTATTACAGAACCATCAGACCACGACAGCGCGAGCGCGACCAGTCTTGGGGGCTTATACTCTGATTTTGATGGATGGGTTGCCAGATACAATACGTGTTATAGAAGGTAAGAAATACAAGCAAATATCAATACTGGTCTACAGCATCCTAATTGCGTAATACACGATCAATCATAATCTGTTTCATTTTGACAGTTCAACAATATTCATTGCGCTATTTACGTTGTTGAGCAGACACATTTTTCGAACATATGAAGCAATGGATTAGCAATCTGTTTCAAAATGATTCAAATTATGATTGATCGTGCGTTACGCAATTAGGGTGCCGGTTAACCTGGAAGCTGACTCCAGCAAAGTTGGGAAACGGCTAGACAGGATCTAGGAACTACTGCAGACCTTATTATAAGAAGAATTGGAAGAAAGAGACTCCCCATATTTTATTTTTGAACGCTTCGTTAGAGGTTAGTTCAACTGATATTTTGACAACAGTCGATATTAATAACTCAATCATACTAGGATATTTTCTCTAAACAAAGAATACTTACTTAAAAATCACAGTAGTTTTTTTTTCTGTTTCCAGGTCTACATACTTCTCCAAAGAAATAAGTACGAAAGAACCCCAAACAGATTCAAGACAAAATCGAGAAGACATCTTGGAAAAAGATGTTTTCTTCGGGGATATATTGTTGAAACACCGGCACTTTCGACGTTCAGCCAAGACGACGCCAGTCTTTGATTCTTATAAAGAAAACGACGGATTCGTGTTCTATGATCACGTATTTTATGGACTTATGAACAAAAATGGTGATAGAAGGATAGTTTATCTTAGATCAAAACTTTAATATGTAAATAGATATTTTAATGTTTGGTTAAAATAATGTGATATATTATATAAAGGTTCTCCAAACACCACTTTGAAATTCGAAGTGTCGAGATGTGAATCTGTGAATGAGTTTGGAGATCAACCGTGTCATCATTTTAGCACAAAGACGTCCTCTGCTGGACAACTTTGACCGGCTCTGTGCTTCCTGCATCTAGCGGATTCCTGCGGCCTTTACAAGGTCTTCGGCAGTCCACCATATGGGAGGCCTTTCAACTGTACGTCTTCCAGAACACGGTCGCCACTCCAGAACCTTTCGGCCCCATCGGTCATCTGTTCTGTGATCAATGTGCCCTGCCCACTTCTTCGGGCTATGTCGGTTACCTTGGTTCTCCTGCGGATCTCTTCATTTGGAGATGAGGAAAACTCATGGCCTACAGTATGGTACCTGTAAGAATTAAAATATAAATCTAATAACTATTGTGATAATTAAGCGTTTATAAAATTAATAGCTGCCTGCTAATGTCGACAATTGATTTTCTAAGACTGTAAAAAATTTGGACGGGATAAGTATTACGGACGTAAAAATATCGCGACGGGTTTTTATCGCGCACAAAATTCTATTTTAACTTTTGGTGTTGTGGTTCTACTGTCCAAGACCTCGTCGGCCATCTTGGGCAATGCGCCCTAGCTTCGAGCTGACGTCGCCTGGGACGCTGTGCAGGCGCCGTAAGTTCGTTCGTGCGTTGAAGATTCAGCAGTGTGCGAAAATATCCAGTCGCGATAATTTTACGGCCGTGCGTATGTGGATTTAATGTAAATATTATGTTGATTTTATATTATAAATAATTATAAAATAAAAGTCAAGTGCTGGTGCTAATTAGAAATATATTGTTTTGTATATATGAATTTGTCATTTTATTAATTATTTTTTTACCAGACAAAAGCCTTGTGGCAGACAATCAAAGGGATATGTAGAACTGAAGGTACTGAAGAAGATCCATCAGAACGTCACATAACTAGCTACCTACCTACCTGTTAGTTCTATAATTATTATAGTAGGCTGCACCGTTTGTCTTGCGGTCGCAAAGCACGACTGCGGAGCGTGGGGTCGTTTCGATTCCCGGGTCGCCTCTTCGGTCGTGTCAGATTGCCGTCCCATCGGAATATGAGAGTGAAGGAAGAGAGTGCATGGTCTTTGTCGGCGCACACACGGCTGCACTATAATATCTCAAGCGCCGAAGGCTGATCTGAAATACGGTCTGGAGATCCTACGTACATAACATATGAATCAGCTTCATTGGAACTGAACACGGATAGAAGGCACACAAAGAAATGGTTGGTTCATGCGTATAAACGAGTATAAATGTAATTACCTGTATATAAAAGCGAAAGGTCACTCATTCATTCACTCACTGATTAAACACGAAATCTCAAAAACTAGGACAGAGATAGATTATGAATAAGAGCCGTCAGCTAAGAAAGGATTTTAGAAAACTTCCCCCTTAAAAAGGCTGAAATAGGGGGTGGAAGTTTGTTTGTATTTTTTTTATCCGTGGCCCAGAGAAGCCTGTTCCAGATAATTTATCAACACTGACGCGGGCGGAGCCGCAGCAGCTAAATATATAATTACTTACATTAATTGTGTGGAGACTGGAAACTGAATAACCTTCGCCTATGTTTATATTTACTATCTACCGGTAGAATGCTTCATTTATGATTCGTTCTACCTTTCCCTTCGGTCTACGAACGCGTTTTATGGCTCACATTCACCAATATCTCACCGAGGGGCTTATGGTTAAATGATAACAGACGCACGGCTCAACCGATGGTTAAGCTACGCTTGCCGCGGCCTATTCTTGGATGGAATACGAGACCCCTCCGTGCCTCGTAGAGCCGCTGGTCCCGGTTGTCAGTCTTAAGGAGAACCTAGTCGCGGGCTCGAACTCACTGGTGGGTCTGGCTAAAAATGACGCTATCTTACCAGGCTTCGTGTCCGACAGAGATAGTATCAGTGATGAGCAGTTAGACGCTAGTCTACACGCACAATGTTATTGAGTGAGATGCAGGATCAGAAAAGTCCTTTGGAAGATCGGGTTTTATGAAAAAGCCAATGCATAAATCAATGACCAATAAAGTTTATAGTTGTCCTGTCTTAAGGGGAACCTAGTTCGCGTGATGAGCAGTTAGACGCTAGTCTTCACGCACAACGTTATTGAATGAGATGCAGGCTCATTTATAATAAAAAAATCGCGAAAAAATTAAGAAAAGTTCTTTGTAAGATCGGGTTTTGTGAAAATGGCAAAGCATAAATTAATGACCAATACAGTTTATTGAACTTTTCGATAATTGAACTTTGTCGGTACCGACTTGGTTTTGGAGATTTTACACTTCTTTTATTACTTAAAACACGCCTAAAGATAAGTAAAATTAGCAAGAAAAACGAATCCTTGTTGGCTCCTAACTTTTTAATGGGTTTTTATTTTAGTATTCTGTTTCCGTACAGACAATATTAATAATGAGACAAATCGATACTTAACATATTATTTTACTTTGGATGTGCCATGTCAGACAGTAGAGTAAAACACTGATCCCGAGGTTGTATGCAAAAAATGTGGACTAGGTTCACCTTTTTTTTTGGTTGGGAAATCATCAAATAACTTCTCCCGCTCTGGGTGGAGCAGGAGGACGTGTCAGACTTTTACTGACTAAAACCCACCCGTGTTCCCTCAGTTGCCTGTGTGCCAGGGGCCGCGGTATCTCTTTCGAACAACCCGCACCCCTGGCAGGCATCGCCCCTTGCGGAACCCACCAGTTGATGCTGACATCTCTTTGAGGCGCGCGTGGAACACAACGCGCCGTCGACCCGGGCTTGGTCCTTACCGGACAACGAGCTGCCCATTACTCGCCGTCCGCAAGCCCGCGCCTACGGTGGCCGGGAATCAGCCTGGTATTCCCGACGCCCAGGGCGTCTCCCGCGGCGACTACGGCCGTGAGGGCGCATATACTGCCTAGCTCTCCACGGTTAGGTACTCTTTTAAAAATAATTGGCTTTTACAATTTTTTCAAATTCCAGTGATAATAGGTATGGGAGGACAGTGCAGGCCTGTCAATAAGTACCAGGTACTTAGAGAAATGAAAATAAAGAATTGAAAATCGTCTACAAATGACACCCAGTCCAAACAGTCTGCATACCCGCTCGAGAAATACAGGCGTGATGTTGAGCTTCTTAGCATAATTATCGATGGCAATCTAAATGGCCTCGGTGCCATTACTAGCGTCCATCAGTTCCTGTAATGTGCATCTGACAAGACACGTAAGACACGATATTTAGTGTCCCATCGTTAGCGGAACAGCATCATATTTACATTCCAAGGCAGAGTCGTCTATGAATTTGGTGCCCCCGTAATAGTGGCAGTCATAGCAAGTCTACGGTTCACTGAATATGGAGAATGTTATTCGAAAAGCTATGTTATTGGACAAGACATGCGGTTGGGACTTCGCTTTGGGTCTGTAGGTCTGTATTCAGTGAAAAATTTGCGAAAATTGGCTATTTCTCTAAGGCGCCAGCGCCATCTTGCGATTGGGAGAATCTCCTCGACTGCCACCGCGGTCGTCTCGCCTGTAGTGAAGATGGCGCTGCACGGAATCATGGCTCCGAGCACTGCCTGCAAAGGTGTATTTTACTGCCATCTAGCGCTATTTTATCGTAGCACACGTTTTAGTTCAAGCATAAAATACTAAGGGAAGGCCAGATGCCCAGCTGTGGACGTCTTTCGTCTGAAATGATGATGATGATAATATAACTACGAGATGGCGCTGTTATTAATTTCATTTATACCAAAGGTTTGTTCAGAGGGTTTTTTTATCTATTCATTCTACTATGTCTTTAATTATATTTAAAAATGTACGAAGTATTCCTTTTCCTATTCCTATGCCTGCAAGCCAAAAACAGTTAAGTATTAATTTATTGTGATGCCGTCTGACCTACTTCTTGAAAAGACGCAATTAAAATATGCAGTCACAAACCCTACTGGAAACATGGAAACATCAATTAGGTACTACACCTCGTTGTCTTCTATAGAAAAACACATTCAGGGACTTGTTTTTATGCTTTAAAGAATCTGATAAAAAGATGCTAAGTATTTCTAAAGTACGTGCTACAAACTGAGATCAAAGTTCAACAAATTAAACTTATCTACGTATTTCAACGTAAAAAGTTACCACACACACTGAGGTACATATCTACCTTTATAGACGAACAGCAAAAAGCCAGTTCCTATTATGTTAGACTTTAGAATCGACGTGTGTCTATTACCTACTTATCTTTTACCTAACTTGTCAGCATTGTAATTTGGGCAAGCGTACCCAATATTAAACATGCCACGATTTTTGTTTTATCCGCTTGATTCTCTGCTGTTTCATCATGATGACTGAGTTCTGTATTTATCTACATAATCGTTATTATAACGATAAACAAAATGCGATCTGTGAAGATTATACTTAGATAAAAATTCAAACTTTGTATTGTGAATTGTGAAATTGTGATCGAAGGTTCATAGTTTAATTTTGTGAAAATGAAGAAGGTAATGAAGGAATGGACTGTGGACGCTACGTGGGGGAAAATCGCAAGTAAGTAAACAATATTTATTACTAAATTATTATAACTAAAAAAATCACAATATTTTGTTACAAAGTTTTCTACACCTTTTGCCAACTGTCAAAACTCTACAAAGTCAATATAGCCCCTAAGTGTGTGTGGTAAAGCCGACATTAGTGTATTCTGTAGTTGTCACGACAGTGGGTTCATATCAGATGACATCAGTCTATGCGGCTAAGTTCTTTGATTTGATTATGTACTTTATGGCCCTACATATAAATTAGAAATTCTAATAACTAATCCACCAACGCCCTATTTGGCAAGCAGTGATGGGACATGCAAGAGCCACGGTCCTTAAAAAGTTATCGATTGGTTTGAATCGAAGAGGCCAAACGCTTAGTTGTAAAAATTCTTGGCCATTGCTCCGCATAAAAAAATTTCGATGTGACTTTGTCACAATTTTGCATTATATGAGCTGATGATGAGTACTGCTTAGCACATGTGACACGACGCATAAGACATACCGGACTTCAAACTTAAAAAAAATCTTTTTACCTGGGTTCCAGTGGTATCCTGGGGAAATCCAGCTAATCCACCAATACTTTTGGTACATGGATACATGGACAGTGCTGCTACCTTCATTCTCTTAGTGGAACAGCTGCCTGACACATACTATTATGTTGCTTTCGATATGCCTGGTGAGCCATTTACTTGTAATGATAAAAAAAAATATGTTTGGAGATTTGGATCTTCATGTTTAGATATTAAATGATTATGTTACAGGCCACGGCAAATCAGAACCATTTCCTCCTGGGCCTATTGTTTCTCAGCTGAGCATTGTGGAAACGGTCCGTTTGATAGTAAAACACATGAAATGGAACAAGTTCGTATATTTGTCACATTCCATGGGCTTTAGCATAGGTAAGTGAAATAAAAGAGCTTGCAGGGTAATAATGATTGCCAAACAAACCATTTTCCTGATAGGATTTCTCAACGTCAAAAATTACGAACTTCCTTACAAACTTTCATCCCTTATTACCCCTGTAGGGAAAACATTTTCAAAAACCTTCCTAAGTGCAGTTTTTCATTATTTATGGACCAGTTGTGCATAATTTCATGCTTCTTAACCCAGCTGTTTAGGCTCTGCGTTTACTGAAAGTGAATGAATAAATGAATTAAAGGTTTTATAAAGTAGTAGATAGCTTTAACGCCTACTTAAACTAAGGAAATTATGATTTTCAAGCTTATATTGTAATTTAAATTTTCAGGCATTCTCTACAATCACTTGTTTCCGGGTAAAATAGTAAAGATGGTGCACATTGACCCTGCTCCCCCGATATCAGCGTATTACTATCCTCACCATAAGCCGTTGTTTTGGTACCAGTTTTTGTACGACATGTATTATAGTAGTTATAAAAGGTAAGCTATTATAGTGTAGCAATTTAACCAACCTTATTTTTTAGCGAATATGGTACATATTCGTAGAAAACTGACTTTTAAAAGTTTTTTCTTATTGTCAAGGTGGAATGCCGGAAGTTCAAAGCGATTGACGCTGGAAGAAGCAGTCCACTTATTAGTTCGAAACAGAAGTTTATCAGAAGATCAAGCAGAAGTGATACTGTCTAGATCGCTGGTGCCTGCTGGTGATGGAAAGTTCAAGTAAGTCCATTAATTATAAAATAATCATTCTCACAGTTTCCTGCTGAACGTCGCGTAAAAAGGGTGGTTTTTTTTTTTTCATGGCGGCAATGTAGTTCAGTTCAGTTTTACAATGATCTCAGATTTGAATAAGTTGCTGCTACGCCTGACTTTGTTTAAATTTAATGTTATACATACTATGAGTTACGAAACTAACGAGACGTCCTTAAAATAGAAAATAAAAAAGTAAGCATTTCAGTGTTCATAAAGTCAGTAAGAAATTAACTAACGATTTTGTTTTCACAGGTTGTCGTGGGAGCCAAGAATGAAGAAAATAGCCACCGTTGCCATGTCCGAAGAAACTCTGTTTACAGTGATAACAGAGCATGCGCCACCCACGCTAATTTTTGAATCTTCAGAAAATATCGCCAACCCACCAGGAAAACAGTTCGCAGCCAGCATTATTGAAAAATGTCGCTTAATGGTTCCAAACTTTTTCTCCGTAACCGTCACGGGTGGCCATGATGTGCATATAACTCACCCTGAAAGTATTGCACCGCATGTAAAAAAGTTTTTAAAATCTTATAAAGACAGTTGGTCCGTAAAATGTAAATTATAAAATAAATTACTAAGAAATCTCCAAGAATCTTTATTAACGCACATTCTTATGATTTGATGGGTAGCATTAAATATAATTATTCACATGATCAATTTAGGGTGTCGTACGTCGTGATTCCTGGGTCCTTTGGGACTCGTTACCGAGCCGGCGGAGGTTCGTCTGTTCGGGTCCTTTTGGGGGTGCTTCCGAACTATACGGTTAATCCTGTCTGTCAATGGTTCCTATTGTTTTGCCCACCACTTAAATTAAAATAAGATTATTTGCTATATCTTACTGACAGACTGCGAAAGAAAAAGACCAGTGACGAACACTAACAGTCAAAGTCAGTACCCAAAATTGCGATAAACAACGCGGTAAACATTCCAATAGTTAAAACTATAAATTCTGTGGCCACACTTGACCGCCACCCGAGTTATCGCCTAACGTCAAATGGCAATGTGAATGTCGTTGTAAAATTATCGCGATAAATTGTGGCTACACCTACGGTTTACGTCCATCATCACGATAATCAACGGCGTTTCTCATTGGTGTGGCCCCGGCATTAGAACTGTCAAACTAAATTCTATCTCGATTTCCTTGAATATTGCATGATTTTAATGGGACACAGCCCTCCTCTTATCTCCTCTTGGGGAGATTGAGTGGGCCGTAATCCACCACGTGGGCTCAGTGCATGTTGGTAGATGCTCGTCCAAGAAGAAAATGTTAGTTCAACTAAATTTTACAGTTCTTAATTCACGTCTCTTTCGTGTTTCATTAAAAAGAAAAAGACAGCAATAGCCTAAATTAAGTTTAGTTCGTGCACAACAGAATCATTAAACAATACCTGTCAGTTTGTAGAGATATCGATAATATTACGCGCAACACTAAATTTATCCAACGATCTGTCAACATCGATAAAGGTTTTTCAAAGTTAATATTTATAGCATCACAGTTTATTCCTTCTCTTTTGCCATAAAGCACGCTACAGAAGCATAGAAAAAATATCATGCTAAATATATCGCAAATATTTCTAACCTGCATTTTATGCAGCAGATGAAAAATCAACATTCTAATGCCGTATTGCCGTGTATAAAAACATAGAAAACAATTCGTTAATTAATGTGAATCCAAAGGTTACTTGTAGTTTAAAAATACATTATCATGTGAATATTTTATTGATTCGAACCCTGGTAATGTAGTAGCTTCATTACTTTGGTTGCAACTTTCAATTTTAATTGCTCAAATTTGTTCACGTAATAAATTTTGAATAGTTGTGAGTGAAAATGCATGACCGACACGACTGGTTCATTCGCGTGCCCTGGGGAAAACTAGCTTGTAAGTTTTTACCTTTATTTTGAGATCCCTAATCCTTCCAGGAGCCACATACTGCCGTGGCCCACCTAGAAATCTTTTAATAAACAACTACAAAAAATTGAGATGGGTCTACAATTGAGCTGCTAAAATAACATTCCTTTATTTAATTAGTGCTGTAACTCGTGAGATATTATGGTAAATATAGCAGTCACAACGCACAACTCACAAACACTACCGAACACAGAACAATTTCAAAAAAGTATGGTTACAGTCTGTTTCAATTAATTTAATTTTACAATTTAGGGATATTAGTTGTGTTGCCAACCATACTCTAAAATAGAGTATTGTACTCTTTTTCATATGGGTACACACTAATAGAGTATGCCAAAATACTCTTTTAGACATAAACTGACTTTTTTGAGGCAAGTGATTTCGTTTTTCTGCAGTTTTTATATTATATTTTCCACCGTAAGACTTGACTATTATTTGTCGGTCATGAATATGAAGTGGCGAAAAGAGAAGAACAGGGCTATTAATATTGATTAAAATGAGCTCCTGATCTTATAATAATGTAGAATTAGGATGTTTTGACTCCTAGAATTCTTGTAAAATCAATAAAAAAAATGATGTAAGTACTGCTAAAAGAAAAAAATAATAGTTTAAAAAACTAAAAAACATGCTTTAAACCAAATTAAAAAAGGAGAAAATAATTTAATTCAATTTAAAAGCGTGGGGTGCTTGACATTAATTGATTATAAAAATACCTTAAAAAGCACCCCACGCTTTTTAATTGAATTAAATTATTTTCTCCTTTTTAAGTTTTGTTTTTAAAGCATGTTTTTTAGTTTTTTAAACTATTATTTATTTTCTATTTTTTAGTTCTGCTAACTACTGCTAATTACGCACTGAACACTTCCCGCGGTCTCATTAGCGATAACATCGATGTTGCTCAGGAATTTGCAACTTTCTTTACCAACATTCCTATTAAAACTACAGAAACTTTAAATTCTTCGCCCGCACTTGCTATAGATTTATTAAGACGGAACGTTGCAGCCTGTCCTGTGGAATTCAAATTTAAACATATTAACCCTGTGGTCGTTGTAAAGACATTTAAGCAACTTAAGATCAAAATTACCGAAGATCTGTGGGGCATGTCTACTAAAGTATGTCAATCCATTATTGAGACAATTGCACCCTATTTGGCTTTAATATTTAATTTGTGTGTAGATCAAGGGGTGTTCCCGGATTTAATGAAGTATAGTAAAGTTATTCCACTCTTCAAATCTGGCGACAGTAAAGATACTAATAATTATAGACCCGTGTCGATTTTGCCAGTTTTCAGCAAGGTGTTTGAAAAAGTTATGTTAAATCAAATGCTCAATCATTTTAATCGTAATAACATCCTACACGATCAACAGTATGGTTTCACCAGAGGACGTTGCACAACCGACGCCGGTGTCACGTTATTAAAACACATCTTTACCGCATGGGAAGAGGCGCAAGATGCAATTGGTATCTTTTGCGACCTATCCAAGGCGTTTGATTGCGTGAATCACGAAACACTTCTCTTGAAACTTGGGCATTACGGACTGGGTGAACTTGCGCTTAGCTTGGTAAAATCGTACTTGAATGATAGACTGCAGCAAGTTCAAATAAACGGTGTGAATTCCTTGGGCTTAAAAGTCAAAATGGGTGTACCGCAGGGCTCAATATTGGGTCCGTTCCTCTTTTTAGTATATATAAATGATTTACTTCATTTACTTAAAAACCGACTACAAATGGTGTTATTTGCTGATGACACATCACTGATTTTTAAAGTTAAGAGACATGCACAGGAGCTTGACGATGTAAATAACGCTATAGTTAAGGTCCATAATTGGTTTACTGTAAATAATTTGGTATTAAATGGAAAGAAAACTAAATGCATAAAATTCACGTTACCGAATGTTAGAAGTAGTGAATGTCACGTTGTATTGAATAAGGAGATACTAGAATTCGTCGAACAGACGGTTTTCCTGGGAATCACGCTTGACTCAAGGCTACAGTGGGGTCCTCACTTAACATCACTTGCAGGGCGGCTAAGTTCTGCCGCTTACGCTGTTTGGAAGATCCGTCAATTAACAGACGTGGATACCGCGAGACTGGTCTATTTTAGTTACTTTCATAGCATCATGTCTTACGGTATTTTGCTATGGGGACGTGCTGCGGATATTGAGTCGATCTTCATTCTGCAAAAGAGGGCTGTCAGGGCCATCTACAACCTACGCAGACGCGAATCTCTTAGGGAACTGTTCAAAACAATTAACATCATGACGGTACCTTGTCAATATATCTTTGAAAACATTATGTACGTTCGTAAAAATCTACATCTGTTTAGTAAGATAAGTGACAGGCACAATTTTAATACTAGAAATAGGAACAAATTAGATCAACCACATTTCAGATTGTCTAAAGTACACACTTCTTTTATGGGGTACTGTGTAAAATGTTATAATAAAATACCAGCCGATATTCTTGAACTAAATGAAAAGAAATTTAAATTATGCATTAAACGCACACTATGTAGACAAGCATATTATAAGTTAGATGATTACATTGTTGATAAAAATGCTTGGCTTAATGCTGGTCCGACTCCACAGGCACCTGGGCTTGCTATTTAAAATTTTCATATTTGGAAGAGATGCTTCCCTTTTTTGTTTTCTGACATTATGAACATTTCTGTTCCTATTATTTTTATTTTCTGACATTACGAATAAGTTTTTATTTTGACTGAATTAAGTATTATTTATAAAAAATTCAAAAGATATTAAATATTTTTCTTTCTTTTTGGAAATCAAATTTGATTAATTTCTCAAATACATTGCAAACTTTATTTTTGTATAATTTAGAAGCATTTTGTTTAAACTTTGTAAATGTGAGTACCATGCATCCGTATAATAATTATATTGTTTTGATGTACGTTGACTTGAAAAAGCGTGGCAGTTGAGAGTATGTCATGCTCACTTAAATGTCTCGCTGATGGTGGCGCGTGTGTTGGATCATTCGGTTCCCTACAAAATGGTTGAGCTGGATGGTGCTGATCCACGCGTCAAGTTCGTGAACGGGCGCCGTCGGTTGAGACTGGTCATCTCCTAACTTCCATGGCTAATTTTAAATTTTATATTTAGAATTGTTTTTTTTTTACATTGTCTCACATATAGAAGCAACAAGAATAATGTTCCCAAGTTTTGGTAATACATAACATGATTAAAAAGAGTGTCCATGGAGTTTCTTGCCCGTTCTTCTCCATAGAGATCTACGTTTTGGAATGGGCAACTAGCTTCAACTTTCCAACTGGTCGACTTTTTGACAATTCAAAAGTGCCTGTAAATGGTTTAATTGAAATAAATGCTTTGAGTTGAGTTGAGTTGAGTACAAAAACGTGTTTTTTTTCTCAATTTTTTTTTTATTATTGAATTGTCATCGGTCCTCGACAAGTTTACAAAGTTTCAATGAAATCTGACCGTTTAAGGTGGGTCAAAATCGCGCTCAAAGGAGTCGGTTACATACAAACATACAAACAAACATACAAGTGAAGCTAATATAAAGCGTGTAAAAAATACCTACGCCTCTAAAGCTGAGTACGTATATAATGTGTGTACAGGTGAACCAACATATGATGATGATGGGACTCCCTTTTCCGCACGTAGACTCCCATTCGGTCCGTTGTGCGTGGGGATTCTGGCTAACAAAGCCAGCCTAGCTCCGCCCAAAAGCACAGAAGCTTCCTGGGAGCTTCACAGCCTTCGCGGACCGACCTCACTGTTCCGAGGATTTCTTCACGTTGAGAAACCTCGGCCTCGCATTCCAGGATGACGTGGGCGGCTGATTCCTCGGCGTCAAGGCAGCCTCTGCAAAGCGGGCTGTCTGTGGCGCCTATATTATGAAGATGTTTGTTAAGGGGGTTATGGCCCGTAATTGTTCCTATGATTATTCTAAGGTTATTTCTACTCAGGCTGAGAAGCTTTTTGGTTAATCGCGGGTTTACCGGTGAACCAACATATTGGCCAAAGAGAATAATTAGTTTTACACAACTTACTTACGGTTGGCGCAGTGGTTAAGCAATTGACTGCTGCGCTGCGTGTCGCGGGTTGATTCCCGCACGGAACAAATATTTGTATGACCTACAAGTAGTTGTTCCGGGTCTGGCTGTTTGTGTATGTGAGTTTAATTGTTTGTAAGCGCACCCACAATACAGGAGAAATTCCTAGTGTGGGGCAACGTTTTTAAAAAAGAGAAGAGAGAAGCATTTATATATTTTGTACCAATAAACCTGTTTTATACAAATAAATTAATTTAAATTTGACACACTGCAAATATTAATTTCAATAGTATGTGTGATAAATTTTGTTTGTCTAACAGAAACTTACAAATTCAAATTAAAAATTCCTTTATTTGCAAATATGGTTAAACAATATGCAGATGTTTTACATTATGTAGGTAATCTAATAGTTGTTTATCACATTCTTGGTAACACCGTATTTTACCTTTCAGCATGCAAACTAGGTCAGTACAGACGCCAGCACATCAAGTTACCCCAAACTGTCAAATTTTACCAATTGAACATGAACCTTATTCTAATGTTATAAAGTTGAAAATCTATCATAGATATTTGACATTGATGTAGCTTGATGTGCTGGCGTCTTTACCATGAAAATTTCCATACAAAACATCCTGGTTTTTGTTTCAGTGGTGGCCCATGGTCACCCAGATGGGCCCCCCGTCTTCATGGTGCACGGGAGACAGGACAGCTCCTCAGTCTTCGAACCCCTAATACAGCAGATGACCGAAAAGTACTACTTTGTAGTGTTGGATATGCCTGGTAACGGTCTATCTGATGCGTTTCCTCCCGGTAAGTTGATTTTTAACTAGATTGTGGAAGACTTCTCTTGATAAAGAAGGATCCACAAAAGTAACCCGCAAAATTCAAAACTTCTTACGATTTCTGCAATTATCAGGTGTGCACCCTAATTGCGTAACTCACGATTCATCATAATTTGTTTCGTTTTGAATCAGAAGGTTAAACCATTTCTTCGTATGTTCGAAAAATGTATCTGCTCAACAACGTAAATAATGCAATGAATATTGTTGAACTGTCAAAATGAAACCGATTATGATTAATCACGTGTTACGCAATTAGGGTGCTGGTCTGTGAACTTAAAATCAAAATCAAAAGTCATCTGTTCAATCTGGGCTGACAGACAGCTCTTTTTGAACGTCAAAATGATGTAAGTCATTCCAAACTGTACCTACTATAGTCCATTTACAATAGTATTAGACAGAAGTTAAAAAAGGTTCTTTTTACACGCTTTATATTAGCTTCACTTGTATGTTTGTTTGTTTGTAGCCGACTCCTTTGAGCGCGATTTTGACCCACTTTAAACGGTCAGATTTCATTGAAACTTTGTAAACTTGTCGAGGACCGACGACAATTCAATAATTTAAAAAAATGAGAAAAAAAAATCACGTTTTTGTAGTTAGCAGAACTAAAATATAGAAAATAAATAATAGTTTAAAAAACTAAACAACACGCTTTAAAAACCAAACTAAAAAAGGAGAAAATAATTTAATTCAATTAAAAAGCGTGGGGTGCTTGACATTAAGTGGTTATAAAAATACCTCAAAAAGCACCCCACGCTTTTTAATTGAATTAAATTATTTTCGCCTTTTTTAGTTTGGTTTTTAAAGCGAGTTTTTTAGTTTTTTGGCGTGGCGGTCAAAAGGTTGCTAAGTCGTCCGACGAGATGATAATGTGTCACGTATCCACCAGGTCCGAAGCTGATGAGGTTCCATTTCTTGCCTGTAATGGAGTTGGCTATACAGCACCTTGGCTGGGACAAATTCATCTTTGTGGGACACTCCATGGGATGTGAACAAGGTACGTAATAACCCTCTCCTTCCTCTTAATCTACTTTTTCATGTCTAAAATACTCAGATAATTTAATTTTATCATTCTTCTCAGAGTAGTCGGATAGGAAACCGCAAGCTAATCTAGTTTTTAAAATATTGTTACGCGATAAAGCTAAAGTAATTAGTTACCACTAACGCCATCTAGTATCGAGTAGCAGAATTAATTGAGTCAAGATCTATCTAGAAATTTCGATACTAGAATCTTCTAGAATTATCAACATCTGTTCAGTCGGGGCCGGTATGTACTCGAACATTCTAGATGCTACTACAGTACCTACAGACCATTCATAAGCAAAAACCCAAGATACACAATCAGCGTCTCAAAAACGTCCGCATAAATAGAGCGCAATGTGCGCAGGTGTCAAATAGTATCGTCAGTCATCTTAGTCAGTCTTTTTGGACATTGATTTGTAAAAACCACTTTAAGTCATGCGTGTAAGGTTGAATTTGCAAAAAATATTAGTTTTATCATAATTCATTTAATCATTTGTTAACATCCCAACTAGCAAAATATCCTTACAAACAAAAGCTTGTAAGAGCAATGGTTTCATACAAAGTTTATACGTGTTCTGATTAAGCCAGAAACCCTTAATACCCTTACAAACAAAAGCTTGTAAGAGCTATGGTTTCATATAAGGTTTATATGTGTTCTGATTAAGCCAGAAACTCTAATAGTGTTATTTTATAAGTCTATTTAAGTTTTAAGAGCATTCATACTTGTAACATTATTCTTATAGACGTATTTAAGAAAACGTTATATAATATTAATAAGAGCAGTGGCATTAGAAGCGCCTATTACAAGTCTAATTGCCTTTGATTCGTAATTAAAACTTATAAATACATTTTAAAAGTACATTCAATCTTAGAAGTGACTATACTAAGTGTTTTATTAGACTTCTGTAAAACGAGTGTTTTAAAAGTGTGATTTATTTCACCTAAGACATATTAAAGAGTAGTAGCACTTTTAAAACTCCTAAAAGTGTCTTAAACAATTCTCTATTAAGGGTTATTTATTTTCCTTGTTGTGTCTGACACGAGAAATTGTTATAAAATCAGGTAACCATTTTAATATTTAGTACATATTATTATGATTAAGTTTCTATTATACCCTTCAGATAAATTAATAATCCAAAAACTTGCCCCAGGTCGTTCCCAGCCAATAAAATTGGTCAAATTGCTGATATATTACCCTGCTAAAATATCTGCTTATTTAAGAATTTTCACCAATGGATTTTCAAAAATGGAAGCGGTTTAAGAGAAGTGGAGCATACCGAAGAAAAATACGTAGAAAATACTTGGAATTAATAAAAAAATCAGTGTCTCTCCGAGCATCTCATACAACTGACACAAACAATATTTTTGATGGTTCCGTACAAAATAACGACGACTTTTTTAGTGGCATTGAACGAAGTAGTAATAGTGTCTGCAGTGACCGAAGTAGTGAAAATGAATCTGAGGTTACGGATTATGAAAAAACATTACAGTATCGAGAAGATATTAAAAAATGGGCCATAAAATATAATTTAACACAATTAGCTTATAATGAACTAGCTGTGATTCTGAATAACGAAGTCAAACACATGTTACCTAAGGATGCCCGCACGCTATTCCAAACAACCGCTCAAGAAATACATATTAAAAAAATTACCTACCCAAAGTTTTTCAATATGTAGCTTGAAAGTGCGTTATAATTTCTACTATATATTTATAATTTTATTTATTTAATATTATGTAATCAATAGAAGTTTATTGGTTAATTAGTTACACACTTCACATTCATCACTTGAGTAGTGGTCGTAAATTGCAAATTTATGGCAGCCTGCGCACCAGAAGAAATCCAAATACAATAAAGTAATTATATCATTTTGGGCCATTATAAAATGTTGGGGCAGGAACTTTGAAGTAGGATATCCACAGGCGATACATTTTTCACAAAATACGAAGTGCGTTATGATCCATGGCCAAGTTTCATTCTTAAGCATTCGGATCTTTTTTTTACTTATGAAACAGTCGACATCCATAATTGCAACCATACTGTATGTATATTTGTCCTAAAACATAATATATGCGTGTTTACATTGAATAGGGTATTTACCAATTTATTAAAACCTATTTTAAATTGAAGATTGGAAGGAGGTATTTAACAGAAAAATAAAAATAAATTGTTTTAGATCCATTTTCTCAATTAAAAACGATTAAAATCAAATTTATTTTTTGTTGTTTTGAATTTACCGCCAAAACACTCCTTGCGATGAATTTTTTATCACGTGACCATACGTGACGTCGGCTTTGTGTAAACGGCATCGGTAAAAATACTTTGTGGGGCACAGTTTTAGAAGTATTTGTGCACAGAGGCACCGCACACCACAGTAATACCACTTTCTATCCATTAAAAATATTGTTAATTATAAACTCGACGTTCACTTGTTTACAACTACTTTAGTTTACACAAAGTTGACGTCACATTTGTGGTCACGTGATAAAAAGTCATCGTAAGGAGTGTTTTGGCGGTAAATTCAAAACAACGAAAAATAAGTTTGATTTAAATTATTTTTAATTGAGAAAATGGATATAAATCAATTTATTTTAATTATTCTGTTAAATATCTCGTCCCAATCTTCAATTTAAAATAGTTTTTAATAATTGGAAAATACCCTAATAACGTTGTGGATTAATTATTTTCTTGCACCTTTAATGACTTCGTTGTTTGGCTTGCTTTTACTTATTAAGGAACCCTAAAATTATGAGCAGTACATGGCCGTGTAGGTAGACAATGATTTTAGGTTTAATTAGACTTTAACGAGTGCGATATAAACCTTACACAAGAATACTGGTCTTATAATGTTCTGACAAAGCATTTATGAGTCGTGGTTGGTCGTAATGGCGACATTTTGATATTATTTCACAAATAATTAAAATAATATATATTGGAAGAAACATTTTTGAAAAGGCCCGTGAAAATATTGTTATTCAAATTTCAAAATAATCGAGAAAAACTACTTCGCAACCTAACAATCGCATAAAGTGCGTGACAAACTAGCTTACACACTACAGTAAGCGTTTTGTATGAAAATAAAATAAAATAATATACAATACTTTACGTCTTTATGCGACTTTTTATTATTTTCGCATAGTTACTCTTTAGCTCACGGCGCGCGGCGGTTTGTGATTACACTCTTATTAGGAGATCACAAAGAGGACTACTAGCGAAATTACACTTACAATAGCATTAGTAAGAGGACTTTAAGGTTATTTGCCCTGAAAGCACGCCCTTGTAAGTCACTTGTAAGTTTGTTTTTCTTTATAAAAGTATCACCAAGAGTTTTGTAAGTTTGAAAATACACTTCGCGAGACCATTACAAGGCAATTGTAAGGGTGAATATACTTATAAAGTGCGCCCCAATCCACACTTATATGTGTCTATAAGTGTGACATAAGACTGAAAAAAATATGGTCTTGGGATATTTGTAAGATTATTTTTTGCTAGTTGGGATAGGTACAATTAATAGTTGTTATATGAAATAACAAGCTATAACCACTGACGGGGACAGTTTTGAGTGTTACTTTTGTTCGAGGCAGGCGTTTTGTTTGACAGCACGGTTGGCGCAATGGTTAAGCGATTGACTGCTGCGCTGCGTGTCGCGGATTCGATCCCCGCACGGAACAAATATTTGTATGACCTACAAGTAGTTGTTCCGGGTGTGGCTGTTTATGTATGTCAGTTTAAATGTTTGTAAACGCACCCACAATACAGGAGAAATTCCTAGTGTGGGACAAGAATATAAAAAAAAAAAATAGACTGCATCTTGGGTTTTTTGTGTATCAATGCTACAGGTGCATTAATTTGTTGTTTTAGGTCTATTCTACAGCGTGATCCACCCAGGTCAGGTCACTAAGATGATTCTGCTAGACGCTGGACCGACTCTCATGAGAATGCAGGTGCAAGATCATTTGGAGTACCAGAGATACTATGATTCTTACTATGAAAACTATACGTGGGAAAACTTTAAACGTAAGGTAGGTTACAGGTGAAATATCATATTGACTGTGTTAGGAATCCTAAAAGTTTTTTTTTTTAAATATTCACGTCGGGGAGCGCAACAAACCTAATTAGGTACTAAGTACTATCATTAGGTAAAATTAAGTAGTCAATACATGTTTGTAAATACTGATTTATTGTCATGTAAAGGAATAAAGAGACCGACTCAGTTTTAGCAGTCAAATTGTAAGAAACGTAAGCGCGCTCAAAACTGTGTCGGCGACTATAAATACAGGTTGAAATTGAAAACATGCGACAAACCGTAATGGGAGATTGTACTCATCATTATGAACAACTTTTACTAAGGGACCAATGATGCAATCGCAAAAAAAAAACAGCTGTTCCCTACATTTTGACGAGTTATGCGAACATAAATGTAGGGAACAGATGTTTTTTTTTCGCGATTGCATCATTGGTCCCTTAGTAAAAGTTGTTCATAATGATGAGTACAATCTCCCATTTCGGTTTGTCGCATGTTTTCAATTTCACCCTGTATAGCCGGCCTGCGGCCGAACGGGTTTAGCATGTAAATCTTAGTTTGTAAGCCCTGGCTGGAGGCATTAAGTGTAAAATCTTAATGGCAGCCCCAGGAATGACCGGTTGAGCAGTCACGGCCTCTCAAGGCCAACTGCGAGATGCCCTACAGAAAAAAAAAAAAAAAAAGCCGAACGGGCAGTCTTCCTCCGCCCGCCGCGCTGTAAACATCGCTGTGTTATCGTGTAATGAAACCTTGAAGAAATGTGAATATAAGTGAAGTCAGTCATAAAACGTTGTTTCTATTCTCGGCATGTCCACCCTGCACCTGAATATCCTACAGACTGTCAAAAGATAAAAGATAAAAGATAAAAGATAATTTATTTGTCAAACATGCGTTTACATACAAATCCAGCATGCAAGATCTTAAATATAGGTAAGAAGTCCGTACATGTTTTGCCTGACGAGGCGTACAATTTTTTTTTTTATAACATACAATTAATTAATTCAATAGATTATAATAAACTGGTTCACTAAAATTCATTATTAAATTTTTATGAGAATAATAATCCTAAAGAAACAATAATATATAGTTTAAGCATGTTAAAAGGTATCTGTCAAAAAGTTATTAATATTGTAATAGCATTTGTCTGTTAATAAATTTCGAATCTTATTTTTAAATTCATTTGCTGTCATAGCTCTATATGACTGTGGTATTTTGTTGTATATTTTCGGGGCCATACAAAAAAAGCTTTTCCCCATGAGGGCAGTTTTTGCCGAGTGCAAGCAAAGTTGGCTATTGTCACGTCTGTTGCGCGGAAAAGTGTCAGAACGTCGTGGAAAGAGATGGGGGTTAGACTTTATAAACGATGCAACTTCAAAAATATATAAAGATGGTAAAGTTAATAAGTTGTATTTTTTAAACAGTGGTCTGCAGCTTTCGGTCGAATGTAACTTAAACATAGCCCGAATACACCTCTTTTGCGCTTTAAAAGCTATTTCCTTGTCCGTAGAGTTACCCCAAAATATGATGCCATAGCGCAGAAGTGATGCTACCAATCCATGATAGGCCGTCACCAAAGCATCTGCGTTAAGTTCTGAGGACAGTTTGTACAAGACATATGCGGATTTGCTCAGTTTTTTGCTGATATATTCAATGTGCGCTTTCCAATTCAATTTTGCGTCTATCATTACACCAAGAAATTTTGTATCGTCTACTTTATTTATTACTGTGCCATTGTAGAGGGCTTCAATGTCAATACCTGCATGTAACCGTTGACTAAAATGCATTATCGTCGTCTTATCTAAATTAATTTTGAGATTATTCCTATCTAACCATGATATTATTGTCGTCAAAGTTCTATTAATGTCATTTTCATAAATGTCCTTATTATTACAAGTTATAGTTACTGTGCTGTCATCTGCAAATAGGGTCATGGGGTATTTAATAGCATCAGGCAGGTCATTGATATATAGGATAAATAATAATGATCCAAGCACGCTTCCTTGTGGGACACCGTATATAGGCGTTCGTTCGCCAGATATGTAAGATTCCTCTCTTTTTGTCTTTATATTTATTTTTGTTATTTCTGTATACTGTTTTCTGTTAATAAGGTAAGACTCTATAAGGTTAAGTATATTTCCTCTTATGCCATATGCCTCTAGTTTCTGAAGTAGAACGTTATGGTTGACATAGTCAAAAGCTTGCGTCATATCACAGAAAATAGCACATACTGGAATTTTTACGTCCATATTAATCATTACTTTATGCAAGAAGTCGTAAATTGCCATATTGGTTGTCCTGTTTTTCCTAAATCCCTTTTGCTCATCGATTAAAATGTGTTTTTTTTCCAGGTATGAGTACAATTCCTTATAAATATACTTCTCAAAAATTTTAGAAATGATCGGAATGAGTGCAATTGGTCTATAGTTGCACATGCATTCAGTATCGTTTTTTTTAAATAACGGCTTTACTATAGACACTTTTAAGGCATCTGGATATACACCTGAATAGATACACAGATTTATGAGATAGCTCAAGTGTTTACAAATGAAGTCGGATACATATTTTATTACCTTCGTAGAAATTCCGTCATATCCTGTACTATTTGTCGATTTTAATGATTTTATAATAGTTTTAATGTCTATAGGTATACTGGGGGCAACAAAAATTGAATCTGGACGTTTTGTTATATTGTCTGAATTATTTCCTGAACATGGAATGGGTTGAATTTTGTCTACGAAGAAGTCGTTAAATGCGTTTGCTATTTCTTGAGGGTCATTTAATACTTTATTATCAAACTTGATTTGTCTAATGGATTCGTTAGGGAAACATTGTTTTGAATTGTTTATTATATTCCAGGTACTTTTTGACTTATTGGTAGATGTTTTAATAGAATAGTTGTTTTGGGCACGTCTAGTAAGTTTCATAATTTTTTTAAACCGTTTTTTGTAGTTTAAGAAACTTGCCTTATTCGTTATATTTGGTTTTAGTCTATAGCGCCACAATAATTGCCGTTTCTTTTTGCTGCATAATTTTATGCCGTGTGATATCCATTTAGGTTTCCTTATCACTCTTATAGTTGTCCATTTAAATGGAAAACATAGTTCATAAAAAAGTTTAAACGTGTCATTAAATAATTCAAATGCGTCATTAGGATTATCCGTTTCATAAATTTCTGAAAAAGTCACTTGTTCTAAACAGTCTTTAAATTTTATCATATTCTCTGTATTAAAATCACGTCTTTTTATGCGCCAATATTTTAAAATGGCAGTCTTTTTTACCGGGCACTTTATTATTTGGGCTGTGTGGTCCGAAAGTGCAAATTCAGTTACTTCAGTTTTACATTTGGCTTTAAAGTTATGTGCGATATTGTCTATGCACGTTTGGCTATTTATCCTAGTTGGTTGTTTTAAAGCTAATTTTAGATTGAAATTTAGTAACAGACATTCAAATTCTAATACAATATTGTTTTTTTTCATTACGTCAATATTAAAGTCTCCCGTCATTACAATATGCTTATATTTTTGTTTGTTACTTATGATTCGTAATATTTTTTCTAACACCCCATAAAATGCAGTTATATTATTCATTTTCGGTACTCTGTATACACACAGAATAACCATATTATACTGTATGAGCTCTACACCACAGCACTCAACCACACCAGTTATTGACAAATTAGCTATCTGTGGGAGCTCTCTCCATTGATGCCCATTTCTAATTAAAATACAAGCACCACCACGCTTACTGTTTTTTCTACAAAACACTGATGCCAAACAATAATTGGGTACCTTTAAGTGACCCTCGTAACCTGACATCATAAAATGCTCTGTAATACACAGCGCATCAATATTAATGTTCTTTTCTTCTAATTCCTGTAGGCAAACAGTTAAAGCATCTATCTTATTTAAAAGGCCTGCTATATTCTGATGCATCACGTACATACTTTTATTAACGAAAAAACTGTTTTTCTGTTTCAATCACATGTGAGGGTTCGTGGGTCGTTAATGTAACCAAGTGATTCCTTACCTGCTGAGTGTTAAAACATTGTATGTTCCCAATTAAATTGAGAAGACTAACAAAAACAATACGGAGCCCATAATTATTTAGTTGACCAGAGTGTCTAAAGAATGTGTTGTAGTTATACTCGATGTTTGCATTTGAATCCAACACATATGCATACTTATGTTTCCTATTATCTTCATACAAAAGTTGATTAAAGCTCATAACTCGCCAATTAAACATATTTGAATTATTATTATATTTATATGTTGGCAAACATATAATAATGTTAGTATGTGTTACAGCACTGAGCGTGTTCCTTATATCTAATATTAGTTTAAAGTAGTTATTACTAGTTTTAAAGTCCTGTTCACCTATAAAAATTACACAAAAATCACTCTTCGTGTAATCCTCAAGTTTAGAGCTTAACCCTTCCAGGAGATTACTTGTGGCTCCTCCTGTCGTCAGATAGTGACAGAAGTCAAATTGCTCCTCAATCGTGTCTTCTGCTATATACGTGGTCCTGTTCTGTGAATTCGTAGTCAAAATGCATATTTTGTTTGGTTTATACTGGTCGTTTTGTTTCTTATTAGTTACTTGTAATAATGAAGACTTTTCATACCGAGAGTCGTAGTCACTCAGTTTTGTACACGTGCTAGGATTTTGATCGCTGTTCTTTGGCGGCGACTTTTCGCGTTGTCTTCCCTCAGGACTACAGATTGATCCTGCTGTATTGAAAGATATATCTCCAACGTCGCTTGGGGTCTGTTTTACGGCAGCCTCATGCTGCTGTGTCATTTTAGGATTCATACTCAACTTTGAAGGTGTAGAGAAGCAGCTAGTTTTTATTTTTCTTGCAGATTTCGGTGAAAAACTTTTCGTTTCTAATATGTTTACCTTCTTATAAGTTTCAATAACTTTTTGATATTGCCCTATGTCCATCTTTAGGCGAAAATTTTCACTGTTTAAGTTCTCAATCTCCATATGGGCGCTTTCTAATTCCAGAGTCAATCTCCCAATTTTGTCTTTATATCCCGCAATATCGTCACTATCATTCATTGAAGTGTTAGGCAAACTCATCATTGTAGTGTCCATTAAAGTCGCATTTCTGCTTACGTTATCGTTAAAAATATTATCCATTGAATTGGCCTTTGCGGGTTTTCGTACAGTAATATTGTCCATATCAAAATTGTCCATTGTTGATGGTGTCAATTTAAATAAACACAAGTATACAATTTAGAAAAAAAATGTACCAAGTGTTTAAATAATCTTCAGATGTTTATATCTTATGTGAGGTTTGAACGTAGCATCACTTGAATAGAAATACAAAAACACAAAAATAAAATCACGGCGTTGGATTTGAACCCGAACACCGTAACACCGCAGGTGATCAATTTCGGTTGGAGCTATTCATGTTCTTTTAAAAGAGGCGAAAATGTGGTTTTGTTCATAGTTCTTTGGTAAAATTTCGTTATGACTCCAATTTATTTGAATACAATTTTACAAAATTGACGGGTGGGCCGAATATTTTTTTTCACTTATTGTTTTTATTTTAACTTATGATTTGCTGTTGTATTTTAACTAAGTTTTCATTAAATTGAATGGTAAATATGCTATATTTTGGTATTGTTTGTTTTTCAAGTCACTTTATCACACACCTTGATTTAGACACTGTTTAGATATAGTTCAAAACTTTAAATCATTGTAACAATGTAATTTTTGGGAGTTCGGTTGAGATAACACTGTCAGCTGATATTAACACTATCTAGATTAGTTTAACACTATACTTTATCGCAAATTATCTATTAGAACATTTTAAAAAATTAAATTATACGGAGCACAATGTTTACATGACGGCAGCGCCATCTTTTTTCAGTTTTTAGGGTTCCGTAAAAACCGGAACCCTTAGGATCACTTTCTTGAGATAGATATTTGAGCATCGAAAATGAAAATACCTACGGGTAAAACGATATAAGTACTCAAGTCTACAGTCTCTTGAAGATATGAAAAAATCAAACTTCTAAGTTAACGTAAAAAAAAGATGCGGTCGTTTATGCCGCTAAAAACGTATATCTCGACACTCTCAAGGGAATCAAAATTTATAGGGTATTTTCCGTTGACCTAGAACTGTGAAATGTGGCAAATAATCGCCACCGCCGATCGCCTCCACGAGGACACGGCGGTGCTCCACCTAAGCCGGGCAGACCTCCACCGTATGCTCCACCGTGTCCTCAGGGCGATCTTCGCAGTGGAAACACCCGGACGTTTCCTCCCGCTTTATCCGAAACAGGAACCTCCCGTAACAACCGTGTCCAGTGAGGACCTGCGTCAGGCGGAAGGCGAGGACGCCATGCCGCCTCTCAAGCCACTCCTCAAAGAGGGGACTTACCGCCGCTATCGTGGCGTGCCCATGCGGTACTTACCTCAGCATGCCTTTCTGTAAATAAAGTCGTGATTTTATGTTTGTGACAGCCGTACACCAAAGAGATGGCGCTAAAAACGCTACAACGGCATCGGGACCTAACCAGAAGTCAAAGCGAAATCTTACTCTCAAGGAACTTTCATACATTTCCTTCACACAGGTAAGTGATAATGCTACTTCTATCTAACTAACCATGCTCTGTTCCAAAACTATTTGATAACATGTAAATAAATAGGTGGTGAGGCAAAACATGCGCAACAAGAACTTTGGGAACAAAATCGTCCCAGCTTTTAAAATAATTTGACGTAGTCCACCGTAACAGGCAGTTATTTTAGGGTTCCGTACCTCAAAAGGTAAAAAAGGGAACCATTATAAGATCACTCTCTTGTCCGTCTGTCTGTCCGTGTGTCACCACCGATTTTCTCAGGAACAGGTGGTCCTAACAAGTTGATTTATACCAGATACTGAGGTCTATAGTCGCTATTAGGTGTATAAAAATCAAGGTCCTGAGTCAACACGATAAAACGATTGGGCAAATTTAGAATTTCGCGAAAACTTGTAAGTACCAAAATTAACAACTTTTTTTTAATTATTTATCAATGAGCATTTCGACAATTGACACGCGGGGGGCCGCGTGGTAACCATTTAGGTAACAAAACAAGCTTATAACTTTGTGATTTTTCAATGATACAGTTTTCAAATTTTGTGCATAGATCCTTTACATAAAAATACTAGACACGTGTTTCGGGTTTCGCATACACTAAAACTAGGGTTGTATAGTGACCACAATATAAATAAATACCTTTTTGACAAATCATTAATATACGTTTTAACGTTTACAGTTTACAGAACTCGAAAGAATCACTAAATGATGATGGACTGAATGCCGTCTACCAATTGAACCCGTATCAAACTCGGAAGGCCAAGGAATCACTGAGTACTAATGGAAGTGAGAGGACATTAGTTCCATTGCGAAGTGGAAGGAGTAAGGGAAGTGAAAATACAATTGACAAGCTGAATGAAGAACTGGAACATTCAGTGGACGTAGCCCCGACTCCAAACGAGCCCGGAGATCTACGCGGACACATACAACGCATGCGTGATGATGATGACACACTCGGGTAAGTGATAAACTTATGATGTACAGCCAGCAAGCTACCCCAATCTGTCAAAATTCTTTGATAGTTTTTCAACTTTATTACAAAAGAATAAGGTTCATGTTCAATTGGGAAAATTTGACAGTTAAAAAAAAAATGGAAAACAAGTTTATATTCAAAATCTTAACTTAAAAATTATGCCCGACAAAACCGTTTGCACGGTTTGTCTGTGGGAACAGAGCAAATAGTACCTGTTACACATAAGGTTTATTAGTGCGGACTTGAATGGATTAGCAACATCCTTCAAAATTAATATTGGGTTACGCAATTAGGGCGCGTACTTAAACTCAAACTCAAACCATTTATTCCAAATAAACCAATTACAGGCACTTTTGAATTGTCAGGGTCGGTGAGGTAGAAAGATGAAGCTAGTTGCCCATTCCAAAGCGTAGGTACCTATGGAGAAGAACGGGCAAGAAACTCCATGGACACTCTTTTAAAATTATGATATTGTTACAAACAGTTGGTTACATCATTATGTCGAAATTATCAATGTGAGAACGATGTAAAAAGACGTGCACATTATAAGCGTCCGTAATTAAAACAAAAATAAAATAACAATTTAGAAATTAAAATAAGCCGTGGCAGCTAAGAGATGACCAGTCCCTACTGGCGGCGCCCGTTCACGAACATGACGTATGGATCAGCACCATTCAGCTCAATCATTTTGATCCAACACGCACGCCACCACCAGCGAGACATTTGAGTGAGCATGACGTACTCTCAGCTGCCAGGGCACATTCAAGTCAATTAGTTAATTATTTTAATATTTTTAACACAGAAGGCACCTACTCCACAGTATCATGCGTTTTTTTATTTTGTTCAAGATGTATTTGCCATGCATTTTTTTTAAATCGTCATAGTATAAACAAGAAAATACAATATATTTATATTGCCCTATTCCTAATTTCCACTTCGACTGGTCTTGTGCTTCCCACATCCAGCGGATTCCTGCGGCCTTCACAAGGTCATCGGTCCACCTTGTGGGAGGCCTTCCCACTCTACGTCTTCCGGTACGCGGTTGCCACTCCAGAACCTCCTGGAGGAGGCCTATGTCCAGCAGTGGACGTCTTTCGGCTGAAATAATGATGATGATGATGATCCCTAATTTAATGAATTACCGATTATTATTTGTCCTATTATACAGTCAATTTCGCAGAGCGGAACATATCATAATATTTCTGAATGAAAACGATGTATTTTCTTTTAAAACTAATTTAAATGCTACGGAACTGGTCGAGCTTCATTGTCTCGACGCTTTTCTGATTGATTCTGGGTTAAGCAATTATATCAGACGCTTCACTCGCTTGACTTCGTGTTAATTTATGCCTTTCATTCGGGGACTTTTTTTTCACTCAACGTGAAACGTCTGAACACACAAATGAATTAAAAGCGGAAAATGAACAAATTCAATGTTGGATTACGGCACTCTGTATGTTTTCACTCACCTACCGAATTATCGTAAAAGAAACGAAAAGAAACCGATTAATGTTCGTTCCTTTGTAACACGTTTGAATGTAGAATGAAACAAAATTGAACGTTCATTCGAGTGTAGCGTCTGATATCGGCTTTACAGGAGTTAAGGGAGAATTATAAAAAAAAAACTAAGCGTTTTCTTAACTTACATTACAGATACCTTTCATGGGATAATCGCCTTAAAAATCTCGCACCACCGAACTATGGGAACGACTATTATTTCGCACTGTTTAAGACAATACCTCCGACTTTGCTCATAGCAGCCAGTGATGGCGCGAAAAACGTCCCGCCAAATTCAAAATGGCGGCAAGGTGCCAAAGAATTATTGGAGAGAATGGCAACACTGGATAATTTTCACAGAGTCGATGTTGAAGGCAGCCATGACGTGCATTTCACACATCCAGAAAGAGTTCTTCCTTATATTAATGCCTTTTTAAAAGATAGTAAAGTTTTTTCTAAGTTGTGACTTTTTTTGGTGTTTTTTTTTGTGGTCTGTGTTCTAGAACGATGCTAGATGAATGCTGATTTAAGAGGGGTGTGTCATGACAGCCCGCGAAATTAAATTTTTCTTACGTTTTTAAGAATTGTGTGCAAAAGGGACCTAAACGTCCGCTGTCCATCTGTCTGTCAGCGGGCTGTAGCCAGTTTAAATGTTTACAGAGTGTATATTTCTATTGTCGCTATAACAAATAATAAAATTAAAAAAAAATATGAGAGGGGGTGTCAAATATAAATCTTTTTGCGGCGGTTTTGGCTTTGGTTTTTAATCATTTCTTTTTTTTTCTATAACGTTTTTTGGTACTTACGTTTTAGAAGTTACTGTTATTTTTTGGTCGTGATTTTTAAATATAAATATTTAAATAATATGACTCCTGATCTGCTCATGTTTCTCATGTCCGGAGTTCGGCCATTTTGTCCAGAATGCCTTTTAGATAAATAATACTCGTATGTATAAAAACTTCCCAGAAAAAGTATGCGCTTCGCCAATCATCAGCAATCTTCGAAAATACGAACAGCGATGAAGAGATCTAATATAGAGCTGTTACATCCATGGAATTTCTTACCTTTTTGTTTCAACATGGTTACAAAACAAGAGATTAAGGTGAATCTAGTCGACATTTTTTCCATACAAACTTCAGGAGTGTATTACTCCACTGTTCGACAATGTACATCAAAAATTAAACATGTTATGGTTTTGTCTCATTATTAATAATGTCTGTACGGAAATAGAATACTAAAATAAACAGTTAGGAGCCAAGAAAGAATAGTTTTTCTTGCTAATTTAGCCTAACTTTAGGCGTTTTTAAGCAATAAAAGATCTATAAAATCTCCAAAACCAAGTCAGTTTCGACAAAGCTCAAATATCGAAAAGTTCAATAAACTTTATTGGTCATTGATTTATGCAGTGGTTTTTTTTTTCTAAAACCCGATCTTCCAAAGGACTTTTCTTGACTTTTTACGCGCCTGTTTTACTATAAAATTGACCCTGCAACTCACTCAATACCGTTGTGCGTGTAGACTAGCGTCTAACTGCTCATCACTGATACTACCGCTGAAGGACATGATGTCTGGTGAGGCAGCGTGCTTTTTAGCCGATACTACCGCTGAAGGACATGATGTCTGGTGAGACAGCGTGCTTTTTAGCCAGGCCCACCAGAGAGTTCGAGCCCACGACTAGATTCCCCTTAACAACTCTATGCAATTCCAAAGAACTTTGACAGATGAAAACTGGGTTCGGTAACCCGATTCTGTGGCCCGATGTTCCCACTGTTTTGAATTACAGAAGCCCATACATTTTCTCTTTTAATCGTTAATTGTGACTACTTATAATGTATGAAGTAGATTTTTAACTTTCACGGTGATTTAGTACGTAATTAAATTATCAATGTATACGTATTTTGAATTTCGCGCGGAAATTCCGTTGCAAAACTTACGTCATCAAGAAAAGTCACATAAGTTTTCAAAAGCAAATTCGATTTTTTAAAACGGACGCGTATATGTATGATGCGTCGATACTCGATCCGTCTATTCTTCCTGTCCGCGTAAGAAGAAGACGAAACAAAACGTTTTCGTACCGAGAGCGAACGTTGCCTGACAATTTTGAATCAATTTTACGTTTAGTTTGATTAAAAGCAAGACATTTAAAAAAAAAAAAATGCATTTGCGTTCCGCCGCCGATGATCCGCAACCGAATTTCCGCGTCGTGAAATACAGTCAATTGCCATGCCGCCATTGACAATAATAGCCTTTATTTTATAACTGCTGTGGGCAGCTTTCGTTGTTCTGACTTGCGGTTGATCAGCCCTCACCAGCGATTAATATAAAGGGCGCACAATTCACAAAAAGTTTTTATTAAGTAGTATTAAATAATTATAAACTTAAGATTTGATGTTGTGATTATATCACTATAGGACCCAGTCTTATGACTATTAAATGGGTAGGTATATATATATTTATATCTTCGAATTTTAATTAAAAAAATACAGTATGGAAACCACCTAAATGCCATAAATGAAATCACAAAATTAAATACAAAAAAATAACATAAATTAAAAAGTCAAATTCTCAAACAAAATAAATACGGTAAAAGTAAAAACTATTTAATTTTTGACAACGTACCTTCGTACCTTGTCGTTTAGGTGTACAGATTTTACATTTTAGGCAAATAACTAGAATAGGTACGTAGGTAAAACATAACAGCGTCGTGATCGTGATAGTTTGCACTGCGTGGCAACGTCGCTTTTCAATGTTCCAGGATTTAAGTTCATTGAATCATTGATCTAGTGACCAATTCAGGTGTTCAAATTTGCCCAAAATTAAAACTAAACTAAAACTAAATGGTTTAATTGTGGTTTCCATAGTGTATAATCTAGTGATATTGATGTGATAATTAAAATGATCGAACATGACTGATTGTACTCGGACAAAAAAAGTCTGAAGACCAGTCTTGTCATGGAGTATCGTGTTACCCAGTTACTGGGTTGTGGAGGTCAGATAGGCAGTCGCTCCATGTAAAATACTGGTATTCAGATGCTTTCGTTTAGACTGGAGGCCGACGCCGACAAACATAGTTGGGTAAAGTCTAGGCAGATTAAATTCGTCCTTAAAATTGAAAATTTGCCGCCGTTTTGGCTTCAGAAGCTTTTATAATAAATACTTAATATTTAAAATGATCTTTGTATATTACCTGGAGGTTCGTAAGCGGGATTTAAAAACGTTAAAGTATTTCACTTGTTTAAAAACGGCACTACTAAGTGCTCATAAACACGACCGGCAGGTTGTCAACGGCAGAGGCAAATGCAGGCAGCCGGCGACAGTCGACACTCGTCGGCGGCAGACGCGACGCGTCGACCGCTCGTGGAAATTAGTACGCGCTCAAACAAAGGCACGTTGTCGGCGGTTACCGTCGCGTCGTCGGCACGTCGCGTCGCGACGATTTTCTATACAAAAGCTGTCAAACCGCAATATTTATTCTTCAGATAAAAGTTATGTGATATATCAAAATGCTGCTATTTTGAAAAATGGCAGCTGTTTTCGGGTAAAAAATAGGTACTGCCAGTCATCATGCTTTGAAAAGTTTTAATTATAAATTTAATTTAAGAATGTAAACTATTTACAATGGTATTGATGGCCAAGTATTATTTATTAATGTTGTATGTAACTATAGTATTTTATTTATCAATTAAGTTGGCACTTATTGCCAATAAATTATTCAATAAAAAATAAGTAAGTGTAAATTGGTGTTGGGTTCATTCTGTAATTACACTTAAGATGGAAGCGCCAAGGTAGCCCGCGAAATTCAAATTTTGTTACGTTTTTTGCAATTTCCAGGTCACTGTCAGGTTGTATGGTGATCTAAATATGATTCGCGACCGTATCAAATATGGCTTTACAGAATCATAATCATTAGAATCAGCAATACATCTCTATAAGTTCATATTACTCTAAAGAATGACTATTTCATGAAATTATGACATTTGAGGGCAATTCTAACTTATGGAGTTGTATTGCTGATTCTAATGATTATGATTCTGAAAAGCCTTATTTGATACGGTCGCGAATCATATTTAGATCACCATACAACCTGATACTGACCTGCAAATTGCAAAAAACGTAACAAAATTTGAATTTCGCGGGCTACCCTGGCGCTTCCACCTTAAGGGATGGTTTGTTAATTGACAATGTTTTTATTATTTATTGAAAAATTGTTATTTAGGTAGTTAGGTATTTATTAATTATTCATAAGCTCTAAACCACTTCGCACACTATGCTAAAAGCGACTGCGCCACCTTTTCGACAAGACTGACAACACCTGTCTTGACTGTCACTGGGTTTTTGCGTGTACCTTGCGTCTAGATGCTGCGACAAATAGCGAGAGCGTGCGATTATCCTAGCCTGTTGTTGCGACTCTACAACACGACGGCCAGTGGGCCAGCTTTGAACAAAATATATGAACACTAGGTGTGCCCGCGGCTTCATACGCGACGTTACTCCTTAAAATATCAGCTATCTGCCAGTGAAAGTCCCGTCAAAATTGGCCCAGTCGGAGATTACCCAGAACAAACAGACATACAGACAGACAAAATTTAAAAAAAATAACTGTTATTTTGACATTACAAATAGACACTTAAATTTTAATTATTACTATCGATTGTTGACCGCAAGCTGTCATTGCGTCAATTCCCGAGCTGTCGTAGTCGCCTGTCGCATAGTATGCGCCAAATCTAAATAATGAATCTAATTATAAGTACTTTCTGGGCACCTAGAATCTCTAAATGTTTGTAGTGATAATTCGCACTCTTTCGATAACAGCGTTTTCCAATTTATTAAAAACTATTGTAATTTGAAGATTGGGACGATATATGTAACCGAAAAATAAAAGTAAATTGATTTATATCCATTTTCTCAATTAAAAACGATTTCAATCAAATTTATTTGTCGTTGTTTTGAATTTACCGCCAATACGCTCCTTACGATGACTTTTTACACGTGACGTCAACTTTGTGTAAACTAAATTAGTTAGAAAGTAAACAAGTGAATGTCAAGTTTGTAATTAACAAGATTTTTATGGATATAAAGTGATATTACTGGTGCGGGGCCTTTGTGCACAAACACTTCTAAAACTGCGCCAAACTAAGTATTTGTACCAGTGCCGTTTACACAAAGCTGATGTCACGATGTCACGTGATCAAAAAGTCATAGTAAGTAGCGTTTTGGCGGTAAATTCAAAACAATGAAAAATACTTTTGATTTTATTAGTTTTTAAATGAGAAAATGGATTGAATGGATGGAATGGATTCAAATGTCACTGTCAACGAGACAGAAACGTGACCATCTTTTGATGCCGTCGGGCGAGTCTAATGATTTAAATATTTGGTTTGAAGTGTCAAATAAATGGAAGTAATGAATGAATAAATTGTTTTATTGCAAGAATAAAGGGTTCTTCCAGGCTTCTTTGCGACACTTGTAGATCAATTTCCACGAAGTTTTCATAGAAATTGTTCTACGGGAGTCGCGTCGCGCCGACTCGCGCCTTTTCGCAGAAGCTTTAAACCTATTGAGAGACCTGCTGCGGGGTAGTTGCGTTATAGACTAATAAAACAGTAGGAATGGAACCATTAAAACCATTTTAACCGACTTCAAAAAGAAAGAGGTTATCAATTCGACATGGTTTTTTATATATTTATGTTCGGGCATAACTCCGTCATTTAGAGACGGTTTTGTAAAATTCTTTTTTGTTCGAAAGGGGTTTATTCCTAAATGGTTTCATATAAATTTCATATCGATCTGATGATGAGTTTCGGAGACAGACAACGGAACTCTTCAAATAATTACAGCAAATCAACCGCGATTGCTGCTATCACATAAATATACATTGTTTTGGCCCCAAGGATGATGAAATTTCGAATTGGTGTGTAAGTACTATAAGCTAAAATGTGAAATATAAAAACTATAATTTTGCAAGGCGGTGACAAAAAATTCAAATACATATCCAAAGTCACCGACTTCCTAAATTAAAGTAATTTTTCACTTTGTAGTGTTTTTCCGGAAGTCGGTTGTTTTTTTTTTTTGGCAGCTCAACAACATTAATTGCGTTATTTACGTTATTGAGCAGACAAGTTTATCGAACATATGAAGTACCTTTCTTTATTGAAGGCTAGCTTATGCTTGCGTCTCCGTCTGCGTAGACGTCGGTCATCGCGTAAAAAAGTAGCCTATGTCCTTCTCTATATCCCAGGCTATATCTCTGCCAAATTTCATGACGATCGGTTCAGCGGTTTAGGCGTGAAAGCGTAACAGACAGACAGAGTTTTACTTTCGCATTTATAATATTAGTGTGCCTACAATATGATGTTGACATAAAGATTTATGATTAAGTATGATTTATTAACTTAGCCACCAGTAAAAATATCACAATTTCGATTTTGTCGCAGCATCTTCTAGCAGGAACTTAGAAATATCTTCAGCCATGCAACCTGGGTTATCAAGATGTATATCATGGCCACCATCAACTATTTTGAATCTATAATTCCCGTTAGGCCATGCTTTTTCATCCATTAGAAAAGGTACAGGATCGTATATGCCAACATCGATGATTTTTTTCGCGAGAAAACATAACGTAGGGGTTGTGGTAGTGGCGTATATTCTGCCTAACATCTCGCCGGAAAATGGCAACACTGCTACTTCCTTCATGCGTTGGTCGAAGGAGAATCTGAAAATAAAATAAAGGAATTTTAATAGGTTTAACTAAATAATACCTAAAGTCGAATCTTATTTGACTAAACGGTAAAGGAAACCGGTATGTCCTAGAACCGAAGACATGTGACGTCCACGTACTTTGGGCCTGGTTATTGGCAATAGGGTCGCCCCCATTCCATGTGGCTTATAACTAGGGTTGCCAACATTTCTGAGAAGAAATATAAGTAGTATTTTTCGAAATAAGCTATAAATAATATAGTACACTTGAAAAATATATAAGTAGTATACCTTATTATGGAAAAAGCAAAAAGTAGACAAATATTTGTTAATTTCTTGCATTTTTAAACAATTCTTTGTCTAAAATAGAAGTGTCATACTTAATGCTTTATTAAATTCAATATTTTTTTATGTAAATCAAAAGCTCAGTTTTCATTAATGAGATACCTACTATTTCTGCATGTCGATTCTGTAACAATCTCACCGGGTGAAGTGAGCGTGGAGTGAGCTATCAGTGTCATTCCACCTGATGCTAGGGATGTCCAAGCATTACATTTACAATCATAATCGAGAATTAATAATATTTTTTATCAATCATAATCGAGATTTAAATAATGTTTTTTAACTAATTCTGTATTACGATTTCAAAGCTAAGTATTTAAGTGTGCATCATACTTTACTAAATTGGGGGGTTTTTCAAATCAAATAGCAAAACAGAAATTCAGTCAGAAACTCAATGTTGTTTCGTTCTATTTTTTCCTAGAGTAGTCCTTATATTGCCTGAGGTGCAAGAGCGCGTCACGCACGAACAATAAATATAAATAGAATAAAACAAACATCTTGAAGATAGCGTCTACTAATACTAATGCTAATGCGAATCGATATTTTTAGTTTTTATGAACCCATTGTAAATGGATTATAGTTTAACAAACGCAATCCCATGGCCTAGTCGCGGTGTGTTTTGGAGAAGCGATTGTCGATCGAGTCCAGTATCTAAAGACTGCGCAACGTTCTTCAGCGTTGGTATCAAAACCTAAACTTATTCAAAGAGACGATATAACCGAGCGTGTCAATTCATCGAGTGGTAGTGTGCCTGGCTGACGGACCATAGCATTAAATCTCACACAAACTATGTGGGAACCCATCTAAACGATTTATGAATAAATCAGTAATTTAAGTAAAAAGATGTGCGGATTATTATTCCAATATTTTAGTGTACATACCTATCATTATCATCGTAGTAATACCTACAAAACTCAACTGACCCTAGCGCATCCCGTAGTAGGTACTTGCTATGGCTTCGAGAATATGGTGGAGTGATTAAGATCACGCCGCGTTTCCGCGTAAGGCTCTGAAAAAAAATGCAATACCAAACCAACGTCCAATATGTAGGTAGGTACCTACTAACATTTTATTGTAGATAGATACTTACTTATCTAGCCGTTGTCAATAATAAAAGAATAGATATTCATCAAATCATCATCATTTTGATGCTACCTATGTAAAAGTTCAACAGTTCAAATGACACTCGCGTAGGTGCTCACTTCACTGCGCCGAAATAGTGTTATGAATCGGGTGCAGTGATCACCCCGCGCATGCGCGCTAGGCGCTCACATCAATGTAATAGGAAGTTTTTTCTTTTTATTCTGTTCGTATTCGAGTTCAGACAATAATTTAGAGGTCCTATTTGTTTCAATGCTTGTAGAAACCTATTTTAATGTCTAAATCCAACCGGTTTTTGCACATTTCAAGTCGGTTTAGTGCCTCCATTTTGTTTGCAATAATTAAAGTTTAAATTTATTAACTAGGTACTTACCTACTCATTTAACCTGTACAGTGTCACGTATGCGCACTAAGCACATTAGGAAAACACAATATCAACGTATAATAACAACTTCTAACCATTCATAATATTAGATCATGTTTTTTTTATGACTTGGAGAAAAATTTAATAAACTTTGGACGCGCGAGGCCGCTCAGTATCTTTTTAGTATTAACGTTATCCCGAATGGCTCTCGCCTACTCTGGGCCGGTGCACTGTTGGCATAGCAGACCTCAGTTCCCGAGTACCTACCCGCGTGCCTACACCACTGCTGTTGAAGATAGGTTTACCTAGTAGGTGCTTCTTCAGCGTTCTTCATTGAAGCAACATCTTGATGGATAAGAATTCAGGCCAGTCCATTCAGACGATTCGATTTTATTTTACTTAAACCGTCTGGTCCCCCCTTGATACCTACCTACTTAACTACTCGTTGTCAATAATCAAAGGATATTCATCAAATCATCATCATCAATACTCCATCAAATTATATTTACTGACATTCGTGAAGCATGCGGCGCGCGCACCTTCGCTTCGCGGCGGTATCTCACGGTGATGTTGCCATGGCAACATCACGGTGAGAAACCACGCGCGGCTAGCCGCACTCACTTCACGCGATTCTAGAATCGGGTGAAGTGATAGTGACGTCATTGGCCACATTCCGAATTAAAAAATAGTGCTGCGAGCGCTCATCAATAATTGGCGTTCCGAGATAGATATCACGATTATGACTGCTAAGAACGGTAATTTTTGGCAACAATACGGAACGCTCGTGAACGTGCTAACAGTGCTCACTCAATGCTAGAACCTATTACGGAAGCACTATAATATCTAAGTAAGCTAAAGATATGATACGATTCAAAACCAAACACCACAAGTAATGGATATTATCGTAACTCGGAACGTAGCCATTGTCATCACATTCGATTTTTTAAACTCTTAGCCTTTGACATTGACGCCTTCTATTTATTTCAATGCTTTCAGATTTTTTTATTTTATTAAGTGTTCAGTGTGTTCACAAAGATTTATTAAAATACCAATACCAACCATACCAATTTATTGAAATACCAACTTAATATAACTTAGTAATAACCATGTAATAACAATATAACTGCATAATTATGACATGTAGTCACTATGGGTGAAATGTATTTGTGTGTACGTACTTATACAGTGCCTGAAATAAAAATGATTTTTTTTTTTTGTATCACATGAGAAAAAAAAATGCTAAATCATTTTTTCTACTGAGCGTGCTGCTTCCCGGGGGTCAACTTCATGATGCCGCGAACAGAGCGTCATTTGATGTGTGGACTGCATGCACGCCGCCACCGCGTCCAGCTGGAAAGAATGGTAAGAGTTTTTTACTAAGAATTTGATCAATTTCATTCCTATACTCATCAGACTATATCTTTTTTTAAATCAATTGAACCACATAAAATGTAATTGACTTTATTATCAGAATCCTGCAGCTAATGTAGTACCTACTTTCAAAAACTATAACAGTGTGACTTATTTATAATACAATAAAATATCAGTGTCTTATCCAATCCAAATAAATCAAATGGGCCAACATTATTCATACATTTTGAGTAAACTGTAACTCGTTATTTGCAACATTTCTTAACTCCATGCCTGTTCTTGTCCCAATTTTTGGGTGTAATAAGTTTATTAAAAATTGTGTGAAATAATGAAAATTTACCTCAGACCGCCACGATTGACTAACAGCCAAGATTGATATGATTAATAAGAGACGGTGTTCTTTAATTGTCTACAGTTCCTTAGCAGCTGCTGGGTCCAATAGGCTCATCTGCCGAGAGATAGAATTGTATCAGAATAATAAAATTCACAGGTGTATTTTTATTTTTTCTGATCCCTATGTTGTCCTTCTGCTAGGAAAGGTTTCCCCATACTTCTTCAGATTTACTAATGTTGTGCCCTCTCCGTATAGTAGGTATGTAAGTATATCTTTTAATGTTTATAGCTTCATGCCAAAAACTTTGGTATGGTGAACCTGATGTAAAGGATGTGGTAAGGGATTCCCTCTTGGCGTCTTATTATTAAAATTAGTACCATTGACAGGGTCAAACTGATCATCATATTATTAAGATGACTCACTAACTCCTCTCCCATCAGCATTGAGCTACAACAAATTACACTTAAATTAAAATTGACATACTATGCTTAGTTAGATGAAGAAAATATTTTACATAAAGTTCTAATAATAGAAAATATATCAGACAATTATAACCACACTGATGAGATTAATGACTGGCAAATAAATAAATAAAAAACAGCTTGATTTATTATAATTAATATGGCTGGTCCAAATGCTAGGAAATGACAACCTTATCGTTTCTATATACTTAAATAGAACAGGGAATTCTGTTTGTAAAAAATCTATCATTATATCACACAAATACTTACAAAACTGAAACATATAAATCAAAAGTGGCTGCAACCAGTTTCTTTTTTTCTGCCAACTCAGGCATATTCTAATATCAAAGGCACTGCACTCAGTTATCTGAAAAACAAGTTTGTTTTAAAAATTATTCACATTAATAGCTTTTAAATACTTAATTATAATATCAGTCTTACCAGACAGACGGGCATAATAAGCATGGTTTTTATGTTTCATTTTTCCGAATATAGGTAGTCATTAAAATCACTATTATTATTCTGATAGATATCTGAAAAAAGCCATGTATAAATTAGTACCTATTTATTCTATAAACTATGTTGACAGGCTTGTTTTACATTTATATGTAGTGAAAAAGTGGCCAATAATATTTGCCATTTTTATGGAAGTGCCAGTCAGCCTAATTAAATTTGCCACTCATACATAGCCAGTCTGCCCAAATAAAAGCAATGCTGGCAAGGAAAACTCAAGTGGATTGGATTGAAATGAACTATTTTTACAAGATTAGCACATAGTTAATGATAACTTACGAACCTTCGTGAACTTTTCATGACTATTCCTGTGGTAACTTTCTCGGCCTAAGACAACGAGGGACCAACTTTGAGCCAATACTTCTCATTGATGTATCTTTTACATAGTGCTTCTGGCACAACACACATTGTGCATCAGTTGTTGTACATCTTGCACGGTCAGAAGGTCTCACTACCACTACGGATGCAAACTTTTAAAAATCACTGGGAAGAACTTTTAAAAATCACTTTGCTAAAGTCAACAACAAAACCGAAATAAATAATGCCGCCAAAATTTGACAGTAACATTTATGAAAAATTGTCTATGGTTTTTCCTAAACAGAGGATTACAATTTTTTAGATTTTTAACGTTCTAAGGAACGAACCTATAAGGTTCATTATTAAATTTTAAGACAGGTTAACGAATTTTTAACAACACAAATTATCTGACAGACTCACATTAACAGTACTGAAAGATGTCAAATCCAATATTCTTATCATGTTAGTTCCGTAACTCGCCACATTTATGCTCTTTTCTGGCTGTTGATGTAGTTGTTTTTTTATTTTATTGCCATTTCATTTACATTCCAAGCAACTAATCTGAGTGTAACAAATAACCGGTGTTAGCAAAAAGTGACAAATTTCAACGGAATTCATAAGATTATTTATTCTACGTTCCATTGAGATTACAGTAGTCACTTTTTCTGTCCGCATTTCCGCAACGCTTTTAGTCCTATATATTCAATGTACTCTGTGGTCCGCACGACACGAGCCACTTGTGTTGCCAACACAGGTGGCTCGCACCGCGCGTTGTAAAGTTCAAGTAATGAATGATTGAATTCAGTACCTTCGTTAGTGACAATTTTAGTAATGTTAAGAATTATGTAATACTACGATATACAAATAAATACAAAAACAAAAGGAAACTTAAGCGTCAAAGTATTCGTCCGCATCGCTGTCATCAGGAAACATGCCCAGAAGACATGCAGCATTGCCACGTTGGATGGCAATCCTAATTCTTTGGCCAAAGAACGACCCAGCCCTCTGATCACGTGAAGTGTCGACCAGCCCCGGCGAGAAATTTCCTTAAAGACGAGACGTGCACTCGAGCCCCATGACCCGAACGTTTTGACCTCAAACGGCTCAAAACTGTGGTTACCCATAAGGTTACAGTATTTACGCCGCTTGAGGGTCTCAGCAACCGACGCAGCGGCGCCAGCACAGCCCGCCATGCTAGGAACATGGGATGGCGCAAGGGTGTCAACACAGGTTGCGTCCCACATCAGAGGTCTTCCCACCTTCCAAGGCAATAACGTCATGCCGTCTGGTCTCTTCCCATCGTCACGTATCAAGCCGTTTGGTTCTAATACCGCTGGTACGCCGGCGGTGACAAGGGCTCGACGAATAATATCGTTGATGCTGGCATGGCGTGCTATGCGACCTGCGCTCTTGCAGCAGGACAGGCCATGGTGCCCGAGACTGTCGACAGTTTCACCGAGTGACACCGATGCGGAGCAACACAAGATGCACCCAAGTGGAGATACGTAGCGAGCCGAAACTATGAGTCATCCATCATAGTGCCTATGATGAATGACGGGAGTGCCTGAAGCCACAAGCCTGACTCCCATTCTCCCACAGCCAGCAGACGGGCACGCTCAACAGTATTAGGTGACGTATTTGGTAAATACGTCACCTAGGGTATTCCGTATAATACTGCAGAGCGGCACGTCCCACCGTCTCTGGGAGGACGGGTTGTCAGGTAAAACCGTATTGGGACAAGCCATTTTCCAAACGTTCAAAGTATCGGTCAAACACAGTAGGTACCTTCTTCAAAATCGACCAGTGAGAAAGATAAAATATTTCTGGTTTATCCGTACTGTCGACCGAGGAGAGGAAGACCACCCAGGCGAATGGGAAGTGTGGCTTGCTGCCACGCTCGGTCGTCCAGGGCCACATTTAGGATTGAAGTTAGTGTATTTCTTATAATTTGGTCTACTTTTTCTAAAAGTTGTGAATGCTTCCGTTGAATGAATACTAATTTTAAAAAGTCGTTCCGAAACATCATTGAAAATTTTAATTTTCTCCTCAATAAACGTTGGAAAGGATTCGTTGAAAATTGGACACCCTAAGAGGTGAAGAGAGTTTATTTCCGTAATTTATTTTCAAAACATCCATTACTAAACTTCATCATCTGTCCGTGGTGGAAATTGTGTGTCTATGGGACATTCCGCTACAAACAAAAGTAGATGAATTCGTACGTAATTACTTCTGACCTAAAATTAATTACCCGTAAAGCATTTGTTTTTCAATATTTTATCTTTTAGAGAGTTAGAACAAAAAAATCTCCATTGTAGGGAAAACCATAAACAATTTCTTATGAATGTTACTGTCAAATTTTGGCGGTTCTCGAAATCTCGACTCGAAGTATACAAAACTTTTTAGTTTCCCGCAATTACAGTTTTTTTATCGGTTTTTAGTAAAGTTAACGTTGATTAATTTCCGATCTTACCTTCCAAGTGATATAAAAGTGTTATTTTGCATTAGTAGTACAAGATGTAGGTACAACAACTGATGCACAATGTGTGTTGTGCCAGAAGCACTATGTAAAAGATACATCAATGAGAAGTATTGGCTCAAAGTTGGTCCCTCGTTGTCTTAGGCCGAGAAAGTTACCACAGGAATAGTCATGAAAAGTTCACGAAGGTTCGTAAGTTATCATTAACTATGTGCTAATCTTGTAAAAATAGTTCATTTCAATCCAATCCACTTGAGTTTTCCTTGCCAGCATTGCTTTTATTTGGGCAGACTGGCTATGTATGAGTGGCAAATTTAATTAGGCTGACTGGCACTTCCATAAAAATGGCAAATATTATTGGCCACTTTTTCACTACATATAAATGTAAAACAAGCCTGTCAACATAGTTTATAGAATAAATAGGTACTAATTTATACATGGCTTTTTTCAGATATCTATCAGAATAATAATAGTGATTTTAATGACTACCTATATTCGGAAAAATGAAACATAAAAACCATGCTTATTATGCCTGTCTGTCTGGTAAGACTGATATTATAATTAAGTATTTAAAAGCTATTAATGTGAATAATTTTTAAAACAAACTTGTTTTTCAGATAACTGAGTGCAGTGCCTTTGATATTAGAATATGCCTGAGTTGGCAGAAAAAAAGAAACTGGTTGCAGCCACTTTTGATTTATATGTTTCAGTTTTGTAAGTATTTGTGTGATATAATGATAGATTTTTTACAAACAGAATTCCCTGTTCTATTTAAGTATATAGAAACGATAAGGTTGTCATTTCCTAGCATTTGGACCAGCCATATTAATTATAATAAATCAAGCTGTTTTTTATTTATTTATTTGCCAGTCATTAATCTCATCAGTGTGGTTATAATTGTCTGATATATTTTCTATTATTAGAACTTTATGTAAAATATTTTCTTCATCTAACTAAGCATAGTATGTCAATTTTAATTTAAGTGTAATTTGTTGTAGCTCAATGCTGATGGGAGAGGAGTTAGTGAGTCATCTTAATAATATGATGATCAGTTTGACCCTGTCAATGGTACTAATTTTAATAATAAGACGCCAAGAGGGAATCCCTTACCACATCCTTTACATCAGGTTCACCATACCAAAGTTTTTGGCATGAAGCTATAAACATTAAAAGATATACTTACATACCTACTATACGGAGAGGGCACAACATTAGTAAATCTGAAGAAGTATGGGGAAACCTTTCCTAGCAGAAGGACAACATAGGGATCAGAAAAAATAAAAATACACCTGTGAATTTTATTATTCTGATACAATTCTATCTCTCGGCAGATGAGCCTATTGGACCCAGCAGCTGCTAAGGAACTGTAGACAATTAAAGAACACCGTCTCTTATTAATCATATCAATCTTGGCTGTTAGTCAATCGTGGCGGTCTGAGGTAAATTTTCATTATTTCACACAATTTTTAATAAACTTATTACACCCAAAAATTGGGACAAGAACAGGCATGGAGTTAAGAAATGTTGCAAATAACGAGTTACAGTTTACTCAAAATGTATGAATAATGTTGGCCCATTTGATTTATTTGGATTGGATAAGACACTGATATTTTATTGTATTATAAATAAGTCACACTGTTATAGTTTTTGAAAGTAGGTACTACATTAGCTGCAGGATTCTGATAATAAAGTCAATTACATTTTATGTGGTTCAATTGATTTAAAAAAAGATATAGTCTGATGAGTATAGGAATGAAATTGATCAAATTCTTAGTAAAAAACTCTTACCATTCTTTCCAGCTGGACGCGGTGGCGGCGTGCATGCAGTCCACACATCAAATGACGCTCTGTTCGCGGCATCATGAAGTTGACCCCCGGGAAGCAGCACGCTCAGTAGAAAAAATGATTTAGCATTTTTTTTTCTCATGTGATACAAAAAAAAAAAAATCATTTTTATTTCAGGCACTGTATAAGTACGTACACACAAATACATTTCACCCATAGTGACTACATGTCATAATTATGCAGTTATATTGTTATTACATGGTTATTACCATTGATATATATGTTACACTAGATAAGCAATTACCGTGCCAAGACGTTGCTACTGGACATATGGCCACAGCCATATGCGTAGCTAACGTCAGTTCAGTGCTCTGTTTGGCGCCAACCGAATTGGACCGAGAGACACGCGCCAAAAAATATCGCCAAAATGGGTAAATGCGTAGTGAAAGAGTGCGATTCAAGATCACAAAAACATAATAAATTAACCGGAATTACTTTCCAAACGAAAGTTTATTGTTTCTGTGTTTATATCAACGAAAAACGCATTTAAAATAAATAAAATGTAGAATTTTGTAAATTAGGTGCAGTGTTACCATTAAAAACTTAATTCCAGTTTCCCACATTTGGGGGAGTTTTTCTTTTATAAAAGTATATTTTTTAAGTTTTTAATTTATGGAATAAGTGATTTTTTTAATACCTAATAACAACGTTGCAGGGTGCCTGAAGATGCAGCACGCCGTGATAAATGGGTAGACAATATCATTTTTACGAATATAACAAAACAAGTCGTTGGATATATTTCCGGCTATGTTGTTGACAGAGTTGGTCAAGATCTTTCTTTTTTTTTAGGGTGGGAAATCATCAAATAACTTCTCCCGCTCTTGGTGTCAGACTTTTACTGACTAAAACCCACCCGTGTTCCCTCAGTTGCCTGTGTGCCAGGGGCGACGGTATCTCTTTCGAACAACCCGCACCCCTGGCAGGCATCGGCTCTTGCGGACCCCACCAGTTCGGCGCACCAGGTAACATAAGGGTCCCAGACGACCCCATGTCTGGCACCCTTGGTCCCCCTGCGACGGGTCAGCGCAGTGGCCCGGCCGCCTACCACTTTTCGGCCGCAGGGGATAGGGAGAGCGGCCAACGCTATACCGACACTCCTCTTCCCCTGCGGCCCCACCGCGTCCACCATCAAACGGTGGCGGCCCCGTCCAGGCCACGGAAGGGAAGAGCGCTACTCAGAAGTACCGGCACTTCTCCTCCGCCGCAGCCTGTAACCCTCAGCCGCGATGCCTTCCATTCGACATCGCGCCCCGCCTCAGTTGCGGCGTACCTCACCGCAACCTACTTTTTGGCCGCTACGTCGTCGGCTTGGAAGCAAAAGCACTGACGAGCGGCCCCACCTTGGGGTTCCTCTTCGCTTCACCGTGGGAGCGGACCACAGCTACTGAGCCCCCCTGCAACGACAATGCGGGAACCCACTGGGGGGGTGGTCAAGACCTTAAATGTGAAATATGCATCAAAGCTTTATTAGCTACAGAACTCAAGTGGTTTCACAAACTAATAAATATAAAAGATAATGGAGGATTATGTTACCCATCGGAATATGTATTTGAAATATGTACGAGTTGCGAAAGCATTGTAAGACATGCCATAACACTTTCCGACACCAAGTCTTTGTCTCCTAAATTTGGCCTCTTGATATTAGCTACAAAAACTTTAGAAAAATTCAAAGGAAACAAAATATTAAAAGAATTTGCGATACACCCGGGAGATCATTTATCATCAATACAAGTTGATCATTCCCTTTTTATTAATAAATGCCATCATTTATAAATACTTAAAAATAAGATTATATCATGAAAGCAAATTATTCACTCAAACTTACAAAACGGAGTCTAAAAGGCAATTGTATACAAAATTAATGTTACATAGCGGAGTATGATTTCCTTACTAATAAATAAACAATATTCAAAAAGCAAATGTCTTCATTATTTTCATTAGTTAGAAACTTCTAATACACATCCAATAAGAAATACATAATAAATCAATAAATTTCAAAAATAATTTAACTTAACGTTTAACGTTTTTTTTAACGTTTTTTTTATGGTTAAAAAAGATGGGTATAATTTCGCAAGGGTAGGCAACCCCATTCCGCCATTGCATGTTTATATTGCGGTCCTTGTCTAATCTAAGCGACGGTATTATTCTTGTGACTTGTGTAAGTGAGACAGATATATGTTTACTTTTAAATGTTTAGTAGTTTCAAAGCTACGTCGTCGCGTTTAAATAGTGGTTACACTTTTTTGACGCATTTTAATGAGGTTTGCTTCTCTAGTTATTTAACTCAATGGTTATTACTAAGTTATATTAAGTTGGTATTTCAATAAATTGGTATGGTTGGTATTGGTATTTTAATAAATCTTTGTGAACACACTGAACACTTAATAAAATAAAAAAATCTGAAAGCATTGAAATAAATAGAAGGCGTCAATGTCAAAGGCTAAGAGTTTAAAAAATCGAATGTGATGACAATGGCTACGTTCCGAGTTACGATAATATCCATTACTTGTGGTGTTTGGTTTTGAATCGTATCATATCTTTAGCTTACTTAGATATTATAGTGCTTCCGTAATAGGTTCTAGCATTGAGTGAGCACTGTTAGCACGTTCACGAGCGTTCCGTATTGTTGCCAAAAATTACCGTTCTTAGCAGTCATAATCGTGATATCTATCTCGGAACGCCAATTATTGATGAGCGCTCGCAGCACAATTTTTTAATTCGGAATGTGGCCAATGACGTCACTATCACTTCACCCGATTCTAGAATCGCGTGAAGTGAGTGCGGCTAGCCGCGCGTGGTTTCTCACCGTGATGTTGCCATGGCAACATCACCGTGAGATACCGCCGCGAAGCGAAGGTGCGCGCGCCGCATGCTTCACGAATGTCAGTAAATATAATTTGATGTAGTATTGATGATGATGATTTGATGAATATCCTTTGATTATTGACAACGAGTAGTTAAGTAGGTAGGTATCAAGGGGGGAACAGACGGTTTAAGTAAAATAAAATCGAATCGTCTGAATGGACTGGCCTGAATTCTTATCCATCAAGATGTTGCTTCAATGAAGAACGCTGAAGAAGCACCTACTAGGTAAACCTATCTTCAACAGCAGTGGTGTAGGCACGCGGGTAGGTACTCGGGAACTGAGGTCTGCTATGCCAACAGTGCACCGGCCCAGAGTAGGCGAGAGCCATTCGGGATAACGTTAATACTAAAAAGATACTGAGCAGCCTCGCGCGTCCAAAGTTTATTAAATTTTTCTCCAAGTCATAAAAAAAACATGATCTAATATTATGAATGGTTAGAAGTTGTTATTATACGTTGATATTGTGTTTTCCTAATGTGCTTAGTGCGCATACGTGACACTGTACAGGTTAAATGAGTAGGTAAGTACCTAGTTAATAAATTTAAACTTTAATTATTGCAAACAAAATGGAGGCACTAAACCGACTTGAAATGTGCAAAAACCGGTTGGATTTAGACATTAAAATAGGTTTCTACAAGCATTGAAACAAATAGGACCTCTAAATTATTGTCTGAACTCGAATACGAACAGAATAAAAAGAAAAAACTTCCTATTGCATTGATGTGAGCGCCTAGCGCGCATGCGCGGGGTGATCACTGCACCCGATTCATAACACTATTTCGGCGCAGTGAAGTGAGCACCTACGCGAGTGTCATTTGAACTGTTGAACTTTTACATAGGTAGCATCAAAATGATGATGATTTGATGAATATCTATTCTTTTATTATTGACAACGGCTAGGTAAGTAAGTATCTATCTACAATAAAATGTTAGTAGGTACCTATCTACATATTGGACGTTGGTTTGGTATTGCATTTTTTTTCAGTGCCTTACGCGGAAACGCGGCGTGATCTTAATCACTCCACCATATTCTCGAAGCCATAGCAAGTACCTACTACGGGATGCGCTAGGGTCAGTTGAGTTTTGTAGGTATTACTACGATGATAATGATAGGTATGTACACTAAAATATTGGAATAATAATCCGCACATCTTTTTACTTAAATTACTGATTTATTCATAAATCGTTTAGATGGGTTCCCACATAGTTTGTGTGAGATTTAATGCTATGGTCCGTCAGCCAGGCACACTACCACTCGATGAATTGACACGCTCGGTTATATCGTCTCTTTGAATAAGTTTAGGTTTTGATACCAACGCTGAAGAACGTTGCGCAGTCTTTAGATACTGGACTCGATCGACAATCGCTTCTCCAAAACACACCGCGAATAGGCCATGGGATTGCGTTTGTTAAACTATAATCCATTTACAATGGGTTCATAAAAACTAAAAATATCGATTCGCATTAGCATTAGTATTAGTAGACGCTATCTTCAAGATGTTTGTTTTATTCTATTTATATTTATTGTTCGTGCGTGACGCGCTCTTGCACCTCAGGCAATATAAGGACTACCTACTCTAGGAAAAAATAGAACGAAACAACATTGAGTTTCTGACTGAATTTCTGTTTTGCTATTTGATTTGAAAAACCCCCCCAAATTAGTAATAAATGATGCACTAATAATAAATACTAGCTTTGAAATCCTAATAAAATGATCATACAATCATAATCGAGATTTAATCTCGATTATGATTGTAAATGTAATGCTTGGTCAATCCCTAGCATCAGCGGGATGACACTGACAGTTCACTCCACGCTCACTCGGTTCACTTCACTCGGTGAGATGGTTACAGAATAGCACGGCTGTTTCTTTTTTCTCGCCATATCGAATTCATAACCGAAAATAACCTTTCCGTGAATGCCGAAGTGGCGAAAATAAAGAGCAGATTATTATTAAATTTAACACTATTGAAAAGTTCAGAACATATTATGACAGATGAGTTCTTCGTTCTTCTTCGTTCAAATATCTTTTTAAAGGATTTCTTTTATCAGTTTTTGGTGTTGAAAATATAGTATTTTTGCATAATAATTTTTTTTCAACAGTAGGTATATAGTACGCTGACCCGAAATACAATACTATATATTATAGTTCGTACGGTTGGCAACCGTACTTATAACGCTATAACTAGCAAAATTTGGGTGCAGTATAATACCCCGACCGACTCTTGCTCGTTAAAGCGCCAGCCCGCGCCGCAGCTGAGCCAGTAGAGTTAAATTCCCCGACTAATAATAATGCCAATATTTTGATCCAGCCTGTCCCCAATACTAGCTGTCCCCCAATCAGTGACGCCCTGAGCCGAGGCCCGTACCCCACAGGGGGTGCCCTCAGCGTGCAGTCGCTTAGTTTGTAATTTATTTTAATTTGTAAGCGCGGCTGGAGGCGTTAAGTTGACTCTTAATGGCAGCCCCAGGAAAGCCCGGTTAAGCAGTCACGGCCTCTCAAGGCCAACTGCGAGATACCTGACGAAAAAAAAAAAAAACAGTATAATAAACCGCTGCCTAGGCCCTATGGAAATAGGAGAGTGATATAATAAAGTACCTGTAGAGTCCGTCGCCGGCTGGAACAAGACTTCTTTCTAAGACATGTACTGTTGCTTCTTTTGACAATCCTCTTGTCTGCATCATCATCTGTTGGGCCTGCAACAAAACGATTTTGTTTCATAAGTCGTTCGAAAGTTCAGAACTTTGTTAGCAATAATTTCAGAAACGTGAAACCACAAATTGCATGCCCTTTATGCCTGGAGGCTTTTATTTAGATTGTAAGTTCTGTTTACGTTTTATTTTAATTTTTTATTATTTAACTCTACTTGAGTACGTATAGTTTTCAATGTTTTGATGGTATATTGGCGTGTGCTAGCTGACATGGCAAATTTAATGTTTTTTTTTTGTGTTTCGTACCTACTATTGTATAGAATCAAGTTCTTCTAACTTAATTAACAGACAGCTGTACTGCTGTGGAGTTTGTTGCGCTACTTCTTCTTCTCAGCTATAGCACTAGGAAGTGGTGAAAGGCGGGCGTTTTGGGGGGACTGTCTTATGTCATGTTGACGTTCAAAAAGAGCTGACTCTCAGCCTAGTTTGAATAAATGACTTTTGATTTTGATTTTATAATATAATTACTCCGACTGTTCCAAGAACTACTTCACAACTCGACGAGAGTTTGTTATTGAAGTTAATAATTGCTAAATAGCTTTATCTCGTCCTCACATTACCTACACATTTAACACTTTCTACTCCAACCCATTGAAACCTCACCTTTTCATAAGTATACTTCGGTGCAGTTTCGATCCCACTATTGAACTTATGGAACCTGTCATCGTCATACATCCCGTAGTAGCTGTGGAACCAGTCGTGGAGGCCCTGTCGTGTGCATGGCCAGGTGTGGTGAGCTGGTATCGGGTCAATCTCGACCACCCGGGTTATGTGACCTGGGTAGGCTATGTTGAAGATTTTGCCTGAAAATTGAAAGCATCGAAAATGACAGCCGCACGGTCCGATCTTTCAGGTTAAGCTACTCTTGCTGCGGTTGATTCGTGGATGGGTGAATATCTTTACATACCAAGACCTTGCAGTGCCTCGGAAGGCACGCTAACCGTTTGGTCTCGTCTCGTGGACCTTTGACAGTCGTTACGGGTCGTCAGAAGCCCGAAAGTTTGACAACCAGTTGATAACCAAGGCGTATAACAACGGAGGTCTGATAAACAGTTGACCCATGTAAAATACTGGTATTCGGCTGCACCCAGTTAGACTGGGAGCCGACCCCAACATACCTAGTTGGGAAAATGCAAGGCTGCTCAAAAACGTAAATAACGCAATGAATGTTGTTGAACTGTCAAAATGAAAGCCATTTCACTGTTAGTGTTTCACGCAATCACCCCGCTCGTGTCCCACGATACCTTTAGACAATTATTTTTGAAGTGAAAACGGTGGCGCATTGAGCACTTTTTGGGTGAACAAAAATTATGGAACTCGCGTCGTCGACACCGACGCTTGAGCACACGGATGAGTCGCGCGTTGATATCTTTTGGACAAGTCCTTTTCTTTCATTAGAAAATTCATCTTTTATCCCTTTCTTTCCCTTTGTATTTTGATCGTGAAAATCTGTGCTGTTACCTTTAATGGCTGAAGTCGATCGCTCGTTTATCATAATTTACCGAGAGCAATCAGGATCCAAGGACCCAGTGTGAAATCCTGTATTGACGATTAAAGAAATACACACGTAGTTTTTCAAGTTTTCACTTCTGTAGGCACTCCCAGAGTGCACTGTTTTTTTTAATGAAACGGGAATATGCTGAGGTATCCGAAATCACTCTATTAACCGGTAGAGTCCTTACTTTGATTCCTTGGTAGGTAAAAAGCCTCAAATCGTCAAGACGCAGTGTGCAAGCGTAGTCACCTTCTCTGTATGCGAAGAAGACCTGCAGTGGGTGGGACAATAATTAAGATTATGTGATCAAGACACTTACCTATAGGAACTCCAAGCGAATGGCCAATATAGATAAACTTATCCCACTTAAAATGGTCCTTCACCTTTATAATAGTGGGCACAAGATCCATTACAGAATACCTAACTCCTTTTGGCAAATGGTCCGACTTGCCGTTGCCGGGTAGGTCCACGCTTAAATAGTAGAAGTTGGTGGGTAGTCTGGAGACTAGTGGGCGGAAACCGGAGCTGGCATCCATTTTTCCATGGCAGAGGATGACTGGCGGGTTGGATGGGTCTCCCCAGGCCAATCCTGTGGGATGAGGTTTGAAGTTCACATTGTGGAATACATTAGATAAGTACAGTGCGCCAAGGATCTTTTTGCTCTTGAATGACATTGACAGATGTGCGGTATTTTGAAAAACAACATAGCGGTGCTAGTTTCGAATTTGTTTTCAAGCCAAATGATCCTTGAACAACTTTATATAATTTCATAGGTGTTGGGTAGAATGCAGAAGATGAAGATTTTTTTTTTAAGTTATGTTGTGGCGCAACAATTTGGAAGAGGTATTAACCATATCGATCTCGTTGCGGTATCATAAAATCTCGCCCTTATTTTGTGTAGGGGATAGGTTAAGATGTACATACCTACACTTTTTTCTATTGTAAGATAGTGTTACTAGTCTCATTTACTTGCATCTTAATGCGCTATCGTTTACGCGGGAAGTTTTCTAGGCACCTATTTGTCGATGCATTTGCAAAGTAAGTTAGTTATATTGAAAGCCCTAGTACCACTGCCACTAACTGGGCATAAATCCAGATTCCGAGCTACTTAGAGATTCCTAAAGGAAAAACCCGATTCAAGAATCAAACCCAGAACCTGACGCTCAGTATTTACACTCGATTGATGATGAGATACTATACTATAGGTACTAGGTTTTTTCTTTTCTTACAAAATTATTAGATCTGTATAACTTACCAGCTATGTTACCCCATGGCGCCTTTATTGAAACTTCCTTTTCTTGAAGCTGTAATCTTTTCATGGCGCTGAAATTCATAAAGCGAAAGTAAATAACATTATACTCAAATAGTTCTATCCATTTAAATGTACGCCACCTTCCAAGATATATTGAGCGCACTGAATGTGCATAGTTAATTTTAATTCTGTCAGCAAAATTTAGATGGCGCTAATAGTTTGTTAGGAAATGTTATTTTTATTAGTTCACTGACTATTGCAATGTAAGCAACTGTTAATATAATAGATAAACAAATAAATGGTTAACATTGAGGTACACAATATTTAACAAGCTATGCATTCACAAGTTATTTCAAGGCAATAATTGGTTACGGTAAAAACCAGTTTCCCTTGTTCTATTATAACTGTTTAATTTATTCTGTGTGTTTATCAGATTAGGCGCTAATAAAACTTCGCTTGATAGGTTAGTAAAATACAGTAATTAAATAAAAACTTGGGAAGGTATTAACCAATGAACTGAGAGAATAACTGCCTAACAAGTAGATAAATAAAACACACGAAATATTATTTACAAAAACAAATAAATTTGGTCAACTTACGTGCCGATCCCCGACAACAGTTTCGTAAATTTCATCACTGTATAACAATCTTATCGAGTTATCTAATAAATAAGCGACCTTGAAAATCGCACACAAACAGTGTGTTTACATGAGATAATAGTATGTAGGTACCTAATGTTTCATTCATCGCTGTACGTTTTTGCGATTGAAAATATTTGTGGTTCTCAAGCAGCACCATAATTGCGTAAAACGCGATTAATCATTATCGGTTACCCTATATATAATGTACTCTGTGGGTTTTATTTTGACAGTTCAACAATATTCATGGCGATAATTACGTTGTTGAGTAGACACATTTTTCGAACATATTATTATGAAGCAATAACCCACCCATGACCCACCCATGATGTGACCCATTTGTTAACCGACTTCAAAAAGGAGGAGGTTATCAATTCATCGGAATCTTTTTTTTTTTTTATGTATGTTCCCCGATTACTCAAAGATGGCTGGACCGATTTGGATGTTGCTTTTTTTGTTTGAAAGGGTATACTTCCTAGGTGGTCCCATGATCATCAAGTCAGGATCTGATGATGGGATCCTGGAGAAATAGAGAGAACTCTTCAAACTTTATAGGCACACAAAGCGATTTAGGTATTTTTTGAAAGAGTACTTTCTCGTTGTGGTCTCATTTCAATTTGGTGAAGATTTGATGAAGAACTTTGGAGATAGGCAACGGAACTCCTCAATAAATGATAGCAAATGGACTGGGATTGCTGAAATCTCATCTCTGTCTATTGCTTACACCAGTTCATAACATAACATCACGCCGGTATGCTGTGAAGGGGTAAGCACATGTGAACCACTAAAAAGTGAAAAATAAAAACTTTTTCCAAAAAAAAACAACCGACTTCCAAAAAAACACTACAAAGTGAAAAATTACTTTAATTTCGGAAGGCGGTGACAAAAAATTCAAATACAGCTCCAAAGACACCGACTTCCGAAATTAAAGTTATTTTTCACTTTGTAGTGTTTTTTTGGAAGTCGGTTGTTTTTTTTGGAAAAAGTTTTTTCAAAACGAAACCGATTATGATTAATCGTGAGTTACGCAATTAGGGTGCTGCTTGATTTGTTGTTCCTAATATTTTTGAATGCATTGTATCTATATCTAGTTTCTGCCCGAATCTGCGTTCGCGTGAAATTTTGGCCCCAGGGGGACTACTCTCTAAGCACGAGATCCTATAGCTTCGGCCGAAGTAACGGACGTTCCTACTCCGTATCACTTACGGACATACGATTAGTTCAGGGCCCGACCTAAGAATGATTGACATCACGATTTGACAAAAGTTCCTATTTCCGAAGTATTTTTGCTCGTCTGAAAAAGATGATTTATCGGGTGTCGGGTTCACTCCGAAGTTTCGATCTGCTTTCGGACGGGACCGTATATCCGACTAGTGGTTCCAGACATTACTTCCTACAAACAAACTCACAAAATTACAAGCTATAGCTCATTATAATATTAGTGTATACTAGCTGCCCCGACAGACGTTTTCCAGTCTTAACTATGAATATTGCATTCGCATTTTATACAATTAATTATGTATGATACGCGTAACTTTCTTATTTTTTTCCTTCATAAGAACCTTCTCCTGTCAATAACAAACACAACAAAAAAATAATTAGCAAAATTTGTCCGGCCGTTCACGTGTGACGCCGCCGCCGTGACAAAGGGAAATAGGGATTTATTTTTATATTTATAGATTTATCGTATTTTGGCCTGTCCATCCATATTCTTGGTCGCGTACATCATTACTGAAAGTCGTGTCCCTGAAAGGACTTCGTAGCTTTATTAACGATGTTCTTCCACTTCGTTCGGTTCTCAGCTTCTCTCGTGGCAGTCGTAACAGAGTCCAGTGAGGGCGGTTACGTGGTCGACCAGCGGTTAGGTGACCGGTCGCGAGGTGTTTTCCCATCTATCTGCCCATTAACACCAACTTTTCAAGGTTATTTGGTTCCCGACTGCAATGGGACGGCATTGCAGTCGGGAACCAGCCAGCCCGACTGCAATGCCGTCCCATTGCAGTCGGGCTGGCAACTGAAATTATAGTAGACCCATAAATAGATAGCCACATCTATCAGGAATAGATCAGGGACCGAATCACAATAGTGGCTCGCAAAAGTAGGTCCCTACCGCCTTGTACGCTAGTGGTTGAGGGCTCAATTCCCGCAACGAGACAATTTTTACACGCTTTATAATAGCTTCACTTGTATGTTTGTTAGTTTGTATGTAACCGACTCCTTAGAGCGTGATTTTGACCCACTTTAAACGGTCAGATTTCATTGAAACTTTGTAAACTTATCGAGGACCGATGACAATTCAATAATTAAAAAAAAATTTGAGAAAAATGAAAAAAAAATAAAAAAAATCACGTTTTTGTAGTTAGCAGAACTAAAAAATAGAAAATAAATAATAGTTAAAAAACTAACTAAAACGTGTTTTTTAGTTTTAACTATTATTTTTTCTTTAAAAAAAACATGCGACCTTTGGTAAGTATATTAGTATACCTATTGAAACTTAATTTTTGGGTAAATTTTTAAACATGCTGTATATGTTACATCTGAATAAAACGTTATTACCATTGAGTACTTTGATAAAACCGTATAATTTTTTATTATCAATTTAAAAAGCGTCACGTCACGATCACCTAATTATGACCGTTGGTTTAGCGCCAAAAAGAAGATACGTCAAAATATGACGTCACAAAAATTCGTAAACAGGACAAATGGAAGTGAAGAGCTTAGGTACAGACGCCAGCTTATCAAGCTATCCCAATCTGTCAAATTTCTTTGATAGATTTTCAACTTTATTACAATACTATAAGGTTCATGTTCAATTGGGCAAAATTTTAGAGTTTGCTATAGCTTGACCTGCTGGCGTCTGTACCACATTTTAAACCCCCAACAATATCGCTCTGTCGCAGCCCAGTAGATGGCGTTGTGAACTGCTTGCGTAAGTCTAAAGAAGAAACACGTTTTAGGTACCGAATTTCCTTTTCTAGTAACAATCATTGATGGGTTTTCTAATAAAAGAGATTATGTTTGTAGGTATCTCTTACAGATAAAATATAGGTACCTAAGTGATTATCTTTTGAAGAATATTGTTATGAGATAGCTTTTATTGTCACGCTCTCGCCATGCCAATCTATTAATGATACGAACGAGTGCCTATAATCTATTTTATAACTCCTGTATTTATCTTGTTTGTCTGTTTGTTATCATTTAGGTATTCAATAAAAATTGACGTAATATTATGCTTATTAAACTTTGATCACTGTTATCTTGAATTATCTTAGCTTGTATACGGTATACGCTTATACAGACAGTCCACTGTCCACATTTTCCTACTCTTCCGAGCGGTGTGTATCAGTCACACACGGTCCAGTTGCACTGACCCGTGCTTTTGTCAATATCGGGATTCGAAAGTCTAACTGCTTTTGTTCTTGTAATCTTTCTATTTATTTTCACGATAGTTACATCCATTTTACCTACATTTTACTGACTTGTATGTGCCATATTTAACTTTTTTATATGCTATCTGTAATCCCACTGGACGCTTGACACTGACAAATGACAGCACAATAGTTGTCAACTTGTCAGTTTGACAGCTCGTTATGTTATGCTCGTAATATCTTGCCCGAATTGTTGTCTTCATTCTGTTAATTTTAATGAATTAAGCGTGAATATTGAGGCATAATACGTTAATAAATTCGTTTATAAAATATATTTCAGTGTAACTTATCACACACAAATGCTGCTGAACAACTATAAATCACATTCACAGTAAATAATATCACGTAAAGTTAAAGTATTCATAATTTTTCGTAAATAATGGATTTATTGGAAAACCAATGGTATATTCAAGCACCATGGGGCAGGATAGCAAGTAAGTGGACTTTATAACTGCCTTCTGTATAGATAAGTAAGTTTTAAATGCATGAAAACTTAAATAAGAAGTGTTTCTGAACTTTGACCCCCAATTCATGAATGAATAATCTTTTTATCGAATGGACGTTGATTGATAATATTTGAATAGTTTTGCGTGTTTCATTACATAATATTATCTTGAAAATAATGTCCAAAATTACACAAAGACTTCACCTGCCTAACGTTTTCCCAAATACCTATGTTCAATTCAGCTTTCACTCTCGACTGCCTATCTGACATCCATAAATCAGTTACTAGGTAACACAATACCCTTTTCTAATATTAGACACAAGCCGAAGTAGGTACAGTAAGCGTCAATAATATCGGGACAAACAGACTGTTCAAAATACTTATCTTCGGAACTTTAATTTCGGAAGTCGGTTTGCCAAAGCCTGCCGAAATTAATGGCATTTTTCACTTTGAAGTGTTTTTCTGGAAGTCAGTTGTTTTTTTTTTTTGAAAAAAGTTTTTATTTTACTTAACTCTTAGTTTATACTTAGTTTTTATTTAACTCCTATATACATATATAACGTAGGAAAAGAAGTCAGTGAAAATGATATTATAGAATACATTAAAAAACGAGCTAGTATTAATGTTTCTGTGGAAAAGGTCAACATGAAAGTCTCAAAAGACTATCAATCGTATAAAATTTTTGTATCAAAATTTCATTTAGATAAAATTCTTAAAGACGATTTTTGGCCAGAAGGGATTGCGTATAGACAATACATACAATTTAGGCCCAGATTCCGTGATCAAAAACCTTCAACAAATGGCGACAACTAAGTTGGTCAGTTTTAACTGCAAGTGTGTCAGACGGTCGATTGAATGCATAAAGAGACTGTGTTGTACCGCGGACATTATTGCGTTACAAGAGACATGGTTATTGCCGCACGATATTCCTTTCCTAGGCACTATAGATGACTCATTCTCCTTCACTGGAAAATCTGCAGTGGATACTTCAGCTGGGATACTGAGAGGGAGGCCATACGGAGGCGTGGCTTTGCTCTGGAGAAAAGCTGTCTTTCCGGCGGTTTCGGTAATACAGTGTAATAGTGTACGACTTATTGCGATTAAAATAGTGAATCAGGATCGTTCAATATTAGTGTTCTCGGTGTATATGCCTACAGATTCCATTGATAATTTGCCAGAATTTACAGACTGCTTAAGTGAAATGTGTTCTATCGTTGAAAACAATAATATAGAAACAGTTTATATACTGGGGGACTTTAACGCACACCCAGGTGAGTTGTTTTCAAATGAGTTACGTGATTTTTGTTGTGAACAGTCGTGGTCGTGTATCGATATGGACATGTTATCTAGTGATACTTTTACGTTTGTAAGTGACGCGCACGGGTGCCGGCGCTGGCTGGATCACTGCCTGGTGACCAGCGCGGCGCGGGCATCCGTGCGTGCCGTCACTGTTTTGTACGACGCATATTGTTCGGATCACTATCCATTACAGATTGAATGTGATATTAATCGAATTTGTCGAAAGACTAACACCGTAATAAATAATAGTGTCTGTAGTACTGTTGTGTGGGGTGACCGTACTGGTAGCCAAATAGAGTTGTACACGAATTTATGTAATACTAAATTGAGAGATTTAGATTTTCCTCAAGAGTTCAGTTCGTGTGCAGGCAAAATGTGTAATGATGATAGTCACAAATTGATATTAAGAAACTTGTACTTAGATATTGTGAATATACTATCGGAAGCTGCTACGAGTAGTTATATAAATAAGCACAGTAAACGAAGGTCTGTACCTGGATGGAACAAGTATGTGAGTGAAGCTCACAGGGAGGCTCGACTTTGTTTTCAAATGTGGCTATGGTACGGTAAACCAAGAACAGGAAAAATTTATCATGATATGTGTGAATCGAGAAAAATATTCAAGTCTAAATTGAAGTTTTGTCAAGACAACGAGCAACAGATTAAGATGAATATTATTGCTGAGCAACACAAAAATAAACAATTCGGGAAATTTTGGAAATCTACTAAAAAGCTCAATCCAAGGTCGGGCCTGCCTGTGAGTGTCAGTGGTCTACATGACCCACACGACATAGCTAATGCCTTCCGGCAGAGTTTCAAAGTGGACCCACCTCCTGTACCTCCTGCGGTGTCTCAGATGCTCGAGACTGAGACTCAAGGTGATAAAGTTAGATTAAGATTCCAGGCAAAGGAAATATCTAATATTATTAGTAATATGTCTAGAGGAAAGTCTCCTGGATACGATGGTCTCAGTATCGAGCATCTGAAGTACGCCGGTATCCACTTGCCGAGGGTGCTTGCTCTGTTCGTCAATTTGTCACTTTCGCATAGCTACTTACCTGAGGAGCTCATGCGTACACTGGTTGTTCCTATAGTAAAAAACAAAACAGGTGATCCGTCGGACCTGTCGAACTACAGGCCTATCTCACTAGCCACCATAATTGCTAAGGTTTTGGACAGCCTGCTTGATAAACAGCTGGGGAAAAATATACATTTACACGACGCACAGTTCGGCTTTAGACCAAACTTATCAACTGAAAGTGCTATTTACTGTCTCAAGCAGACTGTTCACTACTACACGGCAAGGAACACACCTGTGTACGCATGTTATTTAGATCTCTCCAAGGCATTTGACCTTGTAAATTATAATGTTTTATGGAGCAAACTTCACAATGTTGAGGGGCTCCCCTCTGAATTAATTTGGTTGCTTAAATATTGGTACAGTAATCAAGAGAATACTGTTCGATGGGCAGGCACTTTATCTGAAGTGTACAGGTTGCAGTGTGGGGTGAGGCAAGGGGGGTTGAGCTCACCACGCCTCTTCAACCTGTATATTGATGGTCTGATTGAGGAGCTCAGCGGCACTGGTTTCGGATGCTCGGTAGACGGAACATGCATAAATAACATAAGTTACGCTGACGATATGGTGCTGTTGAGTCCCTCAGTCAGAGCTTTAAGGTGTCTTTTGAATATTTGTGAGGCGTATTCGGAGGCTCATGGGCTGAGATATAACGCCAAAAAAAGTGAATTTATGATATTTAAGGCGGGAAAAAAACAATATCGTGCGCCCGTGATCACTCTTTGCGGCACACCACTTTCACAGGTGAGTAAGATTAAATATCTTGGTCACTGGGTCACCGATGACGCATCGGATGATATGGACATTGAGAGGGAACGAAGGGCGCTGTCCGTGCGGTGTAATATGCTCGCTCGTAGGTTCGCACGTTGTACAAGAGACGTAAAAATTACTTTATTCAAGTCGTACTGCCAGACACTGTACACGTGCGGGCTGTGGGTGAATTATACGCATCGCGCGTATAGTGCCCTTCGCGTCCAATATAACAACACCTTCAGGGGAATGCTGGGGCTGCCGCGGTGGTGCAGTGCATCTGCCATGTTCGCAGAAGCGCGCACACAGGATTTCTTCGCTGTGATGCGCACGCGCTGCGCTTCTTTATTGAGTCGGATGCGGATCACCTCTAACGTTCTCCTGAAGACTTTATCTGAACGGTGGGATTCACCAATGCTGCAGGTGTGGATGGGGTGGCACTCTCTTCGCAACAGGAGATGAGTGGTTCTCCATTCATGCCCGTTTAGTTTTAATATTTTGCGTACTAACATTAGTTTTTTAAGACTGTAATACTAACAAAATGGAACCTGATTTCCGAATTAAACGATTATTATTATTATTATTATTATTTACACTTTTTAGTTATATCAAATCAAATCAAATCAAAAATATTTATTTGCTAGAATATGGTACATAAGGTGTTACAGTCATTTTTTTTCAGCATATCCTGCCATAACATGGCGTACAAATGTATTAACAATCAGCAATTATCTAATTTACAGAAATATCAGTTTTTATTGATTTGTCTTCTAAGTAGTCCTTAATGGTATAATATCTTTTACATAGCAATAATTTGAAAAATATTTTTTTAAACATTGTCAACGGTAAGTCTTGTAAACTACTTGGTAAATGATTGTAAATAATAATCGACATGCAGTATACATTTTTCTTAAATAATTTTAGTTTTATTGGTGGCAGTCGAAGTCTATCCTTATGCCGTGTTCGACTATTTGGCCTGTCAGTGCTAGCTTCAAATAAATTGTACCTACCAATTCGAAATTTCATAATCCTTGGTCAAAACAATGCATATTTATGCGAAAGCAACAATCGCGGTTGATTTGCTGTAATTTTTTGAAGAGTTCAGGGCTGTCTTCGAAACGCATCATCAGATCTATATGGAAATTAGAATGGGACCATTTCGGAATAAACCCCTTTTGAACAAAAAAATAATTTTGCAAATCCGTCTATAAATGACAGAATTATCCCCGAACATACAAAAAAAATATATATATAAACATGTTGAATTGATAACCTTCTTCTTTTTGAAGTTGGTTAAAAATTATATAAACAACTGTGAAAATTAAATATTAACTCAATGACACAACGAATTTTACAGAATGAAGAACTTTATTATATTGAGATAAAGTTAAATTTTCACAGTTGTTGACATCATTTTGAACAGTCTGTTCGTCCTGATATTTTTGACGCTGACCGTACTAGAAATGAGAAAAACAGGCAAATAATATGAACAATCCCACCTAACAAATGCATAACCAATTTGTCTACTAGATATCAAGTAACTGATATAAAAATATAAGCATCCACACTAAATAGTAAACCTAACTTTATTTTGTTTTGTGCGGTCCCAGAGACTAACTGTGCAAATGGTTTTTTGGGGCATAGTCTTAAGTTACAACATTGAAATATAATCAATATAAAAGTTCAGCTTTTTCTGCTGAGCAAGGTAATTTACGACATTCTCCATGATACGGGACTTAAATATGTAATTTTCCAGTCATAGCATGGGGCGACTGCTACGACCCTCCGGTGCTGCTAGTCCATGGGAGCATGGACTCTGCTGTCAGCTTCAGACCCCTGATCAGCAAGCTGCCGAGGAACTTCTATTACATTGGTATGTGATTTTTCTTCAAAAATATTTTAGGTGAAGCAGCAGCCAGCTAATTTTTTTTTCCACCAAACCGCTCCCGCCACATCCCGCCAGGCCAATATGAGCGCAGATTCTAGAAAGTTCTAGATGACGAGTCAGAAACATGCGTCGCGCACCCTTCTCTTGACAGGAGTCGTCTGACGTCTGTCAACTGGGCTACGCATCAAATACCTAAAGTTAACTGTTTTACGGAACTAGTATCTTCGTCTCGAACCCTCATTCACCCTTATCCTTATCCTAATTGATTTGCAGTCTACGACACATGTCTTTTCTGCCACACTTCTTTATTACAGCCGGTTCCCACTTGTCGGGTGTCGGGCCCGGATTTTAATCGGATATTCCAGTGGCAGAGCATTTCATATGAAGCTATTCATACATGTCGGAAACCGATTTTGTGTCGGCACCGACAAGAAATGTCGGGTGTTTTGCCAGCCGTCTACGCCCGGAATAAAATCGTGTCGGATCTCGCTCGCTTATAAGTATGGCGCTGTTCACATTTGTCGGATGTTGGGGCCGATAACCAGCTCCCCGCTACCCCCTTTTTCTGCCCGTGCGTGCGTCGCTGCGATCCGAGCGAGCGAACCGACAACCGATTATTAACCGAAAGTGTGAACAGTAGTTTTTTTTAATTTGGCATCTCGCAGTTGGCCTTGAGAGGCCGTGTCTGCTTAACCGGACTTTCCTGGGGCTGCCGTTAAGAGAACTTAACGCCTCCAGCCAGGGGCTTAAAACTACTTAAATAACTAGGCGACTGCACGCTGAAGGCACCCCCTGCAGGTATGGGCCTCGGCTCAGGGCGTCACTGGTAGGGGGACAGCAAGTGAGGACAGGCTGGATCAAAATATTGGCATTATTATTATTAGTCGGGGAATTTGACTCAACTGGCTCAGCTGCGGCGCGGGCTGGCGCTTCAACGAACAAGGGAGGGTCGGGGTGAACAGTAGCGCTGACATCCGATAATATACGGATCTGACACACGGCATGTGGGAACGAGCTCTTAGTCGACATCTCCGTAGTCACATCGTTTCTAACCATACCATCATTCACACAGTCCATGCATCGTTTCTTTGGTCTCCCCCTACTCTTATAGCCATCGACATTCATACTCAAAACTGTCCTCACGACATATTCTTCATTCCTCCGTATCACACGCCCATACCATGACAACCGATATCCACGGAACTTTTCAGCTATCGGAGCCACTTTCAGGCTTCCTCTTATGTTCTCATTTCTTATTCGTCTCGAACCCTATTGTTTTTATATCCATTTAATTACTGTTCCATTTCATTAAATAAACCATTTACAGAACAGTTTTTAATTTCCAGGTGTGGACCTCCCTGGTAATGGCAAGTCAGACCGGTTTCTACCAGGATTAATGATCAGCGTGTATGACATGGTGTCCTCAGTGCATACAGTTGTGAAGCACTTCAGGTGGAAGAGTTTCACGCTGATTGCGCATTCATTTGGAGCTTACCTAGGTAAGTACTAAGCTAAAAGTTATAATGACACTAGCATTTCGCCAGCGACTGGACTGTTACACAATACCTTTTGATAACACTGGTAGTCATACTTTTGGGCTTCTGACGAGCATAATTAGTGTAAAATATCTACAAATGACAACCAGGACCAACGTGCTTTCCGAGGCACGGAGGGGTCTCGACATGTACCTAATGGACGGTCACCCATCCATAGATCGACTTCCATGATCGACCCGTGCAGCTGTTCTTATTTAGCCAAAATCAAATAATTTATTTGCTTGAATAGCCGGATTCTACCTCATCAGCTGTGCAAATATCAATAGTAATAAAAATATGTCTTACATTAATCATTCATTTACAAATATTAGTTATGTATTTTAATATGTAATATGTTATGTAGACAGGGTCAAATTAAATTTGCTAACGTATCGGGGTATCGATATTGAAAACGAATGAAACAATAAAAAAAATCATCATTCGATGGGCAAAGATAATCGGCCCGAAATCGGTCAGCGAAACGCGACGGCCAGGCGCGCGTAGATCGCTCAGCTGTTTTTGTAATATTTCGTGAAATTTGTTGTAACGAATTTTTAAAAGGATTTCCTAAAACCATAACATAACGTCGTTTGATAACCTTAAGGGCCTAAGTCCCGTTTGGTAGCGTAACACGGTCACTTTATGAACCGTACTGCTCATTAACGGCTTGTCTAGAAGATTTGAAAAATATATTATTTTGCTATAGATTCATATAGATCATTTTGCCGAGGGTACTTTTTTTGTATGGTTAATACTTTTGCTGTAAAAAATATTTTCCAACACGCAATATTTTGGCTTCTATTCCATACTCCTACTAAACGGCTTCGTTATTTGGAAAAAAAAATACACTGAAAAATAGATAGTTAGAGGTACCACAGAATCGCTAGAGCACAATTGTAAATTTATCAACATTTGCCAAGGAATATCCCCATTTTGAGATAAAGGCTCAGAGGTGCCCTGCGCGGGCGCGGGCGGCAGTCGTGCTTTAGCATACAAACGGGAGATGAGGATACTATGGGCCTTAACGTACATGCCACAGTGTTATATAAAGTTCGAATGTTTTTTTTTTGTTTCATTACTTTTCAATGTCGATATCCAACTCGCGGGTAAAGTATTGCCAGCCAATTTAATTTGACCCTGAATACTAAGTAACTAAAAATATTTTTATTTACTTTCCAGGGCAATTCTACAATCTATGCTACCCCGACAGACTAGACAAACTAGTCAATTTAGACCCTATCAACTTCTTTGCAGTCCCGCCCGAAGAGTTCCCAAGATGGTACATACATTATATACATACTTACTTATAATTATTTTGTTTAAATAATAGTACAGTCCTAGATTCAATCAGAGGGTCTATACAAACATGTCATACCAATCTTTAAATAATCTGGTAAAAATTATAAACTCCAATTAAAATTTAATTACCGGTCTTAAATCATAGGGCATCAAAAACTTCTTCCGCATCATTGTCAACGGGAAGAGTGCTCAAAAGGCTGGCAGCATTGCCACGTTGTATGGCAATGCTGATTATTTGGCCGAAAAATAGGCGAGCCCTCTGGTCACGTGAAGAGTCGACCAGCCGCCTGGCAACGTCAATTTAATTTAATCTATACAGGAAAAGTTTTTATCCAGTGCGCAAACTGTAACTATGAATTCAGCATATCATTCTAGACCCGCGCAGAAATATTTCGTCGGTTATACAAAAAAAAAATCAGCTGTTCCATACATTTTGACCGCGTAGGTATTGCACTTTTCTATGAAATAGCTGTTTTTTTTTTGTATAACTGACGAAAATTTTATGCGCTGGGGGGGTCTAGAATGATATGCTGAATTTATGGTTACAGTTTGCGCACTGAATAAAAACTTTTCCAGTATATGAGAAAAAAACTAAAAATATATTATTGAGATAGCTTAGGCAAAAACCAATCGGAAAATTTTGGTTTTAGTTAAAGAAATAAAAAAAATAATGTTAAAATCCAATTCTGTGATTTCAGTTTTTTTAATCTGTTTTTGAACACCATGTAATAGTAGCCGCCATATTATTACCTCATACGGCATGTCATCTGAGAAACTTTGTACTTTTATTATTTTCGTAACCAAAGTAATTTTTATTGAAATAATATTTTGCATTCAGGGACAGCAAACCAACGATAAGTAGAATAATAACTATTTTTTTAAATTAAAACAATTATCATATAAAATATCAGCGCATTTGTCTATATAGCAAACTGACGTCATACCCACAGAGCAATATGGCGTCCACTGCGTCCAGCGATTTCGTCAAATTACCCGCGAAATATGAAAATGTTAAATTTAAATGCATTTTTAGGCACTTATCGATTCAATAAAAATTTAGTTTTTTTTGTGGTTTATTAGCATTTTAGTTAAGACTAATTAAGACACTTTTAAAAAATGGCTGTAATACCCTATTCATGTTGTATTATTTTCTTGTTCCAGGTATCACATATTTTTTACGGAATTCTACAAGAATTATGATAAGTACAATACTCAGCCGGAAAATGCGCCAAAAATTAAGTGGACGGAGGTAAGTTTACATTATGGGGCCAAAGGGGGGGGGGGGTTGTAAGGCCAAATATGATTACTTAGCCACAAGCCGCACGGGTAGATCGATGGATAGGCGACCATATTTACATATCAAGACTCCTCCGTGCATAGATATAGATAGACCTAGATTACGCAAGAGATTACTTCGCATACCCGGCTTAAGGGGAACCTAGTCGCGGGCTCGAACTCACTGGTGGGCCTGGCTAAAAATCACGCTGTCTCACCAGGCTTCGTGTCCGACAGAGAAAGTATCAGTGATGAGCAGTTAGACGCTAGTCTACACGAATGACGTTATTCAGAGAGATGCAGGATCTTTTATAGTAAAAAATTCGCAAAAAATTAAGAAAACTCCTTTGGAAGATCGGGTTTTATGAAAAAGCCAATGCATAAATCAATAACCAATAAACTTTATTGAACTTTTCGATAATTGAACTTTGTCGGTACCGACTTGGTTTTGGAGATTTTACACGTCTTTTATTACTTAAATACGCCCAAAGTTAAGTAAAATTAGCAAGAAAAACGAATCTTTGTTGGCTCCTAACTTTTTAATGGGTTTTTATTTTAGTATTCTGTTTCCGTACAGACAATATTAATAATGAGACAAAACGATATCATATTTTACTTTGGATGTGCCATGTCAGACAGTGGAATAAAACACTCCCGAAGTTTGTATGCAAAAAATGTGGACTAGGTTCACCTTAAGCATGGCGTTCCAGTGGGATACCACGCAGATGAAGCCGCGGGCACAGCTAGTTTTCATATATTTTGTTCAAAGCTCCGCATAGTTGTAGAGTCGCAACGACAGGCTAAGGGAATCGCACGCTCTCGCTACTTGTCGCAGCATCTAGACGCACGGTGCATACGCACACCCAAAGACAGTCGCATGCGATATGTCAGCGTCTTGTCGTCGACCAGTCGGAGTCACTTGTCGCATAGTGTACGAAGTGCTTTATAGCTCCTGAATAATTAAATTCCTAACTACCTAAATAACATTTTTTTTAAATCCTTACATATATACTCCATTTACAATAGCATTAGACAGAAGTTAAAAAAGGTTTTGATTTTAATGTACACTTCGTAACAAAATTACATTAAACGTGTTGGAGTTACGATTAATGCCAAATTTATTATAATTTATTTAAATATTAGCTGTCACAGTTTATTGTAATCATGTGTAACTATTTAGCATAAGAAATTACGTGGCTTTCATTGATATAATTAATTATTTCATTTCAATTTAAAATTAAAGTGTCAATGCTAAAAACCTAAAAGAAGCAGGAGTGAACAATACCGAGTGAATAAATTAGCTGATGACGACGAAGTTTTACGTAACCAACAACGTATTGTGGGTCAATAGTTGTTATTTAAAATAAAGTATTGTAAAAAAAATATAGATTTAAATCATCATGTGATTGTTTGTTTCATTCATTCGTTTTGTTGTAGGTTTGTAATGTGTGATGAAAGATGTTATTATAAATAGAACATTATAATTAAAATAAAATTACTTTTACTTCGTTTATCTCAGTATTTAGTACTGTCTTAAATCTACCTAAAAAAAGTTATAACTTAACTTTGACATAAAATGTTTTTCACTCCTGCTTCTACGAGCCTCTTTTTTCTAAAGCTATAATAAATGGAGTACCTATTGTGTAAAACAAAGTCGATTTTCGTATCTGCACGCTTAGATCTTTTAAGGTGAACCTAGTCCACATTTTTTGCATAAAAACTTCGGGAGTGTTTTACTCCACTGTCTGACATGGCACATCCGAAGTAAAATATGATATCGTTTTGTCTCATTATTAATATTGTCTGTACGGAAGCAGAATACTAAAATAAAAACCCATTAAAAAGTTAGGAGCCAATAAATATTCGTTTTTCTTGCTAATTTTACTTAACTTTGGGCGTGTTTAAGTAATAAAAGAAGTGTAAAATCTCCAAAAACAAATCGGTAACCAAATGCGAATTTTTTACTACAAATGATCTTGCATCTCACTCAATAACTTAGTGCGTGTAGACTAGCGTCTAACTGCTCATCACTGATACTATCTCTGTCGGACACGAAGCCTGGTGAGACAGCTTGATTTTTAGCCAGGCCCACCAGTGAGTTCGAACCCGCGACTATAGGTTCCCCTTAAACTACGCCACGGATTATAATACGGTTTTCATCAGTAGACAGAGTGATTCAAGGGCAAGGTTTATATGTATAATACACCGACCTCCACGCGAGCGAATCCGCTAACAAAAGCTAGTTATAAATAATAATTGTATGATCTACAGGCACTACAGTCAATAAAGAAGAGTCGCCCCAGTTTGACAGAGCAGCAAGCGGCCGCAGTGTTAGAGAGGCTCTCTATGCCCGCAGGAGACGGATACATCAAGTAAGTATAGCTATATGAGTTTATTTTTTTTTTATTTAAAAGGTACACCAACGACTTATTCACTAGGCACAATAACATAAGGAAAATCACATTTGGACAGAGTTATGGTGAATTTGTCACTTACAGGCGTACATAGCACTTACTTAAAAAATAGCTTCTTAAATATACGTTTTAAAAAGATTTTTTACTCGTAATGAGGATAAAGAAATGAATTAGAAACAAACGACAAAACATTTTGTAAAAACAAAGTCATAATCCAAATAAGAATAAAAAAATACATTTAAGTTATTACTAGAATCAAAATTAACATCAAAAACAAAATCATAATCGCAATGAGAATAAAAAAATTAAACAATCAAAACATTAAATCATAAACAAAATAAGAATAAAAAATTAAAATTATTACTAGAATATAAATTAAACGTTAAAAATTAAATAAAATAACAGTCAAATAGAAATTCAAAATTCAAAACGGTAGAACACAATAACGAGTTTAAAGAGAACTTTTTAAGTGGCAATATGTGGTAAAAAAACTAAAAAAAATATAGTAATAAGTAGGTTATAAAATTATGATGCGTTGCTAATAGTATTAAGTTTTCTGCGAAATTGGGAAAATGTGTCTGTAAATACATCAATATTGTTGATTCGTAAATATAAACGTTGGGATGTTAATACCTGTATAAATAAGCGTGTAAGCGGCCATGCCCTTTATGCCTGGAGGCTTTTATTTAGATTGTAAGTTCTGTTTACGTTTTATTTTAATTTTTTATTATTTATTTCTTCTTGAGTACCTATAGTTTTCAATGTTTTGATGGTATATTTGCGTGTGCTAGCTGACACATATGGCAAATTTAATGTTTTTTTTTTGTTTCGTAATGTTAATTACCTACTATTGTATAGAATCAAGTTCTTCTAACTTAACAGACAGCTGTGCTGCTGGGGAGTTTGTTGCGCCACTTCTTCTTCTCAGCTAAAGTACTAGGAAGTGGTGAAGGGCGGGCGTTTTGGGGGGACTGTCTTATGTAATTTTGACGTTCAAAAACAGCTGACTCTCAGCCTAGTTTGAACAAATGACTTTTGATTTTGAATATTAATGCTATATTAAATGAAAAATGCTGGTATATTAATTATAAAGTTCTTTTTGGTGAACCTGTTCATTAAAGGTAGTAAAGGAAGTAAATCAATTATTGTACGTATTATAATGATTCAACAGAATTATAATAACACCTGCACGCCATCTAGCTTTGTCGTTTCTAAACTATCGTAACCATGGCGCGTCATTTGCTTGTCAAAACACACGCACACATTTATGCAAATGTCAAAGTTTCTTTGGATATTATGATCGATTTTCTCCGTAAATTATGTAAGTTATTTCCTAAAAAGCTCGATCGCGCCGACATTTAACTATAGAAAAGTGATAAAATGATTCGTTTTCAACAATGGGTGGTATACGTTTAGCGTATAATCCTAAAGAAAACTGTATGGACGGCGTATCGGAACATCCTCCTTAAAGATCTTATCTCTTACCCATGTATAGTATTTTCTGAAAAAGAATTCGTAACCACTGAAACCCACCATATTAGCTTTGAAAAGGCCACTCCACAAACAGCGTATACTTTGTAAATTTTGATGGTTTTTTCGGAGCTCGGGCCACCATCATTCCAAGACCCCCTCGTGCCTCGGAAAGCACGTTAAGCCGTTGGTCCCGGCTGTCATTCGTGTATCTTTGACAGTCGTTACGGGTCGCTTGAAGCCCGAAACTTTACAAAGCAGTTGCTTCATGTAAAATACTGGTATACAGCTGCAACCGTTTAGACTGGACGCTGACTCCAAATATAGTTGAGTAAAGGATTATCTGCACACGACAGTATGTATGGCTTCGTTTAGTCCCTCGATATATCGCACACCTAGATCTATACTGAGACAACTCAAAAAAGGTCATTTTTCAGGAGACGAAAAAACCGTATGTAATATATAGCCGATATACGTTTTTTTCGTCTCCTAAAAAATGACCTTTTTTGAGTTGTCTCAGTATAGATCTAGGTGTGCGATATATAAAAAAAAAACATTTATTTCAGGCTAAACCCATATTACAAATCAAAATAAAAATAAAATAAATTAAATTTAAAAATGCTGCTACAGAAAACAATAAAATGTCATTAACAGAAAATTAAATCAAATAAAATCACAGAATTGGAATAAAATAATATGTCACAAAATTTTAATATAATGTCAAATTGAACGAAAAAAAAAAATCTACTTTATTATCTATACATTTTATTTTATTTTATACATCCAACGGTCCTGTTAACTTATATGCTTTAGTGACAGTACATCGTGATGAATGATCGTCAATTTAGACCAGCTTGACGAATACTGGCTTCTCTGGAGGCGATTGACCCCCCATGCAATCTTTGAAAAAGACCTTAAGCAAAAGCAGATTTTTTAAATTAGTGCAGTTGTGAGTTTTTTTTAACTATTACCATAAATTGGTTTTGTTTGCAATTTATATATATAATTTTTATTTGTTTTAAATATTTTGAAATTTTTATAACATTTTACAATCTGACAATTTTATATTAAGTATATATTTTATTTTTATACGATTCTGAACTTTTTTCTAAGTTTTTGACTATTTTTATTATAATTTTTCGAGTTTGTGAATATTTTAAATTTAATAAATCACAATGTTATTTTTATCTGTTTTATATTTTAAAATAGGTAGTTTATAATTTAATTGTATGAGTTTTGAAACTATGGACTAATGTTAATTCTGAAATAAATAAAATTTAAATTATTATATTTATTATTTTTTCCCACAGGTACACTTATGACCTACGAATGAAACGCGTCAACGGACCCGCCTTCTCTCCGGAACACGTGAAAAAGATATTCACAGCAAGCAAAACTCCAACCTTAACGATAGCATGTCAGAAATCTCTGAAAAACAAACTGTTCAGAAACACAGACTTTTTGTTAGACGAGTCAGAATATCCGGGCAGGAATTTCAGATTTAGACCTGTGGATGGTACGCATGATGTACATATAAGTCACCCAGACAGGGTGGCAGCCTTTGTGGGCCAGTTTCTTGTCTATGGCTTAGATGGGTTGGATAATAAGGCTAAGTTATGATTCTCTATGATCTTTGTCTGTAGGGTCATATTAAATTAGCTAGTGACACTCCACAGATCGAGATTGACGATTTTTTTTTTTTGACGTGAGTACGTCTTTAAATTTGCTACCATACGGGGGCAATCCAAAAAAACCTAATGATAACAAAATCGGGGGATACAGTTTCGCGTTGTAGTTTCGAATCTATCCTCTACATCCAAAATTAAATTGTACCACTGGATAGCTAAAGGATCAAAGAATTCATTACGATAAACGAGAACAGTGACGCATCGCGCGCTGTGGAGGGGGTAGCGCCGCCATTTTAAGGTGAATGCGCAGTGGTAGAGCGCGAAATTCAAATTTTGTTACGTTTTTTGAAATTTTCAGGTGAGTGTCAGCTTGTTACTTGATCAAAATATGATTTGTGACTATAACATGTACGTATTTACAGATTTATAATCATTAGAATCAATAATACATCTTTCTAAGTTAGATTTGTTCCATAAGAACAAATTTCTTATGGAAAAGTGCTTGTGGAAGAAATCTAACTTATAAGAGATATATTAGACATTCTAATGACTATAATTCTGTAAACACGTACCTGTTATATTCGCAAATCACATTTTGATCAGGATACAACCTGATACTGACCTGAAAATTGCAAAAACGTAAGAAAATTTGAATTTTGCGGTCTACCACTGCGCATTCACCTTAAGGTTATTTTGCTGCGTATCGACATTTGCAATTAGTATGACTTTTGACTCAGAGAAGCTACGATGTTCGTTTAAGTTTTATATTGTAACACAATAATTATTTATTTCCTTGCTTTTATCCTAAATACATAAATAAAAATATTTCATTTAATAAATATAACCCGTTACATAAACGTATTTACGTACAACACACGGCCGTGTCCACGACACAGCCACTCTCCATTTTTTACACGCTTTATATTAGCTTCACTTGTATGTTTGTTTGTATGTAACCGACTCCTTAGAGCGCGATTTTGACCCACTTTAAACGGTCAGATTTCATTGAAACTTTGTAAACTTGTTGAGGACCGATGACAATTCAATAATTAAAAAAAAAGAGAAAAATGAAAAAAAAATATTTTAAAAAATCACGTTTTTGTAGTTAGCAGAACTAAAAAATAGAAAATAAACAATAGTTTAAAAAACACGCTTTAAAAACCAAACTAAAAAAGGAGAAAATAATTTAATTCAATTAAAAAGCGTGGGGTGCTTGAAATTAATTGATTATAAAAATACCTCAAAAAGCACCCCACGCTTTTTAATTGAATTAAATTATTTTCTCCTTTTTTAGTTTGGTTTTTAAATCGTGTTTTTTTAGTTTTTTTAACTATTTTTTTTTAACTCAATATTGCTTGTTGACCTGACTGTCTCTTTGGTCTAGTGGTCGATTCCCGGGTCGGGCAAAATGTTATTGGGTACTTCCATCTAGAATGTCTGAGAAGCAGCCCATCTGGATTTGTGACTGGTTGATGGCAATGTACTCGCCCCCTATAACATGGGACTTAAACTAGAGATTGGTCATCGACGTATTTTGCGTCAACGAAACTAGACCGTCCAATTTCATAAACTAGTCGAATTCGTCGAATAGTTTCAATCAATCAATCATTTATTTTGTTAAACATAGGTATGGTTACAGTTAGTATTTTTTTTAAATGTGCACTATGTTTTGCCATTAAATGGCGTACAAAATTTACAGAAACAAACAATTATAATTAGTAACTGGCATGCCAATACATAACAAAAAAAACAATTTAAAAATATGTCAGGTAGGTACACAGGTCATTACAATTTTAAATAAATAGGTAAACACATTAGTACTTTGTATTCTTTGCGACGAAGTCTACGGCGGCGTCGAGGCGCAGCGGTGACGTAAGCGGTAGACTTGTCTCGCGCCAACCGAACGTCAAAAAATCAAAACAAGATGAAAGCTTATTAAACAAGTAGATCTCGTTATTTATTTTATTTTGACGTTCAAAAAGAGCTGACTCTCAGCCTAGTTTGAATAAATGACTTTTGATTTTGATTTATGTCTCAACAAAAGAAAAGTGTTGTGTCACGCATCAAAAAAAAAATTGTAATTAAAACTTTCCATGTGCCTTAATGAACATTGAACGCCGAATTGGTCGAGCAGTTCTCGAGTTTTGCGCTTATCAACATTCATTTTTATTTATATGTATAGATAGATTAAGAGCTAATAGTATTTTTTTCTGTTTCATCTTCGTTAGATATTGATACACATCTCGTTTGTGGAGTTTCGCTAGTCAATTACATTAAATATCTGAGCGTCAATTCTCGTAATTTTAAGAATGTTCACAGTCTGATCGGAGTCTCAATCTGTCAAAAATACCTCTAGTTTCCATACATTTTTGACAACGTTTTGAGATTTGTTTGACGCCGAGATGACACTGCAACTAGGTTTTGAACGTTTTTAATGAGGGTGTTCATGAATATTCAAACCACCATTTGGCGCCACTTTGACAAGAGGTCTTCCAGTTCAACAATGAACTTAAAATATTTAATGTCATTCGTTTCATTATTTCGTTCACCTTTCAGTCCGTAGGCGCTTTGACACTTTTGACAGGTGTCCGGACCTGACGTCTCAGTGCTGCCACCTAGTGAACGTCATTTCAGAAAACCCTCATTACGAGAATTGGCCTTCAGGTTCTATGATGAATAAAATATGATTCATGACCTTCACTAATTGCGTAACACACGATCAATCATAATCTGAATCATTTTGAACGTTATTGCTAATCCATTGCTTCATATGTTCGAATAATGGATCTGCTCAACAATGTAAATAACGCAATGAATTTTGTTGAACTGTCAAAATGGAAGCCATTTTTACTGCTAGTGGGATACGAAACTACCCTGCAGAACAAATAATGTATTCACAGCGTTATAATAACTAAATAGATCATCAATACAACTCTCTAGTTCAAATTACCCTATTGAATGACTATTTCATGAATTAATGACATTTGAGGATAATTCTATCTTAAAGAGTTGTATTGATAATTCTACTCATAATAATTCATATACACCGATAAATTTTAATGGTTATTTTCCCGCAGCGAAATGGTTTTGTCTTGGTGATGAAAAAATGGCAGATTAACCATTGTGAAAAATCACCACGTGCGAGAGTTTATTTTGCTTTGAACATTTATGCATCGCTGTTCCCTTTGTCGGCGGCGCGTGAGATTTGAGTAGTACCTATAAGTTACCTCTAGTGTTACTATTGATTCTCACGTTTTCGAGTTGATGAATATTTTCTTAATTATTTTAAAACAAAAAAAATCTTAATTTTTTTACTTTTACTCTATGCCTCGAAAGTACTCCTTATGGCAAGTTGTTCTGCCGCGGGAAAACAACCGTTAAAACTTCTCGAAGTATAGACGTCATGCCTGCTATGACTTATATGCCGAATTTTATAAAAATCGGCTTGGCAGTTTAGGGAATTAGGTTTCAACGAACAAACAGACAGCTGGACAAATTGTCAACATTTAGTGCAATTTAAAGTCAATTATTAAATTAAAGTTCTTAATTAGTGTTAAATAAAAGAATTGTGTAGTTTTAGTCAATTGTTTAAAGAAGCTGCTGGGACAGTGGCCTCCACTTTGTGAGATAGGGTGGGCCACTGGGCCATAATCCACCACGCGGGCCCAGTGCGGGTTGGTGGATTTTAGGTTCTAAGACATGCCGGTTACCTCACGATGTTTTCCTTCACCGTTTTGAGAGCAGTGGTGATGAAATAATTTACACAAAGTAAAGCGCCTGTCTGGCTTCGAACTTACGGCCTACACAACTTAAGTCGCTGCCGTTTCCACTGCGCCACCATCTGCTCACATTTGAAAATGAGACCAATGTTCTGTGTGCGCGATTAAATACCCTTGAAATAGAAATAATATTTATTTGCATAAAACATGGTATATAAAGTTTTTTTTTTTGGGGTTCTTGGCATCGCACGGTTTGTGCATTTAGCCAGTGTCAAGTAATTTTTCTTTTCGATCAAGTAAATGGCCCGATATCGGGCACGAAGTTACGAAACAGTCATAGTCGACATTAGTTAGTCAAATCAAAGTTATTGTAAAGCGGTAGTAACTTTACAACAACCTAGTAGGAGTTTTTGGGGGGAACACGAAAAGTCCACGTTAGTCACTTACTTTCACCTTCATTACACTTGTGCACTCACACGTAACTAAATTGAATAAATTATACAATTTAATTCGCTATTTCACAAAATTTCATGAAAATGAAAATTCGTACGACATTTTCCAACGCGATCCCGCCAACAACTCGGTATATAAAGTTGTTTTAAGGTACATTATAGAGCATACATGTTTAGCTTATATCATAGCATGCAAATATTGTTGGTTACATTTAAAAATGTTTCCCGTCACTAAATTCTTTAATGCTGTAAAAGTTATTCGTTTTTAACCATTCATACAGTTTTTTTTTAACAATCTAAGATCTAAAGTTTTTAAGTCATTTGGAATTTTATTGTACACCCGAACACAAATGGCTAAACAGCTTTTATTATATTTAGCCAGTCTCGGTAAGTCACCCTGTGAGGATCTCACCGGTTTCGAGGATATACATCCTCTGCCTTTTTAAATAGGTCTTTATGCTTTTGAACAAACATGCGATATTTTTTCGCATGTGCAGACGTGGTCTGAATTATGGTTTAATTTTAATTAAATTAAAACGGAATTGTGTTTTAAATACATTTAGCGTTAATTATACAAGGTGTAACAGAATAGACGCAAGACCTGAAAGTAGTTTGTTCCTAATTGATTACTGAATCAATTTTAGTAACTTTTAACATGGGTATTTTTTTCAAAAAATATGTATTTTGCCACACCTGCCGCCGATGATTTCAAAGAAAATACAATCTTATGTCAACGCAATAAGACTCAATTCTAAACGCACAAAGTTGTGCTAGGGCCAACTCGTTTTTCTTAATAAAAACAGTTAGCTTTAAAATAAATTAGTTTTGGTCGTTGTATTATACTTTTAACTCAATACTCTAATTGGGGTGTATGAGGTCTTGCGTTAATTATGTTACATGTTGTATTTAGTGATGTATGGTGCAAGTCAGCCTTAATGTTTTTAATTGGTACATTTTTATATAGGGAGACGGATTAGAATTAAGAATTAAAAAATATGAAATTTTGTATACTTTATTCATTAATACACAAAAAAATTCCAAGATACACAATTAGCGTCTCAAAAACGTCCGCATAAATAGAGCGCAATGTGCGCAGGTGTCAAATAGTGTCGTCAGTCATCTTTCAGTCAGTGTTTATGGACATTGATTTGTAAAAACCGCTTTGAGTCATGTGTGTAAGGTTGAATTTGCAAAAAGATGTGTTTTATCATAACTATAACCACTGACGTATAATTGGCGACAGTTTTGATCGTTACTTTTGTCCGAGACTGTTCATCTTGGGTTTTTTGTGTATCAATGTCTTTATTATAAATATGTTGACTACCTTATTGGTGTAGTGGACGCACGCACGACTGCTATGCGAGTTTTGGGTTCAATTCCTAGGTTAGACAAAACGTGATGTTGATTTTTTACTAACTTTTATAAGGAGGAGGTTATGCGTTAGACAAGTTTCTTTTACCATTAGGAAAAAACTAGATCAATAACATTAACAGTGTCGTACATTCCCCTACCAATGCATTTTGTACTTAATTAATGTGAAATACAAAACAAGGATAATTTAAATAATTTATAAGTAACTATACTCCATTTTAAATAAGATTAGACATTTAACTAAACCTTTTTTACAGTCCGATCAACCGATTTTGACTTCTATTGCGTTAGTGGCATAACAAATGGCAGCTGCAGTAAACAGTTGGTATTGTAACTACTATTTTGCTTTTAATGCCATCATTGTGCCTATGGTATAGAAGTCAGAATCGGTTGAACTGACTGTAAAAAAGGTATGTTTAAATGTGTAATGTTATTTCAAATGGAGTATAGAGCTGATCACGGAGTCAACGACCGCAGCGTCGAGAGTTGAAATTTCAACGGTGTTCTTTTATCGCGCTGGAATGACTGGTTGATTCTCAAAGCTCGATTCAATGCAAAAAGTTAAAAATCTAGAGCGCAATAAAAAAATCAGTGTTAAAATCTTACATTTAATTTGATCTTGTACAAATTACCTTTATCAATCATAGTATTATATAAATCCTCTTTATAGATAGGTACTTAATTGAGTGAAACATTGATTATATCCAAACAGTAAGTAATTTTTGACGTGACAACGTCTTATAATTCGATGGAGCCGGCTGCACGCACGAAAAAACATGACTCAGGCGGCGTTACCTCGCTCTGAGGCGTTCCATTTAAGGCTTGAAGTGCAAGCGAGAGCGCGGAACGAGCGACAAAGAGGCACAATCGGCCTCCGCGTTCGGCAGCGTTCCACATCTGTCTCTCTCCTACTTGAGTGAGCGATGCGTCCGCGTGGACAGCTGCTATACAATAATACATTTACATGTTTTCGTCAAGTATGAAGTGCAGTGAAAAGTGAATGTGGTTTCAAATTAAAATTTTCTTTTGAAAAATGCAACCATTCCATCAGTATTTTCTTATGACGTTGTCACGTTCAACTATCGTCAGTAAACCGACTTTACAGGCAACCGATTTTTTTTATCCATTTCAGATGTTGTTTTTGGTGATCGTGCAATAATTACCTATATCAGTTTTGTTACATTTCTATGAAATACATTAAAGGTATTATAAGTTTTTGGTGTTGTTTTCTTTACCTACTTAGATATACCTAAATGCCTTTACAGGAAAAGTTTTTATTCAGTGCGCAAACTGTAACCATGAATTCAGCATATCATTCTAGTCTCCCCAGCGCAGAAATTTTTCGTCGGTTATACAAAAAAAATCAGCTGTTCCATACATTATGACCGCGTAGTTATTGCACTTTTCTATGAAACAGCTGATTTTTTTGTATACCTAACCGACGAAAAATTTCTGTGCTGTGGGGTCTAGAATGATATGCTGAATTCATGGTTACAGTTTGCGCACTGAATAAAAACTTTTCCTGTATTACGATGTCTGGGTTTTGATATAAAGGTACAGGTACAGGGTTCGACCCCCAGAAGGACTGATGTCCTTGACGAGATGATTCTCGTCTCATGCAGCGACAATATATGTCAAAAATGGAAGGAAATTAAAGGTGTTTTTGACACATGGCCCTGAGATTAGAATAGGAACCTTCATATAAAAAATAACAAGTCGGAATTTCGCCTCAGATCTTACAGGATATTGTAACAAAATATTGATTTGCTTTGTCCCTCATAAAACCTGATATTGCAATTATATATTTCAAGTTCAAATAAACTTCCGCATTTACCATAATACCTATAGGAATCACAGAACATATATACTCTGATAGGAATACCACAGAACATAGTGATAAAATACAATGAACATAGTGATGAAATAATCACAGAACATAGTGCTAACTTAGACGAAAGGGGGCTGAGAATTTTTATCTCACTTCGTTAGCGCAGAAAGTCGGGTAATAAATCTGTCAAAGATGACATATTTTGCGTTTGCGAAGCTCGTTAAAGCTATCGACTATCGAGAACTCCCTAAACTTGGTTATAAAATCCGGAGATTTGAGCGTGTCCAAAATTAACAGCTTATCTATCAGTATTTGTGGTATTTACATAATATATAAGCTAACAGATTTTTATAATACTAGCTAACCCGACAGACGTCCTGTCTTAAGGAGAACCTAGTCGCGTGATGAGCAGTTAGACGCTAGTCTTCACGCCCAACGTTATTGAATGAGATGCAGAATTATTTATAGTAAAAAAATCGCGAAAAAATTAAGAAATGTCCAAACTCAAACTCAAAGCATTTATTTTAATTAAACCATTTACAGACACTTTTGAACTGTCAAAAAGTCGACCAGTTGGAAAGTTGAAGCTAGTTGCCCATTCCAAAACGTAGATCTCTATGGAGAAGAAGAAGAGAAGAGTCCTTTGGAAGATCAGGTTTTATGAAAAAGCCGATGCGTAAATCATTCACCAATAAAGTTTATTGAACTTATCGATAATTAAACTTTGTTGGTACCGACTTGGTTTTGGAGATTTTTCACTTCTTTTATTACTTAAACACGCCCAAAGTTAAGTAAAATTAGCAAGAAAAACTAATCTTTGTTGGCTCCTAACTTTTTAATGGGTTTTTATTTTAGTATTCTGTTTCCGTAATAATGAGACTAAGCGATATCATATTTTACTTTGGATGTGCCATGTCAGACAGTGGAGTAAAACACTCCCCAAGTTTGGATGCAAAAAATGTGGACTAGGTTCACCTTAACTATGAGTATTCAACTTTCTTGTTTTTTTTTTGCATAAGAACCTTGGCCTTGACCTTGGGAACCTCGGCTCGGCTGGACAGCATTCGGCAGGCTTCGCAATATCTTCTCGTCCCAAATACCGCAGTGTCTCAAGACGAAAGTCTTTGACCATTGTGTGTTGCCAGCGATGACCTATGGTACAGAAACTTGGTCGCTCACAATGAGCCTGATCAGAATGCTTAAATTCATCCAAAGGGCAATGGAAAGGGCTATGCTCGGAGTTTCCCTACGCGGTCGAATCAGAAATGAAGAGATCCGCAGGAGAACCAAAGCAACCGACATAGGTACCCCGAAGAATTGCCAAACTTAAGTAGCAGTGGGCAGGGCACATTGCTCGCAAAACAGATGGCCAATGGGGCTGAAAGGTTCTGAAGTGGCGACCGCGTACCGGAAGACGTAGTGGGAAGGCCTCCCACAAGGTGGACCGATGAACTTGTGAAGGCCGCGGAAATCCGCTGGATGTGGAAAGCACAAGACCGGTCGAAGTGGAGTGCCTATGTTCAGCAGTGGACGTCTTTCGGCTGAAATGATGATGATGATTAAGATGATAAGAACCTTCTCCTGATAATAACAAACACAACAAAAAAAGAATGAGCAAAATTGGTCCAGCCGTTGAAAAGTCCCGTCGAAGTAAAGTCTTGTCGGTGTGCAATCTGTCGGCGTTTAGTTGTTCACTCCCTAAAAATAGGCCAGCCCTCGTGGTCACATGAAGAGTCGACCAACCACTTGGCGATGTTTCGAATAACCACATGGACCCCATGGCCCTAGTGTTTCACCCCCAAGCGGCTCGAGTTTATTTATAGAACCTAACAGTATTCAAACTTTTAATAATTTAGTTGTTTTCTTTTATTTTACTTTATTCAAAACATCTAAACGCAGTAGGTACGTAGAATTTCTAGCAGCAAACGCGCACAGCGCAACAGAAATCAAAACTAACTTCACGAACATGACGAATATGTCATAATATGCGAAGAATTTTGGTGTTTCTTGGAAAATGTAAAAATACAATTTTAATTACGATTATTTAACAACAACTAATAAGGTAATATTATCAAAAACATTATAATTCTTAAGATTTATACAATCAGTGATGATATTTTTACACGAAAACCGTTTAACCTCTAACCGGTGCCTATGTTTCGTCTTTGTCATGATATTGTTTAGAAAATAGTATTCATATCTAAAAAATGATGAAATTCTAGATGGCATTGTTCATGAAACAAGACTTTACGCCTCCTCTGCTCTCCAAAAGATGGTTTGCCATCAAATTCAGGCCCAACATGGTGAGTTTCGCTTTTTACTATCTTACTTTGGACAGTTAACATGAGGACAATTATTATTATGATCTTTTACTGCATAATTCACGTCTAAGATAACCATTATCTCAAAAAAATTGTTGGCTACCTACTCAAAAACAGATATATCTTTACATAGTGTAAAACAAAGTAGCTTATTGTGTTTGTACTACCGTAGAATAGAAATCGCTTGTCTACATTTCTTGGTTCACTGTCAACAGTCAACACGGAAACATCATATTTGTCTACTCTTCCATCGACAAAACGCTTCTCTACGGTTCTCGTGCTAAGCCAGCAGATCATATTAGGGTTGTATCTAGTAAGACTGGTTATTAAATCTTTGGGCTTCTGACTACAAATGACAGTAGGCATGAATGGCATAACGGGTTTTACTCTGCCGTGTAATAATAAAGCTATGAGCTCCTATTTACCAACCTAAAACATAAAAAAACCTCTTAGCAACAGATCACCAAGTTATTACTTTTCTTCCACAGCTCCTATACACCCGTGAGAACATAATACTGATCCTGGAAAGCGGCCTCCTCTTCCGAGAAGACAGTATCGATGTGGAGCAAGAGTCTCCAGCTCCTGAGGATGTGTGGCGGTACGTGGGCGGCGGCAAGAATGGGTGGATGACTAGAGGGGAACGAATGGCTTCAGTGACGGGAGTTGCTGCTACTGTTATCTTGTTTCCTCCTAAACAGTAAGTGTTATTCTTTTTCTTTCTAATGTCTTCTGCTTGCCTTATTCGGACAATGTTGGGGTCGGGTTCCAGTCTAACCGGATGACCTGACCTCCACGACCTAGTTACTGACTGGTTGTCAGATTATTGAGCTTTTAACGATGCTAAACGACTATCATAGATCCACTAATGACAGCATGGAGGGCCTGAGTATATAAAAATGGTCACTCATCCACGGATCAACCGTAGCTTGGCAACCGTAGCTTAACCTGATTGATCGAACCGTACAGCTGTTATTTACTTAGCCACAAGCCATCAATTCAACGTCATTCACCGATTTAATTAATGTTATTTTTGTCTCAGTATCCAGCGCTCAACCTTCATCAACTTCGCGATCTACGCCTCCTTACCTCTGGTCCTCCGTTGGTGTCACCGCTGTCGCTGTAGGGGCAGCCTGCCCTCCCTGCTGGCTGTCATGAGGGAGTACCTAGCGCTCGCGAGGAGGACGCATGCCTGTCTCAAGGAGTATGCTGCACTGCATGTCAACATGTAAGTCTATAATAAATTTTTTTAAACACTTTGGATAAAGTGGTGGCTCAGTGGTATCGGCCTTGACTTACGCGTTGTTGGTCGTGGGTAGTGATGTGCCGGATCATTAAAAATGTAGATCCGCAGATACGGATCCGGATACGGATAATTGGCGTCAAGATCCACGGATACGGATCTTAACTTTTACTCAATCGGTGTCGGTGCCCGTGACCTTGAAACGATAGTTGACGCCACTTGACGCTTTGCGTGACAGAACATGGTTCGACTTGCGTTGCGCTGGTATTTCTTTTGTTTTTTTCTATAGTTTTAGTGTGACACTGGGCAGCATAGATGACGTTTGTGTTTGTTATACAAGTTAAAAAAAATGTCTACAAAGAAGTTTATCAGTGCAATTTGGAATTATTAAGGTGAATGCGCAGTGGTAGACCCCGAAATTCAAATTTTCTTACGTTTTTGCAATTTTCAGGTCAGTATCAGGTTGTATCCTGATCAAAATGTGATTTGCGAATATAACAGGTACGTGTTTACAGAATTTAGTCATTAGAATGTCTAATATATCTCTTATAAGTTAGATTTCTTCCACAAACACTTTTCCATAAGAAATTTGTTCTTATGGAACAAATCTAACTTAGAAAGATGTATTATTGATTCTAATGATTATAAATCTGTAAATACGTACATGTTATAGTCGCAAATCATATTTTGATCAAGTAACAAGCTGACACTCACCTGAAAATTGCAAAAAACGTAACAAAATTTGAATTTTGCGCTCTACCACTGCACATTCACCTTAATAAGGTAAAAGATCCGTCAAAAATGTTACGGATAGGGATACGGATACGGATCTTTTTCTCCCACGGATATCGGCGGATACGGATACGGATATCCGGAATATCACTAGTCGTGGGTATCGAACGCAAGCAGCTTTACTTTGTGTAAATAATTTAGTCTAGCCGTTTCTGACTGTCACCAGTTAGTAGATGTAATTTAAACCTTCAATAAAGGGTGTGAGTCTGTTTTTGCCGCGTTTTTAAGCGACTGTTCAAACATAAATGCGTTCTGTAATGTAATTTAATAGTATCCTACCTATACTACTAATATTATAAATGTGAAAGTTTTTTTTTTGGGTGGGAAATCATCAAATAACTTCTCCCGCTGAGGGTGGAGCAGGAGGGCGAGTCAGACTTTTACTGACTAAAACCCACCAGTTGCCTGTGTGCCAGGGGCCGCGGTATCTCTTTCGAACAACCCGCACCCCTGGCAGGCATCGGCCCTTGCGGACCCCACCAGTTGGTGCTGACATCTCTTTGAGGCGCGCGTGGAACACAACGCGCCGTCGACCCGGGCTTGGTCCTTACCGGACAGCGAGCTACCCATTACTCGCCGTCCGCAAGCCCGCGCCTACGGTGGCCGGGAATCAGCCTGGGATTCCCGACGCCCAGGGCGTCTCCCGCGGCGAAAAGTTTTTATTTTTGGATGTTTTTTACTCAATCACGCAAAAACGGCTGAACGGCTAAATTTGAAAACGGATAGTTTGTAACCTGGAATAATACATAGAAGTACGTTCTCGTAAGATAATTTTCAACCTCCACGGGCGAAACCGCTGACAAAAACTAGTTTTGGATAATCTTTTAAAAATGGAGGTTATTCAAACCTCTTTTGAACGAGGCTTGGCATTTCCAGAAATTTTAATTGAACTCGTTTTTAACCGACTTCCGAGATTCTGTTTTGACCCATATTTTTCTCCGCTTTCCCAGAGGCTCCTTAACGTCAGTAATAGAATCGACCCACACGCTGCTCTGTCGCCACCAGAGTGAACTAGCGGTACTACTGTCCAGGGCTTCGTCGGCTATCTTGGGCAACGCGCCCTGGTTACGAGCTGATGTTGCCTGGGACGCTGTGCAGGCACAGACTAGTGATAATCTTATGGTGAGTAAATATAACACTTGATATTCACTGAAGGATAAATTATGGCGTAATTATGTTCCGTGTGGTGCCGGACATAAAAGAATAGCACAATCCCATTTCTTCCCGTGGGTGTCGTAGAAGGCGACTAAGGGACTTACTAGAGAATGGGCAGCAGCGTTCTCTATGCATTTTACCACCATACTGCGATCGCCAACCCGCTTGCCAAGCGTGGCGATTATGGCAAATCCCCCCTTTTGGGGGAGGCTTATGTCCAGCAGTGGACGTCTTTCGGCTGATATGATGGTAAATTATGGCATGTCCTAGAATCAAAATACATTTGACATTTACCAACCCGCACTAGGCACGCGTGGTAGATTATCGTAAATAAATGATGCATTATGATCAGAGATCGGATATTCGGATGCATATTTACCTAAAGATAATTTTTAGCTATGAAAGTATGGAAGCGGCTTTATAAATTATTTGTAATATTTATTAAAAACCCCGGGATTCTTGTATTGCATAACTATTCAGATGTGTATTAATTTAAAATTAATGTTTAACCCGATACAAATATGTGTATGTATTAGTTAAAACAAAAAATAAACTAATTACTTACCTAAATTAAGACTTTTTCGATACAAAAGCGCATTCCATGTTAGCCAACATCTCAACTTTAGGTGAATATGCATCCGAATATCCGATCTCTGATTATGATAAATAAATTATAGATTATGATAAATAAATGATGGATTATGATAAATAAATTATTTTATTTCTGTAAGTAGGTCTGTACAAACACTTTTACACATCAATCATATATTTTTAAACTAGATGAAGTCGGCTTTTCCTATCCGATTACTCTGAGAAGAAAAGCCGAAACAAACTCTGAGGCCACAGTCTTTTTTTCTGCCGTCCACAAGCAATAATGCCGTTAACTCGCATGTAGTCCATTTTCGTTTTTTGATGCCACCATATAATAAAATATTGAATATTTTATTTTCCAGAAAATCCACCACGCTTTCCTTGTGGTCCAATCTACGTTCCTAAAACACGTTGCGATGGCCCACTACGTCCCACCCCAACATGCGCAGCATACTTACAAGAACCATAACGAACGCATATACTGGCTCCACACAACTGTCATACCCCACGTGACCAAAGAATTCCAACATAACTACGAATCGTTAGAACGAATGTATAGACTCCTTAAAAATTCTGGCAACAAGGACAATGAAAATAAAAAATTAGGCACAGCATTCACAGATAATTGGCTTTATTCTGACATTCATACTGGTGTAGCGAAATCTTGTCTAGAATTGAAATTGATTCTAAATAAATCAAACGGTCTCGATGTTTTTCTCGATTCCTGCGCTATGAATAAACAGGAAATCGATTTGGAAGTATTGAATCGAGATATTGATGATATTATCGATAGTCTCACTAAATGTTTGAAGACTGTTCAGAACTCGCAGCTGAGGTTGAAGAAAATTCAAAATAAGAACGTGAAAGCTGTTGAATTTGAAGACAAAGAGGTTATGGTTGAGAACGTGGGAATTTTGAAAATAGAAGACAGAGAGCCAGAGAGTAAGGATGAAGTTTTTTATTTCATGAGAACTGATGATGATGATTCAAGTATTCAGCCAGCAGGAGACCTCACAACAGCGCCTGGAAAAAAAGAAAAAGAAACAAATAAAATAGTGTTAAGTGAATTAAAAAGGAAATTGGGGAAAAGAGAGGATGTGATGAGGGAAAGAGAGAGACAAGCGCTCGCTAAAACTATGCCGGAATTAAAGGACAATATACCAGAATTCCCGCGACAAATAAATCTAGAAGAATTCATGGAAAAGAAAGGCTATATAAATAAATTAAAATTAAGAAATAATGCCCCTAAAAAGACGCATTTGTCTACGAAACCTAAAAAAATAAAAAATAAGGATAAGAAATATAAATACAAACTAGCGAAATACCATAAAGAAACAGATATAAGTGACGTCATCTATGAGGCGAACGCGAAATTGAATGTAAAAAGCAAACTCTTAACTATAAGCACTTTTAACGAATACTGTAATGACAAACTAAAAATTGTAATAACAAAGTGGTGTAAATTTGTAGTAAAGACAGACAAAAGTGAATTTGATTCCAGTGGACTTTCCGGGGGCTTAAGCGACGTACAAGCAGGTACAGCCAACAAAACAGTCAAACAAACTATGAATAACGAGATACGGTTCACAAAAAAAGACTTAGAATTAACGCCTTCATCTTCAGAAAGCGATTTTGAGTATTATAAAGAAAAACAGAAGGCATTATTACAAGATTTCCGTCGCCACAGAGCTGTTAGAAGAAAAAATCATCCGAGCCATAGACCAATACCTGTCATAGACAATGTGGATGAGAGTTTGAAGCCCATAGAGTATACTTTTGGTACTGGAATGGCAATGGCGTCTGTTCTTCAAGTCAATAAGGCGGTCCCTAAGTACATAGCTGACGAAGAAGTATTTATTGGCGATGGTGAAGTTTCTACTGACAGTGGAAACGATGAGGATGCTTGAAATTAATCATTATTAATAATAGGATTCGATTATTTAATCACACGGTAGAAGGGCTGACAAAACGCAGGCAGCGCGGTTTTCGCCGATCAAATATGAACATTGCAGACATTAAAATAAAGTTCTAAATAATTAATTTTCCCAACTCCGCGAGAGCATGAAGCGGACAGAGAATCAGTTGATTATTTTCGACTTTATTTTGAGAGTTGTGAGATTGATATTTGTTTGCGTGCGAAAACCGCGCTGCGCTAATGCGTCTAATCATCGCCTGCTGATTCGTTATAATTTTTCTTTGATTAAAAATTATAATTCCCAATTTTCTTTAAAATTGAGTTTTTCCTTGTGTCAAACGTTTGAAGATGTCAGAGACAGGACGATGTTTTAAAGGGAACCTAGTCGCGGGCTCGATCTCACTAGTGGACCTGGCTAAAAATCACGCTGTCTCACCAGGCTTCGTGTCCGACAGAGGTAGTATCAGTGATGAGCAGTTAGGCGCTAGTACACGCACAACGTTATTGAGTGAGATGCAGGATCATTTATAGTAAAAAATTCGCGAAAAAATTAAGAAAGGTCCTTTGGAAGATCGGGTTTTATGAAAAAAACCACTGCATAAATCAATGACCAATAAAGTTTATTGAACTTTTCGATAATTGAACTTTGTCGGTACCGACTTGGTTTTGGAGATTTTAGACTTCTTTTGTTACTTCAACATGTCCAAAGTTAAGTAAAATTAGCAAGAAAAACGAATCGTTGTTGGCTCCTAACTTTTTAATGGGTCTTTATTTTAGTATTCTGTTTCGGTACAGACAATATTAATAATGAGACAAAACGATATCATATTTTACTTTGGGTGTGCCATGTCAGACAGTGGAGTAAAACACTCCCGAAGTTTGTATGCAAAAAATGTGGACTAGGTTCACCTTAAGTATATTGTTGGTCTAGTTGTCGGCGCTACCGCTGAGCACGGGTCCTGGCTTTCATTCCCAAATCGGGCAAAGTGTTATTATTTGTTTTTTATCTGGAATTTCTCAAAAGCATTATGTTTATTTATTTGTGGTGCAAGTAAGCCTAAAAATACTTTGACACATTTAAAAAATTAAATTAATATGTATTTTCTTTAGATCTGTGATCAAAGTTATCAAGTCAATTGGTTTTGTATATTAATTAATTACTTAATTATTGTATTATAATGTGTATTAAATAAATTAGAATTTGTTTTTAATTGAGTGTTTTCTTATACCTTGGCATATTGTGTGACACCAGGAAAAAAGTCGAGAGGTGTCGTGGCACACCAGCGGGTTTACGTAACACACTGACAGTAGGAATGACGTTAATTTTGACATTTCAACAACATTGTGTTACGTTGTTCACCAGACAATTTTTTCGAACAAATGAAGCAATATCCTTCAAAATGATTCAGTTACGCAATTAAATGAGAATGGAAGCTGGCTCAGGGAGAGGGAGATCCGCAGCAGGTGCCCCGGGCATCGACAGACGGAAGATACCCTCTTCCGGCCCCCTAAATGGGTCCGAAAGTCCGACAACCAGTTTTTTTTTTTTTGTCGGGCATCTCGCAGTTGACCTTGAGAAGCCGTGACTGCTTAACCGGGCTTTCCTGGGGCTGCCATTAAGAGTAAACTTAACGCCTCCAGCCAGGGCTTACAAACTAAAAACTTACATATTAAGCGACTGCACGCTGAGGGCACCCCCTGTGGGGTACGAACCTCGGCTCAGGGCGTCACTGATAGGGGGACAGCTAGAGGGGACAGGCTGGATCAAAATATTGGCATTATAAACATTTATTTTCTCTTCCACAACGGCACCTTAAATATATGAAGATTACAATATCTGAATAAAACCTTTGTGGGAGACTGGTATCTGCACTAGGAAATTAAAAAAATATTATTATTAGACGGGGAATTTATAGCTACTGGCTCAGCTGCGGCGCGGGCTGGCGCTCCAACGAGCAAGGGTCGGTCGAGGCAGCCTTTTAGTGTTTTATCTATGGCTCTTACCAAGGGTATCGTGTTACCCAGTATAGGTTGTGGAGGTCAGATAGGCAGTCACTCCATGTAAGACACTGGTATTTGGTATTTAGCTGCATCCGGTTAGACTGGAAGCTGACCCCAACATAGTTGGGAAATGGCCGGGCAGATGATGATTTCTTTATCTATGGCTCCACTTAGCAAAATATATGAGGGTGTGTCCAGACCTGGCGAATGCGCCGCGAATCCGCCGCTCGCAAACTGCGCGCGTGCATTTCATGTTCGTACGCTGCCTCTGCACCGTCCACGCAAGCTACGCGCCGTACTCGAACGGTGAAGGAAGTGCGCGCGTGCCGCCCGCGGTTTGCATAGTGGCCACTTAATTCATGGCCTTTCAACTCTGGTACTATATTGTGTCTTATTTTAAAAAACGGAACCAGCCACCAACGTCTTCTATTTTTCCTTTTAGTTTTTGTCAGTAATAAAATAGCCGATGCAGCAGTAATTATGCTAACGGCAGTCGTATGGTCAGACATCTTCGGAAGCAAATTCACAACCACAGAACATATATACTACTGTTCACAACTGAGACTTATATTTCGTTCAAGCGCAAAAGAAGCTATGTGCGCACGAGCTGCGTGCGCGCTGCACGTGCGCCCCACTCGTACCATGCCGGAGTTGCACTAGAGCTGCGCACCAAACGTAGGCTTGAACCGCACGCGAGCAACACGCGCGCAGTTCGTAAGCGGCTCGCGAGCGGCGCATTCGCCACGACTGCACACACCCTATGAATGAGCATTACAGAGTTACAGTTAGGTTAGGTGAGTAACCTAAGTATCTATAAACAGATCAATTAATTACTGGTGTCGATAAAATTACTAATGAAATGAGCAATTATAAAGCTATCAAAGAATAAAGGGTCACTTAGCTTAAGATCCGGATTTTAATGACAACAATGGCGTAGCTATTTGTGTACTAAATGGGACCTGTTTTACTCGACTACAGCGGAACTTAATCGTAATCATAACCATTTATTTGTAAGAGTATGGTAAAGAAGGGTATTTTTTATTACAAAATAAATATAATAGTTAAGAGGGCTATGCTTGGCGTTTCCCTACGCGATCGTATCATTTTTTTTTTCATTTATTCACGAAAAGTTACATCATCATCATTGCAGCCGGAAGACGTCCACTGCTGGACATAGGCCTCCCACAAAAGTTACGTAGAAAAATATATATATCTTCTGCCAAACTGCTGTACAATTTGTCGGCAGTGTTCTCGTGGATACACTTTTGTGGAATCCAAGCACTTAATGACTACTTTATAATATACACATGGACGCAGTCGATGCAAAAAGAAGAAAAAAAAAGGAAAAGAGTACATACACACTAAATACATATCTAATGATGGCCTCAGGGTCGTCTTGCCCACCAGGCTGGAATGAGCAACGCATGCACACAACAAAATCTCCCTGACCGCGACCGCACGCCCTTCGCCGGAAGGAGACAAGCAACCCAGCGCGAGCGAGACGCCGCAAATGATGAGGTCCGTAGGAGAACCAAGGTAACCGACATAGCCCGAAGAATTGCCGAACTTATCTAAGCGGCAGAGGGCAGGGTGCATTGCTCGCAGAACAGATGGCCGATGGGGCCGGAAGGTTATGGAGACTGCGTACTGAATGTTGTAGCGTTGGAAGGCCTCCCAAGGTGGCTCGATGACCTGGTGAAGACGGCAGGAATCCACTGGATTTGAGAAGCACAAAACCGGTCGAAATGGTGATGATGATGATGAAATAAAACAGCATTCTGAGCATTGTGACCTAACTAAGAGAATACAACATCAAACCGGTGAAGGAAAAAATCGTGAGAAAACCGGCATGTCCCAGAACCAAATATTCGATTTTTTTAAATCAATATATTTTATTTCACATAAACCTGCATGGGCACTTATGAAACGTCAGAAGCTAGGTGCACGGTTCCAATTTGTCGCTTCCTAAGGAGAAGAGCCGGCAAGAAACTCCACGGTTACACTTTTAAAAATAATTGGCTTTTACAATGTTTTCAAATTACAGTGATAATAGTTATGGGAGGACAGTGCTGCACCCTAATTGCGTAACTCACGATTAATCATAATCTGTTTCGTTTTGAAACAGATGGCTAAACCATTGCTTCATATGTTCGAAAAATGTGTCTGCTCAACAACGTAAATAACGCAATGAATATTGTTGAACTGTCAAAAAGAAACCGATTACGATTGATAGCGTGTTATGCAAATAGGGTGCAGGCCTGTCAATAAGTACCAGGTACTTAGAGGAATGTAAATAAATAATAGAAAATCATCTACAAATCTACAGGCTGTAAGGCTTACTACGTTCACTCATTGACAATATGTAAAAGAATCTACATAAATAAAATGAACCTATTTGAACCAAGTGATATGATTTCCATGACAATCACTATAATAATAAATAGTCGAAATTAAAATTGATGTTTAATGTCAATTATTGTATTGTAATTGTAATTTGGGAGCAGTTAACTGACTTTCACATAGTTATCCTGTTAATGAGGTACCAGGGAAGTCACAGGTGCAGAAGGAATTAATGCCAAACTTCCCTGTCTTCAACGTAGTCTTCTTTTATCTTATAATACCACGTTTGATGTGAGTTTTAAACTTTCCATCGCTAAGTTCCGTAACCGACTTTGGCAACTCGTTGTAGAAGCGGATACTGTTTATTGGAAATTACTTGCTAGTTTTAGTTAATCTAAATTTTGGAATCACAATTTCATCTTACTACGTGTATTTAGATTATGGAAATCGCATCTTTTTTTGAAAAGACCAAAATTTTTGCCAACATACAAGATATTTTCTAGGATATAAAGAGAAGGCAGAGTTAGTATATCAATTTCGTTGAATTTGTTTCTAAGAGACTCGCGAGGCCCCATTTTATAGATTGCGCGGATTGCCCTCTTTTGTAAAATAAAAATTGAATCTACGTCCGCTGCCGATCCCCACAGCAGAACGCCATAAGACTGTAAAATAAGCAAAGTATACTAACCTAGCTGTGGCTACATCAGTCAACTGCCTTATTTTTCTTACTGGGTTAAGGAATAAGGTTCATCCCATTACAATTGACTGAAACACAATTTGGGAAATGTGGGTGTATTAAAGGTATAGACCTCTGCCCAACCTTACGGGGAAACAAGGCGTGATGATATGGTATATTCAGTAGTAAAATGGTCTATATATCTTGATAAAGATGTGTCCCGTTACGCGGTGATGCTATTAGTCAGTTATTAATCACGTTTTAATTGTAATAGATAATATTATTTTGTTATCGACGTTAGTTTGTTTTGCATCTGCTGAGAACATGGACGCATCTAGACTTATGTAAGTATGTTTATACGCTATTTTATGCAGAATAAGAAAATATATTTTAAATATTATATTATTTTAGAACTATTTATAAGCAACGGCGCAAAAATTCCAGTCTTATTGGAACCTATATGTTCGAGCCGTTTGGGATTGAAAGTTTGAAACTCTAGGGCCTTGGGGTCCGAGTGCCCACGTAGTTTTCCGTGACTTTGCTTAGTAGTTGGTCGACTCTTCACGTGACCAGTGGTCTGGCCTATTTTTTCGGCCAAAGAATCAGTATCGCTTTACAACGTGGCAATGCTGCCAGTCTTTTGAGCACTTTTCCCGTTGACAACGATGCGGACGAACTTTTAGATACCTTGTGATTATTTTCTTTTTTAACCCCCGACGCAAAAACGACAGTGTTATAAGTTTGACGTCTCTGTGTGTGTGTGCCTGTCTGTGGCATCGTAGCTCCCGAACGGATGAACCGATTATGATTTTGTTTGTTTTTTTGAAAGGTGAATTAGTCGGGAGTGTTCTTAGACATGTTTCATCAAAATCGGTTCAGCTATTTAAAGATTATCAGCTCTTTTCTGGTTCATGAAGGTATTTAAGCATCTTCCACGGGTCTATTCAAGTCGAAATTTGGTATTCTATTACTTCAATGATATTAGACGAACAAAGTAACCTTGAACTGATGCTGGAGCAACACCTGGAATTTCCAGGATACCCAAGTTAGTTTGGGCTCATTGAAAAGGTTTCAATGATGAAATAACCTATTGTTATACCTAGATAACTGGTGATCAGGACGAGGAATGAGGAAAAATTAGTAGGTAACAAACTTCACTTTGAGAAACATACGCAACGCTGCGCAGATTTAAGCGAGACATTTAAGTTTAAAAAGCAGGAAATAAAAGTTAAATTAAAAATTTAAAAATCTTGCGACCCATACAAAAACTCAAAAAAAAAAATATTGGTCTTTTAAATTGTAGGTAATATTTTGATCAAGGCATTGTCATGTCGGGGGACGGTCAATGAAAATGCTAGGCCTATAGGCGTTATACATAACTTTAACATAATTATATTGCATATCATAATATCACAACATACATACATTTTTAATATCACTTTTCGTAGAGCCTCACATTTCCTAGGCGCACCATGTTGTTTACTTAAAGAATTGCAGTAATTATTTTTTTAGGCACAATTCGATTTCGAAGATGACGTCGCAAAATCGAACGGCGACGCGTTCGTCGTTGCAGATTCCTTGTTGTTCTCCCCGGACCTCTTAGCCATGTTTACATGGAATTCCTTAACGTAATGCCAACGTGGCGTCTCACCAAATAAAACAAAAACTTAAATGCGCGATCGGTAGTTGAAAGAACAAATTGTATTGAAGAGGCATCAAAACTTTGAAAATTGTCCGCTACGTGATCACAGAGTATTCCTTGAGCACATGTTTCGTCAAGCGTGTTTAATGTTTCCATGTGATCATAACGACCCAGCTGATAAGGTTGAAGCCTACCAGTCAATCAGCCCTAACCATGTTTCAAATCCATCGCGGAGCTTCGTTGTGGACTCCTTGTTTCACTGCCGAAACTCCGAACAATGTGTTGATCGTACAACGAAACTGACATTATTGTATTTCTCCCTTTGTGAAGACCTAAGCGCTACCACAGTAGTTTGTCGCACGGGGTGATGATCCTGGCTTAATTCCAAAACCAAAACTGCACTTATAACATCTGTCATCTTGACTCTAGATCTAGAAGACAGACAGACAGGAAGTATTGGTATTTTTTTAAAAGACCGTCGAAATTGCCTGAAGGTGTTCAATTCCCAGGTCTGGAAATATTATTGTTCCCCTTTTGGCTTTAGCTTTGTTTGCTTAGTTTTAAGGTGTTTTATTTTAGTTTCGTTCTGTCAATAAAGGCATTTTTTATCTTGCAGCGGACTGCTTTTCTTGACCCTGTCTCTAGTACTGCTGTCGAATCAAATGGCGTTAGTTTCAAATGGTACTGACACCATCTGCCCGTTAATGGACCATCCTAAAACAGTTAATGAAACAATAGGTAAGAATCATTACCATTTTTTGTCTAACAATGTTACCAACTCGTATTTTTGGAAAGAATTGATGACAAATACGTTGGGCAAGCACAGGAGTGCGTGATGTTGCAATGCATAAAACGACAGGCGCTTCTATTGAGACAACCAAGAATGTTACGTTTACGAGTGAATAAATGATCGTATAGATTTTATCTAAAAATATGAATTTTTTGTTTATCTATTTTAGAAAATCCTTTATATTTCTTTATACAAATAAACAAAAGAAAAATTAAGAAGTAGGATCTATTTACATCACTGACTGATAAATGACCTTGTCTGTGTAATTATCTAGGTATTTCTGTTCTAGTACATAACGTAACGCACACAATCAAGTGTGTGAATGGGAGAGAAATGGCCGGCTGCTGTGTTCCGAGGTTCTACTGCAACTTCAACACATCCTCGATAGACCTAAGCTTGTATGGACCGCCTGGGTTCCGTATGTGAGTACCTACAAACATTAACTCACGCCATATTCCCATGAGCGTATGCAGAAACCGCAGAACGCCACCTGCTACGATCCAAACATACCTACTTACTCATTTTGATTCGTTTAGTCGATGTACAGACGCAAGCACATCAAGCTACCTCTAACTTTCAAATTTTCCCAATTCAACATGAACCTTAAGCAATAAAGTTGAAAATCTATCAAAGAAATTTGACAGATTGGGGTACTTTGATGTGCTGGACTGCTGGCGTCTGTTACACAGACGTGATAACATCGCAGTAGCAGCGGCGGCCCGGCGCGGTCGGGATTTTGTCGCGCATTGGATCGTCAAAGCACTGCTTAGCGCCAAGAGTTCAAAATCGAACAGTACCTAAAACACACTTTGATTTTCGACACATTCAAATGCACTCTGTTTGATTCTCAACCTTCGGCTCAATAGCGAGAAGTGAAAATCCGGTGCGGGGTAAAAGTCAATTACATTCCAACAGCCCTTACGTAATGTCCATAAAAATATTTAATAAACTACCTGATGCAATATAAAAACTTTTTCCAAAAAAAAAACAACCGACTTCCAAAAAACCACTACAAAGTGAAAAATAACTTTAATTTCGGAAGTCGGTGTCTTTGGAGCTGTATTTGATTTTTTTGTCACCGCCTTCCGAAATTAAAGTTATTTTTCACTTTGTAGTGGTTTTTTGGAAGTCGGTTGTTTTTTTTTTGGAAAAAGTTTTTATTTTTCACTTTTTAGTGGTTCACATGTGCTTACCCCTTCACAGCATACCGGCGTGATGTTATGTTATGAACTGGTGTAAGCAATAGACAGACATGAGATTTCAGCAATCCCAGTCCATTTGCTATCATTTATTGAGGAGTTCCGTTGCCTATCTCCAAAGTTCTTCATCAGATCTTCACCAAATTGAAATGAGACCACTACGAGAAAGTATTCTTCCAAAAAATACCTAAATCGCTTCGTGTGCCTATAAAATTTGAAGAGTTCTCTCTATTTCTCCAGGATCCCATCATCAGATCCTGACTTGATGATCATGGGACCACCTGGGAAGTATACCCTTTCAAACAAAAAAAACAAAATCCAAATCGGTCCAGCCATCTTCGAGTAATCGGGGAACATACATAAAAAAAAAAAAAAAAAAAAAAAAAAAAAAAAGGTTCCGACGAATTGATAACCTCCTCCTTTTTGAAGTCGGTTAAAAAGATGAAGCCAACGATACGACATTTATAAATAAGCTCAAGCAAATTAATTGAAAAAGATTATTACACAATAAACGAATTTAAATGTCAAAAAAAATTATTGAATAATGATTATAAATCTGTAAATATGTACATGTTATAGTCGCAAATCATATTTTGATCAAGAAACAAGCTGACACTCACCTGAAAATTGCAAAAAACGTGACAAAATTTGAATTTCGCGCTCTACCACTGCGCATTCACCTTAAACCAAATTGATTCTAGTCGCCCCTTCCAAAATGTAGTTTCGTATGGAGAAGAATGGGCAAGAAACTCCACCGTTATTCTTTTAAAATGTTTTAAATACAATACTTAACATATTAGGTACATTCATTACCTACTTATATAATTATGTGTGAAAACGCAGCACCCAGAATAAAATTAATATACCAAAATAGGTAAAAGGAATGAAAAGCAATACAGATAAATTAATTTGATTTGTGATCTCATATAATTACAAACATTGTAAAAGTAAGTACTTATGATTTTCCTAGAATATTAACAGGTAATAAGTCAGTGTGTGAGTTAAAGTAGTCACTGAGTGTAAATCAATGATGTCATAAACAATCAATCAATTAGCAACTAGTTTGATTTTGTCTAGACTCTAGATTGACCCTATGGAGAAGGACCAGCATCTTTCTAAGCATTCTTATCTTGGATATAATCCTCTAATTTGTAATAGGTACGCTTGTTTACAAAGTTTACTTTTAATAAGAGTTTTAAATTTCCTTTCATTTAATTGCAATATATCAAAAGGTATTTTGTTATAACATTTAACACAGTACCTCATATAAGATGTATGTACGGTGGGCTGCATCAATTGGGTACCCCAGTTGTATTAAAAATTTAATACAACTGGGGTAACCAATTGATGCAGCCCACTGTGTGTACTTCAGCTACTCTGAAAAATGGTTGATCTATTTTGTCTTTGTTTCTAGTATTAAAATTATGTCTATCACTTATTTTATTGAAAAGATGTAGATTTTTTCTTACATATATGATATTTTCATAAATGAATTGGCAAAGTACTGTCATAATATTTTACACAGATAGATCAGTTATTTTGTATAAGCATAGATCTAATATATAAAATTCTCGTGTCACAGTTTTCGTTGCCATACTCCTCCGAAACGGCTTGACCGATTTTGATAAAATTTCGTGTGCTTATCGGGTAGGTCTGAGAATCGGCCAACATCAATTTTTTTTTGTGCATTAGGAAACTGCCAAAAAATCGGGAAAACTTAAATTACATTTTGTATGGACAGGACAACGTCTGTCGGGTCAGCTAGTATTATATAATAGTATGTTGACCCAAAGAATTATTTCTGATGTACCTACCACAACATTAACTGATCTCAATAAAATAAATTTACTGAATTAATGTTATGATTATTTAAAAATTGTTGATTGTAATTTGATTCCTATTTTTATTTTTAGAACTAATTTTTATACTTTTTGCTGTAACCTACAGGGTCCATAATTGTACCTTAGCTTTAAGCCAATTGTAAGACATTTCAACATTATAGAATACAAATAAATATATGAATATGAATATTCCTTTCCTTTACGTAGGTACTCTTAGCCATTTCAACATTCATGATACCATTTATTATTTGACAAGTATTCAATACTGAACATCATCTTACAATGCGTACATTGCCAGTCCAATTCATTCTGATGTATATCATTATAATGTGACTCCAATGTTTGTATACCTGGCAGAAACACTTTACAAATAAGACATTCAACTTTCAACCATTCTCCAACAGGAGGAACGGACCCCCATATACCACATCTTCTGATATTGAACGTTAACATCGGTGCTACTGTTTCTTGTAGCTGCAAATCATACCTCGGATCATCGCTCTGTTCATTTTCTGTGTACAAATACCTAACATATTGCCGCTTGTTGGTATATTTCCTGAAGCTTGCGGGTATTTTGAATTGAACATCATCGTGTAACAAATCCTCAAGTTCAGATATGAACATTTCTATAATTAATCGTGCTGTTGAATATAATTGGTCACTTTGTGTTATAAATACTTCTAAAATGCTATGAAGCTGATTGATGATCATGCTTAGTTTATAATCTTTGGTTGTTCTACCCACCTGGTCCCGCAGCAGTATTTGTAGAGTCATTGGTAGAGTTACATCAGGAACGCCCTCATGGCATACTTTATTTACTAAAACATGTTTCATTTTGTACACTAGCTCTCTTTCATATAGAAGGTGTGGTAGATCAATTGTTATTTTCAAAGGCCATCCGTTGATAATTTGGTTAGCCGACACGGTTTTGAGCGAAATGCGAGACGGAGCAACATTTGATACGTTAAATACAGTGTTATTAAGATCTAAACGAGGATGTCTGTAGAATAGGTTATTGAGTTGTACTTTAGTGCATTGTATCTCCATTACAACATCGCTTGGGTCAGTAGATTCAATATTCTCGTCTTCAGATGTTTTATTGTCTGGCTTTTGAATGGTCTTAACTGCTGCTTGAGCCAATGGCTTGGCAGCTTTCAGCATGACATCTAAATACTCTTTTAAGTTTTTGTATTTGTGGCTCAAGACTTTAGTTATGGCTTCATAATCCTTTATTTTGTTGAGTTTTGTTGATATACGTTCCAATTCTCTCCATTGTGGCCAGTCTTTTAGATATTTCTTGGTGATTTTGACATAGATGTCCACCTCAAGCTCGTGACTAGTTATGACAGAGATGTCAAATTCACTGCATAGAATATCTACAATTTGTGCATTGGTCATCACTGTGTTTTGTTTAGTTTTGATAAATCGACGCAGGAGAAGCATTATTGGTCGCTCTGAGATAGTAAAAAAGTTCATAAGTATTATAAAAACATAAATTGCTTAAAATCATACCTTATTTGTAAGATGTCATATTATGTTTGTTGGAGAAGAAGTTAACAGGTCATACAGTTACTTAGCAGTCTTTTTTGTTATTTTTAGTTAAAATATCCTTTAAACTACCAGCAGATGTAGCATGACCAATTCTATCTCTATCCTACTTAACATCTCTTTTGCCTGAGTATGGACCGACCCTTACACTTGCGTTTCTATGAAGACAAAGACCGTTATTCTTTCCATAGCAACGGGGGGAGGTAGCTACTGATGTGGTTAAGGTAGCAGCACCAAGGTGGCAAGGTATAACATGTTATATTACATAGTCATTCAATGGGATTAAATGATCTTCAGATAGAGGGTTATATTGATGATTTAAATGATTATAATTCTGCAAAACTTGTCAGAAATGAAGAAAAAATGGTTGACATGCCTCATATCATAGACTTTTGTCGACTGAGGAATAGTAACATTTCTTCTCTTTAGTTTTAACAACGCCATGCTTAGGACTGTAGAAATCTGTCTACATTCTGCCATGTTGCCTATTCTTCCGTCGACAAATCCGTTTCTATGGTGGTCACGCTACGCGTGCACAATTAACAACAAAAAAAAAGATAATTTACACGAAGTAAAGCGCCAGTCAGTGTCAGAATCTACGACTTAGGTACAACTTTGAACTCGCGCCCGTTTTCGCTACAACTCACCCAGAGTTTGCTAATGGTTTCGACATTTACATCAACTAAGATTGACGACGATTGATTGGACGTTGTACCTAGGTGTAACATTCTACTAAATCCTAACTAGGTACTAATATTATAAGTGAAAGTAACTTGTGAACAGAATAAAATCATGATCGATAATCAAGATCTTGTGACATACTAACTTTCACCACCGTCAGGGTCGTCCTTGTCCTGGCTATCAATGTCCTCCACAGGTTCATCTTTTGATGAATCGTCCGAGTCCGACATAATTATCTCTATTATAAAATTTATAAAATAATAGAATGCATTTTAGTTAAAAAAAAAAACAGAACTTTTGCATGCATGGGTACACCGGTACACATTGTGTCACAGACTAGGGAAGGGACCAGGTTTTTACACCAGGTATTTGTTTCCAAATACACACACCAGTTATCGACTAGAAATACTTTCACTTCAAGGTGTTTTATACGGCTACTTACTTGCTCAACTACGTAGATACTCAACCGCGTTAGTTTTCGCGATCATGCCTCTTATCAGTAAGAGTCTACGGAACAATTTCGTATGCAAGTATTTTTACTTTAATGGTTTGTAAGTATTTATTTGTAAACGCGATTTTGCTCCTTATTTATAGAGAGTCACGGATCAATTTCATATGCAAGTGTTTTTACTTTCAACAGGGCTTTTGAATACACCATTTTACTTCTTATTTGTATGAAGTCGTGGATCAATTTTCGTTGCAGATAGAAAACACTCCATAGTATCTCGCTCCGTCGTGGCTTGACGCTCGAGTACGTAGTTACTGAAATAGTTCAAGTATTTCTTTGTAAACGCGAATGTGCTCCTTATTTACAGTAATTTACGGGTCAATTTCGTACACAAGTATTTTTACTTCCAATAGGGCTATTGAATATGCGATTGTGCTTCTTATATGTATGATGTCATGGATAAATTTACGATACAGATAGAAAACACTTGAAAGTATCTCGAGCCCTGGGGCCTTAGTCTGCTATTTTTATAAATTCGTCATTCCAACACGATCCCATTGTCATTAATTTGTCATTTTGCTAAAAGTTCGTAATCTGCTAAATTCATAATGGTCGATCATTGGTCGGTCAATGGTGTCGTAATAGAATTGTGTTATAATGGCATTATCGTTTGAGTATCGTATAATCGTAACGAATTAAAAGCAATGTCTGCACAATGATGTTCTAATGGTGCGGGTTGTTCGAAAGAGATACCGCGGCCCCTGGCACACAGGCAACTGAGGGAACACGGGTGGGTTTTAGTCAGTAAAAGTCTGACACGCCCTCCCGCTCCACCCAGAGCGGGAGAAGTTATTTGATGATTTCCCACCCAAAAAAAAAAAAAAAAAAAATGATGTTCTAATGGTAGGTCACTGATCAAAGGAATTGTAAAAATGTTAACAGATCACCGCCTAGTCATTCATTTGTCATTATGTACGAGATTACCAATAAATGCCATTTCTTTCAATGGAGTGTCAGTGGCTGACCATTGGAAAGTCATAATGACGCCATTATATTAGTAGATTACCAAACTTGTCAAAATCAACAATTATGAAATCAATGATAGACCATCCTGACACTATTGTAATAGCAGACTTGAGGCCCTGGTTTTAGGCCCTGGTTTCTTAAGGTGGACGTACTTGGAAGCCTCGATTTTGCAAGTATGACCCATGTCTATCACAGACTACATAGTATAATAATAATAATGGAGGGATAATAAACGTAGATAGAGTATTCTAATAAGTATCATTGTGTCTATAGACAGAGTATTCTAATACATAAATATCATTGTGTTATCTTTACAAACGAAAACATCATTATTATTTGTAAAAAGTAACAAAGCTGTCAATGTCAGTTTTTCTTTGCACTGGCACAGTGTCTTTTTAGAATAGTTATTCATTGGTGCCGATTCTGTTGTACACCGAACTAAACTAACTAAACTATCACTAAAATTCCTTACTTTTGGCTATGAGAATCTTAAAGCTATTCTGCAAAAAAATATCTCTAAACTTAAAAATTATTTTGACACAACTAAAATCGAATTTGACAGATCGCGATTCTTGCAGGCTTAGCATGACGCTTTCTATTTCTACTCTTCTGTAGAATAGAAATCGCTTGTCTACATTTCTCGGTGAAAAACTGCCAACTGTTTACACGGAAACGTCATTTTTGTCTAGTCTTCCGTCGACAAAACGGTTCACACACAATTATTTTTTCACAATAGTATGGAAAAAAATTAAAAATATTACCTACATGTTGAGATTATGGGGCTTACGGGTTTAATAAAGGGGGTCGAAATTATCATCATTTTTGCGATAGGACACACCATTTTCGAGATATAAGCAAACGAAAAGAAAAAAAAAGATACCGTGTTTTTGCACCTGAAGTCGAAGTGTTGGTGAGAATTTTAGTTCATGACCACTAGTTTTATTCCACACTTTTTTAATCGCGATTAAAATTGGTCAGATTTAGTTAGAAAAATTAATATAGTCAACATTTTTGGTGAAAAACGGCAAACTCAGAATAGCAAAATTACCATCTTCACTAAATTAATAATTCAGTGCAATCTTAGTGCTGTCAAACTAAAATATAGTTAAGTTGTGTCACTTTAGTCAATCTCAGAATAGGAAATCGTCGTTTGACAGGATTAAACAAAATTTTGGTGATTTTTAGTTTAGTTTAGAGAATTTTGTGACAACAGAATCGGCACCATTATAGAATTAATTTATACTTATGCAACGTATAATGTTCCCACTGCTGGGGGACACCTCCTCTCGGTGAATGTGAGGGAGCCGTAATCCACCAAGCAGGCCCAGTGCGGGTTGGTAGATGTCGCATGTCTTTAAATTTTTGGTTCTAGAACATGCCGGTTTCCTTACGATGTTTTCCTTCACTGTTTCGAGGGCACAATATCTCAAAGGTGGTATGGTTCTGTCCCACACTACCCTCAGGCGTATGGCCAGGGGTATGGTGGGTCCGCAAGGTTTCAAAAACAGTGGTGATGACATAATTTACACAAAGTGAAGCGTCTCTCTGGGATCGAACCCTACCTACGACTCGTAAGTGGCGGCTTTTTATCTCTGGGCCGCCACTGCTCTCTCGTAAAAAAATAAATAAATAATAGTTTAAAAAACTAAAAAACACGCTTTAAAAACCAAAATGAATTAAATTATTTTCTCCTTTTTTAGTTTGGTTTTTAAAGCATGTTTTTTAGTTTTTTAAACTATTATTTATTTTCTATACTTTAGTTCTGCTAACTACAAAAACGTGTTTTTTTTTCTTTTTTTTCATTTTTCTCAATTATCTTTTTAAATTATTGAATTGTCATCGGTCCTCGATAAGTTTACAAAGTTTCAACGAAATCTGACCGTGGGTCAAAATCGCGCTCTAAAGAGTCGGTTACATACAAACAAACAAACATACAAGTGAAGCTAATATAAAGCGTGTATAACGAAACAATTAATTATTCATCTTTTTTGCAGGACCTGCAGCGCTGTGTGCTGTCCTCACAAATACATTCTACCAATTCCATTACCAAAGCTATCGAATACTACCGATACTACCAAAGACGATGACAGCAGCATGGACGCCAGTGATAACATTGCCGATAGTGATAGTGACGAAAATGTTTAATAACTAGTAACCACTTCTTAAATTCTAAAATAATTACTAATAAATATAAATCGTTTATGGGTAAGATCAACAATTAAAGATCAATAAGATTATTTTGGAATAATGTATTATCATCTATTTATAATTAAAATTATTCGATAAACTGCTTTTTATCACAATTCTGTTCCCTTTTTTAACAGACTTCAAAAAAGGATGAGGTTCTCAATTCGACTGACGATACAGACAACGGAACTCTTCAAAAAATTACAGCAAATCAACCGCGATTGCTGCTATCGCATAAATATTATGCATTGTTTTTACCCCAAGGATGATGACGTTGCGAATTGGTGTGGGGTAGGACAGTGGCGTAGCTAGGTAACCAAAGGCCCTGGGGCAATAAATAAACTAGGGCCCTAACTAAAGGTTTTTTATTGCAGTAAAGTTTTAATTTACTTAAATCCGATAAGTAAATTAACGGATTTAAGTAAATTACTTTTATAGACCGTTTATTATAATTTCGTTTATTTCCACGGCTTTCCGTGTGCGACAAAAAAAATAATGATTTATTGAAAGTGAGCGTATAATATCGTTTTTAAAATCCGTCTACTTTAAGTACCACCGCTTCGCGGCGTGCAATATAATGCTGGTTTCACAGACGCGCCGTCGAGCGACACCGTCCATCCGCGCGCGCTTGTAAATTCACTAGTAGCGTTTTATAGTCACGCTGTTGAAGCACGCCACGTTTCTCATAGGTCCGCCTTGCTTCAAGCGCGTGCTGTTGAAACGCGCTGTCCGACAGCGCGACTGTGAAACCAGCCTAAGAATACAGGGGAGTTCCCCGCAAGTTTCAAACAAAAATGTTCGAGACTTGTTGGGAATTCCCCTGTATTTTTTCAAATATGTTGCCATTATTAAAGTCGCGTTCCTGGAATCTGGTTTATTTAGGTATATTCCGAATGTGGGAGAAATGTTCACTAGTTCAATTTATAGTTTGTAAGTCAGAGTCCGAGGGGCCCCCTGAGCTTGGGGGCCCCGGGGCGCTGCCTCGTCTTGCCCTCCGGTAGCTACGCCACTGGGTAGGTAGGTAATATAACTAAAAAGGGGCCATTCAAGTATTACGTAAGCACTACAGGGGGCGGGGGGGTCTTTGTTTTGCTTATTTTTGATGACATGGGGGATGGGGGGTATGGATGGTGATTACGTCAGCAGATTTAATTTATTAACATTTGGATTTTCTACAAAACTTAGTCGACTTTGGTATAAACACATAAGGCAACCCTACTTCTCAATGAATGGCTCGAAGAAAACGATGACAATATACCAAAATCACAAGAATGTGAGCAGACACGTTAGGTGTCTGCTACCAATGTTTACATGAGCATGGGAGGGGAGAGTCAGAGCTTTGCTTACTTTTGCTGACGAGGGGGAGGGGGGGTCAATAATTGCTAAAAAACAGCTTACATAATACGTGAATGGCCCCAAAGTGAAAAATAACCGACTTCTTCTTTTACTTTTTCACTTTGTAGTGTTTTTTTTATGTCGGTTGTGTTTTTTAAATATATTATCATGCTACTTGAGACTAAAATCAAAGTGGTTCGACTGTCGTTGCTGGCTTTACAAGGTATTTTACGAACCTCGGCTCAGGGCGTCACTGATAGGGGGACAGCGAGTGGGAACTGGCTGGATCAAAATATTGGCATTATTATTCTTAGGGGAATTTAAAGCTACTGGCTCAACTGCGGCGCGGGCTGACGCTTCAACGAGCAAGGGTCGGTCGGGTCGTTACAGTACGATACGCCGTCATAATATATCTAGTTCGTTCTTGTTCTTCGTTGTGCCGACATATAGTTCGGTCAGAGCAACGAGGAGACTGCAACGACGAAGCCACTTCTCCTCACTTTGGCTCGTGTCTTCACTTTGCACGTCCTGTGGAACGTGTCCGTGGAACCGACGTAACTCCACCGTCCGCACGATCGGCATTCCTTGAAGGATTTTTTTGTAAATCGTGTATACAACGAAGGTTTTTCAGGGTCTTCAGTACAATAATGTCAGTCGCGTCGTGCATCCGGCGGCAAATAGTTCGGGTCGAGCAACGGGAAGTCTTCAATAGTGTAGATCCGTGTTGCATTTGGAACATAGCTATGGCAGATCGCCCGGTCCTCTTGTACGTAGAAGGCAAGCCCTACAAGGATGCAGCAAGTATTGTTGCATTTAACTATATATTGCATACCTAATAAATAATATTACACCATAATACATTTAACATCACAAGTTATCGTAGCGCCTCACGTTTTCCGTGGGGGCACCCTATTGTTTACTTACAAAATTGCTATAATTATTCTGTTAGGCACAATTAGATGTCTAGCTAGATCATTCGGACCGCCCAATTCCGTATCGTAGCGTCCAGAGGTGAAGACCTCTGATAAAACAGAGGGTGTATGACAGTACAATAATGTAATTTGCTTTGTGCCGACACATAGTCCGCTTGTGGTATATAATTATGTTCCTTGCGCATAGTTCGGTCAGAGCAACGAGGAGACTGCAACGACGAAGCTCCGTAATTGTCTTCACTTTGCACGTCCTGTGGAACGTGACCGTGGAAGCGACATAACTCCACCGTCCGCACGGTCGGCATTCCTTGAAGGATTTTTTTGTGAATCGTGTTTACAACGAAGGTTTTTCAGGGTCTTCAGTACAATAATGTCAGTCGCGTCGTGCATCCGGCGGCAAATAGTTCGGGTCGAGCAACGGGAAGTCTTCAATGGTGTAGATCCGTGTTGCATTCGGAACATAGTTAAGGCAGATCGCCCGGTCCTCTTGTACGTAGGAGGCAAGCCCTACAAGCGCTTCCGCTAAATCGCAGGGAAACAGTCTACACGCGAGTCGATACATGGCAAAGAATGCTGTGCTCAAGAAACGGACAAATTTCATAGTTTTCATTGCTTGTTCTTTTTTCTTACCTTATTAGTTCTCTTAACTATCGGATCGGGAATTAAATTTTGTTGTTTATTATTCGAGAGGACGAAATTAAATAATGCGAAATGAAATTATACATTCTCTAAATACTCCATCGGGATTACTTTTACACATCTAATTTAACGTTTCTAAAAGCATCCACTACGGCACTTCGGCGTTGCAGGTTCCTTGTTGTTGTCCCCAGGACTATGTGTCGAAGGCACGTCGCAACTGACATTGTTGTGCTGTTGAACACCCTTTGCTAAGACCTCTTAGCCATTTTTACTCCATTTACAAGGAATTCCTCTACGCAATGCCGACGTGCGGACCGTGGCGTCTCACCATATAAGTATAGAAGAGGCATCAAATTTTGAAAGTTGTCCGCTACGTGATCACAGAGCATTCCTTGAGTACATGTTTCGTCAAGCATGTATAATGTTTCCATGCGATCATAACGACTCAGCTGTTGAAGTTGAAGCCTACCAGTCAATCAGCCCTAACTATGTTTCAAAACCGTCGCTGTGCTTCGTTCTGGACTCTCCTTGTATGCTGTCTACGAAACGCCGAACTATGTGTCGAATGTACAACGAAACTGACATTATTGTACTTTTTCCCTTTGTGAGGAGACTGAGTGCTAGCACAGTAGTTTGTCGAACAGGGTTTTGATCCTGGCTAAAAATTTTTTTAACAAATATTTGCGCCTGTCTAAATAGTAATAGCAATACTATAAGAATACAACATTGTTTGTCTACGAAACGTGAGGCGCTACGACAAATAAAGTATGTTGTGACATTATCTACTACGTATGGAATATATTTGAGCAGATATTACGTTTAATTTAATCATAATTGCTGCTCCCTAACAGGGTCCTGTACTCTTACATTTAAGCGTAGCCTGCATATAATATTATAAACCCGCACACTTCGCGGAACGAGAAAATATTAATTAATTATCTAACCCGACAGACGTTGTCATCATAAAACTAAGAATATTGAAAGTCGTTAAGTTTACTTACATTTTCTAATGTTACGTACGCAGTAAATGTATATGTCAATGGTTACGCGCAAATATCTTATTTTTTTCTTTCAAAAGAACCTCTTTACAATAGCAAACACAACAAAAAAGTATTAGCAAAATTGGTCCAGCCGTTCGTGTGTGATGCCCTGACCAAGGGTAATAGGAATGCATTTTTATATAATTACATAGATGTCTTCGGCGCATTGAAGATGCACGATCGAACGTTCCTTTTTTAGGAGACTCAATTTCGTAGGTACATTTCTGAAGTCCCCTGGATCGCTCATGATGAATTGTACTGAGGCCCTAGTGTGAGTTTCTTTTATAACCAACTCGACCACATGCGGGGCGGTGCTCCGAAAGGCCCTTAACCAATCCAGAGCCAATCGGAACGCCAAACGCGGTCGAGTTCTTCTCCGCCTATCCCGTTCGCAAGTTCAGAAACAGCGCGCGTATGACGTCTCAAAATACAATTACGCTGATAACGCGTCATCCGACGCTCATCTACACTAATATAGTAGATAAGGCTTATCACAACGCGCGCGACAACTACACTGCGGGCACTGATTAGTATGTGAAAACATAAATTAATGTCATCGGTGCCTTGAAGACCCGCGACCGCACGTTAATTTTTTTTTAAAGCTAAGTAATAGGTTCTTACAAATTTGAGGTCACCTGAATCGCTAACGAAGACTTACTATGATATTACTGCTCGACGTAGGGTTTATCGAACGGCAACCAAATCTGAAATTTCTTTTTTGATTCCTGTTTATTGGTCAGTTAGGTACCTCAAGGACGATATTTCCACATTGGCTAACTGTTATAAGATATAAGTAGGCACGGTTTTCCGTATCGTATAAAGGATAAGTTTTTATCCAGTGCGCAAACTGTAACCATGAATTCAGCATATCAATTTAGACCCGCCAGCACAAAAAAAATCCGTCGGTTATACAAAAAAAATAATCAGCTGTTTCATAGAAAAGTGCAATAGGTACCTACGCGGTCAAAATGTATGGAACAGTTGATTTTCGTTTGTATAACCGACGAAAGATTTCTGCGCTGGGCTTAAAATTTCTGCGCTGCGCTTATAAATCTTAACATTGCGCGACCGATTGTTGAAAGAACAAAGTTGTATAGAAGAGGCATCAAATTTTGAAAGTTGTCCGCTACGTGATCACAGAGCATTCCTTGTGTACATGTTTCGTCAAGCGTGTTTAATGTTTCCATGCGATCATAACGACTCAGCTGATGAGGTTGAAGCCTACCAGTCAATCAGCCCTAACTATGTTTCAAATCCATCGCTGTGCTTCGTTCTGGACTCTCCTTGTTGCTGTCTACGAAACGCCGAACTATGTGTCGAATGTACAACGAAACTGACATTATTGTACTTTTTCCCTTTGTGAGGAGACAGCGCTACCACAGTAGTTTGTCGAACAGGGGGCCGATTCTACTAATTTGCAACGTTACACGTTAAACTGTGTTTCCACAACAGTTCGATTTCGATCGCCGTTCGATAGTTACATAAAAAGTCATTCTACTATTTTATAAGCAAAATGGAAACTAAACTTAAAACGAATTGCAACTGAACTGTAGCGGGAACACAGCGGGTAACCCGCGTTACCAACATGCCAAAATAATGTTTTATTAATACCTCATATACCCCAATTAGAGTATTCCACGAAAAGCACAATACAAAGAGTAAAACTCATTTTATTTGAACCAAACTATTATTATTTAGAAAATAGAGTTGATTCCATCGTTACTTTATGTAAAAGAAAAAAGTTGAATCTAAAAATGTTACTAAACACGAATATGTGGCACTAAAAGTATTTTCTATAATTAAAAGACATAATGATCATAATTTTATCATTAACTTTGTCCTATAGTAAACGTCACGCTCATGTTCGATTTTGTTAGTAGAATAGGTTTTGACATTGTTTCAATCGATCGTTGCCTTAACTAAAACGTAACCGCAGCTGTGTCGCAGCTGGACCGTTGTTCATTTTAGTAGAATGCGAAAACGCTTAAAAGTGGTGATTCGGTTGCGGTTCTATTGCGTTTTTTTAACAAATTTGTTAGTAGAATCGGCCCCCAGGGTTTTGATCCTGGCTTAATTTTTTTAACTAATATTTGCGCCTATCCAAATAATAATAGCAATACTATAAGAATACAACATTGTGTGACTACGAAAGTAATTTTTCACTTTGTGTAGTGTTTTTTTGGAAGTCGGTTGTTTTTTTTTCACTTTTTAGTTATAGTAGGTACTGTAAAGGTTGTATGCTTAGCATGAAACCTTACGTTTACTGGCAGCCAATGATTGGGCTATCTATGATCGAACAGCCAGAAAGTTTAAGTTTGAATTTAAGAATAGTTTACCATAGGTTTTTGTTCCGCAGATGTTTTGATTATTATATTAGGCGCAGTGTTGTAATGAACTAACTGATTACTTTAAAATATACGTGGACTCACGAATTTAAACTACCACAAATATTTCATTTATAGTTAGATCCCTTCGATCCGTATAGTAGGTACCTACCCCACACCAATTCGAAATGTCATCATCCTTGGGGTAAAAACAATGCATATTATTTATTTATGCGATAGCAGCAATCGCGGTTGATTTGCTGTCATTTTTTGAAGAGTTCCGTTGTCTGTCTCCGAAACGCATCATCAGTGGCTTTAAACAACCGAAACTACACGAAATTTAAATGGGACCACACGGGAAGCACCGGCTTTCAAATAAAAAAAAGTCATGATAATCGGTTCATCCAGTCGACAGTTCTGAACCAACAAACATTTAAAAAAAAACTACTCGAATTGAGAACCTCCTCCTTTTTTTGAAATCGGTTAAAAAACTCGTACTTAATATTATTCGCCGTCCCATTCGCACGTTTTATGACCACCTATGCCTCGAATTTCTACCCTTCTTTCTCTTTCGTTTATGGATGGCAGATGAATTAAAATAAAATTAAACAATATTTTATGTCATTTCAAAAGTATGCTTTTAATACAATCAATTGTTTTAATAAACAAAGCGTCATTATTGCATTTATGTTTTCATACACATGACATGTACATGATGCAATTATAGCGCATCACAGACAAATTATTCGTCTGCAAGAAATAATATATGTAAACAATAACATCACGAGACAGGGCCTCAAAAGTCTGCTATTTTTATAAATTCGTCATTCCAACACGATTTCATTGTCATTTTGCTAAAAGTTCGTAATCTGCTAGGTTTATAATGGTCGATCATTGGTTGGTCAATGGTGTCGTAATAGAATTGTGTTATAATACCTAAAATGGCATTGTCGTATTGCCAATATTATAAAACCCGTTAGTAGAAATGATTTTCGAAAAACTACGACTAAATTTGAACATTTATTCATGCCAGATTTCATTTATACAGGGTGTCCGGTAATTAATGGATAACCTTGAAATGGTTGATGGTAGAACTAATGGCCATTCAGAAAAAAACATTTTTATTTGTAATTAATCGGTAAAAAAAAAAAAATTATCAACTGACTTCCGAAAGAACACTACAAAGTGAAAAAATAACTTTAATTTCAGATGGCGGTGACAAAAAATTAAAATACATATCCATAGACACCGACTTCCTAAATTAAAGTTATTTTTGTAGTGTTCTTTCGGAAGTCAGTTGATTACTTTTTTTATTTATTTTTTTACCGATTAATTACAAATAAAAATGTTTTTTTCTGAATGGCCATTAGTTCTACCATGAACCATTTCAAGGTTATCCATTAAATACCGGACACCCTGTATATACAGTACCATATTATTTATTAGTGTCATCATTATGTACGAGATTGCCAATTGCCAATAGGTGCCATTTCTTTCAATGGAGTGTCAGTGGCTGACCATTGGAAAGTCATAATGACGCCATTATATTAGTAGATTACCAAACTTGTCAAAATCAACAATTATGAAATCAATGATAGACCATTCTGACACTATTGTAATAGCAGACTTGAGGCCCAGTCTAAGTCGAATTGGGGAAAACAATACTTTTTACATATAAAATGTTATAAGTACCTTTAAATACAAAAAAAAATATCATTATTACACTTATGTTTTCATACATGCATGATGCATTTATAGTGCATCACAGACCAAGTATTCGTCTGCAAGAAATATGTAAACAATAACATCGCGAGACCAGTCTATGTCGAATGGGGAAAACTATACCTATTCTATACTTACATATAAAATACAAAAAATCGTCATTATTACATTTATGTTTTCATACATACATAATGCAACTATAGCGCATGACAGACCAAGCATTCGTCTGCAAGACATAATATGCAGGTACCTAAACAATATTATCACGAGACGCAGATGTCTAATTGGGGGAAAACAATATTTTATAGTACCTACCTACCTATATAAAATATAACATTTTATGTTAACCTTTAAATACAAAAAATCGACGACCAAGCATTTGTCTGCAGTAAATATGTAAACAATAACATCACGAGACGCAGATTTCGAATAATGTCCCCAGACGACGCGGAATTAGCTCGAGCAGATCTGGGCCTGGACCACTTAACGATTCCTTACTCGTAACCACGTCAATCACACACGAAATCTGCTAATATCGTATTAATAATTTCAACAAATTGTCTTGGAACACACAGAATATGACATTTCGATTCCTTACCGTTACATTGGTTTCTAAAAAACAAGTTATTGACGTAGTTTGAACGTAGTAAAATTCCGCGGGGAATCATTATGACCATACAGAATAGGGTATTTTCCAATTTAATAAAAAACTATTTTAATTTGAAGATTAGGACGATATATTTAGCACAAAAATTAAAATTAATTTATTTCTATCCACTTTCTCAATTAAAATCAAAGTTATTTTTGCTTGTTTTGAATTTACCGCCAAAACGCTCCTTACGATGACTTTTTTATCACGTGACATCGGGACTTCAGCTTTGTGTAAACGGCACCGGTAAAAATACTTGTTTAGCTCAGTTTTCGAAGTATTTGCGCACAGAGGCACCGCACGCCAGTAATATCACTTTCTGTCCATTAAAAATCTTGTTAATTAAAAACTCGACATTCACTTGTTTACTTACTAGTAACTACTTTAGTTTACGCAAAGTTGACGTCACGTGTGGTCACGTGACAAAAAATCATCGTAAGGAGCGTTTTGGCGGTGAATTCAAAACAACGAATAATAAATTTGATTTAAATCGTTTTTAATGAGAAAATGGATATAGTTATATCAATTTAATTTTATTTTTCTGTGATATATTTCGTCCCAATCTTCAACTTAGAATAGTTTTTAATAAACTGGAAAATACCCTATTGGGGCCCAGAGAGCTTTTTGCCCATGCAGTAAAAGCGATAAAGCTGTCATTCACACGGGTGTTCAGCTCATCACCGCAAGGTTCACAGATGCCTACGCCTTGGAATGTAAATGTGGTGCTGTTCCACAAACAATGAGGCACTAAATATCTTGTCCAGCGTGACCTCTTGTCTGCTCGCTACAGGAGTTGATGGACGCTGCTGATAGTAAAAAGCTCGTAGACAAATTCTAGGCTGACTATATTTAAGTAGATTGCTATAGACACGCTAAGAAGAGGATCACCGCGACGAATTAAATGCGACAAACGTGCGGATATGTGAACGTGATCGGCTCCAGCCGATTCCGCGCTTTAGCTAAGTTTGTCGAAGTTACATGGTTATTTAGTATTACCCCCAAATTAGACCCCAAAATAGGAATAATTTTAAGGTTAACAAACAGAGCATATTCATTAGACAACATGTAACCTAATTAACGCAAGATCGCATAGTAAAATGGCGAAAACTTAAAAAGAAGCTAATTGGTAATTTTAAGAAAATCGTGTTGCTTTGCTAGGGGCAACACTTTTGCATTTAAATAAGATTGCTTAAACAGATTAATGCCAATCATTAAGGAAAGAAATTTAATCCTCGAACACCAGTTTGGATTCAGGCAAAAGCATGGTACTATTGAGCAAGTACATAGGCTCGTAAATGCTATTCACACTGCATTTGAACGCAAGCAATATTGTACAGCTGCATTTCTTGACATATCGCAGGCCTTTGACCGCGTGTGGCACGATGGGCTTTTGTACAAAATAAAAAAAAACCTCCCGATACAATTCTACCAGTTCATCAGATCGTATCTCGAAAACAGACACTTCTTTGTGAAACAAGGCGAAGAAACAACGTCATTAAATGAAATCCATGCAGGCGTACCGCAGGGTAGCGTTATGGGTCCCATTCTGTATCTCCTTTTTACTGCAGACCTACCTACTTCAGACGTCACCATAACGGGTACCTTCGCCGACGATACGGCTGTACTGTCTTCCGATGAACTCCCGGAACATGCCACCCAGAAGCTCCAAAATAGTCTTGATGACATCGCAAGATGGCTAAGAAATTGGCGTATCAAAGCAAACGAATCTAAATCTGTGCAAGTAACTTTCACTCTTCGACGCCAAATCTGTCCCCCAGTCAAAATAAATGGAGTTCAAGCCCCACAAGCTGATGAGGCAAAATACTTAGGCATGTACCTAGACAGGAGACTTACATGGAGAAAGCATATCTTCACCAAACGCCTGGCAATGGGACAAAAGGTACGCAAAATGTACTGGATGTTAAATAAAAAGTCACAGCTATCACTGGAAAACAAACTGCTACTCTATAAAGTCATAATCAAACCCATTTGGTGTTACGGCTTACAGTTATGGGGCACATCAGCAAACTCAAACATTGAAATCCTTCAAAGATTTCAGTCCAAAATGCTACGAATGATAGCCAATGCACCATGGTATGTAACCAATGAAAGATTACACCACGACCTTAATATGAAGACAGTCAAACAAGAAATAAAAAACAGAATGAAAGTTTATGCATCGAGGATCACACTCCACCCTAACGCACTTGCGAAGCGTCTAATGAGCGAACCAACAACGCCAAGAAGGCTCAAACGGAAAAACCCACAGGACCTATTACTATAGACTGTGACTGAGACAAAGCGGACCTGTCATTGGACATGTACCGCACAAGCCTATAAAAACAAATACTGAACTATTGCTGAATATCAATCAGATAGATTGCAATATTAAAAAAAAAAAAAAAAAAAAAAAAAAAAAAAAAAATAGATTGAATTTTCTTTGGCTCAATTTGCTTCAAAATACATAATTAACAAAAAAAAAAAACAATTTTCAGTTGTCAAAAAACTTCCTTCAGGACTTGCGTCTATTCTGTTACACTGTGTATATTAGAGTACTTACACTTCCTTTACATAGCCATTTCAACATTCATGATACCATTTATTATTTGACAAGTATTCAATACTGAACATCATCTTACAATTCGTACATTGCCAGTCCAATTCATTCTGATGTATATCATTATAATGTGACTCCAATGTTTGTATACCTGGCAGAAACACTTTACAAATAAGACATTCAACTTTCAACCATTCTCCAACAGGAGGAACGGACCCCCATATACCACATCTTCTGATATTGAACGATAACATCGGTGCTACCGTTTCTTGTAGCTGCAAATCATACCTCGGATCATCGCTCTGTTCATTTTCTGTGCACAAATACCTAACATATTGCCGCTTGTTGGTATATTTCCTGAAGCTTGCGGGTATTTTGAATTGAACATCATCGTGTAACAAATCCTCAAGTTCAGATATGAACATTTCTATAATTAATCGTGCTGTTGAATATAATTGGTCACTTTGTTTTATAAATGCTTCTAAAATGCTATGCAGCTGATTGATGATCATGCTTAGTTTATAATCTTTGGTTGTTCTACCCACCTGGTCCCGTAGAAGTATTCGTAGAGTCATTGGTAGAGTTACATCAGGAACTCCCTCATGGCATACTTTATTTACTAAAACATGTTTCATTTTGTACACTAGCTCTCTTTCATATAGAAGGTGTGGTAGATCAATTGTTATTTTCAAAGGCCATCCATTGATAATTTGTTTGGCTGACACGGTTTTGAGCGAAATGCGAGACGGAGCAACATTTGATACGTTAAATACAGTGTTATTAAGATCTAAACGAGGACGTCTGTAGAATAAGTTGTTGAGTTGAACTTTAGTGCATTGTATCTCCATTACAACATCGCTTGGGTCAGTAGATTCAATATTCTCGTCTTCAGATGTTTTATTGTCTGGCTTTTGAATGGTCTTAACTGCTGCTTGAGCCAATGGCTTGGCAGCTTTCAGCATAACATCTAAATACTCTTTTAAGTTTTTGTATTTGTGGTTCAAGACTTTAGTTACGGCTTCATAATCCTTTATTTTGTTGAGTTTTGTTGATATACGTTCCAATTCTTCCCATTGTGGCCAGTCTTTTAGATATTTCTTGATGATTTTGACATAGATGTCTACCTCAAGCTCGTGACTAGTTATGACGGAGATGTTAAATTCACTACGTAAAATATCTACGATTTGTGCATTGGTCATCACTGTGTTTTGTTTATTTTTGATAAGTCGACGCAGGAGAAGCATTATTGGTCGCTCTGAAATAGTAAAAAGTTCATAAGTATTATAATATAAAACTTAAATAAATTGCTTAAAATCATACCTAATTGAAAGATGTCATATTAGGTTTGTTGGTGAAGTTAATAGTTCATACAGTTACATAGCAGTCTTTTTCGTTATTTTTCTTAAAATATCCTGTATACTACCAGCAGATGTAGCATGACCAATTCTATCTCTATCCTGCTTAACATTTCTTCTGCCTGAGCATGGGCCGACACTTGCGTTTCTATGAAGACAAAGACTTTTCCATAGCACCAAGGTATAACATGTTTTATTACATAGTCATTCAATGGGATTAAAAGATCTTCAGATAGGGGGTTGTATTGATGATTTAAATGATTATAATTCTGCAAAACTGTTTATACACCAGTGTCAGAAATGGAGAAAAAATGGTTGACATGCTTCACATCATAGACTTTTGTCGACTGAAGAATAAAACATTTCTTCTCTTCAGTTTTAACGTCGCCATGCTTAAGACTGTAGAAATCTGTCTACATTCTGCCATGTTGTCTATTCTTTCGTCGAAAAAATCCGTTTCTATGGTGGTCATGCTACACGTGCACAATTAACAACAAAAAAAAGATAATTTACACGAAGTAAAGCGCCAGTCAGTGTCAGAATCTACGACCTAGGTACAACTTGTTAGTCGCGCCCATTTTCGCTGCAACTCACCCGAGTTTGCTAATCGTTTCGACATTATTTACATCATCTAAGACTGACGATGATTGATTGGACGCTGTACCTAGGTGTAACATTCTACTAAATCCTACTAATATTATAAATTTTAATGTGAAAGTAACTTGTGAACAGACTATACACATCATGATCGATAATCAAGATCTTGTGTATACTAACTTTCACCACCGTCAGGGTCGTCCTCGTCCTGGCTATCAATGTACTCCACATTTTCTGCATCTTTTGATGAATCGTCCGACATAATTATCTCTATAAACAAATGAGAATGCCTTTAAATATTAACAAAATTTTTGCTCGACATGAATGTGTACACATGTATAAGTATAACTTTTTCAATTTTTCAAACGTAAACATCATTAGATTAAAAAGCCGCCAATGTCAGTTTTACTTTGCACTGGCACAGTGTCTTTTTAGACAAGTCTTTGACAGATTTTTCAACTTTATTCCATAGGCATAAGATTTATGTTCAATTGGGGAAATTTGACAGTTTGGGGTAGCTTAATGTGCTGGCGCCTGTACAATTTTTTTTTATCAGTATTTCTTTTTATTAGCCAGTAATTACAAAAAAAAGCTATCTTCTAACGAATATTTTTAAACATAATTGTTGTGTTTTTTTTTGGTGGGAAATCATCAAATAACTTCTCTCGCTCTGGGTGGAGCGGCAGGGCGTGTCAGACTTTTACTGACTAAAACCCACCCGTGTTCCCTCAGTTGCCATTTGCCTGTGTGCCAGGGGCCGCGGTATCTCTTTCAAACAACCCGCACCCCTGGCAGGTATCGGCCCTTGCGGACCCCACTAGTTGGTACAGACATCTCTTTGAGGCGCGCGTGGAACACAACGCGCCGTCGGCCCGAGCTTGGTCCTTACCGGACAGCGAGCTACCCATTACTCGCCGTTCGCAAGCCCGCGCCTACGGTGGTCGGGAATCAGCCTGGGATTCCCGACGCCCAGGGCGTCTCCCGCGGTGGTTACGGCCGTGAGGGCGCATATACTGCCTCTCCCTCACGTGCGCCGCCTCCCTCTTCGCGAGCATTACTGCTTCGCAGAAGGAGGTGACGGCTACCCATGCACTCTCGCTCCGTACCATAGCCTGAACCAGGGCCGGACGCGAGAGATCGCCGACGCCGATCACCTCCACAAGGACACGGCGGGCGGTGCTCCGCCCAAGCCGGGCAGACCTCCACCGTATGCTCCACCGTGTCCTCAGGGCGATCTTCGCAGTGGAAACACCCGGGCGTTTCCTCCCGCCTTATCCGAAACAGGAACCTCCCGAAACAACCGTGTCCGGTGAGGACCTGCGTCAGGTGGAAGATGAGGACACCGTGCCGCCTCTCAAGCCTTAAGAGGGGACTTACCGCCGCTATCGGCGCTATTTGTTATACATTTCCGATATTAGATATTTTTTATCGATATATCGGATCAAATTATATCGGCTAAAAATATTGATGTATTCAATTAAAAATATCGATACATCGATATATCGGTACCTTTTCAACAAGCATAAGTCGTTGACTCGTTGCTCTCTTCCCTCTGGTTCTCGTGCGATACGCGGACGGAATATAGCTGTGGTTTAAAGATCTTTTCGGTTGTGGGTGAATATTTTAGATGCGTAATTTCGCACACTGAGGTAAATGCACGAGTGGCCTAGCGCGCGGCTGTCCAGCTTTGCTGTGGCAGCGCACGTCCGAGGTTCGAGTCTCTTCAGACAAAATATTTTGTTTTCTTATTTTGTAAATATGTACATATATTTTTTTCTGTATACATTTTTGTTTTGTTATTAACTGGATTAATCTATTTTTATTTTAAATTCAAGCAAAATAAAATTAAAAGAAAAATAACCAAACGAAGACGATGGTGGATGATCAAAATACACAGAAATCGTACTAACTGTCGCGCCGTAGCGTCGTATACCTAGTAATACAAATTAGGCTTTTTAATACAGCGTGTTATTTAATTTTACTTCATGATTTTTTTTGTTCTATGAGTAGGATTTTAAAACCTATGTTAATCAAAGGGCCATAGTCATCTTATCATTGTATTGTCATCATATCAGCCGAAAGAAGTCCACTGCTGGACCTATGCCTCCCCCAAAAGGGGGGATTGGATATAATCGCCTCGCTTGGTAGGCGGGTTAGCGATCGCAGTATCGTGGTCAAATGCATAGAGAACGCTGCTGCCCATTCTCTAGTAATAATTTTCATTTTATTGTATAACAGCCAAACTGAAATGTGCATCCGAAAAAACTAATATCGACATGAAGAAACCAGAATCAGTCACACTGTGGTCACAATAATAATTATTTTACCGATCACGATGCTTTTCTTTTATAGGGTTCCATACCCAAAGGGTAAAACGGGACCTTATTACTAAGACTCCGCTGTCCGACCATCTGTCTGTCTGTCCGTCTGTCACCAGGCTGTATCTCATGAACCGTGATAGCTAGACAGTTAAATTTCCAGAGATTATGTATATACTTCTGTTGCCACTATAACAACAAATACTAAAAACCAGAATAAAATAAATATTTAAGGGGGCTCCTGCCAGGGGTGCGGGTTGTTCGAAAGAGATACCGCGGCCCCTGGCACACAGGCAACTGACGGAGGGAACACGGGTGGGTTTTAATCAGTAAAAGTCTGACACGCCCTCCTGCTCCACTCAGAGCGGGAGAAGATATTTGATGATTTCCAACCCAAAAAAGGGGGCTCCCATACAACAGACATGATTTTTTTGCAGTTTTTGTAGATAATGGTACGAAACCCTTCGTGCGCGAGTCCGACTCGCACTTGGCCGGTTTTATTTATTTATTACTGTGGGATGATTTCGTTCGCAGTTTTCAAACAACTGTCTAGAAACGTTCGCCACCGGCAAGTTCGCGCGCAATACTGATTGATTGCTATCAAGCTTTTGGAGACATTTGCAAACTGTTTGTCGAACAACCTTCGATTTGTGAAGAAAAACCGACGCCGACGACGCCGAACATGGGAGACCACAAACAAAAACAGACAAACACAAACAAACACCCGTCCACATGTTCGTGTTTGTTGTTTTGTGTTTGCTGTTTGCCATTGTTCGCCAAGCATGTGGAGGCGGCTTAATAATCACAGAACTTTTGCCAACTTTACCAAAACCGACAACGAGTGTGTACCTATTCGTGAGAAATAGACAAATATAGGCGAATAGAGTAGGTAACTGCACAACATCGTATTTGGGCAAATAAGACGAATACACGAACACAAACCGCGATGTGTAGTCAAAACTCTTCATGGAGACAGAAGCGCAGCACTGTTAGGCGTTTTTATAAATAGCACTAAGAAAATAAATGTAAATATTTATGTCTACTTGCTATGAAAGTATGAATGATGTTAATTAGAAAAGTGTAAAAAAGGTTTTATTTACCTATTCTACGCTCCATCGTTGACCTGAAGATTCCCGACAACACAGTTTTCCTGAAGAGATCCGACATCACAGTTCACATGATGCGATTCGCGACCGCGTCACACTAAGGGTTGTTGGTGTAAAGGAGGGGAATTCAGACAGATGGGGTTGGCGCATGCGCTATAAACAAGATGCCTATTATGCCAAGTACAGCATTGTTAGTTGTTGTATTGTATGAGACGCGATATAAACCTGATAAACGCGGGGCGTGTGCTTTTTCTGAATCAAACGTCCTATGGAATAGATACGTCCTACGAATGAACTTATAAGAAATTAATTTTGTATTGTCATTCGTCTATTTCTAGCCGCCTGCGGCAACGACAAAGAAAGGTTACAATTTTTGTGGTCCTAGATTCTAGAATTGTAAGTTCGAACCAGAGGGGTTTTTGCTCATACTAACAGCAGTGATGGCTTTCATTGCGTTATTTACGTTGTGGAGCAGACTTTTCGGTTTCACACATTTGAAATAATGCAGGATTACCTTCAAAATGATTCAGAACAATAATGCAGGATTACCTTCCAAATAATTCAGATTCAGTTACGCAATTAGGCTGCAGAAGGGCAATTTCGTAACAAATTAACAGTAGTGATGGCGCTCATTTTGACAGTCCAACAATATTCATTGCGTTGAGCAGACACATTTTTCGAACATAATACGTATGAAGCAATGGATTAGCAATATCAAAACATATCGTCAGTTGTAATATCAATTAACTAATGTAAGTACGGTTCAAAATATCATTTATTTCTCAAAGATTTACATAATCACTTAATGAGAAATAAAGTTTTAAAAATAACAATGTAGGTAATAATTAAGATAGTCCAGAGAGCTCGTCGTGCAGTTAGTAGCAGTACCTAGTAATAGTGAATTAGTTATTTTTAATAAATCTAGTAAGTGGGTAGCTACATCGTACAAGTAACCGCCAAAATGACGACATTGAGTTGAATACACAGTTCGACTGCAAATTTTCCGCTCTATCGATTGGTGTCTTTAAAATCTCGATATTTTCAACTCATTTTAGTGATGTAGGTAGTTATGGCACATTTTATAAGAAAGAGCAATGCATGTGTTAATGTAACGACAGACTTGGTATTACTTTTGAATATATTGACCGAACGAGAAACAAAATCAATAATATAAGAGTCATTTTTTCTAAAATTGGCTCTTACATGGGGTTACCATATGTAAATAGAGGGATGCCTGTCTATGGTACCTAAAATGCCTGAATTTTCAGAAAAATTCCTGTCTAAAGCAAAACGCTGTAGGTAATAAGTAAAAGCCAACAGATAATAATGAAGAGGGATATTTATTACTGATATTTGTCAGAGGACATATTTTTTTTTAATAGTTCTTTCTTTTCTAAAACCGCCCGCCGGTGTCATTCAAATTTCGCGCATCGCGCTTGCATTTATGCAACCGCGATGCGCGCGCGGGCGCGAAATTTAAAAATGCCTGTCTCTATTCTATTCTATTTTTATTTAATGGCAATTAAAGCCGATGTCGACTATTCTGCCAAAATGCCTGTCTCAGACCAATGCCGGCCCCACGCCTGTCTAAACCTTAAAATGCCTGTCAAATGCGGCGAATGCCTGTCAAATGGTAACCCTACTCTTACATGACTTATTTTGTTTTACATTATAACTTTCTGACTGTTACGTTAACCTCATCACCAAATAAAAATACTAGTTTCGTGTCTACGCTTGTTTTGCACTTTTCTATGAAACGGCTCATTTTTTTTTGGCCAAAATGTCTAAAATGATATGCTGAATTCATGGTTACAGTTTGCGCACTGAATAAAGACTTTTCTTTTCCTGTATACGACTCTAACGCTTTTCATGAAATTTAGTATGCAGTGGGTTTCGGGGGCAATAAATCGATCTACCTAGGTTTCATTTTTAGAAAACGTCAAACCAAAAAAAAAACGGTCATCCTGATATTTTCAATTTCAAATTACATTCTCTGCCTAGTACAGAGTTCATCAAACTCAGCGCATACTACCCCTCCCAAGTCCCAACCTCTAACAGACGCTCCAATTTGTGTATTATTACTGCGTCCCTTTCCGTCAGATGTTTGTTCCCTACGTTCCTTTTTGCACCGGTAACGATCCATTGCGTATGAGGTAATAGAAAGAAAGAAAGAAAAATGCGTTTATTCGCTAAGCGTTCTTCTAAACTACGAAACGGATCTACATGCAGATTTCATTTGACAGTCTAATAGATTCCCAAAACATCAGTATATTATACTGAATTCACCCCATCTGTCTGTGGAAGGGCTGCGGCTGTCCCTTACACCCTGTATATTTAGTTTTGTGGCGGCATCAAACAACGCCACATGTGAACTACGCATCAATGACCTGACGTCACACAAATCCTGCATCGCGCAATCAGAGTTTACCGCACGACTGGTATATTTACAACATCCCGACATCAACCGTCGGGCAGTTGCTCACCAGACACAACACCCGTCTGGTCGGAGGATCCTTCTTTTTCTACACAGTATGAGTGAACTTTACACCCTGTTCCTGATACGTCTACTGAGCCTCTATAGTTCTATATTTACGTTTCGAGCGGGAGCAAATTTGAAGCCAACCAGTGACCTAACTGACACATTCCAGTCTTGGTTTTCTCATGCACTTCTTTCCAGTTGGCACCGTGGAAAATGATAACTGTATTGTCAGCGCAAGGAGTTTCATTCCTTAAAATGGCATCCATGTAAAATGTGAATTAAGTAATAAAAAAATAAAAAAAACTAAATGGCCTGCTGTTGACCTCGATCACGCCTGATGGAAAGCAATTGATGAGGTCTGATGGATAGAGCATGCCCAGAAAATGCCTGTTCACTCTTGTTCAAGGCACTACTGGTACTCCCACGCATCTACGAAACACAGCAAGCTGCTTGACGCCGGACTCCGGTGGGAGGGTGGTCGCGAACCAGGCAGGCGTTAGCCCTACCACCGCAGCGTATGCTGCTGTACCAAAATAAACACTGAATCTCATCTGATTTTCGACTCTCACACTGTCGGCGATCGCTTGGGGAGCTGCAAAACCATGTCATCATCAACATCAGCAATAAGACGTCCACTGCTGGACATCGACCTCCCCCAATTTAGAGGTTTGCCATAATTGTCATGCTTGGCAGGCGGGTAGGCGATCGCAGTATGGTGGTAAAATGCATAGAGAACGTTGCTGCTCATTCCCTAGTATAAGGCCCTTAGTGGCGACTAAGGGCCTTCTACGACACCCACGGGAGGAAATGGGATGGTGCTTTTTGCGTCCGACACCAGTTATGTGTAACCCGATTATTATTGCTATGTATTTGGGGCTGTTCAAGTAAAAAAAGAGTCACTCGCCCGCTTTCCTTCCTACCTCACCGCTTAAGCCTAGGTACTAGCACGGTCTGCACCCCATAGAGTATAGTAATAGATTGCCCTTGTCGTCTGGACTGGTACCTATTTTCGTTTAAAACACTGTCGCTGACGCTACCAATGCCAGCCCCGGATCTGGGGGGGGGGAACCGGGGCACCCACCCCGGGCGGCAGTTTCAGGGTGCGCCAAAATCAAAATATAGTACCTATGATTAAAAATAAAAAGAACCTACAGAAGTTTAGTACCTACCCCACACCAATTCGAATTGTCATCATCCTTAGGGTAAAAACAATGCATATTTATACTATAGCAGGAATCGCGGTTGATTTGATTTTTTGAAGAGTTCCGTTGTCTGTCTCCGAATTGCATCATCAGATCTATATGAAATTTAAATGGGACCACACGGAAAGCACCAGCTTTCAAATAAAAAAAGAAACATCAAAATCGGTTCACCCAGTCGAAAGTTCTGAGCTAACAAACAAAAAAAGTCGAATTGAGAACCTCCTCCTTTTTTTGAAGTCGGCCTACACCACAGGCCTACACGTTTATTATACACTTCACACATACATCCTAATCCCAAACATTGTAGGTCCCAGTGGTATCGTAGACTAAAGTGACAGAAGCAAACATATCATCGTACATTACCTATTACTTTAAATAATCAATTGAATATCAACCTCGATTTTTTCGTGAATCGATTCATGAGGTTAAGATCGATTTAAAATTCAATATTTTTCGGAAAGAATCGCAAACTCTTTGAGCTGGTGACGCCAGCTAGGGATAGCTAACTCGATTTAACTCAAGTTGCGCTCAGATTGAGTTGCCGCAATTTAGTTGAATTAGATTGCCGCGATAAATGAAGAAGCGAGTACGTGATTGACGTCTCTTGTTTGGCATGTATTTTAACCTTATTTCATATTTAAATTGTACTTTAATTGTATTTTAATTAATTATAATTGTCTCAATATATGTTTTTGCTGATGATGAGTTTTTTTAAAATCTATTTCTTTTTTAAAATAATCGCGAAACAGAGACGAAATTGGTAAAAAACAATAATTCATTCAATTTCATCCAGTTACCCGAGTTCCGTAACACAAGTTGAACTCGAGTCACATGAATGTCAATCCGAGTTAACTTGAGGCGTGTCTTATCCTGAGTTGGTACATCTCTAACGCCAGTGACAGATGAATAATCATTGTCAAATATGACATTGTCACAGAGTGTCAGAGGTTTTATTAAGGTTGCCAACAACAAATAACATCAATTATTATTTTATTATTTTTCGCCTAAATGGAGGGGTTTATAAATATAATTTCAGTAGTTCTCAGTTCCATATTTTTGTCGAGCCGAGTTTGATGCTAGTTAGATTTTTCTCGGAATAAAAAACCAACGTCCATACAAAAAGCGGACATCGCCTTTTCCCAATTGAACATTTAAGAACCTTTAAGTTATAAAGTTGAAAAACTATCAAAGAAATTTGACAGTTTGGGGTAACTTGATGTGCTGGCGTCTTTAAATGAGCATAGAAAAATCTCTATGTATTACCTGTCACTTAATAGACGAGTTGGGACACTGCCAGGACCTTATAACAAAGGCCTATAACCTAATTATAGATCATAACAATAAATATCAGATGTATGCAAAAAATCTTTGATCACTTTGCTGTAGCCATAAAACGTTTAAATATCGAATATGATGCAATAATTCTCACAGAATGCTGGTTGAACGATATTTCTGTCATAAGAAGTCTTGATGGATATAATTCATTTCGAACAACGAAATATAAATAAAGCCGGAGGTGTCATCATTTATGTAAAGGAATGCCATGAAGTCCGGTCGGGTACACCTAATTAATTTATCTCAAATGCTGGAGAGAGGGGCACCACTTTTAAGTTTCTGTCCCAGTTCCAAAAAATCGTAGATCTGGGGCTGACCAATGCAGCTGTCATGTCTTTATACACCGTGAAATTTTTATGGTTTTATTTTCACGCGCAGAATAACTTGCCATAAGGAGTACTTTCGGAGTATAGAGTAAAAAAAAATAAAGATGTTTTTGTTTTAAAATGATTAAAACATATTCATCAACTCGAAAACGTGAGAATCAATAGTCACACTAGAGGTAACTTGTAGGATTTAGGTACTACTCGAATCGCACGCGCCGCCGACAAAAGGAACAGCGATGCATAAATGTTCAAAGCAAAATAAACTCTCGCACGTGGTGATTTTTCGCAATGGTTAATTTGCCATTTTTTGTTTCTAATATTTTATTTGCTTATAAAACGATTGTATTACCAAGACAAAACCATTTCGCTGCGGGAAAACAACCAACCCCTCTCGGCTGTTAGTGGCTGTTAGGCGGACTCATTGAGTCTGCTATCAATCAAAAAGTAGTTGACACTTAAGGGCCTACGTCCCGTTAGGTAGCGTAACACGGTCACTTTATGAACCGTACTGCTCATTAACGGCTTGTCTTGAAGATTTAAAAAATATATGATTTTGCTATAGATTCATATACTTAGATCATTTTGCCGGAAGTACGTTTTTGTATGTTTAATACTTTTGCTGTAAAAAAATATTTTCCAACACGCAATATTTTGGCTTCTATTCCATACTCCTACTAAACGGCTTCGTTATTTGGAAAAAAAATACACTGAAAAATAGATAGTTAGAGGTACCACAGAATCGCCGAAGCACAATTGTAAATTAATCAAAGGAATATCCCCATTTTGAGATAAAGGCTCAGAGGTGCCCAGCGCGGGCGCGGGCGGCAGTCGTGCTTTAGCATACAAACGGGAGATGAGGATACTATAGGCCTTAACATTAAAATGTCTCGGTGTATAATTTGACGTTATCAGGTGCACAGATACAAAATCGGGATGTCATTAATATGTTTACCACGAACGGCCTCCTGTCAATGTCATTCAGGCGCCAAAAGATCCTCGTTTTTTTTTTTTTTTTGGGTGGGAAATCATCAAATAACTTCTCCCGCTCTGGGTGGAGCGGGAGGGCGTGTCAGACTTATACTGGCTAAAATCCACCCGTGTTCCCTCAGTTGCCTGTGTGCCAGGGGCCGCGGATACCTAGCACAAAAAAGAATGGAAGCTTAGGATCCAGATTAATCATATCAAATCGTTTATTGAAAAGTAATTAAGTATATTATAAATAAAAAACGCGCACAGTCACAAGAAATTTAAATAATTAAAAAGCACCACCTGTGCGCAAATTTTGTATTTATTGATTTTATGATTGAGGATAGCGCCATCTAGCGGCTACTTGTCGTAGTTACAGATGCTACAGTCGGGGCACCTTCGATGAGCTTTTCGCCCTCGGCGGCTATTCTTATCCGAAATTTTGTAGTCGTAGTTGGATCGCGGTCTTGATCTTGAACACGACCTAAGGTAAAAGATAATAAAATAATTAAACGAGAAATCGGCAAACTGAGGGGTTTGTGGCTAAGTAATACAGCTGCACAGGTCATTCGACCAGCTTAAGCTATGCTTGCCGCGGTTGGTCCGTGCATGGGTGATCATCTTTCCGAAAAATCACTGTGCTACCGTTCGCTACGTGCATTTTGCCACGGTAACGATACATTCATCATCATCATTTCTGCCGAAAGTCGTCCACTGCTGGACATAGGCCTCCCCCAAGCTCCGCCACTTTGACCGGTTCTGTGCTTCCCGCATCCAACGGATTCCTGCGGTCTTCACGAGGTCATAGGTTCACTGAAAAGCCTATGGCATTAAGTCCGCCTTTGTAGACTTTTTGTATTCAAATAAACTTTTGAAAGTTAGGTAGAAATCTAACAGTTCCAGTAACTAGCTCAGATCTAAGGAAGCAAGCCTAAGTCTACGGAGAGATCACGTTCGTACCTACCTGGATCGAGACCGTGAATCCCTGCCGGAGTGTCGGCATTCATCGTCGTCGTCGTTGTTATCTTGCCCCTTGAAGAGTAAGCCCCAGTATTGGTATACCAAGTAGATCAGGGTTAGCACTCCAGCTAACTGCAATCAAAAGGGTTATATGGATATTATAACATACAGGGTTCGCGCAAACGAAGAACGCTTCCGAAAACGAAGACAGGTGATAGGATAGGTCATTCTCGATACAGTATAACAGTACAATAAAAAATCTAGATTCCATTTTACAATTTTTCCCTAATTTTTTTATAATTTTTTCTACACATGCTGTGTGAACAGTTAAATGAGAATTGAGAATTATTTGAGATTAAAAAAACGACCCCAAGTACAGGCGGCGACGTAGGATACATCTACTAAGGTTTAAATCTTAGAAAAAGAAAATAATGCGAACGCCGATATAATTTGCCGCTTGCAGAAGGAGTTACAGGATTTAGAAACCCAGCCATGCCATGTCAATGTTGAGATCGAAGAGAGACAAAAGAAAACAATCCTTGACCTTGAAAGCTCCGTGTCCCACCTCAAAGAAGAAATAAATCTGCAAGCACAGGTCGCCTTGTCCTATGAGATTGAAATAATTGGAATAGCTGAGTCCGCGAATGAAAACTTACAGCACATCGCCTTATTGACAGCCACTAAGGTCGTAGTAGAACTCAAAGACACCGATATTGACTGGGTGACCGTCAAATTAGCCCAGATAGCGACCATACCCCTAAACTTGTGCGTTTGTCCCACCGTGCCAAGCGGAGCGGACTCATCAAAGCATCAAGATCCAGACGTAAATTAAACACTGATTTTACATTCGGAAGAAGGAAGGTGCACCAGCTTCGCAATTCAGCAGACATCGAGCAACATCTCAACCAGGCAAGCCAAAACGTGTTCTTAGCACAAGATGCACAACAAACAAATATGTAGTCATGGAATCTTGTTTAGACTCGCAGATCATATTTTGTTATGTGATACGTGTTCTGCAGCTAAGTTTACCTTAATTTCTGTTTTTACTTCCTTAGTTATAAGTCGCTTTCTATTTATCGTTTCAATTTCATGTCTTGTAAAGTTGCTGCTATTCTGTTATTACTTGTATTTTCACAATTATTTTTCGGTTAGACACTCTTGTACATATTTATTAAACACTTCACAGAAAATAATACATCCTAATCACAAATATTGTAAATCCCGGTGGTATCGTAGGCTAAGTGACAGAAGCAAACTTAACATCGTACATTACCTATTACTTTATGGTCTTTCTCCGTGGATAATTTAATAGTACATGAGAATTTAGAAAAATCTCTATGTATTACCTGTAGAGATCTCGCAAAGGCATTCCTCACAGTCTCGAGTGAAATACTATTAAAGAAACTGGAGTCGCTTGGTATAAGAGGAGTCGCCCTAAACTGGTTTCGCAGCTACCTAACTGATCGCCGGCACTGTGTTACGACTCGAAAATCAGATGAGCGATGAATTAAGTGTTTCTTTTGGTGTACCGCAGGGTAGTCTTCTGGGCCCGACTTAATTCACAATTTACATGGATGATATTTTAAGAAATGAAATTCCTAACGCCGACTTGATTTGTTACGTTGATGATACAGTTATCATTTTCCACGGTGCCGACTGGAATGAAATCCACGAGAAAACCGAGTCTGGAATGAGTACGTTAGCTAACTGGTTGGATTTCAATTTACTCACACTCAACGAAAAGAAAACGAAATACATAATTTATTGAAAAACAAATGCCACGGAACTTCCTGGATGGAGGTTAAAAGTTTACAGATGTAAGTCTAACGAGCTTGCCGGTAGGTCTGTTTCCACGTATCTGTGTAACGAGACCGAAAGGATTGATCACCTAAATACTTCGAAGTGACATTAGATCAGCATCTCTCTTTCAAACAACACATTACGGTTATGGCAAAAAACGAGTTCGTAGGCTGATCTATGTTATAAAGCTACTACGTGAATGTGCTTCTACCGAAACTCGTAAATTAGTTTACCTTACCCTCTGTCAGTCTCTACTCCAGTATTGTATAACAGTTTGGGGTGGGGGCCGCCAAAACTCGTATGTGAGAGCTAGAGAGGGCGCAACGCGCTGTTTTGTATAGACAGATGCAGCACTTCTTGGGGTGCGTAAACTGTTCATTTTTACCATTACAACTAAAAGTCAGTTAAAAGTTTTGAAGAGAATTGACTTAAACGCCATTCAAAGTAAGAGAAAATTTCGAATCCCGAACCCAGCAGTCAACTCTGCGTATGCCCAACGACTACCATCATTTCTACACACTTATATCTACTGACAATAAGGTAAACTCGGTACTTAAGATCCACAACTCCTCTTACACCCAAATGAAACACACTGAAACAATTCTTAGTTTAAACAATTAAAATCAACTTACACAATGTAGAGTTACAAACACCCTTACACTCCCACACACACACACACACACACACACACACACACACACACACACACACACACACACACACACACACACACACACACACACACGTAACATACAATATAGAACAGCAGCAAATTTTTATTATAGAAATTAAACCAAGTCTGATCTTTCATTTTGTACTATCGAACAATCTCAGTACATTTTTTTTTCATAAGATTTTTGTTTGTTTTTGTGAATCATACATAAAATACCATTGCTGTCATTAATTTTGTAGTTGTTTTGCGTGTGTTAATACACACGCAAAACAACTACAAAGGACAGACGGTTAAAGTTACAGGAGTTCATTTAGAAATAAATAATAGTTAAAAAAAACTAAAAAACACGCATTAAAAACTAAATTAAAAAAGGAGGAAATAATTTAATTCAATTAAAAAGCGTGGGGTGCTTTTTGAGGTATTTTTTATAATCAATTAATGTCAAGCACCCCACGCTTTTTAATTGAATTAAATTATTTTCTCCTTTTTTAGTTTGGTTTTTAATGCGTGTTTTTTAGTTTTTTAAACTATTATTTATTTTCTATTTTTTTAGTTCTGATATCTACAAAAACATGTTTTTTTTTATTTATTTTTTTTCCTTTTTTTTTCATTTTTCTCAATTTTTTTTTTAAATTTTTAAACTGTCATTGGCCCTCGATAAGTTTATAAAGTTTCAATGAAATCTGACCGTTTAAAGTGGGTCAAAATCGCGCTCTAAGGAGTCGGTTACATACAAACATACAAGTGAAGCTAATATAAAGCGTGTAAAAAAATGTTTTTCCCATGGGCAACTCTATGTATCAAATCCGCCAGATCTTTATGTTTTGGCAAATTATGGGAAAACAAAAAACTTAGTTTATAAACATGTACTTAAATAAACTCTTATTAATACTTTATACCTTATGTAGGTAGGTATTTAAATAATTTAATAAGCTCTTTGTAGTGAAAAACTGCAAATAGGTCATTAAAGTATTTATAAGTATGGGTCTTATTTGTAAAATAATTAGCCTTAAAATAATTAAAGATGCTACCCAAAGACACTATTCCACGCGGACGAAGTCGCGGGCACGGTATAATTTAATATGTCTTGTCTAATCTTTTGTTCCCCAAATTGGAATTATAGTTAAACATTACAATGAATAAATAAGCTTTCAATAATAATTGTCTTGATTACAACGATACAATGGGATCCATTAGAGCCTTCAGCAGGTATGCTATTAAATAATTATTGAATAAAAGGCCCAAGTTTGATCACAGATACCGCTGCTATATTGACCCCACAATGTGTTTATGCCTCCTTGCTATATACTCATTGCCTGACAGAAGTAGGTTGGAAGGAGGTCCTTTCAGTGTAAAAATCCTACAATTATCATCAACTTTTGGATTCAATGCATGTGTATTAGACTATATCAGTCAGTTTCATTCTATGTTTTAACTCTTCGCACATCAAGTGCACACCATGTGTTCCGATAACAATATAATTTTTATTGTGTCTGCTAATTAGATGCGCAACGGGCTAGTATGATCTAATATCATTATCAACATTTGAATCAGGCAAAAGGTGGCTATTTCTATAATGGGGCAACCAGAGAGTAAGAAAAAACAAAGAGTTAGACCTACCGCGATATTGAGCTGCCTAACGCGAACAAAGTCTATGATAGAGTCAATCAGAGTGTCCATCGCCTCTGGGTACTGCGTCTATGTTGGATTTTGCGAAGAAACCACACTACATGGCCTGAAGCATACTGTTGAGAAGAAATTGCACTGGCTCGAAAGGTAACGAAGAAATTTGTTTGAAACTAAAAAAATATCGCTTTAATTTTTTTGTATAACCAAAAATTTTGCATGGAAAATGTCCAAAATGACAGTTGAGATGTTGAAATTGACGTGTTCCTTTTATGAATTCTTCTTTTTTCGTTAACTGTTTTGTTGGTGGTTATCCAAGAAGATCTGATGCTGTTTTGTCGCCATTATTTTCTAGTTTCTTTTGTGTTGAATTCAGAGACCAACTTGACCCTGGATACATTGTTCTTTTCTGATTCCTTGTGTGGTCTTGGTACTTTTCTGGTGGTCCCCATTTACATTCGAGCTTACTGGAGTTGTACGCTTGTTCCAAAGCTTATGACTAGTTAACTTTTATCATTTACGTGATCTGCAGAAGCAGTTTCATAATTTCTTTCTTTTCAGACTACTCTGGCTAATCTTAACTTTGAGTGCTTTTGGCGGCGCAGTCTACTGCGCGCTCAGTCAATATTTCAGGTATTATCTCTATCTACATCTAGATCATAGGCTCATCCGAAGTACGTCATTATCGTAATCATTATTTCTGCGTGGTCTTCCTTTCCTTTCTGTCACTCTCCATGATTCCGTGCATCCCAGGTCCTCGTATTTCCTGAAACTTTGACGATATCATCAGCCCAACGCAGTTTCGGAAGTCCCGGATTTCATTGTCCTATACCCTAGTTGCGTAACACGGTTTCACAATCCGAGGGTTTTGAAAGATATTCCTAATCCATTGCTTCATTGTGGTTTGAAAAAATCGTCTGCTCAACAATGTTAATAACGCATTGAACGTGGCTGAACTGTCAATATGATTCTTTGGGCGTTGGCCATCCGTATACCGTCATACTATGATAGTTTTTTGTTTATACTTGGTTTTGTTCTGATAATCGTGCAGGTACAACTCGGAGCCAGTGGTGGTATCTTTTCAGCGGGACTACAGAAGCTGGTGGACCACCTTCCCAGCTGTGACCGCCTGCTTCCTTGACAGAGTGCAGCCGGATAAAGCTAGAGAGCTGATTGAGGAGTAAGTATTAAGCTGTTGAAAAATTAATCTTAAGGAATTGTTTAAAATTACAATAAAAAATATATTTATAATAACATCCGTTCCAAAGGTATGCAATATTTTCACTACGCGCTAACTAATCCCTACTAATATTTTAAATGCGAAAGTAACTCTGTCTGTCTGTATGTGTCCGCATGAACCGATCGTCATGAAATTTAGTAGAGATATAGCCTAGGATATGGAGAAGGACATAGGCTAATTTTTTACGCGATAACCGACATACACGCAGGCGGAGCCGCGGGAAAAAGCTAGTTATTAAATATGCACATGCGCACCGTACACCGTGTAGGCACAGACAGCCGCGTGAGTTCAATGCCTTCGTAAACAGCTGATTCTAATTTTTCCATCACATTTTTCGGACTTTGGACTGGAAAATCGAACTTACAGTACAAATGAATTTTACGACCAGGTTCGTCCACCAACCACTGAATCTAAGCCGTGGTTCCTAATCAGTGGGGGTTAGTTCTTGTACTCTTAAAAAATGGTACGGGTGCTGGCCTTCTTCGTGTATTACTGTCCACGCGTAAATAACGTGATTTATTCCTAAGTCCCGTGTGAATGGTCGTTGAAGTAGTCCGACACTCGTTCTTCAACGTTACCGGAGAGCTGTGGCGTGCATATATTTGACGAGGGTGAAACTGGCAATGATTCAATAAACGCTAGTAGACCTCCAGGATGGTGGGGATAGAAGGCATTCGTCGTTGGTCACCATACAGTTCACGCTACCGATTACGTGCTGCAACTAAACTTTCACCGGTCGTCAAGTAACATACTATCATAACTAAATACTCGCGATTTGTTTATACGTAAATGGCATTTTGGTGGGTAGGGAAATAATCTTACAGTCAACTACCTAGAGCCTTTATGTGGCAGCAGTAAGGCCGTGACTTTACATCAACATGAATCATGAGCCGTCACTATTGCTCCCGTCTACTCCACATATCAACGTCATCTTCTTGTCTCCACCAGCACATGGAACGTGACCGAGGAATCAGATCCCACGAAGTACAGATACTATTACGAGTTCATAGAGCTAATAGCTGACGTCTCCTTCCGCGATAACCTGCAGAACTTCTGGAAGTACCAGAGCGATGAGACCGTGAAGGGCATTGATCTGCTGGAACTCGCGCTAACTGTTCATCCCTCGTCTGTGCTGCAGGTTATTGTGTCTAACAATGAGCATGAGGTAAGCCGTTGGTCTCGACTGTAATTCGTGGCTCCTTTACAGTCGTTACGGGTCGTCAGAGCCCCACAAAGTCCGACAACCAGTCTTATCAAGGGGTATTGTATTATCCAGTAACTGGGTTGTGAGGCAGTCGCCCCATGTAAAGTACTGCATCTGGTGAGACTGGAAAAATACCCCTATATTGTTGGGAAAAGGTTAATCAGATGATGAATGAGCATGAAGTGAGTGCCTTCAACCTGTAAGTAATTGCGATGTAACAGAATTCGTGGTTTTAGGTACGAGGGGTTTAATTAACATACAGTTTTTGCATCCTGGGCAGTAAAGAACAGTTCAGTGCAGAGCGTAGTGTGATTAACTTAGTCAGCCTATATTTTTCCCACTGTTGGTACCACTCCCTATCGGTGAGAGGGAGTGAGCTGTTATCCATCACGCGGGCCCAGTGCGGGTTGGTAAATGTCACATGTCTTTGAATTTTTTGGTCCGAGGATATGCCGGTTTCCTCACGATGTTTTCCTTCGCCGTTTTGAGAGCAGTGGTGATGAAATAATTTACACAAAGTAAAACGCTAGTCTATGTTCGAACCCACAAATTGCAAATCGCAGTTGCACCACTGCTCGTAGTAGTTGTGTATACGTGTAATGACGCAGTTTTCTTAGAAAAAACACCCCTGGTAGGAAGATGGGGACCTACCTCGTACCTCGTCTTCTGCCAACCTTTCTGTTCCAATTAGAAGCTATCCACTTATCCATTTTCTCCACGTCTTCTCTCTTATCGGCATAAACTTTATGTGAATAGGTTAATAACTTAGTTCATGCCATGGTAGAATGCCAGTCAGTCAGACCTACTTGTGGGGTTGACTGCCAAGATATCCTGCGTAGAAAGAATTCTTGTATCAAAAGATAAAGAACAGATACTTGGGACCTACAGAGAACCATTCCTTTCAGGTACACTGGGACCCTGTAATGACAGAAGTGGGAATGTGTCTGACTTTCAACTCAATTTACGCCGAGTTCCAGCACATGCTTCAGGAGGTAGGCTGGACACCTTTCCAGCTGCTGCAGTGTCACTATCATAGCGGGCAGTGCTCTGTGAGAATAGACTCTATGAACAACGCTGTTAGGGTGAGAGTCGATTAACTTCTTCTGTATGATCGAATAATAATTGAAATAAAGAATTCGCAGTCTGAAAATGAGCAGTCGTATGAACAATATTGAGATCAAAGGATGACTTCATCGAATCTATTATAATTGGAAACTTGTATACTAATTATTATGCTGAAGAGTTTGTTTGGTTGATTGAACGCGCTAATCTCTGAAGCTACTTATTGGATAAGAAGAAATATTTAAGCATTTCATTCTTGAGAAATTCTCTAGACAAAATAAAAAAGAGTCAGAAAGAACGGTACCTAAGCAAAAAGAACACCAAGAAATTTCACTAGAATGATGTACCGGGCAGAGGCTAGTTCTCTATCAACTGTAATCCATTCTTTGTTATAGGTGTAAGTCTTAAAAGTAAACTTGTTCACACATGTCTGAGCTTCGGGCCATCCAATCCAGACCCTCAGGTCCTTGAGCATGCTCTGGCGTACATATAAACGGATTTCTGTTGACCTAGGAAAGCCCTGAGCCGGAACTGTGTTTTATCGGTTTTTTTTCCTTTATTATGTTCCAGTATTTCATACATTCTCCGTATGAGATATCAACAGCCATATCCAACCCAACTGGTGAAGTCTTGCCTGGAGAAGAGCTCATTATTGATTATAAGGTAACTTTCTTACGAAGAATTAGATCCTTCTCATGATATGCGTACTGGCGTGATGATATGTAATAAATTAATAATACTTACTTATTCTTATGTGCGTCTTAGGTTGTGGAGATCCAAGCGTCGCCGAGTGTGAAGAGTCTGAGATCGGAACAGCGGCGATGCAAATATCCTGACGAATGGATCAGCGACTCTATACGGGTGGGCATATGGTTCTTAGGCTTATACCTCCATTAAAACCTAGTAATAGCGATTCCCAATATATGTGATGAGGAGGATTCCAAATAAACGGTATTCTTTCTTTCTAATTATTTCATAGTAATTCGGCCCCATCGGCCATCTGTGCTGCGATCAATGTGCCGTGCCTACTGTCTCTTAACTTTGGCAATTCTTCAGGCTATGTCGGTTAACTTGGTTCTTCTGGGGACCACTTCATTTCTGATTCGTTCTCGTAGGGATACTCTAAGCTCCAAGTTACTGCTGACAGTGTACCGGAAAACGTAGAGTTGGAAGGCCTCCCACAAGGTGGACCGATGGCCTTCTGGAGCGGAATGGATGCGGGAAGTGCAGAACCGATCGAAGTGGCGGTCTATGTCTAGCAGTGGACGTCTTTCGGCTGAAAACTTGACTATTATGAGGTACTGGATTCCCTTCTAAAAGATTAGCCCCAGACGGCAGGAGATATGGACGAATGGAAGAAGGGCCAAAACTCGGCGAGAGGTCTTTGCGACCAGCCTGGGTCTTTCAATGTTTCTAACCATACTTTTTCAGGCATACAGCTTCTCTCTATGCCAGATGCATTGCCGCAGTCGCATGGCCTTCATGTTCTGTGGATGTAGACCATACTTCCACGTTAAAGGAGGTGAGCATCTGTCTTCTACGTTTATTTTATAGGATCTGGCTGATCAGCACTTTGTAGGCTGTCATCAGCATCACCAGCGTGGTTCACATAAAATGGCAATCCATCGTAATGTCTTTCATTTTGTGATCCAATGCTTCATAGGTTTAAAAAAATCGTCTACTCGACAACGGAAATTATGCAATGAACGTGGGTGAACTGCCTTAATAATATGAAAGGCTTATAGAGTTTGAGGAACAGGGCGTAAAGTTCACTCAACCTCCATAGAAAAGGGAGTATCCTCAGACCAGACAGGTGTCGTGTCTGGTGGGCTAATGCCTAACTATTGATGACCAGACGTTGTGTACCTATATACTTGTTTTGCGCGGTAAGCTCTGTTTGCGCCATGCATGGCTTTGGTGTGGCGATGGCGTCAGTGTCATGCGTAGTTCACATGTGGCGATATATGTAGATACAGGCATTACGATCGATTGACATTTTATGTGTGTTACACAATTATCATTATACTATGCTCAAAGTGTTGTGCTTGTAGCTAAACTCAGGCGACGCCCGTTCAGTACTGATTATAGACAGGAGACAATTTCAGCTGTAATCCATTACGATTTTTCTAATGCGACATTGCTACGAGTTTTCTTTTCCCAAGATAATCTATGAAGGTTGCATACGAATAAACCTTTATAAAAGGAAAAATAACTGACTGACAAAGAAAAAATAAGCACAAGTCAGTCAACAGGCAACAAAAGACCAAAGCAAAGAACTGTCAGGAAAAATTTTCGACACCAATGAAAACTAACAGGAATTAAAACATTTTATTCGTTAAAAAAATCTGTTTTAAATTTTTTATTAAATCCGTTTGCCTTTTCTTTACGCGGGAACCAAGATGGGGACGTCTGTGATGCATTCGGGATGGCGTGCATCGGCCGGAACGTTGAAATCCTCATTAACATTCCCAAGAACCTTGCTAAATGCACATGTCTACCCCAGTGCGCCGAACTCAATTATTATTCACACACAAAAACGATCCTTATTCGGTTAGTGGCTTTTTTATTTTCTATCAGTAGATTGTAGATATTTAAGACGACCCACTGACCGTATCTTTACCTGCTATAGCGTTCACAATCCTCTGTTACGAGAATTTTCTTGCGGAAGGCAGTCTAGCTTGATTCCAACCTCCTTGGCAAGATCTGACTTTCGCAGCTGTCACTGTCAAATCATCGATATGGCTATGCCGTAGTTTAAATGTAGTAGATTTTCCAGTAAAGCTAAATGTATGTGCTGAATGTAGACAGTAGATGAATGAATGCTTAGACAAAACCGCGCTGTTGGAATTTCATCTTACGGCGAAGAGTTTTCATTGAAACGCGTGTAAACGTGTATTTACTATAAATAGATGAATAAGCTGGGATAAAACCATAGAATCCATACCTATATGTATCTCTATGGATGAAACATTTGCAATTAGAGGTTCCACTTAAAATACTTAATTGTCTTTTCGGCTCTTACACGGTAAATATTGCATATGGCATTGCTGTTGGAACAAAATACCTTTGTTAAACTTACATACTTAAATCCTTAAAATTCAACTGTATGACACAATATTTTTCAATTTTAATTAACCCTATTAAAACCTATTTTAACCCAATCAAAACCCATTTAACCGTTATAAAACCCTTTTTGACCCTAAGTATTTTAACCCTCTTAAAACCTTTGTAATTTCATTAAAACCTATTTAAATCCCTTAAAACCTACATGAATGGGACAACGCCGGATGCGGAGGAGGACCCTCGATCAGCCATCAGGATCAACATGATGCCGCCAAAGATCAGACTGAATCGGGACATCATATTTACATTGGAAGACCTTTTCGGTTGGTTCCAGCGCCTGCTTAGAAACTCTTTGTGACGTCTTTTTATTGGCATTTCGTTTGGCACGTAAATTCGTTTTTGCACGCTCGCTGAGACTTTGTTACATGGACGCTGGCAAGTTTATTTTCAAGGGGGTGCATCTTCAGCTCTACGAAGCGAGCTCGATAATTTTTTCAATTCACATCGAATATGTTAGGTTATTATTTGCCCATTCATACAAGGAGTATGATGTTGACGTATGCAGAAAAGCTTGACAAATAAGCGAATGCAAAGTTAGCTCGATAATTTTTGCACCTCGCATCGAATGAGATAGATTTATTTTGTCCATGCATAGGTACAGAAAGAAGACTAACTGTGTAGATTTATATATGTATAAATGCTTAAGAATTAATATACAGTAGGATGCAAGAGCGAGCGAAGCATGCTCGATAATGTTATCACCCTACCTAGGATCGATTTTCGGAAATAGAAGAAGATTGCAAAATTTTAGGATATCGCCTGGAAAAGCTTGTTCCATGTATTATTCGATTAGGCATTATCGGATATTTTTATATTGAATGTTTTTACACCTATGTTTTATTTTGAAGCCAGCCAAGCTGGATGCAAGAGGGTGCATACTCAAAATCAAAAATCAAAATATTTTATTTCACATAAGCCTGCATGGGCACTTATGAAACGTCAGAAGCTAGGTGCACGGTTCCAATTTGTCGTTTCCTATGGAGAAGAGCCGGCAAGAAACTCCACGGTTACTCTTTTAAAAATAATTGGCTTTTACAATGTTTTCAAATTACAGTGATAATAGGTACTCTCCAGTATGCACCCTCTTGCACCCCGCTCCTGGCGCCCTTTGCTTTGTTTTTGTGTTGAGTCTACACTGGCTTAAAACCTTCTTACTATTTTAAAGGTTGAACTTGAAACTCACAAGTTGTGTTAGTGGTGTACACCCTCTTGCACCCCGCTCCTGGCGCCCTTTGCTTTGTTTTTGTGTTGAGTCTACACTGGCTTAAAACCTTCTTACTATTTTAAAGGTTGAACTTGAAACTCACAAGTTGTGTTAGTGGTGTACATTATGTTTAATTGCGCGAATAGATTAAGAATGTATGCAGGTAAGCGGCTTTAAGAAAGCCGCTTACCTACGCTTGTTTAAGTCTATATGTAAGAATCTTGTCTGGCAAAAAGATGGATCTAGTTGCTAGTATGCCTATTTTTTATTTTAGTCTAGATACTAGATACCAAGAGAGTCTTGCATAAATCCTCATTCGAGGAAGGACAAAAAGTCACCCCACGATAACCTAACGGCACTAGTTAGGGTAACCAAGTGTCCCGCTCGCTCAGACGAACTTACAAAAACGAAAAAAATATTATACGCGGAACAACGGGGTAGTTGCGTGACACACTAACTGGCATTAGGAATGATTTCCATTTTGACAGTTCAACAATATTCGTTGCGTTATTTACGTTGTTGAGCAGAGAAATTTTTCGATCATTTATTAACGTGGTCGCTCACAATGGGCCTCATAAGAAGGCTTAAAGTCACCCAAAGGGCAATGGAGAGGGCTACGCTTGGAGTTTCCCTGCGTGATCGAATCAGGAATCAAGATATCCGCAAGAGAACCAAGGCAACCGACATAGCCCGAAAAATTGCCAAACTTAAGTGGCAGTGGGCAGGGCACTTTGCTCGCAGAACTGATGGCCGATGGGGCCGAAAAGTTCTGGAGTGGCAACCGCTTACTGGAAGACGTAAAGTTGGAAGGCCTCTCACAAGGTGGATCGATGACCTTGTGAGGGCCGCAGGAGGCAGCTGGATGCGGGAAGCACAGAACCGATCGAAGTGGCGGAGCTTAGGGGAGGCCTATAACCAGCGGTGGACGTCTTTCGGCTGAAATGATGTTGATGATCAATATGAAGCAATGGATTAGGTAGCAATATCCTTCCAAATTTTTCGATTCAGATTTATAGTGTGTTGCGCAACTATGGAAATAGCCGTCTGCGCAAATGGGCGTCACTGGTTCCATCTACCCATCGTCCTAGACAGTGTCACACCTAATGCCGTTTCCTTTCAGCCTCACTAGGCGGTACAACTGCGCTATTCGTCGGAGCCAGCGTTCTGACAGTTGTGGAGACAGTACTCTTCATTATAAGGCATCTAGTACGATTGGTCGTCGCGAGAAGGCGCGGCAGAGTTGTAGATTTTAAGCCTTAGAGCAGCGGGGTCATTGTATAACCCACTAACAGTAGGAATGTCATTCATTTTGACAGTTCAACAACATCCATTGCGTCATTTACGTTGTTGAGCTGACAATTGTTTCGAACTTAAGAAGTAATGTGTACGGAAAATCCTTCAAATGATTCTGATTCTGATTGATACTGTGTTATGATATTAGGGAGCAGTATTCAGCCACAATACACAGGACATAGGGCACGCATGTAGGTGGGTATTTTCTTCAGGGGTTTTTTTTTTGATGTTTGGAAATCAACAAATAACTTCTCTTGCCCTGGGTGGAGCAGGAGGGCGTGTCAGACTTTTACTGACTAAAACCCACCCGTGTTCCCTCAGTTGGCTGTGTGCCAAGGGCCACGGTATCTCTTTCGAACAACCCGCACTCCTGGCAGGAATCAGCCCTTGCGGACCCCACCAGTTGGTCTGACATCTACATATTTGAGGAGCGCGTGGTACACAAAGCGCCGTCGACCCGGGCTTGGTCCTTACCATACAGCGAGCTACACATTACTCGCCGTCCGCAAGCCCGCGCCTACGGTGGCCGGGAATCAGACTGGGATTCCCGACGCCCAGGGCGTCTTCTGCGGCGACTAGGGCCGTGATGGCCCATCAACTGCCTCACCCACACGTGCGCCGCCTCCCTCTTCGCGAGCATTACTGCTTCGCAGAAGAAGGTGACGGCTACCCATGCACTCTCACTCCGTATCATGGCCTGGTCCAGGGGGCCTACTTCGTAAGTACGAAGTCCGTCGTTTCGTTCGAACTAACGGGCGTTTCCAACTCCGTATCACTTACGGACAGAAGATTAGTTTGGAGCCCGAACTAAGAATGTATGACAACACGATTTGACAGCTGTCCCTACTCCCGATAATGGTTTTGCCCGTCCAAAAAAGTTAGTTAATTGGCTGTAGGATTCACTAAGAAGTTTCGAACTACTTTCGGACGGACCCGTATCTTCGTTGACGGAGTTAGAGAGTAGGCCCCCAGGGCCGGACACGAGAGATCGCCGCCGCCGATTGCCTCCACGAGGACATGGCGGTGCTCCGCCCAATCCAGGTAGACCTCCACCGTATGATCCACAGTGTTCGGGTTGTTAAAGGATATATTTTCATCCCACACATTGTTTTTGCTGTTGTGTGGCTCAAAACTGGTTTGTCTTGAAGGGCCCTGAGGACACGTAGAATCGATTAAAAAAGTCCTATGGGAAATGGCAAAAAAAAAACAAATGTAGGTACCAATTTTTTGTAGGTACCTACTACATTTGAGCACTAATTTTACATTAGAATTTAGAAGTGTGTTAGCGTGGTATTCTATAGTAGAAATAATAAAGAGTGTAAATGATGAAATGTTGTTTTATTTATCACCTTATACCAGAATGAAAATAGAAAATAAAAACGCTAATTTTTATTATAAGTAGGAAGTCATACCTACCTACGTACAGACGCCAGCATATCAAGCTACCCCAAACTGTCAAATTTTCCCGATTGAACATGAACCTTAAACATACGTGATAAAGTTGAAAATCTATCAAAGAAATTTGACAGATTGGGGTAGCTTAATGTGCTGGCCTCTGCACTTACATTCGTTCGGTAATTTATGACATGACAGGCGCAAAACGTGACTGTATTTTTTGTATCAATTTTGAATTACTACATTACGGCATTTAATTCAAGGTCATTTTGTTTATCATTCAGTTTGGAATACCGACACTGCAGTGTAAGACTAATAACCATGAAAATATTCTGTATGTATTCAATAGAATAATTAGCAACTAAACGCGAATTTCTTAATTGCTACAAACAACAACGAAACGTTAGCTCCTGTCACAACGCCCCTTCACAAAAATATTTATTTACGAAAATTATAACCTGAATTTTATATAAATTATAAACAACGAACGAACGATAATCATGTTTTTGACAATACTGTCTTTATCCATAAACACAGTATATTATGTTTTCTCTATATTTTACTTTTTATTGTCCTGGTCCCATACAGTTTTGCCTTTTGGATTGGATGTCGGCATGTTGGGATTCTCTGCGTATTATTTGACCAGGTTGAAGAAGCCAGAGGTAGAGAATGTGGTCAGTATATTCGGACCTGAGCCCTGGACTAAGGAAAGCCAGTTGAATCCGGATAAAGTGGTCCGGTGCATCGCGCATAGGGGAGCGGGTCTAGACGCTCCTGAAAACACTATGGAAGCGTTCAAGTATGTAAGTAACCTTTCTAAACTGTTACTAAAGAGGATAATATAGTCTTTACGCATTCACTAGTAGTAAAGACTTCTTGTGAAAATTTATACAAACATAGATATTTGAATATGAAATATAAACTTACACAGCCTTATTACAAAACAAGGTTTTTCTTTTGACATGGTAAACCGTCAATGTAGTTTTTAAAATTGGAATGTAACTATGATTAAAATACAGTTCTTTTTATAAACCTGCCAATTCATTCCGGTGCTAAGTTGTCAGCTCTGTTAGTAGGTATTGTCAATAATATAAAATTAATAATAAAGTTCGAAATTTAGAAAAAACTACTCCATGGTTTAAACTTGGGTCTGACGATAAATAATGCTTTGTAATAAGATAAATAATGTTTAATTATATTGAAACAAATCTGTGCATTGCATTGTCATAATTTATTATCAGTAGGCAACCCAAATACATTAAAAATACCAATAGCCCTTATCCACTATTGTTTCATAGATCATACAAACTAAGCAAAAGTTTTTCAATAGAATGAAAATGCATTTACATATAGTTTACCAACCCATACCGGGCCCTTTTTTTATGGCCCACTCCTTGGAGGCCTGAGCCTCAGCAGTTTGGTACATTATAGGCTGAATAGTTTGTTTGTCTATGGCCTTACCAGCCTTACATTATTAATGTACAGACATCAGCACATCAAGCTATCGCAAACTGTCAAATTTTCCCAATTGAACGTGAACCTTATTTTATTGTGATAAAGTTGAAAATCAAAGAAATTTGACAGATCGAGGTAACTTGATGCACTGGCGTCCATACAGTGAAAGAAACAAAAGCTTAACTCTAAAACTAAATCTATAAATCAGCAATGAACTTACTTTTCCAGTGCGTAGAACATGAATGCAACATCATAGAGCTGGATGTACGATCGTCCAAAGATGGCAAACTGCTGCTCCTACATGACCAGGGATTGGAACGGCTGGCCGGGACAAGCATCCCTGATGTTCGTGCAGTAGACTGGGACAAGATTAAGGATATTGACGTGGGTGCTACTCATCCTAATAGGTTGGTTATTTTAACTAGCTTTTATTTAACTTGATTCTATGTATGTATGTTAGTTTGGAGCAAATCTTGCAAGCTGAACTAAAACCACTTCCACTTATCTTATGGAGCTAAAATTTCACATGTTGATTCTGTTCCGAAGACAATGCATTTTTATGATGCATGACCTGATTGTACAACTAGGATTGGCTCCAGACGAAAGACCTCCTTAAGGTGAACCTAGTCCACATTTTTTGCATACAAACTTCGGGAGTGTTTTACTCCACTGTCTGACATGGCACATCCAAAGTCAAATATGATATCGTTTTGTCTCAGTATTAATATTGTATGTACAGAAACAGAATACTTAAATAAAAACCCATTAAAAAGTTAGGAGCCAACAAAGATTCGTTGTTCATGCTAATTTTACTTAACTTTGGGCGTGTTTAAGTAATAAAAGAAGTGTAAAGTCTCCAAAACCAAGTCGGTCTCGACAAAGATCAATTATCGAAAAGTTCAATAATCTTTATTGGTCATTGATTTATGCATTGGCTATTTCATAAAACCCGATCTTCCAAAAGACTTTTCTTAATTTTTTCTCGAGTTTTTTTCTGTTAATGATCCTGCATCTCACTCAATAACGTTGTGCATGTAGACTAGCGTCTAACTGCTCATCACTGATACTATCTCTGTCGGACACGAAGCCTGGTGAGACAGCGTGATTTTTAGCCAGGCCCACCAGTGAGTTCGAGCCCGCGACTAGGTTCCCCTAAACGGTCAACGGTACATACTGGAAATTTAATCTACACACTTAATTATAATAAAATAACTTGTATATTGTCAAACAGTAACCAGTTTAAGAGTTGTAGCCAGACAACCAGTCTAATTTATTCTTTTTTCTTTTGTTTATGGCTTTCTACAAACTCTAACAAAAATGTCTTCGAGTTTTTGTGGCATTTAAGTAGTAGGGGTAATAGATACTTTTCAAAAGCAAAGCAAATAATAAATGAATCCTTTCCATACAGAAAACAGTTCAAAGACGTGCGCCTATGTTTACTGGACGACGCCCTGGACTACCTTCTAGCTAATAACATGAAGGTTATAATCGACGTCAAAGGCGAAGATAAACAGGTATTCAATCTTGTTGTAAAAGTTCAGCTTGGTGTTCTTAAAGCTAAGCTTCCAAAGGCGACCTCAAGCGGCAACATTGCCGAAACGCAAGGACAGACTGCGCTGACGTCATTTTTCTTTTTGAAGTGAAACTTCTTATGCGACTTCCAACAAGTTTCCAACAACGTTTAACGCTAAAGGTTGCGTTAAACATTTAACGCTACCGAGGGACAGAGAAAGAAAGATACACAAAAGTAGAAAGTAGGAGAGAGAAAGAGAATGAGTCGGTTTCACTTCTTCCGCGCGGAGGGACTCCACGCACTTTTTTTTTAGAATGTCCCTCGCATGGAGTTTTTTGGTTCCGTGTGTTGCCGGACGTAAAGAACAGCACCATCCCATTTCTTCCCGTGGGTGTCGTAGAAGGCGACTAAGGGACTTACTAGAGAATGGGCAGCAGCGTTCTCTATGCATTTTACAATCATACTGCGATCGCCAACCCGCTTGCCAAGCGTGGCGATTATGGCAAACCACCTCCTTTTGGGGGAGGCCTATGTCATATGTCAACATTTAAATCATCAATGAATGATGATTTAAATGTTTATAATTCAGTAAATACATGTGGCTAAATAATAACAGCCGCACGGGTCGATCGATCAGGTTAAGCTACGCTGGCCGCGGTTGGTCCGTGGATGGGTGACCATCTTTACATACCAAGACCCCTCCGTGCCTCGGAAAGCACGTTAAGCCGTTGGTCCTGGCTGTCATTCGTGGATATATGACGGTAATTGCGGGTCGTCAGAATCCTGAAAGTCTGACAACCAGTCTTACCAAGGAGTATCGTATTATAGCCAGTTATTGGGTTGTGAAGGTCAGATAGGCAGTCGCTCCATGTAAAATACTGGTATCTGCATCCGGTCAGACTGGATGTCGACCCCAACATAGTTGGGGAAATGATAAGCAGATGTTGATACAACCTGGCATTGAGACATAAGAAACTTTGTATTGCTCCGGGTCCTCTGGCGGTTCTCGCTGTTGGATTTTCAGCTGTCTGCGCTAAGCCGACGGTTATAAATCCAACAGTGCGCTTGCTTGTATTTGGTATGCAATAAATAACTATACATGTATACTCCATTTGAAATAAGAATAGACATTTAAATAAACCTTTCTACAGTCCGTTCAACCGATTTTGACTTCTATTCTTTAGGCATAAGGAGGGCATTAAAAGCAAAAACTTTTTCCAACAAAAAAAAAAAAGAACAACCGACTTCCGGAAAAACACTTCTCTTCTTGGTCACGTACTTCATTACTGAAGGTCGTGTCCTTGAAAGGCCTTCGTGGCTTTGTCCTTGAAAGGCCTTCGTGGCTTTATGTATTAAGTACTTCCACTTCGGTCGGTTCTCAGCTTCTCTCATGGCGGTCGTAACAGACAGTCCAGTGAGGGCGGTGACTTGGTCGGACCAGCGGTTAAGTGACCGGCACCTTGTCCATCACTACCAACTTTTCAATGTTATTTGGTTCCCTACGGACAATGTGACCAAAGTAACCGAGAATCCTTTGGTAACTGATCGTGGGAAGTCTTATCTCATATTTTTCCAAAAATAAAAAAAACGACTTCCGGAAAAACACTACAAAGTGAAAAATAACTTTAATTTCGGAAGTCGCTGACTTTGGATATGTGTTTAAATTTTTCGTTACTGTCTTCCGAAATTAAAGTTATTTTTCACTTAGTAGTATTTTTGCGAAAGTCGTTTTTCTTTTTGGAAAAAGTTATAGTGCCTACCCCACACCAATTCGAAATTTCATCATCCTTGGGGTCAAAACAATGCACATTTATGCGATAGCAGCAATCGCGGTTGATTTGTTGTCATTTTTTTGAAGAGTTCCGTTGTCTGTCTCCGAAACGAATCATCAGATCTATATGAAATTTAAATGGGACCATTTCGGAATAAACCCCTTAGGAATAAAAAAAAGAATTTTGCAAATCCGTCTATATAGACGGATTTGCACGATCAATCGATCGATCGATTTGGATATGACGGAGTTATGACCGAAAATATATTTAAAAAAAACATGTTTAATTGATAACCTCCTTCTTTTTGAAGTCCGTTAAAAAAATGGTTACAATGCCAACTGTTTACTGCACCCAATCATGCTACCAATACAATAGAAGTCAAAATCAGTTGAACGGACTGTAATAAAGGTTTATTTAAGTGTCTAATCTTATTTCAAACAGAGTATAAATGCCTTAATTAGCTGAAATATCAGTTTTTCGGTATTGCAGGTAGTGAACGGTGTTCTGAACAGCTTTTCAACGAGGCCTGAGCTGTACCAGTCTGCGGCTGTGACGAGCTTCAATCCATTCGTTCTTTATCAGGTATGTTCATTTATAAGCTACTAGCTGTTCCGACAGACGTTGTCCTGTCTTAACTATGAATATTAAATTCGCATTTAACACGTGGTAGTTATGCCATTAAAATTGCAGCTTATGTGAAAAGTTGGTACTTTTAACACAGCGCCATCTATTGAATACTTACTCAATCCAGTCAACAGATACCGCCATCTGTTAGAATCGTTTGGAGCTAACAGATAATTGTGACTGTCAAATAATAAACAAATAATTTGCAATAAAATAATATTGCGACTATAAATTGGAATGTAAGCTAAGAAGCTATCCTATCTTTCAAGTTAGATCAAACTGCACACGGTGTGCAAATTTGATTAAAAACGGTTTAGTAGCCATAGTTAGCTGTATTTACATTAAATTAAGGCATGTATTTAATGCGGCAACTAAGTAGCCAGCTGTCTTAGAACCCAATGGCTTGGCACGCGACGATGGGAAGAGGCCAGACGGAATGACCATAATGCCTTGGAAGTTGGGTAGACCTTTGGTGTGGGATGCTACCTGTGTCGACACCCTCGCGCCATTCCATCTTCTGAGCACGGCGGGCTGTGCTGGTGCGGCTGCTGCAGGTGCAGAAAGCCTCAAACGGCGCAAATATAACAACATTATTGGGAGCTATATGTTTGAGCCGTTTGGGGTTGAAACACTAGGGCCGTGGGGTCCGAGTGCTCATCGAGTATTTCGAGACATCGCCAAGCGGTTGGTCGAATCTTCACGTGACCAAAGGGCTGGCCAATTCTTAGCTCAAAGAATCAGCGTTGCCATCCAACGTGGCAACGCTGCCAGCCTTTTGGGCACTTTTCCCACTGACAGCGATGCGGACGAATTCTTTGATGCCCTGTGAGCTTTTCCCTTTTTACTTTATATACTTGTTCATAATTCTAATTTTACTATAAGTTTTAGCATCTTAAATACAAATATAATTTTAATAAAAAAAAAAAAAAAGAAGTTGCTAAATCAAACGTCAAAAAAAAAAAAACTAAGTAAAATGAATATATAGGTTTAAAAAAAAAATAAGAGTGGGTACCATATATAATGGGTTGGCAGCTAATAAGGAGTATCGTAATAAGTAATAGGTAGCATATTAATATATCAGTAATAAGCTCCGTTTTAATTTAAACTAGCATCAAGTTTTTCTTTTGGGAACAGAATTAATATCTAAGCGGAAACTTAATGGCGAAAATAAAATAGAAAATGGGCATTCATAAATAATATATTATTATTGTATTATTAGGGCAGGTTTAGATTTACTATATAATCTAGTCGTTTCTGGCACTCGCCGGCCGCTACCGCGGCACCGCTCGCTTCGCTCGCTCGGCTCGTGCGTAGGAAGTCACAGTTTTAACCTAACCTAACCTAACCATTAAAAAAAAAATTACCTACTCTAACTAGACTGGTAATATATTATCTTTGCCACCCTACTAACATTATTAGTCGCCAAGTCATTATTTATAGCTCCTCGCCTAATATTTTATTTGACTGGTATAGTTTATTTGCTACCTAAACGCAGCTGCTAGTTTTTAGTTTTTATAACACCTTTAATTTTGAACCTTACATAATATAATAGTCGCGAAAATATTTAATCGCTGGCAAGTTATTTTATTTGTTGCAAACATTTAGTCGACTTTTAAGTTATTAGTCACTCGGAAAATAATAAGCTTTAAATTAATAGGTTTGTTTTGTTTTATCCTCATTAGGTATCGATAACCCATCACTCTGCGGAGTTCCTCTAGCTAAAATCAAAATCAAAAGTCATTTATTCAAACTAGGCTGAGAGTCAGCTCTTTTTGAACGTCAAAATTACATAAGACAGTCCCCCCAAAACGCCCGCCCTTCACCACTTCCTAGTGCTTTAGCTGGGAAGAAGAAGTAGCAACAAACTCCACAGCAGCACAGCTGTCTGTTAAGTTAGAAGAACTTGATTCTATACAATAATAGGTAATTAAAATTACGAAACACAAAAAAAAAAACATTAAATTTGCCAATAAAATGTCAGCTAGCACACGCCAATATACCATCAAAATATGAAAACTAAAAATAATAAAAAATAAATAAAACGTGAACAGAACTTACAATCTAAATAAAAGCCTTCAGGCATAAAGGGCATGCCCGCTTACATATGCAATTCTGCATTATGCAAATATAGCTATAACTTAAAGTAACAAAAGTTAAACTAGGACCTCTGGACTAAAATTAATAAAAACTTAATACAATTAACAATAACAAAACCATGGTCAGCAAGACGACCAGTCACCACGAGCAGCACCCGTTCACCCGTTAATTTAATTTGACCCTGTGTTTATGAGATCGAAAAGTAGAGAATGAGAGATTGGTATTATGTTATCAAACGTACAGTCCTAGAATAAAAAGGTTGACTAGATATTTTTTTCTACTGCATATCCTCTGCTAACATTTTGGAAAAGAATAATGCTCTTGCCATGCAAAAAAGAGTCTTATGAATTTGAAAATGGGGTTGTTTTATGTTTTTATCGTTTACCAAAGTGATCTTGAATGAAAACGCGCGACTAATCGGCGACAAGACAATATATGAAACACTTAAGGGCGGGGCACACCAATTGCGTGGCGTGACGTGACGCGTGCACGCATCAGTTGTAATGTATGTAACTGAAAGCAAGATGCCAGACCAGATGCGTGACGTAAGCACGTGCGTGACCCACGCACGCAGAGCCGCATCTACTCATAAACCGAATCCGCGTGCGCGTATATCGGAACGGCAACGTCGCAAACGTGCCTGCAGTGATGACGTTGTATTATATGGCGCTCCCTGTTAGATGCCAGACTGGGCACGCACGCACACGCATCGGTCATTGCAGCACGTGCGCACGCACGGCACGTTGTTTTTTTTCGCAATGAAGACAATTCTAAAGGAAAAACTCAAAGAAATAGTTCGCAAATATGAGTGTCTCTACAACACCAAACATAAAGAGTACTAAAATAAAAGTTATAAATTATTATTACTATTGGAGAGAATCGGGACAAATGCTCTCAACTCAATATAGCTGCTGACAAGGTGGCTCGCACGCGCGTGCAGCAGTTACCTGCGTGACGTGATGCGTGCGCGCCCGACGTGTGCTGCACCGGTCTTGACAGGTGTGACAGGGCTCGCAGGCGCACGTCACGTCGCATGTCACGTCACGCTACGCATCCGGTGTGACCTGGCCTTTACAGTCTTATTACAAATCAAAGTTTTTCTTAGGGTAATTTTGAAATAAGTTCCTTTTTACCAAACTAACAACTTACTCCGGTCCCAGGCTGTCAATTTCTTCTAAGAAAATCAAAATCAAAAGTCATTTATTCAAACTAGGCTGAGAGTCAGCACTTTTGAACGTCAAAATTACATAAGACAGTCCCCCCAAAACGCCCGTCTTTCACCACTTCCTAGTGCTTTAGCTGGGAAGAAGAAGTGGCGCAACAAGTGACAAGAACTTTACTAGTCGTCATAAAGTTCGAAATACTAAACTGACTCTGAAGATTTTTAGATCGTGTTTTGTAATAAGACTGTTATACTCAGATTTATAACCGCTGAAAAAACAGGAGCGGTCCTCAAGTCGACGCGTATTCTTTGTTTTAATGTATGACCACGCATAACTTCTTACAGAGTAGTCTGATTTTGATAATTCTTTTTTTTATGGGAAAGGGTATACCCCGAAGTTGGTCCCATATAAATTTGGAAAAAAAATCCAACCCTAAGGGTAGGAAAACAGGGGATGATTGATTGTTCACTCACGGATTTTAATGCTGAGTTGTGTATTACAAAAAGTAGTTAAAAATTAACTATGTAATAATTAGTAGATTCTAGCCACAAAAAAAAACCTTAATAATTAAGTTCGGAAGGCGGTGACATAAAATTAAAATACATATCGAAAGTCAGCGACTTCCGAACTTAGTTATTAAGGTTAAACAAAAAAGGTTTATTATTTTTTGCTTTTCAGAATTTTCGACGGTTTAAATTTTTTGTTAAAAGTTTTTATTTTTTATTTTCTAGACTAAAATGACAGCTGCAGTTGACCTTTTAATTGTCAACATGACAGCTATGCGATAGTAGCACCTGTCATTTTGATCTAAAAAATTAAAAATCAGAGTTTAGCGCCATCTACGCGGATCTAATTCGATAGCTCTTCTCTATTGGAACCTTTTTCTTCTGCGAGTTTACAATTTGTCTAGCATTAAGTTTGGAGAGACTCTCTTCATGATATTCTATGTTCTCAGATTCGCAGGAGCGATCCTCAGATAGTGGGTTGCCTTAGTTACCGGCCGTACTGCTTCAGTTCTCAAGATTATGACGCCGAGAAGGGCCCTAATAACCCCCGGTGAGTTTATATTACACTTGCCCGCGTGGAGGTCGAAATTTATCCCACGAGAACGCATTACCGGGATAAAAAGTATCCTATGTGTCAATCCAGGTTGAAATCTATCTATGTATGTGCGTCCAATTCCGTTCAGTAGTTTTTGCGGGATCCTGCCGTTTTGCCGAAAAGATTTTGCCAAATTTTCATTACCCAAACAAATTTTAGCAACCTTTTTTTATACCAATGTAATATTTGGAATAATTTTAGTACGCACATTTTCATTTGGTCAAATGTTTACTTGGCAGATTGTTACCAAGGATAATGTCATTAAGGTTTTGGTCTTTAATCAAATGATTTATTACAGCAAACAATATTTAGACAATAAACGTTTAGTCAAATGATTTGTTATGACAAAAAATATAAAGGCCAAAATAAGATTTTTTTGGGAATTGTATAATTAAAAATGCAATTTCAAGGTTATTTATGGAACTAGTTACAGTAGGTTATTAATTTAAAAAAAAATGGGTAGGTTAGGTTAAAACTGTGACCACCTACGCCAGAAACGTCTAGATTATATAGAAAAAAATATGGAAAAAAGAGATTATTTTTAGGAGGCTATCGAGAGAAATAACATTATTATTACCTGTTTAGAATTTGTCCCAAGTGGAAAAAGCACCCTTGTAATAAAACGTCTTCAAAGTTAGATCTTATGCTTGAAATGGCTGCCTTTTCGAAATCTAATATACAGACTTTTGTGCAACTAACATATAGATGCAAAATTTTTGTCATTGGCTACGCAATCGACTAAACAGAAATGGTAAGTTTAAAATTGAAGACACCAAATATTTGGCTTATTTAATTTTGCGTAAAATATGTTATACCAACTGAAATATTTGACTAGATAAAAAATGGTAAAAGTACTAGTTGGTGAACAAGTTATTGTTCAAACGTTCACTTGCCAAACATAGGTTTTCGTAACAATTATTTGTAAAGAGATTTTTTGGTAAGTAATAATTTGGCAAATGAAATTATGCGAAAATTTGTTTGGGAAGTGATAATTTGGCAATTTCTTTTCGGTAAAACAAGAAACAACAACAAAAATATTGCGATAATAGTAACATTGCAGTAGCACCACCCTGCATACATGAACTTTTAAACATAAAATATTAATAAAACTTAATCACTCATGTTTATTTGAATATTTTTCCGTAGATTCGCTGAGAACCTACCGATGCACAGCGCTTTACGCTTCGCGGACATGATGCACGCGATGCTGTGGCGCTGGTCGGCGCGCTGGTGCGCTGTCAGCGCTGTTCTGCTACACAAGGACATCGTGAGCCCGTAAGTCTATTATTCTGAGTAATTTGTGCCTAATGGACATGTGTAAAGGCTTCCACAAGCTCCGCCACGTCGACCGGTTCCCGAAAGTCAATGTGGGAGGCTCTCCAACTGTACATGTCTTTTCTTTTGACTCCGTGACCTCTTCCCAGGAGTGAGATCCACTATTGGCGATTGCTAGGCGTCCGTTGCGCCGGTTGGTGCGTCAACAGGCCTCTAGAGAAGCTGTACTGGCGCGGCGTGCTCAAGGCGCCCTACCTCGCTAACACCCTGCTCGGCGAACCCGATGTGAGTACACATATTTGCATACAACCTGAGTCAGAACTTCTACGGTGAAACAAGAAAGAAAAAACATTTATTAGCACAGACTAAAAAGGCACATAATACAGGATGTAAGGGTAAACACCGTTGTCACTTAAACCATGGGTAGTTGACTTAAATCTAGATAAATAAAAAGAAAAGTCCTGACTGACTGACTGACTCATCAACGCCCAGCCCAAACCCTTAGGCCTAGGAAGCTGAAATTTTGCACAGAGGTTCCCTTTATAATGTAGACAAGGAATAAGGAAGGATTTTTCGAAATTCAACCCCTAAGGGAGTTAAATAAGGGATGAAAGTTGTGCGCGGGCGAAGCCGCTGGCAAAAGCTAGTATAAAATAAACGAGCGAGTTAAAAAAATAAAAATTATGCGCCAGAAATGAGCGACGCTACAACGTGGCGTTACGTGCGCTCGCTAGCGAGACTGACAGCTGACTGAGTGGAGTCGCGACTCGCGACCCTTGCGTCGGAGTCGGGCCACGCGGCGTGGTTCCCGCGTTCCGTCCCCCCTCCCGTATTGAGACGCAAGTTTGTTACGCTCGCGCGTAGATTTAAATGTTCTTGTGGAAGAAAGCAGATTTTCTTTAAAAAAAAGGTTTTGTTTTGTTTTTTTTTTCATTGCTTTACGAAACCAAACCACTGGTTTCAAAGATAACGGTGTTTACCCTTACAGCCTGTATACAGCAAAAAAATATTTAAAATAAAATAAAAACCAACAAAAAGTGTATACAAAGTGCGATGTCAGAAACTAGCATATTAAAGTGTGCCTCACGGATGCGCTAAAAAGGCCCAGTACAGCAAAAACGCCAGACAACTTATGTCTGACGCTGGTTTTCAACTGGACCTGACAGAAGACGTGGTGTTTCTAAACATGTTCGGGTCGGTATGATTTGACACAACCTGGTGGCACAATCGAATATACATTGCTACTAGGATCTTTTGGCGCTCGAATGACATTTGCAGTGGGACTTAGTAAACATTTGTGAACTCTTTTTACAGACTTCAAAAAGCAGGGGGTTCTGTTTTTTTTTTGTATCTATGATCCGCGTTACTTCGGTAATTGTGGATTGATTACGAAAATTCTCTTTTTTTATTGATAGGGTACTTATACCCTAAAAATAATTTTTGGCCGACTTAAAAAGAAGACATCCCTGAGGTAGAGGTGTCTCCTTTTTCAATAAATATGACTTAAAAAGGAGACACCCTGAGGTATACCTCAGAGGTGTCTCCTTTTAAGTCGGTTAAAAATACTTATTTATTTGTACAAAAAAAAAAAAACCGCTGATTTCCAAAAAAACATTACAAAGTGATAAATAACTTTAATTTCGGAAGTCGCTGTCTTTTTTTTTGATAAAGAGTATTGAAAGTACAAAATGGTGGCCTAAGTTCCGACTTTGAACAAGCGCCAAAAGACCCTGGCAGCGTTATATGTAGAAATACAGTGTGGCAAGGCCATCGACGCAAAACTGTTATCTTGGATGTGCGTCTCTGCCACCCTGTATAGACCCGAACATGACTAAGCGAGGGTAGACAATAGTGGGTCATAGTGAAGTTTTGACCCAATCTTTTGTTGCAATAGCCTATACTTCATTTGAAATAAGATTAGACATTTAAACAAACTTTTTTTACAGTCAGTTCAACCGATTCCGACTTCTATACCGTAGGCATAAGGATGGCATTAAAAGCAAAAAAGTAGTGACAATGCCAACTGTTTACTGCAGCTGCCATTTGTTATGCTTCAACGCAATAGAAGTCAAAATCGGTTGATCGGACTGTAAAAAAGGTTTAGTTAAATGTCTAATCTTATTTCAAATGGAGTATAGTTAGGGATACAAAGTCCGTAGGCTGTGAGTTGGAACCTTACTCGAGATCATTTTACTATTACTTATAAGCAGAGATCGGATATTCGGATGCATATTCACCTAAAGTTGAGATGTTGGCTAACATGGCATGCGCTTTTGAATCGATAAAGTCTTAATTTAGGTAAGTAATTTGTTTATTTTTTGTTTTAACTAATACTAACCACCCCTCCTCCAGTACATACACATATTTGTATCGGGTTAAACATTAATTTTAAATTAATACACATTTGAATAGTTATGCAATCCAAGAATCCCGGGGTTCTTAATAAATATTACAAATAAAATTTATAAAGCCGCTTCCATACTTTCATAGGTAAAAAATATTTTTAGGTAAATATGGATCCGAATATCCGCTCTCTGCTTATAAGATAAAAGAAATCATTCAGAACGTTGCCAAAGATTAAAAAATACGATTAACAACGAAAGTCGATAAACAGTAAAAAAAAAATTGAAATTAATTGAATTAATAAAATAAAACACCAAGCTTGTAACTTGAAATGCTAAGAAGCTGTTTATCGATTAATTATTTGTCATTTTTGTTTAACCTTTCTTAATCGTAAACTAAACTTGTAATAAAAAAATTGAGAAGTTTTTTTTTCTGAATGATCTCCTTTTTATAGCTAGCCACCTTGAAACTCTCAATGAAAACGATAAATGGTGTCAAAGTAAACTGGATCAACTGTTGGCATAATAAACTCGAGGCAAGTGACGAGACGAGACACCTTTTTATTTCATTTTATAAAGCGAGTCTTTACTTCGACCTCGACAAAGAAACCTATGTGTACATAATACACCTTTATTTTCTTGTACTCAGTGTGCACTCGCGGAACGAAAAGGGCAGGAAATTTGTAAATACATTCCAGTAATGTCACCTGTCACTGTCACTTTTCGTACTAATAATTACGTAGAATTTTTGCACAGATGTCAGAGTTAAGTTAAAATATGCCATTGGATAGTCTGCGTATTTTGTATTTTTTTCATGTACACCCTTATTTTCTTGTAGTCAGTGTGCATTCGCGGAACGAAAAGATTAAGCAATTTGTAAATACATTCGAGTAATGTCACCTGTCACTGTCACTTTTCGTACTTTAAAGAATTTTTGCACAAATGTCAGAGCATAGTTAAAATATGCCATTGGATGGTCGGCGTATTGTTTTTTTTTTTACTATTGAACTGACATGACTGTCATAAATAGCTACAAAACTCGTTAACAACGGTACATCTTGGGCAAAATGGATATTGGGATTTCCAATGACATTGCGCGCTTTTATAATTCCTAACGTTACAATATTATCATGGATATACCGTGCAAGTTATAATGTTATCGTGGACTGAAACTTTAAAGCGTCTCCCTATGGTACCTTGCATTTTATTCAAAATCAAAATCTTTTATTTGCAAATATGGTTAAACAATAAGTATGTAGATGTTTTACATTCATGTAACAGTTGTATATCACGTTCTTATTAATAACACCATAACTACATAGAACGAAAACTAAACAAAATAATACGATTGAAATCAATAACACTTTCTATAGAAATCATAAACTTTATCCTGCAAATATTCAGATACACTGTAATATGCTTTATTAATCAAAAAGCTTTTTGTTTATTATTATTAATTAATTAACCATTTATGTAAACAAATATATAACATATACGAAGTAACTTTATTTGTTGTTTGGTTTGTAAGCTAACTACCTACTTAAGTGGTTTCAACCAATATTATGAAGTCGATAACTTTGGTGCACGCTTAAACTCATGAGTTTATGTTGGCACCAAATTAAATGTTTATTAATGTATGTGTACTATTAAATAAATAAATAAATATAAACAGATAAGAAGATTAGAACAGCCTTAAGCTTCATATTGTTTAATAACATTGTTTATGTTAGCTGTAAGTTTCACAAATAAAATAAATAAAAATAGGTACAGAGGTGATGCTTATTTCGAAAGAAATCTCTTCCAGCATACCTGCGATAGGAGAGAAGATAAAGAAATGTAGACAGTTTGTAAGGGTAAAAGAGAAAATGCAACTACATTATAATCAGACAATAATTCACTTAATAAATTAATCAAATAATATGGGAATATACTTACATACATAAATATAAACATAAATACACACATACATGCTTCTAAAATAAATATCACTAAAATATTAATAATAATAATGTTAATTATTTTTTATATTTTGAAATGTTTTTATACATTTTATATTCTAATATTTAAAAATATAATTTATATGTATATATTGAAATAAAGGAAAAAAATATTTAAATAAAAAAAATACATAAACAACTATGACGATGTGGACAGATAGTGTTATTTCAATCTTCTTTTAAAAACTGCAACAGTTTGGCAGTCCCTAATGTCGGGCGGAAGTGCATTCCACAACCGCACCGCGTGCACAATAGGGAGGGGGGGGGGGGGGGGGTAGGAGTCGAAGTCAGTGGAGTGGGGAGGGGACTTAGGAGGTTTCGAAGATGCGACCTGCAAGGCACATCTGAAGGACGGGCGTAGGAAAAACGGTCCCGCAGTTAGGAAGGGGTTTTAGTGTTTTTTTTTAGTTTTTTTTTATACATTAGGCGATGACGTCTCAATTAAATTTACTTGCCTGTGTTATCCTGATGCCGTGGACGTACATGATAATATCGTCACGTTAGAAATTATAAATACGCACATTATGTCAGGTCGATATAAATCGACGGGGACATTTTACCTACATAATCGAAATACATAAACAATCCAACTATGTTCCCACTGCTGGGACACAGAAAAGGCCTCCACTCTTTGAGAGGGTGTGGGCTGTAATCCACCACTCGGGTCTTCGAATTTTTGGTTGTAAAACATGCCGGTTTCCTCATGGTGTTTTCCTTCACCGCTCATAATGAGGGTGTTCTGAAATGACGTTCAATAGGTGGCAGCACTGAGACGTCAGGTCCGGGCACCTGTCAAAAGTGTCAAAGCGCCTACGGACTAAATGGTGAACGAAAGAATGAAACGAATGACATGAAATATTTTAAGTTCATTGTCGAACTGGAAGACCTTTTGTCAAAGTGGCGCCAACTGGTGGCTTGAATATTCATGAACACCCTCATTGACATAATGGGGAAGAAAACTGTCAAATTAGTTCCGTGTAGATGGCGCTGTTTGTTACTCTCATTCAGCTGCGAATAGAGTACCTTGTTCAAAACTTTGGCGCGAGATGGCGCTGTTTTGTCTTGTAGTTGTCAATGTCATCAATATGACACTGACTAGTGTCAAACACTCAGCGCTCTCTCGCGGCGAAGGTTGTAACAAAAAACCCTTGCTTAAACAAACGAAAATTACAGATGGAGCAAAGACGTAGTGAAAAAGACAGTTATGGCAGCTTGGATCGCCCCGGCCCACTGGTTGACAAGCTATTAGAGCCCGAACGAAAGATTTCATCCGGACAAAATTAATGTTTTTTTTTTTATTACCGGATGTGTGTGTGTGTGTGTGTCTAAAATTGACAGTCGACTTGAGTAGTTCTGCGATTTCTAATGGTTAAGTTATTACTTATAAATAACAGAAGGCTATTTCCCGTAATTAAAAGCGTTCAAGTCTAGCCGCAATCTCATTTCAGCTATAGTCGATATTCAGATTGGGATTAGAATTTGAACGTTCTTAAAAATACGGGAACTAATATATTTATCGCCTTATAGGCTGAATTTTGATTAAATTCAACGTGAAACCGTTGCCTCAAGTCGAGGCTTGACGATTGATACGCAGGCAATGACCTGTGTGCCTCGGTTTGAGCTTTTAAGACGGCAACTCTTTTTTCTTTTAATAAATAGCTTTTAAATTAATCTATTGAAATCGCAGAACGATCCTAACATGTACAAAACGTAACCAAATTATTTATTTTAATTGTCTTCGCACTTAGATGCGCTAATATTTATTTATTTATTGTCTTTCTTTAAAAGGCGTTTACTCCTTAATTTCAGTCAAGTTTATTTATAGTTTGGGTACACTAAAGTCGGGTAAAAAACGACTTTTCTTATTCATAGATCAACGAAACCAGCCATAGAACGGTTGAAGCACCTCGCAAAATGCAAGAAGTGGAATAGAAAGCCTCGAGGCCTCGACGCAGCGGCGAGGCATCGCGCCTCAAACGGAGTCAGACTGCCTCGAGCGCAGCGGACTTTTAATTTTAACTTCATATTAATAAGGCCTGTTTTCTCCACTCCAAATTTTGAATAAATAAACCCGGTCGCTTTTCACGACTCATTCATGTTGTAAAAGCTAGACGGCGATCATTTGAAGGGTTTCAATTAAGTTTTTTAATGACTTTCAAAACGTAGGTAAATTGAGGTTTTATTGGAAGAACAGTTTGAGATGAGAATGTTCTTGAAAATACGGAAATTCCCCTTCTGTGGTCGCGTATACCGATAAGTGGTGTTTGCAATAGATTCCCTGTATTTAAAGAATCTAATTTTTATCATTCATGAAAATGAACTTTAAAAAGTTTTTTTTTTTAAATCCTGTGCGAGTCTTTTCGCTATGCAAGTTAAAACAGGCCTTATTTTTTTTTTCTGAATTTTTTATTTTTATTTAATTTGTTTTGCTGTCCGCGAGGCCGTCTAGCCTCGCCGCTGCACTCGAGGCATCATCGAGGTTTGTTGACCATCTTATTATCTTTAGAATTTTGTTATGCTCCGTATTCTCTGAGACACATTGTCGCAAATATTGTGGTGTTGCAAGCGACAATATTCCGACATTGTCTCTCCACTCTGTTCAATGAATGGCTTTGTTTATGTTATATATAATTGTTGCTGTACTAGCATATATGTATATCCACTGCCGTCTCGTGGACGTCTCTCGGTCCTGGGGTTTGATTTCCAAGACAGGCCGTTTTATTGTGTTTTTCTATTATGAATTTCTGATAAGCAGCCTGTGGTTGTGTGTCAGCCCCATGGCACGTAAAGCCGTTGGCCCTGCGTCTGATATCTCCCTGGTCGTGTCGGATCGGACTGTGAGGGAGGAGGGAATGTAGCTTGGTCCGCGCTCACACTTGTGCACTACAATAGTATTTGGCTAGTCTCTGTTGAGATTGGTTTTCGGTGACCAAAACACTGTCAAGAGGATATTATTATTGTTTAAAATTGTTACGTTTTGATTTTTAATTTCTCTATAGGCATATTTTTAAAAGTTTCAGATATCAGAGATTTTATAAGTAATAAAAAGAGTTACATAGGTCACATTTGAACTTGGCTGTTTAGCCAAGAATTTTCCATCTCGTCTCTTAATTACGACATGCCGTCTTACTTTCGCGTGTCTGACAATGTGCCGTCAATCTATGTCCTTAAGTACGTAATGGAATCGCGGCGGGATTATAATCGTGCACTTGATTTTTAAAAGCGAGCATCGAGCGATCCCAACGAGCTCTGTTAAATATAAAAGATATCCTACTGGTATCATAAATAAAATTAGTAAACTACTTTCCGTAAGAAAACTGTACACTGTCCAAATAGTCTTAAAAAAAAGCATAAAACACTGCCATATGATCCTAACTTATTACGGAAAAGGAGAACGGATATTGTTGCACGAATTCCAATAACTAAAACTATGTTTGCTTGTAGGCAATTTAATAAACGGTCTACTCAACTATACAACAAAATAAACAAACTTATTTACTTATACACAAAAAAAAAATTGAAAGACACTTATGATGAAACAGAGGCACTTTTGGAGCACATAAATTAGCAGATACATACATACACTCGTATACAGACACACTACGCACAGGTTTTCACACTCGAATCGCACTCTCACTAAAACATATTTGTCTTTATTTGATATTTTAAGTACCTACGGATTTTCTTGATATTATACTGTACTATCGAAGAGCGGAGTCTCCTTACACAGGCATTGTTTGCTTAAAAGGAGACTCAGACACGAAAACCTTTTTTGTAAACTGAAGCATAAATAAAAATAAAAACTTTTTTATTGTTATTTATTGACAATCCAGTACAGCATGAGCAAGTCTCAGCTCGTCAAAAAAACATGAGTGTTGGATTCTCAACGCTCTGTTCAATACCAAAGGTTGGAAGTTCAGTGCGCGTAAAAAAACCCGCAGCAATTTTATTACGTCCTTTGGAACGTGGGCTTCGAAGTTCGAATATTGGGTAGGTAACCTATGTACCTCTTTTCTTTGAGATTAATAATGTATATTATTGTAATGTACCAAAAAATTGAGAGTAGTTATGACAGCTTTATTATTTAGGTTTTAATTATTATTGAAATGAAGAATAAATTATTAGTGATTATTATTATATCTTTCAGCTTTATCAATAAATTTTAAGTGTTTTGCATGTAAAAGAAGACTGTATTTTGTTTTTCTAATCATAATTCTTAAATTGGCAATGGGGTCGTTTTGCAATAATTCAATAAATTTACGAAAAATGTAGGAATAAATCCTATATTACATACATTGGTACTTTTCCAAAGAGTATCATAATAAACCTGTTACAGAGGCTAAGAAAACAACGAAAAATTAATAAATGTAAAAAAAAAGAAAACGGTTGTGTACAGTCAGGGAAATAAATTGTTTACCAAATTATACACACAACTCTCAAAGAATGACAGTTGTTATTTGAATTTACAGGGCTATTTATGCTATTTGCAATGAATTTTCCCTGACTGTATGTTAGAATAATATATCTTTGGATTCGAAAGAGTAAGCGCCTGAAAAAATATATTGAAGCAAATTCTTATTGTTTTTTTTTTTTATTGGTGTCTTTTGCATAATTAATAAATTACTCTAAAACTATGCCATTCAAAGCTTGCCGTTTTAAATGCTTTAAAAATAATTTACACCGATTAAGTTTCTTACTTGCCGGGCTAGAATGCGGAAGCGACAAAGTTTTGTCGTCGCATTTTCTCGCGCCTAAATGACTCGACTCATAAATTAATGTCTCGTTTCAGCGCGACAACATACGACGACAGGACGTTCTCGCACTGCACATTTATGACTTAATTGGAATGCAACTCTACTAGCATGGCGCGTTTAATATTTTTCAACGGCACCTTTTTTACGTAAATATATTAAAAAATGCAATATATTTTGTAGATACAGAAAGAAGTATTTACACGATGTTTTTTTTTTGTGAATGTGGAGTATTATTTTACCAAAAATTTTATGTTTATTTAGTGTTATTTGCACAAAAATTTGACGTAAATTAGTTGTATTCTGTGGCCCTTCGCTTTTTTTTTGTTTTTATTTGTAATGTTACAGCTTATTTTTTATGTCTTATTTTACGAAACAAAAATTGGAGTATTTTTTGTAAGTTTGTACTGAATGTAGCAGCCAGGCAATATACGCCCGTAGGTAGATAAATAACGCTGTATTTGGTTGCTTTGTAGTCATGAGCATAAATACCTTACACTTAGGGATGATTCTTATTAGACCGGGCGTGCCGTGTACGTGGCCCGGACGGGGCACGGATTTGAAACATTACATACATTTTGTATGCAGCAGTTTATATTACACAGTGCATGATGACGCTCGTCTACACCACGGTTGTTGCACGGACCCGCCACGTCCCGTCGTAATACGAATACTCTTCCGTGCTGCGTACGGGCAGTGAGCGACGAATATTTAGTGAGGGACCACGCACGTTCTTTTGTTTCACCGAAGCTCAGTTTGGCTACATATTTGTGAAACGAGCGACGACGATATATGAGAATCATCCCTTACACGAATAATTTGAAAGCGAGATTGAAAAAATATTTCATATTACTTAGGGTCTCCGCCATTTATGGTTTCGAAAATACTATGGTCACAACACCATACAATTTCTATCAAGGATGAAATAGCTTTTGATTTTTTTTTGTACGTGTAAGGTAATATTTATGTCCATGACTGTACATTACCGTCTCATAATCTGGTAATGGTCATATCATAAGTATACGAATTTGCAAGGTTTTCAAATTCACTATAGTTTTATGCATATCTCAAACCTTTTTTATTTCGTCGAACATACATAGGTAATTGATGTAACATTACAAATTAAAGTTGCCAGTGATAATCCGGGAGTTAATTAAAAAAAAACAATGTCTGTGTCTGTGAAGTCTTTCAATTGTTGAGCAGTGTAAAGTTCTCAAACAGCTTTTTTGAGGCCGTATAGAGAGTGAGTAAAGGAATCATGGTTCCTTTGATAAAGTTACGGTTTTGTCCAAGAGCGGTGACCGCCACATGCGACTGTGATGCCCAATTACTGAGCGTTTTATTTTGACACATGTCAAATATTGGTAACATGACAGATTTTCAAGACGTCCGTTATAATTAACACAGAAATGCTCTTTCAAGAAACCGTAGCTTAAAGGAGATGACGCTATCCGTCTTGTATATCTCCATCTCTTTCTCGCACCGGCCTCTGTGCTGTTTGTATTCGTCTTGTTAATGTTGCCAGAGGGCTGGAGAGTGTTGCCACTGCCAAAAACGTTGAAAAAATAAAATCTTAACTCGGGTTATCACTCAAGAGAGGAAGGGTCTTACCGTAATATGTACAAAGTACTTGTAAGTTGGTGTCTGTGTGAATGGCTGTTCGAGTTTTAGCTTATTTATTTAAATAAACGTCTTTTTGGCTATGAGTTTGTTTTTATTTTTTTACCATTATTATTAAAAAGCCTGTGATATCCCACTGCAGGCCAAAGGCCTCTCTACCCTCCTTCCACTTCTCTCTGTTTAATCCTGCTAGTGACCAGTTCTTCTTAAAGGAGTCCAGCTCATCCCGCCATCTCCGTCTGGGCCTACCGCGACGTCGCTTGCCATTAGGAGGGACCCATTGGGTCGTAAGTTTGGCCCATTGGTCGTCTGACATGCGGCAGATGTGTCCAGCCCAATTCCATTTTAGTGTGGCAGCTTTCGAAGTGACATCAGTTATCTTTGCGTTTGAATGGATGGTCGTATTCCTAACCCGGTCTGTTAGTTTGATGCCCAGAATACTTCGTTCCATAGCCCTCTGGCAAACCTCGAGCGTGGACCTCTGCTGATTTGTCAAAGACCATGTTTGACCGACCACCATATGCCATATTTACTTATTTATTACTTACTATTTACGTCTGTTGGAGCCGGACCTTTGGAGGCGTTCAAAGGGCTTAAGCCAATTCGCCGCTCGAAGAGGTCCGTTAGATGTTTTTAGTTAATTGAGGCACTAAGCGACGATTATCCCTGTTCGCACTATGTAAATGCATTAGTTCCCATTTGTTCTATGGAACATGTCATCGGACAAAATAAGAATAAATGTTATTTGGCTATGTGGCTATAGTTGTAGACTCAAAGTTTGGTCGCTTTTGTCAGATGACGTCCATGTTCCATATAACAAAAATGGGAACTACAGTGCCAGTGCATCCAAGAATTGATAGCTGTAGACTCAGTTTGGTCGCTTTTGTCAGATGACGTCATGTTCCATAGAACAAAAATGGGTACTACAGCGCAAGTGCATCCAAGAACTGCCCCTGGTTGGTGACATCGACACGCTACGAAGCTAATTTACCTACCTTAGCATGTCGAAGTTAATGGAGTCTGCTTAGACTTTGGTTATATGTTTGGTGCCATCAGTTCCTGTACGCGTAGACGACAGGACAAACCTAGGAGTCAAATGTTTCCTTTGTGGAACAGCACCACACTTACACTCTCACGGTGACATCATCTATAAGAATCTCCACCTGAACAGGATTTCTTGCTTTTTGGCTAACCATAACTATTATTTAATTATATAAAACAAAGTCGTGTTAATTACACCATTTATAACTCAAGAACGGCTAAACCGATTTGGCTGAAAATAGGTGGTGTGGTAGCTTAGAACCAGGAGATGGACATAGGATACTTTTTATCCCGTTCGACCGCGTTCCCCAAAGGTGTGTCAGCTAGAAAACGCTTTATGCCTTCGAAGTACCAGGTTATCATAACTCGGTAAGACCTGACATAGGTGTGTCAGCTAGAAAATGCTTTATGGCTTCGAAGTACCAGGTTGTCATTACTAGGCATGACTTAACGTAGGTGTGTCAGTTAGAAAACGCTCTGTGCCTTCGAAGTACCAGGTTGTCATTACTAGATAGGACCTAACGTAGGTGTGTCAGTTAGAAAACGCCCTGTGCCTTCGAAGTACCAGGTTGTCATTACTAGGTAGGACAACGTAGGTGTGTCAGTTAGAAAACGCTCTGTGCCTTCGATGTACCAGGTTGTCATTACTAGGTAGGACAACGTAGGTGTGTCAGTTAGAAAACGCTCTGTGCCTTCGAAGTACCAGGTTGTCATTACTAGGTAGGACAACGTAGGTGTGTCAGTTAGAAAACGCTCTGTGCCTTCGAAGTACCAGGTTGTCATTACTAGGTAGGACAACGTAGGTGTGTCAGTTAGAAAACGCTCTGTGCCTTCGAAGTACCAGGTTGTCATTACTAGGTAGGACAACGTAGGTGTGTCAGTTAGAAAACGCTCTGTGCCTTCGAGTACCAGGTTGTCATTACTAGGTAGGACAACGTAGGTGTGTCAGTTAGAAAACGCTCTGTGCCTTCGAAGTACCAGGTTGTCATTACTAGGTAGGACAACGTAGGTGTGTCAGTTAGAAAACCCTCTGTGCCTTCGAAGTACCAGGTTGTCATTACTAGATAGGACCTAACGTAGGTGTGTCAGTTAGAAAACGCTCTGTGTTTCGAAGTACCAGGTTGAGAAAACGCTCTGTGCCTTCGAAGTACCAGGTTGTCATTACTAGGTAGGACCTAACGTAGGTGTGTCAGTTAGAAAACGCTCTGTGCTTCGAAGTACCAGGTTGAGAAAACGCTCTGTGCCTTCGAAGTACCAGGTTGTCATTACTAGGTAGGACAACGTAGGTGTGTCAGTTAGAAAACGCTCTGTGCCTTCGAAGTACCAGGTTGTCATTACTAGGTATGACCTAACGTAGGTGTGTCAGCTAGAAAATGCTTTATGGCTTCGAAGTACTAGGTTGTCATTACTAGATAGGACCTAACGTAGGTGTGTCAGTTAGAAAACGCTCTGTGCTTCGAAGTACCAGGTTGAGAAAACGCTCTGTGCCTTCGAAGTACCAGGTTGTCATTACTAGGTAGGACAACGTAGGTGTGTCAGTTAGAAAACGCTCTGTGCCTTCGAAGTACCAGGTTGTCATTACTAGGTAGGACAACGTAGGTGTGTCAGTTAGAAAACGCTCTGTGCCTTCGAAGTACCAGGTTGTCATTACTAGGTATGACCTAACGTAGGTGTGTCAGCTAGAAAATGCTTTATGGCTTCGAAGTACCAGGTTGTCATTACTAGATGGGACCTAACGTAGGTGTGTCAGTTAGAAAACGCTCTGTGCTTCGAAGTACCAGGTTGAGAAAACGCTCTGTGCCTTCGAAGTACCAGGTTGTCATTACTAGGTATGACCTAACGTAGGTGTGTCAGCTAGAAAATGCTTTATGGCTTCGAAGTACCAGGTTGTCATTACTAGGTATGACCTAACGTAGGTGTGTCAGCTAGAAAATGCTTTATGGCTTCGAAGTACCAGGTTGTCATTACTAGGTAGGACAACGTAGGTGTGTCAGTTAGAAAACGCTCTGTGCCTTCGAAGTACCAGGTTGTCATTACTAGGTAGGACAACGTAGGTGTGTCAGTTAGAAAACGCTCTGTGCCTTCGAAGTACCAGGTTGTCATTACTAGATAGGACCTAACGTAGGTGTGTCAGTTAGAAAACGCTCTGTGCTTCGAAGTACCAGGATGAGAAAACGCTCTGTGCCTTCGAAGTACCAGGTTGTCATTACTAGGTAGGACCTAACGTAGGTGTGTCAGTTAGAAAACGCTCTGTGCCTTCGAAGTACCAGGTTGTCATTACTAGGTATGACCTAACGTAGGTGTGTCAGTTAGAAAACGCTCTGTGCCGTCGAAGTATTAGGTTGTCTTAACTTTGTAGGAGATCATGCGAAATGAGTCAAGATGTTTTGCAAATAGGTTAACATAACATTAATTGATTCTGAGGTGGTACGAAGTTCGCCGGGACAGCTAGTTTATAATAATCGCCTTCTCAATATGGAATAGATTCGAGAAAACTATTCTGGGAAATACTGAGCCAAATTAGAGTAATTTTTAAAACTTACCAAGCAATTAGGGTGCTGCACAACCCGGTAACTGGGTAATACGCAGGGGCGTACCAATAGAAAATGGCGCCTAGGGCACGCATCACATCGCGCCCCTTCGTAAAATATCTTCTCGATCTACACTGACCAAAGCTAGGCCGCATAACTTTTCGTGACCAATTATAGCCTTCAATAGCGAAGATATTAATTTCAACGTGCTAATAAATCGCTTGCAATGCTGCTATTTTAGGAGAATGAATAGAAATTGGCAGAGTTGAAATTACGCTTTCATCCTCATACTGCCCAATATTATTAAAGTAGCTCTGCAGATTTCTTAGATTATAGATAAGTAAAGTAGGTATGAAATGGTTTATTGATGTTTTTCTTTTTAACCGACTTCAAAAAGAAGGAGGTTATCAATTCGACATGTTTATGTATACAAGGTGTAACAGAGTGGACGCAAGACCTGAAAGTAGTTGGTTCCTAATTGACTACTGAATCGATTTCAGTAACTTTTAATTTAAGTTTTTTTTTTATTATGTATTTTGCAATACCTACCCCTGATTGAGCCAAAGAAAATTCAATGGCAATCCGGCTCGAAGGACCTTTGGAAGCTGGCGCAACGCCCTATCGGGATGGCCGGGGCCGGGCACCACAGATATGGCTGGCGTCGCTGACGGCGTACTTGCACCCTGCCCCCCCTCCTCCGGGGCGTCAGCTTGAGACGCGGGTTGGGGGCACGGTGGTGGGGCGCGGGGTACGGGGCGCTGCGCGGCGCTGGCGCCGTGTGCGCAGGCCGATCGCATAATATATGACCGCGCATCGCTATACATTAGCTTGTACATAACAGTAATACTGGCTGTTTTTGTGCCTTTGCCTGTAAAAATAAATAAAAAATAAAGTAATTTGTGAACAAGTAAAAATTATTCCGCGCGCTTTTTCTTTTCGCTGTATTGTTTTTATTTGAAAATGTCGTCAAGTAATTATGAATTTATTAATTCGACACCGCCAGAAGTCTCAGAGGCAGCGAAAAAGGCTACTCTAAGCCTCTTACCCGAAAAATCGACCGATAGATACCTACTTACCTACAAGCGTATCAAAATTTCATCCTATGGAAAACAAGCAAAGATGCAAATTCATTTTCAGAAAGTGTGTTTTTAGCCTATTTCATGGAACTTTCTCAAAAATATAAGTCAAGCCCATTGTGGTGCTACTATTCAATGCTAAAAAGCACTGTGAAAACAAAACATGGTATTGATATCAAGTCATACCTACTCCAACTTGCTGGCATTTCTAAAAAGACGCTCAGTGGCCATGTGAGTATAAAGTCGAAAGTATTTTCGGCTGACAATGTCAAGAAGTTCCTAAAAGAAGGCAAAAAGGTCAGTTGAAACTAAATTATTGTTATTAACTTCTTTCACTTTCGTATTTCTTTATGTTTTGTACGCTGTTTTTATATCTTTTCAGGTTGTATTAATATTCGGCATAAATGGTGCATGTAGACGTCAAGAGTTGGCAAACATCACAACTAATGATGTCGAGAATCATGGGCGGGTTCTTCTTGTCCAGGTCAAAAACACAAAAAAATAAATTCCAAGATCGTTCACAATACAGGGGCCTTTTCACGACATAGTGAAGAAATACGAAGCGCTTCGTTCAACAAAAGCGATGTCTAACAGATTTTTTTTAAATTACCTAAATGGAAAATGCACTAGCCACCCCATTGGCATAAATAAATTTGGAGCAATGCCGAAACAAATTGCCACTTTCTTAAATTTGGATGATCCACATGAATGGGCACAGTTTCAGAAGGTCCTCGGCTACATTGCTCGCCGATTCAGGTGCGAACTTATTGACACTAAAATGCCACGGAGGGTGGCGGTCGAACAGTGTAGCCGAGGGCTACATTGATGACTCGATGAGAAATAAAGAAGAAATTAGCTCCCGCATTACAAGGAATATAAATTTGGAGCCAAGTGTTGACTCTCGACCATCTACGAGCACACACGCGTACATTCCACCATCGTCGCCGCCGCCGCAGCCGCCTCCGTCGCCGCCACCGACTGCAGAACTCTATGGTCTCGTTTCTCCTACTTTCACTCAAGAGAGAGAGAGAGAGACTGGTGAAATTGTAACTAATAATAATAACTTGCCCGTTCTTCTCCATAGAGATCTACGTTTTGGAATGGGCAACTAGCTTCAACTTTCCAACTGGTCGACTTTTTGACAATTCAAAAGTGCCTGAAAATGGTTTAATTGAAATAAAGGCTTTGAGTTTGAGTTTGAGCTTGACAACATGAAAAATTCCAAATGGCAACGTAATAATCAATTGTACAAATTGTTCAAATTTTTCTAACGGCTTTAACAAGTGATTAAAGATTTATTCGTTTAAGAAAGTCCTAGTTTTATTTATTTCCTCGCAAATTATGTTATAAAACGTCGTATGACATACGTGCGCTTTGATAATTACAGCCTCTGCATTCTTGTAGCCCTCGCCATTGTACTATTACGGCGAGGGCGCTATTATCAATACTGGTTTCTTGTTCTGTTGTACCTACATACTAACAGTAATTCTTAAGTAGATTCTTATGTAGTGTAGTTAACCGTAGGTCTTATTTACTTTAATGTTCATAACATTTCATAGCTTATAAAATTTGTATTTTAATGTATTTCTTTGTTCCCATTTTTTATAATCCAATAACCTGGTAGGTGGTAAATTGAATCATTCATACATTATGTCATTGTCTCTTTACCTGTGATACAAAGTATCCAGCACCCTAATTGCGTAACTCACAATTAATCATAATCTGTTTCGTTTTGAAACAGATGGCTAAACCATTGCTTTATATGTTCGAAAAATGTGTCTGCTCAACAACGTAAATAACGCAATGAATAATGTTGAACTGTCAAAATGAAACCGATTATGATTAATCGCGTGTTACGCAATTAGGGTGCTGGTTTGTATTATAGCGTTGTGTACGTTTTGAGCCAGGGATGCTAGCAGACAGGAGAAACAGAGATAGCAATTTAATTAAATCAGTTTTGGCAATTATATCTCCAATTCGATACAAGCCTGTCATTTCGAACTCGTTGCTGTGCTATCTTGTAAAGCTTACCCATCCGCTCTTTAGTCATTTGTCGGAATTCACTGTAGGTATGCTTCTTAACTTCTATCATTTATTATACTATTCATACTGTAAAAAAATTATCCAGTTATGAGAAATGGCTGCCTGCCTCACTCAAATAAAGGCTGGTATAAATTCCCATCCTCATATTCCATTCCATCTCATTCACTCCTTCTGTTTCCATTGGACGGCCACTTAAGAGGAGACGGGGCCTGCGTAGAAATTGAAAAATAGGTATTTGAAGAAACTATTGCTGTCGCGCTATCAGTAAGTATGCCCCCGTAGTGTGTGATAGGGACAGCTGCAGCTCAGACCGAAATTATCACAAAAAATTTGATGAGATTACGTTTCGTATTCCCCTTTTTTCTCCTCGAAAACTGAGCCGATTCAATTATTTTTTACATTAACATTAAAAAAAGAGTATGTTTAGGTTCCTATATTTTTTTTATGTTAATACGTTTCTAATTTATCTGGTAGTCCACTAATCACGGCGGTAAAAATAGGGCATTTTTTGTAATTTTTAGAGGGTCATATTTTCTTTACTAATTCGTTGCTGATAAAAAGAAAATGACAGGGACGTACGTGTTTACAGCCTACCTTGATTTCACAAAAAAAAAAATTGCTCTAGAGGCATTCTTCGGGAAGAAAAAAGGGGAATACATTTGTATGGAAAATCGTACGCCCTGTTCTACTCTCATCCACAGGTCTCTGATGGCAACATTGAATACCTGCAGCACTTTGGCAGCACACCATCTTTGAAGAGTCCTAAGTGTTCATCCTGGCAGTGACGGGAGTCACTGAGGTGAAAACCACGAGGGGCATCATTAAGAGGGCACGCATTCATATTTGCTCCCTTTCAGATTTTTGAAGTCTACCCTTCAACCCGGGCAGCATATTGGGAATCGAACTCAACACACGACCTAGCGCGCGAGCTTGCGCAGGCGTCGCGATCAACGCGTCATCATCGGCACGCCGCGCCGAGGCGCGGCGCGGTGGCAACACGGCTCGGTCCAACGAGGACTCGCTTCCACGGACTCCACCGCGACGGATCTGCTCTCTTACGTAATTATTATTTGTTTGTCCGGGAAAGTTTATATTGCTAATAAGCACGGTAATAAACCATTGCCTATTTAATGCAGTCCACTTTTATTTCCTCCACGCGCTAACATTGGTACCAAAGTACATCGCCTGAGGGAAAAATATTTTTGCTCTCGAGTCATATAAGTAGGTACTCTACTTTTCATCTCCTTCTCATCATCATCATCATTTCAGCCGAAAGACGTCCACTGCTGGACATAGGCCTCCCCCAAGCTCCTCCACTTGACCGGTTCTGTGTTTCCCGCATCCAGCGGACTCCTGCGGCCCTCACAAGGTTATCGGTCCACCTTGTGGGAGGCCTTCCCACTCTACGTCTTCCGGTACGCGGTCGCCACTCCAGAACTTTTCGGCCCCATCGGCCATCTGTTCTGCGAGCAATGTCCCACTGCCACTTAAGTTTGGCAATTCTTCCGGCTATGTCGGTTACCTTGGTTCTCCTGCGGATCTCTTCATTCCTGATTCGATCACGCAGGGAAACTCCAAGCATAGCCCTCCTTCTAGGTATGAGAAAATAAATAAGAGACACTTTTAATTAAGTAATTAATGAATAAGTTTAATAAAAAAAATTATGAATGTAAAAAGGTCAATTATAAATTTATATTTAGGTATATTTGATACACTGGCGCAATTTTGAAAATTTATTGTCACTGTTTTATTTGGGATTGATATAGTTGTGGATTTATTTATATTTTGAGTGTTTGTAATCTCAGTATCTGGCTGGTACTCAGGAAAAGGCACTGATTCCTTGGATGTAGAAGGGCGCGGCGACAACGTATAGCTTGATGTGTAGACGTGCGCACGAGACGCAGAATACCATTGCTGCCGAGCACAACACAGTTTTTGTATTGCTGATTCTAATGATTATGATTCTGAAAAGCCTTATTTGATACGGTCGCGAATCATATTTAGATCACCATACAACCTGATACTGACCTGCAAATTGCAAAAAACGTAACAAAATTTGAATTTCGCGGGCTACCCTGGCGCTTCCACCTTAACAATGAACTTTCCCTTACCGTACATTTGTGTCTGGCCTCTGGCTTCGCTTCGGTACAAAAAGGGCTACGGATCAAGATGATAAAACTTACTAGGCGTCATGCGGTCATGTCTTACAAATTGGCATATTGGCAGTTTGAGTAGTTACTTTTAATTTATGCGGCCTACACAAATGTCTTCTGCCAGGGGTGCGGGTTGTTCGAAAGAGATACCGCAGCCCCTGGCACACAGGCAACTGAGGGAACATGGGTGGGTTTTAGTCAGTAAAACTCTGACACGCCCTCCCGCTCCACCCAGAGCGGGAGAAGTTATTTGATGATTTCCCACCCAAAAAAAAAAAAAAACAAATGTCTTTTCTTTGGTATTGTTCGTCGGATCATTGAGCTCATCAAGTTACGAGTCGAGCTTCATGATTACTGATAAATGCGTGCACTGATTGGACAGGTCCACTCAATCTGTGTGGTTCTGTCCTCAAAAGACCATTTCAGACACTAATCCACATGGTCTTCACATGATCTGACCAAGATTGTGTCCGGACTTTAAAAGAGACTGTGACCTCTGAGTTTGTTTCGGCCTTTCTTCTCAGAATAGTCAAATAGGAAACGCCTACCTCATCTAGTTTAAAAAATATGATTGACGTGTAAAAGTGTTAGTATAAACCTACTTACAGAAATACAATCGTTTATCATTATGCCTCGTCGCCTCGAGTTGAGTTATATAACAAAATAACTATTCACGCTTGCCTTGAGTTGAGGCGTGCTTGGGGCAAACTACGTTCAGAAACTAAATCGATGTACCAGACGCCAGTACAAAGCTACCCCAAACTGTCAAATTTTCTCCAATTGAACATGAACCTTACCCTTACGTTATAAAGTTGAAAATCTGTCAGAAATTTGACGGATTGGGGTAGCTTGATGTGCTGGCGTCTGTACAGTGTGCCCAGAATACCGTCGCAGACGACGAAATGGGATACTAAGCTAACTTCTATTTGTAACGAGTACCTAACCTTTTGCAAGCAACGTTACGACACATGCGCTGCATAGGCATAGATTTCATGGCTGCATACCTATACTACAGCTATTACGACTAATTTTCACTGACCCTCCTTAACTTTACACTGTTGGATTTTTATCTCTTGGCCAGCGCCAAGAGTTGTAAAGGTCAGTACCTAAGCGCTGAAATTCCAACAATTCAATTCATCCAATGTGATTCTTGGGCATTAATGCTAAGCAAAAAAAGCGAATCTTATGATGCCAACGAGTAACTTTTGAGTTAGGTAAAGACAGCAGCGCTGCTGCATGTCGCTCGACACCTATTCTACAGGAAGAGATGGTCGTGATGGTTCAGAGTCATGACGTCAAAATTCTAATGTCGGTAAAGAAAATATCTTTTACATAACATGGGATTTATTTGAATAAAACAAATTAAGAAAACCAAGAAATATTACGATAAATTATAACTAAATAATTCGCTTTTGAAGCATATCTTGAACATTTTAAAAACATTTCATTTATTGAAAAAATATCAATTGCTTAGAAAAGACAGCAGAATGAGAAAATTAGATTATCAAATCACATGCAAATTTACGTTTAGTTTTTGCTTCTGCGATTTACTCTACTTTTAAACTGGTGAAGTTTCAGGCTCTTCTGGAATAATCATTGCATTATAAACAGAAATTATAGGTAAGCCTATTATATCCTTCACTTTCACGCTAACCCAGTGATATACAAGTAGATATAGTTTAGTGAAAGCCTTGAAAATGTGCACACCCATCTTGAACTAAAAATTTCTAACACAACTTCGATCAATATTTTTAGGACTTTCTCATGTCGCAGTTACTAAACGCAGGCAAAACTTTTCTTTGGATTGCGTTCCAGATCTGCAACAACAGTATATTGACCGTATTATTAATGCTATGCTACTTACACTTGCTGGCAAACCAATTTAGGTATTCCGGCGTAGTGTTAAGATTTTAGCGATTTGGGCAGATGGAATGGGGTTTTGACAGGTGCTACCAACTTGAATTCGATTGTAAAAGGAAGGCCCAATCGAACCGAAATAAATGTAGGTCTACGGGCCACATCTGAACTCTGAATTCTCATAAAGCAGCGTCAAAATATAAGTGAAGTATCAGTCCAGTACGTTGTAAACTCAGTGCAAACACGCTATGCATTGAATAACGCTTGTAACTAAGCTAGAACATCTCGAATATCTAACACTGGTCGTGGTTAAGAACTGTCATGAGATATAAGCTTATGTAACATTTTATGTCCGTGAAATAACGTTATAATTACCTGTTAGCGGTTGTTTACCTCCACCAAAAGGTAAGGGGTCCGATTTTACTAATATTTGTGCATCTAGTAGTTCGTGTTTCTGTAGATAACCTTGAAATGCATCGTGTAGGTGTATGCCGGTCCTCTCCAGCTGTAACACACTAACCGCTAATTGCCTTTACCTGTAATGCTTCCTTGTTAACGCTTTTAGTAATTTAGTTAATCGTTTTCGTAATGTTTAGTTATATTTTATCAGAAATTCTCTTGCACCGCTTTCTGTCACCCTCCTAGAAATGTCACGAGACTGCTGTTCCATGTTCAAATGTGTTTTTTTTAATACTCTATGAAATAAAAGAGGTGATAGTGTAAACAGTAAGTATATTCATTTCAATTAATATTTTAGACCTTTGATGAGAAGTGGTGCAAGTGTTTTTTGTTATTCTTTTATTACCAAGTATACTTTAAACATATTTTTATACAACGAAACTCTCAATTTATTTCATATACCTTGCGATACATATTTTAGATCATGTTTATCTGATGAAAATCTCTGCAGGACTGTAGCTATGTCCTGATATTATTCAAATCAGATTAGGTATCGGTGATATCAATATCAATTGGCCGCCTGGTTCCTATTGTTTAATCATTCTCTGATAAGATTACACCTTGACATTGAAATAGTAATAATTTTAGTAAACACTAAAATTTTTCAGCTTTTTATTTTAGTAGTTAATTAACATGTTGGTGGATAGTACTATCCCACTGGTTGCAGCTACTGTGACACTACGTATTTTCATACATTGCCCACAGGCGTAGTGTCACAACGCATGGTTAAAATGGTTCTTTTTTGAATGAGTGCATGGAGGTACTGTCTTTGACGCTTTAAAAAAATTGTGTAGTGACAGTACAAAAGTCTTAATTATACCTGCGATGACAGTACAACATGCCGTCTTTATGATAGTATGGAAAATCGGTTGTCGTGTGGCATACTGATTTTATGCAAGTAAAAACTCAGACGTTGACAGGCGTACTGTTGTATAACTCTTAGGTACCTAGACGCTTGTGGTCGTTACTGTCCGCCAATGTGTTAAGATACCAGAGCCACTTCATTTTTTATTGCAGATATTCCTATTTTAAAATACTTTGCTAGGCACGTATTTCGTAAAGCTTAACCTGTGGTAGGTGGTAGCAATTACGTAATAGCATACTAATTGCATTTTTAGGCTTTATTGCCTTTTGTTGCTTTTCACTACTCAGGATTGAGCTCTCATTGGAAAGTCGTGTCGTCCACCGGAATATGTTAGTGGGATAGAAATTATTTTATGTCCTAACTCAGGTCTTGGTCTACCTATGTGCCATTGAAACACCGAGTTACTTTTCTATAAATGCGTCAGTATCTTAATCTACTTCGTTTTGATTTCATTCAGGTCGTCAGACTGTGCTCTCTTGCAGTATGATTCGAATAGCCACTGACAGTTTCATGGCTCATACACAATGGTCCAGCTTAGAAACTAATTGTGAAAACCAAACCCCAGTCATGGACTTGATTGCCAGTATTTTAAAGTGTCCATCCTCTCTTGACAACCAGGACAAAATTACACTTAGATTGTGCTTATTACTGTATGTCTACCGGTACGTAGTTGCCACTCCAGAACCCTTCAGAGCTCATCGGCCATCTGTTCTGCGAGCAATGTGCCCTGCCCACTGCAACTTAAGTTTGGCAATTCTTCGGTATATGTAGTGGCAGAGCTTGGGGGAGTTTTATGTCCAGCAGTGGACGTCTTTCGGCTGAAATGAGGATGATGATGATGCATTTATTAAAAGTAGTTTTCATTTGTTTCAATAAAAGTTAGTACAGATATTTTTTTCTTTCTAATAGCTCATGCTGTGCTCTTCGTTTCAATGGTACCTCTTTGTTACTCATACTGCTTGGGCTCAGTAACTGGCTAGGCCACGTTTATTGCGATGTCAGAAGCGTTGTTCAGTTTGTCAACGGTGCAGGTGAACGGACGTAAGGGACATTCTTGAGTTTAGCAGATAGAGCATAGTTTGTTTAGGAGCACCTCACTCACATTGGATGTTGAATTAATCTATGTATGATGCTACATTCCGGCAGATTGTCAAAGCGGTCTATTAGGGTATGCAATCAATTCAGGGTGAAAATATTTGTTGGTCAGCAAAGTTGGTAGCAGGGAAGACTATACAGGTTATTCGGGATGGTTCGGGAAAAGCCTACTATAATATTTGTTTTTGTTGCAATATTATTCACAATAATGCAGGCCCCAATCTCCATAGCAATTTAACAATTGCTTACTTTACTTTATGTGAGAATATTTAACGTTAAAAATATTATAAGTAATTATTCAAATTAAAACAATGTAATCTCCTTGAGCATGTTTTTCTATCTTGAACAATGATTGATTAACCAATAGTGAGGTACTTACAGAGTTACAGACGTTTCAAATATTATATTTAAATACTTATATATTTCTTAGGGATCGCTTATTTTCGGTTTCTAATCGTACTTTATTCACGAAACAGGATAACGGATGTTACCAAAATAATATAAATTATTATTCCACTCTGTTGTATCTATAGCATACCTATAATGTTGTTCATAGTTCAATGAGTCATCATCGTCATCATTTTCCCGCCCTGAAACCAATTTATTTGGGGCCGGCGCAACATACCTTTTGCTTCCACATTTCTTTCTCTATTAGTCGACATCTCCGTAGACACACCCTTTCTAACCATATCATCATTCACACAGTCCATCCATGGTTTCTTTGGTCTCCCCCTACTCTTATAACCATAGACTTTCGAATATGTACTCAAAACTTCATAGTTCAGTGAATCATTGATATTTTGTATAATTATTTAATTTATTCTGGAAACTTACAGCTAACATAAACAGTGTTATTATACAATATGAAACTGTAGGCCATTTATAAGTTTCCACTGCTAAACACTTAACTTGAAAACAATAAAAAATGTTTCGATACAAAATACCTATTACATAAAATCAACTAAAAATAATACAAATAAAAAATCATACAGAGCAAACAATTACTTTCCGTAGAGAAGCCTTCTACCAACAAATGCTTAATATTGTTATTATATTTTAACAATTTAAACAATTGTTATAATCAGTAAAATGGTACCATGCACAAAAATGCCAGTAGACACCAATTAAAGCTTGATTATAAAAATATATCAATTGTTCACTTACCGATGACATTATCTTAAATTGAAATTCGCGTATGACGTACGTAATGACGTCACAAGGTCGTTGTGATAACTGAAAACCCCATTACAGTAGTCGTTTAGCGTGACAAGGACAGAGAATCCAACCGCCAAAATACCCAAGATATCGGAATCACCTTTACGTGAGTCATATAAAAAAAAATGTTAGATCGAGTTGACATTTCCTTCGACTGGCCTGCGAAGAAATGGCGAACGAACTCACTTTTTAATGTCTCTTTTTTTAAGGCGGTGATTTCTTGAAAACGCTCAAAAAGGTGGTTTTTAAAACCAGTGTATCTCTTTAACCGTAAATAATTTTGAAAGCAAAAAAATATATGATATTTTCAAGTCTTTTTTTGCATAGAGTGATCGAACTCAAAACATAATTAGAGGAGAGTAACCAAATATGGGCTACCATTTTGTTTTTGCCTCAAAAATACAAAACTATTAAAAAAATTACCATTTATTGACGTCAAAATAGTCACACATATATTTTTAAAGAGCTTAGTAACAATCTTATGTTCTTAATATTATTATATATTATTAAATTGAGCATTAAACAAAATATCAAAATAGACGCTAAATATGGAACAGGTACTCAAATATGGGCTACAAATAGAAACTTATATTATCTTTTAAGAAAATAACAATTATAAGTATTTATCTTATAAGAGATCAAATTACTTTGGTAGATGGAAGAAACCACATAATTTACTCACAAAACACATTTCCATCACATTTCCAGGTGTCAAGGGCGGGCGTTTTTGGGGGGACTGTCTTATGTAATTTTATTTTGACGTTCAAAAAGAGCTGACTCTCAGCCTAGTTTGAATAAATGACTTTTGATTTTGATTTTTTGATTTTGATTTTGTCAAACTCTGGCCCATCACAGTCATGTGCCCAGAGCTTACACATTAAACATCTAACCCACAGTTCTCCTGCTGCATTTTCGGAAAAAAGTTCCTGACAAAACATACACACTGCATCGGCAGTGTCAGGAGCCTCTCATTTTTATATGGAGACGAAGTGATAACCGAGGCCACAGCAGCTTTTCTACCTCTAATAGATGTCTTTCTGACTTTTTTGACACGGGACTTATGTCATAAGGAGATACTAGAACTAGGCTGCTACGATCAACTCCGGAAGACGAAGGTTGACAGTCATATGTTGGTTCATTTCCAGTTCCAGATGTAGATTCTTCTGTTTGAGTCTCAGACCTAGACCTCAAGTCCGGTGATTCGTTCGAAATTAAATTCTTGTCATTATGAATAGAAAAGAAGTCAATGGTGAAAGGGGGAATCTTGGATTGTTGTGAGTCGATGACTCTTCATTATTGCAGGTAGATTTTTTCGGAGTAATTGCATACATATATACATATATATATATATCATGTGCTAGCCCATATTCAGGACCATAGTCATAGCCCATATTCGAAATTCTCTAATAAAATCAACTTGATCGTGTACTTTACAAATCATTTATAGCAATCAATAAATCGACCGAAAATCATAAAATTAAACTTATATTCTGCAATAAAAAACATAGTTACAGTATTTAGACCTAATTTTCATCAATAAAATAACACATTGATACGTGCCGCAGAAAATTTTTCGACAGCAGCAATACAAGTATTGCCGACACTGGCGACAGCTCGCGCGCAGCCGACGAGAATCAGTGAGTGCGATGTTAGAGCGAATGAATGCGATAGACGAACGTCGTTTGTTGCGTCTTTCGATTGTAGGTTTTCGAGAATTGTTACTAGCCCATATTAAAGCACTAGCCCACATTTACTTACTCTCCTCTAAACATACTCTAATGCATCAAAAAAATCATCAAAAACACCTCTTAGTTATCTTTAAAACCAGTTTATCTGTTCAATAACAATTATAATTATAATTTAAAATATACCATAAAATTTCAAATGCCAAACTGCATCCAGTAATGGATTATTTATTATTAAATAGTTAATATCTAATTTTATACGATTTTATTTGCATTTTTACGACAATGCTTGCTCATTTATTATTTGAATTTAGTACAACAGGTTTTAACCGTACCTACTTATTGCAATAAGAACAAAAATCAGGTCAGATCAAAGATCTTTTGAGGGAAGAATCACGAAAATTTGAGTGGACCCATCCAGTCGGTTGACATTGAATTCATGTAAAGTTAATGAGCCACTGCCTAAGGGATAGCCATAGATATTATCCACCTCACCAAGTAAACTTCTAGGCTCCCCTTCTAATACCCCACTAGAAAGGCTCAAAATGCTGCATTGGGTGGTAACCGACTTTCCAAACGCATTAGTATGCGTGAAGAGTACCCATTTTATGCAGTAGCCATCATGTATCACGATTCACGACCCATATGCAGACTAGACGGTTTTATAAGTAACTCGGTTTTGAAGGTCGGAAAGTGTCCCACGGGAACGTACCACCGATACCGGGTTAAAAGGTACTCCATGTGTTAATCCAGGTTATAAACTATCTGTGTGCCAAATTTCATCCAAATCCGTTCAGTAGTTTTTACGTGAAAGACTAAAAAATATCCATCCATCCTCACAAACTTTCACATTTATAATACAAGCTTTTCGCTTCACCCGCGCGAAGTTCCTATCGATACTAACCTACGTCATTGTCTTCTTGTGTTCCAAATTCAAATCTGTTCATCGTTATGGCCGTGAAAAGTTAACAGACAGACCGAAAGACAGACAGAGATAATAAAAAAAAAGACTCAGCTCACAGTAAGATAATAACTGACCTACCCATAAAATAACATCGAACATAATTAAGATAGAACAATAGGTAATTTTTCAGATAGTTTGTATCTGAAGTACCTACTTAAACAAGTACTGTAATAATATGTAGTTTATCGCTTATGTGAACATTTCGCATTGTATTTCATTCCCATAACAATTTAACTTTATTGCTGACTAGCTGTGCCCGCGACTTCGTCCGCGTGGAATAGTGACTTTTTGGACAGCATATTTTGAATTACATAATAATATACCGTCGTTTGGGTAGCAAAAAATTTACTTTACAGTAATGCTTCTCTGTATACGATATTTGACGTATGGCCATCGCGGCGCGGCTCTCAGCGCGTTTTATATAGCCACGGACGCGCAGGCGCGAGGCGTGTACGTACTCTGATAATACTCTGACCTTAACAAATGTTCGCCGTGATTTTTTAAATTGACATAACTTTTTTATTTATGAACCGATTGACATGAAATTAACACTAAATGTTAAGTGAAGCTTACTACAATATATTAGTGAAAACTGCATCTAAATCGAATAAGCCGTTTCTGATATTAGCGTGCACAAACACACAGACAAACAGACAAACCGACAAACAGACAAAAAAATAATTAATTACAATCTCGGGTTCGGCATCGATATAATAACAACCCCTGCTACTTTTTTTTTATATATTTCGATTGTACAGACACCACTTTTCTACAATTTTATTATATGTATAGATGTATAGATTACAATAGATAGATATAAAACTCTTTATTATGTATTCTTTCTGTACTCTCTCTTTTTGGTCTCTTTATGTTAATTCGCTTGGATTAGCAATAACTGCATCATGTCCCACACACAGAACATATTTCTGCCCATATCTTTCAGTGAAGTACCTGTATACCTATTTATAATAAGAAAAGTAGATTAAAGTTCGAATCATCAAAATCGTCCCAGCATTTGGTCTCAAAAGTATCACAAAGGAACAAACAGACATAAGATAAGATAAGATAATTTTTATTGTACCAAAAAAAACAGTGCTTTACAATTCCTTAAAGTCTACATTAGTACATTAGTTAACAAGGAAAAAATAAAAACAGGAATAAGACGCAAAGGAAACATTTTGCTTATGAACTCCTAGTGTGGAGTTCATAAGCAAGCCTGTCAAGCCGGTCTCGTGGAGTCCATGGGTGGTATTACCAGATGGTGAAAAGCGTATTACATTAATACTCATGGATTGCTATTGTCGAGAGGCACATAAAAATGCATTATTATTTTAAAATAAGTAATAAAATGAGATAATTAATCAAACATTGTCTAGGCTTAAAACAATAGAGTAGGATGAATGAATATTTTGGGCGCCATACACACGCATACATACACGTATTATAGGTAGAAATACTAGCTTCCGGCCGCGGCTTCGCCCGAGTGTTATGTCGATAAAAATCAGCCTTTGTCCTTCCCCAGGATTCAAAGTATTTTCATCAAAATCGGTCCAACCGTTCCGGAGATTACCCTCTACATACAATACATACATACTTTCGTACATCTTTGTTTATAATATAATACTACTAGAATAGATTTTTATCTCCCTATATTCCAGCTTTTAAATTTTCACCTAGAGGCAGGTTACCCCCATATTCTTCTAAGCTATCTATCCAATTAAAAACACGCTTAAACCAAACTAAAAAAGTATAAAATAATTTAATTCAATTAAAAAGCGTGGGGTGCTTTTTGAGGTATTTTTATAGTCAATTAATGTCAAGCACCCCACGCTTTTTAATTGAATTAAAATATTTTATACTTTTTTAGTTTGGTTTTTAAAGCGTGTTTTTTTAGTTTTTTAAACTATTATTTACTTTCTATTTTTTAGTTCTGCTAACTACAAAAACGTTATTTTTTTAGTTTTTTTTCCTTTATTTTTTTCTCTATTTTTTTTTTATTATTGAATTGTCATCGGTCCTCGATAAGTTTACAAAGTTTAAATTAAATCTGACCGTTTAAAGTGGGTTAAAATCGCGCCCTAAGGAGTCGGTTACTTACAAACATACAAGTGAAGCTAATATAAAGCGTGTAAAAATACTATTCAAACTACATATTAAATACAGTCATGAGTAACTTAGTCTAAAAAAAACCCTAAACAAATATAAAAAGCAACCTGTATAGGAATTTTGAGATTGACTAGAACCGTTCTTTTATGAGCAAATTCTATAAACATTGCATGTGACTCAGGTAAGTAAGGTACTTACTGATAGATGTTGACGGCTATCGTAGTTTCGCGTACAGTTTACGTGCATATTATTTTGGATGTACCCTACATTATTAACCCATTGGCCATTAGTGATTAAGCAGTATTATCGATTTAGTGAATGTGAGTATCAATACAAACCATCTCTGGTTTAATGATACAAATAAACGAAACATTTTTTTCGTACAAACTTCGGGAGTGTAATTCTCCACTGTTTGACAATGTACATCAAAAATTAAACATGGTATAGTTTTGTCTCATTGTTAATTTTGTCTGTACGGCAACAGAATACTAAAATAAAAAGCCATTAAAAAGTTATGAGCCAACAAAGATTCATTTTTCTTGCTATAAATTTAATCTAACTTTGGGCGTGTTTATGTAATAAAAGATGTGTGAAATCTCCAAAACCAAGTCGGTACCGACAAAGCTAAAATATCGAAAAGTTCAATAAACTTTATTGGTCATTGATTTATGCAGTAGTTTTTTCATAAAACCCGATCTTCCAAAATACTTTTTTTTAATTTTTCACGTGCCCTTTTTACTATTACTGATCCTGCATCTCACTCAATAATGTTGTGCGTGTAGACTGGCGTCTAACTGCTCATCACGGGTACTACCTCTGTCGGACACGAAGCTTGGTGAGACAGCGTGCTTTTTAGCCAGGCCCACCAGTGAACTTGAGCCCGCGACTAGATTCCCCTTCAGACTATATCTACGAATAAATACATTATAAATAAATAATTATAAAAACGAAACCCTACATGTTCCACTTTAATTTGGCAAACTTCAAGATCGTAAAGCTCTGTCCACCGTGTTCCGGGTTAGGGTCTTCCGCTCTGTAGGTCTTCCATGCTCATTTACTCAGTTTCCCTGGTCGTCAGTGCATTTTCCGAGACACAGAGGGCCCTGGAAGCCCGAGACCGGCCCCAAATTTGAACGAAGTACATCTAAAATGTTCACGCACACTTTTTTCTTCTCTGACGCTGCGCTGAGCCCAGACGACCCGGAGACAGGGAGGGCCTTGACCCTGATAATAATAATATGTCTGAATAAACAGTTAATATTACTCGTAAAATACTTCACTAATCCACAATCTATTAAGGCGCGGTATGAAGCGTTTTTTGTTTGTTGGTATTTCATAATAGCGCATTGCGGCAACAAATGAGGTTCAAAACAGCGATGCGTTTGATGTTAGTTGAATCGAATGACCACCAAAATAAATGTAATTTTGCATTTTTGATTAAATTAAACAATAAATGCGCGTTTCAGTAGAATAATTTTTAGGTATTTCTTTAGTTGATTGAATTCCCTTTATTGTCATTACATAAAATATGATAGTATACGCTCAACATAATGAGAATTATGCGATGGAAAATTATTTTTTGAGTTGTTTTACGATTTATCATAATACTATTTTATTTTTTATGAAATACTAGCTTTTGCTAGTGGCTTCGCCCGCGTGTAGCTCGAAAATATCGGGATAAACAGTATCCAAAGTGTTATTCCAGGTTTCAAACTATCTGTGTGTCAAATTTCATCCAAATCCGTTAAGACAAACATCCAAACATCTAAATATCGAAACATACAAACTTTCAAATTTTTAATATTACTAGGATTTTTGAATCATTATTTTCTTTGATCATTTGACAATACACTCAATTTATGGTTTGTAATATGTACCAATACAACTGGGGCCTTAGTCTGCTATTTTTATAAATTCGTCATTCTAACACGATCCCATTGTCATTCATTTGTCATTTTGCTAAAAGTTCGTAATCTGCTAAATTCATAATGGTCAATCATTGGTCGGTCAATGGTCTCGTAATAGAATTGTGTCATAATGGCATTTTCGTATTGCCATTATTATAAAACTCGTTAGTAGAAATGTTTTTCGAAAAACTACTACTAAATTTGAACATTATTCATGCCAGATTTCATTTATATATATTTTTACATATTATTTATTAGTGTTTTATGCAATCTAAAGAAGTAGGAAGTTCGTAAATTAAGTCAGTCATTCATTTGTCATGATGTACGAGATTACCAATAAATGTCATTTCTTTCAATGGAGTGTCAGTGGCTGACCATTGGAAAGTCATAATGACGCCATTTTATTAGTAGATTACCAAACTTTTCAAAATCAACAATTATGAAATCAATGATAGACCATTCTGACACTATTGTAATAGCAGACTTGAGGCCCTGGGCTTGTGGTTTATAAAGTAATAATAGTCGCACGTGTCGATCGATCAGGTTAAGCTACGCTTGACATGGTTAGTCCGTGGATCGGTGACAATCTTTACATACCAAGACCCCTCCGTGCCTCGGAAAGCACGTTAAGCCGTTGGTCCCGGCTGTCATTTGTAGACGTCTTTGGCATCTGTCTTTGGCAGTCGTTACGGAACGTCAGAAGCCCGAAAGTCCAACCAGTCTTACCAAGGGGTATGGTATTGCTCAGTAACTGGGTTGTGGAGGTCAGATAGGCAGTCGCTCCATGTAAAATAAGAAAACAATAATAAGACAATAATATTTTCTATTCTAAGAAAATTTGAAAACTTTAATATTCAATCTAATGAATGTATAATAATAATAATTTAATTTAATATCCATTAATTTGTATATTTTATTAATTTGGTGTATGTGTAAAAACTTTCCTGAAATATTTTTTTTTTTTTAAATACTGGTATTCAGCTGCATCCGGTTAGACTGGAAGCCAACCCCAACGTAGTTGGGAACAGGCTAAGCAGATGATGATGACAAAAGTGCGATAAAAAACCGAGTGTTTTACCGAGGTGTCCTATATTTGGGCAGCGCCTTAAGGGCCTACGTCCCGTTTGGTAGCGTAACACGGTCACTTTATGAACCGTACTGCTCATTAACGGCTTGTCTTGAAGATTTGAAAAATATATGATTTTGCTATAGATTCATATAGATCATTTTGCCGGAAGTACTTTTTTTGTATGGTTAATACTTATGCTGTAAAAAAATATTTTTCAACACGCAATATTTTGGCTTCTATTCCATACTCCTACTAAACGGCTTCGTTATTTGGAAAAAAAATACACTGAAAAATAGATAGTTAGAGGTACCACAGAATCGCTAGAGCACAATTGTAAATTAATCAACATTTGACAAGGAATATCCCCATTTTGAGATGAAGGCTCAGAGGTGCCCTGCGCGGGCGCGGGCGGCAGTCGTGCTTTAGCATTCAGACGGGAGATGAGGATACTATGGGCCTTAAGAGATAACTAATACACGAGCCTGAAATGCTCTCACTGAATGGCAAAGGCCATTTCATACAGATAAGGAATGATCATTGATCACCACGCTTTCTCACTGTGTTTAGTGGCCCTGGTAACTTTAAATATTGTCGTTATGAGCGATAATAGTTCTTATTGCAATCCGGTACGGGTTAAAATCTGTTGTAATAAATTCGAATAATAAATGAGCAAGCATTGTCGTAAAAATGAAAATAAAATCGTATAAAATTAGATATTAACTATTTATTGATAAATAATCCATCACTGGATGCAGTTTGGCATTCGGAATTTTATGGTATATTTTTAATTATACTTGTTGTTGAAGGGATAAACTGGTCTTAAAGATAATTAAGAGGTGTTTTTGATGATTTTTTGATGCATTAAAATATGATTAATTATGTTTTGAGTTCCATCACTCTATGCAAAAAAGACTTGAAAATATCATACCTATATTTTTTGCTTTCAAAATTATTTACGGTTAACACGATTTTGTTCCTAAGTCTTTTATGGTATTCATTTCAATTTTAAATAAAGCCTCTCAGTTAACCTCGACCAAATAGTCCGTACATGGAGAGATTAGCAAGTGACCCAGTGGATAAAGAGACCTTTTTGAGCGTTTTCAAGAAATCACCGCCTTAATTTACTAATTGCAGTATTATTTTATATATTATTTTATACTCTCATTCTTTTTGGGCGGCTCTTAAGGGTCGATGTTAAATCCTATCTACTAATAATATTATAAATGTGAAAGTTTGTGAAGATGTTTGGATGTTTGTTACTCAATCACGCAAAAACGGCTGAACGGATTTGGATGAAATTTGGCCAACAGATCGTTTTTAACCTGGATTAACACATAAGAAACTGTTTATCCCGATGGTACGTTCTAGTGAGATAATTTTCGACCTCCACGCGAGTAAACCTGCTGGCAAAATCTAGTAACCCAAAATTGAGCTGGTAGTTCCAGAGATTACCGCTTTCAAACAAAAAAACTTTTCGGCTTTGTTATTATCTATACACCGAGAAATTTAAATGGTTGATTTCCCGCGGCAGAACAACTTGCCATAAGGAATACTTTCGAAGCATAGAGTAAAAGAAAAAAAAAAGTTTTTTTTTTGTTTTAAAATAATTAAAAAACTATTCATCAAATCGAAAACGTGAGAATCAATAGTAACACTAGAGGTAACTTGTAGGTACTACTCGAATCGCACGCGCCGCCGACAAAGGGAACAGCGATGCATAAATGTTCAAAGCGAAATAAACTCTCGCACGTGTCGATTTTTCACAATGGTTAATCTGCCATTTTTTGTTTCTAATATTTTATTTGTTTATAAAACGATTGTATTACCAAGAAAAAACCATTTCGCTAAAAAAAAATATATATAAAAGACGAAATGAAAATATCTGGCTTGCTTTCTATAAGAGAGAGAGAGAGAGAGAGAGACAGACAGACAGAGAAACATGCGCACGCCGCACGGCTTACAATAGCTTACTATAGCAAAAAGTGTCGTTTTAATTTTTCGTATGATTTTTTTTCCGTCTAGCCCCTTTTCACAACGCGCGATAAGGAACTTCGTTCCAAAAGCGAATGGTCACTCAATCATACTTTCATCCATTCACTGATTAATCACGAAATCTCAGAAACGACTGAATCTACGAAGATGAAATTTGGCACAAAGGTAGATTATGGGTAGGAGACGGCAGGCTACACCTTGTATCTTATTTTCTTTCCCATGTAGATAGCTACGTGAAAATTACCACGTAACCATACTCGAGTAGATCTGGCGCTTCCGTGGCCTTCATTATGTTATTTTTGGCTCAAGACACCGCTTTTATTTTTTTCTTCCAATTGATAACATATTTTAGTTTCCCGGTCGGCAGAACTAGAAATATAGGTCTCATTCGCTTTTTTGTGACGCTTATCTCGCAGACTCACATGCTATTTACTCGCTTTATCTCAATGTATAAGTAAACTAGAACACCTTACATATTTGAAGTATCCTGTCCTCTCATACTGTTATTTGAAAACATTGTAAAAGCCAATTATTTTTAGAAGAGTATCCGTGAAGTTTCTTGCCGGCTCTTCTCCATAGAAAACGAACATTTTGAATCGTGAACCTAGCTTCTGACGTTTCATAAGTGCCCATGCAGGATTATGTGAAATAAAATATTTTGATTTATTTGATTTCAAGCTTAAGATTTTTGCCAAAATGGTTATTACAATCAGTATCTTATACATGTTATTGCAGCAGTCTTATCTGTGTCCTTAAAACAACTTTCTACATATCGTTGCACTGGACACCACAGTCCAAAGTTCATAATTGAACCTGCCGATCTCTTACGAAACAGTACTTATTGCGGTGCTTAAACACTGTCCTAACTTAACATTTTTCTTTACAGGGTAAAAAAAAATCTCAAAAAAAATACTCACGATGTTACGACGCTGCTCCAAGCATTTACAGACGTTATACCGAAGGCAGGGCCAGACCCTTCGGTTTAAGTCCACAGAGGCCCCCAAAGTCTTCGGAGCCCTGTCCCAGGCTGCCGCGAGATCAGCCCAGCCCCGGGCCCTCAGCGCAGCCCACAACCAAGTTGCCACCATCCATTTCACCAACCCACTCTTCGCCGAACAAGATGTAATGACCCCTAGCTTCCCGGACTCCGTGTCCGAAGGTGACGCTAAACTCGGTGACAAAAAAGTCGGAGACGCCGTCGCCGTTGACGAAGTCGTCATGGAGATTGAGACCGATAAGACCGCGTTACCTGTCATGGCGCCCGGTAACGGTATCATTAAGGAGTTCTACGTGAAGGACGGAGACACGGTCAAGGCTGGGCAGAAGCTGTTCAAGTTGGAGCTGACTGAGGGTGGTCCGCCACCAAAGGCGGCTGCCGCTGCTCCTGAGCCCCCGAAGGCGGAAGCACCACCACCACCGCCAGCTGCTGCTGCAGCGCCCCCCCCACCGCCTCCACCAGCAGCTACGATCCCGATTCCTCCCCCACCACCTCAGGCGCCTCCCGCAGCTAAGCCTGCTGCTCCTATCTCCTCAATCCCCGTAGCAGCGATCCGTCATGCGCAGTCAATCGAAACTGCGACTGTAAAGGTCCCTCCCACAGACTACAGCAAAGAGATGGCTGGTACTCGCACGGAACAGCGCGTCAAAATGAACAGGATGCGTCAACGCATCGCTCAGCGTCTGAAGGAGGCACAGAACACGAACGCTATGCTGACAACCTTCAACGAGATCGACATGTCTCATATAATGGCCTTCAGAAAGAAGAACCTTGAGGCTTTTACCAAGAAACATGGCGTCAAACTTGGCCTTATGTCTCCCTTCGTCAAGGCTGCAGCTACCGCATTAATGGATCAGCCCGTTGTGAACGCGGTTATTGAGGAAACCGAAATCATTTACCGTGATTATGTAGATATTTCCGTGGCCGTCGCGACTCCCAAAGGTCTGGTGGTGCCTGTAGTGAGGAACGTTCAAAATATGACTTACGCCGATATTGAGTTGACCATTGCTGGTTTAGCAGAGAAAGCTAGGACTGGAAAGTTAACTATTGAAGAGATGGATGGCGGCACTTTCACTATTAGCAATGGTGGCGTATTCGGTTCTTTGATGGGTACTCCTATTATCAATCCTCCTCAGTCGGCTATCCTGGGCATGCATGGTATTTTCGAGCGCCCAATCGCGCTAAACGGCCAGGTAGTCATCAGGCCCATGATGTACATCGCGTTGACTTACGACCACAGGCTCATTGACGGTCGTGAAGCTGTCATGTTCCTCAGAAAGATCAAGCAAGGAGTTGAAGACCCAGCATCAATCGTCGCTGGCTTGTAAATTAGTTTCGAACCATCCGACCGCAAAACCAGCGAGTTACCATTAAGAATACTTGAACAAAATCGTCGCAGGTCGGAGGGTAGTTGAGAAAAAGAAGAAAATCATGTAAATTATTCACACTATTCAATCAGTAGGGTGTTAGAAGCAGAAGAGTATGCACGTGCGTTCGTCAGTTCCGATATTTTTTTTTTTGTTATTTATTGAAGTTCGCCTCGTATTCTGTATATGTATTATTTATCTAAGTGATAATTGTCGAGAAGTACATAATGTTACCTAAATGTGACGACATAAGTAAAGCCTCGTTTTATTTATTTATTGTTTTAATTTATTTTATTTTAATTGGCACACTATTAGTGGTAAATCTACAGTATTCGGCTTTTAATGTGATTTTTTTTAAATGATTCAAATATATTTAATAACATTATGAGAAAAATGTTTAAAAATTATTTTATTTATCCTATTTTATGGAAATTCAAAATAACGACTGTCATTTTTAAAATCATTTCTGCTTATGTCTGACAAGTTTTATCTCAAAACTGAAATTCACCAAGTAGCAAAGTCCAAAACAATTTGAATGTGGTTTGCAACAGTCTCGCTAAATAACAGAATAAATAATAATCCGTAGTCATAATTAAGTGCTAAAACGTTACTCTCCTATTCACACTTACGAATTATTAAAAAAGACTCAAAAGTACCTTACCTACACACTACTAAGAAACGGACGCCTAAAAATCCGAGATTTTATACAATCTGCGATTCCCACAAATAGCTCATCCACCAGCACCCTAATTGCGTAACACGCGATTAATCATAATCGGTTTCATTTTGTCAGTTCAACAATATTCATTGCGTTATTTACGTTGCTGAGCAGACATATTTTTCGAACATATGAAGCAATGGTTTAGCCTTTTGTTTCAAAACGAAACAAATTATGATGAATCGTGAGTTACGCAATTAGGGTGCAGGTTACAAAAGCCGAAGGGGGATAAAAATAACAGGCAGTGCTCTACAGCACCCTGATTGCGTAACTCACTATCATTTGGAAGAATCTTGCTAATCCATTACTTCATTTGCTCGATAAGTTGTGACTAGTTCATGAAAAAGTCATTCAATGGAAATAAATGAACTTGAGAGGGTTGTATTGATCCCAGGCTGATTCCCGGCCACTGTGGGCGCGGGCTTGTGTACGGCGAATAATGGGTAGCTCGCTGTCCGGTAAGGACCAAGCCCGAGTCAACGGCGCATTGTGTTCCACGTGCCCCTCAAAAAGATGTCAGCATAAACTGGTGGGGTCCGCAAGGGCCGATGCCTGCCAGGGTGCGGGTTGTTCGAAAGAGATACCGCGGCCCCTGGCACACAGGCAACTGAAGGAACACGGCTGGGTTTTAGTCAGTAAAAGTCTGACACGGGCTAGCTCCGCCCAGAGCGGAAGAAGTTATTTGATGATTTCCCAAACTCAAAAAAAGGGTTGTATTGATGATTTAAATACATACGTATCACGGTTGCAAATCACATTATTTATCAACATACCCAGAACCTGACAATGACCTACTAATTGAAAAAAGAAGTAAGAAAATTTGAATTTCACGGGCTACCCTGGAGCTTAAACCTGATCCACGTTAACAACGTAATAGGGTATTACACTCATTTTTGAAAAGTGCTAGAGTGCTAATACACCACTAAAAAAATCACAACATTTTTATTGAATCGATTAGTGCCATAAAAATGAATTTCAATTTTACATTTTGAAATTTCGCGCGTAATCTGACTAAATAGACGCCATATTGCTCTATGGGTATGACGTCAGTTTGCTAAAAACAAATGCGCTGATATTTGTATCACAATTGTTTATAATTTAAAACAAAAATTACTTCGGTTACGAAAATAATAAAAGTACAAAGTTGCTCAGTTGACATGCCGTATGTGGTGTTCAAAAACAGATAAAAAAAACTGAAATCTTTAAATTGTATTTTAAAATATATTTTGTTGTTTCATGAACTAAAATTAACTTTTTCCGACTGCATTTTGGCTAAGCCATCTCAATAATATATTTTTAGATTTTTTCTCGTATAGAGTAAAATACCATAATAACGCAATAAATCTTGTTGAACTGTCAAAATTAAAGCCGTTGCTACCTACTGGGAGTGTGTTACCAATATCCCCGATGTTTGCAGCCGTTCACACAGCGCTGTCGGTCCTACGATATGTTGGGATCACACTTCAAAATCCCACTGTTCATACGGTTAAAACTAAATGCAGTAACAAACTGCCGTGATCATTAAACAGAATGAAAGCAATTCCAACTAATAGTGTATAAAGCAATTACCTCTGAGGTAAGTGTTTCCCTTGTGACTCTCTCTGAGAGAGACAGACGCCTGCATTAAAACTCATATCTTGATGTTTCATCCTCTCTAATGGCGCTCACCAGGCGGCAAGGCGCGTCGTGGCATGGTAACGGATTTTCAATCTTATTTTCATACAGTTAGTAGAGAGGTTTCATTGATATACTGGATTTGACCATACCATGTGACGGGATACTGCTTTTTTTTGAGTTTGGGAAATCATCAAATAACTTCTCCCGAGCAGGAGGGCGCGTCAGACTTTTACTGACTAAAACCCAGCCGTGTTCCCTAAGTTGCCTAAGGCGCTGTTTTGAAGTAGGTACAATTAACATTTAGTCATATGAACTGGGCATGCATAATAATTATATCGTCGTTACGGGTAGTCAGAAGTACCATAAAAATCTGCCGACCGGTCTTACCAAGCGGTATTGTGTTGCCCAGTAACCGGGTTGTGGCGGTCCGATAGACAGTCGCTCCATGTGAAATACTGGTATTTAGCTGCATCTGGTTCGAAAGGAAGCCGACCCGACTAGGGTTACCATAATGTAAATAGAGGGATGCTTATCTATGGTACCTAAAATGCCTGAATTTTCAGAAAAATGCCTGTCTAAAACAAAACGCTGTAGGTAATAAGTAAAAGCCAACAGATAATAATGAAGAGGGATATTTATTACTGATATTTGTCAGAGGACATTATTTTTTTTAATAGTTCTTTCTTTTCTAAAACATAAACGTAAAAATCTTCACAAGATACAGTTTTGTAATTTTCCTGAGTAATCAATATTGCTTTTATTGATTCAATTGTCAGCCGATTTCTTTCTTTACTCCACTGGGCGTTGAATTTAAAAATGCCTGTCTCAGGCCAATGCCGGCCGCACGCCTGTCTAAACCTTAAAATGCCTGTCAAATGCGGCGAATGCCTGTCAAATGGTAACCCTAGACCCGACCCGACACAATTACTCCATTTACGATTTTTTAGTGCACTAAATCTTCGACGCACTGATCAACGTTATTTGAAAATCGAACGGTGTTTTTTTTCTACGCACTCGGATGTGCGTAGTCCTCTGTTGGATTGTTAATGCTAGGTTCAACACCAAGAGTTCAAAATCCATTGCGGGATTAAATCCCGCTGAGATATTTTTACTTATGACGACGATCATTGGATGTCCATAAAAATCGTTGTAAATATTATTTACGGCTATTTTATGTAATAGGTATAGTATGGAGCTGCACGTGTAGATTCTTTTTTTTTAATATTCGTTGGATCGTCGTCTGGCATAATAAAATTTGTCCTTCACCTACTTTATATTTTTGTGCACGACTACGGGACGCGTAGGTACAGTCAGTAAAGAAGTATTTTTATTTGAGTTTTTTAAACGAATTCAAAAAGGAAGAGGTTGCAATTCGTCTGTATAATTTTTGTATTATGTTCCGTGTATTATCTCCGGCAATTGTAGATCCATTTAAAAAAGATCAGGGTCTTCGGATATAGATGGATGTTTTCTAATAAAATTAAATTTAAATAATAGAAAACAAACAGTTAATTTATCAAATTAAATTTTATTAGAAAACATCCATCGGTTCGTTCATCATCATCATTTCAGCCGAAAGACGTCCTCTGTTGGATATAGGCCTCCCCCAATTTGGGGGGGTTTGCCATAATCGCCACGCTTGGCAGGCGGGTTGGCGATAGCAGTATGGTGGTAAAATGCATAGAGAACGCTGCTGCCCATGCTCTAGTAAGTCCCTTTGTCACCTTCTACGACACCCACGGGAAGAGATGGGATGGTGTTATTCTTTACGTCCAGCACCACACGGAATACGGTTCCTTACTAACCAGTAACCAGGGTGAAATTTCTTTTGGTGCCTGACTGTACCTATGAGTACACATTTTTATCAATATCATACAATGAGAAAAGTAAAGCCGTTGGGGAACAGTGGTGACCCAGTGGTAACGGCCGCAACTTACGGTTTGTTGGTCGTGAGTTTGAACTCAGACAGCCAGTTTCCTTTGTGTAAATTATTTAATCACCACTTTACTCAAAACGGTGAAGGAAAACATCGTGAGGAAACCGGCTTGTCCTAGAACCAATAATTCGAAGACATATGACATCTAACAACCCGCACTGGCCTCGCGTGGTGAATTACGGATCACTCCCTCTCATCAAGAGGAAGCCTGTGTCCGAGGCTCCTAGCAGTGGGAACAATATCTATCGGCTGATTATGTTAAGTCAAAGGCAAAATGATAGTGTTGCGCGCCACAATTAATATCTGGTACATGGTAAGTTGGTAACATTAGTTACCACTAGCGCCATCTAGTATCGAGTAGCAGAATTAATTGAGTCAAGATCTTTCTAGAAATTTCGATGCTAGAACTTTCTAGAACTATCGACCTCTGTTCAATCGTGGTCGGTATGTACTCGAACATTCTAGCTAGATGCTTCTACAGTAGAAGGTTCTGGAACTATCCGAGGGCCCTGTAAAAGGCCGGAACGGATCGCGACCCGGGGAGTATTGAACAAGCGATACATGCTAAAACATCGAAAGCGATCTTCAAGTGCGACTTAGAGTGAGCAGACTGAGCAGTAGTGCAATTGTGTTTTGTAATTAGCTAGGTTGTTTAATTAAAGTGTCATTTTTGGTCATTTTTATTGGCAGTTTTTAATTGTCACGAACCCCAAGCTTGTAACAATAGTAATTAATACTTTGTAGTTGGAGTCACAGACAGTCTGCTGTGCAGGGCCTGCTTGGAGGGAGACGAGACAGCAGCTCATGTGCTTCAAAACTGCCCGGTGCTAGCTACATACAGGGCGAAGTACCTACTTTGGTAACCCAGGTACCCACAAAGGCGTTGCTGGCCTTCCTTGAGGATCTGTAGGGTAATCCCGTAACGCACTAACAGAAGGAAATGGTTTTCATTGTGACATTTCAACAACGTTCATTGCGTTATTTACATTATTGAGCAGATACATTATTCGAACATAAAAAGCAATGGATTATGATGCTGGAGTGAATCGAATAACCGATTTTCCCAATCGTACACGAAATACGTGCTTGGAAGTGGAATGGCAGACACCAGCCCATGTTACTAATACTTACTTTGTAGTTTTTACAACCAACTTTCGTTGTTGACCGTACTTACGTATTAATTTAGGTCAATTGCCAATTTTAGTAATGTGTTCTTGGGGAGTAGGTATTAGGTCAGATAAGTAGTAGTGCTGTTAGAATACAATAGAATAGGTCTTTATTTGCTTAGAATGTAGTGAACATAAAAATAAGTTGTTAGGTAAATTAAATAATAGGATCCATGTACATTCTGCCTTAATATAGGTAGCATGGAAATTTAATACAAAATATAGGTAGGTTTTACTACTGGCTGTCATTAATAAATTAACTAAGTACCTACCTACTAAAAGTTACAGGCAGGGACCTCGACGCGCGAACTGTAAGTACTGTAAACAATGGGCATGCCACGATAGAGGCGGTAAGTCTCCTCTTTGAGCAATGGCTTGAGAGGCGGCACGGCGCGGCGTCCTCACCATGCGCCTGGGGCGCTACTCTCCAACTCCGTCAACGAAAATACGGGCCCGTCCGAAAATAGTTCTAAGCTTCAAAGTGACTCCTACAGCTGATTAATTAACTTTTTGGTCGGGTAATACTCTATGGATAAAACTATATAGGAAGTAAGGACAGCTGTCAAATCGTGTAGTACTTAATTCTTAGTTTGGGCCCCAAACTAATCATAGTCCGTAAGTGATACGGAGTAGGAAACACCCGTAACTTCGGCCGAGATTACGGATTTTGTGCTTAGAGAGTAGGATCCCTGATGCAGGTCCTCACCGAACACGGTTGTTTCGGGAGGTTCCTGTTTCGGATAAGGTGGGATGAAACGCGCGGGTGTTCCCACTGCGAAGATCGCCCTGAGGACACGGTGGAGCATACGGTGGCGGTCTGCCCGGCTTGGGCGGAGCTCCGCCGTGTCCTTGTGGAGGCGATCGGCGGCAGCGATCTCTCGCGTTCGGCCCTGGTCCAGGCCATGGTACGAAGCGAGCGTGCATGGGTAGCCGTCACCTCCTTTTACGAAGCAGTAATGCTTGCGAAGAGGGAGGCGGCGCACGTGAGGGAGAGGCAGTGTATGCGTCACGTGAGGCAGTGTATCACGGCCGTAGCCGCCGCGGTAGACGCCCTGGGCGTCGGGAATCCCAGGCTGATCCCCGGCCACCGTAGGCGCGGGCTTGCGGACGGCGAATAATCCGGTAAGGACCAAGCCCGGGTCGACGGCGCGTCGTGTTCCACGCGCGCCTCAGAGATGTCAGCACCAACAGGTGGGGTCCGCAAGGGCCGATGCCTGCCAGGGGTGCGGGTTGTTCGAAAGAGATACCGCGGCCCCTGGCACACAGGCAACTGAAGGAACACGGGTGGGTTTTAGTCAGTAAAAGTCTGACACGCCCTCTTGCTCCACCCAGAGCGGGAGAAGTTATTTGATGATTTCCCACCCAAAAAAAAAAAATACTGTAAACAATGAAAACTGCATATGATTATAGACACCCTAACGTAGAAATTATTCGTCGGTTATAAAAAAATCTGCTGTTTCATAGAAAAGTGCAATACTTACCTACGCGGTAAAAATGTATGTACTTAGCAGCATTTTATTTTTATTGAGCCGTTAAATATTTCTATGCAGAGGATCTCGTATCACATGCTGAATTCATGTTTTCAATTTGAGTATAGATGTCTCTAACAACGATATACTGGTGTAGGAACTGTCGGTAAAACTATAGGACGAACATTGCGTAGCATTGAACAGCGTGCGTAGTGGGTTCGACCCCCGGGTCGGACGGTATTATTTCATTTTCCATTATTTAATTTTTAATCACCAAACACTGAACTCGGGCAAAATATACATTCTAGCGGCATTCTGCATTTTGCTTATACGGCAATTTTAGGCTCGCCCCCTTTGAACTTAACTTCTGCCTACCTCTCCGGGGAATACTGGCGTGATGTTATGTTCTCACCACATGGAATTTGAATAGAATTAGAATGAGTAAGTAGTTACTTTATGTTAAAACTAGATAGGTAGGTACCTATGTATATTTTTTTCCCAATTTTTACTAACCCTCAGTCCCGGCTGTTATTTGTACATCTTTAACAGTCGTTACGAATAGTCAGAAGGCCGAAAATGTGACAACCAGTCTTACCATTTATGTAAAATACTGCATCCGGTTGAATTGGAAGCCGATACCAATAAAGTTGAGAAAAGGCTTGGCAGATTGATTGAGTGATATTCTAGTTTTCCCTGTGGACCTCTGTCACATTCTCACATGGAATTAGTAAGTACTTGAGTTGGTAAAGTCTTTCATTCTCGTTCACTTCACGATTGACAATGTTTGGAATTACGGTTTCCATGGCGACGCAATTTGTGTACAACAAGAAATATTCAGTGACGGGTGTTTTCTTAAGCATGAAATATTAATTTCTAAAGTACCTATTTTACGACAAACTATAAGTGCTTAGACAAAGGTTGAAATACTTGAAGGTTTTTTACGAAAATATTTGTTACCAGTGACGTTTTTCTTCAAAACACTGAACATTATGTGAAAGTAAGAGATAATTTGGCCTGGGGTTATTATTATTTATTCATGTATGTTTTGCATTTCACCACGTGTAAGTTCGCATGTCATCGATTCTTTAAGTGAGTAGGTAAGCCTTTTTTACATTTCTTCATGGGAATTATATAGGTCAAACAGTACTTAAGTAGGCAGGTACCTTAGAGATCCTATTGTATGATTGCTTTTCGAACTTAAATTAATGAAGTTATTACTACAAGTGATCTCTTTAGTCTAATACTTAAAACAAATAAGGTGTGACCATTAGGAGTAATGAGATTTTCGAAGTTGCTATACGTGTATTAGCGCGCAGTTTTGGGTCAGGACACTCATTCAAAAAGGCTTGTTTAAAAAGTGAGTACTACGAAATCCCTACTGATATTATAAATCCGACAGCAAGCTCTGTCTGTCTGTCTATCTGTTACGCTTTCACGCCTAAACCGCTGAACCGATCGTCATGAAATTTGGCAGAGACATAGCCTGGGATATGAAGAAGGACATATGCTACTTTTTTACGCGATAACCGACATCCACGGGGGCGTAGCCGCGGGGAAAAGATAGTATTCTATAATTTGCTTAGAAATCAGTGAAAGACGGCTGATAGAGATGTTACTGTTACTATTAGCATCCATCATCCTAAAGCTTCATTAGAAATCCAGCGTCAGACAGCGTCTGTCTGACATTAATGCTGAAATTAATCTTTTTGGCGCAGCCGTGAGGCAAACACTGTTGTTATTAACTTTCACATTTTTTGACTTTGCTGTATTTTGTGTTTCACGAACTGTGTCTTTCTTTCTTTCTTTCCACTGCTGGGCAAAGGACTCTCCCCATGACGTCCAGCTCTTTCAATCCAGGGCTTAAGTGCTAACAAAGCCGTTAAGCTGAAGTGGGACTGGGCTGGCCACGTCTGCCGATCAGGTTAAGCTATGCTTGCCGGGGCTGGCCTGTGGATGTGCGACCATCTTTAAATACATAGACTCCTCCGTGCTTCGGAAAGCACGTCAAGCCGTTAGTCCCGGCTGTCATTCGTAGATCTTTGACAGTCGTTACGGGTCGTCAGAAGCCCGAAAACCTGACAACCAGTCTTACGAAGGGGTATCGTGTCATCCAGTTACTGGGTTTTGGAAGTCAGATAGGCTGTCGCTCCATGTGAAATACTGGTATTCAGCTAGGTTAGACTGGAAGCCGACCCCAACATAGTAGGGAAACGGCTGAGCAGATTGATAAACGTAATAGAGTCCAGTGGAGTAACCATGACACATGAGTTTTAGATAGGTAGAAACAGAATATTATTATTTCGACACGGTAAATAATAGTTTAAAAAACTAAAAAACACGCTTTATAAACCAAACTAAAAAAGGAGAAAATAATTTAATTCAATTAAAAAGCGTGGGGTGCTTGACATTAATTGATTTTAAAAATACCTCAAAAAGCACCCCACGCTTTTTAATTGAATTAAATTATTTTCTCCTTTTTTAGTTTAGTTTAGTTTTATTTTAACGTGTTTTTTAGTTTTTAAACTATTATTTATTTTCTATTTTTTAGTTCTGCTTACTACATAAACGTGATATTTTCTTTATCATTTTTTTTTAATTTTTCTAAAAAATAATATTATTATAGAATTGTCATCGGTCCTCGCTAAGTTTACAAAGTTTCAATGAGATCTGACCGTTTAAAGTGGGTCAAAATCACGCTCTAAGGAGTCGGTTACATACAAACATACAAGTGAAGCTAATATAAAGCGTGTCAAAAAAGTGCTTTGTCATTTAATGTAGGTTCTTGTTTCGAGAAGTAGGTATAAATAAGTACCTATGGTCAGTGGGATGGGAGGGCATACTTTTTATTTGGAAAAGTAGGTGAATTATTGAGGTTAATATGTCTAGTCGACTCTTTAAGTAGGCATTACTATTCAAATAGAGGATAAATTATGACGCTGACTTATTTTGCTCCGCAAAGGACGATGGGTAAACGACTATAGACTCCGACTCCATTTCTTTTATCCAACAGTCCTTAAATTTGTCTCATATTTTCCGTTACGGGCTACATCCTAACAAACCGATGGTTTAAGTCTTAAATAAATGGGGTTTCATGAAAAAAGTTTGTCTAACGATGTATGGACTGTAGGTGCACAATTCTACCAACAGCTTCGGAGAATACAAGCGTGAATATGTTATTTCATTGAAAATAAAATACATAAAAACAATTACGATTTTTCAACATATTTTGTAGAGACGCCAGCACATCAAGTTACCCCAAACTGTCAAATTTTGTCAATTGAACATGAACCTTATGCATGTAATAAAGTTGAAAATCTATCAAAGAAATTTGTCAGATTGAGGGTAGCGTGATGTGCTGGCTTTTCTTATTTTCCCTGAAAACTCCATACTTTTGACGGTCGTCGCCATGGTAAAGAATGATCAGTAAGCCAAGCTACCTTTTAAATGTAATACGTCGCATATCTGTTGACTAAGTTTAAATTTTAGGGACGCTCGAGCCCATCGTTCTTTTCATCAGTGAGTGGAGATAATGAATAAAGGTTTGAATTTCAGTGAATATGTACTAACTCAAAATGCAGACAACAGTAAAAAAACCTACCGACACGAAGCCGAGAAAAGAAAAGCAAACAAAAGACGATGCCACTAAAATACCTCAAGAAGAGAAACTTAAAAAGACTCCCTACACCGTCTCTACACCAAGGAGTTTTGTACAGAAGAGTTCAACTGCCGACATTTACGGACAAAAGAAAAGAGCTACTGTAGAAAGCGCGAGAGCTCCTAAAAAGCCAACAACCACTTCATACACGAAAAGCAATGTATCGCCAATGAAGGATTTACTCAAATCCTCACCTTCTTCTACCAGTCAACTTACTATAAGAAGCGAAAGATCTAAGATGACGACCCCAAAAACGGTTGACGCGAAGACATCGAGGTACTCAGTCACGCCGGGAAGCAGAGATTTCAGCGTAGCTATAAACTCGCCGATCGTTAAACGAAAACTGAATATTGATTTGAAGAGAGAAGATAGTTTTGTTAAAGATGCGCCAAAAGCAAGTAAAGTTAAAGAAAACAGTTTTGTAAAAGATACGACGAAAGATAGAAAAGGGAAAGAAAGGAGTATTACCAAAGACGTTATAAAAGAGAGAGAACGGAGTTTTGTAAAAGATGTAACAAAAGACAGAAAGGAGAGAGAAAGGAGTTTTGTCAAAGAGGCGACAAAAGAAAATGAAAAGAGTTTTGTAAAAAAAAGTACAAAAGACAGAAAAGAAAAAAGCTTAATAAAAGATGTTGCAAGAAGTAAAGAAAAAGGTTCCTTAAAAGAAGTAGCTAAAGATAAAAAAGAAAAAGATAAGGGCAGTTCAAGAGACACTGAAAGACAGCGAACTAAAACAAGAACATTGGATGAGAGTGAAGTGAAGATCTTGAATTCTGGGGAAGTCGACAATAATGTCGAAATGTTTAATTTGTCGCGTAAGCTCAGCGCACAACCTAAGGCGTTTTATGTTGAATTGGATGATGAAAAACCAAGTCATAGTAAAAAGGTTAGTATATTTTAAGAGATTTATTTCTTTGTTGTTAGAAACAGTGAAAGAGCTCATTTTATCGTTACTATGATCATAATTGGGATGCCGCTGTAACAAAAGGCATACGAGGCATTATCTATACAGACTATACCACTTATCATCAGATGGGCGACCTGCTTGTTTGTAACGGACTTTTATTTGCACACTCGATTTTTAACGCTCTCCCGTCCGAGAGTCTAAAATTCAACGAGAGTGTTCTCTTGAGGCGTTAGTATGTTCTTTGTTGGAGTCTCAATGATCAGCTCGATACCGATAATTACCGATCCTGTGCTCGAAAAAAAACTAATCCTGTTACGCCGTACAGTGCACTAAAGAAACTTTGACGAAAGTTGCTGAGATGACATTAACTTCACTACAATATAAACATTTTCAGACACCACCAAGCAAAGTATCCAGTGACGAAGAAGTAAGTTATGAAGATGATTTCGAGAGCTACGAATCAGATTTTGATTCTTATCACAGTTCATCACCTAGTGAACAGAATGGCGGTGATGAAGCCGATGATAAGGATGATGAAGGGAATGATGATGATGAGAGCGAGGCTGTTGAGACTTTAAAGGAAGTCAAAGATGAAGAGAATATGTTAGATTCAGGTAAGTTTTGGTATTCCTAAAGTGAAGAAGATTTTCCAAACCATTTACTTGAAGACAACTGAATATAGATCTATTGATTTTGTAGATTTAATCAGAAACGAATTTTCAACATAGGTTTGTCAATTTCAGGCAGTTTCGACCTCCGTGATCGTTCAGCGAATAAACTTAAACCAGTCGCCTTAGACTTTATTCTGGAGACAGCAGAAGGTGGAGAGAAGCCTAGCTCGTTAACAGACGAGGGTTTCCAGGAAATGAGCAGTTCTAGCGCTGTGTCCAGCATACGGACGGTGCACACAGAAGTGATTGAAAGGTTTGTGCATTAAAATTGTTTCCACTTACTATCAGCCATTTTTTTTTTTGTGGATGGGAAATCATCAAATAACTTCTCCCGCTCTGGGTGGAGCAGGAGGGCGTGTCAGACTTTTACTGACTAAAACCCACCCGTGTTACCTCAGTTGCCTGTGTGCCAGGGGCGACGGTATCTCTTTCGAACAACCCGCACCCCTGGCAGGCATCGGCCCTTGCGGACCCCACCCTTTGGTGCTGACATCTCTTTGAGGCGCGCGTGGAACACAACGCGCCGTCGACCCGGGACTATCAGCCATTGCCTAGACCTTTTCCGGGTCGGTTTCAGTCTAGCCGGATGCAGCAAAATGCCAGTATTTAACATAGAGCGACCCTCTCTGACTCCCGCAACTCAGTTACTGGTTAGACTAGTTGCCAGACATTTGGGATTCTGACTACCCGTGACGGCAAGCGGCTGTGTAAAGTGTAATGTATGACGACTGTCAAAGATTTACGAATGACAGCCCGGTCCAACGTGTCGTATAGCATCCGCGAGAGGCAATACTTATAATGTAGGTCCAGTGTATCTTGGGCTGTCAGCCTCTATATCTTGCTGACTGGCTAATTTTTGCATGAGTTAGTAAGTTCATACACGAATAAAGGAGCGCTGGGAAAACTATGTACCAGCCTCTTCATTTTCAAGTTTAAAAAGTAATATTTGGATGACCGAGCTTTGCCCGGATTTTTCTTTTGGTTTGACGTTTTATAAAAATTAAACCTAGCTAGATCGATTTATCGCCCCCGAAACCCCCTGCATACCAAATTTCATGAAAATCGTTGGAGCCGTTTCCGAGATTCAGATTATACATTTATACAAGAATTGCTCGTTTATAGGTATTTATTATAGATTATATAACAGTGCTGCTAATTTCGGATGTGTTTATTTTCAGACCTCTATTCATTGATTTCACGAAATCAAAGGAGAATAGACGAAAGAAACGGATCGAAGATAGGTTAAGACAACGCGCAAAGGATTTACTAAGCATTATAACTTTGCACGAAATGTCCTACAGTCTGTTCGAAATGAAACCAATATCGTATGACCTTTATATGGCGACTTTCGGCAGATCGAATTATACCCAAATTGCTGTACAAACTTTCGATGATGGAATTACTGAAGAGATACAAACGGACGAAATTGAATGTGAACACAAATGGACCCAACATCCAGTTGAATTCACAAAAAATGATATTTGTATCAAACAAAAAGTGGAATGTCGAAAATATAGTAAAAATATGGAAGATTATTTAACTAAGTTCACTTTTTTGACCACGCATTGTGTGGATGTAGAAAAGAATAATGCAATAATTTTAGATGAAACTTACAAAACGGATCCGTTACGCATCTTCTTTGAACAGAAAGATGGCGTCGGGCCCAGTGAAATGTTGCCATACGAAATATACAAATCGAAATTAAAAAGTAATGAATTTAATACTCATCGTCTCGGAAAGTTTTTAAAGAGAATAGAAAGTAGAGTATGTAATGTTTTGAATTCTAACAGTGGCAACACAGAACTTTCTGAATTAAACATTACGAATTATCCATTTAGCAAAGGTTATGTATCTATTTCTTCGAAGCTAATAATGGCCGAAAACCTTTCTTTTCTGAATAGTACAATGATTTCACAAATGTATTTTTCTGAAACGAAATCAAATCTAATAATGACAGTCCACAAAAAAGATCAAAATGTGGCTCTTAAAAAGTGTACGATTTGTCTATGGGACATCAGTGTTGCCACGCGAGAACCTATAAAACTACTAACGGCTGTAGACAATGTTGCTAAAGGAAGATTAAGAGGAAATACTGTTGGATATTTTGTAGCTGCTTTAGAAGATAGGTAAGTTACACGTCAACATATAAACTTAAAACAAATAAACAGCAAAATAACGTCTTTAAAATGCCTGTTTTCAGTTCAGTACATCTTTGGGATTTGTCAGAAGAGCCAACATGGCGGGACGATGTTGCAAACGACGAGAAACCTACTAAATTAGTAGAAATAAATGAGAAAGAACTTACTGATTTCGAGAATCATCGGGAGTGGAATAATAAGAATAGTAATGTTGAATTAGATGCGGTAGGTTTCTAATTTCTTACTTTTTTTATTTCCAGCCCGTATACTAACTCTAGCTAGGTGACACCTAGATCAATGCCTATTTAAAAGCGCTCTGTTAGATTTTCGACTTTTGGCGCTAAGCCGAGCATAGACAATAACCTTATTTTTGTGCATATTACCGTAATGTAGCTATGACCACTTAACGAGTACTTACTCGTAAACACGTCAATCACACACGAAATCTGATATTATCGTAATAATAATATCGACAAATTATCTTGGAACATACAGACTATGACATTTAGATTCCTTACCGTTATATTGGTTTCTAAAAAACACGATATTGACGTAGTTTGAACTTACATAGTAAGATTCCGCGGGGAATCATTATAAAGTGTCATAGTTTTGCTTCATTTAATAATAACGGATTAAAAGTACCGATGTGATTTTTTCATTTAATATGTGCTTTCTGAGTATATGTTGGGCATAACTGACATAAATGTGAATGCAAACATCGTGACGATACCTGCACCCTAATTGCGCAACACGCGATTAATCATAATCGGTTTCATTATGCCAGTTCAACAATATTAATTGCATTATTTACGTTGTTGAGCAGACGCTTTTTTTCGAACATATGAAGCAATGGTTTAGCCATCTGTTTCAAAACGAAACAAATTATGATGAATCGTAAGTTACGCAATTAGGGTGCTGGACTTGGTTTTAATACATATAAGTCTTAAATCGCCAACCCCTCTTGAGTAGGTGTGATGATCAATGCTCGTGCTTTCTCTTTAGGAGAAGAGGCCTTTATCTTGCAGTGGGTCATTAAAGGCTGGTATTATTAATTATCTTTAATTATTTCAGCCCAGCATACCTTGCGCTCTACAATCGTGTGCATACACGAACAGTGCTTTCAATATGAGTAATGATGACGCGACTGGCCGCATTGTCGGGTTGGAGGTGACTGGTGACCCTCATTCTATTATAAGTCAGGAGGGAGGACGAAGGATTGTGGGACAGGTAAGCATTTTAGATTATTTTGACAAATAATCATGGGTGGGTTATTGTCGTCCCGTGTGGTGCCGGACGTAAAAGCATAGCACCATCCCATTTCTTCCCGTGGGTGTCGTAGAAGGCGCTAAGGGACTTACTAGAGAATGGGCAGCAGCGTTCTCTATGCATTTTACCACCATACTGCGATCGCCAACCCGCCTGCCAAGCGTGGCGATTATGGCAAACCCCCCCAAATTGGAGGAGGCCTATGTCCAGCAGTGAGCGTCTTTCGGCTCAAATGATGAATGATGATGAAGGTTCGATATATCAGGTTAAGCTACGGTTGCCGCGGGTCCGTGGATGGGTGACCATCTTTACATACCAAGGCCCCTCCGTGCCTCGGAAAGCACGTTAAGCAGCTGGTCCCGGCTTTCATTCGTGGATCTTTGACATTCGTTACGGGTTGTCAGAAATCTGAAAATGTGACAACCAGTATTACCTAGGGATATCGTATTACCCTGTAACTGGGTTGTGGAGGTCAGGTAGGCAGTTACTCTATGTATAACACTGGTATTCAGTTGCATCCGGTTAGACTGGAAGCTAACCCCAATATGGTCGGGTAAAGGTTCGGCAGATGATGATGCTTTATTGCTAAATGCTTGGAAGAAATTTCAGGAGAATCGAAGAAAAGATAAAACCCAAGCAGCAAAATGTGGTCTAGTAATTGTCCTGGAACCACCATTTTATTAGGTCTATAAAGGAATAGTAAGCAATTATAACCACGGAAAAGGGCCCAATTTATAGGCGTATTTTACCTAATTAAATATCTATAGTAGACTTGGTGAACACCACTTTGACCAATAACGACCTTATTAGTTGGACTACGTAAAACTATTTGCGCCCGCGAAGCCAACTATCAGTCCTTAATGGAACCAAACACGACAATAATGACCTTATAGTTGGACTACGTAGAACTATTTGCTCCCGCGAAGTTAACTATCATCGCTTATTGGAACCAAATACGACAATAGCGTATATAGTGAATCTCTTACAAGCTCCTACAAAGTGTTGTGAATTGGTGAATGTTGCTGCGCACATTTGTAAAGATTAATAATGATGAAGGTAAGTTATTCATCCTTTTCTTATTAATATTATCTAGAATATCAATTTTGAGTAGAGTGTTAGTTAACAATAAGTCAAGATGTGTTTAAATGTGCATGGCGCACGTATATTTTCGGTGAAGTATGATGAGTTGTTTATCTAAATTTTTACACGCCCATTGAAATTTGCGTTTTCATTAAGTTGAATTTTAAAATAATGTTGGTTACAGTAAGACATACAACGAAAATTCGCCATTTTGACAAAGTTGGTTTTTCCAAATACATTATCAAACCGATATAGGCGTACTTTGTTTAATAATGGTAAATATCAGAACCATTGCTTGGCCATATTGTTTGGAATTAGAGTTCCGCAAATATTTCTATAACCGGCTGGTTATTTTATATTGCTATTAGTTACTACCTATGTCTTATTTTAATGTTTTTGTTTAGGTGTCAGCATTGAAAATGGTAATGTTTCTGGACATCGATCGTTCGGAGGTCGTTATTGTACAAATACACGCCAATAACCCAGCTGCTTCAAAAGAGATAGTTAATGAAGAGATACCCGATTAAGGCAATCTTAAAATGCCTATTTTACGCGAATAGTTGTGAATCTTTAAAACAAATCTATTTTGTAATTGTATTAGCTATTTACATTAAGTACCTAAATTTCAAGTTCATTTATGTGCCAATTTTTTTTTTTTGTAGGGCATCTCGCAGTTGGCCTTGAGAGGCCGTGACTGCTCAACCGGTCATTCCTGGGGCTGCCATTAAGAAACTAATCTTAACGCCTCCAGCCAGGGCTTACAAACTAAATTTTACATGCTAAGCGACTGCACGCTGAGGGCACCCCCTGTGGGGTACGGACCTCGGCTCAGGGCGTCACTGATAGGGGGACAGCTATCGCTATTGGGGACAGGCTGGATCGAATTGGCATCATTATTATTATAGGGGGAATTTAAAGCTACTGGCTCAGCTGCGGCGCGGGCTGGCGCTTCAACGAGCAAGGGTCGGTCGGGGGTCTCGACGTTAGGCGCCGATACTACTAAGGGTCTTCGCGGGGCGCGAGGACCTCGGCGGCGAGGTCGGAAGGACGATTTTGATCGGTGTGTGCGAACTGTACTGGTGGCCCTATTGCTTTCCTGGAGGAGAGTAATGTGGTCGTCTGGGTCGGTGAGGACATGTCTCGGCCGTCGGACAGAGCTAATCCTACTGTGGACATAAGTGGCGGCCTTCACAATCAAGGGATTGCGGTGGATTTCGGCTTTATCGAAGAAACGCTTCGAGGTGCGTTTCATGAACTGACTGACCGTGGGGATTTTCAGATCGAGATGGAGGATCTCGTTCCGAACGAACCAAGGGGCGCCCGTGGCTTGCCGGAGGAATCGGTTCTGTAGGGTCTGCATCCTATGGATGAATCGGGGGTTTTATGTGCCAAAGAAATGTTAAAGTATTTATACCACTACCCACGGTAGTTATTATAGATATACAGTAAAAATACTCAGAGATTTTGTTTTTAAATTTAGATCGTAAAATTTGTTTTGTTGATTTTTTTACTATTATTGCCACATAGATGTTAAAATCTTTAGTCATGGTTAATTTTATATGACAAATTCTAGATTGAAAAAAAAATGTTTTTTTACGATTAGGTATCTAGTGCCTATAGATACATTATTAAGTTTCAATTTGTTATACAATAATGAATGATTACTGAATTAAAAATGTTACCTATTTGGAATACCTCTTGTAAGTAGTTTAGTTTAGTTTTACTGAAATTTACAGGATATTGAAAGACTTATAATTGTGTTATATAATATCTTAGTTAGGTAACTATTAAAAACATGCGAATAAAGTACGGCTATGATTATAAATTAAAGACTGATGATTATCTCACTAATATTAAGTATAACATTACGTAAAAATAACTATTGTGTAAAACAAATAGGTAGCGAATCTATTTTAAGAATTTAACCTTTAAATAAAAATACATTAGTATGAATAATTTGCTTTTATTTATACCTTGTTACCTCTCATTTTAGCTCGTTTGTTTATTTTTATCACTTCATTTATTACCAACCCGTTTACAGGATCTTAAGTACTTTAGCAGTAAATATGAACTAATAAGATAATCAAACGATCACTCAAAAAATAAAAGGCCAAAACTGTTGTTCAAAAACTTCTTCTTCTTCAAAGTCTTGGGGTTTTCTTGACAATATGAACATGTCTAAATGTAATATGTTGTAACCGCGTTTTTGTTTTTTTTTTTAATACTGGGTATCTCTTGTTCTTGTCTGTAAGACTTTCTCTCTCAACTAAATCTTTTTCAGTGATTCTCCTAGCGACTTGGCAAAGTGCTTTATTTCCGTGTCTCACCATACGTTTTAAATATTGAAGTTTGTTTTCAAATTCATAGTAGGCATTAAAAGTTTGTAGAACTCCGAATTTATTTACCTCATCAACTAAGTGCGAGACATTGTGAATATTGCTAGTGATTTAGTCTTTGCCATATATATTTTGAAACTGTTGTACAAAATATGCTAACATTTCTTTTGCGATTCCAAGAAACTTGAAGTGTTTTTCACTGGAACATATTGAAATAGCACAATACAAATGTATAAAATGTAAATAAGGCTCATCTCTTAAAACCTCTTTAAGAATTATGAAGCTAAGGTAATAAAGTTCGGTACTCTGAACCTTTTCTACTAATATTATCTTCAATCTTCTTATTCAAAATTTCTAATAGAGAATTTAATGCCGCATGTCGTATATTGTATTCTACAGCCCATTTTCTAAGATCACTATGTAGTTGAAAATTGGAATAGTCTTCAATATCGCTTTCATCTTCTGGCACAGGTTCCTCACTAATACAATCTTCTAAGTCTACATTTAAGTCGCTTTTTATCGATAATAGTGCAGAATTATTAATATAAAAATGTTGTCTAAAATTTTCACAGTAACTATTTTGTACGGAACCTTCTATTTTTAAGATTCGTTCTTTGCCAGATACAAAGCTAGAACCCGACACCTGAATTATTTGTTTATAGGTTTTCTGAACTTTTCGTTTGCCACTTCTTTTTAGCCGTTTCCATTTATATAGATCCATTTTTGAAAGAAAATTAAATAGAACGAGTGGATAGCACGTCGGCAACGAATACGACACAACACAATCAAAATTTCCGTACTGAGACTATTACAGCATTTGCAAGACCATTATGAACCAATGTATTCTTGTACAGGATACCACGGATATAGTTTTGGATAATAAGTATATTATATTAAACCTTCATAATCGTGTTAAGATTATAACAATATTGGTTTATACCACTATAAAACCGCTCCATTTTACTTATAATTGTTCTGTAAAGTGAATTTATAAACCCTTATAAAACCAAGTAGTAAATGTAAATAGTTTCCAGTATGTTTAGTTCTGTTTAACACTCTTATTGGCGTACTTTACTTATAGTATAGTTCTATAATGCTTCTTGTTAGCACTTATAAGTATAGCTTACCAGTTTATCTACTCTTGAGTGCATTTACACCCTCGCGATTCTTTTATAGGTCACCCAAGCTTATATTGCACCCTTAATTACTACCTATAAGTAATTATAAGCTAATGTATAAGATCAGATATACTATAAGGCCCAACTAACTCCATGCTTACTATTATAAGCGTGGCAGCAAATACTAGAACCGTTAAGAGAATATTAAAAGTGCTGGAGGCCTATATCATCTGCACTATAGGATAATTTTGCTGCTTGGGAATGTTGCACTGGTTTAATAGAAAGAAAGAACATAGGTACACTTATTTGCGCTAAAAATAAACGTAATTTTGTATTTTTGTTATGGCAATGTTACATAGTTCAACTAAATTTATTCAGTTAGGTTGAAGAATGGCGCAAAAGGTGAAAGAAAGTTATAAAATATTATGTTTACACGATTCATATGATCCAAATTAAATCAAATTAGCTATTTCTACATGTTTTTTTTTCTATTTATTTCAGGTTATGTCCCTTCAAAGTATAGGGGTCTTAACAATATGGTCAATAGTACAACAAAAATCTAAGACGATCCCGCCAGACATCGGCAAAGCATTCTGGTCCAGAATGAAATTAGAAAAGACCCAAACAATATCTATAATAGATCACATTGATCTCCCTCTGAAAGACCCACAAAATATCGAAAAAAAATCAAACTTCAATTTAAACGCAGCAAAAAGAAGAATGATGAACAGAAAGCAAGAAAAGACAATAATAAAAAAAGATGTTTCCCGCCCAAAATCCGCCATTAGTTTTGACTTTGACAGTGACAGGCCGTCCAGTGCTGCCAGTGCTAAATTGAAAAGAGTGTTGTCAGTTGAAAAAGATGTTTCCAAAAATTGGGAGAGCGGAATTGTATGTGAGGACTTAAAAGTAATGAATTGGAAAGATCGAGATAACTATTTGATTGCTAAAAACTGTGGAGAAGTTTTATGTTGCAAAAGGATTCTTGGAGCCGTTAAAGTGAATAAGTTTTGTGTTGCAAGTAAGTTGGTTTTTCAATAAGCAAGACCTAATGGTAAGTATACAGAAATAAATAATACTTCGTATGTATAGAAGCGAAACTTCGACCCCCGTGCCTCGGAAAGCACATTAAGCCGTTGATCCCGGCTGTCATTAATGGATCTTTGACAGTCGTTACGGGTCAACAGAAGCCCGAAAGTCAGACAACTAGTCTTACCAAAAGGTATCGTATTACCCAGTTTTTGGGTCGTGGAGGTTGGATAGGTAGTCGCTCCATGTAAAATACTGGTATTCAGCTGCATCTGGTTAGACTGGAAGCCAACCCCAAGTAGTTGGAAAAAGACTAGGCAGATGATGATGTCTAGAAGCAAAACTACCTACAGCTCCGAACTCGAGCAAAATTATGACAATAGTCATTAAACTACCGTTTCGGGGCGTCTGATACGCCCACTTTATCCACTAGTATAATAAAGTCTTTCAGTTTAAATAATTAAATCTTTTTTTTTATATAAAAAAAAACGCGGCAGGCCCAGACGGAGATGGCGGGATGAGCTGGACTCTTTTAATAAAGATTGGTCCTTGTCAGCTTTGGATAGAGAGAGGTGGAAAGAGAGTAGGGCGGCTTTTGCCCAGCAGTGGGACGTTATAAGCTAAAAAAAAAAAAAAAAAAAAAAAAAGCACCAAACGTGTGTGCCAAATTTCAGCCCGATAACTACAGTGGAAGTGGGTGAAATATTTATTGCAAAATTTCAGGACATACCTACGTATATGTACAGTACAAGTATTTTCTTAATGCCCCTCGGCAATCATCGCATTATTATCACTTTAGCCGCTTTCCTCCCATTTTTTTCCACCTATCTTCTGACGTTTGATATGTGCTCATGCAGGTTTATGTGAAATAAAATATTTTGATTTTGATTTCTGTTTTTTTTTTATTACATTGAGTTTAAAAGAGTATTAAAAACTCTATATACTTCCAAGTCGATTGAGAGCGTCCGTTCTGCACCAAGTGCAAAGGGCAACTGATAGAAATCCGAAGACTGACGAAACACGAAGTTTGCCGAGGGGTATTAAGAAAATAGTTGTACTGTACAAGTGAAGTCAAATAAAAGTTTTTAATGAAAAAGCAAGGGTTTTTTTTGGGTGGGAAATCATCAAATAACTTCTCCCGCTCTGGGTGGAGCAGGAGGGCGTGTCAGACTTTTACTGGTTCCTTCAGTTACCTGTGTGCCGGGGGCCACGGTATCTCTTTCGAACAACCCGCACCCCTGGCAGGCATCGGCCCTTGCGGACTCCAACAGTTGATGCTGACATAAAAAAGCAGGGGTTGAAAAGCTAATTTACACGACTTTAATTAAGGGCCATAGTATCCTCATCTCCCGTTTGTATGCTAAAGCACGACTGCCGCCCGCGCCCGCGCAGGGCACCTCTGAGCCTTTATCTCAAAATGGGGATATTCCTTTGATTAATTTACAATTGTGCTTCGGCGATTCTGTGGTACCTCTAACTATCTATTTTTCAGTGTATTTTTTTTTCCAAATAACGAAGCCGTTTAGTAGGAGTATGGAATAGAAGCCAAAATATTACGTGTTGGAAAATATTTTTTTACAGCAAAAGTATTAACCATACAAAAAAAGTACTTCGGGCAAAATGATCTATATGAATCTATAGCAAAATCCTATATTTTTCAAATCTTCAAGACAAGCCGTTAATGAGCAGTAGGGTTCATAAAGTGACCGTGTTACGCTAACAAATGGGACGTAGGCCCTTAAAAAGAAATTCAACACTTTCATATCGAAGAAGAGCGAGGGAGATGTAATGCAATTTGTTCTCTCTTTCCAGCTGACGCATCATCAGTAACCTGCATAGAAGTATCGCCTCATCGACTGCCATATTTCCTAGCGGCCACCGATACTGGGACTATTAGCGTGTGTTCGTTGCTTGAGAACAGGGTTCTACTTACATTGGATTGTAGGTGAGTCAGCCATTTTTAATTTGGTTCTAGACTAGGCCAAGAAGTTTTATTAGGTACCTAATTGATCTAGTAGTTGCAAACGCGGCTACTGAAGCCGTATTTACACGATGAAGGTTTTTTGTTTGTGTCATACAATAAAATTGAAGCAACAAATCATTAATTTACGAGAACGTATTCTCTAACTCCGTCAACGAAGATACGGGCCCGACCGAAAGTAGTTCGTAACTTCTTAGTGAATCCTACAGCCTATTATCTAACTTTTTTCGACCGGCAAAAACATATCGTGAGTAAGGACAGCTGTCAAATCGTGTTTTCATTCATTCTTATTTATTTATTTTATTTAACCATTTATGCACACACATAAATACAGACAAGAAGAAAGGAACAGAAAAATACGTACATAGGTAATGCTTATTTCTACAGAAATTCTTCCAGCACACCTGCGATAGGAGAGAAGATAACAGAGATGTAGACAACGCGTGTAATAACAGTAGAAGGGAAAACATAAATTTACAAATTAAACTCTAATTTAAATATACACACATAATATGAGAATATACATACATACTAACATACATACATACTTCTAAAATAAATATCACTAAAATTTATATAATTTTAATGTAATTTAATTAATACATACAAGCAATTATGACAAAGTGGAGAGATAGTGTTCTTTCACTCTTCTTTTGAATATTGCTACAGTCTTAGTTAGGGTTCCAGTTGGAAACGCCCGTTACTTTGACCGAAACGACGGAGTTCGTGCTTAGGGAGTAGGCCCCCTCAATCTCTGTAGGTCCCTAATTTTTTGTTTTAGTGTAATGTCGTTTTTGTTACAAAAATAATAAAAAATTCTCTCTTTCAGCTATCGAAATTATTGTAGTGTTGTTTTATATTGTGTGACCCTTCTTACCAATGAGCAAAATGACTTGCATTGTTTAGACGGTGACAATGCTGCTACGCTTGTCCTGATACTGAAGAAACAGTTCAAGGCTCCTTTTGTTCATCTTATATCATTGTTGTTAGGAAAAGTTTTTATTCAGTACGCAAACTGTAACCATGAATTCAGCATATAATTCTAGACCCGCCAGCGCAAAAAAATTTCGTCGGTTATACAAAAAAAATCTGCTGTTTCATAGAAAAGTGCAATACGTACGCGGTCAAAATGTATGGAACAGCTTTTTTCGGATAACCGGCGAAAAATTTCTTCACCAGAAAAGATCTGCTTATTTTCAAATGGCTGAGCAGACTTTTTTTAATCATAGCTAAGAACACTCTCGATTTAGTCACCTTTAAGATAAAACAAAAAAAAATTGTTTAAAAAACTAAAAAACACGCTTTAAAAACTAAACTAAAAAAGGAGAAAATAATTTAATTCAATTAAAAAGCGTGGGGTGCTTTTTGAGGTATTTTTATACTTAATCACTTAATGTCAAGCACCCCACGCTTTTTAATTGAATTAAATTATTTTCTCCTTTTTTAGTTTGGTTTTTAAAGCGTGTTTTTTTAGTTTTTTAAACTATTATTTATTTTCTATTTTTTAGTTCTGCTTACTACAAAAACGTGACTTTTTCCTTTTTTTCATTTTTCTCAATTTTTTTTTTTAATTATTGCATAGTCATCGGTCCTCGATAAGTTTACAAAGTTTCAATGAAATCTGACCGTTTAAAGTGGGCCAAAATAGCGTCCAAAGGAGTCGGTTACAAACATACAAACAAACATACAAGTGAAGCTAATATAAAGCGTGTAAAAACAAAATCAGTTCATCCGTTTGAGAGCTATGATGCCAGAGACAGACACAAAGATACACACGATAAACTTATAATAGGTATCCCTCTTTTTCCGCCGGGGGTAATAAGTTACTAAGATAACCATACAGGAAAAGTTTTTATTCAGTGCGCAAACTGTAACCATGAATTCAGCATATCATTCTAGATCCCCCAGCGCAGAAATTTTTCGTCGGTTATACAAAAAAAATATGTATAAAAACTTTTCGTGTATACAGAGTGTAAGGGAACATGATTCTAAATATGCCAAAGAACAAATATCACGTCAGATATTTATCAACAGTTTAGAAAACAGTTGTTGCGTACCAAAGTCACCTGATACATGCCAAAGTGACACGGTTTAAATGTATGGCACAGTAGATTTTTGTTTATTTTATTAACTTACGAATATTTTGGTCGGATGTACAAACGCCAGTACTCAAGCTTCCTCAATCTGTCAAATTTCTTCTTTTTTTTTTTGGTGGGAAATCATCAAATAACTTCTCCCGCTCTGGGTGGAGCAGGAGGGCGTGTCAGACTTTTACTGACTAAAACCCACCCGTGTTCCCTCAGTTGCCTGTGTGCCAGGGGCCGCGGTATCTTTCGAACAACCCGCACCCCTGGAACAACCCGCACCCCTGGGTCAAATTTCTTTAATAGATTTTCAACTTTATTACAAAACAATAAGGTTAAGGAAAATTTGACAGTTTGGGATAGTTTAATGTGCTGGCGTGTATAACTGACACCGTGTATTCGTCTGGCTAAGTGCCTACCACTTCTTGAAAATACAGGTTTGGGGTTGTGTTTTTACATACATATTGATGTTAAAGGCTTTACAGGAACATCCAACCTAGGGAGATTGAAAAGGTCCAGTCAGACCACAAGGGCCGATACGTTGGTACTGTTTCTAATCACCGTTACGACAGGAAAAGTTCTAAGGTAAGTGCTTTATCTGTACCTTGTAATCAGCCTTCAGACGCATTAATATATAAAAAAACCCAAGATGTGCATCTTGGCTTTTTTTATATATGAATGCGTAACTCGTCTTCTGCAGACAACTTTTACAGTACTATCAACCGATATTGTTCATGTATGTAGGTACTAGTATAGGTAACCTACTCAACCAATGTTTACCCAGATTGAATCTCGAATTGCAATTTACTTAATTATTTACCCTAAAACTTAACGACTATCATTAAAAAGGAACTAATGGTGCGTTTCATGAGCTGCGGAGGAAGTTACAATATGGCAATAGGGTTTGGATTTGGAGACTCAAGACCAAGAACGATCGCGCCCCCAAGACACTCCCTTGCAAATGTTAATGTAATGATTACCTCAATTCTTCTAAATGTAGAATAGGTAGAATAGAACATGATACCCACAGCAGACTTAGCACGAGCATCGATTTATCGACGGAAGAATAGACTGGACATCAAGCTACCCCAAACTGTCAAATATTTCCAATTGAACATTAACCCTATGCATAGGAGATAAAGTTGAAAATTTATCAAAGAAATTTGACAGATTAGGGTAGGTAGCTTGATGTGCTGACGTCTGTAAGTTATGCGTTCTAGAAACGAATCATGATTTTGTAAATATACTTTGTTGCCGTCGAGTAGAAAGTTTGCTGTCAGTGTGATTTTGACAGTTTGGGGAGAAATACTCTTCTGAAATAGTGTAGATATAAAAGGACTTTGACAAAGATTGTTAGAAACGAAAGATAAAATGACAGATTGTAGAAGGATATCTATGGTGCGATGTCAAAAATGAAGAAAGGATATGTCACTTTGTATGACGCTTTCTATTTCTACTCTACTGTAGAATAAAAATCGCTTGTCTACATTTCTCGGTGATATACTGTCAATGTCTATACGTAAACGTCATTTTTGTCTACTCTTCTGACGACAAAACGCTTGTCTACGGTTCTCGTACCAAGCCTGCTGGTCAGACACGCACGCCTGGTTCGAGTACTACGCGCCTGACCTTTCTGTAGAACGTCACTAATAAGGTCACTAGGTATTTGTCCGCCTAAGGCGTCTCAGAATGTCAAGTACTTCCATTTTGAATATATACGTTTTGAATTTGGGATTTTTCTTGTATGTACGAACGGTATTATTATACGAATAGCTCATGACTGTGTAAAATATTAGCTAGTCATCAAGGTGAAAGTGTGTGTGACTGACTGCCCAGGGGGCGTATTTTCAACAAATGTCAATCATTGCGCCATTTTGTTACTAACGGCCACTGGCGTACTTTTCATCAGTCTGCTGTCAGTCTAGATTGAAATAAAACTCACGAGTGTTGGTTGTGAAGAGGATGGATATATTCTTAATACAGATTATACAGACAATGTATTAATTACAAAGTATGCTACCAGATGGCGTTAGGTGTCTTTAGTTTGATATAATTTATAATAGATTGACTGTGTAACCGTGAAAAACATACATCATTCTAGCTTCAGTCAAGTCAATCCATACTGATAGACTAAACTGACGCCAAACTGAGCGTGTAACCTTGCGCTAAGCCCTGACCTACCTTTTCATTCTTCAGCTGTCAGTAACATCACTATCCTGGTCCCACATCAATCCTTGCTGCCTCTTCGCGTCGCTACAAGATCAGAGCTTGGTTGAATGGGAGCTATCGTACAGCGATATCTACGCGAAATGGGCGGGCGATGCCGCGGCGAGGGCATGTTCTGCTGGGGACAGTACGCTGGTAAGTATTCGCAAGAGATTCTATTACCTAATTAAGTTTATAAATGTGGGATCGAAGGCAAAGTAAATTGCCAATTTATGTAGTTAACTCGAATTTTGAATGGCTCAAAATACACTTTTACAATATTAGGTAATCTACGTTAGATGACCCGCGCACACCATTGTCCATTTGTCGTCCTGCCATTCATTCCTCGTCGTCTCACTTTTGTCATTCCTCATACCGTGCTAACTCTCCACCTTACATTCCCACATAAATTTCATCTTCAGCACTGTTCATTTAGCCGCCATGGGATCTGGAGGCAAAGATCCTTGCGCTCACATGGGAGTGCCGCGAGAAATCGCGGCACAGCGGACAGAGATCCGGCGGGATCTTATGGCGACATATGGAGAGTGCGATTGTCGCAACCCACTGATGGGCACCCCACGATAGCGGCGGTAAGTCTCCCTCTTTGAGGAGTGGATTGAGAGGCACCACGGCGTCCTCACCCTCCGCCTGACGCAGGTCCTCACCGGACACGGTTGTTTCGGGAGGTTCCTGTTCTGAATAAGGCGGGAGGTAACGCCCGGGCGTTTCCACTACGTAGATCGCCCAGAGGACACGGTGGAGGTCTGCCCAGTTTGGGTGGAGCACCGTCGTGTCCTCGTGGAGGTGATCAGCGGCGGCGATCTCTCGCGTCCGGGCCTGGTCCAGGCCATGGTACGGAGCGAGAGTGCATGGTTAGCCGTCGCCTTCATCTGCCAAGCAGTAATGCTCGCAAAGAGGGAGGCGGCGCACGTGAGGGAGAACCAGTATATGCGCCCTCACGGCCATAGTCGCCGCAGGAGACGCCCTGGGCGTCGGGAATCCCAGGCTGATTCCCGGCCACCGTAGGCGCGCGCTTGCGGATGGCGAGTAGATAAAGGGTAGCTCGCTGTCCGTTAAGGACCAAGCCCGGGTCGACGGCGCGTTGTGATCCACGCACGCCCCATAGAGATGTCAGCACCAACTGGTGGGGTCCGCAAGGGCCGATGCCTGTCAGGAGTGCGGGCTGTTCGAAATAGATACTGTGGCCCCTGGTACACAGGTAACTGAAGGAACACGGGTGGTTTTAGTCAGTAAAAGTCTGACACGCCGTCCCGCTCCACCCAGAGCGGGAGAAGTTATTTGATGATTTCCTAACTTAAAAGCACTGTTCATTTAAACTCGGGACACACAAGCTATGCTTTCACAAACAAAGGCAATTTAATTTCAAGCATATGCTGGGTGGTATACGAAATTACAAATAATAGGCACGTATACATATGAGTGGCTCCATCAGGTTAAGCTACGCTTGTCGGGGTTGGTTTAGGACCAAGTTTACATACTCAGACCCCTCCGTGCCTCGGAAAGCTCGCTAAGCCGTTGGTCCCGGCTGTCATTCGTGGATCTTTGACAGTCGTTACGGGTCGATAGAAGCCGGAAAGTCTGACAACCAGTCTTACAAAGGGGTATTGTGTTACCCAGTAACTGGTTGTGGTCAGATAGGCAGTCGCTCCATGTAAAATGCTGGTATTCAGTTGCATCTAGACTGGAAGCCGACCCCAAAAATTGTACCAAACTCAAAGAACTATTTTTTTCACCTACTGTTTATCTCCTGAGGCTTTCGCAGTCTCAAAATAATCTATCTTTTTTTCCACCAGGCCCTGTTAACACCAGAAGGCGAGATCCAAGTACACAAACTGAAGAACGAACACAGGACCAAGGAGTATTTGTTACTATTCGAAAAATATCTCGCACTTTTGTAAATAAATGTTAGTCTAGATAATGTTTTGTATTTAAGACCACAGATCTCCTAGTTTAATATAGAATTTAGAATATTACATGTTTTATTTTTTGTGAAAACCCCGTATTTAGTGAAGAACAAATTGGAATACTTCTAGGGGCATGTATATATGTCACCGTAACATTATGAACATCGTCAGTTTATAATCTATCTCGTGAGATTACAAACTGTCGATAAATTGTGAACTGCAAAAACCATTTACAATTTAACGCACTATTTTTCGATAGTTTATAATCTGTCCGTCAAATTGTGAACTGGTATCAAGACCGATAGTACCTTTGCGCTATTACTAAATACCTAGTCAAGTAACTGCCACTAACTTGGAAGTAGCGCTCGCCGGCCACTACCGCGGCACCGCTCGCTCGGCTCGCGCGCGGTTGGTTGCAATTCTAACCTTTTTTTTTTTTTTTGATTACGGGGGGAAATCCTCATGGATGTCCTCCGCCTTGGGGAGGGCGGAGGGGTCTGTCAGACTCTTACTGACTAAAACCACCCCGGTGTTCCGCCTCACACTTGCACCGAAGATCACGGGAACAAAAGTGACTTCCGCGATCCCCGGCTAGTGCTGGCCCGCCTCTGCGGGCCACCTCGCGTTAGGGGGGGAGTGATGTGTTAAACTCCCCCCTTACATCATACAGAGGCGCGCGTGCAATTCTAACCGAACCTAACCTATTCGGTCGGTAAGCAGTATGGTGCAGTTCACAATTTATCGACAGGTTATATTCTCACGAGATAGATTATAATCTAAAGGTGTTCACAATCTTACGGTGACATATATTTCCCCACCTAAATTGCGTAACACACTGTAAATCATAATTTGAATCATTTTGAAAGATATTGGTAATCCATTGCTTTATTTGTTCGAAAAAAATGTCTTCACAACAACATAAATAACGCAATGAATGTTGTTGCACTGTCAAAATTAAAGTCATTGCTGCTGTTAGTACGTTACGCAAGTATATACTAAATTCCCAGACACCCCATTAATTTCAAATTAACGACACAATTTTATATTACAAAAAAGGTAGGTAATCAAAAGTTTGTAATTCTATGTAATGAAACGGTAGACTTTACATAATGAAAAGTATTTATTTATAAAGGATTCCCTGTATGGCAAATACAATTAAAAACTTAACAAATAATGTACAACAGTACACATGACATTTGAAAGAATCGCACTAATTTCTCTTCTTATTCGCCTGCTCCTTCTGACTCTTCCCTACAACTCTTCTGACGCAAGCTTTGACAGCAAACGTCAAAAGCGCGATGAGCACGGCGAGCACTGCAAGCAGAACAAGCACGAGGTCGAGCATCCAGCGCTCGTACCAGCTGTACTTTAGAGATAGAGAGCGGAGATGGTATGCTCCTGGGGATAAAAGATGGTGATTAATGGCCGATTGCTATCATTTACGGACACTCGGACAGTCATCATCATCATCAGCCTACAGCAGTCCACTGCTGGACATAGGCCTCTCCAATCTCACGCCATTTAACTCGATTCTCGGCAACTCTCATCCAGTTGCTACCAGTCACCCTGCGAAGATCGTCACTTCACCTAGCTTGAGGGCGTCCAACCTTACGTTTTCCGATTCGCGGTCTCCACTCAAGAACACGTCTACCCCACCGGTCATCGGTTCTACGACTAATATGGCCGGCCCATTGCCACTTCAGCTTGCTAATTCTGTGAGCTATGTCGACAACTTTGGTTCTCTGCCGGATCACCTCTGTAGCGGACGTTGCAGATACGACCAGTACCCGCACAGCCCTGGGACTTCTCCCAATGTTTTAGACGTGCGTTCCCTACTCGCTGAATCCTAATGGTTCTTGCTGGTGACACACGCTACCACGCACCCCTGAATGCGTCAATTAGGTACGGCTACCCAAAAGGACCTCGGGGCTACGGAGACTTCTTATAGAAACAGAAATAAAACACTTCTTGAATTTTTCTAGTCTTGTCCATAGATTTCGGCTTGTGTTTTCTTCCTTGTTGTTGCCTCTTCGGTGGCTGAGCTGCGACTGACTAGTGCCGGCAAATAGCGCTCCTTTTATACACGGCCGGCTAGGCCATTCTTTACCTTATAGAGGCACGCGATTTTTGGACCAATTTTTCGTTTAATTTTCTCTAAGCCGAAATCTTTGGACCCCCTTTTTATTTATTATTCCTTATGCAATCTTTACAAATTATACATATTTAAAAAGCTTATGTAATTCTTAATCATATACCGTAACAATATTTAACCTATCTTTATACAATAAAAAGTTTCTAGAACAAAAACCTTAAAAATATGACTTAGCAATTATTTCACTTTACGAAATCCTTAATATCTTTGGAACCCGTGGTTGGATTCTTACAATTCTAACGGCAAAAATGGTTTTATGTATCTATCTTTCTATTGGAACAAAAATAATTAAAATCCGTCCATAAACAAAAAACCTCATTTTCAAACTACGTAATTATGTTACGTAGTTTGTGTTTCCTTACATTTTTCGTAAATATTCATTGAAATTTTACTTTAAACTTTCATATTAGGTTCTAATATCATCGTTAGAGTTAAACTATAATGAAATTAATTAATAGAAAACAGTATCAATTAAAATTGAGTTAAATCTCTTAACTTACACTAAATCTTATAGAATTTGGTTAAACTTACAACTAGTATTACATGGCGCTCTCTGCGCTACTTGCAACCATGTACCCAGATAGGGTCTCGTCGCCGACAGTCTCCCCCTCGTGCGTTGCACCATCTTCTTGACTCGGCGATACTCCCGGCACCAACAGCACCACTCTCGAACTGGGTCTTCGTAGCACGCCTCCTCGAGTTTCGACATCGATGATCCTAATCCGCCCATCTGGCCCAGGATACACTTGCTGGATTCTGCCGCGTGGCCAGGTGCATCTTGGTAGACTGTTGTCGACGATCAGCACGATGTCTCCGACTCTTAGATCTGTGGCGCTGATTCTTCCGCTGGTCTTCCTTGGTAGTAGAGTGGGTAAGTATTCTCGCAGCCAGCGTTGCCAAAAGTGATCAGCCAGTCGTTGCGTGGCCTTCCAGGTCGGCCTGCCTATCAGCTCGCTGTCTGTGAAGCTTCCGATTCTTGCCGCGCCACACGATCGTCCGATGAGGAAGTGATTTGGAGTCAGCGCTTCTTCCTCAGGATTCTCGGAGATGTGAGTGAGAGGTCGAGAGTTGACTATGTGTTCGGCCTCTAAGAGAAGGGTGTGGAGTACTTCCTCACGTGGATGCCTTTCCTTGAGTGTTGTATCTAATGCGATTTTTATGGATCGCACCATACGTTCCCATGCACCGCCCATGTTTGGTGCGCCAGGGGGAATGAATTTCCACTGCACGCTGATCTTCTCAGCTTCTGTGACGAGGTCTTCTTGTTTCATGTTCTCTAGCGCTTCTTTTAGTTCCTTATTCGCGCCGACAAAATTAGTTCCATTGTCAGTGTAGACGGTCTTTGGCATTCCTCTTCTTGCTGCGAATCTCCGTAGGGCCATGATCATGCTGTCGGTCGAGAGCGAAGGAGTGATCTCAATGTGAACTGCTCTAGTTGTTAAGCATGTGAACAGGGCTCCCCATCGCTTCTCGTGACGTCTTGCTACGGTGATTGTCATAGGGCCGAAGTAGTCTATGCCAGTGCACGTAAAAGGAGGGTTACTGTGCATTAACCTTTCCGCAGGTAAGTTGCCCGTCGGTAGTTCTTGCGGCCTTGCTTTCTTCGTCTTGCACCACTGACATTGATGTTGAACTGCCTTTATTGCTGACCTCAATCCTAATATCCAGAAACGTTGTCGCACTTCGTTCATAACTGTTGCGTGATTCCCATGATTAAAACGACTGTGGTATTCTTCTAAAATCAGTCGTGTAGTCTTGTCCTTACTATCGAGCACGATAGGTCGCTTGTATTCTCTGGTTACGCCCTGTATCGCGTCGATTCTTCCTTTTAGCCGTAGGAGACCGTCTTCCTGTGCTATGTCGAGCTTCTTTAACTTGCTGTCTCTTTCCAATTGTTTCCCTTGCTGCAGACACCTAATGTCTTCTTTGAAACTCCTTTCTTGACTGCTTCTTAGCAGTATAACTTCAGCTTGCTCTAGTAGCTCCACGTCCAACGGTATGTAGTTCCTTTCTGGCGTTCTCGAAGACTGATGTCTCTTATCGACGACTTTCGTCTTCTTTCCTTTCATGATTTTCCAGGTGGGATCTTCTTGGTTGACGTTGACTTTCTCCTTTGTTCTGCAGAGATGTATGAATTGTAACACTCTCGCTGTGGCTCGCCAAAGTCGCTTCCATGACGAGAACCTCTCAGGATCCGGTGAGGGATGCGTGTTGCGTGCTGCACTTACGATGTCTGCTGTCTTTTCTTCTCCGGTGGTTTCCTTCTTGAAAGTTCTGGCCGCAGGCCATTGAGCTTCTTCTTTTCTCAGGAAATCGGGTCCGGTGTACCATCGGTGATTGCAGTCGAAGTATTCTGGTACGTCGCGTGTTGCATCATCTGCTGGATTCTGTGCTGTAGGCACCCATCTCCAATCTTGAGGTTTGGTGAGATCTTCTATCTCAGCCAAGCGGTGAGCCACGAACGTTTTGAAAGTTCTGGGGTCTGTCTTAATCCAGGAAAGTACGATGCTAGAGTCCGTCCAAAATGTCTTCTTGATCACTTTCAGGTCCATTTCCTCTTCTACGGAATGTGCCAATCTGCTTCCTAGGAGGGCCGCCTGTAACTCGAGTCTTGGGATGGATACCGGTTTCAGCGGAGTGACTCTCACTTTTGCTGCTACTAAACTGACGTGGTCGGTTCCATTTTGATCTTCCGTTCTCCAATAGACTGTGGCTGCATACGCCATCTCACTTGCATCTGTGAACGTGTGCAGCTCCCCCTCGGTGCTATGTGGCGCCAGACATCTCGGAATCTGAAGGTCTTGGAGCAGCTTCATCTTTTCCAAGTAAGTTTTCCATGTCTCGTACTCTTTGTCTTCTATTTCGTCATCCCAACCGACGCCGCTCCGCCATACGTTCTGGAGTAGCGTCTTGCCCTGAACGAGAACTGGTGATGCTAGTCCCAATGGGTCGAAGGTTGACATAACGGCGCTGGTGACTTCTCTTTTCGTAGGCACCTTAAGTCCTGCGGCTATTTCTTCTGGCGTGTTCCGTAGGTTTGCCCTGAAGCCGATGGAGTCCCTTTCAGTGAACCAGCGTAGTCCCAACGTCTTTTCTTCTTTTTCGCCAAGGTCTACTTCTGTTCTTTCGGTTGTTTCTGTGTTTACTTCTTGCAGCAGCTTGGGTTGGTTTGCTGCCCATCCCCTGAGTTCGAAGCCCGCCTTCTTGTGTATGAAGTCCACCTGAGCTGTTACTCTTCTAAATTCTTCTTCTGAGTGAAAGCTGTGTAGGTAGTCGTCCATGTAGTGGTTCAGCTCGATTGCCCTTGCGGCCTCTGGATACTGTTCCTTGTAGTCCGCTGCGTTCCGGTTTTTGACGTAAATTGCTGTGCTGGGGGATGACGTCGCGCCGAAGATGACTGATGTCATCCGGTACTCCTTTGGTGTCACGTCACGATTATTCCCGCGCCAAAGAAATCGCAGACTGTCTCTGTCTTCTGGTCTGATGCGAACTTGTAGGAACATTTCCTTGATGTCAGCTGCCACCGCTAGAGGCCCTTGCCGGAATCTTAACAGTACTCCGAAGAGCGATTGTAGTAGGTCTGGTCCCGGCAGAAGAGCGTCATTGAGGCTTCTTCCCTTTGACTTGGCTGCAGCGTCGAAGACGATCCTTATCTTTTTCTTTAGGGGATGAATCACGGAGAAGTGAGGGAGGTACCATTTCTTCTTGGGGTCTTCTTGTCCCTTGGGTGCTTCCTCCGCATACTTGCTGTCGATTAGATGCTGAATCTGCCTGTTGTATTCTGCCTTCAGCTGAGGATCCTTGTCTATCTTCTTTTCAATGTTGATCAATCTGTTCTTGGCAGAAGCGTAGCTTTCCGGCATCTGTTCTTCTTCGTTTTTCCACAGAAGTCCAGCTTCGAATCGACCATCTTCAAGTCTTCTGCAGGTTTTTTCTAAAATGGTGAGTGCTCTTCCTTCTGAGTCTGTAGTGGGTCTTCTTGGTAGCACACCGAGTGCTTCGATCGCGAAATGATCCTTGATGGCTTGGTGCATCTCTTCTTCAGGTGTGTTGACGTGAAGACATGTGTTCAGAAAGTGTACTGGTCTTGTACTGCCGCTGTCTGATCCGTGGAGCACCCAACCAAGTCCTGTTTTCGAAGCGACTGGTTCCCCTGGTTTTCCTCTTCTTACTTCTTGAGTCACTATCAGCTCCCAGTTATCTTGACCAATGAGCAGCTGTGGTGATTCCCCTTCATAATATAGAGAGTTAGCGATTTTCTTCAAGTGTTGACAATCTTCAATTCTTTTTCTGTCTAGGAACTGTGGTGCAAGCTTCAACTCGTCGATGGTCCGGACTCTTCTTAGTGTCTTCTTGGTTCCACAATGGACTCCTTTCACCTTAAGGTCCATCATCTGAGAATCTTTTTTCGTAATCAGCCTGCCTCCTACTGTCTCGATGACTAGTTCCTCCTTACTCCCTTGAGCGCCGACTTCTCTTGCCACCTTCTCATCCAGAAGTGACACTGTAGACCCTTCATCCATAAGGGCTAATATTTTCTTTGATCCTTTGGATCCGAAGACTTCTACTGGAACTATCTTCAGGTATGCCCTTGCGTTATTCACCGCGTTCACCGATGCCGTGACACTTGATCCTTTTTGTGGTGTCTCCTTTTTATTCCCCGAGGTCCTGTCTTCTGATTCGACATGCAGCAGATGATGGTGCCACCTTTTGCATTCTTTGCAGGGTGGTTTCCTGCAGCTCTCCTTTCGGTGTCTCCCTTGCAGACATTTGAAGCAGACATGACTCTTCTTGACCATTGCCCACCGATCTTGTACCGACGCCTTCTGGAACTTCTGACATTCGACGAGAAAGTGTTCGCCCTCACACATGGGGCAAGTCTTCTCTGATTGTCTTGAATCCTTCTCTCTGAAGTCCTTTTCTTTCGTTGAATGCGCCGGTTGTCGATGAGTCCTCTTGAGCCCGATCTTCTCTTCTGGAATTGCGAAGGCTCCACATTTGTCCGCTTCTTTGTTCAGGAAATTGGAGACGAGCGTTAGATCGGAGAATTCGCCTTCTACTTGTGCCGCAGTGAAGTCGTACCATCGGAACTTGAGAATTGTCGGCATCTTGTCTATTATTTGTTTCACTATCTCTGGTGAATGCAGGTACTGTGGTTTCTTCAATCCTTTTATCGCCGCTACGCTGTTGTTGATTTGGCTTGCGAAGATGCATATGTCTCTTGGGTTTTCTGAAATCTTCGGTAAGCTTTTGACCTTGTCGAGCTCTGCTAGAACTAGTGCATCAGGTCTTCCATATCTTCTTCTGAGGGCCTGCATCACTTCCAATGGAGAGGCTTCTGAGTATAGTAGACTCTTGATAGTTTCTCTTGCGTTGCCCTTCAGTGCTCGTCTTAATCGAGCCATATTCTGTACGTCGTTGAACATCGGTGCTGTATCCTCGTAGACAACCTTGAACGCCAACCACTCGCTGCTGTTGCCGTCGAAGTAGGGTAACTCGTGAATGTACTTCGGCTGCGTTGCTTGGTCTCCTCGTGTGGTAAGGGCTTCCTTCAATGCTGTAGTCAGCGCTTGAATCTCGATCGTAGCTCCATTCGTTGAGGAGTGCTCTTCAGGCTTCACCCTCTTCTGGGCTTCTGAAGGGTGCTGACCTCGTGGCTCTGGTTGTTCCATGTTGTCATCTTCTAATATGGATGTTCGGATCCAGTTCTGCACCTGTGCTGTTCTGTCTTCCAGGTCTTCATCCACGGAGTCTTCATCTTCACACTGTGCCAGCTCCAATCTGACACGGGCTAGTTTGGCCGCAGCCTCTGCTTGCTTCAACTCCAAACGGGCTACCTCTTCTCTGGCTTCCAGCTCGCGTCTTCTGGCCGATGAACTCGTGGTCTTCGTGGACCTGGCTCGCCGACTGACCCCCTTTGGTTTTAGTGTCGTGGCGGGACCATGAGCACTCTTTTCCGGGGCATCTTCTGGGGTCTTCTTAGTCGACTCCTTCTGTGCGGCGCCTTTCTTCTGATCAGCCGCTGTGGTCGCAGTCGTGACCGTTGCTTCAGTAGTTTCCGTAGTCGTGGTTTCTTCCGTAGTTGCTGTACCCGAAGAAGTATTTGTGCCCGACGTGGTTGCAGTTCCCGATGACGCTGACGTGACCCCTTCTGATCCTGTAGCTTCTTCTGTCGCGGCCTTCTCGGAAGGACGGGACGTAGGACGTGAGGGAGCATCCTTCTGCGACCTGGTAACCGGCATCTTGCTGTATTCTGAATCTTCTTAATCTTCTGGGCTCTTCTGACTTCTTATTTCGGCAGGGATATCCGGCTCGAAGGACCAACTGTAGCGGACGTTGCAGATACGACCAGTACCCGCACAGCCCTGGGACTTCTCCCAATGTTTTAGACGTGCGTTCCCTACTCGCTGAATCCTAATGGTTCTTGCTGGTGACACACGCTACCACGCACCCCTGAATGCGTCAATTAGGTACGGCTACCCAAAAGGACCTCGGGGCTACGGAGACTTCTTATAGAAACAGAAATAAAACACTTCTTGAATTTTTCTAGTCTTGTCCATAGATTTCGGCTTGTGTTTTCTTCCTTGTTGTTGCCTCTTCGGTGGCTGAGCTGCGACTGACTAGTGCCGGCAAATAGCGCTCCTTTTATACACGGCCGGCTAGGCCATTCTTTACCTTATAGAGGCACGCGATTTTTGGACCAATTTTTCGTTTAATTTTCTCTAAGCCGAAATCTTTGGACCCCCTTTTTATTTATTATTCCTTATGCAATCTTTACAAATTATACATATTTAAAAAGCTTATGTAATTCTTAATCATATACCGTAACAATATTTAACCTATCTTTATACAATAAAAAGTTTCTAGAACAAAAACCTTAAAAATATGACTTAGCAATTATTTCACTTTACGAAATCCTTAATATCTTTGGAACCCGTGGTTGGATTCTTACAATTCTAACGGCAAAAATGGTTTTATGTATCTATCTTTCTATTGGAACAAAAATAATTAAAATCCGTCCATAAACAAAAAACCTCATTTTCAAACTACGTAATTATGTTACGTAGTTTGTGTTTCCTTACATTTTTCGTAAATATTCATTGAAATTTTACTTTAAACTTTCATATTAGGTTCTAATATCATCGTTAGAGTTAAACTATAATGAAATTAATTAATAGAAAACAGTATCAATTAAAATTGAGTTAAATCTCTTAACTTACACTAAATCTTATAGAATTTGGTTAAACTTACAACTAGTATTACATGGCGCTCTCTGCGCTACTTGCAACCATGTACCCAGATAGGGTCTCGTCGCCGACAACCTCATTCCGGATTCTATCTTTCAGAGATACTCCCAGCATAGCACTCGGACAGTAGTAGGTTAAAATAAAGATTCTTGCAAAAATAAAACAAATTGACTCATAGCTTCGTAAAGTAGAGCGTCCTATTTGGAAATAGCTATCACAGATAAAATTAGCTTACGTAACGATTTATTTACCCAGTTTGGAAATAAAAATGCTACCATTTTTAAGCAAAATGATCCCTTTTTGTTTATATGGTGTTATCCTTGATTCTAAGCTTTGTTTAGACCTACACATAGGAAAGATTGTTAATAAAGCATATCAATTATATGGATTTGTAATGCGATCAACACTCGATTTTAAAAAGCCATCTTCTTACATCTGCTTATATAAGTCTCTAGTACGCTCTCAACAGCACCCTAATTGCGTAACTCACGATTCATCATAATTTGTTTCGTTTTGAAACAAACGGCTAAACCATTGCTTCATTTGTTCAAAAAATGTGCCTGCTCAGCAACGTAAATAACGCAATGAATATTGTTGAACTGTCAAAATTAAACCGATTATGATTAATCGCGTGTTACGCAATTAGGGTGCTGGTGTATGCCGTGTCTGTCTGGAGTCCATACTACAAAAAGTACGTTGAAATGATTGAGTGTGTTCAATATAGATTCCGTGATTTATTTTCAGTGGGCACTTGCAAGTCCAACTCTGGCTTGCGTTCGCCTGTTCGCAGAATGGTCGATTCCTACAATAGGACTTTAGAACATATTGATATTTTTGCATGTGCTTAGGTTCGAAACCCTTATTCTCAAGGAGCTATCCTGAATAGCATTATATACTTTTCTTATTTGCACCATCTCTTGTTTATTAAAAATACAATACCTTTGCTTTCGATGGCGAGTTTCACGTAGAAAGCGATCAGGTCTGATGGCGGTGCGGGCCTCGCGCGGAATATCTTCGACAAATACTGTGCTTTGTTGTAGTAGCTGAAATAAGAAAATATTATGATTTAATTAGTGATGTACCGACTAGTCGGGAAAGCCGACTAGTCGGCCACATTTGTAGTCGGCGACTAATCGGCTAAAAACGCCGACTAGTAATTTTTTACTCGTATTAATATGATTAAAAATTTAAAAGACGGCGATTGAAATTAAATCGAAATATTTACTGTAATTATTTTTATTATAGAATTAGTTTTACAGTTTACTTTCAGTGCAATCTAGAATAGTACAGGAAGAAACGCCAGCTGGCACTTAAACATTGATAGAATAAATGCAAATCAAATAAAAACATGCCCTGACAATTCCGCCTGGTTGCCGGGCGCCGCGAACCTACGAGCCGAAAGCGTACCTAGTCACGAACATTACCGATGTCACCCGAACTCAACCGAAAGCAATAATCGGCTTGGCCGACTAGTCGGCCATTTTACAGCCGACTAGTCGGCCATCTCTAGATTTAATGTTCCACATACAATCATATAATACCACGTCTGCTTTCCTCGGAGAGGTCATCATCATCATACCAGCCGAAAGACGTCCACTGCTGGACATAGGCCTCCCCCAAGCTCCACCACTTGGAGCAGTTCTGTGCTTCTCGCATCCAGCGGAGAGGTAGGTAGAAAGATATGTATAAATAGTTCCTAAATTTACTTTTCTTTCGTTATTATTAAAGTCATATTTACGTCCAGTAAGGGGCGGGCCACAATTCAAGCTCTGGTCTACTAGGTCGCTTCGACTGCCCTGAGCTCCATGACCTTTTCTATCGACTATTTCTTCTGCTGGAGAGTTTGTTCCGTCACTTCTTCTTCCCAGCTAAAGAACAAGGAAGTGGTGAAGGGCGGGCGTTTTGGGAGACTGTCTTATGTAATTTTGACGTTCAAAAAGTGCTGACTCTCAGCCTAGTTTGAATAAATTACTTTTGATTTTGTGTTGTACCCGAAAAATACATCGGTCACCGCCAAAGTTGCCGATACAAAATGTTCGCGCAACTCCCTTGCAGAACGGTCGCCAGAGGTGAATCGCCTGTGTGTCGTACTTCAAAGATGCTCAATGGCCTAACGGTCAACCCTGAATGTGATGTATTTGTGGATGAATGGAGTTAAATTATGCGCGTATGTCTTACCGTATGTTTTGTGAGAAACAGTTCGCGAGGCTGTAGTGTCCACTGTTCCATGTTAGTAGGTAGTGAATTATTGTTCATGACATAATTTTCTGCATTGTATAGTGTTTTTTTTTATTTCTATGTTAATTAGTGTAATTGGAAATGTACCGTGTTAATGCCTACTTAACTATCCCAACTACTCCCTACTAATATTATAAATGCGAAAGTAACTCTGTCTGTCTGTTACGCTTTCACGCCCGCTAAACCGATCGTCATGAAATTTGGCAGAGATATAACCTGGGATATGGAGAAGGAGATAGGCTAGGTTTTTTACGTGATAATCGTCATCCAAGTGGGCAGAACTGCGGGCAAATGCTAGTTGATAAATAAACAGGGATGAAAAAATATCATGGGGTCGCACTTAGACATTCGACTGTACTACATTGCCCCAGCCTATTCGTTTGTAGAGTACAGGCGTGATGATATATTATCAGCTAGCTAAATCAAATTTATTCCACCCACCTATCGTTACTCAGCATCTCCTTCAGCGCCACCCCCAACTCCTCAGCCACATCTGGGTGGAAGTCGACTCTCAACGCGTATCCAGCGCGTCTGGCTCGCTCAGCGTTACCTGGCTGGTCTCCGAAGACTGGAACTGCTAGGAGAGGCACTCCAGCATGGATAGCTTCTAATGTGCTTAGAAGACCACCGTGAGTTATGAAGACCTTGATGTTCTTGTGGGCTGAAAATGCGATAGAATAGAAATACGCTGTCTCTTCTGTCAGGCAGCCGGGCAAATAAGCGAAAAAAATTGTCTCTCATATTAGCCACATTGCTGTGGAATCCTGTAGTAACAGGTCGGAAGAAAAAACTTCAATCACACTGGAAATAGTGTAATTGGTTATTAGATTTACTGAAAACCCATCACGCTTCGTGGAAGGACCAATAGAGAAACCCAAAAACGCTTTATGATAGGTAGCTACCACCAAGTCAACGCAGTGTCTACTTTATATTCATCGTATATTCCATCATAGACCCTGTCTGCGCTTAGCATCAGGTGCGACAAGGGCAAATTCAAAGACTAATAAACACATACAGCCAAATATGAGCTACGCATGACATCTGACACAAATCCTACATCTCGCAAGCAAAGTTTACCGCGTTAGCTTGACACCAATCGGGCAGTAGCCTACCAAGCAATAACACGCGTCTGGTCGGAGGATCCTGCCTTTTCAATGGAGAATGAGGAACCTTTAACCTGTTCCTTTTAACTGTAAACATCATTAGAAGATGAAGCAATATAGAAGTATGAAAAACAGGGTGTAAAGTTTACTCATTCCCCATAGAAAAGATCCTCCAACCAGATTGGTGTTGTGTCTACTGCCTGACGACTGTTTTATTGGGAATGACATATCGCATGTCAACCTTTGAGGATCTCGGCTGCTTAACCTTTGGTAAAAACTGATAACCTTAATAAATTAAGGATTCCAGCCAGAGCTAAAAAACTTAAAACTATAGCGACTGCTCGCTAAGGGCACCCCCTGTGGGGTACGGACCTCGGCTGAGGGCATCGCTGGTACAGGGCAGCCAGGGAAAGACTGGATCGGACTGATTGGGACGTCGGGACGTTTGTATATTAAACTAGTAGCGCGGTAAACTCTGCTTGCGCGATGCAGGACTCTGCGTGACGTGGGTGTGATGCGTAGTTCGCATGTGGCGTTCTAGATGCCGCTACAAAGTAAAAAACCGTGCGACATGAGGAGTGATGTATAACCATGTAAACGTACCCAGCACGCTCGGTTGTGGCAGCCAGGGCCGTACGTGCACGTTGGGCGGCAAGCCAGTGAGTGGCTCCTCGAACTTCCACAGCACGGTATAGGGCAGTGTGGAGAACACTTGCAGCAGTGCCTCGCGCGTGTGCGGCATCAGCGTTGAAGACTTTAGCACCGAGCCCATGCTGAAGTAGACCACACCCTGGGGTGATCCGTCCAGGAGGTCTTGCAGGTCCTGGAATGTACATAGCTTTTTGTAAAAATAAACCGAATTTTGCAAGCATCTTTGCTGTGTTGATAGGCATACGCAGCAGTTACCATAAAACCTTCCCACTGCTACCCCTACAACTGCTACTTTACTCAGGCCTGTCTTCTTTCAGTGGGAACGTTAAAGCAAAGATAGGAGTGTCAAGGAATGAAGAAGGTATCAAAATTTTGACTCTCTGAACTGGGAATGTGATTCATAAAAGGGTCTTTTGAAGTTTTTCATTATTTCTAAAACGCCCTAGAAACAAAAGGACATCATCATCAGGGGGCATCTTTTTGTTTTTGGAGCGTTCATAATGATTTTGAGATGTCTGATGTATGGAATCCTTTTGAGAAGCAGTATGCGTTAGCTTTAGAAAAAGTTCAAAAAGCATTCCTTAGATACCTCTACAAGCACTTGTATGGGTTCTATCCTTTCTTGTATCCCACTAAATTCCTTTTGGGTTGCATAGGTTTCAATTCTCTAGAAGTTAGACGGTCGCGCGATCAGATGACTGTAATATTTAAAATTCTTAGGGGGATTATTGATGTTCCTGATCTACATAACGCAATCTGCAATCTATTTGTCCCAGACAATTACTGTCGTGGCAGGAAACACCGCTTACTGGCTGTTCCAACTTGCCGTACTGTTGCACACTCCAAGTCACCTATTCCTCGGACATTAACCGCCATTAACGCTCTCCTGAACTCGAATACAAATCTTGATATGTTTGCGGATGAATGGAAGATGATGCTGTCAGAATTTTTGAATTTTTGTGAGAAGAATGCATGACTGTGTTAAACAGCTTGTAATGTGTACATTAATATGTTTAAATAGTGTAATCGGCTTCGGCCGTTCTATTTAAACTAAAAATAAATAAATAAATAGACATAACATTCCCATCCCACTAGCTTTTGCGGAAGTCGAAGATTATCCCATGGGAACGTACTACCTGGTTAAAAAGTATCCTATGTTTTAATCCAGGCTATAAACTATCTGTGTGCCAAAATTCATCCAAATCTGTTCCGTCGGTTTTGCATGATTGAGTTACAAATATCCAAAAATACAAACTTTCACATTTATAATACTCGTATTAAGTAGGATTAGAAAATGGTCTAAGATCGGTACCAGAATAGTAATAAATCTTTTCACCATACCTTAGGCAACGGAGCAGGCTTATCGTCAATATGGTACCCAGCAATATTGATCACATTCGGAGGCAGACTGAGCGCCGGGCTTATAGACTCGTGTGAATTAGCGAATAGAATGGACACGTTGTGCTGTGCCTCGTAAAAAGGGGGGAGAGGCACACCACGTTCTGCAGCTAAAGGACCGTAGATTTCTTCGTAAATGGCGGCCTGGCGGGGTCCATCAAACCTGGAGATTATAGAGAGAGATTTTTAACCATCTAGCGAAATTCTAAGGTACTCTCCATTTCTTTTTTCTCGTGTGGAATTCTCGCGGGTGCCACAATCTGGGGAGAACGAACGGCTCAAAACTGTAGTTACTCATAAGGTTACGGTATATACGCCGCTTGAGGAACTCAGCAGCCGCATCAGCGGCACCAGCACACCAAAATTATAAGTTTTAATTTTATTTGTTGGTATATTTGGCATGGGTAGCTGACATATGACAAATTTTATCATTGAAGTTCTGCGTCTCGTAACTTTGATTACTTTGCCTACCTATCTATAGAATCAAGTCTATCTAACTAAACAGACAGCTGTGCTGCTGGGGAGTTTGTTGCGCCACTTCTTCTTCCCAGCTAAAGCACTAGGAAATGGTGAAGGGCGGGCGTTTTGGGGGACTGTCTTATGTAATTTTGACGTTCGAAAAGTGCTGATTCTCAGCCTAATTTGTTTAATGACTTTTGATTTTGATTGTTTTTTTCGAACATATGAAATATGGGTTTGGCATAATCTTCAAAATGATGCAGATTCTGATTAAAATTAGTGTGCTGGTCATCGGTTCATCTTGTGGGAAGCCTTCCGAAGCGTTTATAGATTAACGAAACTAGCTCTTCCTTACCAGCTATCCACAGTCATGAGCACATAGAACAGTCCGTTCAGCATGCGCCGCCCCGTGCTCATGGGCAGCGGAGAGTCGTTGAAGTGCAGAGGCACCGTGCTTATCGACCGGACCTCATCTACCAGAGCCTCCAGGTTCGGATGAACTCCTATAGAGCTGAGGAGAATCCAGGGAACTTGCTGGATGGCTGCGTAGCTGGAAAAGTGGGTTACTGGTTTTAACGTTACATCATATTAATCAACCAGGCAACTGAAGGAAAACGGGTGGGTTTTACCGTTTTAGTCAGTAAAACTCTGACACGCCCTCCAGTTATTTGATGATTTCCCATACTTAACTGAAAAAAAAACCTATTACGTTCCCTGCTGGGACATTCAAGTATTACGTAAGCACTACAGGGGGGCGGGGGTGTCTTTGCTTTGCTTATTTTTGATGACATGGGGGATGGGGTGTCTGGATGGTGATTACGTCAGCAGAATTTATTTATTAACTTTTGGATTTTCTACAAAATTTAGTCGATTTTGGTTTGAACACATATGACAACCCTACTTGTCTATGAATGGCTCGAAGAAAGCGATGAAAATATACCAAAATCACAAGAAAGTGAGCAGACACGTTAGGTGTCTGCTACCAATGTTTACGTGGGCATTGGCGGGGGAGTAAGAGCTTCGCTTACTTTTGCTGACGAGGGGGAGGGGGGGTCAATAATAAAAAACTGCTTACGTAATACTTGAATGGCCCCTGGGCCGTAATCCACCACGCGGTCCCAGTGCGGGTTAGTAGATGTCACATATCTTCGAATTATTGTCTCGACGACATGCCGGTTTCCTCACGATGCTATCCTTCACCGTTTTGAGAGCAGTGGTGTTGAAATAATTTACATAAAGTAAAGCGCCTGTCTGGGTTCGAACCTAAGAACTACATCTCGTAAGTCGCGGCAGTTACCCCTGGACCACCATTGTTCTGACGTCACATAATAATACAGGCTGAAATTGAAAACATGCGACAAACCGAAATGGGAGATTGTACTCATCATTATGAACAACTTTTACTAAGGGACCAATGATGCAAACGTGAAAAAAAAAACATCTGTTCCCTACATTTATGTTCGCATAACTCGTCAAAATGTAGGGAACAGCTGTTTTTTTTTTGCGATTGCATCATTGGTCCCTTAGTAAAAGTTGTTCATAATGATGAGTACAATATCCCATTACGGTTTGACGCATGTTTTCAATTTCAACCTGTATAATGCCCACGCCTGCAGGCAGCAGTTACTACTTATTGCAATGTTAATTTTTATTCTTTTTATTTTTTTTACAATGTCTGACATATTCTCGTCATTATTTGACATTATACATCAATTTTACTAATACCTATTTATTATTAGTGATTGTCATCGAAATCATGTCACTTGGTTCAAATAGATTCATTTTATATAGGTAGATTCTTTTACATATTGTGAATGAGAGAACGTTGTAGGCCTTAGAGACTAGATTTGTAGACGTTTTTCTATTCTGTATTTTAATTCCTCTAAGTACCTGGTACTTATTGACTGGCCTGCACTGTCCTCCCATACCTATTATCATTGTAATTTGAAAACATTGTAAAAGCCAATTATTTTTAAAAGAGTAACCGTGGAGTTTCTTGCCGGCTCTTCTCCATAGGAAACGACAAATTGGAACCGTGCACCTAGCTTCTGACGTTTCATAAGTGCCCATGCAGGCTTATGTGAAATAAAATATTTTGATTTTGATTTTGAGTACCTATAGTAAACCGGTATCCACTTAACACCAGTTATTATTTTTACACGCTGTATATTAGCTTCACTTGTATGTTTGTTTGTTTGTATGCTTGTAACCGACTCCTTAGGGCGCGATTTTGACCCACTTTAAAAGGTCAGATTTCATTTAAACTTTGTAAACTTATCGAGGACCGATGACAATTCAATTATTTAAAAAAAATGAGAAAAAAATAGGGAAAAAACCTTAAAAAACTAAACTTTTTAGTTTTTTAAACTATTATTTATTTTCTATTTTTTAGTTCTGCTAACTACAAAAACGAGTCAAAATCGCGCTCAAAGGAGTCGGTTACATACAAACATACAAACAAACATACAAGTGAAGCTAATATAAAGCGTGTAAAAAGGCAGGGATGATACACACTTGTTCGGGTCGGCATTCGATTCAGCAGTAATTGTTCAACAAAAAAGTCTACCCGAAGTAATCACTACATATATTCGGATTTAATTAGGGTTGTCGCGATCGGCAAACTTAATTCGTCTGGCATTAGCGTCTTAGCTTAGCTTAATCTTGTTTGGGTCGGTTCGGCACAATTCGAGTACCTATACCTACACAATAATATACTCCATTTTGCCGCCCAACTGTGCCGTATGATGCCGAGTCGGTCAAATTTGTTGCATTTGCATCCCTGATGATGAAAAACAACAATAATTAATTAGTAAGGCAGAACTCACCCAGATTCAAAGTCATTGATGAACCACGTAGAGATCACAGCATCGAACTGCTGTTCTACCAGCACCTTCCGAAGTTCTGGAGTCTCCGCAGACGTCCGGGAGACATTCCTGGCAAAGTTCCTGATGAAGCTGATACTATTCTGAGAGTTCATCATATCGACGGCTGTAGAGAAGATTATTCTTCTTATTTATCCCATTCATAGATAAATTACTATATTATTATCTCCCTAGATAAAGGATCTCGAACAATTACTCATTGTTAAACTGTCCTCGTTATCTTAAAGGGACACCATAATCCACCAGTGAGTCGAGCCCGCGACTCACTGGTGGGCTCGGGTAAAAAACACGCTGTCTCACCAGTCTTCACCGACAGATAATTGATGATTATATTAATATATAATAATTATTAATAATTATCAGTGATGAGTAGTTAGACTCTAGTCTACACGCAAAACGTTATTGAGTGCGATGCAGGATCATTTATAGTAATACAGGCGCGTAATTTTTTTTAAAATGTCCTTCGCAAGATCGAGTTTTATGAAAAAACCACTGCATAAATCAATTATCAATAAAGTTTATTGAACTTTTCGATATCTGAGCTTTGTCGGTACCGACTTTGCTTTGGAGATTTTACACTTCTTTTATTAAGTTGCGGTTAAAGTAACAAGAAAAACGAATCTTTGTTGGTTCGTAACTTTTTAATGGCTTTTTATTTTACTATTCTGTTTCGGCACAGACAATATTAATAATTAGGCAAAACCATATCTACCATGTTTAATTTTTGATTTACTTACACTTACTCTGTCAAACAGTGGAGTAATATACTACCGAGGTTTGTATGTAAAAAAATATGGACTCGTTTCACTTTGAAAAGGCTATTTCAATAGGGACAAGACATCATAAAGTCAATTTTCATAATTAAAAACGTTCAAAATCTAGTCGCAGGTACTCTCATCTCGGCGAGAACTCGACTTATTTCGGCAGATTGAGACTGAAATCAGTTTGTGAAAGTTACACGAATTACGAGAATTGCCCCTCTGGTTTCAATAAGACGGTGCCACCTGTCATAACGCCAGGCGCCGCCATAACGTCACTCAAGTGACCGCACACATGATCCCTGATGCACAAAGAAGCAACAAGCCTGGTTATTAAAGGTGCTGTTCCAAAGGCGAACGCAATTCTGCAAACCACAGCTGCGGCAGAGCCGACAAATCGCTTCCGTAAAATTTTATAGAGTCACATAGGAAACAGTCGCGTCACTGCGGTCTGTCGTTGCGGTTAGGCGACCGTTGCAGCTGTAGTTTGCGGTTGAGATCGCTGTTGGAAATATCCTCTTTCCTTTGATATTACTAACTTACTTTTAAAAATCTCTCTAGTAGCTGGGAGGTCTATAATCGTCAGGTTTGCCTGAATATCCTTCTTTTCGTATGGTGTGGCCCAAGTTATCTAGAAGACGAAAACATCTGTCATACCTTGCGATTGGTTTTTGGCGAAAAAAAAATAACGGCGCGCAACATGCAACCTTATTGCGTTACACGCTATCAATCAGTATCTGAATGATTTTCAAGGAAACTGATAATTTAACTGCTTCATAATAAAAAGATGTTCGAAAAATTTGCCTGATCATCAACGTAAATAACTTAGTGAATGTTGAACTGTCAAAATGAAAGCCATTCGTATTGATAGTGTGTGACGCAATTACCCCGGCTCTGCTATAAAAAAAAACAAAAAGGATTAACATATTACTTTGCTCATCGAGTATTTCGAGACATCGCCAAGCGGTTGGTCGAATCTTCACGTGACCAAAGGGCTGGCCAATTATTAGCTCAAAGAATCAGCATTGCCATCCAACGTGGTAACGCTGCCAGCCTTTTGGGCACTTTTCGCACTGACAGCGATGCGGACGAATTCTTTGATGCCCAGTGAGCTTTTCCCTTTTTACTTTATATATTTGTTCTTAATTCTACGATATTTAAATAATAATTACAAACATATTACTGATGTTAAATTATATACAAAAATAAACCCTCCATAATACATTTTCCGCATTCCGGACCCATGGCACCCCTAGAGGACACCCCTGGGGGTACCATGGGAACTTGAATTAGGACCCGTGACACCCCCAGGCCCTCTATTCCATACAAGGGTGCATCAGGGGTATCACGGGTACCATTTCCTAGTTCCCATGAATCTACCAATCGAATAGTGTTGGGACAAAATCAAAAGTCATTTATTCAAATTAGGCTGAGAATCAGCACTTCTCAAACGTCAAGATTCATAAGAACCCCTCTAAAAACGCCCACCCGTCACCACTTCCTAGTGCTTTAGCTGGGAAGAAGAAGTAGCGGAACAAACTCCCCAGACAGATGAACAACAGTGACAAAATAAATTCAATAGTCTAATTTTAACATTTATTTAACGCAATTTCTCCAATGCGTGGCCTAATGTTATTTCTCTGTTCAGAAATTGCAATAGAATGTGAAAATCGTCATTCTTGGTGTCTGCTTGTTTCCGTTTTTTAGGCACTGCATTCAAATTGTGAATATTTCGCAATACGTTTAGTAAACGCATCACAGTAACCGTATTTTGATATATTTGATTTATTTATTTTATTTATTTTGATTTGATATATTCAAAAGCATCTCGAAAACTATATATTCAAAAACCGTAGGCGCGGGTTTGCGGACGGCGAGTAATGGGTAGCTCGCTATCCAGTAAGGACCAAGCCCGGGTCGACGGCGCGTTGTGTTCCACGCGCGCCTCAAAGAGATGTCAGCACCAACTGGTGGGGTCCGCAAGGGCCGATGGCTGCTAGGGGTGCGGGTTGTTCGAAAGAGATACCGCGGCCCCTGGCACACAGGCAACTGAGGGAACACGGGTGGGTTTTAGTCAGTAAAAGTCTGACACGCCCTCCCGCTCCACCCAGAGCGGGAGAAGTTATTTGATGATTACCCACCCAAAAAAAAAACCTTGTCTATGGTTAAAAACCCAGGGCATTTTGATTTTTTTAATGTTGAACTACGCCACACAGATGTACCATTCTTGTAATCTTTCTTTTTATGATGCCTGTGTTTATTATGCAGCAGAATTATTCTCCGTGTATCTTCATAAAATTAAGATCCTCCGTTTCCGTATCTGTATTAATTGCTACACAAAATACCGATATATGATTTATTCTTTTATTATAGAATGCTTCGACACATTTCAACTTGATTGCTGATTACACATTTTTTTAAACAATAGAAATACGTAGACGATACGTTGAAAGTTTAGAATTTTACAGCTTCAACAAGAAGATTGACTAGGTAAATTATCAAACGATAAATACATTCACATTAGAGATAAAAATGAAATCATATATTAGTAGGTAAGAATACATAGTTTTAGTACCCCAAATACTAGTGTTTGTTTCAAGTAAAAAGTACCAAGCACTGCACTAATTGACCTGGAGGTGCCACGGGTCCGAATTCAAGTTCCCGTGGCACCCCCAGGGGTGTCCTCCAGGGGTGCCATGGGTCCGGAATGATTTTCCGCATCTAAAACCGATGCGTAGTTTAGAAGGACATCGCGACACACACGAAAAGCGACTTAAATTTTATGGTTGTGGATTTTTTATTGACCAAGGCATACCATTAAGTAATTACAAACTTACTGTAAATCGTTACATCACATTAATATGCACGACATTCATAATTAGGCAGAAGCGATAGATTTTTTGCAATTTGTAGGTCAGTGTGAGGTCTAAGTGAAACAAAATATGATTCGCCACCGGAACACGTACCTATATTTTTACTGAATTATCTACATCTACATATATTAAAATGAATTGACGTTTGTTAATCTCACAAAAACTCGAGAACTGGTGGACCTTATTGGCTAATTTTGATGCGGAAGTCGAAGGAAGGTTTAAAAGGAAGGCGGAATAATATATAGAAAATCTACATGTAAAAAAAATATTGACGTTTCTTAATCTCACAAAAAGTTCAGACAACTTTTATTGGCGGTATCTACGTAGTTCGCCAGGTCAGCTAGTAATTATTAAAATCATCCTTAAGTACAACCCGTTTAGTTGATTTAATCCCATTAAATGACTATTTTGAAGTATAGTTGTAATGGTCGCGAATCTACTATACAGGATGTAAGGGTAACCACCGTTGTCACTTAAGCCATGGGTAGTTGACTTGTAAAATAAACGAGCGAGTTTTTGGCGGGATCGGGTTGGAACATGTCGCACGAATTTTCATTTTCATGAAATTTAGTGAAATAGCGAATTAAATTGTATAATTTTGGTAGTGAATTATTCAATTTAGTTACATGTGTGTGCACAAGTGTAGTGAAGGTGAAAATAAGTGACTAACGTGGACTTTTCGTGTTCCCCCAAAAACTCATGTTAGGTTGTTGTAAAGTTGCTACCGCTTTACAATAACTTTGACTTGACTGGACTTGACTGACTAAAGACGACTATGACTTTTTTGTAACTACTTCGTGCCCGATATCGGGCCATTTACTTGATCGAAAAGAAAAATTACTTGACACTGGCTAAATGCACAAACCGTGCGAAGCCAAGGCCCAAAAAAAAAAAAATAAACGAGCGAGTTAAAAAAAACAAAAAAAATACGCGCGAGAAATGAGCGACGCTACGACGCGGCGTTACGTGCACTCGTTAGCGAGACTGACAGCTGACTGACCGGGGTCGCGATCCGTGCGTCGGAGTCGGGCCACGCGGCGGGGTACCCGCGCCCCGCGCCGTATTGAGACGTAAGTTTGTTGCCCTCGCGCGTAAGGTGAAATGTTCTTGTGGTAAAAGCAGATTTTCTTTAAAAAAAAGATTGTTGTTTTTTCATTGAATTTATGTTCTATAAACGAAACCAAACCACTGGTTTCAAGGCTAACGGTGTTTACCCTTACAGCCTGTATAGTTTCTTACCCGCAACCTAATTGCGTAACTCACGATTCATCATAATTTGTTTTGTTTTGAAACAAATGGCTAAACCATTGCTTCATATGTCCGAAAAATGTGTCTGCTCAACAACGTGAATAACGCAATGAATACTGTTGAACTGTCAAAATGAAACCGATTATGATTAATCGCGTGTTACGCAAATAGGGTGCTGTGCTTCTCTATATAGATCTACGTTTTGGAATGGGCAACTAGCTTCAACTTTCCGACTAAATATCGACTTTTCGACAGTTTAAAGTGCCTGTAAATGGTTTAATTGAAAGAAATGCTTTGTGCTTTAGTTATAATTTGAATCGTATTTTGTTCAACATACAGTAGGCTGTAGCGTCAGAGTCAGAACTCTGCCGTGCAAATTGAAAAAAAAAAAAAACGTTAGAAAAGTATGAATGTCACAGGCGACCTTGGGGCCTAAAAGCGATTCATTTCCTGAATTCCCTTATGATTCTGCTATTTGACATTAATTTACTTCAATAATAAAGCAATTCATAATTTGTGGACCATTTTGAGAATTTCCGTACAAAACTGTCAAACAGTGTCTTAATCAGCATAATTATATCGTTCCCACTGCTGGGACGAGAACCGTAGTCAAGCGTTTTGTCTTCGGAAGAATAGACAAAAAAAGAATAAAGTTTCCGTATAGACAGTTGACAGTTTTTCACTGAGAAATGTAGACAAGCGATTTCTATTCTACAGTAGAGTAGAAATAGAAAGTGAGATTCTAAGCCTGTAGGATAATACTTACAGCGATAAACTATTCACTCACCTCATGTCCAGCCTTTAGCAACGCCTGTACAACACCGTAGGCCAGGTGATCATGACTCTTCGTTGGCGCAGGGAATATGCACAGGATCTTGTACGCCAAACTACTGGATATACACAGCACCAGAACTGCTAATACGGCCTTCATGGTGATAGTATTTCAAATTACCATTCAGCTTTTATCCCTGGTCAAAAATAAAGTAGTTTTATCTGTAAAGTTCACTTTGAATCACACAATACGAGAAAAAATCTAAAAATATATTATTGCCAAGACTTATTAACAAAACTGACTTGATTTATAGACAAAATGCAGTCGGAAAATGTTAGTTTTAGTTCATTAAAACAACAAAATAAATGTTAAAATACAATTTAAAGATTTCCGTTTTTTTAATCTGTGTTTGAACACCATGAAATAGTAGTCGCCATGTTATTTCGTCATAGGGCATGTCAACTAAGCAACTTTGTACTTTTATTATTTTCATAACCAAAGTAATTTTTATTTAAATAATATTTTGCATTCAGGAACAGCAAACCAACGTTATGTAGTAAAATAACTAATTTTTTTTCATTGTAAACAATTGTCATACAAAATATCAGCGCATTTGTTTTTAGCAAACTGACGTCATACCCACAGAGCAATATGGCGTCTACTGCGTCCAGCGTTTTTGTCAAATTACGCGCGAAATTTGAAAATGTAAAATTTAAATGCATTTTTATGGCACTAATCGATTAAATAAAAATGTTGTTGTTTTTTTAGTTGTTTATTAGCACACTAGAATCTAATTAAGACACTTTTCAAAAATGAGTGTAATACCCTATTCCAAAGCGAGCACATTTGTTCTAAATCCCTACTAATATTATAAATGCGAAAGTAACTCTGTCTGTCTGTCACGCCTAAACCATTGAACCGATAGCCGTGAAATTTGGCAGAGATATAGCCTAGGATATGGAGAAGGACATAGGCTGCTATTTCCGCGATAACCGACATCCTAGCGGGCAGAGCCGCGGACGAAAGTTATACTTAAGTAAATTAAATCAATAGCTTTTTTTGAGCAAGGACTCATAAATCTAGGGCAACAAAAAAACTAGGTAAGTCAACAGAGACACACAATAAAACGACTTATAGTCGTTTTTTTTCACGAACTTGTTCGTCAATGCATTTCTTAGCGTCGCGCGTCGGGAGTTGAAAATCGAACAGAGTGCATCCCAGGCGCGTCGGAAAAACACACTGTCCAGCACCCTAACTGCGTAACTCACGATTCATCATAATTTGTTTCGTTTTGAAACAGATGGCAAAACCATTGCTTCATATGTTCGAAAAATGTGGCTGCTCAACAACGTAAATAACGCAATGAATATTGTTGAACTGTCAAAATAAAACCGATTATGATTAATCGCGTATTACGCAATTAGGGTGCAGTTGTCCTCATCCAGTGCACGAAATAATACCGATTTTATTACGTAAGGACGTCGATTTTATGACATAGTCCACTCTATCAGCATTCTCAGAAACCCGCCAGGGCTGGCCATAAGCCCATGACTTGTGTGGTCATGCCGCCTTTGATGCTGTTCGCTTGCGCATTCTAGTGTAATAAAAATCACGCTAAAAACCAAAATAAAAAAGTAGAAAATATTTTAATTCTATTAAAAAGCGTGGGGTGCTTGATATTAATCACTATCACTACATATTATAAAACAAAGTCCTCCGCCGCGTCTGTCTGCCTGTCTGTTCGCGATAAACTCAAAAACGACTGCACCAATTTTCATACTGTTTTCACCAATGGATAGAATGTTTCTCGAGGAAGGTTTTAGTAAATAATTTGTCAAGTTTTTGTATCATCATTCATCATCATTTCAGCCGAAAGACGTCCACTGCTGGCCATAGGCCTCCCCCAGGCTCCAGGATTATAAACTAACTGTGATCACAATCATACGGTGACATATATACAAAGTAAAGAGTGCTTTACTTTGTATATATGTCACCGTATGAACTTACTAGTTGTAAGGCAGGCAGGCAAGTGTGCCTGGGTTCGAAGCCACGACCTACAGCTCGTAAGTTGGGGCCGTTACCATTGAGCCACCACTGTTCCTCACTTCACTGCTCATCATTTAAGGTTAAGCCGGTCATATTATTACTAAGACTGATTTTATCAAAATCCAATCCGTCTGTAAATAACCTTATCATCAACTAAAAATTAAATCAAACATACTCACAGTTCATTGATAACTATATACGAACAAGCACAGCACTATTGACTAACTAAATATGTATGGAACACTCAGAAAACAAATGAAAAACGTTCATTTGATGTTATAAGATTAAAAATAACCCTATATCTTTGTTCATAACCCGACGTGCATTGGTAAATGATAAAATTATTATATCTGAGATAGGTACGAGATGGTCGGTGTTATCTGATAAAGCAGCTTATTATAATGCAAGTCTTGTACCTATTGAAAGAAAAGTCACATAACTTTTAAATTATGAGCACTACATAAACAATAATGTCGATTTTACATCAAGTCTGTCCTGAACAGCTCGACAGTACAAAGTATACTAATTACTAACTCAGCAAACAATACCTATTCCATTTACAAAGTGGGGCAAGACGCGTGAATTTGAAACCCAATAGATGAACGTTAAACTTATTTAAACTGGTAACTATTTATTTAAAAAAGTCAATGGCATTAATTCTGTCTGTCTGTCTGTCACGCTTTCACGCTTAAACCGCTGAACCGATCGTCATGAAATTTGGTAGAAACATAGCCTGGGATACGGAAAAGGACATAGGCTATTTTTTACGCGATGACCGACATCCATGCGGACGGAGCTGCGGGCTTCAACATCTTGATCTATTAAGTAATTGCTTACACTCACTATGTACAATTATTTCTACAGTGTTCACATTAAACTCCATTCAAAAGACCGCACACAATTCCAAGGTGAATTTGTTTTGATTTTGAATAATCATCGCGGATTCACAGCGAGACCAGTCGAACTGTGAACACACTATTTAAACTTTTTTAATTCACTAAATAGTATCTGGCAAGACAGTTGACTCATGGATGATACACGTGGTACATTTGACGTCAACCAACAGCTAGCCACACGATGAAACTGCAGGAAAAAACTGTTTGTATATAATTATAAAAAGTTCAATTTTGACGAGGAAGTAATGACTTCCTAGTCCACATTTTTTGCTATAAACTTCGGGAGTGTTTTACTCCACTGTCTGACATGGCACATCCAAAGTAAAATATTATATCGTTTTGTCTCATTATTAATATTGTATGTAAGGAAACAGAATACTAAAATAAAAACCCATTAAAAAGTTAGGAGCCAAAAAAGATTAGTTTTTCTTGCTAATTTTACTTAACTTTGGGCGTGTTTAAGTAATAAAAGAAGTGTAAAATTTCCAAAACCAAGTCGGTACCGATAAAGTTCAATTATCGAAAAGTTCAATAAACTTTATTGGTCATTGATTTATGCATTGGCTTTTACATAAAACCCGATCTTCAAAAGGACTTTTCTTAATTTTTTCGCGATTTTTTTACTATAAATGATCCTGCGTCTCACTCAATAACGCTGTGCGTGTAGACTAGCGTCTAACTGACCATCACTGATACTATCTCTGTCAGACACGAAGCCTGGTGAGACAGCGTGATTTTTAGCCAGGCGCACCAGTGAGTTCGAGCCCGCGACTAGGTCCTCACCGGACACGGTTGTTTCGGGAGGTTCCTGTTTCGCATAAGGCGGGAGGAAACGCCCGGGTGTTTCCATTGCGAAGATCGCCCTGAGGACACGGTGGAGCATACGGTGGCGGTCTGCCCGGCTTGGGCGGAGCACCGCCGCCGCCGTGTCCTCGTGGAGGCGATCGGCGGTGGCGATCTCTCGCGTCCGGCCCTGGTGCAGGCCATGGTACAGAGCGAGAGTGAATGGTTAGCCGTCACCTCCTTCTGCGAAGCAGTAATGCTCGCGAAGAGGGAGGCGGCGCACGTTAGGGAGAGGCAGTATATGCGCTCTCACGGCCGTAGTCGCCGCGGGAGACGCCCTGGGCGTCGGGAATCCCAGGCTGATTCCCGGCCACTATAGGCGCAGGCTTGCGGACGGCGAGTAATGGGTAGCTCGCTGTCCGGTAAGGACCAAGTCCGGGTCGACGGCGCGTTGTGTTGTCCACGCGCGCCTCAAAGAGATGTCACCACCAAATGGTGAGGTCCGCAAGGGCCGATGCCTGCCAGGGGTGCGGGTTGTTCGAAAGAGATACCGCAGCCCCTGGCACACAGGCAACTGAGGGAACACGGGTGGGTTTTAGTCAGTAAAAGTCTGACACGCCCTCCCGCTCCACCCAGAGCGGGAGAAGTTATTTGATGATTTCCCACCCAAAAAAAAAAGTATTTTTACAAATAACATTATTGAGTAATTTCTAAATGTTTTGAAACTCCTACTTTCATAAATTTTCTAAAGCATTTATCGACTTTTGTCTTTTATCACGAGTAACCAAGGAAAGTGAGTAATAACCGTGGGAAAGTAATAGAATTTCACACAATTTGATTTATTTTTGTTTTTCTTTAAAGTGTTCGAGCATTCAGAAACATAACAATATATTTTCACTTAGTAATTGTGTTTTTTTTTACTTCATAAGGAACGTGCACAACGAAGAGTCTGCCATCTGGTGGAGCAAATCCGAAGTTTTACGCAATCATTACTTGAAATTACTTCACTTCGCGAAGGGTCACTTCGCGTTATAAAATAATCTCCTAGCGGGGTTGCAAAGTAGAGGTGGGCAAAGTGTATCATTTTTGCGATTGGAACATTTGCATCTCGATCACAGAAATGATCCGAATTAGTGATATGTTTCATTTGGGTCATTTGGATCATCGGCTCAAAGGATATAAAATACAGAATGTTACGTATTACATTACGTTGCGGCCGCGGGCGCGAGTTCACTAAAATGGTTCCACAATGGACTTTTCTTGCTTATTGGAGGCATTTTAATAATAGAATAAGAAAATAAATGTGTTAGGGTAAGTATGTTAGTACCTAGGTATACCTTACAAAGTCATTTACTACGAAGTACGAACACGTAGAATTATTATTTACACCCACATTAGTCACAGAAAGAAAGTCTCACAAATAACTAAAATTAGCTATACTATCACTAAGATAATACTAGCACTGAGAGTCTGAGACAAGTTACTAATCTAGTAAACTAAACCATTTACGTGATTCAATGTCTATTTACACAAAATTCTCACGCAAAGTCTCTTAACTCTAACTTTATGAATGAAAAGAAAGAAAGTAAGTCATGATAATCACTACGCAAAGAAATCGAAAACAAAACTATAATGTTTTCGAAAATTGGTGCGAACGAACATAAACAATCTGCCGCGTTTAGTGCAAACATTATATGCAAAAAACGACCGTATAGTATTTGATACGTACTTACGTATTACGCCTTAGTGGTCATTTTTACGTGCATAAATAACGACAACGAAAATCTGTGAGAGTTGAGTGAGACACATCTCATTTGGTATCTCTTTCTGACTTGTATAAATTGTAATTGTGTCGCCCGCTCACTCGCGACTCGTCAAAGAAATGATTCAGATCCAAATGATGCGTTTGAGACGATGTTACTGAACCAATCTTTTGAATCACTTCAATGATCCTGATCAGTGAGTCGGTTTCGTAAAGAGGTAAAGAGTTACACACCTCTATTGCAACGCTCCCCAAAAGCCTAGAGATTAATCTTGGTGGCGTTGCGTAGAAATGTAGAAAAACATTTTGACATTTGATTTGACATAAACATAGATTTATGGTCTTTGACGAAATTAAAATGTTAAAATCGTGTTCTAATGGCGGGTTTCGGTATTTTATAGGAAGTGTGTAAGCCAAATGAATTATTATATGGTATTAGTGCGTTGTGTGTAGTGATGGCCGCGAAGTACTTCGTGTGGGGCGAGGGCGTGTGGCGCGAGATAGACGTAGCGTCGGGGCGCGTAACGGGCTGGCGGCGTCGCGCACGCTTTGTGTATGTGCGGCGGGGCCGGCTGCTGGTAGCGCGGCGCCGCCCCGTGCTGCGCGCCCTTGAAACGCTGGCTGCGGGGCAGCCTAGCGCTGCCGCCGACGGCCCGCGCCTCTCTTACCGCAGGTAAACAATACTCAACGAGTCCGCTGTCCTTCTGCGTCACAGTTGTTTTCGCGCTCAAACTGTCGTTGAAGATAGGGACAAATAACCAGGTCATATCATGCCCATTACTAAGAGAATGTGCTCTGCTTTTGTGCTTGTGACAGGTTCATCAGATAAACTTTAATGTGCAGTGGGGTTGGGCAACAATATGTGTATTTATATAGATCCAGCAACAGTCACCGCGCTGTATTTGTTAGCTGAAACTTTTATTTTGTTCCCTTATTACTGGTTGCTGCTTGCATATCTGTAGTATGATATTATGTACCATCTAAATCTTATAAGATGCTGTCTAACTAGACTATATTGACAGTTGATCTTATCCTGTTAGCTTTGTCACAAATATTGAGAGACCACGCTGAGTTTTTAGATGATAGCACTAGTTTGTGTAAATTATAGCAGCTCAGCGGCCCCCGGCTACACAGTGACTCTACTACATGATACGCCACTATGTCATGGTCACCACATTTACCGCAATTGAGACTGCCGATTAATTTAATAATAGATGCAACCAAGAGAATAACAAAGGGGGTAGTGGTGGCTCAGCTGTAATGGCCACAACTTAAGAGTTGTAGGTCATAATAATATGCTCGAATCTGAGCAGCCACTTTACTTTATGTAATTCATTTCTTCTCCGTTACTTTCAAAACGGCAAAAGAAAACATTGGGATGAAACCGGCATGTCCTAGAACCAAAAATTCAAAAACATGTGACATCCACCAAACCGCACTGTGCCTGCGTGGTGGATACAGCCCACACCTTACAGAAACGAGGCCTGGGTTTCAGAAATGGGAACATTAATGGTGATTATGTAACCAAGAATGAAACAAGCAGAATATACCAAGTGCTGGGTGTGGGCTGCATAAAGCTTTCAGTGATAAATTGATAATATACTAAACACTAAGGTAGTTCCCTGCAGTATATACATGATATGCAAGGTGGGCACTTAGCTCTGCAGTGTATCACATGCAGCGCTTGCGATCTTATGACACAGAAAGGCTTTGCGAAGTTTTACTGTTTGTCTGTGTCATAAACAGAGATATTCGGATGCATATTTACCGAAAGATAATTTTTAGCTATGAAAGTATGGAAACGACTTTATAAATTATTTGTAATATTTATTAAAAACCCCGGGATTCTTGGATTGCATAACTATTCAGATGTGTATTAATTTAAAATTAATATTTAACCCGATACAAATATGTGTATGTACTGGAGGAGGGGTGGTTTGTATTAGTTAAAATAAAAAATAAACAAATTACTTACCTAAATTAAGACTTTTTCAATACAAAAGCGCATTCCATGTTAGCCAACATCTAAATTTTAGGTGAATATGCATCCGAATATCCGATCTCTGGTCATAAAACAGCTGTTCAATCCATTTCGACAGAATAGTAAACAAACGGTGAGGTATAAAATTATAAACAAAATAAAAAATGCTTATCAAACTAATCATGTGGTGGATTTGGATGAAATTTGGCACACCAATAGTTTATAACCAGGATTAACACATAGGATACTTTTAATCCCAGTAGTAAGCTGCTGGCCAAAGCAAGTGAAGTATAATTGCAGCTGTTGTATTACAATGCCTTCTCTACAGCAAGTCTAAGAACCGCACCAAGCCCAATCAAGAGACGTTCGCGGTACCTGTTGTGCCTGCCGCGCCCCCCGCTCTCCCGCTGGCACTACCAGCTTGTCAGCATCATGCCTGCTGTGCACATACAGTACACAGGTAATAATCACTGTTTTGTTTTGAGTCTTGCACCGACTTAGTGTTTGCCTTCTGCTAGATTTAATTTTGTCTTCCTGAAAGTAGTTCAGGTCAATTTGAAGCACACCGATGTATAGCTGTACAAGGATCTTTTGGCGCGCGTCCGATATCGGCACCAACGCTGCCATCTTGGTTTTTACAAAACAATTTGGTATCTAAAGTTTTTTTTTTTTCACGTATTATATTTTTTTTTTACCTTATAGATTGACCTATACTCTGCTTGAAATATGATTAGACATTTAAATAAACTTTTTTTACAGTCGTTCAGCTGATAACTGATAGTGAAAAAGGTTTATTTAAGGTGAACCTAGTCCACATTTTTTGCATACAAACTTCGGGAGTGTTTTACTCCACTGTCTGACATGGCACATCCAAAGTAAAATATGATATCGTTTTGTCTCATTATTAATATTGTCTGTACGGAAACTGAATACTAAAATAAAAACCCATTAAAAAGTTAGGAGCCAAAAGATTCGTGTTTCTTGCTAATTGAACTTAACTTTGGGCGTGTTTAAGTAATAAAAGAAATGTAAAATCTCCAAAACCAAGTCGGTACCGACAAAGCTCGAATATCGAAACGTTCAATAAACTTTATTGGGCATTGGTATTTTCATAAAACCCGATCTTCCGAAGGACTTTTCTTAATTTTTTACGCGCCTGTTGTACTATAAATGATCCTGCATCTCACTCAATAACGTTGTGCGTCTAACTGCTCATCACTCATATCTCTGTCGGACACGAGGCCTGATGAGACTACGTGATTTTTAGCCAGGCCCACCAGTGAGTTCGAGCCCGCGACTAGGTATCCCCCTTAACTATCTAATCTCATTTCAAATGGAGTATAGTTACTTCAAGCAACTAATTTCAGAATCAATATTTTAGTTTTCCAAGCAGTCATTAATTACTTTAAATAGTGCATTCTTGTACTCTGTGCTTCTCATGCTTCTGACTTTGTTCATTATTCCTTTCATATTCAGTCCATTATCTTTGGAATGCACTTCCTCTCGATATCAAGACGGCCTCTGCAATTGCAAAGTTATTTTCCTTACAAATAGCGTAGAAACATCTCAACACCTCTCTCCCTTGAATTTGTATATGTGTTACCGGCCAAACCCGATTTCAGGCCAAACTAGTTTGTCCTAGGCCAAACTGGTTTATTAAGCCGGGGCACGCCGATTAAATAGGTTAGGTTAGAACTGTGACCAAAAGCGCGCGAGCCGAGCGAGCGAAGCGAGTGGCGCCGCGGCAGCCGCCGACGAGCGTTACTTCCAAAGGCTGTTAACGAAATGGCTAATTAAGCTAGTTGGCTGCGTCATATCACGCGTAGGATAAGTCTGTTTGTGTGTCTGTAAATATTAGAATATAAAAAGAAACATTTCAAAATATAAAAAAATTGTAGCCCATCGGTATCGGGAACAGGGTCCAAGCTACCGGTGGTAAGGGCTGCTGAGAGAGGAACCTCCTTACGATACACGCCGTGTCCAGTAGTATATTTTTACACGCTTTATATTAGCTCCACTTGTATGTTTGTAACCGACTCCTTAGGGCGCGATTTTGACCCACTTTAAACGGTCAGATTTCATTTAAACTTTGTAAACTTATCGAGGACCGATGACAATTCAATAATTAAAAAAAAATAGAAAAAAAATAAGGAAAATAATAAACTGAAAAATTCACGCTTTTGTAGCTAGCAAAACTAAAAAATAGAAAATAAATAATAGCTTAAAAAACTTGTTTTTTAGTTTTTTAAAATAAGTAACAAAAAATATAATAAATAAATAATAGTTTAAAAACACGCTTAAAAACCAAAATAAAAAAGTAGGAAATAATTTAATTCAATTAAAAAGCGTGGGGTGCTTGACATTAATTGATTATAAAAATAACTCAAAAAGCACCCCACGCTTTTTAATTGAATTAAATTATTTTCTACTTTTTTTGTTTGGTTTTTAAAGCGTGCTTTTTAGTTTTTTAAACTATTATTTATTTATTATATTTTTTATTACTTTCACGAATCATATTTCATTTAACATATAGCCTAACATTGACCTGCTTATTGCTATAAGCGTTAAAAAAATTGAATTTCGCCAGCTGCCTGGAGCTATCTCCTAAAGAACTCCATCTTCTAATTTTAAGCGCTAAAAGTAGAAAAAGATCAAGTTACCAAACTAAAAGCTCAAAATGGTTTTGGATATTTTTTCTTTACAGTAATACCGAATTGCAAAACTGTTTACCGACTACGTCATCCGACCGCCAAGGGACCCTTGTACTCGTAGAAGTTGTGTTAGTTCACTAGTAGCGTGCATGTCTAAATGTTATCCGTAATTTAATTTGGCACTATTATTTATTCTTATTATAAATTTCGGTTGATCAATCATAGAAGTAGACAGCAAGAGCTAGCCCATGGCGACGAGCTGGTGATCATGTGCGCGACAAACAACACGCGTAATTCCAGATGCAACAACAACGACAAGCGGCTGGTAGGCACGCGTGACATAGCCACGCAGTGCGCCCCCGGCCTCACCTTCAACATCAAGCAGAAGCCCACCACGACCGCCACCGCCGCGTCTGACTACAGCTCTGCAGAAGAGTTCGTGAACATGAGCGGCCGCAGACCGCTCGCAGCACAAACACAGACGGAAGTGAACGAATTGTTCGGCAAGACGCCTGCGACCAAACCACCCGCCGCCGCCGCGAACCAGAAGCACACGCCCATTAAGAAACACGTTGCTGACAAGTCCGGCGATGAGAGGCGAGAGCGCGCGAGAAACCGAGCTCGAACAGGTGTCAATGACAACACTGACTCTATGTCAGCAGACGAGTTCGTGCCGCCGAGCGCGTCGACCGACCGACAGTCGCCCGTCGAGTGCAAGGAGCTGATCATCTCGGACGCGGACGTGAAGCTGCTGCGCGGGTTCGTGTCGCGCACGCGCCCCTCCGCCCTGGCGCGCTTTGACGCTGACGTCGGCTACAAACTCAGGCTGTTCCACGCCATCAACCCGTTGGTGCACGTGGAGCGGTGCGCGCGCCTGGAGCGCCTGCTGCGCGCGAAGCGCCGGGTCATCGCGCCCGCCAGGCTGCGCGTCCAGCGCGGCGCCTCTGCTGATACCGATAAGGTAACTGTGCTACGCTTGAAGTGGCTGTTTCCTAGTAAGCAGGAGAAATCGACAAGAATTGACTAACATAAAAGCCCATCGATGGCCTTATGTGTCAAACTCTTAAGCGATTCAAAAGATTAAGTACTAACTAGCTGCACGCGCCGCCGCCTGCCCCATGCCACGGCACAGAAACACTATACACTTGTAAGTTAGAACCTCCTATAGATAGAGATACAAAATAGAAATGGTAGAAAAAAGAATTTTAATTTCAAGGAGAACAAGGACAGACACTCGTCCCCGAATAAAGTGCGCCAACCAGTTAGCGGCATCAAGAAGTCGCCGGAGAATATACCAGCGGCAAGCCCGCCCACTCGCGCCAGTGCCACTCGCCTGGGAGTGTCTGAACGCACCAACAAGCTAGAAAAAGAAGTAGTAGTGATGAAAGCAACCAATATTAATGGCGCCGCCAGTGATCCTTCGAGAGCGAAGGCCGAGCGGAGCAAGAAGAAGGCAGCCGTTGCGAGGGACGCCGGTGACTCCACTGCAGCAGGCAGCTACACCGTGCGCGTGCCGCCCGGTACACACGTCATTAGTAAGCGGTAGGTATCACTGAAACTACACTTTTATATACATATATACGTATCATATTCCTTCTACCCGAGCACATCTCTCAGTAATAGTTGTTGCATCTGCGGCGTTAGTTAGTAAAACGTGTGTTGTGTTACGTTCGCAAGGCTTTCGATAGTGTTGACCGCAAAATCTTACTTTGAATTATTAGATTTTATTTTAAATCGTGTTTGGGCTGCTGACCGTGAATGTTTTGCTTGTTATTTGTGATAGTTCTGTAATTAGTCTCATACTCGTTATTAAGGAGGATGCGCTTTCGTACGTTTATTTGCATGTCAGTGTCAGGTTGATGGTATAATGATCAAAATATGATTCACGATTGTTGAATGTTTTTAAATAATTTTAATCAAAATCATCAACATAACTCGTTCTACGTTCGAATTGCCTTATTAAATGACCATTTCTAACTTAGAAAGTTGGTTTGTGGATTGAATTTATTTATTCTGTAAATAAACATTGGTTACGGTCGCAACACAACACACAATCTGATCTGAAAATGCTAAATACGTAAGAAAGTTTGCTCCTTAAAACGTGATCCTTATGTCAGGAGTACCGCAAGGTCCGACTCTCGGGCCGCTGGTGTATGACTATGTTTGTGTGCAGCGCATCGCAGCCCGCCGCGAAGGAGTACTCCAACCTGGAGGACCACGCCATCGTGGCATGGCTGAGCAGCGGGTCTCGTGCGTGCCTCGTCAGCGGCAACCGCGTGTGGCGCGACCTGCAGGAGCAGTACGAGCGGCTCACGGGCCGCGGTGAGTTATAGTAAATATATTTATTAGGACTCGCACAGAAAAATCAAGACCTAAATAGATCGACACAATCGTAGTAATAAAAACACAATGAATCAAAGAAAAAAGTCCTGTACGAGGCCGAAATGCTCATGATGCAGCGACATTTAAACAAATGTCACAGCTCTGGTAATCAGAATAGGCTCGCTGTGATTGGCAGATACAGAAAAAAAATAGATAAAATATGAACCAATAGAATGTGTCCCGCAGAGCGCTCGTGGCACTCACTGCGCAACCGCTACCTGCGCTACATCCTGCCCTCGCTGGGCGCGCTGCAGTTGCCGCCCGGGGACGTGTCGCGACTGCGCGCGGCCGCCGCCACCGGTATGTACACATACGCTTTGGACATCTTTTCTGATTAATCCAAGGCATTTGATTGTGTTCTCCATGAAACATTGATCAGGAAACTGCACCACTGCGGAATTCGAAACGACTCGCTGGATCTTCTTACTTCATACTTAAGTGAAAGGATTCATAGAGTTGATGTTAAAGGAATTAGTTCACCCGGATCTGTAGAACAATGGGGGGCCCCCAGGGCTCAATTGTTGGCCCATTTTTGTTTCTTATTTATATTAAATGACTTGCCTTACCTCATAAAGGATAAACATTTTTTTTTTTTTTTTTCATTATATGAGTTGTTCGCAGACGACAGTCGTCATCTGCCTAGCCTTGTCCTAACTATGTTGAGGTTGGCTTCCAGTCTAACCGGGTGCACCTGAATACCAATATTTTACATGTAGCGACTGCCTATCTTGGTAAGACTGGTTGTCAGACTTTCGGGCTTCTGATGACCCGTAACGACTGCCAAATGACAGCCGGGACCAACGGCTTAACGTGCTTTCCGAGGCACGGAGGAGCCTTGGTATGTTAATATGGTCACCCATCCACGGACTAACCGTGTTAAGCGTAGCTTTACCTGATCTTACCTCTCCTCCTTAACGTTTGAAGTAAGGGTTATTTTCGTCTTGAGACACGTTATGTAGGACGAGAAGATCTTGCGTAGCTTCCCGAACGCTGCCCAACCGAGTCGGATTCGACGATTGACCTCTTACCTACCTACGATTGACCTATACAAAATATAGTAAAATATTTTAAAAGCGAAGAAAGTATAAACTATGTTGTTTCTTGCCCATTCTTCTCCATACGAAACTACATTTTAAATGTTCAAAAGTGCCTTTTAATAGCCTACTTGACATAAATGCTTCGCCTTTGCAGGCGCTATCAAGACGAAAAACCGCTTGGCGACGCGGCGCCACTCCGCCGCGCAGACGCCGCCGCGCAGCGCGGCCTCGCGGCCTGCGCGGGGCGCCTCCAGCGACGACACCGGCGCCACGGCTTCAGAGGACGATACCGGTATGTATTCAGGGGCCTTCAATGGAGGAGCCCTCCCGAAGGGCTCTTTCTAGTCGCAATAGTAATGCCGAAGCAGCCCCTTGCACACGTAGCATGACCAATAGGGTATTTTCCAATTTAATAAAAACTATTTTAATTTGAAGATTGGGACGATATATTTAACAGAAAAATAAAAACAAATGTATTTATACATATTAATTTTCTCAATTAAAAATGATTAAAATCAAATTTATTTTTCGTTGTTTTGAATTTACCGCCAAAACGCTCCTTACGATGACTTTTTACCACGTGACATCGTGACGTCAGCTTTGTGTAAACGGCACTGGTACAAACACTTAGTTTGGGGCAGTTTTAGAAGTATTTGTGCACAGAGGCACAGCACACCAGTAATATCACTTTCTATCCATTAAAAATCTTGTTAATTATAAACTTGTGATAGCTTTATAAGTATTTAGATCACCGACTATTAATTGAAACCACTTTATACTTTTAACAATATAATAACTTCGAACTATATAATAAAGATACAGGATGACAAGGGAAATATTTAACACATGAAACGACTGCCTCTTACAGCGGTCTCCAAAAAAGTCCCCATGTCTCTATAAAACACTAGGTGGGAACGCTGCTCTTGTTTATGTTCCCATGCTGAATGTTGACCCTATCTTATGGATGTTTACGTCCAGCTCGGGATACTGCAGCGCAAGCACCTCGTCTGCTGGGGACCACCAGGCCGCTCCGCTAATGTCACTCTTTACTTTGTGAAGAGAGCGCGGCAATCGCCAACACTTGACATTCACTTGCTTACTTACTAACTACTTTAGTTTACACAAAGTTGACGTCAACTGTGGTCACGTGATAAAAAATCATCGTAAGGAGCGTTTTGGCGGCAAATACAAAAAAAAAACTTTTTTTTTTTTTAATCGTTTTTAATTAAGAAAATGGATATAAATCAGTTTTACTTTAATTTTTATATTACATATGACGTCCCAATCTTCAAATTAGAATAGTTTTTAATAAATTGGAAAACACCCTATTATATTCCTATTTTACCAAGAATAGACAAAGTTCTTTCTATCCAACTTGACATCTCTTCTGTCCGAGCACGGGCCGACCCGAAAACTCGCGTTTCTATGAAGACAGAGCCAGTTATTCTTTCCATAGCAATGGGGAAGTAGCTAGTGATGTAGTTAAATGTCGATGCGCTAAGGTATTAGAGGTTTTCATAAAATATTAATTCAATGGGATTTAATTAATTTAAAGGGCTCTGTGTGGAGCAACAGGGCGTGTGAGACTTTTACTGACTAAAACTCACCCGTGTTCCCTCAGTTGCCTGTGTGCCAGGGGCCACGGTATCTCTTTCGAACAACCCGCACCCCTGGCAGGCATCGGCCCTTGCGGACCCCACCAGTTGGTGCTGACATGTCTTTGAGGCGCACGTGGAACACAACGGGCCGTCGACCCGAGCTTGGTCCTTACCGGATAGCGAGCTACCCATTACTCGCCGTCCGCAAGCCCGCGCCTACGGTGGCCGGGAATCAGCCTGGGATTCCCGATGCCCAGGGCGTCTCCCGCGGCGACTACGGCCGTGAGGACGTATATACTGCCTCTCCCTCACGTGCGCCGCCTCCCTCTTCGCGAGCATTGCTGCTTCGCAAGAGGTCACGGCTACCCATGCACTCTCTCTAACTCCGTCAACGAAGATACGGGCCCTTTATAACACCATTGTAACAGTGTTTTCTGCTAAAATAAATGTTTTGATTTGATTTGATCGTGTGCCAGGTCCTCCGTTGCCGAAGCGTCGCTCGCTGCGGTTTCGCCCACTGGAATCGGCCAGCAAGGACACTAGCAATAAGGACGAGAGCGGCGACGAGACCACTACCAAGGCATCTAGCAGTAAGAAGGTTAGCAGGCAGGCTGCTGGCAGTAAGGCATCTGGCAATGAAGAGTCCGGCAGCAAGCAGGCCGTCAGCACGGCGCGCTCGCCGCGCTACTCGGATGTGACGCGTCGGTTCGCGGCGCGGCGCCGGCGCATTTCATCCTCTCGTTCCCCTCCTCCGCCGCCTCGCTCCCCCTCGCCCGTGCTGGCGCCCCCCTCCCGATTGCGGCGACTCTACAACCCCAACACTAACATGTGACGTGATGACGTCACACATTTGGAGCTCCGCGGTAATTCAGGGTCAAATTCAATTAACTAGCGAAACTACATGATTTTATGCTTTTTTGTGGGTCAATTAATGCTATGAGAAATGTCTGCTTAAAAATTCAGTTTTTGTAAACTTCACAGACAAGATAGGTGTCGATATTTAAAAATATCTCACACGTGGAGTTTTTCTAGCTAATGTAATTTGACCTTGTATAAGGTCTCACATTAAGTGTAACATATTTAAAAGATTAGCTGTTTCATACATTTTGATACAGTACATATTACAGTTAGGTATGGAACAGCTGGATTTTTATCGTTATGACAGTATTTGTCCAGGAGTAAATACATCAACCCTTAAAATATGTAGAGATGCACTCTACTATAGACTGGGAACGTGTGAACATGTGTCGTCTAATTGAAGACGAGTATGTATAAATAATGAATGAGTACAAATCTCACTTATCGCACCCACAATACAGGAGAAATTCCTAGTGTGGGGCAACGTTTAAAAAAAAAATGTGTGGTCTAGTGTGGTGTACAGACTGCACTGAAGTAATAGATTTATTGAGAAATAGAGCTGTGACCATAGATAAACTAGAAACTTCAGTTGAAGGGCGTTACAGACGCCCATTTTCGTTTCTATGCGAAGTATCATGTACGGTTACAGCGTAAGTTTCTTGTGTCTGTTTCTTATATCACTTGCGTGTGAAGGACAGTAAGTTTATTTAATACTAAGTGTTAATTTAAATAAGTTGTGTACAGGGTGGCGGGACATCGACACAACGGTTACTATGGATTCTGGACTGCGTTGAATATTTCGTTGTTTATTAAAAATTAATTAGCTATTCCATCCATATTGACCGCGTAGTTATCGCATTTTTATATAAAACAACTGTATTTTTTAATTGTAACCTACTAAAATTGTCTACGTTACTTTGTCTAGAATCATATGCGGTTCCTGCCACCCGATACAAGTAGACTGAGAATGTATGCAATATACTATGTCTAGTCTAAGTTGATTTAAAAATATGTGTGCAGTATCAATGGAATTTAAACTTTATCATGTAGAACATTGAGTTTATAGTTCCGAAACGTGACAAGATTCTAGATTCAAGTTTCACTGGGCCACTGTGTGGGCGTGCATGGCTGTGCATGGCCGTGCGTGGTCGTCGCCATAATATCCTCTGTAACTGTTGTAAGATCAATGTATCGTGTTAAGATGTATGTCGTTGACTTTATGTTCAAAGATTATGCATACAATTATTTTCAAGTAAAAATTGTTTTTTTAATATTTTTTGCTTTATTTTCCTGCGTCACCCTTACCTTTACAAATGTATGTCAAACAGTCGAGCGAGGAAAATTACTGATCTTTACCTTTATGGCAATAACAGGAGCAGTATAGTCTGCCCTCAATCATAGACATTTGGTTTAAATAGGTTTTTGTATTTTACTAAATTTTGCCCGCGGCTCCGCCCACGAGGTTGCCGGTTATCGCGTCAAAAAGTAGTCTATGCCCTTCTCCATATCCCAGGCTATATCTCTGCCAAATTTCATGATGATCGGTTCAGCGGTTTAGGTGTGAAAACGTAACAGACAGACAAAGTTACTTTCACATTTATAATATAGTACTAGCTTTGCCCGCGTTAGCCAATTTAAACAAAACCTTAACAAATTATACACCTTATGAATCACTCTGTCTATTGGTAAAAACCGCATTAATATCCGTTCAGTAGTTTTTGCGTTTATCGCGAACAGACTGACATGCGGCGGGGGACTTTGTTTTATATGTAGTGATAGGGATTTCTTAATTTTATGTAGATTCTTTTATATTTTTTGAATGTGAGAACGTTCTAGACTAGATTTGTACACTATTTTCTATTTTATTAGTTACCTGGTACTTGTTGACAGGCCTGCACTGTCCTCCCATACCTATTAACACTGTAATTTGAAACCATAAGAAACTATAGTTACGTGGGACACTCAGAAAGTTTTGCGAAAATAAATGTTCTTTAGGTCAATATTTTTTATTCAATCTTTTCAAAGTAGCCTCTCAAACTAGCCTCTATTCAAAGTTTCATGCGTCTGAACCAGTTTTCGAAACACTTTTTCCAGTCCGCCGCAGACCTCGTTTACAGCCTGCTAGAACGCTGACAGCGCATATTCCGGCGACGAAAGTTGTATCCCTTTGAACTGATTTTTTATTTTCGGGAATAAAAAGAAGTCAAACATTGCTAGGTCAGGGCTGTAACGAGGGTGACCCAGGAGTTTGACCGGCGTGCTGTCCAGGACGTCCCTCGTTTTGTCGATTATAAAACAATTGAGCCCCAAAGTTAGTCGACCGCGCTTGTATTCGTTATACCAACATGCCATTTGAAGTCTATCGTACGATTCGTCCGGTTTCAGGCGACACTTGAAATCTTAAAAAATCATAGCGCGAAAATGTTCCCGGCGCAGATCCATTTTATAATGAGACTCGATGATTTAAATTATCTCGCAAACAATGTGAAGGGAAATTTTGAAATTAGAACCTATCTATTTTTACTTACAAATAATCATATTTTCAAAATAGATTATGACTGGCCAGTCTCTCATACATAAAAACTTTTTTCGCAATCCTTTCTGAGTGGCCTGGTAAAGCCAATTATTTTTAAAAGAGCAACTGTAGAGTTTCTTGCCGGCTCTTCTCCATAGGAAACGACAAATTGGAACCGTGCACCTAGCTTCTGACGTTTCATAAGTGCCCATGCAGGTTTTTGTGATTCTACATACTAATCTATATATATAAAAATGAATCCCTATTTCCCTTGGTCACGGCGTCACACGTCAACGGCTGGACCAATTTTGCTAATTCTTTTTTTGTTGTGTTTGTTATTGTCAAGAGAAGGTTCTTATGAAAGAAAAAATAAAGAAAGTTGCGAGTTCAATATTCATAAATAAAAAAGTTGCGCGTAACATTAGAAAATTAAACAAAACATATTCATAGTTAAGACAGGACGACGTCTGTCGGGTCAACTAGTATTATAATAAATGTAAGTTTGCACGTTTAGATGTTTGTTAATCACGCAACAACGGGTGAACGGAATTGAATGAAATTTTGCTCACAGATAGTTTGTAACCTGGAATAACACATAGGATAGTACTATTTATACGTATTAGGACTTTTTATCCCGATTATACTTTCCCTTGGGATAATTTTCGACGGGCGAAGCCGCTTGCAAAAACGAGTATAAAATATTTTGATTTGATTTGCTCGAAAATCAAACAGCCAGGCACTAGACAGTATCGCATTACCTAGGTTGTGGAGATCAGATAGGTAGTCTCTTCACGTACAAAACTGCTGGTTCAAACCGAAACACATTATGATTAATCGTGCGTTACGCAATTAGGGTGCTGGTGTTCAGCTGCATGTGGTTAGACTGGTACCCAACCTGAACGTAGCTGGGAACAAGCTAGGCAGATGATGACTGTAGCGGTCCTGCTAGCTGTGCTGCGCGGTATTACCCGTTACTGTTGTTTACTATCTGATTATAAAACACTATCTTATAGCAGTTTAGTCTAACGCTATGAGCCAGTTTTAATCCGACGAAATAACGAAGGAGGTTCTAAAGTCGACGCTTATTTTTATTTTTTTATGTTTGACCACGCGTAACTTTTTATAGAGTAGTCTGATTTTGATAAAAAAAAATCTTTGGCAATGGTATACCCCAAAGTTGGTCCCATATCAATTTGAAAAAAATAAAACAACCCTAAAGGTAGGAAAACAGGGGATGGTTGATTGTTCACTCACAGATTTTAATGCTGAGTTGTGTATTACATAAAGTAGTAAAGAATTAAGCATGTAGTAGGTAATTAGTAGATGATACCTAGCCACAAAAAAATATTAAATAAAATCTTTTTAACAAAAAAATAATAAACCTTTTTTGTTTAACCTTATAACTAAGTTCGGAAGTCGGTGACTTTGGATATGTATTTTAATTTTATGTCACCGCCTTCCGAACTTAGTTATTGCGGTTATAAGTACAAAAATGGTTTATAATTTTTTGCTTTAAGTATAGTTTTTTCGGCGGTTCATTTTTTTTTGTTAAAAAGTTTTTTTTTGCATTACCAACTTTATTTTCAATTTCGGTAAAGTTGTTAATACAGAAATGACAAATTAAGTCAAACTCCTTGTATTGTACCTACACACTGCCGCTTATGCGTAGGTAATGCCGAGAGTTGAAAATAGAACAGAAAAACTCACGTTCGGTTTTCGACGTGATGAGATGCACTCTTGTTGGATTCTCAACCGTCGGCTTAATACCGAGAGTTCAAAATCCTGTGCGAGAAAATATCCGCGATTTTATTACGTCCGTGTGAAGACGAACACCGGAACAAAGTGTCAGTTTTGTAAAAAGTACTGCATTTCTATACATATAGGGTTCTTATTTCAACAACTGGCTTGTTGAAGGTTAAACCTGATTAAATAAAAATCTTGTTTTATTAGGGTCTTGTGGCTAAGTAATAACAGCTACACGGGTCGATCGATCAGGTTAAGCTACAGTTGCCGCGGTTGGAAAGTGGATGGGAGACCATCTTTACATACCAAAACCCCTCCGTGCCTCGGAAAGCACGTTAAGCCATTAGCCCCGGCTGTCATACGTGAATCTTTGACAGTCATTACGGGTCATCAGGAGGTCGAAAGTCTGACAACCATTCAACCAATGTTACTAAAGGGTATCGTATTACCCAGTTATTGGGCTGTGGAAGTCAAATAGGCAGACGCTCCATGTAAAATAAATGTACTGGTATTCAGCTGGATCCGGTGAGACTGGAAGCAGAACCCAACGTAGTTGGGAAATGGCTGGGCAGATGATGGTGATGTAGCTATATGAGGTCAGGTCAGGTATAAGTAAATGAGAAGACATGTTGTGGTAAGGGACACTTTACTGTCTCAGGGACACATAGTTACATAGACACTCACTAGCTAGTACACGCACGTACACGTAGTACACGCGACACACGTACACGTGCACGTTTGGCGCATCGTCTCTATCACTGCTCATCACTTAACACTACAGACTTAACATATCTATACACAATACACTTAGTTTAATACACAGTCTGGTTATACAGTCGGCCTCAAACATATGCATATATGAACAAGGATTCGCTTGAAGAGGGTAGTTAAAAGAATGCTTGTCCTCGTATACATGTTTTTGAGGGTGACTATACCTTAGTTGTCGGTCAACAGTGGGTGGTCCCGGAGATCGTATGACAGCTCGGGATTACAATATTTGGCACATTGCAGTTCATCGCTGGCACTTCATTTCGCTTTGTCTTAAACACTACAAAATTTTGATAATTACACAAAAGTATGCCTCCATTATATTGATCACGTAACTTTCGTTGTTATATGAAACAACGAGGACTTTTAAATGGTACAGACGCCAGCACATCAAGCTACCCCAAACTGTCATATTTCTCCAATTGAACATGAACCTTATACTCATGCAATAAAGTTGAAAATCTATCAAAGAAACTTGACAGATTGGGGAAGCTCGATGTGCTGCCGTCTGTACATATACAGGGTCAAATTTAATTAGCTAGCAATACTTTACCCACGTGTTGGGTATCGATATTGAAAACGAATGGAGAAAAGAAAAGTTTCTCATCATTCGATGGCCCGAAGGTCAATGCCCGTAATCGATCAGGTGGTTTTGTAATTTTTTGTGGAACATAGATATTTTTACGAATTTCGAAAGACTAAAATATAACAGTCGTTTGGAAAAAAGTTGAAATGATGAAAAACCTTTTTTTTCATTCGTTTTAGTTGCCGAAGTGCCCGTTCTCTTGGATGATCTAAATAATGCCAATTATGCCGCAATAAACGTGGCCACATACTGGACTCAACTGTATTACAAAAAAACAGTGGCACTCCGTAACTGTCGACAGAAGTGAAAACTTGAACAATTACGTGTGTATTTTTTTTATCGTCATTACAGGATTTCACATTATGGGTCCTTGGGCTAGGGTCCTGATTGCTCTCGGTAAAAAAATATAAACGACCGATCGACTTCAGCCATTAAAGGTAACAGCACAGATTGTTAGGATAAAAATACAAAGGGAACGAAAGGGATAAAAGAATTAGAATATCTTAATTAATGAAAGAAAGGGACTTTTCCAAATGACATCAACGCGCGACTCATCCGTGTGTTCGTTCACCCAACCACCATTTTAAATAAACCCCTGCGGTGGCTCATAATCTGATTAAACAAAAATAAAAAACTAAGTAACTTGTGAATTGTATCGTCGAGCTATTAGATTATTAGTTATGACGCTTTGACACTCCTATATCTATGTACATATATACACAGTATACATATAGCTCATGAAAAGCGTTAGGTGACGATGACGCGAGTTCCATGATTTTTGTTCACCCAAAAAGTGTTCAACCCGCCTAAAGAAGTTTTCATTTAAAAAAAAGTGTACCGAGTACCATCGAGACGAAAAGAAGATACATTTTCGATGTCGATAGGTACCCAACACGTGGGTAAAGTATTACCACCTAAATTAATTTGATTTTAAAGATTTTCTTAGTAGTCAAAGCTGTTGACCGACTGTAGGTAGATGTCGCCACTGTGCGGCAAAGTTACATACGGTAAAATTTTAGTTTGCGCGCATTATTTAGCGACCACAGTCCTCGCACTGCGCACGAGTGCGTTACACGTGGACATAACACTGCACGATAGTATGGCGTACGACGTTTTCAACGTCTATACGCATAGACATATATCGATGGAAATAACAATGAGTGGAGTTTATTGATGCTTGGATCACAACCATCAGAGATTACCAAACTGCCCTATAACGGTTTGGTAAGATATTTTACAAGTCTGCCCACTCCCCACCATACTTTAATATTGACGTATACCGTCGACTCATTGTTATTATTTACTTACAATTGCGACAACGTGAGATCCCGGTCACGGTACCCATACAGGGTGTGAGGGTAAACACCGTTGTCACTTAAACCATGGGTAGTTGACTTAAGTATAAAATAAACAAGTGAGTTAAAAAAAAAACAATTAGGCGCGCGAAATGAGCGACGCTACGACGCGGCATTACGTGCGCTCGAAAGTGAGACTGACAGCTGACTGACCGGGGTCGCGACCCGTGCGTCGGAGTCGGGTCACGCGGCGTGCTACCCGCGCCCCCTCCCTTATTGAGACGCAAGTTTGTTGCCCTCGGGCGTAGGGTGAAAAAAGAAAGCAGATTTTCTTTAAAAAAAAGGTTGTTTTCTTTTTCATTAATTTTGCGTTCTATAAACGAAACCAAACCACTGGTTTCAAGGATAGCGGTGTTTACCCTTACAGCCTGTATATGTACATTGTGTTACAGAATAAACGCAAGACCTGAACGTAGTTTGTTCATAATTGACTACTGAATCGATTTCAGTAACTATTTTATAGGTATTTTTTTCAAAAAATTATGTATTTTGCCATAACTACCGACGACTGAGCCAAAGAAAATTCTATCTTATTTCAAGGCTACAAGACTTAATTTTAAATGCATAAAGTAATTCTTCTGTCAAAACATTTAGTTAACTTTAAAATTATAAGTTTTGGTCATTGTATTATGCTTATAAGTCAATACTCTAATTGGAGTGTATGAGGTCTTGCGTTAATTATGTTAGATGTTGTCTTCTAGAATTCTAGATCCATATTTACAGAAGATAATTATAATAAGAACATTTGTAATGTCACAATAAAACAATTTGAATGGACAAAGTTCACACACATCAGTACATAATCCTATCTAGAACATTCTTCTACTACCGTGGCTATGTTTCGGGTCTGAAATCGTAAAAATGCCTAACCAACTTACTAGCTCCATTGAAATTACCGTATTACCATAGCTTAAAGTAGAAAATTGTGTGAATATCGACACAGTCGACTCGCGAATGCTCGCGACTCGGTTGCTCTTTAATTTTCTACTTTTGTTTATTCAAATACGTGGGTGCAATCTCCACCAGTTTGACGCGAGGCCCACGTCAATTAAACCACTTCTTAGGGCGAATTATCACCAATGCAAGTGAACGCGATCAGTAAATCTAAACCGAGTTAAAGAACTGTCAGTGTCATATTGACACTGACAGGTTTTGACCGCATTTTTTAATGCTTTGGTCGCGTTCACTTTTATTGGTGAAATCAGAATCTCACAATCAAAGTTCTGTCAATAAAAGGGGAATTTCAGAGTCAGTTCAGACCGACGGAGACGCGGCGATGAGTAGCTCCGCGCTTCCCTCTTGTTTTACAACGTAATACAAATTTCATCCGTATGTCATAGTCAATAAAATTGACTTTCAGTTGTAACTCCGTCGGTTTGCGCTCACCACTTACTGTCCAGGATTGTTTGGGCATCAGAAGTCACAGTCTTAGCCGACATTTTACACGGACGTAACAAAATCACGGCGACGATTTTTCATACATTTTCTACTCTCGGTGTTCAACCGAGCATTGAGAACTTAATGAGTGCATCTCAGCTTCTCGCAGTTTTACTGTACGATTTTCATTCTCGGCGCAAAGCAGTGCGCGGAAAAATCCAGCCGAAATATTACAGATAGCGGCACGTAAGTACACGTTACATCAATGACTACGCTAAAAGGCGACCTCATTATTTTTCCGTGCGTGCCAACGTGTGTACGCGCTCCTACTTTCGGTTGTTTGTTCTATATTTTGGTTCAAGTTACGTGCCGCGATGAATATGTCCGTGTAAGTTAAGATTTAATATGACTTCTCAAGGTTAGGCAGCTCAGTCTGCAGGTAGGTGCCAGTGCACGCTGCACGTGCTCACACCAGCTCCAGCACCTTGATGGTGCCCTGCGAGTTGGCAGCCAGCAGCACGTGCCGGTCGGCGGCGCGGCGCCAGCACACGGCCGACACGAACTCCGAAGGTTCCTCGTCGCGACGTTCGCGCTCTAGGAATCCGCGCACGGCGTCGAACCTGTACCATACAACATACAAATATTCAGATACTCAGATAGCTTTTGCCAAAGTCAAAGTCAAAGCATTTATTTCAAATAGGCACTTAAAAGGCACTTTTGAACGTCAACATTTACATTAAAATAGAATTGATTCTAGTCGCCCCTTCCAAAATGTAGTTTCGTATGGAGAAGAATGGGCAAGAAACTCCACCGTTACTTAACCGTTGCCCCTAGCTCCACCCGCGTGGAGGTCGAAAAATATCCCGCGGGAACGTACTACACGGATACAAAATATCCCATGTGTTAATCCAGGTTATAAACTACCTGTGTGCCAAATTTCATCCCAATAAGTTCAGTAATTTTTGCGTCTTAAGAGTAACAAACATCCATCCATCCTCACAAACGTTTCACATTTATAATATTAGTAGGAAGTAAGATTATTAATCGACTGAAGATGCAGTAACAGCTATAACATTACTCATTACTGATAACCTTGATCGTGGAAAGAAATGCCTCTCAGTTTTCCTCGATTTAAAAAAGGCTTTTGACACAGTGTCGGTTTCTATTATTTTACGCAAGTTGGAATACGTAGGAATAAGAGTCACACCTCTTGAATTATTCAACGTTATCTTTCACACCGAACGCAAAAAGTTACAATTGGACAATATGTAAGCAGATTCTAATATCACATTTGGTGTCCCCAGGGGAGCGTTCTCGGGCCTACGTTGTTTCTATTTTACATCAACGACCTATGTGAGTTGGAGTCAGGTGGTGCTCGGGTATTTACCGGAGATCATTGGAATTCTGTGCGGAAGGATACGAAAGTGGGGTAATCTCGAGTAGCTTTCTGCTAAGAACTAACCTACTTACTCTGTATAACCAGAATCTTCACGTTTAAGACGTCTAAACTCTAAAAGTTCAGCAGTCGCGAACTTGAAGCAACGTTTATAAATAAGGGGCCATATTGCTTACCTGTAGGCGAGCAGCGGCCGCGACAGTCCCGAGTAGTACACATAGAGCGCGTTGTTCTCAGAGCCGCACGCGACGTACTTGCCGTCCGTCGCCAGCCCCACAAAGTTCTTCTCGTTGGCGTGTCCCGTGAAGGACCGCACGCAGCGCGGGGACTCCACGCGCCACAGCTTCAGCGCCGAGTCCGTGCTGGCCGACACGAGCGTGCGCGCGTCCAGGAACTTGACGTACGACACGGCCTTGCGGTGGTCCTTGAACACGGCCAGCGGCTCCCGCGGAGCGCGCAGGTCGTAGTAGTGCACGCAGTGGTCGGCTGAGCCGAAGGCCAGGTGGCACGACGAGCGCGGGTTGAAGCGCACGCAGCACACGTTGAACTTGGCCTCCAGCGTGGCCACGGAGCGCTCGGCGTTAAGTGCCCACAGCTTGACGCGCGCGTCGTCGGAGCCCGAGGCCAGCAGGCGCACGTCGGCGCGGTTGAAGTGCACGGACCAGCAGCGCTTGTCGTGCTCATGCAGCGCGCGCGTGCGCTGGCCCGTGCCCGCGTCCCAGACGCTCACCGTGCCTTCGTAGTCTGAGGACGCGATCACGTTCTTGTGGTAGGCGTTCCACGACACGCACGAGATCTTGTGCGAGCACTGCATCTCGGCGCACGGGTAGTGCACGTCCACGCAGTCGCGCACCACGCTCTCGTACTCGAAAACCTTGATACGCTTCGTCACGCCGGCGATCGCGAAGAACTCCTCGTCCTGTGAACGGGAAACGTCCAATGGTTTATTTAAAAGGAAGAGATTCGTAGCAGAGCATGGTAGGAAGGCGCAAGTGCAGTAAAAGGTAGCGGGTGAAGGCAACCTATAGAGTGTGTGTGTGTGCGCGCGACGTACCTTGTCGAACTCGATGGTGGAGACGATGGTGGAGTAGTTGATGGCGTCGCTGCAGTAGCTGAGCGTGGCCAGCGGGCGCAGCGCGCGGTAGCGGGTGAAGGCCAGCAGGTCCTCGCGGAAGGCGTCCAGGCCGCGCGGGCGCAGCGCGGCGCGGGTCAGCGTGTCCGTCAGGTCGGACGGGCCCGCCAGCGGCGCGCCCTGGGCCTCGTCCGGGGCGCGCTGGTCGCCTTCTGTACACATTACACTTTGTTATACACGCCGAAATTTTGATTGTTTTTTGTCCGTAGCGAGTACTACGACATTCGAGATGATTCGACATTCGATGATTCGACAGTTCGAATCATACAAATAAAAAATTAAATTCAAAACTGTTTTTGTTTTCATATAATAAAAAAAGGTGACGGCGCTTCAATATTTAATGAACTTTAGATTTAATTGAGGTCTGTTAGTTTTTTGCGTGAGTTATACGGTGCATGGTACTCGAAAATGCACGCTGTGATTGCTGACATAGGGTTTATTATTGACTGTGTAGTACTTGCTGATTTATGACTTGCAAGTGTGTGCGCGACTTCGTATCTATTGATTTTACTGAACTGTACGTGTAGTAGTGGCATGTGGAGGGGCCAAACTGGAGACACCGGGTTCCGATAAATTTTCAATTCCCGGCTTAATTCTCTTCTCCTATTTTCATTTTATTTATTAGGCTAATCAACCATGGTTACACCATTACTTTATAATTTAAACATTGCAATCTTAAGTCATCAAAAAAAAAATATATAGATTTAAAAAAAAAATATACTATTAAAAGTAAAAAAACTGGACTGAATTAAATAACAAAATAAATCAAATAACATACATATTACATTAATCTATATTAGGTTTTATTTTTGATAATTTCTCTAAGAAACTAACGCACATTACTACGGTGAAGCGGGCCCCGTGAAAAACTTACCGTGTATGGAGGCCATCCGCGAGTCACCGGGCCCCTGCGGCACGTGGTCGGAGTCGGGCGCGGCTGGCCCCTGCGGGCTGGTGCCGGGCACGTGCGGGCTCGTACCGGGCACGTGCGGGCTCGTACCGGGCACGTGCGGGCTCGTACCGGGCACGTGCGGGCTGGCGGCGGGCCCCTGCGTGCTGGCGCCGAGCCCCGCGCCGTTGTCGACGGGGAAGGCGGCGGGCGCGGGCGTGACTGCGGACGAGCCGGGGAAATACAGCTCGTCTGCGCGGTGAGCGAAGTAACACTGTGGACACGGACATAGGTAAGCTACGTCTTCATTCGTGACATATCAACAGAAAATACACCATATAGACAGGGCCTGATTAACCCTTAGGCTAATTAGGCTGCAGCCTAGGGCGCGAGGATCGGGGGGGCGCGCTGAAATCGCGTCTTCGCATCCACTAATCTACCATCATTAATTGCATCTACCCTACATATTTCAACTAGACCGCGACAAAACACTAACACTAAATGCGCTTGAGAGTCCCTGATTTTAACAATAAATTTTGAAATTTTAAAAAGTGCGCCTTAAACAAACATGTTACTCGAATCGGTCGGTGGTCGAGCTTTCTTGGCTGTATTGAGCTTATATCTAAATTTGATCCTTTCATGGCTGAACATTTGGTGAGATTTGACCAAAAAGGCAGAGGTACTCCATCGTCGTTGTCATCCTCTATAATCGACGAATTTATTTTACTTCTCGCCGACGAAGTTCGACTTTAGATCATAGGAGAAATAAAAAAAGCAAAATATTATTCGATTAGCATTGATTCTACTCCAGATATGTCACACACCGATCAGTTGACATTTATAATTCGTTATATTTTGCCTGGCGGCGAACCTGTCGAACGTTTTGTCACATTTTTACCCAATTGCGGTCATAAAGCTGAAGACATGGAGAAGGCTGTTCTTGCGACAGTTGATAAAACTTTGGAACTTGATATTAAAGACTGTCGTGGCCAAAGTTATGATAATGCTAGCAATATGTCTGGTCAATACAAAGGTCTTCAGCCAAGAATTAAAGCTGTAAATCCACTGGGTACTTTTGTTCCTTGTGCAGCTCATTCTCTACAACTCGTGGGATCGGCTGCCGCGGAAAGTAGTGACGAGTCAGCGGCGAGTTTTTACACTGGAACCACAACTATACAATTTTTTCTGGATCTACAAGCAGATGGCAAATTTTGTTATCCAAATTGTATGAAAAATCGACGGTACTAGAAAATCTATCGAAAACTCGATGGAGTGCGCGAGCAGATGCAAGCAAAGCCTTATCGTCCGCAAGCGCCCAATACCTCCTATCTGACTCCGGGTGGATTTTACATAGTAGAGGATCCCAAGTAAGAACGACCTTCACCGATTTAATAACCAGGTGTAAATTATATTTTAACAAAATTATTTTTTATAATTTTCGCTTGCGGACGATAAGGCTACTCACTTACTACTTTTTAGGCCGTCCGTAACACACCTGGCGGGGGCGCGTCCTCATAATTAGCCTAGGGCGGTCAGAACTCTTGATCAGTCGCTGCATATAGACCACGGCACGTAAGTTGAACCAAAATGACGGATTTTGTTTTGATTTTGTGTGATATTTATTTGCATAAAACATAGTACATATATAAAGTTGTTTTAAGGTACATTATAGAGCATACATGTTTAGCTTATATCATAGCATGCAAATATTGTTGGTTACATTTAAAAATGTTTCCCGTCAGTAAATTCTTTAATGCTGTAAAAGTTATTCGTTTCAAATTAAGTGCCGCGATGTGTTATTTATTCCCAAAATTCAGTACACGTTACATCAATGACTATGCTATAAGGTGACCTCATTATTTTTCCGTGCGAGGCAACGAGTGTACGCACTCCTACCTTCGGGTGTTTGTTAAGATTTTGGCTCAACTTACGTGCCGCAATCTACACAAACCGATGATACCAAAAATACCGCACAGTAACGTTTTTATACAGGTTTAAATTAAATTAGCTGGTAATACTTAACCGAAGTGTTGGGTATCGATATTAAAAACGAATGAAATAAAAAATTCATTATTCCAACTTCGTTCAAAACTTTAAATGACACTATGACATGCATTAAGGCAACCATAATTACCACTGTTGAGTTATTATTTTTGGAAATTCGTAAAAATAAAACTATGTTCCACGAAAAAGTACAAACGTTCGCCCATCGATTTTTTGTCCATTAATTTTCAACACATGGGTAAAGTATTGCCAGCTAATTTAATTTCATCGAGTATATAAGACTACGATTATTGAATCCGCCAGCCCACTCCCTCTCGAAGGTAGGAGGACTGTGTCCCAGCTGTGGGAACATTAAGAGGGAACAGGACGTGCAATTCTCCATACAAATGTATTCCCCTTTTATTTTCCTGAATAATGCTTCTAGAGTAATATAATTTTCTTCATAAAATCAAGGTCTGCTGTAAACACGTCCCTGTCATTTTATTTTTTTCAGCAACTAATTAGTAAAGAAATTATGACCCTCTCAAAATGACAAAAAATGCCCTATTTTTACCGCCGTGATTAGAGGACTACCAGACAAATTAGAAAAGTTTTTAACATTAAAAAAAAATGATAGGAACCTAAACATACTCTTTCTTATAATGTTATTTTAAAAGTTATTGAATCGGCTCAGTTTTCGAGGAGAAAAAAGGGGATTACGAAACGTCAATCTCGTCAAAATTATTGTGATAATTTCGGTCTGAGCTGCAGCTGTTCCCTATCACACACTACGGGGGCAGACTTACTGACAGCGCGACGGCAATAGTTTCTTCAAATACCCATTTTTCAAATTACTCGCAGGCCCCGTCCCCTCTTAAAAGCTGATTAAGAATCGCAAAAATGCAAATTTATCATTGGTTTGTGACACTGACTGTGCTATTTCTGAATTTTCTAAATGTTTCACTGAGTGGCACTAAGGACGATGGGCGCTAGCGTCCCCAAAATTGAAACTTAGTCAACAGACTTGAGACATATCACATTTAAAAGGTCTTACCTTACTGATTATTCTTTATTATGGCGACGACTGTCAAAAGTATGGGGTTTTCCGGGAAAATAACAAAATGTTATGGTACAATTATTGTAGTACAAAAAATAAGTGAAAATCTTAATTGGTTTTACTTAAGGTATTTCATGTCATATTTTATTTTCAATTAAATAACATATTGACGCTTGTATAGCCCGTAGGTGTTGGTAGAGATTGTGCGCCTACAATCCGTACATCGACAAATGAAACTGAACGATGACTTTTTTCAGGAAACCTCATATATTTAAAACTTGAAACCAACGGTTTGTTAGTATGCAGCCCGTAACGAAAAAATAATAGTTTAAAAAACTAAAAAACACGCTTTAAAAACCAAATTTAAAAAGTAGAAAATAATTTAATTCAATTAAAAAGCGTGGTGTGCTTGCCATTAATTGATTACAAAAATACCTCCAAAAGCACCCCACGCGTTTTAATTGAATTAAATTATTTTCTACTTTTTTTGTTTGATTTTTAAAGCGTGTTTTTTAGTTTTGTAAACTATTATTTATTTTCTATTTTTTCGTTCTGCTAACTACAAAAGCGTGTTTTTTCATATTTTTTTTGTTTTATTTTTTCCTTTTTTTCTATTTTTTTAAATTATTGAATTGTCATCGGTCCACGATAAGTTTACAAAGTTTAAATGAAATCTGACCGTTTAAAGTGGGTTAAAATCGCGCCCCAAGAAGTCGGTTACAAACATACAAGTGAAGCTAATATAAAGCGTGTAAAAAAGAAGTCTGTTGGATCAACCTAATTAATATTAACGAAGCAAGACTGTACATTTTATTATGACTATGATGTGTATGACTAATGAGATCAGTGTGGTTCTTTCCTCAAAAGACCATTTCAAACACCAATCCACGTGGTATCCACATGATCATATCATGTGAATTTAAGATTATGTGTGGACTTTAAAAGAGACTGTGACCTCTGAGTTTGTTTCGCCCTTTCTTCTCAGAGTAGTCAGATAGGAAACGCCGACCTCATTCAGTTTAAAAAAAACATGATTGACGTGTAAGTGTTTGTACAAATCTACTTACAGAAATAAAATCATTTATCATGACATTGATGTAATTTCATGATATTATTATGCATGTACTAGAAATATTTGCACGACTGATAAGTCGAATATAGTGAGATAAAAAATATTTTACCATGTTACCATGTAAGTACCTATATTATGGCAAAAAAAAATATTGAGGACGAAGTCCATAGACGATTGCCCATCGTCCTTTGAGCGTGTTAATGCCCGTTGTTGTTACCTGCACGAAGTCGTCGAAGTGCGCGTGCAGGCGCCTCCAGCGCGCGGCCAGGGCGTCGCCCCCGGCCGCCGCGCCGCCCGCGAAGCTCTCCTCTTCCGACGCGACGCCCATGCTGCCGCCTGTCATACAGTGTTGTATTTCAATTTCATGTTTTTGTATTTTTTTTTGTGTGAGTTTATATATGTTATGTGCAGAGATCGGATATTCGGATGCATATTCACCTAAAGTTGAGATGTTGACTAACATGGAATGCGCTTTTGTATCGAAAAAGTCTTAATTAGGTAAGTAATTTGTTTATTTTTGTTTTAACTAATACAAACTACCCCTCCTCCAGTACATACACATATTTGTATCAGGTTAAATATTAATTTTAAATTAATACAGATTTGAATAGATAAGCAATCCAAGAATCCCGAGGTTTTAAATAAATATTACAAATAATTTATAAAGCCGCTTCCATACTTTCATAGCTAAAAATTATCTTTAGGTAAATATGCATCCGAATATCCGATCTCTGGTTATGTGTATTGACTGTGTTCAATAATTAATATTAGACCAGTGCTACAGAGCAGTGTTGGCCAAGTGGTAACCACCGTGATTTCGACTTGTAGGTCGTATTCGGACCAAAACAAACTTTCATCATTTCAGCCGATAGACGTCCACTGCTGGACATAGGCCTCCACCAAAAAAAATGGGGGGGTTTGCCATAATCGCCACTCTTGACAGGCGGGTTGGCGATCGCAGTATGGTGGTAAAATGCATAGAGAACGCTGCTGCCCATTCTCTAGTAAGTCCCTTAGTCGCCTTCTACGACACCCACGGGAAGAGATGGGATGGTGCTATTCTTTTACGTCCGGCACCACACGGAACATACCCACAGGCATTACTTTGTGTAAATTATTTCACCACCACTGCTCTCAAAACGGTGAAGGAAAACATTGTGAGGAAACCGGCATGTCACAGTACCAAAAATTTGAAGACATGTGACATCTACCAACCCGCACTGGACCCGCGTGGTGGCCCACTCCCTCTTATCGAGAGGCAGTGGCAGTCCCAGCAGTGGGACCTTTATGGGTTGATTGTGTAAGTGCTACAGTACCGTCCTCATGCGCGGCGGTGTCCCCCACGCTGCCCGCGAGCTCCGCCAGCTCCCGGCGCAGCGCGCGCACCGCGTCGCCCGCCTCGGGCTCCTGTGGCGCGGCCGGGGCGTCCCCGGCCTCGGGCAGGCGGGCCAGCCCGGCTGCACCTGTACCAACACATACAACATTAAGACATGTATGTCACACTAACGCTTCGCCTGCGACATTGGCCGCATTCATAGTATCAAATTTGACGGTACGGTTGGCGCAGTGGTTAAGCGATTGACTGCTGCGCTGCATGTCGCGGGTTCGATTCCCGCACGGAACAAATATTTGTATGGCCTACAAGTAGATGTTCCGGGTCTGGCTGTTTGTGTATGTGAGTTTAAATGTTTGTAAACGCACCCACAATACAGGAGAAATTCCTAGTGTGGGGCAACGTTTAAAAAAAAAAAATTGTTTGTAAAATTATTTGTAACTAGGTTTCGCCAGCGGCTTCGCCCGCGTGGGGTCCAAAATTATCCTTCCCGAACGGACTACCGGGATAAAAAGTATCTTATGTGTTGCTCCAGGTTATAAACTATATGTGTGCCAAATTTCATTTAAATCCGTTCAGCTGTTTCTGCGTGATTCATAAGTAACAAACATCGAAACATCTAAATATCCAAACTTACAAACTTTTTCATTTATAATATAAATAGGATGATAAACTCAAAAACTCTTTTACCTTTGGAAAGCTACATTATTCCGGAGTAACATGTGCTATAAAGCCTGGAGAAATATCGCGGACGAAGTGCTAGTTTCAAATAAATGCTTTGACTTTATACATTTTTCTACGCGTATTAGTCGCAGTCACGGTACCTTGCGCCGTGTCCCGGAGCACGCTGGCGACGTGGTCCATGTCCTTGCGCACCAGCGACGCCTCCCGCGCCAGCTGCTCGAGCTGGTGCGAGCGGTGCTTGTGCAGCTGCGCCAGGAACTCGAACAGAAGTCTATGATGAGCTGCTGCACACTCGGCCTCTAGCAGCCGCTTGCGTCTCGTCAGTAAATCCAACATGGCGTCTACATCCGCTAGAGGAAGCCTCCTCGCTTCGGCTGCGACCAGCGCCCTCACACATGGGCCTGTAGGTTGTGGCGCGGTCTCGTGTCTCCCTCGCACTCGCCGCCGCGCTACAAGCTCGTTGAGAAGGAAGTTCGGGAAGATGTGGTCGCGTGACGCGAGCGCGGCGCCGCATTTTGGACAACGACGGTGGAGCTCTACAGCCTGGAGAGGTCAGAGATATCTTATGGTTTAAAAAACCTGAAGGCCAATTCTCGTAATTAAATACGTTCAAAATTTAGTCGCAGTCTCATCTCAGCGACAATCAAATGTCAAAAATGTATGTAAAATCGAGGTATTTTTGACGGATTGAGACTGAGATCAGACTGTGAACGTTCTTAAAATTACGAGAATTGCCCCTCTGATGTAATGATAATGCTTTTCATTTTGTTAAAATATCAAAATCTACGCGATTGTAATTATTCTCTGTACGAAAAGTATCTGAAGGTGGAAACATACCCTGTTCCGGTTAAATACGAACGCAACCACTTACTGTATGGTAAATTTGTGCCAAATTTAGTCTGTACTTAGACGGTTTTAACTTTAGATCTCAACAGTTTTTGTAACAAACAGGTAGAAAAAAACAGCGTAATACTGAATTTAATTTAGATACTGCAAATGGCTCCATCAACTCAGATGTAGAAATAGCTCAGGAATTTGAAAACTTTTTCGCTAATATTCCTGTTAAAACTACTGAAGCTTTAAATTCCTCACCCGCGCGTTCTGCTGACTTACTCAGAAAGAATGTAAGGGCATGCTCCTTGGAGTTCAGGTTTCAGCATACCAACCCCCAAGCTGTTATAAAAGCTTTCAAAGATCTTAAAATTAAATCAACAGAAGATCTTTGGGGAATGTCTGTAAAAGTCTGTAGTGCTATTATCGAAACCATTGCGCCCTATTTAGCTTTCATATTTAATACCAGTGTAGACCAAGGAGTCTTCCCGGATCTCATGAAACATAGTAAAGTAGTTCCGTTATTCAAATCCGGTGATAGTAAAGAACCTAACAATTATAGGCCTGTGTCAATTCTGCCAGTTCTCAGTAAGGTGTTTGAAAAGTTGATTCTCAATCAAATGTTACGTCACTTTAATAAAAATGCCATCTTTCATGAACAGCAGTACGGTTTCACCAAAGGGCGTTGTACCACCGACGCTGGTGTCACCCTAATAAAGAACATTTTTAACGCCTGGGAAGAAGCAAAAGATGCCATTGGAATCTTTTGCGACCTCTCCAAGGCGTTCGATTGCGTAAATCATGAGACACTTCTGCTGAAACTGGAGCACTATGGGGTTAGAAATACAGCTCTTAATTTACTAAGATCATACCTGAAAGACAGAAAAGTTAAAGTTCAAGTAAACGGCGTAAACTCATTGGGGTCTGAAATGGCAATGGGCGTTCCTCAAGGTTCAATATTGGGTCCATTCCTCTTTTTAGTTTACATTAATGATTTACCCTATTTACTTCTAAATCAACCGAAGATGGTGTTATTTGCAGATGACACATCATTGATATTTAAAATAGACCGACGTTCACAAAATCTTGACGACGTTAATAACTCTATTCTTCAGGTCCAAGATTGGTTTACGGTAAATAATTTGGTACTAAATGGCACAAAAACCAAATGCATTAGATTTAAATTACCAAATGTTAGAAGTAGCGAATGTGACATCATATTGAATGGAGAAAAACTGGAATTTGTTAATCAAACGGTGTTCCTGGGAATCACGCTAGACGAGAAATTACAATGGGGAGCTCATATAACATCTCTTGCGGGGCGGCTAAGCTCGGCCGCTTATGCTGTTAGAAAGATCAGACAGTTAACAGATGTAGAAACCGCACGATTGGTCTATTTTAGCTACTTCCACAGCATTATGTCGTATGGCATTTTACTGTGGGGTCGGGCCGCTGACATTGAATCCATCTTTATTTTGCAAAAGAGAGCTGTCAGAGCCATTTATAATCTACGTCGCCGCGAATCCCTCAGGGAACTGTTTAAAAGGATTAATATTATGACGGTACCTTGCCAATTCATTTATGAAAATATTATGTATGTAAGAAAAAATCTACATCTTTTTAATAAAATAAGTGATAGACATAATTTTAATACTAGAAACAAAGACAAAATAGATCAACCATTTTTCAGATTAGCTAAAGTACATACATCTTTTATGGGGTACTGTGTTAAATGTTACAACAAAATACCTTGTGATATATTGCAATTAAATGAAAGGAAATTTAAAGCTCACATTAAAAGTAAACTTTGTAAACTAGCGTATTACAAATTAGAGGATTATATCCAAGATAAGAATGCTTGGAAACATGCTGGTCCTGCTCCATAGGACAATCTAGAGTCTAGACAAAATCAAACTGGTTGCTAATTGAATTGTACATATAATTAATTATATTTATGACATTGATTTACACTCAGTAATTATTTTAACTCACACACTGACTCATTACTTGTTAATATTGTAGGAAAATCATACCTATACTTAATTTTACAATGTTTGTAAATGTGTGAACACCATGTATCTATCACAGAATTAATTTATCTGTATTGTTTCAATTTGATTCTTTTTACCCATTTTGGTATGGTAATTTTATTCTGGGTGCATCGTTTTCACACATAATCATATAATGAATGTAAATATTGTACTTGAAACATTTTAAAAGAGTAACGGTGGAGTTTCTTGCCCATTCTTCTCCATACGAAACTACATTTTGGAAGGGGCGACTAGAATCAATTCTATTTTAATGTAAATGTTGACGTTCAAAAGTGCCTTTTAAGTGCCTATTTGAAATAAATGCTTTGACTTTGACTTTGACTTTGACAATTGTAGTTTGAATTAATTCAGAAGTGGCACTACAAATTGCCAATAGTACGTTTTATGATCTACTAGCTTTTGAAGGGTGGTCGAAAGTTATCCCGCGGGAACGTACTACCGGGATAAAAACTATCCTATGTGTTAATCCAGGTTACAAACTATTATGTGTGCCAAATTTCATCCGAATCCGTTCAGCCGTTTTTGCGTGATTTTGTAACAAACATCCAAACATCTAATAAACTTTCACATTTATAATACCAAGATTAGGATTGTAGTTAACTAATAGCCAATACAATATTGATAAACAATATTGACCAATAACTTGTATGTGTGGTACAAACTGTTAATATAAGTTGATATTAATAAATAAAAAATAAAAATAAAAACTTGCCTTGTCCTTTCAGCTACTAACACTAACAAATAACAACTACCACAAAGTGCCAAGTTCAATGGCTCTTGCTGTGTTGCCCTGTATACATGACGCTGGCAGAATCGTTGACTTCGGCTCAGTTGCCAAAGAGGCAAAAAAATATGATCCTTTTGTGTGAAAATTGTGAAAATGTAATTTCATAAGATGGTTTGGACCAGACTATAGGTCTGTGCATTACGCATTTAGGCTGCCAAATGTCTGGATATTTTATCCACATTAGTGACATTTCAACATACCCATAACTATGATCATGAATTTAGCTTTTTTCAAGGATTGTAACGAGCACTGCTTACCTTACTGATGCAAGCGAAACAGAAGGAATGCCCGCATCGTGTGACGTACGCCTCATCAATGAGCTCGAAGCAGACTGGGCACAGTAAGTCGCAGTCTTTGTCCTCGAGGGAGCCGCCCAGCCCGCCCAGCGCGCCAACCCCCGACTGTGTCCCGCCCCTGCCCTTGCCTATGCCCGTGCTACCGCTAGCTGCGGCGCCCGCCATTGTAAGAGGCTCTCTGAAATGAAGAGAAATTTTCTTTTTTAACCGACTTCAAAAAGAAGGAGGTTATCAATTCGACATGTTTATATATTTTTTTTATGTATGTTCGGGCATAACTCCGTTATATATAGACGTATTTGCAAAATATTCTTTTTGTTCGAAAAGGGTTTATTCCGAAATGGTCTCATTTAAATTTCATATGGTGATGATGAGTTTCGGAGACAGACAACGGAACTCTTCAAAAAATTACAGCAAATCTAAGTTGCAATAATAAGTTGCATAAATATGCATTGTTTTGACCCCAAGGATGATGAAATTTCGATTTACTGTGGGGTAGGTACTATAACTAAAAATTAAAAAAACAAATTAAAAAAAAAAAACAACTGACTTTCTAAAAGTTTTCTACTACTATGTTCGGCTGTTTTAGCATGAAAGCGTGACAAAAAAATATACAAAAATTAAATCTTTTCTGTTTAATATTATTTTAGATAAAGATTTTTGCTATCTTTAATAGCATTGTGGCGGCATCTACAATGCCACATGCGAACTACGCATCGATGACCTGACGTCACACAAATCCTGCATCGCGCAATCAGAGTTTACCAAGTGACTAGTATATACAACGTCCCAACATTTACTGTCGGGCAGTAGCCCACCAGACACAACACCCGTTTGGTCGGAGGATCCTGCCTTTTCAATAGAGGATGAGTGAACTTTATACCCCGTTCCTCATACCTCTCATAATAAAATAAAAAAGTGTTTTTTTCAGCTTTTCAATCCTTAGTGGTTGGAGGTGGCCTGTTCTGATGTCAAGTTATTTATTACTTTCTTTTCAAGAAATTGAGCAACATACGCATTCAGCCCGTAACATTGGTCCCACAGCTGGAACTCGGGCCTCTTATCTGTAAGGGTGTGGGCCGTTAGCCACTACGTGTACCCGGTGCGTATTTATTAGCGGTTATGACATGTTTTCGGAATTTCATAATTGAGTTGCGATTCTGTTAGTGTTACTCTTTAACTCCATGGAAATAAGAAAAAGAACTTTTTACTCGAGTCGAAGTGCAGGGCTCATGGCTAACAGTCACACGTTTAATCGAAAGTTAAGCTACGCATGCCGCGGTCGGTTCGTGGATGGGTGACCATCCATTACATATCGAGTTAAACAAAACAGAATTGAAATACTAAGGAACCATGACCACTGAGTTTATTTCGCCTTTCTTTTCAGAGTAGTCAGATAGGAAACACCAACCTCATCTAGTTTAAAAAAAATATGATTGAAGTGTAAATGCATTTGTATAAACAAACCTAGTTAATGAAATAAAATAATTTATAGTCAGCCAATTAGAAGTCTTAACTTGTAAAGACAGATTAATAAGACACTGTGTAAAATATGGAAATAAAGTTTAATTCAACCTAATTTAATACCTATTATATTCAAAAGTAAGTATACAAGTTTTGGTGCCAGATAGCAAAACCACCAAAATATTAAAACTTTGTGGAAAAATAAAATTCAAATTGTCTCCTTTTTAAGGAAATTTCTCGCCAGCTGGTCGACACTTCACGTGACCAGAGGGCTGGGTCATTCTTTGACCAAATAATTTGCATTGCCATTCAACGTGGCAATGCTGCCAGTCTTCTGGGCACGTTTCCTGATGACAGCGATGCGGACGAATACTTCGACGCCTAAGTGTCCTTTTGTTTTTGTATTTATTTGTTTAGTTAGTTTAAATTTTTTATTCTTATTCAAATAAATCTTTCATGAAAAAATTGTAACAAAATCATCTTTATCATTAGTTTTGTTGTGAAGCCAATTTCAGTGGAAAAGTTAAGTCACATACAATATGTATGTTTCTAATGGCAAATATTAGATTTTCTGAATAGAACATTGATATTCGAGATATTTAAATAACTTACAACAGAACAGCCTTTTAAGACTGCCTGCAAACATTGTTCTCAAGTTTTCACTCATAGCACTATCTGATTCCACTGGTGTTAGTAATTCCACTGGTCCTAATGGTCAGTTACACTGGAACTAACTTTTATAGATTTTTATACCTCTCCAGTGAGGTGCAGGACACCAGAATGCGTGTATTTATAGCCAACAATCGATACCCACTGACCATAACATGCTCAATTACACAGCTGACCTAAATCGAAAAGAAGCGGCAACACGTACATATGAGAGTGGTGAGCGCTGAATACGATGACCGGAGGGACATGCTAGGGTGCTCTGCACGCCCGCGGGCTGTTCGCGCTCTCAGGATTAGAGCCTCCTGGCTCCTGACACAGCGCTGGCTAAACAGTGGAAAAGTTCTCCACCACACCACTTGTTCACTAGAACTTCTGTTTACACTCAAAGTTTCATACACAATACACGACTCAGCACCAAACCCCATCGTATAAAATTTCGATTTTATACATTTTTCTACGATTTTTCGACAACACTCGCCTAGCGTATCGGTATACTTTGACGTTTGACAACTTTAAAATTGCCAGTGGAAATATTTTATTTGGGTCAGTCCCTGGCCGACCCGGGGTCAAGGATTTGTAAATGGGGCCACATAAAAGGTCAAGCCTAGAACGATGTGATTATTACAATAAGCAGAAACTAAAAATGCAATCTTATTTTACCAAAACTATGTGTGTATTTTCTAGTATTTTTTTTATAAAATGATAAAATATGAAATGGACGTGCCACGACATCTAGCCAAAGCCAATGGAACCACGCTGGAAACTGTTGGACCGACACCGATTCACCACGAACTGTTTGACTGACAGTTAAAACGCCATTTTGCTATTATTACAGGAGGTTGCGTTATCTGTTCGTCAACAATGTAAAGTGAAATGTTTGCTGGATTTTTATAGTGAATGTAATGTGAAGTTAAGTTTTAACCCTTGGAATAAAAACTAGGGTAATGGAGGAGTCCAACGAGGAGCTCAGGGTCATTCCAGGTAAGTGTAGTGCTTAGAAATTAATGCTCGAAAATGTAAGTGTATGTCGTGCGAGGTCGTGTAATGTTAGCTTTCCCGATTTCAGAGCTCTACTTTCTGATAGCAAAATTCCTATCGGGCGGACCCCTTAAAGAGACTGCAAAGGTAAATTGGCTCGGAATATGATTGAATTAATGTCCTTTGTAGTTCAGTGAGCTAATAGTGACCATTTCTGTTCCAGACTTTGCTAAAAGAGCTCGAGACTATTGAGGTAGGTTTGAGCTTTTCCTAGTGCCGGGTTTGAGCTTATATTGTTGTTTTGGTCGCGGACGCACGTGGCTGCGGCTGTCAAACGCGCTGAAACTTCGCTGAAAAGTTTTTATATAGTTCGCGGTGTTGCAGGTGCTGCCCCGACGACTCGACTGGGAGGGACGCGAGCACTCGCAATCCTACGATGAATTGGTAAGTTTAGCGGAGTTTTGCGTTCGAAAGTTTGTTTATTTACGTTTTGCCGACTGTTTAGCGACTAGAAATACATAAATTGTGAGAAAACGACGAAAAATCTTAAATTGTGATATGCTTCAAATTGATCGTGAAAATACGGTGGAATATCGTGAAAAATGTTTTTGTGGTGTTTTAGTGATAAAATTAATGTTTTTGGCTAATTTGCGAAAAAATTGTTATATCATGCACTATCGAGAAGGAGCCGTGTCGTAATTAGAAGGCTTTCTATCTCGTTTCTTCACACGCTTCGTGAGTTACGTCGCATGTGCCATCTCGTTTTAGCAATCGACTGCAGTAGTTCTCGGCCGCGATTGGCCGGTGAGAATACGATCGCGACCCGAACAGTCACGAGTGCTGCGTGACGTACAGTGGCGCCATATTTCGTATTTTTACTTCCTTCACGTAAAACTCACGATGTTTATTTATACGTTATTAAGAAAATGGAAAACAATTAAAAAAAACCTGAATAAAAAACGTTTGATGATAATCTCAACACTGAATATGTAGATACATATAAGTCGAATGTGTAGTTTTATGTTTAAAGCATATTAATGAAAATACATATTATCACTTAACAACCAAGACAAAGGGATATTGCTTGGGATGTGGTACTTCTTATTAACCTAAACAATAACAATTGTTGGTCACTGTGATTAAGTCAAGCCAATGTTTGTGTTCTTGCACCAGAATTAGCTTACCTACTGACAAGTCAGATGAGTTACTTCATATCATTATTTATTTTATTTGACTGTCTAAACCATATTTTTTTGGAATTTTTCATTAATGTTTTTTTCATTTATTGTTGTATAATGTCAATTTTGAGTACTAACTTATTATGGTATAGAATCAAGTTCTTCCTTTTTAACAGACAGCTGTGCTGCTAGGGAGTTTGTTGCGCCACTTCTTCTCCCCAGCTAAAGCACTAGGAAGTGGTGAAGGGCGGGCGTTTTGGGGGACTGTCTTTTGTAATTTTGACGTTCAAAAAGTGCTGACTCTCAACCTCGTTTGAATAAATGACTTTTGATTTTGATTTTTTTAACACTTTTGATTAATTATCATTGAGTTTAAATTGAATGATAAAACACAATCTTAGGCCTGGTTGAGGAAAAATCAGTAACTGATCAGTGCTTAACATTTATTTTTAAGATTAGAAAATATTTATTGTATACGAAATACAGTATGCAAGCACAGGTTAACATCAAGTTGAAACAACATGAGTAGCTTAAATATTACCTACAGCTAGTTACAGTACTTATATTATTTGCCAGTGAGCCCCAAACTAGACAGTTAGTCCGTATCTTTGAAACAATCTCTATTTTCTGTCAATCATTTGCAGATGACAGATTAAATTATGTTTTAAATATGATTATAGTTACCGGCACGTAAGTTGGCAAGAGATTTTGTAGTGGGGGAAGTTCGCGCAGGCACCATTTCATACATTTTTACATGCGCGAATTTCCCCCACTACAAAATCTCTTGCCAACTTACGTGCCGGTAACTATAACACTATTATGCATTAAGTGATGATTGATAAAAATCAAAATCAAAATATTTTATTTCACATAAGCCTGCATGGGCACTCATGAAACGTCAGAAGCTAGGTGCACGGTTCCAATTTGTCGTTTCCTATGGAGAAGAGCCGGCAAGAAACTCCACGGTTACTCTTTTAAAAATAATTGGCTTTTACAATGTTTTCAAATTACAGTGATAATAGGTATGGGAGGACAGTGCAGGCCAGTCAATAAGTACCAGGTACTTAGAGGAATGAAAATACAGAATAGAAAAACGTCTACAAATCTAGTCTCTAAGGCCTACAACATTCTTTCATTCACAATATGTAAAAGAATCTACATATATAAAATGAATCTATTTGAACCAAGTGACATGACTTCGATGACAATCACTGAAAATAAATAGTAGGTAGTAAAATTGATGTATAATGTCAAATAATGACGAGAACATGTCAGACATTGTAAAAAAAAAAAAAAAAAGAAAAAAAATTAACATTGCAATCCGGGAGCAGCTAATAGACCCTCACACGGTTCCGCTGTTAATGAGGCACCAGGGAAGCCACATGTGCAGAAGGAATTAATGCCAAACTTCCCTGTCTTCAACGTATATCGACGATATCACAATTTGTGAAAGTTATGCCAATAATTGTGAAATTGAAGAACCCTGCATCCACTAGGATCCAGGGCTCCGCAATACGTAAGTAGACCCCTGTAAAGTAGTCTCTACAGGGGAATATCAATTAATAAGCGAAACTTCTAAACCAATATTATAAAGGGAAACAGATTTTATATTTTTGATAGTTATGATTTCACTCTTAAACGGCTGAACGGATACTTCATGTATGGCATATGGATAGACCATGACGTGGAAAATTACATAGGCTACTTTTCTGGATCACAGGCAAAGTTAGGAGCAATAACTAGTTTATATAAATAATTGTTAATCACCACTCTCGGTAGACTAATAGTCATTACAGTAGTTAACTAAACAGTAATCTTGACTCTACTTAGAAGAATCTAAATTAATTTTGTCTTCTGCTATTTAGTAGGCCTGTAAAGTCAAAAGTCAAAGTCAAAGCATTTATTTCAAATAGGCACTTAAAAGGCACTTTTGAACGTCAACATTTACATTGAAATAGAATTGATTCTAGTCGCCCCTTCCAAAATGTAGTTTCGTATGGAGAAGAATGGGCAAGAAACTCCACCGTTACTCTTTTAAAATGTTTCAAGTACAATATTTACATTCATTATATGATTATGTGTGAAAACGATGCACCCAGAATAAAATTACCATACCAAAATGGGTAAAAAGAATCAAATTGAAGCAATCAGATAAATTAATTCTGTGATAGATACATGGTGTTCACACATTTACAAACATTGTAAAAGTAAGTATAGGTATGATTTTCCTACAATATTAACAAGTAATGAGTCAGTGTGTGAGTTAAAATAATTACTGAGTGTAAATCAATGTCATAAATATAATTAATTATATGTACAATTCAATTAGCAACCAGTTTGATTTTGTCTAGACTCTAGATTGTCCTATGGAGCAGGACCAGCATGTTTCCAAGCATGTAGGCCACCTCTTCTATGGTCTACAAACCTCTGAAAATGTCCAGCTGTAGATACTTCTAAACCATGAGGCTTATTACAGGCATCCCAGCATTCGGATGTGTCATGGCGCCGGCTGGCGTCAGTGTGCGAGCGCGCGGTGTCACTCGCGCGGCTGGCGCCGGCGGCGACGGACGCGCCCGATGCCGCCGGTGATGCTGACCGGCTGGCCGCGCGGCTCTCACTGCTCAGCGAGACCCTGGTGCGGCCCAAACCGCTGTATGCCTCACATAAGCAGGACCACACATTAGGTAAGTAAAGGAGATGTGTTTGACTTTTGAGGGGGCATGACGATAGTATGAAACTATCCTTTGGATGGGGGCAACTATAGTCAATTTTGTTATTCGTTTTGACTTTGTTGTTACTGTTCGTAAAAAAGAAGCAATGGATGCTAAAGTGGCAGAGCGAATCGTATTTTGTGATAAGATTGAAAGAGGTTTTGTTATAAGGAGACGTTTTTTTCTTCAAAACTGCCTGTTTAGTAGACTGTATGAAATCAATTTAGATCATGGTCAGAATAGAAAAATACTCTACTATACTAAATAGGAAAATACTCTATTATCTATGCTCTCCCCGCATAGATAATAGAGTATTTTCCTATTTATTAAAAACAATTCTAATTCGAAGATTGGGACGAAATATGTAACAGAAAAATAAAAATAAATTGATTTATTTAAACCTGAATTTCTCAATTAAAACCGATTAAAATCAAATTTATTTTTCGTTGTTTTGAATTTACCGCCAAAACGCTCCTTGCGATGACTTTTTATCACGTGACGACACGTGACGTCAACTTTGTGTAAACTAAAGTAGTTATTAAGTGAACAAGTGAATGTTGAGTTTATAATAAAACAAGATTTTTAATGGATAAAAAGTGATATTACTGGTGTGCGGTGCCTCTGTGCACAAATACTTCTAAAACTGCGCCAAACTTAGTATTTGTACCAGTGCCGTTTACACAAAGCTGACGTCTCGATGTCATGTGATAAAAAAGTCATCGTAAGGAGCATTTTGGCGGTAAATTCAAAACAACGAAAAATACATTTGATTTTAATCGTTTTTGATTGAGAAAATTGATATAACTAAATTTATTTTTATTTTTCTGTTAAATATATCGCCCCAATCTTCAAGATAAAATAGTTTTTATTAATTCGGAAAATACCCTATTGTGGATCCTACAATGCTTTGGAATGGTCAATTAGCTTAATTTTTCAGACTGACCAACGAGTTGTAACAGTATGAAATAGACTCCCGGAAAATGTTGTGATGGCTCCCACACTAAACTGCTTCAAGAATCGTATAGACAGATTAAATATCTCCAAGCTTTTTGATACATTATGCATCAGCTACATATACGGCACGGTTGGCGCAGTGGCCAAGCGATTGACTGCTGCGCTGCGTGTCGCGGATACGATTCCCGCACGGAACAAATATTTGTACGACCTACAAGTAGTTGTTCCGGGTCTGGCTGTTTGTGTATGTCAGTTTAAATGTTTGTAAACGCACCCACAATATAGGAGAAATTCCTAGTGAGAAACCTCGCCCAGGTTTAAAAAAAAAATTAGCCGCTAGTGTCCACCAAACAAAAAAAAAAACAAAATCCAAATCGGTCCAGCCATCTTCGAGTAATCGGGGAACATACATAAAAAAAAAAAACAAAAAAAAAGGTTCCGACGAATTGATAACCTCCTCCTTTTTGAAGTCTGTTAAAAAATGTAAATGAGACAAAAGGAGTATGTAAGGATCGTAGCAGGTGGCGTTCTGTAGTTTCTGCATACTCGAATGGGATTTTTTTACCGAATTCAAAAAGGAAGAGGTTCTCAATTCGGCTGTTTTTTTAACCGACTTCAAAAAGGAGGAGGTTATCAATTCGTCGGAACCTTTTTTTTTTTATATGTATGTTCCCCGATTGCTCGAAGATGGCTGGACCGATTTGGATTTTGTTTTTTTTGTTTGAAAGGGTATACTTCCCAGGTGGTCCCATGATCATTAAGTCAGGATCTGATGATGGGATCCTGGAGAAATAGAGAGAACTCATCAAATTTTATAGGCACACAAAGCGATTTAGGTATTTTTTGGAAGAGTACTTTCTCGTAGTGGTCCCATTTCAATTTGGTGAAGATTTGATGAAGAACTTTGGAGATAGGCAACGGAACTCCTCAATAAATTATAGCAAATGGACTGGGATTGCTGATATTTCATCTCTGTCTATTGCTTACACCAGTTCATAACATAACATCACGCCGGTATGCTGTGAAGGGGTAAGCACATGTGAACCACTAAAAAGTGAAAAAAAAAACTTTTTCCAACAAAAAAACAAACGACTTCCAAAAAAACACTACAAAGTGAAAAATAACTTTAATTTCGGAAGGCGGAGACAAAAAATTCAAATACAGCTCCAAAGACACCGACTTCCGAAATTAAAGTTATTTTTCACTTTGTAGTGTTTTTTTGGAAGTCGGTTGTTTTTTTTTTGGAAAAAGTTTTTGATATGTATGTTCTGCGATATCTTCGACATCTGTGGATCGATTTCGATCATTCTTTTTTTAATGGATATGGCATATCCATTAAAAAAGGAATTATCGAAATCCTCAGGGGTGGTCCCATATCAATTGTATTAACTTTGCTTGGGTACTTTTTACGAATACTTATTTAGTTCACTTTGCGTATCTTGCTGATGTTGTACCGACTTCCGAAATTAAAGTTATTTATCATTTTGTAATGTTTTTTGAAGTGAAAACTTCTTTAGGCGCGTTGAGCAGTTTTTGGGTGAACAAAAATCATGGAACTCGCGTCATTGACACCGAACGCTTGAGCACACGGATGAGTCGCGGGTTGTCTTTTGGAAAATTCCCTTTCTTTCATTAGGGATTTTTTTTTTATCCGTCTTTCCCTTTGTATTTTTATCATAAAAATCTGTGCTGTTACCTTTAATGGCTGTAGTCCATCGCTCGTTTATCATTTTTTACCGAGAGCAATCAGGACCCAAGGACCCAATGTGAAATCCTGTATTGATGATTAAAAAAAATACACACGTAATTGTTCAAGTTTTCACTTCTGTCGGCATTCCCGGAGTGCCAGTTTTTTATTTTTTCGTAGAAAAGTTTTTTTGGATGTATGCAAGTAAATGAAAAATGAATACGTGCCTTCTGTGGTCCAGTGCGTCGCCTGGTGTCCCGCGAGCTGGGCGTGGGCGCGGCGGCGCGTGCGGGCGGGCGCGGCGGGCAGGCCATGTTCCCGCCGCGCATGCTGGCCGGCCTGCAGCTGCAGCGCCGCACGCTGGGCCACCTGTCGGCCGTCTACTGCCTCGTGTTCGACTGCACCGGCCGCTACGTCATGACCGGCGCCGACGACATGCTTGTCAAGGTGAGCTGCTGCGGCTGTACAAGGAACTTCAAGGACATGTTTTTTAAAAACATTTGCCAGAAAAATAAAATAGGTTTATCGTCGTCATTCTTGGTACCAAAAAGTTTTTGTAGTAGGATTCCAGTGTTGCCAACTGGAAAATAACAACGAGGGTAACGGAATCTTAACATTATTGTTGGTTACACTGGGTCCTCTTAGTAAAATGTTTCTATAGAACTGCAACATCATACAAGGATCATAAGAGTGCGTGTCTTGATTCGGATCTCAAGATTTTTCACAGAATATCCCGCGAAAGTATTTTATTTATCCGTTGTTCTTTTGAGGTCAATATTGCCCAGTACAAAATTAAAGAAAAAGTATGTGACTTTTCACTTTATTATAACTATTTGCCACACATCTTTTTGTCCATGTGACGTTCGTTAAGAAAATTTCCTCTGAATTAATGATCGCTTTTTATACGCTTTATATTTATATTAGCTTTACATGTATGTTTGTTTGTAACCGATTCTTTTGGACTTGATTTTGACCCATTTCAAACGGTCAGATTTCATTTTTGTAGAATTATCGAGGTACAATGACAATTCAATAATAAAAAAACACGCTTTTGTAGATAGCGGACCTAAAAAAAAAGAAAATAAATAATAGTTAAAAAAATAATAATTTAATTAAGTATATTAAAGAGCGTGGGGTGCCTGATATTAATCTATTATATAAAAATGAATCCCTATTTCCCTTGGTCACGGCATCACACGTGAACGGCTGGACAAATTTTGCTAATTCTTTTTTTGTTGTGTTTGTTATTGTGAGGAGAAGGTTCTTATGAAAGAAAAAAAATACAAAAATGCGAATTCAGAATTCATAGTTCCCCCTAAAGCGAGGTGGCCCGCACAGGCGGGCCGGCACTAGCCGGGGATCGCGGAAGTCACTTTTGTTCCCGTGATCTCCGGTGCAAGTGTGAGGCGGAACACCGGGGTGGTTTTAGTCAGTAAGAGTCTGACAGATCCCTCCGCCCTCCCCAGGGCGGAGGACATCCATGAGGATTTCCCCCCGTCATCAAAAAAAAAAGGACAACGTCTGGCGGGTCAGCTAGTTGATTATAAAAATAGCTCAAAAAGCACCCCACGCTTTTTAATAGAATTAAATTATTTTCTACTTTTTTAGTTTGGCTGTTAAAAGCTTGTTTTTTAAATTATTATTTATTTTATAATAGTAAGCTTCTTTTTAACTTGTTGATCTTTTCTTGGGCATCCGATCAAAAAGGTTGGGATAACTGTGATCAATTACGCTTCATTGAACTTAATACCAGCTACTTGGCTATTAAGTAAAGAGCCGAGCAAGTTTGCAACCAAGACTGATGGAGTGGAGTGCGCGTGCGCAGGTGTGGAGCGCGCTGGACGGGCGCCTGCTGGCCACGCTGCGCGGCGCGGGCGCGGAGATCACGGACGTGTGCGTGTCGGCCGACGGCGCGCTGCTGGCCTGCGGGTCCGTGGACCGCCTGGTGCGCGTGTGGGGGCTGGCCGGCGCCGAGCCGCGCGCGGTGCTGGGCGCGCACGCCGGCACCATCACCTCCGTGCACTGGGCGCCGCCCGCGCGCCGCGACGTGCGCTGGCTGGCCTCCACCTCCACCGACTGCTCCGTGGCCTTCTGGACCTGCTCGCCCGACGGCCACTTCCTGTCGCAGCCCGTGCAGTACGTGGAGCGCATGCGGCCCGGCGTGTGCCACATGATCTGCGCGGCCTGGTCGGCGGGCGGCGCCTTCCTGGCCGCCGGCAGCGCCGACCATCACGTGCGGATCTACACTGTGGAGCACGAGCCCGGGGGACCTAAGCGAGTGAGTTGCCACAATAATTGAGGATAATCGAGCTCGCCAACAACCATGGAAATTAGACCCAGGCTAAACAAATAATCATGATCTTGAATTCAGATTTCATTTTCAACAAAAGCAGTGACATTTTCAGTGCCACCATCTTTGATTTGAAATTAATTTCTTTCAGCAATAGCATCTCTAAAAACCATAATTATGATATCAACTTAACAATGTTACTTGCAATTTATAACAAAAAAATTAAACCGCCGAAAAAATTGAAAACCAACTAAGTTCAGAAGACGGTGACATAAAATTAAAATACATAGCCAAAGTCACCGACTTCCAAACTTAGTTATTAAGGTTAAACAAAAAATCTACTAATTACTATATACACAACTCCGCATTAAAATCTGTGAGTGAACAATCAATCATCCCGTTTCCTACCCTTAGGGTTGGATTATTTTTTCCAAATTTATATGGGACCAACTTCAGGGTATGCCCTTTCCAATAAAAAATAATTATCAAAAACAGACTACTCTGTAAAAAGTTATGCGTGGTCATACATAAAAAAAAAATATACGCGTCGACTTTAGACCCTCCTCCGTTTTTCCGTCGGTTAAAAATGTTCACCATCTTACATTCACTCATTCGATTTTACTTCTTTCTTTTGTTTTCATACATCCGTATCATCTTGAATTTGACCTAAATCCTTATGATTAATTTTATTTTTCCATTTCGATGATTCACTCCCAAGTTACGTCCCGACCCGTATGGCGACTCGGGACTGGTGACCTTGTCTCCTCACTCCCCAAGATATACACCGAGAAATTTTAATGGTTGTTTTCCCGCAGCGAAATGGTTTTGTCTTGGTAATACAATCGTTTTATAAACAAATAAAATATTAAAAACAAAAAATGGCAGATAAATAAAATAAAATAAACTCTCGTACGTGGTGATTTTTCACAATTGTTAAATTGTGAAAAATCACCACGTACGAGAGTTTATTTTATTTTGCTTTGAACATTTATGGATCGCTGTTTCCTTTGTCGGCGGCGCGTGCGGTTCGAGTAGTACCTACAAGTAACCTCTAGTGTTACTATTGATACTCAAGTTTTCGATTTTTTTTAATAAAAAAAAAACATCTTAATTTTTTTACTTTTACTCTATACTTCGAAAGTACTCCTTATGGCAAGTTGTTCTGCCGCGGGAAAACAACTATTTAAATTTCATGGTGTATGTATAAGGTATACATAAACTGCGATGACATTGTTCTAGTAACATAACTTCACGCCTGTTATCCCGATAGTTTAGGCAGAGGTGGACCATTGTAGAGTGTTCTAGTGTTGATGATATAACTGTGCAGGTGCTTGAGACGCCAGTACACGACGACGCAGTGGACAGCATCGCGTGGGCGCACCGCGGGCTGCGCTTTGTGTCCGGCAGCAAGGTAACAAATAGAAAATTATTTATTTAATAAAAACGTATACAATAAGAGCCAACAGTAGTAAATTTCCCGTACAATTATAGTGCCTAAAAATAAACTTTTTTTTTTCTTTTTTTTTTTTCTTTTTTTTTTGTTTTTTTTGTTTTTTCTAAACTATTTCTCAAATATTTTTATTACAAGTGCAAGTGAAGATGATGTTTCGGAATTAGAATTTTAGGTAGCGACCCGCCCGATCTAGGTTTATTCAAACCTGTTTCGGGCCATCAGTTTACATTTCAATTAAATTAAAACATTACAACATTATAAATAAAACTGATATAAAAATAATCTATTAATAACTATGAGAAAAGCATATGGGTAATAAATAACGTCGACACATTCCTCTTAAAATAGTCCTACACTAACGTTTGCGTCAACAGATGGCGCCACTAGCACAGTAAGTAATGGTATGTATTTCATCGAACTCAAAATAATTCCCATTATGTTGTCCAAAAAAATTTGACACGGAGACATCACTTCATCCGCTAGCCTTATACCAACTATGTCGGGGTTGGCTTTTCCCTCTCGTACGCAAAATACGCGCATTGTCGTGGGGTTGCGGACATCAGCTCTTATTACTGCTTGCGCTACTAGCGCCACTAGTGGTGAAACTTGGTAGTGGTCGGTTCAGTAACTATGATGTTTGTACACAGGACGGCAGTGCGGCGTTATGGACGCTGCACGCGACACAATGGAGACACGTACTATTACAGCCTAAAAGTACGCAGCAGGACGGGAAGAGGCTCAAGGTAATATTATTATTAAAAAAAGCCAAAATAAAAGAAGGAGAATGCTCACTGCTGTCACTACTAAAATATCACCATAGTGACGGTAGTTTCATTTAAATTTGACAGTGTTCAACTGTTCCTTTCCGTTCTTGTTTTGGCTGCCAGAAAATATCGCAATTTTCAATGTCAAAGTCAAAGCATTTATTTCAAATAGGCACTTTTGAACGTCAACATTTACATAAAAATAGAATTGATTCTAGTCGCCCCTTTCAAAATGTAGTTTCGTATGGAGAAGAATGGGCAAGAAACTTCACCGTTTACCAATTAATGCACCGGATACAGCTGTTTAGATAGGCACCCACTAACTTCTTAAATGTGAAATGCATTCATTCATTTATTAACTGACAGACAAATGGAGATCTATCTATTTATTTATTTATTTTATTTATTTATTTTTTTAGTTTAAATAGAACGGCCGAAGCCAATTACACTATTTAAACATCTATTTCTATGGAAATTTACCTTAAGTGTTGGCGTTGTAGCTACAGTAAAACTGTCTTAGGAAACTGTCCGTATTCACAGATTTAAAAAAAAAATGAGTCTGCAATGAAAATGAGCCATTTACACAAAAACTTTTTTGATGCCAATCGATCTTGTTTCTAAGAATTAAAAAACTATCGCACCAACCGAGGTTTGAGTACTAGAAGAGTCAGAAATCGCAAAAAAGTTTTCCCATAGACTTCCATGGAAATGAGACTCCTTACTTACTTTTTTATGATAGATAGCCTGCCGAAACACGTAATGTACGATTTATGCCTTAAGGTGAACCTAGTCCACATTTTTTGCATACAAACTTCGGGAGTGTTTTACTCCATTGTCTGACATGGCACATCCAAAGTAAAATATGATATCGTTATGTCTCATTATTAATATTGTCTGTACGGAAACAGAATACTAAAATAAAACCCATTAAAAAGTTAGGAGCCAACAAAGATTCGTTTTTCTTGCTAATTTTTCTTAACTTTGAGCGTGTTAAGTAATAAAAGAAGTGTAAAATCTCCAAAACCAAGTCGGTACCGACAAAGTTCAATTATCGAAAAGTTCAATAAACTTTATTGGTCATTGATTTATGCATTGGCTTTTTCATAAAACCCGATCTTCCAAAGGACTAATTTTTTACTATAAATGATCCTGCATCTCACTCAACAACGTTGTGCGTGTAGACTAGCGTCTAACTGCTCATCACTGATACTATCTCTGTCGGACACGAAGCCCGGTGACACAGCGTGATTTTTAAGCCAGGTCCACCAGTGAATTCGAGCCCGCGACTAGGTTTCCCTTAACTACAAGATTCAGTTGTGACGTGTGACTCCGACAGTACGAAAACCGTAAAAAATCGACAGCGATGTCTTGTGTATTTAATTTTATACCTTTTAGTTTGGCGTTTTTGACGTACTTGGGTTTTAGGTTTTCAAGTTATAAACGTGTAAGTTCCGGATAACCTCCTAGCAAGTTGTCTTTGGGAAATCCCATTAGGCATACGACGCTTCTTAATATTCATACATTCAAATCTATCGTCAATATTCTATCGGAGTCTTCCTACATCCTCAGATGACAATGGTATGCTGGGATAGCAGCGACGCCTACGTCATCACCGCCGTGTCCGACAACACGATCCGCGTGTGGTGCGCGCGCTCCGCGACGGCCATCCGCACGCTGTCCGGGCACCGGGACGAGGCCTACGTGCTGGAGGCGCACCCCTTCCTGCACGGCGTGTTCCTGTCCGCCGGACACGACGGCCAGCTGTTCGTGTGGGACGCCACTGCCGACCAGCCGCTCGCCAAGTTTCACAACAGGATCGATGGTAAGTGCCGTGGAAACTGGATCTATGTCGGCAGAACACCTTTTAAATAAATATGAAGCCTCCAATAAACAACTTACCTTAGAGATAATAAATATATTAATTACGTAATAAACAAAAATAATAATAAGTAAATAAAATAACAAATAAATGTGTATAATTTATAAAATAATAATTATAATTCTTAACGTGGATTCAGCAATCATTGTACCGATAACCGTTACAGTAAATGGCCTAATAGCGAAGAGCCTCGACCAACACCTCAGGAGGCTCTCATTACGCGGCTGGATCAAGGGCTTGATTCAGAAAGCAGTATTAGACACGGATGCGTGCCGTGTCAGTCAGGTGGTTCCTTTCTCTAGAGCCCTGACCACCGACATCTTGGACCCTGCTTCTGATGCCGATGGGCCACAATTTTTTATATTTTTAAATGTTTTTGTATGATTTTTGTAAAAATATTTAAAAATATACTTAATATGTATGAAAGAAAATAAACGATGATAATTCTTAAATTTAATTCTGTGATAATAAAACAGTATAACTTACTAACAACTTATCTAGTAATTTTTATCACATTAAACACGCAGTGTTCTTCCTCCTGTCTTGATCTATGCTGTGCCCGACAGGGTCCATAATCGTGACTAATATTATTTCAATAAAGAATTGAGAACGCTCTATGATATATACTGTGGAAATAAGCAAAGTATACTAACCTAGCTGTGGCTATATCAGTCAACTGCCTTTTTTTCTAACTATATATGCAGCTGAACTTAATCTACCTGATAGAGCTCTAATGTGGGCACCCCATTCCAATGTTGAATCTAAAATAATTCCTAGGAATACACTGTCCGAAGCATCTAGTTTCTTGTCGTCTAAAAAACCCACTTGCGGTACATCTGATAATGAGAACTTAAGACATTCAGTTTTGTTCGCATTAAGTAAAAGACTATTAGTTGCAAACCATTTCGAAAGAACAGCCAGACTATCGTTGACATCTAAGACATATCTTGCGGCGTATCTTTACTATATATTTTAAAAATAAGAAGTGTCACCACTCAGCAGCAAATAAAATTATATCTGGTAAGTTAGCCATAATGTAAGGGAGGTCATTAATGTAAACAAGAAATAAGAAAAGGCCAAGAAGTAAACCTTGAGGCACTCCCATTTTAACTAGAGACCCCAAGAATGTCGCACCTTTAACGTTCACTTTTTGTTTCCTGTTTGATAGATAGGAAAGCAAAAATCAGCAGCTTGTCCACCAATTCCGGAGTGGTGTAATTTACAGATCAGTGTATTTATGGTCAACGTAGTCAAACGCTTTTGAGAGGTCACAAAAAATGCTAATTGCATTCTGGGATTTCTCCCACAATTTTAAAATGTGACTGATGAGCTAAACTGTCGACTATTTAAAATACCCTTTGAGCTATAAGTAAAAAAAAAAACAGACTGAATGTTATGTTAATTTTTGTATCTTTTTTTGCCTAATCATAATCACGCGGTTTTGAATACAGATTTAATTTTCAGAATTCAATACGGAACTTAAAAAAGATTTATGTGATTTCTGTTAATTTGATTTGATATGGGTGTAAATGATGACACTGCCTTGTTCCGCAGGGCACGGCGACGGCGCGATCTTCGACGCCAAGTGGGGCGGCGGGTCCACCGTGGCGGCCACGGACTCGCACGGCCACCTGCTGCTGCTGGGGCTGGGCCGCGGCCACCGCCTGTTCGGCGCGCTGCCGCCCGAGCTGTTCTTCCACACGGACTACCGGCCCGTGGCGCTGGACGCGCACGGCGGCGCGCACGACGAGCAGACGGACACGCCGCCGCACCTGCTGCCGCCGCCCTTCCTCGTGGACGTGGAGGGCGCGCCGCACGCGCCCGAGTACCAGCGCCTGGTGCCCGGCCGCGAGAACCTGGCGCTGGCGCAGCTCATCCCGGCCGCCGACGCGCCGCGCTCGCGCATCGACGCCATGATCGAGGCGCTGGCCGTGGCCGCCAGCCGCGAGTCGCGCGGCGTGTGGCGCGGAGAGGGTGAGTGTACTGGGCGGGCGAGTGTACCGGGCAGGCGAGTGGTGGGCCGCGAGTGGCGCGGAGAGGGTGAGTGTTCTGGGCGGGCGAGTGTACCGGGCAGGCGAGTGGTGGGCCGCGAGTGGCGCGGAGAGGGTGAGTGTTCTGGGCGGGCGAGTGTACCGGGCAGGCGAGTGGTGGGCCGCGAGTGGCGCGGAGAGGGTGAGTGTACTGGGCGGGCGAGTGTACCGGGCAGGCGAGTGGTGGGCCGCGAGTGGCGCGGAGAGGGTGAGTGTTCTGGGCGGGCGAGTGTACCGGGCAGGCGAGTGGTGGGCCGCGAGTGGCGCGGAGAGGGTGAGTGTACTGGGCGGGCGAGTGTACCGGGCAGGCGAGTGGTGGGCCGCGAGTGGCGCGGAGAGGGTGAGTGTTCTGGGCGGGCGAGTGTACCGGGCAGGCGAGTGGTGGGCCGCGAGTGGCGCGGAGAGGGTGAGTGTACTGGGCGGGCGAGTGTACCGGGCAGGCGAGTGGTGGGCCGCGAGTGGCGCGGAGAGGGTGAGTGTACTGGGCGGGCGAGTGTACCGGGCAGGCGAGTGGTGGGCCGCGAGTGGCGCGGAGAGGGTGAGTGTACTGGGCGGGCGAGTGTACCGGGCAGGCGAGTGGTGGGCCGCGAGTGGCGCGGAGAGGGTGAGTGTACTGGGCGGGCGAGTGTACCGGGCAGGCGAGTGGTGGGCCGCGAGTGGCGCGGAGAGGGTGAGTGTACTGGGCGGGCGAGTGTACCGGGCAGGCGAGTGGTGGGCCGCGAGTGGTGCGGAGAGGGTGAGTGTACTGGGTGGGCGAGTTTACCGAGCAGGTGAGTGGCGGGTACGCACCGGGTGGCGGGTCACGAGTGCGCGGCATGTGGTGCGGAGAGGGTGAGTGTACCGGGCGGGCGAATGTACAGGGTGGCGAGTGGCGGGCATGTACCGGGTGTCGGGCCGCGAGTGACGCGGTATGAGGCGTGGAGAGGGTGAGTGTACCGAGCGGCCGAGTGTCGGGCACGCACCGGGTGGCGGGCTGCGAGAACCTGAGATTGTGCAGGGCCGACCCGAACATGATGAAACGAGGGTCGATGCCGAAAGAAATTTGGCGGTAGTGATAAACCAAGTGATAGCTATGAGTCGGCTTTTTTGTTCAACAAATAATGCCGGTTCTAAGCACCCTTTTGAAAACTCCTTTCCACAATAACTCAACCTGTTGCCCCCAGGCGTGCGCTTCACCGCCGGCAGTTGGCAGCGCGGGGACCCGCTGCTGGTGCCGCAGTGCACGCGGCCCATTGTGGCCCCGCTGGCCTCGGCCGCGCAGGAACACATACACAACACTTGGTAACTCTCACTCTTATAGTTTATTCTCTCTTTACAAACCATGGCATCATTATTCTCCTGCCTCTATCCCAATTTATTTGCGGTCGGCGCAACATGTCATGCCATGCTCTGCCACATTTCTCTATTAATCGTCATCTCCGTAGTCACACCCTTTCTAACCATATCATCATTCACACAGTCCATCCATCGTTTCTTCGACATGTGACGTCTACCAACTCGCACCTGGGGGCCTACTCTCTAACTCCGTCAACGAAGATACGGGCCCGTCCGAAAGTAGTTTGAAACTTCTTAGTGAATCCCACAGCCAATTAACTAACTTTTTTGGACGAACAAAAACATATCGGGAGTAGGGACAGCTGTCGAATCGTGTTGTCATTCATTCTTAGTTCGGGCTCCAAACTAATCTTGGGCCGTCCGTAACCGAATCTGTCCGTAAGTGATACGGAGTTGGAAACGCCCGTTACTTGGCCCGAAACGATGGACTTCGTGCTTAAGGAGTAGGCCTTCCTGCCCATGTAGTTTATTACCAGAGATCGGATATTCGGATGCATATTTACCTAAAGATAATTTTTAGCTATGAAAGTATGGAAGCGGCTTTATAAATTATTTGTAATAATTTATTAAAAACCCCGGGATTCTTGGATTGCATAACTATTCAGATTTGTATTAATTTAAAATTAATGTTTAACCCGATACAAATATGTGTATGTACTGGAGGAGGGGTGGTTTGTATTAGTTAAAACAAAAAATAAACAAATTACTTACCTAAATTAATTAAGACTTTTTCGATACAAAAGTGCATTCCTAGTTTAGGCACCAGTCTCTCACAGTATAATTATTGTTACGCATTTTGTATTGATAGCTATCTAATGTACCTATATTGTGGTGAGAAAATAAATCATTACACAGGTCGACAAATTATTTTCCCAGACACCAGACTATACATTTCTGAAGTATTTCGATGCGCTGAATCCGAATCTGGCCGCAGAATTGTTCTATCACGTTAGGATTTTGAGATATCCTAACCAGAAAGATCAAAAAACACAGTTTTTGCTCATTTTTGAGGTTACGTAATCCGGTAGACTATCCTTTTTCCTCTAAAAAATCATCAATTATTCCTGAAAGTACTAGTCTTTCTCTTTAAAATGACGTTGAGTTTACACGAATATCTTTTTTTTTCGCTGAGGTATCGCATTTTGAATTTTTCATGTATATGGATTTTCCTATGTCTGAAAATCCATTACCATTGCCATTACGTTATCCATAAAGAAAATTAGCCAACATCTGAATTTTAGGTGAATATGCATCCGAATATCCGATCTCTGTTTATTACCCAGTCACCTGGTCCTCATCTATGCGCTTGATGAATAAATAATGTTACTGTGGCAGCGTGGAACTGAACGCGCTGGAGCAGAGCTGGTACCGGCGCGAGATGCGGCGCCGCCCGCTCATGATCAGCACGGCCACGGAGGGCGCCGGGGGCCCGCGCCGGCGTGCGGGGCGGCGCCCGCGGGGCCCGGCGGAGCGCGCGCGAGGCCCGGCTGAGCGCGCACGCGCACGTGCCCGCGTGCCCGACGAGCCGCCCGAGCCCGAGTCGGCCAGCTGCAGCGACACCAGCGACGAGTGGGTGCAACGCGCCACGCGCCGGGACCGCTCCACGCCCGACTCGCGCAGCACGCTGGACCTCAGCGACACGGACACCAGGTGACTACTATGACACATTTATTTATTTTAGACAGCTAATAAAACAGACAAAAAAGGAAACCATAATCACCAGAAAGCCATTTACAAACCTTCACGTATAGACTTAAGATAATAATAATTTATGGTGTGAGCACAAAAACAAAAAAAAAACGCATCGCGTTAATTAAAATAAGAAGCAATGTAAATACTTGGTTTGCAACTATATGACTAAAAAAATAGATAAAAAACAAATAATATAACCAGAGATCGGATATTCGGACGCATATTCACCTAAAGTTGAGATGTTGGCTAACATGGAATGCGCTTTTGTATCGTAAAAGTCTTAATTTAGGTAAGTAATTTGTTTATTTTTTGTTTTAACTAATACAAACCACCCCTCCTCCAGTACATTCACATATTTGTATCGGGCTAAACATTAATTTTAAATTAATACACATCTGGATAGTTATACAATCCAAGAATCCCGGGGTTTTTAATAAATATTACAAATAATTTATAAAGCCGCTTCCATACTTTCATAGCTAAAAATTATCTTTAGGTAAATATACATGCGAATAGCCGAATATCTCTGAATATAACCTACTGCTACTTGAAAATTTTGACAATGAGGGAGTGACTATATTTTCTCATTTGTCATCGCAAGTTATACAACAAGTCCTGTGTGTCCTTTATGTCTTTATACAATCTATAAATCTGTTCTACCAGGCGACCACAGACAAAATCATTTTCCAAACGGGTTATGTGCAGGAACACTTATCCCATCTAAAGATTTTACAATAATTTAAATTTCTTTCTCAGTACTGTTCTTTGATCATGCTATTAACAAATCTTACAAATTGTAGGTACTTAATAATGTTAGTACCTATCAGTACAACCCTACTGTTTTAACAGTAGATCTGCTTTTTTTTCAGTGGCATCCCTGTTTTCTGTCTACGTCCATATTTGTACTGATTTATTTGTACTAAACAATCCAAAATTCTTGCTACTTGCTTTTCGTCCGGGTACAAACAAGGTCTACCATCTACCGATTCTAGTATTTAATCGAAAATTAAAAAAAAAAAATGCTGAATGTTTATAACAAACATTTTATTCTTTTACACGCTTTATATTAGCTTCACTTGTATGTTTGTTTGTATGTAACCGAATCCTTAGGGCGTGATTTTGACCCACATTAAACGGTCAGATTTCATTGAAACTTTGTAAACTTATAAAGGACCGATGACAATTCAATAATTTTAAAAAAAATTGAGAAAAATGAAAAAAAAGGAAAAAAAATCACGTTTTTGTAGTTAGCAGAACTAAAAAATTTAAAATAAATAATAGTTCAAAAAACTAAAAAACACGCTTTAAAAACCTAACTAAAAAAGGAGAAAATAATTTAATTCAATTAAAAAGCGTGGGGTGCTTGACATTAATTGATTATTTATTGATTTATTAAAGCAGTGTCCAAAAAGCCAACTGAAAGATGACTCCGCACATTGCGCCCTATTTATGCGGACGTTTTTGAGACGCTGATTGTGTATGTTGGGTATTTTGTATAACAATGTCTAGAATCTGTTTCTTTTTTATGGTTAATTTGTTTTTGTAGTTTGGTAGGGTTGGCAACACTGGTCTTAACGACAATACTGCCCCATCCCGCTTGCGTTATAAACCTCAACTAATATTGTCATTAACTTTGTGGCAGCTCGCATAACTCGGGGACTAATAAGAGTAAGAGCGACAGGTTGGTTCAGTAGCTGACTAACTGTGTTGGATGTTCAGTCAATGTGTTGGTGCAAACTAGTTATAACAGCGCCATGTTAAGGGGAATCTAGTCGCGGGCTCGAACCCACTGGTGGGCCTGGCTAAATAGCACGCTGTCTCACCAGGCTTCGTGTCCGACAGAGGTAGTATCAGTTATGAGCAGTTAGACGCTAGTCTACACGAACAGCGTTATTGAGTGAGATGCAGGATCATTTATAGTAAAACAGGCGCGTCAAAATTAAGAAAAGTCCTTTGGAAGATCGGGTTGTATGAAAAAGCCAATGCATAAATCAATGACCAGTAAAATTTATTGTATTTTTCGATATTTGAGCTTTGTCGGTACCGATTTGGTTTTGGAGATTTTACACTTCTTTTTTTACTTAAACACGCTCAAAGTTAGGTTAAATTAGCAAGAAAAACGAACCTTTGTTGGCTCCTAACTTTTTAAATGACTTTTTAATTTAGTATTCTGTTTCCTTACAGACAATATTAATAATGAGACAAAACCATACCATGTTTAATTTTTGATGTACATTGTCGACCAGTGGAGTAATACACTCCCGAAGTTTGTTTGGAAAAAATGTTGACAAGATTCACCTTAACTGTTCCCTTTCCATTAGGAACGGTTTCTGCTTAACTTAGCGCTATTTACCGATCACCCAACACATAACTCAATGTTCTGTCTAAGCTGTAGAGCTATTCTGTAAAAGTTTCACCGTCAAAACTTGTGGAAAGTGAGTTAAGTGTGAACTGTCAATCCTTAGCATGAGATTGGATGACAGTTCACTTCAAACTCACTTCAATTGTCACGCGATACAAAGGACTATAAATGGCGGTGCACTCCAAGCTGAGCTCAGTAGTATCTAGCAGCGATGCCCAAAGCCGAGGTCCGTACCCACAGGGGTTTTGTTTTTTTGTTGGGTGGGAAAATCATCAAATAACTTCTCCCTCTCTGGGTGGAGCAGGAGGGCGTGTCAGACTTTTACTGACTAAAACCCACCCGTGTTCCCTCAGTTACCTGTGTGCCAGGGGCCACGGTATCTCTTTCGAACAACCCGCACCCCTGGCAGAAATCCTTACGATCAATCTTATTTTTCCATTTCTATCGTTTACTCCCAAGTTGCGTCCCGACCCGTGTAGCGACTCGGGACTGGTAACCTGTACCCTAATTGCGTAACTCACGATTAATCATAATCTGTTTCGTTTTGACAGTTCAACAATATTCATTGCGTTATTTACGTTGTTGAGCAGACACATTTTTCGTACATATGAAGCAATGGTTGAGCCATCTGTTTCAAAACGAAACAAATTATGATGAATCGTGAGTTACGCAATTAGGGTGCTGGTCTAAAAAAAAAAATAAGATTGATCGTAAACATTTCTGCCAGGGGTGCGGGTTGTTCGAAAGAGATACCGCGGCTCCTGGCACACAGGCAACTGAGGGAACACGGGTGGGTTTTAGTCAGTAAAAGTCTGACACGCCCTCCTGCTCCACCCAGAGCGGGTTGAAGTTATTTGATGATTTCCCACAAAAAAAAACCCACCCGTGTTCCCTCAGTTGCCTGTGTGCCAGGGGCCGCGGTATCTCTTTCGAACAACCCGCACCCCTGGCAGACTTAAGTTGGGTTAGGTTTCAGTTTTGATGGTGAGTTTTGTACAGAATAGCACTACTGTAGTGTTTGTGTTGTTAGCCGGGCAGTGTCAACTCACATGTTATTTGATTACTTTGCAGTTCATCGTCGTCGTCCCAGTACTCGGACTGGGAGGCGGGCGCAGCCCTGGCGCCCCCGGCGCGCGCCCGGCGGAGACCGCTGCCCACCAACCGGTACGTAGCGCACGTCGCAAACATGCCGCACACACGATTTTTTATTTTATTTTATTTTATTTTCGGGAGGCTTACAGACTAATAACATTTTAAAAATAATAATAGAAAACTAAATTGCTAATTACAAGCCCCCACAGATAAATACAAAGCCTAAAAATTAGCTTTGATTAGCCTTAAGCGTCAGTGCAGTGTCAGGTGGTACACTTTGCGTTGTCATCTGACATTATGCGGAGCTGAGGCACTTTTGGTATTATTATTCATTTGTAGTTTTAAGGTTCTATAATAAGCTGTAATTCCAATTTAAACGCATTTTTTTTTTTTCTAAGAGCTTTAATCCTGCGCGGGCTGGCAACGTCGTGTTTCAAGTGGTTTTTCGTGTCTTATTAAGTTTAAATCACAGTAATTTTTTTTTTCAGCCAAGCTCTATAGTCTATTCGCGTGAAGAAAATAGTGACTCATCGTTGTCACTCAGCTTAGCCACGCCCCTTGACCAATAAGATCATAGTAAATTAGAAAGCCGTGTTTACATTGACCAGTTGAAGTAAGCCTTTTAGACATACACTATACGCTAACGATGAGTTGCTATTTTCTTAACGCAAATAGACTATAGATCGTAAGTTTGTACGTTATTTCTACAGTCATTTTGGTATTTATTTGTAAATATCGATTATATTGTCAATTATTTTCAATTTGCAGCACTTATTTCGATTAAATGTTTTTTTTATTTAAGAGTAAATGTTAAAAACAATTATAAACACCAACATACGAATATCGTTTTTAATCGAAATCAAACATTTCAAGTGTGTTCCTTACAAGTAAACCAGAAAAGGTATGCGCTTCGGGTATCCTCGTGTTTCCGAAGTAGCACGAACGTCGCGCCACGGAGTTATCCCCCACAGAAGTTTAGCTTAAAAGTTGTGATAACTTTTTGGAATTGTATAGAGTGTTAATCTATATTTTTTAATCATGGTAATATAAAATAGGCAATGTTCTCATGGCTGTAACACCCGACCGACCCGTACTAGTTGAAGCGCCAGCCCGCGCCGCAGCTGAGCCAGTAGCTTTAAATTCCCCGATCAATAATAATAATGCCAATATTTTGATCCAGCCTGTCCCCAACGATAGCTGTCCCCCTATCAGTGACGCCCTGAGCCGAGGTCCGTACCCCACAGGGGGTGCCCTCAGCGTGCAGTCGCTTAGTTTATAAATTTTAGTTTGTAAGCCCTGGCTGGAGGCGTTAAGAGTAAATTCTTAATGGCAGCCACAGGAAAGCCCGGTTGAGCAGTCACGGCCTCTCAAGGCCAACTGCGAGATGCCCAACAAAAAAAAAATGGCTGGAACACCTCTATATCAGATCTCTTCATCGAGCATTTGTTTTTCCGAAGAAACCATAGCTCCATAGGACAATCTAGAGTCTAGACAAAATCAAACTGGTTGCTAATTGAATTGTACATATAATTAATTATATTTATGACATTGATTTACACTCAGTGATTACTTTAACTCACACACTGACTCATTACTTGTTAATATTGTAGGAAAATCATACCTATACTTACTTTTACAATGTTTGTAAATGTGTGAACACCATGTATCTATCACAGAATTAATTTATCTGTATTGCTTCAATTTGATTCTTTTTACCCAATTTGGTATGGTAATTTTATTCTGGGTGCATCGTTTTCCCACATAATCATATAATGAATGTAAATATTGTACTTGAAACATTTTAAAAGAGTAACGGTTGAGTTTCTTGCTCATTCTTCTCCATACGAAACTACATTTTGGAAGGGGCGACTAGAATCAATTCTATTTTAATGTAAATGTTGACGTTCAAAGGTGCCTTTTAAGTGCCTATTTGAAATAAATGCTTTGACTTTGACTTTGAAAGACGATGATTACCGAAGCGCATACTTTTCTTAGGATATCAGTGATCGGGGTGCAAATGTATTTGGTATCGGCTACAAGTATGGCCGGTCGATCAGTTGAGCACGTGTCCAGTTACAGCCCCAGCACGGTGGTGTCCAAGCGCGCGGCGCCGCCCCCCGCGCCCGCGTCGCCCCCGGCCTCGCCCGCGGAGCCCGTGGAGCCCGCCTCGCCGGGGCCCGCGCCCGAGCTGCCGGACGCGTACCGTCCGGGCGAGTGGCTGACGGCCGTGTCGCCCAGGAAGGCGCCTTATCACCCGCAGATGGGAGACCAGTGTCTGTACTTTAGACTGGTGAGATTCATTAAATTTTTAACCGACTTCTAAAGGGAGGTTCTCAATAATTCGTCTTTTTTTGTATGTTCGTTCCGCAATATCTCCGCCAAATGTATATCGATTTCGAAAATTATTTTTTTAATCATGTCAAATTATATGTCCTGTCATCCAAACCTAAAGCAAGTCATTAGAGACTTGTGGTTTAGCCGAAAAAAAAAAAAAAAACGTTTGAGGTCGGAAAACTTCGGTTAGGAACAACGTTCCTTACGCTTTTTTCTGCAACTTCTGAGATTTAGATTGATTATATTTGTATATTTCTCTTTTTTTCTCTCTGCTAGAAGTCAATCCTAACAAGATTGACTTCAGCAGCCTCGGAAACCATGACAACTATCTCTCTCTGTCTCTTTCTATTATAAATAATAAAAAGTCAATTGAAGGGGGCATAGCGCTATTTCTTCAATTTTACTTAGCAGAAAACTTGTACTTGGAAATCAAGCACATAAAGAAATCGTACTTTTAAAAAAAGTATTAGCAATACCCATGAAAAAAAATTGGCTACAAAAAATCTAGGACTCAAAACAATTAAATAGCTTAAAAGCGTGTGCACAAATAACCTGTAGTTTGAAGTTTTCTGCCCTCGTCCGCAAAGCTCGTTACTAACATAGTTCTAAGTGAAGCACGTTGTCGCACAGATAAAGAATGTGTTGCGTGTGTCCAGGGTCACCAGCGGTACTTCGAGGCCGTCGCAGAGAAGGACGTGTACAAGGTGAACCCGCGAGACAAGCCCTGGGAGAGGATGCACGTATATGTAAGTTTTTCTATACTAATATTAAGAAGCTGCCACGCTCAAATGGAATTGGGCTGGACACATCTGCCGTATGTCAGATGATCAATGGCCCAAACTTACGACCCAGTGGGTCCCGCTTAGTGGCAAACGACATGGCGGCAGGCCCAGACGGAGATGGCGGGATGAGCTGGACTCTTTTAATAAAGATCGGTTCCTGTCAGCTTTGGATAGAGAGAGGTGGAAAGAGAGTAGGGAGGCCTTTGCCCAGCAGTGAGACGTTACAAGCTAAAAAAAAAAATATTAAGAAGAGGTAAAGTTGGTTAGTTTGTTGAGTTTGTTTGAAGGAAGACATTTGTGGAACTACTCGTCAGATTTGAAAAATTATCTTTGTTTTCTTTTGGATTTTAAAACGATTTGTAATGATGTCGTATATTTTTTTTTTTTTTACGTATTTGTATATCTTAAAAAGGTGTACAGAACTTTCCGAGATGGTATATATTTATACGGGAAAAGTTTTTATCCAGTGTGCAAACTGTAACCAAGGATTCAGCATATCATTGTAGACCCCCCAGCGAAGAAATTTTTCGTCGGTTTTACAAAAAAAAAAAACAGCTGTTCCGTACATTTTAACCGCGTAGATATTGCAGTTTTCTATGAAACAGCTGATTTTTTTTGTAAAACCGACGAAAAATTTCTTCGCTGGGGTGTCTAGAATGGTATGCTGAATTTATGGTTAAAGTATTTACTTTTCCTGTATACATAGCTTAAATAGATAACCCACAATAACCATTTTTATCTCTTACATTACGGGTTATTAGCGAAGCTTTTTTAAAACTACAGTATTAATCCATTACCAATTTATAACGTTGTGCGTTTCATGCAGATCAAAATTGCGCTTAACAGTATATCATTACAATGAAGATCTTAGAAGATATCACAGATTTAAAATTAATAGTCGCTCGCAGCGAGATGGGCAGTCGGTCGGCATGCCCCGTAGCCGTCCACACCGCGTGGACATATACGTAGCTGATAACAAATCTGCTACGCCATCGTAGCAGTAGGCTACGCCGTAGCACCCGTAGCTCTACAAATTTCGGCACGTAAATCAAACCAAAATGGCGGATTTTATTTCAACTTATTTGCCGCGATTTGTAATTGATTTCCAAACTTCAGTTCACGTTACATCAATGACTCCGCTATAAGGTGACCTCATTCTTTTTCCATGCGAGGTTAGTTTAGGTAGTTTGTTCTGATGTCGGTTGAAGTTAGGTGCCGCGAAGTATAAGAATGCGTGGCCCGCAGGAGTGCGAGCTGGTGAAGGTGGTGGGCATCAAGTACGTGATCAAGCCCCCGCGCGTGGCGTGCCTGCGCCTGGCGTGCGCGCTGCACGCGGCCCCGGGCGCGCGCAGCCTCACGGTGCGCTACCACGACATGCCCGACGTCATCGACTTCCTGGTGCTGCGCCAGCAGTACGACGCCGCCATCCAGCGCCGCTGGGGGCCCGGCGACCGCTTCCGGTGCATGATCGACGACTGCTGGTGGACCGGACAGGTGCTCGAGAACACGGGTCAGTACTACCGTCGCATACTTTTCTTTGCCAAGCTGATAACAATTTGAAGACATGTGACATCTACCAACCCGCACTGGGCCCGCGTGGTGGATTACGGCCCACTCCCTCTCACGGAGAGAAGGCCAGAATCCCAGCAGTGGGAACATTATAGACTGATGATGGTATAAATCCTTACTAATATTATAAACGCGAAAGTTTGTAAGTATGGATGGATAGATGGATGTTTGTTACTCTTTCACGCAAAAACGGCTGAACGGATTTGGATTAAATTTGGCACACAGATAGATTATAACCTAGATTAATACAGGATACTTTTATCCCGGTTACTACCGGGATAAAAGTATCCTGTATTAATCTAGGTTAACGTGAACACCACCACCAGATTTAAAATATATTTCTTGTTCATGTTTAATTAATAACATTAAAGACTGATCTAACTCAGAACTTTGCAAGAAGTTAGTATTTATTTTGACTTTATGTTTATTTATATTGTTTAAAAATCTCAATATGTATGATAATAGCCTTATTATTTTATTTATATTGGAGCAATTATACAAGCGCTCGAACACATAATCAAGCGGATTTGGATTTTGGCATGCCAAGTTGCTGGAAGGAGCCAAACAGGATTCCACTTTGAACGAATCAGTGGGCGCGTTGTAAGCAGGGAAGTTGTACTCACTGTTTTGCAGAAACTTTGGGCCATTCCACCAAATATCGCAGCTACTCAGCTCATTCGGATTGACACCTCGGCTAATGAGATCAGCAGGATTGTCGTTTGTATTGACATAATGCCAACCGCTCACGCCACGTTCCTGTGGGATAATTCCGACCTTCACACGGGCGAAGCCGCGGGCGGAATCTAGTACATAATAAATTGCTGTTTCTTGTGTCTTACACAAGAAACAGACACCATATCGTTTATCCAATAAATGATAGAGAAAGAAACAGTTACAAATCAGAATAAATAAAAAACTGGCACTCCGGGAGTGCCAACAGAAATGAAACTTTAAACAATTACGTGTGTATTTTTTAAATCATCAGTACAGGATTTCACATTGGGTCCTTGGGCCCTGATTGCTCTCGGTAAAAAATTATAAATGAGCGATCGATGTCAGCCATTAACACACAGATTAAAAAACACACACAGACACACACACAGACACACAGATTTTTACGATAAAAATACAAAGGGAAAGAAAGGGATAAAATAATTAGAATTTCCTAGTGACGGAAAAGGACTTTTCCAAAAGACATCAACGCGCGACTCATCCGCGTGCTCAAGCGTTCGGTGTCAATGACGCGAGTTCCATGATTTTTGTTCATCCAAAATGTGCTCAACGCGCCTAAAGAAGTTTTCACTTCAAAATGTTTTTTACAAAAAACATAAACGAGCACAAGAGTTTTATTTTTAATAGATGATGCTATCGTAAAATATGTCGTCATGTATAACCATTCCCTGCGCAGGCGGCGACGCGTCCGCCAGCGACACGGCGCCCGCGGCGGGGCTGTGGGGCGCGGGGGCCGAGGAGTGGGCCAGGCGCGCCGCCGCGCACTTCCTGTCGCTGCGCGTGCGCTGGGACAACTCGGAGGTACGTGCTGCAATAAACTGAGTGGTGCTTGTTTGATGATACCATGCATGCTTCACCTCTTCACAAGACCCCTCCGTGCCTCGGAAAGCACGTTAAGCCGTTGGTCCCGACTGTCATTTGTGGATCTTTGACAGTCGTTACGGGTCGTCAGAAGTCTGAAAGTTTGACAACTAGTCTTACCAAGGGGTATCGTATTACCCAGTAACTGGGTTGTGGAGGGCAGATAGGCTGTCGCTCCGTGTAAAATACTGGTATTCAGCTACATCCGGTTAGACGTAATTAAAAAAAAAGCTGAGCAGATGATAATGTATGCTTCACCTCTTGTTTTTAAGCTGGTATAGGCACCTTAAGTCAACGTACACATTAACGTTAATTTTAATTAATAAATTTGGAATATAGGTTCTTACATAGTAACATGGTAAAATATTTTTTATCTCACTATATTCGACTTATCAGTCGTGCAAATATTTCTAGTACATGCATAATAATATCATGAAATTACATCAATCATTTCATTAGTCATACAAATCATAATACAATTTACAGTGTTGCTTCATTAATATTAATTAGGTTACATTATAAAATATGTTAAATTAGTTTAAATATATGCGATTATTTCTCACAGTTATGACAATTCATCAATTTATCGATAAGATTAATTTATAAATATACATTATAATTTTATACTACGATATACAAAATAAATACAAAAACAAAAGGACACTTAGGCGTCGAAGTATTCGTCTGCATCGCTGTCATCAGGAAACGTGCCCAGAAGACTGGCAGCATTGCCACGTTGAATGGCAATGCTAATTCTTTGGCCAAAGAACGACCCAGCCCTATGGTCACGTGAAGTGTCGATCAGCCGGCGAGAAATTTCCTTAAAGAGGAGACGTGCACTCGGGCCCCATGACCCGAGCGTTTCGACCCCAAACGGCTCAAAACTATAGTTACCCATAAGGTTACAGTATTTACGCCGCTTGAGGGTCTCAGCAACAGCCGCAGCGGCGCCAGCACAGCCCGCCGTTAAATTTAATAATTAAATTTATATAGTTATACATCATGTCAGTTTAAAATTTAAATAATCATCTATTGAACGAAATAAAATTCTTGCGTTATAGATCTAGGTCGCGAAAAAATTTGTCCGCGATTTTATTACGTCCGTGTGTACGTAGGCTAAGGGTGTTGACGGAAACTTATTACAGATTTTGGTGCATCTTTTACTATCATTTAGAGAATTTATTCTGGAAGGTGAATTTTTAATAACCGTTTAAATTTTTCGGGGTGATAGTGCCCGTGAAATTGAACAACCTTCTCAAAGGTACATGGGTCGAAATATGAAAAAACAAAATCGGACCTCCCATACAAAATCGATCAGCTGACTATTGATTTTGTATTTTTTTTTTCATTATTCGACCCATGTTCCTTTCACGGGTACTATAACCCTGAAAAATTTAAACAGTGACAAAAAATTCACCTTGTATAGTGTGGTAGAGATATCGCCACACAATCTAATACTTTGGATTTAGTACATGATTCCTCATGTGTCGAAATTTATTGAAGGTTAGTAAAAAAAAAATTATGTGCTATTTTGACCGCGTAGGTAGAACTTTTCTATGATACTGTAGTATTTTTTTTAATAATCGTACTGAATTTATGATTTCAATTTGCGCGGCGATGTTTCCGCTATTCTGTATGCATGATCTATACAGGAAAAGTTTTTATCCAGTGCGCAAACTGTAACCATGAATTCAGCATATCATTCTAGACCCCCCAGCGCAGAAATTTTTCGTCAGTTTTACAAAAAAAATCAGCTGTTCCATACATTTTGAGCGCGTAGGTATTGCATTTTTCTATGAAACAGCTGTTTTTTTTAAAGTTGTGCGTAACATACAGGGTGATTGGAAGATGGGTGCAAAGCTTTAAGGTGAAGATAGTATAGACAATTTAGAACCATTTAAGCCATGGTTGTCTTAGACGAAGTCTTACCAATTTTTTTTTTAATAAGGTTTAAAAGACGTATTGTACAATTTTTTTATTTTTTCTGAGCTTTAAATGTCTGTAAAAAAAATGTCTAATGACACAGAAGCCTAAAACATGTTTTGCTTGATTGCTTACACATTACTTTAATTAAATAAATAAAAAATGAATTCATTTATCATTCAATTTGGCCATAATTATGCAGTTTACATTAAATTTTGAGAATTTCCGAAAAAAAACTTAAAAATTTGGTTAAAAATATTTGGTAAGACTTCGTCTAAGACAACCATGGCTTAAATGGTTCTAAATTGTCTGTACTATCTTCGCCTTAAAGCTTTGCACCCATCTTCCAATCACCCTGTATATACTTAAAATGCGAATTCAATAGTCATAGTAAAGACAGGACAACGCCTGTCAGGTCAGCTTGTACAATAAAAAACTGACATAAAAAAGGGAAATTTCGATGTTTTGTTAAGGGGAACCTAGTCGCGGGCTCGAACTCACTGGTGGGCCTGGTTAAAAATCACGCTGTCTCACCAGGCTTCGTGTCCGACAGAGATAGTATCAGTGATGAGCAGTTAGACGCTAGTCTACACGCATAACGTTATTGAATGAGATGCAGGATCATTTATAGTAAAAAAATGGCGAAAAAATTAAGAAAACTCTTTTGGAAGATCGGGTTTTATGAAAAAGCCAATGCATAAATCAATGACCAATAAAATTTATTGAACTTTTTGATAGTTGAACTTTGTTGGTACCGACTTGGTTTTGGAGATTTTACACTTCTTTTATTACTTAAATACGCCTAAGTTAAGTAAAATTTGCAAGAAAAACGAATCTTTGTTGGCTCCTAACTTTTTAATCGGTTTTTATTTTAGTATTCTGTTTCCGTACAGACAATATTAATAATGAGACAAGACGATATCATATTTTACTTTAGATGTGCCATGTCAGACAGTGGAGTAAAACACTCCCGAAGTTTATATGCAAAAAATGTGAACTAGGTTAACCTTAAGACATAATAACACAAATTTATTTATTTATTTATTTGTACACTATTTGTTAATATAAGTATAGTACATTACAACATAGAGGGCGGCCAGTAAGTTACAATACCCCTTTACCTACCCCGGCACGTGGCGCAGGTGGAGCGCCTGTCGCCGTGGGACCTGGAGCCACTGGACCCGTCGCGCCTGCCCGCCGTGGCGGGTGGCGCCGTGGGCGTGCTGCCGCACGAGCTGGAGGCCGCGCTGTACCGCGCCGAGCCCGCCGAGTGGCCCCCGCGCGGCGAGCGCGCGGCCGCGTGCCGGGCCATCGCGCAGCACGTGGGCGCCGTCATGTCGCTGTCGGCGGCCGAGGCCTTCGTGGCGCCGGTGGACCTGCAGCGCTACCCGGCCTACGCGCGCGTCGTGCCCTACCCCATCGACCTCGCCACCATCCGCGCGCGCTTCGACAACCTCTTCTACAGGTATGTGTGTATTGTGAACTTGCCATTATTTTTAGGAAAGAACAAAATATGTATATACCGACTCCTTTTACGGCCACGTCATTCTAAAAATAACTATTCAAATCTAATTATTTATTACTTTGCAAACTTATGTAATTTATTTAAAAAAATTATTAAAAAGTGCGTGGAGGACTCCACGCGGAACAAGTGAAACCGACTCACTCTGTTGCGTCGGTTGCATTAAACGTTTAACGCAACCTTGTTAGAAGTCGCATAAGAAGTTTCACTTCAATAAATACAGTTGTGGTCATATAAATAATTAAGAACGATTTGATTTTTTTTATCTTAACCATGTCATGTGTAGTTATTTGTTCCTTCTTAGAAGTAACTAGTTATGTTATGAAATAACCAAGGATAACCAAATTATGTGTCCAGCCAGTAAGTAGTAATATTAGGTTCAGATTTCATGCATAAAATTTATCTATGTATTTTTAGCCCATCATTTGTATCAACGTATGTACCGCTAGTATAGAAAAGTTTTGCGATACCAAGAGAAATACAAAAAAAAAACTTCATTCAAACTAACAAGTTTGAAAAACTTCCCTTTAAATAAGCGTACATAATTATATGACTACCAGTGTATATACATTTTTTTGTAATAAAACTTCTAAATGTATCGAATTTTGTCGTTTGATTCACTCATTTTGGCGGGCAGAAAACAAAAAAATTACGAGTCTTTTTTTTATTTATTTTTAAATGTCATCTATTTAATGGTATCCAAACCAGCTAGATACAAACAGTACAGTCAAATAGATTTTACTACAATTTTATATACCTATAAAATATGAATAAACTTTTCCTCGACCTATTATTTTCGAACCATTTGGGGTTGAAACCCTTGGCTCCACCCGCGCATCCCGCACCCGATGCTGCCAGGAACAGCTCCATAACACACACCACTCTGACACCCCTGTGCCCCAGACGCGCGGCCGCGGCGCAGTTCGACGTGCGCTACCTGGCGAGCAACGCCGAGCGCTTCAACGAGGCGCACTCGCCCATCGTGCGGCAGGCGCGGCTGGTCACCGACCTGCTGCTGCACATCATCGCGCACTGGCGCGACGTGGACGTGCTGGCGCAGTACCGCGACCTGGCCGCCTGCTACCACAGCTCCGACGACGAGCCGCTACGCCCGCCCAACAAGGTAACTGATGTGCGTCTCATAGAGTGCTGACACTCGCCCATCGTGAAAATGATGGTGGAATCAAAATGAAAATCTAAAATGGCGAGCAAGAAAGTTTACATCTTGGGTGTCGTTTTCATGTTTTTCGGGGGTGCTAAAGTCGATGGTTTTTTTTTGACGTTGCAAAATTATCAAATAACTTCTCCCGCTCTGGGTGGAGCGGAAGGGCGTGTCAGACTTTTACTGACTAAAACCCACCTGTGTTCCTTCAGTTGCCCGTGTGCCAGGGGCTACGGTATCTCTTTCGAACAGCCCGCACCCCAGGGGTTCAAAATGAGAATCCAAGATGGCAGCTAAGAAAATTTTCAAACTTTTTCGGTTTTAGCACCCCAAATACTTAAATGAAGTGAACTATTAATAGCATCTAGTAGAATGGTGCTGATCCACGCGTCATGTTCGTGTTAGTGGGCGCCGTCAGTAGGGACTGATCATCTCTTAGTTGCCAAAGCTTATTTTATTTCTAAATTGTTTCTTTTACTGCACTCTGGACGCTTTAAACGTGTGTGTTTTTTAACATCTTTCTCACATTTGATTATAAATGAAACATTAATGGTGTAACTAACAACAGACTTCATATAGTTTTTTACCCATTCTTCTCTTAAGGTACCTAAGTTTTAATGGTAAGATTTTTACAGAATACACCGGTTGTTTGATAAATGTGCCATTACTTTATTTTACATTACTATTTTACTTTGGTATTATAGTTTGTGTTTCACGAACTGTCCAAATAAACGGTATTCCTTGTTAGTTGTATTATATAATATGTTGGTGTGTCCCGCCCGCAGGCCCGGCGCGGCGGCACGGCGTGGCGCGGCGCGTGCGGCAGTATACTGACGGAGCTGATGGCGTCGGTGGACGCGGGGCCCTTCCGCCAGCCTGTGGCGCCCGAGCAGGCGCCGGGTAACTATGCTCATTTATATGTTTATTATAGCCCATTTGTTCCCGTGGGTGGCGCAAAAGACGACATGCCACGCTATCCACAAGCGAAAGAGGACGAGGCCTTTTTGGGCAATGGTATCCACAGACGTTCAAGTGACGGTAGCACGGTGCGTAGTGATATAACTACGGCGTAGCACGTTGCGTAGTTTTATAACTACGGCGTAGCACGGTACGTAGCGGTATAACTACGGCTTAGCACGGTAGTGTTAGAAAATTTAGTAAAGCGGTAACATTTGTCCCCGCAGACTACTGCCGCGTGATCGCCGTCCCCATGGACCTGGGCACGGTGCGCGCGCGCCTGCTGGAGGGCGCCTACTCGCACGCGGACCAGTTCGCCAGCGACGTGCGCCTCGTGTTCGCCAACAGCCGCCAGTACAACACCAACAACCGCAGCCGGGTACGTGCCGCGCACACACACACGCAGGCACACACACCTCTGATGTCTTACTCATAGTGTTACGTCACAGATCTACTCGATGACGGTCCGCCTGTCGGCGCTGTTCGAGGCGCTGTGGTCGCGCTACAGCAGCACGTGGACGCGCGCAGTGCGCCGCCCCGGCCGGGCTGCGCGCGCGCGACGCACCACGCGCAGGACGCGCCGCACTGCAGGCAACAGTGAGTACGCTCCACGTAGCGGCACGTAGACCCGACGTACACTTCACGTTGATGGCAAACCAATCGTTGCACAAATATTACGACACGCAAGCAAAATTATCCGCGCGACTTTTATAGTACATCTTGACAACCTACATTATTTCTACTAAGATGTATCAAAATCAAAAGTCATTTATTCAAATTAGACTGAGAATCAGCACTTTTCGAACGTCAAAATACATAAGACAGTCCCCCCAAAAACGCCCACCCGTCACCACTTCCTAGTGGTTTAGCTGGGAAGAAAAAGTGGCGCAACAAACTCCCCAACAGCACAGCTGTCTGTTAAGTTAGATAGACTTGATTCTATACATACATAGACAAAGTAATATAAACATTACGAGAACAAAAAAAATACTTAGTCAATAAAAAATAAAATATAAAAAAATATATTTATATGAACCCATATAACCTGTCACTTTTGATTATTATAAGCGTGTTTTTTAGTTTTTTAAACTATTATTTATTTTCTATTTTTTAGTTCTGTTAACTACAAAAACGTGTTTCTTTTTTTTTTCTCAATTATGTTTTTAATTATTGAATTTTCATCGGTCCTCGACAAGTTTACAAAGTTTCAATGAAATCTGACCGTTTAAAGTGGGTCAAAATCGCGCTCAAAGGAGTCGGTTACATACAAACAAACAAACATACAAGTGAAGCTAATATAAAGCGTGTAATATACATACACAACACCCATTTGGTAGAAAGATACTCCCTTTTCAATAAAGGATGTCTGTCTGTCGTGGCCATGTCGTAGATTTGCTCACTTCATTAAATGGCCATATCTAGAATAGGGTATTACTTATACTCATTTTTTTAAGTGTCTTAATTAGATTCTAGAGTGCTAATAAACAACTAAAAAAAACACAACATTTTTATTTAATCGATTAGTGCCATAAAAATGCATTTAAATTTTGCATTTTTAAAAGACACGGCCGGAACTTGTAGTGAGCTTTGCCCTCAAAAAAAATTTTCATGTACATTGAAGTCAATTGGTCATATTAAAGCTCACAGGTATGTTTTTAACATAGTTTAAGTTTTATGATCAGAGAAGAAGCGAGAGATACTGCAAATAGGTTTTTTTTTAAGTGCCTTAATTTTTTGAATAGCAATGATTGTTACTTCCGAGTTTTATTGACAAAGCTAAACGATTAATACAATAATGTGGTATGGATATAAATTCCGTTTTTTCACTAGCCGTCGGTGTTCCATACATTTTCATAGAATTATGCATCAAGTCAGCTAGTGAAAAAAGAGCCAGAAATCAAAATAGGTACCAAGTAAAACTTATTGGTAATTATATTGATGTGTATACATATATATTGGTAATAGTATCTGGCTAGACCTTTCAATCGTCGTCATAGGCTGGCCATAGGATATTTCTGGATATTTTGAATTCCTCATAGCGACTTGGCAAAAAACAATATACTTATATATGTTACCGGCCAAACACGATTTCAGGCCAAACTAGTTTGTCCTAGACCAAACTGATTTATTAAGCCGGGGCACGCCGATTAAATGGGTTAGGTTAGGTTAGCTTAGAACAGTGACGAAAAGCGCGCGAGCCGAGCGAGCGAAGCGAGCGGCGCCGCAGCAGCGGCCGGCGAGCGTTACTTCCAAAGGCTGTTAACGAAATGGCTAATTAAGCTAGTTGGCTGCGACATATCACGCGTAGGATAAGTCTGTTTGGCCTAAGACAAAATAGTTTGGCCTGAAATTGGGTTTGGCCGGTAACATATACAATTGGATAGACAATAAAACACTAAAATAGCACTTGAATTTTTATTTAAGTATTTAGTTAAGTAGGTAGGATTACATTTGCTTATAAAATGTATCTACTGGTTTTACAGACATTTTATGAAAATAATCATTGCAACAACAAAATATCTTCAAAAGCCAACAAAATGTTTTCAAGGAATGAGGCTGGTGCCGTTATATTTGCTAGATGCCTGGCCCAACCCAAATACCATAACAACGTCATGACATGGCAGCAACACAGTCCAAGCAAGCAGTCCCTAAAAATACAATAGCTAGAAGTATTTGGAGCATGTTTGTAACTTGGCAGATAATTCATTTGGTCAATCCTTCGTGCTTCAGCGGGATTATCAGCTGGTGGAGGTGGTGGTGGTGATCCATGTGCGATACTAGGATTAGGAACTGGTGGAAGTGGAGGTGGTTCGGGCAATCCAGATTCATTTTCCTCTAGTTCTTCCACCTGTCTGTGTGTATTCAGTACTAAGTGGCGCTTAACTCGCATCAGCAGGGATGACATGCTTGCAGATTTGTCCTCCGATCCTGTTTAACAATGTTTCACATTTTTATATAAAGTCTTGACCTTTATTAAAACTGGTAATTATTAGGGCGCAGTCTTACTCTGCTTATAGTTAGCGGCTGACTGTTTGTCTGAGTGCGACCTAAGCTATTTTCATGAAATGGCCACACTATGCACACAGGCAAATAATTGGCGGACTATTTGCCAAGTGAGACTGCACCCTTACTCATTACGTAAAATGAATTTTCTTCATCATGGGAACAACACAATAAGAATTTACAGCAGCCAAGGTAAGATAGTAGACAAAAAATATAAGTTCAACAACACACACTAACTGATAACTGATTGTGGGTATTCCATGAGAAGAAAATATTGATTAATGGACTATTTTCTTCAAGGGTGTGGTATCGCACTGAGTAACGCCTCCCCATTACAGACTGTGTACAACCAATACACACCATTGGGTGCCCAGTACTCTGCTATATGTACCTTCTTCATTGCGTTGGTTGAGCAATACATAACAAGCATTGCAAATCAATCCATATAATCAATAGCACAGCAGAATATTAACAGAAGAAGCGTAAACGAAAGTCCGATAAACGATAGCATAGGGTCAAGTTAAAATATACAACAGAGGAGCTAAAACACGACACTGAACACAGTAATACGTGATAAGATCAAAGCAAGACTGCACAGAGCACAGGGCATTGAGTGACAGATGACAGACAGTAGAGGTGAGACGTATAGAATAGGATAATGGTATAGGTTTTTGGCTGGACATGTAAATACTCATTCCGAGCGCACCAAAAAACGCGTCTCGAGTATTTAGATAAGCGTATGGCGTTTGACACGTAGTAGACCGTATCCGCATCTATGTAGTTGCAAGTTTTGCGACCCACAAGCTCAGTCAGTTCCGGTAACATTGGGAGACGTTCGGTTCGGCACTCGAAGTTTGCGAGTCGATTTATTTATTTTGCATTTCTAAACCATAGGTACCAACAGAAAACAAAATCTCTGTTTCTATTAATATCATGTTTATAAAATACGCTGTCAGTCCTAAGCCTGTTGGTAAAGTATGAAGGCAAGTTTTCAATAAGATTTAATTTTAAGTGAATATTTTAAAATGTAGAAAAGATACGAACACCAACACGTAGTACACACGTTAATAATCCATAAACCGAAAAATACTCTACTCCGATTACTCGATCTCGATGTTATGAAGACTCGGTAGCTATGGAAACAAATAGCCTAAATACTCGTGAACCTAGTTTTTGGAATAAGTATTTAGGGGGACGCATACTTCTAAGACTCAGTATGCGTTTTACCTAGTACGTCTCACCTCTACGCGCGTACACATTTGAAACGTCAAAATAAATGGGACGTTTGAGAAATCAATTTAATAACCACACAAAATCAAATAACACACATATTTTTTTTGGTATTTTTTCTCGCCTGATCTAGAGAAATGTAGTTGTTGCAATTTATTTTAGTATATTTAAGAAGTAATTTTCATACATTAATAATTACTGTACATTTATTTATTCTGAATTGATTTTGAGGGCAGAATCCGGCCATGTCTTTTCGCGCGTAATTGGACGAAAACGCTGGACGCAGTAGACGCCATATTGCTCTGTGGATATGACGTCAGTTTGCTAAAAACAAATGCGCTGATATTTTGTATGACAATTGTATATAATTAAAAAAAAATGAGTTATTGTTCTATTATCGTTGGTTTGCTGTTCCTGAATGCAAAATATTATTTAAACAAAAATTACTTAGGTTACGAAAATAATAAAAGTACAAAGTTGCTCAGTTGACATGCCCTATGACGAAATAACATGGCGACTACTATTTCATGGTGTTCAAACACAGATTAAAAAAACTGAAATCTTTAAATTGTATTTTAAAATTTATTTTGTTGTTTCATGAACTAAAACTAACATTTTCCGACTACATTTTGCCTAAGCTATCTCAATAATATATTTTTAGATTTTTTCTCGTATAGAGTAAAATACCCTATTACTCACCTCATGAAATTCTCGTCTTCTTCTGGTTCTTATATTACAGAAGAAGACGGTCGACGTCAGGTTGACCGAGCCCCACTGCATGGGGCTTCTATTACTGTCTGCAGGGTTTAAAGGAACCTAACCAAGCCGAACCTCAGGGTGCCCCTGACGTCGTCTCAAGAAAAAATTCTCGAGCATTTCATGAAGTGAGCAAATCTACGATATAGCCACGACATCTCCACTCTGCTCCTGTTGGAAGAATAATGTAAACTTATTAAAAGAATAATGTTAGAAAAGTATATTGAATTTTATTATACAGAAACATAACCAGACGATTATAAAAAGTGACAAGTATAGAGTTGAGAGTACAGTCCATAACTATTTGTAAATAGGTAGACCTAATAAGTTTTAATATACAACAGCTCCTCATACTGTAAATGCTTCATCATCATTTTGCTGCCTTTGTCCTGACTTATTCAGGATCGGCGCAAGATGGCTTCTGCTTGTCTATTTTGTAGACACGTCCTATACTAACATTATGACATGTAACTAACAGACGAGCTAGTAAACGGCGCGACGCACGTGGAGTCGGGCAGCTCGGACTCCGAGACGCTGGCGGCTACCTCGCGCCGCGTGCACGCGCGCGCCGGCCAGCACGAGCACGCGGGCACGCGGCACAGTCGGCACGCGCGGGACTCGTGGGACAGCGACGCGCCGCTGCACGTGCATCGGAAAGGTACGGCGCCCTCACAAAACACTCATAACATCACGCCTGTCCCCTCGACCCGAAGGCATCTACGTGTATACCTACAAATTTCGAACAACACACTGTAAATAAAAATATGTTTTTAATTAAATACAGAGTGTAAGGGAAACGCTTCCGAAAACGAAGACAGGTGATAAAGCTAGTGATTCTCGATACATTACCATCAAAAAATCTAGTTTTTTGTTTTTACAATTTTTACCTAATTTAGTATTTTAACCATTATTTGAGATTAAATACATTTAAAAATGACCCCAAGTCCATGCGGCGACTTAAGATTTAGGTAACCTTTGTAAAGCGCCGCCAAAATAAAAATAAGTAGAAACATTACAAATCAAATCAAATCATTTATTTTTGCAAACATGGGTAGCTGGTACATAGATGTTTTCTTAAAAAAGTAGTCCTCCATATTGTACCGTCTCATGGGCATGCAAATAATATTCATTTCCAAAATTATACAGAAATTCTATTGATACCGAATAAATATAAATGTCAAATCATTAGAATTACAAAAAAAAAGAAGAAACAAAAAACAGATTAACACATCAGATACTTTATTACAGAAGCAGTAAACGTTTTAATTTGATGCAAAATAACCAATTTAAGTCGAAAGGTTATTTGGGTATACTTTTGCATCTAGGTTGCATATAAACCCACGTTCTGGCTTCGGAAGCGTTACCTTTACACTTGTATATATGGCCATTGAATTCATACATTTCAACCTTATATAAACACAACATCACGCCATGTTTCCCCGTAGGGTTGGGCAGAAGCTACCTATAGAACACCCACATTTCGCCAGTTATGTTCAAGTCCCATGTAATAGGGGGCGCGCCATATTACCATCAATCAGGCACAAATACAGATTTCGGGCTGCTTTAAGGTGAATGCGCAGTGGTAGACCGCGAAATTCAAATTTTGTTACGTTTTTTGCAATTTTCAGGTGAGTGTCAGCGTTACTTGATCAAAATATGATTTGCGACTATAACATGTACGTATTTACAGATTTATAATCATTAGAATCAATAATACATCTTTCTAAGTTAGTTTTGTTCCATAAGAACAAATTTCTTATGGAAAAGTGCTTGTGGAAGAAATCTAACTTATAAGAGATATATTAGACATTCTAATGACTAAATTCTGTAAACACGTACCTGTTATATTCCCAAATCACATTTTGATCAGGATACAACCTGATACTGACCTGAAAATTGCAAAAACGTAAGAAAATTTGAATTTCGCGCTCTACCACTGCGCATTCACCTTAAGTCAGTAGTATTTAAGTGTAAAAAGTTCGGAATAAAAGGATTTGTTATTATTAGGTAAAGGCGTGGGCAAGAAGAGCAAGAGCAGCAGCGCCAGCGCAGAGCCCGTGCCGTCCACCAGCAGGGCGCCGCCCGAAGGTAGCTATGTGCACTTACACGTGTTCTCTGAATGAATTCACAAAAATAATGTTGTATGTGTTATGTTATTTAAGATAGTTTAATTAAAGACCACGCTACCGCATTAGGATTTTCCTGTATTGATAGCAGTGTTTGTGATAAATAAATAAATAAGCATTATGTACAACAAGTAACATAATTAACGCAAGACCTCATACACTCCAATTAGAGTATTGAGTTAAAAGCATAATACGATGACCAAAACTATTTTTTTTTAAAGCTAACTGATAATATTAAAATAAATAATAGTTTAAAAAACTAAAAAACACGCTTTAAAAACCAAACTAAACGTTTTTTAGTTTTTTTAAACTATTATTTATTTTATATTTTTTAGTTCTGCTAACTACAAAAACGTTTTTTTTTCTCAATTTTTTTTTAAATTATTGAATTGTCATCGGTCCTCGACAAGTTTACAAAGTTTCAATGAAATCTGACCGTTTAAAGTGGGTCAAAATCGCGCTCAAAGGAGTCGGTTACATACAAACAAACAAAAACCAACAAACAAACATACAAGTGAAGCTAATATAAAGCGTGTAAAAAACGTTTCGACCCAAGCATTGCTTTATGCATTTAAAATTGAGTCTTATTTCTTCTTAGATAATATTGAATTTTCTTTGGCTCAATCAGTGGTAGGTATGGCAAATTACATAATTAAAAAAAATACTTATATTAAAAGTTACTGAAATAGATTCAGTAGTCAATTAAGAACAAACTACTTTCAGGTCTTGCGTCTATTCTGTAACACCTTGTGTATATTAATTACTAGCTGCCCGTATCGGCTTCGCACGGGTGGGATCACAATTGTTTTTCGGTTGGGCACGCCACGATAGCGGCGGTAAGTCCCCTCTTTGAGGAGTGGCTTGAGAGGCGCCATGGCGTCCTCACCTTCCGCCTGACGCAGGTCCTCATCGGACACGTATGTTTCGGGAGGTTCCTGTTTCGTATAACGCGGGAGGAAACGCCCGGGTGTTTCCATTGCGAAGATCGCCCTGAGGACACGGTGGAGCATACGGTGGCGGTCTGCCCGGCTTGGGCGGAGCACCGCCGTGTCCTCGTGGAGGCGATCGGCGGTGGCGATCTCTCGCGTCCGGCCCTGGTGCAGGCCATGGTACAGAGCGAGAGTGAATGGTTAGCCGTCACCTCCTTCTGCGAAGCAGTAATGCTCGCGAAGAGGGAGGCGGCGCACGTGAGGGAGAGGCAGTATATGCGCCCTCACGGCCGTAGTCGCCGCGGGAGACGCCCTGGGCGTCGGGAATCCCAGGCTGATTCCCGGCCATCGTAGGCGCGGGCTTGCGGACGGCGAGTAATGGGTAGCTCGCTGTCCGGTAAGGACCAAGCCCGGGTCGACGGCGCGTTGTGTTCCACGCGCGCCTCAAAGTGATGTCAGCACCAACTGGTGGGGTCCGCAAGGGCCGATGCCTGCCAGGGGTGCGGGTTGTTCGAAAGAGATACCGTCGCCCCTGGCACACAGGCAACTGAGGGAACACGGGTGGGTTTTAGTCAGTAAAAGTCTGACACGCCCTCCTGCTCCACCCAGAGCGGGAGAAGTTATTTGATAATTTCCCATCCTCAAAAAAAAAAAAAAATGTTTTTCGGTCGACCGCTTTTTCCCCGATTTACTTTGCAAATCCGACTACCACGAAGAAATCTTTTCATTTTTCGGTTTAATATATAGCCTATAAGCTGTTCGGGCAGGACAACGTCTCTCCGGTCAGCTAGTGTGAAGTAAAATATTTCGATTTTGATTGAACTATTTTACTACAGAATGTTACGTGGAAGTGAACGGGTCGTGTGGCGCGGCGTCGTCGTACTCCGGGGAGGGTGAGTCCTCCAGCGAGCGGTCCAACATACGCGTCGTGGAGGAGGAACTCCAGGACGACGAGGTCGAGCTCACATACGAGGTCAGTACATCATCATTCACTGTATCTTCACTACATATTATTAGGTCTTTACCTATGAAATTGCCGTTTTGCAGTACTGGCCATTTCAAATCAAAATAATTTTTGTTTGGGTAAGAATTCTAATTTCAAATTAATTTTATTTTAAAAACATGGATTTTTTTTTCCAAAAGTAGTCATTTGTTTATTGATTAGTGTTACATTTTCATCGCATTTCAATCTTTTTCGTCATCATGGATACGTTAAAAATTCGAGTAATTATGGAATATGAGTACCGTCGTGGCAGCAACGCGGCACAAGCGGCACGCAACATCAACGACGTTTACGGAGCTAACACTACAAACCAACGCACCACCTGTTATTGGTTTGCTCGCTTCCGTTCTGGAAATTTCGACCTGAAAAATGAACCTCGCGGTCGTCCGAAGACTTTGGTCGACAATGACGAATTAAAGGCGATTGTGGAAGCTGATGATACACAATCTACGGCTGAATTAGCAGCAGCTTTCGACGTTAGCGTCAAAACAATATTGGTCCATTTGCGTCAAATTGGCAAGGTAAAAAAGCTTGACAAATGGGTGCCCCACGAACTCAATGATCGTCAGCGCGAAGTACGCGTCGAGACGTGCCTTGCACTGCTCAACAGACACACAAATGAAGGAATTTTGAACCGCATTGTTACCTGCGATGAAAAATGGATTCTGTTTGATAACCGCAAGCGCTCAGCAAGTTGGTTGGATCCTGGTTCAGCACCTAAACAATGCCCTAAACGAAAACTTACCCCTAGAAAAGTGATGGTCACTGTTTGGTGGTCTAGCGCCGGTGTGATTCATCACAGCTTCTTACCAAACGGGGTGAGCATTACTGCAGATGTGTACTGTGAAGAACTGAACACAATGATGGAGAAGCTGGCACATCTCCAACCAGCATTGGTCAATCGCTCGTCTCCGCTGCTCCTGCACGACAACGCGCGACCTCATACTGCACAGCAGACGGTCTCCAAGTTGCAAGAACTGGGGTTGGAAGCTCTCCGTCATCCGCCCTACTCACCAGACCTTGCGCCTACAGACTACTACTTTTTCCAGAATTTGGATAACTTCTTGGCGGGAAAAAAATTCAATACCCGAGAGGCAGTACAAAATGCCTTTGAAGAATTTGTTGCCTCCCGTCCAGCTGATTTCTTTAAGAAGGGCATCAATAAACTGCCACTGCGATGGCAAAGATGCATTGATTGCATGGGTGATTACTTCGATTAATACAAATAAAAAATACATGAAAAAAATTCGTTTAAATTTTTTCATACAAAACGGCAATTTCATAGGTAAAGACCTATTATATAAAAACTTTTTCCAAAAAAAAAAAGACAACCAACTTCCTGAAAAACACTACAAAGTGAAAAATAACTTTAATTTTGGAAATCGGTGACTAGGGATATGTATTTAATTTTGTTGTTTTTTAGTTATAGTACCTACCCCACATCAGTTCGAAATTTCATCATCCTTGGGGTCAAAATAATGCATATTTATGAGATAGCAGCAATCGCGGTTGATTTGCTGTCATTTTTTGAAGAGTTCCGTTGTCTGTCTCCGAAACGCATCGTTAGATATATCGCTCCTTTAGAATTATGGAGACCTAATGTGAAATTAGCCGCAAGCAAAATTATTTAGAATTATTAGAATTATAGAGACCAATTTTGGTTGCGGCTAATTTCGTATTAGGTCTCTATAATTCTAAAGGTGCGATATTTGGAATTTAAATGGGTCCATTTTGGGGTATACACGTTTCGAACAAAAAAAGAATTTTCCAAATCCGTCTATATGATGGAGTTATGCCCGAACATACAGTCACCTTTTTTTTGAAGTTGGTTATAAAGTAAGTCTTCCGCCGCATCTGTCTGTCTGCGATGAACTTAAAAACTACTGAATGCATTTTCGTGCGGTTTTCAACAATAGATAGAATGATTTATGAAAGAAAGAAAGAAAAAACGTTTATTTGCGGTAAACATGACGCAAAAAGAAAAGGAACACAAAAAAATAAATAAGAAGGTTGGAAACATGCGTCACATCCACGCAAAACGGCTATCACTCAGCATTATGCTGCGACCCTATGGAATACAGAGCCCCAGCGCTGGTTTTCAGGGACAGCCGGCTTTGACGTAATGACGTCGTCGTTTAGGTGTTTAATTTGTTAAGTTTTCGTGTGAATTGGGTAACGCTGTCGATGCCGCTGGCAAAACCTAGTGTACATACATGAAACACCAATCTACATTAGTAGGCAGGCAGTAGTCATATGTTCTGGTTGTAATGTTCCAGAGCGGCGCCAGCAGAGGGCGCGCCTGCCGCAAGCGACGCATGGCCAGCACAGCCAGCAGCGCCAGCAGCGCCCGCCTGCGCAGGCGCAGCGCGCGCCCGCGGCGGAGCAGGCACGCGCACAGCCAGCCTGCCAAGCGGTCAGCACTACACACACATGTTTATTTATTTATTTAAGAACCTGGAGGACTTACACCTAATAAAACAGACAAAAAAAAGGAAACTATAGTCACCAGCAGGCTTAGCATGACGTTTTCTATTTCTACGAAGAATAGACAGTGCTTTTTCAATACAAAGTGACAGTTTGTTTCTCCATTTTTGACATTGCTCCGTAGATATCCTTCTACAATCTGTCATTGTCTTTCAATTTTAACGATCTTTGTCTAAGTCCTTATAAATGTAGACTATTTCCGGAGAATATTTCTTCCCAAACCGTCAAAATCACACAGACAACAAACTTTCTACTCGACGGCCACTAAGTATATACGATTATCTACAAAATCATGATTCGTTTAGAACGTATAACTGTGATAATTAATAGAAAAACATAGCTATCTTCTCTTATTGGTTTTCTGCAAGCTTAGCACGAGCACCGATTTGTCGACGGAAGAATAGACATTTCTATTAATTAAATGAGGTGTACCTCATTTAATTAATAGTCATGTCTATTCTTCCGTCGACAAATCGGTGCTCGTGCTAAGCTTGCAGAAAACCAATTACAAATCCTCACGTATGTATTATAATAATAATTTATGGTGCGATCACAAAAACAAAGAAAAAATATACATCGCCTTAATAAATAGAGAAGTAATATACTATATAAAATTGTTTAAAAATACTATTTTACTTTTAAATAGACTGTTTCTTTTTTCAAGCAAGTTGACTTAGTAACCTTAGTTATACTTTTTGTTTGAATTTCGATTAAACATACATAGATAAAAAATATGATTTCAGACGAAAAATTATCATTAATTCTCTGTTTTACGGAAATATTTTTGGGTTATTATTGTAAAAATAAAATAAAAAATTGATTTGAGCATTTCAAATAACAAGCTACAGTCCTACCACAGACATTTTAATAAATTACTAAACTATTATATGTATGTAACAGAGCATCAAAAGATGCTCGAAAGTAACATTTTACGAAACATCCTTTGCCGAGACAAGGTTTTTACTGACTTATGTAAACAAATTGGAAAATTTGTTTAGAGCGCTCCCTAGACAAATAATGAAATTTTCCTGGACATATTTTTATTTTTTGCCTATGTCTAACCCATAATTACTCATCAAATCTCGAGTCAAACGCTTAAATTCAAGAAAAAATGTGAAAGCGCCCTTAACAAATAAAATATTACAAACAAAAAGTGGCAGATTAACCATTGCGAAAAATCACCATGTGCGGGAGTTTATTTTGCTTTTAACGTTTATGCATTGCTGTTCCCTTTGTCGGCGGCGCGTGCGTTTCGAGTAGTACCTACAAGTTACCTCTAGTGTTACTGTTGATTTTTACATTTTCGATTTGATGAATATTTTTTTAATTATTTTAAAACAAAAACATCTTTTTTTTTAGTTTTACTCTATGCTTCGTAAGTAGTCCATATGGCAAGTTGTTGTGCACAGCCGTTTTGTTGAGCGATTGACGGAGACGCGACATTATTTCAGATGTTCTATTGGTGATATTAATCCCCGCAGAACCCGCGAGCGCTTCACGGAAGCCACGTCGTCGTCGTCGTCGTGCAGCAGCGGGTCGTCGGCGGGCTCGGCGCGGCGCTACGAGTCGGACCGCTCGTACCGGCCGCGCTACTCCACCGACGACGACGCGCCACTGCACCTGTACCGCACGCGCCACGACCACAGCGCCGCGCCGGCACTGCCACACAGGAGACATACTGTAAGTGGCCTTGGATTTTTATGTTGACAAACTTTTTGACATCATCTGTCCCGGATACCTTTAACTACCACGACGAACATTTTCGCAGTCGCCATCTTGGATTTCATTTTGATCGCACTATTGGTTTCAGCACCCTCGAAAACCATGAAAACGACACCCATGATGTATATATATTTAAATTTTTTGTAGCCGCCTACTACGATTTTAATTTTGACCTCACTATTGGGTTCAGCTCCCTCGAAGGCCATCTTAACTATGTCACCCTCACTCTCTCGTGAAGCAAAACTTTTTTTAAAGGAAATTACGGGGACGGGGGAGTGTAAAATTTGGCACACTTGAAAGTATATATGGAGAAGCAGTGGACAAAGTTAATATGTATTTTTTAAAATAATGTAGTAGAAATACAATTTTTCTTTTTACATCTCTTTAATTCCTGTAAGTTAAATAACTATCTAAATACAAAAACAAAGGACACTTAGGCGTCGAAGTATTTATTTATTTTAAATGAATTGTGGTCGAATTTGGACTGCTCTAATTCTTTTTATTATACCATTAGTATGATTTATTCAAAAGTCGCTATAAATGCTTTGATTCTGACTATTGAACATGTTTCTTACATCCAGGCCGGAGTATCACTCCGCGCGCGTCGCGCTCAGCGGCAGTACAACGAGGACAGTGAAGAGGACTCGGTAGCTGCCATCAGCAAGCGGCTGCAGCACCACCAGCACGCGCGCACGCACCACGCGCACCAGGCCAGCAGGAGGAGGCACCATGCTGAACAGGTACCCAGCATTTGGACTAGAAAGAAAGAAAAGAAAGAAAAATTGTTTATTCTGCACAAACAAAACGCACATTATAAAAATAAAATAAAAAATTAAACATAAAATGCACCCAATACAAAAGCCAAAAGCCCCGTATTCACGTATAAAAAGTTTACAATTTTGTCCATTACTTGTGTTGATGTCAGGGCTAGTGACCAAAGACAATAAATAGACGTTACGAAACTGGCAAATTACGTAATCAATCAAAACAAAATAACAAATGCCGATTTCAGAATTTGCAGAGTGCATTATTGAATACTGTTGCAAACAAACATACCACAATAATAAGAACAATAAGCCGTGCGTCGTATCTGTGCAAGAACAGGTCTTTGCTCAGCAAAATGCTGTGACTTCGGAAAACCTATCGTCAACAGCGCTGGTTTTCAGCAAATACCATAAAAGTGACGCATGACGTCCCCCCTGTGAGCTAATATCTCGGGTAAGTCTAATTTTCCACGCAAATAATATGTGATTCCAGTTGAAGATAGTATGTATATATAAATATATCTGTATATAAATGAAGTTCAATAAAAAAAACAATAAATACTTAAACTAAAACCTTATTACATTGATAATAAAAATGGTATGTAATAACTATTATAAAGACAGTGTGTACCATGAGAATTGCGATAGTATGGCGGCCATTTGTATTGCGGCAAATTAGCCAATTGGCATCTTTGTTTTAGCCGAAAGAACATAAGTCTCTCCCCGAGCGTCACCACATCGAGTGGTGCGATGCTTCCCGTATCCAGCGGATTCTCGTGAAATACCGTAAAATATTGTTACGCGCTAAAGCTAAAGTAATTAGTTACCACTAGCGCCATCTTGTATCGAGTAGCAGAATTAATTGAGTCAAGATCTATCTAGCAATCTCGATACCAGAATCTTCTAGAATTATCAACATCTGTTCAGTCGGGGCCGGTATGTACTCGAAGATTCTAGATGCTTCATTTCTCGAATGTTCTTAGGGCCCTATAAAAGGCCGGAACAGAGCAAGACCCGGCAGTATTGGTCAAGCGATACAGGCGAGAACATCGTAAGCGATCTTCAAGTGCGATTAAGAGTGATCAGTAGTGAAATTGTATTTTGTAATTAGTGTGTTTAATTAAAGTGTTATCTTTGGTAATTTATATTGGCAGTTTTTAATTGTCACGAACCTGAAGCTCGTAACAACATGTTTATGTTGTGTGTCCCCCAGAGCGCGAGTGCAGAGGGCGGCGCGGCACACACGAGTGACCACAACTACTTCAACGGGCACGCGTCGCACGCGCCGCATGCCGCGCACAGTTCGCAAGCGTCGCACAGCGCGCACAGAGCGCACGCGCCACACGCCTCGCACAGTTCGCACAGTACGCATAGTGCGCACAGGACCAATGGAAACGGTACGTGCATACACTCATACTATACTTACTCATACTGTTCCAACAGGAGCTCATGTCTTTGAAGTCACATTGTTGTAAGTAATGGAATAAATATATACAATATCTGATGAAATTGTAAACAAACACTATTTGGGTTATATTCCTACGCAATCACTCCCTAGAACAATTTAGTAACACATTCTGAATCTGTATTTAGACGGTTTCAATTTTTAATGTCACCATTTTTACAATATTTTTTTAATTGTAATCCAAAAATCAATGTAGAAAATTAATCTCAACTGTCAAATAGTTAGTCATTCAATTTAATACCTAGTGTAAATATGTATATTGGCAAATGATAAACATCTTTTAGGTGATTTAATTAAAAAAAATTGGGTATTAAAATGTTAAAAGGACTCAAATTTTTAGTGGCACTATAAAATGACATCCACAGGCATGTTTTCTGATCCATTTGTTTACATCGTCTTCACATACTTTTGGAACAGATCATAGCTAGCATGGTAATAGGGGTATTTGACCCACCTAAGCTCGCCAACGACCAGATCCATGTACTATCGTGATACTCGATTTTTTTTCTCTAATGAAATAGTAGTTTCTGAAACTGTTGCTTAATGAGGGGTATTAAAACATGAGTGGCTCGGTTTTTTATTAGTATCACACACGTGCTTTAATACCTAGTTATGTGCAGTTTCAAACACTACTTAATCTATTCATACATTGGGATTGAACCTATTAAATGAAAGATCAAAGTTAAAAGAGTAAAATCGCGCGCACGGCATGTGTTCCATTAGAAAAAAATTCTGATCGAAAATCCTTGGTAAAATTAATTTCTTGGATTTGCCCTGTATCATGTTGGTAAAAAAATAATAGTTTATAAAACTAAAAAACACGCTTTAAAAACCAAACTAAAAAAGGAAAAAATAATTTAATTCATTTAAAAAGCGTGGGGTGCTTTTAGAGGTATTTTTATAATTAATTAATGTCAAGCACCCCACGCTTTTTAATTGAATTAAATTATTTTCTCCTTTTTAGTTTGGTTTTTAAAGCGCGTCTTTTAGTTGTAAAAAGTAAAAATGGTTTTATAACATTATTTTGTAAGAGAAAATGTGTTATAATTTGATTATATTTTTAAATTTCGGTATTGTGTTTAAAAAGTATGTCTATATGTATAAACTCGATTTGAAGTTTTATGATAGATGAATGGATAATTTGATTGTATTTTGTGACTAAGCAATATTTTGTAATACAGATATGTGTTTTTAAGTTAGTTTTAAGTACAGTAGTAATATGTACACATGCCGTGTATCTCATCTTGACGTTACAGTGTGTAGAGGCAGCTTCAGAAAAAGAGCTGTAGAAATGATTTGAATTAGCAATTATTTTAATGTAGTGAAATTAAAATGTTGTTTTTGAATAAAATCAGTATCTCAACAAGACGCTTGAAGAGGCGAGTTTATATCCCACGGAAACAGCGAGCGTTGCGAGTGGAGCCTTGTAAGTAGTCGCACGAACAAGTTCCAAACATTACCTGCCACCACCTACATACAAACAAAACGCTAAAATATGTTGCAGGTACCGCGGTAGACGGGTCGGGCGGGTCGGCCGGGTCCAGCGCGGGCGCGCCGGGCCCGGGGGCGCCGGGCGCGGTGTCCATCTCGTCGCGCGGGCGCGTGCGCAAGCTGACGGCCAAGGCGCGCGGCCTGCTGCGCGACTGAGCCAGGGCCCGCGCGCAACGCGCGCTGCGGTCCTAGGGCTGGGAACTCATTGGTGATCCCGTGTGGTGACTAACTTAGTGCTAGGTGATGACTGGTGACGTGGTGACGGTGATACTACTTAATGTTTCAGTGTGCGCAAGAATGTGTATTACACACAGTATATTTTGTCTTCAATCGAGTAATAAACTCACAGTGAACTAAATATGGGAGCTTAATTATATAGAAGAAATATGCCCATTTTCACTTACACTAAGTGTCGCTATGAATGCCTTTTTGACGCTCGTCTTAGTTCCGAAAGTTGAAAATTCAACAACGCGCTTATTGTTAGTAAAAATAGAGCAGGAATGTATAAAAATGTTAAGAAAAGCTATACTCAATGCTGTCAGGCAGAGTCCAATATTAAGTGCATGCTACTTAATATGCAGTGCAAGCAAATAATACTTCCATATTGTTTTCAAATACTTGAATTATGCATGAGTTTGATAGTGACTTCATTTTTAAGATGTCCAGAAAATGTCGACTGTATCAAGCTCCATGAACAATCATTATAATCACAGATCGGCATATTTACCTAAAGATAATTTTTAGCTATGAAAGTATGGAAGTGACTTTATAAATTATTTGTAATATTTATTAAATACCCCGGGTTTCTTGATTGCATAACTATTCAGATGTGTATTAAGTTAAAATTAATGTTTAACCCGATACAAGTATGTGTATGTACTGGAGGAGAGGTGGTTTGTATTAATTAAAACAAAAAATAAACAAATTACTTACCTAAATTAAGACTTTTTCGATACAAAAGCGCATTCCATGTTAGCCAACATCTCAACTTTGGGTGAATATGCATCCGAATATCCGATCTCTGATTATAATATAGCTGTGTGCTGTGTCACACCTATTGATATACAAAAACCCCAAGATGCACAGTCTTGAACATAAGTAACACTCAAAACTGTCGCCAATTATACGTCAGTGGTTAAAGCTATGATAAAACACATTATTTTTTCAAATTCAACCTTACACGCATGACTTAAAGTGGTTTTTACAAAGCAATGTCCAAAAAGACTACTGAAAGATGACTGCGCACATTGCGCCCTATTTATGCGGACGTTTGTGAGACGCTGATTGTGTATCTTGGGTATTTTGTATAACAATGGTTTTCACCGTAACATTAAGGACACTGAATATTTGTTAACTAACACATCGAAGTTGCAGGCAAACTAGTGTGGTACGTTTTTATCGACAAAATTGAGTATTTGACTCACAGTTTAGTGTTGTGTGTAGGTAGGTGTATGTTATCGATATCGATAGTGAGCGGCTCGGTCGCGTCTGTCTTGTGATATTACTGTATATTGTAGTTCGTTGTAAGCTCAATAACTATACATATTTAATAACAGTGCCGTCGCTGTTCAGTTGTCTGTGTGTTCTAAGATGACTGGTTACACTGTTACCTTATTATAAATAAACTCAACAGGGCCAATACTCATGTTATCAATTATAGGTCACATTAAATTAGCTGGCAATACTTTACCCACGTTTTGGGTATCGATATCCAGAATTAATGAAAAAAAAAAAACAATACTCTTTTTTCATCATCTGAAGTTTGTTCAAAACTTTAAATGACACTGTGACATGTACATTAAGGCAACCAAACGACTGCTATATTATGGTTTTTGGAAATTCGTAAAAAATATACGAGTTTCATGAAGAATTACTAAAACAGCTGAGCGATGTACGCGCGCCCGGCTGACGCGGTCCGCTGACCGATTACGTGCATTGACCTTCGCATTTTTTTTTTTGTTTAAATCGTTTTGGATATCGATACCAAACACGTTGGTAAAGTATTGCCAGCTAATTTTATTTGACCCTGTATTTAATCACCTTTATTGCGTAGTGTTAAGGGTGGTTTTCCTAGTTCAAGTGCTATTCACGTCCACTTCGCAGTGCCTTCACGGCAATATATCGGTGGGAGTTTGGGAACAGTCCCAACATTCACGTGTTCCCGTGACAAGAATTATGTTAGCTCAATATAGTAAATCAATGTTTCACTGCATTAGCGACAGCACACGCTCGTGCAACAAGTTTGTGTGTGTTTACTTCGAAACAAATGTTTGTAGGAAGCAATCTCACGTCGAGTGTAGCGCGCGCCTAACTTATGATATGTTAAGAACAATGTAATATAAGAATTAATTGTAAATATTAGACGATTGTGAGTGAAGTACTTAACGCACATGATTAGATTTATTTGTACATGTAGCATCTACACTCAATAAGACATCGGGGCTTTATACATGGCATTTGTCTCTGTTTTATTGTATGTAGCGTGTAGGCCCTCTATACGTAAATATTGAGTGTTGCCAGTATTTAAGTGCTGTGTAGGGTTGTAGTAAATGGTATTCAATTTGAAAAATCATTTATTTGGTATATCATTAAAGTTATTGTAGCAGTTACGGAGCCCGGACATTATTCGATCAGAATTAAAATTAATTATTAATTTTAATGGAATTATTTGATCAGACGCCCTAGTGTGGCACTAGGACCACAGCAAAATAAATAATACTGTGAAAAGATGGCGGCGTGAGTTCCGAATTTGACCACGCGCTAAAATATACTTGTACAACTGTAGGTGCGAAGGGTGCCTTAGAATACGGTTTCTTTTAAGACCATAACGACCGTCATGAAAAATCAATCATTTTCACAGTATTTTTTATTTAGCGCGCCCGCTATCAGCTGTGAGTCGCTTGACCCCGGGGTCAAGCGACTCACAGCTGATAGCGCGCGGGCGGTCCGTTGTTAAATTAATGAAAAAAAAAAAGAATAATTCACGGTAAAAGTATTTTTTTTTTGTTTGTCGGTAACTAAATTAAATTACAGCTGATGGTGTATTATTCTTGTTAGGTACTCAATATTCTCGTGAAGTGATTGGGACATGCGTTAGTTAAACATAAAAAAAATCGTTTCTTTGGGAAAGTCGTTTGTTATGATGAGTACAATCATGTGTTTAAATATCGGTCACTAATTACCAGTCGCCCTATGACCTTGTTGGTAATGATCTACAGAAAGGTCAGGTGCCTAGTACTCGCAACTGGCGTGCGTGTGTGACCAGCAGGCTTAGCACGAGCACCGATTTGTAGACGGAAGAATAGACATGACTATTAACTAAATGATGTACAATAAACTCAAAAACTCAAACTCAAAGCATTTATTTCAATTAAACCATTTTCAGGCACTTTTGAATTGTCAGAAAGTTGAAGCTAGTATAATAGGAGAAGATAGCTATGTTTTTCTATTAATTATCCTGTGATAATTAATAGAAAAACATAGCTATCTGCTTCACTTCGGTGAAGTTACAATTAACTCCGAAATAGACGGTAATAGCAACTTAATTCTTAGAATGCTTTGATTTGACTTTGATGACGAAAAGCAGTACAAATTATTTACAAAATCATGATTCGTTTAGAACGCATAACTGTTTATGCGTTCTAAACGAATCATGATTTTGTAGATAATCGTATATATACTTTGTGGCCGTCGAGTAGAAAGTTTGTTGTCTGTGTGATTTTGACGGTTCAGGAAGCATTCTTCTGAAATAGTCTTAAGGACCTAGACAAAGATCGATACAAACAAAAGACAAAATGACAGATTGTAGAAGGATATCTACGGTTCAATGTCAAAAATGGAGAAAAGAAATGTGACTTTGTATAGAAAAAGCACTGTCTATTCTTCGTAGAAATGGAAAGCGTCATGCTAAGCCTGCTGATGTATGAATGTAAACGAGGCCTAAGGAGTATGTAACGTAGCAGGTGGCGTTCAGTAGTTTGTCTACCCACATGGGTAAAAGCCGTGAGTTTATGTATTATTTTGTGTAATAGTTTCTCTAATCTATGCACGGAAGAGAAAAAACATGGAACTGCAAAGTAGGCGTGGCACGCGTGCCACAAATAAGCGCTGTTACGCGTAGTTGGTCCCAGTCGTGTTCTGACATCGCGTCGAGTCACTAGTCTCACGACAAATTTAATTTTCCGTAGCTATGCCGTATTGTTACATTTTGGAGTGCAAAAATGATAGTAGGAGAATAAATCTTAAAAATTGAGGTGTTTCGTACCATCGATATGTACGGTTTTATTTGTTTTCTAATAAAATCTTAGTTATTTTCAATTTACTAATAATTTAATATAACGTCTGGTTAAAATCAACCTTACATGATTAAAATAAAGTTTATTTTAGATTGATTGTATTCTCTATTTCATTCTGGAAAGTACTTCGCTACTCAATTAGTGATGCAGTCGGGTCGGATGTTGGTTTTATCGATGGATATCGATAAAAGAAAATTAGTCATTTAATATTTATTGCAAAATAACATTACAATACCACTATAGTTCGCTTAACATTCATACACGAAATTTATTTTAAGAAGTGTATTATGTTGCATAGATGCTTTATAGCAAAAATGTAATCAAACTTTTACCTAATAACGTAATTATTATAATTTTAATGATGCCTGAGACGTTGCATTGCATTGACTAATCGGTCATTTCGGTGTGTAAGATCATTCAGTCATCAAACCGCCTCAATGACAGTACAACAAATATTTCAACGCCACTCCAGTGCCACTGAACAGTTCACCGTTTTCGAAAATCATTAAGTTTTTTAATCAAGTCAGTTATCATGTTTTATTATTATCACTTAAAAATATGGATTGAATTGAAATTAAATTAAACACAGTAATATTTTTTTCTCCTGTTCATTGTTTTATTGGTATTGTTTTCAATAGTATTATTTTTATTTCAGTTATTTATTTTATTTTCAAATAACACTACGTTATTCTTCCTACAGTTTTATTACTGAACTCTCAACAAGACACCCAATATTTGAAAAAAGTATCTATCGATATCGATAACCTAATTAAAAATGCAATGCATCTGCACTGGTGCGGCCCTAATCGAGTAGCAATAGATATCGACCTATGACGCAAATGTCGACCTTATATTTATCACATTTAAGTTTAAAATTGGGACCACTGAAAATACTGCCATCTATGGTCGAGTAGCGGAATTTACTCGGCAATCGAATCTAGTTTGACTTTAGATTACAAAACGTTGTAAATACTTTCTGAGCTAAAGCAAAATAAATCCTATCTATAGAGCCTGAAGGTTTATTTCCAGATGAAGGATCTGTGGCTTATGTTAGTTTTGACTAAAACTAAAACAACAAATCAAACGAATTGTTTATTTGTAGTGCATTATATGATTATCGGTTTATGTGTGTGAGTTTGGCGACAACGGTTCCTATAGTAATTTTGTTGCATTGCAGTTCCACCTGTTTTTTTTCTTCCGTGAATCTATGCATTTCACCCGACTGTGGTGGCATGTATGTAGCATGTATCGATATTTTGATGAAATGCGATCAGAATTTATCATCATAATTTATGCAGACTTTTTTTTCGAATGTGGGAAATCATTAAATAACTTCTCCCACTTTGGGTGGAGCAGGAGGGCGTGTCAGAGTTTTACTGACTAAAACCCACCCGTGTTCCTTCAGTTGCCTGTGTGCCAGGGGCCACGGTATCTCTCTCGAGTAACCCGCACCCCTGGCAGGCATCGGCACTTATGGACCCCACCAGTTGGTGCTGACATGTCTTTGAGGCGCGCGTAGAACACAACGCGCCGTAGACACGGGCTTGGTCCTTACTGGACAGCGAGCTACACATTACTCACCGTCCGCAAACCCGCACCTACGGTGGCCGAGAATTAGCCTGGGATTTCCTACGCCTAGGGGATCTCCTACGGAGACTAGGGCCGTGAGGGCGCATATACTGCCTATTTAAGCAGACTTTGAATATCATATCAGACGTGTTCAAGGATTCCAAACCAATACTTACGCTATCTCGTTCTTGCGGATATTAAAAGAAAGTGATTGAAAAGAAAATATGCTATCTCTTTTCTGTGCTTTTTTTTAAATTTATTATTTATTTAACTTGTGTCAAATAACTGTGTATGATTGTGTTTAGTAGCCGTGCCGCCATCTTACTTAGTTTGTATCTATTAGATCAATTTATATGTTAGGATTTCGTTATAAAATTTAAAAGTAAGGATGAAGTCTTCAGGTCAGTAGTAATAAATAACTTTAGCCATAATTATATCATCTGTCTCACAATAACGTTCTTTTATAGGTAATAGTAAAGTAATTATTTGACCATCTAATGGCAACACCAGAGTCGGGTTTTTATTTTATGACAATTTACAATAAATGAATGCGAATATTTTTGTAAAATGTAACACATCTATTATTAATAGTTATTATTATTTTATCATTGTGATATTAAGAATAGGGTATTTTCCAATTTATTAAAAACTTTTTTTAATTTAAAGATTAGGACGAAATATGTAACAGAAAATAAAAATATATTGAATTAAATCCTTTTTCTCAATTAAAAACGCTTAAAATCAAATTTATTTTTCGTTGTTTTGAATTTACCGCCAAAACTCTTCTTGCGATAACTTTTTATCACGTGGTCACACGTGACGTCAGCTTTGTGTAAACGGCACCGGTACAAATACTTTGTGTGGCGCAGTTTTAGAAGTATTTGTGCACAGATGCCTCTGTGCCACTTTTGACTTTCTATCCATAAAAATCTTGTTAATTATAAACGACATTCACTTGCTTACTAACTACTTTAGTTTACACAAAGCTGACGTCATGTGTGGTCACGTGATAAAACAGTCATAGTAAGGAGCGTTTTGGCGGTAAATTCAAAACTACGCAAAATAAATTTGATTTGAATCGTTGTTAGTTGAGAAAATGGATATAAATCATTTATTTTTTATTTATCTGTTACATATTTCATCCCAATCTTCAAATTAAAATAGTTTTTGAAAAATTGGAAAATGCCCTATGCAACGAGCAGTGTGGAGTGACCTTAATAAGTATTGTATCAAATTATTATTAAAAATAAATTTTGACTTGTATGAACAAACGACATCGCACAAACTATACAGTATCATTTTTTAAATGGAAAATATTATAAACTTTGTATGCTTGCTGGCAACATCGAAGCACAATTTATAAAAAAGGCAGAGCAAAGTACAAACGATGTGACCTGCACTTGCCTTCGCTAACAAGAGCTCTAAGGTTCTATTACATACAACTGGCAACACAATGCCGTCGCCACCTCTATTTATAGCTTTGTTTTACCACTTCGTAATATTAAAACAGGGAAGTGTAAAGTTGAATTTTTATATATAAATACTGAATATGTATCAACAGTTTTGTAACTCAATTCTGTTTTACAGAAAACGATTGAAACCTATGTGTTTTGTACCGACAATGCTTTATACCAAGTGTCTTTTTTAATGCAAACACCACGTTTAACTGAGCGCTAGTGTGTTCGAGTGAGTAATAGCTCAATAGTGCAGGAGTGAGGTCAAGTACGCTCGACCGCGCTCTACTTCAATGCTCGATGTGTTAGCAGTAACGTCTAGGATAAGTGTTGTTTAGCGGCTGAGGGCGGCTCAAGTCGCTCGGTGTACATTGTACCTATGTATATACGTGTGAGAATGTGCGCCTGCGACCGAGAGTTGCGGCGCTGAGTTGATACCAAACAATAAAATGAATATTTTGGAAAATGTACTCTTTTATTTATTGAATGTAGCCTTGTATTTATTGATTAAGCTGGCAGATTATAGGCTTTATGCTAGCCAGTAGAGTAGCAGACTAGACCTGACATCAGCAGACCAGTCTTGGTCACGTTGGCAACATCTGAGGAAACAGTAATTTCATATAAGAACAAAAAAATCATTGAAAATTCATGGAGCTAAAACCTACTCATGATAATTATGAGCGTATTTGGGACACTACGTTGATTGATAAGGTAAAATATAGCCTGTAAGTATGTACAGACGCCAGCACATCAAACTACCCCAATCTGTCAAATTTATTTGTTAGATTTTCAACTTTATCACTAGTATATGGTATTTTTTTTGGGTGGGAAATTATCAAATAACTTCTCCCGCTCTGGGTGGAGCAGGAGGGCGTGTCAGACTTTTACTGACTAAAACCCACCCGTGTTCCCTCAGTTGCCTGTGTGCCAGAGGCCGCGGTCTCTTTCGAACAACCCGCACCCCAGGCAGACAAGTATGTGGTTCATGTTCAATTGGGAAAATCTGACAGTTTGGGGTAGCTACCCCACATCAAGCTTGATGTGCTGGCGTCTGTACATAGTGCAAATAAATAAGGAGGCAGTGTAGCAAGCAGAACTAAATCGTTTACTCGCGGCACTACTTTTGAAATGCTAGTCAAAATCAAAATATTATGTTTCACATAAATCTAGAGCTTGGTGCAAGCACAGACATACAAATATATGTCTGTGGGTGCATGGTACCATTTTTTTTTTTTTTTTTTTTTTTTTTGGGTGGGAAATCATCAAATAACTTCTCCCGCTCTGGGTGGAGCGGGAGGGCGTGTCAGACTTTTACTGACTAAAACCCACCCGTGTTCCCTCAGTTGCCTGTGTGCCAGGGGCCGCGGTATCTCTTTCGAACAACCCGCACCCCTGGCAGGTACCAATTTGGTCATTTTCACAGAAGTAGCTATAGTGAAATAAAAATATCGTAAGGTCAAACTGTTTTAGATGTCTGGGAGTCAAAAGCTCCTTATCAAGAGTGAACACGTAGCTTACAATTAAAAGGTAATTTTGACAGTTGACACTGACAGCTGATTAACAATCAACAATGACCACTGACTTAAAATCCCCCTACCTATTAATTTCCCCTCCTTGCTAACATATTCCTCCTCTGAACTGATTGTGGCATTGATGACGTTCATCCGTCACAATGACATAAAACTATAAGGTATTCTTTCTGTGTGGGTGTGGTATACGTGTATTATGTGTTTTAACAATTTTATTACTTATATATTTATTTTGTGTTTGTTTCAGTCCCATACTAATCAATCAAGATCTACATTGTGTTCAACTGTATCAATCGAAGAATTTCACTTGTGTCTCCAGATTTTTTTTTTTTTTTTTTTGTCGGAATTTTATCATGCACACTTGCTTTTCCAATTCACTTTAGACATTGGCAGAATAGTCGACATCGGCTTTAATTGCCATTAAATAAAAATAAAAATAGAATAGAATGACCACTGACGTTTATATGATTTATACGTCAGTGACAATGACACACGTCATTTAGATCTCAAACGAAGCTAGCATTGCAAATTATTCTAGAATTTCTTCAGTAAAAGGCTAATTAATTACTCTAAAAGTATATCATTACGTTGATAATACGTTGAATCTCAATTATTTACATATATTTAGTGTCCGTAACGTCTCAATACCTCAGCACTGTAGGTGTTGTGTGGGTGTTGATATTGTGAAATATCCGGTTTATTTGCGAAACTGAAGGTTTTTTCGCTGACATGGATCCCCTGATTGAGGAAGAGATAATGGCAGAAGAGGAGCCGTGGACGTTCAGTATGATCAACCCGCTCAGTTTTAGTAAGTAAACTTTATTCAAATTTTTACGGCAAGTTACTACTTCTATTTTTATAGATTCATGTTTTACTGACTCTAAACAATGTTCTAACTACTGACACCATATTAAAACTGTGTAATAGTGCATCAACTTAATATCTGGTAGCCATAATAAAGAGGTCCTGCTTGAAAACAATGAAATTAGGTTAATTGTATTATGATTATTGATGTGGCAAGAGTCAGTGACCTGATATGGTTATCATGACCAAAATTGGCTGGATGAATTACTTGAATGTTTCATAATTGATCTAAGTACAACATACTATCCATATTTTAATATAAATGCGAAAGTAACTGTCTCTTTGTTACCTTTTGATGCCTTAACAGATATTGATGAATTTTTATACACAGGTAGACTTTTATTTAGCTTAGGGCATTTGTTCTATGTTACAAGGTTCGGATTCCACACTTAGTCCTTCAGGTAGGCCATTGTATGGGAGCTATGGTATCTGTCTGTGGTTATTCCCACCAGGCCACCACCCTCCAGAGGGTCCTGCATAGAAGACGGTCTGTTATACTAGCTTACATGTATGCAACAACGTTTTCCTATTTATTTAATACTAGCTTTTGCCGGTAATCTTGTGCCTGCTCGGTGATTTTTAAGATCGCCCCGTATTCGTTCATTTCGGTCAGTGAACTAGTTCATTCTAGGTAATATGGGCTGTTATCCGCAACTCCACGTCAAAGCGCGTATTTTGCGTACTACCTAGTTCATTCTATTAGCTCTATTCAGTCTTCGCTCTCAGTCGGGACTTTCACAGAGCAAAAAAGTCTCATTGAAATCGTATCAGTCAAATCAGTCGCTGTCAGTTCTCATTCTTGTTCGGACATACTTTATGGCTCTTTGTAAATGTACGAGGAGCTATGAGAACGAATAGGCCGATTACAAGTCAGCATTCGGAAACGTTTCTTTTAGTACAGTGCTAAGAAACGGTTCCTATTTGTTCTACATTCACGAACTACATAAGACTATTTGACAGTGGCTTTGCCCGCGTGGAAGTCGGTGTATTAAACATATAAACTTTCCTCTTGAATCACTCTGTCTATTGATGAAAACCGTATTAAAATCCGTTGCGTAGTTTTAAAGATCTAAGCATACAGATACGTAAAGTAGTAGTAATAGTTGACTGGTAGAAAATGCCTCAGGCATTAAGTCCGCCTTTGTACAGTATTTTTTACTTGTGCATTATATTTTAATAAATAAATAAATAAAAGTGACTTTGTTTTATACTATGTAAAGATGAGTCACCTATGATAAACATAATAATTTATGTGTGCAATTCATTGAAAACAACTGTTATGCTGCTATTATGTCAACTATTTTAATAAAACACTTGGCTAAAGAATTCATTTATGTGGTGTTTTAGTCATACCAAAGTAAACAGAAAAATTATAGTTTTTACTAGCATTTGCTAGCGGTTTCGCCCACTTAGAGGTCGAAAATTATCCCATGAGACCCGGGATAAAAGTATCCTATGTGTTAATCCAGGTTACAAACGGGGTATATTCATACATGATGATCAGAGATTGGATATTCGGATGCATATTTACCTAAAGAGAATTTTTAGCTATGACAGTATGGAAGCGGCTTTATAAATTATTTGTAATATTTATTAAAAACCCCGGGATTCTTGGATTGCATAACTATTCAGATATGTATTAATTTAAAATTAATGTTTAACCTGATACAAATATGTGTATGTACTGGAGGAGGGGTGGGTTGTATTAGACAAAAAATAAACAAATTACTTACCTAAATTAAGACTTTTACGATACAAAAGCGCATTCCATATTAGCCAACATCTCAACTTTATGTGAATATGCATCCGAATATCCGATCTTTGATGATGATTAAAGTTAAATGTTGTTTAGACGTCAAAAATGTATGGTTAAATAGACGCTAATCATTACTTAACTTTAAGCATCGTTTATAAAAAAGGAGGTAAATGTGTGCCAAATTTCATCCAAATCCGTTCAGCCGTTTTTGTGTGATTGAGTAATAAACAACCAAACTTTCACATTTATAATACAGGATAATCAAATATTGTTAACAAAGTCAATCCACACTGATCAAAAATATAATTTCAATTATTTTTTATTTGGTAAGACACACTAGCAGCTAATTAAGTGATGCATGTGTTTTAAATAGCTAGCATTATTTAATCTGTCCAGCAGATTCAGTGGGGGAACCGTTACATTTCCCGGGAACTACTCCATGCTGATACATCTCAGTTAGGCAAGAATTTCTTCACAGGCTATTTCTTTGATGAATTTTTCCATAACTTTAGGGAATGTCCACGCCAAGTTGCCAAACTTAATGTAGGCTGACCATCTACATTTTTAAATAGTAATTTTCCTTCCCGAAGATGCTGCAATAGTCTAGTAATTATTCCTTCTAAATGTTCCAGTACTGAAGTTCCTAGCCTCATACGGCTGGTACCTGGTGGGAGGTGCGGCAGTCACGCTGTACGTCGCACACAGACTGCGGCCCCTACTGGCCAAGTGGCAGCAGGCGAGGGAAGACGCGGAGTACCACAAGAGTAAGTAATGACCATCAGAGACGTCTCAGCATCTATGGCACAGATCTTGAATTCTCTATATCTTGAACAATTCATATTGAGTTGTTCCGAGTTCAGTTTTTATGCCTATTTATTTATTTAAATATGTATATGCTTTATGTACAGACGCCAGCACATCAAGCTACCCCAATCTGTCAAATTTCTTTGATCGATTTTCAACTTTATTACTAAAGTGTAAGGTTAATGTTCAATTGGGAAAAATTGTGTCTGTACACCAGTAAATTCAAAATATAGAACACAAAAAGTACATTAAAAATAAATAAAATAAATAAAATCCATTTATTTCAGGTAGGTACTCCCATATTCTCACAATCACAAGTTACAAATACGAAATAAATACAAATCACAATATAAAAATAAATACAATATCATCAAAATACAATGTTAAATAAAAATTATCAAGTGAAATGTCAAATAAAATAAAAATTTAAAAATAATCGGAAATTAATAATATGGAATACAAATAAAAATAAAAGTTTAGGGCAAAATCAGGATCAAAATAATAACATAAATTAATAAAAACAGCGGCAAATATCAAGACGCTCGTTGACATGCCCTGGCTATATGCCTACTACAACACTTCCTAATATAAGGGCAGTCTAATCGTCCAGCAATCGTCACCAGGACAGCATTGGAGCTGACCCGCACCCTGCGCACCATGGACGCGCACCGCTTGCGCATTGTGGTGTGAAAACAGTCGGTGCGCGCTTCCGCAAACATGCCCGAGGCACTACAGAAGCGGGGCAGCCCCAATACCGCCCTGAACGCGTTGTTATACTGGAAACGGAGGGCACTGTAACTCGCCTGTGTATAGCTAGCCCACAGGCTACACGTGTACAAAGAGGTGCAGTATGCTTTAAAAAGTGAGATCTTAACTTGATCAGAACAGCGTGCAAACCTGCGCGCCAACATATTCGCTCTTTTTGACAAGGCCCTCCGCTCCCGCTCTATGTCAGCATGATCCTTGAGGTCAGCCGTTACCAAATGCCCTAAGTATTTAAATTGTTTCACCCAGTATAGGGGAACACCATTGAGAAATACTGGTGGTATACTTTGCGGGCATTTAGCACTAAAAAAACTAACACTAAAAAAACACATTAACAGTAAAAAAACTTTTTCCAAAAAAAAAACAACCGACTTCCAAAAAAACACTACGAAGTGAAAAATAACTTTAATTTCGGAAGTCGGTTTAACTTAGTCAACTGTCTATACGTTTCCGTATAGACAGTTGACAGTTTTTCACCGAAAAATTTAGACAAGCGATTTCTATTCTACAGTAGAGTAGGAATAGAAACCGTGATGCTTAGCCAGCTGGAAGAGGCCTATGTCCAGCACTGTACCGCGATAGTCAGAGTTGATTGATTTTGACTTACTCTTGATCTATCATGTCAATCCTACTGCCCATGGCATTAGAGCCAGCAACAAAATAAAAAATAAACAAAATCAAAAGTCATTTATTCAAACTAGGCTGAGAAATTTTTATTATTGACTTTTTTATGAATTATTTTTTATTTACTGGTGACACTTTAAATTTATTATAATTTGATGAATTCATTTTAAATAATTTAGATTGACTTGAAATTAATTGTCAACAATCAGAAGTATTCATATTAGCACGCCATTTTATGTGGCAAACATGTCTGAACCTGTAAAATTTTCTTTATGTTATCCTGCATGCACGTTTATATTCTTGTATGTGTACACATGTCTTAGCAAATAAATATTATCTTATCTTATCTTAAAAATACATAAGACAGTCCCCCAAAACGCCCGCCCTTCACCACTTCCTAGTGCGCTGGGAAGAAGAAGTGGCGCAAAAACAACCAAGTGTGAACAAACAATGTATTTGTTGGTGTAGCTTCGCCTTCCAATCCATTGACACTAAATACAGCACGTGTGGGCAAATTCGGGAAGAGGCATTTGAGAGAGAAATCCACGACAGCGCCCTTGATTTTTCCACTAGTCTGTAAGGGGGCGTCCATTAATTACGTGAGTAAATTTTGGCGATTTTTCGACCCCCACCCCCGCTCTTGTGAGATGTCGTGAGATTTGGCTCGACCCTCCCCCTCTCTCCATAATCTCACGTGAGATATTTCAAATACGTGGTTTTAGTGTAAAAACGTTAATCTGTGCTTATTTGCGTTGGATTTATGCATTGCATTTGGCTGACTTGGCTAGGCGGTGGCGGTTTAACCATCGAGGAAGTACTGTGCTACTTTGTGGCGTTCGCATAACTGCGATAAATATTATTTTGTAAGATTTTGCCATATGGGTGGAAAAACATGTCTCACATAATTTAACCCGGTTATCTCGTAATGTTACATTGTTTCTTGCGGGAAAAAAATTAAATTACGTGATATTTACCAAGACCTCCCCTCTCCCCCACGTGAGATTGGGTGAGATTCGACTCGACCCCCTCCCACCCCTAAACGCCTCACGTAATTAATGGACGCCCCCTAAGATTGAATCATTGCTAAAATTATGTTAGGTGTTTTTATTTTTGTTTGGTTTCTTTTTTTTTCTCGTTTAGTTTTAATCATGGTCTGGCAGTTTGAGTAATTTATGCGGCCTACCCAAATGTCCTTTCTTTGGTATTGTTCGTCCGATCATTGAACTCATCAAGTTCTGAGTTGAGCTTGCATGATTACTGATAAATGCGTGCACTGATTGGACAGGTCCACTCAATCTGTGTGGTTCTTTCCTCTTGGCACCCAGAACCTTCTTAGAAGTCTTGTGCTTCCCACATCCAGCGGATTCCCACGGCCTTCACAAGGGCATTGGTCCACCTTTTGGGAGGCCTTCCCACTCTGTCTTCCGGTACGCGGTCGCCACTCCAGAACCTTTCGGCCCCATCGGGTATCTGTTCTGCGAGCAATGTGCCCTGGGACACCCTGCCCAAAGATTATGTCTGGACTTTAAAAGAGACTGTGACCTCTGAGTTTGTTTCGGCCTTTCTTCTCAGAGTAGTCATATAGGAAACGCCGACCTCATCTAGTTTAAAAAAATATGTTTGACGTGTAAAAGTGTTTGTATAAACCTATTTACAGAAATAAAATCATTTATCATTACTAACATTTTATTGACTACCTTTAGCCAGCGGCTTCGGGCTTCGCCCGCGTTAACCAATTTACACAAAACCTTAACAAATTATACTCCTAAACCTTCGTCATGTATCACTCTGTCTATTGGTGGAAACCGCATGAAAATCGGTTCAGTCGTTTTTGAGTTTATCGCGAACAGACAGACAGACAGACGCGGTGATCGACTTTGTTTTATAATATGTATTGTATATGGTTACTCTCCAGACCCGGACGTGGCCTTAGCGCGCATGGAAGCCGTGCAGCGCGCGCGGGAGCTTCAACAACAGAAGCTCATCGAGGCCTCGCAGAGGGCTCTCGAACTGCAGAAAGAGGTACACACTCTAACCACAATATTGTTCCTCATATGATTGTTTTTGAGATTAAAGTTTCAAATCAAAATGGTTTTCAAAAAATAACCTTGAATTTGGAAAGGTCATTTTACTCAATACTTTATTGCATTCCACATGTTAAGTGGTAAACTTATAATTAGATCATATGGACCCTGTCGGGCACAGCAAAATAAATAACTTAGAGAAGGAAGCATTTGTTAAATATTAAACATTTAGCAAAACTACTAGATTATAAAATTCATGTAAGTATTTACTGGTTTTTAAAATCTAAAATACAATCAATTAATATAAAATATAATATAATATAAACAGGTAATAATAAGAGATGTAATAATAATTAATAGGTTAAATTAAATTTAAAGTTGCGAGTACATAAGTTATGACTTTATGAGTCTATCACTTAAATATTCGTTAATAGAGTAATAGCTTTTATTTAGCAAAAATGGGTACGTTATGGTATTGAACAACAAACCTTATAATCAGTGTCTGAAGGTATAAATTATCCTACACAAGTGATCAAGAAGCGACTGTTTGTTTGTACAAAATTGAACTTTATCACACTTACAATAAAATTGCTTATTGTCAATGTGAATCTGCAAATTAATTAACTAACGAATACTTATATTAAACAATGCTAAAATAATTGTTTTGTCTATTGATTATCAGCGTGAGGAACGCAAACGTGCAGAAATGGCGGAGCGGCTCGAGAAGTACGGCACAGCGGCCGGACACAAACTGGGCAGCGGAGAGAAGGATGACGGTACGTACCATTAGGGTCGGCTTTAAGTCTAACCGCATGTAGCTGAACACAAGTATGGCTTTAAAGAACTTTATTTCTCACTAGCTTTTGCCCGCGACTTCATACGCGTGGACTTTAGAATCAAGTAGATAATCATTTTTTTTGATAATATATAGCCTATTTTTTAAGTTAGACCTCTCGGAATACATAATTGAAAACTGCATTCAATTCCATGCAGTGGTTTTTGCGTGATGCGGTAACAAACATACAGACAGACAAAAATTCTAAAAACCGTTGTTTTGGCTTCTGTTGCTCTAATAAAGACCCCCCATACTATTTTTTCTTCAATATCTTTACTGTACAGACATCGGCCTGTTACAATTTTATTATATGTATAGATAAGAACTTAAAAATAACAGTTCGCTTATAATGAGATACTTAAATTAACTATAACTAGTACTATTAGGCAGCTCTATGGCGTTGGAAACATTGCACTAGCATTATTTTATTTCAAATGTTGTGATGTATTGTCTTAATCTAAGTTTGAATGTGTTTACACTGTCACACTTTTTTATGTCTTCCGGTAAACTATTGAACAGCCGTGCTCTTTCAACCAGTAATTTATAATGGACCTACTGCCTATCTGACCTCGACAACCCAGTTATTGGTTTGTCAGATTTTCGAGCTTTTGACGTCCCGTAACGACTGTCAAAGATCCGGGAATGACAACCGGGACCAACGGCTTAACGAGCTTTCCGATGCACGGAGGGGTCTGTAAGGATGGTCACTAGTTGTCTTGTGACAATTATAGGATATCTCAGAAATAACCACAGTTAACCTTCGAAACTTATTTATTATTCTCTTAACTTATTTTTATCAAAACTTATATCCTAAAATTAATCACACAATAACAAAACTTATTGTGGTATTTAAAACTAAACTTATTGCGGTGTTTAAAACTAAACTTATTGCGAACCAAAACTTATTTGATCTTACGACCGTTCGCTGCCAACCCCCATCGAAAAAGTCCTCGATCCGTACCAAACCACTCCAACTGTCACCACCAGTGTGGCCAGTGCAATAAATTAATTCTCCCGGTTTTATTTAAATACGCATTTCCGCCGTCAGTATGGCCAGTATAAAAACCTTAAACTGTGGATCGATTTGATTAGTAAATTTTCAATCGTGTAGTTTCAGTCATATTAATGAAACCTTACACAATGTGCCCGAATATCTGCTCAGGAAGTCGACATTAACATGGAGATAATAAAATCGCGGCGGGGTTTTATCGCAAACTGGATGTAACCTAGAAACTCTCGGTATGTAACCTAGCATTGAGCACTTCGGAATTACAGATTACAGCATTACGGAATTTTTGACAGACAAAATGTAAAGATTGTTTTTAATCTTAGTTTGAACTCAAGTCAAGTCCATTTAAGGGCCTACGTCCCGTTTGGTAGCGTAACATGGTCATTTTATGAACCGTACTGCTCATTAACGACTTGTCTTGAAGATTTGAAAAATATATGATTTTGCTATAGATTCATATAGATCATTTTGCCCGAAGTACCTACTTTTTTTGTAAGGTTAATACTTTTGCTGTAAAAAATATTTTCCAACACGCAATATTTTGGCTTCTATTCCATACTCCTACTATACGGCTTCGTTATTTAGAAAAAAAAATACACTGAAAAATAGATAGTTAGAGGTATCACAGAATCGCCGAAGCACAATTGTAAATTAATCAAAGGAATATCCCCATTTTGAGATAAAGGCTCAGAGGTGCCCTGCGCGGGCGCGGGCGGCACGGCAGTCGTGCTTTAGCATACAAACGGGAGATGAGGATACTATGGGCCTTAACATTGCATGTGACATTTTTTGTATTATTTTAATTATTATATTACTTGTTTCTCTATATTTGTTTAAACATTATTTGAATATTGACGTAGTAAACTTATGTTACTTATATATTTTTCTTTAAGTATGTCATTTATATTTTATTTTATTTTTTTGTTTGTGAAAATTAATTTTGACTAGGTATATGCGTTTGATTAATGTAAATAGGTTATAAACTTTAGTATGAATGACAACCATGAATATTTGTACGCCTTCTGGTATAGCATAGCGCGCTTGTAATTTCTTATAACAACTATTTATTGTACCTGTTAACAAATGATTAAATGAATTATGAGAATTCAATAGAGTGCAGTGCAAGTGAGTTTCAGCGCGTCGAAAAACAGTGTTCGATTGTCACTCTAGGCGCTAAGCAAGGAAACCCATTAAATCGCTTTCTATGTATCATGTGCCATAATAGGGTATTTTACTCTATATGAGAAAAAATCTAAAAATATATCATTGAGATAGCTTAGGCAAAATGCAGTCGGAAAATGTTAGTTTTAGTTCATGAAACAACAAAATAAATTTCAAAGATTTCAGTTTTTTTAATCTGTTTTTGAACACCATGAAATAGTAGCCGCCATGTTATTACGTCATGTGACTTGTAAATTGAACAACCTTTTACTTTTATTATTTTCGTAACCTAAGTAATTTTTGTTTAAATCATATTTTGCATTCAGGAATAATAACTATCGTTTGCAATGACAAACAATTATCATACAAAATATCAGCGCATTTGTTTACTTAGCAAACTGACGTCATACCCACAGACCAATATGGCGTCCACTGCGTCCAGCGTTTTCGTCAAATTACGCGCGAAATTTGAAAATGTAAAATTTAAATGCATTTTTACGGCTCTAATCGATGCAATAAAAATGTTGTTATTTTTAGTGGTTTATTGGCACTTTAGAATCTAATTAGAACACTTTAAAAAAAATGAGTGTATAATACCCTATTGTATTTATTTTATTGAAAAAATCTTTCTTTCTCAACAGACTACATGCCTCTGAGCGCGGGCGCGTCCACCTCGTCCTACCGACCTCCCAAGAAGTCCAAGTGCGGCGGCGGCGGCTGCGGACGATAGTTCAACATCCAACATACAAACATCCATCACTTCCGCGAGGATGGCTGTATCTCCCACAGACATCCAAACACGATTATGCCCGTCAAGGATATACAGGAATATACTAATCTAGCTCTGCAGACTACAGATTGAATTTTTGAAATGGTCCTGTGGCGACATCTACAACGCCACATGCGAACTACGCATCACACATGACGTCACACAAGTCCTGCATCTCGCAAGCAAAGTTATCCGCGAGATGAACATAAATATTATGCAAGAACCCGACATTTAGCGTCAAACAGGAGCCTAGACACACCCGTCTGGTCAGAGGACCACACTTTACTATGGTGAAAGAGGACCTTTCTAACTATTAACCGACCTTTCCTGACCTGTTCTTCAAACCTGTATTCTGGTCCCATTTAAAAAAAACTCATCTGTATAATTTAGTATTGCAAACAAGGTTATATTGATGATTTTAATTATTTAATTACATACGTGTTACGGTCACGAATCATATTATAATCAACATAAGCTTGTATGTGACACTGACCTACAAATTGTAGAAAAAACATAAGAAAATGTTAATTTACCTTGTAGATTCCATTTTAATAATTTTCATAAATTGTGGGTTACAGTAGTTCCATGTCATGTTTTAGTAATAAAAAATCTTTCTCTATATTCTTGTTATCATAATATCTCATATCTCTACATGTACAGAAGCACATCAAGTTACCCCAATCTGTCAAATTTCTTTGATACATTTTCAACTTTAATAAATAAGCATAAGGTTCATGTTCCATTGGCAAAATTTGACAGTTTGGGGTAGCTTGATGTGCTGGCGTCTATACATTGATATACAAAAACCTAAGATACACAATCAGTGTCTCAAATACGTCCGCATAAATAGAGCGCAATGTGCGCAGGTGTCACATAGTCATCAAAATCTAAAGTCATTTATTCAAATTAGGCTGAAGATCGGAACTTTTCGAACGTCAAAATACATAAGACAGTCCCCCCAAAAACGCCCACACGTCAATCTCACCCGTCAGTCTCATCTTTCAGGCAGTCTTTTTGACTTTGTAAAAACTACTTTAAGTCATACGTGTAAGGTTGAATTTGCAAAAAAATGTGTTTTTATCATAACAGAACTATAACCACTGACGTATAATTGCGTTACTTTTGTTCGAGACTGTGCATCTTGGTTTTTTTTGTAAATCAATAGGTAGAGTAGTTCCATGCCATGTCTTAGTGTAATAAAAATATATTTTCTATATTGTTGTTATCATACAAAATCATCGTTTCATATCTCTACTATATTCCATACATTGTAATAGAACATACCTAATAGATATTCCAGCAATTTGTTTTTACTTAATAATACTATAATAATGATGGTAATAATTAATAGAAAGTATATTTATCTCAGGTGCGATCTTGTACTTAGTGTTAATTGCGTTGACGGTCGAGTGGCGACAGAGGCGACCGAGTTTTAATAAAATAAAATATTAATTGGTCTGACTATTTTTGTTTTTATTTTTGCTATTTATGTTACCTATGGTTATGCAAAGGCGTGATTCTAACAAGCGTAGCATGGCCGCGGGGCCAACTGGATGATCGCGTCGATCCCGCTATTTTACTTTTATTGGTTTGGTTGGGCAGAGGTGTATATACTATATACACCTCTATATACTATATAGTACACCTATACAGGAAAAGTTTTTATTCAGTGCGCAAACTTTAACCATGAATTCAGCATATCATTCTAGACCCACCCGCGAAGAATTTTTTCGTCGGTTTAAAAAAAGTCTGCTGTTTGCATACATTTTGACCGCGATGGTATTGCAGTTTTGTATGAAACAGCAGGTTTTTTTTTTATAACAGACGAATACGCTACGTCTAAATTCATGGTTCCTGTATGTAATATTTATGGTGAACATTATAAATAGTACTTATACTATTCTAAGCACACGTGTGTCCAGAAGCTTACCAGCAAAGTCATATAAAGAAGGAGAGAACATTGGGCACCTCGCTAGAATGGTTTGTTTGTTATTTCAGAATCTTATCGACTCGTAACATTCGTAGCAGATAGTATTGTCAGGGAACAAACACACTGATTCCCGGCCACCGTAAGCGCGGGCTTGCGGACGGCGAGTAATGGGTAGCTCGCTGTCCGGTAAGGACCAAGCCCGGGTCGACGGCGCGTTGTGTTCCACGCGCGCCTCAAAGAGATGTCAGCACCAACTGGTGGGGTCCGCAAGGGCCGATGCCTGCCAGGGGTGCGGGTTGTTCGAAAGAGATACCGCGGCCCCTGGCACACAGGCAACTGAGGGAACACGGGTGGGTTTTAGTCAGTAAAAGTCTGACACGCCCTCCCGCTCCACCCAGAGCGAGAGAAGTTATTTGATGATTTCCCACCCAAAAAAAAAGGGAACAAACACAAATAATGTACGCTATGCTCGGTAGATGGCGCTGCTCTACTTAAGTGAAATAATATCCTACACCTTCGTTCCTCGATTTTATTAACCTTTGCTACAGCTGAAGGCTTATCAAGGCTGTATGGAGCCATAAGGACAGGAATGAAGTATGCCTCGTGGTCACTTCACCTCGAGGTCAAATATTCATTTTCCACACGCATACTTGGAGCTTGTGGCTAAGGTACCGGTAAAACGGTGTGAATAGAGATGCAGGGGTGAATCGAGACGAAACTTTGTAAAGGATTTTAATGTTGAAATGATATAATTTGTAGTCAAAAAGGGCTCTAATATGTTTACTGTTTTATAATTAACGATTAAGTGCATATATTGGCAGAAAACGATAATAATTTCAACGGTAAAATCCACTTTAAAGTTTCGTCTCGATTCACCCCTGCGTCTCTATTCACCCCGTTTTACGGTACCTAATGACAGCCGCACGATTCGATCGATCGGGTTAGTCCGTGGATGAGTGACTATCTTTACATACCAAGACCCCTCCGTGCCTCGGAAACCACATTAATGTTAGTTGATCTCAGCTGTTTTCTTTGACAGTGGTTACAGGTCATCAGAAGCCCGAAAGTCTGACAACCAGTCTTACCTAGGGGTATCGTATTACCTAGGAACTGAGTTGTGGTGTTCAGTAAGGCAGTCGCTCCGTGTAAAATACTGGTATTCAACTGCATCCGGTTAGACTGGAAGCTGACCCCAACATAATTTGGGACCTGCCAGGGGTGCGGGTTGTTCGAAAGAGATACCGCGGCCCCTGGCACACAGGCAACCGAGGGAACACGGCTGGGTTTTAGTCAGTAAAAGTCTGACACGCCCTCCCGTTCCACCCAGAGCGGGAGAAGTTATTTGATGATTTCCCACCCAAAAAAAAAACATAATTTGGGAAAAAGCTACTCAGATTTTGAAGACTACTTTGGAAAGTTACGTTTTTTTTTTAAATTACTAAATGGGCCTGCTCTTGACCTCGATCACGCCTGATTGAAAGCGATTGATGAGGTCTATGCTGGATCGAGCGTGCAGAAAATGCCTGTTCACTCTTAATTTGAAGGTGGACGGGTTAAATGTGGAAGGGAACACAGCCGCAGGCAGAGAGTTCCACACTTTGGCTGTGCGCATAATAAATGTGGAGGAGTAGCGCTGAGTACGATTGGTCGGGATATCAACCAAGTGCGGATGGTACCCTGCTATGCGTCTGGTAGTCCGGTAGTAAAAGGGCGATGATGGGATCAGGTCGTGGAACTCCTGCGCACACTCTCCGAAGTACTGTCTGTAGAAGACCGATGAGCCAAGCTGTGAAGCTTAGCCACGAACGTTTCGTCGCCTATGAAACTTTTTTATTTGCGTTCCACCGAGTCAAGGGCAGCAAGCTGGTACTATGCTGTCAAGTGCAATCCGTGAATCTTGCTCTAAGGGGCCATTCAAGTATTACGTAAGAACTAACGGGGGGCAGGGCGGTCTTTGCTTTGCTTATTTTGGATGACATGGGGGATGGGGGGGTCTGGATGGTGATTACGTTAGCAGATTTTTTTTTTTACTTTTAGATTTTCTACAAAATTTAGTCGGTTTTGTGCATGAGTTAGTTTGTTTGAACGCGCTAATCTACTCTACTTCCTGTCGGATTTGAAAAATATTTATTTATTTGAGAACCCATTTCTTGAAGAAGACTAAAGGCATAGGTATTTACTTGACATCACGCATCACAGGATTTTAAGGTGCCGAGCAAAAATTTTTTTTTTTTGCGAAAACTAAGTAATTAATTAAAATAATAGTTTAAAAAACTAAAAAACACGCTTTAAAAAACAAACTAAAAAAGGAGATAATAATTTAATTCAATTAAAAAGCGTGGGGTGCTTGACATTAATTGATTATAAAAATACCTCAAAAAGCACCCCACGCTTTTAAATTAAATTAAATTATTTTCTCCTTTTTAGTTATATTTTTTTAATTATTGAATTGTCATCGGTCCTCGATAAGTTTACAAAGTTTCAATGAAATCTGACCGTTCAAAATCGCGCTCTAAGGAGTCGGTTACATACAAACAAACATACAAGTGAAGCTAATATAAAGCGTGTAAAAAAGAAGTAATCGCCAGGCACGATAAGGTGCGACGGGGTGGGTCGGGGGAGCAAGAAATATCACGCTGACCAAGTCGGGAGCAGAAGCTACTATAATGTATCTTTGACCTACAAGGAACCTACTATTTTCTGTATTTGTCAAATTATGATAAGTAGGTAGTTTAGAAGTTATGAGGGAACAGATAAACATAGGTAAGTACCTACATACATCATCATCTTCCTAACCTTTGTCGGGGTCGGCTTCCAGTCTAACCAGATGCAGCTGAATACCTGTATTTTACATGCAGCGATTGCCTATCTGACCGCCACAACCCAGTTACTGGGTAACACGATACCCCTTGAAAGACTGGTTGTCAGACTTTCGGGCTTCTGACGACCCGCAACGACTGTCAAAGATCCACAAATGACAGCCGGGACCAACGGCTTAACGTGCTTTCCGAGGTACGGAGGGGTCTTGGTATGTAGAGACGGTCACCCATCCACGGACCAACCGCGGCAAGCGTAGCTTAACCTGATCGATCGACCCGTGCGGCTAATATTACTTAGCCATAAGCCCCTAATAGGTAAGTACATACATACATAAATATCGGTCAATATCTTAACCCTCTTTTTGTCACGCCGGAGTTGGGTAAAATGCGTTGCGCTGCGGCCCAATGCGGCTATAATGTGCGCTTGTATTTATTGCACTTTCCTTTAAAACCGAAGGGTAACCGTAATGACTACCAGTAACATTACTAATGTGTACTGCAGCTGAGTGACGTTGTCGGTGAAACTAACGCAATGTCGCAAGTACCAGACTACGTACTTCGTTCCCTGTAGCTACCTAACGGCCGGCGCGGGCGCATGTGACGCGCCGCACTCGCGAACAATTGATCGGCTTGATTAATTGATTGCATGCTAACATGTACTTAGGTGGCTCATCATTTTGTGTTGTTTTATCATTCTGATTAGTTAGTAGGTACTTGCAGCGTTTTTTCAACGAGGCTGTCTATAGAAATACAAAATTAACATTGATAGCTACAACTGTCTGTGTATTTCTGCCAATATGAAATTGTGAAAGTGTATTGTCCATTATAGGTAAGTACCTACCTATCTACAGTCTATTCCAGAACTATCTAACGTAAAGGTAAACAAACCTTGTTCAGGATCAATTATAGATAACGTTGACATTTCATTCACTAAAAGGCAATAGTTATTTGTTATGCAAGGCTGTAAAGTTGTTTTTTGACGCGAGTGCTTGTATTGAAAGCTGAGCAAGCGAAGGATTCTAGGATTGAATCATGAGCGAAGCAAGTGGTTCTAATATACGTAGAATCCTGAGGGTAGCGAGGGTTTCAAAGGTACGAGACGCAGAATACCTTTGCTGCCGAGCGAAACACAATTTTTCAGCTCACTACAGCAGGGAAAATGCTAGGTGCAAGAAAAACAGCCTAAATAATATATTAAATTAGTGTACTTAGTTCAATAAATTAGGATAGCATTGCATTGTAGTCTTCTAAAACGTTTTCAAGCCTCACTCCATGCATTGAACAAATTGTACGCTTTTATGTACTTTTCGCGCGATTTTTCCGGAAGATAACTCAATTCGGCATTATGTACCGCTTGCACTAACTCTGCAGGTGTTAAAATATCTTCATCGCTGCTGGACTCACTCATATTTTATGATTTCTTACGAATAAATCAGAAAACAAACCAAGTATGGGAAGCGAATTGAATAGACGACATTTTTTAAAGTTTCTTTTTTTTCATGCAGTCGTCCTGCTGGCCAGTGCGATTATTCTAAAAATGGGGTTGGCGCACTAACATGAAATAAGTAATTAGCATCGAAGCCACAACCCAAAAAAAAAAAGTAATTAGCATTTTCAGTGGACTGGCTGTAGACAATTATTGAATAGAATAATTTCGAATATTGAAGAGGTTCGAATTTCAAAAACCCTTTCCAACCAAACGGGTAAAATTCACTTTTGCACGAGGATTTCGAACAACAAACAGAATCTTTCCGAGGTTGTGAGGTGAAAAATACATTCATTTGTATTCAGGAGGAACTGCTTCATTTCATATCCCACCACATTTTCTAACAATTATTAAATCAACAATCAACTCAGACTATCGCAGTCCACTGCTGGACGGAAACTGTAATTGAAAAATCATCGACGAAAATTGAGGTTATAAAATTAGCCTCAATTGTCTAATGTAAAGACTTTAAATTCCTGCCAGGGGTTCGGGTCCTGCCAGGGGTGCGGGTTGTTCGAAAGAGATACCGCAGCCCCTGGCACACAGGTAACTGAGGGAACACGGGTGGGTTTTAGTCAGTAAAAGTCTGCTCCACCCAGAGCGGGAGAAGTTATTTGATGATTTCCCACCCAAAAAAAAAAACTTTAAATTACAATTTCAGTTTTAAGTACTTATTCAATCAACCAAATCTGTCTACCTACCAAAATCCAAAGCCTATGTAAGTATACCGAACGTGGAACGAGCTAAGCTTGGAGATGGAGTGTCTCTGAGGTATAGAATCCAGAATGAGATGATCTGCAGATAACCAAAGTTGTCAACATAGCTCATAGAATAAGCAACCTGAAGTGTGGCAATGAGCCGGTCATATTAGCCGTAGAATCGCTGACCGTTGGGGTCGACGTGTTTCTGAGTGGAGACTACGAATCGGCAAACGTAAGGTAGGACGCCCTCAGGCTAGGTGGAGTGACGATCTTCGTAGAGTGACTGGTGGAAATTGGATGAGAATTGCCGAGAATCGAGCTGGGCTGATCACAGCTCGATTCTGGGCAACTCTCTTAAGAGGCATATGGGGCCTATTCAAGTATTACGTAAGCACTACAGGGGGCGGGGTGGTCTTTGCTTTGCTTATTTTTGATGACATGGGGGATGGGGGGTCTAGATGGTCATTACGTTAGCAGAATTTATTTATTAACTTTTAGATTTTCTACAAAATTTAGTCGATTTTGGTTTGAACACATATAGCAACCCTACTTGTCTATGAATGGCTCGAAGAAAACGATGACAATATTCCAAAATCACACGAAAGTGAGCAGACACGTTGTGTGTCTGCTACCAATGTTTACGTGAGCATGGGAGGGGGGGTAAGAGCAAAATCTGCTTACGTAATACTTGAATGGCCCCTATGTCCAGCAGTTGACTACCGTAGGTTGACAATGATGATGTATAGGTTCTTATCCTTACAAACCGGAACACAACATTAAGTACTTGTTGTACTCCCCCAAATAAAATATTTTTGCCTACGTATAAGTAAATTACTAATTTGGCTCCACGCTTTTTAATTGAATTAAATTATTTTCTAATTTTTTAGTTTGGTTTTTAAAGCGTGTTTTTTAGTTTTTTAAACTATTATTTATTTTCTATTTTTTAGTTCTGCTAACTACAAAAACGTGTTTTTTTTCCTTTTTTTCATTTTACTCAATTTTTTTTTAAATTATTGAATTGTCATCGGTCCTCGATAAGTTTACAAAGTTTCAATGAAATCTGACCGTTTAAAGTTGGTCAAAATCGCGCTCTAAGGAGTCGGTTACATACAAACAAACAAACATACATACAAGTGAAGCTAATATAAAGCGTGTAAAAATAATTATGTCCTAAGTTCAAGTTCAGTTCCTTTTAATTGTATGTATTACGTTTTTACTTGTGTAAGAGAAAATAAAGAATGTATTATTATTATTTATTATAATATAATCTACTGTTACTCCATACTAAGCCAGAGAATTGCTTTCATTTTGACAGTTCCACAACATTCATGGCGTTGTTTATGTTGCGGAGCAGACAATTTTTTCGAACAAATTAAAGAATGGATTAGCAATAACTTTCAAAATTTCAGATTCTGATTAACAGTTTGTTACGCAGTAAGGGTGCTGGACAGCTTAAAGTGTTTCGAGTCACGTGTGGCCTACTGGACTTCCTCAGGCGAAATATTTCACAACCAAGCAGGTAAACGAATTGGATCGATATCAAGCCACGTTGCCAACCCTTCAATTGTTTCCCCAATTATGTTTATATATATCACGGGTTGCACACAATGAGTGTTTGCGAAGACTTCTGACGGCCGACATGTAACGAAACTCGAAAGAAATGAAATGGTTGGATTATTTCTGCTGAATTAAGAGGGCGAGGCCTGCGAGGAATTGGAAAAATAGGTATTTGAAGAAACTGTTGCCGTCGCGCTGTCAGTAAGTCTGCCCCCGTAGTCTGTGTTAGGGACAGCTGCACCTCAGACCAAAATTATCACAATTTTTTTGACAAGATCGATGTTTCGTATTCCCCTTTTTCTTCTCGAAAACTGTGCTGATTCAATTATTTTTTACATTAACATTTAAAGAAAGAGTATGTTTAGGTTCCCATCAATTTTTTTTTATGTTAAATACTTTTCAAATTTTTCTGATAGTCCTCTAATCATGGTGGTAAAAATAGGGCATTTTTTGTAATTTTTAGAGGTTCATATTTTCTTTACTAATTAGTTGCTGAAAAAAAGAAAATGACAGGGACTTGCTTACAGCAGACCTTGATTTTGTGAAAAAATAATATTGCTCTAGAGGCATTATTCAGGAAGAAAAAAGGGGAATATATTTTCATGGAGAATCGTTCGCCCTGTTCCCTCTTTTAAAAGGTATCCTGCCGTGTCGACATCTCAGAGCGTCTCAGCCAGTTGTGAAATTGAGATAAAGTTTGCAAAAGATTTTTTTTTGTTAGAATTTGACGCTGATGCTGTTACTCTCGAGAGCAGTGGTGGCCCAGTCGTAACGGCCGCCACTTATAGTTACCGGCACGTAAGTTGGCAAAAGATTTTGTAGTGGGGGAAGTTCGCGCAGGCACCATTTCATACATTTTTACATGCGCGAATTCCTCCCACTACAAAATCTTTTGCCAACTTACGTGCCGGTAACTATACGAGATGTAGGTCGTACGTTCGAACCCAGACAACGCTTTACTTTGTGTAAAAAAAAAGGTTCCAACGAATTGCGAACCTTCTCCTTTTTGAAGACGGTTAAAAAACTCCGGAAAAACACTACAAAGTGAAAAGTAATTTTAATTTCGGAAGTCGGTGACTTTGGATATGTATTTTTTTTTGTCACTGCCTTCCGAAATTAAAGTTATTTTTCAGTTTGTAGTGCTTTTCCGGAAGTCGGTTGTTTTTTTTTATGGAAAAAGTTTTTATTTTTCACTTTTTAGTTATATAGTACCTACCCCGCACCAATTCGAAATTTCATCATCCTTGGGGTCAAAACACGCTATCGTGTTTGATTTGCTGTAATTTTTTATTTATTTATTTTATTATTTTTGTACACACAGTAAAACACATAGCAGGTACGGCATAAAGAAACAATTGAGTACAAAGGGTAGAGTTCCGTTGTCTGTCTCCGCAACGCATCATCAGATCTATATGAAATTTAAATGGGACCATTTCGGAATAAACCCGTTTCGAACAAGGAAAGAATTTTGCAAATCCGTCTATTTATGACGGAGTTATGCCTGAACATCCTACCACTCCTAACCGTTAAAGAGTTGTACCTTCCTTCATCAGCTCAGCGTCGTGAGATGATGATGACCATACGCAAATATCTCAATAGCTTTAGAAAATATATGAAAAACATTGTTAATATCTGTAACATTTGAGGGTTGCCCTCGATTTCCCTGGGATTCCATCATCAGATCCTGACTTGGTGCCAACAGGATCACCTCAGGAGTATACTCCTTCGATTAAAAAATATATTTTGAGAATCGGTCCGCAAATGGGGGAGAAATCTGTGAACATACATAAAAAAAACATACAGGCGAACATAGAACTTCCTTTTTGAAAGACAAAGACAAAGACAAAGACAAAGACAAAGATATTTATTCGTTGGATATGGTAGATACAGAGTTGGTCAAGTATAAATATGTTCAGGACACATCCGCCGCTAAAAGCGGCATACGAATATTTACAATAATTAGTAATTACACATGGGTGTAGAACCTAACTTTTAAACTATGTTTACTTTATAACACAATATAAAACACTATAAGGGCACACACACAATATAAAATAAAATAAAGTAAAACACAACAATAATAAACTTCGTATTAATATAAAAAAATCTAACACCTATGTATAATACCTGTCTATTTATATTCAAAAAATTCTTTTAGTGTATAAAAATTATTTTGGAGAAGCTAAGTTTTTACTTGTTTTTTGAAGAAATGTAATGGTAATTCTCGTATTCGTTTTGGAATATGGTTGTAAACTTTTATGGACATCAGATAACTGTTTCTATAGTGGAGAGTGCTGTTACAAAATTGGTTTTTTAATTTGGTGGGGTCCCTTTTTGTGAATCTATTATTTTCGGTTACTGTGGAGAAGAAGTGTGAATTTTTCCTTACAAATATTGCTATTTCTAAAATATAAATAGAACAAATCGTTAAAACCTTTAGTTTTTTAAAAATTGGTCTACAACTCTCATATGGAGGCGCCCCAGTCGGTTAATTATATAATCACCACTGCTCTCAAAACGATGGCGGAAAACATCGTGTGGAGACAGTCATGTCCTAGAACCAAAAACTCGAAGACATGTGACACTATCAACCCGCACTGGGCCCGCGTGGTGGATTACGGCCCACTCTCTCACAGAGAGGAGGCCTGCTTCCCAGCTGTGGGAACATTATAGAATGATTCTACTGTTACTCGCGACTGAAGCTGACTAATTGCAATTAATTCTGATTAATTCTGATAATGAATTAATGCTGATTAATTCCCCAGGGTGGAGCCTCAGAAGGGGGCGCGGCATGGGCAGGGTGGACCCGTTCCGGAGGAGGACCGGGTGCTGACTCTGGTGCGGCAGGAGCTGGCTACCTTCCAGAGCCGGTTCTCCACCCTGGAGGCCATTGTCCTGCGCCCCCCGCTAACGGCGAGTCGGTCGGCCTCGGGCCAGCAGAAGGGGGCCACTTATGCCGTCGCCACGGCTGCTACGTCCAAATCGGCACCGCAGCCGGGACGTACCCCAGCGAAACCGGTGCCGACCAAGCCCAAGAAGGGCGGGGTGGCGGCGCAGGCGGCGACGGCCCCAGCCGAAGTACCAGGACGGTCAGCCCCGCCTCCCGAATCTCCTCCGGCCGACGCCGAATGGCAAGTCGCCGGGGAGAAGAGGAAGGCGGGAAAGGCTGCAAGGGCGGCCAAAAAGAAGAAGAGGCGGCAGCGGGCCAAAAAGCGAAGCGCCGCGGCTAGGTTACGCGCCCCGAAGTCCGCAGCTGTAGTGATCACACTACAGCCGGAAGCGGAGAAAAAGGGCGTGTCCTACCGCGACGTGATCGCGAAGGCGAAGGCGGCGGTGAACCTGGCGGAGCTGGGAGTCACCAATGGCATCCGGATGAGGGTCACTGCGACCGGAGCCCGGATGCTGGAGGTCCCCGGTGCGGCCAGTGGCCCGACCGCTAATGCTCTGGCCGAAAGGCTTAGGGCGTCCCTCGATGCGGACGAGGCCCGGGTGTCCAGGCCCACCAAGTGCGCTGACATGCGCATCTTGGGCCTGGACGACTCGGTGACGGAGGGCGAGGTGGTGGCCGCCATCGTCAGGACTGGGGAGTGCTCCGCCGAGCAGGTGAAGGCGGGCACCATTCGTCCTGACAACACGGGGATGCGAACCATCACGGTGAGCTGCCCCGTGTCGGCGGCCCGGAAGATCACCGAGGAGGGCCGAAGGCTCCTGGTGGGCTGGGTGTCCGCGCAGGTGAAGTTGCTGGAGCCCAGACCTCTGAGGTGCTTCCGCTGTCAGGTGGGGCACCACGTGGGTGTGCAATGCACCTCGGAGGTGGACCGCAGCAGTCACTGCTTCCGCTGCGGTCAGCCCGGTCACAAGGCCGGCTCGTGCAATGCCACGCCGCACTGCTATCTATGTGCGGCAGCTGGCAAGCCGGCCGAACACCGGGCTGGGAGCAAGGCCTGCGCTCCACCCGCCGAAGCCAGGGGCCGAGGCAGGGGCAAGCCCTCCGCCACCGCCGTCACCGCCGCAGTTGCCGCCACCGCCGCCGCCACTGCCGCCTCCACCGTCGTCGCCGCCGCCGTTCCCAGCGCGGCAGGGCCCACACAGGGGGCCCCGGAGGGGGTTGAAATGGACTGCCATTAATGGCCCCATTTCACCTCCTCCAGGCGAACATCAACCACTGCGCCGCCGCTCAGGACCTGCTGCTCCAGAGCATGGCGCAGTGGTCGATTAACATCGCCGTGGTCGCTGAGCCGTACTTTGTCCCGCCCAGGGATGACTGGGTGGAGGACCTGAGCGGCTCAGTGACCCTCATTTCGTCGGCCGCCGCCGGTACCCCGACCCTCGAGGTTGTCAAGAGGGGAAGGGGTTGCGTAGCAGCCCGGTTCGGGGAGATTGTCGTGGTAGGTGTGTACTTCTCCCCGAGCCGAACTCTCGCCGAGTTCCACAACTCCCTAGCGGAGTTGAGAGACGTCGTCGTCGGGTTCCGTTCCCTCCCCGTGCTCGTCCTCGGGGACTTCAATGCCAAGAACTTGGCTTGGGGTTCCCGTCTGACGGACGTGCGGGGCAGGATGGTGGAGGACTGGGCTCTGGAGACAGGCCTGGTCGTCCTGAACCGGGGTTCTGTCGCCACGTGTGTGCGGATGCGGGGTGAGTCGGTGGTGGACATTTCGTTCGCCAGCCCCGCTCTGTCGCCGCGTGTCGTCGACTGGCGCGTCATGGAGGGGGTGGAGACGTATTCCGACCACCGGTACATCCGGTTTGACGTCTCCGCCCAGACCTCGAGCGCGCCGGTCCAACGGGCCCCGTGTGGTCCGCGGTGGGCGCTGAAGCAGCTGGACCGGGAGCTACTCCTGGAAGCTTCGATCGTGCAGGCCTGGGTGTCACCACCGGACAGGCCTGCCGACATCAACGACGAGGCGGAGTGGTTCCAGGAGGCCATGTCCGAGGTTTGTGACGTGGCAATGCCTCGGGTCCAGCCAGGACGTGCTTCACGCCAGGTGTACTGGTGGTCGCCGGAGCTCACAGCTCTGCGCGAGGCGTGCGTTGTTGCGCGGCACCGGTACACCAGGCACCGCAGGCTCCGTGTCCGGCCTCCGGATACGGAAGCCATTCAGGCGGAGCTGTACGAGGGGTACAGAGCGGCGAAGACCGCCCTCCGAGCGGAGATCCTGCGGGCCAGAATGCTGGCCCGCGAGGAGTCGCTGGAGACTCTGAACAGAGACCCGTGGGGACGCCCCTACAAAACGGTGCGGAATAAAATCCGCCCGTGGGCTCCCCCGCTGACGCAGAGTCTCCGGCCTCAGCTCGTGCAGGACGTGGTGAGCGCTCTGTTCCCTTCGCGAGAGGAGCACGCTCCCCCGCCCATGGCTCCGCCTGCTGCAGTGCCCGATGCGGACCACACCGACGACGACGACGATGCTCCAGAGGTGACCGAGGTAGAGTTGAGAGTGGCGGTACGTAGGCTGAATGCCAAGAGTACCGCCCCAGGACCCGACGGCTTGCCTGGAAAAGCCTGGGTCCTGGCCTTGGAGGCTCTCGGGCCTCGACTAAGAGGGCTCCTAAGCGCATGCTTGGAGGAGGGCCGGTTCCCACTTCGTTGGAAGACGGGGAAACTGGTCCTCATTAAGAAGCCGGGGCGCCCCGCGGACTCTCCGTCCGCTTACCGGCCCATCGTGCTGCTCGACGAGGTGGGCAAGCTCTTTGAAAGAGTAATTGCAGACCGCCTCGTCGGGCGGCTGGCGCGGGTGGGGCCGGATTTGGCGGAGAGCCAGTTCGGTTTCCGCAGGGGGCGCTCCACGGTGGATGCCATCATGCGCGTGCGAGCCCTCACGACGGGGGATGCTGTTGCCCGGGGTGGGGTAGTCTTGGCGGTGTCTCTAGACATCGCCAATGCCTTCAACACCCTGCCCTGGAGTTGCATAAGGGAGGCACTCCTGTATCACCGGATGCCGACCTACCTCTGTCGTGTGGTCGAGGCCTATCTGACGGACAGGGCCGTCATCTACCCCGGTCACCAAGAAGAGTGGAACCGGCGAGAGATGTCGTGCGGTGTCCCGCAGGGATCGGTTCTGGGGCCGCATCTGTGGGACATCGGTTACGACTGGGTGCTGCGCGCCGACCTCCCTAGCGGCGTCAGAGTAGTCTGCTACGCTGACGACACGCTGGTCCTGGCGCAAGGGAGGTCGTACCAGGCGGCGGCCGACTTAGCGGCACACGGGGTTGCGACAATCGTCGATAGGATCCGGCAACTGGGACTCGAGGTGGCCTTGCACAAGTCCGAGGCCATGTGTTTTCATGGTCCTCGGAATGCGCCACCCACGGGTTCCCAGATAACGGCAGGAGGGGTTCACATCGGCGTCGAGTCGACGATGAAGTACCTGGGACTCGTCCTCGACAGCCGGTGGAACTTCGCGGAGCATTTCCGACGTTTGGCTCCCAGACTGGAGCGGGCCGGGGCTGCCTTGAAGCGGCTCCTGCCCAATCTAGGGGGGGCCAAACGCCTCCTGCCGGAGGCTTTACGCGGGGGTCGTGCGGTCCATGGCCCTATACGGGGCGCCGGTGTGGGCGCCTACATTGAGGCGCCAACCAGCCCGAAAGCTGAAGGCGTCCCATAGGGTCATGGCGATCAGGATGATCCGGGGATACCGCACGATCTCAGGTGAGGCGGCGGGCCTCCTTGCCGGATTACCGCCATGGGATCTGGAGGCAAAGGTCCTCGCGCACATCTGGGAGTGGCGCGAGGAGGCCAAACGCCGGGGCGTTACTCCGCTGCCGCGAGAAATCGAGGTGCAGCGGACAGAGCTCCGGCGGGATCTCATGGCGACATGGAGAGTGCGATTGTCGCAACCCAGTGCTGGGCACGCCACGATAGCGGCGGTAAGTCCCCTCTTTGAGGAGTGGCTTGAGAGGCGGCATGGCGTCCTCACCTTCCGCCTGACGCAGGTCCTCACCGGACACGGTTGTTTCGGGAGGTTCCTGTTTCGTATAAGGCGGGAGGAAACGCCCGGGTGCTTCCATTGCGAAGATCGCCCAGAGGACACGGTGGAGCATACGGTGGCGGTCTGCCCAGCTTGGGCGGAGCACCGCCGTGTCCTCGAGGAGGCGATCGGCGGCGGCGATCTCTCGCGTCCGGCCCTGGTGCAGGCCATGGTACGGAGCGAGAGTGAATGGCTAGCCGTCACCTCCTTCTGCGAAGCAGTAATGCTCGCGAAGAGGGAGGCGGCGCACGTGAGGGAGAGGCAGTATATGCGCCCTCACGGCCGTAGTCGCCGCGGGAGAAGCCCTGGGCGTCGGGAATCCCAGGCTGATTCCCGGCCACCGTAGGCGCGGGCTTGCGGACGGCGTGTAATGGGTAGCTCGCTGTCCGGTAAGGACCAAGCCCGGGTCGACGGCGCGTTGTGTTCCACGCGCGCCTCAAAGAGATGTCAGCACCAAATGGGGGGTCCGCAAGGGCCGATGCCTGCCAGGGGTGCGGGTTGTTCGAAAGAGATACCGCGGCCCCTGGCACACAGGCAACTGAGGGAACACGGGTGGGTTTTAGTCAGTAAAAGACTGACACGCCCTCTCGCTCCACCCAGAGCGGGAGAAGTTATTTGATGATTTCCCACCCAAAAAAAAAAAAAAACTAATTGCAAATCTTCGAACAGGGTACCCTGTTCATTTAATTTGATTGAATAACTATTGCATGAAAAATTCATTGGCTCGATTTAAATGACGTCAGAGGGTTGTATAATATTGATTTAAATGATGATTATTATGCAAAGAAGGTATGTTGTTACGGTCGTGCGAATCATATTTTAATCAACATAGAACCTTGCACTAACCTGCAAGTTGAAACGTAAGAAAATTTGGAGTCCACGGACTACCCTAAAGTTTTCACCTGATTTCTTAAAAACGCTCAAATAGGTGTTTTTTTAAACAAGTGTATCTCTTTAACCATAAATAATTTTGAAAGCAAAATAATATATGTTATTTTCAACTCTTTTTTGCATAAAGTGATGGAATTCAAAACATAATTAAACATACTTTAATGCATCAAAAAAATCATCTAAGTCACCTCTTAATTATCTTTCAAACCAGTTTATCTCTTCAATAACAATTATAATTATAATTAAAATTAAAAATATACCATAAAATTCCAAATACCAAACTGCATCCAGTGATGGATTATTAAATTATTACTATTACTATTATTATTTTTATTATTATTTAATTTTATACGATTTTATTTGCATTTTTACGACAATTCTTGCTCATTTATTATTCGAATTTAATACAACAGATTTTAAGCAGTATCGGATTGCAATAAGAGCTATTATCGCTCATAACGACAATATCTAAATGGCATTTAGTGATTTGTGGAGCTAGAAATCAATATCGTAGATTGGTCAAATCGTTACCAAAGTATTAAATTACCCTTCTTCATTCTTATACATTTATACAGAGTGACTGACTTTAGCGTGCACATGACTGCTGATAATTGAACTGTTGAGGTAACATCAGATCAGTTAGTGATTAGTTTGTAATTTCTTTGTTAATGGATTTCTAAAAAGAAGGAGGTTTTATTTGCGTCTGTGTGTAACTTTTACTAACTGCGACCTGCGGTTTCACCCGTATAAGTCTCGATTCCGTGATAATATCGTGATAAAAAGTATCCTTTGTCCTAATCCAGGTTTTGGTCTACTCATTTGCCAAATTTTATACAAATCTGTTTGGCAGTTTTAGCGCGAAAGCGTAACAAACAAACATCCGTAAGTATGTTTGTTTGTATTTCCAAATTCGCATTTATAATTATAAACTAATATTATATAATATTAGTTTAGATATACGTATATGTTCGTCGATATTTTCATAAATTGTGGACCCAATTTAATAATTCTTTTTTAAGGGGAACCTAGTCGCGAGCTCGAACTCACTGGTGGGCCTGGCTAAAAATCATGCTGTCTCACCAGGCTTCGTGTACGACAGATATAGTATCAGTGTTGAGCGGTTAGACGCTAGTCTACACGCACAACGTTATTGAGTGAGATGCAGGATCATTATATAGTAAAAAATCGCGAAAAAATTAACAAAAGTCCTTTGGAAGATCGGGTTTTATGAAAAAGTCAATGCATAAATCAATGACCAATAAAGATTATTGAACTTTTCGATAATTGAACTTTGTCGGTACTGACTTGGTTTTGGAGATTTTACACTTCTTTTATAACTTAAACACGCCCAAAGTTAAGTAAAATTAGCAAGAAAAACGAATCTTTGTTGGCTCCTAACTGTTTAATGGGTTTTTGGTTTAGTATTCTGTTTCCGTACAGACAATATTAATAATGAGACAAAAAGATATCATATTTTACTTTGGATGTGCCATGTCAGACAGTGGAGTAAAACACTTCCGAAGTTTGTATGGAAAAAATGTGGATTAGGTTCACCTTAAGACTTGCACTCAATTGTGCGCACAACCAATGTCTTAGAATAAAAAAAATCACTGCGACCGATGGCTCAACGTGCTCTCAGAGACACGCAGACTTATTTTGATACTCATACCCAACATCAATTTGTACGGCACCCGAGCCGCAAGTAAAACGGTTACATAAACCACTGGCGGCTCCCCTAGGAACCACACGTTCTGTATTTATGAAGATATGAGCTCTTTATCGTCCATGTTACCGATATGTTTCACCAGATTTATAGCGCGTTACGTCATATTCGTCATTTTAGCCTGAATTTGACCTACTGCCTGCTGATAACCTGGTACTTAGATAGTTCATCATAATGTGCCTGCCTTTTCTCATCTTGGGGTTGGCTGCCAGCCTCACCGGATGCAGTTGAATACTAGTTTTTTAAATGGAGTGACTGCATATCTGACCCCCAGAACTCCCGATACTCCTTGGTAAGACTGGTTGTCAGGTTTTCACGCTTCTGAATTCCATTGGCAAAATCAAAATCAAAAGTCATTTATTCAAACTAGGCTGAGAGTCAGCTCTTTTTATAATAAAAAAAAATTAAAATAAAAACGTAAACAGAACTTATAATCTAAATAAAAGCCTCCAGGCATAAAGGGCATGCCCGCTTACATAAATGCAATTCTGTATTATGCAAATATAGCTATAACTTAAAGTAACAAAAGTTAAACTAGGACCTCTGGACTAAAATTAATAAAAACTTAATACAATTAACAATAACAAAACCATGGTCAGCAAGACGACCAGTCACCACGAGCAGCACCCGTTCATCAGCTTAACGCAAAGATCAGCCATTACCCCCCTCGCCATGTTTGAGGGAAGGAGGCAACCCGACCCCCGAGGCTACCGCAAGCAGTGACATCTAAGGGAGCATGACGAGCTTGCTGCCGGTTGCACTGGCAAGAATAACATGATTGTCGAGGTCGCTATTGCAATACTACTCATAAAAAAAAATCATTGTAATGAGTAGATTAAGTCAACAATAAATGAAAATAAACAGTCAAATAAAATAAGCAATTATATGAATTAACATAATGATATAACCTGTCACTAGTTAGGCTAATTCTGGTATAAGAACACAAACTTTGTCTTGAGTTAATCACAGCGACCAACAATTCCTATAATTTTTTCGTTTTTCGCTACGAAAACCGCCGTTACCGCTAAGAAATAAAGGGGAACTTATTGGCTGCTTTATTAAGTAGATTTTTAATATTTATTATTACCCAGGTATTCTTTTATTTTGGATTTTCATTTGCATAAAGTAGTTGTAATACAAAAATGCCTATAAGAAACGAATGTTAGCAATTACATGAAAAGACACCTATAAAACTAAATACAAATATAACACTATCGGAAACTCCGATACACGTGCCCGTGTTTACGTGAATGCGCGCAGTCGTATAGGTACGCGTTCGTACATCGGAGAATCCCACCGGTCTGATAATACACAGGATGCTGTTGATACTAGCTCACACGCGCGATAGGACGGAGGTGTAACTGTCTACGTGGGCCTTTGCAAACATGCCAGAAGAACTGCGTTACCACAGCAGCCCCATCATCATCCTCAAAGATTCTACTTTTGTTAGGTTCATAGAGATGCGTTAGGTTATTGTGTATCTGTTCATTTCATAATAACATCACATCAGATAGTATTTACCTCAGGAGAGAGGTACTTATTCCTCTTCTCAAAATTAGCAAAAGGAGGAAACCAATAATGAGCTCGTATGCTTTCAGAAAGGCATTACCGAGAGCTACGTGCTGCGAATGCTGCGATCATTAGTGGACAGGCTCACGGCGCTATAAATTATAATGTGCGACCTCTGTACCGCCAAGTCGAGCAGATGACTAAGATCTAAGGTTTGTAGAGTTAGGGGCTGGGTAAGCTGGGGTCTACATTATATCTGAGGGGCAATTCTCGTAATTTTAAGAACGTTCACAGTCTCAGTCTCAATCTGTCAAAAATACCTCTAGTTTCGTGTCCGTATGAATTGAGGAGCCATGTCTCAGATTTAAACGAGGGTACTACCAATATTTAGTAGTAAATTAGCCAAATTTGTAGCCCCGATCCTGGAATTTGTAGTAAAACCCATCAAAAGTTACAGGACGTTGAAGGTGGCTCCTCAATTCAGGCATCTGGATTGAGGAGCCACCTCAGAACTCGAAAACTAGCCAATGGATATTTGTGAAACTTTGGTAGGAATTAGTAGTGTTTATGCTTAATTTGTACACAAAAAATGGGTTTTGTACGGCTGAATTTGAGGCAGCTACAATGCTTTGATTTATCTGAAAAATCCATAAATTTCCCCGTGCTGTATCTCAGAAACTAATGAAGCAATTAAAACAGATTTTTAGTATTATTTAGTAGTAAGTTTGTTTTAATTTGTAGTATAAAAATAAATCTCAAAGGATTCATAGCTTCGGAAATACAACACATTTTATGTGGCTCCTCAATCCTGACGGTCTATAAAAAAACAAATGCACGTAGCTACTAAAGTAGTTGATCAACTCGAAGTTTGATTACGCCAATATTTAGTAGAAATTTCTACTAAATATTGGCGTAATCAAAATTCCTCTACATTCAGTATTTCAAAAGATATTAATAATTTTAACATTCCTTAAGAATTTTCTGTGTAGGGTGACCATAAATAATTCAAACTGTGTTCATAAACAGAACTTTATTTACACATGATTCATTCTTCACCAAATCAGTACTTAAATAAAGAAAACCAATATATTAAACACAAAGAATGAAAAAGAAAAACAAACTAAAAGTCTACTAGATCAAATTACCTGTTTTAAAATTTATAATCTCTAAATATTATCTCTACATTCCCTTATTCTATCATTAATTATTAGCCTTCTCTAATCTTTATTTTAAAATATATTTTCTAAACAAAGTGAAAAGTGGTGGCCCAGTAGTAACAGCCGCGACTTACGAGTTGGTCGTAGGTTCAAACCCAGACAGGCGCTTTACTTTTTGTGAGTTATTTAATCACCACTGGTCTCAAAACGTTGCAGGAAACTTAAAATAAAAAATAATAAAAAAATAAATTTTTAATATGATGTTGATTGCTGAACAGAGATCGGATATTCGAATGCATATTCACCTAAAGCTGAGATGTTGGCTAACATGGAAAGCGCTTTTGTATCGAAAAAGTCTTAATTTAGGTAACTAATTTGTTTATTTTTTGTTTTAACTAATACAAACCACCCCTCCTCCAGTACATATACATATTTGTATCGAGTTAAACATTAATTTAAAAAAACTTTTTCTTTGGAAAAGTTTTTATTTTTCACTTTTTAGTGGTTCACATGTGCTTACCCCTTCACAGCGTAACGGCGTGATGTTATGTTATGAATTGGTGTACACAATAGATAGACATGGGATTTCAGCAATCCCAGTCCATTTGCTACCATTTATTGAGGAGTTTCGTTGCCTATCTCCGAAGTTCTTCGTCAGATCTTCACCAAATTGAAATGGGACTACTTCGAGAAAGTACTCTTCCAAAAAATACCCAAATCGCTTTGTGTGTGCCTATAAAATTTTAAAAGGTCTCTCTATTTCTCCAGGATCCCATCATCCGATCCTGACTTGATGATCATGGGACCACCTGAGAAGTATACCCTTTCAAACAAAAAAAGAAATCCAAATCGGTCCAGCCATCTTCGAGTAATCGGGGAACATACATAAAAAAAGAAATAAAAAAAAAAGGTTCCGACGAATTGAGAACCTCCTTCTTTTTGAAGTCGGTTAATTAATACACGTCTGAATAGTTATGCAATCATGAATCCCGGGGTTTTTAATAAATATAACAAATAATTTATAAAGCCGCTTCCATACTTTCATAGCTACAAATTGTATTTAGGTAAATATGCATCCGAATATCCGATCTCTGTTGATGAATGATTATGAAACCAGAATTCGCAATAGTACAAACCAAACAAATATTTTCATATTATTACTTTTGGGAAAATTTAAAGTTCACAGGTTTTTGGAAGGGTATTAAAATCGATCAGATAAGATTCCTATAAATCAAAAAACGGAACTGTGTATAACTTTTTTTTTTCAAAAAGCAACTGCTCTCAGGTTGGACGGAGGGAATACGGTTTAAGTCTATCTCTACGTTTAAGTATTAATTTTAATGAATATTTTTTTTTTTTTATTAATTTTTATTTTAAGTTTCCTTCAACGTTTTGAGACCGTGGTGATTAAATAACTCACAAAAAGTAAAGCGCCTGTCTGGGTTTGAACCTACGACCTATAACTCGTAAGTCGCGGCCGTTACCACTGGGCCACCACTTTCCACGCGTCTGTATGCGTTTACGTTAAATGTAAACGTATCTATTACATATAAAAAAACCTCGCGGAATAAATTCTATAAATGATGGTGAAAACCGCATCAAAATCAGTTATGTATTTTAGAAGCACAGCGCGGTCGCTCCGGCAGTCAAAATAAGCGACTTTGTTTAGAAAATATATTTTAAAATAAAGATTAGAGAAGGCTAATAATTAATGATAGAATAAGGGAATATAGAGATAATATTTAGAGATTATAAATTTTAAAACAGGTAATTTGATCTAGTAGACTTTTAGTTTGTTTTTCTTTTTCATTCTTTGTGTTTAATATGTTGTGTTTCTTTATTTAAGTATAGATTTGGTGAAGAATGAATCATGTGTAAATAAAGTTCTGTTTATGAACACAGTTTGAATTATTTATGGTCACCCTACACAGAAAATTCTTAAGGAATGTTAAAATTATTAATATCTTTTGAAATACTTAATGTAGAGGAATTTTGATTACGCCAATATTTAGTAGAAATTTCTACTAAATATTGGCGTAATCAAACTTCGAGTTGATCAACTACTTTAGTAGCTACGTGCATTTGTTTTTTATAGACCGTCAGGATTGAGGAGCCACATAAAATGTGTTGTATTTCCGAAGCTATGAATCCTTTGCGATTTATTTTTATACTACAAATTAAAACAAACTTACTACTAAATAATACTAAAAATCTGTTTTAATTGCTTCATTAGTTTCTGAGATACAGCACGGGGAAATTTATGGATTTTTCAGATAAATCAAAGCATTGTAGCTGCCTCAAATTCAGCCGTACAAAACCCATTTTTTGTGTACAAATTAAGCATAAACACTACTAATTCCTACCAAAGTTTCACAAATATCCATTGGCTAGTTTTCGAGTTCTGAGGTGGCTCCTCAATCCAGATGCCTGAATTGAGGAGCCACCTTCAACGTCCTGTAACTTTTGATGGGTTTTACTACAAATTCCAGGATCGGGGCTACAAATTTGGCTAATTTACTACTAAATATTGGTAGTACCCTCGTTTAAATCTGAGACATGGCTCCTCAATTCATACGGACACCTAGTTTCCATACATTGTTGACAAGTTTTTGACATTTGATTATCGCTGAGATGAGACTGCGACTAGACTGTGAACGTTTTTAATTACTAGAATTGGCCTTTTGATAACTTTTTAACAGAGAAGGCAATATACATGTTAGTCTTGGCAACCTCATCATCAGCCTACAGCAGCCCACTGCTGGACATAGGCCTCTCCAATATCACGCCATTCAGCTCGATTCTCGGCAACTCTCATCCAGTTGCTACCAGCCACCCTGCGAAGATCGTCACTCCACCTAGCTTGAGGGCGTGCTACCTTACGTTTACCGATTCACGGTCTCCACTCAAGAACACGTCTACCCCACCGGTCATCAGTTCTAAGACTAATATGGCCGGCCCATTGCCACTTCAGCTTGCTAATTCTGTGAGCTATGTCGACAACTTTGGTTCTCTGCCGGATCACCTCCCGCAACCTACTTACATGAAATGTTTTTGGCGGGATAGTATATTCTGACTCAGTCGTTACGGGTCGTCAGAAGACCAAAAAAGAACCTGACAACCAGTCTTACCAAGGTTATCGTGTCAAAGTCAAGTCAAAGTCAAAGCTTTTATTTTAAATAGGCACTCAAAAGGCACTTTTGAACGTCAACATTTACATTAAAACAGAATTGATTCTAGTCGCCCCTTCCAAAATGTAGTTTCGTATGGAGAAGAATGGGCAAGAAACTCCACCGTTACTCTTTAAAAAAAATTAAATACAATATTTAACATAGTGTTAACCAGTAACTGGGTGGTTGGGGTCAGATAGGCAGTGGCTTTATGTAAAATACTGGTATTCAACTGCCTGACTCCGGAGGTTAAGCTGCCATAGTTCGTGGATGGGTGACCATCTTTACATACCAAGACCCCTTCATTAAAGGGAGTCGACCCCAACATTGTGACTTTACTAAGAGATGCAACAGCAAGCGAAGCCTTTTGATACGTATAAAGCTCAAGTAAAATCCATCCTTTGTTTAAAGGCTTACTATTTCATCAACGACTATTTAAATGACAAGAATAGTTGGTCGCTGTGATTAACTCAAGACAATGTTTGTGTTCTTTCTCCAGAATTAGCGTAACTAGTGACAGGTTCTATGGGTTCATATAAATATATTCTTTTATTTTATTTTATAACTAGCTGTGCCCGCGACTTCGTCCGCGTGGAATAGTGACTTTTTGGGCAGCATATTTTGAATTACATAATAATATACCGTCGTTTGACATTTGATATTTGACGTATGGCCATCGGGGATGAAAGCATACAGGCTCCTAGGATTGCTAACCCGTGACAGAGCCACATACAACTGACCGTGCGAGAAACAGCTGATACTCAGATCTACACCCACAACTTTCAGCGTCTGACCTTGGGCTTTATTAATTGTCATCGCAAAACATAGGCTGACTGGAAACTGGACTCGTTTAAAACTAAATGGAAAATTGTTTGGAATGAGAGGAATCCGAGGAATGAAAACACTTTCACCTTTTCCACACCCTGTTAAAATCTCTGCTTCTATCAGATTTCGTTGTAAATTGGTCACTTTTAACCTGTACCCTAATTGCGTAACTCACGATTCATCATAATTTGTTTCGTTTTGAAACAAAAGGCTAAACCATTGCTTCATATGTTCGAAAAATGTGTCTGCTCAACAACGTTAATAACGCAATGAATATTGTTGAACTGACAAAATGAAACCGATTATGATTAATCGCGTGTTACGCAATTAGGGTGCTGGTGCCATTGCAAAGTTTTGGGGGGCTTAATTTTCTAAGAAGCATTATGGGTACGCCTACTTTTAATTTTATTTTATGTGCTGGTAGTCCAGGAGCATTAAGGGATTCTAAAAATTCTACTGGGTAGCTTGTAGATTCTCCTTCTTCCATGACTCTGTTAATGGAGATATACTCAACATAATCCCCCAGAACATAGCTCAAAATTTCAGCGTTATATAACTGATAGAATACTTTAACAAAGGTTCGCCGTGATTCTTTAAATTGACATAACTTTTTTATTTATGAACCGATTGACATGAAATAAACACTAAATGTTAAGTGAAGCTTACTACAATATATTAGTGAAAACCGCATCTAAATCGAATAAGCCGTTTCTGATATTAGCGTGCACAAACACACAGACAAACAGACAAACCGACAAACAGACAAAAAAATAATTAATTACAATCTCGGGTTCGGCATCGATATAATAACAACCCCTGGTACTTTTTTTTTATATATTTCGATTGTACAGACACCACTTTTCTACAATTTTATTATATGTATTTTTTTTATATATTTCGATTGTACAGACACCACTTTTCTACAATTTTATTATATGTATATAGATATAGATAGATATAGATGACTAAGTATTTTTTATTTTTTTTATTCTCGTAATGTTAATATTACTTTGTCTATGTATGTATAGAATCAAGTCTATCCGACTAAACAGACAGCTGTGCTGCTGGGAAGTTTGTTCCGCTACTTCTTCTTCCCAGCTAAAGCACTGGGAAGTGGTGACGGGTGGGCGTTTTTGCGGGGACTGTCTTATGTATTTTGACGTTCGCAAAGTGCTGATTCTCAGCCTAATTTTAATAAATGACTTTTGATTTTGATTTTGTTTTTGAAGCAAGCTACAAAATAGGAGCATCCTGGGTCCGATACGTTATTCTGTGTCCATTTACTAAATGAATGCAAGAACTTGAAGCCTCTCTCAAGCCATAAATAAGTCACGTTAATATTCACATTCTCATTATGTAGGTACCTATTCATTTATTATCAATTTGAGATGTTGGATAATATTTTACGCCCGTATCTTGGGGCCTTGGGGCCCCGTATCATTGATACGCCTCTATATTACACGTGTAAATGACGCTCGGGAGAACCACAACAAATAACACAAGCTTATTCACAAACTCGTAGTTTATTTCAGTTCAATGCACATAAATTCAGACACTGCACATAAATTACATTACACTGAGCAATAACATTTGGTTACTTTTTTTTTTTTTTTTGGTTGGGAAATCATCGAATAACTTCTCCCGCTCTGGGTGGAGCGGGTGTCAGACTTTTACTGACTAAAACCCACCCGTGTTCCCTCAGTTGCCTGTGTGCCAGGGGCCGCGGTATCTCTTTCGAACAACCCGCACCCCTGGCAGGACCCGAACCCCTGGCAGGAATTTAAAGTCTTTACATTAGACAATTGAGGCTAATTTTATAACCTCAATTTTCGTCGATGATTTTTCAATTACAGATTAATAATGTTATTAAGAGAGGCCTATGTCGGTCCAGCAGTGGACTGCGATAGTCTGAGTTGATTGTTGATTTAATCATTGGTGGAAAATGTGGTGGGATATGAAATGAAGAAGTTCCTCCTAAATACAAATAAATGTTTTTTTGCATTTTATAGTGAATGTATTGCAACGTAATAATTGATCCTGAACAAGGTTTGGTTACTTGACACAACCTTTCAGTTGGACCGATGTCGATCGAATGTGTCTAACTGCCCAGACGTGTTCGTTCTCTCCCCACCACTCCCACCATTTAACGTCAAGGTGGCCATTTTACGTATAAGTCAATAGGTACAACTATCTACTCATCGTATATCGTAGGTAGGTACAATCCATCGCAGTGTGGATGGGGCCTTACATTATGCAGGTAGCTTTATCACTCCTTCTGCATTGCCAACATCATTTTCACCTCGTCATAACTACACGCGCCAAAAATCAAAATCAAAAGTCATTTATTCAAACTAGGCTGAGAGTCAGCTCTTTTTGAACGTCAAAATAAAATTACTGACAGTCCCCCCAAAACGCCCGCCCTTCACCACTTCCTAGTGCTTTAGCTGGGAAGAAGAAGTGGCGTAACAAACTCCCCAGCAGCACAGCTGTCTGTTAAGTTAGAAGAACTTGATTAGATTAGATAATAGGTAATTAAAATTACGAAACAAAAAAAAAACATTAAATTTGCCATATGTTAGGTAGCACACGCCAATATACCATCAAAAATTTAAAACTAAAAATAATAAAAAATTAAAATAAAACGTAAACAGAACTTCCAATCTAAATAAAAGTTGCAAGTACTGCGGTAAACACCTGACAATTTTGAAGAACATTAATAAGATGTTTTTTTTGTCCTTCTACATTGGCCCCCTGTCGTAACTCGTTCCCATGACAACGACCTTTTGTTAATCTCTTTTCATTCATTCGATAATCTTCTATTACGTCTTATAAATGTAAATTTAATGAAATTATCGGTTAAAAGCTAATAAAACCTGTCGGTATGGTGGTTGGTAGCGCCATCTTTGAGATTTGGTTGCCCGGGGCAACGGCGACGACGCAACACGGAATGTCAAGCATTTCTCCCTATATTTTATGCCCGCCTGGTAGTAAATATTACAATTAAAATGCAATTTTTTGTCTTTTAATAATTTGAATGACAAGCAGTGACTTGCTCGAGAGCCCACGACCCAAACCATGTCGCATTCTTTTACTGCCAAAGCCTTATAAAATCGTTTGTCTAAATAACTCAGAAAAACGCAGTTTTAAAGGACCCATTTTTGCTTCGTCCAAAAAAATAGGCAGATGGATAAATTAATAAGTAATTATAATCGTATTCGTTTATTTGCTTTGAAAGTAGGTACTTAAAATAAAGCTGGTTACAAAACTTGTGATCCCTGTACAATCTAGGTACCAATTTTTTTTTAAATAAAAATAATAAACATGTCACTAAAGTTAAAATTGTCATAAAAATGTGTCACAATATGTTTGATATTAAAAATGAACATAGGTTTCGTCATTTTATTGCGAAAACGTTTGTTTTTAGAAATTTTGCGGCTCGCATGTAGCCTGAACACATTTTCTAAAATGTCAAAAAATGATTAGCGACCGTCCGAGCTTGTGGACTAAGCAAGCTTGCTAGGCCTGACACAGACTGAAAGTACTGAAATCTTTAAAACGCTTCCCTTCTCTGTATGAGAGGAGAGCTTTGTCCGTGAGTTGCAGAAAAGACACTATTAGGTGCAACTTAAAAGTTCATATAAAATTAACGTGGTTACACAGAACACTGAAACCATTGAAATTAGGTTTGTTTACGAATATTTAAACACAAGCAACAGTTACTAATTACTATATAATTGGTATCTCTATGAATAACCACTTAAAATATGTACCTGCATACGTCGGTGCACGCTTCGTTTTTATCATTCTACCAAAATAATTATCGCAAATTCACATGCATGGCTTACTATAGATTAATTTTATGATTACCTTAATTAAATATTAGTATAAAGTTAGCACAGGTAGGTACCTATAAAAACAAAATATACATAAACTCACGCCTTCTTCCAATGGAAGTTAGCAGATACTACGTACTGCCCGGCTTGGGCCGAACACCGCCCCGTGTCCTCGTGGAGGCGATCGGCGGCGGCGATCTCTCGCCTCCGGCCCTGGTCCAGGCCATGGTACGGAGCGAGAGTGCATGGGTAGCCGTGACCTCCTTCTGCGAAGCAGTAATGCTCGCGAAGAGGGAGGCGGCGCACGTTAGGGGGAGGCAGTATATGCGCCCTCATGGCCGCAGAAGACGCCCTGGGCGTCGGGAATCCCAGGCTGATGGCGACTAATGGGTAGCTCGCTCTCCGGTAAGGACCAAGCCCGGGTCGACGGCGCGTTGTGTTCCACGCGCGTCTTCAAGAGATGTCAGCATCAACTGGTGGGGTGCGCAAGGGCTGATGCCTGCCAGGGGTGCGGGTTGTGCGAAAGAGATACCGCGGCCAGTATATGATACCCCTTGGTAAGATTGGTTGTCAGACTCTGGGGCTTCTGACAACTCGTAACGACTGTTAAAGATCCGCGAATGGCATCCGGGACCAACGGCTTAACGGGCTTTGGTATGTGAAGATGGTCACCCATCCACGGATCAGCCGCGGCTAGCGTAACTTAACCTAGTCGATCAACCCAGGCGGCTTTAATTACTTAGCCACAAGAAATTAATCAAAATAAAATTCGATTTAACGTCCAGTCAAATAAAAATAAAATTGGCCATCAATTTCCATCCAAACAATAGTAGGGTGACAACACCAGTTTTCGTCTCACAATTAAAATATTAATTATTATAATTTTAGAATTTAATTTTGCAAAAAGAATGCTTGTGTCATTGACATATTCTTCTTATTACGCTGTTATTGTTCGATAGATTCACACGACCGGCGGCCGTCACAATAACCTTTCAGAGCCATTATATGAGATATCGCTTTGTTTACGTTGCAAATAGTAAAATTGAAAACAATCATCTGTCATTAGACAGATGACGCCCTGCGGCCGGTGCTGGTCGTAAGCGTCACGGTCATAGATATTTCCTACTACGGCTATGTTTAGAAGAGTAGGAGAGCTGAGATTTAGAGTAGCGGCATACAGCGCTATCGGCAATGTGAACTAGTTACTCGCCTTTTTTTCTTTCTCGCTTGTTTAGTGCTGAAAGTATTAAGTTTTTCACGGAGTGTTTTGTGAGGTTTTTCATCCGTGGGCGTCTTGAATAGTGACTAAGAGATTGCGTCGAGAGGAATGGTAGAAGCGTCGGCGTCGTGCTGTCTGGCAAAAATACGCCAATTTATATTTATGCCAATTTTGGCGATAATGGCAAAGTTTTTTTACTGGTAATTGGGAAACCATTAGGCAGTAGTCTAGGCCATGACATACGGTTGGTGGAAATAGAAGGCATGTAACTACATATATTATATATTGTGAGCAGTAAAGCTTTTTACAGTCCCCGCTATACTTATAGGCGTCTCCAAAGTTTTACCACAGTAGTCACAGTATCTCATTATTGAAGTATCGTCGAGTGCTCGAGTGCTTGTCCACCCACGACCTTATTACGAACTTTATTCTGTTCGAGCACTGTCATGACTTGCACATTCAAAGTTTTTTTCCCTCCGCAGCAATCCAGTTTGAAGTTAACAAATGTATGAAAGTTATTTTAAGTTAGTTGACCGTATGGTGGGCAGTGTTGCGTGTGTTAGCCGTCCGTGGCGCTGTGCACGTCGGCACCCTCGACCTTGCCCCGTGCGGGCGCTTGCGAGGGGTGTAGTACACACAGCTGATCTATACATCGCCCTTAAGTTGAGCACACGTCCATATTTCATGAGCCCCGCGCTGGTAGGTCACACGAGCTTAAATAAAATAGTCGGCGAGCTGCCTCCGCTCCGCATCGGCCGCGAAGCCCTACCGTGGAGGGGCTGCTTGCCAGCGCCAGCCCCGACTCGCAGCCTGAGCTGCTAATACGCATCGACGCAATATCCTTTGTAAAAGACATGCTTCGTCCCGCTTGCGAGTGGAGCGCGCGAGAGGGACGGGGCGCTACGGTTGACACGAAGAAGCCTAGCTTAGCGTTCCGGGCGTGACGTCACGGGGGCGCGGGGTACCGCGGCGCGGAGGGGCGCGGGGTGGCGCGGCGCAGCGCCGGCAGTATTCGGCCGGCCGCAAACTCGCGCGGACGGGTGCACGATGCGTGCACGGTGAAAAAAACAATCGCGATGCTGTTTGAGAGTCCCAACGCGAAACTGTACCCGGCGTTCAACATCCCGCCGCCTGTGAGGCTCAGGTGAGCAGTGTGTGACGCGGTGCTCTGCGACCACCGCACGTTGTGTTCAAGTGCCAGTGTTCTTAGTTTTGCCGAAGCCATAAAAAAATGCCTATAAAGTGTTGTTATGTACAGCGGGCGCGCCGCAGCCGCGACAGTGCGTCTGTCCAGTAACGCTCCAGCGACCGACGAATGAAACGTCGATACGACGTCGTCGCTTTATATTTTTTTCTCACAACCAACCATTATTGTGTTCCGAGTGATCTTAATGTGAATGATTTCAAACCGAGTGATGTACGGCACTCAGTCATGACCGATGGCGTCTCCTCTCCATGTCGATATCCGAGGCAATCGCATCGGAAGCTATCGTCTACTAAAAATAGTATTAAATTCTGTTCAATTGCCGTCTGATCGAAACAATCGATTTGCCCGTGTCAGGGCTGAGTTCAAGTCGAAACGGGAATCGATTCTGATTGCTTTGTGTTGCGAAAACACGAGAATCGTGAGAGAAAACTGTTGCTTCAATTTTTGATTAAACTTTGTGACTGTTGTTTGATTTGCCCCTTGTTCCAACATGTATTGGAATGAAATGGACCTCTTCTGTCAATAAATCGTTTCGCACGGATCGATGACATGTGTGATGTCGTGCCGGCTGTTCTTGGAAGCGTTTCGAGTCGTCGCCGTGTCGGTCACGTCACGTCGCTGTAAACACGGCGGCTTCCTGTTGCGCCGAGGCGCATAGCTCAGCTATACAGGGCTTAACTTAGTTGGCCAGAGCAAATCGTTAGAACACTGCGGTTGGGCAACGTTTCGTTTCGTGCGCCCACCGTCTACAAATTATGTATTAAAGTACTATTAATTTTTGCATTAGCGAAGAAATTCTGACAAGAACCTGTACTATTGGGGGTCTTTAGAGGTCATTTATCATCCCTAGTATCAATACACCAAGCAAGGACAAAACATTTCGAGGAAACTGTATAAATCAATGAGGGCTATAAACATGGCCAACAAGAGCAAATTCCTGATCTTCTCTTAGACAAACCATTGCTTTTAGTACCAACGTTCATCGTCCTACGTTCTTTACAACTAGGTCTTTACCGCGATCCTTTCGAGGTCATTTACCCATCACGCCCAGCGTATCTGGTTTTACAATCAAGCCCGGAGTTATAATAGTTATAGTATAATGGAATAACTGGCTCCCTCGTCCTCTGCAGCCCAATTCCCTCATTTGGCTAAACAAAACCACGTCCAAACCACTTTTTTATTGTTTCGTTTTGCTAACAATCGTTCTGTTCGCTTTGTATACGTTTTGACAGAAGGGCCGCTCGTGAAACCATGGAGAGAGAGCTAATTCAAAACGATTCTTATAGCTATAGCCGAAACAGTTGGTATTTATGGCTATAATATATCTTAAGGCGTCCACTTGTAAGAAACCACTTAGAAAACTGACTCTTTCCGTCAGAAAGAGTCAGTTTGGACCACACTGCTGAGTGTGATCGAAACTGAATGTTTTTTTTCTTAATTTATGGACATAGTAACGGTAGCCAATGTTGCATTGTATTCGAATAAACTAAAGAGCTCGGCTTTGGCTTAAGTTTTACTGAAACGCCAATAATGATTCTCAGTAAGAATTCAATAATTCCGAAATTCGCCAAAAGTGATTCCAACAGTGAGCTCCAAATTCTAATCTAAGCTTGTCATCAATTAACCAATTTGTAACTTGCGTTGAATACCCAAGTCCTTTTGTGGTCGATGAAAACCGTTTTGCACTCCTTAAGAATAATATAATCATCCAATTTGGACCGTATAAAATGATTCTAAGGAAAGACACCAAAAAAGACCGATTCAATAAATTGACTTCTTTTACCAAGGTTGCGATATATCCATTAGCACTGGTTGGTTGTTTTATTTATTTTCAGAAAGTTGTGAAAACGAAACGAAACAACAGGCTAACGTTATGTTCCTACTTTGAAATGCGGAAAATTATACTTATTGACAACATTGTTGTCTTTTTACTTATTCGATAATCATCTCAGCCACCACCATTTTGAAAATATGCAATTATGTTTAGTTTCTAAATCAAATTAAAGTCTGACAACTGGTTGATTTACCCTGCAACATTTTGTTGCTGATATTATGTATTTCGAGATTTTTTTTGTGATGTTCTTGCATTGTACGCACAATGTATTTATCAATTCTATGTACAGACGCCAGCACATAATAAAGCTACCCCAAACTGTCAAATTTTCCCAATTGAACATGAACTTTAAGCTTATGTGATAAAGTTGAAAATCTATCAAAGAAATTTGACAGATTGGGGTAGCTTGTTGTGCTCCAGTCTGTACATTTAAATACGAAATCCTATCCTATCCTACTATTATATATTATAAATATAAAAGTTTGGATGGATGTTTGTTACTGTTTCACGCAAAAACTACTAAACGGATTTGAATGAAATTTGGCACACAGATATTTATAACCTGGATTAACAAATAGGCTTCTTTTTTATCCCAGTTGTACGTTCCCACGGGATAATATCAGACTTCCACGCGGGCGAAGCCACCAGCTAATTAATCATATTAATTAATGACAATTTTATCTACTCATATCGGGGCTGGTATTATGTAACTACTTATCATGGGCATTCTCTTAAAGGAAATAGCCGGAATCAGTTATTTAATTAATTGACTGATCCTAGCCACTTTGACTGGGCCCATCCAAAAGACGGAAATGGAAATATGTTCTCCCGTCCACTAATAATCTTGAAAAATCTTCAATCAACGCAGCCTATCGCAGTCCATTTCTGACATAAACCTCTCCCGGACTTCTCACAACACCCTGTCTTCCACGTTCAGTCTATTCCAGCCCCTTTCTTAAAGTCGTCGGTCCATCGTCGCTGGGGGGCGGGCGTCGCACACTACACTTGCCGACACGCGGTCTCCACGCGGTGGAAAATCCTGTGTCTGCTGCTCGCTAAATTAATTCGACCGATATTTCGATTGCCTAATGATAAATCAATGAGCATTGGTTTACCGGCCATGTACAACTTATATGTTTGTACATAATATGTATGTAAGTGAGTGTATCCGCGTGCAAAGTACCAGGATCGCATAATATCAGGATGCTATTGCTGCAACACAATTTTTGTTAGTTAAAAAAAGTGCTCGGTATGCCTCTACATTAAAATACTTACAATTGGATGAAACAACCAGGTTTCGTAGAAAACGACTCACATTAAATACCAGTTTTTGCTGATGAGTTGTGGTCTCCAGGATCACGTCTTCAAAGATAAATCTTTAGGACCAGTTCTACGTTTTTACACGCTTTATATTAGGTCTTTACCTATGAAATTGCCGTTTTTCAGTACTGGCCATTTCAAATCAAAATAATTTTTGTTTGGGGAAGAATTCTAATTTCAAATTAATTTTATTTTAAAAACATGGATTTTTTTTTCCAAAAGTAGTCATTTGTTTATTGATTAGTGTTACATTTTCATCGCATTTCAATCTTTTTCGTCATCATGGATACGTTAAAAATTCGAGTAATTATGGAATATGAGTACCGTCGTGGCAGCAACGCGGCACAAGCGGCACGCAACATCAACGACGTTTACGGAGCTAACACTACAAACCAACGCACCACCTGTTATTGGTTTGCTCGCTTCCGTTCTGGAAATTTCGACCTGAAAAATGAACCTCGCGGACGTCCGAAGACTTTGGTCGACAATGACGAATTAAAGGCGATTGTGGAAGCTGATGATACACAATCTACGGCTGAATTAGCAGCAGCTTTCGACGTTAGCGTCAAAACAATATTGGTCCATTTGCGTCAAATTGGCAAGGTAAAAAAGCTTGACAAATGGGTGCCCCACGAACTCAATGATCGTCAGCGCGAAGTACGCGTCGAGACGTGCCTTGCACTGCTCAACAGACACACAAATGAAGGAATTTTGAACCGCATTGTTACCTGCGATGAAAAATGGATTCTGTTTGATAACCGCAAGCGCTCAGCAAGTTGGTTGGATCCTGGTTCAGCACCTAAACAATGCCCTGAACGAAAACTTACCCCTAGAAAAGTGATGGTCACTGTTTGGTGGTCTAGCGCCGGTGTGATTCATCACAGCTTCTTACCAAACGGGGTGAGCATTACTGCAGATGTGTACTGTGAAGAACTGAACACAATGATGGAGAAGCTGGCACATCTCCAACCAGCATTGGTCAATCGCTCGTCTCCGCTGCTCCTGCACGACAACGCGCGACCTCATACTGCACAGCAGACGGTCTCCAAGTTGCAAGAACTGGGGTTGGAAGCTCTCCGTCATCCGCCCTACTCACCAGACCTCGCGCCTACAGACTACTACTTTTTCCAGAATTTGGATAACTTCTTGGCGGGAAAAAAATTCAATACCCGAGAGGCAGTACAAAATGCCTTTGAAGAATTTGTTGCCTCCCGTCCAGCTGATTTCTTTAAGAAGGGCATCAATAAACTGCCACTGCGATGGCAAAGATGCATTGATTGCATGGGTGATTACTTCGATTAATACAAATAAAAAATACATGAAAAAAATTCGTTTAAATTTTTTCATACAAAACGGCAATTTCATAGGTAAAGACCTATTATTAGCTTCACTTGTATGTTTGTATGTAACCGACTCCTTAGAGCGCGATTTCGACCCACTTTAAACGGTCAGATTTCATTGAAACTTTGTAAACTTATTGAGGACCGATGACAATTCAATAATTAAAAAAAAAGGAAAAAAATTATAAAAAAAAATCACGTTTTTGTAGTTAGCAGAACTAAAAAATAGAAAATAAATGATAGTTTAAAAAACTAAAAACCGCGCTTTAAAAACCAAACTAAAAAAGGAAAAAATAATTTAATTCAATTAAAAAGCGTGGGGTGCTTGACATTAATTGATTATAAAAATACCTCAAAAAGCACCCCACGCTTTTTAATTGAATTAAATTATTTTTCCTTTTTTAGTTTTTTTTTAGAGCGTGTTTTTTAGTTTTTTAAACTATTTTTTTTTTTATAAACATTCAAAATCCATCTGCCTAGCATATTCCCAACTATGTTGAGGTTGGCTTCTTGTCTTATTGTATGCTGCTGAATATCTACCAGTATTTACATGGAGTTACTGCCTATCTGACATCCAAAATCAAAAATCAAAATCAAAATATTTTATTTCACATAAGCCTGCATGGGCACTTATGAAACGTCAGAAGCTAGGTGCACGGTTCCAATTTGTCGTTTCCTATGGAGAAGAGCCGGCAAGAAACTCCACGGTTACTCTTTTAAAAATAATTGGCTTTTACAATGTTTTCAAATTACAGTGATAATAGGTATGGGAGGACAGTGCAGGCCAGTCAATAAGTACCAGGTACTTAGAGGAATGAAAATACAGAATAGAAAAACGTCTACAAATCTAGTCTCTAAGGCCTACAACGTTCTCTCATTCACAATATGTAAAAGAATCTACCTATATAAAATGAATCTATTTGAACCAAGTGACATGATTTCGATGACAATCACTGAAAATAAATAGTAGGTAGTAAAATTGATGTAAAATGTCAAATAATGACGAGAATATGTCAGACATTGTAAAAAAAAAAAAAAATAATAAAAAGAATAAAAATTAACATTGCAATTTGGGAGCAGTTAATAGACTTTCACACGGTTTTGCTGTTAATGAGGTACCAGGGAAGCCACATGTGCAGAAGGAATTAATGCCAAACTTCCCTGTCTTCAACGTAGTCTTTTATCTTATAATATGCTTTTTTGATAAGGACACGTTTGATGTGAGTTTTAAACTTTCCATCGCTAAGTTCTGTAACCGACTTTGGCAACTTGTTATATATAGATCCACAATCCAATTCCTGAGTAAGACGATACTCCTCATTGGTATAACAACCTTATTGGTAATTATATTTTCGAGCCGTTTGGGGTTGAAACCCTCGGGCCGTGGGGTCCGAGTGCTCATGCTCTCAATAAGGAAATCTCTAAACGGCTGGTTGACACTTCCCGTGACCCAAGGTCTGGTTTTTACCTTGGCCAGAGGCTGAGCATTGCTATACAACGTGGTAATGCCGCCAGTCTCTTGGGTACATTACCAGTCGACAGCGATGCGGATAAGTTTTTCGACGCTTTGTTTTAGTTTATTCGTTTTAGTTAAGTTGGGTTATAGGAAATTTGTTATTTTTTTAGATTACATATTATGTATAGATATAGGCTGTATCTTGAACAAAATATAATACCCCTTTGGTAAAACTGGCTGTCATATTTTGGGTTGTTAAATACCCGTAACGACTGTCAAAGATCTACGAATAACTGTTTTTTTTTATCTACTACATATTACTATAATTGAAGCAAGAACTTTGTAGTACGACAATTGCGCAGACGGGAGAGTATAAAATTTGGCACAGTTAATAAGTTAATATAATCTGACCAAGATTATGTCTGGACTTTAAAAGAGACTGTGACCTTTGAGTTTGTTTCGGCTTTTCTTCTAAGAGTAGTCAGATAGGAAACGCCGATCTATGGTTGTTGTGTAAAAGTGTTTGTACAAACCTACTTACAGGAATAAAATCATTTATCATTTAATATTGAGAAGGAGGGCAGAAAGATGATATTTTTTATTAAAAGTTAAATTAATTATTGTCGAATTTCGACCACTAAGTGAACATTAGTTATCATTAATCGACAGTTTTTCCTAAAATATACCAAGAAGAGAAGAAGAGCCATAAAAGGAATTTAAACGACGACATTTATCTTCACCGGAATTCCTTCACATCTCGTTACAGAAAGCGAAGGCAAATAGCTCCTTACCAATGTCAATACTTGGTCACAAGCTCAAATTCTTTTCCTTCACGATCAAAACGTGAATAACTCACGTCCCGGAGTGAAAAGATTACCCAGTCAACGTCGACTGGCATCTGTATCGACTACACAGCTCACGGGGAGCGCCCCACGTACGCGGGAATCGTCACTCGTGGAGATTTTGAAGCCGTCCTCCCTCCGTTTAAAATAAGATTCTGAATTACACTCAAGCAGCTAAGAAATTTTTCCTGTGGGTTTAAAAAATAAATCTTTGAAAAATCCTCAAGTACAAATCCCAAGTTAGGAGACTCGTTCTCTTCTATATCCTAAATTCTTAGATATGGATGATGCCAAGGACTTATTATGTTCTGAGGGATTTTCATCCTGGTATCTAAGCACTACTAAAATTACCGTGGTGACTACGCCTATAATTTCACTTCTGGGAGCCGAACGAAGGACCAATTTTACCACCCCGAAGGACCAATGTATTTTCTTCAGGCCACCTACTGATAATAACTCCAGATACCAGGGTATCATAATCGCTATGTTATGCATTCGTTTCGCACACAATAGCGAAAAGATTAAATAGCGACAAGAGCTTCATGAACAATAGAAGTTTACAAGTGTCTCATGCCTGATTGTTCTATAAATGTGGAGGACGCGTCCAGTTACATCATAAAGAAGAAAGGATATTGCGTACGTATTATTATAGTAAACAAAATTGTAGACATAGCTGGCATTAAGAATCGACACGCAAAACACACTCACCAATTTCAATATTGTGTCTGATATTTGAATTTCTAAACGCGGTGCTAATGTTTTAAATGTTGATAGAAGTCTATAAAGTTCCTACCACTGAAAGAAGGAGGGGTAAACCACCACGTGGGCCCAGTGCGGCTGGTGGATGTCACATGACGTCGAGTTTTTGGTCATAAGACATATATCCTCCTTCACGATGTTTTCCTTCACTGTTTTGAGCAGTGCTGATGAAATAAATTACAGATAAAGCGCCTGCCTGAGTGTAACCCACGACCTAGGAGTGTGTGCAAAAGTACATCGGGTGACGATCGAACCCATGACCTCTCTTTCGCCAGTCCCTTGGGCTCTTACCCTCTTTATGACTGCTGACTTTAGGCCTCCTCTTGTCTGTCATGTTTCCCTGGTCACGTCTCACCGTCTACTTTGCCAATAAACAAATTAGTCCAATTCACTACACAGTAAAGTCTGACGCTCTCTTCATGCTCATGATTTCCTGGTAGTTGCAATGTAAACGTGGTGTAATATACCAATTTTCTTAGAACTTTCGAGATTACCTTTGTAGTAATTGTAGTCAGTCACACACAGACTTCACACATTCTCATAATAATTAGGAACAATTAGGCAAAGATGTAGGCACACAGGTCACAGATAACACTAAGGTGAGCCTTATGCCATTTTCCGGGCACAGTACTGAGAATTACCTAACAAAATTATGCAGAGCTAGCTAAGTGTCTATATTCATAAAATAAGTCAGTGCGTATTTTCTGTATTCAGCAGAAAATCAAAGTTTCTGTTTAATAATATAGTCGAACATTTAACCCCCTATATCCCGAAGAATTTGAATGCTCCGATTCTTAGGAAGAAATGTCCATTATTAATCTTTTATACACTTTCTTCGTATCTTAGCTAACATCAAATCGTATTAATTTTCATAGTTAATCATTGAAAAGTTGAAGACTTCATCTTTTTGAAGTATTTAGTAACACAATGGAACAATTTACCATTGGTTAACAAATAACTCATTGTTTAAAGAAACGATCCGTAAAACAATATAGGAACCGAAAATTTCTGCGACAGTTTTCTGATATCAGCAGTCTGTGTAAGTTATCAGAAAAAAGTAAAAGAATATCATACTAATAAAAGATGTCAGCACTCGGTCGGAGTCGGCTAAACTCGTAAAATTCGCCGAACGGTTAACGGATCAGCCTTTACGACTATGTTTATTTACTCCGTACATACTGTGGCAGACGACGGAAAAAAGGATTTTTGGTACTTAAGCTCCTTGCGAAACAAATCTTCAGCAAAGAAGGGGGCCTATTCTGGTGTGAAATTCGGTGTTTTTAAATGACATCATAAGCGATAAGTCCATTCGTTCGTAAATGATAAAGGATTTTATTTCTGCGAGTAGGTTTGTACAAATACTAATACATGAATTTTAAAAACTAGACGAGGTCGGTTGGTCACAGTAGTACTTTTTAAAGTCCAGACAATTATGATGATTACTTGGTTAGAACGCGTGAAGAACATGTATGTATGTACTTACATTGTTGAGTGGTTGAGTGGACTTGTCCTGTCAGTGGACAGGTCCACTCAACCTGTGTGGTTCTTTCCACGCATGCTGAATACTAGTATTTCAAACCAAGCAACTACCTATCTGACCTCCACAACCCAGTTACTAGGTAATACGATACCCCTTGGTAAGACTGGTTGTCAGACTTTCACGCTTTAGACGACCCGTAACGACTGTCAAAGATGCACAAATGACAGCCGAAACCAACGGGTTAATGTGCTTAGCCAGCCAGCCATTTATATGGAGATAATTAAAGGAACCCATGGAATAACATTCACCAACTGGCAAAGGGCCTGCGTGGCGGATTACGGCCCTCTCCCTCTAACAGAAAAGATGCCTGCGTCCCAGCTGTGGCAACATTATAGGGCTGATTGGTAATTGGTAAAATGACAGAAGAATGATGAGGTTCACGAATGATGATCACAACCTCACCTATAGTAAGCGATGTTTTGCTCATTGTTGGTACAAGCTTGCCTAATAGTAACTTATTAACTCGAGACTTTGAAGACTTACAGGTTATTTATACAACGTGTAACGGAAAGGGTGTATACATACCAAGGGCACGGCATCTTTGGATGATATCAAACGATATTGGAAGGGTTTTTTAATCCTATCTCTACATGTTCGGAAGTTACGAGAATTTTTAATACATTGATACCAGAAACCGAACTTTTCAAATCGAAATAAACACATCACTCAGAAGAGATTTATCGTGATATTGGCAAGTAACGTGGAAAGTTATTGACCTACGTAGTGCGGTGACACGTTTGTTATGATTTGAATTGAAGAAACACATGAAACCGAAAATTTGGTATCAATTCTTAGAGTATTTTATTTTGAGCTGAAACCATTTATGGTGAGTTTTGCCAGCTGTTATCTTCAATGTGTAAGGATAGCAATAGAGTTTCTGTTACACCCTGTATACAAGGTGTAACAGAATGCACGCAAGACCTAAAAATAGTTTGTTCCTAATTGACTACTGAATCGATTTCAGTAACTTTTAATATAACTTTTTTTTTAAATTATGTATTTTGCCAAACCTACCACAGATTAGAGCCGAAGAAAATTCTATCTTATAACAGAAGAAATAAAACTCAATTTCAATTGGGTCGACACGTTTTTCATAATAATATCAGTTAACTTTAAAAAAAATAGTTTTGGTCATTGTATTATGCTTTTAACTCAATACTCTAATTGGGGTGTATGAGGTCTTGCGTTAATTATGTTACTTGTATATCCATCATGAAACACAGAATCCATCAAAACATATTTCACGCTTCCTGGCGTCAAGCATCGCTATGTTCCGGTTTGAAGGCGTCCCCGTGAAAACACAGGCACATGAGACATGAACCCTCTAATTCTCTACTCAATGTTAATGGCATTATAAACAATTAGACTACATACTCGTATTCAGTAATGTTATGTAACTTGAATCTGGTCCAAACGGCCGTTCGGGCGAATCAATGCAATCTATCTAATTGTACTCGCCACCGATACACCACACACTGGGCAGGTCAGAATTACCGATCTGCAATCTACATAATTGAACTTCAATGGAACATGTAAAATCAGCGTTTTTTAGGGTTCCTTAGAAAATAAACCTCAATTAGATTGACATAGGGCTGTCTTTTTCATAAAGTCTGTCAACTAGTCTTCCAACCGGGTAAACGGGCCCGCAACAGCAATATTACACAAGACAGTTCTCCTAAACACCGTCCTTAACCGCTTCCTAGAGCTTCAGCTGGGAATAAGTAGCGCAACAAACTCCACAGCACTTAGTATCAACTCACAGCCGTTAATTTTCAAATTAAACTTGTTGGAGTAATCTGACTAGCCGTAATAAAGAGATTGATCCCTTGTTTCTAAGCCGCCCAAGCGAGCTGTCTAATCAATCTACATAATTAAGTTGACAACCGCTTTTCCAAGTCAGGCATTAATCGTTCAAACCAAAGAAACTCCCACCCATTAATAATTAAGTCAAGGTTGAAATTCAACTCTTAATGGAGCCCTCATTCCTCATCAAAAATATAGTGAACCAGTACTTAAATTGCAACATCCATATCATGAAAGCGATTATTTAAAAGTTGTCATTTAGCGTTAGCTATAATTTTATACACTAAGTCCTTTGGAAGATCGGGTTTTATGAAAAAGCCAATGCATAAATCAATGACCAATAATGTTTATTGAACTTTGTCGGCACCGATTTGGTTTTGGAGATTTTACAGTTCTTTTATTACTTAAACACGCCCAAAGTAAAGTAAAATTAGCAAGAAAAACGAATCTTTGTTGGCTCCTAACTTTTTAATGGGTTTTTATTTTAGTGTTCTGTTTCCGTACAGACAAAATTAATAATGAAACAAAACGATATCATGTTTCACTTTGGATGTGCCATGTTAGACAGTGGAGTAAAACACTCCCGAAGTTAGTATGCTAAAAATGTGGAATAGGTTCACCTTAAGGCTGATTATGATAGTAAAATAAGGAACTCTTTATGTTTTGTCAAGTCCGTCTGTCTGTATATCCGCGGTTTAACTCAGAGACTCTTGATCCCATAAAGCTATAAGAATTCAGCATGGTGTTACGTATTAATCACGCCAAAAAACAATTGTTCTATGTGCTGTTCATAATTTGGCTGTCAATGAAAAGCGTGCAAGACTTCTGAATGTTTCCTTTATTGTCTAAAACTCTAAACACAGACTACTGACAACACGTGCAGCTGCATGTGTGAGTGTGTACTCACACACATACAGACATAGCATAGATTACAGACTGTGAAAGTGACTATTACGAGCCTATAATAGTAGCAACAGCATCTGATTTAATGTACGTTTAGTGTAGCTAGAAATGATATACAACTGAAGAAGTTAGATGCAAGGAGTTTGAGGAGGTTTAACCAAAAGTTTGTACCTAATACTTGCACGCAACACTTGGCAGAATGTGGTGATATCATTGACTAATCTTGCATGCATAATCAGCCTGAAATGTTGCTTTTGCATTAACTGCTGGGACACAGACCTCTTCGTTTTGAGAGGGAGTCTGTCGCAATCTACCACGCGGGCCCAGTGCGGGTTGGTAGATGAAGATGTAACATGTCTTGGAATTTTCGCTTCCTAAAACCATTATCAGGTACCATATTCTAAAAAATTAAAGATGACAGACAAAAATAAGACGAAGCTTCAGAGTCGAAATACTAGTACATAATAATGGTAAAAATCAACGTGATTTTATCTGGAATGTCTCTATCTAAGTAGTGAAATATTTTCGTAAATGTGACTTACGTGTATTTTCGTAAATGTGTACTTATCTAATCGTGGTCCTTTTGTGACGTTACCAAATAGCATTTAGACAATAAGACACATACAAAACTTAAACTAATAAATACAAAAACAAAAGGACACTTAGCCGTCGAAGTATTCGTCTGCATCGCTGTCATCAGGAAACGTGCCCAGAAGACTGGCAGCATTGCCACGTTGAATGGCAATGCTAATTCTTTGGCCAAAGAATGACCTAGCCCTCTGGTCACGTTAAGTGTCGACCAGCCGGCGAGAAATTTCCTTAAAGAGGAGACGTGCACTCGGGCTCCATGATCCGAGCGTTTCGACCCCAAACGGCTCAAAACTGTAGTTACCCATAAGGTTACGGTAACTTACATTTGAGATCCTCGGCTTTGCCTTAGTCATGAAGATGGAAAATGGAATCTTCGGGACTGTCAACTACAACAAATTACAGTTACTATGTGGGCCAGAACATCACGAGGAAGACCTGAATGAGACTCGCAAAGACCAGGGAAGCATGACACAAAAGGGAGCAGCGTTTACTAAGCAGTGGCTGAAAGAAAGCTGGCAACGAAAATTATTCTACAGCCAGCTGGAATGATTATTGCATTGTATCCCTCTCAAAAGGCTGATATTTAAATATATGATGATGAGTGCTACCAGGTTCACAGACATTAATGAAGGTATAAATAATAACAATTCCTGTAAACCGCGATCCAGTGCCAATTCATTGTCAAACAGAACATCTGCCGAGCGCGTTATAAGCGGTTTTTCATAGAACGCCTTGTGGTACATTGTAATTAATGGTTTCGCTAAAATGAAGCTGTATTTTGGCAGAATAATGCTTTGTGGTTCGGTCGAATGAGTGACAGATGGCTACAATGCTGAAGAGATCGATGGTGAAAGCTCATTTCATTCATGTTGGCTTAGTACTTGGCAGTTGAGAAATTATTTTTGCCACCTTTAGTTTAGGCTTGTTATACCCTAGTAAATCGTTTAGGATACTACTACCTGCTAGGTGAGGACCCTACATTAATTGTTGTAGCAGAAACAGATTTCTGCCAAAACGACATCGGTGATACACTAACAACACATTGAAACATGAAAAAAGAATTATTTTCTCAATGTCGCTACTATCCAAACTTAATATTATAAATGCGAAAGTAACTCTGTCTGTCTGTTACGCTTTCACACCTAAACCGATGAACCGATCGTCATGAAATTTGGCAGAGATAAAGTCTGGGATATGGAGAAGGCTACTTTTTTTACGCGATAACCGACATATGTATCACAATATGTTGTAGCCAAATTCTGGGCTGACTGTATATATTGACACGCTAAGAAGAAGAATATCTGCGCTATATAAATTTAGGGAACTGCAGTTTTCTTTGGTCACATCGTCATGGGTAAAGTGTTCAGTTTTTTGAGTACTACAATCACTTAAAATATCTATGTTCCTCGTTCAACTTAACACTCTGTATGCGTATCATACAGGTTCAGGTATTGTGTGCCTTTTTATTCTGTGCTAAATAAATGTATTTTCTTTCTTTTCTTTCCAATCTTGTCTCTAGTATTGCATAAAAGGTTTAAAAAGGCGGCAAGGTAGCAGTGTGAAAAAAAGAGATCAGAAAACTGGTTGGTCAAAATCAGAATCAAGGTCAGCTTAGTCTAGAGGTCAAATCAGGGAAAAAGATAACTTATGCAGTTTAACGTAGGTAAACGAAACAATGGATTCCTCACGATGCGTCAAAATGCATGCATTAGCATCCTCATCACGCAAAGGTAACTGTTTCCGCGAAGGTTGCCAAAATACTGTATTTTCCCAAATACTCAGCTTTGTATTGACACAAAAGGGACAACGTATAATGAATTTTGTGACAAAAAGTATCGGTGAAAATATAATCTTTACAAAGAGAGAGACAAATAAAGTATACAAAGTACACGGTGAAGTGAGTTTTCATTGTTAAAAAAAAATGTTGGTCACCTGAGAATCGATTCATCATTTTTGTCAAATTGGAAGTCATTCAAAGCTGAAATACCAATTCTGAGACAGCCCGTCCGTAACTGCCCTCTGCCCTAAGCCGAGGTCTATACGGTACAGACCTCGGCTTAGGGCGCTCACTGCTCAGTGTAGCGCAGCCACAAACAAATCACTTTGAGTTTCTGAACGAATCTGTCAATGTCAAATATTGGAGACTGTTACTCACTGACAGACGTGCGATAGTGTGCAAATGCGTTCTCAGTACAAAAAATATTGTAAATTAGTAAGTTGTGCGAAAAGTTCTAAAAAATATGAATTTAAAACCATAAATAAATAAAATACTGTTCATTTTTCTAAAATACTGTTTAATATTCTTCATAGACCTGAATATACTTTATTTCTTGTAAAAAAAGTTGGCAACCCTATCTGTACCCCACAAGGGATGCGCTTAGCGTGTAGTCGGCTAGATTTAAGTTTTTAAGCCCTGGCTAGAAGCCTTAATATATTGAGGCAGCCCCAGGCAAGTCTGGTTAAGACGCCGACAACCTCACAGGTTGATCTGCGAGATGCCACTAACAAAAAAAACTGATATACGACCGATTACTACAACAGACTGCTTTGTTGGTCTAGTAGAGACAAAGGCGAGTGCTGAGGATAGAGCTAAACAGGGCTCGGCCCAAGATTGAACACCACACTAGGTCTTACAAAGCAGCAGGTTACAAACGCCTAGAGTGCTTGGTTGATGGCAAAAATATGGCCTCCTTGACTCTTAAAAAATATAACTGGCGAAATGTGGATGACTATAGAAATAAATAATAGTTTAAAAAACTAAAAAACACGCTTTAAAAACCAAACTAAAAAAGGAGAAAATAATTTAATTCAATTAAAAAGCGTGGGGTGCTTTTTGAGGTATTTTTATAATCAATTAATGTCAAGCACCCCACGCTTTTTAATTGAATTAAATTATTTTCTCCTTTTTTAGTTTGGTTTTTAAAGCGTGTTTTTTAGTTTTTTAAACTATTATTTATTTTATATTTTTTAGTTCTGCTAACTACAAAAACTTGTTTTTTTTCTCATTTTTTTTAAAAATTATTGAATTGTCATCGGTCCTCGACAAGTTTACAAAGTTTCAATGAAATCTGACCGTTTAAAGCGGGTCAAAATCGCGCTCAAAGGAGTCGGTTACATACAAACAAACAAACATACAAGTGAAGCTAATATAAAGCGTGTAAAAAGAGTTTATTACCATGCAACGTAGCAATGCTGCCATCCTTTTGGAAACTTCTTCCGTTGATAACGATGCGGACGTACTTTTTGATGCTCCGAACTTTTTTATTTTAAGACCGGTAGTTTTTAAATTATGTAAATATCTATACAAATAAATGAATTCTTAAACAAAACAAATATCATTTAACCAAAACACTCTCCTTTCATACTTACTAGTGTTTAAGCTGGAAAGAAGAAGTGGCGCAACAAACTCTCCAGCAGCACAGCTGTTTGTTATGTTAGAAAAAATTTAACCATTGGCAGCTCTTTGGTGAAATTCATGCGTAATTTAATAACCAGTTTCTATAATAGATTGAGGTGCTAAAGAAATCAATGAATTATCTTTACGTACATATGCTAATCAGTAATCAAATCAAACATGATAAGTATAGCTAACTAAATCATCCCGACAGGTGGCCCAGCTAACGGCAGGTGGGAATTATGTGTCATTCATGTCACACGTTTGTGAAATCGAGGGCTTATTCACATCTTCAGGAGTTACATCAAAACTTATAGCATGAATAAGATGTACAGAATGTTCGATCTGATAGGTTCAGTTGCGGTTGTCGAGGGCAGATTGAGGATGGGTGAGTTATTCGTATTTCTATTCTTTCATTGAGACTTCCTTGCTTTGAAAAAGTATGTGTTTTAATGTTATTTTGATAGGAAGTTCCTCAACGGACGCTATACTCTGCAAGTCTGCACTTGGCGAATGAAACCTGGAAAAATATTTAATATTTTGACAGGAACTTTTTATTTTGGACCTTTCTTGTACCACTGCTGGAAAAAATTCTCTCCCAAATCCTAGCTGACTTCGGCGATTCCTGTTTTGAGTAGTACAGTGGTATGTTAGTAGTCGGTTGCTGCGTTTAACATCCAATAAACTATGCTCCGACGCTCTTCTTGAGCTTGGACGTGTGAAACTCGGTCAGGGACCAACTTTGTCTGACGAATATCTCTGACGGTTTGCTGGTAGTCGAGGACTCAGAAGCCTCAATTTATTTATAACGCCTGAATTCCAAGAAGTAGTGTAGCCAGAGGAGTGTAATTCACCCAAAATTTCTATATTGGCTTCAAGCAGAGACAAATCCAGACTCCGACTGAGAACTTACTTACGGAAAATCTCCTGCGCTTTCGCTCGACCTATCAGATCGAAAAGCCACGCTATTTCGGAATGAATACACCTATCGCCTAATCCATTTTCATCAATCAGTCTATCACATGAAAATCACATTAAAATCTATCATATAAAATACCAATGAGATCTAGATCCACTCATTAGCCAATTGCTCTTATGGGTTATTGGTGAGATATGATAAGATGAGACTCATGTTTTGACTGTCGAATTTCACAGTATTCCTGCTAGATAAAGTTTTGCTAATATTACTAGGTACTGTAATCTAGAGGTTCTAAGGAATAAACCAACATGCATTTCATTACTATACGCCACAATTTGTGGTGGGCCTATACGCCGCCGCCGTACAAAAAATATATTCTCCTTTGTTTACAGCGTGCATTCATTCCGACCTGCACCCTAAATGCGTTATTGCGTGACACACTATTAATCAGAATTTGAAACATTTTGAAGGATATTGCTTCATTAATGATCGAAAAATGGTCGGCTCAACAACGTAAAAATAACGCAATGAATGTTGTTGAACTGTCACAATAAAAGCCATTGCTACAGTTAGTGCGTTACGGAATTACCCCACTGGGAAAGAATCCCAAGACTCCGTGATCAGAAGTGATACTCATGTCTAATTGACCGAAGAGGCAACTGAATCATTAAGTCTACTTCATCTTTACATAGTATATACAACTAAGTGGCGTTTCGTGTCTGTACGCTTAGATGTACTACGGATTTTAATGCGGTTTTTAATGATTCTAGAGGAAGGTTTATAATGTATAATACACCCACCTCCAGGTGAAGCCGCCCCTAAAACCTAGTTTTAAAACAAATCCAAGTACTCCATATCGACCTGTTTATATTTAGAAAAGATAAAATTAATCTTTTTCGTCGGCGCTTCGCTTTATCCAATCTTTTATGCAACGGGTCTAAGTTGAAAGTGTGCTGTTTTTGGAAACAAATCGAATCAGTTCGCTAGTCGGGTCGCGCAGGTCAAATGGCAGTCGCGATGTGCGAACTAAAAATATTATGATATTCAGTCGTATTTACACTGTTAGCATCAAAGTTAGACCTCCAGAAGTCTCCAGAATAATGTCTAGCCTATAATGTTCTGCTGGGACACAGTCCTCCTTTCTTTGCGGGACCAATGCGTGTTGCTAGATGTCACATGTCTTGAATTTTTGGTCCTATGACACGCCGCCGCCCGCCGGTTTCCTCACGATGTTTTCAAACGAAGAACACTCAACTTAAATCGAATTTTGCTGTTACAAGATCACTGTCGAATTAATCAATAGCTTACTGGAAGTAGTCAGTTAATAGTTTACTTACAAACCTTCGAAAGTCATAATCGCTTATTAAAACCTTGATAAATAAAGGCTTGGGCAGCATAAACCCACATTTCGCCTGTTCTGTTCAAGTCTCATGGAAAAGGGGAGGAGCCTATCAACCGGGAACAAACCCAAAATCCGGACTGTGAAATTCCTGATCGTAAATTCCAATCACAGTTTGCCTGACGCGGGAATCGAAAAGGACTTCATGTTTGCAGCAGTTGTGCTCGTGACCACTAGAACGAAGCAGGCTAACTCTACCTAACCTAACGCGCGATGATGCGATCTAACATAGAGCTGATACAACCATGGAAGGACTTCCCTTTTTTGTATTACCATGACTACAAAATTATCGATTAACAACTATGTATATGTAAACGTGCCCTTCGTTCAATAGAAGACTTAAGTCTGCTGTCAAAAAATGCGCATTCGTTAGCAGACTTAATAAAGTCTGTGCGTGTTTAGGGTTGAATTTAAAGCGAAAGGTTGCCTGTCTAAAATATACCTTTGCTTCTCTAACTTTCACAGAGTGTAGGGAACAGACCAGGAACGGCATATAACATCACATGTTAAAAATCTAACAGCAATTTGCAACGGAATGTATTTTAAACAAAAAACTCAATACTATTTTGCATTCGGGTACCAGGCGTACATAACCGCAAGCAGGTTGAATGTAATCTCATTATTACTAGAGCAGTGCGGTGACGGTTTAGAAAGTAATATCGATTTCGCGAATTCGTTTTGATGAAAAAAAATAAAAACGTTGGTCAAGCACGAAACGAGATCACTTTGCTTTTGTTGTACTTTATAACAGTTTTTAACAATCATGAACGTACTGCATTCTTGTACTCATATATGAGGAAGTCTGAAAGGGGGTAACGGTGACTTAAAAGTTGTGTGGAAATCGGTTGTCATGTAATGCGGAAAAATGAAGAAAATGCCGTGAGGAAAGTTTTGATTTTTAGGAGTAAGGGAAGACCAAAAAAACAAAGCATGAACTGTGTGAAAGATGATAAGGCTAGAAAGAGAGTGACTACGAAGATGAAGACTAATTAGAAGATATGCTGCGCTAACCCCAAATAAATTGGGAGAATGATGAATGATGAATGTACTGAAGGTAGGTACTTACTGCAAAAAGGATCGGCAGGGACAATATTTGCATATCATTACATAGAAGATGAACTTTATGATGAAGATAATGTTGCGCCGACCCCAAATAAATTGGGATTAAGGTAGCAGCATGACGATGGTGGTGAACTTCACAGGTTACAGGACCAAGCTTAAGTGAAACTGCGAGCGTACCTAAATTCCAAACCGAGGCCTGGACGTATGTTACTTAACTTACCAAAAATTACCATTACGAGCGAGAAAAATGGTCAATATTCCAGGTTGTTGCTCAGTCGCACTGCTTCGTTGACCAGGGTATCATATCAATACCTACACTTTTTCTATAGGTAACAGAACTATGAATAGTATCTCAACTATCGATAGAAAGTCCACTACATTGTGCTGCTCTATTTTAATTATAGCTCTGTAAAGATTCTATTGGATTCTGAATTCAAATTTAATTGAGACTAGATTTGATTGGAGAATAACGAACAAAGATGGCGACTTTTTCATTGAATTGAAAAGCTTAGAGATACATAGTTTTTGATAGTCAGGGATGTGAAGAAACATTGGAAGAAGGTTTTGTAAAGCGATATTAAGGGCATTTATGAATATAAATTACAGTTTTGAACCCGGTATTTCCCACAGCTGGGCATAGCCTCCTGTAGGTGAGAGGGAGTGGGCGATAATCAAACACGCGGGCCCAGTACGCGATAGTAGATGTCACATATCTTCGATTTTTTGGTTCTAGGACATGCCGGTTTCCTCATGATGTTTTCCTTCACCATTTTGAGAGCAGGGGTGATGAAAGAATTAAGACAAAGCAAAGCGCTTTTCTGCGTTCGAACCTGCGACCTACAACGAACTACTTGCTCTCATAGCTTTAAAATTACGATAATAATAGAAAAGAAGTTTTTAGTTTTATAAGCTAGTGATGCCGTGGTATGAGGAGCACATGACCAGAAAAGTATTCATAAATAGGGATGGCTATAACAAAAGCGGTTGACTAAAGGTAAGATTGATGAATTGCTGTGTGATAATAAAATGCCAAGGAAGAATATGGCTAATACAGATGAGTGGAAGAACTAGAAGTATTGCTCCGGCCGTGAATTCGACAGAAAAATAGTCAAGTTTGAGTGTTTGCTTAAAAAATATCTCTAAACAACACAGCGACAGGTCCCTCGATCCCATCCCTTTCTCCCTTTAGCTAAGGATTTTAGAAGGGGATGCCACCAAAGTCAAGTGTCCCTTATCGCTTGAAAGCATTTCGTTTATCTAAAACCAACTTCCTCAACTAACATGCTCCCCTAGTACACGTGTGGCTCGAACTGGAAAACAAAACTCAATTAAAACCTCAAGCGAGTTGCAATTAACTGACAATCGATTGTGGTAATCGGTTGTAATCGATTCTTGGAAATTAGTCGATACCTAGTTTGCATACACACAGTGGCATAATGAGAAGTGATTGAGTTTCTTTTAGTTTTATGAGTATAATAATTATGTTGCCGATTCTGTGGTTCAAGGTAAAATTCTGCTTAAAAAAATGTATGTGTGTGAAAAAACCATTCTTGCCGAGGCATTTCGTTTTCCGGTGTATATTTTTTAATAATGTTTTCCTAATATGGTATGTCTATAGCCTCTCCGTCTTCTTATTAAGAAGCAATCTCATAATATGACATTTATTTCGTCATATTTATTCAAACTTCATCATCATTCCTAATGTTCCTTGAATAGTTTTTTTATCCGCAGCATATACGCCACATTATCCCGAACAGTTAGCCAAAGGTGTATTACACCCACATTAGTTCAGGCTTATGGGTTCCTGGTCTTTGATAAATTATAAAATTTTCGCCTACAATCCCCGAAGGGTTAGCCAGAGATGTGTATCTATAGTAAACCCGCATTCGTTCAGGCTTATGGGACCCTGGTAGTTTTGTTGGTAAAATAACGGATTTATACCAGCAAAAACGGATCGTTTTGCTTACCAATGGTAGCATTTATTAACACGCTTTTATTAGCTTATTACGTATGTTAGTATGTGCCTAATTCCCGGAAACTTTGAACATGATTTTGACCTCCTTCAAAACGTCGGATTAAATCGAAATCATCAAGGACCGATGACAATTCAATCATTTTAAAAAAATAGAAAAAAAACACGCTTTTGTAGTTAGTAGAACTCAAAAAATAGAAAATAAATAATAGTTTAAAAATTAAAAAACACGCTCTAAAAGCCAAACTAAAAAAGTAGTAATTTAATAAAAAACACCACCCCACGCTTTGCTTGATATTAATTGATTATAAAAATACCTCAAAAAGCACCCCACGCTTTTTAATAGAATTAAGTTATTTTCTACTTATATAGTTTGGCTTTATTAATTTATTGCCAAACTGGGCATATTAATATATTCGTAAGCTAATTTCACGTGTGATAGCTACTTCCATATGGGAGGGCTCCTATGCAAGTTGATGAGGTCCTTGCTTCATTATTGGTGAAGATAGAAGTCTTCAATTTAACCGATAACGGTCCGTAAATTAAAGGAATCGGCCATTAAACCCCCGTCTGTCAAGCAAGCTTAATAAGTCTGGTCACAATAGAAAAGTAACTGTTTTAATTACTTGACAGTTGAGCTTTATCATAACTTATCATCACGCCTGTAATCCCTGAAGGGGTTTTTTTTTTGGGAGGGAAATCATCAATTAACTTCTCCCGCTCTGGGTGGAGCAGGAGGGCGTGTCAGACTGTTACTGGCTAAAACCCACCCGTGTTCCCTTAGTTGCTGAAGGATTAGGATTGTGATAATGATAATATGGGTGTACCGTGGTGTACAACCACATTTCGCCAGTTATGTCTAAGTCCTTCTGTTATAAGTGATGAGACTATTGTCATCAACCGAGCTCAGACCCATGGTCCGGGCTGTTATTGAGAAATTCATGATAGTAAAACACAATACCACTTTGCCGCGACCTTGGGTATTATCAAATCAAATCAAATCAAAATATTTTATTTCACATAAGCCTGCATGGGCACTTATGAAACGTCGGAAGCTAGGTGCACGATTCCAATTTGTCGCTTCCTATGGAGAAGAGCCGGCAAGAAACTCCACGGTTACTCTTTTAAAAATAATTGGCTTTTACAATGTTGTCAAATTACAGTGATAACAGGTATGGGAGGACAGTGCAGGCTTGTCAATAAGTACCAGGTACTTAGAGGAATGAAAATACAGAATAGAAAAACGTCTACAAATCTAGTCTATAAGGCCTACAACGTTCTCTCATTCACAATATGTAAAAGAATCTACCTATATAAAATGAACCTATTTGAACCAAGTGACATGATTTTCATGACAATCACTAATAATAAATAGTCGAAATTAAAATTGATGTAAAATGTCAAATAATGACGAGAATAAATGTCAGGCCTTGTAAAGAATTAAAAAATTAACATTGTAATTTGGGAGCAGTTAATAGACTTTCACATAGTTATGCTGTTAATGATGTACCAGGGAAGCCACATGTGCAGAAGGAATTAATGCCAACCTTCCCTGTCTTCAACGTAGTCTTTTATCTGGTATTGCACCCATGACCCTCAGCAGGAGAGCTTGTGACTGACGATGTAGTCATCCATTGCAATTCGCAGTTAAGGTGAATCTGGTCGACATTTTTCCATACAAAATTTGCGACTGTATTACTCCACTGTTCGACAGTGTGAATTAAAAATTAAACATGGTATGGTTTTGTCTCATTATTAATATTGTCTGTACGGAAACAGAATACTAAAATAAAAACCCATTAAAAAGTTATGAGCAAACAAAAATTCGTATTTCTTGCTAATTTAACCTAACTTTGGGCGTGTTGAAGTAATAAAAGAAGTGTAAAATCTCCAAAACCAAGTCGATAACCACAAAGCTCAAATATCGAAAAGTTCAATAAACTTTATTGGTCATCGAATTATGCAGGGGTTTTTTCATAAAACCCGGTCTTCCGAAGGGCTTTTTTAATTTTTTTACGTGCCTGTTTTACTATAACTGTTCCTGCATCTCACTCAATAATGTTGTGCGTGTAGACTAGCGTCTAACTACTCATCACGGGTACTACCTCTGTCGGACACGGTACCTGGTGAGACAGCATGCTATTTAGCCAGGCCCACCAGTGAGTTCGAACCCGCGACTAGATTCCCCTTAAGGAGGATGCGCTCAAGTAGCCCCCGAAATTCAAAATTTCTTACGTTTTTGTAATTTGCAGGTTATGTGTTTTTTTTTGACAGCTTTGTATGCAACCAAATTTATTTAGGACCTATATACCGCCAGTCTCTAGGGAACATTAACAGTCGACAGCGATGCAGATGATTTTTGCGACGCCATTTTATAATTTGTGAATAGGTTTAGTTAAGTTAGGATTATATTTGTTGTTTTTTTCTTGTACATACTATTAATTTAAGACGGTTAGTTTCTACGAAATTATTTACATAAGGTTGTATGTTGATTAAAATATGATTCTTGACCGTAAAACTTATAGATTTGAGAATTAAAATGATCAATAGTAGCAACTCACTTAGTTCATTTAATCCCATTGAAAAACTTTTTCATGAAATAGTCGTAGTTGCAAAAACGTACCAAAATTTCAATTTTGCGGAATACCCTGATCCTTCCTCTATAGTGAAGAATCTCTCTCGAAATTTTTGTAGAAGACTGCTAACGGATTGAAGAACACTTATTACCCTACAAAGTATTTACCCTACAATTCGTGAACGAACGCTGTCGGTTGCGACTGGTCATCTCCCAAATTCCAGTTCGTATTTTTAATCTTATATTTAAAATTGTTTTCAAAATCAAAAGTCATTTATTCAAATTAGGCCGAGAATCAGCACTTTTCGAACGTCAAAATACATAAGACAGTCCCCCCAAAAATGCCCACCCGGTTTCTTCGATTCTTCACATTGTTCTCACATATAGAAGCAACAAGACTTATGTGAGAGACTACTCTAAGTCTCTCACATAAGTCCTTGGAGTTTCTTGCCCGTTCTTCTCCATAGAGATCTACGTTATGGAATGGGCAACTAGCTTCAACTTTCCGAATAACTGATCGATTTTTTGACAGTTCAAAAGTGCCTGTAAATGGTTTAATTGATATAAATGCTTTGTGTTTATTTTATTTCATGTTGACGTAGTGAATTTCTTTCGAATATTTATATCTATATCAGCCCTCATTCTACTTCGTACCCACAATTATCTTCCACTCAGCTTTTAATAATAAATAACCACTCCATCAAAATATGGCCTTGACGGAGAACGTAGTAAATGGACGTGCCTGAGTCAGCGCATTCCATACACACATTAACTCGACTGATCTGAAGTTAGTTGGGTAGCAAAGTAAATACTTCATTAACTTGTAATTTCATATCAATTTCTCTTAAACTTTGTATTCTATTTTCTTTGTAGCATAGTTCTCCTTATCTAGTTGGGTAATCATACTATAGTATTTATAATTTTTAAATGACAAAATGTAATATTACGAATTCAACAAATATTTACTTGCATTTAATAATTTTGACAATGTATAATAATTAGATTACAGGACAGTTTAATTGAAATCTATAATTTAATTTTTAGTTTATGAACAATGTTTTTAGCTTTGTTTAAATACCCATTAATTACTTTTCTTACCTATTTTTATGCCACAAAGGCCGAACATGACGGATCTTTTTTGTTTATGAACAACCTGCATGCCTTGTATGTATACTCATGTTTCTACAAATAAATTTCTTATCTTATCTTACCGATTTTGATAATGACAACCCTTTAAAATATTCGCGGGGTAATTGAGTGACACACAATAGGTACATATTCGAACATACTATGCAATGGACTAGCAATATCCTTTAAAAGTATTCAGATTGAGATAAATAGTGTGTGTATAAGTATAGGAATCTCTCCATAAGTATTTGGCGTTTTTCGGTAGTGTATCGAGTTGAGTTTTGTTACAGTTTCGGTAGTTTAGACATTTTTGTAGACAGTATATTGCCAAGACGACATAATATTATATAGCTATAAATATTAAAACTTACATAGCCTTGAGTAACTCAGTGGTTTGTAATTCGACCCCGCGATGTCCCGAGGTCGAATCCCGACGCGTACAAATGTTTATTAATATGTTTATAATAACTTATGTTCGTCATTTATCAAATTCTATTTTGATTATGTAATTTATAATATTTTTGCGAATATTATTTATCTATTTGAAAGAGGCGGTACCAGAGCGTCAGACATGAAAAGAGGTTAGTTTGAATCAAACGTTAGGTGACGTACGATTGGACTAAATCATTTTAATGAACTACTGACCTATTTCCAACAAGATATTCCTAGCTATAAGGAAAATAATTATTACCCAGAAGAAAAACCCAAGTCGATCAAACTTTGTAATCACGAATTAATTTAGCAAATCGACCGTAAAATACTTATGAATATTCATAAGCCCAAGTTTTACCGTTCCCAGAGTTTGTTACAAAAACACAACAAGAAGCTGTCAAAACGGGAACGTTCTGCAAAGCCGAGTTGATAGAAAGAACAAGATCGTGACCGATCAATGCAATATCACCTTTGTAACGAAATCTTTCATCTTTATCCCAAATTTTTTGGGGCCGGGAGCCTATAAGTCTTTTTCTTCATATATCTCTACTAGCTGTCATCTCTTACATGCTACGATCACAGCAATACAAAATGGCGAAAAAAACTACACTAAATCAAATTGTACATCTAATAAAAATAAACTTGACAAAATATGCATGCAAAAAGCGAGCACGCGTACAGAACTAAATTATGTATAATTAAATGACCAACCCCCTTCCATTGAAGTAACATTGCATTGAAACGTCAGCCGGGGCGCGCGCCCCTCACCTGCGCGACGTTGCCACTGCGTGCACGCTGCTCGGAGCGGCAACCGCGCAGGTGTCGGGTTCCCTGTTCACTGGGCACTTGGGTAAACCCTGCACTGTCTGCGGCCCTGGTACAATGAGTTGTATTTATGTTAATTTAAAGTCATCATCATGGTCAATTCAGAACGTATACATCAGAAAAAGGTTTGGATTTCACTAGAAGATCTGTCGCTACTGCGAGTGTTTTCGGTGTGCAAGTCAGTGGTGGTTTACTTGCACTATTAAACTTGATAGTGGATCTTTAAACTAACAATAATATGCTTACTAGCATTAAAACAATACATTGGTGTACAGTCGCAACTATTGGTGACCTATACGACAATAATTAAATTTAAAATTCAATGTATTTGATAAGAATTATTATTATAAAATATTAGCATCTGCACTCACTCTCCATAGAAACATTAACTGTGCCAAATTTCATGAATTTCCGTCCTCGTAATTTTCATTTTTGCTTCACGTATAAATAATTTAATTTATAACAATAATGTATACAGTTTAAAACAAATACCCCAACGTGAGGCGTTGTTTTAAGACAGCATTATAAAATGCCTCATTTTGCCTACACCACTCTTCAGCCCAAAACAATGCTGTTTCGGCAGAAACAGCATAGAAAAAGACTTACATTCATTCGACCAAACTCTTTTACAAGTTCTTCTACCAACTGTATTGCTATTTTGTTATGAAACCCAGTGGAATCTCATGCATGTCATATGTTATTTATTTTTTTACCATCTTGGGCTCGTATGTCGAGTCATGCGAATGTCGTCAGTCGTTAATCGTAAACATGCATTGAAAGGCTACGGAATGTTCTTTCTTACTAATCAGTGTATTCTTTGATTGATAACATGTCCGTGATAAATGAAGGATCATCCTAAAGGTATGAGCGGAGGTTTTGGCGGGATCGGGTTGGAACATGTCGCACGAATTTTCATTTTCATGAAATTTAGTGAAATAGCGAATTAAATTGTATAATTTTGGTAGTAAATTATTCAATTTAGTTACGTGTGAGTGCACAAGTGTAGTGAAGGTGAAAATAAGTGACTAACGTGGACTTTTCGTGTTCCCCCAAAAACTCATGTTAGGTTGTTGTAAAGTTGCTACCGCTTTACAATAACTTTGACTTGACTGGACTTGACTGACTAAAGACGACTATGACTTTTTTGTAACTTCGTGCCCGATATCGGGCCATTTACTTGATCGAAAAGAAAAATTACTTGACACTGGCAAATGCACAAACCGTGCGAAGCCAAAGCCCAAAAAAAAAAGGTATGAGCGGAGGGAGTTTGCTTCTAAATATTTTAATGAAAGAAAGTAGGTACACACCCAAATAAACAATTTTTTTTTAGCATTTACTATCCCATTGTTGGGCAAAGACCTATCAGGAGCAAATTTCCTTAATTGGGTAAAATACAGAAATCTTTTTAATGGGAAAGTAAGAAATTTATTTTTTAACTAGAAACAAAGAAATGCAAGCAACTCCAACCCGTGTTCATTACCACTCACTAAAATGACCCAAATTTTCATCTCAAAACAGAATAATTAAGTGGCATCACAAAAAGCATGACCTACAAACAACCTCTCCCAATTACTCCAAAAACTCCTTTGTTACCGAAAATTAATTAGCCCAGAACGAGGACTCCAATCTCAAAGACAATAAGAAAAAGTAACAACTCGACGAAACAAATGCTTTACCAAAACAACCCTTTCAAACTTTTACAATGTATAAAACGAGAATAAAGTGTTCCAAGAATTGTTCCCTGGGGGACGCCCAACAGGTATCTCCGTCTCTTTCATTCTTGACATGAAATTCCTGTTCCGTTTGTTTGTGTGAGTGAGATGGGAGACAATATAATAGTTCCGGTTTTGTGTGTATCGGAGAACAGATGTGTTTGACGTCAGATCGGTGGCGCTACAGTGTCGAAGGCACGCGTTGGAACTGCTCGTAACGTAATGCGAGATGTACAATGATTATTGCTGTGATATGCGCGCGGCGGCTGGTCGGATGCGATAGCACTTTACGTTTGATATGAATGTAAAGAAAAGGAAATGTTTTGTTACTGTAAATTGTTAACTGGGTAAACATTGAACTGACTTTCTTAATAAACTTGACTAAAACGATTTATTTCTACCGCACTGTAAAAAAGATGGGTCTCTTACAAATTGGGGATCGTAACATACAAAATGTATGGAACTCGAAAAACAGGTGACTTGAAATGAAACCAAGTAGTCGATACGATTAGGGGAGCAAAATATTGGGGTTGAGGATTATCAAGGGCATTGGACTGGCCGGTATTATGTGTGTGGCATTCATGGTCTCAAGAATTAAAGGATACAAAAAAAATCAAACAGGCATGTCTGATTTTTTTGTCGCAGACAGTTAATAAGGAATTGGATGATGGGATGCTTTAAATTATGATGAGTGGTGATATAAATAAATCACCCGCTCAATAACATCTTTCTTTAAATAATTTCCCTAACTCTCTACACTTATGAAGCTATGACATTTTACTGTTTTTGAACAATCTCGGGAAGTAAAGAATCCAATCAAACTTATACCAGGGCGTCAGAGGTTGTGAAGAGGTAACCGAGTCCGCAATTCTCGCTAACTTTAATGAGAATTATGATAACTAGGAACTGTTTATAAAAGGAGTGAGGGCGTGGGCAGAGCTCTAGGAAATGCTTTGATGTTGCAATAAGTCTGAAATGAAACGAATCATATTAATAGTTGAATTTCCTGTGAGAAGATTTACTCCGGGGTACTCAAACTATCCTCTGCTTGCAGTAAATGTTTGTGTCTTCCACTTGGAAAGAAGCTGCTTCTAATAATTTAGTGAATAAGTGATATCAAACATAGATCTATCTACGTTGAATCTTAATAAGTTACTTACTAGAAAAAGTTTGATGAAAATTATAATTAGTAATATTTTATTGTGGATAATCTCACAATCTTCCACTAAAATATAATATGTACAAGTGTTACATACACAATACATTACAATATTATATTAAATAATGTAAAAATTATGTAAGTAAACCAGTTGTTTCATTAAAAGAGTATTTCAATGCAAAACAAACGGAAGAGCATAGAAAAGTTCGTTCCCTATCGCTATCAATAGGAAGAGTGCCCTAAAAGCTGGCCGCGTTGCCACGATGGATGGCAATGCTGATTCTTTGGCTTAAAAAAATAGGCCGCGCGAAGGGTCGACCAACCGCTTGGCGATGTCCCGAAATATTCGATGAGCAGTTGGACCCCCCCGGCCCTAGAACCCAACCCCAAAAATGATGTAAAATAGACTTCAGATTTGGTTGAATCAGCATCCAAAAAAGATCATATGGCGCTTATTTTCCATCGACTTTCCATTAAGCCAAACATATTGTTTAAAGAGTAGACAGACACGTAGCTTCTAATTTAAACGTACACAAGTGGCCCGTCCATTGCTTACAGAATGATTGGTAAGCGCAACCACCATCAATCAGCGCTAATAAGCGATATAACAAGCACTCTATAGTACTAACAACCTACAATGTACCACAGAATATGAGGGTGCAGAAGGCTGGCTCCATTCAATGTGCGAATCAGGCGCACGCACACATAGATGCGTGGTTTCTTAGTTTTTTACAGTTTGCTGGTCAGTGTTCCAGGTTGTATGTTGATTCGTGACCGTAGTAAATATCAATCAACGCAGTCTATCGCAGTCCACTGCTGGACATAGGCCTCTCCCAGGCTGCGCCAAAACACCGTGTCTTCCACCTTCCGAATCCAGTCTGTCCCGGCCACTTTCCTTAAATTATCGGTCCATCTAGCAGTGGGGCGTCACACGCTATGCTTGTCGATACATGGTCTCCACTTCAGGACACGTCCAGCTCCATCGGCCATCGTTTCTTCGACACGCATGGCCAGCGTTCTGCCGCTTCGGTTTGCTTACTCTGCAAGCTACGAGATCGGTAACTCAGGTTCTTTTCCGGATAATTTCATTACTGATTTTATCCTTTAAGGCCCTGGTAACTTTAGATATTGTCGTTATGCGCGATAATAGTTCTTACTGCAATCCGTTAAGGGTCAAAATCTTGTCGAAAAATGCAAATAAAATCGTATAAAATTAGATTTTAACTATTTAATCATAAATAATCTATCACTGGATGCAGTTTGGCTTTGGAATTTTATGGTATATTTTTAATTATAATTATAATTGTTATTGAAGGGATAAACTGGTTTTAAAGATAATTTAGAGGTGACTTTGTTGATTTTTTTGATGCATTAAAGTATGTATAATTATGTTTTGAGTTCCATCACTGTATGCAAAAAAGACTTGAAAATATCATATATGTTTTACTTTCAAAATTGTTTACGGTTAAAGAGATACACTGGTTTCGAAAACCATCTTTTTGTGCGTTTTCAAGAAATCACCGCCTCAAAGAAACTCCGAGCATAGCCCGCTCCATAGCGCGCTGAGCGACCGTATGTAGTGACTGTATGTTTTGGCACCGTACGTCATTACGGGCAGGACACACTGCTGGACTTAGGCCTCTCCCAGGCTGCGCCAAAACACCCTGTCTTCGAAATTGCGGGATAGGCGACGAGAAGACTTGGCGAAGTAACCCAAACGCTGCCCAACCCAACTGGATCCTTCTGTCGGCTTCTTTTTCAAAGTTGTGGCTACCGAGCTGGATGACTTGCCGTTTGTGTGCGTTTTTGGTTCTTGTACAGCGCCAACCTTCTGCAACTATCTATTTCGTAAATAAACAAAGCATTCGCTTTAAAAATCTCCGAGAAAAATAGTCGATCAATAGTTTATTGTTTACATTGATCGCTTGCTGTGTAAACACGATGAGCGCTTGTTTGTTTAGCACGTAATGTAAACTGTGCCGGCGTTTTTATTAATATGAACTTCTTAATGAACTACGCTCAATGGAATTTTACACTGAAAACATTGTTTAATTGTAAATGTTATGTTACATAAGAAGACAGACGCCTAACAAGTGGTTTTAATAAGTTGTTAAATGAGAAATCTTAAACAGTAGCAATGTTTTTGCGTAATACACAAACAATAACAATGTTCCATTTTGAAAGATGAGCAGCATCCATTGCGTTGTAGGATGTACCTAGTCAAAAGTCAGAAGTCGTCTTTGATTTACTAGTGTTTTGAGGGTACCACTTGGTAAGACTGGTTGTGCTTGACTTCTGACTACCTTTAACGACTGTCAGAGATCTACGAGAGTCCCGATAGTTTATCAATGGTCACCCATCCAAAAACCGACCGCGACAAGTGTAGCTTAACCTACGATCGACCCGTACGGCTGTTATTATTTAGCTTCGAGCTCCTCTAAAATAGACTTTATGACTATTTATTAATAATTGAATTATTCTTAGTTAACGACGCGTAGATTCTGAAGTGTAACGCGAGACAAACCGCGATGGTCAGCGGATCATCTTTTAGTGGGCAACGGGTACCTAATAACAGGCGGCTGTTACACCGAAGTATTTATGTTTTTTTACACGCTTTATATTAGCTTCACTTGTATGTTTGTTTGTTTGTTTGTTTGTATGTAACCGACTCCTTTGAGCGCGATTTTGACCCACTTTAAACGGTCAGATTTCATTGAAACTTTGTAAACTTGTCGAGGACCGATTACAATTCAATAATTTAAAAAAAAATTGAGAAAACAAAAAAAAATCACGTTTTTTGTAGTTAGCTGAACTAAAAAATAGAAAATAAATAATAGTTTAAAAAACTAAAAAACACGCTTTAAAAACCAAACTAAAAAAGGAGAAAATAATTTAATTCAATTAAAAAGCGTGGGGTGCTTGACAGTAAGTGATTATAAAAATACCTCAAAAAGCACCCCACGCTTTTTAATTGAATTAAATTATTTTCTCCTTTTTTAGTTTGGTTTTTAAAGCGTGTTTTTTAGTTTTTTAAACTATTTTTTTTTTTTATTGTGTTCTGCTATGAGTTCACTAGCTTTTGCCAGCGGTTTCGCCCGCGTGAAGTTCGAAAATCATTCCACTGGAATTATTTAACTGGAAATGTATAGCTTGATGTGTAGCCGTGTGAACTACCAGGATGAAATCCCATGTGTTAATTCAGGTTATAAATTTATCTGTGTGCCAAATTTCATCCAAATCTGTACAACCGTTTTTGCGTGATTAAGTAACAAACATCCAAACGTTAAACATACAAACTTTCGCAATTTATATCTTTTTTCTGACCAGTTATATACAGGGTGTCCCGAAACTCAACGTCAAGCGGGTACGGGGCAATAAGCTAGGTTGTACCAGTTCTAGCAAAAATAAAAAATAAAATCCATGTTACTTGGTTAAGTGATAATAGGTATTCTTTTCAAAATGTTGAAAATCAACACCCTAGATCAGATATTTAGGTACTGTGATCACAAATTTCTAAATTGTTCAGTGTTTTTTTTTAAATGTAATCCTAAATAACTATGCTATTGATTGCAGTCACAAAACCAATAATTAATATTGTGAGTCTAGTACAAAAAAAATAAAGTTTAATTAAGTCATGGTTAAAAACGTTTTATCACGAAACATTGACGCCTTGTCTTAAAAAAAAATGGTTTTTATTTTTGCTAGAGCTGGTACAACCTAGCTTATTGCCCCGTACCCGCTGATGTTGAGTTTCGGGGCACCCTGTATATAGTAAGTATTTTCTTTGATTGTTTTTATTACTATTCGTTTTAGTGGCAATTTTTACTTGTGGCTATTATTTAAAAACGGCTGCTCGGGTCGATCGGTCAGGTTAAGCTACGTTTACCCCAGTAAGCCCTTGGGTGCCAAGAGTCAGCCGTGCCTCGGAAAGCACAAATAAGCCGTTGGACCTGGATGTCATTCGTGGATCTTTGACAGACGTTACGGTCAAAGGTCGTCAGAAGCCCGAAAGTCTGAAAACCAGTGTTAACTTACTAAAGGTTACCGTATTACCCAGTAACTGGGTTGTGGAGGTCAGATCGGTAGTCGCTCCTTGTAAAATATTCAACTGCATCCGATAGATTGGAAGCCGAGTCCCGACCCCAACTTAGTCGGGAGGAGGCAGAGCAGATTCATTTTGTATCAGCTTAAGTTTTTTAGATCATTCAAACATTAAGGAACTTGGCGCCAAAAATCTTTCGCAAAAAATCTCTAACTGTAAAATTCGATACTTTGGGTTTTAGTGACAGTAACCTACCATGTTTGTCATTAAGCCCTTGGAAGGTACAATAGCATAACGGCTACATTTACTGCCGAGTCCACACTCCACAGCCGACCACCTCGTGTGCTAAATCAAGATAATTTGCTTATCTGTATCAGCTTTCACTAGATTCTTGGCAAGACACCAGTGATATCTACAATAATATTTTCTCTTTCACTTCAAGAGGGATATATTATGAAGTAATTGTAAGCAACTGATGAATCTTATAGTGTGTTTTTCAAACAAAATTTCGTGGTAGGACAAAGCATTTCTTCTCATACAGCAGATAAGCTTCCTCATTGGGTGATACCAAATAGTCCAGTTCCGTCACGTTTTTTCCATGGCTATCAGCTTGAAATCCTAGTAATATAAAACCAAGTATATTTTCAGTACTGTTACAGAATGATTTCATAAATTATTCATGAGTAAAATTAATTCGTGTAACGTTCGTCGGTACGCGTCGGTGTGACAGGCGGCTTGTCTCAGTTATAAATAGGTCACGGCTGCTCTTACATCGCGATACCGGGACAGACTTCGACTACCGACTTCAACTGTTACTGTCGACTTCGATTCAAACTTTCAGGAGTTTGGCATAGCTTACTACACCAGGGACAATGCTTTTACTGGAGCACCATAAGTTGCTTTCGTCTATGATGTTCGTTTGAAAACTGGTACATCATAAATCCCTATTAATATTATAAATGCGAAAGTAACACTGTCTGTCTGTTACGCTTTCACGCCTAGACCGATGAACCGATCGTCATGAAATTTGGCAGATATATGGAGATTGACGTAGGCTAGTTTTTTTACGCGATAACCGACATCAGCGCGAGCGGATCCGCGCGAAAAAGCTAGGTTGTTAAATTTATTTTTGTTTTGAATAAATTCAGAGTCAGGTTTCTATGTTAGCAACCGTAATTGTTCACATAATCGACTCGTCATTATCGTTAGTTTCAATACTTTACCAATCGTATGTGGTAACTTATGGGGGATGCACTACGGCAGTCCACAAAATAAAACTTTTCTCCAGTTTCTTTAAATTTGCAGGTCATTATTGGCTGTATATTGGTTAAAATATGATTAAAAAGCAGGATTAAGAATGACATGTCTCGCTGGTGGTGGCGTGTGAGTTGGATCATTAAGTTCCGTTCAAAATGGTTGAGGTGAATGGTGCTGATCCATACGTAATGTTCGTGAACGGGCGCCGCTAGTAGGGACTGGTCATCTCTTAGCTGCCACGGCCTATTTTAATTTCTAAATTGTCATTTGATTTTTGTTTTTAATTACGGACGCTTTTAATTTGCACGTCTTTTTACATCGTTCTCACATTGATAATTTGAACGTAAATGATGTAACCAACTTTCTGTAACAATATCATGATTTAAAATGTGTGTCCATGGAGTTTCTTGCCCGTTCTTCTCCACAGGTACCTACTACGCTTTGGAATGGACAACTAACTTCATCTTTACGACTCTTTCAAAATTCAAAAGTGCCTGTAATTGATTTATTTGAAACAAATGCTTTGAGTTTGATACAAGACATGCCCAAGGTTACTCAAATATCTCTGTTTCTATTTCTTAATGCTGCTGATAAAGACGATCATCAAATGGCTGCGTTTTCTCAATTATGTTGCGGTCGCCCTCTAGTATGGAGCGGACCCATCCATATTCATAAACATACCTTATTATTTGCATTCCATAATGTTGAAAGTTCTTACAAATGGCTTAAAGCTTAGGATAGACCAACCGCGTCAAGCGTAGCTTAACCTGTCATGTAGCCCTAGTGTGAGTTTCATTTAACCATCTCGATCAAACGCATCGAGCGCGTTCCAAGAGACCGTCACCAATTGAGGGCCAATCGAAGCGCCAAAAGCGCTCGATGAGTTTGTTCGAGATGGTTAAATGAAACTCACACTAAGGACTCTGATCGATCATCTCGTGCGGATACTTAGTCACAATCCCCTCAACGAACACAACTCAGTCAGTTTTATTTCTCAAACTTGACTAATGAGAATTCACCAGGTAGGAAAACTTCTTATACCACATAAGGGGCCATTCAAGAATTACGTAAGCAGATTTTTTGCAATTATTAACGCCCCCGTTCCCCTCGTCAGCAAAAGTAAGCAAAGCTCTTACCCCCCGTCCCATGCTCACGTAAACGTTGGTAGAAGACACACAACGTGTCTGCTCACTTTCGTGTGATTTTGGAATATTGTCATCGTTTTCTTCGAGCCATTCATAGACAAGTAGGGTTGCCATATGTGTTCAAACCAAAATCGACTAAATTTTGTAGAAAATCCAAAAGTTAATAAATAAATTCTGCTGACGTAATCACCATCCAGACCCCCATCCCCCCATGTCATCAAAAATAAGCAAAGCAAAGACCCCCCCCCTGTAGTGCTTACGTAATACTTGAATGGCCCCTAAGGCAAGTACCTTTCGTGGATTTCTTGGTATTGAAACTATTTTTTTACTACCATTTTTCAACCAGGATAATCTACCTATAAACCTATTTACTATCAAATATAAACAGTAGGTACCTACATAACGTCAACTAAATGGGCCACGGCAGAGTCGGCATTACTCTGCGATATCCGGCGGATATCTGTCGGATAAATTGGACGCCACCCAGCACTGGACGCGTCCGTGTCGATGTTTACGATGACCCCCTTGTTGACGATGTTGTCCTGGTAGCTGACAATCTTATGTGATATGTTTTGGCATTGATATACGCGGTTTTTCATTGAAAATAAAAAGAAAACTGCGAAAATTATAAACATACTATTTTCTTTCTTTCTTTCTTTTCCGAGATTTTCTTTCTGTGTGCGATTGCAGGAGAAAATTCTATAAAATATGTTGGTAAAGTATTGCCAGCTAATTTAATTTGACTCTGTATTTTTGTTAGGAAATTAATACACCTATTGGTACATACGGCTACACATCAAGCTATACATTTCCAGTATAAGCTGATCTCGCATTGTATAGGATTTCCGTACAGTGCGAGTTCACCGTAAACTGGAAATGTATAGCTTGATGTGTAGCCTTACGTACCTATAGGTATGCTCGATTCCTAACCTTGTTGGTATTTTCTGCTAATCTCTCATTATCAATCAATCAACCATTTATTTTGTTAAACATAGGTATGGTTACAGTTAGTATTTAAAAAAATGTGCACTATGTTTTGCCATTAAATGGCGTACAAAATTTACAGAAACAAACAATTATAATTAGTATAATTAGTATATCGGCATGAACTAAACATGGTAGAAAAACAAAACTAGATTTTCAGTTTCAAAATCGATCTCTGGGTCACCTTGTACTCATGAATATAATTTTCGACTTTTGTCATGAAGTTGAAAAATATCTTATGCCCTATAACTTTGTAACACTCCACTAATGTCCTGGCTGGCACTTTGATTAATCTTGGCAAATAACGAAGCTTCCTCATAACTTTACAAATGTACTTATTTCCTTTTCATCTTTTACAGGTAACTATTGACTTCAGAATTACTTCAAAGGACCAGGGCCTCAAGTCTGCTATTACAATAGTGTCAGGATGGTCTATCATTGATTTCATAATTGTTGATTTTGACAAGTTTGGTAATCTACTATTATAATGGCGTCATTATGACTTTCCAATGGTCAGCCACTGACACTCCATTGAAAGAAATGGCATTTATTGGTAATCTCGTACATAATGACAAATGAATGACTAGGCGGTGATCTGTTAACATTTTTACAATTCCTTTGATCAGTGACCTACCATTAGAACATCATTGTGCAGACATTGCTTTTAATTCGTTACGATTATACGATACTCAAACGATAATGCCATTATAACACAATTCTATTACGACACCATTGACCGACCAATGATCGACCATTATGAATTTAGCAGATTACGAACTTTTAGCAAAATGACAAATGAATGACAATGGGATCGTGTTGGAATGACGAATTTATAAAAATAGCAGACTAAGGCCCCAGATAGGACCTAACCAATACATACTACTACAACTTGGTAAGCGAACTAAACCATATTTTATGAACATTTGAAGCTCTTGTATTAACAAACGGGTTGTATAAATGAAACGTTTATTTTGATTTAATCGCGCAATTATATCAATCAAATAAATCTTTAAACTTTACATGATGATAACGTGCAGGTCTTCAAGCCGATGCCCCATCATTTTCTAATCTTCTAAATACTCTACTTATAAATGTTTGTTGACTAAGATTATGCCATCAACTTATACAATATTCAAGAAGAAGGTATGCAAGGTAAAACCAAGCAGGCTAAATAAAGGCTCTACAAAATTCTATACAGTATTTAGGCGCATGAAGTTACAGAAAGAGTCTGTCACAAAGGCATAAGTGACAAAGAAAGCCCAACTTTTTTTGTAGTAGCGCTGTGCCATATAATTGCATATTACTACTTCTGGAAGTTTTTTTTGTTACCTCTATATATTATTAATACGCGAAGCAAAAACTTAGGACCCCCTTTTTACGAAAATTTCGCGGACGGAAGAGTATAAAATTTGGCTTAATATTTATAAGGAGAAGGAGTGCAGAAAACTAATATTTTTTATTTCAAACTTAAAATTTAAATAAATTATGGTCGACTTTAGACCACTGCGCGACCACTTGTCATCATAGTTACTTAGCAGTTTAAGTTCTAATTAAATTACTCCTTTTATTTGTTACTGGGAAAACTTATTGGTTATTATTAGGCTTGTAGCTGCACTACAGAAAAACACTTCGCAACAAATATCTTGAAACACAAAAAAGTGATGTGGCGCCATATACAATGCCACATGCGAACTACGCGTCTGGACGTCACAGAAATCCTACATCGCGCAGTCAGAGTTTACCACGAAACTGACATTTATATACAACATCTCGACATCAACCGTCGGGCAGTAGCCCACCAAACACAACACCCGTCTAGTCGGAGGATCCACAATTTTCCATGAGGATGAGTGAACTTTACACCCTGTTCCTCTTACCTCTATAGGCTAAAAGTATCACTAACTGTGACAGTTTTTTTATTGTTAGCCTGTTTTGGTCCCACAGCTGAGGAAACGCCTCTCCATTTTGTGCGTTCTCAGGCCAGTGAGTGTGACAGCTAATTTTTTAAAAAAAACTTTCATCATGAATAATCCAGGTACCAGGAGATCATAAGAAAGTTAGAAGTCACCGGTCGCGTCACTGAAGGCGAGAGTGTGGGTCGATCGCGTATGAATTATTTAGAAGCAGCACTATTGCTGAGTGTAGGTCGCGGCCGACCGGGTCTAATTGAAAACTGAAGGACAACCAAATGCTATTCGGATTCAAAAGAATAGCAATTATTTTATTATTTATTCACAGATGGAAATTGGAAAGTCCATTTAAAATATCTGCTGGAATTTATGGACGCCTAGTAGTGATACGATTTCTGGGCCAAAACAAATGATGCAAAATACAGAAAATTGGTCCGTAATGAATACACACGCATCATTTCCCGAAGTGTCAGGCAGAGTCTCATTCTCCCTGCATTCGTCACCAATGCCTTGATAAATGATAAATTATTTGTATTTCTGTAAGTAGGTTTAAACAAACACTTTTACACGACAAAATCGTCCAGACAAAATCTTGGTCAGATCATGTGAAGACCAAGATTGATGTCTAAAATATTCTTTTGAGTAAAGAACCACACAAATTGAGTGGAACTGCCTAGTCAGTGCACGCATTTGTCAGTAACCGTGCAGCTCCACTCAAAACATATGGAGCTCAACGATTCAACGAACAATACCAAAGAATGGACATTTTTTTTATCACGCAGTCTTCACAATCATCATCATCATCATTTCAGCCGGAAGATGTCCACTGCTGGACATAGGCCTCCCCCAATTTGGGGTGCTTGCCATAATCACCACACTTGGCAGGCGGGTTGGCGATCGCAGTATGGTGGTAAAATGCATAGAGAACGCTGCTGCCCATGCTCTAGTAAGTCCCTTAGTCGCCTTCTACAACACCCACGGGAAGAAATGGGATGGTGCTGTTCTATACGTCCGGCACCACACGGAATCTCTCAGTCTTCACAATATGTAATTAAAATCTGTTATTGCTAGTCAGCGCAGTCTTCTCCTTCCATTCCTCTCTATCTCAGCGGTCACCACCCAGCCAGCATCATCTTACTCATATTTCCTTCATTTTTTCTTTTGGCCACAATTATGAATCTGCCTAGCCTTTTCCGTAACTTTGTTGGGGTCGGCTTCAAGTCTAGTACCAGTAATTTAAATAAAGCGACTGCCTATGTAACATGTTTCTTGGTAACATGAGATCCCAAACGAACCCGAAGAGGCCGAAGATGTTGGGTGTGTGTTATGTAGCAATCTTGCTCAGCTTCGAGTCAGCATTTCGTTTCTTATTGTTAAAGCGGTATTCTCCGGGTCATAGTACAGTACGCGTCATGTAAAAAGAACGCTGGAAGAAAGTGGAAGGGGTGTGTTTGCGCATGGGTACACTCGCGCATGAAAGTACTAGGCCTATTATTTTATTTTTTAAACTAGCCTTTCGCTCGCCGCTACGTTTATTAGTAGGTACATTGAAAACCCACCTCATACCACCAAATAGACCGATAAATGGTCAAGTGCGTAGCTTGATCACCAGCGTTCTTTTTACATGACGCGATCTATATTTGCTAGTACAGCAACAATGGCCACAATAATATTACAATGTAAGGTTGAACACAAAAGCGCCCGATATAACTTTGTATCGACGATCGACAAAGTGTCAAAGAAGTGCCGTTAAGGGAACGGCGGCTCGTATACGTGTGTAAAGACTTTTTTACGTTGTTCTAACACTATTTGTTACTTGGTATAGAATCAGAGCCCGTACAAGAACATCCCTATTTCTGTCTGATCTGAAAACCAATTCACTTCCTGAATAACGTTTAAATTCAAGTCGCGATCCCATGTCAGCGAAGATCAATGTCAAAAACTTGTAACCTATGATAGAGACTAGGATTAGAAGTTCTTAAAAATATGAGGATTGCCCCTCTGGTTCACTAGACATATACGGAAAGGCCTATCCATAGTTTCGTCTGTCGAAGAATTTATAGTCTTTCTCCACAGGCTTTTCTGACAGTCAAAACTTGTCCACTGCTTAACTGTCTACACAATCTTGCTGTCTCTACAATCTTTATCAATGACAACTGTCTGATCCTTCAAAGAAACTACTTTTCATATAACTACAGCTAGATTTAAGGCTTTAGTGAAACTATTGATTTCATTACCTAAATCAATTGTCAACTCAAATCAGATAGCCTTCCACAGCCGAATAGAGACAGACTTCTGGCTGCCAGTTATAAATAAGTTAGTAATATCCAATAACTGTATAGAAAACGGAAAATGCTAGTCGGTCCGCCTTCTAAGCACAGAGGGACCACCTGTGAAGAAATGCCTCAAGGGATAATAATTCTCTGAGAAATTATTATATAAATATTTGTGGCGTTTATTTCTCCAATACAACCCCCTGTGGTGAACATAATATTATGACTAATTCAACAACCCCAAATATGTATAAGTGTATTCGAAATAAAAAGGACAAATGTGTGACCCGCGCGTTCAGTTTCTCCTCGATAAAATTACGTAACATAACATCACGCTCATATTCCCCAATGAGTTAGGCAGAGGATTGCCTAAAGCACACATTTCGGCGGTTATAAGTGAGCCTATTGGCATCAACCGAGCAAAAATCTTCTAAATCCCGTTGTAGGTCGGAGGTTCGAATCTAGTCTAACGCTTTAGGTACTTTTTGTAATTTATGACATCACCACTGCTCTCAAAATGGGGACGGTAAACATCGTCAGGAAGCCGGCATGTCCTAGAACCAAAAATTCGAGGACATGTGACATCTACCAACGCGCACTGGGCCCGCGTGGTAGATTACGGCCCACTCCGTCTCGAATGCAGGAGGCATGTGTCTCATCATTAGCAACATCACACACAAATCACAAATCCAGACTCCGGGCAGGTACTGAAACATTCCAGATAGATTCCAATAACACTTTGCCCGACCTGGGAATTAAACCCATGATCTACATGCTCATCTGTAGCGATTGCGACCAGTTGACCAACGAGGCAGTTAGCACTTAGGCACATTGCTTCAAATGTTCGAAAAATTTGTCTGCTGACAACGTAAATAACACAATGAATGTTGTTGAACTGTAACAATGAAAGCAATTCCGATTCGAATAAGATTTTTCTTCATATTCGAATCATTTGTCTAAGTGTCTTTATAGGTCACTATTCCCTTTTAATAATAATGAAAAAAAAAAAACCTATTTTCAACGAGACGCGAGCGAGTACAGACTAGTTCCAATGAACAGTTATTACTGTGATAGCGTAAAGCCTAAAATTTATAGCAATCGTTTATTTTGCTCTTACTTCTGTGATGTGGGTCATGTAGCGGTGCTTGGAATGTCGATAGTATGAAGTATTGAGACTATTTGATATAACTACCAATTGTTCAGGCTTATGTGTCCCTGGTACTTTGGTTGGTAAAATAACCGATTTAAACCCCGTCTGTCAGGCAAGCTTATTAAGCCCGGTCAAACTAGAAGAATTACTTGACAGATGAGCTCCGTCTTATTAATACTCCTATTCGGGAATGTTTTTTTTTTTTTTTTGGTTGGGAAGTCATCAAAATGGTTTGGTAGAGGTGTTCTATGTATATACATTTGTTTAAGCTTATGGGACCCTGGTACTTTTGTTGTTAAGTCAGATATTAACTAAAGAATAAATCTGACAGTTTGGCATATTTTCCATAGATACTGTCAAACCGACATATTTATTCCTCAGATAAATGTTAACTGACTATTGAAATTTTGATCGGTATGTTTGATTTTTTAATGTTATGTTTGTATGCCTCATAATTTTTGAACTACTTATCATAATTTGAAAAGTAAGGTATTGTTGGAAGCGTCCGCTGGTTATGTATGTGGTTCGACTGGTCATCGAGTATTTCGGGCCATCGTCAAGGTTGGTTGACTCTTTACGTGACCAGAGGGCTGGCCTTTAATTAGCTCAAAGAATCAGCATTCCCATCCACCGTGGCAACGCTGCCAGCCTTCTGGGCACTTTTCCTGTTGACAGCGATGCGGACCATTTTTTACATGCTTTATATTAGCTTCACTTGTATGTTTGTTTGTAACCGACTCCTTTGGACGCTATTTTGACCCACTTTAAAGGGTCAGATTTCATTGAAACTTTGTAAACTTATCGAAGACCGATGACTATTCAATAATTTAAAAAAAAAATGAGAAAAATGAAAAAAAAGGAAAAATATCACGTTTTTGTAGTTAGCAGAACTAAAAAATAGAAAATAAATAATAGTTTAAAAAACTAAAAAACACGCTTTAAAAACCAAACTAAAAATGGAGAAACAATTTAATTCAATTAAAAAGCGTGGGGTGCTTGACATTAGGTGATTATAAAAATACCTCAAAAAGCACCCCACGCTTTTTAATTGAATTAAATTGTTTCTCCATTTTTAACCGACTTCAAAAAGGAGGAGGTTATCAATTCGTCGGGACCTTTTTTTTTTTTTTTTTTTTTTTTTTTTATTTTTTTTTATGTATGTTCCCCGATTACTCGAAGATGGCTGGACCGATTTGGATTTTGTTTTTTTTGTTTGAAAGGGTATACTTCCCAGATGGTCCCATGATCATCAAGTCAGGATCTGATGATGGAATCCTGGAGAAATAGAGAGAACTCTTCAAATTTTATAGGCACACGAAGCGATTTAGGTATTTTTTGGAAGAGTACTTTCTCGTAGTGGTCTCATTTCAATTTGGTGAAGATCTGATGAAGAACTTTGGAGATAGGCAACGGAACTCCTCAATAAATGATAGCAAATGGACTGGGATTGCTGAAATCTCATCTCTGTCTATTGCTTACACCAGTTCATAACATAACATCACGCCGGTATTCTGTGAAGGGGTAAGCACATGTGAACCACTAAAAAGTGAAAAATAAAAACTTTTTCCAAAAAAAACAACCGACTTCCAAAAAAACACTACAAAGTGAAAAATAACTTTAATTTCGGAAGGCGGTGACAAAAAATTCAAATACAGCTCCAAAGACACCGACTTCCGAAATTAAAGTTATTTTTCACTTTGTAGTGTTTTTTTGGAAGTCGGTTGTTTTTTTTTGGAAAAAGTTTTTTTAGTTTGGTTTTTAAAGCGTGTTTTTTAGTTTTTTAAACTATTATTTTTTGATGTCCAATGAACTCTTTTGTTTCTTTTTCCCTTTAGATACTTGTAATAATTTTGATTTTATATATATTTAAGTGTTAGATTGTATTTTTATGCATGGAAATAAAAGTCTTTAAAAAAAATCTCTACGGCATGCCCAGCGTAGCGCTAAACAATTAATTCACGCAAACACTATTACAAGTAATATTCAGCCGATGTTCCCAGCCGCTGAACATCACTGAACATGCCGTGAACTAGAAACAGAAAGTAAAAACATAAGATTTACATAATTTCATCAGTTTACAACACTTACACGCCTATCGTTCTGTAGCGTTTATTGTTACGATTTATTGCTTGATTTCTAGATTGTATTTTATGTTAACTCGTTAAGAAATCTTGTTTAGCTTTGCTATTAATAAATATATTATCATACTAGCTGTTGGTCGTGACTTTGTCTGCGTGTATTTTGTATTTAATACAAATATCACGGATGAAAAGTCGCCTGTGTCCTTCACCAGGTTATACCTAGCTTACCTGTGTATCTGCCAATTTCATTACCTTACTTTCATTACATTCGGTTCAGTGGTTTAGGCGTCAAAAGGTCAGAATTTTTTAAAAATAATAATAAATTGTCGACGTATCTTGTCTCTTCCTTTTTTGGTTCTAAAGCTTTCATTAATTATTTTTGGTTCATAAGAGCACTATTTTGAATGATAACGAACATGAGATTTCCTCTCCTTCTATCATTCTATTCAACTGAGAAAGGCTCATGTAACTTGAAATTTCTCGCCTTTCTGTACAAAATATATGTAATCGGAGTACCAGGCTCACATAATGACAAAACAACCTCACTCTTGACATTACAATTTATTACGACTCTTGTTTCCTCTAGTAACACGTACTTAGCTAGCTCAGCTTACCTCTCTGACAAAATGGTAATGTAATCCAACAGTTACTAGGTTCACATAATGATGATATAGTACTGAACTTTTCAGATCAGATGATTGCTTTTCTTGCTTATTTATTATGGAGTTTCTCACTAGAATTTTGCGTTGTCCGTGAACTATGTAGCGTGAAGATTACAAAGCGCATGTAATCCTAACCTAACTTTAGATCAACTACCGGGCTCACATAATAATGTAACAGACCCATACTTGACCTCACAAACTTTCCCCATTGTGAATAACACATTTAAACCTAATTCGTAATTTTATATGTATCAACTTGACTTATAACTTTTTGCTACAAGGCATTCGAAAGGCCTATACTCTCACAGCGTATTGATTAATACAAATCGTATGTATGTAACCTCCTAACCGGACTCGAGATCAACTACCAGGCTCACATAATAATGCAAAAGCTTCACTGATCTTGACCTTGCTAACTTTTTGTTACATAGCATTCAAAAGTCCTGCTTCCCATACAAAGCCTCAAGATTACAAAATGTATGTACGTAAACCTAAAATAAATCGAGATCAACAACCAGGCTCACATAATGATGTAAGTACTCTTGACCTTACTAACTTTGGTTACATAGCATTCAAAAGCCCTGCTTACCCACATAGCATAGCGTGAAGATTACAAAACGTATGTAATCCTAACATAATTCAAGATCAACTACCAGGCTCACATAATAATGTAACAGCCTCATACTTGACCTTACAAAGTTTTTGCTACATTTTTTCTGCGTCTATTGTTTAACGTCGGTCGCGTGTGAATCCTGCGTAGTCAACACTTCGATGTGAATCGATCTGTTTTCTGAGAAAATTAAATAAATAATAATGATAGTAACACAATCAAGGGCCTTAATTAATATAGCTCTAATTACCTTCTACCTGTGTTGTTTTCCAAGCGTGTTCTGACAGTACCTACTGTTCATTTGTCTTGTGAAACCTAATTAAATTATAATCTGTGTGTCAAAGTGCACACTCTAAATACACCCGACACCTTTCAGGCGTTCATGTTTGCCTGGTACTGCCAATTCTTTGACTCAAATAGGTTATAGGAATCACCAGTTGGAATTTACGTATCTTCTGCTCGTCCTTAGTCACCAGAAGGTCCTCACTGTGGAAACTAGAGGACCTAATTCCAGCCTCATATAAAGTAAGGAAGTAACAGTCCATTTTGAAAAGCCCACAGAACCATGAGAGAGAAATTAAGTTAAATAAACTACAGCAAATAATTTAATAAATTCGTTCCGAATAAGTTACGCTGTTAAAAATAATTTTGTTAAAAACTATGACGAATTTCTGTCGATTGGTTAATTATGATTTACGCATATTAGAAACTAAAATGTACGCATTATTTAGCTCGAAGGTAAAATAATAATTACAGTCGTGGTAGAAAATATTGAAAATCTGCATCCGGTTTGACTGGAAGCCGAACACAGCTAGGAAACGGTTAGGCAGATGATGCGGCGACCATTATTGTTTTTACATTTCTGTCTTTGTTTGTTTTAGTTACTCAAATACTGGTTCTAAAAATAATGATGTAAAATAAATAAATATAATTGATATAACTCGACTAAACCGTCAGGCATGACTGACAGATAAACACGAAGTCTTGGCGCGAATTATTATATGATGTAATACAATCTTTTTATTTATTAGGTCGAAAGATAAATATTTCTGCTTGATTGACAGTAATACATATTTTTATGTCTAGTTGTCATTTGTTGAAGTCTGAATTGGTTAAAGACTGCATAATCAGCTTTCTTTTTAATGTTCCCACTGCTGGGACACAGACCTCTACCACGCAGGCCCAGTGCGGGTTGGTAGATGCAACATGTCTTCGAATATTTGGTTCTAGATCATGCCATGGTTTCGTCACGATGTTTTCCTTCACTGTTTTGAGAGCAGTGGTGAAGAAGCGAATTACACAAAGTACGCGCCAGACTGGGTTTAAGCCCACGACACAGGTAATACTACCGGGATAAAGAGTATCCTATGTGTTAATCCAGGTTATAATCTAACTGTGTGCCAAATTTCATCCAAATCCGTTCAGCCGTTTTTGCGTGATTGAGTATCAAACTTTCACATTTATAATAGGATTTATTGATGTTATTTACATATCAGAAACACACCTGTCCCACAGCATGGAGAGTAAATAGGAATGGTTGGCCAGAGTTACACCTTTGCTTAACCCTTCGGAAAAACAAAGCGTAATGTTATGTAAATATTATTCAAATCCATACAACTAGTGCTAACCTCCAAACCCGTCTGACAAGACCTCATTTCATTCAATTATTTTCTATCAATCAGTGAAAGTACTACGCAGTAGGCTAAAAATAAATAAACCTGTTACTTGATGTTCTTTTTATGGGCAATTTAGCAAACTATTTTGATAGCCTATAACCATTTAGCGAGCAAAGTTGTGATCAAACGAAGCATAGAACTGTGTAATTGAGCTATAGAACTAAAGTGAACTGAGCTGTCATTCCTGTATTGAAGTGGGCTGTCAGTGTCATCCGGCCTGATGCTAGGGATTGATCGAGCCATAGATTTACAATAAAAAAAAAATTGATAAAGAACAAAATGAGTTTACGTTTTGCTGTTTTATTTATAATAGAAAGAAAGAAATAATTTATCAATAGAATCGGCATTAAAAATATATTCGAAATCTCGATTATGATTGTCAATGTTTTGCGTGGGCAATCTCTAGCATCAGTGGGATGACACTAACAGTTCACTTCATGCAAGTTTTCACAGTGAGATTATTACAAAATCGACATACAGATGCCAGTGATTGACACTATTGACAGCTTACTTCACCTCAGTTTGCACGGGGAGATTTTTGTAGAATATGTCGGCTACTGTTTCTTTTGACTACAACTTTAACCGCGGCGCCACTAGCGTGTTTTGTTATTTATATTTTGGGGTAAAATGCGTCGTATTTCGTACCCATGTTACCTATCGCCTGCCAAGATGTTTAGGCGTGAAAACGTAATAAATAAAAGAAGAAATGACTCGTATACATAATGGTATTTTTATGTACGTAAATAAGTGTCCCTCAGTATCTTATAGAAGTTGGGTCTTTTATTGGTCCTTGTAGGCAAAAGCATTAGTCGAATTTGGATTCTATACATGTATTTTTCTTAAGGAAATTCTTAGTGTAAAATCTCCAGGCTTGAAATGGTAAGCGTCAATGCACAAAGACCTTAAGAAAAATATTGGTGATTATACCACCATAGAAAGCATTATATGCCCTTTAAAATATTTCTTCTTTCTAAAGACATCCCATACAAGCGTCAACTTAAAATAAGAGCATTCCATTCTCATTCAAATTTCGACAGTTTGAACTTCACGCACACAGATTATAAACTGGCATAGATTATAAAACTTAATAACTGTCATTAGCAGTAGTGGCGGTAGTGAGCTGTCACTTCATAGACAATATAGAAGACTCATTCACAATATAGTGCCATGAGGTCCATAGAGAAAGCCTGACATGGTTGAAATATCGAGTTGAAATTTCGGATACAGTTATAAGGATTTCTACCGCCGCGAGCCTTACACTCTACTACTAATACATTTTGCAAGCCCGACTTTTTTATTCAATAGGTAAGCTTGAAATAAGCCCACGCTGACATTGAGCTATTTGTAACTTGTAACACAATGGCATTTTGCCCTACTAACTTTAGAAGATGAGATTATAAATGTTCAGCATTGAAGGCTGAAAGGCCAAAATGTTTAACTCTTAACCTCTTAAGCAAGCTCCTGCCCTGGTATTATTTGCCTGTGGTCGGCGCAGCATGTCGTCTTCTCCCGCACAAGTCTTTAACTCAGTATTCATCCCCTTTCTAGCTATATCATCATCCACACAATCCATCCATTGTTTTCTGGTCTTCTCCTATACATAGCATATTCAGTTTATTATGTTCCCATTGTTGAGACACACGCCTCCTTTCCGTGAGATCCAAGCTGGCTCAATGCGGGTTGAGTAATTCTACACTTCGTGCACATTAGACCTTCTGCAATATATTTCACCGTAATATCTTCCAAAATGTGACGTAGGTTGTTAAGTGGTGTTTCGTCTAAATTGCTCGTCAAGGTCACTGGCGCTGGTCGGTGATGCGAATGTACACGTAATAGTAATCATAGCATACGTCATGTTAATGTTTAGTGAAGGAAGTAGACCGCGATTTGTAGAGCGAACTAGATTTTGTGTAGCCTTTTGTATTTTCGGAAGGGGACAGGAGAAGTCAGTTCAGTCAGTTCAGTTCTACCATATTTGAACAGATATGTTAACTGCCAAGTAATAGGAACCACTAGCCAGGAAAATATCTTGAGTACAGGGTGGGAAATCCCAGATGCAAAACCCTTTACAGTTTGCTGGACTTGGGTATCGAAAAACAAGACCAGGGAGGCAGTACATTTTATACATACATACATAATCAGTGTTCAGTCTCTAGATAAGAGGGAGTGGGCCCTAATCCACCACGCGGGCCCAGCGCGGGTTGGGAGACGTCGCATGTCTTCGTATTTTTGGTTCTAGGACATGCCGGTTTCCTCACGATGTTTTCCTTCAGCGTTTTGAGAGCAATGGTGATGAAATAATTTGCAAAAACTACAGCACCTGTCTAGGTTCGACCCTACGATCTACAACTCATAAGTCGTAGCAGTTATCTCTAGGCCCCCACTGCTCCGTTCATTTTACACCATAAGTTTTATACATTGTCAGAAACGCGCACAGTTTTTCAATTATAAATAATAATGCTAATTCAAATCGTTATCAGAAATACTCGTTTTCATAAATTTTCAATTAACTCTGCGGCTGGAAGGACCAGCTAGCCTATTGTACTTTTTGTGGGCGATAGGTCAGTGACTGTTCACTACTTATGCTTGCCTGTGACCTTAATGTTTAAAATAAGGAGTTCTAGTACTTCCTGAATAGCCTAAATGAGCTTTTGGCTATTCAGGACAATGCTATGTTTTTTTGTGAACAGTGAAATCATTACCATAGGCAGGTTTGTTCTACCCATTGCTGCGTATATGCCTGCTGCCTTTTGTGCCATGCTTCCCTGGTATGGGTGAGTCTTATCCGGCAGCCTAATTGCGTAACTCACGATTTAAAAAAAAAACTGTTTCGTTTTGAAACAGATGGACCGACTATTATCGCGTGCTACGCAATTAGGGTGTAGGTCTGTATCGAGTCTCAATTTTTGAGATGGCGAGGCCAAAGTCAGACATTTCTGAGGAAAGTGTTAATAGGAGCACGGGACATGAGGCTTTCAAGGTTATGATTTCAAAAGAGCAACTTTTCTGTACTTTCGTAAAAAAGAAACAACTTTTAGCTGCGCTCGGGAATAAAACACGACGTTTTTTGCAAAACAAGTACGATAGGATCAAATCCCTCAATGGAATGTGTCGCTCTATCGAAGAAGCGCATCTATCTGTAGCTTTACTTGTGTTTCTTCTAATATGTAGTTTCTCTAATAGGCTAACAACTGAATCTTGAAATTGTGCAAAACTTTGATTTGTCTTTATCCTATTAGTAATTATGATTAATGTAAAAATGTATGTGTTAGTTTGTCTTTCTTTCACGCAGGAACGGAACAACAGATCAACGTGATTTTTCGCATAGAGATAGTTTATAGATCAGAAAATAACATAGGCCGATTTTTATCTTGGAAGAGTGTAATTCCAGAGTGAATGCGCGGGTAAAAGCTAGTGTGTGGTACATCTGGTCAAATGGTTCTAATACCGAATGATGAACTTATAAAGTTAGTGGTAAGTAACTTTGTGTTAGCAGGACAGTTCTTTAACACCAAGAAATAACCAGCACCCTAATTGCGTAACACGCGATTAATCATAATCGGTTTCGTTTTGACAGTTCAACAATATTCATTGCGTTATTTACGTTGTTGAGCAGACACATTTTTCGAACATATGAAGCAATGGTTTAGCCATTGGTTTCAAAACGAAACAAATTATGATGAATCGTGAGTTACGCAATTAGGGTGCAGGTAATAAGATAATAGTGTACATCTTCTAAGAACAAATCTGCATACTCCTACTAGGAGCTCACAAACAGCTAAGACAATACGCGATTGCAATCAGCGCGATCTCCGCCGACCTTACCGTCGCCAGTTCGCTCGACAGTCGACAATGAACTCGTGGGTCATCGACCTCACTCACGGCCGACCGGTCCTCTCGCGGCGCTGCGCCCCTGGTAGGACATTGCACGTTATGTTGCATATTTTTATCACTTATCATGCAAAGCCTTTGCAGGCGGGGATGTTTTGGAAGTCTCTTGGAGCCTCCTTGGTGATCTCTTCCTGGATCCATTTAACTTGACGTCATCGATGTGTAGATGTGACGGTCAGGAATTACATTTGTGATCGGGGTGACAACTTCCTTTGTCTGACTCGATAGAAGATGATTTTACTCTATAAAAAGCAAAAGCTTGCTCTTATGGAGGACTAGGCGTAACATGAAATCCGATGTAGTGTGATATAGTTCTTTGTTTTTTTCTTTTTGGTTTTCAGTACAATTCATTTGTGGTCACTCTGAAATTGAGGTCTAGGGCTTCTTTATAATTTCGTCCCCATATGCATCCCAGGATATCGAGTATTTTCGCCTTTATTCAACTCATAGATCCGCTGCCTCCCTGAGATGTCCCAACCTTGTCAAATATTGCTCGGCTTCTTCTTCAGAGTTAACTTAAGCAAAACGTAAGATTATTTGCGCAATTTCTTAAACGTATAATGTTTTGTGGTTAACACCTTAAACGCCGACACGCCTTGATATCACGGCTGAAATTGCTGCAATCTCAGCTGCAAAAATAATACAGTGCTGCCAATGTTTATTAAACCATTATTTTTCGGTCGACTACATTGTATAGTCAGCTTTGCTGTGTTTCGTTCCTCACTGTATTCAAAGTAATGATGAAATGGCCCTCGTTTAGTACGTCACATCGAACTGCTAATCTAGAATTATTGCCATTTATATGACTCAGAAATTGTGAAGGTCAAAAGGCAGTCGTGCAAACTATATAGGTAGTTAGTTTAATCAGAGGCACCCATCTGACCCAATGGTGCTAAGCGCAATCATAGCCGCGATTTATTAAGGACAAAACAATGGGCACATATCAGAATTATGCAAAAACTATCAACTTTTGTTAAGCTATATTTCATGATCATGATCAGCTTAGTCTTTTTCTATGTTGGGGTCGGCTTCCAGTCTAACCGGATGCAGCAGAATACCAGTATTTTACATGGAGCGACTGCCTATCTGACCTCCACAACCCAGTTACTGGGTAACACGATAGGTACCCCTTGGTAAGACTGGTTGTCAGACTTTCAGGCCTCTGACGAGTCGTAACGACTCTCAAAGATCCATGAATGACAGCCGGGAGCATTGGCTTAACGTGCATTCCGAGGCACGGAGGGGTCTTAGTAAGTAAAGATGGTCACCCATCCATGGACCAACCGCGGCAAGCGTAGCTCAACCTGATTGATCGACTCTTGCAGCTGTCATTGCTTAGCCAGAAGACCATTTTTGAAGTTATATTTCTGTCCTAAAATTATGTGCTCTGTTTGTGTTACTTAACCCAACATTATTCACACGTTGCTCAGTGCATTGCCTCCGATCTGACTCCGAGAACTATCGGTTCGGAGTTGCTTTAGTATTAATTGTCAATGAAGAGTTGCGCACTAGATCCGAATTCTGCGAATCCAAATTTAGAACACTCAACATTCGGATCGAACTCGGTTGTTGAATTCGAATGCAGTGCTCAAACCCTCTCGAATCTTTTCTCAGATTAAGGGCCTAAGTCCCGTTTGGTAGCGTAATACGGTCACTTTATGAACCGTACTGCTCATTAACGGCTTGTCTTGAAGATTTGAAAAATATATGATTTTGCTATAGATTCATATATATAATTTTGCCGAAGGTACTTTTTTTGTATGGTTAATACTTTTGCTGTAAAAAAAATATTTTCCAACACGCAATATTTTGGCTTCTATTCCATTCTCCTACTAAACGGCTTCGTTATTTGGAATAAAAAATACACTGAAAAATAGATAGTTAGAGGTACCACAGATTCGCTTGAGCACAATTGTAAATTAATCAACATTTGCCAAGGAGATATAGGCCCCATTTTGAGATAAAGGCTCAGAGGTGCCCTGCGCGGGCGCGGGCGGCAGTCGTGCTTTAGCATTCAGACGGGAGATGAGGATACTATGGGCCTTAAAAGAACTCTCGAAACTTCCATCATTGGCCCTTGAACTTTTCAATCGGGTCACTATTATTCCCAAAAAAATGTGACAAAAACCCGGAAGTTCTATGCAAGGGTCATGTAGTATACCCGGAAGGCTCGCCTGTGACATGGTGTGACAATAGTCAGGGTTCGGTGACCTGTGACACTGACAGTCACGGCTATGTGGAGCTACTCGCAATCATTGTTACTGGCCGCTCGTTTGGAATCAATGGTAATTGTTTTACATGTAATCGTCTAAACAAGTGAGGGTTGTTCGAAAGAGATATCGCGGCCCCTGGCACACAGGCAACTGAGGGAACACGGGTGGGTTTTACTCAGTAAAAGTCTGACACGCCCTCCTGCTCCACCCAGAGCGGGAGAAGTTATTTGATGAATTCCCACCAAAAAAAATGGTCTAAACCACACTAAAAATAGGGCCAGTACTTTTCCGCTCCGCCCGCGTGGATGTCGGTTATCGCCGACGTAAAAAAAGTTGCCTATGTCCTTCTTCATATGCCAGGCTATATCTGTGCCAAATTTCATGACGATCAGTTTAGCGATTTAGGCGTGAAAGCGTAACAGACAGACAGAGTTACTTTTGCAACGAGTATATTATGTAGGGATTAAGGACACAAATTTCTCAGTACCAGCCCAGAGTCTAGATTTGTTCCCGGTTGGTGGCAATAAATAGGCTCGCCCCTATCACATGGGACTTAACAGAGCTGGTGGAATGTGAGTTAACATTTCTGCCTGACCCTTTTGGGATAATGCGTGATGTTCTGTTAAAGTGTACATGTGAAACTTTAGCGTAATTTTAGCGTCAAGTTCTGAGGTGTCAGATAAATATAATTATTGCATGATTAAGTTCAAGTCAAACGGCTCTTGGCTTATGTCTGACAATCTGCAAGTTTATTAAACCATTTTGTTGAAACTTTCTCAGAAGACAGCGTTTTTTAAATCATCAAATTAAAAATCTTTAATTCCCTCACTGACACAACGCAATGGCAAATTTTGCACAAGAGTTCCATAAATTACGTAGGTATAAGGAAAGTGAGCACAAAATAAGGTTTTTTTATTAGGATTAAAGTTTGTTTATAAGCTCTTAATTTGCCGATAGGAAATCCCATCCTCAAAAGACCATTTCAGACACCAACCTACTTGGTCCCGACCGTCCCTTGCTCGTTGAAGCGCCAGCCCGCGCCGCAGCTGAGCCAGTAGAGTTAAATTTGTAAAATGTATTGATCCAGCCTGTCCCCACTTGCTGTCCCCCTATCAGTGACACCCTGAGCCGAGGCCCGTACCCAGCAGGGGGTGCCCTCAGCGTGCAGTCGCTTAGTACCTAATTTAAGTAGTTTTACGCCCCTGACTGGAGGCTTTAAGTTCACTTAAAAGCACCACAAGAAAGTCTGGTTGAGCAGTCACGGCCTCTCAAGGTCAACTGAGAGATGCCAAACAAAAAAATAAGAAACCAACCTACTTGGTCTTCACCCTGACCAAGATTATGTCTGGACCTCTGAGTTTATTTCGGCCTTTCTTCTCAGAGTAGTCAGATAGGAAACACCGACCTCATCTAGTTTTTAAAATATGATTGATGCGTAAAAGTGTTTGTTCAGAAAGAAATTCATTTAACATCGCGCGCACAACTTGTACCTGATGAGTGATGACTACGAAGAGTTACATGATGCCCACTTAAAAAAAAAGATGACATCTTCTTTACACAAAGCTCTTTATTGTCATGTTTACCTAATAATCACTCTTGGTTGGTGACTGCGTGACTCATTGACAACGACAGACACTTATGCGCACAATCAACTTAGCCTTACTTGGATGTGCGATTCGTGCTTGACGATTTATTGTAATTTTTTTACCAACTATGGCAAATGAAGGTATGAATTTAACTGAATGTGTATGTGACGTGAGTATGGCTATGACCGCGGACAATATTAACTACTGTAAGAATCTATACAATACGTGTAGCAAAATGCACAATAACCCCTTTTTAGGAGTATGGGCACCACCATAAACATTCTATAATATTCCCACTGTTGGGACACAGATCTCCTCTCAGTGAGAGGTAGTGGGCCGTAATGGGCCACGCGGGCCCAGTGCGGGTTGGTGGATGTCACATGTCTTCAAATTTTCGGTTCTAGGACATGCCGGTTTCCTCACGATGTTTTCCTTCACCGTCTTGAGAGCAGTGGTGATGAAATAATTTACTCATGTCTGGGTTCGATCCTACGACCTATTACTCGTAAGTCGAGGCCGTTACCACTGGGTCGCCAGTGCTCTCAGCTATGGGCACGATTAAAGTTTAATTGGAGAGGTAATGCAGAAAGCAATTTTTACACGCTTTATATTAGCTTCACTTGTATGTTTGTAACCGACTCCTTAGAGCGCGATTTTGACCCACTTTAAACGGTCATATTTCATTTAAACTTTGTAAACTTATCGAGGACAGATGACAATTCAATAATTAAAAAAAAATAGGGAAAAATAGAAAAAAAATTACGGATTTTTTTTTTAAACTGAAAAAATTACCCTTTCGTAGTTAGCTTAGCAGAACTAAAAAATTTAAAATAAATAATAGTTAAAAAAAAACACGCTTTAAAAACCAAACTAAAAAAGGAGAAAATAATTTAATTCAATTAAAAAGCGGTATTTTTATAATCAATTAATGTCAAGCACCCCACGCTTTTTAATTGAATTAAATTATTTTCTCCTTTTTTAGTTTGGTTATTAAAGCTTGTTTTTTAGTTTTTTTTTTCTATTAGGTTGAATTTCGCCCACTTTGCGACCACTAGTATTAAATTGTGTCCTTTGAATTTTCTTGATCCAAAATGTGTTCTAGCTAGTGTTGCCCAAATGCAAGAACAAGACGAGACTTAGCCAGTCTTGGTCTTGGTCTTGCGCCAATACACCTGGTCTTGGTCTTGGTCTTGCGCTCCCAGTCTTGGTCTTGGTCTTGCAGCAAGAGTCTTGCAAGTCTTGCAATTACCTATTAGTCTATTACTATTTATTAAAGTTTACTTTAAATCTTAGAAAAACGTATTAGAATTGGAACATTGTGAGCTTGAATTAACATAGCCATAGTAAAGATCAAGCAGATTAATAAATAACTGAAGATTTGATAAGAAATTCGAAAAATCAACTGACCTATATGTCGTTTTCCATGGAAGTAACTGTTTCTTAATAAACATTTATGATTTATAAGCTTACATTTGCTAAAACATGTAAAAAAACAAATTAATTACAATAACTTGACTGTATTTTAAAGAACAATACTTATCTGTCTAGAAAGAGATTGAACCCTCAACTTATAAGAAATTTAATAAAAGAGTTTTACGATTTATCATTTATTTGAATAAAAAATAAAATACAACACTAATCAACAGCTTTATCATTAGGTTATGATACTTTATATCAATTTTTTTGACCAAGAATTAATACAAAGTAACCATCTGGCTGACTCATCACTTAACCTATTTCTATGTTTTCTAATTACTAATGATGCTTTAGAAAATAACCTCTCAGCAGGTACTGAAGTTGCAGGTATTGAGAGAAAATCACGGGCCATTTTCGATAAAATCGGATACTCTGTCTCATGCGTCCTCCACCAATCTAAAATGTCTTCCGAGCTGGCAGTTCTTGGTTTTCTCAGGTACTCCTCCAACTCGTCTATCACTAAGCCTTGAAGACAAGATCCAGATGACGTCGAGGGACATTCATAGAGTTTATCAAAGTCTATTACGTCTTCATCTTCATCACATACTTTATTTTCTTTTTCTGGTATTTCCAGAGATTTGTTCAGTGAGTGTAGACTTTTATATTCTTCATAAAGTTCATTGAACTTGCGCAGACTTTCTGTTTTAAGTTGCTTCCCCTACATTGTCAGGTCAAAAGTCTGAGCCTTATGCCTTGGGTCTAAAATTAAAGAAGTACAATAAATCCAGTTGCTCTTCTTGTAATGTTTAAGCATTTTGTCTCGAGCTGCTTGGAAAGCTAGAATGAGCCTTTCATCCACTTCAGATCGATTAGGTTTCTCATCTAACTGTTTTACCATGGATTCAATTTTATTTAGCAAGAGATTGAATGATACAATGACTAGCGGTAATGTAACATATTTGTCTCCACCAAGTTTTGTACTTAAAAGTTTAAAGTTTATTAGAAATTTATGTAATTTTTCGAGTACCTGCCATTCATTAGCTGTGATTTGAAAATCATTTAATTCGGTGACAGAACTGCACAATATGTCAATGCCCGCTCTCACTTTTAAACCAAATCCAATCATAATTATCATGTGTGGAATTCCATCTCGTTGGACAGTCAAGAATGGCATTTAGATTAGATGGCATGCCAGCTGCTTCACAAGCAGACTGAAACTTCTTCTTCACTATCTCACTTCTTTTTATTTTACTGGAAATACTGCGTAACTTTGTTACAGATGTACGCGAGTCAGCAATATTTGGTGCAGATTCTTCATCTTCCTCATCCTCATTTTCGTCTGCATAGTCTTCGTACTGCTGATCTTGCGCGTTAGTGTCAGACTCACAGTGTAATGCTAAGGTCTTTAATAAATCTTGTACACCAAGGTTTAAAATGTGAGCAAAGCACCGGAAATGTTGATTGTCTGAATCAAAGTGTGGCGGCAGCTGTTTGCCCAGTTCATACATAAATTTGGTATTTGCAGTAGCGTTGTCGACCGTGATACCTTGTATTTTATCAATTATGCCATATTCCAATAAACATTCATGGAAAATCGTTGCAATATCTTCCCCAGTATGTCGACCGCGTGATGGTATAAAATCAAGAACTACAGATTGATACTTCCATTCGTTGTCTATATAATGAATAGTAACCCCGTAGTAACTCCTACCAGCAATTGACGTCCACCCATCAATGGTAAAAGACATTTTAGATGATAATTGTTGAAGTCGTTCCTTGAGATTCAATTGGAGCTCTTCAAATCGCTCTTTGACTTTCCTTCTAAGTGTAGACCTTTTAGGAAACACCATATTAGGGCAAATACGTCGAAAATATACTTGTGTAGCTTCGTCATCGAAAAATGAGAAGGGAAGATATTTTTTCACCACCCAATCAACTGTAGCTGTCGTGATGTTGTCACTGCTGTTTTCCGACTGAAACAAAACAATAAATCTTGTGTTATTATTTAAAACATACTAGGTTTGAGCGTATAAGAGGAGGAGGTTTGTTGTTGTTAAATCGAAAAAAAAAAAAAAAAAAATCGAAAAAATCGAGAAAATCGTTAAATTCATATTTGTTATATTAAGGTTGCACTGTACTGTAATTTACCAAAATAAAGTACTTAGTTGTTACTGGCCAATTAAATGAAAATATGGGTGTTTATAAAAAATATTTAAGACGATAATTACATACTTAATATGTCGCACCCCTAGATGAAAACACCACTAACTCAAAAATACTTACGTAAGTTAATGGCGTTTTTGAAAGTATCGCATGAATAGCTACGCGGAGTTAAAATTCTTTTAACTGTTAAAAAAATATTCTTACCTGTCCACTTCTTCCAGCGGTTACTAAAAAGCTTGTGATATCTCCACCTAATTTTGGTTTAACAGGAAGAAATATTTCTGATTCCTTTTTGTGGAAAGATATTAGATGTTTCCTTAAGCCTGAAGTGTTTCTGTTTTTCATTTTTATTTCAATCTTTTTATGTTGGCACAATTTACAGAAGGCAGTTTGGGATGCATGAATTATTTCGAAAAACTCCTCAAATTTGCTTTTGGGTCTTTTAGATCTGTGACTCAAACTCTCGTTACTCGTACTAGAATAATTTGAATCTTCGTCACTCATATTAAATTGTACACGTGATACGTTTTTAGAAAACAACGAGAATTAGTAAAAACAATTATTAAGTTAGACTCGAAGCACAGCTCAATTGGAAATGACTGGAATTAAAATAATTCCTTTATTTATAGTACGTTTCCTTGCTTTCTACCGCGCCGCCTCGCCACGTGCCGGCTCCATGAAAAGGATGCCGCCGCAAATCAAACAATGCCGCGTGCGGCGTACAAACACACACTAAATATTACCTACTTGTACAGACGCGACGCGTGAATAAAATAGAATTAGTGCCAATCACTATTCTTTACATATAAGTGAATGTTTTGGCGTACATCTATACTAATATTATAAAGCTGAAGAGTTCGTTTGTATGTTTGATGACAGAAGTTTTAAAATAAATAAATAAGTCCTGAACGTCACTATACCTCCAAAGTTACTATTCCTCGTGGACGAAGTCGCGGGCACAGCTAGTAAATACTTACTCTCATCATCTCTCTCAAAGATATTCGGGCTGGTAAGTAATACAAAACTCTTATCGCAGGCTTTTTATTTTATTAGTAGGTAAGTACCTACGCTTTTTATATTATTTTATTAGTTTTGTAGAATTTTTTTACACGTTTCAAGTATATTTAAAAGTGGCTACAATATTTATTAAACGGGTGATATTTGAACACTTTTTTGCTATTTTTTCTTGTAAAAACTTAAGAAATATAATGACTAAATGTACAATAATAGTACCTAAGTAATTAGTTTAAAACCATATAAGTAATCAATATTATAATATATACTTACTAGAATGAATTAATATGACATCTACTACCTATCCTTACCATTTTATCCTAATCATAATACTACTTGCGTGATCAGTATAATGTATTCATTTTCATTCTAAGCACTCTGAAACTTATTTATTCTTTGGAACACCTGTAGGTACTCTTAAAAAAATTCGAAATTATTTTGCATGAGTATACCTACGCCCTATGGCGGCAATCAAATAGTGTCACAAATGTTATGATTTCGGCGTGGCGGCAACGATTGTTTTAGATTTCAAAAGAAGCCGCCGGCGCGTGTATCATAACCATGTACTTCCGAAAAGCGGCAAATTTCTTTGAGAAGTAAGTACAAAACCTTTGATGCCGCATTATCAAAGTGCCGATGGTTAAAACATAACTATGCATGCACTCAGTTTGATTTTAATAGATATTTTTTTATTCGATATGTTTATGGTATTAGTCGTAATGCGCATAGGTCCAGTTTTTCATATTCTTTGATACAGTTTTTTGCGTCTCATAGAATTCCTAAGCGTACCTACCTATACACCGAACTGTTACACCTAACTACTCAGTGAAATAGCGCGAAGTCCTAGCTGCAAGACGCAAGAGTCTTGCAGGCTATGTCTTGTTCTTGCTCAAGTCTTGCACGGTCAGTCTTGGTCTTGGTCTTGCTAAAAATACGCGGTCTTGTTCTTGGTCTTGGTCTTGCAAAAACGCAAGAACAAGACCAAGACTGCAAGACCAAGACTGAATTTGGGCAACACTAGTTCTAGCTGTCACAGGATTTGACAAGCTAATCAAAATGGTGGTCGGTAAATGTCAAAATGAGATAATTCGTCGTCATTTTCTGTGTTTCCATGTCAGTTTGTTTCTTTTATATTATAAAAATGTCTATCTAAACTATTTTTAGTTGTACTTTTATAAATCATGTTTAATATAATATTTCTTACTTTTTTGCCAAGCTATAAAATGCGATTCAGCTGCATCTGCCCCGAGAGAAATCACTCGCTAACTCGTTGGTAGTTTGATTCTCTCGGAGCCTGCAGGTTTTATAATGTTTTTTTTTATATTTACCGCTAGTTGTCGTATTCGATTGCCAACTTTTTGTTATTGGAATAGTATAAATAATAGGGTATTTTACTCAATATGAAAAAAAAAACAAAAAATATACTATTGAGATAGCTTAGCCAAAATGCAGTCAGAAAATGTTAGTTTTAGTTCATGAATTAACGAACTAAATTTTACAATTAAATTCAAAGATTTCAGTTTTTTTAAATCTGTTTTTGAACACCATGAAATAGTAGCCGCCATGTTATTACGTCATACGGCGTGTCAATTGAACAACTTTATACTTTTATTATTTTCGTATCCAAAGTAATTTTTATTTAAATAATATTTTGCATTCAGGCACAGAATCCCAACGATAAGTAGAATAATATCTCATTTTTAAATTATGAACAATTATCATATAAAATATCTCCGCATTTGTCTATATAACAAACTGACGTCATACCCACAGAGCAATATGGCGTCCACTGCACACTGAAATTTGAAAATGTAAAATTTAAATGCATTTTTACGGCACTAATCGATTAAATAAAAATGTTGTGTTTTTTTTAGTGGTTTATTAGCACTTTAGAATGTAATTAGGACACTTTTCAAAAATGAGTGTAATACCCTATTACAAGTTATCGAAAAATGCGACACGCTGACACCTGAGATACAAGACATGTCCTAGTTTGGGTGTCAGGAGTTTCACATAACGTGCATGTACTAAGCCTATTTATATAAGGATATAGTTATTAAAAAAATGCATTTGTAAACCTCTTTTTCTCTCCTTATTGTATTATAGGCTTATGAAATAAATTTAATTTAATTTAATTTTTAATTCATCCGCATCGCTGTCAACACCCAGAGGTGGCTCAGAGGTAACGACCCTACTTACGAATTATAGGTCGTAAGTTCGAACTCAGACTAGATCTTTATTTTACTTACATAAATTAGTTTATTACTACTCAAAGTCAAAGTCAAAGTCAAAGCATTTATTTCAAATAGGCACTTAAAAGGCACTTTTGAACGTCAACATTTACATTAAAATAGAATTGATTCTAGTCGCCCCTTCCAAAATGTAGTTTCGTATGGAGAAGAATGGGCAAGAAACTCCACCGTTACTCTTTTAAAATGTTTCAAGTACAATATTTACATTCATTATATGATTATGTGTGAAAACGATGCACCCAGAATAAAATTACCATACCAAAATGGGTAAAAAGAATCAAATTGAAACTGTTCTCGAAACGGTAAAGGAACACATCGTTGCTGCAATCGGCATGTGCTTAAAACAAAAATTCGACGACATGTGACATCTACCAACCCGCACTAGGCCCAGCAGTGGGCACTTTAGAGGCTGATAATGCTGTCAACAGGAAAAGTGCCCAAAATGCATGCAGCATTGCCACGTTGCACGGCAATACTGATATCTGGCCAATAGATAGGCCAGTCTTCTGGTCACGTGAAATGTTGACAAACCACTTTGAGATGTTTGGAAATTCTAAGTGGGCACTCGGCCGTAGTACATCAACCCTGAATAGAAGATTAGTTTATCGATATTGTTTCGAGTCTCCGTCGCGTCGTACCGAATTGTTAATCGTAACAGTCATAACGTTATGAGTTACCATGACTATCTTCTGAGCGTGTCGATGGCAATCTTTAAGGAGTCGACCCAGAGTTTGGCACTTCCTCTTCTTGTTCTTCTTGTAAAGTCCTAACTACAGGACACGCTGGACACGATATTAAGTGTCACATTGCTTGTGGGACAGCACCACACTTACACTCCATGGCGGACTCATCTGTGAATATCTAACTGAGCAGATTTTTGTTCCTTAAAGACTCCGGACCATGTCAATGATTTATATTCAATTCGCTATCGAAAAGTGGCTGGCAGTTTACCCGTTCATACCTCGGTAATGTACTTCTAGTAAACAATCACCAGAGTGCAGTGGCGTGCAAAAGAAAGTGGTCACGCTCCAATCGGGCGTGACCACTCAGTTCCTAGTTCCGGTGGGAAACTATCGACGTTTAACTAATTACATAGAAGTACCCTGACTTACTATCATGATCTGTCTCCGAAACGCATCATCAGATCTATATGAAATTGAAATGCGACCAAACGGGAAGCACCAGCTTTCAAATAAAAAAAGAATTATCAAAATAGGTTCACCCAGTCGAAAGTTCTGAGCTAACAAACATTTAAAAAAAATACAGTCGAATTGAGTACCTCCTCCTTTTTTTGAAGTCGATTAAAAAGAAGACATGACATCTACCAACCCGCACTGGACCCCCGTGGTGGATTATAGCCCATTCCCTCTCACAGAAAGGAGGCTTGCTTCCCAACAGTGGGAACATTATAGACTGATTGAAAAATAGCCCCCGCCAAAGACAAGCAACAGCCCGGACACATAACGGATGGTTACGTATGTCCGTCTTGTAACCAGATCAATGGAGCGCACACTGTCTGTCACGCGCTGTGCAGGCGCACCTTCTACGTTATGTCACTGGCTTGTATCGTAGCACATAGTTAGCAGTTTCTTTGTATCCTCAATTATGTTTCTTTTGTCTGTGCTAAGGACCGGTCTCCGGGTTTAAGTCGGTAACAGAGGAGTTCAGGGGCGATTTGACAAATACACAATCACTTGAGTGAACTTTACATACTCATGCTTCTAAAATTATCTAAAAAAAATCCACAACAATTTTTACCATAGCCATTCAACGATGCACCTGATGAACTTGCCAGGAGGGGGGGGGGTCGAGCATGGCACCAGTGGGATCGGAACCCATTCCGCCACTCCCTTTCGGGTATTTACGCGCTCTGGTAAGGAAACGTACCAGGGATCAACATCAAAAAATTTGGTTGGACTTAAGTGAGTGCTGGCAGGCTAAGGAAGCACTTCCTGCGTTCGATGCCCGCCTCACGAAACAGGTTCTCCGCTTATCGAAACCACAGCTGCGTACAGTTACAGCAGCTGTAACTGGCCATGGGTCATTTAACAAAAACCTCTTTGTCATAGGAGTAACAGATGACACAGAGTCCGCTGTGCAGGGCCTGCATGGAGGACGACGAGACAGCGGCTCTTGTGCTATTAAACTGCCCGGTGGTCGCTAAGTACAGAGAAAAATACTTCGGTAACCCAGGTACCCTACGAGAGATTGTCAGCAACACCAAGGCGTTGCTGGCCTTTCTCGAGGAGCTGGGGTGGATCGAATAACTGATACTCCCACCCGTACGCAAAATACGCGCATTGACGTGGAGTTGCGGACAACAGCCCGTATCATCTATTACCATAGCCATTTGACAAGACAAAATTGTCTTTAATTTCTACTTAGTTTGTGAAAAATCTATGAGTAGTAAACATAGTCATAATCAACCTATACCTATTGGTTGCCACTCCTAGGACACAGGCCGAGGAGAGGGAGTGGGCGATAATCCACCACGCGGGACCAGTGCGCGTTGGTAAATGTCACATGTCTTCGAATTTTTGGTTCTTGGATATGCCAGTTGCCTCACGATGTTTTAAAATAATTTACACACAGTAAAGCGCCTGTCAGGGCCTCAGGGGTCGAACCTATGACCTATGTATAACCTAGTGACAGCTTTAAATATAGTTCTAGCTTGATTTCTAACTTATAAAAAAACACTACAAAGTGAAAAATAACTTTAATTTCGAAAGTCGGTGTCTTTGGAGCTGTATTTGAATTTTTTGTCACCGCCTTCCGAAATTAAAGTTATTTTTCACTTTGTAGTGTTTTTTTGGAAGTCGGTTGTTTTTTTTTGTGAAAAAGTTTTTATTTTTCACTTTTTAGTGGTTCACATGTGCTTACCCCTTCACAGCATGATGTTATGTTATGAACTGGTGTAAGCAATAGACAGACATGAGATTTCAGCAATCCCAGTCCATTTGCTATCATTTATTGAGGAGTTCCGTTGCCTATCTCCAACGTTCTTCATCAGATCTTCACCAAATTGAAATGAGACCACTACGAGAAAGTACTCTTCCAAAAAATAGCTAAATCGCTTCGTGTGCCTATAAAATTTGAAGAGTTCTCTCTATTTCTCCAGGATCCCATCATCAGATCCTGACTTGATGATCATGGGACCACCTGGGAAGTATACCCTTTCAAACAAAAAAAACAAAATCCAAATCGGCTAGCCATCTTCGAGTAATCGGGGAACATACATAAAAAAAAAAGGTTCCGACGAATTGATAACCTCCTCCTTTTTGAAGTCGGTTAAAAAGCAAAGATAACTAAATACTTCTCCATTAAAATTAACAGTGTTACGGTTAACCGGAGACGGGCCGTTACGGCCGGGTGGAACCGGGTAGCATCTCCCCGGGTAATTGTCAAAGGGTTATTTAATAGACGAGATTAAACGCGAAGTTTGATGGCTGATATCGAGCTAGTAGTTTAGTAATACATTTAGCGCTAACGGCTTGTTTACATGCATGCAGCGAGTTTTAGAGTAATAAAATAAGAACAGGCCTGGAATTAAGCGTTAGGGACTGCAGTCACTGTCATTTATTCATAATCATCATCTCATCATATCTAAGTCTTTTGCCAACTATTTTGGGATTTTACATGGAGCGACTGCCTATTTGACCTCCACAACCCAGTTACTGGGTAATACGATACCCCTTGGTAAGACTGGTTGTCAAGCTTTCGGGCTTCAGACGACCCGTAACGACTGTCAAAGATGCACAAATGACAGCTTTTCTTGTTTGTTGGACATCTCGCAGTTGGCCTTGAGAGGCTGTGACTGCTCAACCGGGCTTTCCTGGGGCTGCCGTTAAGAGTTAACTTAACGCCTCCAGCCAGGGCTCACAAACTAAAAACTTACAAACTAAGCGACTGCACGCTGAGGGCACCCCCTGTGGGGTACGGACCTCGGCTCAGGGCGTCACTGATAGGGGGACAGCTAGTATTGGGGACAGGCTGGATCAAAAGGTTGGCATTATTATTATTAGTCGGGGAATTTAAAGCTACTGGCTCAGCTGCAGCACGGGCTGGCGCTTCAACGAGCAAGGGTCGGTCGGGACAAATGACAGCCGGGACCAACGGCTTAACGTGCTTTCCGAGGCACCGCACGGAGGGGTCTTAGTATGTGAAGATGGTCACCCATCCACGGACAACCGCGGTAAGCGTAGCTTAAACTGATCGATCGATCCGTGCGGCTATTGTTACTTTTTATTTATTTATTTATTAGGTTCACCAACAATTGTTTACACTGGTATTATGTTAAAGATTACATGTAAGATAAATATTATTATAGTAGTGTAACAATCACTTATAGGTTAACTCCGCATGCATATAAAGGAAGTTGTACAAAATAAACTAAACTAAAGTAACTAAACTAGGTTAAAAATGCTTAAAACTTGGATAACATCATACATCACTAAGGACTAACTTATTATAGCATAATGATGACTAAAATTAATCGGGCAGTTTTTTTTTTTATTTATTTATTTCCAAAACACTTCAAGTATTACATACGTGATTTAAGCCACACAACGAAAACCTCTCAGGGTTTATCTGTTGATGGCGAGCCACTCATTTCAATAAAAACAAAAAAAAATATTAACAATTGTACACGATAGTTTGACAAAAACAATATAACACTAGACACAAGACAATATTGAAAAAAAAAGAAAAATCAACAACAAGCAATAATTAATACATTGAGAAATGTTGTGCAAGGAAACATTTTGATTTATACTTATAACTTTTCGAATTAGTTTTGTAAAGCATTTGCAAGTCTTCTGGAAGTTTATTTAGAAAAAATGGTACTAAATATTCTGCAACCCTCATACCGTACACATTATTATATTTTGGTAGGATGTATTAGAAATTAGATACTTATGAAAAGTGGCTTTCAACTTTCCCAAGCCATCAACGGGAAGATCGATTTGGTCGCTGCAACTATTAATGACGTTGCACAATCTCGAATAAGGAGAATTTACGCCTTGTACCGTTCTTCTCAGCGTTGTGTGGAGTGGTGTTATTGGATTACGAATTCTTGAGGGTGCACGGAAACTGAAATTGTACAATATCTGTGGGCAGTCAGTTATGAGTCAGAACTTTGCACGCAAACATTGCGTCGTTAAGGCGACGGCGCTAATTTGCCCAGTCTCAGTCTGTTACTGTACGAACGTATTTTCTTTGCAATACCGCTAGAAAACGCCAAAAGCCAAATAAATCGCTTTTGAACGCGTTCTAGACACAACGAGTGTGTACTTAGCCACAAGCCCCCTATTATATTTATACTATTTATCGGATATAAATCCGAAATTCTGTTACGTCCAACACTAACTATTCTAACCGTCTGAGGAATGGTGATTTAAGACCGTTCAATAAGTTTACGGAATCTCAATACAGAGTGTATTTTATCGAAGTATTCCACTCGCTATTCTCGAAAATATCTAACTTGACTGGTGGCGCCACCTGCGGTCGTGTTTTGAATTAAAATTTGTGTTAGTCTGTATTGACAATCTGACATGAATTTTCACGTTTGAAGCTGGTTTAACACATTGTCTTATGAATATGATGGAATTAATATTTAAACAGCAACATAATATATGGTTCGTATCTGATGTAAGTGTAAACATATCCTGTTCAGTGGCTGTAGTGTGAGTTTCATTTAAACATTTCGATCAAACGCATCGACTGCGTTCGGAGCTCCGATTGGTCCTTCATCAATCCAGGGCCAATCGGAGCGTTGAACGCGCTCGAAGCGTTTGATCGAAATGGTTAAAATATTCTCACACTAGGGCCTCAGGTTAAATTCACATGCAATCGCTCACTAAAGGAGATTAGAAACACATTTATCTGTATTTTAGTAGGTTTCAACTATTTATGTCACCAATTCTAACAATAAAATTATTTTTTGGTCTATGTTCTGTTTCTGTAGTGTAAATTATGGGGATTTACAACGAGGTGGACGTTATAATATGGAGTTCATTCTCTAGTTTGCCGTTATCTGCTATTTTCTCAATTCTGCGGATTTCTGCGCCCACAGTAGGTATATCTGATATTATGCCTAAACATGATGTTATGGAGAGGATCTAACATGTACGCACTGTGTTTGATTATCATTATTAAATTGTAAATCATCGACGAAGAGGTTATAAAATTAACCTTAGTTGTCAAATGAACAATAAGGTCATTTAAAATCGTAATTACAGGTCTAAGTATTCAAAAAATCAAATCAAGCATTTAATTTGTTAGTAGCACTACCTACATATTGTCAATCACAGGTACGTTTTCAGATCCATTTGTTTACATTTTAATCAGATAATTTTGGAACAGACTATAAATTATTCAAGCAAAAGTCTCCCCAAACTATTCCATTTCTGTATTTCAGTCTTTAATAATGCTCTTCTAACTAATCTTTCCAATCGCAGAAAATCTCGTAAGTAAGTGTTGAACAGGCAATCCAACATGGCGCCTGATTAAAAGCCCTCTAAGGTCAGTAGCGAGCGCGCTGCCGAGTCAGCAGGGCGATTGTGACACGGTCGCTAATCAGAACATTAATAACGTACCAGCTACCAGCTAATAAGGAATGGCAGTGGTTGGAAGTGCTAAGGATTCCGTGTTAGGGTCGTTTTTGTTGAACTTTTATTTGTAACAATGATAAATTGTTGTAGATATTTTGGTAGAAGTTTAGTTTTTCAGCAGGCTTAGCATGACGCTTTCTACTTCTACTCTACTGTAGAATAGAAATCGCTTGTCTACATTTCTCGGTATATAATAGTGGCACTCCAGGAGTGCCGACAGAAGTGAAAACTTGAACAATTACGTGTGTATTTTTTTATCGTCAACACAGGATTTCACATTGGGTCCTTGGGTCCTGATTGCTCTCGGTAAAAAAAGATAAACGAACTATCGACTTCAGCCTTTAAAGGTAACAGCACAGATTTTTACGATAAAAATACAAGGGGAAGGAAAGGGATAAGAGAATTAGAATTTCCTAATGATAGAAAGGGACTTTTCCAAAAGACATCAACGCGCGACTTATCCGTGTGCTCGTTCGCCCAACCACCATTTTAAATAGACCCCTGCGGTGGCTCATAATGTTATATGACGCGAGCTTCACGCTTATTGTTCCCCTAAAAACTACATATATACACAGTATACATATAGCTCATGGAAAGAGTTCAGTGACGATGACGCGAGATCCATGACTTTTGTTCACCCAAAAAGTGCTCAACGCGTCTAAAGAAGTTTTCACTACAAAACTGTCAACTGTCTATACTGAAACGTCATTTTTGTCTATTCTTCAGACGACAAAACGCTTGTCTATGGTTCTCGTGCTAAGCCTGCTGGGTTGAATTACCGGTTCGCGATCAAAGGGTGTGTCGAGCAGTGGTTCGAACCCAGATTCGATTTTCTTAGTAGCAGGCCGAGTTTGGATTTGTGCTCGATTGATTGCAATAGGCTCGCCCTCATATACATAACTGACGTAATGTGGGTATGCTATACTATAGGCCAGGGATGGCGAACCAATGATACGCGTGCCTTTAGTGGCACGTCACAAAATAATTTGGGCACGACTGCCTAAGTCACAGTAAGGTAGGTTCAGTATGATAGGAGTATGGTAAGTTCATCTTCTTAAGCCTGAGTCGTTACTTTCAGAAACCGTACCTTCACATGATTCTATTCTATATCTTAAGACCTTAATACCAGATACCAGAAGTTGCACTAATTTGTTCTTTTATTTAACTAAGGTGGTGTGATGTTGATTACTACATAATAGTAAAATTCTATTTCTGTTTGCATATAAAGACTACCAATGATTGTGAAAGTGTTTAGTTTTTTTCTAATAGTCATTAAGTCAAGATTGTTTGCTGGCACGTCAATGCAATATTAAATATATTTTTGGAAAAAATGTCTCGTAGAGGTTAAGATGTTCGCATACACGCGTGATGTTATGTGAGAGCGCAATGTTAATTTTTTTTTTTTTAAACGAACATAAAATTGTCACGAAAATTTTGCCATCCATGTTGGCTTAAGTAAGCGTATGGGGAAAATTGTTGTTTTTTTTTTTATGGACTACGTTCAGTGTTACTAAAACATTGCTCTGTGACAGACATCGTTGATTCAAAACCCAGTTAAGGCCCATAGTTTCCTCATCTCCCGTTTGTATGCTAAAGCACGACTGCCGCCCGCGCCCGCGCAGGGCACCTCTGAGCCTTTATCTCAAAATGGGGATATTCCTTTGATTAATTTACAATTGTGCTTCGGCGATTCTGTGGTACCTCTATCTATTTATCAGTGTATTTTTTTTTTCCAAATAACGAAGCCGTTTAGTAGAAGTATGGAATAGAAGCCAAAATATTGCGTGTTGGAAAATATTTTTTTACAGCAAAAGTATTAACCATACAAAAAAAGTACTTCGGGCAAAATGATCTATATGAATCTATAGCAAAATCATATATTTTTTCAAATCTTCAAGACAAGCCGTTAATGAGCAGTAGGGTTCATAAAGTGACCGTGTTACTCTACCAAACGGGACGTAGGCCCTTAAGAATAAAGACGTGTCACCCAACTCATATATCAACTCACATGCTGTACCTTCTTCACCGAATTGTTTTGCATGCCTCAAGAACTTATATTTTCAAATATTATGATTGTCACAAGAACTATTATAGTTCGAATAGAAAAACATTCATTTTGTTTAAATTTTATTGTGCATTGGAAAACACATTTTGATGTCGCACGTTGTTTACATTTGTATCTGTTTTGTTTAAAGAAATCTGAATACGAAACTGATAAAACAATCGGTATAAGCTTCTTGGTTACGAATTTCGTTAGCAAAACACTATTTGCGTATTCAAATTGTTGGCCGAAATATCCGACATTTCAATTTTAAATGCACAAGTGACTACATAAATGATTGTAGTGTAGAGAGTGTATAGTGTGATAGTGTTGTAGAGTGTAAACTCATTTCAATAAAAAAAATCTTAAAAAAAAAACCGACAAAAAGTGGGAATATTTCGGATAAATATCCGAATTTTTCCCGACCCGAGCCCCACACATCTGCGCCTTGTTTCTTGGGTTCCTCCCAAATTAATTGACCTGTAACCCAGACGCGTCGGGTATAATTTACAGGGTGCTGGGTGAGTTGACCTCGAGGTCTTTTAATCAGACACCCTTTGAGGTTAAATGAAGTAGGGGATGAATGCTAAGCATTGTAACGTTCATGTACTATATAAATATACTTATATAGGTACTGTAATTGTGGCTTAGCTTTACTTAGGTACATATTTCATGAAAGGTTCTGACCTTTCGTGATTTTTTTACCGACTTTAAAAAGAAGAAGGTTATCAATTCTTTTTTGTTTATGTTCGGGCATAACTCCGTCAAATTTCGACGGATTTTCAAAATTCTTTTTTTGTTCGAAAGGGGTTTATTCCGAAATAGTCCCATTTAAATTTAATATAGATCTGATAATGCGTTTCGGAGACAGACAACGGAACTCTTCAAAAAATTACAGCAAATCAACTGCGATTGCTGCTATCGCATAAATTATGCATTGTTTTGACCCCAAGGATGATGAAATTTCGAATTGGTGTGGGGTAGGTACTGTAACTAAAAAGATAAAAAAACAACCGACTTCCGGAAAAACACTAAAATTACTTTAATTTCGGAAGGCGGTGACAAAAAATTAAAATACTATAATATCCAAAGTCACCGACTTCCGAAATTAAAGTTATTTTTCACTTTATCATGTTTTTTTACAAGACATGTATTATTTAAGAGATGTCGCTTGTGGCTAAGTAATAACAGCCGGGTTAAACGATCAGGTTAAGCTACGCTTGCCGTGGTTGGTCCATGGATGGGTGACCTTCTTTACATAATAAGGCCCTTTGTGCCTCGAAAAACACGTTACGCCTTTGGTCCCGGCTGTCATAAAGCCTGACAACCAGTCTTACCAGTAACCAGTAACCAGTAACAGCTATCGTATTATCCAGTGACTGGGTTCTGGAGGTCAGATTATTACCTACTTGTTAATATTATAGGAAAATCGTATACTTACTTTTACAATGTTTGTAAATATGCGAGCACCATGTATCTATCATAAAATTAATTTATCTGTATTGCTTCAATTTCATTCTTTTTACCTATTTTGGTATGGTAATTTTATTCTGGGTGCATCGTTTTCACACATAATTATATACCTAATGAATGTGTGTACTATGTTAAATATTGTACTAAAAACATTTTAAAAGAGTAACGGTGGAGTTTCGTGCCCATTCTTCTCCATACGAAACTACATTTTGGAAGGGGCGACTAGAAACAATTGTAAACTATTTTCTAAAGCAAAATCGGCAAGTAATCTCCTCAACAAAGTCGAAAGAACTACAAAATAGTACCAGGGCAACATAACACGTAAGTACAGACCCTCGCGACCCACTTCCACTTCTAGTACTCGTGGGTGAAAGCACTGGCAGTCTAGACTGGTGTATGCGCCACAATTATATGCCGTATGCCCGTGACCATTTACTGTACCAGGGCAGCAGAGCAAGGTCGACATGGAGATTAGAATATATATGAGAAATGTTAGGCGTAATAATGGCTGTTGACAGCTTCTTTGAGATTCAAACAAAACTGCCGATATGTGGGTGTCGGTGTACTGTTATAGAGATCAGTGGTGGCCCAGGCAATCGTTTTACTATGTGTAATTGGTTTCATCACCACTGCTCTTAAAACGGTGAAGAAAAACATCGTGAGGAAACGGGCATGCCCTAGAACCAAAAGTTCGAATATATATGACATCTACCAACCCGCACTGGGCCCCCGTGCTGGATTACGAACCACTCCTTCTTACCGATAGGAGGCCTGTGTCCTAGCATTGGCCATTTTATACGCTGATTATGTTATGTAGGGTGTACATATGTGCTAAAGCCATTGGTAAATATAGGCGTGATGTTTGTGTCTGCCTCTCTGGTCTAGTAGTTGCAATGCCAACTGCTGAGCAAGTGAGCATGCAGCAGCGGGTTGGTCAGTGTTATTGGGGTTATCAGTAGCAGCGCTGAGATTTTTGCCCATAATCGGCCTCTATTATATACCCACTGCTGCGACACAGGCATCCTCACGGTGATAAGCAGTGGACCGTTATCCACCAGTAGACTAAGCATGACGCTTTCTACTTCTACGATGAATAGACAGTGCTTTTTCAATACAAAGTCACATTTCGTTTCTCCATTTTTGACATCGCACAGTAGATATCCGTCTACAATCTGTCTTTGGTCTTTCGTTTCTAATGATTTTTGTCTAGGTCCTTTTATATGTAGACTATATCTTCCCAAACTGTCAAAATGTCACTGACCACAAACATTCTACTCGACGGCCACAAAGTATATACGATTATCTACAAAATCATGATTCGTTTCGAACGTATAACTGTGATAATTAATAGAAGAACATAGCTATCTTCTCCTATTGTATGTGATTTAGTTAATAGTCATGTCTATTCTTCCGTCGACAAATCGGTGCTCGTGCTAAGCCTGCAGGCGGGTCCAGCGCTGATTGGTAGATGTCACAAGTTTTAATTTTTTTGGTTCTAGGACATGCCGGTTTTCTCACGATGTTTTCGTTCACCATTTTGTGAGTTCAATATTTGTGACTCGAGGCGTAAGCAATTGACACGTTTTGAATTTTGTTAAAAAAAAAAAATCTCCTGTTATCCAGTGAGCAAAATACTTACTTTTTCTCAACATGTATAGTGCATTGCATTTAAGTAAAAATTACAAATACATGCAAATCGAGTAGTATAAGCCTTTGAAACTATCTGCTACCGTATCCATCCGACTTAACATGAGCCACACATCACACGAGTTCAGACGACAAACGAGTAAAAATAGAAAATATAATTTCATTACGTCGACCAAATAACCGATTCGAATCATAGAGCATATTTCAAAGTTCATTCCGACGTAAATGCCTTCCGTTTCCGGCTGTAGTCAAGGTTAACGATCTATTTCACATTATTATATTTTCAATCGTAATAACTGGTAATGTGTTACGTCAACATCATAATTATCTGCCTAAAGTTTTCTCAATTATGTTGTGGTCGGCTCTTAGTCTAATCGGATGCACTTGTATTCAGTCTAGTTCCAGTTATTGGGTAACACTATAATCCTTCTTAAGAGGAGACGGGGCCTGCGAGGCATTTGAAAAAAAGGTATTTGAAGAAACTATTGCAGTCGCGCTGTCACCCCGACCGACCCTTGCTCGTTGAAGCGCCAGCCCGCGCCGCAGCTGAGCCAGTAGGTTTAAATTCCCCGATCAATAATAATAATGCCAATATTTTGATCCAGCCTGTCCTCAACGATAGCTGTCCCCCTATCAGTGACGCCCTGAGCCGAGACCCGTACCCCACAGGGGGTGCCCTCAGCGTGCAGTCGCTTAGTTTATAAATTTTAGTTTGTAAGCCCTGGCTGGAGGCGTTAAGAGTAAATTCTTAATGGCAGCCCCAGGAAAGCCCGGTTGAGCAGTCACGGCCTCTCAAGGCCAACTGCGAGATGCCCAACAAAAAAAAAAAAATCGCGCTGTCAGTAAGTCTGCCCCCGTAGTGTGTGATAGGGACAGCTGCATCTCAGACCGAAATTATCACAAAATTTTTGACGAAATCGACGTTTCGTATTCCCCTTTTTTCTCCTCGAAAACTGAGCCGATTCAATTATTTTTTACATTAATATTTTAAGAAGGACTATGTTTAGGTTCTTATATTTTTTTTATGTTAAAATCTTTTCTAATTTGTCTGATAGTCCTCTAATCACGGCGGTAAAAATAGGACATTTTTTTTAATTTTTAGAGGGTCATATTTTCATTAATAATTCGTTGCTGAAAAGGAAATGACAGGGACGTGTTTATGGCAGACTCTTATTTTACGAAAAAAAAAATTGCTCTAGAGGCATTATTCAGGAAGAAAAAAGGGGAATACATTTATATGGAGAATCGCACGCCCTGTTCCCTCTTAATATGTATTACGCCATGATTCGTAATAGTGTCAGTCTGTGATGTCCCACTGTGAGGCAGAGGCCTCTTATACAAGGTTGCAGGGATATCGATGCGCATATTGTTACCATGGATTCGATGTAACTTTTTAAAAGACTTCCAAAAAAGAAGGAGGTACTCAATTCGACTGTAATATATTTTTTAATGTTTGTTAGCTCATGACTCTCGACTGTGTGAACCGATTTCGATGATTCTTTTTTTATTTGAAAGCTGGTGATTTCCGTGTGATCCCATTTAAATTTCATATACCTAGATCTGTTGATGCGTTTCGGAGACAGACAACGGAACTCTTCAAAAAATTACAGCAAATCAACAGCGATTGCTGCTATCGCATAAATATGAATTGTTTTTACTCCAAGGATGATGACATTTCGAATTGGTGTAGGGTAGGTAGGTACTATAACTAAAAAGTGAAAAATAGGATTTTTTTTCAAAAAAACAAAACAACCGACTCCCAAAAAGACACTACAAAGTGAAAAATAACTTTAATTTCGGAAGTCGGTGACTGGTGACATGATAATTAAAATACATATCCAAAGTCACAGACTTCCGCACGAAAGTCGGTTTAAAAAAAAAAAAAGTTTTCATCGGTTAAATGTAAGTATAAAAAATTCCGAATTCGAAAAATGCTTTTTGCATTTGATAGCCCAATTCTATAGGCTACTCAACATCACGATAGGACCCTTAGGAGCCGAGCAGAAACTAAAAAAATAACGAAACAACCCTTACCGAAAAAGAAGTAAGTAATAGCGAAATAATAATAAGAAGTAATAGAAGTTATAGGCGACGCGATGCAATGTCGCGGGCGCAATCTGGAATTACCTAAAATAATATTTCTAATTACTGATTTCAAACTTGCCTCCACGGTTTCACCCGCGTAGTTCCCGTTCCCGTGGGAATACCGGGATAAAATATAACCTATGTCACCCGGGGATAGTGTAGCTCCCCAACAGTTAAAGAATTTTTCAAATCGGTTCAGTAGTTTCGGAGCCTATTCAATGCAAACAAAAAATCAAATCTTTCCTCTTTATAATATTAGTATAGACAAGCTAATCTATATTATTAGCAAAATATAATATCTCGCGATTACTAGCCGACACGACGGCGACGCAGGACAAGGTCAGAATCGATTTCACATCAAAATTATATTTAAACAAAAAACAATCGATATTCCTCCATTACTACGTCAATCTTGGCAGATTTCCAGACATCCCACCAAGCCTACAAGTCTCCACAGTGATAAATGAGATAGTGATGCGGAAAGGGGCGCGGCTCCGAGAACTTCCGAGAACATGGCAGTCCCGGGAATGGCGGGAAATTGCTAGATATTTAATTCTGTTATCTTCGTTTCTTTTTTCTGCAGAAGTGGCTGCAACGATATTTAAATGATATTTCCATGAATGTGCTCTCATGATATATCTATTTGTAGCTATGTTTGAAGGATTCCGTGCGATATATTTCTAACTTTTCAAACTTTTTCAATACACTAATAATAAAAAGAACCTTTAACATACACACAGGTTCTGTAAATAGTTTATTTACAAAATAACATGGATACAAAAACTATAGCGTTCAGCACGAAGATACAAGTTGTAAATAGTCAAAACTATATATTTTTGATGCAACGCCCAGTTGACGGACGTCAGACGACTCCCGTCTAGAAAACGGTGCGCGTCGTATGTTTCTGACACGTCTTCTAGAACTTTCGATTCTTATTTTTTTATTGCGTACCATATACGAGTATGTATAAAGTTGGAAGAGAAATAATATTAGTCACAATTATGGACTCTGTCGGGCACAGCCTTTCTAGAAGCTTTCTAGAAGCTGCCCTCTTATTGGTCGAGCGGATTGTGGCGGCAGCGGTTTGAAAGAGGTTCGCGTTATCAACCTTTAAGGCGGTGATTTCTTGAAAACGCTCAAAAGTTGTTTTTTTTTAAACCAGTGTATCTCTTTAACCGTAAATAATTTTGATAGGAAAAAAATATATGATATTTTCAAGTCTTTTTTGCATACAGTGACGGAATTCAAAACATAATTAAATATACTTTAATGCATCAAAAAAATCGTCAAAGTCACCTCTTAATTATCTTTTAAACCAGTTTATCCCTTCAATACCAATTATAATTATAATTAAAAATATACCATAAAATTCCAAATGCCAAACTGCGTGCAGTGATGGATTATTTATTATTAAATAGTTAATATCTAATTTTAAACGATTTTATTTGCATTTTTACGACAATGCTTGCTCATTTATTATTCGAACTTATTACAACAGATTTTAACCCGTATCGCTTTGCAGTAAGAACTATTATCACTCATAACGAAAATACGACGAGTACATTTAAAACTACCAGGGCCTTAAAAGAGGATGGGCAGCAGCGGCCCCTGTTTGCTGATAACAACATACTGCAAGCAGCAATCGGTCTGCCAAGCGTGGTGATTTAACTGATGTTGGCCATTGCTTTCTGCCATTCAAGGCTAAATAGTCCATGTTGTTTTGACGCCTAAGTGTAATTTTCCTTTTTGTGTCTAGGTATGTAGTTAGTCAGTCATATAACTAGTTATTTGATTTAGTAGGCACCTAGTTAAATAAATAATTAGTTGTATATCAATCAATCAATCAGTAGTCTTTATTCGTAAAAATAGGCATATTCTGCCATTTGGCGTACCGATAAACAATTATGGGAGGCTTCTGCCAATTAAATAAATTAATTTAAGTATAATAATTATTAAGTAGTGTCAATGTATTTGTTTAATTTAATTTTAAATATAATGACAATATTGAGCGAAATGTGATCATTATTTAGTATTGTATATATTCTTTGCCCGTTCATAAAACGATATAGTAACTTCATTTTACATATTACTTTATTCAAATCGACCACGATATAGTTTGGAATAGACTAATCCGATGTCTACAAGCCCCCTTCAAGTTTACAGCGTAAGATTCTACATACATAACCCTCATTAGTAGTATTTTTTTTAAAGCGTTCCATCCCTACAGCCCCGTAATCCCGTTCCCCGGGATTTTTCCCGAGTCCGGACGGAAGCGACAGTCCCGCTGAGTTCCGGGGCGAGGCCAACCGTAATGAGGTATAAGCGGTCGATACGGCGGCATAGTGGGTTGAGGGTTTAATATTTTTCTAGCTGAGTTAGTTGACTGTGACCTTAATTTGAAAGGTCTTCTTGTGGGACCCCTCCCACTATGCACTATGATATTAACTTGATTACATTTTTTAAAGTTCCTTGTAAATGAGTTTATCTACTATTTTCTGAGGCCCTAGTGCTCTGAGAATTAAGTAAACGTAACGTCAATTCGAACAATTTTTGAATAGAAAATCGGAACGTAAATTCGAACGATTTTAAAATTTTAAATACTCGTTTATTTACTTCGTTTTAAAAATTCGTGACGGCAAGCATCACGCTTTTATGCTAGATCCAGTAATAACTGGTTGGTTGAGCATATTATGGGCATGTTAAGATGATCCGGATAGACTCTACCTATTCTGTTGAAATTGTACAGAATTTGTGTGAAACTATGACTAAACTGTGACTACCATTAGTATCGCGACTGGCGCACCGAGGAATTTGCGAAATAATTGCGTTCGACCCCTTGCTGCGTCGTTATTACTTAATCATACACTCTAGAAACACAACTACTTGTAGTTTCATATATAGAAAAAAAAACGTAAAAGTAATCTCCAAAAAAAAAAAACAAAATAAACCCTTAGTACGGCGTAAAAACTTTACGGAAGGTAATCAGTTTTTCATTAATAACTAAACTACCCTACATGTTTTCTATAACGTATGTAATACATTTTACATTTTCAAAATGTGTATTTGTTTTAATAATACGAAACCGCCCATTCTAGCCAGAGCCGCCACGCTTCAATTAGCGCCAAAAGTTCGGTGCGTTTTTAAAAACAATACAATTTCGTCGCCTTAATACATGGATAATTATTTACCTTTTAAAAAGTACCTCTGTATACCCCACCTGCATATTACTGTAACATTTCCGTACCAAACACGGCGGTATGGGCAGGACATGCAAATATTTCGACTTTGTAGTGCAGCCTGTTGAGATCCCGCCATCCGTGATGAAGTAGGGATGTGACGCGGCGGATATCCGCGCTTTCAGATATCCGCACTTGATTACAATGGAATGGAGATTTTTATAAAAGATGTATTGATTTTTAACGTCGTTGTTATTGAAGTATGCTCGGAGAAGGGCTTTGTTGTTGAAAGAAGTCTGTAGTGATATTCTGTAAAAATATTACCGTGATAAAGTCAAAGACAAAGCATTTATTTCAAATAGGCACATAAAAGGCACTTTTGAACGTCAATATTTACATTTAAATAGAATTGATAACTAGGTGAAGTGAACTGTCAATGGTGTCAATTGGAACAAACATAATCAGCCTATACTGTTCCACAGCTGGGAAACAGGCCTCCTCTCTGTGAGAGGGACTGGGCCGTAATCCACCACGCGCGGCCATTTTGGGTTAGCAGATGTCACATTGCTTCAATTTTTTGGTTTTAGGACATGCCGGTTTCCTTACTATATTTTCCTTCACCGTTTTGAGAGCTGTGGTGATGTAATAATTTACAAAAAGTAAACTGCCTAGGTTCTAGTTCTAGGTTCGAACTTGTGACGTACAACTTGTAAATCGCGCCCGTTACCACTAGGCGATCACAACACCAAATATATTGGGGTTGGCATCCAGTCTAACCACAATACAGTTACTGGGTGTCGTGACACCCCTTGGTAAGACTGGTTGTCAGACTTTCGCACTTCCGACTAGCCGTAAAGATCTACGGATGACAGCCTAGGTTTTGATTTGATGGATGGTCACATATCTACGAACCGACTTCAGCAAGCGTACCTCAACCTTCGATCGACCCGTGCGGCTGTAATTATTAAGCCGAGACCCTCATGTATATTTATAAAAGCAAACATACATTAATATTTAAAGGAAAGAAATGCATGAACAATACAGAAAATAAATCCACAATACAGTCAGTTTACTATGTAGAAAGTAAGAACAATCGTAAAAATCATCGTAAAACTGTTGTGTACCTACAACTCTCACTACACAACTCTATTCACAAGATAAGAACATTTATAGCTCACAGCGAGTCAACGAAAACTGTTAAGATAATTGCAAAATGGTCATGTTTAGAGAAGAATGAAAGGTTACTAACAAAAGGTATAGTGGCGGCATCTACAACGCCACATGCGAACTACGCATCAAAGATTTGACGTCACACGAATCCTGCATCGCGCAAGCAGAGTTTACCGCGCGACTAGTATATAAACAAATTTGAAATTTCCGACATTAACCATCGACCCCTGGCTGGAGGCGCTAAGTTTACTTAATGGCAGCCCCTGGAAAGTCTGGTTAAGCAGTCACGGCCTCTCAAGGTCAACTGTGAGATGTCAAACAAAAAAAAAACAACCATCGGGCAGTCACCCACCAGACACAACACCCGTCTGGTCCCTTTTCCATAGAGTATGAGTGAACTTTACACCCTGTTCCTCATATTTCTATAGTATTTACAAGGCAGATGCGAGCTGAAACGCCGGGAGGAGATTGCTTAGAAGGAAATAATATTGGTGGTGTTCTCCAGAAAGGTCAGGTGCGTAGTACTTGCAACCGGCGTGCGTGTATCACTAGATGTATCAACGTAAATGAAGCCAAAGGAGTATGTAAAGATCGTAACAAGTGGAGAACTGGGGATCTGTAGTTTCTGCCACGGGAAGGCGTGAGCTAATGTATGTATAGAGGTATCAGGAGCAGGGTGTTAAGTTCACTCATACCCTATAGAAAAGGGAGGATCCTCCGGCCAGACGGGTGTTGTGTCTGGTGGGCACCTGCCCGACGGTTGATGTCGGGGTGTTGTACCTATGCGAGTCGCGCGGTAAACTCTGACTCTGATTGCGCGATGCAGGATTTTGTGTGACGTGAGTCTTGCGTAGTTCGCCTGTGGCATTGTAGATGGCGCCACTTCTCTTTTTGTGTTTTTTTTAGATATTTTTTGCGAAGTTTTTTCTGTAGTGTCGCTAAATATGTATGTGTGTATCCGAAACTCGGAACTCAAAATATCCGCGGATATTCATACGGGAAATATCCGCGGTGTACCCCTACCAGTCCTATTTTACAGTTGCTGAATTCGCAATTTATTTACTAGTTGCCTTTAGCGTGGATTTTATTTTCATTTTGCGAAAATAGCCGCCTCAGTGGCCATTTGACCTGGATGGGCTATAAAAGAAGTGTTACGGCAACCTTTATATGCGAGCCGCTTGTTCCGGAAGGCGGTCGGCAGAGGGCCTGGTTGTGTACATACTGATGTGATTAGGAACAAAGGCCATGTTAGATTGATGACTCGATTATAGCACTAGCGTTCTAAGTATTTTGTTCGATTCCCGTATCCAACAAATATGTTGGTTATAGCAATTCACTTTAACTCTATACAACTACATAAACTCACAAAAAAGCTCTTAATCCCTACTAATATTATAAACACGAAAGTAACGCTGTCTGTCTGTTACGCTTTCACGCCTAAACCGCTAAACTGATCGTCATTTTAATTATTTACATTTATTTAACCCCTCGCTCTTTAGCTGTCTGTCTTGAGAACAGTGGTGGTCCATGGAAGCGGCCGCGACTGACGAGTTGTAGGTAGATAATATAATCCCGGGTTCCCGAATCCCGGGATACCGAATCCCGGGATCTCGGGATTTCGACCGTTTTCTGACCTCGAAAATCCCGAGACTGTACTTGGCTAATCTCGGAATTTTCGGGATTGCCACAAACAGGCCTAGTTTGCATTCCGTAGTCCGTTGTGCCTTGACAATGACCTTGCCTAGAATATATTAATATACCAGTCACTTTACTCTAGCTAGAGCTATCTAAAACTAGAAGCTAAAAGGCTGGAAAATGGTCTATAATAGCATTTATTACATAATGACAAAAAAATCAACCCTTGGATGCGCCTTACGATACGAACTACACAGCCCTAACAATATGTTTGGCGTAGAACTTATAAAAAATATATTAAGTAAGTATTCAAACTGGGCTGAGACAATTCTAATTGATGAAGATTTGTTTAATTGTTTCAATTTGATGAAGAATGTCACCAAGGCGATAAATGACGGATTACCAGTAGCTGCAATCCTCTTGGATATGAGCAAGGCGTTCGATTTTGTAGATCACGAATTGCTCTTACACAAATTAGAAAAATACGGAATAAGAGGAAAAGCTAACGACTGGTTAAGAAACTATTTAAAAAACCGACAACAATGTGTGGAAATCTCCAAAATCCATAATGGCGAAAAGGTGTCATATAGAAGCGACTATCAGAAAAATAAGCTCGGAGTGCCGCAGGGCAGTGTATTGGGGCCATTTTTATTCCTTCTCTATATCAATGACCTCCCAAATATTACTCGCCACACAATGATTTTATTTGCTGATGACACGACCCTTATCGTGAAGTGTGAAAGAGTCGACACCTACGAGTATGAGATAAATGAAGCCATCAAAAATATAATACACTGGTTGAACTCCAATAACCTACAAATTAATATGGAGAAAACGAAAATGATGCAATTTCAAACATACAGGAGAAGCCCATTATCGCTGACTATTAAATATAATGACACTACTATAGAACAAGTAGTAAGTGCTACATTTCTGGGCATACAATTGGATCAAAATTGCGATTGGAAAAAGCATGTCGACTATGTTTGTGACAAACTGGACAGATTTATCTATGCACTAAGAAGATTAAGAGCCACGGTCTCAACTGAAGCGGCTCTTTGTGCATATTACGGTTACGTTTCCTCCGTACTCTCATACGGTCTCTTGTTGTGGGGTAATTCGGTGGATGTCAATAAAGCGTTTATCATACAAAAAAAATGTGTGCGTGCAATCTGTGGAGCTGGGTACATGGATAGCTGTAAGCCACTGTTCAAAAAGTACAACATTTTACCGTTAGCTTGCATGTATATTAAAGAATTGTGCCTATTAGTACGCCAACATCCTGAAAATTTTATTAAACATAGAGATGTAACCAAAAGGAATGTTGCCTCTAGAGATAAACATAGACTCTGCTTGCCACAATCCAAACTCGATTTATATAAAAGAAATTCGTTTATAATGGCTATTAAGGTATACAATAAATTACCAAACACCTTTAAAGAACTACCTTTGCTTATGTTTAAAAAAAGCTGATTCAGTGGCTTAAAGAAAAATGTTTTTACACTGTTAATGAATTTGTGTCACATGTCGAAGAAAGAAAGTAATGTCAATAAATTTGGTTTAGACATATTTTATTCATTTTTCAATTTGACATTTACTTACTATTATTATTTTTTTGACATTATAACAATATTCTTGGACATTAACATTTCAATTAATATATAAAATCTGACATTTTATTACAATCGTATTGGTAAATGATGTAATGTTATGACATTTTTTGTTAAGTATGTTATGTATTGTGAAATTAAATATTTGCAATTAATTTAGTTAATCAGAAATTGTGTAACGTTTGTAGTGATAACTGCAGGAATATTATGACATGTTTTTAATTTAATGTATTTTGAAATTAAATATTTGCACACCACATGTAATGGTAGAATGTAAATGGGCCACCTTTATAATAATATCATACTACTTTGTACACCTACATTTTGGCAAATAAATTACTTACTTACTTACTTAACATAACTATAGTTTTAGTTTTTTGTTTTCTTACTATATTGTGATTTGTGTAGTCTGTAGTGCAAAAGAATTTAAACAAAAAAATTAACAAATTATGCAAGTTTTTTTTTTCCATTTCAGTCCACACACCCACATAGTATATAATCCCGGGATAGTCTCGGGATCCCGGGAATACACATAATAAATTCAAAGATTGTATTCTCTAGTTGTAGGTCTTGTGTTCGAACCTCGACAAGCGTTTTACTTTGTGTTAATTATGTCATTACCAATGCTTTCAAAACGGTGCAGGAACACTGTAAGAAAACCGACATGTCCTAGAACCAAAAATTCGAAGATATGTGACATCTACCAACCCGCACTGGGCCCGCGTGGTGGATCACGGCCTGCTCCCTTTAATAGAGAGGATACGTGTCCCAGCAGTGGGAATAAGACAGGCTAATTATACTATAGCTGTCTTTAATGGGAAAGTATCGTAACTTTACTGGGAAAGCAGATAAAATGGTGAATTGTGAATCTATAACCAATCACAAGCAAATTCCCTTTTCCAAACATTATCTTTACCAATTTGCGACTTTCTCTGAGAGAGATCTGTTCTTTGTTGGTTGTTGGCAACCGCAACAAATGTTTTTTAATCATAAAAAGCTATTGCGGTTGGCTTCCAGTTTTTAAACTGATAGAGCGTGGAATACGGAGAATCTTCTTCTTTTGAGTGTGTCGATGGTATTCTAAATGCACTCTGCCCAGGATTCGGTTACTGTTTGGCGCCGTCACTAGCGTCTATCAGTTCCTGTAATTTCCAGCTGACAGAACAATTCATCAGCTCCATGAAGTAACTACCGTAATTAAATTTGTGGAATTGTGAAAATGGGAGGCATTGCAATTGATTACGCAATTACTCCGTTCTTCTAGTTTCTACGTACAAAGTGTAGGCATACACGCAAACATGCATACATACATATACATACACACAAACACACACCAATACATATATCAATAGCCATAGATTGGCAAAACATAGTGCGCATATTTTAGACAATAGATACACTATCTGTAACCATACCTACGTTTAAGAAAATAAATAATTGATTGATTGATCTATTGTACCACGTATCAATTGTACAACCTTTACTATGCGATATAATGGGGGTCCTGGAGTTCTAAAATACAGACCTGGTCTTAGTTTAGACTTCAGGTCTCCCAAAAATTGCAAAATGTTGATCAAACACATGTCAACTTAATATAACTAGTTTAAGAATGTCAGTTGTGGAGATAGAATAAACATTATTTATTACTCCGCTTGGTTCGATCGTTCTGGCAATATTTTTAAGTTCTCTTTAAGGAATTTCTAAGTAGCAGCAGCAGTTTTTATGACTGGTGATGGTGGTAACGCTCATAATTGTCGAATTGTGGATTTATTGAACACCTTTGCATTTTTGTCAACACACTGGCATTTAGACAGCTGTCATTTTGACAGTTGATTTTTCATCTCTCTCTTAGTTCGCTCGTTAAAAAGAGATGTCAATATTTTTAGTTTTACAACTGTGAAATGATATTAATGATTATTTTTTGTTTCAGGTAAGTTATCAAACAATTCACACACTAGGGATGGACCACAAAGCAAGTAGTATTTACTTAGTCGTAAGCTGAACCTGCAAACATTATCGGTAAGTAAAATTCTATAAAATTTGTCGATTCAATCAGATTTAATTATTGTGGTTAAAAGGTGTTAAAAAAGAATAAAATAATGAACGTTATGAGGTGTGAAATTATTAATCAACGGTTAACACATAATTAGTATTTATTTGAATGTGTGCAGCTTAAGCAGCACAGCATAAGCAGCAGTACTGTCCTCCCATACCTATTATCACTGTAATTTGAAAACATTGTAAAAGCCAACTATTTTTAAAAGAGTAACCGTGGAGTCTCTTGCCGGCTCTTCTCCATAGGAAACGACAAATTGGAACCGTGAACCTAGCTTCTGAAGTTTCATAAGTGCCCATGCAGGCTTATGTGAAATAAAATATTTTGATTTTAAGGTTTTTTAGCATAAACTAGGCTATAACCAGCACGTCAAAATTACATAAGACAGTCCCCCCAAAACGCCACTTCCTAGTGCTTTAGCTGGGAAGAAGAAGTGGCGCAACAAACTCCCCAGCAGCACAGCTCTGTTCAGTTAGAAGGACTTGATTCTATACAAAAAGTTTTTTTTTTTAATTAGCCATTATATCCCACTGCTGGGCGAAGGCCACCCTACTCTCTTTCCACCTCTCTCTGTCTAGAGCTGTCAAGGACCAAGTCATCATAGGTGATGTCACTCAGAATTAACAAAAACAATTACGTAATAACATTATTTGCCATGTCTGCCAGCACAAGCCAATATACCAACAAACAAAATGTATTCTATGTGGTGTAAGGACATGGTTATCTGTGTGGCAAACTTCATCCAAATATCTTCAGCCGTTAATGCGTGATGAAGTAACAAACATCTCAACATCTTCACATCACTTTATGATATCACAGTGGGATTAAAATTATAACACAATGAGTTCTGCCGTGCTATTCTGTAACCATCTCACCGGGTGAAGTGAGCAGAGTGAGCGTGAAGTGAGCTGTCAGTGTCATCCCACTGAGGCTAGGGATTGACCAAGCATTACATTTACAATCATAATCTAGATTAAATCTCGAGTATGATGACTAGTCCATAAATTGCGTGACGCGCTCGCGCCTCTGTCCATATAAGGACTAGTCTAGGAAAAAATAGACAGAAACAACATTGAGTTTCTGATTGAGTTTTTGTTTTGCTAGTTTATTTGAAAAACTCCCAAAATGATGCACACTTAAATACTAGCTTTGAAATTGTAATAAAATTTAAATCTCAATTATGATTGTAAATGTAATTTTTGGGCATCCCTAGCATAGCAGAACTGCCAGCTGCAGCAGCAATGTGTTCTACATTTAAACAGAATTCGAAACAAGGTCTCTAGTAAATAGCAATCAAAATCAAAATATTTTATTTCACATAAGCCTGCATGGGCACTTATGAAACGTCAGAAGCTAGGTGCACGGTTCCAATTTGTCGTTTCCTATGGAGAAGAGCCGGCAAGAAACTCCACGGTTACTCTTTTAAAAATAATTGGCTTTTACAATGTTTTCAAATTACAGTGATAATAGGTATGGGAGGACAGTGCAGGCCAGTCAATAAGTACCAGGTACTTAGAGGAATGAAAATACAGAATAGAAAAACGTCTACAAATCTAGTCTCTAAGGCCTACAACGTTCTCTCATTCACAATATGTAAAAGAATCTACCTATATAAAATGAATCTATTTGAACCAAGTGACATGATTTCGATGACAATCACTGAAAATAAATAGTAGGTAGTAAAATTGATGTATAATGTCAAATAATGACGAGAATATGTCAGACATTGTAAAAAAAATAATAATAAAAAGAATAAAAATTAACATTGCAATACTAATCAATGATGTATACTCTGTTCGAAAAGTATCAGACGACAATGTAAACAAATAGATCGTAAAACGCAGTAGTGCCCCTTACAAATTATGTTCTTTGATTTGACTATTCGCATGCCAATAGTCAAATCAAAGAACATAATTTGCTAAGAGCTAAACCCGAAATTGTAATTTTTAATCACCTTATGGTGGATGCGCTGTGATAACCCACTAAATGCATTTTTTTTGTTGCAATTTGTTAGTTGGTGTCAAGTCGTATGTAGGTTAAAACATGATTTGAAACCGTAACACTTGTTTAATTACATAATTATTCGCTTAAAATCATCAAAACAGTTAACAATATTAATTAAATATAGTGTAAATTATTAATTTAATAGAGTGTAAATGTGATGCTGTCCCACAAACAATGGGGCACTTAATATCTTGTCCAACGTGTCCGGTTGTCTGTACGCTACAGGAGCTAACCGACGCTGCTGAAAGTGCCAAAATCGTAGCCCAATTCTGGGCTGACTGTATTTAGATTGCTATCGACACGCTAACAAGATAATTAAATATATATAATTTTTTATTGTTATTATCGTATTGATAATTTTAATTATTGTAATCCTGTGAAGCCATAGTTGTTACGGTCTTAAACACTTTTATTTGACAATTGACATTCATTTTATAACATCAATTTCCGTCGAATATTTTTCAATGAAAAAAGTGTGAAATATAAAGTAGAAATCTTCAAAATACATCTGTATTACTAATTCCCTTTAGTGAGTGATTGCGTAACACACTAACAGTAGAAATGCCTTTCATTTTGACAGTTTAAGAAGATTCATTGCGTTATTTACATTGATGAGCAGACAAATTTATAGAACATATAAAGCAAGAATATACTTCAAAATTATTCACATTGTGATTAATATTGTGTTACGCAATTAGAGTGCTGGGTTTGTTTACACTTTTATCAGAGACTCTTGTAACAGTGTATATCTTGGACTCGGTTCAGTTCAACATCAAAGTATAACAGACAACAATACGACATAAATCAAATGTTTCCGTAACATACATGTGTCACTGAAGCCGGCGCCAAAACGGTTACTATGACAACATCGCTCCTCTAGACAAAGGTTTATAGTACGCCACATTTGGCTGGTTCAGGATTTTTCCAATGTCGAAATGAAAACCCTGATGGGCAGGGCACAGTGCTCGCAGAATAGATGGCCGATGGGGCCGAAAGGGTCTGGAGTGGCGACCGCGTACTGGAAGACGTAGCATTACAAGGCTTCTCACAAGGTGAACCGATGACCTTGTGAAGGCCGCAGGCATCCGCTGGATGCGGGAAGCACAGAACCGGTCTAAGTGGCGGAGCTTGGGGGAGGCCTATGTACAGCAGTGGACGTCTCTCAGCTGAAATAATGATGATGATGATGAACCCTGATCACAGGGCTAGGGCAAGTAACGGATGAGTCGCGCGTTGATGTCTTTTGGAAAAGTCCCTTTCTTTCATTAGGAAATTCTAATTCTTTTATCCCTTTCTTTCCCTTTGTATTTTTATCGTAAAAGTCTGTGCTATTACCTTTAATAGCTGAAGTCAATTGCTCGTTTATCATTTTTTACCGAGAGCAATCAGGACCCAAGGACCCAATGTGAAATCCTGTATTGACGATTTAAAAAAATCACACGTAATTGTTCAAGTTTTCACTTCTGTCGGCACTCCCGGAGTGCCACTGTTTTTTTTTGTTTGAAGGTGGGAAATCATCAAATATCTCCGGGTAGAACCGACGTTAGGGCGTGTCAGACTTTTACTTACTAAAAGTGTGACTTAAACCGTGTTCTTTCAGTTGCCTGTGTGTCAGGGGCCACGGTATCTCTTTCGAACAACCCGCAGATGTTAAGGCGTTGGTTTCGGCCGTCACTCGAGGATCTTTGACAATCCTTACGGGTCGTCAGAAGCCCGAAAGTCTGATAACCAGTCTTACCTACCAAGGGGTATCGTACTACTCAGTAAATCGGTTTTGGAGGTCAGATTGGCAGTCTTTCCATGTAAAATACTGGTGTTCAACTGCATCCGGTTACATTGGAAGCCGAACCAAACTTAGTTGGGATAAGGATAGACAGATGATGATGATTGATAATTCAAAAGAAAGTTGGTTAAGAAGGTTTAGAAAAGTGTTGGCTCTGAGATCCTAGCAAGAGGTTAAAAGCAGCATTGATGTTTTACTTGCGGCCTATACGGGAGCAGAAGACAAAGGGGCAATAACAAGACACCTTCCTGTATTGTTCTAATACGTCGGCTTAACAATGGACATTTACGAGACAAACAAAATAATGATGACATTTCTACAAACACAAAATCCATGTTTTGCATACAGTTATTATCCGCCATTTAATTCCAACACCTGCTGTAATATCTCAGTCACAAACTCCCACCGTATGACAGACGGACAGTTAAATGACAATTTAGCAAATCCCCCACCCCTACCCAACACACTAGGAATGACAACTTCTTTAATTGTGACAATATGTACAACAAAATCCATTGCTTCTTAAGTTTGCAAAGTCCATGCATCTCGACAGCAAGAACAACGCAATGAATGTTGTGGAAATGTCAGAACGGATTCCGTCGCCAATGCATAGTGATGTAAACTCGTACATCATGTCGTGGCCGTGAAATTAAGAAAAAAGTCTTCTATAAAGATCTGGTGATACAATCTATCATTTTGTCAATGTGTGTGGCCGAGTTAGCTTGCGTGTGTGTGTGCGTGTGTGCATAGAGTAAGGTATTGTGTAGATATGACAGTGCTTTGTTATTTAAGATACAGTAGACAATACAATAAGATACAATGCAAGAACTAAAAATTTAATTTCGCTTACTTATGTTTATTTTGTACATTCTGTTGCCGTGCCAAAGTCTCAGCATTCATTTGGATGAGTATGTTCTATCACTTTTTAAATAGGCATGAAAAAAAATACCGACTCTTCAGGCAGTAGGTATAGAAATAAAGAATATTCTTTCAGTCTCATTTTAAATGAACGGATTCTATTACTAATGGAATCTTACAGTAATATTAGAAATGTGAAATTTTGCATGTTTCGATGTTTGTTACTCAATTACGCAAAAACGACTCAACGGATTTTCATGAAATTTGACCGATAGATAGTACAACCTGAATAAACACATAATTATGATACTTCTGGAGCCAATTCTCAAGTTCACGAAGACGAAGTCGCAAGCAAAAACTAATTAGTCATTTATAAACCAAGGCAGGGACTGTCAAAAAGAAAAGAATAATTGCCACGTTCCAATGAAAGAAGTTCATAAGTTGTTAAGTGACGATGAGTGTCCATAAATTACGAAATTCTAATGAAAACCAGACACATTTCATAAATGTAGGAACTACTCACGGATCAACTACGTCATTTAAATACGCGATAGTTCAAAGAGGAGCTGGCACTCTTCCAATAAATGCAACGAAGAAAATACACATTAATTTAATTGCCAAGAAACTCACTTTAAATTAATAATATCCCGGAAATTCTCACATCCCTTCTCATATAGTAGTACCAGGAACGCATAGCCTTAATGCAGTTTACTAACTATACATTTGAAGCCAGATGTTCTGTCGAAATCCCATTAGATTCCATTGAAATCACGCCGCGTTCAATCCATCTCGATCTGATTATAAACACACGCCAAAACACAAATCACTTCTATATCATTTCATAATCTTAGCCCACACTACGTAACTACACTCAATTTGGAATTCACTACTACTAATCGATTATATATCTATCTCTGTCTAACATACACTGCAATCGAAAGTGCGATAAAGATGGCAAGCTTCAAAGATGGATTAACAGATCTGTGGCTGTCTCGTTCAAGCACGTAGGTCAGCGTAGTGTGCGAGTAAGACAGCGAACACGTGCGCCAGAGTTTAATAATAGCCGGTAAAGATCAATGATCTATAAAATTGATGTTGTTTTATAATAGTGTTGTGACTGCGATGGCTGTCGGATAGATATACGAGTGTAATTACTTCCGCATTTATTCATATCACGTGATCGCATGTGATTTGGGACTTAAAGATGGAAATTGAGACAATATGGCGTATGAAGAGCTGAGTATTAATTTTAAGCTACAAGTTAAAATTATTCAGTGTGTTTCAATTATATAAATAAATTACTAATCCCTTCATCCTCCATATCTCAGACAACAAATTGCCATAACTATCGATTCAGTTGTTTAGGCGTGAAAGGGTAACAGACAGACAAAGTTAGTTTCGCATTATAAATAAATCCTAAATTGTTTTTAAAAAAGTATGCAAAGCTATATGAAATGAATACTCAGCGGATTTGAGTTATCAATTAAACAATAAGTAACAACTAGATTGCGATCATGCAGGCGGATACAATTACGGAAGGTCGTAATTTTTACGAAACAATAGCAACTTACTGAATTTTAATTTAAAATATAAAATAGGACGTGCCATGCCATAATCCCATTCTATATTTTATCACCCTTTTCTTACCTTTTTTTGTTTTCTTATTGTATACTGCCCCACTACGTACCCCGCTACGTGTCCCACACACGAAAGACGTGGAGTTGGAAGGTCTCCTAGACCGATGACCTAGTGTGAAGGCCGCAGGAATCCGCTGGATGCGGGAAGCACAGAACCGTTCAAAGTAGCGGAGCTTGGGGGAGGCTTAAGTGGACGTCTTTCGGCTGAAATGATGATGATGATGACTGCCTCACTTCTAGACAGAAGCCTCCCCCAAGTCCTTCCAGGAACTGTTTTCCTGCCTCATCTTAAACCAGCCCTCACTGTACGAGTCTAGGTCATCTCGTCACATTTTATTGAACCGTCATCAGCGGTGCCATCCATCTTCAGGCAAACATTGCGTAGAACCTTCAAGGTACGTTATTACTCAAGCACGTAAAATAGCTGAACCGATTTCGACATAATTTAGCCTATAGACACCATATCCTGGATTACCATAAAAAAAATTTCGTCTCCGAGTACATGAGTCATCATCATCATCATCATTTCAGCCGAAAGACGTCCACTGCTGGACATAGGCCTCCCCCAAATGGGGAGTTTTCCCATAATCGCCACGCTTGGCAGGCGGGTTGGCGATCGCAGTATGGTAATAAAAAAAACACGAAAGTACACGAGTAGGTTTGCTAAAATGCAAGTCTTGTAGCAGCTAGTTCATTACATAAATCATTGTGATATTGTCAAAACAGTTGCACTCCATGTTATCTCTTCTATCTGACACTCAGAAATATCGGAGCGATCAGATTATGATCTGACATGGAATACTTATTTTTAGACCCGACGATATATTAGCGTAAATGTAGCAAGTACCTACTTAATGTACTCACATTTTGCATCGTAATACGTTATCGAACGTCAATCATTTTTCTGAATAGATGACGTTTTTAGGTTATCCGCATAGAGACGTTGAAATCATTTGATTATTCTTTCAAACAATCAAATTATCTCATTCAAAATTAACTCATTAAAATGCTTGTGGCGAAGGAATAAGGCATATTTATTGTTGTTATAATTCTTACCCGATCGCGACGATACATAAAAGGAGGGTGAATGAGGTAGGTAATGTTTTTGGCTTGTACTTAGTACTGGTAAAGACTTGCACACACCAGAAAGGTTTGAAAAAACCCTTTTCACATTTAACTAGAACAAAAAAATATACAATGTAATGTATGTAATGTAATGCACCGATCCCAGCGTGGCTTGACCAGACTCGATTAATCGAATGAACCCCAAGATTCCCACTAGCCCCTGTAGCCTCATGCTTCATGGTGTTACAGAGGCCATTCCATATCAAGAAGTAGACCGGGGGGCGCGGTAATGGTCAGGTAGACGTGCACTTTTGGATAGGAAAGGATTGCGAGCCTACCGGATATGCATCCTAACTAGAACAAAAAAACATACAAGTAAAAAAATTGTCAACGCACTATATCCGAAAAAATTTCCGCGTTTCACATCCCTAGTTTTCCATCAAGCGTGAAGACGGACGGATGTAGTCGGATATAAAACTCGTCTAGCACGGAGTACTGAAATAGCCGAGATTTGGACGCAGACGTGCGCCGTCAGTCGTCACGTATCCGCGGACACATTATCTTACATTGCTCGGATATATAAGCGAGGACTTTTGTAAACACTTTACAAATGTCTGAAGATGGAATTAAATTGAAGTCTCACATCTAACATTCGCGCTGAAAAATTATGTAAAGCTTAGCGAAAATAGTGTGAAATAAAAAATTGAGTTTGCATTTTCTGTGTTCTTTTCACTAACAGTAGAAATGGCTTTCATTTTGATCGTTCAACAACATTCTTTGTAATTAAATAACCTGGGGAAGGGCGGAGCATCCTAACACAAGCAAACTATTTGCTTAACAGGATTCTCCCCATTGTAACTAGAATAAGTAATTTAAGTTGATGCAATAAACATTTTTTTTTTTTATATTTACTTTTTTGAGCATATACATTTTTCGAATATATGAAGCAATGGATTAGCAATATCTTTCATATTGATTCAGATTGTGATTGATAGTGTGTTGCGCTGTTAGGGTGGTGGTCGTTACCGGTAATTGTTACGATTCCTAAAATCGTAATTAGTAAAGAAAAAAAAAACATCGAAAAATTACCAATTCAGTCCATGCTTGTTTATCATTTGTTATTTTTTAAGCCTAGGTACGCTTAACGCGGTCAAACAGTCAGACAAAAAGCACATTAAGCTGTTAGTCCCGGCTGGGATTCGTGGATCGGTGTCTGTCTTACAGGTCGTCTTAAGGGGAACCTAGTCGCGGCCTCGAACTCACTGATGGGCCTGGCTAAAAATCACGCTGTCTCACCAGGCTTCGTGTCCGACAGAGATTGTATCAGTGATGAGCAGTTAGACGCTAGTCTACAAGCACAACGTTATTCAGTGAGATGCAGGATCATTTATAGAAAAAAAATCGCGAAAAAATTAAGAAAAGTGCTTTGGAAGATCGGGTTTTATGAAAACGCCAATGCATAAATCAATGACCAATAAAGTTTATTGAACTTTATCGGTACCGACTTGAAATTGGAAATTTTACACGTCTTTTATTACTTAAACACACCCAAAGTTAAGTAAAATTAGCAAGAAAAACTAATCTTTGTTTGGCTCCTAACTTTTTAATGGGTTTTTATTTTAGTATTCTGTTTCCGTACAGACAATATTAATAATGAGGCAAAACGATATCTTATTTTATTTTGGATGTGCCATGTCAGACAGCGTAGTAAAACACTCCCAAAGTTTGTATGCAAAAAATGTGGACTAGGTTCGCCTTAAGCCCAAAAGTCTGCCAACCCATCTTACCAAGGGATATCGTGTTACCCAGTAGCGGGGTTGTGGAGGTCGTTATATGCAGATGCTTCATGTAAAAAAAATACTGGTGTTCAGCAGGTCTGGTTACACTGGAAGCCGAGCCCAGCATAGTGGGGAAAAAGGCAGTGGGATTGTAGATTGACTGAACTATAAAACAACATTAGGGTACTGCCTAAACCTACCTCATATTTCAAGAAGAGTTTAACGCTAGCGAAACCATTGGTTTCCACTAGAAAAAGCTTGAAAATACCCACTTTCAGTACTAGCACCTATTGTATTTGGAATAAAGGCCTACATAGAGGCACAGTGAAAGAAAAGCTGCGATCAATGGCTTCTACATCTCTATTGATACTCAAGAACGCGCGGCGTCAGCTCCACATCTGTATTGATACTCAGACTCGTAGAGTGGCAGAGCGATTTCAAGCTGTTTTGTTTGAAATGTAGGTTTAATAGAAGCAATAGTTTTAGAATAGAAAATAATAGAAATGTCTATAAGAAAATATTCCTATGTTACTTCACCATCACACCTATTTCTGTCTTTGTTTTTGCTTGGCTCCTATGGGTTGTAGCGTTATGTTAAATAGCCTAAACCCTGCCATGAGAATTGGGCAAAAAGAATATTTACGACGGGAGTTCCAGAAATTACCCCCTACATACATTTTTGTTTTACCTATTTATAAATATACGAAAACGATAGTCCTGTATTAATTATCGGCTGATGGCAATAGGGTCGGCTACTATTATATGGGGCATAACTAGCGAAATGTGGGTATACTAAAGGTACACCCTCTGCCCAACCGTTCAGGGAAACAAGGCGTGATGTTGTGTTATTTCCTACTAGTGTCCACCCGCGGCTTCGCCCGCGTGAAAGTCGGAAATTATCCCGCGTTAATCTAGGTAATAATCTATCTGTGTGCCAAATTTCATCCAAATCCGTTCAGCCGTTTTTACGTGAAAGAGTAACAAACATCCATCCATCCATACTTACAAACTTTCACGTTTATAATATTAGTAGGATGACACCTCAACAATACTGTAGCATCACTAGTGAATGAATTTTCGGAATCAAAGGCCTTAGTGTGAGTTTCATTTAACCATCTCGATCGAACGCTTCGTGCGCGTTTGGCGCTCAGTGGCCTTAGTGCGAGTTTCATTTAACCATCTCGATCGAACGCTTCGAGCGCGTTTGTCGTTCCGATTGGCCCTGGTCTAGTGACGGACCAATCGGAGCGCCAAACGTGCTCGATGCGTTTGATCGAGATCGTTAAATGAAACTCACACTAGAGCAACCGATTGGCCCTGGATTGGTGACGGACCAATCGGAGCGCCGACACGCGGACGATGCGTTTGATCGAGATGGTTAAATGGAACTCACACTAGGGCCACAGATCAGTAGTTCCCAAGATTATTCCTAACGTTTATAATTCCCCATTCTAACAATGTTGCCAGTCGTTCAACATTCCCATTACTTTGTAAATATCTTCACTAACAAACACATTCTTAATAACTAATGGAATAGCAAATATCGAAAAAGTATGTATTTGGGTTATCTAGGTCAGTAAACTAATCACAAAACCATGATAGAAAAATGTCAAACTCAGTTTTGCATGACAAATGAACGGTTCATTAACGTTAGATAGAATCTGAGAGTTAATGCGCTTAGTTAGATTTATATGCCCGATTCCTGTATCTTGCCGACTTAGCATCTGTGAGTGCGCTAGTTACAAAATTTGTATGCCCGATTCCTGTAACTTGCCGACAGTTATTGTTAACTTACTACACGTGTTTCTGACTATAACTAGGCGTAACTATGCATAATTATACAGCTCAACATTTTAACAGTCTTATAAATAGGTCAAACTAATTTACACCTTTTTTATTGGAAAATCGATAACAACCTTGTATAATTTAAGCGATCATTTTCTTACTTATCAAAATAACATCACGGCTGTATTCCACAGATGAGTGTAGACAGACTTGTAAGCGGCATTTTGCCAGTTTAAGTACCATGTATAGCTGTCTGGTTCTGAAAAATTCCGGGAAGACAAACCCAATAACACTTTGCTTGACCTGGGAATCGACCTCATGCTCACCAGTAATACTTGTGACCATTAGACCAACAAGATAGTCATAGGCTGAATTTTCTACACTAACGAAATCGCGAGACAATAGTATGGCGATATGGATGGCGCTAGTTACAATATGAACATCTATAGCCTCATTTCCAATACCTCTGCAACTACTATTGATGCTCAAGACGACTGTGCTACTCCGCCTAGAGTGGAGCATTGTGGCGCTTTGTTCGAACGCCACTCCGGCTAAGTGGCAACATGATATACGTACACACCGCCTTATACTTATGACGCCCTGGTACGAGCTGATTTTTTAAGGTTACAAAAATCTAGACATTTATATGGCCTCGTGGCTTGAAAATAACAGCAACACGGTCGATCTTAGAGGTTAAGCGACGCATGCCGAGGTTAGTCCGTAGATGGGTAACCATCCATTAAATTATTGTAAATCGCCAAGCTTGAAATGAATTGTACTAAGCTGTGTAATAATGACATTTGTACACCACATGTTGTGGTAGAATGTACAGAACTTATAAAAAATATTAACACCATACTATGTAAAACTACATTCTTACAAATACATAAATCAATCAATCAAATCAATCAATCAATCAATCAATATCTTGACCCCTACGTGCTTAGGAAAGCACGTTGAGCCGCTGGTCCCGGCGATCTATGACAGTCGTTACGGGTAGTCAGAAGCCCAAAAATCTGATAACCGGTTTGCCGTATCGTGTTACCCAGTAACTGGGTTGTGAGGGTCTGATAGGCAGTCGTTTTATGTACAATACTGGTGTTCAGCTGCACCTGAGAAGACTGGAAGCCGACCCCAATATGTAGGGAAAGTTTGGGCAGACCGATGAACACAAATCTAGATATACGATTCGTTTACTGGATGCCTCCGTCGCCTGGACCCATAGGAGTCAGTCCCACCTACCATCAGCTGTGGGCTGCCGGCTTCTGCCATCCAATAACATAAAAACGCCTCAACCACATTACCTTCGCGGCCCTTGGCACACAGGCAACTAAGGGAAAACGGGTGGGTTTTAGTCAGTAAAAGTCTGACAGGCCTGCTCCACCCAGAGCGGGAGAAGTTATTTGATGATTTCCCAACCAAAAAAAAAACCACTTTCTTGACTGCCCCATTAGTCCAACTGTTTTTAGTGACACCAGAGCGGTGGGTTACCACCCAGGACGGAAAAATTACTATTGGATTTTTCGCGAGGCTTAAAGCATTAAGTTTCGTTAATAACAAAGGATTTACTAGCAGTACTAGTGAAATATAGCCAGATAATCTCCTTGCTGTTTTCTATCAAAAATCTAAGAGGCTTATGTGGCATTCAGTAGCTAGTTTAGTCAACATTTCATCTAACTATACTCCAAGGAGCCGGCCGGGCAGTCGGCTATTACAGTTGATCTCCGTAATGTGATCGTTTGAGCAAGTTATCTGCGCGGTATATCGGTACGTCGCCTGCCACACACCGGAATCATGTCAAAATATCATAGCATAGGGCTGGCAGGCTAAAGAAATACCAAGATTTTTTTGCAGCTCGCGGTAGAAGTAAACTTGTAGAAATTGTCACGTAACGAAAAAGCGTAAAGTCATGCGACCGATAGTAAGGTCTAAATGAAAATCCAAGATGGCGGCTGAGAATTTTTCATGGGTATAGTGGGTGTAGTTTTAATGGTTTTTGAGGGTGCTAAAGCCGATTGCGAGTTCAAAATGGTTTCAATGATTGCTGGCAATCAATCTTACGATAGTTGATAGTCGGTACGGGTTGATAGAAGAAGCCCGAAGATAGGCAAACCAGTCTTACGAGGTATCGTGTCACACAGTAACTAGGCTGTAGAGGTCAGATAGGCAGTTGCTCCATGTAAAATACTGCTATGTATTCAGCTGCTTCCGCTCTGAAAGCCGACCCCAAAAAGGCTACGCAGATGATTTTTAAGACTCGTTGGTCTAGGGGTCACAAGGATGACTTCGGAGCGAGAATTCATGGATTTTCAAAATATTTTACTTCACATAAACCTACATGAGGACTTCTGAAGTGTCAGAAGCTAGGTGCACGGTTCCAATTGGTTGTTTCTTATGGAGAAGAGCCGGCAAGAAACTACACGGTTACTTCTTTTAAAAATGATTGGGTTTTATGAGATCATAAAGTAATAGCAGACCGAAGTCTAGATGTTTCGTTTAAGGCTTGCTCGCTAGTTCAGACAAATTGTATTTATAAAATTTCAGTTGAATTGAGGATGCACCTAGCGTAGGTGGTGTGTGGGAGTATTTTATACACTTAGGGTAATACATACCGTTAAAATTATTGATTCTCAATCCGGTTTTCTCCGTTATTCCACTAGTTTTTAAAGTATTGTGGGCATGCTATACGATGCACATCTATATACCCCTTCGGAGGATGTAGGCGTGATATTGTCTGATTTTCGTTTCATTCTTTAAAAACAGGATTATGATTTTTTCGAACTGAAAATGGCAATACACAATTTCCAACATAGTATGGAGTCTGCTGCATACCGAAAACAATGATGTATATAGCCGGGGTCCACGTGAAAATAACTGGCGAAATGTAGGTGTAACCTCCATTTCGCCAGTTATGTTCAATCCTATATAATAGACAGCGCGCGAGTCTATAGCCATCCACCGGGTACAAATTCAGACTCCGGGCAGCTACTGACAAATTCCACATGGAGAAAAACCTATATGCAACACTTTCCTCAACCCGGAAATCGAACCCGATCGAATCGTCATGGTCAGCAGTAGCGCTCGCCGCCACTAGACCAACGAGGCAATTTGGATATTCGAATTATGAAAATGTGACATCTTCATCACACAGTCTAATCTAATCTCTCTATTTTGTTGCATACCTGTATCTATATTCTGCCCGGACGTCCTTAAACAAAGCTTTGTATAGTCTGTGGTGTTAAGATTCTCGAAAGTGCTTGAAAACACAATGCTCTGACGTGCCCTAACGCACTGCTGCGTCCTGTCTTTGGGAGAGGTTGTGAGTTAAAAGCAAGTCCCTTTAATACATAAGAGCTCTGTGCTATGTATTCATAGGAGCCGATTGTGTTGTTATTGTTGTCTTTATCTAACGGGTAACATCAGAAAGAGATGGGGAGTTTTGACAGCTGTCAAAGTAGTTGACATGAGTCAAACTCCGTGTGTTTTTGTGCTTCTTTCCGTAGTTTTGTCCAAACCTAATTTTACCTAATAAAAAGTTCCCGAGTGGTCTTAGCAATGAATAAAGATACTTTAATTTCGAAAGACGTATTCTTCCATGGTGAGAACAGTTCAATTTGAAGCTTTTATTTTCTTCCATCTTTGTGTTATTACAAATTTTACAAAAGGATAGCAATATTTTTAACAGTATTATTGACGCCATAGTCTTGGCAACCCTATTTCGAATCTACAAATAAAATATAGTTTAGTTAATTGCCGAATTCAAGCGCGCGCAACCCACTCGTGTATTAAATCTAATATTTTGTTCACAATTTATGCTGCACCGACATTTTGATTGAGAAACCAATCTAGTTATGGGCGCCTGGTACTTCTAAATTGTAAACAGTACGAGTTGATGAGTTTTCAGGAGTAAATAAATGGAAATTCGTGTTTCGTTTTCAGCTATTAGTCACGTTCGGTTTAAAAATTACGGTTTTCCGTCTGAACGTTGAACTCCACATATTCCTATTTTCCGGTATTTGTTGATTGTGTTCGGTTGTCCCAATGTATGGCTTAGGCTTCTTCTCATACAGAGAAGCAGATGCTCGTTAGCATTGATCACCACGCTTGCTCACTGTTTCTGATTAAGGCCATTAAGTTCATCATATGTCTTATGAGTTTATGATGAATTTGAAACATTTCAAACGTTTTTCGGTACGTCACTGAGTGTGGAAATTAGTGACTACAATTTTATGCTGGGTGAAGTGAGCTTAAAGCCTATCATTCTATCACTATTGACAGCTCACTTCAAGCTCACTTCACCTCTGGACACGAAACTGCGGCGGTAAGTCCCCTCTTTGAGGAGTGAATTGAGAGGCGCCACGGCGTCCTCACCTTCTGCCTGACGCATTTCCTCACCGGACACGGTTGTTTCGGGAGGTTCCTGTTTCGGATATGGCTGATTATGATGATGATAAGGTCCGCCAGGGACGAAGCTTGCCAGGGGTGCGGGTTGTTCGAAAGAGATACCGCGGCCCCTAGCACACAGGCAACTGAGGGAACACGGGTAGATTTTAAGTCAGTAAAAGTCTGACACGCCCTCCAATTATCAGTTGTTTCATAGAAAAGTGCAATACCTACGCGGTCAAAGTGTATGGAACAGCTGTTTTTTTTTCGTATAACCGACGAAAAATTTCTTCGCTGGGAGGTCTAGAATGGTATGCTGAATGCATGGTTAAAGTTTGCGCACTGAATAAAACTTTTCCTGTATAGGATACTAGCTTTTTCAGCGGCTTCGCCCGCGTGGACGTCGGAAATAATCCCACGGGAACGTACTACTGAGATGACAAGTATCCTATGTGTTAATCCAGGTTAAAAACTATCTGTGTGCCAAATATCATACAAATCCGTTGAGCCGTTTTTGCGTGATTGGGTGACAAACATTCAAACATCTTCACAAACTTTCACATTTATAATATTAAGTAGGATTATAGTAGGATAAGATGTCTTTAATTTATACACGAATTGAAGTGGTTTCTTTTTGATCGAAACTGAACTATCTTCTATCTACTGTGATATTAATCAGACTAGATATTCTGGGTATGAGTAGACTAACTGTGATTTTGATCACGATATGAATTATTTTGACATCGTAGCTCTGGCGGGTAACCCAAATGTTGAGATAAATCAGTAGAATTAATTAAACGCTGAGATCTTATTTCCGTTGCAAATTTGAGCTTTATTTTTATTAAAAGATGAAAGGAGTTTCTTATTAAATAGTCTTGATAACCCAATTATTTTTAGGTGACATAGATTTCACGGAATGTTATAGATAATATTTTCCATGGTATTCGGTCTCTTGATATCAACAAAATAGAAACTATGTATCTTGTGGACATAAGTGAGGCTTCTAAACATGGCATTCTGGATTCAATTCCCAGGTTGAGAAAAGAGTTTTTTTTTTCAGATGATCTCAGTATCATCCCGGAGCCTGGAATTGTCCTCAGTGTATGGTATTGCAATAGACTCGTCCTATAATACATGGAGAACCCTCTGCCTACCCCTTGTACATAATGATTTCTCTGTCCTTAAAAATTAATTCTGTAATATTACATTTCCAACGCTCTCTAATATTTAAGCATCTTACCTACATCTCCAACACATCTATGTGCTCCTGGTACTTGTGATACGTAGTTATATATTCACGACCGCGTCGTTAGGAGCGGGCAGTGGCCATTTGTCAACGGTCTGGCCACAGGTGCGTTGTACACATTACTATAAGTATATACACGGGTATATGTAGGTAGGACTTTCAATATAAAGATACATGTAAAGATTATACGGCCAAGATTCTTATAGGGATAGACAGAGATATGGGTACTGTTAATGACCTTCAATTTTAAAACATGTTTAATTTAAGCTTTATACTCAGTTGAGTTAAAAGGTTCAGCGGGTAAGTAAGAGAAATTGTAGAATTCTACTTCCAGCGGGCTTAGCATGCCGCTTTCTATTTCTACAAAGAATAGACACAGCTCTTTCCATACAAAGTGACATTTCGTTTCTTCATTTTTGACTTCGCAGCTTAGAAATCCTTCTACAAACTGTCAATTTGTCTTTCGTTTCGTTTCTAACGATCTTTGTCTAGGTCCTTTTTTATGGAGACTATTTCAGAAGAAGTTTTCTTCCCAAACTGTCAAAATCACACTGACATGACTGTCAACAAACTTTCTACTCGACGGCCACAAAGTATATACGATTATCTACAAAATCATGATTCGTTTAGAACGCATAACTGTGTTAATTAATAGAAAAACTCTCTCTCTATTGTACATCATTTAGTTAATAGTCATGTCTATTCTTCCGTCGACAAATCGGTGCTCGTGCTAAGCCTGCTGCTAATATTATAAATGTGAAAGTTTGTATGTTTGTATATTTAGATGTTAGGATGTTTTTTACTCAATCACGCAAAAACGGCTGAACGGATTTGAATGAAATTTGGAAAACAGATAGTCTATAACCTGGATTAACACATAGGATACTTTTTATCCCGGTCTAGTACGTTTCTGTGAGATAATTTCCGGCCTCTCAGGTACTCTCAGGTATTCTTTTTGGAAAATTGACGTGTTGCAAAAATTGTGCATATACAGGTGTGTACAAGTTATAAACAAAAAACACTGTCCGTCTGGCCAGGGTTATCACTCGGCCGTAAAGGAAGGTTTTAAAAGAATTTATGAAAACAAAGTCCATGGCATGCCCATTACATATCTGAGAATGACAATTGAACAACTGAGCATACAATGTTAAACATAGTCTAAACTTGTCACCTCAAAATGCAGTACAATTCGTTTTAACCTTTTACGGTAAAATGTTTTTGCCTAACGCATTCGAAATTCACCTATTGATGTTCCTGAAAATGATGCCATGAAGATGTTATAGATAGCTTATAGTGACACTTGACATTTCAATTAAATCTACCGTTAAAATGGAACAGCCATTGTCTGACTAAAGAAATTTAGGTCTATTAAAACTTAAAACAGCGCCATCTATTAGCGAGGAGATGTAGACTTTGACAGAAAATATTTGTTTTTGAGGTCAGTAAGATGGATTGGACATTTTAAATGGTTTTCGTTTGTAATGTTCGGAAAATGGTCAAAGATTCTACGATTTCCTATTGTCTTATTCAATAAATGAGGTCAGCGAATTCTTTTGAGTTATTAATTTGCATAAAATGTGGTTCAAGATGGTAAAATATAATTTTGTGAGCCATTCCGCCATAACACAATAATGCAAATAATTTTCATTTTGACATTTGAATTTGAAATGAAATAAGAAGAGGCTTCACAAACACGGACAACTTGCCTCAGACAACAGGATTTTATAAACATACCATACTTCACCTACACATAACTTTGATATGTCGCCCAACAGATGGAGCTAATATATTTTTAATCACAAATTAGTGGGCACGTGTCACACAGCCGACGATGCATTGACAAGTCGTTAATCACGCAGCAGATGCGACTAGTCGCGTGCGTGTGTCGACGGCCTGTGATCGATCGCCATTTTAAATTAATTACAAAAGAGTAGCTCCGACATTTCGTATCGGAATTCTGCACTGTGATGCAATATTGCAAAATAATTGAGTTTGTAAACCGTGCAGGATTATATTGGTTAATTTTATGAAAAGTTTTCGATACCTAGTACTTACTTGATGAAAGTCATCTTTAATTATGGATTTTATCCATGTAGTAGCTACAAGCCGTTTTGCTATTTGATTAACAAATGGTGTAACCGTTGCTTATAGCTAAATAAAATTACGCTTGCCGAGGTTGGTCCGTGGGTGGGTGACCATCTTTACAAACCAAGACCCGTCCGTGCCTCGGAAAGCACGATAAGCCGTTGGTCCCGGCTGTCATTCATGAATCTTTGACAGTCATTACGGGTCGTCAGAGGCCCGAAACTCTGACAACCAGTCTTACCAAGGGGGAACATTATTACCCAGTAACATGGTTGTGGAGGTCAGATAGGCAGTCGCTCCATGTAAAATACTTGAATTCGGCTGCATCCGGTTAGACTGGAGGCTGACCTCATCATAGTTGGAACAAGGCGGGCAGATAATGACGATGGTGTTAGTATTGCTGAGCACTGAGCTAAGCAAATATTTATCTTCTTTTCAAACAATATTTGCCATCAACGCGCTAATTAGATTGAGAAAAAATCAGCCAATTCCATCTTTGGGACGTTGTCCTGATCGAATTTTGATTAGTTTGTTAATGTTTTTTCAAACAAGGCAAGGGATAGCTGTTCGGTTTACTTATCCCACTGTCTCTGATTGAAAGTGTGTATATCTGGACACTGTGAAAGCACACCTTCTTACATAAAGTAAATATCTTATCACCTCTATTTTCTCGAGACTGACACCCGGTTTCTGAATTGAGAATTTTGAAGTAAACAACAATATTTCGATTTTCGCGAAATGAAGGAATCATCATCATTATCCTCCTGCCTATGAACCAAATTATTTGGGGCTTTTTTTTGAGGATGGAAAATCATCAAATAACTTCTCCCGCTATAAGTGGAGCGGGAGGGCGTGTCAGACTTCTACTGGCTAAAACCCACCCATGTTCCTTCAGTTGCCTGTGTGACATAGTCCACGGTATCTCTTTCGAACAACCCGCACCCATGGCAGAACAACCCGCACCCCTGGCAGAATTATTTGAGGCCGGAGTAACATGTCTTTTTATTCCACACTTCTCTATTAGTCCTTATTTCAGTACCCAATCCCTGTCTCGCTATATCGTCTTGCACACAGTCCATCCATCGTTTCTTAGGTCTTCCCCTACTCTTAAAATGCTAAACTTGAGCTAAACTCTACTTCAAATTTTCTTTGAAGAAAACGGGTGTGTGTCACATGTATACCATAACATACACAGCATAGTTCTGAAGCCTACCGTCTACATTAGCTCATTAATTTAGTTACGAGTTAACGTGCAAACGTGCAGGGAGTGTTTACTCACACCCGCCACGAGAGCTATTGAATGCGTTCGAGTGAGCTGCAGGGTTTAATAATGAAATCTTTGCAGTTTATTAGTTTCTTATACATAAGTTATGCAGGAGGGCATTGTTGGTAGTGGCGGTGGATTATGTCTTTTGATTACTGCTGGGTTGATTGTGGGTAAAGTGGTATGTATATTTAATTAATTTGTTTATGTAAGAATTGAATGAAAATGAGTCTTATGTATGTGTAAGGAAGGTATTGAATTTTATTACTAGGTCAAACAGAGTTCTTGTACTAAGTTTTTCTCAAGGTTTTCTTACACGAGTCAGGAATTTGAAGTCTGGGATTTGACTAGCCCCATGTAATAATTGGTATACTCGTTATACAATAACGGTGAAATATGTGACCATATGAAAACAGTTACTGTTAGCCCGCAGCATCCCTTTGCTGGACAGAGGCCTCTCCTCATGACTTCATGGGCTCCACGTAGTGGTTATTTTTGGGCCTCAGCTCATTGCATACGGCAGATGTGGCTAGTCCACTTCTACTTCAGCTTAGCGACTTTATGAGCAATGTATGAAAACAGTTTTTTTTTTTGTGGATGGGAAATTATCAAATAATTTCTCCCGCTCTGGGTGGAGCAGGAGGGCGTGTCAGACTTTTACTGACTAAAACCCACCCGTGTTCCCTCAGTTGCCTGTGTGCCAGGGGCGACGGTATCTCTTTCGAACAACCCGCACCCCTGGCAGGCATCGGCCCTTGCGGACCCCACCCTTTGGTGCTGACATCTCTTTGAGGCGCGCGTGGAACACAACGCGCCGTCGACCCGGGCTTGGTCCTTACCGGACAGCGAGCTACCCATTACTCGCCGTCCGCAAGCCCGCGCCTACGGTGGCCGGGAATCAGCCTGGGATTCCCGACGCATGTATGAAAACAGTTCAGAACATAATAATGGCAAATATATTTATGCCTTTAATTCCTTAGAAGGTCTTCTTCCATAGTTGCAAACAAAATAAATAATGTAAAAGGAAGGCCTCGTTTGTCATTTATCACACAACCACTTCCTGCAAACAGCGGGCACTGGCAACCAGCCAAAATATTGTAGGACGAAGAAACAGCTCTGTGATTTGTTGGCACTCTCCTAGTAACTTGGATGTTTTTCTGATGTTTGGTAAGTCACGGGATTTCATAACATAACATCACGCTTTGTTTCTCCGTAGGTTTTTTTTATTTTGTTGGGCATCTCGCAGTTGGCCTTGAGAGGCCGTGACTGCTCAACCGGGCTTTCCTGGGGCTGCCATTAAGAAGTTACTCTTAACGCCTCCAGCCAGGGCTTACAAACTAAATTTTACATACTAAGCGACTGCACGCTGAGGGCACCCCCTGTAGGGTACGGACCTCGGCTCAGGGCGTCACTGATAGGGGGACAGCTATCATTGGGGACAGGCTGGAACGAAATATTGGCATTATTATTATTAGAGGGGGAATTTAAAACTACTGGCTCAGCTGTGGCGCGGGCTGACGCTTCAACGAGCAAGGGTCGGTCGGGGGTCTCGACGTTAGGCACCGATACTAGGGATCGTCGCGGGGCGCGAGAACCTCGGCGGCGAGGTCGGAATGACGATTTTGTGCGGTGTGTGCGAACTGTACTGGTGGCCCTATTGCTTTCCTGAAGGATAGTAATGTGGTCGTCTGGGTCGGAGATTCTCCGTAGGGTTGGCTGAGGTTTACTTATAGTGCACACACATTTTGCCAGTTATGTTTAAGTCCCATGTAATAGGGGGGAAGCGTTTTGCCATCAACCGGGCATACATCTTGGCTTCGGGCTGCTACTGAGAAATGCTAGATAAAAAAACCAATAACACTTAGCACGCTCTGTGAATCCAATCCTACCGATTGCGACCACTAGGCCAACAAGGCAGTCAAGGACAGGGATGTCGTGCTGCTTATATTCCCGTATTTCCTTATTTTTCAAGTACCTACACGCAAAAATGTAAGGCATTTTCTTGGCCATCGCTCCATACTTCTCTACTCTTTCGTCCGAAACTTCTGGTAACGCAATCAATATCTTTACACGTGTTGAAGGAGATACTAGAATTGCCTGTTAGTGTGCGCCTATTAATAGAAAGGAAACGACGGAAGGAGACACCTTTGGAAAGGACATACATAAACTGATATTGTTGTTCATGTCTTTCAATATAGTCCAAAGGCAAATTCTCGTAATCAAAAACTGTTTAAATACAAGTCGCAGGGTCCTCCAAATCACTAACTCGTCTCGGCAACAAACAATTGCAAAAACTAGTCATGTAGATAAGTTACCGAGGATTTTTGACAGGTCGAGTGTTTGAGAGAGAGATTAGAATGCGGACGTTCTTAAAAATACGAGAATTTCCTCTCTATTGCGTAGTACGCGCTCGCAACCGGCGATATTTGAACTTGGAACTATTTTATGTTTAAAAAAACGGATATTGGAATCATACATTTAGAGTGACCATTACCGCGCCCCCCGGTCTACTTCTTGATATGCAATGGCCTCTGTAACACCATGAAGCATGAGGATCCAGGGGCCAGTCCGAATCTTGAGGTTCATTCGATTAATCGAGTCTGGTCAAGCCACGCTGGGATCGGTACATTACATTACATTACATATTGGAATCACACATTTAGAGTTCCGTCATGGCTGCCTACCCCATGAAAAAAAACGCAAGTTTAAATTCGTAAATCAACAATTGATTCTTCACAAAACGTTTTAGACGACATCCAAAACAACTTTCCGATTAAATTGTCTAAAAAAATTGTGTCCCAACTAAATAACACAATTTCCAATACAATTTTTGTTTTCTCGAGCTCCGATCAACAAGGACTTAAATAAAGATTATAGTTCATCTCGAGATACTCAAATCAATAGAGCCGTAAGCCACTTACAAGGGACTTGGAAACAAAATCGTTTGTATTCTAACTTTTTACTCACAGCTTGTTAGAGACTCTCGAAGTGATTCTGATTTAATACAATTTATTTTAGTTGTTTTGTGTCGGGCACTAGATGGCGTTGTTTTCAATTTCACTTTGTTTATTGAATTATTGTTGATTTGACTGGTTAGCTTTTTTTATTTACATCTTTACTACCTATTCGGTTATCAATAAGCTGTCCACCGTTTGGTTAGTGGTAATTCATAATCCGTCTATTTTGTTTCCACTGCTCTGTCATAAGTAATTAAACGAAATGTTTATACAGGCTGTCCCGAAACTCAACGTCAAGCGGGTACGGGGCAATAAGCTAGGTTGTACCAGTTCTAGCAAAAATAAAACAATATAGTATATTTTTGTTAAAGACAAGGCGTCAAAGTTTCGTGATAAAACGTTTTTAACCATGACTTAATTAAACTTTATTTTTTTTGTACTTGACTCACAATATTAATTATTGGTTTTGTGACTGCAATCAATAGCATAGTTATTTAGGATTACATAAAAAAAAACACTGAACAATTTAGAAATTTGTGATCACAGTACCTAAATATCTGATCTAGGGTGTTGATTTTCAACATTTTCAAAAGAATACCTATTATCACTTAACCAAGTAACATGGATTTTATTTTTTATTTTTGCTAGAACTGGTACAACCTAGCTTATTGCCCCGTACCCGCTTGACGTTGAGTTTCAGGACACCCTGTATATAAGTAAGTACCTACATCTTTTAAGACACTTTTACACGTCAATATTTTGAAACTAGATGGCGCCAGCATTTCCTAACTGGCTGTTTCGTGAGAAGAAATGCCGAAACAAACTCAGAGGTCATCGGCTCTTTTAAAGTCCAAACATTATATTATTATCTAGGATTTAATGTGTGTCTAACAATGCAGGGCCATGTCTGGAAGGGCGTTTTGAAGAACATGTACAGTCCCGGACTTTAATTGATAAGCCACTTTTAAACTTTCCTATTTTGTAGTTTTATACATTCACGAGATTACACGATTAAACACGAACTTAAACCGCATGCTCGTAAATAAGATGACAAATTACTTATAATCGGAAATAGTCTTATCCATAGAGGTTGAAGGTTGACTAATAAATTGTCAATGATAAATAAGTTTATCCAATCTATTTGATACGACCTCCTTTGAATTAGAGCTCATTAAATACTCGTTATTTCTGAAAACCTATCCGAAGACAGTGACAGTTGAAATGTCAGAGACGATAATTTCGAATTTTGGTGAATCGTAGCCGTAGCTATTTGTTTTTAAGCAACAGTTATCATAATTGTCATGAACGGTATCTTGGACGCTACGCGTTCGGATAAAATCGTGGGTACGAATTTTTCCGATGTCGAAATGACTAATCATAATGTTACTATCGCTACGCTAAAACAATTGTCGCTAGGTTACGGTTGCTAGCCCTGCAATTGGTTGACTTTGGGTCGTCACTCTGGACTATGTACGAGTATAACCGACTAAACCCGGTTTGCATTACACGGCTAAAATAGGAACTGTGGCAAGTGGCTTATCAATTAAAGTCCGTGACTGTACCTAACTTAACTTTTCAAGTTCTCTAAGGCCTCTAACGTCACAGAAATAGGCCAGACTATTCTCAGAAACCTGACCCATATCTATAGTACTACCTATTGATCTCAACTAAATGTCGCAAGTTATTCATAGTCGGGCGTCTACTTAGCTAAGTTAGAGAGTTGAGAGCAAACGGAACTTATCAACGAATTGTATGAGTTTGCTGTCTAACGGTAGGTATGTGTATTTGTTGAATATTATGTTGTACTAGTATATAGCAGATCTCTTTGTGTAAAGGCTGTCAAAGACAATTTTTTTTTCTCGTATATGGTAGGTACAAAGGAGGCTTGTGGCTAAGTAATAACAGTCGCACAGGTCGATTGGTCAGGTTAAGGTACGCTTGCCGCGGTTGGTCCGTGGATGGGTGACCATCTTTACATATCCAGACCCCTCCATGCCTCGGAAAGCACGTTTAGCCGTTGGTCTCGGCCGTCATTGTGGATCTATGACAGTCGTTACGGGTCGTCAGAAGCTTGAAAGTCTGACAACCAAAGGGTATCGAATTACCCAGTAATTGGGTTGTGGAGGTTAGATAGGCAGTCGCTCCATGTAAATTACTGGTATTCAGTTGCATCCGGTAAGACAGGAAGCCAACCCCAAAATAATTGGTAAAAGGCTGGGCAGATGATGATATGGTAGGTACAAAGTTGGTTAGTTATAGCCGGCTAGTTTTAGCCGGCTATAACTAGGTGCAGCCGGATAAACTTAGATGTATCCTACTTATGTCACCGAAAAATTGTAAATACCGTTAGATTATAATCTATATCGCGAGATTGTAAACTGTCGATAAATTGTGAACTGCACCATACTGCTTACCGACCGATTAGGTTAGGTTAGGTTAGAATTGCGACCAAACGCGCGCGAGCCGAGCGAGCGCAGCGAGCGATGCCGCGGCAGCGGCCGGCGAGCGCTAGTCCAGCTGCACCTAGTTAATAGCCGGCTAAAACTAGGTGTAGCCGCACTTCGGCTATTAGCCGTAACATATATATATATGTTCAGGACACATCCGCCGCTACAAGCGGCATACGAATATATATGAATACATACAAATAACTAAAATTGCAGTGTCTGTTTGTGTCAAGATATCTTTTTACACGCTTTATATTAGCTTCACTTGTATGTTTGTTTGTATGTAACCGACTCCTTAGAGCGCGATTTTGACCCCCTTTAAACGGTCAGATTCATTGAAATTTTGTAAACTTATCGAGGATCGATGACAATTTAATAATTTAAAAAAAAAATTAAGAAAAATCACGTTTTTGTAGTTAGCAGAACTAAAAAATAGAAAATAAATAATAGTTTAAAAAACACGCTTTAAAAACCAAACTGAAAAAGGAGAAAATAATTTAAATCAATTTAAAAGCGTGGGGTGCTTGACATTAATTGATTATAAAAATACCTCAAAAAGCACTCCACGCTTTTTAATTGAATTAAATTATTTTCTCTTTTTTAACCGACTTCAAAAAGGAGGAGGTTATCAATTCGTCGGAACCTTTTTTTTTTTTTTTGTTTTTATTTTTTTTATTTTTTTTTATGTATGTTCCCCGATTACTCGAAGATGGCTGGACCGATTTGGATTTTGTTTTTTTTGTTTGAAAGGGTATGCTTCCCAGGTGGTCCCATGATCATCAAGTCAGGATCTGATGATGGGATCCTGGAGAAATAGAGAGAACTCTTCAAATTTGATAGGCACTCAAAGCGATTTAGGTAATTTTTGGAAGAATACTTTCTCGTAGTGGTCTCATTTCGATTTGGTGAAGATTTGATGAAGAACTTTGGAGATAGGCAACGGAACTCCTCAATAAATGATAGCAAATGGACTGGGATTGCTGAAATCTCATCTCTGTCTATTGCTTACACCAGTTCATAACATAACACCACGCCGGTATGCTGTGAAGGGGTAAGCACATGAGCACCACTAAAAAGTGAAAAATAAAAACTTTTTTAAAAAAAAAAACAACCGACTTCCAAAAAAACACTACAAAGTGAAAAATAACTTTAATTTCGGAAGGCGGTGGCAAAAATTCAAATACAGCACCAAAGACACCGACTTCCGAAATTAAAGTTATTTTTCACTTTGTAGTGTTTTTTTGGAAGTCGGTTGTTTAGTTTGGTTTTTAAAGCGTGTTAACACTAGGAAGTGATGAAAGGCGGGCGTTTTTAGGGGACTGTCTTATGTCATATTGACGTTCAAAAAGTTTTAACTAGTTTGAATAAATTATTTTTTATTGATTATAAGTACTTTCGAGTATACATTTTTTTTTTGGCTTGACCGACTTTGACAGGATTGTCACCTGCAGATAGTGAATGTTATAAGGAGTAACATGTGGGGCTGTTTGTCCCGGTAGCACATTCACGTGGAATAATTTTAGACATCCACGCGAGCGAAGCCGCATGCAAAACCTAGTATAGAATAAAACCACAACAATAACGACATTTGTATTATAAAAACTTTTTCCAAAAAAAAATACAACCGACTTCCAAAAAAACACTACAAAGTGAAAAATAACTTTAATTTCGGAAGTCGGTGTCTTTGGAGCTGTATTTGAATTTTTTGTCACCGCCTTCCGAAATTAAAGTTATTTTTCACTTTGTAGTGTTTTTTTGGAAGTCGGTTGTATTTTTTTTTTGGAAAAAGTTTATATTTTTCACTTTTTAGTGGTTCACATGTGCTTACCCCTTCACAGCATACCGGCGTGATGTTATGTTATGAACTGGTGTAAGCAATAGTCAGACATGAGATTTCAGCAATCCCAGTCCATTTGCTATCATTTATTGAGGAGTTCCGTTGCCTATCTCCGAAGTTCTTCATCAGATCTTCACCAAATTGAAATGAGACCACTACGAGAAAGTACTCTTCCAAAAAATAGCTAAATCGCTTCGTGTGCCTATAAAATTTGAAGAGTTCTCTCTATTTCTCCAGGATCCCATCATCAGATCCTGACTTGATGATCATGGGACCACCTGGGAAGTATACCCTTTCAAACAAAAAAAACAAAATCCAAATCGGTGCAGCCATCTTCGAGTAATCGGGGAACATACATAAAAAAAAATAAAAAAAAAAGGTTCCGACGAATTGATAACCTCCTCCTTTTTGAAGTCGGTTAAAAACTAAATAGATCTTACATCTACATATTAATTACAATTTTAATCAAAAAAATATTTTACTGCATACGCATTATTTTAGAGAAGCCATGTTTTTAGATTACATTTGTATAAATAAAATGGTGGTTTTCTCATTAGTTTGGAAAATGGTTGTAATTTTTAAGGAAATAAAGTAGCCGTTTCTGCAGTGGACAGAGCTGTTACAAAAATCGTTTTTTAACTCGGGGAGTCACATTTTCCCCGTCTGACGAAGTACTACCATGCCAAACTAATTTTTGCCTCCAAGCAGAGTTTTGTACCGATCTCAAAGGGATTTTGTTGAAGTCACAAGCATATAAGACTTCCACGAATAATTTCGGTTTGTTTTAGGCAAAGGGGCAAAGGCTTCCTTCTGAAATCAGAACGATTATTATCTGCGAGCAGGCTTAGCATGAGAACCGTAGAGAAGCGTTTTGTCGACGGAAGAGTAGACAAACATTACGTTTCCGTATAGACAATTGACAGTTTTGTACCGAGAAATGTAGACAAGCGATTTCTATTCTACGGTAGAGTAGAAATAGAAAAAGTCACGCTGAGCCTGAAAGTCGTCGGCAAATCTTTTTTTTATAGTTGAATAGGGTGTCATCCCAAGTTCATACACAGCCCCTGCCCTTATAAAAAACCTATTTATTTCAGGTTCTCCCATATTACAATCACAAGTTACGAAACATGAAATAAATACAAATCACAATATAAAAAAGTTCAAGTCATCAAGTGTCTCGGGTTTCTGAAGACCCGATATGACTTTTAAAGATCTACGAATGATCTTGCTTTACCTCTTGGTATGTACAGATGGTCACCCATCCACGGACCAACCGCGGCAAGTGTAGCTTAACCTAATGGTTCGTCCGCGCGGCTATTATTACTTAGCCAGAAGCCCTTCAAATCGTGTGAAAGAAAAAAACTTCATTTTAATTTGGCTGCCTAGGCTTTATCTCCAGTAAATAATACTTCCTTAATATCACCTGGAACACGTCCCACCCATCAAGACATTTTACAAAGCCTTAATAACTCCATTTAATTTACTCCCTCTAAGAAATTAATAAAATACTGGGTACAAGTTCGCCTCGTCCGGGAGCCGAACCGGCGGCCCTCGTAAACTGTTATTTACGAGGTAGCTGCCTGGCGAGCTGCCAGCTCTTATGTAGAAGCACTGGGTTCCGAATATTGTTGCGGAAGTCTAGGCTCAAGTTTTACAACCTAGCAAGTTGTGAGCGACTCAGCCTGTGTGTTTTTGTTACCTAAGAATGGCCGTTAATCACTGAAAACGACGGGTGAGTTTATCCTAAAAAGTTTCCTGTAAACGAAATATAAAATAAATAAAAGCCTTTTATTTCCTATTAATTACTTACAAAATAAGTTTTACCTAATTATATATTCTTTAAGTTTCTTGGGTAACAGGCACGGGGGGTGCCTGTTACGGTCAAGGTGAAGGCCTCTTCCAAAGATTGCCATTTTTCCCGGTCTTTAGCTATAAATGGACATTGTTGTCCAGCTATTTTCTTGATATCCTCATCCCACGGCGCGTAAGGTCTTCCTTTGTAACGATTGCCCTGTGCGCCTTTCCATGTTGTAACCGTTTTGGTCCATCTGTGGTCTTTGAGACGCGCCACGTGACCAGCCCATTTAAATTTAAATTTTAAAGCGTGGTTTAGAGCATCTATTGTTTTTGTCTTAGCTCTTATTTTTGTGTGTCGTATTTTGTGTGTTTTTTTTTACTTTCATCATACTGCGTTCCATTCCTCTTTGGCATGTAATTATTTTATTCCTTATTTTTTTTTGTGAATTTCCATGTTTGACATGCGTATGTCAAGCAAGGGATAAGACATGAGTCCATTACCTTCTGTTTTAGTTTTATGGGCATAGCGCTTTTGAATATTTCTTTACAACGAAATAAATAAACAAAATAAATACCTATACGTACTATTAGCTCTTGGAGGTCTAAAATTATCCCACAGGAACGTACTACCGGGATAAAAATAATCCTATGTGTTAATCCAGGTTATAATCTACGTCCATCTACGTTCAGTCATGTTTGCGTGATTGAGTAACAAACATCGAAAACATTAAAACATACAAACTTTCACCTTTATGATATTAAATAGGAGTAAGCTATGATACTACAGGGTGAAATTGAAAACATGCGACAAACCGTAATGGGAGATTGTACTCATCATTATGAACAACTTTTACTAAGGGACCAAAGATGCAATCGCAAAAAAAAAAACATCTGTTCCCTACATTTATGTTCGCATAACTCGTCAAAATGTAGGGAACAGCTGTTTTTTTTTTTACAATCTCCCATTTCGGTTTGTCGCATGTTTTCAATTTCAACCTGTATACTTCATATATATGTATTTATATGTATCTAAAACCAAACACCGAAACATAACTAAAGCCACGAAGACCAGGCTCGTGAGGACGCTTATATTCCCCATATTTCTTTACGCAGCTGAAACGTGGACCTTGCGAGATGTGGAAAGGCAGAAAATAGATGCTCTGGAAATGTGGTGCTGGAGAAGAATGCTTGAGGTTTCGTGGACCGAGTTTCTCACGAAAGTCTCGATACTTTAAGACCTCTGTATCAGGCAGCGTCTGTTTTCGATAGTACAATCTCGCATCCTGACATTCTTCGGACATGTTTCCCGGCGTGACAATCAGTCCATAGAACGCCTTGTCGTCCAAGGGAAAGTAGAAGGCACTAGACCGCGCGGAAGGTCACCCACGCGTTGGACTGACCAGATCAAGTCTGCCATTGCAGGTTCAGTTAACGAATGCAGCAGGATGACCTCTAGCAGGCAGCGGTGGCGAAATGTCGTGAAATGCATCACATCTGCCCCCTCCAATACTGCTACGAGTACTTAACGGTCACGATACTCAGTCAAGAGCGTACCGGATAAGAAGAAGATATATATCTATAGTTCTTCTATAGTGATTTCATATATATCTATAGCATATAGTGTTCCCACTGCTACGATAGACGCCTCCTCTTTGTGCGAGAGTGCGACGTATTCAACCACGTGGATTCAGTGCGGTTTGGTAGATATCACATGTCTTCGAATTTCTGCTTCCAGACTGGGGACATGCTAGTTTCCTTACGATGTTTTCGTTCACAGTTTTGAAAGCAGTGATGAGAAATAATGTACCTTAAGTAAAGCGCCTGCCGCTCAGCGCGCTATGGAGCGGGCTATGCTCGGAGTTTCTTTGAAGGATAAAATCAGGAATGAAATTATGCGGAAAAGAACTGGAGTCACCGACATAGCTTGTAGAGTGAGCAAGCTAAAGTGGCAGTGGGCTGGTCATATTTGTCGAAGGACCGATGGACGGTGGAGCAGACGAGTCCTGGAGTGGAGACCGCGTATCGGCAATCGTAGTGTGGGACGCCCCCCAGCTAGATGGACTGACGACCTTAAAATGGTGGCTGGGATAAACTGTATGCGGAAGGCGGAAGATAGAGTGTTGTGGCGCAGCCTGGGAGAGTCTTATGTCCAGCAGTGGACTGCGATAGGCTGAGTTGAGTGAAGAAAGCGCCTGTCTGGGTTCGACCCTAAGACCTAACATCACGTAAGTAGCGGGTGCTACCACTGGGCCTCACTGCTCCAGCCACTTATACTAAATATTACCTATTTACGAACGGGTCTTTAAGTTTCAGATCCTCAGTTAGGAATCTTGATTGTCATTAAAGTAAAATAAGAATAATAAAAACGTTTATTTTTAAAAGGGACTCGTTTACAATAAATATCTTAACAAATAAAATAGTTACAGCTATATGAACATAATGCAGCCTTGCATGTGTGAGCGGGCACGTCCTTTATGCCGGAGGCTTTTATTTAGGTATTAAGATACGTTTACTTTTTTTAATTCTTATTTCTGCTTGGGTATACTTTCAACGTTTTTGTTGGTATATTGGCGAGTGCTAGCTGACATGTAGCAAATAATTTAATGTTTTGTGTATATAATTACTTTTGAATAAAATCAAGTTGTTCTAACTTAACAGACAGCTGTGCTGCTGGACAGTTCGTTGCGTCACTTCTTCTTTCCAGCTAAAGCAGTTCGAAATGATGAAGGACGGGTATTTTGGGGGACTGTCTTTCGTATTTTTGAAGTTCAAGAAGTGCAGACTCTCAGCCAAGTTTGAATAAATGACTTTTGATTTGATTTGTAACACAGACATAGTACTTTCAGTCTGTAATCAGACTACAAGTACAAATTCATTATAATTTTACGACGCCACTATCACTCTGTTCATTACGTTTTAATGAGAATATTAATTGGAAAACATACACCTATATATAGCAGTCTTGCTTAGGTTTTAGGTCCAGCTTATGAGATGCATTCCTTCATCATATTAGTTAGTGCATCTTCGTCTACTGTATCGACATGAACTTCAGAAGCTCATGCCGTGATAGAGATATCATCTACTTAGCCATTACCAGCCAGTCAGCATGGTGGCAGCGGGGCTGACTGTCCAGGAATCACCACTTTTGAATGTTATTTTTAAACTTTTTGGGGATGGATGAAGAAGCGTCCTCGTGTAACGCAATTTGTTCCACCAGTAACTCGAATGAACCGAGCGCTCGGTGCATCCTGGACAGTCACACCCAATACCTTGATGACTGGCCAATTCTTCCCATGCGGTGGTAGGGCTAACGCCTGCCTGGTTCGCGACCACCCTCCCACCGGAGTCCAAACTCAAACTCAAACTCAAAGCATTTATTTCAATTACCATTTTCAGGCACTTTTGAATTGTCAAAAAGTCGACCAGTTGGAAATTTGAAGCTAGTTGCCCATTCCAAAACGTAGATCTCTATGGAGAAGAACGGCCAAGAAACGCCATGGACACTCTTTTTAATCATGTTAAGTTTTACAAAAACTTGGGAACATTATTCTTGTTGCTTCTATATGTGAGAACAATGTAAAAAAAAAACAATTCTAAATATAAGATTTAAAATTAGCCATGGAAGTTAGGAGATGACCAGTCTCAACCGACGGCGCCCGTTCACGAACTTGACGCGTGGATCAGCACCATCCAGCTCAACCATTTTGTAGGGAACCGAATGATCCAACACACACGCCACCATCAGCAAGACATTTAAGTGAGCATGACATACTCTCAACTGCCACGCTTTTTCAAGTCAACGTACATCATAACAACATAATTATTATACGGATGCATGGTACTCACATTTACAAATTTTAAACAAAATGCTTCTAATGCAAAATAGTACCTTAGTAGTGCCTTGATCAGTCATTTTCTGGGCACGCTCGATCCTTCATAGACCTCATCAATCGTTTTCCATCGGGCGTGATCGAGGTCAAGAGCAGGCCCATTTAGAAATAAAAAATAATAGTTTAAAAAACTAAAAAACACGCTTTAAAAACCAAACTAAAAAAGGAGAAAATAATTTAATTCAATTAAAAAGCGTGGGGTGCTTTTTGAGGTATTTTTATAATCAATTAATGTCAAGCCACCCACGCTTTTTAATTGAATTAAATTATTTTCTCCTTTTTTAGTTTGGTTTTTAAAGCGTGTTTTTTAGTTTTTTAAACTATTATTTATTTTCTATTTACAAAGTTTCAATGAAATCTGACCGTTTAAAGTGGGTCAAAATCGCGCTCAAAGGAGTCGGTTACATACAAACAAACAAACAAACCAACAAACATACAAGTGAAGCTAATATAAAGCGTGTAAATAATATAAAGCGTGTAAAAAAAAGCTCGTCCACTTATATCCTTTTAACATGACATAACATCTAAAGCACTGGTGGCCCAGGGGTATCGGCCGAGACTAACCGATGTCGTAGGTTCAAACCCAGACAGGCTTACTTTGTGTAAATAATTTAATAAACACTACTCTCGAAACAGTGAAGAAAAACATCGTGCGTGGCATGTCCGAGAACCAAAAATTCGAAGACATTTGACAGCTACCAACCTGCACTGGGCCCTCGTGGTGACGGCAGCCCCGGATCTAGGGGGGGGGGGGGGGCAAACCGGGGCACCCGCCCCGGGCGCCAGTTTCACGGGGCGCCAATATCATAATATAGTATGATTAAAAATAAAAATAGACTTGCTCCATAAAGCGCCTATAGCATACGGAAGCCTGGTTGGCTCACCGTCGACTTGTAAGAAAAAGGCGCCACACAGGCCCACACCTAACTAATTTATCTCAAACGCTGGAGAGGGGCGCCACTATGAAGTTTTTGCCCCGGTTCGAAAAAATCGTAGATCCGGGGCTGGGTGATGGCCCACTCTCTCTCACAGAGAAGAGGGCAGTGACCCAGCAGTATGAACATTATAGACTGATGAGTTGGTAAACTAGCGGAGCTAACAGGGTGCGCCCTACAAACATTTAAGTATCGGTCACTTGTAGAGGCAATTTTTGAAGTGAAAACTTCTTTAGACGCGTTTAGCACTTTTTGGGTGAACAAAAATCATGGAACTCGTGTCATCGTTACCGAACGCTTTCCATGAGCTATATGTATACTGTGTATATACTTATATGTGTACTTTTTGGGTGAACAAAAAGCGTCAAACTCGCGTCTTAACATATTAAGCACACGGATGAGTCGCGCGTTGATGTCTTTTAGAAAAGTCCCTTTCTTTCATTAGGACATTCTAATTCAGTTTTTCCTTTCTTTCTCTTTGTATTTTTATCGTAAAAATCTGTGCTGTTACCTTTAATGGCTGAAGTCGATCGCTCGTTTATCATTTTTACCGAAAGCAATCAGGACCCAAGGACCCAATGTGAAATCCTGTATTGATGATTAAAAAAATACACACGTAATTGTTCAAGTTTTCACTTTTGTCGGCACTCCCGGAGTGCCACTGTTTTTTTAAAATTTACCACTAGTTTTGCCCCGCGGCTTAACCCGCATAAGTCTCGATACCGTGGGAATATGGAGATAAAAGGTATCCTCTGTCCTAATCCTGGCCATGGTTTACCCATATGTCAAATTTCATCTAAATCTGTTCAGCCGTATTAGCGTGAACGCGTAACTAACATACGTACAAACACAAAACATTAATGTTTGATTTTTCAATAAAAACTGTTTTCCCGGAGATAATTAGCAACTTTTCCACGTAAATTATTGATTTGCGCTAAAAACATAATTCTTTCACAGTATTAATTAAAGTGCCTCCTTAGTTACCTACTTATCTTTAAAGCGATAATATTAGTGAATTGAAATATTCGTAGAAATTGAGCACAGATAATAATTACATTCGAGGAGATTCTCCTTAAATGAATTCTTAATTAAGGAAATTATATAAAAACTTGTTACATTATTTCATATTTCTTGTAGGTACATAATAAAATTTTAAATAAAACAAATCCAACAACGACGTATCGACAATAAATAGGCTTGTATTTAATCGAACCTCTAATAAATAATTACCATTATGATTTTTTAAAATATTATTGACACTCTATCTATAATAGTGAATGCACTTCTTTTTATGAAATTCTAATAAGTCTTGTCTTTAGGGTCTAAAAATACTCAATTGTTGCTTAGTTATTGAGACCAACTGTGAGAAAATGACAGAAATTTTAAAAAGAGGCGATTTATTTATTTTATTAATAGATAGTAGTAGATACATTATTAGGAACCCAAAAACTTTATAAGGGTTCGTTAATTTTATTTTTTTTAAAATACAAAAAAAAACAACTTACTTCCAAAATAATACCACTGACTAAGTGAAAAATAACTATAATTTCGAAAGTCCGGAGTCTTCGAATTTTAGATTTTTGCCGACTTCAGAAAATTAAAGAAAAAATTTATACAGACCAATCGAATCCTTTTTTGTAGTCGGTTAAACAGTGTACATCATTATCAGTTCAATAAGTTTTTATAGGATCAGTCTTTTGCAAAAAAAATAGCATAGTATAATTTATTTCAGTATACCCACCCACTTTTATCGCGTAAACCGCCCATAATATTATAATTCCACAAACAATTAGGAAATATTTCAGCTCTATAAATCACAGACTCCTAAAACCATTAAAATTATTGAGTTTGACTACAATACAGGGTGTTCAAACGGCCGCTGTCCTACACAGGGTGTGATCACAATGGTGGCTATTAATTCATTAGTTATAACTGTCTGGAATGACGTATGGAGTGAGGGGACCTTCCCTGGCTTGTTAGACGTTGAAATAAGGGGACCTAAGGGGAAGTTTGATTGTTAGAATTTTATAGTTTAGAAAGTTAGGTAAAGTTTGACGATTAAGTACTTTAAAAAATATATTTTATCTATACATACATACAAATAAATGAAATTGAAGTCAGCATGAACATCATCTGCTAGCGGTGCGGGTTGTTCGAAAGAGACACCGCGGCCCCTGGCACACAGCCAACTGAGGGAACACGGGTGGGTTTTAGTCAGTAACAGCTCCACCCAGAGCGGGAGAAGTTATTTGATGATTTCCCAACCAAAAATAAAAACATTATCACCATCATTTCAGCCGAAATACGTCCATTGCTGGACATAGGCCTCTCCCAATCTCCGCCGCTTGGACCGGTTCTGTGCTTCCCGCATCTAGCGGATTCCTGCGGCCTTCACCAGGTCATCTGTCCACCTTGTGGAAGGCCAACCAACTTTACGTCTTCCCATAGGCGGTCGCCACTCCAGAACCTTCTGGCCCCATCGGCCATTTGTTCTGCGAGCAATGTGCCCTGCCACATAAGTTTGCCAATTCTTCGGACTATGTCGGTTACCTTGGTTCTCCTGTGGATCTCTTCATTCCTGGTTAGATCTCGTAGGGAAACTCCAAGCGTAAGTAAAATAATATCACCTAAATAAAAATTGCTTAACACGGCCTTTTTCAGTGGAAATCTGGTATTAGGAATTGGACATTCCATAAGTCCAAAGAACTTGTAATGTTGGTTTCAAGTCCCAAAAAAAACGACCAAAAATTAAGTAATATTTGCACGTTTTGCGAATAAAATCTAAATTTTTAACATAAAAATCACCAACTTGAATTTTATCCGCCAAACGAGGCAGAATGTCCAACACCTTTACAAAAAAAAAGTCTACATTTATCTGATGTTCCCATCGACACCGTTCTCAGAACGACTGTCATTAAAGTCAGACAAGACTTAAATTAAAAACTGTAATAATCCTCCTCACTTCGAAATAACTACGTGACTTACGGTCGAATACTCAAATGCTCTAAATTTCATGGTCTCTTTCGTTATAAGGTTTATTGAAGCGATAGACTTTTAAAAGAAGGACTAACCTTTTAACCGCCACGTCAGAAAAGCAAAACGTGCCGTCCGTCGGCGCCAAGTGGCTTTATTTACGTATAAGTCTGTCATTTAGACCGTGGCTTGCTGGGCACATTTTGGTTTGTTATCTATACATGACTGTGGCGATCAAAAGGATTAAAACCAAGTAGTGGTTGAGTCTTTTGGGGGTATTGAGTACATAACTCTGTCCAGCCTTATGCCAAATGTTGGTGTCGGGTTCCAGTCGTACCGAATGCAGCTTAATACTAGTTTTTGACATGGAGCGACTGCCTATCTGACATCCACAACCCAGCTACTGGGTAACACGATACTCCTTTAGTAAGACTGAGGCGTCTGACTTCCCATAACGAGTGTCAATGATAGCCGGGATCGCTGATTTAACGTACTTTCTGAGGCACAGAACGGTCTCGGTATGAAATAGATTGTCAGCTCATACTTTTCAAAACAAAACACATGGCACCAACGTTGCTTGGTAGCAAGAATAGGTGAATCAACTCAGTCTATCGCAGTCCTCTCTTGGACATAGGGCCCTCCCAGGCTGCACCAGAACACCCTGTCCTCTGTTTTTCGCATCCAGTCTGTCCCAGCCACTTTTTTAAGGTGGTCGGGCCATCTAGCTGGGGGGCGTCCCACACTACTCTTAGTGATACGCGGTCTCCACGCCAGGACTCGTTCGCTTCACCAGCCATCGGTCCTTCCACAAACATACCCAGCCCACTGCCACTACAGATTGCTTAATCTGCAAGGTATGTCGGTAGCTCCAGTTCTTTTGCAGATAGCTTCATTCTTGATTGTATCCTTCAAAGAAACTCCGAGCACAATCCGCTCAATAGCGCGCTGAGCGACCTTAAATTATGGACCAGCCCAACTGTCGATGTCCACGTTTCAGCACCGTACATATACAACAAGTACCTAACATAATTAACGCAAGACCTCATACACCCCAATTAGAGTATTGAGTTAAAAGCATAATACGATGACCAAAACTATTATTTTTTAAAGCTGACTGATATTATTAAGAAAAACGTGTCGACCCAAGCATTGCTTTATGCATTTAAAATTGAGTCTTATTTCTTCCTTTATAAGGTTGAATTTTCTTTGGCTCAATCAGTGGTAGGTATGGAAAAATGCACAATTAAATTTCAAAAAACTTGTATTAAAAGTTACTGAAATCGATTCAGTAGTCAATTAGGAACAAACTACTTTCAGGTCTTGCGTCCATTCTGTTACATCTTGTATATGTCAAACCGGACAGGACGCACTGTGACGCAATGGTTAAAGACAGTTCTAACATTGCGGAATGAATAAGTATAATCTTAGACCTACTCGGGAAGAAATCTTTAATGAGCTAAAATACATTTACTTACAATTTCACGGTAATAAAATACTTCTTGAATACCGTTACTACTGTACTTCGCAAAGTAAAAGCGTGCTATATCACATTTTGATGTCATTTACCGGCTATTAACCGCTTATCGCCTCTCTGTCAAGTCTTGACCCAGCTCACGTAGATGTTACGATTACCTAATAACAGTCGTGACGACGTTGCGTGACACTTGTACTCCTCAAAGGGGTAAGCAGAGGTGGACACCCACATTCTACTATTTTTCTTTAGTTCCTTGTATTCAATAGGGGCGGGGGGGGGCGAACCTATTGCCCTGGCACCAATCATTACTTGCCTGCCTTGTCTCAACTAAGTTGGGTTCAGCTTCCAGTCGTAAGGGGTCCATTCAAGTATTACGTAAGCAGATTTTTTGCAATTATTAACCCCCCCCCCCTCCCTCGTCAGTAAAAGTAAGAAAAGCTCTTATCTCCCCTCCTGTGCTCAAGTAAACATTGGTAGCAGACACACAACGTGTCTGCTCACTTTCGTGTGATTTTGGAATATTGTCATCGTTTTCTTCGAGCCATTCATAGACAAGTAGGGTTGCCATATGTGTTCAAACCAATATCGACTAAATTTTGTAGAAAATTCAAAAGTTAAAAAAAATATTCTGCTGACGTAATCACCATCCCCCATGCCTCATGTCAAAAAAAATAAGCAAAGCAAAGACCCCCCCGCCACCGCCGCCCTGTAGTGCTTACGTAATACTTGAATAGCCCCTAAGGGATACAGCTTAATACTAGTATTTCACATGGAGCGACTGCCTATCTGACCTCCACAAACCAGTTACTGGGTAACACGATATTCCTTGGTAAAACTGGTTCTTCATTTTCTTTGCTTTACTCCTAAGAGGGCGGTCGTGGTCACGTGAAATATGTCCAAACGCTGCCACCGACATAAATCCATATAAAAAATACAAATCCTCTTCCAAGCTGCAATTGAAAATTTTAGAAAGGGAAAACTTAATAATACTTGATTGATGTAAATGGAAACCATGTTTACGCTTAACAGGCCGCTAAAACAATAGTTTATTTTCAAAAATACAAAACTTATTCCGAAGCTTCCAAAAAGGCATTGTACTGCCGTTAGTGCATAGAGCCAAATACTATGGATGCCTATTCCGCCATTCATCATCCCAATACCGCCCGGGCAGAGACAATGGAGCGGTATATTCACTGAATAGCTCACAAGATGGATGGTCACGGCGTGGTTTAGTAGTTTTTGAGAAATGGCTCACTAAATAAGTCTGGTCTTGTTTTTTAATAAATTGCCAAACAAGCTGAACGTCCACCTGATGGTATGTGGTTAACGACAACGCCTACATAGACACCCGTAGATCTATTCTGTACAGATCTCACCCGGCTCAAAAAACCATGTAGAAAGTATTGTTCGGCGCTATTTCTCTTATTGTTAGGCTATGGTGTTTATGGTAAAAGTTTAAGTCTTAAATTATATGATCTAAACGCGAATTCAAAGCCATTACCCAGGTACCATATTTTTTTTTCAATAAGTTAGTAATTCAATATAGCAATTTTCACCTGATGCTAACGCCTGACTGACACTAGTGACAGCTCACTTCAAGCTTACTTTTCTTTTTTGGGGGTGGAAATCATCAAATAACTTCTCCCGCTCTGGGTGGAGCAGGAGGGCGTGTCAGACTTTTACTGACTAAAACCCACCCGTGTTCCCTCAGTTGCCTGTGTGCTAGGGGCCGCGGTATCTCTTTCGAACAACCCGCACCCCTGGCAGGCATCGGCCCTTGCGGACAATTGGTGCTGACATCTTTGAGGCGCGCGTGGAACACAACGCGCCGTCGACCTGGGCTTGGTCCTTACCGGACAGCGAGCTACCCATTACTCGCCGTCCGCAAGCCCGCGCCTACGGTGGCCGGGAATCAGCCTGGGACTTCAAGCTTACTTCACCTTAGTTTTGTGGTGAGATTTTTACAGAATAGACCGGCTGTAACACCAAGGAATATGCTGATGCGAAATCAACTTTAGAGATAAAGTTAAAATATCTCATATGCCTGTAATGTCACTGAAAGCCAACATCAACTTCATTCTCTTGCTCTTCAGCATAACCCGCCTATAATGTACCCACTGCTGTAATCCACCACGCGGTGCGAGTTGGTAGATGTCACATATCTTCAATTTTTTTTGTTCTAGAACATGTCAGTTGCCTCACAATGTTTTTCTTCATCGTTTCGAGAGCAGTGGTAATTTAAAAAAAAAACACAAAATAAAGCACCTGTCAGGGTTTGAAGCCACGACCTATCTCCCATAAGTCGCGGCTGTCACCACTGGACCGCCACTGTTCTTCTCCTGTCCTTATTCAAATTTATTTGGTGTCGGCACATCTTTTTCTTCCATACCTCACTGAAACCCAGTATTTCTGGTTTAAATAGATCGGCTGCCAAGCCAATTATATGAAAATTAAGCTATAAAATTTTCTCACTTTAGTCACACCACACCACATAACACTTTAGAACCGGCAATACCTAAAATCACCCTAGATGAACAAAAAGACAAATTTCACCTTTTTCTAATCAAACGCAGCCCATTCTTCTACCTCTCACAATCGACCAAAAAGATTTACATCCAATCTCCTAACTTTACTGCCCTCAATAAGAGATGGCGCCACTAGCACAATGGGAGAGAATTTATTACTTTTTACTTTACAACAAAATTCTGCCGTTGAAGTGAATTACCTGAATTATGGCCTACCCCCCATCGGAGAAGGGGTGAACGTACATGTATTATGTGTGTCTGTGTGTGTCACTGAGTTATTTGCGTTCCAAAGGGGCTGTGAATTGGTTCTATTGAATTTTGGGAATATGGCCACCGAGTGATAATTTAGTAATATATTATTTTGTACAATGCCGCTAGGGAATGTTTTGTGGTTCCCGGTGGAAATAGGTTACCCACTGGCAATTTTCTATAACAGCCTTATTAGAAGAAAGGCCAAGGTACATGAAGGTGGAGTTTGTTTCAGAAATTATGCAAAATTCAGACGCCTCACATCACACTCCCAACTTCGACCACTGCAGCTTAACTTCTCCGATCGATCGATACGTATCGTTAGGTACCCACAAGAAACTGTCACACATAACATAAATATTTGCACATTTTAAGTAACGTCTCCATTGCGGCGCGGGCGGCGTGCGGCGCTGCTCGATCATATTTCTTTCCTAATATTTTATAAACATTAAGATGTTGATTTATTACAGAGATCGAGTGCCAGAGGAATGAAGTTATGAAATCTTATACCCTTGACATTATTTCACATGTTTCTGTAATGCTGTGATTTCGTTTGGATAGGGAATTGGAATTTGACAATTAGAGATTCCAGATCCCGCAGGGTTCCATTTTGATATTAAGGGCAGTAATTGCATACAATGCAAAGACAATGCCATTCATTTTGACAGCTCCACAATATTCATTGGATTATTTACGTGAATATGTAAACGATTTTTTCAAACACATGAAGCAATGGATTAGGAATTTCCTTTAGAATCCTTCGGATTGCGGTAGACAGTGTATTACGCAATTAAAGCAATAAAGAACCCAGAAATATGGAAACTCATTTCGTAACAAAAATATTAAGCACTTTAGATCTTTGTATGTAATTTGAAACCTATGTTTTACAAATAATTTATTCTTATTCTTATTACAAAAATGACACAGACCTAATATTAAATTGATAGTTTGTAAGAGCTGGGTTTGCATCTACTGCTACAACAGAACAAGAGAGAATTTATTGAATTTTATCAAACCTAACACCACCACGTTAACGCCGGCTGCCTGCCGCTGAAACTCAGCGCTGTCTGGCATAGATATACAGCATTATGCTCAGCGATGGCCGTTTTGCGTAGATGTATGTGAGTGAGACGCATAATATTTTTCCCCAACATTTATTTTAACTGTTTTTCTTTGCGTCTTCATTTACAGCCGCCATCTTAAGCTCTTTCAACTTATTCATTGACAAGAATTAATGCATTTTCGAAGGTCATGGTAACTAAAAAACACAATCACATAGACCTGTTTGTAAATCTGAAAATAGATTTCAAAATTCAAAGTGTCTTCAATCTAATTCTGAATAGAAACAACATAAAATTAATGAGCCCCGACGGAGAAGCTCTTTGATCATAATTTAGATAGATAATAAACAAAACTATTCGCTTGTCCAAGACAAATAAACTTAAAGCATGAATGACATGTTAACATTATTCCACGAACTATAAAAAAAACTGCTTTTCTTTATCTAATTTCTTCTTTAGACTTCATCTTCCTGGCTTTTTCCCAAATATGTTCCAGTCTAGCTGAGTGAATATGACTGAATAAATAATAAAAATAAGTACTAGTAACTTTACATGGAGCGACCGCCTTTCTGGTCTCCACAACTCAGTTACTGGGTAACAAGATACCCCTCGGTATGACTGGTTGTCAGACTTTCAGGCTTCCAACTACCTTTAACAAAGTCAAAGAAAACATAACTTCACGCCTGTCCTCTCCCAAGGGTTTGGCAGAAGTGTACTTTAGTAGGTTGCCTCATGTTTCGCGAGCCATGCCAAGATCTACGAATGACAGCCGTGACCAATGGAGGGTGGGAAATCATCAAACAACTTCTCCCACTCTGGGTGGAGCAGGAGGACTATTTTTACTGACTAAAACCCACCCGTGTTCCTTCAGTTGCCTGTGTGCCAGAGGCCACGGTTTCTCTTTCGAACAACCCGCACCCCTGGCAGGTGACCAATGGTTTAACTTGATTTCCAAGACACGGAGTTGGACGGACTCGATCTACAAACACTTTTACACGACAATTATATTTTTTTAAACTAGATGAAATCGGCGTATCCTATCTGACTACTCTGAGAAGAAAGGCCGAAACAAACTCAGAGGTCACAGTCTCTTTTAAAGTCCAGACATAATCTTGGTCAGATCATGTGAAGTGAAGACCATGTAAATTGGTGTCGGAAATGGTCGATGTTGGGGTCCGCTTATCTAACCGTATGCAGCTACCTCACCTCCACTCTACAACCCAGTTACTGGGTAACACCGTACCCCTTCTTGATAAGACTCGTTGTCAGACAGCTAACTAACTTACTCAAAATCAAAATCAAAATATTTTATTTCACATAAGCCTGCATGGGCACTTATGAAACGTCAGAAGCTAGGTGCACGGTTCCAATTTGTCGTTTCCTATGGAGAAGAGCCGGCAAGAAACTCCACGGTTACTCTTTTAACAATAATTGGCTTTTACAATGTTTTCAAATTACAGTGATAATAGGTATGGGAGGACAGTGCAGGCCAGTCAATAAGTACCAGGTACTTAGAAGAATTAAAATACAGAATAAAAGAACGTCTACAAATCTAGTCTCTAAGGCCTACAACGTTCTCTCATTCACAATATGTAAAAGAATCTACCTATATAAAATGAATCTATTTGAACCAAGTGACATGATTTCGATGACAATCACTAATACTACTAGCTAACTGCCCAAACATCAGGGAAGTACGGCTATCAATGCACCGCATGTATCGAACAAAAAGCACAGATCACTATAACACCGTTCTTTTTGCGTCGGGGGATACATAAAGTATGAAACTAGGTACCCACAGCGACATTGTTGACCGTGGATAGTTGCACGTGGCTGCGTTCAGCTCAGCCGGGTGGAAGACTTGATAATGTTCTAGTTTGTGAACATGGTTTAACTCACTTCAGTTTTTTATAAACCTGAAGGTCAATTCTCGTAATTCAAAATCTAGTCGCAGTCTCACCTCGGCGCCAATCAAATGTCAAAAACTTGTCAAAAATGCATGGAAACTAGAGGTATTTTTGACCGATTGAAACTGAGATCAGACTGTGAACAGTGTGAACGTTCTTAAAATTACCAGAATTGCTTCTCAGATATCTTTGTTAACAAAACCGATAATTTTATTTATATAAGCGATGTTTTGTTTGGGAAAGTGATCTCTTTATTTACAAAAGTGATCTTGCTGTTTACAAAAAAGGTTTTATTTGTTTACAAAAGTTTTTGTTTTTTTCGAGCCTGTACTTATTAGTCACTAGGTTTTGCTAGCGGCTTCGCCCGCGTGGCCCTTGAAAATTATTCCACGAGAACGTACGACCGAGATAAAAAGTATCCTATGTGTTAATCCAGGTTATAAACTATATGTGTGCCAAAATTTCATCCAAACCGTTCAGCCGTTTTTGCGTGATAGACTAACAAACATCGAAACATTCGACATCGAAACAAATACTTTCACATTTATAATATTACTAGCCATTGCCAGCGGCTTCGCCCGCGTTAATCAATAAACACAAAACCTTAAGAAATTATACATGTAAGAATAGAAAATAATTATGGTCGACACTTCACGTGAACAGAGGGCTGGGTCATTCTTTGGCCAAAGAATTAGCATTGCCATTCAACGTGGCAATGCTGCCAGTCTTCTGGGCACGTTTCCTGATGACAGCGATGCGGACGAATACTTCGACGCCTAAGTGTCCTTTTGTTTTTGTATTTATTTGTTTAGTTAGTTAGTTTATTTTTTTTATTCTTGTTGTGAAAAATAAATAAATAAAATAAAATGTAGTGGAAATAGATACAATATTTATTTACATTCCTTATGCATCACTCTGTCTATTGAAGAAAACTGCAAGAAAATCCGTTCAGTCGTTTTTCACGTGAATCAAGTGTCTTCCCCTTAACTTAAAGTGAATAAGAAAGACGTTATTGGACGATTACTTCGTTTTATAGTTACTTAGCAGTTAAAGTAATATTTAAATTACTTATTAGCGAATAAGCTAGATTGTAATGTGAATAAAGTATCATATGTATATTGTGATATTTTATAAAGAAAAAAAAGTCGTTTTAGAGTTTATCGCAAACAGACAGTCAGACGCGGCGGGGTACTTCGTTTTATAATATAAAGTGAAGTAGGATCATCATTCATTAAGAGTCGTCAGCTTGACCGCTCTCTCTAAAAGTTTTGATGACACAAATATTGACCATCACATAATTATACAGGGTTACTTTTAATTCGACGTATATCCGTGAGGAGCTGATAGGGGGGCCAGAATGCAACAAATTGAACCCCCCATATATATGGCCGAAATTCAATCGTTTTCGAAAAATTTGAATTTTAAGGGTTTTTCGTTATTTACCCAAAATTTAACATTTAATTCCAAACAAAAAAAAAACATTAAAAGTAATATCGTAGCTCTGGCACTTCAATTAAGCTATGAACATAATTAAAAGTATGATCAAAATAATATGATCAATAAAAAATAATTGAAATGATGAGCGATTTAAGAATAATATCTTACAAATATTTTCATTTTACGCTTCAAAAATATCTCGCACCTTGTATCTAATATCTATCATAAAATTAATTTATCTGTACTGCTTCAATTTCATTCTGTTTTCCTATTTTGGTATGGTAATTTTATTCTGGGTGCATCGTTTTCACACATAATCATTTAATGAATGTACTATGTTAAATATTGTACTTGAAACATTTTAAAAGAGTAACGGTGGAGTTTCTTGCCCATTCTTCTCCATACCAAACTACAATTTGGAAGGGGCAACTAGAATCAATTCTATTTTTTTAATGTACATGTTGACGTTCAAAAGTGCCTTTTAAGTGCCTATTTGAAATAAATTCTTTGACTTTGACTCGAAAACTATTGAATTTCGGACATACATATGGGGGGTTCAATTTGTTGCATTCTGGCCCATCAACTCCTGACGGATATACGTCAAATTACGAGTAACCCTGTATAGAGGCCCTCTTAAAAGAGGCTTTAGAGTCCGTTTCGAGTTTATGCTTCTCATTATGAAATTTAGATATAATATTTATAACACCGCTCTTCGAGATTTGTAGTCAGACCAAGAAAGGGCCATCGTCTTTTTGTCTGTGACCCAATTTGCGTTACCAAAATCTTTACACAAATCTAGTGCTACATGAAATCTCGGTCGTAACTATGACAATTTAACGTTAATTAGCAGATCAGACCGTGGAGGCCGCGTATTATTAGCGCCAATAAAAATATGCGCACATACATACTGTAACACAGAGACACGGACACACGAGATGTGGCGAGTGAGCGAGGTGAACTGAGATGTAGGTAGTAAAACATAAGGATGCCCAATTTTTTGCTTTGGATTGATTTTCTGGATCGTAATGGATTGTAACCTCGTGAATCGATTCACGATCTTAATAGTATTGTATTGAATCGATCTTCCGAGATCGAGTAAGATCGTATCGTAAATTTAAAAAAGTAATGATAATCACAGTATCTACATAGAACAACTAAATATATCTATTACAAAGTGTGCCACGGTGCCTTTGTGATGACGTCTTAGATATATTTTTTCAATTGGTAGTACATATTTCCTTTCTTTTTAACAATCTTTTTACACAATTTTCATGGTCGTTTCACATTTAATTTAAAAAAATCCAAACGTTTAATTTGGCTGGCGGGGCCATATTAAAAAGTATTTTGAAATAATAGGTCATGCTCACAGAACAGACAGAACTCTGTCTATTGCAGTATCTAATTATATAGCATGAAAGAAAACAAAACCAGAGAATACTTACATACCCGACAATCAAATAAACAAAATATTATCACGGTATCACCCACCTGCATATTTCATTAAATACCGCTTTTGATTAATTTAACTCGAAACAGTCAAAACTAATCTTATTCAAAATTTATGTAGGTAGTCTTACTTTGTTGCAGTTCGTTCGGTACGTTTCGTTTGCATTTAGGTTTTAGTTGATACGATTTTTTCATACGATCTATAGCGCATACGATCCGATCTGGGCGAAGATCGCGTCCTGTTGAATCGGTTAAAAAATTGGTAGATCGTAAGCCAGAAGATCGATTCAGATCGGGCATCCCTAGTAAAACATAACATAACGTCTGTAATCCTTGAAGGGTTAGAAAGCGGTGGACCTACATTTTGAAGGTTATATTTAAGTCCCATGTAATAAGGGGGCGGACGCCAAGGAGGCGAGTACTACTTAACTTATTATTTCATAAAAAAAAGAATTACGACATACAAATATACAATTACAATTTAGCAATTTAAATTCAATCGATATACAATTAGAAATTAAAACTATAATCATTTAAAAATGTATGAATCATCTAATTTTGCATGTTAAAATTTATTTTTATTTTATTACTAGCTGACTTGCCAGACGTTGTCCTGTCTTAAATATGAATATAATATTACACCCTACATTTTTTTTTATTTCATAAGAACCTGCTCCTGACAATAACAATCACAACAAAAAAAGAATTAGCAAAATTGGTCCAGCCGTTCACGTGTGATGCCGTGACCAAGGGAAATAGGGATTCATTTTTATATATAAGATGATATATTAAGCATGCTACAAATATTATTGTAAAGAAATTGTGAATGAGTAGTAGAATAAATGGCTTTTTTATTTATTTATTAATAAGGGGGCGAGCCTATTGTCATTTGCCACTAACCGGCCACAAATCCAGAGTCCAAGTTGCTATAGAGAAACATCAGATGTTAAACCCAATAACATTTCTCCTCTTCTTCTTTAGTGTAGTTATTACTTTTTTATTACTAAATAGACCCGCTCTTGACCTCGATCACGCCTGATGGAAAGCGATTGATGAGGTCTATGATGGATCGAGCGTGCCCAGAAAATGCCTGTTCACTCTTGTTCAAGGCACTGGTACTCCCACGCATCGACGAAACACAGCAAGCTGCTTGACGCCGGACTCACCACCACAAGGGAAGAATTGGCCAGTCATCAAGGTATTGGGTGTGACTGTCCAGGATGCGTCGAGCGCTCGGGTCATTCGAGTTACTGGTGGAACAAATTGCGCAACACGAGGAGGCTTCTTCAAGCATCCTCTACATTCAAATTCTTTTTTCTAATTAACGTTATTTCCATTTAAAATCAAAATACTAGTGTTGTAAGATCGTAGTCATTCTAATGATTGCAAAATTCATAACAAGAAGAAGTTTTAGTGCAAACTGAACTTTATTTGATGGGCTATAAAGTATTTTTTTCATAAGCACACATCTTTTTACACGTTTGGAAAAGAAAAATTGCAAACTCAGGATACTTCTGCCAGGGGTGCGGGTTGTTCGAAAGAGATACCGCGGCCCCTGGCACACAGGTAACTGAGGGAACACGGGTGGGTTTTAGTCAGTAAAAGTCTGACACGCCCTCCTGCTCCACCCAGAGCGGGAGAAGTTATTTGATAATATCCCATCCTCAAAAAAAAAAAAAAAAAGGATACTTAACAACATTAGGATCATACCTGTGTTTAGGGTTGCCAGGTCTTAAAACCGAAAAGCCGGACAGACCAGTCTATTTAGCCGGACATTTGGGTAAAAAGGCCGGACACCCTTAATTTTTTAGTCTTAGTATAACACTACAATTAAAAAAAAACCAAGGCTTTATTATCATTTACCATAAAACCTTAAATTCTAATGAAACAACAACAAAATTTAATGAATCAGTCTTGTATATTATGGACAGTGCTACTCCGCTCGCTTGCGCTAGCGATACAAGGTTAGGTGGGCGGAGCAGAAACTAACACATGGCAAATGTAAAAAAAAAGCCTAACAAAAGCCGGACAGGCCGGACACCATATAATTTGGCCGCACACGCAGCCCAAAAGCCTGACTGTGTCCGGCTTTATCCAGACGCCTGGCAACGCTACCTGTGTTCCTACAGGGTTTGGGAGAATTGTGTTTAACAGGGCCTATTGCCAAGCAGATAAACTTTGTCCGACCTAGGATTCGAATCCAGGAACTCGTGCACTGCAGTATCGCTTGTGACTAGACCATCATTGGTGTTTTGTCATCATTGTGCCATATAGCAAGAATATGAATATGTGCTCAGTTAATGACAATGGAGTCGCCCCTTTTTCCCCAGTTTACTTTTCATTAATACGCTACGCAAATCCACGTCTAAAGCTAGTTTCTATATAATTAGAAGCCACCTAATTAGTCTTGTACGTTGGCGATGTTAAATTAATGTGCGGCGATACATCACTCGCGACCACCTGTCTGCTCATGTCACCCTGGTACCTCGAGTGAGGAAATACCTGCGCTATAGTAGAATTAGACCGTGAACGTTTACTTGAAATAACGGTCAATTTATTGAAAGAAAGATGACGAGATACTGAAAGAAAAAAATGTTTAATACAACACACACACACACACACATACATAAAACACAAGCCCACACACACATACACTGTGACAACTAACACATTATCTTTATTCGCCTAGTCGTTTAAGCCCCGCAGACAGGTGCAACGCGATTCTACAAGAACAATTTCTTCGAAAACTTCATGGAAGTTGTTTCACTACTCGCGTCGCTCTGTCGATGTCGCATCGCTCCTGTCTGCGAAAGTGCTGGTTAGTAAACGTATGGGACATCTTACATTCGAAATTTTGGTTCAAGAACATGCCGGTTACCTCACGATGTTTTCCTTCACCGTATTGAGAGCAGTGGTGATGAAATTCTTAACACACATAAAGCAAAGCGCCTGCCTAGGTTTGACCCCACAGCCTGCAACTTCGTAAGTCAAGGCCGATACCACTGGACCACCACTGCTCCAGATCGTGTCAGATCTTCTTAGCGTAAAACTTCGCCACTTCCACGGTGTAATCGGGGCAGCGCAGAGGTCACTTTCACTGCATGTTTAGGGACACAGATGGCAGGACAGGAGGTGGAGCATAATTTGCAACACAGCTCCACACGCACACCCTGCTGATGTTCCGTCGAGGTCACTTTACCAAGTTGGCGTTACATCTTCCCAGCTGGGTTCGGAGACGGACTTTCAGTAAATGACGGCTACCTTCAATCTTTTAAATAAATCTAATAAGTTTAGATATTTTGATGTTTGTTACTCAATCACGCAAAAACTTGGCACACAGATAGTTTATAAACTCAAACTCAAAAGCATTTATTTCAAATAAACCAATTACAGGCACTTTTGAATTGTCGGAAAGATGAAGCTAGTTGCCCATTCCAAAGCGTAGTATGTATCTTTGGAGAAGAACGGGCAAGAAACTCTATGGACACTCTTTTTAAATCATGATATTATTACAGAAAATTGGTTACATCATTTATGTTCAAATTATCAATGTGAGAACGATGTAAAAAGACGTGCACATTAAAAGCGTCCGTAGTTAAAAACAAAAATCAAATAACAATTTAGAAATTAAAATAGGCCGTGGCAGCTAAGAGATGACCAGTCCCTACTGGCGGCGCCCGTTCACGAACATGACGTATGGATCAGCACCATTCAGCACAACCATTTTGAAGGGAACTTAATGATCCAACACACACGCCACCACCAGCGAGACATTTGAGTGAGCATGACAAACTCTCAGCTGCCAGGATATATTCAAGTCAATGAAAGACGTACCCTGTAAATGGTAGCTTTATAGTACGAACATAGTGCTCACACATGTGCTATGCAATTATACAATACTAAAAGATTGAGGTTATACAATGCAAAGATATCTAGTTTACAATCTTCACCAACTCGCAACAATATTTTCGAATGCTGATCCAATTAGTTTTTAGCCACCGTGTGGAGCGGACAAGCAGTGTTGAGCCAGGCATTCTTGTTAGCGATGTAATCGCCTAACTATGCTTGGCTGCATAGTGTGCGTTTTATACAAGATTAAAATTTCGTTTCATTCAGTTGCAGTATGTGGTGAGGTATTTTTTTTAAACGTGGATTAACACAAAGGATATTTTTTATTCCGGTAATACGTTTATGTTGGATAATTTTCGACATCCACGCAGGGGAACCCTCTTGCAAATGCTAGTAGTTCTAACAAACAAATCCATGTCCCATCTCTAGCTCATCGGTTAATTAAACTAGTTCGTATCGATCAACTCCCGCGCAGATATTAATAGCAGGCAATGACGTCACGTGCCATTTATATAACCGTCTGATGAGATAAACAGATGTGATCGAGTACACGATGGTCCATGATGGCGCAGTAGATTGCACATTAATTCATTATCCTTGATAATGATACTAAGAAATAGTACCCGGTTGGAAATATGGAACATTGGAGTTGGAAAAAGTTTAGCTTCGTAGAGCGTCGTCTTAAAGTAAAAGTAAAAATCTTTTATTTCAACATTCATAAATACATTTGCAGGTGCCGTCAGTCCCACATTAGGCACAGCCTGTGTATCTTGGTAGTTTTTAAGTAAAATAAAATAAAGGTTTTAAAACTTAAAAAAAAAACAACTGACTGAAAAAGAAAACGCCACAAAGTGAAACATGTAGTGTTTGTGTTGTTTGTAGTGTTGTTGTTTTTTTGTTTGTTGTTTCAAGTTGGTTGTTTTTTTTTTTTGAAAAAAGTTTTTATTTTTCACTTTTTAGTGGTTCACATGTGCTTTCCCCTTCACAACGTACCGGCGTGATGTTATGTTATTGAACTGGTGTAAACAATAGACAGACATGAGATTTCAGCAATCCCAGTCCATTTGCTATCATTTATTGCGGAGCTCCGTTGCCTATCTCCGAAGTTCTTCATCAGATCTTCAACAAATTGAAATGGGTCCACTCCGAGAAAGTACTCTTCCAAGAAAACTACTGCGCCAAACTATGTTAAATTTTTATGGGACCAAATGGCAACTATTCCACATCAAACTAAAGAAGAATCACGTAAATCGGATCATAAATCTCAGCGTAATCGGTGTACACATTAAAAAAAATATTAATCGAATTAGGAACCTCCTCTTTTTTGAAGTCAGTAAAAAATTGGCTTCAGATAAGACTACAAAACTAAATATAGGTACAAACATACAAATTAAAGGAAAACTTAAATCAATTGTTGCATGTCCTATATTACGGTTCACCTCGTCATATTTACGCTTGTGCAACTAATAATTTTTTAAACCTTTAATTGATTTTTATTTTACTCTTTCCTGCTGTTTAATGTATATTGTGTGCTTTAAAGTCTGTGCTAAATAAATATATTTTCTTTCTTCTTTCTTTTTAATAGGTATGATATTTTGCGCCAAAACAGTGCAGAGTTACTTTTTCAAACTGACGCTGTCGCGATGACGTCCGGAATTATTACGAACTTAAGTTTTCCTTACTAAAAACGATTTATTATAATGCTCGTTCGTGTAGTGGTCATAAACAGTACTGCTGAATATGCTGTCCTGGGTTCGATTCCCAGGTCGGGAAAAGTGTTATTGGGTATTTCAATTTGGAAATTCTCAGTAGCATAGCAGCCCGAAGTCTGTATTTGTGTCCGGTTGATGGCAATGGGGCGCGCCCCCTATTACATGGGACTCGAACATAACTGGCGAAATGTGGGTGTTCTATTGTTCAGTACAGTTCTGCCTATCCCTTCGGAGATACCAAGCGTGATTTTATGATACTAATTCAATTATGTTTTTGTTTCAGGTAAACATTTCGATTATTCAGGACTCCGCGCAAATACACCAGTATTGTTTCTCGGGTAAGGTTATCTGTAGTCCCCTGTGTTCCACTAATCAACTACAGTAAATGGTGATCATCGTGCAGATGGATGCTGTGGATCTCATTAAAGTTTATATACTTACTGAGTGATTAATTAGAAAGGAACTTTTTTTGTTTACCTATGTTCTACAAATATAAATAAAAAATGAATATCACATGTTTTTAACCAGAAAAGAAATCATCAGACAAGTCGTCTTATCTTATAATAACTAGACAATTTTATAAAATATCTAGACACAAATTACTTGTAGAAATTATCTTAAAAAATATCAGCATAATATGTGATAAATAACCGAATTGACGCACATTGCGTACGCGCCGATGATGGGCGGCGCTCAAAGACAGGGCTATTTATAATCATGTACAGTCAGCAACTAAAGTCGGTTGCCAATTCAGTAATTTTTTTTTACAAGCGTAATATTTTATAAAGTGCAAGGAACGAATGAAAAAAAAAGATATTCATCATCCATGGGCAAAGGTCAATGCCCGTAATCGGTCAGCGAACCGCGTCAGCTGGGCGAGCGTATATCTCTGTGTTTTTAATTTTTCGGGGCCCATACGGCAGGCATGGCCTGAGACAATGAGGCGAGGTCACGGTAGACGCGGGACGAGCTGGATAGATTCCGTCAATACTGGAAAGGTGGAAGAAAGGAGTGAGGCCTTTGCCCAGGAGTGGGACAGTGTAGGCTAGAAAGAAAAAAAAAACAGTATTATTTCCATATTGACGGAGTTATGTTGCTGACTATACTAAGAGTTAAATGATGTTGCATATTATTAACTACAAATATAATTTATAAACTAGTGCGAGAGTCTTACGCGCGGAAAATTATATCGGTATATAAACAGGGTGAGTCATTGAGATGGATCGGGATAGAAAAATCTGAAAGTTGGTAACTAAACTACTTGGGGAAACAGATTTTCCTTGCCTCGACGGTAACTCGTAGATCTTTGACAGTCTTTGCACGTAGTCACAAGCCCGGAAATCTGACAACCAGTCTTACGGAGGATAAGTGTTACCCAGTAACTGGGTTGTGGCGGTCAGATAGGCAGTCGCTCTATGTAAAATACTGATATTCCTCTTCGTCTGGTTTGACTAAAAGCCGACCCCAACAGGTGAATGATAAGCTCAAAACAGCCAGCCAAAGCACCAGGAAGTGGAGACGGGCGGGCGTTTTGGGGGACTGTCTTATGTAATTTTGACGTTCAAAAAGTGCTGACTCTCAGCCTAGTTTGAATAAGTGACTTTTAATTTTGACAAAAATCTCATACACGACTCAGTTTTTGAAACCGTCATTTTCTTTAAAAAAAAAGGCAGATTTTAATGTTTATTATTTATATTTACTGCATTACAATAACAACACTTACTAAAACAAATTATTCAGAATTTGGTAAAACTCAGGAAGACTTTGAAAATAAATAAATTCAAGAACGGTTTCAGTTTAATTAAAATAGGATTATGCTAATCTAAGCTCAGAATTTTTTCCCATTGTCCATCTTTTGATACAACATCTTTACAGAAAAAATACGTATTTTTCCGAAACTAAACGACCATTTTCTTAAAACAATTATTCCATGTTTCACCCGTAAAGTACCAGGCGCTCATCACTCCTAAGGAGCTATTCTTTCATTACAAGAGGCAGTAACATACTTGACACAAGTAACGAGCATATAAATCCTTTGGGAGACGAATTAAAGATCTCATTAAGCTAAGACGAGTAACATGTGAGAAACGTATGAATTGAACATGAGAGAGACAATAGAATTTAACATAATTGAATTTGGCTTGAGGACTTTTTAACTTTATTATGAAGCCAAAGGGCCTCTAAAACTCAAACTGCTATCTTAGCAAAGGATAGACAGTTTGAGAAGAGGAATTTATTACTGACTTAAGTTTTTCTTGTATAAACTCGAATTTCATGAGAATAGTTCATGGCTTTTTTTTGGGAATGACATCTCACAGGTCAACCTATGATGTTATCGGCTGCTTGCCTTGGCTACCTTAATAAATATAGGCCTGGCTGGAGTCAGATTTTAAAAACAAAACACTCAAAATCACCATTCAATCTCGCCTGTCTGGTACTCACATTCACAGTCAGTTTTCTCTTTAAATGTCATAAAAAATTACGTCACGTGAATCTATAAATATGAAGATGTCAATTGCCTAATCTGTCGGGGAATACGTACGCAGGCGACATGATATGTTAAGTCATTGCTTCAGGTCGGGTGTTGTTTAAGTAGAATAATAATAATAATCAGACTATAATGTTCCCAGTGCTGGGATACAGGCTTCCTCACTGTGTGTGGGAATGGGCTGTACGATACGATTACGATGTTTTCCTTCACCGTTTTAAGAGCCTCGGTGATGAAATTAGTAACAAAAAGTGAAGGGCCTATCTGGTTTCTACTGCTCTCAAATTGTTGTTTGTTGTTCAACAAATACTGCCGAATCGAAGAAATAGATGATAGAAGAAGTGCCTACCATGCCTGATTAGGATTGACACGATAGAAGAGCGGAAATGTTGTTCAATTTTCAAACAGATTCTTGTCCCACATAGCGGGCGCATTTCATATGTTTTCAAACTGCCATTTTTTTGCAAATAAAATAAACCTTACGGTGCATTTTCACACCTTGACTGTACATTACAAAGTACGAGAATTTTTCAATCAAACGCTTTGGGCTAAATATAATTTACTGACGAGAAACATTTTTAAATGTAACTAACAATATTTGCATGCTATGATATAAGCTAAACATGTATGCTCTATAATTAACGTGACCATACGTCCCGCTTTGGGCGGGACAGTCCCGCTTTCAAGCAATCTGTCCCGGTGTCCCCAGCGAGGCCGACATAGTCCCGCTTTTGAAAACAGACCAAACTATAATTTAAAATGTGCCTACTTAACTATTTTGTGTTCAGCGCTTTAATTATTTTCTATCTTCTTTAATAAAAAAAAACTAGTAAAACACCCACAAAACAAAACACACACAAAAACTTTTTTTTATTATTTAATTCCGCAGATGTCCCGCTCTGGCAAAAAAAATAAATGGTCACGTTATCTATAATGAACGATAAAACAACTTTATATACCATGTTTTATGCAAACAAATATTATTTATTTAAATTTCTCGCACACAAAAAGGTACAAAGGCGGACTTAATGCCTCAGGCATTCTCTACCAGTCAACCAAGGGTGGTGCAGAGATTAGGTGGCAGGTGCTTTGGTTGAGAGGAACAATGATTGAAAAAAAAAACAATACAAATTACATCATAATGAATAATAAGATTATTACATAAATCCTTACTAATATTATAAGCGCAAAAGTTTGTAAGTATGGATGGATGGATGGATGGATGTTTGTAACTCTTTCACGCAAAAACGGCTGAACGGATTTGGATGAAATTTGGCACACAGATAGATTATACCCTAGATTAACACATAGGATACTTTTTTATCCCGGTAGTACGTTCCCGCGGGATAATTTCCGACTTCCACGCGGGCGAAGCCGCGGGCGGAAGCCAGTAGGTTATAAACTTATAATAGACATACATATCTATCTATTTCTAAAAAATAATATAACATCACGCCTGTAATCCCGGAAAGGTTATGCAGAGATGAACCTATTGACATAGTACACCCACTAAATATTTCATCGCATCAAATGCCAAGGATGTTTGACTTTTTTTGTCATCGATACAATAAGAAGAATTAATCATCAGCATCTTTTCAGCCGTAAGACATTCACTGCTGGATATAAGCCTGCCCCGAGCATCATAATTTGCCTAGCCTTTCCCCAGCTTATGGGTCGGCTTCCTGTCTAACCTGATGCAGATGAATACCAGTATTTTACATGGAGCGACTACTTATCTGACCTCCACAACCCAGTTATTTGGTGATACCCCTTGGTAAGACTGGTTGTCAGACTTTCGCGTTTCTGAGGACCCTCAACGACTGTCAAACAGCCGGGACCAACGGCTTAATGCATATCCCCAAGCATATTTTCGTCGGATCATTGAGCTCATCAAAATCAAAATCAAAAGTCATTTATTCAAACTAGGCTGAGAGTCAGCTCTTTTTGAACTTCAAAATTACATAAGACAGTCCCCCCCAAAACGCCCGCCCTTCACCACTTCCTAGTGCTTTAGCTGGGAAGAAGAAGTAGCGCAACAAACTCCTCAGCAGCACAGCTGTCTGTTAAGTTAGAAGAACTTGATTCTATACAATAATAGGAAATTAAAATTACGAAACACAAAAAAACATTAAATTTGCCATATGTCAGCTAGCTCACGCCAATATACCATCAAAAATTTAAAACTAAAAATAATAAAAAAATAAAATAAAAAGTAAACAGAACTTACAATCTAAATAAAAGCCTCCAGGCATAAAGGGCATGCCCGCTTACATATGCAATTCTGCATTATGCAAATATGTATATATAAACTATAACTTAAAGTAACAACAGTTAAACTAGGACCTCTGGACTAAAATTAATAAAAACTTAATACAATATTAACAATAACAAAACATCAAGTTCTGAGTTGAGCTGCATGATTACTGATAAATGCGGGCACTGATTGGACAGGTCCACTCAATCTGTGTGGTTCTTTCCTCAAAAGACCATTTCAGACACCAATCCACATGATCTGACCAAGATTATGTCCGGACTTTAAAAGAGACTGTGACCTCTGAGTTTGTTTCGGCCTTTCTTCTCAGAGTAGTCAGATAGGAAACGCCGGCCTCATCTAGTTTAAAAAAATATGTTTGACGTGTAAAAGTGTTTGTACAAACCTGCGTACAGAAATAAAATCATTTATCATTTATCATAGCATAAAATTAAAACTTCATAACACTGCACAAGTGCACACCCTTTTATCGAAATACGTGCTTAAAAATATCTTAACTCTCTATTACAATATATTCTGCACTGCACAGCATCCTCTTTATCTTGATCTAAAACTTGTTAAGAACATCTCAAACAAAGATAGGCCATGCTCCATCGTCGCCGATGGCACTAAGGCACTACAGAGACGTCTTATGGTACTTCACGGTACTTTTGGTGCCATTCGAGTGGCTCTTAGTGACGCTCCAGATCGGCGGCTGGAGGGATTAGGTAGGTAAGGGTTGTCGCACACTTGTAGCGAGTGATCTGGCGCGTCAAGTCGCGCGGGTAAATAAAGATTATTTTTTGACAATGAGGATTTAAGTGTCTTGGCAGCTTGAAGATTTTTGGTACACGTTTTATTTTTTCGTTACTGTTTAGGTGAATTTTTACTTATTGTTACATCGTAAAAAAGAGTGTCAATGACTCATATTTCATAAAGTCTATGAATAGGTTAGTTAGTTAGTCATTTAATTAAGAACCTAGTGTACACAGTTAGTTGCAAAATAAATTAAATGAAAAGGTAAGGAAACGTGAATGTTATATTTGGTCATTAAAATCCCTACTTAATAATATAATATAAATGCGAAAGTTACTCTGTCTGTTACGTTTTCACGCCTAAACCGCAGAACCGATCGTCATGAAATTTGGCAGAGATATAGCCTGGGATATGGAGAAGGACATAGGCTATTTTTATACGCGATAACCGACATCCACGCGGGCGGAGCCGTGGGAAAAAGCTAGTTATAGTATTATTTAGAAAGTTAAATTACTAACATTAATAATACAAAATTAACAACAGCTATAATAATTTAATGCAGTCTACATTTATTGCTTTGTTAAACAACCCATTACAATTATAAATAATGATAACGTATGACTAACCATTGTTATGCCTTCATTAATTACTAACAATTAGCTACGTTTGTAGCAATTTAAAGCAAATAATTAATATTTACATAGATCCATACTCACGAGCCTACACTGAGTACACAAAACTAATTGTATGATGATATCGGTAAATAGCACTAAATCCTTTAAACTATATCTTATATACAACATATTACATAATTGTGGCATGTTTTTTCAAGTTACTTATTTTAGAGTTTTTTTAGTAATATAACAATATGTGGATGTACTATATAACAGGTCCAACCCATCGGGGAACCAAGGCCTGATGTTATGTGATGTTATACCACCTACCTGTTAGGTATACCTTTTCATAATATTTTCTTTCGGGCTTTATCATAATTTATAAAAAAAAAAACAACCGAAGTCGGTGACTTTGGATATGTATTTTATTTCATTTTCATGTCACCAGTCACCGACTTCCGAAATTAAAGTTATTTTTCACTTTGTAGTGTATTTTTGGAAGTCGGTTGTTTTTTTTTAGAAAAAGTTTTTATTTTTCGCTTTTTAGTTATAGTACCTACCCCACACCAAATCGTACTGTCAACATCCTTGGGGTAACAACAATGCATATTTATGTGATAGCAGCAATCGAGGTTGATTTGCTGTAATTTTTTAAGAGTTCTGTTGTCTGCACGGGAAGCACCAGCTTTCAAATAAAAAAGATCATCAAAATTGGTTCATCAAAAATACAGTCGAATTAAGAACCTCCTCCTTTTTTTTAAGTCGGTTAAAAATGCAATATTTTTAGCATCTCTTAATTTTTAGACGCGCCTGCAAACCGCCTCAAGGAGTGGGCGACGTCCCTTTGTAATAAAATCGACTGGATTATATTTTGCAGTATCTGCACAGAGGGCGTTAGATCTTGTGCTGTTTGGCACTTGAAGATTGCTTCGTACGGTGATATTTATCGTCTCACAAAGAAGGATTTCGGAATATAATATTTTTAGCGAATACTTATTAGGGGCTCGGCTAAGTAATATCAATCGCTTGCCGCGGATGGTCCATGGGTGACTAACCATCTTTATATAACAACCGTGCGTCGGAAAAAACGGTAAGCCGTTGGTCCCGGTTGTCATTCGTTGATTTTTGACTGTCGTTACGGGTCATCAGAAGCCCCAAAGTCTGACAGCCAGTCTTACCAAGGGATATCGTATTTGGGCAGTCGCTCCATGTGAAATACTAGTGTTCTGCTACACCCGGTTAGATTGGAAGACGACCCTAACATAGTTGGGCAAAGGCAGGCAGATGATGAGTTTTTATGTTTCGCACGCTATAATACTATTTTAAGGTTTTAACAAGTGATGTACCGACTAGTCGCCGACAAGTCGGGAAAGCCGATTAGTCGGCCATATTTACAGTCGGCGGTTAGTCGGCAAGTCCCGCCGATTAGTCGGGCCATTTTGTACTCGTATTAATATGCTTAAAAATTTAAAAGACGGTGAAAGAAAGGAAATTGAATCTTTTCTGTATTTCTTTATTATTATATGTAGAATCAGTTTCAGTGCAATCTAGAATAGGATAGGAAGAAACGCATTTATATATATAGATAGGAAGAAAAGCTCAAACGTAAACAATGACAGAATATATGCAAAGTAAACAAAAACATGTCCCAACAATTCCGCCTGGTCGCCGGGCGCCGCGCACGCACTCACGAACTGAAAGCGTAGTCACGAACATTACCGATGGTACCCGAACTCAATCGAAAGCAATGATCGGCTTGGCCGACTAGTCGGCCATTTTGCAGCCGACTAGTCGCCTAGTCGGCCAAAGTCTTAGTCGCTCATCTCTAGTTAATACTGTGGTGCGGTTGACCGCGGACGTATATAGCGTTTCATACCTGAAGGAAAACCAACGGGGTTCTATTATTAAGACACCGCTGTTCGTTTGTCAGCGGGCTGGCATGACATGACATGATCCGTAGTAAGTAGACAGTTGAAATGTTCACCGTGTATGTATTTCCATTACCGCTGACAAAATATAAAATTTTAAAAAAAAACAACCGACTTCCAAAAAAACACTACAAAGTGAAAAATATCTTTAATTTCGGAAGTCGGTGTCTTTGGAGCTGTATTAAATTTTTTTGTCACCGCCCTCCGAAATTAAAGTTATTTTTCACTTTGTAGTGTTTTTTTGGAAGTCGGTTTGATTTTTTTTGGAAAAAGTTTTTTTTTCACTTTTTAGTGGTTCACATGTGCTTACCCCTTCAAAGCATACCGGCGTAATGTTATGTTATGAACTGGTGTAAGCAATAGACAGACATGAGATTTCAGCAATCCCAGTTCATTTGCTATCATTTATTGAAGAGTTCCGTTGCCTATCTCCAAAGTTCTTCATCAGATCTTCACCAAATTGAAATGAGACCACTCCGAGAAAGTACTCTTTCAAAAAATACCTAAATCGTTTCATGTGCCTATAAAATTTGAAGAGTTCTCTCTATTTCTCCAGGATCCCATCATCAGATCCTGACTTGATGATCATGGGACCACCTGGGAAGTATACCCTTTCAAACAAGAAAAAAAATCCAAATCGGTCCAGCCATCTTCGAGTAATCGGGGAACATACATAAAAAAAAAGGTTCCGACGAATTGAGAACCTCCTCCTTTTTGAAGTCGGTTAATAAAAGTCTACACACCACCAACCAAAAGGCAAAAAACGTTTCTTGTATTCAAAGTAAAGATCTCCATACATTTATTTTTTGACTTATGGTCGGTTTTTTAAGTTTTTTTTTGATTACCTCAATGATATTCTGAAGTTTGGAAATGTGCCCAGTGTGTGACATTGGTGTATCACAGTTAAATAAACTACAAAGTACTCCAGCCAGGATTTGAACCAATAAGACAAGTGCGCAGACAATGCGGGCATGTACCAGGCCGCTAGACCTTGTAAGAGGTGTCACGTTACTATTGTTGACCGCGGGAGTCAGATGACTCTTTGTGTCTTGTGTAGCTCTAGTACTTTGCATTTAATCCTCATAGGTAGGTCCTACTGCCTGAGAGAACTACATATTATTTCAATTTCACTTTCATACTTTAATACGTCCGGATTTGGTGCCTCTGTCCGGTTCAGGGTTGCTTCCTGTTATATGGGACTTAAACATAACTATACTCAGACTAAAATGACAGCTGAAACTATCGCTTATCTGTCATGTTGACAAAAAAGATCGATCGCAGCTTTCATTCTAGAATAGCAAATTAAAAACCTAGTGATAGCTCTATAGGTATTTAGATGATCAACTATTCATTGAAACCACTTTGTACTTATAGCAATATAATATAAAATATTTAACACTACTACACAACATTTTCATTTAATCACATTTACATTTTAAAATTTCGCGCATAATTTGACGAAAACGCTGGACGCAGTGGACGCCATATTGCTCTGTGGGTATGACGTCAGTTTGCTGTGTAAGTAAATGCGCTGATATTTTGTATGACAAATGTTTATAATAAAAAAAAATAGTTATCATTCTACTTATCGCTGGATTGCTTTTCCTGAATGTAAGATATTATTCAATAAAAATTACTTTGGTTACGAAAATAATAAAAGTACAACGTTGTTCAGTTGATTAGTTTAAACTGCGGTATGACGTCATAACAAGGCGGCTACTTTTTCATGGTGTTAAAACAGATTAAAAAACTAAAATCTTTGAAATGAATTTTAAAATTTATTTTGTTATTTCATGAACTAAAACCAAAATTTTCCGACTGCATTTTGCCTAAGCTATCTCAATAATATATTCTTAGAATTTTTCTCATATGGAGTAAAATACCCTATTATAGGAATCGGCCATACTCGTATATGGATATAAGGCCGCTTAGACAATAAATAACTAAGTGCTTTTAGCTATCTATCACAATCTGAATAATTTTGACGGATATTGCACATTAATTGCTGTTTATCTTACGCGTTTGAAAAATTCGTTCGCTCAACAGCGTAAATAATGCAATGAATGTTTTTGAACTGCCAAAATGAAATCCATAACCTTTTAAAATAAATGACAAAGTAAAATGTCTATGAAATTCGATCTTCGAATGAATTATCCTATAATATTAAGGAAGTACTAGCTTATGCCCGCGGTACTACCCGCGGGGACGTCGGTTATCACATAAAAAAGTAGCCGATGTCCTTCTCCATATCCCAGGCTACATCTCTACCAAACTTCATGACGATCGGATCAGCGGTTTAGGCGTGAAAGCGTAACAGACAAACAGATAGACAGGGTTACTTTTCCATTTATAATATTACTAGATTCCGCCCGCGGCTTCACCCGCGTGAAGGTCGGAAATTATCCCGCGGGAACGTACTACCGGGATATAAAGTATTCTATGTGTTAATCTAGGTTATAATCTATCTGTGTGCCAAATTTCATCCAAATCCGTTCAGCCGTTTTTGCGTGAAAGAGTAACAAACATCCATCCTTCCATACTTACAAACTTTCGCGTTTATAATATTAGTAAGGATAGTCCCTGATAAACAGAACAAAAAACCTATATCTATCGACGGTACGCACTGAGCAAGTCTGAAAATCAATTCCTTCTTCCCAATACCTTGCATTGGGGCAGTAACAAGCCGGCAACAAAAACAGGGTAACTAAGTAACTAGGCCGCCAGTTACTTGATATGCCTCACAACTTTGTGGGGCTTCGGTCAGCGCTATGGCTTCTGACAACTGTTTGTATCGATCTGAAGCCGATATGGGCTTATAGGCTACATCGAGAAAGACATTATGTTTACGGAAGTATTTTTACTTTTACCCCGACTACGGGTTTGAAAGGAAGGGTTATGAGTTTAGATGGCTGTGTCATCAACTGCCTAGCCTTTGCCCACCTATGTTGGGGTCAGCTGCCAGTCTTACCGGGTTGGGGTCAGCTGCCAGTCTTACCGGATGCATCTGAATACCAGTGTTCTACACGAAGCGACTGCATATCTAACCTCCATAATCCAGTTACGGGGTAATACGATACTTACCCCTTGGTAAGACTGGTTGTCAGACTTTCGGACTTCTGACGACCCATAACGACTGCCAAAGATCCATTAAAGACACCCGGGACCAAAGGCTTAACGTGCTTCCCGAGGCATGGAATGATCGTGGTATGTAAAGACGGCCACCCATCTACGGACCAACCGCAAGATCGATCAACCTGTGCAGATGTGTATGAATGTAATAATATAGTATATTATTAATCAACTGTGAGTGCATTTTTTCGAAGACCACGTCTTCTCCATGTGCCTCAAGTCAGAACTATCTACAGACAGAACTCGTATGTGATAAGAGCTTGTCGTACTTTTAATATGGTGTGTCAGGATGTCGACTTAGATTTATTTACTAGTAGTGTTAAGGAAGTGAAGAAGAGTTTAAATAATTGTTTCTTCGATGTATAACCTTATTTTTTATATTTAATATTCTTTTTTTTTCGAGTGTACGATAATTCATTTGCGTATTTCTCGTCGCTGTTTTCCTGTTTTTGTTAATATTACTGAGATTAATAGTCAGTGGAAGCTTGTAATTGGCCATCGCTTACTCATTGTACTTGATATCGAAATGTATTATATAGCTGTAAGCTTTCCTAAAATGAATAAAATAAAATAAAATAAAATAAACTTAGCCACAAGTTAGTTTACCAGACTGTGGATGTATGTAAATTCAACACTCAAAATATTTTTATTTGAGAAAAAAAAACAATCAAAATTTAAAAAACAACGGTTACTCTTTTAAACACGTATGATTCGAGTCCTATTGTTTCAATGTAAAAGTATCATCCCATTAATTAAAAGAATAAAGACTTTTGTCGACCCAAAAAGTGTCAAAACTTTATGCTACGTTAACTAGCCTATAAGGCCACTCAAGTTTAATGATTATTTCCAGATCTATCATAGACTCGCAATAATATCACCTATACATTGCATTAAAGCTATAAAGCATAGCATTACTCATACACAAGCACACTCGTCGATATTTATGTGCCGCTACGCCGTAGCGCCGTAGCCCGTAGCAGCTACGGCCGTGTCTACGCATCTGCTACGCCATCTACAAGGCACTGGCTTGCAATAATGATGTTTTAGTTCTAAATTGATGAGCTCTTGTGAGTTTCTGTGGTCCTGGTACTTTGTGAGATAGTAGTGTGTGGATGGAAGGGGGATAGGCAGAGAAAGAAGTGAGGATAGTTGTTAAATACAAGGATCGAGATACGTAATACAGGAGAAAACGGAATTAGGGGCCCGCGTCAAAAAGACGAAAATTATCCCACGGGAACGTAAAACCGGGATAAAAAGTATCCAATGTATTAATCCAGGTTATAATCTATCCGTGAGCCAAATTTCATCCAAATTCGTTCAGTCGTTTTTGCGTGAAATGGTTACAAACATTCATCCATCATTACAAATTTTCACATTTATTACAATGATTTTTCAATAGTCTGATAACTTTTATCTGTGGAATATTTGTGAAAGTGTTTGACGGCACAGTTGGCGCAGTGGTTAAGCGATTGACTGTTGCGCTGCGTGTCGCGGGATCGATTCCCGCACGGAACAAATATTTGAATGACCTTTAACCACTGCGCCAACGGTGCCGTCAATCTGTATGAGCAGAAAAATGAATACAAATGTATAACAATATGTTTTTACGAGTACTACCTTTTTCCAGCGACTTCGCCCCCGTGGAAGTCGAAAATCATCCCACGGGAACGTACTATATCGGAATAAAAAGTATCCTATGTGTTATTCCAGGTTACAAACTATCTGTGTGCCAAATTTCATTCAAATCCGTTCGACAGTTTTTGCGTGATTGAGTAACAAATATCCAAACATTAAAACATACAAACTTTACATTTATATTCTTAGTACGATAACAAAATGTCTGAAATAATTCAAATTGAGAATTTATATTTTTTCTTTTATTATTTATTATTGTCCTTCCGAACAAACGGCTTTAAAACGAATTAACTATTGAATTTATTGTGAACTAGCTTTTTCCCGCGACTTCATACGCGTGGACTTTAGAATCAAGTAGATAAAATAATATATAGCCTATTTTTAAGTTAGACCTCTCGGAATACATAATTGAAAACTGCATTCAATTCCATGCAGTGGTTTTTGCGTGATGCGGTAACAAACATACAGACAGACAAAAATTCTAAAAACCGTTGTTTTGGCTTCTGTTGCTCTAATAAAGACCCCCATACTATTTTTTCTTCAATATCTTTAATGTACAGTAAAAGTCATAAGTGGATTACCAATTTCAAAAAGCAATAGACTGACACTTCGGCTTAACTTACGACCTTCTTATAATAAGTAATTTCTATACTATAGACACACACACTCTCATACATCTACAAATGATTGTATTTCATAAATTCAACCATTGAAGTAGATGGCATGATAGCTTAGCGGTTACCATACTTGCGTTAGCGCGTTTGTGCCTAGCGAGTCGCGGGTTCGAATCCCACGCGCGGTGATAGTCTTTTTGTGTTTTAAAAATCGCTTTTGACTATAGTTTCTTGTTCTGTTCGTCTTGTCCACTAAACTTGTAAAACTTTATGATTATACCCACAGAAACCTAAATAAATTTAAATGATATTAAGGTGCAGTTAACTTACGACTCATTCACCGCGACTAAATAGAACGGTGTTGTTTGTTATTGTGTGCTAGTGACGTGTGTTTAATCTATCAGCGGTGTTCTAGTTCATTTTAAAATGTAAGCATATTTAAATATAGAAATGAAAGCGAATATTATTGCGCTGCATAAAACCGGACTTAATATATCACAATTATCTGTTAAAATCGGACTGAGTGTGAGTATTATGATTTCATTATTTGAATAAACATTCATCTAATTAAAGTATAACTGCTGATCCTTATAGTTATTTTTTGAAACGTTTAATAAATATCATAGGGTCTAAATAGAAGAAAAATATCAAATTTCAAAGTAAATTTATTTCCTAGATTTTTGAACGATGAAAATAACATTATACTTACTTAATTAATATTTGTATGAAATTTCTATTTCAAACAATTTTGTTTCTAAATAGTAATACATATTAGCATGCATTTTGCTTAGTAGCTTAACAGTACCCCTTTTTTGTTTTAGTGAAATATTGTGAATCAGTGGGTGAAAAGATTTATGGAAGGGAGTAGCCTTGCCTGTCAAAAGCAAAGTGGAAGATACCAGCTCATAAAAAATGCGCAGCAACAGCACATGTTCAGCGAATATGAAACAAGTGATTTCAAAACGACAAGACATTTTGCTTAATTATTCGACACGTCTTTACGAACCGTGCGCAATGCACTCCACAAAGAAGGTTTGCATCATCGAAAACCAGCTCAAAAACCATATTTAACGGAAAAAAACATTAACATTAGAATATAAATTACAAATATTTATTGATTTTAGTAATATTCAAATAATATTGTGTCATATCCGTAATACGGATTATTTTGAGGTTTGGTTTCAATCTTCTTTTCGTAATGAAAATGAATACTTAAGCTATAACCTCAATAAATCCTATTAAATACCATTTGTTAATTTTGAGGTTTGTGATACAACAAACTCACTCGCAGTAGAATAAAAGTAGTATTACTGAGTCATTTAACTGTATTGTGACAACGCGTCTGCATTTGTTATATTTACGTGGGTAGATTTGCGTAGATTATTGTGGTTTCCTTCCAGTACCCACACACAGTAGAAATCACAGCACAATATTATTATATTACTAAGATACAATATTTTAAGCTTGATTATCATAGTTCACCAATTAGCTACTTTACTTCAATAAATTGTTATTTATGAGAAACTAAACTGTTTTAAAAGTTATTATTAGTTATGTTTATACTTCATAAAATTATAACGAATAAACATTTTGTAATCACTAATTAAATATTTTTATTCTTAATCCTTTATTTAAATAACAATATAAGTAATAAAAATAAAAAATCTCGTTTATTCATTTATCGGATAATAAATAATAAAATAAAAATATTTTATTACTTTTATAATAAAAGAACAGAAGAAGATTATTGTTGAAAAGAAAAATAAAATCTCATCGCGAGATTTGAACCCAGATCTATGAGTTTCTTAATCCCAGGCGATATGTTACGAGCTATCAGAACTTGTTATTAGAGTGTGAATTTTAGCAATGGTATGAACGGACCAAGGTCATAATTATGTAATTACGTACTATGTGCGATGGTATGTTTTTTGTTTCATTCGACGCCAGTGTGTGAGTTCTGAGGTGTGCGTTCTGTGTTGAGACATCACTTATACACACAGCTGTAGGTACGGCCTGGACCGCGAGTTTATAGCAATATAACCCTTAGTATGGTAATGGACTTATGACTCCTTACTGTACAGACATCGGCCTGTTACAATTTTATTATATGTATAGATTTGTGTGTTATTCATCCATCTAACCTTTGCCTACATTGTGGTTGGTTTCCAGTCTGACCAGATGCATCTGAATTACTATTTAGCGGTTATATTCATCTCAATTGCGTGGCTTGACGCGTGTCGGCGACAACGGCAATATCATACGTCTGATGTCGCCTGCAGCCGTCGGTGACTGATGCCTACATACAATATGAGCCTAGATATAGGCCGAATTGTAGGCAATATGCAGTGTTATTCTATCAGAGGGGCAGTTACTGTAATTTTAAGAACGTTCACAGACTGATCTCAGCCTCAATCTGTCAAAATGACCCCTAGTTTCCGTACATTTTTGACGAGTAATATTAGCCGCATGGGTCGATCGATCAGGCTAATAAAATAAATAAAATAAAAATTATTTATTTCAGACGATACAGTCCATAGATTGTTAGTAATTAGTTAATAACAATTTGTGCCTATTAGCTATGTTAGTAATGTTAGTAGATAACTCTGCGTTTCTTTACCGTATTATACCTAAAGCCACCTCCACCAGGTGCCTCTGGATGAGGCAGTCTGGTCTCGCAACAATCATTTTCAGGATGCCATTCCGACTGTTACGTAGACGTTGTAGTAAGGATGCTACGGTTGGTCGGTTGGTCTGTGGATGGGTGATCTTTACATTCCAAGACCTTGCCGTGCCTCGGGAATCACGCTAAGCCGTTGGTCCCGGCTGTCATTTGTGGATCTTTGACAGCCGTTACGGGTCGTCAGAAGCCCGAAAGTCTGAACACTCCAGTCTTACCAAGGGTTATCATACTACCCAGTAACTGGGTTGTGGAGGTCAGATAGGCAGTCGCTCCATGTAAAATACTGGTAGTCAGCTGCATCCGGTTAGACTGGAAGCCAACCCCGACATAGTTGGGAAAAGGTTGGGAAGATAATGATGATTGTGTCATTGAAAGCAAGACATATTTGCAAGACGCAAAAAAAATCACCATAGAATTTACAATTCTTTTAACAAAATATTAGAAGCCGGTATTTGGTAGCCGCAAGCCGGCTACCAAATATCGGCTTCTAATATTTTGTTGAATAGTTATAAACAGTACACCTCCCGTCATAAGCACGAAATTATAATTATTCAATTGAATACCTTATTCTAAACTCGTTTAAGTCACTAATTGCTGAACATTAATTATTATGTACTCACATCCTGTAATTAAATTAAATTACCATTCAATTACCTTTACTCCTTTGGTATAGAGTTATAAATAAATCATGAGCTTATATCAAATACTACGTTACTTAATTATACCTTCTATTCAGTTTGCAATAAAGTTGTGAATCTCTTAACATTTATGATAGATGTTACCAATACTAAACGGCTATTTTAAACCTTACCGCTAATAAAATAAGGTTGTCAATTATTTGATGTTAAGAACAGACAATTTAATATCTGTGGTTTTATTAAGATGACGGTAATTAAGTTATATTATAATTAATAGACAAGCGTTTTGTCTTATGAGACTTGGCGGAGTAATATTTTAGGCAATATACGTCCTCTGCTGAACATTGGGAATCGGGACTTGGGACGTTCAAAGAAAGAAAGAAGAATTGTTTATTCTGCACAAACACAACGCACATTATAAAAATAAAATAAAATAAAAATTTAACATAAAATGCACCCATATAAAGTAGCCAAAATCCCCGTATTCACGAAGAAAAATTTTACAATTAAAGACGACCAGGTTCGTCTTTTATGACAGTGACTGATGGAGGAACAGGTCACCTGGTTCTAAAGTATTCTTCTTTCTGTCTATATTTTTCTTTTTACAACTATAAGAGGACAGCCAGACCTTACAAAGGAGTATCGGACTACCCAGTAACTGGGTTGTGGAGGTCAAATAGAAACTGGTGAAGAGTAAGCGTTTTGGGGGACTGTCTTGCGTAATTTTGACGTTCAAAATTGCTGACCCTCAGTCTAGTTCTAATAAATGACTTTTCATTTTGAGATAGGCAGTCGCTCCATGTGAAATAGTGATAGTACATAGTCTTGTGGCTAAGGAATACCAGTCGCTCGGGTTGCTGGATCAGGTTAAGCCACGCTTGCCGCAGTCGGTCCACGGATGGGTGACCGTCTTTACATATCAAGAGCTCGCCGTAGCTCGGAAATCACGTTAAGCCGTTGGTCCTGGTTGCCATTCGTTGCCAGTCTTACCAAGGGAAGTAGAGGTCAGCAATTTTTTTAAGTAAAATGTACAGTCTACGCCCGAACAAGAACATTCAATGTAGTTAGTACCTACTAGTAGATAATAATGAATCCTCTAAATCCCTACTTAATATTATAAATGCAAAAGTAACTCTGTCTGTCTGTTACGCTTTCACGCCTAAACCGCTGAACCAATCGTCATGAAATTTGACAGAGATATAGTCTGGGATATGGAGAAGGACATAGGCTACTTTTTTACGCGATAACCGACATACACGCGGGCAGAGCAGCGGGCAAAAGCTAGTGTCCTATATTCTAACTTAATTAAAACGAATGAATTAAAATAAAGCGTCGAAAAATTCATCCGCATCGCTGTCGACTGGTAATGTACCCAAGATACTGGCGGCATTGCCACGTTATAAAGCAATGCTCGGCCTCTGGAAGACACTTGCCAGATACTTAAATATTTTTCTAGTCAATTAAACAAAGCCAATTCAAATTACCTCCAAAACGCTTCAAGAAAGACAAAAAGGTCCCCTAACAATAATTTCTAAGCCACATAACTCGCAGCTATCAAAAGCAGACGAAAACTACAATTAATCTGAAGTTACGCAAACGGGAAGCGAACCTGTCAGCCGCATAGAGGCGTGTCCGACGAACATCAATAACGTGGTCACAGTCACTGGAATGGACAGGACTGTCCCGACTTGTGAGGGGTGAATGGACATTGTGGAGTACCTACTTGGGTAATTTGATACTCGATTTGCGGCTTTGCTTAGAATTTGGGAACTAGATACCTACTTAAATACTTATCCTACCCAAGTGGTTTTTTTTTTTGGATGGGAAATCATCAAATAACTTCTCCCGCTCTGGGTGGAGCAGGAGGGCGTGTCAGACTTTTACTGACTAAAACCCACCCGTGTTTCCTCAGTTGCCTGTGTGCCAGGGGCCGCGGTATCTCTTTCGAACAACCGCACCCCTGGCAGGAATCGGCCCTTGTGGACCCCACCAATTGGTGCTGACATCTCTTTGAGGCGCGTGTGGAACACAACGCGCTGTCGACCCGGGATTAGTCCTTACCGGACGGCGAGCTACCCATTACTCGCCGTCCGCAAGCCCGCGCCTACTGTGGCCGGGGATCAGCCTGGGCTTCCCGAAGCCCAGGGCGTCTCCCATCCAACCCAAGTGGTTAGGTTCGGAAATAAAGTAGGGTACCACGGGTCTTCGTTTTACCTAGTATCTGGGTTGATTCTAGGTCAGATAAACAGTCGCTCCATGTATAATGCTGGTATTCAGCTACATCCGTTTTGTTCAGGCTGGAAGCAAAACACAATATAGTTTGGGAAAGGCTGGGTAGATGACGAATGATGGTGATGAATTTTTGTACGATTGGGGGTTAATTTAGTTGCTATGTGAGCTTCCTGTGCGAGTCACAATAAATACTTTTTCTTTATTTCTTCCTTTATGATGGATGGCTAATGCGCAGGCACCTGCAGTGCAAGGGGCATTACAGGTGCGTTGGTATTCCAGAGACCAAACTGAAATATCTCAGTCATGTGCCTTAACTACACCGGCACCCTTTAGACCGGAACACAGCGACGCTGATTGGCGGCAGAATTATGTCTGATGGTGGTGAAGTAGCGTAGCAAAATTTTCTAACAGGCATTTTAATCATTTTCAATTTGATAAAATATTGCCTAGTAGCTGTTCCCCGCGACTTCGTCTGCAATTCAGGATAAAAAGTTAAAGTATGCGTCCTTACCCAGGTCATGGGCTACCCATGTCACAAATTTTATACAAATCCGTTCAGCTGTTTTACCTTGAAAGCGTAACAAACAAACAAACTCACTTTCGCATTTATAATATTAGTGAGGATTAGGATATCGGACTTAAATTACGTAACATGTTTTGTTTTGCTAAAATAAATTCTTATTCTTATATTTATCGAAATATAAGAATAAGAGAGTTCGGAGAGAGAATGGGGGGGGGGGTAAGAGAGTTCTTCATAGAGTGTTAGCGTGTTTTGTTCGCAAAGCATGCAAACACTATAAAAAATGTGAGTACTTATATCTTGGATGTTGAGTCGAAGCTTCGACCTACCAGAACCATTTGTATTGTCTTTAGTCCCTAGCCCTGTCATCAGTGGACAATTAACATCTGTTTTTAGAAGTGAAGACTTTTAATTGGCTGTCACTTTCACATACTATTTTTTAATCTGTTTGCTGTAACTGTAAGTCATCCATAGTTAATAAATAAATTAATATTGTAAAACTCTTTTTCTCTTTTTTACTTGAATACGGATCTTTTGGCTACTTTGTATGTGTGCATTTTGTCTTTTTTTTTCGTAATGTACGTTTTGTTTGAGCAGAATAAACAATTTTTCTTTCTTTCTTTTCTTCTTACCCTTCAAATTGCAACTCAAACACGCTGCTTGGCGACAGAATTATGTCTGGTGGTGTTACTTCCCCAGACGAGCTCTTTCACAAAAGCTTTACTTCCATAACTTTATATTTTTGTAGAAAAAGCAGGTTGTTACAATAGGGTGTCTTAATAAAAACGTTGCCATGGCAACATTTTCGTTGTTTCGATATTTAGAACACGGTAGTCTATTGATTTTTACCTCGACTCGGCTCTGGCGATTATTTTTAACTTATACCTGAATAAAGGTTACTTGGACAAAATACAAGTCAAGTAACTTATCCTCTAGTTTTTTTTAAGTCGATATTTTTTCCACAACTATGACATGTTGTGGCCGATTATACTATATTATCTCTTATATTTATACGGTTTTTTATTACATGTATTATCATATTATCTCTTTTGATTTTCACGGGGCCTACAATTTTTTGTTCGTCCCTTGAGCGAGAAAATCAGTGATGACCTAGCCATTTCTCTTTTTGGCGCTGATAGGTGCCTTAAGTGATTGGTATACTTTTAATTTTACATAGCAATTAGGTAATTGTGTTACTTAGTGGCTTAAAACCTTAACCATGGCACTTAATTAACAAGTTCTTAAACAGACCACCCTGACTGCTTCATAATAAAAGCATATTAACAAAATGTAGTTACTTTCGTCACCGATACAGTTATATCATCGGCTCGTGTCGTATCGGATTGTAACTGTGTGTAGCGGTATTGTAACGTTATACGTTATAACGGTTATTTATCATAGTTATGTTGAAAGCACTTGGGTGGTCTTGTCAACGAATGCTTATTTGATGAGGTCGTGAGTTTGCATATGTCGCAGCCATCTGGTTAAATTAGCCAGCTAATTGGATGCCTAGGCCGTTCATTAAACGCCGGCATCCAATTGGATGCCTAGGCCGATAGTTAATTGAACTAGAATCATTCAACTTTTAACATCTTGGCGTATTGAAAGTCAGCTCTTTGAAGATGACTGACCAAGACTCAGCCAAGTGATTCAAATGTAGTCCAGTTATTTTCCACTGCAGCGCTAGTAGCCACCAAAACAAATATGACGTCAATAGCGCAAACCGTGAATGTTTATTTTTCATTCTTGTGTGCAATTTTAAGTTAAATTATTAATTTATTTATTTAAAAACGATTCACTATTATCTACTAGTTACTTAGTAGTAGGTATTTGTAAAAAGTAGTCGTACACACCCTGACCAAACTTCACAAATTCATCAATATGCAATTTAACTAAATCATTACACGACATTCAACTATCGGGGTAAACATTGCGCTCAATGACTTGGCTAGTTATCCTTCAGCTATTTAATTGGATGCCGGCATTTAATGAACGGCCTAGCTGTCCAATTAGCTGGATCCAGATGGCTGCGACACATACATAAAGTCATGTCTTCTTCCCATGCGGGTAGGCAGAAAGTGCAGAACGCCACCATCTACGATCCTTACATAGGTACCTACTTAATTCTTTTCCTTCGTTTATGTTCATACCCGACCGACCCGTGCTCGTTGAAGCGCCAGCCCACGCCGCAGCTGAGCCAGTAGCTTTAAATTCCCCGATCAATAATAATAATGCCAATATTTTGATCCAGCCTGTCCCCAATGATAATAGCTGTCCCCCTATCAGTGACGCCCTGAGCCGAGGTCCGTACCCCAAAGGGGGTGCCCTCAGCGTGCAGTCGCTTAGTTAGTAAATTTAGTTTGTAAGCCCTGGCTGGAGGCGTTAAGATTAACTTCTTAATGGCAGCCCCAGGAAAGCCCGGTTGAGCAGTCACGGCCTTTCAAGGCCAACTGCGAGATGAACAACAAAAAAAAAAGTTATGTTCATACATCTTGTCATACACGCATGTTGGCTGCTAGGTACCTACTACACACCTGCAACCAAAATACGTAACACAGTTTAAACCACTATGTGAATAATTTTGATGGATACTGGTACATCATAAGGTTCAAAAAAATCGTCTGCTCAACCAAGTAAATAACTGATATTTAACGGGTTGTTCGAAAGAGATACCGTGGCCCCTGGCACACAGGCAACTGAGGGAACACGGGTGGGTTTTAGTCAGTAAAAGTCTGACACGCCCTCCTGCTCCACCCAGAGCGGGAGAAGTTATTTGATGATTTCCCAACCTCAAAAAAAAAGCTGTAAAAATGAAAGAAATTCCCACTGTTAATGTGTTACCCCGCTGTTCGTTCTGAAGAACATCATTACTTTGATGCCTAAAATATATTGGCAAAACATAGTGCACATATTTTAGAAAATACTAACTGTAAACACACCTATGTTTAACAAAATAAATGATTGATTGATATCTGCCTAGACGTGTCTCAACTATGCTGGGGTCAGCTTTTAGTCTAATCGGATGCAGCTACTGACCTTACCTCCATAATAACGTTAGTTACTGGGTAATACGATACCCGCTCGATACCCGTAACGACTATCAAAGATCCACGAATGACAGCCGGGACCAACGGCTTAGCGTGCTTTCCGAGGCACGGACCCCTACGTGCCATGTGAAGATGATCACACATCCATGAACCAATCGCGGCAAGCGTAGCTTAACCTGATCGATCGACACATGCGGCTGTTTTTTCTTAGCCACAAGAACGAAATTTTCAATCGTTTGAAGTCAAAGTCAAAGCATTTATTTCAAATAGGCACTTAAAAGGCACTTTTGAACGTCAACATTTACATTAAAATAGAAATGATTTTAGTCGCCCCTTCCAAAATGTAGATTCGTATGGAGAAGAATGGGCAGGAAACTACACCGTTACTCTTTTAAAATGTTTCCAGTACAATATTTAACATAGTACATTCATTATATGATTATGTGTGAAAACGATGCACCCAGAATAAAATTACCATACCAAAATAGGTAAACAGAATCAAATTGAAGCAATACAGATAAATTAATTCTGTGATAGATACATGGTGCTCACACATTTACAAACATTGTGAAAGTAAGTATACGAACGAATATGTATGAGCCCGTTTAACAACACTATTACATGGGGCTTATAAAACAACTGGCGTAACGTGTTTGAGCCATAGACCTCTGCCTATCCGTTCCGGGATTACAAACGTGATGTTCATGAAGTCATGATAAGTCTTTTTCAAGAACGATGGTTTTACGGGACGACCGCTTTTCCGCAGATTTGGTTACTTCCGACGTCAAATATTGTCAAATTACTCTACCAACACGAGAGATGTAAAAAACAATGCTTTTATTTCTTCATGTAAATATTTACCAACAAAAAAGGATCTTCAAATCCCTGTAGTATGCTAATGGAAGATAAAAACCTGCTAAGACGGCGCTAATCGCTCTGCAATGCTAAATTAATGACAACGCCATCTGTTGGTAAGAAGGCGGAACTAAGTTGAAAATTATATTCTGCGGTAACTTTTTTACTGGATTGTAGAAAATTTATGCAATCAGAGATTAGAAAGGTTTGTTTTTGTAGTAAACAGTTTAGAAAATACATAGATTTCGTAAAATATTTGTAGGTTATAATAAAAAAAATTGTTGGTCTCTAACTCGTTAAGATAATAGTAGTTTTTCACTAACATCCAAAGGTTTAGAAAAAAGCTACGATTGACAAACAAAACATACCTACTTTCCAACGCAAGAATAAATATTTCAAGCGAAAAAACTCACATTCACTCACCCAGAACACCAAATAATCTAATTAACAGTTTTTACGTAACTTTCACGTAAACAGACCGAAATAGGAAAAACAAAAATGACACAATCAAATAGAAATTACATAAAGAGAGACTCTTATAGATCAATTTCCATGAAAGTTTTCTATACATTTTTAAACTGGCATCGCGTCGCACCTATCTGCAGGAGCCTTGATAGTTAAACAACACACCTACCTACTTAAGTAGGTGGTATTGTTTAAAAAAGTACGAAAAACCACTTGTTAAGTACAATTAATGAACACAGCCAACTAAAACTGATATAAACACAAGCACATAAAGTTTACACCTACACATTTTACATCTTTTTAGACGTAAACGTAAATTAGAAGCCCTTATTCTCGCGAATACTCATAAACCCACCTGTTTCTTTATACATATTGGTATTTGGGAAGTCAATCCTGCTTTATGGTGATAGAACCTCGGTCGTATGCTCTCCTGGTACCTCTGTAGCTTACTGACTTTATGTTATCCGTATGTGGATGGATAAGGGGGATGGTTTGTGTGGATGAGATGTCGGATATAGGGAGTTCGATTCCAGGGTGTAGTATTTTATGGGGTTGAATATAAAGAACCTGTTCACTAACTGTTATATCACCGATAAAACCAACAACGAAGCAGACATCATTTAAAAAAAACACATATTTCAGGTACTCCTATATTATCACAATCACAAGTTACAACGAAATAAATACAAATCACAATATAAAAATAAATACAATGTCATCAAATCATAAAATCAAATGTGAAATAAAAATTAGCAAGTGAATGTCAAATAAAAAAATAAAATTTAAAAATAATCGGAAATTAATAATATGAAATACAAATAGAAATAAAAGTTTAGGGAAAATTCTGGATCAAAATAATAACATAAATTAATAAAAACAGCTAACATCAAGTCGCTCGTTAACATGCCCTGGCTATATGCCTACTACAACACTTACTAATATAAGGGCAGTCCAATCGACCAGCAATCATCCCCAGGACATCATTATCATTCTCTTGGCCTCATTCCAATTCATTTGTGGTCGGCACAACATGATTTACCTTCACAATTCTCTATTAGTCATCTCGAGAGTCACCTATTTCCTAACCATAACATCAACCACACAGTCCATCGATCGTTTCTTTGGTCTTCCGTACTCTTATAGCCATAAACGTCATACTCAAAACGTCCTAAAATCCTTTTTTACACGCTTTATATTAGCTTCACTTGTAACTATGTATGTAAGAAAATCTTGGAATCTTAATTTGACCCACTTCCCGGTCTTCGATTAGGATGAAATTTTGCACACGCTCTGAGTTCTGATGACAATACATGACTAGCTAAGAAACGTCATTACAAATCCAATATTTCGGCCTCCCCAAGATGGCGGACTGGCTGTTTGAAATCCACCCCCATGATATGGGTATCAAATGAAAGGGTTTGCTGTCAGAAATATGAAAAAAATAAAAATATTTAAAAAACGTGATTTTTTTGGAAGTTTTTTCAACTTAGCAGAACTAAAAAATAGAAAATAAATACTGTTTAAAAAACTAAAAAACGCGCTTTAAAAACTAAACTAAAAAAAGAGAAAATAATTTAATTCAATTAAAAAGCGTGGGGTGCTTTTTGAGGTATTTTTATAATCATTATTTATTTTTTTGGATGTGAAATCATTAAATGACTTCTTCCACCTTCGGCGAAGCGGGAGGGCGCGTCAGGCTTATACTGACTAAAACCCACTCGTGTTCCTTCAGTTGCCTGCGTCAGGCGCCACGGTAACATTTTCGAACAAATCCGCGACACTGGCAGGAAACGGTATAATCCAAAGTCGCTTTTCGTGTGTGTACGGTTAGATCTTTTATCGTGTTTGTACGGTTAGATGTTTTAAACTACGCAACGGAATTTAATGCGGTTTTGATTCAAGATGAAGGTTTATATGTACAATACACCGACATCCACGCGGGCCAAGCAGCTGACAAAACCTACTTAAGTATTTTACATAAATTAATTCCTCAGAACATTTTCCTCCTCAATCCTCCGTATCACATGCCCATACCATGACAACTGATTTCCACACAACTTATCAGTTACAAGTGCCACTGTCAGACTTCCTCTTATGTACTCATTTCAAAGAAGCAGATATATTGTTACATTTTCTGCTCACTTGTCAAGCTTTTTCTATATTTAGAGCACTCTTCTACACGAAGTTGATCTAAGAGAGCCTGGGATCAAGCTACGAGATCAATCTAGCTAGGATTCGATTTAGCTAGAATAGTGATGCCTCTATGCATCACTTATAATCAGCCTATAGTGTTCCCACAGCTTGGACACAGGTCTCCACCCTGTGAAAGAGGTCAGAGGGTCATAATTACCACGCGGGCCTCAGTGCGGTTTGGTAGATGTCATCAGTTTGAGAGCAGTAGTGATGAAATAATTTACTAAGTAAAGCGCCTGCCAGGGTTCGACCCTACGACCCGTTATGAGCCACCACTGCATCACTACTTTTAGAGAATACGTATTACTAGCATATGCCCACGGCTTCCTTAACCCAGTAACGTAGGTACTACCAAGATAACAAGGCCAATTCTCGTAATTAAAAACGTTCACAACCTAGTCGCAGTCTCATCTCAGCGACAATCAAACGTCAAGAAGTTGTCAAAAATTTATGGAAACTTGAGGTATTTTTGACAGATTGAGACTGAGATCAGACTGTGAACGTTCATAAAATTACGAGAATTGCCCCTCAGTATTCTGTGTCCTAACTTAGGCCATTGTCTATGTATGTGCCAAAGGTCATCGAAATCCGGTCAGTAACAGACAGACCCACAGGCAGAGTTACTTTTATATTCACATTTAAATCATCATCATCATCCATCATTTCAGCCGAAAGACGTCCACTGCTGGACATAGGCCTCCCCCAAGCTCCGCCACTTCGACCGGTTCTGTGCTTCCCGCATCCAGCGGATTCCTGCGGCCTTCATAATGTCATCGGTCCACCACTTAAAAAGTATGGATGCTAAATTAGTCTCCAATTTAACCAGCTTGAATAAGTGGCCCATGGTTTTAGGCATACGAAACACAAATCTGATTCAAATCAGCTGCTAACTGACAGATAGCAGAAAGGCACAACTCATACAACGAAGGATTGATCACCACCAGCTAGCTAATAATCAATGCTTCCCTAAACACTAAGCAGCGTGCAAACAGTGCGATTAACGACTGCACAGTTGCGCACAGTCGCACATAATGAGATAGTTGCGATTTATGTACTCGCCCTTATCTGTGTACTGAGCGGCAGAGGGCATGATGACAGCGATTAGCGGTGAGCGGATCATAAAACGTTATGACACCTTTAATTGACCAGCACCCTAATTGCGTAACACGCGATTAATCATAATCGGTTTCATTTTGATAGTTCAACAATATTCACGGCGTTATTTACGTTGCTGGGCAGACACATTTTTCGAACACATGAAGCAATGGTTTAGCCATCGGTTTTAAAACGAAACAAATTATTATGAATCGTGAGTTACGCAATTAGGGTGCAGGTTTTGTCGTTGAACTAAAATAGCCAACAAGAGTAGCTTATTAACACGCTTTTATTAGCTTCATCTGTATGTTAGTTTGTTTGTACTCCTTTTTTGGACTTGATTTTGACCCACTTCAAACGGTCAGATTTAATGACGCTTTTGTAGTTATCAGAACTAAAAAGATTTAAAATAAATAATAGTAAAAAAAACTAAAAAACCACACTTTAAAAACCAAACTAAAAAAGTAGAAAATAATTTCATTCTATTAAAAAGCGTGATATTAATTGATTATAAAAATACCTCAAAAAGCAGACGCTTTTTAATAGAATTAAACTATTTTCTACTTTTTTAGTTTAGATTTTAAAGCGTGTTTTTTTAGTTTTTTAAACTATTATTTATTTCATCATTGCCATCGTAACGCTCAGAAGAAGAATGATAAATAAAATATATGATACACTCGTTGCACCCTGAACTGTCGCGGTTCCATATTTATATTCACCATTTACTAGTCGTCGTCACGTGGTCGAAATTCCATAATTCATTCAAGTTTGAAGTAAGTATAAAAAATATTAGTTTTCTGCACTCTTCCTGCTTAAACTTTAACTGTGTCAAACATACCGTCCGCGTAATTTTCGTAAAAAGGGGTAGGTACAAAGTTTTTGCTTCACTTATTAATATATTAATAGGTACTACTCTAAAAAGCCGACCTCTACTTAATTCCAATTTCGTAACATACTCGGAATGACAATACCTTTCATTTTGATACTTCAAGAATATTAATTGCGTTATTTTTTCTAACGAGCTGTCGAATTTTTCAAATATATAAAGCATTCGGTTTCTTGTATTTTCAAAATTAAAATAATTGTCTTTCCGAGCATTGCCGAATGTGTTACGCAATTTAGGTGATGAGAAATTATCATCTGTAGACCAACAATTATTATTTTAGATCCGTTTTGAAATTGACGCAGTAAAGAAAAGATTCACTCAACAACTGCACCAAGAGTCCTCGCATTAAAGAATCAGTTTCATCTTCATCGCTACGCGCGCCTGTTATCGCTGCGCCTCCCGTGGGACCGCAGCCTTATCGCCCGCTACATTTAGTATTAACCCGAGCACGGAGGCTCATCTCATATTTATTGGGTAGAATGGTAGATTTCGCTGAAGAATTGTTTTCACTGTGGCTTGTAAGAAATGAAAGGGTTTATTTTTGATGCGGGGTTTCTGAATTTTGCAGATACACTTTGAGAAATGGTAATTGTAGTGGTTATTATCAGGTTTTCTATTATGAAATACGCAATAGCAACCTGGGGTCAGGATTAGTGCTTGGTTGATGGCATAAAGCTCGCCAAATGGGACTTAAACATACTTGGCGAATTGTGCGAGCACTATTCCCCTCTGCCAACTAATTTGTCGAATATAGGCGTAATGTTATTTGTACATAGGCAGTATATGCACCCTCACGGCCGTAGTCGCCGCAGGAGACGCCCTGGGCGTCGGGAATCCCAGGCTGATTCTCGGCAACGTAGGCGCGGGCTTGCGGACGGCGAGTAATGGGTAGCTCGCTGTCCGGTAAGGACCAAGCCCGGGTCGACGGCGCGTTGTGTTCCACGCGCGCCTCAAAGAGATGTCAGCACCAACTGGTGGGGTCCGCAAGGGCCGATGCCTGCCAGGGGTGCGGGTTGTTCGAAAGAGATACCGCGGCCCCTGGCACACAGGCAACTGGAGGAAAACGGGTGGGTTTTAGTCACTAAAAGTCTGACACGCCCTCCTGCTCCACCCAGAGCGGGAGAAGTTATTGGATGATATCCCACGCAAAAAAAAAAAATCTACATCGGACTAGTCGTTCCAGAGATATAAGCGCACAAATACAGACAAGCAGAGAGACTTATAAACGTCATCTTATGGTTGCGTTTTCCCAAAAATGTTCAGCTGAATACAAGTATTTTAAAGTCCAAGCGAGTAGGTACCATACCAAAGCTAAAAAGTTATCCTTACATAGTATAAAACAAAGTTGCTTTTCGTGTTTGTACGCTTACATCTTTTAAACTACGCTACGGATTTTAATGCGGTTTTCAACAATAGACGGAGTGATTCAAGAGGAAGGTTTAAATGTAAATAAACCGGACCCCCGCGGACGAAGCCGCTGGAAAAAGCTTCTTCCAATAAAACACTACAAAGTGAAAAATTACTTTAATTTCAGAAGTCGGTGGCAATAGTAGTGAAGTCAGTAGCAATAAATAAAATACAGATCCAAAGACACTGATTTTTAACTTTGTATTGTTTTTTTTTGGAAGTTTGTTGGTGTTTTTTTTTATATAAAGCCACTGCTTGCCTGCTTTTTAATAATCATGTTTTTAGCAAGTAGGAATAAAAAAGAATAGATAATTGCCTTTCTAACCTCAAAAATAACAAACGTCTTTTGAATCCCCATTTAAACTTGCTTCAGTTTAGTCAATACCTACTGGTGATATCGCGGCATTGCGTGCTCAACCGAGTCGCGGTAATCTATACCATCACGCTAGCTAAGAAACTTGGCTGGGTAGGGGACAAGGAGATGTTCAGCAATGATAAGTTGATTGTGTTGTGCATTGCAGTAATATTGGTTGTGAAGATTGAGAATTGCTGTGGTACCTTGAAGTATCAAGGTTTTCTAGAGGAATCGTTTTTAATATAATTGTTTTTTGCATTATTCTCAAATATAGAGGCAACAAGAATAATTTGCCCATGATTTTGTAATAGCTTGATTTAAAAGCATGTCCTTGGAGTTTCTTGCCCGTTCTTCTCCATATAGATCTACGTTTTAGTAACATAGTTTTTTGACAATCCAAAAGTGTCTGTAAATGGTTTAATTGAAATAAATGCTTTGAGTTTGAGTTTGAGTTCGTGGTTTTGCTTTGTAGATTGTAGATACCTACATACGACAGTGAAAATAAAGTCTTTTATTCATACTAGGCTGAGTCAACACTTTAAGAATGTCAAAATTAAATAAGACAGACCCTCAAAACGCCCGCCCTTCATTCCCACAGTCATAACGGAAAGTCAGAAGCCAAGTCTCGACTTAGCAGTCGAGACTTGGCTCCGTGGTAAGACTAGCGTCTTACCACGGAGTATTATACAGTAAATGGGTTGTGTAAATCAGAATGATACAGTCGCTCCATGTAAAAAAAAACTAGGACGCATTTAATTGCACCTGGTTAGACCCCAATGAGTTTAAAATTCTACTAATCTTATATTATACATCCTAATATAATCCTACTTCCTTTATTCCATTAATATCAATATTTATTTCAATTATTAAAACAATTAAAAATTTAAAAAAATTGTAGTTCACCGGTATCGGGAAAAGGGTCCAAGCTACCGGCGGTCAGGGCTCCAGAGAGAGAAATCTCCTAACAATACGAGGCGTATCCAGGAGTACCGCTTTCTGAGTCAATCCCTTGATCCAGCTGCCTAACGAGAGCCTCCTTAGGTGTTGGTCGAGGCTCTTGGCTATCAAACCATTGGCTGTAACGACTATCGTTACAATGATCGCTGCATCTACATCCCACATATCGACAACCTCGCGAGCCAAATCAAGATACTTGATTTGTTTATCTTTCTCGTCTTTCACGAGGTTCCCGTCATGCGGGACCGTTATGTCAACGATCATTGCACGCCGATCTAGTAGATCCACCACAACTATACCAGGCTTATTGGCAACAATAGTCCTGTCAGTGATGATGTAATCCTACTTTATTATTATAAATGTGAAAGTTTATGTTTGGATGTTTAGATATTTTGATGTTTGTAACTCAATCATGCAAAAACGGCCGAACGGATTTGGATGAAATTTGGCAAACAGATAGTTTGTAACCTGATTAACACATGGGATACTTTTTATCCCGGTAGTACGTTCCCGCGGGATAATTTCCGACCTTCTCGCGGGCGATGCCGATTCCAAATCTCATTATAAATCCAAAACCACGTAGCTAAAATAGTAACAGACGCCAAACCGATCGTATTTATTCCTCGATTCTATTTCCCACAACCCGGAAGCTGCGAGATATACCAGTAATATCATAGTGCAGAGTTATCGCAACATCCGTGGCTCGCATCGATCTCTGCTGTGTGCACCGATGTAACGGTTGTGGTTAGTTCAGTGCAACGCTAGTGGGTACGGCGATGATATTAGTTTTAATTGGAGGAGTAAAATGGAGATAGATGTTTTGTTCAGGTATTTATGTATTTTTAACAAGCCCGCATATGTCGGAAATCATCCCACGGGAATATGCGACCGGCATAGAAAGCTTTCTTATAACATTAGCTATCTGCCAGTGAAAGTCCCGTCAAAATCGGTCCAGCCGTTTCAGTGATTATTCGGAATAAACAGACAGACGGAGATTTTTTTTTTGTTATAATTGCCGTACCGTATATACTTTTTTAGACTGTTAAAGCTGTTATGTATTTTGACATTGCACACAGACACTTCAGTTTCATTTATTTGTATGTAAGTAGTATAGATTTATAGACTAGATAAGTATCTACTTATAGTTCCATCTACAAGTGGCGAAATAGCTCTGTTATAAGTACTTATGTGTTAGTAATTAACTACTTACAAGTTGAACTAACCCACCCGTGTTCCTTCAGTTGCCTGTGTACCAGGAGCCACGGTATCTCTTTCGAACAACCTGCACCCCTGGCAGGCATCGGTCCTTGCGGACCCCACCAGTAGGTGCTGACATCTCTTTGAGGCGCGCGTGGCACACAACGCGCCGTCGATCCGGGCTTGGTCCCGGACAGCGAGCTACCCTTACTCCCCATCCGCAAGCCCGCGCATACGGTGGCCAGGAATCAGCCTGGGATTCCCGACGCCTAGGGCGTCTCCTGCGGCGACTACGGCCGTGAGGGCGCATATACTGCCTCTCCCTCACGTGCGCCGCCTCCCTCTTTGCGAGCATTACTGCTTCGCCGTAGAAGGTAACGGCTACCTTTGCACTCTCGGTGCCTGCATTTGAGTGCTACGTACAAGCTACAGTCGAGAGTGATAATATCTACACATAGATGACCTTTCGACTACCAAACGTTTGTACTCCTACTATAGAATAGGTATTATAAATTTTGAAGTTTGTAAAATAGGATGTTTAGATGTTTATAAGGCAATCACGCAAAAAGGGCCGAACGGATTTGAATGAAATTTGGCACACAGATAGTTTATAACCTGGATTAACACGTTAGTACGTCCCCTGGGACAGTTTCAGAAATCCACGCGAGCGAAGCCGCTGACAAAAGCTAGATTTATATAAAAGGGACGCAAGCTAATTGTACATTGACTTGACCCCCCTAAATAAAAATAATATGTATATTCATCCCCTGAATCAAAGCGGATAGCTACCCCAATTACTAGGAGCGCATAAATACGAGCAACTTTCTACGAGTCAAACAATGCAGAAGAGGTCAGAAGGTTCAAAACGGTTTTATTTAAGTTAGAATGAGATGGAACGTGCGTAAAGTGCACAAGAGAGAAAGAAAGAAAGTGTTGATTCTTTTCACATGTTTTAACAATTATTTCACAGATAAAGACTGCTTTTTTGGTCTAGTGGTCACAAGTGCCACTGCTGAGCTCGAGGTCCTGCGTTCGATTTCCAGGTCGGGCAAAGCGTTACTGGGTTTTTCTATGTAGAATTTCTCAGTAGCTGCTTCTGAGAAATTCTAGATCCAGTAGCGGCGCGAAGTCTTAATTTGTGCCCGGTTGATGGAACTAGCCTCAGGTCCCTATTACATGGGAGTTAAGCATAACTGGCGACATGTGGCTGTACTATAGGTACATCTCTGCTTTCCCCTAAACAAAGCGTGATGTTATGTGTTCAAAGATTAAAAATAAAATATAACCTATTAGAATAACATTTGTCATTTTTGAGCTTGCGGGCATAAAAATGGCAACTGTCTCACCTACCTCACCACAAATGAAAGCATTTGACCAATTTTTAACAAGACCGCTCGAATAAAAATAATGGCATCAAGGGCCCTGGTTCTGAAGATAAACCTTGATTTGTAATAATGCTGTACAAAACCTGCCTGTAAAATAATAATAATAGCTTTATTTTCCTTCTACAATTTGTTTGACTTAACTAATGATTGGTGATACAAATTTGACTCCTAAAATGTTAAAAAATAATATTATGTTTCTTGATTTCTATGTACCGTTATTATATATATATTATGTACAAGGACCGCTAGCAATAGCGGTGAAAGCCTCCTCCATTCGTTTCCATGTTATTCTATCTCTCGCTACTCTACTCCAAATTTTACCTGCTATTTTTATAATATCGTCGCTCCATCTCATTTGTGGTCGACCTTGTCTGCGCTTTTTGTTCAGTGGGTACCAGTTGGTGGTGATTTTCGTCCATCTTTCATCTGGTACTCTTTGGAAATGTCCAGCCCATTTCCATTTCAATCCCAGTACCTTTATGGCCACGTCCTTTGCCTTGGTTTTACTTCTAATTGTTGTGTTCTTTACTTTGTCTTTAAGTCTGTGGTTCATGTAGCTCCTTTCTATTCCTCTTTGGCACACTCTGATTTTCTCTAAGTTTCGTTTCGTTAGGGGCCATGTTTGACAGGCATATGTGAGTGTGGGAAGTAGGCATGTTTCCATGGTTTTTGTTTTTATTTTGGTTTGCATCTTGCTCTTAAATATTTCTTTTAGAGTCCAATATTTATTCCAGGTAGATTTGATTCTTCTTTCTATTTCCTTTTCTGTGCAGTTCTTAAAAGTAATAAAAACCTGCCTGTACACACTTTTAATTCGTGAGAAAAATCGTGATTTCACTTTGCACAACGCCGCGATCGAACCCCAAGCCATCCCGCCCAGCAGTCGTACTTTTAGACCTGCAAAGAAGTATTATTTACAGAATTTTATATTATTGTTTCGGAGACCACACAGACTTGTCCTTCTGTGTTTTCCTTCATATTAGTGACCCCAGCTTCTCCGGTAAACATCCCGGGCGTCACTCTGTCTGGCTATATTGATTGCGTAGATCCGAGTACGAATACGAATACGCCGATACGACGCGACGTACGACCGATACGCGCCGCCTCGCGTCGTAATGACACTTCTTTAGTTTCTGGTGAGTAGAATGAGATTTGTTTCAAGGTTTATTTTTGTATTAATTCCAGCTTAATATAAATTATTATATATTAAAGTGACTTCTAAAGTAGATTAATAATAACGAAAGACATTTAGTATCTTGAACCTCTTTGGATATATGTAACTTCATCATCACGATTTCAGCCGAAAAACGCCAACATGTGGAAATAGGCCTCCCCCAAGTACCGCTACTTTGACTGGTTCTATGCTTCTTGCATCCAGCGGATTTCTGCAGCCTTCACCAGGTCATCGGTCCACCTTGTGGGAGGCCTTCCAACTTTAAGTCTTCCCGTACGCGGTCGCCACTCCAGAACCTTCCGGCTACATCGGCCATCTGTTCTGCGAGCAATGTGCCCATTACCAATTAAGTTTGGCAATTCTTCGGGCTATGTCGGTGACTTTTTCTTCTACGGATCTCCTCATTTCTGATTTTTTTGCGTAGGAAAACTCCAAGCATAACTTTCTCCATTGCCCTTTGGGTGACTTTTAGCCTTCTTAAATATGAGGCCCATTGAGAGCAAACATGGTTCAGTGCCACTATGGGCAGCACGCTCTGATCCAAAGACTTTCCGTCTGAAGACAATGCGATATATGTGCGCAAAAAGGCAACTTAACAAAAATCCCAAAACTTAAATAATCTTTTTTTCTAGTGTCAAGTATAGGGGAGCGAGGGTCTTATTGTATGACCGATGAATCTATCTAAGTTACACAAACAAGCCATATTCCTACCTGACTAAATTTAACACAAGAGCTATTTTCGCTTCATTACGACCTTAAAAACAAATATAAACAGCCTTATGTGAGTGTAATGTCATTGGCATTACTGCACATAAAGATAAATGATAAATGATAAATGATTTATTTCTGTAAGTAGGTTTGTACAAACACTTTTACACGTCAATCATATTTTTTTTAAACTAGATGAGGTCGGCGTTTCCTATCTGACTACTCTGAGAAGAAAGGCCGAAACAAACTCAGAGGTCACAGTCTCTTTTAAAGTCCAGACATAATCTTGGTCAGATCATGTGAAGACCATGTGGATTGGTGTCTGAAATGGTCTTTTGAGGAAAGAACCACACAGATTGAGTGGACCTGTCCAATCAGTGCACGCATTTATCATAATCATGCAGCTCAACTCAGAACTTGAGGAGCTCAAAGATTTGACGAACAATACCAAAGAAAGGACATTTGGGTAGGCCGCATAAATTACTCAAACTGCCAGATTAACATTAAAACTAACTGAGAAATAGATGAAACACAAAACAAAACATGACCCACACAGTCCTCACATTCACAATAATTAAAACAATAATAATATTATACTTCTCAAAGTAAATATTCATGTCAAAGTGTATATAATAATAATCAAATGTCGAAGAGTATAAGTTTGAAAAAAAACAAAAGAACAACATTCAGTATGCAAAAATTGGAGCAGGTCAATCCCAAGATGTTTTGTCCTCAATATAATCCTTAACGGTATAAAAGGCTTTCAGGCACAACTTACGTTTAATGAATGATTTAAATTTATTGAGACTTAGATCTTGAACATGGCTTGGAAGTTTGTTATAAAAGCGTATACATTGACATCTGAATGATCCACCTATTTTTTTGAGCCTTGTTGATGGTACAACAAATTTGTGTTTGTTCCTAGTATTTATACTATGGATATCGCTGTATTTTTTAAACAATTTAATATTTTTATGGGCATATAAAAGATTTTCAAAAATATACTGTGAAGGCACAGTCATTACATTAATCTCCTTAAATTTCTCTCTGAGAGAGTGTCTCGGACTTAATTTATAAATTGATCGAACAGCTCTTTTCTGCAACACAAAGATAGTTTGAATGTCGGCGGCATTTCCCCACAACAGAATACCATACGACATTACACTATGAAAATAGCTAAAGTACACAAACGGGCTGTCTCTATATCAGTTAAATTACGATTTTTTCTAACAGCGTATGCTGCAGAGCTAAGCTTTTTCGACAATTTATCTATATGTGGGCCCCACTGAAGCTTGGCATCCAAGGTTAAGCCCAAGAATACAGTGCTATCTTCAGGATTCAATTCTTCGCCCTTTATCAACACATTAGTTTTCACCTGCCTAACGTGAGGTAGCGTAAACTTAATGCATTTGGTTTTTTTTCATTAAGAAGTAAATTATTAACATTGAACCAGTGAACTACTTTTGAGATTGCGCTATTTACATCGTCATTAACCAGCTGCTGACGTTTAAGTTTAAACAAAAGTGAAGTGTCATCCGCAAACAACACTATTTCATGATTATCCTTTATGAGGTAAGGCAAGTCATTAATATAAATAAGAAACAAGAAAGGACCAAGAATCGAGCCCTGTGGGACTCCCATTGATACTAAGGATCCGGGAGATCTTTTTCCATTTACATCAACACACTGAATCCTATTACACAAATATGAAATAAGAAGATCCAGTGCGGTATTCCGGATCCCGTAGTGGCGGAGTTTCCTGATTAAAGTTTCATGAAGCACGCAATCGAATGCTTTAGATAAATCACAAAAGATGCCCAAGGCATCGTATTTGTTTTCCCATGCATTGTAAATATGCCCTAAGAGTTCAACACCGGCATCGGTAGTTGAACGACCCCTTGTAAAACCGAACTGTTTGCTGTGTAATAAATTATGTTTATTAAAAAATCTTTGCAGTTGGTCTAAAATTAATTTCTCAAAAATTTTACTAAAGGTAGGTAGTACTGAAATAGGTCTATAATTAGAGGGGTCTGATGTATTACCTGATTTAAACAAAGGTATTATTTTACTATTCTTCATTAGGTCAGGAAACTCCCCACAGTCGATACAATTATTAAATATAAGAGCTAAAGTAGGTGCTGCAATGTCTATAATTGACTTAGCGACTTCTACTGAATTACCCCATAGATCTGCAGTCTTTTTTACATTCAAAGTGTGAAAGGTTTTAATTATATCTCTACAGCTAATATGTTCAAAATGAAATTCTGAATCACAAACATTAACATTTTCCTTAAGCAAAGACTCAGCAACAGAAGGTGATGAGTTTAGAAATTTTGTAGTTGAAACGGGAATATCTGTAAAGAAATTTTCAAAAGCCGCAGCGACTTGTGAGTCTGCTGTTATTATTTTGTCATTGATAGACAGGCTGTAGTCAGTATTTCGGTTACTAGACCTAGATAAAGATTAAATTGCTTATAAGCTTGTAAAACCATGGGCCTTAAACATAAGTGGCGAAATGTGGGCGTGCCATAGGTAGACTTGCTGTGTTTAATATAACCTCCTCCTTTTTGAAGTCGGTTAAAAATACCTAGACCCAGTGCTTGGGGGCGGCTTATGTCCAGAAGTGGAGGTCTTTTGGCTAAAATGATGATGATGATGATGATTAAAGACCAGAAATTTAGAATATGAAAAAAAAAACATAATTACTATTAAATGATAATGATAAATGATTTTGTTTCTGTAAGTAGGTTGGTACAAACACTTTTACACGTCAATCATATTTTTTTAAACTAGATGAGGGCGGCGTTTCCTATCTGACTACTCTGAGAAGAAAGGCCGAAACAAACTCAGAGGTCACAGTCTCTTTTAAAGTTCAGAAGTAATCTTGGTCAGATCATGTGAAGACCATGTGGATTGGTGTCTGAAATGGTCTTTTGAGGAAAGAACCACACAGATTGAGTGGACCTGTCCAATCAGTGCACGCATTTATCAGTAATCATGCAGCTCAACTCAGAACTTGAAAAATTTTATTACTAAGTAGCTGATTTTTTTTGCCAATAATTAAAAAGTTATTTAGATTTAAACCTCGTGAGTTACTTTATTTTATATTTGTATAGCTATAATGCTCATAGTATTTTTGCATGCCGAATGTACAAGGACTCTAACATTATTTGTAACATCTGATTTGTAATACGTATATTATTTGCAATCAAATATATTTTATTATACGTCTGCCTAACCCTTAGTGGAATAAAGGCGTGATGAACGGCACGTCAACCCGGAATAACTAGGCTATTTAGCTTTGGTAACAGGCGCTAATTGACGCTGCTATTCTGCTTTTACAATGTGTTTGCCAATTGGCAAATACGTTGTTTACTCATACATCACAAATCTATGCGCTATCTGTCTGAACCTCGTATCGTATGTAAGATCATAGTTAATAAAGCATATACAGTGTGGATTTTTTGGCAGTAAGGAAAATGTTCATAGGAAATTTTGCGACATTTTCATTCGCATTTGTAGATTTTGTAAATATAATATTAAGTCACTAAGGTATCGACCCCGACTCACGCGTTGTTTACCGTGGGTTTGAATCGAGGCAAGCTCTGTACTTTCTGTAAATAATTTCATCCCACTGCTCCCAAAACGGTGAAGGAAAACATCGTGAGGAAATCGACATGTCCTAGAACGAAAAATTAGAAGACATGACATCTATCAACCCTAGCTGGACTCGCGTGGAAGTTTACAGCCCACTCCCTCTCGAAGAGACGAGGCCTGTGTCCCAGGAGTGAGATTACTGATTATGGTGAAGAAAATTGGCATCGTTGTGTAAACAAGTTAGAACTGCGACTAACAACGCGCGAGCCGAGCACTACTTACATCCAAAATGGTCGAAGTAACTAGCCTACGGCACATAAAAAATTACGATCGATATGGGTATTATTTGAAGACCACAAAAAGACGCTCACTTATGGTATTAGCATATATTTTTTTTTAAGAAATCATATTAAGTTTTATTTGATCATTGATTTAAGTTCCCTACTAATATTACAAATGCGAAAGTAACTCTGTTACGCTTTCACGCCTAAACTGCTGAACCGATCGTTATTAAATTTGGTAGAGATATAGCGTGGGATATGGAGAAGGATATAGGCTACTTTTTTACGCGATAACCGACATCCACACTGGTGGACCCGCGGGCAAAAGCTAGTTAAATATATAGCTTTTTGCAAGTATGCCAAATTGATCCTGCTTTTTATAAGGATCAAGATTTCTAAAAACATCCGAAATCGCAAAAGATTTTCCCGACCAAACCATTCACCCTGTATACAGGGATGTAACACCTTCCCGAGTAAAATTTACGAGGGCACGTGTCTTCGAGCCGATGCCGACACGTTACTGCATATTGGTTGCCGAATTATTATACCAATAGCGCTTTATTACCGATCATAGTTTAGCTGGTAACAGTAGTTGATAGTTTGATATTGTAGCTTGAGTGTGTAGCGTAATAGTTGGAGATATCGTGTCGCGAGAGACTTGGAAAACAATATTGACGTAAAGGATACAGGGACTTTGGTAGCATGAAGCTTTTTTAGGTTTGTTACCTCAGAACTCTGTCATTTGTAAACCGATTTGGAAAATCTTCTTTTGTTTGTAAGGGTATATTTAGAGTCTTGGCAGAGTCGCGGATTTGTTCTAAAGAGTTACCGTGGCCCTGGCACAGTCAACTGAAGGAACACGGGTGGGTTTTAGTCAGTAAAAGTCTGACACGCCCTCCTGCTTAGCCCAGAGCGGGTGAAGTCATTTGATGAATTCCCAAAAAAAAAAAAGTTATATTTTAGAGTCCCACATGAATTTATTTTGGTCAAATTCTGATTAATGATTTTTGAGTTAGTTTCAATAATACGTTTTATTTCCACATAGTGTATGTTGATGACGTTATAATACCTGTAACTGTTATTTACTTAACAAGTGAAGGTATACGAATTTGTGTGGGCGTAGCCCCACTACAACTAAAAAGTGAAAAATGTAAAGTTTATTTAACAGACTAGCAAAAAAACACTTAAGTACTTTAATTTCGGAAATCGGTGGCAAAACAACGAAAATACAAAACCAAAGACACCGACTTCCGGAAGAAAGTTATTTTTCGCTCTATAGCTAAAATGTAGCTTCAGAGCGAGTGTGTGTTGTAGTGATTTATTTGAAAGTCGCTTGTTTTTAAAACAACCGACTTCCAAAAAAACACTACAAAGCGAAAAATAAGTTTAATTTTGGAACTCGGTGTCAAAAAATTAAAATACAGCTCGAAAGACACCGACTTCCGAAATTAAAGTTATTTTTCGCTTTGTAGTGTTTTTTTGGAAGTCGGTTGTTTTTTTTTTTAAGTTTTTTTTCACTTTTTAGTGGTTCACATGTGCTTACCCCTTCACAGCATACCGGCGTGATGTTATGTTATGAACTGGTGTAAGCAATAGACAGACATGAGATTTCAGCAATCCCAGTCCATTTGCTATCATTTATTGAGGAGTTCTGTTGCCTATCTCCAAAGTTCTTCGTCAGATCTTCACCAAATTGAAATGGGACCACTCCGAGAAAGTACTCTTCCAAAAAATACCTAAATCGCTTCGTGTGCCTAAAAAATTTGAAGAGTTCTCTTTATTTCTCCAGGATCCCATCATCAGATCCTGACTTGATGATCATGGGACCACCTGGGAAGTATACCCTTTCAAACAAAAAAAATATCCAAATCGGTCCAGCCATCTTCGAGTAATCGGGGAACATACATAAAAAAAAGAAAAAAAAAAAGGTTCCGACGAATTGAGAACCTCCTCCTTTTTGAAGTCGGTTAAAAATATAGGAATGGGCAACTAGCTTCAACTTTCTGACTGACTGAACGACTTTTAGACGGTTAAAATGAATTTGAATCATTAACAGTCAAAAGAGTCACCACTCAGCCATTCTCTTCAAAAATCCATCCAATTTATCGAAAAGGTACCTCACATGTTATATACGTCCACGAAAAATCATTAAGGCTTCCATAAAAGAAGCCGTACATCACAAACCCATTCCGGCCAGCTGTCATCAAAAAATTAGCCAACGTTGCAGAAAAGGTTTGAGGGCCGTGATTGAGCTATGGTCGCCGATTGGATTAGAATATTTCGGCCGTTACGGCCACGTGTCATGACCGCTCGTAATGGCCGAGAATTTTACGGTAAATTACTTCCTAGGTAGCTGTGGACTGTATGTTAATGTGTGTGGATAATAGCTGGGGTTTAGGTAAAGGGCAGAGGTGGGACACGACAATGGAGTAACTAATTGCGTATTTTGTGAGCCTTTGTTTTTATCAAGTTGCTGCGTTATATTTAGGCTAGATATAAATAGGATACGATAGAAAGCCGTGGTGGCGCAGTGGTAACTGCTGCGACTTACTAGTTGTAGACCGTAGATTCCAACCCAGATAGGAGCATTCATCATCATTTCAGCCGAAATACGTCCACTGCTGGTAATAGGCCTCCCCCAAGCTCCGCCACTCCGAACGGTTCTGTGCTTCCCGCATCCAGCGGACTCCTGCGGCCCTCATAAAGTCATCGGCCCACCTTGTGGGAGGCCTTCCAATTTTACGTCTTCCGGTACGCGGTCGGCACTCCAGAACTTTTCGGCCCCATCGGCTTTCTGTTCTGCGAGCAATGTGCCCTGCCCACTGCCACTTAAGTTTGGCAGTTCTTCGGGTTATGTCGGTTATCTTGGTTCTCCTGGGGATCTCTTCATTCCTTATTCGATCACGTAGGGTAACTCCAAGCATAGCTCTCTCCATTGCCCTTTGGGTGACTTTAAGCCTTCTTATGAGGCCCATTGTCAGCGACCATGTTTCGGTTCCAAATGTCATCACTGGCAACACGCACTGGTCCAATACTCTCGTCTTGAGACACTGCGGTATCTAAGATCTTGCGTAGCTTCCTGAACACTGCCCAACCGAGTCGGATTTGACGATAGAAGCATTAGTTTGTGTTAATTATTTCATCAAAATGACATCTGCCAACCTGCACTGGGCCCGCGTGGTTGATTACTGGCCCTCTCCCTCTCACCGAGAGGAGGCCTGTGTCCCAGCTGTGGGGACGTTATAGGCGGGTTATGCTCCTGCTTATATTATAAGATGTACCCAAGAATGTGGACGAAACATGAGTAGGTATGTAAAAATCGGAGCACATGGAATTCCGAAAAGTTTTTGTCTTCCTGTCCAAATGAGAAAAATCGTATGTCAAACAATCTGCATAGACTTTACCCAATTATGTTGGGGTCGGCTTTCAGTCTAATCGGCTCCACCAGTATCTACCTATCTATCTATATAAATAAAAATAAAAGTCCTGACTGACTGACTCATCAACGCCAAACCCTTGGACCTAGAAAACTGAAATATTGCACCAGAGGTTCCCTTTATTATATAGACAAAGAATAAGGAAGGATTTTCCGAAATTCAACCCTAACAGAGTTAAATTAGGGATCAAAGTTCCGCGCGGGCGAAGCCGCTGGCAAAAGGTAGTTTTACATAAAGCGACTGCCTCCACATCTTAACTGAGTTGTGGCGGTCAGATAGACAGACTAATGGCTTAACGTGCTTTCCGAGGCACGGAAGAGTCTCGAAAAGAAAAGAAAAATCGAGAAGGAAAATCTTATTTATCAAATGTACTTATTAAAGTTAAACATTAATTGCACTGATAAATCTGTAAAGTCAAAGGTCAGCCCTAGAGATGTAAATTGAAAAAAAACAAAATGGTTTTTTTCACAATCTTGAAAAAAAACATGAAAAAAAACTTGGCGCCGTTGTTTTTTTTCTACATTTGGTTTTTTTTTCAGAAAAAGTGAAACACTATAACTAAAGTGGAATAAAACACTAAATTTGATTGTTTTGTTTTTATTCAAGTCAAATTATGTTTAAATCAATGGGTAACATTATTATGAACTTAAAAAATACTTAATGTGTTACACTCATCTGTATCAGTATCAGTAGCTACGGCTACGCTTGTTTTATCAGCATCGGAATGACGTTCTGTGTCTGTATTTGTTTCATCTGATTCTGAATCAACGACTATACTATCAGGGACTCTATTACTTTCTGCTTGTGTTAATATTGTTGATGATTGTACTGATTGCAATCTTAAATTGTGCGCAATGTACACTATTTTCCTAGCCCTGTCATTTGTCAGTCTATTACGTTTCTTGGTATGAATATCGCTGTAGGTACTAAATGTTCTTTCGCACGCAGCTGATGTAATAGGAAGAGAGAGAAATTTGACGGCTACTTTAGACAAAGCAGTTGATTTGCAAAGTCCTGCCCACCAAGCAATGGAATTCAATTTGTTCACCGATGACCACAAAAAAGTCTTAGAAAAAAACTCTTGTTTTGCTATGTAATTTGCAAGCTCTGCCAGTACTATATCCTCTTCGATATCTGGTATCTTTATAGCAGCATTATAAATTTGTTCTACAGCAGCCGTTTCTTCTTCTGGAGTCAGATCGCATCCTTTAAAATGAGGATCCAATAGGTTCGCGATTTTATGAACGTCATATATAGCGAATGCCTTTCTATTTTTGAGTATTTCTCTGACTTTTTTTTCCTCGGATTTTAACAGGGGGCTCTTGTCCAACATGTCTTCCACATTGACTTCAATTTTTTTATATAAACTTAAAACATGAGACATCTGTGGAGTGTCACTTTCTGCAATTGTAATAGTGTCTAATATTGGTTTCAATAAATTGTAGAATCGAGTAACATTATCCCAAAAGTCATCGCTCAACATATTTACTTTTAATGCTTCCACTTTATTTATAACATCTGAAAGACTCTCATCAATCGCCATGGTTTTAATAGTTTGTTTGTTTTCTTTTAAACTCTCTAAGCAGGAGACTAGAGATCCCCAGCGCGTTTTAACTGGAAGTTTAAGACTTAATTTGACGCCGGTGGTCAACTGCTTTTCTACGAAAGCTGTGTTAAGCTTGTGAGAATTCTTTATAGCCTTGACACAAGCTGTTGCGTCGGCTATGAGGGTCTTTAAAGTTGGCAAAGTATTCATATCAGTAAATATTAATTGGAGGGAGTGTGCTAGGCACCCGTAGGTAAATAAGTTTGTCCGTGCGTACTTCGTTTCGAGTAGTCTCCAAGCTGCCTTCATATTAGCAGCATTGTCAGTTACAACGCCAAATACCTTTTGAGGTCCTATTTCATCAATGACACAACTCATTTCTTGAGCCATGAATTCTGCAGTGTGACCTGATCTTCCTGTCTGTAAAACCTTGTAAAGAAAAGCTTTCGGCGTCGTGACAACAAAATTTACGATAGGCTCATTTCTAATGTTGCTCCAGCCATCCACAGCCAATGCAACAGAATGAGCAGCGGCAATTGCCTCTGCTACCAACGCAGACACATTCTTGTGCTCATTTTCCAATAACTGGCCTGACAACATGTATCGAGAAGGTAGTTTATATGCTGGCCGAAGAAACGAAAACAATGTCCTCCAATGAGAATTTTCCACCACACTGAGAGGTGATCTGCTCGCAAAAATTGCCCTGCTGAGAAGCTCATCTGCCTTGTCTTGATCTTCTGGATTCATGTTGTCTATAAAAGCTGCAATACCTGGTGTCTTTAACTTTTTTACAAGCATAGATGTACTGGCAATGCTGGATACTTCTAAAAAGAAAAGACAGTGCGGTAAGGTAAGGAACACTATAAATCACTACAACATAGTTATTTGATAATAAATACATACATGGACTACGAAGCGGCAGTTTTTTTAATAATATTATTTTTAAGTTTCAACAAATGCAGCTCGGACTTTTAACACGGAGTTCCGTAGTTCGAGTCAAGAAGCCAGTACAATCAAAAGAGTTGATCATGTTCGGATTAATTTGAATTTAATCATCATCACAAAAAAAACGCGAGAAAACAGAAAAATACAAAAAAAAAATGTACTTACGCTGTGGAACTTGTGTGGTTGTCTTCATATATTTATCTTTTACAGAGTCTGGGCATTTTTTACAGAGTTCTAGATGCTTTGACATTCTTGTGCCGTTTTTTGTAAGACGTTTTGAGCAGAATGTGCATTCTACTTTAGGTACTTTGGAAGTGGAAACAACATTGTTAAAAAGATTTGCCACGACTGATGTCTTTCGACCTGAACCAACTCGTTTCGGCATATTTACAAATATAACAAAAAACTACTACTATAAAATTACTCAATACGATTTTAATATTTACCTACTTAACACTCACACAGAACACTCAACAAAAACGAACTCTCACTGTCTCAAGCTTTCTGCAGTCTGCACGCAAATCAACCAAAACATAAACCAAACGAGGATTAGGGAAATCCCCGTCCGTAAATGTAGTTTATATTTGGTATTGCCAATTATGTTAAGACATGTATGTACTATTTAACAAAAAAACAATTGGTATTTTCTTATTGAACAAAAACAAAATTAAAATAATATCAACTAATATACAATAACCGCCTTACCATATTTTTATTTTCCTACTCATGAAAAAAAACCAGCTCCAGAAAAAATACTGTTTTTTTTCATGTTTTTTTTAAACGTTTTTTTTTCATCTCAGATAAAAAACCGTTTTTTTACAACTCTAGTCAGCCCTCGTGGCTCCATGACACGTGTCGTGTGGGTTTCGGTTCACAGAATAACACCTATGTATGTGTTAATTTGTGTATGGCCCCGAATGTTGACATCACACCGGATTGTGGGTAACACAGAGACGGAGAGCAACGTTCAATCTATCAGTAAAACAATAATAATTTAGTCGAACGGTCGTAAAAATATCGCGGCAGGATTTTTTTGTCCACTGGATCTTCGACGCAATGTTTAGTGCCGAGAGTTGAAAATCGAACAGTGTTTTTTTCGACGCTCCGGGATGTACTTTGTCGGGATTCTCAATGCTCGGTTCCACAACGACAGTTCAAAATCTAGTGTGTGTCTTAAATGCTCCCGCAAATAGCGCGATGTGATTCTAGTAGATCAATTTCCATGAAGTTTTCATATAAATCGTTCTATTACTGTCGCGTGGTTTTCAATGTATATTTAAGTATAAATATTCTAAGTTGCACTATCTTATGTTCTAGTTTTTTTATTCTGATATTTCAATATACACATACAAATCATATTTTTAAATATTAGAATATAAAATATACAAAAACATTTAAAAATATAAAAATAGTAGCCCACCGGTATCAGGAACAGAGTCCAAGCTACCGGCGGTCAGGGCTCCAGAGAGAGGAACTTCCTAACAATGCGAGCCGTGTCCAGGAGTACCGCTTTCTGGATCAAGCCCTTGATCCAGCTGCCCAACTAGAGCCTCCTTAGGTGTTGGTCGAGGCTCTTTGGTATCAAACCATTGGCTGATTTGACTATCGGTACAATGATCGCTGAGTCCACATCTCACATGTCGCCAACCTCGCGAGCCAAGTCAAGATACTTGATTTGTTTATCTTTCTCGGCTTTCACGAGGTTCCCGTCATGCGGGACCGTTATGTCAACGATCATTGCACGCCGCTCTAGTCGATCCACCATCACTATATCAGGCTTATGGGCAACAATAGTCCTGTCAGTGATGATGGATCGATCCCAGTACAGTGTGATATGTCCATTTTGGAGAACTGGGTCGGGCACATACCTGTAGTACGGCACTTCCGATTCCACAAGGCTGTATTTCAGAGCAAGTTGCTGGTGAATAATCCTGGCTACAAGGTTGTGCCTATGCAAATACTCTTCGTTAGCTAGACGAGAACACCCGGAGATTATGTGTCTGATTGATTATTATGAATTATTCTGATTATTATTATGTTGGCATTGGTAATTGTGAGTTAGTACGTAAAGAATTGTGTGTTAGCATGTAAGTAATTGAGTTATTTTATTTTGAACGTGAGCAGTGGTGGCTCAGAGGTAACGGTCGCGACTTACGGTCATAGGTTCGAATCCAGACAGGCGATATACTTTGTGTTAATTATTTCATCACCGCTGTTCTTAAAATGGTGAAGGAAAACATTGTGAGGAAACTTGCATGTCCTAGAACCAAAAATTCGAAGACATGTGACATCTACCAACCCGCACTGGGCCCGCGTGGTGGATTAAGACCCACTCTCTCTTACAGAGAGGAGGCCTATGTCTCAGCAGTGGGAACATTATAAGCTGATTATGAATGTATTTGAAATGAGTGTCTGTGGTTTTGAGTAAAATCTAGCGAACTGACCATCTTTTTACACGCTTTATATTAGCTTCACTTGTATGTTTGTACGAGTATGTAACCGACTCCTTAGAGCGCGATTTTGACCCACTTTAAACGGTCAGATTTCATTGAAACTTAGTAAACTTATCGAGGACCGATGACAATTCAATTTAGAAAAAAAAACTGCGAAAAATGAAAAAAAGGAAAAATAAAACACGTTTTTGTAGTTATCAAAACTAAAAAATAGAAAATAAATAATAGTTAAAATAACTAAAAAACACGCTTTAAAAACCCGTCAAGCACCCCACGCTTTTGAATTGAATTAAATTATTTTCTCCTTTTTTAGTTTGGTTTTTAAAGCGTGTTTTTAGTTTTTTAAACTATTATTTATTATAACATCATGTTGTAATGAAACGTACATTTACGAATAAATTTGATTTGATGTGATGCTGCCATATCGCGCCTGTCAGTGAGAGCCTTAAAAATCATCCCCAAACAGACATAAAAAAGTTGAGAGCACATATTAATTTATTTATTATTTATTAAAACTTAATGCACAAGTAAAAAATACTGTACAAAGGCGGACTTAATGCCTGAGGCATTTTCTACCAGTCAACCAATGGTTTCCAACTTAACATCCTACCTTTTAAAACATCTAAAGTACAAAACAAAACAGCCAGGTACACACCGTTTACACCCGTCTTGCCCATTAAGAACTTATCTAAATGATTACTTAGTACAACAACTGTCGGTCAGCCCGGCACAGGAAGGGACCGCCGGTAGGCGTCAGGGACTGTCGGCTGACTATGTGAGAAATAGGTCGGCGAAGCGGATAGGCAGATAGGTAGGGTGTTTGTGTTGAGGTGTTAGTTTGAAATAGGTTTAATTTGTTTAGTGAGAGATGTTTTTAAACCTTCATAGACCTTCTGCTAGGGGTACGGGTTGTTCGAAAGAGATACCGTGGCTCCTGGCACACAGGCAACTGAAGGGACACGGGTGGGTTTTAGTCAGTCAAAGTCTGACATGCCCTCCTGCTCCACCCAGAGCGGGAGAAGTTATTTGATAATTTCCCTCCCTCAAAAAAAAAACCCTCACTGACCTGAACGCCAATTTTCGTAATTCAAAACGTTCAAAATCTAGTCACAATCTCATCTCGGTGACAATTAAATGTCAAAAACTTGGCAAAAATGTATGGAAACTCTAAAGGTCTTATTCATAAAAAGTTATCGAACATCTAAACAGTTGCTAAAGTCTGGTTTTCAAAGAGAAACGAGACTTTAGCAACTGTTTAGACGTTCGATAACTTTTTATGAATAAGGCCGTAAGTATTTTTTACAGATTGAAACCGAGTTCAGACCGTGAACCTTCCTAAAATTGCGTATCACGCTCGCACGTTAACCTAATTAGGTTAAGGCTATTAATCATAATCTGAATGATTATGAAAGATATTCCGAATCCATTGCTTTCTATGTTAAAAAAAATTGTCTTCTCAAAAACGTAAATAACGCAATGTATGTTGCTGAGCCGTCAAAATGAAAGCCACTCCTTCTGTTAGTATGATACGCTATTACCTCTCTGGTGGGACATAATTTTAGTCATATCGACATGTATAGAAAGAAGAATACATCGGACAAAAGCAGGACAAGTCTTTAACTGTCCTGCTGCCAGACAAATAAGATACTTATGCTCATACGAAGAAGGAAAGAGTATTGATTACCTACCACATCACACGCTCGCTCACATTCAATTGTTAAATTTTGGCTTGGTCTGAAGTCACCTTCTTGTACCAGGCCTTCGGCTAGTACATCAGCGTATGACTTGCCTTCTTCAGCAGCTTTGGCCCAAACATTAACTGGTTCAGGTAAAACTGAAGGTACTTCGGTTACAGAGGGTACAGTTACCTGTAATGGGACAACTTCAGGCGGTTTGACAACTAAAACATCCTTTTTATCATCTTTTTCCTTCTTTTTCTTCTTCTTACTCTTTCTAGTTTTTGTTTCAACATGTTCTTCTAGCACTTTATCTGTAGTTACTTCAGCTTCCAATACTTACTGCCAGACAAATAAGATACTTATGCTCATACGAAGAAGGAAAGAGTATTGATTACCTACCACATCACACGCTCGCTCACATTCAATTGTTAAATTTTGGCTTGGTCTGAAGTCACCTTTGCTTTGCAAGTGCAAACTACGTACGTACCTAAGTCTTAAGTACCGAGGGACAATTGCCGTATTTCTATGAACTGTCGCATTCTATTCCGTGTCTATATGCTAGAAAAACCTCTAGTTTACCAACATTTTTGCAAATTTTTGACATTGATTGCGCAGAGGAGATTTTGACTAGATTTTGAACGTTTTTTTTAAATACGGAACATTCTCCAGGATTCCTCAAGAAGAGTTATTTGTTACCGGAATTTGGCAGTATCTTAGATCATTTAAAAAGTAGATACCTACACATAAACAATGATATTGCTCCTAATTTATTTGGGGTCGACGCAGCATGTCTTTGTACTTCCACAGTTCTCTATTAGTCGTCATCTCCGTAGTCACACCCTTTCTAACCATTTCATCATTCACACAGTCCATCCATCGTTTCTTTGGTCTCCCCTTACTTTTTATATACAGTGATATTACAAATGACAAAATAACAAGGCAGGTTGTCAACCTGTATTTTAGTGCTCAAGAAACAGATTCACAAACCTTGAAGTTACACCAATTAGTGTTCAAAATAATACCTAACAAACAACTACGATACAAAGTACAAGCTCCAGTTCTCCCTTCGCCCATTAATTATAAACTTTCAAATGAATCGCTACTACAATTCGTTTTCACAAGTTTTATTCAACTTACTTTCTTAAAGTTGTTAAATGATTAAAGGTTTTATTTCTGTAAGAAGGTTTTTACAAATACTTTTACACGTCAATAATATTAATTTTTTAAACTAGATGAGGTCGGCGTTTCCTATCTGATTACTCTGAGAAAGGCTGAAGCAAACTCAGAGGTCACAATCTCTTTTAAAGTCCAGACATAATCTTGGTCAGATCATCTGAAGACAATGTCGATTTGAAATGATATTTTGGCGAAAGACAAATTAAGTGCACTATTCAGTCAGTGCACGCATATTTTAGTTACTGTGCAGCTAAACTCAGAACATCAAGGAGATTAGATTGTCATAAATGTTATCGATTCTACAATAGCATAGTTACCTTCATTATTGCTGGGCATCCTCTCTTTGGCGTTTTCATTGGCCGTCCCCAGACGTGACAATGCTTTGATCAAAATATTACCTACAACTTAAAAGGCCAATAAATATATATTTTTTGATTTTTTAGAGGATTTTGTTTTGTAATTTTTTATTTAACCTATATTTCCTGCTTTTTAAACGTAATATAGTAATAGTAAACACGCTACGATCGACACATGTCACGCTTAAATCTGCGCAGCCTTACGTATGTCGCCCACAGTGAAGTTTGTTACTAATTTATCCTCATTCCTCATCCTGATCCATTCGTCCATTTATCTATAACCTATTCATTGAAAACTTTTCAATGAGCCCAAACACGATACTTCTGCTGTTTGTTGGTGAGTAACTTGGGTATCCTGGAAATTGCAGGTGATGCTCCAGCATCAGTTTAAGGTTACATTGTTCGTCTAATATCATTAACGTAATAGAATACCTCGAGTCGATCAGACCCGTGGAAGATGCTCAAATCCCTTCATCAACCAGAAAAGAGCTGATAATCTTCAAACGGCTGAACCGATTTTGATTAAACATGTCTATGAACCACCGCTAGAAAACCTATTTTTAAATTTAAAAAACCGCACCCAAATCGGTTCACCCGTTTAAGAACTACGGTGCCACAGACAGACACACATAGCGGTCAAACTTATAACACCCCTTTTTTGTGTCAGGGGGGGGTTAAAAATAGGCATAAATCCACCACGTTTGGTAGACGAATTAGTGATCACAGCATGTTGTTATTAAAAGACACGAGGGCGCTGCCAATCCTCTTGACAACATCCCTGGGTCACACAAAGGAAGTGATTGTTCAGCCTTATTTTTTTGCTAAAATAATATACATTTATCACAACCAACCTAAAAATATGAACATCAATCCGCCTACAAAGCGTTTTACTACGAGAAGTCTACGGCGTAGACGTACGATTAATCGTAGCGGCCGGCCTACGCTTCTACGAGCGAACACAAAAAACAAAATGAAAGGAACTTTTTAATACAGAAAAGCTTATTTGATATTCCGTAATACGATACTTTAAGAGCAACATTAAAACAAAATGTAACCCAAATAAAGTAACTCGGTTGCTCGATATCATTTGGCGACACGAGAGTCGCTGCGCACAAAATTGAATATAACAAATATTTCAATGGAAGAACGTAGAATCAATAAAGTATCATGCCAAATGAGGGAATCCGTACTGTACATAATTTGATTCATGTCAACAGTAAATTTTGCACAGGGACACTCACAAATAGTCTGCAAAATAAGCGAGCCTCACCCCCAGCCGGCAGGCGTAAATCAATAAATTCCATTGTTCAACTGAAGTTGTATTTTGCGCCATCTAGTAGTGTATAGATGTACTATTGTGAAGTGTTGTGTGAACGGAACCTTTTTGTATTGAAGTTGCGGCCGATAGATGGCGTTGTACTCAATATTTTGTTTGTTTGTTTCAGGTACATTACAAAAGAGATCATTGTTGGAGAATAGTTGTGGCGGTGTTCCAGACAAGCTACGGATTTATATGGCTTTAAAAATGGAAAGCATTCAGAATAACGCCCTGGAAGAATTTCTAAAATAAAAGCAATGAGACTAAACACCATGTTATAGTTTTGACTTTTTGAAATTTTCCGAAATGCTCAAAGAACGGTTTTCATATTATATTGTAATATGTAAAATAGAAAACTATAAGGCAATTTATCGGTGTCCTTCCCAAAATCGACTAAATTGAGTCCCCGACAGGCACAGCACTATTTAATGGACAAAACAATAAACCCAAGTTCGATTTCACATTAAACGAATCGTAAATAATGAGGAAACAACGTTTTACGACACTCCTCGAATTAGTGCCTTTTGAAGAAAATACGATTTTGTACCTTATAGGCAGTTATAGGTTGAGAAGGGTAGGTTAGGTAGTTACTTGATTTGACTTTTTTGCTCGAGTTAAAAAAAATTCAGGAAGTACCTAAAATGTTTTGTATTGGTTAGAATTAAAACGAAACTACACAAATAATTAAAAATATTCTACTAATAATCGTTTTAGTTAGGTACCTACTAGGCCATGCACTATAGCTATGGGATTTCATTTTGTGCATAGCTACGAAATTATTGAAAGAAAGAAATGGTTAATTTGGTATAATTAGAGATATGTTATGTTAATTCTTATTTATTTATTTATCTATCTATGCTTTATTCTACACCAGAAAATACAAAATAAAACGACTACGATAATAACTACCGTACTATTATTATAAATCTGAAAGTTTGTATGTTAAGAGTCTAGATGTTTGTCACTGAATCACGCAAAAACGGCTGAACGGATTTGGGCCAAATTTGGCACACCGATAGTTTATAACCTGAATTAAAACATAGGCTACTTTTTATCCCGCCAGTACGTTTCCGTGGGATAATTTTCGACGTCCAAGCGGGCGAAGCCGCTTGCAACAGCTTGACATCAATAGATACTGATAATCAGCTGCAACCAGTTAGACTGGGAGCATTTCCCAACAAAGCTGTAAATAGGCTACGCAGATTGAGTGACTATTATTATTATTATAAACATTTATTTCAGACCAGGGGCCCAAGTCTGCTATTTTCATAAATTCGTCATTCCAATACGATCCCATTGTCATTTTGCTAAAAGTTCGTAATCTGCTAAATTCATAATGGTCGATCAGTGGTCGGTCAATGGTGTCGTAATAGAGTTGTGTCATAATGGCATTTTCGTATTGCCATTCTTAAAAAAGTCGTTAGTAGAAATGAATTTCGAAAAACTACTACTAAATTTGATCATTTATTCATGCCAGATTTCATTTATATATTGTTTTACATATTATTTATTAGTGTTTTAAGCAATCTAAAGTAGTAGGAAGTTCGTAAATTAAGTCAGTCATTAATTTGTCATTATGTACGAGATTACCAATAAATGCCATGTCTTTCAATGGAGTGTCAGTGGCTGACCATTGGAAAGTCATAATGACACCATTTTATTAGTAGATTACCAAACTTGTCCAAATCAACAATTATGAAATCAATGATAGACCATTCTGACACTATTGTAATAGCAGACTTGAGGCCCTGGTCTATAAATTTTGTTACTAACAATATACTTAAAAACGAATGTTAGTACTTATTCAAAAAACAAAACAAATTAAACAACGACATGAAGACGCATCCATCTTCGCAACATGGGGGACTCCCCACGATCTGCAAATACACCCAGTATAGAGTTGGAACTGCCACGAACGCGAGTGAGTAGGGAGGCACATCTTTTCCTTATGACAGCGGCAAATCCATCAGCCCGCGCCTCAGCAAACATCCCAACTGTACCCCGAGTACATTGTTGTATTGGACACGCAGGTCACTGTATGCCCGCTGCGAATAACTGACCCACAGGCTGCAGGTGTAAAAAGATTGGCAATATGCTTTAAACAGCGTGATCTTAACCGCATTCGTACACCGTGCAAACCTGCGGGCCAGCATGTTACAACGGACAGCCAGTGACCTCCGTTCCCTTTCTATGTCCACATTATCACTTAAATCATTGGTGACCCAGAGACCCAAATATTTAACTTTAGAAACCCTACACAGTGGAGTGCCATAAAGTGACACATTTGGAATTGCTGGGTAAGAAAAACACTTGCTTTTAAGAGCATAAGTTCCCGCTTCCCAACATTATACTTGACCCCATGAGCCACCGCATAGGATTCAAAACTAGACACCATCAGCCACCTTATGGCACTAATAGATGGACTCAACAAAACCATGTCATCTACGTAACTAATGTTATTAAAACTATAATCAATACAGAACAAGAAGTGCGTTATTTATACCACCTACATAAATAAAAAAAAATCCCATCTCCATTTTATAACAGAATTTAAGTCATCGAATCGTAATTTAACTGCCATAAAAGATATCATAACGCAAAAGTTACGGCTCATTTAATATCCACATCAAGTAAATGGAAGGTTTGCCCGAAAAATAATTTGCTACGAATTAGAAAGCCATTACACGTAAATTACAGAACGAAATGTAATGTTATTTTGGAATATATTGGGGGACCTTCCAATTTAGATATGTTTAGGTTTTTAGCCGAGCAATGTTGGTCCAGTGGTAACGGCCACGACTTACGATATCTTATCGATAGGTCATAGGTTCGATCCCAAACAGGCGCGTTACTTTGTGTAAATTATTTCATCACCACTGCGCCCAAAACGGTGCAGGAAAACATCGTGAATAAACTGGCATGTCCTAGAACTAAATTTTCAAAGACACGTGACATCCGCGTGGTGTATTACGGCCCACTCCCTCTCACAGAGAGGAGACCTATGTCCCAGCTGTGGGAACATTATAGGCTGATTATGTATGCATGGTTTTTGGCAGGTTGCTATAATATTGTACAGACGCCAGCACATAAACCCATTACAATCTGTCAAATTTCTTTAATTTATTTTCAACTTGAATGCTAAAGTTTAAGGTTTAAAGTTGATTGAGAAAATTTGACAGTTTCGGGTAGGTTGATGTGCTGGCGTCTGTACCGTTGGTCTTTTTATCCACAAGCGCGCCTTATGACCATGAAGACCGGAACCAAAATTAATATGTTCAAATTTTCACGCCAAGATAAACACAGGCCACCCCATCTCCACTGGTTATAACATTAACCACAGATAACTCATGAAAAATGATCTTCACCCTTTAATGGCACTATGAAGTACCATTGTGTCCCGTAGTGTCAGATGGTACCGTCGAGTGACACTTCAATAGGCGCGACATAGTCTGTGAATAAACTCGGTTAGGTGCTGTGGGTAGTGAGAGCGAGGCGATAAATAGCGAAAATAACGAGTTAAATACTTGCCAACTATATTGCGTTTGGGAGTTCGAGAATGAAAGATATGCACTTCCATGTGTCTCTATTTAATATTAAAGCAACAGAGTTGGAAAAACAGTTTAAATATAAATCAATTCATCATCATCTGCCTGCCTATTCCCAACTATGTTGGGGTTGGCTTCCTGTCTAACCGGATGCAGCTGAATACCAGTATTTCACATGGGGCCACTGCCTATCTGACCTCCACAACCTAGTAATTTTGTAATACGATAGCCCTTGGTTAGACTAGTTGTCAGACTTTCAGGCTTCTGATGACACGTTACAACTGTCAAAGATCTATGAATGACAGCTGGGACCAACAGCTTGGCGTGCTTTCCGAGGCACGGAGTGGTCTTGGTATGTTTGCCTATACAAAGACCAACCGCGGAAACTGTAGCCTAACCTGATCGAGTGACACGTGCGGCTATATACCTTTCCACAAGATAAAACAATTAATAGCGATTAAATAAGTGCGGAACGTCTGGAAGGTCTAAAACTGCGCGGTAACTAGATATGTATATGTTACCGGCCAAACCCGATTTCAGGCCAAACTAGTTTGTCCTAGGCCAAACTGGTTAATTAAGCCGGGGCACGCCGATTAAATGGGTTAGGTTAGGTTAGGTTAGAACTGTGACCAAAAGCGCGCGAGCAGAGCGAGCGAAGCGAGGGGCGCCGCGTCAGCGGCCGGCGAGCGTTACTTCCAAAGGCTGTTAACGAAATGGCTAATTAAGCTAGTTGGCTGCGACATATCACGCGTAGGATAAGTCTGTTTGGCCTAGGACAAACTAGTTTGGCCTGAAATCGGGTTTGGCCGGTAACATATATACCTAATTGTAGGTTTTTTTGGTTTTTCCCATATGGACTTTGTAGATAGAAATGATAATCGACAGTGAGGGTTTCTATTTCCGTAAAAAAAACCTTATTTTTTGTTAAAACAATCAGTCAAAATTCCCTACGTTAACATAAATAAAATAGATTACTAAGATGGGTACAACACAAACCTATTACACTTTCCTGGTAGTACATTGCACTTTACACATTTAATTGATTTTAATGTTTTTATCTGATGTAGGTATATTGTTTTTCTTTTTATTCTTTCTTTTCGGAAAAACATCTCGCACTCATCAGCTTCACATCGCATCGCCCCGATTGAGACACTACCTTTACCTGAGTTTAGTCCCTTTACACGCAGACAAGGGTGTATATGATAAACGATCATTACTCACAGGGCATGTACAGTACACTCAACCGTCCATCCATGGCCACAATAACATCGCCTTTATTTGCCAGCAGTAAGGGCTGTTTTCGTTGCTCAATTCTAACGTAGGGTTGACCGTACTTTCCGCAAGGTTTTTGCGAATCTACCTTCAGAATGGGTAGTTAAAATAAATGGGCTGAAGTTATTGTTCATGAGTGTTTCATACAGCCCCTTTGTGGACCTGATAATGTTTAATATACGGTAGGGTTTTATGATATTTAAGTTCAGTTTAAAACTATGTTTTATGTCTTTCAACTTTGTGACTGAAGGAGTCTGGCAAGAACTTATTTCGTGCAATAAAATCACAGCATTAGAAATTTAGAAAGTTAACTTTCTAGCTAAGTTAGTTCATTCTCAATAACTCTGTGACCCTTTTTAACCGACTTCAAAAAAGGAGAAGGTTATATCTTTGTTTTTTTTTTCTAATGTTTTTCGATATTTTCGTCAATTGTGCACAGGTTTTGAGAATTTGTTTTTCATTTGGTAGAGGTAGCTTACGCGGTAGTCCCATATTTTCTGCTACTAATTGAAATTTTTAGTTAATACGTTTTTAATCCACTCTGTATATGTTGATAATGATCTACTAACTAAACAGTAATTCGTATACAACTACTTACAATAGGTACTACTTAATAGTATACGAATTAGTGTGCAATTTCGGAAGTCTGTCGCAAAAAACTAAGTATAATACAAATCTAAAGACAACGATTTACGCCCTGGGCGTCGCGAATCCCAGGCTGATTCCCGGCCACCGTAGGCGCGGGCTTGCGGACGGCGAGTAATGGGTAACTCGCTGTCCGGTAAGGACCAAGCCCGGGTCGACGGCGCGTTGTGTTCCACGCGTGCCTCAAAGAGATGTCAGCATCAACTGATGGGGCCCGCAAGGGCCGATGCCTGTCAGGAGTGCAGGTTGTTCGAAAGAGATACCGCGGCCCCTGGCACACAGGCAACTGAGGGAACACGGGTGGGTTTTAGTCAGTAAAAGTCTGACACGCCCTCCTGCTCCACCCAGAGCGGGAGAAGTTATTTGATGATTTCCCAGCTAAAAAATACAAGGAACGATTTCCGAAATTAAAGTTATTTTTAACTCTTTAGTGTTATTTTTTGGAACACGGTAGTTTTATAACACGCTTTTATTTTATACGTAGTGTTTTGTCTTTGTAATAGCTTTTGTTGTAGCTTCCAATAAACATCATCCTGCACCTCATAGATAAACGAAGAACTGAGCATTGACCATGTTGATAAATTTAACAGATAGGTCCAAATTTTACATAGTATAACATCAGGCCCGAGTGCACGTCTCCTCTTTAAGGAAATTTCTCGCCGGCTGGTCGACACTTCACGGACCAGAGGGCTGGGTCGTTCTTTGGCCAAAGAATTAGCATTGCCATTCAACATGGCAATGCTGCCAATCTTCTGGGCACGTTTCCTGATGACAGCGATGCCGAGGAATACTTCTTTTGTTTTTGTGTTTATTTTGTATATCGTAGTTTTAATTATTAAGTACTTTTATTTATGCGTTTGTGTATAACATCACGCCTGTAATCCCTGAAGGGTTATATATTTCGCCAGTTATGATAAAGTCCCTTAAAATAGGGGGCGAGCCTCGAGTCCAGATTTTCTTTACCGTTATTCCAAAGCTAGGTTTCCATATGAAAGCGTAGAAATCATAATATAACTACCGAAAAATTACAACCGTCACAAGAATCTGTAATTTTCACCGGTATTTCGACATAGCGGTGTCAAAATCGCTATCCATAAGAACGGCTTTCATGATCTGACGGCACCGCTTTCAGAAACCCAAATTTAATCAACTGAGAGGATGAAAACTAAAATCCTATTGTTTCGTGCCAGTATCCTGCACAAAAGCGTGTCTATAAACCTCCATTCTTCCATCCTTTTTAATGGATGATATCTCCATAATATCCCGCCTCCTCCCTGCTCTCTTCCACATCATAAAACGCAGGCGATCGTCAGCAAAACTGGAGATTATCTGCAGATATTAATTTATACAGTGACACCCTACGCCGCCATTTTATTGTTCGCCCAGAGAACTGTCAAGAGGCTCTCGATTCTGTGTAGAATGCACTTGTGGTATGAGTATGAAGTATTTAGGCATTTTTTACTAGTGGTCATCAAGTGGGCGAAACTCGACGATAATTAAAAAAAATCGCTTTCTGCACTCCTTCTTCACATAACTAATCAACTTCTACCTGTGCCAAATTTCATTCTCGTCCGTTTCGTAATTTCCAATTTTCGTAAATGGGGTACATACTCGTAGTTTTTGCTTCACGTATGAATATATAGATTACACAGGCCTGCAAACAATATATATTTTTTTTGTGCCGACTATTCTATGTTATAATTTGGTTAATTAACCTTCGAGAGGTCGTACGGACTCGTCAAAACATTAATGCTACGTACAGGTTTGTATCAATAGATTGGATAGACTGTTGGAGTATCACACGGGAGTGCCCCGAAGACATTCATCGTAGAAAATCTAAAAAAATAAGTTTCTAAGCTGTTGATTAATTTAATAAATTGTTTCTAACCTATAAAAAAAAAAATGTTTTAATTTGAAGAATAATTTAATAAAATGGTTTAAAATCATTTATTTTCGTTTAAATTGCACCTGCGATTTCTCCAAAACTACACTAAGCATTAAAAGCGTTAATTTTAAATTTGCTTTAATTTACCGGCACCAAAATCATTGTAGACCTGTATTATGCGTCTTGCAACAGGATGGTTTAAAGATAAGATAAAAGAGAATTTACATTAAACGTCCGCCTAGGATGAATTCATAAGTGCTACGTTTCATGGCGTCCAGCAAAAAAAACTGTGTAAAAAAAGTCCCCAGAATTTTAAGAGAATCTGGATCGAAGGAATTTTGCTGGGCGGCAAAAATAAATCCTAGTCATTACGTACTATCTATCCCAGAGAAACCCTTTTACAAGAAGGCTTACTAGTTTTCATAAGTACCAGTTTTCAGTGAAATGAGAAAAGCGCTCATCTATAATTTCCCGCCATCGTCGCTGTTATGTCAAGCTAATGTCATTGTTATTGACAGGTAGTGACGAGCGTTATCAATTTAGTGATTACGATTAGCATAATTAGTCGATTTTACCGTTTTATTTAAGTAGGTTTGTACAAACACCTTTTCACGTCAGTTCTTTGTAAATGAGGTCAGCGTTTTCTATCTGATTACTCTGAGAAGAAATGCCGAAACAAACTCAGGTCACAGTCTCTTTTAAAGTCTAGACATAATCTTGGTCAAATCATGTAGATTGGTGTCTGGAAATGGTCTTTTGAGGAAAAAACCACACCGTGGACCTGTCCAGTCAGTGTACGCATTTGTCAGTAATCGTGCAGGTCAACTCAGTCATCTATATATATATATATATAAATTAATGCTGTTCGTTAGTCTCGCTAAAACTCGAGAAGGGCTGAACCGATTTGGCTAATTTTGGTTTAGAAATATTTGTGGCAGTCCAGGGAAGGTTTAAACGTTGAGAAAATACAAAGAAAATCTATGATATAAAAAAAATATTGACGTTTGTTAGTCTCACAAAAAGTTCAAAAATCTTTTAACGGCGGTACGAAGTTTGCCGGGTCAGCTAGTACTCATTATGAATAACATAATGTATTAGGCGACATTCCCGCAGGACTGTCTACCTAGCATGTAGGTCGCATGGTCAGCAAAAACTATCTTGATTTAAAACAAAACGTTTTTAAAATGAATGCGTTAAATAGGATACAATTTTCCAACATTAAAACCTGCGCCCTAGATAGGCGGGAAGCGTCGTCGCCCATCGCTCGTTACTGGTGCGAAGTTTTTATCAACATCCACCATTTTCTTACCACTTCATTAGTCTATTGGCAACAGCAATACCAACTTAATTTTGCAGTCCTCTAACTGTCAAATGTTCTCTTCGTCAACGGGCTAAGGTTGAAGTTCCCGTAAATATTGTTTTAACGACTGCCAATTTATTTTTGTAGTAATGTCAAACTACCAATGACATGACGTGGCAAAAGTTTTTGTAAAAAAAAAATCACGGTGATTCGGTCACAATGGAATTAACTTAGATCGAAGTAGGATGGGCCTATTTTTTGCAACTTTCCATAATAATGACTCAACGGAGCGTCCCTAAGTGAAATACTTTTGCAAAAAACAAAATGGCGTGTCATTTCGCTTTTTTTTTTTTCTATTTCATTTGATAAAGGCGGGTAGATAGTGGACGCAATTTCGTTCCGAATTCGTGTTTTTTGCTTGTTTCACATTTATCAGCGGGAGTGGTGCGTAGGTGCCTAGTTTATTTTATTTTCTTTTTGTGGGAGGTTTTTTCATTTAGGTACCTATAGACTGTTTTACGTGAGTGTGTCGTAATAATATGATTGGTGATCTTAGTTAATCTAGGACAAAAACTTAGGTCTAATATCTGAAATTGCCCAAATTCAATGCTGTTTATTATCTGTAAGTAAATAAGCCGTCTATTTTGCAAATATGGGTTCAGCTATATTTTAACAAGAGCCATACAAAAGTTACAGTTTGACGCTAAAACAGTAAAGGCAACTACACTCGAGAGCAATGAATCCGGGTCACTTAAAGAATCCTAAAAATCTCGGAAACTAAAAATGCTAGGTTAATGCAATAAATTGTATTTAATAGACAATGTAATACTCCTTAAATGAAGGTATTAAAACTTCATAGTTATTGTAAAGTTATATCATAAAAAAATCTAATTTGAAAAAGGGCCACTTTCGAAGATGGAACTACGAAATTACAGCATTTGGTTTTGCTTTTGTTTGTAATCTGTCATTTATGTGGGTACATAAACCATGTTGATAGTGCTCTATATTCATTATTCAAGCTGAAATTATGTCGCTTACGCCTGAAGAATGCACCAGAATACTTACAATGCTGGAAACCGGCCGGAGTCAGCGCGATACAGCCAGGACTGTCGGTGTGTCGCTGTCAACAGGACAAAGAGTTCTCCGACGTTACGAAGAAACTGGTTCTAACCTACGCAGACCAGGAACGGGCAGAACCAGGTGTACCACAGCACGAGAAGACCGATACTTGGTGAACACCATGCTTCGAAATCGCTTTCTCACAGGAACTGAACTCACAAATCAGTTTCGACGCCTCGGAGGAAGTAACCCAAGTGCATGGACAGTAAGACGTCGGCTTGCTGAATCTAACTTAAAACCCCTTAGACCTGCAAACGGCCCTAAACTGGAGCGTGGGAATCGTATTTCAAGACTAAGATATGCCCAGAGCCACGTAAATTGGAGTATTGAAGATTGGTCAAAAGTTATGTTCTCCGACGAATCAAAATTTATGCTCTACAAGCACGATGGAAGACACAGAGTGTATCGAAGACCAGGGGAAAGATTCAAGCAAGCATGCATCGAAGAAAAAGTAGCCTACGGTGGTGGGTCTGTACTTGTGTGGGCCGGAATTTCTTCTGAAAGTCGCACAGAGCTGGTGATCATAGAAAACGGCTCTTTAACTAGCGTAAGATATGAGGAAGAAATCCTCAATGATCACGTTGGTCCATTTATGGTCAATTTAGGTGAGGATGCTATATTTATGCATGACAATGCCCGACCTCATACAGGTAGGATTGTGAATGACTACCTTCAAGAGATGAACATTACTCGTATGGAGTGGCCAGCGCGCAGCCCGGATATCAACCCGATCGAGCATGCTTGGGACGAGCTAGGCAGATGCGTAAAACAACGAAACCCTCCCCCAATCACGCTTCGTGAGCTCAAAATTGCTCTCACAGAGGAATGGGAGAATATTCCCCAAAATCGTATAAGGAACTTGGTGTACAGCATGCCAAACCGCGTAAACGCAGTAATGGAAGCACGAGGAGGCAATACGAAGTATTAAAATTCAAGAAAATCGTAATAAAGTTCAAAAATTTCATGTTTCCTATTTTTGTTTTAAGGAGAGATCAGCAGTTTTTTTCTTTATGTAATTTTGTGTTAATAAAATGTATGGTGACTCATATTTTTTTTACTTTCATTTAAGGAGTATTACATTGTCTATTAAATACAATTTATTGCATTAACCTATCATTTTTAGTTTCCGAGATTTTTAACATTCTTTAAGTGACCCGGATTCATTGCTCTCGAGTGTATAAGAAACATTCGTTGGATTGAAATCACAACTTATCTGCTCATCTGCGTGAGACGATTCTTCGGCCCTCTTAAAGTGCAGTTTTAGGCTAACAAAATTAGTCATTTCTAAGCAAATTACATTATGATTGGTGATCTTAGTTAATCTAAGACTTAGGAACATATTGCTTTTTTTGGGATTGACATCTCGCAGGGCAAGTGGGCAACCTATGCGGTTGTCAACTTCTTAACCGGACTTGAGGAAGATATTGCAGGAAACATGGGTCTTTTATCTAAAATTGCACAAATTCTGCCTCGTTTCTTATCTGCATGAGAAAATTCTTCAGCCCTTTTGTGGTGCATCTTTAGGCCGACGTTTTTCGTCATTTCAAAGCATACATTTTGCCGTTGAAATGATATCATTACCCCAATCTCACCGCATCAATAAGCCGCGAAAAAGTACCAAAATACTGGTAGTATGTATACATATAGACACACATAAACCAACTTTTTTCATTTCCCTGCAAAGCCCCGATATCCCCTGTATTCCTCTGAAGATACGAGCACATTACATTACTACTTTTACGTCCCATATTCGGTTCGCCGAAACAAAAACTGTTTTTGTCTGTGTGACGACAGAGGTTTGTATATGATGTATATTCAGCAATGTTTGTTTAACGTACAGCATTCCTGAAATTTTAGCTAGATATGATGACGATTTACCTGTTTTTTTTTTTAACTGAAAACAAGAATAATAATAAATAAAATATTATAAAAGAGTTTGTTTGGTTGAACGCGCTAATCTTAAGAACTACCAGTCGGATTAGAAAAAAAAATGTTTGCATTGGATAGCCCATTTATCGAGGAAGGCTATAGGCTATATAACATCACGCTAGGACCATTAGGAGACGAGCAAAAAGAGAAAAGTTACGAATACGAAGTACTCGCACGGGAAAGCGATTCGTTGCAACATGAGGCAAGAAATTTCACGCTGAGTCTCGAGCAGAAGCTAATAATAAAATAAACATCAATCCACAATACAAGACGCATCGCAATTGCGTCGCTAATGTTGCTATCCTAGAGACAAACCCCACATATACACACAACATAACATCATGCCGTGTTACCTCGAAGGGTTTAGCATAGGTATACTTAAAGTACACTCACATTTATTAAGTCCAATGTAGGGACAAACCGATTGCCACCAGCAAGGCATAAATCCTGACTACAGGCTTCCACTGAGAAAGCACTGATGGGTAAACCCAATAACACTTTGTCCGACCTCGAAATCGAATTCAGGACCTCAAGCTTAGCAGTAGCGCTTGTAGCTGCTAGACCAACGAAGCAGTTGTAATGGCGAGGCAGGCAGAGTAATAAAACAACAAGTAAATCGTCCACAAGCGCCCAATACCTCCTATCTGACTCCGGGTGGATTTTACATAGTAGAGGATCCCAAGTTAGAACGACCTTCACCGATTTGATAACCAGGTGAAAATTATATTTTCACAAATAAAATATGTTTGTAAACGTGTACCAAAAGATCGTAAAAAAAATGTTCATGGCTATAATTAATAAAAAAAAAAAATTAAATGGATTTTTTACCTGGTTATCAAATTGGTGAAGTTCGTTCTTACTTGGGATCCTCTACTATATAAAAACCACCCGGATTCAGATAAGAGGTATTGGGCGCTTGTGGACGAAATACACTCCCGGGCTCCTAAGTCGAGTCACCCTGTACTTTTTGTCTATAACTTTTTAAATCGTCGTAAATTCAAATTCGGAACTATGATGACACCTGCCAGGGGTGCGGGTTGTTCGAAAGAGATACCGCGGCCCCTGGCACACAGGCAACTGAGGGAACACGGGTGGGTTTTAGTCAGTAAAAGTCTGACACGCCCTCCAGCTCCACCCAGAGCGGGAAAAGTTATTTGATGATTTCCCAACCAAAAAAAAAGCATGTTGCAGGCATCAGCCGGTTGTCCGTGTAAAAATACAGATAGTCTATTCATTCCATTAAAACTTCACGACCTGTAGCCTGTGGATAAAATACCAATATATCTGTGCCTACTCCTCCCTAAATAGCAGCCGCGAGATTTCAGTATAAAAGTACCTTCTTATTAAAACTTTGTGTCTTCAAAAGTTTAGAAAAAGATCTTCAATTTATTCTACAGATGTTTGCTACGCCAGTGCTACGTAGGCCGCCCGCGTAGCACGTAAGTGGCGTAGTCAATCCGACGTAGACCGGTTACGGCCTACGCGGCTACGATTTATTGTGTTTGATTGTAGTGTTTCGTTAGTGCGTTTGTGTCTTTGTATGGGCAAGATATTTTTTGTCTAATTTTGGGCATTTTTCTTAACTGAGTGATTATTTATTTCATATCATTATTTGCTTAGCCTTTTCCCAACTACAGCTACATCCGGTTGGAATACAGCTGAATACCAGTATTTTACATGGAGCGACTGCCTATCTGACATCTACAACCCAGTTACTGGGTTATTCGATACCCCTTGGTAAGACTGGTCAAAGATCCACGAATGACAGCCGGGGCCAACGGTTTAATGTACTTTCCGAGGCACGGAGGGGTCTTGCCATCTTGGTATGTAAGGATGGTCACCCATCTATGGACTAACCGCGGCAAGCGTAGCTTCACCTGATCGATCGAGCCGTGCGGCTGTTATTACTAAGCCACACCTTAAGAGAATTCATATATTTTTCTCGCAATTAAAATAGAGTTTCATGATTTTTATAGAACTAGCTTAACACCCAAATACGACTAGCCAATGTAAGTAATTGGCAAATAATTCAATTCATTTGCAGAAGTGCTTCTGGCCGACTGAGAATCGAACGGGACGAGGTCAATGGACTCTGTTACCTACTATGCGTCCGCCAAATGAACTTAAAACCATTAAGGAAACATTAAAAACATTACTTTTAAATGAACTTAAGTAAACGCACTCTCTCTAGCGGTATGCCCAGATAAGACGCTTAGGAGATTTTATAAAAATATAGATTTCAGATGTACAATAAAATTCTATTTTCAGGGTTTTTCACAGTTGGATGTTGAAATACACTGACAACCAGTCTCACCAAGGGTTATCGTGTTAACCAGTAACTGGATTTTGTAGGTCAGTTAGGCCGTCACATAATCAGCCTAAAATGTTCCCACTGCTGGGACACAGGCCTCGTCCCGATGAGAGACAGTGGGATGTAATCCACCACGCGGGCCCAGTGCGGGTTGGGGGCCATTCAAGTATTACGTAAGCAGATTTTTTGCAATTATTAACCCACCCCTCCCCCTCGTCAGCAAAAGTAAGCAAAGCTCTTACCCCCCCCCCCCCCCTCCCATGCTCACGTAAACATTGATACATGCATTTTTTAATGTGTTCTGGTTTATTAATTGATTCATGAGCAGCAGTTATAAGTCTAGAAATAAGGAATAGGCTTGGAATAGAGGACTTCATAGACATTCATAGACAAGTAGGGGTGCTATATGTGTTCCAACCATAATCGACTAAATTTTGTAGAAAATCCAAAAAAGTTTAAAAAAATACTGCTGACGTAATCTCTATCCAGACTCCCCCATCCCCCATGTCATCAAAAATAAGCAAAGCAAAGACCCTCCCCCCCTCCCCTGTAGTGCTTACGTAATACTTGAATGATCCCTTGCTAGATGTCACATGTCTTCGTATTTTTACTTCTAGGACATGCCGGTTTCCTCACGATGTTTTCCTTCGCCGTTCTCATTGAGAGCAGTCAGTAATAGACGCTCCATGTTAAATAGTGGTATTCAGCTGTATTCGGTTAGACTCGAAGCCGACATCAACGAAAAGGCTAGGCAGATTGCTTGGATGTTTTAGTATATATTGACGACAGCATACTTCCGACAACAACGTGAGTGGGAATACCAACATTATCCTCTCTGTTTCTATATGAAGACTGGCTTTTGCCCGCGGCTCCGCCCGCGTGGATGTCGGTTATCGCGTACAAAAGTACCCTATGTCCTTCTCCATATCCCAGGCTATGTCTCTGTCAAATTTCATGACGATCGGTTTAGCAGTTTAGGCGTAAAAGCGTAACAGATAGACAGACAGAGTTACTATCGCATTTATAATATTAGTAGGGCTAACAATAGTTCTAGGATACAGAATATTTCCTCTTACAACATGTGTTTATTATTCCGGTTTCTATTGTACAGGAAAAACAATGAATACTCTAATTTCAGTCCATATTCGTATTAATTCGTTGGTTTGTTGTTGAATAATAAAAAGAGACACAATTCTATAAAAGAATTTGACAAACACCATTTCAAAAAGGCTGGTCTTAATTTATTAAATATAAAAGCATAATACAATCAATGTTAATAAATAAATTATTAATGAGTACCTAGACGACAAATTATAATTTATTGACATTTATTTTTTGTTATAATTTAGTTTTATTTATTGATTTTGAATGTATTGTTGTATTTATTACTTATTATTTAGAAATTATAATCATCATAGCGTTCTTTTTATTAATATCATCTGTACTTTTGTTTGCCTGTGTTCTAAAAATAAAACTATTTAAATTTGATATTTTTTTGAGCTGGTCCGTGGATGGGTGACCATCTATAAACACCAAGATCCCTCGGTGCCTCAGAAAGCACAGTAAGCCGATGGTTTCGGCTGTCTTTCGTGGATCTTTGACAGTCGTTACGGGTCGTCAGAAGCCTGAAAGTCAGACCAACAGTCTTATCTTGTCTTAACTGGGTTGTGGAGGTCAGATAGGCAGTCGCTCCATGTAAAATACTGGTATTCAGCTGCATACAATTAGACTGGAAGCTTAGTTTGGAAAATGTTAGAAAGATGATGATTATTAAAAAACCTACGTAGGTACATGTACATATATTGTGTATGAAATATTATACACACATCAAAATAAATAATAGTTTAAAAAACTAAAAAACACGCTTTAAAAACCAAACTAAAAAAGGAGAAAATAATTTAATTCAATTAAAAAGCGTGGGGTGCTCTTTGAGGTATTTTTATAATCACTTACTGTCAAGCACCCCACGCTTTTTAATTGAATTAAATTATTTTCTCCTTTTTTAGTTTGGTTTTCAAAGCGTGTTTTTTAGATTTTTAAACTATTATTTATTTTCTATTTTTTAGTTCTGCTAACTACAAAAACATGTTTTTTTTTCTCATTTTTTTTTTATTATTGAATTGTCATCGGTCCTCGACAAGTTTACAAAGTTTCAATGAAATCTGACCGTTTAAAGTGGGTCAAAATCGAGCTCAAAGGAGTCGGTTACATACAAACAAACAAACTAACAAACAAACATACAAGTGAAGCTAATAATATAAAGCGTGTAAAAAAGTATGCGATCACTTTGAAAAATTTAAATCTTTTTTGTTACGGTAGATTATATTATGATTTCTTCTTCTTCTCTTTCTTTAAAATTATTCTTTATTTAAAAATATAGATTTAGAATTTAGAACAATAAAACAGTTCAATTGTTTTTCCATATAAAAAGGTTTTCAGTCCTTGCTGCGGTCATTCAGAAATCTGATTTAGTCAATTTTAACGGATTTAAAATGCTTTTTCGCGGAAAGTTGTCATTTAAAAAATGCCAAGAGGATTATCAAAAGTTTTACGAGCAAGAATGAGACAGGTTACTCCAAGAAATGCTGGATAACTTGATTCTCAGCATGCCCAGGAGGATCACCGCATGTGTTCGAGCCAGGGGAGGAGTTATATTATATTGAATATAAACTAAATTGTCGTTTAAGTTTGGTTAAACAGTCTTTTTCTTTTTATCAAATTTCTGTTACAATTACATTATGATAATAATTATTTAAAAAAAATATATAAAAAATATAGTTTCAAACAGGGTATTTCTATTTAAAGAAAACACACCACAAAGATTTTTTCTTGATAAAGTTCAATTTAAAAAATTATATCAGCTTATTTATTTATTTTTATTTTATTTTATTAGGTCTACCAACAATTGTTCACACTGAATACAGTGACATAACACATTCTTAAAATTAAATTACAGCGCAACAATTACTTAGAGGTAAACACCACATGCAGAAGAGAGAGAGAGAGAGAGCTTATGCTAGTGATCACAAACTTTTTTTGATGTATGTACAACTACACTTATAAAACAATGTATTCAGTTCGTTGCCCCAGATATTGTCCCTAATGATCTTTAATACCCCCCATTGTACCTAACGCCAACATCAAAGGTGCGGCCAATATCACCCATAATAGGTACAGTCAACTTCACGCACATGGTAACAGTTTAGCATTGACCGCGGCTTTATGTCGTAGCTTTAAGGGTGGTTTTCGTAGCTCATGCGGTACTACTGGCGTGCGGTTGAGCTTACAGCTATAAAGATCTCTGTGAGTACCGTCTGCTACCCCGTCGCTTAACAGTGCCTTGGCAACGCCCATGGTTGATATATTTGGCATTAAAATTTCTTAGCTTGGTGGTATTTACTCTTATTTGTGTGTGTGTGTGTGTCTAATGTAGGAAAATGGTTACGTAAGTTATTCCAGTAATGGATAAGTTTCAGTTTTTTATGTGGCAGATAATTTCATGCAAATTCTGAAGCCTTTTCTAATTTATCTAGGTACTAGGTAGCAACTATCTGGATACTGTGTAACAGGCTGCAAATATTGTAAAATAAGTTAGATTTTGTAAACAAAACATAATAACGTCAAACAGGTGCCTATCAGTTATTTGCTCAAATTAAGTCAACTCTAATTAAACTATACTAGATTAGACCTAGCACGTGAGCAAAAATTGCTAAAATTAAGCTACATCTACGACCTCTATGGTAAATTGATAATAAAAGCTCATCTCCCAACAATCAAGTAACCAAAATCCATTACAAAACATAAACAAAAGAAAATCGACTAAAACAACACTCAAAAATCGAACGTTCATAAACCAAACACGCACAACCCTAAAGTTGCCAAGTAATCAATTATTCCATTTATTCTACTAATAATTTAGCGTGCAACGCCCTCTACAAATACAAAGAAGCTAACTAAACTAATAGTAGATGTTACTACGTGGCTATATGACTAAATTCAACTAGCTATAGCTATTGTGCAGAACATTGCTCTAAGTGGTATGTTGCTACCCCGGTCGGTCAATGGCGTCATCGGGCCATGACAACGCCTTTCATCGTCACTAAAAGCTAGACAGCTTTTAATAAGCTCTATGGCTAACTAGATGGCTAAATAAGGACATAAAAAAATATACATATTTTAGGCAGTTTTGACCCAATGCAGGGCAAATACCTCTCTTCCCCGCACCTTCGTTTTGTTTAGTGCAAAATAAAATAATAAACTAGGTATTAAACTCTATGCTACGCTAAACTAGGAAATATACAGATAAGTGCTAGTGAAGCTTTTCTAATTATTAAAAAAAAGAAGTGATGTTCTTTTTTCCATGGAAATCTGTGAAATAATTAAGGAAAATACAGCAAATATTAGTTAAAATATCTTCACTCTGCGTCTTTCATGGGGTAGGCTGGTCCATATTGACTCAGCGTTCCTCAACCTAGATTCCACCCCTTTCGCGTCACCATCCGGAGCTCAGGCCCTTTGAAATCAATGAAACAAAAACAAAACTAATATATCCTAAGGATTCTAACACCAACACGCTAAAAACAACCTAAACTTAACAAAAATAAGATACAGTTTTCCCTAAAATCGAATAGAACACGATTCGCGAGTAGAAAATGGCCGGAGTTTCAGATGCAGCGAAAAAATGTGGCACGCATGCGCACAGCGCCGCTCGATATATGCACCCTCCGGTGATCATGTGTTGAACCACTCTCGTATCTACGCGAAACGAACGATATTACAGAGGAATACGCGTTGTAACACTCACACAACACCACGCAAACACTTTACACGACAGAAAAATGATCAGTGAGAACTTTACAGCAGCTTCCCTCGTGTTTTCTCAAATATAACCTGCAAACAAAGTTATTAGTACGGTTGACACGAGAAATACAGAACAGTAATGTGGGTCTTCAGTGATGGGTGTGCAACGCCACGGCCCTCTTGTCCAGACGCAGCAGTAACTGTAGGCAACACGTACTGCTGTGACAGGACAATATGGTCGTGACGCGCGGTTCTTGCGGCGGCCCGCGGGCGAGTGAGGCAGCGTGGCCGCGCCGCGCCACCGCGCCCCTCCGCCCGCCGCCCCGCGCACGCGCCAACACCCCCCGCGGCCGCTACGACACCCTCAATGAACGCCCACAATCAACTATCGATTTTCCAGTAAAAAAAAATGGTTTAATTCATCAGCACGCATCTTTGGGGTTGTCTATGTTTCCTTTTTGGTAAGCGTTCGAATTTGGAACGTGGTTAAATAATTCGTTTTGAGACACCACTAGTGAAAGACCTTGATTACTGTATTTGGAAACAAAACCATCCATTTCTCTACCCCCGCCATGTTCGTTCCAAAACATCTGGACCATTTGATCACTGAAGACTTCATTTTCCATCGTTAGAGGCTCCTAATCAGTGAGGTTTTCTTTATGACAACCATCAAAGCATCCAAGTGTAAACAATCCGCAGATCTTTTATGAAATCCAAACCATACCTATCTCGAGATATCAAATTCTCTTTACAAACGAGAACTTCTTCCTGCGAGTTTAACAAAAGCCTCGCAGGAATATCGGTCATTGCTACCTCCATTTTCTACATTCTATTTCAAGCCGGCATTGTCCCAGAAAAGCTATGTATTTTATAATAAAACCTGATGTTAAATCTGTTTCAGCGCGCTGAGAATATTATTTCTAACTGTGGAAACCTGTGGAAATGATCCATTGGTGCATTGAGATTTTAGCCCAATAATTAGACTGAATCTTAATTACTGTTTGCGTGCCCTAGTTAAGGTAGTTAGTATAAGTATACATAATTTTAAACTCCAGACAGACAGAACTATTCTATTCTATTGTATTCTGAACCATGATTGATTTTGTAAAATCAACACATTAACACCTTGCAGGTCGGATTCGTAGTACTTATTTTTAAAGATGCTAATATTGATGCCCCCCACATCAGGCAGTATCAGGTCAGCAGTAGCCTCTAGAAGTTGGTTGGACAATAGACCTGTTCAAGAAATACTCAACAGAGGAAACTGGAAAAGCCTTATACATTGCCATTTTAAACTTTCACATAGGATTTTCTTTATCTTGATCATATTTAACTCATCTCAGCGTGTAAAAAGCAGTATTATTCTTTCAATTTTGATGTCAAAAACGTTTCCTATTTCAGAGTTTTTATCTAAAACAGTGTGTTTTCGTCCCGCACAACTTATAAGAGGCAAACTGTGAGAAGTAGGTTATTGAGGGGCTCGCGAGCGTTGTCCTGGCAACGCTCTCTACTTGTGTGTAGCTATGTTTTATATCACACTTCTTACTGCTTTGATTCGTTTACATCGTACACGTATATATGGAGTCCAAAAAGTTCATGTGGAGTTAGAATCATTTATTCAAATTGGGCTGAGATTTAGTACCTTTTCAGCGTCAAGATTCCAAAGACAGGCCCAAAACATCTACCCGTTGTCACTTCCTAGCTATTATGCTTTATCACAGAAAAAAAACGTTATATTATGTAAAAGGGTCTCTGCTCTTACATATCGAAACCGTTTCCTCATTAAATAATTTAAAAAATTAGTAATATACAGTTCTAAACCAACCTTTTAAGGAATAATAAGCACAAACAAGGCTTGAAATGAAATAAATCTGTTCCCAATTTCTCAAAAAAAAAAGGTAAATACTTTACCAGCATCGAATCATAAATTAGACATGCGTACCTAATTATTTTAGTCAGTCCATGTATATGCTCCATAACCTGCTTGCCTGTAACTTAATCAATGCATGCAAAATCTTTGATTCAAAATTGAATTATACTTCAAACGCTGTGCCCGATATATCAAAGTCAGCTACCGTCTGGTATAACTCGATTGAGCTGCCTGAATCTGTATTTGGAGCATCGACATCAGATCTCCATACTCCATTTGATACGGATCGATATCCTGAAATAACACCGAATATGAAAATGTTTGAACGCCCATTAACTATCCCACACATCATTATGGAAACCGCGTCGACAGATAACAGATAAACGAGATATATTTACTATTATTTACACTAACACGCGTATCGTGATCACTGTTATGTCACATCTTTCCCAGAAATCTTTTTAAGAGAATAGGAGATACATATATTTACAATTTTTATTACAATCTGGCTAAAATTAAATGATGTGTTTAGTAATAGAAAAGTGTAGTCATAGGATCTTCTGCTTGATAACTCAAAAGGAGAGGAGATTAGCTGGTTAGAGCAGTCTAAACTGAGATAAGTTATATGTAAGCTCGTAAATGAATTTTCATATTTCTACTTAGGAACTCAATGATTTGACATAATGAATAGTTTCGCTCCGGAAAGGATCATTTTTTACATAAAATCTGGCTGGGTTACAGTTTAAAAAAAAACTGTGTCTAGAAAAATATTTCAGTTAAAAGTTTAGTGTGCAGATAGCTCCGAGGCTTCCACAAATAGTTTTAATTCTTGCATATTATTATGGAAGATCACGCACGCGGCCGCTTGACCTCTTATGGTGAAGAGTCAGTGAGTGAGAAAAGAGAGTATAAAAAGCGTGCTAGCGCGGAAAACAAGGTTTACTTATAACATTATCACGCAGCTTTATCAAGTTTCGGCAACGTTAAGGCGATCGTTAGATGGGCACCCAGAAGAATGTAGGTTTTCAGAGTCTAGTAGGTAGTTGCCTTGTAAAATGCTGATAGATAGAATACTGTTTAATGCACACTCATGTTTGGGCAACGTTAAGACGATCTTTTGGATGGGCACCCAGAAGACTGTTAGCTTTTAGAGTCTAGTATTAGCAGTTGCCTTGTAAAATGCTGATAGATAAAATACTCTCGCACACCATGATAAGACATGAAAACACTAACATTACAAAATAATAATGATACAGTATACGGTTCTTTCACAATCGACAATTTCTGCAAGCAAACTTATATGCATGATAATTTCTGATGCATCTTTTAAGACAGGAAGAAAAAAATGACCTAGATTTTCCAAACTTTGTGAGGGTAGGCTTCCAATCAAAGCAAAAATAGTAGAATTTCACAGAGAATGCTGGAGGAGAGGACTTGTGGAGCACCATAATTAACCACCTAGTTCTTACCACGTCATAGTTTCCCATCAAACAAGAAGCGACTTAATTTATCGGAGCGTAGGTATATTTTGCACCTAGCGACTGCCACTTGACCTTCGCAACCCAATTCTTGGAAATACCGAACCTTTGGTTAAAATAGTAGTCAGACTTCCGAGCTCGTGACTACCCGTAACGATTTTCATAGTTCCGAGGCATGGAAAGGTCCGGTCACCCATCTACATAGTTAAGTGATTGCCACTTAGCGACCAGCCACTTAAGCAAGTAGTCGACTCAGGTATAACTGTTGGTAGTAGTAAGGCTCTGAACTCTCTTGGCGAAGTGCTAATCAACCACCACACTTATTTATCTAGAGTTTGTCGCTAGGAGAGCAAGATTAGCAACGCACCTGCGATGCGTCTTGGATTTCGATGTTCCACTTTTTTTTTTTTGAGTATTACGTCTCGCAGGTCGGTTAAGGAGGTTGTCGGTTGCTTGGCCGGCACTGCCTGTGGCTACCAGCCAGGGTTTGAACGGTTTCTATCAGCAGCGGTGACGACTTATTACCAAAAGCGGTCGCCACTTACACTGCTAGCGTGTTACTCTTTCCACCGACTATTTTCATAATCAAATATTTTATTTCACATAAACCTACATGGGTACTTATGAAACGTCAAAGCTTAGGTGCACGGTTCCAATTTGTCGCTTCCTATGGAGAAGAGCCTTAATCTATTGCTTGTTAAAATCAATTCCTCCCTCACGCATGAATTATTTTATTAAATTGCCCTCATTTTAGTCTTAGCAGTCGAATAAAAAACTAAGCATACAAGACAATCCACTCACCCCTTTAAGAGTCAAAAATGATATTAATCTGTGCATCACTCCCTACAGTTTTGTTCTGCAAAACAGAATTGTTTAGCTCAGTTTCGTCTGACTCATCCCTCTAGCGATGTAGGTGGGGTCATCGACCGGAGGGTGGCTCGCAGGACAACGTACCAATATTCACAGATGAGCGGGGATCACTCTGAATATTCAGTTTAGAGACATAATTTGTTTATTTATGAATTCTGCCGTCCACAAGATATAATGCCGTTAACCAACAAAATCATATTTCGAGTTAAGGAGAAAAAAAGCGCAGAAAAAATATGAAATGCATGCTATTTAGTTATGCAACGGATTTTAAAAAATCTAGTAAAAATATAAATTATAAGCCCTTAGTAAATTTTTAGTTTAGTAATGTTGCTTACCTGCGTTTTAGCGAAGGAAACATATCAACCAAGGCAAGTGAATGGCGTTTTTTTTTTATCTCGGTATTCATAAGACACTTAGATAGAAAGATAGAGAACTTTTTTCTGATTATGGTGTCATCAAAAAACGAAAATCGACCATATGCGAGTTAAGGGCTATATAGCTTGTAGACTGCAGAATTTATGTAATGTTATTTATTGATATTGTAGTACCTAGTTTAACGAAAACTATTTTTTTTTTCGAATCGGCGCGAACGCAAAATATAGCAGGGTAGCTGATGCAGTGGATTAAAAATTGTCAGTAAGCAAGGTGCACAGACTGACCACTCCAGCATAATATCTTAGACTTAGCTCCTTTAGGAAGTCTCACTACCCATTATAAAAGTAAATTTAAAAGTCATTTATTCAAACTAGGCTTCAAGTCAGCACTATTTTGAACAACAATATTACATAAGACCGTCCTTAAAAACACTCGCCCTTCACCAGTGCCTACTGGTTTAGCTAAGAAGAAGTGGCGCCACCAACTCCCCAGCAGCACAGCTGTCTGTGCAGTTGGAAAAACTTGATTCTTAAGAGCGTTTATTCTGAAAATGGGCAACGTCGCAAATAGCTGTCAAATATTTCACTGTTTTGATTAATTTGGCGATAGTACTGAATGGAAATATGAAATATCGCTAACTAGTGACTTAAAATACTGATTATCAAATGCAATAATTAATATCTTAACACCGAATATTTAGTTTTAGATGTAAAAAAAAGAACTTAGTAACTTTCCAAATGCCATTTTTACACCTAAAACGGTTACAACATTAAATTTAGTGTTATAATTGCAAATCATTTTTCATATTTTAGGTCACTTGTTAGCGATATTTCATACTTCCATACAGTAATATTAACAAATTAATAAAAACAGGTAAATATTTGACAGCTATTTGCGACGTTGCCAACTTTCAGAAGAAACGCTCTTTGCATTACGAAACACAAAACATTAAATTAAATTACCTACATATTTGCAATATATTAGGTCTTTACCTATGAAACTGCCGTTTTGCAGTACTGGCCATTTCAAATCAAAATAATTTTTGTTTGGGTAAGAATTCTAATTTCAAATTAATTTTATTTTAAAAACATGGATTTTTTTTTCCAAAAGTAGTCATTTGTTTATTGATTAGTGTTACATTTTCATCGCATTTCAATCTTTTTCGTCATCATGGATACGTTAAAAATTCGAGTAATTATGGAATATGAGTACCGTCGTGGCAGCAACGCGGCACAAGCGGCACGCAACATCAACGACGTTTACGGAGCTAACACTACAAACCAACGCACCACCTGTTATTGGTTTGCTCGCTTCCGTTCTGGAAATTTCGACCTGAAAAATGAACCTCGCGGTCGTCCGAAGACTTTGGTCGACAATGAAGAATTAAAGGCGATTGCGGAAGCTGATGATACACAATCTACGACGGAATTAGCAGCAGCTTTCGACGTTAGCGTCAAAACAATATTGGTCCATTTGCGTCAAATTGGCAAGGTAAAAAAGCTTGACAAATGGGTGCCCCACGAACTCAATGATCGTCAGCGCGAAGTACGCGTCGAGACGTGCCTTGCACTGCTCAACAGACACACAAATGAAGGAATTTTGAACCGCATTGTTACCTGCGATGAAAAATGGATTCTGTTTGATAACCGCAAGCGCTCAGCAAGTTGGTTGGATCCTGGTTCAGCACCTAAACAATGCCCTAAACGAAAACTTACCCCTAGAAAAGTGATGGTCACTGTTTGGTGGTCTAGCGCCGGTGTGATTCATCACAGCTTCTTACCAAACGGGGTGAGCATTACTGCAGATGTGTACTGTGAAGAACTGAACACAATGATGGAGAAGCTGGCACATCTCCAACCAGCATTGGTCAATCGCTCGTCTCCGCTGCTCCTGCACGACAACGCGCGACCTCATACTGCACAGCAGACGGTCTCCAAGTTGCAAGAACTGGGGTTGGAAGCTCTCCGTCATCCGCCCTACTCACCAGACCTTGCGCCTACAGACTACTACTTTTTCCAGAATTTGGATAACTTCTTGGCGGGAAAAAAATTCAATACCCGAGAGGCAGTACAAAATGCCTTTGAAGAATTTGTTGCCTCCCGTCCAGCTGATTTCTTTAGGAAGGGCATCAATAAACTGCCACTGCGATGGCAAAGATGCATTGATTGCATGGGTGATTACTTCGATTAATACAAATAAAAAATACATGAAAAAAATTCGTTTAAATTTTTTCATACAAAACGGCAATTTCATAGGTAAAGACCTATTATTATGTCAGCCAAAGTTGCGAATGACAAGCCGATTTAACCTATATCCGTATGTATGTGGTATAAAACAATTAATTACCTATACTTAGTCGTAACGTACACAAACTTACAAAAAAAAATATTTTTCACTTCTCATGCTCTAAAAAGACGCTAATATAGCCCTACGAAGCGGGACTAAAGTGACCACTTTAGTCCCTAGGGAGTAAAAAGTAATTCGTTTTTTAATTTCCTTCATGTGACATAAACAAACTCAAACAGCCAGTATTAATAATCTGTGGAGTGTGGACTATCTTCATTGCGAAAATGTTGAGAGTTTTAGTTCCATGGTTTTTGCCAAGGTGACGCCATGTGTTTTAAATTGTTAATCTGTTACTGGTTTAGAAGAAAAAACTGACCGCGAAAATTTCAGAATGTTTGTCGAGTGTAAATTTATTCGGCTTTAAATAAATTTATTAAGAATGTCCAGTGACAAATATTATGTTCCTATATGTTATGTTCCTTGGTGAAGAGTTTGACGTCAAGCAAAGAGCAAAAGACATAAGTACCTAATAGATATTGTGATTTTTATTTTATTAACCGACTTCAAAAAGGAGGAGGTTCTCAATTCGTCGGAACCTTTTTTTTTTATGTGTGTTCCCCGATTACTCGAAGATGGCTGCACCGATTTGGTTTTTTTTTTGTTTGAAAGGGTATACTTCCCAGGTGGTCCCATGGTCATCAAGTCAGGATCTGATGATGGGATCTTGGAGACCTAGAGAGAACTCTTAAAATTTTATAGGCACGCGAAGCGATTTAGGTATTTTTTGGAAGAGTACTTTCTCGGAGTGGTCTCATTTCAATTTGGTTAAGATCTGATGAAGAACTTTGGAGATAGGCAACGGAACTCCTCAATAAATGATAGCAAATGGACTGGGATTGCTGAAATCTTATGTCTGTCTATTGTTTACACCAGTTCATAACATAACATCACGCCGGTACGCTGTGAAGGGGTAAGCACATGTGAACCACTAAAAAGTGAAAAAAAAAACTTATTCCGAAAAAAAAAAAAAACAACCGACTTCCAAAAAAACACTACAAAGTGAAAAATAACTTTAATTTCGGAAGGCGGTGACAACAAATTCAAATTCAGCTCCAAAGACACCGACTTCCGAAATTAAAGTTATTTTTCACTTTGTAGTGTTTTTTTGTTAAGTAATATTTATTAGGTAAGTAACTACATGTTTTTGTACTAAATTGAATATTTTTCTCGCACTCGAAGTGAAAAGTACAGTTTGCACCTCGAGACTAAACGCCAACTTAATATACCCTCGGTTTCATTGACTCCCTCGCACGCTCGGGAGTCAAACCACCTCGGGTATATTATGGCTTCGTTTAGTCCCTCGTTATAAAATATACTATTACACCAAATAAATCCCGGAATTTTCTTGGTAATAACACACGTTTTTCCAATTCACTTAGACATTGGCAGAATAGTCGACATCGGCTTTGCTTGCCATATGAAAAATAGAATAGAATAGAAATCCCGGAAAAACTTAAATAGAGAACATTTTAACAGTACCAACCTACAAGTTCCGCGGTTTCATTGTTAAAGTTCCCTATGTAAGCGGATATTTATTTCCAAGTAAGAAACGAGATAAAAGTTTGGTTCAATGTGACTGAACTTATTCAACTGCAATCCTATTGAATAAAATCACTGGCAAATTATATTATCCTTTTCATAGTACAGAGGCCAGCACATCCAGCTGGAAAAGCTTAAGATTCATATTCAATTGGGAAAATTTGACAGTTTGGGATAGTTTGATGTGCTGGCGACTGTACATAGATGTTTTGTATAGCTGTGGATTTCGCACGATGAAAAAAAAAAAAGAATTTAAAGCTACTCTACAAAATAAATAAGGGGGTGTGTGTACTTTTAACCACTCGATTGAAATGAAAATTTATATGAGCCGATACGCAATTCAGTGCCACCGACCACTGGAGCAGAGTGCCCGATTCAGAGTCAACGACCGACTGGAGCCGAGTCTACCCGATTCAGCGCCACCGACCCGAGCGTCATGGTTAATTTTCGAAAGAACGCAAACTGCGCCTAGAGAAGTTTTCCCTTCGAAAACCGTTTCTCTTCCGTGTATACCTAGATAGAGCACAGACCCGCCTCTGGTAAAGTATAGAAAAAGTAGGTACCTAGGTACTTACGTTATGCGGATTGCATATCCACATAACGTAAGTACCTACCTACTTTTTGCAGCTGAGCAGCATTCACCTACCTGCACATAAAAAACCAACGGTTATCCATCATCAACCTATGATCATACTGCGTAGATCGCCCAGAGGACACGGTTGAGCATACGGTGGAGGTCTGCCCGGCTTGGGCAGAGCACCGCCGTGTCCTCGCGGAGGTGATCAGCGGCGGCGATACCTCGCGTCCGGCCCTGGTCCAGGGCATGGTACGAAACAACGGTTCCGCGAACCAGTAATGCTCGCGAAGAGGGAGACGGCGCACGTGAGGTAGAGGCAATATCTGCGCCCTCACGGCCCTAGTCGCCGCAGGAGACGCCCTGGGCGTCGGGAATCCCAGGCCGATTCCCGGCTACCGTAGGCGCGGGCTTGCGGACGGCGAGTACCCAGCTAACAAAATACCCTTACAAACAAAAGCATGTTAGAACTATGGTTGCATACAAAGTTTATACGTGTTCTGATTAAGCCAGAAACCCTAAATACCTTTACAAATAAAAGCTTGTAAGAGCTATGGTTTCTTATAAGGTTTTTATACAAGATAAGTTTTTATCCAGATAACTAGGTTCGGAAGGCGGTGGCATAAAATTGAAATACATATCCAAAGTCACCGACTTCCGAACTTTGTTATTGAGGTTAAACAAAAAACGTTTACTATTTTTTGCTTTTCGTTTTTTTGGGCAGTTAATTTTTTTTGTTAAAAAGTTATTTTATAATTTTTTGTGGCTATAATCTACGAATTACTACATGCTTAATTTTTGATTACTTTTTGTAATACACCACTTAGCATTAAAATCTGTGAGTGAACAATAAATCACTCCTATTTTCCCACCCTTAGGCTAAGATTTTTTTCCAAATTTATATGGGACCAACTTCTAAGTATACCCTATCCATAAAATAAAAATTGACAAAATCGGACTGCTCTGTAAACGGCAATTGCGTAACTCACGATTAATCATAATCTGTTTCGTTTTGATAGTTCAACAATATTCATTGCTTTATTACGTTGTTGAGCAGACACATTTTTCCAACACATGAAGCAATGGTTTAGCCAACATTAGTTTCAAAACGAAACAAATTATGATGAATCGTGAGTTACGCAATTAGGGTGCAGTTTATGCGTGGTCAACTAGTCATACATTACAATCAGTGAGTGAACAATCAAACATCCCTTGTTTTCCTACTCTTAGAAATGGTTTTTTTTTTCCAAATTTTTAAAGAACCAATTTCGGGGTATACCCCTTTCCAATAAAAAAATAATTATCAAAAACAGACTACATACTCTGTAAAAAGTTAAATAAAATAGACCATTTTAATATTTAGTAGGAACATAATTATCATTAAGCTTCTATAATATCCTTCAGATAAATTAATAAGCGAAGAAAATATTTGGAATTAATACAAAAAAAACTAGCGTCTCTCATCTCGAGCAACTGGCACATAGCTACAATGTTTGTTGGTTCCGCACAAAATAACGACGATTTTTTTGGTGACCTTGAACGAAGTATAATAGTGATTGCAGTGAATGAAGTAGTAAAATACCTATAAAAAGTCATATAAAAAATGTTACTTACCGAAAAAATTTCAATATGTAGCTTGAACGTGTGCTTTAATTCTTACTATATATTTATAATTTTATTTATACGAGTAACATAATTAACGCAAGACCTCATACTCCCCAATTAGAGTATTGAGTTAAAAGCATAATACGATGACCAAAACTATTTTTTTTAAAGCTAACTGATATTATTATGAAAAACGTGTCGACATTACTTTATGCATTTAAAGTTGAGTCTTATTTCTTCCAGCATAAGATTTAATTTTCTTTGGCTCAATCAGATGTAGCTATGGCAAAATACATAATTTTAAAAAAAAACTTAAGTATATTAAAAGTTACTGAAATCGATTCAGTAGTCAATTAGGAACAAACTACTTTCAGGTCTTGCGTCTATTCTGTTACACCCTGTAGGTATACTATTATGTAGGTAATCAATAGATGTTTTTTGGTCAGTTACACACTGCACATTCATCACATGTAGTGGTAGTAAATTACAAATTTATGGCAGCCTGCGAAGAAATTCAAATACAATAAAGTAATTTTGGGCCAATGTAAAATGTTGGGGCAGGAACTTTGAAGTAGAATATCCACAGGCGATAAATTTTCCACACATTACAAAGTGCGTTATGTTTTCATTCTTAAAAGCATTCGGATCTTTTTTTACTTATGAAACAGTCGACATCCATAGCTGCAACCGTACTGATGTATATTTGTTCTAAAACATATACCTAATAAGCGTGTTTACATTGAATTAACGTTGTGGATTAATTAGTTATACCTACCGTACTTTTTAGAAGACAAAAACTAGCGTCAACCAGCAACCTTGAATTTCCTAGAAACTGGCCGCCCTCCTTGAACCAGTCTTAAGCCCCCGTATGTACCCCGCCTTAGTAACAAGGACAGCCTTGGATTACATTACAAAATGGCGTAATTTTCACTGATTCCTAAAATGTGAACCTCCGCCCCAAAGGCGACCCACTGACCGAACAAGGTCCATAACTTCTTATCCATGCCTAATTAACGATACTGCATAGCATTAGGACTAGGAGAATCTACTGACTGAAAACCTATTATGTATAATAAAGAGTGTAACCCAAAGTAGGTAGGTATTGTCAAATAATATATGTACCTACAGCAAATACTTACTTAACTATCATGCGCATCGAAATTCTCTCTGTTTGTAGCAAAATAAAGTTAAAAAACACTGTCACAGTCCAGTCGGGTATAATTATTTCAGTCATCTTTCTGTAACAAACAAATAACCATAACGACATCACACTCTCTGCACAAACTAAAAACTGATTTAAAAAAAAACCAAAACATACTTCTCGCGACTTCGACGAGTTTCCGTTTTCGAAATTTGAATAAAGTTCGAAACATGAGTCCAGAAAGTATTGCCACGTTACCAACTCGACTAAACAATCAACTAAACACCAACAAATAAAAACAAGTGGATGAACTATTCTAAAATAGTAATATTTCACCCCTGAATGTGGTCAAAAGTAACAATAATTTGGTAATTCAACACTGAGCTACATTTTTGTTGACAAACGAAACGAACGCCGCCGTAATTATTTGTTGGCCATAGAATGTAAATCTTTACGTTTCAAAGTTATGTAAGAGCAAAAATGAATTATTTTTATTACTTTCAGCCATTGCCACCATGTATGTACTTACTCAAGGTAGCTTGTGATGAACCAGCTTCAAAGATCAATATTCTCTTTTAAATTAGTTTGTCTAAATGCCAATTCAGAATAAAAATAAAAACATTAAATTTAAATTATTTACAGCATGCCTGGTATTCAAAAAACACCGTGTAATGTACGTACAAATTGCGTCCAGCGTTTCAAATATATGAATGACTCATTTTGTTCTCCTATCGACAGGTCATAACAAACAGCCGCCCACTTCGCCTCTGACCCGAAAGCGAGTTAGAGAAACTATTTGTCACGGCTGATGTTTTTCTCACTTTACGGTGTCTTAATTTATTGAAACTGAATTCATTGCGGTACATCGTTGCGTAATTTGTTAAAGAAGAAGTAGGTATTAACCGGAAGTTTGGATTTAGTTGAATTATATTGCTACTTATGCTGCTAAAGTTGAAAATACTTTTTGCAAGAAGATGTACTTTCTTAACAAATAATCGTGTCAAAAAGTATCTCTGAGCAAAGAACCACTTGTCATGCGGCTAGGTGGCTAATTGGCAGCAAAGAGTATACTGGCAGTAGGGCATGCACCCGGGTATACCCGGTTCCGAAATACCTGGGTATACCCGGTTCTTCCAAGGTATTGTGAGAGTAACCGTGTAGTTTCTTGCCGGCTCTTCTCCATAGGAAGCTACAAATTGGAACCGTGCACCTAGCTTCTGATGTTTCATAAGTGCCATGCAGGTTTATGTGAAATAAAATATTTAGATTTTTTTTTGCATCTGCAGAACCGGTTACGAAGAAGTATACCCTGGTCCCCCGGTTCTTTAAAAAAATCTGAAGTTACTTAATTCCGCATTCAAATCAAGCGGGGCCGGGCCGTAAGTGTGTCATTAAAATTCACGCTGTCACAAATTCACGATCTGGCAACGTCGCGCAAGTAATACTGCATATACTTGTAGCACAATCGTGTTGCCTGCCCCCCGCTTACCAAACAAAACCGCTCACGTAAAAAAAATGTCTGAAAAACTATTCAAGAAAACTAAAATATGGTGATTTCTTGCTTTAGTTAAATTAAAAGAAATTATTTTATTTTGCTTTTTCATGTCGAATTACTAAAAAACAAACTAAATTCTTCGTATTTTTATGGTGGTGGTTTGTAAGACTGATTATTGTGTAAAATACAGTAATATAAATAAAGAAAAAAATACATTTAAAGAGCGCAAATTGATCCTTATTGTAAAAAAACTATTGTAGCTAGTGTCATTTGTTTTAGATAATTATGTATTTTTAGAGTTCCTCTATTTTTCCTGTTATTTATTGATAACAATGACTATTTGGTAAACTAGAGTTAACAAATAAATGTTGATTTGAAATAATTTATTAAGTTTTTTGTTTCATACCTTGAAATAATGTCGTATCCTGTAAATTTTTGTGTGATTTAATTGATCATATTATATCACTTACAGTTTTATCAGTTGAAACCGGGTGGAACCGGGTTAACTGGTTCCGACAGCTCCCACAACCGGGTATCAAAAGTCTGGAACCGTAACCAGTTTTGCATGCTCTAACTGGCAGTCTACGTGACGTGCTCTTGAGTTTAGAGTAGAGGCTGCGTGATTTCTTCCCCTTCTTCCGTTACGGATAAATTGACTTAATCCCCATAGCTGCTTTAAATAATATTTAAGTACATGCTTTTATTTTGCCGGGAGGCCATTACATAAAAACTTTAAAGTTAGTCTCAGTTCTATAAAAATTAGATGATATCAAAAACGCTTTCGAACAAATATAATATCCTCTTCAAAATTCTAGACGCTCAAGTCTAATAGAAAAGCGCACGCCACCCGCCGCCGGAAAAGCTTTTATTTTATTGAAAATGAACTTATCCGTACAGCTGCTCCACAAAAATTACCCTCCTACGAGTTGCGCATTTCATCTCCACAGAGCTATCTCTTTCTCACTTATACATTTTCCGGAATGAGGTTGTCTCTGTCTCTCTTTGGAACTAATATACCTTTTGCTATCTGGCATAGCTGTTAGGTGTATTGGTGTCCTGCTCGTTGTTTAAGGGTGTGGTGTGGAGGGCAAGTTCTCGTTGCTCTGAGACAGTCGACGTTGGCTGCCAGACACAGCCTGTTCTCTTGCAGCCATCGCCGGATATAAATATTTAAGCATGCGGAGTAATTGTATTGAAATTAACACACTCCCATTATTTGGGCCGGTATGGAGCAGAATGTCTTACGAGTATCATCTCAATTCAAGTTAACTTTTTTCGATTTTTCCAATATCTGAACAATGCTTTTTGAACCTTGGTATTACATACAATGATATAAACCCAAATTTACCCCACAATCCATATTGAATATGCCAATGGCGACTTTCTTTGGCATTTGAAATTTAAGATTGATGCCAATTTATGGTTTTTTGAAGACCAAACCAATTCTAGTTATTTAAAGAAAGAGATAGAGGTTTCTGAAACCCTGAAGAACTGAAAAATCAAACCTTGTTCCTGAAAACCATTAAGTAATGTATCAACTTTGTCCTTCACAATACTTTCTACTTTACTTAGGAGCGACACTGGCAGGGAGATAAGCATAGCTAGTGTATAATTATGTCACCGTTCATTTACTGGACAAAATTAAGAAAATATTTGTTTTACTTCAATAATGTAAAACACCGCATTTAAAAATTTAATGATAATTTACTGAGTCTCCAAAAAAGTTACTAAATTATTGGTCAAGTGTGCTACTCGCTACGCTACGCTTGACGGTAGCAAGATCAAACTCTTTTGAGTGGTTCATTCATTAGGGCTTAGCCACTCCTATTATTTTCCAACACAAACTCGACAGCGGCCTAAGCTTCTTAAATTTTTCATACTGAATATAAATTAATCACATCTGCACTGAGAACTTTTAAATCCCACTTTTATACAAATAAAAAAATTGTTAAACGGTATAATCTTGTTCACCAAGTTTGATAGATGTTCGCTTTTTCCGAGGGATCTTTTAACGAATTCCCCTGTCCAACTATAAATCAGTGTAGACTCGCGCAATTTATCTCGTCTGAACATGATGTGGGGTACATTCCTTACGATCTTACACTACCCTCGTGATAATAGGACCCAAGATGTTTTCTGTGTTGTATTAAAAATGTCACATAGAAATTGCTGTATGAAGCAGTCGTTAAAAATACATATTTCATGTGTCTGATTTATTATGTGCGACTTGCGAGCATTTTCCATTAGCAACGAAATAATTTTCTCGTTACTTTCATTGTTAAATTGATAATTGGTCATAAGTATTGTTAACACAGTCAACACTTTAACATTCAATAACTATGATGAATAACTTGTCTTGAACGAATAGTGTTATGACTACCTACACTTTGAGTTTTACTGGTAAGTTAGTTAGGTATGCAATCGAAACTAATTTCATAAGTTTCAAACAGAGTGAAGTTAGATATTTAAATACGTGAGGCATAGGGAGTACATATCATCCGAGGAAACAGATAAATCTCACGCAGTGTCTGATGACACATTCGCCATGTTTCATTTTTTATGCAAATATTTGCCTTCCTCAAGAAGTCTCAAGAGTCTCCCTATATTTTCTGAATGTCATGACTCATGACGATATGGATGTATGTAGGTAGGCACCTACGTTTCACAGAAACGATTACAAAATAAAAATCTACCTTCAAGGCGGAGTAATTATGTCCTTCGCCTCGGTCAGACGTAATAATTTACAATCTCTCGTTTTTTCGTATTTTCACCTGTCTTTGATGACATGATGCAATGAATGACATTTACTAAAATACTTTCCTTCCTTTTCCCACTGACGTATGATTTATACGTCAGTGCCTTTTCCATAAACAAAACGTTGGAATTACAACCTTCGCCGTTTACTAAATTCAATATTCAAGAAATACACGACAATTTTGAATGTTTGCGCTGTGTGAAATGTAAATTAATAATATAATTATTATTGTGTACTTAAATGGATTATATTTCAATTTACTCAGCGATAGTTACTTTCATCACAATTAAAGTATTGGCGGGAAATTCGTCTGAGTGTAAATAGATCGTCTTTTGTTTTTTTCTCTGCCACAAAGTGAAAGCGTTGTTGGACCGAATCGTGATTTGGCCATCGATATTTACGTAAATTCGTAAATAATTTAGTTGCTACCCGTGATTTGATTGGTGCGGTTGTGACAATGATGGGATTGTATTCTAGCGGGGCGCTGGGTGGTGTGGAGGTGCTGGATGGCGGGCTGGTAGGCGGCGAGCTGACGGCTCACGTGCTGAGCGCGCAGGCGGCCGCGCATGCCGCCGCCACGGCTGCCGCAGCCGTACATCAACAACACCAGCAGCAACAGATTGCTGTGCAGCAAATAAGTGAGTATCAATTTGAATTTTACTCTAGAAGGTCACCAACGGCCAAAAGAAGCGTCCCTCCGACAAAAAACAAATGAATTTCTTCAGAGTTTCTCTCAAAATGGAGGAATGCCGACAAGAAAATTTGCTTATCCAGTTGCAAAGCATCCTAAAGGCTTTGTGGCATTATGATTACTTACATCTACACTGGGTCAAGTGGGAATTATAGTGTTGTTTTATCACACAGAATCTTTCTAAAACATTGTTTTTTTCCCATTGATTTTGATTAGATATAGGTATAATTAATGAAATTCGGTGGGCGGTGGAGCAGTTAACAGTATTAAAATTCATTCTTATAGGAATCTTACTGATTGTTTTTGGGTCTGTGTTTGATGTCTATAAGCATACTCATTAAATTCGTACAGATTTGATAAATTGAAGTTTTTAATGCCAAAATAAGTAATGAAATACAATTTTGATTACAGTGGATGGTCAAACTCACAATAATTATCTTTTCACAATTTGAATATTAGATTTTTGCCTATTAGCAAATGCAACATTTTTTTATATAAGTAAATGATTGTTGTCCAGTTAGATTAATACACAAATATGAATGTGGATCGCTATATGAGTAGGGGAAGACAAAGGAAACTATGGATGGACTGTGTCAAAGAAGATAAGGTCAGAAAGTAGGCGCCTACCAAGACAGCGACTTATAGAAAAGTCAATCTATCTACCTAGCATTTTCCCAACTACATTGGGGTCGGCTTCCAGTCTAACCGGATGCAGCTGAATACCAGTATTTTACATGGAGCAACTGCCTAACTGACCTCCACAACCCAGTTACTGGGTAACACAATACCTCTTAGAAAGACTGGTTGACAGACTTGCGAGCTTCTGACGACCCATAATGATTGTCAAAGCAAATTAAAAGAAAAGTATGGAAGTAAAAGATATGTGGCTCTTCCAACTCCAAATAAATTGAGATAAAGGCACGATGATGATGGGACTCCCTTTTCTGCACTTAGACTCCCATTTGGTCTGTTGTGCGTGGGGGTTCTGGCTAACAGAGCCAGCCTAGCTCCACCCCAAAAGCACAGAGGCATTGTTGGGGTTTCATAGGCTTCGAGGATCGACCTCACTGTTCCGAGGATTTCTTCTCATTGAGAAGCCACTGCCTCGCATTCCAGGGTGACGTGGGCGGCTGATTCCTCGGCGTCAAGGCAGCCCCTGCAAAGCGGGCTGTCTGTGGCGCCTATGTTAAAAATATGTTTGTTAAGGTGGTTACGGCCCATAAAGACACGATGATGATGTTGAAAAGAAAACACATGACCTACACAATAATTTTCTTGTAAGAATTTCTGATCTAATCCTTACTCTCAAGCATTCCTTTTCTATAATTGTCAACAAATTATATCAATTACTCAGAGATTCCAACTCCCACTATGCTAACTTTAAATGTTAGCAAGCAAATAGGTTTCTTCATGTTAAAAAGATCACATTCCACATTGAGTTTGTCTTTCATAGTAAACAATATTATTGTATTTCATTATGTCATGTTATTCTTTCAACAAGTCAACTCAAATCATCTAGTTCAATTTACCAATAACTGTGTGTATTATAGTTGTGTGTGCACACAGCACTCCAAAATACAGATTATTGAGGTTGCACAAAAAGCTGCTAAGCTAAAGTGGGACTGGTCTGGCCACGTCTGACGTATGCCCAATGAGCTGTGGGCCAAAATAGCCAATATGTGGAGTCATGACATAGCCAGATGGCATCGCGGTAAACCTTGTAGAAGGTGGTGGGACGAACTGGAGAAACGCAGGACCAGTGGTCCACTGTAGCCCTGGGTCGAAAGAGTGGATGGTCATATACCCTTTGCCCAGCAGTGGGACGATAAGGGCGAATTCTTATTAAGTACCAACGAAAACAGTCATGGAAGAGCCCCATATTCGACTGCTAGTTTCTACCGGCAAAGCCAAATTTTCAGAAGAATAAAATAAGAACTTACAGCTTCAGAACTTGCGAAGGGTATAATATAATTTGTATATGACAACTAGCCAAGTCAGACTTTAGGCATCAATATACTATCCTAAGTTATAAGAAGAAATTATATTTTGTGTGTTACCGTGTATGTGTGTGTGGGAGGCCTTTGCCTTGCAGTGAGACAATACTGGCTAGATTCAATTAGATTACAAGCACTTTTTCTCAAGGAAAGGTAGGAAACAATAGCAAATCTAGGTGTTACTATTGTCTTTTTACTTCTAAAACGTTACAAATGACATAACATCATGCCTGGTTTCCCTAAAGGGCTAGGCAAAAGTCTAACTATAGTAATAAACGTCCTCCAGACTGTATTATAGCCTTGGCAGTGAATCTCAGTGGAGACTAGACAAAATCAAAGCATCTATTTCAAATAGGCACTTAAAAGGCACTTTTGAACATCAACATACATTAAAATAGAATTGATTCTAGTCGCCCCTTCCAAAATGTAGTTTCGTATGGAGTAGATTGGGCAAGAAACTCCACCGTTACTCTTTTAAAATGTTTTAAGTACAATATTTAACATAGTACATTCATTATATGATTATGTGTGAAAGCGATGCATCCAGAATAAAATTACTATACCAAAATAGGTAAAAAGAATGAAATTGAAGTAATACAGATAAATTAATTTTATGATAGATACATGGTGCTCACATATTTACAAACATTGTAAAAGTAAGTATACGATTTTCCTAGAATAATAACAAGTAATAAGTCAGTGTGTGAGTTAAAGTAGTCACTGAGTGTAAATCAATGTCATAACAACCAGTTTGATTTTGTCTAGACTCTAGATTGTCCTATGGAGCAGGACCAGCATGTTTCCAAGCATTCTTATCTTGGATATAATCTTCTAATTTGTAGTATGATTGTTTACAAAGTTTACTTTTAATATGAGTTTTCTTTCTTCCTTTACCTTTCAGTTAATTGCAATATAATATATCAAAAGGTAGAAAAAAAAAATTTAAAATATTTATTGTCCAGGTAATACAGTAAGCATAGAAAGATTAAGAAGTTGAGACGACATATGAGTAGCTTAAATATTACCTACAGCTAGTTATTTGCCAGTGAACCCCAAACTAGACAGTTAGTCTGTATCTTGGGGTTCAGGATACGAATACAAGAGTATAAAGTATTATAAATTATTGTTAAGTATTATACAATACTTACAAGGTATTTTGTTATAACATTTAACAAAGTACCCCATAAAAGATGTATGTACTTTAGCTAATCAGAAAAATGTTTGATCTATTTTGTCTTTAATTCTAGTATTAAAATTATGTCTATCACTTATTTTTTTTTAAATATGTAGATTTTTTCTTAGCCATCTATGCCGGAGCTGTTATATTAGTTTACAAGACGTGTGTGGCACAGACACAAGTGCACTCACTCCGATGGCAAGAAACTCTGACACAACCGTAGGGAGAGCTCAGGCACAGTACCAATGGCTTGTTGTGCTTTTCAAGGCACAGGGTTATCGCACCGCCAACCTTCAAACTCCGGGCTGTTACTTGAGAAATTCCTTACCTATACTGTATGGCTTGATTATGCTGATAGTAACAGAACCATGGTACCTTTTCAGAAAGCAGAATACTTATTCTTCATCCAAATAAATAAGGAATTCTAGCTCATTTTACAGTCTAACCAAGCCGCAACTAAGTTCATCTCAACATTGACCCTAGACCCCTATTTCCCTACAGAAACTTCCCCGTCATCCGGGCGTTCGACCCCGGTGACGTCAGCAGCTAACGGCACACAACCTGCACCCACGGGATCCACCTCACCGTCACCCAGCAAGCTGTTTGTGGGAGGACTCAGCTGGCAGACGAGTTCGGAGAAGCTTCGAGAGTACTTCGCTATGTTCGGGCCAGTTACTGATGTCCTGATCATGAAGGATCCCGTTACGCAGGTAAGAGGGGGATTGTGGTAGTTTGGTTTTGTGGGGAAGGTGATGCAATATTATTTTGTTGGAGATTTAGCAGAAATCGTCATTTTTTGGAAAGTTGAGTAGAAACACTTCTGTTTCATAATAACTTTATTTAAGACCTATTAATTATCATGCTGATTAAAATTTACCTAAAATGTTTGCATTAAAGGAATAATAATATAAAGATTTGATTATATGAAGAAAACAATGGAATAAGATTATTTGTAAAAACCATGGGTAACTCACAGATATGTAACATTTTGTAAAGTTAACCAGACAACATTGCTATGATAAATGAAACAGATAACACTGTTACTTAAAATAATTGGAAAACATACAAAACAAGACAAATTTTCAATAATATAATTTTGCATCACATCTTCCTATTACGCTGATTTTATTATTTCAGTAGAAAGTATGTACAATAGACGCCTTAGCAACATGCCAATTAATAAAAAAATACTTTTAATCACATAATTTATTAGTGTAAATAACTCATATAAACTAATATTATACAGGATGCTACAAAAAAACATTAAGTATACAGAAATGATAAAATAGATTATACAGGGTGCACAAAATTAACGCCCTGAAGAAAGAAAAATATAGTATTTATATTTTAAGAAGATACTTTTAAATTTAAAGATAGATAGAACTTGATGCACAGATATCGGAACCTCTGTTGACGACCGAATCGAAAGCGTAGCGAAAGCGCAAATTTTGGACGGAGCACGTTTCATTTGTCGTTCATCACACTTTTTACCAATAAAATCTGTGTTGGCAAAGTAACTGGTTGAAAAATGACCGCATCTCACCAAGTATTTAAAGTGGATGATTGTTCAAACCGGGAAATTCAAATTTAATCCCATTAAATGATTTTTTCATGAAATGGTAATTCAAAGAGATTAAATTAACTTAGGGCTGTGTTGGTGATTTTATTTATTCCTGTTCTGTAAATAATTATTACTGTTGGAAACAATTCAGAAAAATTAAAAGAGTAAATAGTAACACAAGCGTGGCAATCTGACCAGATTTCTGCAGTATTAGATCAAAAAATGGACGGAGACCCCGTTGTACTATCTAATGAACTAATATTTGAAATATAACAGTAATTTTTCCATTTCACAACCCGTAATTTGTAAAAAAAAACACGAAAATAAAAGAATAAAAATGCTAAAAATGCTTTATGCATTCGTGTTTCAGTCGCGAATCATTGCCTGCAAAAACCGTAAGAAATTTGTAATTTTGCGGGTTATCCTGGCACTTCGCCCTTAGAGAGGAAACGTGGTCACGATGTCATTGGCGTTCAATCCATACGCACGTATTCCGCTGTTTACTCCCTGGGTAAGGACCAGAGATCGGATATTCGGATGCATATTCACCTAAAGTTGAAATGTTGGCTGACATGGAATGCGCTTTTGTATCGAAAAAGTATTAATTTTGTTTATTTTTTGTTGTAACTCATACAAACCACCCCTCCTCCAGTACACACACATATTTGTATCGGGTTAAACATTAATTTTAAATTAATACACATCTGAATTAGTTATGCAATCTAAGAATCCCGGGGTTTTTAATAAATATTAGAAATCATTTATAAAGCCGCTTCCATACTTTCATAGCAAAAATTATCTTTAGGTAAATATGCATCCGAATATCCGATCTCTGGTAATGACACTGAGAAAATATTTTCTTCTGATCTATGTCTACCAATTTATGTTTCGTATCTTTGGCTTCTTTTTCCAATTTTATTATTCTAAATTTAATTTAAGTAAACCAAAATGAGTAGTGCTGGCCCAATGGTAACGGCTGCGACTTAACGAGTAGGTAGTGAGTTCAAACCTAGGCAGGCACTTTAATTTGTGCATTTAATTTCATCACCACTGCTTTCAATACGGTGATGGAAAACATCGTGGGGAAATCGGCATGTATTATAACTTATAACCAACAATTCGAACACATGTTACGTCCACCGACCAGCACTGGACCCGCATGGTGGGACACGGGCCCCTCCCCTCCTCACAGAGAAGAGGCCAGAGTCCCAGCAGCGGGAACATTATAGATGAGAAAGAGCGCCAACGACCACACGACCACATTATCTCTAAGAAAATGAAATCGCCGCGAAAAACTGCTCTTAAGGGGAACCTAGTCGCGGGCTCGAACTCACTGGTGGGCCTGGCTAAAAATCACGCTGTCTCACCAGGCTTCGTGTCCGACAGAGATAGTATCAGTGATGAACAGTTAGACGCTAGTCTACACGCAAAACGTTATTGAGTGAGATGCAGGATCATGTAAAGTAAACAAAATGCGAAAAAATTAAGAAAAGTCTTTTGGAAGATCGGTTTTTATGAAAAAGCCAATGCATAAATCAATGACCAATAAAGTTTATTGAACTTATCGATAATTGAACTTTGTCGGTACCGACTTGGTTTTGGAGATTTTACATTTCTTTTATTACTTAAACACGCCCAAAGTCAAGTAAAATTAGCAAGAAAAACGAATCTTTGTTGGCTCCTAACTTTTTAAGGGGTTTTTATTTTAGTATTCTGTTTCCGTACAGATAATATTAATAATGAGACAAAACGATATCATTTTTTACTTTGGATGTGCCATGTCAGACAGTGGAGGAAAACACTCCCGAAGTTTGTATGCAAAAAATGTGGAATAGGTTCACCTTAAGGCGGTGATTTCTTCAAAACGCTCAAAAAGATGTTTTTTTTAAACCAGTAACCCCCCCCCCCCCCTCTTTACCCGTAAATAATCTTGAAAGAAAAAAATATGATATTTTTAAGTCTTTTTTGCATAAAGTGATGGAACTCAAAACATAATTAAACATACTTTAATGCATCAAAAAAATCATCAAAGTCACCTCTTAATTATATTTAAAACTAGTTTATCCCTTGAATAACAATTATAATTATAATTAAAAATATACCATAACATTACAAATGCCAAACTGCATCCAGTGATGGATTATTTATGAATAAATAGTTAATATCTAATTTTATACGATTTTATTTGCATTTTTACGACAATGCTTGCTCATTTATGTTTCGAATTTATTACAACAGATTTTAACCCGTATCGGATTGCAATAAGAATTCGACAATATTTAAAGTTACCAGGGCCTCAACTTGTTTTTATTAAGATAATTCTATGGCACAATGACTGATTGACCGCGCTTGCTTTTGCTGACACTCTGTTGCATAATTTTGACGACGTGTTTACTCTTTGTACCACTCAACGGGGGTTCTAACTCTGATTGAGTAATCTGTATCTTTATTTAGCTCTTAAGGGCCTAAGTCCCGTTTGGTAGCGTAACACGGTCACTTTATGAACCGTACTGCTCATTAACGGCTTGTCTTGAAGATTTGAAAAATATATGATTTTGCTATAGATTCATATAGATAATTTTGCCGAGGGTACTTTTTTTGTATGGTTAATACTTTTGCTGTAAAAAAATATTTTCCAACACGCAATATTTTGGCTTCTATTCCATACTCCTACTAAACGGCTTCGTTATTTGAAAAAAAAAATACACTGAAAAATAGATAGTTAGAGGTACCACAGAATCGCTTAGAGCACAATTGTAAATTAATCAACATTTGCCAAGGAATATCCCCATTTTGAGATAAAGGCTCAGAGGTGCCCTGCGCGGGCGCGGACGGCAGTCGTGCTTTAGCATTTAGATGGGAGATGAGGATACTATGGGCCTTAAGATTACTAATAGATTGTTAAGAAAGAAAAAAGAGGCCCATTGCGAGTCAACCTTGCACACGAAGGGTGTAAAATATTTAACACGTTTCTTGTGTGGGAACCCTCGTTTAATTTTTTCAACTTTATTTTAATTTTTGTTGTTATATCAACTATAGTAGTATACACTCTGTAAAAATTTCGAGTGTCTACCTATTACGGGTCAAAAGATACAGCCCTTTGATAGACGGACAGCGGAGCCTTAGTAATAGGGTTCCGGTGGTACCCTTCCGGTACGAAACCATAAAAACAAAAAACCTATAGGGCAAGTAGCGATACCTACTTATTCCTGCCGCAGTGCCGACAGGCAGTATCGCTGTTACCAGCATTCTTACTAACTGCTGGTTAAATTACAATGCATCGGTAGTCTGCGGAGGCCTGAATCCAGTAATTTATGCTAGCCCTAATACTATAGAAATAGTGAATATATTATCTAATTTAAACCTTAACTTTACTTGTGGCATGTTGCTAAGACTAACTAATGATTTTGTTTACATTAGTCGATAATTTATTTAATATACATAAGTTTTGCGACACCTAAATAGAACTAAATCTTCTAGAAATAATCATGTGTAGACTGACTGGGTGTTTTAACTTGATAGCTACACTTGCAATGGCGCCATTGGCGAATCTAATCCGTCATTATGGACTATATTGCCTTTTAAGTGTTTATTGAAAATCATTGTATGGACCAATTCAGTCATTCTAAAATTACAAATCAGGAAATTCAAAACTTTCCTTAATACCTCTGCTTAGAGTATCTTTTTGCAAGTTATCGACTAATGTAAACAACTAAACTAGAAATTAAGAATATAATAACGCCATTTTTTCAAGACAGCGGTAGGCAGAAGACGGAGCGCATTCGGTCAGTTTTAGTATCGTTGTATAGGTTGATTTGGACTAGGTAGATTGTAGGTTCGTGTGGGAGATGACGGCCATGTGCAAAAAATATCATTTTTATATGTTTTCTGTATAGAATTTCCCTTCCTTGTTCCCTGAAGTGAACCCCGCAATCCTGTGTTCCTTCTAAATTAAACTTTCCAGAACAAAATCTGAGTGTCTCTTCTCTTTCACCCCTCAGTTGGGGGTAGTCTCTGATTTCACTGTACAAATCCTTATCAAGATTTTAGACTTCCTTACTTGTGTATAATATGTATTAAATGAAATATACTATCTCACTAAAACATTGTGTAACCCCCTGTCTGTATACCTATTGCATGAACTATTAAAGTATTTATTTAAATAACCCAGAAAAAAATACTTTGTAAACTGTTTATTGCCCATTTCAACAATGTTATATAAATAACGCCATTTCCTGCCCTCTATTCCCTGTAAATCCAGTTTTTTTTTTGCATATGGACCAAAATCTCCACACATAGTTGGGCTATGGTTGATCCAAAGTAACCTAGGTACACTAATAAAAGTATATCCATTAAATAACATAGACAAACCGGCATGCTAGACTCACTAACATAGAACGTTAGGTCTAGAAATATGGATTTGATAAAATACTCCTTCTATTGACTTCTATTTTTGAATCTGGTAGTTCCCCTTCAGTCGGTGTTGCCATGCTTTTACTTTTATTCTAATTTAGTAACTTTTTTGTAGTTATCGATTTTATAAATCAGTTTGATATTTTGAATTTTTTTCTTTGGTTTTTTTTGGTCACAATTAAGTCGTAAGATTCGTTTTTTTATTATAATAAATTATGTTGTTATTCTATTCCATTATTAATCAGTTATTATAATCTTCTTATCACACCCAATGTTAAATCCAAACTTAATCTGTAGAAAGAAATAGTGAAAAGCACAGTTAAGTACGTATATTGATAAATATTATTAAGTAAAAGTATAGGAAATTGTAGTTGGCTATACTAAGGCCATTATCTAAGCTGGCTTAAAATATAGCTATTATCTTGTATTTTGAGCTTGTTAGCTTTAATTCTTTAAACAATATTTTTTATAAAAAAAATGTGTTCCTCGCTAGATTCAAAGCACTATTTTAATATTTTACTTAAAATAATTACCATAAATAATTATGTATATTTTAGTTTCATGTCTAAGTATATCAATCTTTGTGATTAGTTTCTTCATAGTTAAATGTGACCATCAACAAAAACAATAGTTTTAAACATAGCAACACTGACTTCACCCCTTTAATTATCTGCAAAACCTATAAACTTCGATTTTCTACTAATTAATTAATAGTACTTAGCTAAGATCACAGAATAGATTGGAAATACTCTTTTTGGTAGAAAAACAGTAAATAGTACTTTTCTCACTGAGGTAACACTGAGATGCTCAGAAGAAAATGGTAGAATTTTGGTACACTTTGAGGGTAACATTGCTCGGTTAGACAGATACGTGCTAATAATAAGAAATAGTTGTCTGTCAGTAACTTAATTAGTATGTATTGTTGTGGCCATTTTACTGCACGTTTTTTCTTTGATGATTAATTTATGTATTGTGGTGAATAAGGCACTAGGTTTAGATTAGATAAGATAATGTTTATTTTACCAAAAACTGTGCTTTACAATTCCTTAAAGTCTACATTAGTAACTACGATTACAAGGAAAAAAAAAAACAGGAATAAGACGCAAAGGGAGTCGTCTCGTGGAGTCCATGGGTGGTATTACCAGATGGTGAAAGTGTATTACATTAATACTCATGAATTGGTATTGTCGAGAGGCACATAAAAATGCATTATTATTTTAAAGTAAGTAATAAAATTACGTAATTAATTAAATATTGTCTAGGCTTAAAACAATAAAGTAGGATGAAGGAATATTTGGAGCGCCATTGTGCACTATGTGTAAGTCTGTGTGTGTGTGTGTGTGTGTGTGAGAGAGAGAGAGAGAGAATGCCTGTGTGTGTTAGTGGGTGTGCGTGTGTGTGTGAGCGTGTGAGAAAGAGAGAGAGAGAGTGTGTGTGTGTGTGTGTGTGTTAGTGTGTTACGAAATTACCTTTAAAAGAGATTCGCATTCAGTGTATGATTGGGCTAGCAGCCATTTGCGAACAACCTTTTTGACTTGGTTTATCCTAGAGTTGCTGATGCCACACATTGTTACTGCTTTGTTGTATAATATATGTGACTGAGCAAGAATTCTTGCATGTGATTTATAGCTAGCATGGCCTAGATGAGGTCAGTAATGGTGGAAAGCCTGTAGTTACAGAAGAAATAATGAACCGAAAGAAATAAATAAGAAATGTCAGAGAAACGTGCATATAGAAAATAGACTAGTTGGCTTAATTTACATAGGTTTTTTTTTGCAATTAGGAAGTCAGAGTCAGGTTGTATGTTGATTAAAATATGATTCGCGTCCGTAAAAATATGGTTTTAGTTGTATTGATGATTATAATTCTTAAAATAAATATTTGGTGCGACTCCGAATCATATTAAGATCTAAATACAACCTGGTACGGATCAGCAAATTTTATAAAAACGTAAGAAATTTTGAGTTCCATGAGCTGCCCTAAAGCTTTCGCCTTAAAAACCTAGCCTACGACTGCCGACTACAGCCCAGTCCGAAGCCGATCCCTTGGGAGAAGCAAGCCAAGTACTTAGGAGTGATCCTCGACCACCAACTTACCGTCAGGGAGCACATAAAGACGGCTCGTTCTCGCGCCGATTTCGCTCTCGGTAGGCTCCACTTAGTACTGACCGCCCGTTGCAAATTGTCCCTTAGGTGCAAATTGCGTATTTACACCGCGGTCATACGCCCTATCATGACTTATGCGTGCGTCGTCTTAGAACACGCTAAGCCCAATCACATCCATAGGATGCAGACCCTCCAGAACCGTTTCCTTAGAAAGGTCACGGGAGCCCCCTTCTATGTCCCAAACGAGAATCTCCATCTGGATCTCAGAATGCCCACTATCCAGCAGTTCATAAAACGCCTCTCCAAACGTTTCTTCGACTTAGCTGTGAAGCATCCCAATTCCCTGATCGCGGCAGCCGCCCGCTACACTCCCTCCAGTATTATAGTAAGATTCGCCGACCGAGGCATACTCTTACCATTTCTGACGACGCTAAAACTCCTCCAGGAGAGTAGTAAGCTCACTAGCACCCTCAGGGTACACCGTCGCAAACCGCTGTCCTTCCGTCCTCGCCGCTGAGGCCCGTCGCGACGTCCCGTTAAATGTCCATCCCGTGCTTTGCTGGAGCCAGCCCGTACCGCTGTGCCTGTAGTATTAAGTACGTCCGCTAATAATATTATAATCACTCCGATTCAATTTGCCCTTTTTCCCTTGCTGCCCTCTTCTAGCGATGCCCTAAGCCAAGGTCCGTACCCCACAGGGGTTGCCCTTAGCGAGCAGTCGCTCTAGTTTTAAGTTTTTTTTTAAGCCCTAGCTGGTAATCTTAATATATTAAGATTATCACAGGCAAGCCCTGTTAAGCAGACAACAACTTCATAGGTTGAACTGCGAGATGTCATACCCAAAAAAAAAACATGCGGGGCAGTCTTTGGGGACTGCCGATAGAAGTGAAAACTAAGTAACTTGTGAATTTTTCTCGCGTAAAGCGTTCGGTGACGATGACACGAGTTCCATGATTTTTAGTCACCTAAAAAGTGCTCAACGCGCCTAAAGAAGTTTTCACTTCAAAAAAAGCCCACTACGGCCCATATATTTTATTATTAAGTCCAGCTTAAAGAAATAGTAATATGCTATTATGAGATATTTCATCCCTCCCAAAAGCCATGATTCAGAAAAGGGCTCTCAAAGGAATGTATGTATTAAACAACAAACCCATCTCGCCATCAAACTCCAAAGTTTGGCGACTGAAATAGTAAATACAAAAAACAAAAAAAAATGTTTTTAAAATAAATATTAATAAAAAATGACTCCACTGCATCAGTGACTTCCCTTGTGTTGCGGATAACTAACTAGCTTGCTCTTTATGATAGAAAGAACGGCTTATTACTTACCTAGTACTTTATTTGCCTTTTGATATGTACCATCACGGACACTGGCAGTCGACCAATTTTCAACCTTATTGCTTAAGGCATAAGGGTGACAAGTGATCCACCGCAATTGTCCGCCGTTGTACCTAACTTGCGCGGGCACAGAATTGAAGTCTTAGCATAAAAAATGGTCACAAATCATCACTAATTCAAACTAGATGTACTACTGACGAAAGCATGAGTACTTAGGACGACCTCTGTACAACTACTAGTAAACTAAGTAATACCACGTATATCTTCATATACCCTCATTTAATAAAATATTTGTGATTTGCGAATATAGCTCTTAAATGTGGGGACATAGTGTGATTTTTTTATTAATGTTGTGTGTCAGTGTTTTGGCGGGGAGATAGGGTTCAGTTATGTTATTTTATCTTGTTGACAGTTTTAAATTTTTCCACCATTGATGAAGTTTTACGTGTAATATTTATTAAGAGTCGATACCAGGTTAATTCGATAACAACAGAATTGGCATGAGACTGCCAATTAATCAAATAAAAATATTTTATTTCACATAAACCTACATGGGCACTTATGAAACGTCAGAAGCTAGGTGCACGGTCCTAATTGGTCGTAGAGAAGAGCCGGCAAACAACTCCACGGTTACTCTTGTAAAACGAATTGGCTTTTACCATGTTTTCTAATTACAGAGTTTACTAGGTATAGACCTAAATAATAAATTTAGCACTACCTAAATAATAACTAGGCACTTGTCCCACCAAGGAAGCGACTTGCTATCGACTATTTTCTCGCCCAAGAAACCTACCTACAATAGATGTAGGTCCTGTGTCAGTAAAAAAGATGCATATATTAATAGTTAATCGCTGACTGTTCACATTGCGAGCGAGAACTCTCTTTCCACTAGTATGTTGCAACAACAAGAGCTAACAAAGAAATTTATGGCTCAGCGACGTTCGTTTGGCGGGCCAAACACTCGCTTAGGGATTCGCTCGGTCCATATAAATCCCGGCAAGTATCTGGGCAGTAATTCCAGTCGTGGTACTTTAGCACTCCCTCAAAATTCAGCGACAAAACTATTGCCCGCCTACTCGTTTCTAGTTCTATTCGCTTCTCGCTAACCGTCGGTGGTGAGACTTTCTGGAGATGGTAAAACAGACCTTAAATAAGGCTTGCTAGAGAAACATATTATAATAAATACGAGCAGCCATGAGTAAACAATTCGTTCAAAGAGAATTTCTGAGCAGCAAAACTTTACAGAAATGTAACTTTAATTATAAATTATTAATCTTGAACTTGGTCGTACCACGGTCAAATAGAAACGTTTTCCGTCTGACAATGTTCTTTGAAATACCTTTCTCTTAGAGTTTACATATAATCCGGAATTTCTACTAAAGTTTAAATTGTCGTTACTTGAGTGCTCTGTAACAGATTTTGTTTTAAAAGTTCGTGTTTTATTTTTATTAAAGAAAGTTTTTATAGTTAACAGTCGGTAGTCGTCGAGTTGTGTAGGTCAGACAGGCTGCAGTCCATCTCGCTTTATGTAAAATACTGGTATTCAGCTGCATCCGGTAAGACTGGAAGCTGACCCCAATATAGTTGTGTAAAGGTTAAGATGAGAGCTTTTCATTATGGAACAATTTCAGATTAAAAAAAAAATTTAGCCACGTCTCCCCGCCTAAGTTTGATGGTGACACTGATGGAATCTAACCTGAAAAACCTGTTTTGTCAAGAGCGTATATAAATTCGTACATAACGTAGCGTATATTCAAGACTTTCTGAATAACTAGTTTTATGCCCCTCTATAGCTAGGTTTGCCTTGTACAAGTATTATCTAAATTAACATTAGGTAACTAATTAATTTTATTGTCTGTAAAACTTTAATAAAGTTGAGTATATAGAATTTAATAATTGGCAATATTTTTAAACTACCTATACTATTTTTTTCAACCGTAGATTATTAATACATTTTTTTTTAAGAAATTTTCTTTTTTTTTGTATACGCTCTTGATACAAGTAAATATAACATTAACCGTTGATTTTAAGTTTTGTTTGAGACTAGTAGTTCTCGTTTCACTCGTAGGTACTTAGGTGTAAGTCACTAAACTCCCTGTTACCCTTATACAAAAGGAGTTGGGGAATAGACCTTTATAAGCAGATTTTTCGCTATGCTACATTAAGGCAACAGCTTTCTTTTGTTACTTCTTACTCTATATCTGATCATGCATTAAGATTTTAAACTGTTCGAACATCCGTATCAAGGATTACTCTTGACTATAAAAAGGTCTGTCCCCCACTTCTACACATATACCCAGACATACGACTGACACAAGCCGCGCGCAGAGATCGCGCGGCTTCGGTTTCATCACGTTCCAGGAGGCGTCTTCCGTCGACAAAGTCCTCGCGGTGCCCGTCCACACGCTGGACGGCAAGCGCATCGACCCCAAACACGCCACACCCAAGTCAGCTCCGCGACCCGCCAAGACCAAGAAGATATTCGTCGGTGGAGTCGGGCAAGACACCTCCGCCGAAGAGGTCAGGTCTTACTTCTCACAGTTTGGCCTCGTAGAAGACGCCGTCATGCTCATGGACCAGCAGACCAAACGCCACCGCGGCTTCGGCTTCGTCACCTTCCACTCCGAAGAGGCGGTGGAGCGCGTGTGCGACATACACTTCCACACTATTAAGAATAAGAAGGTGGAGTGTAAGCGCGCGCAGCCGAAGGAGGCCGTGGCGGCGGCCCCGCTGGCGCTCGGCAAGAGGCTCGTGCTGCGGCCGGGCCGCGGCCTGGTGTACGCCACGAGCGGCGTGGGCGCCGTGCCCACGGTGGGCGCGGCACACGCGTACCGCTACGCGCCCTACGCGCTGCCCACCGCGGCCTCGGCGGCCACCGCGCTGGTGGCGCCGCCGCAGCCGCAGCCCGCGCCGGCGCTGCCGCAGTTCGGCACCGCCTACTCGCTGGCCGGCGTCGACATGTCGTCCTTCCAGGGCGTGGACTGGGGCGCAATGTACGGCCTGCCCATGTACATCTAAACGGTAACGAGCAATATTGACATGAAAACCCCACCCGCCTACAACGGATAGGTTCTTAGCTCGGCTATTTTATTTCTTACGATAGTTCCTACGTACTATTTTTTTTTTAATTAAGGTGTTTGTCTTGCCGCGTACTCGAAGTGGCCACAAGAGGGAATGATCAGTATTCGAACGTAGTTAAGATGTTTATTGGCTCATTAAACTTAGTGTAAGGCAGTTTCAAGCAATACTTTGCCCGCTACGGGCGTCAAAGAGAACGCATTTCATTTTTTTTTATTAAAAGGTTAATTTATTAAGGCGATCCCCAACGGGTACGCTCGAATAGGAGACATTGACGGTCTCATGTTTATTACGTGTTTTTGATGAGTCACTTGATAATGTTTAATTTTTAGTTTTTTGAATTGTGAAATTATTTGTTTTTTTTTTTCGAAAGTGACTTGTCAAACAATTCAAATAAACATGTCGTCTTGTTTTTCGAAAGTTCGCATCGTTGCGTGTCCCCTTAACTTTTAAATATTAAGGCGAAGATCTCAAATAATTTAGTTGCGATAAAAAAAAACTAATTTTTCTTATATTTTGTCTTTGATATTTTGTAATTTAGTGGTAGACTTAGTGCACGTTTGTTTGGCAATACATTAACCTGATATTATTTATGATGACTCGACTGTATTTTTATGAATCTCATTCGCAGCTGTATTTTTTTAAATGATAAACAACATAGGAATTAATATATATATACATTCGCGGTAAGAGTGACGCTGTGTGACTGCGCTGTTATTCAATTATTATCGTTAAATAAAAAGTTTTATCTACCCTCATATTTCAAATATTGGTAATATAAAATTAGTAACTTCTATTGGATAACTCACTTCCCTTAGACGCGGGAATGTACAAATTTAAATAAAAATGTTTTAGGCTAAATAAATTTCAATGTATAAAATTAAATTAAAAACAAAGAAATGGTAGGAGATGTCAGTATTATTATAACGGTGCCATTTCGTTAGGAACATACGTTTGTGCCAAAATTTCGCTCAGTTTTGCGTTTTCAGAATCTCTTTTACCCTTTTTATTATTAATTAAGTATAACTTATTTTTGCTAAAACAAATGCTTATTTAGATTTCCAAAACGAAATTATGAACATCAGCGGGCTTAGCATGACCGTTTCTATATCCACACAGCTCTTCCCATACAAAGTGACATTTCGTTGCGTAGAAATCTTTCTACAACTATCAATTTGTCTTTAGTTTCTAACAATCTTTGTCTAGGTCCTTTTTTATGGAGACTATTTCAGAAGAAGTTTTCTTCCCAAACTGTCAAAATCACACTGACATAACTGACAAAAAACTTTCTACTCGACGGCCACAAAGTATATATACGATTATCTACATAATCATGATTCGTTTAGAACGCATAACTGCGATAATTAATAGAAATCTTCTATTGTACATCATTTAGTTAATAGTCATGTCTATTCTTCCGTTGACAAATCGGTGCTCGTGCTAAGCCTGCTGCAGGGCAAAAATATCAAAACGGTTTGATAGCAAATTTTGAACTGTATACTAACTGGCACCTCTTGATTCCACCGCGGCTAAAAGAAGCAATCCATGTGTCGTATTATTGTTCCGTGCAAAAAAGAGATGGCGTTGTACATCCTGTATAGCTCCATCTCTTTCTCACATTAACACTTCCAAAATCGACTTCACTGAGAAGCAAAAAAAAACTCGCTAGTAAGTTTCCCCGGTCAGGGCTGGTCCCACGACATGTCATCAGTCATAGATAGAACGTCTCAAGTACAAGACGTGCTCACGACTACGTCATAAGCGTTACGTCACACGGCGTCGACCGCTCTGCTCACGACACACATATCTGACGAGCGGAAAGCAATCTCATTCTACAATAGTATTATATATTATTGACATATGTAGATATAGTATAAGTGGTGTTGGTGGCTTTTGTGGTTCTACCCTACAAAAAGAATAAAAATTAATTATCTGTGGTTTTAAAAGAAGCCTCAACATTATAGGTTGAATAACTAAACTCAAGGATAATATTACCACAAGAGCCACCAAAATCACTCTCAAAGTAAATTAGTTTACATTAATAATAATTTAGTTTAGCGTGTATGAGCGTGTGTACTAACACCCTGTGTACCGTGACAATAAGCTAAGTATATAAGCCGCTGTAGATTGTCATGGCCGCGCGGCCTTGCCCTACGTTCTCGTCTATATTTACATTTTAGAAGTACGTCCTTTGATTTTGAAGTTTACTGGGTTAGGCTCATGTTGGGCGCTAAATTTTGGAGGGCACTGTCTTGGGTTTTACGAAAAAGTTTTTATGCGCCCGTATCTGCTTAACCGGGAAATACACACTAGCCTCCTGGGAGTAATCTTTTGCTTGACGGTTGAATGGATAGATAACAAAATAAATGTTTTAATTTTTTTTGTAATTCCGAAACTATGGTTCCAGTATTGGCATTCCAAAGGCCGAGCCTTCTAACAGAATAGGCCCAAGTCCGAGTGTGGGAAGGGCCAATCTCCTAAAACCGTTCTGCTCTTAAAATAACTGTACTTAATTCTGTTGAAAATACCAAGTATGTACTTAAATCTTCACAAAAACTATAAATTTAGCTATCCAAGACAGTATTCTCTAAATGAAATCCTTTGAAACTCTTACGTCCTTTATTAGAAGTACTTAATTTATCAATCGTAGCGTTAGATCCAAAAGCAATACAATATGTGATTAGTGAGTGTAAAAGACAAAGATGGTTGTGTTTGTGCAATTCCTAGATTTAAGCGCAATACTGGACTTAGTCCTAGGACCAGCAGTATTAAAACCACTCGTGATTTTCCAAAATTATCGACTACAATGTCATAGTTATCTTTGGCAAGTTCCATTAAAATTCAAAATTTTACATCCAAATACTCGTGTATTAGTCATAGTTTTGATTCTATTAGAATTATTTACCTATCTCTAGAGAGTTCATTTTAATTCAATTTATCTTAACTTAGATAAACATTCAGACATTTCGGAATTCAAATGTAATCTTGTACTTAACTGCATAGTTTTTGTCAAAAGACAACATAGTAATAATGAGTATGACAATATTATATCATAATCTCAATTCAAGTCCTAGATTTAAACAATAAGAAAACTTACATACTAAAGTTTCAACAATAATATCATGGGAAATACCTTAAAATATCACCGGGAAAATTCCGAAAAACGTCTATTACTAAAGTACTTAATCCCTATATTTATATTAGTGTATATTTTGGACGAAGGTGAGGCCGCGCGGCAAAGTGTAGTGCAGTATGCATGGTAGCTTGTTCGGCTACATTCCTTGCCAGCCGACGCACTTGTAACCGCATCGTGTGGAAATTAAAATTACAAAATACTCTAAAAACCAGGTAAAGTTCAAGATTAAAAAATGTTAAGGAAAAGGGTAGTTCTGTCGTAGTTAAAAGCCCTGCTGGGCGCCACTATTTCAACTGCACTTTTTATACAAGCTAAACTCGTATGTAATTTTCGGTCATCGATCCCAGTGAAGTTATTGAAACCGTGAATTCTTACATGTTGTTCCCAGTTATAAATGTTATTACTTTATTTATTCATGAATTTTCTTATGTTATTCTTACCTTCAATGTTACAAGACAGTTAATTCTCACTTTGTTTTATTTTTCTTTCCACACGCCACGGCTACCGTATGCTATGATATTCACATTATGTATACACATACCTATCCTTATTATATAGCAGTATTTTTAGCATAAGTAGGATTAGAACCTCCTGAGATTAATCAGCAGAGCGCGCGCTTTCTCGTCTCGAAAACTTGCAATGACCGGATATAACCAGTTTGAACTGGATCATTTGTATTTGGAATATAAAAGCCAGTGTAGCAGCTAAGGATTTTTTTGATTAGTTTTGACATAAGACCAGTGTGGCAGCTAACGAATTTTTTATTAGTTTTGATATAAGAACTACCTTTTGTGGTGATTAAAGCCAAGCAAGAATTGTTATTTTTCTATCACTAACAAAATCGGGAATTGATTTTGATTTTTACAATAATCTTTTTTTTTATATTTAGTTGTCTAGAAAGCGCGCGTCTGCATCACCCGACTATTACACCTTTTGTACATTAGCGGTCGTTTTTCCTGAGACAGTATTAGAATGGTTGACTATGTGACGTCACAGCCGCCGTGCGCTTCGTATCTTGCCAAATTAGATAAAGGGCGGCGAGTGTGGGGACGCGAAGGATCTACCAACGTGGGTAATTGAATTTTTTTTTAGGGAAATTTGAAAAAGAAAAAACGAAAACAAGTTGATAAGGCAGTTTGTGTATCTGATACAATTTGGTCTGTGGGGTAGAATTGAATACACTACAGTCTTTAGATGTAACTAATACCTATACATAATTTCAGTAGCTCGCCACTAAACTGCATGTGCAAACATCATTCTGTTGCCATTTCTGAATAAATACTTTGAACACCTTTCTTAGCCCTCTCACCTAAGGTCGTAGTTTGTGCCACGTTGAGTCACATCCCTCGCGCGCTCACACAAATGTTGTAATGTACTTAACTTTGTTTTTTCATATATTGTACTGTTCCAACTTCCCCTTACGGGTGGCGATATTCCAACACCCTTGTCTTAGTTACACTTGGTAACTGGTTGCTGTGGTCCGTTGTTGATTGCTGATTGAGTGACGTTGCTAACTACCTTACTTGGGGCTCTGGTTGAGGAGATTCACACTATGAGTTTTTGTGATGACCGTATTCTAGTTGATTTGAAGTTGTCATGCTTTGGGGTAGTATGCATTATTGTTGGTGACGTCACTGAATCGTGACGGACCTCTGCAGTAGGTTTAGTTGTAGTTTTAGAAGGAGTTTGCCCGCTGTAAGGAGCACCTAGTAATACATGATGTGTCATTACATGGATATAATATTAGAAATTAAAATTGTGTGTTTTATTTAGCGTGGGACTTCCTGCTGGGTTTGGTTTGTTGTATTTTACACTACTTTTTTATCTTTCTAGATAGTTTGCACGTTGAACTTGTAGTACTTAGTTATGGGGTTGCCATCTACACTTTTGGCTTTAAAACTGTGATTAATTACATTTTAATATTAGGGTGATCCCGACGACAGAGGCACTAATGAACAAAATTTTAACATTTCTACTAAAAAAGTTGGCAACCCTAGTGTGAAAAAGTCGTGATCATTGCCCCGCGGTGGGCGACACAAAACCTCAGTTGGTATAGGAGGGTGGGACAGACCGGACGTATGGTAAGTCAAGTCACGCGAATCAGGCATGCGTATTGCGTATAACAGTTGTAAATTATAGTGTTACGCCGTAGTGCAAGCGCGTCTTCATAGTCGTGACTAACTCAACACTTCACGGAGAGAGATAGGACACCGCGCATTGACGATTTATAGCATGTTCAAAGGTATCGCAAATCCCTGACTCATTAGGAGAAAGAGTATTTGGAAATTGAAGAAATTGAAGCTGGTATTGTGACAATGATAGGCGATAGTGTGCGTTATACCTTTGAAAATGCGACTCGTCATCAATCCGCGGCGCGTCCGGCATGGTTGGCATGAATGAATACGTAAACAAAATCTAATCTTCCATACAATATACTTCACTGTCAATTTATTAAGGCGTTTGCCACACGTTGGTTGTGATGCGTGCTATTAAACATATTCCTTTTAGAGACCGCCTTTAAAAGGAATATTGTATACGTAGACACGTAGATTAGACCTTTAGACGCTTCGCTTCGGGCCACAGGTCTTCCTGGTATGAGAGTTGTTTTGCCAAAAAAACAGGCCAAAATTTAGCCAAAAAGTTAATTTTGCTCAACGTTGAGAAGTCGCAGATGTAGAGAGAAGCGATTGGAAGTAGTGATTTAAGAGCTATTCGCTAAATGAGTTGAGCAATAACAGAAATGTAAAGGAACTTACCTATTTAGGAACACTGCGACAAAAGACGGTATTATATAAAATAATATTTTGCCAAAAAAAACAAAAAGGAAATACGCCAGAGTAGCTTAAGAATGTGACAATAATAAGACGGGACGTTGCCAACTAAGACGCTGTTACTATTTAATCACTTCGTTGCCATATACGTGAATACATTCCTCTCTAGTCATTTTTTTTTAAATTATTTTTTTCCTCTAAAATTTGGCGGAAAACTGAATACAGAGTCTTATCTTGCTCAATACTTATTCTTGCCTAGTTGTAGTTAATTTCTATCGATAATAAGCTTGACGCAGTAGTGATGTGCCATACACCAGATATGCCATAGCACGCCAACGATAAACTAGTGATGTGCTTGTTCGCTCCAGGCTCACTGGACCAAAATGTAAACAACATTGGAAAAAATATATTATATATTCTTAATTATGTAAGATTACTAAGATATACATAAATATACAATTTTGGATTGGTATAATGTTAAATTGAACATAAAAATACTATGTTGTGTGTTTTTAATGTATGGCAATGCTAGAGTAGTGTTGTAGCGTAGACATTTTGAAGTTTTACATACATATGATAAATAAAATATGACTAACCGAAAGCAATAACATTTAATATTACTACAGCACGCGCGCGCTGCGGCTTGCACAAGAACGGTAGTGGAGCTAACGTTGTGAAGTCGAACATGTGTGTCGGTTGATGTTTGAAGTTCGAACTCGGGGGAATAACCGTTGAATTTGAAAAAAAAGAATGTACACGTTAAAAAAATGACAAAGATTAGATGTAATTGGTGCATAGTAAGTCAAGTTAAAATACTATGAATTAGAAACGGATTTTGGCTTTTTGGAATACAGAAACCATGTTCTGGGTGTTATGGAAGCATTTATCTAAGAATTACTCACTGTCGAATGCATTTTACATACTAAACGAAAAAAGCTCTAAAAGAGCTAGCAAAAATAACATCAATATGACACACTAAATTAAATTTAAATTAAGTAATAAAATGCACTTGGTTAAGTAATGACTGGGCACGGCAGCGCGCGCACATGTTAGATTTATTATACCTAATAATATACACAATGCATACAAATACAAATATTTTTGTATAATAGGTATCTGTGTACTAGTAGTGTGTTGGTTAATCTTGTATTTTTAAATGGTAAGTGACGAAATGCGGGTAGTCTGTGTTTTACTGTGTAACGACAGAGTTAGAAGTTTGTAGGACATTTTTCTTGGACAATGGCTTTGTCATCTCACAAGAAGGTTTTATGCATAGCGAGCATGATTCCTCTGCAATTGACGACATTCCATTTGGCCTAGTAAGACAATGTACTTACCCATCTGGAATTTCGTGTCTTAGAAATATAATCCAAAATTTCCTGCACTCCCTAAGATTCTTTCATTTGTTGAATGATCGTTTTCCTGTAACATCGATATCCAATTACTGAAGCCCGACATTGAAAACGGTTTTACAGCAAACTTCGGTTTGGAAGATTGCTCTTCTAATTGGAATTTTCTAATTAAAAGCTACGTCAGCTTGCTCGGGCTACTTTAAATTTTGCCTATATTTTAGGCTAAAATGCGTAACTACATAGGCATTGGGTGTGCCTATGTAGTTACGCACTTTAGCTGCTATAATATATTGGCCTATTTAGCCGTTATTTGGGTCAAAGTCTAGCCCTCATGTGCCACTGGCATGTGGCATGCCAGTGGCATGCCCGCCAAAACTACTTTCGGATAGGTTTATGTACATCTGGCCAATCACTGACCAGCTTTTATACACAACCCCAACAACAACAACAATCAACAGCAGGCCTAGCACGAGAACCGTAGACAAGCGTTTTGTCGTCGGAAGAGAAGGTAGACAAAAATTACGTTTCCGTTTAAACAGTTGACAGTTTTGTAGCGAGAAATTAGACAAGCAATTTCTTTTCTACTGAAGAATAGAAATATAAAGTGTCATGCTAAGCCTGCAGATCTCTCAACAGAGTTCTAACTCGTGACGTCACCCGGCACACAGCCTACCTGTTTGAGTCGTCAACCGATTTAATTACATTGTTGAATAAGCGACAGTATGTGGCGCAGTGTTTATTGTGTAGGGCGTTCGCGCCGACGCTTGAGGGCGTGCGGCCACGTTTCGTTCAGAAATTCTAAATATTTTTTCTAAATTGTGTCATGGCATGTTACCGTGTTTGAGGCGGGGATAGTCTTAAAACTTGCGTTTCAATGAAGAAAGAAATGGCGCGGTTTCTCTTGTATTTATTCTACAGTTATTTCCGATCGCGCGATTTTCAAACTCTAGTCTTGATTATGCCTGAAGTAAGGTAGTTTTGTTGTTTTATTTATTGGATATCTTCTAAATTATTCTGTGATAAAAGCCAGACACAGTCTGTCTTTGTAGTTTTATTATTTTGAAAATGAATTCGAATGCAACATGCCTCGACATGATATCGTTCAGAAACTTGGCGGCACTAACATGTTTTTGCGTCGAAATCCGAGTAGTCATATGTCTACATTCCTTTATGTATATTTTTGAACGAATTACTGCATTTTATTTATGGTAGTTATAAAAAAAAACATAGTTTATCATAGACAAATTAGTGATGGGCTGTTTTTTTATTTACGTATCCACCGGCTAATAGAGGTTTCTTTATCTATGCTACTAGATGGCGCTAGTGTGAAAAAGTTGGTACCTATGTTAATTAAAGTAGATAATTATTGGAATATGCATCTTGAATACTCCAATTTGACATAGTTCAAACATGTTTGGCCTAATTTTACAATTTAGGATAGAAAAATAATTGAACAATAAGTAAAATAAGATTTGGGTAATTTTTCATGATCATTTATTGAAGCTCTCATCACGTAGCGCCATCTAGTAGCATACTATGGAAGTTCTCAATTTGTGCAATTCAACAGATATGTATATTTTGAGGTACCCCGTAGTTACGGTTGGGTTTGGGTATGTAGCTGCGTAGATATCTTCGACTACGTCAGTCTACGGTCCCCGAGCATAGTGTGGTGTAATGTATATGCGCAGGGAGTAAGCTTTGCCGCAAGGAGTATTATTAATGAATGTTTTGTATAATTAATGTAGATTATTATTTTAAAAACTAGGCAATAGTCGGGCTCTCTAGCGCCCCCTAGCTAGTGGACGCAGTAGTGCGCCGGCCGCGCGCCTCCTTCAGCCATTAACAATATTATGGTTCATCTTCACTTAGATACAAGTATTAGAAAAAAATAATAAAATGGTAACACAAAACACAGCTGTTCTTTCATTTATCCGCTTTTTCGTTAGTTTTCGTACCTCTTCGTTAGTTAAAACATTAGTTTGGAAAAGAATATTTTTTTATTGAGACTCGTAGTATAGAGCTTTTGGGCCCATGTTGGGCGCCAGTACGAATTTTCTTAGTTGATCGACCCCAAGTCAGTAGTGTCAGTAATGTTTTGGAGATCAAAGACTATGGTTGGACATAGATGCATGACGTCATAAGGAGCTGTGTAGCGGTGGAGTGTGCATGCCTCGGTGTCGACGGAGCCGCCTCGGGACCGAAGACGAAGACTTCATTCATTTCCTTATACGGTGAGGCAATACTGAAGCTGCAGTCTAATCTCTTGTCATGTTAACACACTATGATCTTACATTTTAAGCTGAACACCACTCTAAATATTTGAGTCTCCCTCTCCACCTAAACCAACACAAGTAACAACCTGTACCCAATGTGAATAATTATGTTTTGTTACAAAAGGTCTTAATCATTTAGTAGGAAAGATTTTCAGTAAAAGTAACTTTCAAAAAAACATTGACAAGAAATTGGATATTAAGTACATAATAAATATAAATGAGGGCATGGTTTTAAAAATTGTAGAATGAGAGAAACAGTTGGTCGCCTTCGTATACCTATTCAGCTGTGTTTGACGACCCTTACTGAAGACAACGGAGGGTTGGAAAGAGTATCTATGGCTCAATTTGAAAGAAAATCACGAGGCAGGCATTCTTGGTAGCATCACTATACCTACCCACTCCTCATTGTTGTTAATTGTTAACGGATTCGACCTTTTGCTGAAACTGCTGTGATGTCGTAAACCCATACTTTGCTTAAGGCTACTTGGCTCCTTGTGTTAAGGGGCATAACCTGTCACCTATAAAGAGGACCAACAAATAACTCGACCAGCGTGGAATGAGAATGCTATTGGAGCAAAAATCTATCCCACTACGCAGCAACCAACTGTTTCACCATAAATAAATAATAAAATCAGTATTGTCATTCACATTACCAAATCTGCTGTTGAAAATATCGCTTAGTTTTTATTTCTAGTACCCATCTCCAGTAAAGTGCATCCCAGTAATTAGTTAAGTAGATAATAGACGTGGTACAAGCGGTGCTGGGTTCTTTATTAAGTCAAATTCGTAGTTTTAGTTGAATGGTCGAATCGATTAGTTGGACATACGAGAATAATAAAATTGTGATGTATAAAACTCCATGGGAGCCGCTTTTAAGATTTTTTTCGATTTTTAAATAAGTAGAAATAGACTTTTTTGTAGTTTTAGAATGAGGAGTCATATCAACCGAAAGACACAATCGTATTGTGCCTTATTAGTTTGTTTTATTACGATTTTGCTTTGGAAACTAGAATCTTTTAGAATACGGACCAAAAGTTCAATTAGTTTGGAAATATAAATGAATAAAGAACATATTTTTTGTACAATTTACTTTTCCGTTGAAAATGTTGATGAGGAAATTTTTCGAAACGACTTAGATGTCTCGGTAGTGTATTTATTAGAAAATAAATGTAAACGAGTTATACAATGAACGTAGGTATCCCGTTTTGTAGTAGTACAAAGTAATTTAAGTCTATTTTGTATCTGCATATTGTTAAAAAGTCTTCCTTAATAAAAATAGACTGAAATATTAGTGACCCATGTAATTTTCTTTTGATATCCCGTTTCGCTGGGATGCACTAGATTTTATTAAGATAATTTATGTAAAGGGCACTTATTTAGATCTGTTGCATATTATTTTAATAAACTTATAACAATTATTCAACCCGTTAATATTTTCCACCGCCAATTTTTTTGACCGTTTTATAAATTGATAATGTTACCTACGAAGTAAATCAATTAAACAGCCTACCATGTAAAGGGTCTGAAAAAGTGCTTTTTTGTAATATCCGAGAGTGTTGATAGTTCTCTCATTGTAGTTGAAGTGTTCAGTAGAGAAACCCCAGTACAATGAGTCTATGTAAGTACGGAGAGTGCCTATGTGTGACAATATTCTTATCACACTTTATTTCTTCCATTTTAGTAAATGGTCACCTACGTTAGCTAGGTAATACCGACCAGTGATTTGATAGAGTAATAATCTTACTTGGGAAATTGAAAATAAGTTGCTGTGAAATACAATTTTAATAGATTCAATTTTTACACCAGAAGGAAGTGTTGGCTTGGCATCATTCAAGTGTAAATAAAGGCGAGCGAGCTTGCTGCACCAGCGTCGATTAATAATTTGTATCATTATTAAGCTTGTATGAGCTGGTAATCGAGATCCAATTTTTTTTTCCCGAGTAAGATTTCAGTGACCAATATTATTAAACTGCAGAAGTACCTATAACAAGTAATGTTTGATAATTAATCGCATTTAGTTTGATTTAACTAAAATAGTCTAGTACTCTAGTCAAACAGAAAATTGTTAACGTTTTGTTTTTTTAAACTTCGAATAGATTAGGTATTGATTTTTTTTTGTCGCACTTTTATGACTCCGACATTAAGTTTTTTCAGATCGCATCATGAGCAGTAAATACTACCCGTATTCATTCGTTTTCAATTTTTACCAAAATATAGGTATGGTAAGGGAGTGATAAAAGCGCGAAAATAGTTGTTTCTACGAACTTTGTAAATATTTTAGTGTAAGATTGTTACTGAAATAATAATGTGTGGTGTATTTTATTCATGTACTGAAGTTACGTGTCTAGGGTGGTTAGAAACTTAGGTATGTCTATCTCTTTCTCTCGTTTGAATATTTCGATTTGGAAGTAGAATATTATCTCCTTTAAGTAAGTACGAATATGATTGGCTTAGTGGACTAAATGCTCTAAAATTGTTGGCTTAGTTGACTAAATTGCTCTAAAATCGTTGTTTCTAAAACGAATTCGGGCAATGTAAATCAAATCTACGATTGCCAACAAAATAAACCTGCCTAGGGCAATCTTTAAATTTGATTATAAACTAAACATTATCAGTAGGTAGGTATATATCTATGTATGCCACAGTTTTTACTTTTTTTAATAAGACATCACAAAAAAAAACTACAACTAAAGTGCTGCCACTTATTTCAGCCAATTTCTACCAAAATCATAAAATGTTAGTCCACTAATCCAGTCTAGTGATTGAATCTCTTAACATGAAGTGCCCCGACGAATTTGTAAAACGTAAGCTCATTGTTCTATTTACATTCATTAGGCCGTAGTTTGTGATTTGTAATTGATCCTTTGGACGGAATGTATAGATTTTTTACTATATCTTACATTTTGAGACGTCAGCGTATTGTGGTGCGGTAAGATCGCTTTGGAGTACCTTTAATTAATATGAAGTGACATGACGGTAGTTTTACATTAATGTGGGTGCTACATTATTAGGTAGCTAAATTGCATGCAGCCAGTGATCATCATGCAAGTGACTTATTGTTAAAATCGCTTTGTTGATATCTCAATTTGAATTTAGAAAATAGGTAATACTTTAGATTTCAAAAATGTGTGACATTCAAAAGTTGAGCTGCCACTTCAAAAAATCCTTCAAAACGATCACCGCGCCATATTTAATCGTATAAATACTAGTCATTGTAGTTTTTTAATTGAGAGGAGATTGAAGAGGAATTATATACCTACCTACTATGTAACGAGAGTTTCATGCTTCTTATATATTTATTCTAATTATTTACTGGCGACCGGCATTATGCCGGCAGCCCACGATGCAGTTTGAAATTGAACAAAACAATTAATAAATGGTTTACATTCATTTTTGTGTTTTATTACCCGTTGTTCTGACATATGGCGGGAATCTTGCAAAATTATACGCGCCTTTTTTATGGCTTTAAATGGGATGAGTTTTTTTACAGCCCATTGAAGACACATTAGGCTAATTGCTTGTTATGGTCATACTCGTGGTCATATTTAGGGCTCCAGATACCTTAATAACTACACACCATTAGCTCTGCACACTTCTGACTTTATAAGGTAGGTACAAGTTGCAACACGACAGGCTCACTAACTAAAACAATGATAGGAAAAACTTACGCAAAAAACAAAGGCTAGGTTACACAGGCGCGAGCTAGCTTAGCTCTATACCTGTGCATTATATGTACGACTAGCTTTTGCCAGCTGCTTCGCCCTCGCGGAACTTTCATCCCCTATTTAGCTCCCTTAGGGGTTGAATTTCAAAAAATCAACCTTTGAAAACTAGGTACCTACCTACCTACCTGAAAATCAATTTTGAGAAAACCAGAAAATAGCCATAGTCACCAAGGTTAAAAAAATAGTCTCAATAGGTGCGATTCCGAAGTTATAGATAGGTATGTGTTGGTGAGGATTGTGGGGTGAATGTCTCCACACAATCTTCACCTCTGTGCAAGCAAACGGCTGGGAATATTGACTTGGTTTCTATCGTCGGTGCATGTAGGTAAATTTTGCTGATTCGACGTATATTTTCGTAATACAAAAGAAACATATTTTTTATCTTTTTAACCGACGAAAAAACGGAGGATGTTCTCAAGTCGACGCGTATGTTTTTTTTATATAAATAGGGGTGATATAATGTTCATTCACAGATTCTAATGTTGAGTTTTGTATTACAATAATTAGTACCTAAATTATAGCCACAAAAAATTAAACCGCCAAAAAACTGAAAAGCAAAAAATAAAACCATTTTTGATAACTAAGTTCTTAAGCTAATGTAAGTTTGCTAAGTAATTTTGAGTCTGCGCCAAACAATCAATGAACAAAGTTAACTAAATTACCTTAAAGAAATAACTAAATCAAATTAACAATGCAACGTTAAATCTCCAGCGATAAACGACATTCCAAACAAAAATGCGCTCCCCAAACGAGCATTCATTCGTAACGACCGACGAGTGCCCTTACGTGTGTGCCCGTTCGGGTTGCTGTCTCGCTGACAATAACTTCGTGAACGCTTGGCGTTTTCCGGCGAAGGGGCGTGTCGCGTCGCGCCGCCGCACAGTGGGCTGGGATTACAAGGTTGGGTCTTAAGAGATCAAATGTATTTTTTTGGTATCTAGGCATAAATTTAAAACGTTTTTATTCTTTGACTTTTTTTAATTTAACGAGTACTTTCGGAGATATAGCCATATCAAATTTGTATGAAGAGTCATGTTATTTTAGTTAAGCAATTTATTCCAATTAAATTGAAATTGAAAATAATGTAGGTATACTAAACGGCCTGAAAACCTCAATACCTACTTAGTTCTTTAAAAAAAAAACAATGTTCGACATTTTCCACCACCATAGGTAGGTATGACGTAATTTGTTTTGAGACATATTTCCGGGAATCAAGGGATAAGAGTGCGCGAGCGCAACAACAAGTTATGACGTGTCGTAACGTGATTGGTGCAACGATAGGGTATCTACGGAATGTTCGGTTGCATTCAAACGTACTTCAGTGTTCTATTACCCACCATAATAGACGCACTACCTCCACATATTTCAAACACAGAAGACATCAAAACAGAAGTTGGAGAAATAAAAATTTCACACTCTTTATTAATGACTATGATAGACGGAAAAGCAACATCAATTTTATGTGATACATCATCTCAGAGATGCGACATTTGTAAAGCCACTCCAACAGAGATGAATAATTTGCCCTTAATTGCATCAAAACCGACTGATCCAGATCTCTGTAAATACGGATTGTCATCATTGCATACCTGGATACGAATGATGGAATGCATTCTGCATATAGCCTACAGATTAACGATACAGACATGGACAGTAAAGGGAGACAACAAGTGCATCATGGAAAGAAGAAAGAAAGACATACAAGACGCTTTTAAAAATAGAATGGGACTTCTGATTGATGTTGTTAAACAAGGGCACGGCTCCACGAATGACGGAAATACTGCTAGAAGATTTTTTGCAAATCCAAACATGACTGCTGAGATAACTGGTGTTACTGAAGAATTAATAAGGCGATTTGCAATCATTTTAGAGGCAATTTCATCAGGTTACCACATTGACACAGCGAAATTTCACGAATATGCTCAAGTGACCATGCAACTGTATTTGGAATTATATAGCTGGTATTATATGCCTTCAAGTGTTCATAAAGTTCTTATGCATGGTGCAGCTATTATTGAAAGTTTTGGTCTAATACCAATTGGACAGCTATGTATCTGAAGAAGCTGCTGAAGCTAGAAATAAAGACTTAGGTACCGCCAACACCATTCCAGGAAATGCAGTAGAAAAACTACAAATGAAGACATTTTAAATAATTTATTGACCAGCTCTGATCCACTCATCTCAGCGAAACGTCACAAACTTCGCAGAAAACATAAAACTTTGTCAGTAGAAGCACAAAGTTTATTAGTAATTGAACAAGCGGAAACATTTGATGATGACGAATACGAAAATTTTACATTCGTTAATGTGGATACCCTTGACAGTGATTAAATTAAAACAGTGCAGTGGCCAGTAGTGATTGTGATTTTTACTTATTTATTTATTTATTTTATTAGTCCTTAGTGGATTAGGCCTAAAGGGGAGACCACTACATAAAAAAAACGCGCCTAGTTCTTAACCTCTATGGTTGTGTGGAATAGAGAACAAAATTTGAAATTGCGACCAAATCGCAGAAAATCGCAACCCGAGAATAGGCGCTAAAATAGGACAAATATACGTACTATGCATACGTAGAGTCAATTCTTTGAGAAAATTTGAGAATTTCGAGATTTTCTCATTTTTTTCTTTTGCTTCATACAAAAATTACTTTGGATATTTATAACTCCGAAAATACTAAGTTATCTGAACGACCCTCATAGAAATAATTACTTATAATCGATAGATAAATTCAACACAATATTTAAAATTTCAGAAAAATAAACTTTTTTTTTTTAAATGCTAAGTCCTTTACCGGCCCGTTTCAGCCCACTGTGCGCCGCCGCGCATCACACTTTACGTAATTAATTAATTTGCTTGCTTGGCGCCGACTCAAAACTACTTTGGTAAACTTACATAAGTTTAAGAACTTAGTTATTAAGGTTTAATAAAAAAGGTTTATTATTTTTTGCTTTTCAGTTTTTTCGGCGGTTTATTTTTTTTTTTTGTTAATAAGTTTTTTGAACATAAAAACGAGGTGTAGCGGGACTTGGTGACATCATAAAAGATATGTGAGGAAAATACTCGATTCATGACAGGTTTTATGCTGAATGATGAAAAATTAAAATGAATTATGAGGTAAGGATTTTGAATTTCAATAAAAACAACTAAATATTATTTAAAAAATATTTATAAATGGAAGGCTATTCAGTTCTATCAAAGCCACCGGAAGGATACATATGTCTACAAATGAAATTTATTACCTTTTTTAATTAATAAACAACAATATTAAATCAAAAATATAAAGATCAGTGGTGGCCCAGTGGTAATGGCCGCGAATTACGAGATTTAGGTCGTAGGTTCGAATCCAGACAGGCGCTTTACTTTGTGTAAATTTAGTTCATAATCACTGCTCAAAACGGTGAAGAAAAACATCGTGAGGAAACCGGCATGTCCTAGAACCAAAAATTCGACATGTGACATCTACCAACCCGCACTAGGCCCGCGTGATGGATAACGGCCTGCTCCCTCTCACAGACAGGAGTCCTGTGTCCCAGCAGTGGGAAGGCTGATTAAGCTAATACCTATTTAATCAAATATTTTTGCAATTTTAGTGTTCGCGACTGTACCAAAACATAATGTATGTAGAATTTACATGGAAGTTTAACATAGCAAACCAGGTCGAAATTATCATGGTTGGAGACGACTATTTCTTCACTGTTTTTTGACACCAAAGTCAAATTCAAAAACGTAAGCGTTCCGCGGTAATCAGGTGAGGATTGTGGCGAGAAAGGCTCACCACATAATCCTCACCAAGACACCTTTATATCTCTGGAATCCCTTAATGTCTATTTTCGAGATTTGGCATAGCGTTACGACTATTTTTTGATTTTTTTTTTTTTGTATATAAACCAAGTCGATATTCCCAGCCGTTTGCTAGCACTGAGGCGAGGTTCCACAATCCTCACCAACACATACCTATAACATTTTTTTAACCTTAGTGATTACTTATATGACTATTTTATTGACTATTTTTTGGCGTTCTCAAAATTGATTTTCATGAAGTTTTAAAAAGTGACTACTGTGACACAAAAATCCTGCCTTATTCCTTGTCTACATTATAAAGGGAACATCTGTACAAAATTTCAGCTTTCTACGTCCATAGGTTTGGGCTGGGCGTTGATGAGTCAGTCAGTCAGGACTTTTTTTTTTAATACAGATTACTGGCATGTGCAAGTCTACCTAGGTCTGTAGCTCTGGAGCTGGAGCTAACCCTCCAAAGCATAATACCAGATTCTCAAAATACCAGACAAAAAAAAACCAGACAGAAGAATTAAAAAGATGGAAACAAGAAACTTGTTTGAGAAGGATGACTATTAGACTGAATACTATAAGCAATCTCATGGAGTCGGAGGCAATAAAGGTCTTTAGGTATTGTTAAATTTAAGAAGAAGCCTCTAATTGCATGAGGTTGCTTATAGTATTCAGTCTAGTACTTATTCATCCTTTTAAAACATTTTTTTTATTTCACAGTTTTTAGTTAATGTAATTATTTCAACAATATTTTGACAAGCAGTGGCTGCAAAACATAACATCCGTTAACACCTTCGTTGCATTACGAGATCTATCAGATCTCTTGCAGGACTTTTGTATTGTGCGTTGACTATAATCGTGTTGTTTCACTCCTTTTTTTTTTTAGGTTGGAAATCATCAAATAACTTCTCCCGCTCTGGGTGGAGCGGGAGGGCGTGTCAGACTTTTACTGACTAAAACCCACCCGTGTTCCCTCAGTTGCCTGTGTGCCAGGGGCCGCGGTATCTCTTTCGAACAACCCGCACCCCTGGCAGGCATCGGCCCTTGCGGCCCCCCTATTTGGTGCTGACATCTCTTTGAGGCGCGCGTGGAACACAACGCGCCGTCGACCCGGGCTTGGTCCTTACCGGACAGCGAGCTACCAATTACTCGCCGTCCGCAAGCCCGCGCCTACGGTGGCCGGGAATCAACCTGGGATTCCCGACGCCCAGGGCGTCTCCCGCGGCGACTACGGCCGTGAGGGCGCATATACTGCCTCTCCCTCACGTGCGCCGCCTCCCTCTTCGACGGCTAAACATTCACTCTCGCTCCGTACCATGGCCTGCACCAGGGCCGGACGCGAGAGATCGCCGCCGCCGATCGCCTCCACGAGGACACGGCGGTGCTCCGCCCAAGCCGGGCAGACCGCCACCGTATGCTCCACCGTGTCCTCAGGGCTTGTTTCACTCCTTGGGAGGCTCTAACGTGTAAAGTTCTTTAAGTATGAGTAAGACAAATATACATATTTGCTTCCTATTTAAAGGTGAATTCAAGGACATAAAAAAAAATTCTAGAGATGGATTAGGTCCCTAACGCAGAGTAGTATAATTATTTCCATTCCTTGCGTTAGGAGACCCTGTCGGTACTCGCGAAATCGTACGCCTCGTAGACGCAAGAGAGGGAGGGTGGGTGGCGCGGGCGCCGCGTGACTCGATTTAGTGTTGTCCTAGCATCGAATTATTAATATTAATTAATAATAAATAAAACAGTTTACTTGATAGCTATAACTATACCTAACTCACACAACGTTCAAACTACAATATCCGAAAGACTTAGTAAGTACCAAGACCTCGCCATAGAAATAAAAACCCAATGGAAAGCACAAACCGTCCATATCGTCCCTATCGTACTCTCTTCTACCGGTGTAGTACCAAAGGCTCTCACACAAAGTCTTGAGACTCTACAAATGCCATCTCACACACTTTACATGCTCCAAAAAACCACCATTCTCAACACATGTCGTATCACAGGAAAGTTCCTGACTTCTACATTATCATCCACCTTTTCAATTTAATTTCCCCTTACACACTTGGTTCCGGCCCGTGTGTAAGGTCGTAAACTCTCATAAAAGAGAAAGAAAATAAAGAACTCAAAATAATAATAATATTAATTTAATGAAAACACTTTTAATAAAACTTTTTCAATCGACGAGATATTATTTTATTCCCATCACTACTTTACTACACATATTGAACTGTCTTCGATTGCGGTAAGAGATACAATCGATACCTATTTTTTTTTTGGTATTTGTAGTTTATTCTGTCATACAATTACTACTATGAGAAGAAAATTCACAATATTCCTATTGATCAGAATTCATGGTAGAAATTGTGGGTACAACCCGCACTGCCAGTACCTGCCTAGTGGCAGCTCCAAGTCTATGTTTGGGCAGCAGCTACATACCAAAAGTAGTCTGTCACGAAAAAATATGTGTCAACTCAAGATAATTAGATAGCCAGTGTACATGGAGGTGATATATCTTCAGCAAGGTCCAGGGGCTTCCAAGACCAGTCTCCATAATTAGTGTCACAGCTCAGCTGACTAGAGAATATATAAAATGACAGCCTTTAATAAGCCAGTATGAACAAGCACTCCCAAGAAGCGTGTCTAATATTCCAATAAATTCGAATTTCAAAAAAAGAAACCACCGTCCCCATATTACAATATTCTCAAAATAATATTAGAAGTACAGGCAAGTAAATTTCTAAATATATACCATGAATCGATATACAAACCGTAAGAAAGTCAAATTGCAGATTTTAACGTCCTGTCTGCAGCACCGATTGAATGATTAAAAACTGTAAGAGACATTATTAGTAAGTAGATGTTGTTAGAAACAGTCAGAAAGACACGTCATGATGTTAGTATACGCCTAATAATAACCTCGCTGGACACTGATCGCAGACAAAAAAACTATCCAATTCAGAGAGTCTGGCGAGAGCTGCGCGGTCGTCGCAAAGGGGTCGCTACGCCGTAGCTCGCCGCGTAGCGTAGCGATCCGTTCACTGCGCTACTTGCCTTGCTACGGCGTAGTAGCTTAACAAGCATGCAGAGAAATGATCTCAAATAGCGATGATTAGAGAGGGTTCCGTAGCCAAATGGCGAAAACGAAACCTTTATAATTTTGTCCACGACCATTATAATGTGTTTCTGTTGCCACTGTATCGATGAAAATTGGCAAGAAGTGTATTCCGTTTACTTACTGTTAAACAATGGTGTGGTGAAATAATGAAAAGAAAATTTGGGTTATTTTTAATAATACTTACAAAAAAAAGAACACACTTAAGATCGCATCGTCAGACGCGATCCAAAGTGCTGTTGGAGGCAGCATGTATCGAGCGATCCACACTGCAGTAGGCCGCATAACTTGGAGACATGTCGTATGTTTTCGGGATCCTCAGCATTAACAGAACGACGAAGAAGAACTGCGTAGCCTGGCATGAACTTGTCTTAAGCAATTAGACTGCTCAAAACGAAAGATGTACCTACTTAGGGATCATCTTTATACAATGTGTTACAGAATAAACGCGACGCCTCACGCATACCAATTAGAATATTGAAATAAAAGCATCATACAATGATCATAACTTTTGTTTTTTTTAAAGCTAACTGTTATTATCAAGAAAGTCAGTGAAGTTAGGGCTTGTAGAGTTAGAAGCTTTCAGGTAGATTGTAGCAAAAAGGTTTCAGATGTCATATAGGAGCCAACATGAGATCTGAAGCCCAATTCTCGTAACAAAATCTAGTCGCAGTCTCATCTCGGCGACAATCAAATGTCAAAAACTTGACAAAAATGTATGGAATTTCGAGGTATTTTTGAAAGATTGAGACTGAGATCAGACTGTGAACGTTCTTTAAAAAAAAAAAGTCACGTGACTACAGCATCGTTGTTTCATGGGAATTTGTCAGTGTTGCTATGATAGTAAACTTTAAAGTACTCTGGCGAACGTTTGTTTTTTTGGAAAATTACGAGAATTGCCCCTCTGAACTCTTTTTAACAGTGCGAGCCATATGGTTGCGCCTTGGCAACATAACACGAAAATAGTGGTGAATTTTGGTGGGATTTAATCTATTCGTTTATTTAAATAATCCCCTATCCATCCAACAAAAAACCTTTTTAAACGCCATTTAAACTGTAAAATAAAACACCACAAACCAAAAACTCTTCAGAAATATGTCAAAAATTCCCGTTCCCGCCATCTACAGGCACGTCACGCGTCGGCCATGTTTGTTTTACTTTTTCTAAACAATGCAGGCACACGTAATTGCGAGGTGAGCCTGCGACAAGGTTTTTTTAAATTTTTAATGTCCCGAGCATACGGGAGGTGTTCGCATTGTTTGATTAGGAAATACGTTTGAAACAAGCGCTGCCCGCCCGCCGTCTCGTTTTTTCAATACCTACGTACAAGTATTTTAATTATTCATTGAATTTGAAAGTAGGTCAAGTTTGTTAGGTATATTATTGTAGGTTACGTTACATGCTGTGGTTACACGACAGGTAAAAATTAAAATAACTATGGATAAAATTCTGGTTCATTAAATAGATAAATTAACTGGCATGTAGAATTTCATATGTAAGCGGGCATGCCCTTTATGCCTGGAGGCTTTTATTTAGATTGTAAATTGTGTTTACGTTTTATTTTTATTTTTTATTATTTATTTCTACTTGAGTACCTATAGTTTTCAATGTTTTGATGGTATATTGGCGTGTGCCAGCTGACATAGGGCAAATTTAATGTTTTTTTTTGTGTTTCGTAATATTTATTACCTACTATTGTATAGAATCAAGTTCTTCTAACTTAACAGACAGCTGTGCTGGGGAGTTTGTTGCGCTACTTCTTCTGTAATTTTGACGTTCAAAAAGAGCTGACTCTCAGCCCAGTTTGAATTTGGCACTCCAGTGCGGTGCCACTTTGTGATTTCTGTGGCTTTGATTTTGCATGTAATAACAATAGCTATATAAGGTTTTTTGTGTTAAGTAACAGTATATGGACTACGTCTGAAATAAAGGTCTTATTACTATTAAATATGCCACAAAAAGTGAAACAGCCTAGAGGTTTACTTTTAAAAGGATTTTTTCAAAATCATCTGAAGTTTATAGGCAGCCCGCCAAATAGAAAGATTCTTAGTTTTTTTTTGCAATTTGCTGGTCAGTGTCAGCCGTCAGGTTGCATTTTGATCAAAATATGATTCGCAATTGTAACAATTATTATCCTATAATAGTTTAAATCATCAAGACGCCTGCCTACGTTTCGATAACCTTAATGACTATTTTATGAAATCATTATAAGTACCTAAGTACTTTAACTACTGAAAACCCAGCTCAAATGTATTTTCATATTGAAAATATCGTATATAGTTCAACAATGGATTCCTTCCACGCGGTGGCGGTGACCACAGATTACGGAACTCCTCGTATTTGGCGACACCGCGACTAATAACGCGCCATTTAAATAATATTCACGTAGAGAGAGTTTTAATTTTTTCTGTGCGGGAATGCGATTCATTTTAATTATTACCTTTTGATGACAGTACCTGGTATTTGTGGCGTTTCATTTTGGTAATTTGTGGCCTTTGTGTTGCTTGAACTTTTTTTATTGTTGCCGGTCGCTGCGGGCAGAAATAGAACACACTGGTAGAATGTATTTTTTTTACAAAAATGCGAGTCGTACGCGCGCTATGATTCCGATAGATATAGGTTTTATAATGTATGTGTCATGTCTTGGTTTTTGTAATTTTAGGTACCAACTCAGTTCTGCTATTCTCTAAGATACAATGTATTGGCTGTAATCTATAACGAGCTCGTTGTCGAGACAGCCTTGAGACCGACCGAGCTTGCACCGCTGTTTCAGATGGTAATCATTTACTAACGTAGTTATGATCGTCGATGAACTCCAAGCTGTAACCTCCCGCCGCTGTTTCATAGATGAAGGCCTTACCTAAACAAATTTCTTCGATCAAACTCGACTGAGAGTTTTATGAGTTTAAAATATTTAAGGGCCTACGTCTCGTTTGGTAGCGTAACACGGTCACTTTATGAACCCTACTGCTCATTAACGGCTTGTCTTGAAGATTTGAAAAATATATGATTTTGCTATAGATTCATATAGATCATTTTGCCGGAAGTACTTTTTTTGTATGGTTAATACTTTTGCTGTAAAAAAATATTTTCCAAAACACAATATTTTGGCTTCTATTCCATACTCCTACTAAACGGCTTCGTTATTTGGAAAAAAAATACACTGAAAAATAGATAGTTAGAGGTACCACAGAATCGCCGAAGCACAATTGTAAATTAATCAAAGGAATATCCCCATTTTGAGATAAAGGCTCAGAGGTGCCCTGCGCGGGCGCGGGGGGCAGTCGTGCTTTAGCATACAAACGGGAGATGAGGATACTATGGGCCTTAAGTTTAGTAGTTCTACTTCACGGCTGTCGCAGCCTTGAGCGCTAGTGTTGCTACTCGCAGCTTAGTGAATAGGTACCACAGTATTTTTTCGCCGCTGCAGCAGCGCTACGCGCAAGGCTGAATCCTTAGACAATAGCACTGCCGGTTATCCTACGAAAAGAGGCTACCGTACGTATTTAAACGGTTACCGGGTAACGTAAAATAAGGTTGTACCACAGGGTTGTACCTTGTACTTGCTAAGTAAAAAGGTATTTAAGATCTCAGACGACTTCAAATCGCACAACTATTCGACTACTGCCGCTCAAAATTATAATGGATGGCCATTTCACCACCAGACCCACACACAATAGATATGTCTAAAACACGCTTCCACATTCAATCACACATTGTAACCACACACCGTTTCTACTACACTAGTCAATGCGACGCACGATTTCATTCCCCTCCCTACCATCTGTCATTGACATTTGAGCAATTTTTCGCGCGCAAACCAAAGTGTTGCCAGCCGTGAAATACAATGTCACTGGCAAGAAGCACGAAGCTGAAAAAAATTGTTTATTCTGTCCCTTCCTTTGTTTTTTGTTTCAAACTTGAGCGGAGTCCAACGGTACGTAACGTTGATACAGTCAACCACACTCCCATAGAAACTGCTTTAGGAGTGCCATTATTTCATTGCAAAGTCAAAGTCTAATAATTTAATTCAAGTTAAGTAGGTCATTAATAAAAAAAGGTACTCGTCAACATTTACAATTGATTCTTGTTGCCCTTTTATAGAAGAAGTTTGGTATCTTGAGAAGAATGGACCAGAAACTCCATAAAAACTTTATTCTTAGCAAAAAGCATAATCAGCCTGTAATGGTCTTACTGCTAGACACAGGCCTCCTCACTGTTAGATGGAGTCGGACTTAATCCACCACGCGAGGCCAGTGCGCGTTGGTGGAAATCACATTTCTAATTTTTTATTCTATTACACGCCGGATTCCTCACTCAACTTTGCTCTTGATGTTTTACCAATTGTAAGGGCAAGATTTACAAGTGTTACGACCAAACGTACGTACGTAGTAGGGTACTACGGACGTACGTTTGGTGGTTTATATAAAACGGAAAGATATCGGCATACTGTAACAATCCAAAAAACGATCGGGAGTGAAACTAATAAGCTTACCTCGACCATAGATATACGAGTATGTCTTAGTAGACATTCTTCAAAACTTCCCAGCGAAGTTTATGATTGATAATGATGGATGTTTAGACCTTGATAAGTCTACAAGTTTGTAGGCTGTTGGTGGGGAAACAAAGAATAGAGTCTTGAAACTTTTTATTTAGGTACCGCAAAAACAGAATCTTCTACTACTCAGTCCGAGTATTTTTTACTACAGCACTAAGTCTCGACAACCATTCCTTCAGATGATTTTTTTGGTTGAAAAATTGGATTTCTGTACATTTTATTTGAAAAAATCTTTTCATCTACTGATCTTGAACAAATAATATTATAACACCGACTGCAGTGAATATTATTTAACCATTAACTGAATAGTAAGTTGAAAAAAGAACAAGACTTGTGTTGTGTGTGTAGTGTAAATAAGTACATAGGTTATAGTGAGTCAGAATATGAAGTGTAAAATAAAAATCTATTCACCAAGCGGCACCGGCGATATCACTCGCAGGTAAAAAGTCTAGGAGAGGAAGGGAAGGAGTGCGGGTGAGGTCTTTCCTCGCTGGGCACGCCACAATTGCGGCGGCAAGTCCCCTCTTTGAGGAGTGGCTGGAGAGGTGCCACGGCGTTCTCACTTTCCTCTCTTCCGCCTTACACAGGTCGTCACCGGACACGGCTGTTTCGGGATTTTCCTGTTCCGGATAAGGCGGGAGGAAACGCCTGGATCTCACAATTGTGTGAAACACCTGGAGGGACACGGTCGAGCATACGGTGGAGCTCTGCCCTGCCTGGGCGGAACACCGCCATGTCCTCACGGAGGCGATCGGCGGCGGCGATCTCTCGCGTCCGGCCCTGGTCCAGGCCATGGTACGGTACGAGAGGGCATGGGAAGCCGTCACCTCAGTCGGGGGCAATAAAGGTCAGGTAGGAAGCCAGGTTAAATACTATACTACCTTAAATACTTTACCACCTAAGATAGATAATGATCTGGGCAAGGACATACCTACATAGCATACTATATATATTATTATATTTATCCCGGTTCATTTCCGTGAGATAATTTCCTACCTCCATGCGGGCTAAGCAACAGGCAACAGCATTCTAGGTTAATTTCTATAAGTTTCACACAGCCTCTAGCCGTTGGTTTATTCATAATGTAATGACAAATGTTCGCTACATCGCAGAAACAAATGACGCATGAATGAACGCGAGATAATCCGAGCCGTCGCGCGCCAGAGTTATAGCCTGTCTGCCCTGTGCAACTATATGGGGCGCAGTGGTGGGGAAATGAAAAGAAATGTTTGAAAGAAGTCATTGACTACCACCATAACGGCTAGGGCTTTGCAGGTATGTTACTTAGGCCCCCAACTGAATTTATAAGTATAAACTTTACCTACTTATCTACAGTAGGTAAGTAAACTAGGTCGCCGCGTAACAAAACTTTTTTGAGAAACAAATTCAATAAAGACGTCTGAAAACCAGCTTTATTGCACAAATATCTGAACTTTGGCCGTTCATAATTTACTCATACATTGAAAAAGTAAAGAAAACTTTGTCGTAGAAAAATCGCACATGGATAAAAATGGAGATTCAAAACGATAAATTAAAATGGTTAATCGCATCCAAAACTTGTAAGGTTTTTCAAAAACACGTGGAATGAGTTTTGTAAAATCGACGTGCGCCAATTTTCGTTTGGATTGCGTTGCATGAAACAACAAGCTATTCAATTATATGCTCGCATTGACGATAGACGGGCCGTGAAGGAAACTATCTGCAAGTAAAATTTTAACAAGTCATATTTAACGTTAAATTTATCAGAAAATCGCTTACGAATTTCACAATTTGTAGTTACCAAAATATCTTCACACATCCTTCCTTCAAGTGTCAAGTTACGTCACACGTCCCATAATATCCGACCCACTTTAATTCTCAGTAATACTGGCAACACTGCGCTAATCCCAGATTACGTCAGCCCCAGGTGCCACAGACTGCAGACTACAGGTGCTACGTCCGGCTGGCACCAGTAAGTACTGTAATTAATTGCAGCTCGTCTCGCAAGGATGTTGATGGATGGACTGGAATGTTTAGTGTAGGGTAATTTATGTTTAGTGGGTTAAATGGTTAATTAGGTTAAGCCATATTAAGGCAGAAGCTTACTTAACCCCACTAATATTAGGTCTTTACCTATGAAATTGCCGTTTTGCAGTACTGGCCATTTCAAATCAAAATAATTTTTGTTTGGGTAAGAATTCTAATTTCAAATTAATTTTATTTTATAAACATGGATTTTTTTTTCCAAAAGTAGTCATTTGTTTATTGATTAGTGTTACATTTTCATCGCATTTCAATCTTTTTCGTCATCATGGATACGTTAAAAATTCGAGTAATTATGGAATATGAGTACCGTCGTGGCAGCAACGCGGCACAAGCGGCACGCAACATCAACGACGTTTACGGAGCTAACACTACAAACCAACGCACCACCTGTTATTGGTTTGCTCGCTTCCGTTCTGGAAATTTCGACCTGAAAAATGAACCTCGCGGTCGTCCGAAGACTTTGGTCGACAATGACGAATTAAAGGCGATTGTGGAAGCTGATGATACACAATCTACGGCTGAATTAGCAGCAGCTTTCGACGTTAGCGTCAAAACAATATTGGTCCATTTGCGTCAAATTGGCAAGGTAAAAAAGCTTGACAAATGGGTGCCCCACGAACTCAATGATCGTCAGCGCGAAGTACGCGTCGAGACGTGCCTTGCACTGCTCAACAGACACACAAATGAAGGAATTTTGAACCGCATTGTTACCTGCGATGAAAAATGGATTCTGTTTGATAACCGCAAGCGCTCAGCAAGTTGGTTGGATCCTGGTTCAGCACCTAAACAATGCCCTAAACGAAAACTTACCCCTAGAAAAGTGATGGTCACTGTTTGGTGGTCTAGCGCCGGTGTGATTCATCACAGCTTCTTACCAAACGGGGTGAGCATTACTGCAGATGTGTACTGTGAAGAACTGAACACAATGATGGAGAAGCTGGCACATCTGGCTGCTCCTGCACGACAACGCGCGACCTCATACTGCACAGCAGACGGTCTCCAAGTTGCAAGAACTGGGGTTGGAAGCTCTCCGTCATCCGCCCTACTCACCAGACCTTGCGCCTACAGACTACTACTTTTTCCAGAATTTGGATAACTTCTTGGCGGGAAAAAAATTCAATACCCGAGAGGCAGTACAAAATGCCTTTGAAGAATTTGTTGCCTCCCGTCCAGCTGATTTCTTTAAGAAGGGCATCAATAAACTGCCACTGCGATGGCAAAGATGCATTGATTGCATGGGTGATTACTTCGATTAATACAAATAAAAAATACATGAAAAAAATTCGTTTAAATTTTTTCATACAAAACGGCAATTTCATAGGTAAAGACCTATTATTATAAATGCGAAAGTAACTCTGTCTGTCTGTTACGCTTTTATGCCTAAATCGCTGAACGGATCGTCATGAAATTTGGCGGAGATATAGCCTGGGATATGGAGAAGGACATAGGTTACTTTTTTACGCGATAACTGACGTCAACGCGGGCGGAGGCGCGGGAAAAAGCTAGTTTGAAATAAGAATAAAATGATAATCAAATAACTTCTCCCGCTCTGGGTGGAGCAGGAGGGCATGTCAGACTTTTACTGACTAAAATCCACCCGTGTTTCTTCAGTTGCCTGTGTGCCAGGGGCTGCGGTATGTCTTTCGAACAACCCGCACCCGCACGGGTCGAGCGAAGGTTATGCTTACTACTCTTGCCGAGGTTGGTTCATGGGTGAGTCACTATTTATAACAAATCGAGACTTCTCCATGCCTGGATGGTGATCCCGGCTGTTATTTGTATGTACATATTTGACCGTCGTCAGAAGCCCGAAGTCTGACAACCAGTCTTACCAAGAGGTGTCGTATTAACCGGTAGGATTGTGTAGGTCAGATAGGCAGTCGCTCCATGTAAAATACAGGTATTCAGCTGTATCCGGCTATATCAGAAGCCGAATCCAACTAGTTGTGAAAAGACTAGACAGATGATGTGATAGCTATGATTTTTTTATGTTTCATGTCAATTCAATGTTCATCGAATCAAACAGTTAAAAGCGCTGATCAGGGGGCCTACTCTCTAAGCACGACATCCGTAATCTCGGTGGAAGTTACGCGCGTTTCCTACTCCGTATCACTTACGGTCCTATGATTAGTTTGGGGCCCAAACTAAGAATGAATTACTACACGATTTGACATTTGTCTCTACTCCCTATATGGTTTTACCCGGTCAAAAAAGTTAATTAATCAGCTGTAGGAGGTTTTTTTTTTGGGGGGGGGGGATATCATCAAATAACTTCTCCCGCTCTGGGTGGAGCGGGAGGGCGTGTCAGACTTTTACTGACTAAAACCCTCACGTGTTCCCCTAGTTTCCTGTGTGCCAGGGGCCGCGGTATCTCTTTCGAACAACCCGCACCCCAAGCAGGCATCGGCCCTTGTGGACACCACCAGTTGGTGCTGACATCTCTTTGAGGCGCGCGTGGAACACAACGCGCCGTCGTCGACCCGTGCTTGGTCCTTACCGGACAGTGAGCTACCCATTACTCGCCGTCCGCAAGCCCGCGCCTACGGTGGCCGGGAATCCAGCCTGGGATTCCCGACGCCCAGGGCGTCTCCCGCGACGTTCAGCTGTAGGAGTCACTTCGAAGTTTCGAAAGATTTTCGGTAGGGCCCGTATTTTCATTGGCGGAGTTAGAGAGCAGTCCCCCAGGCATGTGACTGTGCGTGTAAAAAGTATGCACAAAAAAAAAAAACACCTCGATCAAAATCTGTAGCGTGTCTAAAGCATGACACTATTTCATTATCCTTCTCTGATCTAGGGTGGTAACTATGACAATGTTACTATGTGAAAATGGAGTTATTAAACATCGTAACGTCACAATGACACCTAATATCCCACAGTAAACACACTTTACCATCCATCGCTCTTTGTCCACAAAATACATCCATCAAAGTCACTAATAAAGCATCAATGTACACTTTTATTATATGAATTCAGTGAATCTCTAAACATCCCTTGTTTATCAGAGTCATTAGGCTGAATGCATCCTGCTTTGACTCTCAAATCTTTTTGAAACCACCCTTTTACATGTCACGTTAATAAAAACATGATTAACAAACAAAATGGCGGTATTTTGTCGTTTCCCGCCGTTTTCCATTAGCGCGTTTGTCGCGCCACAAAATGGCCGCTGCTAAATGACCTGTGAACTCGATAAGTAATGGGGTGTGGGCATAGTGTGGGGGAAAGCGAGATAATTACGCTAAAATACTAGGTACTGAGCTAGCTAGTTAATGAAGTGACTGAGAAGGCCCCGTTAGCTTTGTGTAGCACATACCTACTTTCTTACTCATTCAGTTCGTTTATTTTTTACTGTCTCAATATTTGGTTGATCTTGTCTAAGCTCCTAAAAAAACCGAAATCACACCCACTTACCATTCCACTATATTGATGATCATCCATAACTAAAAAATGGAACACCAGGCTTTTGCAGTGTGGCCACACGAGTTCGATGCCCACATTTTGTGTTACAACAATTTTTGTAAATGCAGAAAAAGGTGCGTTATTTGAGATCGAAGCTCGAATGGTTTTCCCATGTGTGAATGTATGAGCCAAAATGCCCGGGGTCTAGATTTTGTGGATGTACTATAAGTACAACTCTGTTCAACCGTTTGCCTCTGTCTTTTTGGCGCAGTCGCGACCCACACACTTTTGTAGTTACCCAGTTATTTATATTCACGTTTTTTTTGTTATTGTATTTTTTGTTTCACGAACTGTGTCCAAATAAACGGTATTCTTTCTTTCTTTTCTTTCAACCCTTCGAGGAAACACGGGGTTTGTTATGTTATGTTTTTTATTAATCGTCATCTCGGTAGTCACTAGTCAACCCGTTTTTAGCCACATCATATTTCCAAAGTCCATAATTTTCAGAGCCAAGGAAACTAGATCGTAATTCCTCATTCAAAGAAATACTGAATCTCGCAGCTGGACATAGTTGCCTTGACTTTTCTGGAATTTTTTAAATAGACTCAGGATTGAGGTAGGCCGAAGTAAAGAAAGCATGCTTAGGTGGAGATTCACAGATGACTCCGCCGTGGAGTGTAAATGTGGTGCTGTCCCACAAACAATGGGGCACTTAATATCGTGTCCAGCGTGTCCTATTGTTTGCACGCTACAGGAGTTGATGGACGCTGCTGAAAGTGCCAAGCCCGGAGCTAAATTCTGGGCTGACTGTATTTAATTTGCTATCGATACGCTAAGAAGTAATTTTGACAGCAACTTTAGCTGCCTCCTGTCTACTTCCCGCCCACGCCCCCGTCCCCGCTACCTCCCAACACCATCCCCCAAACGTATAAACTAACGGAGATGATCTCCGGTTTCGCGCGTCACTTATCCGAGGTTAAACGGTTCGCGCCAACCGTTGATAAAACCTTATGACTGAACACAAACCGCTCGGGCGGGCGGCGCGGTTTGATGGTTTCATTAAAATGATACGAACTCTGGGCTTTAGGGAGTGTCATGATACCATAAATTAATGGTAAACTGGTCATCAATAATATAAATCGCAGTAAAATGGGGATCTGATGACAATGCTTGGCCGTTTCAGGTGACGGAAGTTATGTTGTAGGTATTGAAAATGTAAATGTAAATTCAAATAGTCAAATTGCAAATTCTAAATATCAAAACACTCTCCTTATGTATGTAGTGAGAGCAAATAGGTGCAGAGAAAATATACAGGGTGTCCCGAAACTCAACGTCAAGCGGGTACGGGGCAATAAGCTAGGTTGTACCAGTTCTAGCAAAAATAAAAAATATAGTAATTTTTTTTTTAAAGACAAGGCGTCAAAGTTTCGTGATAAAACGTTTTTAACCACGACTTAATAAAACTTTATTTTTTTGTACTACACTAATAATATTAATTATTGGTTTTGTGACTGCAATCAATAGCATAGTTATTTAAGATTACATTAAAAAAAATACACTGAAAAATTTAGAAATTTGTGATCACAGTACCTAAATATCTGATCTAGGGTGTTGATTTTCAACATTTTCAAAAGAATACCTAATATCACTTAACCAAGTAACATGGATTTTATTTTTTATTTTTGCTAGAACTTGTACAACCTAATTTATTGCCCCGTACCCGCTTAACGTTGAGTTTCGGGACACGCTGTATATGTTACCGGCCAAACCCGATTTCAGGCCAAACTAGTTTGTCCTAGGCCAAACTGGTTTCTAGCTTAATTAGCCATTTCGTTAACAGCCTTTGGAAGTAACGCTCGCCGGCCGCTGCCGCGGCGCCGCGCCGCGCCGTTCGCTTCGCTCGCTCGGCTCGCGCGCTTTTCGCTTTCGAACTGTGACCAGCACCCTAATTGCGTAACACGCGATTAATCATAATCGGTTTCATTTTGTCATTTCAACAATATTCATTGCGTTATTTACGTTGCTGAGCAGACACATTATTCGAACATATGAAGCAATGGTTTAGCCTTTTGTTTCAAAACGAAACAAATTATGATGAATCGTGAGTTACGCAATTAGGGTACAGTTCTAACCTAACCTAACCCATTTAATCGGCGTGCCCCGGCTTAATAAACCAGTTTGGCCTAGGACAAACTAGTTTGGCCTGAAATCGGGTTTGGCCGGTAACATATACATAAATAGACGAGTATTTTCCTTCAACTCCATCGATGCAATGATGAATTACTAATTTACTTAACATACATACATCATTATTTTTTTGGGTGGGAATTCGTCAAATATCTTCTCCCGCTTCAGATGGAGCGGGAGAGCGTGTCAGACTTTTAGTGACTAAAACCCACCCTAGTTCCCTCAGTTGCCTTTGTGCCAGGGGCCATGGTATTGTTTCGAAGAACCCGCACCCCCGACAGGCATCGGCCCTTGCGGATCCCACCAGTTGGTCCTCTCTGATCTCTTTGAGGCGCGCGTTGTCCGGTAAGCTAAGGAGCTTACCGGACAGCGAGCTACCCATTACTCGCCACCGTAAGCCTAGGGTGGCCTACGGTGGCCGGGAATCAGCCTGGGATTCCCGAAGCCCGGGGCGTCTCTTTCGGCGACTACAGCCGTGAGGGTGCATATACTACCTTTTCCTCACGTGCACCGCCTCCCTCTTCGCGAGCATTACTGCTTCGCAGAAGGGGGTGGCTACCCAAGCACTCTCGCTCCCTACCATGGCCTGGACCAAGGGCGATCGCAAGAGATCGCCGCCGCTGATCGCCTCCAAAAGGACACGGCGGTGCTCCGCCCAAGCCAGGCAGACCTCCACCGTATCCTCCACCGTGTCCTCAGGGCGATCTACGCAGTGGAAGGACCCGGGCGTTTCTCCCGCCTTATCCGAAACAGGAACCTCCCGAAACAATCGTGTACGGTGAGGACCTGCATCAGGCCGAAGGTGAGGACACTGTGGTGCCTCCCAATCCACTCCTGAAAGAGGGGACTTACCGCCACAATCGTGGCGTGCCCATACATACATAATCAGCCTATAATGTTCCCACTGGTGGGACGCAGGCCTCCTCTCTGAAGGGAGTGGGCCGTAATGCACCACGCGGGCCCAGTGCGGGTTGGTAGATGACACATGTCTTCGGATTTTTGGTTCAAAGACATGCCGGTTTCCTCACGATGTTTTCCTTCACCGTTTTGAGAGCAGTGATTGTTGGTTGGAACCTACAACTCGTAACTCGTGGCCGATTCCCTTTATTCCCACTAGTTCCTTAAAGGTACCTGCAACCTAAAAAAAAAAAATTACCATTACTTCCATGTAATTTTAATCTAGTTTTATACCCGACATTTCTTTCATATGGAAATGCTGCAACTTAGTTCCATGTGTTTTTCACTGGCCCACCACTGTTCTCACTATGTACTATTACCTAAAAAAGTCCCTGCTTATTTGTAACCCCTTCTGTTTAATTAACGTCTCTCTTTGATTAAATCCCTGTAACAGGCTACCGGGATAGTCCCAATAATGCTCAACGGGCTCCAACAAAGAGGTCAAAGAGTAATGAGTCAGGCTATTAGTGGTCTCCACCACATTTCGTGCTCGTGTTTGCCAAACGTGTTCTCTGAGCAATCCGGGTCACGTACAAACACATCTTCTAAAAGAGACTTACGCTTTGCTTGTTAGCTGGTTTTAATTAGCTAATAGCTTTGTAAAACTACATCCATAGTGTAGGTAGGTATTATTGCCGCGGCGCAGCGGCGCGGCGGCGGCGATGCGGCCTGCAAGTGTCGATCTACTTTTTATGTAGATACTCGTCATTTTGCTAGCTTATTTAGCGTAGGCGCACTGTGCCTCGGTCGGTAATTACAATTACAATCATAAAAGTTAAAATATTTTGAATAAACGAAGCAAACAGAAACCTCGAAAAAATAAAAATATGTATATTGGCCTTTTAAGTATATAAGCTGTGTTTGATATTTTAATCAAAGCATCGTCGCTATGGGGTACCTATGGCTAATGAAAAGGTTATAATTTCTACAATAGCGTACCTACCTACATTCATAATTGCTGGGCCTCCGCCTCGTCTATTTGGCGTTTACATTGATTGTCCGCAGACGCGACGATGCTTTGATCAAAATATTACCTACAACTTATATTAAACTTAAAAGGGCAATACTTAATCTGCGTAGCTATATGTAAATTGTGAAACAGTGAAGCTAGTTACTAATTTATCCTCATTCTTCTTCTCTGCTACTTCATCAATAGACCCTGAACAGTTTTTTTTTATTTTCTAAGAACAGACAAAAACAAAACGATTTATCCGTTCAGGGGCTATGCTGCCACAGACTGACACACAGATACACACTACAAACTTATAATACCCCTTATTTTGTCGGGGGTTAAAAAATTTACTTATCGCCAAGTTCGTCCAGTGTATTGTATTCTCATATTGATTACTTTGTTGAGTTGTTGCTTGCTGCAATATTGTTATAGTTTAGACATACCGTTTTACCTCAATGAGCTCATCTACTTTTATTGAAAAGGTCTGCTTACCCATCCATGTTACCAACATTACGTTTAGTAATTACTCTAGGTTTGTTAAAGGAATTTGCGTATTATTTCTAGCTAACTAAATGTAGATATTCTTGGAAAATATAATTAATCTTTCAGATAATATACAAATAATAAATTAAATATTCAGTTTAACGCATCAGTTACTACTATTACGTATTAGCATTGAACTGACAAAATAAGTCATGCAACGCTACTAAACGTAACTTTGACATTTTGACGTTTAGAAGCCCAGCTGATCGGTAACCTAATAATCGTAGCAAAAGAAAAACATTGGAAGAAAATCTTATTTTACAACAATATGCGTTACTTATCGAGATTATTTCAGCCAGTTATAACAATACCGAAGAACGCCAAGGTCAAGAATACTGAAATTACGTGTAAAAGTCAAAAGGTAAACTGTCGGTTTTATTCATTTTATTGTGACAAATGTACATGCAAAAATCCCCATGGTTTTTTGTTTTATGAACAGAAGTTCATAAAACAAAAAACCATGGGGATTTTTGCCCATTCTTCTTCTTTGGAAGCTACTGCGCATGGGAATGGGAAACTAGCTTCATATTCTTGATCGACTGGCTCCTTTGACTATTCAAAAGTGTGGTTTAATTGAAATACTAAAATAGATATAATTAGAAATGAAAAAAAATGTTATTCTTAAACTCTTGAAGACATTACAAAAGTTACAGTAGGTAATTCATTAATTCTATTCGCAGTCAAATCGACACAGTTCTTAAAACCGAACCTATAACAAATTTACTGCATCCATACCCCTTTGGTCTTTTCCAGCTCCTCCTAGAATGTGGACTAATCCGCCCCACCAGTTCCGGCCTGTTCACGGTACTCCCCCTAGCCCGCAGAGCACTCGACAAGCTAGAGCTCCAGATCAGGTCCTGTATAGGAGCGGTTGGAGGTCAGCGCATGTCCGTGCCATCGCTGACAGCGGCTACACTGTGGGAGAAGACCGGGAGGCTGCAGGAGATTGGACCGGAGCTGATTAGCTTGGAGGATAGGCATGGGAAGAAGTATTTGTTGGCTCCTGTGAGTTGGCTTTTGATTCATTCAGCTGTTACCAACAATACTGCTACACACTGGGCCAAAATATATGGAAAAGCAATTTTTTTTAAACCAACGAAAAGTTTCGTGTTGTGGTAACTGGTTGCGTGTCAATGTCCCTCCCTGCCTTACCTTACCAAATTGAAGTGCCTATTCGTAATGTGAAAATAACAGCTTTTTAAGCAATGACATAATGTATAAGTATATATGTATAATTGTAGGTACAATACATATAAAAATAAAAAACAGTTCGTTTTTCATCACAATGTTCTCTATTTAAAATTAAAATAGTGTTTAAAATGATCTTCAAATGTTTTGTAATATAAAACTTTAATACGTTAATTCCAGACACATGAGGAGGCGATAGCAGACCTGTTGGCTGATGTTGGAGCCCTGTCCTATAAACAACTGCCACTATTATTGTATCAGGTAATCAATTATATTTTACAGATGATCTCAAAATAAAAACCTTAGTCTTAGTGGGTACCTACACTACCTTTATTTTTTTTATAAATGAATAAATTTTACGCTTCTTTCATCGCATTTCAGATAAGCAACAAATACCGCGACGAGCACCGTCCCAAGCACGGCCTGCTGCGCTCCCGAGAGTTCTCAATGTTGGACGCATACGGAGTGCACGCCACTGAGGAGTGTGCTACCAAAGTGTACCAAACCGTCACTGAGGCCTATACTGAGCTGTTTAGGAGACTGCAGTTGCCTGTACACAGGGGTAAGTGCAAGGATAAATATAGGTCGCACTCCTCCAGACAGGCTACCTATGCAATGGGCCAAAAATAGCCAAATAGTGGGTTCTGACACCCCTTAGCAAAGCAAGACCGCAAATTTAATTGCAGGAAGAAGAGCAAAAGAATAAGTACTGCAGGAGATCACCCGTTATGTTCGGCCATTTGGGATAAAATAAAAAAGTCAGATCAGGAATTAATTACATTTTATTTGAGTGTTTGTATAGTATAAACATTTATTTTTATTGCAATAACGTTGTAATGAATTTACGAACAAAGATATGCAACAATTTTTAAATAAATGAAATTACTGTTTCGCGCCACTTTGTGTGAGATCCCATATGATTTATTATTCCGCTATTTCGAGCTGGGTGATACCACCTGACCACTAACAAATTTCTTCCGCAGTGTCGGCCCCCCCAGGCGACATGGGCGGCACAGTGTCGCACGAGTGGCAACTGCCGGCCGCCGCGGGGGAGGACCAGTTGTGCGTGTGCGCACGCTGCGCACACGCGGCGTTGAACAGCACAGACAAGTGTGGGAAGTGCGGGGGAGACACACAGAAAGCTAATAGCATAGAGGTGAGATTGCTTTGGACTAGCGAACAGACTGTACCATCAAACTGTTAGCTACTGATATCCATTCGAGGGTTTGGTTATCTAGCGTTCAGGTCCTCGTCACCAGGTCGTTACCGCCACGCCATATTCTAAGATAATTTCCCCTACCGGAATTATTCACCTACTCAAATGAATATTAGATCGCAGACACACACTCTCGGGCAAGTAGGTGCCAACACCCAGTGCCCTTCGCGGGCGCTGGACTTATATTGCATTCACGGACACACAACACTCCCCAAAGACCACAAAGCACATCTCCTTATGCTTTGTAGGCCTTAGAGACTAAATTTGTAGACGATTTTCTATTCTATTTTTTCATTCCTCTATGTACCTGGTACTTATTGACTGGCCTGCACTGTCCTCCCATACCTATTATCACTGTAATTTGAAAACATTGTAAAAGCCAATTATTTTTAAAAGAGTAACCGTGGAGTTTCTTGCCGGCTCTTCTCCATAGGAAGCGAGAAATTGGGACCGTGCACCTAGCTTCTGACGTTTCATAAGTGCCCATGCAGGTTTATGTGAAATAAAATATTTTGATTTTGTTTTTTTGTATTCAATTCTGGCCCTCTCAGTACTTTGAGCTTTTACAATGTTGTAGTACGTAAGTGCAATTTAATATTGTAACTTTAAGGATGTGAGCTTGAAGATATGTCATACAGGTCCCGACCTCAGCATAGACTCCAGCTGTCATAAAGGTTTGAATCTGCCTGTAACCTAGATACCATGTAACAAACTTGTACCTTTTTGAGAGAAATAAATAAATAAGTAGTGAAATAGGTTAAATGAACAGTACTCGTTTAGATACATCTGATGAACCACAGTCGAAGTGTTTAGCCATTCAAGGGCTCCGTTATCTAGTGTCCAAGTCTGCAGGGTCAAGTTAAATTAGCTGGCAATACTTTACCAACGTGTTGGGTATAGAAAACAAATTCGGGCGGGTCCAGAAACATGTACTGAATTTATGGTAACATAATCAAATCAAAGCAAACGTCATTTATTCAAACTAGGCTGAGAGTCAGCACTTTTTTAACATCAAAATTACATAAGACAGTCCCTCCAAAACACCCGCCCTTCACCACTTCCTAGTGCTTTAGCTGGGAAGAAGTAGCGCAACAAACTCCCCAGCAGCACAGCTGTCTGTTAATTTAGAAGAACTTGATTCTATACAATAATAGGTAAGCAATTAACATTACTAAACACAAAACATAAAATTAGATTATTCGCCGTAAGTCAGCTAGCACACGCGAAGATACCAACAATACATGGTGACTAACCTCAAGCAGAAATAAATAATAAAAACAAAACAATAAACATAAACAGAACTCAATACCCACAAAAGCCTCCACGCATAAAGGGTGTGCCCGCTTACATGATTATGCAATGCTGCATTCTGCAATCATTTACTGAAATGCATTCGGTATCGATGTCCCTGCCACTCTGTATAATCTAGATATTTAACACTACTTCCAGGTGGGTCACACATTTATCCTAGGCACTAAATACAGCGAGCCTCTCTCGGCGCACTGCACGCCCGCCAGCGGAGCGCCGCAGCCCCTCATCATGTCGTGCTATGGGATTGGTATTACTAGGTATGTATACTCAACATCCCAATCTGTTGTATTCCGCAATGAGAACTGTCTTGCTGCAGGGTCCGGGTTAGTCATAGTCGTCTCACCGATTTAATAATTGATCCGGCTCGAAGGACCAAAACGGAATGTAGGAGATCCTTACACTTAGTGATGATAACGGGATGGTTCTATTGGAATTATTGTAGTTTTTTTTTCCCTGCACCGACAAATATCATCATTCTCCGAGTCGAACGGGCCCTTAGCTAAATATTGTTGTGCGGCTACTAATATGTAATCTTCTTGTAATGCAAATTTTCTTGTCTATTCCTAGATTATTAGCAGCGAGTTTGGAAGCCCTGTCGAGTGACAAGAGTCTCCGCTGGCCGGCCGCCATCGCGCCCTACAGCGTTATTATTATAGGTCCTAAAGTACGTATAAAATGTTCCATTATTATTTAAATACTAATAAAGTTCTGCATAAACTTCACCTTTATACTCGTTTTTCCTATTTTACTTAAATTACGTATCGGAGTGTAGAAGTTTGAAGTACGAAGAGCACGGAAGTCATCAAGAATCTAGTCTATCAGAATACCAGCGCTGCGACACTTTTTAAATGTCGCAGCATCATGCTGAGGTAGGAGCCTTTTGGCCTCGTGCAGGACTTACTGTTTTATTTATTTTTTAAATATTTTTTTTCTTCCGTGAAATTTGTTTTTTATTATTTTTGTACCATTGTGATTATTTTAGTATGTGATCTTCCTGTGCGAGTCACAATAAATACCTTTTCTTTCTGTTAGCGAAGCCCAATAACACGCATGTAAGTTACGGGCCTACATAGCTATGTTAACAGAGCCCCATTGTAAACCATTAAATTTTACCTGCCAGTAATGTACCTACCTGTGTGTACCTGTCTACCTGTGTATATCTATTGTGGATATACACCTTAATATGTAACCGATTACCTGCCTACCCTACCTATTTCCGATAGCGTGATGTATGGTAGGCACGTAATACAAGTCGGAACCTGCAAACAAAGGAATCTTCCATGCGAACTATGACGCACGGAGGTTTGACCATGAGAACGTTATTTTCCCACGGTCGTATGGAAGATTCCGTTGGAATCGGGAGCAGGTTTCGACTTGTCTACCGAAAAACAGACTACGCTTGGCCATTTAGGTCCCGCCTCCTTGACATGATTGGTATTTTGTAAATGTTTGGAGACGGGGCTTACCGCAACTTACAACGATGTGTAAATCTATATAAGGCCCCAGAGAAATTAGTTTGTTAGAATGTTACTACCAGTGCTTAGAAGAGTTACCTCATAACCTTCAGTAGTCATCATCTAGTCCTCAAGTGAACACCTAATAGTGAAATAGTGGCTCCGCTGTTCACTATAAGTCGCGAAGTACCCTATATCTAGCTAGCAAGTAAACCAGTATTAGCTTAGGAATATTACTCTTATTCTCTGTGTGTAATAACTGTGTGTGACTTTATAACTTATTGCTATTTCCATAACCATTGTGTTCGTGTATATTCGTGTCTTTTAACTGTATTAAGTGCCTAATTGTGTATTTCTATGTATTGTCGATAAACGTGTAATAATCGTGTGCCAATATAGTGATTTACAAACTTAATACCTCTTTTAATTGAATACTTTCGTGATCGGGAACACCGTCACCACCGCCTACAACACCTGACTCCCCGCATACTTAACATTTTGGTCCTATCGAGCCGGATCAGGTTCAATTAGAAAGTATTCGATTAAAATCATGAGCAATAAAAGCGAAATTACCACACGCAGCAAAGTCAGGAAGCTAGCTCAAGAAATGAGTTCACGTAGACTAGAGGACGTCGTCTCTGACTCGGGCATTCCCTCTGAGAGGGCCCCAGGATCTCCGTCCATAGCGCCAACGATGGCATCAACGTCTGCCTGTAACATCCCTCTGACGGGAGGCCGAGTAATCGACCACAGCATAGCGCCAGAAGGGCCGACCAGACAGACAGGAACTAAAGTTCGCCATATCTCGCCGCGCAGCAAAGCGTCGTCAAGAAACAGCCGGAAAAGTATAGATTACCTCAGAAAGAGGGTCGAATACGAGGCTGAGCGCGATCTAGTGCAGCTAAAGGAGAATCTTGTGAAAGATAAGGAAAACCTTCTCAAGAAAAGAGTGGAGGCAGATCTAGCCGAAATAGAGGCGGCTAATGAGAGTGATGGCTCGCACTCCGATGTGAGTACGACACAGCGCGTCGAAGAATGGGTGAGTAAAACACCCCAAGTGCCCCGGTTAAATTCAGTGTTGGGTTCGTCAGCTGTGTCAGGCGCGCCTGTTGAAGAGGCCGCGCCCCGTGAAGCATCGGAAAACCACGTAAATCACGTAAGTACAGTGAATCGTGATAGTAATAGTTACCGTGTGTCGTCAGTGTCGCATAACGTTAACGTGTCGCAAGTACCGAGGCAATCCGCGTCTGTACCGTTACCTAACCTAACGGTACCAAATACGCCAAGGTACGATTACATGCCAGTTTCGTCGGAAGGCGTAAGGTTTAATATGCCCAGTAGTTATCCCATCTTTACCACTCCGGTCGCAAGTGTGCCTCGGGTAGAAACGCTCGAGTCGGTCACACGGCGGCAGATGCAGTACGGAGAGGATGATAGAGAAAGAAGGAGAGAATCATCTGGGGACAGAAGCCGAGATAAATTCGACAAACTGGCAGAGGCGATCACGAGTCTGGCACGACCACGACCGGTACCAAGACAGGCATATGAATTGCCGTATTTTAATGGTGACCCAGCCGACTGGATTTCATATCGGAATATGTACTGGGAAACGTCACAGCTGTATAGTTTCAAACCGCACGAAAACCTAGCACGATTAAAATCCTCATTACAGGGCGATGCAAAAGTATCAGTTGAAGACTTGTTACGAACGTCAACTGATCCCTCAGAAATAATGCATGCGCTTGAGGAAGAGTTTGGTCATCCGACCTTAGTGCTAGAATATGCGATTAAGAAAGTACGAGATTTACCCAGAGTGACGGAGAGTTGCCGGGAGCTGGGGAAATTCTCGTCAACGGTGCGAAATTGTGTGTCACTATTAAAGAATATTCGAGCTGACGGCTATATAAATAACCCGCAGCTTGTGAATGAACTGCTGGGTAAACTGACGCCCATACAACGCGCGCCATATGGGGACTTCGCCATGGGGTTGAATAGTGCGCAGGGGGTGGATTTGAGAGTGTCACCAAACTTAGAGATGTTATCTCAGTTTCTCATACATTTGACACGCTCGACATCGTACTATGTACAAGCGAACATATTCGAGCCAGGTCCATCAAAGCCCCCTGCCAGGCAGCAACAGAAGTTCGGCGGGACAGGACAGTCCCGACCAATAGACAGTGCGCGCGCGGCCAGCAGCAGGCCTCCGTTGACACAGAGAGTGAACACGCAGAGCGACGAGACTACCGCTCCAGAAGAATGCGTAATATGTCAACGGAAGCATAAAGTGGAGGAATGTGAGGTGTTTAAGAAACTCACCATTCAACAACGTTGGGAAGCAATTAAAGGGCAGAATACCTGCTTCAAGTGCCTATTTGGAAAGCATCCCAAGAGATTCTGTCGCGCCAGTAGATGCAAGAAATGTGGTTTCGGGCACCACCTGTTATTACATGCGGATAAGCAACAGAGGGAACAAGAGGGAAAACCTCAAGATACCAAAACGGAAAGTGTAACTAACATAGGTGAATGGCGGGCGACTGCGCTATTAAAGATAGTGCCAGTGACGATAAGTGACGCCGAGCGGTGCTACGCTTTATTGGACGATGGGGCGACCGTGTCACTGATCGATAGTTCGCTCGCCACTAACCTAGCAGGACCGTGTGTTCCTCTGACAATAAAAACCGCGGGTGGCTACAGTGTGACAGACTCTACTTCGCGAGTAGTACAAGTGCGCATTAAAGGTCCTAATGGACAGTGCTATAACATACAGTGTCGTACAATAAAAGATATCAATCTGCCAATGCAAACAGTGACGAAGTCGTTAATAAACGACAACGCGCACCTAAGTGACTTGGGTTGCGTGGAGATGAGGGGAGCCAAGCCGCTGCTGTTACTAGGACAGGACAACTGGGAGCTACTTGTCAGCCAGGACATCCGCCGTGGAAAATCCGGTAAGCCAGTTGCCTCATTAACTCAGCTAGGTTGGGTCATTCATGGACCGTTTTATAACATTAACCTAGATAATGAAAACGTAAATTGCATGACTGTTTCCCTCCCCGACCTACATGACCTAGTTAAGTCCCAGTTCGAGCTGGAAGCACTAGGCATCTGCGAAAGCACAAAGCATAAAGATATCGAGAGGGCAGTAGCTGTGTTAGACAGCACTAGCCAACGTACGCCTGACCAGTCACAATGGGAGGTGGGCCTGATGTGGAAACACGATAAGGTTCAGTTGCCTAACAATTATAAACAGGCCCGCCAGCGACTGTATGATATAGAGAAGCGTATGTGTAAAGACGCTAGTTTCACTGAGGCTTACTCAGCAAAAGTGAATAGGTTATTAGACGAGCGTTACGCGCTTACATTAGAGAGTAATTTAAATAGCTCGCCGGTTTGGTATTTACCACAAGTCGGAGTTGTTAACTCGAACAAACCGGGGACGCTACGTCTAGTGTTTGACGCGGCCGCTACGTCACTTGGTACGTATTTAAATAATAACCTACTTACCGGGCCCGACTTATTGAATTCGGTACTCAGTTTATTAATAAAGGTCAGGATAGGCCCCATTGCTTTCTCGGGGGATATCGCTGACATTCTGTTAAGAATCTTATTAGATAATTTGTCAGATAGAGGCGACTGGCGCTGGGTACCTTCCCAGGATAACCCAGCTGACAGGGCTACCCATTTGTGTTGGCCCGACGACCACGCAGAGTGGCTTTCGGGCCCCTTGTTTTCGTGTGACCCACAGGTGCGGTCGCCGGGGTCTCCTGAGGCTGAGGCGCCGGGAGTGGACTTTGTTCGCGTTACGCGGGTCCACACTACAGCCGCGTCTGTGGCCACATTTACCGGCATCGAGCGCTTATTACGGGCGCGCTTACAACGCGTCATAGCGCACGAGCCGATCTTCATCGGCCGTTGTGGCAAACATCGGTCGACTCCAGAAGTGGACTTTGTTCGCGTTACGCGGGTCCACGCCACAGCCGCGTCTGTGGCCCCATTCACCAGCTCCGTGCGCTTATTACGGGCGCGCTTACAACGCGTCATAGCGCACGAGCCGATCTTCATCGGCCGATGTGGCAAACATCGGTCGCCTACGGAAGTGGACTTTGTTCGCGTTATGCGGGTCCACGCCACAGCCACGCCTGTGGCCCCATTCATCAGCTGCGAGCGCTTATTACGGGCGCGCTTACAACGCGTCATAGCGCACGCGCCGAGCTTCATCGGCCGATGTGGCAAACATCGGTCGACTACCGAAGTGGACTTTGTTCGCATTCAGCGGGTCCACGCCACAGCAGCATCTGTGGCGCCATTCAACCATTTAAAGCGCTTAGTACGGGCGCGCATACAACGCGTCATAGCGCATGTGCTAATCTTCATCGGCCAACGTAGCAAACGTCGGTCGACTGCGGAACTGGGTCTGCGAGACCCAGGAGGAGGCTCACAACTGCCTTAAAAGTTGTCCTGAGAAGACAGCTTCGAGGACGAGCGGGCCGCCAGTCTAAAAGGCCTGCCCGTGCTCATCTGCTGCTGCAGTACGCTCAAGGAGCGTGTTCCTTGTGAGGAGGTCCTTTACACCCTCCTCACTAAGGCCGAGCTGACTACAAACAGCCGGCCATATTAAGCTGCGTGTACGACAACCACAACCAGCCTGTGGTCCTGACCACCGAATCATCTGCTCCTGGGCACTGCGTCTGGGAGTACTCCGTTTCACCGAGCGACGCTGAAGAAATTCTACCTACGCTTCAACGTCGGGAAAAGTGGGCGAACAATGTGCCAAATGTGTGTGTCAGTGACGTAATAGTGATTGTCGACACTAATAAACCACGAAGTGTGTGGACGAAGGGGGTAATTAAGGCAGTGTATCACGGCAATGATGGCATCATCCATATTTTAGATGTCAGAACAAATAGTGGGGTCCTGCGTCGGCCCGTAAACAAAGTTATTGTGCTTCCTACAGACCAAGTTTTGTAAGACGGTTGAACCCTTTTACAGGGGGGTGGAATGTTAGCGAAGCCCAATAACACGCATGTAAGTTACGGGCCTACATAGCTATGTTAACAGAGCCCCATTGTAAACCATTAAATTTTACCTGCCAGTAATGTACCTACCTGTGTGTACCTGTCTACCTGTGTATATCTATTGTGGATATACACCTTAATATGTAACCGATTACCTGCCTACCCTACCTATTTCCGATAGCGTGATGTATGGTAGGCACGTAATACAAGTCGGAACCTGCAAACAAAGGAATCTTCCATGCGAACTATGACGCACGGAGGTTTGACCATGAGAACGTTATTTTCCCACGGTCGTATGGAAGATTCCGTTGGAATCGGGAGCAGGTTTCGACTTGTCTACCGAAAAACAGACTACGCTTGGCCATTTAGGTCCCGCCTCCTTGACATGATTGGTATTTTGTAAATGTTTGGAGACGGGGCTTACCGCAACTTACAACGATGTGTAAATCTATATAAGGCCCCAGAGAAATTAGTTTGTTAGAATGTTACTACCAGTGCTTAGAAGAGTTACCTCATAACCTTCAGTAGTCATCATCTAGTCCTCAAGTGAACACCTAATAGTGAAATAGTGGCTCCGCTGTTCACTATAAGTCGCGAAGTACCCTATATCTAGCTAGCAAGTAAACCAGTATTAGCTTAGGAATATTACTCTTATTCTCTGTGTGTAATAACTGTGTGTGACTTTATAACTTATTGCTATTTCCATAACCATTGTGTTCGTGTATATTCGTGTCTTTTAACTGTATTAAGTGCCTAATTGTGTATTTCTATGTATTGTCGATAAACGTGTAATAATCGTGTGCCAATATAGTGATTTACAAACTTAATACCTCTTTTAATTGAATACTTTCGTGATCGGGAACACCGTCACCACCGCCTACAACACCTGACTCCCCGCATACTTAACACTTTCTATCTATCAAAAGTTCCACTGGCGCTGTGGCTGTGTTTTACTATGTCGCTATATACAAGATGTAACATTGAAACTGAAAGTAGTTTGTTCTTAATTGAAAATTGAGTGTTATTGCCTTGAAATGAGATTGAATTTTCTTTGGCTCAATCAGTGGTAGATATGGCAAAATAAATAATTACAAAATACCCATGTCCAAATGTAATGTTTATGCTGATTGTGACACAATAAATTATTTTGTATTATTTATTTGTATTGTGGGAACATTGGCTGATGATGTATTGATCTTCGAATCTATTTAAAATTTGTGACATTTTTTACTATTAAGATACCGGAATTGTCATAATTTCAAAGCATCATTCACGAGACTCGATAAATATTTTAGAAATCAGTTGATATTGCCACTACCCTTCCCTTCTATTTAGAAAAGACAGTTTTTTAAATCTCCATTTTTTGCTAACAGGAAGGCTCAAAAGAATGGCAAACCCACGGCGTCGAACAAATCAACCGCTTGTACGAGAGAATATCAGAGATACACGAGGACGACGTGCTCATAGACGACAGGCACCACCTCACCATAGGCAAGAGACTCATGATGGCGGACAGGTAATAGTAACCATAGACACAAAGCAAAAATACAGGGTATTTTTAAAAGAGTAACCGTGGAATTTCTTGCCGGCTGTTTTCCGAAACGACCAAATGGACCCGTGTACCTAACTTCTGACGTTTCGTATGTGCCCATGTATACTCCATTTGAAATAAGATTAAACATTTGAATAAACCTTTTTACAGTCCGTTCAATTGATTTTGACTTCTATTGTGTCGTTGTAGGCCTTAGAGACTAGATTTGTAGACGTTTTTCTATGCTGTATTTTCATTCCTCTAAGTACCTGGTACTTATTGACAGGCATACACTGTCCTCCCATACCTATTATCACTGTAATTTGAAAACATTGTAAAAGCGAATAACTTTTAAAAGTGTAACCGTGGAGTTTCTTGCCGGCTCTTCTCCATAGGAAGCGACAAATTGGAATCGTGCACCTAGCTTCTGACGTTTCATAAGTGCCCATGCAGGTTTATGGGAAATATAATATTTTGATTTTGATTGCGTTGGTAGCATGATAAATGGCATCTACATTAAACAGTTGGAAACCGTTTTTTGCTTTTAATTCCAACCTTATGCCTACGGAATAGAAGTCAAAATCGGCTGAACGGACTGTAAAAAAGGTTTATTTAAATGTCTAATTTTATTTCAAATGGAGTATAGGTTTGCGTGAAAAAAAATACTGTAACTTTAGTGAAACTTCATTTGCAACAACTGAGCATGAGGTCCTAGGGTCTAGCAAATTGTCATTTGGTTATATCATTATGAATTTCTCATTAGCTAAATGTGACTTGCTTGTTAACTGAGCGACTTCTTGACAGCTCGACAGTGCTTATAAATACTAATATAAATGTTTTTATTGTCAGGCAACTAAGGCCCATAGATAAAATACACAAAATAATCTTATAAAATAATAACAAACTAATACATATTAAGGACCTTATTATAACTATAACTATACACGTAAAGTTGTCGGCGTCGTGTTTCGCTGCGAGGTGTCACGTAACCGTCCTCGGAAAAGTCGATATACGACACCTTTCGGCCAAGCCAAGAGTCTTCTTTCAAGCAGTGGGCCCTCAGAGTCCAGGTGGTCTTCACTTTCAAGTACTGCCGACTTCCTCAATCTTCGTGGAATGATGCAGACGTGAAATGTACAGCTGCGTCGTAGGTACAGCAGGGCGCATCAACATGCTGGGTCCATTCGGTGCGGTACCGCACAAGTTACGAGAACGGCTTCTTCTTCTTCTTCTTTTCCTTCCTCATCAACTAGGCCCGTTCTTGGCAAGAAGCTAACTTATCTGGCGAAGTCTGTGTGTACTATACAACTCTACTTACCGTTTCGAAGAATACAACTGTGACGTTACGTAGTCACCAAAAGAGAAAACTTACCAGGGTCGTCGGATATAGCTGACGTTTAGTGAGAAACCAATGGATGTTATCGAATTAAATTTAATTTAATTAATAAACGGTTTGTTTTCTATTAATTACATTAAATTTTATTCGAAAACATCCATCGACCCTGATTATCTATCTCTTTTGCTGACCGTACGTTAACCATCCTATTTTCTCCACAGAATGGGCTACCCCCACATAGTGGTCATCGGCAAGGCTTCCCTGGAGACGCCAGCGCGGTACGAAGTGTACCACAGTGCGGACGTCACCACAAGCGTGCAACTACTGACTGAGGACGAGCTGGTGGCGCTACTGGCTCATAAACATACGGCTGTTGAAGATCATAAAGATATAATAAAGACTAGTGCTTGAAAATATTTGTCTGTTATTTCTGATCCTAAATCACAATACAGGGTGTCATCGAAGCGCAAACTGAAACCGAATTCAGTACACGATTATGAATGTTTTTTTTTAAATATCCGACGTAAAATTTCGTAGGGGATGAAGGTTATACAGGGTGTCCGGTAATTAATGGATAACATTGAAATGGTTCATGGTAGAACTAATGACCATTCAGAATAAAACATTTTTATTTGTATTTAATCTGTAAAAAAAAAACAAAAAAAAACAACCGCCTTCCGAAAAAACTCTAAAAACCTACCTATACTCCATTTGAAATAAGATTAGACATTTAACGGAACCTTTTTTACAGTCCGATCAATCGATTTTGACTTCTATTGCGTTAGTGGCATAAGAAATGGCAGCTGCAGGAAACAGTTGGTATTGTAACTACTTTTTTGCTTCTAATGCCATCCTTATGCCTACGGTATAGAAGTCAGAATCAGTTGAACGGACTGTAAAAAAGGTTTTTTTAAATGTCTAATCTTATTTCAAATGGAGTATAAAGTTAATAATATAATCGGCCGCTCCACAGCGTAAATCATTCACCCAAATCCGCGAAAATATTGATAGCATTTAGTGTTGGTAGAGATCAACTAGTTTAAATCTGTTGCATACACATTTCAAATGCTTGTAAATACATTTCAGTGGAGGGGCATGCAGTTTTATATTGGTTGATCTCTACATTTATGAGTATTATAACTTTATACATAGAATGATAACTTGAAAGAAAGAAAAGGTATTTATTGTGACTCGCACAGAAGTTTCCGTGTGGTGCCGGACGTAAAAGAATAGCACCATCCCATTTCTTCCCGTGGGTGTCGTAGAAGGCGACTAAGGAACTTACTAGAGAATGGGCAGCAGCGTTCTCTATGCATTTTACCACCATACTGCGATCGCCAACCCGCCTGCCAAGCGTGGCGATTATGGCAAAACCTCCCTTTTGGGGGAGGCCTATGTCCAGCAGTGGACGTCTTTCGGCTGAAATGATGATGATGATGATGCACAGAAAAACAACTACTATAATAAACACAATGGTACAAAAATTATAAAAAAACAAATTTCTCGGAAATAAAAAATATATTTAAAAAATTAATAAAACAGTAAGTCCTGCACGAGGCCAAAAGGCTCCTACCTCAGCATGATGCTGCGACGTTAAAAAAGTGTTGCAACGCTGGTATTCTGGTAGGGCCCGAGCGATGTGATGTCACGGGCAGTTACAGTATGTAATAGTATGTATAAATAATCAGTATAAAAGATAGATAAAATGTAATATGTTAGCGAATAAAACAAAACTTGACCTCCACGGACCACAACCCAATTATTGGGTAATACTGATTGTCAAACTTTCCGGCTAACAAGCAACTATGTGGGACTTATCATTCGATGCAAGATCATCATCATCTGCCTGCCTTTTCCCAATTATGTTAGGGTCAGCTTCCAGTCTAACCGGATGCAGCTGAATACCAGTATTTTACATTCGATGCAAGATATGTAACACGTATGCGCACCACCAACTTATTTAAAAAACTTTGTGCAAAGTAATACCTATACTAAAACTTCCTGAAGTTTAGAGTACCCCGTTATTTATAAACGTTGCTTAAAGCTAAGAATTATTAGCGACTGTTTAACCATACATTTTTGTTTTTTTTTGTTTGAAAGGGTATACTTCCCAGGTGGTCCCATGATCACCAAGTCAGGATCTGATGATGGGAACCTGGAGAAATAGAGAGAACTCTTCAAATTTTATAGGCACACGAAGCGATTTAGGTATTTTTTGGAAGAGTACTTTCTTGGAGTGGTCTCATTTCAATTTGGTGAAGATCTGATGAAGAACTTTGGAGATAGGCAACGGAACACCTCAATAAATGATAGCAAATGGACTGGGTTTGCTGAAGTGGTGTAAGCAATAGACAGCTATTGCTTACACCACTTCATAACATAACATCACGCCGGTATGCTGTGAAGGGGTAAGCACATGTGAACCACTAAAAAGTGAAAAATAAAAACTTTTTCCAAAAAAAAAACAACCGACTTCCAAAAAGACACTACAAAGTGAAAAATAACTTTAATTTCGGAAGGCGGTGACAAAAAATTCAAATACAGCTCCAAAGACACCGACTTCCGAAATTAAAGTTATTTTTCACTTTGTAGTGTCTTTTTGGAAGTCGGTTGTTTTTTTTTTGGAAAAAGTTTTTATTTATAGTATAATTTTCTAGTGGAGAAAGTATATAACGCACCTTCATTTCGAAACCATTACGAAATTTAGATGTGTTTACCGCTTTTTATTATGAGGTAAATAGTAATGCAAAAATCGTAAATTAATGCTCCTGTAAAATTTAGTTTTTTCAATTAGTAACGGTTTCGAAATGAAGGTGCGATAAGACTATGAGATTAATTGGGGCCCAGTGGTAACGGTTGCCACTTACGAGTTGGTTGTAGGTCGTAGATTAGAACCCACGCAGGCGCTTCATTTTGTGTAATCAATTTCATCACCATTGCTCTCAAAACAGTGAAGGAAAACATCGTCAGAAACCGGCATATGATATGTGACACACCACCAACCCGCACTGGGCCCGCGTGGGAGACTACGGCCCATTCCCTCTCACAGAGTGGGAGCCTATGTCCCAGCATTGGGAACGTTATAGGCTGATTATCTAAGACGGTATCAAAATGTGAGATAGATTAATTTTGTAGCAGGAATGGTAAGCACCATCAGTTATAAGCGCCTGAAAAATATGCTATCTGTTGAAGTGCGTGATGCGAGCACAAAAGTTGCAGGCGCCAACACTTATCAAAATTGATTCAAGAGAAAAATGTGTCTGCTCAATAACGTTAATAGGTACCGCAATGAATATTGTTGAACTGTCAAAATGAAACAGATTACCTATGATTAATCGTATGTTACGCAATTAGGGTGCTGTTCAACCCAGGGGCCTACTCTCTAAGCATGAAATCCGTAATCTCGGTCGAAGTTACGCGCGTTTCCTACTCCGTATCACTTACGGACCTATGATTAGTTTGGGGCCCAAACTAAGAATGAATTACTACACGATTTGACAGTTGTCCCTACTCCATATATGGTTTTACCCGTCCAAAAAAGTTGTTTAACCAGCTGTAGGAGTCACTTCGAAGTTTTGAACTATTTTCGGACGGGCCCGTATTTTCGTTAACGAAGTTAGAGAGTAGCCCCCTGTTACTAGACAACACGTTACCCAGTGGTAAGACTAATATTGTGGTCACATTTCTTAAATCTTGTAAGCACATAATTTACTTCACTGCTATTATATTTAATAGGTAAAAGTAACGAGAAAGCGTCTTCTATTTACATTACCGTTTAGAAGAGATTCTGGCCCAAATTTTCATCAAAATAATCACATTTGACTTTCAACTGTACTTGGAAACGATAAGGTATATTTTAAACCGGCAAAGTAAGATCTAACAGTATTTAATCCTACTTAATTCTTTGCACGTTTTAACATCCATAGTTACCGGTAACGAACGGTCGTCTGCAGAATATTTTGCTCTAAGTAGTAGAGCCATCAGTCTACAAGGACAAACATTGCTGTATCATGCGCGATTCCTATTGACTGACTGATCGTTAATTACACCTTAGGGCAAAATATAGTGACCTTAATGGAGATGTTCGTGCGTGTATTATGAACGTAACGTAACGTACGAGGCAAAAGGATTAGGTAAGGATGCGTAGATCGTAGCAGGTGGCGTGGCATTCTGTAGTTTTTGACTACCCTACGCTTTTAGCTTTTTGCTCGAATGATTACTTAAGAGTTAACTGAACGTCACCGCGTCTCCGCCGCGCCGTCGTCGCGTCGTCGTCGGCAGTAACACTGATCTTAGCTGGCCTAGCGTAGTACGAAGTTTCAATAGAAAAAGAGGCCAGCTTATACTGGTAAATTTCCCACCACAGACGTGCGGTTGGCTACGGCTACGGTAAGCTGAGATGTTAGTAGATATACCCACATTAAGTCCTTTGTCGTAGAGGGCAAGCCTATTGCCATTTATCAACTCAGTCTATCGTTGTTGTCTACTGCTGGACTTGGGACTCTCCCAAATTACGCCACAACTCCCGGTTCTTCGCCATTCGAATGATGGTTGCATGATCATTCTCTTGCCTTTATCCCAATTTATTAGGACGGGGGCGCAACATGTCTTCTTCTATAGAATAGAAAACTTAGTATATGCACACCATATGAATTACAGGTACAAATGTAGAAATTTTAAATACGGGCCACAATAGGCGGTCTTTTCGATATAAAACGAATCTTTAAAAGACAATCTTAACCAGAGACAATGCTTCCATAATTATCTATTAGTCGTCTTAACGGTAGTTGTCCTTTCAGTCATATCATTATTCACAGTGCACACAGTCCATCCATCGTTTCTTTGAACTGGCGCAACTCTTATAGCCATCCACATTCATATTAGAAACTTTGCCACGCCCTTGTGTATTGACTGCGCACAAATCCAGACTCCGAGCTGCTACTGAGAATAAGCTATAGTAAACCAAAAAGACTGCCAATCCGGGTACAGAACTGTCTGGTGGGCCACTGCCCGACGATTGACGTTCCTAAGTCGCGTGTCGAACTCTGCTAGCGCGATGCAGGATTTTGCGTGAGTGTTATGCGCAGTTCGCATGTGGCCATGTACACAGGCGCGGATCCACCGTTGTGGGCACGATAGGCATGCCGCCCACAGCCCTAATAGACTTGTGACGTCACACTTTCGCGGTCTATTGAGATAAATATATTATGCTGAAATTACCATAAATATTAAAAATAAAGTGAAAAATTAAAGGGGACTCCTTGCAAGAAACGTGTTTTTTTTTCGGAGTTTTTTGCTTTGTGGTACGAAACCCTTCGTTTTCGTGTCCGACTCGTACTTGGCCGTTTTTCGGGTGGCTGTGACCACGACCTTTTTTGAGAGCTGGATCCGCGCCTGGATGTAGATAGCTACTGCAACATGTGAACATTGTAATTGAATCTAGGTACCCATCGGAGTCATATTTACATTGTCACATGAAGCCCAGGCATAATGGCATTGTTTGGGGGTCATCGATGTTGGTCAATTGATTGGTTCCGCCGGATTGCGACAGAGCTGACAAGGTAACTTCGACGAGATTGAATAATGGCTAGATTGCGGGTTACGAATAATTGCCGAAGAGTCTGACTGGTGAAAGAAGGTATCGTCAGTCAAAAAACATAAGATGACATTACGAAGTGGTAGGCAGGTACATCGAATACCTACCCCCATATTTCTCCATGTAATAGGGGGCGACCCTATTCTCACAGTCCAGGCTGCAGGCTGCTACTGATGTGGCAAAACCCACAGAACAGATTTCATCTGTTCAATCAATTACAAAACGTAATAGCACTTTCTTGGATGTGGGAATCAAACACAGGACCATAGGCGCTATGCTCAATTAACGCACGACCACTAAATTAACGAGACACATCATCAGCCTATATATATATCTTTTGTTCACTGCTTATAATGTTGTGTTCACTGCTGGGACACAGCCCTCTCAGGCCGTAATCCGTATGCTCCACCGTGTCCTCAGGGCGATCTTCGCAATGGAAACACCCGGGCATTTCCTCCCGCCATAGGCGAAACAGGAACCTCCCGACACAACCGTGTCCGGTGAGGACCTGCGTCAGGCGGAAGGTGAGGACGCCATGCCGCCTCTCAAGCCACTCCTCAAATAGGGGACTTACCGCCGCTATCGTGGCGTGCTCAGATTACAGTCTGTGTAATATTTTCACTAGGATAACAAAAGCAAACATAAGAAGACATGAGCCATATGATTTGCACACGGCAAAACATTTCTATGAAGTAAAACATCAAAATAAATAGCTCACAAAATTGCCAGTTACATACAAAATAAACGCAAAAATTAATCATAACTGCTTTAAACCGCTGCTTGTGAAAGCTACCGTTATGTTTGTACATTATTCTTTATTAGAATAGCAATACATATGGCTGTCTACGTGATCTTAGATGCGGGGCAGTGATAGCACAAGCGATGGTTCAGCGGTCATCTAATACTGTAAAATGATTACGTCACAAGAAGTCTTCGACAAATAATTTAAAAGACTTTATCCAAAAAAAAAAAACAACTGACTTCCAAAAAAACACTACAAAGTGAAAAATAACTTTAATTTCGGAAGTCGGTGTCTTTGGAGCTGTATTAAAATTTTTTGTCACCGCCTTCCGAAATTAAAGTTATTTTTCACTTTGTAGTGTTTTTTGGAAGTCGGTTGTTTTTTTTTTTTGGAAAAAGTTTTTTTTTTCACTTTTTAGTGGTTCACATGTGCTTACCCCTTCACAGCATACCGGCGTGATGTTATATAAAAAAAAATATAATCGAGCACGAAGGTCTGACAAACAGTTTTACCAAGGAGTATCGTGTTGTCTAGGTAACTTGGTTGTGGAGATGTATCATCAAAGGATGGTGATGATGATTCGCGGCGGAATAATGACTCCAGAGTGCCTTGTGGCCGCACGGGTTGATCGATCAGGTTAAGCTACGCTTTCTGCGGTTGGTCCATAGATGAATGACCATCTCAACATACTAAGACCCCTCCGTGGCTCGGAAAGGATGTTGAGCCGTTGGTCTTGTCATGGATCTTTGACAGTCGTTACGGGTCGGCAAAAACCAGGAAGTCTGACAACCAGTCTTACCAAGGGGTATGGTCACTGGGTTGTGGAGGTCAGATAAACAGCCGCTCTTTGTAAAATAGGTACTGGTATTCAGCTGCATCCAGTTATATAGACTGGAAGCCAACCAACATAGTTGGAGACAGCTGGACAGATGATGAGATGTAAGAAGAGCTTTTTGTGAAGATGCTCGTTCGGGAAGGTAGTACCCGTGCCTGTTTGAAGGGCATGGATCCCGGTGGCAGTACAGACATAGATAAGACATTTCAAACCAGTTGGTGAACACTTTTTCGTAGCAATACCATAAACTTGTTAAGTTGTTAACCTACAAGAACTTGAAAAATAAACAAAACAAAAGCAGTTTTAATTTGTACTTTGGCTCTGATTGCAAAATGCTTGCACAGTACTAAGGTATTGACGTACGGTACCTGCCTACTTTTACGTATCAGTCGACATCACACGGACGTGATAAAAAAAAATCGCGCACTGTATTTTGAACTATGTCTTAAGGCCCATAGTATCCTCATCTCCCGTCTGAATGCTAAAGCACGACTGCCGCCCGCGCCCGCGCAGGGCACCTCTGAGCCTTTATCTCAAAATGGGGATATTCCTTTGATTAATTTATTTATTTATTTATTTGCTCTCATGCACATTACCTACACATTTTACAATTCTGTCGGTTTTTGTACATGAACCCTGTCAGGGCACTGCAAAGCACAATGTTGGTTTGCTGTTGAGTTTCAATTGAATTAACTTAAATTTTAATTTGAATTAACATAAATAACACATAATTAACTAAACTAATATTAATACGAATTATTAACTAACAATACAATACATGTCGGTAATCAAAATAAAATAAAAGAAAAAGTCATTAGGATGTCCAATTAACAGTAATTAATAACACACAATAACACACATAAAGTCTTAAGTAGTCAGATTGTAGTACTACGAGTGGGTAGGTAGTAAAAACAGTACAATAAATAATTTATGGAAAAGGTAGTTACAATCATGTCATGTCAAGTTATTGATTAAATTGAATTGAATTGAATTGAATTGAATTATGGCATATAATTTTACAATATTTTATATTTTACATCTATAAAGTTTTATCCATCATGTATTCGTCAACTGTGTAATAACATTTCTCTATTAAAAATAATCTTAGTAATTTACAATTGTGCTCTAGCGATTCTGTTGTACCTCTAACTATCTATTTTTCAGTGTATTTTTTTTTCAAATAACGAAGCCGTTTAGTAGGAGTATGGAATAGAAGCCAAAAAATTGCGTGTTGGAAAATATTTTTCTACAGCAAAAGTATTAACCATACAAAAAAAGTACTTCCGGCAAAATGATCTATATGAATCTATAGCAAAATCATATATTTTTCAAATCTTCAAGACAAGCCGTTAATGAGCAGTACGGTTCATAAAGTGATCGTGTTACGCTACCGAACGGGACTTAGGCCCTTAAAACGAACATTGACAATCCTACAGCGCGAGTGAGTTTGAACACGTCGAAAAAACACTCTGTTTGATTTTCAACTCTTGGCGAAAGATCCAGCAGGCTTAGCATGACGTTTTCTATTTCTACTCTACCGTAGAATAAAAATCGGTTGTATACATTGCTCGGTACAAAACTGTCAATTGTCTACACGGAAACGTCAGTTTTGTCTACTCTTCGGTCGATAAAACGCTTCTCTACGGTTCTCGTGCTAAGCCTGCAGTGCGGGAGTAAATTCCGACGCGATTTTATAACGTCCGTGGGATCGTGGGGGTATTATGTGAATGTGGGGAAAAAAACTGTGGAGTTTGCAAGTGTGAAGTAGTTAGCATTATTTACCTATTTGAAGCCTGTTTTCATATTTGCTTATATTTGACATTGAAACCTTGAAACCTAATACTTTCATAAATGTTACTAGTAGGCACTTCCCTACGGAATGTTAACTGTCCTCAATATTATTTGAACACTCACGGCCATATTCATAAAAAGTTATCGAACATCTAAACAGTTGCTAAAGTCTGGTTTCTCTTTGAAAACCAGATTTTAGCAACTGTTTAGATGTTCGATATTTTTTTATGAATAAGACCGTCAATATTGAGGTCAGATAGGCAGTCGCTCCATGTAAAATACTGGTATTCAGCTGCATCCGATTTGACTGGAAGCCGACCCCTAGGCAGATGATGATTTTAGTAATTTCAACAAGACATTTCTATTTCGTCGACTTTCAGTGTAACAAGATGAAGCTGAAGTAATTTCATAGAAAGACTGCTATTTATTTATTCCGCACTCCATGAAATAAACTTAGTATACGTCCACAATGTCGACGTAACAATATTCGCGCAATGTGTTTTTCGACGCGCTGAGATGCAGTCTGTTGGATTGTCAACTCCTGGTTCAACACCGAGAGTTGAAAACAGTGAGCAATGAAAACCTGCCGCGAAATTTTACGTCTGTTGGAACGTCGACTTAGAAATGACTACCTACATAGTAATGTTTTTTTTTTGGGTAGGAAATCATCAAATAACTTCTAAATGCAGTCAGCCCAGAATTTGACTCCGAATTTGGCACATTCAGCAGCGTCCATCAACTGTTGTAGCGTGCAGACAGCAGGACACGCTGGACAAAATATTAAGGTGGGTCTACGCTACAGGAGCCGAGCAAAAATTCGTGTAGTGTGGACTTACAAGCCTCGAACGAGCGCGCTTCGAGCGTTTTGTTCGTACTCGACTGTGATCCGCCTATTGTCGGTTTTTGACGAGCTCAAAGGGATTTTCATCGCGGTCGTGGACGTGTTGAGTAACAGACGTTTCACAAATTTAATCTAGATTTTGTTGACTGGATCTGTCTTTATATAAATGTGTAGATCCCCATCGTCTTGGTCTTTTAGCGTTTTTACTGACTTCGGCTATAATAATTACTGCAGCAGCAGTGGTTGCTGCAATAGCTAACTCAACCATATCCGCCACGAGCCGCGAGCACACTGCGGAAAACTACGTTCAAGGAGAGGGATTGTTGAAAGCTCGTAATACGTCCACACTTGACACCGCGAGTAGAGCGGCTCGGCTTGTGCTCCGCTCATGCTCGGCTCCTCTAGCGTAGACCCACCTTTAAGTGCCCCATTGTTTGTGGGAGAGCACCACTTTTATACTCCAGGGCGGAGTCAAGGCGAAGAGAAGGTTTGTCAGACTTTCGGGTTACTAAATACCCGTAACGTCTGTCAAAGATCTACAAATGACAGCCGGAACCGACGGCTTTTTTTTTTTTTTTGAGGATGGTAAGTCATCAAATAACTTCTCCCGCTCTGGGAGGAGCAGGAGGGCGTGTCAGACTTTTACTGACTAAAACCCACCCGTGTTCCCTCAGTTGCCTGTGTGCCAGGGGCCGCGATATCTCTTTCGAACAACCCGCACCCCTGGCACGCATCGGCCCTTGCGGACCCCACCAGTTGGTGCTGACATCTCTTTGAGGCGCACGTGGAACACAACGCGCCGTCGACCCGGGCTTGGTCCTTACCGGACAGTGAGCTACCCATTACTCGCCGTCCGCAAGCCCGCGCCTACGGTGGCCGGGAATCAGCCTGGGATTCCCGACGCCCAGGGCGTCTCCCGCGGCGACTACGGCCGTGAGGGCGCATATACTGCCTCTCCCTCACGTGCGCCGCCTCCCTCTTCGCGAGCATTAGGTACTGTTTCGCAGAAGGAGGTGACGGCTAACCATTCACTCTCGCACCGTACCATGGCCTGCATCAGGGCCGGACGCGAGAGATCGCCGCCGCCGATCGCCTCCACGAGGACACGGCGGTGCTCCACCCAAGCCGGGCAGACCGCCACCATATGCTCCACCGTGTCCTCAGGGCGATGTAATGTGAGTTGCCAACTTCCAACTGGGCTAGCCCACAACCAATCCAGCCGTGCTATTCTGTAACCATCTCACCGGGTGAAGTGAGCCGAGTGAGCGCGGAGTGAGCTGTCAGTGTCATCCCACTGATGCTAGGGATTGACCAAGCATTACATTTACAATCATAATCGAGATTAAATCTCTATTATGATTGTATGTAGGTATGCTAATTCTATTGATCATTTTATTACGATTTCAAAACTAATGTTTAAGTGTGCATCATGCATTACATTACATTATACGCGCACTCACGCCTCTGGCAATATAAGGACTAGTCTAGGAAAAAATAGACCGAAACAGCATTGAGTTTCTGACTGAGTTTTTGTTTTGTTGAAAAATCTCCCAAAATTTAATGCATGATGCACACTTAAACACTGCTTAGAAATCGTAATAAAATAATTGGTCAATCCCTAGCATCAGTGCGATGACACTGACAGCTCACTCCACGCTCACTCTGCTCACTTCACCCGGTGAGATGGTTACAGAATAGCATGGCTGCATTCCCCAATTAATCCACAACACAACGCGAAATGGTGGTGATTGAACTGACGACCTCTCACTCGTCTGTCCGCGATAACCTATGACTTTGCGCTATTGTCACTTCTAGCTGACTACAGTACCCAGTATGCTACACATAACATCACGCCTGTATTCCCCAAGGGTATGCAGAGGCACAAATCAAGACTCCCGGCTGCTACTGAGAATTCTTCTTCTTCCCAGCTATAGCAAGGTAGTGGTGAAGGGCGGGCGCTTGCCATTGAACTGTCTTATGTAATTATAACATTAAAAATTTATGACTCTTGAACAAATGACTTTTGATTCTCATTTTGTTTCACACCGACCCAGTTATCGAACCCAGGGCCTCATGCTTGCGACCACTACACCAACGAGGCAGAACCTACAGTTTATAATCCTGACAAATCGCCTGTCCCTATTACAAAAGCACCTCTGAGAACAACGCTTATTATAAGCTAAGATTACGCCACATAGAGTAGCGACTGGCGACCAATCTCCTCGTCTCCATCTCAGCGACACATTACACAGTTTGGCAATCTACTCGCTTGCTACTTGTGTTGCAAGCACAGAATGTGCGAAGTCTTGTGATCTTGACGGATTGTTTGAGAGTCAATGAACTTCACTAGATTATGAATAATACATAGGGTACATACATAAACTTGCGCCTTCTTCCATGGTTACGATCCTTACAAAGGTACTTTTTTGCCTCGTTTACGTTCATACACCTGGTCATACGCGCACGCTGGTTGTAAGAACTACGCATCTGACCTTCACCTGAAGATCACCAATAAGGTCACTGTAATATGTCCTCCTAGAGCGTCCCCTCCGGCGTTTCCACTCACAACTCAAGATCCACCGTCGTCCTCGCGCCGTGTCCCAGCGTGCCGTCCCGATCCATATCACCGACCCTTGCTCCTGTTCCAGCCCGTCCTTTGCTGCCTTCTACCAGCGACGCTCTAAGCCGAGGTCGGTACCCCACAGGGGGAGCCCATAGCATGTAGTCGCTATAGTTTTATTAAGTTTTAAAGCCCTGGAGGCCTTAATTTATTAAGGTAAGCAGCCGACAACCTGATACGTTGACCTGCGTGATGTCATACCAAAAAAATAATACTTTTGTCTTTTGTCGAGATCTGCAGAGTGCTACATTCAAAGGATTGTATGACGCTTGAATGACTTTGTAAGGGTGGCGCTGTTGGTGAACATTGAAAAACAAAATGCCGGCGTTAGTTCCCAATTTGCCCACGCGTCTAAAGTTCCTTGTACACTTGTAAGGTGGATATCATGGCATGTACCTACCTTTTATCTACGTCTGTATGTTAATTTTAGCACTAAACGACACGAGCAATGATAATAAATCATTTGAACATCGTAATAGCATAATTTATAAGCAATGAAAGGTAACGCCTGCGCAGTGCATAACCAAACCAGGTGAACTCCTGGATTTATGCAAGGAACACGAGCTTCAATGTGAATTCCGTACTTAGCAGATTAGCATTTGTTCCATTGTTTGATAATGATCGCAAATAGATATAATAAATTAATGTATAATATATATAAATAGCTTTTCCCCGCGGCCCCGCCCGCGTGGGTGTCAGTTATCGATATTCTTCTCCATATCCCAGGCTATATTTCTGCCTAATTTCATGACGATCGGTTCAGCGGTTTAGGCGCGAAAGCGTAACAGACAGACAGACAGATATACTTTCGCATGTAGGGATTCGTAGGGATTTCTTCTGTACGTGTGTCCCTGAACTTCTTCTAAGCGGCTGGAGCGATATTGATGTTTTTTTTTTGTGTGTAAGTTGTTTGGTTACTTGCACCCTAATTGCGTAATACGCGATTAATCATAATCTGTTTCATTTTGACATTTCAACAATATTCATTGCGTTATTAACGTTGGTGAACAGACACATTTTTCGAATATATGAAGTAATGGTTTAGCACTCTGTTTCAAAACGAAACAGATTATGATTAATCGTGAGTTGCACAATTAGAGTGCTGGATAGTTTAGATTGACAATAGGATGCGGTAGGTCGCGGCTGTTCGGGCAGGACAACGTCTGTCAGGTCCACTAGTGTATATTTGAAAACCCGGAAATAATTTTTTTCAGCTCATTTGAGGACCATGTAGAAGATGGTAAAGAGGCCAACAACACTTATATGTAACTAAGCGACTATGAAGTTTATAGCGCATAGCGTAGCGTCTACAGCTATAGCCACATAGCCAATAATAACTTACTGTTTGTCTTATTTCGCTATAAATTGATGTCATTCGATAGGGCGCTCTTAATTACGTTAGTTGGCAATCTTACATTTATAACAAAAGCATCATTCTTACATTTATATAAATGTATCAAAACTCGTGGAAGCTATTTTGTCGCACCCAAGTTAATTTAGGAATTATGAGTGAATACAATAAGACCCAGTGTGACGTCACCAGGATCCCACAAAGCATAAATGCAGTACTCAAACCCATTATACAATTAACGCAAACCGAATAAAAAAGGTTTTCAAACAACAATCACTGCGAATGTAGTACTAAGCATAATGCTGGTAAGTTAGGAAGTCGTGTGTGTTGTGTGCAGTAGTGAGAAGGATGTGGTGTGCCAAATAGTCGGGTTATACTGGTTGAGATTGTAAGGATAGTTGCACAGATGCGATTTTTTTAGAGTTTTGAAGGATTACGTAGTAGTAGAGCGTAAACCTCCTGATAGATATTTCCCAGGGGAAAATTTACCACCATTCCTATTTGTGCCTGTGTATTCCTGAGTAAAGCTCAGAGAGACGGCGAAAATTCATGCAGGTCAGACTTACTGTTATTTTAGCCAACACCCACAGCCCGACAAATGAATAGTGTAAATAGCCACTTAGCTTCCCTGTAGCAACTCAGGAGATCGTCCCGTTGCTAATCTAAGGAAAAAACGTCAAGTAACCCAGGCTATTAACGCTCGGTCCGCCACCTTCCCGGATATCTTCTTCAGGCTATACAACTCCAAGATGTCACATCACCTCAAGATTATATAAAATACGTTATCGGAACGAAGACGAGTTTCACTTGCCTGTAATTTCTCCGGTATGTGCTGTGTAGGTACTATATACGTGCAGCATATTTGTGCATCCCTTAAAGTGGACACGGCACTGCTTGCCTGTAGAGATTAGAGATATATCATTATAGCAATACTTACGTTCCCGGTCGGAATATTTCTAAAGGCTCTCCAATGTTTATAGAATAGCATAATCAGCCTATAACGTATAACCATTCCACTGCTGGGGGGGGGGGAGGGGACAGGAAATCCTCTCTGTAAGATAGAGTTTTTGGTTCTAGGATATGCCAGTTTCCTCACGATGTTTTCCTTCACCGTTTTGAGAGCAGTGGTGATGAAATAATTAACACAAAGTAATATGTCTGCTTGGGTTCGAACCCAATTTAACACCACTGCTCTTACTTAATACTAATAATTAAGATTAATACTTTGTACCAATGAAAACTTATAAACAACAAAGAGCGAGACTGATAATTACTGTCCTATTTTTAGAATTCTTAGACTTTGACTGCACCAATTATCGTTCTTAATTATTCGCAATATCTATTAGCATATTACAACGACTAGTCGCTCAGACAAGTTGCGAATCTGTAGCCAGCCTTACCTTAGTAGAGGGGAGAACCCAGTTGCAAGTTTTTTCTTTGCCGGCTCGCCAGTGTTCCTTCGTGCCTTTGACAGTGCGGTCGACAGTGTTGCCAATAGAAATAAATAAAGTTTTAATCAAGGCTACGCGAGTTATAAAAAGGTAAGTCAACCTTTTTTGTTGCCTTCGATTGTGTTTTATGGTATTGTGTAACTTTAACTTTGAATGTAAGTACTCGTAATATGCTGTGTTTGGTTTTGAGTTTTATTTTTCTTTTTAGGGATACGAGGCATAATGGTTAGGCATTTTTAATTGGGGTTTTTTGCCTGTGTACCTAATGATTTTTAATGTGATTACCTGCTGATAATTATTTGATAGTTTTCTGTGATTTCTGTTCTGTCTGTTCTGCTATGTAAACATTAGTAGCAGAAAATTATTCATTTTAATATAGTTAGATTACTGTCGAATACCTTTAAAAAGAAGGGGAAAGCTATTGAAAAAATAAATAAATTAAATATAATTTTTCTTATACCTATTAAATTGTCAGTAGCAGCTGAGAATCTCAATTATTGCTTGGTTGATGGCTTGCCCTCTATTAGGAAGGACTTTAAACATAACTGGCGAAATGTGTGTGCTCTACGCACCTCTGCCCACACGTTAAGGGCATTCAGGCGTGATGTTATGTAGGTACTCGATAACAAGAGATCGTTCAACTTACCTTTAATAACGAAATCCATATCAAAATCAATTGTAAACCGGTTAAAAAATAAACAAAAAACGAACATCGCAGTCGTGAGTGCGAATACTTCCTCAAATTAATAGGACGTAGGTACAAGCAGTAGGTAAGTACTTCCAATAATTTTATTAATTTAAAATATTTTTATTAAGTATTATAGTTATTGTTTTTTACAATATGCACAGTTTTTATCCGTTTTAGTTTGAGTACATGCGGCCTACCTAAATATACTTTCTTTGGTACTTTTCGCCGAATTCCGAGTAGAACTACATTACCTACTGACAAATGCGTGCACTGACTTAACAGGTTCACTCAAATGCGTGCACTGACTTAACAGGTTCACTCAAATGCGTGCACTGACTTAACAGGTTCACTCAAATGCGTGCACTGACTTAACAGGTTCACTCAAATGCGTGCACTGACTTAACAGGTTCACTCAAATGCGTGCACTGACTAACAGGTTCACTCAAATGCGTGCACTGACTTAACAGGTTCACTCAAATGCGTGCACTGACTTAACAGGTTCACTCAAATGCGTGCACTGACTTAACAGGTTCACTCAAATGCGTGCACTGACTTAACAGGTTCACTCAAATGCGTGCACTGACTTAACAGGTTCACTCAAATCTGTGTGGTTCTTTCCTCAAAACAAACAGCAAATAAATCGTATTCTATTCTATCTCAGACACCTATCTACATGGTCTTCACATTATTTGATCAAAATTACGTACCTATGTCTGGACTTTAAAGGAGACTGTAAATGTAACCTCTCAGTTTGTTTCGGTATTTAGTCTCAGAGTAGTCACATAGGAAACGCTGAACTCATCTAAGTTTAAATAATAATAATAGCGTGTACACACGGCTACGCATCAAGCTTTACATTTCCAGTTTACGGTGATCTCGCACTGTACGGAAATCCTAAACAATGCGAGATCATTTTATACTGAAATGTATAGCTAGTTTGATGTGTAGCCGTGTGAACAATGCTTTTTTTAACCAAACCCTTTGTTCTTGAGTTATTTCGTAAAGCATTTGGGCGCAAGGTGTGCGCACTTAAGTAATCATTGTTTGTTACATATACCTAAGCTTAGTTATTTATAAACATTGCCATATAAAACTGCGCGTGTAAGGAAAATACTACAAGAAACCAAAATTTTGCATCCTCAACACTTCCACATAGAGCTTTTATGGAACTTCTCCTTTTTGTGGACTTGACCACTGTTTGCTCACTATCAGCCTCTAGGTACCGTTCCCAATGCTGGGATACAGGTCAAACAGGCCTCCTCTTTGTGAGAGGGAGTGGGCTGCATTCCACCCAGGCCCAGTGCGGGTTGGTAGACGCCGCATGTCTTTTAATTTTTGGTTCTACACGCCGGTTTCCTCACGATGTTTTCCTTCACCGTTTTAAGAGCAGGGGTGATGAAATAATTTACACAAAGAATAGGGCTTGTTGTTCGAACTTCGAATCTACGAGATACAAATCGTAAGTCGCAGCCGTTACCACTGTACAACACTACTGCAGTGGTGGCGATGACGTCAAAACATCGACATATAAGTGATATATCTAAGTGAAATATTAACTTATAATTTTACACGTAAACCTTCCGGAATACATTCCCAGAATTATGTTGAAAACCGCATCAAAATCATTTTTGTGTTGATTCGAAGAACTAACACAAACGGACACAAAATTACTGCTTTATACTATGCTTAAAGATGGCGCTTACAGACACAGTATGACAAGGTATTACCTTCTGTACCTACTTACTGTTATGTGAACACAATTATACACCTTTCCTAGGAATAAAAGCGGTGACCCGCTGCGCAAAACTGACAACTAAGCCATTGCGCCAATATGGTGTCAAATGCTATTATAATGTGTTTTATTTAACACGCTTTATTGCTTCATTTACATTGTAAACAAATACTTTGAATACCTACTCAACTGCTACGTGTCTCGAGTTCAAAATGTGAACTAATGGCAGATTCCTATAATTTACGGACAGTTGTATCTTTATCTAAAATACAGCGAATACGCATAGTCGACCCCTCCCATTTGGAAGTAGCTATCACGGTTAATATTAGCTTACGAAACTTTTTATTTGCCCAGTTTGGGAATAAATCATGCTACTATGTGCGGATTGGTAGACGTCACATATCTTCGAAATGTTGGTTCTAGGACATGTCGGTGTCCTCACGATGTTTTCCTTCACCGTTTTAAGAGCAGTGGTGATGAATTAATTTACACGAATTAAAGCACTTGTTTCCGTTTTGAGAGCAGTGGTGGCGCAGCGGTATCGACCCCATCTTATGGGTTGTAGGTCGTGAGTTCAGACCCGGAATTTCACCACCGCTGCTCTCAAAACGGTGAAGGAAAACATCGTGAGGTAACCAGCATGTTCTAGAACCAAAAAAAATAAGACATGTGACTTTTACCAAACCAACGCCGCGGTGGATTACGTCACAAACCATCTCATAGAGACGGGTCCTGTGTCCCAGCAGTGGGAACATTGTAGGATGATCATGTTGATTATGAAAAATTTCATTTTTACTGGCGATGGCATCTCTAGTAGCCGGCGGCGATGCGGTGCTCTGTGGGGAAACCCCTTATTATGGCAGCGGGCTTAGCATGACGCTTTCTATTTCTACGAAGAAATAGACAGTACTTTTTCGTTTCTCCATTTTTGACATCGCACCGTAGATATCCTTCTACAATCTGTCATTTTGTCTTTCGTTTCTAGCGATCTTTGTCTAGGTCCTTTTATATTTAGGTAGACTATTTCAGAAGAATATTTCTTCCCAAACTGTCAAAATCACACTGACAACAAACTTTCTACTCGACGGCCACAAAGTCGATTATCTACAAAATCATGATTCGTTTAGAACGCCTAACTGTGATAATTAGGTAATAGAAGAACATAGCTATCTACTCCTTTTGTACGTCATTTAGTTAATAGTCATGTCTATTCTTCCGTCGACAAATCGGTGCTCGTGCTAAGCCACTGACCACTTCCCATCAGGTGGGCTCTCAGCCTGTTTATTTTTTTGTTTTATTAACCATAAAATTACAGACACGCTCAGTATAGCAGCAATAGAGTGCAATTTGTTATCATCCATTGAATTTGCTGAATTCCATTACCTATCTATTCAGTTCACGACAAAATTATATATTCAGGCAGAATTACTTAGAAAGTTTATACAATAAAAACTAGTAATTCAGATTGCTTAGAAAATGCTATATCACGAAATAAGTTTCACGACGGACGAGGTTTAATTTCTATCATTTGTCACTTGCAAGTAAGCGTAATATGAAGATCTGTGTATACAGACGAATACATAAATTGACTGTGTGTGTATAGTTGCATAGAGATTAATTGAGTATAGATTGTGAGCACGTAAGTTGAACTAAAATCAGAACAAACACCCGAAGGTAGGAGCGCGTGTACTCGTTGCCTCGTATGGACAAAGAATGAGGTCAACTTCTAGCTCTAGCATAGTCATTGAAGTAACGTGTACTGAAGTTTGAAAATAAGTTACAGGTCGCGGCACATAAATTGAACCAAAATCCGCAAGTTTTGTTCAACTTACGTGCCGTGATCTGTAACAGCCCGGAGTCTCGATTTGTGCCCGGTTGGGGCCATAGCCACGCCCCCTATTAGGTACATGCGACTTACACATAACTAGCGAAATGTAGGTGTACTTACTGTTAGTCACCTCTGCAGAACCCTTCAGAGAAAGAGGCATGATGGTAGTGTTTAATCTAAGCAAACAACAAATCGACAACAAATTTTGGTGACGTCAAAAACGACGTCAGCAAAATTCGTGGATAACTCTCGTCGACCCACTGTCTATCTCATATTTGCAGATATAACCACCTCCCAGCGGTTATTCTAGGTAGTAATTAGCAGTGCAAAGACTTCTTGACCTGTGTCTAATTGACACGCTTAACTTGATACAATGGGACGACGGGTAACCTTAGATGTTCATTTGTTCTTAGATCTTTCAGCTCTTTGTGTGCTGTGGAGCCCATTTTCGACCAGTTAAAAAACTTATTCGATCAAAAGTTATTCGATCCACCCCAACTCCTCGAGAAATGCTAGCAACCCCTTGCAATTTCACGTAGGGTACTTGGGTTACCGAAGTAATTTTTCCCTGTAATTGGCGACCACCGGGCAGTTTAACAGCACATGAGCCGCTGTCTCGTCGTCCTCCATGCATGCCCTGCACAGCGGACTGTCTGTTACTCCTGTGACAAAGAGATGTTTATTAAATGACCCATGGCCAGTTACTGCTGCTGTAACTGTACGCAGCTGTGGTTTGGTTGGACGGACAACCTGTTACGTGAGGCGGGCAAAGCCGTACTTACATTTATACTTCGCATATTTTTTTTAAAGAACCGTAAATCTAATTGGCCCACATAGATAATGAAGATTTCATATTTTTAAGTAATACAGAACGAAGACTCAAGATATTCTCTACTGCCAAATGAATGCTAATTGCAAAAACAGTAAACACAAAAATTATGCAAATATTTACAGCCGCAAGCTAACGACTAGGGATGGCCAAAGAATACATTATTCGAATTGTAGACCACGATGTAGAATTCGGCCTTACGAACCTCGGCACCAGTAAAAAGTGAAACATTAAAACATTGGTCAAGGATGGGATGGCCGTAGTATGGTAGTATTGCCTCATCATCATCATCATCGTGGGCCTCTACAATCGCAATCCAGCACACTATCAATCAGAATCTGAATAATTTATTATTGCTATTTGTGTTGAATATATTTGAAAAACCTGTGTGCTAAACAATTTAAATAACGCAATGAATGTTTTTGAACTGTCAAAATTAAAGCCAGGATTGGCATTAATGTTTTCATGACAGGCAGTGTGTAACGTAAGTACCCCACTCGGACCTCGTAGTTACTACGCTTGCCGATAGTGTTGCTTGTTTTCGCTTTCTGATTATTATACATGTTCAAAATTAAATGAGTTTATGTAAGTATTGATCCATTATATGTGCGTGCTGCCATCAAAATCTGTTTTGACAATCTTGATGATCAGTAATCAGTTTAAAAGGCAAACCTCTCTCATTACCAGCCTATACTGATCGCACACATAGGACACAGGCCTCCTCTCTATGAGAGGGAGAGGGCCAGCCACGCGGGCCCACTGTGGTTTGGTAGATGTCACATAACTTCGAATTTTGGTTCTAGGACATGCCGGTTTCCTCACGATATTTTCCTCCACCGTTTTGAGAGCAGTGGTGATGAAATAATCTACACAAGTAAGCGTCTCTGGTTTCGAACCTATGACCTACAACTAGTAAGTCGCGGCCGTTACAACTGGGCCACCACTGCTCTCTTTGTCTTTGACGTTTCACAATTTCACTTTCGGCTTTCGTCCTCGTCGTCTATTCAACATCGTCTTCGTCTAAGCTAGAGCACATCACTATCATCGAGGTCGTGCAGTTCTGACACACTTAAAGCTCGTATTTTTCACTGTTATGTTATAAAGTAACTACATAATAAATCCGAGTTCAAACAGACTTAAATGATCACGGCGGGTGTTTTTCGCGCACTCGATCTTGAACCTAATGCTTACCGGCGAGAGTTTAAAATCGAACAGTGTGTTTTTTCTACACGTCGAGATGCACTCTGTTGAGATTTGAAAATCCCGGCGCGATATTTTTACTCCCACTGTTTTACAGGGTAAAATTTTAACTAGTGCGCAAACTGTAACCATGAATTCAGCATTATCATTATAGACCCCCAGAGCAGAAATTTTTCGTCGGTTATACAAAAAAAAATAATCTGCTGTTTCATAGAAAAGTGCCATCCGGTATGGATGGCACTTTTCTATGAAACAGCAGATTTTTTTTTTGTATAACGCGGTAAAAATGTACGGAACAGCAGATTTTTTTTTATAACCGACGAAAAATGTTTATGCTAGCGGGTCTAGAATGATATGCTGAATTCATGGTTACAGTTTGCGCACGGGTTAAAAATGTATCCTGTATTTAACGACACTACAACAGTAATAATAATTATCTTAATTATGGCAATTATTAATTAGGTTAATGAGTGTTATTGTTATGACACTGTCTCGACGTTTTGTAGGTCAAAGTGTATTCTTCTTCTCTCGTACAGTCAATCGCATATCAGTTGTAACACTTGCACTACGAAAATCATCCCTTATTAGAACGATATGACGGTGCCGTTGCTCGCCACATTGCTCGCAGCACAAATGGCTGATGGGGCCGAAAGGTTCTGAGGTGGCGACCGCGTACCGGAAGACGTAGCATTGGAAGGCCTCCCACAAGATGGACCGATGACCTGGTGAAAGCTGCAGAAATCCGCTGGATACGGAAAGCACAAAAGAACCGGTCAAAGTGACAGCGGAAATTTTTGAATTAAGCAAACATTTTTATTTGACCTTTTACGCGTGCAAATGCAGATCTTTTACCAAAATTCGTTGCATATTCTGGAAATGTTTAATTCTTGACCACGATGCCGAATGGAAGTTCCTGGATTCTCGGCCACAGATTCCCTTACTGTGTGACCGACAAGGACGACGACGAACAATGATCTTCTGATCCATCAGCGTAAATTTGGTCTCAAATTTTGTAAATTAACGCCTCACTGTCGATTCATTTGACGCATTATTGCGACCGACAACTTAACGTAATTGGCGAACTGTTTTCGCAAAACTTTCACCATTTTTGTAATGTGTTTTTACAATAATTAAACGTTGTTGGTGTACATAAATACTTCTCCTTATTCTTAAATCGCGTGGCCTGTACGTGACATCTGTAAAAAAAAAATGGCGACAAATTTAAATCCGGATGAGCTGGACTCTTTTAATAATGATTGGTCCCTGTCAGCTTTGGATAGAGAGAGGTGGAAAGAGAGTAGGGAGGCCTTTGCCCAGCAGTGGGACGTTACAAGCTAATAAAAAAAAATAAAAAAAAAATTAAATCCGGCGTTCTTGTTAGGACAGAAGGACACCCGTTATGTATTAGAAAAGTATAGCTTGATATGTCGCACGAACAATACGAGTACATATTTAAAAATAGCTCATCATTATTCAGCCGAAAGACGCCCACTGCTGGACATAGGCCTTCCCCAAGCATCGCGACAAGGACCAGTCCTAAATAGTCGAAAATGGCTTTTGTCGTAGTCTACAAGGTAGCGATGCTGGTTTTATATTAGGGTTGTCAAATTGAAAGTTTTTTTTTTTTAATTAATACCTATCATTAGCTAATAATTGTTTAATTAATTGATTTCTGCTGATTACATCACAAGGCTCGTTGCGGTTTTGATAATAAGGTATGAAATCGGCAATTAAATGCGAAAGTCAGTCCCAAAACAAAAGACTGTTGGGCTAAGTAATAACAGCCACACGGGTCGATTGATCAGGTTAAGTTACGCTTGCCGCGGTTGGTCCGTGGATGGGTGACCATCTTTACATATCAAGACCCCTCCGTGCCTCGGAAAGCACGTTAAGGGCCCAAGTCCCGTTTGGTAGCGTAACACGGTCACTTTATGAACCGTACTGCTCATTAACGGCTTGTCTTGAAGATTTGAAAAATATATGATTTTGCTATAGATTCATATACTTAGATCATTTTGCCGAGGGTACTTTTTTTGTATGGTTAGCCTTTTGACCGCCAGAGCGTTAATGCATCGGCGTCCCTCCCACGCCAAGCCACAAATTCGGCGCTATTCTTTTTTTTAAGTATTTCCTACAAAAAAGAATAGGGATTCCAAAATTTTATCGATAACCAATTAATCATTGCTTTTTGTCCCCTATTATTTAAATAAAATATTACTCGTAACATCATTCTGTTATTTAATTTGACCGTAAAATGTTGTTTTCTTGTCGGTATTAGCTGACGGTGGCGTGTTGGGCACGTTTTCATTTGTCGGCTGTACCCGACGGTGGCGGTGAAAAGGTTAATACTTTTGCTGTAAAAAAATATTTTCCAACACGCAATATTTTGGCTTCTATTCCATACTCCTACTAAACGGCTTCGTTATTTGGAAAAAAAATACACTGAAAAATAGATAGTTAGAGGTACCACAGAATCGCTAGAGCACAATTGTAAATTAATCAACATTTTCCAAGGAATATCCCCATTTTGAGATAAAGGCTCAGAGGTGCCCTGCGCGGGCGCGGGCGGCAGTCGTGCTTTAGCATTCAGACGGGAGATGAGGATACTGTAGGCCTTAAGCCATTGGTCCCGGCTGCCATTCGTAGATCTTTGACAGTTGTAACGGTCGTCAGAAGCCCGAAAGTCTGACAACTAGTCTAACCAAGGGGTATCGTATTACGTACCCAGTATGTAGGTAACTGAGTCGTGGAGGTCAGATAGGCAGTCGCTCTGTGTAAAATACTGGTGTTCAGCTGCATCCGATTTGACTGGAAGCTGACCCCAACAAAGTTGAGAAAAAACAGATGATGATGAAGTAGTTTTGTACAAACACTTTTACACGTCAGTCGTATTTTTAAACTAGATGAGGTCGGAGTTTCCTTAGATCTGACTACTCTGAAAAGAAAGGCCGAAACAAAACTTAGACGTCACAGTCTCTTTTAAAGTCCAGACATAATCTTGGCCAGATCATCATGTGAAAACCATGTAGATTGGTGTCTGAAACGATCTTTCGATGAAAAAAAACACACAGCAGATTGGGTGGGCCTGTCCAGTCAGTGCACGCATTGTCAGTAATCGTACCTACTGGTAAACATTTAATCCAAATGTCACGATAAAAAAAAAAAAAAATATTTCGGAACAATAACACATGACTAATAAAACATCAAGTAAAACGATGATAGCTGCAAAAGTTAAACTGCAGCGCAGCTAACAACGCCCTTCCCCAGATACAAATGGAATGATGTTCCGTACAGAAAAGTGCTTAGGAGGTAATTAAGTTAGGGGAAGAGTGTCCTCGTTGTCTCAAGTACTAGTTGTCACAAGTCCAATATTTAATAAAGTAAAAGTATCTAAGGAACGCGAATATTGACAAACTGGAACGCACCCCAGTGCTACCAACATTAGAAAGTGTCATGGCCACTAGTCTCCTGAATCGCCGTGTGTTGTGAAATTTATAAAAATACGTTTGGTGAGTAAATTTTACTCTATACTTTGAACTTAGTTATTGACTATGTTTAGTTATGTATTAATGTTTTTCTCATATATTTTTACTAAGAAAATAGTCAATTTTAATGTAACTTCGAAAAGTGTTTTCATTTGTAAAAATTTAGAGGTTATTATTTGTGTGTTTATATTTTTTATCTCTGGTACATGTTGTCTCAATGTTTTTGGGGCTAGTTGTCACTGTGACAACAAACCCCGGTAAACATTTAATTATTCTAACAAATATTATATTTTTTGTTTCTTATAGAAAGTATGCCTAGAAATCGCAGAAGACTCACTGATCGTGGCCGGACGAGCGCAGAAGTCATGATGGAGGCGGTGAGTGCTGTGGGTCCCAGCAATTCTATAAGAAGTGTTGCCAAAGATTTTAATATTAACTATAGGACACTCGCAAGATATTATAAAAAATATAAAGATAATGAGAACTCTCATCCGTTATCTGTAGGGTATGTAAAAGTAAGACAAGTTTTCAAAGATTATGAAGAAGAAAACTTGTCAAAATATTTACAAAGAGCTGCAGATATATATTTTGGACTGACTCCTCTTGAAGTTCGTAAATTAGCCTATCAATATGCTGTCGCTTTAGACCGTAAATTTCCTGAAACTTGGGAAAATAATGCCATGGCTGGCGAAGAATGGTTGAAAGGCTTCATGCGGCGACATCAAGAGCTAAGCGTTAGAAAACCTGAGGCGACTAGCCTTGCCCGAGCAACTAGCTTCAATTCTCATAATGTTAATTTATTCTTCGATAACCTAGGAAAAGTTTTAGAAAAGTACAAGTTTGAAGGGCAAGATATATGGAATGTGGATGAGACAGGAATCACTACTGTCCAAAAGCCCCAAAAAATTGTTGCTCGAAGAGGCATTAAACAGATAGGCGCCCTGACTTCAGCCGAGCGAGGTACTTTGGTAACATTAGCTGTTGCAGTGTCAGCTGCAGGGAATAGCATACCGCCTTTTTTCGTGTTTCCCCGAAAAAAATTCAAAGACCATTTTGTTAACAGTGGACCAACAGGATCAACTGGTAGCGCCAATCCATCCGGCTGGATGAACGAAGACTGTTTTTATGTATTTATTCAACAATTTGTGCGATACACTCGCTGCACTTCTGACCGCCCACTGCTCTTATTGTTGGATAACCACGATTCTCACCTATCTATTAAAACATTGGATTATTGCAAGGAACACGGAGTTGTGGTGTTGTCATTCCCGCCTCATTGTTCTCATAAACTGCAACCGTTAGACCGTAGTGTTTATGGACCCTTGAAGAGGTATGTCAATGTTGCTTGTGATGACTGGATCAAGAATCATCCTGGGAAAACAATGACGATTTATGATATTCCTGCTATCGTCAAAATTAGTTTACCACCAGCCATAACTCCCCAGAACATAATGTCTGGCTTTTCTGTGAGTGGCATATGGCCCTATAATCGTAATATCTTCACTGACATAGACTTTGCACCATCTTATGTAACCGATAGGCCTGAAGTTGACCAGGAAATCGATCAGGCTATACAGAGCGAAGACGGTGTTAGTCCAAACGCGGAACATACCCCAGCTTCTTGTAGGACACCCTCCTCAACTCCTGGAACCAGTGCAACTACTCCTCAAACTTTAAATTTACCAACGCCTGAAATTTTACGACCATTTCCGAAAGCTCCAGCTAAGAAAACGACTTCCAATCGAAGAAAAAGGACTACCGCAATTTTGACAGAAACCCCGGTTAAGAATGCGTTAGCAGAGCAACAAAAAATGAGAAAAACCAAACCAAAGGTACCTACGAAGAAGAAAAATAAGAAACAAAAGCAAGTGAGTAGCGAAGAAGATGACGATTTGGATGATACGTCATGTTTGATATGTTATGAAACCTGGTCAAGCAGCAAGCCCAATGAAGGATGGGTTCAGTGCACAAAATGCAAAATGTGGGTGCATGAAAAATGTGGTGGGAACAAACATTTATTTTATTGCTGCCCAAATTGTGCCTCAGACGATGACAGTGATGTTAACAGTGATCTGTGACAACGAGGACGTTCATCTGAGACAACCTACCCCATGTCGGGGGTAATTTGTCCCACTCGACTTTATTATTTCATTCTCAAACTTTTCGTACAAATTTTGTTATTTTTTAAGATGTAAGAGCAATTAATGAAGTTTGAAATACCAAATATATGATTAATGAAGAAAAATCGGTAGTTTTGTTTTATTTCTCTCAATTAAAAATGTTTATTTAAATTTTGAGACAACTAGGAACCTGCTCCCCTAATCAGTTTTAGTCGATAATAAAAAACAAAAAAAATAAGGTAAAAAATAAACAGTATAGGACATAATGAATTGGGATGCATTTTGTGTGGTGAGTGTAAGGTGAATGGGTGATTGGGTGAGTGTTATTGAGGTGTGCAAGGGGTGTTTGTGGCATGTGTGTGGTGTGTGTTAGCGTGTGTGAGGGAGTGATGAGTATTTTAGACTTCCACGAGTTTCTCTGTATCATCATAATTTTGTGACTTTAACCAGGAATCAAGTTTCATTTTGCATTTCCTATTGGTTAATGGGTAGATGTGTAAGCTTTTGTTTAATTTGCTGTAGATTTTTGAACTTATAAAAATGTAAATGTAAGATGTTGCATAACATATACCTACCTGGGTATAGAGTTCTCCTCCGTCGTTTACTGTCTTTATCATCTACCTACCAACGATTAGGTACAAGGAGCGACTGCCTATCTGACCTCCACAACCTAGATCTACCTACCATACTCCGGCAAGAATAGCACCTACTCCCGGGCATAGGAATGATTAGATTAATTATGTCCATAGCAACATCTAATATCTATAACATAAAAGTCAAAACAATATTATCGAAATGGGGAGTAGGTCATAGAAATATTGGGTCAAGATGACCCCCAACAGATAAGTTGCTATGTGTCAGAGGTTTTTATATAATAACACAAAATATAACATCACGCTTTTCTTCGCCTAGGGGGTAGACAGACATAATATTATACGTATCGCACACCCACATACCAAGTTATTCCGATGTAGTAGGGACGAGTCGAGGACTGTTTCGTGTGGTGAGTTGGTGACTTAAAGAATATCCCCCCCCCCCTCCTATTTCTTCCCGTGGGGGTCGTAAAAGGCGTCTAAGGGTCAGTTCAGACAGAACGGCAAATTGCCCGAGTTATTTACTGGCCCCATTGAAAATAGGACTGTATTACGGTAACCTAAAGTAGAAAATAGGATGAATATCGACACAAGCGGCTCGCGCATGCTCGCGACTGCGTTGCTCTCGGTTTGAATTGCGGAGAGAAGAAATTGTCCCCTAGTGCGGTCAAGGCTATGGGTGAAGCAAGGGTTGCTAAGAGGGGCGAGCCTACACCGTCAGAAACTAGGCACAACTCTAAACTCCAGGGGGATACTGAGATTTTGTAAAAGAAAACCCGATAACATTTAGCTTGACCTGGGCATCGAACCCAGGACCCCTTTTAAACAAAGTGTATTAAATTGATTATAACTATTAGCTGACCCCAAAATAAAAAGAACCTTCCAACCAAACGAAATGTTCCAAACAACAGGTCTTCATAAATTGGTCTTATCTCTTTTGAAGCCACCAAATAACTAGAGCTCTCGTTTCTAACAAATGCTTTGTCCACAAAGTTCTTCCGACATTGGTTGGTTGTATCAAAGTGTCTCGTTACGACGACCTCGGCGTCAGTAACCTGAGCCAAAGATAACTATATCAACGCCTTGATATCTTTCCAAAGACTGTAATTATTACCTATTGTCTGACCTGAGAACTGAACCCAAGACCTTACTCAGTTGCGTAAATGCTAACAGTAGGAATGGCATTCATTTTGACAGTTCAACGACATTCATTGCGTTATTTACGTTGTTGAGAAGACAAGTTTTTACTATTACTATAATTATGAGAAAACATCTAAAAATATATTATTGAGATAGATTAGGGAAAAAGCAGTCGGTAAATGTTGGTTCATTAAATAACAAACTATTTTTTTTAATTCAATTCAAAGATTTCAGTTTTTTTAATCTGTTTTTGATCACCATGAAATAGTAACATAATCAACTGAACAACTTTGTACTTTTTTTAATTCCCAAAGTATTTTTTTTTATATTAACTTACATTCAGGAACAGCAAACCAACGATATGTAGAATAATAACTCGTTTTTAACCGACTTCAAAAAAAGGAGGAGGTTCTCAATTCGACTGTATTTTTTTTTTAATATTTATTGGCTCAGCAGTTTCGACTGGGTGAACCGATTTTGATGATTCTTTTTTGTTTGAAAGCTGGTGCTTCCCGTGTGGACCTATTTAAATTTCATATAGATCTAATGATGCGTTTCGAAGACAGACAACGGAACTGTTAAAAAAATTACAGCAAATCAACTGCGATTGCTGCTATCGCAGAAATAAGCATTGTTTTTACCCCAAGGATGATGACATTTCGAATTGGTGGAGTAGGTACTATAACCAAAAAGTGAAAAATAAAAACTTTTTCCAAAAAAAAGAAACAACAGACTTCCAAAAAAACGCTACAAAGTGAAAAATAACTTTAATTCCGGAAGTCGGTGATGACATGGAAATTAAAATACGTACCTATCCAAAGTCACCGACTTCCGAAATTAAAGTAATTTTTCACTTTGTAGTGTTTTTTTGGAAGTCGGTTGTTTTTTTTTTGTTATAAACAATTATCATACAAAATATCAGCGTATTTGTTTACACAGCAAACTGACGTCATACCCACAGAGCAATATGGCGTCCACTGCGTACAGCGTTTTCGTCAAATTACGCGCGAAATATCAAAATTTTAATTTTAAATGCATTTTTAAGGCAGTAATCGATTCAATAAAAATGTTGTGTTTTTTTAGTGATTTATTAGTACTTTAGAATGTAATTAAGACACTTTTCAAAAATAGGTGTATACATTGAAGCAATGGATTAGCAATGTCAAAATGCAAATAACCTTCAAAATTATTCTGATTGTGATTGATAGTGTGTGACGCAAGTAGGGTGCTGGACAGACGGTCTGTAGACTATCAGAAAGCTATTTTCCTATTAGACTGATTGAATTTGTCTGACCTAGGATTTGAACCAGTGACCTCACCAGTTCGATGGCATGAGTTCACCGAACATGAGTGACACTTTGACTTGACCGCGGATTTCTATATTTAACCACTGCCTCGTTGGTCTAGTGGTCTCAAGTGCTACTGCTGGTCGTGGATTTGTTTCCCAGGTCGGAAATTTCTCAGAAGAAGTCCGGAGTCTATTTGCAATGGCAATAAGGTCGCCCCTTATAACATGGGACTTATACATAACTGGCGAAATGTGGGTGTACTATAAGTGCGCCTCTGCCCAATATTTCGGGGAAATAAGGCGTGATGTTATGTTAATAAAATAATAATATTGCTATTTCATACATTTAGACTGCGTAGGTATTGCACTTTTCCTTGAAACAGCAGATTTTTTGAAGTGAAAACTTCTTTAGGCGCGTTGGGCATTTTTTGAGATGGGAAAAAATAATTGAACTCGCGACACTGTTACCGACACCAGACAACACGAACGTACGAACGAACAACGTTGAACGTTGTTTAATTTGACGATTCAAAAAAATAATTCCTGACTATTTAAAAAATACACACGTAATTGTTGAAGTTTTCACTTCTGTCCGACTCCCGGAGTGCCACTGTTTTTTTTTAATAGCCAACGAAATATTTCTACGTTACTCGGTCCAGAATCATGTGCTCAGTTCATGCATACAGTTTGGGTGTCAATGTCCCTGCCACCCTCAGTCATGATGCGTTCGGTGACCCACTGATGTGTACCTACCATAATGCGTTCCATTTTATTTTTGTTTTATTTTTATATTATATTTTGGTGTGAAATTGTAATGTACTTTAATTCTTATTGAAATTCCTAATGTAATTTATTTTCTATTTTTATGTAACTATTGCCCTAACTATTATCTGTATGCCCTAAGGGCGGGACGTAGCTGTTCACAACTAATTATTTAAGATCTGTATTATGTACCTACCTATGATCCACAATAAAGAGATTGAATTGAATTGAATTGAACCCTGTTTACTTTATAGTCTACTAGCTTTTTCCCGCGGTTCCGCTCGCATGGATGTCGATTATCGCGTATAAAAGTAGCCTATGTCCTTCTCCATATCCCATATCTCTGCCAAATTTCATGACAATCGGTTCAGCGGTTTAGGCGTGAAAGCGTAACAGACAGAAAGACCGAGTTACTTTCGCATACAATACCTACCATATGAAGAACAGTTACCTATTCTTAACATAGATTGATCGATGTCGCACGATAGCTAGTCATTAACCATGACACAGGTGGCTAAAGTTCACTAACACCAATGGCAGGTCATTTTAATGCTCAACTGTCTGTACAAGGAAAATTTATCAATCATTCTGTACTGTGAGGATACTCTGGCTTCCTATGACCAATAATATCACGGCTGGTTGCCCCGAAGCGTTAGGCAGAGGTTTACCCATAGTTAATGATGGCCATTCCGCGAGCAATGTAGCAGTTACCTATGGTAGGTACCTACCTCCCTTCAGCTGATTGCTGTGACGTCCCGACGCAATTGAAGTCAATTGGTCGATGTGGGTCATTGCGCCTGCAGTTAACCTCGCCGGGATTTAGTTGACCCTGTCTTTAGGTATTGTGCAAAAGATCTTAGATACATATCTGCCTGCCAGAGAGCCTTCTGCCTGGGCACGTGTTACTGTGGCAGATTTGGAAATCTCTAAATACACTTCGAACTCAAGTCGGCCGGAGCAAAGAAAATCTCCACAGATCTCCACGGACGGCTCAGATCTCAAATACGTTTGCGGCACCTCCCCACAGACAATGGCCCACCTTCCATCTTGCGTTGCATGCTCTGTCACCTGTGCATTTGATGATCTTATGACTGAGTCAGTGAGCGGAGTTCGCGCAGCTGAATTTTGGGCCAAAGATAATCTGCTTGCCGTTTACCTACTTTGTTGGGGTCGGCTTTCGGTAACCTGATGCAGATGAATACCAGAATTTTACATGGAGCGACTGCCTTGCCTACCTGAACTCCACAACCTAGTTACAGGGTAACACGATACCCCTTGATAAGACTGGTTGGTTGTCAAACTTTAGATTTTCTACCTATCCGTTACGAGTAAGTTTTACTTAAATTAGATACTTATTTGAATTTCGCCCGTGCCTTGCCCCCACTTGATGTGTCTTGAAACATAACTGGCGAATAGTGGATTTGGAGGAACTAACTACTACTGAACAGGTCCACTAAATCTGTGTGGTTCTTACCTCAAAAGTCCATTTCAGACACCAATCTACATGGTGTTCACATGATCTGACCAAGATTATGTCTGGATTTTAACAGAGACTATGACCTCTGAGTTTGTTTCGCCCTTTCTTCTCAGAGTAGTCAGATAGGAAACGCCGACCTCATCTAGTTTAAAAAATATGATTGACGAGTAAAAGTGTTTGTACCTACATGTAAACCTTTTACTAAAACCTCTGTACCCATTTGAGTCACGCGTTACATTGTTTTATTAAGTGAGTGTTCTTCGTCATCCGCAGAACTTCAAGCATTTTATAAAAACTCATCAATTGAAAATTCAGAATTTTGAAATATCTATAGCAGTCTTGTTATCACACGGTGTACAGAGTCATTATCCTCAAACTATTTACAAATTACCTAGTAGATTGTTCTCATAACATTTTTTTGTATCTCCTCAGATAATTCGAGGCGCCATATTATTTATATACCTACTCATTATTTACTCACATTAAACCCTTCTGATAGCCGCTGTAAGATAACGTCTGTCAGGTCAAACATTATCAGCACCAGCCGAAACAGTTCGGAATACGTCTTCAAGACGACTAGTCTTTATGTCATTATTATAAACAATTGAAAAACGCGTTAAATTTCGTCAAATCTGTAAATTAAACCACGAAATTGCGTGTTTAGAAATAGCTACCGGTAACAAAATTAATTAACTAGATGTTTTATATCAAGTAATGCCAAGTTTTTTTCATGTATTAGTGAATTTGATTGTAAAGGTAAGATTCTGATGATTGTATTTTTTATTGTGCTTAACACAATAGGTCTATATTGCTCAGTAGCAGCTCGGAGTCTGGAATTATTATTATTCAAATGTCTTTGGCATATCTACCCTGGGGTCTCGGACCTTTCGAAGGCGTATCAGAGGCCGAAGCCAACTCGCAGGGGCCCGTTAGACGCTTTCAATGAAATGAGGTACCAACTTACGGTTATCCCTGTGTGCATTATAGTGTAAGACTATTTGCAGCTATGGATATAAACGGATACCATGACGTCAAAGTAGTGATACGGCGTATTATTAGGAAATCTTTATTTATTAAGACTACAGTGAGGCCTAAAGTGCTAGTAACAAAGTAGCTTAGCCTATCTTATAAACAGAGATGTCAGCGCCCACACTAGCGAGCTGTCAGCCCGGACGCCCAGACGACTATTATTTATCGATTGCAGGATAGTGTTGGGACTGCCACGCAGCCTGCGGAGTAGCAAGGCAGAATTCTCACGCCACAGTGCGTCCTGCGTTATTCCTCTAAGTACCTGGTACTTATTGACTGGCCTGCACTGTCCTCCCATACCTATTATCACTGTAATTTGAAAACATTGTAAAAGCCAATTATTTTTAAAAGAGTAACCGTGGAGTTTCTTGCCGGCTCTTCTCCATAGGAAGCGACAAATGGGAACCGTGCACCTAGCTTCTGACGTTTCATAAGTGCCCATGCAGGCTTATGTGAAATAAAATATTTTGATTTTGTCAAAGTAACCAGTGCGTGCGTGCGTGCGTCTGCACACATTACCGAGGTACTACAGAAGCGTGGCATTCGCAACACTTCCCTAATTATGCCTGATGGATGGCAAAAGGCTCGCCCCCTATTACTCTCTTTCTTTATTATCAAACAAATAAAACACTATATAAATTACAGATGTCAGTTAGGTTACAGTTATCAGTTTCCTCTTTTAGTTATTTTCGCCGTGGCTTAGCACCAAGTGTCTCGAATAATCTCTATCCTGGGCCATTCTTGTGACTTCCTGAAAAGAGAGTCCGATGCCCTAAGATCCGGAGAATCTGGTGGGGTTTAAACATAACTGACAAAGTGGTGATTGTACTAAACACTATTGCCAATCCCTTTTATATCAGGTCGGACAAAGTATTTGGTTTTTCTACCTAGAATTCTTCAGTACCAGCCCGGAGTCTGGATTTGTAGCCGTCGATGGCAATAGGCTCGGGACTTAGACATAACTGGCTGGTATACTATTGCTACACGTTTGCCTAACCCTGAAGAACTGAACTGATTCTATACAAAGTAATTAACATTTCGAAACACAAAACATTAAATTAAATTATTTGCCATAATTATGTCTTATTATTATGAATTCAAAACAAGCCGCGTTCTCTGACAGTTCGACACTGACCAAGATGTTACTTGATAAGTCAGCGTACACAAAAGTAATTTAAGTAGGTTATGTAGGTAATTGTGTGAACTAACTGGTTTATTTGCGTAACGCCCGCAACTGGGTCGCGTTGCGGTCCGCAGTGGAATCAATGCTAAAGACTGCTTAGTGTCAATTTGGATGTTTGGCGCCGGCGCGGCGCCGTTAACGGATGGAGTCATTTGTCTACAGGTTTCTTAAAACCTGTCAAGTAGGCAAATAACTGCGCATCCATATCCATAGAATAACCATACCATTATCAGCCTGTAATCTTCCCACTGCTAGGAGACATTACTCCTCTCTGGGAGTAGGCTGTCATCAACCAACATGCCCAGTGCGGGCTGGTGGATGTCACATTATAGATGCGAAAGAAAGCCACTCCGTTTGGTTACCTTTAACGGATTTCGATGTTTGCCACACATGTACTAGCTTCACCAGCACCAAACCGAATCAATCTGAAGGACATTGCTATAATTCATTGCTTCAAAATTTCAAATACTTATCTCTGCTCAACAAAGTAAATAACATAGTGTTGTTGTTGAACTGTCAAAATAAAAGCCATTCGTACTGTTAGTGCGTTACGCAAGTATCCCTCAGGGAGAGGATATTGGATACTTTTCATCCCGGAAGTACGTTCCCCTGGAATAATTTCTGACCTCTACTCGGGCAAAACCGTGGGCAGAAGCTAACCGATATGATTTGTTGACCAAAATAATAACAACACGGAGGAATGAGGAAAATGCTATAAGAGTAGGGAGACCAAAGAAATGACGGATGGACTGATTCAATGATGATATGGTTAAAAAGGAGGTGACCACCAAAATGACGACTGATAGAGAAGTGTGGAGAAATAGACATGTTGCGCCGACCTGCAGGCTTAACACGAGCACCGTAGACAAGCGTTTTGTCGACGGCAGAGTAGGCAAAAATGACGTTTCCGTGTAGACAGTTGACATTTTTTTACCGAAAAATGTAGACAAACGATTTTTATTCTACGGTAGAGTAGAAACAGAAAACGTCATGGTAAGCCTGCTGTAGGCTTAGCACGAGCACCGATTTGTCGACGGAAGAATAGACATGACTATTAACTAAATCATGTACAATAGGCTAGCTATGTTTTCCTATTAATTATCACAGTTATGCGTTCTAAATGAATTATGATTATGTAGATAATCATAAATACTTTGTGACCGTCGAGTAGAAAGTTTGTTGTCAGTGTGATGTTGACGGTTTGGGAGAAATATTCTTATGAAATAGTCGTCTACATTTAAGTATAAGGACCTAGACAAAGATCGTTAGAAACTAAAGACAAAATTACATAATGTGCATGGATATTTACGGTGCGATGTCAAAAATGGAGAAACGAAATGTCACTTTGTATTGAAAAAGCACTGTATATTCTTTGTAGAAATAGAAAATGTAATGCTAAGCCTGCAGAAATAAATTGGGATAAAGGCAGGAGAATTATGAACAAATGGAGGTTTAATTTGCTCTGTTCGATGGTGTTTTGTGCTACCTCAACACCTTTTTATGTTGCCAAGCAGCGTCTGACGTGTTCTGGTTGGAAGGGTAGCAGTGCGACCGGACCGGAGGCCTTACAGGCACAGGAAAGCCACACATTTCAGCTTTGGTTCTAGGATAACAAGTATAGCTAATCAAAATGGTTGAGCTGAATGTTGCTGATCCATACGTCATGTTCCTGAACGGTCGTCGTCAGTAGCACTGCACATGTCTTAGCTGCCACGGTATTTTGATTTCTGAATTGTTTTTAATTACGGACGCTTTTGATGTTTACATCTTTAACATCGTCCTCGCTTGTAGATATAATTTGAACATTAATGATGTAACCAATTTTTTGGAACAACACTTTGATTTAAGAGTCTTCGTGGACCTTCTTGCCCGTTCTTCTCTATAGGAACCTACACGCTTTGGAATGAGCCACTAGCTTGATAATTAAAAAAGTGCCTGTAATTGGTTTATTTGAAAAAAACAACCGAAGTCTAAATTGGAGCTTTGTATGCGAGGTCGCGTGTAAAAGCTTGTAACTAATACACCTTACATATGCATAGTGTACAGAGAATGAGGAGAAAGCAGTGAATGTGAGGTACAGTTAAGATACTGTTGACAATAGTGTACATCAGTGTGAGGAACACGTTTGAGAGTGGTGCGAGCGGTGAGCGGTGGCGATTGTGCGTAATTTATTCAAACTAGGCTGGGAGGAGCACTTATTGAACGTCAAAATTACATAAGATTCCCCCAAAACGCCCGCCCGTCACCACTTCCGTGTTTTAGCTGGGAAGTTGAAGTGGTGCAACAAAATCCCCAGCGGACTTAAGAAACATAAATTGCAAATGTAGTATCTAGCTACAGATATTAACGGATAGCAGTACATATTTATTTATTATGGTTTTTTATGACGGATATAACAGTATCACAATGTGCTCACAAGAGTCACAGGCTCAATATCCCATCCTAGTCCCAGTACAGATTATGTTGTGCAAACACCTTATCAGCGGCGAAGTGTCAATTTTTCTAAGAGAGAAGCCGAAGTGAAGGCGGCTTTAACTTACTGACTTATCAATAAAGAATACTTACTATCATTCTAAAATTAATATAGTAATGTAAAGAATTAAATACAATAAAATTGAACAGCTGTAAACCAAATAAAATGTGCAATATTCCTCCATCTCGTTCTCGCTTATACAGTGGCTTGCTCTCGTCCATCTCAAGCGGTGCTACGTGACCTAAAGTGACATAATTACGGGATCACTGTTGTATGAATTTTTAGTTCTCGATTATGACGTTTTGGTGCCGGGTTATTGTAGAACATTTTTTTGCTGTAATACAAAGCTAAAAATAACCGTTTTTGTTGTTTGAATGTTATGGTGAATTAAATACACGTAGTGTAACTATATTTTTTGACAATAGTAGCCCACTATTGAGTGCCATTTTTTAATAGCGATAGAGTTGCCGATGCGAATCCCGAAAGGGAAGCCGGTAGGAATCGTGTTATATGGTGCTTTCGCCACTGCACCTTATTCAACATTAGTGACAGCTACTTTACTACTTGTGTATGCGTGACAATATTTATCTAGCTGTGATCGCGGCTCCGCCCGCGTGGATGGCAGAAGTTATGCTGCGGAAAAAGCTGTCGGGACAAAAAGTAGCCAATGTTGCGCCTTACATGTCCTGCAGATCTGGTAGCATCTTGTGTCGGGTTGTTGAGCTCCCTAAAATAGGGTTGAGCCATACGGTGACTGATACATACATGCCGTCTGTTGGGCAGGTCAGCTCAAAGCTGCAATGGCTCTTCTTCAAAAGGCCCTTCCAGACAGGGCCCTGCATTGTTTGACTCACATAAAATTCAAAGAGACATGACCTCTGAGTTTGTTTCGGCATTTCTTCTCAGGGAACAGTCAGCTAGGAAATGCTGGCGCCATCTAGTTTTTAATATTGACGTGTTAAAGTGTCTTATAAGATCTACTTACATGAATAAACATTTCATTTCATTTTATACAAAATCAGCAATCTGCCTTACAGTGAAAAACCCGTCAAAATCGGTCCAGACGTTTTGGAGATTAGCCGGAACAAACAGACAGACAATTTTTTTTATAGGTATCGTATTACATGCATGGGTAAAAAGTTGTTATTTGGACATTACAAACAGACACTTCAAATTGTATTTAGTTGTAAAGGTCTTACGTATTAAATAAACAGATAGACTACTAACTAAAATTAATTGCTTAACTATGAGACCTCTGCCTCTCATGACTTGCGCCTCAGGGTCACAACTTGACCCACTCGCCACAGCATTGCCTGTCACTTAGAAAGTACAACTAATACACAAGTACCTACCTACAGTACCTACTGCGCACTGTACACTACTGAGTGTGTGTACATACCAGTTAGAAAACATCTTCACTTTGCTGCCGTGGTGTTGAAGTGATTGACTTCTATTTAAATACTTAATTTAATAAAAAAAAGTTAGCATTTCTCTTTTAATGTATACAGGATTACAGGCTATATTTGAATTGAAATAAAAACACATTGATAGTTTACAAATAGGTAGTTCTTTTTATTTTTACTAACTTTTTGGCAATCATGTATGGAATACCATAATACGATAGTCCAATTTTCTATCACTTTTTCCATAATGACACCTCTATCTCATTGATGACGCGTTCTTACTAGTATTGTGTTATGCAATTATCCTCAATAGGAATCCCTATCAGAATACCAGCGCTGAGGTATTGTTTTTTTTTTTTCAATTATCGAAGCATCATGCTAAGATAAAAGCATTTTAGCCTCGCACAGGTTTTTTTTTGTCATTCATTTCGTGTCCTGTTGCTTGGGCTGTTCTGCAGTCTCTCCAACTGAGCCAGATTGACAATCGGTGCATCGTGGTGCTACAGTGTATGTATGAAAACGCACTATATCAGCCCGGCTCCAGGACCGGCCTCGAAACCTATCCTTCTGCAGCGAGGGTTGAGACAGGGAGACGTAATCTCTCCGAAACTGTTCATCGCTGCACTAAAGGATGTCTTCAAGGTTCTGGACTGGAGAGGGGTTGGCATCAACATCAATGGCGAGTACATCACTCACCTTCGGTTTGCTGACGATATAGTAGTCATAGCTGAGACTATGGAGGACCTCAGTACAATGCCCGATGACCTCAGTAGAGCTTCCGGAAGAGTGGGTCTTAAAATGAACATGGACAAAACGAAGGTAATGTCGAATGTCTATGTAACACCACTCCCATGAAGATCGGAGACTCTACACTTGAAGTTATGGACAATAATTTTACCTAGGACAAATTGTCCAGTTAGGTAGGTCCAACTTCGAGAAAGAGGTCAATCGTCGAATCTGACTCGGCTGGGCAGCGTTCGGGAAACCACGCAATATTTTCTCGTCACAGCTCCCCAGTGTCTCAAGACGAAAGTCTTTGACCAGTACGTGTTGCCAGTGATGTCATATGGTAATGAAACGTGGTCGCTCACAATGGGCCTCATAAGAAGGCTATAAGTCACCCAAAGGGCAATGGAGAGGGCTATGCTTGAAGTTTCCCTACGCGATCGAATCAGAAATGAAGAGATCCGTAGGAGAACCAAGGTAACCGAGATAGCCCAAAGAATTGCTAAACTTAAGTGGCAGTGGACAAGGGCACATTGCTCGCAGAACATATGGCCGATGGGGCCGAAAGGTTCTGGAGTGGCGACTGTGTACTGGAAGACGTAGGTTGGAAGGCCTCCCACAAGATGGACCTATGACCTGGTGAAGGCCGCAGGAATCCGCTGGATGCGGGAAGCACAGAACCGGTCGAAATGGCGGTGCTTGGGGGAGGCCTATGTCCAGCAGCGGACGTCTTTCAGCTGAAATGATGATGATGATGATTTCGTGTGCGTGTCCCAAATCAACTTTTTTTCTTTCTTTCAACTACCCCGCTCTTGGCGTTCTGTAGTTTCTGCCCTATGGGAAAAAGACGTGAGTTAATGTAGGTATGTATGTAAGACCGTTGCCTACCAGCTCGTGGCAGTATGTTTGTTAGTTTCCCACAACACAACGCATTGTTACGCTTACAAGAAATACTTCACGTAACACCGCCTGTGTGTGCGTTCATCTGAATTGTTTGCGAAATACTCACGGTTTTGCGTCGTTGCGCTGTACACAGCGATGTGCTTGAGAAACCTGCCAACTGAAGAGAAAACTGTTAATAAAACTGTGCTTGAGTGCCAGTTGTAAGATTATAACATCACGATGAATACCATCCTACCTCCGAAGAAAATCCCACATTTCACCAGATGTTAAGGTCCCACATTCATCATCGTCATCATCCACAACCCGACTTACCCATTGCTGGGCATAATATGTCTCTTTTTCTTGTCCCTTTCCCCACGCTCCTGTGCCAGCCTCATCCAGGTTTTGCCAGTGATGTTGTTAGCGAAGCCCAATAACATGCATGTAAGTTACGGGCCTACATAGCTATGTTAACAGAACCCCATTACAAACTATTAAATTTTACCTGCCAATTAATGTACCTACCTGAGTGTACCTGTCTACCTGTGTATATCTATTGTGGATATACACCTAAATATGTGACCATTTACCTGCCTACCCTACCTATTTCCAATAGCGTGATGTATGGTAGGCACGTAATACAAGTCGGAACCTGGTACAAAGGAATCTTCCATGCGAACTGTGACGCACGGAGGTTTGACCATGAAATCGTTATTTTCCCACGGTCGTATGGAAGATTCTAGTTGGAATCGGGAGCAGGTTTCGACGTGTCTGCTGAAAAACAGACTACGCCTGACCATTTAGGTCCCGCCTCCTTGACATGATTGGTATTTTGTAAATGTTTGGAGGCGGGGCTTACCGCAACTTACAACGATGTGTAAACCTATATAAGGTCTCAGAGAAATTAGTTTGTTAGAATGTTACTACCAGTGCTTAGAAGAGTTACCTCATAACCTTCAGTAGTCATCATCTAGTCCTCAAGTGAACAAGTAATTACGTAATAGTGGCTCCGCTGTGCACTATTAAGTCGCGAAGTACCCTATAAATAGCTAGCAAATAACCAGTATTAGCTTAGGAATATTACCATCTTATTCTCTGTGTGTAATAACTGTGTATGACTTTATATGACTTTTGCTATAACCATAATTCCCGTGTGTGTGTGTTATCTGATTACTTTTGACTATTTCGTGTGCCTAAATTGTGTATTTGTTGCTATTTCTTTTGTGCATAAACGTGTACCAAATATAGTGTTTTAAACGATAATACCTCTTTTAATTGAATACTTTCGTGATCGGGAACACCGTCACCACCGCCTACAACACCTGACTCCCCGCATAATTAACATTTTGGTCCTATCGAGCCGGATCAGGTTCAATTAGAAAGTATTCGATTAAAATCATGAGCAATAAAAGCGAAATTACCACACGCAGCAAAGTCAGGAAGCTAGCTCAAGAAATGAGTTCACGTAGACTAGAGGACGTCGTCTCTGACTCGGGCATTCCCTCTGAGAGGGCCCCAGGATCTCCGTCCATAGCGCCAACGATGGCATCAACGTCTGCCTGTAACATCCCTCTGACGGGAGGCCGAGTAATCGACCACAGCATAGCGCCAGAAGGGCCGACCAGACAGACAGGAACTAAAGTTCGCCATATCTCGCCGCGCAGCAAAGCGTCGTCAAGAAACAGCCGGAAAAGTATAGATTACCTCAGAAAGAGGGTCGAATACGAGGCTGAGCGCGATCTAGTGCAGCTAAAGGAGAATCTTGTGAAAGATAAGGAAAACCTTCTCAAGAAAAGAGTGGAGGCAGATCTAGCCGAAATAGAGGCGGCTAATGAGAGTGATGGCTCGCACTCCGATGTGAGTACGACACAGCGCGTCGAAGAATGGGTGAGTAAAACACCCCAAGTGCCCCGGTTAAATTCAGTGTTGGGTTCGTCAGCTGTGTCAGGCGCGCCTGTTGAAGAGGCCGCGCCCCGTGAAGCATCGGAAAACCACGTAAATCACGTAAGTACAGTGAATCGTGATAGTAATAATTACCGTGTGTCGTCAGTGTCGCATAACGAAAACGTGTCGCAAGTACCGAGGCAATCCGCGTCTGTACCGTTACCTAACCTAACGGTACCAAATACGCCAAGGTACGATTACATGCCAGTTTCGTCGGGAGGCGTAAGGTTTAATATGCCCAGTAGTTATCCCATCTTTACCACTCCGGTCGCAAGTGTGCCTCGGGCAGAAACGCTCGAGTCGGTCACACGGCGGCAGATGCAGTACGGAGAGGATGATAGAGAAAGAAGGAGAGAATCATCTGGGGACAGAAGCCGAGATAAGTTCGACAAACTGGCAGAGGCGATCACGAGTCTGGCACGACCACGACCGGTACCAAGACAGGCATATGAATTGCCGTATTTTAATGGTGACCCAGCCGACTGGATTTCATATCGGAATATGTACTGGGAAACGTCACAGCTGTATAGTTTCAAACCGCACGAAAACCTAGCACGATTAAAATCCTCATTACAGGGCAGCGCAAAGATAGCAGTGGAGGATCTGTTGAGAACGTCGACAGATCCCTCAGAGATAATGCGTGCGCTCGAGGAAGAGTTCGGTCATCCGACCCTAGTGTTACAATACGCGATTAAGAAAGTTCGAGATTTACCCAGAGTGACGGAGAGTTGCCGAGAGCTGGGGAAATTCTCAACAACGGTGCGAAACTGCGTGTCACTGTTAAAGAATATTAGAGCTGACGGCTATTTAAATAACCCGCAGCTTGTGAACGAACTGCTGGGTAAACTGACGCCCATACAACGCGCGCAATATGGGGACTTCGCCATGGGGTTGAATAGTGCGCAGGGGGTGGATTTGAGAGTGTCACCAAACTTAGAGATGTTATCTCAGTTTCTCATACATTTGACACGCTCGACATCGTACTATGTACAAGCGAACATATTCGAGCCAGGTCCATCAAAGCCCCCTGCCAGGCAGCAACAGAAGTTCGGCGGGACAGGACAGTCCCGACCAATAAACAGTGCGCGCGCGGCCAGCAGCAGGCCTCCGTTGACACAGAGAGTGAACACGCAGAGCGACGAGACTACCGCTCCAGAAGAATGTGTAATATGTCAACGGAAGCATAAAGTGGAGGAATGTGAGGTGTTTAAGAAACTCACCATTCAACAACGTTGGGAAGCAATTAAAGGGCAGAATACCTGCTTCAAGTGCCTATTTGGAAAGCATCCCAAGAGATTCTGTCGCGCCAGTAGATGCAAGAAATGTGGTTTCGGGCACCACCTATTATTACATGCGGATAAGCAACAGAGGGAACAAGAGGGAAAACCTCAAGATACCAAAACGGAAAGTGTGACTAACATAGGTGAATGGCGGGCGACTGCGCTCTTAAAGATAGTGCCAGTGACGATAAGTGACGACGAGCGGTGCTACGCTTTATTGGACGATGGAGCGACCGTGTCACTGATCGATAGTTCGCTCGCCACTAACCTAGCAGGTCCGTGTGTTCCTCTGACAATAAAAACCGCGGGTGGCTACAGTGTGACAGACTCTACTTCGCGAGTAGTACAAGTGCGCGTAAAAGGTCCTAATGGACAGTGCCATAATATACAGTGTCGTACAATAAAAGATATCAATCTGCCAATGCAAACAGTGACGAAGTCGTTAATAAACGACAACGCGCACCTAAGTGACTTGGGTTGCGTGGAGATGAGGGGAGCCAAGCCGCTGCTGTTACTAGGACAGGACAACTGGGAGCTACTTGTCAGCCAGGACATCCGCCGTGGAAAATCCGGTAAGCCAGTTGCCTCATTAACTCAGCTAGGTTGGGTCATTCATGGACCGTTTTATAACATTAACCTAGATAATGAAAACGTAAATTGCATGACTGTTTCCCTCCCCGACCTACATGACCTAGTTAAGTCCCAGTTCGAGCTGGAAGCACTAGGCATCTCCGAAAGCACTAGAAAGCATAAAGATATCGAGAGGGCAGTAGCTGTGTTAGACAGCACTAGCCAACGTACGCCTGACCAGTCACAATGGGAGGTGGGCCTGATGTGGAAACACGATAAGGTTCAGTTGCCTAACAATTATAAACAGGCCCGCCAGCGACTGTATGGTATTGAGAAGCGTATGCGTAAAGACGCTAGTTTCGCTGAGGCTTACTCAGCACAAGTGAATAGGTTGCTAGACGAGGGTTACGCGCGTAAATTAGAGGGTAACTTGAATAGCTCACCGGTTTGGTATTTACCACATTTCGGAGTTGTTAACCCGAACAAACCGGGGAAGCTACGTCTAGTGTTTGACGCGGCCGCTACGTCACACGGTACGTGCTTAAACGATAACCTACTTACCGGGCCCGACTTACTGAATTCGTTGCTCGGTATTCTAATAAAGTTCAGGATAGGCCCCATTGCTTTCTCTGGGGATATCGCTGACATGTTCTTAAGAATTAAAATAAGGGCACAAGATCAAGGCGCACAGTCATTTTTGTGGAGAGGCACTGATTACCAGAAGGAACCAGATACCTATGTGATGACATCTATGATATTTGGTGCCGCCTCATCACCTACCACGGCAATATATATAATAAATAAAAATGCCGACCAGTACATCGAGGCCTATCCCGGAGCTGTTGAGGCCATTAAGTCCAGGCACTACATGGATGACTATCTAGATAGTGCTTGGACCGAAGAGAAGGCCAACAGCCTGATAGAGGAAGTGACCCAGATACACGCCTCCGGCGGGTTCATAATCCGGGGGTGGGTCACTAACTCGTCGGAGCTCAGGGATAGGCTGAGAGTGGATATGCCTGACCGAGTAGCCCTTGAGAAGGGGGCAGGCACGGTAGAAAGGACCCTAGGATTAATATGGTCTCCTAGAGACGACGAATTAGGGTTCGACCTGTCATTTAAAAGACTACCGCCAGAAATAATAAACGGAAGTCTAGTGCCCACTAAGAGACAATTCTTAAGTATGATTATGTCAATTTACGACCCACTGGGTTTTCTTTATCCGTGTGTAATCCAATCGCGCATATTGATGCAGCGAATTTGGAAGTCGGGAATACAGTGGGACGAGCCAATACGTGAGATGGACGCCAAGGCGTGGTTCAAGTGGCTCCATAATTTAAATAAATTGGATAATTTAAAAATACCGCGGTGGTACGGTTTGAACCTCGATAACCTAGAGTTGCATGTTTTCGGGGATGCCAGCGAGCTGGCCTACGCCGCGGTCGTGTACCTGGTAGGTCATAACGGAGACGGAAAAAGGGAAACCGTTATGATACTAGGTAAAGCTAGAGTAGCTCCACAGAAAGTGATCTCCATTCCTAGGCTAGAGTTACAGGCGGCCGTATTAGCCTGCCGATTGGCGGACACCGCCCACAAAGAGCTAGGGTTAGAGATAAGGAAGAAATTCTTCTGGACCGATAGTAAAACGGTTTTAAAATGGATAAACTCGGACGCGCATGAGTTCCAGAGGTTCGTCTCTCATCGATTAGCCGAGATAGATAGGCTGTCAGACAGAGGCGACTGGCGCTGGGTACCTTCCCAGGATAACCCAGCTGACAAGGCTACCCGTTTGTGTTGGCCCGACGACCACGCAGAGTGGCTTTCGGGCCCCTTGTTTTTGTGTGACCCACAGGTGCGGTGGCCGGGATGTCCTGAGGCAGAGGCGGCGGAAGAGGACCTTGAGCGCATTCAGCGGGTCCATACCGCGGCAGAGGCCGTGGCGCCTCTCCTCGACTACACACGCTACTCATCATGGGCGCGCATACAGCGCGTCATGACGCGAGTGCTAATCTTCATCGGCCGATGTCGCAAACGTCGGTCGACCTCCGAAATAATTCAGCGAGACCTGGAGGAGGCTCACAACTGCCTTATAAAGTTGTGCCAGGAGGAAAGCTTCAAAGAGGAGCGGGCCGCCATCCTTAAAGGCCTGCCCGTTCCTAACAGCAGCAACATTAAAGCTCTCGACCCAATGATAGCCGACGACGGGTTGCTGCGAGTAAGAGGCCGCCTGAGTGCCTGTGAGGTACTCACATATAATGAGAGGCACCCCATAATCCTAGAGGGTCGTCACTCTCTGACAAGAAAGCTAATCGCACATTACCACGCGATGGCTCTACATGCGAACCACGAAACTGTCGTCAATAATCTACGAGAGAAATACTGGGTGACCAAAGTTAGGTCCGCAGTAAAGACAGTGGTCGCAAAGTGTCAGCTTTGCCGTATCTGCAGAGCCCAACCCGCCCCACCAAAGATGGGCGACCTGCCACTCGCCAGGCTAGAACCGTCACGTCGAGCCTTTGTGCAAGTGGGGGTGGACTACTTCGGCCCGATGGAAATAACGATCGGGCGACGGCGCGAAAAGAGGTGGGGCGTACTGTTTACCTGCCTCACCACGCGCGCCGTCCACCTGGAGTTGGCCGCTTCCCTAAGCGCCGACTCCGCCATACTAGCCTTGCGGCGCCTAATAGCGCGCCGCGGGCAGCCAGTGCATCTGTACTCTGACCAGGGTACCAACTTCATCGGGGCCAACACCGAGCTTCGAGCCGCCCTGAAAGACCTCAATCAAGGTCAGATAAGGGACGAGGCGATCAACCGAGGCATCGAGTGGCACTTCAATCCCCCAGCAGCCCCACACATGGGCGGCTGCTGGGAGCGCCTGGTGAGGTCCGTCAAGAACGCGCTTCGTAGCACGCTCAAGGAGCGTGCCCCTCGTGAGGAGGTCCTATACACCCTCCTCACTGAGGCCGAGCTGATCATAAACAGCCGGCCTCTAAGCTACGTGTACGACGACCATAATCAGCCTGTGGTCCTGACACCGAACCATCTGCTCCTGGGCACTGCGTCCGGGAGTACTCCGTTTGCACCGAGCGACGATGAAGAAATCGACTCCCGCCGGCAGTGGCGGCGCGTGAACGCGCTCGCCGATATGTTCTGGCGGCGCTGGCTGCGGGAATATCTACCTACACTTCAACGTCGGGAAAAGTGGGCGAACAATGTGCCAAATGTGTGTGTCGGTGACGTGGTAGTGATTGTCGACAATAATAAACCACGAAGTGTGTGGACGAAGGGAGTAATTAAGGCAGTGTATCATGGCAGTGATGGCATCATCCGTGTGGTAGATGTCAGAACGAATAGTGGGGTCCTGCGTCGGCCCGTAGCCAAAGTTATTGTGCTTCCTACAAACCAAGTTTTGTAAGACGGTTGAACCCTTTTACAGGGGGGTGGAATGTTAGCGAAGCCCAATAACATGCATGTAAGTTACGGGCCTACATAGCTATGTTAACAGAACCCCATTACAAACTATTAAATTTTACCTGCCAATTAATGTACCTACCTGAGTGTACCTGTCTACCTGTGTATATCTATTGTGGATATACACCTAAATATGTGACCATTTACCTGCCTACCCTGCCTATTTCCAATAGCGTGATGTATGGTAGGCACGTAATACAAGTCGGAACCTGCTACAAAGGAATCTTCCATGCGAACTGTGACGCACGGAGGTTTGACCATGAAATCGTTATTTTCCCACGGTCGTATGGAAGATTCTAGTTGGAATCGGGAGCAGGTTTCGACGTGTCTGCTGAAAAACAGACTACGCCTGACCATTTAGGTCCCGCCTCCTTGACATGATTGGTATTTTGTAAATGTTTGGAGGCGGGGCTTACCGCAACTTACAACGATGTGTAAACCTATATAAGGTCTCAGAGAAATTAGTTTGTTAGAATGTTACTACCAGTGCTTAGAAGAGTTACCTCATAACCTTCAGTAGTCATCATCTAGTCCTCAAGTGAACAAGTAATTACGTAATAGTGGCTCCGCTGTGCACTATTAAGTCGCGAAGTACCCTATAAATAGCTAGCAAATAACCAGTATTAGCTTAGGAATATTACCATCTTATTCTCTGTGTGTAATAACTGTGTATGACTTTATATGACTTTTGCTATAACCATAATTCCCGTGTGTGTGTGTTATCTGATTACTTTTGACTATTTCGTGTGCCTAAATTGTGTATTTGTTGCTATTTCTTTTGTGCATAAACGTGTACCAAATATAGTGTTTTAAACGATAATACCTCTTTTAATTGAATACTTTCGTGATCGGGAACACCGTCACCACCGCCTACAACACCTGACTCCCCGCATAATTAACAGATGTCAAATCAAATCTAAATATTTTATATCACATACATAAAACTACATGGGTACTTATGAAATGTCAGAAGCTAGGTCTGTGCATGGTTCCAATTGGTAACGACCATGCACCTAGCTTCTGACTTCGACAGTCACCGTGGAGTTTCTTGCCGGCTCTTCCATAGGTAACGTCCTGTGGAAGAGCCGGCAAGAAACTCCACGGTGACTCTTTTAAAAATAATTGGCTTTTACAATGTTTTCAAATTACAGCACATAGTAGGTATGGGAGGACAGTGTAGGCCTGTCAACAATGTCGTCTACTTAGCCATTTCCCACCACACAGTGGGTAATACGACACCGGACCCCTTTGTTAGGCTATTGGTCAGACTTACGGAATACCCGTAAAGGCTGTCGACTGTCATGGAAAGATAGCGTGACTTAGTTCTTCTAACTGAAGAGACAGCTGTGCTGCTGGACAGTTTCTTTCGTCACTTCTTCTTCCCAGATAAAGCACTAGAAAGTGATGAAGGGCGGGCGTGCTGGGGGACTGCTTATGATAATTTAACGTTCAAATAGTGCTGACTTGCAGCCTAGTATGACTTTGGTTTTTTATTTAAGGCATAAGACTTAAGATAGTGTTTTGTTTGTTTCAGAACAAAATGAAGACTATCGCAGTGTTGTGTCTGGTGGCGCTGTTCTACGGAGTGCTGGCGAAAGGCAAGAAGGGAGATGATCATAAGGTAGGAAACCATTGCCACCATACTCAGGATGCATGCAGGTTTCGGTTTTTTGAACCTGCTCCCAATGCTGAGACTTTTCCTAAAGTACATATATTGACAGAACATAATAGTGTCTGGATTTTCTTACATTCCAATTTGTATCTTATTTATTTATCCGCTAGAACGCCATACGCGATACAGCAATTTCATCAACGGAGCAAAAAATTACTTTTTGTATTGCTTTGCATACTGTGCGCGGTGGAAATCGAACGGGTGGCGCTGGATCTCGCACTCTCACACAGCTTTAAGACACTCCTCCATACTTCCACAATTACATACCATCAATATTGCGCACATTCTTTGCGATTTTTTGAGTGTCAGTGTCCACGTGTCGGCACCGTTTGTCATAACGGACTGGACGCACAAGTATAAGAAATTAGTCTACAAACGACGAGAAGACTTGACGAAGTTTCCCAAATATAGAATACAAAAAGAACATGTTGAGGGAAAATATTTGTCACATCGCTCACCATAATGCTGCAAGACAGAGCCCCAGCGCTACCAACCAACCACAAGCCTAACTCCCACCTCTCCCTCCAGGTGAAGATCGCAGTATACTACGAGGCGCTCTGTCCGGACAGCAAGCGGTTCATCACGGCACAGCTGGCGCCCGTGTGGAGGGACTTCCGAGGAGTTGTGAAGGTCAAGATGGTGCCCTATGGAAAGAGCACGGTAGGTGTACCTAGAAGTAAGATAGTAATTGGAAAGAGAGTCTTTCAATTGCCATCTTCTTTCTTTCCTCGTTCGGTATTTGCAGGCCAGTGTCAGGCGTAACCCAACCTTGCGTGGCCCAACCTTGCGTCGTGTTTGGCCATCTTGAAACGTGTTACCGATTCCATTACGATACACTTTTTCCTGCTATCAAATTTTGATTTCCTGTTCGGTAGATTATAATTAATAACAGAAGATACTTACCTACATAATTATCTTAAATCACTGGCTTTGCTGCCAACACCGGAAGCTGATTTGGTCGCGGTAATCATAATTAATGTTTGGCAAATTTCCTTTCTAAATGAACGCGGTTCAGCTTCTAAATGGGAAGGTCATAGGCATAACGCTTATATTTAAAGCGGAGATTTCTTGAAAACGGTCAAAAAGGAGTTTTTTTAAGCAGTGTATCTCTATAACCGTAAATAATTCTGAAAGCAAAAAAACAATTATATTTCCAAGTCTTTTTTGCATACAGTGATTGAACTCGAAAGATAATTAAACATACTTTAATGCATCAAAAAAATCATCAAAGTCACCTCTTAATTATCTTTAAAAGCAGTTTATCCCTTCAATAACAATTATTATAATTATAAGTATTTAAAAATATACCATAAAATCCTAAATGCCAAACTGCATTCAGTGATGGATTATTTATGTTTAAATAGTTAATATCTCATTTTATACTATTTTATTTGCCTTTTTTACGACATACGCTTGCTCATTTATTATTCGAACGTATCGTATCGGATTGTAATTAGAACTATTATCGCGAATAAGGGCACTATTTTAAGTTACCATGGCCTTAATAACATTGATTGACTGGTACTAATGTAGCCACGGCTTTTGTCTGTAAAAGGGTAGGTTAAGTAGACATTGAGGCAGTAGGCTTACTCATAGTTATTCGTACGCATATACATATTTACATGCTCTTTGAAAAGGTTTCGTAGCGTTATTTGTTGTTGCTTTGAAATACTTAAAAACAAAACTTTTTTTTATGTTATTGGTGTAACTGTCATGCAAGAACAGTTCGCCTCCTAGTGACATTTCTTGCGCAGGTTTTATATTGATTAAAATAAGATCCGCGACCTGCAAATTGCAAGAAACGTAAGAACATTTTTAATTTGTGGAGAATATAGCTGTGGGCTATTTTTTTTTCTGTTTGTAATGACAATGTAGTTGTAGGTTGTTCCTACAAAATAAAATAAATTAGGTACTTACATTACCTAATGTTTAACGTTTTCTTTTCTGTTTCCAGCACGACAAAGTGAATGGCAAGTGGCAGTTCAACTGCCACCACGGACCTGATGAGTGCTACGGCAACAAGGTAATCTTTAGACAATCAATCTGCCCAGCCTTTTTCGCAACTATATTGAAGTTGGCTTCCAATCTAACCGGACGCTGCTGAATACCAGTATTTTACATGGAGTTACTGCCTATCTGACCTCCACAACCCAGTTACTGGGTAAGGCGCTACCCCTTGGTAAGTCTGGTTGCTGGATTTTCGGGTTTCTGACTAACAGTAACGTCTGTTAAAGATCCACGAATGACAGCTGGATTTCCGACGCACGGAGCGGTCTTCACATGTAAAGACGGTTACCCATCCACGGACTGGATGCTGGATGGCTGCTGCCGGATGCTTTGTATATAATCTTTAGACATCACCATCAGTCATAATAATAATTGTCTGCCTATGCCTTTAAGCTGTATGACCAACGAGACAGGCCTAATGTGGTCGAAAGCACAAAACCTGCACCCTCATAGCGTACCACAGTATCACAATGTGAATAATTTTAAAGAATATTGCTAATCTATTGCTTCATGTGCTCGAAAAATATGTCTGTTCAACAACGTAAATAACGCAATGAATGTTGTTGAACTGTCAAAATGAAAGCTATTGGTACTGTTAGTGTGTTACGCAATAACCTCGCTGCTTATCGTCGGGTCTCAGGTTCATCTTGTGGGGTCAGACTTGGGATTACCCATGATTAAAAAAGATAAAGTTATGAGGCAGCTAGTCTCTACTTTATGAATATACGACACAATAAAGAGTATTCTATCGATCTATCTGTCTACATGGCTGTCTCCACTAGTGCGCTCATTACTCGAAAACCGCATATCTGATTTAACTACTTACATCAGATATAACAACATACATGTTACAATGTTCTCTACTCAGGTACTCTGGTGAGTTACATTAAGTAAGTTGGGCCACTCCTAATCTAAACTTTAATATTATAAGATTTTTTAAATGTTTGTTTGTTCCGCTTTCACACTAAAACACCTGAACAGATTTAGATAAAATTTGGCGGATAGGTAGACAATGACCTTGATTAGAATATAGAATACTTTGAATCCCGATACTCCCACGAAATGAAGACTTATGTGTGAAACTGTAGGGCGCCGCTGCGCTCCCGTGCCAATCCAAAGGATTATAACTCAACTTTTAGTGTTTTAGCTTAACAACGCCTAATCAGTTTCTTTAAGTCTGTTTAGTACCCCTGAGCAACAATTTTTTCATTCAATGTATATGGCAAGCTAAAAAACACTGTTTAACGTTCCAAATTAAGGTTTAAACATGCTGAAAAACTGTAACAAAGCTTACATTATATTCTATCTTGATATAAGCTAAATAAAATACTTACCTCTTGTAACCGCCATCATCTTTTATAATAGTCGGCACTTACTTACAATTATCTCCTGCGTCTGTGATTTTATCTCAACTCGGCACATTGCAGCTCAATGAATCAACACGAGGTCTAGCGGTTATGTAACCTTATTAGGGCCATGTACCACAGGTGCGTATGGCCTTAGGCACTACTAACTGGATTTCACAGAGATAGAAACGTAATTTGTAATATCTACAAGACTATCAAGCCTCGTAGAGCTTCAATGGTCTTTTGGCACCTGAGTGAGATTGACAGGGTTGTTGGTAAACATTTGTGAAATTGTAAAAGACTTAAAATAATATTAATAATAACCTACATCACCTACATGTATGTATATATGAAAAAGAGAGAAAAGAATCACATGGCATCAAAAAGGCTGGCGGCATTGCCACGTTATATGGCAATGCTGATTCTTTGTCCAACAAATAGGCCAGCCCTCTGATGGCGTCAAGAGTCGACCAACCGCTTGGCGAAAAACCAAGTGGGCACTCGGACCCCATGGCCCTAGTGTTTGAACCCCAAACGGCTCGAATACTCCCAGCTCCCACTAATATTGGGATATTTTCGCCGTTTGAGGTTATCCGCATCTGCAACAGCCGCCTCGGCACAGCCCGCAATAGAAAGATGGGATGGCGTAAGGGTGTCGACACGTGTTGCGTCCCACACGTGACATAACAGAAATTGTATTGTCAAAACAAGGTGGCGGCGGGTTTTGTTCCAATTTTAGCCACTTGCCAAAATAATCTAGAGGGGCTGTAGCTTGAAATAATTATCTCATAAACGAAGTTGTGATGGCCAAAGGAGAATAAAGATTTCGCTTGAAAAACTAGGTCATTATCAGTGCTACCAGTCCAGTGCTGGACAAAGACTTCTTTAATCGTACGCCATTTAACTTGATTCTTGGCTAGGTACACTCATCCAGCTGCTAGCAACCACCTTGGTTAGACTGCACTCTACCTGGCAAGACTGCGCTTTACCTGGCCAGAAAAATATGATATGGGTTCCTTGTTTTTTTTTTACTTGTAACCTTAAAAAGCACAAATGATCTTTTCGAGACTCGTTTAGAAATCAACATTTAAGAAATAATAAACAATGGGGTCATCTTTCTAAGTTATAGAACGTTTCGTAAAGAAATAAGGGGACATCATATTATTGCAGTTGGTACGCCCGATCCTGTGCTATATCAGTTATTTCTTTCGAATCTATACTAAAGTATTTTTTCTTGTCTCCAGATCCAGGCTTGCATCCTGAAGGACCGCAGTCTCCAGGACACGGAGAAGATGGAGCTGGTTATCTGCCTCATGAACCAGCCCAACCCTGACAAGTCGCTCGACACGGTAAGCTATAGATTCTTAATGTTGTTGGCTTGCTAACAGGGGCCTTGCACGAACGGTTTTTGAAATATTTGAAAACCAAAATATTAGCAGGTATCGCATTATGGTTTTATTTTTAGACCACAGGCCAGGCAGGCAGGGATTTTTGGTTTTTTAGAAGCACAGTTATCACTCCCAGACATGATTGTTCTTAAAACTAAGTAAATATTATGTGAAAAACCGTATGACCTACCTATTATTTGCAGATTACATTTCAATTATCGTGACGTCTGCTAAAATCATAATCAATATCTGATTAAGAAATGGACATTAATAATACTATTGACAATATTTTAGAATTGCTACAAACAAATAAAATTAGAAATCAACTTAGACAAAACTATTTTTATAGATAAATCTAGAAATTGATACCTACTATACTCCATTTGAAATAAGATTAGACATTTAAACAAACCTTTTTTACAGTCAGTTCAACCGATTCTGACTTCTCTACCCTAGGCATAAGGATGCCATTATAAGCAAAAAAGTAGTGACAATACCAACTATTTATTGCAGCTGCCATTTGTTACGCCACCAACGCAATATAAGTCAAAATCGGTTGATGGGACTGTAAAAAAGGTTTAGTTAAATGTCTAATCTTATTTCAAATGGAGTATAGTTAAATACAATTTTAATTTTTTTATTGATAGACTGACCGAGTTACACAAACCTCATTTTTGAGTGTACTCTACTCATAGATCAAGAATATAAAAATGGGAACGTACAACCAGCTAATTTTTGCAATAGGAAATAATAAAATAATGCTTTCAAGTTTGAGATTTAATTATGCTTATCTTCTCTTCCAGTGCCTCGCCCAAGTAAACAAGGATTCGGAATCCGTGAAGCTGAAGAGATGCGCCTCGTCCGACCAGGGAGACAACCTGCTGGCCACCTACGGAGACAAGAGCGCCACCGTCCAGCGACCACTGGCTTTCGTGCCTACCATTATTGTTAATGAGGTATGTTCAACTTAGACTAGCTATACCTACCCGTAAACAGCCGCAACCACAGCTTTCTGGCGGGGAAATAAACGAGGAATCTGTGGTTTCTGCTATACCTGCAGAAAATGTCAAAGAGAAGAGAGGTCACCGCGAAATGCGGCCGGAATTTCCAAATAAAGAGCGTTTTTTGACAGCACGTTTCAGTGGTCAGTTCAGTTCGGTCCACTTGCAATATGTATAGCGGTATGACATAATTATGAGCTCGATAAAAAGAGAGTAGTTAAACATCTTCCGTATCCTGACTCCTCTTGTTTGCCTAACACGGGAGGAAATGTTTCTTGTCCATAGCTGAGAATTATCCACTCATGCACGAGCATATTTAAAGTAAAAATCAAAAACCAAAAGACATTTATTCAAACTTGGTTGAGAGTCAGCACTTTTTGAATGTCAAAATTACGGAGCCTTCCAAGACTCACACTTGTCAGCGCCGAAAGAATCAACTGCGCCGAATGAAAGATAACTTTCCGAATTCTTTGGTAGTTTCATCTGATTTGGCGCGGATAGATAAGTGTGCGAGGGTTCATTGGATTTCATACAAGTCATTCTAAAATTAGATTCTTTCTTCTCTTTCGCTACCTTAAGCTCTAATACTTAAGTGTGCGTTTATCTGGCATTTTAAAAGGTTCCGATTGGTACCCAGGTTGTCGTATAAGGCTGCCAAAGAGCAAGCTTTCATTAAAACACACTGCGATCATAACTTTATAAGATGCCACTATTTAGTGCAATATAGTTCTCCAGACCGTATTTTGGCCGTGGCGGCCATCTCAACGGAGACCAGCCTTCGGCGCAGGAAATATTATACTGCACAAGTGTGTGCGCAGACCCAGGTGCACTCTCTGTTAGACCGATATGACGGCAATCTGACACGACCCGAATGAGATAGGGCACAGGACCAACGGCTTAAAGTACTTTCCGAGGCACGGGGGGTATCACAACGCCAACTTCCAAACTCCGAGCTCAAATTCAGCTCGTGGTTAAATAAATTAGCCATAAGTATTCGATTTACTCTAATTAATCGTTTCTTTTCCAGAAATTCGACCAAGCAATCCAAGATGAAGCGTTCACGGACCTCAAATCAGTAGTATGCCGCGTCGCAACAAACAAACCCTCAATCTGTTAGAAAATACACAAAACTCATCGTTATTACGTAAAAACACAGACCCAGGACACGAATTTACATGTCGAGAATGAATAGGTTACCTACTTCTAGGCAAGCAAGCACCATCAAAGACCGCATCATAGCCTAACATCGGTAATAGACACTGGTCTAGTAGATTACACCATAATAAAAAAAATGGCGACAGTGATGGAAAAAGGATATGCTCCATTATCTCTGGGTCTAAATAAGACATCGTCCCTAATATTTTAAAAGGACCTCTCTAACTGAAAGCCTTTTTGGTTCTACTATCAAATCAATCTGCCTAGCCCGGATGAAGCTGAATAAATACCAATATGTTACATGGAGCTACTGCCTGTCTGACCTCCACAACCCGGGTTACTGGGTATTAAGACTGGTTGTCACACATTTGGGCTAATGAGTACCCGTAAAGACTGTTTAAGATCTACGAATATCAGCTGGAAGGAACGGCCTAACGTGCTTTCCGGGGCCCGAAGGAGTCTCGATATGTAATCGGCATAGTCACGAGACCCTCTTGATTTTTGCTACTGTTTTTAGTCAACCAACAGCAAATTTATTTAAAAACATATCTTCAAATTCAGTCCAGCTATTTCTTAGTAATAACCCACATTAACAGATTCATTAGTTTTTATGCATTTTAAGTACAAGCACACTCTGCACGAATTAACAGCGTTCGGTCGTAAGTGTGGACTGAACGTTGAGGAGATTAGTATTTAAGTTTAGATTAGGAAAATGATATTTTGTATTGTATTTTTTTTTTGTAATAAATTAAGTACTTATTTTTACTAATTGTTTTTATTCCTTAATAACATGATAGGATATAGGTATCTTGATTAATCTTGATTTTCCCAAAATGAAGTACCTTTGCATAGAGAGCATAGGCCTCTTTGCTTGTGCCAGTCTCAACCAGGCTTTACCTGCGATGGTAAAAATGTCGTCCAAAATTCTCCTCTTCGAATCCTTGGACGCTACTCGGTCACAGCCTTTTTGATAAAAGGCAACGTGATAAAGACCGATTTGTGACAAATTGTAGGGTACGGTGGTGTCATCTATTGGTGGAGCCATCTATTGGTGGCGCCATCTATTGGTGGTTCCATCGACTGGTGGAGCCATCTATTGGTGGTGCTATTCATCGATTGGTGTGGCATCATTTTTTGTTGCTTCTGGTCGCTCGTTTTCTCAATTATGAGCCCTCATGTAAAAGCAATACGGAAAGTCATCAACCTCCCAATTTATTTGGAGTCGGCGAGGCATTTATTTTTCTTCCATACTTCTCTATAACCTAGTCGTCGACTACTGAGATCTCAACTTTTACACAGGAAGAGTTTAGGTATATTAATAACTCAAAACAGACAGCATATCGATTTATTTACAGAACTTATTCTAACATTACAATAATACCTAATATTTACAACCTTCTTTAATAATTATGTACAACACATTAGTTCTAACATTCTACAAAGTTTAAAATTTAAAACCAAACTAAAACTAGTTTAAACGATAGGCTTATCCTTAGTAGTAGGTAAGTAACAAAAACTCACGCTTTTTGCTTCGTCCACATTCATACAATCATATATAATTATTTAAATCTTACGAACTTGTGTTTATATATATAATTACATTACAAAAAGGTGTTTCTCAAGTTGAAAACCAATTCAAAAAACAAAAATTCAGACAATAAAACGAAATAATGCGAAGCGTAGTACCGAAGGAGAAACGCGACAAAATACCTTACATAGTAAATGAGGATTTTATTGATCATGAAGAGCTGTATTTATGTTTGATGACAGACTTGAAGGATTTGTTGGTTTCTCAATCAGTCAATGTTAGTGATTCGTTGCCTATACCTAGTGATACTCAACAAACACGAGTGCTTTTGCCGAAAATACAAATGCGTGCGTACAGTGGACAATATGAAGAGTTGTTATCGTTCCATGATTTATTTAATACACTTGTACATACGAACGCGTCATTGAGTAATGTACAAAAATTGCATTATTTAAAAACAAGTCTTAATGGAGAAGCCGCATCGATATTAAAACATATACAAGTGACAGATTCTAACTACGAACAAGCATGGACCACTCTAAAAACAAGGTATGGCAACAAACGTATAAATGTCGACACAGTATGAAAAGATTATTTTCTCTGAAAAAAGTGAATGTGGGTAATTCCAGTTCTATCAAGAATTTAATGGATACAACATTTGAATGTATACATCAATTTGAAAATAAGTATGTGAAGACTGAAAACTGGGATCCTATGATAATATTCGTCATAGTGCAGAAACTAGACTGTGAACCCCACAATGATTTCGTAAATTCCTGGAATGCTGATTTCGTACGTTAGAACTTACAGAACCAACAAAACAGAAGGCAAGTTCAGTTCATGTTCGAGAAAGGTCACTTCACGCAGCAACTAATGTAGAGAATAGTAAAGTATGTCAAATGTGTAAAGAAAACCACACACTTAGCCACTGTAAGGAGTTTGGAAAACAATCACCAACCCAAAGAAGCGAGTTCATCAAAATCATCAATTTGTGCTTCAACTGCTTTGCACCTGGACACTCCGTGAGGCATTGTCACATACCAACAAGCTGTAGAATATGTAAAAGTCGTCACCATTCACTTCTTCATGAAAATAGGGAAGACAGCACAATAAAATCAACCACACCCAACCAAAAACCCAAAATGGTACTACATGCCAACGTGGAGAAGATTGAAGAAACAGAGAAGGATATTACAATGGTGACATCACACGCTTTTACAAAACAAAGCACATCGTTGCTAGCAACTGCAATTGTAAAGCTGAGAAGTGAAGACAATTACACAACAATATTACGAGCTTTAATCGACCAGGGCTCACAAGCAAGTTTCATTAGCGAACAACAACTCATGGTCAAGCGTTATCATGTCAAAAGTATAGTTGTAGGCGTGGGATCAATGAGAGAAGATATCAAACAAGTAGTTCAGATCAATATAGAATCAAGATGTGAAAATTTCAACATGGAAGTTAGAACATATTTATGTTATGTCGAAGCCACTGACTACTAAAATACCAGCCCGCACCATCAACAAAAACTATTGGCCTCATCATGAAGGACTAGTCCTGGCTGACCCTAACTATTGTCAGCCCGGTTCTATTGATTTGCTTCTGGGTTTCGACGTGTATGCACAAATCGTACAGAACCAGTTAATCAAAGATCACCATGTGCACATTAGACCAACCTTGGCTGGATTTTATTCGGAAAGGTAGAAGATCGAATACAACAAACAGACTCGGTTCTTGTTATGCATCATCAAATGATAGGAGAAGACTTATTGAAAACACTGGGAGATAGAACCAGATTTAAAGAGAATATACACAAAAGAAGAAAAAGAATATGAAAGTTTCTATGAAAATACATATAGAAGAAACAGCAATGGACAATACGTTGTGAGACTCCCATTTCGTACCAATGAACCAAAAACAGCGGATGGGAACACGAGACAAATTGCAATGAATCGCTTGATTCAACAAGAAAGAAGACTTCAAAAAGAACCTAACTAAGAGAAGAATACGACAAGGTACTAGAAGAATATTTAACAATGGGACAAATGGAGGAAGTTCCAAAAGATGAAATAAACCACCGGTGTGTTTACCTACCACATCACGCCGTAGTTCGAAGAGATAAAGAGACCACGAAAATTAGAGTCGTATTTGATGCGTCATGCAAAGGAAGTAATGGCATATCTTGGAACGACGGGCTCATGACGCCCGGTACTACAAGAAGATATGAGAAGTATAATAATGAGATGGCGCATGCATAAGGTGTGTTTCGCAAGTGACTAGAACATCTTATTCACTTATTCAAGTGACGCAAGTGGTGGAGGACCTTCAAAGAAAAGAAAGGTCACTATAAAAACCTCGTACAAACAAAAATTTCGAGCAGAGTGGCTGAAAAATAAGGACTTTTCTTCGTGGCTACGTGAATACCCAAAAGACCCCTATAAAGCGATGTGTTCCTTTTGTGATATAACAATTCAGGCTGACATTAGTGTTTTGCAACGTCATAGTGCGGGTAAGAAACACCAAACTAAATTAAAGAGTATGTCCAAGTATCAACCAATTTCAAGAGTGTTCCAAACGGGGAAAATATAGGCAGAGGAGGAAAAAGCTAAATACATAGAGCTTAAGCTAGCAGCATTTATGGCTGAGCACAAAATTCCACATGCAAGTATGGACCATTTGTCAGATTTGTTAGTTGATGCATTTCCTGATTCGAATATTGCTAAAAGTGTGAAAATGAAGCATACAAAGTTGCAAGTTGTAATAAATAATGTCTTGGGAGATTCGGAAAAATGCGATTATGTGCTGATTTAACATCACAAAAGTTTTCGGTGCTTATAGATGAGAGCACAGACATCCATAAAAACGATGTGCGTGGTTGTACGATATTACGACCCAAAGATGGGGCGAGTTGTAAGTCGATTTTGGGATCTCATTGACCTTTTCGGCGATGATAACGTAGATCACACAACAAGTGCAAAACGCCTATTCGAGGTCGTAATTAAATCATTTGAAGGTAGTTGCATTCCTCTAAAAAACATAGTTGGATTCGGCTCCGACGGTTGTAACACGATGACGGGCTGCAATAATTCGGTTTCGACGAGATTCAGACACTTGTGCCCAGGAATAGTCTTATTAAAATGTATTTGCCATTCACTACATTTATGCTCAAGCGAGGCTTGCAAAACATTTACTTACGTTTTTAATTTATAAAACAAAATTAAAACCCATGGCTGAATTGCATTTTTTCTTTTATAAATTCAGTGTATAAAAGAACGCGTTTAGTTTTCTTTTGTGATTATAAATAAAAATAATCATTTTTCAAAAATGACAACCGACTTTCAAAGTACACATCGTGAAAACTAACATTAATTACAGACCTCGGTGTCTCTGGGTTCGCCTCGTTAAATGCATAACCCCCTTCTTTGTTTTGAAGTCGGTTAATAACTAGCTGTCACAGATGGAAAAGAGCAACAATGTGTATTGTTGCAGAAAAGGAAATGCGCAAATATTTTTTTTTTTGGAACACTGACACCTGAGCATATGGAATTACCATCAAACTTTACAGTGATTTAATCGTAAAAAAGATAAAGAAAGAAAAAGAAGTATAATACAATCTTTCGTTGAAAGATTTTTTTTTAAATTGGAGTGATCAACGTTCACTCTTATGTTGACGACGATTTAGTTATTTTTATTAACCATAGAGTAAATCAAATCAGATCTCTTTATTGTGTATAAATATTTCTGAAACTTGCTTTCGATAATTTGTGCTATTTCATGTTTTTCTGCCATTTTGATTTCATCGACAAATAAAAAGTAATGAGAATGAATGTTTAATGGAAGTTTGTTATGTTCAAATCTAAAAGAAAATTGAATGATATATATTAAAGAAGATAAGAAGGAAGAAACATTTAAAAGAACTTCTTTCGATAACTTTTACAGCTGCCTGATGTAGCATAAAAATAAAACCTCAAAGCGACAAAGAAATTTCACTCTCCGAAGTTCGAAAGAAATAAAAATGTTTCAAAACACAACAAAACAAAAAGAAGGTTTTGGAATTGGAGAATCAACTGTTTCTGTTTTAGTCGACAGCGATGCGGAGGAATTCTGGGACACCATATTTTAATTTGTTGTAAGTAGGTACTACTACATTTAATTTTTAGGTTGTAATTTCAATGAATACAACCATAAGAGTATGTGGATTCGTTTCAGCCAGTCTGCAAAAAGCAATGTTTAACTCTTTCACAACGACGCGACGCCGACGTGTGAAAAACAATTAAAAAAATGGCAATTTTTTGGAAGTCAGTTCAATTCCATTGCTTGCATCGTTACCACTCTTTCTACCATTGTAGGTAGCAATTATTGTTTCTAGTGAGTATCTTGTTCTTAATAATCATGTAATCATAACTTTTGCGTTAAAAAAACATTGAAACTTGTAATGTCAAAAGGCGAAAAATTTATTTAAAAGATGCAAAAAAAAACAACTTCAGAGTTTAAAACTTATGTCAAGAGAGAATTGTAAAAAATAAATGTTTAATTCTGGCAATTAGAGTCTCTTTTCTTAAGACTCAGAAGAGTGAGTGTTTCCTACTAAAAGTGAAATAAATTCACTATCACTTTGGTTTTAACTCATTGTGCTTAATGCCCAACGAAGGGCAGAAATCTGAATAAAATTGTGAAACAAAAATTTGATCGATATCTTCGTAAAAAAAAAACAACCCAAACTAGCAAAGCCAGTGTCTGCTAGTTTGGGGCCAATGTAAAACGATATCATGTACAATACAATCTTTCGTTCAGGTACATTACAATACCTACATTAATTTAAAATGCAATCAACAGTCCTTTGTGTCATCGTTTGTTTTTCTGCCATTCCAGTGATTAACGTAAATTAAAAAAAGAATTTCATTTGATCTAGTATAAAATAATGGAATTTGTGATTAATTTAAACTTAAGATCAAAGGTTGACGAATTAATTCGAAAAGTGAAATTTTCACGGCCGTTCTACGTAAATTTCTTGTTAGAAAATCAAAGAACTTCGACATTTTGACATTTTAAACAATTACTTACGCTCAAAGTACAGAGAAAATAATAAGGCAGTTGACCAAATGTAGCAAACTGGAAAGTGGGTTTATGTGGTTCAACAGTAAGTTGTTTAGGGTTTAATTAGACTCGGAAGTCTATATACCCTGGTTCGTACACTATTGACTGCTGTGTACAACAGAATTGAATAAAAACTTCGTTGATACAACTACTAATATATTCGTTTTGCTCGTTATTATATCAATGGATTCAATCATCTGAGTATGTCGAATAGTTTCAGTCAAGACTGTAAAATATAAGGTTAAGTTCTTTTAAAACGACGTGTGAAAATCAATACTAAGAATTTTTCGATTATTACTAAAACAAATACTGCTTCCTACGTTACCACTCTTGCTACCATTGTAGTAATTATTGTTTCTGGCGAGTATTTTGCTATTAGAATCATTTACAAATGAAACTTTCGATTTAGAAAAAAATGGAATTTGTGATAAATTTGAACTTCACGTCAACAGTGGATAAATCAATTCGAAAGTTCCAAAAAAAAACAACTTAAGAGTTAAGACTTGTGACCGAAAATACACAAGAGAGAATTGTTGAAAAGAAATCTTTTACTCTGGCAATCAATGTCTTTTCACAAGACTTGACAGTGAGTGTTAGCTATTCAAATTGATAAATTCTCCATCACTTTGGTATTGACGTTTCTGGTAATTAACGCCCAACGTAGAGCAGTAATCAGAATAAAATGGTGAACGAAGTTTAAGTAACAAAAGGAAATAGACAAAAAATATATATAACATAGATCACAATAGAAAACATCTTCTTTCACCAATAAAGATAATGTTTTCTATCAGAGATCTTCGTTTTAATTTTAATATTTTTTTGTCTATTCACTTTCACGTTTCATGTAATTAATACCCAAAATAGGGGGAAAATCTCGATAAAATTGTGAACGATGCTTATGAAAAGACAAATTAATTTGTTTAAATTAATAGAAGACATCAAGTTTATTCGCACACAAGATACAAGCTTTCCTAGTTTGGGGTCAATGTAAAACGACATTACGTGTATTCTATTTTTTTAATACAAACATTCGTTTATTTATTTTATTTAATGCCCGAGGCATTATTATTTATGTACATTACAATGCACACAAATCAACAGTCCTTTGCGTCATCGTATGTTTTTTGTCATTCTAGTGATCAACGTTAATTGAATGAAGAGATTTTGTTTTACTTTCAAATGAAAATAAATTTAGAAAAAAAGTTAAAAATATTAAATTCGAACAGTGCCATTCTTCTTTCATTTGTTTGTGGATCAAATAGCACAGTGACGTCACAGTGGGGCGCACCATGCGTCGACGTCGAAGATGCCAACTGTTGCACCTTCCGATTTTATTTTTTTACAATTGCTCTCATAAAAGTATACTAAAAATAATAAGCGAAAGATTGATCAAACTGGTGAAAAAACAGTCTGTAACGTCAAAAACCGCAAATGGTTGAATGAAATAGATTGAAAAAAAAAAAGAACTTTTTCTAATATTCTTCGATCATTACGAGTCGAATAATAATAATAATTGGAATTTTTATACATACCTAAGCTCACGCCTTCTTCTCATGGGGGTAGGCAAAAACTACAGAACGCCAACGCCAACTGATTATTTCCATTTCAAGCTATAATTAATTACATTGATTGCTCAGTTATAACTCTTTCTACTATTGTGGTAATTATTGTCTCTGGCGATTATCTTGTTCTTAGTAATCGAAAGATTTCATTGTTTATAAGAAAATTCATTTTTGAATTGAGAAGCCTGTCTGTAACGTCAAAAAATCGCAAAAAGATTCAAAAAAAGAACTTCATCTAATAACCTGCCTGATGAAGCATAAAAATAAAACGTCATACCGACAAAGAAATGCGCTGTGTGAAGATCAAAACAAAATAATTGATTTTGGAATGACTTTACGGAAAACGTACCTATACCTATATTAAGATTAAAAACTTATATTACAAAAACTATTTAACCGTATAGTTTTGCGGTAAACAAGTGCTCTCAAAACGGGGAAAGAAAATATCGTAGGAAAACCGGCATGCCCAATGGACCACTTCACTTGGCGTATTTGTCAAAATATTCGCGTCACTTGAGTAATACAAATTATACACACACACACATATACACACATGTGTTTACAAATAACATTATCTTTATCTTTACCATAATCTTTGTGATGTAATTTTGTATTTAGAACGTAACACGAATATTTGAGCAAATACGTGAAGTGTCAGCTTGAGATGTAAACATCCACCAACCCCCACTGGGCCCGCGTAATGAATTAAGGCTGATTTACACAGGGTCAGTAGACAAGTCAGTCGCAGCGCCAATGTCGGCGCCGCGACTGACTTTAACTGTTTACATGAAGTAAGTAGTAGTGGTGCGTTTCTCACGGTGAGCACACGTGTGTGAAGTCAGTGGGAAAAATGAATTTGCGAAAACAACTGAAACGACGATTTAATTATTTGTTGAAAAATTTATCAATTTTGCTGTTGAATGAGTTAATAGAAATGGTAGAAAATGAGATAACTAAAAATAAACGACAATGGGTAAGAAAATGGATTGACGATAGAAACGAAACCGCATTTCTTTATTGCGGTAATTTAGGGATTTAATATCCCAAAGGCACTCGTTTTCGCCATATAATTGCACCAATTTTAAGGTTTCGTCTTCGCTAAGCTTACGCGTCATTTTTATCCCCAGCGAAAAAAACGTGGTCACTCTACAACGCAGCGGCAGTGACTAACCACGCACTGACTTGTCTGTTTACACGGGGTTTATTTGGCTGGCGCGGGGGTGCGCGGGTGGCGGGGGGCGCCAACTGACTTTAAAATATTCGTGTCCGAATCAAGTCAGCGCTGACTTCAAGCCACTGTACTGACTTCAAATCAGTTTACACAGGGTTTTTTTCGGGTCAGCACTGACTTGCCTCGAATTTGTAGTCAGTTACTGACCCTGTGTAAATCAGCCTACCTTACAGTATTTACAGCCCACTCCCTCTCCAAGAGTAGGTCTGTGTTCCAGCAGCAGATACCTACAGAAACGAATTCAAAGTGCATTGACCCTGTATTTCGTGGCTTTAGGTGGTAAGATCTAAATAAAGACCATAAGGATGATGTTCCTCAGAAAGGCCCGGTGCGTAGTACTCGCACAGACACACATTCACACTTGCTCTCCCTTCTCACGCACACACATACACACACCTCAACACTCACACTTATTTGATTAATACCAATTAATTAATATGCTTTAAAATGGTGAATCGTCACACTTTCACTCTTGTGGTCTTCAGTTTGATTAAATTCTAATTTTGAGAGCCCGTGCATAAAATTTATTCGCTAGAGTTTAGGCAAATTCATTTTGAACTATGTTTGTGTGCACCGTTCACGCACACACGCCTAAAGTTCGAGCGTAGTGATCGCTTAAACAGTTTTGATCTTTTAGTTATGAATATATTTTTTAGTGTGGAGTTCATAAGCAAAATGTTTCCTTTGCATCTTATTCCTGTTTTTTTTTTAGACTTTAAGGAATTGTAAAGCACTGTTTTTTTTGGTACAATAAACATTATCTTATCTTTTTAAGTTATATAGGTATGGTTGAGAAATAAAAGTCTAGAATGTTTGTGTATATTCGTTTAGTACCTATATCTATCACAATAAACAAAAATGGTACAATTTCGTGTCAGAAGCATGTAGATACATTTAGACATTCACTAACATTGAGGGAAGCGTTTTACATAAATAGGATTTGTTTGCATTTTTAGGAATTTAATGTTGACTTCATCGATGCCAATAATGGCTAAGATTAACTTAGAAAGTATAAACAAATTGAAAAAGTCTATTGAGACTATGCCCCATATTTGAAACTGTATTTAAAATAAAATAAGAGAATTGGAATTGGATTGGGATAAAAGCTTTACTCATGGAACTGTTGTTGTACAGAACCGATTCCTCCGGCAAGCCACAGGCGCCCCTTGGTTCGTTCGGAACGAGATCCTCCATCTCAATCTGAAAATCCCCACGGTCAGTCAGTTCTTGAAACGTAACTCGATAAAGCCGAAATTCACCGCAATCCCTTGATTGTGAAGGCCACCACTTATGTCCCCAGTAGGATTAGCTCTGTCCGACGATTACCATCCTTCAGGAAAGCAATAGGGCCACCAGTACAGTTCGCACACACCGCACAAAATCGTCCTTCCGACCTCGCCGCCGAGGTCCTCGCGCCCCGCGAAGACCCCTAGTATCGGCGCCTAACGTCGAGACCCCCGACTGACCCTTGCTCGTTGAAGCGCCAGCCCGCGCCGCAGCTGAGCCAATAGCTTTAAATTTCCCGACTAATAATAATAATGCCAATATTTTGATCCAGCCTGTCCCCAATGATAGCTGTCCCCCTATCAGTGACGCCCTGAGCCGAGGTCCGTACCCCACAGGGGGTGCCCAGCATGCAGTCGCTTAGTTTGTAAATTTTAGTTTGTAAGCCCTGGCTGGAGGCGTTAAGATTAACTTCTTAATGGCAGCCCCAGGAAAGCCCGGTTGAGCAGTCACGGCCTCTCAAGGCCAACTGCGAGATGCCCAACAAAAAAAAAAAAAAACTGTTGTTGTTGTTGTCTAACTTTGAATCTTCCTCACTCTGAAAGTATTAACAGTTAAAATTATATACATGCAGTAGGAATATTATAAATATATAATTTATTTAGATAAGACAACGGCGGCATGTTCATCGATTTCCTAAAATTAACAACAATGAAAATGTGAATGTATTCGTAAATACTTCTTTATGCACTTCTAACGCTGATCAAAAGTATAAACTTACACGTTCTTCAAACGAAACGGTTTGGTTGGAATTACGTTCTGCAAGAATTTTCCTGATACGTACCAATCCCACGTTTCGTCCTTTTTTTTGGTGATGCACTGGTAGTGTGTTCCTTTCTTTCGACCTATTTTATCTACAAAAAATATTAACATCAGTAACTTATAGACGCTATTGGGCTCAATCACAAAAAAATTAAATCGAATGATTTGTCCAAACTAGAAATTTGGTAACGGGGCCGGGGGAGTCCCGTCGTCAGGAACCAAGTTCCTTACGCTTTTTGATCAACTCCGAATGTAACGTCATTTACTCTATCTTTGAAACTCTCGAAACTTCATTTTGACCTCACTATTGGCTTCAGCACCCACGGAAACCTTAAAAATGATCTCTCTGTCTTTCTTTTTCTATTACATATCACAAAAAACTTTGATGATTTTAAATTTTTCAAAAATTGTTATGCCTAGCTTAAAAATTATAGAAATCATCACCACACCCGGAGTGTGGCTCCTTGTGGAGGCGATGACTTACGTCCGGCCCTGGTCCAGGCCATGGTACGGAGCGAGAGTTAATGGGTAGCCGTCACCTCCTTCTGCGAAGCAGTAATGCTCGCGAAGAGGGGGTCGGCGCACGTGAGGGAGAGGCAGTATATGCGCCCTCATGGCCCTAACCTCCGCAGGAGACGCCCTGGGCGTCGGGGATCCCAGGCTGATTCCCGGCCACCGTAGGGGCGGGCTTGTGGACGGCGAGTAATTGGTAGCTCGCTGTTCGGTAAGGACCAAGCCAGGGGTCGACAGCGGGTTGTATTCCACGCGCGCCTCAAAGAGATGTCAGCACCAACTGGTGGGGCCCGCAAGGGCCGATGCCTGCCAGGGGTGCGGGTTGTTCAAAAGAGATACCGCGGCTCCTGGCACACAGGCAACTGAGGGATCACGGGTGGGTTTTAGTCAGTAAAAATCTGACACGCCCAGTGCTCCACCCAGAGAGTTATATTTGATGATTTCCCACCCAAAAAAAAACTCGCGGTGTGATGACGATTTCTATCATTTTTATTACGTGATGATTTCTAAAAGTTACTCCTACCAAGCTGCTTTAAAGAACTTCCTTCCAAAAATCTATGAAACATACAATCTAAATATATATAACTAGCGAACCCGTTAGGCAGACGTTGTCCTGCGACACTTCACCCAGGTCCAACAAAAAGCTAAGGCGCACACCGGTATAACATTAACATTTTGCAAATAAGCAAAAATAAACAAGCGAAGTACTTAAAATAAAATTAATACTTACTGGATCAAAATGTGGTAGTCGGCGTACAATTTATGGAATATGTTAACGTAGATCACGTGAGCTCCTGCGATGCAAAGCGATACGTCCGCACGCTGGGAAGGCCCGGTCGCTACTGACGGGATCGGTTTTTTTTTTTTTTTTTTTTTTTTTTGTTGGGCATCTCGCAGTTGGCCTTGAGAGGCCGTGACTGCTCAACCGGGCTTTCCTGGGGCTGCCATTAAGAAGTTAATCTTAACGCCTCCAGCCAGGGCTTACAAACTAAAATTTACAAACTAAGCGACTGCACGCTGAGGGCACCCCCTGTGGGGTACGAACCTCGGCTCAGGGCGTCACTGATAGGGGGACAGCTATCTCTATTGGGGACAGGCTGGATCGAAAAATTGGCATTATTATTATTAGGTGGGGAATTTAAAGCTACTGGCTCAGCTGCGGCGCGGGCTGGCGCTTCAACGAGCAAGGGTCGGTCGGGGGTCTCGACGTTAGGCGCCGATACTACTAGGGGTCTTCGCGGGGCGCGAGGACCTCGGCGGCGAGGTCGGAAGGACGATTTTGTGCGGTGTGTGCGAACTGTACTGGTGGCCCTATTGCTTTCCTGGAGGAGAGTAATGTGGTCGTCTGGGTCGGTGAGGACATGTCTCGGCCGTCGGACAGAGCTAATCCTACTGGGGACATAAGTGGCGGCCTTCACAATCAAGGGATTGCGGTGAATTTCGGCTTTATCGAAGAAACGCTTCGCGGTGCGTTTCATGAATTGACTGACCGTGGGGATTTTCAGATCGAGATGGAGGATCTCGTTCCGAACGAACCAAGGGGCGCCTGTGGCTTGCCGGAGGAATCGGTTCTGTAGGGTCTGCATCCTATGGATGAATCGGGGGTTCGCGTGCGCAAAGATTGCACACGCATACGTCATGATGGGCCTTATACACGCCGTGTAAATCCGCAACTTGCACTTTAGTGACAACTTGCTACGTGCATTTAGAACAGAATGTAACCTGCCGAGAGCGAAGGCGGCGCGTGAGCGCGCCTTCTTTATGTGCTCTGCGAAGGAGAGATGCTGATCCATGGTCACACCAAGGTATTTGGCTCGCTTCTCCCAAGGGATAGGCTTGCCGAACAAAGAGATGGGACGGGGGGGCTCAGGTCTAATGCGTCGCGGTCTCGTAAAGAGGACTGCTTGGCTTTTATCCGGATTTATGTCGATCCGCCACTTTCGAAACCACGCGCCAAGGACGTTGACGGTGGTTTGGAGAGTGGCGGCTATCGCGTCCTGACTTTTCCCAGTGTAGTAGATGGCTGTGTCGTCTGCGAACAGTGCCAACTGTGCCTTTCTACTTTTGGGGATATCGCTCGTGAATAGAGTGAATATGAGCGGGGACAACACCGCGCCCTGAGGGACGCCGGCGCGAATGGGATGGGGAGACGAGATCGCCCCTTCGATGCGATAGCGAAAGGTGCGGTTCGACAGAAAGTCTCGTAAGATGAGCACGAGACGGTCTGGCACACCGAGACGGTACAGCTTGTAAATCAAGCCGTTGTGCCAGACCTTGTCGAAGGCTTTCGCTATGTCGAAAAATACTGCACCGGTTATCGTACCGCGCTGGAAGCCAGCGCTTATATGTTCTACGATACGGTGGACCTGTTGCACACAACAATGTTGGTTACGGAAACCGAACTGTTCGTTGGGTATGAGGCCTTTTGTCTCGGCGTAATTTCTGAGTCGCTTATAAATAAGTCTCTCATAGATCTTGCCGAGACTACTCAGTAAACTGATGGGGCGGTAGCTCGTGGGCTCGGATTTGGGCTTGCCCGGCTTCGGGATACCGATAACCGTGGCCTGCTTCCATGCATCGGGGAATATATTATTACTCAAGGCACCATTGAAGATGGTGGTCAAGAGCATGATCAGGTGGGCGGGCAGCATCTGGAGCACCTTATTGGTGATTCCGTCAGCGCCGGGGGCCTTGCGGGGTTTCAGACCTTTGATGACCTCGTGTACTTCGTCCGGGGTGACGAGAGGTAATGGGTCATCAGGGTCTTCGACGGGCGGGAGGGAGGTTCTACGTTCGACTTCAGCGTCCACCTCAGCGAGATGAGCTTGGTCTACTGGTTGAGAACTGGGAGTGCATTGAGCCTCTAGACTGGCGGCTAGACATTCGGCCTTGTCAATGTCGTCGAAGGCAACGGTGCCATCGGGACGGGTCAGGGGGGGCATGGAAGCTACTTCTTTGGATTTGAGTTTCCTCTGAAGTTGCCAGAAAGCTAGGTGGGTCGGCTCTAGGTCGCTCAGCATCTTGTCCCAGCCCGCGTCCCGCAGCTCCGACATGCGTGTCTTTACAGCTCGCTGTAAATAGCGCATGTGGGCTTTGTTGGCGGCGCAGGGAAAGTTGCTGTAGGCACGAACAGACGCGTTCTTCTCATTCAGCAGTTCGCGTACATCGTCCGGCAGCTTCCAGCGGGGGTCTTCCCCCACCGGAACCCGCCTCGAACTTTCGTCCAGGACAGATTGTACGTGACCCGTGAATGAGTCGATCGCGGCCGTTGTGTCGGCGAGTGAGTCGAAACGATCGGGTATAGAGTCCAAGTGGGCGGACGTGTTGGCTTTCAGCGAATCGCTTACTTGCCTCCAGTCCGTTACCAGTTTGGTGAGGGGCGGTAGGTCAGGATCTGGGAGACCCGTCCGGGGGGCCAGATGCATGACTACGGGGCGATGATCAGAACTGAGCTCGTTCATTGCTTCTATGGAATTCAACCGGAGGTTGATTCGCTGCAGAATGGCAATGTCGAGTACATCAGGGGTATGATTAACATCGTGGGGATAGTGGGTAGGCGACATCGGGGCGATGACGTCAAAGTTCAGGCGCGAGCAGAGGTTGAACAATTGTCGCCCTCTGGTCGAAACCCGAGAACTGTTCCACGCGGGGTGTTTCGCGTTGAGATCGCCCGCTATGATAACGGACTCACTCATTCCTAGTAGGAGCGCGATATCGTTTGCGATTAGATTGAAGTCCTCCGAGTGGGACTGGGGAGGGAGATAAGCTGAGACTAGGGTGATAGGCTGATGGCCAGTCATGCCTAGTCTGCAGACCGAGACTTCTAATCGGGCCAGGGTTGGCGGATCCATAGGGATGCAGTATAGGGACTTTTGGTAGTAGATGAGAGTTCCGCCCCGATGGCAACGTGACCTGTCGTTGCGCACTACGCGGTAGTTTGCAATTTTCGGGTCACGGTTGCAGGGTTTAAGGAACGTCTCCTGTACTAATAGTATGTCTAAGTGATGGTCGCGGAGGAAAGTGGCGATCTCATCACGTTGGCCAGTTATGCCATTGGCGTTATATGTACCTAATTTTAGGGATCGGATCTTTAGACGAGAAACAACCGTGTTAGACATTATGGTGCCTAGGTTGGTTGGATCTAATCATGACTAACGCTTGCGTAATATCTGGGTACGCTTCGTATATGGCATATACCTGGAGGAGGTTGCCGGCCTTGGTGGCTGCGTCGACTTCCTGCGCCATCCGTTGGGCACGGGGGGTGCAGAAAGTCAGGAACGCGCTGTCGAGTATACTATACGCGACGGACGGGGTCATGGCCACGGGGCCGTTACCGGTTGCGGGGGGAGCGGCTTGACGCGCCGCGGGGCGCGCAGCGGGGTTCGCGGCGGCGGCGACGGGGGCGGCGGTCGCGAGAGAGTACGGGGACGGGGTAGTCAGCGCGGGAGCGCCGGTACGCGGGTCCATAAGCGGAGGGATAGGCGCGGGGGTGGGCCTGGATGAACCCATCGCAGGGAATGCCTGCTGATGGTTCAGACGGTTCCAGGGGCTAGGTCTCTGGGGACAGAGACGGTCAGGGAGGGCCGCGGAGGGAGCTTCCCTTTGCTGACGGGCGTCTGCACGCTTCGCCAGCCTGGGAGAGGAGGACTTGGGTGCTTTAGAGCAGCCCCTATAGTTCGCGGGATGACCTGATTCACCGCAAAGCACGCAGCTCGGGGGCTCCGTGCAGAGGGTGCGGTCTTTGGGACGCGGGCAATCTGCCGTACTGTGCACTCCGAGGCACTTAACGCAACGGGGGGTCGCGTAGCAGTGCGACTGCGAGTGTCCGTACAGTTGACACCTATGGCATTGGCCGACGATCCCCGACTTGCGGGGCTTTTCGATCCGGATACCGGATAGATGACAGACTGTACGGACGTTGAAGATCGGGTTATGGCCTTCTGAAGGAGGGCAGACAACGAGTACCATGTCGAATGGTACTCCGCGGCGGGCACGGTGCATGCGGTGCACTTCGAGTACGGGGACGTTCTGGGATTCAAGGTCGGCCTTGATCTCCTCAGTCGCGATCTCCATCGGGACCTTCTTTATGACAACTCGTGTCTGTCGGTCTTCGGGAAGGGAGTAGGTGTGGAACGACACACCTCTATAGCGGAGAAGTTTAGTGAGCGCCCGATAATCGTTCGCGGTCGGGACGGTCACTTTTATACCCTGCTGGGTAGCCTTAGCACTGGTGTAGCCGATACGCTGCTCGGCACACCATTTGGACACATCAGTCCACTTGCCCTTTTCCTGAATGAACAGGGGTGGGGGCGCGGCCACCTTCTTACCCGCTGCGGTGCGGGGCGCGACGACTGGGGCGGTACTCTGCTGTGAGGCAGGCGCGGTCGCGGTGGGGGTGGCGGCTGGAAGAGCCCTTTGGGTCGGAGTGGGGGTGGGGACCGCGGCGGAGGTCGACGGGGTCGGGGGGCTCTGGGAGAGGGACGCGGAATCGTCCTCGAGGGCGATCATTTTGGCAGCTTGCTCGGAGCTTTGCTTGCCCTTCTTACGTTTCCCTTTCCTACCTCCGGCAGCAACGACCTCGTAGTCGTCCTCGGAGGAGGGATGGGACACGGGAGCTACGGGAGCGGGAGCGATCGCGACGGGTATGGGTTCGGGCACGGGCACGGGCACGGCCTCGGGCTCGAGTTCGGGCTCTGAGGGAGCATCCTCGGCGTCCATCGAGCTGCAGTCAGACTCGGCGTCGGAAAACGCGGGGGAGGTCGTGGGCTCAGATCGCATTTCATCGAAATGCTTGGCCAAAGCGGGCGGAAGCGTCGAATTAAGAGTCCGTTCGACTCTGGCGCGGAATTCGTGGCTCTTTCCGTACGTAGCCAATGTCGCCCAGAAGGCGTCATCGGGTTCGTCCATTTCGAGCAGCGGGAGGTAGGGAACCTACTTTACGCTCATATGGAGCGAGCCTATCAAAATAACTCCTAACAATCCTAACGTCTAAGTCCCCGGGTGGGATGCCCGGGGATGTGTGGCACTCCCTGCCGGGTGCAGGCAGGGAGGTGAGTACCTAAGGTGAGCCCTAAGCTTGTAAACCTGTTGCCAATCTTAATGTGCAACAGGGCCCTGTGAGTCTAGCGCGAGGGGTGTAGACACACCCCAAAGACACTAGGTGAGTAGCTGTGGAAGCAAGACTGTCACCAGTACCGACTAGGAGATCCCCCAAGGCCGGTGGTCTGGGACCCGTCCAATTCACTGCCTAGCCCTGAAGGGGTTTCGGCGGGTGTGTTGGGTCAACACCCTCTCGGATTCGTTGGCACCGTGAGGTTTCAACCGAGAACCACGAAACTGTGGATTTTACCCAGAAGGGGCCAAGTGAATTTACTTGACGACTCTAATTAGAGAAACAGTATTGCCTTGAAAAAGACAGTTTTTAATATCAATTAACGACTGAATTATCTTTCAAATTCAATGGCTAATTAATGCAGCCGGGGCGGCTGCGATGCGTCACTGCGGGGCGCAGTGAGACGGGCGAGCGGCGGGAGGGTGAGTCACGCAGCAGGTGGGAGCACAATTAACACGTCCGCTCGGGGTGAGCGTCACGGGCTAATTGACGGGATCGGTTTTGCGCGGTCGATAATATAGTTAACTTTGACATTAATTTACGAAATGAAGTTGTTGTTTATTATTAAAATAAAATTTATGTTATATTAAATGGTTAACTTAAGATTAAAACGTAATTTTTAAAATTTCATAAAAGTGATTTTAAGTAATAGAAAAAAATACTTATTTGTGTAGCAGTTTCCTATAAATTACGTTTTTTCAATATTTATTTTCTGCTATATTTCGTAGGAAAGTCAAAAAAGTAGTTCTGCTATCTGCAAGAAGACCATTCAATGATGTTATTTATATTTTTTTTATGTGCAGGATCTGTTTTAGTTTTGTGTAACTAGAAGCCAAACATCGCTCGCTTGTTACTTTTCGGAAAAGGGGCTGTGGATATTGGTGATTTTCCAATATTGTATAAGTTAATTGAAAAATCCGTTTCCGCCACATGCAAGAATTAGAACTCAACTCTTATAGTAACAAAAAAAAATGCCTAAATTCCATTTCCCTAGCTCACAACAAGTGATCAAAATTGACCAAAATGAGTTAATTTCGTGCACGGAGCCTTAAGAAACAGGTCTCCTAGTTTAAGAGACAGGGTCCATTATTTTTTTGTATGCAGACTTTGGAGACCTAAATGCTATTGCATTACTAGCACTTTCTTTTGAACTGTGTCTGTGTATTATTTGGATAAATAAACAATTTTATTATTATTATATTAGATGTATGAACGTAAACGAAGCTAAAAGAGGTTTATAATTTAGATTAATGCCAAATACTGTTGAAAATTACCGGTTTTAATGACGAAACCGCTGTTTTAGAAAACCGTAACTAAGAAGGATAGGCTAAGGTAACCCTCAATATTCAAACTTTCTTCCGTTTTTCGTTTTTTATAATTTGCAGAACTGTGTTAGGTTGTATGTTCATTACAATATGATGCCCGACCGAAACAAATATGACTTTAAGAATTAATATCATCAATAGCACCCTCTAAATTCATTTAATCGCATTGAATGACTTCTTAACAAGCTTTTATTAGCTTGGTATGTATGTATGTACAGACGCCAGCACACCAAGCTACCCCAATCTGTCAAATTTATTTGATAGATTTTCAACTTTATTCCATTAGCATAAGGTTCATGTTCAATTGGGAAAGTTTGACAGTTTGGGGTAACTTGATGTGCTGGAGTCTGTACTATCTATGTAACGGCATCTTTGAACGTGCATTTCACCCCCTTCAAAACCTTGGGATTGATTTGACAACTTTGCACACTTAAAATTTTATCAAGGACCAATGACAATTCAAAAATTCCAACTAAAAATTAGAAAATAAATAAGTAACAGTTTAAAAAACACGCAAATGTTGAAAATAATTTGAAAAAAGCGTGGGGTGCTTTTTGATGTATTTTTATAATCAACTAGCTGACCCGGCAAACTTCGTACCGCCGCGCCGCCGCCGATAAAAGATTTCTGAACCTTTTGTGAGACTACCAAACGTCAATTTTTTTTATATATATAGCGTGTAACAGAAACCCTATTGCTATCCTTAAGCACTAAAGATAACAGCTGGTATAAGCGCTGGTGGCTGGTAATAGTTTCAGCCCAAAATAAAATACTCTAAGAACCAAATTGATACCAAATTTTTGGTTTAATATGTTTCTTAAATTCAAATCATAACAAACGTGTCACCGCACTACGTAGGTCAATAACTTTCCACGTTACTTGCCAACATCACGATAAATCTCTTCCGAGTGATGTGTTTATTTCAATTTGAAAAGTTCTGTTTCTGGTATCAATGTATAAAAAATTCTCGTAACTTCTGAACATGTAGAGATAGGATTAAAAAACCCTTCCAATATCGTTTGATATCATCCAAAGAAGCTGTGTCCTTGGCATGTATATATCCTTTCCGTTACACGTTGTATAGATTAATATCAAGAACCCCACGCTTTTTTATTATTTTTCGCATTATTTTCATGAAATAGTCACTCAATGGGACAGACACTCACCTGGAAATTGTAAAAAAACTTAAGAAAATTTGAATTTCGCGGGCCAAGTGCAACTGTAAATTATAGTGACGTTCTAAGCTACCGAAAAACATAACTTTCAGAAGTACTAGATCTTTTAATTAATACCCATTTTAACACATTAATTAGGAAAGACATAATTTAATATTTACAATAGACGGGCGTCCTGCGCGATACAATATACTTTAAACATTATTTAGGTAGATACAAAAGATTACTCTGAGAAAATAGTTGTGGAACACGAATAGGGCGCGCAACGCTGCTTGGCGGAAGACTTAGGCGGTAGTCAGTGGGTCGAACTCTTTCACAAAGAACTACTAATACTATTTATATACAAGATGTAACTTAAATAGCGCACAACCTGTTAAGGGGTTATTGTGCTCATCATTATCAACAACTTTTACTATGGGACCAAACCTGAAATCGCGAAACAAAATCAGCTGTTCCATACACTTGTATTCGCATAAATCGTCAAAATGTAGGGAACAGCTGACTTTTTTTTTACGATTTCAGGTTTGGTCCCATAGTAAAAGTTGTTGATAATGATGAGTACAATGACCCCTTAACAGGTTGTGCGCTATTTAAGTTACATCTTGTATATATGTCGTAGCCATCTGGTTAAATTAACCAGCTAATTGGAGGCCTAGGTCGTACATTAAATGACAATTAAATAGCTGAAGGACATCTAGCAAAGTCATTGAGCGTAACGTGGCTGAAGGTCATTTGTGATGTTTGGTCCGGGTGACGACGAGTTCACAAATTATGTACGACTACTTTGTACTAATACCTACCAATAAGTAAGTAGTAAAAGTAAAATGTTTTAAAATAAATAAGTAAATAATTTCACTTAAAATTGCACACAAGAACGAAAAATAACATTCAGGGTTGCGCTATTGACGCCATATTTGTTTTGGTGACTACTAGCGCCGCAGTGGAAAAAACTGAATTAAATTTAAATCACTTGGCTGAGTCTTGGTCAGTCATCTTCAAAGGGCTGACTTTCAATACGCCAAGTTGTTAAACGTTTTATGATTCTAGTTCAATTAACTATCGCGCCGTAGCGGCTTTCTAGGTCAGCTTTCTAGGTCCAAACCAAGAAGGTCCAAACCTAGAAAGCTGACCTAGAAAGCCGCTAGCAAAAGCTAGTTCATTATAATACTTGTATAACTCCACAGATATTTTCTCAAGAGTATATTATCATCATGATTTGGAATATTTATAGTCAAGTTACAAAATAATCACAAAATTAAAATACCATTAAGTTAGGACTTAGATAACTTAGAATGTAGTTTTAAAACAATAGTCGTACAAAAATAATTATATTTAAATTGTCTTCCATTTTTTTTACATAATTTTAAAATTAATTTAATTTACACTTTTATTTTTAACTAAAGTAAAAAAATACTTCCGATTGATGTGATCATGAAGGCCATGTATAAGGTGTAACAATAGAAACTCAAGTCCTGAAAGTAGTTTAATCCTATTTGACTACTGGATCTATTTCAGTAACTTTTAATATGGGATTTTTTTTACTGCCGATTGACCAAAGAAAAACATTGGTCCTCATGCTTGGCATCATAGACTTTTGTCGACTTAAGAATAGAAACATTTCTACTCTTCAGTTTTAACATCGTATGCTTGAGACCAGTGGCGTGCACAGTGTTTTTAGACAGGGTAGGCAAAATTTAAAAAAGGCAAAATATAAACAGCATAACCGATAGCTGTACCTACACAGCATGCAACCTGAGGTAATTAAATATATATCATTCATATTGTTTTGTATTGAATTTACGATTGACTTTACCTTTAGTTTGTTTTAATTGCAAATCCGGTGTCCTACAATAAAATTATTTTTCAGTATCACTTTTTCACCGAAAGTTCTTTTCTCTATACATACCACCTGAACAACTTTCACAGTGAATATTATCTATTTTTCACACTATTATCAATGTTAAAATCTTAAATACATTTTATTATAGCTCACAACCAAAATCAAAACAAACAATGGCGTCGGAAATCGGAATACAAAAATAATACGACAAAAAAGTAATGGTTGTTTATGTAGCGACAATTCAATGAAACAAAACTACTTTTTAAAATAGTCGCATAGCCAAATTTGTTCGAAAAACTTCGGAGTTTCGTAATTCGTCGTGTTGTAAAAAAGTGTAAAAAGCCAGTACCTACCCTGTACGGATGTGTGCGTTAATTGTTACATTGTGTGCCACGTATGTATAGGAACGCACACCCAATAAATCTGCATGACCGAGAGCACACATATAAACATTAATACGCGAATAGTTCGTATCTCTACCGAGGCAGTCAGCGGTGCTAGTGCATCGCAATGCGAAGTTGCGTCAAATTGTACGAACGAACAGGTATTGTATCGATAATACTAATGATACGACCGACGCTCGATAAGTGGACCTGATTTATGAAGAAAGATTTTTTCAAGAAATAATAAAAAAAAAAGAAGAAATAATATTAGTTTTAAATATTTATCTAATTTAGGTAGGGTAGGCAGTGTCTTTCTCTCTTTATGGACTGCACGCCACTGCTTGAGACGGTAGAAATCTTTCTACAATCTGTCATTTTGTTTATTCTTCCGTCGACAAAACCCGTTTCTATCGAGGTCATGCTACGCGTGCTGGACTGTAGTTTAGTTTATATATGTAGATAACAGAAGTTTCCGTAATACACAAAGTATAATTTCTTTTTCTAAACCGGCATTCAATCGACGCCACTGATGACCGAATTTAAGAACGTCTTATAACTCTAGCCTAAATACATCTTAAAAAAAGACTTATCCCCTACAATTTTATAAAGAAATAAGGTACCAGCTTTAAAAGTAGTTGCGTAAGTATATCTTTTGATGTCAATATTTAATTGTTTTCATTTTACAGGAATAAATTAATTAATGAACGATCTGATCAATCAATCATTTATTAGCGCCATGCAAGACCGCTAAATTCAAATTTTCTTACGTTTTTGGCAATTTTCAGGCTGTATGTAGAATATAATTTGCGACCGTAACAATGTATGTATGTACAGAATTATAATCCCTATTAATATTTAAAATGCGAAAGTAACTCTGTCTATCTGTTACGCTTTCACGTCTAAACCGCTGAACCAATCGTCATGAAATTTGGCAGAGATATAGCCTGGGATATGGAGAAGGACATATGCTACTTTTCAACGCGACAACCGACATCCACGGGGGCGGAGCCACGGGCAAAACCTAGTCATGAATAAAACCCTCCAAAATTATTGAATCCCATTGACTTTGTCATGAAACGATTTACGGTCGAGAATTATATTTTAATCAACATACCTACACCTGACACGGATATACGAATTCCAAAAAACGTAAGAAAATTACAATTTCGCGAGTTACTTTGGTCCTATATTTATAAACGTTTACCATTATTTCGTTTACCTTCTTATAAACGTTGCTTAAAGTTAAGAGACGTTTAAACGTCAATAATGTATGGTTAGACGCTTATCATTACTTAACTTTAAGCAACGGCAACGTTCCCCCCACGCGGCTCCCTCTCACGGACAGAAGGCCTGTGTCCCAGCAGTGGGAACGAGTGGGAACGTTATAGGCTGAGTATATATGTGTGTATGTTAGCAACGTTTATAAATAATTCATACCTTAATCAGGTAATCTACACCGAAGAAAATACTTCAAAAAATGAGGTAACCAATTTGAGAGAATTTTAATTCTAGAATTTCTTAAATTATAATTTATTGGTATAGTCAACCTCGTAATTACTCTACCAGTTTTGACAACATCATCATCTGCTTTTTCCCCAACTATATTGACGTCGGATTCCAGTCTAACCGGATGCAGTTGAGTTCAAGTATTTTACATGGAGGACTGACCTGACCTGCACAACCCAATAACTGGGTAATACGAAACCCCTTGGTAAGACTGGTTGTCAGACTTTCGGGCTTCTGACGACCGTTACAACTGTCAAATATCCCGGCTCTCATTCGAAGATTGTGCTTTCCACGGACAAACCCCGGAAAACGTAGCCTGATGGATCAATCCGTGTAGATATTATTGCTTTGCCACGACCCCCTTCCTAAGGAGAATACGTATCACTGTGATATCGACAGATTTGCTAGTGGCAGCCCAAAATCAACCTTATTGTTACGATGACAATGATCGCTTTGATTTTGACTGTAACGCAAAATCAGAAGTAAAACAAGTTTCAATTGTTCACTTAGCTTTCAATAAAATCAAAATCATTAATTTCACATAAACCTACATAGGTACTTATGAAACGTCACAAGGTATATACATAATCAGCCTATAATGTTCCCACTGCTGGGAACCAGGCCTCCGCTTAGTGAGAGGGAGCGGGCCGTAATCCACCACGAGGGTACGAGATGGTAGATGTCACATATCCTCGGATTTTTAGTTCTAGGACATGCCGGTTTCCTCACGATGTTTTCCTTCACCGTTTTGAGAGCAGTGGAGATGACATAATTGACGCAAATTAAAGTGCCTATCTGGACTCGAACCTACAACTCGTAAGTCACAGCCGTCACCAATGGGACACCACTGCTCTCAAGAAGCTATACACCACGGTTCCAATTGGCCATTTCCTTGGTGGTAAAGTAATTACGAGGTCGTCTATACAAATCCTAATTTAAATCAATATTTATATACATATAAAAAACCAGTCTCTTACCATTGCTTTAAACAATCTTAAACTCCTCACAATTACCTGGATGTATTCGTAAAACATGGCGCTTTAGATCACTCTTCTTTTTGGTTGCATAGTCGCATTTCCCACAGGCGTGCTTCTTATCAATGTCTCGACAAGCCGACAAGTGTTCTAACACTTTCAATTTGTTATCAGAAACAAAATTGCATCTCTTGCAATTAAAATCTTTGGACTTGACTACGTCACAATCATGTTTCTTTAAATGGTATATCAGACTCATTTTATGACGAGCTCTGAAGTCACATAAATGACATTTGAATTTTTTTTCGACTTTATGTATCCTTGTGTGTCTTGAGTACATGGATTTGCTGGAGGAAGTATAGCTGCAGATAGGACAGACATGCAAGACAGTGGAATGCTCAGATAAATGTTTATTATATTCGGTAGTGTCTCTGGTTGAGAAATGGCACTGCACACAGTACATCTCATACATGGCCCAGTCTATTTTCTCCTCATTCTGCTTTGGTCTTTTCGCTTTAGTTTTCTTTTTGAGAAGTTTCTTTTTACTGAGTCCTGGCTTTGTTTTCACTAGTTTGACTAGAGGCACGTCGTCCTCGTCCGTCTCGTCGGAGACCTCCACCGTGTCTATGTGCGGCTCCTCTAGGATGACGTCATCTTCGTCGCTCGAGGTCAGTAGACTGATTGGGTCTTGTTTTCTGAGAAAAAAAAAGAAGGTCATGTTAAAGAATATTAAGACTGAGAATAGAGCGCAATATTAATCAAAATGCCTTGCTTTTTTTGAAGTGAAAACTTCTTTAGCGGCGTTGTGCACTTTTTTCGTAATGGGTAAAAACATGTTAAACTCGCGTCAGGACACGTGACCTGATCGAAAATTCGTAAGACGGACGGAGAGTAGACAGCCGGCGCGGCGTAGGAGAGGAAGTATCCCCCTCTCTTTCTACGGCGCGGCGAAAATGTATGCCTGCGCCTGCTGTTTCGTTTAGGCGGCGCAGGACGCTTGCGCGAATGTTCGTGTGTGTTTATGTTACAGCGTGCCACGCGCATCCATGGATGGTGACAGCTGATGGCTCTATAGTTGCCACACTGTTGTGTATTCGTAAAATTCGTGTATATAAAGTGTTTATGCACAACGTTAATATTCAAGTTTTCACTTCTGCCGGCACTCCCGGAGTCGTTTTTTTTTAGCCAAGCACTATATATTTATAAATATTTTTAACATTTACTCCTGTAATGTAATGTAATGCACCGATCCCAGCGTGGCTTGACCAGACTCGATTAATCGAATGAACCCCAAGATTCGCACTAGCCCCTGGAGCCTCATGCTTCATGGTGTTACAGAGGCCATTGCATATCAAGAAGTAGACCGGGGGGCGCGGTAATGGTCAGGTAGACGTGCCCTTAGGATAGGAAAGGATTGCGAGCCTACCGGATATGCATCCTTGAGTAAGCATTGGATTAGTGGAGAGACGGGTGGTATTTATTTTAAATAAAAATTAATAATCGTTATAGCAAATAGAAAATATTTGACAAATTCGATAATCACTCGAAAAACCACCTGAAATGCGACGTTGCCAGCCCGCGCAGGTTGAACGCTCTTAAGTTATTATGGATGCATATTGCGAGGGCTGGTTCGAGATGGCACGGGAAAAGAGTTACTGGAAGGACTTGGGGGAGGCCTATGCCCAGCTGTGGGACAGACAGTATAGATTTTTAGGGGTCTTCGAGTTGGGTGCTGTAAACCCCTGAGTGAGTATTGCTCCGTCTGGTAGTAGAAGGTTGCGGGTCCACTAAATTAAAGCCCTTTTTTAACCGACTTTAAAAAGGAGGAGGTTCTCAATTCGTCGGAACCTTTTTTTTTTAGTTTTCTTTTATGTATGTTCCCCGATTACTCGAAGATGGCTGGACCGATTTGGATTTTTTTTGTTTGTTTGAAAGGGTGGTCCCATGATCATCAAGTCAGGATCTGATGATGGGATCCTGGAGAAATAGAGAGAACTCTTCAAATTTTATAGGCACACGAAGCGATTTAGGTATTTTTTGGAAGAGTACTTTCTCGGAGTGGTATCATTTCAATTTGGTAAAGATCTGATGAAAACTTTGGAGATAGGCAACGGAACTCCTCAATAAACGATAGCAAATGGACTGGGATTGCCGAAATCTCATTGTCGTCTGTCTATTGTTACACCAGTTCATAACATAACATCACGCCGGTACGCGGTTTTTTTTTTTTCTATTCTGTATTTTAATTCCTCTAAGTACCTGGTACTTATTGACTGGCCTGCACTGTCCTCCCATACCTATTATCACTGTAATTTGAAAACATTGTAAAAGCCAATTATTTTTAAAAGAGTAACCGTGGAGTTTCTTGCCGGCTCTTCTCCATAGGAAACGACAAATTGGAACCGTGTACCTAGCTTCTGACGTTTCATAAGTGCCCATGCAGGCTTATGTGAAATAAAACATTTTGATTTTGATTTTTTTTTGAACCACTAAAAAGTGAAAAAAAAAGCTTTTTCCAAAAATAAAGACAGCCGACTTCCAAAAAAGCACTACAAACTGAAAAATAACTTAAATTTCGGAAGGCGGTGACAAAAAATTCAAATACAGCTCCAAAGACACCGACTTCCGAAATTAAAGTTATTTTTCACTTTGTAGTGATTTTTTGGAAGTCGGTTGTTTTTTTTTATAGATTAGGAATGTCGACGTTTATTCGATAAAAAAACCTGTAAAGACAACCTTCTATTCGGACCAGTGCTCAGTAACTGGCCGGCCGTGGCGGCCGTTCATTCGTCTCACTTGCGTATATTTTAGCTTATCTAGCATTCTGCCTTACGTGCTTACATTGTGTCCCTACAGACTAATCAACAAGAAAAACAATACGTTTTTTCGGCCCCCGACCCGCCGCATCGCGTCCTATCGCCCGCCCCTGCTATAAGTTCGTGTTCATTTAGCGTTCTCTCCGACTTTATTTTTCATTTTGCTCGGCTCCTAAGGGTGGCAGCGTGATGTAAAATAGCCTTAAACGTTCCTCAACAATTGGGTTATAATTATAATGTTCCACAGCTGCGACACTTGCCTCTTATCTGTGAGAGGGAGTGGGCCGTAATCCACCACGCGGGCCCACTGCGGGTTGGAGGATGTCACATGTCTTCTAATTTGTGGGTTCTAGGACAGCTAACAGATATGTGAACATAATCCAGCATTGCATATCTAAGCTATCACGCCGTTAAAAAATTAAGCATAATACCAAAATAAGAGCTTCCTGGTAAGCTCTTATTTTGGTATTATGCTTAATTTACATATATTTTTTTATTTTTGTTCCGAGTGCTCGAGTTAAGTTTTCATTTTATTTGTTGGTATATTGGCATGGCTGACTGACATATGTATGACTAATTATTTAATTAATGTTCTGTGTGTCGTAATGTTTATATTACTTTGTATGTATAGAATCAAGTCAATCCGACTAAACAGACAGCTGTGCTGCTGGGGAGTTGCGCTACTTCTTCTTCCCAGCTAAAGCACTAGGAAGTGGTGACGGGTGGGCGTTTTTTGGGGGACGGTCATAAGTATTTTGACGTTCGAAAAGTGCTGATTCTCAGCCTAATTTGAATAAATGACTTTTGATTTGATTTGATTTGAGAACATGCCGGTTTCCTCACAATGTTTTCCTTCACCGTTTTGAGAGCAGTGGTGATGAAATTATTTACACAAAGTAACGCGCCTGCCTGACTTCGAACCCTCGACCCACAACTCGTAAGTCGGGGCCGATACCAATGGGCCACAGCTGCTGTCCTCATTATTACATTATTTTAAATTACAATTAAAATTATATTTTCCTCATGTTATCAGTGGAACAAAACTATTTGTGTCAAAACTAGCTCAAATCATGAGTTATTTTCACGTATTTATCCCTACATTTTGTAACAGATTCAACGCCATATTTTAATCTACATAAAACCTGACATAGATCGTAGGTTCGGACCCAGGCAGGCGCTGTACTTTGTGTACATTATTTCATCATCACTGCTCTCAAAAAAACGAAGGAAAACATCGTGAGGAAACCGGCATGTCCTAGATCAAAAAAAAATCGAAACCATAATGTGACATCTACCAACCCGCACTGGGCCCGCGTAGTGGATTACGGCCCACTCCCTCTCACCAAGAGGAGCCCTGTGTCCCAGCAGTGGGAACATTACAGGCTGGATTATGCTATATTTATATTATGCAACCTAACACTGGTATAAACCCACCCAAATTTCAGATCATCATCATCACAGGCATCATTTTCATCGCTCGAGCCCTATCTGAATACCAGCGCTGAGGCACTTTTTAAATGTCGCAGCATCATGCTGAGGTAGGAGCTTTTTGGCCTCGTGCAGGAGTTTGTTTTTTTTAACCGACTTCAAAAAGAAGGAGGTTATCAATTAGACGTTTTTTTTTTTTAATGTATTTTCGGTCATAACTCCGTCATATATTGACGGATTTGTAAAATTCTTTTTTAGTTCGAAAGGGGTTTATTCCGAAATGGTCCCATATAAATTTCATACTGATCTGATGCAGAGTTTCGGCGACAGACAATGGAACTCTTCAAAAAATGACAGCAAATCAACCACGATTGCTGCTATCGCATAAATATGCATTGTTTTGACCCCAAGGATGATGAAATTTCGAATTGGTGTGTACTATAACTACAAAGTTAAAAAAAAAAACTTAAAAAAAAAATAACCGAGTTTTTATTTTTTTCTTCCAAGAAATTTAGTTTTTTATAGTTTTTGTACGATTGTGTGTTTAGTTTAGTATGTGATCTTCCTGTGCGAGTCACAATAAATACTTTTTCTTTATTTCTTTCAGATACAAAAACCAATACCACTTTGCCCAACCTGGGAATGGACCCCAAACCCCAACCGAACAAGAACGTGATGTTTATGAGTGGTTCTCGAGTTAACCGCATTAAAACGGATAGATACGACGCCCACCATTGATATATACAAAAAACCCAAGATGCACAGTCTCGAACAAAACTAACACTAAAAGCTGTCCCCACCCAATTATACGTCAGATGATAAAACTCATTTTTTTTTAAATTCAACCTATACCCGCATGACTTAAAGTGGTTTTTTACAAAGCAATGTCCAAAAAGACTGGCTGAAATATGACTGACGATACTATTTGACACCTGCGCACATTGCGCGCATTTTTGCGGCCGTTTTTGAGACGCTGATTGTGTATCTTGGGTTTTTTTTACATCAATGACGTCCAACAACTGATGAGGCCCAGGCAACAGGAATATGTGTGATAACCAGAGGTCGGAATTAGGTAGAGTTACTTATGTACTTGCTTCGAGATGTTGATATTGATATGGATCTTCCCGGGATTTCTAATAGACAATCCCGTGTGACCAACAATATTACAAATAAATAATAATAAAAACCTCAGACATAGAAATTTGGCAACGTCGCGCGTGCAGTGGTTTAAATTGTGTAAAAGTAAATAACTTTTTATCTAATAGATCAGGGGATTTTTCTGCTCTTCAAAATTAATCCCGGGATTTGGGGCATATCCACTTTATTCTTTCGTTGTATGAAATCAGTATAAGTACATAAATAACTCTACCTAATTCCGACCTCTGCTGATAACTTATCTTATTCTAAAATATTGAGTCACAATTTGGATGGTTACAAATCTATACTAATATAATAAAAAAATATGTCAGAAAGAGGCAGTGAGTTTGTACGTAGGGGGTACTTAATCTTCTGAACGAATGATCCGATTCCGAAAATTCTTTCACTAATCTTGCCATCCTACTATCTTTTTATATAAAAATTAATTAACGTTTGTTATTCTCACAAAAAGTGTTGTTCTTCGTAGCACGACCATGACGCATTCATTGTAACTTTAAATGGTAATAAAACCCCTTTAATTTATACTATTTTATACAACTAATTAGAAATTGTATACCTCTCAATTATCATATACAAGGTGTCACTTAAATAACGCACAACCTCTGAAGTGGTTATTGTATTCCTCATTATCAACAACTTTTACTATGGGGCCAAACATGAAATCGCGAAAAAAACATCAGCTGTTCCATACACTTGTATTCACATAACTCGTTAAAATGTAGGGAACAGCTGATTTTTTTTTCGCGATTTCAGATTTGGTCCCATAGTAAAAGTTGTTGATAATGATTAGTACAATAACCCCTTCAGAGGTTGTGCGTTATTTAAGTTACACCTTGTATATCTGTTACCGGCCAAAACCGATTTCAGGCCAAACTAGTTTGTCCTAGGCCAAACTGGTTTCTAGCTTAATTAGCCATTTCGTTAACAGCCTTTGGAAGTAACGCCCGCCGGCCGCTGCCGCGGCGCCACTCGCTTCGCTCACTCGGCTCGCGCGCTTTTGGTCACAGTTCTAACCTAACCTAACCCATTTAATCGGCGTGCCCCGGCTTAATAAACCAGTTTGGCCTAGGACAAACTAGTTTGGCCTGAAATCGGGTTTGGCCAGTAACATATACAAGTCACACTATATACAGGTACTTCGTAGCACGACCACGCTAAAATTGTAGCTGGCATAAAAGTTAATGAAACGGGAGATTGCCTAAAAATGTGTACTCATTATGTACTCCTATTTCATATAGATCTGATGATGCGTTTCGGAGACAGATAACTGAACTCCTCAAAAAATTACAGCAAATCAACCACGATTGCAGCAATCGCATAAATATGCATTGTTTTTACCCCAAGGATGATGAAATTTCGAATTGGTGTGGGGTAGGTACTGTAACTAAAAAGAGAAAAATAAAAACTTTTTCCAAAAAAATAAAATTATCTTGTGAAGAAAATTTCGAACTCAACGCGGGCGAGACCAGTGGCAAAAGCTACTAGGTAGGACACTTACTTGTTATTTTGTAACGCTTTTCTCTCTTCCTCCTGGTAGTACTCTTCGTCGTGCGCCAGCAGCAAGGTGCTGGGGTCCACGTCGACCTGCACGCTCTCCAGCAACATTAGGCAGTCCCCATTGCCCGCCTCGGCCGCGTTGGTGTCTGAGGACAACATCAAATTGTATTTTATTCTACCATCAGAAATCCACACTTCCCAAGTCACCGCCACCATCCCTCACTGCCTCACCATCACCGAAATTACCAAAATTAACAAAATCACCAGTTTCACCACCATCCAACCCAAAGGAGATAGACGCTGGTGACTCCACCACAGTCTCGGTACTTTCATCAGGAGATGCTGAGAAGATGATCGATGATATACAGAGAAGGATAGCCGGATCCATCAATATCTTGATGAAGACTCTGAATGGAGTTATCGGTGATGACAGGAATGTTGGGAAAAGGTGAGTTTTGTGTTATTCATCATCATCATCATCATTTTAGCCGAAAGACGTCCACTGCTGGAGAAAGACTTCCCCAAAAATGCGGAGGGTTTGCCATAATCACCACGCTTGGCTTTGCGTTTGCATAATATGCAAACGCAAAGCATTTTACCACCATATTATGGTGGTAAAATGCATAGACAAGATGCAGCCGATTCTCTGATAACGACACCTACGAAAACAAATGGGATGGTGCTACTTTTAAGTCCTGCAACACAAGGAACACTCTGCTCTATCTCACTCGGGAACCTTACATCTAACTTATTAAGGTGAAACTGTATCACTAAATATTATAAAACAATGTCCAGCTCCGCGTCTGTCTGTCTGTCTCACTCAAAAACTACTGAACGGATTTTCATGCGATTTTCTCCAATAGACAGAGTGACTCATGAGAAAGGTTTAGGAGTATAATTTATTAAGGTTTTGTGTAAATTGGTTAAAGCGGGCGATGCCGCTGGCCAAAACTAGTCGTACCGTAACAAATATGGCTCCATTAAAATCACTCAAAAAGGTGTTAATGCCTTTCGCGTTCAATACAATAATGCATTCAGGATGCTGTTGGGGCTGCCACGCTTTTGTAGTGCTTCAGGTATGTTCCCGGACGCGCAAACTGACGGCTTCGCTGCGATCAGACGCAAGCGTGCAGCAGCTCTGTTACGCAGAGTGCGTACCAGCTCCAACAGTCTCCTGGTTGTCATTGCTAGCAAGCCAGATTGCCCCATTATACACTTTTTAAGCCAGCTACATGTACGTGCTAGTATAATTGTTTAGACACAGTTTTTTGTAAATATTACTAACACAGCTTGTAAGCAAATTATTACTAACATTTATGAGTCCTGGATACTTGAAAATAAATGTTTTATTATATTATTCTTATTGTAAATTCATCAATACAACCCTCGAGTTCTTTTTAATTCCAGTGAATGACTTTTTCATGAAATAATTGTGTGTAGTAGTGGAATTTCGCAAGTGACCTAGGAGCTTCATCTTCTGCTAAGCCGTTTCCTAACTATGGGTTTATAGGGTTATAGGGTTAGATTCCAGTCTAACCAGATGCAGCTGAGTACTAGTATTTTACATAGAGCGACTGTCTATCTGACCTATAGCACTGATAGCACTGTATTCTTGGGCTTAACCTTGGATGCCAAGCTCCAGTGGGGCCCACATATAGATAAATTGTCGAAAAAGCTTAGCTCTGCAGCATACGCTGTTAGAAAAATTCGTAATTTAACTGATATAGAGACAGCCCGTTTAGTGTACTTCAGCTATTTTCATAGTGTAATGTCGTATGGTATTCTGTTGTGGGGAAATGCCGCCGACATTCAAACTATCTTTGTGTTGCAGAAAAGAGCTGTTCGATCAATTTATAAATTAAGTCCGAGACACTCTCTCAGAGAGAAATTTAAGGAGATTAATGTAATGACTGTGCCTTCACAGTATATTTTTGAAAATCTTTTATATGCCCCTAAAAATATTAAATCAGTGATATCCACAGTATAAATACTAGGAACAAACACAAATTTGTTGTACCATCAACAAGGCTCAAAAAAATAGGTGGATCATTCAGATGTCAATGTTATACGCTTTTATAACAAACTTCCAAGCCATGTTCAAGATCTAAGTCTTAATAAATTTAAATCATTCATTAAACGTAAGTTGTGCCTGAAAGCCTTTTATACCGGTAAGGATTATATTGAGGACAAAACATCTTGGGATTGACCTGCTCCAATTTTTGCATACTGAATGTTGTTCTTTTGTTTTTTTTTTGCAAACTTATACTCTTCGACATTTCATTATTATGTAGTCAGACTTCCGAGGCACGGAGGTGTCTCGATCCTACTTATATTTGTAAGTTTGTTACTCTATCACGCAAAAACACCTGAACAGATTTGAATGAAATTTAGCACACAGATAGATTATACCCTGGATTAACACATAGGATACTTTTATCCCAGTCCCGTGGGATCATTTCCACCCTCCGCGCGAAGCCGCTGGCAAAATATAGTATGTAATAAATGGTTCACCATCCACGAACCGACCGCGACCAGCGTCGCTTAACTTTAGATCCCCTACCTTAGAAGAAACACAAACGTAATTAAAGATATTTTATTACAAAACTTACCAATAAAAATCACGATAGTCCTGTGGCTGGGGGAACAGGGTACTTCGTGGATTCCCCCATTCCCCCAAACGTAGTGAAAACTGTTCACAAAACGCGTGCGCTGTGTCCGAGCTCTGACCGTCAACTGAATTTAGAACTTGTAAGTCAATATACACACGGACATAATACAATCGCAGGGAATTTCATCAACACTGGATTTTGAACTCTCGGTGGTAAACCGAGCATTGAGAATCCAACAGAGTGCGGCGCGAGTGAGTCTCAGCGCGTCGAACAAACAGTGTTGGATTTTCAACTCTCGGCGCTGAGAGGTGCGTTTAAAATCCAGTGCACCAAAAATTCCCGCTGCGATTTTATTACGTGTGTGGGCTCAAAGTTGTTGGTATAAATAGCTAGCGATAGTGTTCATAGTGTTCCACTAATAATAGGTCAAAAGTAACCATTGACATACGAAAAGCGACCTTACTACTATGTCATAACGGCGCTGTTACCGTGGACTAGCGGTTGACAGCCGGAAATCCGTTGCGATAATGTTTTGTCGAATATTATCTCCATATAGCTAGTATCGGAGTATTCCCATTTTAAGGTATTTTTTATTTGTTAATTATTTTCATTATATTCCTGGTAAATATTCCAATCTGATTTGGGAGTTATACGTTGCGTTGCCCTGTTCGTCGTATAGTGGAATCGTATAATCGCAACTTCATTGACATTGATATTTTTGTATGTTCCAAATCTAAATTTAAGTCTAATGTTTTAAAAATCTTATCTAATGATAATAAGAAATAGCATGTGTCCTTTATTCTATATTTAATTTATTTCAACCGTTTTAATTATTTTTATTAATGAATTGTCAATTCCGTTTCTTTTATTTTCTTTTATAATCTTAATTCTTATTTGTGATAGTAAGAAACAATCCCAAATATGTATATAATTTTGTCCAAAAATTAATATGTAATATTTTTTTTTTCCTTTTATTTTCAAACACTTAATTATTTGATTGTACTGTATTTTAATCGTGTATTTTAATAATATTTTTTCTTAATTTTAAATAATATAATTATCTGAGTAATGATACTCTAGTGGCACTTTTTACCTAATTTTAATTTTGTTAACATGCGGATAATGTAGTGAGCTGCAATATTGTTAAAACTGTATTTATTATTCTTATTTGTAAACATCTTATATTGTAGCTGTTTATTGTCCCATAATAAATAAAATAAAATAAAATAAAATATACAAGCTTATGGCTAAGTAATAACAGCCGGACGGGTCGAGCGATCAGGTTAAGCTACGCTTTCCGCGGTTGTTCCGTAGATGGGTGACCGTCTTTACATACAAAGACCCCTCCGTGCCTCGAAAAGCACGTTAAGCCGTTGGTCCCGGCTGTCATTCATGGATCTTTGACAGTCGTGACGGGTCGTCAGAAGCCTGAAAGTCTGACAACCAGTCTTACCAAGGGGTATCGTGTTACCCAGTAACTGGGTTGTAGATATCAGACAGGCAGTCGCTCTATGTAAAATACTGGTATTCAGTTGCATCCGGTTAGACTGGAAGCTGACCCCAATATCGTTGGGAAAAAGCTGGGCAGATGATAACAAGGTTTAACACAATAGTTCATATTTGACTACTGAAAGGATTTCAGTAACTTTCGTTTTTTTTTTATATATATTTCTTTTGCCATACCTACCGCCGTCTGACCCAAAGAAAATTCTATTTAATTTAAAGGCAATAAGACTTCATTTTAAATGCATCAAGTAATGCTAGGGTCAACAACTAATAATTCTTTAGGAAGTCTGGAACAATGTCTTTGTATACATTTTTTGGGTTGGGCTTTAAAAATAAAGTTTTGGTCATTGTATTATGGTTTTAACTCAGTACTGTAAAGGTTTTTTGCTTGTAGAATGCAACCTTTATGTTAATACAGGCCGGTAATGAAATGACTGTCACATTTGAACTATCACGATGATGTGACTAGGATTCTATCCTTCAAAGAGAATAGGATAGGGTTTATCCTGAAGAAAATATAATTGATTGTATTAGGCGCGGCCTTATTATAATATATATAAACCTGTCTAATAACATAATACACGTGGAGTCACGTGTTAAACTCTATTAAATATTTCATTTATAGTTAGATCCCCTCGGTACCTACAGTACTCTATTTGGGATGTGTGACGTCTTGCGTTAATTAAAATGATGTTATACTATACATACATAAACTCACGCCTTTTTCCCACGGGGGTAGGCAGAGACTACATAACGCCACCTGCTGCGACGCTTACATACTCCATTTGCCTCGTTTACGTTCATACATCTGCAGGCTTAGCACGAGCACCGATTTGTCGACGAAAGAACAGACATGACCATTAACTAAATCACGTACAAAAGGAGTAAATATATTCTTCTATTAATTATCACAGTTCTGCGTTGTAAACGAATCATAATTTTGTAGATAATCGTATATACTTTGTGGCCGTCGAGCAGAAAGTTTGTTGTCAGTGTGATTTTGACAGTTTGGGAAGAAATATTTTTCTGAAATAGTCTACATTTATAAGGACTTAGACAAAGATTGTTAGAAACGAAAGACAAAATTACAGATTGTAGAAATGTGACTTTGTATAGAAAAAGCACTGTCTATTCTTCGTAGAAATAGAAAACGTCATGCTAAGCCCGCTGGTCATACACGCACGCTGGTTGCGAGTACTACGCACCTGATCTTTCTGAAGAACATCACCAACAAGGTCACTAATGTCCTCCTAGGGCGCCCCCTCGCGGCGTGTCTACTCACATCTGTCTTGTAAATACCTTTTGTTAACCGCCCTTCATTCATCCTCTCAACATGACCAAACCATCTAAGCATCCCGGGTCGACGGCGCGTTGTGTTCCACGCGCGCCTCAAAGAGATGTCAGCACCAACTGGTGGGGTCCGCAAGGGCCGATGCCTGCCAGGGGTGCGGGTTGTTCGAAAGAGATACCGCGGCCCCTGGCACACAGGCAACTGAGGGAACACGGGTGGGTTTTAGCCAGTAAAAGTCTGACACGCCCTCCTGCTCCACCCAGAGCGGGAGAAGTTAATTGATGATTTCCCACCCAAAAAAAAAAGATTACGTTATACGGGCTGATTTTTTAGTCACCGTCCAAATTTTTCAGGGTCATAGTACCCGTGAAATTGAACAACTTTCTCCAAGGAACATGGGTCGAAATATGAAAAAAAAAAATCGACCTCCCATGCAAAATCAATAGTTAGCTGGTCGATTTTGTATGGGAGGTCCGATTTTTTTTTTCATATTTCGACCCATGTTCCTTGGAGAAAGTTGTTCAATTTAACGGGTACTATCACCCTGAAAAAATTGGACGGTGACTAAAAAATCAGCCCGTATAGATACATACCAAGTTAATAAAAGCGTGTTAGTAATAGTTTACCAAACTAAAAAACACGCTTTAAAAACCAAACTAAAAAAGAAGAAAATAATTTAATTCAATTAAAAAGCGTGGGGTGCTTTTTGAGGTATTTTTTATAATCAATTAATATCAAGCACCCCACGCTTTTTAATTGAATTAAATTATTTTCTCCTTTTTTAGTTTGGTTTTTAAAGCGTGTTTTTTAGTTAAACAAAACAAAACAAAACAACAAACAAACAAAATGGAACCTGATTTCCGAATTAAACGATAATTATTATTATTAAACTATTATTTATTTTTCAGTTTTTTTTCCCTTTTTTTATTGAATTGTCATCGGTCCTCGATAAGTTTACAAAGTTTAAATGAAATTCAAAATCGCGCCCAAAGAAGTCGGTTAGAAACATACAAGTGAAGCTAATATAAAGCGTGTAAAAATAACCAGTGGCGTACACAACGTTTTTAGACAGGGTAGGCAGACATTAAAAAAAGGGGAAAAAATACAGAATAACCGATTTTGCTGTACCTACACAGCATGCAACCTATGAGGCAATTAAATATATATATGATACATATTGTTTTGTATTGAATTTATGATAGACTTTATCTTTAGTTTGTATTAATTGGAAATCCGGAGTACAACTACTTTTAACGATCACTTCTTTTTTTTTCACCGAAATTTAGTTCTGAAAATGCATCATGTTTCATTTCTCTATACACACACCACCTGAAGAACTTTCACAGTGAATATTATCTATTTCTCACAATATTATCAACGTTAAAATGTTTAATACATGCTATCTTAATTCACAACCAAAACAAATAAATCAAAACAAACAATGGCGTCGGAAATCGGAATATAAAAATAATATGACGAAAAAGTAATGGTTGTTTATTTAGCGACAATTCAATGAAACAATGCTACTTTTCAAAATAGTCGCATAGCCAACTTTGTTCGGAAAACTTCGGTAACTTTCGTAACTCGTCGTGTTGTAAAAAAGCGTAAAAAGCCAGTACCTACCCTGTACGGATGTGTGCGTTAATTGTTACATTGTGTGCTACGTATGTAGGAACGCACACCCAATAAATCTGCATGACTACGAGAGCACACATATAAACATTAAAACGCGAATAGTTCGTGTCTCTACCGAGGCACTCAGCGGTGCGAAGTTGCGTCAAATTGTACGAACGAACGGGTATTGTGGTAACCGACAGTTGGAGCTGATTTATGAATAAAGATTTTTTGTTTATTGATAAAATATTTAAGTATTAAATATTTATGTGATTTAGGTAGGGTAGGCAGTGTCTTTCTGTCTTTATGGATTGCACGCCACTGAAAATAACATACCCTTATCGACAGAGATCTCAATAAACACCGGATCAGCTTCCTTAACATCTTCAATCTCAATAGGCTCGTCCTCTCGCAGCTCGAACTCGACCGGCACCGTGAGCCCCACCGGCGCCGGCCTCAGCTCCGGGACCAGGGCCGGGTTGGGGACTGTGTTCTTTATGTGGTAGTTTGTTATCATGTCTTCTATGTCCTCTTTTTGGTCCAGGGGGGGGATAACCGGGGCAGTGGGAGGGCTGGAACGAGAAAAAAAATCAGATCAAAGAATCAGCATTGCCATCCAACGTGGCAGCGCTGCCAGCATTTTGGGTACTTTATTCACTGACAGCAATGTGCATGAATTCCTTGATGCCCAGTGAGCTGTTCCCCTTTTTTTTACTTTATATATTTGTACATAAGTAATATATTTATTTGAGTGTTACAAAGCCCAATTTATTTCAGACATAATTGTAAGCCGTAAAGCCGCAGGAATTCGCTGGACGTGAGAAGCATAGAACCGGTCGAAGTGGAAATGCTTGGGGAGGCCTACTTCCAGCAGTGGACGTCTTTTGGCTGAAATGATGATGATGATGATGATGAACAACACACAACTCACCTCTTCCCGACATTCCTGTCATCTCCGATGACCCCATTCTGAGACTTCATCAAGATATTGATGGACCCGGCTATCCTTCTCTGTATGTCATCGATCATCTTCTCAGCATCCACTGGGGAAGGTACCGAGACTGTGGTGGAGTCACCAGCGTCTATCTCCTTTGGGTTGGAAGGTGGTGAAACTGGTGATTTTGGTGTATCCGGTGATTTTGGTGTATCCGGTGATTTTAGTGTATCCGGACATTTTGTTAATTTTGGTAATTTCGGTGATGAAGGGGCAGTGAGAGATGGGGGCGGTGACTTTGGAAGTGGGATTTCTGATGGTGATGTGGGGTTCTGTAAGAAGAGAAGATTGTTTATTTAATGTACAAGATTCTATCATTATAATAATAATAATACCAGGCTATTATTGTCCTATTGCAGGGCAAAGGCCTCTTTTTATACAGAGAGCATTGATCACTCCAAGATATAAGCATCATCAGTCTATAATGTTACCACTGCTGGGACACAAGCCTCCTCTCTGTGTGAGGGAGTGGGCCATAATCCACCACGCGGGCCCAGTGCTAGGACAGGCAAGCAGGACTAGGCAGTTCTAGGACATGTTGGCCTCGCAAACATGATAAGATCTTCACACTATCTCTGCCGCGGTCTACCTTGACGGCGATGTCCTTCCTACGTACGTGCTTAAATGATTTTATTTCAGTAAGTAGGTTTGTACAAACACTTTTACACGTCAATCATGTTTTAAAAACTAGATGAGGTCGGCAGTTCTTATCTGACTACTCTGAGAAGAAAAAGAAAAAATAAACTCAGAGGTCACAGTCTCTTTTAAGGTCCATACATAATCTTGATCAGATCATGTGAAGACCATGTAGATTGATGTCTGAAATGGTCTTTTGAGGAAAGAACCACATAGGTTCCAGTCAGTGCAGCTCAACTCAAAACTTGAGGAGCTCAACGTTTGCCACGGGTGCGGGTTGTTCGAAAGAGATACCGTGGCCCCTGGCACACAGGCAACTTAAGGAACACGGGTGGGTTTTAGGCAGTAAAAGTCTCGCTCCGCCCTGAGCGGGAGAAGTTATTTGATCATTTCCCAAAAAATAATAGTTTAAAAAACTAATAAACACGCTTTAAAAACCAAACTAAAAAAGGAGAAAATAATTTAATTCAATTAAAAAGCGTGGGGTGCTTTTTGAGGTATTTTTATAATCAATTAATGTCAAGCACCCCACGCTTTTTAATTGAATTAAATTATTTTCTCCTTATTTAGTTTGGTTTTTAAAGCGTGTTTATTAGTTTTTTAAACTATTATTTATTTTTTAGTTTAGTTTTTTTAGTTCTGCTAACTACAAAAACGTGACTTTTTTTCTCAATTTTTTTATTATTATTGAATTATCATCGGTCCTCGACAAGTTTACAAAGTTTCAATGAAATCTGACCGTTTAAAGTGGGTCAAAATCGCGCTCAAAGGAGTCGGTTACATACAAACATACAAACAAACCAACAAACAAACATACAAGTGAAGCTAATATAAAGCGTGTAAAAATAAAAGAGCTCAACGATAAAAAAAATAAACTGTTTGCGGGACTCACCAGCTGTTCTAGCAGCAGACTGGGCACCACCTTCCTCTTGAGGCGAACCTTCCCGCGCACGCTCTCATAGTCTTCGGCGTTGAAGTGGCGACTGCACACCACCGTGCCTAGGGGCAGCTTACCCTGGATCGGGATCAGCTCCAGCCATTTACGACGGAGCGGCCGACTGGTTGGGAACCTGGGTAAAAAGGGGGTCTTTAAATTTGTATTTTTACTATTGATCATTTAAACTTCATCATAATGCCTAGGAGAGCAGTGGTGGCCCAGTGGCACCGGCCGTGACTTACGAGTTGTATGTCGTAGGTTCGACCCCGGCCAGGCGCTTTACTTTTTGTAAATGATTTAATCAACACATTCACCAGCTGCTCTCAAAACGGTGAAGAAAAACATCGTGAGGAAATCGCGGTACCGCGGCGGAGATGGTGTGACGATCATATTGTTACGCGCTAAAGCTAAAGTAATTAGTTACCACTAGCGCCATCTAGTATCGAGTAGCAGAATTAATTGAGTCAAGATCTATCTAGCAATTTCGATACCAGAATCTTCTAGAGTTATCAACATCTGTTCAGTCGGGGCCGGTATGTACTCGAAGATTCTAGATGCTTCGTTTCTCGAATGTTCTTAGGGCCCTATTTAATTGTCACGAACCCGAAGCTCGTAACAATATCATGTTTGCGGGGCCAAAATATCCTAGAACCAAAATTTCGAAGACATGTGACATCTACCAACCCGCACGGGGCCAGCGTGGTGTCACAATTAAGACGAACCTAACGGCACCTCTCAAGCTGAAATCGATCAAGCCGCTTAGACTACAGAGCGTGCCAAAGAAATATACATACATACATACATACACTCGAAAAACATAACCCTATTTCTGGCGCATTCGGGTAAATACTGGTATTCAGCTGCAACCGGTTAGACTGGAAGCCGACCCCAACATAGCTGGAAAAAAGGTAGGCAGACATTGGTATGCTGGTGTACTTACTCAAAGTAGAATGTCTCTTCAGAAGTAACCTCGCATCCTTCCACACAGCAGGGGCCCATGATGTGGCCGGATTACTTCCTGTAACAAACAGAATCTATATATTATTACGTGAAGGAAAAACTTTGTACACCTTCTTACGAAAATTCCGCGGTCGGATGAGTATGATTATGACACAGTTTGGGGTGTATTCACCAACGATGATTAAGCAGCGTTTATAAATAAGGGGGTTAATGATTATATGAAGAAGGAGTGCAGAAAACAAATATTTTTACAAATTTGAAATACATTAAGTTTGAAATTAATACAAAACACAAAAATATTTATTTCATCATAAACATTGTGCCAGACATACATTGAGGCTGCCCCAGTAGGTTACAGAAGTACTTGTGTCGGAGCTGTCTCGCTCTTCCTATGAGTTGTAGCTTAACAATGTTTTAGACGGTTTAAAAGAAAATAAAAAATTATATAAAAATAAAATAATAATAAAACATTAATTTTGCAGCTCTCGGTGTGTGTGTGTGCGTGCGTGCGTGTGTGTGCGTGTGTGTGCGTGTGTGTGTGCGCGTGTGTGTGTGTGTGTGCGTGTGTGTGCGTGTGTGTGCATGTATGTGTGCATGTATGTGTGCATGTATGTGTGCATGAGTGTGTGCATGTGTGTGTCCATGTGTGTTAGTGAACCATGGTCGAATTTTGACCACTGGGCGACAACTGTTAATAAAGTAATGACCATATAGTCGAAGTCGAAAGTATATATTTAAAATAGGCACATTAAAGTTACTTTTGAACGTCAACATTTACATTCAAATAGAATTAATTGATTGTAGTCGCCCCTTCCAAGTTTAGCAGTGGTGGCCCAGAGGTAACGGGCGCGACTCACGAGATGTAGGTCGTAGGTTCGAACCTAGACAGGTGCCTAACTTTGTGTAAATTACTCAATCACCACTGCTCTCAAAACGGTAAAGGAAAACATCGAGAGGAAACCGGCATGTCTTAGAACCAAAAATTCGAAGGCGTGACATCTACCAACCCGCTGGGTCCGCGTAGTAAATTACGGCCCACTCCCTCTCACCGAGAGTAGATCTGTATCCCAGCCTATAAGGTTCCCACTATTATAGGCTGTTACGTATGCCCCTTCCAAAAGTTAGTTTCGTATGGAGAAGAATGGGCCATAAACTATACCATTAGTCTTGTTTTTTTTTACAATATTATTTTAAATTAAATAATTTAAATATGTATATAATTTTATGTGAAGACCATGCACCTAGAATAATAATAAAATAATTTATTTCCAAAAGTAAATTACAAAGTAGTTCTTTTTTTTTCTTCTTTTTTTTCAAACGTTGCCCCACACTAGGAATTTCTCCAGTATTGTGGGTGCGTTTACAAACATTTAAACCCACATACACAAACAGCCAGACCCGGAACAACTACTTGTAGGTCATACAAATATTTGTTCCGTGCGGGAATCGAACCCGCGACACGCAGCGCAGCAGTCACTCGCTTAACCACTGCGCCAACCGTGCCAGTTGTTGTGTGTTAGCAGTTATGCTTTTACAGCTTAGGACTTACAAGTGCACAGAAATTTGATCAATGACCCACATGCTAGGTGCAACTTGTGTTACAGGGGGAGAATAGAATTACCATACCACAACAAGTAAAAGGAATTGAAAATTAATCAATAAAGCAAGGGATAAATTAAATCTATCATAGATATATGGTCTACTATTTACCAACCCGCACTGGGCCCGCATGGATTAAGGCCCACTTGTTCTCAACGAGAGCAGGCCTGTGTCGCAGCAGTGGAAACAATATAGGCTGACTATGTTATGTTATATATACGGTGCTCACATATTTACAAACATTGTAAAAGTAAGTATGGGATTATCCAATTTTTTTATGATACCCTCGAAGGGACAGGCAGAGGTGGCACCTATAGTACGCACATGTTTCACCAGTTATGTTCAAGATCCATGTAAATTCTGCCTGGTCAATCGACCGGCCAGACTTCCTGACTTCAGGCTGTTAGTGAGAAATTCCAGATGAAAAAAACCCAATAACACTACCCGAACCAGGACTCAAACCCAGGACCTCATGCTCAGCAGTGGTCCTGACAATCACTAGATCAACAAGGGTAGACTCCCTTGTTGATCTAGTTCATAATAATACAATGGGAACATTTCAAGCAAATGCATTCTTGAGTATTTTCAGTCTATTCTGTTCCCACTGATGAGACACAAGCCTCCCTATGAGACGGTGTGGGCCGTAATCCACCACACAGCACCTCGTCCCACCATTTTCTATCTATTAATCATCATTCTCGAATGGGAATAATGAGGATAAGGGTGGGAGAATTCCCACCCTTATCCCAATTTATGTGGGGTCGCCGCAACAAGTATTTTCTCTTCCACACTTCTCTATTAGTCGTCATCTCCGTAGTCGCTCCCTTTCTAACCATATTATCATTCACACAGTCCATCCATCGTGTCTTTGGTCTCCCCCTACTCTTATAGCCATCGACATTCATACTCAAAACTTTCCTCACAACATTTTCCTCATTCCTCCGTATCACATGCCCATACTGTGACAACAGATTTCCACACAACATTTCAGTTATCGGTGCCACTTTCAGGCTTCCTCTTATGTAGTAATTTCTTATTCTATCCATCCGTACAACACCACACATCCCTCTATTTATTAATATTTAATTTAAATTATTATTGGCAATTCCAGCCCAATTCCATTTTGGCATGGAATTGGGCTGAACACATCTGCTGCATGTCAGACGACCAATGGGCCAAACTTACGACCCAATGGGTCCCTCCTAATGGCAAGCGACGTCGCGGTAGGCCCCGACGGAGATGGCGGGATGAGCTGGACTCCTTCAACAAGAACTGGTCACTAGCAGGATTAAACAGAGAGAAGTGGAAGGAGGGTAGAAAGGCCTTTGCCCTGCAGTGGGACATCACAGGCTTTTGATTATAATAATAATTGGCAAGTGCCAAGCGTGGCTCAACCTGATCAGTTGGTCCATGTGGCTGAGATAGCTTGGCCACAAGCCTATTATAATCCCTACTGACAATATAAATGCGAAAGTAACTCTTGTCTGTCTGTCTGTTACGCTTTCACGCCTAAACCGCTGAACCGATTGTCTTGAAATTTAGCAGAGATATAGCCTGGGATATAGAGAAGAAGATAGGCTACTTTTTACGCGATAACTGACAACCACGCGGGCGGAGCCGCGGGCAAAAGTTAGTATTAAATAAAATATTTAATTTCCCCTTTGCATCAAAATACTACAAGAAATTGTTTTTTAAACTTAGGGATACCATACCCATACTAAAATTTCCCACAATTTATTTATTTATTTAATACAGAAAGCCGTCTGTTTTTTTTAATGTTTATGTTTAATTGAAAAAGTACCAAAATCAGGAGCATAGGCAGCCTTGAGTCGGATCTTATTATAAGGGCTTTATCATAATATGCAAGTAGTGGCTTTAATAATAAAATAAACATAATTATTCAATTGGAAAATAAAATAATTAAGAAAAAAACATACCTAATTTTGTCCTTTTACGATAATATAAATAGAAAAGATTGCCCTTGCCTGCCTACCCCTCTTAAATTATGGCGCGCCAATATCTTCTTATATAGTTTAACAAACAAATTGAGTGACACTTGCTTGCAACACATTCTAAACCATTATGTGAAGTTCTAAATTAACAACAAAATAAATATTAATTTTCCCAAAATTAATGTAAATTACCCACACCTGGCAACCCTAACGACTTGTACAGCCGAAAAGCAATAACCAGTCGCGGAGCCTTATTCCGAAAGCTATATCGCAGCAACATCGAAAACACAAGATCAACCTTATTACTGTTCGACATAGAGTTTATAATGCCATATCAAATGCAACAAGCTCGATCGCGTTCACGAAGCGATTTTCAGAATAATACCGCGTCGATAATTAATGCATTGCGTTTTAAAATCGATACTTAACCCATTAAATTCAATAAATAAACGTAATCTAATGTTTGTAAACAATCCTTACGGGATTTTTCGCGCGAAAACATCGGTTGAAAGGTTAGAAATACATAATTGAAATATCACAACATACCAATGAATGGGAGGCTCCTAAGGCAGTATGGTGTTGTTTTATGGTGGGGTCTTAAATGTTTAACTATTATTACACACACATTCACATAAAATCTTCATAATAACCGGTGTTTTGTTAAATTTTTAGCCTGAAAAATATTTACTCGGCCTTTTTTTCGCACTTTTGACAAATGCTAGTGATGTTCGCGCACATCTTTTGAGCACAGATTAAAATGTTGACTTTTGCGTCTTTAGTCGATCGATTATAAATTACAACAACAAACGAATAAGCATTGTTTAGGCCTTTACTGGTATATGCTAGTTCAAATTATTATTCAGACCAAGCCAAACATATTTTTACTTTGTAGAATATTGTCTTACTGACAGAAACCTATAACGGTCATTGAGACATCACACTAATTCTCTCAGAGGGAAAGGTAGAATTCTATTTTACACCAATATTTCTAATGTTGTGAGTCTTACGGGACTTACGCCCGGTTGTTACTGAGAAATTCGTAATGACAATCGCGCTTGCGATAACTAAAAACCAACGAGGCATTTTTTAGACTGGATTTAGTGTTGAAATGCAATGTTTATTTACCTACATAAATAAGTACATCTTATAATTCTATGTGAGTCTAACAATGCAGGGCCATGTCTAGAAGGGCCTTTTGAAGAAGAAAAAGCTATTGCAGCTCTGACCTGTCGCATACCAAAATGCTCACTATACCTAAATGGGCACTGACCGACAGCGACGGTCAGCGCGAGCGCGTCCATTTATTTCAATAGGGTATTTTATGTCGTATTTTTACTCTATATGAGAAAAAATCTAAATATATAATAATGAGATAGCATAAGCAAAATGCAGTCGGAAAATGTTAGTTTTAGTTCATGAAATAACAAAATTAATTAAATAGCTGCCATGTTATTACGTCATATGGCGTGTCAATGAACAACTTTGTACTTTTATTATTTTCATAACCAAAGTAATTTTTATTTATAATATCTTACATTCAGGAACAGCAAACCAACGATAAGTAGAATAATAACTATTTTTTTTAAATTATAAACATTTATCATACAAAATATCAGCGCATTTGGGTACTTAGCAAACTGACGTCATACCCACAGAGCAAAATGGCGTCCACTTCCACTGCATCCAGCGTTTTCGTCAGATTACGCGCGAAATTTGAAAATGCAAAATTTTAATGCATTTTTATTGCACATAAAAATGTAGTTTTTTAGTGGTTTATAAGCACTTTAGAATGTAAGTGGGACACTTTTCAGAAATGGGTGTATACCCTAATCGCGACCGATGCATAAGCGCATAAATGTAGTCGTATACCTACCATGTATACAAATAAAAAGCATTAAATAAACAGAATATATTTATTTTTCATTATGTTTTTATTATGTTTCATTTAAGCACCTCGATTCGAGCGCATTTGATCGAGGTGGTTAATGAAACTCACACTAGGGCTACAGAAAGTAAATAAAGTGATACTATAGAACGTTTTCTACATAATTCTAGGGGAACAATTATTGGTTTTACATGTGACTCACGTCACGACCTCGTTTTACAACTTCAACACAAAATTGCGTCCGTTTAACCGTTTATGTCAGCTAATGCTGATTGACACGGGTGAACCCGATTCACCCCGAAGTTAGCCGAAAGTTACCTGATATTGCCGCACTAGGTATACGAAGTTTCAGTCCGTCGTTACTTTTTGTACGGAAAACCGGAAGGCCTCTGGAGGCAGTCTTCCGGTTTTCAGAAAAAAAAAGTGACGATCTTTTTGGTTAGGACGCCGGGGATCATCGTGTAATCGTGCAAGCGATGGCCAATCAGAACACTATCTGACACGCTCATCACGCTTCTAATCATACTCAAAATCCTCATTCATCTTTCTTTTTATCAACATTAACAAAATTATTCCCATACACATTTCTTAAATGATACTTCGCCTTACAATGTTTCCGATACTGATTTTTATTGATAAACTTCTTAGCACAAAGTTTGCACTCTACGGGTCGCTCACTTGTATGCCTAAACATCGTATGACTCTTCAACCCAGGCACACTGAGAAACTTTCGATCACACTCCGGACACTCATACAGATACTTCTTCGTATGAGACCGCATATGAATTACAAGAGAATATTTGTTTGTATATTGCTTTCCACACAAATCACAGATGTACTTTTTCTCAATGTTATGAGTCTCTATATGTCGTTTTAAATCTGTCCATTGCCGCGCTTTGTGCCCACAAATGTCACAAGTAAAGGGTTTTTCACCTGTATGTGTTCTAGTGTGTACTTCCCTCGCGTTATGGTTGCGAAAACCAACTCCACAGTAAAGACACTGGAACCTCTTAACCCCAGTATGAATACTCATATGATAATGTAAATCTTTTTTGCAATTGCACACTTTCCCGCACTCTATGCAAGGAAATTTGTATTTATGTTGATTTATATGAGCCCGTAGATTGTATTCGCCGTTGGCAACAAACGAGCATAAGTTGCAGGAGAGTAGCTTTTCAAAATGTGTCATAATGTGTTGTTTGTAGACTGATTTTCGATAGCGCAGTCCACATTCTGCGCACTTGAAAACTGGCTGACTCAAATGCTCATATTGATGTAGTAAATAGTCACAGTAGTCTGAAAACGCTAGTTTGCATTCCTGGCAGAGAAAAGACTCTCCAATGTGCTTCTCTCTGTGAGCAATTAGGTCTGCATTTTTGTTGAATTTCTTGAAACATAGCGAGCATGTATATTGTTGTACAGTTCTGTTGTGGATACGGAAGTGATTTAGTAATGCCACTTTATTTTCAAACTCTTGCTGGCAAACTGGGCAGTTCAATTCCGTTTCGTCATCTGAACTGATGCAGTGAGTGGTTTTGTTGTCTGCTGGTTCTTTATATGAAATTCTGTAATAAGAAAATATTTAAAGATTTACAAATATTAAAAACATGGTATTATATGGAGAAAAGAAAAGAAAAGTCATTACTTTTGGAACTAATGTAATGAGAACTACAAAATAAAAAAATGTCCCAGTTTCCTATGTTGCAGTTTATTAAAAAAAATATATATATTAAAGAATCATTTTTCATGTGAAATGTTTTAAAAAGGTATGGGTTAGGTAAATAAATCTGCATATTATTATTCAAGTAATCCACTTACGGTTGTTCCGTGTTCCTCAATTTATATTTTTTAAATATTTTACTTTCATCTCCAAATACACCATATTCATCTTCACATTTCTCTTTTATATCTATACCAAGCAACTCCAACTCAGTTTTATTTTTTCTCTTACTCTTACCCCCTCCAACTATAATAACATTACTCTCTCTTTGTGCTATGTTACCCTCTTGCTCACTTTGTTTTACCCGACTGCCAAGAATGATAACATTTTCAAATTTTTCATTTACGTTTTCACTAGGTTCAATAGTATTATCAGTGTCTTTTCCTTGATTCGAATCTAGATTGCAGACACTCTCTTCTGATGTATCTTCTATTACTATTACTTCATTTAATTTAGATCCGTCTGTTTTAATTAAATTTTGGTCATCTTCATATCGTATCCCACTTGCCATGTTGTTGGATATTTTTCTTTGAATAGTATGTTAATATGGTTAATTAATTGTAGATTGCATGAGGGCTGGTCCCAGGGGCTGTGGGAAATCCTGGAAGGACTTGGAGAGGCTTTTGCTCAGCAGTGGGTCATTATAGGCTAAAAAAAAATAAGATTTATCACAATGTATTCATCAGTATCATTTTACATCAGTGTACCTACACCTTGGGAAATACATGTTTACTGTAGGTATTAGATTACCCTGCAAAACATGAACAAAAAAAAGACAAAAAACAAAAATCTTTCGTCAATCTATCTCAAAATATTTGAATATTAGCTGTTGCCCTGCTGTTGTCTTTATAATATTTTTTTTAGATAACCACATTGCTGATTATTTGCCACTTTAGCATTTTTTTAACTTTTGTGTACTTGTATCATTATCATTACTTCAACATTGCATTACATATTAATTCACGTACGTACTTGCTAAATTGAGTCATGTACCTAAAGAATATATTTATTGAATATCAACGGGATGTATTTAACCATAATAAACTGTTAGAAAATAAAGGAATTTAAATATTTTGTAAACAGACAGAACCTTGCTTGTTTCCTTGAAACTTTTATTTGACGTTACTTACTTACTAGTGATGTAGTGAGTAGAGGTTAAAAAAATCGAAACGTGGAGATGCCAATCGATTGTGTTTTTAATATAATGCTGAAGCATCTATTCCCCTCGTACATGAATCATTACGTTTATAACTACCTAACATAGTTAATAAATCATAAATCGGTGAGTTTTCCCTTTATAACTCAATTATGCCGAATCGACTGAACAAGGCGAGGTGTACGCTTGAACGCTGTGCGCGCCACATTTAATTTCATTCGAGTCTTTTTGTTTCTAAGCAATACAATCGATAAAGTAAAGGGGAGTTCCTTGGACAGAAACGGCACAACCTAATCTACTGGTTCTTTCCGTTTTATAGCAAAGCTGAGAAATAAAGAACGATTTCTGAAAATTGTATGAATGTGGATGGCTATAAAAGTAGGGAGAGATCAAAAACAACGATCCTCGATTCATCCATAGGATGCAGACCATACAGAACCGATTCCTCCGGCAAGCCACAGGCGCCCCTTGGTTCGTTCGGAACGAGATCCTCCATCTTTATCTGAAAATCCCCACGGTCAGTCAGTTCTTGAAACGCAACTCGAAGCGTTTCTTCGATAAAGCCGAAATTCACCGCAATCCCTTGATTGTGAAGGCTGCCACTTATGTCCCCAGTAGGATTAGCTCTGTCCGACGGCCGAGACATGTCCTCACCGACCCAGACGACTCCATTACTATCCTTCAGGAAAGCAATAGGGCCACCAGTACAGTTCGCACACACCGCACAAAATCGTTCTTCCGACCTCGCCGCCGAGGTCCTCGCGCCCCGCGAAGACCCCTAGTATCGGCGCCTAACGTCGAGACCCCCGACCGACCCTTGCTCGTTGAAGCGCCAGCTTGCGCCGCAGCTGAGCCAGTAGCTTTAAATTCCCCGATCAATAATAATGCCAACATTATGATCCAGCCTGTCCCCAATGATAGCTGTCCCCCTATCAGTGACGCCCTGAGCCGAGGTCCGTACCCCTCAGGGGGTGCCCTCAGCGTGCAGTCGCTTAGTATGTAAATTTTAGTTTGTAAGCCCTGGCTGGAGGCGTTAAGATTAACTTCTTAATGGCAGCCCCAGGAAAGCCCGGTTGAGCAGTCACGGCCTCTCAAGGCCAACTGCGAGATGCCCAACAAAAAAAAAAAAAACAACGATGGATGGACTGTGTGAAAGATGACATGGTTAGAAAGGGTGTGACTACCGAGATGACGACTAATAGGAAAATGGAATTAAAACTTTTAAACAAAAAAAATTACCGATTAAAACTTTTTCCAAAAAAAAAAACAACCGACTTCCAAAAAAACACTACAAAGTGAAAAATAACTTTAATTTCGGAAGTCGGTGTCTTTGGAGCTGTATTTGAATTTTTTGTCACCGCCTTCCGAAATTAAAGTTATTTTTCACTTTGTAGTGTTTTTTTGGAAGTCGGTTGTTTTTTTTTTTGAAAAAGTTTTTATTTTTCACTTTTTAGTGGTTCACATGTGCTTACACCTTCACAGCTTACTGGCGTGATGTTATGTTATGAACTGGTGTAAGCAATAGACAGAGATGAGATTTCAGCAATCCCAGTCCATTTGCTATCATTTATTGAGGAGTTCCGTTGCCTATCTCCGAAGTTCTTCATCAGATCTTCACCAAATTGAAATGGAACCACTCCGAGAAAGTACTCTTCCAAAAAATACCTAAATCGCTTTGTGTGCCTATAAAATTTGAAGAGTTCTCTCTATTTCTCCAGGATCCCATCATCAGATCCTGACTTTATGATCATGGGACCACCTGGGAATTATACCCTTTCAAACAAAAAAAAGAAAATCCAAATCGGTCCAGCCATCTTCGAGTAATCGGGGAACATACATAAAAAATAAATTTAAAAAAAAAAAGTTTCCGACGAATTGATAACCTCCTCCTTTTTGAAGTCGGTTAAAAAGAAAAAATAAACCATTTAGTCTAACGAAGCTCCTAAATTAATGTAAATTACTCATTTTGAGTAGGGGCCAAACGAACAATCAACGCAGATCACACAAGCTGCTTTTTAACCGACTTCAAAAAGGAGGTTATCAATTCTTCGGAACCTTTTTTTATTTTTTTTTATGTATGTTCCCCGATTTCTCGAAGATGGCTGGACCGATTTGGATTTTGTTTTTTTTGTTTGAAAGGGTATACTTCCCAGGTGGTCCCATGATCATCAAGTCAGGATCTGATGATGGGATCCTGGAGAAATAGAGAGAACTCTTCAAATTTTATAGGCACACGAAGCGATTTAGCTATTTTTTGGAAGAGTACTTTCTCGTAGTGGTCTCATTTCAATTTGGTGAAGATCTGATGAAGAACTTTGGAGATAGGCAACGGAACTCCTCAATAAATTATAGCAAATGGACTGGGATTGCTGAAATCTCATGTCTGTCTATTGCTTACACCGGTTCATAACATAACGTCACGCCGGTATGCTGTGAAGGGGTAAGCACATGTGAACCACTAAAAAGTGAAAAATAAAAACTTTTTCCAAAACAAAAACAATCGACTTCCAAAAAAACACTACAAAGTGAAAAATTACTTTTAATTTCGGAAGGTGGTGATAAAAAATTCAAATACAGCTCCAAAGACACCGACTTCCGAAATTAAAGTTATTTTTCACTTTGTAGTGTTTTTTTGGAAGTCGGTTGTTTTTTTTTTTCTTGGCGCCTTGCTCTCCAGTTTCTATCTTCGTGGGTAGGTAGGTATTTTTTTTTTAACTTTTTTTAACTCGTAAGTCGCGGCCGTTACCACTGAGTCACCACTGCTCTCAAAATTTGAATGAAGATTGTATGTATACATATTATACAGGGTGTCCCAAAAGGTTACGTAGCTGGGAAGGGAGGTGATAGGGGTGGTCACAAGGGGGTCACCAGAAAAAAAAATCCCCTCTGGGTATTTAAAAAATAAATGGCATTTTTTTTACCCATGTTTGCAAAAATAAATGATTTGATTTGATTTAACTAAAAATTTTACACCTTGTGGGGCTATTTTGCTAACTGTACCTACAAATATTGCTTTATTTAAAAAAAATATGCTGTTATGTAATCGTCAATAACCCTTTATCACATTGAAATAAAAATAACAATACATATCTAACCAAGATTTTAAAGAAAATTAAGTTCTTGTTAGTTTAAAAAAAAAATAGTTTAAAAAATGCCATTTATTTTTTTAAATACCCAGAGGGGATTCATTTTTGTATTTTTCTGGTGACCCTTGTGACCATCCCTATAACCCCCCTTCCCAGCTACGTAACCTTTTGGGACACCCTGTATATAAGAATTGCTTGTTTAAAGGTATTAGTTATACATACGCGGAATACGCGTTGACATGAGAACCTTCTCCTTTTTAAATATACATTGCGGTGACCCCATTAAAACTGGGATAAGGGCAGGAGAGAGATAAGGAACAGAGGATGATAGGGTATGAAAGTTCGCCATTTTTCCCGTTTCACAATTCCATCGGTGACATGGCTTGCTCAATAAATAAAAGTGTCTAAAAGCAGTATAAAACTATACTTTTATTTACACAAAAAGCATATTTATTTATATCTTTATTTTGACCAAAATTAACATTATAACATCGATATAATTATATCAGTCGAGACGACAATTTTTTTTAATATTACCTATAACATACATAAGTAAACTCACGCCTTCTTCCCTTAGACCCATTACGCACTGTCGACTGGTCGCCGGCGACAGGCAGTCGCTTGTGCACAGAACATATATACTCTAGGGAGAAGAATAACGACTTCGTACAAAAAAAGTAAAGACAGTTTTGCTGCTCGCCATCTAGTGGCACCCCAGAACAACTAAAGGACGCAAATAGAGCGGGAAATTTGAAATATTTTAAAGTAAATTACTGCGTAATCGAAACTGAATTTTTCTTTCTTGTTGTGCAATAGGAATATGCTTAATTATCTCAAATTAGCATTAATGACGTACGTAATAATAATATGCTAATTTGACATAACTTTTCATTTCTATTGCACAGCCAGAAAGAAAAATGTAACTTCGTTCATTTCTTAATTCGCTCTACTAAACATTAGCAAAAAAAAACTCAGGAATTATAGTAAATAACTTTATTTGTAAGTAACAGTAACCGGTGAACGTCCACACTTATAATATTGTCGTCGAATTTCCGCGTTTATTACCGACGTTATAGTCACGTTTTATGAGCCACTTTTTCGAAATAGGTACAGAAACAGAGTCACTTTCTCAAAAAACAGAAACAGAGTCACTTTCTCGAAACACACATTCAGAGTCACTATCTCAAAATATTTGGATCGCACTGAGTCGAAACAAACAAAAAAACTTACAAGACAATAGGACTTTACGGCAAATTATAACAAACAACTCCGCCATCTTCTTGTTTGGTAACGTAATCAGTCAGTAGTGGTATGATTAGCGACCTAAAACTTCATAAAGCGTAATTTTTTAGTCTCGAGTATTAGGTCCCGATTTTATTTTTAACTCTAGCCACACTTGAAATAGCCCTTGTAGGTATGTCGTTGTTTCGACGTATAGAGTCGACACCCCCTGCGCTTGTGCGTCGCCACTACGCGACGAGTCGTCGAGTCGCCCGGGCGACCGACGACTAAGTGCGTAAACACTTATTTAAACTATAGTAACACACAGTCGCCATCGACCAAGTCGCTGGCGACCAGTCGACAGTGCGTAATGGGTCATAGAGATAGGCAGAAACCACAGAATGCAACCCGCTACGATCCGTATACACCGAGAAATTTTAATGGTCGTTTTCCCGCAGCGAAATGGTTTTGTCTTGGTATAATACAATCGTTTTACAAACAAATAAAATATTAGAAACAAAAATAGGCAGATTAACCAATGTGAAAGATCACCACGTGCGAGAGTTTATTTTGCTTTGAACACTTCTGCATCGCTGTTCCCTTTGTCGGCGGCGCGTGCGATTCGCGTAGTACCTACAATTTACCTCTAGTGTTACTATTGAGTAATGTTTTATCGAGTTGATGAATATTTTTTTTTATTATTTTAAAACAAAAAACTTTAATTTTTTACTTTTACTCTAAGCTTCGAAAGTACTCCTTATGGTAAGTTGTTCTGCCGCGGGAAAACAACCATTAAAATTTCTCGGTGTACTTATACCCCTTTTGTCTCGTTTACGTTCATACATCTGGTCACGCGCACGCCGGTTGCGAGTACTACGCAGCTGACCCTTCTGAAGAATATCACCAATAAGGTCACTAATGTGCTTCAACGGCGTCTCCTCACGGCGCCGGCAACGTTTCCACTCACATCTGCCTTACCTTTTGTTAGTCGTCTTTTACTCATCTTCTCAACATAACCAAACCAGCTAAGCCAGCATCGCATACAGGGTCACATTAAATTAGCTGGCAATACTTTAACCACGTGTTGGGAATCGATATAAAAAATAATGGAACAAAAATCGGTCAGCTGTTTTACTTAGTTTTTTTTCGAAAACCATAACTTAACAGCGTTTGGTTGTCTTAATGTAAGTGACAATGTCATTTAATGTTTTGAGCAAATTGGAATGATAAAAAAACCTTTTTTGTTTTACTAATTTTCGATTTCGATACCCACCCAACACGAGGGAAAAGTATTACCAGCTAATTTAATTTGACCCTGTATTTAACATAATATATTATATTATTAAATTATGTAAAGAAGGCCCTTTATAACAATCCTCGCTACGCCGCATCAAATTCTATATAAATATATCTTACAATAATTATAACGTATTGGTACTATTTTCAAATATGTACTTAGGAACTATATTATTATCGGGCAGTGTCGAACGCGAATTTTCGCAAAATGAATTTGCGCACTGGATTTACAACGCTCTGCTAAGCGCCAAGAGTTGAAAATCCAATAGTGTGGTTTCTTGACGCACTGGAATGCGCTCTGTTTGATTTTAAATGCTCGGCTCAATACTGAGAGTTGAGTCCCGTGCGCGTTTGAATTTAGTACGTTACTTTGCCGCCTGCTTTACATATACTGGGCGTACTGTACACGGCTTATAATGAGCAAAAATGAGACAATTTCCCATTACATTACAGCTACCTATATGTAAACATAGATTTATAGTATGTACATTTGTTTTGGCAGTTATGTTATAAATCCCTTATAATAGGGGGCGAGTATATTGCCATTAACCACCCACAAATCCACGACAAAGAAATGTAAGTGAGAAGAAGTATTTCATATACAGAATAATTAGATGCAAATCTCCTTATATCATAATAGCCTTTTCACAACTATGTTGGGGTCAGCTTCCAGTCTGACCAGGGGCAATGGAATATCAATATTTTACATAACTTCCACTGTGGGAAATACTGATTATAATGTTTACATTACAATACATACATACATACAATATTTATTAAATATTGTCTTGTTTATAAAGTTATTTCTTTTTTAAATATTATGCTATTCTACACCCTGTACAATAACGTAGTTTTAGAGAACATACTATACATCAATACAAATAGAAAGAAATGATGTTGTTAAATATTCGTATTCTAAGGAAAGTATATATCATAAGAATGTGGGGACAAAGTTTTACAATGTTTGCGATAATGAGCCTAGCTAAAGTCAACGCGCAGCACATAGCCTTCGATTGTACATCGGAGGTGTCCAATTATACAACTTATCTCATTACCTACCGTATGAGATTGCATATACCATGAAGATGAGTTTATGGAGGTTGTTGTAGAGAAACGATTACTCCAGCAAAAAGAATCGAGTTATGTCTCGGTTTATAGTTCCTTAATAAACCTAAATTATCTAATACAGTATTGCGGTATGCACTGTCACAATTCGCTGGTGCATGTCGGGGTGCTAGATCACGTTTACGCGCTTATAGAAGAGGAGTGTAAAAGAATGCACGCATTTCGGAAAGCCACCGTCTATGGCAAAGACATTCCAATTCCAAGTTTAACGAGAGTTTTGATACAGCTGTTACTTTCGCAGGTGCCGTCGCATCAGACGGATCTTGCGAGGGGTCGTATTACAATTTAAATGGTCGCGAATACGATAATGTTCTGGCTCACGGAACCGTAAAAATAATTATGTCTAGTGGAATTGCTATAAGAATGGATAAAGAGGATTAAGTCCAACTGAAGAGCGGCGTCTGAATCCCGCTAGCGGATACGGTTTTTGGAATATCAAAGAAAGCTATTCTTGTTCGCAGGAAGCCTGTCACGTAGTCTATTCAGGTCCAGCGAAGAAAATATTGACAACTCATAAGTTCGGGAGGTTCGACGGATGCGTTAAGAGCGTTTATTCTGAAAATGGGCAACGTCGCAAATAGCTGTCTTATATTTCAGTTTTGATTAATTTGGCGATATTGTTGTATGGAAATATGAAATATCGCCAACTAGTGACCTAAAATAATGATTATCAAATGCAATAATTAACATCTGAATATTTCGTTTTAGATGTAAAAAAGATCTTGGAAACTTTCCAAATGCCCTTTTTACACCTAAAACGGTTACAACATCAAATTTAGTGTTATAATTGCAAATCATTACTCATATTTTAGGTCACTAGTTAGCGATATTTCATACTTGTTTCCATACAAATAAAAACAGGTAAATATTTAACAGCTATTTGCGACGTTGCCAACTTTCAGAATAAACGCTCTTCAACGCTATGTTTGATGTAAAGCAACCAGAACAGGTTTTTACGTTAATGACAACGGGCAAGAAGATTGTATGCCAATTCAACATGTAACAAACGGAGCACCCGACATACGTCATATCTGAGGTAAAGTACGGCAATTTATACTTTCAAGCAGGAAGCTATACCTGCCACTGATCTAGATCTTTCTAAAGCGTCACTCGTCTCTTTCTTTCGCGTTCTGTCAGTAAGAGATAGCAATACTCTAAATTGAAGTTTAGGTGGTGAAAAAAAAGAATCGGCACCGCTATGTATTAGTCTTACTTTAGACAAAATAGATGTTTGGCTTTGAATATAATGTCACCGTAACATTATGAACATCGGCAGTTTATAATCTATCTCGGGAGATTACAAAGTATCTATCGAAACAATGTGAACTGCAAAAACCATTTACAATTTAACGCACTATTTTTCGATAGTTTATATTCTGTCCGTGGCAAACCGACAAATTGTAAACGAGTATTGCGACAGATATTAACTTGCGTTATTACTAAATAGTAGACTTGTGTAAGTAATGCGATGTTGCATTGCGCGTCATATAACTCGACCGCGTACTGTAGCATTACACATGACTTGACCAAATTAATCATGACACATGACTCTCAAACATGACGCGCGGGCCATGACGCGCTGTTCGACGTTCGTAAACTTCTATCTCGGTCATTTTCGCCCTGTGTGACTGTGTGCAAGTGAGAAAAAGCATGCGCCGCGCGCCGGTCGTTTGGGAGCGAAATAAGTGAACTATTATTTAGAACCGTATTCTTGAAGTAATAAGGTTTACGTTTTACTGGCAACGTAATCATGACTCTGTATCAGATCCTATGACATTACCTACGCTTTGCCGCGCGCTACCTATGATACAAAACCAAACAGTAACCCGAAACAAATATAAAACTGAGTGTTGTGTTTATGATTGTGAGGTAAATGATTGTGGAATTCATGAGGTATTGAGTGATATTTAAAGAAATAACTTAAAACTGTAAATAAGTACATAGATTTTTATTACGTAAGTGTTCAGTTTTAAGTGAAAATATCTTATGGCGACGAAAAGAATGATTGCGAATTAAATCAAGATTCATCACGAAACAATCATTGTACATAAAATCGATTTTTAAATACGCCAATATTCACAGTGATGGTCAATAATATACTATTACAACGCGAGCATTTCATTACAATAGCCATCGCGCGTGATGCTTCATTTCGCGTCATGTTTGGAGTCATAAGTCATAGTGTAATGTAAATGCAACATCCCTCGGTACGAAATGCGCGAACATTTCATTACAATAGCCATGACGCGTGATGCGTCATTTCGCGTCATGTTTGGAGTCATCAGGGGGTATCAACTTTGTATTGGCCAATGTAGGACAGGTACCCGGGGCAGAAATATGACATTGCCAACATTAAAAATATTGTGAAGGACCCAAAAAATTAGGTCCCTAATAATACTATATTTTTAAGTTGTAACACGGCTGCAATGTGTTTGTCTCGTTTTTTTTTCATTTCTAAATAGTAGTTTTTAGACAGAAAATTTGCCAACGAAATATAAATATTTATTAGATAATAAAAAAATGAATGACTGTTTGAAGTTATGCAAATTTTTTGTTAGTCCAAATTACGTAATATCGTAGTAATATTGTCCTAAATTCAATGAAACCGAAAATATAGTAGTTATTTTTAATAATTCATAGTGGCAACTCAATGTCATGTCAGTCAGACGAAAAATGTCTATGAAATTGTGGTTTGTTATTGTTATATTAATACATTCTTAATAAAATCTAATCTACCATGTATCTTCAGGACTCGTTATATGTATAATAAACCTACTTTTTTACTGTACGTATCGTAAATAACTGAACAACTTCGTCACTATTTCTACTGATCTGTGTGTTGTGAAGTGCTGTGTACGCCTGTAAGTGAGAAATCCACCATAACTCAATGCATATGTTATTTTTATTATCTTAATGTTTCTAGTGAATAAGAAGTTGGTGTACCTTTTAAATAATATTAGCACCTTATAAATAAATAAAATCTACTGTCGATTCTGTTTGAGTACATTTTGAAAATTGGGTTTTGTCTAACCTTGTTGTATGATCTATGTAAATGTAGTTAAAACAAACTTATGGTTTAGTCTATACTCTGAGGCTACTGCAAACAGATGGTAATTAAACTATTTGAATGTAATTGAACACAATAATAATAAATTGTAATGAAACTGTTGAAATAAATATGAAACTATTTATTTACACACTATCGTTTTATTTTGCCATATCCACTCTGTAGGTTTTTTGGTAGGTACATTCTCTTGTAAGAAGCTCAAATTTGAGTTTTCTTACAAGAGAATGGACCTACCAAAAACCATGATCAATAGGCTGGGGATGCTAAGCAAACGTTTGAATTTACCGCCATACGAGGTTTTTTTCCCAGGGGCGAATATAGATGGCGCTCACACAATCGTTCTACTAAATATTGTATGGAGTTGGCATTCTTCTCCGTTAGGAGTATATGTATTCTGTGGGAGTCATGGTGTAATGAAACATTACTCGGTACGAAATGTAATGTCATATGACATCACTTTAAAAAGCACTGTTTTGCGCATGTCTACTAAATAGCCAAGTAACGGCCACTAACTTGGAAGTAGCGCTCGCAGGCCGCTGCCGGGGCACCGCTCGCTCCGCTCGCTCGGCTCGCGCGCGGTTGGTCACAGTTCTAACCTAACCTATTTATATTGTAAGCAGTATGGTGCAGTTCACAATTTATCGACAGTTTATTCTCGGGAGATAGATTATAAACTAACGGTGTTCACTATCATACGGTGACATAGATATGCTCAGCCAGTCTTACACATAGGTATGATACAACCTTTTTGCTCAACTGCGAGGAAGGGTTATGTTTTTTATTATAGATTCCTTTTCACTGCAAACTTTTTGGTCATAACTTCACTGAATATTTAGACTTTATTGCAGAGTGGGCACAGAACACCAATGTTTCATAACAGTTACCTAACATTCACACAGCGTACATCAATATAAGTCGATTATTATAACTGTGCACTGGGGGCTGATAGATAAAGTAAAAAAATTGGCGAGATTGAGTACACCCGCCCGCTTCCCTTCCTACCTTACCGCTGACGCCTATCAGTACGGTCAGCAATTTTTTTTTTTGATAAATTACCGTTGCTGACGCTACCAATGCAGCAATCATGCTAATATTTTGACGTTGACAGATACACAGTTATAAGATAGTTTACTGTATAATTTTGGGATCACATGGCAGTTTAATTGCATTATGTTGTGATGTCCCTATGGTTACGGCATCATAAGTGACTTTTTCAATGAAAACGTTATTTCCAAGTTTATCTTGGACCTCACTGACATCGGTGAAGGAGATCATTGTGAGAAAATCAGGACTTATAATGGATATAAGTCTGAAATCGCCAATCCACCTTGACCAAGCGTGGTGATCAATGCTCGTGCCTTCTCTGTTTGATACGAGGCCTTTGCCCTGCATTGACAATAATAAGCTGGTGTTATTGGTTCATAATCAGTCTATAATGTTCCCCAGCTGCGACACTTGCCTCCTCTCTGTGAGAGGGAGCGAGCCGTAATCTACCACGCGGGCCCAGTGCGGGTTGATGGATGTCACATGTTTTCTAATTTGTGGGTACTAAGACATGCCGCTTTCGTAACCTTTTCCTTCACCGTTTTCAGAGTTGTGGTGATTATTTTACACAAAGTGCCTGACTGGGTTCAAACTAGAGGTTTCAAATTACGGATTTTTTCAATACCGATATTCAATTATTACGGTATGGTATCCCGGGTTAGAATCATTGGACATTTAAATACCGGTATTGAAAAGTGGCAAAAAATCCCGGTATTAACCAATACCAGGATCCCAGTATTGGCAGCCCCAGTTCGAGCTTACGACCAACAACTCGGTAAGTCGCGGCGGTTACCTCCGGGCCATACGATGACGTGTGATCCCACCATTTTATCATACAGTACACTGCAAACACTTTAAGCCACTTCGTCACACTTCCCACGTCACTTCTGCCTCTAGAACACCCGGTCCTGATACCCTGAGTCCTGCACGGGCTGGGTGGGCTTGGCCTGCACGCCGGCCACTTGGTGGTGGTGCCGCAGGTGGCCGGGCCGGCGCGGCGGGGCCAAGTACTCGAACATGCTCTGCGTGTGCTGCGCCAGCATGTTGGCGAGGTCGCACGGCATGGGGTCCGTCCAGAAGAAGTCGTGGTTCAGAGCCGTGTCAGCGTCGTATCTGGGACGAAAATAATTTATATTTATTGTTTTTTTTTTCTCTTGACCTTGTGACTTTCTGTGTGAATGTAAATAAACAGATTTTTTTCCTGTTGATATAACTACTTTAGTGGATTTGCAAACTGTTTAGAATATTCTTTTTTATGAAGGTGGTTTTAAAACAATCTTGTTTTTAAATAATCATATTATACATAATTATACAGTCTTCGTGTGTCTCCAAAGGATTAGTCAGAGGAGTTCCTGAGGAGTTCCTGCATGGTACCTACACCAAAACTTCGCCAGCTATGTTTAAGTCTCATGTAATAGCCCATTGCTACCAACCTACCCTGACTGACTAACAAAGTGCCCGAACTGGTTATCGAACACATTTAGCGACCACTTTACGAAACGATGAAATTAATCGATTTTGCATTTAGCTTTTTTTTTTCTTGATTCTATTGCCAACACAACACACAACAATATAATACGTGGGTGTTTTATTCCGCAATTTTAGGGATTGCGAATTTTATTACATATTTAACCACAATCGGCAATTATAAAGGTGCGTTTACACGAGCAACTAAAATTGCTCAATTCTGGGCAGTTCTCGTCAACAATGACGTCACGACTACATCCAGCAATTTAGGGCAATGGCAACATGTAGCAACCTGTTACCAGAGATATGACCACAAATATCATGCAATATGGAGCAACTTAAAAAACTAGGCAATACTCCCCCCCCCCCCCCGCCGCCGGCCGGTTCTCTCGCAAAACCGAAACGTAGTTACACGTATAAATGAGATAGAAAGAAAATTTACTAAAAATTTCCAAACCGATTGGATATTCGGCAACTCATTAAATATATGGAGCAATCAAAAGCAATATTCCCGAAACATATCCGCAATTTATTGTTGTTGCTCCAGGTTGCTCCACTTAATTGATCCAGAATGATCCATTAGTGTTGCCGAGCAATAATTGCTCAGGAAATTGCCCGTGTAAGAGCACCTTTATGCAACTAATTGTCTGTGTGAACTGTGAGCGCATCAATCCTCAATCATTTCTTTGCATTCCACAATGTGTACTTATATGACCACTCGCTCATTTGCTTTTTTGTCATATTTTGTGTTAATAGAATTAGCAAGAAGTAAGAAAAAGCAATCAACATGTCAATAACACATTGTTTTTTTTAATCTTCTCTCAAAATAATGGCGGGTTCTCACGGCCCGTTAACTAACAGGCCGCGCCAGGCGTTGTTATTACTTGCTCTGTATTGGCCCAATGCAGAGCAAAGGCCTCCTTCTCTGTTTTCCACACAATTCTTTCTTTTGCGAGGTGTCAAGCACGTACCGCCATCTTCGTCTCGGCCTGCCGTAATGCTGTCCTTATAAACAAAGTGAAAAGAAACACCCATACAGGCCGCGACAGGCCTGCCACCCTGTTACTGGGGTCAACTAAACTTCTATTTTATACAGTCTATTATTAATTTCAAATCCTAACAGAAATATATACGTAAACACCAAAAAAAAAAGCAATTATTTGACTTTAGAATATTAAAACATACTATGCTCCATACTCACCTCTTCGCCGGATCCAGTTGTAGCAACTTATCCAACAAATCACAGCCGTACGGATCCTTTACGTAGGGCTTCAAGCGTTCCTTAACCTTCCTCTTCTGACCCTTAGGCAGTTCCATCTTATTATAAAGGTCTAAGCTCTCAACTCCGGGCCAGACATCCGGGGTACAGGAACCGCAGAGTTGGGATATGAGGATCAGTTGCTGCTGTTCGGTTGGTCCCTGCATGATGGGAGAACGGGTCCACATTTCTGCCATGATGCACCCAGCTCCCCACATATCAACGGGTGGGCCATAGTTTCGGTCACCTGCGGAGATTATGTGGATGTAGTTTTCTATATTTGTATGGGAATTACTATATGTTGAAAAGGGGATGGGTTAGTGGTGTATTAGAATTATGGGGTTGATCAAACTAAATAGCATCAAGTTGTATTTAATTTTTTTGGGTATTTAACTAAGAAGACCGGTAACTGGAATGTTATGTGAAAATCGGCTGTCATGGCATGGTCATGTGATGCGGAGGAGTGTGGAAAGTTTTGAGTATGAATGTGGATGGGCTATCAGTGGCGGAAGCACCATATAACACGATTCCTACCGGCTTCCCTTCGGGGATTCGTATCAGCAACTCTATCGATATAAAAAATTGGCACGTCAATAGTGGCTACTATTGTAAAAAAAAATACACTACAGGTATTTAATTCACCATAATATTCAAACAACAGGCGTTCCCGTAATGATGTCACTTTAGGTCACGTGGCACCACTTGATATGGACAAGAGCAAGCCACTGTAGAACGGCTTATGATAGAGACAGATACAGAAAAATGCGTCAGCGAGAACGAGGTGGAAGAATATTGCACATTATATTATTACATTCCTATATTAATTTTAGAGTGATAGTAAGTATTCTTCATTGATAAGGCAGTAAGTTAAAGTAGACTTTGCTTCGGCTTCTCTCTTAGAAAAATTTACACTTTGCTGCTGATAGCTATAAGAGTTAAGAGTAGGGGAAGACTAAAGAAAAAGTGGATAGACTGTGTGAATCATGATAGAAAGCTAGAAAGGTAGTCACTCAACTACTGAGATTACGACTAATAGAGAAGCATGAAAGAACAACTCTTCTTCTTCTTCTTCAACCCTTGGCCACCCAATGCTGAGTGTAGGTCTCTTCAAAATCTCTCCACTTTTGGCGGTTTTGTGTCGTGGCTATCCAGTTTCTTCCGGCCACTTTAATGATATCGTCTGTCCACCTAGTCGGTTGTCTTCCCACAAAGAACAACTCATGTTGCACCAACTCCAAAAAAATTGAGGTAAGGGCAGAGGAATGATTTAATTTATTTATTTGTAAGAATGTAGTTTTACATAGTATGGTGTTAATATTTTTATAAGTTCTGTACATTCTACCACAACATGTGGTGTACAAATGTCATTATTACATAGCACTAAGCTTAGTACAATTTATTTCAAGATTGGCGATTTAATAATATTATAATTAGGTAATTGATACTTTAAAATAAATATTAGACAGCCTGTTATACACCTGAATGGCATTAACATATACATTCCTCCTAAATATTTGCAGTCTACATTGAGGTACATTTGATTCGTATTTATATTTATTTCTAGCAGAAGCCCTTTTGTGGCTCACTTCTGATTGGGTGCCAAAATAGTGTGATGATTTAAGTAAGAGAAGATAGAGAAAAAATTCAGATATACTGATTACATGAGGTGACTGTGTATGTGTTAAACCACTACTTACCCCACTTATTAATCAGCTAATTTAGTTCCAACCAAAACAACATAATGTAAATCATACGGGTGATTGTGTAACACACTAATGCTAGGAATGGCTTTCATTTTGACAGTTCAACAACATTCATTGCAATATTTATGTAGGATTGGAACGTTGATGAATGCATGACATGTGTGAAAGAGCTGAATGCTAAGGTGTAAGAGAGTCAGATGACGCATGTCAAAGGTCTACGCTTGGGATGACGTGGAAGATATTTAAAAAGGTAGAAAGACAAAGGACTGAATGAAGGACGTAAAGACGAGAAGACGTGTTCATATAAATTTGCTTTCAGTTTATTTAATTAATAAAGATAAATTTAGTTTTCTGACCTCGGCCCTTTTCAATTCCCACAAATTGGGGGCTCGTCCGGGATATGAAGAAATAGATAAAACTGGGATCTTAGATAAGGGGTCTGAACAGAAAAAAAAAGACGAACGACGAAAAATTGACTGTCAATTTTTTTTCTGGAAGGAATAAAAATGGGTGGAAACCGAAGGAAAAGTCGCGGCCCTAACGAGTTTGACGACGCGGTGGATCATGAGATCGGCCAGGGCACGACACAGGAATACAGACTTGTTCATGCCGAAGAAGCGGTTCCAAAATTCGACGGGCGGGACAAAACACAGTCTGCAGAAAGATGGGTGCAAGACGTTGAGGAAAATGCTGAGATTTCCCAGTGGAGGCCATTACAGACACTTATTTTCGCCAGGAGAGCTTTGAGCGGTACGGCTGCGCTGTGGCTCAATAGTGAGCGGCCACATAAGTCATGGGAGGAATTCAAGGCAGCACTCCTCAAGGAATTCCCTGATTCTCTTGACAGTAAGGCGGTGCATGAAATGATGTCGGAGAGGAAGAAGCGAAGGGATGAGAATTGCATCGATTACATGCTAATTATGAAAGAATTAGGCAAAAGGGGGAAGATTCCGGATTATGTTGCAATAAAATACATTATCGACGGCATCATAGACGAAGAAATAAATAAGGTTATGTTATATGGCGTCAGGACATATTCGGAGTTAAAGGATAAACTCAAAATTTATGAGAGTGTAAAGGAAAAAATGACTACGAGTACAAAGAACAGAAGAAACACCCAGCCAGCTACGTCAAACTTTTTGAGGCGTTGTTATGGTTGTGGCGAGATGAACCACGAGTCCAACCGGTGCCCAAATAAGGAGAAAGGCCTTAAATGTTTTAAATGCAACGAGTTTGGTCATATTTCTACGCAATGCAAAATTCGTGGTGATGGCGATATGACTTCAGGTGGTTCGAGCGAGAAAGAGAAAGTCTTTCCCCGGACAATGTCGGAAAAACGGCGGTCAGTGATGTTCGCAGCGACTGATTCGACCAATCGGAGTGCTTGTATGTGCGGTTATGATATTGACAGTGGAAACGTCATGAGACCGTCAACATCAAAGTCAAATGAGGATTCAGAAGTAATGCAAGTCGTAAGAAAAGATTTGAAGATCGTACAAAACGAGGGAAAACCTCTAAAAACGGTGATTATAGCGGAAAAGCACCGTTCTAGTGCGCTTATTGACTCGGGAAGTGACGTAAATCTGATGTCGGCAGAACTATGCGCTAAATTGTTCTGCATAGAGTTTAATGACGGCGGTCTAACGCTAACAGGACTGGGGCGTTCGCAAGTGAAATCTTTAGGGAAGATAAAAACAACGGTTAATATAGATGGACAGTGTTACAATGGCGTCGTGTTCCACATCATTCCTAGAGACTGTATGCCTTATGATATAATTATTGGTCATGAGTTTTTGAAAAGTGTAACGTTGTTTATGAGCGAAGGTTGTGTGACCATATTTAAAGATGATAGTGAGTGGTTAAATAAGGTAAATTGCATTACAGATGAGAAGGAAGCTTTGCTGGAGCAAATCAGTAATCCATTAGTAAGGCGGGAAGTTTTCAAGTGCATGGAAACTTATCATCCAGTCCAGGTGCGGGAAGCGCCTCTGGAGCTAAGAATCGTATTAAAAGATGACGTACCCGTCGCACAACGGCCTCGACGACTATCTTACGTTGAACAAGGTATTGTGGAAAGACAGGTGAATGAATGGCTTAGCGACGGAATAATCAGGGTGAGTTTCTCTGAGTATTCCAGTCCACTCGTGTTAGTGAAGAAAAAAGATGGCACAACTCGGGTGTGTGTAGATTATAGGCGGCTAAATGCAAAAATTATGAAGGATGAGTATCCTCTGCCAATCATTGATGATTTGATTGATAGATTATCTCAAGCAAAAGTCTTCAGTGTGCTCGACCTTAAAAATGTTTTTTTTCATTTGAAAATCAGCGAGGAGTCCATCAAGTACACCTCGTTTGTCACTCATCACGGCCAATTTGAGTTTCTGCGTGCACCATTTGGTCTTTCAATTTGTCCCAAATATTTTATGAGGTTTGTCAATATTATCTTTCGAGAACTAATAGCGCAGAAGGTAATGATGATTTTTATTGACGATATTATTATTCCGGCTGATAATGAAGAGCAAGCATTACGACGACTAAAGCAAGTTTTAAAAGTAGCCGAACAGTTCGGGCTAAGAATGAATTGGAAGAAGGCAAGATTAATGCAGACTGAAGTTGAGTACTTGGGCCATATTATAAGAAATGGGGAGGTGCGACCAACTTCAGAGAAAACTGATGCAGTTGTAAAATTTCCTGAACCAAAGACGAGTAAGCAACTTAAAAGCTTTCTAGGATTAACGTCCTACTTTAGGAAGTATATAGAGCACTATGCTGACATAGCAAGACCGCTTAGTGATTTACTGAAGAAAAATATGGACTTTGTCTTTGATAAGGAGCAACAAGAAGCTTTTCATGCTCTAAAAGAGAAATTATGTACAGGACCTGTTTTAAAAATATATGACCATAATTTAAAAACAGAATTGCATACCGATGCCTCCAGTATTGCTATAGCAGCTGTTCTTATGCAGTATCACCCCAATACTGGCTTGCATCCAGTTCAATATATGAGCCGTAAGACGAATGACGCGCAAAGAAAATATTCAAGTTATGAATTGGAAGCATTGGCAATTATTCAAGGCATTAAAAAGTTCCGCCACTATTTGTTTGGGAAACACTTTAAGTTAGTAACTGATTGTAAAGCGTTTCAGCAAACTGTAACGAAGAAAGACCTTTCGGCGAAAGTTGCACGATGGGTGCTTATGCTGAATGATTATGACTTTGAAGTCGAACATAGGGCTGGTGGAAATATGAGACATGTCGATGCTCTCAGCCGAAATCCGTATGTGTTTACGATAACATCCTTGCGTGATCAAATTAAACAAGCACAAGACCAAGACGACGGTGTTAAAGCAATCAAAGAGATACTGAAAAAACAGTCTTACAAAGATTATTCGATAGATGGTGATATACTATACAAGGAGTCTGGTAAATTATTGGTCATTCCTAAACACATGGAAAAAGAAATAATAAAGAGGATCCATGGTAATGGACATTTTTCAAAGAGAAAAATGAAGGAGTTAATAAGTCAAGATTACTACATAAAAGACGTGGATAAAAAAATAGAAGAATTTGTAATATCATGCATACCATGTTTATTAGCTACGAGGAAAGAAGGCAAACAAGAAGGGTTCTTGAATCCTATTGGAAAGGAAAGTATACCATTGGATACATTACATCTGGACCACGTAGGACCGTTAACAGAAACTAGAAAACAGAACAATTACATTCTAACTGTGATAGATGCGTTTACAAAATTCGTATGGATGTTCCCTACAAAGAGTACACTAGTGCAGAAACACTGAACAAGTTAAGAATTCATCAACAAACTTTTGGAAATCCAAGAAGAATTATAACTGATAGGGGAACAGCGTTTACTAGCCGTGAATTTGAAGAATATTGTGAAGAAGAAAGTATTCAGCACTTAACTATAACTACAGGGATTCCACGAGGGAATGGACAAGTCGAGAGAGTCCATAGGATAATAATCCCTTTAATGACTAAACTTTGCATAGAAAATGCGAGTGTGTGGTATAAACATGTAAGTAGAGTGCAAAGAGCGCTAAATAGCACGTTTCAAAGGAGTATTAAAACTACACCATTCAATTTATTCATTGGCTCTAAGATGCGAAACAAAGAAGACATTGAAATAATGGACTTGCTTCAGGAAGAAACTGCTAGTCTGTATGATAGTAATCGGGAAGATTTACGAGTAAAAGCAAAAGAACAAATACTGGCAGTACAAGAAGAAAATAGGAAGTATTTCAACAGAAGAAGAAAAGAAAGCCGAAAGTACAAGATAGGGGACCTAGTTGCTATTAAAAGGACTCAACAAACGGAACGGGGCTTAAACTAAAGGCTAAATACCTAGGACCATATAGTATTACCAAGATTCACATGAACGACCGGTACGACATGGAGAAGATTGATAGCTCAACTGAAGGTCCAATCCGTACCTCCAGCTCAGCAGATCAAATAAAGTGGTGGCCGATAGGAAACGAGGGATAATCTAAAGATGAGTGTGTGTGTGAAGGTGAATCTGTGTGGTGTGCTAGTATACTTGAAAGTTGTTGTTTTTATTATGACAAGAAGCTGTTTTTAATGTTTTATTATTGAATGCATGTTGTAATAATATGTTTAAAGTGTTAGAATTTATTTATGAAATTGTTTTATATGTTCTATGTTGAGGTGTTTAAGTTGTTTTATTGTAAGTTGTATACGTTTGTTTTAAGTTTTAGTGGTAAGTAGTGTCTGAGGACAGACATAAGAGCAGGACGGCCGAATGTAGGATTGGAACGTTGATGAATGCATGACATGTGTGAAAGAGCTGAATGCTAAGGTGTAAGAGAGTCAGATGACGCATGTCAAAGGTCTACGCTTGGGATGACGTGGAAGATATTTAAAAAGGTAGAAAGACAAAGGACTGAATGAAGGACGTAAAGACGAGAAGACGTGTTCATATAAATTTGCTTTCAGTTTATTTAATTAATAAAGATAAATTTAGTTTTCTGACCTCGGCCCTTTTCAATTCCCACATTTACGTAGTTGAGCAGACAATTTTTTGGAAAATATTAAAGCACATTTTTACCAATATCTTAAGACGACCCACTGACCCTTCAAAATGATTAAGATTAAGATTGACAGTGTGTCATGTGTGTTCTGTGTGGTGCCGGACGTAAAAGAATACCACCATCCCATTTCTTCCCGTGGGTGTAGTAGGAGGCGACTAAGGGACTTACTAGAGAATGGGCAGCAGTGTTCTCTATGTATTTTACCACCATACTGCGATCACCAACCTGCCCGCCAAGGGTGGCGATTGTGGCACAACTCCCCTTTTGGGAGGGGGGCTATGTCCGGCAGTGGACGTCTTTCGGCTGAAATGATGATGATGAATGATGAGTGTGTAATGCAATTGCAGTGGTTAACATACCCAAAAGTAGTTCTGGAGGCCGATACCACAGTGTCACCACTCTGTTAGTATATTTATTGACTTGTCCCGACTTCGCCACACTGAAGGCCCTCGCCAAACCAAAATCAGCCAGTTTTAGAATCCCATTCTTAGTTATAAGTACATTGGCAGCTTTCATGTCTCTGTGCAGAATTTTATTACTATGAATATAGTATAAACCATTCAGTAACTGCTGCATGACCTTTTTGATCTCTCCAAGACTGAATTTAACGTTCACATTGGAGAGTAAGCCAGCCAAATCGTGCTCACAGAAATCGAAAACTAAATAAAACGTCGATCTGTATTTGTTGTGCAATGTCGCTTTTGTACGACAAATTTCGATCAAGTTAATGACGTTCTCGTGTTTTAGGAGCTGAAGGATCTTTATTTCTCGCAAAGCTGTGATCGGGAAGCCTTCTTTTTCGTTGTCCATCAAAACCTTTTTCATGGCGACGAACTTTTTGTTACTATTCCGTTGTCGGGCTTTAAAGACTTCTCCGAAGGTTCCCTGCCCGATTTTAGCGACTTTCTCGTATTTTGAGGACTCGTCGCAGAAGGGGAAGTCGAAATCTTCAATGTATTTCTCTTTTTCCCTCATACTTAGGATGGTTGAACTTGTGCTTATCACGGTTTGCGTAGGCTCCCGCGGAACACTAACGCCTTGCATTTTGGACGTAATTTTGCCGCCCTTTTTATACACCCTTGAAAAATAATAAGGTTTTGTGTTACAGAGAACACTCGTAACACTTCTTTTGGGTTAAATTAGGAAAACAATCACATTTGCCACGGTTTTCGCAACTCTCGCTGAAAACAAACGTCAAACTGACAGACTGACAGATCAAAACAGATGCAGACGCAGATATTACCACAGAATATAATACCATAACGGGGATTTTACCATAGCAAAAAGTAAAAAAGTTACCCAACGAGCTATAAATCCGAGGTGACTGTCAGGTTTCTAATTGATAAAAGCTTAATTTATGCCTCAGTGTTTAAATAAAAATGCGTGACAAAATAATGCAAAAGTGGATTCTTGAACTAACTTTATCCCTCACATTCAAGACAGCTGTTCTTTTTTATTATTTCTCAGTAGTTCAGTCCTTAGGTTCCTAAAAAACGAAAATGTCGAATAAAACTAGCATAGGCTTTTATCATTCGTAAGTAGCAACAGGGCGCTCAATCTTAGTACAACCTACGACAACACTTTAAAAAAAAGCAACAGATTTCCAAAAAAACACTACAAAGTGTAAAATAACTTTAATTTCGGATGTCGCCGACTTTGGATATGTATTTGAATTTTTTGTCACCGCCTTCCGAAATTAAAGTAATTTTTCACTTTATAGTTATAGCATACATACCCCACACAATTCAAAATTTCATCATCCTTGGGGCCAAAACAATGCATATTTATGCGATAGCAGCAATCTCGGTTTGTTTGGTGTCATTTTTTTAAGGTTCCGTTGTCTGTTTGTCTGCAAAATAAAGGTCTCATCCTTAATTAGTGACGTCAGGTCAGACCATACTGGTCAGCTTGTATCGTTTGACTTAGATAAAAAGTTACACCTGGATAAAACCATTGAATTGAGACCTCTGACTAAAAATAAATTGAAAACGTTTTACAATAATGTTCTTAGCAATCTCTCAACAGCAAGTTTTGATTCACGAGACCCCAATGTAAACTATGGCACATTTTTTTCTACAGTATGCCAAGAATTCAATAAAGCATGTCCTGTAAAAAAAGTTACTTAATGAAAAATCATTGACTTCTGATCAGGCCTTTCATAATTATGTAAGAAACTATTCTAAGATATTCAAAAGAGTCTGCGCTCAAACTAAATTAATAAGTAACAAAATTAGTATTTTTTTAAACAAAATAAAAGCTGTGTGGTAATTAACAAAGAAACTGGAAACACAAAACAACGAGATCAGAATGAGTTAGCTCTAACAATTTATAATGAAACCATTTCAGATAAGTTAAAAGTTGCTGAGACTCTTGAAAATTTCTTTACCAACATCCCAATAGAGGTTACGAAATGTCTCCCCTCATCATCTGTATTAGCTGAATCTCTTCTTAAAGGAAACTTCAGTAAGGACATTCCAAGTTTTGAATTCAAACCTATTTATATTGCCACAATTAAAACAGCATGTTAAAAGTCTTCATAAAAAACACTTAAGACGGGGGATTTCCGTTCAGGTTCTTGAAAATATTATTGACGCAATTGCCCCTGTCCTAACAGGCAGATTTATTCAATGTTTAGACAGCGGTACGTTTCCTGACTTTAAACATAGTAAAGTAGTACCAATTTTCAAATCGGGTACCTAGTAAGAGTGATCCCTCTAATTATAGACCTGTATCTGTGCTTCCAGCATTGAGCAAAATTTATGAAAAAATCATGTTAGACCAGAGGGGCAATTCTCGTAATTTTATGATCGTTCACAGTCTGATCTCAGTCTCAACCTGTCAAAAATACCTCGAGTTTCCATACAATTTTGACAGTTTCCATACAATTTTGACAAGTTTTTGTTTTTGAGTTTTTGTTTTTGTCGCCGAGATGACACTGAGACTAGATTTTGAACATTTTTAATTATGAGAATTGGCCCTCTGATGTTACATTTTAACTCAAATGGGTATAATGATACCAAATTACGGAGTATTTTGTAGTCCCTGAACGAAATAAGTAAAAATGAGTATTTTTAATTTTGTTGGATAATAATCGTATCGGCAGATGAACTCAAATTAAAGATATGAGATGGCAACTCTGTAGCAATGTTCATTTTAATTCGAATAGATGGCGCTAAAAAAATCGCAACTTCTCAACATGGCGAAGCTCCGATAGCTCAATACTATGAAAATAGGATATTTTTAACAGTTCTATTGTTTACAAAGAAAAGGATCATTGTTAAAGGTTTTAATTACATTTAATTGCACAGCATAACAATTTATTATTTTTTGATCAATTAAAACACACAGTATTTCAATTTCTGCAAACATTCATTGGGATGGTGGTGGTTTGGTTGTATAACCGACGAAAAATTTCTGCGCTGGGGGTCTAGAATGATATGTTGAATTCATGGTTACAGTTTGCGCACTGGATAAAAACTTTTCCTGTATATTAAACAAGATGAATTTTAAGTCACCGTAAATTTTTTTCAGGGTAATAACCTGAAAAAAATTTACGGTGAAAGTTGTTCAATTTCACGGGTACTATGGTACCCGTGAAATTGAACAACTTTCTTCGAGGAGAATGTGTCGTAATTTGAAAAAAATAAAAGAAATCGGACCTCCCATACAAAATCGATCAGTTGGCTATTGATTTTGCATGGGAGGTCCTAATTTTATTTTTTCTTATTTCGACCCATGTTCCTTGGAAAAAGTTGTTCAATTTCACGTTCTACTATACCCCTGAAAATTTCAACGGCGACTAAAAATTCACCTTGTATAGCTATAGGCATACCGGTGTCCTATCCAAAGGTAGGTAGTTGTAATTATGAATATTAGATGGCGCTAGTTACATACAATTAAATTGGATAAATTAAAAAATCAAAAAAAAACATAAATGGAACGTCATTTATTTACTGTCCTTTTCCCATTCGTATTTTATTGTTTTTAGATGAAATTATCGTGAATATCCTGTGAATTACTCGACAAAAAGGTAAATAACGATTTAATCATTCAATTAAATTACTAGGTATGCTACAAAATAGTGTAAGTATACTGATATTTTTTTTTTGGGTGGGAATTGTGGGAAATCATCAAATATTTTCTTCCGCTCTGGGTTGAGCGGGAGGGCGTGTGAGACTTTTACTGACTAAAACCCACGCGTGTTCCCTCAGTTGCCTGTGTGCCAGGGGCCGCGGTATCTCTTTCGAACAACCCGCACACCTGGCAGGCATCGGCCCTTGCGGACCCCACCATTTGGTGCTGACATCTCTTTGAGGCGCGCGTGGAACACAACGCGCCGTCGACCCGGGCTTGGTCCTTACCGGACAGCGAGCTACCCATAACTCGCCGTCCGCAAGCCCGCGCCTACGGTGGCCGGGAATCAGCCTGGGATTCCCGACGCCCAGGGCGTCTCCCGCGGCGACTACGGCGGTGAGGGCGCATATACTGCCTCTCCCTCACGTGCGCCGCCTCCCTCTTCGCGAGCATTACTACTTCGCAGAAGGAGGTGACGGCTAACCATTCACTCTCGCTCCGTACCATGGCCTGCACCAGGGCCGGACGCGAGAGATCGCCGCCGCCGATCGCCTCCACGAGGACACGGCGGTGCTCCACGCAAGCCGGGCAGACCACCACCGTATGCTCCACCGTGTCCTCAGGGCGATCTTCGCAATGGAAACACTCAGGCGTTTCCTCCCACCTTATGCGAAACAGGAACCTCCCGAAACAACCGTGTCCGGTGAGGACCTGCGTCAGGCGGAAGGTGAGGACGCCATGCCGCCACTCAAGCCACTCCTCAAAGAGGGGACTTACCGCCGCTATCGTGGCGTGCCCAAAGTATAGTGATATTTAAAGTTTATTTTACGTCAATATTGATCTGTAGCAAAATAACTGGGCCAAATATTTCTGCGAGTTTTCGCAAACACAACTTTATTTAGGCGCCTGCTATCGCTATCGTGAAACTCCATGTAGTGTCTGCGATAACACGCATGCATATTACGGTTCTTAATACTTAAAAGTGGAGTAATTTGCGTTAACAGTACGCCCCTTTTTTGTGTAGAATAAAAGTTAATAATAGACATTTAAAATTAGGTAAATAACATTGAAAATGTAAATTTAGTACCGCAAAGTGTAGCAATGTTTAAAAGTGTATTTAAGACTTAAGACAAAATTTTCACTTCTATAGTTAGATTATTATTTAACGTGAAGTGTCAATTTCACGTAATGATTGCGTACAAACTTTGGATTTGCGCCACCAGATGGCAGACCCTTCGTCGTGCACGTTTCCTACAGTTACGAAAATATCCGTACTAACGGTTATATCCTTAATCTAGATTCCTATTACCTATTTCATAAATAAAATTTATAATAAAGAACATGAGTACTTTGGTTTAACAAAAATCAAGTGTTGTATTTCATTCTAAATTAAATTACCATAATATGAGTCATTCAGTCTAAGACAATTATATTTATATTAATGACTTTCTTTTAATCATATAACAGGTGTTTATAATAATAATCATTTTATTATCAGGCAACTAAGGCCCATAGATAAAATACACATAATAATCTTAAAAATAATAATAAACTAATACATATTAAGAAACTTATTAAAACTATAACTATACACGTAAAGCGGTCGGCGTCGTGTATCGCTGTGAGGTGTCGCATAACCGTCCTCGGAAACGTCAATATACGATACCTTTCGGCCAAAAGTCCTCTTTCAAGCAGGTCTGTAAATGCTGGGTTAGAACTCGTACCACGAACGACTTAAAGTTGATGTCGCGGCGCGATTCCAACCTTTCGACGCTACGCTCAGAGTCCAGCTGGTCTTCACTTTCAAGTACTGCATGACTTCTTCAATCATCGTGGAATGATGCAGACGTGAAATGTACAGCTGCGTCGTAGGCACAGCAGGTCGTAGCGGCATGCTGGGTCCACTTGAGAAGACCGAAGAGTACAACCAGCCGCTGTGTATGACATTTGTGGACTATGAGAAAGCCTTCGACTCCATCGAAAACTGGGCAGTTCTGGCCTCTCTGGAACGATGTCGAATTGACTGGCGATACATCGAAGTGTTGAGGTGTTTGTATGTAAAGATCCAGGATAAGAAAACCAGCCCCATCCAACTTCTCAGAGACTGTTTACCAATGCGCTGGAGGACGTCTTTTAAGACGCTGGACTGGTCTGGACAGGGTATCAACGTGAACGGCGAGTACATCTCACACCTTCGCTTCGCCGACGACATCGTCATAATGGCAGAGACGCTGGAGCAGTTAGACCAGATGCTGCATAGCCTAAATGGAGCCTCTCGGCGGGTTGGCTTCGGCATGAATTTGGACAAGAGGAAAGTCATGTACAATTCGCACATCTTGCAGAGTCCAGTCCGCATCGACAGGGTCGCTTCTCGAAGTTGTGAAGGAATATGTCTACCTAGGGCAAGTCATCCAGCTTGGCAGATATAACTTTGAGAAAGAAGCCGACAGGAGGATCCAGCAGCGTTTGGAAAACTTCGTCAAGTCTTCTCGTCGCCAATACCGCAATGTTTGAAGACTAAGGTCTTCAACCAGTGCGTCCTGCCCGTGATGACATATGGTGCCGAAACGTGGACACTGAGAGTTGGGCTGGTCCACAAATTTAAAGTCACTCAGCGCGCTATGGAGCGGGCTATGCTTGGGGTTTCTTTGAAGGATAAAATCAGAAACGGAGTTATCCGGAAAAGGACTGGAGTTACCGACATAGCTTGCAGAGTGAGTAGGTTGAAGTGGCAGTGGGCTGGCCATGTTTGTCAAAGGACCGATGGCTGATGGAGCAGACGAGTCCTGGAGTGGAGACCGCGTATCGGCAGGCGTAGTGTAGGACGCCCCCCAGCTAGGTGGACCGACGACCTTAAAAAGGTGGCTGGGTCAGAATGGATGCGGAATGCGGAAGACAGGGTGCTGTGGCGCAGCATGGGAGAGGCCTATGTCTAGCAGTGGACTGCGATAGGCTCAGTTGATGACGAGTCAGATGTAAAGAGTTCTATGGTTTCATTCTTAGTCAAAATAACTCCTATTTTTAGTTAAATTACAAATGCAGATTTACATGTTTGTCTGTTCATAATCTTACCGCCAATGTGTCTAGCCAGGTGAACACGAACTAAATTCATCATGCTTAAATTCATGTCAAATTCAAGGAATGCGAAACGTAATTTCGTTTGACAGTTCTAAAGCGTCACTTGTCTTTTTCATTCACATTCTGTCAGTATGAGATAGCAATACTCTAACTTAAAGTTTAGGTGGTGAACAAAAGAATCGGAACCACTATGTAAGGCTTAAGACAACATGGATGTTTGGCTTTAAATATTAACGGTCTTATTCATAAAAAGTTCTCAATTCATCAACTGTTCTTCCACTTGGCTTTCACAGAAAGAGAAAAAAGACCATAATAAAGCGCACTTTAAATTATGATGCTATAATATAATATGTAAAACATCTGGTTCCCTGAATCTTTTAACTCGTTTTCCCAAAAGTTGATATTTTTTTAATAGGCCTTTACTTTATTAAGGGTGCGATATATTCATAAAAATAAATAAGAGAAATGGGGTAGGTAAGTCTATGGTCACAAGATTCCCTTAATTCCCTTGGGAGTAGCGCAGTACTCTCCTGGCTCAGCCTGGTTCGACGGTGACCCCAGCGGGTGTGCCACGCTGCAGACGCCACGAATGGTAACGGTCGGCGGTTGGTCGCGCCTGACCCGTAGATGGCTCGACGTGCTCACGCGGGTAAATATATACCCTGCACGGAGCACGACGGCAGTTGCATATGCTTGCAGATAGTTGCCCGTAAAGCAGTGTACGGATGCCACCGATAATGCTGGAAGTTAGCCGGAACTTTGGAGATGTTAGCCGGAACTTTGGACCCTGGAAACAACTTCCAGTGTCACATGATGACCAATAGTCATCTCCGCTGATTGTGACACCAAAGCATAAGCAAAGCGAGATGTACTAGTGCGCTAATGACGGTGGTGTGTGGATGTCACAATGAGTATGGAGTTTACATGGATGGAATAGAAGTGAGAAGCACAACATGACTTGCACATTTTGAGTCTGTGACAAGTACAGTCCCGGACTTTAATTGATAAGCCACTATTAAACTTTCCAATTTTGCACTTTTATACATTCACGAGATTACACGATTAAACACGAACTTAAACCGCATGCTCGTAAACAAGATGACAAATTACTTATAATCGGAAATAGTCTTATCCATAGAGGTTGACTAATAAATTGTCAGTGATAAATCAATACACTGTTGCATAAGTTTATCCAATCTATTTGATACTGACCTCCTTTGAATAAGAGCTCATTAAATACTCGTTATTTCTGAAAACCTATCCAAAGACAGTGACAGTTGAAATGTCAGAGACGATAATTTCGAATGTTGGTGAATCGTAGCCGTAACTATTTAAGTTTATATACAACAGTTATCATATTTGTCATGAAGGTCTCTTGGACGCTACGCGTTCGGATAAAATCGTGGGTGCGAGTTTTTCCGATGTCGAAATGACTAATCATAACGTTACCATCGCTACGCTAAAACAATTGTTGCTAGGTTACGGTTGCTAGCCCTGCAATTGGTTGACTTTGGGTCGTAACTCTGGACATGTACGAGTATAACCGACTAAGCCCGATTTGCATTACATGGCTAAAATAGGAACTGTGGCAAGTGGCTTATCAATTAAAGTCCGTGACTGTACATAAAAATGCGTAGAGCCAATGGCAAATAGGTTGCATAGGGAAATAATTACGCAGAAGGCATAATAATCACTTAAGACAATAGCAGTTTACGAGCAAATAGGCACACGCCTTAAGTTTACCTAGATAGGTAGGTACACACAATACAAAACATAATTAGCTGTTCAACACTTACCCAGTACGGGATTACGAAAACACAGAATGTAATAGGCTTGACTAATATGAGTCAATAAAAATTGTTGCCTGCTTTACGCTTTAAACATTATGAAGACCACGTTATGTTCCAAGGGATTCGGGATCAAGCGCACGTGAGTCTTTGCCCGTAGCAGGAATTCGAATGTGCTGGTCAGGGTCACCGTGAGTGGACTGATCGTGGCGGTGTAGCGAAGGTTATCGTTCTTAATCACACGTTCGGTCATACCGACCGCGCGCATCACTAGCACGGACGGTAATATTATTACGTCTGTGGTTTGACGACATTTTATTGTTGTCAATAAGTAAAAGTAACGTTAAAACGTTACAATATTAGTCTGAAATCTCCAATCCGCCTTGTGCAAGGGTGGTGATCAATGCTCGTGCCTTCTCTGTTTGCTGCATTGGCAATAATAAGCTGGTGTTATTGGTAGCATACTCAGTCTATAATGTTCCACAGCTTGCCTCATTTCTGTGAGAGGGAGCGAGTCGTAATCTACCACGCGGGCCCAGTGCTGGTTGGCGTTGTGGGTTCTAGGACATGCCGGTTTCGTCACCTTTTCCTTCACCGTTTTCAGAGTTCTGGTGATTATTTTACACAAAGTGCCTGACTGGGTTCCAACTAGAGGTTTCAAATACCGGATTTTTTCAATACCGATATTCAATTATCACGGTTTGGTATCCCGGGTTAGAATCATTGGACATTTAAATACCGGTATTGAAAAGTGGCAAAAAATCCCGGTATTAACCAATACCAGGATCCCAGTATTGGCAGCTCCAGTTCGAGCTTACAACTCGGTAACTCGCGGTCTTTACCTCCGGGCCATACGATGACGTGTGATCCCACCATTTTATCGTACAGTACACCGAAACACTTAAACCACTTCGTCACAATTCCCACATCACTTCTGCCTCTAGAACACCCGGTCCTGGTACCCTGAGTCCTGCACGGGCTGGGTGGGCTTGGCCTGCGTGCCGGCCACGTGGTGGTGGTGCCGCAGGTGGCCGGGCCGGCGCGGCGGGGCCAAGTACTCGAACATGCTCTGCGTGTGCTGCGCCAGCATGTTGGCGAGGTCGCACGGCATGGGGTCCGTCCAGAAGAAGTCGTGGTTTAGAGCTGTATCGGAGTCGTATCTGAGAAGTTAATTGAATAATTTACATTTATTGTTTTTCATCTCTTGACTTTGTATCGTTTTTAACTACACTGTACTGCAGTGGATTTGAAAGTTTGCAATATTTTTGTACTACGAAGATTGTTTTAAAACCTGTCACTCATGTGGTATTTATAAAAAAAAATATACCTTTTTTTATTCTGCTCGTTAAACGTACAGCGTACAGCTTACTTATTAAGGTGAACCTAGTCCACGTTTTTGCATACAAACTTCGGGAGTGTTTTACTCTACTGTCTGACATGGCACATCTAAAGTAAAATATGATATCGTTTTGTCTCATTATTAATATTGTCGTTACGGAAACGGAATACTAAAATAAAAACCCATTAAAAAGTTAAGAGCCAACAAAGATTCGATTTTCTTGCTAATTTTACTTAACTTTGGGCGTGTTTAAGTAACAAAAGAAGTGTAAAATCTCCAAAAGCAAGTCGGTACCGACAAAGTTCAACTATCTAAAAGTTCAATAAACTTTATTGGTCATTGATTTATGCATTGACTTTTTCATAAAACCCGATCTTCCAAAGGACTTTTCTTAATGTTTTCGCGATTTTTTTACTATAAATGATCCTGCATCTCACTCAATAACGTTGTACGTGTAAACTAGCGTCTAACTGCTCATCACTGATACTATCTCTGTCGGATACAAAGCCTGATGAGACAACGTGATTTTTAGCCAGGCCCACCAGTGAGTTCGAGCCCGCGACTAGGTTGGGGTCCTTAAGGTAAAAGCGCCAGGGTAGCCGACGGAATTCCAATTTTCTTACGATTATTAAAAAATGCAGGTCAGCGTCAGGCTGTATTTTGATTAAAATATGATCCGCAAGATATAGAGAAAATAAATTATATGACTGATTGCATGCAGTCAAATCAATTTCTATTTGACACAGTCTTCTATTAATTTCTAATCCTTCAACAAATATATTAACACTAACTAAAAAAACCAATGACCTAGTCTTAGGAATATTTAACCATACTATGCTCCATACTCACCTCTTCGCTGGATCCAGCTGTAGCAACTTATCCAACAAATCACAGCCGTACGGATCCTTTACGTAGGGCTTCAAGCGTTCCTTAACCTTCCTCTTCTGACCCTTAGGCAGTTCCATCTTATTATAAAGATCTAAGTTCTCAACTCCAGGCCAGACGTCCGGGGTACAGGAACCGCAGAGCTGAGATATGAGGATCAGTTGCTGCTGTTCTGTTGGTCCCTGCATGATGGGGGAACGGGTCCACATTTCTGCCATGATACAGCCGGCTCCCCACATGTCCACGGGTGGTCCATAGTTGCGGTCACCTGTGGAGATTATGTGGAATGTAGTTTAGTACTTTCTATATTTGGAAATTACTGTTTCTGAGAATGGATTGGTGGTGTATTAGAAGTGTAGTATTCATCAAGCTAAATAGCAGCATGTTCCAATACATTTGTTTTGGGTATTTTTCAATACAACTTTTTGGTATGTTTCAATACAACTTTTCAGCAACCTTGGTCAGGTTGCTGAAAAGTTGTGCAAAAATATGTTGTCATGGCATGGTCATAGGCATGTGTTAGGAAGAAGTGCGGAAAGTTTTGAGTATGAATGTCGATGGTTATAAGAGTAGGGGAAGACTAAAGAAACGGTGGATAGACTGTGTGGATGATGAGTATGATGACATGGCTAGTAAGGGAGTAACGACAGAGATGCACCTAATAGAGAAGTATGGAAGAACAAGACATATTGAGCTGATCACAAATAAATTAGGATTAGGGCAGGAGTTTGATGATGATGCTGACTTAACTAAGAGAAGAGAGAGAGATGACTTAACTAAGATAAGAGAGAGAGAGATGACTTAACTAAGAGAAGAGAGAGAGATGACTTAAATAAGAGAAGAGAGAGAGATTAACTAAGAGGAGAGAGAGATGACTTAACTAAGAGAAGAGAGAGATATGACTTAACTAAGAGAAGAGAGAGAGAGAGATGACTTAACTAAAAGAAGAGAGAGATGACTTAACTAAAAGAAGAGAGAGAGAGAATGACTTAACTAAGAGAAGAGAGAGAGATGACTTAACTAAGAGGAGAGAGAGATAAATTAAATAAGAGGAGAGAGAGATGACTTAACTAAGAGGAGAGGGAGATAAATTAAATAAGAGAAGAGAGAGAGATGACTTAACTAAAAGAAGAGAGAGAGAGAGACAAACTCCTGCTCAATATCCAATTATCGGTGATGTGTTATGCATTCATGACAGCCCTTATTAGAAGATTCAGATTACGGATTAGATTAGGTGACTGTGTATGTGTTAAACCACTACTTACCCCACTTACTAATCAGCTAATTTAGTTTCCACCAATACAACTTAACATAAATCAGACGGGTAATTGTGTAACACACTAACAGTAGTGATGGCTTTCATTTTGACAGTTCAACAACATTCATTGCATTATTTATGTAGATGAGCAGACAATTTTTTGGAAAATATTAAAGCAATTTTTTACCGATATCCTAAGACAACCCATAAACCCTTCAATATGATTAAGATTGTGATTGATAGTGTGTAATGCAATTGCCATGGTTAACATACCCAAAAGTAGTTCTGGAGGCCGATACCACAGTGTCACCACTCTGTTAGTATATTTATTGACTTGTCCCGACTTCGCCACACTGAAGGCCCTCGCCAGACCAAAATCAGCCAGTTTTAGAATCCCATTCTTAGTTATAAGTACATTGGCAGCTTTCATGTCTCTGTGCAGAATTTTATTACTATGAATATAGTATAAACCATTCAGTAACTGCTGCATGACCTTTTTGATCTCTCCAAGACTGAATTTAACGTTCACATTGGAGAGTAAGCCAGCCAAATCGTGCTCACAGAAATCGAAAACTAAATAAAATGTCGATCTGTATTTGTTGTGCAATGTCGCTTTTGTACGACAAATTTCGATCAGGTTCACGACGTTTTCGTGTTTGAGGAGCTGAAGGATCTTTATTTCTCGCAGAGCTGTGATCGGGAAGCCTTCTTTTTCGTTGTCCATCAACACCTTTTTCATGGCAACAAACTTTTTGTTACAGTTTCGTTGTCGGGCTTTAAACACTTCTCCGAAGGTTCCCTGCCCGATTTTAGCAACTTTCTCGTATTTTGAGGACTCGTCGCAGAAGGGGAAGTCAAAATCTTCAATGTATTTCTCTTTTTCCCTCATACTTAGGATGGTTGAACTTGTGCATATCACGGGTTGCGTAGGCTCCCGCGGAGCACTAACGCTTTGCATTTTGGACGTAATTTTGCCGACCGTTTAATACACCCTTGGAAAATAATATGGTTTTGTGTTACGGAGAACACTCATCTCACTTTTTTTGGGGTAAATTAGGAAAACAATCACATTTGTCACGGTTTTCACAACTCTCGATACCTATATAGTAAAAAGTACTCTGTGCTCTCGATGAAAACAAAGTAACAATCTACCAAACAAACAATTTCTAACGTCAAATTGACAGATGTAGAATTGCAGATGCAGATTTTACCACAGAATATAAATACCATGTCGGGGATTTTACCAAACTAGGGCAAGAAGTTAAAAAGTTACGCAAGGAGCTAAACATTCGAGATGTCAGGTTTCTCATTGATAAAAGCATAATTTTTGTCTCAGTGTTTAAATGAAAATACGTGACAAAATAATGCAAAATCTAACGAGTGAATTCTAGAACTAACAATTGATCCCTCACATTCAAGACCATTGTTCTTTTTTATTATTTATCAGTAGTTCAGCCCATAAGTTCCTAAAAAAGAAAATCGAAGTCGAATAACTACAATAGGATTGTATTATTCGTACCTACTAAGTACTACCACTACTTAGCAACTGCAAGAGAGAATATAATCGTATACTTTCCATTTCACGTTGAACCGTTACTTGAAGAGGTAACAAACCAAAAAAACAGTCACATCATCAAATCCTACTTTCCCGTTTCCATAAATGGAACGTCATTTGTTGTCTGTCATTCTCCTATTCGTATTTTATTGTTTTTAGTTGAAATTATCGTGAATATCCTGTGAATATACTCGACAAAAAGGTAAATAACGATATAATAATTCAATTAAATTACTAGGTATGCTACAAAATAATGTAAGTATAGTGATATTTAAAGTTTATTTTACATCATTATCGATCCGTACTAAAATAACTGGGCCAAATATTTTTGCGAGTTTTCGCAATCACAACTTTATTTAGGCGCCCGCTATCGCTATCGTGAAACTCTGTGTAGTGTCTGCGATAACACGCTATGCATATTACGGTTCTTAATTACTTAAAAGTGGAGTAATTCGCGTTAACAGTACGCCCCTTTTTTGTGTAGAATAAAAATTAATGATAGGCATTTAAAATTAAGTAAACAACATTTAAAATGTAAGTTTAGTACCGCAAAATGTAGCAGATGCTATAAACTGTACTTTAAAATATTTTTTGTGTTATTTTGGCTCGAAAATCTAATACCGCGCCACTTAGAAACCAGGCATCAGATTTTAATTTACAGGTATTTTGCTATTTTGTAGCATTTTTATCCTTAATCATTGTACCTATAGTTACGAAAATATCCGTACTAACGGTTATATCCTCCATAATCTATTTTCCTATTACCTATTTCCTAAATAAAACTTATAATAAAGATCATGAGTACTTTGGTTTAACAAAAGTCAAGTGTTGTATTTCATTCTAAATTAAATTACCATATTATGAGTCATTCAGTCTAAGACAATTATAATTACACATATTATGTCTTTGTTTTAATAATTTAACAGGTGTTTATGAGTAAGACGTAAATGGTTGTATGGTTTCATTCTTAGACAAAACAACTTCTATTTTTTGTTCAATTATAAACTTCAAATGTGGAGATTTTACAACGGTTCCAGAATAAAACACTCAAAATGGTAACAAATGCACCACTTTTTATCAGAACCAGTGAATTGCACGAGTACACAGAAACGAAAACAGTTAAGGAGGAAATCGAACACAGAGCAAAAGCATACAAAGACCGTATTAAAGCTCAAACTAATAACCTAGCAACAGCGCTATGTAAACCAATAAATGTCAGAAGGCTCAAATGACAACATATATGGGGCCTTGTCATCTAAAATAGAAATTAAACATTTTTTAATAAGAGACAGCTTCCTCAATGGAGGAACAGTGCTCTCCTGTCAATACTCCTGCAGCAAATCTGCTAAGGGCATGTCAAGCCGATCGCAAGATGTTTAAAAAAAAAAAATGCAACTAGGTAACATGTTTATGTCTGTTCAAAATCTTAGTAACAATGTTTCTAGCCAGTTGTACAGGCCTTAGAATGAAACTGAGCTAATTTTATAATACAGTCATCAACTGCATCATCTGCATAGCCTTTCCACAACTATGTTGAGGTCGGATTCCAGTCTAACCGGATGCAGTTGAATACCATGGAGCGACTGCCTATCTGACCTCCACAACATATTTACTGGGTAATACGATACCCCTTGGTAACACTGGTTGTAACGCAAAATACGCGCTTAGACGTGGAGTTGCGGACAACAGCCCGTTTTACCTACCTAACACTGGTTGTCAGACTTTTGGGCTTTTGGTGAACCGTAACAACTATCAAAGATCCACGTATGACAGCCGGGACCAACGGCTAAACGTGCTTTCCGAGGCACGGAGGAGTTTGGAATGTAAAGATGGTCACCCATCCACGGAGCAACCGCGGCAAGCGTAGCTTAACCTGGTCGATCGAGCCGTGCGGCTGTAATTGCTTAGCCACTATTATTATGATACAGCAATTCTTATAATACAGTGTAAACTCTTTAACGAAACTGAAGGGACCAAGCATTTTCGTTTTAGGTTTTTTTTGCCTCTATTGTGATCTGCAATCCGTCAGTCAACCATGAGCAGATGTGGAGTAATTAGGGCTTTGCAGAGTAAAATCTTATTTTTAGTTACGTGATGATTTCTACAAATTGACTCATACCGTATGCTGTGTTAAAGAACTTCATAAAAAAAGGCATCTCTCAACTAAAAATGTGATGACTATGAAAACAAGAGGCACATAGCGTTGCTCTTAGATCATCAAAACTCTCCTTTATTTGACAGCACCATGGCCAGCGAAAGCAGCTCAGCCGTGCTGGAGCTGAACGATGCTGACAACGAGGACACGGAGGCCACCACGATGACAGATGATACACATGAGGGCATGCCGCTCATTATGGAACACGGATATGACATTGCTGTTAAGGTTAGTGTGTTTGGTAATACGCAGAATATTGCAGTTTTACACTGCCCTGCACTTACGTTTAATGGGTCAATTTGTAGTGACTATTTTATGAAAAAGTCATTCAATGTAATTATATGAACTTACGGTTGTAGTGATGATTTTAATTACTATATTTCTGTAGCCATATTTGTTGCCGTCGCGGAATTATATTTAAAAAAAACAAAACTTAAGACAGATTGAATGGGCTACCCTAGCGCATCGTAGTGGAGCACCTTAGAAAGTACACCACCAGTGCTTTGAATGTTAACTAGAATACATATAATAATGTATAAACACTGCTCTAAAAGGAGGTAACTACTTTCTATATTAACATTTACCTACATAAACAAATGCAGCAAAATAGAAACTACCTATGTAGCGGCACCTAAATTCACCACATGCGCACTACGCATCACACTGACGTCACACGTAAAATCCTGCATCACGCAAGCAGAGTTTACCGCGCAACTGGCATGTAGACAACATCCCGACCACGGCCCTTGCTTGCTAGCTTTAAATCCGGCCCTTAAGAGGAACCTAGTCGCGGGCTCGAACTCACTGGTGGGCCTGGCTAAAAATCACGTTGTCTCATCAGGCTTTGTATCCGACAGAGATAGTATCAGTGATGAGCAGTTAGACGCTAGTCTACACGCACAACGTTATTGAGTGAGATTTAGGATCATTTATAGTAAAAAAATCGCGAAAAAATTCAGAAAAGTCCTTTGGAAGATCGGGTTTTATGAAAAAGCCAATGCATAAATCAATGACCAATAAAGTTTATTGAACTTTTAGATAATTGAACTTTGTCGGTACCGACTTGCTTTTGGAGATTTTACACTTCTTTTGTTACTTAAACACGCCCAAAGTTAAGTAAAATTAATTAGCAAGAAAATCTAATCTTTGTTGGCTCCTAACTTTTTAATGGGTTTTTATTTTAGTATTCTGTTTCCGTACAGACAATATTAATAATGAGACAAAACGATATCATATTTTACTTTAGATGTGCCATGTCAGACAGTGGAGTGAAACACTCCCGAAGTTTGTATGCAAAAATTGTGGACTAGGTTAATGATTCCGTTCCAGCCCGTCCCTTGCTGCCCTCTACCAGCGACACCCTAAGCCGAGGTCCGTACCCCGCCCGCCCTTAGCCGGTAGTCGTTTAGTTTGTCTTCGTTCAAAAGTGCCTTTTAAGTGCCTATTTTAAATAAATGCTTTGACTTTGACTTCATTTATTGAGGCCAGCCACAGGCAAGTTCGGTTAAGCAGCCGATAACCTCCTAGGTTGCGCAATGCTAAGTAAAAAAAGAAAAACTATTGTCGGGCAGTTAGCTCACGACACAACACCAGTCAGGTCGCAGGATCCTCTATGGAGGATGAGCGAACTTTACACCTTGCTTCTCAAACCTCTTTAACTAAAATAACAAACATTATTATTGTTTCCATTACAGGTGGACGGTCCAATGAAGCAGCTATCGACCCTAGAGACGTACGTGACGTACCGAGTGAGGTGCGTGTGCGCACGGTGGCCCACTCCGGCGCATGTCAGGAGGCGGTACAACCATTTTAAGGTAAATAAACATGATCATCTTACTATTATAATCATTTGAGGACGAATTTTAGTTTAAATCTTGGGGTTTAAGCTTGAATTCGTCGTCACTCACAAACAACATTTTGTTTAAGGTTTTATTTAAATCTTTGTATGTACTTATGTTTTATTTCTAGAATACAATAGCATGATACAGATAAAAAATGTGCTTTAGAATGTAGAGAGCTCAGAATGTAAGAGTTAGCGAAGCAAGCTCGGAAATTTTAATAGGTTGAGTTCTGAATTTTTCTATTAGGTGTTTTCGGTTTTGCCAAAACGCCTGTTCTACACCACTTCCTAGTGCTTTAGCTGGGTGGAAGTAGCGCAACAAACTGTCCAGTAGCACGGCTGTCTGTTCAGTTAGCTGCTGCAGGTAAGGTACTCCTGGGTTGCAACTGGAAATCAGCATCAGGTGCTGCATTCTGTGTTCTGTGAGCTGAGGCCCTTTTGGCATTATTATTATCGCAGCTGCTGCACCGTCGCCTGGCCAGCTCGCACGCGCTGCTGGCGCCGCCGCCGCTGCCGCCGCTGCACTCCGCGCGGCAGCAGCTGGACCGGTACTCGCCGGCCTTCGTGGCGCTGCGCACATGTGCGCTCAGCGCGTTCCTAGGTCAGTGTTTATCGATAAATAATTATAATAAACAGTATCTACATAAAATGTAATATTTCCCTACAATAAATTATATAAAAATACTATAGAATAACATTATGAAATGCGTAGCTACCTACCCAAAACGCGATGCTATGCTATAGGATATATATTTTATGTTAAAGATGAGGATGATGTCGCAGGGAGAAGGAAAGCCGGTCTCCAGTTTACCTATGCATTTAATAAAAGTTAGAATTCAGCTGCTAGGTTCCAATTTGTGGTTTCCTATAAAAAAAGAAATGGCAAAAAACTTCATATTATTTCTAACTTACTTATTTTATACCACTAATAAACACCCGAATTAGAACATTATGTTATAATCTAGATATAAAACATTGTTTATTTCACGAACCGTCACGAACCGAAAAAAATGTGGTTACATTCCAAATCTACGCACGCACACAGTCGCACACGTATTTGGTCTAGCGAAGTAGGTCCTACGACCATTTTGGTTTGTTTGGACTGTACGGTGAAAGTATGACTAAAATTTACGTAGTTTTAATTGTTTTGAGATAAAAAAAAAGCTTGCAAAATGATAGAAAACGATTCAGTAAACAATTCTGAACAAACTACTTTCATAATGTACATTGGGCTGCATCAATTGGGTACCTCAGTTGTTGGAATTGATGCAGCCCACTGTACATTATTCAACTGCATATTGTTTATAGGCTCAGAAATAAATATTATCCCACAATGCTTGTCGTTATTACCTATATTTCGATCGTATTAATAAATAAATAATTTGTTGCCCATTAGTAAGTGTTTTCTTATTGTCAACAGAGCGAGTGGCGAAGCACCCTATCCTGACACATAGTGACGACTTCAGAATATTTCTGACCACACCTGATGACGAACTAGATAAGGTAACTAGTTTATTTACCCAACTTTATCTATATCTATACTTACTGGTATTATAAAGCTGAAGAGTTTGTTTGGTTGAATGCGCTAATCTCAAGAACTACTGGTTCGAATTGAAAAAATATTTTCGAGGAAGGCTTTATAACATCACGCTGCGACCAATAGGAGCGAAGCATTAATGAAAAATGTTGCAAAAACGGGAAAAATTATTCCTTTTTGAGAGCAGCCGTTGCGTGCGCTGCGTAAACGGTTTAAGTTACGCAATCATGTATGATGGAATTGTTCCTCTTTAAAAGTTAAAAAAAAAACAGTCCGCGGCAGCATAATTATGTGTATCTTTTAAGATTGACTCACTATAACCTTTTAAACCGCGATACGACTGATATTCACGCGGACGAAGTCGCGGGCAACAGCTAGTTATATAATATTATGAAGCTGAAGAGTTTGTTTGGTTGAACGCGCTAATCTCAGGAACTACTGGTTCGAATTGGTAAAATTATTTTAGTGTTGGATAGCCCATTTATCGAGTAAGGCTATAGGGCCTATAGGCTATATAACACCACGTTAGGACCATTAGTAGCCCAGAAAAAAAACAGTCACGAATACGAAGTACTCGTAGGCCAGGAGATTCGATGCTACGGGGTGGGTCGGAGGAGCAAGAAATTTGACGCGGACAAAGTCGAGGGCAGAAGCCAGTTAATACACATCACTAAACTTACGCCTCCCTCCCATGGGGGTAGGCAGAAACTACTGAACATCACCCGTCCTTACAAACAATTTTTTTGCAGGTATCTTCGTATCTTTTGTTAAGTTATACCTTAAGGGTCAATTCTCACCGAGACGCGGCGCGACGCGCACTTTTTAAGATAGCAACAGAATATCTAACTTATTTACAACACGAAAAGGTATAATTTCACTACGAGCGCGAAAGCGTGTCGAAGAACGCTAAGGTGCACCGCGTTGTGCAGCCCGTATACCTTATTGTGAAGTAAATAAGATCTATTTTGTATCGTGATCTTAAAAAGTGCGCGTCGCGCCGCGTCTCGGTGAGAATTGACCCTAACTGTTCCTCATTATCATCACCGTCATCATCATTTCAGCCGAAAGACGTCCACTGCTGGACATAGGCCTCCCCCAAATACCGCTACCGTAGCCAAGGGTGGGCGGGCAACCGGGTATTAGGGGCCGTTTTACATTAGGGCTTGTCATTTTTTGGGGGGGTTTCGCCATCATCGCCACGCTTGGCAGGCGGGTTGGCGATCGCAGTGTGGTTGTTAAATGCATAGAGAACGGTTGCTGCCTCTTTTGTAGTCCCTTAGTCGCCTTCTACTTTCTACTACACCCACGGGAAGAAATGGGATGGTGCTATGCTGTTACGTCCGCCACCACACGGAACGAACTGTTCCTAATAAACTTTTATTATTTACTAGCTGTCCCCGCGACTTCGTCCGCGTGAAATAGTGTCTTTGGGTCTTTGCCTCTTGTCGCAAACTTATAAAACATTCACATAAACCTTACATATTTCCATTCAAAGTTTCATCCCTTATTCCCTATTGTTATTTTACACCTTTGAGGGTAAAACTTTTACAAACTTTGAATGTCATATTTATTTATATCGAATCAACAGCCTAGAAAATAAGTTTCAAGCTTCTAGCTCTAAAAATGACGATACTTCCATACAACTTTTCATCCTCCCCTTTCAACCCCTTACAGCCCTTTTTTCGCAATAAAAAGTAGCCTATGTCCTTTCTCAGGCTCTAGACTATCTGTGTACCAAATTTCATTTAAATCGGTGCAGTAGTTTTGGCGTAAAAGCGCGACAGAGTTACTTTCACATTTACAATATTATAGTAAGGATTATTTTGTTTGTTACAGGTATTCAAAAGTGAAAACAGCGCGCTAAATTTATGGGGGCTAAGCAGTGCTCTATATGGTTCAGGAGAATCTAAGGCTGCCAATGGACCGCGGTATGTACGGCGCATACTAATATTTTTATTACATAACGCCTTGTGAGGGCCGCAGGAGTCCGCTGGATGCGGGAAGTACAGAACCGGTCGAAGTGGCGGAGCTTGGGGGAGGCCTATGTCCAGCAGTGGACGTCCTTCGGCTGAAATGATGATGATGATGATGAACGCCTTTATTCCCTGTTAGGGTGGGCAGAAGAGCACAATAGTCAATATTATAATAAGTAGGTAATATTGCAGTAATTAAAGATGCCTCCGACTGCATGAGATTTCTTATACGAGTAGTAGTCAGTCTAATAGTCATCCTTTTAAAACAAGTTCCTTGTTTCCATCTTTTTAAATTAAAGTTCAGTTTTTAGGCAGTCGGTTTTTTATTTGAAAATTTTAGGCTTGACCAAATGTACTAACCTGTGTTGTCACACTGCTAAGAACAGTTAAAGAAACTTAAGTTTAAAAAGATTAAAAGGTCCTCCTACTAATATTATAAATGTGAAAGTTTGTATGTTTGTTACTCAATCACGCAAAAACGGCCGAACGGATTGGGATGAAATTTGGCACACAGATAGTTTATAGCCTGGATTAACACATAGGATACTTTTTATCCGGTAGTACGTTCCTGTGGGGATAATTAACAATAAATAAATAAATGAGGTATTCGCTTCCATTTTAACAATATTTTTTTTTTCAGAGTCAAAGACCCAGAGTTCACATCAGCGGCTGATTACCTGCAGTCCTTACAACAGAAGTTGACTACTCTCTGTGCACTAACTACCAAGTTACACAAGAGTACGCTGGCGCTAAGCGGAGAGTTTATGGGGTAAGCAGTATTATATATTGTTTTTCTGTCTAGATTTTTACCCAAATACGTTTTGGGGATGTTTAATGTAACATTTGTTGTTAATTTTTTTTTTAACTCAACTTTATTTCAATAAATAGTGAATTAATTCCTACTTAATTGTAAATGCGAAAGTAACTGTCTGTCTGTTACGCTTTCACGCCTAAACCGCTGAACCGATCGTCATGAAATTTGGCAGAGATATAGCCTGGGATATGGAGAAGGATATAGGCTACTTTTTACGCGATTACCAACAACCACGCGGGCGGAGCCGCGGGCAAATGCTAGTTTCATATAAGTTTCCGCTGAATTTGATTTTATTAAACATTTCTGCACATCTCTTCAAATAATGGCTCATTTTTGTATGATTCTCGTATCAGTTTTTGGTCCACCGTGACTGAGCCAACTGTCACTGTGCTACTTACTACCTTCGGCATTTTTCATCATGAGTGACACGTCCTCTTACAGAGAGGAGGGCTGTGTCCCAGCAGTGGGGATGTTATAGCCTGATTGTGCTATGCTGATGCTACTATTAGTCACTAATGTTTTTTTTTGGGTTGGAAATCATCAAATCAAATAACTTCTCCCGCTCTGGGTGGAGCAGGAGGGCGTGTCAGACTTTTACTGACTAAAACCCACCCGTGTTCCTTCAGTCGCCTGTGTGTCAGGGGCCGCGGTATCTCTTTTGAACAACCCGCACGCCTAATACAAAACATGGATTTTCTTCAGACATGCTTTATAAAATCGAACCTGTTTTTATAAGAACGCAATATGTATAAAAACGCATAGCCGTTACGGGTCGACAGAACCCCGAAAGTCTGACAACTGGTCTTACCAAGGGGTATCGTATTACCCGGTTATTGGGTTGTAAAGGTCAGATAGGCAGTCCTCCATGTAAAATACTGGGCTTCAGCTGCATCTGGTGAGACTGTAAGCCGACCACAACGTAGTTGGGAAGACTGGGCAGATGATGATGTATAGAAACGCAGTTCGTATTACTAAACTGACAATTTAGTCCGGTGCTACGTTGTCATTTTTGTATTTAGATCTTTACTCAAATCGAAATAAAGTTTGTAATGCAAAAACTGGCTCAGAGATTTAAGCTAGAACTAAAATTTCCAAATGTCCTTTCAGTATCATCAGCAGTCATTTAGTCATCATTTCAGCCGAAAGATGTCCTCAGCTGGACATAGGCCTCCCCCAAGCTCCTCCATTTCGACCGGTTCTACGCTTCTCGCGTCCAGCGGATTCTTGCGGCCTTTACAAGGTCATCGGTCCATTTTGTGGGAGGCCTTCCAGCCCTACGTCTTCCGGTACGCGGTCGCCACTCCAGAACCTTCCGGCCCCATCGGCCATCTGTTCTACGAGCAATGCACCCTGCCCACTGCCACTTAAGTTTGGCAATTCTTCGGGCTATGTCGGTTGCCTTGGTTCTCCTGCGGTCATTTAGTATTTATAGCTATTTTTAACCGACCTCAAAAAGTAGGAGGTTTTCAATTCGTCTGTATGTTTTTGTTTGTGTATGTATGTTCTGCGGTATCTCCGGCGATTATAGTATGATAAAAAAATATAAAAATATGATATACCCTTTTCATAAATAAAAAGAAACATTTTTGGTATCGAACGACAATAATGCAATTCAGGGGTGGTCCCATGGAATAGACACCATGATGGAGACAATACTGTTGAGTAAACATCACAGACTCCCACTATTTTGTGCAAGTCGTCTTCAATACCCTTCGGCGACTTCTCTTCCGCTATCTCTGCTCCGAGACTCTTGAAGTACTTCCGTAGTTCTAGTGCTTGATCTTCGAGAGATATTAGGTCTTTACCTATGAAATTGCCGTTTTGCAGTACTGGCCATTTCAAATCAAAATAATTTTTGTTTGGGTAAGAATTCTAATTTCAAATTAATTTTATTTTAAAAACATGGATTTTTTTTTCCAAAAGTAGTCATTTGTTTATTGATTAGTGTTACATTTTCATCGCATTTCAATCTTTTTCGTCATCATGGATACGTTAAAAATTCGAGTAATTATGGAATATGAGTACCGTCGTGGCAGCAACGCGGCACAAGCGGCACGCAACATCAACGACGTTTACGGAGCTAACACTACAAACCAACGCACCACCTGTTATTGGTTTGCTCGCTTCCGTTCTGGAAATTTCGACCTGAAAAATGAACCTCGCGGTCGTCCGAAGACTTTGGTGGACAATGACGAATTAAAGGCGATTGTGGAAGCTGATGATACACAATCTACGGCTGAATTAGCAGCAGCTTTCGACGTTAGCGTCAAAACAATATTGGTCCATTTGCGTCAAATTGGCAAGGTAAAAAAGCTTGACAAATGGGTGCCCCACGAACTCAATGATCGTCAGCGCGAAGTACGCGTCGAGACGTGCCTTGCACTGCTCAACAGACACACAAATGAAGGAATTTTGAACCGCATTGTTACCTGCGATGAAAAATGGATTCTGTTTGATAACCGCAAGCGCTCAGCAAGTTGGTTGGATCCTGGTTCAGCACCTAAACAATGCCCTAAACGAAAACTTACCCCTAGAAAAGTGATGGTCACTGTTTGGTGGTCTAGCGCCGGTGTGATTCATCACAGCTTCTTACCAAACGGGGTGAGCATTACTGCAGATGTGTACTGTGAAGAACTGAACACAATGATGGAGAAGCTGGCACATCTCCAACCAGCATTGGTCAATCGCTCGTCTCCGCTGCTCCTGCACGACAACGCGCGACCTCATACTGCACAGCAGACGGTCTCCAAGTTGCAAGAACTGGGGTTGGAAGCTCTCCGTCATCCGCCCTACTCACCAGACCTTGCGCCTACAGACTACTACTTTTTCCAGAATTTGGATAACTTCTTGGCGGGAAAAAAATTCAATACCCGAGAGGCAGTACAAAATGCCTTTGAAGAATTTGTTGCCTCCCGTCCAGCTGATTTCTTTAAGAAGGGCATCAATAAACTGCCACTGCGATGGCAAAGATGCATTGATTGCATGGGTGATTACTTCGATTAATACAAATAAAAAATACATGAAAAAAATTCGTTTAAATTTTTTCATACAAAACGGCAATTTCATAGGTAAAGACCTATTATGTCCATAAAAACTGCTGGGTGGTCCCATATAAATTGTTTTAACTTTGCTTGGGTAGTTTTTTCGTTAGCTTAGATTAAAAAAAAAATACTATCCTACCCTATCCCACTCCTGGGCAAATACCTCCCTCCACTGCTTCCATCTTTTGAGAGCCCGCGCGTCCTCCTTCCAGTTTTGACGGAACCTATCCTGCTCGTCCTGCCATCTCCTACGTGGTCTGCCGCGAATCTGCCTCTCTGCTCTCTGCTTCGGGGCATCAGTTCTGTGTTACTTGGGCCCACAGTTTGTGCGGCATGTGGCAGACAGATCTTGCTCAGTCCTATTTGCGTTGGGCAACCTTTTAATATAATACGCTTTTTTAACACACTTTTATTAGCTTAGTATGTATTTACATATGTAACGGAATCTTTGAACGTGATTTTCACCCACTTCAAAACGTCAGATTGATTTTAAACTTCGCACTGTAATTATCAAGGAGGGTTTTCATGAATATTCAAGCCACTAGTTGGCGCCACTTTGACAAGAGGTCTTCCAATTCGACAATGAACTTAAAATATTTTATGTCATTCGTTTCATTCGCCATTTAGTCTGTAGGTGGTTTGGCACTTTTGACAGGTGCCCGGACCTGACGTCTTAGTGCTGCCACCTAGTGAACGTCATTTCAGAAAACCCTCATTATTTTATTTTTTCCATAACGCAGCCCAAAAAGAAAACTTAAAATATCACGCTTGTGTAGTAAGTCGAACTAAAAATAAATAAATAAATAATAGATTAAAAAATTAAAAAAAAACATGCTTTAGAAACTAAACTAAAAAGTAGAAAGTAATTTGGAAATAATCGAAACTAAAGATAGAATTAATAAATGACATAATTTTAATGTAAAAAACCGTGGGGTGCTTTTTGAGGTATTTTTATTCAATTTTTGTCGTAGCATGAAGCGCGCGTGCGACGCGTGGACGTCGCAGACGTCGGGCCGCACCGCGCTGGGCACGGCGGGCTGCGCGGCCGGCGCGCTGTGCAGCGCCGCCGCCGCGTCGCGCCGCGCGCCCCTCGCGCACCGCGCGCTGCTGCCGCTGCTGGCTGCGTACGCCGGCGCGCACGTACACAAGATAGCGCAGAGGGACCACATACACGGTGAGTGACCTGCGCGGCCGGCGCGCTGTGCAGCGCCGCCGCCGCGTCGCGCCGCGCGCCCCTCGCGCACCGCGCGCTGCTGCCGCTGCTGGCTGCGTACGCCGGCGCGCACGTACACAAGATAGCGCAGAGGGACCACATACACGGTGAGTGACCTGCGCGGCCGGCGCGCACGTACACAAGATAGCGCAGAGGGACCACATACACGGTGAGTGACCTGCGCGGCCGGCGCGCACGTACACAAGATAGCGCAGAGGGACCACATACACGGTGAGTCATCTGCACGGTAATAAGCTCGACGATCCCTTCTAATATTATAGATGCCAAAGTAACTCTGTCTGTTACGCTGTAACGTCTAAACCGCTAAACCGATCGTCATGAAATTTTCCAGATAAATAGCCTGGGATATGGAGAAGAACATAGGCTATTTTTTTACGCGATTATCGACATCCACACGGGCGAAGCCGCGGGCAAAAGTTAATATGAAAAATAATGAATTATTTATTGCTATCCGCGTAGATTATTAATTTTAAAAGCAATTTGTATTAAAACATTAGAAAAACAATGAAGGTAAACATCATGAGGAAACCGGTATGTCCTAAAACCGAAAATTCAACGACATGTGACATCTCCCAACCCGCACTGGGCCCGCGTGAGTGGGACTGGGCCAGTGTCCCACAGTGGGAACGTTATAGGCTGAATATGCTACATAGAAAATATTGAAAATTTTCAACAAAATAAAACTATTTGTTTTGAGGTGATGAGAGTTGATTATAAACAGTTTTGATTGGCTTAATTAACTATGACCTCACACGTTTATAAATATCCATCTGTCATTTTGCTTACCGTGTGCGATATACAAACATGTGACGTCACTCTACTTAGTTTTGACAGGTTAAGTAATCTAAGTATTTGTAATGTTTTTGAACTTCTTTAGGCGCGTTGAGCACTTTTTGGGTGAATAAAAATCATGGAACTCGCATCATTGACACCGAACGCTTGAGCACACGGATTAGTCGCGGGTTGATGTCTTTTGGAAAAGTTCCTTTCTTTCATTAGGAAATTCTAATTCTTTTATCCCGTTCTTTCCCTTTGTATTTTTATCGTAAAATTCTGTGCTGTTACCTTTAATGGCTGAAGTCGATCGCTCGTTTATCATTTTTTACTGAGAGCAATCAGGACCCAATGTGAAATCCTGTATTGACGATTAAAAAATGCACACGTAATTGTTCAAGTTTTCACTTCTTTCGGCACTCCCGGAGTGCCACTGTTGTTTTTTAAGAAACACTAAAAAATAATGAAAATTAATAATATTTGAACGATCCTTATACACCACTAAATAATGAGACACGGTTTTTAAAAACTAGACAAATAGCTTATTACGTAACATACTGAGTCTTCTTCCTAGCGTGTCGACACCAATCTAAATGCAGTCAGCCCAGAATTTGACTCCGAACTTGGCACATTCAGCAGCGTTCATCAACTGCTGTAGCGTGCAGACAGCAGGACATGCTGTACAAAATATTAAGAGCCATTTCACGTTTTCGCGCGAATATCTAAGATTTTAGTCGCTTAATTTACCATCTTAGTTAATTCTCTGGCATTAGTGAATACCTGTAAATAATAGATTGATCTTTCATATTGACACTTCATGTAACACATTTACAAAAACTTATTTGTTTACTTTGTAGTGATTAATCTCCCAGAACTAGTTTACTGAAAAATCATCGCAGAGTCAATTTCAGACTCCTATATCTATCAGAAATCAGAAATCAGAAATCAGAAAGCTTTATTTGTAAACATAGGTCAAATTACAATAGTTTGCGAGATGTTACAGATAGGTAGATCCTCCATGTTTTGCCCAAAGGCGTACAAATATATTTAATTACACAAATACATTGTCGAATTTATATAAAAACAATATTAATAGGTACATGCATATCAATACAAATTGCAGAAAATAGAATAAATTTCATTACATGTCAAATAGAATAAAGTTACATGCCATAATAATGCTAATTAATGTCAAATAAAATTCTAAATCGTCAAAATTTTACATAATCTCACCTAGATTATGTAAAACTTTCTGAAGCAGTAACCATAGAATTGTCGTCCAAATATTCCTGTAGTGAGTAATAGCATTTATTTATCAATATTCTTAATAGTTCTGTTTTAAAATGGTCCAGACTTAGCGTTTTTATTTTTTCAGGTAGTTTGTTAAATATTTTTATGGCCATACAGAAGGTACTTTTATTCATTAGTGCAGTTTTGCCATAGGTCACTTCGAGTTCTGACTTATTTTTATCGCGTAATTTTCTATAGTAACTTTTAGTAGCTATTTTGTATGATGAAATGTTAGATTTTACGAACATATTTGTTTCGTATATGTACAGCGATGGCAAGGTAAGAATTTTTAGACTTGTAAAGAATGGTTGACAACTGTCTGTGCTTTTAAGGCCACACATAGCTCTGACACATCTTTTTTGGGCTCTAAATACGAGTTCTCTATCAACTGAATTGCCCCAGTATATTACGCCATATCTGAGTGTTGATGCAACATAGGCGTGATAGGCTGTAAGTACGGATTCTAGGCTCACTATTTTTGATAGTTTATAAAGAGCATAGGTAAATTTATCATTAATATTTAAAAATTTGACTGAAAAAAATACACAAAGCATCAGACATATAGTTTTGTTGACACATTATGTACTAGAATTTCGATTATTAATAACATTAATTAGTAAAAAAATTTAGTCTTAGGACAATTTTTACGATTTATTCGCAATTATATTGCGACTTTTTTGTATGAATACAGCGTAATTACATTTTAAAAATCATGTCAAAATAAACTACGTTCTTTAACAAATCGAATTCCCAAGTTTGATTAAAATCCCTTAATTTAATTAGACATAATACCCTTTTTTAAATCACTCTAAAACATAATAAAATACGATGCACAAGCGGAAACCGTTTAGAACAGTGCGAGCGCCCATCGAGGAAGGACCTGTGCTACTTTTTCCCGCGTCTCAATTGTCGAGTGTTCATATCGTAACCGCAATATTAAACTACGACTACAACATTTTGATTCTCTTGGTATCTTTTTTGTAAAAGGTACACATTGCGAAATAAACATAACTATGTTTATTTGCTGTGTCGACTGGTCCTGATTTCCCATTGAAAGTAGTCGAAAGTAGTGTGGTAGGGTAGTAAAATATGACGTTTTTTGGCAGGAAAAAATGTTCCGAAATTGACTCGTTTTTAAGAAGATTGCGTATTGCCAGAAATTGTAGACCCTAGAAAGACAAGATCAATGCCTTTACGACAGATATTTATTTGACTTAAGTGATAGTCATTATTACTTGACCATTATTGTCAAGTAATAATCACATAAGTTGTTTACGATTTTTTTCTTGAGGATGGGAAATCATCAAATGACTTCTCCCGCTCTGGGTGGAGCAGGAGGGCGTGTCAGACTTTTACGGACTAAAACCCACCCGTGTTCCCTCAGTTGCCTGTGTGCCAGGGGCCGCGGTATCTCTTTCGAACAACCCGCACCCCTGGCAGGCATCGGCTCTTGTGGACCCCATCAGTTGGTGCTGACATCTCTTTGAGGCCTCTCAAGCCAAGGTTGTGTACGATGTGATTGTTTTCCTGTTCATTTTTATTATATACTTTTCATAACTTATATTTGCGTTTTTTTTTAAGTCTAGAAAGCTTTATTAGACTGAATAAATAAAATAACTTTTATCATAAAATAAATCTCTAAATTCCGCATTATGATTATAACGGCTCAAAATTGTTTAGTCCGTCTCGATACTCGCGTTACACTGCTTGTATTGTATATGTGTGGATAGCTACGCTCACATACACAGCGCTGCCGTCTTTTACCTAAACTCGAGCGTAAAATTTTTGTGAAATGGCTCTTAAGGTGGGTCTACGCTAGAGGAGCGGAGCACAAATTCGTGTAGTGTGTGTGAAAAATAACTTTTGCATGTGTCCTGAAAATGTGTTCCAATAAGTAATACAAGCCTTTTACTTAATTAACATTTATTATAATTACCAAGATGACTAATAAAGAAATATGGAAAAAAAGACATGTTGCGTCGCCCCCAAATAAATTGGTATAAGGGCAGAAGAATTATGAAATTTACTACAACAAATAAATAATACTATGTACCGTAAGATGAGGTGAATAGAAATCCAGGAGTGAATCAAGAAACACTTTAAAAAGTGACTTCTGGTGAAATTTCACAGACAGACGATATGAGAGTCAATATGTAACCATGATTACTGATAAATGCGTGTACTGACTTGACAGGTCCATTCAATCTGTGTGGTTTTTTCCTCAAAATACCATTTCAGATACCAATTACATACATGGTCTTCACATGATCTGACCAAGATTATATCTGGACTTTAAAAGAGACTGTGACCTCTGAGTTTGTTTTTGTCTTTCTTCTCGGAGTGGTCAGACAGGAAACGCCAACCTCATCTAGTTTTTAAAAGTGGTTGTACAAAACTACTTACAGAAATAAAATCATTTATACTAAAATAACGCACCCCGCCTCGTAAATGTCAGGTTTTCCTTTGACCGATACTTTTATCGACTCGTGCATATAAGCGAGAATGCAGGATGCAAAAGCGAGCTCCAAAATTTTGGAACCCTCCGTTTCTAATTTGCACACGTAGGCCTCCATCTACAAACTGCCTTTTATTTACTGAACATAATATTTAATAAGCGTCTGTTGAGATTAAAGTTACATTCATAAACTGACCCTTTCTTCCCATGGGGGTAGGCAGAAACTACATAAGGCCACCCTACGATCCTTACATACTCCTTTTGCCTCGTATACGTTCATACAGCAGTGGCTCTAGGGTGAGATTCATTTAACCATCTCGATCTAACGCATCGAGCGCGTTCGGCACTCCGATTGGTTCTTCACAAATCTAGGGCCAATCGGAGAGCCGAACGCAGCCGATGGGTCAGAACGAGATGGTTTAAAGATACTCACACTAAGTCCTCTGGTCACACACGCACGCTGGTTGCTAGTACTACGCACCTGACCTTTCTGTAGAACATCGCCAATACGGTCAGCTGTCGTTGAGACTTTGGCCAGGACCTTAGTCCGCCAGTGGTCGATACTCTACACATCTGTGAAGTTTTGTAAGATAATGCAATATGAGGTATATTTATTCACCCCTGCATGTCTATAGACCCCATTTTACCGGTACCAACACTACAAACATACAATTTTGAAGTTAATCGTCCAAATTGACTCTGGCCACAATATTTTCACAAAGAGACTTGATCTTCACACGATTTTCATAAGAACTCCTTGCAGGTCCTTGTATCAAACAACCCATGAAACGGAGTAATTTTTCAGGAATTTCTCCATCATTTTTACCATCTGTCTTTCTCTTCAAAGATCTAATCTCCCTACGTAATTCAAATGCAATTTTGTCGTATTTAAAGTCTTCATTTTCAATGAAAGCGCTGTCGAAATCTGCCGTCCCATTTTTGTATACAACCTTCTTTTTAGATTTGGAAGTTATTTTTATAATACCCTCGTAATGGGTAAGAATCTCGTCTTGTAGTATTAGAACTGTGTTACTTTCGACATCCAATGGGATGGTCGTATTTTGAATTTCGCACAGTAACGCTTTGTAGCGATCAAAAAGGTCTGTCAAGAAGTAGGTTTTATTCTTGTCAATGATTTTGTCGTCTATGAACGCGCAGAGTGCTTCAAATGCTTTGGTTTTTAAATCTTTTATAATCAGCCTGTCTTCTTCGTCACAGTTCTTGAAAGTTATTTTCTGGTGTTGATTTCTATATTCTATTCTGCATAGAGGATGACAAGAAAATATTTTGTTTTCCTTCAATTTTTCTAACAGGTCTTTGTCTTCCATTGCTTTAGCTGACTCGAAAACCTTTTCAAATTCATCCTCTTTGGTTATTTCTGATAGCTCCACCTGCATGCCTATTTTCCTCTGCTCCTTCTCACAAAACAAACAGACATCATTCGCTGATGAATCCATCTCAACAATTTTAGGTCCTAAGTGCTCTTCACCAAAGTTCAAATTCGGTTGGTTATAAATACTCCCATATCTGAATAGATCCATACCAGTGTTAAATACGTAATGATCTTTCGTCATGTCCTTTTTTATAGGAGATTTTCTTGTTAATATTGACTTAAGGATTACTCCTCTAGAAATATCTGGATTGACATAACTTGGCTCGTCCATTTGATAAGTCTTAAAAGGTGTTACTTTTAAGTCTATGTCGCAGGTTTTGGTATCAATGAGAGGGATCTCAATAAGTTTCGGTATTTCTACGGTGCTGGATGGAGTGTTTTTCTTAAATGCATTGGGCGAGTCGATTTTCAGTGGAGGTATACTGTTGATTAGTACCTGAAAATTAAAAGAACAGAGTTAGTCATCATCATCTTTGCGTTTTCCCGGTTGCATCCTTTCGGAGCCCGGGGTCTGCTGTTTGAGAGTTAGTATTAGAGAATAAAAGGATGAAGAAATTAGGTAGCCACGTGTCTTGTGTAACAATTGTTTCAAACTTAAACCATTTATTTCAAGTTTACAGGTATTTTGGATTGTTAAAGAGTCGGTTAGTAAGTCAGAAAATTGAAGCTAGTTGCCTATTCCAAAACGTAGATCTCAATGGAGAAGAACGGGCAAGAAACTCCAAGGACACTCTTTTAAATTAAGATAAAGTTTGCCACATTTTTTTTAAATCACCCAGTACCTAGGTTGTGAAGGGAGCCTCCATTGCAACATTATTAACATCTGAGGTTCTTTTACAGATTATTAATGTTTATTTAATTTGACCACCACAAATAGAAGAACTTTTTTTGAACATTGTTATCTTTTATTATATCTAATAAAAAAGCCATTATTAATAGAAAAGTTAGATTTCTATTGAATTTCCAATTAGAGTACTTATAAAATGCTGCACATTTTAATACAAAGTATGTTATAAACATTTCCTAAGTAGTTTCTGTTCAATACATCATCATCTGCCTAGCCTTTCCCACAAATATATTGTGGTCGGCTTCCAGTCTAACCGGATGCAGCTGAATACCAGTATTTTACATGGAGCGACTGCCTATCTGACCTCCACAATCCATTTACTAGGTAATACGACACCCCTTGGTAACACTGGTTGTCAGACTTTCGGGCTTCTGACGACACGTAACGACTGTCAAAGATCCACAAATGACAGCCGGGACCAACGGCTTAACGTGCGTTCCGAGGCACGGGGGGTCTTGGTATGTAAAGATGGTCACTCACTCACGGACCAACCGCGTCAAGCGTACCTTAACCTGATCGATCGACCCGTGCGGCTGTTATTACTTAGCCATAACTCCCCCTGTTCCATACATGATTAACTAAATATATTCACATAAGTATTTTATTAGTATAATTTGCTCGAACTGAAATCAATATTAACCGAACAGAGAGAGTTCAGAGTTGACCATGTATTTATATATTCATTAAATAATACAAGGTCCTATTATTTCTAGATTTTTTTAGGTAAAAAACCATTTAGATTATTTACATATCTACATATATATGTATTATATAAACTCACGCTTTCTTCTCATGCGGGTTCTAACTACAGAATGACACCGATCCTTACATTCTTACTTCTTAGAATATTTATTCAGCACAAATAAAAAAAGAACTTCCTATTGAGTTTATAGCCGTCTAACTCTGAATATTAACTTCTCCATGTTGCTTGATGGTTGAGCGAAACTTGCCACAGATAGTTGGAGAACCCTGTGTGCCTCAGAAAGCACTTTAATGCCGTTAGTCCCACTGCTGTCATGCATAGTATCTTTGCCAGTTGTTATACATGGTCAGAAATCCAAAAGTCTGACAACCAGTCTTACCAGGGTGTATTGTGTTACCCAGTATCTGGGTCGTGGAGGCCAGATCGGCAGACACTTCAGGAAAAATACTGGTATTCAACTGCAGCCAGAGACAACAAGCCCACTTCAACATAGTTGGGACTTCTCCCAACCATATTGCCTATGTTAGGCAGATTGATATTAAAAAAAAAGGACCACGTCATATTGATATTATACTTTTATATGCCTGAGCATTTATAAAGGCTTTTTACAGTAAAAAGTTATGAATCTTTTGCCAGATTTCAGTAATAGAGATAGATATTCACTAGGATCAATTACAAAAAACTTAAGCCTACTATATCCCTACTAATATTAATTCGAAAGTAACTATGTCTGTCTGTTACGCTTTCACGCCTAAACCGCTGAACCGTCATGAAATATAGCAGATATATAGCCTGGGATATGGAGAAGGACATAGGCTACTTTTTTACGCCTTAACCGACGTCTATGCGGGCGGAGACGCGGGCAAAACCTAGTCTTACCTAATATTATAAATATGAAAGTTTGTATGTTTAGATATTTGGGTGTTTGTTACTCAATCACTCAAAAACGACTAAACGGATTTGGATGTTTGGCACACAGATAAATTATAACCTGGATTTGGCCTAGGGAATACCGTGATCACTAAGGCGGTTCCCCCAGGGCGAGGCCTTCCCATTGCACTGCGGTTGTGTTGATCCCTGCGATTATCCCTAATGTGGATAACTCGGATGCCTTATTTTTGGTAGTGGGGACTGCGTTTGCCCGTGTCCCCTTGTAAAAATCTGCCAGGTGTGCGGGTTGTTTGAAAGAGAAACCATGGCCCCTGGCACACAGGCAACTGAGGGAACACGGGTGGGTTTTAGTCAGTAAAAGTCTGACACGCCCTCCTGCTCCACCCAGAGCGGGAGAAGTTATTTGATGATTTCCCACAATCATGAAAAAAAAAACATAGGATACTTTTTATCCTGATGGTACGTTCCCATGGAATAATATTCGACCTCCAAGCAGGCGATGCCGCTAAAGCTAGTTTAATAATATAGAAGGATATTTACCTTGCTGTCACCGAACATAGAGGCGAACTCTTTTCTATTATTACTTGTCAAACCAATAAACTTGTCATAGCATTGTAAATGATAACCTCTTTGCATCAAACTCTTCGGTAATACAACATTTTTATAGATCAAATTCTTCTTTTTCCGATACGCCAACATTTTGCGACATTTTTCTAATCTTTCTTCATTAAATTTCTTCACAACTAGCGCCGCTTTTTCGCACAAGAAACAGGTCAACATTTTCAAGGGTCCTGATCTCTCCTTTCTTAAATCCATTCCTGTTTTTACGTTTAAAATAACCTCAAAATTGTACCATAGTCTTTATCTACGCACAACTCAGTCTATTGCCACATTTTGCACAAAATTCACTGTATCAATGAGAAAACACGGAAGTTAAGTCAAAATTCTAGAGTCGGATTTTTTCAATGTCATTTAATAACCTCGCTTTTCTGTTCCTTGTCAATACATTACAGTTTTAACACACGTACAAGTTACACATCACACAAATGGTACCTATAATGACTTGATAATTGATTAGGAATTAGTTTTACAGTTATTTTTAACACATAAATCATCGCTCGCCGTTGAATTATAGTAATGTTTACAATACAAGGTCGTCTGTTGACGTTTTCGCGCGCGTTTCATTGAACCACGGGGCGGTCGCTTCTTACGATAGGTAGCGGAGACTGCCGAATAGTGCCGAAGTTGTAATATGGCCGTGAGTGTAAGAGAGATGGGAGATAGTCGTGCTCTGTCGTTCGCATGTGTTGTGTTTTGAGATAGTGATGTGAATTGTGCCGTTATCGAAACAGTTATATGTTTTGAGTTTTTGACTGTAACTTAATTAAATAATTAGTCTTCATTTAAACTAAATTATACTTTGGTTGTCAGAAACAGAAGAACAGAGAACAGAAGTGTCTCACCAAAAACCCATTATATTTGCCGATTGAGTAGGTATCCATTATAATAATATTATACCTAACGGAAATTCATAATTGCAAGCAATAAACTTGTAGAAAGACTATCTACAGACAGTCTACAGTTGATCTTGGGCCCTGAACATGCCCATTATTATTTTATCTATCCATATAGTAAAGTAAAAAAACGAAGATGTTTTTGTCTGTTTGCCTGAATGTATGTTTCGGATTGGCGCGAAAACTGCTGAAAGGATTTGGATGAATCTCGGTACACAGATAGTTTGTATCCTGGATTAACACTAAACTAAACTACGTAGTTTACTACTAACTACTTAGTTCCTGTGAGATAGTTTTCGACCTCCACGCAGGGCGAAGCCGCTGGCATACGCTAGTACAATGATACAATAATAACGTAGTATTTTTGTCCGTTCGTTTGTATGTACATTTCGGATTGGCGAAAAAACGGCGGCTGAATGGATTTAGACGAAATTTGGCACACAGATATTTTATTACTTGGATTAAAACATGAGGTACTTTTAACACCGGTCGTATAGTCCGTGCGGTCGTGGGACAGTTTCCAACATCCACGCGGGTGAAGCCGCGGGCAAAACCTAATCACGTATAATTGTAAAGCAATAAACCATTAATCATAAAACAAAAACAACAAAAACTCATTAATGCCGAACTTAAAATGTATCGATAAACGTAGCGATACCAAGTCATACCTCCCTACAGAACGACCGCGAGCATCGAAATCGATCGATGATAGCAAGGTCAACGAGCTTAGCACGCCATTCATTGCGCGCTTCAGACTAAGCAGAGGTCTATGCCCTCACAACCAAATGACAATGTATATCATACAGTCAATTACATCTGTATCTTGGTAATGGAAAATAACATTGACCAAAATGAAAAATTTAAGTTGACTAAAGATAAATTTATAGAATGAAAGACGGAATCTTCTCATCGTCAGCCTATAGCAGCCCACTGCTGGACATAGGCCTCTCCAATTGCACGCTATTCAGCTCGATTCTCGGCAACTCTCATCCAGTTGCTACCAGTCACCCTGCGAAGATCGTCACTCCACCTAGCCTGAGGGCGTCCTACCTTACGTTTGCAGTAATCTTCTCAGCCTCCAGTAATATTTAAAATATATAAGTCTCAGATGCAGATAATATTTAATAGGTGGGATTGGTGGTGGTGATGCCCGCGTTAACCAACTTACACAAAACCTTAACAAATTATCATCTAAACCTTCCTCTTGAATCACCCTGTCTATTGGTGACAACCGGATGAAAATCCGTTCTGCACCCTAATGGGGATTGTCTAAAATTTTTAACCATTCCATTTTATTTTAGTTTTCGAAAATATAGAGCATGTTGAGAAACTAATTTGAATATTTTGATGATGGGCTCAATAGTTATTTCTTAATTTAATATTTAATCATTTTAAATTTTTGAGATAAATGACGTCATCAGTGGCACTAAAGATCGTTGCCTTTGCCTCACCAGTACATAATTAGAAATTTAAATCTGTCAACACAACGTCATCCATCTCATCTGTTAAAGTGTCAGTAGACGTCATACATAATCGGGTTGTTCCCATTGGTTCACGAGTGTATTGTTCTTGAAAAAAATAAAATGAACACTTGTCTTCCCAACGGGTCCACGATCTTTTAAAATATAAAATATTTTATTTCCCTACTGGTCCATGAGAATGTTTGGTACAGTCAACAATAAACGCTTCGCTAAGGGATGATTTGTTGGATTTGCCTCCGCCCCGAATAGTAGAATAATTATTAAACATGAAAAAAATCACGAGGTCAGCTTTTTAAACGCTTTATGCCTCCCAAGTACCAGGTCGTCATAACTCGGTAGGAGCATACCTAACATAGTGGTATCAGCTAGAAAACGCTTTACGCCGTCAAAGTACCAGGTGATCATACCACGGAAGGAGCACTCCTAACATAGATGTGTCAGCTAGAAAGCGCTTTATGCCTTTGAAGTACCAGGTTGTTATAAATCGCTAGGAGCACACTTAACATGGTAGTGTCAGCTAGTATTTATTTATTTAAATTTCTCGCATATAAAACAAAGGTACAAACGCGGACTTAATGCCTTAGGCATTCTCTACCAGTCAACCATGGGTGTTGAAGAGATTAGGGGGCAGGTGCTTTGATTGAGAGGAACAATGATAAAAAAAACTATAAGAATACAAAAAAATACAGGTTGATTGATTGTCTTTTTACGAGAAATTGTTTTTACTGACTGTACTTTGGATACATCCGGTGGACCCGTTGGGAATTCTTTGAGAAGCATTTGAAACATTATAATTTTTTCATGGACCCGGTGAGAAAACAAGAACAATAGAATCGTCAACCTTTGGGAACAGCCCGAAATAAGGGAACCAAAAGTTCTAATGTAAGTAATGCATACAGCATAAAATAATGATAGTGTAATGAGATTTATACGAGATCATGAGGTAAGTCGCAGGAATAATAATTGTAAAAACTTTTTATTTAAGTAAATTCATATGTTTATATTTTTGACATTTATATTAATTTGACACTTGGCAGACCATAGAAAATACTTGTCACTTACTTTTTATTTTTTGCGGCAACGATACAAAACTGTACGGCCAAAGCTGACGTAATTTGAAGGGCAAACAAGGTCAATCGTATTTTATCAAATATATCAATAAAATATAAATATTTTTCATGATTCATTAGTCCGCAATGATCAGTAACACTATTCCTCGAAATGGTTTTTCAATTACAACATATTAAAAAATATGAACAATGCCCATTGCGTAACACGCGATTAATCATAATCGGTTTCATTTTGACAGTTCAACAATATTCACTGCGTTATTTACGTTGTTGAGCAGACACATTTTTCGAACATAGGAAGCAAAGGTTTAGCCATCTGTTTCAAAACGAAACAGATTATGATTAATCGTGAGTTACGCAATTAGGGTGCTGGAGTTTTTGAGTTTATCGCGAACACACAGACGCGGCTGGGAACTTTGTTAAATACTAGCTGTTGCTTGAATATCAGTCGTATCGCGGTTTAAAAGGTTATAGTAAGTCAATTTTAAAAGATACACATAGGCTGTCCGGGACTTTTTTTTGAAGTTTTAAAGAGAAACAATTCCATCATACATGATTTTTGCGTAACTTAAACCGTTTACGCAGCGCACGCAACGGAAGCTCTCAAGAAGGAAGAGTTCTTCCCGTTTTTACAATATTTTCCATTGATGCTTCGCCCTATTGGTCGCAGCGTGATGGTATAAAGCCTAAAGCCTTCCTCGATAAATGAACTATCCAACACAAAAATATTTTTTCAATTCAAACCAGTATTTCCTGAGATTAGCGCGTTCAACCAAACAAACAAACTCTTCAGCTTTATAATATTAGTACGCAGGAAAAGTTTTTATCCAGTGCGCAAACAGCTGTTTCATAGAAAAGTGCAATACCTACGCGGTCAAAATGTATATGGAACAGCATAACCAACGAAAAATTTCTGCGCTGGGGGGTCCAGAATGGTATGCTGAATTCATGGTTAAAGTTTGCGCACTGAATAAAAACTTTTCCTATAGATACTCGTATAGTGATAGTGATTTCCAGATTTACACGGCAACGTTACATAAACTTATGGATTTTCATTATTCTCTTGCAGGCTTAGCATGACGCTTTCTATTTCTACTCTACTGTAGAATAGAAATCGCTTGTCTACATTTCTCGGTGAAAAACTGTCAACAGTCTATACGGAAACGTCATTTTTGTCTACTCTTCCGACGACAAAACGCTTGACTTCTCTATTAGTCGTTATCTCGGTAGTCACTCCCATTTCTAACCATATCTTCATTCACACAGTCCATCCATCATTTCTTTGGTCTCCCCCCACTCTTTCAGCCATCCACATTCATACTCAAAATGTTCCTGACGACATTTTCGTAATTTCTCCGCATCACATACCATGACAGTCGATGTCGCAGATACAGTTATTATATGCAGATTGACGCGGCAAAATGACGGTATTTTCTGACCCCAGCTAATAAAATAAAATGTCTTTGTTCCAGCTGCCTATGTCGCTGGGACCAACACCACGGATGATCTACACAATAGGTACGATTCTAAGTTATCTTGATCATTATCTGCCTAGTTTTTCCCAACGGGTCGGCTTTCTGTGTAATCGGATGCAGCTGAATACCAGTATTTTACATGGAGCGACTGCCTATCTGACCTCCACAACCCAGTTACTGGGTAACATGATACCTCTTAGTAATACTGGTTGTCAAAGTTTTCGGCTTCTGACGACCCGTAACGACAGCCGGGGCCATCGGTTTAAGGCCCTGGTAGTTTTAAATATTGTCGTTATGAGCGATAATAGTTCTTATTGCAATCCGATACGGGTTAAAATCTGTTGTAATAAATTCGAATAATAAATGAACAAGCATTGTCGTAAAAATGCAAATAAAATCGTATAAAATTAGATATTAACTATTTAATAATAAATAATCGATCACTGAATGCAGTTTGGCATTTGGAATTTTATGGTATATTTTAAATTTCAATAATAATTTATTGTCATTGAAGGGATAAACTGGTTTTAAAGATAATTAAGAGATGACTTTGATGATTTCTTGATGCATTAAAGTATGTTTAATTATGTTTTGAGTTCGATCACTGTATGCAAAAAAGACTTGAAAATATCATAGTTTTTTTTTGCTTTTCTAAAATTATTTACGGTTAAAGAGATACACTAGTTTAAAAAAACCACCTTTTTGAGCGTTTTGAAGAAATCTCCGCCTTAACGTGCTTTCCGAAGTACGGAGGGGTCCCGATATGCAATGAATGGTCACCCATCCAAGAACCGACCGCGGCAAGCGTAGCTTAACCTGATTGATCGACCCGTTCGGCTGTTATTATTTAACCTCGAGTCTAGATATGTGCCCGGTTGATGACAATAGGCGCGCCCCGTATTACATGGGCCTTAAACATAACTGGCGAAATGTGGGTGTAACTACACTTCTGCCTAATCCTTTGCGATTAAAGCCGTGATGTAACCGAGCCGGAGGTTAACGACACAATCAGGTAGCCACTTACTTCCGCATCACATTTTATCACTAAAGATAAAAATAAAAGATTCGCTTTTAAATCCTCGTACAATTGTTTGGAGGTCAACCTTGGTTTTGGCATAACAACTCGAGGTCACGCGTCCTCTCGACCTCGCCTTGAATGTATCGGAATAGTCTGTGCGTCATATTTGACAAGGTCACTGGGAGTTGTGGCTTGGACATAACATCACGTCTTTTTTTCTGAAGGGGAGGTAGAGGTGTAAGCACATCGGGAAAGTCAATTAACGCTTTAGTTATTGTTAATTTTAATTATTGAGCTAAATACTTATTTTATAAATTTCGGAACAGATTTAAAAGGAAATAAAAAATGTACACTTAGGCACTATACATCGACGTGCAAACTGAAACCAAGAATTCAGCACAAGATTGTGAAACCCCTGATATTATCTTATACAACAAGTACAAATCTACTTAACCCTTTGAGGCGTTATGATAGGCGTACTACACACTCGTTCGGGTCGGCAAAATATACATTCGATTTTATCGCCCGACCTGTGTCGAATCATGCCGACCTGATCAAGACGTTACTACATAATTGCGCAAACAACTAGTATCTAATATCTCCGTTTGTTTGTCCACAGGCTCGAACAAGCATCAGAAGCTTTACGCTCGGAGCTATCAGACTGGGTACCAAAAACACGCTCAGAAATCAAAACCTTACTACTAGACCTCGCCGACAGGCAAGTCAACTTGCACACACAAACGCTCCAAGGATGGGAACATGCCTTAAAACTAGCTACAGAAGCTAATATACACGAGATCTTTAAGACTGTCTCCAAAACTGCAGTACAGAATCTTTCGCCTTCAAGGTGTCGGTCTGAAATGACTCCAACGGAAACGGAAAGGGATCTAGATGATTATAGCGAAGAATTTGACGCAAACAGCCATGATGATTATGAATCGAATCATGTTATAGTGTACGATGGTGAGAGAGTTCCAGATTCAAAGTTGAATTTAGAGAACGATATCGATTCTAAATTGTTGGATGATGATTTTGAATCGAAACTGGATGAATTACTAAACGATTCATCGAGTGTGAAGGAAATTGTTGATACAGAAATTGATAGTCAGGCTGTAAAAACACAAGAAGAGATTTTGAACGAGATTCTAGAAGACACAGCAACGGAAGCGTCGAGCAGTGATTTGAAACCAAAGTCTTTGAATTCAAAGAGTGACGGCATTTCGGATCCTTTGAGAGATTTCACGGACGTTGATCTATCATGATTTTGTGACTCTCTTTTCTTTGATTTACTTAAAGATTATTAACCTTGATTTGGGAACTGTAATTAATGCAGTTCCTTTTGTAGAGCTGGGTAAGGCGTGTGACTTTATCAACCAATGAGCGTCCAGTGCTGAAATAGAGTCGGCCAATCAAAGGTGGAATAGTAATAATCATTACGCTTGTTAAGGCCATCGGGGATTGCATTTTATTGTTATTAGCAAACAAGAGGACGTTAATGAACAAAAACATTGAGGGTTCCCTCAAGGCAATATATTTGGACCACTTCGGTACATTTTAGGTACTCGTGGCTTCCAACGGTATGTTTTAGGTACCGTTTAGGGTTTTAGGCATCGCCAAGTCAGAATTGTAAGATATTTACGAAACCGTAGATAGAATGAGTATTTGAATACTTAGAATTTAGTGACGAAAATCTGTTAATGTGATTTCTGATGGAAAAATAATGATTTGAAATAAAACAAAATTACATTATTGCTGTCAGAAACAACAGATATTTATTAAACGTGTTTCTGTCTCTATCATATACGTTTAAAGTAACAGAGACAGCGTGTAACTTATCGGCGGCTTTAAATTGACTTGTGAATGAGTGTTCAGCCGTTAGACATTGATATTTGCAGCTATTCCTGCATTTACTAAGCCAATTTGAACATCCACTATGCATAATTCTATAAAACCCTACCATAAGTAAAGAAAACAACCAGACTTATTTACGGGGTATCGTATTACCCAGTAACTGAGTTGTGGCAGTCGCTCCGTTTAAAATACTGGTATTCAGCTGCATCAGATTAGACCGAAAGCCAGCAGGTGATTGTGGTGTGAACCAAAGGAAACACCGTGTCTACGAATGACGATGCTTACACACGTCTGACGTACCTTGTGCCTGTAATCCTGTATTGCAACATGACACCTCTTGGTAAAAGTCATCATTATCTGCTTACCGTTTTCTATCTATAGTAAGGTCGGCCTCCAGTCTAACCGGATGCAGCTGAAAACCGTGTGCGTAGTCCCAGCGGAAAAGTGTCGAATTTCGTAATTTCAGTTTAGCAGATATTTAGTGTATGACGTCGTGTAATTGTGTATGGTAAATAAAAATTTGTGCATCCAGCCATTGAGGAGCTATTCAACAAAAACTGATTCCGCTGGGACTACGTCATCCCAGCGGCACTTTTTTCAAAAAATGGTCGTACAAGAAAATAAATTCATTCAATAATTAGTGTGTAACGAGAGGTAAATGTGTATGTTTAAATGAAATTTGTGTGTCAATACACTGCGGAGATAATCAAGTTGCCGCTGCGCTGACGTTTGGCTATTTGATGAAAACCATATAAAGCAGTTTAGTGTACAGTTGTAATTTTTTACACACGTTGCTTTGAATTTGTGTATAAAGTGTGTGAAAACAGAATTTGGAAAAAATATACCGTTCAGAAGATATACACGTAAAAGTAAAATAAGGTTATTAGGTCCAAGTACTTAAAATAGGAAGTCTAGAGCCTAACTTATAACGTTTGTTTGTATCTTGTAGGGGTCTACAATGTCTTGCCAAGTTTCATTTATGTGCTCTTTGTAATTAATGAGCAATGGCATAATTTACTACGACTGGACCGCTATATTTTTGACATCCGATTGTAGGATTTTTTATTGGAAAAGAAGAATACAAAATATGCAGATATTTAGTGTATTAATGCAACTATTCACGCGTAAAATTTCAGCTCATTACACTAAATAATTAAAGAGATATAATCAAAATGCTAGAACAACCGCAAAACGTGGATAAACCGACCAAGTTTGAGAGGCTACGAAAAAGCGGGCCTGCAGTATATAGAGCTAACGTTCTACATTTTCCAGTGTTATGTGACCATGTGACCATTATTGAATCGGTACAGGTGGGCACACAATTCTTGAACAAGTAACTAATAACTTTCGTGATTAAACTAGTAAGTCACTTGTTTTTTCCTAAACTTACGAAATGGTTACAATAATAATTACATCTGTATTAACAAATGCATTTATTTGTCAGAATATTACAAAAATTAGTAACAGTAGGTAATTATTATGTCCTTAATATTCTGCTGCTTCCAGCGTACACATATTTTGATGTTACACGGTACAATAGAAATACTAATAATAATTAGTAAAAAAACATTATTTTTTATGGGTCTATATATGTGTCTGCTCTTGACCTCGATCACACCTGTTGGAAAGCGATTGACGAGGTCTATGACGGATCAAAAAAATATTAACACCAGTAGTCTTTTCAAACGTCAAACGGTATAAATCTACCTTCACAATTGAGTCAATTAATACTGATCTGCTATTGTATGATATATTTGTTGCTGTAAACGCTCGAACGAGACGACCAACTCCCGAAAATTTACTAGTAAAACCTAAGAGTTACTTACCTACAAAGGTACGTATGGCTTTTACAGTAGGCAATATATTTGTTATTTATATTTCATAAAAGAACTGATTCTTTGTATCAATGTTATTATTACTTTCTCTAATGTTATTTTATTTTATTAGTCATTGGTGCCGATTCTGTTGACACAAAATTCTCTTAACTAAACTAAAAATCACCAAAATTTAGTTTATTCCTGTCAAACGACGATTTCCCATTCTGAAATTGACTAAAGTGACACAACTTAACTATAGATATAGTTTGACAGCACTAAGATTGCACTGAATTATTAATTTAGTGAAGATGGTAATTTTGCTATTCTGAGTTTGTCGTTTTTCACCAAAAATGTTGACTATATTAATTTTTCTAACTAAATCTGACTATTTTTAATCGTGATTAAAAAAGTGTGGAATAAAACTAGTGGTCATGAACTAAAATTTACACCAACACTTCGACTGCAAAAACAGTACTGATCTTTGTTTTCTTTTCGTTTGCTTATATCTCGAAAATGGTGTGTCCTATCGCAAAAATGATGATAATTTCGACCCCCTTTAATAAACGCGTAAGCCCCATAATCCCAACATGTAGGTAATATATTTTTTTTCCATACTAAAAGTGAAAAATTCCATTTAATAAAACGTCGAGGCTGCCCCCCTGCGCACGCTTCATTCAGCTCTTAAAAAAATAATTGCGTAGGGCACACAAGTACCACTTTGCGAAGTCAAAAGAAAAAAAATACCACCTGCAGGCTTGGTACGACAAGCGTAGAGAAGCGTTTTGTCGACGGAAGACAAGACAAAAATGACGTTTCCGTGTAGACAGTTGTCAGCTTTTCACCGAGAAATGTAGACAAGCGATTTCTATTCTACAGTAAAGTAGAAATAGAAAGCGTCATGCATGTGTGTAATATGTTGCGTACTAACATTAGTTTTTAAGACTGTAATACTAACAAAATGGAACCTGATTTCCGAAATAAACGATTATTTATTTATTTATTTAAGCCTGTTGGAGTCGCTATTGTCAAATTCGATTTTAGTTGTGTCAAAATTATTTTTAAGTTTAGAGATTTTTTTTGCAGAATAGCTTTAAGATTCTCATAGCCAAAAGTAAGGAATTTTAGTGATAGTTTAGTTAGTTTAGTTCGGTGTACCAGAGAATCGGCACCATTAGCTAACTAATAAATATTTTTAATAGTACAAAGTTAATACAGTGTTTTATTTTCTGCTAAACTATTATGTACGCACCTGTACGAAACTATTAAATATAATAACGATACTATACTGGAAAATGTAGAACGTTAGCTCTATATAGGTACTGCAGGCCCGCTTTTTCGTAGCCTCTCAAACTTGGTCGGTTTATTCACGTTTTGTGGTTGTTCTAGCATTTTGATTATATCTCTTTAATTATTTAGTGTAATGAGCTGAAATTTTACGCGTGAATAGTTGCATTAATACACTAAATATCTGCATATTGTGTATTCTTCTTTTCCAATAAAAAATCCTACAATCGGATATCAAAAATATAGCGGTCCAGTCGTAGTAAATTATGCCATTGCTCATTAATTACAAAGAGCACATAAATGAAACTTGGCAAGACATTGTAGACCCCTACAAGATACAAATAAACGTTATAAGTTAGGCTCTAGACTTCCTATTTTAAGTACTTGGACCTAATAACCTTATTTTACTTTTACGTGTATATCTTCTGAACGGTATATTTTTTCTAAATTCTGTTTTCACACACTTTATACACAAATTCAAAGCAACGTGTGTAAAAAATTACAACTGTGCACTAAACTGTTTTATATGGTTTTCATCAAATAGCCAAACGTCAGCGCAGCGGCAACTTGATTATCTCCGCAGTGTATTGACACACAAATTTCATTTAAACATACACATTTACCTCTCGTTACACACTAATTATTGAATGAATTTATTTTCTTGTACGACCATTTTTTGAAAAAAGTGCCGCTGGGATGACGTAGTCCCAGCGGAATCAGTTTTTGTTGAATAGCTCCTCAATGGCTGGATGCACAAATTTGTATTTACCATACACAATTACACGACGTCATACACTAAATATCTGCTAAACTGAAATTACGAAATTCGACACTTTTCCGCTGGGACTACGCACACCTGAAAACCAGTATTTTACATGGAGCGACTGCCTACCTGACCTCCACAACTCAGCTACTGCGTAACATGCTACCTCTTGCTAATAGTATTCTGGTGACTTTTCGCAATTATATAGGACAATATTTAAATGTATCCAAAGCAATGTTTAATAATATCATATCATAATACAGCTGTTATATACAAATTATTAGTTTTTATTATTTATGTATTTACTTGCATAATCTTTAGGTTTAGAAGACTTTTATGTTCTTGAGATGAAAGAAAAAATAACTTAAATACGGTGTCGACGACGATATGACAACAAATAAAAGTGCGTATACAGGGTCAAATTAAATTAACTATTTATTTATTTATTTGCTCTCATGCACATCACACATTTTGCAATAAATTACTGTCGGTTTTTGTACATGAACCCTGTCAGGGCACTGCAAAGCACAATGTTGGTTTGCGCTTTGCAGTGCTCACTAGCGAAACTACAGATGAGATGGTAGCGATATCTAATCATGAAAAAAAGAAAAAGTAAATTAATTTGTGATTTTTTTCTGGGGTGAGACTATGTTATTGATTTATATATTTATTGATAAGGCACTTCAACGAATTATTCACTAAGTCACTTACAGAAGTGCACAGCACTAGCAGAGTAATTAAAAGAACGTACAAGATATCGTTAGTTGGATTATTAGCAAAAATTATGTCAGAGCTAACGAATACACGTATGACTTGCAAACTTATGATGATGTAAATAATTTCTAATTCAGGCATACACCCTTAAATAAATCACACAAATTATTCGTGACTCATAATTATTACAAAACAATCATAAACCTACAAACAAAATTACATTCAAAGCAACAAAAAAAAAAACGAATAATATGTTTTATTTGTGTACTTCTCACAAATGGTAGTGATTTTGACTTCTATTCCGTAGGCATAAGAATGGCATTAATAGCAAAAAACTGGTTACAATACCAACTGTTTACTGCAGATGCCATGTATCATACTACCAACGCAATAAACAATAAAAATGTAATATAACAAATAGTCTAATCTTATTTCAAATGGAGTATAGTAAGTCCGGTAGTAATAGGCCGATGGTAGGATCAGGTCATGGAGCTCCTGAGATCAATTTTGAAAGTTCCAAAATACTCGGTAAGCATTTCATTTATTGTCGTATGGTCGCCTTCATATAACACAATAATCTAACTGAACACTGTTTGTTAGACAATAAACAATATCAAATAAAATCAACTGGCAAATCTTCACGGTCCCGGTCAAATAATTTATATCAAATGGCAATTTTAAACGCCAAAATTTACAAGAAAATTGATTCTATTTATGACTTACAAAAGGTAGTTTCATATGGAGCAGAACGGGCAAGAAACTCCACCGTTACTCTTATAAAATGTTATTGTGTATATGTTACCGGCCAAACCCGATTTCAGGCCAAACTAGTTTGTCCTAGGCCAAACTGGTTTATTAAGCCGGGGCACGCCGATTAAATGGGTTAGTTTAGGTTAGAACTGTGACCAAAAGCGCGCGAGCCGAGCGAGCGAAGCGAGCGGCGCCGCGGTAGCGGCCGGCGAGCGTTACTGCCAAAGGCTGTTAACGAAATGGCTAATTAAGCTAGTTTGCCGCGACAATCACGCGTAGGATAAGTCTGTTTGGCCTAGGACAAACTAGTTTGGCCTGAAATTGGGTTTGGCCGGTAACATATACATCACTTATTATATGCGAAGACGACAGACTATTCGACTAAGGTTTTGCCAGTTATCCTTATTTGACCTTTATATTATATCATTCTGTATTAAAATTACTTAAAAGCTCTGAAGTTATTTTTGTGTGCGCGAATGTGATTTAAAGGAACTGTGCCAAAAAAGGACAATATATTAGTTTCTTTAAAAAAGCAGAGAGTAGTGGTGGGCCAGTGGTAACGACTCCGACTTACGAGCTGTAGGTCGTGGGATCGAACCCAGGCCGGCGCTCATCACCACTGCTCTCAAAATGGTGAAGGACATGATCTGACCAAGATTATGTCAGGAGACCGTGACCTCTGAGATTGTTTCGGCCTTTCTTTTCAGTCAGATAGGAAACGCAGACTTCATCTAGTTTAAAAAATATGATTGACTAAACTTGTAAAACTGTTTGTACAAACCTACTTACAGAAATAAAATCATTTATCACAAAAGTAACTAGAATTACTTTCAAAGAACATTACACTTGCGCATTTTTTGGCACAGTTTATTTATAATGTTGTATGTACATAAATCTATGCAATACATTTGTATATAAAGGATTATTTATTACAATATTACTGACTTTTATTTACCTTTTTTTATTTTCTCATCATGGACCATCATCTGCCTGCCTTTCCCTGTTTTAGAGTCGGCTTCCACTCTAACGGATGCAGCCGAATTCCATAACTGTACATGCAGCGACTATCTATCTGAACTCCACCACCCAGTTACTGGGTAGCCAAACTAATTATTGCTATAATTATTTTTTATTTTTTTTAAACGTTGCCCTACACTAGGAATTTCTTCTGTATTGTGGGTGCGTTTACAAACATTTAAACTCACATACACAAACAGCCAGACCCGGAACAACTACTTGTAGGTCATACAAATATTTGTTTCGTGCGGGAATCGAACCCGCGACACGCAGCGTAGCAGTCAATCGCTTAACCACTGCGCCAACTGTGCTGTCAAATTGATTATTTAATTTCGGGAATGTTCGGATTCGTGTATATCTATCTGCAAGGTAATCCGCAAGCGTAAGGCAGGTCCCCCTAGGCTAGGTGGAGCGACAATCTTCGCCGGGTGGCTGGTAGCAGCTGGATGAGAGTTGCCGGGAGTCGAGCTGAATGGCGTGCAATAGGAGAGGCCTATGTCCAACATTGGACTGCTGTAAGCTGATGATAAGTGTGGATAGGGTTTCTATGTGTGAGCTGTCGGTCACCAGTCGGTGCCTTTACTGTTAGGTGGTCTCGAACGGACGAAAAAATATTGCGGCGGGTTTTTATCGCAAACTGGATTTCCAACTGTCGGTGTTGCAATGAGCGTTGAGAATCCAACAACGTGCATCCCAGCTAGATGAAAACACACACTGTTCGATTTTGAACTCTCTGCGTTAAGCCGTGCGTTGCAGATTCAGTGCGCGACAAAATTCCGCTATGGAGTTAGGCTATTGGCGCTTTATAAAATTAAAAGAACATTAGTAAAACCAAAAAACTGTATTTTAAAATATATTTTATTTCATTATCTTTGTACGCACGGAGTGCTAATAATACATTTTGTCATAACTGTAAACTGATGACGACGATCGAGACGAGCAACTGTGGCGCAACTTTTACAAACCCCTAAAAAAAATATTACATATCCCATTTACACGGCTCCGTAAGTAGATAGTGTGATAATGTTAGTAACTCGTACAGTATAAACATTCACTGGACTAACAACTAATTGCTAAACTAACCTATAGTTTACACTGTTCGAGTAACTAAATTCAAGCAACTAGACTGGAGACGTTTTAACATCACGCCTCTACATATTTCCCGAAGGGTTAAGCAGAGGCTACCTCACTTACATTTCACCGCTTGCTTATTTCATTAATTTTTATGATAAATATATTTCGAAAATCAGTAGCAGTCATTCATCTCGATCGTCAACACCAAACATACAACTTAAATAATAATAATTATATTTACTTATATTCTATTTTACAGTAATTTACAATGTACATTAATAATTAAAATTATATTTTACAATATTTTGATATTTATGTTTTTTTCGACAGACATTTTCGAATAGCATAACCAGCCTGGACACAGGCCTCCTCTGTGAGAGAGTGGGCTGTAATCCACAACGCGGACCCAGTGCGGGTTGGTAGATGTCACAGTCATGTTTTCGAATTTTTGGTTCTAGGACATGCCGGTTTCTTCACGATATTTTCCTTCACCGTTGATGAAATAATTTACACAAAGTGCTTGCCTGGGTTCGAACCAAAGATGTACATCTTGTAGGTCGCGGCCGTTTCTACTGCGCCACCACCGCTCCATTTTCTAATAATTATTATTATTATTACCAAAAACTCGCGTTTTGTCCGTGTAGTATATTACAGCCCGCTCCCTCACACAGAGGCCTGCGCGAACATATAGGTTGATTAAGTAACAAACAAATTTTCTGGCCTTAACTGGTCAGTTACATTAATATCAGAATACTGTAACAAGGATAAATAATTATTATTTAACAATAAGACGAAACTGATAATCTTATGTTTAGGATCAATTTCACGTGCAAATTATACCTCCAACACATCATATTCACATAAAATTCAAATAATAAAATGTTTGGACTTTAAAAGAGACCATGACCTCTGAGTTTGTTTCGGCATTTCTTCTCAGGGAACAGTTAGCTAGGAAATGCCGGCGCCGTCTAGTTTTTAAAATATTGACGTGTTAAAGTGTCTTTTATGATCTACTTACATAAATAAACATTTCATTTTTTTTTCTAGAATTTTTTTCTTTGCAAGCCAGTCTCAAGATCTAATTGAGAATTTTTCCATTAGAAAGATACAATTATTCTTTGACTTAAGATGGACAAGCAAAAATCCTTCATCATGAATAAAATCTTAGCTATTTCCAGACATTTTGTGGTCGACCATTAAAAAATATAATGTGCACGTAATATTGATATTTTCCTATTTTAGTTCAGACATTTTTTTTTTTGTATTTCATATATCCCGTTTTACTAAATACAGCAGAAAATCCTGAAGATTTGTAAAAGTAAACATGCTATAACATTCTAGTAATTATACTATTATCATAATGCTTGCATTCGTTGAAGGTGTAAGTAAGGCAGAGGAAACTAAACGCACATTTCGTCAGTTATGTTTAATCCAGACGTGGTGGGGCTGCTACTGAGAAACTGGTGAATACACCCAATAGCGCTGCATAAATACGGAATAGAGGATCCTATGCTCGGCAGACATGTATGGGGCTATAGATATATGAGGAACAGAGTGTAAAGTGCACTCATCATCAGAGATCGGATATTCGGATGCATATTCACCTAAAGTTGAGATGTTGGCTAACATGGAATGCGCTTTTGTATCGAAAAGATCTTAATTTAGGTAAGTAATTTGTTTATTTTTTGTTTTAACTAATACAAACCACTCCTCCTCCAGTACATACACATATTTGTATCGGGTTAAACATTAATTTTAAAGTAATACACATCTGAATAGTTATGCAATCCAAGAATCCCGGGGTTTTTAATAAATTTTACAATTTATAAAGCCACTTTCATAGTTAAAAATTATCTTTAGGTAAATATGCATCCGAATATCCGATCTCTGCTCATCATCTAAGGGAAGGGAGAATCTGACCAGACGGATGTTGTGTCTGGTGGTATGTCGCAGGTCAACCTAGGAGGTTGTCGGCTGCTTAACCGGACTTGCCTGTGGGTGCCTCAATAAATGAAGGCCTCCAACCAGGGCTTATAAACTTAAATCTAAGCGACTACACGCTAAGGATACCCACTGTGGGGTACGGACCTCGGCTTAGGGTGTCGTTGGTAGCGGGCAGCAAGGGATGGGCTGGATCGGATTTTTTTTTCTTTCATACATATTAAGTATATTTTTAATTATTTTTACAAAAACCATACAAAAACATATAAATTTTTTTAAAAAATGGGGCCCATCGGCATCAGGAGTAGGGTCCAAGATGTCGGTGGTCAGGGCTCTAGAGAAAGGAACCTCCTGACTATGCGTGCCGTGTCTAGTACTGCTTTCTGAATCAAGCCCTTGATCCAGCCGCGCAATGAGAGCCTCCTGAGGTGTTGGTCGAGGCTCTTCGCTATTAGGCCATTTACTTGAACGATTATCAGTACAATGATTGTTGAGTCCACGTCCCATATGTCGACAACCTCGTGAGCTAAGTCCAGATACTTGATTTTCTTATCTTGCTCAGCTTTCACGAGATTCTCGTCATGAGGGACAGCTATATCAACAATCATTGCACGACGCAATGATTGTTGATATAGCTGTTAAGGGAATTTTAATTATTAAGGGACGATTTTAAAGTTAGTTTCAGCGGCATCAACAATCATTACACGACGCTCTCGTCAAGCTATCATCACAATATAAGGTTTATTGGCTACAATAGTCCTGTCAGTGATCATGGATCGATCCCAGTACAACGTGGCGTGACTATTCTCGGGACCTGGGTTAGTACGTTCCCGTGAGATGATTTTCGACCGCGACGCGGGCGAAGCCGCTGGAAAAAGCTAGTTTATTATAATATTCAATTCTTCTATACATGTGTATGTCACTAAACTCCTCCTAAACAGCCAACGAGGCAAACAGAAATTCAGTTATCCATCAAATTCTAGATTCTTGAAGCATGTTCACATTTACAAGTATTAAGAATTTACCTAACGAATTTAGAAATCAGTAACAATTGAAATTGATGGCATTTTGATCTACGTGCTTGAGGACGTAGGTAGTTATTATCAATTTAATATCACACCAATATAATTTTATGCAACTATGCTGGGGTCGGCTTCCAGTCTAACCGAATGCGACTGCCTATCTGACCTCCAAAACCCAATTACTGGGTAATACGATACCCCTTGGTAAGACTGGTTGTCAGACTTTCGGGTTTCTGACGATCCGTAACGACTGCCAAACATCCACGAATGACAACCGGGACTAATGGCTTAACGTGCTTTCCGAGGCACGGAGGGGTCTTGTTATGTAAAGATGGTCACCCATCCACGGACCAACCGCGACAAGCGTAGCTTAACCTGATCGATCGATCCGTGGGGCTATTGTTACTTAGCCACAAGCCCCATAGAATACTTAATTAATGTAATTTAGCGGAATTAATTGCCCGTATCAGAAATAGTGGATGGACTGTGTGAATGTTGAAATGGTTAGAAATGGTGTGACTACGGAGATGACGACTGATAGAGAAGTGTGGAAGAGAAAGACAAATAAATTGGCATACGTGCAGGAGAATGATGGCAGTCAAATTACAACTGTCATTCTTTGACAGCAGTATAGCCTTCTGTCAAAGAATGACAGTTGTAATTGGCATGGCAAATTGACGTAGTGTGTCAAATTTTTAAACAATTAATTCCCCTGACTATGCTTTCGTCACGACCTAGCTAATATTTTTACTGCAGCACAAAATCATATTGGTATCATAGTCAAATTTGAATGTAAAAACTTCTCCGATATACCAAAAAATATACATTTTTTACTAATATTAATTAAAAATTATCCCAAATTACAATTTATTATAACAAGGCATATTATAATATTCAATTAGTGATTCCACTAATAATTCGCCCCTTTGGGGTTGTTTTTTAAGATCAAGTTTGTGCCCCGAAGTTTTTGGGGTTAATTGTTACCCGACTGCAAAGAAGGGTTATGTGTTTGAAGCCTATTCAAAACTATGTTGTGGTCGGCTTCCAGTCTAACCGGATGTGGCTGAATATCAAATGTTTAACCTAGGCTACAGGGTAGCGCGCGGAATTGAAAATGTTCTTACATTTTCTAATTTGTGGGTCAGTGTAAGGTGGTATGTGGAACAAAATATGATTCTTGACTGTACCACGTATGTATTTACAGAATTATAATCAATAACATCCGCGTCCGTGTGTCACTGCGGGGTGCCAACTGAAAACCAGCGCTGGGTGTCTAACGCCCAGCAAATGCTGAGATGGTAACCCTTTCGGTATGGGCACGCTCAGCACACTTTTAACCATGGAATTAATATTTCATGAAAAAGTAATTCAATGAGATTAAATGAACTTAAGATTCAATTGTAATTTGTGTGTACAAACACCAGCTCATCAAGCTACCCCAAACTGTCAAATTTTTCCAATTGAACATGAACCTTATGCTTATGTGATAAAGTTGAAATTCTATCAAAGAAATTTGACAGATTGGGGTAGCTTGATGTGCTGGTGTCTGCTGGTATCTTTATTGGTTACTTAATACTTTATCCACGTTTTGGGTATCGATGTCGTAATAGAACAAAAAACAACATTTTTTTTTTCATTAGTGTACGAATGAAGTCAATCAGCTGTTTTTGTAATTTTTCGTGGAACATAGATATTTTTTACGAACTTCCAAAAAACCAAAACAACAGTCTTTTGGTTGCCTTAATGTACATGTCAGTGTCATTTGTAGGAATGATAAAAAAAAATATCTTTTGATTTCGATATCGATATCCATCACGTGGGACGTAAAGTATTGACAGCTAATTTAATTTAAACAAATAAAAGCAAATCATTTCAGCTAATGTGTTGTGTTTCGTAATGTTAGTTACTTACTATTTGTATAGAATCAAGTTCTTCTAACTGAACAGACAGCTGTGCTGCTGGACAGTTTGTTGCAGCATTTCTCCTTCCTAGTTAAAGCACTAGGAAGTGGCGAAGGGCGGTGCGGAGGACTGACTTATGTAACTTGTTCAAAAAGTGCCGACTCTCAGCCTAGTTTGAATGAGCTTTTATATGACTTAAAAGAGTGTCCGTGGAGTTTCTTGCCCGTTCTTCTCCATAGGTACCTACTAAGCTTTGGAATGGGCACCTAGCTTCGTCTTTCTGACTGACCGACCACTTGACAATTCAAAAGTGCCTGTAATTGGTTTAATTGAAATATTAGCTTGGAGCTTGAATTTGAGCTATAGTCTTCTAGTTCAGAAACGACACATTAAAAACGGGTTTTGTCGTATTGCTGTAGATAGCCCCGCTAGCAGTGGTGCTGCTCGTACAGGTCGGGCTCCAGGCGGCGCACGCGCACGCGCTGGCGGTAGTGGTACTCCTTCAGGTACTGGCGCAGGCGCGGCGGGAGGGGCAGCTTCTCCACGCCTGGGACACGTATGGCACGCTTTAGGAACATACAACAGTAACACGGCAAAAGGAGTATGCAAGGATCGTAGAAGTTTCTGTCTACTTCCAAGGCGTGAGTTAATATGTATGTAAATACTAAAGTTAAAATGCCACAGTCGGCAACGCACTCGGAATGACAATTTCTTTCATATAGACAGTACAGCCAGATATTATGGCGATCTGGCGGTACCTAAGCCCTTGCATCGACTACGTAATAAGTTGCGACACTCGCGCCACGCGCAGCTAGCGGCCGGTAGCAGTACTAACTTGCGTCACCGAATAGAGCAATGCAGTAGATCAACTTCATTGAAGTTTATTTTGTTTTATTATTCTAGTTAGTATTTTTTATTATTACAGATAGAAAAAGTTGCGGAAATAATATTTCTTCTTAACATTACGCCTGTATTCTTTCAGAGGGGTTGGACAGTGGTGTATTAGTATTAAGTTAGTACACACACAGTTCGCCAGTTATGTTCAAGTTACATACAAACTGCAAGTAAACAGTCTCAATAGGGTATTTTCCAAATGATTAAAAACTATTTTAAATAGAAGATTGGGACGAGATATTTAACGGAAAAATAAAAATAAATTGATTTATTTATATTCATTTTTTCAATTAAAAACGATTAAAATGAAATATATTTTTCATTGTTTTGAATTTACCGCCAAAACGCTCCTTACGATGAGTTTTTTATCACGTGATCACACGTGACGTCAGATTTGTGTAAACGGCACCAAAAAATATTTTGTGTGGCGCACTTTTAGAAGTATTTGTACTTTCTATCCATAAAAATCTTGTTAATTCTAAACTCGACATTCACTTGTTTAGAACTACTTTAGTTTACACAAAGTTGACGTCACATGTGGTCGTCACACGTGATAAAAAAGTCATCGTGAGGAGCGTTTTGGCGGTAAATTCAAAAAACGAAAAATATGTTTGATTTAAATCGTTATTAATTGAGAAAATGGATATAAATCAATTTATTTTTCTGTTACATATTTCGTCCCAATCTTCAAATTAAAATAGTTTTTAATAAATTAGAAAATACCCTATTAGGGTGAACATCCCACCTTTTTTAATCTATTTATTTTCTTATTTATGTACCTATACCTACATACATAACTATGTGCCTACTACTTAGCGCCGAGAGATGAAAATCTAAAAGTAAACCACACTTAGATTTTCAACGCGCTGAGATACACTGTGTTGGATTTTCAAACCTGGCCTCGGCACAATACTGAGAGTTCAAAATGCATTGCATGAACAAGCTAATACATTATTTTGAACCCACTGCGTTGAAATTATTCATCGGTTATTTAAAAAAACAATTAGCTGTTCCATAGATTTTATTGCACTTTTTTAGAAAAAAGCTGGTTTAAAAAATAAGTACACAATCAGGCTATACTGTTCCCACTGTTGGTACACAGGCCTCCTCTGTTCGTAGGGAGCGGGCCGTTATCCACCACGCAGGTCCAGTGGGGGTTGGTAGATGTCACAAGTCTTGGAATTTTTGGTTCTAGGACATGCCGGTTTCCTCACGACATTTACTGTTTTAATTCACTGTTTGAGGAGCAGTGATGATGAAAAAAATTGTAACACCTAAAACTCGAAAGTCTTAGCCATTAATTCTGGGCCGCCACAGCTTTTTGTTTTGATAACTGATGAACAATTTCAAGGTGCTGTGTCCCACCAGTGGGAACATTATGCCACACTGGTGCTTACCGTCGTAGCTGGTGTGTGACACGATGACTGCCCGCGCTAGCTGTTGCAGACTGAAGGGCTCGCTGCGAGGCAGTGGCGCCGTCAGCATGGGCTCGAAGAACATCACGCACGCTGGGTCCTGGGACACGAGATACTACGTTAGTTAACTATTAGTCAAGTAATAAAATTAAAATGCCTTTTATTCCATGAAACACATTAGGTACAGTATTTTTATATTGGAAAATATGCAACAATTCAATTGAAATAAATAATTAACTTTGTTTTTGAATTTTGATGTTTTTTTTTTAATTCACAAATAATATCTTAAAAAAAGAATAAAAATATGTTAACCTAGTTTTATCACATAAAAAAATTAAATTTTTCTTTCAGTATAAGCCTTTAATCCACCAGCTGTTATTACGAATTTCCAAAAATGTCGTTCCGTCCCCTCAAGTTTTTTTATTTCAAAGGGTATTTACAAACTTTTTCCCATGTTCCCCCTACATTACCTTGTAGTGCTCAATGAGCTTGGTGACGGTGGAGGCGGCGAACACAGCGGGGTCGTGCGAGTCGAAACTGAACCTGCAAGTAACACAACATAACATGTACATCACATAACATCACGCCTGCACCTCGGAAAGTCGAGCAGAGGTGTACTAGCCATATTTCGTCGTTTTGTTCAAGTCCCAAGTACTAGGCGGCGAGCTATTATCTTTGTCAGACACATTACCCATAATTTTGTTAATCTTAAATATAATTCGTTAAAACACAAACATTTTTTATCTAATATCAATATAAAAGGCTCATAGCTAAGTCACACGGGTCAATTCATCAGGTTAAGCTACGCTTGCCGCGGTTTTTCCGTGGATGGGTGACAATTATTACATACCAAAGACTCCTCCGTGTCTCAGAGAGCACATTAAGCATTTGGTCTCGGCTGTCGTTTTTCGTTTCGGGTAGTCAGAAGCCCGATAATCTGACAACTAATCTTACTAACGAATATTGTATTACCCAGTAACTGAGTCTTGGAGGTCAGATAGGCAGTCAGTATTCAGCTGCATCTGATTAGACTGGAGCCGACCCCAACGTAGTTGGCGAAAGGCTAACCAGGTGATGATCAAAGGCGTCTGTCGAGAATTGCAAGCTAATTTAATACGACCGTGCAGATTTGTTCCGTGTGGTGCCGGACTTAAAGAATAGCACCATCCCATTGCTTCCTGTAGGTGTCGTAAAAGACGACTAAGAGACTTACTACAGAATGGGCAGCAGTGTTCTCTATGCAGTTTACCACCACACTGCGATCGTCAACCCAAATGTGGCAATTATGGCAAACCCCCGCATTTTATTGGAGGCGGCTTATGTCCAGAAGTGGACGTATTTCGGCTGAAATGTTGATGATGGTGTAGATTTGAGATTAAATCGAATAATTTCCTTGCTTCTTACCTGTGTTGGTAGTGCTCGATGCGCGCGTGGAGGGAGCGCCCATACTTCCGGAAGGATACTGAGAACAAGTGCTCCTCTTGGGCAGAGTCGCGGAGCAGGAAGGTGCCTAAAAGAGACGATGTGGGTCAGAAAATATGAAGATACATCTGCAGACTTGTCAAAAAAAAGCGTCTTATATACAAGTCGCTTAGGGAAGGTACATTCAAACTGCCAGACCATGATTACAACTAAATGAGTTAAAAAAAAACAAACAAATTAATTAACGAAAAAAAAAATTCAATCATCATTGGATGGGCGAAAGTCAATACCCGTAACCAGCTGTTCTGTAATTTTTCGTTGAACATAGATATTTTTTTACGAATTTCCAAAAACCATAATATAACAGACATTTGGTCGCCTTAATGTACAGATCAAGCTACCCCAAACTGTCAAATTTTCCCAATTGAACATGAACCTTACTGTTATGTTATAAAGTTAAAAATCTATCAAAGAAATTTGACAGTTGGGGGTAGCTTGATGTGCTGGCGTCTGTACACGTCAGTGTCATTTCAAGTTTTGAACAAAGCTGGAAAGATGACATTTTATTTTTTGTTTAAGTTGTTTTCGATATCCAGTTGTTCCATGTTGAGCTGCATGATTACTGACAGGACAGGTCCACTCAATTGATGTGGTTCTTTCCTCAAAAGACCATATTAGACACCAGTCTACATGGTCCTCAAATGATCTGACTACGATTATTTCTGTTTTTTTTTTTTTTATGTACATTTACACATTAACATTGATGAATTTTATATAAACAAGGACATGAATATTTACTTTGTACAGTATTATATTGCTTTAATTATTGTGAATATGATGACTGTGTGGATGGTTGTATTTTTGTTTGGTTTCTTTTTTTTCTCATTTTGTTTTCAATACTCAAATTTTATTTGCATTCCACAATGTGTACTCAGTTGGTAAATAAAAAAAAATTGTGATCATTATGGACCCTGTCTGGCAGTTTCGAGTAATTTATGCGGCCTACCCAAATGACCCTATCTTTGGTATTGTTCGTCAATTCGTTCGGAGTTTAGCTATATGATTACTGATAAATTCGTGCACTGATTAGACAGGTCCACTCAATCTGTGTGGTTCTTTCCTCAAAAGACCAATTCAGACACCAATCCACATGGTCTGCACATGATCTGACCAAGATTATGTCTGGACTTTAAAAGTGACTGTGACCTCTGAGTTTGTTTCGGCGTTCTCAGAGTAGTCAGATAGGAAACGCCGACCTCATCTAGTTTAATAATATTACTGACGTGTAAAAGTATTTGTACACACCTACTTACAGAAATAAAATTATTTATCATACCTAAAAGTATTGTCAGCTAATTTAATTTGACCCTGTATAGGAAAAGGGACGCATGACTACTTACCAAGATTTTTATCATACAATTGGGCAATTTACGTGAAAACACATTATTTACGTATGGTACTCTAATTTTTAGGGTTCCATAGCTCAAAAGGTAAAAAAAGGAACCCTTATAAATGCACTCTCTTGTCCGTGTGTCACCACCGAATTTCTCAGGAACGGGTAGACGTAGCAAGTTTAAATTTATACCAGATACTGAGGTCTATAGTCCCTATTACGTGTATAAAATTCAAGGTCTTGAGTCAACACGATAAAAAGATATGAGCAAATTTTGATTTTCGCGAAAACTTGTAAGTACCATTTGGCAAAAAGTAAGGTCTTACAGCACAAATAAAGGAAAAATTCCAAAAAACATTTTTTTTAAAATTAAAGGTTGAAAAAAATAGAAGAAAAAATGTACGGAACCCTCGGTGGCCGTGTCCGACTCGCACCTGTCCGGTGTTTTTAGCGTTGGTCCGATTGTAAATAATTATTCATAATGATGAGTTCAAAGACCTCTTTAGAGGTGTAGGATAAACAATGGTACAGATTATTTTGTTCACTACCTAAACTAAAATAGAAGTATAGCTATCTCTTACTGATAGAAGGCGAAAGAAAAAGACAAGTGACGTTTTAGAAGGTCGGTGTCCAAAATGGTCTTTTGAGGTATGAACAGTCAGACGACCACTCAGAACATAGATTATTAATTAGTTTAATAATGTTACCTTCTGGCTTATTGTCGAGCAGCCTCTCTGCCTCGTACCGGTCCATCTTGCCCCAGTAGAACGAACACGCTGTGATCTCCTTGAGATCAGGCACTAGACAGTGTATATAGTCCACCTGGAATCATTTTAGGGATTTATATTTTCTGAATTATTATTTTGTGGTTTATTGCGGGACGCTTTTACACGTATTTTTACGTTGTCCTCACATGTATAATTTCAACATGATGTTAATAATAATCGCGGCACGTAAGTTGAACCAAATTCAGAACAAACACCCGAAGGTAGCGCGTGCACTCGTTGCCTCGCACGGAAAAATAATGAGGTCAACTTCTAGTATAGTCATTGATGTAACGTGTACTGAAGTTTGGAAATAAATTACAGATTGTGACGGGTAAATTGAAACAAAATTCGTCATTTTGGTTCAACTTATGTATCGCGAACTGTAACCAATTTTTTGCAATAATATTCTGATTTAAAGGAATGTTCGTGGAGTTTCTTGCCCGTTTGGAATAGGCAACTAGCTTCATCTTTCTGACTGACTGACCTCTGACAACTCAAAAGTGCCTGTAATTTGGATTATTGAAGTAAATGTTTTGACTCTTACTTTGTAGAACATACTATTCGGCGAAAGGTTGAAAATACAATCAATATTTAGAAAGTAATAAATATTTTTAGTTTTTGTTCGAGTTTTTTTTTTTAATTGATCAAATACAGGGTTATTTTGAATTGGCTAACTAAAATAAGCAGACGATTATGGATAAAATTAAGAAACAAAATATGAATTTTGGGAATGTTATCTCACAGGTCAAGCTAGAAGGTTGTCGGCTTCTTAACCAGACTTGTCTGTGGCTACCCTACTAAATGAAGGCCTTCAGTCAAGGCCTAAAAACTTAAAAGTAAGCGACACACGCTAAACGCACTCCATGTGTTAAAATCAAAATTAAAAGTCATTTATTCAAACTAGGCTCAGAGTCAGCTCTTTTTGAACGTCAAAATACAATTACATAGACAGTCCCCCCCAAAACGCCCGCCCTTCACCACTTCCTAGTGCTTTAGCTGGGAAGAAGAAGTGGCGCAACAAACTCCCCAGCAGCACAGCTGTCTGTTAAGTTAGAAGAACTTGTTTCTATACAATAATTTAATTAAAATTATAAATACGAAACACAAAAAAAATGCCATTATATGTCAGCTAGCATACGCCAATATACCATCAAAAATTGAAAACTAAAAATAATAAAACAAATTAAAATAAAACGTTAACAGAACTTACAATCTAAATAAAAGCCTTCAGGCATAAAGGGCATGCCCGCTTACATATGCAATTCTGCATTATGCAAACAGTGGTACAGAGCTTGGCTTAGAGGGTGTTGCTGGAAGAGAAATGAGGAATGAACGGCGCGAAGAGATAATGAAATGTATACCTGTGTGTGCACTTTGGTGGGCGCCGCGTGTCCCGGTGCCGCGTGTCCCGGCGCCAGCGGCGGTGCGCGCAGCAGGAGTGCGCGCAGCTCGCCACCGCACACCACCTGCCGGCAAACGGGCGTTCATCATTTAATTAATTATAATCATTTATTTATAACAAAACACAATGTACATAGATACGGGTATTAAAAAGATAGAGTAAACGACGATGCCTGTGCTAGTATTAACTGTGTGACAGACACCGGCGCCTTCCTCCTACAACCTTAAGTAACAAGCTAAACCGAGACATGATGTTTTCATATACCTAGTAATAATACAATGAAACATATACTTCTGGTACAAATAAGTTTAGATATCTATTGGAATAAAATAAAATAAATTTATTTATTTAACACACGAATGCCATCAGCATTTTCTACCTATCAACCTGTAGGTGATGCAGAGACAAACAGCGGTAGGTTACAATAAATTTGAAGGATAAATATTTTAAATATATACGCTTAAAGGTCAATCAACTATTTAACCGACACTTTTCTATGCCTGACACATTATTATAATCAAGCACTAATTGACGATAGTCATACACAAAAAATGTCACAATTGAATCTAAGATTGTTAGGCACAACAGAAAACTTGATTACGTTGTCGAAATTCTCGAATAATAAGGGTTAAAGTATGAAATTGCCGTTGTATAGTAATAGACACTTCGAATTGACATAAAATCTTCATGGTGTGAGATTTTCGTGTGAAACTTTTTTCACGTGATACCTATGAGGTTCTTCTTTTAAAAAATGTGTAACATTCGATTTTCGACTTTCAATTGTTTTTTTTTATTCAGCTTAGACGTAAAGATGGATGCTTCGAAATTCCGAGTTATTTTTGAATACGTGTTCAGACGCAGAACTAACGCAGCAGAAGCGGCTCGCAATATCAACGTTGCGTTTGGAGAGGGGACTGCTAATGAACGCACCGTGCGTGTTTGGTTTAAACGCATTCGTAATGGAAACTTCGATTTGAAGAACGAATCACATGGTAGACAGCCCACACAGGTGAATAACGCTGAATTGAAGGAGATGGTAGAAGCCGATCCGAGTCAAACTACCCCGGAATAAGCGGCATGTTTTTTACATTTATTATATTGACTCATTTGCATCAATAAGATAAAAAAAATATGAAAAATTGTTGCCTCAAGAAATGCGTGTTGAAACTTGTGTCGCCTTGTTGAATCGGATAGAAATGAAGGAATATTGGATCGAATTGTGACATGTGACGATAATGTATTGTTCTGTGTCGAACTTCGAACAGTGATGGTGGTGAAACTGCCAGTGAAACAGCCCCGACTCGTGAATCAATCTTCACCATTATTGCTCCATGATAACGCAAGACCTCACACTGCACGAGAAAAAATATTCGTGTAAAAATTAAGGAAAGTCCTTTGGAAGATCGGGTTTTATGAAAAAACCACTGCATAAATCAATGACCAATAAAGTTTATTGATCTTTTCGATAATTGAACTTTGTCGGTATCGACTTGGTTTTGGAGATTTTACACTTCTTTTATTACTTAAACACGCCTAGGTTAAATTAGCAAGAAAAACGAATCTTTGTTGGCTCATAACTTTGTAATGGCTTTTTATTTTAGTATTCTGTTTCCGTACAGACAATATTAATAATGACACAAAACCATACCATGTTTAATTTTTGATGTAAATTGTTGAACAGTGGAGTAACTTCCGAAGTTTGTATGGGAAAGAAGTGGACTTGTTCCACCTTAAGAGATGTCAAGTGATATAAAGAGGTACCAGTGGCGATGGCCCCTTTATCTGAAACGCCAACTATATTCACGTATATAATCATTCATATAATATTCCAGAAAGGACTGGTGGCAGTTACCGAAAGAAGAAAAATAAATAGTTCCTGCACCCTAATTGCGTAACACGCGATTAATCATAATCGGTTTCATTTTGACAGTTCAACAATATTCATTGCGTTATTTACGTTGTTGAGCAGACACATTTTTCGAACATATGAAGCAACGGTTTAGCCATCTGTTTCAAAACGAAACAAATTATGACGAATCGTGAGTTACACAATTAGGGTGCTGGTTAAACTACAAAAACGATCGCAATTCTTTTGACCATTTTTCTCTAGTCATCATAACTTTGGAGAGCGAAATGTTTACTTATTGATTGTATAAAAAATACCTGGAAATGTGGATGCAGTCGTATGGCATCATTGGTTTGTGTGAGTTCTGTGCGCCTGCCTTCCTGGGAACTGTCGCCTTCCGCTCTGAAATTGTAAAAGAAAATCTTTGAAATTTTATAGTCGGCAACGGGACCCTATCTACCCGCTAGAGTGTGTACAAGTACCGTGAGAGAAAAAAAACAGTGGCACTCCGGGAGTGCCGACAGAAGTGAAAACTTGAACAATTACGTGTGTATTTTTTTAATCGTCAGTACAGGATTTAACATTGGGTCCTTGGGTCCTGATTGCTCTCGGTAAAAAATCATAAAAGAGCGATCGACTTCAGCCATTAAAGGTAGCAGCACAGATTTTTACGGTAAAAATACAAAGGAAAAATAATGGATTAAAGAATTTGAATTTTCTAATGAAAGAAAGGGACTTTTCCAAAAGACATCAACGCGCGACTCATCCGTGTGCTCGTTCACCCAACCACCATTTTAAATAGACCCCTGCGGTGGCTCATAATCTGATTAAATAAAAAAACTAAGTAATTTGTAAATTGTATCGTCAAGCTATTAGATTATTATTTTTGATGCTTTGACACTCCTATAACTATGTACATATATACTCAGTATACATATAACTCATGGGAAGCGTGCGGTGATGATGACGCGATTTTCATGATTTTTGTTCACCCATAAAGTGCTCAACACGCCTAACTAGAATTTAAAGAGATTTTGCATAAGAGAAACAACCAATCTGATTAAAGCTCAAGGACTGATTGCAGATTGAAGAGGAAAGAAGAAAAAATAAAAGATTTTGCTTAATTTAATGTCCGTGGATGGATCACTATCTTTACATACCGAACTTTGACAGTCGTTACGGGTCTTCAGAAGCCCGAAAGTCGGACAACTAGTCTTACCAAGTGGTATTGTATGACCGGATTGTGGTGGTCAGTTAGACAGTCGCTCTATTTAAAATACTGGTATTCAGCTGCATCCGGTTAGACCAGAAGCCGATGTAGTGTGTAACATTAAGTATCTAGATTAGATATACATATAGTTTAGTTAGAGCCTAAGCGAGCACATGTTGGTTGGACAGTCTCTAAATATACGTCGTACGAACAAGACGCCTTTTCATTTCTATACGATAACCTCGTTCCTCTACATGGCGACCCTGCCAGAGGCACGGTGTCGGATTGCGTCGCGACGGGAAAAATGTGACGATATCAGCGTCTAACCGTGGGACCGCGTCGAGCACCGTGCAATGTGCATTATGAGAGCGATTGTGATTTTAAAAGGACACTATACTCGGATTGTGTCAAATACTACTTTAAACTTAATTTCAAACACTGTTAAATAAAACAGAATGGGAAAAGAGTGCAGCAAATGTTTATGTGAAAACAAGGAAACCATCATTACACAACACGGCAGTGAAAATAACGGCAGCGCTGATGTCTCTTCACACTTTCGAACGAGCAATATCCTACTGGGGGTGATGGTAGCTGTTTGCGCTGGAGCTGTCTTATACGTACTATACGCCCAATACAGGAAATGCCATAGTGACTGGGTGCGTACAGGAATACAAAACGGCATGCAGACGGATTTTATTAGACGAATGCAAGAACGGATGTCAGGCCGAGGACGAAGCCGTCCTACTGAGGAGGATATTTCTTAATAGACTGAACGAGTACCAATGCGAGTGAGTACCTGCCTAAAGTGATAAATAAAATAAAATAAAAAAGTGAAGTGTATTCAGTGTCAAAAGTGAAAAAAAAAAAATGTGAAATTACCCAAAAATAACAAATATAACTACATCGTGTCTACGAAGATATGAACATTTTAAGAACTTTAAGTGATGATTATGGATGGTATTAGTAATAAATTGTGATTTATGGAAATACAGTTTAATAGCATATATAAAGAGTTAGATTATATTAAAGTAAGTCTTAGGAAATTAGGTCCAGAGAAAAGATTACGAGAATTAGGTCTAAGTAAAATTAGAAGAGCAAAAGAAATATATAACTCGTATAGAAAATGTATTAAGGAATTAGATGTTAAGCACTTAACTACTGATTATTCTGGACTATTGATTGATAATTTGTGTAAATCTATAGAAGATACATATACAAAAATATTAAGTTACAGTGAGTCTAAATCATCAGACAACATGGCAAGTTTCGATTTAAGAACGGCGAATTCACTTATCCCTGTGATGGATGGTAATGAGGAGACCACGGAAAAAATTATACAAGGTATAGAAATGTATGATTCTTGTTTAACTGTAGCAGCAGATAAGAAACTACTAATTACTTTTGTGCTTAAAACTAGACTAACAAAATTAGCAAAACTAAAGTTAAAGTCAGATTATACCAGTACTGATCTCTTAATTACAGATATAAAATCATTTCTTTTAACAAAAAAGTCGGCAAATTCCTTACTCATGCAAATGAATAAATTAACACAAAATGAATTGAGTATAGCAGAGTTCGGTAGTAAGTTAGAAGAGCTTTTTATTAATTTAACTGTTTCTCAATCAAATGATAACGAAGCTACTAGTGACGTTTTACAACCAATAAATGAAAAATATGCCATAAAACGGTTTTCAGATGGTCTTCGCAACAGAAGACTCAGCACAATCATTGCGGCTCGCGATTACCAACAGCTGAAGGACGCCATTCGTGCAGCACAAGATGAGGAGCCAGACCAGTCGGCCCAACAAGCGGTAATGCACTTAAGAGGTAAGCCAAGGGGCAGAGGCAGATGGCAAAATAATCGCAGCCGTGGGTTCAACCATCGAAGTAACTACAATCAAGGTAATAATTATTATTGTAATAATTCTTCCTATCGTGGGCGCACCAATACTTCAAACTACAGAGGACGAAGTAATAATTACTACAATCAAGGACGAGGAAATAGTACCCCACGATTCCAATCACAGCCAAGTTATGGACGTGGACGTGGTTTTAGAGGTCATAATCGACAATTACACGGTCGAGACAACCAACAACAGGCTGCATATGTTGCTGACCAACGAGCAAACCAGCAAGAGAGTACGACAGAAAATCGTGAGTTGAGTAACCCAAATACGTTTTTTCGAGCATAAAATATTAACATGTCAGGGACTAGATTGCGTTAAATTTAAAGTAGGTAAACAGGTGTGTACATTCTTGGTAGATACAGGGGCAACATTATCAGTTATAGCTAAAAATAAAATACCGCATTATATTACATTACAAAGTAACGATACAACAATCAAAGGTATCGGTGGGAACATTTATTCCAATCAATTCGCTGACTTGACATTACAATTGTACTATAGCCAACAAACAGAGTCATATTCAACTTACAAAGAATCAGCGATGTTTACATTTAAGTTCCATGTATTAAATAACATGCCATGCCAGGCGGATGGAATTATCGGTTTAGACTTTCTTAGAATGTTTAATGCAAACATTGACTTATTAAACAACGTTTTAAAGTTACAAACTAATAACAAAGAGTTTCAGATAGAAATGAGCCAGAATAGCAATTACAGTAAAAATATGTATTTACCACGCAGAAGTGAATCAATACATTTTGTAACAATTCAATCAAATTCACAAAGTGATTACGTGGTTATACCAACACAATTATCGGAAAACATATTTTTAGCAGGAAGTATAGTAAAACCAAGAAACGGGAAGATTCCAATTAAAATTTTAAACACAGGTGAAGAAGATATTAGCTTACCATATTTTAAACCCGAATTAGAAAAATTAACTGATTATATTATTTGTCAATATAACAGCACAGAAACAGATGCACACCGCGTAAAAAGACTATTATCTACTTTAAATCTGAATTATTTACAACCAGATGAACAAAAAACGATTGAACAAATTTGTGCAAAGTATGCAGACGTTTTCCATTTAGAAGGTGATAAGCTGACTACTACTAATATAATGAACCAATCTATTAACTTAAAGCCAGCTGCAACGCCTATTTATACAAAACCATACAGACTACCACAATCTACGAAATCGGAAATTGATAAACAAATTAAGCAGATGTTAGATGATGAAATAATAGAACCAACTAATAGTGAATGGAACAGTCCCATACTACTCGTTCCAAAGAAAAGCGAGAATAATAATAAGAAGTGGAGATTAGTAGTCGATTATAGAAAAATAAATGAGAAAATACAAGATGACAAGTTTCCGCTACCAAACATTACAGAAATATTAGACTCTCTTTCCGGTTGCACTTATTTCAGTCATTTAGACTTATCTCAAAGTTATTATCAAGTCGACCTTGAATTAAATAGCAGGAACGTAACAGCCTTCACTACTAGCTCTGGGCAATATCAGATGACACGCTTACCGATGGGATTAAAAATTAGCCCAGGGGCATTCTCACGTATCATGTCAATAGCAATGTCAGGACTAAATTTTGAAAAATGCATAACATATATGGATGACTTAATTATAATTGGTAGAAACCTAGAAATTCATAATCAAAATTTGATAAAAATACTCGAAAGATTAAGAAAAGTCAATTTAAAAATAAACCCAACAAAATGTAATTTTTGTAAAAAGGAATTATTATATCTAGGTCATATTGTAACTGCTAAAGGTGTTTTGCCAAATCCTGATAAGGTAAAGGCAATTCAAAATTATACAACACCGCAAAATTCAGACGACGTACGACGATTCGTTGCTATGTGTAATTACTATCGTAAGTTTATACCACATTTTGCAGATATTACTATTCCGTTAAATAAACTATGTAGAAAAAATGAAAAATTTGATTGGACAAAAAATTGTGAAACTTCTTTTGAATCTTTGAAAGGAGCACTAATGACTCCTCCTATTTTACAGTACCCAGATTTTTCAACAGAAAATGAATTCATACTACAAACGGATGCATCGGGTATATCTATAGGATCAGTTTTATGTAATAAAGACATGAGGCCAATCGCTTATGCGAGCAGACAATTAAATAAAGCAGAATTAAATTACCCAACAATCCAAAAAGAATTATTATCTGTAGTATGGAGCGTGAAGTATTATAGACCATATTTATTTGGAAGAAAATTCACAATTATGACAGACCACAAGCCATTGATATATTTATTTAGTATAAAAGACCCAGCCAGTAGATTATTAAAGTTCAGGTTACAGTTAGAAGAATATGACTACAAGATTGTTTATATAAAAGGAAAAGATAACGTAATAGCAGACGCATTAAGTAGAATAACCTTAACATCGGATGATTTGAAAAGAATTAATGAAAATATATTTGTGACAACACGCGCTCAGAGTAAGAAAATCAAAGAGGAAAACAGATTAAAAGAATTAAAAGGAGAAGGGAGTCCGCTGGATTTTTCAAGTAAACCCATTGATTTGAGACCTGATCAACCAAAAATCGTGGAGCTATTAAAAAAACCAATGGGCATTGTTCATATTTTTTAATATGTCGTAATTGAAAAACCATTTCGAGGAATAGTGTTTACTGATCATTACGGACTAATAAATCTTGAAAAATATTCATATTTTATTGATATATTTGATAAAATACGATTGACCTTGTATGCCCTTCAAATTACGTCAGCTTTGGCCGTACAATTTTGTATCTTTGCCGCAGAAAATAAAAAGTAAGTGACAAGTATTTTCTATGTTCTGCCAAGTGTCAAATTAATATAAATGTCAAAAATATAAACATATGAATTTACATATTTATGAAGTTTTTACAATTATTATTCCTGCGACTTGCCTCATGATCTCGTATAAATCTCATTACTCTATCATTATTTTATGCTGTATGCATTGCTTACATAAAAAATTTGGTCCCCTTATTTCGGGTTGTTCCCACTTGTTCACCATTCTATTGTTCTTGTTTTCCCACCGGGTCCATGAAAAAATTATAATGTTTCAAATGCTTCTCAATGAATTCCCAACGGGTCCACCAGATGTATCCAAAGTACAGTCAGTAAAACAATTTCTTGTAAAAAGACAATCAATCAACCAGTTTTTTTTTAGTTTTTTTGTCATTGTTCCGACAGGAACAAACAGGAACAAACACTTTGATTGACAAATCAAAGCACCTGTCATCTAATCTCTTTACCACCCTTGGTTGACTGGTAGAGAATGCCTAAGGCATTAAGTCCGCCTTTGTACCTTTGTTTTGTATACAAGAAGTTTAAATAAATAAATACTAGCTGACACCACAATGTTAAGTGTGCTCCTAGCAATTTATAACAACCTGGTACTTCGAAGGCATAAAGCGCATTCTAACTGACACATCTATGTTAGGTGTGCTCCTTCTGTGGTATGACAACCTGGTACTTCGGAGGCATAAAACGTTTAAAAAGCTGACACTCGTGTGATATTTTCCATGTTTAATAATTATTCTGGACCCGTAGGGAAGTCAAGTATTAATTTAAATTTTTACGAGAACAATAGACTCGTGAAGCAATGGGAAGAACCCGATTATATATGACGTCTACTGACACTTTAACAGATGAGATGGATGACGTTGTGTTGACAGATTTAAATTTTTAATTATGTACTGGTGAGGCAACGGCAACGATCTTTTGTGCCACTGATGACGTCATCTATCTCAAAAATTTACAATGATTAAATATTACATTACGAAATAACTATTGAGCCCAACACCAAAATATTCAAATTGGTTTCTCAACCAGCTCTAAATTTTGAAAAACTAAAATAAAATGGAATGGTTAAAAATTTTAGACAATCCCCATTGACTCAGTAGAAATTAAATTTATAGAAGATAAAGAGTTAGATAAACTTCGAGAGAAAAAAATAATAAGTAGAGAACAAGAATGTTTAGCTTACGTAGAAAAGCAGTTAATTATTTACATTAATCTTAATTATATGTCACAATTCACGCGAGACGTATTTGTGAATATATTAAGTGAGTTTTGTAAGAAAATAAATATAAAAGAAGTTTGTATAATTAAAGAAAAGAATAACGATAAATTTATAAAAGAATTACGTGAAGAAATAGATAGTAGAAATGAGTGGTCCGGACCACCTCGTATACATATTTTAAAAAATGTAAGGAGAATTTTCGATAAGGACGAAATGACAGTCATATTAAATGATTATCATCTATTGCCTTCGAGCGGACACGCCGGCGTTCGTCGAATGGTGAACAACATCAAAAGTAAGTACTACTGGCCAAGACTAGAAAGTGACGTCAGAAATTACGTAACTAAGTGTTCTAAGTGTCAGGTGATGAAACACTCACCCAGCTACAAGGAGCCTATGGTGATAACAACCACGGCAAATTCAGCGTTTGAAAAGATCTTCCTAGATCTTGTTGGACCCCTAGACAGAGATGATGAAGGTAACCAATACATATTAACCCTGCAGTGCGAGCTTTCAAAATATGTGGAAGCTTACCCTCTTCCGACAAAGGAAACAGTAGTCGTAGCGAGGTCTTTAGTAAGTAATTTTATTTTAAGGTATGGCGTACCGAGAGTGATCGCAACTGATCGTGGTACGGAGTTCATGTCGTCAACTATGACAGAAGTGTGTAAGTTATTAGAAATAGAAAAAATAAATTCCACTGCTTACCACCACCAAAGCATTGGAGCTTTAGAAAACACACATAAAAACCTACGTAACTTTTTACGTATCCAATGTGAAGAAAATTCATACACTTGGAGCCATTGGCTTCCTTTTTGGTGTTTTTCTTACAATACAACAATACATACGTCAACTAACTATACACCGTATGAACTCGTATTCGGTAAGCCATGTAACATTCCAAGTAGGTTAAAAGATGATTTAGAGCCATTGTATAATGCAGAAAATTATGCTTTAGAATTAAAATATAGATTACAGTTAGCACATAAGGACGCGAGAAAAAGATTATTAGATAGTAAGATAAAAAGAAAGGACATTTATGATAAAAATAAAAATCCGATTAGTTATAAGAAAGATGATTTAATTTTAATAAGGAATGAAACTACTAATAAAATGGACAGATTGTATAACGGACCGTATGTTGTGATTGAAGAAGTTGGACCTAATGTTAAGATAATAAAAAATTGTAACGTAGAAACGGTACATAAAAACCGTACAAAACCATATATAGTTTAAGACAAAAAAAAAAAAAAAAAAATAAGTTTTTTTTTTTTTTTCCTTTTAAGGAGGGTGATGTAGTGTGTAACATTAAGTATCTAGATTAGATATACATATAGTTTAGTTAGAGCCTAAGCGAGCACATGTTGGTTGGACAGTCTCTAAATATACGTCGTACGAACAAGACGCCTTTTCATTTCTATACGATAACCTCGTTCCTCTACACCGACCTCAAGATACTTGGGAAAAGGCTGGGCAGGTGATGATTCCGCAAAGGTTTAAAGGTTTAGTTTAAGTCCTAGGATAGACAGAGGACGTATGACTTACGTTCTAGGCGCGACAGACAGCACGTAGACTTCAGCGGTCGGCTCACCATTCTCCCGGCCCGTGTCACCATCTGAAACATTACAATATTTATTACTATAAACACACACTTACTCACACTCTCAACCCATCTCCCCTCACTCCTCTCTCTTAACTTTATTACTTTTATTTCAACCATAATTCATTTACAACATAATGTATTTACTATATGGCCATAGAGTGAAATTATAGGAGACGATATAAGACCTTATTCTTGAATAAGAATAAAGATAAAAACCGCGTGAATCGAGTGGTACGATATCGTACCACCGGGGCTTGATAGCTTTCTGCACTCCTCCATTTAAACTTAACTGTGCCAAATTTCATACTCCGTAATTTTCGTAAAAAGGGGTACAAAGTATTTTCTTCACGTATGAAGATAACTAGGTGTGCCCGCGGCTTCGCCCACGTTGATGTCGGAAATTTTCCCACGGTGACTTTCTACCAGGACAAGAAGGTTAGAAGGTTATAGGCTACGTAACATCACGCTACGACCCTTAGGAGCGGAGCAAAGAGAAAGAAAACTATCAGTGCGTGCGGGCGGTGCGATGCGACGCAGTATGGGACAGTGGGAGTTACTTAAAAAGGTGACCGATATTTTAGTTTATAGTTTTTTTACATCCACGCGAATGTATTCGCGGACAGAAGCTAGTTAATAATAAAGCACATGCATAGAACTTTAAAAACTTCTGCGTTGTAGAACGTCCTCACTGTCACTGATACTTGTGTGATGGTTTCTTTTTAAAGCACTATGTGTAGTTTAACATCAGCATAGTAACCAGCCTATAACGTTCCCACTGCTGGGACACAGGCCTACTCTCTGTGAGAGGGAGTGGGCCGTAACCCACCACGCGGGCCTAGCGCGGGTTGGTGGATATCACATGTCTTCGAATTTTTGGTTCTAGGACATGCCGGTTTCCTCACGATGTTTTCCTTCACCGCTTTGAGAGCAGTGTTGATGAAATTATTTACACGAAGTAAAGTGCCCACGACCCACGACCCTACAGCTCGCAAGTCGGCCCCTTACGACGGTTATTTCTTACCTGTATTTATGACAATCGCATCTAGCTCCCTCCGCAGGTCCCGCGCGCCGAGCGTTAGAACAGCGGCCAGCCTGGAAATATAACCAAATATTTAAATATTACGCCTTGTTTCCCCGAACGGTTGGGCAGAGATGTACTGTCGAGTTCATTAATATATTGGCACTGTCAAGGATTCAAAATATTGTGAGCGTTGGATTGCTCAATAAATTCTATTGAACCTATAGATCAAAAATATGTCCTCATGTGAACGGTTCAATAATATCGCACCTTTAGAAGTATAGAGACCTAATGCGAAATTAGCCGCAAGCAAAATTATTTAGAATTCATTTAGAATTATTAGAATTGTAGAGACCTATTTTGCTTGCGGCTAATTTCGCATTAGGTCTCTATACTTCTAAAGGTGCGATATATGCTGTGCATTAGGCAATAATATGAAAAATTATGAGAAAAATCAGTCACATATTAATGAATCGAAATCTTGACTACAATTTAATGATGCTTATAGTTGTCACAATATTATGAAGTTTTTTTTAATGAACCTGTACCTATTGTACACCCACATTATGCGGACGAGCCTATTGTCATCAATTCGGCACAAATCCAGACTCCGGGGTGCTACTGACAAATCTAAGATTGAAAAAACCTAATAACACTGCCCGAGCTGGTAATCGAACTTAGGACCTCATGCCAAGGTGCAAGATTTTCAACAGTTGAATCGAAAGGTTAGGGAAGCACCATCTCGCTACAGGCTTAGTTTTTCCTTAGACCATTCGCCAGTGAGGGGCAGGACTCACTTTAAAAAGCTGTTACGGCTTTTAACCTGTGACACGAGCATGTTATCGTGCAAAGGGTGTCGTGTGTCGGAAGCCAGCTTGGCTCTTACACTTGAGCTTGCCACTGCTCTGCGAATTTCTGGTGTATTTTTATTTCTCTTCCATCTGTAATCAGCCTTTGAGCTTTAATCAGATTGGTTGTTTATTCACTGGCAGTTCAAGATTGTTCGCATGCTGCGATGCGTCATTTTGTAATTACACTTCTTAGTGTTGGTTAGATTGACGCTATTCGTTCTCTTTTGAGTCTAGGTAGAGTCTGAGGACTGTAGGAGTGTTACAGCGAGTTAATTTTTAATTTACAAGCGACTAGAACTAACCGGTCGTCACTAACTCTCCTGTAGGCCGTGCACACGCAGGCGGGGCGGCGCCAGCGCCGGCGCCTGCACGCGCACTCGCGGCCGCTCCATCTGGGCGAGTGGGCGAGACTTTATACAACAATTATGCTCGAAAATAAAAACATAAAGAACTAAAAATAAAATAACAAACATTAAAAAAAAAAAACAATATGAACCATCATTAATAAAGAACCTGTGGAAAAATCGTGAAAACATTAAGAAATAATAACAAAGTATCCCGCAATCAGGCGTGACGCGATTCTGGTAGAATAATTTCCATGCAATTTTCATAGAAATTGTCCTACCAGAACCGCATCACACTGGCTTTCGCACCTGTCTGCGAGAGCCTTAAGGAAAGTCAAGGGAAAAAGCAAACTACTCAGTAGAAAAATTTCAATGACAAACATCAACAAACGGCAAGCTAAATAAATCCGTTTAATAAAACTTAACCATTTTCATAGAAATCGGGGAAGAATGACATAGGTCTCGTGTGCGGACGGGAGACGCACGCACACACACTCGTATATAATAGAAAAAGAAAGAGTGAGAGAAAGTGTGAATTTAATACGCGTTTTTAATACAGAGCCATCTAGTTAGTTTTTAGAAGCTCCCTTAAAGCTGGCGCCATGTTGGATTTTAATTTTGACCTCGCTATCGGCTTTAGCACCCTCAAAAACCATCAAAACGACACCCATGACAAAAAAAGAAGGATTCTCCGGCGCTGTCTTTGATTTTAGTTTTGATCGCACTATTGGCTTCAGCACCCTCAAAACCATGAAAACTATCTCTTTTAGACAAGCGCTAAATGATCGTTGAGCAGCTATAAGTAATGTTTACCTGTCAGTGACGGCGCTAACATATCGGTGCACGCTGCTGGGCGACTCTGCGTACCGACGCCGCTCCCACGCGCCGCAGCCGCACGTGCACTCGCCGCCTAGCAGCAAACAAAACATTGTGTTAGGAAAAATCGTGTACTGCTGCAATATTTGTAAATAAGTGAGCACCATGTATCTATCAACATAATGAATTATATATTTTTATTATTATAAGCCTGTATTGTTTCTTCCTCCTTCAACTGTTTCCGGTCTACTGCGATTGTTGGCCAATCCTTTAAGAAGGAGTCCATCTCTTTCTGGGCCTGCCGCGTAGTCGTATCCTGAGATTTGGGATCCACTGAGTGGTGGTTTTTGCGGAGCAACAAGCTCCGACATTCGACAGATGTGGTCAGCCCAATAACTTTATCTGCCATTGCTTTATTGTTAATACTTTGTACTTATACAAATACAATTGTATAGTAACTCTATCGTGATGTAAAAACTCAATAAACCCTAACCAAACCTGGGAATCGAACACAGAACTGTATGCGCAGCAGCAGTCCTACTTGCTAGCACTAGATCAATAATAATAAACAGTACTATAAAATACATGAAATAAAGAAATCTCGACGCGTAAACACGCCGCCAATCCACACACGTAAAGCATAGGCAGGTAGCTAGTTAGTAAAAAATAATAGTAAATGAAAGATACTCACTCTTCCTAGATGTCTGCTGACCCATCTTCAGTTTAACGTTGGTGTCTTATATTGCACATGCAAAGTTCGTCCCGCGAACTACCATCTGGAAACAGAAAACATATAGATTTTACTAAGACATAACAAAACAAATGCACTTGTTTATTCTGTAAATAGGATGGTGTACTGGTGCCTACACTTTTGTACGGAAGTGTAAGCTATCACGCCTTATTTTGGTATTATGGTTTATAAAAAAATTAAAAACTTTGCGCTCGAGTTAAGTTTTCATTTTATTTGTTGGTATATTGGTATAGCTGGCTGACATATGTATGACTAATTATTTAATTGATGTTCCGTGTCTCGTAATGTTTATATTACTTTGTCTATGTATATATAGAATCAAGTCTATCCGACTAAACAGACCGCTGTGCAGCTGTGGAGTTTGTTGCGCCACTTCTTCCCAGCTAAAGCACTAGGAAGTGGTGCCGGGTGGGCGTCTTTGGGGGGACTGTCTTATGTATTTTGACGTTCGAAAAGTGCTGATTCGTAGCCTAATTTTAATAAATTACTTTTGATTTTGATTGTTGGGTGTGGCAAAAAAAAGCATGAAAGTAGAATAAATGCTGTGGAAATGCGTTCCTTGCGTAGCGTGTGCGGTGTGACTATGAACGATACGCTGAGGAAAGATGTGATAAGACGGTGCAGATTAAAAGATGTAGTGAGATTTTTTTTAAGTACTTATTCTTAGATAGTTTGGTCATGTAGAGAGGATAAATGAAGGGCGACTAACAAAACGTATTTACAAGGCAGATGTGAGTGGAAACACCGCCGGAACCGACCGACCACAGCAAACGCTGTTATTACTTAGCCACAAGCTCCTCAATAAAAACTTGAAATACCCCTATTTATTTATCCATCTTCCATTATATAATTGCTGGGTTTTTACCTAATGCTATAGTGTGTTTATTTAACTGTTATCCTAGCTTATTATTCTGACAATAATTACAATTAGTGACTTTTTTTAAACTATGCATACTTTGTGAACAACACAGTAGGTAGATACATATTGTGAGGAAACTACTGTAAACAATAAAAATTCTACTCATCAAGCAACAATCTATTTACTTTAATCAATTGTATACAATTGCATATGCGGGACACATACATGTCTAGCACACACTCTACAAAGGTATAATACTATAGTACGTACACCAGTCACTCATTTAAATCAACTGAATGATTAAAACAAGCATCTATACTTAGCCACTACACAATAGGTACATGGTATAGAAGGCCGGCTTCATGCAAAAAGTGTAAACGGGCACATACACAGAGATGCATACACGCCAGACAGAGATGGCTCCAGACATGGCTGGCTCCATATGTTCTGAGTTGAGCTACTGACAAATGCTTGCGTTGAGCTACTGGACAGGTCTACTCAAATCTGTGTGGTTCTTTCTGCAAAAGACTTTCACACTTATGTACTTGGTCTTCACATGACCTCTTGGGCTGACCACGATTAGGACTAGGCAACTTTGATCCCTGAGTTTGTTTCGCCATTTCTTCTCAGCGGTAGTCGGATAATAAATGTTAACTCCATCTAGGTTATTTTATTTTAATATGATTGGTAAAAAAATATTTAATTTCTACACTAGCTGTATGTGACTATGTGTGCTTTTTCCCTTGTTGAGTGTAGTCGACTTTCTGGACTTATCAATATAGTTGCTGCACTGAGTCAACCACTAAAATTAATTGGGGAGACACTTTAATTGATTTTAATTGCAACAATTTGTTGCCAACGCATCAGCATTAATGGCGTAAATATGTGTCACATGCTTGTGGTTTATGTGGTAGACTGAAGTTCAAGTACCTAGTACAGTTTGAATAAGAATGCGATTGAAAGGAAAAAATAAAATTTTCTTACATTCCCCTCTCGAAGTTTAAATAACCCTATTGAATGCTTTATTCCATAAAATCATGATATTAAAAGAAGATTGTTTCAAACCTTTCACTCATGAAGATATTCAAAATATTTTTATTTTTATGTTGTAGAAGTTACTGTATTTTCAACACACTAAAAATTGTGTAACTTGAGTTTTATTGATGATTCCTTATAAATTTGTAAACTTGTTAAGATCGCAAATAATATTTTCATCAATATACAATCCAATACTGTAAATTGCATAAATTAATAGGGTATTTTCCAATTTATTAAAAACTCTTTTAATTTGAAGATTGGGACGAAATATGTAACACAAAAATAATATAAATTGATTTAAAGTTTTTGCTTCTCATATTAATTTGTTAATTTAGAATTAACAAATTAATATGAGAAGCAAAAACTTTATATACCCTTTTTTACGAAAATTATGGGAACAGAGGAGAATGTAATTCGGCACAGTTAAAGTTTATACGGTGAAGGGGGGTAGAAATCTATTTTTTTTTTGTTATGGTGGAATTTTGACAACTGCAACCACTAGTACAGATAAATAGGTTTAATTCCCTTCAGTTGTTCAGGCTGAAAAGGAACTTTGCCTGAACACCATTTTCATTCAGCTCAACTGCTGCAGATTAAATAGAGTTTAAAAAACCCTTTAGAGAGTGATTGGTTAAGAATTTAACCTGAACAGGGTTTGTTTACAGATACATCAGGTACTTTTGCCACAGACCAACTGACCAAACCAACAACCTACTGGGAAATACTTCATAGACCTCAGATAAAAGAAAATAAAAAATAAAACATCTATGAGTCCTCATAGACTACTAGACAATTATATTTTATATCACTAGTAATAAACAGCTGATTGCCATTCACATTATGATTCTTTTAGATAATATCTTGTAGTCATTTAGAGGCCATGTTCAGTATTTATCACGTATCCCTCTGACAACAACAATAACCAAGAGGTATTGTATTACCCAGTAACTGTGTTGTGGTTGTCAGATAGGCCGTAGCTCCATGTAAAATACGAGTTCCCCGCAGTATCCGGTTAGACTGGAAGCTGGCTTCAACATCGTTGGGAAATGGTTTTACAGATGAACGACTTACAGACGACTGTGATACCTATGTTCAGCAGTGAGCAGTTGTATATTCATTCATCATTATTTTCTTGCCCTGATCCCAATTTATTTGGGGTTGGTGCAACATATCTTTTTCTTCCATACTCCTCAATCACCCAGTACCGGGTACACCCAGTTCATATAAAGAAGCCTCTCCGTGCCCTTCTCTGTGGCCTTTTTTGCCATACTTCCTGGTTCCCCGTGTACCTCATTTAAGTGTTTCCTGTAACCGATAATATCATCAAGCAAAGTAATCAATTGAGTAGGTAATACTATGTTGAAGCCAGCTTCCAGTCTAACAGGATACTGCGGGGAATTCCTATTTTACTTGGAGCGACTGCCTATCTGACAACCACAACACAGTTACTGGGTAATACAATACCTCTTGGTTAATTAGGAGATTTTTTATTTCGAGTAGGTAATACTCGATTGACTATTTCGCTCGATGATGTTATCGGTGTAACCGATGATGTTATCGGTTACAGGAAACACTTAAATGAGGGACACAGGGAACCAGGAAGTATGACGAAAAAAGTCCATAGAGAAGGGCACGGAGAGGCTTCTTTATATGAACTGGGTGTACCCTGTATTGGGTGATTCCAGACTGAAATGATGATGATCACAAGACAGAGAGAGCAAAAAGAGAGAGATAAAATTACTAATAACTCTATTAGTAATCTCTGGGTCAGTGGGCCTTTTCCTTCTTTCTACCCATATCATCTTTCACACAATCATAGGTTGTCAAAGGTTGATTAACTGATTCATATTCACATTTTTCAGTCAGAAATGTAACTGTGAAGACCTGCATTCTAAAACTTTGATAACCAACTGACTGGTAAGATAAAAGCAGGAAATTTAAGAAAGAGAGAACATAAACTCTTCAGTGTTGTGCCTGCTTGTGTGGAATACGAAATCTTGAATTGTAAATAAACTTTTTTATATTGTAAACTTGGACAGGTTTCAACAAGTTCAATAACCTTATTCGACCTCTTTTCAAAGACGGTTAAAATTACTCTCCAAGACTTATTGCAACTATTTTAAGTAACAACACAGAGTGTATATAGAATGGTAGACTGCTAAACTAGAGAAATAAACAAAATAATCAAAATAAAAGGAAATACTTCCGCCATCTTGAAATTCTACATCCAAAAGAAATAACGTGTGAATAGAACTGCTAGAAATGGTAAAGTACTCACGTCTATGTTTATTTGAAGGGTTTACTTCGATGCTTGTAATCTTTTGTGAAATAATTTTATAACAAATCACAAAGAATTGGAGCTCGTTCGTACATTATCATAACACTTCACGTTCACTCCTAGGTCCGATGTAAATCACAGAAACACTCGAATACATTAATAATAAAGGGACGCGTGAATTATTTACACGTTTACAAATATAATTTATATTTTCAGACTGAAATTAGCACAACAAATACGCAGTTCTCTCTCGGTGTCTGACATTGTCTGACATTTTTGTTTGATTTCATTCCGTTTTTCTTTACCATCACTTTTACACATTGATTCTAGCAATGATTGTTGCGTACATTTTTTTTAATTTCATCATAATACTGTAGTCTTGTTTCCACAAAATAAGTTTAAAACCTTTTTAAAACAATTGATTTGGCAAAGTAATAAGTTTTTATGTCATCAATCACGCAAAATAGCAACGCTAGCAATAGCTGACGCATTCTCTCTCAACGTGAAAAGGAACAACTCTCAAGTGTTTATTTTTGTGGAAATCATGCCAAGGAAAATGCACATTAAGCCTTATAACCATAGACTAGGAATTTTCAAAGATCATAAAATGAAGAAAATACAAAAATACGAACATTCTCAGTGTTTCAGCTAGGTTGGTACCTACGATGAAGATTCCGAATCCTTCGTCATTCCCTCATCTCTTTCTGTTAACTCTCCCATGGAGCCACGATACGTCGATTTTACATTATTTTTATCTAGTATTATTTTTCTTCCAAGCAACCCAAACGTCGCAACCATAAACAACAAAATAAACTTTTTTTGTTTCAAAGCAGCGAAGTCGCCATCTTGTTGGATGTTAAAAATTATTGGGAAATTCGAAGAATTTTCTCGTATTTTAATTTGTTTTGGTGTTATATGTGTTGTAATACGAAATGTCTAAGCGCCGCATCGAAGTAATGGATCCTTTTATCAAAAAGAAAAGGTTAGTAACACGTTTTCAAACATTTGTTATGCCATGCTTTAATTCGTCGTTTACATGCCTTTGTTTGTCGTATTTAATGTAATTATAAGTTATAATGGTGATACTCAACAATATCACGCTATAGCTTCGTATTTTTATGTTCTAGAAGACAAACACAAGGTTAGAAATCTTCTCTCAGGGCCATAGGTACTTCTTCACTAACATTTCGATATTTTCTATAGTCACCGGTTTGCATGCGTCCTTTTTGTCATGTTTAATAATATTCTTATTTGTGAGCTTAATCCCCTATTTCCAGAAAAAATTAAGTGCGTAGTTTCCGACCGTATTAAAAATTCAGAGGCCCATAATGTAAGGGAATCTCCCGACTTTGAATGTTTTAGAGCGCATGCCCCATTTCGTGAGTGTACCTTCGTTCGTAAACGTATTGATATCGGTCGTACTATTCCGATTTTATAATTTTGAATACAATTATTAAACTTAAACAACGGCAGTCATAGTTCCTAAGATGGGAGTAAATAAAAGAAGAAATTAGTTTTATTTTTTGGTTAGAAGCAGTGAACGAATTGTTTATATTCCTTCACTGGTTAAAAATTGAAAATGCACTAGTCTTGTGTAGTTCGCGAACGATGAACGAATAGGAACCGTTTCTTTACACTGTACTAAAAGAAACGTTTCCGAATGCCGACTTGTAATCGGTCTATTCGTTCTAATAGCTCCTCGTACATTTACAAAGAGTCATACCCATGAAGATATAGGTTTATCTCTATCTTCATGGTCATACCGTATGTCCGAACGAGATCGAGAATTACAGCGACCTTTAAAGTAAAAAGTACTCTGTGACAGCGACTGATTTGACTGTTCAATGAGACTTTTTTGCTCCGTGATCTATGGAAGTACTGACTGAGAGCGAAGACCGAATAGAGCTAATAGAACTAATAGAAGGAACTAGTTCACTGACCGAAATGAACTAGTACGGAGCGATCTTAAAAATGACCGAGCAGGCACAAGACTAAAATGCACTAATAGTGTCACGGACCCGTAGTACGTTGTACTGGCAATTCTGTCTCATCCAAAGTGCTAAGTACAAACTGCAGAACTAAAAAAAAATACAATGTTTCCTAAAGTGTTTTTTTTTTTCAATAAGTACACCTATGTTTCAGTAATCATGTTTAAATTGTAAGATTTGTCTGTGAAATTTTTAGAAACATTCCCTTTTTGTTGTATAAGTGCTCTTAGAAACATAAAATATATCAAACACCCAACAACTAGTCTTTCCAAGGTGTATTGTGTTATTCAGTTACCAAGTTGTGGTTGTGGAAGTCCGATATGCAGTTGCTCCATGAAAACTACTGGTATTCAGCTGCAAATGGTTAGACTTGAAGTATATAGTAATAGTAATATTGTTGCAAACTAACACTAAAATAAATATACATGAAGCACTGTATACTATACAGTAAAAAAGGGAAGAGCTCACTGTGCAACAAATCGTCCGCATCGCAGTGGGAAAAGTGCCCAATATCTCTTAGATGTCCCAACCAGGAATTGAAATCATATTTCACAATATTATGAAGTTTTAATTGAAATATTGTAAACAATGGTTGTATACCTACGAAATAAATAAATTGGGATGTCAGTACATGTTTAAAAATTCAACTTTAATGTCTTCATAGACTGTATGTCTGGATATTTGTATACAGTGCGCGATAAAATCCCACCTCGATATTTTACATCTGTGTTACGCCGACTTGCTGGTATGTGGATGTACCAAGTGTGAGTCTGAGAGAGCAGCAGCAGTGGGCCAGTGGAAACGGCCACGATGTACAAGTTGTAGATCGTAGGTTCGAAACCGGAAAGGCAACTTAGTGTAAATTATTTTGTTACCACTTTTTCCAAAACTGTGAATGAAAACATCGTGTTGAAACCGGCATGTCCTAGAACCAATAATTCGAAGAAATGTGATATCCACGTACCCGCACTGAGTGCGTGTGTTGGGTTGCGGTCCACTCCTTACAGAGACGAGACTTGTGCACCAGCAATGGAATAATAAAGGCTGATTGTCTTACGAATCTGACAGTTTTGATACGTGTTCATTTGAATGTGAAGACAGACTAAGTGGGGCATTTATTTTTCTCTCAGTTTTAATAATGGTCAGGCAGTTTGAATATGTACTTTATACAGCCTATCAATCAATCAGTTTATTTGTGAAACATAGGTGTTTACATAAATAGGTGGTGCGCTATGTTTTGTCATAATTAAGACATACAAATTTTAAGTGACCCATTAGGTGACATTTGATTATGTGACTTAGAAAAAATTCTATTTTGAATTAATTAAATACATGAAAAAGAGAAAAAAAAAGAAACATCAAATACAATAAAATCAATAAATGGTCATAGTACTTATTATCAAAAGGTAAAAGAAAAAAATTTAGTAAGAGCTTTTTTAAACTTATATAACGTCATGTTTTTTATGTCATCAGGAATTTTATTAAACACTTTGGTGCCATACCAAAAAAACTTTTTTGCATCAATGCGGTCTTACATTTTAAATGACACAGTTTATTTACGTATTGCGCACGCAATGGATTTTTTCTAGTGGAATATATTTTTACAAATAATTGTGCATTTCTTTTCACAAACCACGCAGTTTCCAACATGTATAATGCTGGAAGGGTCAGTATTTTTAAAGACTTTAAACAGTGTCTACAGCTATTCATTGTTTTTATATTACACATTGCTCTGACACCTCTTTTTTGCATCCTAAATATGAGCTCACGGTCAGGTCACCCAAACATCCTTTCTTTGGTGTTGTTAATTGAGTCGTTGAGCTCCTTAAGTTTCGAGTTGAGATAGCGTTTACTGACTGGAGAAGTCCACTCAAAACTGTTGTTCTTTCTTCAAAAGACTATTTCAGACACTCTAACCTACATGGTCCTCACACAATCTAACCAAGATTATGGCTGGATTAAAAGAGACTGTGACCTCGTGAATTTTTTTCGGTCACTCTCTACATGACGTATTTTTCATGAGGTTTGTACAAACCTACTTACAGAGATTATATCATTTATCCTTTGTCTACAGGGAAGAGAAAGCTGCCGCGGCTGCTAAGTCGGGAGCTAGCGGAGAGTCTTCTGAAAACGCTCTGGCGACGCTGGCCACCACCATGCCTCCTACAGCCACAAGTACTCCTGGCATCAACCCGTTCACTGGTAAGTCTATACAAGCTTAGTTTTTTACATAACATCACGCCTTGTTTCCCCGAAGGAATGGGCAGAGGTGTATCTATGTTCTATGTTAGAGGGTTTGGTTTCCGCACATAGTCCTTCAGGTAGACTCTTGTGCGTGGGTGGGTCATGGCGGCCGTGAGTGGTTGTTTCAACCAGCCCACCTCCCTCCAGATGTCTTCAGCATAGCTATTCACAACCATACGATAGGATGTCGAATCGAAAATGCCACGTTTTCAATTACTAATTTGACTTGCCTCCGACAGCAAATAGCAGTCAGAAGTATGGGGGTCGTTTATTTAATTTAGGATGTCAAAATTTTCGGGGTTTATTTTTTGGAAACAGCCCTTAAGTCTAATATTGATTGATTCTCAATTCGGCACGGAAGCGTATTGAACGGTTGTGAATAGCTATGCAGGTCTGTTTAAAAGATCTGGGTAACCAGAGGGTTTCTGTTCAAATCTGGATGACACTTGTGCAATCAAAGAGTACATGGGCAATTGTTTCCTCATTCTGCATGCATGGCCTGCACAAGAGGTACATTATACCTAATGTGTCGAAGGAGGCATGTTATCGTGGGGAAGTCTATTGCACATCATCAGCCATGCACTTATCGTGACTCCCGACTACTACTGAGAAAATCCCAATATCACTGCTAGACCCGCAAATCGAAACCAGGACCTCGTGCCTAACAGTCGCTCTTACCACCACTGGACCAACGAGGCAGTCAAATTTGATTGTTTCGGGAAAACCCAATATTTTAAATAATTTCAACTCGACACTCATAGATAATGTGTGAGTCTAGATTTCAGTGTTAATCATCAATAAGACTTATGAGGAAATTTATTGCTTTTATTTACAAGCGACAGGAAATTACTGCTTTTATTTATAACTAGATTCCGCCCGCGGCTTCGCCCGCGTGGAGGTCGGAACGTACTACCGGGATAAAAAGTATCCTATGTGTTAATCTAGGTTATAATCTATCTGTGTGCCAAATTTCATCCAAATCCGTTCAGCCGTTTTTGCGTGAAAGTGTAACAAACATCCATCCATCCGTCCATCCATCCATACTTACAAACTTTCGCGTTTATAATATTAGTAAGGATTGGCAGGACACTTAAAAGTAGCTATATCAACCACAACGTAATAGGCTCGACTCGACCCCAGTTACTTGACTAAGGGCTAATTTTTCAGTAGTCACATAACTTTTATCTGAGGAATAAATATTGCGGTTTGACTGCTTGTTTATAGAAAATATGTCAAATTGACATAATTTTTCTTCGGATAAATGTTATCGGACTATTGAAAAATCAGCCCTTAAAGAACTTAAATATAACTGGCGAAATATGGGTATGCACGCACAGCTACCTGATCATTCGAGAATTATAGGAGTCATGTTATATTTATATATCTATACTAACATAACTATTAATAAAGCTGAAGAGTTCTCGGGTCGACAGCGCGTTGTGTTCCACGCGCGTTTCAAAGAGATGTCAGCACCAACTGGTGGGGTCCGCAAGGGCCGATGCCTGCCAGGGGTGCGGTTTGTTCGAAAGAGATACCGTGGCCCCTGGCACACAGGCAACTGAAGGAACACGGGTGGGTTTTAGTCAGTAAGTCTGACACGCCCTCCCGCTTCACCCGGCGGGACTGGGAGAAGTTATTTGATGATTTCCCACCATCAAAAAAAAAAAACCCTTACGACTCACCTCTACGAATCCGTACTCTTTTTACGTCAAAGTTATATGTAACTTAGACAGGCTCTCAAAACGCCCGACCTTCATTCACCTCATCCTCAAGCTTTAGAGAAAAATTAGCGCAACAAACTGTCCAGCAGCACAGTTGACTGTTCAGTTAGAAGAATTTGTTTCTATACAATAGTATGCAAAGTAATTAACATTATTACAAAATAAAGAAACAGTAGCTACACGCCAACACCTACATCTTAGTTATTCAAACTTCTAATTTATTCTTCACATTGTCCCCAGGTCTTCCACATTCGCAGCGCTACCACGAGCTCCTCCGCCGTCGACTAGGCCTCCCGGTTTGGGAATACAAAAACGATTTCATGAGACTTCTAAACACACACCAATGCGTAGTCCTAGTCGGTGAGACTGGCTCCGGGAAGACCACACAAATCCCACAATGGTCCGTAGAATTTGCTGCGGTAACCGCTGGAAAGTCCAAAGGCGTTGCTTGTACTCAACCAAGAAGAGTAGCTGCCATGTCAGTAGCCCAGAGAGTGGCAGAAGAAATGGATGTCGCTTTGGGCCAGCAGGTTGGTTACAGCATCCGTTTTGAAGACTGCTCCGGACCACAAACAATACTAAAATATATGACAGACGGTATGTTGTTAAGAGAAGCAATGTCAGACCCAATGTTGGAACAGTATAGAGTTATATTACTAGACGAGGCCCACGAAAGGACATTAGCAACAGATATCCTAATGGGTGTGTTAAAAGAGGTTATAAAACAGAGGTCTGATCTCAAACTAGTTATCATGTCTGCGACCCTAGATGCGGGGAAGTTTCAACAGTATTTTGATAATGCACCGCTTATGAATGTACCTGGTAGAACGCATCCCGTTGAGATATTTTATACGCCACAGCCCGAGAGGGACTATTTAGAAGCAGCTATAAGGACAGTGATACAAATACACATTTGTGAAGAAATCTCAGGAGACATATTACTGTTTTTGACGGGACAAGAAGAGATTGAAGATGCTTGTAAGAGGATTAAGCGGGAAATTGATAACCTAGGACCTGATGCTGGCGAATTGAAGTGCATACCTCTATATTCTACACTGCCACCGAATCTACAGCAAAGAATTTTCGAGCCAGCGCCGCCGAATCGGGCAAACGGAGCGATCGGTCGAAAAGTTGTCGTTTCTACCAACATTGCAGAAACGTCTTTGACAATTGACGGTGTGGTCTTTGTCATAGACCCAGGGTTTGCCAAGCAAAAGGTGTACAATCCTAGGATTCGTGTGGAATCCTTGTTAGTGTCGCCTATAAGTAAGGCGTCGGCCCAACAGAGGGCGGGCAGAGCGGGTCGAACGCGACCCGGAAAATGTTTCAGACTTTACACGGAGAAAGCTTACAAAAATGAGATGCAGGATAATACTTATCCAGAGATTTTAAGGTGATTGGTGGTATTCGAGTTTTTTTTAAATATTATTTAGTTTTTACACTATTTTAGCTTTCACCCTATTTACATGGGTCGTGCCCTGTTGGACAATTAGAAGGGAATCCTGGGTTCGATCCCTAGGTCGGGTCAAAGTAATTTTTCCATTAGGAATTTCTTAGTAGCCCAGTCGTTTTTGGCATTGTATTACCCCTATATACACAAACGACATCTGATTTCATGTCCTTTTCATTCGACTGCGCGACAGTATTGTGTTTTTAAGGGTGTTTCTGATACTACAATACACGGGGTGCGGTCAAAAAAGCAATTTGTGAGTTTTGAGTCGCGTAATTGACACTGCATTCGGTAGGTCACACGACAAAGACAACTGATTTGTGCTCTACGTAAATTACGCGACTAATTTTGCGCAGCCGAAATTACGCTCGTTTGCCATCACCCTATTCGACGTTCACACGACCGTAATAATATCGTAGTGGGATTTTTTCGCGGTAAGCAGTGCGTTGAAAATCAACACTGTTTTTTCCACGCGTCGAGATGCACTCTATTGGATTATCAACGCTCGGTTCAACACCGAGAGTGTAAAATCCAGTACGCGATAAAATCTAACCGCGCTATTTCTCCTCGTCCTTGTGAAAGACAGACAGTACGATAATATTTCATCACATAATTAGTGTGTCAAAATCAAGATCTTTTAACAATACTTCGTTTATAGAGATCACAAACCCCTGAAGAGTCCCCGCAGACAGTCTGAGCTAACACAACGCACAATTGTTGCCGTTGCAGATCAAACTTAGGCTCTGTAGTTTTGCAGCTGAAAAAGCTTGGCATCGATGATCTGGTGCACTTTGACTTCATGGATCCACCGGCCCCGGAGACGCTGATGAGGGCCTTGGAGCTTTTGAACTATCTGGCTGCGTTGGGTAAGGATTTTTTGTACTTACTAGCGGTTCGCCCCGGCTTCGCACGGGTGCAATGTAGATACTAGTGTGGTGTCGTGTGGAGTGATTAATTCTATTATTATTATGATCCGACTATATTACAGGATATCTTTATTACGCGCTATTTATAGGTACCTGCAGCGCCCTGGACTGGTCACATTACAAATCTTTGATATACTCGCCTTTTCTCTTCTATAATATGCATGTATTATTAATATTATTATACATATAAACCTTCTACTTGAATCACTGTCTAATGATGAAAACCGCATTAAAATCCGCTGCGTAATTTAAAATATATTTCAAGAGATCTCTTTGTTTATATAAAGAAGATTTTTCTACACGATTTTTAACCGACTTCAAAAAGGAGGAGGTTCTCAATTCGTCGGAATCTTTTTTTTTTATAAAAAGGAAAGATTTGATTGTTTGTAAAGGATAAACTCAAAGTATACTTAACAGATTAAAAAAAATATTTCACATATGGAAAGCTACATTATTCTGGAGTAACATGAGATATAAATTTCACGCGAACGAAGTTGCGGGCAAAGCATAGTGTGTTTAATTTTATTTTGAGTGGGAATAAGGTTTGATGTAATTATATTGTAATGAAACTTTCATACTCTTCAAGCCTCATATTCTCGTCGAGAATCTCGTAAAGCTAAAGTCAATAATCAAATCTTACTTGCCAGTAAGTAAATATATGTTACGGCTAATAGCCGAAGTGCGGCTACACCTAGTTTTAGCCGGCTATAACTAGGTGCAGCCGGTTAAACTTAGATGTATCCTACTTATGTTTATTGTGAACTGCACCATACTGCTTACCGACCGATTAGGTTAGGTTAGAATTGCGACCAAACGCGCGCGAGCCGAGCGAGCGCAGCGAGCGATGCCGCGGCAGCGGCCGGCGAGCGCTAGTCCAGCTGCACCTAGTTAATAGCCGGCTAAAACTATGGTGGTGCGTGTGTGGTTGGATCATTGGGTTCCCTACAAAATGATTGAGCTGGATGGTGCTGATCCACGCGTCAAGTTTGTGGAAGGGGCGCCGTCGGTTGAGACTGGTCATCTCACCTCCAGGGGTTATTTTTAATCTTATATTTAGGATTGATTCTTAATTTCTTTACATTGTTCTCACATATAGAAGCAACAAGACTTATGTACCCAGGATTTTATAATATCTTGATTTAAAAGAGTGTCCTTGCAGTTTCTTGCCCGTTCTTCTCCATATAGATCTACGTTTTAGAATGGGCAACTAGCTTCAACTTTCCGACTAACTGATAGACTTTTTAACAGGTCAAAAGTGCCTGTAAATGGTTGAATTGAAATAAATGATTTGACTTTGAATAATCACGCAAACTGAAACCATGAATTTAGCAGATGATTTCAGACCGGGGTAACTTCGCTATTTTTCGTGGGTTATCAAAAAATAAATAATCTGCTGTTTCATAGAAAAGTGCAATAAGTACTCACGCCGTCAAAATGTGAGGAACAGCCAAGTTTTTTTTTAATAACCTACCAAAAAGATCAACCCGGTAGCGTAACAGGTTGCGCGTCGATATTCCTGTCTTATTGTACTCAAATCATGTTTATAACCGAATTCCATGTTTGAGCAATCTCTACAATACTGTCCTAAGGGCCTGTTTGTTATAGGGCTGAATTGAATCAATAATTTTTATCTGAGGAATAATTATGTCTTAGTGCCGATTTTTTAACTTGAAGAATAAAGTTATTAGCAGGGCTTCAAACCGTTATTTAAAATAACGTTTTCAAAGCGTTTCGAACAGTTCTCGAACAAAATGTTGTACATATTTGTTCGGAACGAAAACGAAATGAGAACGATTTCAAAAACCGGTTTATTCCGCAGGGCGTAGCCGCGCACAGGGCGCGGTGACAAGCATGAACTCGTATGTTTTCGTTTCATTACATTAAATTTAATCATCATTTCAGCCGAAAGTCGTCCACAGCTGGACATAGGAGTCCCCAAGCTCAACTACTTCGACCGGCACCCTAATTGCGTAACTCACGATTAATCATAATCTGTATCGTTTTGAAACAGATGGCTAAACCATTGCTTCATATGTTCGAAAAATGTGTCTGCTCAGCAACGTAAATAACGCAATGACTATTGTTGAACTGACAAAATGAAACCGATTATCATTAATCGCGTGTTACGCAATTAGCGCGCTGTTCTGTGCTTCCCGCATGCAGCGGATTCCTACGGCCTTCACAAAGTCATTGGCCAACCTTGTAGGAGGCCTTCCAACTCTACGTCTTCCGGTACGCGGTCATCACTCCAGAACCTTTCGGTCCCATCGGCAATCTGTTCTGCGAGCACTATGCTCTGCCCCCTGCCACTGCTTGGCGATTCATCGGGCTATGTCGGTTACCTGTGGTTGTTCTTCGGATCTCTTAATTCCTGATTCGATCACGTAGAGAAACTGTAAGCATAGCCGTCTCCATTGACCTTTGGTAGACCTTAGCCTTCTAGTAAGGCCCATTGTGAGCGACCACGTTACAGTGTTATAGGTCATCACTGGCATCACGCACTGGTCAAGGACTTTCGTCTTGAGACACTGTGGTATTTAGGACGAGAAGATATTTCGTTGCCTCCCGAACTCTGCCCAGCTGACTCGGATTCGACCCGAAGTTGGACCTACCTTACTGGACAGTTTGTCCTAGGTAAACGTTCTCGTCCACAACTTAGAGTGTAGCGTCTCTGATTGACATAAAAGTGAGTGTTACATGGGCTTTGATATGACCTTTGTCTTGTCCATGTTCATTCTTTCGGAAACTACTGAGGTCATCGAGCATTGTACTGAGGTCCTCCAAAGGCACTGCCATGGCAACTTTATCATCGGCAAACCGACGTTCAGTGATGTACTCGTCATTAATGTTGATGCCAGCCCTTTACGAGTCCAGAACCTTGAAGACGTCCTCCAGTGCAGCGGTGAACAGTTTCGGAGAGATAACGTCTCCCTGACTGACACCTCGCTGCCGCTGTAAGGTTTGGTAGTCTGGTCCTGGAGTCGGACTGAAATAGTGGCGTCTTCGTACAGACACTTTAGCACCTCGATGTACCGATTATCTATCTGGCACCATTAAAAAGACTGTCCATGTCTCGATCGAATCGAAGGCTTTTTTGTAGACCACAAACGCTAAGCAGAGAGGGAGGCAGGTTGTACTCTTCGGGCTTCTATATAACCTGCCGCAGCGTATGTATTTGGTCGATGGTGCTAAAGCCTTTACGGAATCCGGATTCGTCGGGAGGCCGGAAGTCGTCAAACCTGCGCTCAAGACGGACCGTGATGACACTTGAAAACAGCTAGTAGACATGGCTCAGAACTGAGATGCTTCTATAATTTTTAAGAAGGGCAATGTCATCCCTGTGGTGTGTTCCCCTAGAGTATGACGGAATTAAACAGCTTCTAGAGTGCTTTAAAAACGGGTTATTTGCCGGCCCTCAGGAGTTCGGACATAATTCCGTCATTACCCCGGCGCCTTGTTGTTTTTAAGCTGCTTCAGAGCCATCCTAATCTCGTAAAAGCTGACGTCCGGGATGTCTTCGGTATAGTGTTGGGATAATCTGGCTAGATCTGGCTGGTTAGGTCTTTTGCCAGATTCGTAACGGGGTTGCTTTTTGACGTGTATAACTGTCCATAGAACGTCTCGATCTCCTTCTACAGATCAGGTTTGGCGGATACAATCCTGCCATCATCTGTCTTTAGTTTCACAAGCTGGCTCTGCCCAATAGATGGATCTCTTGCAAAGCCCTTGGAGCCCTTGTTCCGCTTTATCGCGTCCTTAATGCAGTCTGTATTAAAGCGGCGAAGGTCGCTTTTCAAGGATTTAGAGATCCGTCTATTGTGGTGTCGGTACTTTAGCGTATCGTGTGAAGACTGCAATATCATTTCGCGCCTTTCCTCCATGAGGTGGCGAGTAGGATCAGAAAGTTTCTTTTTACCATCTGTACGATGGGTCTTGAAGACCTTAGACCCGACCGTATGGGCAGTTTCCACGAACCAATCGTTAAAATCGTCCACTGATCTCCCTAGGCACTCGAAACGATTCTGAAGTTCGAGCTAAAAGCTCTCGGGGTTTCGGATTTGGATTGGTGCTGGACTGAGCATAGACTTCATCAGTCGAGATTTTCCCAGCTGGATATTGATACTCAATGTGCCTCTTACCATGCGGTGATCGCGTCCGGTTTTCACCGCGTTGATCACAGGGATATCATTAAATATTTTCAATTGTATGTGTATAATAATAATAAAGTCAATCTCGTTTTGATTTGCACCATCACGACTCTGCCAGGTCCATTTTCTGGGTTCACGTTTTCTGAAGGAGTAAGTCATCGTAGAGGCCTTCCTTCTCCATAAAACTGGCCAGTAAGTGGTTCCGACGTCCAACTTTAAATTGCCCCACTCTCAGCTCATCATCGTCTCGTTTGCCTAGTTTCGCGTTGAACTCCCCTATGACAACGGTGAATTGAGATAAGAGCATGATACACGCATACATTGTTTCCTACTCATGGTTGGGGTGAGTCGAGGTCTCCCGACCTTGTAGACCTGTATGACCTTCAACGAATATCTTCCGGATATTCTGAGTATAAGATACGCCACCCTGGTCGACACACTCTCGATTTTCACCACGTTGCTCACAAGGGACTTATGGTCAATAAACCCGACACCGCCTTGGGACTGCTGATAATCCTCCCAGAAATATAGGAAGTTACCGGATTTGAGGATTATCGAGTCCGCCTTCTCCAGATTCTTTGGACTTCACATAACCCTACTATTTCCCATCGTAACACGCTCAATTCTTCCCCGAGTTCGGTGACCTTCTCGTCGCGCGTCGGTCCGAAGTGTAAGTGTGTTAAATATTGGCAACATTTTACTCACGTACACTCCGGACCGGTGCAGTTTTCGGTTGTTGTGGTAGCCAGATCTCTTTCGAAGATTCTTAGCACCCCTTTTCTCACCGTAGTCTTGACTGCTACCATTGACAAGGGTAAGCGGGCCGCCGGTTACCTACTAGGGATCATTTTGCTAAAGTGCTTGTCATTTTGTGGGGGGGGGGGGGGGCACAATCGCCACACTTGGCAGGCTGGTTGGCGATCGCAGTATGGTGGTAAAATGCATAGAGAACGCTGCTGCCCATTCTCGGGTAAGTCCCTGAGTCACCTCCTACGACAGCCACGGGAATATGATGGTGCTATTTTTTTACGCCCGGCACCACACGTTTAAACATTTAAGAGTCAGAGTTAGTAGTACTTTAATCTATAACGAAAAGACAACTCTAAGCCGCACGGTCGTGACATACTCACCGAATGAAATTCGTACCATTCGTAGTTGCGTATCGAAGACCGAACAACCCAAAATATTGACAAAAACGGTTAAAATCGGTTAAAAACGTTTTATTAATCGAAAACGAAATAAATTTTGTTCTTCTTCAATAACGTTATTTTTATCGTTCTGTTCGAACGTAACCGAAACAAATCGTTTCTTAGGTATTTAAGACGAAACCGTTTTGAAAAATATACCGGTATTGAAGCCCTGGTTATTAGATTCTTTATTCATCGGATAAGTGGTCAATTTTTCAAATAATATTTATCCCAGGAATAACTATCCGACCGAATATCTCATCTGTGAAAACGCTAACTTCAGGGAGGTGAAACAAATATACAGAATAAACGAACGTTAGAACGGGACGGATTGTTGTCAATGTCATTCAAACAGATGGCAGCATCATGTCACTTTTAATACGTTACGAGGTTTTAAGTTTGGCCGTGTGGTGTTTTTATTTGTTATTTTTAAATTGATTGAAATAATGGAAAACAAAAAGAGGGAGCGTTCAGTAGACTTTAATAATACTGAGGTTCAATTACATGTGAGTTTAGTCGAGAGGTATGCCTAAGCAAATAATAGAAAATAAAAAGACTGACGCTGTTACAAACAAAGACAAAGAATCTGTATGGAAGAAAATATTATTAATTATTTAAACTTGTAAAACACGAAGACTAACTTTAAATTTAGTAACATCAACGTCATTTATCAATGGAATAAGCGGTTATCTGCCCGTCAAAGAGGCAAATAAATTTATTCCTCAGATAAATGTATTATTCGACGAGCAAAGCCTATTTGACGTAATTTTTTTTTGCTATCTATCGAATAAACCCTGTCTGTTTATCTGAGGATTGAAAAATCGGTCCTTGTTTTTTTTTATGAGCATGTTATGGTCTCACTGCAGGGTAAAGGGATCTCATACAGAGAAGGCACGAGCACATCACGCTCGGATCACATTATATTTTTATTTTTCTGCTAATTTCAAACTTTAAATTTTCCGTTTGTGGAGATTTTCTATTAAAGATTTCGTCCTGGATATTTTTACACGCTTTATATTAGCTTCACTTGTATGTTTGTTTGTTTGTTTGTATGTAACCGACTCCTTTGAGCGCGATTTTGACCCACTTTAAACGGTCAGATTTCATTGAAACTTTGTAAACTTGTCGAGGACCGATGACAATTAAAAAAATAATTTAAAATAAGTGGAGGAAAAAAAATCACGTTTTTGTAGTTAGCAGAACTAAAAACTAGAAAATAAATAATAGTTTAAAAATCTAAAAAACACGCTTTAAAAACCAAACTAAAAAGGAGAAAATAATTTAATTCAATTAAAAAGCGTGGGGTGCTTGACATATTGATTATAAAAATACCTCAAAAAGCATCCCACGCTTTTTAATTGAATTAAATTATTTTCTCCTTTTTTGTTTGGTTTTTAAAGCGTGTGTTTTAGATTTTTAAACTATTATTTATTTAAAGAACTATTCAACGAAACAGTGAATCAATCGATTGAATAATGTTGAGAAAAATATGTTATTACACCTTGATTTCACAAATACTAGTTGAAATACAGTCATCCGTCACTTGCATAGCCTTTTTTTTTTCAACTATGTTGGGGTCGGCTTCCAGTCTAACCGGATGCAGCTGAATATCAGTATTACACAATACAATAAACAATATATGCAATACTTTAAACATCAATAAAAAAATAATAGTTTAAAAATCTAAAACACACGCTTTAAAAACCAAACAAAAAAGGAGAAAATAATTTAATTCAATTAAAAAGCGTGGGATGCTTTTTGAGGTATTTTTATAATCAATATGTCAAGCACCCCACGCTTTTTAATTGAATTAAATTATTTTCTCCTTTTTTAGTTTGGTTTTTAAAGCGTGTTTTTTTAGTTTTTTAAACTATTATTTATTTTCTATTTTTTAGTTCTGCTAACTACAAAAACGTGATTTTTTTTATTATTATTTTTTCCCTTTTTCTCATTTTTCACATTTTTTTTTAAATGATTGAATTGTCATCGGTCCTCGATAAGTTTACAAAGTTTCAATGAAATCTGACCGTTTAAAGTGGGTCAAAATCGCGCTCTAAGGAGTCGGTTACATACAAATAAACATAGAAGTGAAGCTAATATAAAGCGTGTAAAAATAAAAATAATGGTTATGATGTTTTTTCCAGTAAAGGTAAAAGTACCTACTATCGTAGTAGTCTTTAGTTGGGACTAGTTAAAACTAGGCATAATTTAATGTTATACTTATATCTATAACATGTAACTTACAGACGATGACGGCAACCTGACAGACCTGGGCGCTGTAATGGCGGAGTTTCCCCTCGACCCTCAGCTCGCCAAGATGCTGATCGCCAGCTGCAACCACAACTGTTCCAACGAGATCCTCTCCATCACGGCCATGCTGTCAGGTAAGTCATTGCTGAGGAGTTAATTTGTTCAAGAATACCTTGATAAAACTGCCATTAACTAACCATACAAACTAGTAGTCGAAATTCGACTATAATTCATTTAGAACTTAAGGCTTTTTAACCCTGTTACTAATAAACGCGGAATAAAGTTATACCAAGAATAACAAAGGAATAACCATACATTTTCATAGGTTTAAACTTGGAATAACTTTATTCCTTGTTTATTAGTAAGAGGGTACTATGCCAAATTTCATTCTCCTCCGTCCTCGTAATTTTTAACTGACTTCAAAAAAGTAGGAGGTTCTTAATTCGACAGTTTTTTTGTTTGGTTTTTGAATGTTTCTTAGCTCAGAACTTTCGACTGGGTTAATCGATTTTTATAATTCTTTTTTATTTGAAAGCTGGTGCTTCCCGTGTGGTCCCATTTAAATTTCATATAGATCTGATGATGCGTTTCGGAGACAGACAACTGAACTCTTAAAAAAATTACAGCAAATCAACCGGGATTGCTGCGATAGCATAATAATATGCATTGTTTTGACCCCAGAGAAGTGAAAAAAACTAGTAATTTCGGAAGGCGGTGACAAAAAATTCAAATACATATCCAAAGTCACCGACTTCTGAAATTAAAGTTATTTTCCACTTTTTAGTGTTTTTCCAGAAGTCAGCTGTTTTTTTTTTCGGAAAAAGTTTTTTCGTAAAAAGAGTACAAACTTTTTGCTTCACGGATTCAATTTGAACTAACGCACTCCACCAAACACCCCAATTAGAAACCAGTACAACCAGATTATTTTATTATTATGTATAAAACTTTGTTTATTACTTACATGAAAATTGGGGTCACATTAAGGTGCTCTTACACGGGCAATTTTTTGAGTAATTATTGCTTGGCAACACTAATGGAGCAATCTGGAGTAACAACAATAAATTGCGGATATGTTTCGGGAATATTGCTCCATATTATTATTTCATGAGTTGCCGAATATCTAATCGGTTTGGAAATTTTCTTTCTATCTCGTTTGTATGTATAACTACGTCTCGTTTTAGCGAGAGGAATCGGCCGGCGGGGGAGGCGCATTGCCTAGTTTTTTAAGTCGCTCCATATTGTGTGGCCGTATCTCTGGCAACAGGTTGCTACATGTTGCCATTGCCCTAAATTGCTGGATGTTGTCGTGACGTCATAGTTGACGAGAATTGCCCAGGATGCAGCAATTTTAGTTGGTCGTGTACCTTTACAAATCTATACACGCACACGTATTAGGGTCTGACGTAGTAGTTTGACTTGACTGCACAGCGGAATTGTGACTTTAATTTATAATTCAGTAAACGATTCAGAACAAATTACTTTCATAATGTGCATTAAATCAGTAACACAATGTATACACAAAAACGATACTTAGGCTTTGAAGTGCTCTTCCACATCACTAACATCCGGAAAGATGCCCAGAAGTCTGGCACGAACTTGAGGTGACCGCTCTCTGGTAGCTCGCGAAATTGTTCATTTAAATCCCAAGATCATAGAATTCCATTGAATAACTATTTCATGAAAAAGTTATTCAATGGAATTAAATGAACTTAGTGGGTTGTATTGTATTGATGATTATAACTATGTAAAGTTATATTTAATACAGTCGCGAATCTTATTTTATTCAACATGCAGCTCTTGACACTACCCGCAAATTGCACAAAACTAAAGAAAATTGAATTTCACGGGATACCCTGGAGCTACCTTATATGGTGTTCTTTGTATTTTCACTCAAATGTCTCGCTGGTGGTGGCGTGTGTGTTGGATCATCAAGTTCCCTTCAAAATGGTTGTGCTGAATGGTGCTGATCCATACGTTATGTTCGTGAACGGGCGCCGCCAGTAGGGACTGGTCATCTCTTAGCTACCACGGCTTGTTTTAATTTCTGAATTGTTATTTTATTTTTGTTTTAATTACGGATGCTTTTAATGTGCGTGACTTTTTACATCGTACTCACATTGATAATTTCAACTTAATGATGTAACCAACTTTTTGTTAAAAGAGTGTCCATGGAGTTTCTTGTCCGCTCTTCTCCATAGGTACCTACGCTTTGGAATGGGCAACTAGCTTCATCTTTCTAACTCACCGACCTTGACAATTCAAAAGTGCCTGTAATTGGTTTATTTGAAATATTTATTTAAAAAAAAACTCAAAGCATTTGCTTTGAGTTTTTTTTTTGATATTTTCAAGCTAATAAAATCTTTAAAAACTTAAGTGGCAGTGGGTGGAGCCCATTGCTCGCAGAACAGATGGTCTATAGGGCCGAAAGGTTCTGGAGTGGCGACTGTGTAGGTACTGGAAGACGTAAGAGTTGGAAGGCCTTCCACAAGGCCGACCGATGACCTTGTGAAGGCCGCAGGAATCCGCTGTATGCGGGAAACACAGAACCGGTCGAAGTGGCGGAGCGAATTCGACTTAAATGAATGATGAATGAATGAATGAATAAAATCTGAATGTAAAATAAAATGTTATTTTGTAATGTTTCAGTCCAACAATGCTTCGTCCGACCCAACGAGGCGCGCAAGGCGGCCGACGAAGCCAAGATGAGGTTCGCGCACATCGACGGCGACCATCTCACGCTACTCAATGTGTACCACGCCTTCAAACAGAGTAAGTGACGACTGACTGATGAGTTCAGTGGCTGATATCATTATTGTGGTACAAAAATTATATCAGCGAGGGGCGGGAGGAGCTTGTGGTCCCGGTTCGGCAGAAGCCCAGACAACTAGTCTTATCAAGGGGTATCGTGTTACCCAGTAACTGGGTTGTGGAAGTCAGATAGGGCTCAATGTAAAAACTAGTATTCAGCTGCATCCGGTTAGACTGGAAGCCAACCAAAACGCTAGGCAGATTGGTAGTACTTCCCCTGACGAGATCTTTTACAAAGATATCTACATTGTAAAGACATTTACACAAATACACAATGGCAACATCACCCTCGAGGATGTGATCTCTATTGCCAAGACGATGAAAGCCAGATCAATGGCCCGCTGCCTCTCCGGCACAGTCAACTAGATCCTTGGTACCGCACAGTATGTCGGATGCACAGTTGAGGGCAGGCCTCCCCATGACCTCATTAATGACATCAACTCTGGTGCTCTTACCATTGATGAATAAACATAACATCTAAATTACTTTTTCATGATAATTGTTTTTTCACATTATTGCCTTCTACACTACTTTAATACGGGCTACCGCCTTTCTACGGTATTTACATTTGAACTTTAATACTGTGTCAGTAAGGTTGATATTGTTGACTAAACCTGTTGTTGTATGTTTGCAGACATGGAAGACCCCCACTGGTGCTACGACAATTTCATCAACTACCGCTCTCTGAAGTCCGGAGACAACGTGCGGCAGCAGCTCAGCAGGATAATGGATAGGCAAGTACCTACTACCTAGACATCTTCGAGTGTAGGAAAACAAATTGGATTTCATGGGTTTTATTTTTTTTGCGCGGAACTCCTATATGTTTTTCTAAAATAAAAGTAGCTTATCTTACTCTTTATAACACTAGCTACGTGCCAGTGAAAGTCCCGACAAAATCGGTCCAGGCGTTTCGGAGATTACCCAGAACAAACAGACAGATATTTTTTTTTGTTATAAGTTAGTACCGTATAGTATATGAAAGTAATATGCATTCAAAATCAAAAGTCAAAGCTTTTATTTCAAATAGGCACTTAAAAGGCACTTTTGAACGTCAACATTTACATTAAAATAGAATTGATTCTAGTCGCCCCTTCCAAAATGTAGTTTCGTATGGAGAAGAATGGGCAAGAAACTCCACCGTTACTCTTTTAAAATGTTTCAAGTACAATATTTAACATAGTACATTCATTATATGATTATGTGTGAAAACGATGCACCCAGAATAAAATTACCATACCAAAATAGTTAAAAGCGGTTGTTTTGACATTACAGGCAGAATTTTATTTATTTGTAAAAATGTTTGTACGTAGGATAAATTATAATAATAATTTATATGAATTGGTTCCAAAAATCAGGTCAAACATATTTAAAATAAAAAAATATATAGCACTGTGTGACCTAAATCCGCACTTAGTCAAGCCTTTCTGTGACTTATTTAAATTTTTACATAGAAAAGCGTAAGTCAAGTGCGGGGTTAAGTCACACGTGCTATAAAATAGTAAATGATACGTATGACTTAAGTAGTCCATTATTGCTCGCGATTAGCACCCTTGCTACGCTCGGGCGCTTAAACTAGATGAGATCAGTAAGGTATTCATATATATCTAATGTTGATTGTAACGTTTGTTCCAGGTTTAACTTAAAGCGAACAAGTACAGAGTTCACAAGCAAGGACTATTATATTAATATAAGGAAAGCACTAGTTAATGGATTCTTTATGCAGGTAAAATTTATTTGATTCTATCTTCTCATTAGCTTTTTCGTGGATGTCGGCTTTCGCGTATATAGAGCCTATGTCCTTCTCCATATCCCAGGCTATATCTCCGCAGGCAGTATATGCGCCCTCACGGCCGTAGTCGCCGCGGGAGAAGCCCTGGGCGTCGGGAATCCCAGGCTGATTCCCGGCCACCGTAGGCGCGGGCTTGCGGACGGCGAGTAATGGGTAGCTCGCTGTCCGGTAAGGACCAAGCCCGGGTCGACGGTGCGTTGTGTTCCACGCGCGCCTCAAAGAGATGTCAGCACCAACTGGTGGGGTCCGCAAGGGCCGATGCCTGCCAGGGGTGCGGGTTGTTCGAAAGAGATACCGCGGCCCCTGGCACACAGGCAACTGAGGGAACACGGGTGGGTTTTAGTCAGTAAAAGTCTGACACGCCCTCCCGCTCCGCCCAGAGCGGGAGAAGTTATTTGACGATTACCCACCCAAAAAAAAGGCTATATCTCCACCAAATTTCTTGACGATTGGTTCAGCGGTTTAGGCGTGAAATCGTAACAGAGAGACAGACAGATTTACTATAGCATTTATAATATTAGTAAGGATTGAAAACTTACTCTCATTTCTACTACTTACTTTCATTTTTCTGATGGTACATATAATTTTGTCAATCTGTAAGGTAAGGTTGACAATGCTGCAAGTACCTTGATATAGGAACAAAAGTCTCTGTCTAAATATAAGAAATGTTTAATAGATTTTAATTTAACTTAAGTATCTTAATATTTTTTTTGTTATTTTACCTAAATATAATTGATATTTTAACTTGGTTAGCTTAGTTATTAACTCTATTGTGCATACTGTGGTCTCCTATAAATGAAGGAGTACACCCACTTAATATTTGATGTTGTCATGTATTGTGTACGACTTTTGTTAGAGATCCTAAATCAATAAATAAATAAAGCCTCTTGCCGGATAGACTGCAAGCCAACCCCTACACAGTTGGGAACTAGGCTTGGCAGATAATGACTACAACCCTATAACATCTCACTACTTGTGTAATAGGGTATTTTACTCTATACGAGAAAAAATCTAAAAATATATTATTGACATAGCTTAGGCAAAATGCAGTCGGAAAATATTAGTTTTAGTTCATGCAATAACAAAATAAATTTTAAAATACAATTTAAAGATTTCAGTTTTTTTAATCTGTTTTTAAACACCATGAAATAGTAGCCCCCATGTTATTTCGTCATACGGCATGTCAACTGAGCAACTTTGTACTTTTATTATTTTCGTAACCAAAGTAATTTTCATTTACGTAATATTTCGCATCATGGAACAGCAAACCAACGTTAAGTAGAAAAATAACTCATTTTTTTTTAATTATAAACAATTGTCATACAAAATATCAGAGCATTTGTTTTTAGCAAACTGACGTCATACCCACAGAGCAATATGGCGTCTACTGCGTCCAGCGTTTTCGACAAATTACGCGCGAAATTTGAAAATGCAAAATTTTAATGCATTTTTATGGCACTAATCGATTAAATAAAAATGTTGTGTTTTTTTTAGTGGTTTATTAAGACTCTAGAATCTAAATAAGACACTTTTCAAAAATTAGTGTAATACCCTATTCAAAACAATCCCTATAACCAAATGATTGTTGATTCCAGGTAGCTCATTTAGAGCGAACAGGCCACTACCTGACAGTGAAAGACAACCAGGTTGTGCAGCTTCACCCGAGCACGTGTCTGGACCACAAGCCCGACTGGGTCATCTACAACGAGTTCGTGCTCACCACCAAGAACTACATCAGAACTGTCACTGACATCAAACGTGAGTAACTGCTTCTACGGAACATATGTTCGACTGCAATGTTTCTTAAATTACCTGTGACATATCAGGTTGAAATGACGAGACACGAGCTGCTTGTGGTTAAGTAATAAGAGCCGCACGGATCAATCGATCAGGTTAACCTACGCTTGCCGCGGTCGGTCTGTGGATGGGTGACCATTTTTACATACCGACACCCCTCCACGCCTCAGAAAGCACCGGCTGTCATTCATTGATCTAACTTAGACAGTCGGTTACCGTGACGCCAGAAACCCGAATGTCTGACAATCGGCCTCAGCCCAGTAGGTAATACGGGCTGTTGTCCGCAACTACACGTCAAAGTGCGTATTTTGCGTATGGGTGGGAGAATCAGTTATTCGATCCACCCCAGCTCCTCGAGAAAGGCCAGGAGCGCCTTGGTGTTGCTGACAATCTCACGTAGGGTACCTGGGATACCGAAGTATTTTGCTCTGTAATTAGCAACCACCGGGCAGTTTAACAGCACATGAGCCACTATCTCGTCGTCCTCCATGCAGGCCCTGCACAACGGTCCGTCTGTTACTCCTGTGACAAAGAGATGTTTGTTAAATGACCCATGGCCAGTTACTGCTGCTGTAACTGTACGCAGCTGTGGTTTAGTTAGACGGAGAACCTGTTTCGTGAGGCGGGCATCGAACGCAGGAAGTGCTTCCTTAGCCTGTCTGCACTCACTTACGTCCAACCATATTTTGTGATGTTGATCCCTGGCCCGTTTCCTTACCAGAGTGCGTAGATACCTGAAGGGGACTGGCGCTATGGGTTCTGGTCCCACTAGTGTCATGCTCGACCCCCTCCTGTCAAGTTCATCGGCTGTATCGTTGCCTAGAGAACGGCTGTGTCCTTTGTTCCACTGAATGGTAATATTGAGGCTACCTTCCTCGTTGATGCGCTGGTGGCACTCGTATATCAGTCCAGAGTCAACTGTGTGACTGTTCAGCCCAGTAATTGGGTTGTGGAGGTCAGATAGGGTAGTCGGTCCACGTAAAATACAATTCAGCTGCATTCAGTGAGACTAGAAGCTGGCCCCAAAAATAATTACTGTTGAAGCATGGCAGCCATCTATTTGATAGAAACTGAGGACATTTTTGGGTTTTAAGTTTGTGAACAGTGTTTAGAGGGGGGACTCTTTTAATAACATTGATGCTTAGGTATGGAAGCGTATAAAATGGTTGTGAATATCTACGCTGGACGAGCTTCTCCAGAGGGGAAATGAAACAATTCAACTTTGTGCATCTATTATTTATTATAGTATTGGAGACGTTCATATACGACTGCTTGCTTCTTCTCTATAGATTTTTCAGAGGTCCTCGGGTTTCAAACCCACATCATCGCACTAGAAAAGTGCCATCACAACATTGATCCATTTACTAACAACTACATTTTCCTCTTCCACAGCGGAATGGCTTCTCAAAATAGCCCCACAGTACTACGAGCTAAATAACTTCCCACAATGCGAGGCGCGGCGGCAACTCGAACTATTACAAGCGAGACTCGAGTCTAAAGCCTACCAAGAAGGCTTCTAAATGGCGCGGCTGTTGCTCGACTGCGATATAAGCACATACACAAGATATGGGTACGGAATGTTGGCTCCATACAGTGATCGGAAACTTAGGTACGGTCACCAAAAGAGATAAGTAACACGGATCGACAGATATAGTTGATGTTTTGTAAGAAACTGATGCATAAGTATAGTCAGCATATAACGTTCCCACTGCTGGGACACAGGCCTTCTCTCTGTGAGAAGGAGTGGGCCGTAATCCATCATGCAGGCCCAGTGCGGGTTGGTAGATGACACATGTCTTCGCATTTTTTTGTTCATGCCGGTTTCCTCACGATGTTTTCGTTCACCGTTTTGAGAGATTAAATAAGTCTCACAAAGTAAAGCGCCTGTCTGAAAAAGAAAGAAAGAATATCGTTTATTTGGTCACAGTCCGTAAAACACAAAATACAATAACAAATTTAAAAAAAGTGTACAATAAATAAATAACTACAACAGTGTGTGCCTTACGGCTGCGCCAAAAAGGTTCATTTCAGCATTAATGCCAGACAGACTGATGCTGTCTGACGCTGGTTTTCTAATGAACCTTTAGGGAAAAGTGACGAAGAGTACAAAACAGTTTTAACATAGGTACCTAATGCATAATTTTATACTTATAAATAAATAAGTACACACACATAAACTTACAAAAGCAAAAAAACGTAAACAACAACAGTACTAAAACCTTTTCCGAGCGATTATACATACATTGAATTCCCTGAATTGTTGTTGTGTTGTTGTTGTGTTTCTTGAATTGTCTGGTGGACGTTAAGAATACCACCATCCCATTTCTTCCCGTGAGTGTCGTAGAAGGCGACTAAGGGACTTACTAGAGAATGGGCAGCAGCAATCTCTATGCATTGTACCAACATACTGCGATCGCCAACCCGCCTGCCAAGCGTGGCGATTATGGCCAACCCCTCCCTAAGTTGGGGCAGGCCTATGTCCAGCAGTGGACGTATTTCGGTTAAAATGATGATGATGAAAGCGCCTGTCTGGGTTCGAACCTAGAACTCGGTAAGTCGCGCCCGTTACCTCTGGGCCACCACTGCTCCGAGAAAGAAAATATTGGATGTTTCATGAACAGAGATCGGATATTCGGATGCATATTTACCTAAAGATAATTTTTAGCTATGAAAGTATGGGAGCGGCTTTATAAATTATTTGTAATATTTATTAAAAACCCCGGGATTCTTGGATTGCATAACTATTCAGATGTGTAATAATTTAAAATTAATGTTTAACCCGATACAAATATTTTATGTATATGTACTGGAGGAGGGGTGGTGTATTAGTTAAAACAAAAAATAAACAAATTACTCACCTAAATTAAGACTTTTTCGATACAAAAGCGCATGCCATGTTAGCCAACATCTCAACTTTAGGTGAATATGCATCCGAATATCCGATCTCTGTTTATGAATAAAGATTAATAGAGTTAAAGTTTTATTGGGTTCTTCTGTCTGGAATTACTCAGAAGTAGGCCTTATAGAATATAGAATTAATAGGCTCGTCGGGGTATTACATTGGACTCAAATATAACTGGCGATATGTGGGTGTGCAAGGGATACACTTCTGCCTAATCCTTCGGGGAAGCAAGGTGTGATGTTATGTGTGTTCATTAATAGAACACAAACAGTTAATGTATTAAATTTAATTCGAATTTGAAAACATCCAACTATATCTGACGACCCTGGTAAGTTAACTCTTTTGGTGACCGTACATAGACACGGCTCATAGACTATGTTATAAGTGAATATCGACTTTATGTTAGTGTGAATTAAGTTGAGTTCAGAATTACTAGTACTATCGAAATAAATAAATATATTATAATACCAGCCTATGATTGTCCCATTACATGGCAAATGCCTCTTATACAGAGAAGAGGGTTGGCCATTTCAGACTTTACATAGTATAAAAACAAAGTCGGTTTTTGTGTCTGTACGCTTAAATCTTTTAAACTACGCAACGGATCCTAATGCGGTTTTCTTCAATAGAAAGAGTGATTCAGTGATCCACGCCTGCAAAACCGCTTTGAAAAGCTAGATATAAATTAAAATCGCTTGTCGAGTCTGTCTGTGTCACCGCGTCGTTCTATTAAACTCCGCAATGGATTTTGATGCGGTTTCTACCATATTTTAGAGAATTTATTGCAGATGGTTTAAGTGTAAAATTCATTTTTATTAAACTTTATATAAATCAAAGAAATCTCTGTTTTGTCAATTGGCAAATACCTTGCGAAGTAGGGGTAGTTTCGGCCGAAGTGACCGGCGTTTCCTACTCTGTATCAATTATGGACATAAGTTTGGAGCCCGGTCATGGATATACAAAAAACCCAAGATGAACAGTCGCGAACAAAAGTAACATTCAAAACTGTCGCCAATTATACGTCAGTGGTTATAGTTATGATAAAACACATTTCTTTGCAAAAAGAATGACTGACGATACCATTAGACACCTGCGCACATTGCGCTCTATTTATGCGGACGTTTTTGAGACGCTGATTGTGTATCTTGGGTTTTTTGTATATCAATGGGCCCGACCTAAGAATTAATGACAATACGATTTGACAGTTATCACTACGATGTGGTTTACCTGTCCGAAAAGTGAATTAATTGGGCGATGGATTATTATCATTAACTTTTTAACCGCCTGACTTCATATCAGTTGTCGCGCCCCCAGCGCCCGGCACAGTGAATCGAAAAATAAATCCTTACAAATTGTAGATGATAACTTAATTAACTATTTACCTAATAAAACATATTTTTGATAGAATACAGCGTAATTAAATAAAAAAGCAGATTAAACGAGCTGTGGTATTTTGGTCGTCGACGACGATATACGACCCTGGCGAAATGGATCCGAAAATATTTGTCGGATTAATCCGTCGTAAGCGGTTAAAAGGTTACAACACAACCCCCAATACAACCCTCTCAAGTTCATTTATTTAATCCCATTAAATTAAATGACTCATGAAAAACTCAAGTTTTCTGTAAAGCCATACTTGTCGTGACTGTAGTCACGAATCATGTTTTAATTAACTGCAAATTGTAAAAAACTTAAAAAAAATGAATTTAGCTGGCTGCCTTACCTTAGTTTTAGCGGAAACTGAACCTTAGCTGTTTGTGTTAAAGTTGATTTTCCAAAAAAAAAAACATTTGTTTAGTTAATATGTGTGCGTGTTCGTTTTCGCTCATTGTGTGGAGCCGGCTTTTTAGGCCAAATCATATTGTAATCAACATACAACCTTGACGCTGACCTGCAAAAAACTGAAGAAAAATTGAATTTTGTTACCTACCTTGATCGCATCCACCTTAAGTTGTAGCGCAGAAGTGAACCTTACCTGTGAGTGATAAAGTTGATTTTCCAAAAATAGATATTTGTTTTGATAATGTGCGTGTACGTTTTCGCTCATTGTATGGAGGGGGCTTTTTATTTTCTGCAAATACTAAGCGGAGTGAGGATAGCATTAATTGGACTCCATATTTTAATTGTATCGTCTAAAATATACGTAGATGTATTATTTATTGTATTTGACAGGATATAGCATTAGACACAGTACAGTGATGGTCCTGGGCTCAATTCCCAGGTCAGACAAACCAACTTGCGATCACAATCTTACCAGCGGGGAAATTGCGGAACACGCTAACAGTAGGCTTTAATTTTGTCAGTTCAACAATATACATTGCGTTATTTACGTTGTTGAGCAGACAAATTTTTCGTACATGTGAAGCAATGGATTAGCAATATGCTTCAAAGTTATTCGGATTCTTATTGATAGTGTGTTACGCAATTCGGTTGCAGATGGTAAATAAATTACTATTACGTAAGATAGTGGTCAAAAGAGAGACTGACAGAGATGTACGGGGAAATTCTTAAATCATACTTTGCTGAGAAAACTTCGCTACGAACAAATATAAACCTTATTTATAAATAAGGTTGATAATCATATGAAGCGCTTGTCCAGATTCGTTTACACGAATATGAACATTGTTTAATTACAGTAAGGCTCATATTTGTTTAACTTGATTAATTAAGCCAACAAGTGTGATTTGTGAATTTTGCCCGAAGTATGGTTTAAAAGAAGATTCTGTTCTCATTTCGTTTGCATAGCAATTACATTGAAAATTCCTTCACCATGAAAAACTTATATAATTATATGGCCCAGTTATTGGGTTCAAAATGACAATTATTAAATGATATTCAGCCGCCTCTGGTTAGACTGGAATCTGACCACAAGTAAGTTAGAAAGGCTAGTTTATTGATACAACAGATAGGCTTAATGTAGTTAATAATATATTATATTTTTGACTAAATTGTTCTGTAGAATAATATTGTTTTAGTCACCTCTGGTTTTTAAAAGTTTTTTCAACGAGGAAGATCGGGCGAAGCTAATTGTAGATGGCGTGATCATAGCTAGGTCTCTACGGCCTACAATACATTTGAAATTTCGTTCATTCATTCCATTACGTGTTCGGGTGATTCAAATGTTTGACCTTGGAAAGTGTCAGAATTTAAAACATTAAATATTTCTTTTAAAAATTGAAAACTGAAGGAAAAACATCGTGAGGAAACCGGCTTGTCGTAGAACCAAACATTGGAAGACATGTGACATCTACCAACCCGCATTGGGCACGCGTGGTGCATTACGGCCCACTCTCTCTCACCGAGAGGAGGCCTGTGTCCCAGCAGTGGGAACAGTGGGGACTTCTTCAAAATATTCACGACTTAACCTATAACTCAGTTTTATTTTTTAAAAATCTGTAGGAATAACTTTAAGCCACAATCTTCCAGGGTCTTTCGGGCAATGGAGGACTCCACAAGAACGCGTCATTTTCGCAAATATAAAATAAAACCACCTCATGGGTTTTGTTGAGAACTAGCTACGTCAGCGCCATTTTGACAGTTACCTTCCCCATCAGGACTCAGGGGTGCAGCCCGATTAAAACTTTATGACGGTTTTGTATGCATGACTCGCTGCGCAGACACTCGCCTCATATTTCGAGCCGCCCTAAACTTTCAATCGGGCTATAGTTAGACATTTAAAAATAATCCCAGATAAAAATTTGAGCTCTTGCGGGACTTTTGAAAGCCGGAGTTTCTTGTTTACCGAAGTTAATGTATAAGAACATAGTTATTACAAATTTAATGATATATTTGTATTTCCAAGTCTGCCGTACTTTCAAAACTAACAACTAATTGCGTAAGACACTTTCAGTAGGAATTGATTTAATTTTGACAATTCACCAACATTCATTGCTTTTTTTACATTGTTGAGCAAATTTTTCGAATTTGTGAAGCAATGGATTAGCAATATCCTTCAAAATGATTCATTGTGATTGATAGTGTCACGCAATTAGGGTGCAGAGCATGTATGATAGGATTTACAGTTATTTTATTTAAAGAAAATGTACCTATGTTACGTCTAACAAAAATAGTGTAAATTATTTTAAGGGGTATCAGCTGTTTCGCCAGATTAACGAAGCAAAAGAAGTATCTAAGGATTAGTGATGTGCCGGATCATTAAAAATGTAGATACGGATCCGGATACGGATAATTGACGTCAAGATCCGCAGATACGGATCTTAACTTTCTTACTTAATCGGTGTCGGTGCGCGTGACCTTGAAACGATAGTTGACGCCACTTGACGCTTTGCGTGACAGAACATGTTTCGACTTGCGTTGCGCGGGTCTTTCTTTTGTTTTGTTTATAGTTCAGTGTGACACAAGGCAGCATAGATAACGTTTGTGTTTGTTGTAAGAGTTAAAAAAATGTCTACAAAGAAGATTTTAGTGCATTTTGGGATTATTAGGGCCGACTTTTCTATAGTCAGATAACTTATAACTGAAGAATAAATCCGATAGTTTGGCATATTTTCTACACAAAAGCTGTCAAACCGACATATTTATTCCTCAGATAAAAGTTATTGAAAAATCTGCCCTTAATAGGGTAAAAGATGTAACGGATAGGGATACGGATCTTTTTTATCCCGCGGATATCCGCGGATACGGATACGGATATCCGGAACATCACTACTAAGGATCGTAGCCAGTGACGTTCTGTAGTTTCTGCCGCCCCACATGGGAAGAAGGCGTGGGTTTATCTCTGTATCAGCTGTTTCATAGTTAAATATACATGTGACATCTTCCAACTGGCACTGGGCCCGCGTGATGGATTTTATCCCACTCCCAGTCACAAAGAGGAGGGTCTGTGTCCCAGCAGTGGGAACACTATAGGCTGATTATGTGTTTCAATTTATCAAACTAGGTTCCAATAGTAAAATTAGTAAATATTCATGAGAAAATCCGCTATTGGACGAGCCGGGTCACATGTGAACCTGTGAGAGAGCAATATTTTAACCTATTTTTGTTAAACGCTTTAAAGAATGTGTGACTGTATTGTATTCAACACGCATCGAAAACTACAATTCTGTAGTACAATTTTTAGTGAAATTAGGATAAAAAGAGTTTGTAATAGACTCGCCCCCTTACATGGGACTTGAATGTAAACGAAATGTAGTGTACGATGTAGCGTGCATGAGAAAGTTGTGGTCTTATACAAGGTGCCGCTACAATGGCGACATTAATTTAACAGAAATACCTGGGGCTTTTGGCCGATAGTCATAAAAAATATCCCATGAATATTATGTATGTGAAAGTTTGTTACAGAATCTCCCCAAAACCGCCGAACGGATTTGGATGAAATTTAGCACACAGGTAGTTTATAATCTGGTACGTTTACGCAAAAGCTATTTGAATATAAATAATAACGTTTATTGAAATTAAAATATGTTCATGACAAGAAAACGCGAAAACGTGTCTTAAATTAATGTCGACATTGAAGCGACAGTTGTTTATCTCCTTTCGCTTCTGGAACAGGCGTGATGTTATATTGTGAAGTGTGACGGAAATATTGTTATTTTTCAATCAATGGTGGAAAATGTGTGATACCTACCTATTTGTTGGTATATTATGTTATGTTGCTAACTGTAAAATCATGACTCCGGAAACTCAAACGATACTTAACTTTAAGACGGTTTTAAAACTCGGACACAGCATGACATAGTCGAAGATTCAGAGCGCTTAAAAATTCCGTTGCTATTTTATTACGTCCGTGGGCTTAACATGAATTATATGGGCCAATTTAGACAGAACGGAAAAGTCTTCGCGTAGATTCGAGACTTCTCTTCTTCGAGGCTTCTTTGTCAGGTTTTTTCGGTGAATAGGAATGCGTGGTCTCGCCGACAGAGGGCGCCTTTGTATTAAGGCGCGACCTGAGAGTTAATAGCGGCTTACAGTTGAGTAGCGTTTGAGAATTCGGCCGATAATGTTATAAAATATAATGTATTGTGAAGGATTGTTGTCTTATTCCCAGTCGTTTGGCTTATGTGAAATATTAAAGTATTGTGTAAGGTAGTTTTCTTGTGTTATTTAATCCTATCCCCTCTGTGCCTCGGGAAGCACGCTAAGCCGTTTGTCCCGGCTGTCATTCATAGATCGTTGACAATCATTACGGATCGTCAGAAGCCCAAGTCTGACAACCAGTGGTACCAAAGGGTAGTGTTACCTAGTGTAGAGGTCAGATAGACAGTCGTTCCATGCTATTCCTCCAAAAGTGTAGTAGTATATCTACGCGGTTAAAATGTATGGAACAGTAGTTTTTTTCAAATAACCGACGAAAATTTCAAACACGTCGGAATCATATACTTACTGAATCCTTGGTACCAAGTTGTGCGTCGATGTTACATACTTCATAAAATAAAACACTTTGCATAAACAATAACCAACTATATTTGGAACAACTACCACCTCGCTCATAGTCAGTCACTCACACGCGTCTGTGAACTAACTATACATTGGAATTCTACTGAAGACTTACTGAGAGAGAGTATATAACGCTGAAATTGACTGAAAACATTTGACTCTTGAGGGCCGAGCGCCATACTAGCCGGCGAAATTCAATTTTCCATTTTTGGAACTTGCAGGCTGTATGTCGAACAGAATATGATTGCTATTTCATTTAAAAAAAAAAAAACAATGGGATTATATGAACTGAGAGGGTTGTATTGAGAATTTTAATGAATAAGATAAAGCTATATTTGTTATTACTATAGCTAATCATATTTCAATCAACATACAACCCAACACTGGCCTGCAAATTGCTAAAAACGTAACAAAATTTCAATTTTGCGGGGACCCTTAACTTATCCTCCCTCTACACGAACCAATTCAATCGATATCTGGGGCCCTAGTGTGTTTCATATCGATCTCAACCATCTAACCATCTCGATCTAAATTACATATCGCAAGTGGCATGCAATAAATATTTGTTGCTTTAAATTCATCGTATGCCACAGGCAAGCAAGTTGCATCGTGTAAATGAGACTAAAGACGATGTCCTAATAGAACGTGACTACGCTTCATCGCTAGTTCGCGCGAATTTTATGCCGTGGTCAAACGTACAGTCGACTGTGGCATCTTTCCTTTCTATAAGCAACTTTACCCATCAGTACTGACATAAATATATCTCAATTACTAAACATCTGCTGCCGCCATTTAATATGAAAGCGATACAAAAGTAGAAAACTCGACTGTTTGTAGTTTTAGAAATTGAGAGATATTTCATTCATTTTCATATTTTCATCATGGGTAAAGTTGTTCGAGGAAAGTAAAGATGCGAGAAAGTGAGGTTGATGGTACTACGAATAAGTGTTCTATTCATAATTGACATTCTTGTGATGTAATCGTGCAATGGTCGCGTAATCGCGTTCTACTAGGACAACGGCTTACCCCGCGTTCTGACCAAAAGTGATCCGAAAGAAGGCGCCCTCTGTCGGTGCGATCACGCGTTCCGGCCCACCGAATAAAAACAGACATATGAACGCGACGATCGGTTTTGGTAAGAACGCTGCCTTAAGCTGATGTCAATTGTTTTCGTACAACCGACAGTCAAATTAATAGACAATTGAATATATTGGCAGTTATACACATACTTAAAACGATCCATTTAGAATTTTATATAGAACATGAACCATTTAATTTTATGCCATCAATACTAAAAACATTAACAGGAAAATAAAATACAAATAAACATATAAAGGCATTAATAAGTAAGTAATAATAAAAGGGAAAAACATAATAATTAAACTATTTATAAATGCATACAATAACCTCTCTCTCTCTCTCTCTCATATTTAATTTTTTTACTATTCTAATAAATAACTAAAATCAATCATTTTGGGTCATTCTCAATTTTAAAATATGTACACACACATCTTTGGGAATATATAGGTTTAGATATTAGTATTAAATGTATGGATAAATGTAACTCATGTTAAATAATTATGTTGATCAAAAAATTTGCTAAAGCTAGATACAACTTACGGCTGTCACGAAAACCTGTAATTATAAACAGAACTTGGCTTTGTATGCCGGGAACGCGGATCCACGCGAGACACAACGACTTTTTAATTGTTTCTGTAATTACGGCATTCAACCGGTTAAGGTAATACAATCTTCTATTTTAATTTAATCCCACTTAACTACTTTTGCATGAAATAATCATTCAATTGGATTAAATGAAAATTCACCTTAATTGAAATAAATGCTTTAAGTTTGAGTTTGTAGCAAACATAAGCTTGACAGTCTATTTAAGCTAATTTTTGTGTTGATAATGAACACAAAAGATTTGGAAACTGGGTGTGAGTTGCATTTAGCCATAAATTAATTTACAATATTGTAATATTCACGAAAGCTCTTTACATCCAATCGTCGCTCAAGTTAAACCGCGATGATCAAAATCCCCAAAACCACGTTATGTCAATTTATACAAATTCATGAATAGTCTGTGTTTATAATAGGTCTTTACCTATGAAATTGCCGTTTTGTATGAAAAAATTTAAACGATTTTTTTTCATGTATTTTTTATTTGTATTAATCGAAGTAATCACCCATGCAATCAATGCATCTTTGCCATCGCAGTGGCAGTTTATTGATGCCCTTCTTAAAGAAATCAGCTGGACGGGAGGCAACAAATTCTTCAAAGGCATTTTGTACTGCCTCTCGGGTATTTAATTTTTTTCCCGCCAAGAAGTTATCCAAATTCTGGAAAAAGTAGTAGTCTGTAGGCGCAAGGTCTGGTGAGTAGGGCGGATGACGGAGAGCTTCCAACCCCAGTTCTTGCAACTTGGAGACCGTCTGCTGTGCAGTATGAGGTCGCGCGTTGTCGTGCAGGAGCAGCGGAGACGAGCGATTGACCAATGCTGGTTGGAGATGTGCCAGCTTCTCCATCATTGTGTTCAGTTCTTCACAGTACACATCTGCAGTAATGCTCACCCCGTTTGGTAAGAAGCTGTGATGAATCACACCGGCGCTAGACCACCAAACAGTGACCATCACTTTTCTAGGGGTAAGTTTTCGTTTAGGGCATTGTTTAGGTGCTGAACCAGGATCCAACCAACTTGCTGAGCGCTTGCGGTTATCAAACAGAATCCATTTTTCATCGCAGGTAACAATGCGGTTCAAAATTCCTTCATTTGTGTGTCTGTTGAGCAGTGCAAGGCACGTCTCGACGCGTACTTCGCGCTGACGATCATTGAGTTCGTGGGGCACCCATTTGTCAAGCTTTTTTACCTTGCCAATTTGACGCAAATGGACCAATATTGTTTTGACGCTAACGTCGAAAGCTGCTGCTAATTCAGCCGTAGATTGTGTATCATCAGCTTCCACAATCGCCTTTAATTCGTCATTGTCGACCAAAGTCTTCGGACGACCGCGAGGTTCATTTTTCAGGTCGAAATTTCCAGAACGGAAGCGAGCAAACCAATAACAGGTGGTGCGTTGGTTTGTAGTGTTAGCTCCGTAAACGTCGTTGATGTTGCGTGCCGCTTGTGCCGCGTTGCTGCCACGACGGTACTCATATTCCATAATTACTCGAATTTTTAACGTATCCATGATGACGAAAAAGATTGAAATGCGATGAAAATGTAACACTAATCAATAAACAAATGACTACTTTTGGAAAAAAAATCCATGTTTTTAAAATAAAATTAATTTGAAATTAGAATTCTTACCCAAACAAAAATTATTTTGATTTGAAATGGCCAGTACTGCAAAACGGCAATTTCATAGGTAAAGACCTAATAATATTTTGACTTCTGCAGTTATGACGACATTATTTTAATACCCTGTTCACAAGAAGTAGCGATTCGTGAAAAAACTATTGCTTTTCGAAACACCGATTTTTGTTAGTTATCATGCAGGCAGCCCACCATATCTGCAATATCATGGTATAATAATATATTTCGCCAGGTATAGCATTCCGATAGTGGTCACGTGGGAGATACAAGCCTACGTCATCACCGCTTTGTAACCAGTACTGTGTAATAAATAACTCTCCCACCATCTGTATTATCTGTGCGGATCCGATATTACGTTTTAATTAATTAACAATTACGTTGGTATAAGTTCAAAATGAATTGTTTCGTTTGATTAGACAATCGAAACGACTATTTTCAATGCTTTAAATATATTTCTTTGACAGAATGGTGACTGAAAATGTTTCTTCATTTACGTGCTTCGTTGCAATAGTTGCCAACTGGATACAGACGTAAGCATGTGTCACTTCCGGAATGCGAGACCTTATTTTTTAAACCATTTGCCATATCAGAGGCACGCAGATGATACGATAGTAATTAGACTATTAATTAGACAAGTACTCAGAACAGGCTATTAAAACAGATACACAAAAAAGATCTATTTAAAATCAGTGCCTTAAAAAAAAAATCATCAAATTTTTAACATAATTGATGTTCATATCGAAAACTGCTGAACTATTTTCGGTGTCTAAATCAAATTAAATATTTCCTTTCAAGTTCATAAATGTTTTACTAGAAAACTCAGCAGGTTTTCGAAAATGAAGAACGTTATAAATATACAGGTAAATAGGATTCTATTGGTACACTAATCTTTCATACAGTCGTTCTCAAACGCAACTTGTTCGAGAAGGGATAACGGACTCACACGGTGTATTATTTAAGGTCAAATTCAATTAAGTAGCGAAACTCCACAGACTGACAAGTGTGAAAAGAAGTTTAACGAAGCCGGGAGTCACTTGTTCTTCATTTTTGTGACGAAGTTTCTTAACGCAGCTTGCGGTAGGAGGCTACTGGTAAAAATCATCCCTTTTGGAAAATGCGTTATGCCCCTTCCATGCTTCCTTCTTTCTACTATAACAACAATCTCGTAGGTTGTGTGTTATGTAGGTACCTAAAGTTATGATTTTGGCTAATTTGGAATGCGCTTATGTATCAAAAAATCTTACACACATATTTGCATCGATGGTTAAACATTAATTTTAAAAAAATACGCATCTGAAAAGCTGTGCAATCCAAGAATCTTGAGATTTTATTTCAGCAGTTGCTTCCACATTTTTTAGGAATGACATCTTGCATGGTCATCTTAAGCCGTTATCGGCTGCTTAACCGGACTTGCCTGTGGCTACCTTAATAAATTAAAGCCTCCAACCGAGGCTTAAAAACTTAAAACGAAGCCTAGCGTGTCGACGCTTAGTTTTAAGTTTTTAAGCCTAGCGATTACACCCTCTGCCAGGGGTGCGGGTTGTTCGAAAGAGTTACCGTGGCCCCTGGCACACAGGCAACTACAGGAACACGGATGGGTTTTAGTCAGTAAAAGTCTGACACGTCCTCCTGCTCCACCCAGAGCGGGAGAAGTTATTTGATAATTTCCCACACCCCCTGTGGGGTACTGACCTCGGCTAGGGACTGGCTGGATTCGAATGAATGAGGGTTTTTATGAATATCCAAGCCACCAGTTGGCGCCACTTTGACAAGAGATCTTCCAGTTCGAAAATGAACTTAAAATATTTGATGTCATTCGTTTCATTCTTTCGTTCAACATTCAGTCCGTAGGCGCTTTGACACTTTTGACAGGTGCTCGGACTTGACGTCTCAGTGCTGCCACCTAGTGAACGTCATTTCAGAAAACCCTTATTCGCTTCCATACCGACTAGTTAGTTATACATTCAAGGTATTCCTGGCATACAGGGATTTTTAATTACAAATAAATATTTTAATAAGCCATACGTTCATGGCTAAAAATTAACTTTAAGTAAATATGCATCCGAATATAGTCTGTGAAATATCGCCAATTAATTCAATTCGACTTATTTTATGTAGTCTAAATCTAAACAGTTTTAAGAAGTTATCTTAAAAAAATATTTAATGTACAGACTTTATTATTATATTTTGTGTATGTAGTATAATTTAATTCCTTTATAGAGTGAGCAAGACTGATTTTATACAACATGTAACATAACTAATGCAAGAGCTCATGCAGCCCAATTCACTAACCAAACTACATATTATTATTAAGAAGATCGCATTACTTTATGCATTTAAAATTGAGTCTAAGGGTCAATTCTCACCGAGATGCGACGCTGCGCGCACTTTTTAAGATAGCAACAGAATATCTAACTTATTTACAACACGTAAAGGTATAATTTCCCTACGATCGCGAAAGCGTGTCGAAGAACGCTGAGATGCACCGTGTTGTGCAGCCCGTATACCTTATTGTGAAGTAAATAAGATCTATTTTGTATCTTATTCTTAAAAAGTGCGCGCAGCGTCGCCGCCCCGTCGCGTCGCGTCTCGGTGTGAACTGACCCTAATTGCCTTGATTTAACATTTAATTTTCTTTGACTCAATCGGCGGTAGTTTTGGCAGATTTAAAGTTACTGAAATTCAGTAGTCAATAATGAACAAACTACTTTCAGGACTCGCGTTTATTTTGTTACACCTTGTAAAGATCGACGTCGTGTCACAGGGAAGACTTAGATACTTAGATATATTTATTCATCAAATTTCATTAAAAGCCATTTTGCTACTATCGCGGTCGTATTTCATTTCTGTATAGCTATTCACAACCATTTGGCAGGCTATCGTATCGAAAATGTTTTTTTTTTGTTTGGTTTATTTTTTTCCCATTTACCTTTTAATTATGGTCTGGCATGGCAGTAATTTATACGGCCTACCCAAATGTCCTTTATTTGGTATTGTTTATCGAATCGTTGAGCTCCTTAAGTTCTGATTTGAGCTGCATGATTACTGGTAAATGCGTGCACTGACTGGACAGGTCTATTCAATCTGTGTGGTGCCTCAAAAGGCCATTTCAGACGCTAAATGGTTTTGACATGATCTGATCAAGATTATGTCTGGACTTTAAAAAGAGACTGTGTGCAGAAAGGCCGAAACAAACTTCTGAGTTTGTTTCTCCTCCTTTCGGCCTTTCTTCTCAGAGTAGTCAGATAGAAAACGCCGACCTCATCTAGTTTTTAAAACATGATTGACGTGTAAAAGCATTTGTACAAACCTACTCACACAAATCATTTATCATTTAAGTACTAATTTCGATAACCAAAGCCTTGCCCCCGACAGCAAACAACTGTCGAGAGAATATAAGTCGTATATTTGATTGAAACTGGTACAAATTCTGGTTTAGGATTTGTGAAGTGTTTATAGGACTCTACGATAACATTGATTGATGTTCGATTCGATACGGAAGCGCAACGAATGGTTGTGAATATCTCGACTTTTTTTTTAATGTTTTTGTATATGCGAAGGAATATTTGGGTCTTTCAACAAATATTTTGCAAAACTATCTGGCTAAAGCTTGTGATTTTACAGGTATGTTTATCCGCGGCTAAACTTTAGTTAAAGCGGTAAACCTAGCCTTAACTACAGGTTGTAGGCACATATGGGATGTTTTTAAAGCTTAGTAGGCGTCAAGACTAATTGTATTTATCGTCGGGCTAATTTACTAATATTATAAATGCGAAAGTAACTGTCTGTCTATTACGCGTTCACGCCTAAACCGCTGAACCGATCGTCATGAACTTTGGCAGAGATTATTGCCTGGGATACGGAGAAGTACATAAGCTATTTCTTAACGAATAACCGAAATCCACGCAGGTGGAGCCCCGGGCAAAAGCTAGTATTTACTAACTGGCTGTGCCCACGACTACGTTTGCGTAGATAGTGTCGCTTTTAAAGGTACCACTCCTCCATTGAAAAGGGAAGTTGCTTTTCTCTTATTATAATTTTTCTTTTTCTAAAATAAAATGAGCTGAGTTACTCCTTATAACATCAGCTATCTGCCAGTAAAAGTCCTGTCAAGCCATTCGGTTCAGATCCAGCCATTACGGAGATTAGCTCGAACAATCATACAGACAGACAAAAAAAAAAGTTTTTTTTTTGTTTTCAAGTAGCGCTCAATTAATTAAAAAAGCACGCCCCTCCACTAAAATGTCTATACAAACATTTGAAATGTGTATGCAAACAATCTCTACCGTACCTATATACTTTTCATATGCATTTAGTAAAAACATATTATTTTGACATTACAAACAGACACTTCAAATGTATTTATTTATATAGATAACTTCTGACCACGACAGAGAAGTCGTGAGTAGAGCCGGTACGCATTAGTAAAATACTGGTATTCAGCTGAATCCGGTTAGACTGGAAGCTGACCCCAACATAGTCAACTCAGATATCGTAAACGCTTTCGGGGTGTTGATTCGGCTTTTCCACTGTACCGCATTTAAGTAAACAGAGGTCAATCGTCGAATCCGACTCGGCTGGGAAACGATCGGGAAGCTACGCAATATCTTCTCGTCCCACATATCAGTGTTTCAAGACGAAAGTCATTGACCAGTGCGAGTTGCCAGTGATGGCCTATGGCACTGAAACAGTGTTGTTTTTGGAATTTAGTTTTTTTTTTGTTGTAGTTGACACTCGGTAAGTACACCCTTTTGACCTCTACAGTTATGTATAAATGACAAACCAAACTGTGTCCAGCACGCCACGATCACGACTACTTGACAAACTTATACGTAAGTAAAGCCGCTTGGCGCCGAGGGCACGTTTTTGCTTTTTTGACGTGGCGGTCAAAAAGATTAAACAAAATAATAATTTTTTCAAATCAGTTTATAAACGACGGAGTTGTGAGGTAACAAACATTTCAAAAAATACATCCGAATTGAGAACGTCCTCCTTTTTTGAAGTCTGTTAAAAACAGGCTCGATGGTTTAAACCATAAGTACCTAAAGAAAATCCTTGTTTTGTGACAGACCGAAAGTTCTTGAAAATAGCCAGGTATACCTCTCTTCATTGCAATGTCTTAATCTACTACTACTCAAAGTACAGTTACTTAAGAAAATTCCACCATCTCCACAAGAAGCGGGGTATTATCCCAAGTAATAAAAATTAAGATACATTTAACGTTAAAATTATATAATATTTTAAGAACATATCCCATAGACACAGCTTTAAAAACCATCCCACACACACATATCATCGTTATTCCCTACAAGTATCAAGTAGTCACCCGCTCACTGCTACCTGGGCGACTCCTGCGCATCACTTGGCGACACCGACCAGCGCGGGCCGCACGCATCGCTCGTGCAGCTTGTAGCCCACTTTGCTGACCGCCACTACTGTGCCAGATTCTGCGCCTTCTACTTCCTGGGGACAGAAAAGAGAGGGAGGAAATTAGTTTTGTTTGTGTTATGTCCCCACTGCTGGGCCCAGTGCGGGTTGGTCGATGTCACATGTCAGCGATTTTTTTAATTCTAGGACATGAAGGTTTCCTGTCGATGTTTTCCTTCACCGTTTTGAGAGCAGTGGTGATGAAATTATTTACACAAAGTACTTTGCCTGTCTGGGTTCGAACTCAAGACCTACAACTCGTAAGACTAGGCCGATACCACTGGGCCACCACTGTGTGTGTGTAGTTGTGTGAAATTACAAGTACTTCCCAATAAGTGTGAGAGAATTAATGAAAAGCGACTTAAATAAATAATAGTTTAAAAAACTAAAAAACACGCTTTAAAAACCAAACTAAAAAAGGAGAAAATAATTTAATTCAATTAAAAAGCGTGGGGTGCTTTTTGAGGTATTTTTTTAATTACTTAATGTCAAGCATCCCACGCTTTTTAATTGAATTAAATTATTTTCCCCTTTTTAGTTTGGTTTTTAAAGCGTGTCTTTTAGTTTTTTAAACTATTATTTATTTTCTATTTTGTACTAACTACAAAAACATGTTTTTTTTTAATTTTTCTCATTTTTTTTTAAATTATTGAATTGTCATAGGTCCTCGATAAGTTTACAAAGTTTCAATGAAATCTGACCGTTTAAAGTGGGTCAAAATCGCGCTCTAAGGAGTCGGTTACATACAAACAAACAAACATACAAGTGAAGCTAATATAAAGCGTGTAAAAGGTATTTACAAGGCAAATGTGTGTGAAAACGCCGCGAGGAGACGCTCTAGGAGGACATATTGTGACCTTATTGGGGATGTTCTTGAGAAAGGTCAGGTGCGTAGTACTCGCAGCTCGCGTGAGTGTGTGACCGAACGAATGAATGGAAATGAACGTGAACGAGTCAAAAGTAGTATGTAAGGATGTAGCAGGTGAACGAATCATTGAACTGGGATAGGCTGACTTGATTCAAACTTTATTGTAGAATCCTACTAATATTATAAATGTGAAAGTTTGTATGTTTGGATATTTAGATGTTTGGATGTTTGTTACTTAATCACGCAAAAACGGCTGAACGGATTTGGATGATATTTGGCACAGATATATAGTTTATAACCTGGATTACATAGCATACTTGCTATCTAGGCAATACGTTCCCGCTTGCAAAATCTAGTAATCTAATAATCCTACCTGTTGGAACAACGCTTCATGTAGGTTGGGGTCGAACTTCTCGCGGAGTGGAGACACCGGAGACAGGCCGTGTCTACTGAACACCTGCAATTGAACAAATGGAATGCAATTAATAAGTGTGACAACACGATGAGCCGGTGGTCGCGGCTGTCATTCTTAGATTTTTAACAGTTCTTGCTGGTCGTCTAAATACTGAATCGTCGTCGGAATACTGGTATTCAGCTGCATTTGGTTAAGACTGTAAGCCGACCCCAACATGGTTGAGAAAAGCCTAGGCAGATGAAGAAGGGCATCCTATGACTGGTCTAACGGGGCGAGGCGATGTTCATGACAACATGTTACCTGTGTGAGCTGAGCTCTGGTCAGTCGCACCCCGTCGTGCAGCGAGCGCAGCGCGGCGGAGGCGCCGCCCTCCGTGCCGCCGCCCTCCGACACCTCGCTCTCCGGGACGCTCTCCGCTGCTGCCGCCAGTGTGTCTGCGACCTGGAACAAAAATTTAAACCATTGTTCTAGAACCAAAAATTCGAAATTGTGACATCTACCAACTCGACAAACGCGTTTCCTAAAACAGGACTGCCCAAAAAACATTAAATCTAAAGTCCAACAGCAAACTGTCTACCAAGGACTCTGATCATGTCAGAGGGACACTGAGCAAGGGCAGGAGTCGGTTCTAGCTGGTAAGAGTCTGGCATTGCCCAGACTGGCGTGACTAGTGAGGCAGTCTGGGCGTCCATGAGGATTTCCCAGTCCTGCCAAAAAAAACCTGACTAAAGCCTTGTGGAGTCAGCACACTCACTCTAACAGAGTGGAGGCCTATGTCCCAGCAGTCGTAACATTATAGGCTGATGAAGCAAGGAAGCTAGGATGAGAAGGAAACTACTGAGAAGAGCAAGAATCTTTAAATACTACTCACATCAAGAAGATCTTTGCAGAAGCTCTGTATGGCAAAGGACTTGGCGTCTTCGACTTGTTTCATCATGCGACGTCTGACGTTCTCGCCGTCGGCTAGCGCGCGCTTGTATTTGTCCTAGAAATAATATTATGTTTGTGTTCAGGATTGGAGAAGTAAATATGATGGGCGAATGATGATCAAGGCAATACCCCGTTGGATTGAAATTCTGAAAATGTGAGCAACATTGGGCAACATTGTCGCGATTAGGCGAACTACACTTCGCGTGCTCTCTCTCGCACACGGCTCGACGTCTCGCAGTTCGCCGAAGAACAACAGATAGCACGCGAAGTGTAGTTCGCATTATCGCTAATTACAAGTGGCGCTCTCTCTGTAGCTCATAGCACGATGTCTCGATGTACAACAGAGAGAGCGCTACTAGAAGTTCACGGTAACGCAACAATGTAGCCGTAGCATTACTGTTAAACCGTTTCTGAACCATGCTTCTTTGTTTAACAAAAAAAAACTAAATGAAGCAAAACACACAATATAAATATGGTAGGTACATCAAGTTTTGATCTGTTAAAGTATAAGTATATAGTTAAAAAATCACATTTTAACTCACACAAAGCAGAAATTTTGTTAGTAAAAAATTAGTTCATAGCCAGGTCCATGTATACACTTGGTAGGCGATGTTTTGCCCATGGACAAAGCTAAAGAAATAAGTAAGGAGCTTAGGATCACACTTTTCGCGCGTTCTCCCTCGAACACTGCTCGCCGTCTCTCTTGCACAGAGAGCGCGCGAATTACTTCGCGTTACCGCGAACTGCAAGTAGAGCTCTCTCTCTCTCTTGCAAATAGCTCGACGTCTCGATGTACCACAGAAAGAGCGGTACTTGCGGTACGGTAAATATGGTACATACATAAAGTCTTAATTATAATGCTACGTTATCATGACAATGTAGCCGTAGCATAAATGGTATAACAAAATAAACGTCTGGCTTACTTACATACTTCAGCATGCAAAAATGTAATTATAAACAAGAACATTTATTTCAACTAAGACTTTTTATCAAAAATACTTTCAAATCTTAGCTAATTTGATTTTCTTTCTTAATCTTAGTTTTTTCCATTACGAGATACTCACTTCAAAGTCTTTGGCTTGACCCTTAAGTGTGTTCACGTCAGTGGCGAGGGCTTCAATTTGCTTGTGACACTCCTCAATGCTGGTGGGCAGCTTGCTCTCTTCATCAGGCTTCGTGCTTGCTTTCTCTTCCGTGCTGTATGCACGGACTTTGCTTGTGCTGAAAAAAGAGGGTCTGTTATAGATGTTTTATTTCAAGAGAGAGGGTAGAAGCATCAAAGTAGCCGCGAAATTAAAATTTTCTCATGTTTTTAGCTATTTGCAGGTCACTGTTAGTTTCTATGTTGCAAAAAATTACTATAAGTTTTGGGCCAAAATGTTTGAACTTTTTGCCACTGTTTGTAAGAAGAAGTTGGGTACAGGCAGGGGCCATATTTTTACAGATATTACTCCAATGTAAGAGCCACATGATAATGTATGTATTTTTAAGAGTTCACTATTCAACTGTTGGGCAACGGCCTCCCCAAGGCTACAACAATCTTATTCTTAGACAGGGTCCTATAAAATCATATCCATTTAAATGGAAGTCAAGATGTGCCTGCTTTATCTCAACTATGTTGGGGTCAGTGTCCAATGTAACAAGATGCAGGTGAGTACCAGTATATTACATGGAGCGACTTCCTACTGACTTCCACAACCCAGTTACCGGGTAATACAATACCCCTGGGTAAGACTGGTTGTCAGACTTTTGGGCTTATGAATACATATAAGGCGCCCCGCCCACGGCGACTTTTTATAGCGATGCTGCTGTCGCGCGTTTTGTAAACGCGCTTCTGCATCGCTACTATCGGGCGTTAGTCGTATTTGCAACGTGCGACAGAAGCGATGCAAACGCGTGGCTGTAACGATACATCGAAAAAGTTGAAAGAAGCCTAATAAGACCGCGACTGAAGCGCGACAGCGTCGCAGTAGTAGCAATACAGAATCTAGGCGAAGGTACACAGCCAGCGAAAGCATCGCGGCTGTATCGATACACATGCGCGAAAGCATCGCTACAAAAAGTCGCCGTGGGCGAGGCCTCTTATGACTATAAAGATCTGTGAATAACAGCCAGGACCAACGGCTTAACATGCTTTCCTAGGCACTGAGGGATCTCAATATGTAGGTAATGGATGGTCATCCATCCACGAACCAACTGTGGCAAGCATAGCTTAACATTTGATCTACCCGTACAGCTGTTATTAAGACCCCCTCATTCAAATGGAGGTCTACAGGGCAAATACCACCATCTCTGAATAACAATTGTAAAGGCTTTAATACTTATTAGCTTGGCCCCAGGACATATTTTCAATATCATGCTGCTGTACTGTATTACAAGTTCTAGACACTGTCCTATAGACTTCTAGGGGACTGTGTCTAGAATTTGTAATACAGTGGCAGTGTTACCTACGTTATTGAAGGCCTATCTGGCAGCGATAGAGATAAAGAATTGGTAATAATACTATTTTATAGTAAAATTGGGAGGACCTACTATTTCAGAGTTTGTTATCTTTACAGATAAGCATGTGGCAAGGCTTGAACTTTGAACGTACGCTTTTACTTGTAAAGATATTCCTATTATGAATGGTGCAATGCTGCTATCTAGCAAATGCTGATGTTAATTAAAGGTATTGTATTGAAAAGGGTTTATAGACCAATAGTCTAAGTTCAGAGTTGATGAAACTGTAGAAATATACAGGTGACACAATAAAGCTTACTTTAGCAACAAGAAAACAGCAGTTTAGACCTGGTAACTAAGGTAAAATTATTTAAAATAGAGTTTAAGTAAATATTACATCAGCTTTAAATTACAATCATTTAGCGCAAGGACTCTCCACAAATAAAATGAATAAACTTCAATGTCGCTGTCTAAACTAATATTTGACACTTTTCTAATGTATTTTTTCCGAAATTCGAAAATTATTTCGGATTATAACCTCAAAATTGATTGCGCAATTTCACCTGTATATATTCGCTCGAAGGGTCCTCATAGATGATCCAGAAACATATTTGGCGAGTCTACCAATTGAATACACATTTAGTGAAGCCATTGCAATTCGTATTATGTAATTATTTATAACAATTTGTAAAAAAAGAGGTTATGCTACAATTCTGAATTCTTTAGTTGTCAAGTTTTTTTTTAAATATCTCTTCGAATGTTGACACTTGACATTGACAGCCAAGAAGTATGGATTTAAAGAGATTAGTTTGGATACAGTTTGTAAAGTTGTAAATCGAAAGGAACTGAAGTGAAATTACATTAATTTCATTTAGTCTGACTCAGTAAATAATGTACTTTCGCAGTCATTTTACCTCTGATTTTTTCTCGTTTTTCTCGTTACAACCAGGTTGCTACTGTCAGAGGTAGAAAAACTATGAAAGGACAGTAGTAAATGCTGCTTGGCTTGAGCCTTTATTTTGCGAATCGAAACCACTATTCAATCTTTTTTATTTTACTACAAAGAAAAACATCTCTTTATCACGTATCCGAACTAAACTTCAAGGTCACGTCAAACTCAAATCAATAACGTCAAAACATCTGGTAACTGTCAAAATTCGCAAGTAATTTTGTGTCTCCGCGTAAAAACCACACATGAAAATGATTGCATCATCCACAATTCCTCCGTTCCATGTCTCGATGTATGCTGACGTCATAAAACGTGTCTCAAGTTCACGGGACATCGCTTAGGACTTCAGACACTACAGAATTTCACTACTTCAGTGTGTTTCGGACCGCGATCGCGTGCGCGCGTAATTTTCAAACATGGCGAGCCCTTCCTTAGCCGTATTTGATTTCGATCGGACTATTGTCGATGATGATTCTGACGCTACAATAATAAATAGATTGAGGGAAAAGAAACCTCCTCCAGAGTGGGAAGCTAGCAATCACGACTGGACTCCTTACATGAGCGATGTAAGTTGTTTTTTTTTAGTGGCTTTACTTTTTCGTTGCTTTTATACGCAGCTTTTGCATGAGTAGGAGTAAAAAAAGTTTTATCTTAGGTAGATATTAGTTTATTTTTTATTTTTGAAATAGACACTAGGTAAGTAGGTATTTATTTTTATTCAGTGGGTTTACCACAAAATTAGTGAAACGGGGAACGTTGAGCGAAAGAGTTCGCCCGGGGATGTATTACCGCCAAATACCATAAATTCTAAAGTTTTTGGTGCTGCTGAAGTAACAGGCGTCTTCTATCATCGTCAGTCTACTGCTGGACATAGGCCTCTCCAATTGCAAACCAGTTTACGCAATCCTCTGTTAGCTTTATTAATTCTATTACTTACCTGAAAATAAAAGTTTTACGAATGTTATCGAACTGTTTTGCATTATTCGTTTTCTGTTACTTAAGTTGGGTCCATCTTACAAAAATGAACTAAGTAGTGGCCCGACTTATGGTATTAGAAGGAATAGTGGGGTTTTAGTCCGGAAGATATCCATGAGAATTTCCTCACGGAAAAATCCATAAACCATAATCTGTCTGATAGTTATTATACTTTATAACAAAAGAATAAGGTTCATGTTCAATTGGGAAAATTTCACCGTTTAGGATAGCTTGAATTCCTGGCGTCTGTACCTGTGTTAATTTTGTCTGCCTTATTTACCTGATTATTTATAAATTACTAATCCAAAGAATTAAGAACAAAGAATAAAATAAAAAATACATGTGACATCCACCAACCCGTATTGGGCCCGCGTGGTGGAATACGACCCACTCTCTCTCATAGAGATGAGGTCTGTGTCCCAGTAGTGGAATCATTATAGGCTGTATTTGCTTATGCTAATCCAAAGAAAAGGTAAAAAATTTAGTTCAGAGATTATTGTCATCCACTGGCAATCCACACTTAAAAATATTGCGCTTCCATGAATGACGCTGCTGTCCTATCTTCGTACATGCGTCAATTTCCGAAGTCCTCAGATAAAGTTTCAAAGGCTGCTATTTTTATGACTCTGAGTGCTCAGAAACTTGGTGTCAAGAGGCAAGATCTTGAACTACTATCGAATTGATAAAAACTGTTGAAGAATACCTCAGCAGCTGGCCAAAAATCACCTACGACAGGCTAGAGATGAGACGACAACTTATGTGTACTTTGTTTAACATCTACTTAATTTAAAATCTAATTCACTGGCAGATTACGCATAGCCTAAACCACTGGGCCTAGACTTCTAGAAACATGAATTTCTACGCAAGAAATCCTTAAAACGAAACTGAGCAATATGGAAGGATTTTTGAAAATGTATCCCCTGAAAGCATTAAATAGAATAGAAATTCTATGTTCCATAAATCTTCTCTGCCAGTATTGCCACTGAGGATATCGGACTTTCACATGTCATCCTCCACCTAGATATGACTTGGCAAGACCGTGACAGTCTTGGTTGACCATAACCATAAACTTCTTCGTCGTATCGAAAATTCCAAAGAGTTTTGACCAGAATTCAGCCACGGCGAAAGTGTTACCATAAGCCTCGCAAAGGTCTTCCTTAGTACAGTTGTTATGCACACAGCACAGAGCGTACGACAAGACGTGAGCCATGAGCATTGAGACTCATTGGAGACTGAAGTACCTCCATAGGACTAAGTTGTGCCTACCGCTACCACAATGAAGTCATCCTCATCAGCAGAGCTTTCGGGATGTATCTGGAGTATCTGGTGCTCTGTGTGCCTCTGTTCCGCCTAGATTAACTAGTCGCTGCCAGTTCCATGCATACTCATGCGATGCAAGGTAGCATGGCAAATGAAAGTGCTGTCGTGGTAAATTAAAATGCTGACAATACCTACCAATCAATAACACAATAATAGTAGCATTTTTAACTAAAGAATTTGTGTAATCTTTGTTAAAATTGCCATTAAGTTTGATGCATTGTTATTAGCCGCAAAAAATTATAGTCGCGCTGCGGTCGGAATGCTTCGAAAAGTTTTTGCTTGACCATTTCATGACCAAAAATAGTTTCGTCTATTTTTGGTCATGAAAAGGTCTGTAATTTTTCTCTGAATACCGTGAAAATCAGTGGTAATTCTTAATAAAATTATATCATCATCATTTCAGTCGAAAGACGTCCACTGCTAAACATATGCGTCGAAATATTTCAATTTTAAGAGGAGATCAATTATCTGGAACACAAACGTGCTAATTGCTCAATTTTAATTCTAGGTTTGCATTGAATGAACTAACTCAATAGCAAAGCGAAATTACTAGTGCATCATTTGCATTCAATAGCTTCAATAACTCACCATTTTCTTCTGTAATTCTTTAAAAAACACTGCAGTCTGTATTTGTGTTTCAGCCCATACTTAATCATCATCTGTCAAGCCTCTTCCCAGCTATGGTTGGCGTCTGGTCTTACTTAAACCAGCTGAAAAACAGTTTTTTTTAATATGGTTTGGGTACCTATCTAGAGGTCTACTCCCTAATTACAAAAACCGTATTTTTCGCCGAAGTTACGGGTTATTCCTACTCCATATCACCTACGGACATACGATTAGTTTAGAGCCCGACCTTAGAATGAATGACACCACGATTTGACAGCTGTACCTACTCCCGATGAGTTTTTTCTCGTACGAAAAAGTTCACTCCGAAGTTTTGAACTACCTTCGGACGGTGATTTATCTTCGTTGGTGGACTTAGAAAGTTGGCTTCGTGACCTCCACAACACAGTTACTGGGTAACATGATACCATGCATAAGACTGGGGCCATAAAATCTAGACCATCCTTGGAACGATAGTTTTATTTTCAATGTCAAAGGGTCGACTCTTGCGTCATGCTCATGTGTAGTAAAATTCCAATTGAAATGAAACCTTACGTTTCCATTCGACTAATTAGTTCGTTTGAGCTATTGCGGGCTAGTAATAACATTGTTGAATAAATACTGAATTTCAAAGCTGTCTTGTAATTTGATTAAAACATATTATCACGACTGTTTCCACAGAAAAGGTAGGTAGCGTATAGTATCAACCTATAACCTACTTTATTTATTTAGAAAATCGCGGGCATACAAACATTGTATCCCCGCGATTTTCTTAAAAAATACTAATCCGATTTCGATGCGGTTTTCGTTATTTAAATGCATGTTTTTCAGGAAAGGTTTGAATGTATTAGGATCTGATGAAGACCTTCGGAGATAGACAATGTAATTCTTGAATAACTAACAGAAAATTGTCCGTGATTGCTGCGACCGTATGTGTTTTAATTGTTTGCACCATTTCATAACATAACATGCTTGTACGGTTTTAGGGGGTAAACAGATGTGTACAGGTACAACCTCATTTTAGTGGTGGTAACAACGACAAAGTGATTATGAAAAACGTCCGTTTGTATAAGCTCTTGCATCGAACGTAAGTCTCATGTGATATTGAGGCTTTTGGTTGAGCATCGTGAAAATGAGGTCAAAACTTCTTGCCTGTAATACCCGAAAAGGAAGAGATGTTTTAGGAACACCTCTGCCTCCTCGGAGATGAAAATATAGGTCCACACCTACATTTCGCCAGTTAAATTAAAAGTATCACGGTACTTCGCTAACATATTACATTAAATCTATCTTTATTACTGATTATTTATTTATACTGTAACTGCCCGTGACATCACATAGTGAATATATGTTGCAGCATCATGCTGAGGTAGAAGCCTCGTGCAGGACTTTCTGTTTTATTTTTATTTTTTACTTCCAAGAAATTTGTTTCCTATAATTTTTGCACGATTGTGTGTTTAGTTTAGTATGTGATCTTCCTGTGCGAGTCACAATAAATATTTTTCCTTTATTTCGTTATTTCTTTCTTTCGTTCTGTATAACTAGGAGTTTATAACAGGCGCGAACATATCGCCATCATTATGATACTCTCTCTCTTCTCTTCTTCAACCTTTGGCCACCCAATGCTGAGTGTAGGTCTCTTCCAAATCTCTCCACTTTTGGCGGTTTTGTGTCGTGGCTATCCAGTTTCTTCCGGCCACTTTATGATATTATGATACAGTCATACGATAATAAAAATTTAGGCTCGACACGAACGTCAAAGGAATTAAACTCGACACACACCAAAGAAACGAAAGATGAATTTTTAAGAGTTGACCGTGACAATATTCTCGCAAACGTATATGTGTGGCCTAAGCGTATAAAACTATTGTTTGTTACATTATAAGAATAGATTCCCTAGTGGCTATGTTGCATGTATAGTTTCTCAATTGTGTTCATCCCTTGGGAATGAATTCTGTTGCCCCATAAGAGATTATTAGTTTGAATTGTGTATTTTTTAAGAGCTAAACCTACGCTTCTGAGAGCAATAGTGGCCTAGTGGTAATGGCTGCGACTTACGAGTTGTAGGTCGGAAGTTCGAACACCGGCAGGCACTTTACTGTGTGTAAATTACTTCATCACCACCTGCTCTCAAAACGGTGAAGGAAAACATCGTGAGGAAAACGGAATGTCGTAGAACCAAAAATTCGAAGACATGTGACATCTACCAACGCGCACTGGGCTCGCGTGGTTTATTAGGGCCCATACCCTCTCGCAGAGAGGAGGCCTGTGTCCCAGCAGTGGGAACATTATGAGCTGATTATGCTTATGCTATGCATCTTGTGAAATATTTTATCTAGCTACACATATTTCGCAAATTGGCAATCGTAGTATAGGATCAGCTAGATGGACCGACGACCTAAGAAATGTGTCCGGGATAGACAGGATGCGGTAGACGGAGGACAGGGTGTTGTGGCGCAGCCTGGAAGAGGCCTATGTCCAGCAGTGGACTGCGATAGCCTGAGGTGATTGAAACATATTTCTGCCACCAAGCATTGATGTATTTCGGTTTGGTGTTATGTCAATTTTAAACCATTCGAATATATCCCACGATTCACTAAATAATAAAACAATATTTCTCAATATGCTTACTTTTCTTGGAAAGTTTAAATAATTTAATGCCATTGTTATATAATGTGTGTAATTCATCCGGCGTCAAATTTAAGCGATTCAGTTCATTCATCTTGAAAATAAAACATTTATCTTCATGTTTATGTAGGTAGTAAGTCAAATTGGAAAACTCAGTTGAAGAACTTTGTCGAATGAATACGTATAGAGAGTTTATTTTGAATTTTTGAGGAACTCAGAAACCAAACAACGCATAAATAATAGCCATAATTGGAACTCTGAATCCAATGTATAGAATGGCGATAATAGTTCTTATTGCAATCCGCTACGGGCTAAAATCTGTTTTAATCAATTCGAATAATAAATGAGCAAGCATTGTCGTAAAAATGCAAATAAAATCGTATAAAATTAGAAATTAACTATTTAAAAATAAATAATCCATCACTGGCTGCAGTTTGGTATTTGGAATTTTATGGTATATTTTTAATTATAATTATAATTGTTATTAAAGAGATAAACTGGTTTTAAAGATAATTAAGAGGTGACTTTGATGATTTTTTTGATGAATTAATGTATGTTTAATTATGTTTTGAGTTCCATAACTCTATGCAAAAAAGACTTGAAAATATCATATATTTTTTTGCTTTCAAAATTATTTACGGTTAAAGAGATACACTGGTTTAAAAAAACACCTTTTTGAGCGTGTTTTCAAGAAATCACCGCCTTAAAACAACACAATGGGTCTCATAAGCAGGATAAAATGAAAGTAGCAGTTGCAGTTTCCCTCCGTCTTTTGGCTGAAATGATGATAATGAATTTGGCAAGAAGATATAATAGTTAGTATTCTTGGGAAGGTATTTTTTTACAAAAATTCAGCTGTTTCATAGAAAAGTGCAATACCTACGCGGTCAAAATGTATGGAACAGCTGGTTTTTTTTTTTTAAATCTGACGAAAAATTTCTACGCTGGGGGTCTAGAATGATATGCTGAATTCATGGTTAAAGTTTGCGCACTGGATAAAAACTTTTCTTGTATATGCCTTTAAGCATTAGTCGCTTCTTTGGCGTAGGTCTCCCCCATTTCCTCCCACTGATTCCTGTTCCTAGTTTTAGTAATCCGTCCTGGTCCTCCCTTCTCCCAAAAAGTATATCTTCCCACCTATCCTTGGCTGACCTCTACTTCTGCTTTGCTCCCTGTATCCAGTCGGTTACTTTTTCGGACAATCGATTGTTTTCAATCCTGAATACGTGGCCTATATGTATAATGTCGAAAGTCTATTATTATTGTTATCAGTAATCTGTAGCAATACACTCTTATCTTAAATCATTGTGAGCAGTTTTTATATGCACGAGTTGATATTCAAAGTAATTTCCATTTCCAATATTGTTCGGTTTCCGTCACCGCACGTGTTAGCCAAATTTGTTCATGGCCCTATTTATATGGTCTAAATGATGTTATGCATATTATGTAATTTTTGTTGTTGGCTCACCCACTTTCCATGACGTTAAAAGAGACATTCCAGGCCAATGCCTGGAATTGGACTCATAGTCCAATGACTGTAAGAAGTGCGTTACCGATACTCATCTTTATCACTATTTCAGTCAAAAGATCCTGGTGGAACGAATCTGACATTATAAGTTGTACTTGTTCAAAGCCATGCACTTTAATTAATTTATTCCATCAACACTGCTTTCAAATGGCGACGAAAGACGTCGTGAGGAAACCGGCATATCCTAGAACCAAAAATTTGAAGACTTTTCATTGTGTTATGTATATACACCAAACCGCACTGGGCTCGTGTAGGATTATACGGCCTCACTCCTCGGTGAGGACGCCTCGATCTCAACAGTGAGAACTTGATAGGCTGATTTTGCAGTTGAATAACGACCACTGCTGGACATAAGCCATCCTCAAGCATTGCTGCAACGACCGGGTCTTGCGCTTCCCGCGTCCTGTGGATAAAGGCGATCTTCATCAGGTGTTCAAGTACCAATCTACTTTACCAAAATACATTAATACACTGACGCACAAAAAGTAACACAGGTAGTTTATAACCTGGATTAACACATAGGATACTTTTTACTCAAGTAGTACGTTCCCGTGGGATTATTTCCGAAAACCACGCGGGCGAAACCGCTGGCAAAACCCACTGATCAAATAAAAACGTGTTACCTGCCACAGGTAACTTGGCTAAAGAAAGCTTTATAAATAAACTAAGGCCAAGGTTGGAAGATACAATTCCTAGTATAATTTGCGAATATCCGAAATAATATCTAGTTGTTAGTTTCTGGCAGCGGATCAATCTGGCGACCTTGGACTGTGGCATGCTTGCCAGTGAAATTGTGACAGTTTAAGACAAGAGACGAAGCGGGTTTTCTTTCTGATCATACCACAGCTTGAGTGAGTAAATTGTAAAATTTTGGGAAAGAATTATGAGTATAATGTTTCATAAACCTCTATGCACACTAAAGGAAAAATCACTGCAGAAAAACAAAAAAAGAATCACTGAGACAAGAGGGTAAAAATACTCTATAACCCTCCTATTTTAATCTGCGTAGCAGCTTCCCAACTTTGTTGAGATTGGCTTCCAGAGCGTAACTAGACGCAGCTAAATACCAATATTTTACATGGAGCGACTGCCTATCTGACCGTCACAACCCAGTTCCTGGATAACAAGATACTCCTTGGTAAGACTGGTTGTGAGACTTTAGGGCTTCTGACGACCTGTAACGACTGTCAAAGATCCAAGAATGGCAGCCGGGACCAGCCGCTTACGTGCTTTCCGAGGCACGGAGGGTCTTGGTATGTAAAGATGATCATCCAGCTACGGGCCAATGTGCGACTGTTATTACTAGGTTGCAAGCCCCTCTCCACTCTCGTATTTCTCTCTTATATATTTTTTTCCTCGTACATTGTTATGTTGATTTGCTAATTCCTAAATGAATGCTTTTAATCGGCTTGATGGTAGGTAATAAATTAGCGGAAGGAAAACGCCATTCTATTACGGAAATCAATCACTTAGTTTATAGAATTAAATTTATCCGTATATTGGTATGGTATGGTCGCTGACCTCCATATAAATATATGGGCTTGTTACTGCCCCACTTTAGGACAGCAGCCTCCAAATGGAGAGGTGTTGTTACCCAGTTACTGGGGTGTGGAGGTCAGATAGACGATCGCTCATGCCCTATAGCAAACAGCGTGATAATTTATAGTCTAGAGCCTGGAGGGAATATCTTCTATGAAAAATTTGAACAAAATCTATGCGGTAGTTTTTGCGTGATACTGGAACATTCAGACAAACAGTCCAAAAATAATATTTTCGTCATGGGAATCGTTCCCAAACCAAATGTTCAATGTACAGTTTAGACTTCGTTACGACTTTATTATATGTAGGTATTCAGCTGCATGCGGTTAGACAGGAAACCGACCCCAGCATAGTTGGGAGAAGGCTGGGCGGGTGATGTAGAAGTGTTCCAGATGGTCTTCCTGAGAGAGCCACAGCAAGGAACAGAATTTTGGAAAAAAAATCCTAAAGCTATTCGCGATTTAACAGGCAATGGAAATAATGATTTATCCATTGGCGCATAGGTAGTATAATTCTGCCTCTACGAACGCGTCACGCGAAACCTATAAATAAACCAATACTATGATATACAGGGTGATTGGAAGATGGGTGCAAAGCTTTAAGGTGAAGATAGTATAGACAATTTAGAACCATTTAAGCCATGGTTGTCTTAGACGAAGTATTACCAAATTTTAAGTTTAATAATAAGGTTTAAAAGACGTATTGTACAATTTTTTTATTTTTTCTGAGCTTTAAATGTCTGTAAAAAAATGTCTAATGACACAGAAGCCTAAACCATGTTTTGCTTGATTGCTTACACATTACTTTAATTAAATAAATAAAAAATGAATTCATTTATCATTCAATTTGGCCATAATTATGCAGTTTACATTAAATTTTGAGAATTTCCGAAAAAAAACTTAAAAATTTAGTTAAAAATATTTGGTAAGACTTCGTCTAAGACAACCATGGCTTAAATGGTTCTAAATTGTCTGTACTATCTTCGCCTTAAAGCTTTGCACCCATCTTCCAATCACCCTGTATATCGAAAGTTTTATTTGTCATGTGCTCTGAGATATATTTAGATCAATATAAATAATATACACTTTGGGGAACGCGTGGGTATTCCCCCGGGTATGTAGTGGGTAAATTGACGTTCATGCACGGCTACCTAAATATAGAATATTATTAGGAGCGTTCCCATGCAGTAGGGCTTTCAAATACCGGATTTATTCAATACTGGTATCAATATCGGTATTAGAAAAGTCAATACCGTGATTCCGGTATCAATATCGGATTACCGGTATTGAACGCAAGAACAATTAGGACATTAATAAAACCTATAAAATACATGTTTTTTGTTTTCTAATCAGTCTTTATTGTTGTTATTTATTGAAAATAATAAAATAAATACGTTTTATACATAGCTCACTTATTTAGCAATTTGGTATTGGCTGATTATTTAGATAAGACTAGCAATTAGAGGAACATTATGAAAACTTAAACTTAATCTAGTCTTTTTGCAGGAAGGCATTTCACATGGATTTTGTATAGTACCTACAATATCAAAAAAATAATCTTATTATTATCTAAATGTCATCATGTCTCATGTAAAAATCAACATGGACATCATTATTTGTAGAAATGTACATAAGTAAGTAGGTAAAGTATAGCTTAACTAGCTAGCAATCATTTGGTAATCATTTTAGTAACATTCTTAATAATTATGTAATAAAAAAAACAATCAAATAATCTAAAACTAAATAAGAAAACAAGTGTGAGAATAAGATCACATAATTTTCAGATCTAATGTTTGTAATACCGTAATCACGGTATTGGGGCGTCAATATCGGTATTGTAAAAGCCGTGTAAGTCTTCATCCCGCATGTGTTCTCCGAAGGGATAGCCAGAGGTGCAAAGAGTGTGCATTATCGTAGTGTACAGCTACATTTCATCACTCATGTTAATGTCATTAAGTCCGCCTCTATACATTTGTGTTCCTAAAGTGTTAAATAAATAAATAATGGGGCTTGTGGCTAAGTAGTAATAGCCGCACGAGTCCATCGGTCAGCTTAAGGCCCAGGTGACTTTAAATATTATCGTTATGAGCGATAATAGTTCTTATTGCAATCCAATACGGGTTAAAATCTGTTGTAATAAATTCGAATAATAAATGAGCAAGCATTGTCGTAAAAATGCAAATAAAATCGTATAAAATTAGATATTAACTATTCAATAATAAATAATCCATCACTGGATGCAGTTTGACATTTGGAATTTTATGGTATATTTTTATATATAATTATAATTGTTATTGAAGGGATCAACTGGTTTTAAAGAAAATTAAGAGGTAGCTTTGATGAGTATGTTTAATTATGTTTTGAGTTCGATCACTATGCAAAAAATACTTGAAAATATCATATAGTTTTTTGCTTTCAAAATGATTTACGGTTAAAGAGATACGTGGTTTAAAAAACCACCTTTTTCAGCGTTTTCAAGAAATCACCGCCTTAAGCTATGTTTGCCGCTGTTGGTCCGTGGATGGGTGACCATCTTTACATACCAAGAACAAAACCCCTCCGTGCTTTAGAAAGCACGTTAATCCGTTAGTACCGGTTGTCATTCGTGGATCTTTGACAGTAAGTTGTTATGGGTCGTCAGAAGCCTGAAAGTATGACAACCAGACTTAGCAATGGGTATCGTATTACTCAGTAAGCTGGATTGGGGAGGTTAGATAGTTAGGCAGTCGCTCTAAAATACTGCTGCTTCCGGTTGGACTAGCATAGTAGGGAAAAAGGCAAGGCAGATGATGGATAAGGGACTCGTGACTCCGGACTGGAAAACCCGAAAAATCTGATAATACTGTCCGACCAGCAGGCTTAGCACGAGCACCGATTTGTCGACGGAAGAATAGACATGACTATTAATTAAATGATTTACAATAGGAGAAGATATCTATGTTTTTCTATTAATTTCTAAACGAATTATGTTTTTGTAGATAATCGTATATACTTTGTGGCCATAGAGTAGAAAGTTTGTTGTCAGTGTAATTTTGACAGTTTGGGAAGAAATATTCTTCTGAAATAGTCGACATATAAAAGAACCTTGACAAAAATCATTAAGAAACGAAAGACAAAATGACAGATTGTAGAAGGATATCTACGGTGCGATGTCAAAAATGGAGAAACGAAATGTGACTTTGTATAGAAAAAGCACTGTCTATTCTTCGTAGAAATAGAAAGCGTCATGCTAAGCCTGCTGGCAATCGAGCTCACTCTATGCTTCGCAATCGCGCCGCGCCGGTGCGGTGACTGCCTACCTTGGCAGATTGTAAAAGCGTGATACATGTGTTAACGTACGTATAAAAACGTTTCTCATAGCTTTATTTAAATAAGTGTTAATTGATCGACTCGTACTCGTATGTTCTAAGATTCTTTGTCATGCATCGTGTGACTTATACGATACGACATACGACTTATGCACTGAGCTGCTTTTGCGTGATGGAGTAACAAACTTCCAAACATACAAACTTTCACGTCACTATAATAGTAACAGGATTGGTATCATCTACCTACCTTCTCCCAACCATGTTGGGTTCGGCTTTCAGTCTAACCGAATGGACCTATTTTACATGGGGCGACTGCTTGTCTAACTTCCGCCACCCAGTTAGGGGCGTCCATTAATTATGTGAGGCAATTTTGGCGATTTTTCGACCCCCACCCCCGATCTGGTGAGATGTCGTGAGATTTGGCTCGCACCTCCCCCTTCCTCATAATCTCATGTGAGATATTTCAAAATGCGTATTTTTAGTGTATAAACGTTAATCTAGTGCTTAGGTATAATATGCGTTGCATTTGTGCATTGCGTTTGGCTGGATCGGCTGGCCGGTGGTGGTAAAATAATCGAGAAGAAATTGTGCTACTTTGTGGCGTTCGCATAACCATTATTTTGTAGGATGAGTATATTAGCGGATAAACATGTGTTACTTAATTTAACCCAGTTTACTCGCAATTTCACATTGTTTCTTTGCGGAAAAAAAATACGTGATGTTTGACGAGACACCCCTCTCTCCCACGTGAGATTGGGTGAGATTCAACACGACCGCCTCCCCCCCTAAACGCCTCACGTAAATAATGGACGCCCCCTTACTGGGTAATACCCCTTGCTAAGGCTTCAGATGGCCCGCAACAATTGTCAAAGATCCATGAATAACAGCCGGCACCAACGGCTACACGTGCTTTCCGTGCTTCTGTGTTTTACGTGTAGGGGTCTTGGTATGTAAAGATGTTCACCTATCCATGGACCAACCGCGGCATGCGTAGCTTAACCTGATCGATCGAACCATGCGGCTGGTATTACTTTGTCACAAACCGCATGTACGTACATACATACAATTGCTTTACTTATCAACATAATATGAAATTTTATTGCCACTGGCAGCCTTCCCAACTAATTAAGTAGCGCTAATTGAATTTACTCTTGATATAATTAGTTATTAATCATCATGAATCTCTTTTTAAATACCGATATAGTGTAATCAAATCAGTTGTATGTCTTGCATTGTATAGTGGGACTAGCATGTCACTTTTGGCACATACTCTCGGCATTATAGAGTGTCTCGTTGGCGTGCTTGATGTCGATGCTTTTGGCCCCGTGGCCGAGTCTCCCGGTTCCTTAAGAAAAAATCCAGGCTTCTTCTTCTTTTCGTGTCGACAGTACTCGTACAATTTTTTTTATATAGTTAGAGACCAGTAGGTGGCCAAGTTTATAAATTTGTGCGATGGCGCTGGATTGGAGTGTGGAAATACGACAGGACACTATGTCACTGTGAAGATGGACGGTGGACCATGGTGGAAGTACTTAATAAATAAACATACTAAATTCCACTGTCAAAGGTAGCGAGTTGAAGCGGCATCAGTGGCATTATTGAGATCATCCATGGTGCAGGTGAACGGGCACTTAGGGCACTCCAGTAAGTGGGGCATGATCTGATCAGAAGCACCACACTCGCACTGGGTGTTGGATGAGTCAGTCAGTAATCCCCCACTTTGATAAATTGTGTCTGCACCGGCCTACTAGGGTACGCAATCGATTGAGAGCTTTCCAAATAGGCCACTGCAGATCACACCCGGGAGGCAAATGTTCCTGGGCTTTATTAACGAAGTCGGTGGTTTCAGGTTGCGGCGGTCGTGGTGGATGCTTCTAATCCCACAGTTTGCTTCTGAAAATGGGTGGTTTGTCTTGGATGGCCTAAGTAGAGCGTAAACATTCAGGCAATACCCAGATTACTAAAAATTTAAACTAAAATCAACCCAGTCGCAAATGTCCTGCAGATCTGGTAGCGTCTTGTGACGGGTCGTTGAGCTACAGATGACCGATTCATGCATGCCGTCTATTCGGATGGGTTAACTCAAAGCTGCTTTCTTCAAAAGGCCTTTAAGATATGGCCCTGTATTGGCTCACATAAAATTCCAATAATAAAATGTTTGGACTTTAAAATAGACCATGACCTCTGAGTTTGATTCGGCATTTCTTCTCAGGGATCAGCTAGGAAATGCCGGCGCCATCTATTTTTTAAATATTGACCAACAAAATATGGACGTGTGAAAGTGTCTTTTAGATTTACTTACATAAATAAAAAAATACTTGATTTCATAAACATTTAATTTCATAAATATTTCATTTAATTAACATTTCATTTCAGTTACAAAAATCTGACAATCCCTCTTCCTCCCCAGGTATTCGAACACGCGTACTCAGCAGGCCTCAATCAAGATGACATCCTGGACTGCATTGGCTCTATGCGGCCCACCCCGGGGGTCGAGAAGCTGATCACAACACTAGCGGCCGAAGGATGGGACGTGGTGCTGGTCACTGACGCTAACACTGTGTTTGTACAACACTGGTTGACGGTGCATGGCTTACTGGTGAGTTAGAATACTTCTGAAAACACCATCATTATCATCTGCCTAGATTTTGTGCGTCAACGTCCAGTCTGACTTGATTCAGGTAAATACAATTAACTGTCTGGATTTCCACAACCCATACTTACTGAGTTAAACGAAACCCGTTCATAAGATCTGCATAGCTATTCATAATCACTCGATACGCTACTATAGTTAATCGAACATCAATCAATGTGATTGAAGGAGTCCTATAAACGCGCAAGTACAACGCGCAGTCAGTCGATCAGGTTAAGGCGAAACACACACTGCCCCGTACTACGCTGCGGGGTGCGTGACGACGCGCGACGGAGCCATGCACGCGTGCGGGTGCGCGAGTGCAGATCTGCATCATCATGCAGATTTCTCCACACAAACGCGCGGAGCTGCAGTATAGCCATGTGGTGGCCTTGAGGCCTCATTTCACAGCAGCTTGCGGTGGTGATAGTACATTGTAGAGCATTGTTTTTTTTTTGTACTAAAAATAGTTATTCATTTAGAGCTCATTCAGGATGCTGCAGTTATATTATCTGTTTGGTTTTTGTATAATCAAATCAAATTGGGAAAACAAACTTCACGACTTTCAATTTCGAATATATATCAATCGATATCGAAATCCATTTCAAAATAGTACGTCTACACAGAAACTTGCAAACAACGTAAGAACACGCACTCCTGCGCTACGCTGCGTGTTGCAGTGTAGTGTGCGAATCGCCTATGTTACGCTTACCGCGGTCGTTCCGCGGATACCTGACAATGTTTACGTGCTCAAGACCCTCTGTGCCTCAGAAAGCACGCTAAGCCGTTGGTCCCGGTTGTCATTCGTAAATCTTTGAAAGTCGCTATCGGGTCATCAGAAGCCCGAAAGTCTGACCACCAGTCTTAATTACCAAGGGGTATAGCAGTGTTACTCAATAACTGGGATGCGGAGGTCATATAAGCAGTCGCTTTATATAAAATACTCTTATTCCGCTGCAAATAGTTGGAAAAGGCTATGCACATGATGAAGCTCTTACTCAACCTCTATCTCACCTGACCATAAGTGATGATGTAGTCGGCAATGATGCACGCTTTCTGGTCATAACCAGTTACTTCTCCGTGACTGGGCTAATATCACATCCTCGTGAAAATATATTAGAACCATACAACAGGTATTGAAGATAATTATCACACTTACGTACCGTCATTCGAATAAACAAGGATCATTCTCCGAGGAAGTGACTTATTTCTTTAGAAACAAAATGCTCTAATTATAATAATTAGATATTTGTCTGTCCTTGCTAAGTAATAGCGTGACAGTGCAGTGGTGATATCATGTTGTTCAAGGTTCTTTTAAAGATAGGCTCCTCGTCTTCCGGCAGTCGCTTCTGATGATATCTTGTCCTTAGCATACAAAATTCTACTCCTCGTTTGACGCACTTAGGGATTTTTCAAATAACTTCAGCTATTGCAGTCCACCGCTGGACAAATCTCTCTCCCAAGTTGTAGCAACAACATCTTGTTCTACCATAATCAGCGTATAATGTTTCAGCGTATAATGTTTCGCAGGAGAACCAAGGTAACCGACATAGCCCGAAGAATTGCCAAACTTAAGTGGCAGTGGGCAGGGCACATTGCACGCAGAACAGATGGCCGATGTGGTCGAAAAGTTCTGGAGTGGCGACCGCGCACCGGAAGACGTAAAGTTGGAAGGCCTCCCACAAGGTGGACCGATGACCTTGTGAGGGCCGCAGGAGTCCGCTGGATGCGGGAAGCACAGAACCGGTCGAAGTGGCGGAGCTTGGGGGAGGCCTATGTCCAGCAGTGGACGTCTTTCGGCTGAAATGATGATGATGAATGTTTCCACATTAAGCCTCCTCTTGGTGAGAGATATTGGGCCGTAATTCATCGCGTGGGCCCAGTCTTAGTTGGTCTTGGTCAACGAATTGTTGGTTCTAGGACATGCCGGTTTCCTCACGATGTTTTCCTTCACCGTTTTGAGAGCAGTGAATGATGAAATCATTTATACAAAGTAAAGTGCCTGGCTGGGTTTGAACCTACGACCTACAACTCGTTATCACTAGGCCACTGCTCACAAATAAAAATAAATCCTTTATTTAAAAAAAAACAGTCCTAATTCTAAATCAGTATGTCTTTAATGGATTCCGTCGCATTGTCAGATAGAAGAGAATGATAAGGTTGATATGCTCGCTAAACAAGCGTGTGTTGATGGAGTACCCATGAATATCACTCCACTGTATTCGGACTATTTTGGAAAGGTTAAAAGAGAAAGTGTTTAGATCTTTGGCAGGAGTATTTTGATGAGAGATCAAAAGAAAAAGGGATATGGCATCGAACGATCTAACCAGATATTTCTCGGGTTCCGTGGATAGATTGTGTCCTCAACAAAAACCTTGTTACTATAGTCTTCAAATAAGTTTTATTATTTAATGTAGAAAGCTTTGTCTCCAAACTGTGATGACTGTGGAGTAGTTGATGATGTGGTTCATATCCTGTTGGAGTGTGTCCGGAATGAAAATACTAGAATTGATGTTTTAGGACGACATAAAAGGTACGATATTGGCTTATGTAATTCCATCCTTGCTTTTCCATTGTCCGATAAGGCAAAACAATTGTATAAGTTAGTTATAAGATAGATTGTTATCAACAATATTATGTTTTTCTGCACTGGGCGATGTGGTCGCTAGGCGACAAAGCCCTTCAAGGAAATAAAAAACAAAAAAACAGTCTTGAAGTAGAAAACACGTTTCTTTTGAAATATTTTGATTTTATTGGTCGCAATAGACTCGCCCTCTATTACATAGTGAATTGTGGGTGTACCCCTCATTTCACCAGTTATTTTTAAGTCCTCATCTGCTTCCCTTCTAGTCTAGGTCCTGTTTCACCCATTTTCGTTAGTGCACTTTATCTAGGGTTACACTGTATAACTTGTATTTTTCTTGTTATAGGACTGCATAACAGAAATAATAACGAACCGGGCCTTCTGGAAAGGCGGCCGGCTGTTCATAGAGCCGTGCATGCGCCAGACGAGCTGCGCGCGCTGTCCCAGCAACCTGTGCAAGTCGCGCGCGCTGGTCGAGTGGTGCGCCAAGCACGCGTACGGGAAGATCGTGTACTGTGGAGATGGCAGGAATGACTTCTGTCCCGCTATGTTCTTGCCAGCTAATGTGAGTATATTATTATTTGACTGTAAATAAATTTGGCTGAGGAATGATGTGATAAAACAACGGTGCGGTTTAAAAGAAGTTGTAGTGACATAAATTGAAAAGAGTATGATTAGATGGTTTGGTCATGTTGAGAGGATGATTGAAAGGCAGCTAACAAAAGGCATTTCCAAGACAGATGTGAGTGGAAACGCCCTCGGAGTACATATAGTGACCTTATTGGTGAAGTTCTTCAGAAAGGTCAGGTGCGTAGTACTCGCAACCGGCGTGCGTGTATGACCAGATGTATGAACATAAACGAGGCAAAAGGAGTGTGTAAGGATCATAGCAGGTGGCGTTCTGTAGTTTCTGCCTACTCGAATGGGAAAAAGGCGTGAGTTTATGTACCTATGTATTATTTGGCGCTATGAAATGGCGCTGGTAATCGAAAATAGGAACGGGCGCTCAGTAAGTGTCACATAGGTACTACACAGACTGTCACAATGTTCGACAAAATGTCACCTTGGTGTCACAAGGTTTTGCGTAGTGTCACCTTGGTGTCACACGGTTTCACGGAGTGTCACCTTGATGTCACAGGGTTTCCCGGAGTATCACCTTGTTAGCACAGGGTTTCAAAGAGTGTCACCTTGGTGTCATTAGGTTTCACGGAGTGTCACCTTGTTTTCACAGGGTTTCGTGGAGTTTCACAGGGTTTGACATAGTGTCACCTTTGGGTCACACAGACATGACAAGCGACTTTATTTTATACTATTTATAGTTTGTTATTTAAGTGTTTTTTCTTCTTTTTCAGGCAATAGTCTTCCCCCGTCGCGGCTATCCCCTGGATGACTTAATAAAGAAGACCCTGTCGTCTCCTACTCCTCAAGTGAAGGCCAGGGTGGTCCCCTGGACAGACTGCCACTTAATAATGCAAGTTATCTTCCCTGGCAAGTTTACTGATACAACAACCATCACTTCTCTTCAAATGTGATATTAATGTTTAAGTTCGGGTATTTAAGCCACAAATCACGTTTTACGTTTAGCATTTAAAACATCATTCTGTTTTCGTCAACTGTTTCGTCTTCTTCTTTTCTTTTAGACTGTACATCCATGTTGCTTATACTGTTTGGGCCCAATCTGCATCATCATTTCAGCCAAAAGACGTCCACTGCTGGACATACTACTCCCCGAAGCACCGCCACTTCGCCCCGTGCTGTGCTTCTGCATTCAAGAAATTCCTGCGGCCTTCACCTGCTGGTGAAGGCCGCAGGAATTTCTTGAATGCAGAAGCACAAATTGCGTAACACGTACGATTAATCATAATCTGTTTCATTTTGACTGTTCAACAATATTCATTGCGTTATTAACGTTGTGGAACAGACACATTTTCGAATATATGAAGCAATGGTCTAGCACTCTGTTTCAAAACGTAACAGATTATGATTAATCGTGAGTTACGCAATTAGGGTGCTTGTCATCGGTCCACTTTGCGGGAGGCCTTCCAACGTTAAGTCTTCTCGCTACTCCAGAACCTTTCGGCCCAATCTATTGTGCGAGCAATGTGCTCTGCTCTCTGCCACTTAAGTTTGGCAATTCTACATTCCCAATAGGCGGCTACATTTTTTGCGGTATCAGAGGCGTTGTTCAGATTGTCAAGGGTGCAGGTGAAAATTTGGGACAGTCCAGCAGATGGCGCATGGTCTGTTCAGGACATATTGAAGCAATTTTTGACCCTTTACGAAGTCTTGAGGTGGTGGATACCTTTCTTCCCACCATTCACTTCGCTATGTTGGTTGCTTGCCTTAGATTGCCTGCGTGGAGTGAAAGAAACAACGTTTGACGATGACAGAGACAAAATGATGTTTTTAATATCTTAATGTTGTAGGTATTTGTGGTGCTAGCAGTACTTAATCTCTCCTCTTAGAGGTCTTGAAAATTAATGTATAACTGCCGAATTCTCAAACGCTGCTGAATTTTATGTCACCACGGAGTCCGTCAGTCCCTCACGTATGTGTTTTGTAGCGCCAGAAAGATTTTAAGCAATTGAGAATGCGGAGGTAGAATAAAATTCTAAAAGTTTAATAAATGTTGATATGTCTAAATCTAGACGACAATTTTATTTGTTTGACTAAATTTATCAAAAATGGTGTAAAGAATGTTGTCTGTAAAACTGTACTATCTTTGCGAAGGATCTAATACAGAAGAGCAAGCATTGGTCTCCACGCTTGTTCAATCTGTGTTGGTGATTTCAGCCATTTAAATACAGCAACTCAGTTGCGTAACACACACTTTTATTACTATCCGAAAGATTTTGAAGGAAATTCCTAATCCATTGCTTTTTACGTTATTGACTCAAATCATTGTTATATATACCCCATTTATTATAGCTTTAGAAAAAAGAGGCTCGTAGAAGCAGGAGTGCAAAACATTTTATTTCAAAGTTAAGTTCTAACTTTTATAGGTAGATTTAAGACAGTACTAAATACTGAGATAAACGAAGTAAAAGTAATGTTTATTTTAAATAATGTTCTATTTACAATAAAATCTTCATCACACATTACAAACCTACAACAAAACGAATGAATGAAACAAGCAATCACATGATGATTTAAATCTAATTAAGATATTAAGGAAACAAAATATTTTTTTTTTACAATACTTTATTTTAAATAACAACTTACGACCCACAATATGTTGGTAAAACTTCGTCGTCATCAGCTAATTTAATTACTCGGTGTTTTTCACTCCTGCTTCTTTTAGGTTTTTAGCATTGACACTTTAATTAAACGCACGTTAAAAACACGTTTAATGTAATTTTGTTACGAAGTGTACATTAACAAGAACCTTTTTTTACTTCTGTCTAATGCTATTGTGAATGGAGTATAGGTATGTGTGATATGGACATTTCTTTTATATATGACTTAATGTACTATTAATCCTATTTATTTTATTGTGTTGACATTGAACTATTTAATTTGTTTATGATTTCTTTTTTTTTTATTTCAATGAGTTGACACTGAATAATTTGATCGTATTCTTTATCGTGATTTAAAGTTTGATGATCTTGTCAGAAGGTAATGCTGTTTTTTAAACGTGTTACTTGTATTATTAATTGCATAAAACTAATTAAAAAACCATGTAAATTGTTTGTGAATAAATAGAATTGAATACTTGGTTGAACTGTTAAAATAAGAGGGGCATTGCGATCGAGTGTCATTTAATGTGTGTTGCGCAACTAACCGGCTCAGATTTGATGAATAGTTTTTGCATTGAAATTAAATGTGGTTTAATAAAGTTTCAAGCAACAGTTGTTAGGGCACGACTACTGAGTATGACGTCCTTGGTTTGGCTCCCACGCCACGCAAGACATCAATTTCTTGACATTTTGCGAATTGACCTCGGAAAGGGAAATACGCGTTGGGCAGAAGATTTATATATCAGGAATTTCTGAGTAGCAGCCCGGAATATGTATTTGTGGCCAGTTGTTGGAAACAGGCGCGTCCCTTATTACACGGGACTCAAACATAACTAGAAAAATGAGGGTGTGCTTACACCTGAGCTGTGAATACAAGCGTGATGTTATGTATTATTGTTATTTAGAATTACTTTAATAATATATTATTTATATTTTATTGTTAAGATAATTATACTTCGTCCATTGAAATAAAGATTTATTTTGAAATTTGTTTTGTTTTACCAACCATTTTAGTTATAAACGCAGTAGAATGTACAGTCACGAGAATATGCGATTCAGTTTATTTAGCCTGAGTAGGAAGATTTACATAGATGTCCGCCAGAGGGCGCTGTGTAGTAAACAAAGAATTCGATAGTGCTCCTGTAGATTAAATTTCTAAAAATACTAAATGTGCTCAAAAGACAGTGAATAGTGCATAAAAGTGAAAAAGGACACCAAAAGCAACTATTGTAGTGTTATCAGTGACATTAGTAGTGTAATAACTATAAAACGTAACATTTAAACTGAGTGCACAAATGACTAGCAAATCAGTGTAAACTGCCAATAAATTAAAAGAAAGATGTGTGAAAAGTCCAAACCCTGAATAGTTAAGAAAAATCTAAAGTGAACTTGAACAATCTTGTGGAATCTACAAAATCTAAAATTGTAACACTTTACGGATTCGTTTTTTATTTGAAATACAGCGACAACCACGCCATCTCGTAGCTAAATCGTTAACTGAGATGACTAAACCACGCCATCTAGTAGCTAAGTCATGAACTGACATGATTAATCCATAGCAAATTACAGACAGTTACAATTCTATAACACTAATTATATTACACACATAAATGTTGTAAGTAGCGACATCTATTACCCAGGGAGTAAGTATATAATTTTAATACGACCTGATATTTCGACTACAGAGTTACTGAACAGGTAGCCAGTAGGCCAACACGTCAGACTTGAACGTTAAGAGGCTCAGGTTCGTTACTCGCCACAAGAAATTATTTTTGAAATACAAAATTACTTGAACAAAATTAAATCATGAACTTCTTAGAAAATATTACGTTCCGTCGCACTCGTACACGCTCGGAACCAGAAGATGACAGTATTATTTCACAAACAATAAACGAAACCACTAATAGCATGCCTGACTTGTCCGAGGACGAAGATGACTTAAAAATCAAAACATTGACAAAAGGAATCGAAAAACTGACATCTCAATTAAACGGTGCGCACAAAGAAATTGAACTATTGTTACTAGAGAATAACAACCTAAAGCAAACAAATGACGAATTACGTAAAAGAAACGAGCTTCTCAAACAGATTAATAGCCCAACTAAACTAAGAGGTTCACCAAAAAAAACCATAAAAAGATGTTCAAATACAAAGGAGACACAAACAGAAACAAATATAACAAGTTCTCCTAGTAAAAGTCCGCAAACTATACCTTCACAAAGAAATTCTCAAATAGAATCGCAGAAGAAGCAAAACAATAAACAGTTCACAACAGACAAACCAAACACATTTAAGGACTGTTCGATAAAAACGTCAAAAAAGGCAACAACACAAACGAAAGACATAGAGGCTACCAAATCGGTATTCTCTAAGAATAAACTATGCATTGTTAGTGCCAATAATATAAATAATGTTCTATCCATCGCAGAGGACACATTTAAAAACTGTGAGATATGTCACTACATCTCACCAAACTGTGGGTTATTGCAACTTATTAGTAACCTACAACAAAAAGTTAAGGACTACACAATGAACGATCATTGTGTCATTTTAGTTGGAGAGGAAGACTTTCAAAGAACCGCTAACTATGTAGAAATAATAATAGAAGTAAGGAAAATACTAGAAGAGATTAGGCATACAAATGTTATTTTATGTGTACCCACCTTTAAATTAAGTTATTACTCGAATATGTTTAATTGGCGTATAGAAACTTTTAACAATTTATTACATCTTGATTTACAAACATATGGCTACGCAATTGCATTTGACTCTAATTTGGATTTGCTTTATGATTTTAATATGTTCTCAAAAGTCACTAGAAAAATAAACGACCGTGGAATTGGCAATATATTTCACAACTTACTGCTAGCTATATCTGAGAGTTCATCGACAGAATGTGAAGCTATAGTTAATGAAAATGTAAACACTGTGTCTCCAAGTCGTCAGTTTTTTCTTTGATTACATGTATGTTCTACACCAAAACATTGCTGGACTTCTAAACAAATCAGACTTATTAAATATTTACATTCAAGAATTGTTAAGTAAACAGAAAGTTGTGGACGTAATATGTGTAACCGAGCATTTTATAATGTCAGGCCAAGAAAATTTATTATATATACCTAATTACAAGTTAGCAGCATGCTATGCTAGGCAGAATAGAAAACGTGGTGGTGCTTGTATCCTAATAAGAGTTGGGCATGAGTATAAGGAACTACCTGACATAATGAAATGCTCGATATCAGGAATTATGGAATGTTGTGCCGTTGAATTACCTTTGCAAAAAATTATAATTATATGTGTTTATAGACCTCCTAAACTGTGTAACCTAAGTAAGTTTTATGAAAATTTAGATCTCATTTTGAAAAAAGTGTGTATCAAATCTTTCAAAAAAGTAATTTTATGTGGAGACTTTAATATAGATATTTTAAACAGGAATAGAATGACGGTAGAATTTGAATGCTTTCTTAGGAGCTACAACCTAAAACTAGAAATTAATCAACCGACTCGATTTATCAGTAACACTTGTCTAGACAATTTTGCACATAATTTTAAGCAAAACTGTCAACATGAAGTAATCGATTTCGGATTATCTGACCACACAGCCCAAATAATGAAGATAAAAGTTAATAAGACCAGTCAAATAAAATCATGGAGAACATTAAGACGAGATATAACAGAGGAAAATCTTATTAAGTTTAGAAAATATCTCCAAAGCCTATCGTTTTCTGATGTGTATAGTACAGAAGACTCTAACAAAGCCTTTGATAACTTTTTAGAGATTTTCTTAATTTTGCATAATCTCTGTTTCCCTCAGAAATTAGTGACTATAAGATCTGAGAAAAAAATTAAATGGGTTTCTCGGGGGATACGAATATGTAGCAAAAGACAGCGACAGTTACTTTGGCAACAGAGACTAAAACCAACTAGTGAAAATAAAAGGACATTTACTAATTACTCAAGGAGATTTAAGAAAATCATTAAACTAACCCAGAAAGCTCAGAATAACTACTTAATAAATAATTCTAATAATAAATCCAAAACTGCCTGGCAAATACAGGCGATTACAGTGCGATGCGCGCTCGAACACGGACGTGTTTCCACTGTACTCGGCACGAATTTTATTCCCGTGTTGCGCGGCCATAGCCGCTGCCCGTAAACGCTATGAGTTCCAAACCACTCATAGTCAATGAGTTGCTGGCATTCCTAGTCCATGCTATCGACTACATGGACGAGGTGAGCATCCTGCAGATATGCCGGTCCAATTTCAAGGAAGACGAGATCAGCAGCGGGAAACTGTTACTGTTCCAGTCACTTGGAAAACTAGACCAGATGCCGTCTCGCCGCAGAGATGGAACCGAGAAGAGTGTTCAAGATATCGTAGATATGTTGAAGAAGTCTGACCCGGACGACGTGCCTGATTTCGTGGCGAAGGAGCTGAGTAAGCTGCCCCCCGTCACGTTTGATCACGTCGACGTTACACGGCTGCTAAAGGACATCACTACCTTGAAAGCGGAGATGACCAAGATGCAGTCCAGATTGGAGGTTTCTGAAAGAAACAATATTGAACTACGTTCAGAAATAGCATTATTGCGCAACGTTGGTTCGGTAATTGGGTCACCAGAGGCCTCAAAGGTGAACACGCGTCGAGGGGCGCAAAATGCATCCATCGGCAGTTTTGAATCAGCGAACGCAAGTACGTCACCAGCTGCTGAAAACGCTGAGCAAGCGCCGCCCGCCGCCGCCGTCGCCCGCGCCACAACACCGGCTGCGGTAACGTCACACGTAGGTACGTCGACCCCTAAACGTGTCTACGCTGATATTGTTGCCACTGGCAAATCTAGTGCGTCGCAACCTAAGCGACAAACCGGAAAAGGGGAAAACCTGAAAAAGGGTACTCAACCTGCCCTGACTGCGGTCCGTAGCTCCTTGCCAAGAACCGGCCTAGTTGATGAGGAGGGTTTCACGAAGGTAGAAAAGAAGAAGAAGAAACCCTGCTCTCGTACAGAAAAGAAGAAGAAGAAACCCTGCTCTCGTAACTTGTACGGTACCGCACCGAGTGGACCCAGCATGTTGCTGCGCCCTGCTGTACCTACGACGCAGCTGTACATTTCGCGTCTGCATCATTCCACGAAGATTGAGGAAGTGGTGCAGTACTTGAAAGTGAAGACCAACTGGACTCTGAGGGTCGAAAGGTTGGAATCGCGCCACGACGTCAACTTTAAGTCATTCGTGGTACGAGTTCCAACGCACCATCTACAGCACTGCTTGAAAGAGGACTTTTGGCCGAAAGGTGTCGTATATCGACGTTTCCGGGGACGGTTACGTGACACCTCGCAGCAAAACACGATGCCGACGACTTTACGTGTTTAGTTATAGTTTTAAGCTGTTTATTAATTATGTATTAGTTTGTTATTATTGTTTAAAATTATTTTTGTGTATTTTATCTATGGGCCTTAGTTGCCTGATAATAAAGTGATTATTATTATTATTATTAAATAATTAATAATAATAAAATTGTAAGAGAACCCATTTCTCAAATAAAAAAAGGAGATGAAATAATATCAAACCCTAATATAATAGCCGAATCATTCAATAATTTCTTCATTGACCAGATTTCGGGTATACCAAATCATACGTCAGGCGAAACAATTAACATAAATATCAACCCACATTCAATATTTATGACCCCAGTTATTCCACAAGATATAGAGCGTGTAATAAAAAATTTAAAAAATAAAAAGAGCTTTGGCTATGATGGCATTTCAACCAGAGTTACAAAGTTTGTTTCTGATTGTATAGCTGCGCCCCTTGCTCACGTCATTAACGTAAGCATATACTCTGGAGTATTTCCAGAAAGTCTAAAAACTGTAATAGTTAAACCACTATATAAAAAAAATGATAAAGACGAAATGGCAAATTATAGACCAATTGCTCTAATTCCCATTTTCTCAAAGATCATAGAAAAAATTATCTATGAATCTTTCTACAATTTTCTAACAAAACATCACATACTATGTGACGAACAAAAGGGTTTTAGAAAAAATAAAAACATCAACATGGCTATTTTCGACTTTCTCCATAAAATAATGCCAAAAGTTGATTCTAAAATACCCGTGTGCGCAATATATGCCGACATGTCGAAGGCTTTTGATTGTGTGGATCACGATACCCTTTTAACAAAACTTCACGCATACGGTATTCGTGGCAATGCCCTTAATTTAATAAAATCGTACCTAAAAGGTCGTAGACAATGTACGGAGATATCGAGCCTGTGTTTAGAATCTAGAAAAGAATTAAAATCTATCTCGTCTTTTAGAGAAATAAAATATGGTGTCCCGCAGGGCACCGTCATCGGACCTTTGTTATTTTTATTATATGTAAATGACCTGCCACGTCATATACTTCATCCTATGGTATTATTTGCAGATGATAGCACATCAATTGTTTCATGTATCAATAAAGAATCATATGTAAATGACATTAACAATACTATTAGTAGTTTAATAAGGTGGCTTGACAATAATAATTTAGTTATTAATCTCCAAAAAACTAAAATCATGCACTTTTACCAGCGAATATCTGCGGGAGATATGGATATAAACTATAATGGTCAAACTATAGACAAAGTATACAGTACAAAATTTTTAGGAATCATAATTGACAGCCAGTTAACCTGGAAGCCGCAAGCAGAAGATATATGTAAACGTTTAAGCACAGCCGCGTTTATGTTGCATAATCTATCAAAAAAAGTAAATTTACCGACAGCATTAGTGGCTTACCATGGTCTAGTAATTTCGATCTTAAGATTTGGTATAATATTTTGGGGTCACTGTAGTGAACGAGAAAGCATTTTCAAAGCCCAAAAGCGCTGCCTGAGAGCTATATTTCATCTTAAAGTAACAGACAGTTGCGTACCTATATTCAAGTCTCATAAATTATTAACCTTCCCATGCCTTTATATCCTTGAATTAGCAATATTTTTAATAAATAATCGATGTCTATTCTCAACTTTAATAGAAACTAGAAAACGAAGTACAGCTATGAGATCTCAATACCAGAATCTATTATGCACACCTGTGTTTAAAACTAGCCTATTAAAAAAAAGTGTAATTTGTATGGCTCCTGTAGTCTTTAATAAAATACCTGACCAGATTAAAAACTTACCGTTGCATAAATTTAAAAAACATTTCACAGAATTCCTTGTCGACAAATGTTATTATTCTGTGCAGGATTTCTTAAATGATGATTTTTTGTAATAATTTTATTATCCTATAATTTTTATTCAATTTGCATGCTATATTAAGGCAGAATGTACATGGATCCTATTATTTAATTTAACAACTTATTTTTATGTACCTACATTCTAAGCAAATAAAGACCTATCCTATCCTATCCTATCAAGATAAATTTTTTATGCCTGCAGAATCCTATATTTTAGAGACGCTTGTCTCGCCAGATTGTTTTGGTATTCCTTTGATAGCGCATATTTCTGCTGCCATTTGTATAAGCCTTCCCCAAATAGTCATATTTGCTGTCATCTAGAAGACAGAAATTAATGGATGCATTATGTAATCAGATATTATTGCCAATCTGTCCATAGTAATATATTTATGCTCGTGATTGTACCTCAGACAAATAAAAGACCACCATTATATCTAACATCTTTTATTACGACAAATAACTTATAAAGTTTATAGACAATATTTCTTACTTTTTAATAAAAAGCGCATGCAACGCCATCTAGCGTCTCGTTAAGCAACACATTTTAATAGGTACATTAACCTTAAAACTACGAGAAATCTACCAAGAAGCCAGTTTGGTAGAATTTTTAGACTTTCCACATAGCAACATCGAGAGGTTATTTTGATATGGCAACATTGGAAATGGCAGTGATCGGTTGGCTTGATGGCAGATTTTCTCGAAACTAACATTATTTTGTTACTTTAATACTGATGATAATAATTAGGTCGTAAATGCGTTGATAAGTGTTACCATTTCATTAATTTTCTACCGTTATGGTAGTAAATAAATAGGGAATGCTTTTAATTACATTTTTCTTATAATTAAATAGGAGATATGCTACTGTGTTATTGGTTTCCGTATTCCAAATTGAATGTTTATTTTTTTATTGTTACATACATACATCAATGAACTCACGCTTTCCCATGGGGGTATGGAGAATCTACAGATCGCCACGTGCTGTGATCCATTAAGATTGTTCTGTTACTTTAAAACGTTAAAACTAAATTACTATGAAGTGAGCCCTTTATGTTGTTGCAATGTTTATTGTAAATATCAATACTGCCCTTAAAGTAATTATTAAATTCACATTAAAATGAATAATCACATTTTATAAAAAGTACAAAATCATTGTTATTCAATAAACTGCTACCTTCATAATTTCCACTTTAATTGGTAACCCTTCAAAATATGAATACAATTCACAATAACACACTAACACATTTCCATGAATTCTTAAAGTTACTTTACAAGCTGATTCAGCAACATAATTATAAATATTTTATTTATATAAGTTTATTTTTTACAAAATCTTAAATAAAAAGATATGAGGCTCAAACTGTCAGTTATAGGAACGAATAATAGTTATGTGAAAAAGTTTTTCTCAAATTCGAGTTTTGAAACCATACAAAAGTAAGTACCTCTTTATACAACAACTGGGTTGTGGAAGTCAGATATGCAGTCGATCCATGTTAAATACTGGTATTCAGCTGCATCCGATTTGGCTGGAAGCCAACCCCAACATAGTGGGGAATATTCTTTTACTACGTACTGTGTAGACAGGAGATGACAAAAAGTAAGTACCTACTAAGTACCTAGTAAGTATTAGTGGAGCCATAATAACTTAGTACCAGTAAAAGGATATATAGCCGACCTCGTGGAGGTCCTGGGTCGACGGCGCGTTATGTTCCACGCGTGAACTGGTGGGGTCCGCAAGGGCTGATGCCTGCCAGGGGTGCGGGTTGTTCGAAAGAGATACCGTGGCCCCTGATACACAGTCAACTGAAGAAACATACATGGGTGGGTTTTAGTTAGTCAATAAAAGTCTGACACGCCCTCTCCACCCAGAGCGAGAAAAGTTATTTCATGATTTACCAACCTCAAAAAAAACCTCGTGTAGGTTGATTATGAAGCTACAAACACGGCTGCAGCTTATGTATGAGATGTGATAGATATATAATTCGTTCCTATCCTTCCAATTTGTTTGCTTAAAGCTAACTTACATAAATAAGTATTTTTTACGTCTTAAATGGCAAGATTGTGTTTAGACCAACTTGAGTAATTGTCTCAGGCAGAAGTAACTGGCAGGAAGGTGATAAAAAAGAGGGTACGTGTGCTTTTGACGAAACGATAGAAGTTGTATAAAAATGGAGCGGGTATATCCGATTCAGCGCCGAGTATACCCGATTCAGCGTCAACAGCACTGGGTGGGTCAGTTTCGGTCACTGCTCAAAAAGAGCGCAAAATGTGAATATAGAAGTTTTCGCTTCAAAAGAAAATAGGCCTGAAGGTTTCACCAGAATAAGACTGGCTTAAAATAACCAATTTTAACATCACTTATCCTTTTATATTTGTTCATAATTATTTAACCTCTGACAGATGCAACCCAACTACAACCTTAATGTTACTTGAATAAAGATCACTGTGACTGACAGACTAGTCAGTGGAAACAATCCAAGAGCAACCATAATGTGACGAGAATAAAGATCACTTTGGTAAAGTTACCTCTGCCGATTTATTCTGTAAAAAGCTCACCGTGAAAACTTAGGTGAAATGAGCTGTCATTCCACTTGAAGGTAGTGATTGGCACTATTGACAGATCACTTGTACGCTTGAAGCTCATTGCACAGCGAGGTTTTTATTTTCACAGAACAGATCGGCTGGGGTATACATCAGTATCAAAATCAAATTGCCGATGGGTTGCTACTTAGTTTGCTGTCAGAGGTAAAATAACTATGAAAAGACTGTACGCGACTTTATCTCAGTATCTATTAAAACAAACCGAGCGTAATATTTAACTTCGACCCAAAATAATAAAATTGAAAATAAAGACTAGGCGTCATCTTTCTTGTAGTTAAAAGAAAGATTCAATTATTTAGAACAAGTTGTAAGTTTGTGTGAAGACTCTATTGTGTTTTCTTTTATCTTCAAACTCAATATCCATAGTGTTGCAAACCTTCATTTTAAATTCCTACTATTTTGGTAAATTAAATTTACTTAACTAATTTTAAACGCCAGTAGATTACAGAATACATAATACTTAAAACTAACTTAAATTATTTATTTTATAAAAAATAAACAACATATAAAATAATATTATTAATAAATAATTTTAATTACATGAAATGAACACATTGATATCATATTTTATTTATTTTATTATTGTAAAAAAAAATGCAAAAAGTATTTGCCATTTGCATTTTGTCATGGATAACATATTTGATGATTATTTTATAACATTACTGGATAAGATTTAAAATTATTTCAACATCATAGTAGTATGTTAAAATTAAAATAATTTAATTATTAAGTTCTTAGTTCACTCATTAAAATTTAATTGGTAAACTTTTGCTCTTTTAAAACTAAAAGCCTCATGTAAGTTAAAATCAATTTATCATTCATTCAATCATGAGATTGATAAATCAACCAGATTGGTTGATAAAATGTCATCGTTGGTGATATATTAAGCGTAATTTTAGCTTTAAAGCGCAAATAATATGAATAAGATTTAATAATGCATTTCAGTAGACGCTTCAAGCATTATCGAAGTTCGTTCATGTCCGCAAAAGTTTTAACAGCGGTAAAAATTAATGATTTCTCCTAGATGTTATTTATTAAGTATTTTTTATTTTTAATATTACGACTGGGTAAGCCAATAGGTACTAACATACAAAAATGTTTTTAGGTAATTCACCACAAAAGTGAGGGTATGTTAAACGCTAAGAACTGTCTATTAAAGATACGGATAGGTTTTGCTAGGAATATACATGCAAGCAACTTGCACAGAAGTATGCAAGTCACTTGCATGCCATTGTGCCATTACAACTAGTAACATCTTCACGCCTGTATTCCCCGAAGGACTTGGGCAAGTACACTCATATTTCGCCAGTTATATTGAAGTCTCATGTAAGAGCGGACGAGCCTTTTGCCATTAACCGGGTACAAATACCCACTCTCGTGCTACTGAGAAATTCCAGTTGGAAACCCCAATAACACTTTGCCCGACCCGGGAATCCAAACCAGGACCTTGTGCGTAGCAGTAGCGCTTCCGACCACTAGACCAAGGAGGTAGTCTGGCATGAAAATTCATGTTATAGTACTTTCGTTTATTTTATTATTACTGACAGTTCAACGCGTTTATACTTCTAGGTAATATTTATTGGATATAGTTAAATTGCCTACTCTACACATTTAGGCCGTTACTACTTTTGTGTATAATTCTTATTTCGAAATGGGGGGATAAATTCGTTTCCTTATTGTTTTTTTTTTTCAGTAAACTGCATTCATTTTAATGTATTGATCAAACGATTGATTCATACTATATTGTATGATTGATAAAATAAAAATTATCGATTTAATTTAATAAGTCATTATTCGATGCAATATTTAATCATGTTAAAAAAACGTAATCAAATTATTTTCAATTGAGGTAATTCTATTATTTTCACGAAATGAAATGCAGTTTGCTAAAAAAAAATATTTTAGACTGTATGTGATATTTGATTGCAATTAAAACAACTTTATAGATTATTTCTCAATTTTCAGTTACGATTTTAAGTGTTTTAAATCCATAATGTTGTTTTAATTCTCTACCAATACTTTTAATACAAATGCTACTTTAATATTATTACAATTTGTAATGATGAAGGTGTGTATATTAATAAAAAAGCGTGTTTTATTGTCTATTGCCTGGGATGAGCTCGTTAATGTTAGTGTTGCCATAGTAAGTTATTTCTCACATTAAGTTGTTGTACTTTAAATTACGGCAATACCGTAATAAGAAATTCTAGTTGTATGTTATTCGCTGTTAGTTTTATTAAATATCAAACACAATAATAATTATTCTGTGATTTTTTCGATTTCAAATAAATAAATAGTCATAAATCTATTCAATATAAAATTCAAAGAAATTCTACCATTAACTTTTTGTATTCAACATGGCAACACTTTCTTGTAGATATAATAATCATTCAAAATGTGTAAAATTTGTGGACATCATTGAATAAATAAAAAAACATAAAGGGGCACTTTGTGGAATCGGGGTAATTCATTAATGGCTGGGACTACTAATTTGTCAATTAGGGCTAATCATTTATAAGGACCATTAATTAATTAATTGTATTGGTTATTTAATTCCTTCCGTCACTTATCATAAGTTACTTGGATACTATAATATGATATCGTGTATTTTATGAAGTTTTTTTTTTTAAATAATACTCGTATTTTTATACGCTTAGTCTTGTAGTGGTGTCTCTAACATCATCATGCTAGCATGCGTCATATGGTCTTTCATGAAATAAGGTTGTTCATGAAATAGGGTGGTTCATGAAATAGGGTTGTTTATGACATAGGGTAATTAATAACTTGGGTAGTTCATGGTCAGTCTTGTTCAGTGGAATGGGGAGTTTCGTGCGCATTTCTTGCCGCATGCGCACTTCCTGACTATTTCGATATCTTTGGTGTATCGCGTGCCGTCCGAGCAGACCAATCTTATCTGTAAATAATTAAAATTAAGGTTTATTATGAAAGTATGACGTGATGGAGTATAAGGTAGAAACACTAGCTTAGCGCGTGAAATTGAAATTTTCTTCTTGCAGGTCAGTATCAGTTTCTATGTTGACTAAAACAAAATTCGCGATCGTCTCACGTATCTATTTACAGAATTATAATATTTAAAATCGTCTATACAACCGTCATCCTTTAACCTGATTGTCAGAGGATACTTTCCTAGGACAAGCGATTATGAAGTATTGAAAGAGGACAGTAAAGCACGTGCCGAGAATAAAAAACAGTGGGCTGTGAATAATTTAGAGAATGTATTAGTTATTATAATCAAATCAAATGTCATTTATTCAAATTAGGCTGAGAATCAGCACTTTTCGAACGTCAAAATTACATAACACAATCCTCCAAAACGCCTGCCCTTCACCACTTCCTAGCTCTTTAGCTGGGAAGAAGTGACGCAACAAACTTCCCAGCAGTGTACAGACACAACATACCTTTCTCTTCTTAGTCTTCCTGGGCGCACAGCAGTGTCCCTTAGCGCAGCCGCCAGCGCCTTGCCTGGTGTCGCGCGACACGCAGCGCGCGCCCCTCACCGCGCGACGCGACCGACACAGGCCTTCGGTAACTAGTTCACGGGTCGCCTCCTGAAATTTTAAATGAATAAAATTGTAGCACCATCTACATCACCCTATGCGTACTACGCATCACATTGACGTGACGCAGATTTTACCGCGCAACTAGCATATATACGTCCCAGCGTCGTATTAAGGTTAAGTGACTAACTATACGCCCTGATCCTTATGCCTCTATAAATAATAAAACAATAGATGCAACGCCATTAGCACAGTTTCAGGGTAAGACCACTGTCAAGCGCCTGTGATTGGCTCACAAACCAAATCAAATGATTTACTAGTGTGATTTTTGGTAATAGGTAGATACCAGTAAGATCTTATAAAATATTTACATGCTCAAAAATCTACCCATTCGCTTATTAAAAAAAATAAAAAACAGTCATAATCAGTTATATACAGAGTGGCAGTGGGAACATCGACGCGGAACCTGTTATGTTATCGTCGATTCAGTAGATCATTCTGAACACCACCTTGCGTAGAAATTTTCGCCAGATAAAAAAAAAACCATCCCATACAATTTGACTGCGAAGGTATCGAACTTTTCTATGAAAAAGCTTTCTTTATAACTGACCAAAAATGTCTACGCTAAGAGGCTAGAACCATGAGCTGAAATCATGGTTACAGTTTGCGCGCCGATGTCGCTGCCACCCTGTATACGCAGCAAGGCAGACACGCTGTTCACGTAGTGGCTACATCTCGCGGGTTGAGTTTCTGAACGAGCAAACAATAGTATGGTCTAGACAGGTTTTGGTCTGCGTATGTATGCATGCATGCGAGATTTGTATTTGGGAACGCACCTACGATGCACGAGAAATGACTAGTGCTGTGCAACGTTTTAAGAAACCACCCAATGAGCATAGGAAGCATGACCGGAGCTAACACCACCTTAGAACAAACAGACTGTGGATGATTAAGTATTGAGTAAGAACGCAACGATTTGTGGGCGCACCGAGGGATTTGCGAAATAATTGCTTTCGGTTGATCCCTTAGCATTATTAGCCCATAATGTTCCCACTGCTGGGACACAGGCTTCCTCTCGGTGAGGTGGAGTGGGCCGTAATTCATCACGCGGGCCCAGTGCGGGTTGGTAGATGTCGGTTTCCTTACGATGTTTTCTTTCTCCGTTTCAAGAGCAGTGGTGTAGAAATTATTTACATAAAGTAATGCGCCTGCATGGGCTGAAACCACGACCTACAACTTGTAAGTCGGGGCTGTTACCACTGAGCCACCACTGCTCTCCGTCCCTTGCTGCATCGTTATTACGAAACCTTAAGTTATGCAATATATGTAAGATATTTAAGGAATCACTCAATAAATCATACAGTTTAGAAACAAAATTACGTGTAGTTTCATCGATAGAAAAAAATCCAAAGTGATTTTTAAAAATCAAAATAAATCCGTAAATATGGCGTAAATACTTCATGGAAGACAGTATTTTAACAATAACAGAACTACATGTTTTCTAACCAGAGATCGGATATTCGGATGCATATTTACCTAAAGATAATTTTTAGCTATGAAAGTATGGAAGCGGCTTTATAAATTATTTTTAATATTTATTAAAAACCCCGGGATTCTTGGATTGCATAACTATTCAGATGTTTATTAATTTAAAATTAATGTTTAACCCGATACAAATATGTGTATGTACTGGAGGAGGGGTGGTTTGTATTCGTTAAAACAAAAAATAAACAAACTACTTACCTAAATTAAGACTTTTTCGATACAAAAGCGCATTCCATGTTAGCCAACATCTCAACTTTAGGTGAATATGCATCCGAATATCCAATCTCTGTTTACAATTAGTATTTGTTTACAAAGGAAAAACATTGGCGCTTAATTGGCGCGCTAACCGCCCATTCTAGTCAGAGCCGCCACGATTCCATTACTACCAGTAGTTCAGAGCGCTCTTAGGGGCTAGGAGCTATTTGTCCAGCACTCAAACTGTGGACATGGAAAACCGGCACGTACCTTTCTGCAGGCGCCTGTGGCAGGTGTCGGCTGCGAGGGCGCGTGTTCTGATGTCATCTGCTGCTTATGAGATGGCGCAGCTGCAAACGGAAACAATTTCTCACCTTAACCTAGGTTCATGTACTTAAAGGGCTAGTTCTAATTTTATTTTTCTAGTCTTCTGTGTTCTACACCTGTAGAAGTCCGGGAACTAGAACAAGAAGCCATTCGATCGAATTTATGAGTTAATTCAGTCTACTCCTTGATATGCAATGGCCTCTGTAGCAACATGAAACATGAGGCCTCAGGGGCTAGTGCAAATCTTGGAGTTCATTCGATTAATCGGGTGTAGTTATCCCACGCGGGGGTCTGTGTGTTTCATTCTTAGTTCAATCATTGTTTTGACCAACTCAATTGAATGCTAGCACCTCCTAACCAAGTAAGAATTAGCAAGCTGAAGTGACAATGGGCCGGTCACATTAGCCGTAGAACCGATGACCGTTTGAGTAGACGTGTTCATGAGTGAAGTCCGCGAATCGGCAAAGGTAAGGTAGGACGTCCTCAAGCTAGGTGGAGTGACGATCTTCGTAGGGTGACTGGTAGCAACTGGACGCGAGTGCGTGGATGGCGTGCGATTGAAGAGGCCTATGTCCAGCAGTGGACTGCTGTAGGCTGATGATGATGACCTCCTACCCAATATTCTAATATTATGAGCTCTACAAAAAGATGAGTGAACATACCTGGCGACGCTTGAACGTTGCTGATGGCTTGTTTCCGCTGCGCCATCTTGCTTCCTTGAGTGATCACTGGGGCACCACCTGAAAACAAATATAATTTAGTCAAATCTCACTGATAGAAGCATCAACCTTCACTGAGGGCCTGCAGTATCGTAGTCCGATGGAGAGCCTCCTTCTGCTATAGCGAGCTGTGATTGGCTGGTACTCACTGATAGAAGCTCTAAGCTCACACTGAGGGCCTGCAGTACCGGCTCTGCAGCGACACGTGTAGTCTGATGGAGAGCCTTCCTCTCTGACGCAGCGACCTCCTCGGGCGCAGGGGTTGGGTACGCAGGGATCCTGCAATTAGGTGATAAAGATTTTAAATCAGAAAGAGGAATAATGATTTGTTAGTCTACCACCCGGTTACTGAAACTGTAGCAGTCTGTCAATACAGTAACTGGTAATGTGGTGCTGTTCCACAAACAATGGGGAAATTAATTTCGTGTCCAGCGTGTCCTGTTGTCTGCACGCTACAGGAGTTGATAGATGCTGCTGAAAGTGCCAAGCTCGTAGCCAAATTCTGGGATGAACGTATATATGTCATCGTAAAATTGTAAACACCGTTAGATTATAATCTATCTCGCGAGATTGTGAACTGTCGAAAGATTGTGAACCGTAACATACTCGCATTATTTTTCGGTACATTATAATCTATCGGAGTGAAACCGTCAAATTGTGAACTGCATGTCGATTCTGTAACCATCTCACCGGGTGAAGTGAGCATGAGCATGGAGTGAGCTGTCAGTATCATTCTACCTGATGCTAGGAATGACCAAGCATTACAATTTACAATCATACGGTGACATATAGAGTGCTGTCGACATGCTAAGAAAAATAATACAGTAACTTACTGCCACACTCTTGGTTTGCTGAAATAATAGAAGCCAATCAAATCACTTGACGTGAGTTTGATCTCTCAAAAAATCAATCAATCTGCTTAACCTTTTCTCAACTATGTTGGTGTCGGCTTCCAGTCTAACCGGATGCAGCTGAATACATGGAGCGACTGCCTATCCTACCTCCACAGCCCAGTTACTGAGTAGTACGACATCCCTTGGTAAGACTAGTTACTGTATTACTACTGTAACGACTACGGACCGGCCCCTGCAACCGTAGTTTAATCTGATGCAATGACCCGTGTGGCTGCCACGTATAGACCGGTGATGTACTTTTTCACAAGGAGTTTCAATAGATTTTACCTGGTTGTGTCTCCCTGCGTCCTCCTGCACGAACACAGTAGCTTGCACAGCACTCGTGGGCTCATCTTCTCCGCATCCTGCTGATGTTCTCTGTACCCTGACGGCGTTGACGTAGTCCACTCGCTTGTGGTTTATCCAGGCTGCTTTGAGACAACCTGAAATAGACGAAAAGGTTTATATTTGGTCCACATAATTAGCCTATAATGTTTCACACAGCTGGGATACAGGTCTCCTCTCTGTGACCCATCACCGCCGTAATCCACCGTGCGGGTTAGTTTATTCTGTACAGTTAAACATCATCTTCAGAATTAAATAGTTCTGAGTCAAGCGACAGACAATATTAACGCACAACAAAAAACTGCAAAAATATAACTATTATCGGAACATAATTTTGATGTCCGATTTTTCAAAATTATTAAGAGTCACGTTTTCTCCGTCATTTTTAATAATATTATACCGACAGAAAGACTAAACTTAAGTACCATTTGAGAAAGAAGAAATATGCTCATCAAGAATGGGACATTTTGATAATCATATAATTAATCCCTAGATCGGTCTAATTTCGGTTTGGCACGCCGTAGAGAAAAACGGTTACCTTTAAAACTAGTAATGTTTCGTAGATGCCATTTACTGAAGGCTTCCTTAGCGATGTCTTCTGGTACTCCTCCGAGATACATCGGCCGTTCTAGTCGAAGATACTCCTTGGCACCTGAAAATTGTAAATGTAAGTAAGTAGGTATTTAACAGGATCGTGAAGAAATATCGTGATGACATTAGTGTCAAGCTGCAAAGTTGACGTCTGGAACTGGCCATCAGTGGCCAGTCCAGACGTAGCTTTTCTTTGTAGCTTGTCTCGCTTTGCTTATGAAAACCGATACCGAATCAAAGCGAAATGCAAAGTGCGCTCCGCATTAAAAAGTCAGGAAATTATGTTTTTTTTAAATAAACTGAACCAAGTTGAAGCTTGCTTAAAGAATGGTGACTCATCCAACACCACACAGCTTTGACTTGCAGATTGGTTGTTCCGCAGAGCTGTCTTTCAAATAGAATCCGAACGAAATTTTTTACTTTTTTTTCGCTCGAGAACGTCCTGATTTGCATTTTCTGCCGAAAACCTAGTTTTTAATAGTATCGTCTTGGGTAAGAACTTTACTTGAAGAAATGCAGTGTTAATCTGTCAATAATTTAATTAATTCGTTAAATCATAAATGGCACGAAATAATGATTTTGTCAACAATCAAACAGACTGCGCGGTAATAACGTAACACTGCCAATGATGCCATACCTTCATTGATGATAGACCTCGCTGGTCCATCATCCACCTTCAAAGTGAAGTTCTTCTTGATGGCAATCAGCTCAGCCTTGTGATAGTTCCCATCCGATACCATCTCGAAACTGAAATATAAACAAGAACTGATCATGTACTGATATTACCTAACATTATGCCTGTTTAAGGTAAAAGGCAGAGGTAATCACCCACATTTCGTCAGTTACGTTGAGGTCCCATGTTATAGAAAAATTGAACGAGTCTCGTTCCAAAATTTTTATCAGACTCTATATTATTTTACTATGTAATTGAAACTTTAATCCCCTGGGCTGAACCAAAAACTCCAACCTTAGCAGTCGAGCCTGCGATCACGAGGTCAACGTGGCCTTCAAAAAGTGAGCTGTTGGTGTTCCGAGGTAGGAATAAAAATCCAACATTTGTTCCTCCTGTAGAGCTGGACGGTACAATTTTGCGGTGAGTTGCCCAATTTAAATATTTAGGCCACATTGTTACTGAAGAGTTAAAAGACGACTTGGATATGGAAAGGGAGCGCAGGGTACTGGCTGTGAGGGGGAATATGATTTGCAGAAGGTTTCACGGTTGTTCAGTTCCCGTTAAATTAACTCTTTTTAAGGCTTACTGCCAAATATTTTACACCTGCAGTCTTTGGGATAACCATACCTTAAAAGCAGCCAATGCTCTGCGCATTCAATACAACAATGCCTTCAGGGCGCTGTTGAAACTTCCACCTTACTGTAGTGCGTCAGGTATGTTTGCTGACGCGCATACTGACGACTACTTTGCGATCATGCGGAAGAAAGTTGCCTCAGTAGTATCCCGAGTGAGGGGAAGCAGCAACAGCATTCTGAGGGTGTTTGCAGACAGGCTGGATGGGCCTACAATGGGCAGGTTTACCAAGCTACATGTAGGCAACATAGCTTGTTAAACCTTCCAGTTATTGTGAATTTTTATCATGATTATTTTTCGGTTTTTTTTAGTGTTCTAATATGTTACTAACATAGTTTTTAAGATGTAATACTAACACCCTATGGGCCCTGATGCCTGAGAATAAACGTTTTTTTTTTATTCATCCCGTAGAACTTAATCCCTCCACCATTTTCCATTATTTAAACTAGAACATTCCCTCCCTATTCATTCGCATCATCCCTCACACAACCGCTTGTTCTTTGGTCTTCCTCTCCCTCTCCAACTTTCAAAAGTCATATTTATTAAATAATCGCGATTCATCCCAATTCATCACAGTACTTAACTACCAAGACGTTTGTATAATATAGGTACTAGCTTTTGAAAGCAGCTTCGCCCGCTTGGAAGCCGAAAATTATCCCATACGAACATACTGCCGGGATACAAAGTACTCTATGTGTTAACCCAGGTGATAATCTATCTGTGTGCCAAATTTCATCCCAATACGTTCAGTAGTTTTAGCGTGAAAGAGTAACAAACACCCAACATCCATCCTCACAGAAAATTTCACAATTATAATATAATAGTAGAATTAATGTTATACCTATACATAGTAGAAGTGGGATGGTTGCCAATATCGTAGCTGATGCGAATCCTCCCGTTGAACAGCTCCACAGCCAGGTGCTCATTCTCACCGAAGTACATCAGCACACCGTGGAGTTGTGTTGTACTGAATACTGGAAAGACAAGGAAAAATATATTATAACAACGGTCTACCTTACCAATTTACACTGGGCCCGCGTGGTGGATTATGGCCTACTCTTTCTTATAGAGGCCTGTGTCTCAGCTGTGGGAACATTACAGACTGGCTGGAGGCTGCTACTGAGAAATTTTGGATAGAAACACCCAATTAACACTTTGCCCAACCTGGGAATGGAATACAGGACCTCATGTTCAGCTGTAGTGCTTGCGACCATTACATGTAATGTCTAATTGGAACCCACGCACTACACACCAAAAAAAAAATCTCAACATTCCGGCCAGTATTTTCCATGGAGCGACTGCCTATCTGACCTCATTGGTACCAAGAGATAAGCTTTGGTATATTTCTATTATCGTTAGCCCGTATCATCCCACTGATGGGCAAAGGCTTCTTGTCATGACTTCCAGCTCTTTCGATCCAGGACTAAAATGGCACTGGTCGTGTGTTTTATCCAGTTCGTTCCGCCATTTTATACAAGGTCTGCCGCGACGCCTTCGGGCTGTGTCAGGGCTCCTCGTAAAGGTTTTTTGGCTCACAGTTCATTGGGCATACGCCAGATGTGGCCAGCTCAGTCCGACTTCAGCTTATCGGCTTTTTGAGCAACGTCAGTAGTCAGTGTTTTTGTGCGCAGTGTGGTGTTGCAAAATATGGGATCCATTGGTCAAAATGGGAAGAATGCACATGTCCATAATCTTGTGCTTGAGTAAAAATAAAGGTTTGCTTTCATAAGCTCGTTCATGTATCATGTTCAGTAGCTTTTCCAGGCATTTTCGGTTCGTCTTATGACTTACTTTAATTATAATAATACAGGCTTTCGCCTAGTTCGACTACAGATGTCTAATTTATTTGATACCAGATTATATAGCCTTTAATACACATGTGTATCATTGTAAACAGTTATTGAAATAAACTTAAATATATTATTTATATTAAATTATTGATTGATAATAAGCTGGTGACCAATCTGAAAAAAAAAAACGAAGAAGATGAAATGTGATTTACCTAATGTGACATTGGCTTGTGGTGTGGTCCTCAGCGGTTCTAATTCTACTAGAGAATCATTGTGACTGAACGTGAGTGATGTGAGGTACTCGCAGAGGCGACCTGCAGAAAAAATAGCATTAGAGTCATCATCTGGCTAGCCTTCTTTCTTTTCTTTTCTTTTTTAAAAAACGTTGCTCCACACTAGGAATCCCAACCTTTCCGCAACTATGTTGGGGTCGGCTTTCAGTCAAACTGGATGCAGCAGAATACCAGTATTTTATATGAAGGGACTGCCTATCTGACCTCCACAACCCAGTTACTGGGCAATACGATACTCCTTGGCAAGACTGGTTGTCAGACTTTCAGGCTACTGATGACCCGTAACGACTGTCAAAGATCCACGAATGACAGCTGGGACCAACGGCTCAGCGTGCTATCCGGGGCACGGCATTATTTCAATAGAGTGAACAACAATCATTCTTGTTTTAATAACCGCCATAAAGGGACAGATTCTTTTTAAATCAATTGTCTCGCCTGGTAGAAAGCGATGGAAATGGGGTTGATTTTATATGGACGTGCCGCAAAAGATGCCTATTCACTGCTATGTTTTTTTAAATGGCATCTCGCTGGTCAACCTATGAGATTGTCGGCTGCTTAGCCCTGCTTGCCTTTGGGTGCCTCATTAAATTAAGGCCAGGGCTCAAAAACTTAAAGCTAAGCGACTACACGCTATGGGCACCCCCTGTGGGGTACGGACCTCGGCTTAGGGCGTCGCTGGAATATGGTATCAAGGGATGGGCTGGATTGGAATGATTATTATTCTGAGACGAAATTAAAGCTACAGGCTCAGTGGCACGGACTGGCTCGAGCATGGGTCTGGGCGGATGTTCAGTCCTGCTATGAAGGTTACGGGTTATAAGTAGTAGGTACGCCAGAGTTGTGTATTCACTGCATTATAATAATGTTATGTGTGTAGGTAATGTCATTTATACCTGAGTATCCCGGCGCACATTTGCAGAGGTAATCGTTAGCTGTGTTGAGAAGAGGGCGCTCCATTATAATGTCGTCCTGAAAGTCACACCAAAAACCGTTGAATTAATGAATACATTCACGGTCACACACACACCTCCATATACATATATATACACAAACTTATGCCATTTTCCTATGGGAGTAGGCAGAAACTACAGTGGCCCTAGTGTGAGTTTTTTTTAACTATCTTGATCAAACGCAACGAGCACGATCGGCGCTCCGATTGGCCCTGGATTGGTACAGGACCAATCGGAGCGCCGGACGCGGTCGATGCGTTAGATCGAGATGGTTCAAACTAACTCACACTAGAGCCACAGGACGCCACCTACGAGCCTTACATAGAGTAGAAAAGAATAGAAAACAATTATTCGACACAGACACAACACAACAGCAACAAACATATAAAAAAAAGTAAGAGAACAAAAAACATAACAATAAAATTACAGTAAAATTGTGCTGAGCGAGCCCATACCGAAAGGGTTACCATCTCAGCATTTGGTTACATACTCCTTTGCGGCAGCCTCGTTTACGTTCATAAATTTGGTCATAAATTCCCGCCGGTTGCGAGTACTTCGCAACTGACCTGACCACAACCATGACCTGATTCACGGTGTACAAGTTTATTTATTGATTATTGGCTTTTAAGAGTACCTTATAAAGACCCTGCAGTCGGTCAATACAGGGAGTCAACTTTCTATGTCCGTCAACGAAAACACGGGCTCGTCCGAAAGTAATCCGTTACAAAAAGTGCCAAGTTTAATTTTTTGGACGGGCAATAACGGAATGTTAGTTGTTATGATGCTTGAGGGAAGCTCGTGTACCGGATACGAGCCTCCCTAAAGCATCGTCGTGACGAACGACACCGTATGATGGAATGAATGATGAATATACATTTTCAAATAGTGTTGTTACCTGTAGCGGCCTGGGCTGCGGCAGGTAGCACACGCCGTGCACGCAGTCGTGGTGCGCGCAGGGCGACGTGCCGAGCGCGGCGTGCGGCGCCGCCTCGCAGTAGCGCCCCGCGTAGCCGGCGCCGCACGCGCAGCGGTACTCGTCCAGCCCGTCCACGCACGTCGCGCCGTTCTGCGGACCAAATAGGCTGTTAAGAACATTGAATCGTAAAACAACGGTTTATTATGTACAGGTTTCGAAATTGCTTGTTTAAACCGATCTATATGCTGTTTAAATATCTAGAAACAAATATTAAAGCTCTCACTGTCGTCAATCAATCCATCTGGTGGAATGATAACTCACTTCAAGGTCACCTAAGTTTGCCGATATTTTCTGTATTTTTTACAGTATTAACCGACAAAGAGTAAATGAGAAATTGAAGATCTACCTTTTGACAAGGTTCTAACCGTTTTGGATGCATATAAAAGTCACACGCATATTGGAAACAGCTACTCATCTTGCTCACCTACTAGCGAAAGTCTGCTAAATCCAATCTATCTACATCGACATAACAGACACATATGATTGATACAATGATCCGCGTCGACAGTGCAATTCTGTCCGGAGTAACCCTTAAGACAGATGTAGTATCTAGAATGGTCAGTACAAAAATAGCATACCTGACACATATGATTGATACAATCATCCGCGTTGACAGTGCAGTTCTGTCCGGAGTAGCCCTTGGGACAGGCGCACGTGTAGTGACTGTGGTGGTCGGTGCAGACGGCGCCGTTCTCACATGGGTTGAACTCTTTGGTGCAGTAGGGGATCTTCTTCTCGCAGAATTCACCTGGAAGGAGAGAGAGACTTAGTTTCAGATAGATTGTGCATAATTCTATGATGGGATTGTTCCACAGGATATAATCCTTTTCTTCTTTGAAGGTGCGAGTATAAGTGCGTTTGCTCCCTGCCTATAGGTAGGTTATTTCTTTCTTTTTCTTTTGTTTTTCTTTTAAAAACGTTGCCCCACACTAGGAATTTCTCCTGTATCGTGGGTGCGTTTACAAACATTTAAACTCACATACACAAACAGCCAGACCCAGAACAACTACTTGCAGATCATACAAATATTTGTTCCGTGCGGGAATCGAACCCGCGACACGCAGCGCAGCAGTCGATCGCTGAACCACTGCGCCAGCCGTGCCGTCTCGTGATTTCTGATCACAGATGACACGAGGTTTTTATTGCTAAACAGCTAGAAAAAAAAATCATTCATGAATAGAATATAACAATTCGCTTACCCATAAAGCCAGGAGCACATTTACACGAGTACCCTTCTAGATGATCGACACACGTCGCATTGTTCTGGCACTTGTTGGCTACACAGTCGTCGATGTTCACCTCACAGCGCGCGCCAGTGAAGCCGGCCTGGCAGGAGCAGCTGGGAAAGGCAAGGTTCAGTATTTACTTGTTCTTGTAACTTACTAGTTGTTGACGGTTTTAAATCTACGGTTAGTAAGAAAGTTACTCTGTTCCTATTTAATAAGAGTCGCTCGTAATTTCGTTACTGTTGTTTACGCAAAGTAAGCGATATATAACGATAGATATTGGCCGGTGCTGGTTTGCAAAACATGGATTGGATGTAGTAGGTTCAATTACTGTTTGGAGAGATATTGGGCGATAACAAGACATTTTGTACAAAAGAAAGGGTACACAATAGCTTTTTTGATATGTAGTCTCTATAAAGTTCCCAAAATGCGATTTTATTAGCAAGACTAGTCTAAAGTTTGTTAAAGAAAATTAAAATCGGTCTTAAAATAATAATGATAATATGTACAATTATACTTAAAATAGAGGGGAAATAATCAAAGTGGCTTCAAAAAATTTGTTTGCATCGCTGTCAACAGGAAAAGTGCCCAAAAGGCTGGCAGCATTGCTACGTTGTATGGCAATGCTTCTTCTTTAGACACTAGACATAAGCGCCTTTATTTTTAAGCGTTGCTTAAAGTTAAGTAATGATTTGCGACTTTTTAACCAAATATTTTTGACATTTAAACATATCTTATCTTAAATTAAACTATATAACTACAGCGAATAAACTAAAACAAAGCGTCAAAAAACTCATCCGCATCGCTGTCGACTGGTAATGTACCCAAGAGACTGGCGGCATTACCACGTTGTATAGCAATGCTCAGCCTCTGGCAAAACCAGCCCTTGGGTCACGGGAAGTGTCAACCAGCCGTTTGGAGATTTCCTTGTAGAGAGTATGAGTACTCGGACCCCACGGCCCGAGGGTTTCAACCCCAAACGGCTCGAAAATATAATTACCAATAATGTTGTTATACTTTCGCCGCTTGAGGTTTTCCGCCGCCGCAGCGGCAACGCCAGCACAGCACACCGACCCAGGAAGATGGGATGACGCAAGAGTATCGACACACGTTGCATCCCACACTAAAGGCCTACCCATCTTCCATGGAAATAAAGACATACCGTCCGGTCTCTTGCCATCGTCGCGAGCCAAGCCAATGGGTTCTAATACAGCAGGAACGCCGACGGTGACAAGAGCTCGTCGGATGATCTTATCTTGAATCAACGTTTATAAATAAAACCCAAGATGTCAAAGTTCAAGAGACTGCAAGTACCTACATACAATGCTCCCCCAAAAAGTATGATACAAGATACGGTACCACTGGACCCTATATTTTTTCGACTGCAAAATAAGACTCACAATCGAGACTCCAAAATATTGACTGTCCCAAAAAGTAACGATGAAAATACTCACTGGAATCTGCCCTCCTCCAGTACCCGGCAGAGCCCATGGGAACAAGGGCTTCCATAACACGCATCTATCTGGTACTGACACGAGTCTCCGTGATACCCCCTCGCGCACAGACACTCGTGACCCCCTGCGCCTCTCGCGCGGCACGAGCCACCGTTGCGACACGGGTTGCTGTAGCAACTGTCGCACTTGGAGATTACTTCTGCTGGTGGTTTTCCTGGAAACAAGAAACAGAATGGTTCAACTGGGCTTTGATTTTCGACCTCAACATAGGATATAATTTTTTGAGCACCAAGTTGTCGGTCTGAAATCTTGGTATGTCCCATTGTATCTTTTTCGTATCAACTAACGGCGAAAAAATTACGAAGATTAAACCTGGGCAGTGGTGGCTCAGTGGTTACGGCCCCAACTTACGGCAGGCGCTTTTCTTTGTGTAAAAAATTTCACCATCACTGCTCTCAAAATGGTGGCCCTCGCGATGTTTTCCTTCAACGGCATGGAATGTTTGGTAACCAAAAATTCTAGTAGTTAGGTATCTCCGCTTATATGTAGCTAAACTAAGCTACAAAATGATCGTTGATGTGTTGTCAATCTGAGCATCAAGTACGAAACGAAAACTAGTTCATTGAAAGTCTGAATTTTTTGCCATTTTGGGGACTATTTTTCTAACCATGACGCTAAGCGTCCATTTTGGAACACCAAGTTAGAACAGTTCTTGCCTATATCCATCATTAGCATACCTTTACAAACAAATGCAGTGGACTGTGTGCTGAGAATGAGCTTGTCCCTCATGGCGGCCGGTTCAGAGCAGCGCGCGATCCCGGGCTCCACGTACTCTCCGGCGCTCTTCACCCATTCTGACAGCCAGCGGGCGTTGCAGTCACAGTACAGTGGGTTCGAACCTAGAGCACTGTAAAATAGCAAAACGTTAAATAAGGTTCGAATTACGATAGGAGTGGAAAAGAGATTCAGATTCAGATAACTTTATTAGCTCAAACATGTGTGTGTACATACAATTATAAAAAAATGCATGCATGGTATTATAAGTACATAGAGTTGTGCTAACATGTTTACCATGGGGGCCATTCAAGTATTACGTAAGCAGATTTTTTGCAATTATTAACCCCCCCTCCCCCTCGTCAGCAAAAGTAAGCAAAGCTCTTAGCCCCCACTCCCATGCTCACGTAAACATTGGTAGCAGACACACAACGTGTCTGCTCACGTTCGTGTGATTTTGGAATATTGTCATCGTTTTCTTCGAGCCATTCATAGACAAGTAGGGTTGCCATATGAGTTCAAAACAATATCGACTAAAATTTAGTAGAAAATTCAAAAGTTTGAAAATTGATTCTGCTGACGTAATCACCATCCAGACACGCCCATCCCCCATGTCATCAAAAATAAGCAAATCAAAGACCTCCCCGACCCCCTGTAGTGCTTACGTAATACTTGAATGGCCCCATACAAGAGGTACGGGTTTTTTCTCGATGGGTGTCGTAAACGTGATAAAGGAGAAGGTCATGCTTTGCCAAGAGTTTAGAAGGCTTTTGTATTAACAATATTGTGCTATCGCCTATCCATTAGCCAGGTATGGCTTGAATTGGGCTAGCTTCAGACACAAACACAAATTAAGATAATCACGGTACTTACACATGAGAAATGGATTCCAAGTCCCTGAACACGCCATCAGCTAACATTGAGATGTTGTTTCCATGGAGTGACAGAACCCTTAGTTGAGTCAGGCCTTTGAGGGCATCACGCTGTAAGAAAACATAATAATTACGAATAAAATAATGAATTTTATATAGAACGACTGTCTGTCTGTGTATCTGTCTGTGTATCTGATGGAATATGTCTCTCCTATTCTCGACTATGTTTTGGTCGGATGCAGATGAATACCAGTATTTTACTGCTTATCTGACCTCCTCAACGTCCACAAGGTTACTGGGTTACATGATTTTCATTTGAAAAACTGTTAAACGTTTATAAATAAGTACATTCGTACTATTAAATAAACTCTGTCAGTTGTCAAACGTTCGGGCTTGTGAAGAAGCCGGAAGCCCAAATGTCTACTAGTATATAAAGACTGTTGAAGGGTGATCCATACTATCTATACTAAAAAGTTTATTTATTATTTATATGTGTGTCTGTCTGTTTGCTACCTTTTCACGCCTTAACAACTAAACGGATTTCGATGAAATTTGATACGCAGGTAGATCATAACCTGGGTTACGTTTTAATCCAGTAACACCTTTCTGTGGGTTAATTTGTAACCTCCACGAGACAGGAAAAAGCCAGTCTTTAATACAGTTAAAACATCACAAACCTGAACACATCTCAGCTTGTTATAGCTAACGATCAGCGTGGACAGCTTCGTCAGTCCCTCGAACGTGTTGTTAGTGATAACGCTTATCATGTTGTTGGACAGGTCCAGCCGCGTCAGCTGCGTCAAGTGACGGATGTGCTCGGGCAGGACTGACGCTATCTCGTTGGATTCTAGGTAGCTGAAACAAGACGATTTGCGTCAGCTTCAGAAGAGAATGATTTATTATATCTTGAAATAGGGCAATGGCATTGGACAACTTTCAAAAATATTCATGAATTAAGACTTGTGAAGTAGGGGTGTACCCACAATGAGCTAGTTATATTATAAATTCCAAGTAAAGGACGACAAGTCTTTGCCATCATATTTACAATAACCGGGCACAAATCTAGGGCTCGAGTAGCTACTGAGAATTTATAATGTTTTTATTTTATCATCAATGAAGGAATGGAACGTTAGTGAACTCATGACTTGTGTGAAAGAGCTGAATGCTAAGGTGCAAGTGAGACAGCTGACGTATGCCAAACGCCTATGGTTGGGATCACGTGGAAGATATTCTAAAAGGTAGAATGACAGAGAGCTTTTTAATGACGGGAAAAGACGATAAGACGTGATTTGTTATTAAGGCGTATGTGTTTTACTAGTTTATTTAAAAGAATGAACCAGTTGCTGCTTTTATTTTACTTTTTTAATGACCTCAGCTCTTTATTCACACATGAATATTATTATTCAGCTTAGAGACGTCCACTGCTGGACATAGGCTTCTCTAAGGCGTCATTACAACGCGCGTTCATCAGGTGGTCGGAAATACTTATGGCGAGCCTACCCACGCTACTGAGCCCAGGACAATAAGACAATAAACTTAGCATTTACGTTGCAAGCCACTAGATCAATTAAACATTCTTGTCGGCAACGATCGGTGCTACTTACAGTTCAGTAGTTTGTTTCGGTATGTTCAGCGGGACGGTCGTCAGTTGAGCTCGGGAACAGCGCACCACGGTACCTGCGCACGCGCACTGGGAGGGGCAGTAGTCGGACGATAAGCAGCCTTTGTCTTCAGCTGGAAAGCGAAGAAGTAGAGAATTTATTTGTGAGGTAGACCTTGGTGTTGAAATTAAAAATAAAATATAAAATCTTCCTAAAACTTGACAGTTCCCGTGGCTTGGACCTCGGCCAGAGGCTATGCCGCCAGTCTCTTGGGTACATCACCAGTCGATAGCGATGCGGAGGAAGTTTTCGACGCCATATTTAAGTTGGTTGATAGCTGTGGTGTTTTAACATCAATGCCAGGTTTTTCTCCTATTTTTTTTATAAGAGTTTTAAATAGTCACTGTCAATGTTATAGTGGTAGGATTTGAACCCATGACAACTGGCGTGCGTATATTTCACCGCATGAGCTACCACGTCAGTCGAATTTTGAAATCGTTTTTGCCATCCGAACAGGGAGAGTTGGAAAAGGTGTATACATGTCGTATAGTACACCAACTTTTCGAAACTTATGTGCAAAGATAAAGGATGATTCTGATTGATAACATCAATCTAGCACGAATCCAAACTCCAGAATGGTATTGAGAAATTTGTGATGGCAAAATTCAATAAACAATGCCTGGGGACCAAATCCATGCTCACTCTTAGACCAACGAGGCAGTTTTTCTTCCCACACTATTATTGCTTTTTCTATGCTTCTGTATTGTTTTGCCATAGTCAGGTGTAAAATTACTTACTTGTACATTTGAAGTCAGAAACCTCCAAATGATGCAGGTTGGCATCTCTCAGTGCTGCTGGGGATCTGCAGGTGGCTGATGGTGACAGACGACGGCTTCGGAGCCAGTTTGGCAGCCAGGAGATGTGGCAGGTACAGTCCAGGGGGTTGGATTCCAGGTTCCTGTGGATAGGGAAGAGCATACATTAGGTTAAGGACAGAAACACCATTGGTGTTTTTAGAGTCCCTTTCAAAACGTGCTAAACGCTTTCGCTACGCGTTCTTAAGATGCAGAGGTTTGCTGTGGAGGTTGTGCTATAGACAAGCCTCGAAAAACAAATACCTAATCGATTAGGATCGAATGCAATATCAGCTATCTTATGCATCTGTTTCGCTTTGAGGTAAGTACCTTCATAAGGGGCCCGACTATTCACCGAACTGATGGATATTCCAGATGACATATGAGCTTTCTTATAATTATAATAATTTTATCTGCGTGAAATTTTGGCAACTGAACCCCGAGGCGCTGCGCATCGCTCGGCCGCGCCATTACTACAATCGTCCTTTCTGGATTTTATTCCTTTTTGCTCGGCTGCTAAGGCTCGTAGCGTGATGTTAAATAGCCTTTAACCTTCCTCAAAATTGGGCTATAAAATCGATTATTATTGTTTCTAATCCGACGGGTAGTTCTAGAGATAAGTGCGCTCAGACAGACTTACAGAGGCGTCGAAGGAACTTTGTTTTAAATTATGTAGTGATTATAAGACAATATAAAGCTAATACTCACAACGTCGATAGCATGGTGAGATGGTCAAAGGCTCCCGGAGTGATGCACCTGATCTTATTGTCAGTAAGAGACCTGGAGAAAGAAAACAATGTAATAAGAAGAGGAAGCGACATACTGATACTACAAATATCCTGAAGGAACTTGGTTAAGTAATTTATTTTCATTTATCAGTAAAGAACCAAGCTGTGGGATCATGCTACGCAAAGTTACATGTGTTTCATTTTCTTTCTTTTTGTTTAGCCTATACTGTCCCACAGCTGGGCAAAGGCTGGCCCCAAGGAACACTTTTCCCGCGCCACCTCGAACCAACCCTCGCGGTACGCGTCCATTCTTCCGTTTCTGAGCCGACCGCGGCGGCGACGTCCATCTTCAGGCACCCATTGAGTAGAGACTTCTGCCCAGCGGTCATGCTGCATGTAGTTGATACAAGATATTTTTTCCTGTCTTTGTAAAGTAGTGTCGTAAAAATAAAAAAAAGCAGTTTGACGTTATAATATTTCGTGATGTCAATAAAGATGAATATTGCGTGTAGTTTAAGCAAGTCGTATTGCTAATGTCCTTTAATTTTTCCAATCATTCAAGCAGGTTAAGAATCTAGAAATACGAATACTAACAGTATACCCAAGCTGTGAAGGCCGAAGAACATCTTATCAGTGACTGTCTGTATCAGGTTGCCGTCTAGCAGCAACTCCTGGATGTTGGCAGCACCATCGAATGCGTTGTCTTCTATCAACGTAATACCTGGAAGATAGAAAAGTTGTATTTAGCACCTAATTAATGGAACTGATAAAGTGAATGGATCACCTTGGTCCACCTAATGTAAAGTTGTAGATAATCATCATCACCATCTGCAGTCACCGTCTGCCTGGTCTGACCAGATGCAGCCGAATACCAGTATTTAACGTGGAGCGACTGCCTAACTGACCTCCACAAACCAGTTATTGGATAATACGATACCCCTTGGTAAAATCCACGAATGTCTGCCGGGACCAACGGCTTAGTGTGCTTTCCGAGGAACGGGGGGGTCTTGGTGTGTAAAGATAGTCACCCATTCACGGATCAACCGCGGAAAGCAAAGCTTAACCTGATCCTTAGACCCGTGCGGCTGCTTACTCAGTTCAAAGTTACAGGATATTTTAATAATTTTTAAGCCTTTGATGAAAAAATATAAAATTCACTAACTTACCATTATTTCGAAGATCCAGTTTCGTAAGATCTGGAAGGCGTCCGAACAGTCCATCTGACTTGATCTGACCCAAACTGTTGTCTGACATCAATCTGTAATCAAAGTTATTTAACTTTAACACACTGTTCCCTTAGTCACGGCTAATGTCTGTAGAGGAGCTATATCAGCTTGCAATTTTATTCTGGAACAGAAATTGTTTATTCTGTAAATAGAATATGGGTGAAAATGAAAGCTTGTAAATAAGCTAGATGCAGACAAAACTTCCTTTGGCCAAGAAAAAAATTAAAAACAAATATGGGTCAGTCTCTTTTAAAGTCCAGACATGATCTTGGTCAGATCATGTGAGGACTATGTAGATTAGTATCAGAAATGGTATTTTAAGTGAAAACCACACATATTTTAGTGGACCAGTTAGTGCAGGCATTTGTCAGTAATTGTGTAGCTCATCAATGACTCAACTAACAAAGACACCAAGGCGAGAAATCATGATGAGATGTTAAACTATTTTAAGAGAGTGACAACGACATCATAAGGAAATGACTGATAAAATTCTAAGGATTTCAAAAGAGCTCTCGCGTAAATGCTTTATCTCTGCCATAAGAAAAAAATATCTCGGGACTAGAAAATCATCAGCTGAGGCGGTATCATCTTAGATATCTAGATATAAAACAGAAAAGCTAGATATTTATCAGTGTTAATCTCCTTACAAAAAAAGGAGAAAATAATACTTACAGCGCATCAGTGTTAACAGGCAAGTCCCTGGGCACCTCAGTGAGCGCCGCCCTCGTGCACGCCACGCTGACGGCGCGCGCGCCGTACTCGCACGCGCACGCCGCCGGGCACGCCGCCGCTGAGCCACAGGCGCTCGCTGATTCTTCTCCAGCTGATATGAGTGAGGAAAGGGTGAGGAATGTTAGTATTCATGTCATACCAGGCTATTATTGCCACACTGCAGAGCAAAGGCCTCTTCAAATGGCAAAGAACAGAGAAGGCACGAGAATTGATTACCACGCTCGTTCAAGGCTATTTTCTTACTAGTCACGACTAGTGCCAGACTAGTTTTTTTACTAGTCACGACTAGTGCCAGACTAGTTTTTTTACTAGTCACGACTAGTGCCAGACTAGTTTTTTTACTAGTCACGACTAGTGCCAGACTAGTTTTTTTACTAGTCACGACTAGTGCCAGACTAGTTTTTTTACTAGTCACGACTAGTGCCAGACTAGTTTTTTTACTAGTCACGACTAGTGCCAGACTAGTTTTTTTACTAGTCACGACTAGTGCCAGACTAGTTATTTTACTGGTCACAATTGGTGCCAGACTAGTTTTTTACCTTCATGACTTTGATTTTTACCCTGACGAATAGTGCCAAACTAGGTGTCGAACTAGTTCCGGAATATTTTTTTACTATTCACGACTAGTGGGAAACTAGATTATTACTAGTCACGATAAGTAACTTTACTTCTTTCGCATAAGCACTTCTACAAATAAATGAAGATGTGTGCTACTCACGTTTACATTTAAAGTTCTCCTCCCTCAGGGCATCGATCCTCTTCCTGCTCATCCGTTTGGGGGAGTCGCACTTGGCTCCCGACGTCTCAATGGGGTTCTTGCGAAGGTATGCTGCCAGCCATCGGAGGGAACAGTCGCAGGCGAAGGGATTTCTGCCTAGATGTCTGTGGAGTAAGGTTTAATTACGTAAGTAGTTGTACGTGTGATACGAGTATAGGGCATTATAATGCTGCGTACAAAATAAACTTAACTTGTTACTTAAATACAAGCTGGCCTGTATTCACCAAATGAGTGAAAGACAGTGTGGACATCACGGCTGTGCTGACCAAAGGGTATGTGGCTAAGTATGCTATTACTAGTCGCACGGGCCGGTCGATCAGGTTAAGCTACGCTTGCCGCGTTTGGTCCGTGGATAGGTGACCATCTTTACATACCAAGACCCCTCCACGCCTCGAAAATCACGTTAAGCCGTTGGTCCCGGCTGTCATTTGCGGAATTTTGACAGTCGTTACGTCGTCAGAAGCCTGAAAGTCTGACAACCAGTCTTACCAAGGGATATCGTGTTACCTAGTAACTGGGTTGTGGGGGTCAGATAAGCAGTCACTCCATGTAAAATACTGGTATTCAGCTGCACCCGGTAAGACTGGAAGCCGTCCCCAACGTAGTTGGGAATAAGCTAGGTAGATGATGGTTTAGCAGACGTGTACTTACTAATAGCTTATAGTACACCCAAATTTCGCCATGTATGTTGAAGTCTCAATGTTATAGGGGGCGAATTTTCAGTAACCGGGCACATATCCACGCTACTACTGACAAATTCCTGGGAATCGATCCCAGGCCCACTAGACCAACGAGGCAGTCAGTGTCAGTATGAGGTATACTCTGTCAGTTATGGCTTAGTCCTGTGTGGCAATGAGTATAGTTCCATGAGCCGGATACTAATCTTGATTCTGGGGGGTATACTCTGACCAAATCCTTATGGTAATTTCCAATAACACTTTGAAAGGCCCAGGATCGAACCCATACTCAGCAGTCGTACTTGGCACCACTAGCTCAGCGTGGCAGTTAGTATAAATACGAGTAACTCATTATTTTGAAGGACTTACAATGTTTGTATTCCAGTCAATGCATCGAAGGTTCCATTCGGTAAGGATCTGATGTTGTTGTCGTATAAAGATCTGGAAATATATTTCAAACAAAATACTATTTAGATTTACATTTTATGATCAGGCATTTTTAACTATACGAATTTTGGGAATACTTACAATAATTTCAAGTTTTGTAAATCACGGAAAGTATCTTTTCTCACGCAGGTTATCTCATTTGAGTTCAGCAACCTGTGAGAAAAATGAAAAGTATCATGTAAGGATCTGTAAACTATTTTTACTTTGTTCAGTTGAAGGTACTCACAACAACTGTAAAGATGTTAATCCATGGAATATTCCTGATGGTAAGTCCTTGATTTTGTTTCCGTATAAAACTCTGAAATTGAGAAAATATATTGAGTTAAATAACATGAAAATAATGAATGATTTTATTACTCTTTTTTTTTTGTTTTTTTGGTAGGAGCAAACTCTTTTACAGGTCAATATTTTAAAAACTAGATGAGGTCGGCGTTTCCTATCTGAGAAGAAAGGCCGAAACAAACTCAGAGGTCACAGTTTCTTTTAAAGTACAAACATAATTTTGGTCAGATCATGTGAAGACTTTGTTGGTTGTCAGAAATGGTCTTTTGAGAAAGAATCACACAGATTGAGAGGATGTCATGATTAAAAAGCTTGTTGTTTCCTCCAACGCAATGCAAGCGAGTGTAAACGCGATAACATCGAAAGAAAATGGGCGCGCGGGCATTACACAAAACTTGTCCCAGCCAATAAGTGATTTAAAAAAAAAGCCTTAACAGTTTTCAATCTCCATTAAATGTGCGAGGTTTGTATGACGATGTTTTCTTAACTTTTTAATGTATGAGTACATTATTAACGGCCAAAGTTCAAACAGAATTTGTGCAATAAAGCTGATTTTCAGACGTCTTTACTGAATTTGTTTCTCAAAAAAGGTATTTTTATTACGTCGAAACCTAGATATAAACCACAAGATATCTGCGTGTTCAAAATATCTGGAGGAAAATTAGTTACAATGCCATAATTACGTACGAGCATTTGTATGAGTATTATGACGGGCTGGCCGCTCTTAACGAATCTCCTTAACGTATTCCTAAAACTAAGTACTATAATTTCTCCATAAACATTACGCTATACGTAGAACATCCAACAATGGCTGTATTTTTCAAAGGAATGACTTTGTTTTATGTCGCACAGTCGCATAGTTTGTTTTTGAAACAGATACGGAAATATGCGCTTTATAAACATTTCATATTGTGTCAAGGGGGCAGCAGCGTCCGCCTGTCTATTATACACACCTCTACAACTTTGTGGAAAATTATATAATTACATATATACAAAAAAACCAAGATACACAATCAGCGTCTCAAAAACGTCCGCATAAATAGGGCGCAATGTGCGCAGGTGTCAATTAGATCGACAGTCATCTTTCAGTCAGTTTTTCTGGACATTGTAACTCTGTAAAAACTACTTTAAGTCATGCGTGAAAAGTTGAATTTGCAAAAAATGTGTTATAACCGAAGATAATATTATAATATAAGGTATAACTGAAGTATAATTGGTGACAGTTATGAGTGTTACTGTTGTTCGACACTGTGCATCTTGGGTTTTTGTATAATAGGTCTTTACCTATGAAATTGCCGTTTTGTATGAAAAAATTTAAACGAATTTTTTTCATGTATTTTTTATTTGTATTAATCGAAGTAATCACCCATGCAATCAATGCATCTTTGCCATCGCAGTGGCAGTTTATTGATGCCCTTCTTAAAGAAATCAGCTGGACGGGAGGCAACAAATTCTTCAAAGGCATTTTGTACTGCCTCTCGGGTATTGAATTTTTTTCCCGCCAAGAAGTTATCCAAATTCTGGAAAAAGTAGTAGTCTGTAGGCGCAAGGTCTGGTGAGTAGGGCGGATGACGGAGAGCTTCCAACCCCAGTTCTTGCAACTTGGAGACCGTCTGCTGTGCAGTATGAGGTCGCGCGTTGTCGTGCAGGAGCAGCGGAGACGAGCGATTGACCAATGCTGGTTGGAGATGTGCCAGCTTCTCCATCATTGTGTTCAGTTCTTCACAGTACACATCTGCAGTAATGCTCACCCCGTTTGGTAAGAAGCTGTGATGAATCACACCGGCGCTAGACCACCAAACAGTGACCATCACTTTTCTAGGGGTAAGTTTTCGTTTAGGGCATTGTTTAGGTGCTGAACCAGGATCCAACCAACTTGCTGAGCGCTTGCGGTTATCAAACAGAATCCATTTTTCATCGCAGGTAACAATGCGGTTCAAAATTCCTTCATTTGTGTGTCTGTTGAGCAGTGCAAGGCACGTCTCGACGCGTACTTCGCGCTGACGATCATTGAGTTCGTGGGGCACCCATTTGTCAAGCTTTTTTACCTTGCCAATTTGACGCAAATGGACCAATATTGTTTTGACGCTAACGTCGAAAGCTGCTGCTAATTCAGCCGTAGATTGTGTATCATCAGCTTCCACAATCGCCTTTAATTCGTCATTATCGACCAAAGTCTTCGGACGACCGCGAGGTTCATTTTTCAGGTCGAAATTTCCAGAACGGAAGCGAGCAAACCAATAACAGGTGGTGCGTTGGTTTGTAGTGTTAGCTCCGTAAACGTCGTTGATGTTGCGTGCCGCTTGTGCCGCGTTGCTGCCACGACGGTACTCATATTCCATAATTACTCGAATTTTTAACGTATCCATGATGACGAAAAAGATTGAAATGTGATGAAAATGTAACACTAATCAATAAACAAATGACTACTTTTGGAAAAAAAAATCCATGTTTTTAAAATAAAATTAATTTGAAATCAGTCGCGCGCGCGCAGCCATACGCGTCGCTTGCTTTTTGCTACGATCGGTTTAAGCGACGAGCGAAATGTCCGCCACAGTAAAGTGTCCTCAGTGTAATATTGTTATTGACGAACTGCTTTGTTTCGTGCAAAATAAGCTGTCGACCAGTGATGACGACACCTTAATTCGCATATGTTTTTCGGCCTTTAGTGACGATGAAATCAAAAAATCAAAGGCGTTACTTTTTGAATCTGTTCCGACTAACAAAAGGAATATCAAACGGAAGCATAAGGGGAAAGAACACCGTGACTTAGCCGATATAATTGGCCTGTTCAAGTCTACTGACCCTGACGTGATCCCAATTTTCGTCGCGCGGCACCTTGACAACTTACCCCCAATTACATTTGATCACTTGGATGTGACTAAGTTGCTAAAGGATCTTACCTTGCTCAAGGATGAGGTGCGAGAGCTGAAGTCAACAAGTGTCACGTTAGATCAATTGGAGAAACTTAAGATGGATCTTCAGTACGACCTCAAGTTTGGTTCGTTGATCGAGCATGCACGGAACGACCAGTGTGTGAATTTGAAACGAGGGAGCGGCAATGGAGATATAACTCTTGGTAACTCGTCATACAGGAGTCTGGAGGCATCCAATAATGCAGTGGGAAGTCCGAAAAATCAAGGAGGTGTCGCAAAACTCTCGGTTCATATTGCCGGTAAACAAAGTCCGCGTATTGACAGCGGTGGGTATGTTGCGAAGGATCGGCCGTTATCAGTGGGTTCTGTGACGCGGGCTCGCTCGCCGTCGCCCGTGCAAACAGCTGTGGATGTTACGTCACAGTCGAACTCGGATAGTAAACAAGTGCCACAGTGCGGTGATGTTTTGCCGATAATGGATAATGATGGATGGATCGTTGCAACGCATCGTAAATCGAAGCAAAACTACCGTTACGCAGGGAAAGCGGGGGTTGCTAAAGACACAGTAGGGTGCTTTAAAGCTGCTGAAAAGAAAGTACCCATGTTTATCACGAATGTGCATAAAGATTCACTTCCAGCTGACATCATAAAGCACATTGAATTAAAAACCCGTGAGATAGTTAAATTGGAAAAACTATCGATACGAAAGAAGGTTGACTATGATGCGTACAAGTTTTTTTATACCGGAATCCAAAGTACCTGCATTTTTGGCTGAAAACATCTGGCCACAAAATATAATATTTAGACGTTTTGTGCATTATAGTCAAAGACGTAAGGATGAGTACTCGCTTAAAGTCGGCTCTGTAAACAACAACAATGACTGATAATAGTTTGTTACGATTTGCCAGCTTTAATTGTAAAAGTGTCAAGCGTTCTGTTGAGGGCGTACGTGAACTGTGCGCAACGTGTGACATAATAGCGCTTCAGGAGTGCTGGCTGCTGCCGGAGGAGCTGCCGTTCCTGAGCACCATTCATGGTGACTTCAGCAGCACGGGGACGTCAGCCGTTGACACGTCTGCTGGCATGCTGCGTGGGCGGCCCTATGGAGGGGTGGCTCTGCTATGGCGAAAAAGTGCATTCAGTGATGTGTCGGTCGTTCCGAGTAATAGCTCGAGAGTGTGCGCGATTCGTGTTGATACGAGTGAAAGACCTTTAATTGTGATGAGTGTTTACATGCCCACGGATGCAGTGAGTAACCTGCCGGAATTCTCACATTGTTTAGGGCTTGTAAGTGCGATCGTGGACAGTAGTGATGTGGAGGCGGTTTATTGCCTTGGTGACTTTAACGCGCATCCGCGTGGATTATTTTTTACGGACTTGTTAAACTACTGTAGTGATAATCACTTTTCATGCGTTGATGTAGACAGGCTAGGATTGACGTCGAACACGTACACGTATGTCAGTGACTGTAACGGGGCTAGGCGATGGCTTGATCATTGTCTCTGTACAGAATCGGCTCTGAAAACTGTTCGTAATGTTAGCGTTAAGTATGATGTTATGTGGTCGGATCACTACCCATTGTTGATCGAATGCGATATCAATTTAATTCGGCCGAAAGTAAAGCAGAGTATGTCCTACGACAACTTAATTGTGTGGGGAGAAAAAAGCTCAGATGCTGTCTGCACCTACCGGCAAGAATGTCATCGGCGATTGCGAAATATTGACTTCCCTAGCATATTGTCTAATTGTTGTGATCGTATGTGTAGTGATTCGGACCACAATCTAATAATTGATTGCCTATATCGGGATGTAGTAACAGCTCTAAGGGAGGCCGCCATTGTCAGCAGGGCGACGGGAGTCATTAGCAGGGGGCCGAAGCGCGTGGTGGGTTGGAATAAACACGTCAGCGGGGCTCACTCGTACGCTAGGCTTAAGTTTAATGTGTGGCTTAATTGTGGCAAACCAACGTCTGGCACGACTTATGAGGAAATGTGTGACTCTCGTAGGATCTTTAAATCCAAATTAAGGTGGTGCCAGAATCACCAAGACCAAATTCAGATGGACATCTTAGCTAAGTTGCACACTAAAAAAGACTTTCGGGGCTTCTGGAAGTCTACAAAAAAGCACAACCTTAGACCTGGTTTGCCAGTGAGCGTCGATGGCGTGTCTGCTGAAAGGAATATTGCCAATGTTTTTAAATCCCAGTTTTGTGTCGAGCCAAGCAGTATTCCACTCCCTGAGGTGGTCGTTGCTGAGTCACAGTGTACTGTCTTGGAACCAAGTGTTAAGTTCTCAGCTGCGGACATAGCTAAGACCGTAGGTTGTATGACCAGGGGTAAGTCTCCAGGACATGACGGACTGAGCATCGAGCACCTACAGAATGCAGGTCCCCATCTGCCACGTGTTTTGGCCATGCTGTTCACGTTCTGCCTTCGTCATTCGTACTTGCCGGACGATCTGATGAGGACGGTCGTAGTACCAATTGTTAAGAATAGAACAGGTGATATATCTGACAAAACCAATTACAGACCGATCTCATTAGCGACAGTCATCGCGAAGGTATTTGACAGCATGCTTAATGCTCAGTTAAACAATATAATAACTTTGCACGACAACCAGTTTGGGTTCAGGCCCAAACTCTCCACGGATAGTGCTATACTGAGTTTAAAGCATGCAGTCAGATATTATACGGATCGCAGCACGCCTGTTTACGCCTGCTTCCTTGATCTGTCCAGAGCGTTTGACCTGGTTTCGTACAAAGTGCTGTGGAAAAAGTTGCTCGATAGGCAAGTGGCGCCTGAAGTAGTTAAAATCTTCCAGCACTGGTATGGGAACCAGGTCAATAATGTTAAATGGTCGGGAGCTCTGTCGGACTCGTACAGGCTGGAGTGCGGGGTGAGGCAGGGAGGATTGAGCTCACCAACGCTCTTCAATCTGTACATCGATGGACTTGTTGCCGAGCTCAGTAGCCGCCATGTTGGATGCTATGTTGATGATGTTTGCTTTAACAACATCAGCTATGCTGATGATATGGTGCTACTGAGCGCGTCAATAGGGGGACTCAGAGAACTATTAAGCATGTGTGAAACGTACGCTCATACACATGGCCTAAAATATAACGTCAAAAAGAGCGAGCTTATGGTTTTCAATGCGGGTTCTAAGTGTCCGACTGAAGTTCCACCAGTAAGGCTATGTGGGGTGCCCTTAGAGCGGGTAGATATGTTTAAGTATCTGGGCCATATTTTGACGTCCGACCTGAAGGACGACGCGGATATTGAGCGAGAAAGGAGGGCGCTGTCGGTGAGGGCGAATATGATTGCCCGCAGGTTCGCCCGTAGCTCCAGGGATGTGAAGATCACCTTGTTTCGAGCCTACTGCACATCTTTTTATACGAGTAGTCTGTGGGTGTCATATTTGCAGAAATCGTACAGCGCTCTCCGCGTTCAATATAATAACGCGCTGAGGGCGCTGCTGCGGCTGCCTCGCTTCTGCAGCGCATCGGGAATGTTCGCGAGCGTCCGCATTGACTGTTTTTATGCCAGCATGCGCAAGAGGGCGACCTCAATTGCGAGTAGAGTGCGGGGCAGCGGCAACAGTCTTCTTACCGTTGTAGCCAATAGGTTGGATGGGCCTTTTATGCGGCACTGGCAGGCCTTACATGCACCCGTATATCAGGCGTGGGGCAGGTAATTTTTTAAGTAGTTATCATTTTGTTTTCTTTGCAATTTATATATATAATCTTTAAGTATTTGTTTTTAGTTATTTTGACAATTTTATAATATACATTTAATTTTTATATAATTCTGACATTTTTATAAGTTTTTTACAATTTTTATTATATTTTTGGTGAATATTTTAAATTTAGTTAATCAAATATGTATTTTTATTATTATCTATTCTATATTTTAAAAATTGTTTATGCTTGAATGTGTTTAGGAAACTATGGACTAATTTTATGTCTGAAATAAATAAATAAATTAAAAATTAGAATTCTTACCCAAACAAAAATTATTTTGATTTGAAATGGCCAGTACTGCAAAACGGCAATTTCATAGGTAAAGACCTAATATCAATGATAACAACCCTCTAAGAATCATCCCATTGAATAGCTATTTCATGAAATACAGGATTGTATTGATGATTTTAATGATTAAAATTCTCTAAAATATTTGTTTCGGTCGCGAATCATATTTGAATCAACACCCAAGCTGGTACTGACCTGCAAACTGCAAAACAACGAAAAGCGGGCTGCGGCGAAATAGTTTTGAATGACTTACAAAGAAGTGAGATGTACCAATCCGCTGAAGGCATCTGCGGCTAACTTCGTGATCTTGTTATTTGACAGGTCTATCCTCGCTACTCTCTTCACTGAGGAGAAGGCGCCGGCGCCCACCTCTGTTATCTCGTTCTGTTCTAGGCGGCTGGAAAGACAAAAATATTCTTTAGTTTGTTTTTACTGGTGACCCATCAGATAGTAAGGTGTACCTTATTCAGCCTTAAATATCACCAATAACAGAGGTATCACAGTTACAATGCTATCCCGGAGTAAAAGCTGAATGTCTAGTGTATTTGTTATTGCACCAGGGCATCCACACTTACCCGCACCCACGATCGGTGACTCTAGTGTGAGTTTCTTTTAACCATCTCGATCTAACGTATCGACCGCGTTCGATCGAGATGGATTAAAGAAACTTACTCTAGGGTCACAGTTAAATGTTTCTCAAACATAACTAGCCCTTGTAGATGGACGGCGCCGCCGAGGCTTGCCCAGAAAGAGATGGCGAGATGACTTGGACGAGGGCTGTTGCGAGGTGGCGCAGGAAAAGAGTTTGTTGAAGACTTGTCGGAGGCCTTTGCCCAGCAATAGGACAGTTTAGGCTAACAAAAAAAGTAGCCCATACTGTATTTAGTTATTACTGATTGGCTAAGGCTTTCCTCCATTCTTTCCACGTCTTTCAGCTTTCTGCAGTTACAAATTCTGGCCAGAGATCATTGGATTGGTCCGTGGATGGGTGACCATGTTTTCATACCAAGACCTCTCCGTGCCTCGGAAAGCACGTTAAGCCGTTGGTCTCGGCTGTCATTTGTACATCTTTGGCAGTCGTTACGGGTCGGCAGAAGCCCGATAATCTGTCAACCAGTGTTACTAAGTATTACCCAGTAACTGGGTTGTGGAGGTCATGTAGGCGGTTAAAACTTATGGAACAGCATTTTGCTTTCTACACTGATCCAACTCCCTTGAATTGAATTGAATTTGTCGTTAAACAATAACTGCTCTCTTTCAATACTTACATCTCCGTAGCTCTATGTGGTATCGTGGCAGGCAGTTCAGACAGCAGCTTCTCCCGGCAGTCGACCGTACCCTCAGGGGTGCAGCGACAGGGAGGGGGGCAGCGGGGCTCCGCTGAGCATTCTACCGTCGTTGTGGTGGTTGGACCTAGGAAGGAAAGTTGATGAGTCATAAATAAAATACTGATCTTCGTAAATGTTTGTACCTATACTCCATTTGAAATAAGATTAGACATTTAACTAAAACGTTATCAACCGATTTTGACTTCTATTGCGTTGGTGGCATGACAAATGGCAGCTGCAGTAAACAGTTGGTATTGTAAATACTTTTCTGCTTTTAATGCCATCCTTATGCCTACGGTATAGAAATCAGAATCAGTTGAACGGACTGTAAAAAACGGTTTGTTTAAATGTCTAATCTTATTTCAAATGGAGTATAGACTCAAGTGAAGGGACGATTTTCATAATGTTGAAATGAATACTGAAGGTGCGATTAGAAAGACCATCGTACCTTTGGCTAGATGATGAATATTTGGTTTATACACTCCGTATTTACTAACTTTCAGCAAAATTTTATACTCCTAGCTTATTCATCCCAGCTTTCAGAAGCTGGGTCCGTAGGTAACAAAGTTTCCAATAGGTACTTGGAAATTGGTGATACTGTTGGAAAAGGACGGAGCTAATAGTAAATACTCGTTTTAAGGTTCTTGGAGGCTGTCTTACCGCTGCACATCAGCTCATGGGTTTCCAGCTCCGTCAGAAGAGCTCCTCTTAATGCTGCAGGCGCCTGACATCTAGAAATGCAGTAAAGATAATAGTAATTTCTAATTCATAGTAATCCTGAGTACTTGTGTGCATGATTCTAAGATCAGTTAGCAAATTAATTTCAAGAATACTTTTTAACGCATGCCAGTCCAGTACTATGATTCTTTTCGGCAATCAGAAACAGGATTTTTTTGACAATTTTTTATCTGACGCAGATGTGGACAACGTCTCGCCGCACAACATTGCAAATATTGTCCTACATCACTTTTGTCCATTTCGTATGTACTCGTAATGTGCGATGGTTTCATCGGGTTGCAACGCAATTTTTTACGAAAAGCGATGCGATGCGGTCCAAAGCGGCTGTACTGTGCGCTAAGCTCAGGTCAGCTCAAAGTTGTAATGACTCTTTCTTCAAAAGGCCCTTCCAGACATGGCCCTGCATTGTTAGACTCACATAAAATTCTAATAATATAATGTTTGGACTCTAAAAGAGAACATGACCTCTGAGTTTGTTTCGGCATGTCTCAGGGATCATTCAGCTAGAAAATACCTGCGCCATCTAATTTTAAAATATTGACCAAATAAATGTTGATGTGTCAAAGTGTCATAGAAGATCTACTTACATAAATAAACATTTCATTTTATTTCAAGCTTTAACTGGTCAGTCCTAACACGGTTCACGGTCATAGGATTTTATGAAAAAACAACGGTTATCTTTAAATGGTTGATCATTAATAATGATTAGAAACACAAAGTTATGTGATCATACCTGGCACCAACTCCTAGAATACCAGCAGCTCTGACAGTGGTCGACAGCCTCGCGACTCGACAATCGCACACGATGGGATTGTCGGTTAATCGCAGCGTGTTGAGTCGACTAATCGCAACTGGCTCCAGCGACAGATATGTCAAGTTATTGTTGTTCAAAGTCCTGAAATGATTACAAGAATTAGCGAAGGAACAGTCAAAGACACGCTGGGTGGATTTTGTGAATATAGGATGGTTAGAAAGGGTTTGACTATCGAGATGACGAATAATAGAGAAGTGTGGGAGAAAAAGAGATGTGACCCCAAATAAATTGGGTTATGGGCTGGAGAATGATGTTGAGGATGGTGAAGAAGGAGGAGGATGCCGAGATGACGGCTGATAGAGATATATTGATGAAGAACCTAACTTTCAAGGTGTTTAAATCGACCATAACCTACCATGCAGGCCCAGTGCGGGATGTCGCATGTCTTCAAAAAATTTTGGTTCTAGGACATGCCGGTTTCCTCACGATGTTTTCCTTCACCGTTTTGAGAGCAGTGGTGGTGAAATAATTTTATTTACGCAAAGTAAACCGCCTTAATGGGTTCGAACCTACGACCAACAACTCGTAAGTCGCAACCGTGATCACTGGACCACTTTAGAATTGTCTCTTAATTTTTACACGCTTTATATCAGCTTCACTTGTATGTTCTTTTGTTTGTAACCGACTCCTTTGGACGCTATTTTGACCCACTTTAAACGGTCAGATTTCATTGAAACTTTGTAAACTTATCGAGGACCGATGACTATTCAATAATCAAAAAAAAAAAATGAGAAAAATGAAAAGAAAAGGAAAAAAAAATCACGTTTTTGTAGTTAGCAGAACTAAAAAATAGAAAATAAATAATAGTTTAAAAAACGAAAAAACACGCTTTAAAAACCAAACTAAAAAAGGAAAAAATAATTTAATTCAATTAAAAAGCGTGGGGTAAAATACCTCAAAAAGCACCCCACGCTTTTTAATTGAATTAAATTATTTTCTCCTTTTTTAGTTTGGTTTTTAAAGCGTGTTTTTTCGTTTTTTAAACTATTATTTATTATACAATGTTCTCACATATACGAAGCAACATGATTAATGTAGCCAGGATTTAGTAATATCTTGATTTAAAAGAGTGTCCTTGGAGTTCCTTGCCCGTTCTTCTCCATATAGATCTACGTTTTGGAATGGGCAACTAGCTTCAATTTTCCGACTAACTGATCATCTTTTAATTTAAAAGTACCTGTTGATGGTTTCATTGAAATAAATGCTTTGAGTTTTAATGCACACATGCTATTCCAACCAGAAATGAATTATTAGGTTAAGGGAGAAGCTGATGATGACGAGTGAATGATTGCCATACTTGATATGTGCCGTAGGTCCCGGCTGTCATTCCCGTATCTTTGACAGTCGTTACGGGTCGTCAGAAGCCCGAAAGTCTGACAACCAGTCTTAGCAAAGGGTGTCGTATTAACCAGTAAGTGGATTGTGGAGGTCAGATAGGCAGTCAGCTGCATCCGGTTAGACTGGAAGCCGTCCCCAACTTAGTTGGGAAAAGGCTAGGCTTGTATTATGGGAACAAAGCAATTTTTATAATGATAGACATCGATATATTTGGAAAAGTAGTAAGACATAGTTGTTCTTTGAAATGACTCATAAACTAGACGAATTCGTGAGAAAACAGAAGTCTTTATAACAAATGAAAGGCCATCAATTGACCTGAACTGACCTAAAGAATATTGATCCGACCTCTGTCTTGAATGAAGTCTTATTGAATCCAAATTTGACCCAATTACTGGTTCACGAGGAATTAATAAAATTGTTTGATCAAGACTTTTATTTGATTACTTGAAAGGAAAATGCCTTTGAGGTTGAAAGAGACGGGAATTTGGTTCAGAAGCAAATAACAAATATACCATGTTTAATGGGGCTTATGGCCAAGAATAACAGCCAAATGGATCGATCGATCAGGTCAAGCTACACATGTCGCGGTTGGTTCGTGATTAGGTGACAATGTTCATACCAGACCACCACCATATGTGATGAATAACTGCATCAATGTTTGGATGCCAAAATGGTAGAATATACATGGATTCTTAATATTATCATTCTAATCACCTTATTGTAAATACCTACATTCTGAGCAAATAAAATAATATTATATTCAACTAGATTCCGCCCGCGGCTTCGCCCGCGTGGTGGTCAGAAAATTATCCCGCGGGAACGTACTACCGGGATAAAAAGTATCCTATGTGTTAATCTAGGTTATAATCTATCTGTGTGCCAAATTTCATCCAAATCCGTTCAGCCGTTTTTGCGTGAAAGAGTAACAAACATCTATCCATCCATCCACCCATACTTACAAACTTTCGCGTTTATAATATTAGTAAGGATTCTATTCCGTGTCTCGGAAAGCACGTTAAGCCATTGGTCCTGGCAGTCATTTGTGGATGATGATGATCCGTGGAAGCCCGAATCCCTGACAGCCAGTTTTTGTCAGATTGTACATGGAGCGACTGTCTATCTGACGACGTCATCGTGCTGCTGTAATTGGTATCGATATCACGGTAAATCATATTTTCTCATTTGAACACCAATCTTTTTTATTTTATTTTAGATATCGGTGCCCATCGCGACGTCAGTTTCGTTAACTAATTTAATTTGACCCAGTATATAACGTCCTAACCAAATCAACCAACCAACGATTTTCTATTCTGTATTTTCATTCCTCTAAGTACCTGGTACTTATTGACTGGCCTGCACTGTCCTCCCATAACTATTATCACTGGAATTTGAAAACATTGTAAAAGCCAATTATTTTTAAAAGAGTAACCGTGGAGTTTCTTGCCGACTCTTCTCCATAGGAAACGACAAATTGGAACCGTGCACCTAGCTTCTGACGTTTCATAAGTGCCCATGCAAGTTTAGGTATGTGAAATAAAATAATTTGTTTTGATTCAAAAATGAACTCCCATCTAGTCGGGCAGTGGCCCACCAGACACAACACCCATCTGGTCGGAGGATGCGCCCTTTTCTATAGACGATGAGAAAAACTTTACCCTGTTACGGTTGTTACACATTAAAGAAAATATTTAAAAAGGCTACTTACAGTACTTCCAAACTCTTCAGGTTCTCCAGAGCCTTCTCATCAATGCACTTGAGGTGGTTTCCATCGAGGTGCAAGCTCTTCAATGCTGTCAATCCTCGGAAAGTTCTTCGACTGATTGCCGTCAGTTCATTGCGACTTAGATCCCTAGAATACAGGATAAGTATTAAATGACTTGATTAAGAATAATGCGTCGTGTTTTTGATGAAGGAGTATCCTGCGTTTAAATAGTCTTAGCTCTTGGATTCGGCAGAATACAGGATGAGTTTCAGATGACACGATAATTAAATTTTAATGTTAATTTACTTTAGTTGGAAAGAATACCGTGTGTTAACGTAGTCTTGATCAAAGAAATCTGTTGTTAAATCTCATTTCTGTTTTTTATTTCAATCAGCCAATGACTAAGAAAGGCTTTGAATGTTGTTGAACTGTCAAAATGAAAGCGATTCTTACTGAAAGTGTATTACCTACGCAACTCGGATTGTAGTTAAGACGAACGATTTAAAAATGGTTGTGTCTTTTAAAACAGCGGAATTTAAAGAATGTTTTAACCGGATTTATATCGCACATCGAATTTTAGTTTTTTTGTTGTTTATTATCATCGATTAAAATATTAACGTTTAAGAATCGAACTCTTGACGTCAAATTAGTAATTTGGACAGGTGATAGCAAGTGACACTAGTTATATAATTGGTAGTAATATGTATAGGATTATCAGATTTTAAAGCATTAAGTTTTCATTAAAACAATTCAGGTATTAGTTTCAGTTCTTATAAGATACAAATCCCACGGCTTATTTTAATTTCTAAATTGTTATTTTATTTTTGTTTTAATTACGGACGCTTATAATGTGCACGTCTTTTTACATCGTTCTCACATTGATAATTTCAACATAATGATGTAACCAACTGTTTGTAATAATATCATGATTTTAAAAGAGTGTCCATGGAGTTTCTTGCCCGTTCTTCTCCATAGGTACCTACGCTTTGGAATGTGCAACTAGCTTCATCTTTCTACCTCACCGACCTTGACAATTCAAAAGTGCCTGTAATTGGTTTATTTGAAATAAATGCTTTGAGTATAAGATACAAATCGTTGGAAATACTATTCGTAAAACGATGTTCACCTGGACGGAATAAAATCGCGGGATTATTTTGCGCACAGGATTTTCAACTCTCCGAGTTCAGCCGAGCGTTGAGAATCCAACACATCTCATCGCGTCGAAATCGAACAGTGTGTTACTTTTCGATTCTCAAATGTGGGCGCGAAGCAGTGTACAGTCAGCGTCAATAATATCAGGACGAACAGACTGTTCAAAATGATCTAAACAACTATGAAAAGTAAATATTAACTCAATGACACAAGGTATGTTTTAGAATGAAGACAGTACACGACAACTGTCATTCTGACAAGAACTTTATCCAATTGAGATAAAGTTTAATTTTTTTAATTGTTGAGATCATTTTGAACAGTCTGTTCGTCCCGATATTTTTGACGCTGACTGTACTGAAGATCGCTGCGGTTTTATTAAGTCTGTGAGAAGGTGGGCTGTTTAAGAAAAGTTCCTGTTTTTGGTTATGTGATGCTCTTGCATTTTAGTTTGATTACATACACTCTTCAGTCTATCCTTTGACAAGCGTATGGTAATCAAAAAGATTGGTATTGTGAAAAACTTTGTTAAACCAGGTTATAAACTATATTCGTGCCAAATTTCATCCAAATCCGTTCAGTCGTGATTGAGTAACAAACATCCAAACTTTCACATTTATAATATTAGTAGATTTTTTTTATTTACACTTCAAAGTCACAAACAAATATTTAGCCCTGGTTCTTGTACTAGGACATTATGTACCATAAGAACCAGTTTATAAAAAATATCTATATTCAAAGTCAAAGTCAAAGTCAAATCATTTATTTCAAATAGGCACTTAAAAGGCACTTTTGAACGTCAACATTTACATTAAAATAGAATTGATTCTAGTCGCCCCTTCCAAAATGTAGTTTCGTATGGAGAAGAATGGGCAAGAAACTCCACCGTTACTCTTTTAAAATGTTTCCAGTACAATATTTAACATAGTACATTCACTATATGATTATGTGTGAAAACGATGCACCCAGAATAAAATTACCATACCAAAATAGGTAAACAAAATCAAATTGAAGCAATACAGATAAATTAATTCTGTGATAGATACATGGTGTTCACACATTTACAAACATTGTAAAAGTAAGTATAGGTACGATTTTCCTACAATTTCTTTCCATTCCTCCAGAAAGTATGAAAAAAATACTTGTTTACTACCAAAGTTAATTTATTAAATTATTGATTAAAATGAGTAAAAGTATAAACACTGCCGGCTCCCTCTCGTTAACAGCTTGCAGGCATAGCGTTAGGGGTGTAAACAGTAGTTATAGCTGTATAAAGCGTCTTCGCACGCCATCCACGATGCTAAATTATTAAACTTTAATGTGGCAGCCCTAGGTGTGGAAGAATAGTGTGGAATTGCCTGAAAGATTTATACCAAAACTTAGAGACCCCAAATTCGAATATTTTTTTTAAATTGTAGAGCACTAAATTAGCTTATTCCCGCAGCTTTGCCCGCGTGAATGTTGCAAAACATCCCACGGACGTCCAACCGGGATTAGAAGTACACTTTGCGTTATGATCATCCAGGTTATAAATATCAGTATCTAATATGAATAATATTAGATATCTACTTATATTTATAACGCCACGCCAGCATCAACGATATTATTCGTCGAGCCCTTGTCACCGCCGGCGTACCAGCGATATTAGAACCAAACGGCTTGGTACGTGACGATGGGAAGCGACCAGACGGCATGACGTTATTGCCTTGGAAAGTGGGTAGACCTCTGGTGTGGGATGCAACCTGTGTCACTGTCAGCACGGCGGGCTGTACTGTCGCCGCTGCTGTGGCTGCTGAGACCTTCAAGCAGCGTAATTACTGTATGTAACCTTATGCGTAACTACAGTTTGAGCCGATTGTAGTCGAAACGCTCGGGTCATGGGGCCCGAGTGCACGTCTCCTCTTTAAGGAAATTTGTCGCCTCTTGGTCGACCCTTCACATGACCAGAGGGCTGGGTCATTTTTTGGCCAAAGAATTAGCATTACCATTCAACGCGGCAATGCTGCCAATCTTCTGGGCACGTTTCTTGATGACGCGTTGCGAAAGAAAACTTCGACGCTTAAATATGCCTTTGTTTTGTATTTATTTGTTTAGTTAGTTAGTAATTTAATTTATATTATTCTATTGGTTTTTATTAAACTTTAAAAATAATCATATTAGGTAATAATAGTTGATAGCCACGCTATCGAATTAGGTTTAGAATCTAGATAATTGTAATTAAAGATAGTTGTAAGAGGTAAATAAATAAATAACTAAATAAATGATACACTATCCGTATGCCAACTTTAATCCATATTCGTTCACCGGTTTTTGTCCTGAACTAGGACATGAATACTTTTTAACCCAATATTGCTACGGGATCGAGACTTATGCGGATGAAACTGCGGGGTACAGTCATATAGTCGCAAACAAAATAAAGCAACATCTACTAATAAAAACCTCATGAACAAAGCTACTTACACGAAAACAAACAAAAGACAGAAAAGAAAATGTTTTGTTTACCACACAGAGTTCACAGCACGCAATCTCCCGTGAGTCAAGTCATCTTAGCACCAAATAGGTTTATCCACTATAATCCAACGTTCGGAACAGGGATGGGCAAAATTGTTCTCTATCTGTTTTCACTGAATTATTGATGGAGCTCTCCAATTGGCTCTGTTCACGACAGTAGGAGGTAGACAATTTTGGACGAGGTATAAGAGATTTCGGATTTTTCTTTTGTGTTGCAAACGAAGGTTATAATGTACTGTGGTATACTTAATATTAGAACTTTGTAACTTTTCAATTAGTTGTCTATTCTACCTAAACTGTTAACAAGGATTCGGTTAAAAAAAATATATATATTACCTAGCTGTTCGGTACATTTTGACTTTAGGTATTGCATTTTTGTACGAAACAGCAGATTTTTGTTTTGATAAACGACGAAACATTTCTTCGTTAGGGCTCTAGAATCATGTGCTGAATTCAAGATTACAGTATGGGCATTGATGTCTCTGCCGCCCTGTATATAAATAAAAATGACATGCTGCTCGTAACCATTGATATATAAAAAAACCCAGGATACACAATCAGCGTCACAAAAACGTCCGCATAAATAGGGCGCAATGTGCGCAGGTGGCTGAACAGTATCGTCGCAATAATCTTTCAGTCAATCGTTTTGGACATTGCTTTGTAAAAACCACTTTAAGGCATTCGTGTAAGGTTGAATAAAAACAAAACGTGTTTTGTCATAACTATAACCACTGACGTATTTATTGGGGACAGTTTTGAGTGTTACATTTGTTCGAGACTGAGAAGATGCAGATCTTGGGGTTTTTGTTTATCGATGCTCGTAACCGCATCACTTGAGAAGCCCGGTTAAGCAGTCACGGCCTCTCAAGGCCAACTGCGAGATGCCCGACAAAAAAAAAATCACTTGAGAACGGCTAGACCTATGTGGCTATTTATTGTTTCAAAATTTCGTAATAGCTTGAATAGGTGTTTAAACGTAAGCGCGTGTAAACACCGCGCGTGCGTGCGTGTGGGCGTGTTAAGTTTGTACACGGGCAATCTATGGGTCAATTGTACTAAGAGATCGCTGGATGCCCTGCGAGTCCAATATAACAATGCTTTCAGGATGTTGTTGAGGCTGCCTCGTTACTGTAGCGCGTCGAAAATGTTTGCGCAAGCCCTCACCGACGGGTTCTATGCAATTATACGAAAAAAACTGCGCAGCTACTGAGGAGAGTGAGGAGTAGTCGAAACAGCATCCTGAAAACTGAGCCGAGCTTCGGCTCTCCGATTGTACAGCAGTTTGTGCGGAGGTTGATTTTTTACTAACACTTGGCAATAAGTTATTTTCTAGTATGTTACTAACACTATATCGATATTTGTGTCCGAAATAAAGTTATTTTATTCTATTCTATTAAATAAAAATTCGAAAACTTGCTCTGAAATCCAAAAAAAATCAAAGACTGAAAATGTCTAGGAATTATCTTCTCATATTATGTAAACAAAATTGAATCTAAGTCATCTTGGAAACATTGAGTAAATGTTACGGCCAAAGCAGAAATAAATGGTTTTAAATTTTATTTGGTCTATGTTGCCCTTTTTCAGGGCGAAGAACCTTTTCTCCCGTTTTATATGTTTGACAGCATCCTATGCTAATATTGAGCCAATCTTTCGTCGCTCAAATTGATTCGGTTAAACGAAATTTTCTTCAGGGTTCTTGGAAAGATTTTATTAGACGCTTCTTGAGCTTTTGTTCCAGTGGTGGTAACCACTAATGCTATGGAGCATTGCACTTACATGTGCACTCTGCTGGGGAGTTTTTTGCGCCACTTCTTCTTCCCAACTGAAGCACTATAGGAAGTAGTGAAAAGCGGGCGTGCCCGGGGGACTGTCTTATATAATTTTTACGTTGAAAATGAGCTGACTCTCAGCCTTATTTGAATAAATGACTTTTGATTTTATGCATGATGTCCTGGGTCGGGCAAAGAGTTTTGGGTGGTTCCATCAGAAATATCTCAATTGACTGTCTCGTTGGTCTAATGATCGCAAACACTACTGCCGAGCATGTGGTCCTGGGTTTGATTCCCAGGACAGGCAAAGTGTTATTGAGTTTTTACATTTTACATCTGGAATTTGTCAGTTGCATCCTGAAGTCCAGACTCTGGAGGTTGAATTTATGGGCATAAATCCAGACTCCGGGATGCGTCTGCCACCGGGCGGTTGGTGGCAATAGGCTCGTCCCCTATTACATCATGGGACTTAAACCTAACTGGTGAAATATGGGTGTACTCTAGGTACACCACTGTCCAACGCTTCAGGGAAACAAGGCGTGATGGTAAGCTATGTTAACTTTCTCAGTAGCACCCCAGAGGCTGGATATCTGCCCATTTAATGGCACGGTGTCCATTTCTGTATTCGTTCATTTCCGTGTCACATTTCAGCCCGGAATTACTCTCCCTCTCTCATCTGTGACAATTAATTATCTAATGCATACTTAATGAAGTAATATAGTGACATCTATTTATAACCCTTGAGGGTGTGAGCCAGAAATGTATAAATATGTAATTGACTTTTCCCAACTCTTCATTTTCTGCCCAGCCTTTTCCCAACTACTTACGTTGAGCTAGCTTCCAGTCTAACCAGATGCAGCTGAATACCAGTATGTTTCATGGAGCGACGGGTTGTGGAGGTCAAGTAGGCAGCAGTGGCGAAAGAACCATATAACACGATTCCTACCTGCTTCCCTTCGGGGATGCGCATCGGCAACTCTATCGCTATTAAAAAATTGCACGTCAATGTGGCTACTATTGTCAAAAAATATAGTTACACTAGGGGTATTTAAATCATCATAACATTCAAACAACAAAAACAGTTATTTTATTTAAAAAAACATCTGAATTAACCCGGCGCCAAAACGTCATAATCGGGAACTAAAAATTCATACACACATGTCGCTTTAGGTGACGTGGCACCGCTTGATATGCATGAGACCAAGTCGCTGTACAACGAGTGACAGAGACAGTTTTAGAAAAATGCGTCACCGAGAACGAGATGGAAGATTATTGCACATTTTATTTGGTTATCAGCTGTTTCAGCTGTATCAATTTTATTGTACTTAATTCCTATATTAATTTTAGAATGACAGTAAGTATTATTTATTGATAAGTCAGTAAGTTAAAGCTGACTTCGCTTCGGTTTCTCTCTTAGAAAAATTTACACCTCGCCGCTGGTAGGCAGTCGCAGTAATTACTGGGTAACACGATACGCTTTTGGTAAGACTGGTTGTTAGACTATCAGTCAATTGACGACCCGTAACAAATGTCAAAGATCTACAATGACAGCCGAGACCAACGGCTTAACGTGATTTCCGATGCACGGACGGGTGTTGATGTGTAAAGATGGTCACCTATCCACGGACCAACCGCGGCAAGCGTAGCTTAAAGTGATCGATCGACCCATGCGGCTTGTATTACTTCCCCTAGAGCCCCTCTTTTTAGTGTATAATATATGTGTGTCTTTAATTACTGTAGTTTGTTTTTAACCTCGTTAATTAAAATAAATAAATAACTAGCCTTCTCTTTATCATTAGCTAGCCTAGAACAATAATTCGTTGGCAAGACATTGATGGTGGTCGCCATTGTCGGTAAAATATAGGAACCCGGTAACACAATGCCAACGGCAGCAAGACTTTGTAAAAGTCTCGAGCGCTCATTAAGCAGTTCTTAGTTCCGGTTGCGGGCAATATGGCGGCGGGGTTATTTCCGGTGCAGCTCAGTCGACGTCTGAGTGCCATCCGGAGCGGACGTAGTCTACTTTGTGATGATATTGCTATTTTATTGAATTTGTTCTTAATTTGGATTTTAATTTATTTTTATACTAGCTTTTGCCCGCGTGTTTGTCGAAAGTAATCCGACGGGAACGTACTACCGGGATAGAAAGTATACCTATTTGTTAATCCAGATTATAAACTATCTGTGCGCTAAGTTTCATCTAAATACGTTCAGCCGTTTTTGCGTGATTGAGTAATAAACATACAAACTTTCACATTCAAAATATTAGTAGGATTTCGTCTCCTTTTTTTATGAGAAACGATGCTCAAACGGATCAACAATCCGTTCCTTGCAATACTGGTAAAAAATAATAATAATGTAGGATCATAATTTTATTAATAAGGGGCCATTCAAGTATTACGTAAGTACTACTTGTCTTTGCTTTGCTTATTTTTGATGACATGGGGGATGGGGGGTCTGGATGGTGATTACGTCAGCAGAATTTATTTATTAACTTTTGGATTTTCTACAAAATTTTGTCGATTTTGGTTTAACACATATGGCAACCCTACTTGTCTATGAATGGCTCGAAGAAAACGATGACAATATACCAAAATCACAAGTAAGTGAGTAGACACGTTAGGTGTCTGCTACCAATGTTTACGTGAGCATGGGAGGGGGAAGTAAGAGCCTTGCTTACTTTTGCTGACGAGGGGGAGGAGGGGGGGTCAATAATTGCTCAAAAACTGCTCACGTAATACTTGAATGGCCCCTAAGACCTTATTCTATATTCTATTCTGTGTATAGCAAGAGCTGAAAGAGGCCGCAGTCTATACAGGCATTATAATTAATTGATTACTCACCATTTGCAATTCTGGGCACACTGAATTTACGAAAATGGGACATAAAACATGGTTGACAACCCCATTACAAATCCTCTGTACTCTCAAAGCTCCACTGACATACATTGAAGACCCTCACGTGTGCTGGAGGCTCAAAATAATTAGTTTAAGTAATTATTCTATCAAAGAGGCCCCCGCCGGAAGTGCCTCCATCTTGTGCAGCCGCGGAATGGCGGCCGGAAGTCGAGAATGGATCCTTAATTGGCGGAATATTGTGGGGCCTTTGCATGTTACCTATATTTTTTTAGGTTATTTTTGTTTGTGGTTTTATTAATGAAACGTTGTTAGGTTTATATGCTTTGGCTAACTTACATATGACATATTATGTAACTCATGTTCTATGTCTCGTAATGTTTTTATTACTTTATCTATGTATGTATAGAATCAAGTCTATCCGACTAAACAGACAGCTGTGCTGCTGGGGAGTTTGTTGCGCCACTTCTTCTTCCCAGCTAAAGCACTAGGAAGTGGTGAAGGGCGGGCGTTTTGGGGAACTGTCTTATGTAATTTTGAAGATTGTAAAGTGCTGATTCTCAGCCTAATTTGAATAAATGACTGAAAATTTTGATTTTATGCTTTCTTAAAAGAATAGATTTCAGTACCTATTTTAAGGTCTAACCATTTTCGATTAATTGATAGTTGTCTTAAGGACGGGTATTTAAAAAAAACGATCTTTTTAATTTTGTTGATAGTCAAAATTTTACTAAACTGGAACGATTTGGAAAAAAGTACCATTTATTTATGCAAGGAAGTATTTTTATTCTGTATCGTGGAGATTCAAACCACCACCTAATTGCGTAACACACTATTAATTAGAATTTGAATATTTTTTAAGGTTATTGCTAATACATTGATTATTATCAATACTTCATTCGTTCGAATTTTTTTTTCACAACAACGTACCTAAGTAACGCAATGAATATTGTTGAACTGTCAAAATGAAACTCATTCCTACTCTTATGTAGCGTGTTAAATAATTACCCCGCAGATCAGATATCTTTAAACAATACAAATTACAATTGATTTGAGTAAGAAACCTACCCGAATTCATGAGCAAAGAAAACCAATCTAATATCCTTAAAATGAATCCTTACAATAATCCCTAAAGTGCACCAAGCTTAAGTCGGCCATTTTGGAAGAAAAATGCGGGAGAATTGCAAATGGCGGCTCCCAGCTTTTGTGGAAAGTAGCCGAGCATAGAGTACTCAAGTTTCTCTTTGTGAAGTTGTGCGAAAAGAAATGTATTTAGACGCAGTTATAAGAGGATGCAGTATTTTTAAAGTTGTGTATTTCATTGTTAAACCTATAACATATGTATGGTAATGTTTCGCTTGATGAGACAAACAGATTTGTAATAGATTTTATCACTACATAAAACAAAGTCCCCCGCCGCATCCGTTGTCTGTCTGTTCGCGATAAACTCAAAAACTACCGAACGGATTTTCATGGGGTTTTCACCAATAGTCAGAGTGATTCATGAGGAAGGTTCACGTGTATAATTTCTTGAGGTTTTGTGTAAATTGGTTAGCGAAAACCGCTGGCAAAAGCTAGTATTGAATATAAATCTGCCTTTATTGATGTCTCAAGGAAGGGCAAATGCCTTTTTAAGGTTGTACCTACCCAAAGGGCACCAACGGGATTCTATTACTAAGCCTCCGCAGTACGTCTATCCGTCCATCTGTTTGTCAGCGGGCTGTGTCTCATGAACCGTGATAAGTAAACAATTGAAATGTTCACGGAGTGTGTAATTCTGTTCCCATTATAACAACAAAAAATAAAATACGTACAAGAAACATGTTTTTTTTTCACACACAATCACTTTAAATTAAATACATTTTGTTGCCACTATTTAATACCACAATGTATAAATTAGTACCACAATACCTTTATAAAAGTGCGTACCACTTCGTCCGTACCCATTCAATTATGCCAAGTAAAGTGTCTCGGCACTAAAAGTGTCATTTTCCCATCGCGTCCCCTAACACGGTTCCCATGGGTTTCCCGTGACATACAGACGGAGGCATATCTTCACGATATATAATTTATAGGGGGCATTTAATTTTCTTTCGGAAAAGGGAGCGTTTGGAGGGTCTTTACTCGACTTGTGTTGGGAAGTTGGGGTGCTGTGTTTTACATGTTGGTATACAGTTTAAGAAATAGTTGTGTGTGTAAAAAGTATTTGATGAAAGTATAAACAAATGGATCAGAAAACGTAAATGTGGATGCCAATTTGTAATGCTAAATACAAATTGAGTACCTACTTTGATTTGATGATCTGTTTAACGTTTTCCTTACTATGTTTGGGTCGGTTTATAGGCCTGTAGGCAGTCGTTCCAGGTTAAATCCTGGTGTTCAGCTGGATCCAGGACACGAACCCTAACGTAGTTGCAAAAAAACAACCGGCTTCCAAAAAACACTACAAAGTGAAAAATTACTTTAATTCCGTCTTTGGAGCTGTATTTAATTTTTTTGTCACCGCCTTCCGAAATTATAGTTATTTTTCCCTTTGTAGTGTTTTTTTTGGAAGTCGGTTGTTTTTTTTTTTGGAAAATGTTTTTTTAATACTTTTTAGTGGTTCACATGTGCTTACCCCTTCACAGCGTACCGGCGTGGTGGTATGGTAAGAACTGGTGTAAACAATAGACAGACATGAGATTTCAGCAATCCCAGTCCATTTGCTATCATTTATTGAGGAGTTCCGTTGCCTATCTTCGAAGTGCTTCATCAGATCTTCACCAAATTCAAATGGGACCACTCCGAGAAAGTACTCTTCCAAAAAATACCCAAATCGCTTCAAGTGTGCCTATAAAATTTGAAGAGTTCTCTCTATTTCTCCAGGACCCCATCTTTAGATCCTGACTTGATGATCATGACCTCGGAAGTATACCCTTTCAAACAAAAAAAAAATCCAAATAGGTAGGTACTGTAGCCATCTTCGAGTAATCGGGGAACATACATAAAAAAAAAGGTTTCGACGAATTGAGAACCTCCTCCTTTTGGAAGTCGGTTAAAAACAGTCAGCTCCGCTACCACCTTACTGACTGACTAATACTATCCTCAAGGCATGAAAGTTTCTTCATGCCGAGAGACGAAGGAAAACATACGAACATCGAGATATCCCTTTTAAAATAAAATTGCACATTCTTTTTCTTCCCGGGACCCGTATAATATAATTTAAGTAAGTGCCCCATAATAATATTGTATTGACAAACTTTAGGGTGCAAACCCTTATGTTAGACGGAGAAAAACATTATGTTAGACAAGGATAGAGGACCTTTTCAATTTGCATACGGATAGGATTTTTTATATTCTTACTAGCTGACCCAACAGAAGATGTTTTGACAAAATGTTTCAATAATTTATCCCATAAAATCCCATAAAAAAAGTACGTTAAGTTCTTCCCAAAGGAGGTGGGCGAAGGTTCATAGAAAGTTGGGCCTGACGTTACAGTAATGATTACTGCATTATTTTATTTAGATAAAAAATACCATTTCAAAAAAACTAAAATGTTTAAGACTGCTTAATGGGTGAAAAAAATATAGGGTGTTATTGGTTTGTACAAAAATAACGTTGTTGCGTCATAATAAGTTATTCTTACACCCAGCTCTCACGTAAAAAGAAAAAAAAAAGAAAAAAAAATTAAAAAAAGTATCAGATTGTAGACTATAAATTATTGTAAACGTTGATTGTATTTTACATCGAAATCCGTTGCCGATGAGGCTGGCCTGAGTCGAGTAGGTCGCAAAGTCACCGATTTCGTAACTTAGTTATTAAGGTTAAACAAAAAAGGTTTATTATTTCCCCCGACCGACCCTTGCTCGTTGAAGCGCCAGCCCGCGCCGCAGCTGAGCCAGTAGCTTTAAATTCCCCGATCAATAATAATGCCAATATTTTGATCCAGCCTGTCCCCAATGATAGCTGTCCCCCTATCAGTGACGCCCTGAGCCGAGGCCCGTACCCCACAGGGGGTGCCCTCAACGTGCAGTCGCTTAGTTTATAAATTTTAGTTTGTAAGCCCTGGCTGGAGGCGTTAAGATTAAATTCTTAATGGCAGCCCCAGGAAAGCCCGGTTGAGCAGTCACGGCCTCTCAAGGCCAACTGCGAGATGCGCAAAAAAAAAGAAGTTTATTACTTTTTTGCTTTTCAGTTTTTTCAACACTTTTTGCTTAATTTTTGTAACACACAACTCAGCATTAAAATCTGTGAGTGAACAATCAACCATCCCCAGTTTTCCTATCCTTAGGGTTGGATTTTTTTTGTTCATAATGTATATGGGAGCAACTTCGGGGTATACCATTTCCAATAAAAAAATAATTATCAAAATCGGACTACTCTGTAAAAAGTTATGCGTGGTCATACATTAAAAAAAAATACGCGTCGACTTGAGAACCTCCTCCGTTCTTTCGTCGGTTAAAAAAGGGACACGAATACGCTACCTAACAGTTCCGTTGTTAAATATAAGGCAAAGGAACTATTTGATGAAACTACGGATTTATCATTCAACACGCACTATAAGATTTTGTAGATCTTAGAAAGAAAAAACTAAACGTGGTCTACGTTTAGGTTTTTCTTTCTAAAATCTAGAAAATCGACTACAAAATCTCAAAAGTATTTAGGTACCTACGTCATGCGAAAAGTTGCTAGAAAAAGTAGCTAAAAAATATAGCTACAAGTTTTATTCAAATGTAGCTGCCAAATACCGAACAATTGTTAGATCTAGCAATAAAGTTGCAAAGTTACGGAATGAGTTGTTTGACGTTTGACCTGACTTTGACATGAGTCCACTTTGTTGCCTATCTAAAAAAATATGATGATCGTGAAATCGATTTAAATAATCAAATCAAATATTAATTTACACGGAGCGACTGAGTACTAGTAATTTACATGGAGCGACTGCCTTTCTGACTTCCACAGTTCAGTTACTGAGTAATACGATACCCCTTGTTAAATCTGGTTGTCAGATTTTCGGGCTTCTGACGACCCGTAACGGCGTCAAAGATTCACACGAATGACAGCCGGGACCAACGACTTAACGTGCTTTCCAAGGCACGGAGGGGTCTGGGAACGTAAAGATGGACACCCATCTACGGACCAAAAGCGGCAAGCGTATCTTAACCATATCGATCGATCCGTGCGGTTGTTATTACTTAGACACAAGCCCTTCCTCAGCCATTTCTATGATATAAGTAGCTAATATTTCAAGAAAATCAGAATTTATCACATTTCTCCACGTCTCTTTATGGTATAATCAGAGTCACAATTTTAACAAAATGTCATGGCGTTTTCTATGGATTTGTGAAAGCATTCCTGTGTTTCACTTTGGTATAAAAACAAATTGCCCTGGGGTGGGATGTAGGGAGTCAAATACCAATGACTTTTCCAAGCTGCATTTAGTTGTCCGTTGGTAGGTTCGTATCCTAGGTCGAGCAAAAGTGTTCATATGTTTTCTCTTTCTGTACTTTTACACGCTTTATATTAGCTTCACTTGTATGTTTGTTTGTATGTAACCGACTCCTTATAGCGCGATTTTGACCCACTTTAGACGGTCAGATTTCATTGAAACTTTGTAAACTTATCGAGGACCGATGACAATTCAATAATTAACAAAAAAAAATTTGAGAAAAATGAAAAAAAAAACACGTTTTTGTAGTTAGCAGAACTAAAAAATAGAAAAAAAAAATAGTTTAAAAAACTAAAAAACACGCTTTAAAAACCAAACTAAAAAAGGAGAAAATAATTTAATTCAGTTAAAAAGCGTGGGGTGCTTGACATTAATTGATTATAAAAATACCTCAAAAAACACCCCACGCTTTTTAATTGAATTAAATTATTTTCTCCTTTTTTAGTTTGGTTTTTATAGCGTGTTTTTCAGTTTTTTAAACTATGTATTATTTATTTCTGGTAAACTCCAATTATACTTTGCCAGCGGGTGTAAGTTGCATAATACACTTAAGGTGAAAGGTCCAGGGTATACCACGAAGTTCATAATATCCCATTGAATGACTTTTTCATGAAATAGTCATTCATACCAAATGGGGGGGTCCGCAAGGGCCGATGCCTGCTAGGGGTGCGGGTTGTTCGAAAGAGATACCGCGGCCCCTGGCACACAGGAAACTGAGGGAACACGGGTGGGTTTTAGTCAGTAAAAGTCTGACACGCCTTCCCGCTCCACCCAGAGCGGGAGAAGTTATTTGATGATTTCCCACCAAAAAAAAAAAAACATAAAAGGTTATCTTGATGATTATAATTATTATAGTTCTGTAAATATATACAGCAGTGGTGGCCCAGTGGTATCGGCCTCGACTTACGAGTTGTAGGTCGTGGGTTCAAAACCAGGCAGGTGCTTTAGTTTGTGTAAATAATTTTCATAACCACTGCTCTCAAAACAGTGAAGTGAAACATCGTGAGGAAACTGGCATGTCTTAGAACCGAAACTTTGATGACATGTGACATCTACCAACCCGCACTGGGCCCGCGAGGTGGATTATGGCCCACTTCCTCTTACAGAGAGGAGGCCTGTGTCCCAGCAGTGGGAACATTATGGGCTGATTATGTGGTATAAGTGTTACGGTCGTCGCGGTCAAGCTACGCGTGCTGCTGGACAATTACAGGCCGGTATTGTAACACTGCCCGGGAAATGATCCCACCTTTCGACGGTCCTAATGAAGATTTATGTTACCCAAAGTGGTCCTAGGGTCCATTGGACCATGTACCTATCCTAGAAGGGACATCACTATAACTAGGGCAGGAGATAATGAAAAAATTCGATAATAATATCCGTTGGTACAGTCACACTCATATAAATCATTTGCTGTCAGGATGGTAAGAAACGTGCGCCGGCGCTGGCCTAGTGAGGGGACGGTGGGTTATCGATGTATCGATAAAAGTGGTGCATAATTAAATCTTGATAATAATGGTGGTTGTACGGCATCGATACATAGTGAAAGCGAGGTATGCCTAAACTATTTTATGTAACACTAAATTATTATGTTCAGTTAATAGTTACAAAATGGTTAAACGTTGTCTGGACCAAATACAGCGTCCAATATGAAATGAATATGAAATCTGAACTATCGATTTGCTTACAGTTCGAAAAAACGTTCAAATGCTGAAAAGTCCCTGAAATTTAAGGCACTAAACACATTAAAATATGAAAAGCGACGATGGACAACTGAGGATTGAGTAGTAATTGATAACATTTTGGAGTGTGAACTATTTGTGGCTGTAAAAATGATTTATTTGGACTACAATAGCGAATTTAATATTCACATAAGTAATATAAAAGCGAATAGACTTAAAAAATAATATAATTAATACCTTTGCTTATAAAAAAAGCGTAAAGAATCACAGGGCATCAAAAATTCGTCCACATCGCTATCAACAGGATAAGTGTCCTGCTGGCAGGTAAAAAATGATTGGAATATACAATTTTACTGAGTAACGTCACTAACACACAGCTCAAACTTTAACAAAATACCTGTAATCCATTTAAATTTTTGGTCTATTCACCATTACTCAATTGTAACCAAATGCACAACCATTTACAAGTCTAATTGAACAAACTTCTCGTTTATTATTTCAAAGACAGAAAAATAAAAACAAGTAAGTACGTAGATACCATTCATACGCCACACGCCACTATTTCCAACAAAACAAATAAGAATAACACCACAAAAGGCAGCCAAATCCGATTTACTTCATTACAGCTAAGCTTCCTCACAATGAAACGAACGTGCTTCAACATAGAGCGAGCAAATCATTCATTCCATTCACTCTTTAGTTTTATCGATATAAAAGTGTCGAGGTAATCCCCTCACTAGTGCGGTGGACACGTTCAATGAAGCGGTTATTGTTGATCTGTTATTTGAGAGTGTAAGGAATGCATCCGGTTTTGCTTGTGTGGTAGTTAAAGGTTGGAAGCTATGAGATTTGGAGAGTGTAGGTAAGATGGAATGCTGCGTCACTTAGAATTTTCAAATAATTCAGGATAAGGTAGGATTAAGGAGAGGGTTGTGGCTAAGTAATAACAGCTGCACGACTCGATAGATCAGGTTAAACTACGCTTGCCGCGGTTGGTCCGTGGATGAGTGACCATCTTTACATACCAAGACCCTTCCGTGCCTCGGAAACCACGTTAAGCCAAGGTCCCGGCTATCATTCGTGGATCTTTGACAGTCGTTACGGGTCGTCAGAAGCCCGAAAGTCTGACAAACAGTCTTACCATGGGTATCGTGTTACCCAGTAACTGGGTTGTGGTCACTCGATGTAAAATACTGGTATTCACCTGCATCTGGTTAGACTGGAAACTGACCCAAACATCGTTGGGAAAAGGCTAGGCAGATGATGAAGGTAGGATTAAGGTTGAGAAGCCGCAACAGCTTTTTGAACTCATTGGCAAACAGTCTAAGGAAATGCCAAAGCTGTGGCGAGATAGTGCTTCCCCACCAACCCCATTAATTCCACCTGCTGAAAATCTCGCACCTGGAAATGAGTTGCCTTAGTTTACCTAGAAGTCTTTAAATAAACTTCTAACTCAGGTAGGCCGGACAAAGAAGTAAAGAAAACCTGCTCAGGTGGAGATTCACAGATGACTCCGCCCTGGAGTGTAAATGTAGTGCTGTCCCACAAACAATAGGGCACTTAATATTGTGCCCAGCGTGTGCTGTTGTCTGCACGCTACAGCAGTTGATGGACGCTGCTGAAAGTGCCAAGCTCGTAGCAAAATTCTACGCTGATCAACAGACAGTCCTGTTCTTTTTTGGTTTCGGAGAAAGCCGTGATCACACTATAACGGCTCGCCTACAGAGCGTTTTTTGACATATAAAAGTCAAATACCTGAGATCGAACCCTCGTCGCTCGAGCCCAGTTTCCTGTCCCTCGCACTCTCTGCGCTCAACGTTTTCCTGGACAATAGTGTCACAGGTATAGGCCTGACTGTGATGTGTTCGCGGATGAATGGAAGAAGATCTGGTCAGTATGTCCAGAGTATTGTGAAGATGATCGTACGACTCTCGATTAGTTGTATACTTTATGGTGTACTAGCTTTTCCCCGCGGCTCCGCTCGCGTGGATGTCGGTTATCGCGTAATAAAGTAGCCTAATGTCCTTCTTCATATCCCAGGCTATCATCATCATTATCATTTCACCCGAAAGACGTCCACTGCTGAAGATACGCCTCCCCCAAAATGGGGGTTTAGCCATAATCGCCACGCTTGGCAGGCGGGTTGGTGATCGCAGTATGGTGGTCAAATGCATAGAGAACGCTGCTGTCTCTGCTTCTCTAGTAAGTCCCTTAGTCGCCTTCTACGACTCCCACGGGAAGAAATGGGATGATGCTATTCTTTTACGTCCGGCACCACACGGAACCAGGCTAGAACTCTGCCTAATTTCATGACATTGGGTTCAGCGGTTTAGGCGTGAAAGTGTAACAGACAAACAGACAGGCAGAGTTACTTTCACATTAATAATATTTATCTTCAACTTATGTAATTGGCCTTGGCTTGGAAGAGATTTAACATAAAAATGTTAAATCCATCTGATGCTATTTTACATGGAGCGGCTGCTGTCTGACTTCCACAACCCAGTTACTGGGTAACACGTTACCCATTTCCTTCCCCCATACTCAACGTTGATATGAAATCGAAGTTCAATGTGTAAATAAAAAAAAACCGTTTTGTTCAAGCGATCGAAAACCGATATAACAAATACGATGACCTACCAATAACCCGCAGTTTTATATTATTACTATATAATGTTTGATATTTCCGAAAGAAGCCATTTTCTTGTCGTTCGGGGCGTGGGACGTGGGGAGGGGAGGGAGGAGTGTGAAGGAAACCTTATAATACACGCATGGCTGGCTCAAAGACGTCTTTGTGTTCTTACAATTGGAGAAGGAATTGTTGGGCAATCTTTATAATTTTGTTTTTTGAAGAGATATTTAGTTTGTCTTAGTCTTAGACGACAGTTAGTGGCTTTATAGCAAAAATAAAAAATAACATCGATTAACTTCTATGCAAATTAATAAAATTGAAGTGTCTGTTTGTAATGTAAAAGTAACAGCTTTTACTAAATGCTTATGAAAGTAAACTATATCTAACAAAAATTGTCTATTTGTTTGTTCTGGCTAATCTCTGAAACGACTGGACCGATTTTGACGAGACCTTCACTGGCAGCTAGCTGATGTTATAAGGACTAACATTTTTGGCCTAGTAACAGATTCGTTTTTTTTTGAGGTTGGTAAATCATCGAATAACTTCTCCCGCTCTGGGTGAAGTGGAAGGGCGTGTCAGACATATATTGACTAAAACCCCCCGTTTTGAATATTTAATCAAATATAAGTAAATATAGGTACTAATATTATTATACTCATACATATGATATAAATACTTAATTAAATATAACCAAAAATAAACATACTTAAATACACATAAATATAATAAAACAAATAAGACAAACAATGGGAAAACATTATCGTTGTGAAGATACTGCCAGCTTCTTGAAGAAAACTCTCGTGTGATGCTTTTAGTTCCAGCTCTTTAGTCTGTGCGTTGACTGTCAGTGAATGATTTTTAAGATTTTTGTGAAGAAGATACACGTGTAAGATAAGTTTGACGATATGTACAATAGCTGTTGTTAAAAAGATAATTAAATAATTTGAGTAAGTTTTTCCATACCACTTGCAATTTCTGTGGATAAAACCAAGTCGGTTCATAGAATAAAATGTACTTATTGTTGTTAGGATTGTAAATGACGGATATATAAAAGATCAAGCTATTAAAAACCGAGGAAAATCAATTTTATAATGATTTAAATGCCGCGTGCCGAGTAAATAAATAAACATCATGTTAAAGTGCACACGAAAACTTATTATCAAATTAAAGTAAGTAGCTTTTCATATACATTTTTTTCTAGCTATTAATTACATTAATGGAGCGAGGTGAATTAAAGAAACAGTTTAAAACACGTCAAGTAAATAAAACTTCCCAAATAAAAGCTGGGTCTGTATCCTCGGCCGCCACTGTACTATGCATCTTTTATCCTTTTCACGCTCGACTAGAACTGAAAGCTCTTTCAAAGTTGCTCTTTTCAAAAGATATGTATAAAAGATACGTTTATCTTTTTATTTTACATTTTTAGATGTAGAACAGTAATGTTAAACTATTTTTAACCGACTTCAAAAAGAAGGAGGTTATCAATTCGACATGGTAATATTTTTTTTATGTATGTTCGGGCATAACTTCGTCGTATATAGACAGATTTGCAAAATAAATGATTTTTATGTTCGAAAGGGGTTTATTCTGAAATGGTCCCATTTAAATTTCATATAGATCTGATGATGCGTTTCGGAGACAGACAACGGAACTCTTCAAAAAATGACAGCAAATCAACCGCGATTGCTGCTATCGCATAAATATGCATTGTTATGACCCCAAGGATGATGAAATTTCAAATTAGTGTGGGGTAGGTACTACAACTAAAAAGTGAAAAAAAAACATTTTCCAAAAAAAAAAACAACCGACTCCCGGATAAAAAACTAGTGTGAAAAATAACTTTAATTTCGGAAAGCGGTGACAATTTTTTTTAATACATAGCCAAAGTCACCGACTTCCGAAATTAAAGTAATTTTTTACTTTGTAGTGTTTTCCGGATTTTTGTTTTTTTTTTTGTTTTTTGTAGATTATTTCATAATGCCTGCTCTCATAACGCCGACGAAAAACATCGTGAGGGAAACTGGCTTTTCCTTGAACCAATAATTCGAAGACATGTGACATCTACCAACCCGCACTGGGCCCGCGTGGTGGATTACGGCCCGCAGTGGGAATATTATTGGCTACTTATGTATACCTACATATTTGCGTGCACCTTTAAGAATTACAGGAGTAATATTATGTTCTATTGCCAAATAATATAATTTCGCATGATATACCGTACATAATTAATGCCACATCACGTGCAAGGACGATGCGGGGCATTAATGTCATTACTTCACACCGGAAGCTGGAGCAGACCACCGGATGCCGCCATCTTGTAACGGATGTGCAGGTTAAATAGATTATTATGTTATTTTAATATTATGTCAGTTAGGTGGTTTGGTTTTCATGCCTCTGTGAACGTAGAGGTTGGCTGGAGGTGTCATAATAAGTAGTTTTTTTGATAATGAGGTTAGATAAGAGAATAGGGTCAGGGCTTTTTTGTCACCTACATTTCATATACTTTGAAACATGAAAACTTCTTTACGACCGAAAATGGATTTTCCGCCGAACACGAAACAAAAGGTTTAGGCTTAAGGCTTCTTCAAAGAAGCGCGACGTGACAATGGTAGAACAATTTCTGCGAAAACTTCAAGGAAATTGTTCTATAAGCGTCGTGTCGCGCGTGTTTGCAGAAACCTTAATTTTCGACACAAAACGAAAAAGACAAAAACTGTACACTGAAATCCAGTATGTTTTGTTTTACACCTAGGGAGAGAAGGCTTTCAAAGAAACAAAACACGATCATTCCTTTACAGGATAGGTACCTACAAAATATCGCATTTTTCTTGTTGTATAAATTGATAGTACTCGTATAATCATTGATTGGTGATTGGTGTTGTGTAAGATTAAGTACCCTGTGTATCAGTCAAGATGAATGGACTTCAAATGTGCACATATTACGACAATAAAAAAAAATAAAAAAACATTTACAAGTTGAATTTATTTTTGTGTTGATTTCAAAGTTTTTGAAGTATATTAAATTTATTATCAGTACAATAAAAGCTAATGTTACAGGGTTGGGTTAGCCCTACGGGTTGGGGTCACATCGTAGTGTGGATTAGCCCTACAGGTTAGGGTCACACCGTAGCGAAGCTCAAGAGATGGATCAAGCTAACACCAAAATATTTTATTTTATAATAAAAATAATGTGTACCATATTTTGCTCGAAGATGAGCTTACTAAAAAGTGCACCTATTTCCACCATTTTAATTTTTTTATTTTTGTTGGTTAACTGTTAAAAAGACGTAAAAAATATCTAATGTTTTTTGTTAATTTCACATTATTTGAATAATTTAAACTATTATATTTATGTACATTAAAAGCTCATGTTACGGGGTTGGGTTAGCCCTACGGGTTGGGGTCACACCGTAGCGTGGATTAGCCCTAAGGGTTGGGATCACACCGTAGCGAAGCTCATGAGATGGATCAAGCGAGTACTGTTAGGCCATGGGATTTTTATGACGATTTTATAACGTTTTTATGGGAAAATTTTCTCTTTTTCATTCGACCGATTTGATTTGCAAGATTTTATTTAATATTGCTTAATATTTTTTTGTTAGATTTCGTCTGTTCAGAGTCAGCGGTGTATTTCCAGAATAAACTGAACATTTTATAAAAATCTGCCTGCGTACTCCAAACTAGTTATGCTGGGGTCGGCTTCCAGTCTAACCGGATGCAGCTGAATACTGATATTATATTATGGAGCGACATTGTGACCTCCACAACCTAGTTTCTGGGTAGGATGATACCTCTTGGTAAGTGAGGCTTTTTCTGAGCAAGGCATGAATAATGGCAAGCTTCAATAAGTTATTTGAGTTGATGCAATAAACATTTTTTTTCTGTTATAGAAGCTTCCTTTTTACTAAATCAGGTTGGAACCTTCTTGAGATAATTAGAACCTAAGTTGTATTTTATATTTCCCTATTGGAAATATAGGTCTAGTTTGTAATTAAACAAAAATCCTCCAACAGGATTTATTTTTAGTTAGTAGGTTTTCAGTGTTTTTCTTAGACCGACAAGCTTAGTAAAACAAGATTTTAGCTAAAAAAATACGTGCATAAAATCAAAATCCATTAAAGAGCCTCGATCGAAAATTTTCTCACAAAAACACAAAAGAAAATCGTCACAAAAATTTCTAAACAGTTTTGGTTGTTTTTATTGTTGTTATATGCTAGCGGCGCTGGGTAGAAAATTAACAAAATTATAATAAAAGTATATAGACATTGAAGAACCCGGTTTTAGGCACAAGCTCGTGGGGTTGGGGAGATGAGTGCTGGAACGTTTTTAGGGTATGGTGAAGTCAAAATGCTCCCTAACTATACCACGGCAGAATAAACCACGACAGAATATAGCACGGCAGAATATACCACGACAGAATATACCACGATAGAATATACCACGGCAGAATATACCACGGCAGAATATACCACGGCAGAATATACCACGGCAGAATATACCACAGCAGAATATACCACGGCAGAATATACCACGACAGAATATACCACGGCAGAATATACCACGGCAGAATATACCACGGCAGAATATACCACGTAGTCCTACTATTTCAGCTATTTTTATAACTTTAAGACAAGAAGGCTACATATACATACAGGGTGTAAAAAGACTATTTAAAATTAAATAATTGTCATTTAAAACTTGTTTTCTTAAATTATGGAACTTTTACCTTCAATATTTCCCTAACCAGAAAATTCCAAGATAAGCTCCAGTATAAGAAACACTCGGCTTTATTAAGCGTCTTTTTACAACTGTTGTTTTGTGAGTCGATCTAACTACGTTCTAACTATAGACTGCTGAATACATTTTAAAATCAACCCATCTGTGGCTTCATATGATTTGCCAAAAATACCCTTTTATCAATCATAGGTGGTCCATACAAAACGACACATACTTTCTGCATTTAGAAAAATGTTGCAACCTAACACCCATTCCTAAAATCAAGACCCATAAGATACTCATCAGTCGATGTCGAGACACAATACAACGATCACAACGATTGATGTATCGACGTCTGATCTAAAATCGATCGACTAAAGTTATCTACACCAGATATCGATACATGTATGTGTGATGATTGATCGTCTAAAGCTACAAGCCACAAGCGAAAGTGTGAGTCAAGTAAGATCCTATTTAATGTCTACTATTCTGACCCGACTAACCTTTGTTACTATTCAGGATATCAATATAGCGAAGCTTCTTTAATCGACTTTTTAGTGTCGGTACACTATAATTCCCCGCGTGTTTTTAGTTTCGTCAAAAAGGCCTCGATTAACCTTGATTGCACTTAACATACTAGACGAAAATCGTCTCGGGGAAGATTTGTATCCTTTGTGACATTAAGTGAATTCGAAGTAACTCCTATTTTTAACCCCAACGGGGAAGCTTCATCTCACCTGGTGGTAAGTGATGATCAGGCCGAAGGTGAAGCGAGCTTCACCAGGAATACTTAACCACAGAGGAACTGGCTATCATACCTCTAACTGCCGAAACACAACAATTCTGTTATCATTGTTGTTATGGCGACTGAATAAGTTAAGATGGCAGTACCTAGCTAGGCGGATTTAGAACAAGTTTGACCAATAATACCACCAACAAAACCGAACAGAAAATTTAGCCTCTACTGGGAATTGAACCCAGAACCTCTGGGTCTGAGATAGGTGGTCTTATCACTAGACCACAGAGGTGGTTAAATTTTTAAGCAATATAAAGGACAGTTACTCGAAAAATCATCATATTTATCACTCTACCAATACTGACAACTACTCAAAGCTATTTCCCTAATTGTACCCTTGCGAAACGACTCTCCCGCACTAGTGGCATACATTACCGCTTCAAGCTTATCTCCCCTCATTTTGACTTCACCATACCAAACGCCCAACACCATCCAGGGGTAAGTGTACACCAAGAACCTTGGAACAGGGACCACACCATTGACCTGCTACGCCAGGTCAACTACTCACAGTCTCTGCAGGTGTCTTAGTCTCAAAAATATCCCCTCTGGCAAGTGACCCAGGCGGTTATTGTTGAGCCTCCTGGAAGGAAATATTAATATAGACCAGCGTTTCTTAACCTGAGAAGATCTTTGACTGCTTCTTTTAAAAACACACTCTGAAATGACATTAATCCTGGTTCAGAAGAATTACTTTATGAATTTTTGTGAACCAGTAAACAATACTTAAGATATTAAAAGTAAAATAAATAAAATAAGTCTTTCTTATTTCTTTAAAAATTTACACAGATCTAGAATTTATTTTAAATATTAAAGTTTATTTTTTCATCAAAAAATCTAAAATAACAAATAAAACAGTTGTTTTCTACTGAAAACAACTGTTTTATTTGTTATTTTAGAGTTTTCATTGCATACTGAATTAATTTTATTTTTGGGCAAGGCGTAGTTAATACATAAAATGTGATTATGAAACTAAGAAGGTTAAGAAACGCTAAGACGACGCTGCAAAGTTATTGCATACGGAACAATCGCCATCAGATATTCCAATTCGTCGCATTTTTCTGTACGACGTAAGTTTGTAATGAGGTTTCACACTCCAGACTTTTTTAATAGTTTTAGAATTGAAAACTTACTCTGTAGCTGCAATCGTATAAATACTTATGGTAAATAAAGGTTACAGAAATGACCTCGCTTTATGATTTTTGTTTGTTTTTTCCACAAAAGTTTTCTCTAACTAATTATTAATTCTCTAAATTCTAAATTGAAATTACTGCTCGTGTAAAGTATTCCAGAATTAAAATCATTAAAATGTCTGCATATAATTAAAGAAAAATTAATTAAAACATTATGCAAATATACTTACAGTCGTTCTAACGCGTTCAGCTCTAGGAAGGCGTCCCTCTCGATTGTGTGTATTAGGTTTTCTGATAGTTGTCTGTACAAAAGAAAAAATATAGCACTTATAACTAAATTATTTTGGGACAACTGGAAACTCTATAGACGAATAATTAAATCTATTAATAATAATTAAACGATAATTTCTATTAAGAGAACTAACTTTAAAAATAATTATAAAATAAAATAAAAGAGAGAGTGTTGTAAATAGTTATTTCTTATTTACTTTGTTTACTTTATGTATTTAATTCATTACAACAAGAATATATTGTACACTTTTAATAAAAGTTAAAAGCTTTTGCCAAAGCTTTTGAGTACCTAAACTAATTTGAATTCTTCAATATCATTAATGGATGTGTCAAAGTGCGGCCGTAAATGAATTAATATAAAAAAATTATAACTATTATTCATTAAATTATTATTTTTATTTGTATGCCTATATTAATAAATTTAATTACTAATATTTACCATCAGCGTATTGAAGACATACGTTTGTGCTAACAGAATATTAAAAAAATGTTAAAAGTTAAAACTCACAATGTTTTCAAGTCTTTCAGGCTTTGAAAGTCGCTCTGAAAGATGATTGTGATGTTGTTGCCTTGAAGATCTCTGAAACAATAGAAAAATACGATGATTTTATTTTTGTGATTTTTATTTTATTTAATGTCTTTAAGATAACGAACAATAGCGAAATTAAGCTTAATATTTTTATACAGATATTTTACAAAAGACTTAAGTAATCACGCAACCAGCAGCGTTATCCACATAGTATATATAATCTTTCAAATAAATCGTTCAAAACGGTAAGAAAATACCGGTAAAATTGAGCAGTAGCACTAGTATGTATTTTTTTGGGAAAACTATTTTACAGGTCAACCTAGGAGGTTGTCGGCTGTTTAAACGGGCTTTCCTGGGGATGTCTTAAGAAATTAAGGCATCCAGCCAGGACATACAACTTATATAGTAAAGGACTACACGCTAAGGGCACAAGGGCACCCTCTGTGGATGATAAAAGATGATATACAAAATACGCGGAGACGAAGTCACGGGCCAAAGCTATTATCTTATATTCTTGACATAAGAATCAAACCTGGAACCCCACAATGCACAGGTAACAACTGCCTGCACCATACGGCATACCACATTAAAACACAGTCGCCATGAAAAGACTCCATGTAGTCTATGGCATCAATAAAACTGTTTATATCCTTAGATTACAGACGTTGATACTAGTTGTAAATGTTGGGAGTTTACAACTAAATTGTGGAGTATTATGACCCTTGAATGTAGCACGATTTTAGTCCTTAAGGCCTTTTTGTATCCGGAATGAGGTGATCCGGTAGAGTTCATCAAAGTGTACAGAATTAGCAAGCTGAAGTGGCAATGGGCCGGCCACATTAGCCGTAGAATCGATGACGTTTGGGGTAGACGTGTTCTTGAGTGGAGACCGCGAATCGGCAAACGTAAGGTAGGACGCCCTCAGGCTAGGTGGAACAACGATCTTCGCAGGGTGACTGGTAGCAACTAGATGAGATTTGCCGAGTATCGAGCTGAATAGCGTGCAATTGTCTAGCAGAGGACTGTTGTAAGCTGATGATGAAGTCCTTTTTCAAGTCCAGAACACAACTCCATAACAGTATTCTCCAAAGGGCAGACAGACGGACAGAGCTTTAGAGCCATATAAAGAAGAAATAAATCTCATCATCTGACGTCAGACGTCAAATTGCAAAAAAATTAGAAAATCTGAATTTCGCAGTGTACCTGGCCGCTTTCCACTTAAGTAGTTAGTGCCACACGGAATTGGCACCATTAACTCATATATAGGTAACTATGGCACCCCGCGGTCACACAGAAATGGCACTTAAATGGCACTAAGTGCCACTAAATGTGCACACTTCACTAATGGTTTAAGTGCTTCACAACTTAGTAAGGGCGTTTGATGTACCTTTGATTATGAATATAGAGATGTGTGGTTTTGGGTCATAGTGTGAAGGTAACCTCTAACTAGAATATGACTGGCTTTTGCTAGCGGTTTCGCCCTCGTGGAGCTCGAAAATTATCCCACAGAAATCTATTACCGGGATAAAAGTATCAAACTCAAACTCAAAGCATTTATTTCAATTAAACCATTTACAGTCGCTTTTGAATTGTCAAAAAGTCAATCAGTTGGAAAGTTGAAGCTAGTTGCCCATTCCAAAACGTAGATCTCTATGGAGAAGAACGGGCAAGAAACTCCATGGACACTCTTTTTAATCATGTTAGGTATTACAAAATCTTGGGAACATTATTCTTGTTGCTTCTATATGTGAGAAGAATGTAAAAAAAACAATTCTAAATATAAGATTTAAAATAAGCCATGGAAGTTAGGAGATGACCAGTCTCAACCGACGGCGCCCGTACACAAACTTGACGCGTGGATCAGCACCATCCAGCTCAACCATTTTGTAGGGAACCGAATGATCCAACACACGCGCCACCATCAGGGAGACATTTAAGTGAGCATGACATACTCTCAATTGCCACGCTATCATATGTGTTAGTACAGGTAAAAATATACCTGTGTGCTAAATTTTATCCAAATCCCTTCAGCGGTTTTTGCGTGAAAGAGTAACAAACATCCATCCAGCTATCCTCACAAACGTTCACATAAATAATACTAGCTGTAGCCAGCGTCTTCACCCGCTTGGAGGTCGAAAGTTATCCTACGGGAACGTACTACCGGGATAAAAAGTATCCTGTGTGTTAATCCAGGTTTTAAACTATCTGTGTGCCAAATTTCATCCGCATTCGTTCAACCGTTTTAGCGTGATTGAGTAACAAACATCCAAACATATAAACTTTTACATTTATAACATTAGTAGGAATAGGATAGTAATACTCTGCTTGCAGAGAGCAGTGGTGGCCTAGCGGTAACAGCCACGACTGAGTTGTAGGTCGCAGGTTCGAACCCAGATTGGTGGGCGCTCTACTTTGTGTAAATTATTTCATCACCACTGCTCTCAAAACGGTGAAGGAAAACAAAAATTCAAAGACTTGTGACATCTACCAACTCGCACTGGGCCCGCGTGGTGGGTTACATCCCATTCCCACTCACAGAGAGAAGGCTTGTATCCCAGCAGTGGGAACGTTATATGCTGATTATGCTAATCAGCCTATATTGTCCCACTGCAGGGCAAAGGCCTCCAATTTCTTTTCCCACTCAACTCGATCCTGAGCCAATATGGACAAATCCCTCACGTAAGCGTCACGTTCGTCCCGCCATCTACGCCTGGGTCTTCCGCTATGCCGTTGGCCATTTTTAGAGCCCCATGCTGTAGTGGTCTAAGCCCACAATGCATCAGACATGCGGCAAACATGTCCGGCCCAGTCTCATTTGAGTTTGGTTGATTTTTAAGCGACGTCGTTTTTTTTGGAATGACATTTCGCTGGTTAACCTAAGAGCTGGTCGGTTGTTTAACCGGGCTTGCCTGTGGTAACCTTAATAAATTAGAGACTGCTTGCTAAGGGCACCTCCTCTGGGGTATAGACCTCGGCTTGGGGCATCGCTGGTAGAGGGCAGCAAGCGACAGGCTGGATCGGACTGAAGGGTGACGTCTACGATTTGTATCTTATTTATTTCCGTCTCTTTCTTGTTTCATTGGAAGGTAAAAGATAATAATAGCCTACATTAAGTTCAGTTGGTGGACAACAGAATTATCTCCTTAGCTGGTGTTGTTTGACTCTAGTGTGTGCTTTGTCTCATGCGTAAGTAAGTCTGTCTCACGCCTAAACCACTGAATCGATCGTTTTTTCTTTTCCGTTTGTAATGAAAGACAGATAGTCAGCCTGGGACCTGGAGGAGGACACTGGCTACTATTCAACCTGGATATTATACAGGATGGCAGGGATTTTGACGCGCAAACTGTAACTAGGAATTCAGCACATGATCTTAGACCCCCACGCGTAGACATTTTTCGGGGTTTATCCAAAAATTTATCAACTGTTACATAGGAAAGTGCTCTACCTACGCGGTCAAAATGTATCGAACTGCCATTTTTTTTATTAATCGTAGAAAAATAACAACGCAGGGGTTTTAAATCATGTAATGTATCTATGGTTCTGGAGTGGCGACCGCGTACCGGAAGGCGTAGAGTGGGAAGGCCTCTCACAAGGTGGACCAATGACCTTGTGAAGGCCGCGGGAATCCGCTGGATTTGGGAAGCACGACAAGACCGGTCGAAGTAGAGGAGACTGGGGGAGGCCGATGTCCAGCAGTGGAGGTCTTTCGGCTGAAAATGATGAATGTATCTATGGTAACAGGTTGCGCATCAATGTCCCTGCCAACCAGTATATTGTATGAAAGAATGACGAAATAATAATACACAAAAAGAAACACATATATTATGTTTATTTTTATTTTGTTCAAATTATTATTATGTTCAAAGTCAAAGATTAGAATGTTCTCGCGCCCTTACCGGGTTTTATGTGGGAACTTACTTAAATGTATTGTAAAACAACTAAATGTACACAAGAATGCAATAAAGAGATTATTTTGATTGATTGATTGATTAAATGCGTACAGACGAAGTTGCGGGCAACCACTATAAAAATTAAACCTCTCAACTCCATAAAACCGTAACATTTAAAACCATAAACAACGAATAATCATAAACAAAACATAGTATTGTCCAACAAAATTAAATTAGTCGATTCCCAAGCCAATAAAAATTAATCTAACGATTATTACTAATCGAATCACTTTGATTCTCACGTCGCGAGCGATTGCGGCAATCCTATCGATTATCGAGCTATCGGGAACAGACGATAATTGCTTGCTACGAGTATAATTGCTGGATTTACAAACAGCGCTCTGAATAGTGTTGTAATTATGTCGGGTTTTATTTTTATCGATGCTTTTATTTATTGTTTTTTCTGTTGTTTATGATTTTGATTATGCTGTTGTTTTTGTAATGAATTTAATAAATCCGAGTTTTTGATTCTCAATGAAGGTCTCAAAGGTTTAATTCTCAATCATTGTGTATCATTGGTTATCGGTTCGAAACCTAGAGAGGCGCTTTACTTGTGTAACTTTTTTAATCACCACTGCTCTCAAAACAGTGCAGAAAAACATCGTGAGGAAACCGGCATGTCCTAGAACCAAAAATTCGAAGACATGTGACATCTACCAACCCGCACGGGGCCTGCGTGGTGGATTATGGCCCGCTCTCTTTCGAAAAGAGGAGGCCTGTGTGCCTGCAGTGGGCACATTATTGGCTATGTATGATTTCTGGCGAAAAAAGAAGCTGACCCTTGGCCTACATCGTGTCTTTAAAGATGAGTAAAAGTTTTCGTCATAAGGATGGCCAGCAGCGTCTTCCTGTATGTTCATAACAACATACTGCTATCACTAATCTGTTTGTCGACCGTGGTAAGTACTTCTACCATTCATAACAAGTGATAAAATCTTTAACCCAATTTTCATGTGTGCACCTGTCAACGTCAAAATATTGACAAGATGGCTGTATTGGTAGCGTCAGCAACAGTATTTTAAACGAAAGACCAAACGGGAGTGCAGACCGTACTGGTTGGCGTCAGGAGTGAGGTAGGAAGGGAAGCAGGCGGGTGAATTTTATCTTGCCAATGTTTTGACTTTGTCAGCCCAAGTGCACAGTTGGGGTTGTGGAGTGCCGTCCACAGCCCAAACTGTGCACTTGGGGCTCCGGGGCCGGCCGAGGATGAGGTGGCGAGATGACCTGGATGCGAATTGACCAACCCTTTGTTGGATTGAGGTGGCACTGGAAAAGGATGCCTGGAAGGATTTGGGGGAGGCCTTTATTTATTTAATACTATAGGCAACCTTAAACAGTCGACCTTTGGGTGATGCAGAGACAAACAGTGGTAGGTGCAATAAGTTTTAAAAAAATGCCATTTTTTTTTAAATACCCAGAGGGGATTTATTTTTTATTTTTCTGGTGACCCATGTGACCACCCCTAGCACCCCCCTTCCCAGCTACGTAACCTTTTGGGACACCCTGTATAAGTATCAGCACAAATTAATATACTTAAATAAACGAATTTACTAAAAACAAATGAGACAAACAATGAGAGAACATTACCGTTGCAATGATATTGCCATCTTTTTAACCGACTTCAAAAAGGAGGAGGTTATCAATTCGTCGGAACGTTTTTTTTTTTTTTTTTATGTATGTTCCCTGATTACTCGAAGATGGCTGGACCGATTTGGATTTTGTTTTTTTTTTGTTTGAAAGGGTATACTTCCCAGGTGGTCCCATGATCATCAAGTCAGGATCTGATGATGGGATCCTGGAGAAATAGAGAGAACTCTTCAAATTTTATAGGCACACAAAGCGATTTAGGTATTTTTTGGAAGAGTACTTTCTCGTAGAGGTCTCATTTCAATTTGGTTAAGATCTGATAAAGAACTTCGGAGATAGGCAACGGAACTCCTCAATAAATGATAGCAAATGGACTGGGATTGCCGAAATCGCATGTCTGTCTATTGTTTACACCAGTTCATAACATAACATCACGCCGGTACGCTGTGAAGGGGTAAGCACATGTGAACCACTAAAAAGTGAAAAATAAAAACTTTTTCCAAAAAAAAAACAACCGACTTCCAAAAAAACACTACAAAGTGAAAAATAACTTTAATTTCGGAAGGCGGTGACAAAAAATTCAAATACAGCTCCAAAGACACCGACTTCCGAAATTAAAGTTATTTTTCACTTTGTAGTGTTTTTTTGGAAGTCGGTTGTTTTTTTTTTGGAAAAAGTTTTTGCGAATGTGATCGCTAACTATAATTTTGATAGTCAACCGGTTCGTTGCCATCTCGATTTCTTGGGGGAGCGCATTCCACACAGAGATAGACTGGACGAAGAAAGAAGACTGAATGAAGTCTGTGCGGTGAGTGGGACAGTGAAGAAGACGATTATGCAATGCGCATAGATTTCTATTGTGGTTTGCGCAAATTTACTGAAAGTGGGGGCTAGATAAATAGGGGAAGAGTGAGAATCAAGAAATGAGAACAAGGTGGTCAGCGCCCTTTGCTCTCTGCGCTGGCGTATGGGCAACTATTTAAGAAGGGACCGATACGCAGACATGATCGTACTTACGCAGATTGAAAACGAATCGAATGCAATTATTGAGAAGACGGTCAAGTTTATCGAGGCCTTTGCTCAGCAGAAGGCATAAAATGCAAAAAAAAACACAGTTATAACAATGGACTCGCCAATGATATATAATATTACCTTTAGGTGGCCTTTACCGGCGCTCAATATTGGCAAGATAAATGAAAGGTAATTGCCTGTCTTATTTATTACTCACGTACCATCGAGTGACGCGGCGCAACGCTAGTGACGTACCTAAGTATTTATGTTTATCTCTTTCTAACAACAGGAATCGGTATGGGTCTTTCCTGTTCTTCACGCACTGTATCATTGTATGTACTAGTAGGTAGCTACATTCATGGTTTACGCTGTTTTTGAGTGCTCTAATGTTCGTGTATGACGCGTCTATTTATAATTCGTAATTGCTCATAACCTCGATTCTTTAGATGGTCCGAGAATATTATCTAACTAAACCCAGATTTCAATAAATATTTAAAACAATGATTACACAATATAGCACATTATAGAAAACAGAAGCGTGACATTTTGTTATGATTAGTCTAACAAAATTGTATTCTAATAAACAGTTGGACATCAAAAGGAAGGCGTTGTGTTTATTCAAATCATATTTCATGAGAAATAAATCTTATTAACGTATAAATTATGATTGTTTCATAAGCATTTAACCCATGTGAGATTTGCCGGATTATTAGTCAACTCGCACAAAACTCGCCTAATACCTACTTATACAGGGTGTAAGGGACACGCTTCCGTAAACGAAGACAGGTGATAGAGCTAGTGAAATTCTCAGTACAGTAACATCAAAAAAACCTAGTAAAAAAAAAAATTGTTAGCATTTTTTGTACACTATGCTGTGAGAACAGTTAAATGAACCATTATTTGAGTTTAAAAACGACCCCAAGTCCAGGCGGCGACTTTAGGTTTAGGCATCCTTTGTAAAGCGCCGCTAAAATAAAATAAGTAGAAACATTACAGAAGCGACAAACTTTTTAAGGGCCTACCTATCCGTTTGCATTTAGGTTGTAACCGTTCCCCTTACACTCTGTATAATCTTTTCTATAGGCTCTAAAAACTATAGCAAATAGGCTTACTAGTCGATTCCTCGCCCGAATTTACTCGCCCGAATCGGGTGAATTGACAATCTTAAATAATACATTATTTTTTATCTGACCTCGAGCTAGCCTAGCGTAGTTATCATTTCAGCTAAAGGCCACCTACGCTCAGTAATAATGTCTCCGTATTCACTCTCCAGATACGGAACCCTAAAGAATTATGGTTCAGTTATTAATAAGCAGTGTTTGCAGTAAGTAGTCAGTCGTTTCGTATCCCTGCTGCGTACGTTTCGCCATCACGGCACATAATTCATTCGCTTAGTGCAGACTTTATGAGCCGCATTCATCATTATTATGTAGTGGCGTTATACAAATGATGCAGAAGTATCAGATAAATAACGCTGCCAGTGTCTGTGTTCCTTTCCAAACACCGTCTACCTTCAAAACAGGAGTATTATACAGGCATCTTCTGGCACGCTCGTTCCATCATAGACATCGAGAACATGAGCAGGCAAATTCAGCAAAAAATAATCATTACAAAATTTAACTTGTATATTCGAGCCGTTTGCGGTTGAAATTCTAGGGCCATGGGATCCGAGTGTCCACTTCGTTTTTTGGGACATTGCCAAGTGGTTGGTCGACTCTTCACGTGACCAGATGGCTGGTCTAATCTTTGGGCAAAGAATCAGTATTGCCATACAGTGTGGCAATAATATAATAACCAACTGTGCGACAAAAAACCAAGCGATTTTCGGTGTCCTACGTTTGGGCAGCGTTTGAATGCGGGACCCCTTTAGAACTAGCTACACCACTGTGTCTCATGTGCGTTTTATAACATTGTTAATGTCATCTTGTCATTTAAACCGAAACGCATTTTGTTTTTTGGGTGGGAAATCATTAAATAACTTCTCTCGCTCTGGGTGGAGCAGGAGGGCGTGTCAGACTTTTACTGAATAAAACCCACCCGTGTCAGTTGCCTGTGTGCCAGGGGCCGCGGTATCTCTTTCGAACAACCCGCACCCCTGGCAGGCATCGACCCTTGTGGACCCCACCAGTTGATGCTTACATCTCTTTGAGGCGCGCGTCGAGCATAACGCGCCGTCGACCCGGGCTTGGTCCTTACTGGACAGCGAGCTACCCATTACTCGCCGTCCGCAAGCCCGCTCCTACAACCGAAACACATTAGGTACATTCGTTAAATGAGCTTCCGCACTGAAATTTCTGCCCATATTTCTATCAGCATAACTCCCAAACGAGGAGTAATTGCTTACGCAATGCAGTTTATTTTAGAACCGTTTTGTACCGTTTTGTTTTTACAACAATGTTGTACTTTCTCCCCATGAAAGTTACTCTTAAGATTGTGGAAAGGTCGACGCTTTTGGTCTCCCATCCACGGACAAATCGTGGCAAGCGTAGCTTAACCTGATCTATCGATCCGTGTGGGTGTTATTAGTTATCCACAAGCCCCAGAGAAACGGGCATTATAATATAACATCCGGGAAATCATGATTTTGTCAAGATAAATATCAAAATCATCTTTAATCTTTTTGTTTATTCAAAGTACCATAAATAAACTCATAAGTGTATGCCATAGACAAGGCATAGATTAAATAGACCATCTGTGTATGTTCAAAAGAGGATTATGTCTCTAAACCATAGATTATAGAACGTATAAAAAGATTTTGAAGCGTGTCGTGGCATACATTGAACGTGTTTAGAAAAGATGATTTTAAATCTAACTTATTTGATTTGGGTTTGGTATTATTATGTATAATATTAGAGCAGTAGTGGCCCAGTGGTAACGGCCCCGACTTACGAGTTGTAGTCCGTGGGTTCGAATCCAGGTAGGCACTTTACTTTATGTTATTAATTTCATCACCACTGGCTCTCAAAATGGTGAAGGAAAACTTTGTGAGGAAACCGGCATGTCCTAGAACCAAAAAGTTCCAAGACATGTGACATCTACCAACACGCACTGGGCCCGCGTGGTGGATTACGGCCCACTCCCTCTCACAGAGAGGAGGCCTGTGTCCCAGCAGTGGGAACGTTATAGGCTGAGTATACTTTTAATATTTTATACTAGTTATGCGAAGTAGCTGCCTTCGGTTGATGTTACCTATTACGTTGTGAGCTTAATATGCTATCAATCACAATCTGAATAGTTTTGAAGGATGTTGCTAATCCATTGCTTCATATGATAGAAAAATTTGTCAACTTAACAGCGTAAATAACGCAATGAATGTTGTTGAGTTGTCAAAATCCTACTGCTGCTGTTTGTGTGTTACGCAATAACGCAGCTGGGCCCTTACCTGAGTCCCATGATGTAATGCTATGTTCTAACATAGGATAGCACGTTCCCGTGGCTTATTAGACTACTCGCACGAAGTTAATTTATTAGTGGGCAAATCGACAATTCTAGAAAAACGTATTAGGTAACTGGAACGTTTTGTATTCGATTCGACATGTTTTTTTTTGTATGTATTTTCGGGTATAACTCCGTCATATGTTGACGGATTTACAAAATTGTTTGAAAGGGGTTTATTCTGAAATTGTCCTATTTAAATTTTATATAGATCTGATGATGCGTTTCGGAGACAGACAACGGAACTCTTCAAAAAATGACAGCAAATCAACCGCGATTGCTGCTATTGCATAAATATGCATTGTTTTGACTCCAAGGACGATGAAATTTCGAATTGATGTTGTATGTGGTAGGTACTATATCTAAAAAGTGAAAAATAAACACTACTTCCAAAAAATAAAAAAAACAACCGACTTCCATAAATACAATACAAAGTGAAAAGTAACTTTAATTTCGGAAAGCGGTGACATTAAATTAAAATACATATCTAAAGCCTTTTCACTTGTAGTGGTTTTTTGGAAGTCGGTGGTTTTTTTTTTTGGAAAAAGATTTTTATGTAACAAAGTTAGTGTAATTTTCGTTAACGTTTTATTCAAAACGATCCACCTCATACGTATTTTGGAATTGTAGATTCGCCCACAAATAAATTAACATATAGAAATAAATAATATCCAACGAATCCTACTTCTTACTAATATTATAAATGTGAAAGTTTGTTGTATGTTTAGATGTTTGTTACTCAATCACGCAGCAACGGCTGAACGGGTTTGGATGAAATTTGGCACTCAAATAGTTTGTCACCTGGAATAACACATAGCATACTTTTTAACCCGGTAGTACCTACGTTCCCTTGGAATAATTTGCGACCTCGACGCGGGCGAAGCTGCTGGGAAAAGCCAGTATTATCTAAAAGTGACAATTCGCATGATGCAGGCGAGTTATTTCGTGCGAGTGCTGTTCCCGTGGGATAAATATTCTGAGGTTTAATACGCCGGCGAAGCTGCGAGCGAAAGCTAGTATAAAATCAATGCTCTCTAATAAAACTTCAAATATCTTCTATACATTACTATTTCAATTACTTTCGATCGATTTGAAAGTCAAAGTAGAAGTCGAAGCCGGGCGCAAACGACTTTAGTTTAAACACAATTTTAATTAAACTTAGTATTTGCATTGATTAATATCCGTCTGCAGCGGTACAGGTGAGCCCAAAAGTGATCTCGAATTTAAGTAATCTAAGTTAAGTTTATTTAGTAGGTACCTCATTTTTAGACTGGGTACCGACAAAAGAGAATTATCTGGTGTGTTTCCATTTATTTCTTTTGTGAAATAATAAAAGGAGTAGAAAAACATGATGTGATTTAATTGGAAGCCCGGTTCCAGCCACATCATGTTTGTGCACTACCGAGTTGACGACTAATAGAGAATTATGGAAGACAAAATATGCCTATATGTTGCACTGACCCCAAATAAATTGGGATATACCTAAGGACAGGAAAAAGATGATGTTAAAAAACATTTTTCATAGATAGAAAGATAGAATACTTGTACCTAAGTATGTATATCATTAATTCATAAGAGTGTATTTTACTCTATATGAGAAAAAATCTAAAAAACTATTATTGAGATAGCTTAAGCAAAAAGCAGTCGGAAAATGTTAGTTTTAGTTCATGAAATAACAAAATAAATTTTTAAATTTCAGTTTTTTTAATCTGTTTTTGAACACCATGAAATAGTAGCTGCCACGTTATTACGTCATACCGCTGTATAAACTAATCAACTGAACCACTTTGTACTTTTATTATTTGCGTTACCAAAGTATTTTTTTATTGAAATAATATCTTACATTCCGGAACAGCAAACCAACGATAAATAGAATAATAACTCATTATTTTTTATTATAAACAATTATCATACAAAATATCAGCGCATTTGTTTACTCAGCAAACTAACGTTACCCACAGACCAATATGGCATCCACTGCGTCCAGCGTTTTCGTCAAATTACGCGCAATATATGAAAATGTAAAATTTAAATGCATTTGAAAATTATCCTACAGGAAAGTATTACCGGGCTAATGTGCCAAATTTCATCCAAATCCGTACAGTCGTTGTTCCGTGATTGATTAACAAATATCCAAACATCTAAACATCCAAACACACGAACTTGCACATTTATAATATTAGTAAGTACAAAAAAAAAAACTAACAACTTTAATAATCACACTCGAACAAATTGATTGAATGATAACGTTCATTATGTCTCATAATTGCAATAAGAAACGACTTCCCGTTCCTCAGTTCATTCACTCACATTCCATTCGTTCGCCCGTTTATTTCAGTTAACTTAAATATCAAGTTACTGTTATTGGTACAAGTAAATCGGTTCTAAGTGGTAACTTTATATGTTACTGAATTCGTTTCTATTTTATTAACTGCACGCTCGTTTTCAGTTATTGCAAATAATTACTGTTTCATATTGCGATTGATTATGATGAGGTCTTGCTCGATGAGCCTACAGGGTGTCAGGGACATTGACGCGCAACCTACATAATTCAGAATCACCTGGGTTGAAAATTTTCGTCGTTTTTTTTTTGTTTACCCAAAATGTCCCACAACCGGACAAAGGCCAAACTCCTTCCAGGAACTCTTTTCCCACGCCACCTCGAACCAGTCCTCGCGGTTCTTTTTAATTTCTACGCTAGGGGTGTCTAGAATCATGAGCTAAATTCATGGTATCAGTTTGCGCGTCGATGTCTTTGCACCCTGTATATTATTATGAGCTTTATGAAATTTGAAAAGCTCGTACCTAAGAAATGCTGTCATAATTATTCTGAAGTTTAACATGTAAACTAACCCGTGATGTGATTAACATCATCACTATGTGACTTAATATATATTTTTTTAGTCGGGCATCTCGCAGTTGACCTTGAGAGGCCGTTACTGCTTAACCTGGCTTTCCTGGGGCTGCCATTAAGAATAAACTTAACGCCTCCAGCCAGGGCTTAAAAATTACACTTAAATATTAGGCGACTGCACGCTGAGAGCACCCCCTGTGGGGTACGGACCTCGGCTCAGGGCGTCACTGATAGGGGGACAGCGAGTGGGGACAGGCTGGATCAAAATATTGGCATTATTATTATTAGGGGAATTTAAAGCTACTGGCTTAGCTGCGGCGCGGGCTGGCGCTTCAACGAGTAAGGGTCGGTCGGGGGTCTCGACGTTAGGCGCCGTTACTCGGGGTCTTCGCGGGGCGCGAGGACCTCGGCGACGAGGTCGGAATGACGGTTGTGTGCGGTGTGTGCGAACTGTACTGGTGGCCCTATTTCTTTCCTGAAGGAGAGTAATGTGGTCGTCTGGATCGGTGAGGACATGTCTCGGCCGTCGGACAGAGCTAATCCTACTGGGGACATAAGTGGCGGCGTTCACAATCAAGGGATTGCAGTGTTTTTCGGCTTTATCGAAGAAACGCTTCGAGTTGCGTTTCAAGAACTGACTGACCGTTGTGACTTAATAGTCGATTCGCACAGATTTACTCTCTCTCTGTCAATTTAAATAAAATTAATATAGTATTTTGTATAGGTGACTCGCACGAAGATTTTTTATTTTTGGGCGAATCGACAAATCTATCTGTCTGATACGGTCTGTGTGTCCCATGGTAGCAGGTTGCGCATCGATGCCTAAAACTCTGTGTTTAGTTATATCTAGGTTCACTTAGCAGTACAAGAGACACAATTCAACGCTTTGACAACAGTCACACCAATAATTAATTACAACGCCTCACACAACAAAACACAAAATATATATTTTTTTACAAAAAAAAAAGCTTTTATCGTGCATTGTCACGGCAAACAAACGTGTGTGCTAAATTTCAGTCTGATAGCTTCAGTGCAAGAAGGTTTTCACCTTGTTTTAAAATTCGAAGACATACAAGTGAAGTAAGATAAAAGCTTTAAAATAAAACAAATCTCAACTCCACACATCTCCGCGCGACAGTACCGCGTCTTGCAGCAAGCAATCAAGTGAAACTATTCGCGAACGGTACCAAGTTCCACTACTTCAAATAATTACCAACTTGGACAACTATTTACAACTATTTCTCATTTGTTTCGGTTAGTCTTCGAGTCGGTACTGCGGGGTGAATAGTTCCTTGTAGGTGAACTCGTACTATTGTTTACGATACATTATTTGGTTATCTTATCACCCACTGGCTTAAGTTGGATGCGTTAGGGTACCCCGTACATCTATACTAATATTATAAAGAGGTAAAGTTTGTGAGTGTTTGAGGTGTGAGGTTGTAGGGGGTGTTTAACTGTGACTGATATTTAATGTATGAATGTAAAAGTTATAAATCATTAATATAAAAATAATAAATAATAATAATTGTACCTTAGAGATTTGAACGCCATGAGAAATGGCAGACAATGTCGTGAGTCACTCTTTATTTTAAGATCTTGCATGCATGTATTATTTTAATTCTGTATGTATACACATGTTCGAGCAAATAAAATTTCTTTCTTTCTTTCTCCTAAACCGATTTTTAAAATTCTTTTATCAATAGAAAGCCCCGTTATTTGTGAGTGTCATATGCTATATATTAACCGGAAAAATGAAAAGGTTTTTTCGTGGTATTGCAAAGTAAGTCGGAGAAAAAATTATCGAACGAAAACGTTTCTTACGAACGCTGCCTTAAAGATGAGAGATATACAGGAAAAGTTTTTATCCAGTGCGCAAACTGTAAAAAAATGTGTGAAAAATTTCTTCGCTGGGGTGTCTAGAAACCATTCTACATACCATACCAGCATATTCAGCATACCATATGCTGAATTCATGGTTATAGTGTGCGCACTTAATAAAAACTTTTCCTGTATGGTCGAGTTCTAGAGAAAAGTTGTAGAGCTTGATAATGCCTACAAAAAAGTCAACGACAGCATATGTCTCAACTTTTATATTTAAGTCACAAAAAGTAGTTTTTATATTTAAAAAATCATTTAAATCGTTAGGTCATGTTTATTGGTCATATTAGGTCTTTACCTATGAAATTGCCGTTTTGCAGTACTGGCCATTTCAAATCAAAATAATTTTTGTTTGGGTAAGAATTCTAATTTCAAATTAATTTTATTTTAAAAACATGGATTTTTTTTTCCAAAAGTAGTCATTTGTTTATTGATTAGTGTTACATTTTCATCGCATTTCAATCTTTTTCGTCATCATGGATACGTTAAAAATTCGAGTAATTATGGAATATGAGTACCGTCGTGGCAGCAACGCGGCACAAGCGGCACGCAACATCAACGACGTTTACGGAGCTAACACTACAAACCAACGCACCACCTGTTATTGGTTTGCTCGCTTCCGTTCTGGAAATTTCGACCTGAAAAATGAACCTTGCGGTCGTCCGAAGAATTTGGTCGACAATGACGAATTAAAGGCGATTGTGGAAGCTGATGATACACAATCTACGGCTGAATTAGCAGCAGCTTTCGACGTTAGCGTCAAAACAATATTGGTCCATTTGCGTCAAATTGGCAAGGTAAAAAAGCTTGACAAATGGGTGCCCCACGAACTCAATGATCGTCAGCGCGAAGTACGCGTCGAGACGTGCCTTGCACTGCTCAACAGACACACAAATGAAGGAATTTTGAACCGCATTGTTACCTGCGATGAAAAATGGATTCTGTTTGATAACCGCAAGCGCTCAGCAAGTTGGTTGGATCCTGGTTCAGCACCTAAACAATGCCCTAAACGAAAACTTACCCCTAGAAAAGTGATGGTCACTGTTTGGTGGTCTAGCGCCGGTGTGATTCATCACAGCTTCTTACCAAACGGGGTGAGCATTACTGCAGATGTGTACTGTGAAGAACTGAACACAACTATGGAGAAGCTGGCACATCTCCAACCAGCATTGGTCAATCGCTCGTCTCCGCTGCTCCTGCACGACAACGCGCGACCTCATACTGCACAGCAGACGGTCTCCAAGTTGCAAGAACTGGGGTTGGAAGCTCTCCGTCATCCGCCCTACTCACCAGACCTTGCGCCTACAGACTACTACTTTTTCCAGAATTTGGATAACTTCTTGGCGGGAAAAAAATTCAATACCCGAGAGGCAGTACAAAATGCCTTTGAAGAATTTGTTGCCTCCCGTCCAGCTGATTTCTTTAAGAAGGGCATCAATAAACTGCCACTGCGATGGCAAAGATGCATTGATTGCATGGGTGATTACTTCGATTAATACAAATAAAAAATACATGAAAAAAATTCGTTTAAATTTTTTCATACAAAACGGCAATTTCATAGGTAAAGACCTATTATTATGTACAATTATGAATTATACAATGACACTTCACGTGACCAGAGGGCTGGGTCGTTCTTTGGCCAAAGAATTAGCATTGCCATTCAACGTGGCAATGCTGCCAGTCTTCTGGGCATGTTTCCTGATGACAGCGATGCGGAGGAATACTTCGACGCCTAAGTGTCCTTTTGTTTTTGTATTTATTTTTTATATCGTAGTTTAATTATTAAGTACTTTTCATTATTATTCTATTGACTTTTTATTAAAGAGATTCAATCATAAATAAAAATTATGAATTATTATCAAAATAAGTAAATTTATCGTCTCAAGTGTTGAAAACAAAAGACTTTTGCCTTTATCTGCATATAATTTGGACGAATGGTTAAAGAGATAATACGACATAGGTATGGAACCGCGACAGTGTCGTAATCTATTGAGTGATATAGAAATGGTTACCGCCCAACGAAGTGGCCACGGGTCAGCTAGTACATAATAAGCCCATAACGTGCCCACAGTACACAGGGCTCCTCTTTGTAAGAGGAATTGGGCCATAATGCACCACGCTAGCCCACTCCGGGTACCTAGATGCCATAACAAATATGGCTTTACAGAATTGGAATAATTAAACTCAACAATACAACCCTCCATTGAACGCGGTCGCGAATCATATTGTAATCAACATAAAACCTGATTCTGACCTGCAAATTGTAACAACCGTAAGAAAATTATAATTTCGCGAGCTACCTTAGTTTTGCTTACGTAGGTCGTGGGATCGAACCCAGACAGGTACAAAACATCGTGAAGAAACCAGCATGTCCTGAAAACAAAAATTCGAAGACATGTGACATCTATCAACCCGCACTGGGCCAGCCCGCGCCCACTCCCTCTCACAGGTCAGTGTCCCTGCAGTGGGAACATCATATGCTGAGTGTGCTATGCTTATGCTAATAGGTATATGGTCTGCCTAGCTTTAGATACGAATACGATTGAGTCAAAATGATCTTTTATACTTCTGGTTGATTTCTCCACACATATCTTTTTTCTGCATTAAATTAAATTAATTAAATTAAATACCACCGCGACGTTGACAATGTTGACATAAACCTTCAGAGGGATACCATACTTAAAACTTAGTATTAATACCTAATAGAGTAATTAATCGATAATGAAAGGGTTCTATAAATAGGAAGTTTTTAGAAAACTCCATAGAAATAATCATTTATTTCAGGAAATTATTCCCATATAAATTATACATTACACATTAACAAATAAATAAAAAAAAAAAATTAATAAAAATAATACATTAAAGTTAATAAAAAATAATAAATTAAAGTTAGTAAAAAATTAAAATTAAAGTTACAGCACATTCACAATTATAGTCAGCCATTAAGAATGGCTTTCCTATTTTCTTCAAAACTCCACCCAAAATGCCGCTAATATTTTTCCCAAACATTTTAACAAGTAAGTAAATCAAAATGACAGTTTTCAATAATGTTGATCAATTGTCCGCATAGCGCAATGGCTGGCTCTCTGCCAGGCCCGCAGTGGACGCTGCGCTAAAGGGAATTAAATGTGCAATCTAGGGGAAGAAAATTAAATAGGAGTATTTATTAGGTGTCTGCTAACGAAAACGGTTGCCGTTCCGCACCCGTGGGGCAGCGTTAGAGAAAACAGAAAATAGCGATGGAGAAATAATAAGATTTTTTTTCACTATTTATAGGTTTAACTAGCTGTGCTCGTAGCTTCGGCCGAGAAGGTGCTGCCGGTACAAAAAGCGTGTGTAATCCTTATAACATCATCTATCTCCCAGTGAAACTCACGTCAAAATAGGTCCAGCCGTTTCTGAGATTAAACGAAACAAAAAGACAGATAAATAATTTAGAAATGTTTTTCTTTTTGTTTTAAATAACGTATGTACTTTCCTTAATTTATTATGCATTTAGTAAAAGGCTGATATTTTGACATTACGAACAGACACTTCAATTTTATTTATTTGTATTAGGCAGGTATGTATAGATGCGACATGCGTGTGAAAGACTATGGGCTCACGGCTGAATAGTAACAGCCACACGGGTAGATGGAAGGTTCGTTCTATCATATTAGCCAGACCCCTCCGTGCCTCGGAAAGCACGTTAAGCCGTTGGTCCCGGCTGTCATTCGTGGATCTTCGGCTGTCATTTGTCTTTCTTCGTTACGAGTTGTCAGAAGGCCAAAAAGTCTGACATCCAGTCTCACCAAGGGGTATCATGTTATCCAGTAACTGGGTTGTGGCGATCAGATAGACAGCCACTCCTTGTAAAATACTCACATAAGATAACATGACCATCTCTATAACAAGAAACATAAATTTAACTGTCCTAATGTTTGAAATAAATAGAGTGTAGATGTGACAAAATAAACCGCCGAAAACAGATTGGGAAAACTAACGTGGCGGGGTAATTTTCTCAAAAACTGTCATTGCTCTGTGGGCATCTACAACGCCACATGCGAACTACGCGTCAATGACCTGACGTCACACAAATCCTGCATCGCGCAATCAGAGTTTACTGCGCGACTGGTATACAACATCCCGACATCAACCGTCGGGCAGTTGCCCACCAGACACAACACCCGTCTGGTCGGAGAATCCTCCCTTTTCTATAGAGTATGAGTGAACTTTACACCCTGTTCCTCATACCCCTATAGGTATAGACCTATAGGGGTATGAGGAACAGGGTGTAAATTATGTTCAGGGTGTGTGTATGTATGTATGAGAATTAAGTATGTTCAGTGCTACATGTGCCTGATTCATAGGAATCAGGCACATGTAGCACTGAACATACTTAATTCTAAAGACTTCCATGGTGGATATAGGCGTCCCCCAAGGATGTCCATGGGAAGGCAAACTATACTTCAAAACCGCAATATCCGCAAGACACACTTTTATTCCCAGACCTAAAATAAATACTACATTATGGACCTTACTTCGTTCTCTGCTCACCCCATAGCTATTAATAACAATTATCATTCGGAAACAGTTCGCCAAATACTGTATTATTGCGCCGTTTGTCAAAAGAGGGGCGGCAGAGGATGATAAGAAGGTTTTCAAATAGGTAATCATGAAAACGATGTCCTCTTTCTTATTTAAAAAATGCAATGTTGCTTATCGCCATTGATTTATTTTATCTGCTTATTTATGGCAGAATCTGAATTAAAAGCTGCCAAAATGTTACCTATTAGAATTTCAATTACAGCGTATGTCTGTCCATTAGTGAGAGTAAGACCCCTCCGTGTCTCGGTTGGTCCCAGTCCCAGTAGTCATTCGTGGATCTTGGTGGTCTTTTTCCCGTATGAGTGATAAACTGTCTTACTAAGGAGTATCGTATTACCAGCCACTGGTTGTGGAGGTCAGATAGGCAGTCGGTCCATTCAAATACAGGTATTCAGTTGCACCCGGTCAGACTGGAAGTTTGCCCGAACGTAATTAGGAAAAGGGTAGGCAATGATGATGACTGGTAAAACGCGGGCTATACATCAACATAGACACTTCAAAAGTCTTTTAAGTTTTACAGCATAACAGGGGCCCAAGTCTGCTATTTTTATAAATTCGTCATTCCAACACGTTCCCATTGTCATTTTTCTAAAAGTTCGTAATCTGCTAAATTCATTGGTCGATCATTGGTCGGTCAATGGTCTCGTAATAGAATTGTGTCATAATGGAATTTTCGTATTGCCATTATTATAAAACTCGTTAGTAGAAATGATTTTCGAAAAACGACTACTAAATTTGAACATTTATTCATGCCAGATTTAATTTATATATATTTTTTAATTTATTATTTATTAGTGTTATAAGCAATCTAAAGTAGTAGGAAGTTCGTAAATTAAGACAGTCATTCATTTGTCATGATGTACGAGATTACCAATAAATGCCATTTCTTTAAATGGAGTGTCAGTGGCTGACCACTGGAAAGTCATAATGACGCCATTTTATTGGTAGATTACCAAACTTGTCAAAATCAACAATTATGAAATCAATGATAGACCATTCTGACACTATTGTAATAGCAAACTTGAGGCCCAGGTCATTTACTTTGATCACGAGCCACTATATCATTCCATTCGATTCAAGAACACCCGCGGGCAAAGCCAAGTGCTTCTAAACCACAATAATTTGAGTACAATCCACAGTTTAAGGGACTTTTCTGAGGGATATAATATAGAGAAGCTATTGAGCGGAAACGTTCATTGGAAGACGAGAAGACGATGCCGTCGGCGAGATGGTGGGGTGACAACATTGTGAGATAAGTCCGGAAAGAAGTAACTACAGAAATTTCAAACACGGGATGCATTAAGGCCATAATTGATATATTTTTAAATTATTTGCTTGATATATGAAGATGATCACCCATCCTTGGACCAACCGCGGCAAACCTAGTTTAACCGTATCGATTGACCTGTGCGGCTGTTATTACTTAGCAAAAAATTATAATATTTGCTAATCTTCTATAACTATATTAATACGTGAAGTAAAACTTTTCGTAAGTTACGCTGACGGAAGAGTATTTTTGGCACAGTTAAAGTTTATATGGAGAAGGAGTGTAAAAAGCTAATATGTTGTTGTTGTTATGTTGTCGTTGTTTGTTTTTTATAAATAAAGAAAAATAAATAATCGTTTATTTCGGAAATCAGGTTCCATTTTGTTAGTATTACAGAAAAAACAAAATGGCCCCACCTATCCACCATTTTCGTATGTTCAACGTTCTGTCAAAACCCTGTATATTTATTTTCTGTATAAAAAGGTCTTACAGTACAAAAATAGAGCTGACATGTTTGGCCAAGATTAAACATAGCATGCAAATATTTGTAATAACAATTTCCTTAGCAAAATTATTATTATATTACAACAACACTATTTTCGTTCTAGGAATTGTTTGAATTTTAAATGAATTATGGTCGAATTTCGACCACTAGGCGACTACTAGTCTTAATTAAATTTGGCTGTATTATACTAATGTTTCACACTGGATTATATTCCAACATAATATTATGAAAATACATACTGAATAAATAAATTGAATTGATGCTGTTTTAGGAAAGATTCTCACAAGATTCTGTTTTCCACAAAACATTTCAAGACAGTCTCACCCAAGCCCTCTACCATGCTCCCCCTACTTGCCCGCGGCTCCCTACTTTCATAAAACGCTTGGAAGGAATCCTGCAAATGATCCTCATTGAACTTCTCTATGTACAGTCACGGGTAAAAACATGTGAGTATACTCAGACAGATACTCGTAAAAAGAAAGAAAAATATGTGTTCGAAAGACACAGAAAAAACTTTTATTTTATTTTAATACACTACAAAATTAAAAAAAAAGACTTGTGATCTGCTAAAAAGTCAGTCATTTTGTCGCAGCATTATGCTGTGAAAGAAACCTGCTGCGATAAGTGACAGAGCAAAATTTTGAAGCGGTATTCGTAGAAAGTGCTTTCGATTCAAATGGCAGCACAAGACACAATTCTTGATACTTTGTGCTGCACTCAGAGACGTCAAAATTGAAATGTTTTTAATCCTTCATATTTTACCTTGAACCTATCCAGCTTGTCTCGCCATCTCCTTGGCGTTGGGCAGCCTTTTGAGTCACGTCAGTTATCTTTGTGAACTCAAGATCCACACGTACAATTACATTTTATCAAGACTAAAAAAAAAATAATGGGTCGTAAAATAAAAATAAAATTGTGAGATCAATGTTCTTGCTCCTGACTGTACAGATTGTACACAACACTGTATATTACGGGGGGGTAAGCAGTAAGTTGAGACGCTCGCTTTGATTTGAGAAAAACAGAATTTCGTTGTTCTTTTTTGTTTGTAAAAGTGTCGAGTAACGTGTTCGGAATGTATACAAGAATAGCGAATCGATTATATCCGACCGGTAATTATTTGTAACAGTTAATTATGATTATGACCAATGGTATGTTTACTAATGGCCGATTGCTATAATTTACACTCACACACACTAGTACGTTAAAATTAATTAGGTATTCAGCTACATCTGGTTAGACTGGAAGCTGACTCCAAAGTAATTGGGAAAAGGCTAAGCAGATGATGATGTAGGTTAAAATGAAGATCCTTGTATCTGTATCTCCTCATAGTAGACCCCCTAACTGTAAGTAGCTATCGCAGGTAAAATGAGCTCACGAAACTATTTATTTGCTCAGTTTGGAAATAAAAATGCTACCATTGGAAAGCAAAACGGTCCGTTTGTGTTTATAACTTTATGGGAACCGAGTCTAACGAGTCGTATAGTTACTATTGGTAACTATACATATACGGATATGGATACGGATCTTAACTTTCTTACTCAATCGGTGTCGGTGCGCGTGACCTTGAAATGATAGGTGACGCCTCTTGGCGCTTTGCGTGACAGAACATGTTTCGACTTGAGTTGCGCGGGTCTTTCTTTTGTTTTGTCTATAGTATAGTGTGACTGTTTAGCGTAGATCATAACGTTTGTGTTTGTTGTACGAGTTAAAAAAATGTCTACAAAGAAGTTTAGTAGTGCAATTTGGAATTACTAATAAGGTAAAAGATCCGTCAAAAATGTAACGGATAGGGATACGGATACGGATCTTTTTTCTCCGACGGATATCCGCGGATACGGATACAGATACGGATATCCGGAAAATCACTAGTTCACGTTTAAACCGATGAACCGATCGTCATGAAATTTGGCAGAGATATAGCCTGGGATATGGAGATGGATATAGGTTACTTTTTATACGAAAACCGACATTCACGCAGGCGGAGGCGCGAGCGAAAGCTTGTCAGTAACATGTACTTTACCTACTTCGGGTTTGTTTGCATTGCATAAACATTACCCAAAACAAAAATAAAAATTTCCTTAAAAAGCCTTTCTTTTTAACATTATTTTGCATATGCACGAACAGAACCGGAAATGTAAATTATTCCTTTTTATTACGACCGGAAGTCGCGTCGGTGGCGCCCCCTGTATGTCCTTTGTGCAATTTAGGGGAAACGCTTTCCAAATATGAATATGTATTTTCTTTTATTCGGAAAGTACAAAGGCAAAAGAAATTGTCACATTGTCTGAAAGGGGTAGATAAACGTATATTTATCTGACTGAAAAAAAAATACAGAGGTTCTGAATTTTACTTTATGTTTTTTGTTAGAATAGTATGAAAAAAAAATACTAGGGCTTGTGGCTAAGTAATAACAGTCGCACGACTCGATAGATCAGGTTAAGCTACGCTTGCCGCGGTTGGTCCATGGATGGGTGACCATCTTTACATACCAAGACCCCTCCTTGCCTCGGAAAGCACGTTAAGCCGTTGGTCCCGGCTGTCATTCGTGAATCTTTGACAGTCGTCGAAAGCCTGAAAGTCTGACAACCAGTCTTACCAAGGGGTATCGTATTACCCAGTATAGCTAGGTTGTGGAGGTCAGATAGGTAGTCACGCCATGTTAAATACTGGTATTCAGCTGCATCCGGTTAGACTGGAAGCCGACCCCAACAAAGTTGGGAAAAACGCTGGGCAGATGATGATGAAGAATAGTTGGTAGTGGTCGCAAGCGCTACTGTCGAGCACGAGGTCCTGGGTTCAATTCCCAGGTCGGACAAAGTTTTACTGGGTTTTTCTATCGTGAATTTCTCAGTGAAAACCCGGAGTGTGGATTTTGAGGCTTCCTACCAAATGGGACCAGGGGGCGTACCAATAGAAAATGGCGCCTAGGGCACGCATCACATTTGCGCCCCCCTTCGGTTCATCTCCTCGGTCTACACTGAGCAAAGCTAGTTCGCAAAACCTTTCTTGGTCAATTATAGCCTTCAATAACGAACGTATTAATTCCAACTTGCTAAAAAATCACTCACAACTTGTAACGCTGCAATTTAAGCAGAATTTGAAAATAAATGGGCAGATTTGGAATACACACAATAAATTAAAGTAGCTCTTTAGATTTCTTAGATATTTATTTATTTATAATAATAAGCACACCAACAGCACTGTCACTTACATTTCAAATAAAACTTACATCTAACATTGGCATTTCAGTAACCGTGCAAATAACAGGTATGCATGACATTGACATAATGAAAAAATTAGATACAATAAGAAAATAAAATAAAAAGTGTGTCCAGTAAACCCAAATCTAGAACACTACGGAAATCTAAACAGTTTGAGCTATGTAGGCGTACATTGCTCACACTGCTATATAACAGTATGATAGATAAGGTTTATTAAAGTATTTTTTATTTTTAAAAATAATTGATGTTTCGCGCCCCTCTTCGATAGGCGCCCAGGGGCCCAAGTCTGCTATTTTTATAAATTTGTCATTGCAACACGATCCCATTGTCATTTTGTTAAAAGTTCGTAATCTGCTAAATTCATAATGGTCGATCATTGGTCGGAATTGTGTCATAATGGCATTTTCGTATTGCCATTATTATAAAACTCGTTAGTAGAAATGTTTTTCGAAAAACTACTACTAATTTGAACATTTATTCATGCCAGATTTCATTTTTATGTATTTTTACTTATTATTTATTAGTGTTTTAAGCAATCTAAAGTAGTAGGAAGTTCGTAAATTAAGTCCGTCATTCATTTGTCATGACGTACGAGATTACCTATAAATTCCATTTCTTTCAATGGAGTGTCAGTGGCTGACCATCGGAAAGTCACAATGACGCCATTTTTACACGCTTTATATTAGCTTCACTTGTATGTTTGTATGTAACCGACTCCTTTGAGCGCGATTTTGACCCACTTTAAACGGTTAGATTTCATTGAAACTTTGTAAACTTGTGGAGGACCGATTTATTTATTTTTTGGTTGGGAAATCATCAAATAACTTCTCCCGCTCTGGGTGGAGCGGGAGGGGCGTGTCAGACTTTTATTGACTAAAACCCACCCGTGTTCCCTCAGTTGCCTGTGTGCCAGGGGCCGCGGTATCTCTTTCGAACAACCCGCACCCCTGGCAGGCATCGGCCCTTGCGGACCCCCCCACTTGGTGCTGACATCTCTTTGAGGCGCGCGTGGAACACAACGCGTCCCGGGCTTGGTCCTTACCGGACAGCGAGCTACCCATTACTCTCCGTCCGGTGGAGGACCGATGACAATTCAATAATTTACAAAAAAAAATGAGAAAAAAAAACACGTTTTTGTAGTTAGCAGAACTAAAAAATAGAAAATAAATAATAGTTTAAAAAACTAAAAAACACGCTTTAAAAACCAAACTAAAAAAGGAGAAAATTATTTAATTCAATTAAAAAGCGTGTGGTGCTTCACATTAATTGATTATAAAAATACCTCAAAAAGCACCCCACGCTTTTTAATTGAATTAAATTATTTTCTCCTTTTTTAGTTTGGTTTTTAAAGCGTGTTTTTTAGTTTTTTAAACTATTATTTATTAGTGGATTACCAAACTTGTCAAAATCAACAATTATGAAATCAATGATAGACCATTCTGACACTATTGTAATAGCAGACTTGAGGCCCAGGGGGCCGATTCTACTAACAAATTTGTTAAAAAAACGCAATAGAACCGCAACCGAATCACCACTTTTAAGCGTTTTCGCATTCTACTAAAATGAACAACGGTCCAGCTGCGACACAGCTGCGGTTACGTTTTAGTTACGCCAACGATCGATTGAAACAATGTCAAAACCTATTCTACTAACAAAATCGAACATGGGCGTGACGTTTACTATAGGACAAAGTTAATGATAAAATTATGATCATTATGTCTTTTAATTATAGAAAATACTTTTAGTGCCACATATTCGTGTTTAGTAACATTTTTAGATTCAACTTTTTTCTTTTTGGTATTAATAAAACATATTATTTTGGCATGTTGGTAACGCGGGTTACCCGCCGTGTTCCCGCTACAGTTCAGTTGCAATTCGTTTTAAGTTTAGTTTCCATTTTGCTTATAAAATAGTAGAATGACTTTTTATGTAACTATCGAACGGCGATCGAAATCGAACTGTTGTGGAAACACAGTTTAACGTGTAACGTTGCAAATTAGTAGAATCGGCCCCCTGGGCTCGTACCCTGCCTGCACAACCCTAGTTACTACGCCTTTACATGAGACTTAAACTTAACTGATGAAATATAATAATAATAATATAATATTACTATACATATGAACACCTCTGCCTAACCCTTTGGGGAAACAAGGCGTGATGTTGTGTTTTTGTTTAGTCTAAAGAAACTGTCTGCCTATGAATGGGTTTTTGAAAAACTTGCTCCGACTTTATCACTACATATTATAAAACAAAGTCGCCTTTCACGTCTGTCTGTCTGTTCGCGATAAGCTCAAAAACTACTGAACGGATTTTCATGCGGTTTGCACCATAGACAGAGTGTTTAATGAGGAAGCTTAATTGAAGAGAAATTTGTTTTTGAATGTTTGGTGTGTCAAAAGCTAGTTGTAAATAAAAAAAGAGAAGATTTCGACTCAATGGATTCAAAGAAAAACCACGCCAATATAGTGATTTGTGTTAAATTGGGAACCTCCTTGTTTATTCAAGTTGATATACATAAAAGTATAAGTATACACACTTTCATAAAGAGAGTACTTTTACCTGATGTTAGTACCCACTTTTCCCGCTAAGTAGCGTCCAAAGTCTTTTAAAAATGCACTTCCATGTCTTACAATAAATTCTTCCAAACCTCAAGCCAAAACACCAGTTTAAATCAATATAAATATTTGTATAGAAAAACATAATATTCTAAGTCCGTACACACATGAAGACATATTGTCGGCACGTGCTGATCCGACCAATATGATGCTAATATGAACCCACCCTTACGTACAGGCGGGGAGAGAAGTGCTTCGGTTAGAATTGTGATTTGAAAAGTGACTGCAATTTGGTCTTGAATAATCATTTCATTAGTATTGACCTCATTGAGCATTGTTTTTTTACAAGCTTTTATTTAAATTGCAATATTTGAATGTATGTAGTTGTTTGGGTTAAATCTTGCAAACTGAATTAAAGTCACTTCCTCTTACCCTACGAAGCTGAAATTTCACATATTGATTCTGTTTCAAAGACAATGCATTTTTATAATGCACGACCCGATTTTACAACCACGATTGGCTCCAGACGAAGGAACTCCTCAATGGTCACCGGTACAGACACAAAATATAATATACGCGTTATATATAATAGTCCGTTCCGTTCTAAAGTCCACAGTGACCTGGCTGCTACACCCGGGATTGGCTGCAGTCGACGGAACTTCTCAACGGTTCCCTCAACCAACCGTGGCAACCTTTAGCTTACCCTTCCATCAACCCGTACGTATCTATCTATTTTATGTATTTTCGCAATCACATAAAAACAGCTACAAAAGGAGCAACATTTAAGTAACACTTGTCTCTTCAACTGTCCCATCTCCCCCACCAACCAATAGTTTGCAGAATTATGAATCGGTAGAGAAGAAAATTATTTTCTTATTTCTGAACGGAACTGAATCAAAATAAATCCTTCACGGTTATCTAAATCTATCTGCAGATAAAAGAGGATATTTTTCAAGGATCCGTGAGGTTTTATTATATTATCATACTAGCTTTCGCCAGCGGCTTCACCCGCGTGGAAAGCGAAAATTATCCCACCGGAACGTACTACCGGGATGAAAAGTATCCTAAATGTTATTCCAGGTTACAAGCTATCTGTATACCAAATTTCATCTAAATGCGTTCTGCCGTTTTTGCGTGATTGAGTGACAAACCTCCAAAAATGTAAACATACAAACTTTCAGATTTAAAATTTTAGTAGGATCATAAATCTAGATTTGGAAATATATATTGAATGGAGCAAAATGTCTGATTTTTATGGTTGAAGTCTACGTTATTCTATTTTAAGGTGCTGTGAAGTATAACTTTATTTCTGTCAGTTTAAGGTGCATTTTAGTGACTGCTTTGTCTAGTAGTTGCAAATGTTAGTAGTGGTAGATGTCCAGTTTGATTCTCAAGTTCTGTAAAGTGTCACTGGTAAGGTTGCAGGCGGGGTAGCCCGCAATTATATATTTTTTTACGTTTTGCAATTTGCAGGTCAGTATGCAGACTTTTTCTTAGAGAACTTAGAGGGTTGTTGAAAAAGAAGAATTTTGAAAGAAAGAATAAGAGATAGAAAACGTTTGTTGTGAACGTCTTTAATTGCGACAGTATTGGAAGGTTCATGCAAAGCAGTGACATTCCGGCGGTGGTGTTATTGCGTAACACAAATGAAATGGCAATCGATCGCAACGCCTTTAATTTTGACAGTTCAGAGCAGACGAATTTTTCAAGCAATTTTTAGCAGTGGTAGCACATTTTTATTGGCCCGACTAACGGTCGCCCGGTCGGAAAAATAAGCTGTTTCATAGAAAAGTGCAATACCTACGCGGTCAAAATGTATGAGCTGATTATTTTTTGTATAACCGACGAAAAATTTCTGTGCTGTCTAGAATTATATGCTGAATTCATGGTTACAGTTTGCGCCCTGGATAAAAACTTATCCTGTATACATTTATATGCCATCGATAGCCTGACCCTCCTCAGCAACTCCGTACCCCACAGCGGGTGTCCCTTCGCGTGTAGTCGCTTAGTTTATAAGCCCTGGCTGGAGGCCTTAATTTATTGCGGCAACCACAAGCAAGTCCGGTTAAGCAGTCGACAACCTCCTAGGTTGACATTGTTGATAATTTCCAAAAAATAAAACGATAAGGCACCAACCAACCTTGACAGCACGGTTGGCGCATTGGTTAACCGAATGACTGCTGCGCTGCGTGTCGCGGGTTCGATTCCCGCACGGAACAAATATTTGTATGACCTACAAGTAATTGTTCCGGGTCTGGGTGTTTGTGCATGTGAGTTTAAATGTTTGTAAACGCACCCACAATACAGGAGATATTCCTAGTGTGGGGCAACGTTTTTTTTTAATAAAAAAAAATAAAAAAAAGTGAGTACCCCAAAAAAATGCCGCCTCTATTTTTACAATACTCTACAATAATTTCACGCATTTCTTTCCCTAAGGAAAATATCGGAAGGTTTTTCTATAATATTAGAGTATATGGGTTTTCGCACCCCCATAAATGCTATGGGGTGTTTATGGGTAATTTAGATAGTTTTCATGGTTTTTGATATTATATCAATATTTTGGAGCAACTTTCTATATCCATCGATACATTTTTGCCGGTAGTAAACCTCGCTATATTTTTGTTGTGTTTATTTTTTGATGCAATTTCATCAAATTTGCTTGCAATGGGAAATTATTGATAAATTATAAATGCTTTTATTTCTGTAAGTAAGTTTGTACAAACTCTGTGTGAATGATGTTAAGGTTCAAATTGGGATACGGGCAGGAAATAATGATGATGAAGTTTCTGCAAACACTTTCATACGTCAACCATATTTTAAAAACTACATTAGGTCGGCTTTTCCTATCTGACTACTCTGAGAAGAAAGGCCGAAACAAACATAGAGGTCACAGTCTCTTTTGATTTCCAGAAATAATCTTGATCAGAACATGTGAAGACCATGTAGATGGGTGTCTGAAATGGTCTATCGAAGAAAGAACCACACAGATTGAGTGGACCTGTCCAGTCAGTGCACGCATTTACCTGTTAGTTTACTAGGATAGGACATAAAATGTTTTGTAAATGAATCCATAGACGAAGTTAGCAGCTTAAATCTCTTGTTTCCGAAGGCCATTGCAAATGCATTAAAATAGCCCGTACGGGGTGTTGTATGTTCGTCCGGATTCCAAACAGCCAACCTGCTGTGAGGCATTTTTTTTGAGCATGAGCTCGTGAAAATTGGAGAAAAATAAAGCAAGTTCGCATTTTCTTCTAACAATGGATCACACAATCAGGTGGCAGTAATCAGTATCACCACCATTCATACCGATACACTTGTCATTTCATAGTGGTTTGCGAAACAGGCGGTCGGCCGGCATGCCCCGTTGCCTACCACGACGTGGGGAGACATTCTATAGCTATACGACCTCCGCCACGTACACTGTACACCAGTGCAAAACCGGGACGGATAGCTAGTTTGTAATAAAAAGCAATACTCACAGCCGATGCGAATCAGTAGGCAACCTCTTCGGGACGTGCAGCAACCCTCGATGAGCACAGTCAGCCGCTGCAGCGCGGCACGAGCACGCCCAGGGGCAGGTGGCGCCGCGCGTCAGCGAGGCCGCGGTGATGACCACCACGCACACGAGCAGTGCGCGGAGGTAGGCAGACATCGCGGCAAGCGTGTGCCGGACGGTACGTGGGAGGCGTATGGTGGTTAAGTCATTATTTTGGCCTGGAAAGAGAGAGAGAAAATGATACATGAGATATCCATCGAATCGGCGGATTTTAGACATTAAAATATCATGGTTGTAAATAAACTGTTCTAAACCAAAATCCTTGGCTTTAAACCCGTTTTTTTGTTTAATACCCGGTCTATACATTGCTTACGTATTAATAAAAAAAAATAGTACTTAACATAGGATAAGTACCTAATTAAAATCATTCACCATTATTATTAATATATGACTTATTATGTGAAGTCATGTATCTGCAGTTGGAGGAGTAGGGGGAAGCCTCCTTTGATAAATGGGGCATCGAATATATCATAACTAGGTTTTGCCCGCGGCTAGGCTCGCGTGGATGTCGGCTATGGCGTAAAAAGAAGCCTATGTCCTTCTTCATAACCCAGGCTATATCTCATCTCCGGAAAATTTCATGCCGATCGGTTCAGCAGTTTAGGCGTGAAACCATGAAAGCGTAACAGACAAACAGAGTTACTTTCGTATTTTTTAATATTAGGGATAAACGAGGAGACAATTCCAAAAATATAACTCACTGAGTAACACACAACGTCGAGTTTTTTAATTATTTCCCGTAAAGCTCTGTCGACCCCGTATCACAACAATCTTGAAGAATCAATATACCTTAACTCCTCCAACAATTACTGGCTCCAATAACTTCATTGTACCGCCGGGCATCGAACTCATAAATTTAATTCCGATGCCATACAATTGAACCTCCCGACCTCGGTTCATTTCTCCTTATGCTCACTTTTTAAGCGGTAGGCAGCAGTCATGGTCATAGGTTTATTGAGAAAGAGATTATTAATCATTTTTGTTTTCTTTCTGATGTCTTTGAAAGGACACTTTTTTAATTTATTTTTAGACTTCGATCACGCCTGAGCCCCAATTATGGTTATAATGATGCCCCGCGGAATCTTAGTACGTTTAAACTACGTAAATGTCGTGTATTTTAGAAACCAATGTAACGGTAAGGAATCGAAATGTAGATAGATAGATAGATAGATAAAACCTTTATTTAGTGCACACAAAAGACATACACTACACACAAAAATACAATTAAATGATGACAAATAACACGAATTAAAATGACAAGACAGGACAAGACAATTTGTTGATATTATTAGTACGATATTAGCGTGTGTGATCTAAGGAATTGACGTAGTTTCGAAGTAAGGAATCGTTAATAAGGAATCGGTATGGTGGTCATAGTGAATTAGGTCCCTGATGGAAAGCTATTGATGAGGTCTATGATGGACCGAGCGTGCCCAGAAGATGCCTGTTCACTCTTGTTTTGAAGGTAGGTTAAATGTGGAAGGGAACTCAGACGCAGGCAGAGAGTTCCACACTTTGGCTGTGCGCATAATAAATGTGGAGGAGAACCGCTGAGTACGACTGGTCGGGATATCAACCAAGTGCGGATGGTACCTTGCAGTGCGTCTGGTAGTAAATGGCTAAATGGGCGATGGTGGGATCCGCTATGCTATTCTGTAACCACCTCACCGGGTGAAGTGAGCGTGGAGTGACCTGTCGTGTCATTCCACCTGATGCTAGGCATGACCAAGCATTGCATTTACAATCATAATCGAAATTTAATATGCTAATTATATTACGATAACATGATATAAAAAATCGAATCGAATTATATTACGATTACATTTTGGGAGGTTTTTCAAATAAAGTAGCATAACAAAAACTCAGAAACTCAATGTTGTTTCAGTCTAATTTTTTCCTAGACTAGTCCTTATATTGCCAGAGGCCTGAGTGCGCGTTTAATGTAATGTAATGCACGATGCACACTTAAACACTAGCTTTGAAATCGTAATAAAATGATCAATAGAATTAGCATACAATCATAATCGAGATTTAATCTAATGTAAATGTAATGCTTGGTCAATCCCTAGCATCAGTGGTATGACACTGACAGCTCACTCCACGCTCACTCGGCTCACTTCACCCGGTGAGATGGTTACAGAATAGCACGGCAGATCGTGGAGACATACTTTTACTAACCAATTTATGTAGCATTTAAAAAAAATATAGTTTATTGTTGGGCCTACCTCGGTGGCCTAGTGGTAGCAAGCGCTACTGCTGAGCACGAGGTCCTAGATTCGATTCCAATGTCAGCCAAAGTTTTATTGTGTTTTTTTTTATCTGGAATTTCTCAGTAGCAGCCCGGAGCCTGGATTTGTGGCCGATTGATGGCAATAGGGTCGCCCCTATTACATTTAACTTTAACATAATTGGCTATCTATGGGTGTGGTGGTGTATACTTCTGCCCAACCCTTCGGGGAAATATGGCGTTATATTATGTTATTTTGATTTAAGTGTCTATGGAATTTGTTGCCCGTTACTTTGCTTTGGAATGGGCAACTAGCATCATCTTTCTGATTGACAATTCAAAAGTGCCTGTAGGTAATTGATAATTGAAATAAGTGCTTAAAGTTTCTAACCGACTTCAAAAAAGGAGGAGGTTCTCAATTCGTCTGTAGCATAATCAGCCTGTAGTGTTCCCATTCAAATCAAATCAAATCAAAATATTTTATTTCACATAAGCCTGCATGGGCACTTATGAAAAGTCAGAAGCTAGGTGCACGGTTCCAATTTGTCGTTTCCTATGGAGAAGAGCCGGCAAGAAACTCCACGGTTACTCTTTTAAAAATAATTGGCTTTTACAATGTTTTCAAATTACAGTGATAATAGGTACCTATGGGAGGACAGTGCAGACCAGTCAATAAGTACCAGGTACTTAGAGGAATGAAAATACAGAATAGAAAAACGTCTACAAATCTAGTCTCTAAGGCCTACAACGTTCTCTCATTCACAATATGTAAAAGAATCTACCTATATAAAATGAATCTATTTGAACCAAGTGACATGATTTCGATGACAATCACTGAAAATAAATAGTAGGTAGTAAAATTGATGTATAATGTCAAAATAATGACGAGAATATGTCAGACATTGTAAAAAAAAAAAATAATAATAAAAAGAATAGAAAATAAACATTGCAATTTGGGAGCAGTTAATAGACTTTCACACGGTTTTGCTGTTAATGAGGTACCAGGGAAGCCACATGTGCAGAAGGAATTAATGCCAAACTTCCCTGTCTTCAACGTAGTCTTTTATCTTATAATATGCTTTTTTGATAAGGACACGTTTGATGTGAGTTTTAAACTTTCCATCGCTAAGTTCTGTAACCGACTTTGGCAACTTGTTATAGAAGCGGATACTGTTTATTAGAAATGACTTGCTAGTTTTAGTTAATCTAAATTTTGGAATCACAATTTCATCTTTACTACGTGTATTTAGATTATGGAAATCGCATCTTTTTTTGAAAAGCCCTAAGTTTTTGCGAACATACAAGATATTTTCTAGAATATAAAGAGAAGGCAGAGTAAGTATATCAATTTCGTTGAATTTGTTTCTAAGAGACTCGCGAGGCCCCATTTTATAGATCGAACAGCAGAACGCCATAAGACATAATACTGTGAAAATAAGCAAAGTATACTAACCTAGCTGTGGCTACATCAGTCAACTGCCTTATTTTTCTTACTGCGTAAGCAGCTGAGCTTAATCTGCTTGAAAGCGCTCTAATGTGGGCACCCCATTGCAATTTTGAATCTAAAGTAATTCCCAAAAATACAGTTTCCGAAATAGCATCTAGTTTCTTGCCATCAAGTTTTAAATTTAGACCTACTTGGGGTACATTTGGTAGCGAGAACTTAAGACATTTAGTTTTGTTCGCATTGAGTAAAAGATTATTAGCAGCAAACCATTTCGATAGAACAGCTAGGCTTTCGTTGACATGTAAGACATCCGTATCTTTTCTATCTATTCTAAAAATAAGAGAAGTGTCATCAGCGAATAAAATTATATCCGAGAAGTTAGCCATCAGATAGGGAAGGTCATTAATATAAACTAGAAATAAAAAAGGACCAAGAATTGAACCTTGAGGCACGCCCATCCTAACTAGAGACTCCGAGGATGTCGCCCCGTTAACGTTTACTTTTTGCTGCCTGTTTGATAAGTAGGAAAGTACAAGATCAGCAGCTTGTCCACGAATTCCGTAGTGGTGTAATTTACAGATCAGTGTATTGTGGTCAACGCAGTCAAACGCTTTTGAGAGGTCACAGAAAATGCCAATCGCATCCTGAGAACTCTCCCAGGATTCCAAAATGTGACTGATGAGTTTTACTCCCGCGTCAGTCGTCGACCTACCTTTCGTGAAACCAAACTGTCGACTATGTAAAATCCCATTTGAGTTAAAATGTGACAACATCTGGTCCAGCATGATTTTTTCATAAATTTTGCTCAATGCTGGAAGCACAGATATAGGTCTATAATTAGAGGGATCACTCTTACTACCCGATTTGAAAATTGGTACTACTTTACTATGTTTCATTGTTGGGACACAACCCTCCGTTTGATGAGAAAGCTTGGGCGTAATCCGACTCGCGTGCCCAGTGCGGGTTGGTAGATGTCACATGTCTTCAATGTTTGGCTCTAAGACATGCCTGTTTCCTCTCGATGTTTTCCTTCACCGTTTTGAGAGCAGTGGTGATGAAATAATTTACATAAAGTAATGCGCCTGTCTGGGTTCGAACTCACGACCTAACTTGTAAGTCGCGGCCGTTGCCTCCCATGCTGCTCCTTAGCAAGTTAGTAACAGAGAATGAACATTCATTTTTCTCATATTTTAAACATGAATGAACACAAATAAATTTTAAAATCACAAGTTTTTTTGTTCGTGCTTTCCGATTTAATAACTTTAAAGGGTCACTCCCATTCAAAATAAATAATAGTTCACACTACACATCTTTGTGAGACAATAGCTGGATTGTGTGATTGAGGGCGCGGGTTCGATTCCCGGGTCGGTTAAGTGTGAAAGTGCTGGTGCTTATGCCTTTTGTAGTCTTTAATGCTGGTGATTTTAGTGAAAGGGGTGGGAATCTCCCCTTTGCGTATTCTCACCATGGTAATATTACTTTATATGGGATTTTGAAAATAAGGAAATCTTAGGCGTAGTCCTAGATATTTTGAATTCAAACGACTGCCTATCTGACCTCCACTCAAACTCAAAGCATTTATTTAAATTAAACCGTGTACAGACACTTTTGAACTGTCAAAAGGTCGATCAGTTAGTCGGAAAGTTGAAGCTAGTTGCCCATTCTAAAACGTAGATCTATATGGAGACGAACGGGCAAGAAACTGCACTGACACTCTTTTAAATCAAGATATTACAAAATCCTGGGTACATAAGTCTTGTTGCTTCTATATGTGAGAACAATGTAAATAAATTAAGAAACAATCCTAAATATAAGATTAAAATTAAGGCCTGGAAGTTAGGAAATGACTAGTCTCAACCTTTTTGTGGGGAAACGAATGATCCAACACACGCGCCACCATCAGTGAGACATTTAAGCCACATCCCAGTTACTGGGTAACACGATACTTCTTGGTAAGACTAACTGTCGGACTTTTGGGGTTCTGACTACCCATAACGACTGTCAAAGATACTAAGGTACTAAGAAGAAGTTAGACTAAAGTCTAGGAAAAGAGAATTTGTCTAAGACAATTATTTATTGATCTAGAAAAGAAAATAAAACATCATTGCTGACACCTACTGCTCTGCTCACACCCGTAAACTTAAAAGCTTTGCACTAAATATGCGTCTGATACTCTTTAATGATGCCCAGCGCCCATCATACAAGTCGTAATGATAAAAACGTTGAGTTCTCAAGATATACAGTTAGGGTTGATACAGAAAATATTATTTTAATGAAGATTTTCATAAAAGTATCGGTTAATAGTAATAGAATAATAATACCAGCCACTGTGTTTCACTGAAGGGCGAAGCCCTCTTCTCAAACAGAGTAAGGCACGAGCATTGATCACTACGCTTGCTCAAAATGGGTTGGCGTTTTTTTAAATTTAGCTTAAGACGGGTTGGCGATTTTTGACTTAAACTCAAGACTGGTTGGCAATCTCTGACATTATGCTCAAGACTGGTTGGCAATCTCTGACATTATTTATTTATTTATATATTATGCTCAAGACGGGTTGGCAATCTCTGACATATGCTCAAGACGGGTTGGCAATCTCTGACATATGCTCAAGACTGGTTGGCAATCTCTGACATATGCTCAAAACGGGTTGGCAATCTCTGACATTATGCTCAAGACGGGTTGGCAATCTCTGACATATGCTCAAGACTAGTTGGCAATCTCTGACATTGTGCTCAAGACGGGTTGGCAATCTCTGACATATGCTCAAGACGGGTTAGCGATTTCTTACATAACCTTAAGACGTGTTGGCGATTTCCGAAATAAGCTCAAGACAGGTTGGCGATTTCTGACATAAGCTCAAGACGCGTTGGTGATTTCTGACATACCTAAGCAGAAAACGGGTTGGCAATTTCATTGAGTAACAATCATCCAAACATCTAAACATATAAACTTTTACATTTACGATTTTAGTTGGATAGTAGGACTAGCTGACCCGCCCAACGTTGCTCTATCGTTTCAAATACGAAAGCACAATAGAAAAAAACTTTCATTTAATTCCGAATTTGACATTTTTCCGGGAAACCAATTACATCGCAGGTCATAACCCATTTCTTCTTTGTAAGAAAACGAGCATTTTGTCCTGGAAAAATAACTTTAATATCTCGGTTGCGACAACCCTAGAACATCGTGCACTTAATATTATCATTGCTCTCTCTAATGGAGGCTGCTTGTAATGCACATGGGAGCTAAAATTATACTACGTTTGACCTCTGGCATTGCTTGCTTTTATGCTCTAGTTTCAGCCAGATTTCTTGGTAAAATATCACTCTCGGGAGTACTCGGTTGCTACATCGCCGAAACTCCCTTGAATATGACATTCTCTGGGCGTTACCCTGAGGAGTGGTGGTCCAGTGATAAAGGACGCTACTTACGAGTTGTAGGTCGAAGGTTCAAACCCAGACAGGCTGTCTAAATTATTTCATCACCACTGCTCTGAAAACGGTGAAGGAAAACATCGTGAGGAAACCGGCATGTCCTAGAACCACAAATTCGAAGACATGTGACATCTACCAACCCGCACTGGACCTGCTTGATGCATTACGGCCGACTCCCAGAGATGAGGCCTGTATAGTGAGATTAGAACAGAATTAATTTTTCTCCGTTAATCAGTAGTGGCTAAAAAAGTATACTTTGGTAAATATAGCATTGAGTAATTATGAAATTGTTTTCAAACAAAGATGTTTGCCACTTGGAAGTCTACAAACTCATTAATCGATTTGTGCTAAACTGGTCCCAATTATTTCCGGCTGATCGCTCGAGTGACTAATCGGCCTCGTTCAAGATAGTCGTCTTCCAACGATTATCCGGTTAAAAATAAACTATTAATCGGCTTAAATAGGTGTCGAACTTCATGGTCAATTTGTAGAAAGAAATTATGAGAAATCTATGCGCATTCTTTTGTTTTTTAAGCTTATTTGAGACCCGAAACATTCACACATCAGCATCTTTGTTCTAAGATATTTATCGGATATCTTGCCTATTCCCCAGGAATATTGGAGTCGATGCAGCTGAATATCCGCGCAGAGGAAGTCACGGCCAACAGCTAATGTATTTAAATGGGATAATAATTATGTTTGCTAGTTTGTTCTTCCTTTACGCAGCAAGGAAGCAAAAGATCTTCATGATTTTTTTGCATAGGTACAGATAGTTCATAAGCCAGAGAGTGACATCGGCAACTTTTTATCTTGCATAAGCTGCGGATACATCGAGCTAGTCTCTACTAATACTACAAGTTTGTCTGTCTGTCACCTTTTCTCGCCTTAACGGCTGAAAGGATTTCTATGAAATTTTCTATATAGGTAGACCATGACCTGACTTAGGACATCATTTTATCCCGGATTTAGGGACGGTTCCAGTGGAATATGATAGGGCAGCGGGCAAAAGCCAGATCTAACCTACTAATATTATAAATATGAATGTTATTATGTTTGGGTGTTTCTTACTCAATCACGCAAACACGGTTGAACGGATTTGGATAAAATTTGGATTAACACATGTAATACTTTTTATCCCGTCCTGGGATAATTTCCGACCTACACGTGGGAAAAGCCGCTTGCTAAAGCTAGGTTAAGGCCCTGGTAACTTTAAATATTGTCGTTATGAACTAGTTCTTATTGCAATCCGATACGGGTTAAAATCTGTTGTAATAAATCCGAATAATTAATGAGCAAGCATTGTCGTAAAAATGCAAATAAAATCGTATAAAATTAGATATTAACTATTTAATAATCCATCACTGGATGCAGTTTGGCATTTGAAATTTTATGGTATATTTTAAATTATAATTATAATTGTTATTGAACGGATAAACTGGATTTAAAGATAATTAAGAGGTGACTTTGATGATTTTCTTGATGCATTAAGGTATGTTTAATTATGTTTGGAGTTCGATCACTGTATGCAAAAAAGACTTGAAAATATCATATATTTTTAGCTTTAAAAATTATTTACGGTTAAAGAGATACACTGGTTTAAAAAACCACCTTTTTGAGCGTTTTCAAGAAATCACCGCCTTAATAAGTTCGGTTTAAGTTCAGCCTAGGAACAATCTAACGATCGCAAGCTCCTTTTAGCTGTGTATTATATGACTCATAGTTAGTAACTGGTAACTATGTAACGATTGATTTATTACTTACTGAATTATTAGGCATGGCAATATGTTTGAGTAATGGCGGTACGGCTTGCGGCTAAGTGAAAACAGCTTTACGGGCCGATCGATCAGGGTAAGGTACGCTTGCCGCGGTCGGTCATTGGATTGGTGACCATCTTTACTCCTCCGTACCTCAGAAAGCACGTTAAGCTGTTGTTCCGGGTATGATTCTTGTATCTGTGACAGTCGTTACGGATCGTCATAAGTCTGAAAGTTCACCAAGGGGTATCATATTAAATAAATAAATATTACCTAGTTACTGGGTTGTGGAGGTCATAATATAGGCAGTCGCCCCATGAAAAATAGGTCTTCAGCTGCATCTAGTTAGACTGAAAGCTGACCCCGGCATGGTTAGAAAAAAGCTAGGTAGATTGGAATGTCAGTTTGAGTAGTGGTGGCCCAGGGGTAGCGTAGCGAGCCTAAATTATGAGTTGTGGTCATGGGTTTAAACTCAGGCAGTCACTTTAGTGTTTGTCATTTATTTCATCACCACTGCTCTTAAAACGGTGAAGCCAAACATCGTGAGAAAACCGGGATGTTCTAGAACCAAATATTCGAAGACATGTGACATATACCAGCCCGCACTGGGCCCGCGTGGTCGATTTCGGCATTTACAGCCCACTCCCTCTCACAGAGAGGAGGCCTGTATCCCAACAGTGGGAACATATACAAAGGCTGATTATGCTAAAGGATGCTAAGCAAAGATGCTAAGTTAGCTACGTCAAAAATGCAATGGGTTCAAATTCGAACATGCGACTTTTCGCTTGCCAGCCCGCGCTTACACATCTGGGTTACAGGTGTTTTAAATAATTTAGAAGTTTTATAAACTTGACCATGTCTCCATTCATTTCAACCGAGTCCAACCAACTTTTAAAAGTAATAAATCATTTTTTTTTCACCTTTAATTAAAAGACTGAATGGCCGACTACCTCAGGCGGCTTATAAAAAAAAGAATACAATTGAAACGTCAAACCCTATTGTCATAGTTTGACACCTCGAAGAATGGCGTTGTTAGGTTGTTGAAATAAATAGAATGGGTTCCGCGGTTCTATTTATGTTTTTTTTTATGTTCACGCCTTTTTAAAAAGCTTTGGAAAAGGTAGTAGGAGGCTTTTTTTTGTATTTTTATAGTGATCAAAGATGTTTTGCATGACTAATATTTTTTAATATTGTTTTTATGGTGAAATGATTTTTTTTTATTGCGTAAACACGCCATATAAGAAAAAAAAGGCTAGATAGAGTCGAAATTTCCTATCATGAGTCAAAGTCTCCAAAAAAGTCCAGACATAACCTTGGTCAGATCATGTGAGCACGATGTTAATGTCTGAAATGGCATTTTGAGGAAAGAATCATACAAATTTGAAACATAGATCTATTCTAAGCTGTAAACATTCTTCTACAATTTTCGTATTTTGCAAACATTTTAAAATTATTTAGTTACCTAACCTGACATTACATTACCTAAAACTTGTTAAGAAAGGCACCTAAAATTAATTAAACTTGACAGCTATGTAATTACAAGTACCTACATACATACAACTGTCTAAAGGGTGCTTCTCGAACGGAACTCTAAATGAGCTCAGCGGGCACCTGTCAAAAACGTGACGTTTTAATTAAATTCCAAGGCTTTTTGTCTGTTTGTCTGTGTGTTTGTTTGTGTAGCCATATACAATGTAGATGGGTGCTGGGTGAAAGCTACTGTATGGTATTGTTGTTTATAATAATATGTTGGTAAGCGACTGGTCACTTGTTATTGTGAATGGGCACACAACAAGCAAACACTGCGGGGTGGCGAAAATAGCTTGAGCCGTAGATACTACCTGGAAATCCTCGGCCTGCAGGCTTAGCACGAGCACCGATTTGTCGCCAGAAGAATAGACATGACTATTAACTAAATCACGTACAATAGGAGAAGATAGCCATGTTTTTCTATTAATTATCACAGTTATACGTTCTAAACAAATCATGATTTAATAGATAATCGTATATGCTTTTTGGCCGTCGAGTAGAAAGTTTGTTGTCAGTGTGATTTTGACAGTTTGGCAAGAAATATTCTTCTGAAATAGTCTACTTATAAAAGGACTTAGACCAAGACTGTTAGAAACTAAAGACAAAATGACAGATTGTAGAAGGGTATCTACGGTGCGATGTCAAAAATGGAGAAACGAAATGTGACTTTGTATAGAAAAAGCACTGTCTATTCTTCGTAGAATTTGAAAGTGTCATGCTAAGCCTGCTGGTACTTGATAAATTACTTTATTTCTGTAAATAAGTTTATACAAGGGGCTTTTTTTTTTTTTTTTTTTTTGGGTGGGAAATCATCAAATAACTTCTCCCGCTCTGGGTGGAGCGGGAGGGCGTGTCAGACTTTTACTGACTAAAACCCACCCGTGTTCCCTCAGTTGCCTGTGTGCCAGGGGCCGCGGTATCTCTTTCGAACAACCCGCACCCCTGGCAGGCATCGGTCCTTGCGAACCCCACCTATTGGTGCTGACAACTCTTTGAGGCGCGCGTGGAACACAACGCGCCGTCGACCCGGGCTTGGTCCTTACCGGACAGCGAGCTACCCATTACTCGCCGTCCGCAAGCCCGCGCCTACGGTGGCCGGGAATCAGCCTGGGATTCCCGACGCCCAGGGCTTCTCCCGCGGCGACTACGGCCGTGAGGGCGCATATACTGCCTCTCCCTCACGTGCGCCGCCTCCCTCTTTGCGAGCATTACTGCTTCGCAGAAGGAGGTGACGGCTAACCATTCACTCTCGCTCCGTACCATGGCCTGCACCAGGGCCGGACGCGAGAGATCGCCGCCGCCGATCGCCTCCACGAGGACACGGCGGTGCTCCGCCCAAGCCGGGCAGACCGCCACCGTATGCTCCACCGTGTCCTCAGGGCGATCTTCGCAATGGAAGCACCCGGGCGTTTCCTCCCGCCTTATACGAAACAGGAACCTCCCGAAACAACCGTGTCCGGTGAGGACCTGCGCCAGGCGGAAGGTGAGGACGCCATGCCGCCTCTCAAGCCACTCCTCAAAGAGGGGACTTACCGCCGCTATCGTGCCCATTATACAAGGGGCTTGTGGCTAAGTAATACTAGCCGTACGGGTCGATCGATCAGGTTAAGCTACGCTTGCCGCGGTTGGTCCGTGGATGACAAACTTAAACTCAAAGCATTTATTTCAAATAAACCAATTACATGCACTTTTGAATTGTCAAGGTCGGTGAGGTAGAAAGATGAAGCTAGTTGACCAAGACCCCTCCGTGCCTTGGAAAGCATGGCTGTAATTCGTGGATCTTTGAGAGTTGTTACGGGTCGTCAGAAGCCCGACAGTCTGACAACCAGTCTTACCAAGGGGTATTGTGTTACCCCATTAAATACTGGTAGGTACTCAGCTGCATCCGGTTAGATTGGAAGCCGACCCCGACATAGTATGGAAAAGGCAGGCAGATGATAAGTAGGTTTGTACAACTACAAACAGTATTACAAGAAAATTATATTAAAAAAATTACATGACGTCGGCGTTTCCTAGCTGAGAAAGGCCGAATCAAACTCAGAGGTCACAGTCTCTTTTAAAGTCCAGACATAAATCTTGGTCAGATCATGTGAAACTGAAAACAATGTAGATTGGTGTCTGAAATAGCCTTTTGAGAAAATAACCACACAGATTGAGTGGACCTGTCCAGTTATTGCACGCATTTATCAGTAATCACGCAGCTCAACTAAAACATAACATATTCGCTAGCTTTCTTTCTCCACAACTCCGCCATATCCTGTGCTAAACGCCAGTACAATCATAAATCCATACACACGGCAGGACAGTGCGCACAGTCCGCGAATTGACACTCAATTGGGAGGGGAGCCTAAGTAAGACGGACGGGCGACACGCGACCCAGGAGTACAGTTGTGGAAGCTAGCGTTACAAATTGTAGTTCTAGAGGGAATAAAAAAGAGGCTGACGAGGAAGGAAACAATCGTGGCAAGCGCATCTGCTGATCTTGAGCATCCGAATCCCAGGCCAGTGTTACTGAAATTATAATAATATCTTCTACTTCTTAGCATATCGATGGCAAAAACTTCAAACATCTGTTTGTTTCAGCCCAAAATTCAGCTGCGCGTGCTCCGCTGACTGACGTAGTCATAAGAACATCAAGTGCACGGGTGACAGGGCATGCGGCGCAGGGTGGATGGTGGACAATTGTCTATGGGGCTGCATACGCACTTGAGATCTCATTGAAATGAAATGTTTATTTATGTAAGTAGATCTTTAGGACACCTTTACACATCAATATTTTTTTGGCCAATATTTTAAAACTAGCTGACTGATCCCTGAATAAAAATGCCGATACAAACTCAGAGGTCATGGTCTCTATTAAAGTCCAAACATGGAATAAGTTGTTCAGTGTGGTGGTATGTACCTACCACACCCTTAAATTTGACCAACACTCTGTATGTAGAACAGTAGAAGGTACAATCAAGTGCCGGGTAATTGCGTTATACGCTATCAGTACGAATGGCTTAAATTTTGACAGTTCAACAACATTAATTGCGCTATTTACGTTGTTGAGCAGACTATTTTTTCGAACACACATGAAGTTACAAATCCTACTAATATTATAAAGGCGAAAGTTTGTAAGTATGGATGGATGGATGGATGTTTGTTACTCTTTCACGCAAAAACTACTGAATGGAATTGGATGAAATTTGGCACACAGATAGATTATAACCTAGATTAACACATAGGATACTTTTTATCCCGGTAGTACGTTCCGGCGGGATAATTTCCGACTTTCATGCGGGCGAAGCCGCGGGCGGAAGCTAGTTAGCAATAATCTTCAAAAATATTCAGATTCTGATTGATAGTGTGTAACGCAATTAGAGTGCTGTTACCATACAGAGGAGGGACGAGTTTTGATCACATAAAATTCGAACTAATAAGGCTAGGGGACCTACTCCCTAAGCACGAAGTCCGTCGTTTCGGTAGAAGTAACGGTCGTTCCTTCTCCGTACCACTTACGGACAGAAGATTAGTTTGGAACCCGACTTAAGAAATGAATGACGAGTCCCTATTCCCGAAATGTTTTTGGCTGTACAAAAAAGTTAGTTAATTGGCTGTAGGATTCACTAAAAAAGTTTCGAACTACTTTCGGACGGGCCCGTATCTTCGTTGACGAAGTTAGAGAGTAATCCCCCTGGTTTGTCCACTATGATGGCTCATTCGTTTAGTGGTTGCAAGCGCTACTGTTGAGCACGAGATCCTGGTAGGTATCGATTTCCAGGTCAGGCACAGTATTATAGGGTTTTTCTATCTGGAGTTTCTGTAGTCGGGATTTGTGGCCGGTTAATGGCAATAGGCTCGCCCCTATTGCATGGGACTTAAAAATATCTGGCGAAATGTGGGTGTTCTATAAGATACACCTCTGGCCAACCCCTCAGGGATACAAGGCGTGATGTTATGTTGTTCTCTATGCTTTCCTTAACTACCGTCTGCGGTTTCATCGTAGTAGAGGGGAATTGGATACTTATGATCGGTCGCAACTCTCCAGTAATTGGGTACCTAGTGGTGTCAGATGGCAGTAGCTTCATGTAATATTCTGTATACAATATGTCCCAGAATTAATGTACACCACCAAACCAAATAGAATATTATGATACATACAGGATAAGGTTTTGTCCAGTGCGCAAACTGTAACCATGAATTCAGCATATCATTCTAGACCACCAGCGCAAAAATTTTTCGTCGGTTATACAAAAAAAAAAAACAGCTGTTTCATCGAAAAGTGCAAACCAACGCGGTCAAAATGTATGTAATGTAAATGTGTGAGCACCATGAATCTACCACAGAATTAATTTATCTGCATTGCTTCAATTTGATTCTGTTTACCTATTCTGGGTGCATCGTTTTCACACATAATCATATAATGAATGTACTATGTCAAATATTGTACTTGAAACATTTTAAAAGAGTAACGGTGGAGATTCTTGCCCATTCTTCTCCATACGAAACTACATTTTGGAAGGGGCGACTAGAATCAATTCTATTTTAATGTAAATGTTGACGTTCAAAAGTGCCTTTTAAGTGCCTATTTGAAATAAATGCTTTGACTTTGACTTTGGAACAGCTGATTTTTTTTTTGTATAACCGACGAAAAATTTCTGTACTGGGGTGTCTACAATGATATGCTGAATTCCTGGTTACAGTTTGCGCACTGAATAAAACCTTTTTCTGTATAACTAGCGTTTGTCAGCGGCTTCGCACGCGTGGAGATCGAAAATTATCCCACGGGTTTATACCACCGGGATAAAAAAAATCCTAAGCATTCATCCAGGGCCCTGATTCACTATGACCACTTAACGATTCCTTACTTTGAAACCACGTCAATTCCTTAGATCACACACGACATCTGCTAATAAATATCGACAAATTGTCTTGGAACATACAGACATTTCGATTCCTTACCGTTACATTGGTTTCTACAAAACAAGATATTGGCGTAATTTGAAAGTAGTAAGATTCTACGAGGAATCATTATAACTATTTATAACCATACAGAATTGGGGCCTAGGTTATAAAGCTATCTCTGTGCCAAATTTCATTATCAATCCGTTCAACCGTTTTTGCGTGATTGCTATACGTTCACTGAATTGTTGTTATTGTGTATGAAACATTATGTATTTATTTAATTAGTTATAGGGCTGATTGTGGGAGAAAGCTATGGTCATAATGCTAATTTTACGCTCGCATAATGACACATTTAGGGTGTAGCCGTGTAGTGTAGTAGATACTTCGTCCATTTATGTTTGTTTTGACATCTCCGTGCCTCAGAAAGCACGTTAAGTCGTTAGTACCGGCTGTCATTCATGGATCTTTGACAGTCGTTACAGGTCGTCAGAAGCCCGAAAGTCTGACAACCAGTCTTACCAAATGGTATAGTGTTACCCAGTTTGTGGAGGTCAGATAGACAGTCGCTCCATACAAAATACTGGTGTTCAGCTGCATCCGGTTAGACTGGAAGTAGACCTCAACATTGTTGGGAAATTTCTAGGCAGATTGACAAGGTACACGCAGATGAAGTGTTGGCAACAGCAACTATTTTATAAGAATAATGTAATTCCCTGAAAAATACAACCACTTCTCTTCCCACTAGTACAGTTAAATCAAATGGAAGCTGCGACATAGATTCAATGAGCCTAATTGTGCTCGCTTGCATGCTGGTACGTAATTTTATTATGGGATGTATAATTAATTTCTAGCTACAGTGCGAGGATATGGGATTCGATCCTTGTATAGAAATAATACGGGGTGAAAAAAAATTACGATCAAAACCATATTATTATTAGTGATTCTTCTTTTGCTAATGATTGAGGTATGACCAGATATATGAACGGCAACGAAACAAATGGAGTACCTATGTAAGGATCATAGCTGGTAGGTCTGTAGTTTCTGTCTACCCACAATAGGATTTGATTTGTATGTGAGGTAGGATATTTATTGTTTTTTTTTTTTAAGGTCGCGTTAACTTTACGTAATGTCGTTATGAGCGATAATGGTTCTTATTGCAATCCGATACGGGTTAAAATCTGTTGTAATAAATTCGAATATTAAATGAGCAAGCGTATGTCGCAAAAATGCAAATAAAATCGTGTAAAATTAGATATTAACTATTTAATCGTAAATAATCCATCACTGAATGCAGTTTGGCATTTGGAATTTTATGGTATATTTTTAATTATAATTTTAATTGTTATTGAAGGGATAAACTGCTTTTAAAGATAATTAATAGGTGACTTTGATGATTCTTTTGATGCATTAAAGTATATTTAATTATGCTTTGAGTTCCACCACTCTATGAAAAAAAGACTTGAAAATTTTGTTTTTTTTGTTTTCTTTTAAATTATTTACGGTTAAAGAGATACACTGGTTTAAAAAAAACACCTATTTGAGCGTTTTCAAGAAATCTCCGCGTATTGAAGCCTTTTCCCAAAATCCCTACTGCGTTAGCGTTGGCTTCCAGTATAACCGAAGGCAGCTGGATACCAATATCTTACATGGAGTGACTGACTCTGCCTGTCTGACCACCATAACCCAATTATTGGGTAATACAATACCCCTTGATGAGACTGATTGTCAGACTTTCGGGCTTCATGCGACCCGTAACAACTGTCAAAGATCCAGGAATGACAGCCGGGACAAACGGCTTTACGCACTTTCCGAGGCACGAAGTGGTCCTGGTATGTAAAGATCACCCATCCACGGAGCAACCGCGGCAAGCTCGAACCTTGCGGCTGTTATAACTTAACCTCAAGCTCCCGAGAATTACATACGACAGCACGCCCGCCCTTCACCACTTCCTAGTGCTTTAGCTGGCAAGAAGGAGTAGCGCAACAACCTCCCAAGGAGGTTCAGTTACAATTCATAACAATCTTATTACCCCAAAGCTCCACGCAGACGTCTACATCCCGACCGCTACGTACTCGTACGGCAATGCATCACAACTGTCACTTAACTCTCTGATGCTTTGATACCCGGTGATAAATCGACTCCCCTACCAAGATTGAGGATGCCATTGATAACAACCGTGCTTTAAAAATCAGTGGAGAGAGATATTTTAAATCTCCATAATGTATTACAAAGCGAGCATTCGTGCTATTGTTGGACATTACGACTGGTACGTCTGAGACCCATGCTCTCCGAGGCATGTAGGTACTTAGGATCTCAATCTCAATAATAAATGATTTTATTTCTGCAAGTAGGTCTGTACAAACACTGTTTTTTTTCAAATAAGATGAGGTTGACGTTTCCTATCTGACTACTCTGAGAAGAAAGCCCGAAACAAACTTAGAGGTCAGAGTCTCTTTTAAAATCCGGACATTACCCTGGTGAGATCAAATAAAACATCGGAACATTTGAGACACCAATCTGCACGGTTTCTCATGTAGATTGGTGTCTAGTTTCGTAGGTTTTTTTTTTTTTTAAGTCTCTGAACTGAGTAGCACACAAAAAATCTTTTACATTATTTATTTACGTATTCATAAACATTTTTACTACTAATATTCAAGCATGTATCTATTTTATTTGCCTGCGTCCGTGTGTCACTGCGGGGTGTCAACTGAAAACCAGCGCTGGGTGTCTGACGCCCAGCAAATGCTGAGATGGTAACCCTTTCTGTATGGGCACACTCAGCACAATTTTACTGTAATTTTATTGTTATGTTTATTGTTCTCTTTCTTTTTTATGTTTGTTGCTGCTGTGTTGTGTCTGTGTCGAATAAATGTTTTCTATTCAATAGAATAGAATACTATTCTATTCTAAAATGGTCTTTTGAGGAAAGAACCGCACAGATTGAGTAGACCCGTCCAGTCAGTGCATGTACCTATTTGTCAATTTGGCTGTGTATTAGCCACAAACCCCTCAAAGGTATACAATAAACTTATTAATGAAATCATTCACATAATAAGTAACTTCGTATCCGGAATGAAGGCAGTAATTCGAACCGATTTTTTTCCTCCCGTCTTCTTTCTTGTTACGTATGTGTGTGTGTGTGTGTGTGTGTGTGTAGGTGTAACATACGTATTATCTTGTGAATGACTTGACATGTTTGAACAGGCTGTCTTCATTCCACTGACGCGATGATAAGCTGTTGTTGCGTGTTGGATCGGTGAGGGGGTCAGCAGGAATTGAAGGTGTATTTTCTTCTCGTAATAAGATATATCAGTGTGTTATGTAGGTATATGTTACCGTATGATTGTGAAAACCGCCCCTTATTACAAAACAAGGTTTTTATTTGTATCGGGTTTGAACCACCAAGCCAGGTTGTGAATTAAGAACCCAAGATATCTACAAATGCAGTTCTTTTTACAAAATGGCGTCCAGTGCTAAGTGGTAATTTTTGTGTAAAGAACTTTATCCAAATCGAAATAAAGTTGTAAATGCATAAACGTTACGTCGGTTCGTCTTCCAGTCTAGCCCGCTAAAGCTAAATACCAGTATTTTGCGTGGAGCGACTGCCTGTTTGACCTCCACAACCCAGTTACTGGGTAATACGATACCCCTTGGTATGATGATGGCAAAAAGCAAGGTCTTACAGCACAAATAAAGGAAAAATTGCAATAAATAAAAAAAGTGGAAAATTAAGGTAAATTTTGGTACTTACTTACAAGTTTTCGCGAAAATCTAAATTTGCCCATATCTTTTTTTATTATGGCGGTAATAAGAGTAGCTACGGAACCTTCGGCGCACGAGTTCGACTCGCACTTGACCGTTTTTTTAAATTAATTTAATGTATTTCTAAGGCGTTATTACCTTTCTGCTCTTCTTCTACATAAACTTTAACTTTGCCATATTTCATACTCCTCCGTCTGCGTAAATTTCGTGTTAAGGAGTATCAAGTTTTTGCTCACGTATTAATATATAGATAAGCTATAACAGCTGGACCATAAAATAAAACTAAATCCCAGGCTGATTCCCGGCCACCGTAGGCGCGGGCTTGCGGACGGCGAGTAATGGGTAGCTCGCTGTCCGGTAAGGACCAAGTCCGGGTCGACGGCGCGTTGTGTTCCACGCGCGCCTCAAAGAGATGTCAGCACCAACTGGTGGGGTCCGCAAGGGCCGATGCCTGCCAGGGGTGCGGGTTGTTCGAAAGACATACCGCGGCCCCTAGCACACAGGCAACTGAGGGCACACGGGTGGGTTTTAGTCAGTAAAAGTCTGACACGCCCTCCTGCTCCACCCAGAGCGGGAAAAGTTATTTGATGATTTCCCATCCAAAAAAAAAGCCTTCTAATTGGGTATTCGGTTCAGCAGCTGTGAGCTTGTGCGCCTGTGACCGACATGGCAATATGTTATCTACTAAAACTATCAGTGATAGGAATTAACCCAGTTTTGTGCAGTAAGTATTTTGTAAAATAAACATTTCAAGTTTAGCTGAGATTAATTGTAGGATATCCTTGATTAAGATTAATAGCGCGTGTGGAAAAGCTGTTTTAAATCTGTCATATTATTATAAGACAAGCTGTAGCCCGCGGCTCCGCCTGCATGGATGTCGGTTATCGCGCAAAAAAGTAGCCTATGTCCTACTCCACATTTCAGGCTATATCTCTGCCAAATTACATGACGATCAGTTCAGCGGTTCAGGCGTGACAGAGTAACAGACAGACAGACGGATAGTTACTTTTGCATTTACTATATTAGTAGGGATGACGTTAAGCTAAGTTACCAACTCAGTAACTCGATTATGGAGGTCAGATTGGCAGTGGCTCCGTGTAAAATACGGGTATCTAGCCGCACCCGTGGCGGTTAGACTGGATCATCCCTACTTCCCTACTATAATATTACTAGCTGACCCGACAGACGTTGTCCTGTCTTAATTATTATGAATATTGAGTTCGCATTAATAAAAAAAAAATGGGTTGGACCACCCTTAACATTTAGGGGTATGAAAAATAGATGTTGGCCGATTCTCTGACCTACCCGATAAGCACACGAAATTTTATCAAAATCGGTTCAGCTGTTTCGGAGGAGTAAGGTAACTAACATTGTGACACGAGAATTTTATATACAGGTTGAAATTGAAAACATGCGACAAACCGAAATGGGAGATTGTACTCATCATTATGAACAACTTTTACTAAGGGACCAATGATGCAATCGCGAAAAAAAAAAACATCTGTTCCCTACATTTTGACGAGTTATGCGAACATAAATTTAGGGAACAGATGTTTTTTTTTTCGCGATTGCATCTTTGGTCCCTTAGTAAAAGTTGTTCATAATGATGAGTACAATCTCCCATTACGGTTTGTCGCATGTTTTCAATTTCAACCTGTATAAGAAGATAAATGCGAAAGTAACTCTGTCTGTCTTTCTGTTACGCTTTCACGCCTAAACCGCTGAACTGATCATGTTCGGAAGTTATGAGAATTTTTATTACATTGATACCAGAAACTAAACTTTTTAAATTAAAACAAACACATCACTCGCAAGAGGTTTATCGTGATATTGGCAAGTAACGTGGAAAGTTATTGACCTACGTAGTGCGGTGACACGTTTGTTATGATTTGAATTGAAGAAAATATGAAACCGACAATTCTTAGAGTATTTTATTTTGAGCTGAAACTATGTATAGTATATGTATATATAGCTGTTATCTTTAGTGCTTAAGGATAGCAATAGGGTATTTCTGTTACACCATGTAGGTATACAAGTAATACCGTTTTTTCGAATTGCACCGCACCATTGACATTAACTGTGGACGAATTCTTATGATTAATGGGTACGTTCCTTTGTAAGGTAATTTCTCAGAAACTGACGTAGCGATTTCAATGGAACTTTTTATTTATACGACTCGACATGATTTCGACTTGGTCGAGTAAAAATATTTACAGTATCGACCACTAGAAGGGATCCAATGACATTCGCTAAAAGTTACACTAGGTTGTGTGTAGGTACTTTTTAACTTTATGTATTTAATTCCATCTTCACTCCTCCAAAGAAAACATCGTGAGGAAACCGGCATGTCCGAGAACCAATAATTCTAAGACATTTGGCATCTACCAAACTGCACTGGACCCGCGTGCTGGATTACGGCCAGGGTTGGCATGAATAAATCATTTTGATTTAAATCAAATGATGTTTTCAATAAAAATCAACGATTTAATCAAAAATGTTTAATTTCACTTTCTTTTACAGAAATCTAATATTAAAGTTTTGTGGAAAGTAGGTATTCGATATTGAAAAAATATCGATGTTTTCAAGCGATATATCGATGAACATCGATGCTGGGACCAGATGTTTTACATCGAATATAAATATCGATATATATATTTTTTAAGTGGACACCTATGTCAGACAAAACTGAACGAATGAATGTTTGTTAGAATGAAAGTAAGACCGTAATTGCAAGCGAAATGTACAAAACACAACACGGGGATTTAACTTTTTCTTGGCATTCACATGTCAGACAAAAGGGAAATCCCCGCGCTGTGTCCGCGCAATCCCTTGAGGGCGCGTTCTGTTTTGCGCAAAAATATAGTCAATTAAATAATAAAATCAAAAAATCGTGATTAATTGGGATTTCTTCAAAAAATCGTACTTTAATCGATTTTTTCAAAAAATCATGATTTTTTCCAACCCTGATTACGGCCCACTCCCTCTAACAGAGCGGAGGCCTGTGTCCCATCAGTGGGAACATTATAGGCTCATTGTGATACATATTTCTGTCGCCCAGCACAGGCACTTCAGAGAAGAAGGTGTATTTTGAAACTCAACCCCTGAGCGGATCTAACGAGACGCTGAAGTTTGTATGGGAGTTAATTTGACAGCTGTCAGTCGTGCGTGACATTAGCCGAATCTAAATTGATTTGATTGAACGAAACGTTTACGTACGACATTTGACATTGGCAGAATTGTCGACATCGACCAAATAAAATTGCCATAAATAAAAATACAGAGTGGCTGGGACACACACTGTTGCCATGGGGTCTGACGAAAAATTTGCTGTTCTATACATTTTGACCACGTAGTTATTGTATTAGTGTAGGAAACAACAGATTTTTATAAATAACCGACGAAAAGTTTCAACTCAAGGGGGTCACATTCATGTACTGAAAAATAACTTTAATTTCAGAAGCCGATGACCTTGTAGCTAAGTAATAACAGCCGCACAGGTCTATCGATTAGGTTAAGCTACGCTTGCCACGGCTGTTCCGTGGAAGGATGACCATCTTAACATACCATATCTTTAACCCTCCGTGCCTCGGAAAGCACGTTAAGCCGTTGGTCCCGGCATTCGTGGATCTTTGACAGTCTTTACGGGTCGTCAGAAGGCCGAAAGTCTGACAATCAGTCTCACCAACGGGTATCGTAATACCTAGTTACTGGGTTGTGGAGGTCAGATAGGCAGTCGCTCCATGTAAAATATTGGCATCCAGCTGCATTCGGTTAGACTGGAGACTGACCCCAACATAAGAAAAGGCTGGACAGATGTTGATGACAAAAAAATTAAATACAGATTCAAAGACAACAATTTCCGAAATTAAAGTAATTTTTCACTTTGTAGTGTTTTTTTCGGGGTCGGTGGTTTTATTTCCGTAACAAAGTTGTATATTTATAATTCAGATAAAAATCCGGAGGTTTTAAACTCGGTCCTCAGTCGACTAGTAGCTTAAGTAACCTACTTGTAACTTTGTTAGCGTTAACATACACACAACTCCCAAACTATTTGTACTATTACAAAAATCCCTACATAATATTGTAACACTACCCTTTTCTCTTTCCCCCACACCTATTAAACCTACGAGTGAGCGAGACGGATGCATAGTTACGGAATGCAATGAATGTCAGTAAATCACTTAACGGCTAGGGATGTGCATTTGTCGATAAGTTTAGTGTTGTTACAAGTAACGTTTCCTTTGTTATTGTCGATATTTATAGAATGTGTGTGGTGGAGTCATTTATGACGGAATTGAGTGTTTTATTTATAAATGTAATGGTTTTTGTTTTTTTGGGCAAAAATGTGTATTTTAGGATGTTTTTAAAAGATTATCATTTGTTGCAAATTACTAACTATACCTACTTAGTGATATTCCTGCAAACACACAATAATGTTTATTTATATTTTAAAAAAACAGCATTTACTGGCCCACTGCTGAGCAAAGGCTCTCCTCTATTGCCCTAAATCCTTCCAGGCATCCTTTTCTAGGGCCACTCGACCTAACCCTTGCTATACGCCGTCCATCCTCAGACACCCACTGTGTGGAGACTATAGCCCTGCAGTCACTGCAAGCGGCTGGTGTGACCCGCCCAGTCCCATTAATAAATATTTACTTATAAATATTTTTAAACCGGCGCATTTCAGTTCTCAGAATCATGTAAGTACTGAATCTATGGTAATAGGTCGCGTGTCGATGTCACTGCACGTAACTTTCGTCCGATATTTTCGTCTTCATAGGAGGAATCTCGTTCCTCTATCTATAATAATATAGTCTATTATAATCCCTATAATGTGTTACGTCACTAGTCACAATGCATCGTATGTGCTTAATGGTTGTGCCTAACGAACTGTTGATATTATCTGTGGTCGCGGAAGGGGCGCGCAACATTTTAGGTATAACTTTGGTGACAGCAGAAGGCCAATTCTCGGAACTGAAACGTTCAGAATCTAGTCGCAGTCTCATCTCGGTGACAATCAAATATCAAAAACTTGTCAAAAATATAGGGAAACTGGAGGTATTTTTAACAGATTGAGACTGAGATCAGACAGACCTTCTTAAAATGATGACAATTGCCCCAATGGTTTTGTTTCTGGTTTGTAGTGGAAAACAGAAGTATGGCCAGGAAACGAATGGCTATAAAAGAGTGATGAATATAAATGTTGATGGACGGAGAGGGAGAGGCAGGCCAAAGAAAAGATGGATAGATTATGTGAGGCATGATATGAAAGAGAAGGGAGTGAATGATAGCGTGACGACTGACAGCCGACAGGGGAAAATGGAAGAAGAAAACGTGTTGCGCCGACTCCAAGGGCAGGAACATGATGGTAACCAAGAGACAAATTGAGCAAAATATCACGAAAACTATTTTGACGATGAATTCGAATTAAAATGATTTATTTCAGACATGAGTAGGTGAAGGTAAACCAAAGCGAAAGCGAGGTAGACACATTCTCACTTGGATGTCTGTTGTCAACAACGACCTGAAGCAAGCCCAAGTGAATAACTCGACGACCCAGAACCGAAACGTCTGGCGAAGAATGACGAGGAGAGCCGATCCCAATTGAAATGGGATAAGGCTATGCAAACAGAGAGAGATGAGTAGGTGAAGGTTTCAACTTTCAACTTAATTTTATTCATTTGCATAGTTAGTTAATAATTAAAATTTGGCAACTAATGTAAATAGTTCGTTGAGTACTAATTGTATATAAGCATTACCTGTTCACTAATGATGAATAAAGAGCATTACCTGTAAAAAAATAAAATAAAAACATTATTTTAGTGTAGTTTTTTTTGCATATCCCGTGGGATTTAAAAAATATATTTTTTCAGATTTGATTAAGTAACACAAACGTTGATAAGTAACACAAAAGCTTAAAGCTACATATATGCCCTGTTTGTCAAATTGATTGACTAATTTTGTTAGTCGCCATTCATTCATCCTCTTAACATGACAAAACCATCGAAGCATACTCTTTTCAATTTAAGAAATATTAGAAAAAAAGTAAATCGAAGTAATTTATACTATTTAGATACTTTAAAATTGTGCAATGAAAAATACATCACTCCAAAAAAATGGATTTAGTATTCTGAAACAATTTGTAACTAAAATGTTGCCCAGCCCTGTCTGTAACTTGATCTAGAGATGTAATCTGCCTCAGTCATGGCTAGTTAGTTTATTATTACGACCTCTTGCCTTATAGGGACCGGCAGAATTCTAGGCATACTCAGAGTAACCGAGTTTTCATATAGGTTACCGATTAAAGGCTCGCCCCTATTACATGGGACTTTAGAAACATACTTGGTGCACCTCTGCATACGTACTGATAAATGCGTGCACTGACTGGACAGGCTTACTAAATCGGTGTGGTTCTTTCCTCAAAAGACCATTTCACACATCAATCTACCTGGTCTTCACATGATCTGACCTCTGTCCTCCCCCGTGCAACGCCCTGAGTCGAGGTCTATACCCCACAGGAGGAGCCCGCAACGTGCAGTCGCTTAGTAATTTAAGAAATTCGGTCTTGGCTGGAGGCTTTGAGTTAGCTTGAGGCAGCCACAGGAAAGTCCGGTTTTCCCAATTTGAATAAACCGTTTTTCTTAACAGTGTATCTGTCAACGTCAAAATATTGACGTGATTGCTGCATTGGTAGCGTCAGCAACAGTATTTTGAACGAAAATAACAGTGCAGACGACATGGGGGTGCACACCGTACTGGTAGGCGCCAGCGGTGAGGCAGGAAGGGAAGTTGGCGGGTGAATTCAAACTTGCCAATCTTTTGACTTTGAGAACCCCAAGTGCACAGATATTATACTAATCGACTTATATTTATCTCGCAGGTGGCGTTCTGTAGTTTCTGCCTATGACACTGGGGAGAAGGCGTGAGTTTACGTACGTTACGTACGTACGTAAACTTGTAAGTCTTACCTCGACTCATCTGCCCAGCGTTTTCCTAACTAAGTTAAGGTCGGCTTCCAGTGTAACCGGATGCAGCTGAATACCAGAATTCGATTAGAAATTATTAATTATCTTTCCTTTTAGATGTATAGACCAAATGTACAGAGGCCAGCATATCAAGCTACCCCAATCTGTCAAGTTTCTTTGATCGTTTTTCAACTTTACCACATAAGAATAAGGTTCATTTTCAATTGGGAAAATTTGACAGTTTGGGATAGCTTGATGTGCTGGCGTCTGTATGTAAATAACAACTATACCAACCCGCGACTGTCTATATGACCTCCACAAGCCTGTTATATGGTATTACGAAACCACTTCATAAGACTGGTTGTCAGACTTCCAGACATCTGACAACTCGTAACGACCGTCAAAGATCCACAAAATACTGACAACCGGGATTGAGGCACGGAGGAGTCTTGGTATGTAAAGTAGGTCACCCATCCAGAACCAAGTGCGGCAAGCGTAGTCTAGCCAGATGCCCCTTCTTCTTACCTCGACTATTATGTTCAATTCTGAGAATAATTGCCATTCAACTTTCAATTTGTTATGTCACAACCCTAGTGTGCAATTGGCATAGTGTCAAATAAATCATTACAAAATTAACAGAGAATTGTATAAGATTAGATAAATCATAACATAATACATTGACTATTCAAGGTATTTAGAGATCTGAGTAGGTCCTGAGGTATGTCCGTGAGAATCAGGACTCTATACTTATGAACTATAAGCCGGGTACCAAATGGGGTTTTCAATCAAATCAAATCAATTTATTTGCCACTAGCACTTCCCTCACGACTTCGTCCTCGTGTTTATGGCCAATATTACTCCGGAATAATGTAGCTTTTCATAGATGAAAGAATTTTTTAAATCGGTTCTTTAGTTTTTGAGGTTATCCATTACAAACACTCAAATCTTTCCTCTTTATAATATTAGTGTAGATAAGAGTTGGTACAATTGGATGGACGACCTTTACAAACCAAGACACGCCTCGTCGGAAACCACGTTAACACTTGGCCCCGGTTATCATTCGCAGATCTATGGCAGCCGTTACGGGTCTTCAGAAGCCCGAAAGTCTGACAATTCAGTTTTTTAGACTTTTGGGCTTCTGATTCGTATTACCCAGTTTAGATTGTGGCGGTCATATAGGCAGTCGCTCCATAGACAGACGCTAGCACATCGAGCTATCCCAAACTGTCAAATTTTCCCAATTGAACATGAACCTTATGCTTACGTAATAAAGTTGAAAATGTATCAAAGAAATTTGACTGATTGGGGCGTCTGTACAATAAGCCGTCCCCAAAATATTTGGAAAAGGGCGCGGTCATGATGGTGAAGTGTCGGTACAATTTCAGTCTTTAATTCCATTAAATGACTTTTTCATGAAATAGTCATTCAATAAGATTAAATGGACTTCCAGGATTGTATTTATGCTTTAATGATTGTGGTTCTGGAAAACTATATTTGTTTCGGTCGCGAATCATATTTTCTTCAACATACAATCTCACAATGACCTGCAATTTACAAAAAATCCTAAGAAAATTAGAATTTCGCGTGATACTGTAGCGCATCCTTCTTAAGGCCCATAGTATCCTCATCTCCCGTCTGAATGCTAAAGCACGACTGCCGCCCGCGCCCGCGCAGGGCACCTCTGAGCCTTTATCTCAAAATGGGGATATTCCTTGGCAAATGTTGATTAATTTACAATTGTGCTCTAGCGATTCTGTGGTACCTCTAACTATCTATTTTTCAGTGTATTTTTTTTTCCAACTAACGAAGCCGTTTAGTAGCAGTATGAAATAGAAGCCAAAAAATATTGCGTTGGAAAATATTTTTTTACAGCAAAAGTATTAACCATACAAAAAAAGTACCCTCGGTAAAATGATCTATATGAATCTATAGCAAAATCATATATTTTTCAAATCTTCAAGACAAGCCGTTAATGAGCAGTACGGTTCATAAAGTGACCGTGTTACGCTACCAAACGGGACTTAGACCCTTAAGACTTTTTTGAAAGACGTTTCTTTAACTCTGTCACTTGTAAAACTAGTGAAATTCGGATATTCAAAACGTGTTGGTATGTCTATACATATAAAAATTGATCATGTGCAACATGCATAAATGAACTAATGATACCTGCATTGTTTCCTTCGTTAACTTCTTTAGGGTTCCGTAGTTTAACCGAAAATCCTCTCGCTCGCTGTTCAGTTTGACTCTCGGTGGCAAAATTACACGAGTTTATATGATTTTCGTAGAGTCATCGATGTAACGAAAATCATAATTATAATTATTATATAAGTAATTCCCAGCCGTGCGTCGTGCTGTCTTCGTTGTCAGTTGTTGCAGGTGGTCAAATACCCGAAAGTCTGACGACCAGTCTTACAGGGTATCGTATTACCCAGTGACTGGGTTGTGGAGGTCTGATATGCAGTCGCTTCATGTAAAAAACTTTTTCCAAAAATAATCAACCGACTTCCAAAAAGCACTACAAAGTGAAAAATAACTTTAATTTCGGAAGCCGGTGGATATATATTTTAATTTTCATGTCACCAGTCGGAAATTAAAGTTATTTTCACGTTGTAGATTTTGGAAGTCGGTTGATTATTTTTGGAAAAAGTTTTTATTTTTCACTTTTTAGTTATAGTACCAACCAAATGAAAATGATATCAACCTTGAGGAAAAAACAATGCATATTTATGCGATCGCAGCAATCGCGGTTGATTTGCTGTCATTTTTTGAAAGAGTTCTGTTGTCTGTCTCCGAAACGCATCATCAGATCTATTTAAAATTGGACCACACAGGAAGAGCCAGCTTTCAAATAAAAAAAGAATCATCAAAATCGGTTTACCCAGTAGAAAGTTATGAGCTAACAAACATTAAAAAAAATACAGTCTACTTGAGAACCTCCTCCTTTTTTTGAAGTCGGCTAAAAATACTGGTATTCAGGTGCATTCGGTTAGACTTGTAGCTTACCCCAACAGTGTTGGGGTAATGCTAAGCAGGTGATCATATTATGTTGTATTAGTACGGATGTAAATTACCAAGATAAAACAAAACAAACACACAGTTCTAAGAATTACCGAAAAATCTAAACTAAAAGTTAACACAGTAAGGATTCTAAATGAAAACATATCGGTCAGCTTCTGTCAACGTTCATCGAATGGGAAACAGAATTTAAATTTTTCTAACAAACAAAAATCCATATGTAGTCATTTATTCAAACTCGGCTGATAATCAGCCCTTTTTGCACGTCAAAATGACATCCCCCAAAACGCTCGCCCTTCACAACTCCCCATTAGCACAGCTGTCTGTTCAGTTAGAAGAACTAGATTAAAGGAAACATGTTTAGACGAAAGGAATCACGGAACCCAACTTAACTCTACACAGAACACACTTGACATGCTCCACAAATACCACATGGATTATGAAATTGGAAACTAACAAAAAAAGGGTCATTTTGGGATATGCCCCGGTGGTGCTGTGGCCTTAAAAAAAATGTAACCGCCACAGATTATATCAAGTGTCATCTATCATCGGCGCCTAGGGTCAAAGGGACCTCAGGTAATACTATCATCCCTATTTGAATATGCTTTATGCAAGAGTTGTGTTTTTGGTAATCAAAGTTCTACTTAATATTATAAATTCGAAAGTAACTCTGTCAGTCTGTTACGCTATCACGCCTAAACCGCTAAACCGATAGTCATGAAAATTAGCAAAGATATAGCCTGGGATATGGAGAAGGACATAGGCTACTTTTTTACGCGATAACCGACATACACGCGGGCGGAGCCGCGGGAAAAGCTAGTTAGTAATAGATGAAATATTATTCCGTTATCTTTAATCATTCATCTTTATAACTGTTAAGGCAATATTTAACTGGTGTCAACGCAAAAAGGGGATGTCATAACTATTTTTATACTTGTGAGTATACAGTGTACATTTTAATTCAGTGCGCAAACTGTAACCATGAATTCAGCATATCATTCTAGACCTTTCAATAACCGATTCTATAACCGACGCAAAATTTCTACGCTAGGGGGTCTAGAATGATAAGCTGAATTCATGTTTACAGTTTGCGTACCTACTGCTTAAAATTTTATCCTGTATTTATTTCTTTCAATGCGTAATTATGAAAATAATTAAATCACAATCAGCCCACACAGACCTCTCTGTGAGAGGGAGTGGGCCGTAATCTACCACGCGGGCCCAGTGCAGGTTGGTAGATGTCACATGTCTTCGAATGTTTGATTCTAGGATATGCCAGTTTCCTCTCGATGTTTTTCTTAACCGTTTTGAGAGCAGTGGTCAAAAAAAAAAAAAAAAAATTTATTTCACATAAGCCTGCATGGGGACTTATGAAACGTCAGAAGCTAGGTGCACGGTTCCAATTTGTCGTTTCCTATGGAGAAGAGCCGGCAAGAAACTCCACGGTTACTCTTTTAAAAATAATTGGCTTTTACAATGTTTTCAAATTACAGTGATAATAGGTATGGGAGGACAGTGCAGGCCAGTCAATAAGTACCAGGTACTTAGAGGAATGAAAATACAGAATAGAAGAACGTCTACAAATCTAGTCTCTAAGGCCTACAACGTTCTCTCATTCACAATATGTAAAAGAATCTACCTTTATAAAATGAATCTATTTGAACCAAGTGACATGATTTCGATGACAATCACTGAAAATAAATAGTAGGTAGTAAAATTGATGTATAATGTCAAATAATGACGAGAATATGTCAGACATTGTAAAAAAAAATAATAATAAAAAGAATAAAAATTAACATTGCAATTTGGGAGCAGTTAATAGACTTTCACACGGTTTTGCTGTTAATGAGGTACCAGGGAAGCCAGTACCAGGGAAGTGGTGATGAAATAATTTACACAAACTAAGGCGCCTGACTTATTTCGAACCTACGACCTCGTAAGTCGCGGCCGATACCACTAAGCCACCACTGCTCTGCTATAAGAACTAGTGCATAGCTATGGTCGACAGTTTATTACAAAATCGATAAATAAAATATAAAGTTCAACATTAGAAAAGTAATGTATGCATAATGACATAACATGCCAATCAAATACATAATTAAAGAAATAATATTAATTATTCATGAGATTTACATTTATAAATCAAACCCAATTATTTATGTCATGTTTTATAATGAATTAATTAGCCTTGGAGTGTAAATGCGGTGCTGTGTCACAAACAATGGAGCATTTAATATCTTGTCCAGCGTGTCCTGGTGTCTGCACGCTACAGGAGTTGATGGACGCTGAGTGTGTTTAGATTGCTATCGAGACGCTAAGAAGAACAATTGATTGATATAACATAACATCACGCCTCTGTTCTCCCAGGGTTGGGCAGGGTTCTACCTAAAGTACACACACATTTCGCCAGTTAAGTTTAAGTCCCATGTGTTAGGAGGCGAGTCTGTTCAGGCTTTGGACAGATACTGAGAAATTCTAGATGAAAAAACTCAAAAACATTTTGCCCGATCCGGAAATCTAACTCAGAGCCATGCTCAGCAATAGCGCTTACAACAACTAGACCAACGACGCAATTCATTGATAGTTTTGCCATCATCATCATCATCATCAATTCAGCCGGAAGACGTCCACTGCTGGACATAGGCAGTTGTGCCATAACACCATTTTATTAGTTTGTAAGCTATGTGCATGATGGGGTGTCCCAAAATGACTTACTACCATACAAACTTTCATCCCCTATTTAACCCCTTTAAGGGAAGAGATTATAAAATCCTTTGTAAATGCTCAATCTCCTTATACAAGGAAGTTTTGTCCAAAATTTCATGATTTGAAGTTCAGCGATTGGGGCCGTGGGTTGTCTGTCAGTCATTATAATCGGCTTCCAATCTATGCAGCAGCAGCATACCAGTATTTTACATAGAGCGACTGCCTATCTGACATCCACAAAAGTCTTACCATCCAACCAACTGGATGGTAAGACTTTTGTGCTTCTGAAGACCCGTAACAACTGTCAAAGATAAACGAATGACAGCCGAGATCAGCGGCGGCACGGAAGGGTCTCGGTATGTAAAGACGGTCACCCATCCTCGGATCACCTGTGCAAGCGTAGCTTAACCTGATCTATCGACCCGTGCGGCTGTTATTACTTAGCTACGAGACGCTGTCTGTTAGTGAATTTATGAATTTATAATACTAGCTATTGCCCGCGGCTCCGCCCGCGTGGTTGTGAGTTATTGCGTAAAATCGTATGTCCTTTTCGCTAGCCCAGGCTATATATCTGCCAAATAGCATGACGATCGGTTCAGCAGGTTAGGAGCGAAAGCGTAACTGACAGACAAACAGACAAACCGAGTTACTTTCGCATTTATAATACTACATAGTAGGGTTTAGTAGGGATTTTTGTTAAGTTTGAAGATTTTTACTAAGCTGGTTAAAGTTTAATTTCTGACTTTGTATTCTCATTTTAATAACGTCTATACACCTAACTCATACATCGTCGGTACCTTACCGACCTCAATTGAAAGGTCAATGCCCCCATTTTAATAAAATTTAATAATTGAGCCATCATGGCGCCGAAGTGGGGTGAACACAACACAATGACGTCTCCTGGGATTGGGACCTTCATATTGGATCAAGGGACTGAAGATTCCATGGTAGGTATTTATAGAACATGTGAATTGATGAGGTAGAGCAATGTTACTGAGGACGAATTTTGTATAACCTGTGTCCATTTTCAAAATATTGAGAGAGAGATCGGTTAATTATTATGTATCTACTAGCTTCGTCCGCGTGAAGGTCAAAAAATTATCTCACAAGAACGTACTACCGGGATAAAAAATATCGTAATTCAAATTACTGTCAATTCCGGCCGACTCTTTTTGAAAGTTTGTATATTTAGCTGTTTGGATGTTTGTTACTCAATCACGCAAATACGGCTGAACAGTTGGATGAAATTTGGCACACAGATAGATTATCACCTGGATTAACACATGGTATAATTTTTTATCCCGCTGGCAAAAGTTAGTTTATAATAATTACTAGCTTTAAAAAAAACATAGGTGCCTTTGTTATAAATATTAAATTGGTGACAGCAAAAAAAAAATACAATATTTAATTACGTAAACAAAATTATGAATAGTGTTTAATAATAAAAACGAATGCCACCGGGGGGCGCGCTTAGCAGATTGCGTCATGTTTTTATGAGCCCCAGCAAAAAAGATTAGGGTAAGCAGGGTGACCATAAAAATACAGTTTCAATAATGTGAATGAGGACAGTTCGACTTTTTAATCGTTTAGAGATTGTTTTTTTTCTTGTGTTTTTTATGGATTTCTAATTATTTTTAAAAACGAATACACACGTCGGTATTGTTTTAAAGATTTTGATTTTTCTATGGATTCAACGATAAATGTTAAATGATTGTATTTCTGTGAGTAGGTTTGTATATGTATATACGGGAAGCACAGAACCGGTCGAAGTGGCGGAGCTTGGGGGAGGCCTATGTCCAGCAGTGGACGTCTTTCGGCTGAAATGATGATGAAGTAGGTTTGTACAAACACTTTTACACGTCAATCATATTTTTAAAAACTAGATGAGGTCTGTATTTCCTATATGACTACTCTGAGAAGAAAAACCAAAAAAAACTCAGAGGTCACAGTCTCTTTTAAAGTCCAGACATAATCTTGGGCAGATCATGTGAAGAACATGTAGATTGGTGTCTGAAATAGTCTTTTGAGGATAAAACCAAAAAGATTGAGTGGACCTGTCCAGTCAGTACACGCATTTGTTAGTTATCGTGCAGCTCAACTTGGAAGTTTAAGAGCTCAACGATTCGACAAACAATATCAAAGAAAGGACATTTGGATAGACCAAAATTTATTTACCTCTGAATTAAATAACGATGTTTTGATATCAATAAAAAATTTTGTAATAATCGTCTGGCCGTACAAAATTACCGTTCTAATCGTAGATTTAAAAAAATCCAAAAAATCTCGATTTAATTGCTGAATTATATTGAAGGGTATTGCTAATCTATGGCTTGATATGTTCGGGAAACTCGTATGCTCAACAACGATAATAGCGCAATGAATACTGTTGAACTGTCAAAATTAAATCCATCCTACTTTTAGTGGCTTTGATAACCATCACAAACTAAAAAGCACACTAAAATAACATTCAAATTAAACGTAATACGAGAGCGAAAGCAACGAGCACACGGAAATTTTAAAACTGACATTGTATTTTTTTTTTTTTGGGTGGGTTATCATCAAATAACTTCTCCTGCTCTGGGTGGAGCAGGAGGGCGTGTCAGACTTTACTGACTAAAATCCACCCGTGTTCCCTCAGTAGCCTGTGTGCCAGGGGCCGCGGTATCTCTTTCGAACAACTTGCACCCTTGCCAGGCATCGACCCTTGCGGACCCCACCAGTTGGTGCTGACATCACTTTGAGGCGCGCGTGGAACACAACGCGCCGTCGACCCGGGCTTGGTCCTTACCGGACAGCGAGCTATCCATTACTCGCCGTCCGCAAGCCCGCGCCTACGGTGGCCGGGAATCAGCCTGGGATTCCTGACGCCAAGGGCGTTTCCCGCGATGAGTACGGCCGTGAGGGCGCATATATTACCTCTCCCTCATATGCGCCGCCTCCCTCTTCGCGAGCATTACTGCTTCGCAGAAGGATGTGATGGCTACCCATGCACTCTCGCTCCGTACTATGGCCTGGACCAGGGCCGGACGCAAGAGATCGCCGCCGCCGATCGTCTCCACGAAGACACGGCGGTGCTCCACCCAAGCCGGGCAGCCCTCCACCGTATGCTCCACCGTGTCCTCAGGGCGATCTTCGCAGTGGAAACACCCGGGCGTTTCCTCCCGCCTTATTCGAAACTGGAACCTCCCGAAACAACCGTGTCCGGTGAGGACCTGCGTCAGGCGGAAGGTGAGGACGCCGTGTCGCCTCTCAAGCCACTCCTCAAAGAGGGGACTTACCGCCGCTATCGTGGCGTGCCCAAACTGACATTTTCATGAAGTTGTGTCCGACATTTTTTCTACATCATAGTCACCCCACACAACGTGTGCATTCATTCGCAATAGGGGATGGTCAGGGGATCAAAGGGGGATGACCAGTGGCATTTTACTTTTAGTAGTTTTGCATAATCCTTGATTGGCGTAGTGGTCACCGCTTTGCACAACTGTTCTCGTTCCACTTTAATTCTTATTTGACACAATTTATTACAATAGGAGTTTAAAAAACGCCATTTGAAAGCTATAAGAGAAGCGAACTTGCCATAATTCTCATACAAACGCCAGGTACGTGATTATGACGTTGTAAAAATATATTTCACACACACACACACACAGGTATCTTGTGGTTTATATCTAGGTATCTATTTTTTTTTATGTTTTTGGGAATCAAGTTCAGTAGATAAAGACGTCTGAAAATCAGCTTTATTGAAAAAAAAAATCCGATCTTTACCCGTCCATAATTTTACATACATTGAAAAAAAAAAAACACTACAAAGTGAAAAATAACTTTAATTTCGGAAGGCGGTGACAAAAAATTGAAATACATAAATCCAAAGTCCCCGACTTTCGGAATTAAAGTTATTTTTGACTTTGTAGTATTTTTTGGAAGTCGATTGTATTTTTTTTTTAAGTTTTTGTTTTTTACTTTTAAGTGGTTCACATGTGCTTACCCCTTCACAGCATACCGGCGTGATGTTATGTTATACACTGGTGTGTAAACAATAGACAGACATGAGATTTCAGCAATTCCAGTCCATTTGCTATCATTTATTGAGGAGTTCCGTTGCCTATCTCCGAAGTTCTTCATCAGATCTTCACCAAATTGAAATAAGACCACTACGAGAAAGTACTCTTCCAAAAACTACCGAAATCGATTCAAGTGTGCCTATAAAATTTGAAGAGCTCTCTCTATTTCTCCAGGATCCCATCATCAGATCCTGACTTGATGATCATGGGACCACCTGGGAAGAAAACCCTTCAAATAAAAAACATAATCCAAGTCGGTCCAGCCATCTTCGAGTAATCGGGGAACATACATAAAAAAAATAAAGGTTCCGACGAATTGAGAACCACCTACTTTTTGAAGTCGGTTAAAAAAGTATCTATAAAAAAAATCTCCTTAGAAACCTCGCACATGTTATAGAAATTTTACTTATGTAATAATTCTTCAAAAATCTCTAATCTAGTAGCTTATATTAAAACAAATATGTAAAATAGTAAATACCATCGATCTGTTATTATTTTTTTGGGAAGCCCACCTCGCGGGTCACCTAGGAGGTTGTGGGCTGCTAAACCGGACTTGCCTGTGGTTACCTTACTAAATTAAGACCTCCAGTCAGGGCTTAATAACTTAAAAACTAGAGCAACTACTCGCTAAGGGCACCCCTGTGGGGTACGGACCTCGGCTTTGAGCATCGCTGGAAGAGGGCAGCAAGAGACAGGCTTGACCGCACTGATTATATTATCGACCCGTTATATGTGTATGGGAACCGATTTTATAATAATAATTTTATATAAGAATTTTCACTTTTATCCCTCAACTCTGCTGACCCTATAGACCTAGCTACCGATCCAAACAATCCCTTCTATCCGCGCATACCGACACACCCTTTGCTCAACATATTTGCATTAGATCTTAATTGATGGGGTCGAAACTACCCCGTGGGGCCCAAATTACCCCGCGGGGTAGTTATCACCCCTGTAATTGAGTTTGTTATACATGCGGAGTCGCTATGCGACCTTTGGTGAGATGTGAGTGTGTTATCAACCCGTATATGGCCTCCTATTATATTATTATTCACCTGTAGGTAATTTAATTGACCCTTTTTATGAGGACCTGTGGCACTGAGACGTGGTCGCTCATATTGGGCCTTATCAGAAGGATAAAAGTCACCCAAAGGGCAATGGAGAGGGCTATGATTGGAGCTTCCCTACTCGATCGAATCAGAAATGAGGAGATCCGTAGTAGAACCAAGGTAACCGACATAGCCCGAAGAATTGCCATACTTAAGTGGCAGTCGGCTGACGTTCGACATTGCTCGCAGAACAGATGGAGTGGCTACCGCGTACCGGAAGACGTAGCGTTAGAAAGCCTCCCACAATTTGGACCGATGACCTTGTGAAGGTCGTAGCAATGCGCTGGGTGCATAGAGAACCGGTCAAACCTGTGCCCAACGGTGCCCTATGTCCTGCAGTTGGGGTTTTTCGGCTGAAATTATGATGATACAATGGAGACATACTATTTAATGGGAAATAAGGATATCTCAAACCCGATGTACAGAGAAAATTTTCGCAACATTCCATAACATTGCACTTGTTTAGGTAATATATTGTCGTTGATATAGCAGAAGTGTATGGCACACCCGCATTGTTAAAGCGTTTCCGTTTCCTAGCGGAGAAACTCAATTATCTCAATAATACTAATTCCGTGATCATTATCACTAACACTATGTAAATGAAATGCCTAAACAAAAGCGCATTATTGGATTTTCAAGTTTCTGCACGAAACTGTACGTTCAAAATCCAACAGCGCACTTTTACGTATTTAGGTACGTATTCATTCGGCGAGGTGATTGCGTTCCACACTAACGTTAGGAGTGACTTTCATTTCGTCAAGCAATGGATTAGCAATATCCTTCAAAATTATTTAAATTTGGATACTTAGGCTTTGCAAAATTTTAATTAAGATCGAACTCAGAATCCCACACTCAACAGTCGCCAGCCCCGGTACATTCGACAAAGTAGGTACCTCTTATTAAGTTCTCTAGGGAACTAACAAGTAGAGCTAAACTTAGCGGTGTAGTGATAATTGTATTAGCACTCATTTGCATAATCAATTATTTACTTGAGCAGCTTTGTTTAATCGGATTGTTTATCTTATCTTATTTTCTCATCGCGGTTTGCACTTGGCAGTACCTGGTGTACCTACGTATTTTCTTTTGAGTTGATTTAAAGAAAAACTGGTTAATAGCGAACTGGGCTTCGGCAATCAGCGTTCTGTACCGAAGTCGATACATCATCATCATCATTTCAGCCGAAAGATGCTGGACAAAGGCTTCCCGCAAGCACCTGCTACCTCAACCAGTTCTGTGCTTCTCGCATCCAGCGGATTTCTGCGGCCTTCACCAGGTCATGTCCATCTCGTGGGAGGCCTTCTAACGTCTTCCGATATTGCCCGAATAATTGCCAAAGAGCACATTGTTCATAGAACAGATGGCCGATGATATTAGAAGAGAAAGTTTTGAAGATCGTGAACCCACCCATCACGTTTGCGAAGTGTTTCCAACAAATTCAAAGCATCGTTATAAAAGTAGGTACAGCACTGATTAAACTACGATTCCCTTTTAATTCTTGGGTACGTAACAGCTGCTCACACGTCTACACCCCTCTGTGCTAGAGAGCGCGTTAAGCCATCAATATAGGCGTATACCTATCTATGACAGTCGTTATGGGTAGATTAGTAGTTAAAAGCGAAAAATGTGCAGACTATTCCCTTTTTAACCGACTTCTAATAAACGAGGAGGTTGACTGTTTTTTTTTTTTTTTTTTTTTGGGTGGGAAATCATCAAATAACTTCTCCCGCTCTGGGCGGAGCGGGAGGGCGTGTCAGACTTTTACTGACTAAAACCCACCCGTGTTCCCTCAGTTGCCTGTGTGCCAGGGGCCGCGGTATCTCTTTCGAACAACCCGCACCCCTGGCAGGCATCGGTCCTTGCGGACCCCACCTATTGGTGCTGACATCTCTTTGAGGCGCGCGTGGAACACGACGCGCCGTCGACCCGGGCTTGGTCCTTACCGGACAGCGAGCTACCCATTACTCGCCGTCCGCAAGCCCGCGCCTACGGTGGCCGGGAATCAGCCTGGGATTCCCGACGCCCAGGGCTTCTCCCGCGGCGACTACGGCCGTGAGGGCGCATATACTGCCTCTCCCTCACGTGCGCCGCCTCCCTCTTTGCGAGCATTACTGCTTCGCAGAAGGAGGTGACGGCTAACCATTCACTCTCGCTCCGTACCATGGCCTGCACCAGGGCCGGACGCGAGAGAGCGCCGCCGCCGATCGCCTCCACGAGGACACAGCGGTGCTCCGCCCAAGCCGGGCAGACCGCCACCGTATGCTCCACCGTGTCCTCAGGGCGATCTTCGCAATGGAAGCACCCGGGCGTTTCCTCCCGCCTTATACGAAACAGGAACCTCCCGAAACAACCGTGTCCGGTGAGGACCTGCGTCAGGCGGAAGGTGAGGACGCCATGCCGCCTCTCAAGCCACTCCTCAAAGAGGGGACTTACCGCCGCTATCGTGGCGTGCCCAGCACTGGGTTGCGACAATCGCGCTCTCCATGTCGCCATGAGATCCCGCCGGAGCTCTGTCCGCTGCACCTCGATTTCTCGCGGCAGCGGAGTAACGCCCCGGCGTTTGGCCTCCTCGCGCCACTCCCAGATATGCGCGAGGACCTTTGCCTCCAGATCCCATGGCGGTAATCCGGCAAGGAGGCCCGCCGCCTCACCTGAGATCGTGCGGTATCCCCGGATCATCCTGATCGCCATGACCCTATGGGACGCCTTCAGCTTTCGCGCTGGTTGGCGCCTCAATGTAGGCGCCCACACCGGCGCCCCGTATAGGGCCATGGACCGCACGACCCCCGCGTAGAGCCTCCGGCAGGAGGCGTTTGGCCCCCCTAGATTGGGCAAGAGCCGCTTCAAAGCAGCCCCGGCCCGCTCCAGTCTGGGAGCCAAACGTCGGAAGTGTTCCGCGAAGTTCCACCGGCTGTCGAGGACGAGTCCCAGGTACTTCATCGTCGACTCGACGCCGATGTGAACCCCTCCCGCCGAGGAGGTTGACTGTTAGGTTATTTTAATTTTAGTGTTTGTTACCACAGAACTCCGTCGTTTATAAACAGATTTGAAAAAAAAAAAAATTTTGATTTATAAGTCACTCCATAAAGTGAAAATAAAAACGATATTACAAAAAACAAAACAACCGACTTCCAAAAAATACCTTACAAAGAGAACAATCACTTCAAAAAAACGTAACATATACCTATTTTTAACTTAAACCTAATGTTCCAAAAATAGAAAAAAACCCTTCCTTATTTTCTAAGAAAATCCCAATGAAAAGTTTTATTCAAACTAGGCTGAGAATCAGCACATAATGAACGTCAAAATTACATAAGACAGGCCCCTAAAACGCCTGCCCTTCATCAATTCCTAGTGCTTTAGCTGGGAAGACGAAGTAGCGCAAAAAACTCCCCAGAAGTATAGCTGTCTGTTCAGTTAAACCAATAACAAACAAGCAGACACCGAAATAACTCAATCAAATTTCCATTTCCCCAATTTAAGCCGGAACACCAAAAGATAATCAATGAAAGAATTTCTCAATCAACGAGAAGTTTTAAAATTAATGCCAAAATAAACAACAGTCTGTTTTCGTTTCCGTCTGTCTGTCAACTGAACGGTTTTAGGTTAGAACCAGGAGAAGTTTAAAATGGAGGATGAAGAGGAATGGACGAATTCAATATGGCGTCGTTTGTCTAATATTTGACGGTATAATTTAGCGATCAGCGTCGCAATAACTGATTGAAGGTTTAATTTCTGCACTAAAAAAAGGTTTTTTTTAAGGTATCAATGAATAGGTTATAGATAAGGGTCTGATGATGGAGTAGTAACGAGGAATGAGGATAAATTATTATTAAATTGAAACTGTGGGAAACACACATGGCCATGACATGTGTCGATCTTAGCGCGTTTACTATTACTATGTTAAGTTTGAAAAGCAGGAAATAAACGTTAAATTAAAAATATTAAAAACCCCCGACCCAATCAAAAACCTCAAAAAGTAAACAAATGAAATGTATTCGCCTTTTAAGTTTAACAAGAAGTTGTAGGTAGAATTTTGATCAGCGCATTGTCATGTCGGGAAACGTTCAATGAAAAACAAACACAATACCCAAACACGATACTTCTGCTGTTTGTTGGTGTCGAAGTTGGGTATCCTGGAAATTCCAGGCGATGCTTCAACATTTTAGTTCTAGGTTGCTTTATTCGTCTAATATCATTGAAGTAAAAGAATACCAAATTTTGACTAGATCCGACCCGTGGAAGACGCTCAAATCCCTTCATCAATCAGAAAAGAGCTGATAATCTTCAAACGGCTGAACTGATTTTCATGAAACATATCTAAGAACCACCGCTAGAAAACCTACTTTTGAATAAAAAAACCGCACCCAAATTGGTTTGCCCGTTTAAGCGCAACAGTGCCACAGACAGACACACACACATAGCGGTCAAACTTATAACACCACTCTTTTTGTCTCGGGGTTTTTTTTTTTTTTTTGGGTGGGAAATTATCAAATAACTTCTCCCGCTCTGGGTGGAGCGGGAGGGCGTGTCAGACTTTTACTGACTAAAACCCACCCGTGTTCCCTCAGTTGCCTGTGTGCCAGGGGCCGCGGTATCTCTTTCGAACAACCCGCACCCCTGGCAGGCATCGGCCCTTGCGGACCCCCCATTTGGTGCTGACATCTCTTTGAGGCGCGCGTGGAACACAACGCGCCGTCGACCCGGGCTTGGTCCTTACCGGACAGCGAGCTACCCATTACTCGCCGTCCGCAAGCCCGCGCCTACGGTGGCCGGGAATCAGCCTGGGATTCCCGACGCCCAGGGCGTCTCCCGCGGCGACTACGGCCGTGAGGGCGCATATACTGCCTGTCCCTCACGTGCGCCGCCTCCCTCTTCGCGAGCATTACTGCTTCGCAGAAGGAGGTGACGGCTAACCATTCACTCTCGCTCCATACCATGGCCTGAACCAGGGCCGGACGCGAGAGATCGCCGCCGCCGATCGCCTCCACGAGGACACGGCGGTGCTCCGCCCAAGCCGGGCAGACCGCCACCGTATGCTCCACCGTGTCCTCAGGGCGATCTTCGCAATGGAAACACCCGGGCGTTTCCTCCCGCCTTATGCGAAACAGGAACCTCCCGAAACAACCGTGTCCGGTGAGGACCTGCGTCAGGCGGAAGGTGAGGACGCCATGCCGCCTCTCAAGCCACTCGGGGGTTAAAAAGGTTTTTCGTGTGTAAAATTATTATATTTTTTTAATTTCAAACCTTCCTATAAAGCCGAATTCACATTATATTAAACTAGTTGAGCAAAGTTAGTTTTTAACGGACTCTAAAAAGGATGAGGTTATCAATTCGGTATGTTTATGTATATTTTTTTAATATAATTATGTTTGGGCATAACTCAGTAATATACAGACGAATTTGAAAAAATTCTTTTTTTGTTCGAAAGGAGTTTATACCGAAATGGTCCCATTTAAACATATAGATCTGATGATGAGTTTCGGAGACACAACGGAACTCTTCAAAAAATTACAGCAAATCAACCACGATTGCTGCTATCGCATAAATATGCATTGTTTTGATTTGATGGACTTTGAGAATTTTGAATTGGTGGGTGGGTACTATAAATAAAAAGGGAATAATAAAAACATTTTCCAAAAAAAAATCGACTTCCGAAAAAACACTACAAAGTGAAAAATAACTTTAATTTCAGAAGGCGGTGACCAAAAATTCAAAAACATTTCAAACTTCACCGACAGACACCGACTTCCGATTTTTTTTTCTTTTCAAGTAAGTTTTTTAATTGATAGTTTCTCCTGTCACGGGGTCTGCTCTCTAAGTCCGTCAAAGAAGATACGGACTCGTCCGAAAGTAGTTGATACATCAAAACACATCGGGAGTAAGAACAACTGTCAAATCGTATCGGGCCCCGAACTAATCTTTAGGAAGCACTCGTAACTTCGGTAGTTGACCCCCAGGCTGTAGAACAATTATCTTTAATCTCTTTTCTTTGCCCAAATAATTCATTAACATGCATATTTAAATAAGTAAGTGGATAACATAAGATATTACAGATTATAAACTTAATCAGTATGTCATTCAAAGGAAGTCTGAGGATCCAAGACTTTGATGATCATTAGTAGCTTGATCATTACTTGATATTGCCAGTGGCTTCGCCCAAGTGGAGGTCTGAAATTATCCTGCGGGAACGTACTACCAGAATAAAAAGTATCCTATGTGTTAATCTAGGTTATAATCTATCTGTGTGCCAAATTTCATCTAAATCCATTCAGTAGTTTTTGCGTGATAGAGTAACAAACATCCTTAATACAAACTTTCGCGTTTATAATAATAGTAAGGATGTTATTCCAGGTTATGAACTATCTGTGTGCCAAATTTCATCTAAATTCGTTCAGCCGTTTTTGCGTGATTGAGTAACAAACATTTAAACATCCAAACAGAACAATACTAGGATTTCATTATTTTAGTCGGTTCGGGAATAAAGCTATGTAAAAATACAATACCAAACAAATATACCACGGAATCACGGAGCGCTTAAATGAGTGCTCCATTTCTTCCTACTCTTTGTTTTAAACGTCTTTGAAATCTTTCAAAAGGTGTTTTCCATCGAAAACGGAAAGTTTATTTTACTTATTTTTAGCAGTATTTTCCTTAACTGGGATTGGAAATCTTTGATAAGTTTTTAACGAAGTATTTTAAGGGCATATTATTAAGCGATTCACAAGTATTTGTGCAACCATCCCATTAGTTAATACTAATAATAAAAACAAAGAGAGCGACTTTTGCAAATTTGTCGATTTGAAAAATTCTTTCTTCATTTGAAAGGTCCATTGTTCTAGATGGATACAATCTATTTTATCCCTACTTAGTAATACAAATGCGAAAGTAACTCTGTCTGTCTGTCTGTTACGCTGTCACGACTAAACCGCTGAACCGATCGACATGAAATTTGTCAGAGATATAGCTTGGGATATGGAGAAGGGCATAGGCTACTTTTTTACGGGATATCCGACATACACGCGGGCGGAGCCCTGCGCAAAAGCTAGTTAGTAAATGTAATAAATAATACTAACGAAATCCTATCATGATATCAGGTAAGCCTTATAGTTATTGCGTTACTTTAGGTTCTGCATCTGCTCTGGATCAGCTCAGAACTTGTGCACAAGATGTCGTGAACAGAATGTATAATAACCCTTGCCCTATCTTGAAATCGAACCCAAGACCTCATGTTCAGCAGTAACGCTTACGAGCACTAGACCAACAAGTCCAAAATTAGCTTTTAAAATTCCACTTCAACATACAAGTAAAATCTTTTAAAATGAAAAATGATAATATCATTTTCCTCTACACAGTCGGTTAAAAATGAAACGTTATTATTAAGTAATAAAACCCTTGATTCATATCAGTTGCAGAGAAATTCACACACATACGGACATACGCTTACAATGAGCTGACAACACAACATGCAGTTTAGGAGATGCGTGGGCGCAAACGGATAAACACGTTATGTTAAGGCGAAGAACCTAACAGAATGTAATTGACGTTTTTGGATGTGATATCTTTTTCTTAGAGTCTCGATGGCAAAAATAACTCGAAAAAATGTATGCCAATGTATAATTTTCTAATTTTGTTTGGGCCAAAATTCAGCAACGCGAATACTGTTCACTGATACAGCCATTAGGTTCTCACGAGTGCAGGAAATAGGCCATGCAGTGCAAGATGGAAGGTCAGCCATTGTCTGTGGAATGACGCCGCATGCGCACTGGAGGTCTGAGCCCTCCATTAACACCATTTGTGGAGGTTGTCCACTTGGGTACAAAGTCTGTTTGAGGTTTTCCAACTAAGCTACGGTAACTTGATCCCGGGTGTGATGGTTCAATGAAGAAATCAGAGGGCTTGAGCAGTTCTTCCCAAAGATCACATCTTCCTATAATGTGACATTATAAGCTGTAAATGCAACAGAGTTTGTTGATTTCTTCAAGTCTCCCAATGGAACAATTTCTATCAAAACTTAATGGAAATCGTTCTACAAGGGTCGCGTCGCGCCTGTCTGCAGGAGTCCGTAAGCGGGTCATGGGTTCTCATCCCCTCGTTTTCGTCATCTGCCTTTTCCCAGTCAGGGTCGGCTCCCAGTCTAACTGGATGCAGCTGAATACCAGTATTTTTATGGAGTGACTGCCTACTTGACGTCCACAACCCAGTTACTGGGTAACACAATACCTTTTGGTAACACTGGTTGTCAATCTTTTGGGCTTCTAAAGACCCGTAATGACTGTCATAGATACATGAATACCAGCCAGGACCAACGGCTTAAAGTGCTTACCAAGGCTTGGCGGGGTCTCCATATGTTATGGATGTTAGTCATCCACGAACCGATCGAGGCAAGCATAGCGTATGGTTCAAACAATCTGTACGGCTTTTGTTACTTATCCACGAGCCCCGAAACTCGGAAAATGGTCATGATATAATAAAAAATGCCGCGGTAAGTTAAGTAACCTCCCCTTAACTACATAAGTAAGTTAACATTGTTGTGTATAAATATCTCAATTCCAGCATCTTTGAGCTCTTTATGTTCTTATGCCTACTCTTACCCAAGTGCTGCCAAAAGAGGTTGTGTGTTTTAATAATAAGTCCATCTTTTACCAATGATTTGGGTAGGCAAAACTTCCTGTTTGCAAAGAGAGTATATGTTTTTTGTTCTATCGACACGAAGTATAAGAATATGGTGTGGTTCTTTCCTCAAACGGCCATTTCGAACACTTCTTCTTATCGATAGTAATCTTAATACAGTTAGCCCAGAATTTGGCTACGAACTTGGCACTTTCAGCAGCGTCCATCAGCTCCTGTAGCGTGCAGACAACAGGACACGCTGGACACGATATTAAGTGCCCTATTTTTGTGGGACAGCACCACATTACATTTACACTCCAGGGCGGAGTCATTTGTGTATCTCCACCTGAGCAGGTTTTCTTTAAAGAAGTCTATTTAAAGACTTCCTGGTGAGCCAAGGTAACTCTTGTCCAGGTGCGAGACACTAATCCACGTGGTCTTTACATTATCTGACCAAGATTAGGTACGTCAGGGCTTTAAAAGAGACTGTGACCTCTGAGTTTGTTTCAGCCTTTCTTCTCATAGCAGTCAGATAGGAAAAGCCGATCTCATTTAGTTTTTAAAATATGATTGAAGTTTAAAAGTGTTACAAACTTACAGAATTAGTCGCAGGCTCGAACTCTCTGGTGGGCCTGGCTAAGAATCACGCTGTCTCATCAGGCTTCGTGTCCGACAAAGGTAGTATCAGTGATGAGCAGTTAGTCGCTAGTCTACACGTACAACGTTATTGAGTGAGATGCAGGATCATTTATAGTAAAAAAATCGCGAAAAATTTAAGAAAAGTCTTTTGGAAGATCGGGTTTTATGAAAAAGCCAATGCATAAATCAATGACCAATAAAGTTTATTGAATTTTTCGATAATTGAACTTTGTTGGTACCGACTTGGTTTTGGAGATTTTACACTTCATTTATTACTTAAACACGCCCAAAGTTAAGTAAAATTAGCAAGAAAAACGAATCTTTGTTGGGTCCTAACCTTTTAATGGGTTTTTATTTTAGTATTCTGTTTCTGTACAGACAATATTAATAATGAGACAAAACGATATCATATTTTACTTAGGATGTGCCATGTCAGACAGTGGAGTAAAACACTCCCGAAGATTGTATGCAAAAAATGTGGACTAGGTTCACCTTAAGTATCACTTACGACCATTAAACCATCGGGGCAACCAAAAGAGAGTTTAGGATTTCCATAACGGACCATACGTTACAGACATCGGACATCAGAATGATTTACGAAATATATATTTAATTAATGTCTAGGTGTGCCATCTACTGGTGAAATAAAACAAATCATTAAAATATAATTTATTTGACGTAAAAATAAAAGATGAGTTGGATATTATTCTTTTTGATTGGCTACATTACCTCATTGGCCTGATTAACTGTTCGGGTTCGATTCTCGGGTCAGACAGTGTGACTGATTTTTATTGCAATATACGTTGATTGCTGTGGGCATCTTGTGAGTAATCGTAAAATTCTTGGGGCTTTAAGGCGGAGATTTCTTGAAAATGGTCAAAAAGGTGGTTTTTTAAAGCAGTGACAGTTCAACCGTAAATAATTTTGAAAGCAAAAATAAATATGATATTTTCAAGTCTTTTTTGCATACATTGATGGCACTCAAAACATAATTAAACATACTTTAATGCATTAAAAAAATCATCAAAGTCATCAAACAGCAAATTATCTAACAAATTATCTTTAAAAGCAGTGTATCCCTTCAATAGCAATTATAATTAGATATAATTAAAAATACACCATAAAATTTCAAATGCCAAATTGCATTCAGTAAATAGATTTTTTTTTAAAATTGTCCAGGTAATACAGTAAGTAGGTTAACAACAAGTTGAGACGACATCTTGAGTAGCTTAAAATATTACCTACAGCTAGTTATATATTATTTGCCAGTGAACCCCAAACTAGACAGTTGGTCTATATCTTGGGGTTCAGTATACGAATTCTAGAGAGGTGCTTTCAAGCATGGCATTTTAAGAGTGTATGTGTAAAGTTTGTGTGGTGTCTGGCGTGTGTGTGGTGTGTGTGTGTGTGGCGTGTAAAGGTGTGTGTGTAAGTTTGTATTTTGTTCCCCATAAAATATACTTCGTTTGATTCAGTGTCAGGTCAGGGTCGTTATATTAATTGTTCCGAGACATCATATCCAGTAATATGCAGCATTTTATTTACAATTTTTTGGCATTCGAATGAGTTAAGTAAGTGTTTCTAATTTCGCAGTTTTCAGACTTTATTGTGCGTATTAATGAGAGAGTAGGCCGGGGAGCGTCTAGCTAGCAATGAGGTGACGTTAGGTGTTGGGATTCTATAATTTCTTTTGCTTATTATTGATGTATAGTCGGGCCAGCTTCTAATATTTTTATGCGTTTTAATACAGACAGAAAAAATGAAAAGCTGGCGGACTCTGAGAACTCTCGTTTCGCGATAGAGTAAATCAGTAGAAAACCGGTAGGGATTCTTAAAAGTTACTCTCTCTGTGCTCTTTCAGCTTCAATCAAGTAGGTCTTTCCAGCACTACCCCACACGTTGATACAATACTGAATTATTGATTGGCAAAGCGCTACGTAAACTTGTTGTAGTGTGTCTGTGGGTAGACAGTAAACGAAGTAAAAAAGTAAACGAAGCGCCAGTCAACGGACTGGCGCTGCGTTTCTGGATCGTTTTGATAAATCCAAGACACATCACGTGTAATGATGTCGTAAACACGCTGAGACGAGCTTGCTTCAAATTTGTTTAGGTATCATATTATATCACCGCACCATTCCACCTGGGCCTGCTTCTGAGCATCGGTGAGGTTGTGCGGCACCCAGCGTGAAACTATCCTCCTCACGCCAAAGATGCACGTGTAGAATTTCGTGAAGGCTTCCCGATCCAACCTGCAGTATGTGCTGAATCTCTTGATATGTAACTCGCCTATTGTCATGGATTACATTTTTAACTGCTAGCACGTTTTCTTCCGTAACAGCCGTCAAATGGCGACCACTTCTTTCTTCATCCCTCAAAGTTAGTCGACCGGGCTTGAATTCGTTATACCTACGATACAGGCGTTTCAGACGACACTTGAAATCGTAAAAAAACATTGTCCCGACGCAGATCCATTTTTTTATTTTTATGAGACACGGTAATTTAAATTAGCTCGCAAACAATGTGGAGGGAAATTTTGAAATTGGAACGTTCTTATTTTTACTTCCCAATAATCATATTTTCAAAATAGATTATAACTGGCCATTTCTGATACATAAAAACTTTTTTTCGGAATACTTTCTGAGTGGCCTGGTATTTCATGACCACTGCGCTCAAAACGGTGAAGGAAAATATCAAGGAAACCCGTATGTCCCAGGACCACAAATTCGAAGACATGTGACATCTATTACACATACAGACTTCGGTCTGCTACTGGGGAATTCCTAACGGTAAAACCCAATGACACTTTGCCTGACCTGGTAATCGAACCCAGGACCCCATATGCCCAGCTTTCGATCACCAGTTCAACGTGGTGGATATTATGAAGCATTCAGTTGTTATTTCTGCCTACACCAGAAATAAATGGTCGTGATAATATGCGTATAATTAATTAATTCGTTCAATTAATTAGCAAGTAATATGTTGCGTGAAGAGTAGCTTATCAGTAGGACATTCATTATAATTAAGGTTTTGCACAAACCTGCGTTTTTGCGACAGATTTGCGATTATAATTGGCAATATTATTTTTATTCACATTTTTATTATGATGGGAATGACATCTCGCAGGTCAGGCTGTCGGCTGCCTAACCGGACTTGCCTGTAGCTACCTTAATAAATTAAGGCTTCCAAATAAAATAAAATCTTAAAAGTATAGCGATTGCTCGATAAGGGCACCCCCTGTGGGGTACGGGTCTCAGCTTAGGGGGTCGCTGGAAGAGGGCAGGAAGAGGAATCAGAATGATTATCATTTGGGCACGAATTTAAAGCTTCAGGCTCAGCGGGCTGGCTCGAGCAAGGGTCGGGGTGGGTTTTATTCACATAAAATCAAAATAATTTATTCAAATTAGGCAGAGAATCAGCAATTTTTTTACCGTCAAAATGACATAAGACAGTTCCCTTGAACACCCGCCCTTCACCGCTTCCTAGTACTTTAGCTGGGAAGAAGAGGCGTAACAAACTGTCCAGCAGCACAGCTGTCTGTTCAGCAAGAAGATCTTGATTCCATGTCTTGAATTGCCACTTCTTCTCAGCTAAAGCACTAGGAAGTGGTAAATAGCAGGCCTGGGTGACTGTGTTATGTAATGTAATATTGACGTTCAAAAAGTTCTGACTCTCAGCCTAATTTCTCTTCTCTTTTATAGAGGATGTCGATACAGCAAAAATAGTGACATTAACTTTTACAGGTCTCTGAATTCACCAGTGACTTGCATGTAAAGCAAGCACATCCAAACTGTCAGAGCGTTCGATTGACAGCTAACCAGTCAGTCGCAAAGTCGCCCGTCTGTTCACAGCCTAACATCACGACCTGCTGTTAATAGGTCACACATTGTCGTGAGAAATGTAAACAGGACTTGAATAATTATCACTATGATTTAATTTTAATGTCTACAATATGGACGTAAATGTAGTACAAGCAATGGTACTATCATTTTGTTTTAGTAGATGCTAACCTTCTTATTACAAAACACATTTTATACGTTTTGTCGTCGGACCTGAGTAAAACCATAGAGCTATTTTTTTTATTTCGTGTCTATTCCGACAAAGGTAAGTTTCTTAACACAGAACTGACAAATTAGTACAGCACCCTAATTGCGTAACTCACGATTAATCAAAATCTGTTTCGTTTTGAAACAGAGTGCTAAACCATTGCTTCATATGTTCGAAAAATGTGTCTGCTCAACAACGTAAATAACTCAATGATTATTGTTGAACTGTCAAAATGAAACCGATTATGATTAATCGCGTGTTACGCAATTAGGGTGCTGGACTAAGTAATCAGGTTTGTAAAAAGAATTACATTTTAATCATGGTTACCTACGTTCAAATAAAAAAAAAACTAGGGCGTTGTAAAAAAAGAAACGTTGTTTTTGTAATAAAGCCGGAAGCGTCTTGTGGAAGAGTTGAGGTTGTATAAGCATAATAATGTCCCCACTGCTGGGACATAGGCCTCCTCTCTGTGAGTGGGCCGTGATCCACCACGCGGGCCCAGTGCGAGTTGGTAGATGTCACATGTCTTTGAATTTTTGGTTCTCGGGCATGCCGCATGCCGGTTCCCTCACCGTGTTTTCCTCTATCGTTTTGAGAGCAGTGCTGATGAAATAATGTACACACCAGGTTTTGCGAGCAGGATTGCCAGGAGAGTCAAGGCAAGAAAAAAATATTGTTTACTTAATCAGTCCTTTCATTTTGGGTAACGGACTAAAATACTATAAAGACGTCTTTAGTGAACTCAGTGCTCACTTAACAGATCATTTACTACGTCTGCCCCATTACATTTGTGTAATCGACCAACAAAATCCCTACTAATATTATAAATGCTAAAGTAACTCTGTCCGTCTGTCTGTCATGCTTTCACACCTAAGCCGCTGAACTGATCGTCATGAAATTTAGCAGAGATATAGCCTGAGATATGGAGAAGGACTTAAGACTCTTTTACGCGATAACCGACATCCACGCGGGCGGAGCCGTGGGCAAAACCTAGTCTACAATAAACAGCCTAACTTAAAATAGTAGGTAGGTACCTATCCCGAAATACATATTTTGTGTTCTCTATTATCAAAATTCATATTTTTGTTTCTCATCATCTATCTAGGCCTTGTCTCAGCTATGTCGGGGCTGGATTCTAGTCTGACCGGATGGTGCTCAATACTATTAGTTTCCATATTTTCGTTACCATTAAATTGAAATGATAATTAATGCATATTTTTATCTATTTAATTTGTTTGTTTTATTTTTTGATTTTAATTAATTGAAAGATGTAATTCTTAATGAATGAACATGATTGCGATTTAACGTATGAATTTATTTTATTTATAATAGTATAATAATTGTGGCATGCAATTTTGCGTTTCTGGTTACTAACATAATTTTAAAGTATACTGACATAAAATATAGATCACTATATCTGAATAAATAAATACATTACTTCTATTAACCGTCTTTTTATTATAAAACTCCATTACAAAAAAATACAATTTTATCGATAAATCCGTCCATCGACAGATGTCCCATCCCTAGCGTGTCAATATTGACACTATTCACTGTCATGTCATTTGTAAACAGTGAAGAGACTGGCTCAGTCGATGTGTGAGCGTATTATATTGCGTTTGATTTCGATGGAGGGCTTCACATTCACACGGTTTTTGAGTTAGAAGAATAGATTCGATAATTCCATGTTTGTTGTTTCAATGAGGTGTTAAACAAAAGATGGAAAAGATTTCACTATACAAATAGGTTATATTCTTTTGCTTGTTACTTGTTACCTAATATTATAAATGTAAAAGTTTGTATGTTTGGATATTTAGATGATTGGATTTTTGTTACTCAATCACGTAAAAACAGCTGAACAGATTTGGATGAAATTTTGCACACATGTAGTTTATACCCTGGATTAACACATGGGATACTTTTTGTCCTGGTAGTACGTTCCCATGGGATCCAAGTTAGTTATGTTAATATAGGTCACAAATTATTGTAGTTGGTCTTTTAATAGGTCAACGACAAAAAAAATTCAGTTGTTACTCAAAAATAAAAATGTAAATGGCTATAAGAGGAGGACGGAATCCTGTGCCCCCACGCGGGCCCAGTGCGGGTTGGTAGATGTCACATATCTCCGATTTTTTTAACCTACCCGCCCCAATCCTGGGCAGAGGCCTCCCTCCACTCTTCTCATTTCCGCGAGTGCGCATAACCTCCTTCCAGTTTTGACAGAACCTTTCCAGGTCACCCGGTTATAAACCACGTAGTCTGCCGCAATCCCGCCTCAATCCTGCCAGGGGTGCGAGTTGTTCGAAAGAGATACCGTGGCCCCTGGCATACAGGCAACTGAAGAAACAGGGGTTCCGCTCTGCCAAGAGCGGAAGAAGATATTTGATGATTACCCATCCTTAAAAAAAAAAACTCCGCCTTACTGTCTCAGGCACCACTTCTGTGCCATTTGGGCCCATAATTTGTCCGGCATATGGCAACCATGTCCTGCCCACCCACTTTAGTAAAGTTAAATTGTCATAATTATGATGAACCTCTTTAGGCTACATAACCACAGCCTACATCGGTAATGTCAATGAGACTTGACAACAGAATATCGATTTCCTTCGTCAAGTCGAGTGAATAGATTTTTTATTCATGTGAAGATAATTAATTGATTCCGTGGCCGCGTTTCTTGCTAAATTGGGCCTTTTCAAAGGTTCTTTCTTAGAATTGAACTTTGCTAAGAATATCTGTACCTATACTCCATTTACAATAGCATTAAACAGAAGTTAAAAAAGGTGCTTTTTAATGTACACTTCGTAACAAAATTATATTAAAGGTGTTACAGTTACAATTTATGCCAAAAAAATTAAAGTGTCAATGCTAAAAACCTAAAAGAAGCAGGAGTGAAAAACACCGAGTAACTAAATTAGTTTATGACGACGAAGTTTTACCAAACGTATTGTGGGTCGTAAGTTGTTATTTAAAATAAAGTATTGTAAAAAATATATATTTTATTTTCTTATAACCTTAATTAGATTTAAATCATCATGTGATTTTTTATTTCATTCATTCGTTTTGTTGTAGGTTTGTAATGTGTGATGAAGATTTTATTGTAAATAGAACATTATTTAAAATAAACATTACTTTTACTTCGTTTATCTCAGTATTTAGTAGATACTGTCTTAAATCTACCTAAAAAAGTTAGAACTTAACTTTGAAATAAAATGTTTTGCACTCCTGCTTCTACGAGCCTCTTTTTTCTAAAGCTATAATAAATGGGGTATAGATAGGGTATAATGCTATACGAGTAGAAGAAAACGAAAGAACCGATAGATGGACTGTGTGAAAGTTTTTATGTTTGGATGTTTGTCGCTCAATCACGCATAAATGGCTGAACGGATTTGAATAAAATGTGATACACTGATAGTTTATAATCTTGATTGATACAAATACATAATTGTATCTCGAAAGTACGTACCCGTGAGATAATTTCCGGAAGCCGCTGGCAAAAGCTTGTCTGGAACACGTTTTTAAATGTGCGAAACTGCCGTTTTTTCCAGGTTTCCTTACGACTTAAACATATGACCTGAAGAGGCTTCCAGATTAACCAGATGAAGCTGAATACCAGCATTTTAAAAAGAGCAACTGCTTATCCGACCTCCACAACCCAGTTATTGGGTAATACGATACCTCTTAGTAAGATTGGTTGTCAGATTTTCAGTCTTTTTTTATTTTTGAGGGTGGGAAATCATTAACTAACTTCTTCCGCTCTGGGTGGAGCATGAGGGCGTGTCAGACTTTTACTGACTAAAACCTACCCGTGCTCCCTCAGTTGCCTGTGTGCCAGGAGCCACGGTATCTCTTTCGAACAACCCGCACCCCTGGCAGACATCGGCCCTTGTGGGGCCCTTCAGTTAGTACTGACATCTCTTTGAGGAGCGCGTGGAACACAACGCGCCGTCGACCCGGGTTTTGTCCTTACCGGACAGCGAGCTACCCATTATTCGCCGTCCGCAAGACCGCACCTGCGGTGGCCGGGAGTCAGCCAGGGATTCCCGACACCCAGGTCGTCTTCTGCGGAGGCTAGGGCCGTGAGGGCGCATATACTGCCTCTCCCTCACGTGTACCGCCTCCCTCTTCGCGAGTATCACTCACTGCTTCGCAGAAGTAGGCGCCGGCTACCCATGCACTCTCGCTCCATACCATGGCCTAGACCAGGGCCAGACGTGAGAGATCGCTGTCGCCGATAGCCTCCACAAGGATACAGTGATGAGATTTTCGGGCTTCTGACGACTCGTAACTACTGTCAAAGATCCACGAATGTCAGCCGGGACTAACAAGTTAACGTGCTTGCCGAGGTACTGAGGGGTCTCGGTATGTAAAGATGGTCACCCATCCACGGACCAACTGCGGCAAGCGTAGCTTAACCTGATCGAGCGATCTGTGCGGCTGTTATTACTTAGACACGAACCCTTCACGAACCATTCATACATAACCAAAAGATAAAATTAAAATTATGATCATTCCAAATCCTCTTTCATTTGCTGACGGAATTACGGTAAACGACAACTCGCAGTGGAACAGTCTTCATCAGTTATTAGCTTTCTACACTTCGGGGCTCGAATTGTGATGTTCGACGCACTCTAGTGGACGATCGATACGTCAATATTGGTAGTGCTAGAGCTGGGGCAAAGGTGTCGATAAAGAAATAAAAATAAAATGCTTTGCCTTTCTTGTCCCATGCTTCTTTACGATAGAATGTTTTTTTTTTGTTAATCACTCTATTCTTATTTTAAACTTAATCAAGATATTTTTAAATTTTTAGTTTGGTATTCTATTAAATCGTGTTTTTATTATTTTTGTCCTCGTATCGATTGACCGTTAAAGTGTTTTTTTTTAGAATAGCCAGGATTGGGTAATTAGCGCCCCTGCTGCCTTCCGCGGATGTGGTAGTCGTTTCTCGAGCTCTATCTCTTCAAATAAATATCAAAAATCCTGAAGATCCTAGTCAGGATAGTAGGAAACAATTATTAAATTATTGTATTGTTATAGATTTTTTATAAGTGTGCTAAATCTTAATTTGATTTGACGTTTTAAAGTGGGTGAAACTCACGTTCAAAGATTCCGTTACATACATAGATAAATAGATACAGGTGAAGCTAAAAAATAAAAAAGCCTGTTAAAAAGGTTCGACTTTTTTGTTTTTTTTTTTTTATTAGCAACGACGCACGGTCACCGTTGTTTTAGGAATTCCTACGACTGATATTTTAGGTAGTGAAAAGCTTCGAAGTCCTTTAATGTTTCATTCGATTAAGAATATTACAGGCTTTGCCCATAAATTACTTGGTAGAGGTCAGATGGTCATCGTCTTATGTAAAATAATAACTTTCAGATGTATCTGGTTACAGTAGAAACCAAGTAAATGATGATTGGAAACAGATCTTTGAGAAAATTCTATATTATGTACATTTTAATGTCCTCTCGCTTCATTGGTCAGAAAATTAAGTTTTTTTTTTTAATTTTAGTAAATGACCTGTATTTATGGTTACCTAATTAAAATCAATTAAAACACATATTTATTTTAACTTACCCAGAAAAAGTACGTTTTGGAAGATGCTACGATTTAAGTATATTATTATATTGGGTTATTCCACTAGGGTTCCGAGGGCTCCGCTGTCCGACTATCCGTAAGTCTGTCGGAGAGCTGTATCTTTTGTACTTTAATAGGTAGACACTTGAAATTATAGTGTTTAGTATTATTGCTGCTATAACAACAAATAATAAAAATAAAACGTAAGAAAAATTAAAAACAATTAGTGGTAGTTTTTTTGTCCTTAATTGAAATGTATTAAAATTGTCGTGTAATAGTTATGCGAAGGGTGTCCATACCACCGACCCGACCGAAGAAAAAACGAAACCGACGGTTATTACTACTTAGTACCATCGAAACAAAATATCATCTAGTTTAGCTGAAGTACTTCCGTATACAACACAATAATATCTAATATCCTTGTTAACCCATCAATTTAGCCTGAAGCACTCGCTCTAGGAACGAGATCAATTGTAATTAAAAACACTTAACTGCAGACCACACAGTCCGAAAACTTGCGCTACAACCACGGATATCTATGTCGAGGACATGTGCATTGAGAATTTGAGAACTATTAGATAACTAGCTTTTGCCCGCAGCTCCGCCTGCGTAGATGTCGGTTATCGCGTAAAAAAGCAGCCTATGTCCTTTTCCATATCCCAGACTACATCTCTGCTAAACATGACGATCGGTTCAGCGGTTTAGGCGTGATAGCGTAACAGACAGACAGAGTTACTTTCGAATTTATAATATTAGTAAGGATAGGTCAGACATACATCTTTGTTCGCGAAAAAAAAAGGCTTTGAAAGAACGAAAACAGTAAGTTATTTTTTCTTTTAAGAAATACAATCATATTTTTTCTGTTCGAAATGAATAATTTTTTTTTAATCACGTGAATAAATAATCTTAATGTTAATAATGGTGAAATATAGGTACCTACTTACTTATATTTTTTGTGATTATTATTAGGTCAAGTAAACTTTAATGAGTTTACTTAAAAAAAATATGTTATATTACGAGTATGAATTGAAATATTAAATTATGATTGCAATTTTATCCCCTCGTCTGTTAGGCAGACTCATTGAGTCTGTTAACAATAGAAAAATAATTGTGTTAATTACTTGACACTTGGCATTGTGATAAAATATTAATTTTATCTGTTTTAATTTAATGCACTATAAATAATTAGTATTATATTACAAACATACCTACTTAGTTAAGCTGTATACGAAAACGACAAAGCATCAGTGGATGGATTAAAAAGTAAAAAAACAATTCAATTTCCAATTTTTACGCAACGAATTCTACTAGGTCTAAGACAAAAAATATCTAAAACTATTTATCGATACCCGTCCCACACATCACTATTAACTTGAAGAGCCAATAAGCGTTCGTGACACTCGCATTAACACGGCACGACAGTTCCATACTAAACTCTCCTTCTTTTTTATTTTTATTTTGTGAACTGACAACACTGAACACTAATGAGTTCACCACGACTGACATTTTGAGTTCATTTTACCAAAATGGATGACCGACAAGAATTTCTCTGTTGGCTTGTTCGTCTGGGCTATGTTTGGAAGGTCCAACTGCTGGGATACAGGATACAGGCCTCCTCTCTGTGAGAGGGAGTGGGCTGTAATGTACCACGCGGGCCCAGTGCGGGTTGGTAGATGTCACATGTCGTCGAGTTATTGGTCTAGGACATGCCAGTTTCCTCACGATGTTTTCCTTCTCTGCTTTGAGAGTTTTTGAAAGCGAACCTACGATCTACAAACTCGTAAGGCGGGCGGTAAACTCGTAAACCGTTACCACTGGGCGACCACTGCTCTCATAGCCCACTAAGCGAGCTGATACTTCTCTGTCTTTCATAGGATAATACAGTCGTGATGTTATGTAATTATGTGAAAGTTTGATGTTTCAATATTTGTCATTCATGCATTAAAGGCTGAACGGATTTGTATGAATTTTGGCACAACTGCCACACATTTATAAACTCACGCCTTCTTCCAACGAAGGCAGAAACTACAGACCGCCACCCTACGATCCTTAAATAAATAATCTTTTTGCCTCGTTTACGTTCATACATCTGAGGCCTCTTTTTTTGGGTGGGAAATCATCAAATACCTTCTCCCGCTCTGGGTAGGAGCAGGAGGGCGTGTCAGACTTTTACTGGCTAAAACCCACCCGTGTTCCCTCAGTTGTCTGTGTGCCAGAGGCCACGGTATCTTTTTCGAACAACCCGCACCCCTGGCAGACATCGGCCCTTGCGGACCCCACTAGTTGGTGCTGACATCTCTTTGAGGCGCGCGTGGAACACAACGCGCCGTCGCGTCGACCCAGGCTTGGTCCTTACCGGACAGCGAGCTACCCATTACTCGCCGTCCGCAAGCCCGCGCCTACGGTGGCCGGGTATCAGCCTGGGATCTGAGGCCTTAGTGCGAGTTTCATTTAACCATCTCGATCAAACGCATCGAGCGCGTTTGGCGTTCCGATTGGACCTGGATTGGTGATGGACCAATCAGAGCGCCGAACGCGCTCGATGCGTTTGATCGAGATGGTTAAATGAAACTCACACTAGGGCCACTGGTCAGTGGTCACGCAAGCTGCGAGTACTACGCACCTGACTTTTCTGAAGAACATCACCAATAGGGTCACTATATTATGTCCTGCTAGGGCGTCCCGGGGTTTCCAGTCACAATTACCTTTTATTAGCTGCCCTTCATTCATGGTCAACATGATGAAACCATCTAAGCATATTCGTTTCAGTTTTAGTTACTACTTCTTCCTTTAAACCGCACCGTTGCCTTGTCACATAAATCCTCAGCCTATCATTGATATAGTCACACCGCAAGGAACGCATTTCCACAGCATTTATTCTACTTACATGCGTTGCCACACCAAACATTCACTTCTGTCAATTCACAAATGACAATGCATTGAATAGCTATAGCTACAGAATACATGGAGTTTTATACTGGAATATGAAGTAATGTCCCTGGAATTCGCGTGCACTCTGCGAAGTGTTCAAAAGTTAGAACGGAAAACTCCGAAATCGATACGGACATAGTGTAAGGCAAAGCACTGGTTTGTACTCAAGAAAACAATCTAGCTCAGTATTCAACACACCCTGTGTATTAAAACACTGTGAACTAACATACAAATCGTTTGTTTTGTATAAAAACGAGATAAAAAACCTTTTTACTGTCATTCCGATGCGTCAAAGTGACTTCTCATTTAAATATTTTAATTAAATTTCTGTTTTATGATATACCTTCTTAGTTTTATAAATATTTACGTACACTGATTTGGAAATAAGGAGTGACTCGTGGCTAAGTAATAATAGCCATACGGGTCCATCGATCAAGGTTTTTTTTTTGGGTTGGAAATCATCAAATAACTTCTCCCGCTATGGGTTGAGCAGGAGGGCGTGTCAGACTTTTACTGACTAAAACCCACCCGTGTTCCTTCAGTAGTCTGTGTACCAGGGGCTGCAGTATCTCTTTCGAACAACCCGCACCCCTGGCAGGCAATTGCCTTTGCGGGCCCCATCAGTTGGTGCTGACATCTCTTTAAGGTGCGCGTGGAACAAAACGCGCCATCGACCCGGGCTTGGTCCTTACCGTACAGCGAGCTATTCATTACTCGCCGTCCGCAATCCCGCGCCTACGGTGGCCGGGCTTGGGATTCCCGACGCTCAGGGCGTCTCCTGCGGCGACTAAGGCCGTGAGGGCACATATACTGCCTCTCCCTCACGTGCGCCGCCTCCCACTTTGCCAGCATTACTGCTTCGCAGAAGGAGGTGACGGCTACCCATGCACTCTCGCTCCGTACCATGGCCTGGACCAGGGCCGGACGCGAGAGATCGCCGTCGCAAATCGCCTCCACGAGGACACGGCGGCTTTCCACCCAAGCCGGGCAGACCTCCACCGTATGCTCCACCGTGTCCTCAGGGCGATCTTCGCAATGAAAACACCCGGGCGTTTCCTCCCGTCTTATCTGAAACAGGAATCTCCCAAACCAACCCTGTCCAGTGAGGACCTGCGTCAGGCGGAAGGTGAGGACGCCATGCCGCCTCTCTAGCCACTCCTCAAAGGCGGGGACTTACCGCCGCAATCGTGGCGTGCCCAAAATGTGGCTTGCTTAGGTAGATTTTGGTACTTACGAATTACGTAGAACAAATAAAAATGCAATGTATTAGAGTGTCTGTATACGCTAGGTGATCAAGGTTAAGCTACGCTTGTCGCAGTCGGTCCTTAGATGGGTGAGTCGTTACGGGTCGTCAGAAAACCGCAAGTCTTACAACTACCTAGTCTTATCAATGGGTATCGAGTTACCCAGTAACTGAGTTGTTAAAATCAGTCGTTCCATGTAAAATACTGGTTTTCTGCTGCATCCCGTTGGACTGGAAGGCGTGCAGACCATAGCAACGATTAAATTAATTTAATAATTTTGTTAATTGAATCCAAGGAGAAGACCAATAAAGATTATATTTCTATTAGAAGTTCCGCCCATACCATAAATAATAAAAGTCGTGATGATATCCAAACTAACTAGCTATCATAAACACAAATTCAATTAAAATATTTAAATGTAACGACCAATTGGAGCTTGTTTAATGATTTTGTAAAGTTTTTTTTTATTAATATTTTTGACATAAATTACATGGTTATTAGTATGTTTAATGGGATAATTATTTAAGCCTTTGGTTTTCTCACTACTGGGTACTTACTTATGCCCAACCAATGAGGTTTTAACAAAATATTTCGTCACGTTGGCGTTTGATCGCGTGGAGATATTTTAAGGATACACGAAATTTATTTTAAATGCCCATATTTGCCTGATTATGGTATTGTCTGATATGATAATTAATAAAGTGTGGGAGCCTGTACAAATACAAAATAATTTTATTTCGTCACATTACATTTGGACGTTTTGCAGCCTCCTTTTAAGGGGAACCTAGTCGCGGGCTCGAACTCACTGGTGGGCCTGGCTTAATTAAATTCACGCTGTCTCACCAGGCTTCGTGTCCGACAGAGATAGTATCAGTGATGAGCAGTTAGACGCTAGTCTACACGCACAACGTTATTGAGTGAGATGCAGGATCATTTATAGAAAAAAAATCGCGAAAAAAATAAGAAAAGTCCTTTGGAAGATCAGGTTTTATGAAAAAGCCCATGCATAAATCAATGACCAATAAAGTTTATTGAATATTTCTATATTTGAACTTTGTCGGTACCGACTTGGTTTTGGAGATTTTACACTTATTTTTTTACTTAAACACGCCCAAAGTTAATTAAAATTAGCAAGAAAAACTAATATTTTTTGGCTCCTAACTTTTTATTGGGTTTTTATTTTAGTATTCTGTTTCTGTCCAGACAATATTAATAATGAGACAAAACGATATCATATTTGACTTTGGATGTGCCATTTCAGACAGTGGAGTAAAACACTCCCGAAGTTTGTATGCAAAAAATGTGGACTAGGTTCATCTTAAACAAACAATGGCTGTCTTAAGGGTCTTCCACTGTGAGTAAATAAAATATAATAAACAGAGTACTGTGCCTTAGGACTGATATATACATTGTGAGTAGGTGCACTGTTTATTTGTTTAAGATCTAAATAAATCTTTAAAAAAAACCATAAGCATAATGTTTAGTAATTAATAATGAAAATAACACTAGTTTCCGGTTGATGTGTGTAGTGTATGTGTGCTGTAAAACTTACTGTTTGTGTTTGTCCACTTTATTCTTAATAAGGTATTATTTTATTTTAATTATTGTGAATGTGAGGATTAATTATAAATAAATAATAGTTTAAAAAATTAAAAAAAACACGCTTTAAAACCAAACTAAAAAAGGAGAAATTAATTTAATTCAATAAAAAAGCGTGGGGTGTTTTTGAGGTATTTTTATAATCAATTAATGTCAAGCACCCCACGCTTTTTAATTGAATTAAATTATTTTCTCCTTTTTTAGTTTGGTTTTAAAGCGTGTTTTTTAGTTTTTTAAACAATTATTTATTTTCTATTTTTTAGTTCTGCTAAGTACAAAAACACGATTTTTTTTCCTTTTTTTTCATTTTTCTAAAATTTCTTTAAAATTATTGAATTGTCATCGGTCCTCGATAAGTTTACAAAGTTTCAATGAAATCTGACCGTTTAAAGTGGGTCAAAATCGCGCTCAAAGGAGTCGATTACATACATACATACAAACAAACAAACATACAAGTGAAGCTAATATAAAGCGTGTAAAATAAACCAATTCAGAGATCACTCAAGAGACTTTTGAGTTTGTTGTGTCCGTTCTTCTCCGAGGAGTTCAGATAGGAAGCGCCGTCGTCATCTAATTATAATTTGATTGACGTGTGATCTGCTTGCCTTTTCCGAGCTGTGTTGGAGTTGGCTTCCAGTCTAACCAGATGCAGCTCAATACCAGTATTTTACACGACTGCCTATCAGCCTATCTGACCTCCACAACCCAGCAACTGGGAAATACGATACCCCTTGGTGAGGCTGGTTGTCTGATTTTCAGGCTTTTAAAGATCTAAAAACGGCCGCCGGGAACAACAGCTCAACGTGCTTTACGAGGCATTCCATGGGCAAAAAAAAATGTTCATTGATTTTCTTTCTTTTTCGATAAGGATAATCATAAAATTCCCATTTCCTCATCTATTCCTTTGACAGACATGAGACAGGTCCATCAGATAGATAAAGTGATTTATTTGAGTAAATTCATCTCCACGACAAACAAACCGGCTCTGTGTTAATAGATAGTGCCTAATTATACGAAGAGGAGCATAGGGAGGGGATGCAGTCGATAAGAATAGACTGCGAATAATTTATCGATAGTGTAGCCAATGTTGAACAAGCCAACAGTTTACAATTCGGGAATAATGTAGATTACTGTGCTATATTTATTTTACTTCGATGGTCCTAATTGTCAATCGTGGATCTTTCATAGTCGTTACATTTTTGGTACATTGGCATTGGCTAGCTGACATAATAGTATGGCAAATGATTTAATTTAATGATTCTGTGTCTCGTAATGTTAATTACTTTGCTTACTTACTAGTGTATGGATTCAAGTTTATCTAAATGGAGAGACGGTTCAGCTGCTGGGGAGTGTATTGAGCCACTTATTATTCCAGCTAAATAACTAGAAATTGGTGAAGGGGGACTGATACCAAGACAGCGTTACGCGAAAATTACAACACGTCGTAATTTTTATCGATATTACAACACACCCGTCCATGTTCCATCCCTACGATCGAGTAGCAACACTGCACTGCACTGAACCGATAGCGTGTTCAAATAGTGATGTGCATACAATCTGCATAATTACGACTAGACAGACACGGTGGGTGCGTCTGCCTTGTTTTAGGTTCGAGTCTCGTGTCGGTACTAAAATTTAATTAGATCTGTGGTGTAAATTATAGGCATTTGGTGCAGACAAATGAGAATGAGGAACGCGTAGTGTGGAGTATGAATGTAGATGGTGAACCTAAGGATCACAACGTATCAATGAAAAGGGCTTTAAAACCGACGTAAAACGGAGGAGGTTACTCAAGTCGACGCGTATATATATATATATTTTTATGTATGACCACGCATAACTTTTTACAGAGTAGTTCGATTTTGATTATTCTTTTTTTATTGGAAAGGGTATACTCCGAAATTGGTCCCATATAAATTTGGAAAAAAATAACAAACCCTAAGTGTAGGAAAACCGGGGATGATTGATTGTTCACTCACTGATTTTAATGCTAGTGGTGAAAAAATGTTTTAAGTTTCATTAAATCAGTTTTATTTCAAAATCACCCAAATCCATCATTTTTCACCACTCAAAACAAATAAAAATAATGTATTGTTCTATCAATTTTTTTTTTGTTAGGTCTAGAGCTTATTGCGCGCCGTCGCCGCGCCATCTATTAGATTACTCGGGCGTAATCTCGCTAAAACCGTTAGTGCTAGACTTCGCATATGTTTTGTGTGATAATTGTTATGGCCGTCGTTGTTAGATGGTGTTCACGTCGATTGTGTAAATGTGTGCGTGCGTTTTCCAAGGCCCCTTAGGTCTTGTAGGCCTCTTAAACAAAAAGGTTTTTTTATTAGATAGCTTTTGCCCGCGGCGAGCTTTTATCACGTAAAAAGTAGCCTATATCCTTCTCCATATGACAGGCTATATCTCTGTCAAATTTCATGACGATCAGTTCAGCGGTTTAGGCGTGAAAGCGTAACAGACAGACTGACTTTTGCATTTATAATATTTAATTTTAAAACAAAAATAAGTAAATATAGGATTACTTAATTTTTGATTCTTTTTACCTAATTTAGTAAGAATGGTAATTTTATTCGTTTTCTCATATAATTATTTATGTAAAATATTGTAAAACCTTTTAAAAGAGTAACGGTGGAGTTTCTTGCCCATTCTTCTCCATACGAAACTACATTTTGCAAGGGGCGACTAGAATCAATTCTATTTCAATGTAAATCATGACGTTCAAAAGTGCCTATTTGAAATAAATGCTTTGACTTTGGCTAGTAGCTATGTAGTAATACTAACAGGCGCACGGGTCGGTAGATCAGGTTATGCTACGCATGCCGCGGTCAGTGGGTGGGTGACTATCTTTACATTCTAAGACCCTTCTATGGTTTGGAAAGCAACTTAAACCGTTGGTCCCGACTGGTCATTCGCGGATCTTTGACAGCAGTTACTGGTCATCAGAAGCCCGAAAGTCTGACAACCAGTCCGGCGTGAAAGCGTAACTCAAAAACATTCAACAACACTTATCTTTCCTCTTTTTAACATTGGTTTGAATAAACGATCAAAAAGATGTTTACTAGGCCGCCCTATGCTCGAAGTCGACCATAATTCATTTGAATTTTAATCAAAAACAATAAAATATATTAGCTTTCTGCATTTCTTTTCAATATAAACTTTAACTTTGCCATTTTTCATACTCCTCCGTCTGCGTAATTTTCGTAAAATAAAGGTTACAAAGCTTTTCCTTCACGTAGTTATTAGTATATAGAGAGATGGCGAAGACAGTAAAGCCACCACAAGCACACATCAGTACAATTTGTAAAGCAAAACTCTCATTTTGTGAGGAAATTGAATTCGATCGAGTCCTGAGGAGTTTTCCTGTCTAGACGTACCCAGAGGTATTTGACGCTCTAAATAAGATTTATAAAGTATTTTATATTCATGCTTGACTTTCAAAATGATAGGGCAAGAATCACATCGGGCTCTAGTCGAAATAATATCAAACTCTAACTAGAAGCATATAATTCAATTTACAGGCACTTTTGAACCGTCAAAAAGTCGATCAGTTAGAAAGTTGAAGCTAGTTGCCCATTCGAAAACGTAGATCTATATGGAGAAGAACGGGCAAGAAACTCCAAGGACACTCCGGCTGTCATTTGTAGCTCTTTGACAGACGGTACGGGTGTTCAGAAGCCCGAAAGTCTGACAATCAGTCTTTCAAGTGGATGTCAGGTAGCCAGTGTAGGACTAAACGCCGACAGACTTAACACGACAAGACTTTACTTCGACGGGAGTTTTCGCCGATAGGACTTTTCGCAGACAGGGCTCATCACGTAGGTAATAGGTTAGGTTAGGTTAGAATTGCGACCAACTGCGCGCGAGCCGAGCGAGCGCAGCGAGCGGTACCGCGGCAGCGGCCGCGGCCGTCGAGCGCTACTTCCATTTTAGTGGCGGTTACTTGACTATTTAGTAATAGCGCAAGGATGAGCCTTGTCGGCGAAGAGTTCTGTCGGCGAAGTGTCCTGTCGGTGAAGTCCCGTCGAAGTAAAGTCTTGTCGGTGTTCACTCTGTCGGCGTAGTGTCTGTCGGCGTTTAGTCGTACCGTACACTCCAGGTAGGCAATCGCTCTATGTAAAGTACTGGTATTCAGCTGCATCCGGTTAGACTACAAGCCGACCCCAACATAATTGTGAAAACGCGATACAGATGATGATGCGACAATTACAAGGTAATTTCATATCGATATGAGCAAGTCAAATACGTCATATTTGATCCGTGGGAAGATCAATATTTAACGATACCTAAACATCACTTGAATAAATCCAATATTGGCCGCTTATCTTTTGTAAATATAGATGTCAAGATAACTTGGATTTTGGAAGGTTAACGATAAACTGAATCTAAAAATGTAACTACATTTTAGAATATCCTCTACTTAAACTAAAAATATCTTGTCGGCTCCTCTCTCATTTTCAGTATCGGACTCCTACTAATGAAGAGTAACGGTGTAGTTTCTTGCCCATGCTTCTTCATACGAAACTACAGGATCAATTCTATTTCAATGTAAATCTTGACGTTCAAAATGCCTTCTATGTGTCTATTTGAAACAAATGCTTTAAATTTGACTTCACCAGCTGGTGGACTTAAGGGAGAGCAGTCAGTGGTCGTAAGCGCTACTGCTGAGCTTGATGTCCTAGGTTCTATTCACAATTGAGAATAGTGTTGTTGGATTTTTCCATCGGTAATGTCTTAGGAGCAGCCCGTAGCCCGGTTCGTGGCAATAAACTCACCCCTTGTTACATGCGACTTGAACATAACTGGCGAAATGTGGGTCTACTATAGGTGGTTTTTATTTTGGTATTGTAATTTTATTCTGGGTGCATCGTTTTCACACATAATCATATAATGAATGTAAATATTGTACTTGAAACATTTTAAAAGAGTAACGGTGGAGTTTCTTGCCCATTCTTCTCCATACGAAACTACATTTTGGAAGGGGCGACTAGAATCAATTCTATTTTAATGTAAATGTTGACGTTCAAAAGTGCCTTTTAAGTGCCTATTTGAAATAAATGCTTTGACTTTGTGCACGTGTACCTCTGCCTAACCCTTCGGAGATTACAGGCGTGCTGTTATATAATCATATATGTGTGTATGCAGTGTGTGTGAGAAGACATGTTACATGAAATGGCGAAAATGGTGAAGATCGAAGTGTTTCATTAAACCATTAACAGACGGTATTGGTAAGACATTCGGAATAGGTCATTTTTAATGAGATTAGAATAATAAATAAAAGCTACTTATTCTGACAGGTTTCCGTTCGTGCAGAGCAGTTTTGGTCGATGGCCCCGACTTACCGAGTTGCAGGTTCGAACCCAGATAGGCGTTTTGCTTTGTGAAAATAATTTCATTATCTCTACTCTCAAAACGTTGACAGTTGAAGAATGGAATTTTCAGAGAGTATGTATTTCTGTTGCCTCTATAACATTAAGTAATAAAAATAAAATAAAGATGAACATTAAAAAAAGTTTCTTAAAAGAATCGTGTAAAACAAAATCTGTTGTGTTAATTATTGTACGGTACCCTTTGTTTTCATATGAGGACAGTTGAAATTTTCACAGAATTTTTGTTTCTGTTGCCGCTACAATAACAAAATATAAAAAAAAAGTTAAGAAAAAATACACGTTTCTGTATGGAGACCCCCGTCTCCATACAGAAACGTGTTTTTTTCAGCGTATTATGCCTTGTGGTACGGAACTAGAGAATACAATCCCGGGATCCCAAATCTCGGGATCCCGGGATCCCGACCGTTTTCTGGCCCCGAAAATCCCGGGACTGTACTTGGCTAATCTCGGGATTTTCGGGATTGCCACAAACAAGTCTAGTTTGTATTCCGTAGTCCGTTGCGTCTTGAAAATAACCTTGCCTAGATTATTTTAATACATTACGACAAAAAGCAACTCGTACAATACGTAGGTAGGTACCCACTATTTACTACACAGGTACAGTCCTAATAATATGTTTGTCGTTGAACTTAGAAGGGACTTCCCCACTCGGAATACTTTAATACAATACTCTTAAGGTACTAAATTGTAATTCCCCAACGGACCAACAGGGGAATCACCCGATCATCTCATATCATAATATTGTTGCGGGTATTTCCCGTCGGGGATTCCCTGTACGAAAGTATAAATATGCAAATCAGGTTTTATTTTTTATTTTATTGTTCTGTCAGTGACGGGTTACGTAGGCTACGCCATTAAAATTTAAAAGTCAATTATCTGAAATTAAGTATTTCAAATGGCGGGAGACTTTGTTAAACATAAAAAAGACAGTGATACGACGTCAGTGTGGAGTTATTATTTAGTTGCGAAGGACGGGAATAGTGCTAAATGTAAGCGATGCCCAGCCATCCTCAAGACTTTGGGTGGATCAACTAAGGGATTACATACACATTTGTTATCAAAACATAATATCAAGGTTATATCAGCTTCAACAAGTCAAGATTCTGAAAATCTGAACACAGCACCGCCGCCAGCCAAGCGAAAGTTAGATGATTATTTTACTAAAAGTGCCGACGATAGCCTGGATGATATCTTGGCAAGAATGATTGCATTAGATGGATTTCCATTCAGTGTATTCATAACCTCAGATGATTTGAGAAAATTGCTCTTAGCAAAATACACGGATTTACCAAAGTCAGCCGTCACTGTTCGAAAACGTGTTATGAATTACAGTGAAAAAATCAGAAAGCAAGTAACTGCAGAATTACAACATTTGAAAAGTGCAGGTGAAAGATTTAGTCTTTCTTTCGACGAGTGGACTTCAACTTCCAATAAACGATACATGGCGGTCAACGTTCATTCATATAAAAAATTTTGGAACTTAGGACTTGTTCCTATTTACGGAAGTATGACAGCTGAAAATTGTCTTCGTATATTGCAAGAGCGTCTAAGTAAATTTGACATTTCCCTAGAAACTGACATCGTGGCTATTGTAACCGATGGACCGAATGTTATGATAAAGGTGGGGCGGCTTGTTTGCACTGAACAACAACTGTGTCTCGCACATGGTATCAATTTGGCGGTCTGTGATGTGCTTTATGAAAAACATAATAATTTGCAAGATAGCCCTACCTCAGATGATAGTATAAATGAACCAGCTGTGATTATATGGACGACAGCGATGATGAACACCATTTAGAAGACTTAGACTGTCCAGAATCAGGTTTAATCGTAATGTCACAAAATGATCTTGCGCCAGAAGTGCCAGAACACGTACCAGAGTTAACACAATATGAAAATATTAATGAGCTGATAAAGAAAATCCGCAAAGTTGTAGTGTATTTCAAAAGATCTCCATTGAAAAATGAAACAGTACTTCAAAAATATGTGAAAATTGAACATGGAAAAGAGCTGTCACTTCTTTTGGACTGTAAAACCAGGTGGAATAGTCTTTTAACAATGCTGGAGCGATTTTATCTTTTAAAAGCATGCATTCAAAAAGCTCTTATAGATCTCAATCATCCAATTCGTTTAGAAGATGTTGATTTTGAATTGGTAAATAAAATTGTTGATGTGCTGACCCCAATTAAATTGACAGTAGAAGCAATCTGTCGGCGAGATGCTAATTTATGCACAGCTGATGCCGCTCTGAAATTTCTTATAAAACAACTGTCTAGCAAAAACTCAGCACTTGCCAAAAAAATTAAAACATCCTTAGTGGAACGTATAAAGCAACGACGAAGTGATGATTTAACTGGCGTGTTAAATTATTTACAAAATCCACGAATGGATGATGAAAATCAGTTATTATCGGATTTGGAATGGCACGACTTATTTCCAGTTCCGACACAGGCTTTAGTGAGGAAGCAAATAAAGAGTATTGTTAAAAGACTTAATAGTCGAGATAACACGGAAGAAGAAGCAAGGTCAGGATCACAAACAGATGATGAGCTAAGGTCAGAAACCTCCCAACCCCAATTGACATTAAAGGAAAAGTTACAGCTGGAAATTAACAAGAGTATGAAATCCCCAGATCCTGAAGTACAAGTACAAAATGAATTGGGGTTGGCAAATAGTATTAGACGTGAAATGAGCCTGTTCGAAAATGGAGGAGTTCGTGGATATCACTTAGAAACAGCATATAAGTATCTATTGTCTATTCCTCCAACCAGCGTAGAACCTGAACGAGCGTTTTCAGCTGCTGCTTATGTTGGCAATAAACTACGAAGCAGGCTCGGAAGTCAAACATTGGATGCTTTGATATTTCTGCGACTATATTTTCGAAATTCTAAATAGTTATTTTGTGCTGTTTTTTAATTTCTTGCAAAAGTATTGTATTTTTTGGTTTGTGTTTTTTCTTTTCTTATTATTGTTCTGATTTGTGTTGTGCAAAGACATTAAAGAAATTTTTTTTTTATTACTCGTTTTTTTAAATTTTAGCTCAATTAGAAACCACATAGTCTAATCCCGGGATAGGCCCGGGATCCCGGGAAAAGGCTTCAAAAATCCCGTAAGCCCGGGATTGAAAAACATGCTCGGGATTGTATTCTCTATACGGAACTCTACATGTGCGTGTCCGAATCGCACTTGTCCGGTTTTCATAGTTCTATTATAATAGCAATTTGCAGACGAATACTTCGACGCCTAAGTGTCCGTTTGTATTTGTATTTATTTGTAGAGTAAGTTAGTTATTTTATCTTTTTCATCTGATATTTTGATTTAAGTTCATTTAAAAAAATAATTGTTTAAAAAACTAAAAAACACGCTTTAAAAACTAAACTAAAAAAGGAGAAAATAATTTAATTCAATTAAAAAGCGTGGGGTGCTTTTTGAGGTATTTTTATAATCACTTAATGTCAAGCACCCCACGCTTTTTAATTGAATTAAATTATTTTCTCCTTTTTAGTTTAGTTTTTAAAGCGTGTTTTTTAGTTTTTTAGATTATTATTTATTTTAAATTTTTTAGTTCTGCTAACTACAAAAACGTGTTTTTTTTCTTTTTTTTCCATTTTTCTAATTTTTTTTTGTAAATTATTGAATTGTCATCGGTCCTCGATAAGTTTACAAAGTTTCAATGAAATCTGACCGTTTAAAGTGGTTCAAAATAGCGTCCAAAGGAGTCGGTTACAAACAAACAAACATACAAGTGAAGCTAATATAAAGCGTGTAAAAATGCAATTTGTGGGTACTTTCTTCTGCCCACCTCTTCCAGGAATAATGGCGTGATAAGTAATAACAAGTGATTAAAAAGAGTCAGCGGAAACAATTAGTAAAACGATTGTGTAATCATTCTTAGTAAATAAATTGATAGGGTGACGCACCCGGTTTGCGTCCCAGACAATTTTATAGTTTAATTTTTAACGTTTTTTTTTTTATTACGGCATTACTTAATTTGTTTTTGCTATAGTCATTATTGTTGTGTTTGATTAGTTATTAAAAGTCTGTTTTTTTATGGCAAAAGTGATTGAATTATTAATTTATTGTTGCATTCGTTTACAAAATTACTTTTGTAGGTCAAATTTATTTTGTTTACACGAGTTCACACGCGTTTTAGTTGAATCCAATTGAAATTTGTATTTGTATCATAACCGTTTATAAACCATATTATAGGTACTTATACAATAATTTGGAAAGAACTTGTAAACTTTTCTGGAATTCCGCTAAAGCGCCTATAAATAAGGCATGGGCCGAATATTCATTTTATGTTCGGTATTCGGCATATTCGGCAGGTTTACCGAACAATCGTACTCGGCCTAATATTCGGCAAAAACGCTGAACATACTACCGTAATTTTGTAATAAAGCCTATAAGCATATAGGTATGATGTGGCACAACTTTAAGTACAAGTGGCCCCTTTTAAAATAAACAAAAGTGTTTTTTTGCTAATACAAGTGCAAGATGCATGATGCGGAAGGAACGTGCGTTTCAACGCGCTCGATAAGCTCTTAATTTTTTGAGATGCACGATAAGACGTGCCAAGTCCTGCCGAATATTCGGTTCGGTAAACTTTTAACCGAATATTCGGCCGATTTCGTATTCAGTAAAGCCCGTATTCGGCCCATCACTAATATTAAATCAAAGTGGATAGATTTTATACCAAAATCTAGTTTAGTTTATTATGTTTGAGCATTCCTAAAAAATGTGCCTTACTCATCCATGAGTAGAGAATACAATCCCGGGATCCCAAATCTCGGGATCCCGGGATCCCGACCGTTTTCTGGCCCCGAAAATCCCGGGACTGTACTTGGCTAATCTCGGGATTTTCGGGATTGCCACAAACAAGTCTAGTTTGTATTCCGTAGTCCGTTGCGTCTTGAAAATAACCTTGCCTAGATTATTTTAATACATTACGACAAAAAGCAACTCGTACAATACGTAGGTAGGTACCCACTATTTACTACACAGGTACAGTCCTAATAATATGTTTGTCGTTGAACTTAGAAGGGACTTCCCCACTCGGAATACTTTAATACAATACTCTTAAGGTACTAAATTGTAATTCCCCAACGGACCAACAGGGGAATCACCCGATCATCTCATATCATAATATTGTTGCGGGTATTTCCCGTCGGGGATTCCCTGTACGAAAGTATAAATATGCAAATCAGGTTTTATTTTTTTCATTTATTGTTCTGTCAGTGACGGGTTACGTAGGCTACGCCATTAAAATTTAAAAGTCAATTATCTGAAATTAAGTATTTCAAATGGCGGGAGACTTTGTTAAACATAAAAAAGACAGTGATACGACATCAGTGTGGAGTTATTATTTAGTTGCGAAGGACGGGAATAGTGCTAAATGTAAGCGATGCCCAGCCATCCTCAAGACTTTGGGTGGATCAACTAAGGGATTACATACACATTTGTTATCAAAACATAATATCAAGGTTATATCAGCTTCAACAAGTCAAGATTCTGAAAATCTGAACACAGCACCGCCGCCAGCCAAGCGAAAGTTAGATGATTATTTTACTAAAAGTGCCGACGATAGCCTGGATGATATCTTGGCAAGAATGATTGCATTAGATGGATTTCCATTCAGTGTATTCATAACCTCAGATGATTTGAGAAAATTGCTCTTAGCAAAATACACGGATTTACCAAAGTCAGCCGTCACTGTTCGAAAACGTGTTATGAATTACAGTGAAAAAATCAGAAAGCAAGTAACTGCAGAATTACAACATTTGAAAAGTGCAGGTGAAAGATTTAGTCTTTCTTTCGACGAGTGGACTTCAACTTCCAATAAACGATACATGGCGGTCAACGTTCATTCATATAAAAAATTTTGGAACTTAGGACTTGTTCCTATTTACGGAAGTATGACAGCTGAAAATTGTCTTCGTATATTGCAAGAGCGTCTAAATAAATTTGACATTTCCCTAGAAACTGACATCGTGGCTATTGTAACCGATGGACCGAATGTTATGATAAAGGTGGGGCGGCTTGTTTGCACTGAACAACAACTGTGTCTCGCACATGGTATCAATTTGGCGGTCTGTGATGTGCTTTATGAAAAACATAATAATTTGCAAGATAGCCCTACCTCAGATGATAGTATAAATGAACCAGCTGTGAATGTTGATTATATGGACGACAGCGATGATGAACACCATTTAGAAGACTTAGACTGTCCAGAATCAGGTTTAATCGTAATGTCACAAAATGATCTTGCGCCAGAAGTGCCAGAACACGTACCAGAGTTAACACAATATGAAAATATTAATGAGCTGATAAAGAAAATCCGCAAAGTTGTAGTGTATTTCAAAAGATCTCCATTGAAAAATGAAACAGTACTTCAAAAATATGTGAAAATTGAACATGGAAAAGAGCTGTCACTTCTTTTGGACTGTAAAACCAGGTGGAATAGTCTTTTAACAATGCTGGAGCGATTTTATCTTTTAAAAGCATGCATTCAAAAAGCTCTTATAGATCTCAATCATCCAATTCGTTTAGAAGATGTTGATTTTGAATTGGTAAATAAAATTGTTGATGTGCTGACCCCAATTAAATTGACAGTAGAAGCAATCTGTCGGCGAGATGCTAATTTATGCACAGCTGATGCCGCTCTGAAATTTCTTATAAAACAACTGTCTAGCAAAAACTCAGCACTTGCCAAAAAAATTAAAACATCCTTAGTGGAACGTATAAAGCAACGACGAAGTGATGATTTAACTGGCGTGTTAAATTATTTACAAAATCCACGAATGGATGATGAAAATCAGTTATTATCGGATTTGGAATGGCACGACTTATTTCCAGTTCCGACACAGGCTTTAGTGAGGAAGCAAATAAAGAGTATTGTTAAAAGACTTAATAGTCGAGATAACACGGAAGAAGAAGCAAGGTCAGGATCACAAACAGATGATGAGCTAAGGTCAGAAACCTCCCAACCCCAATTGACATTAAAGGAAAAGTTACAGCTGGAAATTAACAAGAGTATGAAATCCCCAGATCCTGAAGTACAAGTACAAAATGAATTGGGGTTGGCAAATAGTATTAGACGTGAAATGAGCCTGTTCGAAAATGGAGGAGTTCGTGGATATCACTTAGAAACAGCATATAAGTATCTATTGTCTATTCCTCCAACCAGCGTAGAACCTGAACGAGCGTTTTCAGCTGCTGCTTATGTTGGCAATAAACTACGAAGCAGGCTCGGAAGTCAAACATTGGATGCTTTGATATTTCTGCGACTATATTTTCGAAATTCTAAATAGTTATTTTGTGCTGTTTTTTAATTTCTTGCAAAAGTATTGTATTTTTTGGTTTGTGTTTTTTCTTTTCTTATTATTGTTCTGATTTGTGTTGTGCAAAGACATTAAAGAAATTTTTTTTTTATTACTCGTTTTTTTAAATTTTAGCTCAATTAGAAACCACATAGTCTAATCCCGGGATAGGCCCGGGATCCCGGGAAAAGGCTTCAAAAATCCCGTAAGCCCGGGATTGAAAAACATGCTCGGGATTGTATTCTCTATCCATGAGAAACTCCACAAAATGTGTACTTAGTTCAAGTCGATAGTCCTGGGGTCGAGCGGCAAACATGAATGAATACATATTTGCCTAGATTGTAAAATTTGCTATTTCACACTAGCCTGTGAATTGAGGGAAAAGATTTGTCTTCAAATATCAATATTAATTCTTATTTAATTTTATGAGAATCTCCAAAATATATTATGTATTATGCAGTTACATCGTCAATATTGGAAAATTCCCTTTTTACAATTTTTTTATTCTCTCATACAAGCATGATTTATCTACACAAGAATACCTCGTGACCGATTAAATAGCCAGTTAGCAAAATACAAGCGAAGCTGACTACCATCAAAATTGCGTAACACACGATGTCAATCACAATGATGAGCTTGTGGCTATGTAATAACAGCTATACGGGTCGACCGACCGGGTTTAGCTACGCTTGCCGCAGTCGCTCCTTGCTTTGAAAAGCCGTCGGTTCCAGCTGACATTCGTGTATCTTTGACATTCGTTACGGGTCGTTAGAAGCCCGAAAGTCTGACAAACAGTCTTACCGAGGGGTATCGTATTACCCAGTAACTGGGTTGTGGAGGTCAGATAAGCAGTCGGTCCATGTAAAATACTGGTATTCAGCTGCATTCTGTTAGACTGCAAGCTGACCTCAACATATAGTTGGGAAAGGGCCAGGCAGACGACGATGATGATGAAAAAAGAAGACATGCGCAGATCCCAAATAAATTGGGAAAAAACCAGGATAATTATGATGAATATATCTAGTTATATGTCATAGTAACAGATTGATGAGAGTGCAATGACCTCTGTTATCTCAACTAACAGATAATAATCTGGCACGAAATAAAAACAAAAGATTATCAGATTCGTTATCAGTACATCACTTGTCAGACGAATACAAACGATACGTTTGTTATCTTATTCGTTGGCGATCGCTTCCGCATTGCTTAGGGAAAAGAGAACGCAATTAATTATGTTTCCTACTCCTTCTAATTTGTCTTTTAATTAATTTTGTTGCGGACTGCGAGTGGTTGCTTCAATTTCTCAATCTTAAGTGGGTCGAAAGGCTTATAGAAATTGATGCTGTACAGATTATGTTTAGGAAGTATTTATCAAAACGATGTCCATTATTAATCTTGAATCGTACCACGTAGTCACCTAAAGAAATAAGCAACCAGGACCGTCGTATATAGTAGAAGTTTAGCAAGAAACAGATGGACTATATTTGGATCGATTGGATTACACCTTTTTACTAAACTTTCCGATGTAAAAAAAAACTCCAATGCGTTCTCAATATGAAAATAAGTTGTGTGACATAAAATGCAGAACCACTTTGATGAAAAAGAGCTTTTTTGGAATGGCTTCGAAAATTTATAATAAAATACCCGATAGTATAAAACACATGCCCCTATCAAAATTTAAGAAAGTTCTCACCTCTCTATTAATAGAAAAATGTTATTATACTGTTCAAGATTTTATAAATGATAATTTTTAATCGTTTTTAGTCTTATTTGTTTTTATTTTATTTTTTTATTGTTTGTTTTATTTAGTTTTTTTGAGTATCTATTTTAATTCTTACATTATAATTAAAATTTGTATGCCTTCGCGGCAAAACATAGCGCTCAAATATGTTAACCTTGTTAGGTTCAGAATCAGAATCTTTACGTAATGGTGTTCCATTACGTAAAGATTCTGATTCTGATTCTGACGTTTTCGAATGTTTTATTAAAAAAAAATACTAGCTTACGCTGTCTTACTCCTGGGCAAAGGCTTCCCTCCACTCCATCCATGTTTCTATTAAATTAATTAAATTTTTTGCGAAAACACCCATAGGTTTCTTAGTAAATCTCCGACAACCCTCGTTAATTATATCTTTTGAAGCTGAATCTAGCGATTCTTAAATATTTAATCAGATACAACCATCTTCAATAATCCGTAATCAACCTATAATGTTCCTACAGCTGGGTCACAGGCCTCCACTCTTGGAAAGGGAGTGACCTAAAACCAAAAAGTCAAAGACATTGTGTGTGACGTCAAAAAAGAGGAGGCCTGTGTGCAATTAGTAGGCACATTATGTAATCTAATGAAAGGATGTGGAATTTCGGCAGTGACCATTTCAGCCGCTTCTTAACCCATGCAAAATTATTGTCATAATCAGTGATAGGAATAGGTAGTGCCTATTTGCCTAAACTTCGAAGAACAGAGACAAGAAACGGAGACTTCCTTAGGACTAAATTTTTTCCGAGACATCTGTCCCGAAATTTCGAGACAACACATAAATACATTTAAAAAAAATGTTATTTGGAATAAGTAATTCGTCTAAAATAATAACATACACAGTCGTTACAACCATAAAATTTTCTGTTTTTTTTTTCTATTGTTTTTGTATCCCATGGGAACTATACTTTTTTTTAATAGGAAGTAGCATATGTACTATTCCACACCTTAATCTATATCACTACCAAAATCAGCATTTTCAGTGGAATTGAGTAATGGACATCCATACAAACTATCACATTTATAGACAAACTTTAGATAAATATAGACGAATTACTTATTCCAAATAACACATTTTTTTAAATGTATTTAAGTGTTGTCTCGAAATTTCGAGACAGATGTGCCGGAAATAATTTAGTCCTAAGGAAGTCTCCGTTTCTTGTCTCTGTTCTTTGAAGTTTAGGCTAATAGGCACTACCTATTCCTATCACTGGTCATAATATTTACGTACTACATGTAACATCAGCATTTAAAAACGACTCTCATTAAGTCACAGGTCAAAAACATTAAATGCATTAAAATTAGCATCGGCACTAATACTCAGAATTAACCTTTTGCCCTCTAAGCGTTTGAATGTGGTATTCACACCACCATAACTTATGTTTAATTACTGTATCTAGTTCTTGAACATGCTTTGAGTTAGTGTCTAGCGCTTGCCCCGGATAATGAGTTAGTGTCTAGCGCTTGCCCCGGATAATGAGTTAGTGTCTAGCGCTTGCCCCGGATAATGAGTTAGTGTCTAGCGCTTGCCCCGGATAATGAGTTAGTCCTGAGTCCAATCCCAGGCAGGCACTTTACTTGTATTTAATTTCATCACCACTGCTCTTAAAACGGTGAAGGAAAATGAATAAATATCGTGAAGAAACCGGCATATCACATGCCTTAAAATTTTTGCTTATAGGACATTCCGGTTTCCTCACGATGTTTTAACCGACTTCAAAAAGAAAGAGGTTATCAATTCGACATGTATATATATATTTATATTTTTTTAAATGTTTGTTCGGACATAACTCTGTCGTATATAGTTTTCAAAATTCTTTTTTTGTTCGAAAGGGGTTTATTCCGAAATGTTCCCATTTCAATTTCATATAGATCTGATAATGCGTTTCGGAGAAAGACAACGAAACTTTTCAAAAAATTACAGCAAACAAACTGCGATTGCTGCTATCGCATAAATATGCATTGTTTTGACCCCAAGGATGACAAAATTTCGAAATGTGGGGTAGATACTATAACTAAAAAGAGAAAAACTAAAAAAAAAACAACCGACTTCCAACATAACACTACAAAGTGAAAAATAACTTTAATTTCGAATTATAATGCCTGTATTCCCCTAGGGTAGACGCACCCATATTTCACCATTTATTCTTTATCCTCATTCGAAATCTAGACTTTTTGTTTGTGTAAGATTCGTTAAAACTGATACATTTTGCCGAAACGCCAAAGGGATCAATTTCTTCTTTTAGCAGTTTATGATATTTTCTTGGTAAACAATGGGCGTTTTTAACATTTCTTTCGTGACCAAAAAGCCGCTCAGCTTAAGTAGGACCGAGCCGGACATGTCTGCCATATGTCAGATGTCAAATGGGCTAAGTGAACCACTGATTGGATCCCACTAAGCGCACGAGGCCATCGCGGCAGGCCGAGACGAAGGCCGTAGGACAAATGGCGGGACGAGCTTGACTCCTATCAAAAGGACTGCCACTAGCAACCGCTGCTGGGGAACAGGTCTCCTCTCAATGAGAAGGAGTGGGCTGTAAACTACCACGCGGACCGAGCAAGTTGGTAGACGTCTTAGAATTTTTGGTTCTAGGATATGCCGGTTTCCTCAAGATGTTTTCCTTCACCTTTTTGAGAGCAGTAGTGATGAAGTCATTTACACAAAGTAAAGCGTGTCTGGGTTCGAAGCTACGCTCTACAACTCGTCAGTTCACTGAGACACCACTGCGCGTCCAGCCATTGTAAGACTGTCAGGCAAAATTACAATAAATGTTTTTGCAATCCATTAAAAGGGTGTGCAAAATAAATAACAGTTACTCATTGAAGACTAGACGCTTCTGATTATCCTTGACGATTCATTGATCGTAAGCTGCCGTCGAGAATCGATTCACTCTCTAAATATAACTTCCTACTAACTGGTATTAAAAACAAAATATGCTGACTATATCAGCTAATCTCAAGGGGGATTCATTGACAGAAACTGGTTACTATGAGAGAGAGCGCAAACTGTGCATTTTGTCGCTGCGTCTGGTCGCTGCGACATGACGCAGAGTTGTCGTTTGCGTCTATGACTCCGTTGTTATGACTGACGTCGTGCAGAAGCCAATAATTACCCGACTGAGCGACGCAAAGGACGCATCTTCTTAAATTTAACTTTAAAGACCTTTATTGCCTCCGACTGCATGACATTGCTTATAGTATTAAGTTAAATAGTCAACCTCTTAAAATAACATTTTCTTGTTTCCATCTTTTTTAAAGTTCACTTTTTCGCGGTTTAGTTTTCTTCTATCGAGTACCTATTTGAGAGAGATGCCTTAGTGTATATCATGCGAAGACCGACGCTGACCTGTCGTATGCGACTGTTGTCGAGTTTGTGCTAGCATCATGCGTCTAGTCGCTTTGACAAGTAGCGAGAGCTTGCGACTAACCTAGGCGACTCTGCAACTTGACGACAAGTGTGCGCAGGTTTGAACTAAATATATGAAAGTGGTCGGTCGCACCAGGTTATTGCATAACTGAAAAGACAGTTATCCTGCTGAGAAGTTTGTTTCGCCACTTCTTCTGTCCAGCTAAAGCATCAGGAAGTCGTGAATGGTGGGAGTTTTGGGGGACTGTCATTGTCATTTTGACGTTCAAAAAGTCCTTGTTCTCAGCCTAGTATGAATAAACGACTTTTGATTTGGAGTTGCCGGTCTATCGCATATTGTGCGCCCTAACTCACCCAGCTCCATCTGGTCTGTCAACCTGTCACTACATATCATTGTAAGTTGTTAATGTAATAAAGAGAAAAAGTTTGATAGTTTTTTGTTTGGAACCAACGATCCGGAATGGTGCGCTCGATTTTTTGGGTCAGAGGTAGTTGATAAATGTAGTTAGAGAATAAAAAATATTTATTGAAAAATATTCTCACCTGAAAGCCGAGGTCGGATGCCACGTTTCCTTAAAGCTTATTCAGTGCATGCTTACTACTGTTAGAATGTATGAATGTGCCCTGTATAGTACAGGTAGTTAGTTACAGCCGGTAAGACTGGCAGCTGACCCCTACATAGTTGGGATAAGTCTAGGCAGATGATAAGTAAGGTTTTAACAGGTCTAACTGCCTAGGAACATTTAAGTATCATGAAAGATACATCAACACACAGATTCTTATAAGATCTATCTTTTGTCATTATCGTCATTCTCCTGCCTTTATCCCAATTACTTTGTCTTCTGTTAGTAATCATCTCCGTAGTCACACCCTTTCTAACCATATCATCATTCACACAGTCCATCCATCGCTTCTTTGGTCTTCTCTTACTCTTAAAGCCATCAACACTCATACTCACAACTTTCCTCACGACATTTTCCTCATTTCTCTGCATCATTTTTGCTGCAGAAGCCACCAATTCACTCCGTCATTGCCAGATTTCACATATAAAATAGCTTAGCTAGCAAAAACAAAAACCGACGTCCATTCGAATCAATTTAGCTTCCTTTGTTTTAAGCTCGCTCCAGTCGCAGCTGTGCTTAATTCTTTTTTAGGGAGTTGAACTGGTTTTTGAAGAAAAAAAAGCGATCAAGTGCAAGTCGGACTCGCACAGTGAGGGTTCCGTACAGCTGTACTTTCAGTATTTAAAACCATATAATATATTTTTATTCAAATAGTTTAGTAAAAAAAAAACAGTTTTCTTTTAATTTTGGACCCCTTTAATTCTTGACATGATTTTATTTTAATTATTTGTTGTTATAGCGGTCATAACGCAGTGGTGGCCCGATGGTAAACAGGCGCTTTACTTTGTGTAAATAATTTAATCACCACTACTCTCAAAACGGTGACGAAAAACATCGTGCGGCATATGGCATATCCTAGAACCAAACATTCAAAGACATGTGACATCTACCAACCCGCACTGGATCCGCGTAGTAAATTACGGGCCACTCCCTCTCACAAAGGAGCAATGTCCCAGCAGTGGGAAAATTACGGTCAGTGTATGTATAGCTGCCGTCGTAATACAGACTCGACTGAAAGATACAGCCCTGTTACAGACGGACAGCGTAACCTACTTTAGGTTTCCATTGGCACCCTTTCGGTACGGGACCCTAGAAATATAGAGTTTTAGTTAAGCTTTTAAAAGGTTTAAAGGGTATTTTTAAATTCCTTGTGTATTTTTTTGGGATTTTCTCTGGTTCAGCAGACTTTGAAGATATTTAGTCAGATGGAAAGTAAACCTTATTTAGATAAATTGGCTCGTTGTAGACGTAAGTCTTGGGTATTATCAAGTTAAATAATATTGATCTAGCCAGATGATTTGCTTCGCAAATTATTACTTTGATTATATTATCTATTGCCTGAAATTTGTCTATGAAATCTAGATTGTCTGAATACTTTATAAGTATAAATATTGAGTCTAAGGGGTTTCAGGCTAAGTTTTAGCAGCTGCACGGGTCGATTGATCAGGTAAAGTTATGCTTTATCTTTACATTTCAAGACCCGTCGATGCCTCGGAAAGTACGTTAAGTGATTAGTCCTAGCGGTCATTCGTGGATCTTTGACTGTCGTTACGCGTCGTCGGAAGCCCGAAAGTCTGACAACCAGTCTTACCAAGGGGTATACATAGAATTATACAGATTTTACTCAGTTTAAAGTTAGTCGTCAATGAGACAAGTTATGTTAGCAGTAATTCAGTATATTGTAATAGTTATTAGTGCGTGATTCAATAAATGTGAATAGTGGAATTAAAAAAAGATGTTTCAATAGGTATCGTATTACCCAGTAACTGCGTTATGGAGGTCAGATAGGCAGTCGCTCCATGTAAAATACTGGTATTCAGCTGCATCCGGTTAGACTGGAAGCCGAAACCTACGTAGTTGGGTAAAAGCTACGCAGATGACAAGTCTGTTCAGAAGATTTTCCAGCGTTTTTGTCAGTTCTACCTCCAGACTCTTTTGTTTAAATATTTAATAGTGTAGACGACAAAATTATTATTCACGGAGGAGACTGTACCTTGGTCCCACATATTTCGTTTAAGAGAATTATGAATACTTTGGATTTGGATTTAATCCAAATACAGAAAGATATCTGGAGTTAATAATGCTGGGTTTGGCAGACTGAAGTGTTTTGAAGTGTATTATTATTGGCAGAATACCGCACTTGTTTTATTTTGTTTGTGATTGTTAGGCTCGTGATTCGAACATAAGTTTTTGATATTGGCATTATTGTTTTTGGAATATGAGTAAAGTGGACTCTTAACAGTCGGCTACAATAATTTCTCAGATGTATTTGATCCAGAAGAAAGTTAAGGGTCCAGCAGAAAGACCTGCAAGTGCTTTGAGTGGCATTGTCAAGTTTTTTTTTAAATATCATAACAATAGGTAATAAATTATAATAAATCCTATCCTACTAATATTTATTAATAAATGTGAAAGTTTGTATGTTTACATGTGTGGATGTTTGATACTCAATTACGCAGAAACGGAAGAACGGATTTGGATGAAAATTGGCACACAGATACTTTATAACCTGGATTACAACATAGGATATGTTTTATTCTGGTAGTATTTTTCCGTGGGATAATTTTTGACACCCACGCGGAGGACGACGCTAGCAAAAGCTTGTTATTTTAATAATTTCATATCAATCTTTTCAGTTATTTTCAAGCCAGACCGTAAGTAAGTACCTACAGGGTCTACAGGAAGCTGGAAGTTCGTAAGACTAGCATTTCCAAGGTTTGTTTTGATGATTTTTATCAAAACGATAATTAACTTATGATAAATCTTCAAATATATTTAAGACTTACTTGCGTGTTTATCGATATTTCGTTTTTCTCCAAATTGTTGTTCAACGTTGACTCGTTAATTATAAGAAATACTTATTGATGTTGTGGCTAATTACAGTAAGTACGTACCTAATTAATAAATACCTATCTATGTTTATAACTAAACAACCATCAACAAAAACAGCAAACTATATCCTGTAACATTATAGTAGTCAAAACAAAACACCGCTTTAACAAAAAAAAAAACGTCGAAAACATGAGTAAAACCGCATCAAAAGCTTATATTTCGTGTTATTTAGAAATACGTGTTCAGCAAATTAGTAAGAGTGGTACGAACCACTCATGTCGGTACTGAAATTGCTCAAATAATTGAAAACACGAAGGAATTTGACACCAAACCTCCAAGAATCGGAAATCAAAACATGTTTTCGATTATTATCAATTTTACTTAGTAAGTAATTGTGTTTTAACTATTTTCTTTATGTAATGTTGTAACAAACTTGTTTATAATCAAGTATACACAACAAATAAATAAATTCCGTAACCACACAGGAATGAGACACGAAAATCTCAAAAACAATTACGGGCACTTCTATCAACTATGCCTTTCACCCTATGACAAAAATATATTTAAAAATAAAACTTACCTTTGTAAGAAAATGGCCAAAAACACACTAAAATACACAATACACAGTGTACACACGGCAAATGAATACAGTACACAAAAGTACACAGTAATAATACACAACACACACGTTGTTCGCGATCGAAGGGTGAACGCAGACTAAACGAACGTCCGTGGTAGTTTGGTGTGGCAGTTTTAAAATCTAAAGCTCCCGGAAAGCACTGGGTTGACCGATTGCGGGGATGTGGGGTAATGATTTAAATTTAAGCGTGTGTGAATATTTTTTTTTTTAAATAATGTGATACACTTGTTGGAATTAGTAAAAAAAAATTGTAGAAATATTTTTCTACAATTTTTTTTTATAAAGGCTTATGAAGTACTCAAAAATAAATGGATCTGATCTTATTTGGATTTAAAAACACCACGTGACTAAATTTTTAAATGAGTGAACGTGACTATTTATTCTGGACCCCACCTAATAGCACGCCGTTTGATTTTAAACGCTTAGCTAAGTGGTGAAAGTTGAAAATCCAAAGACGCTTTTATTAAGGCATAAATGTAGGTGTCGTTTAGTATTAGTAAAAATATTTATAAGTAGACTCAGTAATATTAATTTACTTGAAAATAAAGTACTTTCCATGTCTGAAAACATATGCCTGCTCATTGTAATAAATAATAACATCAACTAAACTAACATAATTATGTCCATAATCATCTAAGTCAAATATTATTATATTTCTATTTTATTCTTATCTAACTATCAACATACAAAATTTACCCATAAAACATCAATTTCCCATCACCAACACATTTACCCACAATCCAGGGTAATTTTTTCCCACCACAACACAGTCCATTCTACCTGTGCCACGCACACAGACGCAACGCTTTCACACGCTCTATACACATACACTAGGGCGTCACTCACATATGCAAACATAGAAGGAGAGAGCAAGATGTATGTTTGTAGTGTAAGACAGAGATGGAAGTACAGGATTTTAATGTATAAAGTTGAAGGGTGAGTAGAGTTGTAGGTTTTAGATGTTTGACGGTTTTGATGTTTCTAAAGTGGCTCTTGGCTTTATAGTTACCTACTATGAGATTGTCGAGGTTAGTTTTTGGATGGGTGACCATTCTTTACATATTCGAGTCTTCCCTAGTAAGAGACTATTAACTAAACATCACGCCTGCTATTCTGGATGGGGCAGGCAGAGTGGTGAAGGGCGAGCGTTTTGGGGGACTGTCATAATGTAAATTTGACGTTCAAAAAGTGCTGACTCTTAGCTTAGTTTGAATAAATTGAGTACACCCACTTTTCACTAGTTACGTTTAAGTCCCATGTAATACCCCGGGCGAGTCTATTGCTTTCAACTGGGCTTAAGTTAAGACTCCGACCTATTACTAAGTACCTAATTCCTTATGGAAAAAGCCAACAGTACTTTGCCCGACTTGGGGATCGAACCTAGGGCCCGACGCTCAGCAGTATCCCTTGCGACTAGAAAACTGCCGGGGTTGTTACAACAAAAGACATTAATTGTTTTGTTTTTTTTAAAAAAAAAAAACGTTGCCTCACACTAGGAATTTCTCCTGTATTGTGGGTGCGTTTACAAACATTTAAAATCGCATACACAAACAGCCAGACCCGGAACAAGTACTTGTAGGTCATACAAATATTTGTTCCGTGCGGGACTCGAACCCGCGACACGCAGCGCAGCAGTCAATTGCTTAACCACTGCGCTAAACGTGCCGTCAATTATAATAAATAATATTATTTGCCATACCAAGATTTGCTAGCAAAGCATAAGCTCGCAATACTTGAAAATAGACGTAAGTATTTAGAAGCCATGATTTTATATAGTATTGTTAGTAATAAATTGGACTGCATTGAATTGTCTAACATGTTATGCTATGCAGTCCCTAGAACAGTCCACAAGCGAAAGGTGCGCGCTGGTACATTATTTTCAGTGGGCACTTGCAAGTCCAACTCTGGCTTGCGTTCGCCTGTTCGCAGAATGGTCGATTCCTACAATAGGACTCTTGAACATATTGATATTTTTGCATGTGCTCCCTATCGGTTCAAAACCCTTATTCTTAAGGAGCCTGAATAGCAATAAAAAATGTTATTTTCTTTTATTGTTATTAATATCAACACAAACGCATAAAGAAAAGTACTTCATAATTAAAACTACGATATACAAAATAAATACAAAAAACAAAAGGACACTGAGGCGTCGAAGTATTCCTCCGCATCGCTGTCACCAGGAAACGTGCCCAGAAGACTGGCAGCATTGACACGTTGAATGGCAATGCTAATTCTTTGGCCAAAGAACGACCCAGCCCTCTCAACGTGACGTGAAGTGTCGACCAGCCGGCGAGAAATTTGCTTAAAGAGGAGACGTGCACTCGGGCCCCATGAGCCCGAGCGTTTCGACCCCAAACGGCTCAAAACTGTAGTTACCCATAAGGTTACAGTATTTACGCCGCTTGAGAGTCTCAGCAACAGCAGCAGCGGCGCCAGCACAGCCCGCCGTGCTAGGAACATGGGATGGCGCAAGGGTGTCGACACAATAAATACTTTTCTTATTTGCACCATCTCTTGTTTATTACATATCTTAACACGATAGTTAATTTAATAAGTTAGAAAAAAAACTTGTATTACTTGACCCTAGCGATTATTTTCACTGTATTGTATCTTATTGTTAACCGTGAACAGCGTTGTGGGCTGCAATATTGTTTATACGTTTTGTGTATTTCTTGTTTCTATGTTTTATATTGTAGTTGTTTGTTGTTCTTTTTTAATAAAAAATAAAAAAAATAATTAAATAAGGGGCCATCCATAAATTATGTCACACAAATTTTATGGTTTTTTGACCCCCCTCCCGTCCTTGTCACAGGTGGTCACACTTGTGAAACCCGCTCCCCCCCTGTGTGACGTCACATATTTTTAAATTTTAACCTGGCTGATTTTTTTTAGCGTCTGGACAACAATATGACATGGCACTCGCGTAAAACTAATAATATCCAAAATAGGTTATAGTACGTGGGCGTAAGCTGCGATGGCCCATGAATGGAGCATGACGAGGGTGTAAGCAAGACGCTAGCATTAATTTCGCTCTATAGCTTTGCGGCTGATCCTTACACACTCACGCACACATTTGAGCGTGTACCTACATACGTCACCTTGCTGTATGTAGTTTTAGTAGGCAAATAATTTGATACACTGAGTGACGCGTGTTTTGAAACCGTAAACCAAATAAATTACGTCTTGTAAGATCAGTAAAGCGTAAACAAACCTGTTGATGTTAAATTCTTATAACAATCACTCACATTCTTCTGTGTTTCGAGGGTTTTAACTTGATGTGTAATAAAAAAAGAATACTAATAATTATTATTTTAATCTAAAACCATTGAAAAAAAAAGCGTAGTAGATTAAACGAATTATCTAAAAATACAACAGACAAGGGAGGCCGGCCTCTGCCTCTGGCATGACCGGGAAGGTGAAACTGGCCATGGTCAAGTAACCGCTAATAATTGCGGAGTATCAAGTCTGTGCTGGGGATCCGGGGGGCAGGGATACCGTTATGTCAAAGGGATTGTAGGTGTTCTTCGTCGGCGTACATTCGCCTTGCACCAATTAAATTTTCACCAGACAAAAAATAATACCTCATCATGGCAAGATCCTCGACGTTGGAGTATTCGTACGTCATTATAAAATATCAGAAACCGGACTACCTATATGACAAGCTAAGTTGGGTTGCGAGTAGACGGGAATGCGGGAGAAGGCAATGCTCACAACAACTCTCAACTCAGTCTCAGGGTACAGCTGCTTTTAGAGGCAGTTTTCGCTACGCGGCTTCTAAAGTATGGAACAACTTGCCACCACCGATTAGAATAATTAAGACAATAGACGATTTTAGACGACGCTTACGCCAGTACTTCATAGAAGCGCAACGGAAGCTAGATATGGTCACACTAAATGTCTCAATCATATGATTTATGTACCTACCTACCTATCTACCTATCCACTTGAATACTGGTTTTTTCGCTGTACTCCTTTCAAAGCATTCCTTTCTTTGTTTTTATTTACCCTATTTGTTTTGTTTGTTTTGCAGTTTTATTAAATATTACACTCTGGTATTTATTTTTCAATATTTAACACAAATGACTATTTTATACTAGTTACTAAATTCAATTAGTAGCTAACAAACTATATATAAATATCAACATTCTACTACTCGTTACTATTTTTATTTATTTTATCTGACACAAATTTATTTTATTTAAGTATGCATACACACGTCACGTTGCAGTATTTGTATTAAAGCTGATTTACATCCGTCACCTCACACGTCAGGTCCAGTTGAAAACCAGCGTCAGGCACTAGTTGTCTGGCATTTATGCTGAACTGGGCCTTTTTAGCGCAGCCGTGAGGCACACTTTGACGCACTTTACAATTTTTGATAATTGTTTAATTCTATTATTTTGCTGAATATTGTGTGCCTTTTTTAGTCTGCGCTAAATAAATGTATTTTCTTTATTTCTTTCTTTCATTATGAAAAGAATCACTGGGCGGTTGAAGCACACGCGGAAAAAACAGCGATCGAGGTCACGCTAGCAGTGGACTGGAGACTTGGAGAGAGACCGCGGGACGCGGTGCTCTGGTTGAAGGGCGCGCGGGTGGGAGAGGGTGCACATGCGGCGACACTTGAGCGGTACGCCTGCAAAAAATATTAGTTACCCATCCCCGGCCGGCTTCAATCAAAGGATTCAATTTCGCTACGAATTCATTCATAATTTCTGCGCGTTGACTAAGGTGCCTATAAGTTGGATTTTGATATTATTAGCCGATTTTTAGTATAAAAATAAATTTAAAAAATTGTTTTAAAAGTTTACTACAAATAAGTAATAGTATTTATTGATAGGTTCATTTTATTTTTGGATTAAAAACAAAAATGTTAAATTTCCGTGCCTTAAGCTTCTACTCCGTTCACCTATTAACCCCTATTTTTTCCAGACGGTAAAAAAAATCATCCGAATGAAATTAAAATAGTAGCAGTTTTTCCAATTTATTTTTTAGAGTTTATATAATTAATTTAGAGTTTAAGTATTTTAGATTTTGACAAGTAACGTCACAAAAAATTTGAGGCCCCCTGTCCCTTGTCACACAATGACACATTTTATTGACCCCTTCCCCCCACTTAACGTGTGACGTGATTTATGGATGGCCCCTAAGATGCAGTCGAGTTCATTAATATATTGGCCCTTTCAGGCTTCTAAAATATGTGAATGTCAAAAAAGTTCATGATATTGTGACAACTATAAGCATCATTAAATTGTGGTCAAGATTTTGATTTATTAATATGTGACTGCTTTTTCTCTTAATTTGTCATAATAATAGGTCTTTACCTATGAAATTGCCGTTTTGTATGAAAAAATTTAAACGAATTTTTTTCATGTATTTTTTATTTGTATTAATCGAAGTAATCACCCATGCAATCAATGCATCTTTGCCATCGCAGTGGCAGTTTATTGATGCCCTTCTTAAAGAAATCAGCTGGACGGGAGGCAACAAATTCTTCAAAGGCATTTTGTACTGCCTCTCGGGTATTGAATTTTTTTCCCGCCAAGAAGTTATCCAAATTCTGGAAAAAGTAGTAGTCTGTAGGCGCAAGGTCTGGTGAGTAGGGCGGATGACGGAGAGCTTCCAACCCCAGTTCTTGCAACTTGGAGACCGTCTGCTGTGCAGTATGAGGTCGCGCGTTGTCGTGCAGGAGCAGCGGAGACGAGCGATTGACCAATGCTGGTTGGAGATGTGCCAGCTTCTCCATCATTGTGTTCAGTTCTTCACAGTACACATCTGCAGTAATGCTCACCCCGTTTGGTAAGAAGCTGTGATGAATCACACCGGCGCTAGACCACCAAACAGTGACCATCACTTTTCTAGGGGTAAGTTTTCGTTTAGGGCATTGTTTAGGTGCTGAACCAGGATCCAACCAACTTGCTGAGCGCTTGCGGTTATCAAACAGAATCCATTTTTCATCGCAGGTAACAATGCGGTTCAAAATTCCTTCATTTGTGTGTCTGTTGAGCAGTGCAAGGCACGTCTCGACGCGTACTTCGCGCTGACGATCATTGAGTTCGTGGGGCCCCCATTTGTCAAGCTTTTTTACCTTGCCAATTTGACGCAAATGGACCAATATTGTTTTGACGCTAACGTCGAAAGCTGCTGCTAATTCAGCCGTAGATTGTGTATCATCAGCTTCCACAATCGCCTTTAATTCGTCATTGTCGACCAAAGTCTTCGGACGACCGCGAGGTTCATTTTTCAGGTCGAAATTTCCAGAACGGAAGCGAGCAAACCAATAACAGGTGGTGCGTTGGTTTGTAGTGTTAGCTCCGTAAACGTCGTTGATGTTGCGTGCCGCTTGTGCCGCGTTGCTGCCACGACGGTACTCATATTCCATAATTACTCGAATTTTTAACGTATCCATGATGACGAAAAAGATTGAAATGCGATGAAAATGTAACACTAATCAATAAACAAATGACAACTTTTGGAAAAAAAATCCATGTTTTTAAAATAAAATTAATTTGAAATTAGAATTCTTACCCAAACAAAAATTATTTTGATTTGAAATGGCCAGTACTGCAAAACGGCAATTTCATAGGTAAAGACCTAATATTATTGCCTAATGCACAGCATATATTTTGAACCGTTCATATGACCATACATATTAGGGGTATTTTTTTTGGGTGGGATATCATCAAATAACTTCTCCTGCTCTGAGTGGAGCAGGAGGGCGTGTCAGACTTTTACTGACTAAAACCCACCCGTGTTCCCTCAGTTGCCTGTGTGAAATTGCCGATTTGTACTGAAAAATTGAAACTCGTTTTTTTCTAAGATATAACATATGTATTTATTTAATTAAAATATTTACCCTCGTTATATAGATAATGAGGGTAAATATTTAGATGATCTAAACGGAAGTTCATTTATGCTTTTACGATTTAGGTCTTTACCTATGAAATTGCCGTTTTGCAGTACTGGCCATTTCAAATCAAAATATTTTTTGTTTGGGTAAGAATTCTAATTTCAAATTAATTTTATTTTAAAAACATGGATTTTTTTTTCCAAAAGTAGTCATTTGTTTATTGATTAGTGTTACATTTTCATCGCATTTCAATCTTTTTCGTCATCATGGATACGTTAAAAATTCGAGTAATTATGGAATATGAGTACCGTCGTGGCAGCAACGCGGCACAAGCGGCACGTAACATCAACGACGTTTACGGAGCTAACACTACAAACCAACGCACCACCTGTTATTGGTTTGCTCGCTTCCGTTCTGGAAATTTCGACCTGAAAAATGAACCTCGCGGTCGTCCGAAGACTTTGGTCGACAATGACGAATTAAAGGCGATTGTGGAAGCTGATGATACACAATCTACGGCTGAATTAGCAGCAGCTTTCGACGTTAGCGTCAAAACAATATTGGTCCATTTGCGTCAAATTGGCAAGGTAAAAAAGCTTGACAAATGGGTGCCCCACGAACTCAATGATCGTCAGCGCGAAGTACGCGTCGAGACGTGCCTTGCACTGCTCAACAGACACACAAATGAAGGAATTTTGAACCGCATTGTTACCTGCGATGAAAAATGGATTCTGTTTGATAACCGCAAGCGCTCAGCAAGTTGGTTGGATCCTGGTTCAGCACCTAAACAATGCCCTAAACGAAAACTTACCCCTAGAAAAGTGATGGTCACTGTTTGGTGGTCTAGCGCCGGTGTGATTCATCACAGCTTCTTACCAAACGGGGTGAGCATTACTGCAGATGTGTACTGTGAAGAACTGAACACAATGATGGAGAAGCTGGCACATCTCCAACCAGCATTGGTCAATCGCTCGTCTCCGCTGCTCCTGCACGACAACGCGCGACCTCATACTGCACAGCAGACGGTCTCCAAGTTGCAAGAACTGGGGTTGGAAGCTCTCCGTCATCCGCCCTACTCACCAGACCTTGCGCCTACAGACTACTACTTTTTCCAGAATTTGGATAACTTCTTGGCGGGAAAAAAATTCAATACCCGAGAGGCAGTACAAAATGCCTTTGAAGAATTTGTTGCCTCCCGTCCAGCTGATTTCTTTAAGAAGGGCATCAATAAACTGCCACTGCGATGGCAAAGATGCATTGATTGCATGGGTGATTACTTCGATTAATACAAATAAAAAATACATGAAAAAAATTCGTTTAAATTTTTTCATACAAAACGGCAATTTCATAGGTAAAGACCTATTATCTCTGAGGATCTAGATTCGACAAACTGTGTGAAAGCATTTTGTACTGCCTCCTGGGAAGAAATTTTTTTATCATATAGAAAATTGTATCCCTTTGAGCTCATTTTTTATTTTCGGGAATAAAAAACAAGTCACACGGTGCTAGGTCAGGGCTGTAAGGAGGGTGACCCAGAAGTTTGACCGACGTGCTGTCCAGGAAGTCCTTCGTTTGCGCGGTGTGCGAAGGCGCATTGTCGTGGTGGAGCAGTAGCCCGCGGAGCCCTGTGTTTGGTAGCTTGTTGCTCTCCACAGAGAAAACTTCTGCCAAGCATTTGTTAGTATACCATTCAACGTTGATGCTTATTTGGTTCCGTAAAGGAATTGACACAAAGTAGCCCGTCTTTGAATTGAATAAGCTCGCGATCAAAATCTTCGCCCCGCTTCTAGATCGCTTCACTTTGGTAGGCGTTAATTCGTTTTGAAACACCCAAACCTTCGATTGGCGCTTCGTTTATGGATCGTATTGATAAATTCAAGACTCATCACCTGTGATGATGTCGTAAACACGCCGAGACGAGCCTGCTTCTTTGTTTATCATATCACGGCACCATTCCGCCCGGGCCTGCTTCTGAGCATCGGTGAGGTTGTGCGGCACCCAGCGTGAAACTATCCTCCTCATGCGAGCACGCGATGCACATGTAGAATTTCGTGAAAGCTTCTCAATCCAACCTGCAGTATGTGCTGAATCTCTTGATACGTAACTCGCCTATTGTCATGGATAATTTTTTTCACTACTGGCACGTTTTCTCCCGTAACAGCCGTCAAAGGGCGACCACTTCTTTCTTCATCCCTCAAAGTTAGTCGACAGCGCTTGAATTCGTTATACCAACAATACACGGTTGCCTTAGAAGGGCCTTCATTATTTTAATGCAATTTGAAGTCTATTGTACGATTCGTCCGGTTTCAGGCGACACTTGAAATCGTAAAAAGTCATAGCGCAAAAATGTTCCCCGCGCAGATCCATTTTTTTTATGAGACACGATAATTTAAATTAGCTCGCAAACAATGTGGAGGAAAATTTTGAAATTGGAACGTACCTATTGTTACTTACAAATAATCATATTTTCAAAATAAATTATAACTGGCCAGTCTCACATACATAAAAACTTTTTTTCGCAATACTTTCTGAGTGGCCTGGTATTAATATTACTAGCTTCCACCCGCGGCTTCACTTCGACCACGTAGAGGTCGTAAATTATTCCACGGGAACGTACTATCGGGATAAAAAGTATGCTATGTGTTATTCTAGGTTTCAAACTATCTGTGTGCCAGATTTCTTCCAAATCCGTTCAGCCGTTTTTACGTGATTTAGTAACAAACATCCAAACATCTTCACAATTTTTCACATTTATAATATTAATAGGATAGGATAGTAGGATTTTTGTCCGTTCTATGTTTCTACAGACCCATCTTATTAATATTATAAACGCGAAAGTTTGTAAGTATGGATGGATGATTGTTACTCTTTCACGCAAAAACGGCTGAACGGATTTGGATGAAATTTGGCACACAGATAAATTATAACCTAGATTAACACATAGGATACTTTTTATCCCGGTAGTACGTTCCCGCGGGATAATTTCCGACCTCCACGCGGGCGAAGCCGTGGGCGGAATCTAGTAGGAAATCGTGACTATGAATTACCTACGAAGATATCATACTCAGTATCTTTTTATGCAGGCAAAGTCACGGGCACCACTAGTTATAATAATGACTCCTCATTTCCCCACCGCTATGCAGTGTTATACATCAACGTCACGCGCACAGAGCATCATTCAGTTTTTCATATAAATGCCACTTACCTACCTGAAAAGTTGAAAACTGCCTCGTTGTTCGAGTGGTCGTAAGTCTCACTACTGAGCATGCGATTCTCGGTTCGATTCCCAGGTCATGCAAAGTGTTATTGCGTTTTTCTATATGAAATGATTCAGTGAATAACACAAATGTTGATGAACTGTCAACAAGAATGTCATTTGCTACTGATAGGATGTTATGCAACCACCACGCTAATGTATGAACTGAATGTAAACGGCGCGAAAGGAGAATGGAAAGTTCATAAAAGATGGCGTTCTGTAGGTTCTGTCTACCCCATGGAAAGAAAGCGCGAGTTTATGTATATGTTACCGGAAAAGAGTGTAATCCGTCATTGTATACAAATCCTAGGAAATGTGTACAATTCCTAAAATAGATAGGAAATCTATGATATATTTTGTAACATACACTTTTCCTAGGAAATCTATGCATTTCCTAAATAGCAATCGGAAATATATTAAAAGTTAGTGACAGAAACGAATCGCTGCAAAACCGACTCCACGTAGTCTTGTTTGCCCTACCCCTAGAGTGTAATTTAAATCCGAGTAGGCGCAGAGGGGCGAGGTGGCCCGCGTGCTGAGGAGCAGGGGGTTTTAACGCTCGTCGCCGCGGCTGAGGCTGGCCAGCGCAGCCGGCCAGCAAGCCGACGCTGCGGTGGTGACCGTGAATACCATCTGCGACTATAAGCTCGCGTGGGACCGCCGGAGACCCGCAGCGCTGGAGCCGTGACAGAAACCATACGAGCAATTCTAGAAAGCATTACTTTTTATATATTTCCTAGTGTGTTCTCGGAATTGCATAAAATTCCTAGGAAATACATACATTTCACAGGAAATGTGTGTATCAAAGAAGAATCTTTGAAACATTATTTTACACATTTCCTAACCAGGCTCGGAAGTGCATATATTTCCTAGGAATTGTGTACAATTCCTAGGTTTCATACATTTCCGGTAACATAACTAGCATTCGCCAGCAGCTTCAGCCGCGTGGAGTCCGGAAATTATTCCACAAGAACGTACTACCGGGGTGAAAAGTATCCTGTGTGTTAATCCATATTATTAACTATCTGTGCGCTAAATTTCATCCAAATCCGTTCAAAGTTTCACATTTATAATATTAGAATAGAATAGAATTGAAAACATTTATTCGACACAGACACAACACAACAGCAACAAACATTAATAAACATAACAATAAAATTGCAGCAATTGCAATTGTTGCTAACTTTTGCATGCGGCTCCACCCGAGTCGATGTCAGTTATCGCGTAAAAAAGTAGCCTATGTCCTTTTCCATATCCCAGGCTATATATCTGCCAAATTTCATGACGATCGCTTCAGCGGTTTAGGCGTGAAAACGTAACAGACAGACAGATAGAGTTACTTTCGCATTTATTATATAAGTAGGGATATAGTAGGATTAAGTACAATACACATTCAGCGATGTAATGTGGGTGTACCACTTCTGTCCCCTCCTTCGCGGGTTACGGGCGTGATAGTTATATTAATTTTACTCAAAAATATTTTGGAAAAAAAAAACTCTATAATTCAACAGCGTTCTTTTAAAATCTAGATAGGTAATATTTTATGCTTACGTTGTCTTTATCATGAAAAATAATACACCACGCGTGCATTTTCCACCAAATTAATTTAAATTTTCCCTTGCAAGCGAAAAATATCGGCTCTATAGCCATTATTTATTTGACGGCTATAAATTTTTACAAAATGGCGGCCATCTGTCAAAAGTCGTTTGCACTCCCGCCGTATTTACCATAGGGAAATGAAAAACAGGGCTTTTTATAATGAACTAGTTATTACTTTTGGTTTCACTCGCATTATAAGAAAACTATATCATGGAAACTAATAAAAATACAGTACTTATTATAAAAATTTAATCCAGGTCTTAGTCGTCCTTTGTGCCTAAGGGGCTTGTGGCTTAATAAGAACAGCCGCACGGGTCGATCGATCAGGTTAAGCTACGCTTGCCACGGTTGGTCCGTGGATGGGTGACCATCTTTACATATTAAGACGAGGGGTCTTATAAATGTGAAAGTGCGGTTGTTACGCTTTCACGCAAAAATGGCTGACTGGATTTGGATGATATTTAGCACACGTGTAGACCATGGCCTGAATTAGGACATAGAGTACTTTTAATCCCGGTAGTACGTTCCCGGAGGATAATTTCGGACAAGCATGTGGGCGAAGCCGCTGGCAAAAGATATTATATTATAAAAAAAACTTCAAAGTTCTCAGCCGACCTTTGCCTTGTGTGTCGAGAGGGAGCGGGCCGTAATCCACCACGCGTTCCCAGTGCGGGTTGATAGATGTCACATGTCTTCGAATCTTTAAGTTCTAGGACATGCCGGTTGGCAGTGGTGAACAAATAAATTACCCAAAGTAAAGCACCTGCTTGGGTTCGAACATGCGACCTACAACTTGTAAGTCGCAGCCGTTACCACTGGCCCACCACTGCTCTCAAACCAGTGAAGGAAAACATCGTGAGGAAACCGGCATGTCCTAGAACCAAAACATTCAAAGACATGTGACATCTACCAGCCCGCACTGGGCCCGCGTGGTGGTTTACTGACCACTCCCTGCCACAGTGAGGAGGCTTGTAGCCCAAAGAAAAAGATAAAGGAGAAGCCGCCAGCTGCTAAAACCAGTAAAGCGGACGATAATGGCTGTACTCTGGTGGAGGGCAAAAGGGTCGCTCTCGACGCATCTATTACAAACGGGGAACCGCTCCTACAAGTGAGGATATCCGCGTTGCAGTGTCACCATGCAGTGGCGGATCCAGGCAATAGCATCTGAGCTCTTCCGTGTCAAATCTTAAAGTGAACTTGATTTTATTCTAATTAAGCTTTTAGCAAACTAAACACTACCACGTATAATTGTCATCATAAATGCGCTTTATTTTTGTATACTTTGTCAAAACCTACCCTTATCGGGTTCCAGCCCTCTTAAACAACAATCCTGGATCGGCCACTGCTACCATGCTCCTGTACACCCCAGTTGGACCCACACACATCGGGAGATAAGCTCCTCTAGTACATGATCAGGAGCAGTCAAGGTCAAATCGGTGCTGAGGAACGGAAGTTGCTGAAGCTGTCGCGTTTGTAGTCAACCAGGGCAATAATTGGAGCATTCTGACTGGGATATGTTAGATTATTTTTGTGGTTTTGCTAAATCAATGCATGACATTGAGAATTGGGCCGCGTCTGTAGGTTGTATAAATTTAGCCTTAGGTCTTACCTAATGAAATTATAGTTAATTTTCATATTTTCATTAGTATTCATTCCGGGGGTTAACAAAAATTTGAGGTGGCAAGGACATCGACGCGCATTCTTTTACCTCAAGTATTATTTACCTGCACGATTCTGAATCTCCCTGCATTTAAATTTTTGTCGGTTATTAAATAAATAATAACGTAAAATGTTCCATACATTGTGACCGCGTATGTAGGCGTCACTTTTCAATGAGACAAGAGATTTTTTTTTGGATAACTGGCGAAAAATTGCTACGCTAGGGGTGCTATTCAAGGGCTGAATTCATGGTAATAGTTAAGACATCGTTATACTTGCTACCCTGTATACCTCTGCCTACCCGTTCATGTAATTCAGGCGTCATGCTGTCGCATAAAATTATTCTTTTCAATGTGTTCTAAACAGCGCGATCTCTTTTCGCTTAGTGAAATCATTTGAATCAAAGTCACAAGCAAGTTCTAGAGATCACCGACAGATGGCAGTATATAGAGGTTAGCATTAAAGTTTCCGCTGTGCTCGATAGCTAGCGCTGTTAATTTTAGCTTTATATCTGAAAGTTGCCTTACAGAGGGACCAGGCATCAGGCGCAGATCCAGCCATCAAAAAAGGTTGTGAGCACAGCCACCCGAAAACGGCTTAGTGCAACTCGGAGTATGAACTCGCTCATGATGGATATAGTGCATTCCTACAAATTCAAATTCATTTCGTTTTTGTTTTTTTTTCAAGGAGATGTTAACAGAATATAATGACGCCCTGACCAAGATTTTGTCGATCTATCCTATCGATCTCAATAGAAAGTGAAAGTGTGACGTCACAAGTCAATTAGGGTTGTGGGCATGCCCATCTTGCCCACAACGGTGGTTCCGCGCCTGCCAGGCACGGAGGTGTCTTGATATTTGTGATGAATGGACACTCATCAGTGGCTGATATTATTTATCCACGACCCCTCCATGTTAGTGAGCATAAGTGGGCGTTAATTAGAAGTGTTTAATCTTCACTTGTGGGTAAATTCTAATCTGGATAATTATGTTTTTATGCGAGAGACAGTCTTTTAGATGGACACGTGTCCTCTCCCCCCTATTGCATATATCATTGCTTGCTTTGACCACCTGTCTAACCTTTTTCCAAGTAACTATCTAAGTAAGATCCAGTCTTCCAGACCAACAATGCAGCTAAATAGCAGGATTTTATATGGAGCCACTGCTTATCTGACCTCCACAGGCCAGTTTTTGGTTGTAACAAATGATACTAGGCATTATGGTTGGCAATTTCCAATCAAAGAAACTGTAGAGGGTGAAATTGAAATAAATAACAATTTTAATATAAAACTGTTTATTCTTAATAAGTAGGTATGGCGTTATTTTTTGTTCTTAAATACAATGTTAATCTCGTTTTTATGACGTAAATACAGCTTCTAGTGGGGTTATAGTGGAGTAGGTACCGTTGTTAAAGTTAAATAAGTTGGAAAAATACGACGCAAATGTCATAGTGTGCGATTGATAGCAGGATCCGCCTCAGTTTGGCAGGGGTCGAACAGTGGACTGCAGATGATGTTTAAGGCCAGACGATGCTCTCAATCCAGGGCACATAGTTAAGTACCCTGGTATAAATGCCAGGCTCTCCCACGAAGCCACAGGCTCTGCCAAAGGAAGTCACCCCGACAACGGTGTACATGCAGTTTATTTTCTTGTTTTTAATCTGGATTGGACCGCCGCTGTCACCCTGGGAATTGAGAAATATACTGTCAGTAAATCATCCCTCAGTGTGCCAAGTTTTTACACGCTTTAGATTAGCTTCACTTGTATGTTTGTTTGATTGTAACCGACTCCTTAGAACGCTATTTTGACCCACTTTAAACGGTCAGATTTCATTGAAACTTTGTAAACTTATCGAGGACCGATGACTACTCAAAAATTAAAAAAAATAACTTGAGAAAAATGAAAAAAAAAACACGTTTTTGTAGTTAGCAGAACTAAAAAATAGAAAATAAATAACAATCTAAAAAACTAAAGAATACGCTTTAAAAACCAAACTAAAAAAGGAGAAAATAATTTAATTCAATTAAAAAGCGTGGGGTGCTTGACATTAAATTATTATAAAAATATGTACCTCAAAAAGCACCCCACGCTTTTTAATTGGATTTAATTATTTTCTCCTTTTTTAGTTTAGTTTTTAAAGCGTGTTTTTTAGTTTTTTAAACTATTATTTATTAACTTCAAAGTCACTCAGCTTTCGAGATGAGCGAGACTGATAGAGAGAGGAAAGAGTTATGTATGTTGTGATATGGAGCAGTGGTGGCCCAGAGCTATCGGCCTCAACTTACGAGTAGGAGGTCGGGCACTTTGCTTTATGTATTTAATTTAATTTCATTACCACTGTTCTTAGAACGGTGGAGGAAAAGATAGTGAGGAAACCGAAATGTTCCAGAATAAAAAAATCGAAAACATGTGACATCTACCAGCCCGCACTGGGCCCGCGTGGTGGAATACGGTCCACTCACAGAGCAGACGCCTGTGTCCCGGCAGTGGGGACATTATTGGTTGATTGCTATATTTGCTATGCTAATGAAATCATGTGGTAAAATTATGTCAGTTTTATTCTTATTATTGTCCAAAGGCCCAGTTGTGTGAACATAAGTAAGATTTTAACGTTTATCAAAATGAAGAGCTATGGTACAGATTAAAGGGTTAGTCAGAAGAAGAATAAAAAAAATCTAATCTCATAAAAGTGAATGCACAGATAGCATGAAACTAACTTAGTTCAAAAATAACTTAGTTTTCCAAAAAAGATAGAGGGAACTGTAGACAAATGTAGTACATACCTGGCAGGTATCTTTGGACACGTCTCTGTCTCCGTAGCAGGTTTGAGACTGTGCATCGAACCCTTGCTTCATCAAACGAACTGGCATGTACTTCTGCATGCATTCCGTGGTGCTGAACTTGTGTAGGGTCACCTGTTACAGAGAAAATTAATTATTACTGACCGTTTATTGCCAGGACTTCTGGTCAGAGCGTAGTGTGGCCCAAGAGAACTCGTAGCTCTTGGAAACATTTCCATTGGACCACCACTGGTCTTGACCAGTGGTGGTCTAGGTGGATCAGGTCCAGTGGAAAAGTCTAGACAATCAAACGACTGTTATGTTGTGGTTTTTGGAAATTCGTAAAAAAATATCGAAGTTCCACGAAAGTTTAAAAACAGCTGACCGGGCATTGCCCATCGCTTGTCGAATTCAGGAAAAAATATTTCTTGTTTTGTTTCACTCGTTTTCGATATAGCTACCGAACACGTGGGTAAAGTATTGCCAGCTAATTTAATTTGACCCTGTATAATGATTTATGCTGCAACCGTTTCTAATAGTGCATAATAAAGTGCCGTCCACACGCAGAATTCGCGTTAGATATTATACGAAACATTACATTACAGCTGCAAAACGTCCGGGCCTGGCTTTAGCCATTTCCCAAGTACTTCCAGCTCGTCTTACATTAAAACCGGATTCAAAAGAATACCAGTATTTTATTTTAAGCGACTAGCTGTCTGATTTCCACAACCCAGTTACTGGGTAACACGATACCTAGGTAGGGTTGCCTGCGAAAGACTGAGAGTTAGAAATAGTTCTACCCACCTTCTGCAAGGTGTTGGATACTGATCCACTGTATTGCGTGAGTCCCCAGCCTGTGGCTTGAACCTTCTCCTCATCGATAGGGTCTCCCGCGGGAAGACATGCTGGTACGATGAACTGGTCTAGCGCAATCCTGAAATGTATGTACACAGAGAATTTAAGTTCATAACAAAAGTATAACTTGGAGGCTTTAAGTCTCGAGTGAATCAATCAAAATCAAAATATTTTATTTCACATAAGCCTGCATGGGCACTTATGAAACGTCAGAAGCTAGGTGCACGGTCCCAATTTTTTGCTTCTTATGGAGAAGAGCCGGCAAGAAACTCCACGGTTACTCTTTTAAAAATAATTGGCTTTTACAATGTTTTCAAATTACAGTGATAATAGGTATGGGAGGACAGTGCAGGCCTGTCAATAATTACTTCGAATAATTTACTTCTAGCCAAGCGAGCTCCACCCGTATCTGTAATAGCTCCTATGCCCCATATGCTAGGGTGTCCCAAATTCCCATTCATCTGCACCCTTGACGATCACAACCACGCCTCTGACCCACCACCTCCTGGGCCCGAAAAATATAAGCAATATGTACCATCGAAACGAAAAGAAGATCTATATTTAAAAATATAATTACAATACACTTTTATCCTAAGACTGAGGTGGTTGCTGTATATATAGAAACGATTCGTGACCATAATAAATGTAGCTCTAAATAGTCATTTAATAGGAATTTGGAGGGTTGTATTGATGAGTTTAATGATTAGAATGCTGCTTGGCCATATTTGCTACAGTCGCAAATAATATTTTGCTCAACATCCTGACACTGCTAATTTCGCTGGCTACCTTGCGGCTTCAAATAGTTTGTACTTACGTCTTTTCCGTCTCAATTAAGGCAATGTCATTGTACTTGGCAGGCGGCTTGTACTGCGGGTGTTTGATGATGTTCTTCACTTTGTAGATCTTGGATCTGTCTGATGAATCAGTTCTTCTCAATGCGCCTATAAGGATGTATGTTATTGGGCCGCTGGAAGACAACGAAAATAGTGGTCAAAAAACCTGGTTCTACCAGATCGTTAACAGTGTCTGTTTCATGTCGACGGAAAATGCTATAATCATAGATGGTGAAATAATCCAGAAGAAATTACTATCAAAATCAAAAGTAATTTATTCTAATTAGGCTGAAAGATCTTCACGTCATACAGTTTTCTAAAACGGTTAAGTGTAAAAGAGTCTAGCTTAAGGCAAAATAAAATTGGTTGCTAATTTAACTGTAGATAATTAATAATTTTTGGGACATTGACTTTATATTCTGTGATTACTTTAACTCACACACTTAATTATTACTTGTTAAAACTCTATGAAAATCATCTTTTACAATACTTGTTAATATGTGAGCACCATGTATAGATCACATAATTAATTTACCTGTCATTGCTTTATTTAAAATTCTTTTGACCTATTTTATTATACTAATTTTATTCTAAGAGTAGATGTCAAAATAATGTATGTGTCCTATTTGGAAGGGGTTACTAGACTCATTTTTTTTTTGGAACTGTTGACGTTCAGATGTGCGTTTTATGTAACTATTTGAAATAAATGATTTGACTTTAACTTTGGTCGGTCTAGGCCCTAACCCAGTAGTCGAATGTGAAATGCAAGAATATCGTAATATAGTTGAATATTGAATAAACTGACAGGTCCCTGCTAGCGATGCAGTGTCCAGCAGTGAGAACGTAACGATCGCTGATCAGGGCTCCACCGCAGAGGAACTGCACGTTTTCTATCTTGTCTCCATAGCCGACCATGACCTGGAAATGACAAAAACTTTACATTCATTAAGTTTAAAGATATAAGGGCTATAATAAGAAACTTCTCTTTCTTCGCGTGTCGATGGCAATCTAAATGCACTCAGCCTAGAATTCGGCTACGTATTTGGCGACATCACTAGCGTCTATCATATCCTGTAACGTGCAGCTGACAGGACACGCAGGACATGATATTAAGTATCCCATCGTTTGTGGAACAGCACCACATTTACACTGCGAGACGGAGTTGTCTATGAATCTCCACCTGAACATTCTTTCCCTGCTTTGGCTATCTTGAGTCCGGAGTCTGATTAAAGACTTCTAGGTTACCCAAGGGAACTGATAAGAAACTTTTACGATAGAACATTAACCAATGGAAAAGTCTACTGTCTTCTGAATTGTTTGCTAAAATGGGGCACTTAATATCTTCTCCAACGTATTCTGTTGTCTGCACGGAGTTGATTGACACTATTGAAAGTGCCAAACTCGCAGCCAAATCTTGGGCTGTTTGGGCACATAATTATATTGCTATCGACACGCTAAGAAAAATTGTATGCTTGGGTGTTGTTATGCCAACACTAGAATATGTAGAATTTGATCCATTGTTGGGGGTGTATAAGAACTGTCATCAGCCATATTTCTGAAGCTAAGCAGCAGTACCTACGACTTAACCTTTCTTTAGGTATTAAGTTTGGTTTACATTTTTGATTTTTAGGTTTTTGCTTGAGTATAGTTTTCATTGTATTTGTTGATATATTAGCATGGTTAGTTGTCATATGAAAAATGATTTATTTTGTGTTCTGTGTCTCGTCATGTTAATTACTTTGTATACCTACTATTGTATAGAATCAAGTTCATCTAACTGAATAGACAGTTGTGCTGCTGGGGAGTTTTTTGCGCCACTTTTTCCGAGCTAAAGCACTAGGAACTGGTGAAGGTCTGTCTTATGTAATTTTGACTTTCGAAAAGTGTTGATTCTAAGCCTAAATTGAATAAATGGCGTTTGATTTTGATTTCCTGCCATCTCAGGGACTCTCTCAGATAGCAACGCCTCTGATATAGCAGAGCTGACGATGAAGACTTCCCATAAGGTAGACGGCCGTCAAAGTAGTTCTATTACTTACCATATGAGGGAACTCAAACTGTGCAGCATCAGTGCCTCCAATGATCAGCTCATCAGCGTTGTGATGACAAAGGTTGCTTCTGCTGAGCTCCCCTGTCAATGCTACGCCCTTTGTGCAAGGAAACACGTACTTCTCTTGGTACTCGATACATTCTGGAAAGATAGAATTAACACAACGTCACTCCTGTATTCTGAAGAGAATAGAAATATTATGACAGTTATGTTAAAGTCCCATGTCGCTTGATGGCGAGACTATTCCATCAACCGATCAGTTTTCCGAGCTCATCATCATCATCATTTCAGCCGAAGGACGTCCACTGCTGAACATAGGCCTCCCCCAGGCTCTGCCATTTCGACCGGTCTTATGCTTCCCGCATCCAGCGGATTCTTGCGGCTTTCACAAGGTCATCGGTACACCTTATGGGAGGCCAAGTCTACGTCTTGCGGTACGCGGTCGCCACTCCAGAACCTTTCGGCCCCATCGGCCATCTGTCCTGCCAGTAATGTGCTCTACCCACTGCTACTTAAGTTTGGCAATAAAACACCCTGCTACATTTTTCATGATCTAGGGGAGCTCTGAAAGCCAATTTTAATTAACGCGCTTGCAAAACTAGACCTGAGAGCTTTCTGGAAAAGTCAAAAATATAAGGAACTGACATAAGCTGGCAAAATTATAATATAATTGCTGGAAAACTTAGCAATGGCCGATTCCTTTAAACTGTCAAGTCTCAAGTAGATAACACAATTACTGAGTACCTCAAGTAGTGAGAAACTCAATGAGTCTGCCTAACTGTTGTAGGTTAAAATTAAGACTCTTGTATCTTTACCCATAATGAAGCAAATACCTTCACTTTTTATTTTTTATACTTACTGTCTAAAGCCTTCTGTCCTGTCTTCTTGACAGTCATAGACTCAGGTATGGGTTCACATTGGCCCTCAGTCGCACCCACATTTACATAATCATACACTGGTGGGATGTATTCTGTGGTACTGGACACTGCGGGTCTGAAAAATAAGAATTATAAATCAAAATCCATTTTTTCAAACCTGAGAGTCAGCTCTTCTTGAATGTCAAAATTACTTAAGACAGTCCCCCGGCACGTCCGCCCTTCACCACTTCCTAGTTCTTTAGCTGGGAAGAAGAAGTGGTCGTACAAACTGTCGAGCAGCACAGCTGTATGTTAAGTTAGAAGAACTTGATTCTACACAATAGTGGGTAGGTAAGTTAATGGTAATTGCTTAATAAGGAACACGCGGACGATCTTTGGCATTCGTTACGGGTAGATAGAAGCCTGAACGTCATATAGGGATACCTACTAACTTCGTAACACACTGTGGCGTCCCCTATTGTGCATTTATGAACTAGAGGGGAGACGTATATACTGGAATAGGTTTTTGGCTGGACGCGTAAGGACTTATTCCGAATGCACTACATAAAAGCGTCTCGAGTAATTAAGCGTATGGCGTTTGACACGTACTACTCGCGTCTAGTTGCGAGTTTGCAACCCACTAGCTTGGTCAGTTCCGGTGACACTTGGAGACGTTCGGTTCAGAACTCGAAGTTTGAATAGAATAGAATAGAATAGAATAGAAAACATTTATTCGACACAGACACAACACAACAGCAAGTCGAGCGAGTCGATTGATTTGTTTTGCGTTTCCATACGTACCAAAATAAGTATTTGTGAACGCACTTTAGATAACGTGGCGTCCGCTGTACAATTTTTAGTTTATATAAGTTTTTGTAAAGTTATTAGTTTAAGCTACGATCCGGGGCGCTACCCATAGCGTCCCTCTCTTGCTTCAGCCATGATGGGACACGGTCTAGATTTAAATCATTAATTTATTTTGTCCCTATTAGTTTAAATCCCTACTAATACGGGCTGATTTTTTAGTCACCGTCCAAATTTTTCAGGGTGATAGTACCCGTTAAATTGAACAACTTTCTCCAAGGAACATGGGTCGAAATATGAAAAAAAAAATCGGACCTCCCATACAAAATCGACCAGCTAACTATTGATTTTGCATGGGAGGTCGATTTTTTTTTTCATATTTCGACCCATGTTCCTTGGAGAAAGTTGTTCAATTTCACGGGTACTATGATCCTGAAAAATTTGGACGGTGACTAAAAAATCAGCCCGTATTATAAATGCGACAGTAACTCTGTATGTCTGTATCTGTTAAGCTTTCACACCTAAACCACTGAACCGATCGTCATGAAATTTGGCAAAGATATAGCCTGGGATATGGAGAAGGATATAGGTTACCTTTTTACGCGATAAACGACATCCGAGCGGGCGGAGCCGCGGGCAAAAGCAAGTTAGTTATATGTTTGTGCTAAATGGTGTATCTAATTGTAAACTTTAATACGTGTGTGGCAATTATATTATTGTCACCTACAAGTATAAGGTCCAGTTACAGCTCTTCGACCAAAACCTCACCTCCAATACACATAACATGAGACAGGTAGAATAGCTTCCACCGATATCCCCAAAACGGAATGGTTTTCATTTAAAAAATTCATCAACATTCATTGCGTTATTAACGTTGTTGAGTAGACAAACTTTTCGAACATATGAAGCAATGAATTAGCAATATCCTTCAAAATTATTCAGATTCTGATTGACAATGTGTTACGTAATGAGGGTGCTAATTAGCTTCAGCAATGTTGAAAATAAGTATGGGAGGACAGTGAAGGCCTGGCAACAAGTACCAGGTACACGCATGCGCATGGAGTTGCGCCCAACATGGTTGGGATAAAAGTAGGTGGATGATGATAAGGGTGGAATTACCTTCTTGTGGTAGTAGCCACAGGGTTGGGACCAGCACTGCCGTCTAAACAGCAGACTATAGGATCTGTGTTGTCGAATGAACATATCTGCGGAAAAACAAAAAAAAAAACATTGAAAGATTTGGTATTCGTAGATTCCATAGTTGAGAGCCAATGCTGGAACGTTCATCATTTCGATCCAGCCCGTCCCTAGCTGCCTTCTTCCAGCGACGGCCTAAGCCGAGGTCTGTACCCCACAGGGGGTGCCCTTAGCGTGCATCAGTCACTTTAATTTTAAGTTTTTAAGCCCTGGCTGCAGGCTTAGCACGAGCACCGATTTGTCGACGGAAGAATAGACATGACTATCAACTAAATGATGTACAATAGTCAATAGGAGAAGATAGCTATGTTTTTCTATTAATTATCACAGTTATGCGTTTTAAACGAATCATGATTTTGCAGATAATCGTATAAGCTTTGTGGCCGTCGAGTAGAGAGTTTGGCTGTCATTGTGATTTTGACAGTTTGGGAAGAAATATTCTTCTGAAATAGTCTACATTTTTAATGACGACAATGATCGTCAGAAACGAAAGACAAAATGACAGATTGTAGAAGAATATCTACGGTACCATGTCAAAAATGGAGAAACGAAATGTCACTTTGTATTGAAAAAGCACTGTCTATTTATTTATTTATTTATTCAGGGACAATAAACAGCTACAATATGTGTTGAAACAAAAAAAAAATATATACAAAATATTAACAATATTGCAGCCCACTACATTATCCGCATGTTAATAAGAGAAAATTCATGATGATAATGAGTGCCACTAGACAGGTATTATATAATTTAAAACATCACAATAATAAAAATAAAAAAAAAACATTAATTACATCATGCAAAATTGAGATTCCAAATGATTGATTGCTTGGAAAACAGTAATAATTAACATTAATAAAATACACACACACTAACAAAAATAAAAGTCTAGACTAGTTTACATTCCTAATAACATTATTGGCTAATAAGAAGATTAATAACATTCCATTTAAATTTGGATTTTGAGCATACAAAAATATCAATATTAACAAAATTACAATTATAAGATTCAACCATTCGACGTATAGGGCAGCGCAAACCAGAATTAGTTCGACATGTATTGACAGCAAATAGGGTACCTGCACGGATACTACGTACATTAACAGTGCGTGGAACTACATAACATAGCTTGCTCGTGAGATCGATACAGTCAAAATCACCATGAACAATACCATACAGTACAGAAGCCTCTAGATACTTACGTCTAGATATTAGGTTGACCTGCCTATATTTATCGAGCAATTGTGAGTATGACAAATACGTTTTGTGGCATCTGTAATGCATGGCTCGCAGAAACTTTCGCTGAACTTTTTCAATCTCGTCTATGTATTTCTGGTAAAACGGGTTCCAGATAGGAACGGCATATTCTAATTGTGACCGCACAAGAGCCTTATACAGGTAAAGGTATGTAGAGACCCGCTTGAACTCGGTGGCCGATCTCATAACGAAACCATACATCTTAAATGCTTTATTTATAATATTTTCTACATGTTGGTTGAGGGATAGCTTATCATCAATTAACACACCAAGGTCTCTCACAATAGATACATTACTGAGTGTTGTGTCGTGCAATGAGTACTTAAAGTTAATAACTCTTTTATTCTTAGTGAAATTGATGCAATTGCACTTGGAGAGACTAAGGTGTAGCTTATTATTTAGACAGTAGTCAGTGAGACTGTCCAGATCTTGTTGAAACAGTTGACAATCCTCAACAGTCTGTATAGACCTATAAGCTTTTAAATCATCAGCATATACAAGAAAATTAGTATTTTTAAAACATTTGCTTATGTCATTGATATATAGAATAAACAATAGCGGTCCCAAGATTGAGCCTTGTGGAACACCCGAGGTTACATGCACTGCATAAGACTGATGACCATTCACGACAACCTTTTGTGTTCTATTTTTAATATAGGATGAGAACCAGCGAAGCAAATTTCCTCGTATACCATTATACGCAATCTTATTTAGTAGAATTTCATGGTCGACCTTGTCAAAAGCTTTTTTGAAGTCTGTGTAAACAGCGTCAACTTGTAACCGCCTGTCCATATTTTCAAAAAGATAGTTGGAAAAATTTAATAAATTAGAAACAGTCGACCGTCGCTGAACAAACCCATGTTGCTCTGGGATGATGACGCTATGTAAGATTGGATAGATTTCATTGTGTACGAGTCTCTCAAAAAGTTTTGACAAGGTCGACAGTATCGAGATAGGCCGGTATTGCTCTACGTCATGTTTAGAGCCATTCTTGTGTACAGGCGTGATGTTCGCCTGTTTCCATTCATCCGGGAAAACACCTTCGCTTAAACATTTATTGTAAATAATAAAGAGTGGCTTACAGATACTGCTAGCGGCGGCCTTAAAGAACATAGCAGGGTACCCGTCGGGGCCAGCTCCCTTAGATGGATCTAGTAATTTTAGCTCTACAAGTATTTTACCTTCTTCAATATGCAGGTTATCGATCAAGCTAACATTCGCATCACAGTGTGTAGGCTGGGGTCCAGGCGGACAATGAGGGTGAACTCGGTTCAAACACAGACTGAAAAAAGTCTGAAAACATATTACAAATCTCTTCAGGGGCACTTGACTTAGTGTTTTGATAGTGCATATTAGATGGAATACCAGATTTATTTTTGCGATTTCAAATATAAGTCCAAAAGTACTTAATGTTTGTGGTACTCTGTATTCCGAGAACTCATTGTAGTCTTTGATGTTCTTAAATTTTTTCCATTTGACCCAGAGACGCTGTTTTCTCTTGTAAATTTTTATTAATTGTGCTGAGAACCAAACTGGAAAATCAAGTGTCCGAGACTTAACACGCGGCACATTGCGTTCAATAATGCCACCGAGAACATCATAAAAGCATTGCACGGCCTCTTGCGATGGAAGGCGCTCCAGCAGGTTTACCCATTCAACCTCACTGATTAGTTTATTAATCACCTCATAGTTAGCTTTGCGAAAGTCATGTTTACTCAACGTTTTCCTTTTAAGAGCTCGTGTGGAGACACGTATGGGGGCTGTAGCAACAAACGGAGGATGATGTGTGTCTATAGGTAGTAGTGAGTCTAATGGAGGGCTTGTAGTAATAGTGGCGTTCGAAACAAACAAATCTAAGATTTTCCCATCAGCATTAGGTATATTATTAAATTGGTATGCATTCAGGGTAGACATGAGCTGTGCCAATTGAGAACATACAGGGGAAGTTCCAGACCATGACATACCAGTAAGCTGATGTGACCCAATAGACTGACCAGCATTCCATGTAATCACAGGAAGATTGTAGTCTCCAACAATAAATATATTTTCGACATATGGCTCATTTAACATGTCCTGTAGTGTATCAAAGTGAGACGTATATATATCGGTAGTAGCCCAAGGAGGCATGTACACAGCACGTACTACATGCATTTTAGAGCTATTATCCTTACTCGGAATACCAACCGTAAGATGCTCAATGCTCGTCGGTCGACCAGGAGTGTCAAGCAAACATGACCGGAGTCCACGCAACACCGCGACCAGAACCCCACCACCATCACGTTTACAAGTTGTGTCGCGATCTCGATCACAGCGGTACACAACGTATCGAGGATCCACAAACTCACAGCTAGCAATATCGGGTACAAGCCACGTCTCGGTCAATATGATTATGTCATATGAAAACGACAGAATACTCATATACAAGGTATTTAATTTGGTTCTCACCCCTCTGCAATTTTGGTAGTAAATAGTTATGTTGTCATTATCCATTAAACAAAGTCACTAACATAAATGTGTATAAGGCAGCTGGTATTGTGCACATAGGGTCCAGTCGTAATTCAAAATGATAGCAGGTTGTGAACATATTTACAAATAGATATAGGTACCATGTCGTACTCACACCGGAAGATCAGCATAATGTCAGAAAAATACAATATAAAGGAATGTAAAAAATAGTACATTTTGGAATAACACTGAATAGCAATTAAAATCATTAATAAATCGTTGGAAAATGATAAAATTAAAACAATTAAAGAAACATGCAACACAAAACAATTATAACGATAAATCAGCTCAAGCAATGAATACACGAACCCATGCAGGCGCCTTGTACGCCTTTGGGCAAAACATGGAGGATCTACCTATCTGTAACATCTCGCAAACTATTGTAATTTGACCTATGTTTACAAATAAAGCTTTCTGATTTCTGATTTCTGATTTCAGATAATATTTCGTAGTTATAACGGGGAAGACGATAAAGAGGAAGCAGTTATTCAGGTGTCTTCTTTTTAATTTTACTGAGATCATTGTCTCCACGTATAGCAAACGCGGTTGCACCATCACGCTCGCGTACCAGTATGGTACCATTTCTGATCCATACGTATTTATGATTATGGCTGTTTGCAACTTCTCGAGTTCTACGAAACAACTGCTTTCTCTTTAAGGTTAGGTGCTCATTAATATAAATAGATGTGGACATACCCGAGACACCAATTTGATCAGTCTTCAACGAGTTAGCCCTACGGTACGCGCTGAGCAAATTGTCTCTCTGTAGGCGAGAGGTGAACTTTAAAATAATATTCTTTGGTCTTGTGCTTTGTTGATGAGCGTGAGGCACTCTATGTACAGCGACAACTTCATTGAGTAAAATTGGAGATTTAAGGACGTTCCCTATGGCCTCAATGATGGAAGGTAAGTTTTCATTACGCCTATCAGGCAGGTTACATATCTCGACATTACATTGTCGAGCCTGCTGCTCAAGAACGTCAATCTTAGTTTCAAGGCTACAAATCGTTGACTCAAACTCAGCTGACGATGTGTTACAGCTCAAATCATCAACACGCTTTTTGAGGATGTCGTGCTCTGCTATCTGGTTCTGGGAGCTGGTTTGCAGGTCATTAATGTCATCACGAAGGGTGGACACTTCTTGTTTCAAGAGGGTTTGCTCTGTACGCAACACTTGCATATCTTTCTGGATGCAAGTCAAGGTGGACCTGATATCGTCACGTATTTGGAGCATATCCTTGTTCATATCAACTCGCCATTGGCTAAGAGTTGCTTGTAGGTTTATAGTGAATGCCTCAAAGTCTGTGGAGTTTGAAGGGTGCGACGACCTATCAGTGATCAGTGTCCTATTAACGCCAAGACTGGTGGACGAACTCAGTTGACTATGATCTAAATTATCACAGGACATATCCATGGTGTGGTCATCAGCTGGAAGCTCAGTGTAGCTGCGTACGGGAGTGTTTATGTTCGACCTGGCCCGCCGTGTTACGTTTGAACATGAAGGACACTTCCAAGCATCCTTGTATTCGTCTTTTAGACCTACAAACTGGCTCAAAGTCAAACTCAAACACTCGTAGTGGTATTTTCCACCACACACCGAGCACTGAAGAATATTACTTGACGAAGCCGAGGTATCATTACAGCATTCCATCTTGATTAAAGTCGCTTCGAGTACTAAGTCCGTTGAATAAGAAGTTTAGTGATTGTTCAGAAAGGACCGCAAGGTGCAACTAGCGCCCTCTATCTTAATTCACAGAAAACGAAGTTTCCTATCGATCGCTGGATATCAGTCGAAAAATCACTGCGTTGTAGTAAGCGCGGTTGACTCCGTGATTCCGTAGTAAACCAATAGATGGCGCTGAGTTCTATGACAGTAAATACCGGATGATAGGCCTTGTCAATGACTTAGCGATTTTGAATGTGTCGTTGGAACTTTAAACCCGAACAATCACTACACTGTGACACTGTTCAGACACTGGAGATGCTTAGCAAGGGTGCCCAAAGACCGACACTAGCAATTTACCGCCCAAATTATGTCTATTTTCTGGCTGTAGTAGGCTGCACACAGTTGTTCACTTCACACAGTCAAGTTCTCTTCTAAGGTAAATTATTACACGGTTAACAAAATATTACACCAAGCAAAATCTAAGCTTTGAGTAAAAGCCCAAAAATACTAGTAATATGCACTTGTACTATTTTAAATAAATATTCAAAACGGAGCGATGCAAAAAGTAAACAGATTGTAGCGCCCTCTAGTGGCACAAATATTCTTCGCAGAAATAGAAAACGTCATGCTAAGCCTGCTGGAGGCCTTAATTTATTAAGGTAGCCACAGGCAAGTCTGGTTTTTTTTTTTTTTGAGGATGGGAAATCATCATATAACTTCTCCCGCTCTGGGAGGAGCAGGAGGGCGTGTCAGACTTTTACTGACTAAAACCCACCCGTGTTCCCTCAGTTGCCTGTGTGCCAGGGGCGACGGTATCTCTTTCGAACAACCCGCACCCCTGGCAGGCATCGGCCCTTACGGACCCCACCAGTCCGGCGCACCAGGACACATGGCACGCCGTGACCACCCCAGAAACCAAGTAGCTCAAGGGCCCCAGACTACCCTGGCACCCTTGGCACACTTGGTCCCCCTGCGACGGGTCAGCGCAGTGGCCCCGCCGCCTATCACTTCTCGGCCGCAGGGGATAGGGAGAGCGGCCAACGCTATACCGACACTCCTCTTCCCCTGCGGCCCCACCGCGTCCGCCATCAAACGGTGGCGGCCCCGTCCAGGCCACGGAAGGGAAGAGCGCTACTCACAAGTACCGGCACTCCTCCTCCGCCGCAGCCTGTAATCCTCAGCCGCGATGCCTCCCATTCGACATCGCGGCCCGCCTCAGTTGCGGTGCACCCCACCGCAACCTACTTTTTGGCCGCTACGTCGTCGGCTTCGAGACCAAAGCCCAGACGAGCGGCCCCACCTTGGGGTTCCTCTTCGCTTCACCGTGGGAGCGGACCACGGCTACTGAGCCCCCCCGCAACGACAATGTGGGAACCCATTGGGGGGGAGGCAAGTCTGGTTAAGCAGCTTTCAACCTCCTAGGTTGACCTGCGAGATATCACTCCGTATTCCGCATCCAGTCAGTCCCAGCCACCTTTTTACGGTCAACGAAAAACGATAACTACAAAAAATGAACTAAAATACAACGAGTAGATACAAACTGGACACGCGTCAACAAAACAGATAAACATTCTTTAAGGAATCATTGCCCTAAGGAATCTGAAAGATGAGGAAGTTATAGGACTTGCTATTTACGTAATAAGCATATAATGTTCCCACTGCTGGGTCACAAGCCTCCTTGAGATGAGAGGGAGTGGACCGTAATCCACCACGCGGGTCCAGTGCGGGTTGATAGATATCACTTGTCTTCGAATTTTTGGTTCTAGGACATGGTTACCGGACGACGATGAAATAATTACACAAAATAAATCGCCCGTCTGTGTTCGAATCTACGACCTACAACTTGTAGGTCGTTTTACCACTACGCTACCAATGCTCCCAGTCTTACATGCTTGTTTAAAACTGTATAATCTTGTTTACAAAACAAGTATTTTATATCTACCTGCGGATTTATCCGACGCTTCAAGTCATCGATGGCAGCCTGGCATCTATTCAAGTTCTTGCACACGCCGGCTGTGCCACCTTTTATGCATCTTTCGCCTGCAAATATGTAAATACAATGTTATTTTATAAATACCATAACATCAGACCGGAATCCCTCAAGGGGTAGGCAGAGGTTTAGCGTCAATTTTGGCATCTTTACTTTCTATGATCAACTTTACATAAATATCTCTCAATTACAGTACAGTACACTCACATTTCGCCAGTTATGTTTAAGTCCCATAAAATAGGGGGCGCGCCTATTGCCATCAACCGGGCACAAATCCAGACTTCGGGCTGCTACGTGAAATTCCATATAGAAAATACTAATCATATATTAGTATTTTCATATAAAAAACTAGCTTCCGCCCGCGGCTACTACCGCGTGTAGGTCGGAAATTATCCCGCGGGAACGTACTACTGGGATAAAAAGTATTCTATGTGTTAATCTAGGTTATAATCTATCTGTGTGCCAAATTTCATTCAAATCCGTTCAGCCGTTTTTACGTGAAAGAGTAACAAACATCTATCCATCCATCCATACTTACAAACTTTCGCGTTTATAATATTAGGTCTTTACCTATGAAATTGCCGTTTTGCAGTACTGGCCATTTCAAATCAAAATAATTTTTGTTTGGGTAAGAATTTTAATTTCAAATTAATTTTATTTTAAAAACATGGATTTTTTTTCCAAAAGTAGTCATTTGTTTATTGATTAGTGTTACATTTTCATCGCATTTCAATCTTTTTCGTCATCATGGATACGTTAAAAATTCGAGTAATTATGGAATATGAGTACCGTCGTGGCAGCAACGCGGCACAAGCGGCACGCAACATCAACGACGTTTACGGAGCTAACACTACAAACCAACGCACCACCTGTTATTGGTTTGCTCGCTTCCGTTCTGGAAATTTCGACCTGAAAAATGAACCTCGCGGTCGTCCGAAGACTTTGGTAGACAATGACGAATTAAAGGCGATTGTGGAAGCTGATGATACACAATCTACGGCTGAATTAGCAGCAGCTTTCGACGTTAGCGTCAAAACAATATTGGTCCATTTGCGTCAAATTGGCAAGGTAAAAAAGCTTGACAAATGGGTGCCCCACGAACTCAATGATCGTCAGCGCGAAGTACGCGTCGAGACGTGCCTTGCACTGCTCAACAGACACACAAATGAAGGAATTTTGAACCGCATTGTTACCTGCGATGAAAAATGGATTCTGTTTGATAACCGCAAGCGCTCAGCAAGTTGGTTGGATCCTGGTTCAGCACCTAAACAATGCCCTAAACGAAAACTTACCCCTAGAAAAGTGATGGTCACTGTTTGGTGGTCTAGCGCCGGTGTGATTCATCACAGCTTCTTACCAAACGGGGTGAGCATTACTGCAGATGTGTACTGTGAAGAACTAAACACAATGATGGAGAAGCTGGCACATCTCCAACCAGCATTGGTCAATCGCTCGTCTCCGCTGCTCCTGCACGACAACGCGCGACCTCATACTGCACAGCAGACGGTCTCCAAGTTGCAAGAACTGGGGTTGGAAGCTCTCCGTCATCCGCCCTACTCACCAGACCTTGCGCCTACAGACTACTACTTTTTCCAGAATTTGGATAACTTCTTGGCGGGAAAAAAATTAAATACCCGAGAGGCAGTACAAAATGCCTTTGAAGAATTTGTTGCCTCCCGTCCAGCTGATTTCTTTAAGAAGGGCATCAATAAACTGCCACTGCGATGGCAAAGATGCATTGATTGCATGGGTGATTACTTCGATTAATACAAATAAAAAATACATGAAAAAAATTCGTTTAAATTTTTTCATACAAAACGGCAATTTCATAGGTAAAGACCTATTATTAGTAAGCCTTTGCTAAAGCCAACTCCAACATTGGCTTCCAGCCTAGCCAGATGCAGCTGAGGACCAGTACATGGAGCGACTGCCAAACACACACAGTCCAGTTACTGGGTAATACCATACCTGTTGGCAAGACTAATTGTCAGACTTTTGGGCTTCTGACGACCCGTAACAACTGGCAAAGAATCCACGACTTACAGCCCGAACCAACGGCTTAACGTGCTTTCCGAGGCACGGAGAACCAACCGCGGCAAGAGTAGTTTAACCTGATCGCTCGAACTGTGCGACTGTTTTTACTTAGCCACAAGCTCACCTATTTATATGACAAAATGGAGATATGAATATGCGCAAAAACTCAAAACTAGTCAAAAATGCAAATTGTTTGGCGTTTGCCTTTCGTTTTGAAACTGGTTTGGACCCAGCTACCTACCAAGATACAGTTATTGAGACAAACAAAGTCGTTGACATGAGCGTTTTTAATAATCACCTTCAAACACGTCATAATTATTTTTTAATAGGTTTTATCTTATTTATTCAAATAATAGGTTTATTAATCGTCTTCCTGCCCTTATCCCATGTTAATTGTGGTCGGCGCAACACATTGTCTTCTTCCATTCTCCCTGTCAGCCGTCACGTCACTATCATTCACTCGCTTCTCGTTCATATCATTCCTCACACAACCCATCCATCTTTTCTCTGGTCTTTCTCTCCCTCTCCATCCATCAACGTTTATATTAATCACTCTTTTATTCACATTTGTTTCTTCCCTCCTCATCACATGCCCATACCAAGCCAAACGATTTTCGTTCAATATTTCTGTCAGTGGCTCCACTTCAAACTTCTCCTTATATCCTAATTTCTAACTTTATCCATTTTCGTCACTGCACACATCCATCTCAACATCCTCATCTCCGCTGCTTGCAAATTCTTTTCATTCGTCTTTTACACGGCACAGCATTTTGACCCATACAGTATATTTTTCCCCTTTAATTTGAGGTGCATCCTTGGGTCGCAAGTTGTTCCTGTGATCTGTCGCCATTTCTCCATTCTGAGTTGATCCTGCGCGTTACATCTCGGTATACTTCGCCATCCCCTGGGACAAGCGACCCGAGGTACCGAAAGTCGAAGCAGATTGGTACGGGCGCGGCGTTCCGGCGAGAAATATGGACACAGGACAGCTGACTTAGCACGAGAACCGTAGACAAACGTTTTGTCGTCGGAAGAGTAGACAAAATTGACGTTTCCTTATAGAAAATCGACAGTTTTTTTACCGAGAAATGTACACTAGAGTAGAAATAGAAAGCGTCATGCTAAGCCTGATGGAGAGACCGCCGAGAGTCAGAAACCAGACCACCGCTGAGGCATGCCGTATTCTTTAGAAAATGATTTTTTTAAATCGATCTACAATTGGCAGAGAAGATAGACAAATTGAAAACCGCGTCCTGTTTTATGTCGGTTAAATAAAAGGTGAACTTAAATATTTTTCGTGATACGTAACCCTTATCGCGCGAGTCCATTTCGCACTTGGTCGGTGTTTACAAAGTAAATCTTTCACTGACTTTATAACTACAAAACGAGTAAGAACATGAACATTGACCCTTTGATCTTTAACAAAGCGGTTATCAAAGCGCAGACTGATATAGGTAATTATTATTATATTATTGTATAGTAGGTGCCTTCATACACGATCATAAACGAACAATTCTGAACAAAAATAAAGGAATATTAAAAAAAACTTAATTCCAAGTATTCTTTGAAATTTATTGGGAAATCACATGACATCGGACAGTAGGTAAGTAAGTACCTAATATTATATTCGAAAAAATATCCTCTTCTTTGTAAAATCGGTTAAAATTAAGACTATTCTTTTGAAGGCATTGATATACAAAAACCTAAGATGTAGTCTCGAACAAAAGTTAGACACTCAAAACTGTCTCCAATTATACGTCATTGATTATATGTAGTTATGACTTATGATAAAACGCATTTTGTTTTGCCAATTCAGCCTTACACGCATAACTTAAAGTGGTTTTTACAAAGCAATGTTCAAAATAATAGTTTAAAAAACTAAAAAACACGCTTTAAAAACCAAACTAAAAAAGGAGATAATAATTTAATTCAATTAAAAAGCATGGGGTGCTTTTTGAGGTATTTTTATAATCACTTACTGTCAAGCACCCCACGCTTTTTAATTGAATTAAATTATTTTCTCCTTTTTTAGTTTGGTTTTTAAAGCGTTTTTTAGTTTTTTAAACTATTATTTATTTTCTATTTTTTAGTTCTGCTAACTACAAAAACGTGTTTTTTTTTTCTCAATTTTTTTTTTATTATTGATTTGTCATCGGTCCTCGACAAGTTTACAAAGTTTCAATGAAATCTGACCGTTTAAAGTGGGTCAAAATCGCGCTCAAAGGAGTCGGTTACATACAAACATACAAACATACAAACAAACTAACAAACAAACATACAAGTGAAGCTAATATAAAGCGTGTAAAAAGACTGACCGACTTCCCGTGGGTGTCGTAGAAGGCGACTAAGGGGCTTACCAGAGAGAGGCAGCAGCGTTCTCTGTGCATTTTACCACCATACTGCGATCGCCAACCCGCCTGCCAAGCGTGGCGATTATGGCAATCCCCTCCCCATTTGGAGGAGGCCTATGTCCAGCAGCAATTATTAATCTGACTAGATTTTGTTTTGTTTATATTCAGACGTGTGGCTGGTAGGATTTCCCATCGACTATACCAAATGACGAATTTCTTCTTACTCGTATAATTATTAAAAGATAAAAGTTGTATTTAGGGGGTAATCTCTAGAACGGACGGACTGATTTTAGGGATACTTGGAACTGACCATATCATCATTCACACAGTCCATCTATCTTTGTTTGGTCTTTCCCCATTCTTATAGCCATCAACATAATTATATACTCAACATAATTATGCAAAAAAAATAATGGTTACATGCGACTAGACCCGTGGTTACAGACTCACAACTAAAATAATAATACAATAAAAAAAATGGTTACTGGCCTCTGACACAGCTACTAAATAATAATCGGTACTAAAAAACATAGGTACAAACACTGAGGTACCTACTACAATATAGTTCAATGGGTACATATCACAAAGTACTGCGAAAACTTTTTTAATAATCGGGTCACGGTCAATGCCCTCAAAAATAAAAACAAAACAATGACGACATACCTTCAAACAGAGCTTCACTAACTAAAATGTACACAAAAAGCAAAAAAACTTTTAAAAACATATTTTTTTTAAGTTTAAAAACACTTAATACTTCAAATGTTTACGTGTAAGTGTAAACAAAGGTGATAACTAAATATTGTTGATTTGATGTGAAATTATTGAGATACGTCTGTCTAGCGACAAGGACAGACGGTGACTAGAGGAAAATTATAAACAAAGTACGTAAAGGTGTGTTTATATAAAGGTAGTAGTCGATGTTTTTCTCTTAACTTAACTTTTACGTCATCAATTCTTTGGAAATATTCTGTGGGCGGTTTGGGGGGTTGGGAGGGAATGAAAGTTGTAATGAATGTGAATAACTAATATTTGAAAAAAGGACTCATATTCTGAAATTAATACCTAAGAGATTTGTCAACTTAACTTTTGAGTTTGAAATTCATTTAACCTTTGGAATCGGCTTCATCTGTGACTAACTGACTCCAAGAGCCTGTCTACCTTAGATATACATAGGAAGATAGGGATACAGATAACAGTTAAGTAGGAATGGCATTTATTTTGACGGTTCCTAAACCCCTACGCTTTGGACTGGGCAACTAGCTTCATCTTTTCTGACCGACTGACTTTTTTGACAATTCAAAAGTAGCTTTGAGTTGGAGGTGTACCTATGTTTTCAAGAATATTTTCCTGATTGGTTAGTTCGCACGAATTTACTCGCTCGAAACGGGCGAATCGACACTTTTACGTAAAATATTATTTTGTATAGGCGACTCGCACGAACTTAATTTATTTGTGGGCGAATCAACAACTCTAGGAACTCTAAAAGGAAATTGACACGTTTTAAATTTTAAGCATTTTTTTGTACTTGCAGTGGACCTTTTCCCATAACTTTATTGCATAAAATTCCTCAACGAAATTAACAACTATAAATATTGTATTAAGGTCTCAACTCTGAAATTTTGGAAATTATCCGTGACAGTTCGTTTCATGAATCTGTAGGAATTAATGCAATAGATTGACCGATTTATTGGAGTTTTGACATTATGTTATGGCGATATATGAGGAAATAGTAGGTACATGTTGTTTGGATGGCCTTTATTTTGCTGGAGTACGTGTGCCATATTGTGCTGAGCTAGGAGTCTTTTTGGCCTCGCACAGGTCTTCTTTTTTCCTTTTTTATTTTTTTATTATTATTTTGTTACATTGAATTCTCTTTCGTTTATTTTCTTTCATACATATTAAGGAATATTTTTAAATATTTTTACAAAAATCATTATTAAAAAATATTTAAAAATACAAAAAATAGTGGCGCATTGGCATCAGGAGCAGGGTCCAAGATGCCGGTGGTCAGGGCTCTAGAGAAAGGGACCTCCTGACTATGCATGCCGTGTCTAGGAGTACTGCTTTCTGAATCAAGCCCTTGATCCATCCGCGCAATGAGAGCCTCCTGAGATGTTCGTTGAGGCTCTTCGCTATTAGGCCATTTACTGTCGGTACAATGATTGCTGAGTCCACGTCCCACATGTCGACAACCTCATGAGCTAAGTCAAGATACTTGATTTTGTTATCTTGCTCAGCTTTCACGAGATTCTCGGCATGAGGGACGGCGATATCAACAATCATTGCACGACGTTCTCGTCGATCTATCACCACAATATCAGGCTTATTGGCTACAATTGTCCTATCAGTGATGAATTGATGATAGATCGATCCCAGTACAATGTGGCGTGACCATTCTCGAGAACTGGGTCGGGCACATACCTGTAGTATGGTACTTCAGACTCCACAAGGTTGTACTGCAAAGCAAGTTGCTGGTGGATAATCCTAGCTACTAGATTGTGTCTATTGATTCTCTTTATTGTTATCGTATTTCTTTTGCGTACCCCAATTGAAATATTTTTATTAATTTTCTTTCTTCATTTTAATTTTTCCGTGGTGTTTTAATATTACTTTACGTTTTCACCACACATATAAAAAAATCGCCAAATGCATAACGTCCTACTTTTTTTGAAGTTGGTAAAGAAGTCATGAGCAAATAGGTTTACACGGCTACACATCAAGCCATACATTTCCAGTTTACGCTGATCTCGCACTGTACGGAAATCTTTTATAATGCGAGACCAGCTTTAATGTATAACTTGATGTGTAGGCGTGTGTACAAGACTTAAAATTGTACGATGAAATCGCAAGCATAGACACACCTTTACAAATGAGTAATAAACAAGTTTAAGTCTCAACGCATCTTATCTAGGTACGGAACCAGTTTCTCTGACTCACTTAATAACCAAATTAAAACAATCATTAAGTCAGATGACTTTAAAAATCAACACTTTTATGTTTTAACTGTTAGTAAGTATCTGGAAATCCCCATACTATAGCTGACAAGGTACCACCGCGGACACAGTGCATTCTTATGTTGTTAACCAACTTTTTTAAGAATTTGCACGAGACCAACGAGGAAAAACAAGCTAGAGTTAGTACTCGTAGGTAAGACTTACCTTCGACAACCCAACCGAAATTGAACGTCGTTCATCATAGTCCTAGAGTTCAATCTGTCTTTTTAACCGCTTTATAATAGCTTCAACTAACTATGTATGTAAGAAAATCTTGGAATCTTAATTTGACCCACTTCCCGGTCTTCGATTAGGATGAAATTTTGCACACGCTCTGAGTTCTGATGACAATACATGATTAGCTAAGAAACGTCATTACAAATCCAATATGGCGGCCTCCCCAAGATGGCGGACTGGCTGTTTGAAATCCACCCCCATGATATGGGTATCAAATGAAAGGTGGTTGCGCCAACATTCTAATATGATTGACATTCGTTCCTAGACCCTTCATTCCCTTTTCCCGCACATACCTCGTGTGTATGAAGGAGTGAATGAGAGCATTCACTCCGCCATTTTTCGCGAAGAACGTTACTTCCGGATTGAACCGCTCCGCTAACGCATGGCGGATAGCCAGCTCCGCTAAAATTGATGAAAACTGTGTAATAAGACTTATAAACGACAATTATTTGTGTTTGTGTAACGTGTGAGGACAGTAACTGGAAGTTCAGCTGCGCCTGAACCTGGATGAGCTGGTGCACCGGCGAAGACGGCGAAAGCACGTGTCTCCCGTAAAGGTTTGTGCATCCCTCCCTAATTACTCGGGTTGTATTCTATCGTCCAGAACTCCTAGCAACTCGAATTACCTGTCTTCAAGCGTCTGTCAATCGTTTATACCGCACCGCAAAAAATACAGTCCACTAAATTGGCCACAGCGCCACCATTTTCTTTGGTCCCTCTCACCGGATAGTTAGGTATTTGAATTAGTTACATATTTGTTATAGTTATTGTATTAGTATTTATTCCATAGGGAATAAACGCACCGCACCGCAGTCATATACCTAACGCAATTTGTTGTTTGTTTCGCTGCAAATCGTTCATCTATTACCTACGTACGTAAGCAGTACTTACATGCGTAGATATAGATCGCTCGATTACTTATTCATTCGGAAGTCAAAAAGTATTAGAATATCAGAAACAGAGACACAACGTCGGTAGTCGTAGATTTCTCCCGCAGTTCGTTTTATCTACCTACCCACTTGTACTTAGATATTGCCCGCGTCACTGTTCTCTGCCGCTAATTAGCAAAATTAACTTTATTTGGTTTGTTGGCCGCTCTGATAGTGAGTGTCATAATTGTTCACCATGTCTCCAAAGGTCAACAAAGTTGAATTGAAACTTTTATATGCTAAAAGAGACATGCTATTTTCCCGCGTGCAATCTATTTGTGATAATGCACTTAAAACGGGTGATCTAGCCATTAGAGATTCGTTCTTATGTTCAGTAGAAAACTTGAATAGTTCGCGCACGGAGTTTGAATCCGTAATTCACGATATTAACGTTTTAGAGTTAGAATTAAATCCAGAATACGCTGTGAGTTACCAAGCTTTGGCGTCATTTGATGATTTATTCTGTCGCATTAAACGGGTCGCGAGAAGCTTGGAGACGCAGTCTGTCCATCAGAGCCCGGCAAATCACACTCGCGATCGACCAAGATTACCGCCCATTCAGATACCTGAATTTAATGGTGATATTCGCAATTGGAATCTGTTTATAGATAGTTTTGAAAACACTATAGATAGGAACGTCTCTTTGACAGATCATGAAAAATTATACTATCTGGTTGAAAAGTTAACTGGTAAAGCTAAAAATGTTTGTGCCGGCATTACTTTTAGTGCTGAAAATTATTCATTAATTTTAAAAACATTAAAGTCTAAATACGAAGATAAGAGATTAGTAGCTACCGCATATTTAGATCAGTTATTCGACTTGAAAAATATTACTGTTTGTAATGAACCTAATTTAGAGAGGTTTTTAGATACTTTTGCATCATCCGTTCGAGCAGTAAAGAATCTGAAGGTCGATGACCTCTGCGACTTTTTGTTTTTGTATTTGGGTTTAAAGAAATTAGATGGTGAAACTGTTCGTTTATTTGAAATGAACCATGGCAGTAGTAAACTGCCAAAATTCAATGATCTAGAATGTTTTGTTCGAGATCATATTAAAATATTACAACGCACTTCATCCAACCATGAAGTTACGAAGAAAGTAGTTACTAAGTCCGACCGTCGAACGGATGCGCCTTCGAAGTCAACACATACGTATGTGAATACCGCGTCTACACCTGTACAATCTATTTGTTCTTTGTGTAAAACTGAACATTCGCAATTGTACAAGTGTTCCGGTTTCTTAAAATTAACGCCTTATGAACGTTATAGGTTTGTTCGCGACAACAATTTGTGTTTTAACTGCCTTAGTGACAAGCATCGGGTTACGTCTTGTAATAGTAATCAAAGTTGTCGTAAGTGCCCTTCAAAGCACCATACTTTACTCCACAGGGAGAAAAGTAATAACAATGCCGCATCCAATGTGAGCACAGCTGGTTTATCAAACGGTGACAAGTCGTTGCCGCCGGTCAGTGCGGACTCTGCGGCCGCTCAGCCAGCGCGCGCCGCCGCCGCTCCGCCAGCTCGCGATGTTGCCTGCGCGCAGACTGCCTTGAATGACGTCACGTTGTGTTCGATGTCCGGAAGCAGTGCACGTACTACCGTGGTGCTCGCAACCGCTCACGTTATTGTTAGCGATGCATTAGGAAATCCGTGTCCTGTCCGAGCGTTGTTAGATTGCGCTTCGCAGAGTAATTTCTTAACAAAAAATTGTTGTCAACGCCTTGGGTTTAGTATTAATAACCAGCCAGCCCACTCAGTACTTAAAGGGTTCGGTGGTTTAAAATCAACCATTCATGGTTCGATTAAAATTAAATTTGCATCGCGTTTTAATTCCGATATCTGTTTTGATATGGATTCGCTTATAGTAGATAAAATTACGGAACAATTACCTACTGTCCCAGTTGACACGTCTTTGTTGACCAAGTTTAAAGACCTACCGTTGGCAGATGAATCTTATGGTGTCCCTGGAGACGTCGATATGTTGATCGGCGCATCGATTCTCCCGCACCTCCAGCTATCGCGTAAGGTTCAAGGTCATTCTTCGTACCCCGCACCGCACGCCCTAGAAACAGTTCTAGGTTTTGTTATTGTTGGTTCCGCACCCGCACGTTTAAATAGTTACTCCACTGTGTCACATTGCTGCACTGTTGAGCCGCCGCTGGAGTCTACCATCCGCAGATTCTGGGAAATTGAAGAAGTCAATGTCCCGCCTATCCTAAGCCCTGATGATAAGGTGGCTGAGGAGATTTATTGTCGCACGACTACTCGAGATAATGATGGTCGTTATGTTGTCGCCCTTCCATTCAAGGAGGATATTTTTTCACTCGGTGACTCCTACGCTTCCGCTGAAAGACGCTTTTCTTGTTTAGAACGTAAGATGCAAGCATCTCCGAAGTTGAAGCAAGCCTATGATGATGTTGTTATCGAATACCTAGATAAAGGATACATCTCACCTGCGCCCACCGCCGAGACTGACGAGACTCGCGATCATCCATCTTACATCATTCCGCACCACGGAGTTGTTAGAGAAGACAAGCTAACTACTAAGCTTCGTGTGGTTTTGGACGGCAGTGCTAAGACTAGCACTTCTGTATCGCTCAATGATATTTTGTATTGTGGTCAAAACCTTCAAGGTAACTTGTTTGACATTATTGTAAATTTCCGCTTGTTTGCTGTCGCGCTTTCCGCCGACATAAGGCAAATGTTTCTTTCTATTGGTATTCGCGAATGCGACCGCAGATTTCAACGTTTTTTGTATAGATTTTCGCCTAAAGAACCTTTGAGAGTTTATGAGTTTAATCGTGTTTGTTTTGGGCTTAAGTCGAGTCCTTTCCATGCTCTTCGCACTATCAAACAATTAGCCGCTGATGAGGGTGAAAGATTCCCGAAAGCGAAGGACACTATTGAGACTGGGCTATACATGGATGACTTTGTTTATAGTGTCGCCAGCGAGACAGAGGCCGTTGAGACCGCCGCTCAAGTAATAAGTCTTATGAAAGCCGGTCAGTTTGATCTTGTGAAGTGGACTAGTAACTTGCAGACAGTTCTAGATTCGATTCCACTATCACACCAGTTATCTTCGGTCAAGGAATTTGAAGGTGATGATACGCACAAGGTTCTAGGCTTAAGTTGGTCACCCGCGTCTGACATGTTCAGTCTTAAAGTTAGTTCGACTCCGCAAGTTTGTACTAAGCGCATTATCCTGTCGTGTGTAGCACGTATATGGGATATTATGGGATTTGTAGCTCCCGTCGTTTTATATGCCAAGTTGCTTATAAAGGAACTTTGGCTTTCCAATAGTGATTGGGACAACCCCGCGCCCGACAATATTGTTAAATTGTGGGCTCGCTTTCGGAAGGAGCTTCCATTGCTCAATAAAATAAAAATTCCACGTCATGTTGGTATATTCTCAGACAGTATAGTTACTGTTGTAGGCTTCGCGGATGCCAGTGAGAAGGCTTACGGGGGAGTAGTTTATTTTCACGTCTTGAATACTTATAAGGTCTCGGTTAGTCTTATAAGCGCTAAATCCAAGGTCTCCCCTCGCAAGGTCGTTTCTCTAGCGCGCCTGGAGCTGTGCGCTATACTTTTGTTAGTGCAATTAATCAGCTCTATTGTCAATGCTTGTAGACACCGCATTATTATTGATAGAATTATGGCTTTTTCTGACTCTACTGTTGCTTTGTGTTGGACACATTCTTCGCCCCATCGCTGGGACACATTCGTCGCTAATAGGGTGGCTAAAATTCAGTCCGAATTACCACCACAAAATCTCTTTCACGTTGCTGGCACAGATAATCCCGCCGATTGTCTCTCCCGTGGATTGCTCCCTTCTCAAATTTTAGATCATCCGCTGTGGTTCTGCGCTCCGCCTTGGACTCATAGTGTGCTTGAAGAATGGCCGGTTAGGCCATTTAACCCAGCTTCCGTTTCAGAACCACCCGAGGAGAAGAAGCATTCGCTTGTAGTTTCTGTTCCACGTGAAGAGTCGATTATTTTTTCGTTGTCTAATCGCGTCTCGTCTTGGTCGAGACTTTTGCGTTGTGTGGTGTATGTCTGTCGTTTTCTAAAACTGTTACACACACGCGGTAATGTAACCGCCGCTGATCTGGATAAAGCTGAGTCAGTCGTGCTTCGTGAATTGCAGAGATTTTATTTCGCTTCAGAATTTAGTAGTTTAGAGTCCCATAAAACTTGTAGTCGCGCTTTTCAACATTTGAAACCTTTTTTGCAGAATGGTCTCATTCGAGTAGGTGGTCGTTTGAGAAATTCCGATTTAGGATTTGAGCAAAAGCATCCAGTAGTTTTGCCCCGCAAGGACCATATTTTAGATTTGATTGTAGATTATCATCATAAGGTGCATTGTCACGCAGGTCCGGATTTGTTGATGGCTATCCTTAGACAGAAGTATTGGATACTTTCCGCTCGCAATTTGATTCGCGCCAGAGTGCACAAATGTGTGCCCTGTTTTAAGCTTCGCCCGCGCTTTATCGCGCCTGAAATGGCCGATCATCGCTCTTGCCGTGTTGTTCAATCCGCTAAACCTTTCGTACACACCGGTACCGACTTCGCCGGCCCGTTTAGGGTAACTATTACCCGGGGTCGTGGTATACGCTCCATGAAAGCTTATGTTTGTCTATTTATTTGTATGACAACTCGTGCTGTTCACATAGAATTGACCGGTGATTTAAGCACGCAAAGTTTTATGTCCGCTTTTAAGCGTTTTTTGTCGCGCCGTGGTCCCGTCAAACGTTTATATTCGGACAACGGCACTAATTATGTAGGAGCTCGCCGTTGTATCTCGGAATTACACGAATTATTGCGGTCAAAGTATTATCAGAGTGAATTCGCTCATGTTTTGGCCGAAAATCGTATTGAATGGCATTTTAATACGCCCGCTGCTAGTCACTTTGGTGGTAATTGGGAGGCTAATATTAAGAGCCTCAAGTCGCATCTGTTCCGCGTCGTAGGCGTACAGATTCTCTCTTATGAGGAGCTGAGTACTGTACTCGCTCAGATAGAGGCAGTAATGAATACTCGTCCACTGTGTCGAACTTTATCTAGTGACCCGTCGGAGTCTTTAGCTTTAACGCCGGCTCATTTCTTAACCACGACTCCTCTTAAGTTTTTTCCCGCTATGGATGTTGATGAAGACAGACTGCATCTCCTAAAGCGTCACGCTCTTTTGGATAGATTAGTTCAATCCTTTTGGAGGCGTTGGAGAACAGATTATTTGCACACGCTGCAGTCGCGTCAAAAATGGAATACTCCATCGAATCCAGTCACCGTTGGTACTGTGGTAGTTTTAATGACCGAGAATGCGCCCCCTCTACACTGGCCTCTAGGTGTAGTGGAGGAAGTTTTCCCTGATTCAAAGGGAGTAACGCGTATAGTTAGAGTCAAAACCGCAACCGGTTCGTATGTACGTCCGGTTATTCGCCTCTGTCCTCTGCCTAATCAGCAGCAGGTTTCAAATTAGTTTAGTAGTTATAGTAACGCATTATATATAGTTTAGGAATAGGTTAGCAGTTAGAGGTTACAACTAAATTTGGTTATTTGATTAGTTTAGCTTATTGTTTTTGAAGGTAACCCTTCAAACCGGGGGGGAATGGTTGCGCCAACATTCTAATATGATTGACATTCGTTCCTAGACCCTTCATTCCCTTTTCCCGCACATACCTCGTGTGTATGAAGGAGTGAATGAGAGCATTCACTCCGCCATTTTTCGCGAAGAACGTTACTTCCGGATTGAACCGCTCCGCTAACGCATGGCGGATAGCCAGCTCCGCTAAAATTGATGAAAACTGTGTAATAAGACTTATAAACGACAATTATTTGTGTTTGTGTAACGTGTGAGGACAGTAACTGGAAGTTCAGCTGCGCCTGAACCTGGATGAGCTGGTGCACCGGCGAAGACGGCGAAAGCACGTGTCTCCCGTAAAGGTTTGTGCATCCCTCCCTAATTACTCGGGTTGTATTCTATCGTCCAGAACTCCTAGCAACTCGAATTACCTGTCTTCAAGCGTCTGTCAATCGTTTATACCGCACCGCAAAAAATACAGTCCACTAAATTGGCCACAGCGCCACCAAAAGGGTTTGCTGTCAGATATATGAAAAAAAAAATTGTTTTTTTAAAACATGTTTTTGTAGTTAGCAGAACTAAAAAATTGAAAATAAATAATAGTTTAAAAAACTAAAAAACACGCTTTAAAAACCAAACTAAAAAAGGAGAAAATAATTTAATTCAATTAAAAGCGTGGGGTGCTTTTTGAGGTATTTTATAATCACTTATTGTCAAGCACACCACGCTTTTTAATTGAATTTGATTATTTTCTCCATTTTTAGTTTGGTTTTTAAAGCGTGTTTTTCAGTTTTTTAAACTATTATTTTATACAACAAGTTGTCAATATAATTTAAAAGCATGAACAACATTAACTTATTCAAGAACAAATTAAATATAAATTTACTGAGGCATTAATAGCCCTTCTATTACAGTATCGATGAGTTCATAGATGATTAACGACAACCACAATTTAATTTGTGAAACATTTTGTTACGTATGTTTTATTTTTATACTATTGATAATTAATTTTAAATTTTATTTTGATCTCTGATTTGTTGGTGTTATATTTTAAACGCGTGAGTAATTAATTTTAAATATGAATGTAATCAATGTTCTTATATTTTATTTTATTATTATTATACAAAACAACGTTACGAAATAACTGACTTAAAATCAAAATCAAGAGTCATTTATTCAAACTAGGCTGACAGTCAGCTCTTTTTAAACGTCAAAATTACATAAGACAGTCACCACTTCCTAGTGCTTTAGCCGGGAAGGAGAAGTAGCACAACAAACTCCCCAGCAGCACATGCCTTATGACTGACGGTAGACCAGTTTTCAACCTTATTGCCTAAGGCATAGGGGTGAAAAGTGATCCACCGTTATTGTCCGCGTTTGTAACTAAGTCCACGTACGCACGTAGGTACGTATAAAATATCGCGGAAGATTTTTTTGCGTACCTACTGAATCTTCAACGCCGAGAGGTGAAAATCGAACAGCTGCCTGTTTTTCGACGCGCTGGGATGCACTCTGTAGGATTCGTTGGATTCTCAATGCTCGGCTCAACACCGAGAGTTAAAATTCCAGTGCGCTTTGAAATCCCGCCGCGGAACTTTACGTCTGTGCGAACTATTTTGTAATTGTATGCAATAAAGTTAAGAAAAAAAAAACGAATGTCAATGCTTTATTGCATAAAATTCCAAACGTGCCAATTGCCTAATACGTATTTCTGGAGTTGTTCATTCGCCCACCAATAAATTAACTTCGTGCGAATCGCCTGGAGTAAATTATATGTCATCAAAAAGTGTCGATTCGCCCGTTTCGGGCGAGTATACTTATTCGTGCGAATTAATAAACTCAATAATCACAGAACAAAAAAACTTAGTGTTCAATCATTTACAGTTCTGACGAATACATAGTTTGAATTCATCCTTCCTTAATAATTTAATAAGGATAAAATAATAATATTGAGAAAATACAACGTAATTTAAGTGCTAAGGAAAACTTGTAGACCGTATCGTCATCATCTGTGAGCATTTTCCTGCTCAATACCAGACTTTTACAAAGGACAGGCGAGATAAATGCGTAACTCACTAACAGCAGAAATGGCATTCATTTTGACAGTTTAAGAACACTAGAAAACTAAACAAGAATGCTCGGCAAAGAAAATAGCAGAGACTAGAGGCCCTACTTCCTAGTTTCCTACTCATAATATAAAGTATACCAATATTATAAAAAGGAAAGATTTGATTGTTTATTTGCATTGAATAGGCTCCTAAATTACTGAACCGATTTGAAAAATTATTTCACTGTTGGAAAGCTACACTATCCGCGGGTGACATAGGCTATATTTTATCCCCGTATTCCCACGAAAGCGGGAACTACGCGGGTGAGCGCTGCTAGTATTACCTATATACAGGGTGTCCGGTAATTAATGGATAACCTTGAAATGGTTCATGGTAGAACTAATGGCCATTCAGAAAAAAACATTTTTATTTGTATTTAATCGGTAAATAAAAAAATAATTACAACCGACTTTCAAAATAACACTACAAAGTGAAAAATAACTTTAATTTCAGATGGCGGTGACAAAAAATTAAAATACATATCCAAAGACACCGACTTCCTAAATTAAAGTTATTTTCACTTTGTAGTGTTTTTTCGGAAGTCGGTTGTTTTTTTTTGGATTATTTTTCCAGAAAAATAATAATAATATTAAATGTTTTTTTTATGAATGGCCATTAGTTCTACCATGAACCATTTCAAGGTTATCCATTAATTACCGGACACCCTGTATAATTATATGATATTATCGACCTCCATGCGGGCGAAGCCGTTGGCAATAACGAGCTTAGTTCTACCAGCGGCTTCGCCTGCGCCCACTTTACATTGTTGTCAAATTAAATTATCTTTGCACATTTGCACGTCGGATTATCCCATGGCAACGTACTATCGGAATAAAAAGTATCCTATGTGTTATTTCAGGTTAGAAGCTACCTATGTGCCAAACTTCATCCAAATCCGTTCAGCCGTTTTTGCGTGGTTGAGTAACAAACAACTAAACATCCAAACATACAAACTTTCACATTTATAATATCTTCGCGAGCATTACTGCTTCGCAGAAGGAGGTGACTGCTAACCATTCACTCTCGCTTCGTACCATGGCCTGGACCACGGCCGGACGCGAGAGATCGCCGCCGCCAATCGCCTCCACAAGGACATGGTTCCGCCCAAGCCGGGCTGACCTCTACCGTATGCTCCACCGTGTCCTCAGGGCGATCTTCGCAGTGGAAACTTTTGAGTTGAAGTTTTTGAGTGCTCTAATGTTCGTGTATGAAGCGTCTATTTATAAAACGTCATTGGAAAAAGCAGCCTATTACCTATTTTATTTTTATTGTGTTTGGGTGGCTTACTGCTATCAGTACAAAAGTAATAGTTTGTCAGCTCATCAACGTAAATAACGCAATGAATGTTGTTGAACTGTCGAAATGAAAGCCATTCAAGTTTTGCAATTACCCCGCGCGGCTATTATTACTAAGCGACGAGCTGCTCAAGTTCATTATGATTTGAAAATTATATTGAGGAAAACACTGAACAATTACGTCAATCTTCGACTTGTTCTAAAATGATTTTAAATTATTATTCAAAATCAAGTAATTTTATTCAAACTAAGCTAAGAGTCAGCACTTTTTGAACGTCAAAATAACTTAAAACAGTCCTCCAAAACGGGAAGAATGACGTAATTGTCTAGTGTTATACTGGTGCTTTATCTGGGGAAAAGAAGTGGCGGACCAACTCCCCAGCAGCACAGCCGTCTGGTAAGATAGGAGATCTTGTTTTTAGTAAACAATCTTCCTTTTTAAACACTAGGTACATTAGTCACACAGACCATTTTATTTTATCACGCTTCTTTATTAGCTTTACCTGTATCTATCTATGTAACGAAATCTTTTTAAAACGTGATGTTCGCCCAGTTCAAAACGTCAGATCAAATTGAAAGGCACATAGTTATCAAGGACCGATGACAACACAATAATTTTATAATTTTTTCCCATTATTGTGACCAGGATCTTCAGGATTACCTTTCTTATTTGAAAATCTTCAAATAAGATCCTCAATTACATAGTTATCATTATGACTGTGCTAAATCAAAAAATATTTTTTGCAAATAATCAGGTTTTTCAACGACAAAATTAATGCTTTACACTCAGCGGGATGGACTTGTGGCTAAGTAATAACAGCCACATAGGTCGATCAATCAGGTTAAGCCACGCTTGCCGCGATTGGTCCGTGGATGGGTGACCTTTACTTACCAAGACCCCTCCGTGCCTCGGAAAGCACGTTAAGTCGTTGGTACCGGTGGTCATTTGTGGATTTTTGACAGCCGTTACGAGTCGTCAGAAGCCTGAAAGTTTGACAGCTTGTCGTCCCTGAGGGTATGGTACCTACTTACTTACCTAGTAACTGGGTTGCGGAGGTCAGATAGGTCGTCACTCCAGGTAAAATACTGGTATTCAGCTGCATCCGGTTAGACTGGAAGCCGACCCCAACATTGAAAAAAGGCTGGCAGATAATGATATTACGACTATGCTAAATCAAAAATAATAATTGATTCAAATAATCAGGTTTTCAACATCAAAATTAATGCTTTACACTCTGCGGGACACCAAATGCCCCCAAACAACGTAATAACAATAAAATTAACATTTTGTCTCTTTCAGTGTCTTCCAACGGCTCCAACCGGTTAACAGTTTCGAAAGACTTTGCAAAAAAACTATTAAAAGAAAATAATATTCTGCATTTTACCCATTGATATAAAAAAAAACCCCAAGATACACAATCAGCGTCTCAAAAACGTCCGCATAAATAGGACGCAATGTGCGCAGGTGTCAAATGGTAGCTGATCGTCAGTCAGCCTTTTTGGACATTGTTTTGTAAAAACCACTTTAAGTCATGCGTGTAAGGTTGAATTTGCGAAAACTGTTACAGTTACACCCTGTTACATCGTCACAAGCTCTTTCCTTTTCTCACATAGCAGTAGCACCTTGGTTAGAAAGAGAAGTACCTAGTATGTGTACATGGAACAGGCGGAACAGATAAATATGCGATTATAGCTGTTACAACCCACTCCTAGCACACATATAGATTATAACCTGGATTGACACATACGACATTTTTGCCCTGGTAGCACAATTTCGTGGGATAATTTTCAACATGGGCGAAGCCCCTGGCAAAAGGTAGTTCTAAATAAACAAATGAAAGTAAATGTGAATATTGAAGTAAGGTTAAGTCAAAAATATTGGTTACCTCTTGTGGTGTAGCCTGTGGAACTGTCGATGTCGACTGAGAGGCTCTCCATGTACTTTAACAGCTCTTGGAAGTGATTTTTAAGGATGCTAAGGCAATTAAGAATGGTAACGTTTTTAAGGATGTAAGGGCAACTAGAGTTGGATAATGTTGTACAATGGCAATTAGAGCCACTCTATGCTGATCTCAGAAGATCCTATAAGTCTTATTAGTAGCGATTGTGCAGTCGGGTAAGGTGGAGGAATCTGCATTACGTAAGTTTGGATCATCTCTAGACATATAGATGAAATCGCTTTAAAGATCGCCGGTCATCATAAATCAGAAATCGTTTGTTCAATTTAGGCTCAGAATCAGCAGTTTTCTAAAACTGCCAGTCTCCCTGGGGCGCTGCAGCACCTGAGAGGCCTCTAGGAGCATATTAACAGAGCCCTACAACCTTATCTCCGTCTAACCGGATGCAACTGAATGCCAGTATTTTATACCAGCTGCGGACCCCACCAGTTCGTGCTGACATCTCTTTGAGGCGCGTGTAGAACACAACGCGCCGTCGACCCAGGCTTGGTCCTTACCGGACAGCGAGCTACCCATTACTCGCCGTCCGCTAGCCCGCGCCTACGGTGGCCGGGAATCAGCCTGGGATTCCAGACGCCCAGGGCGTCTCCCGCGGCAGCTACGGCCGTGAGGGCGCATATACTGCCTCTCCTTCACGTGCGCCGCCTCCCTTTTCACGAGCATTACTGCTTCGCAGAAGGAGGTGACGGCTACCCATGCGCTCTCGCTCCATACCATGGCCTGAACCAGGGCCGGACGCGAGCCCCGAGCTCGATCGCCGCCGCCGATCGCCTCCACAAGGACACGGCGGTGCTCCGCCCAAGCCGGGCAGACCTCCACCGTATGCTCTACCGTGTCCTCAGGGCGATCTTCGCAACCGTTGACCATTAAGGTGAACATAATTCTACTTGATGCTTCCTCTTATCAGTGTGTCGATAGCAATCTATATACATTCAGCCCAGAATTTGGCTCCGAGCTTGGCACTTTCAGCAGCGTCCATCAACTGCTGTAGCGTGCAGACAAAAGCACACGCTGGACACGAAATTAAATGCCCCATTGTTTGTGGGACAGCACCACATTTACGCTTCAGAACGGAGTCATCTGTGAATCTCCACCTGAGCAGGTTTGCTTTGCTTCGGCCTACCTTAGTCCGAAATCTATTTAAAAGAATACCAGGTTTGCAACTCATTCCAAGGTGCAAGATTTTCAGCAGGTGGAACGAATGAGTTTGGTAGGGAAGCACAATGTCACCTCAGCTTTAGCCTTTGCTTAGACCGTTCGCTAGTGAGTGGGAGGAGACTTTAAAAAGCCGTTACTTTATTTCAGCCTCTGTGACACGAGGATGTTATCGTGCAAAGGGTCTCGTATGTCGGAAACCATATTGGCTCTTTCACTTGAACTTGCCGCCGCTCTGCAAACTTCTGGTGGCACTATTTCAGCTAGTGGATACAGCGTTTGCACCGAGGTTGGTTTGAAGCAGCCAGTGATGATAAGGTTTCATTCTGAGCTGTATTTACTAACGTTGCATGGGCTGAATCACTTCACACTGATGCTTGGTATAACACCAATGATTGCTCACTTCAAATCCACTTCACTTTAGTTTTCACGGTGAAATATATACAGAATTGACTGAACGTAAAAGAAACAAAAGAGTATATAAGGATAGTAGCAGGGGTGCTCTGTAGTTTGTGCTTACCCCCACGGGAAGATGACGTGTGTATGTAAGTTTAAATGTTCTTGAAGTCTTTTAAATAAATTGGAATACACAAGGAAAGGTCAAATTGATTAAATATCAAATACAAAGATCTTTTTAACCGACTTCAAAAAGGAGGAGGTTATCAATTCGTCGGAACCTTTTTTTTTTTTTTAATATGTGTTCCCCGATTACTCGAAGATGGCTGGACCGATTTGGATTTTGTTTTTTTTTTGTTTGAAAGGGTATACTTCCCAGGTGGTCCCATGATCATCAAGTCAGGATCTGATGATGGGATCCTGGAGAAATAGAGAGAACTCTTCAAATTTTATAGGCACACAAAGCGATTTAGGTATTTTTTGGAAGAGTACTTTCTCGTAGTGATTTCATTTCAATTTGGTGAAGATTTGATGAAGAACTTTGGAGATAGGCAACGGAACTCCTCAATAAATGATAGCAAATGGACTGGGATTGCTGAAATCTCATCTCTGTCTATTGCTTACACCAGTTCATAACATAACATCACGCCGGTATGCTGTGAAGGGGTAAGCACATGTGAACCACTAAAAAGAGAAAAATAAAAACTTTTTCCAAAAAAAAACAACCGACTTCCAAAAAAAACACTACAAAGTGAAAAATAACTTTAATTTCGGAAGGCGGTGGCAAAAAATTCAAATACAGCTCCAAAGACACCGACTTTCGAAATTAAAGTTATTTTTCACTTTGTAGTGTTTTTTTGGAAGTCGGTTGTTTTTTTTTTGGAAAAAGTTTTGTTAAATATGGTGAACGAATTATGATGTGTTTCTGATTGGTTTTGTTTTGTAACAGTGAATCATGCTTATTTTCCTGCGGTTAACTTGGATTATAAAACAAAATACGCGCACAAAGGTACATAAACTCTCGCCTTGTTACCATGGGGGTAGACAGAAACTACAGGACGCCGCCTGCTACACCATGCTCACTACTCCATTTGCCTCGTATGCGTATATATATCTGGTCATACACGCACGCCAATTGCCAGTACTCACTGAAATTTATGTAAGTAGATCTTATAAGACACTTTTTCAAATCAATACTTTGTGGGTCAATATTTTAAATCTAGATGTGGCCGGCATTTCTTAGCTGACTGATCCTTGCTTTTAAAGTGCAAACAATAGAATATTAGGATTTTATGTGAGTTTAACAATGCAGCAATCATGTGTGCAAAGGCCATTTGAAGAGAGTGCCATTGCCGCTTTGAGTTAACCTGTGCTAATATTATAGACGGGATGCATGCATCAGACATCGTGTGCCTTTTTTTTTTTTTTGATTACGGGGGGAAATCCTCATGGATGTCCTCCGCCCTGGGGAGGGCGGAGGGGTCTGTCAGACTCTTACTGACTAAAACCACCCCGGTGTTCCGCCCCACACTTGCACCGGAGATCACGGGAACAAAAGTGACTTCCGCGATCCCCGGCTAGTGCCGGCCCGCCTGTGCGGGCCACCTCGCGTTAGGGGGGGAGTGGGGTGTTAGACATCGTGTACCTAGCTCAACCCTATTTTAGGGAGTTCAACGACCCAACAAGACACTACCTACATCTGCAGGAAATTTGCGTAAGCCGTCACAAAATATTGAAAACCGTAAGACAGCACATTATGTATGTAAGTACGTATGTATTTAATCTAGCCTGCATGGTCCTCATATCCATAGCCAGTTTTCTCTTCGATGCCTGATATTTCCTTCTAGCTCATTTCTTCCTGGTTTAAGAGGCCGAATACGATTTTTTTAGATTTCGCTGATTTACGTGATTTTTTACGTGAGTTAAAATACTGAATTTCTATAAGTTTAAATGGACCATACAAAAGTTAAATTCAATTATGATTTAATGAGTGAGTTCCTAAGTAAATGTGGTGCTGTCCCACAAATAATGGGGCGCTTAATATCTTGTCCAGCGTGTATGAATCTGCACGCTACAGGACTTGATGGATGCTGCTGCAGGCTTTGCACGAGCACCGATTTGTCGACGGAAGAATAGACATGACTATCAACTAAATCACGTACAATAGGAGAAGATAGCTATGTTTTTCTATTAATTATCACAGTTATGCGTTCTAATCGAATAATGATTTTGTAAATAATCGTTTATACTTTGTGGCCGTCGAGTAGAAAGTTTGTTGTCAGTGTGATTTTGACAGTTTGGGAAGAAATATGCTTCTGAAATAGTCTACATTTTATAATTATGGACTTAGGCACAAAGATCGTTAGAAACAAAAGACAAAATTACAGATTGTAAAAGGATATCTACGGTGCGATGTCAAAAATGGAGAAACGAAATGTCACTTTGTATTAAAAAAGCACTAAGTATCTATTTTTCGTAGAAATAGAAAACGCCATGCTAAGCCTGCTGAAAGTGCCAAGCTCGTAGACATATTCTGGGCCGACTGCATATAGCTGGCTATCGGCACGCTATGAAGAAGAATTCAGTAAAAAATCAGATATGAACAAGTCGAATTGTTAGCATATAAAAAAACCGGTTTTTATATCATCTATGATGGCAGGATGAGTGCGAACAGATTAAAGAAGTCTTTATGCTGTCTTAATTTATATCCTAGAGCGAGTCAGTGACTGCTGGTCAGTGCCTTGAACAAGACGCGTTCTGATAAATATATAAATACATTTAATTCCGATGAACGTAAATAATAATTTGTAGTGTTGGTGTTTTAAAACAAAAATGATTTTTAAACTTTTGCTTTTATATCTTAGTGCTGTGTTTTGTCAGAACCTGTTTGAAGGTAGATCTTCGCTTTGTTATTATTATTATTTTTGGTATGTAGTCATAATTATAATATTATGTATAATAACAAAACAAGTTGGTACAAAGAAATAGTGTAGCTGATTTTCTACATTGTATTTCTGTATTAGGAACTTTAATTAGACGTTTGTATTAAAGTATTTTGTATCCTTTTCAAATATTTGCGTCAAATATGTTTTTACTCAAAGTTAGTTTTTTTATACTTCAAATGAAATGAAATTTTTTTTTTGTAAGTTTTCTTAGACTTTTACACGTCAATATTTTGTAGGTGAATATTTTAAAAACTTTATGGCGCCGGCATTTCCTAGCTGACTGAGAAGAGCCGAAACAAACTCAGAGGTCATGGTCGCTCTTTTGAAGTCCAAACATACTAAGTTAAGCATCATCATCATCATCTGCTTAGCATTTTCGCAATTATGTTGAAGTCAGCTTCCAGTCCTACCGGATGTAGATTATACACTATGACTACTTCGTGAAATAGTAATTGAATGGTATTAAGTATATTTGAATTTACAGGGTTTTATTGATGATTGTAGTTATTATAATTCTCTAAGTACATACGTGTTACAGTTGCGAATCATATTTTGTTCAACATACAAGCTCAGGATACCCTGGCGCTTCCACCTTAAGGTGAACCTAGTCCACATTTTTTTGCATACAAACTTCGGGGGTATTTTACTACACTGTCTGACATGGCACATCCAAAGTAAAATATGATATCGTTTTGTGTCATTATTAATATTGTCAGTACGGAAACAGAATACTAAAATAAAAACCCATTAAAAAGTTAGGAGCCAACAAAGATTCGTTTTTCTTGCTAATTTTAATTAACTTGGGCGTGTTTAAGTAATAAAAGAAGTGTAAAATCTCCAGAACCAAGTCGGTACCGACAAAGTTCAATTATCGAAAAGTTCAATAAACTTTATTGGTCATTGATTTATGCATTGGCTTTTTCATAAAACCCTATCTTCCAAAGGACTTTTCTTAATTTTTTCGCGAATTTTTTTGCTATAAATAATCCAGTATCTCACTCAAGAACGTTGTGCGTGTAGACTAGCGTCTAACTGCTCATCACTGATACTATCTCTGTCGAACACGAAGCCTGGTGAGACAGCGTGATTTTTAGCCAAGCCCACCAGTGAGTTCGAGCCCGCGACTAGGTTCCCCTTAAGCTGGTGGTATCAGCAAAATATCATGGTATCATCAAATTTTCTTACGTTTTTTGCAATTTTCTAATCATTCTCAGGTTGTATATTGATTAAAATATAATTCGCAACCGCAACACGTATATAAGTAATTCTATTTATTTATAATCATTGAAATCATCAAGGTACTACAAGTCAGTCACAAAGGTGCTCGCACGGGCAATTTTTTTAGCAATTATTGCTCGGCAACACTAATGGATCACCAGTGGGATAATTTCCGTTCAAGACGCCAGAATGCTGCTGGAAATGGCTAGTGAAATATAATTTCACTTCAATAATAATTTATTTATCACATCAATATTATTGTGTTGCAGGTGACAGATGCTTCAAAGATGGTGCTTCAGGCTTGTGTGTCAATTTAAGGGCATGCAAACCTGCTCTAGAAGACCTCAAACACCAGATGCCTCCGCAGGTACCTCCCCGCTGCTTGGAACATCTCATTCATTCAAAATCAAAATCAAAAGTCATTTATTCAAACTAGGCTGAGAGTCAGCACTTTTTGAACGTCAAAATTACATAAGACATTCCCCAAAAAAACGCCCGCCGTACACCACTTCCTAGTGCTTTAGCTGGGAAGAAGAAGTGGCGCAACAAACTCCCCAGCAACACAGCTGTCTGTTAAGTTGGAATAACTTGATTGTGTGTCTTTGGTCTCCCCCTACTCTTATAGCCTACTCTTATACATTCATACTCAAAACTTTCCTCACGACAGTTTCCTCATTCCTGCTTATGACATGCTCATTCCGTGACAACCGATTTCCACACAACCTTTCAGTAATCGGTGCCACTTTCAGATTTCGTCTTATGTACAGACGCCAGCACATCAAGCTACCCCAAACTGTCACATTTTCCCAATTGCTTATGTTTTAAAGTTGAAAATGTATCAAAGAAATTTGACAGATTGGGGTAGCTTGATGTGCTGGCCTCTGTACTCACTGCTTGGAATATCTATCTTTGATCAGTTGAGATGGGTCAAAACGCATCCAGCGCGTTCGACGCTCCGATTAGCCCTAAATTTATAAAGGATCAATCGGCACGCTGAATGCGCTAGATGCGTTAGCTCGAGATGGTTAAAAGAAACTCACACTAGGGCTTCCGGTTAGACTGGAAGCTGGCGCATCATAGTGGAGAAAAGGCTTGTGAAATGACGACCGGTTGTTGGAATGGCCTAACGGATGTGGATGAAATTTAGCACACAGTTAGTTAATAACCTGGATGACCACCTAAGATACTTATTATCCCGCATAATGAGATGATGGTTTGATGAACTTGCGGGCAGAAGTTAGTACGTCTATAATTGTGGCTAAGTAATAACAGTCGCTCGGATCGTTCGATCAGGTTAAGCTACGCTTGTCGCGGTTGTTCCGTGGATGGGTGACCATCTTTACATACTAAGACCCCTCCGTGCTTCGGGAGGCACGTTAAGACGTTGGTCCCGGCTGTCATTCATGGATCTTTGACAATCGTTTCTTGTTGGCAGAAGTCCATAAGTCTGACAACCAGTCTTACCAAGGGGTCAGATAGGCAGCCGCTCCATATAAAATACTGGTTGGTATTCAGCTGCATCCGGTTAGACTGGAAGCCGACCCCAACATAGTTAGGTAAAGGCAGACAGACGAATTGACGTAGGTAATTGATGATTATAATAAATTTTCAAAATCTTAAACTTTTCCTGTTGACGTCATCAATGTGGGTAATAAACAAAAGATTCCTGTAATTACGAGTGAATTAAATTGTTTTTCTTCCTTTTCTTAGTTGATAGAACATAGTCATTGCAGACATTAATTAATCATGAAGTATTGCATATTTGTACGTAGTTAGACATGAGGGAAAACAGGACAAAACAAAAATTATTTACCAATTATTATTGAGTTGTAATTTGAGGTATATGATGTACTAGCTTTTGCTAGCGGCTTCACCCGCGTGAAGTTCGTAATTATCCCTCGGGAACGTACTACCGGGATAAAAAGTCTCTAATGTGTTAATCCAGGTTAAAGTCTATCTGTGTGCCAAATTTCATCCAAATCCGTTCAGCCGTTTTTGCGTGATTGAGTAACAAACATCTAAATATCTTCACAAACTTCACATTTATAATATTAGTAGGATCTATTTACTTTATTCATTTATTGCCATAAACGTTGTTGTTTTGATAAAGTAGTTACAAGTTAATCAGGAGCAGTGATGGCTCAGTGCTAGCAACCCCGACTTACGAGTTCTAGGTCGTCGGTTCGAACCCAGACATTCGCTTTACATTGTGTAATTATTTCATCACCTCTCAAAATAGTGAAGGAAAAACATCGTGCAGACACCAGCATGTCCTAGAATCAAAAAATCGAAGACATGACTGTCATGTGACATCTACCACACCGCGCTGGGCGCGCGTGGTGGATTACGGCCCAACCCCTCTTATAGAGAGGAGGCCTGTGTCACAGCAGTGGGAACAAAAAAGGCTGATTATGCTACTTAAGACAAGTTTGTGGGTATACCCAAGTAACAAAAGCTTCTATAACCAAGGCGTTTGGTGACCAAATGCCTTGGTTATAGAAGCTTTTGCTACTTGGGTGAATGGGTTTTTAAAGCCAGTTATTAATTAACAAAATTATTAAAGTTACGTATTTTTTTGGTTAACATTATCGAATCATACGAACAGGTGATATTCGCCTAACGGTAGTCTGTTACTAAGACTCCGCAACATACTTAGTTTCCGTCAGGCGTTTAGTTTTTCTCATCAAGTTTTTTACTTTTACTTTATTTAGATATTTCAATCAATTTGTGGTCTTTTGCAAAAGTTGTTTACATTTCTGAGTACTTAGAACTCCTTAAAATATTGTCAATTCATTTAAATTCAGTCTGTAGAATATTATCTAATCGACGCAAACGAAGCCTTTGGGCACAGTTACAGTAGGTAGTGTAGCAACGCCGCCATTCGTTCTATGGTTGGTTCTATCAATAAAATAACAATATCAGCATGCGATGATGTTGTAATATTGACGAAGTAAGTTGGTAGTGTGTAACTTTTATCAAGAAAAAGTCCGTTGCCAAAAATTTAACAAACCTAAATCTAAAAACTCCGACATCTGAAATTAAAGTTGTTTTTCAGATTTTGCAATTGTTTTTATGAAGTAAATTATTATGTTTTTCAAGTTTTTGTTTGATATCCCATCCTGCTTGACCGCGCCTGGGGGCCTACTCTCAAAGTCCGTTAACGAAGATACGGGATACATGCGTCTGAAAGAAGTTTGAAACTTTTGAGTGAACCTTACATACGATTAATTATTTTTTTCGGACGGGTGAAAATCCAGTGTGTCAGAAAATCCCGCCGCGAAATGTTTACGTCAAGAATCTATAGATCTAAGCTTTTGTTTTTCTATTCAACAGACATGTTCGTATCATAAACATGTCCCAATCGTCTGCTGCGTGGAGAAGAAGCCTACAACAACTACAACAACAACAAGGTACGCACACAACAACTTCAGATATTTTAAGGTTAAGCCGCAATAACATTAGGTAATAGTTTTAAATTTGAAAGTTATTATGGATGTTTAGATGTTTCTGACTCAATCACGCCAAAACGGCTAAACAGATTTGGATAAAATTGGGCACACAGATAGTTTATAACTTAGATTAACACAAAGAATACTTTCTATCTCGATAGTACGTTTCTGTAGGATAATTTCTAGTCTTAGTACTTTCTACCAAAAGCTGGCAAGAGCTCGTCAACACATATAAAGAAGGCCTGCTTGCTGTAAAGACTTTAATTTAACTCCTGCTCGTGCTTTCAGACCACCCCCACCACCACCAAGGATGCAAGGTTTCGAGGACGAGGAGTGTGACCCACTGCCTGAAAGTGTCTCTCCACTGAAGACTGGACAGAAGGCTTATGACAGTAAGTACAGTTGTGTGAATATAATTCTCTCCGTGTGGTGATGGATGTAAAGAATAGAAAAATAATAGAACCATCCCATTACTTCCCGTGGATGTCGTAAAAGACGACGAAGGGACTTACTAGAGAATGGGCAGTAGCGTTTTCTATGCATTTTACCAACATTCTGCCGCCTGCCAACCGTGGCGATTATGGCAAACCCCACCACAAAATGACAAGCACCAAGAAAAATTGGCCGCTAGTGCCCGGCGGCCCGCCTGCTCTTGGCTACGGAAGCGATCGAGGCTACGGCGAGGCAAGGGGTGGCTAAGCATCCCCGGAAGAGATTTGGCTACCACAATCACCTCCGCTGGATGAGATAAGCACAGAACCGGCGAAGTGGCGGTGCTTTTGGGAAGCGTATGTCCAACAGTCGACGTTTTTCGGCTGAAATGATGATGATGATGATGAATATAATTATCCAATATAGTTAAGTAAGCTGTCACTTTCTTTTAAGTGTATTTGTTGGTATGTTGCATTGCTAACTGATGTATAGCAAATTATTTTAATGAATAGAAAAAAGTTTATATTACTGAACAGACAGCTGTGCTGCAAGGAAGTTTGTTGCACCATGTCTTCTTCCCAGCTAAAACACTAGGAAGTGGTGACGGCCGGGCGTGACGGGTGACTGTCTCATGTAATTTTAACATCAGAAATGCGCTGATTTTTAGACTAATTTGAAAAAAATACTTTTTATTTTGTTACTGCCATAGTTTATAGCCGATTTTACAGTAATTTCATACGATTCAACCAAATCGATTGACAGCAGATTCAGAAACAGCAGAAACTAAAAGACCAAAAGTACCTATATCTGTATAGCGAACAGTGAATTATTCAGTTCATCGTTCAGTTGATCTAGTAGACACGACTACTGAACATGGGGTCTTGGTTACATTCTCATCAATTGGACACAAATTCTTACCAAAAACTTTCCTCATTCCTACGTATCCGATGTTATGTCTATGTAACCGAACATATTTTTCTTTTCAGAATGCATAGATTATCAACAGAAGTACGTATACCCCTGTGAGGCCGGAGTAGACCTCCTCGGAGACGTCAGCAGACAAGAACACTGCTACCACAAAACTGATCAGCTCATTATTGGCGGGACTGATGCTGAGAAGTACGAGTTCCCTCACATGGTAAGATATAGATTCCACAAGTGGCGAATCTTAAATGTACAGCCATAGAAAATTGTTTAGCACATTTACAAATTAGTGTAATTTGCCTTAGCCATGAGCTAAAAAATCATAGATGTAGTTATCCTGAAAAGGAATTAGAATTCTGCCATTTCATCTTGCTTCAGAATCAAGTCATTTATTAGGCTGAACATCAGCATTTTTCGAACGTCAAAATTACATAAGACAGTCTCCCAAAACGCCCGCCCTTCACCGCTTTCTAGTGCTTTAGCTGGGAAGAAGAAGTGGCGCAACAAACTGTGCAGCAGCACAGCTGTCTGTTTAGTTAGCTATACTTGATTTTTTACATAGATAGGCAAAGTAATTAACATTACGAGACACAGAACATTAAATTCAATCATTTGCCATATGTCAGCTAGCTATGCCAACATACCACCAAATACAATTAAAACTATACTCAAATTGAAAAATGTAGACAAAGTTTAATACCCAAATAAAAGCTTCCAGACATAACGAGCGCGCTTACCTACATTATGCAATACTGGATTATGATCACATAGCTGTGAGGCCACAAATAATAAGCTAGGACCATCTAAGTAAGGGAAGCTTACTCTGCAAGCCTTATAAGCAAGTTGAACTGGCAGTAAGCTGGCCATGTTTGTCGAAGGTTGGATAGTGGCGCAGCCTGGCAGAGCCCTATGTCCAGCAGTGGTAGGCTGAGTTGATTCATTGTTTGAATGTGGCGGAGGGGTTCAATGCCCAAGAATGCTATTTTACCGCCTGTTTTACTATAAAACACATACATAAACTCACGCCTTTTTCCTATGGGGGGTAGGCGGAAACTACAGAACGCCACCTCCTTTGGCCTCGTTAACGTTCATGTATCCAGTCACACGCGCACGCGCCGGTTACGAGTACTACGCACCTGACCTTTTATTTATTTATTTATTTGTTCAAAAATATACAACATTTTATTAGTATGGTGATACATTTTATGACACTTGTTTCTATAAACAGATTTTGAACATCTGTGACTGAACTAGATAAGAAATATCTGTATTTCAGACATCAGCGCTCATCCCCTGCTGTAGGCGACACTTAGCAAATGACTTTGTTTGACCTCTATACCTACATATTTATAAGGCCTATATACTTTACCCTTACCTCTATATCTTTCTGAAGAGCATCACCAATAAGGTCACAATATGTCCTCCTAGGGCGTCCCCTTGTGGCTTTCCACTCACATCTATCTTTTGTTAGCCGCCCTTCATTAGTCCTCTCACATGACCAAACCATCTAAGCACGTTCTTCGTAATAATATAACCGTATTATGTTCAGGTTATGCTCGGCTATGGAGAGTTGCAGAATATTAAATGGGATTGCGGAGGGGCAGTAATCAGCGAGCGATTTATTCTGACTGCAGGACACTGCATATCGACCGATAGAAAGTGAGTTTTGATCGCGGCACGTAAGTTGAAACAAAATCCGCCATTTTGGTTCAACTTACGTGCCGCATTTAACTTATTGATTAATAAATAATAAAAATTATCTCCATAATTATTTCCGATTCCTATATTATTTTATGGACAAACTGTGGGCCCAATATCTCAAATAGCATAGATTTGGTGCCCTACTGCGACAGTGACGCGGGGTCGCGGGGAAACGAGGGAGGCTTTTGCCCAGGCGTGGCACAGTGTCGTCTATCAAAAAAATGGATCGTTATTGGTTAAAATTAGAATTCTTGTATCTTTACCTTGTAATCGACTGTTCAACTCTCGGTGTTGAACTGAGCATTGAAAATCCAACAGAGTGCATCCCAGCGCATCGATAATAACACACTGTTCGATTTTCAACTCTCTGTGCTAAGCCGTGCGTTGAGAATCCAGTGAACACGAAAATCGTGAAACGTGTACCAATGAAGCTCTATCTTAGATATCGATACTAATTTAATTTAACTATGTTTAAACGTAATGATAATTTTACATATACTTTCAGTGAGCCAGTGTCGCACATTGTCATCGGAGTATTGAGGCGAAGCGATGCTAATGACCAGTCCAAGATTTACAAAGTGAAGAACATCATCCCACACCCCCAGTACAAGTCTCCGTCCAAATACAATGATATTGCCTTAATTGAGACTGAACGAGTGTAAGTCAATACAATTGAACTTAACTTACTTTCAATACAAGTCGTCATTATTCTGCCCATATCCCAATTTATTTGGTTTATAAGTCGATTTGCGCGAATAAACTCTCTTGAATCGGGCGAACCGTCACTTCCCAGCAGACAAGGAAATCGTGAATCCATGGCTTCGTAGGTTTGAATTTTTTTTTCTGCTGAACAACGTGAATAACGCAATGAATGTCATCACCACTGCTCTCAAAACGGTGAAGGAAAACTTCGTGTAGAAACTAGCGTGCCCTAGAACGAAAACGTTCAAAAACTGAGATCTATCAATCCGAAATGGGCCTGTGAGGTTTTATATACGGGCTCATTTCAGTGATACTATGGCTTACAGAGAGAACAACTGTCTCTCAGCTGTGGGAACATTACATAGGTTAATTTTAAGTAATTCTTTCAGGATGGAGCTGGACCAATTCACAGTACCAGCTTGTCTGCATACCGGTGACCTTGTCAATGACACGAAGGTCATAGCCGCTGGGTGGGGGTATACACACGCCAAAGAGCAGGAATTGAGTGATCATCTTAAAAAGGTCCGTATCATTTTTTAATGTTGTGAGCTATGATAATTGATGAATGATTTATGTAAGTAGGTTTGTACAAATAGTTTCACACGTCAATCATATTTTTGAAATGAGGTCAGCGTTTATTGTTTGACTACTCTGAGAAGAAAGGCCGAAACAAACTCGGAGGTTTAAAGTTAAAAGTAAAATAAAAAGTCTCGTTTATCCAGATATAATCTTGATGAAATAGTCTTTTGAGAATAGAACCACATAGATTGAGTGGATCCGTCTAGTCAGTGCACACATTTGTCACTAATTGTGCAGCTCAACTCAGAACTTTAGGAGCTCAACGATTCTACGAACAATACCAAAAAAGGACATTTGGGTAGGCCGCATAAATTACTCAAACTGCCAGATCATGATTACAAGGAACTAATAAAAACTAAATAAAAAAAAAACTAGCCAGCAATGATGACCTGGTGAAGATCTCGGAAATCTAATGGATGCAAGAAATAGAACGGGTGGTGTGGCGACGCATGGAGGTGGTTAATGTCCAGCAGTGGACGTTTTTCGGTTAAAATATGATGATGACCGACGCAAACGCAACGAAATCAGACTTTCCGCCTGATAAGTCACCTTTGCCTAACATCATCAACATTTCAAAATTTTTAGATGGTCGTTGTTGTGGGTGAACTTGAAATTACGGGTGTATTATGATATTGGTGATGATTCTATTATGCACCAACTAATTTTAATTTGGGCAATTGCTATATTTTTCTTTGTAATGAAACAAGAAAGAGACGGAAATAAAAAAGAGCTGTTGTTAATTTAGTTGCAAGTACGACGAACTAAATTCATCACACTTAAAATCACGCCAAATTCAAGGCAATCGAGTCGTAATTTAGTTTGACAGTTCTGAAGCGTCACTTGTCTTTTTCTTTCGCGGTATGTCAGTAAGAGATAGAAATACTCTTATTTTAGTTAAGGTGTTGAACAAAACAATTGGCACCATTATATGTTGTTAATTAGTGCCATATGGTTGATGGTAATGGGCTCACCCCTTGTGACGTACTTGGACTCAAAGATAACATACTGGCGTGGATACAGGCATGATGTTATGATCTAGGTTTATTAAAGTGTTCTTATTTTGCAGGCCATCTTGGGGAAATTCTCAATCAGGGAATGTGCTGGAAAATACAAGAGCAACCGTCATTTAAAGAGGGGTATTGATGACTTAACCCAGTCCTGTTACGGAGACAGAGATCCACCTGAGGTGTACCAGGACAGGTTAGAGAGTAAGGACACCTGTCAGGTAAGAATGTTGTTACGGGTTAACATTAACAGTTTATTTAAATAGTCAGAAATAATTTATCAGAACCCAGACTAACACGCACTGGGCCCGCGTGGTAGATTACGGTCCACTCCCTCTCACAGAGAGGAGGCCTGTGTCCCAGCAGTGGGAACATTATAGGCTGATCAGGTAATTGATCAGAACTCTAATCAGAATCCCTCGCACGTCTCTTACTTGTAGTTCACTGTTTCGTATTCCTAACTGCAGGTTTTATTTTTTTGGCAATGATATCTCGCAGGTCAACCTAGGAGAATGTCGGCTGTTTATCGCGGTGATTTCTTGAAAACGCTGAAAAAGGTGTTTTTTTTTTAACCAGTGTATCTCTTTAACTGTAAATAAATTTGAAAGCAAAAAAGTATATGGTATTTTCAAGTCTTTTTTGCAGAGAGAGATGGAACTCAAAACATAATTAAACATACTTTAATGCATCAAAAAAATCATCAAAGTCACCTCTTAATTTATCTTTAAAACTAGTTTATCCCTTCAATAACAATTATAATTATAATTAAAAATATTTCATAAAATTCCAAATGCCAAACTGCATCCAGTGATGAATTATTTATTATTAAATAGTTAATATCTAATTTTATACGATTTTATTTGCATTTTTATGAAAATGCTTGCTCATTTATTATTCGAATTTATTACAACAGATATTAACCCGTATCGGATTGCAATAAGAACTATTATCGCTCATAACAACAATATTTAAAGTTACCCAGGGCCTTAACCGGATTTTCCCGTGGCTACCTTAGTAAATTTAAGGCTTCCAGCCAGGGACTAAATGCAGTGCTAACAACACTCTATTTATATGATGAGTTTAAGCTTCAAGATGATTTGAGAACATTTGTGTTGTTCTCTCTCCCTCTTCTCTCTTCTTCAACCCTTGGCCACCCAATGCTGAGTGTAGGTCTCTTCCAAATCTCTCCACTTTTGGTGGTTTTGTGTCATGGCTATCCAGTTTCTTGTTGTTCTGCTACTCGATAATAGATGGCGGTAACGTGCCGTTTCTAGACAGTTTTTTTTAAAGAATATAATCTTGATTGGAACAAAAGCAACTTTTACAATTTGATTTCGTACTTAAATAGCTACATTAGTTATCGACTGTGACACATGACACTCATCAGGAGACTGGACCACTATGGAATAAGGGACAGGGAACTCAACCTTCTGACTTATCTACTAAATAAGAGGATTCAGAGAGTTGATGTTGATGGCAAGAGATCTGCAGGATCTGAAGTTACTATGGGCGTTCCGCAGGGTTCAGTACTAGGTCCTGTCTTGTTTTTAATTTATATAAGTGACTTAACTTATTACATAAGGGATAATCACAAGATTGTATTATTCGTAGAGGCCACTTCCCTCATTTTTAATCAAACCTGTGTTAGTCAACTTTGATCCATTTAACGATGACTCTCTATAGTTGTTCATTGGTTAATGTAAATATAATTTCTTTAACGAAAAAAAAAAACGAATTAAATTTTTCACCAAATGTCAAGCAGCTAACTTCCAATGTTCAACATATCGGAATAGAGTTGGAACCTGTTGAGTCGAAATCGATAAATCTGTTTAGCCGTTTTAGCGTGAAAGCGTAACCAACAAACATACGAAAAATCTTTATCGCTACATTATAATGATTGATTTAAGATTAGATGACTGCCTTGTTGGTGTAGTGGTCGCAAGCTCTACTGCTGAGCATGAGGTCCGGGGTTCGATTCTCATGTCGGGCGAGTGTTATTGGATTTTTCTATCTGGAACTCCTCTGTAGCAGTCTGGATTTGTGTCCGGTTTCTGGCAATAGGCGCGCCCCCTATGACATGGGCTTCAACGTAACTGGCGAAATTTGAGTGTATTGCACCTCTGACCTAACCTTCGGGGGAAAACGCCTGATGTGATGTTGAGATCAGATGGAGCGACTGCCTATCTGACGTCCACAACCCAGTTACTGAATAACACGATACAACATAGAAAATAGACGTGATAGTAAATGATTTTTCTATCGTTTCAGGGCGACAGCGGTGGTCCTATTCAGATTAAGGATGAGAAGATATTCTGTATGTACACAATTGTTGGAGTGACGTCATTTGGCGGGACGTGTGGAAACGGTATCAAACCAGGCATCTACACTAGAGTGGCCCAGTATCTGCCATGGATCGAAGACATTGTGTGGCCTAGTTTATAAGGAAATGGTAATGATTGTCTTGTGCACAAACTAAACTCAGTTTAGGCTAATTGCTATCTTTTTCTTTTTAATGAAACAAGAAAGAGACTGAAATAAATAAGAGCTGTCAAAAAGATGACGAACTAAATTCATCATGCTTACAAAAATACCTCCCTGTCCCAATACTTAATCTTTACCGAAAGGATATATGATCAAACGAACTTCTTAAGTGAAGTTCGATCGATATAATATTTCGTCGTTAATCAATATTATCGGTATTTAATCTCTAGACAAAATATACAAGCTAACATACCTACCTCGGAAAGCACGTTAAGCCGTTGGTCTCGGTTGTCATTTGTCGTTACGGGTCGTCAGAAGCCCGAAAGTCTGACAACCAGTCTTACCAAGGGGTATCGTATTACCCAGTAACTGGGTTGTGGAGGTTAGATAGGCAGCCGCTCCATGTAATCATCTCATCATGTGTTCATCTGCATCCGGTTAGACTGGAAGCCGGGCCTAACATAGTTTGAACAAGGCTAGCCAGGTGATGATGACACTAGACGTCTGTAATTTATTAAAAGTCTTCGATACTCAAATACCGTCAGATACCGCGAACTGCCGGCGCGGCGCGTGGCGGCTTAAATATTATAAAATATTAGTCTATGCGTGGCGGGCGAATGGATCGATAAAATGCTTATTACGATACTTTTTTACAATTTTAAAGGTAGCAAACTTTCATCCCTTCTTCTTTCCTACAGATCTGCTATACAAATCCTGCAACGTACTCACTGTTCGCCAGCTTTTCATTATGCACTTAGTATTAAAACAGCACACCATGCTTACCTACAATGCTGACAATACTAACAAGAGACGGAATGACATAGTATGCGTAACGAATGCAACCTCAAAACATGTCTTTGTAGAAAGATTTTATACATTCTTAGGCCCATTTCTGTACAATAGATTAAATAAAAAACTAAGTATCTATAAATTAAATTACTATAGCTGTAAAAAAACTGTACTTAAACATTTACTATCCATTGATTATGCACAGACAGAAGATCTACTTGTTGTCTGCAAATAAAACCGCTAACATGCATTTTTACTTTTGTTGACCTAAGTTTTATTTTAGTTATTACTTTATACACATTGTTAATTTATTATTTTAAGTATTTGTGCATTTTTTGTAGCCTGAAGCACAGGTTTAACCTAGTTCAGGCAAATTAGCAATTGTGCTCTATTTTATTTGTTAAGGTATTTATTGTAAACCGTGCCACTTTTATAAATAAACGATTTTATTATTATTATTTTTTTTTTTTCCTATTTGTTTTCCTCGGCCTAGCCGGATAAAACTGATGGCACGGGCCTAAGCCAAGTGTCCAGCAGTGGGGTTAAGAGTGGGAGTAATATTATGAGTAGGCGGTGTGTTAGATGAAACTATATTTGCGTGGGAGTATTGGTGCAAGGTGTCAGACTCACACTGAAGAAATTTTCTAACTAGCCTGCATGTGTTAAGAATCACTGCCTTCTGCAGCAGGTGGTAGGTGTTAGATGGCAGGTTGAGGGAACTAAGGGACTGATGAAGTTGTTTAGGAATTACTCCTGTTGTAGATAGCACTATGGGGACTATTGTGACTTTTTGCAGATGCCAAAGTCGAGTTATTTCGTCTTTTAGTTCGGTGTATTTAGCTAATTTTTCAGCTATTGTAGTCTGTAAGTTATGCGTATTTGGCACAGCAATGTCTATAAGGAACCCAGTTTTATTTATTTTATCGATTAATGTGATGTCGGGTCTGTTAAAGTGGATTGTGCGGTCTGTGAGAATGGCTCTGTCGAAGTACAGTTTTGTTGTAGGGTTCTCTAAAACCGTTTCAGGGTTATATTTAAAATAGGGTACTATAGTGTCTATATGTTTGTATTTATGAGCTAGTTTTTGGTGTATGATGTTGGCAACTTGATCATGTCGATGTTTATAGTCCGTCTGAGCTATTGATTTGCAGGCACCAGTAATATGTTGGATTGTCTCTGGGAAACTATTACATTTTCTACAAGTATCGGTTGCCAAATTTTTTATTATGTATTTTCTGTAGTTCTTAGTTTCAATTACTTGGTCTTGAATTGCAAGCATGAACCCTTCAGTCTCCGGGAATAGTTCGCCTCGATTTAACCACGCGTTCGACGCATCTTTGTCGACATTTAATTGGCATAAATCTTGGCGATGTCTCCCGTGTAGAGACTTCTGGGTCCACTCTTGACATTTGGTTTTGTCGTCAATTACTTTCTCATTTTTTTGTTCTGTTATTATTATTATTATTATTTTCATTCGCGAATTTGCTGATTTGGGCCCGGGCCCCGGGCTTTTAAGAGAAAGAATTCTGAAAGTTGGCAAAGTCGCAAGTAAGTATGTAGTTCATTTAAAAAATAATGACCATAAAAGCAGAATTGCTATCTATGTTTATCTGTCGTTGTGTCTAAGCCTAATTCATATTTTAAACGTTCTATTGAAATTATTATTTTACTTGTAAATAAAAACTCTTTATGAAACATGTAGTATCTTTTAACACTTGTGTACATATCTGTACTGAACTTATTATAACACTATCCTACATATTTTAGAAGACAGCATTATGTACTACTTACGTAGTCGCTTTTTATAACCACAGAAAAATTATGGTCGGCTTACCATAGTCTTACACTTCCTACTGGCTTTTATTTTATTATCTCGTTAATTATTGTATGTACAGAAGCCAGCACATCAAGCTACTCCAATCTATCAAATTTCTTTGATAGATTTCATCGTTATTCCGTAATACATAAGGTTCATGTTCAATTGAGAAAATTTGACAGTTTGGGGTAGCTTGATGTGCTGGCGTCTGTACTACGCTGATATTGTACAGGTAGGTATAAAACTGTACTAAGCAACTAATTATTGATATATAATTCATTTATATAAACTGAATTATATATCAATAATTAGTTGTTTAAAGGTTTATCGGTGGCCAAATAACTCCGAGCGCATTGTGACCGTGAACGTGGAGAACTGAATTTCATCATAATTGGTTAATTACTAACAGGTTTTTTTTTTTTCCGTGTTCCCTCAGTTGCCTGTGTGCCAGGGGCGACGGTATCTCTTTCGAACAACCCGCACCCCTGGCAGGCATCGGCCCTTGCGGACCCCACCCTTTGGTGCTGACATCTCTTTGAGGCGCGCGTGGAACACAACGCGCTGTCGACCCGGGCTTGGTCCTTGCCGGACAGCGAGCTACCCATTACTCGCCGTCCGCAAGCCCGCGCCTACGGTGGCCGGGAATCAGCCTGGGATTCCCGACGCCCAGGGCTTCTCCCGCGGCGACTACGGCCGTGAGGGCGCATATACTGCCTCTCCCTCACGTGCGCCGCCTCCCTCTTCGCGAGCATTACTGCTTCGCAGAAGGAGGTGACGGCTAACCATTCACTCTCGCTCCGTACCATGGCCTGCACCAGGGCCGGACGCGAGAGATCGCCGCCGCCGATCGCCTCCACGAGGACACGGCGGTGCTCCGCCCAAGCTGGGCAGACCGCCACCGTATGCTCCACCGTGTCCTCAGGGCGAAATTACTAACAGGTTACAATGAAACTTCACATACATTTGAAGGCTACAAAATAACGTTTATAGTAAGGACTATTACTTGAGAGCGTACAGCTCTTATTCAAAGTGTTAGGACCCACGATAAAACGCTTACGATATTTTTAAATAGTGAGTCTACTAATTTGAGACCCAGCCTTTTAAGACGGTGCCTTCTAAAAGCTGAAAACGTCGCAATTAAATGTTTTAATTTGTTTAACGATATTACTAGAATTAATGAAACATCTCTGTGTGTTGCACAAAAACATTGAGTCATGAATTGCAAACATCCAAATGTTGCGATTGTCATAACCCAGTGCTGGGCACGCAACGATTGCGGCGGTAAGTCCCCTCTTTGAGGAGTAGATTGAGAGGCGCCACGGCGTCCTCACCTTTCCCCTGACGCAGGTCCTCACCGGACACGGTTGTTTCGGGAGGTTCCTGTTTCGGATGAGGCGGGAGGAAACGCCCGGGTGTTTCCACTGCGTAGATCGCCCGGAGCACACAGTGGAGCATACGGTTGAGGTCTGCCCGGCTTGGGCGGAGCGCCGCCGTGTCCTCGTGGAGACAATCGGCGCCGATCATCTCTCGCGTCCGGCCCTGGTCCAGGCCATGGTACGGATCGAGAGTGCATAGGTAGCCGTTACCTCCTTCTGCGAAGCAGTAATGCTCGCGAATAGGGAGGCAGCGCACGTGAGGGAGAGGCAGTATATGCGCCCTCACGGCCCCAGTCACCGCAGGAGACGCCCTGGACGTCGGGAATCCCAGGCTGATTCCCGGCTACCGTAGGCGCGGGCTTGCGGACGGCGAGTAATGGGTACCTCGCTGTCCGGTAAGGACCAAGCCCGGGTCGACGGCGTGTTATAACACCTAATCCAATGTTATTATTGTAATTCCTAATAAATGTTTAAGTACAACATACAGCGATATTTCATAATTTCATTTAGTAATAATGATTGCTTATTTAATCATAATGACAGCTTTTTGCATCTTAGCCAACATACAGAACGCACAGCTGTCAGTCATGCCGTATTTTTATTTATAGCCAGGAATATATCAAAATGCAACATGGCGGATTACGAATGGGCGTGGTTTTAGAATGCAAGATGGTTAGAAAGAGAAGAATATATGGGGGCGCTGCAATCGCTTTCGTATCGATCATACCTCTAACAACAGTCCCTCCACATTTTCTGTACGTGTGGGAGTAGCAATCAATTGCAACCTTATAGGACTTGTCTATGCAATAGCAACTTTATTAAAAAGCAATAAAGATCCCTGTGACTTAGAAGTGATGGTGTGGTGATAGTGTGCCTGTAGTTTCTTTTAAAACCAAATTCAAACAATTCCTGTTGAAACCAAATGTGTCTATACGCCATTGAAGATTTGTAGTGAATATCAGCCACAATGTAATTAACAGGCTGGTTGTTTTTAACAGAGAGAACACCACAGATTTTTGTATTATTTATGATTTATTTATCTGATTGAAATTAATTTTGTAAAATCAAAGTATGTTTTTATTTTGTTCCGAATCTGATTTTTAAATTTTATTTATTTATTTTGTGTTAATTTAGATACAAATTAGTGTCAATTAATAAATGACTAAATGATTCCATAGACTTTTAAAACTTTTTACTAAAACTTAAAAAACTGTGAAATCGAAGTTAGCAGGAATTCTTTAAAGTAAAACATCAACATAGTAATACATATAATTAATTTTATAAACTTTTGTCGTCGGTGGCGACGGGGATAGACTATCCTTTGTTTTCGGTGTATCGTGTTAATGGTAGAATGAAAATGTTGAGTGAACATATCGGTAAAACAAGAGACATTGATGTGGCGTCAGGGAATTGAACATTGTACGTGAAAAGGTTGGAGGTGATATAACGTGGATCGTGATCACCGGCGTTGGTAATCAGTATGAGTCACTGAGAACTTTGCGAAGCCCAAGCACAGTCGGAGTTAACCTACAAAAAATCCGTTCCAATGTTGAAAATGAATCTTCAACCAAAACCATCTATCATCGCGGAGCGTTTCCGGTTTCGTCAAAGAAGGCAACAGGACGACGAAAGTTTAACGCAATACCAAACCGAGATAGAAAACCTGTCAAAGACCTGTAAGTTTGGCGGCAATTGGAAGGAGAATCTGCGTGATCAGTTTGTGTGTGGAATTAAAAGTAACATCATCAGAGAAAAACTATTTGCAGTGGACAATTTGACTTACTCATTGGCAGTGGAATTGGCTTGTGGGTTGGAAGCGGCGGAGCGAGATGCGGCCCTGGTGGAACGAAATGCAAGCGCGGAGGCACCAGCAACCGTACGCGCGTTGAGTACAAGACGTGAACGTGATCAGCGCGGAAGGCACGAGCGCGCTTCGCCGGACTTGGGCGAACGCGCCGGTTACTGCACGGCATGCGGTTTGTACGGCCATAACATCGACGAGTGCCGCTATAAGCATTATGTATGCAGAATCTGCAAGCAAAGTGGACATTTGCGACACGTGTGTCCTCTGTCACCGTTGAGCACAGGAAGGCGAACCTGGCGCTCGATTGACCACGTCGAAGCTATCGGGAGAGAGCAGCCGACTGGAGCCGAGTGGCGATTCTAGTTCGGACGAGCAAGGAGCTCCGTTGGGTTATCAGCGTGGCAGTTGAGGAAACAAATGGAGTGGAGCCGACGTATCGGGAGTGCGCGGTGTATGCGGAGGACGCGGACTTACCGCAGCGACTCTTAGCCACGCCGTGGACTTAACCGTCCAGACCATGGGTACATCTAGATTTCCTAGCTCCTATTTTTTATAAAAATATATTTAGTCTTGGTTGATGCAAGGACTAAATGATTATGAATGATAAAAGATTTTATTTCTGTTACTAGACTTGTACAAACACTTAAAAAATACACGTCAATCTTATTTTTAAAACTAGATAGGTCAGGTCGGCTTTTCTTATCACTATTCTGAGAAGAAAGGCCGAAACAGTTCAGAGGTCACAGTCTCTTTTAAAATCCAGACATAATCTTGGTCCGATCATGTGAAGTCTTAGAAGTATTTCCTTAACCTAGTACCTACCACAGCTAGTTAAACTATTGAAAAACTCACATCATTTTTGTCTAGAGGGTTTACCCCTGCAAATAGTTTCTGATTCCCCTATTTACGAGTAAGGAATTATTAGACTATTTCACATAATTATCGTGGCTTTTCTGCATGCCTTTTCTGCTCCACACCACCTAGCACCAAAAGGGTTGATAAACATATTCTCTTATGCATTCCAACTGAAAATGTAAGTCGGTCGACTATTACTTGTTAACTTCTGATGCCGACTTACCTGTGATAGTTTTTAATTTAAATTCAAAGGCCCAAGGGAAGGGGCAGTTTAGGCGCGGGCGCGACACCTTTTCGCCATTATATGGATTCTGGAGATTTTCACACATTGTTGTCGGTTTTTTAAATAGTTTCTTAGCCTGTCGTTCGCTTTTCCTCTGATTCCGTATTTTTCTAACTTGTTTAAGAGCAATTCGTGATCTACAAAATCGAACGCCTTGGTCATATCCAAGAGGATTGTCGCTACTAGTAAGCCGTCATTTATCGTCTTGGTGACATTCTTCATCAAATTGAAACAAGCCAAAGACGTGGTACTGTTTTTCCTAAAACCAAATCACTTAAGTTTGGCAATTCTTCGGGCTATGTCAGTTCTCCTTGGTTCTCCTACTGATCTCTTCATTTGTGATTCGATCGCCTAGAGAAACTCCAGGCATAGCCCTCTCCATTAGGTGACTTTTAGGTGCCTTTCTGCCTTCTTATGAGGCCCATTGTAAGCGACCACGTTTCAGTACCATAGATCACCAGTTTTCACTTACATTAATAAAATGATCCATCAATGTCTTAAAAAATTCTTCAAAAGAATTTCTCATGTGCCTGTTAGCGGTACCCACACCCTTTAAAGCGGATAACAGTAGTACCGTTTAGTTACTACCTTTTGACAATACAACTAACTTACACTTACGTTTCTTTGTAATGTATCGAGTTTTTGTAACGCGTTACAGTAGTCAGTGCGACGAGCCGAGCCGCTCGATGCGAGAAAAGAGCATATGTTTACAAAAAACTCAGTGCAGTAGTACTATTCTGTAAAAATCTCACCGTTATTACTTGAGTGAAGTGAGATTAAAGTGAGCTGTCATAAGTGTCAATCCCTAGCATCAGATGGAAGGACCGCTTACTTGTAGGTTACTTCACCTTAGTTCCCACGGCGAGATTTTAACAGAGTAGATTGGCAGGTTGATACGTCGTTGCAAGCACAACGTAGGTATCTCGTTTGACTCTGTTTTCCAAAATAAAAATATTTTTTTCCAAAGTAAACAAATGCACACAATAACCTCTACATCCACCATTCGGAATAAAAATGGAGTACGCTTGAGTTAAGTACTCGAAGCGAGCGTACGCCGGGTCTTTTTAACCTCATCTTTTTTAATCTTGTAACCAAGCTCGCCTCGAATGATAGATATATTGCAAACAAACGTTGCCAGTCAGTCGGAGGAGTGGGCCGTAACGTAATCCACCACGCGGGCCCAGTGCCCGTTGATAGACTCGCTCCCTACTATATGAGATTTAAACATAACCGGTGAAATGTGGCCCTTTGGGGAATATATTTATATTTTTCCACAGTACACACACAGGTAAACATAACGAAAAAGAAAAAAAAAGCTAACTAAAATTAACAACTATTCTTCACACATCCTTCTCCATTGGCATCTTCATCAAGTAATCTTTTCACCAATTCCTTTCTGTCAAGTTTGTCACCAGCTCCTCTCGGCAGGCGGTCGATGAAACGGACACCGCCAGCTAGACGCATTCGGAAGGTCACCTGGAAGAAGGATGTTAGAATCACGTCAGTAGTTTACAATGGGGTAGGTAAAGGTACTTATGTAACATGTAACATGATGAACGCAAGACTTCATACCCCCAATTAGAGTAGATTAGTAAGTAGTACTATTGAGTTAAAACCATAATACAATGACTATAACTTTTTTTTTAAAGCTTCCTGGTATTGTAAAGAAAATCGTGTTGACCCTAGCATTACAAATTAACATAAGATTTAATTTTATTTGGCTCGACCGGCGGTAGGTTTAGGCAAAATATATTTGTGTTTTGATAAAATTCCTATAATAAAAGTTACTCAAATCGATTCAATACAACTACTTTCAGTATTTCTGCATCTGGCGGATTCCTGCAGCCTTCACAAGGTCATCGGTCCACCTTGTGGACCAGTGGCCTTCCAACCCTACGTCTTCCGGTACGCGGTCGCCACTCCAGAACCCATTTCTGGAAGTAGTGTCGCTACGTTTCCCACCAGGGAGTATTTTCATTAAATCAGACTTACCCTGCTATCCACATGCTGGACAAGATCCTTTTCAGTAGCACTACACCCTGGCTGCAGCGCAATGAAAGCCACAGGGACTTCGCCGTGCTTCGGGTGAGGTTTACCCACTACTCCTGCTTCGCGAACTGACGGGAGTTGTAGAAGCAGTGCTTCGAATTCTGCTGGCGCTATCTGGGAATTAAATGGAGTAAAATTAATAAAGTCTAAACATAGTTTAATATCTTCTGACCGCGACTTCATCCGCGTGAAATTTCTTGCTTCCCGACCCACCCCGTCCCATCCCATCTATGTTGGGGTCGGCGTCCAGTCTGACCAGATGCAGTTGAATATCAGTACTTTACATGGAGCGACTGCCTATCTGACCTCAACAACCCAGTTACTGGATAACACGACAACCCTTAGTAGGACTGGTTGTCAGACTTTCTGACTTCTGACGACCCGTAACGACAGTCAAAGATCCTGGAATGACGGCCGGGACCAAATGGCTTAACGTGCTTTCCGAGGTATAGAAGGGTCTTGGTATGTAGGCCACCCATCCACGGGCCAATCGCAGGAAGCGTAGCTTAACCTAATCGATCGACCCTTGCATCTGTTATAAGATACTTAGCCGCAAGCCCCTAATAGAAGTACACGTTGCAATAAATGATTGATTATTAACTTTTTCCCGCGGGTCCGCCCGCGTTGATGTCGGTTATCGCGTAAAAAAGTAACCTATGTCTTTCTCCATATCCCAGGCTATACCTACCTCTGCTAAATTTCATGTCGAGCGGTGTAGGCGTGTAAGCGTAACAGACAAATAGAGTTACTTTCGCATTTATAATATTAGTAGAGATTGACACCTATGCCTAGCAACACTTCCTAGTGCTTTCGCTGGGAATAAGAAGTAGTGTAACAAACTCGCCAGCAGCACAGCTGTCTGTTTAGTCGGATAGACTTGATTCTATACATACATAGACAAAGTAATATAAACATTACGAGACACAGAACATTAATTAAATAATTAGTCATACATATGTCAGTCAGTCATGCCAATATACAAACAAATAAAATGAAAACTTAACTCGAGCACAAAGAACAAAAACGTAAATAAAGCAAAATGCCAAAATAAGAGCCTCCTGGTATTAAGGGAGTGATAGCTAACATATGCAATGCAATGTTCACATAGCTGTTACTACACGAGTTACAACTCGAGGCCACAAATGATAACCTAGGACCATCGACGTAAAATAAATAAACAGGTAAGTAAATTATTAGTAACAATAACAAAATCATGGTCAGCAAGACGACCAGTCACCACAAGCAGCACCCGTTCCCGAGCATAACGCAAAGATCAGCCACTACCCCCCTCGCCATATTTGAGGGAAGGAAGTAACCCGACCCCCGACGATACCGCAAGCAGTGACATCTACGGGAGCATGACGAACTTGCTGCCGGTTACTCAGGCAAGAATAGAATTATCAATTATCGAGGTCGCTAGCTAACCACATAGAGCAGTACAACTCATCATAAAAAATATTGTTATGAGTAGATCATGTCAAAAATTAATGACATAATAGATAAAAATAAAATGAAATAATAACTAGTCAATAAAAAATTAAATAAAAAATAATATTTATATGAACCCATATAACTTGTCACTAGTTACGCTAATTCTGGAGAAAGAACACACACATTGTCTTGAGTTAATCACAGCGACCAACTATTCTTGTCATTTAAATAGTCGTTGATGGAATAGTAAGCCTTTAAACAAAGGATGGATTTTAATTGAGCTTTAAAAGCAACAAGAGGCAAATCTAACATAGAAGAGAGAGAGATAAGCTTTGTATAAAAGGTTAATAATTTAGATTGACTTGAAATTAATTGTTCAGTTAACAATCAGAACTATTCATATTAGGTCTTTACCTATGAAATTGCCGTTTTGCAGTACTGGCCATTTCAAATCAAAATAATTTTTGTTTGGGTAAGAATTCTAATTTCAAATTAATTTTATTTTAAAAACATGTTTTTTTTTCCAAAAGTAGTCATTTGTTTATTGATTAGTGTTACATTTTCATCGCATTTCAATCTTTTTCGTCATCATGGATACGTTAAAAATTCGAGTAATTATGGAATATGAGTACCGTCGTGGCAGCAACGCGGCACAAGCGGCACGCAACATCAACGACGTTTACGGAGCTAACACTACAAACCAACGCACCACCTGTTATTGGTTTGCTCGCTTCCGTTCTGGAAATTTCGACCTGAAAAGTGAACCTCGCGGTCGTCCGAAGACTTTGGTCGACAATGACGAATTAAAGGCGATTGTAGAAGCTGATGATACACAATCTACGGCTGAATTAGCAGCAGCTTTCGACGTTAGCGTCAAAACAATATTGGTCCATTTGCGTCAAATTGGCAAGGTAAAAAAGCTTGACAAATGGGTGCCCCACGAACTCAATGATCGTCAGCGCGAAGTACGCGTCGAGACGTGCCTTGCACTGCTCAACAGACACACAAATGAAGGAATTTTGAACCGCATTGTTACCTGCGATGAAAAATGGATTCTGTTTGATAACCGCAAGCGCTCAGCAAGTTGGTTGGATCCTGGTTCAGCACCTAAACAATGCCCTAAACGAAAACTTACCCCTAGAAAAGTGATGGTCACTGTTTGGTGGTCTAGCGCCGGTGTGATTCATCACAGCTTCTTACCAAACGGGGTGAGCATTACTGCAGATGTGTACTGTGAAGAACTGAACACAATGATGGAGAAGCTGGCACATCTCCTACCAGCATTGGTCAATCGCTCGTCTCCGCTGCTCCTGCACGACAACGCGCGACCTCATACTGCACAGCAGACGGTCTCCAAGTTGCAAGAACTGGGGTTGGAAGCTCTCCGTCATCCGCCCTACTCACCAGACCTTGCGCCTACAGACTACTACTTTTTCCAGAATTTGGATAACTTCTTGGCGGGAAAAAAATTCAATACCCGAGAGGCAGTACAAAATGCCTTTGAAGAATTTGTTGCCTCCCGTCCAGCTGATTTCTTTAAGAAGGGCATCAATAAACTGCCACTGCGATGGCAAAGATGCATTGATTGCATGGGTGATTACTTCGATTAATACAAATAAAAAATACATGAAAAAAATTCGTTTAAATTTTTTCATACAAAACGGCAATTTCATAGGTAAAGACCTATTATTTGCATGCCATTTTATGTGGCAAACATGTCTGAACCTGTAAAATTTTCTTTATGTTATCCTGCATGCACGTTTATATTCTTGTATGTGTACACATGTCTTAGCTAATAAATCTTATCTGATCCAACAAATTAGTTATGAAGCCGGTGAAGGGGAGCACGTAGTTTGTCCTTATTTCTAGTGTTAACGGTGTGAATATCACTGTTTTTAGTGTACAAGTGTATATTTTGCCTAATATATAAGACCACCACGTTTTTGAAGGACAAAAATATTTTGAATATCAGCGGCTTTGCCCCACAGCAGAATACCGTAGGACATAACGCTGTGAAAATAACTAAAGTAGACTAACCGAGCTGTATCGACGTCAGTTTATTGTCTTAATTTTCTGATGGCGTAGGCGGCTGATCTGAGACTCCCTGCTAAGCTTGATATGTGTGATCCCCACTGAAGTTTGGCATCTACTGTTTTGCCCGGAAAAACTGCATGATATCGGACTAATGGACGGTGATACTGTCAACTTACAGAGATATCATTAAACTTGATGAGCTCCTTGATCCTATTCACGATGTAGAAGTATCCGTCGTCATCATAGTAGCCGACGTCTCCAGTCTTCAGGAAACCTTCCTCATCCTTACAGTCAGGGTTGACATTGTTTAGGTATGCTGAAAAAATACATAAAGGATGCCCGATGTCACTAAGTTGACGTCCATAGTGAAATCATAACGGGATTATATCGTGCACCTGATTTTCAAAGGTCGGTGTTGAATCGAGCTTTGAGAATCCAACGGAGTACAACGCGAATGAGTCTCAGCGCGTCGAAAAATCATAGTGCTCAGCAGTGCGTTGAAGAAAAAGTGCACGATAAAATCCCACCGCGATTTTATCACGCCTGTTGGACCTGGGTTGGGAGGCTCTCACGAAACCACGCGCCACGCTGCGGTGTGCAGGACACGCGCCCCGTCGCGTGCCGTGTTGTAGTAAGAGATTCGCCTAACATCAAGATAAACAAAGCCTGTTTAGATTATGTCTAACACATAGAGATCTCCAAGCACTCCTGTTTCATCATTCGTTACTCAATAGGCAACTCGAAATCGAGATTTTTGATTGCTTAATATCAACATACACAATCAGCCTAAAATCTTCCCATTGCTGGCACACGGGTTTCTTCTCTGTGAGAAGGAGTGAGCCGTAATCCACCACGCGGGCCCAGTGCGGGTTGATAGAGACATTCGAAAACACACACACACATTTCGCACCTTTAAAGAAAAACCGTTACTAAACGAAAAAACAAAATACATCACAATTAGTTTAAACACGTTATTGCATTTAGCAACAAAATCTTATTTAGTTTTGTAATTGTCAAAATTAGAGCCTATCTACCTCATACAGTGGTTTTTTTATGAATGTGTTATATTTATCGTATAGTTTACGTTATTTTAAAGAAGATGGCATTTGTAACACAATTTTCGAAAAATTTCGTTTAGTAACGGTTTGTCTTTAAAGGTGCGATTTGTTGAAAATTCGAAAACGTGTGACAACACGTTTTCGAATTTTTCCTTCCACGATGTTTTCCTTCACTGTTTTGAGAGCAGAGGTGATGAAATTTGATGGAAAAATAAACGTAGGTACCTTTCATAACACTGGGTCCCTTGATACAGATCTCCCCTCGTTGATTAGGACCCAAGGGTTCCCTGGTCTTCAAGTCAACCACCTGGATAAAAAAATATTCATTAAAAACTCAGCAGGCCAAAGATGACTCCCTTCCAGTCTAACCAAATGCAGCTTACTACCAGTATTTTAAATGTATCTGCCATGACCTCCACAACTCAGTTACTGAGTAAAACGATACCCTTTGGCGAGACTGGCTTGTAGAAAAAATTATCTAAGATTGATCTGCCCAGCCTATTCCAAACTATATTAGGGGCTTCCAGACTAACCGGATACAGGTCAATACCAGTATTTTGCACGGACTGACTCCTTATCTGACTTCTACAACTCTGTTTTTGAGTAACACGATACCTACTCCTCGGTAAGACTGACTGTCAGTCTTTCAGGCTTCTGACCACCCGTAACGACTGTCAAAGATCCACGAATGGTAGCCGGAACCAACGGCTTTACGTGGTTTCGGAGGCACGGGGGTGTCGTTGTATTTAAAGATGGTCATCCATTCACGGACCAACCACGACAAGCGTAGCTTAACCTGATCGATCGACCTTTGCGGCTATTATCACTTAGAAAAACTTACTTTAATCACAAATCCATAGCCAGGCATACCAGAACTGCCAGGTCTAGATCCCTTGGGACAGTCTAGCTCGTTGCAGATGCTGCCACCTTCAGACATTCCGTACAGCTGGAGGACTGACACCAGGTTGGGTAACCTGGAAGAAAATAAAATATGTAGATTAACAACGATCATATAGTGATCTTATTTATTGGTGCTGTTCTTCAGAGAAATCGGATGCATAGTACTTGCAACCAACGTGCTTGTATGGACCAGATGCATGAATATTAACGAGGCAAAGGAGTATGTAAGGGTCGTACCAGGTGGCTTTCTCATAATGAATCTTACCTCTGTTTAATAGCCTTTACAGCCTCCTCCCGGATGTAAGTACTTGAGGACACGATATACTCCACCGTGCTGACGTCATATTTCTCCAAAATGGCTGACTTGATCATCTCCATGATGATCATCGGTGCTAGTTGCAAGAGTTTTATCTGAAAAGAGGAAGAGACATGGTTAATTTGAAGAGTTCCTTATTTATTTTCAGTTTGGCTTTCGGCGAGGGAAGTTTACTGAGTTAGCCACTGACTGGTATTGTTTCCGCAAACATCGACAGGGACCACCGTACAGCTGGTGATTTTTTAGATCTGGCTAAGGCCTTTCATACAGTCTCAATTACTACACTGCTAGAAAAACTTGAAACCTTTGGTGTAAGAGGCTTGTCCTTAGAATGGTTCAGGAGTTTCTTATCTGGTCGATATCAGCTTGTTAAAATTGAGGATAATGTTAGCTGATCTTTTGGTTGCCTTGGGGTGCCTTAGGGAAGTATTTTGGGACCCACCCTCTTCATTATGTACTTACATGAACGCCATTCTGGGGCTTAATATTGATCAGTCAGTCGAATATTATAATTATAGGGTTGAGTATAGAATATTGAAGTAATCTGCTACGCTGATGATACAACTGTAACTTTTCGTGGACTAGACATGGACTACTTGGAAAGATCAAAAATCAAAATCAAAATATTTTATTTCACATAAGCCTGCATGGGCACTTATGAAACGTCAGAAGCTAGGTGCACGGTTCCAATTTGTCGTTTCCTATGGAGAAGAGCCGGCAAGAAACTCCACGGTTACTCTTTTAAAAATAATTGGCTTTTACAATGTTTTCAAATTACAGTGATAATAGGTATGGGAGGACAGTGCAGGCCAGTCAATAAGTACCAGGTACTTAGAGAAATGAAAATACAGAATAGAAAAACGTCTACAAATCTAGTCTCTAAGGCCTACAACGTTCTCTCATTCACAATATGTAAAAGAATCTACCTATATAAAATGAATCTATTTGAACCAAGTGACATGATTTCGATGACAATCACTGAAAATAAATAGTAGGTAGTAAAATTGATGTATAATGTCAAATAATGACGAGAATATGTCAGACATTGTAAAAAAAAAAATAATAATAAAAAGAATAAAAATTAACATTGCAATTTGGGAGCAGTTAATAGACTTTCACACGGTTTTGCTGTTAATGAGGTACCAGGGAAGCCACATGTGCAGAAGGAATTAATGCCAAACTTCCCCGTCTTCAACGTAGTCTTTTATCTTATAATATGCTTTTTTGAAGAAATTTAAAGAAATTCTGGAAACAGCTAAAACAAGGGCTGAGTATCATAACAACATGGCTTGAACAAAATCTTTTAATACTAAACAATATTAATAAGAATCATATTTTATTTTAATCATCATGCAACCTGAGACTGACCTGAAAATTGCAAAATAACCTAAGAAGAATTTTGCGGGGATTTTAGCGCATCCTTCTTAAAAGAAACAAATGCCACTGACGCGTGCACTCCCCACTCTCAACCTCATAGCTAGTGACTCGGATCTTTTCGGTTGATCCCTGAGTGAGTTCACAAAAAATGCATTATTTGTAATATGTTACTAAATTCAAATATTATAAAAATAATGATAAGTTAGTAATAAGTTAAGATAAGAATTTAGATGTACACTATCGCATTAGGTGCAACCCTGCAATGATAGTTATAAGTTGGAAATAAATAAATAAATGAAAGTAAAAAATCCGTACTTACCTTATATTTCTGAATCGCCTCCAACATTGCCTTTTCCCCACCACTAGGATTGTAGACTATCGATGCACCTACTCTGAGACACGCGAGTGCATACATTAGTCCGTATGTATAGTAGAATTCCCTGGAGTTGTAAATACTTTGGCCTGTGTACCTGAAGGGGAAGACATTATACTGAGTCAAGAAATATCTGAGTAAGATTGAAGCTTTACCCAAAAAAGGTACCTACTTCACACAAATTCGTATTGTTTACTAGCTAAGTAAATAACAGTGACATAATTTATTATTATTACTAGCTGTGCCCGCGACTTCGTTCGCGTGCATGTCGGAAAACAATATTGTGTCGCTCAGATGGTGTAGGTACCACTCCTCCATTAAAAAGAAAAAATCTTCCGACCTAGCCTGGTAGGAACCTACCACAGCTTTCGAATGCAGTCACTGCATCTTCAGGTTCTATAATGTTAATGCGACGAAGTCTCACTCAGATTTTTGAGGATAAATATAAATCAAAGCGCCTGGTCGAGGCTCATTTTATAATATATGTGCACCTGCCGTAGATACTCAATAAATCGACTGCGCGTCTGGTTGAGTTTGCTGAAGCGTTATTCCACGTTCCCACGGCCCGCTTTCTCACAGGCCAGATCGTGCCAAGCCAGGCCGATAGGCCGTGGGAACGTACGATGCCGATGAAGTCTCCGGTGGCCAGTCGTCGCTGGCGCGGGGTGTCGCAGCGCGAGGGCGGGCGCCTGTCTCGGTCCGTACGGGCGTGTGTCTTTTAACTTTGTTTATCAAATGTTGACTACTGACTATAACCACAGCAGAGGGAATGCTCGACGCGGACTGCGATAGGCCTCGACAGGTAGCAGTGCAGTAACACCTAGCGCCACCTGTCAGACGGCCCTTGGGACCGCAGCGTTATCACGATGAAGAAAAAAGATGCCTTCCACAGGTTTCCAGTTTCTACCTAGCGTCACCCCGCGTTGCCAGACCTACGGATTTACGGGTTTATCCATGGATCTACGGATTTTGGACCTCGCCTCTCGGATATACGTATTTTCGATAGAAAATCTATAAAACAGGCATAATCAAGTTGTTGTCTTCGTATGTTTGCTATTCAAACCTAGATGGCGTTACTGACGCTCAAGATTAAGATTTCTATGAAGATGTTCCTCATAGCCGCAATAATTTTGCTATATTACGCTAGATGGTGCCACTGAGACTTTTATTACAATTTTATTTTTTATGAGATTTTTTTCCCCTCTATTTGTATTGATTTTATAAAGCTGTTATTTTTAAAACTAATAAATATTTATCTCACATTGCATTCTTTATGACTCAGAATACCACATCAATTATTATTATCACCAGTTTTTATTTGAAATTCTTTTATCTTCTTTTGATTCGTGGGAATCAACCACCAACGGAAAGCGATTTTAGTAATCAGTATCATTACTTTTTGAAATAACGCAGACACAGTAACCTTTATGAGAATGACGTGTTATTATTAACATACCTATACTTAATTTTACAATGTTTGTAAATGTGTGAACACCATGTATCTATCACAGAATTAATTTATCTGTATTGTTTCAATTTGATTCTTTTTACCCATTTTGGTATGGTAATTTTATTCTGGGTGCATCGTTTTCACACATAATCATATAATGAATGAAAATATTGTACTTGAAACATTTTAAAAGAGTAACGGTGGAGTTTCTTGCCCATTCTTCTCCATACGAAACTACGTTTTGGAAGGGGCGACTAGAATCAATTCTATTTTAATGTAAATGTTGAGGTTCAAAAGTGCCTTTTAAGTGCCTATTTGAAATAAATGCTTTGACTTTGACTTTGACATAATTTTTACAAATTGTATTCGTTAGTACCGTCTCGCGCCAATAGATGTCGTAACGTGTTTCAACATTACGTAATTAAATTCTTCTTGAACACTTTAAATTGATCATATCTTTTGATTGAGCGAAGCGATTGCGATGAAACAAAGACTAAAATATACTTCGAGTTATAAACAATATTTGAATATGAAAGTTAACCATATTAGTTTCGATATTTTGTCGTGATACTTGATCTATTCACGCATCTAAACAGATAGTCAGAATCACCGACATATCGACACCGGAAACTCAGACAAAAATTTCGAAAAGGATTAAAATGGCATAAGTATGTTGATTATCTTTTACCACCCCAACTAATTTTTTTCGAAATATTTTGAATGCACAGAAACAGTTCGTCTACAGATGTATTTTAGGTATAGTTATATGTATAGATAAGAACATCATCAATATTACAGTAAGTGGAGAAATACGTATTATTGACCTAACACTAAAACTAGTTTTCATAACTTGACTAAATTTAAATGGCACCACTCGATGAGTACACCCTTTCAAACAAAAGACAGGTTTATTTTAAATGACGGAGTTCTGAGGTAACAAAAAAACAAAAAAGGGGCTGGCGATATCTACAAAAAACCAGAAACTGATAGCAGCGTGAACTCAGAAGACGACTATGAAAACAACAACACAGAACATAGCGAAGCAGCTGCATAGAAAAGAGCTAAGAAAACAGTTAAACCTGCCCAAGAAGCTCGACCTGAATCAACAGCCGGCGACGTCTGGAAAAGATGCCCTCCTATAAATAAATACCACCCGTCTCTCCACTAGTCCAATGCTTACTCAAGGATGCATATCCGGTAGGCTCGCAATTAATATGTATGAAAATAAATAAATGAAATTATTATTATTTTCGTTACATTTGATTCCAACTGGTCGACTTTTTGACAATTCAAAAGTGCCTGTAAATGGTTTAATTGAAATAAATGCTTTGAGTTTGAGTTTGAATTTTCGTTACATTTTCGCACATTAGTATATATTAGGTAATGGGCTGATGGCCGAAAGTCTTGATCAACATCGCTCCAGGCTCTCGTTAGGCGGGTGGATCAACGGCAGTACTCCTTGATACGGCTCGCACCGTGAGGAGGTTCCTGTCTCTGGAGCCCTAACCACCGGTAGCATTGACCCTGCTTCCTGTACCAGCGAAACAGAAATTTATATATTTTAAATGTTTTTTTTTTATAAAAATATTTATAAATGTATTATAATAAGTATGAAATAAAATAAAATAATGATAATAATAAGATACTCACTCTTCTTTAATAATACACTGCGAATTCAACAGATAACCCAAATGAGTGACCGGAACACCTTTGGGTAGTCCAGTAGTCCCTGATGAGTACACTATGAAAGCCACGTCCTCCCATCCGTTGACAGGAACTGGTTGAAAGTTTTCCAACTCTGTGGTCTCGGTCAGAAAGTCCTTGAAAAGGACAGAACCATCTCTTGTCTCTTTCCCGTATAAAATATAGTGTTGGATGCTCCCGACTTCGTCGAAGGTTGCTTTGTGAGTCTCGTAAGCGGAAAGAGAACAGAACATGATTTTTGGACGAACTATCTTGACTCGATGGAGCAGAGGGACTGTGAATGAAGAGAAAATAGTTAGGGCTGGGGATAGTGATAAGTGATTTTATCTCTGTTAGAAGGTTTGTACAAACACTTTTACATGTCAATATTATTTTTTTAAACTAGATGAGGTCGGCGTTTCCTATCTGACTACTCTGAGAAGAAAGGCCGAAACAAACTCAGAGGTCACAGTATCTACAAGTCCAGACATAATCTTGGTCTGATCATGAGTGAAGACCATGTGGATTGGTGTCTGAAATGGTCTTTTGAGGATAGAACCACACAAATTGACTAGACCTCTCCAGTAAGTGCACGCAGTTATTAGTAATCATGCAGCTCAACTCAGAACTTAAGGAGCTGATAATATACTTCGCCAGGTACTCTGAGGCACTGGGCACCTGGGAGATGAGCTTACGTCATTACCGCTGCGTTACCAGTACAGTACTGTGTAATAATAACTTCCCAACCACCTTTATTACCTGTGCGAATCCGATGAAACAATGTTATTGAATTAAGAACTGCAGTTTATTTTTACAAAACTGACACGTTATTCGGTGCTAAGTTGTCATTTTTGTATTAAGTACGTGTACTTTACCTAAATCGAAATAAAGTTGTAAATGCAAAAACCGTCCATACACGTGATGTAACGTTCGTTCTAGCGTAAACCTTCGGAGGTTTACACTAGAATTAACGTTAAAAAGAAACGTTAGATTACGTTTTGTAATGACACGGTTGTTTAGATTTATTTGCGAGTATCGAAATAAGTCGCATAAATGGCCATAATTCTTTATTGCTTCGACTTACAGCTTGCTTTGTTTTACAGCTTCAAGTGATTACGAATTTGATATAAATTTTAACTGGAAACCTTAAAGTTCCCTCAAGCTCCGCTACTTTGACTGGTTGGAGCTTGTGGGAGGCCTATGTCCAGCAGTGGACGTCTTTCGGCTGAAATGATGATGATTATGCTGACCTTAAAGTTAATTAAAATCAAAGTTGTATTACTGAAAAGTTGTGTGGAAATCGGTTTTCATGGTATGGGCATGTGATACGGAGGAATGAGGAAAATGAAAGTTTTGAGTATGAATGTCGATGGCTATAAGAGTAAGGAGATACCAAAGATACGATGGAGGGACTGTGTGAATGATGATATAGTTGGAAAGGGGGTGACTACGGAGATGACGACTAATAGAGAAGTATGGGAGAAACAGATTTTTTGCGCCGACCACAAATTAATTGGGATAAGGGAGGAGAATGATGAATAACTTCCACGCGTTCCTGAGAAAAAGGGTTTGACAGACGGACACACGGACAACGAAGGGATTCTATAGGGGTTCCGTTTGAAGGACTTTAAACGAGACCATGACCTCAGAGTTTGTTTCGGCATTTCTTACCAGGGCATTTCTTCCCGTCAGCTAGGAAATGCCGGTGCCCTCTAGTTTTAAAAATATTGACCAACTAAATATTGACATGTAAAGCTCTTATATTATAAGATCTACTTGCATTAATAAACATTTCACTTCAGGTACCTACGGAACCCTAAAACTGATTAAAAGCCACTCACAGCTTCCATAGGTCGGATCCGTCGGAGAAAAAGTAGCGCCTGCGCACATAATCCCCATCACTGTAGGTAGATACTCAAAAATCTTCTCACTGCATATACAGACTACCTCTCCCTTTCCAATGCCCATACGTGTGAGCGAGAGGGCGACATCAGCTGTCATTTGAGCTAGCTCACCATATGACATTTGTTCTTCTGTGTCAGCATTGATCTGGGAAAAAACATATATGTACATCGATGAATAAACTCACGCCTTACAGAACGCTACCTGGTACAGTCCTTAAATACTCCTTTTGCCTCATTTACATTCATACATCTGGTCATACAGGCCCACCGGGTGCGAGTATTGCGAACTTGACCTCTCTGAAGAACATCACCAATATTATGTCCTCCTTGGGGTCCCCTCCATGCGTTTCGTCTCACATCTTACATATAAATGCCGTTTGCTAGCCGCCTGTTATTCATCCTCTCAACATAACCAAACCACCTAAGCATACCTACATTTGGAAATAAAACGAGCCCAACTTTGTACTGTCCCACTGCTAGGACACAGACACAGGTCTCATCTCTGTGAGAAGAGGCGGGCCGTAATCCACGACGCAGATCTAGTGCGGGTCGGTGAATGTTACATGTCATGTTCTGTGTTGTGTTGTTTACATTCCGCCAAAATGTAATGCTGAGGAATTTATGCACTTGTTTCATATTTTAGAGGACATATGTGTAAAGTATGAGAAAGTTTTAGGGATTGGGGACTTTAATTTGCCTTCAGCGACGTTGGAGACCAATAGTTATTTTGAATATGTCAATGCCTTTTGCGGATTTCGGCAGGTAAATGAAATACTTAATATTAATAATCGTACGTTGGATTTAGTATTGACAACATTATTACCGCATAACTTAAAGGTACATTTAGCCGACGAACCATTAGTTGATATAGACGTGCAGCACCCACCGCTGATCGTTAGTATGAGCACCAGTGATCAGCGCAAGGAGGCGCCGCCGCCGCTGCTGACTCCACCACGTGACAGTACTAGTGATTGTTATCCAAGTTGGAATTTAAAAAAAGCTAATTTGCCTTATTTATATTATAACTTTCAATTAATTAATTGGGATTCGTTATGTGAGATTCAAAATTCAAGTACTGCTTTGGCTTATTTTTATAATCTTGTGAATAACACTATTGATATGTGTGCTCCTAGAAAAAAAATGTTAGTAGGTAAAAGTAACAAGTCCAGAGTTTACCCAGAGTGGTACACGTCAGATTTAATAAGGGATATCAAACGAAAGTGGAGACATCATAAATTATTTAAAGTAACGTCATCCCTGAGTGATTACGAAGTGTTTACTCAGTACCGGTCAATAGTTAAACGTAAAATCACTTCAGCGTATCAAGCTTACCAAAATAAATTACAACTTAATTTTAAGGATGATCCCAAATCATTCTGGAACTTTGTTCGAGCAAAGCAATCCAGACGTAATAAGCCCCAAATCACAAAGGATGGCGTAGTGTTGAGGGAGGAGGAGGCTGCTGAGTGTTTTGCTTCCTACTTCCACTCGGTATACAGTGGGACACGGCCGATGTTAGACTCAGCCGCGGCGGAGCGCGCGGCCGGTGGTGGAGCGAGCGCGGCGCGCGTGCACATTGACCGCGTGAGTCAGAAGGAATTACGCGCGGCACTCCAGCGGCTCAAGCCCAAACAGTCGGTGGGTCCGGATGGAATACCACCTTTCATTGTCAGGGACTGTAGCTCAGTCTTTTTGAAACCACTGCTACACATTTACAATCTGTGCTTACAAGAAGGACGCTACCCAGATCAATGGAAAATGACGCGAGTTATCCCGGTACCAAAGGGAGGTTCAGGGTCGGACGTCGGTGGTTATCGACCAGTGGCCGTACTGTCGGCGTTCGCGAAGGTTTTTGAATCAGTGTTACACAAATATATTTACACGCAAGTGAGCCCACTGCTGCATAATGCTCAACATGGCTTTCGAGTCGGTCGGGGTACGGTTAGTAACTTGCTATCATTTGTGTCGTATTTGGCGCCAGTAGTGGATGCTGGAGGGCAGGTGGACGTTGCGTACTTCGACTTTCGGAAGGCTTTTGATATGGTGGACAATGACATTCTATTAACAAAATTTGCTGCGTTAGGTTTTACACCGCATTTACTAAAGTTCTTTGCGAGTTACCTAAGTGAGCGCCGGCAGTACGTGGAGTACGCCGGGCATAAATCTAAACCATTTTATACGTTTTCTGGGGTAAGCCAAGGCACTAATTTGGGTCCACTGGAATTCATAATTATGGTTAATGATCTCCCTGGGGTCGTGAGCAGTGCGAGGTGTTTGCTATTTGCAGATGATCTTAAAGTATTTATCTCGGTAGCGAGCACCTCGGACTGTGAGCAACTTCAGCGGGATCTCGATAAGGTGGTACAGTGGAGTCAGGAAAACAAACTGGTCTTCAATGTGAATAAATGTTGCGTGATGACGTACAGTCGCGCGCGCGGCCCGCTGCAAAATCAGTATGAGATGGATGGCTCAGTAATGCCGCGAGTCACGCATATGCGGGATCTTGGGGTTCATATGGTAGCAGAGTTGACGTTTCGCAACCATATTATAGGTTTGTGTAGCAAATCCTTTAGGAGTTTGGGTTTTATATTAAGACAATGTACGGATTTTAAAAGTATAGCAGTGGTAAAAATACTTTATAATGCTTTAGTTCGTAGTCGTCTCGAGACAAGCGCCATCATATGGAATCCGCATGAAGCCAAATATAGTCTAATGGTTGAAAAAATACAAAATAAATTCACCAGGTATTTATATTTAAAACAATATGGGGTTTACCCATTCTATCCGTTGATGTATCCGAGTCTGTTTGTGTTGGGCATGGTCGGGTACACTAGGCTGGCAGTTAGGAGGGACATCGCATTAGTGAAGTACGTGGCGAGGGTGCTGCGCGGGCTGGTGCACCACCCGGATGTGCTGGAGGCGCTGCGGCTGCGTGTCCCGGACGGGTATGTGGGGGCGCGTCGCCGCCCCGCTTTGTTAGATATACCATGGGCTAGGACAAATTTGTTAAAGTTTGCCCCTTTGTCAAGGGCCGCTCGTATTATTAATAATATGCCGACGGAAGATATTTTCGATGACCTGCCGAAATTTGCATCAGGAGCGCAAAGGTGCATTGAAGAAGGCATTATTTGAAATGTAATTTTTATTTAATTTTTTGTTTTATTTTTATTGTAAAATTTTATGTTAGTGTATTTTATTGATATAAATAGTTTTAATAAGTCTGTATAACATCGTTTTGGGAAACTGTTAGATGTTGTACTTGTTGGTGTTAATAAATAAATAAATAAATAAATGTCTTCGAATAATCGTTTCTGGGACATGGCTGTTTCCTGACGATGTTTTCCTTCATCATTTTGAGAGCAGTGGTGATGAAATAAATTACACAAAGTAACACACCTGTCTGGGTTTAAACCCACGACGTATAACTCGTAAGTCGGGGGCCGTTAGTACTGGGCTGATTGTTATTGATAAATATATTTTACATAAATATGAATATAGTTTAGCAACTATCAATAAACAAATAAAATAAGCCTGGACATCATGCACAGTCTCGAACAAAAGTCCCAATCATACGTCAGTGATTACAGTTATGATAAAACACAGTTTAATGCAAATTCAAACTTACACGCATGACTGAAAGTGGCTTTTACAAAGCAATGTCCAAAAAGACTGACTGAAAGATGATAGACGATACTATTTGACACCTGCGCACATTGCGCATTATTTATGCGGACGTTTTTGAGATAAAATTGACTGGTAGAGAATGCCTATGGCATTAAGTCCGCCTTTGTACCTTTTTGTGTACGAGAAGTTTAAATAAATAAATAAATTAATTAATCATGTCCTTATCTTACGTTATTGAGTTGACCCGTCGCATTTTGCACAAGAGATCATTCGGATAAGGATATTTCGGCGATATTGACCGACCAATGTTGATAGAAATCTAACCTTGGCCGTCATTGCACAAATTATTTACATTCTCAAGGTGACAACAAAAACAATGCACTGTTTTTTTTGTATGTAACACGTTTTGTATGCAAAAATATTTTTTTTAAGTTCTTAACCATTTGGTTTAAAACGATTAAAAAACACATTTATTGGTTTAAAAAGTTCTGCTTTTTATCAAACTATTTTTTAAATGTATTTTTAATGAATACGCATATCAAGATTGTTTTCTATGTCTATCTAGTCCTAAAAATGTAGCATCAGTATGGTACCTTGACTTCACATAATATAGTTTTGAGAGCAATGATGATGACAAAAATGACAGTAAGTAAAGCGTCTGCCGGGGTTCGAACCCACACGGCTAGAACTCGGAGTCGCGGCCGTTGCCACTGGGCCACCAGTTCTCCTACAATACTGCAACAATACAACAAAATACTTTAAGAAAATGAAAACTTACCAAAGCCGTAATATCCTTATTCATAACCATTCTATCGTACACTTCTTTAGCGAAGTTGAGGTGAGCAGGAACCCTCCCGTTCTCATTTCCGTATCTATAAAGACTGTTTTTGAGCATGTTTTGTTATTGGAGATACGTCTTTTTGCTTCCAAACTGTTTCAATCAATCTGCGAAAAAGAGAAAAACAAGTTATTTTTCTGGAAATATAAACATGTTTTAAACGAAGTTATTCTGAGGGCAAAATACACAGATCGCTCCTTGAATTCATTTATTAATTCACAAGGGAATTAAGTATAATACGCAAATAACGATTTTAATATTGACATTATAACACTAGATCCTCATCAACAGTAGGTATAATAACACTATCAGTCAAAATCTGAATCACTTTGAAGGATAGTGCTAATCTATTGCTTCATACATTATGTCCGATAATTTTGTCCGCTCGTCATCTGCCAGCCTTTTTAGGGTTCCGTAGCCAAATGGCAAAAAACGGAACCCTTATGGATTCGTCATGTCTGTCTGTCTGTCCGTCCCTATGTCACAGCCACCTTTTTCCGAAACTATACGAACTATGCTGTTGAAATTTGGTAAGTAGATGTATTCTGTGAACCGCATTAAGATTTTTACACAAAAATAGAAAAAAAAACAATACATTTTGGGGGTTCCCCATACTTAGAACTGAAACTCAATTATTTTTTTCATCAAACCCATACGTGTGGTGTGGGGTATCTATTGATAGGTCTTCAAAAATGATATTGAGATTGATAATTTTTTTTTCTAAACTGAATAGTTTGCGCGTGAGACACTTCCAAAGTGGTAAAATGTGTCCCCCCCCCCCCTGTAACTACTAAACTAAGAGAATGGTATAACTAAAAAACTTCCACAGAAAATTGGTTTGAACGAGATCTAGTAAGTAGTTTTTTTTTAATACGTCATAAACCGTAAACCGCAATTTACCTTTCATTCAATCAAGTAATCAACTCAAATATAAAAATTAAAAAAAACCATTTAATTTCATAAACATAAAACTTATGCCTAAACCGTGAACCATTATTTTCTAATAATAAATCTGTAATAGGTGCCTATGTAAATAATAATTATAATTCGCGCGGGGCGTGGCTTGATCGGTAGCGGGTGCGGAGCACTCGAGAGGCAGGTTCCAGGGGTTCAGGTACTTTTGGTCACGTCGAAGAAGTTTCATTTGAATATAATATAATCATAGAATATTTACATTATACAAATCGCCCAGATGTACAAACAAATCTTTCATGGAGTTCATAAACAAAAATGTTTTTTGCAACAACAATATACCAACATAACTTTTGGAGACATCAACGAAGATTTTTTTAAAGACAATTGTATACTGTCATTCATGCAGAACGCTGGATACAGGACGTTATTACCACCTTGTCCAACTACGCGAGGAGGCACACAAATTGATAATATTTGTGGAAATATTTCTTGTCAAACTGGAATATATATTAGCTTGTTTAGCTATCACAAGCCTATACGGGCTCGCATATACTTAGTTAGATCTAAATCCCATCATTTAGGTACCTAATTATAATGTTTACTTATCAATAACTTAATAAAAAAAGACACTATTATTAAAACATCGATCAAAGTTACAACGAACTACAAGAACTTTTATATTATGTTACTTGCTGCTACGGAACCCTTCATGGGCGAGTGAGACTCGCACTTGGCCGCTTTTTTCCTGGGTTGGCTTCCAGTCTAACTGGATGCAGCTGAATACCAGTATTTTACATGCAGTGACCACATATTTGACCTTCACAACCCAGTTATTGGGTAACACGGTACCTATGTTAGACTTGTTGTCAGACTTTTGACTAAGTAACTGTAACGACTGTCAAAGATCTACGAATGATAGAATCAACGGCTCAACGTACCTACCCTCTGAGGCACGGAGTAGTCACGAGATGGTCACCCATCCACGGATCGACCGTAGCTTAACCTTCGATCTTATCATTTAGCCAGGTGACAATATCAATCTAAATAATACTTATCTTGATCAAAACTAGAATAGTTGTAAACAATTACAACATTTCAATAAGATAATAATACGAATGTGGGACATAGATTAGAGCCTAGCTTAACCCATCATGCTGATTGATAATCTGAATGTTATGTGACAATCAAAATGATGACTGTTTTCAACTATTCTCTAGGAATTATACCAAGCAAGTAGCGACCGTACCGCATGTCCCTACGTTGCAACGATGTCTTGTTAATGACCCACAAAAGACGTCACAGAATTAATTCCTCCTTCCTACGTCCTTTGTGGGTCAGTCAACTTAGGGTCAACCCTAAGTTGACTTTTTCTTCGGGAATGACATCTCGTAGGTCAACCTCCGAGGTTGTCGGCTGCTTAACTGGACTCGCCTGTGGTTACCTTAATAAGTGAAGGCGTCTAGCCAGGGCATAACAACTTGAAGCTAAAGTGACTACGCGCTAAGGGTAAGGTCTGTACCCCCCGGGGGGTAAGGACCTCGACTTAGAGCGTCCCCGGACTCTTCCAGGGACGCCCTAAGCCGAGGTCCCTTGCTGCCAGAGGGCAGCAAGGGACCTCGGCTTGAGGAATGAGCCTAAATGGACGTTACTAGGAAGTATAATGCATGACCAACACAGGCAGGATTCTGGCAAATAAATACATTTGAATTTGAATTTGACGTCACAGAATTGACCCTACATGGATATTGCGTCTTATTAATGACCACCACTGGACGTCACAGAATTGACCCCAAATGTATGTTGCTTGGGCGTCTTATTAATGACCACCACTGGACGTCACAGAATTGGCCCCAATTGAATGTTGGTTGGGCGTCTTATTAATGACCACCACTGGACGTCACAGAATTGACCCCAAATGTATGTTGTTTGGGCGTCTTATTAATGACCACCACTGGACGTCACAGAATTGGCCCCAAATGGATGTTGCTTGGGCGTCTTATTAATGACCACCACTGGACGTCACAGTATTGACCCCAAATGGATATTGGTTGGGCGTCTTATTAATGACCACCACTGGACGTCACAGAATTGGCCCCAAATGGATGTTGCTTGGGCGTCTTATTAATGACCACCACTGGACGTCACAGTATTGACCCCAAATGGATGTTGGTTGGGCGTCTTATTAATGACCACCACTGGACGTCACAGTATTGCCCCCAAATGGATGTTGGTAGGCCGTCTTATAAATGTCCAACGTGTCCTCACAGAATTGACCCTACATGTATATTGGTAAGGCGTCTTATTAATGACCAACGAACACAGGACGTCACTTAATTGACCACAAATGGATTTAGCTAGAGTGTCTTATTACTGACCAACATAAGATATCACATAATTGACCCTAAATGGACGTAGCTACCCCCCCAGTGGGTTCCCGCATTGTCGTTGCGGGGGGGCTCAGTAGCCGTGGTCCGCTCCCACGGTGAAGCGAAGAGGAACCCAAAGGTGGGGCCGCTCGTCAGGGCTTTGGTCTCCAAGCCGACGACGTAGCGGCCAAAAAGTAGGTTGCGATGAGGTGCACCGCAACTGAGGCGGGCCGGATGTCGAATGGGAGGCATCGCGGCTGAGGGTTACAGGCTGCGGCGGAGGAGGAGTGCCGGTACTTTTGAGTAGCGCTCTTCCCTTCCGTGGCCTGGACGGGGCCGCCACCGTTTGATGGCGGACACGGTGGGGCCGCAGGGGAAGAGGAGTGTCGGTATAGCGTTGGCCGCTCTCCCTATCCCCTGCGGCCGAGAAGTGGTAGGCGGCGGGGCCACTGCGCTGACCCGTCGCAGGGGGCCAAGGGAGCCAAGGGTGCCAGGGTAGTCCGGGGACCTAGTGCTACTTGGTTCCTGGGGTGGTCACGGCGTGCCTTGTGTCCTGGTGCGCCGGACTGGTGGGGTCCGCAAGGGCCGATGCCTGCCAGGGGTGCGGGTTGTTCGAAAGAGATACCGTCGCCCCTGGCACACAGGCAACTGAGGGATCACGGGTGGGTTTTAGTCAGTAAAAGTCTGACACGCCCTCCTGCTCCAACCAGAGCGGGAGAAGTCATTTGATGATTTCCCACCCTGAAAAAAAAAAAAAAAAAAAAAAAAAAAAAAAAAAAAAAAAAAAAAAAAAAAAAAAAAAAAAAAAAAAAATGGACGTAGCTACGTTGTCATTATCAAGACCGACACAGGAACAGAACAAGACGTTGTTATATATAGAAAAAATAAACAAAAAGATAACACTACGAACCTTTTTATCTGAACACAAACACTACCTAGTTATAAATATTCATAGTAAAAAAACAGACTTTAATAACAAATGAAAAAAATAGAAAGTTTTTAAAATATAAATCGAGCACGTCTCTCTCAATCAAAAATCAAACATCCACTAAATATTTATATTAAGAATATCTATTTTATTTGAGTAGGTACCTACTTAGTAGACGTGGTCACATCAAAATTAAAGTATAGAAGTACCATTTTGAGTCTATCTAGCCTTTTTCCAACTATACAGGATACATTTTTAACCAGTGCACAAACTGTAACCATGAATTCAGCATATCATTCTAAACCAGGGGGTCTAGAATTATATGTTAAATTCATGGTTACAGTTTGTGCACTGGTTAAAAATTTACCCTGTATTGGGATCGGCTTCCAGTCAAACCCTAAGTTCATGCTTTCAATCGAAAAATGTCCACTGCTGGACATAGGCCACCTCCAAGCTTCGCCACTTCGACCGGTTCTGTGTTCTTGCATCCAACGGATTCCTGCGGCCTTCACCAGATCATCGGTCCACCTTGTGGGGGGTGTTTCAACGCTACGTCTTCCAGTAAGCGGTCGCCAAACTGCCCCAACGGCCATCTGTTCTGCGACCTGTGTAAAAACCACTACTCAGTGGCTGGGTAACACGATACCTAATTAAGACTGGCTTTCAGACTTTACCCGTAACGACTGTCAATGATCTACGGATGACAGCCGGGATTAACAATATTAAGACTTAAGTATTGTGAGAGCAATTTGTGAGTAAGGTGATAAAAGTATTAATAATATTTAAGGCCCTGATAATTTTAAATGTACTCGTCGTATGGCCGTTATGAGCGATAACAGTTCTTACTGCAATCCGATACGGGTTAAAATCTGTTGTAATAAATTCGAATTATAAATGAGCAAGCATTGTCGTAAAAATGCAAATAAAATCGTATAAAATTAGATAGTATTTCCTATTTAATAAAAATAATCAATCACTGGATGCAGTTTGTCATTTGGAATTTTATGGTATATTTTTAATTAGGTATAATTGTTATTAAAGGGATATACTGGTTTAAAGATAATTAAGAGGTAGCTTTGATTATTTTTTTGATGCATTAAAGTATGTTTAATTATGTTTTGAGTTCAATCACTGTATGCAAAAAAGACTTGAATAGTATATCATATATTTTTTTGCTTTAAAAACCACCTTTTTGGGCGTTTTCAAGAAATCACCGCCTATCTTTTATTTTCATATTACCTCACTGAACTGAAGTATATTTTTATCATGGTTTGACATTTTATAAGCAAGGTAGTATGCTCCAACATGCACTGAGCCCGCGTGGTCAGTTACAGCCCATTCCAAGCAATGGGAACATTATTTGCAGATTATGCTATGCCTGTAAAAGTCTCAAAACGGTGATAAAACACATAGTGAGGAAACCGGCATAGTCCTAGAACTTAAAATTCGAAACATGTGACATCTAGCAACCCGCACTGGGCCCGCGTGGTGGACTTCTGTCTAGTCAGTTCTTGTCACAGAGTGGAGGCCTGTGTACCAGCAGTGGGAACATTACAGACAGTGCCTATGGTGGTAAGGTTCTCGTGATGCACCGTTGAATTACTTTAGTGTAGTTTTAATCGCTTTAAAGCGTGAACCTTCTGGGCATTTTGTTACTACTCTGCCCACATTTATGTATCTATCTATAATATCTTCTATAAATAAAAAACGTGCAGACAACAATGAAACAATAAATTAAACTGATGACTCTAGTATGCAAGCGAAAATTTAATCAAATCCCTACTTTTAATATTATAAATGCAAAAGTAACTTTGTGTGTCTGTCTGTTACGCTTTCACGCCTAAACCGCTGAACCAATCGTCATGTTTGGCAGAGATATATCGTGGGATATGGAGAAGGACATAGACTACTTTGTTACGCGATAACTGACATCCACGCGGGCGGAACCGCCGGCAAAAGCTAGTAACCAATAATTTTGTGTTCTATAACATCACGCCTTGTTTCCCCGAAGAGTTGGGCAGAGGCGCTGCAACTATAGTAGGTACACCCACATCTCGCCACCTATAGTAGGTACACCCACATCTCGCCACCTATTGCCATCAACAAACATTGTTCATTTTGTTTTTAATTTAAATTGCGCATTGTGCATTTTGTAGCTTCTCTAAAGCCAAGTATTTGTTCCTAGATTTTTAACAGATTGCAGTTTTATAATCAGTGAGTTTAGTAAATAAACTTAGCATTTCTCACGGTCACGTCTGAGTGAATTGACGTAAAAGAAAAAGATCATTCATTCTACCCTTGGATTAAATAAAAATATAACAATAGCATGATTGTTTATTTTTGTCTACAAATATACAACTGAATTAAATATGTTATTCATTTTATTGTTATTCAATTAGGTACTAAGTATAATTACTTCAGCAGTTGTATAATAGTAGTTTATATCGCAAAGCGACACGCCCTTTAGTTGTGTTAACCACGTATACAGGACGCTTTGAATGTGTGCGTCAGCACATAACACACACAACCACGTCAGTGTGACAGTGTCTAAGTTCTGTCTTGTGAAAATATTACAGTACAAGCTTTTTCCAGCGGCTTCGCCCAGGTCTAAAAATTCTAAAAATATTCCACGGGAACGATTACCGGCATTAAAAGCTGTTCAGCAGTTTTTGCGTGATTCAGTCACAAATATCTAAACATACACACTTTCACATTAATAATATTAGTAGGATAGGATTTTACTAGGATAGTAGGACTAATATGTTTGGTTTTAGTCTCCACTTGATACCGTGTACGAGGACATACACGTTGTCAGGATGGACGAGTGTTAGGTTTTGATTTATAATCGCACCATTTGACGCAATTTATTATGACCAAAGTTTAATCAAAATCAAAATATTTTATTTCACATAAACCTGCATGGGCACTTATGAAACGTAAGAAGCAAGGTGCATGGTTCCAATTTGTTGTTTCCTATGGAGAAGAGCCGGCAAGAAACTCCACGGTTACTCTTTTAAAAATCAAATAGCTTTTACAATGTTTTCAAATTACAGTGACAATAGGTATAGGAGGACAGTGCAGGTCTGTCAATAAGTACCAGGTACTTAGAGGAACGAAAATACAGAATAGAAAATCGTCTACAAATCTAGTCTGTAAGGCCTACAACGTTCTCTCATTCACAATATGTTAAACAATCTACCTATATAAAATGAACCTATTTGAACCAAGTGACATGATTTCTATGACAATCACTTATAAATAGTCGAAATAAAAATTGTTGTATAATGTCAAATAATTACGAGAATATGTCAGACATTGTAAAAAATAAAAAGAATAAAAATTAACATTGTAATTTGGGAGCATTTAATAGTCTTTTATCTTTTAATATGCTTTTTTGATAAGGACACGTTTGATATGAATTTTAAACTTTCCATCGCTAAGTTCTGTAACCGACTTTGGCAACTTGTTATAGAAGCGGATACTGTTTATTAGAAATGACTTACTAGTTTTAGTTAATCTAAATTTTAGAATCACAATTTCATGTTTACTACGCGTATTTAGATTATAGAAATCGCATCTTTTTTTGAAAAGACCTAAGTTTTTGAGAACATACAAGATATTTTCTAGGATATAAAGAGAAGGTAGAATTAGTATATCAATATCGTTGAATTTGTTTCTAAGAGACTCGCGAGGCCCCATTTTATAGATTGCGCGGATTACCCTCTTTTGTAAAATGAAAATTGAATCTACGTCCGCTGCCGTTTCCCATAGCATAACGCCATAAGACATAATACTGTGAAAATAAGCAAAGTATACTAACCTAGCTGTGGCTAGTCAACTGCCTTATTTTTCTTACTGCGTAATTTTGAATCTAAAGTAATTCCCAAAAATACAGTTTCCGAAATAGCATCTAGTTTCTTGCCATCAAGTTTTAAATTTAGACCTACTTGGGGTACATTTGGTAACGAGAACTCATTTTGTTCGCAATGAGTAAAAGATTATTAGCAGCAAACCATTTCGAAAGAACAGCCAAGCTATCATTGACATGTAAGACATCCGTATCTTTTCTATCTGTTCTAAAAATAAGAGAAGTGTCATCAGCGAATAAAATTATGTCCGCTAGAACTAGAAATAAAAAAGGGCCAAGAATTGAACCTTGAGGCACGCCCATCTTAACTAGAGACCCCGAAGACGTCGCCCGGTTAACGTTTACTTTTTGTTGCCTGTTTGATAAATAGGAAAGTACAAGATCAGCAGCTTGTCCACGAATTCCGTAGTGGTTTAATTTACAGATCAGTGTATTGTGGGTAACACAGTCAAACGCTTTTGAGAGGTCACAGAAAATGCCGATCGCTTCCTGAGAACTCTCCCAGGATTCCAAAATGTGACTGTAGAGTTTTACTCCCGCGTCAGTCATTGACCTACCTTTCGTGAAACCAAACTGTCGACTATGTAAAATCCCATTTGAGTTAAAACGTGACAACATCTGGTCTAGCATGATTTTTTCATAAATTTTGCTCAATGCTGGAAGCACCATAAGATATCAGAGTTGTTACATTGTAGTACCGATATAATAAAATATACCTATAGAGTGAAGCAGTTTTATTACAAATATAATAGTAGGATAGTAGGAAATAGGAAAACTAGTAGGGTAGTAGGAAGTAGCAAGTAGGATTTAAGTGACGACGATTTGCCCGGTTTCGGTGAGTTAATTCGTACGATTCGACTAATAAGCCGTTTTCATTCACTACTGCCTACACTACTGCCTGTGCCCGCGGCTTCATCCGAGCGGATGTCAGAAATTATCCCACGAGGACACCAGTCCTCCATAACACCAGTTATTTGCAAGTGACAGTCCAAGCAATAGAGTTAATTCCATTCGGCCGATGAGCTTCCATAAAAACTTTCATCCCCTATTTAACCCCTTCAGAGGATGTATTTTCAAAAGCCCTTTGTTAGTGTTCACCAACACAAGTACATACACATTCACACACACCCAGTCACAAACTCAGGGATACACACACTCACACACAGCCACACTGTTCCTTTCTTCGTTCTGTTCCTTGTGAGGCGGACTTCACAGACGAAAGGTTCCGTACCACAAGGCAAAAAGTAAAAATCGCCGAAAATAACACGTTTCTTTTATGGAAACCCTATTAATTTTAACTTTGTTTTTATTTTGATTATTTGGTGTTATTGCGGCAACACAAAATACACATTCTGTCAACCGTCTATCTATTACGGATCGTGAGATATAGCCCGCTGACAGACAGACAGGCAGCGGAGGTTTAGTAACAGAGTCCCGTTGTTACCTACATGGAGGATCTACCTATCTGTAACATCTCGCAAACTATTGTAATTTGACCTATGTTTACAAATAAAGCTTTCTGATTTCTGATTTCCTACCCTTCGGTGTCAGGATTCTTCTAGACCTGTCTAGGCTGTGTGTTGTAAGTCTGTGAATTTAAGATTTTTGTTTAGGAGTTAGAAGGCGCTAGTAGGTCGCCCGTAAAATTCTTATTTTCTTAATTGTTTGCAATTTGCTGGTCATTACCAGACTTTAAGCTGGTTAAAATATGATCGCGACCGTAACAAAGATGGCTCTACCGAATTATTTATTAATTTATTAAAATCTCCCTTTCAACTATCATTACAGGTATGTACCTAATGGAATAGCGCGGTCTTAAAGTTAACTATTTAAAACTATGAAAAACGTAAACACAATATTTATAAACTTATAAAAAACAACAACATAAAGTCGAATATACACTATAACATAAAATAAACAACAGTATTTTGTAGAATTCACTCAAATGGCATGTAAATATAACCCGAATTGCGCGGGTCAGTGGTGTTTTGGCGAGAAGGTTGGTCCTGGCACCAGGGGCCTTAGTCTGCTATTTTTATAAATTCGTCATTCCAACACGATCCCATTGTCATTCATTTGTCATTTTGCAAAAAGTTCGTAATCTGCTAAATTCATAATGGTCGATCATTGGTCGGTCAATGGTCTCGTAATAGAATTGTGTCATAATGGCATTTTCGTATTGCCATTATTATACAACTCGTTAGTAGAAATGTTTTTCGAAAAACTACTACTAAATTTGAACATTTATTCATGCCAAATTTCATTTATATATATTTTTACATATTATTTATTAGTGTTCTAAGCAATCTAAAGTAGTAGGAAGTTCGTAAATTAAGTCAGTCATTCATTTGTCATGATGTACGAGATTACCAATAAATGCCATTTCTTTCAATGGAGTGTCAGTGGCTGACCATTGGAAAGTCATAATGACGCCATTTTATTAGTAGATTATCAAACTTGTCAAAATCAACAATTATGAAATCAATGATAGACCATTCTGACACTATTGTAATAGCAGACTTGAGGCCCAGTACGGCCAGCAGCGGCGGGCGGCGCTGCCTCCACACGTAGCGGTCTGGTACATCTAAATTCAGGTGCTGCAGTACTCTTGAGTTATGCTCAATGCCACGAAATAACCTCACCAGATACGCGACAAGCGTGGATTCCCGTCGTACTCTCAGTTGGTTATACCCGACCATACCGAGTACAAACAGAGTGGGGTACATCAACAGGTAAAACGGATATACCCCATATAGTTGTTCTGTACGCGTTATACCGTTTTCAACATTGCCGAGTACCTACTTGGCCTCATGCGGCGCCCATATGACAGCACTATGTTCCAGGTAACTCCTGACAAGTGCGTCATGCAGGACCCTGACTGTTGCGATGTTAGTGAAGTGCCTTGTCTGTATCAGAACAAATCCTTAGTTTCCAAACGCCCTTTTACAGATTCCCGTAATATGATCGCGAAACGACAGTTCAGGTGTGACAGCAACCCCCAAAACCTCAGAGAATCGTAGCATAGGCACGGCGCCCACCACGTAATCGTGCACTAGGGGAGCACGCGCGCGCGTAAAACTCGTCACCGAGCATTTCGAAACGTTGAAGAAAAACTTGTTGTCCTGACTCCATTCCACTACCCCATCTATATCTTCCTGCAATTGTTCGCAATCCCCATTGATAATTCCCATTAAATGATTTTTTGATGAAAGAATAGTCATTTTAATTTTTTGGGTCACCCTGGCGTTTCCCCATTAAGATTTCTATATTTATAGCTTATTTATACGTTTAGGTAGAATCTCGAATCGCTTCTCGAGTCACTATTTTGCTGATTTAAAACGTAGCATGTCCAAATATGTTTTTGTAATCAGTGAAGGACAAACCAATAATAAAGCCAATGTCAAATCTGCTATTGTCATTGTATGTAAATTTAATCTCACTTAGGTACAAATGTCGTACGTTTACCTTTGTTAGACGAATGAGGTGTAGGTTCATAAGGCGGTGATTTCTTGTAAACGCTCAAAAAGGTGGTTTTTTTAAACCAGTGTATCCTCTTTAACCGTAAATAATTTAGAAAGCCAAAAAATATATGATATTTTCAAGGTTTTGTTTTTGCATGCAGTGTCGGAATTCAAAACATACTTCAATGCATCAAAAAAATCATCAGAGTCACTTCTTAATTATCTTTAAAACCAGTTTATACCTTCAATAACAATTATATTTAATTAAAAATATACCATAAAATTCCAAATGCCAAATTGCATCCACTGATGGATTATTTATTATTAAATAGTTAATATCTAATTTTATACGATTTTATTTGTATTTTTACGACAGTGCTTGCTCATTTATAATTCGGATTTATTACAACAGATTTTAACCCGTTTCGGATTGCAATAAGAACTATCATCGTTCATAACATAGATATCCAGAGATATGCCTTCATTGCGGAATAGTAAGGAACCGCGGGGTGTCGCCGCTTATCTCCCACCCAAATAATTACAACATTAACAAATAGTGTACTTACGACACACTTAAAATTTGAACACGCACACTAAGAAGAAAGCAGCTACACTAAGTCAATTTCTAATAGCACACATGCATAGAATGAGCGGAGCATTCACTTGTAAACACTTGCTTTTTGCGAACATCCAATGCACACGCATGCAATTAGGGAGTCGAAAGCGATGGTCGTAAATTTTTATCGATATTTAATTTTAGCACATTCTTGCATTATAATAACTTCGTTTAATTTTCTTCTAATATAATTTTTTTATATACCTATCCGAAAATATAGTTTATTTTTACTAAAATAAAATGAGAATATTTTTTTTGTATGGTATTACCGGCTAAAGGGAACGCTCTTTGTTGTATATCATGCTATGTAATTATTTAATATATTACTTAATCTTTAAAAAAATATATTTTAATCAAAAATACCTACCTACATTCAGGTTTGGTTTAATTCAGATAAGTTAATGTTATACTCATATGCAAACTCAAAAATAATTGGATCAAATATAATATTTATTTACTATACTCTTTTACTATACATGTAATACGAGAATATCCATTGAGTTCTGTAAAAAATATTCAACTGCAATAATACGCATATCGATAAAATCAGCTGCACGCAAACGATTACACCTCTCTAAATTCAAAACGTTCGTTGAGTTCGGAAAGATTCGGGCTAGTTCGGGTAGTTCGTGTCGCTCCGAACGTAAGTTAGTAAATGATTTAAAAATTAATTTAAAATATAAAACAGTGACTTAATTGTTTACTTAACAGTGGTAGGATACGCCATTAGTAGTGTAGAATTGGGGCATCTGGATCACTTCGCTTCGCTCAGATCGTGATCCAGATCGCCCCAATTATACTTACATCATCAGTAACTGGCTGCTCACCGTCTATTTAGAAAATAATATGGTCTCATAGTAAACGAATACTTATTTGATACATGCGGGAATCAAACCCACGACACTTGACACATTTATAAGTAGCAGCATCTGTTTAACCCATTCGCCAAACGTATTGTCAAATTTGTTTTAAAATATTGAACTACTTTATGAGCTTTACTCACTTTACCAGCGAGTTAATTCCTCATTATAATAATAGAGGTTGTGACTTGGTGAATTGCGTGATTACGATAAATAAAACTTGATTATAAAACGATCCCACCTTCTCAATACAGTTGCAGGAATTGAATGGTGCATGATGTCATAGTAAACAATTTATAATACTCGGCGCTCCGTTGATACCCATAATTAGGATTGGTTTGCGCTAGCAAAAACAAAAGTTGAAGTTAAGATGAAACCTATGGTTGTGTTTGTGATTGTATGTTTATGTTGTGTAGATGTGCTCGAATCTTTCCAAATGAATTTAAATGAAAAGGAATTTAAATAAAAACCAATTTAAAAGTTTCAAATAAGTATGCATTTATTATTTCATTACGTTTGTGGGAATACAACACAATTACATAGTTTCTATACATTCTAGCAAAAAATACAATTTAACAAGTCCATGTATTTTATGAGACTACAACATTATTTCAATTACTTACTTACAATAAAAAAGAAAGGGTAGTATTAAGTATACTATTCCCTATTCCCAGTATACACATAACACCATTTTTATTACAGCATTTGATGGGCATATAAACTAACCACAATAAAACATATTAAACTGTACTTACTAAATAGTCTTAAACAGATAACCACATAACATCACCGTTTTTTATATGAGTAGGGATAGCATTTGATAGGCTTACGTACTAAACACATTAAAATATATTTACTTAGCTATATAACTAGGAGTTCTCCATGTTTTCCTGAATTTTATTGATTAATTCCTTGGTGCTAGACAATATGTCATCCATTAAAATGCTTTTAACGACGTGTTGAGCACAAACTTCTGCTTCACAATGATGATTACAGAATGAACCATCCTTCTGATCGAAATTTTCTGCATCAATAATTTGTATTCTTATGATTTTCGAAGGCCTCGTAACGGGTTTTTTTATGTAGGAATATGCCATTCGTTTATTCTTTGATATTTTGCGAGATGCTTCAGCAAGACCCAGATATTTTTGATTTACTGCGTGTGTTTGAGCAGGAACCTTTTCTAAAGGTATGAAGTTAAACAGCTCCTCCGAATCCTGAAATGATAAAATATTGTGATTAAAATAATATATAAGAATGCTTTGCGACTTATGTAACAAAATTCATTTAAAAAAAAAAAAAACATAACTTACCGACATTGTAGAGCACACGATTGGGTACGTACGGAACACGACAGTTTTAAAAAACTAATGTTGTTTCGAATAAATGTGAGCAATTTATATAAAAATTGTGTAAAAAAAATAGTGTTCATAAGGTTGAAAATAATAGCTTTGTTGTGGAGATTTCTTCTGCTATCCAAAAATGGTTAGATGAAATCTAACCCTTGCTATGATCTGACACCTACAGTTGCATTGTTGACGTTACATTTCTAATAATACTTTAAGTTGGAATGTCTGTTTGTTCTACTGATTACGATTATTTTATTTTGCGTACTAACATTAGTTTTTAAGACTGTAATACTAACAAAATGGAACCTGATTTCCGAATTAAACGATTATTATTATTATTATATTATTATTACACTTAGGTACCCGATGATAAAAATTCAAATAAAAATAAGGCATATAAAGTTGGGGTATGCGGTTTATCATACGGATAGAGTTATTTGCTAGCTTAAGCAATTTAACAGAGCAACAAATACTTTACACTACTATAAAATTTCAGATTTTAGTTCGTTGTTAAAATACTTATCTATTTTAATAGCTGTACTCAATAGTAGTCTTTGCTTATATTATATATTTTTATATAAATTACCATAGTTTTTGTACAATTCGTAAAACTTAATTAATATGTAGATATGAAAGTAATAAAATAATGAGGTAACGCCGGGTCATTCGGTTAGTATATCAATTTGGTTTATCTTTGCAATATTTTGCTCTCGTGTTTACGTTTACCATTTTTGGGCATGCATCAATACATCATGGAAAGGTATTTAAATCATCGATAGAAATTGTGGAGCACTATTGCGCCCTCATCCTTCGAAGGAAGATCAACGCTGGTTCTAAACTGTGAGGAATCATCGGATTTATCAAAATGTAAGTATTTTTTTCCTGGTTTATTTTACAGTACCTGTATGCCATTAAGGGCAGGCAGAAGCGTGTTTTTGTACGCCATAGATCGCAGTTGTCACAAAGATCGTAGTTGTCGCAGTTTTTTGTATCAAGCCTGACTCCATTGTATATTATTTATCTTATTATCTACCAATATGTAAATGTATGTTATGTAAATTATTTTTAATCGAATATTTCTATGATTTCAGGTCCAAGACATCCCAGCTAGCGGACGACCTGTTCCTGTCAGAGGACGACTCTCCAAGCGTGGGGGTTCCTGAAACGCTTACTGAGGCCGTTTCGGTTGAGGTACCAACTAAGAAAAAGCGAAGCAGGATGCCTACTGCGACTCCTGCGACTCCATCAACATCCAGGCACTCAAAATACAAGAAACCAAGAATAAACCCTGCTAAGTTGCCGGACCTGCCCACAGCTGCTGAATTATTCGGGAGCGACGACAGCGAGGATGAAGACCAGCCTAGCACTTCATCAGCACCGAGGGGTAAAAAAACGCCAATATATTCATATATTAGCAGTAGGATTGCCAACGGCTATAGTAGGCAAGCGCACACTGCTAAAACTGGTTCGCACTATGTCGAAGTAAAAGTATATAAATGTGATGATATAGATAAAGTATTGCCTATTAATAGATGGCAGCATTCTGTTATTACAGTTAAAAACCAAACTGATGTAAGCACAGAAGCATGGGCGCACTTAACTAAATTCATTAGCGCTACACGTAAGGAATTCAATGGGATTCCAAAAACATTTATTAGTAATTATTATTAATGAAATTGTTCCTGATATTTTACAAAGTTACTTAAGCATTTATTTTTAACCATTGTAATCATATTTTTAATTAATATAAATAATAGTACCTAAAGTTATTAATCATTTACTGTACTCAAATAGGTTTTAAGATTTCTTCTAAAGTAATAAAATGTCAACAATATTGTTTCTTGTTTTCTTTCAGTTGAACCATCGAACATTGCATCAGCTTATGAAATAATAATGAGATGTGATAAATGCCTTCTTGAAATACCGAAACATAAATTTAAATATCATATGAGAACTAACTTACACAAGTCAAACTGTTTATTGAGAACTGAATTTGATAATATTAAAATAATAGCGACTGCTTTTAAAAACAGAATTGTTACTTACCGTTTAAGTCCCGCTCAGGAAATAGATTATCTTACACCTGAAGCGTTCTTGAATGACTCACAAAGTGATATTAGAAAAGTTATTGAAATATCGTTGGAAAAACATAATTGTATTAAAATCAATTTGGAATTATTTGCTTACTTCTTATTAGCAAAAACAAATGAGCAGTTATTGAAATCTTTTAATACAAAATTGATAGTAATTTATAAAAACTCTGATCTAAATGATTTTCACAAGAATTCTTTAGAAGTGCTAAAAAGGAAACTAACCGAGTTTGAACAGCGTGACTCGGGTTGGTCATTTTTTACACTTAGCCATTTAGAAATTAATATAAATAAATACAATCCAATGAGAGGAGGTACCTTTATAGAATTACCACCAGTAATAAAAAATAAAAAATGCTGTTTAAATATTCAGAATAATGATGATCACTGTTTTTTGTGGAGCATTATTGCTGCTTTATACCCTGTTAAACATAATTCATGTAGAATTTCTTCCTACCCACACTATTCAACAGTTCTGAATACACAGGGTATGTCATTTCCACCATCGATGAATGATATAAAGTTATTTGAGAAATACAATCCCAGTATTAGTATTAATATATATGGTTTAGATAGTAAATGTACCATAACTGGACCTCTATATTTAACTAATACTAAGAAAAAACATCACATTAACTTAATGTACATTGAGCGTGATAATAAAGGACATTATTGCCTGATTAAACATCTTTTGCGACTAGTCCGAAATCAAATAAGTTATCATAAAGGTAAAATTCACTTTTGTGATTCCTGTTTGCAATTTTTCTCGAGTGAATTGAAATATAGTACCCATCATTGTACTAATGTACTCACAATACTACCTGAAATAAATAGCATGATACAATTTAAAAATTATGAGCGTCAACAAAAAATAAATTTTATAATCTATGCTGACTTTGAAAGTATGTTACAAAACTATTCTGAACAAAACACTGAGAACCATAACACCCAAAAGTTTAAATTACATGTTCCAGCATGTTTTGCTTATTATATATGTTGCTCATACGATCCAAGTTTAAACAAATACGTTACTTATAGAGGTCCTGATTGCGTTGAAACTTTTATCAGTTGGCTGGTTAAAGATGTAACTTGGATAAATACTATATTATCCGAAGTTAAACCTATGAAACCATTAACTCATGAACAAAAAACTAGTTTTGAAAATGCTACCGAATGTATTATATGCAAAGAATTATTATTTGGAGATAAAGTTCGAGACCATGATCATGTTACTTCCGAATACAGAGGTGCAGCACATTCCCTGTGTAATTTGAAATACAAAATGTGTCAATTTGTACCCATTGTTTTTCATAATTTATCAGGTTATGATAGCCATTTATTCATTAAAGAATTAGCAAAATATAAAGGTCGTATTAAGATAATTGCAAAATCGAAAGAAAAATACACATCTATAACTAAATTTATTCAGTCAACAAACACAGCACGCCCTATTCAAATGAAGTTTATTGATTCATACCAGTTCCTAAGTTCAAGTCTAGATGAATTAAGTAAAAGCTTGGATGTTAATGATTTTATCAATCTATCAAGTATAATAACTGATAAGGAGGCTTTGTATTTATTGAAACATAAAGGTGTTTATCCATATGACTATATGGATTCATGGTCAAAGTATGAGGATGAGCAACTGCCTCCTAAGGAATATTTTTATAATTCAATTAAATTAGAGCATATTTCCGATGATGATTACAGACATGCACAAGCTGTTTGGCAAGCATTTAATATACATACGCTTGGGGAATACACAGATTTGTACTTAAAATGCGATGTGTTATTATTGTGCGATATTTTTGAAAATTTTAGAAATACAAGTTTACAACATTACTCTCTTGATCCAGCCTATTATATATCTGCTCCTAGCTTAAGCTGGGATGCCATGCTATTATATACTGGTGTACGACTAGAGTTAATAAGTGATTTGGAAATATATCAATTGTTAGAGAAGGGTATACGCGGTGGATTAGCCCAATGTTCTGTTCGACATGCTAAAGCTAATAACAAGTATGTTCCACATTTTGATGATACAAAACCATCTAGCTACATCATTTATTTAGACTGCAATAATTTATATGGTTACGCAATGACAAGAAAACTGCCAATATCAGAATTTATTTTCTTAAGCCAGAGTGATCTTTTAAATTTTGATGTAATGAAAATTCCAAATGATGGTGAATATGGATACATTTTAGAAGTAGACTTAGAGTATCCAGATTATCTGCATAACATTCATAAGGATTTGCCTTTCGCATGTGAAAAGTTTATTCCTCCAAACGGAAAATCTGTGAAATTAATAGCTAATTTATATGACAAATACAAGTATGTCATTCATTTTGTTAATTTAAAAGAATGTTTACATCATGGTCTAATTTTAAATAAAATTCATCGTATACTTAGATTTAGACAAGAATCATTTCTTCGAAAATACATTGATTTAAATACTTGTCTACGACAGGCTTCTAAGTCACCCTTTGAGAGAGACTTTTTTAAACTTCTAAACAATTCCGTATTTGGTAAAACTATAGAAAATAAACGAAAGCAAGTAGACGTGAAATTATTAACAAAATGGAAAGATTTTAGTAATACAACAAACAAGTGCATTGGTGCGGAAAAAATAATTTCGAAACCTAATCTGAAAAGTATTTCTATATTTTCCGAGAATTTTGTTGCTGCCCAATTAAGTCCTGAAAAACTTATATTAGATAAACCAATTTACATAGGATTCACAGTGCTTGAATTCGCTAAACAACATTTGTATAATTTTCATTATAGTTATATTAAAAATAAATATGGCAACGATGTAAATCTCTGTTACACAGACACTGATAGTCTTTTGTACCTGATAAATACAGATGACTTTTACAAAGATCTAAAGAATGATATTTCTCGGTTTGATACGAGTAACTTCAGACAAAATAATCCGTTCGGAATACCGAAAATAAATGCCAGTATTCCAGGGTTGTTTAAAGATGAACTTGGCGGATCAATTATTACCGAGTTTGTTGGTTTAAGAGCAAAGCTATACTGTCTAAAAAGCGTAAAAACTACAATAAAAAAAGCGAAAGGTGTAACAAAGCCCATAACCAAACGCCTTAAAATGTTAGACTACTATGAAACATTAGTTAATAATAAAGTTATCAAACACAAAATGAACATGATAAAATCAATTAAACATCTCTTATATTCACAACAAGTTAATAAAGTAGTTTTAAATAGTAATGATGATAAAAGAGAAATACTTTCTAATCAGATCGAAACACTGCCTTGGGGGCATTGTGATAGACTGTACTAATAGGTACTATGTGTCTGAAACAATTGATTGATTCCTGTACAATTTTTATTTTATAAGTTTATTTTTTGTAAGAAATTCTATATAAGGTTTTATTAAGATTGTTATTTAATAAATATTTCTGAGAAACTTAATTAAGTTTTTGATTTATTTATAACCCTTTATGATATTATACATTATCTCATCGTTAAATAATATACCCATTATAACATAATTTGAGTTATTTGTATAGTTATTAAATCATAATATTACAATGTGATTATTCAGATAATTATCTTTAATTCAGGAGACACCGTGGCCAACATTATAAATACAAGTACATTTAATTTTTCTAGCAGATGCAATCATGAAGTGGATTAAGCAACCAGTATCTTTAGAAATTAAAAATATTGAAGTAACGGAAAATAAGCCACATACTAAGCATAGTGTACTTCTACCGAATAATATAAGATGTATAATATGTGGTCCTTCAAATTGTGGAAAAACTAACGTTATGATTAGTTTGTTACTCCATGAAAACGGTTTAAAGTTTAAAAATGTTTACTTGTATTCCAAGACTAGCTTTCAACCAAAGTATAGATATCTTAAACTGATCTTGGAAAGAGTCCCGGAAGTAAAACTTTTTATATTAAATTCTGACGATGAGGTCATTCATCCTAACGATGCATTACAAAATTCTGTTATTATTTTTGATGATGTGGTTTGTGAAAAGCAAATTAATATACGAAATTATTATACAATGGGTAGACATAGAGATATAGATTGTTTTTATTTATCTCAAACGTATTCAAAAATACCAAAGCAGTTATTACGTGATAACGTCAACTTTTTAATAATTTTCAAGCAAGATGAAGTTAACCTGAAGCATATATACGATGAACATGTTAGTTCTGATATGGAGTGGTCCAAGTTCAAAGATTTGTGTTCTAAGATCTGGTTGCACACCTATGATTTTTTGATTGTTAATAAGGATTGTGAATTAAACAAAGGCAGATACAGACAATATTTTGACAACTTTATATATTTTGAGTGACGATTATATAAATAATGAATATTTAAAAAAAAATCATTTGCACGTAAATAGCGCTAAGTATAAGTCGTATAATGGATCACAAAATTACAGATCAATTAATAAAGTCTGCGGACGCTATAAAGAATAAAATAAAACAAATGAAAGATGAGGAGTTTAATACCAACACTCATCTAAAGTATTTTTTTAAGCCTCTCGCAGACCCTCTCAATGTGATAATAGCTAACAAACAAACTGACCAAACTCAAAAGACTAATATAGATTCAAAAATATTTTCACAAGATCAATCTTATGATGCGTACAAACATGAATCTTCTGGTGAATCAAACTCTTTAGATAAATTTTATTCAGAAGACGAAGAAGGCGACACATCTGATTTAGAAAATTTTAATAATGTGTCGTTGAAAAAAGAAGATGTCTATGAAATTTATGATAATATAAATATACCATTTGGAGTACGTAGCGAGAATAATAAGCATATGATCGGAAATACAGAAGTAAATTTTTCTACCACTTATGAGAACTCTGATAAAGTATACAATATTTGCATAGCCAATAAACGGTATAAAATAACACCAGGTCTTAAAGAATTGTTACTGCGCAAAAAGCCTGATCTAACGGTGGTTAATTTAAAAGATAAACTCATGTACAAGGAAATACTCGTCACAACTAATGCTCATAAAAGAGATTTCGACTCTGCAGGTCAAATTAGAGGAGATAAAGGATTAAAATATTCTCAAGTAATCAAACCATTATTTTCGGAGTTTAGTAAACGCTTACAAGAATCTACAGACACTAAATCTGAGCAAAAGCAAGGTGCTGGTCTACCATACCTTAAAAAATATAAAACAAATACTGAACTTGTTTATTGGGATGATCCGAATGAATTAGTAGAGAGGCTTAAACTTTTGATTGCATCTAAAACTGCAGGTAATACTAATGTAGACAACGAAATCTTATCAATTATTGAAGAATTAAAAGAAGCTGACATAATAAAAGGATAAAAGGAGTCATCGTGTGAATTGTTATTTAGTATACTTTTGTAATTCAGAAGTGACTGTTTAAGAATGAGCAAAGTAAAAAAAGATATTATTAACGAAATTCATAGAAGTGCGAGAATCAATTTTCCTCGTAGGCGTGTGATATTAAAAGACATTGATGATCTTTGGCAAGCCGACTTAATGGATATGCAAAGTATATCCAAATACAACACCAACTGCAAATATATTTTAGTGGTTATCGATGGATTCTCTAAGTATGCTTGGGCTATTCCACTTAAACGAAAAAATCAAGAATCTGTTTCGAAAGCTTTCAATACGATATTGAGTACTGAAAAACGCATCCCAAAAAACTTACAAACAGATCTAGGAACAGAATTTTACAATAAAAGTTTTCAAAATATTGTAAAAAATAATTCTATCAATCACTACAGCACTTATTCAACCAAAAAGGCCTCCATTGTAGAACGACTTATAAGGACGATAAAAAGTAACCTTTACAAGGTTTTTAGTATGAAAGGGAATTATAAATGGACTGACGGAACACTTGCTAAAGTAATTAATAGATATAATCAAACAGCACATACAACAACTGGTTTACCACCAGCTCAAGTCAATCATAGTAATAAAACTAAACTACTAAATACATATTTTAATCGAGAACAAAATAAAACAAAAAGTCGTAAATTCAGGACAGGTGATTTTGTTCGAATAAGTAAACACAAAGGTTGTTTCGAAAAAGGCTATACTCCTAATTGGTCAACAGAGATATTCAAGATTAGTAAAGTTCAAAATACAATTCCTGTTACATATTTGTTGCAAGACATTAAACAGCAACCTATTTTAGGAGCATTTTATGATCAAGAATTACAAATTACAATACACCCTGATATTTACCTTGTCGAAAAGGTTTTGAAACGAAAAGGCCGAAAAGTTTTCGTGAAATGGTTGGGGTTACCACCATCAGAAAATAGTTGGATTGATGATACAAATGTTTTATAAGAGCTTTATGAATATAATGTTATGATCGACGATATAGGTTCTATTCTGTTTGCATACATGAAGGGAGAAGGACTTGTGAACAACTTAATTAATAATTTACCATTGGAGCTCCATTTACCGGGATATAATTACTGTGGTCCAGGTACTAAATTACATGAAAGATTGGCTCGTGGTGATAAAGGTGTGAATAAATTAGATGAATGTTGTAAACATCACGATATCGCGTATAATAATTCCAAAAGTTTGAAAGATCGTCACAAAGCAGATATAATTTTACTTAGGATGGCAAAGAAGCGCGCTTTGTCTTCAGATGCAAGCACAGGAGAAAAATTTGCTGCTAATTTGGTTAACAACGTAATGCTATCGAAAGTGAGTTCTGGATATGGCCTGAAAAAAGACTTTAAAAATATAGTCTCCCATACAAGAAAATGCATTAAAAAATTAAAGCCAATGTGTAAGAAAAAAATGATAAAATTGGCATACGCTGCTGCTAGGGAGTTAACTCGTGATTCATCTGCGAAGCTCCCCCGCATCATACCTATTCCTAAAACGGGCGGTGTTTTACCTTTAATTCCAATATTTGCTGGCTTATCTGCTGCTGGAAGTATAGCAAGCGGAATTGCTGGAATTGTCAAAACTATCAACGAATTTAAGGTTGCAAAAAAGCGTTTGGAAGAGATGGAACGACATAATAAGAAAGTGGAAGGTGTATGTATTGGAAACGGATTGCGGTTAAACCGTTACAAAAATGGACTTCGATTATATCTAAATTTAAAGAAAAAAAACTAAATTGCAGGCTACCTAACCGTGCTCTTACTAATATAGATATCATTCATTTTACGGAAAAAATCCCATATTTTCGTGGAGTGTTTATGAGAGATACCTTGCCGAAATCGCCATTTTCCCGAGAGTGTGGAATTATTAATTTAGATATTTCGAAAAATGCCGGTACACATTGGGTAGCCTACGTAATTTTAAATCAATATGTTGAATATTTCGATAGTTACGGTAACTTAAAACCGCCAATAGAATTTATTCGTTATGTGGGTTCTAACGACATCCATTATAATTATAATAACTTTCAAAATAGTAACTTATTTAATTGTGGACATCTATGTATAAAATTTCTTAAAGAGTTTTGGAAAAAGCAGTCTTTTTAAATCATTACTTTAAAAAAAGATGTCTTCCTCGTAAGTCAACACTTTAACATTGTCGGTTACAAGAGACGAATGTCAATCAAATTATAGTAAAAAAATGATAGTGTATAATATAAAATCAAGCGGAAAAGTGAAAAACTTTACTCGTTCACGTATCGTCAGAAGACGCAGACATACACAAAGTATTAAAAAAATCACTAAAGAGAATAAATTATTTCTTCAAGCCTTGGGATTTAAATTATGAGTATTCTTGAGATAAACGATTCACCACAATTCGATAACTCTATAGTGAGTTACGAATATCATACTTATAATCCATACAGCAACAGTTTTAAAGAAAATGATGAAATACGAATACCCATAAATCAGCAAGATATGTACATATTACCTTCAGCCAGCTTCATTTACGTTGAAGGTCGAGCCACTGTGTCTTCTAAAGATGCTTCAGGAAAACTTACTCGAAAGAGTGTTAATTTCACTAATAATCCTGTATCATTTCTATTTCAAGACATTCGATATGAAATCAATGGTGTTGAGATAGATCGAATAAAAAATGCAGGAATTACTATAACTCTAAAATCATATGTGTCTATGAGTGAGGGGGAAAGCAAAGCTGCTGGTGTTTGGGGGTGGAATTTACATGGGCATAAAGATAATGATGGTATATTTAGCTTTCTTATACCCCTGAATAAAGTTTTGGGATTTGCGGAAGATTACGATAAAATTATCATTAACTGTAAACATGAACTTATACTTAACAGAAGTAGTTCCAAGCTTAATAGTGTTGCCCTTGATAATAACGACTCGATTGAAATAAATATAGAGAGATTGCAATGGCGAGTGCCTCATATAAAAGTTTCAGATCGAGAAAGATTAACTTTACTGAAACATTTAGAAAAAGATCGTTCTATTCAAATAGCTTTTAGAAATTGGGACTTGTACGAATACCCTTTATTACCCAAAACTACAAAACATTCATGGGTTGTTAAGACTGCTTCACAACTCGAGAAACCGAGGTATGTGATCTTTGGGTTACAAACAAATAGAAAAAACACGAAATCAAGAGACAGTTCAATATTTGACCATGGTAAATTGACTAATGTTACTCTTTTTTTGAATTCTCACTATTATCCATACGAATCCGTTAATTCAAGATTTTCTGAAGATAAGTATTGTATATTATATGAAATGTATACAAAATTTCGTCAGTCTTATTATAACACTCGATGTGAACCGATGCTTGATCTGCTTGAATTTAAAGAAAAGGCTCCTTTATTTGTAATTGATTGCTCAAGACAGAACGAGGCTTTGAAGACTGGAGCTATAGATGTGAGACTAGAAATAGAAAGTTCTGAAGATATTCCAGAAAATACATCTGCTTATTGTCTAATTATCAACGATCGCTTGATTGAATATAAGCCTCTGAGTAGTATTGTAAAGAAATTATCATGAACGCTATAGTCGATGTGCAAGGGTTTAAGATGGAAAATAACGAGTTTATTGTCAAAGAAATAGCAATCGCATGCAACAATCGAATTGTTGTGTTGTTGATCAAACCACCATACCCATTTTACAATCTTACAAAAAAAGAAAGATTACAAGTAAGCTGGATAGAGAGAAACAGAAACATTTTCTGGAAAGAGGGTTATATACCGTACTTAAACTTACACCAATACATTGTACCTTATTTGAAAGATAAAAACATTTATGTAAAGGGATGTGAAAAAGTTTTGTGGTTAAGAAACATAGTAAAACATGACAAGATATATAATTTAGAAAATAAAAACTGTCCTAGTTTAAAAAAAATATTTGATGATTATGGAACGTCTAGTAATATATTAAGCTGTGTGTTTCATTCTAATGTATGTGCTTTAAAAAATGTTACATGTTTAAAGCAATGGATTGAGAATAAAGGTATTTTTAACTAGATTGAGGCTTTTTTTTACTATTCACCAAGACACAACCTCTATTATTATAATGAGGAATTAACTCACTGGTAAAGTGAGTAAAGCTCATAAAGTAGTTCAATATTTTAAAACACCTTTGACGACACGTTCGGCGAATTGGCTAAGAGGTCATTTTGTTATATCACAAAGTAGGTTAAACAGATGCTCCTACTTATAAATGTGTCAAGTGTCGTGGGTTTGATTCCCGCATGTAACAAATAAGTATCAGTTACATTATTAATTTAAATACTCTAGACCAGATTACATTCTAAATAGACGGTGAGCAGCCAGTTACTGATCTAAGTATAATTGGGGCGATCTGGATCACGATCTGAGCGAAGCGAAGTGATCCAGATGCCCCAATTCTACACTACTGCCATTTGTCTTCAGGTTGATGGTATTTGGCCTATTTTTACAAATAATTACTGCACAACTCGGCATTTTGGTTTTTTACGCATCAATAGTGCCCTGAGGCCTAATTGCGTAACTCACGATTAATCATAATCTGTTTCGTTTTCAAATCAAATCAAATCAAAATATTTTATTTCACATAAGCCTGCATGGGCACTTATGAAACGTCAGAAGCTAGGTGCACGGTTCCAATTTGTCGTTTCCTATGGAGATGAGAAACAGATGGCTAAACCATTGCTCCATATGTTCGAAAAATGTGTCTGCTCAACAACGTAAATAACGCAATGAATATTGTTCAACTATCAAAATGAAACCGATTATGATTAATCGCGTGTTACGCAATTAGGGTTCCGTACGCAGTTGCAAAGCGACTGAATGAAACGTACAGCTGCCGTTCGAACATACTACCAATTTAATACTATCGAGGCGGCACGTGCGACGCCCCCAAGGCATATCCCTCGATATCCGTCCACAGTACACACAGGTAACCATAATGAAAAAGAAAAAAAAACTACTTAATTAAAATTAACAACTATTCTTCACACATCCTTTTCCGTTGGCATCTTCTTCAAGTAATCTTTTCACCAACTCTTTCCTGTCAAGTTTGTCACCAGCTCCCTTCGGCAGGCGGTCGATGAAACGGACGCCGCCAGCTAGACGAATTCGGAAGGTCACCTGGAAGAAGGAGGTTTAAATGCACGTCAGTAGTTTACAATGGGGTAGGTAGAGTTACTTACACAACATGTAACATTATGAACGCAAGACCTCATACACCTAATTAGAGTAGATTAGTAATTAGTACTATTGAGTTAAAAGCATAATACAATGACCATAAATTTTTAACACGCTTTATATAACCTTCACTTGTATGTTTGTTTGTTTGTATGTAACCGACTCCATTTTTTTTTTGGGTGGGAAATCATCAAATAACTTCTCCCGCTCTAGGTGGAGCGGGAGGGCGTGTCAGACTTTTAGTGACTAAAACCTACCCGTGTTCCCCCAGTTGCCTGTGTGCCAGGGGCCGCGGTACCTCTTTCGAACAACCCGCACCCCTGGCAGGCATCGGCCCTTGCGGACCCCCCCAGTTGGTGCTGACATCTCTTTGAGGCGCGCGTGGAATACAACGCGCCGACGACCCGGGCTTGGTCCTTACCGGACAGCGAGCTACCCATTACTCGCCGTCCGCAAGCCCGCGCTTACGGTGGCCGGGAATCAGCCTGGGATTCCCGACGCCCAGGGCGTCTCCCGCGGCGACTACGGCCGTGAGGGCGCATATATTGCCTCTCCCTCACGTGCGCCGCCTCCCTCTTCGCGAGCATTACTGCTTCGCAGAAGGAAGTGACTGCTAACCATGCACCCTCGCTCCGTACCATGGCCTGGACCAGGGCCGGAAGCGAGAGATCGCCGCCGCCGATCGCCTCCACGAGGACACGGCGGTGCGCCGCCCAAGCCGGGAAGACCTCCACCGTATGCTCCAGCGTGTCCTCAGGGCGATCTTCGCAATGGAAACACCCGGGCGTTTCCTCCCGCCTTAAGCGAAACAGGAACCTCCCGAAACTACCGTGTCCGGTGAGGACCTGCGTCAGGCGGAAGGTGAGGACGCCATGCCGCCTCTCAAGCCACTCCTCAAAGAGGCGACTTACCGCCGCAATCGTGGCGTGCCCAGCACTGGGTTGTGACTGGGTTGTGTGCGTATTTTTTTTTTGATAAAAAACCCTATATTAAAAGTTACTCAAATCGATTCAGTAGAACTACTTTCTGTACTTCTGCATCTTTGTGGACCTGTGGCCTTCCAACTCTAAGTCTTCCGGTACGCGGTCGACACTCCAGAACCCGTCGAAGTGGAGAATCCTGGGGGAGGCCTATGTCCATCAGTGGACGACTTTCGGCTGAAATGATGATGACTTGACAGAACTTGCGTTTATTATGTTACACCTTGTATAACGATGCTTGTCCTGGTTCACAAGCACTCGCATACATTAATTTGATTAAGCAGTCTGAAAATATTGTTAGAGCTGCTGAAGATTGCACAAACTAGATTCATTGTATAAATACAATCTCTTAGTATTGAATTGCATGGCACGTGTGTGAGCACTATGTTCCTACTATAAAGCTACCATTTACTGAGTACGTTTTTATAGACTGAATGTGCTGGCGGATAAATATTACCCACCAAAAACATGCTCATGTAAAATTCAAGACGAGACCATATGGCTTGCACTGTCAACAAGTTATTAGATCTCATGTAGAGCCAAGTTTCTAACTCTACACGCCCTAACTCTACAAGCTCTAATTTTACACCTTAGTCAAAATATGTGGCTTGGCCTTTGGTTACCACAATAACTATTGTATAACAGAAAAGCAATTAACAGTGACTACATTTTTCGCCTTATGTCCATGCGACGGCAGCGAAACGGTCGAAAAATGTTTGAATTGAATGTACGTTACGTTTTCTTTGCGTGTTCGCACTAGGCCTACTGACCTCATTTCTGGAAGCTGTTTCGCTACTTTTCCCAGCAGGGACCGTTTTCATTTAATCAGACTTACTCTGCTATCCACATGCTGGACAAGTTCCTTTTCAGTAGCACTACACCCTGGCTGCAGTGCAATGAAAGCCACAGGGACTTCGCCGTGCTTCGGGTGGGGTTTACCCACTACTCCTGCTTCGCGAACTGACGGGAGTTGCAGAAGCAGTGCTTCGAATTCTGCTGGCGCTATCTGAGAATTAAATGGAGTAAAATTAATAAAGTCTAAACATAGTTTAATATCTTCTGACCGCGACTTCATCCGCGTGAAATGTCTTGCTTCCCGACCCACCCCGTCCCATCCCATCTATGTTGGGGTCGGCGTCCAGTCTAACCAGATGCAGTTCAATATCAGTACTTTACATGGAGCGACTGCCTATCTGACCTCAACAAACCTGTTATTGGATAACACGACAACCCTTAGTAGGACTGGTTGTCAGACTTTCTGGGTTCTGACGACCCGCAACGACTGTCAAAGATCCACGAACGACAGTCGGGACCAAATGGCTTAACGTGCTTTCCGAGGCACGGAAGGGTCTTGGTATGTAGGTCAACCATCCACGGGCCAATCGCGGGAAGCGTAGGTTAACCTTATCGATCGACCCTTGCACCTGTTATAAGATACTTAGCCACAAGTCCCTAATAGAAGTGCACGTTGCAATAAATTATTGATTAAAAACATTTGCCCAGGGCTCCGCCCTCGTTGATATCGGTTATCGCGTAAAAAAGTAGCCTATGTCCTTCTCCATATCTCAGGCTATATCTTTGCTAAATTTCATGACGATCGGTTCAGCGGTTTAGGCGTGTAAGCGAAACAGACAGACAGAGTTACTTTCGCATTTATAATATTAGTAGGGATTGACACCTTTGCCTAGCTGTGGGTGATATCGGACTATTAGACGGTAATACTGTCAACTTACAGACATATCATTAAACTTGATGAGCTCCTTGATCCTATTCACGATGTAGAAGTACCCGTCGTCATCATAATAGCCGACGTCTCCAGTCTTCAGGAAACCTTCCTCATCCTTACAGTCAGGGTTGATATTGTTTAGGTATGCTGAAAAAATAAACATAGGATTCCCGATGTCACTAAGTTGACGTCTCTCTGACTGATTTTCAAAGGTCGGTGTTGAATCGAATATTGAGAATCTAACGGAGTGCAGAGCGAATGAGCCTCAGCGCGTCGAAAAATCATGGTGTTTGCTTTTCACCTCGCAGCGCTAAGCAATGCGTTGCAGAACCAGTGCGCGTAAAAATCCCACCGCGATTTTATTACGTCTGTTGAACCTGGATTGGGAAGATCTCTCAAAACCACGCGCCACGCTGCGGTGTGCAGGACACGCGCCCCGTCGCGTGCCGCGTTTAGTAAGAGATCCGCCTAGCGTCATGTTAAACAAAGCCTATTTAGGTTATGTCTAACATAAGCAGATCTCTAAGAAAGCACTCCTGTTTTATCATTCGTTAGTCAATAGGCAACTCGAAATCGAGATTTTTGATTGCTATAATATCAACATACACAATCAGCCTTAAATGTTACCATTGCTGGCACACGGGTCTCCTCTCTGTGAGAAGGAGTGAGCCGTAATCCACCACGCGGGCCCAGTGCGGGTTGATAGATGTCACACGTTTTCGAATTTTTCCTTCCACGATGTTTTCTTCACTTTTTTAAGAGCAGAGGTAATGAAATTTAATGGAAAAATAAACGTAGGTACCTTTCATAACACTGGGTCCCTTGATACAGATCTCCCCTCGTTGATTAGGACCCAAGGGTTCCCTGGTGTTCAAGTCAACCACCTATATAAAAAAAAATATGCATTAAAAACTCAGCAGGCCACAGATGACTCCCTTCCAGTCTAACCAGATGCAGCTTACTACCAGTATTTTAAATGTATCTGCCATGACCTCCACAACTCAGTTACTGAGTAAAACGATACCCCTTGCGAGACTGGCTTATAGAAAAAATTATCTAAGATTGATCTGCCCAGCCTATTCCAAACTATATTAGGGGCTTCCAGACTAACCGGATACAGGTCAATACCAGTATTTTGCATGGACTGACTCCTTATCTGACCTCTACAACTCTGTTTTTGAGTAACACGATACTCCTCGGTAAGACTGACTGTCAGTCTTTCAGGCTTCTGACCACCCGTAACGACTGTCAAAGATCCACGAATGGTAGCCGGAACCAACGGCTTTACGTGGTTTCGGAGGCACGGGGTGTCGTTGTATTTAAAGATGGTCATCCATTCACGGACCAACCACGACAAGCGTAGCTTAACCTGATCGATCGACCTTTGCGGCTATTATCACTTAGAAAAACTTACTTTAATCACAAATCCATAGCCAGGCACACCAGAACTGCCAGGTCTAGATCCCTTGGGACAGTCCATCTCGTTGCAGATGCTGCCACCTTCAGACATTCCGTACAGCTGGAGGACTGACACCAGGTTGGGTAACCTGGATGAAAATAAAATAAATTTACAACGATCATAATTACAGTGACCTTATTTATTGATGATGTTCTTAAGAGAAATCAGATGCATAGTACTTGCAACCAATATGCTTGCATGGACCAGATGTGTGAACGTTAACGACGCGAAAGGAGTATGTAAGGACTGTAGCAGGTGACTTTCTCATAATGAATCTTACCTCTGTTTAATAGCCTTTACAGCCTCCTCCCGGATATAAGTACTCGAGGACACGATATACTCCACCGTGCTCAAGTCATATTTCTCCAAAATGGCTGACTTGATCATCTCCATGATGATCATCGGTGCTAGTTGCAAGAGTTTTATCTGAAAAGAGGAGACATGGTTAATTTGAAGAGTTCCTTATTTATTTTCAGTTTGGCTTTCGGCGAGGGAAGTCTACAGAGTTTGCTGTGAGTATAGTGACTGGTATTTGTCTCCGCAAACATCGGAAGGGGCCACCGTACAGCTGGTGATTTTTAAGATCTGGCTAAGGCCTTTCATACAGTCCCAATTCCCATACTGCTAGAAAAACTCGAAACCTTTGGTTTAAGAGGCTTGTCCTTAGAATGGTTCAGGAGTTTCTTGTCTGGTCCATATCAACTTGTTAAAATTGAGGATAATGTTAGCTGGTCTTCTGGTTGCCTTCAGGGTGCCATAAGGAAGTATTTTGGGACCCACCCTCTTCATTATGTACATGAACGCCCTTCTGAGGCTTAATATTGATCAGTCAGTCGAATATTATAGATTTAGGGTCGAGTATAGAATATTGAAGTAATCTGCTACGCTGATGATACAGCTGTAACTTTTCGTGGACTGGGTATGGACTACTTGGAAAGAGACTCTGGCAACAGCTTAAAAAAGGGATGAGTATCCTAACAACATGGCTTGAACAAAATCTTTTAACACTAAACAATAATAATAAGAATCATGTTTTATTTTAATCAACATGCAACCTGAGACTGACCTGTAAATTGCAAAATAAACTAAGAAAATATGAATTTTGTGGGAATTTTAGTGCATCCTTCTTATAAGAAACAAAAGAAAGTAAAAAATCCGTACTTACCTCATATTTCTGAATCGCCTCCAACATTGCCTTTTCCCCACCACTAGGATTGTAGACTATCGATGCACCTACTCTGAGACACGCGAGTGCATACATTAGTCCGTATGGATGGTAGAATTCCCTGGAGTTGTAGATACTTTGGCCTGTGTACCTGAAGGGGAAGATGTTAAACTGGGTCAAGAAAAATCTGAGTAAGATTCAAGCCTTACCCAAAAAAGGTATCTACTTCACCCAAATTCGTATTGTTTGCTAGCTAAGTAGATAACAGTGATATAATTTATTATTATTGTAAGAACATTATCAATAATACAGTAAGTGGAGAAATACGTATTATTGAACCTAACACTAAAACTAGTTCTCTTACCTACCTTGACTAAATTTATATGGCACCACTCGTTAAATACACCCTTTCAAACAAAATAAGCATTTTAGACAAAAGAAGCAGGTTTATAAATGACGGAGTTCTGAGGTAACAAACATGGAAATAAAAACATTCTAATTGAGAAATTCCTCCTTTATTCCAACTCTTTTAAAAACAATAATAATAATACTAATCGGGCATCTGTCAATGTCATACTAAAAACAACATTTTTTACATAACCTGTACATACAAGTATTGCTTAATATATACAATACTACCGCTAGAGCGGTTAATATATATATGTCGGAGAATCTATTCAGAATAGAGTTGATTGTTGATTTCAACATTATTGATTACTAAAAATATTTGTTAAATCCTAATTCAATTTAATTTGTTTTCATACATTTTGATATTGTGTAAAATTGAATTAATATCTTTAAAAGTTAATGTTTTGTAATAAGTTTTACGTAGCAGAGGTACGCCTCGAGCGGGGTCGAGGCTCCATCTTGACAGATTGCGCGCATGCGCGGGAGACGTGATCGGAGCGGGAATTTATGACGTTTTGGAAAATCGAGTTGGATTCTCCATCATTTTGAAGGAGTATTGTTTTTATGTGGCGAAGTAAGATTGGTGTCGCGAACCCGCTGCTATGACGTAATTGTTTTGAATAATAACGTTTAACTGCAAAGTTCAGTGGATTAAATACTGTAAAACTTTTAATGACATTTTAAGTAACAGTGAATACGTACTTTGTTTTGTGCTAGCATTTACCCCAATGACGCCCACTATACCTGTGACCACTAATGATGATGTCGAGATGAATATTGCCTCTCCAACATATATATATGTATAATTCCAGTCTAGATTCAATATCATCAGTCGGTATCTACAAAAATACCAAATAAAAATAAAAATGAAAAACTGATGACATGAGTGCGTTTTGGCGGAGTATTTGGTCGGTGCCCGTCAGTCATACTGAAGGTGATTGGATTCGTGTTGTTGAGCGGGCGTGTGATTCAATACCCAGAAATGGAGGCTATCACCATTAGTCCTCTGGATATGGCCCGTGCAGTCCGTCTATTGCCTAACTGGAAATCTCCAGGACTGGACGGACTGCACAATTTCTGGATTAAAATATGGTTACACAGGTCACACACTGGCATAGCTTCAGAATTCCAGTCATCTTTAGAGACTGGGTCGCTACCACTGTTCTTTACGACGAGCAGGTGGGTAATCCCACCTGTTCCATAAATTGGGTAAAACTGGGGAACCTAAAAAATATAGACCAATTACATGTTTACCGGCGGTCTATAAACTTCTTACATCCATTCTTAGAGCAAAAATTTCACACCATATTGAAAGCAACGCGATTATCGTCTCAGAATGGATGTGAGAGTGGGTCCCGCGATACGAAGGCGCTGCTCCTTATAGACATGGTCATAAACCAACAGGTTCGTAGATCCCGGAAAGATCTGTCGACATGTTGGTTAGATTAGGAGTTGTACAAAATAGACGCAACTCTACGCACCTTCTTGATGTCGTGTATGCGGCAGTGGAGGACGGTCCTTCTCTATCCAGGATATCGACGAATGCGGGATCGATGAACCGATTAGGATTGAGCGTGGCATATTTCAGGCCGATAGTTTGAGTCCGCTTTGGTTTTGCTTAGCCTTGAATCCGCTAAGCACACTGCTGGATGATTCAGGACTGGGCTATCGGTTGAGAAGAGTGGTTAGGTGATATCACACCTCCTTTACATGGATGATTTGAAACTCTTTGCCCCAACAATTCGCAACTGGTGGAGCTACTGAAGGTAACAAAAACCTTTAGTAGTGCCATCAGGATAGAATTTGGTGTGGAAAAATGTGTAGTCATGTATGTAAAGCGAAGGGAGGTTATAGAATCCGTGGGAACCCTACTTATGGATTCTATACACCTTAGATCCCTCTCCTCAACCGAAAGCTACAAGTATTTGGGTATGTCGGAAGCATTAGGCATCAATGCTGCCGACATGAAACAATTGTTGAAGGAACGCTTCTTTGGCCGCCTGAATAAAGTGTCAAATAGTCTTTTATCAGGCAAAACAAGGTACGTGCCTTCAACGGTTGTGTCTTGCTGGTTTTGATGTTTTCTTTCAGCATACTCAAATAGACTCAAACGGAACTTGATGCTTTGGATAGGAAAGTCCGTACATTGCTGATGGCATATAGGATGCATCATCCACGGTAATCAGTGATTTGACTGTACATCCCGCGGAAATGGGGGATCGAGGCCTTTTAAATGCTAAAACCCTCCACAACCGCGAGATTTGCAGTCTCAGGGAATATTTCTTTCACACTTACATGTGGATGCATTGAAATGTGGTCGCAGTGGACAAGGGCCTCACCCCGCTCTCCTTGGCGAAAGAAAACTGGCGCAAGCCTAAAGTACTGGATACTAACGATCGTAAAGAAGTATGGCAAGGCAAAGAGCTTCACGGCAGCTTTTTCCGGGCTCTTAATGGGCCTGATGTAGAAATTTTGGCATCTGTGTCCTGGCTGCGTTTCGGCGACCTCTTCGGGGAAACCGTAGGTTTTTTCTGTGCGATTATAGATGAAGTTATCATGACGAACAACTATTGGAAATACATTGTCAAGGATGGTACGGTTGACATCTGTCGAGCATGCCACCGTCCCGGTGAATAAATTGTAGTCAATAATAAGCCTGATATTGTGGTGATAGATTGACGAGAGCGTCGTGCAATGATTGTTGATATCGCTGTCCCTCATGACGAGAATCTCGTTAAAGCTGAGCAAGATGAGAATATCAAGTATCATGACTTAGCTCACGAGATTGTCGACATGTGAGATGTGGACTCAGCAATCATTGTACCTATAATTGTTACTATAAATGGCCTAATAGCGAAGAGCCTCAGGAGGCTCTCATTGCGCGGTTGGATCGAGGGCTTGATTCAGAAAGCAGTACTCCTAGACACGGCACGCATAGTCAGGAGGTTCTTATCTTTAGAGCCCTGACCACCGGGATCTTGGACCCTGTTCCTGATGCCGATGGGCAACAATTTTTTTTTAATATGATTTTTGTAAAAAAAAATTAATAATACTGTTACGAGCTTCGGGTTCGTGACAATTAAAAACTGCCAATAAAAATTACCAAAATCGACACTTTAATTAAACACACAAATTACAAGATACAATTTCACTATTGATGATCACTTTAAATCGCACTTCAAGATCACTTCAGATGTTTTCGCATGTATCGCTTGACCAATACTACCCGGTCCCGTTTTTTTTTTTTTTGTAGGGCATCTCGCAGTTGGCCTTGAGAGGCCGTGACTGCTCAACCGGTCATTCCTGGGGCTGCCATTAAGATTTTACACTCAATGCCTCCAGCCAGGGCTTACAAACTAAAATTTACAAGCTAAGCGACTGCACGCTGAGGGCACCCCCTGTGGGGTACGGACCTCGGCTCAGGGCGTCACTGATAGGGGGACAGCTATCACTATTGGGGACAGGCTGGATCGAAATTGGCATATTATTATTATAGGGGGAATTTAAAGCTACTGGCTCAGCTGTGGCGCGGGCTGGCGCTTCAACGAGCAAGGGTCGGTCGGGGTACTACCCGGTCCCGATCCGTTCCCGCCTTTTTATAGAGCCACAGAACATTCGGGAATCGAATCATCTAGAATCTTCGAGTACATACCGGCCCCGACTGAGCAGATGTTGATAATTCTAGAAGATATAATAGGTCTTTACCTATGAAATTGCCGTTTTGTATGAAAAAATTTAAACGAATTTTTTTAATGTATTTTTTATTTGTATTAATCGAAGTAATCACCCATGCAATCAATGCATCTTTGCCATCGCAGTGGCAGTTTATTGATGCCCTTCTTCAAGAAATCAGCTGGACGGGAGGCAACAAATTCTTCAAAGGCATTTTGTACTGCCTCTCGGGTATTGAATTTTTTTCCCGCCAAGAAGTTATCCAAATTCTGGAAAAAGTAGTAGTCTGTAGGCGCAAGGTCTGGTGAGTAGGGCGGATGACGGAGGGCTTCCAACCCCAGTTCTTGCAACTTGGAGACCGTCTGCTGTGCAGTATGAGATCGCGCGTTGTCGTGCAGGAGCAGCGGAGACGAGCGATTGACCAATGCTGGTTGGAGATGTGCCAGCTTCTCCATCATTGTGTTCAGTTCTTCACAGTACACATCTGCAGTAATGCTCACCCCGTTTGGTAAGAAGCTGTGATGAATCACACCGGCGCTAGACCACCAAACAGTGACCATCACTTTTCTAGGGGTAAGTTTTCGTTTAGGGCATTGTTTAGGTGCTGAACCAGGATCCAACCAACTTGCTGAGCGCTTGCGGTTATCAAACAGAATCCATTTTTCATCGCAGGTAACAATGCGGTTCAAAATTCCTTCATTTGTGTGTCTGTTGAGCAGTGCAAGGCACGTCTCGACGCATACTTCGCGCTGACGATCATTGAGTTCGTGGGGCACCCATTTGTCAAGCTTTTTTACCTTGCCAATTTGACGCAAATGGACCAATATTGTTTTGACGCTAACGTCGAAAGCTGCTGCTAATTCAGCCGTAGATTGTGTATCATCAGCTTCCACAATCGCCTTTAATTCGTCATTGTCGACCAAAGTCTTCGGACGACCGCGAGGTTCATTTTTCAGGTCAAAATTTCCAGAACGGAAGCGAGCAAACCAATAACAGGTGGTGCGTTGGTTTGTAGTGTTAGCTCCGTAAACGTCGTTGATGTTGCGTGCCGCTTGTGCCGCGTTGCTGCCACGACGGTACTCATATTCCATAATTACTCGAATTTTTAACGTATCCATGATGACGAAAAAGATTGAAATGCGATGAAAATGTAACACTAATCAATAAACAAAAGACTACTTTTGGAAAAAAAAATCCATGTTTTTAAAATAAAATTAATTTGAAATTAGAATTCTTACCCAAACAAAAATTATTTTGATTTGAAATGGCCAGTACTGCAAAACGGCAATTTCATAGGTAAAGACCTAATATATAACAGATTATCGAACTTGCTAGATAGATCTTGACTCAATTAATTCTGCTACTCGATACTAGATGGCGCTAGTGGTAACGAATTACTTTAGCTTTAGCGCGTAACAATACTAATTGGTATATGTATATATTGGCTAATGGGCTGATGGCCGAAAGCCTTGATCAACTTCTCTCCAGGCTCTCGTTAGGCGGTTGGATTAACGGCCTGATTCAAAAGGCAGTACTCCTTGATACGGCTCGCACCGTGAGGAGGTTCCTGTCTCCGGAGCCCTAATCACCGGTAGCTTTGACCCTGCTTCCTATACCAGCGGACCACAAATTGATATATTTTAAATGTTTCTTTTATATTAATATGTTTTGCATTATAACAAGTGTGAAAATAAATAAAATAATTATAATATTAAGATACTCACTCTTCTTTAATAATGCACTGCGAATTCAACAGAAAACCCAAATGAGTGCCCGGAACACCTTTGGATAGTCCAGTAGTCCCTGATGAGAACACTATTATAGGCACGTCCTCCCATCCGTTGACAGGAACTGGTTGAAAGTTTTCCAACTCTGTGGTCTCGGTCAGAAAGTCCTTGAAAAGGACAGAACCATCTCTTGTCTCTTTCCCGTATAAAATATAGTGTTGGATGCTCCCGACTTCGTCGAAGGTTGCTTTGTGAGTCTCGTAAGCGGAAAGAGAACAGAACATGATTTTTGGACGAACAATCTTGACTCGATGGAGCAGAGGGACTGTGAATGAAGAGAAAATAGTTAGGGCTGGGGATAGTGATAAGTGATTTTATCTCTGTTAGAAGGTTTGTACAAACACTTTTACATGTCAATCATATTTTTTTAAACTAGATGAGGTCGGCGTTTCCTATCTGACTACTCTGAGAAGAAAGGCCGAAACAAACTCAGAGGTCACAGTATATTTTAAAGTCCAGACATAATCTTGGTCAGATCATGTGAAGACCATGTGGATTGGTGTCTGAAATTATCTTTTGAGGATAGAACCACACAGATTGATTAGACCTCTCCAGTAAGTACACGCAGTTATCAGTAATCATGCAGCTCAACTCAGAACTTAAAGAGTTAATAATATACTTCGCCAGGTACTCTGAGACACTGGGCACCTGGGAGATGAGCCTACGTCATTACCGCTGCGTTACCAGTACCTACTGTGTAATAATAATTCCCCAACCACCTTTATAATAATAATTAATCATAATACCATAATTATCTCATTTTTATTTATTATTTTATTCCTGTATCTGTCCGTGACATCACAGTGGGCCCTATCAGAATACCAGCGCTGCGACACCTTTAAATGTCGCAGCATCATGCTGAGATAGGGGCCTTTTGGCCTCGTACAGTATTTTGTTTTTTTTTATTTTTTACTTTTTATAATATTTTAATTTTAATTTTTTTTTTTTTTGTTAAGCATATTGTGTAGTTTCTTTTTTTTTCCTGTGCGAGTCTAATAAATACGTTTTCTTTCTTTCTTTCTTTCTTTTTCTTTATTACCTGTGCGAATCCGATGAAACAATGTTATTGAATTAAGAACCCAATATGTACAGAAATGCAGTTTATTTTTACAAAACTGACAACTTTATCCGGTGCTAAGTTGTCAGTTTTATATTAAATACGTGTACAATATCTAAATCGAAATAAAGTTGTAAATGCAAAAACTGTCCATACACGTGACGTAACGTTCGTTCTAGCGTAACCTTCGGAGGTTTGCGCTAGAGCCAACGTTAAGAACAAACGTTAGATCACGTTTTGTAATGAGACGGTGGTTTTGATTTATTTGCGAATATCGAAATAAGTCGCATAAATGGCCTTATTTCTTTATTGCTTTGACTTAGAAGCTTGTTTTGTTTACAGGTTCAATGTATCCTAGACTTGCGTATTATAAATTAATTTAAACTGGAAACTTTAAAGTTGCCCCAAGCTCCGCTACTTTGACCGGTTGGAGCTTGTGGGAGGCCTATGTCCAGCAGTGGACGTCTTTCGGCTGAAATGATGATGATGATGCTTACCTTACCGTTAATTAAAATCAAAGTTGTACTACTGAATAGTTGTGTGGAAATCGGTTTTCATGGTATGGGCATGTGATACGGAGGGATGAGGAAAATGAAAGTTTTGAGTATGAATGTCGATGGCTATAAGCGTAAGGAGATACCAAAGACACGATGGAGGGACTGTGTGAATGATGATATAGTTGGAAAGGGGGTGACTACGGAGATGACGACTAATAGAGAAGTATGGTAGAAACAGATTTTTTGCGCTGACCACAAATAAATTGGGATAAGGGAGGAGAATGATGAATAACTTCCACGCGTTCCTGAGAAAAAGGGTTTGACAGACGGACACACGGACAACGAAGGGATTCTATAAGGGTTCCGTTTGAAGGACTTTAAACGAGACCATGACCTCAGAGTTTGTTTCGGCATTTCTTCTCAGGGAAGGAAATGCCGGTGCCCTCGAGTTTAAAAAATATTGACCAACAAAATATTGACGTGTAAAGCTTTTATATTATAAGATCTACTTGCATTAATAAACATTTCACTTCAGGTACCTACGGAACCCTAAAACTGATTAAAAGCCACTCACAGCTTCCATAGGTCGGATCCGTTGGAGAAAAAGTAGCGCCTGCGCACATAATCCCCATCACTGTAGGTAGATATTCAAAAATCTTCTCACTGCATATACAGACTACCTCTCCCTTTCCAATGCCCATACGTGTGAGCGAGAGGGCGACATCAGCTGTCATTTGAGCTAGCTCACCATATGACATTTGTTCTTCTGTGTCAGCATTGATCTGGGAAAAAACATATATGTACATCGATGAATAAACTCACGCCTTACAGAACGCTACCTGGTACAGTCCTTAAATACTCCTTTTGCCTCATTTACATTCATACATCTGGTCATACAGGCCCACCGGGTGCGAGTACTGCGAACTTGACCTTTCTGAAGAACATCACCAATATTATGTCCTCCTTGGGGTCCCCTCCAGGCGTTTCATCTCAAATCTTGCCTATTTATAAATGCCTTTTGCTAGTCGCTGTCATTCATCCTCTCAACATAACCAAACCACCTAAGCATACCTACATTTTTATATTTTTCTCAGTAAGGACATATAAATAATAAACTAAAATGCACGCTTTCAAAACCAAACTACATTAACATTAGTTTTTAAGACTGTAATACTAACAAAATGGAACCTGATTTCCGAATTAAACGATTATTATTATTATTAAAAAAGTAGAAAATAATTCAATTCAATTTAAAAGCGTGGGGTGCTTTTTGAGGTATTTTTAACTATTATTTATTTTCTATTTTTTAGTTCTGCTAACTACAAAAGCGTGATTTTTTCAGTTTTTTTTTTTTTAAATGATTGAATTGTCATCGGTCCTCGATAATTTTACAAAGTTTAAATGAAAGTAACGCGCCTGTCTCGGTTTGAACCCACGACGTATAACGCGTAAGTCGGGGACCGTTAGTACTGGGCTGAAAGTTATTGATAAATATATATAATAAATATTAATATATTTTACCAACTATCAATAAACAAATAAAATAAGCCTGAACATCACGCACAGTCTCGAACAAAGGTAACACTCAAAACTGTCCCCAATTATACGTCAGTGGTTACAGTTATGATAAAACACATTTTAATGCAAATTCAAACTTACACGCATGACTGAAAGTGGCTTTTACAAAGCAATGCCCAAAAAGATTGACTGAAAGATGATAGACGATACTATTTGACACCTGCGCACATTGAGCATTATTTATGCGGACGTTTTTGAGACAAGATTGACTGGTAGAGAATGCCTATGGCATTAAGTCCGCCTTTGTACCTTTTTGTGTGCGAGAAACTTCTCGACATGAATAATTAATTAATTTATTTATTTAAACTTAAATAAATAAATAAATTATTAATAATTAATAATTATAAATAAATTAGTTTTGAGAGCAATGATGATGAAAAAAATGACAGTAAGTAAAGCGTCTGCCTGAGTTCGAACCCACACGGCTAGAACTCGGAGTCGCGGCTGTTGCCACTGGGCCACCATTTCTCCTACAATACTGCAACAATACAACAAAATACTTTAAGAAAATGAAAACTTACCAAACCCGTAATATCCTTATTCTTAACCATTCTATCGTACACTTCTTTAGCGAAGTTGAGGTGAGCAGGAACCCTCCCGTTCTCATTTCCGTATCTATAAAGACTGTTTTTGAGCATGTTTTGTTATTGGAGATACGTCTTTTTGTTTCCAAATTGTTTAAATCAATCTGCGAAAAAGAGGAAAACAAGTTATTTTTCTGGAAATATAAACAAGTTTTCTACCAAGTTATTCTGAGGGCAAAATACAGAGATCGCTCCTTGAATTCATTTATTAATTCATAAGGGAATTAAGTATAATACGCAAATAACGATTTTAATATTGACATTATAACACTAGATCCTCATCAACAGTAGGTATAATAACCCACTTGACACAGTCCACTGGCACGTCTGCCATAATAGCATCATATAAGCATATCCTATAGCCGGGTACTGCCCCCTAAGATACAGGCCTAACCTAGTTTATGGGACATGGTTGAACCTATTGTACTTTCCTACCTAAAGCTAAATGATGATCTTTAATCTGTATACAGTGCAATGTACTTGAACTTTGTGGTAATAAACAATTATATTATTTTATTTTTATTTTTATCAGTCAAAATCTGAATCACTTTGAAGGATGTGCCCAGGGGGGGGGGGGGGGGTGCGGGTTGTTCGAAAGAGATACCGCGGCCCCTGGAGCACAGGCAACTGAGGGAACACGGGTGGGTTTTAGTCAGTAAAAGTCTGACACGCCCTCCCGCTCCACCCAGAGTGGGAGAAGTTATTTGATGATTTTCCACCAAAAAAAAAAGATAGTGCTAATCTATTGCTTCATGTATTATGTTCGATAATTTTGTCCGTTCATCATCATCGTCATCTGCCAGCCTTTTTTAGGGTTCCGTAGCCAAATGGCAAAAAACGGAACCCTTATGGATTCGTCATGTCTGTCAGTCCGTCCGTATGTCACAGCCACTTTTTTTCCGAAACTATAAGAACTATGCTGTTGAAACTTGGTAAGTAGATGTATTCTGTGAACCGCATTAAGATATCACACCTTATTAATCACCAACACAGGACGTCACAGAATTGACCCTAAATGACGTTACTAGGACGTATAATGCATGACCAACACAGGCAGGATTCTGGCCAATAAATACATTTGAATTTGAATTTGACGTCACAGAATTGACCCTACATGCATATTGCTAGGGCGTCTTATTAATGACCAACACTGGACGTCACAGTATTAACCCGAAATGGATGTTGGTTGGGCGTCTTATTAATTACCAACACTGGACGTCACAGTATTGACCCCAAATGGATGTTGGTTGGGCGTCTTATTAATGACCACCACTGGACGTCACAGTATTGACCCCAAATGGATGTTGGTTGGGCGTCTTATTAATGACCACCACTGGACGTCACAGTATTGACCCCAAATGGATGTTGGTTGGGTGTCTTATTAATGACCAACGTAGGACGTCACAGAATTGACCCTATATGTATATTGGTAAGGCGTCTTATTACAGACCAACTTAGGATATCACATAATTGACCCTAAATGGACGTAGCTACGTTGTCATTATCAAGACCGACCGACACAGGAACAGAACAAGACGTCGTTAGGTATATTTAGAAAAAATAAACAAAAAGATAACACTACGAACCTTTTTATCTGAGCACAAACACTAGCTAGTTATAAATATTCATACCAAAAAAACACTCGTTAATAAAAAATGAAAAAAATTGAAAGTTTTTAAAATATAAATCGAGCACGTCTCTCTCAAACAAAAATCAAACATCCACTAAATATTTATATTAAGAATATCTATTTTATTTGAGTAGACGTGGTCACATCAAAATTAAAGTGAAGAAGTGCCATTTTGAATCTATCTAGCCGTTTTCCAACTAAATACAGGATACATTTTTATCCAGTGCGCAAACTGTAACCATGAATTCAGCATATCATCATCATGATATGCTGGATTCATGGTTACAGTTTGCGCACTGGTTAAAAATTTACCCTGTATTGGGATCGGGTTACAGTCTAACCCCAAATTCATGATTTCAATCGAAAAATGTCCACTGCTGGACATAGGCCACCTCCAAGCATCGCCACTTCGACCGGTTCTGTGTTCTTGCATCCAACGGGTTCCTGCGGCCTTCACCAGATCATTAGTCCACCTTGTGGGAGGTCTTCCAACGCTACGTCTTCCAGTAACCGGTCGCCAAACTGCCCCAACGGCCATCTGTTCTGCGACCTGTGTAAAAACCACTACTCAGTGGCTGGGTAATACGACACCTATTAAGACTGGCTTTCAGACTTTACCCGTAACGACTGTCAAAGATCTACGGATGACAGCCGGGATTAACAATATTAAGACTTAAGTATTGTGAGAGCAATTTGTGAGTACGGTGATAAAAGCAAAATTGCAATTAAATGAAAGGAAATTTAAAGCTCACATTAAAAGTAAACTTTGTAAACTAGCGTATTACAAATTAGAGGATTATATCCAAGATAAGAATGCTTGGAAACATGCTGGTCCTGCTCCATAGGACAATCTAGAGTCTAGACAAAATCAAACTGGTTGCTAATTGAATTGTACATATAATTAATTATATTTATGACATTGATTTACACTCAGTAATTATTTTAACTCACACACTGACTCATTACTTGTTAATATTGTAGGAAAATCATACCTATACTTACTTTTACAATGTTTGTAAATGTGTGAACACCATGTATCTATCACAGAATTAATTTATCTGATTGCTTCAATTTGATTCTTTTTACCCATTTTGGTATGGTAATTTTATTCTGGGTGTACCGTTTTCACACATAATCATATAATGAATGTAAATATTGTACTTGAAACATTTTAAAAGAGTAACGGTGGAGTTTCTTGCCCATTCTTCTCCATACGAAACTACATTTTGTAAGGGGCGACTAGAATCAATTCTATTTCAATGTAAATGTTGACGTTCAAAAGTGCCTTTTAAGTGCCTATTTGAAATAAATGCTTTGACTTTGACTTTGAAAGTATTAATAATATTTAAGCCGTTTGTCTTTTATTTTCATATTACCTCACTGAACTAAAGTATATTTTTATCATGGTTTGATAAGCAAGGAAGTATGCTCCAACATGCACTGAGCCAGCGTGGTGAGATACAGCCCATTCCAAGCAATGGGAACATTATTTGCAGATTATGCTATGCCTGTAAAAGTCTAAAAACGGTGATAAAACACATAGTGCGGAAACCGGTATAGTCCTAGAACTTTTCGAAACATGTGACATCTAGCAACCCGCACTGGGCCCGCGTGGTGGACTTCTGTCTAGTCAGTTCTTGTCACAGAGTGGAGGCCTGTGTACCAGCAGTGGGAACATTACAGACAGTGCCTATGGTGGTAAGGTTCTCGTGATGCACCATTGAATTACTTTAGTGTCGTTTTAATCGCTTTAAAGCGTGAACCTTCTGAGCATTTTGTTACTACTCTGCCCACGTTTATCTATCCATCTATTATTTATTTATTTGTTTAAGGACAACCAACAAAGCTTACACCAAAAATACATGTTAAAGCACTTAAAAAAGTATTATAAATTATAGCGTAGCCATAATTAAAGGCTGCCACGGCATGCATTAAACATAGGAGTAGGAAATTAAGTTACAAAACAGACATAAATTATTTATTAACTTATTTATATCTATCCATCTATAATATCTTCTATAAATAAAAACGTGCAACAAAAATGACACAATAAATTAAACTGATGACTCTGTATGCAAACGAAAATTTAATAAAAGAAGTAACAATAAACCTTTTTTAAAAAGATTCGGGACTTTTGCATTATAACATTATTGGTGGCAGCGGTGGGATAAGACATCCCCAGTGTCCTTAAAATGGTAAATACGTCGCCGGAAATAAAAGTTCGTGTTTGTCTGTGTTCTAAAAGTGCCCAGTGATTGTGTCGCCTAAAAGCACCCCAACCCGAACTCATCCCATCGAAGGTCAATAATACTATTCGACCTGGTTCCAAAAGCTGCATATCGCCGCCCTGGGTCCACTGCGTAATAAGTGGTACAACGTTGTTGGGTAGCACTTGCTGCACCCAACCATACTGTATCCAGCGCCGACCTGACGGCAACCGTCGGCTTCTCATCCATACGTCTAAGGTAGATGTAATCCAACAAACCCAAAAATAAAGAATTCCTACGAGCTGTTCCTGTAAGTCCAGATTACTCTACCCTGTGAAATTTTGTGTTGTGCGTTAAGTGTGCGTAACTATATCGTGTTATAACCCCGTGTGTTAATTTAAGTTAATAATTATTACAAGATTAATCCTAAAACATTCATAATAAGATTCAAGGTAACTTGTTAAGTAGCTTACGCTTCGATGTCAGTCGCCCTTATCAATTGCGCATAACTTAAACATCCGTAGCTCACGTTATTCTCAGAACCGAATAACTTTTGTCCATACCAGTAATTTACCATCAAGCCGATAATTCCCGAGGGGTTAAGCAGAGGTGTGTAGTTTTAGTATTCCCTATTCATTTACAAAACAAAAATGACGGCTAGAACTGAAGCTAAAAGAGAAATAAAGGGTGATGAGGAAATCCAATTAAGTGTTGTGCTAAAATTTATTAAACCATTTAACGGCGATAGAGACAAATTAACAGCTTCCCTAAGAAACTGCGATAGCGCAATATCCTTGGCGTCTCCTCAACAGGAAGACGTCGTTTTTAAATATATATTAAGTCAACTAGAAGGCAAGGCCGAAACCGCGTGCTCTATTAAAGATTTTGAAACATGGGCATCACTTAAAGAATTTTTGAAAAATCAGTTTGGTGAACGTAAACACTATGCTCATCTGCTCACTGACTTGCAAGACTGTAGACAAGGAAATCTAGTACCCGTTAGCCAATTTTCCTTGAGAGTAGAAACCTGTTTGCAAAAGCTTCTTACAGAAGTTACTGTTTCCAATATGAGGAAGACCGAACTTCCTGGTAGATTAGCCGCGATGGAAGATCTCGCTCTCCATACATTTATATTAGGATTAAACCCTAGAATCGCAAATATTGTGAGATGGAGAGACTACAAGACCTTAAATGATGCCATTAATGCTGCAATATCCGAAGAAAAAATACTGCAATTCTCCTATCGCAATTTCAACAGGCAAAAAGGTACTGAAATCTGAATCCGTTAAAAGAAGTGAAACAAATATATACCTCAAGCAAAAGTTTTTATCAGAGGTAACAATGGTCGACCCAGTGTTTCTTTCAGTGATTCTTCTTTCTGTAGATACTGTAAAAAGCCAGGACATATTCTTGAAAATTGCAAACTGCGTGATTTCAATAATAAAAGATTTTCAAACGGCCCTCAGCCATACTCGGCTATTTACTCCATTTAGACCTTCGTCCTTTAATTACAAACAAACAGACGTTAAAACAGGATCTCGTGTAAACTTCACTGATAATTGTGAAGAGAGGGTAGAGATGAAGTAGATGAACCTATTAATTATGCTAATTTGTACGTAAAAAAAATGTCCCGTTTAAGTATCGCACGGGGCTAACCCATTTTAATCAAGCCGATACTACCCTTATTAATATTAGGACCAATGGACAGGGTAATCAGCCCCAAACTCACGGTCTTTCCAAAAGTAGGACCACGCCGCAGGGTAACCAGCCCCATAAGGAAGGTCTGAACCAACAAAATATTAGGAGCAATGGACAGGGTAATCAGCCCCAAACTCACGGTCTTTCCAAGAGTAGGACCACGCCGTAGGGTAACCAGCCCCATAAGGAAGGTCTGAACCAACAATCCAATTGTAAACCTGAAAAAGAACTTAAAATATATGAAATCCTTACCCGAAAAAGATACTTACCTTTTATTAAATTACAAACAATTGTAAAGAAAAATCCACTTACCTTCTTGATAGATTCAGGAGCGTCAATCTGTGTTCTGAAAAAGAAAAGTATAACAATTACTCTACAATTAGAAGATAATGTCGTCAAAATTAAAGGAATAGATTCCAAAAATGAAACTATGAAAAGTGTAGGAAGTTTTAAACTACAACTACAGTTCAATGAAAAACTAAGCATAACCCATCCTTTCCAAATATTTTAAGATATAAACTTACCTTACGATGGTATAATAGGTACCGACCTGTTCACAAAACATAAGTGTCGCATTAACTACCAGACAGACTGTTTAGAAATAAATAACTTTAACATAAAATTATCCTTCGATGAACCATCATATGTCATTGAGCCCCGTATCGAAACAGTAATAGAGTGTTCCGTGAAAAACCCTGAGTTGAAAGAAGGAATGATATTAGATCAATTTAATTCCGATTCCCTTCTTATACCAAATTGCCTTGTTAAAATAAAGGACAATAACAGAATTAATTTGACAGTTGTCAATGTATCCGAAAAACCAGTCCACTTAAACGCTAACCTTATGCTTACCTTAAGTTCACTTGACCTTACTCAATGTAATATAATACAACATAATAGATTAATTAATAGCCTTGAAAGGTCCCAGCAATTATCTGAACTACTGCGAACATCTGTCATCAGTACTCCGATATTTTTCACTTACCAGGAGACCAATTAACCTGTACAGATGTAATTCAACACGAAATAAAAACTAATTCCTCATAGCCAATTAATGTAAAATCGTACTGATTTCCAGAAATACACAAAGAACAGGTCAACTCTCAAATAACCAAAATGTTAAACCAGCAAATCATTAAACCATCAAAATCCCCATGGTCATCCCCTATTTGGATAGTGCCTAAAAAGGATGACTCCACCGGGCAAAAGAGGTGGAGAATAGTAATAGACTATAGGAAATTAAATGATATTACTATTGGAGAAAATTACCCAATTCCCCAAATTAATGAAATCTTAGACCAATTGGGTCAAAGTAAATACTTTACAACCCTAGACCTAGCTTCCGGTTTTCATCAAATTCAAATGTCTCCAGAAGACGCCCCCAAAAATGGATTTAGGTCAAGGTCATTTTGAATTCAAGTGGATGCCGTTTGGTTTAAAGAATTCACCCGCAACTTTTCAGAGAATAATGAACACTGTCTTGTCTGGTTTACAGGGTGTTCATTGCTTCGTGTATTTAGATGACATCGTCATATACTCGCATGATTTATCTTCCCATATCAAGAAACTTATTCTCGTCTTTGAAAAGTTGAGAAAATTCCGCCTTAAACTTCAGCCGGACAAATGCGAGTTCCTACGAAAAGAAGTCGCCTACTTAGGCCATGTAATAAGCAGCGAAGGCGTTAGACCTAATCCTGACAAAATAAAAGCTGTCGTGAATTTTCCTGTACCAACATGCGTTAAAGACATAAAATCATTCTTAGGTTTAGCGTCATATTATCGAAGATTCATACCAGAATTCTCAAGATACGCAAAGTCCCTTACTGCCCTTCTGAAAAAGATACTAATTTTTAACTGGACCAATAATTATCATTTGAGCAATTGAAAGAGAAATTGGTAACTGCACCAGTCCTCATCTACCCTGATTTTACTAAACCTTTTATTTTAACTTGTGATGCGTCAAATTATGCCATTTCAGCAATATTATCCCAGGGTGTAATTGGAAAAGATCAACCAATCGCTTTCGCGTCAAGGACACTTAATAAAGCGGAATGTAATTATAGAAAGAATGTCTAGCCATTGTGTATGGAACCAAAACATTTCGTCCTTACCTTTTCGGCCGTCAGTTTAAAATATTAACAGATCATAAACCCCTAAATTTGATTTTTAACTGCAAGGATCCTGGATCTCGATTAATCCGTTGGCGCCTTAAATTAGAAGAATATAATTATGAAATTCAATATAGGAAAGGTAAGTCAAATACAAATGCTGACGCTCTTTCGCGATATCCAATAAACCCTTTAGAAACCATAGAGGAAACTCAGACAAATAAAACAATACCTAATCCTGAAAATGTCCCCACTAACCCTGATCAAATACTTACCGATGATGCACCTCCTTCGCAGTCTTCGCCGCAATCAAATCCTGGAAGCTTAGACTTACCGGATGATTTTGTCCTGCCTGAAAACCTGGAACTCCCCGATGACTTTAATATACCTACACCACAATCCAGTGAAGTCACTAATGATGATGACACCTATTCCAATTGCCTTAAAGCTACAAATAGCAGATTAGTGACATTTGATACCAAAATCCTTGAACATAACGAAAACCTTTTAAAAACAAAATCAAAACATATTGTGATACCTACCTCAATTGACTTTGATGAGTCAAACCGTTATATAGGGTGATTGGAATTTGGCAATTTGGCCATAATTATGCAGTTTACATTAAATTTTGAGAACTTCCGAAAAAAAAACTTAAAAATTTGGTTAAAAAAATTTGGTAAGACTTCGTCTAAGACAACCATGGCTTAAATGGTTCTAAATTGTCTATACTATCTTCACCTTAAAGCTTTGCACCCATCTTCCAATCACCCTGTTTATCTGAAATTATCGGTAATTTATCTGAAAGTAAAGAATTCCTTGCATTGGAAAGAACTCTATATTCATTCTTGATATCTGAAAAAGAGAACACCATTCATTATTTATTATTCATTAAAGTGTATCATTATGAAACAACTACTTACGATGATATTTTTAAAAGTCTGAAAACCTTTTATCTGTATTACCTTTTATCTGAAAATTTAAATGAGTTTAGTATCACATATTTCAGAAATCCGTTTGATAGCCATAATTTTATGAAGATATATAATATAATCACGTAGGTACCTATTTCATAATACAAATATAATCATTAATATTTACAAAATATTATAATGTATCCAACAATGAGCGAAATCGCTAAAATTATGCGTGAAAATCATGATATTCCTATTTCAGGCCACTTAGGCTCTAACAGAATGTTGAAAAGAATCCACGAAAAATATTACTGGCGAACTATGCGCAGTGACATTGAGAATTATGTCCGTAAATGTGTACCATGTCAAGCTAATAAAGCGCTACGTCAAACTAACCGTGCACCGATGCAGATAAGTTACCTAGTCTAATAGGGGGACTGTAGGTACCTACTATGTAGTACATGTCTTTTATATAACTCAAGTTAGTAAAGTGACATTCCCAAAAAATGCCCGCATTGCTTTCAATATCAGAGTAATCGTGGTTACATATTTTAGGTAGGTAGGTACCTATAATAATAAGTGACAGTCCCACAGACTGCTCGCAGTACTATACATTTATTGCAAAGTGACATTCCCAAAAAATGTCCGCATTGCATGTTGTAACTTGGTACAATACCTAATCACGTTTTAGTGGAGTGACAGTACAACAGATTGCCCGCAGCGCTAGTCAAATACGTGAGAATATTTTTTGTAAAGCGTCAATATGTGATAACACGACAGGTTAACCACAATATTATGTTTTCGAACATGTGGGTAGTTGAAAATTTTTAGCTCTGCATAGGCGCCCGGGCAGCGGCCGCGGCGGCGCCGACGCGGCGACGCGGCGACGCGGCGACGTGCCGCAACTTGGTGATCTTGACCTTGAACGTGAGCGTGACATTAAACGTAGAACCTTAATTTCTATGATAATCTCGAGGACAAAGCTGAGTATAATTTACTATGAAATAGTTAATATCTAATTTTATACGATTTTATTTGCATTTTTACGACAATGTTTGTTCATATATTATTCGAATTTATTACAACAGATTTTAACCCGTATCGGATTGCAATAAGAACTATTATCGCTCATAACGACAATATTTAAAGTTACCAGGGCCCTACGCATGATGTTTTGGCTTTTAACCGACTTCAAAAAGGAGGAGGTTATCAATTCGGTATGTTTATATTATTTTTTATGTATTTTTGGGCATAATTCCGTCATATATGTATAGACGGATTTGCCATTTCATTAATTATGTATTAATTAAATGGCATAATTGTGTAATTAATATTTAATTAATTATTATGGAGTTGTGGCATTACTGTCTTTACCAAAGTATTCCTTATTTACAGCTTGCCTAAATCTAAGTGAGAAGGAAGATCATTATTGAAGCTTGTTGCGGTACGTGAGAAATGGCCGCTGCCTGAATTCTACGTGATGTGTTCGCAGTGATCATTCTGAGAAGAGTTGGGAACAATCGATGGAGCTATTGGCGATATTGGTTCCGTGTGGTGCTGGACGTAAAAGAATAGCATCATCCCATTTCTTCCTGCGGGTGTCGTAGAAGGCGACTAAGGGGCTTACCAGAGAATGCGCAGCAGCGTTCGCTGTGCATTTTACCAACATACTGCGATCGCCAACCCGCCTGCCAAGCGTGGCGATTAAGTATGGCAATCCCCTCCCCGTTTGGAGGAGGCCTATGTCCAGCAGTGCACGTCTTCGGCTGAAATGATGATGATGATTGGCGATATTTCATAGGAAAGTAATATCATTAACATAGCGTCTGTTTTTCAGCGGTAGGCAATGGTATCTTTTGCAACGATGAGTGTAATCCATTGAGCATTGCCTCGTCTTAAAATCTATACTCCATTTGAAATAAGATTAGACATTTAACTAAAACTTTTTTACAGTCCGATCAACCGATTTTGACTTCTATCGGCAGACTACCTACTTGATATACTACAGTACTTAGGTACCGAGATTTTTTAAACAAACTCAATAGTAGTATAAAATCAAAATTAAAATCAAAAGTCAGCTCTTTTTGAACGTCAAAAATTACATAAGACAGTCCCCCCAAAACGCCCGCCCTTCACCACTTCCTAGTGCTTTAGCTGGGAAGAAGAAGTAGCGCAACAAACTCCCCAGCAGCACAGCTGTCTGTTAAGTTAGAAGAACTTGATTCTATACAATAGTAGGTAATTAAAATCGTAATTTTAATTAAACACAAAAAAAAACCGCGAAAATCTGATATCCAATAGTTTATATTGGATATCAGATATTCGCAGTTTAATTTATTTTCTTAACGTAGTCTCTACATTGTATAGGTGCGTAACATACATATTTAAGAATAGAAATATTGAAAAAATAAATTCCATTGGTCCTTCGAGCCGGATGAAAACCAAAATTGGTAAGTCTCATCATCTGCCTGCCTCTTTCCAACTATGTTAGTATCGGCTTCCATTCTAACCGGATGCAGCTGAATACCAGTATTTTACATGGAACAACTGCCTATCTGACCTTCACAACCCAGTTATTGGGTAATACGGTTATGACTAGTTGTCGGATTTTCGGGCTTCTAACGTGGTCCCGGCTGTCATTCGTGGATCTTTGACCGTCGTTACTGGTATAACGACGGTCAAAGATCCACGAATGACAGCCAAAACCAAAGGCTTATCGTGCTTTCCGAGGCACGGAGGGGTCTTGGTATGTAAACGTCACCCATCCACGGACAAACCGCAGCAAGCGTAGCTTAACCTGATAGATCGACCCGTGACGCTGTTTTATTTAGTCACAAGCTGCAAGGCTATTTTTCTTTAATATTAAAGTATGACATCCATTTAAAAACATTTAGTTGGACGAAGTTCCTTATCGCACACTTGGCAAATGAGACCTAGATCGAACAAGTGTACCTACCACATATTTTTTTCATTTAGTTCCTTTAAAACGTTCTTATTTTTTTAAATCGTCCCAAGTCGCCTCGCATCGGCTACCTGCGCTACAAAGCGCAGGTAGCCGATGCGAGGCGACGTGGTAGGTCGGGGGAACAAGTCGTGGACAGAAGGTAGTACGTAATATATAGAGAAAGGACCTTCGTTACAACCGGATCAGTCCATCCAGTCTGTCCCTCACTGCCCTCTACCAGCGATGCCCCAAGCCGAGGTCCGTACCCCACAGGGGTGCCCTTAGCGAGCAGTCGCTCTAGTTTTAAGTTTTTAAGCCCTGGCTGGTAGCCTTAATTCATAATTAAGCAGCCGACAACATCATAGGTTGACCTCCAAGATGACATTACCCAAAATGTTAAGCAGCCGACAACATCATAGGTTGACCTCCAAGATGACATTACCCAAAATGTTAAGCAGCCGACAACATCATAGGTTGACCTCCAAGATGACATTACCCAAAATGTTAAGCAGCCGACAACATCATAGGTTGACCTCCAAAATGACATTACCCAAAATGTTAAGCAGCCGACAACATCATAGGTTGACCTCCAAGATGACATTACCCAAAAAACAAACAAAGAACTAACGGGTGTCCCGCGAGACCTCTCAGCAATTTATTTTTTATATTTTTTAAAGTTTCACATCCATTTCAACTTTTCATTTAATTTGTTTAGTTGTAGTTTTATCTTGCGTCTTATTTTCGCAGATTAAATAATTTTTCTTTCTCTATTTCTGTTTCCCTAGTACCTACATAATTATATAAGTACTTCAGTTAATTAAAAATTAAAACCAATAAAGTATTAAAAACGAAATCAGTAAAACTGTCTGGTAACTGTTTACAATACTAACAAAAATCCACCTCGAAGACATTTCATTTAATTTTTATTCCAATTCCAAGGAACCCCAAGAGCATTCACCTCAAAATATCGACCAACATCCACAAAGGACTAAATTATAAATGGGTTACCCCGTACAACGACCTACATTGAAGTATTGATCGTAATTCTAGACCTGCGCAGTGTGGCTAGCCATTTTCTAGACTTATAGTCTCCTTTGTCTGCCTAACCAGTGCGCCACCCGCCCTCTGGAGAGCAAGACGAGTTCGGTCCTTCGTGTCTCTGCCACCCTAATACTGGCTTGAAGGACCAGCTTGTCCTCCTTGCGGTCCTGCCGTACTACAAATCGCTATTAAGGATGAGGGTACGTGTTTTAGGTTATTTTTTATTTAGTATTTAATGTTTTAAATAAAATCCTCTGTTCTAATATCGAGTCTGTCTTACATAATGATTTTCGAGGACGTAGGTTTCGATTAACTATCATACTATCATACCTAATCTCCTATAAATATAGTAATTCAACTATCATTGTCAACCGTTTTCTGGAATAATTCGGCTTATAATAAAAAAAAATCTAAAATATTTTTATTTCGTTTTTTCATGTTCCTGGTGGATTAGCAGTCTTCGTCTCTGAAGTGGTGTCCAGTGGTTCACGATGACGCGTTGGCCTTCCAGCCGCCATCTTGGATCTGGGCTCTGCGGTACTGCAGTGACACGACTTAAAGATGGAGGTCAGTATTTTATTTATCAGTTTTGCTATTACCTAGCGCCTGTACTCTCCGAAGTGGTGCACTTACATAACGCGAGTTTTGCTTAAGTCCAGTGACAGGGAGTGAGCCTGTTGCCATTAACCGGGCACAATTCCAGGGGAAAAACCTGATAACACTCGGTAATCTAACTCAGTTATATTGTGACAGCCGTTGTTAAATATCAAGATTATCAATTGACGTAACCCTTGGTGGAAAGGGCTGTAAGTAGTAGTTGTGATCATGGTGTAAGTTTACCAAATCTTACATATTCCAGCGTACAAGAAGATAGTGATTATAACAATCAACTTTCTAACATAAAATACATTTGTTTTTACAGATCAGTTATTGAGCTGCGTCAGCCACTCGTCTCTGAATGCGGCAGAAGCACCCCGGCCCGAACACTGGGGTCACGCTGTTCTAGCTCCATCGTCCGCCGATGGGGTGTAAGTGGCTCTACCACCACTCTCGGAGCCAAAGTCAACCTCACCTGCTCGCGGTACACCCTGCTAAATCACCAACGAGGCTCTGGCGAATCCCTGGTCTCCCCAATAGACGTTGAAGAAGCGAGATGGAAGATGTGAAGCAGAGGGAAGGGGAGCAGGACGAAGCTATGATAAGCTTTATTCAACAAACTGGGGACACCAAGGAAATATTACTGCAGGGATGGATTCAACAGGAGGGGTGCAAAGACATGAATTGATGGTGACCTGATCGATTTATTTCTTTGAACTTCTCTCGTTACTGACCTTGGGTCCGTGCTTGTACAATATTAAGAAGTCTTACCAACTCTTAATCATAATAAAGATAAAATATTGTAAGTTTATTCTAAGCTAGGAAATTGGTGTGTTTCCTTACTGTTTATAACATAAAATATTGTAAGTTTAAGCTAAGCGAGGTAATTGGTGTTTGGTGTTAATCCTTACAGTTCTAAATATAGTCACCTTATTTATTAAAAAAATATATAAAAATGTATTGTTTTCATTTGAAATTACCCCACACCACACTAACTAAGTTGGCTGTAAGTAAAGGCTATGCCAGCTCAATCTTTCCATGTCTTATAGGAGTGATGGATACTACAGCATGAAAAGCTCATGTTGTAGTATTCATCAGTGTTATTAGACATAGCAGGTACCAGGGAAGAAGGAATAGTTAGGAGGGTTGTAATTTGCAGCCGCCAGCTTTGTGGCAGTTCAAAATACTAGTGCAGGTATACGTACGAGTATATATGCTGTTCATATGTATATGCTGTTCATTTTGGATGCGGTCTAATAGCCCCATGTCATGACTATGAGGCTATTTGCTTTTGATGAGAATGAGAGTTTAAAAGTGGTGCCTTTAATAGCTATATGGCGGAGCCAATTATCGTGGTGAAGGAAGCAACAACTGACGCAGAGCAATGAGGAGCTTGCAATAAGACAAAAGCAGACAATTATACTGCACTGATCTCAAATAAATTGGAATAAATTTAATTGCGGTGACGACGTTCAGACATTTTCAGTCTGGAAGGCTGCGAATATTTAATGTTGCATCATTTGACTCACGTAACCAACATTTTCCAGGCCTGCATTGCAGATATGGTATATGGTATCGATTGAAACCTGCGCTGTGTCGTTAACCTTTTTTAGACTGCATTGCGTCCAGTTCTTTTGTTTGTATGACGTGTGGGTCTTTCGAGCTGTATCCGGGTGACACGGCTCAAAGGCTTCCCCTACTATTCCGCGTACTGCAGGTTTATATATACTTAAGTGAGTGTTTTTAAATATTTTTTTGGCCTTTCGTAGAATTTGGCGAAAAGGGTTTGAGTTTTAAATTTAGAATTTGGAACAGTTTTTGTTACTTTCTGATACCGCGGTGACTTGGTGGTTCGAGTTTTTATAAAAGTTTCTAATATTATTTCTAACTTTTCAGGACCTTTTCTGTCGAGAAGTGTAACCCACGCGTCTTTGAAGACGGCTTTGTCTTCGGCGCATTACTCCTCATCTGCCATGCGTAATGAGTTGGACCTTCGACACGGTCTTAGCTTCGGCCATCGGCGCACCTAGCTTACCAGCCCTACTATACCGTGTTAGCTCGAGTAAAAAATGAAGGTATGTATTTGAGTATCACTTTACTTTTAATCACACTTGACAGTTACAGAAAATGTGAAACAAAATTCATCATTTTGGGTTATTTGTGGGACCTGAAGAGGTGACTAGGTCGTGGTTAGGATATAGAAACACAGGTACTTCTTGAAGCAATCATGCCCCGAGAGCACCTGTGTCACCCGAAACGACAGGGAGCCGTGCCTCCTACCGGCCAGCCAGTAGCCACAGCGGCCAGCGCTCGAATATCGGCCGGACTGTCCCGATGGTGGCGGAGCCGGCGGTAGAGCGTAAAAGCCTGTCCTGCCATTCCACCACCAGGGCTGCGCGAAGCTGTGACCGACGCTGCTCCAAATGTCACTGCGTCAGCCACTCGCCCCGCACCCTCGCGTCCTCGCGCCTTTGTTATAGTGACGCAGGTACCTTCGCCTCGAGGTCGCAGGGCGGGGATCCGGCTAGTACACAAGCCGCCTCGTAGGAGATCGTGGGATACCCCCTGATAACTCTGACGGCCATCGCTCGCTGCGACTTCCGCAGGACAGCGATGCTGCCGGCCGTCGGGTCGGCCGCCGAGATTGGGGCCCCATACAGTAGGGCCATCGATCACACGATCCCCACGTAGAGCCACCTTCAGGCGGCGCTCGGTCCCCCAGATTGGGAAGCAGCGTTGATAGCGCCCCAGCCGCGCCCAACAATTTGGGCGCCAGCCGCTGGAAGTGGGGGCCGAAATCCCACCGGCTGTCGAGCACCAATCCAAGATATTTCATGGTGGACTCGACAGCAATTCGAGACCCCCGACCACGATAATATGTGATCCCAGTGGCGGCGCCCGCCGGGGGTCATGAAAGACCATGGCCGCCAACTTGTTGAGGGCCACCTCCAGGTTTTAAGGGCCACCTCCAGGTGTTAAGGGCCACCTCCAAGTGTTGAGGGCCACATCCAGGTGTTAGGGCCACGTCTAGGTATATATGTATGAATATGTCAACCTAGTGCAAGTCATCCAGCTTGGCAGACACAACTTTGAGAAAGAAGCCGACAGGAGGATCCAGTTAGTTGGGTTGGGCAGCGTTTGGAAAACTTCGTCAAGTCTTCTCGTCACCAATACCGCAATGTTTGAAAAGTAAGGTCTTCAACCAGTGCGTCCTGCCCGTGATGACATACGGTGCCGAAACGTGGACACTGATAGTTGGGTTGGTCCACAAATTTAAAGTCACTTAGCGCACTATGGTGCGGGCTATGCTTGGGGTTTCTTTGAAGGATAAAATCAGAAACGAAGTTATCCGGAAAAGAACTGGAGTTACCGACATAGCTTGCAGAGTAAGTAGGTTGAAGTGGCAGTGGGCTGGCCATGTTTGTCGAAAGACCGAAGGCTGATGGGGCAGACGAGTCCTGGAGTGGAGACCGCGTATCGACAAGCGTAGTGTGGGACGCCCCCCAGCTAGGTGGACCGACGACCTTAAAAAGGTGGCTGGGACAGACTGGATGCGGAAGGCGGAAGACAGGGTGCTGTGGCGCAGCATGGGAGAGGCCTATGTCAAGCAGTGGACTGCGATAGGCTCAGTTGATATCCTTGAGAAGTAGTGGCGAAACAAACTCAGGGGTTAAAGTCTCTTTTTATAAAGTCTCAAGATCGAAATCTTTTCATAAAAAACAAAAGAAGTAATTCATACAGACTGCGTACGTCTTGCAATTTTCTATGAAACAGCAGATTTCTTTTTGATTGATTGAAAATGTCTCTACCTAGCGTAGACATTTTTAACATTTTACATATTTCTGTGGTTACAGTTTGCACGTCGATGTATTAATGTGTATAAGTAAAGATATAATCTTATTCAGATCATGTGAAGATTTTTAGCTTTTACCTGATTGTTGAGAGTTAGTATACGGTACCATTTTTTATTGAGTGGTTCGGATCGTCCCACATCGAAGTATTGATCGTGACCTGCGCAGTCGAGCTAGTCTTGTTCTAGACTCGTTTCTTTGTCTCTTCAGTGCGCCGCAGTGCGCTACTCGCTACCTCACGAGCCAGACGAGTTAGTCCTCCGCGCTCTTCGTGTCCTGCGGGGCTCCGGGCTCTGCTGCTCTACCACGTGCGTGATGGTTGAAGATGAAGGTAATTTTTGTATTTAATCTTTTCATTTCTAACCTCAATAATGTTAAAATATTGATATAGGTAATCAATTGAAAGCTAGTACAAACTTGGCCTTGCTGCAGAATAATTTTACAGAATTAACGAAGTGAAATGTGATATTAAGGGGAAACTAGTCGTGGGCTTCCAACTCACGGGTGGGCCTGGCTAAAAATCACGCTGTCTCACCAGGCTTCGTGTCCGACAGAGTTAGTATCAGTGATGAGCAGTTAGACGCTAGTCTACACTCACAACGTTATTGACTCGTGAGATGCAGGATCATTTATAGTAAAAAAAATCGGGAAAAAATTAAGAAAAGTCCTTTGGAAGATCGGGTTTTATGAAAAAGCCAATGCATAAATCAATGATCAATAACGTTTATTGAACTTTTCGATAATTCAACTTTATCATTACCGACTTGGTTTTGGAGGTTTTACACTTCTTTTATTACTATGAAGAACATGGAGGAATATGGAGGACTACTTTTTTAAGAAAACATCTATGTACCAATTACCCATGTTTGCAAAAATAAATGATTTGATTTGATTTTACTTAAACACGCCCCTAGATAAGTACAATTAGCAAGAAAAACGAATCTTTGTGGGCTCCTAACTTTTTAATGGGTTTTTATTGTATTCTGTTTCCGTACTGACAATATTAATAATGAGACAAAACTATACCATATTTTACTTTGGATGTGCCATGTCAGACAGTGGAGTAAAACACTCCCGAAGTTTGTATGGAAAAAATTTGGACTGGGTCCACCTTAAAGCGCTTATATTTAACTGGAGAGCAGTAGCGGCCCAGACAGTGGTAAGGACCGCGACTTACGAGTTGTAGCTCGTAGGTTCGAACTCCGACAGGCGCTTTAGATTGTATAAATTATTTCATCACAACTGCTCTAAAAACGGTAAAGAAAAATATTGTTAGGAAACGGACATGTCCTAGAACCAAAAATTCGAAGGCATGTGACATCTACCAACCCGCACTGGGCCTGCGTGGTGGATTACGGCCCACTCCCGCTCACAGAGAGGAGGCCTGTGTCCCAGCAGTGGGAACGTTATAGGCTGATTATGAATTAACTGCAAATAAATTAATTATTCCGTTGTATTTTCCAGGTCCTAGTAGAGCACCGTCGCCGACTCGTCTCTGAAGGTCTAATGATTTCAGTGCTCCTTTTTGAAGATGGCCATGACCTCAGTGCTCTCATTATCGGCCCTACAAGTAGATTCTTCGAGTCACGGGGGCATGGGGCTCAGCAGCCCTGAGTTACATATGAAGGTATGTGTTCAAGTTTTACCTTTTTGTTACCATTGTAGAATAATGACGATTGCTTCCGTAACACGTAGGTTTTTTTAAAAGATTGTGGCTGTTAAGCGTAATATTTGACGCAACATTTGTTTGAGTGGTTTGTTTGGGGTGAGGCGGATGACAGTTTTGTGATTGAAACGTATTTATAGCTTAGTCGGCTCAGAAGTAAAAAAAGTGCGTGGAGTCCCTCCGCGCGGAAGAAGAGAAACCGACTCACTCTCTTTCTCTCTCCTAGTTTTTACTTTTGTGTATCTTTCTTTGTCTTTCCCTCGATAGCGTTAAACGTTTACCGCAACCTTTAGCGTTAAACATTTAACTCAACCTTGTTGGAAGTCGCATAAGAAAGTTTCACTTCAAAACATTCAGTGTGTATGTATGAATGTGAGGGGAAGTATTGAATGTCGATAGATTAGGAGAGCCATGACACAAAACCGCCAAAAGTGGAGAGATTTGGAAGAGACCTACACTCAGCATTGGGTGACCAAGGGTTGAAGAAGAGAGAAAGAGAAAGAGAGAGAGAGATTAGGAGAGATGATTGTTGAATTTTGCCCTGAGACTAAGCGCAGGTAGCACGGCGGATGTTTTCTTGTAGCGATTTATTTTCGCATACTGTATATTCAACGCTCGGCTGCATTCGTGCAACCGTACACTTCAATATTAGATTGTCGTGCAACAATGCCCCGTATCCATGTCAAGCCTTCTCCGTTCATTATTTAATTATCCTTGTCTTTGTTTACAGGTCTTTGTTTGACAAGCAGCGTCACCCACTGATCTGAAGGGGGTCGGTGTAGCCGATGCTGCATCAGCCTTCCAACCAAGCCTCACTCGAGCGTACACCGATGGGGTGTAAGTGGCTCTAACAACATTCTCGGAGCCAAAGTCAACCTCACCTGCCCGCGGTACACCCTGCTAAATCACAAACGAGGCTCTGGCGAATCCCTGGTCTCCTCATTGAAGGAGATAAGGTAACACACAATTTTTCTCAGTTTTACACTATATCTAGTTATGTAAGGTTAGGTAAGTTTGTACTTGTGTATGAAAAAAGTAATTTTAAGTCCCTAGACTAAAATATATAAATAAATATAGGAATGTGTTTTTTAATTCACAAAACCTCATCATCCTATATTCCTACCTAATATGGCACTGTGTCGTGGTCCCAAGCGGCAACTGAGGATTGATCAGATTTCTGAGCTGATCTCCTTAAGCTAGGATTGAGCTCACGACATCTGAAGCATGCGTGCTGTCTGCTGGGACATGCGTGCCGCCTGCTGGGACAGGTTAACTCAAAATATTTCTGGTTCTTTTCTCAAAGGACCAGTCTTGGTGCTACCTTCCATTTTGAATGGTCTGGACTTTTTTCGCCGCTTCTGCTCAGGTTGCTCAGGGTAAGAAGCGAGAGAGGAAAAGTCAAGTAAAGGCAAAAGCTTTACACGAGTGTAAATAAAACTTTTTTGTAGAATAACAACCGACTTCTTTAATTTTGGAAGCCGGTATTTTTTAGGAAAAAAGTTTTTATTTTCTCTTTGTAAAATCAAAATCAAAAGTCATTTATTCAAACTAGGCTGAGAGTCAGCTCTTTTTGAACGTCAAAATTACATAAGACAGTCCCCCCAAAACGCCCGCCCTTCACCACTTCCTAGTGCTTTAGCTGAGAAGAAGAAGTGGCGCAACAAACTCCCCAGCAGCACAGCTGTCTGTTAAGTTAGAAGAACTTGATTCTATACAATAGTATGTAATTTTAACATTACTAAAGACAAAACGTAAAATTAAATTATTTTCCAGATGTCAGCTAGCACACGTCAATATACCAACAAAACATTGTAACTAAACTCAAGCAGATATAAATAATAAAAATAAAACAGTAATCGCAAACTGTAATAATAAAGTTGTAATAAAGTTGTGCCCGCTTACATGTTCAATGCTGCATTATAATAAATAATAATAATAATAAACCATTTATTTTCAAGTTACATAGACTCATAATAATAGGACAAGAACACACGGTCACATTAACATTAATCAAAATTACATACAATTAAATTGGATAAATTAAAAAATAAACAAATAAGAATAAAATAAGCATTACAAATTAAAATTGCTTATTTCAAACTACGCTACGCGTGCTACGTGTCGCATCGAACAGTGAGTCACGATAGCACAATCGAGCCTTTCCGCGAGCGCGGCCAGCATGCTGTTGGGGCTCCCCCGCACGCGCCGCACCAGCGAGGTGCTACGCTTGCGCATTGTTGCGTAGAAACAATCTACGCCGGCTTCTGCAAACATCGTTGATGCGCTACAATAGCGGGGGAGCCCCATCATCATCCTAAACGCGTTGTTAAACTGGACACGAAGGGCACTGTACGATTTTTGGGTGTAGTCGGTCCATAGACTGCATGTGTACAGTGTGGTGCAGTAGGATCTAAAAAGAGTTATTTTAACTGCTGTTGAGCACCGAGCAAACCTACGGATGACCATATTCGCTCTGATCGACAGCGCCCTCCGCTCCCGCTCAATGTCCGCGTCGTCTTTCAGGGTAGGTGTCATTAGATGGCCTAAGTAGGTACTTAAACTCGTCTACCCTTTCTAACGGTAAGCCATTCATTGTAATTGGTGGCATTGATCACGGTCTATTACTATTTATTTATTTATTCACAAAACACATACTACTACACACAAACATATTACTTTTCTGGGCCCACCCTGGAAAACCATGCACTGACTCTTTTTTACATTATACAATTATGTTCATTTAGATTTAACTTGAAGTAATAAATGTTAAGCTAAGACCTTCGGAGTAAAATAAATAAACAGTTAATTACTAATAACAATGACAAAACCATGGCCAGCAAGACGACGAAGCAGCACCCGTTCACGAGCATAAGGCGAGGATCAGCCATTGCCCGCTTCGCCATATTTGAGGGAAGGAGGCAACCCGATAGGCAGTCGCTCCATGCAAGATGATAGTAATCAGCTGCATCCGACTAGACTGGAAGCTCACCCCGACATAGTTGGGATAAGGCTAGGCAGATGATGAGTCTTTAAAGTAACATAATTTATTCTGGCAGGACGTCGTGGCAAAGGTCGAAGAGGGGCGGTGGGTTATCATTGGGGGCGTGTGTATTTGCAACGCAGTGTGACGCCATTTTGTTTCCCCATTGCTCTATTGAGACGAGCGTGGTAGATCTAAGGGTGAACGTCTGTTAACACAATGGGGAGGGACGACAGACGGTAATAAATCATAAGACGCGTCCCCTATAACAAAGAACTTCTATTAATCTTTTTGATGTGAGATTTCCAACATGGTTTGGCGTCAAGAGTTATGCAAGGTATTTGGCTGTAATAACCTGACGCCAGTGCAAGCCGATTTTACGAGTACATTTAGACTGGGTGGTAAACGCAGTGTTTGTTAGTAAGGTCAATGTGAATTGATTTTGACTCATTCGGTTTGATTTTCCACTTTTGTGTCCACTCATTATCTTTGAACACAATCACTTTGTGGCTTGATCCGGTACCCATATTCTTAGTGATTTTTAATTTGTTTAGAAAATGGCTTTTGGAATATTACTGTTGCGTGGCATAAATATAACAATTACTGTCTCATATATCTCACATGGAAGCACTGATTGTGACCTGCGCAGTGTAGTTAGTCTTTCCTACATCGAAATTCCTTGTGCACCGCCGCGCGCCGCAGTGCGTCACCCGCCGCTTGTCGTACATGGATTGTCCGATTGTTCCCCTGAAAAACTATTAATTGGTTACAAACAAACTAGTATCTTTTTATAGGAACCGTTCTAGACAGCTCTACAGTGGCGTGTCGTTCACAGTTAGGAAGCAGTCCAGTGTTCCTTTGTAAGTATTTCTTCAAACAAAATGTAACTGACAAATTACGTCACATTTGGAAAAAGCCTATTGACTTGGTAAGTGCATTGTTTTAAAGTTAAAGCGATTTTGATACATAATGATTAGTGACTGTGCAATGAGTGACGACTCATAATTATGCAGGTTTTTGTGAAAACTGTGTGTCAAACGTAGTTGTCGTAGTATGGGCATGTGATGCGGAGGAATTAAGAAAATGTAATCAGGATATTTTTGAGTATGAATGTGGATGGCTGTAAGAGTAACGGAAGACGAGACATGGACTGTGTGAAAGATGATATGACTAAAAGATAAGTATGGACATGTTGCGCCGATCCCAATGACTTGGGATACATGAGAAAGATGAGTGCGTTAAAGGGGGATCAAAGAAAGGGTGTGCGTGCTCAAGTAGCAATCGATAAAAGTGTGACGTTGCTATGTGTGTCGCCAGTACCACGGGTGGAAGCTAACGAATATTTTACTCAGCAAGATTTAATTGCCTCTGACATGCCCTAAGTTGAAGCAACAATACAAATTGTACCGTCTAAACAGAAGACGAATAGCTGCTGTATTGTTTCATGACGAGTTTGTCGTTTGTGCCGGATCACCGAGTTCGGCAGCCTTACAATACTGTGAAGGTAGTCTCTGTATTTCTTTGTTTAATAAATTTCAAACCAGCAGAACTGCATTAAAGTTATTCGACTTTGTTGAGGCAGTTATCAGAATTGGGTTAGACAGAACGAACTTTCATTATTCATATTCGCCAGAACGAGGGAAAAAGATTTGTGGCTTTAGGTACTAATTAGGTAGCAATGGATTTATGGATGCAAGAAGTACAGGAACGGTCGATTTGGCGACGCTTTGGTGCGGCTTATGTCCAGCAGTGAACGTCTTTCAGTTGAAATGATGATGATTATGTATTTATAGAGACTTTGCCCCTTGTCACCTCTAATTGTTTTCAACGATATTAAATCATATTTTCTCTCAGTTTGCAGGTCCCTGTTGGGCGAGCAGCGTGACTCACTCGTCTCTGAAGCTGAGGCTGCTACTGGCTATCTTTCTGCCATATCCCACACGACCCCACTTGAGCGTACACCGATGGGGTGTAAGTGGGGTGGCTCTACTAACACCTGCGGAGCCAAAGTCAACCCCTCACAAGCCAATGTGCACCCTATGACAAGGTCATTGATTGTTCTCTCTAAAACTGATATAATCGTTTATGTTAAGTTATGGTTAGTATTTAAGTTGGCGTTCCAGCCAACCACTCCAGAGGGTCTAGACAACTGGCAATCGCTTTCAAAACGTTTCGTATTCCTACAACGACTTTTAACAGAATTGACATAAGCTTTTCGGTAGCTTATGTCATTGTCAACTGTATATATTCAAACTTTTCCATCATCGTTATCGCTGACAGAATATCAGATTGTCATCTGTTTTACATTTTAACAAAAAAATAAACACTTTCCAGGTTCCTGTGAGACGAACAGCGTCAGCGGGGTGTAAGTGGCTCAACCAAAACCTGAAGAGCCAAAGTCAACCTCACCTACCCGTGGTGCACCCTGCTGAAAATCTTGACGAGGCTCTGGCCAAAGTATAATTAATGTAATTGCTACCTGATCTCCTCATCTTCAAAGAAGCGAACTGGGAGGAATAACTTTAGTTTAATTACTTTTTACCATTAATTGTATAGAATAATGACTACTGACACTGCACTTAATTCTTGAGTATAGAAATAATATGATAGTCTTAAATAAAGGATGATCTCGGGATAAGTAATATACAAGATAGTTAAATAGGTTTAATAATAATAATTAAGTAACCAGTGCGTCGTTTTATTTAAATAATCCCTAAACACACTATTTTAGTCCTAGTATATGACAGATGATGGTCTAAGCACAAACTAAAGCCTGTTTTGGACTGCAGACTACCCTGTCTAACTGCAAAGCAGTTTGTAGGCAGACGTAGCTCCTATTTCACCCTCGACGCAAAAAGTGGGGCATTATTTACATAAACATAATTAATACTTTTTCACCCATTACGCTAACTAAACCTTTCATTGACATTAGTGGCCCAGCGGCATCGGCCCCGGCTTACGAGTTGTAGGCCGTGAGCTCGAAGCGAGGCAGGTACTTTACTTAGTGTATTTAATTTCATCACCACTGCTCTCAGAACGGTGAAGGAAAACATCGTGGAGAAACCTGCATCTCCTACAACTAAAAATTCGAAGACTGACATCCACAAACCCTCACTTGGCCAGCGTAGTAGACTGTGGCCCACTCCCTTCCACACAGAGAGGCCTGTGTCGTATAAGTGGGAACATTATAGGGTGACGATGCTAAGTAATTCGTGCATTCTTTCAATTTCATCTTGCAAAATGTACACCTCTCCAATTTTTTAACGTAAGGTTAGCGCGTCTCCCTTAAAACCAACCCTGTTCGTGAGATATAACATAGGGACATCGTTCCCTTATAATAAAAATACATCTCACATCGAAGTATTGATCGAGTGTTCCGGCCCTGCGCAGAACAATTACACTATTCTAAACCTAGACGTCCTTTGCGCATACTGCAGTGCGCCACCCGCCGCCTGACGTGCACGTCGAGTTGTTACTACGAGTTACCACCGGACTTTGAAGCTGTACCAGACTCCCAGGTTGGTGCAATACTTTCTATGTTTTTCTTTCACAATACTGACTGAGAAAATCTGGAGTTATAAATTAGAAGAGGTCTGTAAATTCCATTTAGTTTTTGTGATACCAGCGGGACCCTATGAGGCTCCACCCTCCAGCCGTCCGTACCATTGTCACTGCTGTATCTTTTGAACCGTAATAGTTTCGACACTTGAAATTTGCACAGAGTGTGTACTACTGTGGCAAATAATTTTATGGTGGTACGAATCGCTTGGTCGGTTTTTTTTTGAGCAAGCGTGTTGATCAATGCTCGCGTGTGCTCTGTATATGAAGAGGCCCTTTCCCTGCAGTGGGACAATAATTAGCTTGTTCTATAATTTTTTCAAATTCTTTATTTTTCTTCTTTTACATAAAGTATTATTACTTCTTACCGGTTGTCAAAACATTGTCATGATTATTATGTAACACTCGGGAAAACCGCGTGGCTACGCAATGTTAACATGCATTATTTAGGCAGTATATGCGCCCTCGCAGCCGTAGTCGCCGCAGGAGTCGCCCTGGGCGTCGGGAATTCCCAGGCTGATTCCCGGCCACCGTCGGCGCGGGTTTGTGGATGGCGACTAATGGGTAGCTCGCTGTCCGGTAAGGACCAAGCCCGGGTCGACGGCGCGGCGCGTTGTGTTCCACGCGCGCCTCAAAGAGATGTCAGCACCAACTGGTGGGGTCCGCAAGGGCCGATGCCTGCCAGGGGTGCGGGTTGTTCGAAAGAGATACCGTGGCCCCTGGCACACAGGCAACTGAAGAAATACGGGTGGGTTTTAGTCAGTAAAAATCTGACTGGCCCTCTCGCTCCCGAGCGGGAGAAGTTTATTGATGATTTTCCATCTTAAAAAAAAAAACATCTGAAATTTGAGATAGTACGTCGTCCATCATAGGCGGAGTCTGAGCGGGTGTTTGTCTACGATAGATAAATGTGTTACGTCATTCTTTGTCCTCATTGGCCTATACATACGAGCTTGGCTGTAGATGTAGGGAGAAAGCTAATAACGTAAAAAGCAGTGAAGGCGATATCATTGACCAACGGAGTAGCAGTATTTTCTCGACGGATTCACGTGTTTAGGGTCCGTATCCGCCACGCCCCCGCATTAATATAAAACCCTTGGTTATTTACTGGACAGCTTAGCATTAACCCAGTGAGATATATCAAAAGACTCCGCCCAATATTACGTGATAAGATAAGATAATTATATTTATTTGCCCAATCATGTTTACACATGAAAGAATAAAATGCATGCAGGATAACGTTAAAAAAATAAAGCGTCGGCCATGTTTGCCACATAGTATGGCATGCAAATATTCCTGAGACCGTCTTTTGGTTTCAGGAATTACCAGGTCTGTTATTTTGAAATATATTTTTATTTCCAAAACTTCAGTAAAGTTGCAGTTATATCCATGTGGTTCGCTCCCTGAACTAGGTGATCCTGTAACACAGTGGTCAAGGGTTCTCCAATTACATAGATCAGCATGTGAAGGCTTAGACTAATCAAACATTGAATTGAAAACAAATGTTAAATACTTAATTTCCAAAAATTACTACATTAACATATTATAGTAACTACATACATAGCTAAGAATGACTTAAGATAAATGGAATGAATGGCTTATACTTTGGTTCCGTTTAAATATCGGGATAAAACGTATTCTATGCCCTAATCCAGGTCATGGTCTACCCATGTGCCAAATTTCATCCAAATTCGTTACATCCATCCAAATATACAAAAAATAATGCTTTCTCTTTATCTTCTATCTACATAATAAATCTGTACACTAACTCTTTCTGTACATTCAAAATATTTCGAAAAAAAAATAGTTGGGGTGGTAAAGGAAATTTTTGTCTGTTTGTCGGAATGTCGGTATGTCGGTTTTTCTGATTATCTGTGAAAAATCACGTGAAAATAACGAAACTAATATGGTTAACTTTCATATTCAAATATTGTTTATAACTCGGAGTATATTTTAGTCGTTGTTTCACTCAATCAAAAGATATGATCAATTTAAAGTGTTCAAGAAGAATTTAATTACGTAATGTTGAAACACGTAACGACATCTATTGACGGGAAACGGTACTAATGAATACAACATGTAATAATAACACATCATTCTCATAAAGGTTACTGTGTCTGTGTTATTTCAAAAAGTAATGATACTGATTACTAAAATCGCTTTCCGTAGGTGGTTGATAACCTGTGGTAGGCATGTTACGATTTGGATGATATTGTTCACTTTTTACGCAGTTTTTTAGTTTTTTTTAATTGTTCGACCAGTGTTTCCGAAATTATGTTCAAAGCAGATGGAAGCCAATATGGTATTTTACTATAATAAAGGAAAAGTTTTTATCCAGTGCGCCAACTGTAATCATGAATTCAGCATATCATTCGAGACCCCCTAGCACAGACATTTTTCGTCGGTTATACAAAAAAAAATTTGCTGTTTCATGCATTTTGACCGCGTAGTAGTAGGTAGGTAGGTAGGTAGTAGGTATTACACTTTTCTATGAAACAGTTGACTTTCTTTTTTGTTTAACCGACGAAAAATTTCTGCGCTGAGGGTCTAGAATGATAAGCTGAATATCATGGTTACAGTTTGCGCACTGAATAAAAACTTTTCCTGTAAATGAGAAAAAATCTAAAAATATATTATTAAGATAGCTTAGGCAAAAACTTTTTTTTTTTAAAGTCAAAAGATTCTTTTTTTTCAAAAAAGTTTTTATTTTTCACTTTTTAGTTTTAGTACCTACCCTACACTAATTCGAAATTTCTTCATCCTTGGGGTCAAAACCATACATATTTATGCGATAGCAGCAATCGTGGTTGATTTGCTGTAATTTTCTGAAGAGTTCCGTTGTCTGTCTCCGAAACTCATCAACAAATCTAAAAAAAAATCTATCTATCATGAAATTTATATGGGACTATTTCGGAATAAACCCCTTTCGAACAAGAATTTTGCTAATCCGTCTATATTATGACGGAGTTATGCCCGAACATAGGTACATAAAAAGAAAAACAAATATAAACATGTCGAATTGATAACCTCCTTTTTGAAGTCGGTTAAAAACCAGTCGGAAAATGTTGGTTTTAGTTCATGAAATAACAAAATAAATTTTAAAATTTAATTCAAAGATTTCAGTTTTTTTAATTTGTATTTGAACACCATGAAATAGTAGTAATATCACCTGAATAACTTTGTACTTTTATTATTTTCGTAACCAAAGTAATTTTTATTGAGATAGTATCTTACATTCAGGAACAGCAAACCAACGATAAGTAGAGTAATAACTCAATTTTTAATTATAAAAAATTGTCATACAAAATATCAATACATTTGTTTAGACACAGAAAACTGACGCTATACCCACAGAGGAATCTAATGGCGTCCACTGCGTCCAGCGTTTTCGGCAAATTACGCTCGAAATATGAAAATGTAAAACTTAAATGCATTTTTATGGCACTAATCGATTCAATGCAAATTTTGTTTTTTAGTGGGTTATTAGCATTTTAGAATCTAATTAAGACAGTTTAAAAAAAATGGGTGTGATACCCTGGAACCTATATACTATAAAAGTAGTATTCATCCTAACGTAGGGTATAATTTATAGGGAGTTTTGGGAGTAAAAAGAGTAAGTAGTAAATAAATGTGCAAATTTTCGTGATGTTGGTTGATGATGGTTTCGAGGGAGGTCCAGTGGCGAAAATCAGGAAATAAAAATCCAAAATTACGGCGATAACTACTGGTGGATCTGAGAATATAGGTTGGTATTCACACGGACAACTGTAGGTATGTCGGTGCTCTTTCGAGAAACATCGCTTAATTTATTTATCTATTTGGTATCTCAAACAAAAGATACATAGAAACAACAGAAATCACAATAATAAAATATTGACAATTTAATAGTTTTTTGCCTGGTTTTGAATTTTTTTTCAACAGCTCTCTTAAGTTGGGTAATGACCGATGTTACGGGGCGTAATGTAACATTCGCAGCGAGCATGTCGTTACGCCGCCGCCGCGCCGTGTGCTAAAATCAGTGTTGCTCGCTCGCATGTTTTGCCGTACTGACTGCACGAATGCTCGCTTGGTAACAGGTTAGGTGCATTTTGCCCCGTGACGCCGGCTAGTATCCACCGCATGATCTTTCTTCATCGTGATAACGCCGCGGTCCCACGGGCCGTTAACTGACAGGTGGCGCCAGGTGTTACTGCACTACCTGTCGAGCTACCTGTCGAGGCCTATTGCAGTCCGTGTTGAGCATTCCCACTGCTATGGTTTTATTCAGTGGTCAACATTTGATAAACAAAGCTATAAGACACGCGCCTGTACGAGCCGAGACAGGCGCCCGCCCCCGCGCAGCGCCACCTCACGCCGGCGACAACTGGCCACCGGAGACCTCATCGGCATCGGATGTTCCCACTGACTGTGACAAAGTGGGCCGTGAGAACGTGGAATAACGCTTGAGCACACTCAACCAGACGCGCAGTCGATTTATTGATATCTACGGCAGGTGCACATATATTATAAAATAAGCCTCGACCAGGCGCTTTGATTTATATTTATTCTCAAAAATCTAGACGCAGTGACTGCAATTGAAAACTGTGGTAGGTTCCTACCAGACTAGATCGGAAGATTCTTTCTTTTTAATAGAGGAGTGGTACCTACACCATCTGAGCGAAACAATATTGTTTTCCGACATGCACGCGAACGCAGTCGCAGGCACAGCTAGTACATAATATTAGTTGAATTAGATCAACCTAAATATAATTGTTATGATGTTCCAGGTCTTAGAGGAGGACCAGCATCACCCGCTCGTTCCTGATGGCAGTCAACAGTGAGAACTGGTCCTTCGAGCCTCCGCCTGGGTACCCAGTTCGGGCGCCTCACGGTTCCCGGCAACCCAGGATTGGAGATAAAGGTATATATATCTTCTTCTCGTCTTCTCGTTCGTAAATTCTCGACAAATTTTCTAGTACGTATGTTGAACCAGGAATATGCCTTTACTGGATCGGACAGGGTTTTTGTTACATGCTATATAGAGTATGAGTGAACTTTACACCCTGTTCCTCATACCTCTATATGCCTCCCTCTGATTGGCTGACGCTTTACGCGCGCTTTTTTATGATTATGATTGGTCAAATCGATTTTTAAATCCTTAACAGAATTGTATAAAAATATGAACATTTTTGCCATTCGACACATTCAGCGGCGACCTACCTTGAAGAAAATACTCTAAATATACAAGCAAGAAGTCTCCAGTGCTTTCATTGCCCGCCCAAGGGGTCGTAAGCTGCGGGATGTGGCACCTGTGCTGCTTAACGCTGTCGCTCTTCGAAGAGTGAGATAGTTTAAATACCTCGGCCATGTGGTTACCGAGGATTTAAAAGACGATGGGGACATCGAAAGGGAGAGGAGAGCGATGGCGGTCCGCTGTAACATGTTGGCACGCAGATTTACAAGGTGTAGTTTAGAGGTAGAGATTACACTTTTTAAAGCATTCTGCCAAACTCTCTACACCGCAATCTGTGGGTCAACTACACGCAGCGGGCCATCAACGCTCTCCGAATACAATATAATAACGCTTTTAGGGGGCTGGTGGGGCTCCACGCTACTGTAGTGCGTCTGCGATGTTTGCGCTCGCGCACACAGACGGCTTTCACACTGTGCTGCGGCGCTGTATCGCGTCGCTGATGTTCCGTACGCGTGGGAGCGCCAACACCATCCTGAACGTGCTCAGCCACAAGCTGGACAGCCCCCTTCTGGGGCACTGGGTTCAAGCACAAGTGCGCGTGCTCGGGGCCCCAGAGGGCGGCAAATACTTAAATTTATAGCTTAATTTTAAATACTAACATAGTTTTAATTCGTTCTACTAACAATATGTATGGGCCAAATATGCCTGAAATAAAAAGATTTTATTTTATTTTATTTTATAATATCTTTTCTTCTTTTTGATGAGATAGTGGTGGTATCACAAGGAAGCCCTTTGTTTTTTTCAAAACAGTATGAACTATGTATAGTTTTCTCACCGAAAACAACTCGCTTATTTGATAAAGTCAACACACGTCAAAACAAAACAAAAACATTACTTTTATTAGGGCTCGTTGCACTCGTTCTACCTCAATAACTTGGACTTAGCTGCCCCTCTCCAAATAGGGATGTAGTACACCAAAACAGATTGTACCAAAGCGATATCAAGAAAAGTTTTTATCCAGTGCGCAAACTGTAACCATGAATAAATTCAGCATATCATTCTAGACCCCCAGCGCAGTTTGTCTCACTGTTTTTAAAATCCAGGTTAATTTCCGGATCCTGTTCAGGTTAAGGTGAATTACCACGATAATCTCTGATCAAGCATGATACCTAAGTATTTGGTTTGTGTGACTTTATTAATGGTACATACAGTTTTTGTTGTTAATGTTACCACATGCGTGAATTTTGATTAAAAGGATTTGAATATATATAGCACTGGGCCACTGGGCACTGGGGCCCACTCCCTCTTACGGAGATGAGGCCTGTGTCCCAGCATTGGGAACGTTATAGGCTGAGCATGTATGTATGTATGTGAATATAGATAGATACAGGTACCTACTGTAGAGATTATAGCCTATTTGGTTAAAAAGACATTAATTTAATTTATGAATAAAATATATCTGCCTACTGCATCAGATTTTGCGGGCAGGTCAAGGAATAAACATAATATAACAGATGTATTGAATAGTAGAAGCATTCTATGTAAAATGAATGAAGTTAGACCACGTTTGACGGCAGCGACCCGCGGGATGTTCACGCGCACTACTTTCAACCCTCGATGTTAAACCGAGCGACGAGAATCCAACAGAGTGTGACAGCACGTCGAACAAACACTCTGTTCGATTTTCATCTCTCGGCACTAAGCAGTGCGTTGAAGATCCAGTGCGAGAATAAATCCTGCTGCAATTTAAGTATGTCGCATCATTAAGTATGTCGCATCATGGCGACCGAGATGCGAGACATCGGATCTTCTAATTTAAGTATGTCGCATCATTAAGTATGTCGCATCATTAAGTATGTGCATTATGGAGATGGCGACCGAGATGCGAGACATCGGATCCGACATAGTTTAGGTAGCTGTGGGCACTGTTGTGGGTACTCGAACGAAAAGATGATTTGAATTTAAAATAACTTTTATAAACTGGCGAGTAACAAATTAAATAAACATGTGCATCGGAAACATTACACGTGCGTTGGTACTGAGCGTTTGCCTAGACTGTCCGAGCTCGACTGTCTTGTGTAGTTCGTGAACGATGAACGAATAGGAACCATTTCTTTGCACTGTACTAAAAGAAACGTTTCCGAACGCCAACTTGCAATCGGTCTATTAGTTCTAATAGCTCCTCGTACATTTACTATTAGTTCTAATAGCTCCTCGTACATTTACTATTAGTTCTAATAGCTCCTCGTACATTTACTATTAGTTCTAATAGCTCCTCGTACATTTACTATTAGTTCTAATAGCTCCTCGTACATTTACTATTAGTTCTAATAGCTCCTCGTACATTTACTATTAGTCCTAATAGCTCCTCGTACATTTACTATTAGTTCTAATAGCTCCTCGTACATTCACTAAGAGCCATGTCTTATGTCCGTGCGAGAACGAGAATGACAGCGACTGATTTGACTGATACGATTTCAATGAGACTTTTTTGCTCCGTGATCTATGGAAGTACTGACTGAGAGCGAAGACCGAATAGAGCCAATATAACTAATAGAAGGAACTAGTTCACTGACCGAAATGAACTAGTACGGAGCGATCTTAAAAATGACCGAGCAGGCACAAGACTAGTAGACTGTCGCCGCACTCGGTCTCTCCGCCATCGCCAGTCGTCGCTGCATCCCCTCCACCGAAGATCGTGTCCAAGCGGTAGGGCTCGCTGGCGTTTCCTGTTACATGATAATTCGTTTGTCGTTTACGAATCAAATAGTTAGATGGCGCTGCCCGCAATACTTTGGTGCCATCAATCCACGACATAAATTTAAGCCTGTGCGAACGTGCACTTAAACGGCAAACCCACCATCCCTCCTTTATTTGATTTATTATTCGTCTCAATAAGGAACGCTCGCAAGAGCTCTCACAGTACCTACTCCAATATTCTGTTGTGTCAAAAACGCTACATAAACATGATATTTTCTAACATTTCAGGTCCCTCTTCCACGAGTAGCAATCCACCAGCTTTTGTCCACCCGGTGAGGCATTACCACTCACGCCACCATACTACATCCCGTGCACTGCAGCCTGACATCATCATGCTTGCTCGTCCGGTCAGACCCTTAACCAGAACCTTCTTTAATATCCAGCAGGCCCCAGTCCAGCGTTCACCATCGAGAATCACCTCCATCATACCTTTCCATCAGATCCAGTGGCGTCCGATAAACCATTCACCACCAGGAATTGGTTCTCCCAAAACCCTTTATCAGACCCAGAGAGCCCCAGTCCAGCATTCACCACCAGTCACCGATTCTACCAGCTCCTCAGACCAGCTTGGGCAAGAGTTCAGGCGGCAGTCTCCCCGGATATTGTCATGGACAGTAATTGAGATAAAGATCAAGTCATCTCTATGAAAACGAGTCGAATTGCACCCGATCTCTGTTTTCATAGCATATGTATGCGTACAAACGTTGTCTACGCGACCAATTTTTGTCGGAGAATTAGTTGGTCGGACGGCTTAGTTGAACGTAGGTACATGGTTAAATAAAATTGATTGGTGAAGCTTCAGAGACGTCATGGGAATCGATAACTAAATGTAATAAAACAAAAACAAAAAATGCTTTTCCAAAATCCAAATTTCAAATAATGCAAGCTTTTCGAGGAGCTGCGTAGAAAAACGTGATTTTAGATAAACTCTTGTTTTGTTTTGTGATGTTTAGGGCCAACATTTTGACCACCTACATTTAGGGGACTTTTTAACGTTTAACTGACCCCTTACTGCTGGTGAAACAGAAACCCACTTCTAACAGCCCCCTAACCATTCTTAGGGGATCCTATAAACTTAAGGGATGTCGGTGAAGACGGCCATTAGACTCGTGCATATCGATGTCCATCTTGTTTGTGAAGTTTAGCCAGGTCGTTTAATTTGACCCTGTTAATATAAGTATAAGTAGTTTAAGTTTTTTATATAAAACTAGCTTTCGCCCGCGACTTCATACGCGTGGACTTTAGAATCAAGTAGATAATATTTTTTTTTGATAATATATAGCCTATTTTTTAAGTTAGACCTCTCGGCATACATCATTGAAAACTGCATTCAATTCCATGCAGTGGTTTTTGCGTGATGCGATAACAAACATGAGGATAGACAAAAATTCTAAAAACCGTTGTTTTGGCTTCTGTTGCTCTAATAAAGACCCCCCATACTATTTTTTCTTCAATATCTTTAATGTACAGACATCGGCCTGTTACAATTTTATTATATGTATAGATAGGGGACATAACAGTTTATTACGTAGCAAAATGTATTGAACTGTTACTAACTTCTACATTATTAAAAAAATAGATTAAGTTAGGCTACGCAGTGTGTTGTTTTATTTTGAACCCTCAGAACTTAAACCCAAAAATATATTTTTTACCCACCCGTGTACACAATAGTATGGTTGTGGTAGTGGTGTTGGTGAGTGTGCATATACTCGAGCGAGATGCGTCAACGACGCGACGCGACGCACGGGGCAACTTGTCAGTCTGTATGATGGAAATGGTGCATGGAAAATTTGTCAGAATATCTTGACTCGGCTTCAGCAGGTGGTGAGACGATGCTTGGGGGTGGCTTAAGGTTGATGACCTTAAGCCTCATTGTAACGTATCGCTCTGATACAACAAATAACTTGTCATTCAAGTTAACGTGAACACCTACACTTTCAAGCCTTGGATTGAGGCTTATTTGTCAAACGAACATCGTCAGATTGTGGATAACAATGAATTCATCTGAAGATATTCAGTTCTCGGCCACTCTCTAATTGGTAACCTTACGCTCGGCAATGTCATAATAACATACCACCTTACTGTCCCACTGAAGGGCAAAGATCTCGTCTCATACAGATAAGGCTCGAGCATTGATCACCTCACATGCTCAAGATATCGTGCATTACATAATTTATCTGACATTGCTTCATTTTGAGGTAGGTAGGTATGGTAATTTTGTTCTAGTTGCATCGGTTTCACATATAATTATATAATTAATGTATACAAAATATCGTAAGACATTTGAAAAGAGTAACGGTGGAGTTTATTGGCAATTAATAAGTTAGAACCTTTGTATCCTGGATCGAACAATCCGTAGTCCCGGTGGCGACCCAAAGGTCCGACCTCGTCTTACAAAACGTCTTTACAAACTGCGCACTGAGTGCACAAAAAAGAAATCAGTCGGGTGTACCACGGGCAGGTACGGCGGACACTCATTTGGGGTGTCGTGTCAGAACAGAAGGTGACTGCTTATCCCCCAGTGATCTGAAACATTATAACTATGATATTTTATAAAGCTCGTACTGTATTGTTTGCATTGTAGGGGTTGCGTCCCTCGTCGAATGATTTATTAATATTGTGGTCTCTAACCTTTTGTGATAATAGATTCACCCTTAAATCTAACGTCATGCTATTATAGACCAATTGGGACACAAAATGGCATCCTCTACCCTCCCTTCCGCACCACAAAGCGCGGGAGGGAGGGTAAAAGACATATTCGAGGGTTATTTGAATATAAGAAGAGATAAGAATGCTTGCAAACACGCTGGTTCTGCTCCATAGGACAATCTAGAGTCTAGACAAAATCAAACTTGTTGCCAATTTAATCGTTGATTACTTTACATTGTGATTACTTTAATATTAACTTAACATTAATATTAACTCTTAAATGAATTTAATATTAACTAACGCACTGGCTTCTAAGTAATATACTCGAAAACCGAAAATCGATACGATGTTCGTAATGTGAGCATGAGCACCATCACAGAATAGATAAAAGAGGTAGCACCATGTAAGTGTCTATCAGATCATTCATATCTTTTATTTATTTTTCATTGCTTTATTTTGTGCCATGGACATTTTAATCTAGATGCATCGGTTTCATATAATTGTAAGTATATTATGAATGTATACAGAATTTTGTAAGACATTTTAAAAGAGTAACGGTGGAATGTCTTTCCCATTTGTTTCCATACGACTCTACTTTCTGGAAGGGGCGACTAGAATCAATTATATTTTAATGTACCTAAATAATGACGTCAAAAATGCCTTTGATGTACCTACCTATTTCAAATATATTTTTTTTACTTTCATAGACTCAGAAAGTACATCTGAATTGAAAACATCACAGGTCATATGTGAAAATAAATAAGTAACCTGTATATTTAACTGGATCGCACACTCCGTACTCCCGGTGGCGACTCGCTGGACAAACATTACAACAATGATAATATAAGAAAGCTCGTACTAAATTGTTTGCATTGTACGGGTGGCATCAAATGATTCATTACTATCGTTGCCTTCTCTCCCTTTTGTGTTAATAGATTCACCCTTAGATCTAACGCCCTTCTATTATAGACCAATGGGGACACAAATGGCATCCTTTACTCTCAACCAACCAACCACGGCAAGCGTCATGCCTGATCTATCGAGCCGTGTGGCTATTATTTCTTAGCCACAAGCCACACACAACACACACAAAGTCCACATTTAACCAGATATGTTCAGTTAAGGCAGTCTAAAGTTTTTTTATGTAAATAATCTATGAACAAAATTTCAAAATTGTATCATGAAAAATCACAAAGTTATAAGCTTGTTATGTTACCTAGTTGTGTACAAAAACATGGTAACCACGCGACACCCCGCGCCGCCCGCCCGCGTGTCCAGCGTCGTATTGTGCTCATTGATAATAATTAGGCAGTAGGTACCTAACCGTACGGCGGTTGTATTTTAATTAACAGGTGATGACATCTTCCATTTCATCCTCCGTTTCCCTTTTCCATAGAGGTATGTTTGCCACTGCGGGCCTATCCTCAAAATAAGAATGAAGAAGTATTACTAAATTACTAACCTTCGTCTTCAAATCAAATCATTTTTATTTGTGTAACATAGGTAGGATCGGTCTTGGATCGTAGAAGACATCCGGCTCGAAAGACCAGCACGGAACAATAGGATTCTAGTCTCAAAGAACCAATGCGTCTTGCACGTCAGACGGCGGTTGGCGCACTGCAGCATTGCACAAAAGGAATCAGCAACCTAATTGCGTAACACGCGATTAATCATAATCGGTTTCATTTTGACAGTTCAACAATATTCACTGCGTTATTTACGTTGTTGAGCAGACACATTTTTCGAACATATGAAGCTTTAGCCATCTGTTTCAAAACGAAACAAATTATGATGTATCGTGAGTTACGCAATTAGGGTGCTGGTCTAGATATCTAGCTTTACTGCACAGGTCACGATCAATAAATTAAAATACGAATGTAATTTTCCAATACGGTTTATAGTACAAATCAAATCAAATCAAAAGTCATTTATTCAAACTAGGCTGAGAGTCAGCTCTTTTTGAACGTCAAAACAATGACAATCAATGAGAGTTAACAAATTTTAGCCCCTATTACTTAATGGTAAGGTTCAAAAGTATTATCCTAATGTTGAAAATGTCACGTTAGGCACATACATGATCAATATTTGGATGCTAGGGGAGAAAATAAAAAGAAAACAGTTCCTTCACTGATGGTGACATCTGGCGGTGGTTAAGGCGAAAGTGCAAGTAGCCCGCGAAAATAAATACTTCCAAAGATTTTTGCAAACCAAAACAGTAAATACTAAATACTGCCGAGAATCACATTTTGGTCAACATACGAGGTAATACATACTGCAATTTGCAAAAACATAAGTATTTTTCAATTTTGCGGGCCGCTTTTGCGCAACCTTCTGAGATGCCATTAATCTCGTTTGTTTGCAACTGAAGTATTAACGTTATTTTCTTCTTTACGCCTATCCTGTGAGTTAGAAAGAGTGCTCTATAGATTGTCAGTATAGACAGCGATGGTTTGCGAGCGAGAAGTTAATAGAAGCGACCCCATTTTTAACCGACTTCAAAAAGGAGGAGGTTATCAATTCGTCGGAACCTTTTTTTTTTTTTTTTTAATTTTTTTTTTTTTTTTTTTTTTATGTATGTTCCCCGATTACTCGAAGATGGCTGGACCGATTTGGATTTTGTTTTTTTTGTTTGAAAGGGTATACTTCCCAGGTGGTCCCATGATCATCAAGTCAGGATCTGATGATGGGATCCTGGAGAAATAGAGAGAACTCTTCAAATTTTATAGGCACACGAAGCGATTTAGGTATTTTTTGGAAGAATACTTTCTCGTAGTGGTTTCATTTCAATTTGGTGAAGATCTGATGAAGAACTTTGAAGATAGGCAACGGAACTCCTCAATAAATGATAGCAAATGGACTGGGATTGCTGAAATCTCATGTCTGTCTATTGCTTACACCAGTTCATAACATAACATCACGCCGGTATGCTGTGAAGGGGTAAGCACATGTGAACCACTAAAAAGTGAAAAATAAAAACTTTTTCCAAAAAAAAAACAACCGACTTCCAAAAAACCACTACAAAGTGAAAAATAACTTTAATTTCGGAAAGCGGTGACAAAAAATTCAAATACAGCTCCAAAGACACCGACTTCCGAAATTAAAGTTATTTTTCACTTTGTAGTGGTTTTTTGGAAGTCGGTTGTTTTTTTTTTGGAAAAAGTTTTTTATTAACACGCTTTTATTAGCTCGGGTTGTATGTATGTATGTAACGGAATCTTTGAGCGCGATTTCGACCCACTTTAAACGGTCAGATTTCATTGAAACTTTGTAAACTTCTCGAGGACCGATGACAATTCAATAATTTAAAAAAAAAATGAGAAAAAAAAATAGAAAAAAAAACACGTTTTTGTAGTTAGCAGAACTAAAAAATAGAAAATAAATAATAGTTTAAAAAACTAAAAAACGCGCTTTAAAAACCAAACTAAAAAAGGAGAAAATAATTTAATTCAATTAAAAAGCGTGGGGTGCTTGACATTAATTGATTATAAAAATACCTCAAAAAGCACCCCACGCTTTTTAATTGAATTAAATTATTTTCTCCTTTTTTAGTTTGGTTGTTTTTTAGTTTTTTTAACTATTATTTTTTTATAACCTCACGCTAGGTACTTCACACGAATGCTAAATGTTGCAATGTTAGAATATCTGCCGTATTGTCAGCTTTTAAACCAGCGATGGTTGATGCCTTGTAAGGTGAATCTGGCTTCGTTTTTTTTTTTAAGATAAAGTTTGCGCAACGAGCTTAAAATTATTGTTCTTATTCAGGTAGTAATTTTTCCACTCTGCAATCGGCATTGTTTTCGTTTTTATTGTTTGCCGTCATATATATTTGCCAGTGTTGCAATACAGATCAATGTGCGTTGACTTTGATCCCTGATATTAAGCAATGGACAACAATTTTCAAACCTTTATTTCGTGAATAAGAGGCGTGTATGGCGTGTGTGTGTATTTAATGTATATACCTTTTGACAGCCGCTTCGCCAGCGTGGAGGTCAATGTAATTTTACATATAAGCCTTCCTCTTGAATCACTCTGTCTATTGACGAAAACCGCATTAAAATCCGTTGCGTAGTTTAAAAGATCTAAGCGTACAAACACGACAAGCGCAAAGTTGCTTTTCGTGTTTGTAACTACGGTTAGATCTTTTTTAACCGACTTCAAAAAGGTTCTCAATTCGTCGGAACCTTTTTTTTTAATGTATGTTCCCCTATTACTCGAAGATGGCTGGAACGATATGGATTTTTTTTATTTGTTAGAAAGGGTATACTTCCCAGGTGGTCCCATGATCATCAAGTCAGGATCTGATGATGGGATCCTGGAGAAATAGAGAGAAATCTTAAAATTTTATAGGCACACGAAGCGATTTAGGTATTTTTTGGAAGAGTACTTTATCGGAGTGGTCTCATTTCAATTTGGTGAAGATCTGATGAAGAGCTTTGGAGATACACAACGGAACTCCTCAATAAATGATAGCAAATGGACTGGGATTGCTGAAATCTCATGTCTGTCTATTGCTTACACGAGTTCATAACATAACATCACGCCGGTAAGCTGTTAAGGGGTAAGCACATGCGAACCACTAAAAAGTGAAAAAAAAATACTTTTTCCAAAAAAAAAAACAACCGAATTCCAAAAAAACACTACAAAGTCAAAAATAACTTTAATTTCGGAAGGCGGTGACAAAAAATTCAAATACAGCTCCAAAGACACCGACTTCCGAAATTAAAGTTATTTTTCACCTTGTAGTGTTTTTTTGGAAGTCGGTTGTTTTTTTTTTTTGGAAAAAGTTTTTATACTATGTAAAGATATTACAACGTGCGTTTGGTTTGAGCAGAATAAGCAATTTTTGTTTTATTTTAGTAGATTTGAAATTGCTATATTTGTCACCGAACTTGAAAAAAAATATTTGTTTATGTTATTAATAATAATAATAATAATCGTTTAATTCGGAAATCAGGTTCCATTTTGTTAGTATTACAGTCTTAAAAAACTAATGTTAGTACGCAAAATATTAAAACTAAACGGGCATGAATGGAGAACCACTCATCTCCTGTTGCGAAGAGAGTGCCACCCCATCCACACCTGCAGCATTGGTGAATCCCACCGTTCAGATAAGGTCTTCAGGAGAACGTTAGAGGTGATCCGCATCCGACTCAATAAAGAAGCGCAGCGCGTGCGCATCACAGCGAAGAAATCCTGTGTGCGCGCTTCTGCGAACATGGCAGATGCACTGCACCACCGCGGCAGCCCCAGCATTCCCCTGAAGGTGTTGTTATATTGGACGCGAAGGGCACTATACGCGCGATGCGTATAATTCACCCACAGCCCGCACGTGTACAGTGTCTGGCAGTACGACTTGAATAAAGTAATTTTTACGTCTCTTGTACAACGTGCGAACCTACGAGCGAGCATATTACACCGCACGGACAGCGCCCTTCGTTCCCTCTCAATGTCCATATCATCCGATGCGTCATCGGTGACCCAGTGACCAAGATATTTAATCTTACTCACCTGTGAAAGTGGTGTGCCGCAAAGAGTGATCACGGGCGCACGATATTGTTTTTTTCCCGCCTTAAATATCATAAATTCACTTTTTTTGGCGTTATATCTCAGCCCATGAGCCTCCGAATACGCCTCACAAATATTCAAAAGACACCTTAAAGCTCTGATTAAAGCTTAAAGCTTATTAGTTGGCAAAGTTGCTTAACGTACCGTTACCGCCACCTAGTTAATGTTCAAATTCTAACTCATAATGTCAACCGAAGAGATTTGTGTTTTTTTTTTCTGTCGCCTCTCCATCATCATCATAAAACCCTAATTCTGGCTAAGAGAGTCGTACCTATGATTTTAATCCCTACTAATAATAAAATGCGAAAGTAACTTTGCCACCACCACTGAACCGATTTTGATGAGATGTGGTTCAGAGATAGACTAGACCTTGGAACAGGACATATGCTACCTTTTTTGCGAAAAAGGCTTGAAGGGGCTGAAATAGGGACTGAAAGTTTGTATGAAAGTTCGTCATGGTAGAAGATAAAACCATGAAACTTTGTGTTTAGGCACTTGATAAGAAATAAAATCCGCAAAATTTCAAGTATAAGTTTACCGGCCTTCCTCTCCTCGGTCCACAGTGCAGATAAATTAACCAGGAATATTTTAGCTTCCTCACTGGTCGATTTTGAAGTAACGTGTTTAACCGACGCTTTGAACGCTTGGAAAATGGCTTGTCCCAATACGGTTTTACCTGCCAACCCATCCTCCCAGAGACGGTGGGACGTGCTGCTCTGCAGTATTATACGGAATACCCTGGTAAATACGTCACCTAATACTGTTGAGCGTGCCCGTCTGCTGGCTGTGGGAGAATGGGAGTCAGGCTTGTGACTTCAGGCGCTCCCGTCATCCACCATAGGCACTATGATGGATGACTCATCGTTTCGGCTCGCTACGTGTCTCCGCTTGGGCGCACCTTGTGTTGCTCCGCATCGGTGTCACTGCGGTGAAGCTGTCGACAGTCTCGGGCACCATGGCCTGTCCTGCTGCAGAGGTGCAGGTCGCATAGCACGCCACGCCAGCATCAACGATATTATTCGTCGAGCCCTTGTCATCGCCGGCGTACCAGCGGTATTAGAACCAAACGGCTTGGTACGTGACGATGGGAAGAGACCAGACAGCATGACGTTATTGCATTGGAAGGTGGGAAGACCTCTGGTGTGGGACGCAACAGGTGTCGACACCCTTGCGCCATCCCATGTTCCTAGCACGGCGGGCTGTGCTGGCGCTGCTGCTGCTTTTGCTGAGACCCTCAAGCGGCGTAAATACTGTAACCTTATGGGTAACTACAGTTTTGAGCCGTTTGGGGTCGAAACGCTCGGGTCATGGGGCCCGAGTGCACGTCTCCTCTTTACGGAAATTTCTCGCCGGCTGGTCGACACTTCACGTGACCAGAGGGCTGGGTCGTTCTTTGGCCAAAGAATTAGCATTGCCATTCAACGTGGCAATGCTGCCAGTCTTCTGGGCACGTTTCCTGATGACAGCGATGCGGAGGATTACTTCGACGCCTAAGGGTAGCTTGATGTGCTGGCATCTGTACCTTCTACGAATTCAATATTCGATAAAAGTTCTGGTTCTGCTAGCAGATCCGATCAGTCTGTGGCATGAATTCAAAAATATCTTTCGGAAGTTGAAAGGAAGGTAAAAAGCGGAGTAGAACCTCTCATGGATGAGATTTTGAATGCGCTTGCGTGCGCAGCGTTTTACCTTCAACAAAACGCTTATTGTGTCCGGAGACTCATTCGGGGTCATAATTTTTAGAACAGGCATGAGACGTGAGCCGCGCTCTTATCCACTGTTTGCTACGACTCCCTGTCGTACAAATGCGGGAGAGAGAGCGCCGCTGCAGAGATTGGTTCAGGCTTACAACAATAATTTTAACGAAATCGATGTTTTTGCCATAACTAAACATTTTAAAAAACTAATTATTAAGCGTCTTGCTCAAAATTGTTGATTGTTTTGTAGTATTTAAGTATGTTTTAACTTTTTGCTATTTGGATTTTAAGATTACCAACTCAATGTAAGTTGTTGTTATAGGTATATTGATTGTACTTAATTTTAGCAATTAGATTCGTATTTAAGCTAGTAACACGTGGAAACGTAGTGGATTGTACATTTACCTATAGCATACTGTGTATCTAGTTATAATATACAATGTACGATTGTTTGTTTTCCCAAATAAAATAAAAATAAAAATAAAAAAAATTAAAGACTGCTTGGTTTTATTTGGTTTCTCAAGTTTTAGGTTTTTGAGGCCACAATGATCGATTTGGCGCGCTGCAGCCACCTGGTGAACGAGAGCGGAAATACGTCATCATAGTGTTGCCAAGAAGATATAGTTGCTTATACCTATAGATGTGACACGAAAACGGAAGATGCTAAACTCAAAAAGGACACAATCGACATTTACGATTTTGCAAGTGCGTTTCGATTTTGTTAAATTGTGTTAATAAAGCTAGCAAAATAATTTATGATACAACGGAACGATTTATTATTAATGTGACAAATAGTTCATCACATTCTGTTTGAGATTCAGAATAGAGCCTATTATATTGACTAAAATAAATATGATTTTAACATTTGAAATAAAAGGTTTCGCATCTATGAGCCACGTGTTTTTTTTGTTTACCTTTATTTAACTACCTAAACGTATGGAGTTTATAAATAAAAGCCTCTAGGCATAAGTAACAAGTGGAAGTATTGATCGTGACCTGCGCAGTGAAGCCTGGAACAGATTCCTTTTGCGCAATGCCGTAGTACGCCGCTCACCGCATGACGTACAAGACAGGTCGATTCTTTGAGCCGTCACCAGGGCTTCCGGCTCCGCAGCCCTACAGTACCGCGTACAGCTGCGTGACAAATTAAAGTTAGTGTTTACCATAACATCACGCCTCTAAACCCGGAAGGTTGAGGTAAAGTTGCACCTGTTGCCCTCGTTCCAACATTTCGTCAGTTGTGTGTGGTTGTGTTTGAGTCCCATGTTATAAAGTGCGAGCGTGTGTGTGTTTTAGTTTTTAACTGACTTCAAACAGGAGGAGGTTCTCAAATTAAAAATATTATGTTTTTGAACATAATGTTCCACGATGTCTGGTAATTGGCGATCGTTTTTTTTTTTTTTACAAGCTTTTATTTAACTTGCAATGTATGTACTTATGTAACTATGTTTGTTCGGGTAGAATCTTGCAACTCAATTTTGAAGCCGATCTAGACACGTGGTAGCGTGTCAAGCCAAGTTCAAGCCAACTGAACTGGCGAGCAGCACCGTGTGCAATTATACACGAACCATTTGGAGCCACCTTTGACTCCCTCATAACTCAAAAACTCCTTTACATAAACATGTCTTTGAATCATGTTGGTGGCGGGCGTGCAGCAGCGAGGGGGGGGAGTGTGCACACATCTCAAATCGAACGGTTATTTCAATATTAACGTCCAAAAATCGACATTTTTTCACTGACTAGCCTGTTATAGATCAAAACTCTAACCCAGTTCCAGATGACCTAGAAAGTGGAAATTTGGCATCCAGATAGGTGGTTGGGTGAATACAAAGGAATATATCAGAAACTAGTATATTATTATAATTTTATTATCATTTTTCAATTTCTATTAGGAACACAACACTTACATAGGTGCCTGTAATAGTGCCTGTATGTAATGTAATGTAAGAATAAGCAAACAAAATTGATGACAGCCGGTCTTTACACATATTTTTTTTTTCCTTACTTTGTTTATTTCAATTAAACTATATAACTACAGCGAATAAACTAAAACAAAGCGTCAAAAAACTCATCCGCATCGCTGTCGACTGGTAATGTACCCAAGAGACTGGCGGCATTACCACGTTGTATAGCAATGCTCAGCCTCTGGCCAAAGTAAAAACCAGCCCTTGGGTCACGGGAAGTGTCAACCAGCCGTTTGGAGATTTCCTTATAGAGAGCATGAGCACTCGGACCCCACGGCCCGAGGGTTTCAACCCCAAACGGCTCGAAAATATAATTACCAATAATGTTGTTATACTTTCGCCGCTTGAGGTTTTCCGCAACCGCAGCGGCAACGCCAGCACAGCACACCGACCCAGGAAGATGGGGTGGCGCAAGAGTATCGACACACGTTGCATCCCACACTAAAGGCCTACCCATCTTCCATGGAAATAAAGACATGCCGTCCGGTCTCTTGCCATCGTCGCGTGCCAAGCCAATGGGTTCTAATACAGCTGGAACGCCGACGGTGACAAGAGCTCGTCGGATGATGTCGTTAATATTCGCGCGCCGCGCTAAGCGACCCGCACTTCGGCTGCAAGATAGGCCGTGGTGTCCGAGACTGTTGACAACTTCGCCACAGTGACAGCGATGAGGAGAACAACATGGAGCTCCTAATCGTAGGGAGGCAGCGAGGCGGAAAGTAGTGTCGTCGAACAAAGTGCCAATGTTCGACGACGGTAGTGCATGAAGCCACAGACCCGACTCCCATTTACCCACAGCCAGTAGTCGCGCACGCTCTGCAGTAGTAGTAGAAGTGTTCAGTAAATTCTCTTGTACAACTCTGCAGAGCGGCTCATCCCACTGTCTTTGGGAAAATGGATTATCAGGTAGATTTGAGTTCGGGCAAGCGTGTTTCCAGGCATCCATAGCCTCGGTGAGGCACGGCACATCAAAATCAATCAGTGTGGAAGCTAAGATTTTCCTGATTAATTTCTCAGTGCCGTGGACCGAGGATATGAAAGCCGGTAAACGAATACTGGAGATTTTGCAGACGCCGAGGCCTCCCATATAAATGGGAAGAGTAGCTTGTGCCCAAACTCGGTCGTCCATGGCCACATTTAAGATCGAAGTTAGTGTGTGTCGGATAATTTGGTCCATTCTGTCTAAAAGGTGAGTGTACTTCCATAAATGGGAAGCGCGAAGAAAATAATTATGTTAATTTTGGTCCGAAACAGCAGTATTTAACGAATTAAGGTGATGGCCGAATGCATGTTAATTTGGAACAATCTTTACGAAACGTCATTGAAATTTTGTGTTTTTTCCTCAATAAAAGCGGGAAAGGAATTCTCAAAGATTGGAGATCCAAGGAGACGAAGAGAACTTTTTTCAATAATTTTGATTTCTGGTGCTATTGCGTTAAATTTAGGAAGTGTAAGATGTCTGTCAGTGGTGTCAGCTAAGAATAGTTCACATTTCGAAAGGTTGAGATCAAGGCCAATAGAATGAAGTTCATTTTTAACCGACTTCAAAAAGGAGGAGGTTATCAATTCGTCGGAACATTTTTTTTTTTTTTTTTTTTTTATGTATGTTCCCCGATTACTCGAAGATGGCTGGACCGATTTGGATTTTGTTTTTTTGTTCGAAAGGGTATACTTCCCAGGTGGTCCCATGATCATCAAGTCAGGATCTGATGATGGGAACCTGGAGAAATAGAGAGAACTCTTCAAATTTTATAGGCACACGAAGCGATTTAGCTATTTTTTGGAAGAGTACTTTCTCGGAGTGGTCTCATTTCAATTTGGTGAAGATCTGATGAAGAACTTTGGAGATAGGCAACGGAACTCCTCAATAAATGATAGCAAATGGACTGGGATTGCTGTAATCTCATGTCTGTCTATTGCTTACACCAGTTCATAACATAACATCACGCCGGTATGCTGTGAAGGGGTAAGCAAATGTGGACCACTAAAAAGTGAAAAATAAAACTTTTTCCAAAAAAAAAACAACCGACTTCCAAAAAAAACACTACAAAGTGAAAAATAACTTTAATTTCGGAAGGCGGTGACAAAGAATTCAAATACAGCTCCAAAGACACCGACTTCCGAAATTAAAGTTATTTTTCACTTTGTAGTGTTTTTTTGGAAGTCGGTTGTTTTTTTTTTGGAAAATTTTTTTTTAAGAATTGTAGGTCATTTAGAACCATTTCTACATCGCCTCCCAAGGTTCCATCATCAAGATACCAAACATTAAATTTTGAATTTAGGCGTCGAATAATGGGGTGAATGGCTAAACTAAAAATCACTGGCCCGAGTGGGTCACCTTGTTGGCAGCCAACAGCAGATTCCAATAGGTTGTCCCGATATAGTAATTTAGATGGGTGTCTGTAACATTGCCAAAGGAAACTATAGATTTGGGGTATTTCTTTTTTAGTTTCTTCCAGCAAGGTGTCCCTGTTGACTGAATTGAAGGCATTCTTTATGTCAACCTTCAGGATGAACTCTCCTTTGCCAGAATTTAGATAGGTCGACAAGGCGTGTACGGCAGCCTCGCAGCCCCCTTTGGAGCCGTAATCTAGCTGCAGGGGCTGAAATTTCCTACATGTTATTTTTTGGAAGTTTGTGGGACTTTTCTTTTGCTTATATCTCGAAAATGATGTGTCCTATCGCATAAATAATGAACATTTCGACCCCCTTTTTAAAAGCCAACTTCTACTACTTAACATTCAGGTATTTTTTTATTATTATTTAAAGAAATAAAAAACAATAATAAATAAAAATCACATTTCCGTTTAGACAGTTACAACGTTTCTTTCTTACAAAAGTTATTTAATTTAATTTTATTGAATGAGTTCTGTGAATTCTAAGATTCTGTGAAGTATGTGATTTTTACGTGCATTCATAAGTTGTTCGCCAGATGGCGCCAATAAAGTTTACGAAGTATTGTAGAGGTGAAGTGCGGGAAAGAGGGAACGAATGCTCAAGGTTTTTTGCTCGAGGAACCGCCATAACGCCACTATTTATAAACCGATTTGAAATAGACTTTTGTTTGAAAGTTGTTTTATACATAGTTAGTGATTTTTGAGTTATCTTCAATAACACTTGTTTTTTTTTGCTTAAGTTATGTTGATGATGATAATAACTTCCTAGCACTGCTATTTACGTAGCAAGGGAAGGAAATCGTTATAATATTGTTGTCATACATTTTCCAGATCCCTGGTCGACGAGCATCGTCGTACTCCACTCGTCTGTGGTGGTGGTTTTATTTTTTTATTTTTTGAGTGGGAAATCATCAAATAACTTCTCCCGCTCTGGGTGGAGCAGGAGGGAGTGTCAGACTTTTACTGACTAAAACCCACTCGTGTTCCTGCAATTGCCTGTGTGCCAGGGCCGCGGTATCTCTTTTGAAAGAAAGAAAGAAAGAAAGAAAGAAAAAGTATTTATTGGACTCGCACAGGAATAACACTAACTTAACTACAACACAATACAATTATTAAACGAATAAAAAATAAACTAAAACACTGCTATGCTACTTAATAAAATTAAAATTATTAAACAACAAAAATAAATAAAAAGTTAAACTAAAAACAAAGTCCTGTACGAAGCCAAAAGGCCACTATCTCAGCATGATGCTACGACATTTAAAAAGTGTCGTAGCGCTGGTATTCTGATAGGGCCGGCTGTGATGTCACGGACAGATCGGGAAACAAAAAAGTAAATAAATTTAAATAAGATAATATGTGTAAAAATAACAAAATAATAAAAAAAAATCATATAAAAATATTGTAATCCGCTTGTCTGCACCCCACGTAACATCTATTACTTGTCTGTGCTTTTCATGGTGCCTTTAGTGACTGTGACAACTGACAAGTGTGACACTATGGCACTGCTAGCCGCTACTACAGACAAGCAATGAGACCAAAGACTACAATAGTATACTGGCAATAGACAGGCAGCTCGCAACTTTTTTTTAATATTAGGAAGTGTCAAACGTAGCGCCATCTAGTTTTTCGTTAACGGAACTAATGAATATAAATATGTATGTATAGATAGGTAAGTCGCTGTGTAATATAGCTACTGTACTGTACGTTGCATATTAGGTACGTACGTACTTATATGTCATGTGGCGCTTATGGGAAGAATTTTAAAGGAATTCTAAAACACAATACATAGTTGTATAAAATTATATTTATTATTACAAAAAATACACATTTAGTACACGATTTTGTGTTCTCCTTTTTCTCCCTTTATGCTTTAGGTAGTGTCGATTAACTGCTGTTTCTCCTAACCACAGCACATTCAGGTACACACACTATTCTAGTCTTTGGGTACACAGCAAGAATTTTGTGATATGGTTGAAATTCACTGTTCACTATTCGCAATAATTACAAGTCCAAACTCTAAAGAGTGCATACGCGTAGAGTCCACAGTAACTTCACAAATTCTGGATATTGTTTACAATACGGTGTTCACAACACGAGCGAACGAATGATTTGTAACGTGGCACAGCAACACGGACGAACGGTAGCTGACCTCAACGTGGATAGCAGATGTATAAGTTGCAAAACAACAAGAACTTTATTGCATTTGCAAAAGGAAAATAAATGCGCACGACCACGACACTCACACGCAGCCAGCCATTTGCAATTTAAGTGTGCCCATACAAAAACAAAATTTTACACGTTTTATATAACAAAACATAACTTCTGTATTATTGTGCTGCTAATAAAAACCTCTATAGGGTCGAATTTATATATTCTGTTATTTCTCAAGATTAACTACAAGAATAACATGTGATCACAATTTTATTTCTTGATTTATATTGTTTCATTGGAAAGGAAACTCCCAGCATAGGAAAGATATATTTAGCCATAGCAACACCGCAATCATTGAATATTTTTTTCCCTTAACGTTATGATAGATGGCGCTGTTTTCAATAAAAAAACGGAATTCTGATTTTACTCCTAGTTGCCATAGCATGAATGAGACGCAGGCGCCGACTTTCATGGCAAATAGAAAATAAATAACATAAAACATATATATTTAGAAGTGTTACGGCTGTCTTGTAATTCAGACAATTTAATGGCAATTAGACAAATTAAGGTTTTGAAAGGCATAAAAATACCGAATTCAAGAAAGGCAAACAACGAGAAAAGAAAAAAAAAAACAAAGTGCAAAACTGATGCTGCTGTGCCAGTACAAACGCTGCCAAATGCTCGCCACCATTGCCAGCCGCGTGCAAATCAAGGGTAAGTTCAAAGGGTGGTATCTTTTTGGAGTTGTAGTAAGTGCTGTTTAAATTTTGTTCTGAATGTGCCAACTGTCTTTATAGCACGAAAAGGAGGTGGCAAGTCGTTCCAGCAACGAGAGGCAGCGAATTTGAAACAACCACGGAATGCAGCGGTTCTGTGCGATGAGGCCAACAAGAGGTACGAAGATGCCCTAGTTTTAATCTTGTTAATATCGCGCGACCAAGACAATTTTTTGTATAAATAGTCTGGTTTCTTTGTGAGAATAGTGCCAAAGAGTAGGGTAGCCAGATGAAGCTTTCTGCGTGCTGACATTCTCATCAAATTACCCTTATTTAAAAATGGAGTGATGTGGGCTCGGGGTGGGACATTGTAGCAGAATCTTGCACAAGCATTCTGCACCCGCTGGATCAATTTTTCGCTTCTACCGAGAATGCACTCCCCATACACAGTGTCAGCATAGTTCAGCTTGGATAGAACAAGTGACTCACACAGCATGACACGCATATCCACACTTATGTAGGGACGGATACGATACAAGAGCTTAAGTCGGTAGAAGCAGTTGCGCACAGCTTCCAAGATGTGGGTTTCGAAGTGCAGCTGCCCATCAAATACTAGCCCAAGATTACGAGCCTCCAGAACCCTTTCCACATCGCAACCATCAATCCTGAGGCCTAGGTTGCAAGAAAGCATTTTGTTCAGAAAATCCCTAGATCCCATCACAATGAACTTGGACTTACTTGGGTTCAGGACCAAGGAGTTTCTTCTGGACCAAGCAGAGATCCTCTCCAAATCCTCATTGACTTTTTTTACAGTTTCAGCAGTATCCTGGGAGCGGAAGGAGCGGTACAACTGCAGATCATCAGCATACAGGTGGAACTTAGTGTTGATCAAACAGTTGATGATGTCGGCACTGTAAAGAATGAAGAGAAGCGGGCCTAGGATCGATCCTTGCGGTACGCCTCTATCCACCCGCCTCGGACTAGAGGACTTGGTATCTCCATTACTGTCAGATGTCACCTGGACGAATTGTTCTCGATCACTGAGGTAACTTCCAAACCATTTGACTGTTTCTACATCACATCCATAGTATGCCAGCTTGGAGAGTAAAAGCGAAGTATTAATAGAGTCAAAGGCGCGCGAGAAATCTAGTAACACAAGAAGGGATCCCATGCCCTGGTCTCTGGCTTCGAGAATGTTACCAACTACATCAAGGAGCGCTGTAGCTGTGCTATGCCCCCTACGAAATCCAGATTGAGCCAGAGGCAAAATACTGTGTTGCTCAAGATATGCCCTAAGCTGGTCCGAGACTACTCTTTCTAAAATCTTGGACAGACATGGCAGTAGGCTAATTGGACGGAGGTCTTTCACGCTAGTGGGGTTAGGCACTTTTGGGATTGGTCTAACTATTGCCATTTTCCACAGATCAGGGAAGGAAGAGGTGACTATCGACTTGTTGATGATAGCCGTGATAACTGCAAGGGTTCGAGGAAGAGTCAACATCAGCATCTCCAGAGAAATATGGTCAGAGCCCTGTGCATTGGACTTAAGACCGCGCAAGATCCTCAGCACCACATCCTGTTGGACAGGCTCAAGCCGGAAATTACTGTTACTGTGTCTATGGTGCTCAAAATATGTTAATTCAGCAGTTGTTACCTTACCACTGCCAGGCACATCCAAAAAGTGTTGGTTGATAGATTCTGGGTTGTTACAGAAATGTGGTAGACTATGCTCTGGTTTTTTTGAGGTGGCTATAGTTGATTTAATATGTGTCCATAACTTCTTTGGTTGTTTAATATTATTATTAATATATGTTCTAAAATATGCACACTTTTCACTGTCAAAAGCAGCTCTAACAAGGTATTTTAATTCTTTGTAAGATTGAATGTGATGTTCGGATTTAGTTGTTTTTGACTTTAAATGGAACTTGTCACGCAGCCTCATCATTTCCTTGACAGTGTCGGTTATCCAGGGATAAGATTTCTCTTTAATTAAGATTCTTTTAAGGGGAGCATGCAAATCAAATAGTCTCAAGATGTATTGGTTAAACATTGCAACCATGGAGTTCACATCCTCCAGACTCATAATATGTTCCCAGTCCATTTTATTTAAGTCTTCATTAAAAAAATCAGGAAGGATGTCTTTAAGTGGCCTATAGGTAGTCCAGTATGGAGTGGGCTTCTCTATTTTAAAATTGAATTCGACACAAATAATTGCATGGTGCCCGAGCTCCGGTATGTGTGATACTGAGACCCTACATACACGGGCGTCAGTGCAGACTACATCAATGAGGGTTTCACTGTGGTCTGTGAAGTGGGTTGGCTCAGTAACTACTTGCTTAAGTTTGCAGCAATGGATAAAATTGTTCAGCAGTTTGGATTTGCTGTCAGTGTGGCATAAGACATTGATATTGAAATCGCCCAGCAAGATGACCTTGTCTGCATTAGAAAAGGAGGAGAGAGAATCGGTTATCGCATCCAAGAAGACATTGACATCAAGCCACGGCGGCCTGTACGCAGTACCGATGACAACCGAGTGCGAGTTAATGTTAAGCCTGAGCCACATCTGCTCGACTGCTTTTGAACAACCCGCACCCCTGGTAGGCATCGGCCTGGCGCCCAGGGCGTCTCCTGCGGCAACTTAGGCCGTGAGGGCGCATATACTGCCTCTCCCTCACGTGCGCCGCCTCCCTCTTCCCGTGCATCACTGCTTCGCAGAAGGAGGTGATGGCTATACCCATGCACCCTTGCTCTGTACCATGGCCTGGACCAGGGCCGGACGCGAGAGATCGCTGCCGCCGATCGCCTCCACGAGGACACAGTAGTGCTCCGCCCAAGCCGGACAGACCGACAGAGATTAATGATTGTCGTTGTACTTATATGTCGATCTTTACCTTTAAATATCTCAGTAACGTGACACTTTGGGGTACCATGTTACTTGACATTTTTTGTTCGTCTATGTGTCCTCTACCCATACATACCACTTTCAATGTGCGCCGCGATTTCGAAAAAAAATCAAAATGGCGACGGGTCGATATGCCAGATAGGTTTTATCCCCTTTATAACGTATACGTTACTTAAAGAGAACAGTAGAAGCCCAAATAAATTACTTGGACCTAGCCAGAGTCTGCATTCGTAAAGCAGGAATTCCAATTGCATGGCAATAAAAATTTTCAACAATTTACCTTCACGCATCAGCGTGCTGCCTATTAATAGTTTCAGGAAGAAATTTTTTTAACAAAAAAATTAAACCACCGAAAAAAATTAAAAGCAAAAAATAATAACTAAGTTCGGAAGGCGGTGAAATAAAAATAAAATACATATCCAAAGTCACCGACTTCCGAACTTAGTTATTAAGGTTAAACAAAAAAGGTTTATAATTTGTTGCTTTTAAGTGTTTTCGGCGGTATATTTTTTTTGTTAAAAAGTTTTTATTTTATTATTTTTTGTGGCTATATTAAATGTTTGTTAAAAAGTTTTTATTTTATTATTTTTTGTGGCTATAATCTACTAATTACTACATGCCTAATTTTTAATTACTTTTTGCAATACACAACTTAGCATTAAAATCTGTGAGTGAACAATCAATCATCCCCTGTTTTCCTATCCTTAGGGTAGGATTTTTGCTTTCTAAATATATATGGGACAACTTCGAGGTATACCCTATCTAATAAAAAAAGAATTATCAAAATCGGACTGCTCTGTGAAAAGTTATGCGTGGTCATACACAAAAAAAAAAATATATATATTAGGTACGCGTTGGCTCAAGCCAACGCGTACCTAATATATATCTTTTTTTTTTTTTTCGACGAAAAAACGGAGGATGTTCTCAAGAACATCCTCCGTTTTTTCGTCGGTAAACAAAAAACAATAATATTTCCCTGGCTTTTAGACAACTGTTCTTATTAATTTCCCGATTTTTTTTTAATTTTGACATTACATGTTATCAGTAGGTACTCAGTGCGTGTGGATTGACTTTTTAATTTAAATTTTAAGACATTTGACATTTCATTTATATTTTTTTTCTAATTAATAAAATTTTACATTGTATTAAAAAAAAAATAGGTACCCATTTTCATTTCAAACTAATTTACTTAAAGCTTTTTTAGTGGGAATTGTACTTTAATTTAAATATTTCTACACCAGCAACGGTAGTATAATGTGAAGATTTTTAATAATATTAAGCTCATAATGTACCTTATACTCAGAAATAATTAAAATACTATTACTATTAAAATACCAACGATCTAATGTTTGGCTGAAAACAAATTTACTTAAACTTAATTAGATAATCACAAAAAACCACTTGAAATCCAATTTTGCCAGCCGCACACCGTCTCGTCTCAACTTCCACCCTGTTTTACTCGGATCGGACAAGGAATCATGACAAGGGTCTGGAGTTCTTCTACTAAATCTTACCTTTCTAATGATACATATTTGATTCCTATTGGAGCGGGTGCCAGCTTTAGATATCTACATCCCGTAGATGTTGTTCCATATTGCGGTCAATTATTTTCAATTTTTATCGTAATATTATCTCACTTTTCAGGTCCCTGTTTGACGAGCAGCATCACCCACTCATCTGTGTCGCTGATGCTGTTGCTAGCTGATTTCCAGCCACACATGACCCCACTTGAGCGTACACCGATGGGGCGCAGTGGCTCTACCAACACCTGAAGAGCCAAAGTTAACTTCACCTGCCCGTGGGGAAATTACGTACGAGCCTCTGGCAATTCCCTAGTCTCTGTTGGTACCGTGTCAGGTTGGTACCGAATAATCTAAATACGTCCACCAATACTATCCGCCTGCTGGCTGTGGGAGGATGGGAGTCGATAGATGATAGGAAGAGGCCAGACTTTGCTATGTCTGTGCTGCCAGCCTTTTGGACACTTTTCTCATTGACAGGGATATGTAAGCGTATTTTTGTGTCCAATGAGCTCTTCCCTTTTTTATTATAGTTGTATCTTTAACACTGTTATAGTATATTATTTTACATTTAGCAAAGGCTTTCAATACAGTTTCTGTTCCAATCCTTGTACAACAATTGGAAAAAAATGGAATTAGGGGGAAACAGCTTAGCCTTTTTACCGATTACCTAACAGAACTCAATGTGTTAAAGCGGGCCCCTTCACTAGTACGGATCGTTCAGTGACCTATGGCGTTCCGCAAGGTAGCATTCTTCGCCCGACCCTTTTTCTCGTTTATATAAACGATCTCCTCTATCTGAACTCATTTCATGGAAAAATAATCTCATACGCAGATGACACGGCCCTCATTTTCGCTGCTAAAACAGGGAATGAGACTTATGAGCTAGCCCAAAAGGGGTTGGATTTGGTAAAAAAGTGGCTTTATGATAACGTACTTACCTTAAACGTTGAAAAAAACAAGGTTCCTGACCTTCTCGATCCGTACTTCTTCCCATTCGATTTTAAAATCTAATCGCACATAATTGTTCCCATGATGTAGTACTAAAGGTTATTTCAAATGCTCTTTCAATCCATTGCACGTACAAAGACAATTACATACTTAGGGGTTGTAATTGATGAAAATGTTAGTTACAAAATACACATTTATCTACTGAGTAAAAGGATTCGTAAGCTTAGCTATATTTTTAGAACATTGAGACACGTAGTGACCCCTTTTTTTTGGGTGGGAAATCATCAAATAATTTCTCCCGCTCTGGGTGGAGCAGGAGAGCGTGTCAGACTTTTACCGACTAAAACCCACTCGTGTTCCCTCAGTTGCCTGTGTGCCAGGGGCCGCGGTATCTCTTTCGAACAACCCGCACCCCTGGCAGGCATCGGCCCTTGCAGACCCCACCAGTTGGTGGTGACATCTCTTTGAGGCGCGTATGGAACACAACGCGCCGTCGACCGGGCTTGGTCCTTACCGGACAGCGAGCTACCCATTACTCGCCGTCCGCAAGCCCGCGCCTACGGTGGCCGGGAATCAGCCTGGGATTCCCGACTCCCAGGGCGTCTCCCGCGGCGGCTACCGTGAGGGCGCATATACTGCTTCTCCCTCACGTACGCCGCCTCCCTCTTCGCGAGCATTACTGCTTCGCAGAAGGAGGTGACGGCTAACCATGCACTCTCGCTCCGTACTATGGCCTGGACCAGGGCCGGACGCGAGTGATCGCCGCCGCCGATCGCCTCCACGAGGACACGGCGGTCCTCCACCCAAGCCGAGCAGACCTCCACCGTATGCTCCAGCGTGTCCTCGGGGCGATCTTCGCAATGGAAACACCCGGGCGTTTCCTCCCGCCGTATGCGAAACAGGAACCTCCCAAAACAACCGTGTCCGGTGAGGACCTGCGTCAGGCGGAAGGTGAGGACGCCGTGCCGCCTCTCAAGCCACTCCTCAAAGTAGTGACCCCTATAATAATCCTAAAGAAAATTTATTATGCGCTTTGTCAGTCACTCATTACATATCGTCTAAGGGCGGTGCTCCGAAGACTACAATAAAGCAGCTTGAAGTTACACAGAGAACTATGCCAAAACTCTGTACTTTTAAACCTTTCCGTTACTCAACCACACTTCTTTATGAATACTATGAGGTGCTGACTGTACGCCAACTATTCGTCTTAAAAATCGTTTCAAAGCAGCATGCTATTTTGGTGTACAATCCGACTCTATTAACAAGGCGGAAAGGTTTACCTGTATGCAAGAGGTTATTACACTCAAAAACAGCTTTTATTTATAGATTTTACCCCTTTTTGGGGCCCTATTTATATAATAAACTAAATAAGACTCTCGAAATGTACTCGATGAATAAAGTAACGATGAAGAATTCGGTAACTGTGTGGCTTTGGAAGTTAACATACGACCAAACTGAAAATATACTGAGTAGTGTTAAACTGTCTGGCAGCTTTCTAAACCTATGGACACCATTTGAATCTACTAGCTAAACTATCCTATCTTATACACACCCTCTCACCCACACACTCACATCCGTCACCTACACACTCAGAGGATAGCAACCCTTTTATTCTTTTAATTAGTTAAGATCATATTTTTAATATAAAATGTTTCCGTTTGTTCATAAGCTCATATTTGCATACCCAGTCCGAGGGCTCGAGGCGCTACATGCTGAAACACAGGCTATAAAGCTAGTTTGGCAGGAGATGCCAACAACTAGACACAATTGTAACTGATTTACTCAAGTAGCTGAGACAAATTGTGTAACGTTTATATTTTTTTTGGTTTAATAAATATAAACTGATATAGTAGCGTTGGCTTACATACATAGATACATACATAAACTCATACCCTTTACCCATGGGGGTAGGCAGAGACTACAGAACGCCACCTGCTACAATCCTTATAATTATTTAAGGACTGTAGCACCTGCTACAATCCTTATAATTATTTAAGGACTGTAGCACCTGCTACAATCCTTATAATTATTTAAGGACTGTCGCACCTGCTACAATCCTTATAATTATTTAAGGACTGTCGCACCTGCTACAATCCTTATAATTATTTAAGGACTGTAGCAGGTGGCGTTCTGTAGTTTTCAGCAAAGGAGTATGCTCCTTTTACATACTACTACTACGCACCTGACCTCTCTGAAGAACATCACCAATAAGGTCACTTTATGTTCTCCAAGGGCGTCCTCTTCCGGCGTGTCCACCCTGCCTTTTGTAAGCCGCCCTTCATTCATCCTCTCAACATGAGCAAACCATCCAAGCATACCTACTCTTTTAATTTTTTGTCACTACATCTTTTAAACCGCACCGTTGTCTTACTTCATCATTCTTCAGCCTATCATTTACAGTCACACCCCACATACTTCAGTAGGAACGCATTTCCATAGCATTACTTTATTTTTTACTACACCCAACATTCACACGCATACATGAGCGTAGGCACCAGCACACCATTGTAAACAGCCAGTCGAGCATAAATACGTCTTAAGTAGAGATGGGCCGACTATGACTTTGGCCGACTAGCCAACTAGCCGAATAGTCGGCTGCAAAATGACCGATTAATCGGTCGACTAGTCGGCCAAGACAATCATAGCTTTGGTTTGGTTCGGGTGACATCGGTAATGTTCGTGACTACGCTTTCGGCTCCGGTTCGCGGCGCCCGGCAACCAGGCGGAATTATTAGGACATGTTTTATTTGCTTTGCATTTATTCTCCCGTTTCTTCCTATCCTATTCTAGATTGCACTGAAAGTAAACTGTTAAACTGATTTTATAATAAAAATAATAACAGTAAAGATTCCAATTTCATTTCAATCACTGTCTTTTAAATTTTTAAGCATATTAATGCAAGTAAAAAATGGGCGGACTAGCCGACTTGTCACCGACTACTTAATCGCCGAATACAAATATGGTCGACTAGTCGGTATATCACTAGTCTTAAAATCAAAATCAAAAGTCATTTATTCAAACTAGGCTGAGAGTCAGCCCTTTTTGAACGTCAAAATAAAATTACATAAGACAGTCCCCCCAAAAACGCCCGCCCTTCACCACTTCCTAGTGCTTAAGCATCACCCTCTAGTATATAAATAGTAGTCTATGGCATCACTAGTGTTAACTTATTTACTGTACTTGTCCTGAAACATGTTTTTATTTGATATTTGGGTTTAATTTTATAACCTCAATTTCGTCGGCGGCTTTCAATATCAATTTAATCATGTCATAAAAAATTACGCAGTAATAGTTCAAATCAATCAATCAATCTGCAACCATGTTGCGGTCGGCTTCCAGTTCAACCGGATGCAGCTGAGTACCAGTATTTTACATGCAGCGAATAGGTACCTATCTGACCTCCACAACGCAGTTACTGGGTAATACGACACCCCTTGGTAAGACTGCTTGTCACACTTTCGGGCTTGTGACGACCCGTAACTACTGTACCAGATCCACAAATGACAGCCGGGACCAACGGCTTAGTGTGCTTTCCGCGGCATGGAGGGGTATCTTGATATGTAAAGATGGTCATCCATCCACGGACCAACCGCGGCAAGCGTAGCTTAACCTGATCGATTTTTTGCGCTGGCAACATTGGTGACAGGTCGTGAAAAAAAACGATCTAATAGTTAAAAATTGCTAAATTAGTTTAAATTGTGTTTATTTTATGTTAAAACTATTGTTATCTTAGAATCGAAGTATAAAGTGTCTCACGCAGTGTTTGTGCCGTGTTTTTGTCGTGATTATTCATAATATTCGACACTTCGAAAAATCATCTACCGGCTGTCAACTTTTGAAACTTTGGATTGCGGATTTGAATTCATCAAACCCGGGGAGTATTTTGTTTTATAATATCCATTATTCTACTAATATTTACACACGATACAACATCTGAAAACACTGCTCAGGGTTATGAGCAACGTCCAGTACACACCGGCACCGTTTATGTCTCCTTTTGCTTGACAAATTTGTGGAAGCAAAATCGAAGACGAAAACACTTGCCCCAGACATAAACCAACACTACAAACCTTACTTTACACATATTTATCCCTAATTGATTGACTTTTGTTTAAAACTAATTGAATGGTTGAAATGATAAAACTTTCTTATGTACTAATCTCATGTCCTTAAACAATCATACATTACCTACTCTCTTAGTGGAAATTAGCTAGCCCAGTTATTGTCTTAAATGATAATAAAAGTCTTCCTGTAAACAGTTAAAATTGAGTTAATTAAGCCCCAGAATAAAATAAATTGAATAACTTCCTTTTTTTTTTTGTTTTTCTAATACCTCCATTTTTATTTTTATTTTTAAATCTATTCCAAAACTTCATCCTTTGTCTGTTATTTTATTTCTTAATACCTATTTCTTCCAATCGTACTTTCCTATCTTCCCAAGTTCTCAACTTACCTAGCTTCCTCATACACTTAGCTGTTTCTTGTCACATTCCAGGTGCCTCTTGGGGAAACTTTTAAATATGATGACCCGCGGAGCCACCGTTCGTGACATGAGTGACAAGCTGAAAGCAGCACTGAAGGAGCTGGAGGCATCAAGAAAAGAATGCAACCAGCTGCTACAGGAAAGAGAGGACAGTGAGATTGAAGTGAAGAAGATAATTGACAAAAACACTCAACTCAAGAGCCAGCTTGTTGAACTTCACTCTCAGCACATGGACATACTTGACCAGCATCACCTTCTCCGTCAACTAGTGTCAGACTTCCAACATTGCAGTGACACTCATGACCAGGCACTAAAACGGATATCAGGCCTTGAAGCAGAGTTATGCAAGGCCAACAACACGATTTCCACTATCAACTCTCTAAAAGACAGCGAACAGGTTACCAACACCAGTAACCTTTTTGATGAGCTGGTTGGTAGTATATCCGGATTGGAGTATGTGAAGCCCACCGTTGCCATAGACTTGACTGGGGACGATACCTTAACTAGATGTCCAACTCTAACTAGTCATAATAAAATTAAGAAGTACATTAAAATTAGTAAGAATATTAAAAAGTATAAGAAACTTTTGAAGACACAAAGCGTTTACAAATTTAACCTAAATCTTAGGAAAGAACGTTTCAACTTACAGAGCCAACTAAATGTATGTAATAACAAGTTGAAAACAAGCAGATTAATGTATAATGTTGACATACAAAACCTTCAAAAGGAATTACTGAGCAGGGAAAATACACTTAAAGAAATATCTTGTAAGTATGAGTCTAGTCAACAAATGTTAAGCGACCGTTTGCAGGAGGCTTGTGAGTTGGTGGATCTGGTGAAGTACAATGCAGAGAGGTATGAGTCACTGACTAACAATCTCACCTGTAGTTGTGCTCCCACTCCGCCACCTCTCATGTCGCAGCATGTTGTTTCTGCCGCTTCACCCATTGTAACTCATACACTAGACAGTGTCCATCCCACTCAAAGTAATGTTTTAGTTTATTCTGATAGATTAGGAGCAGGTTTTGGATCATTGTTAAATAACTGCTCTAAACATACTATAACTAATTGTTGTTACCATAACCTGCATTTTAATGAGCTTGTTCATAAAATAAAAAATACAAAATTGAATGAGCAGACAAGTATAGTTCTTTTAATTGGAAACAGTCTGAATTTATCTAAAAGGGACATAGTTAATGGTATTGACACCCTACTTAAATTAAAATTAGGTAAAATAATATTATGTGCTTTGCCATATTCAAATAATTTGAATGATGAAGAAAATGATTACATTTTTAGGCTAAATAATTTAATGCATTTGTTGACATGTCGTCATAGTGACCGTCTATTGTATTTTGATACTAACAATTTTGTTAGAGATTTTGTATTAGATCGGGAACATATGTTTCTTCCCAAGAAAAGTCAGCATGTATTAGCTACTTTGTTAGCTTACAATATACACGCAGTTATTGATAATTTAACTGAGACTAGGTTAAGTGACGAAACAGTATTATCTAGTACTTCTAATAATACTGTAATTAATTCTTTAAACTTTTAGACACGACAAAAGAGAAGCATAATAAGAGTATTTTACTGTATCACCAAAATATAAATCGCTTCTCTGGCAAAATCCTAGACGTGGAAATGTTAATAGATAAATATCATATGGATATCTTATGTTTTAGTGAAACTTGGTTAAAACCGGATAGAATGTTGTTTAATGTAAATAATTTTTCAGTTGCCAGTGCGTACAATAGGTCTTCGATAGGGGGTGGTACTTTGATATTATGTAATAGTAGTTTTAGATATAAGGAAAGAAAGGATATCACTGCTTGCTCTGTTGATCGCTTATGTGAGGTAGCATGTGCAGAGGTTGAGGGCCATACTTTCTTATCTGTTTATAGACCACCAGCCTCGAACTTGTCATCATTTTTGATAATTATGGAGGAAATATTAGGTAAACTTTTTAAAGATAATAAATTAGTTTTTGTGTGTGGTGACCTAAATATTGATTTACTAGTTAATTCACCAGAAAAAAGTAAGCTTATCTCATTGTTTAAATCATTCAATTTAAAATGTATATTTAATGAAGCGACTAGGATAACAGCAACCACAGCTACATGCATAGACAATGTATTTACTAATTGCATAATAAAAGGCTCATCTTTAATTAGTGGCGTCAGGTCAGACCATACTGGTCAGCTTGTATCGTTTGACTTAGATAAAAAGTTACACCTGGATAAAACCATAGAATTGAGACCACTGACTAAAAATAAATTGAAAACGTTTAATAATAATGTTCTTAGCAATCTCTCAATAGCAACTTTAGATTCACAAGACCCCAATGTAAACTATGGCACACTTTTTTCTACAGTATGCCAAGAATTCAATAAAGCATGTCCTGTAAAAAAAGTTACAATCACTACTAGACCAAAATTTAGTGAATGGGCCACTGATGGCATTAGAAAAAGCAGAGACATCTTATATAATTTGTATAATGAAAAGTCATTGACTTCAGATCAGGCCTTTCATAATTATGTAAGAAACTATTCTAAGATATTCAAAAGAGTCTGTGCTCAAGCTAAATCTAAATTAATAAGTAACAAAATTAGTATTTCTAAAAATAAAATAAAAGCTGTGTGGCAGGTAATTAACAAAGAAACTGGAAACACAAAACAACGAGATCAGAATGAGTTAGCTCTGAAAATTGACAATGAAACCATTTCAGATAAGTTAAAAGTTGCGGAGACTCTTGAAAATTTCTTTACCAACATCCCAATAGAGGTTACGAAATGTCTCCCCTCATCATCTGTATTAGCTGAATCTCTTCTTAAAGAAAACTTCAGTAAGGACATTCCAAGTTTTGAATTCAAACCCATCTCTATTGCCACAATTAAAACAGCATTTAAAAGTCTTAACATAAAAAACACTGAAGACTTATGGGGGATTTCCGTTAAGGTTATTGAAAATATCATTGACACAATTGCCCCTGTCCTAACAGGCATATTTAATCAATGTTTAGACAGCGGTACGTTTCCTGACTTAATGAAACATAGTAAAGTAGTACCAATTTTCAAATCGGGTAGTAAGAGTGATCCCTCTAATTATAGACCTATATCTGTGCTTCCAGCATTGAGCAAAATTTATGAAAAAATCATGCTGGACCAGATGTTGTCACATTTTAACTCAAATGGGATTTTACATAGTCGACAGTTTGGTTTCACGAAAGGTAGGTCGACGACTGACGCGGGAGTAAAACTCATCAGTCACATTTTGGAATCCTGGGAGAGTTCTCAGGATGCGATTGGCATTTTCTGTGACCTCTCAAAAGCGTTTGACTGCGTTGACCACAATACACTGATCTGTAAATTACACCACTACGGAATTCGTGGACAAGCTGCTGATCTTGTACTTTCCTACTTATCAAACAGGCAGCAAAAAGTAAACGTTAACGGGGCGACATCCTCGGGGTCTCTAGTTAGGATGGGCGTGCCTCAAGGTTCAATTCTTGGTCCTTTTTTATTTCTAGTTTATATTAATGACCTTCCCTATCTGATGGCTAACTTCTCGGATATAATTTTATTCGCTGATGACACTTCTCTTATTTTTAGAATAGATAGAAAAGATACGGATGTCTTACATGTCAACGAAAGCCTAGCTGTTCTATCGAAATGGTTTGCTGCTAATAATCTTTTACTCAATGCGAACAAAACTAAATGTCTTAAGTTCTCGCTACCAAATGTACCCCAAGTAGGTCTAAATTTAAAACTTGATGGCAAGAAACTAGATGCTATTTCGGAAACTGTATTTTTGGGAATTACTTTAGATTCAAAATTGCAATGGGGTGCCCACATTAGAGCGCTTTCAAGCAGATTAAGCTCAGCTGCTTACGCAGTAAGAAAAATAAGGCAGTTGACTGATGTAGCCACAGCTAGGTTAGTATACTTTGCTTATTTTCACAGTATTATGTCTTATGGCGTTCTGCTGTGGGGATCGGCAGCGGACGTAGATTCAATTTTTATTTTACAAAAGAGGGCAATCCGCGCAATCTATAAAATGGGGCCTCGCGAGTCTCTTAGAAACAAATTCAACGAAATTGATATACTTACTCTGCCTTCTCTTTATATTCTAGAAAATATCTTGTATGTTCGCAAAAACTTAGGTCTTTTCAAAAAAAGATGCGATTTCCATAATCTAAATACACGTAGTAAAGATGAAATTGTGATTCCAAAATTTAGATTAACTAAAACTAGCAAGTCATTTCTAATAAACAGTATCCGCTTCTATAACAAGTTGCCAAAGTCGGTTACAGAACTTAGCGATGGAAAGTTTAAAACTCACATCAAACGTGTCCTTATCAAAAAAGCATATTATAAGATAAAAGACTACGTTGAAGACAGGGAAGTTTGGCATTAATTCCTTCTGCACATGTGGCTTCCCTGGTACCTCATTAACAGCAAAACCGTGTGAAAGTCTATTAACTGCTCCCAAATTGCAATGTTAATTTTTATTCTTTTTATTATTATTATTTTTTTTTACAATGTCTGACATATTCTCGTCATTATTTGACATTATGCATCAATTTTACTACCTACTATTTATTTTCAGTGATTGTCATCGAAATCATGTCACTTGGTTCAAATAGATTCATTTTATATAGGTAGATTCTTTTACATATTGTGAATGAGAGAACGTTGTAGGCCTTAGAGACTAGATTTGTAGACGTTTTTCTATTCTGTATTTTCATTCCTCTAAGTACCTGGTACTTATTGACTGGCCTGCACTGTCCTCCCATACCTATTATCACTGTAATTTGAAAACATTGTAAAAGCCAATTATTTTTAAAAGAGTAACCGTGGAGTTTCTTGCCGGCTCTTCTCCATAGGAAACGACAAATTGGAACCGTGCACCTAGCTTCTGACGTTTCATAAGTGCCCATGCAGGCTTATGTGAAATAAAATATTTTGATTTGATTTGATTTGATTTGATCGACCCTTGCGGCTGTTATTACTTAGCCACAAGCCAATGACAAGTAAATTAATTATGTGATAGATACAATCATGGTGCTCACATATTTACAAATGTTGTAAAAGCAGATGACTTTTCTATTATTTTCACAGAACATAAAATGTTTGTGATACAAATTATACAATTAAATTAGCAACCAGTTTGACTTTGACCAGAATCTAGATTGTCTTATGGAGCAGGACCAGTATTTTTGCAAGCATTCTAATGCCTAGGATATAGTCCTCTAATTTTAATATGCTTGCTAACAAATAATTAAATAAATACTTAGAGATACGGATTCTGTACTGCTAGAGGAATTGAGAGAATTTCAATCAGATATGGTAGCTCGCACGGACAGGCAAGCAAAAACTATAACGCTCTTATTGAACCAGTTTTCTCAAACAAAAACCGAAATGACCAACTTAGTTTAAATTATGAGGGTACTCGAAGAAAAAGTAGTAAGATAAACCAGGAAGAGGGGCGGCTCTTTATATATTTTTTTATTTATTTAGATAAGGTTAGATAAGATAATATTTATTTGCTAAGACATGTGAACACATACAGGGATATAAACGTGCATGCAGGATAACATAAAGAGAATTTTACAGGTTCAGACATGTTTGCCACATGAAATGGCGTGCAAATATGAATAGTTCTGATTGTTGCTTAGTAACTAGCTAAAGTTCACAATAATTAAAGGATTCTACTAATTTGCAAATTTACACGTTCTATTGTGTTTCCATAATAGTTAGATTTCGATCGCCGCTCGTTAGTTACCTATAAAGTCATTCTACTATTTCATTAGCAAAATGGAAACTAAACTTAAAACGAATTGCAACTGAATCGTAACGGGAACACAGCGGGTTACCTGTGTTACCAACATGCCAAATAGTATGTTTTATTAATACCACAAATAAAAAAAATGCTTCTAAAAATGTTACTAAAAACGAAAAAAGTATCTAGGTGCAAAGAGGTGCAAAAGGTACAAAGAGGAAAGATTTTTTTGTTTGTTTGTGTGTTTGTTTGTTCTGAATAGGCTCCAAAACTACTGGATCGATTTTAACCATTTTGTCACCAATAGAAAGCTAAATTATCAGGAAGTAACATAGGCTATAATTTATTTAAAAAATAAATAGAAATCCTTAAGAACATTGCTGTAGGGGATTCTATTGAAACACCTTTTTTTAATTCCACTATTCACATTTATTGAATCACGCACTAATAACTATTACAATATACTGAATTACTGCTAACTTAATATGAACATAACTTGTCTCATTGACGACTAACTTTAAACTGAGTAAAATCTGTACAATTCTATGTGTAGCTCATTGTGTAACTCATGACTATTTTCCTTAGAAATTTCCTTAAGTAGTTTTCTACTAGGGTACAAGTAGCGGTTATGTTTGACATCAAACATTTGTTCTAAACCAGTCACATTAAAGGGGGTGGAGCCTAATGGTCAAGCGTAAGCTTGATTTCTCTTGACAAGTTTATACCTGCTCCTGATTCCTTCGAGAAGCTTCGCTTGGATCGTGGGAAAACCGGTCACGTGCCGATTCTTCGTGGAATATTACCAATGTTTACGTCTTTGCTTTAATTTAACTGCGCATAACAGATTTGGTTGTTTGTTAATAGCAGATTAGGTACTGTAGGTATATGCAGGTAGGTACTTATGTATTTTGGCTTAATTCTAATTGGGTTTTGCCTTTAATCATGTACCTTTGAAGATAATTCAAATTCTAATTATGTGATTGGCTTAGCATTACATTTGATCTGTAGGTATTCATGGACTTAAGAGTATGGGAAATCAAAACCAGCCCTACGCTTAGGTATGCAACAATAATTTTCTTATATCTACCTAATATCAAATCATTTTTATTTTTTAATAATCAACCTTATTTTCTATGGTGACTTGACGTCGCCAACAGTCTCCCCCTCAGTGCGTTGCACTCCATCTGGTTGGGGCGACGTTGCAGGTACGATCAGGACTAGACGTGATGCTGGCCGCCGCAGGATACCCGCTGCTGTTCGCACGTCGACGATCCTGGTTCTTCCGTCTGGTCTGGGATGAGTGGCGACTATTTCACCGCGTGGCCACGAGTAGCGTGGCAGAGTGTGGTCGACAATTAGGATTATGTCGCCCAATGTTGGGTCCTGATAATGAGGACTTTGATTATAGCGTGGCGAGAGAGTGGGAAGGTACTCTCGCAACTACCTTGACCAGAAATGATTGGTCAGGCGTTAGGATGTCTGCCAGTTGGGAGAACCGATGAGTTCTGTGTCGTCGAAGGGGCCAAAGAGGGTGGCTCCGTTTGGCCGCCCGATGGAAAAATGGTTCGGGGTCAAAGCTTCTTCTTTTTCTGGATCGGCGCTGATGATGTGTGGCAAGAGGCTTGAATCGCCTACGGTCTGATTTGATCCATGTTATTGCTGTTCTAGAGTCGGTCCAGAAGTATCTTTGGGTCGTGGTCAAATCTTTATGAATCGATCTTGTGAAGCCCGTAAATAATGCTCCCCCTCGCTTCTTGGTACGTCTTCTCATAGTGACGAGCATGGGTTCAATGTCTACTCCTAGGCAGGTGAAAGGAGGATTGTTCTTCCTTAGACGTTCAGGTGGCAGGTCTTCTTTCTTTTGTAGGGCAGCTAATTCGTCTGGGAAGCTGTCTTCTTGCACTCTTCTTATCTTGTCTTCGTCGCGAGTGTTGCGCAGACTCCAGGTGGAATGAAGACTGTCTTTATTTTCTTCGTTCTGGGGGTGGACAATAGCGGTATCAGGCAGATACCATGATCTTGAGGAGGCAGGTTCGTGTGTTATTTCCTCAGCGTATTCGCTGTTGATCAGGTTTGCGACTTCTTCTTCTGGTTTCTGTTCAAATTCTTTGTCCATTCCCGTTAGTAGTCGTGCTGCAGCTGTTCTGCTTTCTGGTAGACCTTCGTCGTCCGTCTTCCAGATCAGGTCTGCGCTGAATCTTCCATCCGACAATCTGGTCGTTGTTGAATGCAGCACGTCGAGAGCTCGTTGATCTATGTCGCTGGATGGTTCCCTTGCGGCGACTTCTAGGGCTTCGATGTCGCAGTGGTCTCTAGTCGTCTTCTCAAGATAATCATCTTTTCCTGTTGGTGTTGAAAGATGATTTACCATTCGCATCGTATTGTTTCTGGTCTTGGTTCCGTGCAAGACCCATCCCAACAGGGTTCTGGAGGCTACTGGCTTGCTTTGGTCACAAACTTTCATCTCTTGGGACACGATCAGATGCCAATTGTCCTGACCAATGAGTACAGTCGGACGATCGTTAGGGTATTTTACTTGATCGGCTATTTTTTCTAGATGTTGGCAATCTTCCAGGTCATTATCGCTGACTTCTTGGGGGGATAAGTTCAAGGTTTTAATGGTGTATCCTGATATTTTCTCTATGTTGCGCTCGAACCTTCCTTTGATCTTGATGTCAACCTTCTTTGACTTATGATTCATTTGGTGACCTCCCACACCCTTAATTCTTAGATCTTCTTCAGAACCCTGGGCTCCAATCATGTTCGCGATATCTTCGTCTATAAGGGTCACTGTTGATCCTTCGTCCATGAGGGCGTATACTTCGGCTTTGGCATCGGGTCCCCATAGTTCCACTGGCACGATTTTCATGTAAGCTCTTGATGTTGTTTGTGTTGCATTCATTGTTGATACTACAGCTTGGGTCTCTTGCGAGGTTGGTTTCATCCATTCTTCGGAATGTAGCATCACATGATGATTTCTCTTGCATTTTTCACATGGCTTTGCTTGGCAACTGAATCTTCTGTGTCGCCCTAGTAGACATTTGAAACATATGAAGGCTCGCTTGGCCTGTTCCCATCTTTCTTTTATTGAAGCGTCGACAAACTTCTTGCATTTGAACAGTACGTGTTCCCCAGCACATTCAGGACAGACTATCTTTTCTTGTTTCTTGGCGTCGTCCTTGCATGAACATACTGTCGCCGCTTGTTGTTCGTCTTGCTCTCTATCTGAATCCTCATCGTATGATGAATATTCTTCCTCATCGTGCCGTTTAACTCGAGCGGCGTTCACGCCCCGGGATCCTGAAGGTCTCGTTCGGTTTCTCATTCCTTCCTTCTTCACTCTGGTTCCCGTGAACTCGTGCATCTCGAACTGGTCTACCATCTGATTGAAGAAGTTCATAAGGCCAATGAGGATCGGTTCATCATCTTCTTCTTTAGATGCTCTGTACTCGTACCACCTGAATCGTACTAGAATACACATCTTCTCTATTATACGATTCGATATATCACTTGAGTGCAGATAACTTTGTTTCTTCATTTGTTTCACAACGCTGACTGTATTGGCCACAGCTCCAGCATATCTCACTAACTCTCTTGCATCTTCTGACATGGGAGGCAGCTTCTCTATGTTTTCTATCTCGCTTCTTATTAGGTAAGTGGATCTCCCGAATCGACGTTCTAATGCAGTCATTACTTCTTCCGGATCCACTTGTGTATAGAGAATGGACTTCACCGCCTCTTTGGCTTTTCCTCTTACTGCTTTTCTCAGCCTTCCCATATTCTCGATTCCACTGAAGAGAGCCTGTGAGTCTTTGTACGTAGCTTTAAAAGCCATCCAGTCTCTTGCATCACCGTCGAATTGATGTAGCTCACTGACATACTTCGGCGCGTGCTGCGTATTCGTTGCTGCTTTGCTGTCAGTGGCGGACTTGACTGCTTCCATTATCGCTTCTGCCAACTGACTGGTGGGGTTCGTTGCGGGTTGCGCTTCCTTCGCTTTTGAAACCCACCTTTCAGTGGCCTTTTCAGCAGCCGCCTTAGTTGCAGCATCCTCTTCGTTATCACTCAAGTCTGTGTCTTCTTCGTTGACACGTGTTAATTCTAACTTTGTATTTGCCATCTTAGTCTTCAGCTTAATTTCTTCCAGCTGTAGTTTTTCCAACTCTAATCTGGCTTCTAGCTCTTTCTTCTTATTCGCAGCTTTATTCGAAGTAGATTTCGCCTTCTTCTTCTTCTCCACTAAGGTAACATTAGATTCCTCGACCATGGTTGTATCTTCGGTAGCCGCGCTAGTATCTGTCACCTCTTCGGAGGTAGTAGCTGACGTCTCCGTAGTCTCTTCTTCCGTGGTCGAGCGCGTGCTGTCTCCTTTGCGGCTTCGCGTCATCATTCTTATTCACTTCACTTAATGTCAATATATTGTTCAATGACTCACCTGAGTTTATATGAAGTCCTTAGCGGAGACTGCTATGTTATAGAGACGTACACACACTTCGAACTTACAGTACATACACACGTTAACACTTATAAACTTATTCTACACGTTCTTATTATACAGGGTTACGCCGGGCTTCGAGTGATATTCGAGCTTCGAGAGGACGCGGCGTTGTTCCTAGCCGACCTCCCAGCAATATTCTTCACTCAGCTAGTTGCGCTCCCACAAATAGGTATTTCTTGAATACCTAGCCTCGAGAATAAGCGATCTTCCTAGTCGCTTATTCCCAGCAATTTCCTTCAGCGGCACACGTAAAGCTTCAAGTGATACAGGGGCTTCGAGAGGGCGCGGCGTCGTTCGTAGCCGACCTCCCAGCAATATTCTTCACTCAGCGGGTCGTGCATCCACCAATAGGTATTTTCTAGACGTCCTAGGTCTTTCAGCAGCACACGTAAAGCTTCAAGTGATACAGGGGCTTCGAGAGGGCGCGGCGTCGTTCGTAGCCGACCTCCCAGCAATATTCTTCACTCAGCGGGTCGTGCAGCCACCAATAGGTATTTTCTAGACGTCCTAGGTCTTTCAGCAGCACACGTAAAGCTTCAAGTGATACAGGGGCTTCGAGAGGACGCGGCGTCGTTCGTAGCCGACCTCCCAGCAATTATTCACTCAGCGGGTCGTGTAGCCACCAATCGGTATTTTCTAGACGTCCTAGGTCTTTCAGCAGCACACGTAAAGCTTCAAGTGATACAGGGGCTTCGAGAGGACGCGGCGTCGTTCGTAGCCGACCTCCCAGCAATTATTCACTCAGCGGGTCGTGTAGCCACTAATCGGTATTTTCTAGACGTCCTAGGTCTTTCAGCAGCACACGTAAAGCTTCAAGTGATACAGGGGCTTCGAGAGGACGCGGCGTCGTTCGTAGCCGACCTCCCAGCAATTATTCACTCAGCGGGTCGTGTAGCCACCAATCGGTATTTTCTAGACGTCCTAGGTCTTTCAGCAGCACACGTAAAGCTTCAAGTGATACAGGGGCTTCGAGAGGGCGCGGCGTAGTTCGTAGCCGACCTCCCAGCAATATTCTTCACTCAGCGGGTCGTGCAGCCACCAATCGGTATTTTTCTAGACGTCCTAGGTTCTTCAGCGGCACACGTAAAGCTTCAAGTGATACAGGGGCTTCGAGAGGGCGCGGCGTCGTTCGTAGCCGACCTCCCAGCAATATTATTCACTCAGCGGGTCGTGTAGCCACCAATCGATTTTTCTAGACGTCCTAGATGTCCTAGCTTCGAGAATAAGCGATCTTCTTAGTCGTTTATTCCCAGCAATTTTCTTTAGCACACGTAGGACTCGTGGCGTGATTAGTGCGTGGCTCGTAGAACTGATCTTCACCAATAGCTTTCTTGGTATTCGTGAGCTTCTCTTAAAACGCTGCTAATCTTCAAACAGCGATTTATCTTCACGTAACTTCAGACTCAGGCTTCAGTTCTTTTTATTCGGCTTCTGAAGGACCATTATTGTAGGGGATTCTATTGAAACACCTTTTTTTAATTTTAAAAGTATTCATGGACTTAAGAGTATGGGAAATCAAAACCAGCCCTACGCTTGGTATGCAACAATAATTTTCTTATATCTACCTAATATCAAATCATTTTTATTTTTTAATAATCAACCTTATTTTCTATGGTGACTTGACGTCGCCAACAATTGCAATAATGTAACCTAAATTAGCAAAATTTTGCCTATAAAATTCATTAAATGGCGTGCGCTGAGAAAACTATTTTTTTGTTAAAAAGTATTTATTAAAAAAAATTGTGGCTGTAATCTATTAATTTTTGTTAAAAAGTTTTTATTTTATAATTTTTGTAGCTATAATCTACTAATTACTACATGCTTAATTTTGTATTATTTTTTGTAATACACAACTCAGCATTAAAATCTGTGAGTGAACAATCAACCATCCCCTGTTTTCCTACCCTTAGGGTTGGATGTTTTTTTCAAATTTATATGGCACCAATATTGGGGTATACCCTTTCCAATTATTTAAGAACAAGAATTATTAAAACGGACTACTCTGTAAAATGTTATGCGTGGTCATACTTGAGAACCTCTTCCATTTTTTCGTCGGTTAAAAAATTAAACCGCCGAAAAAACTGAAAAGCTGGTATTTTACTGCATCTCGTTAGACTGATGATGATAAGAATCTATATATACGAGTATATACTACTACTAGTATGACTATCTATTGCTTTTTATATCTATGGCGATGAAGTGTGGATAAAATCCAGAAATTCCCTTTTTTCGGCCCTAGTGTGAATAATACAATTCGCAATTACTTTGATTCAAACTCAAACTCAAACTCAAAGCATTTATTTCAATTAAACCATTTACAGGCACTTTTGAATTGTCAAAAAGTCGACCAGTTGGAAAGTTGAAGCTAGTTGCCCATTCCAAAACGTAGATCTCTATGGAGAAGAACGGGCAAGAAACTCCATGGACACTCTTTTTAATCATGTTATGTATTACAAAAACTTGGGAACATTATTCTTGTTGCTTCTATATGTGAGACAATGTAAAAAAAAAAACAATTCTAAATATAAAATTTAAAATTAGCCATGGAAGTTAGGAGATGACCAGTCTCAACCGACGGCGCCCGTTCACGAACTTGACGCGTGGATCAGCACCATCCAGCTCAACCATTTTGTAGGGAACCGAATGATCCAACACACGCGCCACCATCAGCGAGACATTTAAGTGAGCATGACATACTCTCAACTGCCACGCTTTTTCAAGTCAACGTACATCAAAACAATATAATTATTATACGGATGCATGGTACTCACATTTACAAAGTTTAAACAAAATGCTTCTAAATTATACAAAAAAAAAAGTTTGCAATGTATTTGAGAAATTAATCAAATTTGATTTCCAAAAAGAAAGAAAAATATTTAATATCTTTTGAATTTTTTATAAATAATACTTAATTCAGTCAAAACAAAAACTTATTCGTAATGTCAGAAAATAAAAATAATAGGAACAGAAATGTTCATAATGTCAGAAAACAAAAAAGGGAAGCATCTCTTCCAAATATGAAAATTTTAAATAGCAAGCCCAGGTGCCTGTGGAGTCGGACCAGCATTAAGCCAAGCATTTTTATCAACAATGTAATCATCTAACTTATAATATGCTTGTCTACATAGTGTGCGTTTAATGCATAATTTAAATTTCTTTTCATTTAGTTCAAGAATATCGGCTGGTATTTTATTATAACATTTTACACAGTACCCCATAAAAGAAGTGTGTACTTTAGACAATCTGAAATGTGGTTGATCTAATTTGTTCCTATTTCTAGTATTAAAATTGTGCCTGTCACTTATCTTACTAAACAGATGTAGATTTTTACGAACGTACATAATGTTTTCAAAGATATATTGACAAGGTACCGTCATGATGTTAATTGTTTTGAACAGTTCCCTAAGAGATTCGCGTCTGCGTAGGTTGTAGATGGCCCTGACAGCCCTCTTTTGCAGAATGAAGATCGACTCAATATCCGCAGCACGTCCCCATAGCAAAATACCGTAAGACATGATGCTATGAAAGTAACTAAAATAGACCAGTCTCGCGGTATCCACGTCTGTTAATTGACGGATCTTCCAAACAGCGTAAGCGGCAGAACTTAGCCGCCCTGCAAGTGATGTTAAGTGAGGACCCCACTGTAGCCTTGAGTCAAGCGTGATTCCCAGGAAAACCGTCTGTTCGACGAATTCTAGTATCTCCTTATTCAATACAACGTGACATTCACTACTTCTAACATTCGGTAACGTGAATTTTATGCATTTAGTTTTCTTTCCATTTAATACCAAATTATTTACAGTAAACCAATTATGGACCTTAACTATAGCGTTATTTACATCGTCAAGCTCCTGTGCATGTCTCTTAACTTTAAAAATCAGTGATGTGTCATCAGCAAATAACACCATTTGTAGTCGGTTTTTAAGTAAATCATTTATATATACTAAAAAGAGGAACGGACCCAATATTGAGCCCTGCGGTACACATTCTTATGCATGTCAATCTTATTCCAACATTGGACTAACCAGATATATTATCACAGGGTCGACCGTTGCGAAGAAACCAAAGAGATGTGAAAAATACAACTAGACGATGGAGTAACAGCCGAGCAAACGAGAACAAATTGAACTCAAAAACGTACGTCCAAACCTGGTACTATTTCGAAGAGTCCATAAAAATGTCATCAGAATAGTTTCAATCGAGTAAACAATATGACGCAACCTACTGGTACACTTACGGTTGAAAAACCATACAGGTGTTTATGTCATCGCAGTTTTAGTGACCAGGATCTTTTAGCAGAACATTTTCAAATACACTTTAGTAATAAACCGTACATGTGTAACGTATGTGACCGCAATTTTACTGGAAGCGATACTTTAAAAGACCATATGCGCATACACACTGGTGAAAAACCTTATAAGTGTGATGTTTGTGAGCGTAGCTTTGGTCAAAAAGGTCATCTAAAAAACCATATTCGTATGCACACTCCTGAAAAGGCTGACAAATCTTATAAGTGTAACGTTTGCCAGCGTAGTTTTAGTCAGAATTGTCAGTTAACGAAACATATTCTAATACACACTAATCAAAAACTTTATAAATGTGATATCTGTGAGCGCCGCTTTACTGTGAAGGATTATTTATCAAAACATATTCGGATACACACTGGTGAAAAACCTTATGAGTGTGATATATGTCAGCGTAGTTTTAGCGGAAAGGGTCAGGTAAAAAAACATATTCAGATACACAATGCTGAAAAACCTTATAAGTGTGATATGTGTCAGCGTCGTTTTCATCGAAATGATCATTTAACACAACATATTCGAATACACACTGGTGAAAAACCTTATAAGTGTATCATATGTCAGCGCAGTTTTAATCAAGAGTACCATTTATCACAACATTTTCGAATACACACTGGTGAAAAACCATATGAGTGTGACATATGTCAGCATAAGTATACTGTAAAAAGTAATTTAGTAGAACATATTCGTTCACACACCAGTAAAAAACCCGACAAGTGTGATGTACCTAAGCCAGTATAGTTTATGTCAATAGGATAATTTAACAACACTTATCCGAATAAACACCGAGAAAACTCTTCAAATGTCATTAGAAGCAAATACCAGTCATTATAAAAATGTTCCAATCCAAATGTTGAAAAAGAAACTGACAGCCCTAATACTTGCTATGTGCTATTATTAAATTGTTGATTTTTATATTACACTACACTTTAAATTTAATATTTGACCTAAATTCTATCATTTATGTACTTTTTTTTACAATTTTAATTTGACTGACTTTTTTTATTAGAATAATATTTTCAATGTTCACCTAATTTAAGATAGATTGCACAGAGATACAAACTTGTAGTTTGTAACCATCTTTATTTACCTAGTTTCTAAGCGAATAAACGGTCATGATTAATTTATATTATTGAGCGTGGTAACTTTAAAACAGCTTTTAAAACGATACAAAGATGACTGTATAAAACACCGTGGTATAAAATAATACGTCGGTGGGTGGGTTAAAACCGTCTTATGTTTCAAATGTCAAAAGTTTTAAAGTGGTCGTGGTATCTATCTAGCGAATCGACATTTTTAAATAAATTAATATTTTTTATAGGCGACTCGAACAAACATAATTTATTTGTGAGAGAAAGAAAGAAAATGCATTTATTTAGCACAGACTAAAAAGGCACACAATATACAGCAAAATAATAAAATTAAAAGACCAAAAAAAAGTGTAAAGTGCGTCAAAGTGTGCCTCACGGCTGCGCTAAAAAGGCCCAGTTCAGCATAAATGCCAGACAACTAGTGCCTGACGCTGGTTTTCAACTGGACCTGACGTGTGAGGTGACGGATGTAAATCAGCTTTAATACCAATACTGCAACGTGACGTGTGTTTGCATACTTAAGTTGTTGTGGGCAGATCGACAGCTCCTGATATAGCGTTACAGGTAATTGGCACGTTTTGCATTTTATGTAACAAAGTTAGTGTCATCATCATCATCATTTCAGCCGAGAGACGTCCACTGCTGGACATAGGCCTCCGTTATTTGAGGAAAAAGTACTACTAACTTTGGAGCCCGGGGCTCCAAAGTTAGTGTACTTTTTCCTTAACTTTTCGTTGTTTTCTTAATGTTTTTTATTCAAAACGTGCCAGTTGCCTAATACGTATTTTTTGGGATTAACGATTCGCCCACAGTTAAATTGATTTCGTGTGAGTCGCCTGTAGAAAATACAATATTGTTGAAAAGTGATGATTCGCCCGATTCGGGCGAGTAAATTCGTGCGAATCGAATAATAAGCAAGCGTATCAATGGCAAAGAGTTTAAATATGCTGCGCCCAAAAAAGGCTAATTACAAGGCGAGATTGTATAAGTTCGTAATATTAGGGTATAATATTATAATGTTGTTAGGTAATAAAATTAGGATAAAAGACAAATAAAAATATGTATTCAACGTTATTTTTCCATAATAATGTTTATAATGCAAAGTCGATTTGTGTGGACTACAGAAATATAAATGTTGTAAAGTGTTTAAATTTTATTGTTATAATATAAATGTGATAATGTTTAAATAATGTTCCAGAGGATCGATAAATAAATAAAGATTAAAGAAATATTCTTTATATTTGTAGAACTTGTTTTTTTTTGTTATATCATTCAGTTGTACCTAACCCGTCCCGGTTGGTAAATCGGAGAAGAGTTTGCATCAGCAAGCACGGAATTATATGTGTACCATGGCATCTCGTAGTTGACCTTGAGAGGTCGTGACTACTTAACCGGAATATCCTATGGCTGCCTTAAGCGAACTCAAAGCCACCAGCCAGGGGTATATTACTTAAATTACTAAGCGACTGCACGCTGAGGGCACACCTTGTGCGGTACGGACCTCGGCTCAGGGCGTCACTGATTTGGGGACAGCAATTCGGGACAGGCTGGTCCAGAGTAGGAACGGAGTAAAGTGAACAGATCAAGTACCTAATATACTTACCCATTGGTGTATTTGCAGGATGGGGACATCGACGCACGACCTGTTACCATGAATTCAGCACTAACTGTACAGGTCCACCAAATCTGTGTGGCTCCTTCCTCGAAAGACGTGGTCTTCACATGCTCTAACCAAGATTATGTCTGGACTTTAACCCGTCGCGTTCGCGTGTCTAATTAGCAGTCACAATAGAAATTCTATTGTTATCTGAACACATGGCGTACACTTGACGTGCGAGAGGTTAAAAGAGGCTGTGACCTCTGAGTTTGTTTCAGCCTTCCTTCTTAGAGTAGTCAGACAGGAAATGCAAACCTCATGTAGTTTAAAAAATATAAACCTACTTACAGAAATAAAATAATGTATCAATCCATGATTTTAAACCCCCTAGTGTAGATATTTACCGTCAGATAGTTAAAAAAAATACTGCCTTTTCATAGAAAAGTGCAATATTTACGCGGTCAAAATGTATGGGACAGCTAATTTATTTTAATAACCAACGAATAGTTTCGACGGTTTAGAATCTTGTAGGTACTGAAACCATGAAACAGTTTGCACATCGATGTCCCCGCTACCCTTCATAATCAGCCTGAATGTTCCCACTGCTGGGACACAGGCCTCCTCTCGGTGAGAGGGAGAGGACCGTAATCGACCACGCGGGACCACTGCGGGTTGGTAGATGACACATGTGAAGTAGTGAATGTCACGTTGTATTGAATAAGGAGATACTAGAATTCGTCGAACAGACGGTTTTCCTGGGGATCACGCTTGACTCAAGGCTACAGTGGGGTCCTCACTTAACATCACTTGCAGGGCGGCTAAGTTCTGCCGCTTACGCTGTTTGGAAGATCCGTCAATTAACAGACGTGGATACCGCGAGACTGGTCTATTTTAGTTACTTTCATAGCATCATGTCTTACGGTATTTTGCTATGGGGACGTGCTGCGGATATTGAGTCGATCTACATTCTGCAAAAGAGGGCTGTCAGAGCCATCTACAACCTACGCAGACGCGAATTACTCAGGGAACTGTTCAAAACAATTAACATCATGACGGTACCTTGTCAATATATCTTTGAAAACATTATGTACGTTCGTAAAAATCTACATGTTTTTAGTAAGATAAGTGACAGGCACAATTTTAACACTAGAAATAGGAAAAAATTTGATCAACCACGTTTCAGGTTGTCTAAAGTACACACTTCTTTTATGGGGTACTGTGTAAAATGTTATAATAAAATACCAGCCGATATTCTTGAACTAAATGAAAAGAAATTTAAATTATGCATTAAACGCACACTATGTAGACAAGCATATTATAAGTTAGATGATTATATTGTTGATAAAAATGCTTGGCTTAATGCTGGTCCGACTCCACAGCCACCTGGGCTTACTATTTAAAATTTTCATATTTGGAAGAGATGCTTCCCTTTTTACACGCTTTATATTAGCTTCACTTGTATGTTTGTTAGTTTGTTTGTTTGTATGTAACCGACTCCTTTGAGCGCGATTTTGACGCACTTTAAACGGTCAGATTTCATTGAAACTTTGTAAACTTGTCGCGGACCGATGACAATTCAATAATTTGAAAAAAACTTGAGGAAAAAAAAACACGTTTTTGTAGTTAGCAGAACTAAAAAATAGAAAATAAATAATAGTTTAAAAAACTAAAAAACACGCTTTAAAAAACAAACTAAAAAAGGAGAAAATAATTTAATTCAATTAAAAAGCGTGGGGTTTATAAAAATACCTCAAAAAGCACCCCACGCTTTTTAATTGAATTAAATTATTTTCTCCTTTTTTAGTTTGGTTTTTAAAGCGTGTTTTTTAGTTTTTTAAACTATTATTTTTATATTTTCTGACATTATGAACATTTCTGTTCCTATTATTTTTATTTTCTGACATTACGAATAAGTTTTTATTTTTACTGAATCAAGTATTATTTATTAAAATTTCAAAGGATATTAAATATTTTTCTTTCTCTTTGGAAATCAAATTTTATTAATGTCTCAATTAAATTGCAAACTATAATTTTGTATAATTTAGAAGCATGTTAGGTTAGGTTAGGTTAGGTTCTTTTGTGATGAAAGGGGGGAGTTTAACACCTCACTCCCCCCGGGTTTAACCCTAACGCGAGGTGGCCCGCACAGGTGGGCCGGCACTAGCCGGGGATCGCGGAAGTCACTTTTGTTCCCGTGATCTCCGGTGCAAGTGTGAGGCGGAACACCGGGGTGGTTTTAGTCAGTAAGAGTCTGACAGACCCCTCCGCCCTCCCCAGGGCGGAGGACATCCATGAGGATGTCCCCCCGTAATCAAAAAAAAAAAGGTTAAGTTAGGTTAGGTTAGGTTTCCCCCCGGTGGGTTCCCGCATTGTCGTTGCGGGGGGGCTCAGTAGCCGTGGTTTTCCCCACCCACGGTGAAGCGAAGAGGAACCCGAGGAGGGGCCGCTTGTCAGGGCTTTGTCCGCTAAGCCGACGACGTAGCGGCCAACCAGTTGCGGTGCCGCGGGGCGGCATAGCAACTGGTGCTGGGGGTAGTGGGCCGCGGCGGGAGAGGAGTGGTGTATGGAGATCGCCACTTTCCTCACCTTCCGCGGTCTGGACGGAGCTGCCATCGTTAGATGGCGGACGCGGTGGGGCCGCAGGGGAGGAGGAGTGTCGGTATTGCGTAGGCCGCTCTCCCTATCCCCTGCGGCCGAAAAGTGGTAGGCGGCGGGGCCACTATCCTGATCCGCCGCAGGGGGACCAAGGGTGCCATACACGGGGTCGTTTGGCACCCATGCGCTGTCTGGTGCCCGGGGTGGTCATTCCCCTAAGAGGAGGGTCCGGTGACGGACAGCCGCGGCGGGTTCGCGGATGGCTTTCGCGTTCCCGTGTTCCCGCCATAAGCGGCACTGGAGGACACCGTGGAGTTTTAGTGGTTTAGAGTCCCACATAACTGCGCTATCTCCCCGTGGTAGCGCAGTATGCATGAGCATTTCTACACGTAAAAAAAGGTTAGGTTAGGTTAGGTTCTGTCGGGAGGACACGGCGTGGCACACAATTGCAGAGTGTGCTGCTTGGGAGGAGCCGCGCCGTGCCCTCATCTCAGGAGTCGGCAGTGACCTGTCGCTGCCGGTCGTTGTCGACTCGATGGTCGGCAGCGAGGAGTCCTGGGACGCGGTGGTATCCTTCTGCGAATCAGTCATCTCGCAGAAGGAGGCTGCGGAGAGGGAGCGGGAGATTGCTTCCGCTAACCCGATTCGCAGCAGACGCACCGGGCGTCGGCGGAGGGCGGATAACGCCCTCTTCCGGCCCCCTAAATGGGTCCAGGGGCGACGGATCTGGGGAAATCCGTCGCCCCCTACTTCTTAGGACCCGAGATGGCGGCACGTAGTGTTCCACGCGCGCCTCTACGTGATGTAAGGGGGGAGTTTAACACCTCACTCCCCCCCTAACGCGAGGTGGCCCGCACAGGCGGGCCGGCACTAGCCGGGGATCGCGGAAGTCACTTTTGTTCCCGTGATCTCCGGTGCAAGTGTGAGGCGGAACACCGGGGTGGTTTTAGTCAGTAAGAGTCTGACAGACCCCTCCGCCCTCTCCAGGAGGACATCCATGAGGATTTCCCACCGTCATAAAAAAAAAAAAAAAAAGTTAGGTTAGGTTAGGTTTTTTTTTTTTTTTTGTTTTGGCAGGAGTGGGAAATCCTCATGGACGCCCAGACTGCCTCACTAGTGACGCAGTCTGGGCAGTGCCGGACTCTTACCGGCTAAAACCCACTCCTGCCTTTCTAAGTGTACCCCTGACATAGTCAGAGACCTTGTTTTGACTTTAAAATATTGTTTTTGCATTTGATTTGATTTTACTAATTTTTGAATAAAGTTGTATCTAATATTACATTTTAGTCTGTCTTATTTATTTTTGCCTAAATTTAAGTTTGTTTTTACATTTTATTTCCTGATTTATTGTTGTATGCTTTGTCTCTATATAGATGTGTATATATTAAAAGCATAGCTTTATGTTTCCTTGTTAAGATTGATAACCCTTTTACTTATTGTAATGCAGTAATCCATAAAAAATTCTCTTTGCTTTCTGTTACTCATAAATTTTTCTATATTCTCTTTATTTATCTCCGCCTCCAGCCTCATTTCCGCATTCAATCGGTCCACTCCGAACACAGGACACTCTATCAAGATGTGTGGGATCGATTCCAGCGCATCTGGCTCACAGATGCACGATGGGCTCCCCTTGCATTTAAAGCGATGCAGATATTCGGAAAACCCACCGTGCCCAGTTAAAATCTGTGTTTCCACTCCAGCCGGTTTCATCTTTTTTGATGACCTTGAAGGCATCGATCGCGTCTGGGAAAAACATTTTCGTTATGGCGGCTGTTTCACTGTTTTTGTACCTACGGTTCCATTCGTCGAGCGACCCCATACGGATTTGTCGTTTGACGAATGAGACCGGGCAGCAGTCATAGTCCGGCTTCTTCTTGGATTTCAGTGCAGCTTCTTGGTTAGGTTAGGTTAGGTTAGGTTTTTTTTTTTTTTTTTGTTTTGGCAGGAGTGGGAAATCCTCATGGACGCCCAGACTGCCTCACTAGTGACGCAGTCTGGGCAGTGCCGGACTCTTACCGGCTAAAACCCACTCCTGCCCTTGCTCAGTGTTCCTCTGACATGATCAGAGCCCTTTTTTAGACAGTTTTTATTCTTGTCTTCGTTCCTTTTGTTTTTGAAGTTAATTCAGTCCTATTTTAGGACGTGGGCAAATCCTGGAAGCGTAAGCTTCTTTTACTTAAGTTTTTTCCATAAATCATATATTTCTAATAACGGATGAACACATACATACATTACATACTACATGATTATACTATTTTTATTTTTGTCTTATCTGTTTTTTTTTTTTTTTTTTTTTTTTTTTTTTTTTTTTTTTTTTTTTTTTTTTTTAGTTTAGTATTTTAGAGTTATGCTAAGTCTTATAATTATTACTTATGAAACGCTTAATTAATTCTATGACTATCCTAATATATGTGCAATATATTATATAGACATAATTTCTTATTCTATTCTGTAAATTTTATTCCCTATACTATTATATATACCTACTAATTTAATAAAATATGTCTTTGCTGTTTGTGTTTTTGATGATACAGGCAGACTCACTACTGCTATCTCAAATAAAACTGTTAATAATTCCTTATTTTTCAGGTATTGATGGACAACCTGCGCACTTCGGACTGGTGCAGTGCTTTGGATGCAGCTTTTCGAGATGGTGACCTGGTGCTGATGGAAAATAACAATTGACCACAACGGTAAGGCGAGTTTGTTTCTAATTTTAGGTGAATGGTCATGGATGATAATTTTGGTGCCTGCTATAAATTGGGACAATTTCTCATGAAATTGGCTGCAATTCATGTTTATTGATTCAAAGCTACTTTTGTGTCTAGTCTGGATGTTAATTTTGCAACCATTACCGTTGTGGCTATTTCCAGGAAACGCTGACTGCACCTTAGCAGTACGCCACCGATAAGCGTGCTAACGCGTCCCATTTGACGCGAATGGGGCACACACTGTCGAAGGCGTTGTGGTCCGTGCGATCCAGCTTTGCCGACACACAATTGTGGCATTTTGGAGACTCTTCTGCCAGCCGCGACGGACAGTCGGCACGCAGGTGGGGATCACCGCAGTGCACGCAGAGGTCGGCGGGCTTCGTGCACAGCTTCCTGCCGTGGCCGAAGCACAGGCAGCGAGTGCACTGCACCAGTGGAGACTGGTCCTGCACCCGCACCCGCTGCAGGTCGATGTGCACAAGACCCGCCATGGTTAGCCTCTGCCATACAATCGGGGACACCTGGAGGATGACGTGGCACATGTGGGGGTTCCTCGTCTTACGACGGTACTTCACCCCCAACCTCACATCACCCGCCGGAATGTCCCCGATTAGGTGACTGTTCTGCCTCTGCAGGGCCTGTGTTAGCTCCACATCCGTGTGGCACGATAGGACGTCTTTAACAATGACGAGCGGGTCTTTATTTTTCATCTCTTCCGCGACCAAACCGCCCGCCTTCCGTATCCTTTCAGTCACCCTGGTCAGTTCCTCCTTTGTCCTGAAGCCGACCACCACCTTTTGGTCTTTCACCTTGCGCAGTCGCTCCACCCTTGTGCCCTCATTTCGGGCATCAACCGCCGTCCTGAGCTTCTCAACAACCTCTTCACTTGTGTCCTGATCATTCACAGATGATACTACTACCGAGTGAAGAGGCCCTTGGATATTCTGCTTCGGGCCGGCGGCGACTTCCGCGAAGGTCGGGCCCTGGCTTGCGACGTAGCAAGGGGCCAGCTGGAGCTGCCCCGACAGAGCTTGTGTATGTTGCTGGCACTCCAGCAGCACCTGCTTGTGCTGTAGGAGGCCTTCCACAAGGCTCTTCATGAGCTCTGTCGGTGGTTCTGAGGGCGGACTAAGTGCCACGGCTGCTGGTGCGACTGCAGGTGGTTCGGTAGGTACAGGCACGACGGGAACCCTGCTCCGCTCTGACTCTTTGACGAGTTCATAAAGTCTATTTATTGCGTTGAGTACCTCCGTCTTTATTTCGGTCTTAAGGTTGCGAGAGTTGCTTAAATGAAGCTTCGCTTTATTCAGGCAAGCTCTCGCCTCCGCTGTGAGGTTGGGGTACCTAGAGTCAGAGCTCTTAATCAGCTTTGCGGTATCTGCAGGTACACGGCGCGCCTCCGAATTGCTGGTAGTTGGTGGTGTGGCGTCACGTTTTGGGATGATCGGGGACTTTGCCTGGGGCTCGGTTTTTCCGGCCTCCCATTCGCCAATGCTTCGCCTCACGCTAGGAAGCGAGGGTCCAGCCTTCTCCAACGAACGTGGCGAGGCCCCGGAGCCCGGCGAGCTAACGGTCTTCTTGGCCGGTGTGCGGAACATTGCGCTGGTAAGTGTAAAAGTTAAATTCATCAATCAAATCGAAAAAAATAAAAATAGTCAGAGGTCACTGGCGAAACTTCTGTGTCCCTGTATAGGGGGGATGCACAGTAAGCAACAAAACAAACAGTCAAAAGTTAAATACGTCGTCTGAAGGACGAACGACCGTCAGGTCAATAAAATAACTTAAAATATAAGCAAATCAAAAGCCTTAAGGTAACTAAAAAATATCAACACTTTGCCTAAAACCAGAATCCTCCACCTGGCCACTAGTAACAGGGTGGGTGCGCGGCCAAAATTTTTTCGCGTTTTCGTCAATATTATTAGTCAGATGGTGTTAGGTTAGGTTAGGTTAGGTTCCCCCCCGGTGGGTTCCCGCATTGTCGTTGCGGGGGGGCTCAGTAGCCGTGGTTTTCCGCACCCACGGTGAAGCGAAGAGGAACCCGAGGAGGGGCCGCTCGTCAGGGCTTTGTCCGCTAAGCCGACGACGTAGCGGCCAACCAGTTGCGGTGCCGCGGGGCGGCATAGCAACTGGTGCTGGGGGTAGTGGGCCGCGGTGGGAGAGGAGTGGTGTATGGAGATCGCCACTTTCCTCACCTTCCGCGGTCTGGACGGAGCTGCCATCGTTAGATGGCGGACGCGGTGGGGCCGCAGGGGAGGAGGAGTGTTGGTATTGCGTAGGCCGCTCTCCCTATCCCCTGCGGCCGAAAAGTGGTAGGCGGCGGGGCCACTATCCCGACCCGCCGCAGGGGGACCAAGGGTGCCATACACGGGGTCGTTTGGCACCCATGCACTGTCTGGTGCCCGGGGTGGTCCGGCGTGCCGTGTGTTCTGGTGCGCCGGTGATGGGGGTCATTCCCCTAAGAGGAGGGTCCGGTGACGGACAGCCGCGGCGGGTTCGCGGATGGCTTTCGCGTTCCCGTGTTCCCGCCATAAGCGGCACTGGAGGACACCGTGGAGTTTTAGTGGGTTAGAGTCCCACATAACTGCGCTATCTCCCCGTGGTAGCGCAGTATGCATGAGCATTTCTCCACGATAAAAAAAAAAAAAAAAAAAAAAAAAAAAAAAAAAAAAAAAAAAAAAAAAAAAAGGTTAGGTTAGGTTCCCCCCCGGTGGGTTCCCGCATTGTCGTTGCGGGGGGGCTCAGTAGCCGTGGTTTTCCCCACCCACGGTGAAGCGAAGAGGAACCCGAGGAGGGGCCGCTCGTCAGGGCTTTGTCCGCTAAGCCGACGACGTAGCGGCCAACCAGTTGCGGTGCCGCGGGGCGGCATAGCAACTGGTGCTGGGGGTAGTGGGCCGCGGCGGGAGAGGAGTGGTGTATGGAGATCGCCACTTTCCTCACCTTCCGCGGTCTGGACGGAGCTGCCATCGTTAGATGGCGGACGCGGTGGGGCCGCAGGGGAGGAGGAGTGTCGGTATTGCGTAGGCCGCTCTCCCTATCCCCTGCGGCCGAAAAGTGGTAGGCGGCGGGGCCACTATCCTGACCCGCCGCAGGGGGACCAAGGGTGCCATACACGGGGTCGTTTGGCACCCATGCGCTGTCTGGTGCCCGGGGTGGTCCGGCGTGCCGTGTGTTCTGGTGCGCCGGTGATGGGGGTCATTCCCCCAAGAGGAGGGTCCGGTGACGGACAGCCGCGGCGGGTCCGCGGATGGCTTTCGCGTTCCCGTGTTCCCGCCATAAGCGGCACTGGAGGACACCGTGGAGTTTTAGTGGGTTAGAGTCCCACATAACTGCGCTATCTCCCCGTGGTAGCGCAGTATGCATGAGCATTTCTCCACGTAAAAAAAAAAAAAAAAAAGGTTAGGTTAGGTTAGGTTGGGGTGCAGGCAGAAAACCTCCTCGTGTGCCAGATGGCTGCTCGTTCCTTTCGAATACGTTCGGGGGAAAGGGCAGTTTTTCGGGCCGGTGCACCCTGGGCACGGCCAATAGTCTCTCCACGTACATCTTACGGAGAGGGTATTGACTGTGGCGAATTTCTGCGGGCGGGGGAGCCTTATGCTCCGGGGTCGGTCGACTTAGACCGCCCGACGGTTGCCTACTCACCGCTATTTTATAGATGGTGAGTGGGACGTTTCTCCACATGTGGAGAAACATGGGCGGGCATGGGGGGCCCGCCACCTAGGAGGGCTTGCGCCGGGAGGGTTGTGGAAGTTTGTTTCCCATGGCCCTCCCATCACGGCGATGCGGGAACACCCCTGAGTTTTTAGTGGGTAGACTGTCATTCTGACAGGAGTCCCACATACCCCGTCTCGTCCCCCGCGAGCGGGCATGCATAAAGCATTTTCTCAGCGAGAAAAAAAAAAAAAAAAAAAAAAAAAAGGTTAGGTTAGGTTAGGTTAGGTTTTTTTTTTTTTTTTTTCATTTTTTTCTAAGTGTCCCCCTGACATAGTCAGAGACCTTGTTTTGACTTTAAAATATTGTTTTTGCATTTGATTTAATTTTACTAATTTTTGAATAAAGTTGTATCTAATATTAAATTTTAGTCTGTCTTATTTATTTTTGCCTAAATTTAAGTTTGTTTTTACATTTTATTTCCTGATTTATTGTTGTATGCTTTGTCTGTATATAGATGTGTATATATTAAAAGCATAGCTTTATGTTTCCTTGTTAAGATTGATAACCCTTTTACTTATTGTAATGCAGTAATCCATAAAAATTCTCTTTGCTTTCTGTTACTCATAAATTTTTCTATATTCTCTTCATTTATCTCCGCCTCCAGCCTCATTTCCGCATTCAATCGGTCCACTCCGAACACAGGACACTCTATCAAGATGTGTGGGATCGATTCCAGCGCATCTGGCTCACAGATGCACGATGGGCTCCCCTTGCACTTAAAGCGATGCAGATATTCGGAAAACCCACCGTGCCCAGTTAAAATCTGTGTTTCCACTCCAGCCGGTTTCATCTTTTTTATGACCTTGAAGGCATCGATCGCGTCTGGGAAAAACATTTTTGTTACGGAGGCTGTTTCACTGTTTTTGTATCTCCGGTTCCATTCGTCGAGCGACCCCATACGGATTTGTCGTTTGACGAATGAGACCGGGCAGCAGTCATAGTCCGGCTTCTTCTTGGATTTCAGTGCAGCTTCTTTTGCGAGATAGTCTGCGCGTTCGTTGCCCTGCAGCCCAGCGTGAGCCTTTACCCAGAACAAGGAAACATCTTTGCTCTGGGATAAAGCCTCTCTCATGTTCGCTCTTGCCTCTACCGCCAGGGCATGGAGGGAACCTTGGTTCGTGACTGCTTGTAGTGCCGCCTTTGAGTCACTATAGATGCCGAAGGTTCTCTCTTTCCGCTTGAGGATCTCCCTCGTGGCTACGCATACGGCCAGGAGTTCCGCCTGGTAGACCGTGCAACACGACGGCAAGCTAAGTTTCACGGACTTGATCTCGGCTTCACCGTCCCACAGTGACAGTGCTGCGCCGACCCTGCCCGTGATCCTGCTGCCGTCGGTGAAGAACCGGACCGCTTGGTTGTTGTGGGTGTCCACCAGGGTCTGGTCCTCCAGAGTCACGAACCCCATGACCGTATGTTTCGCCGGATGTGGAGTCTCCGCAAATGCCACAACACGCTCCACCTCCCTACCCGCTAGGGCTGGCTGGGGTACTCCTCTCTTTGCCTCGTACAGAGCTGCTGCTTCTTGTATTCGGAGGTCGAGTGGGAGTATCCCAGCCAGCACCAAGGACGCGTTCAGAGAAACGGTGCGGTAGGACTTGCAGAGCTTTTGGGCAAATCCTCGTTGAACTGTGTTCAGCATCCTCTGCACTCCAATCTTCTTGGTTGCCGGCGCCCAGGCACTTGCTGCATACATAATCACCGGTTCAACCGCCGCCGTGTAGATACACCGTATGACCTCCGGGTGTAGACCCCAGCTCACTTTGGCCGCTCTGGACAGCTGCTTATATATGTTGGCAGCTTTTCTGCAAACGTTTGCGGCGTGGGTGTTGAAAGTGAGCTGGTGATCGATTGTCAGCCCGAGTATTTTTATTTCATTAGACATGCCAATGTCAACCCCGCCCATGCTGAGAAGTGGGACATCGTACTTTAGCTTTCTGGTTACAACCATCGCACAGGTTTTATGTGGTGCAAATTTCAGCTTATTTCGGATGCCCCACCTCCGAACATACTCGAGGGCGGCATTGGCATGTCTCTGAACCTCTAATGCTGTATCACCGTCGAAGATCATGACGACGTCGTCGGCGAAAGCTTGGCAGTGATCTCCTCGTTCTTCCAGCCCCTTCCCCGGTCCCCTTTCCCGGTCTAGGATCAAGTTCCACAGGATCGGACCGCCTATCGACCCTTGGACGCACCCTTTGCTGGTATTTCTTTGGCACTCAGCTCCAGCGTACCTGACTCGGACACTCCTACCAGTCAGGTAGCTGTCCAGCATCCGTCTGAGATTCACCGGGCACCTTTCCTCAGCCAGTCTGGTCCTAATGGCTGGCCACCATGCGCTGTCGAAGGCTCCCTCTATATCAAGCGACACAACAGTGATCAGCTTCTTTTTGTTCAGCTTTGTTTTGATGTGTTGTATCATGGTGTAGAGGGAGTCTTCGGTGCTCTTCTGAGGCATGAAGCCAAACTGACGAGTACTAAGCCGCGGGATCAGATGCCACTTTAGCCTTGCCACCAACATTTTCTCTAGGGTTTTGCCCAGGACTGGTAAGAGACCAATCGGCCTGTAAGATTTTGGGGTAGTGTAAGACTCCTTTCCCGGTTTCCTGAGTATCACTACTGTGGCCACCTTCCAAGCACCGGGGAAGTGGCCTTGCTCAAGGCACTTGTTAGCCAGTGCAAGGAACATCCCCGGGTCTCGGAATATGGCTTGGGCACAGATGTCGGCTGTGAGACCATCGGCTCCTGGAGCCTTCTTGGGGTTGAAACTTTCCACCGCAGTTTTTAGCTCCTGAAGCGTAAACGGTGAGTCATGGTGTTCATCATGCGCCCACTCGTTTACGCGACTGGCCGCTTCTCTCGTCCGACGGTGGTCGTCATTGTCGTCATCAATTAGGTCTTCAGGGTAGAAAGTCTCTGCTAGCAGTGACGCCGATCCCTCACCATCGAGTGACACTCCGTCCTTCACCAAAGGCAAGTCCTCTTGTCTTTTTGCGGTCCGTCCTATAACCCGATAGATTCCCTCCCAGACCCCTTCCTTGTCCTGTTTTTCGCAGAACTTCTTCCAGCCTGAAGTCTGCGCTTTTATGGCATGGGACTCGTAGAGTTCCTTTGCCTGCAGGTATCCCTCGATGACTCTCGCTTTTCGGACTGGTGCGGCGCATCGGATGCGGCGTCTCCTGGTGTTGACCTCGTTCCTCAACTTGGAAAGCTCGTTGGACCACCATGGTATTGTAACTGTTTCATTATATTTACTTTTAGCTAGGGTTTTGTCACAAGATTCGGTAATTGCACTGATATAATTATTAATACTATTTTCTAATTTGATTTTACAATTGATTTTGTTGATTTCTACTGTGTCCAGGTTTCGGTCTGCTTTTAATTGGCCCAATTTCTCATGAAATTGGGTCCAATTTGCTTTCCTTGTGTTGAAAAGTCTGGTGGTTCTTTGAGTTCTTGTGCCTTTTGATTTCTGTAAGTTTATTTTAAAAACAATACCGTTGTGGTCCGAGCTCGTGATGCCTTCCTCAACTCTCCAGTCCTCTACCAGGTCCAGCATATCCGTTGAGCAAGCTGTTACGTCAACGCAGCTGGTATACGACCTCCCACCTCTGATGGTGTCGAAAGTTGGCGTGTTTCCAACGTTGAGTACCTGCAAGCACATTTCGTCCAGAGTCCCCGCCATTTCTTCGCCTCTACTGTCTACCACTAGACTACCCCACCAGGTGCTCTTCGCGTTTGTGTCACCTCCCATGATAATTTTAGTGGGGCCCATTTCCTCACGAATCTGCAGAAGGTGGTCAAGGTATGGTTGTATGGGTTGGTCCGGTTCAAAGTAGAAGGAGACTACTGCGATTTCCCAGGCCCTGGTTCGGATCCTCACCACCGTGATGTTATTGGTGGTGAGTTTTGGACACTGTGTAGCATCAAGCTCATGATCAAAGACGACTATTGCCGCCTTCACAGTTCCACTTCCTTGTTCCGCACACTGGTAGACTCTCGCTCCCCGGTAGTCTCTCATCCTTTTAATCCCACCCACGTATGGTTCCTGGAGCAGTGCGAATGCTATATTTCGCTCCCTAGCCACGAGCATAAGCTCCTGGGTCGCGAGGTTCTTCCTCTGCAGGTTCGCTTGGACCACCCGGTAGTTTGGACGAGTGCTAGTGTGACTTCGGTTCTCTGTGCCTGGGTTCGTGTTTCCTAAATAAACTGGTGCCACCTTAGCAATAAGCCACCGACAGGCGCGCCAATGCGTCCCACTTCACGCGTATCGGGCAAGCACTGTCGAAGGCGTTGTGGTCAGTCTTTTCCAGCTTGGCTAACACGCAATTATGGCATCTTGGCGCCTCTGCGGCAAGTCGTGACGGACAGTCCGCTCGCATGTGGGGGTCACCGCAGTGAATGCAAAGGTCGGCGGGCTGCGTGCATAATTTTCGGCTGTGGCCGAAGCGCAGGCAGCGGGTGCACTGCACCAGTGGGGACTGATCCTCGACGCGCACCCGCTGTAGGTCGATATGGACGCGACCCGCCATAGTTAACCTCTGCCACACGGTCGGGGACACCTGCAGGACGACGTGGCACATGTGGGGGTTCCTCGTCCTGCGACGGTACTTAACCCCCAACCTCAAGTCCCCTGCAGGTATGTCCCCGATCAGGTGGCTATTTTGGCGTTGCAGAGCCTGGGTAACCTCCGCATCCGAGTGGCAGGAGAGGAGATCCTTAACGATTATAAGTGGGTCCTTGTTCTGAACCTCCTCCACCACCAGGCCGCCCGTTTTCCTGATCCTTTCGGTCACCCTAGTCATCTCATCCCTAGTCTTGAAGCCGACCACCACCTTCTGGTCCCTCGCCTTACGCAGCCGTTCCACCCGTGTGCCTTCATTCTTGGCATCGACCGCCGTCCTTAGCTTCTCAATTACCTCTTCACCGGTGTCTTGGTCGTTTACAGATGACACGACCACCGAGTGAAGAGGCTCTTGGATGTGCTGCCTCGGGCCGGCGGCGACTTCCGCGAAACTCGGATTTCGGCCTGCTACGAAGCGAGGGGCTTCTTTGAGTTGCTCCGTCAGAGCCTGGGTGTGTTGGTGGCATTCCTCCAACGCCTGCTTGTGCTCCATGAGGCCAGCCACAAGGCTCTTCATGAGCTCCGTCGGTTCACTAGCGGCTGGCCTCAATGGTGAGGCTATAGGTGTGGTTGCAAGTATGACTGGAGCAGCAGCTGTGACTGGAAGTTTGGTTCTCTCCGACTCCTTCACTATTTCATAGAGCCTGTTAATCGCGTTGACCACCTCTGTCTTTATTTCCGTTTTCAGGTTACGAGAGTTGCTCAAGTGAAGTTTAGCCTTATTCAGGCAAGCTCTCGTCTCCGCTGTCAAGTTCGGGTACCTCAACTCAGGGTTCTTGCTGGGTCCGGCGGCATCTGCGGAGGCCCGCCGCGTTCCCAGAGAGCAGGGGATTTTTGGTGTGACAAGCGGAGTTGCTCCAGGTTTGGGATTGGCCGGGGACTTAGCTTTGGGCTCTGTTTTCCCGGCCTCCCATTCCCCAATGCTGCGTCTCACGCTTTGCTGCGAGGTCCCAGATTTCTCTGCAGATCGCGGCGAGTCCCCGAAGATCGGCGAGCTCGCGGTTTTCTTGGCCGGCGTGCGATACATGGCGCTAGCTGTTGTGAAGGTAAGATTCATAAGAGGTACGTCAGAGGGCACTCGTATCTTTTCTGTGTCCCTGTAAAAGGGGGACGTACAGAGAAGAAAATATAAATATATAATTAGTCAAGTATATAAAACTCTTAACTTTGTAAAAGGTTTCGTCAAATTGACGTCTAATAACTTTTATTTGGGAATCAAGAGTCCAAAAAAGCCTATATGACTCGGACTCGCGGAACGCGCACCGGAATGCAGGTAAGGCAGGTAAGTATCTGTTTCAACTAATTTAAACGGGATTTACGGGAAGAATTTTGAAATAAAAATTACTTTATGTTTCCTATACAAAAATTTGCATGAATTTTCTAAGTCGATTAGCGAGAAAAATTTTTTCGCGTTTTCGTCAATATTATTAGTCAGATGGTGTTAGGTAGCCTAATTAGGAACAACTCAGCTGAAAACAGCGTCAAAATGCGTCACCTGGAAGCAAAGTTATGACGATTCTATGCAAACTTGGTTCAGTTAGGTTAGGTTAGGTTAGGTCACCCGAGATGGCGGCGCGTAGTGTTCCACGCGCGCCTCTATTTGATGTAAGGGGGGAGTTTAACACCTCACTCCCCCCCTAACGCGAGGTGGCCCGCACAGGCGGGCCGGCACTAGCCGGGGATCGCGGAAGTCACTTTTGTTCCCGTGATCTCCGGTGCAAGTGTGAGGCGGAACACCGGGGTGGTTTTAGTCAGTAAGAGTCTGACAGATCCCTCCGTCCTCCCCAGGGCGGAGGACATCCATGAGGATTTCCCCCCGTAAACAAAAAAAAAAAGGTTAGGTTAGGTTAGGTTAGGTTGGGGTGGGGTGCAGGCAGAAAACCTCCTCGTGTGCCAGATGGCTGCTCGTTCCTTTCGAATACGTTCGGGGGAAAGGGCAGTTTTTCGGGCCGGTGCACCCTGGGCACGGCCAATAGTCTCTCCACGTACATCTTACGGAGAGGGTATTGACTGTGGCGAATTTCTGCGGGCGGGGGAGCCTTATGCTCCGGGGTCGGTCGACTTAGACCGCCCGACGGTTGCCTACTCACCGCTATTTTATAGAGGGTGAGTGGGACGTTTCTCCACATGTGGAGAAACATGGGCGGGCATGGGGGGCCCGCCACCTAGGAGGGCTTGCGCCGGGAGGGTTGTGGAAGTTTGTTTCCCATGGCCCTCCCATCACGGCGATGCGGGAACACCCCTGAGTTTTTAGTGGGTAGACTGTCATTCTGACAGGAGTCCCACATACCCCGTCTCGTCCCCCGCGAGCGGGCATGCATAAAGCATTTTCTCAGCGAGAAAAAAAAAAAAAGGTTAGGTTGGGGTGCAGGCAGAAAACCTCCTCGTGTGCCAGATGGCTGCTCGTTCCTTTCGAATACGTTCGGGGGAAAGGGCAGTTTTTCGGGCCGGTGCACCCTGGGCACGGCCAATAGTCTCTCCATGTACATCTTACGGAGAGGGTATTGACTGTGGCGAATTTCTGCGGGCGGGGGAGCCTTGTGCTCCGGGGTCGGTCGACTTAGACCGCCCGACGGTTACCTACTTACCGCTATTTTATAGAGGGTGAGTGGGACGTTTCTCCACATGTGGAGAAACATGGGCGGGCATGGGGGGCCCGCCACCTAGGAGGGCTTGCGCCGGGAGGGTTGTGGAAGTTTGTTTCCCATGGCCCTCCCATCACGGCGATGCGGGAACACCCCTGAGTTTTTAGTGGGTAGACTGTCATTCTGACAGTAGTCCCACATACCCCGTCTCGTCCCCCGCGAGCGGGCATGCATAAAGCATTTTCTCAGCGAGAAAAAAAAAAAAAAAAAAAGGTTAGGTTAGGTTAGGTTGGGGTGAGTAGGCAACCGTCGGGCGGTCTAAGTCGACCGACCCCGGAGCATAAGGCTCCCCCGCCCGCAGAAATTCGCCACAGTCAATACCCTCTCCGTAAGATGTACGTGGAGAGACTATTGGCCGTGCCCAGGGTGCACCGGCCCGAAAAACTGCCCTTTCCCCCGAACGTATTCGAAAGGAACGAGCAGCCATCTGGCACACGAGGAGGTTTTCTGCCATGAACTCCAAGGCCATTTGTTTGGCAGGGTGAGATGTTTCTGCAAATCTTACCATACCCTCAACAACCCTGTCTCCTGGTACAAACTGGGACGACCCTCTTCTCGCCTCATACAGGGACGCTGCCTCTTGTACGCGAAGGTCTAGAGGCAGTATCCCAGCCAGCACCAGTGCAGAGTTGAGTGAGACTGTACGGTAAGACTTGCAGAGCTTCTGGACAAATCCTCGTTGGACAGAGCCTAGCTTCTTCCGTATACCCAACTTTTTCGTAGCGGGGGCCCAGGCTCCAGCCGCGTACGTAACTATTGGTTCAATCGTGGCCGTGTATATGATGTGTATGACCTCCCTGTTTAGTCCCCAGCTTACTTTCGCCGCCCTCGCCAGTTGCTTATAAATTTCCGCCACCTTTATGCAGACATTCTTTGTGTGTTCGCTGAACGTCAGTTTGTCGTCTATGGTGAGCCCAAGCAGCTTCATGCTCCTGACCATACCAATGTCGACCCCAGCCATGCTCAGAATTGGGGTGTCGTACTTAAGCTTGTTGGTTATTAACATCGCACAGGTTTTGTGCGGTGCAAACCTAAGCTTATTTCTGACGCCCCAGCTCTGAACACGGGTGAGGGCCGCATTGGCAGCCCTGGAGACTTCAGCCGCTGTGTCACCATCCACTACCAAGACTACATCGTCTGCAAAGGCCTGCACGAAGTATCCCTTTCCTTCTAGATCTTGCAATAGCGGGTCCAACAGAAGATTCCATAGTATTGGACCACCAATTGACCCTTGGACACAGCCCTTGTTTGTCTCTCTTATGCATTCCTCCCCAGCATACCTCATTCTTACTTTTCTGCAGTCGAGGTAGCTGTCAAGTAGCCTCCTGGTATTTACCGGGCACCTTTCCTCAGCCAGCCTGACTTTGATTGCTGGCCACCAGGCGCTGTCGAAGGCGCCCTCTATATCCAATGACACCAGGACAATTAGCTTCTTCAGCCTCAACTTGTCCTGCACGTGCTTTATTAGCGTATATAGGGCGTCCTCGGTGCTCCTCTGGGGCATAAAGCCAAACTGACGAGTACTAAGCCGCGGCACGAGCTGCCACTTGATTCTCGCCACTACCATCCTCTCCAGGACCTTCCCCAGGACCGGCAGAAGACCTATCGGTCTGTACGACTTGGGGTTCATGTAATTTTCCTTGCCCGGTTTTCGGAGGACGACCACCGTTGCCTCCTTCCAGATGTCCGGGAAGTGTGCCAGTTCTAGGCATTTGTTGTATAGGGCAAGGAAAGCGTCCAGGTCCTGGTAGATCGCTCGACTGCAGATGTCCGACGTAAATCCATCCATTCCGGGGGCTTTCTTTGGATTAAAATGGCCCACGGCTGTTTTCAGCTCCAGCGATGTAAATGGTGGGTCATGATATTCATCATGCTGCCATTCATTTACCCGTCTGGCTGCTTCCCTAATGAGCCTGTGGTCTGCGTTATCCCCTTCCGCTGTGTCCTTTGGATAGAATGTGTCGGCGAGCAAGGCTGCCGATTCCTGCGGGTTCAGAAATGCACCATCGTTTATCAGGGTCAGATCTTCTTGTCTCCTGGTGGTCCCCCTGATAACTCTATATATGCCCTCCCACAGGCCTTCTCCGTCTTGTCTTTCGCAGAAATTTTTCCAGCTGGCAACCAGAGCTTTCTTGGCTTGGCACTCATACTCTTCTTTTGCTTTCAGGTACTCGTCGACAACCATCGCTCTCCGGACCGGTGCGGCATTGCGGATGCGGTTCTTCTTTGTAGCGACTTCCTTCCTCGTCGCAGCGAGCTCCTCGGACCACCACGGAATTTTAAGTTTTTGTTTACTATTAATTTTAGGGATGGCCTCTTCACATGCTCTGCCCATTAAATTTTGATAAGTTACTATTAAATTTTCCAATTCATGTTTATTCCCCATCCTATTTATACTATCTACATTAACATTATTTTCAATTTTATATTCCCCCATTTTAGATTTAAATTTTTCCCAATTAGCTTTTTTAGTGTTGTACTTCCTTGTTGTCCTGGTAATACTTATCCCTTTTTCCTTTTTTACCCTAACATTAAATATAATGGTGTTGTGGTCCGAGCTCGTCACCCCTGTGTCGACTAGCCAGCCGTCCACCAGGTCAAATAGGTCGAGCGAGCATGCCGTGACGTCCACGTGGCTCTTGTATACCACGCCACCTCTTACTGTGTAAAAAGTCGGCGTATCTCCTGTGTTCAGTACCTGAAGCTCCAACTCTTCCAGGGTCCCGGACATCTCTTCACCCCTGGGGTCTTCAATGGTGCTGCCCCACCAGGTGCTCTTTGCATTCGCGTCTCCGCCTATTAGTAGTTTTCCGGTGCCCAGCTCCAACTTTATTTTGGTCAGCTGATCCAAGTAAAGCCCTATGGGTTGGTCTGGCTCAAAGTAATAAGAAACTACTGCGATTTCCCAGGCTTTGGTCCGGATCCCCACCACCACGATGTTATTGGTGGTGAGTTTCGGGTAGGGGATGACATCCAGGTCATCATCAAAGACGGCTATTGCCGCCTTAACCCTCCCGCTTCCTTCAACCTGGCACTGGTAGATTCTCGCACCTCGCCCCTGCTCCGATTTTGCTGGTCTTGGTGTCAATAGATAGGCCTCCGCCGCGTCTCCCAGGATTATTGTAGGTAGAACGACTCCACTAACCTTGCCCGAGTAATTCACTGCTGAAGTTCCGGGGGTCCTGCACTGCAACCCGCTGAGGTAGACACTTGCCCACACTTTTCCCGGTGAATCAACACTGCACAATTCCACTGATAACTTTTTTGCACTTGTATCTCAACGCGACTAATTTTGGCGAATTTTTTGCGCGGAGCTGATGTTATTCGTGCGATGTATTATCGGTTACTGGGTTAGGTTAGGTTTTTTTTTTTTTTTTTTTTTTTTTTTTTTTTTTTTTTTTTTTTTTTTTTTTTTTTTTTTTTTTTTTTTTTTTTTTTTTAGAGGCAGGAGGGGAAATCCTCATGGACGCCCAGTCTGCCTCACTTGTGACGCAGTCTGGGCAGTGCCGGACTCTTACCGGCTAAAACCCACTCCTGCCTCTGCTCAGTGATCCTCTGACGTGATCAGAGCCTATGCTTGTCGCAGTGATTCTCTATCTAGCTGTTATTCCTCACGTACTTTTATTAGGACGTTCAATTACGACGCCCTTCTCCTTTCTGTCTATTTGGTATTTATTCTTTATCTTTTGTAACTTTGTTTGTTTGGTTTTTTTTTTTTACTCATGGGGGACAAACAGCACATTTTTTTTTTTTTTTTTTTTTTTCCGCTATCCTTATTATTTTAACTTATTTCTACTTCTTACTATTACACGACGGTGGATTTCTCAATTTAACAGCCTTCTTAAGTATTCTTATAACTAGTTACATCATTTCCTACTTAGACTACTTAACATAGTTAATATATTTCTGTTCTTTAATGTTATCACTATTATTATTTATTTTATTCTGGCAGTTATTTTTTTTTTTTCCTTTTTTTTTTTTTTTTTTCGTTCTTTTCTGTTTTATTCGATTCTTTTCTCATATCTTACTTGGTATTCACCCAGGGGAAGAGAACAGTTTTTTTTTTTTTTTTACCTTTTTTTTTTTTTTTTTTTTTTTTTTTTTTCTATTTTATCTTTTCTTGACAGGTGTCTTATTTTAACTTATTTCTAGTTCAAATTATAATTTTAACGGCCTTCTTATCTATTCTTATAACTACTAACATGTTTTCCTCCTTAGACTAGGTACATAGGTAACTTAGGATTCTATACTTTATCGTTTAAGTTTTGCTCACACATAAATATTGCTCACTCTGCCTTTCGATGCTTAGCATTAATATTGTCCATAATATTATGTAAGCATTTTTGCTTATGCACTTTTATTTCTTTTTATAACTTTATTACATATTTTTTCGCAAAAGTCCAATAGTATCCCTCTATTTCTACCCGCTATTATTTGCCATAAAATCCTGGCGTCAAGTTTGGTGTTGAGTACATGTTCTACTTCTAGTCTTTCTCTGTCAAAAACGGGACAGTTGAGTAATATATGTGGCACCGTTTCATCAATTTCCGGGTCGCAGATGCACGATGGGCTCTCCTTACACTTGAAACGGTTCAAGTATTCTGAGAACCCACCGTGCCCCGTCATAATTTGTGTTAATAAATTGCTGATTTTGCACTTCCTGATTATTCTGTAAGCCGCCACCGCATCTGGGAAAAATAATTTGGTCACTGAAGCAGTTTCGCCGGAACCGTATCTACGGTTCCACTCATCCAGCGTTGCCGTGCGAATGCATCGCTTGACGTACGAAACCGGGCACAAGTCATAGTCAGGCTTTCGTTTGGAACCTTCTGCGGCTCTTTTGGCTAATTCGTCGGCCCTCTCATTTCCCTCCAATCCCGCATGAGCTTTGATCCAAAACAAGGTAACATCCTTGTTTTGGATGGCCAGGGATCTCAGGTTAGCCCTTGCTTCCACTGCCAGTGGGTGGTGTCGGTCGTGGTTTTGGATGGTTTGGAGCGCTGCCATAGAATCACTGAAAATTCCAAACGTATGCGCACTGTGTTTCAGGATCTCCCTGGTTGCAACGCATATCGCCAGAAGTTCAGCCTGGTAAACGGTGGAGTAGTGTGGGAGAGCAAGCTTGCGAGCTTTGGTTTCGGCATTGCCGCTCCACATGGAGAGTGCGGCCCCGACCTTGCCCCCAATCTTGCTCCCGTCCGTAAAGATACGAACCTCAAGTTCGTTCTGGGCATCAAGTTGCTCTTGGTTTACCAGGCTTACGAGTTCCAACTCAGCGCGCTCCGCAGGGTGTGGGGCTTCCATCGCCGAGGCAGTCTGCTCGACCCTTCTGTCGCCAAGTGCTAGCTGAGGCACCCCCCTCCTTGCCTCGTATAGCGATGCCGCCTCGTGGACCCGGAGGTCTAGAGGTAGTATCCCAGCCAGCACCAGCGCAGAGTTTAAAGAGACCGTCCGGTATGCCTTGCACAGCTTTTGTGCAATACCGCGCTGAACTGTTCCCAACTGCTTCATGATGCCCAGCTTTCCGACGGCTGGGGCCCATACACTGGCGGCGTACAGGATGACTGGTTCCACGGTGGCCACATATATCACTCTTATGACTTCAGGGTGAAGTCCCCAGCTGGTCTTTGCCGCCCTCGTTAGTTGTTTGTGGATTCCTATTGCCTTTCTGCATACGTTTGCGACGTGTGCGTTGAAGGTCAGCTTTTCGTCAATGGTGACACCTAGGATTTTGATCTCGTTTGACATGACAATGTCGGTCCCGCCCATGCTCAGGCGTGGGGTGTCGTATTTTAGTTTGCGAGTAATAACCATTGCGTTGGTTTTCTGCGGGGCAAATTTAAGTTTGTTTTGTTCACCCCACGCCCGGACATGCTCGAGAGCGGCATTGGCACGTCCCTCGATCTCCAGCGATGTGTCACCATCGAAGATCAACACAACGTCATCTGCGAAGGCCTGGCAATAGTCACCCCTAGCATCCAGACTCTTTAGAAGCGGGTCCAACAAGAGGTTCCAGAATATTGGTCCCCCTATGGAACCTTGCACACAGCCCTTACAGGTAGCCTTGCTGAACTCTTCACCTGCGTACCTGACCCTGACCCTTCTATTTTCGAGGTAGCTGTCGATAACCCTTCTCAAGCCAATTGGACACTTTTCCTCAGCCAGCCGGATCCTTATGGCTGGCCACCAGGCACTGTCGAAGGCTCCCTCTATGTCCAAAGATACTAAAACTACTATTTTCTTGAGCAACAGCTTGCTGCGTATGTGCTGCATTAGTGCATAGAGGGAGTCCTCCGTGCTCCTCTGGGGCATGAATCCGTACTGGCTAGTACTCATCCTTGGGATCAAGTGGTACTTGAGGCGGGCCACCAACATCTTCTCGTATATTTTGCCTAATATTGGTAAAAGGCCGATTGGTCTGTACGCTTTTGGGGTACTGTAGTTGTCTTTACCAGGCTTCTTTAACACGATTACAACTGCCTCCTTCCAGGTTAGGTTAGGTTAGGTTAGGTTAGGTTAGGTTAGGTTAGGTTAGGTTAGGTTAGGTTAGGTTAGGTTAGGTTAGGTTTTTTTTTTTTTTTTTTTTTTTTTTTTTTTTTTAAAGCTTTTCCCTGTGACTTTATCAAATTTCACAGACCTTATCACTCTACTTATTAAACTACGCTATTAACTATTACAAAAAATCCACCCTGGTAGGGTCCTACGCTCATTATACATCCGAATCTACTTTCTCTACCTTTTTTACATTTTCTTTACAGGCGGTCTTTTTATAAACATTCTAGAACCGCGTGTGCCTATCGTCTCTTTTCTGTCAACATTTTCTCTACAAGGTGTATCTTTTAACAATTTGTACAGTCCTTGTGCCTATCTCTACATAAATAACGTTTTCCATTTTCTTTACAACCTCGGTTGTGCCTACTTCATATTCTAGTTTGGTTCTTAATCTAGTTAAATTTACTTATTTTCTATCTCTTATTACTATTCTTATATAACAGTGCTTAATTTGAAAACTCTATACATTCTGATCCTTATACTCTATAAACTTATTTTCTACTATTATGTTTTAACTTTACTACGATAATATATTTTTACAATACATATTGTAGTAAATACTTATTATACCTTATTTCTATTGATTGCCGTGCTTATTATTTTTATACAAAATTCTATAAAAGTTTGACGAGTACGTTTGTCACTAAGTAGAGTCTCCAGGTTTTCCTTTTTTATTTGAACGTCAATTCTCTGCTGTAAGTCATACCTGTCCCTACTATGTATTGGGCATTCCAGTAATATATGGAAAATCGTTTCTGTAGTATCAGGGTCACAGACACATGCGGGACTCTCCTTACACTTGAAGCGATGCAAGTATTGGGAGAGCCCCCCATGTCCCGTGAGTACCTGCGTCAGTAAGCCTGTTGGCCTCATCTTCCTAATTACTCTGTAGGCGTCTACGGCATCCGGGAGGAACACTCTCGTTACGGAGGCTGTGTCGCCCGACTTGTACCTCCCGTTCCACTCGTCAAGGGAGTCCTTCCGGATTATCCGTTTGACGAATGAAACCGGAACCTGGTCGTAGTCGGGGCTCCTCCGGCTCGAGAGTGCAGCCTCTTTCGCGAGCTGATCCGCGCGTTCGTTGCCTATAAGTCCCGCATGTGCTTTCACCCAGAAGAAATTCACAGCTTTCCCCTGGTTGAAAGCCTTCTTCAGGTTTTCGCGCGTCTCTACCGCCAATGGATGCAGGGCATTGTAGTTGGTGATGGTCTCCAGGGCCGACCTTGAGTCACTATAAATGCAGAATTCCCTCTCTTTGCACTTCAGGGCCTCTTTCGTGGCTCTGCATATAGCGAGGATCTCCGCTTGGTACACGGTGCAGTACGCGGCTAAGCTAAGCTTGACGGCCTTTGTCTCTGCCTCACCATCCCATATGGATAGTGCAGCCCCGACCTTACCCTCAAGCTTGCTGCCGTCGGTGTAAATTTTCACCGCCTGCCCGTGGCTGCTATCGACCTGTTCTTGGGTAGTCAAGCTATTGAAGGTCAGTTCTACATGCAGAGCTGGATGTGGAATCTCTGCAAATCCCACCACACGCTCGGTTTCCCTGTCTCCCAACACTAGCCGGGACGACCCTCTCCTTGCCTTGTACAGGGCGGCTGCCTCCTGTATTCGAAGGTCGAGAGGCAGTATCCCAGCCAGTATCAGTGCCGAGTTCAGAGAGACCGTGCGGTAGGATTTGCACAGTTTCTGTGCGAAGCCCCTCTGTACCGCATTCAACGCCTTCTGCGTTCCAATTTTCTTGGCTGCTGGTGCCCATGCACTTGCGGCGTATAAGATTACCGGCTCCACCACTGCCGTGTAGATGGTTCTGATGACCTCAGGGTGTAGTCCCCAACTAACTTTTGCGGCTCTAGAGAGCTGTTTGTACAGGTTTGCCGCCTTTTTACACACTCTTGCAACGTGGGTGTTAAAGGTCATCTTGTCGTCAATTGTCAGTCCCAGAATTTTAATCTCCCTCGACATTCCAATGTCAGTCCCCCCCATCCTCAGGAGTGGGGTGTCGTACTTGAGCTTACGCGTCAGCACCATAGCACAGGTTTTGTGCGGTGCAAACTTTAGCTTGTTCCGGACTCCCCACTCCCGAACATAGGCAAGGGCGGCATTGGCTTGTCCCGAGACCTCCAAACCTGTTTCCCCGCTGAAGACCATCACCACGTCATCCGCATACGCCTGACAGTATACACCCTCTTTTTCTAGACCGTGTAATAGGGGGTCCAGGAGTACGTTCCAGAGTATCGGGCCGCCAATGGATCCCTGGACGCAACCTTTCTGGGTGTTTCTAGTGTGTTCCTCCCCGGCATACCTCAGCCTGATTTTTCTGCAGTCGAGATAACTATCCAGTAGCCTCCTTGAATTGACCGGACACTTTTCCTCAGCCAGTCTGACTTTGATAGCTGGCCACCAGGCGCCATCGAAGGCCCCCTCTATATCCAATGAGACTAGGGTTACGAGCTTTTTCAGCTCTATGTTCCCCTTGATATGGTTCACTAGGTTATAGAGGGCGTCCTCGGTGCTTCTCTGTGGCATAAAGCCATACTGGCGAGTACTAATCCGCGGTACTAGGTGCCACCTGATCCTTGCTACTATCATCTTCTCCAGGATCTTGCCCAAGACTGGTAGCAGGCCGATAGGCCTATAGGCCTTAGGACTCTGATAGTCGTCCTTGCCCGGTTTTCTCAATACCACCACTGTGGCTTCCTTCCATATGTCCGGGAAGTGACCTATCTCTAGGCACTTATTATACAGGGCAAGGAACACGTCCAGATTCCCGGAGATTGCTCGACTGCATATGTCCGCCGTAAAGCCATCCGCTCCAGGTGCCTTCTTTGGGTTAAAACTCATACTCGCGGTCTTTAGCTCTTCTACCGTAAACGGCGGATCATATTGTTCATTATGACACGGGGCGTTTACTTGCTTCGCAAGCTCTCTTATTTGGCGATGATATGAGTTATCCTTCTCTTCGGAGTCCTCAGGGTAGAATGTTTCGGCTAATAGGGTTGCCGATTCTCTTGGGTTTAGGAACACATCGTCCTTTTTTAGGGTCAGATCCTCTTGACGTTTGGCGGTCTTACCGATCACTCTGTATATGCCCTCCCATACTCCTTCCTTATCTTGCTTCTGGCAAAAGGTCTTCCAGCTTGCTATTTGGGCTTTCTTGGCTTGGCATTCGTAATTCTCTTTTGCTTGCAGGTACTCATTGAAGACTTTTTCTTTGCGGTCCTTCGCTGCATTGCGAATCCTCCGCTTTTTGGTGATGACCTCGTTCTTTAAGAGTGAGAGCTCCTCTGTCCTCCATGGCAAGGAGAATTTTGTGTTCTGTGACTTAAGTGGCATACTGTCTTTACAGGCTAAAGTTATGCCTTTAGTTATTGTCTCTACCATGTTTTCCAGCTGCTGCTTGAGCTCGACTCTACCTATTGAAATTTCGTTGATGTTATTTTCCGCTTGAAATTGTTCCATTTTCTCAATGAAAATGTCCCAACTTGCCTTCTTCGTATTGTAGAGTCGAGTGGTCCTTTGGATGTTAAGCCCTTTTTCCCTCTGTAAGCGCAGCTGAAACAGGATTGTGTTGTGGTCCGAGCTCGTCACTCCTTGGTCAACTCTCCAGTCTTCCACGAGACTCAGCATGTCCGTCGAGCAAGCTGTTAAATCGACAAAACTGCTGTATCTCGTGTTGCCCCTTACTGTGTCGAATGTGGGTATATCCCCTCTATTGAGTACCTGCATTTCCGACTCTTCCAGGGTCCCGGACATTTCTATGCCCCTGGTGTCATTTACGATGCTGCCCCACCAGGTGTTCTTAGCATTGGAATCGCCGCCAATGAGCAGTTTTCTTGGCCCAGCTTTCTCTATCGTCCTTCGTATTTGGTCCATGTATGGTTCTATGGGCTGGTCTGGTTCGAAGTAAAATGAGACTACAGCGATTTCCCAGGCTTTGGACCGGATCCTCACCACTGCGATGTTGTTCGTAGTGAGTTCTGGGCACTGGATGACGTCTAAGTCATGATCGAAAACGATCACGGCTGCTTTAACAGTCCCTCTTCCATCGTCCTCGCACTGGTACACCCGCACGCCTCGGTAGCTCTTCATCCTTCGAATCCCGCCAACATACGGCTCCTGGACCAAGGCGAAGGCGATTTTCCTGTCAGTGGCTTCTGCCATGAGCTCATTTGTTGCCAGCTCCTTTCTTTGGAGGTTGGCCTGGGCTACTGCGTATCCTCCGGTGGGGTTGCCTACCCTATTTTGATTGTGGCTGCCCTCTGCGTTAACAGTATGCTACCCTCGCTCTCGCCATAGCCTCCCATCTTCTGCGCACGGCACATTCATTACTGAATGCACTGTGTTCAGTGCTGGCGTGTTTTGCTTGCAAGCAATTCACGCATGATGGGGCTGTTCCGGCAAGCCAGTCAGGGCACTGGGTTCTGGTGTGCGGGCCGCCACAGTGGCTGCACTTATCTATGGTTTCTGTACAGAAACGCTTGCTGTGGCCATACGCTAAGCAGCATGTGCATTGGACCAGTGGAGACTGGTCTTCTACTTTAATGCGCTGGATATCAATGTGTACGGCCCCTTTGTGCAGTGTTCTATTCCACAGCTGCGGCGACACTCTCAGAATAACGTGGTTTGTGTGGGGGTTTCTGTTCTTCCTCCTGAAAGCTATATCGACCCTGTTGTCTTCACTCTTCAGATCTTTGAAGAGGTCTGTGTTCTGGTTTCTGAAAGCTCTCAGGACGTCCTCATCGGTATTATAATTAAAGACATTCTTGAGAGCTACCAGCGGGTCTTTGTTTTTCACTTCCTCCACTAGGAGGTTCCCTCCCACACGCAGCCTTTCCTTCACCTTTTGCCTATCTTCAATTGTTCTGCACCCCACTATTACCTTACGGTCTTTGGCCTTTCTCACTCTGTCCACTGTTATAAAGCCGTCTTTTGCATTCACAGCTCTCCGGATTTTCTCAATTACCTCGTCTCCAGTTTCCAACTGGTCAGTCGAGGCTACCACAATTGAGTGGAGAGCTGTGTGCTCAGGCGCTATTTTCCTAGGAGCAGTGGCTACAACGTTTGCATAAGAGGCTCTATTTTCGACCATTTGTCTACTAGTCTCTAGCTCTTTCTGTAACTCCTCCATTTTCAGGTTGCTTTCTTGTATGAGCTTAGCGTGTTTTTCTATTATTTGAGTGAGATGGCCTTGTTTTCCTTCCCCGTTGTTTTCATGTACTGGCTGTTCTGTCTGTGTCCCCTCTACTTTTTTGCTGTTGTCAGCAGGTTTTGAAGACGGTTTCGCAGACTCGGACTCCTTCACTAGTTGGAACAATCTGTCCACCGCCTGTGTGACATCCGACTTGATGTCGGCTCTCAGGTTCCGGGACTCTCCCAGAGCCGTTTTCGCTTTCCTGATACAGGCGCGTGCTTCCGTCACTCTATCAGGGTAATCCTTTTTTTGTTTTTGGGAGATAATTGGCGCCTCTGGGGACATTCTGCATCCTTGTGATTTGTCCTCGATTGCTGCCGCTTTTACCTTTGGCTTCGTAGGTACCAAAAGAACTATACCGCCAGATGTTGTACTCTTCGGCGAGTTTGGGGATTTTTGCGCAGTTTTTGAAGCCTCCCATTCTCCTATGCTCCTCCTCACATTTGAGGATTGCGTCAGTGCCGTCGAGGGACCGGCCCTCTCGTTATCATTGGGAGATCCGCGGGTGACCGGCATTTTCTTGGCCGGAGTTCTGTGTCCGAACATTTTGTTTGGCCACAGGGATGCGTCAGTAAGTACGTAAATTTTTTTTTTTTTTTTTTTTTTTTTTTTTTTTTTTTTTTTTTTTTTTTGTCAAGTGACAAACGTGTAAAATAGAATAAAATAAAGAATGTAAATTAAAATAATATGCTCTACATATAGTCTGCTATCCCGATTATAAGTTGCAATTATTTGTCAATTATCAATGTGAAAATTAAAATAGCAAAAATAAAAAATATATTTGTAAACTTTACCTAGAGTCCGTTTTAACCGTTTAATAATTGCAATTTGTTGTAAACTACCAAAATACGTGATTAAAATAAATAGGTATATAATTAAACAACTCTATCGAAATAAGCTCTACCTAGAGTCCACTCTCAGTTACAAAAACACGGTATTCCGGCCATGCAGAGAAAACAAAAAACCAGGTCAAACACAATTATTTTACTTTGTCAACCCTCCTAGAGACTCTACCTAGAGACACTCCCGCCTTGTAGAGTGCCTAGGGTCTGTTCTATCCCAAACCGAAAACCCCAAGTGATTCGGACTACGGGTCTCGAAGTTATGGACAAAAATGTCCAAGGAGGCAATTTCAACCCCAGAGACCAAGTTGAAATGTAAAAGTTGGGGTAGGGGGATGAAACTTTGTCAAAATGATCTGAGGGGTCTCGAAGGGTTTGTCTTCTGTACAAACCGTGGGGGGGGTCAGGGGGGGGTACCCGATAAAAATGGTCAGATTTGGCCTAGGACGCTTAGTTTTCCTGTAAACTGAAAACACAGTTATCGTGCGGTTTTCAGGACAGCCCACGTTCAAGTTAAAAAATCACAACTCAAAAAATAATCGTACAAAATTTTTTCAAAAATTTTTCTAAGGAAGATGATTAAACTTAATATTAAAATATGTTAAAAAAATATTTATGATACATAAAAACTTTTGGGAAATACCTATTTGAAAACCGAACTGCCGAAACCAACAACTGCAAAATATAGTTTTTCTGAAATTTATCAATGAAAATATAAAATTTTGGTAAAATAAAATTTAATTATGATATATGGGACTAAAAATGCGTCAAATGGCACCTGCCCCCCTTTTATAGAATTAATAAGTAAATTTAGGTAAAAGTTAGGTAAAAGTTAGGTATTTCAATAGGTATTTTAGAAATTAAAATAACTCAGCAAGTATGTGAGAGAAAATTCTGAAATTTTGCACATATATTGTCTATAAAGTAAACAGTCTAAAAATAAAATAAAAAACAGGGGTAAAAGATCGTTCCTACGAGCTAGGGCTGTCACAAAAATGGTTGGTCTTGAAAGATCTTGAAAAAATTATATCTTCGCTCCCAGGGCACTTAGAAACATGCAAGAAATTGTTAAATGTTGCTTACGTAGTCCTCTTCCAGATGTAATGGTGACTGTGAACCTGAGAACGCTGGTTCTGAAGTCGCGCTGCACGTGGTTTTCAGTTTTTCCCCCGTAGTTACGAGGGGTGAGGCGGGAAAAATCCGAAACTTTGCCAAGATGTACAGCAAAGTGTTCCCCTCAAAACAGCAGTACAAAAACAGGGGGTTACCGCGATAAATCCGGCGCCGCACGCAGATAATGGTCTTCAACACGTGATTTTTCGAGGTTTAACCTCCAAAAATACGGTTTTCGGGATTTCCAGGGAAAATCAACAGGACTTCCACCGGGACACTGCACTATTTATATAGAACGCACTGAGACACGCACTTTGGTACTATTTTTGTGTTAAAATTCGCACTTTGACTTATTTAAAGGATTTTTCGAGCGCGGAGCGGCTTAAAAATGATCTGCTCGCGGCGAGGGGTGCCGCGCAACGGTTAGGTTAGGTTAGGTTAGGTTAGGTTAGGTTAGGTTAGGTTAGGTTAGGTTAGGTTAGGTTAGGTTAGGTTAGGTTAGGTTAGGTTAGGTTAGGTTAGGTTAGGTTAGGTTAGGTTAGGTTAGGTTAGGTTAGGTTAGGTTAGGTTAGGTTAGGTTAGGTTAGGTTAGGTTAGGTTAGGTTAGGTTAGGTTAGGTTAGGTTAGGTTAGGTTAGGTTAGGTTAGGTTAGGTTAGGTTAGGTTAGGTTAGGTTTTTTTTTTTTTTTTTTTTTTTTTTTTTGTTTTGGCAGGAGTGGGAAATCCTCATGGACGCCCAGACTGCCTCACTTGTGACGCAGTCTGGGCAGTGCCGGACTCTTACCGGCTAAAACCCACTCCTGCCCTTGCTCAGTGTTCCTCTGACATTATCAGAGCCCTTGGTAATACGGTTTTCTGATTCTTATCGTTCTTTTGGTTTTATGCTTAGGGCAGTCCTGTATAAGGAAGTGGAGTTCCTGGAAGCACTTTTGTGCCTCACTTCAACAATTTCAGCACTAGTCAACATTTTATTCTGTATAACGGATCGTTTCAGAACCAGCTAGTTTATACTGCATACTTATAAACTTATTTAACTTATTTCCCTATATTATTTAGTATTTTTCATTTTCTTTTCTTTTTATGTTTTTTTTTTTTTTTTTTTTTTATTTGTATTTTCTGTTCTATGAGTCTTCTATGCTAGTTACAAAATTATGTTTAATTGAAACTTAATCTATACTATAAGCTATGACTATTCTAATATATATACAATATATCACATAGACATAATTTTCTTATTCTAATCTTTATATTTATTACCTATTCTACAAATTATTACTAAAGATGTAACATAACATGTGTGTCCTGGCAGACTCACTGCTGCTATACCAAATACAGATTTTATTAATGCTTTCTTTTGTTTTAGGTACTGCTCAATAATCTGCGCACTTCGGCCTGGTGCAGCGCTTGAGATGTGGCTTCCCGAGGTGTTGACCTCCCTCCTCACAACAAGATACCACAACGGTAAGCTATGTTTATTTCTGGAAATTTTGGGCGATGTAAATTTGATACTTGCTTGTAATTGGGCCAATTTCTCATGAAATTGGCGCCAATTCGCATTTTTCGGATTTAATTTACACTTGGTCTTATTATGATAAATGTTTTGGAGTTTGTGAATTTTAATTTGGTTGCCATTACCGTTGCGGTTGTTATATCCGGAAGACGCTAATTTCACCTTAGCAGTACGCCACCGACAGGCGCGCCAATGCGTCCCACTTCACGCGTATCGGGCACGCACTGTCGAAGGCGTTGTGATCAGTCTTCATAAGCTTGGCTAGCACGCAGTTGTGGCACTTAGGAGCCTCCTCTGCCAGCCGTGACGGACAGTCGGCACGGAGGTGGGGGTCGCCGCAGTGGACGCAGAGATCGGCGAGCTTCGTGCACAGTTTCCTGCCGTGGCCGAAGCACAGGCAGCGAGTGCATTGCACCAGTGGCGACTGGTCTTGCACTCGCACGCGCTGCAGGTCAATGTGCACGCGACCCGCTATAGTCATCCGCTGCCACACGATCGGGGACACCTGCAGGATGACGTGGCACATGTGGGGGTTCCTCGTCTTACGACGGTACTTCACCCCCAACCTCACATCACCCGCAGGAATGTCCCCGATCAGGTGGGTATTTTGTCGCTGCAAGGCCTCTATCAGCTCCACATCCGAGTGGCAGGAGAGGACGTCCTTTATGATGACGAGTGGGTCCTTATTTTTAACCTCCTCTACCACCAGATTTCCCGTCTTTCGGATCCTTTCCGTAACCTTATTCAATTCTTCTCTGGTCCCAAAACCAACCACGACCTTCTGGTCCCTCGCCTTGCGCAGCCGCTCCACCCTTGTGCCCTCATTTCGGGCATCGACCGCCGTCCTCAGCTTCTCAATGACCTCTTCACTCGTGTCCTGATCATTCACAGATGATACAACTACCGAGTGAAGAGGCCCTTGGACATTCTGCTTCGGGCCAGCGGCAATTTCGGCGAAGGACGGGCCCTGGCCTGCGACGAAGCGAGGGGCCACCTGAAGCTGTTCCGACAGAGCGATGGTGTGTAGTTGGCACTCCTGCAGCGCCTGTTTGTGCTGCTGGAGGCCTTCCACCAGGCTCTTCATTAACTCCGTCGGTTCTGGCGCGGTCGTATGTGGTGGCGGGGCCGCCGGTGCGTCTGCAGGTGCAATAGCAGAAACAGGTGTGACGCGAGCTTTGCTCCGCTCGGACTCTTTAACCAGCTCATAGAGCCGGTTTATCGCATTAAGTACCTCGGTCTTTATTTCAGTTTTCAGGTTGCGAGAGTTGCCCAAGTGAAGTTTCGCTTTACTAAGGCAAGCTCTCGCCTCTGCCGTGAGATTAGGGTACTTCGACTGGGGTCTTTCAGTGTCTTTCAGTGGTCTTGCAGTGTCGCCAGGAAGTCGGCGCGTCTCCGAAATGCTGGAATTTGGAGGTGTTACGTCAGGTTTTGGGTTGACCGGGGACTTTACCTGGGGCTCAGTTTTCCCGGCCTCCCATTCCCCGATACTGCGCCTAACGCTGGGACGTGATGGTCCAGCTTTCTCGGTCGAACACGGTGAGCCACTGACCCCCGGCGAGCTCGCGGTTTTCTTAGCTGGTGTCCGGAACATGGCGGTCGCCCTCGTGAACGTGAGATTCATGCAGTCTGTCAAAGGAACTGGCGAAACTTCTGTGTCCCTGTATAGGGGGGAAGCACAGTAAGCAACAATACACACAGTCAAAAGTTAAATACGTCGTCTGAAGGACGAACGACCGTCAGGTCAATAAAATAACTTAAAATATAAGCAAATCAAAAGCCTTAAGGTAACTAAAAAATATCAACACTCTGCCTAAAACCAGAATCCTCCACCTGGCCACTAGTAACAGGGTGGGTGGGCGGGCAAAATTTTTTCGCGTTTTCGTCAATATTATTAGTCAGATGGTGTTAGGTAGCCTAATTAGGAACAACTCAGCTGAAAACAGCGTCAAAATGCGTCACCTGGAAGCAAAGTTATGACGATTCTATGCAAACTTGGTTTGGTTAGGTAGAATTTTGTACCTACCAGCTATATAGAACAAACGAAAATTCTATGTAATAAAGTGGCTATATACGCTAGGCGCACGGGCGAGGTGTCGAAAGACGCGTCTCCGCGCGATCTAGCTAACTATGGCGTTACTGAAAATTGTTTTGACCAAAAATGTTGTTTTTCAGGTGAAAAACGTGAATTTTGAAAG